>JAJHPF010000011.1:0-5642500 GCA_024447775.1 Carex cristatella | reverse complement strand
TTATTATTTTTTTTTCATTTTTTGAATTAAATAATCTGTAAAATTACGGATTCAAGCTAATGAAATTGAATATAGTACAAAATAGCTGCATAAAGTGCAAAAATAACGACAAAATCTATATTCCAAAATACTGTAACACAACATTATAAAAAGTTGTAACAATAAAGTATCAAAACTGTAACAAAAAATACTGCAGCAATGAAATATGTAAACTGTAACAATTACCATAACAACTATAAAACAACAAAAATATAAAAAAAAAAACTTTACAAACATAACTTTGTCAAAGAAACACTATCCAGCAAACAACTTTACAAAACTTTGTTCAGCAAATAACAAACACAAAAAATTAAACTATAGATATTTGGTGTTCATTATTAGGATGCATCAAGAAGCTTCATGGCAAGAATCAAACGCTCCTTCGATATATCCTCCTGCAAAAAAAATACGACAAATCTTAGAATTAAAACTACAATATTACAAAGAAAATAAAACTGCAAAAAACAATGTACACAAAATACTGTAAAAGATACTGTAACAACTGTGGATAAATAATGTAACAAATATAGACAAATATTGTAACAAATTAACTCATTCTGTATATCAATCAATATCAACATACTGTAACAAATGTAGACAAATAATGTAACAAATGTAGGAACAAACTGTAACAGATATACTGAATATCAATCAGTGTCGAAAACTGTCTCAGCCGTAGACAATTAAACTAAGACTGAATATCAATCACTATCCAATACTATAACAACTAGAGACAAATAATATAATAAATGTAAATAAATATTGTAACATATTTATCTAATACTTATAGACAATGTTCCAGTAGTTAGAAATAAATCAATACCTGAGAGAAGTTTAGAGGAAGGTCAGTGGTTACGTTGTAGACTATGCGCAACAGGAACACAACGCAATCCATTGAACCTTCCTCTTGCTTTGGACAATCCCTGAATTGGGACAAATAGCCATTTGATTGCCTCAAATTGTTGGTCAGACAGTTGAAGAATAGCCACCACTGCCTATTTCTCTGTGTATGTGTGCATCAAGATCTGCATTTTACAAGAGAACATACTGTAATAAATATGAACAAATAATGTAACAAAGAAAAATCAAAATTGTACCATAATAATTCAGTACTATCAAATATGAAATGAAATAATGTAACAAATGCCTAACATAACTGTAGCAAATAATGTACAATACTACAACAAATTCTAGAACTGTAGCAAATAAATATAAATGAAAATACAAAAAGAGAATAAAAACTTACCGAGATGTAAGGGGAAATGAAAAACTAAGGGTGAGCAACAGGTGTTTCCAATTGCACCACCTGCAGAATGACCTCAACCAGCTGAACAAAAAAAAAATTATATGTTAAACATGCAAACCTATAATTTAACAAAGGAATAAAAATATTGTAACAGGTATGAATAAATACTTTAACAAACATAAATACACTAAATTTGCATGCAAAAACACTGACTTAAATAATGCAACACATATAAAATAATACTGTAATAGATATGAACAAATACTACTCAATCTTGAATAAATAATGTAACTGCATCATGCAGACTGTAACTTAGAGGACTGAACAAATAATGTAACATACTAAGGGAATACTGTAATTTATACGGAGTGGATCATGTAATAGATAGCACATATGCTGTAATAATCACAGTCTGAAGACAAGATCTAGATTCAAAATTAAAAACAAGTATAACTGGTTACCTTTGAGCTTTTTGTGAAGATTTTCTTCATTCGTATACTCGATTATCTTTGACCACAGCACGAGGCCGCCTCATGTGAAGATTAAGAGTTGTTCATTCATGTCTTGTTTGATCCATTGCAGGAAGAAATCGAGCAGTTGATATCACGCGAAATCGAGCAGTTGATCCATCGCCTTCTGATCGTCAGAAGCAACGCCAGAAATCGAGCAGTTGATATCACGCGAAATCGGAAAATATCGCCAAAATAGGAATCGAGCAGTTGATATCACGCAAAATCGGGAAATATCGCCAAAATAGGAATCGCCAGCGCAAGAGATGAAATTGGAATAGAAAATCGCCAGAGATTTGGTGAAATCGCCAAATCTTTCATGAAATAGGAAAATATCGCCAAAATAGAAATTTTTTGAAACAACGGAGATTTGAAATGAGACGCGGAAATTTGAAACATGCGGAGCCCTAGTTTATATAATGGAGACGCTGACCGTTAATGACGGTTAACCCAGTTGGATAGGGTGTGGATAAAAACTGAATACAAAACACTGGGTATAGAAATATTTTCTCTAAATCAAATGTCAATTCATTTTCTCCCATAAACAAAGAAAATGGCCTTAGTCCCAGGTGGCCCATGTTCACCTTAAATCAAGGGTCAATTCATTGTCTCTCCCATAAACAAAGAAACAAATAACAGTACAAAATAAAGAACGAAATGGGAAAAAAAATGAAGGAAGAGAAATAGAATAATTATCTTATCTCGCACTACAGTACGTAGATTAAAGAAATGATGTATTATAATCTTCATTAATTAATTATACGGTCCCCTCTTTTCTATGTTGTCTCGCTCGCACAAGCACTGATGCTACTAGCTCGCTGTTACCTACTGAGAGGGTGAGCATGGGACATACTGTACGGATATTAATTAAGGTTTCAAGTATTTGTTTGATTTCATGTTTCTTTTTTCTTTTTTGGAGATGAGTTGTTTAAATAAAATATATAGTAAGAAAAGCACATGACATTTAGTTTTTTTTTTTTTTTTCCTTTATTGAAGAACCACATGTCATTTAGTTGATTTGCTATATATGATACAGTTCTTTGAATAAGGTACAGAGAGGCATATCACCTTTTACTTAATTAGAATTTTCAAAAGGATTGGATCTTAATTGCACATATACTTAGGTCAGGAGAGTAGGGGGTGGCAAAAATTCTCGTAGCTCGTGACTCAGATCGGACTCGCTTGCTCATTTGTAACTGGACTGAGCTGTAAAATGAGTTCGATCTGGAGTCTCGCTTGCTCGCTCGTCAGCTCAACTAGGTATGAATTTGTAAATTTGTATGAATTTGTGTGCATTTTATGCTGTTTATCTCGGTTCAAAAAAATTGTAGAATTTATTTTCTTCTTTAAACAAGGTCTAGTCATACTTAATGAACTAGCTCGGTCCAGATGGCGAGCATACTTAATGACAATTACGATTTGAGATTTTAGCTTGAATCATAATAAATTTATTGTTAATGTGGTTTGGTAACATCCAAATTATGAACATATTTTTTTAATTAGCTAGAACGAATTGGACAATTGGACTGCTTGAAGCTGTAGCCCACGAATAGATGCAGTCCCCTCGCATAACCGGTCAAATTTAGGAGATACTGTAAATATTTTGCATAATATATGTAATACAATTTTTCTTTAAAAAAGAATGTAACACAATTTATTAGTCTGTGACTTGGAACACAAATTATTACATAAATATATGCAACAAAGGATTTGGAGTTAATTAAGTCATGTCTCTGTTTTATAGACGATTATTTATTCTAGACAAGTTATTTTTTATGAGAAAGAAAAATATATTAAATATTAAAACTTGTGTAACTGACTCGTGGGACCCCATGTGCCCCTACTCAAGGGAGACCGCATCTTCTGCTTTTGAGTTCATGCATCTCGAGGTCTGATTAGAATTTGAGTCAATTGATCAGTTCGAGATGAAACTCACAAGACATCATTAATATTCGTGCAAGTACAGATCAGACAGTCCGGATTCATTTTGCATTTACTCAAAAGTTGAGTTAACGCAGAGGATACGAATTGTCCAATTGTCCAATTCCTTCAATTCGTTCTAGCTATAGAATGGAAGTAAAGATATATAAGAAAAGATGATTCCCCCTCTAAAATATATTGTAAGGATAAATATATTCAATTAATTATCTTTTCAAATAAAACTCATTTTAAATTTATATAGAATGGAAGTAAAGAGAGATTGACTAATATGTTTTCGGTTGTATTTCGGACAAAATACAACCAATTTATTTTTCAATTTTCAAAGTCCAAAAAGTCGATCCAAACCGTTAGATTTGATCTCTATATTAAAATGTGATTGGAGACCAAATTTTACATTTTTTTGGAATTTGTTTACTATTTATCAAGTCACTTTGAAAATTGCTGATTCAACGGTTTCACTGTTTGGTTAAGCCACCGTTGGATCAGCGATTTTCAAAGTAGCTTAATAAATAGTAAAAAAAAAATCAAAAAATGTAAAATTTGGTCTCCAAGCACATTTTTAATATAGAGATTACATCTAACAATTTGGATCGACTTTTTGGACTTTAAAAATTGAAAAATGAATTGGTTGTATTTTGGCCGAAATACAGCAGAAAGCATATTAGTCAATCTCAAGTAAAGATATATATATAACCAATATTGATATATTTGAGTACAGTTTTACTTAATTTATTTTCCTTATTGTTTAAATGTGCAATCCAGTAATTGTTCGATTGAATTGTTACTAAAAAAAAAAAACTTCAATTCTATATGAAGTAAAGTTCTGAAACCCATTTTGTATTGGAATAATACTTGCATCATATATGAAGTTTCCTGGTAATATAAGCTCAAAGATTTCAATTAATTATATAGAGAAAGCAAAACCATACTCAGTAATTCAGTGATCAAATTAATGAGAAAACTGACCATTAGATTTCTGAATTAGTGTACCAAAATCTAACGATTAAAGGTTCAAATAATCGCCGAAGAAAAATCGGTAAGAAAACCGACTTTTGTCATGCTACACGGATAACAGCATTTCCGGCCCAAGAATCACGGTCCATTTAACCCAGCAAGGCCTGAGGCCCAAAGTAGAGAAAGCCTGCCGTGATATCCAAATTCAAAGAATTCCAAACCGTTCTTGACAAATAATGGCGAGTTCTTTGACAAGGATACGGATTTTACGGTTGAATCGAATGCAATATCCAGCAAAATTTTCGAGAATTTGGAAGATGTAGGTTTAGAGTAATACATGAATTAATTTGCAAGATGTAGGTTTAGATCAATGAGTTAATTTTGTTACTAGGTATACCGAACTACTAAGTACTTCGGTTGACAAAATTAATTACTTCATTTTATTACTGTAATCCGAGGCGGAAGTAGTGTAGAACTAATTTGAATATGATTCTATACTGAACCTTGTCTATCTCTAGAATTTTAATCCGTCTTCACTTATAAGTTGATTTCAATCTATTTTTTTCTCTCTTTCCCATTTTCTTTCTTCCTTTGGAGGTGAGATCTAGTTGAGTTTGATAGAGTAGAAAACTCTTCTTTGTTTATTTAGACTCGGTGTACGTGCACCACTGAAGAATATTGTACATGAGTTTTTTTGGATTTGGTCCAAATAACAAAATGTGAGAGATATGAGGCGGATTTGACTTATAAATTTGGATGACACCTACATCCAACTTTTTCAACTCCTCTCCATTTTGTTTCTCATTGGACTCATCTATTTTGATAACTTTTTGCATATTTGCATTTAATTCTGCATCTTTTTTCCATAATTTCTACTGCTTTTATTTTTTTCTTCAATACATAGGGGTTGACTCATATCAAAACGTTTGTTCTGAAACCATAGTGCAACTAATTGGTTTTCCGATTTTAGAAATCCATACAGTCGATCTAAATTGTTTTATGTGATATTTATATTAAAATGTGCTTGGAGGCCAAATTTTTTATTTTTTTTATTTTTGTTATAATTTATTAAGTCAGTTCTAAAATGGTTGGTTTTAATAAACAATGAAAATTTTCTGGATCCTTGAAAAAAATGATTTTAAAATTGTCTTAATAAATAGTAAAAAAAAATTCAAAAAATATAAAATTTGATCTCCAAATACATTTTTAATAAAGATTAAATGTTGAACGGTTTGGATCGACTGTTTGGACTCTGAAAATATAAAATCTAAAGCGTTTGTTCCACGGTCTAGGAACAAACATTTTGATATTAGCCACTTACTACACACATTATAATTCAACAGTATAGTTTCAATTTTTACCTATCTGTGTGATGGGAAGCAATTTTTCTATTTTACCTTGTAGTTTTAGTTATTTTCTGAATATTGATTCTGAAAATTAAAAACTAATAATTAATGTTGCTAATATCAAAACTATACATGCGTCATGCATATGAAATATAATATTTTAATTTTTTTTTTATCAATTTTCCAAATTTTTATTCAAAACAAGGTTATGCTAAAAAGATCCGAGTTTTCAATCCAATTCGTCTAATTCCTACCTATTCACTCCATTACTATTCCATTTTTTAGAGCCATGGCATAAACGCAATTCGGTAGAGGCTCGGACAAAGACGGAAAGAGAGTTATGGAGGCGATTTGAATCCAAACTCATTTAAAAAAAATCCGAATCTGTTATTTACCTACCCCTAACTTAAATTCTGATTACGCTACTAAATTCTAGTGAAATAGTTTTCTAAATGTGGACAAGTATTACTTGGTACCGGCTCCTTCATTTTTTTAGACTTGACTAGATCGCTATTGAACAAATATTAAACGTCCTCCTTTTTTTATTACAAATATGGTTTCAAATCAAAGCACTTAAAACCGAAAGAAATTTCAGAAACTCATTTAAACTAAACAAAAAATATAAATTCAGGACCCCAAATCCTTTCTTCATGGTAGGGTAAGAGAACTGGACGCTGAAAAGAGATGGTAAGAAAGAGAAGGAAAGAGGGAGTTGGTGACATTTAAAGTAAGGGTGTCAATTTAAATTTTTACAAATATTAAAAAAATATATTTCAGTTAAGCCCTGCGGGTAGGGGTGAAAACGGAGCGGATAGTGGTAAAATCATATCCATATTTTTATTTTTTGAATATGGATATGAAGCGGATATCAAACAGATATTAAAATATGTGGTACAAAAAATATTAAAAAATAATATAAAAAATATTAAAGTTCATTATATTTATCTAATTATAATAGTGCATAATATAAATTTTTCATAATATATATTAAAATATATAGTATATATCTAGTATTTGGATACATATAATTGAAACATAAAACTATATCAGTATCTTTATTTACACAGATATTCAAATATCAGATATTCACATCTAAATTTTCGAACACACATCGAATACGAATTGGATATTATCCATACCATTTTCACCCCTACCTGCGGGGCCCGATATTATTGATAATACAAAAAAAAAGGATAAGTGCGTTGTTTGCGTGTAATCTTAAATTCTTAGTTGAATTGACCAATTGACTTGAAGTCTTTCTAAGTTTTGGTATCGCCTTGAAAAAGGTAGCAGATTGGTTTCAGATTTCATTGTTTGGGGATGTTTTTTTTTTATAAAAAACTAAAAAACTTTGCTTTGCTCTTGTTGCTGTACATCGCAACTCACTCTTTTTCCTTATATGCCCCCTAACTGTTGGCTGTATACAATCTATTCTAATATTTTGTTTGACTAAATTTGCAAAAAATACATTACTTGAATTTAATTATTTACATGATTAAGTGAGTCTACAAGCTCAGAGCTTTAATTGCAAGTTATATGATGAAGAACCGATAATAGGTTCTAAGCTTTAACTACAATATTTATAATGAAGAACCAAGATTCATCAAGTGTTGAATTTCAAGATCTTATAGATGGACCTAAGAAGTCAACAAGAACTTATAAAGCTATAAATTTGTGTAATAATCAAGTAAGTAAAGTATATTTGAGGCTTGTTGATTTATGAAGCATTCGACTTGAGCGAGGACCAAATCAGATGGAATGAATTTAAACAAATTAAGATAAAGAATTCCAATTTGGTTTGGCACAAGACAGATGACTTCTGTATGGATCGCTTATCAAGTTGTGTGGGACAAATTGATGTAATCATACTGAACGGGCATAAACGCTAGAATGGTAAATATTAATTTGAATTAAAATGCAGAAATCCTAACTTCAATATTCATACACTCCGTGATCTCCTTCGTTATGGAAAATTGAAATATTTTTTTATGAATATTAAATAGTTGAAATGATTTGATCTCCTAACTTTACTCAGAGCTTTTTTTTTTATTATACTTTTTCAGACAAATCATTAGATACATACAAAAATAACATTCAAACTTCTTAAAAAAGTTTACTGTAAGCAATTAAATATATAATAATATAGTTGTGACGAAAGTAAGTCCATAGTTTACTGACTAAGTTAATGTTAAATACATCACATATTCGAAATTTGATTTTTTTTTATAAATTTTTAAAATTAATTAATTTGATTCTATTTTTATTAAAAAAATTATATATGAATGTGGCGTAACAATATCAAAATCACGATATGATTTCATAAGAAATAAGATGAAACTTATTGCTACCTTTGGTCTATTCCAAGAGGTTGACATGCGATTTGACAGTTTAATTAAAGCGTAACAGAAAAGATTCGGGTCCCGATATTATTTATAATACAAATATAAAGAATAAGCGCGTTCTGTTATTGTCTTTTGGAAAAGGAAGCAGCTTTAAAGCGTGTGAGAATCTGAGAATCACAACAAAATGTTTGCTTCGCGGGGAAGCATCAATTCAACAGTTGAGGATCCGAATATGCTGAAATTCGAGATCAATTTTGGAATTTCTGCAATTTGAATCCAGTCGTCGAATAGTTTAAATATTATGAATAAATATTTTTATTTTTAAAGTTTAAATAATTGATCTATTTTGTTTGAATCAAGATTTGCTGTTATCCTTATTTTCGTTCCGCTTCACATGATTTTTATATGAAAATATGTTTGAATGTCAAATTTTATATTTTTTAACATTTTTACTAAAAAAATAGATACAAAATTATTTGATCTAAAGATTGTAGACCATTAGAAAGTAATTTTTTAACTATCTAAATATACATAGTAAAGAAACTAAACATAAAATAAAAACTGGTCCCCAATTACATTTTCAAATAAAAAACATGATGAACAATTATTTTGATTTTAAAAATGAAGCTATGAATCCGTACTATATACAAAAATGCGCTATGTATAATGCATAGTATCGTAGCGTCACATCCTCACCCTTATTTAAATTGTACAAAGTACAAATATTTACCTCATATAATTTTCAAAGAGTTTCAATGAAAAACTAATATTTCCTTTACATTTCGGAATTTTTTTTCTTGGTTTTGTTGTAAATAGTACGAAATACAGACATTTACTTTCATCCAATTTTCAAGGAGTTTCAATGAAAAATTAATCTTTCCTTCACATTTTAGAAACTTATTATTCAATTTTTTTTCGCCAAATAAATTATTAATTTTTTTATATGTACTGCTTCAACCAAAATTTGAGACCACAATTTGTAATACAACACTTTTTTTTTAGTTCAGTTTGTTAATTTGTATATAAATTTTGAACAATGATTTTTTATTTTAGTATGTATTTGCTGGATATATTTCTATTTTTAAATGAAAGCAGTAGTAGCTTGTGACAGTTTGAATTGTAATATAATAATTGCAGCATCGGTGCATCACGACAAAACAAATTATTTGAAAAGATAATATATAGTGTAATTTGTTAAGGTATTGTATTATATGTGAGAAAATGCGAGTTTAACATTTAATATCTGCACTAAATTAAAAATTTGAAGATTATAATAAAGTAAACTACAATACATATTGTTTGAGCCTAAATCTTTTACTTAACTTGAGCTCCTTGAGATATTAGGTATCTCCACTAGAACTAAAATAACGGCCGAAATTTTTTAATTATCATTCTAATAATTCGAAATTAAACAACCACCATTCAAAATTTATCACCAATTAGTGCTCTTCCTCAAAGTGCGTACAAAGTGCTTAAGCTAGCAACATCACAAAATGGAGATAGGAGTAGGTCCAATGGGTATCGGACCTACTTTTAGGTTCAATTAGCTCGACCACCGTACGATTAGCATTAAAATATGTGTGCATGGAAATTTAAATAGACTTGTATGAATTTTAATATAGTTCGCACGAATTTTGATGCATATCAAATGGTCATTACACCCATCGAACCTAACCAAAGTAGGTTCAATGGGCATCGGACCTACTCTGAATTCCACAAAATGAAAAGAATTATAATAAGAAAAATTATAAGTGGAGGGGATACCTAGCCTTGTTACTTTCAAGTTTAACTGAATGCTTTTGATGCATCCATTTTACACCACGATTTATCTTTGCTCTTTCTCTCGGAGAGAGTGACATTGAGATATCCATGTTTTTATAAAGATAAATGCTTTCTATTAATAGTTTAATAATCACTCATGTACATGTATCAGAGGCAAGATAATACAAATAAGATTGAATTCAACTCTCTCTCTCTGCCTTTTAGTTATTACATATGCCACTCTATGCAGTTGTATTATATTATGAAAATACAATATGAGAAATTCATAGCGAAGCTTCTAAAACAGCAACATCAAGTATGACACTAATTTTATTTTTCTTCCAACAATATTACAATATAGAAAAGAAAGAGAAGGAAATAAAAAAAACAGCTAAATTTCCCTCTTTCATGATTCAATTGCCGATCAACAGTTCAGAACCTTACAATCTTGGCCGCACGTACGACCTTGTTCTTCTCAAGATCGCCTCCCATCCTGTTGCCTTATAATCAAAGGAACATCCATGCTTGTCAGAGTACCGTGGTCCCTACAACAGAGATCACAGCACCAGCACATGAAACCGATCAGACCGACCCGCTTACAACACCTGAAGCACCGGTTGACTGGCCTAATAGACCCAACCGAACTAGTTGTCGCTGGTGATGTCACAAATTTAACCGGGTGATTTCATGTGCTGAAATTTGAATGGCAGAGGAGATGGGATCTGATTTCGATAGGGGTTTTGAACTTTTGATTGGATCGAGTTTGATGCATATCTCATTATGAATTTCTCGTATTATTTTTATTCAAGATGTATACCTCCTTCGCATTAGGATCAGAGACGACACTGGTGATATTTGCTGCACCAATCCCTCACCAAAATAGTTCAATGCAATTGCAACTTAATTGAACGGAGTTATCTCATTATCTCTCTTACAAACATAGGTTTGTCATAAAGCAAATACAAATCTAGTTTTCGGGTGTAAAAAAACATATTACAAAAATATCAGTTACATTGAGTGTGATATCAAACCTTTGCTAACGTACTTATGATTTGTTTCACACAGTCTTAATTTAAACAGTCAAGTGTTAACTTTCAAACAACAAAAAGCCAAAATGAGATTTTGTTGTCATTAGGAAATGTAATAAAACGACTTAGGTGGAATCATTAAAAAGATGAACAAACACCTTAGTAATTGGTCAGATAATTTTTTTCCTGTCACTGTCTCTGAGAGAAAGAGCAAGGGTAAATCGTGGTGCAAAATGGATGCATCAAAAGCATTCACTTGAAACTTGGACGTAATAAGACTAGGTATCCGCTATACTTATAATTTTTCTTTTCATTTTGTGTGACGTTGATAGCTAAAGCACTTTGCACAAATGAAGTACGGGGAAGAGAGAATGTGAGGAGAGAAAGAAGATAATTATGCAAGGGTATTTTAGTCAATTTAATTTTAGAATTAAATTAATAAAAAGTTAAATAATAGAAAGGGAATAGAAAAATTATGTTAAGTTTTATGGGATGTTAGATATTATGATATTTTTATTGGAAAATTGGCTATTTCAAAAATTTCAATGGGAAATAAATCTATTGTTATTCCAATGGAATAACAAGCCTGTTATTCCGATCTCAATCATTCAAAGTTTTTCATGTGTGAATCTCAACGTAGAAACTTTTCATGCACAACTTTCAATAAAATTGAATGGTTGTAATGGGTACAACAGGGTGCTGTTATTCCATTGAAATAACAGAAAATTTATTTCCTGAAAGTAGAGTTAGAAATTTTTTTGGAATAAAGTGCAACTGGCCTTTTCACAGTTGATGCTTTTGAAAGAATCATTCATATTGAGGCTGACATGAACCTTCTCAAAGGATAAAGGCGTACCATTAATTGCATTATCAGACGTTCCATTATAATTAAAAAAAAAAAGATTAACTGTTTATATTGATTTCATTGGATCAGAGTGAAAGAGAAATGAAAGTGGAGGGGGTACAATGAGTAAAGGCCAAGTGCAAACTTTATAAAGTTAATGGTGCCTTCTTGCCTAAGGTATCTTAATTAGACGGGAAATAAATCTACATGTTATCTCTATCTTAATTAAGCGGGAAATACAATACGAGAGGCGTTGATCTTCATGTACTTTCTCGTAAAAAGTTCGTAAAAGATTCGAAATTGAGTTCGTAAAAAATTCAATTCAAAATTAATTCAAACCAAACTTAAACTGGAGTAAGTTTGGTTCGGTTTGATTCGTTTGCAGCCCTATTTATGAAGTAAACAATAGATTATTTGAATCCCATATGGACGTCCATACAAGCATAGTAACAACTCAATAATTCAGAAAAGGTTCGGCGGGGTCAAAAGTTCGTGATTCAGATATAATTCGGATATAATTCGAGAATAATTCGGTACAGTAACTTAGTAAGGAAGCAAAAAAAAATTCAAAATAAAAATATATGTACTTATTTTATTTTTAATTTTGCAACATTTTAATAAAAATTAGAGGAAATTTTTATTTTTTTCGTTTAAAGATATAAAATGTTTAAAGATATGAAAGGAAATAAATTTTGTATACGTCAAGTTCATTTTACAATTATGTTGTGATATTTAGTAACTTAAAAATATTATTTAAATTAGAATGTGGGTGTGTGACATGGGGGGAGGGGGGTGGGGTCCATTTATTTTTTTAGAATTCAAAAGTGGTTTACTGACACCACGTGGATGTGGTCCGAAAACTCAGAATTTCTCTTCTAAATACATGGAGCTAGCACGCATAACAGAGCAACGATTTTTTCAATATATCGCGAATTATTCGTTAAAAACGTTTTATACTCGTTTTATACACGAATAAATCAGTAAAAGTTCGGTCAACTGTTTTATTCACTGTTCGGTTCGGAAACCATCAAAAAACGTTTTATTCGCGAATAAAATGCGAATTGTGTCACTATGCATACAAGTCCACAATTATATATGATGACACTTCAGAAGTTTTGTTTTGGCGTTCATCACTGTTTTTAGCCCTAATTATATTTTATATAGTTGAATAAATGGAGTTAGGTTACTGTATAGGTGAATTCAATCAAAATATAAAAGTCCAAATTATGGTATCTCATATTTGGATGGTTGATTCATCCCGTTCAATATTTTCTAATTACAATTCTTATAGAACACCAAAACAATAAATATTATTATTATTTTAAATTAGTTTTACTGCATTTTCAATTTTTTTAAAAATGGACCTCAACTAATAAAAAAAATTATGTTTGAATATAGGGAAAGATTAATATTTAAAAAAATAAGAAAATAGCAAAAAAGATATAAATTATAAAATTTGATACGTAGAACATATCGAGTGAGTTGGACCAACGCCAACCATGGGACACGAAAAATAATAATTTGAGTAATTTTGTATTTCAGTCTAAATACAAATACAAATGTTAGTATAAGAGTTATATCCCCAGCAGATAATTTGAGGAATTTTGTATTTCAGTCTAAAATTTCTCTTTCGCTTTATATATACGTAACTGCATCTCTGGGGCCAATTTTTAATTTGACCATAGCTTTAACCATTGATTAAGTAGATCTGCAGAAAGATAGACACATGTCGCACAATTGAAGAAAATTATATAAACCCTCGATAGTCCACTCAACCAACCTATGCTTATGAGTTATGAAACTACAAAATTATCCAAAAACACGAAATATAGCGACAAAATACCCTCTATCCTCTCCAGCTTTCACTCCAAATGAGCCAACAAACATCAGACGCTGGGGATCTGCAGGTCGAATGGACATTGGCCGCTGGGAACCTGGAGACCGAAGGGGAACCAGAGATCAAAGGCACATCCGCCGCAGCAGAGCACACGGAGATCGAAGGGGTACCAGAGATCAAAGGCACATCTGCCGCAGCAGAGCACATGGAGATCGAAGAGGACCCGCAGATCAAAGGTACATCAGCCGCAGCAGAGGACCCGCCAACGGATTCATTGTCAACAGGGCCTCCATCGTACCTCCCGCCACTGGAATCATGGATACTCCCGACATTCACAGGGGGCAAGGGTCTATTGTCAGTCCCAATGCCACTCAATTTAGGCACACCAGATGCAGCAGAGCACACAGAGAGCAAAGAGGACCCGCAGATCAAAGGCTCATCAGCCGCAGCAGAGCACACGGAGAGCGCTGCAGTAGAGCACACAGAGAGCGAGGAAAAAACCCATTGGCCGAAGAATTCTATTTTCCGTGTCCCACAGCACATCAAAACTGGTAGAGAATCTAGTTTTGAGCCCAAGTTAGTTTCTATTGGCCCGTACTTTCTTGGACGAGAAGAACTCGAACGCATGGAAAATTTAAAAATCCGGTGCAATGAAGAAATTCTGAAGATGCTGGGAATTGCTCTGACAAAGACAAACCATCTCAGACCTCCAGAAGCAAGCAACCCACGCAAACGCCGGTCCGTCTTCATTACGTCCCGCTCTTCAGTATCAAGGTATCGCAAGTTGCAGGAGGATATAGGCATCGATGCCGAGCTTTTTCGGCAATTTGAGGATTCAGGAAGGAAATGTCGTGCTTACTATAAAGAAGAGTTTTACTTTACGGATGTTGAATTTGTTAAGATGCTATTTCTTGACAGTTGCTTTATTATCCGAACAATTTTTGCTTTCTCTCAACAGACACAGAGCATGTCTTTCCTAGATGTGCACATAAAAGAGATAAGATCTGACCTGCTTCTTCTCGATAATCAAATTCCCCTGTTTTATATCAAGGAGGTCTATGAATGGTTTTTAAACAATTTGGACAATAAATTACCCGACTTTAATACTGTCCTCGAACCGTTTATATGCCTGGACATGCCATGGGCAATCAATCAAGATGCCAAGTCTAGCGAAGCAGCTCATTTGCTCGACCTTTACTGGAGATACTCCTTGCCACCTCAGAAGTATAGGGAACTAACTTCCTCCGAGAGTTATTGTTCTGAGATGGAAAGAGATCTTTCCATCTCTTCTAAAATCGACCCCTCAAAATCAAATGCACTTATGGTCATTGCGAATGCAACTGAACTTCAACAGATGGCAGGTATAGAATTTGAGAAATTTAAAGATGAAGGTCATTTGGCTGTTACTTTTTCCAAGAATTTTTTCAAGGGCATCATTGGGATGCCACGCCTGAAGATTGACTTTAGGCAGATGACCTTATTAACAAATCTCATTGTCTTTGAGAACTGCATCGTACCCAGAATGCGAACTATTAGCTGTTACATGAAACTGATGGATGAACTCATCAATTCAGAGAAGGATGTAGAGTTACTTCAGAACTCTGGCGTTATCTATAACACACTGAGAAGCCATGAGATGGCCGCCACTTTCTTCAATGATATTGGTGACTTTTGTTTCACCGATGACAATGAAGATCTTTTCTCCGGCTTGTATAAGGATGTGAAGAAATACTATGGCTCTCCTTGTCACCGTAGATTGGCGAGCTTGCGACATAACTACTTCAATAGCCCATGGGCGGGCATCTCGTTCTTCGCCGCTCTGATCCTGCTAGGTCTTTCTGTTGTTCAGACATTCTACTCTGTCTATGGATATTACAAACCAAATAATTAATTAGCTGTTCTTTTCAATTCATTTACTATTTGCAATCTTGTTATCTTAATAAGCCCGTAACATTGATAATTTTATTTTGTTTTTCTGTTTTCGTTTTGTTTAGTTTGCTCTTGTATACAAGTTTGTTCTTTAGATATTTGTTTATCAATGTACTACAATGATGTTTTGCATTTGGATTTGTCATAAATGTACTATGTTGGCACTTTGCAGCTCTCTCTCTTATTTATTTACATTTAGCCCTCATTGTACTTTGTTGTCCTGTGCAATTATACATCTAAGCTTTGAGCACTTTACATATTGTACTGGTTTTAGTTATAAATAAATCAATTATCTTCAAAAAATTTATGCCAATGAATACTACTCAAGGTTATAATAAATCTTGCAGTATGCAACGGTACAGCAACAAAGTTTTTTTTTTTTTTAAATGACTTAATAACTCTGACATGCTAATTATAATTTGAATTATCAAGATTTCTCTTGAATAATAACACTGGTAGCCTATAAAAGTATCTTCACTTCACTTAAAAACTAATTGTCGATGTTGACATAATAATTAGAAATAAAATTATATGAATTTAGAAGATTTTTTTTTTTGAAGGTTAGTGGCTTTAAATACCAACTAACAATTTCATTAATAAGAAAAACAAATTTAAAACGAGTCAAATGACTCCCCAATACAAAATCTAAATTTTTATTCTCACAAAATCCTGCAAATTATTCTAAAGTTCTAATCTCACTTATATACACTCATAATTACTCTATTACCTTAAACTCTATAGCTCTCTACGACCGGATCTGCTCTTTCGACCGACGCCGTGCTCCGATGTCTGGATCTACTCACCCGTGCTCCGATCGAGACGACGTAGAACCTCAATACTCCGAGCTCCGACGATACCGCACTCTCGGCTCCGCTCAGCTTTGGTTCCTCTCCTCTCTCATTTTTCTCTCCACTCAAGAAAGTAGAGCCATGAGAGAGGGGAGGAGCTATATCGGAGGTGAGGTCTAAAAGAGTAAGAGAAACAAGCTAGAGAAGAAAAGAGAAGAGGAGGAGAAAAGGTAGTGGCGGCTAGGGTTTTGAAAAGAGAAGAGGAGATGAATTTTGAAGAATTAGTAATTTAGTTATTTCTTTTCAAAGAGCAGACCAATCAACTATGACAAAGTAAAAGGAATTTAACTTGTGATGAAAACAGAGTAAGTCCGATGTCCATCGGACCTACTTTTAGGTTCAACAAGCTCCATAACCGCCCAATTTATCTTAAGATCTGTGATCAAGAAAATCAAAGCAATGCATACGAAATTTAAAGCATTGTGCACGAATCTTAGAGCATAATAATTGGTGATTGAACCCGTCGAACTAAAGTAGGTCCGATGCCCGTGAAACGTACTCTCAATTCACTTGTGACATGATAATTATTTAAATAATATGGTTAAGAAAAAATATAAATTGCCTCAAAATGCTTCAAATTTCAAATAATAAAAGCCGAACTAATATGGCAACAACTTTATTACATAGATCCTTTTTTTTTTGAGTGGTTTTTTTAAAAATAGTAGCCTAGTAATTGTAATAAGTCTTGATGACACCAGGGATTGGTATAAGTTTTGATGGCTGTTGATGGGTGTTGAGGAAGGTATGGTTTTAGCCTTAAAACTGAAGTCATCTGTTGCTCACTATCAAATTTTGGGAATTTTTTTTGTGTTGGATAATATAGTAGGATGTGTGTAGGAAGTGATCGATGTAATTACAGACTTTTGTTGCTAATGCAATGGGCTATATGCCTTTTTAAAAAAAAAAAAAAAGGTTAAATAATAGAAAGGGGATAAAAGAAATTATGTGAAGTTCTATGGAGATGTTAGATATTATGAGAATTTTATGGGAAAATTAGCTATTTCAAAAATTTCAATGGGAAATAAATCTGTTGTTATTTCAATGGAATAACAGGACTCTGTTATTCTGATCTCAATCATTCAAAGTTTTTCATGTGTGAATCTCAATGTAGAAATTTTTTCATGCACAAATTTCGATAAAATTGAATGGTTGGAATCGGTACAACAGGGTGCTATTATTCCATTTAAATAACAGAAAATTTATTTCCTGAAAGTAGAGTTAGAAATTTTTTTGGAATAAAGTGCAACTGGCCTTTTCACAGTTGATGCTTTTGAAAGAATCATTCATATTGGGGCTGACATGAACCTTCTCAAAGGATAAAGGCCTACAATTAATTTCATTATCAAACGCTCCATTATAATTAAAAAAAAAAAAGATCAACACTGTTTATATTGATTTGATTGGATCAGCGTGAAAGAGAAATGAATGTGGAGGGGGTACAATGAGTAAAGGCCAAGTGCAAACTTTATAAAGTTAATGGTGCCTTCTTGCCTAAGGTATCTTAAATAGGCGGGAAATAAATCTACATGTTATCTCTATCTTAATTAGGCGGGAAATACAATACGAGAGGCGTTGATCTTCATGTTCTCCTTCTCCTTGAATGAACCATATTCGCTTGAATCTCTCTCTCTCTTGAATTTTTGCTTTAATCAACTTCAAGCACCGAGAGTTGTTTAGCAAAAACAGGGGTTTATCGCTGCTAAGGTGAAATTGCCCCCTTTCTGATTTGTTTGGGTTTAACTCTTTTTTTATTCTAGTCAGAAAATGGTTGATTTTTCGAGTTATCTCTGCTAGTGAGTTGTTATGAACAGAGATTGTATGGTTTTTTCCCCCCTAACATAACAGCCATGCTGAACTGGCTATATACTATATAGTGCTTTATCCCTCATTCAATTTCTTTTATGAAGCGGTTCTTGACACTGAATTTATTTCTTTTTCCACAATGTATTTGATGAATGATTTGTGCATAAACTTCATTTCTAGAAGCGATGATTCACATTGTTGTATCATGCAAAATGTAATTTTGGTTTCCATTTCTTCATGGTTCATAATTCTAATTTTGTAGTGAAATGCTAAACCATAATTAACCAAAAAAATAACACTGCAACATTTTGCCTCCTTTTTGTATAAAGAAATTAGTAAAAAGAAATAACAAGAAAAGAGGGAAACTCTAAAATAGTATTTCTTTTTTGGATTAACTACTTCACTGCAACGTGATTGTTTTTACTGACTTTAATTGTGCGCCTAATTTGTAGCTAATTTATTATTAGCTTCAGTTGACCACAGGTCGGTACCTTTTCTGGATATTTCCTCTGACAATAAGTTTTTCTCTTTCAGATAAAGAATGGTGGGGAAGACAATTCATGTCAGCAGCTTCCCACTGGACTCCTGTGCTGAAACTGTAAAAGACCAGCTGGAAAAATATTCTGGCACCGGGTCAGTTTTAGCACTCAAAGTCCGACATCCCAAAAACTTGAATTCATCAAGAGCACATGCGATAGTTCAGTTCGAAACTGAAAGACATGCTCAAGAAGTGGGTAACTTAGCTAAAAGAGGGTCGTTGTGTGTTAGTGGTTATCGATTAAATGTGAGGTACATGAAACATGACTTTGCACTTAAACCGCGCCCAATTGCATTTGAAATAGAAGATGCGCCAAAGCTACACTTTGGGTGTTTGGTTTCGAAAAGAAGCTTGAATGTTTTGTGGACTGTATCCCTTTCCTCCCTGCAAGTTAGTTTTGATTTGAGAAAGATATATTTCACTTTATCTTGGGGACGTAGCCGCTACAAGCTTTCATATGAAAGTATAGGGAAGACCCAGTTACATCATTCGTCAAATCAGATGTCGCAGTTCCGCTTGATCCCGGTTTGTTTTTATATTCATATTTGGTAGTTCTTTTGAAGCATTAGATTTAAATTTGTAAGCATCTACATTAATTGATGAGGTAAAAATTATGTAACTATAATTAAAACTATAGAAGGAAAAATCGGCCATTCTAGCGTGGAATTGGCCGTTCTGCATCGGAATCGGACCATACCGAGTTACACGGTATATGCGATTCTAGTCAAATTTTGGCCGAAACAGACCAATTTTAGTCATATTTCGGCCGAAACGGCGGCTGTTCTGGATCGGAATCAGACTGTACCGAGTAACACGTATATGTGATTCCAGTCAAATTTTGACCAAAACCAACCAATTTTAGTCATATTTCGGCTGAAATGATGTCATTTCAGTCTATTCTGGCTGAAACGGTGCCATTCCGATTCGGCCAATTCTGACCAATTTACCCAATTCTGATTGCACGGTCAAAAGACCGATCTCGATTCCGATTTCGATTTTTCATTTTATGATTAAAACCCATCATTATACCTTGAGAGTTGGATATGAGCATTATGTAACTTGAGTTATACCCATCATAAAAGAACACCCATATTCTGAGATGCTTACAGCTAGCATAGGTCATGATATATGCACATCCAAATGAGTGTTAATTATTTGACCACAAATCTACTAAGATCATTTTAAACTGAGATCATAATGAACTAATGTCAAGTAAAGCAAATTAAGATGTAGGTTTCTGATGGGTACAATTTACTTAGTTAATTATGAAAATTTGAGGGTGCCTCAGTCATTTTTTTCTTATATATGTAACCTTGACTCTAATATTTTGGTGTTATTTTGAAAATGACTAAAAGATGTGGGGCTAGTTGCAAAAATGAAAACAAGAATGCTTCAGTCATTTTTTTTTCATGTATTTTGCAAACAAGCATATTATACTGATCCTGTAAACAAAATAAATGTTAAGTAATTCAGTAATGAGGTGTTTTATGGTATATATGTCTGGAACTCTAGATCATTATAAGCATTTTTATCACTTCTTTTTCCATACTTTGATTATTGTAAGTATTTTATCAACTTTTTTTTTCTTAAATATTAATCCAGGTACAAGCTGCCCCCAAAATATATGAAGTATCACAAGACAATTCGGGAGAAATGCGGGATAACCCCTTGTATAACTATTACAGAGAAACACAAGATGACAAATGGGTGAGAACAACTGATTTTTCTCCATCATGTAGCATTGGTCAATCAACCACCCTATGTTTGCAGCGCCCCTACAATGACGATGTCCCAAATATTGATGAAGAATTCGAAGGCTATCTCGAGATACAGCATGGGTTGTCCTACTGTAGAAACACTGAACTAGTGCCAATTGTACAACCCAATTGTAGGATTCCTTATGAGATACTATTCAAAGTAAATCATATGGTACAAAATGGTACACTTAGTGGGCCTACACTTGATGAGCAGTTCTTTTCTTTGGTAACCCCAAGCCCGGCTTTGCCTCGCCGGTACATAGAGCATGCCCTAGAAAAGATATCTAATTTCAAGGAGACTTGTTTCGAGCCATCTATTTGGCTAGCAAAACATTATTCAAGTTTGCGAAGATTGGTGTATGGGCCAAGGTTGGCCAAGATACCACCAGAAGACGGTTTGGTGTATGTTCACCATGTGCAAATTACCCCTTCTAAGGTTTACTTTTATGGGCCTGAGATAAATGTCTCTAACTGTGTTCTCCGTCACTACAAAGATGATTTAAACAACTTTTTGCGAGTCTCCTTTGTGGATGAGGATTACGAGAAGATGCGCTCATTTGATTTATCTTCCAAATCATGCCCCAGAAAGCACACAACTCTTTACAAAAGAGTTCTCTCAGTTCTGAAGGACGGTATTACAATTGGAGACAAGAAGTTTGAATTTCTTGCATTTTCATCTAGCCAGTTGCGTGAAAATTCTGCATGGATGTTTGCATCCCGAACAGGTTTAACAGCATCAAGTATAAGAGAGTGGCTTGGTGAGTTTCACCATATTAGAAATGTTGCCAAGTATGCAGCTCGGCTTGGTCAATCCTTTAGCTGCTCTACTGAGACCCTAACAGTTCAACATGCCGAGGTGGATCCCATACCTGATATAACAAATGGCACTTCTTATGTGTTCTCTGATGGCATCGGAAAGATCTCCTATGAATTTGCCACAAGTGTTGCAAAGAAATGCAGGCTAAAGGGTTTCACCCCATCTGCCTTCCAAATCCGGTATGGTGGGTACAAAGGTGTGGTAGCTGTAGACCCAACTTCATCAAAGAAGCTTTCTCTAAGGCCAAGCATGTTAAAGTTTGAGTCTAAAAATATTACATTGGATGTATTGGACTACACAAAGTATCAGCCATGCTTTTTGAACCGACAGATAATTACTCTCCTTTCAACTCTTGGGGTAAGAGATGCCGTCTTTGAATTAAAGCAAGAAGAAGCAGTAGTGCAACTAAACCTGGTTGTAGCTGACCCAAACAAGGCCATTGAGGCAGTTGAGCTGATGTCCCCCGGTGAAACCACTAATCTGATTAAGGAACTTCTACAGTGCGGTTACAAACCAGATAATGAACCTTTCCTGTCAATGATGCTTCATGCTTTTCGGGATACAAGAATGTTTGAGTTGAGAACTAAATCAAGGATTTTTGTGCGAGAAGGGAGGTGTTTGATGGGCTGTTTGGATGAAACAAGGACATTAGAGTATGGCCAGGTTTTTATTCGAGTCTCTAAAGCGGGTTCTGGAACTCATTCTAGCGCAAGTGTGGTCACTGGTAAGGTGGTTGTTGCTAAGAACCCTTGTCTTCACCCAGGAGATGTTACTGTTTTACAAGCTGTTGACGTTCCTGATTTACATCACATGGTTGATTGTGTGGTCTTCCCACAAAAAGGGAGAAGGTAAAATTTTTGTCCTTTCTTCCCTACTTATAATTGCATTATTAAGCTAATCGAAGAACACATATGTATGCTCTGTCAAAAGGTGAAAAATTTGTCCTTTACCTTTAAATAATGCCCAGTTGAACTAAAATAAAGCTACCAACAATCTGATTTACAGGTCTCCAGTTTGAGTTAGACAGCTAGCTTGCAACCTTTTCACTGAATTAAAATTGGTTTTAGTTGCAAATTAATAATTTTAGGTTATGCACAAATAATATGATATACTGGGTGCAACCTGGAAAAGAAATCTTTTTTTACAATCTTCATTGTGAATAATTATGTAATTATTATTTCCCTCTCTTGAAATTTCAGACCTCATCCGAACGAGTGTTCAGGAAGCGACTTGGATGGTGATCTATATTTTGTTAGTTGGGATCGTGACCTTATTCCAATTCGGCCGGTTGAACCGATGGATTATACTCCTGCTCCAACTTTGACCTTAGATCATGATGTCACCATTGATGTTAGTGCAGCATCATTAACTCATCTTGCTATTGCTTTTTTTTTTTTTAAATATTCCATATGCACCTCTTCAAATGATCAAATCTGGTTTATATCCCTGCAAAATGAGAAGTAACATCATATGCCCTTCCAAAGATCATGTTTGGCCCTTCATTCCTATTCCCTAGTTTCTTCCAAATTTATATTGATAAAAATGGTGAATGATAAATTTCCAAATTTTATATAAGGATATTCTCTTATGTTTTGCTGGGATGTATTGTCAATGCAACAAATAGGAGTTTGCATGAGTATGACACCTCCTTTTCCAGGTGAACAAGTGGTATTAGACCTGTGAGAGTAAGTACGAAAGGCCTTGCGCTTTTCCATCTGTTTCCTTGAAAAATCTTTGTTTTGGTGTTCAGTTGAATGATTACCATAAACCTGGTATTGGATTAATTTAGGTACCTGAAAAGGTATTTAACTTTAAATAAATCAGAATTACGAGTACATACATCCAATGGCTTGTTGAACATGTAACAATTTTCTACCTTCATTAAGTACAAAATGGCACCCCCAAGTTGAATGTAGAAAGCTCATATTGCAACCTAGCTAGTATGAAACTAAATTTTTTTTTTTCACCCCAACAATCAAAATTCCATACAGTTCATTAATTATTTTTTGGATTACTACACAGGAAATTCGAGAGTTCTTCACGAACTACATGGTAAACAACAACCTGGGATTAATTGACGAAGCACACACTGTCTTTGCTGACAGAGAACCAAAGAAGGCTGAGAACAGGAACTGCCTTGAGCTGGCGCGTCTCCATTCTATAGCAGTTGACTTCGCAAAAACCGGCATTCCAGCCGAAATCCCACAAGAGCTTAATTATGTGAGAGAGTATCCTGACTTTATGGAGAAGCTCGATAAGGTCACCTATGAATCCAAGGGTGTTATCGGAAAACTCTACCGGGCCATCAAAGTAGATAGATCCCAACCAGGGCAACTCTGTCATTTCACTGAGCAGGTTGCAAGGCAGTGTTATGACCCTGATATGGAGGTGGATGGTTTTAGAGATTTTATAAAGGAGGCTTTTTGGTACAAGGAGGATTATGATTTCAAACTCGGAAACTTGATGGATCATTATGGGATTGAAACTGAGGCTGAATTGATTACTGGGTACATTACTAAGATGTCGAAAACCTCTACCAAGTATAAGGATGGAGAGGAGATTCAGCTTGCTGTGAGGTCACTAAGAAAAGAGGCCAGGTCATGGTTTAATGAGAAGAACACCAATTATGCTAAGGCCTCGGCTTGGTACCACGTTACATACCACCCTGACTATTGGGGGTGTTATAACAAGGACTTGAAGCGGCCACACTTTATCAGCTTTCCATGGTGTGTTTATGATAAGCTGACATTTATAAAAAAGAAGAGGATGGCAGTGGCAGGGAGAAGATTAGATGCTGAAGTGGAGTCAGTTGTGCAACGCTTTGAGCGTGACCTTAATATATTCGAATAGTACGGAATGGTGCGATGATCACATTCAACTATATATATATGTGTGTGTGTGGTGATCTGTTGTTATGATCATGATATCTGAAAGTATTATGTAGATGATTGATGGTTAGGCGTAGAGAGTGGCCTAACTAGCTTATGGATTTATGGGTCTGTACGTATTGTGTGTTTAGCTTCATAGTTATTTTGAAAAAGGATTGCTTTATATAAATCGAAAGGAATCTAGAATTCCTGTTTTGTTAAAACGTGTTGTATAAAAAAAAAAGAATTTTCACATTCTAGGAAAAGCATATAAATCAACGAAACGAATGGCATTCAAGACCATTTATAGGTTCTTCTATTTAGATCTTCATATATATAAGTATTAAGTTTTATCATTTTTATGTTTACAATATAAATCACATTATTTCAAAGGTCGGATTTGAAGATATCAATTGATTTTTGCCTATTGTCAAGATGTTAAGTTAATTCATATTATGAATGATCCCAATATCTTAAATTTAATGCATTATTATGTCAGTGATGCTGGAAATCAATCTCACATTCCCATAAAAGAATAAAGAAAAACGTTTCTTATCAATACTATTAAACTGTACATCTTGGATGGAATTAAACCCAATCAAGGAACTGGTGCAAGGAGTGAAAACTTTACATGCAACATGATCTTCCCTTTCTCTACATGATCATGCTTAGTTTGCAGGAGTGGGGGGTGTCTGATGCCTATCGGACCAGAGTCTGTTCGATGGATGATTTCTACCGTCCGATTCACTTTAAGATCTGTGCGCATCACTTTAATATCAGTGTTGTTTGCTTTAATATCTGTGCGCACAAATCTTGAAGTGGATCGGACGGTAGAAACTACCCATCCAACAGACTCTATTCCGATGGGCATCGGAAACCCCCCTCTCCCTTAGTTTGCGCCTGTCGCCAACCAATGACCTGGGCTATCTTGTGGGCCCATGGTGTTCAGAAGCCGGAGTTGCAGGTCTGTAATGTATCCCTGTTTTCGGATTCTTGACACCAAAAAGATAGATTGATAAACTATGAGATGGTTTAAAAAAAAATTGGATATAAAAAAAAATTGGATATAAAATAAATTTTCAAAATCAAGTTGATTTCTGCTGTGCGCGGTAAATCTAATGATCTTAATTTTTTTTTAAGAAACATTATTTCTAACAATTTTTATCCTCGGAATATAATTACAGTTGGCTAAATGACAGACTTAGGACATGTTCGGTAGTAGTACCTATGGGATTTTTTTGAAAAAAATGGAATTTTAGGAATATTGTCATGAGACATGTTCGGAGATCAAGTATAAATTCCTATATCTAATCCTATTTTTTTTTTTTTCAACTTTTTGCCTTCTGGAAAAAAAAAACCATTAGCTTAGACTTTCTTTTTTCTTTCTTAAATGATGAAGATGCCAAAATATTAAATAAACAAATTTAACATATATATGTTAACTTTTATCACACGTTAATGAAGACAAAATTTTATAAATCATGGGATTTTTTTTATCGTACACACATAACATCAAACATAATTAAACAAGGAAAAAAATTTAATTAAAGAAAGCATAATTAATTAAATAATAATAATTAAACTTACATAATACAACTTAATTTAATAATACAAAAATTGATAAACAAGCATAACTAAACTAACAATACTTAATTTGGGATAAATTATGTTAATTTTGAGTTAAGTTCTTTAGTGATATGTACAAATATATTAATCTAAATTGGATTAATAAATTTAACACTTTTCAGTGTGCAATTAGTTCACTTTGATATTACTTTACATTTATATTTATCATATCATTTAAATTTTATGAGAATCTGATATATACATTTATATTGATCATAATTAGTGATTAATATCAATACACTTAAATATAGTTTAATTTTAGTATTACATCTTTTATAAAAAGAAAAAAAAAACATCCTAACTAATTTCCCATGCATTTTCCGAACACTTATATATTAAAATGTTCCATGAGTTAAATACCTTTGGTTTGGACAAATTGAAATTCCCATTTAATTGTTTAGTCTTAATTCTGAAAACTTATTACATGGTCATGTGATTAGGTTTTTGCATGAGTCTTTATTAAAATATACTATCTGGCATCGCTGGGGTCAGGGGTTACTTCCAAAACTTTTACATGGGCATATAAGAGACAATTACATGAGTTACATTCAAAACTTTTACTTGAGGAACACCCATGCAACAGATTTAGTTGTGTCAGAAACATTATTTCTTTTGCATATGCCCTTCACACCCATGGAACAACTAAGAGCTACCCATGGAAGAAGCCAAAATTCTAGTAGTGGATACGAATTGTCCAATTCGTTTTAGCTATAGAATGGAAGTAAAGATATATCAGAAAGGATAATTCCCCCTCTAAAATATATTGTAAGGATATATATATTCAATTAATTATCTTTTCAAATAAAATTCATTTTAAATTTATATAGAATGGAAGTAAAGATATATAACCAATATTGATATATTATGAGAGTGTCTTCTATGGATATAAGGACTTATTTGTAAAATGAACATATTTTTATTTTCAAAATTCAAACATTCGATCCGAACCGTTCATCTTGTTCTTCAGATTAATATGTGCTTGAAGACCAAATTTTACATTTTTATGAATTTTTTTACTATTTATTAAGATGGGTACAAAAAATATCAAATTCAGACCATTGAATTTTGTACCCATCTTAATAAATAGTAAAAAAATTCAGAAAAATATAAAATTTGGTCTCCAAGCACATATTAATATGGAGAACAAGATGAACGGTTCGGATCGACTATTTGAACTTTGAAAATAAAAATATGTTCATTTTACAAATAGGTCCTTATGTCCATAGAAGACTTTGCCTTGATATATTTGAGTACATTTTTTCTTAATTTATTTTCCTTATTGTTTAAATATGCAATCCAGTAACTGTTTGATTGAACTGTTACTAATAAAAAAACTACTACTAGAGTTTATCATTTAACTTCTTGACATTGGATGGAAGTAAAGTTCTGAAACCTATTTTTCATTGGAATAATATACTCGCATCATATAAAGATTCCTGGTCTTATAAGCTCTAAGATTTTAATTCAGTGATCAAATGAGAAAACTGACCATTAATTTGATTTCTGAATTAGTGTACCAAAATCTAAAGATGAATGGTTCAAATAATCGCCGAAGACAAATCGGTAAGAAAACCGATTTTTGTCATGCTACACGGATAACAGCATTTCCAGCCCAAGAATCACGGTCCATTTAACCCAGCAAGGCCCGAGGCCCAAAGTAGAGAAAGCCTGCCGTGATATCCAAATTCAAAGAATTCCAAACCGTTCTTGACAAATAATGGCGAGTTCTTTGAGAAGGATACGGATTTTACGGTTGAATCGAATGCAACATCCAGCAAAATTTCGAGAATTTGCAAGATGTAGGTTTAGGTCAATGAGTTAATTTTGTTATTAGGTATACCGAACTAATGAAAGTAGTACTCCGGTTGACAAAATTAGTTACTCCATTTTATTACATGCAATGTGTTTTCAATTATCGTTTTCGGATGCTTGATACGAAAAAGACAAGCTGGAGAAATTATGATCAGAGGGTTTAAAAGAACTACATATAAAATAAACTTTCAAAATTAAGTTGCTTTCTGCTGCGCGGTAAATCTAATGGTCATGTTTGGTTGTGGAGTAAAGTTACTCCGGATTAAATTTCTTATTCCAAACTAAGGTGGATTAAAATAATTACATTTAGTTGGAGTTTGGTTAGAATTTGGTGGAGTAAGCCAATGGAGAGAGATAAATTATAATATAATGTACTCTAATTGGGAGAACTCAAATACTACTCCATCTTACTCCTTCAAATTTACTTCTCGTTTGACTCTTTAAAGATGGATTAAAAAGTTTACTCCACTACTTACTCAACCAAACATGACCAATGATCTTAAATTTTTTAAGATTCATTATTTCTAATAGTTTTAATCCTCAGAATATAATTACAATATGGCTCGTATTTAACACAGATAATACAACGCCGTCTGGCTGGAATTCTCATCCTCTGAGATATCTCAAACTTTGAGTGTTTTTATAGAAAAAATCAACCGTTCAAATGCGTTCTGCACGAATCTCAAAATATAAATAACACCGGCCCACTGTGCTCTCTCCGAATAGGCACTGTACATGTCGGTCATGTAAAAGTTGAGATATCTCAGAGGATACGCACTCCTCTGGTTGCACGTGCTTATGCGTACTCGAATATTGAATTACGCACTCGTCTGGGCATATTAATAAATTGAATTTAAGTGGCTAATTGAATACATACGTACTAGATGAAAAATAATGTTCTAACTTATAAATTTTAATATTCTTATTTCTAATTTTCAACACTTTAACTTCTAATAATAATTATCGATCCAAAAAAGATTTATTCTAATTAACTATAAATTAAGATCCGAATTTCCGAAAGAAGCAAATAAATTTACGAGAGAACAAATTTGATTCATACCTATAGATCTTCCTAAAAATTCAAAACCTAGCTTAAGGATCAGGGCATCACCCGCCCTCCCCGTTGATATCATAACTTTTTTTACTTTGTGCAACTTTGATGTTATGAATTTTATTAATGTGTTTCGTGGTCAATTCAATAATTACCTAATATGACTTAATATTTAGCTAATTAAAACTAGCATTTAGTTAGTTATTATATTAATGAAAAATGGTTATGGTGGAAAACGAGTGGACATATTAATTTTATGAGGTAAACACCTAATTTAGGTGTTTTTTTATACAAATTAAACTAGCGCACGTTCTTAGATCTCCACTCCAGCACCCTATTAATTTACATTAATTTGCAAACCTGCTCTGCTCTTATACTTCTGCAAAACTTTATTTCAGCACTTTTTATTGGGCAGACTTGTGAGCTCTCATAACATATATAGGTTGGGGTGAAAACAGTATGGATAATATCTGAATCGTATTCTGTTTTTGAAAGTTTAGATGTGGATATCTGATATTCGAACAATAGATATGTACCATATATTTTAGTATATATTATGAAAATTTATATTATTCTTCATTATAATTAGATAAATATTATGAACTTTAATATTTTTTATATTATTTTAATAAATATGTGATTTGATCCAGATCCGTATTCATATCCGTTTGATATATCTGCTATCCGCTCTATATCCGTATTTGGAAAATAAAAATACAAAAAAGAATATAGGTACCACTTTCCGCTCCGTTTTCAGTTTTTCACCCCTGGATACAGGCACTAGCTAGCAAGTGAAATATTAGAACAACAAACGCAGCTAGAAATTCACTATTTACTTCAAAAATTATGACAACAAAATGAGCAAGAATTATCAATTAACAAGACACAAACAATTAAAGTACGTAAAGGATTACTACACAACATATTCTACTTCAACACACACACACTCACACACAAACACACAAACACACAAAGAACAAATTCTCACAAAACACAGAGACCTCACACAATATGTATCTTGCTCATGGCTACCCTCAGTTGAACCAATAATCAAATCCTTCACCATAACCGACCCGATTACAACCCATTTTCTTACCCTCGTCTCTTGTCAGAACTCGATCCAGACCCAACACCAGAACCAGCAGAGGAACCAGCAGACGACCCCGCACCGGACAAACCAGATCTAGCAGATGACCCAGCAGAGGAACCAGCACTAGACCCGGCAGAGGAACCCGACCCGGATCCTACTGAGATCGAACTCGAATTAGATTTAGACCGAGAAATAGAACCTGCCGGGGTAGAAACCGAGCCGGACCCAGAACCCGAACCAGATGCAGACACAGATCCTCCACTGACGCCAAGCCCTAGACCGCCACTGAGCCCAGCACCAACCCCTAGGTCTTTTCTCACAGACCGGCTTTCAGTAGTGACTACAGCTAAAGTGAAAAAGAATATAAGAAGTAAAACTGAGACATTGTTACTTGCCATTAGTTTCTAGACTTGTAGTAGTACAAGGGTTTCTGAGAATTAGTGTATTGAACTTGGTGCAGTGAGAATGTGAGATTTCTAGCTAGTGGTTGGTTTTTGTAGAGGAGAAAAGGTTAGCTGCTAATGGTAGGGCTCCTTTGAACATTAATTGTCAAACCAATGAGGCAAAGACATGCGCATGCATATAGAAATTGACTTGTGAAGTGATGTTTGGTGTTTCACCTACAGTACAACAATTAACTTCTCTTGCAATTGCAAGAGTAAATGACAATGATGAAGAGAGAGCTAGTAAATCAACCCATAAAAAAATGAAGTTGCATGCATCATATATGTACATGATATATTATGGCCAAGTTGGGGTACTATGATTTACATAAAAGTGAAAGTAACAAAAAAAAAAAAAAAAAAAAGATTGCTCGGTCGAGTATCTTCATTAATTTTAGAGGATGATCCACATATACTATTTTTTTTATGGCACAAAATTACATCTTATATTTTAAAGTTCAAATAGTTGATCCAAACCATTCAACATGTTGGATATATTAAAATGTCCTTGTAAATGAACTTTTATATTTTTTTACTATTTATTAAGATGAGTACACATATTCAATAATCTGAAAACAACGGTTTTGTATAATACTTAATAAATAGTAAACAAATTCAAAAAATATAAAATTTGGTCTCTAAGAACATTTTATTATGGAAGTCATGTTGAATGGTTTGGATCAACTATTTGGAGTTAGAAAACTATAAAAATTAATGATTTAATTTTGTGTCATCAAAATATGGGGTAAGTGTATCCCTCCTCTTGTATATATGAAAAAAATAATCTGTATGTACTAAAAATAAATAAAATATTAGAGCCCAAATTTTGTATATATAAAGGGTCCAATTTTTTTTTCATAAATAGGTATCATTCTATTGGCATCTCACTAAAAATGAGACCCCTTAATACACTTTCATAGGTACTTCAACAACATATGTTTATAAGTCATTTTTATATTTTAAAATTCCAAACAGTCGATTCAAACTGTTCAACATGATATCCATATTAAAACGTGAGACCAAATTTTACATTTTTTATTTTTATTTTTTTACTATTTTGAAGGTAGGTAGAAAATCAATATTTTTTATGATCTAGAATTTTCTGAATCAACAAAATTTCTACCTATCTTAAAAAATAATAATAATATTTTAATATAGATATTATATTGAAAGATTCAGATCGACTATTTAAAATTTAAAAATACAAAAATAACTTATAGCATATGATGTTAAAGTATTTATAGAACGTATTAGCCAGTTTTATTAAAAAAATTATATATAAAAAGACACTAAACTTTTCTCCGGTTCTGGATAGCGGATTCCATAATTTTGAGAACCGGCCCGGTGGATTTTACAATAATTTGATGTCGTAAAAAATTGTGGGCGCGCCATGAACTTAGATAGAGGGGAATTTCTTAATTAGTTGCAGGTTGACACGTGCATGCACACAGAAATATTAAATATAATTAAACAAGATGTCAGATTTTACGTGGCGTGATCTGATGTGTCATACCATGTGGTATGTCACTGAGAGTGATAAAATAATGTGGTCCAATTTGGACCATGTACTATTTTTGTATTTATTTATTAAGTCTAGCTGGTTTTCTAATTAATTGTTTATTTTTTCTTTTGTGATTGATTTAGATTAACAACAATATATATAAAGCTACATGCAAACAACATAATAGTAGGTTTGCAATATTGACAAATTAGATAATTGATTGGAGATAATAATTATTATTCTAAGTGCCTTTGTTGGAGATTGGGACGGTGACATGCATTAGCTCAGAGAATGTTCATAAATGTACGTAGGAATTATTTGGATTTGTATGTCTTTTATGAACTTTTATGTGATCCATAACTAGAATAACTGGAATTTATTTTTCAGAGATATTACTTAATTTTTTTATTTTCACAATTATTAAAAATAAGTTCGAATTAAAAATATAGAATTATAAAGCATGATCTAAACTATCTATGTACCATATATATAAAACTCGATCGATACATTTTAATATAAATCAATTGAGTTAGAATTTATTTTACCAGTATAAAATTGACATTTCACAGTATGGAGTTTGATTATATATTATGTTATTTATATCCCTAAGACCATATCTCTCAATTTACATTTTTTTTAGTTTTATTAATTTTATTATATTTAAAAAATATATTGTCAAGTGATTCTTTTTTTATCTTCACTAGGCACACACACACACACACAAAAAGAACAAATTCTCACAAAACACAGAGACCTCACACAGTATATATCTTGCTCATGGCTACCCTCAGTTGAACCAATAATTAAATCCTTCACCATAACCGACCCGATTACGAACTATTTCCTTATGGCCCTTGTCTCTTATCAGAACTCGATCCAGACCCGACACCAGAACCAGCAGAGGAACCAGCTGACGACCCTGCACCGGACGAACCAGAGCCGGCAGATGACCCAGCAGAGGAACCAGCACTAGACCCGGCAGAGGACCCCGACCCGGATCCTACTGAGATCGAACCCGAATTAGAGTTAGACCGAGAAACAGAACCAGCCGGGGTAGAAACTGAGCCGGACTCAGAACCCGAGCCGGATGCAGACACAGATCCTCCACTGACGCCAAGCCCTAGACCGCCACCAAGCCCAAGACCAAGCCCTAGGTCTTTTCTCACAGGCCGGCTTTCGGTAGTGACTACAGATAAAGTGAAAGAGAATATAAGAAGTAAAACTGAGACATTGTTACATTCCATTAGTTTCTAGACTTGTAGTAGTACAAGGGTTTCTGAGAATTAGTGTATTGAACTTGGTGCAGTGAGAATGTGAGATTTCTAGCTAGTGGTTGGTTTTTATAGAGGAGAAAAGGTTAGTTGCTAATGGTAGGGCTCCTTTGAACATAATTGTCAAACCAATGAGGAAAAGACATGCGCGCACATAGCAAGTGACTTGTGAAGATTATCTTGGTTGGAAACAGAGGCGGAGCCACAGTACTCCAGGGTAGGCAACTACAGTTGTATTTTGAAAAACTGGACTGAGTATATAGGACTGATCCTCTACCGAGTTTTCAAAAAAAAAAAAAAAAAGAATATATAAGACTGATTCGCTGTCTAATCCCGATAAAGACCGTTGCCTACCCCAAATAAGATTCGCAACTTACCCCTGTAAAAAAGTAAACCCAAATTTCACAGTTAGCGTTGAAGTCATTGTTTAGATGATTGTTCGAAGAGGAAAAAGAGTGAACAAAACAACTATAGTTGTATTTTGAAAAACTGGACTGAGTATATAGGACTGATCCTCTACCGAGTTTTAAAAAAAAAATATATATATATATATATATATATATATATATATAGGACTGATTCGCTGTCTAATCCTGATAAAGACCGTTGCCTACCCCAAATAAGATTCGCAACTTACCCCTGTAAAAAAGTAAACCCAAATTTCACAGTTAGCGTTGAAGTCATTGTTTAGATGATTGTTCGAAGAGGAAAAAGAGTGAACAAAACGAAGATAGAAGGAGATACTGACAAAGTTGGACAACTGTTTAGATGGTCACTTGGGCTGATCAATTCCGTGTGGGCCTTAAAAATAGAATATTAAAATAAAGATGTATGTGGCTGATAAAAGTAAAGAAAGATGTATGTAGAGATTTGTGTGAGGAGATTTGAGAGGAGATCCGAGATCAGCATTAGAAAATTTGAGATGGATCTTGGTTTTGGAGAAAAGGAAAGTAATTAGGGCCCGTAAAAATGACACCGAAAATTTAAAAGCTAATAAAATAATATTAGCAGTCTATAATAAAAATTGGAAAATTAATTTTTTTGACAAAATAAATGTATTTTATATTATATTAATGATATTTCAATGTACTTTTGAGTAAACATAAATTTTTGGCAAAACAAATCTGTATAATTTTCTATTTTTTTTTTAGGACAGAACATCGAGAAAATATGAGTTTCTCATCTAATTTGGCCAATTTTTACTGATTCATCTGATTTTGATTCCATTATTAACTTATCAATTTTGATTATGCTTTTCAAAATCATGATTCTAGATTTTTGACATCGCTACCACAGTTAGTGCGAAGCTCTGACACTCAGCCGTAAATCCTAGCCACTATATTAAGTTCTACCTGTATTCTATTTTTCATTATTTAAGAAAGAAAAAATGCAGAGAAATAAAAATTATGAGTTGTGATTGTGTAGCTGTGTAGGCGAGTATGACTATAAATAGCGGATAATGCTCTGTTTGAAAAGTTTTTTTTTTTGCTTACCCCTAATGAAAATTATGACTACGCCACTACCTACAGCTACAATACAACATTTAACTTATATTGAAAATGCAAGAGTAAATGACAACAATTTCGCTCCTGATTACTTAGATTGATAAAGAGATATATAGCTAGTAGATCTGCCCATAAAATGGTGAAGTTGCATCTATACATGTACATGATATATATATTATGGCTAAGTTGAGGTATTTATGATTTACATAAAAGTGAAATTAAAAAAAAAGGGGGTGCTACGATCAAGTATCTTTCTTTTTCTTATTAATCATGCTCTGACAATTAAAGCTAAAGGATTTTCAGGACCAGCCCTGGTGCAGGGCGATCACTTCGGACCCAAGATTCAAAGTACTAGTACAAATTAGTTTGTATATATGGAAAAAAAAATTAACTTGTATATATTAAAAAATATATATTAGAGCTCAAATTTTGTATATATAATGAGCCTAATTTTTTTATAAATAGGTATGATTTTATTAGCATCTCACTAAAAATTGAGACTGGTTAATACACTTTTATATTGAACACTATATATGCTTATAAGTCGTTTTTGTATTTTAAAAGCCGAAACACATGATATTCATATTAACATGTGCTTGAAGACTAAATATTACATTTTTTTTTAAATTTATTTTTTTAAAATTAAGATAGAAAATAATTATATCTCAAAAAATAGTAAATAAATTAAAAAAAAACATTAAAATTTGGTCTTTAATATGTTTTAATATAGATCGATATCATGTTGTACGGTTTGGATCGACATGTTAAATTTTAAAAATGCAAAAATAACTTCTAGTAATAATTTGATGTGTGGTAAAAAATTGTGGGCCCGCCATGACAGGGGAATTTCTTAATTAGTTGCAGCTTCACACGTGCATACACACAGAATTTAATTAAACAAGATGTCAGATTTTACGTGGCTTAATTTGATGTATCATACCATGTGGTATGTCACTGAGAGACTGATATGGTCCAATTTCGACCATGTACTCTATTTTTGAATTGATTTATTAAGTCTGGTTTTTCTAATTAATTGTTTATTTTTGCTTTTGTGATGGATTTAGATTAACAACAATATAAAGCTACATGCAAACAACAGAATAGTAGGTTTGGAATATTGACAAATTAGATAAATATTGAATGATCATGATGAGATAATAATTATTATTTTAAGTGCCTTTGTTGGAGATTGGAATGGTGACATGCATTAGTTCAGAGAATGTTCTATCTTTGGCATTATATACATCTAGAAATTTCCAAGATAACAATTTGACAAAATTATAGCTACACATCCCCATAAATTTTAGTAGACATTTTCCACAAACTGTAGGAAATATTTGGATTTGCATGGTTTACTTTTATGGGCATAACTAGAATAACTGGAATTTATTTTTCAGAGAGTTTTTATTTATTTTGACAATTATTAAAAATAAGTGAGAATTTAAAATATAGAATTATAAAGCATGATCTACAATATAGATTTATAGAGCATGCTCTACAATATCATATATATATGAAACTCGATCAATACATTAATTTTTAATATAAATCACGTGTGTTAGAATTTAATTTCCCAGTATAAAATTGACATTTCACAGTATGGACTTTGATTATATATTATGTTATTTATATGCCTAACACTTTATCTCTCAATTTACCTTTTTTTTAGTTTTAATAATTTTATTATATTTAAAAAAATATTGTCAAGTGATTCTTTTTTTTATCTTCACTAGGCACATGTTATTGTACTTCAACACACACACACAAAAAGAACAAATTCTCACAAAACACAGAGACCTCACACAATAATTAAATCCTTCACCATAACCGACCCGATTACGATCCATTTCCTTACGGCCCTCGTCTCTTATCAGAACTCAATCCAGACCCGACACCAGAACCAGCAGAGGAACCAGCCGACGACCCCGCACCAGACGAACCAGAGCCGGCAGATGACCCAGCAGAGGAACCAGCACTAGACCCGGCAGAGGAACCCGACCCGGATCCTACTGAGATCGAACCCGAATTAGAGTTAGACCGAGAAATAGAACCAGCCGGGGTAGAAACCGAGCCGGACTCAGAACCCGAACCGGATGCAGACACAGATCCTCCATTGACGCCAAGCCCTAGACCGAGCCCGAGTCCAAGACCAAGCCCTAGATCTTTTCTCACGGGTCGGCTCTCCGTAGTGACAACAGCTAAAGTCAAAGAGAATATAAGAAGTAAAACTGAGAAAGTGGTACTTGCCATTGTTGTTTCTGGAATCGTAGTAACTAGCAAGGAAGGAAGGTCTTGAGAGAATTAATTAATTAGCACTTGGTGGAGTGAGATGAGATCCCTACCTAGTCGTTGGGTTTTTGTAGAGGAGAAAAGGTTAGCTGCTAATGGTAGGGCTCCTTTGAACATGAATTGACAAACCAGTGAGGAAAAGACATGCGCATGCATATGCTAATTGACTTGTGAAGATTATCTTGGTTGGAAAAGCAATGTGGCAACTTCTCTTTTTGGGGCCAATTAAGAATTATGGTGCAAATTAAAAGGTGGTGGTGGTGGGGGGGGACCTACAGTACAACAATTAACTTCTCTTGAAATTGCAAAAGTAAATGACAATATTTTCGCTCTTGATTACTTAGATTGATTAAGAGATAGCTAGTATATCTGCCTATAAAATGGTGGAGTTGCGTCTATATATGTACCTGATATATTATGGCTAAGTTGGGGTATTTATGATTTACATAAAAGTGAAAGTAAAAAAAAAGAAAAAAAAAGAAAAAAAGAAGGGTTGCTAGGATCGAGTATCTTTCTTGTTCTTATTAATTATGTGTGACAATTAAAGCTAATGGATTTTCAGGATCGCTCCAAGTGCAGGACGACCGCTTCGGACCTCAAGATTCAAAGAGTTAAAATATACAAATTAGTTTGTATATATAAAAATGATTAATATGTATAGATTAAAAATAAATAAAATATTAGAGTTTAAATTTTGTATATTTAAAGGGTCCAATTTTTTTTATAAATAGGTATGATTCTAGCTATTGGCATCTCACTAAAAAATGAGATCGGTTAATACGCTTTCATAAGTAATTCGACACCATATGCTAATAAGTTATTTTTGCATTTTAAAAATTCAAACAGTCCATTCAAACCGTTCAACATAATATCCATATTAAAATGTGCTTGGAGACTAAATTTTGCATTTTTTTTAAATATTTTTAACTTTTTTTAAAGGTAGGTAGAAAATTATTATTTTTTATAGTTTAGAATTTTTTGAATCAATGGATGTTCTACCTATTTTAAAAAATAGTAAAAATATAAAAAAGAAGAAGTAAACTTTTGGTTTCCAAACATGTTTTAATAAGATATTATGTTGAACAGTTTGAATTAACTGTTTAAATTATAAAATTACAAAAAAACTTATAACCTGTTAAAATACTTATATTTACTTATACAACAATATATATGAGCCAATCTCATTAATATATAAAGAGTCTGAACTTTTATACCGTACTGAATTTTAAAATTTTCAGGATCGGATCTGTGAATTTTACATTTCTTTAGTGTGTTTTTTACATGAGCTCAGATAGAGGGGAATTTCTTAATTAGTTGCAGCTTGACACGTGCATGCGCACAGAAATATTTAATTAAACAAGATGTCAGATTTTATGTGGCGTAATTTGATGTATCATACCATGTGGTCCAATTTGGACCATGTACTATTTTTGTATTTATTTATTTATTACGTCTGGTTTTCTAATTAATTGTTTATTTTTTTCTTTTGTGATGGATTTAGATTAACAACAATATAAAGCTACATGCAAGCAACAGAATAGTAGGTTTGGAATATTGACAAACTAGATAATTGAATGATCATGACGAGATAATAATAATTATTATTCTAAGTGCCTTTGTTGGAGATTGGGACGGTGACATGCATTTGTTCAGAGAATGTTCTCTCTTTGGCATTATTAGATACATGATCTAGAAATTTCCATGGTAACTATTTGACAAAATTAGATCCCCAAAATTATTTTTAGAAGAGATTTTCATAAATGTACGCAGGAATTATTTGGATTTGTATGTTTTTTATGAACTTTTATGTCAAGAACTAAATAACTGGAATTTATTTTTCACAGATATTATTTTTTATTTTGACAATTATTAAAAATAAGTTCGAATTTAAAATATAGAATTATAAAGCATGATCTATATTATCCACGTATCGAAACTCATACATTTCTAATATAACTCAAGTGAGTTAGAATTTAATTTCCCAGTATAATTTAAAATTGACATTTCACAGTATGGACTTTGATTATATATTATGTTATTTATATACCCAACACCATATCTCTCAATTTACCCCAACAAATTCCATTGGAACCCTCCTCTCTCTCTCTCTCTCTCTATATATATATATATATATGTGGGCTATGATGAGTTGCGAAGTAATGATTTTGTTTTAATTCATGCTCATATCTCTATTTTTAAATACCAAGTAGTCGGTCCAAACCGCTCAACAAGATGTCCATATTGAAATATGCTTGGAGACTAAATTTTACATTTTTTTAGAATTTCTTTACTATTTTTTAAGATAGGTAGAAAACTGTTGTTTTTAAATAGTTCAGAACTATTAAAAACAGTATTTTGAAATATTTAAAAAAATAGTAAATAATTTCCAAAAAAAATAAAATTTGGTCTCCAAGTACATTTCAATATAAATATCTTGTTGAGCGATTCGAACTGACTATTTAATCTTGAAAACATAAATACGAACGTGAAATAAACAACATCTTTACTTCACAACTCACTATATCACATCTCTCTCCCTATATATATATCCAACCAGTTAAACCTAAAAACTCTCGATCCAAATGATTAAAATATTTGAAATCAACCAATTGGAACCGAAAGCTGACTTAAAAAACTAAAATAACTTTATCCCAAGAAAACCAAATGAAAGCAAACGGGCCAACAAAACCATCCTTCTGGCCACCATGAAGACACGTCAAAATATTTAAATAAATATATATTTGTTCTGTGTCAGTTAGCACTTTGGAAAATGAATATATCATGTGAATTTGCCTACTTGTATTTTGCTTTCTCTATCAAATATTCACATTGTCCATACAAAAGATTCTTTAGTCTCTGCCTCCAAATATTTCTTGGTTTAGGAAAAAATTTTAAGCAGTAAAAAATGTTTAAGTAAGAGTTGGAGTATAAGTCATCCATCTATTTAATATTCACAATAAAATTAAATTTTAATATGTTATTTTATATATGGAAGATATTATCTTTATTACTAAATTAAAAGTTAATTCTATATAGCATTAAGTTTAATAGAATGTTTAATTTAAAAACATCTAATGAGATGTTTAGTACAAGTTGAACATAATCATGCATATATCATTTGTTCTTAATTTATCTGTCTAACTTCTCGCAATCGTTTGTTAAATATAATCATCATCTGATAATTAAAGTAGTTTTTTTTTTGTTAATGACAAAGATGTTAAATTTTTGTAAAACTTAATATAGGAAATCATTAATAATTACAAACTTTTAATTAATAGATGGATGACAAAAATGTAAGTTATAAGCTAGATAAATAAGGAGTCAGAAAATAAGTACATTAAATGGGTAAAAAAAAATAGGATAAAACATAACCTTACCACTACATTAGAATTACAGATATTAATTTATATTATTTAACAAAATTATAAAATAAAAAATAGATTATCTTATTATGCCGACTTTACTATTATGATTTATTCCTGTACAGTATTTGGCTGGAGTGCGGCATTGACATGCAATTTTCACATTACCAACAATCGTCCATTTTCTCCATAGTCACTGTCAATCATTGCAACATAGAAGTTTCTAGAGCCACCTTTTGGTTTTGATAATTTATGCAATATAATATTAAAGATTTTCAAGAAAAAAAAATTACAAACCCTGTTCCGAGAGTTTATCTATCCATGCCAACAAGTAAAGATATATTGACAATTCAATTTATTTAACAATTTTAATGATTAAGAGCATCTGTATCTCTGAAACTCTCAGAGTTTCTAAATAACTGTTTACAGAATTTTAGAAATTTTAGACTCTGAATTTCTAAATCTCTACATTTCTGAAATTAAAATTATAGTTTCTTAATTGCGACATAAACATTTAATTAAAACAGTATTAAAAATTGAGCAAATAAGGATTGATTATTTTGCTATGTCAGAGTTTTGAAACATTTTCATATTTAGAAACTATTGAACAAAATTGCTAAATATGAAATCCATTACATCTCTGAAATTGGTTTAAAAATTGCCAAATCAGCTTTGAAACTCCAAGACTTTTAGGAATGAAAGATGCTCTAACAAAATTGTTTTAATAATATAGAAAAAAATAAAATTACGTACAGATGTGCTTTACAGCAACCTTTAAATATGTTCAATAGAGGAGCTAAGTGCAATATTACTTTCTTAATTTTAATAATTGTTTTAGAACAAGTTATTTATTGTCAAAATAACTAATTAGTTCAGGAACAAAAACTTGTTTTGTTAAAAAGAAAATGAAAAGTAATTAATTAAATGGTTTGGAAGATTTTTAGCGTTATAGGTAGCAATATACGACAGAGCTACTTTAAATAACTATCATAAAATATGAAAGCAGATTTCAAAATTCTAACCATTTTATCACCTGTCCCAACAAAATTGCAAGATTCAAATATTATATATCATGTTTAGTTGTGGAATAAGACATGGAATAAATTTATTACTCTACACTTAAATTGTTGAAGAAAACATAAAATAGAAATTATGATGGAGTAAGTTAAATCATTTCTCCAAACAAATTAATTTATTCTACACTTATTTTGTATGTAGAACCCATTATCATAAATAGAAATTTATTTTTCAATTTTTTTATCTTAAATTAATTTTAAGTCATAACTTACGTCTATCAAACAATATATAATTAATAGGAGAAAAGCAAAGAGAATACACAACTAAATTTTCCCTAAATTAAAATAGTAATCTGGGATCATAATTTTCCAACAGTACCTATTGGCTATAGGGGCATGCAGATCACTTGCTTGACCATATTGATCTCAAAGCAAAACGCCTGATAAAGTACAACTCATTTCAAGCACAAACTAAAGTTTTCAACGTTGACAAAAATTAGATGAGATGTCAGAAGGATAGAAGATGCACAAAAGCAAAGACCAAAATACAGCAAATGCTCCACTAGCTAGCAAAAGATTTCAAATTCAAGTTCAACCACAAATTTTTGCCACGCAATCACCAACTCCAAATTCAAATATTTAAAAACAAATTCATATCACCCCACTAAGCCTGACTACTAACCAACCTCAAACTTTGAACCCTATAAATACCACCTTTAGTAACACCCCAATTCAGTAACAAAAACATCTCGTCATCTAATATCTGAACAGAAAACCCGTCAAGTAATAGCTTGGCATATATAAAACCAATTACAGAAATGGCTTGCATGAAAGTAGTTGTTCTTCTTGCAACCATTATAGTGGCCTCATTTGCAATTGTAGGTGAGAGCCGTGTGGCAAGAGAAGACTTAGGAATTGACCTTGGTGGTGGAACTGGCATTTCGGTTGGTATTGGACTCGGTGGAGGCATTGGATTAGGCGGTGGCAGTGCCTCAGGTTCCGGTTCAGGCTCGGGCTCAGCGTCTGGCGCTGGTTCAGCATCTGGTTCGGGGTCTGGTTCAGCCTCTGGTTCTGGTTCAGGTTCAGGAGCTAGTTCAGGGGCTGGTTCATCAGCTGGGTCTGGTGGGTCATATGCCGGGTCAGGTGCTGGTTCCGGTGCTGGTTCTGGTGGTGGGTCTGGTTCTGGTGGTGGATCTGGTTCTGGGTCTGGATACGGTTCTGGCCAAGGACATGGATCCGGGTCAGGTTCTGGGTATGGATCGGGTCATGGTGAAGGATATGGATCAGGGTCTGGCTCAGGTTCGGGTCATGGTGAAGGCTATGGCGAGGGCTACGGTGAGGGAAGTGGGTCTGGAAATGGATACGGGTCAGGCTATGGGGAAGGCCATGGATATGGCTCTGGGTCTGGCTCGGGTTCAGGCCACGGCGAAGGCTACGGTGAGGGTTATGGCGAGGGGAGTGGGTCTGGAAATGGGTATGGGTCGGGCTATGGTGAAGGCCACGGATACGGGTACGGGTCGGGTGGAGGACATGGGAAGTGAATGATAAGTTTTTTACAGCATCAGGCATTAATTTCTCCTGGCTATGTTCATAGATTGTTTTTAAGGGTGTAGTATTATTAAGTGCACTTGTACACTTCTTTGTATTGCTCAAATTCTAGCTTGTGGTACTAATTTGTATTGGAATAAGACCTGTGTGATGATTTGTAGAATTATAACATGTTTCTTAAACCAATGAGTATGTTGTATTATCTTTCAAGTATAGTCCAGCGGAAGCAATTCTAAAAGTATTGAACCAGAATTGGAACAATTAAAATGAAATAAAACCAAAAAAATAGAAACCCGAATTCAGTAGTCCAATAGGACGGAACTGAAGAGTTGAGCATGCAATGTGCTTAAATAACCAAACGATGAGATATGACATTTGTTGCACATGTTATAATAAAGTTAACTTTGTTATTTAATTATCTACTAGAGTACATGACATGTAATTTTCGCATTACCAACAGTCCTCCATTTTCTCCAATATCACTGTGCAATTATTGGAACTTTGGAAACAAAAATATATTATTTGGAAATATATTATTTAATTAAAGAATAATTTCCTTTGTGAAAAATTTATTAAAGGATATTATTTGGATACTTACTTTGTAAAATAATATTTAGATATTATTTAAGGAGTGAGTCTATGGTACTATGAATATCACGAGTCTGTAATACGGATGCATATTTTTGTTTTTTCAAAATTTCAACGTCCATCCGAACCGTTCAAAATGACTTACATATTAATATGTACTTGCAGATCAAATTTTATATTTTTTACAATTTTTTTACTATTTTTTAAGATAGTTAAAAAAATCACTGTTTTTGGATGGTCCAGAATTTTCAGATCTAGTGATTTTCTATATATCTTAAAAAAATAGTAAACAAATTCTAAAAAATCTAAAATTCAGTATGCAAGTAGATATTTTTATGGGAATCATATTGAACAGTTCGGATCGACCATTAAGATTTTAAAAACAGAAATGTTGACCTGTATTACGGATCAACCCATGATATGCATATATAGTACCATAGACTCACTCTTATTTAAGATATTATTTAGAAATGAAAATTAACTTCAGGAAATAAAAAATTCCTTTGTGAAAAAGAGAAAAATAAATTATTTGGTTTCCAAGATTTTGAGTGTTAGATAGCAATTTTTGACAGAGCTACTTTAAATTACTATCATAAAAAATGAAATCAGATTTCAAAATTCTAACCGTTTTATCACCTGTCCCAACAAAATTGCAAGATCTAAATAGTATATATCATGTGTTATTTTGGATAAAGAAACGGAGCAAATTATTTACTCTATACTTGCGATGGTTTCAAATTAGTAGGGGTGAAAACGGAGCGGATACGGAGCGGATAGTGGTAAAACCATATCCACATCTACATTTCAATGAGCGGATACGGATACGGATACGGATAGTAAACAGATGTCAAAATGTAAAATCAAATTCACCTTAAACGGATACGGATACGGAGCAGATAATCCATGGATACAGATTCAAATAATTGCCGGATAATTAAAGTAATATAACAACATATATTAACTCTATAAATAATAACATATAAAAAAATCTTTCTTAAAGAATAGAGTATTGTGAACCTTTTGATTTTAATCAAACGTTTTTAGAATGACACACAATTAAAATCTTATCTATGCCAAAATTAAAAAGTTGAAGTTACCACGTGAATTGGCAGATAAAGACAACATAATGGAAGTAATTGCTTTGCACGTGTATCCATGCGCCTTTTTTCTACCTCCACGTAGCAGCGGGAGTACCATCCCGTCAAAATTGGAAGTGCGGTTCAAATAGATTAGATTTAGTCCCACTATTGGCATTCTAATAAAAGTCCGTCACTATATATACATTTCCTTTCAGACTAGAGCGCGAATTGAGATGAGAGAGAAACGCGGGTTGCGAAATACGAATTTATATTCGGATAATGCGGATATCCGCTCTGTTTAGGAATCTCTGGATTTTATCCGAATCCCTATCCCTAAGAAATAGGCATAGAAATAGGCATATACCGAAATTATCCGGATATGGATCTTGCTCGGATACGGTGCGGTTTATCCGTCTCCGTTTTCAGCCCTGCAAATTAGATAAAAGAAGATATATAAAGTTATGACGGAATTAATAAATTAAACTACAACTTCAAATTAATTAATTTTGTTTATTATTAAATCTTAGATCAATTAACTTACTTCACACAAAACAAAAGTAATATGGAGTTATGACAGAATAAATTATACCTCATCTACACACTGATTATTTTATTTATTTTTATTAAATTAAGATCAATTAACACTTATCTTGCATGCATATTATAGGACCAATTGTTATAAATAAATATTTATTTTTCAAATTTTCTTTTCCAAATAAATTAATTTAACCCATAACTTATGCTGCCAATCGACACATAAAAAATAAGAAAAAAAAAAAAAAAAAGAGAAAAGCAGCTGATAGTGGCATTCGAGAGACTTGTTTGACCATATTATCTAAAGAAAAACAGCTGATAAAGTAGAACTCATTTCAAGCACATACCTAAAGTTTTCAACGTTCACAAATATTGGATGACATGTGTCAGAAGATGAACAAATGCAAAGTTCAAAAATACTGCAAATGCTCCACTAGCAAAAGATTGCAAACTCAAGTTCAACCACAAATTTCACCACGCAATCACCACCTACAAATTCTTAAAATACAATTTCATATCACCCCACTAAGTCTGACTACTAAACCAACCTCAAACTTTCAATCCTATAAATACCACCTTTAGTAACACCAATTTCAGTAACAAACACGTACCTCTCTTAATCTGTTGTAATTGAGAAAAAAACATCAAGTAATAATTTGGCAAAGACGTAAAACCACTTACAGAAATGGTTTGCATGAAAGTAGTAGTTCTTGCAACCATTGCTGTGGCCTCATTTGCAATTATAGGCGAGAGCCGTGTGGCAAGAAAAGACCTAGGAATTAACCTTGGTGGTGGAACTGGAGGTGGCATTGCAGTTGGTATTGGACTCGGTGGAGGCATTGGGTTAGGTGGTGGCAGTGCCTCAGGTTCCAGTTCAGGCTCAGGCTCAGCATCTGGTTCTGGTTCTGGCTCGGGCTCAGCATCTGGTTCTGGGTCCGGCTCAGCATCTGGTTCTGGTTCTAGTTCAGGAGCTGGTTCGGGGGCCGGTTCATCAGGTGGCGTTGCGATTGGTATTGGACTCGGTGGAGGTGTTAGCATTGGGTTAGGCGGTGGCAGTGCCTCAGGTTCTGGTTCAGGCTCGGGCTCAGCATCTAGTTCCGGGTCTGGCTCAGCCTCTGATTCTGGTTCAAGTTCAGGAGCTAGTTCGAGGGCCGGTTCATCAGCTGGGTCTGGTGGGTCATATGCCGGGTCAGGTGCTGGTTCCAGTAGTGGGTCTGGGTCTGGGACTGGATATGGTTCTGGCGAAGGTCATGGATCTGGGTCTGGTTCTGGGTCTGGATCGGGTCATGGTGAAGGATATGGCTCTGGGTCTGGCTCGGGTTCAGGCCATGGAAAAGGCTACGGTGAGGGTTATGGAGCAGGTAGCGGGTCTGGAAATGGATATGGATCGGGATACGGTGAAGGCCATGGATATGGGTACGGGTCAGGTGGTGGACATGGGAAGTGAATGAAAAGTTTGTACAGTATAAGGCATTTCTCTTCTGGCTATGTTGTAATATTGTTGTTCAGGGTGTAGTAATTAGTTCACTTATACACTTCTTTGTATTGCTCAAATTCTATTTTGTGGTGCTAATTTGTATGAGTCTGTTGTAATATGCATATTACTATTTTATTTTTTTAGATAGATATACTTAATTTGAAAATAATGTACTATAAAAAATAGTGGTTTTCTACTTAACTAAAAACTAGGACAAGTTTAAAAGAAAAAATTGATTTGTAAGTACATTTTCATATAGAGATCATGTTTACCGGTTCAAATAAAAAAATTTCAACATTGAAAATAGAGATATAGATTCATAGCACGGGTTGTTGTGTAATATGATATTACCATTACCATAGCCTTACTCAACTTGTATTAAACTAAGACGTGTGTAATGATCTGTAGAATTATAACATGTGTTTATTAAATCAATGAATAATGTTGTATTATTTTTCAAGTAAAGACCAGCGAAGCCAGACGATACCGATACCGCATTTAATTTGTACTCAGAGCTGATATCACAACTGTGGTAAATTAATTCAAGCTGATCCTGAGATTGTTTACAAAAATGTCAGGGCCAAAGTGTGGAAACAATAACGCACCTGATGTTTCAGTGCCCATATGCGCGAAGAGTGTGGAGAATTGTGCAGAATTCGTTGAGAAAATGGTTACTGGTACAGAGACCGGTACCGAACCCGTTAGCGCAACTATCTGTTTTTCAAATTTGGGAGCTCTTGCGCCGGGAGTGCTTAACCAGGAATTATACTTTAAGGAATGGACGTCTATGATGCTTTGCACGTGCTGGTGGATTTGGAGGCAACCAAACAATTTAAATTTTAAGGCACTAAACCGTTGAAACGGATCTACTTCACTAGCGATGTATCTTCGTGGAAAATTTTCAAATTTTCAAATTCGTTTAGCAAAGTCAAACGGTTAAAAAAAATGAAAAATGAATGCATCAAAATAACTCATAAATCTTAATTTTTTTAGCGCTTGACTTTCATTAGCTCATCACTCGTGAAGTAGATCGGTTTTAATGGTTTGAATTTGTCATTTGAAATCAATCCAATATCATTTAGAGTTATGCTCACGAAACCTTCTTAGTGAACATAATGCACGCTGGCTTTTATACCTCATTACGCCTCATGTTTTATATCTTTGTTTTAAAGTATAACTATCGATCCGAACCGCTCAACATGGTATTCATACTAAAATATATTTGGAGATGAAATTTTATAATTTTTTGAAATATTTTACTATTTTTAAGATAGGTATAAAAACATTATTTTTGGACGGTTCAAAAATAGTTATTTTGTACCTATCTTAAAAAATAGTAAACAATTTCTAAAAATTCTAAAATTTGGTCTCCAAGCATATTTTAGTATGTATATCATGTTGAGTGGTTCAGATCGGCAGTTTGAACTGTAAAATTAAATATATAAAATATGATGTATGATGAGATCGGAAAAACATAAGGTATTGGAACCCTCCTCTCTCTCTCTCTATATATATATATAGAGAGAGAGAGAGAGAGAGGGAGAGAGAAGGGATCTAATTACACCATTTTATGGTGACACATCTTGACACCAAAAGTATATAAGTAATTTTTATGATTTCAAAATTCAAATAGTCGATATGAATTATTCAACACGATCTCTATATTAAAATGTGCTGGGAGATCAAATTTTATATTTTTTGAAATTCATTTACTATTTTTTTAGAATTTTTAAAAATGGCTATATTTCAATAGTCTATAATTGTCCAAAAACAATAATTTTGTATATTTCTTAATAAATATAAAAAAAATTCAAAAAATATAATATTTTAAATAAATTTTAATATGGAGATCATGTTGAATGGTTTAGATCAACTGTTTAGACTTTAAAATTACAAATATGACTTGTAAATATATGGTGTGAAGATGTGTCACCATAAAATAGTGTAATTGAATCCCTCCTCATATATATATATGCACTATGTGCTATCGTTCTTTCATAAGTTCAATAACTATTATAATTGAATAAATTTATTATCAATATAACTTATCTTATTAAACAAATCACAATTAGTGAAAACTTTCTTTGTTGAAAGAACAAAGGCTAAAATAATTGTGTTTCTAATATATTTAAATTGCACAAAGTTTATTTTAACTTAATTTGAAAATTTATAAATTTTATATAAAACGCATATCACTTGTGAATAAATTGATTTTGACAATTTGAATTTGTGATTTGAAATAAATTCAATAAATTTTAGAATTAAGCTTATCTAGAAATTTCATGTTTCTTAATAACACCCTAGTTGGATTATCAAATAAAATATATAGCTTATTCAGGAAACAAAACCTTCCTTTATTTAATTACAAGGAAAACAAAAACAATACAATTAGTATTTTATCTAGTGACAAAAAAATAATATCTTTCATATAAATAATTGCAAGTACGAAATAAGAATATTTTTTTTTATAAATATTAAAATTTCAAATGTTAGATGAACTTCATCTTTCTCGAAAATATACAACGAAAACTAATTTATTTGGTTTCCAAGATTTCAGTATTTCATAGCAATTTCAACGGAGCTACTTTAATTATATATCATAAAATCGTTAGTAGACATTTAATGCTAAAAATCTTTAAAAAATATATATAATATCATCAAAATATAAAAGCATATTTCAAAACTCTTAATCATTTTATCACCTGTCCCAACAAAATTGTAGGATAAAAAAATATGCAGATTCAATATTTAGATGATTCTTAAGCTCACGAAATATTTTGATGAATTTAACTCGAAAATCTATCGAATTGATTTCAAACGATGAATTCAAATAATTAATTGAAACCGATCAATTTCAAAAGTAATACCATGCATTATTTATAAATTTTCGAATTAAATTAGTATGAAATCAAGCTGTCAAAAAACGATGAAAAAATGAATGTAATAAAATTAACTTATAAATTCTCATTTTTTTTTTCTGCTTGAACTCATACTAAATTTAATTTGATAATTTATACATTTTGCATGTAAACACATCACTCATAAGTACATTAATTTCAACATTTTGAATTCTTCGTTTAAAGTCAATCCGATAGATTTAAGATTACCTCAAAACTTCGTGAGCTTAAGAACACACTAGTTCTACCTCTACAATTTCTACAATAGTGACCCGCAAGAAACTTGTTTGATTATATTGTCTAAAGCAAAACGACTGATAAAGGACTACACATTTCAAGCACATACCTAAAGTTTTCAGCGTTGACAAAATTTGCATGACATGTCAGAAGATGCACAAATGCAAAGTTCTAAACACTGCAAATGCTCCACTAGCAAAAGATTAATTGCAAATGCAAGTTCAACCACAAATTTCACCACCTACAAATTCTTAAAATCAAATTTCATATCTCCCCACTAAGTCTGACTACTAAACCAACCTCAAACTCTATAAATACCACCTTTAGTAACACCCATTTCAGTAACTAATACATCTCTTAATCTATTCTAATTGGAAAAAAAAGCATCAAGTATATAATAATTTGGCAAACACAAAAAGCCACTTACAGAAATGTCCTGCATGAAAGTAGCAGTTCTTGCAACCATTGTTGTGGCCTCATTTGCAATTATAGGCGAGAGCCGCATGGCAAGAAAAAACCTAGGACTTAACATTGGTGGTGGAACTGGAGGTGGCATTGCGGTTGGTATCGGACTCGGTGGAAGCATTGGATTAGGTGGTGGCAGTGCCTCAGGTTCCGGTTCAGGCTCAGGTTCAGCATCTGGTTCTGGTTCAGGATCAGACTCAGCATCTGGTTCTGGTTCAGGTTCGGGCTCAACATCTGGGTCTGGTTCAGGTTCGGGCTCAGAATCTGGTTCTGGTTCAGGCTGAGGCTCAGCATCCGGTTCTGGTTCAGGCTCGGGCTCAGCATCTGGTTCTGGTTCAGGCTCGGGCTCAGCATCTGGTTCTGGTTCTGGGTCTGGCTCAGCCTCTGGTTCGGGTTCAGGTTCAGTAGCTGGTTCGGGGCCTGGTTCATCAGGTGGCATTGCGGTTGGTATTGGACTCGGTGGAAGTGTTAGCATTGGGTTAGGTGGTGACGGTGCCTCAGGCTCCGGTTCAGACTCAGGTTCAGCATCTGCTTCTGGGTCAGGCTCAAGCTCTGCATATGGTTCAAGTTCAGGAGCTGGTTCAGGGGCCAGTTCTGGGTCTGGGTCTGGGTCTGGGTCTGGTTCAGGTAGTGGGTCGGGGTCTGGTTCTGGTTCTTGCAGTGGGTCGGGGTCTGGTACAGGTTCGGGTAGTGGTTCTGGGTCTGGTTCTGGTTCGGGTAGTGGCTCTGGGTCTGCTTCAGGTTCAGGCCACAGCGAAGGCTACGGTGAGGGATATGGTGCAGGGAGTGGATCTGGAAATTGATCTGGGTCAGGCTACAGTGAAGACCATTGATACGGGTGCGGGTCGGGCAGTGGACATGGGAAGGGAATGAAAAGTCTGTACAACATCAGGCATTTCTCCTGGCTATGTTCATAGATTGTTATCCACTTCTTTGTTGTACTATTTTGTAATGGAATAATACTTTCTGTTCGTAGAATCATAAGATGTCCATTAAATCATTCAACAATGTTGTATTATTTTTCAAGGAAAGAAAAGAGGAAACAAGCTTGCTATAATGTCACCATTCTATATGTATTGATCCAAAATTAGAACAGTTAAAATGAAATAAAATAGAAAAATAGAAAAAGGGAAATGGGGCATCCATCTCATACTGGGACCAAATTGGGGCATGGGCCATTTGAAGAAAAAAAATGCCAAACCTGTTCTTCCATTCCCAACAGCAACACACATCTCTGAAGCAAGCTGTGGATCTAATTGATATCTGTATAATCTTTAATCACAACCTTTCATCTCGGGCAGCAATAGAGTTCGAGCAGCTACAACAAAACCTCGAATTGAACATGCAACTTACAACAGTGCAGGACCGCTTATCATAAAAATGGGACCAAAAAGGGGTATTCATGGTTAAATTACATATTTTGCAATGAAAGACGGTCCAAAGATAAGAACTGATGTCAGAAAAATATGGAAACTCACAGCTCAACCAAGGATGAAGGTTTTTGAATGGTTGATGGTGCTGAACATAATTTCAACGATTGGCAATCTACAAAAAAGGGGCTGGTGCTTGGTACATAGATGTGTACTTTGCAAACTCAATTCAGAAACTGTTAATCATCTCCTCTTGCAATGCGCTTACACAATGCAAGTGTATGTGAGTCTAAATCAAGTATTGGGGACCAACATACTGGTTGGCCACATTGACACAGCCCGGGCTCTATCTCAAACAATTTTCTCGTGAGAGGACAGATCAACAATGCTAATAGCACAGTTCATAATATGGTCAGAGAAATGCTCCATCATATTCACAGAAAGGGCAAAGAGAATGGAGGAAATTATCGAAGAAATCCAGCTTCAACTAATGAACAGTAGGCTAACTGGGCACTGAGAAGCACTGGTACTGCACTGTGACAGCACTGGTACAGTACCAGGCAGAGATGAATGAAACTGATGATTGCTCGAATACTGCCCCTGTGCTCCTACGGAATTTACTACTTGTTAATTTTCTCTTTCTTCTTCTGTCTTATTTTGTTTTATTCTATTTTTCTTATTTTGTTAACGCACAAGACACTTGAGCAACAACTCTTTATGTATGATCTTATGTTACAATACTCTTGTAACAAATTTTAATGAATTAAATGAGGGCATGATCCTTTTTTCTTCTCAAAAAAAAATGTCTTTAATTTTTTGATGCTTACAAAGTGAAATAATAATACATTTCCATCTTTTTCTTTGAGAATAGAAGTATCTCAGTATAATCGATTTCTAGTTGTCATTCAAACAAGATCGATAAAGTACAGAAACACCTGTACTGCTAATTCATCCAACAGGTCATTGAATCAGTACCAACCATAGAAACTGTCAAGCTCCTACTTTCCTAACCCAGGCACCCCCACAAAGTAAAACAACAGCTGTCACACGGACCTGTCAAAGTTGCCAACCAGTACTAGGTCACTATGACAATGGCAACATTTTGTTAAACAAAGACATACAAGAAAATTAAATCTATCCCTTACAAAAAGAATAAAATAAACAACTGTTTATCAAGTAAAACGAAGAGATATTCTAGAAGCAAGTCTCATCATGATTCTGAAAAACCGGACGGCTGTTGTTGTTCCCTACTCTATATTTTGTGACACCCAACTTCGCAGTGATCTGGATCTTCTTTTCAAGGTAATGAGCATATGTATACACCGATGGTCCCCTCAGATTTGCTTACTCAGGTGAAGTATCTGTCTTGGGTTTCTTGCATTTTTAGTGACCAGTTTTACTGGTAAATATTTGAAGCTTGGAGCTTTATTGGATTTATCGGGTTTATTGTTATTGGATTTTTCAGAATCTTTTCTCTGATACCATGTAGAAATTTATGAGACAAACATTGATCTGAGGAGAATGATTATTATTGAACAGGATATTTTTTACAAGGTTCCTATGATCTATTTATATAACAGAGTCCTAACGGTTCTTTATTTTACTGTAGCTACCGTTGGTACTGTGCATGTCTATTCTAACTTTATTCTAATTGATCAATGATGAACGGCTGAGATAAATTGTTATTTTCAACAGGTGCTTATTTAGCTGATGTAAGTTGGATACTGAGTTTGAGTAATTATCGAATTTTATATTCTGCAGTGCACCCATTTCTAGTTATTCATCAGTTATGCATTAATATCAATGTTGTTAGATTCCTGTGGAGGATCTGTAATAATTCCGGCTTGGTATGGTGGAATTGACGAACCAATATGTCACCAACCATGACGAGGAGGTGTGTGATGGCATGCATGGGCCGCAGGTTCATGGACTATCTGGAAAGAGAAGATTTTTTCCAGGGAATCCAGATCAGAGCATGCACTCAGTAATGATACAGCAACAATGTACATAACTGGATGCAATTTAGCCGGAAAATATAAGGGGCACGGGGAGTCAGTAGTGGCCAATGAGTTTGTAATATATTTGTTAGTGTTCAGGTACTTAGGCTTGGTTTTCAAGTTCAATCAAAATAATATGGGTCTTGAGACTAACAATTGATGCCAGGTCCAATGCAAACTTATATTTTACATGAGCAAATTTGATAAAACCACCTAAATATTAATCGGTGGATGCATTGGGCACATTTTCTCTCCAGAAGTATATAATTATGATAAATCTTTAAATCTTAAAACCTTGTATCGCTTAGTAATGTCAATTCAAACAATTTGATAAATGATTCAAAGTTCTTAAATTTAAGCGTCAGAGTTCTCAACCACATAATGCATGCTCCAATTTTGTTCCAGTAAAATACTGGTACATGAACTACGTTCTTGCCAGTACTTTTGGAAATTCAGTTTACTCAAAATATTGTTATCCATAAGAAGCTCATACATATATCAATAATTGCACAAAAAGAATTACTAGACAGACGCTCATTGTATACTAAAGAAAGAATATTCCAATTGGGCAAGACCATAAACGAACTGGACATCTTTTGGGAAGGTCATAAAGGGTATTACAAGGTAAAGTCCATCTAGTAAAGCATTGATCATGTCTCTGCCCCTGTTTGTTGTAATCTTGAATTGGTTCATAGTTAAAATCCTTAGAGGAATTTAATTAGCTAGTGAGCAAGTGATGTGCACACGATTTGTGCCAACAATCTGTCAAACCAAGTGGAGTAATTAAAAAATAAACCCGTTCATTAAGCTACAGAGATATCTGAAAACTCAACATAACCCTCAGCATCTCGGATAACTGCTGCCCAAAATTGTGAGAAACATAAAAATTTCACCAGTTAGCAACAGCATTTGTAAAGAAACAGCTCAGATTTGTAAAAAAAAAACATTTGTAGACATGGCCGGAGACTGTTTGGGGGAAAGCAAAATTGGAATTGGAATTGGAATTGGAATTAGATAGCCAACTTTTGAATTTGGGGGAAAACAGAATTGGAATTGAGAGCAGGTATCAAGATTCGTGTTTCATCGATGCATGCGATCGAAAGCTCCGCTAAAGATAGATTAAAAAACATGAAATTAATTATAATTAATTGAAAGCATGTTACAAGGACTTCATAGAGCCCAGTAACAAATAATCTGAGAGAAACAGGTGGGCTAGGCCTTATGGGCCGTTGTAGCCCAGTAATAATTTTACACTGGATAGATTATTATAATTAGATTAACGCACGTTAATTGCATGCCAATCTAATTTAATGTCGACAATTCAAGTAATTGAGATGATGATATTTACGTTTGATATTTAATTAGGGGTAAAAGTATACGGTAATTATTATATATTTTAAATTTCCAGGCCATACAATTACGGAAGTGGGTGAAGACAATTGGAGCACAATCCATCGATCCAATATCCAATATTATTTATAGAAATTGTGTAACAATAAACTGAATCAACATTTCCTTTGAAAAATATCTAAAGAAACTGCACCATGCGGTTTCTATATTATTTTTACCACAATCCATCTAATATTCTATATTTCTATATTATTTTTATATAATTTTTAAAAAATGAAAAAAATATCTTAATATGGTGACCCTACTCCACCAAAAGGAGAAACTTTTATTTATAGAAAATATTATAAAATAAGACGAAAAATGAGAGAGAGTATCTCAGTTATTTTATGCATAGAAGGATCAATAGAATTTTTACCAATTCAAACTTATTTGAATCAATCACTGATCTAAAAGGTTTGAATTTTCTTAAGCTAGCCAAAAAATTGGTGAACTCAACTTCAAAAATATATTGAAATGACTTTAAATGACGAATTCAAACTGTTGAAACCATCCTACTTCATGATTCATGCATTAATTTAAATGCCAAATATATAGAAAATTTTAAATTAATATTATACCTAGTTAAACAGTAAAAAAATGAAAATTAATGTATCAAAATTATATATTTTATAAACCTTTTTTTTTACCGCTTTACTTTGTACTAAATTAATTTCAAAATCTGTATTGACATGTAAATGTATAACTTGTAAAGTAGATTGGTTTCAATGGGTTGCACTCGTCATTTGAAGTAATTTTGATGGGTTTTGAAGTTGAGCTTAAGAACACCTTAATTCTACTTACAATTATATAATATATATAAATGCAAAAATCAAGCACTTCATATTGAATTTAATATTTTATTAATATTATTTGAATCTTAAACTTGAGTTATTGGTGGTGAAAAAAATGAGGGTTCAAATGCCTTTATTTTATAATTTTCTAATAATAATAATTTTAAAACGTATATGTTAATATAAAATTGTTAGATGTGATATACATTATTTTTTTGCATGCACATAAAAAATTACCACATTTTGATTTTAGTTTTATATGAATCAATAAGTTAAAAAATCAACATTGTTGTATTGATCCAAGCTCATGATAAAATATATCTTTTACATGTACATAGAGAAAATTATATAGCTCATATCAAATGGTATTGTTTTGACATTTGAGTTTAAAATTTTAAATTAGTTTAGTTGTAAAAATATTATAACTCTCCTAAATATTTATGTCCTACATTTGTGAGTAATCTATGAATGAAAATATTAGAACTCTCCTAAAAAAAAATTAGAACTCTCATAAAATGAAAATATTAGAACTCTCCTAAAAAATATTTATGCCCTACATTTTGTGAGTAGTCTATGAATGAAAAGAAAAAAACAATAAAATAAAAAAGGCAGATCATTTTAATTGCTGGAGGCAATTTTTTCCTGTCTCTTTATCAGTTAAAATGGACGTATGTCGTGTGTAAATATTGCATATGTCTATAGTCCGTACGTGCTTAATACAAAGTATGTTACATTTTTTGCACTCTAAAGAAAAATACTTAGCTTCTTACTAAAAGCAACTTTTTTAAACGGTGGATTCAACCAATGGCTGGTTAACTAATTCGATTTATCTTTATCTACCAAAATAAATTATATTAGAAATCAAATAATACAAAAAATACAGCATTTCTCGGGTGACGAGTCAACCAACCACCCACTAGACAATAAGACAAGTTAGTAAAAATAATGATATTTAAGCAACAATATTGATAAGGGAACGCTACCCACAGTGTAATTTTACGGACCTACCTCTGTAGGTACACGTTTCCGTTCCACTTAGTACGCTGAACACATGCATTTCTTCCAAAAATTGATATATTTTGATTAGAATGTTCTTCCCAACAATTTTGTTTTTTCTTTTGAGAGATCATATTCTAACAACTCAGATCTGAAGACTCTGTTGCTCTTCACTCACTTCTCATTTTCACAACTCAGATCTAAAGAACACAGCACACTCTTGTTCCGTACTTGCAAAATGGCAGGGAATTTGATAAACTCTCTGCTCTCTTTAGCCACCAATTTGCTCCCCTCATTTACTGCCTCCGCCCAGGCTCCTTCCTCATCGTCAAATTCTAACATTTCAGAAAAGGAGCGTGCTCTTGCTGCCGAGGAGGATTTGAAGAAGCTGATGCGAACTCTGGTGCGAATCAAGGCCACATTGTATGATGCTGAGGAGAGGGAGATCAGAGACCGCTCCGTCAAGCTCTAGCTCAAGGAGCTCAAGCAGGTTGCTTATGATGCCGAGGATGTGCTCGGCGAGTACCAGTATGAGGTCACACGTGTCCAAGTAGAGGCAAGAAACACTTCTAAGGCTTCCGGTTCTCACAAGAGAAAGCAGATAGAGGTCAGTAGTTAGTACCTTGTGACAAATTAATATATCACAAATCTGGTGAAATTAAAAGGATTTTACTTAGCTTGTGATAGTGTTACTAAATGCATTTTTTTTTTCTTTTCGTTGGTTTGGAATCCACTGGACTAGTCAATTGTTTTATAATAAGCTAATCAAATATAACATCAGAGTGTCAATTGATCCCTTGATTATCATGTGTAGTTTACAAATTGTAAAATTTGACATACTTATCTAATAAATTCCTTTTTGGACAGTGCATTCTTCCTATTCCTAATGGAACTATAGATCGGCTTAAAAAAATAAAAAATCGATTTGATGAAATAGCAAAGGATCGTGAGGCTCTCCAATTAAGAGAGAGCGATGGGGTGAGGCATTTCAACAACAAAACTTCACTACCTCCAACTGGTCCAATGGTGGATGAGAAAAACATTTTTGGCAGAGATGCTGAAATAACAGAGGTTACTGATTTGTTACTGTCCGAAAAAGAGAAGTCATTTTCGGTCATTTCAATTGTTGGTAAAGGTGGGCTTGGAAAAACCACCATTGCCCAACTTGTCTACAAAGATGAGAGGATTTTCCAGTGCTTTGATTTAATTGGGTGGGTATGTGTCTCGGAATAATTTGATGTCAAAAGACTCATCAAAGCAACCATTGAATCAATCTCCGAGGACAATAAGAAAGGTTGTGCTTTAAGTGAGTTGAGCCAATTACAAAAAAAGCTTGCAGATATTGTGAAGGGAAAAACAATACTACTTGTTTTAGATGACGTGTGGAACGAGAATCATAATCTTTGGAAGTCGTTTCGAATTCTTTTTAAAGAAGCAAGGATGGTCAGAATTCTCGTGACAACAAGAAATAAAAAGGTAGCAAAGGTCATGCAAACAACAACCTATTTTAACCCAAGTAACATGTCTGAGTATTCATGCTGGAAGTTATTTGACCATTATGCATTTAGTGGTGCAAGTAACACCATGGAAAAGCAATTGGTAAATATGGGAAGGGAGGTTACAAGAAAGTGTGGTGGGTTGCCATTAGCTATTAAGTCAATTGCATGTCTCCTTAGGCTTGAACCTGATGAAGAGGTTTGGAGGGAGATTCTGGAAAGTGATCTTTGGGAAATAGAGAAATCAAAAGAAAGATTTTCCCAGCACTACAGATTAGCTATGCTCATCTACCTACCCATCTTAAGCTGTGTTTTATGTTTTGCTCAATGTACCCAAAAGATTACATGTTAGTAAAAGATAGATTAATTGACTTGTGGATCACTCATGGGTACGTCGAGTCCCCGAGCAATAGAAAAATCACAGAAATTGGTGTTGAATATTATAATGAGTTAAAAGGGAGGTCCTTTCTTGATGATGTATCTACATATTTTGAAGAAAGATGTAAGTTGCATGATATAATCCATGATCTTGCTCGACTTAATTCTGAGAATGAACACTACTCATTGGAGATCAATGAGCCACTTGATATTCAAAAGAGAACTATTATGCAAGAAGCATGCCATTTATATGTAAGAGATTTCGAGGGATATGTAAATCAAATTCTCCAACAAAATATGAAGGGTTTGAGAACTATTTTTATGGAAATCCCAGAATGCGCAGATTTTGAGTACAAATATCGTACAAACTGTACAAAGCCAATTAACCTAAAGTTGGAGTTGACGGAAAATTGTCAAGATTGTTTGGAAGACGTAACCTTACGTAATCTCACTAAATTTGGAGGGCTCAGGGTATTGATATTGAAATGGGATAGTTTGACAAAGATTCCTCACTCCATTTCCAAGTTGAAACATCTTACCTACCTAAGTATTACTTCTCAACGTCTTAAAGTGTTACCATCATCCATTGTCCTCTTTTACAACCTACAGGCTTTAGAAGTTGATTGTGAATCCCTTGAATGTCTACCTGAAAATATTAGCGATCTTGCTAACTTACGGTTTCTAAGTGTTGGTCTTGGTGAAAGCCTTAAAAAGCTACCAGATTCGCTCTGTTCACTTACCAACTTAGTAGAGTTATGTACTGGCACTAGATACGTGGATTATGTTCCTCATGATCTTGTTAATTTTCCTTCACTACAAAAAGTTTCAGCAATGTGGAATGTTAGAACTATTGGTTGGTTGAAGGATATAGGACCTTAAAGGACTGCTTTCTATCGGAGGATTAGAGAACATTAATAATTTAGAAGATGCCAAGAGAGCTAACATGAGAAATAAGTGGAAACTTGAGAATTTGCAATTATTATGGGGTTCTCCCTTGGGAAGTGCATATGAGGCGGGCACGGGCTCAACGTTGGAATTACATCTCGTACCAAAAGCTTGTGAAGGTAGGATAGTTAGCGCAGATGATTTACATTTTTCATTGTCAGAATGCCTTCAGCCACATCCTAACCTCAAAACACTTGAAGTAAGTGATTTTCCTTCTGCCAAAGTACCAGAATGGATGAGGGATCCATTGTTGTTGCCGTCAATTGAAGATCTCATTTTAAAATGGTGGGACTATATTCAATCCCTTCCATTCGGCAATCTTGGCACTCTCAAGTGCTTTAACATTATTCGTTGTTCTAGTATCCGAGCTATGCACTTGGAGTAGCTGCCCTGCCAGCTTGAAACTTTGGAAATTTCATGTTGTGACCACCTGGAGTTGATTACCGAACTAGGGCATCTGCATATGTTGAAAAAACTTGAAATTGATAATTGCTCATCCTGAAATCACTAACAATGGATGGACTGCAGTTGGTGGAATCTACTGAGCCTTTTAGTGATTCCTCTCATGAAATACCACATATTAATCGGCACAGTATTTCATCACTTACAAGTGTGAAAATTACAAACTGTCGTTTGCTTCACTCTCTGCCGGATGGGTTGATTCCATCTGGGCCTTGTCATGTGAGTGTTTGTCATTGCGGTTGCCCTGACTTCTTCGCTGCCCTGACTTCTCCGCTGCCCTCAATTAATCAGGTTCGTAATTTTATTATTATTTGAATATTTAAATTTTTTACCACTCAACTTTTTTTTTTTCCGTATCATAAGCCTTGGTAGGATTTGTCAGCATTTCAATTTTATATTGCATGATTGTTGCTGCTAAATAAGCTCGTCCAATTACTTTGCAGCTCTTTTCAATGATGTCTTCCTTTCGCCCACAAGGAACATTTTGGAGTCCCCTCCTAGACCCTCGATAGAAATAAATTTACTATTCAATATATTATATGATTTGTAATAAATGGAAAGAATTTCATTTGCTCATATGGGGATTCATTTTCATTGATTTTGTATTTTTCTCTATATTTTTTTCATTGATTTGCTTCATGTGCTGCCGGTTGGGTTGATTCCATCAGGTTGCAATGTGTGTGTTCGCGGTTGCGCCTGCCCAGACATTAAAATTGGAATTCTACAACAAATATTATCAGATCCGTAATTGTATTGTTATTTGAATATTTAGATTTTAAACCACTCAACTTTTTTATTCTTTGATGTTATCATATATAATTAAGCCTTAGTACGTAGGATATATCACTGATTAAACTGCTCCTTGTTCAACTAATGAACATTAATTTCATTTTTATGTTGCTTGTTTGTTGCTGCTACATAAGCTCTTGTCCAATTATTTTGAAGCTTTCACCAGCAAGGAACATTTAGGAGTCCCCTCATAGACCCTCGATAGAAATCAATTTAATATCCAATTTATTATATGATTTGTAATAAATGAAAATAACTTTCTTTGCTTGTGAGGACTCATTTTCATTGCTTTTCTATTTTTGTTTTCTATACTCTTTTTCTTTTCTTGTAATATTAAAAGAATGATTAAGCAAGTTGACAGGCAATTTTTGGTCGTTATCAGGAATCTGGATCTCTACTATTTTTTCTCTTTATTTCCGATTTTCAAATTTCTGATAATGCCGTTTTCTCTTTTCTAGGTATAAAATGAATGATTAAACAGCACTTCAATAATCTACATTCGAGATTGCTAACAACTTGATTGGGTTCCTAATGGATAATAAAATCATTTTTAGTCCAACATCTTCCTTTGGGAAAAGGTGGCATTATATTTGTGCTGTGTATGGTAGTTGGCAATATTAATTAAGATGAACCTTTTGAAGGAACAAAACCTATGAACACGATCCTTTTCAATGGAAAACAAACCGATTTTTTTATTAATCGAAATAAAATAAAATAAATATCGAAAAAGATGATACATCTGAGTTTTTTTCGAAAAATAAGTAGGACGGAATAAATTTCAACGTCTCTAGAGACGGAACAAATAAATTACCACATCTCTTCTAATGAGAATCCCGCACTAGTCTAACCACTAACTAATCCAAAATCCGGAAAAATAAAATATTTCAGGGACCGGATGGATAATCCCGTCTGTGAACAGTGACAAATTTTTTTTTTCTCAGGGATGGGGTTGATAATCCCGTCCGTGAACAGTGACAAAAAAAACAGAAAACTTAGTTTTGATTTTGATTAAATAAAAAAAAACTTAATTATATTTACTAAATTATGTTTCAACTATAAAAACAATGATTTATTTTTAACTAAAAAATAATAATTTATTTTTCAAATGACTAGATTAGTGTTATCTTTTAATTGCACCAAGTCCATTACATCAATAGTTAATTTGATGTAATGGAGTTCTAAAAAAAAAAAAATAGGTTTTTCTAAAAAACATAATTTAGACATTTGATGTAATGAAGCTCTCAATAAATAACATTAAAAAAATATATCTATGTTATCGGACACATAGATAGTCTACCAATTAAATTCAAATTTAATACAATTAACTATTGATTAATAATGTATCTAGATCAGCGATATAGAATTTCAAATATAAATCGTGTCTATAATGTTAAATTTTAAATATAAATTTTATTTTTAAAAATATTGCTAAACTAAATCATTATTTTTTAGTTGAAAAATAAATCATTGTTTTTATAGTTGAAACATAATTTAGTAAACATAATTTTTCTAAGTTTTTTTTATTTAATCAAAATCAAAACTAAGTTTTTTTTTTTTTTTGGTCACTGTTCACGGACGGGATTATCGATCCCGTCCATGAATTTTTTTTTCTTCTGGATTTTGGATTAGTTAGTAGTTAGATTAGTGTGGGATTCTCATTAGCAGGGACGTGGTAATTTATCCCGTCCGTAGGGACGTTGAAATTTATTCCGTCGTACTTATTTTTCGAAAAAAACTCAGACCTATCCTCTTTTTCGATATTTATTTTATTTTATTTCGATTAATAAAAAAATCGTGAAAACAAATCTTAATTTGGTCCCATTAATTATGTTAGCGCACTCCAAATTTTGAGCATCTTATCTGGAAGTCTGTTTTTTATATATGTAGCTCTTTGAGGGGTGTCTATTGCATTGTTGTTTTGGCTGTACTGTTTCTACATTTGTTTCAGAACAACCCCTGCCACTATTGATATTACACAATTTAGAACAAGATAGCCTATCTACAGTGTCAACCTACAGACCAATCCCAAACAATCAAATTGGAAAAGAAATTAAAGGAAAATAATCTAATCCTACTCCTACATATGGGAAGGACTCTCCTCAAATATCTTTCAGACTACCAATTAGTGATAATCAAATGAGATGTCTGTTTGGGCTATGGGAACCTGTAACTTCAACGCCTGTCAAATTTTTCTTTCTTAGTCTATGAATTTTTCCATCTTTTCCAAGATGTGCTTTACCAAATTACATTTTGATTCCACATAAAAGTATTTTACTTCCAAGAAAAGAAAAATAAATTGAAAGCACAAATCTTATGTTCTTAACTGCCAAACTCAAGATCAAGCGAAAAGAACAACCCGAAATATTCCCATGTTCTCCTGTCACTAATTAACAATCATTAACATCTATTAAACTCAAGATCAAGCAAAAAAAAAAACCATTAAAAAAACTTCCTTAGAAGAATCAATGGTATCAAAAATCACTACCACAAACCTGCGACTAAAGTTGAAACAAGTACTTCTGTGAAGATACTAACCTGTAAAACCAGACAAACACCCACTAATTTCAAAAATTAAATTGTACTCTTTACAAACAACCACATATTATTTCTTATGTTGAAAAAAATAACCTAGGAGATATATCATATATCTGCTCTTCATATTATATGAGGATAATTTTACTTTGTATATAGACAATACATATACACACACAAACACGCAACACAAAAAACACTATTAAGAGTTCTGGTTCAGGTTCGGGCTCAGCACCTGGTTCTGGTTCAGGTCGGGCTCAGCATCTGGTTCTGGTTCAGGCTTGAGCTCAGCATCTGATTTTGGGTCTGGCTCAGCCTCTGGTTCGGGTTCAGGTCCAGGAGCTGGTTTGGGGGCCGATTCATCAGGTGGCATTGCAGTTGGTATTGGACTCAGTGGAGATATTAGCAGTGGGTTAGCTGGTGGCGGTTCCTCAGGTTCCGGTTCAAACTCGGGTTTAGCATCTGGTTCTGGGTCAGGCTCAGGCTCTGCATCTGGTTCAAGTTCAGAAGCTGGTTCAGGGGCCGGTTCTGGGTCTGGTTCGGGTAATGGGTCGGCGTCTGGTTCAGGTTCGGGTAGTGGTTCTGGGTCTGGTTCTGGCTCGGGTAGTGGCTCTGGGTCTGGTTCTGGGCCTGCACCGGGCCATGGTGAAGAACATAGCTCAGGGTCTGGCTCGGGTTGGGGTCATGGTGAAGGCTTTGGAGAAGGCCATGGATATGACTCTGGGACTGATTCGGGTTCAGGCCACGACGATGGCTACAGTGAGGGTTATGGTGCAGGGAGTGGATCTGAAAATTGATCTGGGTCAGGCTACAATGGAAGCCATGGATACGGATACGGGTCGGTCAGTGGACATGGGAAGGGAATGAAAAGTCTGTACAACATCAGGCATTTCTCCTGGCTATGTTCATAGATTGTTATCCACTTCTTTGTTGTACTATTTTGTATTGGAATAATACCTTCTGTTCGTAGAATCATAAGATGTCTATTAAATCATTCAACAATGTTGTATTATTTTTCAAGGAAAGAACAGCGGAATAAAATCAAAAAAGAGAGAACCAAATCCAGCAGTTCATCAATGTGCTATAAACTGTCTTTAAAACTCAGAATATCGGGCAACGGGGCATCCATCTCATTCTGGGACCAAGATTGGGGCATGGGCATTTTTAGGAAACAAATGCCAAACATGTTCTGCCATGCCCAACAGCAGCACATATCTCTGAAACAAGCTGTGGATCTAATTGATATTCGCATAATCTTTAATCACAGCCTTTCATCTCGGGCAGCAATAGAGCTCGAGCGGCTACAACAAAACCTCGAATTGAACATACAACTTACAACTGAGCAGGACCACATATCATAAAAATGGGACCGAAGAAGGGTATATTCATGGTTAAAAGCGCATATTTTGCATGAAAGACGGTCCAAAGATAAGAACCATAGAAGGCAAACTCGGCCGATTCAGACCGGAATCGGCCGAGTCGGACCAGAATCGGACCAGGCCGAGCCGATTTTTGACCGAGTTACCCGGTGAGGCGAGTTTTGCGGTGAAAATTGGCGGAATTTATCGTATCAGACCGGAATGGGCCGAGTTTTTGTCCAGATCGAGCAAATTCTCACGATTTTGGTGCTGATTTTCTTCCAGATGAGACGAATTTGCTTTTTATTTTTCATAGCTGGTCGAAGAAGATAAGTGCGACTCAGGAGAAGAGGAATGTTAAGCATTATAAAATATTAAATGAACATGGTGTAGATGCTGTGTATTGTTTTGTGTTAAGAATAAAGGGCAATTCACACTGAACCATGTCCGGGCGGGCCTCACCAAATTTTTCGCTATTTTTAAAAACAAACTTTTGAAATAAATTTCACGTGTCAGATGAAATAAACATAATTTTTTTGTTTCCAGTGGAGCAATTATATCATCAATTAACAAAATGTTTTATATTGATGCATACACATTACTACAAACGAATCATATCAGTACAAAAAAAAACACATATATAACAATTAAAGTTTTGAAAGAATTGCCAAAAAATTAACTATATTAGAATGAGGATATACAATATTAATAAATCAATTTATATTCATGTTTATGTAAATGAAAGAGACATTCCTTTATGTCTCATTATTACTACCACTATTACATTGAGTTGTCTATAATAATAACAATAATAACAATAATAATAATAATATGATAATGATGATGATGATGATGATGATGATGATGATGATATTAATAATAATAATGATGATGATGATGATAATAACAATAAATATGGATGTTTTTACATGAATTTTTTAAATCAACCGAGTTTAAATGATCTAGCCTTTCTATCATAATACAGACGACGATTAAATGATCCAGCTAGCACGACATAGATTCTGGCAGTGAAAGAGTATGTTTTTAATTGTAAGGCTTGTATTAGTGGATTATTTAATTGTAATCATTTGTCTAAACAAAATTGTTGACAAATTAATTTTTTATTAATTTTTTCCTAACTTTTTAGTATAAAAAGAGCTTCTAGCAAAAAAATCCGAGTTTCCGATCCGATTCGACCGATTCCAACCGATTTACCCGATTCCGATTCCGATTCTGATTTTTCCTTCTATAATAAGAACCGATGTCAAAAAAATATGGAAACTCACAGCTCAACCGAGGATGAAGGTTTTTGTGTGGTTGATGGCGCTGAACAAAATTTCAACGGTCGGCAATCTACAAAAAAGGGGCTGGTGCTTGGTACATAGATGTGTACTTTGCAAACTCAGTTAAGAAACAGTAAATCATCTCTTCTGGCAATGCGCTTACACAATGCATGTGTACATGAGTCTAAATCAAGTATTGGGGACCAACATACCGGTTGGCCACACTGAGACAGCCCGGGTTCTCTCTCAAACGATTTTCTCGCGAGATGACAGATCAACCATGCTAATAGCAGCGTTCATACTTCATAATATGGCATGAGAGATGCTCCATCATATTCACAGAAAGAGCAAAGAGAATGGAGGAAATTATTGAAGAAATCCAGCTTTAACTAATGTACAGTAGGCTAACTGGGCACTGAGAAGCACTGGTACTGCACTGTGACAGCACCGGTTCAGCACTGGTACAGTATACCAGGCAGAGATGAATGAAACCGGTGACTGCTTGAATACTGTTCCTGTGCTTCTACGGAATTTACTACTACTTAATTTCCTTTTTCTTCTTCTGTTTTATTTTGTTTTATTCTATTTTTCTTTTTTTGTTAACGCTCAAGAAACTTGAGCAACAACTCTTTTGATAAATAGCAATGTTTTGTATTATCTACTAGAGTTAAAGCCTTAAAGGGGCCGAAATGCACCTTTAAAATGATCGAATTACATATTCGTATATATATCGTTATTATTTTTGCATATACAAAAGGAACATTGCATTAAACATAATTTATAACTTTTTCTCTTAAATGTTCAGAACTATTTCCTCTTACAAAAAGTGGCTAAGAGTTTATTTTGTCAGCTTAATTAATTAGGTATTAAATAGCGGTACGAATCCATTAAGTATTTAACAACATACTAAGTTGACAACAACCATATAAATAACATTAATTTTTAAACACAATATTTTTAATATAATATATATTTATTACATATCATACACATAAAAAAATGATAAGATTTGATACAAACTTTCAAATTACGTGAAAACCATTTCAGTAACTAATATTTCAGGCTAACATCATGCCCACAAAATAATTTCTACTTTCAAAAAATATATTTAATTTTAATAAAATATCATCAAAATTGTCAAACTAAAACAATTCAACAATTATCAAGCTAGGAAACCGAAACAAAACTGGACCAGCAACATTTTCTTGTGCTTGTCTTGTGTTCCATCAGATATTCAGATTTTAAGATTGAATTCAAAATATTAATAACTAGCTCCTCTGGAACATTATCTGACACTTAATTAGAAAACCAACAAATACATTTTTACACGTACCAGTAGTCTTGTACAGCTATTTTCATGTTAAAGGCTAAGCATATTATGAAATCGATAAAGTGAGTTCCTGCACAGTACAAAAAAAAAAAAAAAGTCGGTACAGAAGAAATTTACACAAATTTATCAATAAAATGATCCATTAGCATTATGTCCATTGACAATTAACCCGGCAACACCCAACCGAAAACTAGAACTAGTATAATACAGTATTAACATAGCAATATAAAAGTTGAAATCAGTACTGTAAAAGTGTAAATTACCTCACAATCCTGATATACAAAGTTGGTTTTTGTAATTTTTGCACGCGTAAATAGCTCATAAGTTCTATGACACATGCTTATTGGATTAACCTCTAAATAATTTTCTGAAATCAATATCAGAGTTGCTATCTGATGAAGAGTTATCCATGTTGTAGAGGACCACTTTAATACCACCTGTACCAGTATACTTCTCAGCAATAGCCTGAGCTACCAAACACACTATTATACTGCTGTCCACATATGTGAAATCTCCTTGCAAAGTCAATATATACGCGTTAATATGATAACTAGTGGCATTATATTTTCAGAGAAAGTTTCACGCAACAACATTACACCATATGAAATACTGCCCATGGACCATGCCAAGCCACTGTTAAGATACCAAATACATCAATTTTCCTATTATAATACTACAGTGACATCCAAGACGAGTTGCTTGAAAAAGTAAGCTCATTTCAAGCACATATATTAGAGATTTAAACATTCAAAAAAATTGGATGGGGTGTCAGAAGGATAAAAAAGCAAAAACCAAAACACTGCAAATGCTCCACTAGAAAAAGATTTCATACTCTAGTTCAACCACAAATTTCAAAACGCAATCACCAATCCTAAATTCTTAAAAGCTGCAAATTTCACACACCACTACAAAAATCTGTCACTATCAGCAAAAGTACTTTTTGCCGACGGTATCTTATACAATAGCGAATCCGTGTGTAAATTGCATTTTAAACAGTGTATAATTAATCACACTTTATGTAGTAGTAGTGGTGGTGGTGGTGGAGTATTTATAAGATAATACACTATAGATAATATCTTTGCAATTTTTACTTTCTTTATAAGATAATACACTATAAATAATTACACTTTGTTAAATAAACAAAGTTCAGGAAACAAAAATTTCCTTTGTTAAAAGGAAAACGAAAACTAAATTATTTGGTTTTCAAAAAAAATGTGTTAGGTAGAAAATTTTGACAGATCTAATTAAATAACTATCATGGGAAATGAAAGCAGATTTAAAAAATCTTACTATTTTATCACCTCTCCCAGCAAATTGCAAGAAACAATTATTATATATTATGTTTGGTTGTATAGTGATATATGGAGTAAACCCATTAATTGGTCCATAATTAAGTTGTCAAATGAGACATAAAACATGAGTAAGATAGAGTTATGACGGAACAAGTTAAATTACCTCTTCCAACTGATTAATTTTCTCCACACTAACTTCACATATAAGATCTATTATCATAGAAAAAGAGTTCTCAATTTTTTTTTCTTTTCCAACCGGATTAATTTAAATCTTTCCTACAAACCGAGATATAAATTAAAATAAAATAGAATATACAACTTAAATTCTCCATGAATAAATTCAATTAGCAATCATGGGCATAATTTTCCAATATATATGGTACTATAGTGGCATGCAAGAGACTTTGCTTGACCATATTTTTCTAAATAAAAACAGTGTTACAACTCATTTCAAGCACAAATTAAAGTTTTCAACGTCGACAAAAATTGGATGATGTTACAAAGATAGAAGATGCACAAAAGCAAAGACCAAAACACTGGAAAATCATCCACTAGCAAAATATCACAAACTCAAATTCAACCACAATTTTTCGCCACGCAATAACAAACTCCAAATTCAAATACTTAAAAACAAATTTCACATCAAACCACTAAGCCGACTACTTATCAACCTCAAACTTTGAACCCTATAAATACCACCTATAGTAACAACTATTTCAGTAACAAATACATCTCATAATCTGTTATTGATAAAAAAAACATCAAGTAATAGCTTGGCAAAGATAAAACCACTTAAAGAAATGGCTTGCATGAAGCTAGTAGTTCTTGCAACCATTGTTGTGGCCTCACTTGCAATTGTAGGCGAGAGCCGCGTGGCAAGGAAAGATCTAGGACTTAACCTTGGGGGTGGAGGTGGCACTGCGGTTGGTATTGGACTCGGTGGAGGCATTGGGTTAGGTGGTGGCGGTGCCTCAGGTTCTGGTTCAGGCTCGGAATCAGCGTCTGGTTCAGCATCTAGTTATGGGTCTGGTTCAGCCTCTGGTTCAGGGGCTGCTAGAGGAGCCAGTTCATTAGTTGGGTCCGGTGGGACTTATGCAGGGCAAGGTGCTGGTTCTAGTGGGGGGTCTGGATCAGGGTCTGGACATAGTTCTGGCAAGGAGCATGGATCAAGGACTGCTTCAGGTTCTAGTACAGGGCTTGCTTCAGGAGCCGGTTCATCAGCTGGGTCCGATGGGTCTTATGCCGGGTCGGGTGCAGGTTCTAGTGGTGGGTCTGGGTCTGGGTCTGGACATGGTTCTAGCGAAGAACATGGATCCGGGGATGCTTTGGGTTTAGGTTCAGGGGCAGGGGTTGGTATTGGACTCGGTGGAAGCATTGGGTTAGGTGGTGGCGGTGCCTCAGGTTCCGGATCAGGCTCAGGCTCAGCATCTGGTGCTGGTTCAATATCTGGTTCTGGTTCTGGGTCAGGCGAACTCGGCGGAAGCATTGAGCTAGGTGGTGGCGGTGCCTCAGGTTCTAGTTCTGGTTCTGGCGGACTCGATGGAACCATTGGGTTAGGTGGTGGTGGTGCCTCAGGTTCTGGTTACGGCTCGGGGTCGGCGGGGGGTCTTGGTTCAACAAATGGTTCTGGGTCTGGCAGACTCGGTGGAAGCATTGGGTCAAGTGGTGGTGGTGGCGGTGCCTCAGGTTCCAGTTCAGGCTCGGGGTCAGCGTCTGGTGCTAGTTCCACATCTGGTTCTGGGTCTGGCGGGCTTGGTGGAAGCATTGGGTCAGGTGCTAGCGGTGCCTTAGGTTCCGGTTCAGGCTCGGGGTCAACGTCTGGTGCTGGTTCCACATCTGGTTCTAGGTCTGGCGGACTCGGTGGAAGCAGTAGATCAGGTGGTGGCGGTGTCTCAGGTTCCGGTTCAGGCTCGGGGTCAGCGTCTGGTGCTGGTTCAACATCTGATTCTGGGTCAGGCGGACTCGGTGGAAGCATTGGGTCAGGTGGTGGTGATACCTCAGGTTCCGGTTCAGGCTCAGGATCAGCATCTGGTGCTGGTTCAATATCTGGTTCCGGGTCTGGCGGACTCGGTGCAAGCATTGGGTTAGGTGGTGGCGGTGTCTCAGGTTCCGGTTCTGGGTCTGGCAGACTCGATGGAACCATTGGGTTAGGTGGTGGTGGTGCGTTAGGTTCTGGTTCTGGCTCAGGGTCAGCAGCTGGTGCTGGTTCAACAAATGGTTCTGGGTCTGGCGGACTCGGTGGAAGCATTGGGTCAAGTGGTGGTGGTGCCTCAGGTTCCGGTTCAGGCTCAGGGTCAGCGTCTGGTGCTGGTTCAACATCTGATTCTGGGTCAGGCGGACTCGGTGGAAGCATTGGGTCAGGTGGTGGCGGTGCCTCAGGTTCCGGTTCAGGCTCGGGGTCAGTGTCTGGTGCTAGTTCCACATCCGGTTCTGGGTCTGGGTCAGGCGGACTCGGTGGAAGCATTGGGTCAGGTGGTGGCAGTGCCTCAAGTTCCGATTCAGGCTCGGGATCAGCATCTGGTGCTGGTTCAATATCTGGTTCCGGGTCTGGCGGACTCGGTGGAAGCATTGGGTTAGGTGGTGGTGGTGCCTCAGGTTCCAGTTCAGGCTCGGGGTCAGCGTCCGGTGCTAGTTCAACATCTGGTTCTGGGTTTGGCGGACTCGGTGGAAGTATTGGGTTAGGTGGTGGCGGTGCCTCAGGTTTCGGTTCTGCCTTGGGGTCAGCGTCTGGTGCTGGTTCAACATCTGGTTCTAGGTCAGGCGGACTCGATGGAAGCATTGGGTCAGGTGGTGACGTTGCCTCAGGTTCGGGTTCAGGCCCGGGGTCAGCGTCTGGTGCTGGTTCCACATCTGGTTCTGGGTCTGGCGGACACAGTGGAAGCATTGGGTTAGGTGGTGGTGGTGGTGCCTCAAGTTCCGGTTCAGACTCAGGGTCAGCATCTGTTGTTGGTTCAACATCTGGTGCTGGGTCTGGGTCTGGCGGACTCGGTGGAAGCATTGGGTTAGGTGGTGCTGGTAACTTAGGTTCTGGTTCAAGCTCGGGGTCAGCGTCTGGTGCTGGTTCAACATCTGGTTCTGGGGCTGGCGGACTCGGTGGAAGCATTGGGTTAGGTGGTGGCGGTGCCTCAGGTTCCAGTTCAGGCTCCGGGTCAGCATCTAGTGCTGGTTCAACATCTGGTTTCGGGTCTGGCTCATCCTCTAGTTCACGGGCTACATTAGGAGCCGGTTCATCAGCTGGGTCCGGTGGTTCTTATGCAGGGTCAGGTGCTGGTTCTAGTGGTGGGTCTGGACATGGTTCTAGCAGAGAACATATATCAGGAGCTACTTCGGGTTCTGGTTCAGGTGTTGTTTCAGGAGCCGGTTCATCAGTTGGGTCCGGTGGGTCTTATGCCGGGTCAGGTGGGTCAGGCTATGGGGAAGGCCATGACTCTGGTTCTGTCTCGGGTTCAGGCCACAGTGAAGTTTATGGTGAGGGTATCGGGTCTGGTGGTGGACATGGAAAGTGAATGAAAAGTTTATACAACCCAGGCTTTTCTCCTGGCTATATATGTTCATAGATTGTTATTCAGGGTGTAGTTGTTAAGTGTACTTGTACACTTCTTTGTTGTACTGTTTTGTATTGGAATAAAACCCCTGTAATAACATGTCTATAATTAAATCAAGAAATTTTGTTGTATTAGTTTTGAACTAAAGATCAGAGGAAGCACCCTTGCCACAAATTTTAAGTGCACATGTAAACCAAATCATTGCTAATTATCTAATAAAGTAAAAGGGACAAAAATGCACCTTTAAATGAAAGACTTACAGATCCGTATTTCGTTATTATTTTTGCATATATATACAAAAGGATCATTGCATTGAACATAATACATTAACTTTTTTTTTTATCTGAAATGTTCAGAATTATTTTCTCTGACAAAAAGTGACCAAGAGTTTATTTTGACACATATTAAGTGGGTATTAAATAGCGATAGGAATCCATTACAACATACTAAGTTGACAACAACCATAAAAAATAACTTTAATTTTAAAACACAACATTTTGATTTTTCAATATAATATATATTTAATACTCATCATACACATAGAAAATATGATAAAATTTGATACAAATTTTCACATTCAATGAAGGACATGAACTTCAACAATTCATTTCTTATATGGTATTTTATAAAATGAATGGTATTCAAATTATGGTTAAAAACATTAGACAACTAATTAATGTTTCAGGCTAACAACAAAATGTCCACAAAATATGTATATATATATATATATTTTTTTTTAAATATTTAATTTGAAAAAAAATATCATCATCAAAATTCGCTAATTGCCCAGTAATATATATTTTCTTGAGCACATCTTGTATAGCACAAGCTAATAGCTTGTATCCTGATATACAAAGCTCTGTTGTGTAATTTTCACACGTGTAAATAGAACATGCTCATTTCTTAAAATTCTATGACACTTCTTATCAGATTAACCTCTAAATAGTTCTCTAAAATCAATATCAGAGTTGGTATCTGATAAGAGTTATCCATGTTGTAGATATGCAGTACTGCACAGGAACAGACCACTCTGGTACCACCTGTACCAGTATACTTCTCAGCAATATACTGAGCTACCAAACACACCATTATTGTGCTATCCACATATGTGAAAACTCTTGCAAAGTCAATATGGTTTAACATGATAACTTGTGACAGTTTATTTTCAGAGAATGTTGCACCAAACAAGATTACAGCAATGAAATACTGCCCCATGGGTCAGCCAAGATAGAAGCGGCCCAATGGGCATCCGGCCAAAATCGGTCTGATACTAGCTCAGAACAGTCCGAATTGCTCTAAAATTCGTAAACACTTATTCTGCATGAATATTGAAGCATCGTGCACAAATTTTGGAGCAAATTGGACAATTCCGAAAAAACATTGAACCAACTTTAGCTCGATGCCCATCGGATGAGCCCTGCTCCGCCACATTGAAGAATCACAACACAGTCCAGAAACTGAGGAAGCAAATCTGCTACGATTCTAAGGGATCGCAGGGTTCTGCGATTTCAATCTCAACCATTCATTTATTAACATGCAGCAATCTAAAAAAAATTAGTTTTTATGCACGAATCTCAAAACATATGAATGGTTGTGATTGGAATTGCAGAGACCCTGCGATCCTTTGGAATCCCAGCAGATGTGTTTCCATAAACTGAACACTTGAACAGTGACATGCAAGACGACTTGTTTTAAAATGTAAACTCATTTCAAGCACGTTTTAGATAATTTAAAGTGTTGACAAAATTTGGATGAGGTGTCAGAAGAAAAAAGCAAAAAGACCAAAACACTGCAAATGCTCCACTAGCAAAAGATTTCAATCTCAAGTTCAACCACTAATTTCACCAACCAATCACCACCTACAAATTCTTAAAACCACATTTCATATCACCCCACTAAGCCTGATAAATAAAACAATGAGATATGACTTTTGTCGCCACATGAGGGGCGAAAATGCACCTTTAAAATGAATGAATTACATATCCATATGTCGTTAATTATTTTAGATATACAAAAGGAACATTGCATTGAACATTAATTTATAAAAAAAATTCTCTGAAATGCTCAAAACTATTTTCTGAAATCAAATTGTGACCATGAGTTTATTTTGATAAATAATTTCACATTCACTAAACGACATGAGCTTCAACGATTGATATTTGATGGTATGTTACAAATTATTAAATAACACTCAAATTAAGGGAAAAGCATTACGCAACTAATGTTTCAGGCTAACATTATGTCCACAAAAATATTTTCTATTTTAAAAATCTTTTTATCAAAATTGTCAAATTAAAACTTTTTCAATCATTTCAAGAAATTAAATCAATACAAACATTACTTCGTTAAATGGTCCAACAACATTTTCTTGTGCTCGTCTTGTGTACAATTCAGATATTCAGATTTTATGATTGATTTAGAAATACTGGTAGATAGTTCCTCTGGAACATTGTATGACACGTACCAGTAGACTTGTATACAGTATATGTACCAGCAGTCTTGTTCAAGGCTACCCATATTATGAAATTGATAAAGTAAATTCCTCAGTGATAAAAAACAGTACATAAGAAATTCGCACATATCTATCAATATAATGATAAATTAGCATTGTTCATGGACAATTAACCAAGCAACACCCAACCAAAAACGAGGACTAGTATATAATATTAAGTATTAACATAGTAACAAAAATATTGAATCAGTACTGTACATCACCACATAATTTTCCCCCTCGTGGTGCTACTATCATAATATGACCAATATCTTGTAAAAATTTCAAACATGTGACCTACTACATAGAGAACATTGTCTCAACCATTAAATCAAAGGATGATTCTCACACATCCTCATATCTTACAATTATATGACACTGCTTATGGGATTAACCTCTAAATAGTTCTCAAAAATCAATATCAGAGTTGGTATTCAATAAGAGTTATCCATGTAATAGATATGCAGTACTGCATGGGACCATACCACTTTGGTTCCACCTGTACCAGTATACTTCTCAGCAATATCCTGAGCTACCAAGCACACCATTATAGTGCTGTCCACATATGTGAAATCTTTTGCAAAGTCAATATGGGTTTAACATGATACCTTGTGACAGTTTCTTTTTCAGACAGTTTCACGAAACAAAGATTACACCATATGAAATTCTGCCCCATGCCGAACAACAGTAAAGAACCACAAGACAGTAATCCATAAATTGTAAATGTGGCAACTTCACCAGTACTTCAACCATTAAGCTGTATTGTTTTATCTAATTTTAAAATTATTAGAAACACACGTTTTACAAATAATCCATTGTTCTAACTAAGCAAACAATATCATTCTTTTTTGTTTAGTTTTAGAAAGTCTGCCCGTATATTTTTAGTCTCCAATGGACCTATTATGGAGAGCTATACGGAAATTGGAAATTCAATTATAGAATTTCAACAATTCCTTTTTGCTCCAAAAAAAAAAAAAAAAATAGTCTCTAGCAAAAGAGCTCAAAAAAACCAGTTCAACTCTAATTCAACTACTCAGGTTTTACAATGACTCCAAGTAGCCCATGTGTCTCAAGAAAGACAAAAGTAAGATCCAATTATCACACTCCACTAACAACAAACCCAAAAATTCAAATTCAACCACAAAATTAGTCGCCAAACTACTGACTCGACGACACTTCATTCATCCATAATCTCAAGCACTAACCAACCTGAGAATTTAACCCTATAAATAGCATCCTTGGTATTACCCAAAGTCATCAACAAACCAAAATTGAGAGTCACTGACATCCATAATCAAAACTAAGTTACCAACAAACCACATACACAATGGCTTCCCTGAAAGTACTTGTACTTCTTGTTACTACAGTTGTGGCCTCATTGGCACCCATAATTGAGAGTCGTCTCTCAAGGAAAGACCTAGATATTAGCGTGGGTGGTGTGCCTGGAGTTGCAGTAGGAGTTGGTCTTGGTGGAGGTGTTAGTGCTGGATCAGGTGGTAGTGGTAGTGCCTCTGGTTCTGGTTCTGGTTCTGCCTCTAATTCTGGCTCAGGTTCTTCAGGAGCCGGTTCATCAGCTGGTTCTGCAGCTGGTTCATCAGCCGGGTCAGGTGGATCTTATGCTGGGTCAGGTGCTGGCTCTCATGCCGGGTCAGGGTCTGGGTCTGATTCTGGGAAAGGATCTGGATCCGGGTCTGGGTATGGAATGGGCCGTGGTGAAGGATATGGGGAAGGCAAGGGAAGCGGATCTGGAAAAGGATACGGGTCAGGTTATGGTGAAGGATACGGGGAAGGCAAGGGAAGCGGGTCTGGAAAAGGATACGGGTCAGGCTATGGTGAAGGCCATGGATACGGGTCTGGATCCAGTGGTGGTCATGGGAAGTAAAAGAGAAATATAACTGATCCTAGAATAATGGTATGATGCACTTGCCAATAGTATTGTGTTCATAAATAATGTCAGTTGAGGTAGTGCCACATATATTTGTAAATTTTGTGTATTTGTGCATTCTAATTTATTGTACTACTTTATATTAATAATAAAACCTGCGTGATATTTCCACAACATAACAATAATTTTATTGTGTTATTATCATTTCCACAGGGAGTTCATTTACTACAGTTTCTCTTGTGCCTGCACTATGGTATAATCTAGCTCCTTTTAAAATTAAAGAAAGATAAGAAAAAGGAAAAGGAAAAGACCCAATTATCCAGTAAGTTAACTTTAATCTAACACAATGTCAAGTAATGAACCAAAAAGTGATTTTCGTTATCCAATAGTTGTTATTGCAGTATTCTAAAAACAAATACACTACAGTGAGTCGGTCATTGCAGTAAAATAAGTTGAACCTTTCACCAACTAGTTATAATGGTGCCAGGATTATTATTTATTTATCTATAACAGTAAAATTATTCAAAGTGTTTGTGCAGATAATTATCATTTTGAATCCTATGTTCACTTGCCAATAAGTTCCGTGGAATCAATGATTACCAATCACTATTGCATTACTCCTTTTTGCCAGTGTTATAACATGTTTCCCCCTAATTGTTCAACCTTAAAATGACCAAAGGTGTATTATAAATACTTTTGTTGGGCAAAAGAGCTGCTAGATATAAGCAAAAAACTTATTATCACATTACTCTGTTTTGCCTGTGTTATAACATGTTTTCGACTATTACCTAACACACGTCTATCTTACTCTACCACCTTAAAATGACTGAGAGTTTATTATAAGCATTTATGTGGATAAAACAGCTGCTAGATATTAACTCCGTGAGAACTCTGACCTTTTTTTTTATTCAAGTGATTGTGTTTCATTAGATTTTATGACTGAAACTATAGATATTTGTATTATTCTTTTTCCAAATATTGGCAAACAGTGCAAAGGAAAAAGCAACAAATAGTTCACACATGTACCAGAATTCTTGCACAGTTGGGCTGGAATTGCCATTTTAAACACTAAACGTACTATCAAAATTAATAAAGTTAGTTCTTTACAGTAAGGAGACTAATGCACAACAAAATGTCATAAATCTATCCACATGAAGTTATGATAAGTAATAAACCCTATAAAACAACCTACAACCCCAACCCATAAATTCGAAAGAATTAATATGATACACAAAAGAATTAAATTTATTTAAATTAACTTAAACCCTTTAAATTAATTACCTCACCAATTCTTCCCTTTCCTGGAGCCATAGCCATAATACGACAAGTACCATTTAACAAACTTCTTCAATCCCTCCTCTAAATTAGTCTTCGGTTTATATCCCAATTCAACCCTGGCAAGTGTAATATTCGCATGGGTAAATGGCACATCGCCATTTCCAGGCATTTCTACCAAATGCTTCTTCGCCTTAACCTTCAAATAATTCTCCAGAATTGATACCAGGGTAGGTACTGTGACAGGTGAAGTGTTACCCAAGTTGTAGATGCGATACTGTGCGGGACCCATCTTAATACCACCAGCACCAGTACTCTTCTCAGAAGTATCCAAAGACGCCACACAACCCTTTACAATGTCATCTATGTACGTAAAATCTCTTGCAAGGTCAACATGGTCTTTTCCACGATAAACTGTGATAGGTTTCTTTTGGAGAATATTTCTGGTGAAAGAGAAGTATGCCATATCAGGTCGGCCCCACGGACCGTACACAGTGAAGAACCGCAACCCGGTAATGGACAACCCGTATATGTGATTGTACACATGTGTGATAGCCTCACCTGTTTTCTTCGTGGCTGCATATAACGAAGCAGGTTGATCGGTACGGTGGAGCTCCGAAAACGGTACCTCGTCATTCAATCCATAAACAGACGAAGAAGAAGCCCAGACAACAGCGGGTTGCGGGTCGGCATTCTTACAAGCCTCCAACAAGGTAACCAGACCCGCTACATTGCTATGAACATAGGAATCCGGGTTTTCAATAGCATATCTCACACCCGCTTGTGCAGCCAGGTGCAACACGTGTGTAAATGAGACCAGATCAAATAGCCTTTTCAACAATTTGGCATCGTTAATGTCCCCTTCTATTACGAAAATTCCTTGATTAGCTAAAAGAGATTTTCTTGCCTTTTTCAGCGATGGATCATAGTAGGAATTGAAATTATCCAACCCAACAACGCCGTCGCCTCGCTTGGCGAGAGCAAGGGACGCGTGGGACCCGACGAAGCCCGCCGCACCAGTGACCAAAACAACAAGGCCATCGGATCGGGAGGGTTCAGCGGATGCCCGGACCTGATTGTCGAAATTAAGAGTGGCAAAGGAGGAAGAAAGGTAGCGGCCGGAGGTATGGAGGAAGCTGCGTAGGCTGAGGTAGGAGGCAAGGAGGGCGAGGAACAGGAGGGTCCAGAGGAAGAGAGAACTTGAGAGGGAGTGTCGAGCGAAGACAAAGTGGTGGTGGTGGTGGCGATGGTGGGGCCCACGCTCGATGATCTTGGTTTTTCCCGGGGTGGAAGGGAAGGAGTCGTCGTCGTCTAGAGCAGGCATGGTGTTTGGATCTGGCAAGGCGAGGTGAAGGGTAAGGGAAGAGAATCTTCCGAGGTAATAAGGGATGAAGACAGCAACAGAGCGGAGGCCAGGAGCCCAGGACGGTAATTAACTTTGACCTCGTACTGCAATACCTGACTGGGTAGAGTGAGATCTGAGTCGTTAGTTTTAATCTGGTACGAATCCCAAATGATCATCCTTATATCTACATAGCACCGCATTTATTCGGTACCTAAGGGAATAGCCTCGGGTATGTGGGGATTTGACCAAGGTCGTTTCTCTACAATTGTGGATGTTAATCAAAAGGTCCTTCCAGGATCTTGTCATTTCATTTCAGACATAAAAAGTAATAATGAAAGAATAGACGGTTCTGATTCGACAACAAAAATTCAATAAATTTTGTTAAATTGGAGGGGATCTTACGCTGTTGAGGGAAGCGCGTGCCGAATTGGTTTTTGTAATTGTGTGGTTCTGGATGTATGGATTGGTTTCGATTTTGACCTGACGTTTGATGTTTGTGCAATCAGGTTTTTTTTTGGGTAATTATGTTGTTTCTTGTCTTTTTCTGATATATTTGATATGTTTATCCTGAAGTAGAAAGAAAAGATTTACTGATTTTAGTAGAACAATGCCGACTGTGTATCCTCTGAGATATCTCCACTTTTGCATGACCGACGTGTCCGGTGCCTATTCGGGGATAGCGCAGGGGCAGTATTATTTGCGCTTTGAGATTCGTGCAGAACGTATTTGGAACGGTTGAGATATTCCATAAAATAACGCAATGTTTGAGATATCTCAGAGGATGTGAATTCAACAATACCGCGGTTGTATCGATGTAATTATGACTTCGACACTATACATTTCTAGAAGGTGATGTCCTTTTCTTTTAAATGACTCAGAATCTGGATTTTTGATAGTTCAATTTTTGAAGCAAGGGCGTTCAAAAGGAATTTGATTTACAAAATAAGAATAAAGATTTAGTCCCCTCTATTTAGTCCACTATCAATTATCCCACGTTTATATCCTTCCTATTTTGAAATTTGAAAATTTACTTCCTCGGCGCTTTCCTTCCTTTCTCCGCGGCTTTCCTTTCTCCGCTCCCTCCTTCCTTCTCCGTCAGGTGAGATTATCGCGATTATGCCAATTTTTTTTATGCGATACCGAATATCACACTATAATCTGCTGTATTGCAGCTTTGTTAACCAGGCGATCGTCCAACTTTCTCCATCGTCCAACTTGCTTCATCGATCTTGCACTTCTCTCAGGCGACCTCGTGCTGTCGCGGGGCCGATCTGGTACTGTTTCTCAGGCGATCTGGTACTGTTTCTCAGGCGATCTGTGTACTTTCTCTCAGGCGATCTGTGAACTTTCTCTCAAGCGATTTCTGAACTGTCTAACGATATCTCAATTGTCCTTCAGTCGATCTCTGAACTGTATGTCAGGCGATCTCTCAGGTAATTTTAATTTTGATTTTCAATTTACATTTATGCTTGTAATATAGTATTGATGTATGTTTCTGTGTTGTTCTCATATGTCAATATTGCATTGAGATTATTATATTGATGTGAATATCAACACTTTTTTAAATGAATACTTGTTCTAACTGTCAATTTCATTTTGGTTGTTATTGAATACCAGAATACATCACTTTTTATTGAGCTATGTATTTTATGTTGTATTCTTTTGAAATATTGCAAATTAGGTGTGAATACTTGTGTAGTTGTTACCAATAGTTTAATAATCTGACATAAAAACAACTCTTTTTTATATGAATACTTGTTATTACTGTCAATTCCATTTATGAGTAAAGGATACATCACTGTTTAATTTAGGTATGAATACTATTTGTTTGTTGTCCCTCATATATGATGATTATTGAATTTGTATGTGAATAAGGTGTTTGTTTTTTATTGTAGGTATGAATACCAGAACCCTTTGATGTGATTACTTGTTAGTATATGTATTCTAATTTTGTTTGTTCTTATATACCAGAATGCCTTTTGATCTGAATGAAAATGTTGGTGATGACTTTTCGATAGAAGACACAAATGCAGATCCAGATGAGGTTGATATTTATCGACACTTTGAAGAGCAACATCGTGTTAATGAAGCATTGAATGATGATGTTAGTCTTAGAGAGAACATATTTGGGTGGGATTTAAATGTTGAAGCTATCGATGAATTGACAGGGAATGGAGATGAGGAATTCCATGATTTAAGATCAGGTAATGATGTTCTCTTTCAATTTTTCATATTAGTCAATGATTTGATAGAGAATGGAAAGTTCATATGCCATGAATGAGTAGATTATTAAATATGTGTATATTTGTTTCTGTAGCTATGAATATTTGTATTGTTCTCATTATTTTTAAAGATGTGTATACTTGATATTTGCATATGTGTATATTTATTGTTGTAGTTATGAATACTTGTGTTAATGGAAGGGTAGAAGATGAAATTAATGAAGATGATTTGACAGAGAATGGAGATGGGGAATTCCATGATTTAAAACCACCTATGGTTGATGATTGGTTTGAAACACTAGAAGAAGCTTGCCAATACTATGAGCTTTTTGGAAAGCAATCTGGTTTTGGGGTTTTCAAAAGATCTTGTCACAAGAACAAAGACCTAAGTCAGCACTATACGTTAGTATGCAGCAAGTGTAAGAAGCCTAAAACTAGTATTGAGGGTTGTATGCCAAAGAGAAGGCGGCCTTATGTAGGGACAGGTTGTAAGGCATGTATAAAGCTGAGAAGTACCGAAATTACTGGAGATTGGGTAGTAGTTGAAGTTAAATTGGAGCATAATCATGTTTTACAACCCGAATCAGCTTTTTTAATTTCGGGTTACTGATATATTCCAAAGAGATTACAGGATCTACTGGATTATCACGATGAAAAAGGTTTATCGGCTTCTGCAAATATAGATTTGGTGATGAAAGCTGCTGGTGGATATCTAAGATGTTCTTTTACAAAGAAGGACGCATGAAATCATATAGATAAGTATAGGCGGAACAAATTACAAGCACTTGGAGGAGACGATTGTCATCTAATTTTTTAGTACTTTCAAAACAAGCAAAAGATGGATCGGAACTTTTTCTATGCTTACGATTGTACACGAGATAGCCGTTTATGGAACATATTTTGGTCGGATGGACGAAGTCGTGCAGTTTACAAGTATTTCCATGATGTAATTGTTTTAGATGCAACCTACTTGACCAATAGGTATGAATATTTCTTACATTTGTTTTTTGTATATTTTTTAATAATTACTGTGAATTGTTGAAATGCTTGCCATCAAAACATGATACTTGGTGCATGAATACTTGTTATATTTTCTCTAAAATACATTGTTCAGTTGGTGTGAATACTTTACATATTAGTAATATATACTTGCATTAGTTCAGGAGATTGTTAGGCTGGTATGTATATTTAATTACTTTTAGTATGAATATTTAATAAGTTTTAGTATGAATACTTTTCATTTTTAGTATTTTACTGTAATGATACTTTGAAATAGATAATGTGAATACTTTATACGTTTAAGTATGAATACTTTAGATATTTCAATATCAATACTTTTCAGTTTTAGTATTTTATAGTAATGATACATTTGAAAATTACAGAGTCAATACTTTATAAGAGTAAGTATGAATATTTACTAAGTTTTAGTATGAATACAGAACAAGAGTTTATATAACAAATTTTTTTTTCATTTGTTTGCATTATATGGCAGGTATGATATGCCTCTGGTATTATTTGTTGGCGTTAATCACCATGGGCAGACTGTTATATTTGGTTGTGCTTTGCTTGGAAGAGAAAGTGAGAAAGACTACAAATGGTGTATTTCAAGGTATATACTTTTAAATATATGTATTAATGGAAACATATTTAGGTATGAGTACTACATATTGCAGTGATTATGCTCATAGGAAAAGTATTAAATATTTGCAGATTCTTGGAATGCATGAACAATGTTAAACCAGCTGGGATTTTAACTGATCAATGTCCAAGCATTGAGTTAGGTGCGAAACATGTTTTTGGTGCAGAGACTATTCATAGGTATTGCTCATGGCATATACTGCACAAATTACCTACAAAATGGGGAAACACAAGTAATAAAACTGAGAAAACAAAATGGGTAAAGTCGGTTGTATATGATTCACAGACTGTACATGAGTTTGAGAAAAAGTAGTCAGCATTAATGGTAAAAGTGGACAAGCAAAATGATGCATGGTTCAGAGGTATCTATACAATCAGGGATAGGTGGGTGCCAGCATTTTTGAGTACCCAGTTTTGGGCAAGAATGACCACAACTCAAATGGTGGAGAGTATGAATGCGTTCCTAAATAAATATTTGACAAGGAGAGAAAGTTTGAAGGATTTTGTTCACAGTTTTGAAGAGGCTTTAGGTAATATTTGGGAGAGAAAAAATACGGCGGATCACGATTCAAAGTATCGATTTCATAGAGTAAATTCTGAATTACCTATGGAGTACCAGTATCAAAGTGCCTATACAAACGAGATATTCTGAAGGTTCAAGAGCAATTCATATTATGTATGAATTTGTCGTACGATTTGATTCACCAACAAGATGGAGGGGTGCTGTATATGGTTTCTGATTGTATGGGGAACAATTTGCAAGTGATATATAAAAGGGCGTTAAAGGAAATATTTTGTGTATGTCGACATTTTGAGGTGATGGGGATTTTGTGTTCACATAGTATTCAGGTGTTAAAGCATGAAAGAGTATATTGTATAGATGATAAATACATTCTGGATTGTTGGAGAAAAGATGTCATTCGTGACAATTTGAGAATAATTGATCTCACACATCCTACCTTACCTGAACAAAACAGGTATATCTTTGAATTGTATGAATACTATCTACAAATGATATGAATACTTGACTGTACAATATTTATAACTATGTATGTATGTGTAGGCTATATGAGTTGACTATGTCAACTAATGGAATGATTCAAGATTTGCTTAATATGGGCAGTATTAATGAAGAGTTGCATAATGAAGTTTATGCAGGGTTACAAGAATTGAGAAACAAAATATCAGGTATGTTACAATTTGTTATAATTTTACTTTATTTTTATTTTGATTTTCTGATTATAGTTGAAATACAATATTATGTTTTAACGAAAACAACAAGGATTGGTGGCCAACAAAATATCAATGTCAATGTCAATTCTGGAGTTGATGAAAGTTCTACAGCGAGAAAGAAAAGAAAAATCGTAATGACAGCTAAAAAAAAGGCAAAAAAAGGTTTCCACAGCTGGAGGTATAAGTATATTACTTTTGTATAAAGTCTATGTATGTAGGTCATAAAGAAACTAGTGCTTATGGAGAATGGGATTCATATTAGAGAGAATATTTAGAGTGTAGGAGTTTTTCATAGAATGGGGTGTAGGCATATAAATGAATACTATCTTTAGCAATATAATTAATTACTGCTATATGTATTGGTAGGTGAAGTAAATCAATTTGAAATAGCTAGTATGGCAATTCCAAATCAATCAGGAGGCCAAAGAACAGTAACAGGTTTAAACGCTGACCATCTTCTAAATAATATGTGTTATTCGTAATTTATAATATAAGTATATCTTCCACGGTAAGTAATTTTGATGAATATTTATATGTGTTATGTATGAATACTTTTCATAGTTGCTATCAACATTATGTATATTACTGCATGAGGTTGTACTAAATGGTATCAACATTATATATTAGCTAGTATGTATATTACTGCATTATGTATGTATACTATAACTAACTTTCTATGAATACTTTCAATATATTCTTATTTATATTATGCTATAGATTGTCAGGCAATGCATAATTTAATGTGCTATTCATAAATTCTAATACAAGTATTTGTATCACAGTAAGTAAATTTGGTGAATGTTTTATGTATTAGTTATGAATACTATTGATAGGTGGTATGAACTTTTTAATTACTAATGTACTGAATTATTTTCTATGTTTTTGGTATGAATAGTACTTTGTTATGTATGTATATTATTAAGCACTTACTGTGAATACTTGTAACATATTTCATATTTTTTTTTTTTTACAGATTGTCAGGCAATGCATCATGAAGTATTAAAGGGAAGTCAATCTTCTACTATTCTTGATGAACAATCAAATAGTCATGTCGATAAATTTGTCAACTGTCCACCATCTATGCCTATACTACCACCTAACAAATCAAACTGAAGGGGACGGCCTAAGAAGAAAACTATTAAGAATGCCCTAGATATTGCCATACAGAGGATTATAGAGAAGCACAAAAAGACGAAGAAGGAAACCAAAAAACAGAATGACAAACAAGCTGAGGATGTGAATAACCAATTACAAATTTAACATATATCATAATGAGAGTACTATACATGTTGATAATCAATCTTAGAATCTTAGTAAATTCAAATTTACAAATGTTATTAATTCATTAAATTTTGTTATACTAATATTTTTTTATAGGTATGAGTACTTAGAGATATAGGTTTACGTATCATATGATAAAACAACTACTTTTAATAAATTTGTTTTTTTTTGTATATATATAGAATTATCTGAAGTCAATATGTTTTTATTGCCAGTATGAATACTTTGTTGATTTATTTGTAGTTAATGTTTGCATTGTTAATATAAAAAAATTTTGGAACGCAAATCATTTTATTACGAACGGTGAAAATTTATTTTGATAAATATGAATACTTTTACTGGTTGCTTCCGAACGTTGCTTCCAAACGTTCCTTCCAAACTGTGTGAACACTGCAAATTTTAACCCCTCAAATAAAAAAAATAATCATAATACTTTTAATTATATTGAAACATATAATTATTAAAGTCATTACTTAATTATATTCAAATGGAATTGTCCTTTTTTAAATACAAATTAATATGAAATTTTATTAATTTAAAACTGAATATTAGGTTTAACAGGTATGAATACTTCTAAACAAGTTCCATATTAATTTAAATGGAGACATTTTAAAAATTAAATGGTCCCCACAAATTGTATTCGAAATATGTTCACATAAGTTGCGCCATTTCGGATTACTGTTTGAGGTGTGCACTAGTTCTATATCGTCACAGAGCGATACTGATCGGATTCACTCACATTTCCACTTCGTCACTCTCCGCCTCATTTCGTCTCTTACTTCATCTCTCTCCTCTCTCATTTCGTCTCTTAGATAGACAATACTCCGTCTGACCTAGGGTTGTTCTTCACCTAGGATTATTCATCGTTTTTAGATAGACAATAGTCCCTATTAGTATTTCTCAATCCATTTCAAAATTAATTCCTCTTTCGATTAGACAATGGCGCTAAAGAAATCGGAAGGTGCTGAAGCGACAACGGAAGGAACTCAAGAGACGGACGAAGCAGTTAAAGCCACGGCGGAAGGAGATCAAGCGATTTCATCTGAAAGAATAGAAATCGGTGGACCACAACAACAAATGGACAACACTGAAGGTTTGAGTTCAATATAGTTTTTTTTTTGTATAATACTTTTACAATTTAGATCTGAATACTTTTGTTAATAAGAAAATTGCAATTAATTTCAATTTTATTTAGTTACCAGAATTAGTAATGTAAAAAGCAATATTTTATTTTTTTCCCAAGCAACATTTACAATTTAGATCTGAATACTTTTGTTAATAAGAAAATTTAAATTAATTTAAATTTTTTTTAGTTACCAGAATTAGTAATGTAAAAAAGCAATATTTAATATATTTTTACCAAGCAACATTTAATTAGGAATTTAATAGTTTTACATATTCTTTTTTTAATCAGAACAACTTAAATCTCCAAATCCATCTGAAGTGCCAGAGAATCCTTCTCAGACTATGCAAACTCCCAAGCAAAATCCTGATGTTGAAGAAAAAGGATTGTCATTAAAGAGACCTAGAGGAGGCCAACCAGGTCGAAAGAAAGGTAAATTCGATATTTAATGATATTTAATTGTTCAATATGCTGTTAAATTCAATATAAAGTATTTAGATAGATATCCTAGGAAATAAGAATGAATACTTACTAAAAATATTTTGCGACCTCTTGTAATTACCTTCTAATAGTTAGTATGAATATTGCGTTTGCTATATGAATACTTTAAAACCCCTTGTATGAATATTTGAAATTTGTTACATAAATTTAATTAGCATTAGGTATGAATATAATAATGAAGTATGTACATTTAGTAATTGTAAGTACCTTCAATTCGGTCTGGTCAATATTTATCCATTTTTGTATGAATACTTTCATTCATATTGTGTGAATATGTAGTTAAAATTGTAACTAGCTATTAGGTATGAATATAATTGTCAAGTATTTAGATAAACAAACTATGTAGATGTGAATATTTATTTATTTTGTATGAATTATATTTATTGTCAATTTGTTTATTGTCCCAATTTCTTAGGTGATCCTCGAATAAACAAGCCAAAAACATCAAGACTCTTGTATCAAGAACAGGTGCATTGTGGAGTCAGCAATATTTTGGTTCCATTCACAAGTGTATCATCGGTTGCATCCCGACCACATAAAAGTATTGGCCAGAACTCCATTCATGCATTTGTTTGCATTCTCAAACAGAACACAAGCCAACAATGCTATACTGCATTCTATTTTACTGAAGTGGGATAATGTTAAAGGTGGTTTTTGGTTCAGCAACAAACTTTTGAAGTTTACACCTGATGAGGTCTCATTTGTAATGGGACTTGGTTTTGAAGGGGAGGTTGTAAATTACAAGAGGGAATCCCTTACATGTTCAACTTTGCGTCAATTTTTTTTTCAAAAAAGGAATGAAAAGATAACTCGGAAGGAGCTTGAGGACGCAATAATTGGATCACTAGATAACAAATATGGAACACCAGACGAAATTGGTGGACTGTTGGTGATGTACATTTTCACTACCATACTTTTTCCTCAAACCTCTGGAAATGTACTTATCCATTTGTTCCCTTATGTGGAAAATATTGACCGTTTAAAGAAATATAATTGGGGTGAGGGAGTATACCGAATGCTTATTGAAAATATACCCAATAATGCTCTTTGGTGTCAGTTAAAAAGAGATGACTTAAGGGCGAGGAAAGGTGTAGTAGATAGTCCTAAACCCGTAGTTGGGGAAAATTTGGTAAATGAAGAAAGAGTGTCAGGAACTCTCCCAGGCTGTGCACTGGCACTGATTGTAAGTCCTGTTACTTTGTTTACTTTTCAAAATTTGAAAATAATGTAGTGTGTTTATAAGGTTGAATACTTTGTTATTTATATATGAAAACTTAATAATCAATAGTATGTTTATAAGGTTGAATATTTTATTGTATATATATGAAAATTTAACATTCAATAGTATGTATACTTAATATTACAAGCAACTAATTGATATTTGTTTTTGTTTTTTTTAGGCTTGGTTTTTTGAACATGTTGAGGTTCCAAAAATAAGAATATTCAAGAGGCCACATACCAAGGTTCTACAACTGGAGGTTGCACATCCAATGGAGGCGGGATTCATTCAATCGAAAGCTTGATCTTGTGAAAACTTCAGATGTAAAAGATGAATCTTTAGATTGGAGTGCATCTGAGCAACTTTTCAAAAGGGAAGGGCTTCTTTTCTGTTTCTACTCGAATTGTCTGTCTAGGCCTGATGCATTGCGAAAGACGCACAATTTACATGTGCAAAATTTGGTGATCGAAATGACACCAATTTACCTCGTCTTCAATTTTAGAGTTTGTACTGAGTTTATTGGGAGTAGTGCACCGCACATGATTGATGATCTGAAATATGTAGAGGAACAGTCAACCGAACTTCCTCAATTGTCTCCAACATCAGAGCAGAAGGTGATTGCCCAAGTTAGTCATGAAGAATGGAAGCACAACATTAAAAAGAAGTCCAATCTGCCACGTAAGATTATTTAATTTTAGAATGAATTTTTTTTATCTTTGTTTATCAATAATTTAAAGTTTAATTATTTTCATTTTATACTTTATAATTCTCTCAAAGGATCCAAGAAGGTGAGTCCAGCTGGTCAAGGTAAGAAGAAATCACCTGGTAAAGGAAAACAAAAAGGTATTGAAATTTAAATCTTATTGTGAATTATTTATAATATAGGTGTGAATACTATGTAGGTTATAAATTTTTTGATCAAATGTTTAATATTTCATAACCATTGTAGTTGTGATTACTATGTATGTGTGAATAGTTGGAAAGTTCATAGTTAATAGTTCTTATCTTTCGATATGCATTGAAGTTTTTTTTTGTATTAGAAGCAGGTAAATTTGGAATAGTTTCTGAAGAAAAAGAACAAAAAAATTAAGAGTTCTTCTCCAATTGGTGTTGTTACTAGGAGCACTTCAAAAGTATTAGATGACTCTTCTTCTGGTCCTATAAACAAGGATTTTTTGCTTACTATAACACCAACAGCATTTGCCGGTAAAGAAGCACCTGGCAGAGAAAAACAAATAGGTATTTCATGTTCAATATCTTCATGTGAATTTTTTTTTATGTAAGTGTGAATACTTTATATGTTATTAAATGATACCACATACATGTTATGTATTAGGTAATGCTGGAATAACTCAAAAAATCAAACAACGAGAGAACAAGACTTCTGTTCCAATTGAGGAAACTCCTCCTAGTCCTCTAAAAAAGAGGGTGTTATAGACTGTAACACCAACACTAACAGTTGGTAAAGAAGCACCTGTGAAGAAAAAGAAGAAGCAAGAGAATGAAATTTCAGATGATGTTGTACAAACATGTTCAGATTCGGAAAGAACACAATCAGATAAAGATTTACTTTCGCCGCAGCTGACACAGAAGCAACCTGTATCTGAATATGGAGAAGGAGGTACACAATCTGATGGATCACAATTTGATGGTGGTGAAAATTTAAATGGGGTAGTTGACAATGTTTTAAATGATATCAAGCAAGCTGAGGAAGTAAAAAATTGTGTACAAGAAGGAGGATGAACAAGTAGAGAAAGGAGGAGAACAAGTTGTTGAGAAACAAGGTGAACAAGGAAGTGAGAAAGAAGTTGATGTCAGATTATCAGGTAGAGAAGATATTGAAAGGGGTGAGGGACAGTGTGAAGAGGGCGGAGATTTAGCAAGTGAGAGTAAATGAGGTGGATCAGTTATAGCAATCAAAGAAACAGTTTTCAATCTCGGTGATGAACACCCTACTTTTAGTCTTGGTCTTGGTTTAACTCCTCCACCTCCTGAATTGAATAAAGACACAGTACTGGCGAAACAGCAAGAGTTAATTCCAGCCGAGATTTCTAAATTTGCATCCTGTCCTAAGATTTTGGCCTATAGCAGAGGTATTCCAAAACCTGTTACAAAACCAAATTCTGAGCAGATTATAGAAATAAGTTCCCAAGAGCAAGAGAAACTAGTTGGGAAAAAACGTCCAACCAAACGCAGAGTTGTAAAAAGAAGAATTCAGCCAAAAAGAAACAATTGGGAACAAAAAGACAATTGGGTTGATAAAGAACCGTTTAATGGTGTACCCTTTATTCATGATGATGTGATAGAAAGTCTCCCTTTTAATGAATGGGTGTATGTATGCCATTTGCAATATGATGTTGATGAGATTAAAGGAGTGCCATTCAGATATCATGAGGATCATATTGATTGGAACTATTGCAATGATAGTTTATTCATAGATCCAGATGATGTGCAATTGACTGATAAACTTCTATTGGCAAGAAAAGCTTGGCAATATGAAAACAGGGATCTCATGAGTGATACTGTGAGTAACATCTTGGATGAGTGGGTTACCCGGTACTTTAACGGGACTATTTCAGATTTAGATTACCCGTTCAGAAACAGTGCTGCTGACTTGTTTATGCTTCCAGATCATTTTAGGAATTTACTATACTCTAATAACAATATTGGACCTGAGGCATGGATTACTTTTGCAACTTCATTATTAGTACTTTTGACAACATAGTTATTAGTTGTTGATTATGAAGATATGAATATCTTATTTATGAATAATTGCAGGTTGTTGAGATTGCTGCTTTCCTCCTCCAGCATGACACACCAGTGAAAAACAATGAAGAGTGGTTCTACTTGTCTGGCAAAACATTGGTACAAATACTTTTACTACAAATATGTGAATATTTACATAGTTTTGGTATGAATACTTCAAATGTTCCACTATGAATATTGTGTAAGTTTTAGTATGAATACTTCAAATGTTTCACTATGAATATTGTGTGAGTTTTAATATGAATATTTTTTGGTTTGGCTATACAATGAAACTGAAAGCATATTAAATTGTCTGTTGAATAATACTTTTACTACAAATATGTGAATATCAACAAAGTTTTAGTATGAATATTTTAATTACTTTAGTATGCATTTTTTTATTACTCACAAAATTTTTAGTATGAATATCTATATTTTTTGACATGATTACTTACATTGTTTAGTATGAATACTTTCAATGTTATATTTTTTTTTTAGTATATGTATACATCCATTTTTTTAAGTATGAATACTTCAAATGTTCCACTATGAATATTGTGTAAGTTTTATTATGAATACTTTTTGGTTTGAGTATATGTTATAGTAAGGTCAACTTGAAATTGATGGTTTGAATACTTTATACTTTTAAGTATGAATACTTGATGTGTTTAATATTGACATTTTCTGTTTTAGTATTTTAGAGCAATGATACTTTTGGAAGTTATTGTGAATACATTATAAGAGTAACTATTAATAATTTTTTGTATTATTTTGTAGGACATTGGCCCTTCAAATTCCTTTATGAAATTATTTCCAGCACAGTCTAGTTTGTTCTCTGAACAATTTGAAATGGCAAAATGACTCTTTGTTCCATTATGTGCTTTAAAACATTGGATTCTGGCATCAGTTGACTTGAAAAACAAAAGAATTCTTCTCTACAACTCATTGTTTGATCAAGAGCAGAATTCGTATTGGCTTGCACCACACATTAATACCCTGCACTGGGTAAAATACTTCTTGTCATGGAGATTGTATGAATTTTTAGCTTACATTGAATGGTAATTTTTTTTTTACAATTCAGGAGATGAATCATGGAATGATGTGCAGTACAATTGGATGGAGTACCCAAGACAGGAAGGTTCAAATGATTGTGTCATTTTCATTATTCGTATTATGGATTGTCTCTCCAGGAATGTTCCTTTTGACTTTGATCAGGTTTTTTTTTAGTATGAATATTCACAGATTTTAAGTTTTAATACTTCGTATATGTATAGGCCAATTATTAATAATTTCAAAGATATAGAATGAATACTTTATACCTTTTAGTATGAATATTTAATAAGTTTTAGTATGAATACTTTTCATTTTTAGTATTTTACAGTAATGATACTTTGAAATGGATAATGTGAATACTTTATACGTTTAAGTATGAATACTTGAGATGTTATAATATCAATATTTTTCAGTTTTAGGATTTTATAGTAATGATACATTTGAAAATTACAGAGTCAATACTTTATAAGAGTAAGTATGAATATTTACTAAGTTATAGTATGAATACAGAACAAGAGATTATCCATTTTTTATATATTCATTGGAATATTATTTTGTGTTGTTGTTGTAGCAATGGTACAAATTTGAAAGTATAATTCATTTCTTTTTAACTATTTATGTTTTTTTTCTCAACATCAGGACCTGATAAAGAAGGAGCGCCTGCTGCTTGCGTTTCGGATTCTTGTTGATGATCGCAACGATCTACGATTTGTACCTAATGTTTGACGTGTCAATTCCAATTGGTCTGTTAATGGTGAAATTATAAAAATATTTCTGTTATACTTTTTGAAATTGTGAAATATTATGTTAGTTGTCATATTTTCTTAGTTTTAATGTGATACTTTGAGATTTTCGTTACTATGATTGTTGTTACTATTATCTTTTGAAATGAAGTATATTCATATATGTGTACTTAATCAGTTAGGTATGAATACTAATTACAGATGTATGATTGTCAATTTAATACGATTTTTAACAAATACATATACTTCAATTGTCAGATATGAATACTTGATAAAAATGTCAATTTAATACGTTTTTTAACAAATACATATACTTCAATTGTCAGATATGAATACTTGATAAAATTGTCAATTTAATAATAAATTAACATAGTTTTGAAATTGTGGTTCCCAGTCACATATTTGCATATCTAATTTAATAATACGTGATACCCGTGATAAAGTCCCCAAAAAGTAATGGACCTCTCCAGTACTACATATTCAGATACTATATATAATGGGGATGAATACATAATTTCGTAGATATGAATACTATGTATGTTAATATTGAATTTAATTTGAACAAAGATTGCGGTCGTCAATTCTCATTTTGTCATTTAGCGCTGGCGCGGTAGGTTGTGGTCCCCCGTCGCACTTTTTTTGTCATTTAGCGCGGGGGACGTTTAGGGTACTGTTAGTCGGTCCCAAAAAATAAAAAGTAAGAAGCTACCACATCCACAGTTACAATTAGGGATGTACAAAAAGCTCGCAACTCGCGCTGCTCGAACTCAACTCAGTAACGAACTCGCTAATAACTCGTTCATTTAAAACTCGAGTTAGTCTGACTCGAGTTGAGTAACTCGTTTAACTCATGAGTTGAGTTCAAGTTGGAGTCAACTCGTTCGTTACAACTCGTGGACTCGTTTTATTTGATTAATTATAATTTCGTGGACTCATTTCGTTTAATTTTTTTGTTAAATTATTGTGGAATTTTTGTTAAATTTGTTAGTTTGTTAAATCATTGTGAATTGTTTGTTAATTCAATATTTACTTCTCATATTATTACATAACAACAATTATCAGTTCAAGTGTTTAACATTTCAACACTTTAAACGAGTTGACTCACGAGTCACGAGCCAACTCGAGTTACTCGCGAATTGAGTTCGAGTTAGCGAGCCAACTCAGCTCACTATTCTCAACTCGAGTCAACTCAACTCATTATCTTTCGAGTTGAGTTCGAGTTGTTCATAACTCGAGCTAACTCAACTTGTTAGTAGCCCTAGTTACAATACTCGCAAGTGATTTGCGAATAAAATACGATTAATTCGTTTTTTTTGTCATATCCGAATCGAACTCTGAATAAAACACCTAAAATAATATAATACGTTTTATTCGCGAATAAAACCAGAATCACAAATTGATCGCATTAAAACCCAAAAAGAACGCCAATTTTTTTTTTTTTTTTCTGTTTGTGAGGGTTTTTATTTTTTTGAATTTTTTTTTCTTCCTTGTTGTACTGAATTATTTCTGAACTATATCCGAATCACGAATTTTTGACCCCGCCGAACCGGATCCGAACTTTTGATTTGTCACTATGACCACATATGGTAAGAAAATAAAATCATGTGTTAAAAAATTGGTAAGCTGAAATATTGCTAAATTAAGTACTCTAAATTAAGTTATCAACAAACACAGGCAACATGATGTAAATATTTTCTAAGAAACATTTTAAACGTATATTTGATTTGTCTGTTTTAATTTTACGTAAATAAATTTATGCACTTGTAAATGACATAACACGAAGATATCCATCAAACTTTGTGCTTATAAAATTAATACACGTTCATCGACTACTTTAAAAAAAAATTAATACACGTTCATCCACTACTATCAATGCATATTGAAAGAATTAATGCGCTTATTTTTTATCCATCTACTTAGTTTTACACAAATAAACTTATGCAAATGTAAAATGACATAATGTTCAAGGTTACATGTATTAATTATTTTTTAACCTGATTTTCACAATTTTTAAATGATTCTCTTGATTTAGTTTTTCAATCTTTGTTATATAAACAATCACTCCATCAGGGAGAGTTTCTACCCTTCTATATTTACATTGAATTAATTATGAATCATAAACTATACATTATTTTATATTGTAAAAAAAAAAACGCAAATTTAGATTGAATTTGAAAAATATTTATTACCTTGGAGGCGGGGCGGATCTAAAGCTATTCAAAAGGTGGCTTATAATTTTAAAATTTTAGTTACATATACTAAAATTTTAAAAAAAATATTTTATTGAAACATTTTATATAGTCCAACCCCTCATAAATTATTACATATTTATTTGTAGTCTAGTGGTAAGAGCTTATGTAATGATTGTGGAGAACTTGGGTTCAATTTCTCCTGGTCACAATTTGTGTAGGCCCTGTTCAGCCTTCTTACTATTCATGTGAGTAAAATTCAGTTTAATTCCTATACTCATGCCCATTTTCTTTGGTTGACTGAACAGGACCGTATTTTAATTTTTAACCTTTCTTATTGAGATTTTCTAGTTTTGCCCCTGCTTGAAGGAAACAAATGAAGTTACTGATGTTTTTAATTCATTATATCCAAGTTACTTCTCATAATTAATATCCTATGCAATATTTCCAAGTCAAATATTTGTGTAAAGTCACCTAACTATTTTTTACGATGAAGATGAATACCACTTCAGAATTTTTATTATTCATAAAGAATTTCTCATCTCATTTTTGAACTTAAAACTTTTCACATAACAGACATTGTCTTTGGCCACAAAATCAAAGACTAATTGTTGATTCTATGCAATTAATAATAAGAAACAAATCAATTTAACTGTGCTTTAATTTGTCATTGCAAATTACAAAGAATTAAGTACTATTTCATTTTTTATTATTTCTCTTTGTTTCTACAAACACTAAATTATCCTTTTAGACTGTTTTCTTTTCTATTAAAGTATGACAATGAACCTTTAGCTCCCAATTGATCATATGTTTGAGTTGAATATGGGGAATATGATTTCTAAAAGAAAATCAATGGGGAAAAAAGTTAAAATAAATTTCTGCTAAGAGAAAAACAAAAGGATAAAAAATAATAATAAATAGAAGTACATATTAAAACAGGGCTTCTAGGCCCATTTAAGTAATCACAGGCCGGTCTTACCACTAAGGCCCGAACAATCATTATTAATTTTTTTGTTTGTTTAGAATCTCAGATTGTAATAATTAAAAAGAATCTTATTTATATTTTAAATGAAATCTAGCTTCGTTATTTAGCCATCTTGTATGACCTATCTAACACTATTCACAACTTTCAAATGATTTCTCAAAGCATCTTTATGTATTTACTATATATAGACTTTCAAATTAATGTATTTTATATAGTGTTGTGCAGATGAATTAGATATGAGCAATTCACTATTTTATATTTATAGTGTTCTCTCTCCCAAAGTTCACAAGATTTGAGAGATTGGAGAAAACCAATAAAGGTAAGGACTTAATCAAATGCTTAAGTCTGACAACTAACAAACATGCTTAAATATTGAAGCACTCAAAAAGTTTTATTAGAAGTTTATTACATAAGTAAATACTCAATACCTTATCAAACATATAGCAAAACTAATTTGTATAATTTTACTGACTACGACTCATTCCAGACTTTGGCAGGGGAATTTCAAAATGAATTAATTTGATGTTTTCTTTTGTTTTGAAAATAAAATAAAATTGTTTACTTTTATGCATATTTTCAGGAACAACTTTGTTTTCAAAATTGGGCATCAAATCACTCGTAATTGAGCCAAATCGCTGAAGTCCTAGTGTCGCGACTATATATTCATTCGTTATTACTGTATTGACTATGATAAAATTTAGGAGATGCTAATGCAAAAGAAAAATATATGAATGTGAGACATGGTAATGGTGTTGTCTATTCTGGATGTCGTCCGGTGATCTCAATTGAGAGACCAAATGTTAATACGGTAATTTTATATTTTATTCTAATTTTTTTGGGTTAATGTAGGTTTTTATTTTCCTTTGGATATTAAATTTTGTTAGCATTTTTTTTCTTTTCTACAGATTTAGCTTGGACTCGCACTTTGATGGTACTAGTGGATTAGATTTGGCAATTTTTTTTTTTTGATAAAAAATAGGGATCATGTTCCTATTTTTGTATATTGATAACAAAGTCTTACATATCATATTTTGATATAAAACCTGTTACGTCCTTACAAATGCGGACTCTACAGTAAGTCCTTTTTGAATTGAAATAAAACATAAGGCCAAAAGAAAAAAAATTCTTCTATGCTTCTATGCTAATTCAAGTATGATTATTGACTGTGAACTTCTTCTGCCAGTTTTGTTATTGTTCTCTAAATATTATGGCGCATCTTTCTGGCACTTTTTTATGGTGAATGTATTAGTTATTAGAGTTGTTTATTTCTATTGTTAAGTGTAAAAATTATTAGACTTGATATTTTTTTTTGTTGGTAAATGTAATTGACTATTTATTAAACAAGTATGAAATTATATAAAATAGACAGTTGTTGTTTTACTTGGCGATGTGTTTTTATTATCACTGTTTTATATTTGTTACATTTTTCGATACTTTATTCTTATTCTAAAGTTACAAGAGAAGACTTTTGTACCCAATTTAAATTTTTTAATCAACTACTAATTTAATCTATTCATATTTTTTTAGTTATATCAGTGCAGAAAAAAAAATACTTTGAATATTATTAGTCATGATAAGTCATGGAATCTTAAACCATTATTCAATACATGTGTTTCTTCTCATATGATGTTCCACAAATGTGATGTTATTAATTATTTCTAAAAATTAACAAATATAGAATGTAATTACTTTAAATATTTAGAAATACATGTGGTCTCATAAATTGATCCTGCCCCATTTTACGAATCGGACTCTGCTTCTTTTCTGAGAGAAAAGTAGGGTCTTACTTTTCCGATCTCAACCATTCAAATTCGTTGAGATTTGTACATGGAAATGTTTTTTTATTGAGATACGCGAATTGAAAATTTTGAATGATTAGAATCGGAAAAACAGAACCCTGCTTTGCTTTCCTCTCATAAAAGCAGCAGAGCCGGATCCCCTTTTTACTCCTTATTTCTCTCATCGGCTTCCTCTTTCTTCTACGATTAATTTTCGTTTTCACAAAATTTCGGTTAGCCTAGTGCGGACACACTAATCCTCATTATGGACGCACGAATTTCGATACGGCCGAACTAATTACTTAGAATAATTTATGGAGACACGCCAATTTCAAAAAAGTATAATAAGTGCATCAAAATTCGTGCAGATGCACGGATTTCGATGCAGGCCGCACTCTGGTTTGTATTTTGGCCATAACTTGGTCATACGAACTCCGATTTTGGTGAATCAAAGCTTGACAGAACCAGGACAAAGAGATCTACAGCCGAACGATCTAGGGCTAGAGCATATGAGCTAAAACCTTAGCTTAAAATTATGACAAGCCCAGTCCGAGCTGAAACGAGATACACAGTATAAAATGCATATAAATTCATACAAATTCACAAATTGATGCCTAACGACCGAGCCAGCTCGCGAGCTGGCGAGCAAGTTAGACCTCAGCTTGAACTCATTAATTTTGAACCGAGCTAGTGGCAAGCTAGCTTGTTAACAAGCTCAATCCAGTAATGAACGAGTTAAGTGCGAATAATTAATGATCAAGCCGAGCTACGAACTTTTTTGCCATCCCTAACCACATCTGCTTGGAAAATAAATTGGATGATATAATATGAAAAGAAAATCCTGTGTTAAAAAATTGGTAAGCTGAAATATTTCTAAATTAAATTATCAACAAACACAGGCAACACGATGTAAATATTTCTAAGAAACATTTTAAACGTATATTTGATTTGTCTGTTTTAATTTTACGTAAATAAATTTATGCAGTTGTAAATGACATAACACGAAGATATCAATCAAACTTTGCGCTTGCAAAATTAACATACACGTACCAACGCACTATAAATGCATATTGAAAGAATTAATGCGCTTATTTTTTATCCATCTACTTATTTTTACACAAATAAACTTATGCAAATGTAAAATGGCATAATATTCAAGGTTACATGTATTATTATTTTTTTGTTTTTATCCTGATTTTCACAATTCTTAAATGATTCTCTTGTTTCAGTTCTTCAATCTTTGTTATATAAACTGGAAACAAATCAGCTGTAATTCTTGAGGAATAACAGTTTTTTTAAGTATGAATTTCAATCAAAAAGTTTTTTTATGCACGAATCTCAATCAATATCAACGGATAGAATTGAAATCGTAGATTCTTATTATTCCTCAAGAATAACAACAGATTTATTTCCATATAAACTATCACTCTATCAGGAGGGAGAGTTTCTACCCTTCTATATTTACATTGAATTAATCATGAATCATAAACTATTCATTGTTTTTGTATTGTAAAAAAACAGCAAATATTTGAGATTAAATTTTGCAAAATATTTGGTTCCTTGGAGGAAACAAACGAAGGTAGTGATGTTTCTATTTCATTTTTTTGAAGTTACTATCATAATTAATATTCTATGCAATATTTCGAAGTCAGAGATTAGTGTAAAGTTCCGTAATTATTTTTTTAGATAAATGAGAAGTCAAATTCCAGACTTTTAATTATTTATAAAGAATCTCTCATCTCAATTTTGAATTTGCAACTTTTCACGTAACAGACATTGTTTGTGGCCACAAAACCAAAGACTAATTGTTGATTCTAGGCAATAATATAATATGAAATGAATTAAATTTAAATGTGCTTTAATTTGTCGTTGCAAATTAAAAAGAATTGAGTACTATTTCATGCTTTAATTTGTCATTTTAATTAGATTGTTTTCTTTTCGATTAAAGTATGACAATGAACCTTTAATTGAGATGAGTTTGTTATGCGGAGAAAAGAAGAATTGCAATGACAAAAGGCTCGGTGAAAAATTTGCTCCCAATTAATCTTTGGATCCTGTCATATCCGAATCTCATGGTGATTTGGTGAGATTATGTATGTATTTCTAGATTATTTTTGTCTTCCTTGTTTTTTATAAATAAATTAGAATCCGTTAATTCTGATAATTTTTTAATATCACTTTCAGATATTAACCTTCATCTTTTATAATGAAACGAGATCATTCGTTATTTGTGTTGATCATATGTTTGAGTAGAATATGGGGAATATGATTTCTAAAAGAAAATCAATGGGGAAAAAAATTAAAATAAATTTCTGATAAGAGGAGAAAAAAATAACATAGAAGTACATAATAAAACAGGCTTCTTGGCCATTTAAGTAAACACAGGCCGGTCTTAACACTAAGGCCCGAACAATCATTATTGTTATTTTTGTTCAGAATCTCAGATTGTAATAATTAAAAATAATCTTATTTATATTTTAAATGAAATCTATCTTCATTGTCTAGTCATCTTGTATGACCTATCTAACACTATTCACAACTTTCAAATGATTTTTCAAAGCATCTTTATGTATTTACTATATATAGACTTTCACATTAATATTTTTTTTATATAGTGTTGTGCAGATGAATTAGAAATATTAAATAATCAATGAGCAATTCACTATTTTATATTTATAGTGTTCTCTCTCCCAGAGTTCACAAGATTTGAGAGATTGGAGAAAACCAATAAAGGTAGGGCTTAATGAAATGCTTAAGTTTGACAACTAACAAACATGCTTAAATATTGAAGCACTCATCACAAAGTTTTATTGACTATTGCACAATTTGGAGACTACGATTCATTCCAGACTTTGGCAGGGAAATTTCAAAATGAATTAATTTGATGTTTTCTTTTGTTTTTTCAAAATAAAATAAAATTGTTTACTTTTATGCATATTTTCAGGGACTACTTTGTTTTCAAAATTGGGCATCAAAGCACTCGTAATTGAACCAAATCAAAGAATTCCTAGTGCCGCGACTATATATTCCTTTGTTATTACCGCGTTGACTATGATAAAACTTATGAGACGCTAATGCAAAAAGAAAAATATATGGATGCGAGACAAGACAATGGTGTCGTCTGTTCCAGATGTTGTCAGGTCGTCTCAACTGAGGGACCTAATGTTAATACCGTAATTTTATGTTCCCCACCTCAATCATTTGTTCCCCACCTCCACTGGCGGACAGACAGAGACAGATCATGAAGGCGATGCGTCAGAAATGGAAATTTCCAACTTGATTAATGTTCTTAGTCAACAAGCATCAGAGCTTCGTGCTCGGCTGGAAGCCAGTAAGCATAGAAATGAGAGTCTCGAGGCGGCGATCCGCAAAGTGACGTCCGAAGAAAGCATATGGAGGACTGATCTGGCAAGTGCCAACTTGGCTCAATTGTTGAAATTGAAGAGCGATATCGAGCAAATCAGGGATGTTGCATTTAAGCCTATCCCGTAGGAATGGTTCTTTCTGACGATATTGGCACTCTGGGTTTGTGAATTGCTAGTTGAAAATTGAAAAGTCTGATTTCTTTAATGGTTTTTTTTATAAATTAGTCTGAACCGAAAATACCCATGAAGCTGCCCTTCCTAATTACCTCAGCATATGTTGTGCTTATAGAAGGGAGATGTGTAATGATGATTAGCAGCAGTGGCATCTCCAAATTTCCCAAATGTGATACAGATGGTCTGAACTGGAACATGATGTTTGTCGATTGTAGCATTACCTGCAATGTGATCTTGGGTTTTATGGAATAGTTAGATAAAATTGACAAATCAATGTTTGTACGGTTGTACCATACCCAATCATGTTTGTAAAATATTATCTTTACTCCACTGCTTGGTATCCTACGCATAGAGATGTAGCAAAAAGGATAAACTGATTTGATTGTGCTGGTAAAGAGTAAGGAATTAGGAGGTTCTATGATTGCCTTTGTACATTTGAAAATCGATTTCCACATTCTCGCTTCTGGCCTTACCCAATTCCGGTACCACTTTATTAACAACATTTGATTGAAAACTTTTAAATCTACGACTCTGTACCAATTCACTAAAGTTGATCTTCCTTGATTCTGTGGAGACACCGTACCATTCCACAAAAAATGTCTCCTTATTCTGTCTATTTTGGCAATTTAAGTACTGACATATAATAGGTTTGCAGAGAAGATAGAACAGAATTCACGGGTACCAGTCTTTCTTCATATACCTAGTTCCTTCAAAATTGTAAAGTATGTTGTGTACACATGTCGATCCAATATGTGAAAAAAAGTTGGATATGCAAAATTGAGGATGTATATCAAGACTAACATTATCTTTACCAGTACTAATAGGTATTGTCTTCATATACCTAGTTCCTTCAAAATGTTAACAATGCACTGGTACCAGGGGGGGGCTGCTCCCCTGGTTCAACTCTGCCCCTTACTGGAAATTTTTTTGCCCTCCGCTGGATGTTTAATTTGTTGTTCGGGTTAAATTTAGAGTTAAAATTAAAATAAATTTCTTCAATTATGATTAATAATTAGAATTATAGATTAAAATATCAGAAATTACAAGTCAGATCATTGAAAAGTATAGATTAAAACATTATTTTTTATCAAGTATTTAATTAATTAATGGATTTGAACCCGATTAGCTATTTAAATCCCATTCGATACTTTTTTGCCCCACCCCCCCTGACGAAAATCCTGGATTCGCCCCTGACTGGTAGGCTTTTGAAAAATTATACTGGCCCAAGTAATAGGTTTCTATTTACATGACAGAGCAATGCAGTACTATACCAATCAGAGATTAATTCAGTTCTGTTGCCATCATGAATTTCTTATCTACTTGTTAGCACATTCTTATTGTCACACCTTAAACTTCATTACTTTATCTGAGAAATCAGGATAAAAATGGAGTCCGTACATGGAAGTAAATTTGGTGTAATTCTACTTCGCCATTGAAACAAAATATATCGTACGGTGTCTGAGTAAATCGAGCCACCGTAGGGATGGCTCGTCTTCTATTGATCTGAGGAGCCGCTTGTAAGGCATATGTCAATATTCTATTATTGATGAGAAGATGACCAGTGTGAATAAATTTAATACGCCTGCGATGGTGACACTATGCTGCACTGATACAGATATGAGTCTCGTATCGACACGAATATAATGGTATGATAAATGTATGTATCATATGATATGATACATTTCTATATGTACATGCATATTTAATAACTTTATTGGGTAGTAATGTAGTATATGTTTTTCTTGTATATAAAATATATGCATGATCAGTTCAATTTTTAAAATACCAATACAAAATAGAAGTCTGTGTATGAAATTTTGTTGTGTGCAATAATATAGTGAGCAAGCGGAGCAAATCACTGTAACTGGCAACAAGAACGACTTTTTTTTTTTTTTTTTTTTTAAATGATTGGTAGAGAGTACCAAGTGTGCAATAGATAGATGTGTTTACATCACAATCCTACACCAATATAAAGCTCTAAACTACTCTCTTATTATTCCTAAACCCATTGCCCGACTTCGATTTGAAGCTCCAATCGGTCTACAAAAACGAACCCACAACCCCATTTCTTCAATAATCTTAGATGTCAGTATTGCCAGATGCATTACCAAACCTCTAAATATCGCCTCATTGCTTTGTTTCCACACATGCCATACCACAGCCATAAATCTTGTTGCCCACAGTCGCTGGCCCCTTGATCAACCCGTTGCAGTACAAGAACGATTTTATATATATTGAAGCTTACCGGAAAAGAATGCAAAATCATTAATTTCTAATTATTATAATTTAAAAACGCATAGATTTGCCGTAATGGAATGAAGTTCCGGTACCAGTGTCGCGAATTTTGTCCCACATGAGTTAAGAGGGAATGGGATCAGATCTCCCAAACTCAAACTTTTAGTTTAGATTCAAACCATTGTCTGATTATAATTTTGGCCAATCCGATTCGAGATGGAATGTACGGTATCCCTTCAATATTCGTGCTAGAGCAAATCATACGTCATGATTCAAATTCAAAATTTGAGTTACATGACCCATGACAATATGTAGTGTTAAAGAAATATACCGCAAATAAGCAAGCCGAAAGCTCAGTAACAGTGTTGATTTTCCAGGCGCTTAAGTTTGGCTCCTGGAAAAACACAATTGTAGCTGATTGGAGTGATGAAAGAAAGCATAACCAAACTGTTTGTGGCAGGTGATCAATGTATTTACAAATTGGTCCCTGAGCGTGAATTAAAGAACAAGTACAAGAGCAAAATGAAAAGTTAGTTTTAATGCTTGCAAGGAACCTCTAGGAAAATATTACATAATAAAACAAATTGAAACTTACAATACTTGTTTTGCTTAATCATATTTTTTTTTATGTGCAACATACTCTGGCTTGGTATGAACAATTATCTGACAATCCAATAAATAAGAGAAATATGGTAGAAGGGATATATTGACAAACTTGACAACTGACCTCATATTCTAGTCCAAAAGTGTGTTCTTTTTCACTTGTGTGATTGTGTACCAAATTTGTTGTGATATTGAAATCATGGCAAAATTTCCGGTGTGCCCATACAAAAATTTGAAATAGCCAATATCCCCATAAAAATTTACCATTCTTATTTCTATCCCCTTTGAATTATTTAATATTTCATTTAATTATTTTAAGATGAACTGACTAATATATCCTTGAATTTTAACTGGAAACCTCCATTTATTTAAGCTATTACGGGATTGAATTTACAAGAGATCAAACAAAAAATGGAAATCTTCACACCTAATATATTTTCTGCTGTATAATCACCGTCTTCCGTCCATCCGGTGCTAGAAAATACCTTTCTCGTATCTCTCTCCTCCTTCATCATGCCTTGCTTCTTCTCCGCTCTGGTTTGGTGATTTCGTGATTTAGTTTCAAGCTTCCAGTATTCCCTCGTGCCTTGCTATTAACTTTTGCTAATATTATATCCAACCTTGCAATAACCTTTTAGAATGCTCATCTATCACGAAATATCTATGATGCAATTATTTCACCTTATTCTTTAATGTTAAACAATTCAGGTCCAATGGTATTTGCTCACTTTAATTTGTCATTGCAAATTACAAATAATTCATTACTATTTCATTCTTTGATTTTTTTTTCTCTTTGTTTCTACAAACACTAAATTATATATATCATTTTAGAGTTTTTTCTTTTCGATTAAAGTATGACAATAAACCTTTCATTAATATTGAGATGAGTTTGTTATGCGGAGAAAATAAGAATTGCAATCACAAAAGGCTCGGTGAAAAATTTGCTCCCAATTAATCTTTGGATCCTAATTCCTATCATATCCGAATCTCATGGTGATTTGGTAAGATTATGTAATTCTAGTTATATATTTCTTTCTTTTTTTTATAAATAAAGATTCCGATAAGAGCAAAAAAGAGAAAGGCTTCCAACTCCGCTAAGCATACAGGTAACTCCTTATTGAATGCTTATCCATACACTAGGCTGACTCTAGAACAAATAGTAGACTTGTTTAGGGTGTACCAAATCAAATTGGGGAATACCTCACAGGAACAATCTGTTATCATAACAGCCATTCAAAATTTGGGCAGGCAGCAATTTGAGAGAGTATTAAATGATGTAGTAAAAATACCTAAGGATCAAGATGGTACCTCATCTATTAGTTTAGCACAGGTAGTTAATAATGATCCAGATCTTGCTATAGTTAGGGTAGATTCTAGTTTTCCATGAATATATTATGCTGGAATATTCGCGGGATGAATGCCCCAAGAAAACGAAATATTTTACGAGACATGATTCAACACAATAATATTGATATGATTGCTATACAGGAAACTAAAAAAGAGGAATTTCTCTTATAACTTTAAATTCTTTATCACATAGGTTAGACATTTGGATTTATGTCCCAGCTATAGGGAAGGCAGGGGGTATTTTGTTTGGTGGTGATAGTAAAAAGATTACAATTTTGTCTCACAGTAAACACAAATTTTGTTTAGATATTCATTTACAGAATAAATTAGATAATACCACTTGGCACCTTACTATTGTCTATGGTCCTACAATTAGAACTATTAAAAAGGAATTGTGGGCTGAACTAGATGCAATCAGACTTGGTAATACTGACCGTGGATATTGTGTGGTGATTTCAATGTCATTAGATCGCAACAGGAAAAATCAGGTCCAGCTTTCGATGTGAAAGTTAGTTCTATGTTTAATTCTTTTATCAATAGGAATCATTTATTAGAACAGAAATTAAAAAATAGACGGTTTACATGGTCGAACGGTAGACAATTTGCATTATTAGATCGGTTTTTTATGACTCTTGAGTGGGACCGATTATACCCGGCAAGTGAGGTTATAGATCTCGATAAACAGGGATCAAATCACTGTCCCTTGATTCTCAAAACTGAGGTTGCTCATTCTATGCATCAACATACATTTAGAATTGACCCACTATGGTTAGCAGAACCAGATTTTTGTCAGCTTATATATAAATGGTGGCATGAAAAAAATATCTCGTTACCTAACATTGCTAATAGTTGGAATGACAAATTAGGATATATGAGAAGGAAAATTAAGGGTTGGGCTCGTAATCATTACGGAAAAAAAATTATAATCAGTAAACTACATACCTTAGATATTATACAAGAATCTAGGTCCTTCACAGAACAAGAATATGCGGAGTGGAAAAAACTTAAATCTCGTCTTGAGGGCATATATTTAGAGGAGGAGAAATATTGGAAACATAGAGCTAAACAACAGTGGTTAAATGATGGTGATCAAAATCCGAGATACTTCCATGTATTAGTTAATCATAGGAAAAAGAAAAATCAAATTAATAGTCTAGTTATTAATAATCAGCAGTCACAATCATTAGTAGATATTAAACACCATGTTAGTGCATATTATAAGGATATTTTACGTAACGAAGGACTGAAATATGCTAGTTTAGATATCGATTTTTGGGATAAAAGTGACAAACTTACCGAAGAAGAAAATGTTAAGTTACAGCTCCCTTTTTCCTTAGATGAGATTAAACATGCATTATTTGATTGCGAACCCCATGGTGCACCCGGACCGGATGGGTTCTCTTTCTCCTTCTATCAACACTTTTGGGACTTAGTCCAACATGATTTACTAACTCTATGTCAACAATTTTATCAAAATAGTTTGCAATTAGATAAAATTAATAAGTCGATCATTTGTCTTATACCAAAAGAGAAGGATGCTTCTCAAATTAGTAAATATCGTCCAATAAGTCTAGTTAATTACAGTTTCAAGTTTATTTCTAAAATCCTTACACATCGCTTGACTTCTATTATGACGAGAATTATTGATGATAGTCAATCGGCATTTTTGTCAAATAGATACATTTTGGATAACGTTGTATTAGGTCAGGAATTACTGCATTATAGTCATCAACATAACCAACAAGGTGTAGTAATCAAAGTGGATTTCGAAAAGGCATATGACAAGATTCATTGGGGATATTTGTTAGAGGTTCTATATAGTAGAGGTTTTAATAATCGTTGGATACATTGGATCACTGCATGGCTGAAAAGCTCTCAATCATGTATTAATCTCAATGGTGAGCTCACTCCGTATTTTTATTGTAAACGAGGAGTACGCCAAGGAGATCCGTTATCTCCATATTTGTTTATATTGGCGGCTGATTCTTTAAGTAATTTTTTTTTCAAAGGTAGACAAGCACAAATTCTTAAAGGGCTTGGTCCCCCTTGTTTCAATAATCAAACTATCACAAATTGTCACTATGCCGACGATACTATCTTATTCTTGGAGGCCAAGAATGAAATAGTCGAGGCGGCATGGTGGGCAATGCAAGCATTTGAAGTAATATCGGGAATCAAAGTCAATTAGACAAAACTGAATTATATACGGTTAATACAGATCTTACTTCATCCTTTGCACAAATCTTTAGGTGTCAACATGCTAAGTTTCCTATCAAGTATTTAGGACTGCCATTACATGAACATAAGTTAAGTTGTAAAGATTGGTGTTTCTTAGTAGATAAAATTGAGAAGCGTCTTCAAAATTGGAAAGGTCAATTGCTTTCTTTTGGCGGTCGACATACCCTTCTTAATTCCATACTCTCAACAGTTCCTCTTTATGCCTTGTCATTATTTCGCATTCCTAGTACAATTCTAAAAGAGATTGACAAAATCAGATGCTGTTTCTTTTGGCAAGAGAGTACTCGTAGTAGGAAAAAATACGCATTAGTGAGCTGGCCTATAGTTTGTTTGTCTAAGGAATTTGGTGGTTTAGGAATTTTAGATTTAAATCACATGAATCTTGCGTTGTTGGCCAAATGGTGGTGGAAGTTCAAGGATCTGACCTTTAGTAGCAAATGGAAAACATTGATCCAATACCTTTATTATAATCCTAATAGAGTAATGATATATTCTTCGTTTTGGTCTGAAATTGTGCAATTAGAACAGCTAGGTCAGTGTAGTATTAAATATACTCCAGGGGAATGTTCTTTAGTTCGCTTCTGGGAAGATTTGTGGTATGGTGAATATTCATTATTAGCTGCATTCTCTCATCTTTACAAAATTTGTACTAATCCGAATGTACTACTTTCAGATGTGATTCACTCACAGGGGGCTTGTGTGCATTTTAGGAGATCCTTTACAAGGGTAGAGCATTGTGAATGGGGAGAATTACTGCATCTTATTAGTACCATATCATTTACACATTCGCATGATAGGGTTGCTTGGAGATGGAAAAAATCAGGAAGTTTTTCAGTCCGGTCTTTATATAAAATACTGAATTTTGGTGGTATTAGTACTAACCAGCCCATGACATGGTGGAACACCCCAATTCCTCGTAAAATTCAGATATTCATGTGGTTGACATGTCGTCAAAGAATTCTAACTAAAGATATATTGTGTAAGAGGGGATGGAAGGGTGACACCAAGTGTAAGTTTTGCCATGAGAAAGAAATGGCAGACCATTTGTTTTTGAAATGTCGGTTCACCCAACAAGTATGGTTTTGGATGGGTCACAGTCAACTCAGATTCAAAACATGGAATACCATTAAGGATATTTTAGAATTTGCGCACACATTACCCAAGTGTCATCGACAAGCTTTCTTAATTGTGTTTAGTGGTTTATGTTGGACTATTTGGAAACACCGTAATGAAATTTGTTTCCAACAAACTCAAGCAAAATCTGGCAGACAACTCATTTTGTTGATTATTTCCTTGGTTGAATATTGGACAGGTAGCAAAAGGGTGAAGAAGAAGGTGCAGACAGCAATATGTGCTTGGTTGCCACCAGCAGATGCACTGGATAACATACCACTCCACATCTGGATGCCTGGAGACGATCAGCTGCGCTCAGACAACACCAATGATGATACTTCTACCTCATCTTCCTCATCAGCTCTGTTCCCTTGACTGCTGGCGGATTTCATTTTTTCCAAAGTATACCTGGATACTCTGTCAGTTTAAGTTTTGTTCTGGTTTCTGCTTATTTTGGCCTTGCTTTGAGTTCAAGCGAATTTACAAATAAGATTACATTGTTAGCTAGTTTGAGGGATGGGTTACAGGTTCTTAGATAATTGAGATATAGGGGAGAGTTGTGAATGATTCACTCTTGTATGGACTTGGTTTTTCTGGTTGTAACTTAACTCTGTTTCGTAATAGAAACTGGGCTTCGGTCTTTTTTACCAAAAAAAATAAATAAATAATTCTGATAATTTTTTAAAATCTCATTCAGAGATCATTTACCATTATTGTTGGTCATATGTTTGAGAAACTTTGTCGATTGAGATGAATATGGGGAGTATGATTTCTAAAAGAATATCAACTGGAAAAAAATATATATATATTCTGATAAGAGATCGAAGAACAAAAAAAATAAAATAAATAGAAGTACATAATAAAACAGGCTTCTTGGCCCATTCAAGTAAACACAGGCCGGTCTTACCACACTCAGGCCCGAACAATCATTATTATTATTTTTGTTCAGAATCTCAGAATGTAATAATTAAAAAGAATCTTATTTATATTTTAAATGAAATCTAGCTTCGTTGTTTAGTCATCTTGTATGATCTATCTAACACTATTCACAACTTTCAAATGATTTTTTCAAAGCATGCATCTTTCTGTATTTACTATTTATAGACTTTCATATTAATATGTTTTATATAGTACTGTGGTGCAGATGAATCAGAAATATTAAATAATCAATGAGCAATTCACTATTTATATTTATAATGTTCTCTCTCCCAGAGTTCACAAGATTTGAGAGATTGGAGAAAACCAATAAAGGTAAGGGCTTAATGAAATGCTTAAGTTTGACAACTAACAAACATGCTTAAATATTGAAGCACTCATAAAGTTTTATTAGAAGTTTATATATTACATAAGTAAATACTCAATGCCTTATCAAACATATAGCAAAAGAAATTTGTATAATTTTATTGACTAATGCACAATTTGTTTTGGCGGGGTAATTTCAAAATGAATTACTTTGATGTTTTCTTTTGTTTTCAAAATAAATTAAATTGTTTACTTTTATGCATATTTTCAGGAACAACTTTGTTTTCAAAATTGGGCATCAAATCACTCGTAATTGAGCCAAATCGCTGAATTCTTGGTGCCGCGACTATATATTCCTTCGTTATTACTGTATTGACTATGATAAAACTTATGATCCAAAAGAAAAATATATGGATGCGAGACGAGACAATGGTGTCGTCTGTTCCGGATGTCGTCAGGTTTTCTTTGTTAAACGGTAATTTTGTATTTTTATTCTAATTTTTTGGGTTAATGTAGGTCTTTATTTTACTTTCCTTTGGATATTAAATTTTGTTAGCATTTTTTTCATTTTACAGGTTTAGCTTGGACTCGCAATTCGATGGTTATATCAACCAGAAGTTATTAGATTTGGCACTTTTTTATGGTGGATGTATAAGTAATCAGACTTGTATTTTTCTATTGTTAAGTGTAAAAATTATTAGACTTGATATTTTTTTGTTGGTAAATGTTATTGACTTTTTATTAAACAAGTATGAAATTATATATAATAGACAGTTGTTTGTTTTACTTGTTATGTGTTTTTATTATACTGTTTTATATTTGTTACTTTTTAAATACTTTATTCTTATTCTAAAAGTTACAAGAGTCAGACTTGTGTACCGAATTTAAAATATTTATTCAGTTACTTATTTAATCTATTCCTATTTTTTTTAGTTATATCAGTACAAAAAAAAAGACTTTGAATATGATTAATTACTCATGATATATATATCATGGAATCTTAAATCATTATTCAATACATGTGTTTCTTCTCATGATGTCGCACAAATGTGATGTCATTAATTATTTCCAAAAATTAATAAATGTAGACTGTAATTACTTTAAATATTCAGAAATAGTTGTGGTCTCATAAATTGACCCTGCGCCATTTTACTCCTTTTTTCTCTCCTCGGCTTCCTCTTTCTTCTCCAATTAATTTTCGTTTTCACAAAATTTCGGTTTGTAGTTTTCTCTGTGGATTACAGATCCAAATGGGTCAATCAACCTGTTTCATTTTTAGCGGATTGGGTTTTGTCCAAAGATTTTTCGATAAAGTATCATTCAAAGTCAAGCTTAATTAAACGCTTGATTTGTATTCAGATCCATGCAAACATATTTAAAACTTAATAAATTTAAATAGCTTCTTAAATATAAATGTCTGTATGAATTTTAATGTAGATCGGACGATTTAGATACGGCTTTGGATAAGAGTTTGTCCAAAGCAGTTTGGACAAAACCCCTACCTCATTTTTAAATAAGGTAAGTAGTTCCAGCGGATATGGAATGAGAAACAGTTAAGACACGTGCATGATATTTTGAAATTGGTTGCTTAGTATTAAGAAATTTGCTTAACAAAAAATAGTCTAGGGGTGCCAAATCATCCCTGTAATTTTGAAATTTTTAATCACATAAGTTCAAATTTAATTAAATTTTCATTTTATTAAAGTTTTTATATAGTTTAGACCTCCTTATAAAATACTAAATTTGTGCTTGTAGTTTAGTGGTTAAGACTTAAAATCATAGGGATGACTTAGCAGTTAGCACCCATAGGAAATTAATTTTTTTGGATTTTTTGAAGTTTATATTTTAAGATTTGCCAGTAAAATTGTAAAGTGTGAAACTTAATTGTAAAAAGGCCCAGATTCCGGGTATGAGGCTAGGACGGCTGCACCTGAAGCTGACCCGGATCCGACAACTCGAGCAGCCTCAGTTGCTGAATTTTTTTTTTATTTACCATCTTTCCAAAAAAAAAACCAATAACCACTTTTTTTTCAAAATTTCGATATAAACTTTGTCCGCGGTTTGAAACTATGTTCTGCAGTGTTTATGTTTTTGTAATTCTAGATGTTTTTTTATTGTTGCAAAATATTAGTTCTGCTAAAACAAATGACTTTTTGAATGTCCCATTTATAATTTAAAAATGTATCTTTCTTTAATAACACCAAATTATTCATCAATTGAATTAATTATGGAGTATGATTTCCACAAGAATTTTATTGAGACAAAGAAAAGAAATCACAATAAATTTCTGATAAAAAAAATAAAGAACTAACAAGAAATAAAAGTACATAATAAAACAGAGAAGACTTTTGGTCCATTTCAGTAAACCCAAGCCGGAGTCCGGTATAATCTCTAAGGCTGAAAATATCATTACTTTTTGTGTTTTTAAAATTATACAAATTAAAAAATGGCATTCATACTTTTATGAAGTCTAGATTAGTTGTTTTAGTCCTTCTGTGTGATCTATCTAACATTATTCACAACTTTTAAATGATATTTCAAGGTCATCTGTGTATATATTTACTATTAATAGACTTTCATGTTCTTTCAAATAGTATTGTTCAAATGAATCAGAAAATATAAAATAATATTTAACAAGTAATTAATTATTTTACATTTATAACATTCACGCATCTAAATTTAACAAGATTTGAGACTTTGGAGAAAACAAAAGGTTGGACTTAACCAAATACCTAACCAACAATTTGGGCGGACATGACACATTTAGAAATTCTAAAAAAAATTAATTTTTTGGTTTATTATTTTTTCTAATATAATAAAACTAAAAATTTCGAGATGTTAGGTTATCATGTCCAAGTGTCATTAATTCTGCATCATTTGTTGGAGAAAGAAGAAATCTCTCTCTGTGGCTGGGTGTTGAACTCTCCAATGATAAAAATGGAATTTGCTAGCACTATGCAGAATAATATCATGTCTATAGTTTGCATATTATGATTTTAGCAATCAATACTTATTTGTTAAAGCAAATTGATGATAATTTTTCCTTGTATTCAACACCTGTTTTGGTGGATTTTATTATTTTTAAAAATTATTTTCTTTTTGATATGCAATTGGTGTTAGAAGTGCCTCTATTTCATTCCGAACACAAAAAAGAACTATTTGTTGCACACTTCAAATAAATAAAAATAAATGGGATCACACTGTATTTTGTAATCACTTAATAGGATTTTCGGATATTGTTTCTTTATTGTTATTTTGATACTATTTTAGTTTCAATTTTATGGTTTACATTATTTGAATCTGTTACTTTGTTTGGATTTTGGGTGATCTGCATTTGCATAATAAGAGTCCTTTTTATGGATTAATTCAAATTCGGATTTTGTTAGGATTCGACCCAATTCAATTAGCTGAATCCAAGGTTACATGTATGGTAAATCTGCTCAAGCACAACCCAATGTGACCCGCTCCAAATATACAATTTTTTGTCGCCTCAGAAAATCCTTTGCATCTTTAGGCGACAAGCAATGGAGATGACAAAAGTTTGAAATTGGAATTTTTTTTAGTAAAAAAAGAAGTCATATTGCTTGTATTTTTGAATTATATTAATTTAAATAAGAGTTTTTCTCCCATGTAATGATTAATTCATATATTTGTAAATCGATCCCCAATTCAGAAATAATGGGAAAAGTCAGCAGTGTTCATCTCAGAATTTGCAATCGTTGCATTAGAGAGGCATAAGTTCAACACATTCCACGGTAATTTACCGAAATTTTTATTTATACCATCTTAAAAAAATATAGACCGAATAACTATAAAATCTGATAGATTTCATTTTTAATACAGATGCAGTTTTAAATTGTTGATAAAAAATGAGTGTCCAAAGTGTCAAACTCTTAAAGCATTTGGAACTTTGATTATCTTAAAAAAAAAAAATGGGTCCGCAGCTTTGACAGTTAATAATATCTACAAAAAAAAAAATTGTCCGCAATTTGTAACTGCAGACAGTCAATTTATGGTCGCATTTTCTGTGTCTATGTCAAAAACAATGTTATCATAACTTGACCGGACCTCGACTCGGCAAAGTTTCGAGTTAACAGTTCACTAGTTGAACCGGTGAGTCAATCTGATTTAGTTACAGTAAGCAAAGGAAAAGATGAAGGGTAACTACAATGAATTCACATCCTCTGAAATATTTCAACTTTTGCGTGTTTTCTTAAAAAATCAAAACCGTTCAAATACGTTCTGTACGAATCGCAAAACACAAATAAACTGCCCTTGCGCTATCCCCGAATAGTCACCGGACACGTCGGTCACGCAAAAGTTGAGATATCTCAGATGATAAGCACTCAACTACAATTGGGTTCAAACTTGTTATAAGAATTAAGGAAAAATAGACATATACATCAAGAAGATTAATTAATACTAACAGTTGGCTGTTTAGAAATGCACTGTAAATATAAAAGTCAATCCATGTTCAGAAATACATTTTCGTTTGAGCATTTCATCAAACACTTAAATGCATATATTTATTCAAAAAAATCAACTAAAATAATAACCATTCAGGTGTTTGTGTACAAATAAATGCATATATTAAGATAATTTTGTTTATCATTTTTCGTTCTTATAATCTTAAAATTATTAATTGTTTGTGTCCTTAGTATCACTCGCCTTTTATTTTGATCCTTGAAAGTTTTAAAAGTATATCATTTTAATCATTTAAAGTTTTTAATTGTCCCAAATTGACTACATTTAACAGTCACCCAAAAAAGATATTAATTTTCATCTATTGTGGCATAATATTTTAGCATTGATCCTATTGCAACTGTTATCATCAAACAATACAAATATAACGTGAAAGCAAATATTTTAATGTACAATTTCTGTAATTTACTCTAAATTAAAATTGTAGATTTAATTTCAAAGTCGGTTGGAAGTATTGCCAACCAATTATTTCATTAAAGACAAAAGTTTTAAAAATAATACATAAAGCATGAATAGGAGGAATTAATATATGAGGTAAGTCATATCAACTTTATTATTTTACGTGGCATCATTTTGTAGGTTAAGTCTTTTTTTGTGTGATATATCTAACAATGTTCACGATTTTTAAATGATTATCTTGTTTTAGTTCTTGAATCTTTGTTATATATATATAGACTTTCAGATAGTTTCTACCTATTCTGACATTTATATTAGATAAATCATAAATCATAAACTATACATTTTTTTGTATAGCAAAAAAAAAATGCAAATCTAGATTGAATTTGCACAATTTGAGACATTGGAAGAAACTGATTAAGGTACTAATGTTTTAATTCATTTTCTAAGAATTACTTTTCATAATCATGTTTTATGAAATATTGAGAAATTAATTAATTGAATTTTGATTTTGTCATTGCAACTGAAAAATATTTCTTTTTTTGATTGTTTTTTCTTTAGCATATACTATTAATTTTGGTTACGAGTTTTCTTTACGTCAACATACTTGATGAAATACTCTTTTTTAAAATAAAATGCTAACAGTGGCGGTCAGTTTAAAGGAAAAAAAAAAATTAAAATAGTGCAACATCAACAATTGATAAAACGGTTAGGTTACTATTGTGAACAACTGTATAATTTATGTAAGACAAGAATGGAAACAAAAGTAGCTGGCATGCTAAAACGGTTAGGTTACTGTTGGGTACTGGTTTGATGGTAAAATTATTCTTGATCCTAAATCAGAAAGGTATCATACAATGTCTATTTTAGACTATATTTAGAAAATAAAATGAAATGATAAATAATAAGAATATTAACTTTTTTTAATCATTACTTATAGATTTGATCTCTCAAAATAATATTTTTTTGTTATATAATTTACATTTTGTTTGTGAATGCTTGCGAATAAATCGGATATGAAACCCCAAATGCGCATAATAGAAACAATAATGCAAGCATTTGTACTTGACTATATCAAACATCACCCTGTATTTTTAACTAAAGAAATACCCACTTGCATTAGATTCGATTTCCATATAACTTAGAGCGAAATCAAACCATTTTATCGTTCTCAATTGAAAAGGTCATCTACAACTATGGCGGAGACGAAGGCGGAGGAGGATACAGAGGAGTTTAGGAAACAAGCTCATTGATGGATCCTAATTTTTATTTTGATTTTCTCCGCCAGCATGTAAGCAGGGTGAAATTTTCAGCGAAATAAAAACCATATGCAGTCTTTTATATTATGAAAGTTTTCAATTTTTATAAAGGTTCTCCATCAATAAAAGAATTGATGCAATTGTCATGTATGAGAGAAAATTTTACATCAGCATTTGCAATTGCATTTGAAAACCAATGAAGATGCTCTTAGTTGGAAACACCTTTTTGCATTCAAATTTTTATTAAATTTGAAAAATTTAAACACTCATCCTTCTTTTTGTATTAACACTAGAGCTGAACCATTTAGATAACAGTCAAATAGTATAATTAGGATTATTCCAGTTAATGGAATTACAATAAAGCATTTTCGTCGCTGGATAATGAAGAATGTTGTTTTATATCAAGTGTAATTCTTAATAAGATAGGAAAATCACCACTGGGCAGGGTTGACAACACTACTTGTACTTTCTTAATTAGCTGATTTATTATCTTTGGTTTGTTAACAATCAACATTTTCAAAACATTATAAAGAGTTATACATGCATAAAATGCATGTTAAGGAAAAAAACCACATATCTTGTTTTAGCTTCTCTTATATTTGCCCTGTAGTCTATCCTAAAGATAAAGAACCAACACCAGAAAGATTCTTGATTGTTGCAATAAAAAATTACTAAAATTAATTCAAATATCTAGAAGTAGTATTTTCATTTTTCATTTTATGGTGTGGATTTGATAATGAAGTTCTCATAATGCAAACATGGGTATATTTCTGCTATCTACTTTTGATACTCTTGAATTTGCAATGGATATAGAACTGCTACTGTTAAGAATCCAGCGGCAAGTTTGTCCAAAACAAAACAAATTTACAATTCTCCACAAATTGAGAATTTCTCTTTTTGCGATTATAACAGCATATAAAAGAAACTTTGTGGTACAAACCGTATTACCTTGTGTGAACTTCAAAATTTGATATTCATGTTAATTCCGATTCAAATTTAATTAAATTTGCTAAAATATTTTTTTTATTTGATTTTCATAAAAATTGACCAAACCGATAAAATATGGGAGTCGATTGGAAACTTAAAGCTCTACAAGAGTACTGATATTTCATATCAATGCAGGAGCAAACCTCCATTGATATGCTAATACAGTACCAATGCTTTATTTATAGGCAATATGAATATATGACATAGTTATTCTGATCTATAAACAAAAAGCCAGAGTATGAATATACAATTTTTCAATTGACTTGTCCATATATCAACCAAATTAAGAAAAAATAGTTTACATGTCAGACAATGGAAAAAAAAAAAAAAAAATGAGTCTATAGAAGAACCCTTGTACTATCCACTGGTATATGCCATTACATTGAGAAGCTTTAAAACAATAATTTTTTTCTTAAATGTATAATGCACCCTCTGAAATAATTTCTGTAAATCACCTCCCTGCTTTACTTCCCATTACTAATATAACTCGACATATCCAGTCTCCTCTCTTTCGATCCATGAAGGGTGTTTGAAGGAACTGGTAACCTCCCCTTCCCGACATTATTCTCAAGAGTTCCTAGATCAAAAGTAAATTTACTGAAAGTTTTATCCAACCAAATTTATCACCAACTTTGAGCAGCACTCTTACCTTTTCTAGACCACTCATCCCAATTGGAGTTCTCAAAATTTCTACTCTGGAAAAAGGGGAAAAAGATGTTAGTTAGGTAAATGATTGATTGATGATTTCAAGAGGAAAAAGTTTCTGAAGATTGAGCTTTCATTTTTATAGAAGTAATAGCAACCATGAAAGTTTGTTTCTGAATATATTTCTATAACAAACCTGTCTTCCATACTATCCAAACATCAAGCAGAACAATCCTTTCCAATGTTGTAATTTCCACCTTATATAAGATCCCTATTTATAAGAAAGTGAAAAAAAAAAAAAACACTATTACCAAAGTTGAAATTTATTTGTCAAAGTAGATTTAAAATCATAAATTATCACTACATACATGACGAAGCGGTGGTCGCATGTAGCAATGGTTGCTGTGTCGATGAGGGACCAGAGGTCGACATTCTTGCTGCCGCCATTGTTATCGGATCCAGACACAATAGGTTGAAGCACAGTTGGGTGTCATGATTGTCAGTACTGGCTACCGAGTCATAGATCTTACTATCTGCCATTCCCCACACCTAAAAATTTATTGAATAAAAACATAATTATTTTCAAGTAGAAATCCTAATACAAGTTAAATAAAAAATGCATTGACATGAACTAGGAAAAAAAAAACCTTTTGAAGAAATATGGGGTTGTCAACGAAGACACAGTTAACACCGCTCTCATGGCGGTGAAAATAATGGACTGTTTCATATTTGTCTCTGGCGTCTATCTACACATAAAATCAAAGTTCTCCTGTTAGAAACATGAGTTTCTAGGAGCTTGCATTAATCTTTTCTTATTACATAATTAACAAAAAAAATTCTTCCAAAGATTATAGTCTTACAAGAATGGCATCGGAGCTGATCCTTATCCTGCAGCGACAACTAGAACCTCCGGTTTGGGGGTAAAAGCGTTCTTCGATTTGGGGATCTCGTTTATGCTCATAACTTGAACAGTCCTCTGTTTCTTAGCTAAAAATAGAAGAAGAAAAAAGCAGATTAAATTAGTTGATTCAGTTTTGAAGAACAATGTTAACTTAAAAAATTTCAAAAATACTGCACCTCCCAAAACATTAAGTACTCCGTATTTTAGAGGCAACACATCTAATATCCCCTATTTCTCTTTTCTAAAACAACAAAATCCTTATTGTAATTAAAGTGCAGAATTAGCCTCATAATAAAGTTTAATGTGATCTACATGGTTATTTGTACAAATGGCCTATTTGATTAACTTCAGGTCTTATTTTGGTTGTACTTTGAGATAATAAATAAAAGCAGAACGGTCGATCTGAATTTATATTTGGTGCAATCTGCATTATTATTCACACAAATGTCATTTTTTAAATTAGCTAACTTGAGGGTTAATTTTGGTAACACTCGGAGACCTTGTAAACAAGAGGGCAAGAAATCATGCTAAATTCAAATTATGACCAATTTGAGCAGCATTCTTACCTTTCCTAGACCACTCATGCCAAATTGAAGTGCAACTCTTTGAGTTTTCAGTTTTTTCCTCTGCAAAAATCACACAAAAAAGAAAGAATAGTGTTACTCATTTTAAAAATAATTGACTGACTATTTGCAGCTCAATAGGGTAACAATTACAATATTCATTACTTCAATATGATTAAATTAAAAACAGAGCTAATATAAAAGATAACGGTCAACTATGACATACACTCGGGTCTGAAAATTTTCCACCTTCATAAATACTCTTGGCCTTTTCAATAGTTAATCAACAAACAATAAATGGAGCGATGATCTCTGTTTGTTTGGTACTTCTCTTTATAGAAGCAACTACATTCACTGATGTTTATTTCTAAATCAGTTACTGTAGGGAAGTCGTCTTCCAGACTATTCATACAATATGTACAGTTGAATAAAAGCATTTGCGGGACTATTCGCAGATAGTATTTGCGGGACTATTCGCAGATAGTATTTGCGGGACTATTCGCAGATAATATTTGTGGGACGATAGAAGCAACAGAATCTTTCGAAATATACATATAGGTGGATAAAAGCATTTCAGATGGCTTTCTTCTCTTTAAATTTCAGTTAATCATTTTTTGTTACCAACAAGCACTAGTAAGTAGTAAGGAAAGTTTGAAGGTTTGGCTTGAGTTGGGGCCGGAGACAACCAAACTTTAGGTTCAAAGGTAAAGTTCCTCTATAAATTTTTCAACCACTGGTATTAACCATACAAAAAAAGATAATCAAAAGTTACAATATGAATTAGCATACGAGATATGACACAATCCTCTCATCAAGGATACATTTGACACAATCCGACATTTGGAAGGGCTAGAAATCAAATCACTCGTATTCAGAGCATATTTTAACGAATTAAAAATACTACTCTCTCTCTCTCCCTCTCTGCTTTTGTGTCGGAACATCAAATTTCTTAACCTAAATTCAATTAATAGAAAAACTTACCACCATCAACAGCGTTAACACTCGCTACTCCTCTCAGGGAAAAAAAAACTAGCAGCAAGGAACTGATAACTCTACAATCAACGACCAGGAGAGGTGTGAGAGCTGGTGTGGGTGGGGGGGTTAGGGTTTTGGAATTAATCTTGGGGTTGGATGGGGCTGCGGGGTGAGAGAGGCGGAGAGGGCAAGGGGTGTGTTAAATAGTGGTAGGCTGGGGATAGAGTAACGGGAAAATGATAAATAAGGAGGGTGAATATGCGCCACGCGGCACAGAGAGCTGACAGGGTGCCAGGTGCCAAGGGTCACAATGGAATGGATATCCAAAACAGGACTCCGCTGCTCTCCAATTTGAAGAACAGGACTCTCTGTTATTCTAATTTTAACTGTTGATTTTTTTCATTTACGAATCTCAACACAAATTAACGACTGAGATTTGAATAATATAGTCTGCTCTCCTATTTGAAGAACAGCAAAGTTGGATCCGGCAGGGGTTCGGGGGCTCTCCTGGTGAATTCGGATCTTTGGAAAGTAACTCAATTTTTGTGTTTGAATCTGGACCGTTCAATCTGTTCTGTTACGAATATTTAAAGAGATTGTGCATTTCTTCTCGATCCGATATCTGATAGGCGGTTCGAATCTAAAATCAATATGAGCATCTGCATCTCTAAAACTCTTAGAGTCTTAAAGCTGATTTGACAGTTTCTAAATCAGTTTCAAGAATGTAGATGGATTTCATATTTAGCAATTTTGTTCAATAGTTTCAAAATATGAAAATGTTTCAAAACTCTGACATGGCAAAATAATCAATCTGTATTCACTGAATTTTTAATACTGTTTTAATTAATCGCTAATGTGGCAATTAAAAAACTCTTATTTTAATTTCAGGGATGTAGAGATTTAGAAATTCAGAGAGTATAAAATTTCTAAAATTATGTTAACAGTTATTTAGAAACTCCAAGAGTTTCACGGATACAGATGCTCTAAACAGGGTAACAAGGGGTCCGAATCCCCTAAAGTAACTCAATCTTTGGGTTTGGGATCGAGACCATCCAATTCTAATTTGTCGCTCAAAATTGTTTCTGAATTTGAAATCGTTATCGGAATGTGTGCACTCCAGATCTGAATAGATTGTCTCAGATTCGAATCGGACAGTTCCAATTTAAAACTCAAAAATGGAGTTACTTCACTGGATCTGAATTCGGGTCACAAGGGATATCCAAAAAATCACTCACGAGGAAATTATATATAGTCTTTTAACAATTATATAACAATTATTTTATGAATATAGAAAATTCTCAAATTAAAATAAATTTTACATATGTGTTGTGAAATATTTATCTAGCTATTAGTCTATTACAACTTCAATTCCTGTATTAGTCTTCTATATTCTCAAATTAATGCTCTAATTTGAATTAACATGATTGTGAATCTCCAATAAATCGACATCGTGAAAATCAGAAAAAGTCAATAAAAAATTATGTAAATCACTTTTACTTTCCATTTCATAAAATTTGAGTATTTACTCGTATAACATATTTTCAATATTATTTGGTGAGTGTTCTAATATTTAAGCATGTTTGTTAGTATCCAATTTCAAGCATTATTTCATTAAGCCCTACCTTTATTTATTTTCTCCAAGATCTCAAATTTTATGAACTTTACAAGGGTGAAAACAATAAATATAAAATAGTTACTTATTAGAGATTATTTGATATCTCTGATTCAAGTCTATAAATAGAAAATATGTATAGATGACCTTGCAAAATCATTTGAAAGTTGTGAAAAGTGTTAGATAGATCACACAACTAAGAGCATCTACATTCTTAAAATTATTAGAGATTCTAATTTGATGTGATAAGGTCTAAATCAATTTTAAAAATGTAGATGGATTTATTATTTAGCAACTTTGCTCAAAACGATTGGCTTATTTTCTTTCTCCCGAACTTCTAGTGCATTCTCTCTCTTCTAAAGAAGAAGATTTTTTTAATTTGTATGTACCGTACTGTCTTAAACAAACAAAAAATATTAATTTTTTTCGGACCTTTTTTTTTAAAATCTTCACAGAAGTTGTAAAGTTGTGAGGGAAAACTCTCGACCTTTGGATACAACAGTCCTAGAATTTTTTCCTAACTAACTGTGCTACCTCCTCTTTCTCAATTTTTTTTTTCGGACCTTAGAAGTAATAATTGTAGGCCACATTTTTTTAAGAAAGAAAACAAATCAATTAAACAACACCACTAGATCAAATGCTGATTGTTAAAGATGTTTGCTCCTTGTTTGATCTCAAAGTAGATATTTTAATTAGTATATTCTTCTACAATTATTAATTACTGTTTCATTACCGAATAAATCTTAATAAAAAGGCCTCTGAAAAAACCTTAAAATATAAACTACAAGAATTCCAACCAAAACTCAGTCGTTTAAAAGCAACAAATTCACTGTTTTTTCTTGCAATTATAAGTCTTTTATAACTGTAATTACCTCCATTCTTATATAATGCACGTAGTTGTCCTGATCCGCCAATAGCTGAGATTGAAAGTTGAATTTTCAGATTTAATATTAGCCCTCCAATCACATAATATGTCTTCTTTTGATTAACTACATTTATTTTATGTGTAGAAGTTATTTAGTTAAAAACATACTCGTCACATATATTGTTGTATAGTTTGTCACAATTAAAATTGAATTAATCCCTAGTGATATGTTTCCTTATTTTTTTTTTTTAAATCTATCTCTCATTCATGTAATTAAATTATTTTCTTTTTTTTTCCTCCTCTTCCTTACACGACATGTGAATAAATAATAAATATTTGTTTTATGCAGAGTCTCAAAAGTTTCTAATATTAGGTGTCAATCGTAAGAGAAGAAAATAATAAATTTCTTTATATGCTTTAATTAAGTAGCAAAAAAAGCTTCCATTAGTAGCAGTCAAAGGATTAAAAAAATACACACCTAAGATATATATCTCGGGAGAGAGAGATGATGAGTAAATAAAAAAAAAATGTAAGAGATTGATTAAGGGTCTAATAGTCTAAAAAAAGTAGCTTTTTAGTTATAAAGACACGTGATATTTATATGGGAGATTATAGGTTTGAAATTCAAATGGAAAAAATACCTTGTTATAATAATAATGGTATAAAATTTGATAACTTAATCTTTATCGATCTTTCTTTAAAAAAAAGATCCAATAGTCTAAAAAAGAATAAAATTTTGCTCAAATCCAAGATAAGTTTTTATCATTTTTTGTCAAAATCTTACTTATGATATCTATTCAAATTAACTATTTTTTACATGAATTTCAAATATATCTAGCCTGCTAACTAATCCAGTAGACCTAAATCTATTGAATTTTATCTAGTGAACTATTTACATACTCAAACTTCCCCACAAAATAGTCTGCAAATTGGTCCATTGAATTAGTTAGTGGTCCGACTATATTTAGAATTCTTACAAAAATGGATGTATGACTTAAACTGAGTTCAAGCCGAATGTTATGAATAAAACTTTCAGTTTCTTTAAACTAAGTTTGAGCTCTTCTTCTATATTTTTGACAATGAAAATGGAAATATCAATCTTTCCAAAGTAGAGAAAATTAATTTTTCTGATATGCTTTATTCATTGTGTTAAGAGGAGAAATAATCTTTTTAGGGCTACTGTATTTTGGAAAATTAATTTTCCAAAATAGATGAAGAGCAGATTTTGTGCTGATGGAAATAATTATATATTTCCGATCTAGAGGGAAAATGAAAAATATCTAAAACTTTCGTGTAGAGAAATGATCTATAGAGAAATTTTCATCGTTAAAATAATTTTCATTAATAATATATTTGTAGAGAAAATTCTTATTTGAATCATTTAATCATATATTTTTCAATTTTGTTTCTTTACATATTGTTTCTCCTCTAAATATTTGAATCATTTAATAACATGTCTTGATTGTAGAGAAAATTAGATATTAAATCGTATTGTGCTTTGTATTAAATTTTCCAACCCCACAGCCAACACAAGACGAAAAACATTGTGCAGTAAAACTTATAAGTTCAATTTAGCAATTTTTGAATTGGAGAGATACCAGTTCCTTTATTGCTCACTGGTATGTGAGAGGGGCTGATTTGAAAATAAATTTAAATTATGAGTCTTGACCGGGTTTGGAAGAAGCAAGTTAAGTTTTATTCTAAAGTTATAATACTTTCTAGGTGATAGTTATGCTTAGTAATTTTGTAAACAAATATTTATATTGTTGTACTTATGCGAGAAATAAGGTATGAACCATATTAGTTTAACATTTCTAATTTTATTATTTTATTATATGTTTTCAATTTGAGTAATTATAATATATTTTTCATATTTTGTTTGTTCATTTTCATAAATGTTGGACTACATCGTAGAGGATCAGCAATTATACTTTAAGAACTTTTTCATGTTATATGTGATCCTTTTTTTTATTTGTTGTCGTTTCTTTTATTGTTATTTATTATTTAAATTTTTATTTTTTTCATCTGTGTCTTTTATTTTTATCTAAATATATATTTTTCTTAATTTTGTGTGAATGTCAAACAAAAAGATCTCTTCTTATTCCATTCAATTTTTTAATATGTCTCCGTTGCAACGTACGGACACAATACTAGTCAATTAAATATGAACTAGACCCTTATTTTTTTCTCAAAAAAATTTCACTATTTTGTCACGCCTAAGACAGATAACATCAGAATTGAACTAACAACTAGCGTTTACAATTAAAAATTATAATTTTTCGAATTTATTTAGTATTATGTTAAGCAGTCAAATGTGTGAGTTTTTAAGTTAATTGTAATGCATTCATTTCTTTTACTTTTTTGACAGCTTGATTTGATACTAAAATAACTCGAAAATATAAAAAATTTGCATGCAAACACATCACTCATAAAGTAAATCGGTTTGAACGATTTGAATTAGTCGTTTGAAGTCTATCCAATCAATTTTAAAATTAGTGTTATATGACATTAATGTCATACTAGCCGGACTTTTCAAAATCTCCAGGCTTGAATAAGAGGATGATGATTTCAACAAGTGTAATACTCCTGAAAATATGCATGAAAAATAAACAATTTTAAATTTATTTTGCAAGGCAAACATCAAATTAATACATTTTGAAATACCCCTACCTTATCTCCAGGAAAAATAAAAAACCTTATAGAAAATTATAATAAGTGATTATATAGGTGCCAAGAAAAACATGAAATTAATGAATCTTAATCTCTAAATTGTGCATTTTTCAATATATAAAAGAAATTATGTAGATTAATTTTACTTTCCATGTAAGAAGATTTGAGTATCTACTCATTTAACGTAATTTTGATAATATTTTATGAGTCCTCTAATATTTAAACATGTTAATTTATTAGCAGTCAAGTTTAATAATTTTCTTTAAGTCCTACCTTCATTTGTTTCCTCCAAGATCTCAAATTTCTTGTGAACTTAATTAATTATAAGCATGAACACTGTCACTGTAAAATAAAGAATTACATATTAGAGATTGTTTGATTTATCCGATTCATTAGCACAACACTACAAATAAATAAATAACATGAAAGTCTATAAATATACAGTAAATATTTATGGATGACCTTGTGGAATCATTTGAAAGTTGTGCATAGTGTGAGATAGGTCACACAAAAGGACAAGATAATTACCAAACAAATCTTCATTAAATTATGAATATTTTTTTTTTCAAATTTATATCTAGTGTTTAATTAATTACTAATTAAGTTGTTTTATGAATTAATCAAGTTCATAAAGCAATGTAATGAGCTAGATGTCACTACTGTTGCTATTAAAAAAAGGTCTGAGTTTATTATCATATAAATTAAGTAGAAAGATATATATGTAACGGTATTTAATTAGGTATTTACATCCTATAATACATATTTCACTATTTATTAATCTTACTCTGAAATTAACAATTACTTCTTATGAAGGAATTAAAGTTTTGATTTTTTTTTCAAGGCCACACCGAACAACTAAACAATGAAATTAGGATTCAATAAAAGTATGAATAATTTTTTTTATTTAGTACAATTTTAAACAAACAAAAATAATGGTTGGTTCAGCCTTGTATTTTAGATCGGCCTGGTTTTCCTTAAATGGGCCCAAAGCCCTTATTGAAGAAAGATAAATGTTTAATTTCTGAATGAGACATTGAATAATCATCAGAACTAACGGAATTATTATTTCAAAAAAAAAAATAACTATCTTCACTTTATCTCAAGAATCACCATAAGATTCGGACATATAACAGGATCTAAAATTTAGAAGCAGCTATGTTTTTTTTTATTTAGACTTCGTCATTTGAAATTCTTGTTTCTCATCCGCTTGATGAAATCACAAGGCTGCGATATTTCCTCGGAGAATTTGACTGAATATATATAGCTCTTGCATTTCATATATATAGATTCAGAGTTGGAATTTCTCTGAATTGTTCCAATCCAGGTGAATCTCAATGTTCTTACTCGAACTCGATCATTCTTTTCGCATCTTAGGATTCCTAAAAGTACAATTACAAAGATTTGTCAAGTTAATAAAAAAACAGAGATAGAAATCTTTTTAGAAAAAATTGTCACAATATTTTCTGAATTATACCTTTTATTTTCTGTGTGTGTAATTTGCAAAAAGTTAATAGATGTAAAGGAAAACCAAATTTTACCTTCGTTTGTTTCCTCCAACATCTCAAATGTTGCAAACTTTACAAGTATATGATGGACACTTCAAATATAAAACAGTAAATACTTATTTAAAAATTGTGTGTATTTTCTTCAATAATTAAGCAGCATAGCATATATAGAAATATATAGAAAAACATAAACACTAGATATAATTGTGAAATTGTGAAATAGTGTTAGATAAATCACAACAGACAACAAAGTAACTAAACTAGATCATATGAAAGGTATGAAAAATATCATTTAGTTTGTATAATCTCAAGCAATAAATGGATTTTTTTTATTTTGCATAACCACTTAAAATAGAAGTTTGGTCAGACTCCATCACTTTTTTTAGAGAGAGAAAATAAATGATTATCTGTTCTAGGCCTACAATTCTGGATTCCATCTGCATTTTGTAATTAACTTTACCAGTTTGGTATGAACTGGCAAATAAGTTCACTCTTATTAGTGTATTGGTACAATGCCAGATGATAGTTGTCTGAACCAAAGGTTTACAGTGCTGGTAAATCGAACCCGAACCCGAACCCGAACCAATGGTGACTGACAAATTCCACTTGACCTGAACCTGACAAAACTAGATTCTGGCAAAGCAAACAGGTCACATCATAAAAAACAGAAACCAATTCAACATGAATTTCAAATATATATTCACAACACAACCGACCCGAAACAAGATTCAAAACCAACGGGTCACTCAGATAACATTCATTTAAATTTATGCGTGATGCGTTTACATGCAAAAAATTTATATTTTCAAGTTTTTTTAGTATCCAATCAAGCGGTCAAAAATGTTGAAAAATAAATGCATTAAAATTAACTTAAAAACTCACACATTTGACTGCTTGACTTGATGCTAAATAAATTTAAAAATTATAAATTTTACATATAAACGCACAACTAATGAAGTTGATCGGCTTGATCGGTTTGAATTCACCAGTTGAAGTTAATTCAGTAAATTTTGAAAATTAGTATTATATAAGTCGAAATGACACTGATATTATACTAGCTAGACTCTTCTTTCTGCTCTTTGACTAAATCAAAACTGAATTCAATTTTGTCTAAAGCCAGTTAAGTTTGTTTTCATGTTCATCATTGTGCAAAGAAGTCCGGAATATGTATCATGGTCGCCGAATTGTTGATCTGAAATTTTTGTAAATAATTAAGTTTTTGTGACAACTCGAATGTGCATGTTTTTTTTTTATTATTATTTAACAGCAAAGCTTAATTAAGCATTGTGTTAAGTAAAACCAAATAAAAAGGAAAAACAAATTCTACCTTCATTTGCTTCCTCCAACATCTCGAATATGTTGCACACTGATGTCGTATAATATTAATGAAGGCTTCTCCTCTTTTCTCTCACATAGCATATATATATAGAAAAAAAAAATACAACAGTCTATAAATTAATAGCAAAGAAATGATAAAATTGCGGAATCATTTCAAAATTATGAATGGTGTTAGATAAATCACAACAAAGCAAATTGACGCTAGAAGTGGGTTCACAATTAGCTAGGGGGTGCAAATGGATCGGATAGTGGTAAAATTATATCCGTATCCGCTTTTATTTTTGTGATACGATACAGATCGGATATTAGACGGATACGGATACATATCGGATATTAAATGGATACAGATACGGATATCTATTTTTTTATAATAGTGAATAACATAAATTTTTTCATAACATATATTAAACTATATATTATATATTTACTATTCGGATACGGATAATTAAAATTTAAAACCATATCTGTATCCATATATATCCGCACGGATATTCGGATATCGGATATCCATATCTAATTTTAACATCTGACCCGTTTGCACTCCTATTCACAATCCACCAACATTATTTAAAAAAAAAAGACTTCTCTTAGTCATGACATTCATTTATTTTAGATGTCTTTTGTGGAATTTAAACATAAATCTTTTCGCAAGGAGAGGAGACCTATAATTGGTGATATATTTGTATGCCACAAAACTTAACTGCTTAATTAACTACAACATAACAATCGATAATTAATCTAAATAACAATGGAATTTTGTTTATTTTAGGTGTAATTAATTTATATACAAAATTCGGACCGCATCTAAAAGTATAGTATAATATAGTACTTCTGAAATATATATGCAATTTTAATAATATAGGTACTTCCGAAGATTACAAATTAAGTATATATTGATTCTTTACTATGAATTTTCAGATTATAAAAGTATATGTTAATTCTTGTATTAGTCACCAGTATTTTCAGATTCTTTTCTTTGAATTAACATGTTGGGAAGTCAAAAACGAAATGTAATATCCAAATTGAGCATCTGTCAATAATTAAATATTATATATATTTGTTTTCCATTACTTTGATATGGTTTTTGAGTATTTGCTCATGTAAGATATTTTTAATAATATTTTATGACTTATGAGTGGTCTAATTATTAAGAATGTTTGTTCACAGTCATGGTTAAGTATTTCGTGAAAAATATAAATAACACTAATTTATTATGTACTACATCTATTTCTTTTGTGTTTCTTTTTATCAGGAATTTATTGATATTTCATTGATTTTGTTCTGATACAATGCTCCTGACTTGCCATTAAATAATTGTGGGGCCGTTATAATTAAATTCCACTTTGTTGTTGTTAAATAATTGAGTTTAAATCCAGCTACATATATATTTAAATCCACTTTGTTGTTGTTAAAAAATTGGATATTAGTTTTACTTTTTCATTTGATAAAATTTGAATATTTACTTATATAACATATTTTTAATAATATTTTACATGTACTCTAATATTTAAGCATGTTTGTGACCAGCTGCTAACTTTAAAAATTTCGTTTAAGTCATATATTTATTTGTTGAGAGTGTCTTCTATGGACATAAGGACCTATTTGTAAAATGAACATATTTTTATTTTCAAAGTTCAAACAGTCGATCCGAACGTTCATCTTGTTATCCATATTAATGTGCTTGGAGACCAAATTTTACATTTTTCTGAATTTTTTTACTATTTATTAAGATGGGTACAAAATTCAATGGTCTGAATTTGATATTTTTTGTACCCATCTTAATAAATAATAAAAAAAATTCAAAAAAAATGTAAAATTTGGTCTCCAAGCACATATTAATATGGAGAACAAGATGAACGGCTCGGATAGACTGTTTGAACTTTGAAAATAAAAATATGTTCATTTTACAAATAGGTCCTTATGTCCATAGAAGTCTTTGCCTTATTTGTTTCCTCGCTCCAAGATCTAAAATCTTGTAAATTTTACAACTGAGAACACTATAAAATAGTGAATTATTAGTTAGAGATATTATTTAATATCTCTGGTTCATTATTAGCAAATATGTATAGATGGCCTTTATTTGTTTGCTCCAATGTCTCAAATTTTGTAAACTTAATTTCAAGCATGAACGCTATATATATATGGCAAATGTAAAATGAACATATTTTTATTTTCAAAGTTCAAACAGTCGATCCGAACCGTTCATCTTGTTCTCCATATTAATATGTGCTTGGATACCAAATTTTACATTTTTCTGAATTTTTTTACTATTTATTAAGATGGGTACAAAAAATATCAAATTCAGACCATTGAATTTTGTACCCATCTTAATAAATAGTAAAAAAAATCAGAAAAATGTAAAATTTGGTCTCCAAGAACATATTAATATGGAGAACAAGATGAACGGTTCGGATCGACTGTTTGAACTTTGAAAATAAAAATATCTTCATTTTACAAATAGGTCCTTATGTCCATAGAAGCATCACTCTCTCTCTCTATATATATATATATATAATGGTGAATTTCTTATTAGAGATTATTTAATATATCTGATTCTTCTGCATGAAAGTATATAAATATGTTAGATGACCTTGCAAAATCATTTGAAATTTATGAATAGTGTTTGATAGATCACACAAGAGAATAAAATAAAATAAAAAACTATATTTCAATAAAGTATGAATAAGAATTTTAATTTAAATTAGTACAATCTTAAACAAACAAACAAACAAAAAGTTATTGAAACCAATCTGATTTTACTTAAATGGGATTTGAATTTCTTTTGTGTTCTGTTTTTATTAGAAATTTATTTATATTTTTTACCAATTAATTTTCCTTTACAAAGTATTTTAAACATATGACCAACACAAATATATGATACCTCTTCATTACAAAGATGAACTTTAATATCTGAATGAGATATAAATTATTAAAATTACCGGAATCTTTATTTATTAAAAGAAAAGAGAGAAAAATAATCAAGAATTACATATCTCACCAAATCACAAAAATTAGGATAAATGTCAATATCATACTTTAATCAATATCTATATATAGGTTTAAGACCCAGTGCTTCTTCCTCTCTATCTAGGTCGACTCCTAAGTAGTACCTTGCAAGCAAAGTTACTATACCTTCTACCGCCACGACTCGATTGTCATTTTTGTCATTAGCAATCATGTTGAGGTGGTCACGTATGAAGTAGCCAACGTTTGGTTGCCACACCCATGAGGTATTCCTCATTTGTTGGAGAACGAACGCATCTCTCTAGCTCGAACACCTTATAGCTAGATTCTCCACTTGTAAAAATTAAATCCGAAAGGATAATTTGTGCGTAGCGGAAATGAGCTTTTAAGATATACCTTGAATTCATGGGATAGTCTCCGTCTTTCTTCAATGTGATCTCTTCCCAAAATGCTTGCCTTATTTGCATATGGTTTCCAACGTCTCTTTGCTCAGTTGATGAAAATCCTACCGTTTCATTTAATGTCTCCGAAGTTACGTTGTACTACTTGTCTAATATTTAAGCATTTTTGTTAGCAGCTAACTTAAAGAATTTCGTTTAAGTCATATATTTATTTGTTTCCTCCAAGATCTAAAATCTTGTAAATTTTACATTTGAGAAAACTATAAAATAGTGAATTATTAGTTAGTGATATTATTTAATATCTCTGATTCATTATTAGGAAATATGTATAGATGACCTTTATTTGTTTGCTCCAATGTCTCAAATTTTGTAAACTTAATTACAGGCATGAACGCAATAAATATAAAATGGTGAATTACTTATTAGAGATTATTTAATATATCTAATTCTTCTGCATGAAAGTCTTAAATATGTTCGATGGCATTGCAAAATCATTTGAATGTTGTGAATAGTGTTAGATAGATCACACAAGAGGACCAAATAAAAAAAAAAACTATATTTCAATAGAGTATGAAGAAAGTTCTGCCACTATAAAATCATATGAAAGTTGTGAATAGTGTTAGATAGATCACACAAGAGGACCAAATAAAATCATTGAAATAAATTCAAATTTAATACAGAAAAAGAGAGAGTTAGAAATAGAGCATAGTAAAAAGCTATTTTATTTGATGGTTTTTTAAGAGCCGAGTTTATAAAATTTCTCAGTATTCATTAATTATTCGAAATAAAAGTTGCCAATTTAATTAAATAGGCCCATTATGTCAATTAAAACGGGCTGTGCTGGAACGATTTTTTTACAGGCCCGTTAAGCAGCTCCAACTCTTGTTCATTGAGAGACATGTTATTTAGCCCAAAGCCCAGATCGATCTGATTCTCTCTCTCTCACCTCCCGTTCGAACTTTACACCGCCTCTCTCTAGTCTCAACGAAGTCAGAGTAGGTCCGATGCCCATCGGATCTACTTTGGTTTGGTGGTTCAACTAGCATCGGATCTGCATCAAGATCCATGTGAGATAATTAAAATCCGTGCAGAAATGTTTCAGTTTCCGTGTCCACAGATCTTAACTAATTGGACCTAAAAGTAGGTCCGATGTCCATCGGACCTACTCCTATTTCAGTCTCTACTCACACTATACCTCGCTCCTTCCCTCTCTCACCTCTCCGTGCGCCGCCTCTCTTCTCTCGCATCGGCTCCTCTTGGTAATCTCTCTCTCTCTCATTTTTCTTAAACTTTTTTTCGCAAAAGGAAAACTATATTGAATGCCATGGTGAATGATGCAGTCGCCGGATCAAGGAAGGCCGAGGGAGAGGCGCAAGATCGAGACCCTCCTTTGCTCGATTCTCTTGATACTAGCAAAAATCAGATGCCCAAGAGAAAGACAAAGCACTACCAATGGCATCCGCCTTGAGAGAAACTGGTCTGAACTTCCACAAGAAATTCTCCATCTATTCTCCAAAAAGCTTCCTGGTATTTCTGATTTCATACGCTTCCGTGCCGTGTGCAAGAGGTGGAACTTGTCAGGTCCAATCGCCGATCCTCCGCCACAACTCCCATGGCTTCTAGAGTTCCGTGAAGACCCTGAAGAAGATCGTGAAAATGCCATTATACGCTTCTACTGCCTCTCGTCTGGTAATGTTCATACTATCTTCTGTCCAGGTTCCCGTCGTGCCTGGCTTAAGGGCCCCGCATGCCGCTACTTACTTGCCTCTCACTCGAGAAGTTACCAGATGTATCTCCTTAATCCTCTTACTCATCATGAGATATGGATTCCTTGGGTTAATGTCTGTGGGTGCCCGGACTATATTGGTCCAGATACAATTGAAGGCGGTGATATTGTGGTTATATCAGGAGATGCAGAAGTTGGCAATGATTTTGACATGGAGGGCATGGAGGAATGGAATCCACCACCCAATATGATGGCTTTTTGGCGGCCTGAGGCTGATGATTGGGTCTATGTTGAAGGGGCCGGCAACAGTGCTAATGCATTTTACATGGGACAATCAGTAATGATGAAAAAACTGGCATTACGAATGTTATTGATATTGCAACCAAAAAATTGGCTTATCAAGTCACTGCACCAGAAAGCACAAGCCCTCTTCTAGAAGGTTGCACACTTATGGTGGTGTCAAGAGGAAAGATCCTAAGGTTATTCCAGTATTATGAGTCTGAGGAGTGTCATTTTGATATATAATGTCTTTATTTCGGTGGTGGTGAAGGGAAATGGGTGAAAATCACTGATATCGGTGACCAAATGTTGTTTATGCAATATTATCGTGGGCTATCTTTCTGTGCAAGTAACTTTGCTGGATTCAAAGGAAATTGCATTTACTTCCTGAAAAATGGGAAATATCTTTGTAGATATGACATAGGAGATGGTACAAATGAGGTGCTGCCTTGCCCTTTTGATTCAGTGGCGACTTGGTTTGTGCCTAGTTTGGTATAGCTTTCTGATACCAGTTATTCATTAGATCCAAGTAAGTTTAACTGAATATTAATTTTGCTTTTTGTTTAATTCATTAGAAATTTAGTTCAGTTGTTCTAATTGGACTGTCTCCACTCTTTACTTGTCAGTGCTTAAGTTCAACTGATTGGTACGATGAATCCTAACCACTGCTTCCAGTCAGTACCAACATGTTTTTGCAATGCGGTACAGTGTACCAGTCAGTACCAGACAGTACCAGTACTGTGCAGTGTATAAATACCAATACCAGCACCAATACTGCTCCCATAAACCCCTCTTAGGCTATTTTTTCTAACAGTAAGAGAGTAAAAGGGTAGTTAACATTAAAAAAGTAAATGGGTTATCAACAATTCAACATTGATTGTTACAGAATAATCAAACTAATTTAGCTTAGGTTTCCTCATAATGTATGCAATTCCTAAAGCCCACAAAGTAGGTTAAGTTTCTTGTAAAGTAAATTCTTAAATGACCCAAATTTCCTAAATTAGCACTCAATTGTTCTAAACCAATCCAGCAAATATTCTAATTAAGCTTAAATTAACTTAATATGTTCTTAATTTTCAGCTTTACTGACAATGAAGGATTGATTAAAGTCAGAGAGTGGTACAATCTTAAAACCAGCAATGCTATACCTCCTAGGTTGATTTGTGAAGCACCAAAATGACTTTGTACCAGCTGATTCAAACAGTGTCCTTTTTTTTTATTTAGTATTTGACTTGTTAGATTTAAGCCAAATTATAAGTTTGTGCCTTCTCACCTGATTGAGTGTTCTGGTTGCCAGTACTGGTACAGCATTAATATGGTACTGTAGCAGTTGTGTATTAGTTGCTGATGATGGCACTGTTATGCTTGCTGGTACTGATTTTTTTAGGTTTTATTTTGTTTGCTTATTTCATATGTGCTTCTGTCCCTATTTTATCAGTTGGTACGGTGCTTTATTGCATACCGGTACTAATCAAAGCATTCAAAACTTGTTTGAAGAACCCAATAATTTAGAGGTGTGATCTGTAATTTTTGTAACTTGTTCTTAGAGGTCCTAATATATCAATTTTAATAAATTAAACAAGAATAATTTTAGCAATGGCTTAAGTATCAAACTTCAACAAAACAAGAATAAGTTAAACCACATAAATTTCATTATATATTTCCTATGCAACCCAATGCGTAAAAGGGAAAATAGAATTTAGTTTTTGCCAAAAGCTTGATTTTATCTATTTCCTATGACAGCATATGAATAGCTTGATTAATTCATCCTTGTGACTTATCTGTTGTAAGTATGCAATTGATTTTCCTCTTTTTGACACCGTCTCGTGGTTCTCTTGAGCTTATATTGTTGTTTCTTGATCAATCAACCCTATCCGGTGTAGTGCTGTTAGTCTCGTTTTCTTCTCTGAATTTGTAAATTAGTTCCTCTATGATGATTGTTATTACTGGATTGAATTAAAATGAATAATGTTGCTATTCTTGACCCAATTAGCGTATTCTGTAAGTTATAGTTTGCAGTACTTGTTAATACCAACAAGTTGATATCAGTATCAGAGTAATTCATTTTTCTTTACTTTGATGTTTTGATAGAGGTGAGCTTTTGCACACTTTAATTTCTTGGACCGATTTTAGAATCTAAGGTGTTGCTACGAGTGATCTTGACCGGTACATGTCTGTACCAGTGATTCATGTTTTCTGGTTCAATTATGCTAATTGTATGAATGGATACTTGCTCTAAACCTTTCTGATCTTGACTGGTACATGTATGTACCAGTGATTCATGTTTTCTGGTTCAATTATGCTAATTGTATGAATGAATACTTGTTCTAAACCTTTCTGATCTTGACTGGTACATGTCTGTACAAGTAATTCATGTTTTCTGGTTCAATTATGCTAACTGTATGAATGGATACTTGCTCTAAAACACCCGTCTTTGCTGATGTACCAATTTATAAAGTCTTGTTCCAGCTTTATATTACATCTGTTTATGTTTCTAAATCAATTCTCACACTATTACCAGTCAATAACAGTGTTTTTTCGATTTCTGGTGCATTATGATGCAAAAAGCTCCAGACCTTGTTTGTGCCATTTTGCCCTTTTTATAGCTTGATGACGTGTCATCATTTTGGTGCTATACAAATTAAAAAAATATTTTTTGTATTGAGACACTATTTAGAAGGCAACATAAAAAAATTCAATAGATAATCACATAATAAAATAATTAATTTCTCACATTAAATTACGTATACGCGATGCATGTGACAATTTGTTATTATTAAACCTTAAATAATTTTCATTTATACATTTAGATTTGACAATAAATAATAGTTGATTAATAATTATATATATTTCTTTATAAAATATCAATATCACTATCTATAATCATTCTTTTAATTTATTTTACAACAACAACAAATGGTCAAACAAGCCTTACTAGCATCACCAATTGTAGAACAACAAATAAGTACTACATGTTGCTACGTTTTACTAATGCAAACTATAATATTGAAATCGTTGTTGTTGAAGAAACTACCACCATTAGTATTACCTTTGCTTTCATTTTCATTAGATGAGCAACAATTTCCAAATCATCAAAAAATCAAACCCCGGATAGCACGGAGTCTCTAATTCAGGGATCTAAAATATTTGTGCAATTAAACAAATTAATTGTTAGCGTATACATTTCACAAATATTTAATTGTTTAGTAGTATAATATTAGGTTCTTTGTACATTAATTTATGGGATTATCGACAAAAAAAAGGTTTTTATAGTTGTAACATTTTATCAAGTCTAAGATGTTGAGGGGAAAAACTAGAAAAAAGTGTTTATAACTTGCACAAATAGTACTTATTTGTAGCGACAAATGCATATTTAAGTAATTATTTTTTAATTGAAAAATAAATAAAGATCAGGAAAAGGGAATAAAACACTTTACTACCTTCATTTGTTTCCTCCAATATCTTGCATATATTAGCAGAATTCAACAGAGAACACCAATTTGTATATATAAAGAATGTATATTTTATAATTTATGATTCGTGATCTAATCCTCAAGTGTACAGCTTTTATAGAAATTGTTTGAATGTCAATATATAACAAGGATTGAAGAATTAAAACAGGAGAACCATTTAAAAATTGTGAACATTGTTAGGTAAATCAGACGAAAATTTTTTACCAACAAAACTGGATCTCATTAAAAGAATGCAAATAATATGAATAGGTCTCTTGAATAAATAATTATTGCTCCTAAACAAACAAAGGTCTTTTATATAGGCTATGCTATTGGGTGACCTATGACTTTTCAGGGGTACAATTATGACATGAAATTGCCCCCCTAATAATAAAAAATGGGGCACAATTAATTGCTAATTGACCAATTATACGAAAACAAATATTTAATTAGCTGGGTTGGGAGTTTGCTATTTAACTATTGGCATAAATTATTGGAACTTTTTACTTGAGTCATGGCTTAAGTATAAATTTATATATTTTACCTCCAAAAATGAAAAATGAAAAATTACCTATCAGACCTCTAAATTATTAAATTCTTCAAACAAGACCTTTGAAAAACTTTAATTACTATATGCAATGAAGCACTGCACCAACTGGTAAAGTTGTCAACAATAGGGATAGATAAGAAGTTAATCACATATGCAATAAGCAAGCAAGCTATTTCCTTTTGTAACTGATGATTTAAAAAAAAATAACAGCTAAAATTTAGTACTAGTACAGCATAAAAGTGCCATAAAGGTAAATACTAAATATAACTGGTACTGTACCAGAAGGCACAAACTTAAAATTTGTTTTCAATTCAACAAGGTAAATACTAAATACAAAATAGTAATACAAAGACAGGCCGCTTTGGTATCAGCTCAGTCTGGTACAAAGTAAAGTGGTTTTGGTGCTACGTAAATCAACCCAGCTAGGAGCTACAGCATTGTCGGTTTTAAGATTGTCCCACTCTCTTACTTTAATCGATCCTTCTTTGCCAGAATCAAACTGAAAAGTAAGAAGATATTAAGTTAATTTAAGCTTGATTGGAATATAGCTGGATTGATTCGAACAATTGAGCTTTGGAAAATTGGGTAATCGAATTTACTTTACAAGCAACTAAACATACAGTTAGTGGGCTTAGGAATTTCTTGAATTATGAGAAACCTAAGCTGAATTGGATTGATCATTCTGTAGCAGTCAATGTTGATATAACCCTTTTAGTTTTTTAATGTTAACTACTCTTTTACTCTCTTACTGTTAGACAAATAGGCACCATCGAGGGTTTATGGGAGTACCGGTACTGGTATTGGTATTGATACACTGTATAGTATTGGTACTACCTGGTACTGACTGGTACACTGTGCCAGATGGGTAAAATGTGCTGGTAATGACTGGAAGAAGTGATCCAGCTTCATCGTAACATACTTATCTACTATTATACAACCATGATTCTACATGTGTACTTCTGATTTTTCCTAAATTCGTTTGCAATAAAGAACAACAAATGATTAAGAAGATCCTTGGACAAGATATTGGCCGAGAGAACAAGCATTTATATATGTAAAGCAGTTACCTTTCTTATTGTTAATTTATCTTTCAGAAATTTAAATTTGTTGTCAGTGATCAAAGTTTATAATAACAACAATGATTTTTGTCTAACATCATGTACATAATATGACTTGTCTGATGACACAAAATGTAATTTTTGCAAAACCTCAAAAAAAAAAAAAAAAAAAAAAAACTTTTTGAGTGTGAGTTGCATATAAAAAATGTTGAATGTCACATATACACTATGTTGCATGGATACGGGTATGGGTATCGTATCGGATTCGATACAGATACGGCGATACGGTAATTTTCAAAAAGCTAGGATACGATACGTCTATTATATATATTATATTTAGATAATTATAACTTAAATTAAATTTGTATAAATAATTAAAAACTTATGCTAAGAATATAATAAGTCTAATAGTTACTATATTCTAACGTATGTGCAGATTTGGTAGAGTGGTAACTCATTTTGGCACTGCGCTGGGAACCAGTTCGATTCACGCGAAAGGCAGAAAAAATAATTCCTGTGCGGTGCACGGGTGCGGAGTTAGGTTCACGGACGCGGTGCATGGGCACGGGCGCGGTTCACGTGCGCTGACCTAGTTTCTGGGTTTGATCTGCACGTATCCGCACGTATCCAGCCATATCCGACCGTTTCAACGGAGTATCGTTGACCGTATCAGCTGAGTATTGATACGCCACGTATGCAGATACGCCAGCTGGCGTATCGGATACGTATTGGTGTCGTATCGGGCGCGTGTCGGTATCCGATACGTGTCCGATACGGGTACGAAGGCTAATCTGGAGTATCCGAGTAACATAGCATATACATAAAAAAGAAGAACATATTCTAGCAAGCTCTTAACTAAACTGTCATGTATCCCAATTAGAACAACAGCCTGCATGCCCCATCTTCAAACTTCTGTTCATCTACCTAAATGTGTCCCATATGTGAGCAAACTATCTGGGTCTTGCATGGTCAGAAAACATGGATGCACGTTGCACGCTCAGAATCATGGGGAACCTTTCCAGACCCCCATACAGTCCTTTGCACGAATTAGCCCTAGAACGATTAGTTTCAACAATGCAACCATTGAGTCGGGTAGACCGGTCGTCTTGCCTCTATCCCATTTCTGAAGGAAGTTGCTTTTGAAAAAAAGAAGTTATGTTTGAATGTTAATAAAAATAGAAGAAGAGCGAATGTTTGAATTTTTCAAATATTTTAATAAAAAAAAGTTGAATGAAAGAAGGTATTTGCAGATATTTAGGAAATGTAAGGGGTTATTTCTTTAGTTTAAAAATACTGGGTGATGTTGTGATAAACAAATTGTTGATTTTTTAGATTCTGAGAAGGAATTGCATTTTGGAGAGTATGCGAAAATATTTTTATTTTATTTCTCTGTATATGTTATTACAATGATCCTATGTAGTATTTATAGCTTACAAAGCTCAACTAGCCGTTATTATACAGTACCAACGGTGTTATATCTATTTATGGTATATACTATTCACCTACTTTATACCTATTTCTAGAAATAATAAAAAGAACAAATATTTTATTCTTGATTGATCCCAGGTCGCTTGATTGATGATGAACAGCTGAGATCAATCTTCCAATTCTTTATTATTTTCAACACAAATATACAAGGATCGATTTATAATGTTTATTTGAGGTTTGAGAACCGATTTATTCATAAATATTCACAAAGAAAATGATAATAATATAACTAAAATTATGCTTCCGAAATATACTATATGAGAATAATGATTAAAAAAATAAATATTCTTTTCCATTCTGGTCTTAATTTGGTAATCCACACGCTCTAATTACCCACCAATCAAACTTGACTTGAATTTACAATCGGCTAGCCAATGTTGTTCACAATAAAAATAAAAGGACTTGTACAGTATAATTTATTGAGGCAGATAAAAGGAAAAAGAGCTCATAATCACAATTAAATTAAGGTTATTAGCCATAAAAATAATCAAAGAATTAAACAATACCTTTTTTCTCCTAGAAAACGAATTCAAATTTCAATACCTTCTTAAGTTTCCTCCAAAGTCTCAAATATTTTTGCAAATTCAATATAATTTGCAATTTTTTCGATACAAAACAATTATAACAACTTCTTAGGTTTCTTTACCGATCGAGGCTTTGTCATTTTCAATTCTTTTTTTTCTCCGTATAACAACTTATCTCCATGAAATTAAGGTTCGATCATTGTCATAAACGCTCTGAAGGAATTTGGCAGAATTACTCGTACAAATTCACACGATTATGTAGAGAAAAATTAATAGATGATACTTTACAAGAAAAATTTATGTCTCTAATACAAAAATTTCAATGTTATGAGTTTAATAGGTTTAACTAAAAGTTGATATAACAACATAAATAACAGGTAAAAAAATATAATACACTTTAACTAACAATAACATATATAGAACATATTGTACTTAAAAAAAGAATATATATATATATATATATATATATATATGAGGAGGGATCGAGTTACAACAATTTTGAGTTACCGTACACAAAGTTACAACAAAGGTTATTTTCATTTTCAAAGTCCAAATCGTCGATCCAAACGGTTCAACAAGATTATCTAAATAAAATGTACTTCCAGATCAAATTTTACATTTTTCTGAATTTTTTTACTATTTATTAAGATGGGTACAAAAACTAGTCAAATTCAGACCATTAAATTTTGTACCCAACATAATAAATAGTAAAAAAATTCAAAAAAATGTAAAATTTGATCTGGAAGCACATTTTATTTAGATAATCATGTTGAACGGTTTGGATCGACGATTTGGACTTTGAAAATGAAAATAACTGTTGTTGTAACTTTGTGGTAACTCAAAATTGTTGTAACTTGATCCCTCCTCTCTCTCTCTCTCTCTCTATATATATATATATATATAGGTTGGCTAATATACATCGATTGTTCCTGAGTTCCAGTGCAACCAAGTTGTTTTCCAATTTTCAAAGTCCAAATGGTCGATATTAACCGTTAGATGTGATATCTATATTAAAATGTACTTGCAGACCAAATTTTATATTTTTTGGAATTTTTTTATTATTCATTAAGCCACTTTGAAAATCGTTGATCCAACAGTGGCTTCTATTTTTACTGTTTGGTTAAGTCACCGTTAGATCAGCGATTTTCAAAGTGGCTTAATAAATACTAAAAAATTCCAAAAAATGTAAAATTGGTCTCCAAATACATTTTAATATAGAGATCAAATCTAATGGTTTAGATCTATTGTTTGGACTTTGAAAATTGAAAAACGACTTGGTTGCATGGGAGCTCAGGAACAATTGATTGTATATTAGCCAACCTCTCTATATATATAGACACACACACACACGATACTGCTTATTTATACAATAATTCCAGTGGAACTAGAATGTTCTTAAATTCACCAAGTTTTTGTGAGTTATAACTTCAAAATCTATTAAATTGACTCCAAACGAGGATTCAAACTATTGAAAGTGAGTTATTTCACAAGTAATATGTGTAACATCCTAATTTTTTGAAAATATGAAAATTTTATTTAACTTGAAATAAAGTGTGTTAAAAATAGCAATATGGATTTTGAATTATAATTACAAACTTTGGAATTTTAATAATCCGAATTAAATACACTAGAAGTACATAGAAAATATTTAATTAGAAAATAGTTACTTTATTGCCCTTCACAAATTTTGATTGTTAAATTTGTTTAGTGTTAAAAATCAGTAATCCATAAATAACATAAGATATTAATATTTACATTAGGATATGTTAAATTTATTTAATTGTACTTTTAAGTTAATTAATCTAACAAGGGATATTTTAATAGTTTGATATTTTGTAACATCATGACAAATTTTAAACATAGTATTTTGAAAGCCAAGTTATTTTCTATATTATAATGGGTTTAGTTGAAAATAAGAAATTATTAGAATAAGAAGAAGGACCCTTCTAATTGTACCCAAGGATTTGTACCCACTTTTTACCCAAACCAACTATCATTTGACGCTGAAAAATACTGTAACAATAAGGTAATAATACTGTAACAGACATTATAAAATACTGTAAAAGATGAGATAAATTTTGTAAAAAATAACAACTTCCAACTTCCAACATCTTTGTACTTGGTATACTTTGTACTTTCAAAATTGTTGTACTTTGACAGTTAATGACAGTTAACTGTACTTGTTTTACTTAAGAATCTGCCCACTTGTGTACTTTCCCCCTTCTAGAAGTTTTTAATTTTTTTTAAAAAAAAATTTCCTATCATTTTAGAAGTTTTGATTATTATTTTTTTTTCATTTTTTTTAAATTCATCATTTTTTCATTTTTTGAATTAAATAATCTGTAAAATTACGGATTCAAACTAATGAAATTGAATATAGTAAAAAACAGCTGCGTAAAGTGCAAAAATAACGACAAAATCTATATTCCAAAATACTGTAACACAACATTATGAAAAGTTGTAATAATAAAGTATTAAAACTGTAACAAGAAATACTACATCAATGAAGTATGTAAACTGTAACAATTACCATAACAACTATAAAACAACAAAAATATAAAAAAAAAAACTTAATAAACATTACTTTGTAATAAATATAGACAAATAATGTAACAAATATAAACAAATATTATAACAAACTAACTCATTCTGTATATCAATCAGTATCAACATAATGTAACAAATGTAGACAAATAATGTAACAAATGTAGGAACAAACTGTAACAGATATACTGAATATCAACCAGTGTCGAAAACTATCTCAACTGTAGACAATTAAATTAAGACTAAACATCAATCAGTATCCAATACTATAACAACTGGAGACAAATAATCTAACAAATGTAAATAAATATTGTAACATATTTATCTAATACTTATACACAATGTTCCCAGTGGTTCTTCTTACACACAGGGACAAATAGCCATTTGATTGTCTCAAACTGTTGGCCAGATAGTTGAGGAATAGCCATCACTGCCTGTTTCTCTGTGTATGTGTGCATCAAGATCTGCATTTTACAAGAGAACATACTGTAATAAATATGAACAAATAATGTAACAAAAGAAAATCAAAACTGTACAGTACTATCAAATACGAAATAAAATAATGTAACAAATGCCTAACATAACTGTAGCAAATAATGTACAATACTACAACAAATTCTAGAACTGTAGCAAATAAATGTAAATGAAAATACAAAAAGAGAATAAAAATTACTGAGGTGTAAGTGGAAATGAAAAACTAAGTGTGAGCAACAGGTGTTTCAAATTGCATCACCTACAGAACGACCTCAACCAGCTGAATAAAAAAAAATTATATGTTAAACATGCAAACATGTAATGTAACAAAGGAATAAAAATACTGTAACAGATATGAATAAATATTTTAACAAACATGAATACACTAAATTTGCATGCAAGAGCACTGACTTAAATAATGCAACACATATAAAACAATACTGTAACAGATATGAATAAATACTTTAACAAACATGAATACACTAAATTTGCATGCAAGAACACTGACTTAAATAATGCAACACATATAAAACAATAATGTAACAGATGTGAACATATACTGCACAATCTAGAATAAAATAATGTAACTGCATCATGCAGACTGTAACTTAGAGGACTGAACAAATAATGCAACACATATAAAAAAATACTGTAATTTATACGGAGTGGATCATGTAACAGATAGCACATATGTTGTAATAATCACAGTTTGAAGACAAGATCTAAATTCAAAATTAAAAACAAGTATAATTGGTTACCTTTCAGCTTTTTGTGAAGATTTTCTTCATTCGTATACTCGATTATCTTTGACCACAGCACGAGGCCGCCCCATGTGAAGATCAAGAGTTGTTCATTCTTGCCTTGTTTGATCCATTGCAGGAAGAAGATATAGACCAAATCGAATGAACAGATCGGTAAAGGAGATCAAGAGTTTCCGTACGATCCCTTGAATTGCTCCGATCTCTACTTACTGATATTGCCTTCCGATCTTAGATTATATTCGATGATTAAACCTCCGATTAGTTGAATGTCGCCTTCCGATCGTCGATCGTCAGAATGAGATCGTCACAAGTTTCACGGCAGCGAGCAAGATGATATCGCCAGGAGATGTAATCGCCAGAGATTCGCTCGAAGAGAAACGAATCGTCAGAAAATGGAAGCAAAGAAGAGAAACGAATTGCCAAAGATTCACTCGAATCGCCAGAGATTCTCTGAAATCGCCACAGATTTCGTGAAATTGGGAAATAAATAGGAATTTTTTTAACGAGCGGATTTTAAAATGAAATGCGGAAACGACGGATACGCTGGGTTATATAATAGAGGCGCCGCTGACTGTTAAAAGACAGTTAACCAGTTTGAATAGAGTGTGGATATGGCGTGGGTAAAATCTGAGTACAAAGAACTGGGTATTAAAACCTTTTCTCTAAGAAGAAATATACATGGATTTCATTTAATAGAAGAATTTGCATGAATAAGACACGTGTAACCACCTTGCCTTTTATTTTTATGCCACCTGACACTCCACTAATTCTCCTCCTGATTGAGCAATTGCTCTAAATGAAAAATGGGGGAGAATATCGCTGATGGAGGGAAAAAAAGAAAATGGAAAAAAAAGGGAAAATAGAGGGGAGAAAAGAGTGGACAAAGAGGAGGTGTCGGCATTCGGCAACTCGATGTGGTCAGGGAATGAGAAAGACAAAGAAGAATGGAACTTGCTAGTTTGCTTGATTGATTGGTTGCATTCTTGGAACTGTCCTCGAGCGACCCGATAAGTCTAATTCTGAACAGTGGACAGACTTCGCGTTTTATCGTGCCCAACGGTAACAGATGCGGATTTCGAGTTATTCTCAAATTTTTCCAACATATTTTACTGTTTTTATTTGCTTGTGAGTTTATTTGCTTGGTTATATTGCAAGTTGATTGACTGTGATTTAATTGTTGTTGTTAGCTTATCATTGTTGATATGCTTGCTTGATTGCTAGTAAGTAGAGATAAATTCTTTAGTAATGATAATTTATCTGTGAATGGCATACATAGCTGACATAATATAAGAAACAATTAATGACCACATGCTCTTGTTACAATTTTTGAAATCAGTATATGTATGGTGCGAGACATAACCTTAACCATGAATTCGGTAGAAACCAAGTACTTGCATGACTTGAACTATAGATTTTATAAAAATGGATTGCATTAGAAATTAGTAGACTTTGTATTAATTGTTCCAGTGATGAATTGTTAACCAAATCGCTGCATATGGTGACACACTTTAGACAAGGTATTGTAATTTAGGGAGATGCATAAACCTCAAGTCTAGTATTTGGTTTCCGTATCAATTGCTGAGACTAGAGAATGACATGCATGATTGAATCATTTGGTTTGATAGTATTTGAAATATGACATGGTTTGCTTGATTGCTACTTTCTTGGTTAATACCTGTCGACCCCTTGTTTCTTTGTTGAACTATAGTTACATGTTATTATTATAAAAAGTATGATATGAATGCATGATTATTGTTTCTCAAAACATGAATGCATAATGTTGCATATGAGGCCGGACCATATTTTCTAAACATGAAATTGGATATGATTTGAAGTAAATGGTTAGGATATTATGAGTTATAGTATAAACCATGCTAAAGTATATATGTCTGAAACTTGACGGTCATATATGTAGGCGCCAATTTCAGGTAACACATGATCGAAGTATATCATTAATTGAATCTTGTGCTTGAAAAATGATGGTCATGTATGCGCTCATATATTCGGGGTAAGCGCAGAACTTCATTCGTGTGAGATGAAGTTCTGTAGGCGCCATATATTCGGGTTACGTGCAGAATTTCAGTCTTGTGGGATGAAATTATGTAGGCGCCATATATTCGGGGTAAGCACAGAATTTCAATCATGTGGGTTGAAATTCTGTAGGCGCCATATATTCGGAGTACGCGCGGAACTTCATTATTGTGGGATGAAGTTCTGTAGGTGCCATATATTCGGGGTAAGCGCAGAATTTCAATCGTATGGGTTGAAATTATGTAGGTGCCATATATTCGGAGTAAGCGCAGAACTTTAATGCACACCACTGAAGTTCTGTAGGCACCATATATATATTCGGGGTAAGCGCAGAACTTTAGGGGTGTGCACTGAAGTTCTGTAGGTGCCATATTCGGAGTAGCGCATGACCATATTTGTACTTGGTGCATAATATTATAGAGCATGACATAGAAATAGTGAAGATTTGAGAAACGCCATATGTGAATATTTGTGCATATACTAAATTTATATAAACCATGCATTTGAAGAACTTTTATCTTTTCATAAGAATGATTTTGTTGATGAAGTTTTATTTTTAAAATAGAAATGAGTTTCTTATCAATTTCGGCACATGTGAACATTTAAATAATTTATATGATATGTGAATTTATATTAGAGCTGTACGGGTTGGACATATTGGTGAACTGTTTATGTGCTATGTTAATTAATTTTACTTGACCGTTTGTGCATTTGACAATAAAAAAAAAAGGGGGCATTGCAAATAGTAACGAATGTTTACGATAAGGCATTAAAACAAATGCATATTTCTTCGCAAGTGGTTTAATTACATGCTACTTTGATTGGTTTCAGTTCTTTAAGATGTTTCTTGATTTTTTATTACCGATATTATTTTCTTATACTTGAACTCGGTGTGTTGTTTGATTTATGTTGGTTGCATTTAAGAATAACTCAACTGGAACTGAATATCATACTAAGAGATTATCAATCTCTTACCGTTCCATTTTTGTGGGTTCCAGGTACAAAGCGTGAAATTAGGAAAGGAGATGTATAACTTGAAGAATTGCGGCATTTGCCACAGATCAGTTAGTTATTTGCTTCAAATAAATCTGCTATGGTATTTCGGTTGTATTTAATTATACCGTAGTAGGTTTATTTTCAATTGGCTTATACATGTATTCTGAAAAAAAAAAATATCACGTATTGTGGCTCTTGTCTTGTCATTGGTAATGTATGTGTGTATATATATGATTGTGTATTATTATTGAAACTGTAACATCCCGAAAATTTTGAGTTATTATTATTTATGTTTGTAATTATTTTATAATATTAAATATATTATATACATCTCTGTTAAAAAAAATTATAAAAAAAAAAATTATTTCGAGGCAACTATTCCGAACAATTAATTGTATATAAATGGTAAAACCGCCTTCTTTTTTAAAGATTTAATTATTCCGTCTAATTTGATTCGGTTACGAAGGGAAATAAATAAATTACCGCACCTTTTGATTAAACCCTCTATAAATATATCAAACGGCACCCTTTAATTTTATTTCTCTGCCAATTCTTATTTTGTCTTAACCGCACCCTTTCAATTTCTCTCTGATCATATCCATATATTCCCTGCGGCATCCACTTAAGAAAAGAAAATAAGAATAGAAATAAATAAATAAATCTTCTCATGACTATTTTGATAATCAATATCATAGTCCAATTCCGACTATGCCGCCGTGATTCTAATATATTGTTGCAATCCATTTTGAAATTCCGAACATCTTGCTATCAGATAACTGGACTTCTCTATAATCTGTGTTTTCGTTTTGTATGGTTGATTTGAATATGGATATTGCATATTGAATTATAAGGGCATATTTAACGGGATAGCGGGTCTGAGGTGATATGTGATTGTAGCCTCTCGTTGTTGGATGAATTTCCCAGCGGGTAGGCGGCCTTCCAGTGTTGGATGGATTTCCCACTGGATTGGCGGTTTTGTGAAAGTTGGAAATCGCCTGTGTGATGGGATTCCAACTATGTGAATATGATGTGACTTGTTTTACGGACAACCTAGACCGACGTGCTATTCCGGTTAAATATGTTTGCATAATTTTATGTGTATTTATGTGGATTATTCCGGCCTATTTGAATGGTTGTTAAATTAAGCCAATTATAGAGAAGCGCGTCGTAAAATAGCCGGTTACTGAGCTTTGTAGCTGACTCCGTTTTGTTATTTTTGTTTTCCTTTCTGTTGGCGATGCAGGTTCACGGACCAAGGAAAGGTTTGGATATATTAAAACATTCGATCCAATTACACCATCCATTTTAAAGTTCAAACATTTGATCCAAACCGTTCAACATGTAGGATATATTAAAATGTGCTTGCAGATCAAATTTTACATTTTTTTGAATTTTTTTACTATCATATGAGTACAAAAATTCAATGGTATGAAAACAACGATTTTGTAAAATAGTTAACAAATAGTAAAAATATTCAAAAAGATGTAAAATTTGGTCTCTAAACATATTATAATATGGATATCATGTTGAACGGTTTGGATCAACTGTTTGGATTTTGAAAACTTTAAAAATAGATTTTGTAATTTTGTGTCACCAAAAAATAGTGTAAGTGGATCCGTCCTCAAATATTAATTCATATACCCATGACTTCATTTGTATGGAGAGTACTTTCTGCAGTGCTATCATTAAAGCCGGTTAGCGCAATTAGAATTCACTACAGCAATTTTACTCTTTTGCGACCGACATCTGTGACTGGCGCAGCAATCGGTCGCTGAAGGCCATTTAAAAATAAATAAATAAATAAAACAAAAAAAACATTGGTGACTACTCTTTCTGTGACCGGCACCACAACCTATCTGTGACCGATTTGGTCGGTCGCAGATGAGTCTCCACTAAAAATCCCTGAGCACGAACCCTTTGTTTTATTTTTCTATCTCCCGTGCGCGTCTCCACTGAAACCCTAGCTACGCCGACTCCGTCCGACCTCCGCCCGACGATCCTGCCTCCGCCTCACCCTCTGAGCCTCTCTCTACTGGTCTGTTTATCTCTGACCCTCTCTGATTTTTTTTTTTTTCTGTTTTCGTTTTCTATTTTTGATCTGTTTTTTGTTTTTTGTTTTTCTCGTTTTTGAATTGATTTTAGCGTTTTTCTTTCTTTTTGTTTGCATTTTCTTTCTATTTTTTCTGTTTTCGTTTTCTGAATTTTTTTTTCCCGTTTTTTCAGTTTTTTTATTCTGATTTTTTCAGTTTTTTTTTCAGATTTATGTTTTTTTTTTTTTTGTTATTCTGAGTTTTTCAGTTTTTTTTTTTTTTCTGTTATTCTGATTTTTTCATTTTTTTTTTTTTCAAACCTCAAATGGCAAGATGACAACTTGTAGGAAAGTTGAGATTTTGTAATCTTCTAATTAAGGATGCACTTACAACATGATCAATCTATCATCCAAATTATTCAACCACAATTGCAAAGAAAAAGGAAAACATATCATTGCTTAATCGGCACCACTAATTCATGATTGAAAGAGATAAACATATTTTTGTGTTTTTTGTTACTAATTAGGTACCGAAGAAAGACAACAAGGCACCGTCTCCGTCTTCCAAGCCCGCAAAGTCCAGTTTGGTAATTAATTTAATATGTAGTATTTAGATATTTGATATTTATGTAGTATCTGTGAATTGCGTGGTAGTTACCTACCAATTAAATTGCTTGTAAATTTATTGAATTTGTTAAATGGCTTGATATTTATGTAGTATTTGTAATATTTGATATTTGATATTTGAATTGCTTGGTACGATTTGTAACGATAGGGCTTGAATTGTTTGGTACGATTCGTAATGATTGGGCTCGAAAAAAATAAATGAACAGAATGGGTTCTATTTGGTACAATATATCCATACCAATTGGTGAAAAGAAAAAAACAAAAAAATTATATATAAAAAAAAATTAACACTTCTACGACCGATTTGGTACCATCAGAGACCGATCTAGCGGTCTCTGATAAGGTTCGGCTACGTCACTAAATGGTATCAGTGACGGATTATAATCGATCACTGAAGGGTCTTTTGTGACCGATTTTTGACCCATCTGCGACCGGTGACGTCATCATGAAGGTCATCAGCGACGGAGCAACTGCGACCGAGACATCTGCGACCGAATTTGGTCTTCTGTGCCCGATTGAGGCATCTGTGACCGGTGCCTTACTCATCTGTGACCGATTTGGCCGGTCACAGATGAGCTTTTTTGCTGTAGTGATTAGATTGTTTCGGTCACTTTGCATATTAGATTATGATGACATATTTAATGAGATAGTGGTTATGAGATTGGAATTTGATATGTGATTGTAGCCTTCCATTGTTAGTTGGACTTCCCAATGGATTGGTGGCCTTTCAATGTTGGATGGATTTTCCATTGGATTGGCAATGTGAGGAACTATATTATGTTGAAGATGGAAATCGCCTATGTGATGGGATTCCAACGATGTGAATATGATGTGACTTGTTTTATAGATAACCTAGACTGATGTGCTATCGCCGGTTAAATATGTATACATAATTTGATGAGCATTCGTGTTGATTAAATCCGGCCTATTTGAATGGTTGTTAAATTAAGCCAATCATAGAGAAACGTGTCGTTACATAACTAGTTACTGAGCTTTGTAGATGACTCCTTTTGTTATTTTGTTTTCCTTTTTGTTAGCGACATAGGTTGACGGACATTTTACAACAACTGTAAGTTGAGGAGGGATTCACTTACAACATTTTATAACAATTGGATTTGATGATTTTCAAAATATGAACAGTCGATCCAAATTATTCAACATGATCTATATATTAAAATGTGCTTGGAGATCATTTCCTGCTTATTTTGTTTCAATAAAAACAAACAACCTTCCTCATTTCCTGTTTTCTTTAATTTAATTTTAAATTTACATTTAAGCTGATACCAAATTTTATCTAAACTTTTTTAATATTCAGTCTTTAAGTAATAGTTAAATAATCATGGCGACTACAATAGGAGCATTCCGTTGCTAAAAAACTATAAGGTCCTTTTTGCTAATTATTAATGATATACATGAAATGCAAAAGATCAAAAGTTTTATTTTGATAAAGAAATTTGGAAGTCTAGCCCCCATATTCCATTGATCAGGACACAAATGTGTCATTCTTTTTGACAGAGTTTAAAGAGAGCAAAAATAAACTAGAAGGTAAAAATAAAAGATAAAACTGAAAAAAAAGAAACTAAAAACAGAGTACCCGAAATTTATCTACTGCCATATTAAGATCAAAAGTTAATCTCGGTTTTTTTTCTCGAATTAAAATGCATAAAAATAGGAACTTGTCTTGCGAAAAACGAACAGTGAATGGACGCAATTGATCAGGGTAATTTTAATTGGAGAATGAGGTCAAAGAACCTTTTGGGCTCTTAATATATCACCCTGCAGTTTTAATTTGTATGCGTATTGATTGTTCGAAGCAAATCAAAATTGAGGAGATGATTTTTATTAAATAAATATTTTATTTATTATTATTGCAATGAAAATGTGACTTAAGACTTGCTAATATTAACCAAGAAAGATAAATAAACAAAATTTAATAATATCACTTAATGTTGAATATCAACAGAATTAAAATATAATGAACAATACATCATTTAGAAATATTCATATTAATATCAAGCATTAGAAAAAGGGAATTGTTGTCATGCGCATCAAATAGAAGATTCAAATTAAGTAATTGTTATCTCAAACACTCTTGTTGAGGACAGAGATATCGAGATAGGTTAATCAAAAGGCTTTCATTTCTTCAGACAAGTAAATCGTCGATCTGACTAAACACCATGTACAAAATCGGAGCAGAAACAGGAGGTAGTTATTTGATCAGATCAATCTGACTTGAAAAACCAGATCTGAAACTGATATCGAAAGTCCTGCTGTAAGCTTAATATATCTTAGTAAATTACTAGTATTTAGCCAAAGCTCATTACAGAACTGTACCGGCAAAATATTTCTTCAAGAACAATAACAATAACAAAATATTAATTTCTTCAAGCAAAAACAAAATATTTCTTAAAGATAACAGCAGTGATCAACATAATATTTCTTCTAGCTAATTAAATTTTCAAACTTCAATTCAACCCTTTCTAAACCTCTTAGTTTCTTCAATTTTAATTAGCAAAGCCTGTTCTTCACCCATCATCTCATGCTCAGCTAATAAAAGAGCAAAAAATGAATAATTTAGCTTAAAAGACAAATTAAGACCGCACGAGAAATAAAATTAAGAATATCCAAATTTTTGGAATAATATAGTAGTTTAAACAAATTAGAGGAGAGTTTACATTCTAATATAAATTAATCTTTGGAAATTGACGGGATACGGCCACTTAATTTAAAAAGTTGAACTGAAAAATGGAGAGAAATGAGGTTCTTAATTTGTTCAATATCCACTGATAATTTTTTTTTTTTTTTGCAGGAATCACGCCCTTAGGCAATAGCTTTATTAATCACAGCTTTTTATATGAGATTACATTTGATATGAAAACCCTCCCCGAAAATCTAAAATCCCAAAAACATAGGATATGTGTACCCCATATAGTCCCATGTAATCCCTTTCTTTGAACCCATTTTTGCTAACTTATCTGCCTCTCCATTTTCATCTCTACTCACATGACTACATACAAAACCAGTATTTTCCTTCATGAGTTTCCAGATTTGCATTGTTTCCTCCAAGGCACGCCATTCAGTTTCCATTGGTGGTTGTATACCCGATACTGCCTTTGATAGTGACAGATTGTCAGTCCAAAACTTACACGAGGGAATTCCACACTGTACCACATATCTCATAGCCTCTAGTAGAGCCTTTGCTTCGGATTGCATGGGGCATGAAGACAATATTCCAGCAGTTCTGTATGCTAACAAAGTTTCACCTTTTGAGATTAAAAATCCCATCCCTCCATTCCAGTCCATGATCCATGACCCATCCGTAAAACAAGTATAAGAGTTAATGCCCAATATCGGCTGATTTGATATATTTGGTGCATGTCGAATAAGCTTGGATTGTTTGGTGGCCGACTTGCCAATTAGAGTTTCAGAATTAACATTTTGGAAATAGCTGTGAAGCTTTGGAAGCTAGGATCTTTCAGAATTAAATATCCACTGGTAATTAATTCTTAATTTTGTTCAATATCCACCTCTCATTTAAGAAGTTTAATTCATTGAGTGTTAAAATTAAAGTTGGCTTACAATTATTGCATAGCGGAGTCCAAATGAAAGCTGAGTTTTTCAATCACCATTACAAGCTTCTCTAGTTCCAGCTCTCTTGATATTCCAGAAGCTTCCTATTATTACACCATGCATATATAAATTTGGGTAAGTTTATTCTTGATCAATAAACAGACTTAATCATTGTAAACAGATAATTTTCTGAGATGAATAAAATTCATTAGTGATTACAGTTTCTTCTTCAAGCTTAAAGCTTTCATGGTATCAGAGCTATCATGGCTAGTGCCTCCGATCCACTAACCTCCTCTATCCCTTCTCTAGATTCTTCTCAAATTTCTTCTCGACCTGAGTCTAATGAGTCTATCGTTTACTCAACCTACTGATCTCCACCAAGCTTACCCGCACCAACTTCTTGGCATGGAAATCTCAGATTGTTCCATTACTCCATGGATATCGTCTTCACAAATACCTTACCTCAGATCCACCTCCTGAGAAGATTCAAATTGAGGGTCAATTGAGTCAAAATCCAGCTTTTGACCATTGGCAACAGCAAGACCAGCTGATCCTAGGGTGGCTCCGATCCTCTCTATCAGAAACGATTCTAGGCGAGGTCGTTTCTTGCACAACCTCCTCTGATTTGTGGCAAACTCTGCAGCAAACCTTCTCTGCCTCATCCCGATCTAGATTACTTGAGCTCCGAAGATCACTTCAAACCACAAACAAAGGAGGATCAGGCTGCTGTGAGTACTTTTCCCAGATGAGAGAAACCAATCAACGTGGTTGTAATTCATTAATTATTAACCCGCTATTTGCCAATTTCATTTGCATTTCAACCTTATTCTGATTCTTAACACTAATATAACATTTAAAAAAAAACCAATATATTAGAGTAACAATTACAGGATGATCAAACTCCATTATTAGTTAAAAAAAAAAAAATGATCAAACCAGTTCTTGTCAGACATTGCCAGCAATCATTGATACTTTGCATACTACCAGTATCTATTGTTCCTGGTAGTGCTGAAACACATAGGAGTAATGATTCAAAACTCCAAATACTTTCTCCAAAAGATATGTTAACCTCATCACCCAGCAAATCAACCTATCAGTTAAAAACAAATAAGTAACTTGCGCCTTTAATGCAATACAAAATTTTACGTTGACAAAAACAGAAAATTCAAGACCCCCTTTTTTTCCAACTTTTCTTAAGTGCTCAACTGCTAATTGTTCTTGTTCTTTTTCACATTCTCACTAAAGAGGTAGGAATGAATTAATTTACATTTTGAATTTTGCAAGCATGGTACGTACCCCTTTCTCAGCCGAGTAAAGTTATGACTTATGACCTTTTTCTTTCAGATGCCTTCTTGTACCACTCTTTTAAAAGAAAAGAAATGCGAGGCTCTCCTCTTTTTCAAAAAAAAGATCTTGACACAATCCACACATAAATTTTAATTGGATTCCTCTTCTTTTGTTTGTTTCCCTTCAAATCATCACTGTCCTCTCCTCGGAAGAGAATAACATCGATTAGTCTTCTTATACCGAGATAGCTTATCTGCAATATGGCCAGTACCTTACCAGTACCCTTCTCACACATGGAAGTGACATCTGTGTGACCCATTGCAATCGCACATATTCAATTTAACATTGTTAGCACTCGATATAAGGACCAATTAGGATATAAGTATGACCCCCCAGATACTTGCAAGAATCCTTAGTATCATGTAGACAATTTGAAACCATATTCCGATGAAACCCTTACATGAAGAAAGATATATGTTTGAAACCTACAATAAATAGCAGTTACAAAAATATGATTTATCTCAGCAAGTGACTATAATTTCAAATGGAATAATTCACAAAAGAGTCACCATAAGCATGCACAATATCTGTAATGAGACGCCACAAAATTGATTCCATCAAGTACAAAAGCCAAAGAGTTAATCGTTTGCATGCATACCCACAACAATCTGAAACACAATAGAAAGATGATCAATTATTTCCTTTATTAAGAAAGAAATCAATATTTCTTTTAGCATGAAACAAGTCTTCAAAATTACTGGAATGCCCTTGTGAAGCTCACTTAACATGCTTTTATCTTTTGTGAAAGCTAGATTACCAGTATTGGCATTTAGCTGCTGGTATTTAGTAGTACTGTACAAACTGATAACTTTGGTGCATAAAAACCTAAAAATATTGCAAAGAAAACCTGAAACAATAAAATTTTAAACTAATAGTTACCTTGCAAGTACCAGATATGACTGGTATGAACTGAACTGTAAGAAAGTGATTTTGGGTTCTCCCTTACTTGAAATATTTTTCAGAATTATAAAATAAACAAATTTAGGTAACTTTTTTCTTAACGTTTCTCAATTAATGTAAGGATCACCTGAAAAGAAATTAAAGATTATTTTGTCACTCCAAAAGCTCTTTGATTCATCAAGGATTTTGTTTCTGATTTCAGAGAGAGAGTGATGGCTAACTGTTTTTAGAGGAGTGAGACAAGGAGGCGGAGTGGTGGCATCGCACGTCTGAGGAAGCAGCGTGGCGTGACATTTTTTTCTTTTCAGGAATTCGGAGCTCCTAAAGTAACCCGAGTTTGGATCTGGACCGTTGGAATGAATGTTAATGGCCCATATTCTAATCGGACGGTAAGAATGCAAACACAAACATTGTGTTATTTAGGGAATCCAGACCCAGAAAAAATAAAGATGCTTTGAGGCTTTTGGATTATTTATGCCTACTAGTTCTACAATCAGTGTAAAGGTGTATTTAGTACATTTCCACTCGCTACCACAATAACAATACTAGCGTTTTATTCGCAAACAATTCACGTATAAACGTTTTTTAGGAGTTTCCGAACTGGACAGCGAATAAAACGTGTAACATCCTTATATTGTAAAACATTAAATCATGTGGGGGGAATCAAGCAATTTAAAGTAATGTAATCAATACTCTCAAGTAAGAGTTCAATAAACTGACCTCAAAGCTCCAAAAATAATATATAGGAATAAAGCAATTTAAAGTAAATTAAAGGAAGGAAAATTCTATACTCATCTGACTGCGGCAATTTAAGAAATTTAGGGCAATTTAAGCAATTTAAAGCAATTCAAGCAATTTAAGCAATTGCAAGCATAGCATGTCATGTAATCAGTACTCAAGAAAGTATTCTAGCAAATTAATCTAAAAGTCCCAAAAAAAATATAGCAAGCACACAATATTTTAACAAATTCAATCAGCAATTTAAAGGATAAATTGAGAAATATTGACATCCGCACCTGACACCATATAATTTACTAAGGTGATATCATTGCTATACTCTCTATCGCAAGCTCGACAGTGATTTCGTTGCTCTACTCGCTATCGCAAACTCATTTACACCTTCATCTCCTTCCTTTTCCCTTAATAATTCCTCTTTATCTCCTTTCCCCTCATCTCTTTCTCTTGTTATTTTTAATTAGAAGAGAGACTCGGACTCTTCAAGAAATTGAAATGGAAATTCCAATGTTGGAGAATCCCCCTAGGAATTAAAATGAACCCTATATATATATTCATTAATTTACTTCTTAATTGAAAAAGAGAGAAGTTGTTTGAGCACCGTATAAGAAAATTCATATTATATTATTTTCAATGTATTGTTAAGGCACACTCAAATTTTAATTTTATTATTAAATTTACGCTGTCATAGAAGAGTAATTATTTTATATGCTTTTGTCCAAACGGATTTGGAGAAAGCCTTATCCAGATGCAGGCTAAACTGTTCAATCGCTAGTAGACGGCTTTCATTCACATAAACTTTTAAATTAGTACAAGTTCTAAATCGTTTCTACGAATCTATAATCCGGCCCATTTGACCAAGTTCGTTTTGCCTCTTGCCTTCTCTCCCTGATTGTTCTTCCCGAACCATTTTTCTCGCCGGCGTATTGAGCTCTCTCTCATGAATTTCACAGATTCAATAATTCTCTCAATAGGTAATCGATTCTCCAGCTCTAGTCTCTATTTCTCTCTATTATCTTTCTGTGTCTAACTCTGAAACCTTTGATTGATTGTTAGGATGCACAACCTTTTTGGGCCTAATCTTTTATCCGATGGCGATGTAAGTGTCTATTTACTCGGATTTGCAATCCCTCAAGTGTGTGTTTTTCAGTGCATCATTGACATTTTTTGTTTCCCTCTTTTTTCTTTTCGAAAATCTATGTAATTTGTTTTGCACCATATAAAATTGATGTATCTACAAATCTAGCCACGCAGAAATGCTTGCTCAGCTTTTGGTTTGTATAATGTTAATTAGATCCAGCTGTATTAACCATAAATTGATTATCTATGTGTTTTAATTATCTTTTTTATAAAAATAAACTTACTTCAAAAAGTTATTACTTTATTTGTCGACAGTTGTAGATTATTTTTAAGTTAGATGATTTCATTATTTGAACATAAAGACCTAAAAAATGTTGGGATAAATTCACCAATACTGCACTGCTTTGTGCCAGTATGCTTAAGATTGAAGAGAGAAGAATATTTTTCTGAATAGAAACAACGTTTTATTTCCTTTCCCCCTTACTCAATTACATATAGTTCTACGGTATTTATAATAGTACAACATTCCTAAAATAATTACTCACAACTTTACTAAATTAAGCACCCACTACCTATCCTTCTATTATAAGCAGTCCCCAAAATAGAACTACACCAGGACCTCTCCTGTTATTACATCCGTGACTAATTATAGAACCCACCAACTCAACAGAACTCTAACTATGGAAACCCACTAATCCCACTACACACATTCATGCTTCTAAGAACAACTACAACAGAATTTTAAATAAGGAAAGTTAATTTTGGATCAACTTTCAACAAAACAATGTAATTTATGGACATGGCTCTACAACTCCGTATAAATTTTAGTTTAGATTGCACCATCAGCATAATTGGGTTTGACTAGCATTATTTACCTTAGGCTGATATTGAAATTTATTTTTCATCAATTATACTGTGCACTCTAGTGATCTCTAGTCCATAAACATTTTAAGGTTAAAAAATTCATGCGTAGCCTTTGAGTATGTATTAGTTGCAACAACTTATTACTTATTTTTGAGTTTATTTTTCCAAAATCAATACTGTAGTTACCCTACAAATTAAGTTATAATAATCTCCTCAGTTCAAAGTTTAAAATATTTAGTTACCTGTTAAATTGCAGAATCATCACTTTATATATAGTTTTATATTATGTTTAGATTAAAAAGAAATAAATACATTCTAAACTTGTGGCACAGTCATACTCTTCCATTAAGGTATATAGTCTCTACAAACCGTTATTGCATGCTTATTTACAGCTATTTGATTGCAACATCTAATCTGAGTTGTTTGAATTTGAAAATTGGATATCTACACAGCTCCATCTATATGAAGATGTTCTTGGGTACTACTATGCAGGAGAGTTTTTCTGCATTTAATCCATTTACATTTTTGGCAACTTCCATGAACTGCATGATGGGGATGTTTTACCAGCTTCTGCACGTGCACCCAGCTCCCATAAAAGTGGTTCTCACAATCTACGGTGTTGGCATTTTTTTGGAGTGGATCTATATTTCCCTTGCTTTAAATTCCTCCACTGGGCGCAGACCAGTATGTCCTAATCTTTTCCTCTTATGATAATTCAAATATATTTGTTGTTGTTTGTTATAAGTTTATATTCACATTCAAATGCTTTTAAATCCTCCACTGGGATCTATTTTTTTCCTCTCATGATCTTTTAAATCCTCACAACACATTGCTTCTTATAAGTTTATTGTTTGCTAAAATTTAATATTCACACTCCAATTAGGTGGCCTTAGGCATAGATATACATAATTTGATGTATACATTATAGGCTATCACCATACAGTATCTTTAAAACAAAAAAAAAAAAATATGTTGTCATTAATTACTCAAAATATTCAAATATATCTGAAATTAGGTTCACAAGTTAGTAATTTTGTTAGGACTGACACAAATAGTATTTAATTATTTATTGTTTGTGTTGTGACCTAGAAGTCAATTATTAGATAATTGTATTTTAAGTAGTGTTGCTGTATTAAAAGATTAATATCATTTTGTTTCTTGAGTTTATCTAATAGAGTTAGTGTCCTAGAGCAAATGTTGACTCTATGATTATGTTTATTTAATGATTGAATAGTTTTATTTGTCCTTAGAGTTTGACATTACTTAGTTCATTTAAAGATGATAGTCTTGAGTTATGAAATACTCAGTTAACCAAAAGTAATAAACTCTAAATATCCCTAATCGAAGTAATTAGCAAGAAACACTAATTACATATATGATTAGTATGAGAATTAAATGTTTGATTAGATCAAAATGGCAGTGTGCCGGTTTAATCTCTCATGGATGCATATAAGAGTTTATATTGCATTGGATTGATCATACGTGAACATCAAGTGGGTTATGTGTTTTGTGTCACTGATAGTACATATGGTGTCGTTCTCTCACGTCCGAAATGATTCAACGTTTCATGCTCAAGAAATATATGCTTGTGGTGGCCACCTAACACTCATCGTAACTTGGAGTAATAAGGGTATCTTCTCAGCAATGTATAGACTTGTATTGTCAAGCTCGTGAATATCAAGAAGATTAATACCCCTCATGCCAATCCAAGAATGGTGATATTTTTTGGGCCCCTTCATGGAATGAGATTATACATCATGCACTGTGATCATGGTTGATCGCAAGTATAATTAATTCAAAGATCAAGAAACATAATCCATAAGTTGACAAGAATGACACGATCCTATCTTGTTTTTATCATTATAGATATCAAGTGATATTGGATACAACACATGCAATGTTTATACAGACCTTCTGTTGATGAATAAACTTAATTTGTCATTAAATTCGTGACTGCACAGTGGACAGATTTTTTGGCTGATTAATAAGCGAATTTGAAAGGAAAATTCTAGATCATTCTGGGAAAATGAGGAGTCTATTTGACGTGTCTTGGAGTCTAGTTTCTGATGGTTCAAGTTTCAAGTCATTTGGAGTTCCCAATAATTAGTTATGGTTGTTTTAGTAACCAAGGGTCAGAATTAACTGCTGCTGTTTAGAATTCTGTTTTTACATTTATGTTGTATACGAATTTCAAGAGTCTTAGTAGTCTATAAATAGAGTTGTATTCTATTGTAAGAAGGTAGAAGAGAGAAATATAAAAGATAGTTTGAATAATAAAAGAGTTTTGAGAATTGTGTCTCTCTTCCCTCCACCGAAATATTTATCAAATATTAACAAATTGGTATCAGAGCTATGGCGAATTTTGGAAGTACATCGCTGGGGCAGATGCCGCTGTCACGACTCACCAAGTTGAACTACAACAATTGGATTATTCAGATGCGTACATTGCTCGGTGCGCAAGATGCCTGGGATGTAATTGAAAAGGGCTTTGATGAGTCGAAATGCAACGGGCAATCAAATAAAGGCGTTGAAAGAAACACGTATGAAAGACAAGACCGCGCTCTATTTACTATACCAAGTAGTGGCTGAGTCGGGCTCACCAAGTTGAACTACAACAATTGGATTATTCAGATGCGTGCATTGCTCGGTGCGCAAGATGCCTGGGATGTAATTGAAAAGGGCTTTGACGAGCCGAAATGCAACGGGCAATCAGATAAAGGCGTTGAAAGAAACGCGTATGAAAGACAAGACCGCGCTCTATTTACTGTACCAAGTAGTGGCTGAGTCGGGTTTCGAGAAAATTGTTAGTGCAGCAAATTCGAAGGAAGCGTGGGACACTTTGCAAAAGGTGTTCAAGGTCGCCGACTGAGTTAAACAAGTACGGCTTCAAACACTTCGAGGTGAGTTGGAGGGCATGAAAATGAAGGAGTCAGAAGGAATATCCGACTACATCATGCGTGTGCAAACAGTGGTGAATCAACTTAAACGAAATGGAGAAATTCTAACTGATGCAAGGGTGGTGGAGAAGATTTTGCGGTCACTAACTGAGAATTTTGAGAATGTTGTTTGTGCAATTAAGGAGTCAAAAATTTTGGAAGAGATGACCATTGATGATCTCGCTGGTTCTCTTGAGGCGCATGAACAACGCAAGAAGAAGAAAAATGAGCCGCTTGAGGAGGTCTTTCAAATTAAGGAAACTATTAAGGAGGACAAAGCGATGTACATGCAGGAAAATCGAGGAAGAGGATGCGGCCGTGGAGGTCGCAGCAATGGTCGTGGTGATGGAGGCCACGGTCGAGATGGAAACTATGAGGAGAAGGGGCAGTCAAGCCAACAGAATTAGCATGGTCAAGGACGTGGTCGTGGAAGAGGTGGCCGGTCAAATTATTCAAATGTCGAGTGCTACAACTGCGGCAAGCTTGGGCACTATGCAAAAGAGTGCAAATCAAATATCGAGTGCTATAATTGCGGTAAGTATGGGCACTATGCAAAGGAGTGCTATTCCGAGAAGAAAATGTGAATCTAGTCACGGAAGAGGAGGCAAGAGAAGATGGTGTTCTCATGATGGCCTACAAAAATACTATTCCCGACAATGACATGGTGTGGTATTTCGATACCGGCGCTAGTAATCACATGAGTGGACACAAACACCTCTTCATGGAGATGCAAGTGATAGAGGAAGGGCACGTGTCATTTGGAGATGCGTCGAAGGTTCAAGTAAAGGACCAAGGTAAAATATGTTTTTCTCAAAAAGATGGTAAAAAAGGCTTGATTGAGGATGTTTATTATCTTCCTGATTTGAAGAATAATATCCTTAGAGAAGGGATATTCGGTTTTCATGAAAGACCGGATATTGCACTTGAAGGACAAAAAAGACCGATTGCTTGCACATGTAGAGATGACCAAGAATTGAATGTTCAAATTGAAATTAAGAAATGTGCGAGAAAAGTGTTTGGAAGTTAACATGGAAAAGGAGCAGCTATTGGAGAAGTTGCATCAAGCAGAGTTGCAAGTAAATATGGCAAGTAAGGCAATGGAAGAGGTAAGAACAGAGAGCTTGCAATTGAAGGAGAGGTTGTTGGATAAGGAAAACGAGTTGAAGAGTATATCACAAAAGAATGAAGAGCTACGGGTCTGTGAGTCAATGACTGAATAAATGATAGATAAGTTGCGTTTTTAGCTCAAAGAGGTGATGACTATAGAGAAAGCTAGAGAAATGCCTGAGGAAGCAAATCTCATGTTATATGTAGAAATTGAGAAACTAAAGGTGGATGAAGAAGAGTCTCTTCATAGGTGCAAAGAGGAAGAATCAAATGATAATGTCGAACAAGAAGGGGAGAATGGAGATGCAAAGGAAGAAGAGGTGGAGAGTAAAATGGCAGAGAGTGAGCCTCCACAAGAAAATGGTGCAAAGGGTAAGAAGGTGAATTTGAAATCTGGTAATGGTAATCAAGTTGACAATGGATAAGGTTTAAATGACATGGGTAAAAAGGATAATTTGATGAGCAAGAAAAAATCACCTTTGAAGAAGAACAAGATGGAAGAGTGTAATTCAGTAGCAACACGGATGAAATTCGGTACAAAACTTTCTAAGTTTGAAGGAGGAGATCGTACGGAGGCAAGAAAGAAAGAGAATTAAGTTTAAGGAGGGGTGTTCATGAATAAACTTAATTTTTCATTAAATTCGTGACTGCACAGTGGACAGATTTTTAGGCTGATTAATAAGCGAATTTGAAAGGGCAATTCTAGATCATTCTAGGCAAATTAGGAGTCTATTTGATGTGTCTTGGAGTCTAGTTTCTGATGATTCCAATTTCAAGTCATTTGGAGTTGCTACTGTTTTAGTAACCAAGGGTCAAAATTAACTTCTGCTGTTTAGAATTATGTTTTTACATTTATGTTGTATACGAATTTCAAGAGTCTTAGGAGTCTATAAATAGAGTTGTATTCTGTTGTAAGAAGGTAGAAGAGAGAAATATAAAAGATAGTTTGAATAATAAAATAGTTTTGAGAATTGTGTCTCTCTTCCCTCCACCGAAATATTTATCAAATACTAACACTTTTTATTTTGGATCATGATATTGTCTGGTTACTTATCATCTGTATCAATTGGGTAGTCACAATGCATTGTTAGATGCCAATCTTGACTTACGGGAAAAACTTTCATTGCCTACATGATATGTATCCAAGTAGGTCACACCTACAAGGGCTCTAGTCATTTCATCATACGAATATATAATGCCGCTAGTGTACTATAAGATAGTACAAGTCAAATCCAAAAAACTTAGTTATGCATGAACATAATAAGTATTCACTCAACATATAAGAATTAAAGACGATTAATTAAATCTATCTAGTACACAAGATTGCACACATGAAAATTTAATTTTATTAGGCTTGGTTGAATCAATTTAGTACACATGTATGAACAAATGATGATTCCATTAAATGATCAGGAGATATATTTAATTAGATTAAACATATTATGGAGTTTATCAATCCTGCTATTTTGTGCAATTATATTGTACCATGTGATAGATGATTGATAGATGAGTGTGTGGATATGTGCAATTATATTGTACCATGTGATAGATGATTGATAGATGAGTATGTGGATATGTGGTATACGCGATTTGAACCTACGGTTCAAAAGTTATGGCCGAGTCAGTTTGGTTTGACCATGGTCAATAGTGGTCAGCTATGGTTTGCCCAAATGGAGCGAAAATGTGTTGACTTGGTCAACAATATGAGAGGGAGGAGTTGCTTAGAAGTTAAGAAATTAATTGGATTAATGTTGGATGGACCACTCACATGTATGATTATTATTTTGTCCTCTCATTAACTCACCTCGTTTTGAATTTATGTGAGGGCATTATGATTTGAAAGTCTATTTATATGTGAGATTCCTCCATCTTTCTTTTAACCCTAGTCATTTATTTTAGATCACGTTTAGATCTAGATCAAATCAAGATCTCTCTCTTTTTCTCTCCTTGGCCGAACTGTTGTCGCTCCACTAGTCGGCCGCCGCCGACCCGCTATTCAATTTCCCCTTAGTGTACACCTCTTATGCTTGAAAGAAGAAGAAGAAGCGAGCGCATTGCGAAGCGAAAACTTGATACACCCAAGCCTGTCACCTCGCAAGAGGACAAGATATGAACTATAAAGACTTGCTTTATCATGCATGTGGCATGATACATAAACTGCGTGTGATTGATTGCTTGTTCTATAGTAAGATCACATGTTGCATACTAGTACATTTTTGAAATGTACCTTCTAACATGCACCCAAGCCAACATTATCATATTATGAATCATTTAGGTTGAGAACTTGAATTATGAAACTCTGTATTTGAAGTATGGTTAGAAAAATAAATTGTCCCTAATCTTAGTAATTGTCATGGAACTCAGGTTAACCATTATAATTAGTATGATGATTAATGAGGGTTATGTTTTGCAAATCAAATTATAAGAGTATAAATTTAATCCCATAGATGGATGCATATCAGAGAATATGAAGTTGGAGGGGGATTCAAAGGGGTTGCATCAGTAAAGGCACAAACGGTGGAAAAAACAAAAGAGGGTATTGAAGCTGCAAGGAAGAAAGAAGCTAGTGCAAAGAACATTGAAGGGGGCTTAGAAGGGGCTGACCAAGTACATGTGCAGCTGATGGAGGAGATACAACCACCAAAAGAGCGCAGCCAAATAGCAAATTTGACAATATCAAACGAAGCAAATGTTGAAAGTTGATCCAAAATTAACTTTCCTTATTTAAAATTCTGTTGTAATAGTTTTTAGAAGCAAAAACGTGGGTAGTGGGATTTGTGGTTTTCCAAATATAGTTGTATTAGTGGGATTAGTGGGTTTCGATATTTAGAGTTCTGTTGAGTTAGTGGGTTCTATAATTAGTCATGTAGGTAATGCTTGTAGTAGAAGATGTTTGTAATAGCAGAAAATATAGAAAGATGAATAAGAAAGTTTCTGATTTTGAGCAGTGCAGAAAAACAACTATTTCCTTTGTATGAAACAGAGAGCTTTGTGAGAAATAGAGAGAAGTAAGGCTGCTGCAGTCAGCCACGTTTTTCCAACAAATTGGTATCAGAGCAAACCGATTCATTGGGCACAGATGGCTGAAACGATGGGCAACACCGTCAACATGACTCAACCGGCAATTCCGCTGTTCAAAGGTGAAAACTACGAATTTTGGAGCATCAAGATGACTACACTGTTCATATCGCAAGATTTGTGGGAATTAGTAGACAAAGGTGCCCCTACTCAAGATCCCAATCCGCAAGAAACTCTGAGGAAGGATGCACGAGCGTTGTTTTTCATCCAACAAGCCGTTCACGATACGATTTTCTCCAAAATTGTTGCAGCAACCACTGCAAAAGAATCATGGACAACCTTGAAGACAGCATTTCAAGGAAGCGCACGAGTTATGGCCATCAAATTGCAAGGCCTTCGTCGAGATTTCGAGACTCTTCACATGGAAATAGATGAAACAGTGCAGATTTTTCTGTCAAGGGTCACATCCATTGTCAACCAAATTCATACATATGGAGACAACATGTCAAGAGCAATCCGTTGTGGCAAAGGTGCTAAGAAGTCTAACTCCAAATTTGATCACGTGGTGGCGGCAATTGAAGAATCAAAGGATCTTTCAACTTATTCCTTTGATGAATTAATGGGATCACTGCAGACCCATGAAGCGAGAATGTTTAGATCAGAGGAGAAACGAGATGAAAGGGCATTTTACATTAAGGGGGAGTCAACTCGAGATGAAAGGGCAGTGAGTTTCCACCTCAATTACAGCAGCGGTACCAGCAAAATCAGCCACGATTCCAGCAGTTTCAGCAGTCCAACAGATTGAAAAAGAAAGATATACAATGCTATTATTGCAACAAGTTCGGGCACTATCAAGCAGAATGCTACAAGAAGCGAAGAGAGGAGCAACAAGCGAGTTTTATTGAAGAAAAGAAGGAACAAGACAAGGTATTCATGGCTTATAGAGAAACTAAAACTGATGCATCAGAAATCTGGTTTTTGGACAGCGGTTGTTCCAATCACATGACAGGTGATAGACATCTTTTTGAAGAATTATATGAAACCTACAAACTGAAGGTCAAGCTTGGTGATGGCAAACCAATTGAGGTGGAAGGCAAAGCTACTGTAGCAATACACACCAAACAAAATTGTTCGAAATACTTGCACAATGTTTATTTCATTCCAAAATTGTCACAGAACCTGCTAAGCATAGGGCAATTGATGGAAAGTGGATATTCAGTTTTGTTTGAAGAAAACACTTGTGTAATAAAATCTGAAAAATCAGGTATTGGTAGAGGTGAACATGACAACCAATAAATTGTTTCCCTTGGAGGTGTCAAATGTAAAGGAAAGAGCAATGGTTGCAAAAGATTTGAACCAATCTGAGTTATGGCATCTTAGATATGGTCATTTGAATATAAATGGTCTGAAATTGTTGAACCAAAAACAAATGGTTTATGGCCTATCCAAAATCAACCAAATAGGTGTTTGTGAAGGATGTATTTTCGGTAAACAAGCCAAGTTACCATTCCCAAAAGACCAAGCAAAGAGAGCAACTCAAGTGCTTGAGTTGGTTCATGCAAATTTGTGTGGTCCAATGCAAACCGAATCTCTTGGAGGCAGCAAATACTTTCTGCTTTTCACAGATGATTATAGTAGGATGAGTTGGGTGTATTTCCTATATAGCAAAGGAGAGGCATTCAAAAGTTTCAAGGTGTTTAAAGATTTTGTAGAGAAGCAATCCGAAAAGAAGTTGAAAGCGTTAAGAACGGACCGAGGAGGTGAGTTCCTCTCAAAAGAATTCATTGATTTCTGTGAAAATGAAGGTATACACCGTGAGCTAACCACACCCTATACACCTGAGAAAAATGGGGTGGCAGAGAGAAAAAATAGAACAGTTGTTCAGATGGGTAGATGCATGCTCAAATACAAGAACCTACCAAACAAATTTTGGGCTGAGGCAGTTGCAACTGTGGTGTATGTGTTGAATATTTCACCAACAAAATCTGTATGGAATAAAACTCCATTTGAGGCATGGTTTGAGAGGAAACCAGGGGTAAGTCATCTAAAAGTATTTGGATGCATAGCCTATGCATTTGTCAATCCACAAAAGAGAACCAAACTTGATGACAAATCTGAAAAATGTATTTTCATCGGGTATTGTACACAATCCAAAGGGTATCGGTTGTATAGTCCAGAAAGTGGTAAAATCATAGTGAGCAGAAATGTAATGTTTGATGAAAATGCAAATTGGATATGGAATGATGAAAAACAAGGAGTAGAGATTATTGAATCTATAGAATTAGATGATGTGGAAGATGAAGTACTTCAACAGCCAAGTAGCACAAATCAATTCGGATCTGAACAGCGAGCTTCCGAACCCGATTTACCTACGAGATAGTCCAGAAAGAGGCCAAAACTCTGAACCAAATAGACCAACAATAAGAGTTTACAACAGGGCGTCATATTGCTCCCGATACACCAAGTAAGAAAAATGAAAACTGTGCAGGGAGTTATATGAAACAACACAAGTATTATTTGTTGTAGACGCTACAACCTATGAAGCAGCAGCAAAAAATGAAGAATGGGATCAAGCAAAGCTAGAAGAATTGGTTGCAGCAAAAACAATGAAGCTCAAGCGCAAAAGCACTGAAGAACATAACACATGCAAGTTTACAAAGGCATTGGCACGAGGAAAATTCGAGAAATTCAAATCAACACTTGGAGTTGGCAATTTTGTATCAAGGGGGAGTGTTGAAAGTTGATCCAAAATTAACTTTCCTTATTTAAAATTCTGTTGTAATAGTGTTTAGAAGCAAAAACGCGGGTAGTGGGATTTGTGGTTTTCCAAATATAGTTGTATGTAGTGGGATTAGTGGGTTTCCATATTTAGAGTTCTGTTGAGTTAGTGGGTTCTATAATTAATCATGTAAGTAATGCTTGTAGTAGAAGATGTTTGTAATAGCAGAAAATATAGAAAGATGAATAAGAAAGTTTCTGATTTTGAGTAGTGCAGAAAAACAACTATTTCCTTTGTATGAAACAGAGAGCTTTGTGAGAAATAGAGAGAAGTAAGGCTGCTGCAGTCAGCCACGTTTTTCCAACAGCAAAAACTGGTTTACATGTGAATGAGGGGGTTGTCGAGGAGGCCAGGATATATATCCTGATTGGTCCTTATTTACTCTTCAAGGAAGACAAAAAGGTGGTTATTTGCGTCCATGGAAGAATAAGAGGCTAAAGGTGTGAGGCTTACAAGTACCGGAGAAAGAAAATCTTGCACATGAAACTGAAAATGAAAAGCAATCTAGAGATGGGCAAAACAAATGCTCTTCAGGGAGGTAGTGTGCATCTGAGGAAGAATGGTGGATGAAGAGTGAAATCTTGATTGTGTCACAATAGAGGGACTCGAGGGGCTTATTTGCAAATTTGGGCTGATTAAGAGATGATGATGTTATTCAAGTATAGTGTCTTAGAAAATTGGTTGTTACATTTACTGAATTTACACTTTGTTTGTCTTTCTCTTAATAAACGTAAATAAAAGATGCTGGTATAAAAAGGCATAACTAGTTGTAACAATGGTTTAGAGTTTTCGGTTCGGTTAACATAGTGCTGATGCTGCATAGTCTAGGTGAATATACAGACATTGGTCTGACGTAGGGACTTGTAATTTAACAGTTTCAATTAGTGAAACGGGCCTATGCCTCTTTTTTTTTTTTTATAAAAAAAATATGACATTGGACATACCCTATATGAAATATCATATGAATTATATTTGTGTTATTAATTGTTTCATGGTGTGTTGCATTTAAAGTTATGAGATGTTCATTTTTCCTACATGAGAAATGTGTGTTTGTAGATGTTGTCCAACACTAGCCTTGACCGGTAGTTGTAAAGACAATGTTTCAGTATGCATGATTTGTTCGGAGGGAACATGCTCGTAAAAAAGGCTTATAAACATGCAATATGATTGAAGAGTTAATCATAAAATATATCTAAATCAGAATCAAGAAAGTAACAAGTCGCAAGAATGACGCATTCCTAACTTGAATTTATTTGCGATATCATGAGAGGCATTATTGCGAATAATTATGTTTGTGTGGATTGCGGTATTGTAAGGTACATATCATCTATATTGTTTATGTCGTCACAATGTATATTGCCAAGAAAGAAGAATTTTTTTTAACTTGTTTTTACTTGCTTACGAGTGAATCCTACATTTATTATGTAAGAAGAGGTACGTTGACAATAAATTAACGAATACTATATATATTTTGTACCAAATGCTTAACTTGAATTTACATAAACAAACCTGCAAATTGATGAAATAATAACCCAAAAGGTATGTACATATCAAAATTTTGAGCTAATCAAACTCTTGTGTAGTTAGATAAAACATATTAGAACTTGGACATGATTTGTACCGGCCGGGCTTGGACTTTCAGTTTTTTTACTTTTCATCTTCCTGATTCTCTCCTCCCTTTGTTTCATTAGGTTATTATTGCTCTGGTGGCTGTGGTAAAATTGGTTTTTTTTGGTGCGTTCTCGGCTGTGATCTTTGCTAGAGTCCACAGTCAAGAGATAAGGATTGTAATAGTGGGATTGGCGTGGGTTGCTTCTGGAACTTCAATATATTTGACTACCATACCAGCTCTAGTATGATTCTATTTTTTTTTTCTTTTTGGCCTTTTATTTTATTTTATTTTTTTACGTTTTTTCTATAGACAATAAAAATAGAGAGAAAATATTGTTTACCTATATTATAACAGATCAGAGCATGGAGAACTAATAGGGTCGAGAATGTGTCTTGGTGTCTCACTGTGATTGGGTTGGCAAACACCATATTTTGGTTAGTATATGGAATTATCAAGCATGACAAGTATATGAAGGTTAGTTTATTACAACCAATATATTTTAAATTGATATTTTTAATTTTGTATTTAATTGAAATTAATATATTTTTTTATTGCATGACCAGATTCAGAATGGATGTGGCTTGGTCCTTTGTTGTATTCAATTGACTATCTATCACAAGATTAGTGTAGCTGCAACTGACCTTCCACGCTAAGGGGACCTTTGAATATGACTACCTCCACCTACTTGGTGCTTTTACATTTTTTTTTTCACCACGTAACTGTTTGGTACTGTGTTTTGAGGCATATCATTTTGAATTTCAAATCAGAACTACTTAATAAAATTCATTTGAATTTGAAACTAGAACTGTTGATGAATAAACTTAATTTGTCATTAAATTCGTGACTGCACAGTGGACAGATTATTAGGCTGATTAATAAGCGAATTTGAAAGGGCAATTTTAGATTATTCTGGGCAAATGAGAAGTCTATTTGATGTGTCTGGATGTTGAATATTGATACAAAATTAGAGTAAGAATATTCCAGATTTAGAGACCTGGATGAAAACGTGTTGTGATGTATTTTTAGCATGTAGTTGAGTTAGTGGATTCTATAATTAGTCATGAATGTAATAACAGGATAGGTTCTGGTGTAGTTCTATTTTGGGGACTGCTTATAATAGGAGGATAGGTAGTGGATGCTTAATTTAGTAAAGTTGCGGGTAATTATTTTAGGAATGTTGTACTATTATAAATACCGTAGAACTATATGTAATTGAGTAAGAGAGAAAGGAAATAAAGCATTGTTTCTATTCAGAAAAATATTCTTCTGTCTTCAATCTTTAGCATACCGGCACAAAGCAGTGCAGTATTGCTAAATTTATCCCAACAAAGTGGTATCAGAGCAGGTTGATTAACCTTGGGGCGTTTTCATGGCAGAAAACGGCAGCACCACGGTAAATGTCACAAAACCAGCAATTTCGTTGTTCAAAGGTGAGAACTACGAATTTTGGAGCATCAAGATGACTACGTTGTTCAAATCACAAGGTTTGTGGGAATTAATAGATAAAGGTGCCCCTACACAAGACCCCAATCCGTAAGAAACTCTGAGGAAGATGCAAGGGCGCTATTCTTCATCCAACAAGTAGTGGATGACACCATCTTCTCGAAAATTGCAGCAGCCACAATCACAGAGGAGGAAACTGAAGCTCCTGGGAGTGAAATTGGCACTCCAGAATTTGATGAGAAGCATGTGCAGATGGAAATCGAGACTAAGGTGGAGTCTAAGAAGAAAGTAAAGAAGACCAATGTGTCAGTGCAAGCAATGGTATATGGTGCATTGCCAGCTGAGGAGGCAAAGACAAGAAAGAAGGAGAAAGAAAAGGAGAAGCAATTGATGAAGATGCTACTGGGCAAGCTTCTAACTGGGAAACAAAAGGAGGAGCAGAGAAAATTAGAAGCTATGAAGCGGCAGTTCATTGCACAAATTGCTGAGGGTTTGGGCAGTAAAAGTTATGGTACAATTGAGGTTAAAGAGAGGCCGAAATATGAGACAAAGAAACAAAAGCCCAAGGTGGTTGAAAAGGAGGTCATAGAGGAGGTCATGGAGGCTGATAATGATGTGGAAGAATCCACGGTGGATGATGAATCAGTCGAGTCACAATCTCAGGTAGCTACTATCGAAGAGGCTAAGGAGCAGATAGAAGAGGTGAAACCGACATGGGAGAATGACAATTGGGATACGAAGATCTAGAATAATGACTTAGAAGAAGAAGATGATGTTGAAACTTGGAGTTGGAAATTTTGTATCAAGGGGGAGTGTTGAATATTGATACAAAATTAGAGTAAGAATATTCCAGATTTAGAGATCTGGATGAAAACGTGTTGTGATGTATTTTTAGCATGTAGTTGAGTTAGTGGATTCTATAATTAGTCATGAATGTAATAACAGGATAGGTTCTGGTGTAGTTCTATTTTGGGAACTGCTTATAATAGGAGGATAGGTAGTGGGTGCTTAATTTGGTAAAGTTGTGGGTAATTATTTTAGGAATGTTGTACTATTATAAATACCGCAGAACTATATGTAATTGAGTAAGAGAGAAAGGAAATAAAACATTGTTTCTATTCAGAAAAATATTCTTCTCTCTTCAATCTTTAGCATACCGGCACAAAGCAGTGCAGTATTGCTAAATTTATCCCAACACTGGAGTCTAGTTTCTGATGGTTTAAGTTTCAAGTCATTTGGAGTTCCCAATAATTATTTATGGTTGTTTGAGTAACCAAGGGTTAGAATTAACTGCTACTGTTTAGAATTCTGTTTTTACATTTATGTTGTATACGAATTTCAAGAGTCTTAGGAGTCTATAAATAGAGTTATATTTTGTTGCAAGAAGGTAAAAAAGAGAAATACAAAAGATAGTTTGAATAATAAAAGAGTTTTTTGAATTGTGTCTCTCTTCCCTCCACCTAAATATTTATCAAATACTAACAGGAACCACTTTATAAATTCTATTCGAATATAACTTATGGTCTTTATTATCAAGAAATAATATCAGTACTTGAACTATAGAATATGAAACTTCTGTATTTGAATCATTTGCACCATTATTTATAACTATAATAAAATGTGTATAGCCAACTTTAATCTATGAGACCAAAAAATTAAGTCAGTACCTTCCACCCATTCTTGGCTTTCAAGCAGTCTATAGCATGGGATTCAATTGCAAGGCACTTTGTTGCTGGATCCACCTTGCTTAGGCCCTGCTGTCTATGCCATCCATGAAGCCGGAACGATCAAGTACCTCTCTCTTAACCTTGGAGCCGAACTTTTGACCTGTTTTGGATTAATAATAAAATATTAACAACCAAGAATTTTTGTTACCCTTGCGCATATCAAACCAAATCTGCATATTTGATAAGAGTTTTGATCTGTTTGACATCGTTTCAAGGGAGGTAAGTTTAGATTTGAGAAACGTATACGACTTTTGTTTTCCAAAGACAAACCTTGCGCAAAAAAAAAAAAAAAAAACAACAACATCATTGCTATATTTTCTTGCACTGTTCATTGTGTTGAAATGAATGAATAAAAACACATTTTTATCTTGCCAATGGGCACATCCTAATGAGATCCTTCAACCAGTATTGATTGATGGTCCAAAACATAAACTTAGTTGTCTCATGTATACATGCAATGCAAAACTGGATAGTAGAAAAATACTCGACAACCAAATATCACCCTCGGATTACAAATGAACGAAATCCACACTTTTTCCTTTTTTTTCTTCATGTTTCTCAATGAAATGAAAACTTGCAAAAAAATTCAATTATTTTCAATATTTTAATATTAGTGTCAAACATCTCTTAATTATTGATTGCAGAATCATAACTCTATTATTAATTATTACTTTGCATTTTATCCAACACAGAGTTTTCAATATGTATAATCCTTTGTATCTCTCTGTATCCAGTTTCAAATGAAATCATTTTGGACCTCAATAAATTGAGGCCATATAATATGCTTTATAATAAAAAAAAATGAAATGTGAATTAGCGGGTCCGAAAATTCATATAAACTAATATAACCTATATTACAGGAAACACACCTCAAAATAATGTTATAATATTGTAGGGCCATGGTATTGGTTTTTCTTGTTTACTCGAGAAAATTATTATTCCTATGTGATTATTCCTTGTGATTATTCCTATGTTCAAAACAAATTTTGTCATGTACAATCCGCTCATTATAATTTACTGTTCAAATTTTGGAGTAATCAGTACAAATCTATCCTATAGCCTGATTGCTTGTCTGAAATACTTGGACACAATCCAATTAGGCCATCAGGCCACGCTTGAGCTTGTTTAAACAGAGAATAGGTTCCTTTATATTGGTTGTCATTTAACAATATGTCTTCTAAAGTTAAACATATTATTGACAATATTATCAAGGAAATTTCTTTGGTTTGGTGTAATATTTTAAGGAAAAAATATGCTTTAGTAGGATGGAAAACTGTATGTAAAAAGCAAGGAACAAATAGGGCTAGGAATATTAGATTTAGAATTAATGAATAAAGCTCTCCTTGTCAAACTGTACGAAAATGGAAGAATGTGCTGAAATCAAAATATGGCAGTAGTCGCTCTATATTAAACGCTTCCCTTATTGGAAAGAAATCTTACAAGACAATGAGGTAAATAGCTTAGGATTAAATAAAGACATTGGTAATGGTAGAAATGCAGCATTTTGGTTTCACAGGTGGTCTGGTGAATGTGCATTGAAATACTTCTATTCTCATCTTACTCACTAACAGTTGACAAGTTCATAATTCTGAATATAATACTATATGTCAGCCTAAGATTCCTCTTAAAGTGGAAATATTCTTGTGGTTAGTAAGAAGAAATAGGATACTGACGAAGATAAATTTAGTAAAAAAGGGTTGGTCAACGTATTGCCCCTTCTGTTGTATACCTGAATCCACAAACCATCTATATGCAGAGTTTAATGATTTCAATTTTCAGTGTCCTACTATTGATAATCTTTGGTATATCGGTGCAGTCATACCACTTGAAGACAGACTTTTAATTGAATTATTTAGAGGTATTGTATTATGGTTATAAAGGAATAAGGTCATTTTTTAAGTGGTCAGTCGGTTTTCACCTCCTCTCCTCTTTTCAAAACCCTAGCCGCCACCATCTTTTCTCCTTCTCTCCTCTTTTCTCCTCTAGCCCGCTCCTCTCACTCTTCTAGATCTCACCTCCAATATAGCTCCTCCCTTCTCTCACTGCTCTACTTTCTTGAGTGGAGAGAAAAATGAGAGAGGGGAGGGACCGAAGCCGAGTGGAGCCGATCGGAGCCCAGAGTGCGGTATCGTCAGAGCTCGGAGTATTGAGTCTCTATGTCATCTCGATCGGAGCACAGATGAGTAGATTTGGACGTCGGATCACGGTGTTGGTCGAAAGTGCGGATCTGATCATATAGAGCTATAGAGTTTAAGATAATAGAGTAATCATGAGTGTATATAAGTGATATTAGAATTTTAGAATTATTTAGAGTAATTTGGAGAATTTTGTGAGAATAAAAATTTAGATTTTGTATTGGAAAGTCATTTGACTCATTGTAAGTTCGTTTTTCTTATCAATGAATTTGTTAGTTGGCATTTAAAGCCACTAACCTTCAAAAAAAAAAGTGGTTAGTCCCAAATATTTTAAAGTTTGAGGTACTAATATTATTTCCCTAGCTTCTTTCTGCTGCAAGTCAAAGGGTGATAATTCATTCCTCAAATTGACTTTGATACGTCTTCATGATGTAAGGACCTTCCAGCAATGGTACATGCAGGGGTAGAGGAAGACTAGGTAGGTCAGGTGCAGGAAGAATCTCTCGGAACTATATATGGAAGAAGATCAGGACAATATGGAGGGTGTTTTGGCAAGGTTGATGGATAGCAGCCATATTCCCCAACAAATGTTTGGAAGATATCCGTGTGAAAAAGAAATCTGATATGTTGTTGTTTGTTTTTTGGAAATCAAGACTAATATTCTGCATCTTTTGTCATATTAGATATGATATATTTTGTCTCTGATATGGATGTAAAGTTGTGAGGATTATGTTGTTTCTTAGGGTTATAATTAGGTAATGTAGTTACTATGCTTTTGGAATGAACTGTAGTCTGTAAAAATAATGTTTGGAGTTTAGGTACCTACTTCAGGTTCCTTTACTCATATACTTCGATTTCAATGAAATCAGTGGATATATCCACTATTAATTATTGAAAAAGAGAGAACAGAGAATAGGTTCATTAGCTGGCCAGTTCTCCACAATCTGGCATATTGGAAATACGGACTGTTCTTTACATGTAGATATAATGTCCATATTTGTTGCTTTAGATATTCTATTATCTAATATCTAGTTTAAGAACTCTCTAAAAACATTATGGATCGTGGTGTATAAAAAGTTAATCCATGTCTGGTACAGGAAGGAGGTCTTCAATATCAAAGGATGTTTATCTTGCTGGTAAGGGTGTTCAAATGGTCGGTTTAGTTAAAACCAAATTAAAACAGTCAAACCAAAATTTTATTCAGTTTTAAAAAATCTAACCGAATCAACCCAATTAACCCAATTAAACTTGTCGACCGAATAATAGCTGAACCAAAAAAAATCGAAATAATGAATTTTGATTTTTTGGTTGGACTAAAATAAGAGATCCAATGAACACCACTAACCGCTGGGGGGACGTTGAGATGGATTTCTGTTCAAACTGAACAGGTCATAGACTGTGAACCGAACCAAGAACCAGATCAATGACTCCTCTCACCGATTTTGCATATTTTGAAGTGCACAATGTGTTGGGTCCCAATTTCATTGAAGGGCTTATTCACAAATGATGTTGATTTTTTAATAAAGGACATTGTTTGGAACTCTTTGTAATTTCTGTAACTATTTAAGAATTTCTGTAATTTACTTTATATGACAGAGAGATTGAAAATTGGGTTAGACCTCCAAATTGTGTCTCTGTGTCTCTTTTCAGTACCAGTGGTACCTTTAACCCTAACACAAAGCACAGATTCATCAGTCTGTATGTACTATTCTATGAATGATCTAAATACTAAGGAAAAGTTTCTAGGGAGAGCAACTAGTCACGAAGAGAAAGGGAGAGACAAAATTAACAGGGGTTTGCACTTGTTTTACATGCGAAGCCGCATGTTTCAAACGATCAGGTGTTTGAGGCATGAGGTTCTTGAGTCGTGCAATAGAGAAACAAATCTCGATGTTCGTGATAATTTTTCAGCTGTAATTTCTCGGAGGTTAGAAGATGTTACAAAATAGAAAAGAAAGAATGTGTAATTGATCTCATAGAACTCATCATTAATTAATATGGGAAGCCGGCTCAACCTTTGCTTAAGCATGGCAATCAACAATCTCAACTACAGAAAGTACGTAGTACATAAGAAAAATGTAATTAAGATATATGTTATATTTGTTCAAAAGGAAACATTCAACGATAAACAATCATCAGAAAAATAATCAGAAGTTCTTTCCATTACTTAGTCTTAATTTATAAGATGGTATCATAGTAGGAATTGATCCATGAAGGCCAAAAAGAAAAGAAGAAGAAGAAGAAGAAGAAGAAAACGAGGTTGAAGCTCTAATACTTAAGAATAAGTAGAAGGACAAAAAAAAAAGATAGCTTAGTGAAAAACAAAAATTCTAATTCAGTTTAAGGGAGATTAAAAAAGATCAAGTAGCAAATTAAGATGCAGAACCACAAGCTAGCTTGTAAAAGAGTCGAAGAAGCCATGCATATAAGTGGTTAAATATGAAGGTGCAAGCTCTAGTTTGATAAAAAGGAAAGAATGTGTAATCGATCTCAGCGGATTCTCATCATCGATCAATATATATAGAAAGCCATCTCAACCTTAATTTGCTCAGTAGGATGCAAATGGATAAAATTTAAGTGAATTTGCAGCTAAAACTGTAGTTTGATTTGATTAAAATCTTATCCAATCGAGCTCGAGTTAAAAGTCAATTGAGCTATCGTACTCCCGCTAATTTAAACTCAAATCAAGCTCAAGAAAAACTCTTAACTATATGTTGTGACTTCTCTTAAATAACTACTGTGTAACATAATTAATGTTTGTTTTAATCGTAAAAATTATATTTTGTGTACTTACCAATATTTATTTTGTTTATGATAAGTGCTGGAAATTTTACATTGGTATATAAAAAAAATAAAGCATATATTATGTTATGTGAATGACAAGTTTTGTTAGTCGAGCGAGCCACGAGTTACAAGTGTTATAAACCTGTAGCATAACGTTAAACATATATATGATTACTAAAAATAAAGTGGTAGGGAGGCCAATTACCTGTCAATATATAGTAACATAAAGAATGTGCTTGCAGTTCATCCATGGCCCGCTCTGTTGTGTAAGGCATGCGTATCCGTTTTTCCTTTTGGCTTTTCTTCTTGCTCAGTACATGATGAGAGCAATACAAACCAGATGTGCAGATAAAAAAACTCCAAGAGTGAAGATTTGATATTCATGGCAGTTCTTGTGTTGAACAGGAATTAATGAAAGCCAAGAAGGGGATCTAGAATTCTGAATTCTGAATTAGAGTTCTTGTATAACAAAGTCAAACTTTTCAATATGCCAACTAAAGACTTTTCAATATTTTGTTTTATTACATATTTGTACTTCACATAAAGTCAAATTCTTTATTTGCACCAGAGCGCCAAACTCGCCTAAAGATAGCTGCTAGAAATTTGAATTTCAAAAGCTCAAAATTTCATTATTATCGTAGTATTTGCTTAAAATATATATCAAGTTGTAATATTATATAAAATAAGGGCTGATGTGAAATTCCATATTTAAATAATTGAAGAGGTAGTGTTTAGCCTCTCTCCTCTCTTCATTTTTTTATGCACCCCGTCGGATTGGACTCCCTCTCTCACATCTTTATTTTGCTCCGGAAAAAGAAAACCAAATTCTCGAGTAAGATTTTTGTTTGTATCGTGTCCTAAAAAGTATAGTTTTAACTGGTGCAACTTTAATAAAGCTGGGTTTCTGTGCAAGGATTATTATTTTTTTTTGTAGAAAATACGGCAGCGACTGCCAGATATATTAATTCTGTGCAAGCATTAGAATCATGGTTTACAAAATCGGAATTAGAAGTGAAATCAATAAGTGCACAATGAAATGAAAACCGGGTGAATCAGTAATAATCGATCGAATCGTATCAGAAATTCATATCTTTTTTCGAAAAATCTTGTTTTGTACTTACAAATTTTTTTTTGTAAAACGTTAATTTGCCCAAAATTATGTTAAAACAAAAGAATAATATTGCTAAAGCTTATTATATTTACAAGTTAGCCATAATGTATATGTTATATATTTAAATTTAAATGTCAAAAAATATATGAAAAGATAAAATTATAATTAGAAACAACAATAGTTAATTCTCCACTATAATTTGTGATTTAGGCATGCATGTACCTCCTTACCTGATAATTATTTTGATTAAATGTTTGGGTCGAATAACTTTTCGTTGCCTCTGGTCTCTGGATCATTGTTGTATTAATTATTTATTCTATTTCTAAATCTAATGGATCAATACACCAAGTCTATTTGAAAAATCAAGTGCAAAGTCAAAAGGATGTAATGGATTAATATTTTTTTTTTGAAATGCTTGATAAAGACTATCAAGAATGAATATAAAATTTGTTTACATCACGATCCTACATACAACAAGATCAAAGCATCCTATGGTTTCGCAATTACTGTACTCAACATCAAACTCGGATTTGTTGAAACAACTCTACAAAACCTAACCCAAAGTCTCATCTCTTCCACAATCTTAGATGCAAGTAAAGTTGGAGGAATTAAAGAACCTCTGAAAATCACATCATTCCTCTGCTTCCACACATGCCACAACACCGCCATAAATCTCGTCGCCCACAATCTCTTTCCCTTTTCCCCTCCTTCACAAGTAGCTGATGACCGAAACCAAGTTTGAGTCACTGAGTTACCCCGTACCAACAAAGTTTGGCTTATTCTAATTTGAACCTGTTCCCATACTCTTGCCGAATACTCACAATAAAACATCAAATGCAAGGTGGTTTCCAACATACAGCAGCTGCATAAGGGGCATCTCAAATCAGCACACATCATTCCCCTTTTTATCATCAAAGCATGAGTTAAAATCCTTCTCCTTAGAACAAGAATTGCAAAAAAATTTACTTTCACCGGCGCATAGCAAGTCCAGACCTCCATGAATCCCCAACGGATCTTCCCTCCTGTCATGAAAATTTTATAAAAGGAACCGGATGAGTAGGTACCTCAAGAAGACCACCTCCAAATTAAGGAATCCTCTTGGTTAATAAAAAAATTCATCCATGTCAACCTCTTGATCTCTAAAAGCAAACTCATATGCCTCACGAAGTGACATAATTTGGTACCTCAGTCTCACTCCTCCATCTTTGAAAAACCGTATTGGAGCTCCATCCCAAGAATCATACCAGTAAGAAATTTGCATTCCCATCCGACTGACCATTGCGCCAACCAATGAAACAAATGCTTAATTTTTAGTAAATTCTTCCAAAAAAAGGAGCCACCAACCTTCCATATGATAGGCCCTGTAGACCGAAAATTCAACCTTCTAATCTTATAAATTATACTGCACCACAATCCATGCGGGTCCTGATATGCCTTCCACCACCATCTCAACAAAAGAGAAATATTTCTAACCTCCAAATCCGGCACTCCTAGACCACCATATTTTTTTGGAAAACAAACAGCCTTCCAATTTAGTAATGGCACCCCTTTTCCATTTCCATCATTTCTACCCCCACAGAAAGTTGCGGCATAGCTTCTCCATTTTTTTAATAACCCATTTAAGCAATAAAAAACAAGTCATGACATAAATCGGCATCGAAGTTAAAATATTTGGAAAGAACATTGTTGCATGCCCAATTATTTTGATTAAATTATAAGTGCAAATTAATTAAAATAAATTACTAACTTATATGTACAGCTGCCAAGATCAAATGATTAAGGCCTGTGTGGCGAACTGGTCATGTGAGTGTGTGTGTCACCTGTGTGTGACTCCAGATTGTTCTCTATTGCAGATGGATCGATACTATATAAATGACAAGAAATGTTAATACAATCGGTTCCTATTTATGAATCTTTAATTTCTTACCTTTTTCCTGTAGACGGGCATTTTAATTTGGTCCATAGAAGCATCTTTGTGTGCAGGGAACATAAAATCCTTACATAATTTCATCATCTCTACCGTGTTGTCTGATGGTGACATGCACTTGCTTAATGTTCTCCTTTATCTTATTATATTGTTTTGACTTTCGAGATATGATTAGAACGAACCAACGATGCTCATTAATTCTCATACTCAATTCTATATAAATCATCTGTTGTTCTTATTCTTCTATTCTCAAAGCATCAGATCTTCGTATTTTCATTTACAAATTTAAATTTGAATTTAAGTTCACACTTAATTACTATTTATACATACGTTCATACTAAATTTTGCAATGAAAATATGGCGACTTCATATTCAGTGTGATTAAGAAACCATAATTCACATGGGTCTGATATTCTCTTACGTAGTAAGCCATGGATTATTAATTAGTAAATGTATTAACGTTGAGAATAATAGCAAATGGACCATCGAATGGCCAAGGGGTGTATTGCACGTCAGAAAAAGCCTGTGCATTTACATGCAATGAAGTCCACTTCGATGAGGAGAGAGAAGAAGCCTGTGCATTTTTTCCGTAGACGGATCAGTGGTCTCCGTAAAAGTATATAACTTTTTTTTGTCGAGGACTTCGTTAAAGTGATCATGAGGGTCATTCAGCCTGGATACTATCAATTTCAATATCAATTTCAAAATCTATCGAATAGACTTTAAACAACAACTTCAAATGGTTTGAACCAACCTAGTGTTTTAATTGTGCATTTACATGCAAATTTTATAATTTTTCGAATTTATTTAATATCAAGTCAAGTAGTCAAGTAGTCAAGTAGTCAAAGGGATCTTCTCCCCCTGATATAACTGTTGTCATGTAATTATTATGGTTCCTTAATAGAATGGGTCTTTTTGGCCTTTTTTTTTTAAAAAAAAAATTGTGCATTTACATGCAAATTTTATAATTTTTCGAATTTATTTAATATCAAGTAAAGTAGTTAAATATTAGAGTTTTTATGTTAATTTTAATACATTAATTTTTTCAACATTTTTGACCGCTTGATATTGTACTAAAATAACTCGGAAAAATAAAAGAAAATTGTATGTAAATACATCACTCATAAAGCAAATTAGTTTGAAGTAGTCGTTTGAAGTATACCAAATTTTTTTCGGAATTGGTGTTATGACACCTATATCATAATTAATAAACTATTTTGAAGTAGTCAGGCTCATCTTTCCCGTATTTAATTAATAAAAGTATATAATTAATGTTGGCAAAGTTTGATTGGCCAATTTGATTAATCCTATTGGCTATTGAGATCTAGAAACATTGCCAGCCCTTTGATATTGGAGCAGGGTATATATATATCACGTATGTATGATACCTAATTAACCATGTAAAATGCTAAATTCTCACTGTCACGGTCAGATACAAATCAATTAAGTATCTGTTTAAAATATAGTGGGATCTGCTTTAAAATTTGTGCCAGATTAAAACAGGTGAGCTTAATAACCAATTAAGTTGGAGATGGACTGTTAATGAGAAATTCTCAGTTTATTCATTATGTACTTGTTTGGAGTATGGTGGCATATCCAAATTTGATGTGGTTGATCATAACAAAATAGAATTTTAAATAGAGATAATTAGCATAGGAGGAGGTGGACAGATGATCAGACTTGTGTGTTTTGCAATTATTTAGAATCTGTTAATCATCTGTTTTTTTCTTGTCATGTGGGTTAGGAACTTTGGTAATGGATAGGGATGTTTAATAGTTTTTCTTTTGATTGTACCACTCTTCAGGGAATTAGATAGGTATATACCCATGAAGGATCCCATTGTAGTAGAGGTAATTAGGGGTGTTATTGTTGGTCCCAAAGACAAACTATGTTATGAGTCTCTAACGTGTCTTAAAGCTATTATTGGCGAAAACTCGAATAACTTAGTCATAAACTAGAATATAAAATAATTAAGTAAAGAGTAGAGTTTAGAGGCACTTAACACCATATTTCTTTATGGAGTTCGGCACTAACGCCTACCGAAATTTTTATTTATACCATATTAAAAAAATAATAAACCAAAATATTATTTTTTCTGAGAACTTCGAAATCTACCATGTCTGTCAAATTAAATAGCATACCAAAAAATGAAAGTCTGTCATTTTATTTGGCAGACCTCAGACTAGGTCCGCCAATTAAAACTGCATATATCTTTTTTTCTTCTTCTTCTTCTTATGGCTAATATATAGAAAAGAAAAGTCAACTTTCAATATTGTTTTGTGGTAGGTGTTTGGGTCTCTTGTGAGGACCCTTATTTCCTTTATTGTTTACTCTCAGTGAGAGGCCTTTTCACATGTTTGTTTTGTAATTCAATTAACACAATAGAACCAATGCCTTCACGTTCTTTCTTGTCATGCCTTTTTTTTTTATATACAAGCTGGGCTCTTTTTTAATGTTAATTCAACCGTAATTTGAATAAAAATAAAATGTCAGCTTTTATATTAAAATATAATTTTTATATTAAAAATGGTGTAAAACAAGTAAAAAAAAAAGTGTTTGTCTGTTATTTGTAATACCCCGAAATTTGATTTATTATACTTATAGAACTTTTTCATAATATAATAAAGATTATAAATTTTTAGTAACATATTTATATATATATTATTTATAAATATAAAACGATTCAACTGAATTAGGACATTCGAAATATTTTTTTATAATATTTACAAAGTTAAAAACTAATATGAAATATATAATATATAATTAAACCATTTCAACAAAGTCTATAATAACTGTTCGTTAGATTAATTAAAGAGGGGCCAACCTTTGATTTATTCTCCGTTATATATGATAGTAATTTTTATTTAATAAGTATCTTAAATGTACGGTTTCGGAGCAGTTTTTTTTTTTGAAACTCCCGAAAATCCTCTTGATCAAGGCACTGTTTCAATTTAGATTTTCGTTATATATATAGAGAGAGAGAGATGAGGAATCAGGTTACAACAAATTTGAGTTACAACAACATTTTTTTTTCATTTTCAAAATCAAAATGGTCGATCCAAACCGTCCAACATGATTATCTAAATAAAATGTGCTTCCAAATCAAAATTTATATATATTTTTTTAATTTTTTTACTATTCATTAAAATGGGCACAAAATTCAATGGTCTGAATTTGACTAGTTTTTATAAAATACTTAATAAATAGTAAAAAAAATTCTAAAAAATGTAAAATTTGATATGGAGGCACATTCTATTTAGATAATCATATTGAACGGTTTGGATCGACGATTTGGACTTTGAAAATAAAAAAAATCATTGTTATAACTTTGTTGTAACTCAAATTTGTTGTAAATTGATCCCTCCTCATATATATATATATATATATATATATATATAGAGGTTGGCTAATATATAAACGTTTGTTCCTGGGCTCACGAACAAACGGTTCGGTTCTCCGATTTTCAAAGTCCAAACGGTCGATCCAAACTGACAGATGTTTAATCTATATTAAAATGTGCTTGGGGACCAAATTTTACATTTTTTGGAATTTTTTTACTATTTATTAAGATGGTTTGAAAATTGCTGTTTTCAGTGGTGCAGAATTTTAATAAAAACAGCGATTTTCAAACCATCTTAATAAATAGTAAAAAAATTCCAAAAAATGTAAAATTTGGTCTCCAAGCAGATTTTAATATATTTTAAACATCTGTCGGTTTGGATAGACTGTTTGGATTTTGAAAATTGGAGAACCGAACCGTTTGTTCCTGAGCCCAGGAACAAACGTTTGTATATTAGTCAACCTCTATATATATATATATATATATATATATATATAGACACACACACACATATTAAAATATCAGAATCGATAGACTCAGTTTCTTTCTCACACTATTTTATATCTGAAACACTTTCCTCTTCACTCTCTGTATGATATCCGAGTAAAAACAAAACTGAAGAAAAAAAAGGAAATTGGAGCAAATATTTTGTTGAAGGTTTGATAAAAATTATCAATGTCCAATTTGAATTCCGACTATATCGCATTGATTCTTAACTGTTGTTTCAACCTGATTTCAAATTATGAAGATCTTGCTATCAGGTAACTAGACTTTCCTATAATCTGTGTTTTCGTTTTGTATGATTGATTTGAATATGGTTATTGCATATTGAATTATAATAGCATATTTAATGGGATAGCGGGTCTGAGGTTGTAACTTGATATGTGATTGTAGCCTCCCACTGTTGGATGGATTTTCCAGTGGGTTGGCAGCCTTCTAATGCTGGAGGATATGGTGTCAGAGAAATGAGCGCATTTTTTCACGCAAGTTGGCGCAGCCACACATAGTGGTACATAGAATTCTGGGGGAGGCCGTGCTGTGGATGAAGAGTTGTGCGAGGCTGAGGCCGGTGGACTATAACCTCCTACCAGAACCTGACTAGAGCAGGTTATGAGGCTGTTTATGGAGAAATAAACTTTGCTTAGTTTTAATATCTGTTTGTTACGTTTCTTTTCAAAAAAGGACATGTTGTTGGTTTGAGTATTCAATTACTTCCTATGTGCTGGAAGTCTTTTATACACTACTACAGAATATGGGGATTGTACACGGATAAACCAACTAGAGCTACACGGATTTCCAACAGTGTAGGATATTAGGGTGTAGGAATGTCCCATCTTTTGCAAACGGATATTTATCCGTGTGCAATTATCAACAATCTACATGGATTTCTAATTAAAAACCGTGTAGAAATCCAACTAGAGCTACACGGTTTTTTAATAGAAAATCCGTGTAGGAATATCAACATTCCTACACGGATATTTAGTTAAAATCCGTGTAGCTCTCCTAAACATAATATTAAATAAATAAACCGGGTTCAGTAACCTTCCTACACGGATTTTTAAGTAAAAATCCGTGTATAATTGTTTCCTACACGGATTTTTAAGTAAAAATCCATATAGAAAAGTTGCTGAACCGTTTTTTTTTTTTTTTTTTTTTTAGCTAGCCTCCACTTTTGCTAGCCAATAATATATATTTCAGATTGAATATATATAGCTTTTTGCAAAAATAAATACATAACCTTTTGCAAAAATAAATAGAGAGCATTTTGTATATACATATAACCTTTTGCAACACATATATATACATAGCTTTTTATACATGCAATCCTTTTGATCCAACATATGACATATACCTCTCAAGATCCTATACAATGTTTGTATAAAAATTATGTCCTCACCACTTAGTAACCATGTGATCAAGTTTTGGGCCATGTTGCCAAAACTCATGGCTATAATCTACTCTAGCACGAAATTTCATACATACTAAGTTGTATTAGATCCAACATATCAAAAAGGAAGTTTGCATGTGATCTATGACATGATGTCTCTTGGTTAAAGGTCTCCAACAATATTACATCTCCAATGAAAAATGCAAGGATCAATATTTGTGCATACATACATACATCATAGGGAATAAAAATTCCCAATTAAAATTTATACATAAAATTAATTGAATCTGTATGGCTTTTATACAAACCACTGAAAATTAATTTCGTAAGAAAAAAATTACTGCATCTTAAATGTATTTACGAATGGAGGGTGGCGAAGAGGATAGTAACCAACTAAGACGAAGAGGACAGTAACCAACCAAAACCTTACAAAACCAAAAAGATAAATAAAAGAGAAATAAGTAATAATAATTACACATTACCTAAATAAACAATAATAAGTAACAGAAAATTAGAGAAAGAAAAAATATATATATACATACGTGGCTAACCTTAGCAAGATAGAGAGGAGAAAATAACAACTTCAAATATCTCAGATCCCAGTTGTGCTATGAGCTGAAATCAGACCAATATTTTAATACAGAGATAGAGAGAGTATTATAGAATCAAAACGGCGTTGGAGGGAAAAGACCTTTTTATATAACCAAAACCCTAAAACTACCTTTCTACACGGATTTTTCACTATAAATCCGTGTAGCTCTCTCTAGCATTTATACACTGTTATTTAAATAATAATCCGTGTACAATAACCCCTTCCTACACGGATTTTTCAATAAAAATCCATGTAGCTCTCTAGCCTTTCTACATTGTTATTTAAACAATAATCCGTCTACAATAACCCCTTCCTACACGGATTTTTTAATAAAAATCCGTGTAGCTCTCTAGCATTTCTACACTGTTATTTAAACAATAATCCGTCTACAATAACCCCTTCCTACACGGATTTTTTAATAAAAATCCGTGTAGCTCTCTCTACAATTCCTACACGGATATTTAACTAAATATCCGTGTAGGAAATGTAAATTTCAAACGGCTTTTTTGAAAAACTATTTTTTAATGAAATATCCGTGTGAGATTCTTAAAGATATCATTGATCATTGGAAAAATCCTATTTGGTACACGGTTTTACATAAAACCGAGAAAATCCGTGTACAACCACAGTGTAGGAAGCGTCATTCTGTAGTAGTGTATATGTTTTTAGATGTTTTTGGTGGGGCTTAGAACCCTTTCTGTTGTAATTCGGATACTGAGTTTACTCTCAGGATGTAAGGGCGTTTCTGTCCACCTTTATTTATTAATGAAATTCGGACCTAGGCAGCCACCGCCCGCCAGGTTTTTCAAAAAAAAAGAGAGAGATGGGCTTTGGTGAGTTGAGAAAAAAGATGTCATTTTTACTTCACATTTATATTTTTATTTTGAAAATCCAAACAACCAATTTGAATCACTCAACATATTCTCCATATTTAAATGTGTTTGGACACAAAATTTTATATTTTTTGGAATTTGTATACTATTTATTTAAGTCACTTTGAAAATCGTTGATGCAATGGTCTAGAAAATTTTAATGTTTTTTCCTGTTCACCCAGATCTGCGATTTCCAAAGTGGCTTAATAAATAGTAAAAAAATTTCAAAAAATGTAAAATTTGGTGTCCAAGCACATTTCAATATGGAGAAAATGTTGAGCGTTCGAATCGGTTGTTTGGATTTTCAAATCGGAATATGAGCGCAAAGTAAAACGTTGTTTTACTTTGCAATTCACCATAGCCCATCTCTCTCTCTCTATACATATATATATATATGTGTATATATATATATATAGTATGGCTAATATACTTTCAGTTGTATTTCGGCCGAAATACAACCAATTCATTTTTTAATTTCCAAAGTCCAAAATGTCGATCCAGACTGTTAGATGTGTTCTCCATATTGAAATGTGTTTGGAGACCAAATTTTACATTTTTTGAATTTTTTATATTATTTATTAAGCCAATTTGAAAATTGTTGATCCAACAGTTTCAATTTTTTTACTAAGCTATGTAGCAATATGTGTAGCGAATACAATTCCAATTAAATTTAGACTTCTACCCATATAAAAGATATATATATAAAATAAAATAAAAACATATTATATAATTGGAGAACTAAGATTAAATCCGAAATTTCATTATTCAATCGTAATTGTTGACGGATAAGATACCCAACATGCTTAATAATGCTTAATAATGAAATTTCATTATATATTCAGTTCTACAGTTGACCTTGAACATGTTACCTTCATAAAACTTTGTGCCGGTTGTATCTCCAGAAATATTATTTTTTTGCTGTTAGAGTTGACTTAGATATTCTCAAGACTTCATTAACACTTAATTACAGGCATTAAATTACCCATTAGGTCATTCTTTTTCTTTTTCAACTCCTTGTGCACTATTTTTCAGAAGAAATTAATCTTATCACTTAACTTCTCTATTAAGTGTATACAAATTCATACAAACAAAACATTGTTTTATATTAGAGGAGAGTTTCAATGCATCCAAAATTTCATGCTCCCATTTGCATCCATTTAAGTTATTTTATAAAAACGAATCATTACTTTTTAATTCTTATCTAATAATTAGTAAGTTTGCAAGAAGCCCCTTATATATTTGATAATAGAACTTAGTCATTTAAAATATTAAGGTTCTAATGACAAATTGTTTAATACAATTAAGATATTCCAAAATTAACTACAAGCATATATATTTACTTATGAAACTTTATAATCAATTAAGGACAAAATAGTCATTTTTATATTTATTAGAATTTCAATTTGAGTCAATACATATTAGACCTTATAAAATTTTATTCAATTGCATATTTTACTCTGTATCTAATACACTTTACAAATATTGAAAATTTAAATGTTACAATTCCAATTTAATAATTACTTCATCGATTATGTATGTTACCTCATGTCAATAAATATTTTCTAGTATTCAAAAACTAGGATGTTACACAATGAGCGTGTATGCTTACGTGTTTTGAGTATTACTGGGCTTTCTATGAGATTTATATATGGTATTTCTTTAATAAGATGATGTTGGGTGCATGAAAACTATCTCATCAATGTTATTGTTAATTTGTTAATGTGTGTAAATTTAATATCAACACTTTACTATTACTTATGTGTGACGTTTTTTATATCTTATATCTTGTTGAATGAATTAAAAAAATTGATATAACGAAACATTAACTACCGCGGACATGAAATGAAATTTTACTATCTTTATTTGTTTCCTCCAATAACTTATATATTTTTATAAAATTCGACGGAAAGCACCAATTGTTGGGGAATCATGAATGCCAAACAATTACGCCTTATCTAGAGATCAAACAATTACATCTCATTTAGGGGTCAAACACTTACATCCCGGGGAAGAAGAAACAATCCCCACCTTAACCTAAGGACCGTCCCATGCCAAAGCCGACTCATATAAACATAATCATAAGTGCGAAATACAATACCTGATTCCATAACGTTGGCCATGGAATCCTCAACTGCGAAAAATCGTCTCCGTGAGCACGAGACTCGTCTTCTATGGCAAGAAGCCCTTCTCTTCTCGCCTTTTGGTTGTATGGTCGTAGACTAGGTCTTCCAAAGCAAGAAGATCGCATCTTGAGAATTCATCTCCAAATTTCTTAATGGAATTCTCCTCTCAATTCTTTGATGGTGGAAGAAGGGAGAAAGACACTCAATTTCTGTAGAAGAATGACTTCTGAAAAGAGTTAGTTATCTTGTGCCTTGGAGACCCATCTATATATAGTATTACACATCTGGCAGCGTGAGTGCGGGTGGTTCACCCGCACTGGGCTCAGTACGTCCGCACTGAGTTGATTCGCGTCCAAATAACCGCCTTAAAACTCAGCTCCGAATTTTTACAAGTCTTGAGTGCGTCCGCACTGGGGTTCAGTGCGTCCGCACTAAAGGTCCCATTGCGTCCGCACTGGGGTTCCATTGCGTCCGCACTGGAGTTCCATTGCGTCCGCACTGGGGTTCCAGTGCGTCCGCATTACGCTTAGACTTTTTCCTGTGTTGTCCGAAGTTCCCAAAATATTGGCTAAGTACTGAGTGCGTCCGCACTGGGGTTCAGTGCGTCCGCACTAAAGGTCCCACTGCGTTCGCATTGGGGTTCCAGTGCGTCCGCATTACGCTCGGACTTTTATGTGTTTAATATGCTCCACATCCTTTATCTCTATTTTCAAAGCCCAAACAGTCGATCTGAACCGCTCAACATGATTTTCATAATAAAATATGCTTGGAGAACAAATTTTATATTTCTTAGAATTTTTTTAGATAGGTACAAAATCACTATTGTAAGGAGATTCTTGACAATCCGATAAAGTGATATTGTATCTATGTAAAAAAAATATTAACAAATTCTAAAAAATATAAAATTTAGTCTCCAAACATATTTTATTATGAAAATCATGATGAACTGTTTGGACTTTAAAAACGAAGATAAAAAATGTGGAGCATATTGAGGGCACAAAATAATGATACATTTGAACCCTCCTCACATATATATATATATATATATATATATATAAAACAAAAATAAAGGGAAAAAAATGGAGAAAGAAAACATGGAATATAATTCAAAACCAAATGCCAATATGCAAAAACAGTGAAGATGGATTAGTTCAATGAGAGCCGAAATGGAAAGAAGGAAATATAGGAGGCAGCCCTAACTCCATATTTTTTTATTTGAACCCAACCCACAAATTATACAATATTCATCAATGGGTGACATACACCAAGTTAAACGGATAAAGAGAAATTTCTTCCTGAACCCACAACTGATCCACTAAAACTGGAAAAGAAAAACAGAAAAGGACAGAGGAAGTAAGAAAATGGCGGAGAGTGAGAGAGAGAATTGCCGTTGAATATTGATACAAAAAATTGAATTAGAATACTCCAGATTTAGAGAACTAGTTGAAAATGTGTTGTGATCTAATTTTAGCATGTAGTTGAGTTAGTGGTTTCCTTATTTACTCTAGACAGGATTAGTGCGTGTAGTGGGGTTAGTTATTTCTAAATTTAGTAGAGTCATGAGCTGTGGTAGGTTTCCTATTTTGTCTTTTTGTAGTGCTATAAATTCAAATGTATTGTAATCAAGCAAAATTAATTAAGAAGTTGAATTTCTGCAGAAATTCTTTGTCTCTGTTTTTTGTTTATTCTTCCAGAAAATTCCATCAATTGGTATCAGAGCAAGTCGATCCACTTTGGGGCGTTTTCAATGGCAGAAAACGGCAACAACACGGTGAATGTAACTCAACTAGCAATTCCTCTCTTCAAAGGCGAGAATTAAATTTTTTGGAGCATCAAGATGACGACCTTGTTCAAGTCACACAGCCTATGGGAGTTGGTTAACAATGGTCCAGCAGATCCAGATCCAAACCAGCAAGAAAATCAGAAAAAAAGATGCAAGGGCGTTATTCTTCATCCAACAAGCAGTGCATGACACCATCTTCTCGAAAATTGCAGCAGCCACCAATGCAAAGGAAGCATGGACAACCCTGAAAACAGCATTTCAAGGAAGTAATCGAGTCATGGCAATCAAACTTCAAAGCCTACGTAGGGACTTTGAAACTTTGCAAATGAAGAAGGAAGAATCTGTGCAAATCTTCCTTTCAAGAGTACAAGAGGTGGTCAATCAAATAAGAGTATTTGGAGACACCATGGAGGAAAAGACTGTGGTGGCAAAGGCGTTGAGAAGTCTAACACCCAAGTTCGATCACGTGGTAGCAGCAATAGAAGAGTCTAAAGATCTAGACACCTATTCCTTTGATGAACTCATGGGGTCACTGCAGACTCATGAATCAAGGATGTCAAAGGCAAAAGATAATGATGATGACAAGGCTCTTTACATGAAGGGGGAGTCATCAAGAGGTAGAGGAAGAGGAAGAAATAATTCGACCAGAGGCAGCCACAATCCCAGCAGAGGACGGGCTAATTCCAGCAGATGAGGTAGAGGCCAAGGTAGAAGCAATCAAGCAAATTTATACGACAATTCCAAGAAGGACGTTCCATGCTATTATTGCAACAAGTGCGGGCACTACCAAGCAGAGTGCTACAAGAAGCAAAGAGAAGAGAGTCAAGCAAATTATACAGAAGGGGAGGATGCACAACCAACTCTCTTCATGGCCAGCAGCACCACTGACAAAGTTGATGTAAGCAACATATGGTTTCTCGATAGCGGGTGTTCAAACCACATGTCTGGATTCAAGCAGTTGTTTGAAGATTTGGATGAAACATGCAAGTTGAAGGTTAAACTTGGCGATGACAAGCAGATTCAGGTAGAAGGCAAGGGTACAATTGCAATGCACACCAAAGAAAATGGTATGAAATTCTTGCATATTGTGTATTACATTCCAGACTTGACTCAAAATCTGCTGAGTGTCGGACAGTTGATGGATTGTGGTTATTCAATTGTGTTTGAAAGAAAAACTTGTGTAATAAAATCTGAAAACCAAGTATTGGTAGAGGTGAACATGACAACCAATAAATTGTTTCCCTTGGAGGTGTCAAATGTAAAGGAAAGAGCAATGGTTGCAAAAGATTTGAACTAATCTGAGTTATGGCATCTTAGATATGGTCATTTGAATATTAATGGTCTGAAATTGTTGAACCAAAAACAAATGGTTTATGGCCTACCTGAAATCAACCAAGTAGGTGTTTGTGAAGGATGTATATTCGGTAAACAAGCCAAGTTTCCATTTCCAAAAGGCCAAGCCAAGAGAGCAACTCAAGTGCTTGAGTTGGTTCATGCGGATTTGTGTGGTCCAATGCAAACCGAATCACTTGGAGGTAGCAAGTATTTTCTCCTTTTCATAGATGATTATAGTAGGATGAGTTGGGTGTATTTCCTACAAAGCAAAGGAGAAGCATTCAGAAATTTCAAGGTGTTTAAAGCTCTTGTAGAGAAGCAATCTGAAAAGAAGTTGAAGGTGTTAAGAACGGACCGAGGTGGTGAGTTCCTCTCAAAAGAATTCATTAATTTCTGTGAAAATGAAGGGATACACCGTGAGCTAACCACACCCTATACACCCGAGCAAAATGGGGTGGCAGAGAGAAAAAATAGAACCATTGTTGAGATGGGTAGAAGCATGCTCAAATGCAAGAATCTACCAAACAAATTCTGGGCTGAGGCAGTTGCAACTGCGGTGTATGAATAAAACTCCATTTGAGGCATGGCTTGAGAGGAAACCAGGGGTAAGTTATCTAAGAGTATTTGGATGTATAGCCTATGCATTTGTCAATCCACAAAAGAGAACCAAACTTGATGAAAAATCAGAAAAATGTATTTTCATCGGGTATTGTACACAATCCAAAGGATATAGGCTGTATAATCCCGAAAGTGGCAAAATTATTGTGAGTAGAAATGTTTTGTTTGATGAAAAACCAAGTTGGCAGTGGAAGGAAACCATAGAAAATGCAGGGATTGAAGAACCAACAAACGATAATGAAGAAATAGTTGAAGGTGTGCAACAACAACCTAATTCAAGCACTAGTGTGCAACCCTCAAACAACAGCACAAGTCAACCTTTTTTGAGTAATGATGAGAGCTTGAATGAAGCTTCAAGTACTGAACCATCAATAAGGGTTTATAGGAGGCGTGATAGAAGTCCAAAAATAACAAGCAGAAAGACAAAATGCTTGCAAGAACTGTATGAAACTACACAAGTTCTCTTTGTTGCTGATCCCACAACATTTGAAGAAGCGGCAGAAAAGGAGGAGTGGTGCAAAGCAATGCAAGAAGAAATACATGCAATCGAGAAGAACAAAACTTGGCAATTTGTGAAGTGTCCTGAAGGTAAAAATGTTATTGGTTTAAAATGGGTTTTCAAAACTAAATTCGGTCCAGATGGAAGTGTTCAAAAGTTCAAAGCTAGACTTGTGGCAAAGGGTTATGCACAAGAATATGGCATAGATTATGAAGAAACATTTTCACCAGTTGCAAGGTTTGAAACAGTGAGATTGTTGTTAGCTTTGGCTGCTCAAATGAAAAGAGATGTATATCAATTTGATGTCAAATCTGCCTTTCTCAATGGAGAATTGATAGAGGAAGTCTATGTTGAGCAACCAAGAGGATTTGAAGTGAAAGGCAAGGAGAGTTTTGTGTATAAACTGGCAAAGGCTTTGTATGGTTTGAAACAAGCACCAAGGGATTGGTATAGCAAAATTGATTCATACTTCATCAATTCGGGTTTTGAAAGAAGCAAGAGTGAGCCCAATTTGTATGTTAAAAAGGCTGGAAAGGAAGATTTGTTGATTGTGTGTTTGTATGTAGATGATATGATCTATATGGGCACAAATGAAAGATTGTTGGATGCATTTCGAGCTAGCATGAAAAGGGAATTTGAAATGACATATTTTGGATTGTTGCATTACTTTCTTGGTTTAGAAGTAGAGCAAGAGAAAGGAAGCATCTTTGTGTCACAAATGGAGAGATGCATGTCAAAAGAAATTTGTGGAAATCACCTTAAACAGATGAAGGTGTTGAATGCAATTATTGGAACTAGAGGTGGGATTTTAATTGCATGGATAGATAGGCGGTTTGAGGAACTAGGTTCTGATATAAGAGAATTCACGGTTACATTGAAACTTAAGAACAAGGAGGATCAACAAGTAATCTACATAACAGGAGTATATGGCCCATCTGTCATTAGCAACCGCCAAAGATTTCTTGATGAATTACAAGAAATAAAACCCACAGACAGTATACCTTGGATACTATGCGGTGATTTCAATTTCACACTTCATTGAAGTGATAGAAACAGATCAAATGGCAACGGATCACAACCGCTTAGATACTCACAGTTTATTTCATCTATGGGATTGATAAACCTACCACTTCAAGGGCGCCAATACACATGGTCTAGAGCAAATGGACAACATCGGGTAGCTATTGCCAGGCTCGATCGGTTTCTCATATCAACGGATTGGAATATCATATATCAAACATCAAAATAGCAGACTCTACCAAATACGTGCTCAGACCACTGCCCTGTCCTTTACACAGCTACAAATACACATAAAAAGACCATTTTTTTTCAGTTTGAGACATGTGGTTGAGATCAACACATCTACAGCAGCTTGTCGCTTCTAACTGGCAGGAATCACCAAAGGTTAGCTGTAGCTGCTTTCTATGTAAACCGCACTGTACCTGACATTTAGTTATGAATGAAATCACTCAAATCGATCTTTCTTTACTGTTAGGAGAAGGAGAAGGCTGATGCTGAAGCAAACATTGAGCATGAATTTGACTCTGACAAAGAGGAAGCTCTGTCACGTTTTGAACTAGACACTTCTGATGAGGAAGCTCTAGCATAGTTTGAGGAGGAAGAGGCCCACCTGGCTTATGAGAACTAATTTTCAGTTTCTTTGTTGTTTTTTTTAGGTCTATTTTTCCAGTTTTTTAATGAGTACCGAAATTAAAAAATTCAAGGTTATGTCGTGGAATTGTAGGAGGTTTAGGGGATTTGACAGTAACATCCTAATTTTTGAACATTTGGAGAATGGTCTAACACATTTTAGTTTTTTCCTTTAGGTACGATAAATTAGTTACATATGTTAATTAAATTTCATTTTGCTTAATGGTAAAGTTGTATATTGATTAGAAAATATTTTATTTTCTCAACTTTGGAATATTTAAAAAGATTTTATTTCTGGATCATGGTAATTAAAATCTTAGTATTTTAAAGACAATCATAATTCTAAAATTATATGAGATGCTCAATGTAAATAAACTAGTCTCTAAATAAATAAAAAGTATGGGACACATGTCATCTCCTCTTATTCTCCACTTAGCAAACTATTAAATTTGCATATGGGACACATGTCATCTCCTCTTATCCTCCACTTAGCCTAACCCCACTAAAAAACTTTTAACAATAATATTGATCTCCTTCGATTTTTCTATCCTTCAATTTTTTTTTGTGAATCCGCCAACAGCTACCAAATTCATGTCTCTCAAATAGATATTCCCTCTTGAGACTTTAGTGAAAATTTGAGAGAAATTGTGAGAAATTGAAATGGTTTTAGTGTTGATAAAGCAAGGGAAAGAAGAATAGTGGGTGCACTTAGAGACTTCTTGACCCTAGGTGTTCATGGTACTATTTATTTCTCTTGTGCTTTTTTTTTTTCTAGAACCTAAGCTTAGGCTCAATTAGTGTTGCTTTACTATTAATTCTATAGTGAGTCACACTTGAAATTGTAACTATTTGTGAGTTAAAATGAGGTCTATTGTGAAGAAATTTAGAAGAGTTCTTGAGTTTGAGTTTAATCTAGTTTTTGGGGCAAATTTGTGAAACATAAAAAGGATGTTTACAAATAACTTCTTGCTAAATCTTTTGAAAGCTCAATTAAGTGGTTTGGACAAAAGCAAATTTATTTGGAGAAAGAAGACAATGAATACTTGTTTTGCCCAAAAGCTTGATTTTGATTCATATTCAACTTTCGCATGTTGTGTCACTTAAAATTCTGACCTTAAAACGAAAAAAGAGGGACTCTGTGGTGCATTATGGTATCATAATTGAAACATTTTTCTGTCCTTTACAGGTCTTTCTCAGGAACATACAAATTGTGTGAATTGCGGCTAATTAAATTAATAGAAGTTATCATCGAATTACGTAACCAAGCTTGCGAACTTAGCATAGACATGACTCTCGTGATTGGACCAGGCATGGTTGTATAATCCATCCACACCTCAACGACACGCTGATCACGTCGTCTTGACATTGCTAAGGTGCGGGTTTCGAGTTATTCTCAAATTCCTCTAACCTATTTAATTGTTGTTGTTTGCTTGTCAATTCCTTTGCTTATTGTTGTTGTTTGCTTGTTTGTTTAGTTGCCAATTGGTTGTATTGTTCATGTTTGCTTGGTGGCTTGCTTTGTTGCTTGATTGGTAATTAGTTGTAATTGTGTTCTTGAATGTGATTTTGAATTGCATAGCATGAATGCATGAGTTGCTATATGGAGCATGAACATATATTCTAGAGTTGAATTGTGACAAAACTTGAAGAGTTTAGTGGCAAAATAATATTGTAGTATATGCTAGTGTTATACTTTTTGATTAAAACATCACGATGCATGATATACATTATTATAGCAAAAATCTGAAAATGAAGTTTGATTTTCAAATTTAGAATTTGGTTTTGAAACAAGATAAGATTTGCATCAAGTGTTTGAATTGCATTGCATATGCATAAATGATATAGGACATGAGTTGAACTAGAACTTTTGCATGATATACTTGCATGCATGATACATAGCATGATATGAACTATTTACATGCATAAAATGAACCTTCAATAGAAATGTGAATATGATTTGCATTCATAGACCACATTGATTTGCTTGTATATGGAATGTCTTGTATGTACTTTGATGGGAATTGAAGCATGAAATTCGATGGTCATGTAGGCGGCATATTCGGGTAGCTCATAGCGAGAGCTGTGTAGGCGCCATATTCGGGTAGCGCATAGGGAGAGCTGTGTAGGCGCCATACTCGGGTAGCGCATAGCCATAGCTGTGTAGGCGCCACATTCGGGTAGCGCATAGCGTCAGCTGTGTAGGCGCCATATTCGGGTAGCTCATAGCGAGAGTTGTGTAGGCATCATATTCGGGTAGCGCATGACCGGATTTATGCTTGGTGTAAGAACTTGTAACACATGATAAACAAAGGAAAATATTTGAGAATTGATATACTTGAACAATTGTGCATATTTGATAATTGCTAAATTTGGAATAAAGCATGGTTAAACAATAAGGTTGCATAAGTAAATTGGGTTGAACTTTTAAGTCTTTGCACATGAGCTTTACCTATTGTGAACTTATTTTTATGTTTGGTTGTTACGGTCTAATAGATTGTTTCTCAGAGTTGCTGATTTTTGTTATCGTACTTGAGTATTCGAAAAAGTCAAGTTCTATTATTTTCGTTAACTGATTATAGTTGAAGCTAGTTTATTGGAATCTTAGATTATTATTGTAGTCTATATATATTTTTGGTGCTGGGTGCTTATTTGGTTTCAGTTGGTCGGATATGAGGATAACTCGACTGGAACTGAATACCGCACTGAGAGATTTTCAGTCTTTCACATTTTTTATTTCGGTGGATTCCAAGGTACAAAGCACAAGAGACAAAAACGAGATGTGAAGCTAGGAGACTGCGGGACATATCACAAAGTTTTTTTATAGGTATCGTGGCTCTTGTCTATGTCATTGGTAGTGTATGTATATATTTATAATATTGAGCATGAAAATAAAATCGCCTTGTGCTGACAGCACAGCGGGTTGTCGACCCTGTTGTTAGGGTGTGACAATGACCAAGTGCAATGTTGTATGTGATGGAATAAGGAAATCCCGTTGTGATGTTTGCATATTGCAAGAGACAAAATGGAATGAACTAGATTTTAACATTTACTCAAGGGTGTTGCCAATATTTTTTGAAAGGAACTATGTGGCAATTGGTGCTTTCAATAGTTTGGGGGATTGTTTAATTTCATGGAAGCAGAATTATGAACTAATTTCTTCCTGGTCTACTCTACACATGTTCGGCCTTGCTTAGACAAGTTCAAATAGGAGGTAGGATACTGTTTACTAATGTTTATGGGCCAACAAATGACTTGAGTGAACCGGCATTTTTGAATGAGATTAAAGGGATCTCTCAATTAGTGCAAGGATCATGGGTGTTGGGAGGATATTTTAATATGGTGCACTGGCTAGTTGATAAGCGGGAGGAAAAAGATGCCTCTTTGCCACCAACTCTCGTCGTCGAATGTCAAACGTTGATGTTCTCTTTGTTGATAATAGGAAGTTGGTTGGCCAACAGGATGCCGCGCTGCGCAGGTAGGCCTGCCGGGCCGGGAGCACGGTGGGAACGGGCTTCCCAAAAAGCCAGCCCCGGAAAACCCGTGGCAGCATAGAATGAGGGGGACAACCTTCAAGTTGTGTTGGACGGGTTGCGGGCGGATAAAAGCAGACGTGGGAACTCGGAGGGAGACATGCGTGGTCTCTCGCTCATGTGCTCTTTTAATGATTTCACTAGGGACATTGAAGTCGTGGATGTGCATTTAAAAAACAAAATTTTCACTTAAGCAAAAGGCTGCAACCCTTTTTATCCAAGTTGGATAGAATCTTCATATCAACCGAAATAGCCACCATTTTTCCTTCAATTTCGCTCGAGGCTCTTGAAATGACTGTTTCAGATCATTCACCCCTGTTGTTATCTTGTTCTAATCCGTACCCATCAGGAAGGCCTTGTCGGTTAGAGCTTTTTTGGCTGAAGAACCCGACCAGCAGAGAGATGATCACGCAAATCTGGACTTCGTCTCAATATAATGGGCAAGCACTGATTACAGCTTTTCAAGCTAAGGTAACTCAAACTCATGTTAATTTGTGTGAATGGCATTGTCAAAAAAATTCAGAGTTGGAAAAACAGTTAAGGTTTTGCAAAGAAACAATTATATTTTTTTGATAGAATAGAAGAAACAAGGAATTTAGAAGAGTATGAGTTTCAGTTTAGGCTTATGGTTCGTGAAAGGGCTTTCAAACTAGCTTGTATATCAGAAGATCGATGGAAACAAAGATCTTGCTGTAATTGGCTAACAAATGGTGATAGAAACACTTGATTTTTCCATGCTTTTGCCTCATCTAGAAAGCATAGAAATCAGGTGCTAAAATTGGCCCATGGGGGAGCCGAAACCTCAATGGAAAAACAGATCTATGGTGCGTTTAGGGATCATATGGTGGGATTACTAGGTACTAAAATTTATACTTTAAATTTTCAACCAATAGCTGTACATAATTCTGTACATAATTCTGATACTGATTTAGATGGTTTAGATGGATATTTTACAGAAATTGAGATTTTCTATGCTATTAAACAATTAGCTAGAAATGTGGCTTCAGGGCCGAATGGAATTCCAAATGAGTTTGTGCAAAAAAAAGTTGGCCAGAAACGAAAGGGAATATTGTTTCAATGGTGCAGCAATTTTATTCCAATAACCTGGAGTTAAAAGGAATTAATAGGGCCAACTTGGTACTGATACCGAAAAAGGATGGGTCTGTGGGAGTTGGCAAATAGACTCAGTTACAAACTTTCGGATCTCATTTCGCCAAATCAAATGGCTTTCATCAAGGAGATTAGGCAAATAGCCAAAAATTTCAACACAACACTGGAGATCATTCACCATTTGTCCAAATAAAAAAAGAAAGGCGTTCATTAAAATTGATTTTGCAAAAGCTTTTTGACTCGATAAGTTGGGAGTTCTTGCTTAATGTGATGAGGGCAAGGGGATTTCCTCCTAAATAGTTCAGTTGGATCCGAAATTTATGGGAATCAGCTACTTCACGAGTTGTTGTTAATGATGAGATGTCGGACCATAAGAGAGGCTTGTGACAGGACGACCCGCTTTCTCTGATGCTGTTCAATGTGGCAGTGGATGTCTTGCAAAGAATGATAGGTAAACTGAATCAAAATTTATATATTTTTTTATCTCGTATGTTGAGAGAAGCAGTGATTGTTTTACAATACGCCGATGATACAGCTATCATTGCAAATGCAGATGAAAAGACCTTGATATCACTCAAAATCATCTTACCGATGTTTACGGCAATTTTGGGACTCCACATTAATTATGAGAAAAGTGTGGATTCCGATCAATATGCAAGAGTAGGAATGCATATGTGTGAATTTGATTTTGGGTTGTCAGTGCTCTAATTTTCCAAAAGTATATTTGGGAATGCCACTCACCATTAAAAAGCCAACAAGGGACATGTTTATTCCATTAATACAAAGGTTTTAAAGCAAATTAGAAGGTTGGAAAGGTAAACTGATTTCAAGGGGCGGTTGGTTGCAACTCCTGAATTCAGTTCTTTCTTCAATTCATATTTACTTCATGGCTTGTTTTCAATTGCCTAAATGGGTCATTAAGAGGTTGGATAAAATCAGAAAAAAGTTCTTGTGGGGGTAAGAATGATAACAATAAAATTGACATCTCTTTAATTAATTGGGATATGGTTTGCTTACCAAAAGAGTGGGGAGGTATGGGAGTTTGCAATTTCAGATTGAGGAATAAATCGTTATTCTTGAGATAGTCGTGGAGGTTGCATACGAGTTTGAACTGTTTATGGACAGATAAGATGATTGTTCTAAAATAGAAAACAGATTTGAAAGGGGCTGTAAGATGGATAAAGTCGGGTTCCTTCTTCTAGGGAGCCCTAGTAGCCATGATTCCAATTTTTAAATGCTCTACTATTGACGTGAGCAGTACAAGTCAGCTGGTGTGGCGTTGGGAAATCAATGGGCATTACTCAGCAAAGTCAGCATACATTGTGATGGTAGGAGGAGGCAAGATTGCGTGGTCATATACTCACACATGGAGATATATTGCTCACCCGGAAGATAATGGCAAGGAGAGGCTTCCCATGTTCTCCAATGTGTGAGACTTGTGGATTGCATAAGATAGAATTAGTAATGCATATGTTTTTTAAATGTCCAAAGGTGGTCCATTTGTGGCATAGAATGGCGACCATCATAGGGGTTCGTCTCATGTCGGCAACAAATACATTGGTTGATACTTGGAACAAATTTGTTTTTAACACAGCCAAATCTGGTATAGGGAAAAGCAATGGTCGGTATACTTCATCTCAACTTACTGGTCAATTTGGAAGCTATGAAATCAGAAGATTTTTTAGGGCAAGGAAGCACCACTCAAGATGATTGAGGAGTGCACGCTGCAAGAAGCCAAACTATGGATACAAAATTGTTAATTTAATTTCGTTGTGTTGTTGGTAGGTAGTAGTTGGTAGTATCATTAATGTATTTTCCTTTTTTTTTATCTTTTGTATGAACTATAACTGACAGCCACTATCAGCATTTAAGAAAAAAAAAGACCTTTTTTTACTCTGTCAAATCCTTTAGATACACTAAAGTGAATTTATTATTTATCTCTCATTAAAAATCTAAGTTACATACTATACATAAGATACATAGCCCGCCCAATGGTCTAATAGCAGTTCAGAATATCTTAACATATATAACATAATACATTTTAAATATTTTTTTAATAATTTTCTTCAAACTCATACCATTAAGGCTCTCAAATTTATTTAAATAATGCTTCAACAGTTCTTTGAATTATCATATGATTTTGCACTTTTTCAAATATTTGGAAGGAGATCATGTCGAAACTTTCCATGCAGCCTGTAGCGAGCCATTAATTGGGGCCATTCACTAATGATATTTGAGAGGAACGGAAGGATGGAACAGAGCACTAGTATGAGAATTGCAAGCCACAAGTTGTTGGGTGCTATCACTGTGAACAAACCGGTACCAAATGCAAGTGCAGTAGCCATGTAAGCACACCACATGAGCACCCTCGTTTTTTTCCTGTAATTCAGCAGGTAATCCAAGTCGTCCCTTGTTGCCAAAATACAAAGAAATGCGACAGAAAGGGAAGAACACATGGCTATGGTGTCAGAGATGAGGAACACTTTGAAAGCTACTTTCCTTGCAAAAAGGGGTTGTCCGGCATCAAAGGGATCAGTACTGAATCCTCCTGGCAATGTAAAAGCAGCAGCGAAAGTGATAGTAGCGAGAAGGGCAGCGACCAGAGATGTGTTGGAAGTGTACTTTGCTGTAAGTGACTTCACCTCCTTAATTGCTTGCTTGTTCATCTCATTTTTTGTGTGAGTACTACTTGTGTGTATTATTGATGAGGGAATTTCGTTTGACAATAGTGTGAATGACTCATTCTGTGATAGCAAAAAAATGAAAACAAAAATATAAGGCAATCTTGGTGTTGTGTAACATTAGCTATATCATGAATATGAATTAACTTTACCCATTTCAATGTGTTCCATAAGTCGTGCTTTCCAAAAACTATGCTAACTGCATTCTCGTTCATAACATTAACAGCAGTGTAATCCTGTTCTGCATGGGATAGTAAAGAACGAAGGAGCTTCGGGTCACACTTGTCAGCAGCAAGATGTATGGGAAGACTGCCAATGTTGTTGGCTTGGTTAATAAGCCTATGAAGCTGGGGCGTTCTCAGTATGTAGTCGATAAAATCCGGTTGCTCGCATATAATAGCTTCATGCAGTGCACTATACCCATCTTTGTTGGGAGTATAAACAGAGTCGGGGCATTTGCTCATGATGACTTCTGCAATCAACACAAAGCCAGATCGTGCTGCCATAATAAATGGAGTTCTTTTTGTTTTTCCGTTCTTAATATATGCCAAATTAGGATCGTGTTCTAGGAATACCGTCACCAGATCGATATTTTTGTTCCCTACAGCCTCATGTAGCGGAGTGTTTCCCCTTGCGTCTTTACAGTATGCTAGTTGCGGTCGTCCCATCAATAGTCGTTTAACTATACCTGACAGTACATATCATCATAAAATTACAACACTTAGTAAGACCAAATAGAATCTATGAGAAGTAATTTACTTCAATTGTGTGGAGGCTGCAAACCACAACCCCATCACAGGCAAGGGAGTAATGATAGCGGCTCTAAGCCTTTGTGGAGCGATGGCAATAGAGGCTCGCTCCAAGGCTTGGGCATATAGTGTCTTGTGGGTGTTGGGAGGCGAAGTTAGTGGTGGGGCCGCTGTTGTGCTTGAACGAGTTCTTAATTTCACAAAACAAATTGAGTTATTTTGAGTTTGGCTTCTAAATTTGATTCTGAATTAGTGACTTGATATAATTTGAACAAATATTTACGGTCAAATTGAGTTAGTTCAGAAGCTGAATTATAGTTTTTCCAACTGAAATACATGAGAACTAACTACACTGGTAAGTACAATTTGCATAAGAAATGTCTAATTTGTATAAAAATATCATGCACATAATTGGGATTATTAGTGATGAACCTTGGTGGTTGAATCTCACGGCAGCATGCATAGCAGATCCATTTACTGAGCCAGAATATGCCGAAGATGATTGCATAGCAGATCCATGTACTGGCCCAGAATCTGCCGAAGATGCATGCATAGCAGATCCATCCACTGGGCCAGAATCTGCTAAAGATGCATGCATAGCAGATTTATCCACGGGGCCAGAATCTGCCGAAGATGGGTTCCCCAGCAATAGTGCTACAACTTGAGAATATCCTCTGCGGGCTGCCATATACATTGGCGACTCAAGAGTGTTGCTAACTTGCTCGGACAATCGTGGCTCTTTTTCCAAGAGGTGCACTGCCAAATTTGTGAAACCATTGCGTATAGCATGATGCAATGCACTTTCTCTGCGCCTATCGACCGTCAAGATCATTTGATTGAATTGCCTCCCTACCTCCAAATCATCATGCTGCTGCATATGATTTGATGCAGCAGTAAAGATGTTAGAAGCCAAGGTAAGGTTAGCCGCCATCAGAGCAGCTATTAGTGGGGTCTCACCATCATCATTGATCCCGAAGAAGAGGGAAGGAGCTCTGGACCAAACCTTCTGTGCGAACTCATCATGGCCGAGCATGGCGGCAATGTGAAGGCAGTTGTTTTTGTGAGGAGTGGTATAGAGCAGGATATCAGGGTTGGCATTAATCAAGTTAAAATCTCCTGTGGAGCATGTTCTCAGGAGCTGTCGTAGTTGTGGGTCTATTGGGATAACAGGTGGGCGGGAAGAGGAAGCTAAGCTAGCTGAATTGCGCATGCTTTTTTGCTTGATAAATTAGTGGCCTTAATTTGTGTATTGATCTTGAGAAGATAAAATGGATTTATATATTTCGCAATTTAAGAAACCTAGTTGACGTTCTCACACGTTCCTAGACATTCTCACACGTTCTTAAGCTGTATAAAGGTTGTACCCTTGACCGAGAAAAAAAATATATAATTTATATTGTTTATGATTCGATGTGATCCTCTTGTCCTGGAGAAGGTTGTCGTGTTGTGGCGATTGGATAATCTAAGCGGATGAGATATATATTACCATGAGATTAGCTTTCTTGGGATTGATCATACTAATAATTAAAACAAAAAGACAGTATTCTAAACAAGATGAAACTGAACAAAAAAAATTATTTGTTTCAAAGAAATAAGAAATGGCGGATCCAGGTTTTAGGGACTAAGAAACCACCCACAATACAGTGGGCGGAAGGTGGTATTGGGGACTAAGTCGCAAGTTCACGTTGACATTCTCACATGGTCAATAATGCCATCATTTATTTTATTATATTTCTTCTTTATGTTTTGTTTTTAAATTTTCTAGCGTGCTTAACTTTGCCGGCTATTATTAATTTAAATCTAGTTTGGTTCATCCTAATATTTACAAATTAAATCTAATTTAGATCCAACAGTGCATGCCATGCATGGAACTGTCTACTGCCATAATTTGGAACGCCTTAATAATTACCAACTTTTATGATGGCCATTATTAAAGCACCAGTTAACCCTCATGATGTCAAGGGAATAATTAAATCGTTTACCAAGTTGACTGAGTTGCTGAAAAACTAAATTGTACTAATGTTGCTCGGAAACAGCTATCAATTAACAACCTTTAATTAGTCATCTCCATACGGATCCTTGAGACTTTCTAATTAACAATATATTAACAAAAACGAATATAGCACGGTTATTTTATTAAAATTAATTATAAGCGATATATACCGCTTATTTTTTCAATATTATAAAACCGCACAACTCCGGTGTTTTTCTACTTAACAATACATATATGCACGGGTGACAACTAGAAGTTGAATTAATAATGGGCGACATTGGGTATATACTCTTCAAAATCAAAACTTCTTTTTGAAGGTCGTACTCATCAAAACTTCACTATTTGAATTTTTTCTCGTCTAAATTTTAATTTTGGATATTTATTCATCAAAAATACAATACATTCGTCTAGACTACATTACAGTGTACAAGATACATAACCGCTATAAATGCCAAGAAATTTGACCATTTGCCTTCAGCGTTTCATCACTGAACATGATACGCATTGAAAATAGGCTTAACATCTACCACAAATATCTTAGAGCTAATATATAGCATTGATTTTCTTTTTAGATTAGTTCTAAAAGGATAATTATGACAATATAATCCTAGTATTTATCGCTTGGCTTGAGGTTCTTTTAAGATTCTTGTGACAAATTGCGAAGATGAAATTCTCGACGCGGCCATAGAAATCCCACAATCAATAATATATGTAAAAACTATAAAATATCATTGGTGGCTATGAATGCATACTGATATGATTACTAAGGGCTTATTCGGCCTCCAATGGAGCATGGAAATGGGCACAAGAATTGAACTGAAAACTAATGTTCATGTGGGAAATTCAACTGAATTTTATTTTCCCATGTGAACAGTTATATGGCCGAACAGGCCCTAAAAGAGTAACATGGATAAAAGTTTCAAATTAATACTATCACTAAATAACATTTAAACCTCTTATTAACCATCTCTATTTTCTATACACGTTTTTCATCTTTCAAGACAACCTAGAAAATCACAATATGACTTCTAGATAACTCCAATACATTCATGACAATTCTAGATGGTTCCAATATAACTAATACATTTGACTAATAATTAAGCTTATCAATTTCTAACATCTCCCTTAAACTTAATTATCTTTCTTCTAGCATTCCGAGCAATTTCTTGAATTTCTCGAAAAGTTCACCCGGTAGTAGTTTTGTGAATATATCCGCCACTTGATCACGACTCACTGCATGAGTCATCTCCACGTCACCACTCTTCACATGTTTCTTATGAAATGAAAATAGAGATTAATGTGCTTATTTCTTTAATGAAGCACCGGGTTCCTTGCCAATTCTGTTGTCGACTTATTATCCACTCTAATTTCGGTTGGCTTCTTTTGATTAAAATTCATCTTTGCATCCATAAAAATACACACCAAGTGCATTTTGTTTGCCAGCTTCTTATTTTTGGTGTTCTCAGCTCATCTTCATTGTCAGATAATGACGAAGAATTTTCAGCTTGTGTTAATGTTGATGTTGATGTCGCATTTTTCATCTCTTCATGTACCATCTCTTCCATGGAACTCTAATTTCACATGTCTTCTTCATTAACCTACACATCACAACTCACTTGTACATTTTTATCAATAGGATCATAGAGATTATACGCCTTGGATTTCTCATCATAGCTGATAAAAATAAGCTTCTTGCTTTTATCGTCGAATATTGTGCATTTTTTATCCGGAATGTGAGCATAAACTACACTTCCGAACACCTTCAAATGACCCACTGATGGCTTGACACCACACCATGCTTCTTGTGGGTTTATATTCTTCAAACTTGTTGTTGGGCATCGATTTTGTAAACGACGTATCTCACCACTTCAGCCTAAAATTCCTTCGGCATGTTTTTGCTCTTTAGCATGCTTCGAACCATGTCGAGTATGGCCCGATTCTTTTCTCTGCTATTCCATTTTCTTATGGGGAATAAAGGGTTGTTAAGAACCTTGTTCACGCACACAGGTGTACTCCTAAGTTTCAGTACAGCAAGCTGTGCCTTTTAAAACTCGAGTGTACCTCTGGTCAAGACTGCAAGTGCACAGTCCTACCGTTGGTATAGTCAGGTATCGTATTCACAGGGACGGAATAAAACGACCGGACTCTACTTAAATCACCTAAAATTCTAGAAGTGAAGAAAAGTTGGTTTGGAGTTTGTTCTAACAATTCTACTGATCAATAACAATATTAAGACAATTAAAAGAAGATTAAAAGTTGTTTTCAATTGATAAAAAGTGTTTCCAGGGTTTCAGATTTCATTTCTGTTTTAGCCCCGAGGTATACGGCCCGTATAGAAACCTATACAGTCCGTATGGACCACCGAGTTAACGCAGCAGTTACTGTTTCTGTGTTGATACTAGTGTTTAGGATTTCCATCGACCAGATCTAAGTTCCTTACCTCAGCTGTCGCAATTTTGGCTTAAAACCCAATTTACCGGACTCAACTACTTCCCTCTTAGATGCGTTAACTCTCAACTTTCGCCTTTTTGACTAAGTTATCTAAGTTACTTGTTGGTTTACTAAAGGTATCCAAGGACTTTCGCCTCGAGGAAAGTTTTCCTTTCAGTACTCCTTGATCCGTAGATCTACCTCATATACTTAGTTCGGTTGGGTTAAATATCATAGACTTGGCTCCTAACAATTAGACGTGCGCATTCGTCTAATGGGATGACTAATCAAATTCAAGCAAGCACAAACAAAGCAATCGAAATACTACTCAACAAGATAAAAACAAAGCATTCAACACATAATCCAAGTAACATGCAAGCAAAACTAAATTAAAAACTACATCTTAACCCTAGAAACTAAAGTTTAGTTACTCATGTTCAAACAATCACAGAAAACACAAGAGATAAAGGACTTCATGACAAAACAATGAAAATTCGGAAGAATCAGCGTCGAAATCGAGTTTCTCCTCCTCTTCTTCTTCTCCAAAGTGTGTCTTTCTCTCCAAGTAACTCTATGTCCAAAGGATAGCCAGAGATCGTTATTTTCTGTCAGGATACCCCTTTTAATGCCCGAAATCGCGAATTAAAAAGATGCCTTTTCGGGCCCCCAGTTGTCTCTGTTTCCAATTCCAGCCTGGGTTTCCGTAACTGCCTGTACGGTCCGTACAGAATCCTATACGGACCGCATATCTGTGCTTTGTCTTGGAGAATAACTGCCTCTGATATGGAACCTTCTGTGTGGTTGGGCTGATCTTGTACGGACCGTATGGAGAGGAATTTCGCCCATTTCCTGCAAAACAACAAACGAAACGTAACAGTACCACATTCTAATGATATTTAAGTAAAAAGGTCCATGTTTGTAGGCTTTAAAGCACAGGTTTTGGTACAAATCGAGGTCACAATTTAGGCAAAATAAGGAGATATCAAATTCCCCAAATCTTGAACTTTGCTTGTCCTCAAGCAAAAATTCTAACTTAGGTGTGGTTCTGGTTTTTGGACTTACCTAAATGCAAGTTAAACTACTAAGAAAAATTTGCATGATCTTGCGTTCATTAGAAACCTAAAAGAGTCATTTTTGATAGTGAATTGGTTTTCCTTTGGTCAATTTTGATTCACCCCACAATTTAATCAATTAAACCTCATATTCAAGAATGCATTGTTATTTGTAAGAACTAATCAACCAAACGTACCAATAGCTCATTTTTCTACTAAACACATGCCCTCATTTGTGGTGATTTGTATTCTTTTGAGTCTCCCCCAAGCTTGGAACAAGCTTAGGTCAGAAAGTTGTGGACTTCGTGTGTTGGTATCATGCAAGAGTTTATTTTCGATTGTTGCTTTTTGTGACACTTTCATTCTTTATCCTTAGTACAAATTCGGCTAGTTATAAGTGGTGAACCATATCCAACCGATTTAATTCAAAAGTGCATTTGCGTGCTCTTGGTTCGACCTTTCCATGACACGAGCCCACACTTTTGATGCAAACTCGGCCATTTTATCAGGTGAACTAGCGGAGCAGAGTGTCAAAGACTCATTACCATAAGTACGTCATAACGCCGCAGCATAGGTAAGCGGAGTCCAATTTCTTTTCAAAATTTTCAATTTTACCCATTTTTCAATTGTTTTTGTTACGATACAATGATTACACACATTCAAAGGTATTCATTCATACCAGTGAATATCCCAAACTTTCTTTTTGTTTTCAAATCTCATTTCCCTATTTAAAAAGGCACGTTCAGTTCCATACGGCCAGTATAGATTCTCATACGGTCCGTACAAGGTTCCAAATGCTTTTCTTGGTACAATTCAATTTTTCAGTTCTACAAAGTCCCAAAACAATCTATCCTATGTGGTTCTTTCAATCGAATATGGGGTTATTTCCAATTTCACAAATTCGTCCAAAACACAACCAAAAATTTTGAAATTGGCCTCTAATTCTCGCAATCACACAAATTTATCTACAAAACACAAGAAATAAAAACAAGCATGCAAACAGATACACATATCACCCCCCCAAGCTTAGTCTGAGCATTGTCCTCAATGCTTCAAGACGTAAAAGTAAGATAAAAGCTGGGATAGTGGAAACAAACATGATCAGTGGTGGTAGACGTCGAAGCGCCAGTCGCGAAACTGGTCCTCAATGTCCCTAAGGCGGTAGTAGTAGTCGCTCATCGTCTCACTCATCTCGTCCAGGTGCTCAGTTTGGAGAGAAGTCTGGCGCTGGATCTCTAGAATGTGGGCCCCCTGCTCCTGCTGTGTGTCCCTGATGTCGGACATCAGCATGTAAAGATCACGGATGGAGGGGTCAGCTGGGTAAGGGCCCTGAGGAGAAGGAGCTGTTGCTGGCTGGGAGGAGGAGCTAGGAATGTCTCTCGCACACCGTGGCTGAGGTGGGGGAGGTAGTGGGGCATCGATGAGCTAAGTAGAATGGTCCTCCAGATCGATGGGTGCGGCAAATGGAAGGCGGCGGTAAGTGCTATTGACGAATCGCCAATCATAGAGGTCACTGTGACCGGCGGGACCGTGGTGAATTTTGATGAAGTGCTGAAGCTGCAAGCTCTCGGGGTTGAGAGAGGAAGGTCCACTGCAGAGGCCGCGTCCAGGGAAATCATCCAGTCCCAAAGCAGATTTGATGGTTTGAACAAACAAGCCAATCTTTATCTTGCTCCCAGATCTTTTGGACTTTTGGAGATCAAACCAGTGCTGGACCATGAGAAGAGCTAAGTCAGGGAGATCAGGGTTAGGGCGGAGCATGTTGTCCATTAACATGAGATCGATCTGATTGCTGCGGTTGAGAGTCTCACCGCGTGCAAAGATGGTACAAGCAAGGGCACGCTGGATGATGCGGAGAACAGGGTGAGAGATGAAGCATGCGCGGTACTCATCATTTTGGGCTTTGGAATTGCCCGTGATCTTCTCCCAGAAGATGTCTCTGTCCTAATCCTCGCAGAATGTGAGGGTCTCAGTGTCAGGCTCATTGTGGAAACCGAACCAGATGCGGAGATGGAAGAGATAGACCCGCTGTGTGGTATTGCAAAGGCGGAACTTGATGAAGCGAACATCATTGTTGTCCCGTTTGAGCTGAAGGGATGAGAGAAACTCTCTGGTGTCCATCTCGTAACAGTTTTCCTCAAGGGTCCATAAAAGGGGAGTGAACCCCACCCGAGAGGTGAGATGGAGGGATTCTTGATCAACGCCGAGTTTGCGGAGTGTCTCTAGGTCCACTATTTGACTGTTCTCAACCGTCTTTTTCTGCAATATCATGAAATTTTCATACATACGACGAGTAGGCATAGTGAAGTACCTTTCCTTGAAGCGATAGGCGCGGTCTGTGTATTCTCCGGAGAGGGTCTGTTCACGACCCGAATCATATGGCTCTTGGTCGGGAGTGCATGGAGGAGGAGTTGGTTGGGGTGGAGATCTGAGTCTCTTGCCGTGTACGCGCTTGGTCCTGCGTTCTTGGTCGGGATCCATGGCACTGTAAGTGGGGTTGTACGGCCCGTATAGGTGGTGGTGCGGTCCGTACAGAGATCAATCCTTCTCTGGTTACTGGCAGAGGGATGTACGGTCCGTATGGATTGGTGTACAGGCCGTATAGAGTAGGGTTCCGGCGGCAGTGAGTTCGGCTGATCAGATCGGCGGAGAAGAGGGTGGAGGCGGCGGTGCAAAATCTGTGGAGAGGGAAGAATCGGCAGGGAGAGATGGCCGGCACAGAAGAAGAGGGCGGCGGTGACTGGAGGCAGAGGCAGCTGTGATCGGACCTCGGGTGATCGGACCTCTTAGTTTAATATGTCGATGACATATTGCTGATAGGTAATGAAAAATCTTTGATGGAGCAAACAAAGAACTCATTGAAAACTATCTTTTCAATGAAAGACATGGGGGAGGCTCAATATATTTTAGGGATTAAGATATATAGAGATAGGTCTCGTAGGCTTATTGGTCTAAGTCAAAATGTATATATTGACAAAATCTTGGAAATGTTCCATATGGAAAATTCCAAGAAAGGAAATGTACCAATGAGTATGTCTGTGCATCTTAGCAAGTCACAGTGTGCCACAACACGCAAAGACATTGAATACATGAAGAATGTTCCCTATGCTAAAGCCATAGGTTCCATCATGTATGCTATGACTAGCACAAGACCCGATGTCGCGTATGCTCTAAGCATGACAAGTCGTCATCAAGCTTCACCTGGTCCTGATCATTGGACTGCAGTCAAGAATATTCTTAGGTACCTGAAAAGGACCAAGAACAAGTTTCTTGTCTATGGTGGTCAAAGAAAACTCATTGTAAAAGGCTACACTGACGCTAGTTTTATGACAGACCCAGATGATAGAAGATCTCAATCTGGGTACGTCTTTCTTCTGAATGGTGGAGCTGTGAGTTGGCGTAGTTGGAAGCAATCAACTACAGCTGACTCAACCACCGCAGCAGAAGTCATGGCGGCTGCAGAGGCAAGCAAAGAGGGAGTCTGGATAAAGAAGTTCCTTGAGGAACTCGGCGTCGTTTCATCCAGTGAAGGTCCCTTGGAGCTATTTTGCGATAACAGTGCATCTATTTCGCAAATTAAGGAGCCAAAGTCACATCACAAAACAAAGTACATGGACAGAAAGTACTTTGTAACTCGTGATTTTATCGAAGAAGGGAAAATTTAATTGTTATGGGTTGACACCAACAGCAACACAGCTAATCCCTTCACAAAACCCTTATCGCAAGCCAAAAGCGAAATTCATTTCGAGTCCATGGGTCTACAAGATCATGGAGAGTGGCATGAAGAATAAAAGTGACTTCTAATTTTAGAGTTTATGTATTTGTTATGATAAACTTTAAAAACAAGTGGGAGATTGAAGGATGTGTGTTTTGAAAGTTATCTTTTAATAATAATTTATGTGTTGTTTATGATTTTATTACGAATATTATTATTCATGTTCCTTGAGATTTATATATTATATCTTTGGAAGTATTCAAGAAGATGCTCTTGGTCTTGAATCATAGAATTCCTTAAATGAGAAATATTTAATCACTAAATATGTTCACGATCGTGGTAATTAAGAAGGAACATTAATTACTGAGAAAGATTGTCATGTCGATTAAAGTACATTGAAGTTCTATAAATGTTGATAAATGATTATCGTTTAATTACATGAATATATAAATTGTGTTTTATATATTGAACATGACCTAAATGAATGGAACATTATATGGATTGTGTTTTGTGTCATTAATATTTACATTGTGTCTTTAGAATCTTAGATATGAGATGTATATATTTTTCACATGAGAAATATATAATGTGATTGCTATTTAAATACTATCTTATGATAGGAATAAAATAGTAGTTTGTTGTATACAACTTGTGCGGGAGAAATCTATATATTAATATTATCATTGTCCCTCGTTTTATTTGAGTTATGATATTACTGGGCCCCTTGGTAAAGTGGAATTATATCGCATGCAATATAACTGATGTAGTTATAATTATAATTCACTTGAAAGACCAAGAAAAAGAATATAATGCAAAAATGACACGATCCTATTTTGCATATTTTTTATAATACCATGAGACAAGGATAGACACGAAATTAGTGGATTGAATAAATAATTACTATGTCGTTTGGATAACTATAACGTAATGATAGAACCACTTATAGTCAATAATATAAAGTTTTATATTATTGCCAAGATGACATAGATCCTCTATACGGTCACAACAACTGAAGGAAAACAACAAGTATTTTATATTTCATAATGATGTATAAGATAAAATACATGAGATGAAATGATAAAATAAAATGTTATAATATGACATGCTTAGACCATAAATAAATTTGTGAAGTTATGCAAATATTATTTGGTATAATGTTTAAATGCATTATAAGAATAATAAGAATATTGCAAAATATTATGTATTCATAAATTAATTTATTAAATCAATCAAAAGATGAGATTAAAGATGATAAAATGGCTAAATGAGGCTAGTGGCATTTATGTAAATAGTTTAAACTTTACACAAATAGTAGCCCTAACCCCTTGCCTATTTAAAGGGGTGTAATTAAGGAAAAATGATGAAAATTTTCTGCTCATTTTTCTTGGCCGAAAGTTACTGTAGCAGCCATTTTTCTTAAGTCCAAAAATTCTCATTTCTCTCTTCTCTAGGCCAAATCCTTGAGGGTTTTGCTCCTAGATCGAAAAGTCCAAGGGAAGGCACTCATCTCTTCTTGTTAGGTGGTTGGATCTAAGCCTTAAACTTCACATCCATCTATCTAAGAGGTGTGTTAGTTTGTTGTTTAGGTTCAAGGTGAACCAAGAGGCGCATCCGAGAAAAAAACACGAGATCTAGAAAAGAAACCGACTTCTATCCATCAAGAGATTTGACAATCTCTTTAGGTAAAGGTTTTCATCCTCTTTAGCAATAAATCAGTTGATATTAATTTATCTTAGTACACATTAGTTTGATGAAGAAAATCTTGTTTACTTTTGTCGTATAAATAAGATCTTTTGTGTATAGAGCCAAATGGTGATAGGAAAATTTTAAATTCTCACCATATAGCATACACATGAAATCCCAACACGTATAACCTAGAAATTTCTGACAAATGCCTCTAAATGAAAACTAGTATCTGTGCGGCCCGTATAAGATGTTGTACGGACCGTATGACCTCCAGAATTTTCTGCTCTTTCTATCTAATCAGAACTAAAATGCAAACTAAAAATTAGAAAATTACAATTAACTAAAACAAATTTAAATGCGCAAAAACAAATACTGTTCTTAAACAAAAAGAAATGCAGAAATGTTAAAAACGCTTGGGTTGCCTCCCAAGAAGCGCTCGTTTTAGGTCTTGAGCTCGACCACCTTTCACTATGTTTCTGCTGGAGCGGGATCAGAAAGAAACTGAGTACACCGCTCGTTCATCGGATGGTCAGCAATGTAGTGCTTGAGACGCTGACCATTGAACTCCAGATATCGACTGCACCAAAAGGGTACACCTTCATCACTTGAAACGGGCCGGACCATCTTGACTTGAGTTTACCTGGAAAAATTCTCAATATAGAGTTAAACAAAAGTACAAGATCTCCTTCTTTGAACTCTCGAAGCATAATGCGTCTGTCATGCATTCGCTTCGTCTTCTCCTTGTAAAACCTGACATTCTCATAAGCTTGCAAGCGCATTTCCTCTAACTCATGCAAGTCAAGGATACGCTTCTCACCAGCTGCAAGCAAGTCCATGTTGATCGCTCGTGTGGCCCAGAATGCCTTGTGTTCAATTTCGACTAAAAGGTGGCCAGGCTTGCCATACACCATCTTGTAAGGGCTCATGCCAATCGGTGTCTTGAAGGCGGTGCGGTAAGCCCAAAGAGCATCATGCAACTTAAGAGACCAATCCTTGCTAGTTCTTGCCACTGTTTTCTCCAAGATCGACTTGATTTCCCTGTTAGAAATTTCAGCTTGACCATTAGTTTGAGGGTGATAAGAAGTAGATACCTTGTGTGTCACCCCATGTCGGATCAAGAGATTGTTGAATTGTCGGTTGATGAAGTGCTTGCATCTGGGCCTTCAAGATTTGAATATGTGCATGTCAATATTGGTACAAACACTCAGATTGGGCTTATGGGCCTTTGAGATTAACATTAGACTTTGAGATTTGGGTCATTGGATTTCATTAAATCTGACGCATGGGCCCCAGAGGTCAGCAGACCATCGGTTCATGAGGGAGAAAGGATCGGCCTTTGATATATCATGTGCATCAAGATCTATGTGAATTTATATTTCTATGTTTGGCGCAGCTATCAGACGGTTAACGCTGCATCAAGTTTCGTGCAACTTTGATCAAACATTATTCACAGCGGATTGAACCGGACGACTCCATCGGATTTAAATTTCTATCTTTTTGCTGTCTGAACCCAATAGTTTAGCATAATTTGGTTATTTATTTAATTTAGAAAAATTGCATTTGAGGATCATTTGCTATAATGGACAAAATATTTCTTTACGGAGCTTTGAGCATAAATTGAAATCGAGAATTGCTCATCCAGCTTTCAAATCGACAGTTAATGTCCCCAATTTAATATTTTGTGGTATTAAACAAAACTATTGTGAATATACATGTTGGACATGGAGCAAGGTGAGGAAGGTGACGAAGAGTTGGACATCGAACAAGGTGAAGAATTTGATTTCTTTGCCCTCGATGATTCTAATCAAGAGTTTTAATTAATTGGTGAATCAATGGTTGTATGTGGGTTGTGTCACAATAGTTGTACAATAATTTTGGAATGTTTGTACAATTATTTTGGAATGTTTGTTCTACATACAAAAATTTAAGTTACCAAAGTATTGAATTCGTTTATATTGCTATTATTCATGTTGTTGTAAGTTATAATAAAATTCTGCATTTAAAAAGAAATATCAAATAAACAGAAATGCATCTGTCTTCAGGAACAAAACATTTGCAAGGGTAAGTCTATACAATTAGTAAGATGTGACAGTACAAACTATTTGCAAGCGCAAGGTAGTGGAGTATTTACATGGAGTTTCAATAAAATATAATATAAACGGGTGGTTAAGTATTTGCATGGGTATGGAGTTGAGTATTTGTAAGGACCCTTAATAAAATACAATATCTAACATGTGCCTAAGTATTTGCATGGGCAAGAAGTTGAGTTGTTGCATGGACCTCAAATTAATTATAATACCTGACCTTCATAATGTATTTGCATGGGGAGAAAGAAATCATTTGCATGGTTGCACATCCCACAGTTCCATGCGAAACAATTGCATGAGCTTACATTTGCAACAAGCCAGAGAATTTTCGAAATGTCAATTCTTTTGCAAGGACTGTCCTTTCTTTGCAAAATTCTAGTTCTGCTTATGTAATAAACTCAAATTCTAATAGTGAATATCTCAAATTTTCTGAATTTCAACAAGCGTAAACACTACAAACATAAAATAATGAACTATTTATTAGAGATTATTAATTTCTTTGATTTATCAGCACAATATTATAAAAAAAACATCACAATCTATAAATAGAAAATATTTACAGATAATCTTGCGAAATCATTTAAAAGTTGTGAATAGTGTTAAATAGATCCCACAAGAGGACAGAAACAACCAAACGTAAGCTTTATTAAAGTAATGAATAAGAATTTTCAATTAGTACAATCTTTAAAACACAAAAATAATTGGAAAAATTTTCACTGTACCCATGCAAACTTTCAAAATAGCCAAATTTTCTCATGAAAACACCATAATATCCAAATTTCCCATACAAACTTAACATCCTTTTTTTGTCCCGATTCATTTATTGAATCTTTAATTTAATTATTTTAAAAAGAAAATTGACAAATATACCCTCATCTCTTTTCTCTCCTTTTCCTTCCCTATAACTAGATATAACATGTACTCAACCAATTAATGCTAGTTCTCTTCCCCCCATTCCACAACCATAGATTTGATTAACCATTTATTTTTATTGTCAATGCACATTTTTATTGTCGATGCACATCTTATTGTCAATGCCCGATACTCTACCCGCTCTGCCCACCGCTTCTCGTCCTCTTCCTCGTATGTTGACCGGGTGAAAATTACCCACGCCAAGAATTAAATCCGAATCAAATGAGGTCATTTAAAGCTGAACATTCCCTTTATAAAAAGCCCAAATTAAATAAGTCCAATTATTTTCCCAGTTCGTATAAAACTAACTAGCAAAAGAGGCCCAGTATAAGCCCGTTATAACTTTCTTCAAGTTAGTCCCTCTCCCGGCATCAATCAAATCAATTCGATCTCGAGAGGGACAGAGAAAGAGTGTGATGAGGCTGGGGATTGAATGCCTTCCCAGAAACAGTCAGTGGATCTAATTTATTTAAGAAAATTAGACACATATTAAAGGAGCGGGGAGAGGAAAAACCATGTACAAATGTACATGCACAAGTCTCCTAACTTTTTTTTTTCCTGCGATAATTCAGTGCAGTGATCAGTTTTTCATTATATGAACCCATGGGAGCACCAGATCTCCTATGACATTCTGAAACATCACTGACAGCAAGTGTCTATTTCCCAGTGATTTTTATTTTTCAAGGTCGATTCCTGTGTAGAAACCCTGTGACCTGTGCTCTGCCTCGGTGCCTTGTTCATTTTGTATTTAATTTACCTACTTTGACACGCTTCACATCTGGTGACAAAGTTGTTCGTACAGAATTAAGAAAATATGTGACATGAATTGTGACTTTATCACGTCACATCACATAACGTGATCAATTTTTGTTTTTTTGTGACTTGATCAAAATAGTGATATACAATCAAGTCACATAGATAGTCATATCACATAGGATCACATATTTATCAAATATGACGTGATCAAATGTGACACAACTAATCACGTTTAATTATTATTGTTAAGTTTTTAGTTAATTTGTAGTAAATAAGAACAAAATATACTAAAAAAAATAAGAAAATATTCAAAATAAATTCTAATTAAGAAATAATGTTGAAAAAATTGTTCACGTAACCTATCACATGACGTGACCAGGTAATTTTATATAACGTGACACGACTAAAATGATAAAAAAAAATTACGTCATGCGAATGATCATGTCACACGGTACGCAAGTTATGTGATATGACGTGACAGAATTAGTCACAGCATGACTAATTTTATTCACTCTCTACAATTCGTTCATAAGTATATTATTAATTGGCAGTTTATTTATTAATTTTGTACAATATCTAGTACCCTTTTTCTTTTTTCTTTTTGACAAAACCAATTCTGGGTTTTCCTTTGTTTCTTTCAACTTGGGATCTCTTTTGTAAATGTTCTTCTACCAATGAAAAATCCAATCTATCCATTAATTGTGGAAATAAATTTTGCTGGGACCATTTTTTTTTTAAACCATGGAAATCCTTCGAATTTCTTTTATATTAATTTAGGAACTTTCAATATCTTTTTATTTCAGATGGAATAAACATTTTGTTGGTAAATATTCTGTTGTTTCATTGCATGAAGAGGAGAGATTCACAGCTATTATTTTCTCAACTCATTAACAAACTTTGTGGTACAAACCGTATTACCTTGTGTGAACTTTAAAATTTGATACTCATGTTAATTCCGATTCAAATTTAATTAAGGGGGAATTTCACGTATACCCCTCAAAAACTTCAAAATTACATATTTTCCCCTCTAAATTTTAAAATTACATATTTCCCCTTCTAAACTTCAAAAACTCACATATTTACCAATTTTATTGTATTTTATATTAAAACACATTTTAAATTCATAAAATACCCATTTTACCCTTTTATTAGAAAGCATAAAACATCAATTTCACTCAAATTTAAATTTGAAAGGTTCCTCTACCCTCCGAATTGCTTTAAGATATGTGTGCTAGGTTAGCACGAATCTTGGAGCGAACACGCATGAATATTAACGCAACGTGCACAGATCTTAATGCAATGCACTCGGATCAAATTGCTTTAAAATTCGTGCGCACTAGATCAGCACGAATCTTGAAGCGAATAAGCACATATCTTATTGCGATGCGTGCGATTCGGACGGTAGACGAACCATTCAGATTCAAATTTGAATTCAATTGAGTGTTTTATAATTTTAATAAAGGGTAAAGTAGGTATTTTATAAATTTAGAATGAGTTTTATTAGAAAAGACAATAAAATGAGTAAATATGTGAGTTATTGAAGTTTAGAGGGGGAAATATGTAATTTTAAAATTTAGAGAGGTAAATATGTAATTTTGAAGTTTTTGAGGGGTATACATGAAATTCCCCCTTTAATTAAATTTGCTACAATATTTTTTTATTTGATTTTCTTAAAAATTGACCAAACCGATCAAATATGGGAGTCAATTGGAAACTTAAAGCTCTACAAGAATACTGATATTTCATATCAATGCAGGCACAAATCTCCATTGGTATCCTAATACAGTGCCAATACTTTATTAATAGACAATATGAATATATGATATAGTTATTCTGATATATAAACAAAAAGCCAGAAAACTATATATGTAGACGTACATGCACAAAAATGTTAGCAGAGTATGAATATGCAATTTTTTCAATTGAATTATCCATATATCAACCAAATTAAGAAGAAATATTTTACATGTCAGACAATGGAAAAAAAAAAATGAGTCTGTTGAAGAACACTCTTGTACTATCCAGTGGTATATGCCATTACATTATGAGAAGCTTTAAAACAATAAATTCTTTCTTAAATGTATAATGCACCCTCTGAAATAATTTCTTTAAATCACCTCCCTCCTTTACTTCCCATTACTATCAGTGGCACAAAATAACTCGACATATCCAGTCTCCTCTCTTTCGATCCATGAAGGGTGTTTGAAGGAACTGGTAACCTCCCCTTCCCGACATTATTCTCAAGGGTTCCCATAAAACTTTCAACTTTAGCTCCCTTTGACGCCATACCAAATTTGTGCGCCATTTACAAATAGGAAGTTCCTCATCCTCCCATTAACCCCCGATTGATCAAAGCTAAGCTCCAAGTAAATCACATATGAAAACTTTTGTTTGGTGTCATCACCAAAAAAATTTTGGTTTGGTACGTTGTGGCAGTGTATATTCCTTTGCGGACCAGCAAACCCAGATTAAAAGTAAATTTAATGAAATTTATCACCAACTTTGAGCAGCACTCTTTACCTTTCCTAGACCACTCATCCTAATTGGAATTCTCAAAATTTCTACTCTGGAAAGAGGGGAAAAAAGAAGATGTTAGTTAGGTAAATTATTGATTGATGATTTCAAGAGGAAAAAGTTTATCAAGATTGAGCTTTCATTTTTATAGAAGTAATAGCAACCATGAAAGTTTGTTTCTGAATATATTTCTATAACAAACCTGTCTTCCCGACTATTCAAACAACAAGCAGAACAATCCTTTCCAATGTTGTAATTTCCACGAGAAGATCCCTGTTTATAAGACAATGAAAAAATAAAATGCTATTACCAAAGTTGAAATTTATTTGTAAAAGTAGATTTAAAATCATAAATTATCACTACATACATGACGAAGCGGTCGTCGCACGCCGCAACGGTTGCCGTGCCGATGAGGGACCAGAGGTCGACATTCTTGCTGCCACCATTCTTATTGGATCCATGAAAGGTAGTAAATCTGCTATCAAAAGAAGTAAAAAAAGAAACAAAATTGTGGACCAGACACAATAGGCTGAAGCACAGTTGGGTGTCAATGATTGTCAGTACTGGTTACCGAGTCATAGATCTTACTATCTGCCATTCCCCACATCTAAAAATTTATCGAATAAAAGCATAATTATTTTCAAGTAGAAATCCTAATACAAGTTAAATAAAAAATGCATTGACATGAACTAGGAAAAAAAAACCTTTTGAAGAAAGATGGGGTTGTCAATAAAGACACGGTTAACACCGCTCTCATAGCGGTGAAAATAATGGACTGTTTCATATTTGTCTCCGACGTCTATCTACACATAAAATCAAAGTTCTCCCGTTAGAAACATGAGTTTCTAGGGGCGTGCATTAATCTTTTCTTATTACATAATTAACAACAAAATTTCTTCCAAAGATTATAGTCTTACAAGAATGGCATCGGGGCCGATCCTCATCCTGCAGCGGCAACTAGAACCTCCAGTTTGGGGATAAATGCGTTCTTCGGTTTGAAGATCTCGTTTATGCTCATAACTTGAACAGCCCTCTGTTTCTTAGCTAAAAATAGGAGAAGAAAAAAGCAGATTAAATTAGTTGATTCAGTTTTGAAGAACAATGTTAGCTTAAAAAGGTTCAAAAATACTGCACATCTCCCAAAACATTAAGTACTCCGTATTTTAGAGGCAACACATCTAATATCCCCTATTTCTCTTTTCTAAAACAACAAAATCCTTATTGTAATTAAAGTGCAGAATTAGTCTCATATTAAAGTTTAATGTGATCTACATGGTCATTTGTACAAATGGCCTATTTGATTAATTTCAGGTCTTATTTTGGTTGTACTTTGAGATAATCAAAGCAGAACGGTCGATCTGAATTTATATTTGGTGCAATCTGCATTATTATTCGCACAAAAGCCATTTTTTAAATTAGCTAACTTGAGGGTTAATTTTGGTAACACTCTGAGACCTTGTAAACATGAGGGCAAGAAATCATGCTAAATTCAAATTATGACCAATTTGAGCAGCATTCTTACCTTTCCTAGACCACTCATGCCAAATTGAAGTGCAACCTAAAGCAACTCTTTGAGTTTTCAGTTTTTTCCTCTGCAAGAATCGCACAAAAAAGAAAGAATAGCGTTACTCATTTTAAAAATAATTGACTGACTATTTGCAGCTCATTAGGGTTACAATTACAATATTCATTACTTCAATATGATTCAATTAAAACCAGATCTAATATACAAGATAATGGTCAACTATGACATGCACTCAGGTCTGAAAATTTTACACCTTCATAAATCCTCTTGGCCTTTTCAATAGTTAATCAACAAACAATAAATGGAGCAATGATCTCTGTTTGTTTTGTACTTCTCTTAATAGAAGTAACTACATTTGCTGATGTTTATTTCTTAATCAGTTACTGTAAGGAAGTCGCCTTCCAGACTGTTCATACAATATGTACAGTTGAATAAAAGCATTTGCGGGACTATTCGCAGATAATATTTGCGGGACCATACAAGCAACATAATCTTTTGAAATATACATACAGGTGGATAAAAAGCATTTCAGATGGCTTTCTGATCTTTAAATTTCAGTTAATTATTTTTTGTTACCAACAAGCACTAGTAAGTAGTAAGGGAAGGGAAGTTTGAAGGTTTGGCTTGAGTTGGGGCCGGAGACAACCAAACTTTAGGTTCAAAGGTAAAGTTCCTCTATAAATTTTTCGACCACAGGTATTAACCATACAAAAAAAGATAATCAAAATCAAATCACTCATATTCAGATCATATTTTAACGAATTAAAAATACTACTCTCTCTCTCTCCCTCTGCTTTTGCGTCGGAACATTAAAATTCTTAACCTAAATTCAATTAATAAAAAAAAACTTACCACCATCAACAGCGTTAACACCCGCTACTCCTCTCAGGGAAAAAGAAACTAGCAGCAAGGAACTGATAATTAACTCCACAATCAACGACCAGGAGAGGTGTGAGAGCTGGTGTGGGGGAGCGAGTGGTTAGGGTTTTGGAATTAATGTTGGGGTTGGATGGGGCTGCGGGGTGAGAGAGGCGGAGAGGGGAAGGGGTGTATTAAATAGTGCTAGGCTGGGGGTAGAGTAACGGGAAGGTGATAAATGAGGAGGGTGAATATGCGCCACGCGGCACAGAGAGCTGACAGGGTGCCAGGTGCCAAGGGTCACAATGGAATGGATATCCAAAACAGGACTCCGCTCCTCTCCAATTGGGAGAACAGGATTATCTGTTATTCAAATTTTAACGGTTGATTTTTTCCATACACGAATCTTAACACAGATGAATGTGAATAATATAGTCTGCTCTCCTAATTAAAAAATAATTTTAGGTAAATTCTAGAATAGTTCTTGATATTATCAAAACATTCAAATTGTTTTGAATGATAATGGTTTAGAATTAGTTAGAAAATCACCAAAATAAGGAATATTAGGAAATTCCAAAATTGTGTAGAAAATTCCAAAATAATTGAAAATTCTTTAGAAAATTTCCAAATAGTTTAGAATTAGTTAGAAAACCAAAACGGTTTAGAATATCCTTAAAATATTTTATTTAGAAAATTTTAAAATAATTTTAGGTAATTTTAGGTAATTTAGGAAATGCCAGAATAAGTTTAGGAAAATGGTTTAAGAACAATCAAAACTGTAGAATTATTTAGAAAAATTTACAAAATTCTAAAATTATTTAGAATGATTTAGGAAATTCCAAAATGAATTGGAATTAGTTAGAAATACTAGAACGGTTCAGAAGAAACAATTTAAAAAATAATTTGGTGTTTTTTTTTTTTTTTTTAATTCAGAATGGCAGAGGAGGTACTGCATGGTAGCGGTTCAGCGAGCATTAGAAAATATAAATTGAAGTATTTAAAATATAAATTGAAGTATTTATTTTATCAAGTGAGAGCATTGGAAAATATTATGGTCATTAATGAATATTGGTATTTTAAAAAAAACAGACGGACAAAAACTTTCGTAAAAGCTAGACTTAATAAGTCAACAACATTCACAATCTGCAAAATAATTGACCATAATATTTTTTACGAAATAGTAAAGAGGACAACTTTCATTCATTTATCAATCTAATAATCAATTCTTAATAGAAAAAATAGCATACATATACTTTGTAGCGAAGCATGGATTGACTAAAACAGTATAATTTTCAATCAGCAACACAAGAAAGGAAATTCCTGAGAATAAACTTTTTTTGAGATTAAGCTATTTAGAATTGCTTATTCGGTATTTGGTTGGATTAGAATAGTTAGAATAGTGAATCCAATCTTTTTGTCTTATCAGAATAGGTTGTTTCTAAGAATTTTGATATTTAGCTATTCTAATAAGACAAAAAATAGCTATTCTTAATTTGGTTATTCTAGTTATTCTTGTTTTGCGACCAAACATATTTTTTGAAATTTGGCTATTCTAATAAGACAACCAATAGCTATTCTTGATTTAACTATTCTAACTATTCTTGTTTTGCACCCAAACATACCTAAGAAAACATTGTGTGTTTCAAATGTATGTAGATCCATATCTTAGCTTATTCCAGAAATTCTGTGTCACGTGAAATTTATTCAAAATCGAGTCTGGCTAGTATGACATCAGTGTCATTTCAGCCTATATAACACAAACTCGAAAATCTATTGAACCGATTTTAGACAATGAATCCAAACAGGGCAAACATATCAACTTCATTAGTTGTACGTTTACAATTAAAAATTATAATTTTTCGAATTTATTTAGTATCAGGTCAAGTAGTCAAATATGTGAGTTTTTAAGTTAATTTTAATGCATTCATTTTTCAATTTTTTGACCAATTGATTTGATACTAAAATAACACAAAAATATAAAAAATTTGCATGCAAACACATCACTCATAAAGTAAATTGGTTTGAACAGTTTGAATTAGTCGTTTGAAGTCTATCCAATCAATTTTAAAGTTGGTGTTATATGACATCGATGTCATACTAGCCGGACTCTTCAAAATCTCCAGGCTTGAATAAGAGGATGATGATTTCGAAAAGTGTAACTCCTAAAAATATGCATTAAAAATAAACAATTTTAAATTTATTTTGCAAGGCAAACATCAAATTAATACATTTTGAAATACCCCTACCTTACCTCCTGAAAAACATAAAAAACCTTATAGAAAATTATAATAAGAAATTATATAAGTCCTATCTTCATTTGTTTCCTCCAAGATCTCAAATTTCTTGTGAACTTATAAGCATGAACACTATCACTACAAAATAAATAATTACATATTAGAGATTGTTTGATTTATCCGATTCATTAGCACAACACTATAAATAAATAACATATATATATGAAAGTCGATAAATATATAGTAAATATTTATGGATGGCCTTGTGGAATGATCATTTGTTTGTTGTGCATAGTGTTAGATAGGTCAAACAAAAGGACTAGATAATTACCAAACAAATCTTCATTAAATTATGAATAATTTTTTTTTAATTTGTACACTCTTAAATTATATGCGTAACTTATAGCATATATCATTTTTGGTACAGTAAGTATATCACAATATATATATTTGACTTATTTGCATGGAAAATAATATGTGCGCATGCAGCTGTCAGCATTTCTTACGGGGATGTTTTTTTTTTTTTTTTTGTGAAATGAAATTTAAACGTTTTATAATTTTTTGTGATTTTCTAATTTATATCTAGTGTTTAATTAATTACTAATTAACTTGTTTTATGAATTAATCAAGTTCATAAAGTAATGTAATGAACTAGATGATGTCACTGTTGTTGCTATTAAAAAATATCTGAGTTTATCATATTTAAGTAGGAAGATATATAGATGTAACGGTATTTAGGTATTTACATCCTACAATACATATTCCACTATTTATTAATCATACTCTGAAATAAACAATTGCTTCTTATGAAGGATTGAAGTTTTTTTTTTTTTTTTTTTTCTTAAGGAGGCCACATCGAAAAACTAATTAAACAGTGAAAGTAGGCTTCAATAAAAGTATGAATAAGATTTTTTTTATTTAGTACAATTTTAAACAAACAAAAATAATGGTTGGTTCAGACGGGTGCACAAAAAACTTGTAGCTCGTGATTCGATTGAATTCGATTTAGAAAACAATTCAGTTCGAAACGAATCAAACCAGCTCGATTCTAAAATGAATCAAACCCAATTTGGTTCGAAATTGGTTTGAATTGAACTCGAACTGAGTCTGACTCAGTTTGAAAACTCTGCTTCAATTTCAAACTAGTTCAGTTCGAAATTGGTTCGAACTCAAACTCGAATTGGGTTAAGTTCAATTCGGTTGGATTCGTTTGCAGCCCGACTATGTTCAGCCTTACTTATATTTGAGATCGGCCTGGTTTTCCTTAAATGGGCCGAAAGCCCTTTTATTTTGTACATCTATTCCCTTTTATAAATGTTTAATTCCTGAATGAGACATTGAATAATCATCAGAATTAACAGAATTATTATTTAAAAAAATACGATCACCATAAGATTCGGACATAACAGGATCTAAAAATTAGAAACAGCTATTTTTTTTATTTAGACTGCGTTATTTCAAATTCTTGTTTCTCGTCATCTTCATAGGGCTGCGAAACCCTGAACTCGGAGAATTTGACTGAACATATATAGCTCTTTCATTTCATATATATACATCCAGAGTTGGAATTTCTCTGAATTGTTCCAATCCAGGTGAATCTCACTGTTCTTACTCGAATTCGATCATCTTTTTTGCATTTTAGGATTCCTAAAAGTACAATTACAAATCAGAAAATGTAAGATTTGTCAAGTTAATAAAAAAATGAGATAGAAATCTTTTTAGAAAAAATTGTCACAATATTTTCTGAATTATACCTTTTATTTTCTGTGTGTGTAGTTTGCTAAAAGTTAATAGATGTAAAGGAAAAGCAAATTTTACCTTCATTTGTTTCCTCCAACATCTCAAATGTTGCAAACTTTACAAGTATATATGGACACTTCAAATATAAAACAGTAAATACTTATTTAAAAATTGTGTGTATTTTCTTCAATAATTAAGCAGCATAGTATATATAGAAATATATAGAAAAACATAAACAGTCTATAAATAGCAAAGAAATTAAGGATAAAATTGCAGAATCATTTCAAAATTGTGAAATAGTGTTAGATAAATCACAACAGACAACAAAGTAACTAAACTAGATCATATGAAAGGTATGAAAAATATCATTTAGTTTGTACAATCTCAAGGAAAAAATGGATTTTTTTTTATTTTTTTTATTTTGCATAACCACTTAACATAGAAGTTTGGTCAGACCACTTTTTTTTAGAGAGAGAAAATAAATGATCACCTGTACTAGGCCTACAATTCTGGACTTCATTAAAATTATTTGCAAACAAAAGGCTGCATTTTGTAATTAACTTTACCAGTTTGGTATGAACTGGCAAATAAGTTCACTCTTATTAGTGTATTGGTACAATGCCAGATGATAGTTGTCTGAACCAAAGGTTTACAATGCTGGTAAATCAAACCCCAACCCGAACCCGAACCAATGGTGACTGACAAATTCCACTTGACCTGAAGCTGACAAAACTAGATTCTGGCAAAGCAGACAGGTCACATCATAAAAACAGAAACCAATTCAACATGAATTTCAAATATATATTCACAACACAACCGACCCGAAACAAGATTCAAAACCAACGGATCACTCGGTGACCCAAAGACTGAATAAAAATGAAGTATGAACCAATTACAAGCATTGTCTTGATCTATAAACGACATGTATTTTCATATTTTGTCATAAAGAATCATATTTTGTTAATTCATGTATTATCACCTGTATTTTCAGATTCTTTTCTTGGAATTAACATGTTGGGAAGTAAAAAACGAAATGTAATTTCCAAATTGAGCATCTGTCAATAAACAATTATATATTTATATATATATATATATATTAGTTTTCCATTTGATATGGTTTGAGTATTTGCTCATATAAGGTTTTTTTTAATAATATTTTATGAGTGATCTAATTATTAAGCATGTTTTGTTAATAATCAGGGTTAAGTATTTCGTGAAAAATATAAATAACACTGATTTATTATGTACTTCTATTTCTCTTGTGTTTCTTTTTATCAGGAATTTATTATTATTTCATTGTTTTTGTCCTGATACAATGCTCCTGACTTTCCGATCGATAAAAAATTGTGGCCGTTATAAATTCCACTTTGTTGTTGTTAAATAATTGAGTTTAAATCCAGCTACATATTAAACTCATACACTAAATTAAGCATATCTCACACTTTGATAAAAGTTTGTTAAATATTTTTTAATTATAACACTTAGACTTGAAAATAAATAATAATTAATTCAACAAATAAATACACTTAATGACTTGATATGTTTAAGAGCTATTAAAACTGAATCATATTTGTACAATATCAACTAAGACATGAATTAATAGCTAGTCATCCACTATTCTCTTACTTAATTTATTTTCTCACCATATAAAATTAATCACAAGGATTTATATATAGATAGTGTCATTAGGCTCCTCTACTTAATTGATTGTAGACATGAATTTCTTCATGAAATCAGAATGATGGGAAATTTGAAATATATTTTAGTCTCCAAATTGTGCATCTATCAATACAAAATTTATGTATATTAGCTTTACTTTTCATTTGATAAGATTTGAATATCTACTTATGTAACATTTTTAATAATATTTTACAAGTCCTCTAATATTTAAGCCTGTTTGTTAGCAGCTAACTTGAAGAATTTTGTTTAAATTATATATTTATTTGTTTCCTCCAAGATCTAAAATCTTGTAAATTTTACAAATGAGAACACTATAAAATAGTGAATTATTAGTTAGAGATATTATTTAATATCTCTGATTCATTATTAGCAAATATGTATAGATGACCTTTATTTGTTTGCTCCAATGTCTCAAATTTTGTAAACTTAATTACAAGCATGAACGCCATAAATATAAGAGAAAAATTAGGGTGTGATGTACTCACGGATAGAGGTTGGTGAGCACATCTCCAAAAGACTATCGGATTAGCTTCAAACGACGAATCCAAACCGTTGAAACCCATGTACTTCGTGAGTGATGCATGTACATGCAATATTTTTAAAGTTTCGAATTCATTTAGCACATGGTCAAGCAGTCAAAAAATGAACATTTTATAAGTTATTTTTTTTAAATTATTTTAGGTATTCATTTTTAATCATTTTTTTTGACCCCTTGACCATGTACTAAATAAATTCGAATTTTTAAATTTTTAAATGTACATGTGTCATTCACGAAGTACATAGATTTCAACGGTTTGAATTTGTAGTTTGAAGTCAATCCAACAGTCTTTTGGAGGTGTGCTCACTAACCTTTCTTGGTGAGCACATCACACTCTAGTTTTGCTCTAAATATAAAATGGCGAATTACTTATTAGAGATTATTTAATATATCTGATTCTTCTGCATGAAAGTCTATAAATATGTTAGATGGCATTGCAAAATCATTTGAATGTTGTGAATAGTGTTAGATATATCACACAAGAGGACCAAATAAAAAAACTATATTTCAATAAAGTATGAATAAGATTTTTTATTTAAATTAGTACAATCTTAAACAAACAAACAAAAAGTTGTTCCCGCCTTAAAGAGGAAACTGATCTGATTTTACTTAAATGGGGTTTGAATTTCTTTTGGGTTCTGTTTTTATTAAGAAATTTATTTATATTTTTTACCCATTAATTTTCTTTTACAAAGTATCTCAAACATATATGACCAGCACCTTGAGGTTGTGGTGTCAGATCATGCACCTCTCCTATTAACCTTTAAGCAAATGGAGTCGGTTTCCAAACAGTGCCGGTTTGAGAAGAATTGGATAAGATATCAGGAGGTTAAAAGAATGGTGCAGCAAACATGGGGACAAGCTCTAAACCCACTAAGTGATTCTACTTTGCTGGATAAAATCAATACCATGCAAAACCAACTCAGAAGGTGGCATTCACAGTACCTTGGTAGAATTGAGCAGGAGCTTCAAATATGTAAGAAACACATTGCTGCTCTTGATCGATTAGAAGAAAGGCGGCACCTCAACCCTTCAGAATTTCAATTTAGACAAGGGTGCAGGGAGAATGCGTATTACTTATCCACTCTCATTGAAGAACGGTGGGCTCAAAGGGCTAGGTGTCGGTGGCTAGCAGAAGGAGATAATAATACAAAAAAAATTCATGCCTACGCTTCATCACGATTAAGAAGAAATAAGGTTTTATCGCTTGAGGTGGGAGGGGTTTGCATAACAGAGGAAGTGGCTATACAACAAGCTTTCTTTAACCACATGAAGGGCATTTTGGGAATTCAGAAAGAGGTGCAGCGCATTTTAATCCAGCAGCGCTTTATGAGGATATGATTGATTTGAGTTCTTGACAGGCACCATTTACTAACAAGGAAATACAAGAGACAGTTTTTAGTTTGGCTAATAATCGAGCATCCGGGCCGGATGGACTGCCTAATGAATTTGCAAAAGTTTATTGGGCTGACATTAAGGGGCATGTTGTGGAGCTGTTACAAGGTTTTTATGAGAGAACATTAAGCATTGAGGCTTTAAATTCAGCAAACATAGTAACGATTCCTGAGAAGGATGAGGCAGTAAAGCTCAGTGATTTTAGGCTGATAAGCATTATTAGCCTTATTCCAAAAATAATCTCTAAGCTTTTAGCTTCCAGATTATCATTTTTCTTACCAGATTTAATCTCGATTAGCCAGACTGCCTTCGTGAAAGGTCGTCAAATTTCTAAAAATTTTGTGGCGTTGCAGGAAATTTTGCAACACTTATCTCATGAAAAGGAAAAATCAGTCTTTTTAAAAGTTGATTTCGCCAAGGCTTTTGATTCAATTAGTTGGGATTTCTTATTCCGTGTCTTGGAAATCAGAGGGTTCCCGGTAAGATGGTTGGGATGGATTCGAGCTCTCCTTACAACATCTACTTCTCGGATAGTACTTAATGGCCAGACATCAGAATTTTTCAAGCACGAACAGGGTCTGTGACAGGGTGACCCTTTGTCACCGCTGTTGTTTATCTTGGCTGTTGATGTTCTACAAAATATGTTGCAAAAGGCAGGTAACTTGCTCTCTAAAACACTCTCCAGGAAGGTTACAATGCCTATTCTATCATTTCAATACACTGATGACACTGCAATTGTCGCTTGTGCTGACACAGCGACCTTGGTTTCCCTCAAATTGACACTACGCCTCTTTGCTCAAATCTCGGGCTTGCACATCAATTATGATAAGAGTTCTTTCTTTCCCATAAATCTGATCCGGCGCCAAGTTTGAAGAGTTGCTGTAGTAATGGGATGCTCACAAGCTGCTATGCCAATGCAATATCTTGGCATGCCGCTGAGTATCACTAAACCGAACAGGCAAGATTATATCCCTCTGTTGGAAAAAGTTAGATCACGAATTGAGGGTTGACAAGGAAAGATTCTATCTAGGGGCGGAAGGATTCAACTGATTAAGTCAGTTCTGACTAGTGTTCCAATTTATCTAATGACGTCTTTTCTTATCCTGAAGTGGGTAATTGCTCGAATTGAGCAAATGTGTCGGGATTTCTTATGGGGAAAAACAGAAGGTCAAGGTAAAGGAGTTCATCTCTTAAATTGGAAAACTTGTTGCATGCCCATCAAATATGGAGGCTTGGGTGTCCCGAATTTGGCTGTTAGAAATATATCGCTCTTGTTGCGATGGTGGTGGAAATTGTATTATGAGAAACACAATCTTTGGTCGATTATTGCTACACCAATAAGAGGGTTACATGCTAGCTCGGGACCTGCAGTTTGGATGGCGAATGGTCCTTTTTTGGCATCAGTTAATAAAGCTTAAGCCTCTATTTCATTGCTGTGCAATTTGGAAAATTGGTAATGGCAAATTGGTATCCTACTGGTACGATGCTTGGGGACCTCCACCTTTGAGAGCAATCAAAGACGGCAAATCTAGGCCGATTAAACAGACAGTGTCAGTAAGGGAGATGATTACTCGTTGGCCTATAATTTTACCACATGCAATGGATGAAATCCCAGATTTTAACGATACAGAGGACGTTTTGGTTTGGAAGTGGATAGCAGCGGCTCTTATACTTCTTCCTCTGTATACAAGGCTATTCTAACGGGTGGCAGGGAGCAATGGAAATATGCTAGTTTATGGAGAAGCTTTGCACCATCCAAAGATAAGTTCTTTGCAAGTATGCTTATGCATGGGAAGATACTTACACATGAAGTTATGCTACGAAGAGGCCTTCATTGTGAACCCGAGTGTGTCCTGTGCTCGGATTGTGTTTTGGAGTCGATTTTTCATTTGTTCTTCCAATGCACTTGGAGTACTCTGGAGGAGTGTGGAAGCAGCGAAATGCTATGATTTTTGGGCGAAAGATAAAGCCGGCGTGGTTACTGGCTAAGGAGATTAAAGAAGAAAAGGCGTTGTGGTTAAGATGCTGTAGGGGAGTTGGTGGGTAGTTTGTGGTTGATTCTGAATTTGAGTTGTTGTTGTGTGTGTTTTAGGATTTAATTTTGGAGTTATAAACATATCTTATTCTGTACTCCTGGTAGCTTCTACCTGGTTATAAAAAAAAATATATATATGACTAGCACAAATATATGATCCCTCTTCATTACAAAAGATGAATTTTAATATCTGAATGAGATATAAATTATTGTACGTAATTACCGGAATATTTATTTATTAAAAGAAAGGAGATAAAAATAATCAAGAATTACATATCTCACCAAATCAGAAAAATTAGAATCAATGTCAATATCATACTTTAATCAATATCTATAGGTTTAAGACCCGGTGCTTCTTCTCTATCTAGGTCGACTCCTAAATACCTTGCAAGCAAAGTTACTATACCTCCTACCACCATGACTTGATTGTCATGTTTGTCATTAGCAACCATGCTGAGGTGGTCGCGTATGAAGTAGCCAACGTTTGGTTGCCACCCCCATAAGGTATTCCCCATTTGTTGGAGAAAGAATGCATCCCTCTCCAACATCATATAGCTAGATTCTCCACTTGTAAAAATTAAATCCGAAAGAATAATTTGTGCGTAACGGAAATAAGCTTGTAAGATATACCTTGAATCCATGGGATAGTCTCCGTCTTCCTTCAATGTGATCTCTTCCCAAAATGCTTGCCTTATTTGCATATGGTTTCCAACGTCTCTTTGCTCAGGTGATGAAAATCGTACCGTTTCATTGAATGTCTCCGAAGTTATGTTGTACTACTTGTCTAATATTTAAGCATTTAATTTGTTAGCAGCTAACTTAAAGAATTTCGTTTAAGTCATATATTTATTTGTTTCCTCCAAGATCTAAAATCTTGTAAATTTTACATTTGAGAACACTATAAAATAGTGAATTATTAGTTAGTGATATTATTTAATATCTCTGATTCATTATTAGGAAATATGTATAGACCTTTATTTGTTTGCTCCAATGTCTCAAATTTTGTAAACTTAATTACAAGCATGAACGCTATAAATATAAAATGGTGAATTAATTATTAGAGATTATTTAATATATCTGATTCTTTTGCATATATGAAAGTCTTAAATATGTTAGATGGCATTGCAAAATCGTTTGAATATTGTGAATAGTGTTAGATAGATCGCACAAGAGGACCAAATTAAAAAAAAAACTATATATCAATAGAGTATGAAGAAAGCTATGTCACTATAAAATCATATGAAAGTTATGAATAGTGTTAGATAGATCACACAAGAGAACCAAATAAAATCATTGAAATAGATTCAAATTTAATACAGAAAAAGAGAGAGGTAGAAAATAGAGCATAGAAAAAAACTATTTTATTTGATGGTTTTTTAAGAGCAGACAATTTATAAAATTTCTCAGTATTCATTAATTATTCAAAATAAAAGTTGCTAATTTAATTAAATAGGCCCATTATGTCAATTAAAACAGGCTGCGCTGCAACGATTTTTTTACAGGCCCGTTAAGCAAGCAGCTCCAACTCTTGTCCATTGAGAGACATATTATTTAGCCCAGAGCCCAGATCGATCTGATTCTCTCTCGCCTCCTGCTCGAACTTTACACCGCCTCTCTCTGGGAATTCGCATCCTCTGAGATATCTCAAACTTTGCGTGACTTTTTGGAATATTTCAATCGTTAAAATACGTTCTGCACAATTCTCAAAGCTCAAATAATACGGGCCCTCTACGTTCCCCCAATAGGCACCGGACACGTCGGTCACGCAAAAATAGAAATATCTCAGAGGATACGTACCCTCTCTGTAGTCTCTACGAATTCAGATTAGGCCCGCCGCCTGTCGGACCTATTTGGTTAATGGGTGTAATGACCTTTCGTGATGCATCATGATCCGTGTGCACTAATTAAAATCCTTGCATATGTTTCATTTTCCGTGTGCACAGACTTGATGCTAATCGTACGGTGGTTGACCTAATTGAATGTAAAAGTGGTCCGATACCCATCGGCCTACTCCTATCTCAGTCTATACTCCCACTCTACCTCGCTCCTTCCTTCTCTCACCTCCCCGTGCGCCGCTTCTCCTCTCTCGCGTCGGCTCCTCTAGGTATACTCTCTCTCTCTCTCATTTTTCTTAAACTTTTTTTCGCAAAAGCAAAACTATATTGAATGCCATGGTGAATGATGCAGTCGCCGGATCAAGGAAGGGCTGAGGGAGAGGCGCAAGATCGAGACCCTCCTTTGCTCGATTCTCTTGATACTAGCAAAAATCAGATGCCCAAGAGAAAGACAAAACACGCTACCAATGGCGTCCGCCTTGAGAGAAATTGGTCTGAACTTCCACAAGAAATTCTCCATCTATTCTCCAAAAAGCTCCCTGATATCTCTGATTTCATACGCTTCCATGCCGAGTGCAAAAGGTGGAACTTGTCAGCTCCAATCACTGATCCTCCGCCACAACTCCCATGGCTTCTAGAGTTCCGTGAAGACCCTCAAGAAGATCGTGAAAATGCCATTATATGCTTCTACTGCCTCTCGTCGGGTAATGTTCATACTATCTTTTGTCCAGGTTCCCGTCGTGCCTGGCTTAGGGGCCCCGCATGCCGCTACTTACTTGCCACTCACTCGAGAAGTTACCAGATGTATCTCCTTAATCCTCTTACTCATCATGAGATATGGACTCCTTGGGTTAATGTCTGTGGGTGCCCGGACTATATTTGTCCAGATACAATTAAAGGCGGTGATATTGTGGTTATATCAGGAGTTGCAGAAGTTGGCAATGATTTTGACATGGAGGAATGGAATCCGCCACCCAATATGATGGCTTTTTGGCGACCTGAGGCTGATGATTGGGTCTATGTTGAAGGGGCCAGCAACAGTGCTAATGCATTTTACATGGGACAATACTTCAGTAATGACGAAAAAACTGGCATTACGAATGTTATTGATATTGCAACCAAAAAATTGGCTTATCAAGTCGCAGCACCGGAGAGCACAAGCCCTCTTCTAGAAGGTTGCACACTTATGGTGGTGTCAGGAGGAAAGATCCTAAGGTTATTCCAGTATTATGAGGCTGAGGAGTGTCATTTTGATATATACTGTCTTTATTTCGGTGGTGGTGAAGGGAAACCTCGTTGGGTGAAAATCGCTAATATCGGTGACCAAATGTTGTTTATGCAATATTATCGCGGGTTATCTTTCTGTGCAAGTAACTTTGCTGGATTCAAAGGGAATTGCATTTACTTCTTGAAAAATGGGAAATGTCTTTGTAGATACGACATAGGAGATGGTACAACTGAGGTGCTGCCTTGCCCTTTTGATTCAGTGGCGACTTGGTTTGTGCCTAGTTTGGTATAGCTTTCCGATATCAGTTATTCATTAGATCCAAGTAAGTTTAACAGAGTATTAATTTTGCTTTTTGTTTAATTCATAAGAAATTTAGTTCAGTTGATCTAATTGGACTGTCTCTACTCTTTACTTGTCAGTGCTTTTCTAAGTTTAACTGCTTGGTACGATGAATCCTAACCACTGCTTCCAGTCAGTACCAACATGTTTTTGCAATGCGGTACAGTCTACCAGTCAGTACCAGGCAGTACCAGTACTGTACAGTGTATCAATACCAATACCAGTACCAATACTGCTGCCATAAACCCCTAACAGTAAGAGAGTAAAAGGGTACTTCACGTTAAAAAAGTAAATGGGTTATCAGCATTGACTGTTACAGAATAATCAAACCAATTTAGCTTAGGTTTCCTCATAATGTAAGCAATTCCTAAAGCCCACAAAGTAGGTTAAGTTTCTTGTAAAGTAAATTCTTAAATGACCCAATTTGCCTAAATTAGAACTCAATTGTTCTAAACCAATCCAGCAAATATTCCAATTAAGCTTAAATTAACTTAACATGTTCTTAATTTTCAGCTTTACTGACAACGAAGGATTGATTAAAGTCAGAGAGTGGTACAATCTTAAAACCAGCAATGCTATACCTCTTAGGTTGATTTATGAAGCACCAAAATGACTTTGTACCAAACTGAGCTGATTCAAACAGTGTCCTGTTTTTTATTTTTTATTTAGTATTTGACTTGTTAGATTTAAGCCAAATTATAAGTTTGTGCCTTCTCACCTGATTGAGTGTTCAGGTTGCCAGTACTGGTACAGAATTAATCTGGTACTGTAGCAGTTCTGTATTAGTTGCTGATGATATGGCACTGTTATGCTTGCTGGTACTGATTTTTTTAGGTTTTATTTTGTTTGCTTATTTCATATGTGCTTGTGTGTCCCTATTTTACCAGCTGGTACAGTGCTTTATTGCATACCGGTACTAACCAAAGCATTCAAAACTTGTTTGAAGAACCTAATAATTTAGAGGTATGATCTGTAATTTTTGTAACTTGTTCTTAGAGGTCCTAATATATGAATTTTAATAAATTAAACAAGAATAATTTTAGCAACGGCTTAAGTATCAAACTCCAACCAAACAAGAATAAGATAAACCACATAAATTGCATTATCTATTTCCTATGCAACCCGATGCATAAAAGGCAAAATAAAATTCAGTTGTTCCCCAAAAGCTTCATTTTATCAATTTCCTGTGACAGCATATGAATAGCTTGATTAATTCATCCATGTGTCTTATCTGTTGTAATTATGCAATTGATTTTCCTCTTTTTGACACCGTCTCGTGGTTCTCTTGAGCTTATATTGTTGTTGCTTGATCAATCAAACCCTATCCGGTGTAGTGCTGTAGTCTCGTTTTCTTCTCTGAATTTGTAAATTAGTTCCTCTATGATGATTGTTATTACTGGATTGAATTAAAATGAGTAATGTTGCTATTCTTGACCCAATTATCCTATTCTGTTAGTTATAGTTTGCAGTACTTGTTAATATAAGTTGATATCAGTATCATAGTAATTCATTTGGCTTTACTAGTTTACTTTGCTGTTTTGATAGAGGTGAGCTGTTGCACACTTCAATTTCTTGCTTCAAGCACTTGGAGTCTTGGACCGATTTTAGAATTCATTTATAAGGTGTTGCTACGACTGATCTTGACTGATACATCATACATGTCTGTACCAGTGATTCATGTTTTCTGGTTCAATTATGCTAATTGTATGAATGGATACTTGCTCTAAACCTTTCTAACACCCGTCTTTGCTGATTCACCAATTTATAAAGTCTTGTACCAGCTTTATGTTTCTAAATCAATTCTCACACTGGTACCAGTCAATAACAGTGTGTTTTTTCGGTTTCTGGTGCATTATGATGCAAAAAGCTCCAGACCTTGTTTGTGTCATTTTGTCCTTTTTATAGCTTGATGACGTGGCATCATTTTGGAGCTATACAAATTTTTTTTTTTTTTATATATTGAGATACTATATATCAAATAGAAATCGCTATTGTTGAAGAACTATCACCATTGGTGTAAAATGCCGTAAATAATGTTGGTGTATAGTGTAATTAGACCAAAGAATCTATATTTCAGCAACTCAAATGAATTTCTAAATAATTGTTAACCACGTTTTAGAAATGAAGATCTCTAAAATTTTGGAACTCACATTTTTAAAATTAATTTTAGATTTTCTATTAAATCACGTTAACAATAAATTAAAAAGAAGAAATAATTTGAGTTAATCATTTGCATTTATAAATAGTTTTTTAAATAAAAACTTTACTGCATAGTTTCTAAATAAGAAACTCTCCCACATCTGTAAAATATGAATTAGAAACTATCACATCAGATTACAAATTCTCATAATAATAGAGATGTTGATGATGAACATGACCTTTGTTTTCTTATCTTTGCTTTCATTATCATGAGATGATCCTCCATTTTCCAAATCATCAAAACATCAAACTCCAGATAGAACAGAGTCTCTAATTCAGGGATCTAAAATATTTGTGCAATTAAACAAATTAATTATTAGCGTTTACATTTCACAAATATTAACTGTTTAATAGTATAATATTAGGTTCTCTGTACATTAATTTATGGGATTATCGACATAAAAAGATTTTTATAGTTGTAGCATTTTATAACTTGCACATGTAGTAATTCTAACATGTTGAGGGGAAAAAACTAGAAAAAAATGTTTATAACTTGCACATGTAGTACTTATTTGTAGCGACAAATGTATAGTTAAGTAATTATTTTTTAACGGAAAAAAAAATATTGATCAGGAAAAAGGTATAAAAACTTTACTACTTTCATTTGTTTCCTCCAATATCTTGCATATATTAGCAGAATTCAACAGAGAACACCAAATTGTAAATATAAAAAATGTATACTTTATAATTTATGATTCATGATCTAATCCTCAAGTGTTTAGATTTTATAGAAATGGTTTATATGTCAATATATAACATGGATTGAAGAATTAAAACAGGAGAACCATTTAAAAATTGTGAACATTGTTAGGTAAATCACACGAAAAAACTTAACCAACAAAACTGGATCTCATTAAAAGAATGAAAATAATATGAACAGGTCTCTTGAATAAATAATTATTGCTCCTAAAAAACAAAGGTCTTTTATATAGGCTATGCTATTGGGTGACCTACGACTTTTTCAGGGGTACAATTATGACATGAAATTGGCCTCCTAATAATAAAAAATGGGGCACAATTAATTGCTAATTGACCAATTATACGAAAACAAAAATTTAACTAGCTGGGTTGGGAGTTTGATATTTAACTATTGGCATAAATTATTGGAATTTTTAACTTGAGTCATGCTTAATTTGTTATAAATATATATATTTTACCTCCAAAAATGAAAGATAAAAAATTACCTATCAGACCTCTAAATTATTAAATTCTTCAAACAAAACCTTTGAATACTTCAATTACTATATGCAATGAAGCACTGCACCAACTGGTAAAGTTGTGAACAATAGGGATAGATAAGCACATAAGCAATAAGCAAGCAAGATATTTCCTTTTGTAACTAACGATTTTGAAAAAAAAAATAACAGCCAAAAATTCAGTACTAGTACAGCATAACAGTGCCATCAGTTGCAAATTGATACCTAAAATGGTACTGTACCAGAAGGCACAAACTTAAAATTTGTTTTCAATTCAACAAGGTAAATACTAAATACAAAATAGTCATACAAAACCAGGCCGCTTTGGTATCAGCTCAGTCTGCAATGTAAAGTGATTTTGGTGGAACGTAAAACAACCCAGCTAGGAGCTACAACATTGTCAGTTTTAAGATTGTCCCACTCTCTTACTTTAATCGGTCCTTCTTTGCCAGAATCAAGCTGAAAAGTAAGAAGATTTTAAGTTAATTTAAGCTTGATTGGAATATAGTTGGATTGATTCGAACAATTGATCAAGGCAAATTGGGTAATTGAATTTACTTTACAAGCAACTAAACATACAGTTAGTGGGCTTCGGAATTTCTTGCATTATGAGAAACCTAAGCTGAATTGGTTTGATCATTCTGTAGCAGTCAATGTCAATATAACCCTTTTACTTTTTTAATGTTAACTACTCTTTTACTCTCTTACTGTTAGATAAATAGGCACCAACGACGGTTTACGGAAGGAGTACCGGTACTGGTATTGGTATTGATACACTGTACAGTACTGGTACTACCTGGTACTGACTGGTACACTGTACCAGATGGGTAAAACGTGCTGGTACTGACCAGAAGAAGTGATGCAGCTTCATCATAACATCCTTATCTACTATTATAAAAACCATGATTCCAAATGTATAGTTCTGATTTTTCCTAAATTTGTTTGCAATCAAGAACAACAAATGATTAAGAAGATCCTTGGACAAGAAATTGGCCATATTATTTTTCTCTAACATGATGTACCTAATATGACTTGTCTGATGACACAAAATGTAATATTTGCAAAACCTCAAAGAAACTTTTCGAGTGTGAGTTGCATATAAAAAATATTCGATGCCATCCATTAAAAAGAAGAACATATTCTAGTAAGCTCTTAACTAAACTGTCATGTAATATCCCAAATAGAAGGACAGCCTCCATGCCTCATTTCTACAAGCTACCTTCAAGCAACTAATGTTCATCCTCCTAAATGTGTCCCATATGTGAGCAAACTATCTGGGTCTTGCATGGTGAGAAAGCATGGCTGCGCATTGCACACAGAATCATGGCAATCCTTTCCAGACCCCCATACAGTCCTTTGCACGACTTTCACAAATGTTTTATGTCATTAACCCTAGACCCAAAGCAGCACTAGATTAGTTTTAGCAATGCATCCAGTGAGTCGGGAAGACCCGCCGGTCTTGCCTCTATGCCATTTCTGAAGGAAGTTGCTTTTGAATAAAAAAAAAATGTTTGAATGTTATAAAAAAGAAGAAGAAGAGCGAATGTTTGAATTTTTCAAAAATTTTAATAAAAAAAGTTGAATTAATGAAGGTATTTGCAGATATTTAGGAAATGTAAGAGGTTATTTCTTTAGTTTAAAAAATACTGGGTGATGTTTTGTGATTTATTACAAATATACAAGGATCGATTTATAATGTTTATTTAAAGTTTCAGAACCGATTTATTCATAAATATTCACAAACAAAATGATAATAATATAACCAAAATTATGCTTCCGAAATATACTATATGAGAATAATGATTAAATTAAAAAAATATATATTATTTTCCATTCTGGTCTTAGGTAATCCACACACTCTAATTACCCACCAATCAAACTTGACATGAATTTACAATCGGCTAGCCAAAGTTGTTCACAATAAAAATAAAAGGACTTATACAGTATAATTTATTGAGACAGATAAAAAGAAAGAGCTAATAATCATAATTAAATTAAGGTTATTAGCAATAAAAAATAATCAAAGAATTAAACAATATTTTTTTTTCTCATAGAAAACGAATTAAAATTTCAATACCTTCTTAAGTTTCCTCCAAAGTCTCAAATATTTTTGCAAATTCAGTATAATTTGCAATTTTTTTCTATAAAAACAATGTATAGTATATATATAAGACATATGATTCACTCAATGTAAACATAGACGGACGGGTAGAAACTTTCTCAAAGTCAATATAACTCATGATTAAAGAATTGAAATAAGATCATTTAAAAATTGTTAACATGCATGTGGTTAGATAAATCACACCAAAAGCCTAACCTACAAAATTATGCCAGGTATATCATCATGAACTTCCTACCAAGATGGTTTCAAAGAATGACTCCAGATATATATTATATAGTACGTTGGTTATAAATTACAATCTTGTACATAAATGCCTCACCGATAACATTTCCGGTGATAAGTTTGTATCGTATATATTTGTATAAAGCTAAACTATATACAAAATTCGGACCACACCTATAACATTTCCGGTGACTTTAATTGAATACGAATCTAAGAAGAGTTAAAATTTGAATGATGATTAGCGTGCCCCGTTAAAAAAGAAAAAAAGAAAAAAGGAACAACATCTCATGAAGTTATAACTATATATAAGATTTCAGGGGAAAGATTGACAAACACTTTTTTTTTTCCAACAAGACATAATTGAATGTTTTACTCAAAAATCTCTGGATTTTCAAATTAAGTGGAAAAATATGAGCCTGGTACCACTTTATCTCTCTCTGAAATTTTTTTTTCCATCCTAGAACTAGAAAATTCATCAAGTCAGTTCAAAATCACTGTTATTGAATTTTATTGATTTTATAAAAAAAATTATAGAAATTTAATGAGTTTGAACTCGAATCCTGTCTCTCTCTAGCAAAAATCCTGCGTCTGCCCCCTGTGTACTACTCAAGACAGATGCTCTTATTTGAATTAACATCTTGATAAATCTGAAATAATCGTATTCTTGAAGTTGTGCTTTATTCAGTAAAAAAAAAATATATATATATATATGTAGATTACTTTTAATTTCCATTTGATAAAATTTGAGTATTTTCTCGTGTAACATATTTTTCATAATATTTTATGAGTGCTACCATATTTAATTATGTTTGTTAGCATCTATCTTCAAGTAATCCATTAAGCCTAGAGTTAAATCTATAAAATATAAAAAAGTGAATTACTTCTGATTCAAGTCTATAAATAGCAAATATGACTTTGGAAAATCATTTGAAAGTTGTGAATCATGTTAGATAGATTACACAAAATAACTAAACAACAAAACTAGAGGTCCTTAAAATACCGGCCTAGATGGTAGCTAGCCTTTTAGTCTGTGCTCCTGAACCGGAGGTTGTAATCTAAAGGAAGGAGAAGGAATGAATAGAAAGAGAAACAAGTAAACTTTCTTTTCGAGCATTAAATCCTACACTTCAATTTGATAGTGAAAGATTTTACCAAAAATTAACACGAGGCTTTTCGATCTTTCTTCCTCTTCCGAAGAATAATCATTTCTCTCCGCTCTCTCTCTCTTTTCTCCTTATGGAGCAGGTGAAATTAAATAAAATGACTTGTGTTATAACAGTGTTTTTTCGATTTCTGGTGCATTAATTATGATGCAAAAAGCTCCAGACCTTGTTTGTGTCATTTTGTCCTTTTTATAGCTTGATGACGTGACATCATTTTGGTGCTATACAAATTCAAAAAAAATTTATATTGAGACTATCAAAGCAACGTAAAAAATAATTCAATAGATGATCACATAGTAAAATAATTAATTTATCACATTAAATTACGTATAAATGACACATGTGACAATTTATTATTATTAAATCATAAATAATTATCATTTGTACGACATTTAGATTTGACAATAAATAATAGTTGATTAATAATTATATATATTTCTTTATAAAATATCAATATCACTATCTATAATCATTCTCTTAATTTATTTTACAACAACAACAAATAGTAAAACATTACAAATTTAAACAAGCCTTACTAGCATCACCAACAACAAAGTGCAACTTGTTATTCTGTTGCTACTTTTTACTGATGCAAACTACCACATTAAAATCGTTGTTGTTGAAGAAACTACCACCATTAGTATTACCTTTGCTTTCGTTTTCATTAGATAAGCAACAATTTCCAAATCATCAAAAAGTCAAACCCCGGATAGCACGGAGTCTCTAATTCAGGGATCTAAAATATTTGTGCAATTAAACAAATTAATTGTTAGCGTATACATTTCACAAATATTTAATTGTTTAATAGTATAATATTAGGTTCTTTGTACATTAATTTATGGGATTATCGACAAAAAAAAGGTTTTTATAGTTGTAACATTTTATCAAGTCTAACATGTTGAGGGGAAAAACAAAGAAAAAAAATGTTTATAACTTGCACAAATTGTACTTGTAGCAGACAAATGCGTAGTTAAGTAATTATTTTTTTATTAACAAAAATCTTGATCTGGAAAAAGGAATAAAAACTTTACTACCTTCATTTGTTTCCTCCAATATCTTGCATATATTTGCAGAATTCAACAGAGAACCGCAAATTGTAAATATAAAAAAATGTATACTTTATAATTTATGATTCATTATCTAATCCTCAAGTGTACACAGGTGGTAGAAAATGTTTAAATGTCAATATATAACAAGAATTGAAGAATTAAAAAAGGGGAACCATTTAAAAATTGTGAACATTGTTAGGTAAATCACACGAAAAAGCTTAACCAACAAAACTGGATCTCATTAAAAGAATGAAAATAATATGATCAGGTCTCTAGAATAAATAATTATTGCTCCTCAAACAAAGGTCTTTTATATAGGCTATGCTATTGGGTGACCTATGACTTTTTCAGGGGTACAATTATGACATGAAATTGGCCCCCCTAATAATAAAAAATGGGGCACAATTAATTGCCAATTGAACAATTATACGAAAACAAAAACTTAATTAGCTGGGTTGAGTCATGGTTTAAGTTGTTATAAATTTATATATTTTACCCCCAAAAATGAAAAATAAAAAATTACCTATCAGACCTTTAAATTATTAAATTCTTCAAACAAGACCTTTGAATACTTTAATTACTATATGCAATGAAGAACTGCACCAACTTGTAAAGTTGTGAACCATAGGGATAAGCACACAAGTAATAAGGAAGCAAGCTATTTCCTTTTGTAACTGACGATTTTGAAAAAAAAAAATAACAGCTAGAAATTCAGTACTAGTACATCATAACAGTGCCATCAGTTGCAAATTGATACCGAAACTGGTACTGTACCAGATTAAGATTGTACCAGAAGGCACAAACTTAAAATTTGTTTTCAATTCAACAAGGTAAATACTAAATTCAAAATAGTAATACAGAGCCATGCCGCTTTTGTATCAGCTCAATCTGGTACAAAATAAAGTGATTTTGGTGCTACGTAAATCAACCCAGCTAGGAGCTACAGCATTGTCGGTTTTGAGATTGTCCCACTCTCTTACTTTAATCTATCCTTCTTTGCCAGAATCAAACTGAAAAGTAAGAAGATATTAAGTTAATTTAAGTTTGATTGGAATATAGTTGGATTGATTCGAACAATTGATCTAGGCAAATTGCGTAATCGAATTTACTTTACAAGCAACTAAACATACAGTTGCATTATGAGAAACCTAAGCTCAATTGGTTTGATCATTCTGTAGCAGTCAATGTTGATATAACCCTTTTACTTTTTTAATGTTAACTCCTCTTTTACACTTTTACTGTTAGAAAAATGGGCACCAACGAGGGTTTATGGAAGGAGTAATGGTTACTGGTATTGGTATTAATACACTGTACAGTACTGGTACTACCTGGTACTGACTGGTACACTGTACCAGATGAGTAAAACGTGCTGGTACAGACCGGATGAAGTGATCCAGCTTCACCATAACATACTTATCTACTATTTAGAACAAACTGAGTTCCCACCTGTAGGAACTTGTAACACTTTGCATGCTTCCTGCAATTACGATTAAAAAATAAACTATAACTCTACCATATACAAATTTACAAGTATAAAAACTTGTAAAAATAATATACATTTTTACCTCATCTAAAGATATCATATCCATCGGCCATGCAGTGAAACTGCCTTGAGCTGAGCGAATGGTTACCAGCTCACCATTTGGTACAGGTACAGGGGTATTTTCTTCACCCGCATGAAAAGCATCCACCATTACTCTTGCATGGCCGGGCGGTATAGGTCTACCGTGAACAACTGTGCCTTCTAGAACTGGAAGATTAACCATCCCTATGGCCACTTCAATCTTCTTCCCATCTCGAACCAAATGGAGTTTGCATCTTCGTTCTCCCTTTAATGACAAATATATAAACTAAAGCAGGAATTCCTTTTTTTTATTCAAATGAAATAATATGTATCTGCATTACCTCAATCGAATCGAGAAAATGTGGTGATTCGACTGACTGGCAACTGCTCTGAACGGCTCTTGGGCTATCCATGTCCATTTGTCGTTGGCCCATCAACTTTGCCATTTGCTGCTCTATTAGAGTCTTCACTCTCGCCTCCATGTCTCTTTTTAAAGTCTTGAATTTCGCCTCCATGTCTCTATTTAATCTCTCCTCTACCTCCTGTAATCTCTCCAGTAATCTCTCCTTCACCTCCTGTACTCTCTTCTCTACCTCCCTCTGTATTATCTCATCGATTCTCGCCTCAGACTTCGAAAAGGTGTGTCTCTTCCTTTTTCCACACCCCTCATAACTTTTTTTTATACCCACTAGAGTTCCAACACCTCTCAGCCTCCCAGGATGTTCCGGATTTGGCAGAGAATTTCCTAGATCATCATCGTATCGTTCGACGGTCAGCATGCCTTTCTTGAAAGCCGCTTCTTGTTCTTCCTGAAATGACAAAGCCAATGCCAACATGTTATAACATAATAAATTAAAGTTGAATTTCAATTTATGACAATATCTAAATCCTCACAATTGTCTTGACGACTGCTTTTCTATTCGAGTTAGGATAAACACAATCCCGGCCATTATCTGACAGCTTCTCTCTTGCTAGTTTCCTTGCGACATGCCTATGTCGAATCGACATATCAACAAACTGCTCCTCTGACAATGCAGTAGTTGACCCTTGGGAAGACAGATCACTACTTGATTCATTTTCGTTTGTAATCGCCTGCAAAGGATCTTTAAGTCTACTCTGGAATTTCTCACCACTATAATTTCTGGATTCTAAGAGATGTGGATACAAGTTTTTGGACTGATTCGCCTTCCCTTTTTCACTTAGTTCCTACAATTTGAACAAGAAAACAATTGGCCTTATGAAAATATTTGAATTTTTAATTAGAGATAAGGTAGGCAGTTCTTTAGAAATAAACATACTTGGAATTCATCCATCTGGCAGTAATTGTCCAAGGCATCCCAATCTTCTTCTGTAATCGAGATCTGGTCAAGTTCGGGCATCTTACCCTCGTTGACGTACTTTGTAGTCAGAGTGCTTCTAAACTTTCGATGCATTACAGCGTTTTCGATTTTACATTCTTCTTCAAACAGTTGTCGTCTAGTAAACTCCAGGCCAGCTGCCAAACAAAACACAACAAGTTTGTGAAATTAGTATTATGTTATTTACCTTGATATCTTGCCAAATCTTTTCCTTTATCCAATCTGGTACGCCATACCACTCTTTTGTAGTTAAAGGAACTTGGACTCTAACCAATATCCCAAGTTGCATCAGAAAACTTGATAGATAGGTAGATAGATGCACTATAAATATATATATGTATGTGCTTGCTAATTGCTATCTACCTCCTTTTGGAATAACTTTCAAATGTCACTTAAGGTTTCTAGTGTCATCTGGTCCAAAGGAATACATTCTGGACATACCAATTTAAATACCTTATCTGCTCTCATCATTTTTTATAAATTAAAACTTTTGACCAAATAAAGTTTAGATTTTTGTAAGATAATTATTTTAATAAAATACAATTATGCCCTTATAATACCTGTCTCAAATAAGCAGCTTGGAGACCGATTTCATATATCTGTACAACATAGAAAACTCAACATAAAGATAGAGTAGAAGAAATCAAAATATTTTTCAGAACAACGCCCATGCTAAATGAAATTGCAAAAGACATTCCTATAGAAATGGGCTACTTTGCAATTTGAACATCAAGTACCTTTTTCTAAAAATGTTATCAGATCAAATGAATCAAATTATTTCTCTCTAAAATCAGTTATTTCCAAATCGGACAATATCTTTCCAATCAACTAGTAGACCAAAATCCCAGCTCCAAAGGCGTATGAACTAAATTCAACAGTTTATTTCTCTGACAGTGGTAAAATTGAACACAGTCCTCTGACAGTGGTAAAATCCGACAAGTATGAAACTTTGATGAAAGAAAAGCACCAGTTGTCCAAAATTGAACACAGATTAAGAACGAAAAAGGTTAAAATTGCACAGCTAGGTCAAACCTGTCTACAAATAAAAATGCGATAGGGACCGAGAGAGACGCACCCGAGAGAGAGAGAGAGAGAGAGAGAGTCAGAGCTGAGAAATGAAAATTTTAAATGGTATAATTTTAGCTAAGTTCTGAAAATGAGAGAACCCTAGACGCGCGAAATGAAAATGAGAGAACCTTGAAGGCGCGAAATGAGAGAACCCTAGTTTTAGGAACGGTTAAATACTAGCAACCGATCCTGATTACTTAATTAGGAACGGTGATTACCAAATAGCCGATACGGAATGGCATAAACAAGTACGGACCATTAAAACAGCCAATTCCGTGATTTTATTAATATCTAAAATTAAATATAAATTGTCAAATATATCCACAAAAGATAAATAATTTTAAATATCCAAACTGTGAATAATTGATTGGTTCTTGGTTTTATTTTTATTTTTTTAGATAGTTATATTAAATGTTGAGTTTATATTAAGACTAACGTTTTTTATATTATTTGTTATATATGCATTGACTAATTAAGTAAATATCAATTATCGAAAATGTCTGATAGGTAATAAATAACTTCATTTAATTTTTGAGAATGCCTGATAAGTAATAAATAACTTTATTTAAACATCGAAAATGTCTGATACTATATAATTTGATTGATTAGAAAAACTGCCAAATTTTATATTTGATTTGTTTAAAATAAATATTATATTGGAAAGACTATCGAGAAAATATAATCTTCACAATTTTCTTTTATTTTTAAGTCAATTTGTGTCATCTTTCATAAATCATAAAAAATAGTAAAAAAATTCTAAAAAATAGTAAATTTGGTATTCTACAAGTTTATTATATAACCAATTTACAGAACTACTTAGATCGAAAAATAAAAATGAAAATCTTAATCAAAAACTTTAACTAAAGTTTTGAAGCTCTTTATTTTATTTTTTGGCAATTCTGAATTTTGAAAAACACCATAGTTGTCATTGACGCATGTGTATTTTCGAAAGCTTTCTAAAAAGTGGTCATTTGCTGAAATTGGATACTCAAGCACCGTTTTATGGCCGTTTGAAGTTTCGTCGTCGTTTTATGCCTTCTCAATGAAGATATCATCTCTCTTGTTTTATTCATTATCCTAACCTCATCTGTTTATGGGAGATATTTTAGATAAATACATGTACAACATGTAGGTGCTTTAAAAATGAGAAAATTGATTTAAAAAAATTAATACAGATGCATTATAACATAAAAACACATATCGTATCTGTTAGAGCTCTAATAAATATCCGTCTGAAAGAGATGTAATATTAATTTTAAATAAATCAATATAAAAATCGGCAATCTTTCTAATAAATCAAATTATGTAGTATTGGCCATTTTTCGGAGCTTAAATGAAGTCATTTATTACCTATCGGACATTCTCAAAATGTGATATTAACTAATTAGTAAATGCATATACAACAAATAATATTAAAAAAATGTAGTTTTAATATAAATTCGACAATTAGTATAACTATCTCAAAAAAAAAGAAAAAACCGAGAACAGGCCAATTATTGGCCAGTTCTAACAAAAAATAAGGACCGGCCAATAATTGGCCGGTTTTGACATTTTTAATATTTTTTATTTTTCGTGGGCATATTTGACAATTTATATTTATTTTTGAATATTAATAAAAATTAGGGCTGCCAATCCTAATTGATTTGATAAATTAATTTTCTATTTTTTTAGTAATATATTATTTCTAAATTTTTTAGTTATAATAGCAAATAAAATAAGTTTTGTTCCTCTCTGAAAATTGTTTTGTTCCTCTCTAGAATTGAAAAATCCGTCAAATCAGTTCAAAATCACTGTTAATGAGAATTTTTGTTGTTTTAAAAAAAAATACAAAAGTTTACAGATCCGGGCCAACTTTGTTTGTTTTTTAATATGTAAAATAATATTATTTTGTTGTTTTTAATATGTAAACTAGAGGTCTTAAAGTACTGCTTTGACGGTGGCCCTTTAGACTGTGTTTTCTGAACCGGAGGTCATAGAGGAAGGAGAAGGAATGGAGAGAAAGAGAAACAAGTAAACTTTCTTTTTGAGGGGAGGAACCGCAGTGCGTTTGAAGCGGCACAGCATGCCTGGAATGAAGCAGTACTGTGGTTTAAACATTGCTGACGCCGGTTGTTTATTTGGTTTACATATCATTAGATAGAGATGTATACGGTTTGTTTATTTAGTTGTTTTATTTTATTTTTTCCTGTACCACTGATAGCCACTATCAGTTTCTCAAAAAAAAAAACAAATCATTGCAGTTGCCACAGAAAAAAAAAATGAATCAAAAGAATTTTTGAAAGTAAAACGAAAATTAATCGGAGAAGAGAGATTAAGAAAAATAAGGCGCAGGACCAATTTATGAGACCAGAAGTATTTCTGAATATTTTGAAGTAATTACATTATATATTCAATTTTTTTTTGGAAGAAAGTAATGATATCACATTGGGCGACATCATGAGAACAAACAAATAGACAAATAGAATAATGATTTCACATTACATGATGGCTTATCAATTATCATGAGTAATAATATTGAACTGTGTATTTTATATCATTTTCCAGACTTATTTCATAAAAAAGACAATTACATTTACCAGAAAGTAAAATATCAAATCAAATAACTTCTAGTTGTCTATAACTGAAGTATAGCTCTATCTACCAGTAACAATTCAGCCGAAGTGATATCCATAACTGAAGCCTGTAAAATAGAAAAAATGACAAAAATTTAATATGAAAGGAAAAACCTACATGCTGTTAACCCAAATAAATTTAAACAATAAAATAAAATTACCATATTAACATTTGAACCTTCATTTCAGACCAACTTATGGCATTAAGAGAAGACCATGTGTCAGTTTGTTGCTCTACCATATGTTTTTCCTTTGCATTAGTTGTCTCATAAGTTAGTTAATGCAGTAATAACAAAGAGAGATATAATCGACATGCCGACAATTAAGCAAAGTGCTTCAATTACAATTTATTTGATGCGCAACTTTGATACCAGATTTGTAGAATTGTTCCTGAAAATTTACATTAAAATTAGTAAATAATTTTTAATTTTATTTTGCATGCAAATATCAAATTAATTCATTTTGAAATACAACCCCCCCTCCCAAAAAAAAAAAAAATTCTGATAGAAAATTATAATAAAAAATTATTGAGGTGCCAAAATAATCAAATATAAGATGGAAAAATTATAATAAACATTAATTAATTTTCAAGAAAGTTAGCGAGCTACCATCAGCAAACTATTTTACGAGCGGTACTATATATTTAAGCATGAAGCATATTTGTTAATTGTTAGCAGTCAAGCTTAAGCATTTCTTTTAAGCCCTACCTTCATTTGTTTTCTCCAAGATCTTAAATCTTTTGAACTACACAACCTTGAAAACTATATATTTATAGATACACATAAAATAATGAATTACTTATTACAGATTATTTAGTATCTCAGCACCACTATAAAACAAAAAACATGAAAGTCTATGAACAACAAATATATATATATATATATATATATATATATATATATATATATATAGATGACCTAGCAAAATCATTTCAATATTGTGAATTGTGTTAGGTAGATCACACAAGAGGATAAAACAATGAAACTAGAATTAATTAAAGTATGAATAAAATCTTGTAATTAGTACAATCTTAACAAACAAAAATGATGATTTTTCCAGAGCCTACCCTGTTTATTTAGTGTGGGGTATTGTCCTAATGGTTTTTGACAAAGTTTTATCTAAAGCTAGATCTAAACTGTTCGACTGCAGCGAAATTCGTACAGATATTTAGATTAAAAGAGTCATTTAAATTTATTGAGTTTTAAATATATTTACACGGATCTTAATGCAAATCAGACGTTTAAGCTTGATTTTGATTGAAACTTTGTCCAATGCCCTTTGGACAATACCCATTTATTTAAATGGGCCAAGAGCCTACCCTGTTTTATTATGTAATTTTATTTCTTTATTTATTTTTTATCAGAAATTAGTTGTTATTTCCATTTTTTGTCCTAATAATATTGTCTTAGAAGCATATCCATATTTAGTTCAATTGATAAAGTATCTGAAAAATAGGACCAACACAAATGATAAATGATCTCGTCTCATTATGGAAATATTAAGATTTCGTATCCGAATATGATATTAAAAAATTACCAGAGTAAAGGGAATTCTTATTTATAAAAAACATCTGGAATTATATAATGTCATATAAATAATAAAAATATTCTAATATGAAAAAGTTTAGGGGCAGGTTTTTAAAAAGGTTTTTCATCATTGCATTTCATGCTTTCCCTGTATATAACAAATCATCTTCATTGTGTGATACTCAAATCGAAAAGAAAACACTGTAAAGGATAGTTTATTGTTTGTAGAAACAAGTAAATTGGGCATATATAATTCCTCGTATATATACTGAGCTAATTCTTTTCCATTATACTATATAATATCAGTTATCTAAAACAGTAATTTTTTTTTTGAATTTACAACTTAATAATTTACAGAGCAAAAAAAAGTTATCAACATCTATTTTTTATATTAATAAATTTTAGTATTATTAAGTATCCATTCAAAATATCATGTACGTACGTGTCTTAACTGTTTCTCATTCCAAATCCGACTAAATTTTTTGAAAGTAAAATGAAAATTAACCAGAGAAGAGAGGAAGCCGAGGAGAGAGAAATAGAAAAAGAAGACGCAGGTTCAATTTGTGATATCAGAAGTATTTCTGAATATATAAAGAAATTACATTATATATATTTTTTTTTTGAGAAATAAGTAATGACATTCATTTTGTGCGACCTTATGAGAACAAATTAAGATATAGAATAATGATTTAAGCTTACATGTTGGCTTACGTAACGTATATTCAATTTAAGTATTTTTTTCTACTCATATATATAACCAAAAAAAACAAAAAAAGAATACCCAAAACAATCACAAACCTGTAAAAATTAAAAATATGCCTACAATATATAATAGCCAAAGAAAAAAATATAATAAATATAATATGAGTATATATCTATTTTCAAGAAAAATAAATATGCTTATAATAAATATAATATGAGTATATATAATAACCTGTAAAAATTAAAAATATGCCTACAATATATAACATAATAGAAAAATAATAAGTAATTACGAGAGATGTCAAAATAATAAAATATAATATGAGTATATATCTATTTTCAAGAAAATTTGATACAATGGACAAAAAAAAAATTGCCTCAATTTTCATATAGAATCAAGGGGCATGGCAATTTTACTTATTATTTTAGACAGAAACTCTACAATTCTTGAAGCATTAATTGCAGGATAGGAAAATGCAGTTAAGACATACCTAAATGAAAAGCTTGACATACGAATCATGACATAACTGAATGCTTTATTTAAACAATGGGAACTTAGTGATATACAACCAGAATAACACCTTGAGAGAGGTCTGGAATTCTTGTATTAGATAGATAGATAGATGCTTTCTTTTGAATTAACATATATATTTGGCAACTTTGAATATAAATAATAATCCTAGTCTCCAAATTGTACATTTGTCAATAAAAAAAAATATAGATTACTTTTATTTCTCATTTGATATGGTCTGAGTATTTATTCATGGAACGTTTTTATAATAAAAAATTATGAATGCTTTTTAATATTTAAGCATATTTGTTAGCAGTCAAGCTTAAGCATTTTGTTAAGCCCTACGTTTATTTGTTTCCTCCATTATCTCAAATCTTGTAAACTTTATAAGTGTGAACACTATAATTATAAATATAGTAAATTGCTTATTAGAGATCATTTATTTTCTCCAATTCATCAGTACAACACTATAAAAAAACAGCATGAAAGTTTATAAATAGCAAATATGTATAAATGACCTTGCAAAATCATTTTAATGTTGTGCATTGTGTTAGATAGATCACACAAGAGAGGACTAAACAATTATTTTTGCAACCTTATTGGCGAGACCAGCATGATTTTACTTGATGGGACTAAGGCCCTATTTTATCCTGCACTTCTTAACTTATTTTGTGTTATTTTTTATTATCATTAATTGATTGTCATTTTTTTCCTGGTCCCAATAATAATATTCTTTTAGAAATCATATATACTCCATATTTAATTCAATTGAGAAAGTACCTCACACATAGAACCAACACAATGATGAATGATTTCTTCTCATTAATTATATCAAAAGATGAAGGTTAAATTCTGAATGAGATATTGAAGAATCATCAGAATTAACATATATAATTCTTATTTATATAAAAAAGAAGCATGTAGAATTACTCAACTAAATCCCTCTAAAGATCTGGAGCAGGTTTCTTTACTGATCGAGGCTTTGTTATTTTCAATTCTTCTTTTTCTCCGTATATATAACAACTTATCTCAATGAAATTAAGGTTCATTGTCAGAAACGCTCTCAAGGAATATGGCAGATTGAATTACTCGATCGTAATAATTCACACGATTATGACTTTAATTGTATAGCTAATATAAACGTTGAGATTTTGTCGAGAAAAAATAATAGATGATACTTTACAAGAAAAAATTATTGCCTCTAATACAAAAATTTCAATGTTTAACTAATAATTGCTATAACAACATATAAATAACAAGTAAAAAATATAATACACTTTAACTAACAATAACATAGAACTTACTGTACTTATATATATATATATATATATATATACACACACACACACACATACACATACATATAAACGTGATACTGCTTATTTATACAATATTTCCAGTGGAACTAGATTGTTGTTAAACTCACCAAGTTTTTTTGTGAGTGGTAACTTCAAAATTTATTAAGTTGACTTCAAACGAGAAATCCAAATTGTTGAAACTAAGCTACTTCACCAGCAATATGTTAATATGACCGAGTTATAAATTTTCAAATTAATTTGAAATAATATCAATCCATCAAAAGATGATATACAATAAAAGCATTAAATTAATGAAGTTTCTTTTTTTTTTACTACTTGATTATACTATATATTAAGTTAAAAATAAAATTTGACATGTAAAAGCAAATGCTTTTAGATAATTTTGCATAGTCATTTGAAATTGTGAATAATATCAGATAGATCACACAAGAGAATTAAAAAATGAAATTAAACTTTATTATTTAGTACAATTTTAAATAAACATCAAATAATGACTGTTCCACTGTTAGAGGTGAGACGACCAGTCTGGATTTACTTCAATGTGCCAAGAGCCCTCTATTCTAGAATTCCGAAATAAAGAAATAATTACATAAAAAATGTTTGTGAAGTTTTAATTTTTTCTTTCTCTAGCCAATTAGTATACAAAAGAAGGAACACTCAAGCTAATTTTTTCTTGCATTGTAAGATCAATATATATGAGGTTGCTGAAAAATAATATTTTTATTTTAGAGCTGATATGTTTATAGAACAGTTTTTTTATTATCAACATCTACTTTTTATTAAGCAATTTCATTAATAGTAACCAACCAATTTCAAAATATCATTTTTTTAAGAGGCATGGTGGTAGCTTCTAGCATGAAAAAATAATTCAAATGATATATACACAATCACATTATGGTCTCAACAAAACCTCATCCATAGATCTCCTTCCTCAATTCATTTCTCTGTCTCTAATGAAATCTGATACAAATCTTGTGTATCTCATCGCCCATTTTTTCTTTGATACACCAACAAGCATCGCATTTCTATAGGATATCCTAAGTATGTAATGACAACATTTACTTTTACTTTCTATCATGTTGATGGGAACATTTTTCAGACCACATTTAACTTTCTTTTCTAATATAAAATCTCCTCAATTTTTAAGCCTTTTTTATTTATTTGAAGTTCTCCTCATTAATAACTTCTGCAGAATTTGGGTGGCAAACCCAAAAATAACTTCGCCTCCTTATAGTTCTTCGCTATTTATTTTGGGTGTATGCTTCTTCTGCACAAAAGCACAATATGGAGAATGAAACATAAAATCATAAAAAGATCGAATGAATATGGAGATTGAAACAGGCAACAACATTTATAAAAAATGACAATTCCTACACATGCTGTAAAGATCGAATGATACCTTAATTAACTATTTTACAAACATACATTTCAGCCACAATGTGCAAATATTAATTCATGTACCCATGACTCACTTCATTTGTATGGAGAGAACTTTCTGCAGTGCTATCATTAAAGCTTGTTTGCGCAATCAGAATTAGGTTGTTTTGGTCGCTTTGTTTCTCATTAGGATTTCCATCAAATAACTTCAATATATATCTCACACTACAAAGAAGAAGAAAGAAATATACTATACTGTGAAATTATTACTTTTGTATCTATATAATTCCTAGCTTAGCCTGTACATAGAAAGTTAATTAATTGATTTATTTCTCAATATTACATAGAAAGTTAATTAATTATGAAAACAAAATAAAACCTTAGTACCTTCATAAGTTTCCTCCAATGTCTTGAATATTTTGCAAATTCAATCCAGATTTGCAATTTTTTTTATACAAAATAATATTATATATTATGATTTATGATTCATCCAATGTCTATATATAATGATAGAGGAACAGAAATAAGTTGATCATTTAAAAATTGTGAACATTGTTAGGTTAATCATACAAAAGATTAACCTACGGAATTACACCACGTAAAATATTAAAAATGATATCAATTGGCCTCAGATTTTACTTCCCTCCTTTTCATGATTTATGTAATATCTGTAAAAGTTTTGTCATTATTGAAATAGTCGGTTGGCAATCCCAATTGACCTTTAAAAAATCCAGAATTTTAATTTTGAGTAAATTACACAAATGGTACTCATTGTAATGCATGTTCATGTTAATTGTTATTGATGACAACAGTTGCAACAAATTCAGTGCTAAAATTGATTCCACGATTGATGAAATATCCAAAAGATGAGAGGAGTTAACACAATATGGGTTCGTTGGTACAATGAAGAAGACCCATTGCTGACACTGACACTGGTGTACCAGTGTACCAGCAGGAGAAACTCGTAAGAGACTGACACTGATAACAACATACCAATAGGAGGAATCTCTAATCACTGGAGTTTTGTTCCCTGCTTAGATTTGGTTTATTTGTTTCTTTCATATTTTCCAGTATTCTAAATAGCATACTATAGTGCTTTTGGACCTTGAAAGCTATAGCGCGCTGTAGCAACACATGAGTAGCGCTATTGCTTTACGCGATAATCGATATTTAGAACTTTGATATTTTCAGCTCAAATGTTTTGAGAAATATTTTCTCTTTTTTGTATTGGTCGTTACCACCATAGAAGGAAAAACCGGCCGTTCCGACCCAGAATCGGTCATTCTGGACCAGAATCGGACAGTGCTGATCCGCTTTCAGTCTGAGTTACACGGCATATGTTGATTCTAGTCAAATTTCGGCCGAAACAGTTCAATTTCAGTCATATTTCGGCAGAAAATGCTCAATTTTAGTCAATTTCTGCCGAAACGGTCTAATTCAGTGAAATTTGGTTGAAAAACATTATACTCACCAATCTTAGTAGCTGGCTTCGAACTTGGGAAGGGTACTCTACCATCCAACACAAGTACTACTATAATTTTTTGTTACTAAAAAAATATACCTACATGTATATACCTTGTGAATTGTAAGAGTTTTTTTAGTTGTAATGCTTGTATTATATTGTATTAGTGGATTATTTAATTGTAATCATTTTGTCTAAATATAAATTGTTGAAAAATTATTTTTTTATCAAATTTTTCCTAATTTTTTAGTATAAAACGAACTTCTGGCAAAAAAGTTCGAGTTTCCGATCCGATTCGGCCGATTCTGACCGATTTACCGGATTTGAATCCCCCGGTCAAATAACCAATTCTGATTCTGATTTTTTCTTCTATGGTTATCACCCTTGTGTAGCATAACCTATTTAAATTCAATACAAATGTGGGCAAGAACCCCATTTTTCTTCAAAAAAAAAAAAAAATTAAGAAGATCCATTTGGTGTTCTTTGTGTCTGGTAGTTGATATTAAGTTGTAATTTTATGACTAGCTAATTGTAGTAAGAACTGCTTTTGAATGTTAAACTGCAAATTAAGTTTTCTCTATCGTATCAAACAACAAACAAACAAAGGAAGAAAGGAATGAATAAACAAATGAACAAATTAATAAACAGTTTTTTGGAAGGTTCGCTGGTTCGAAATCAGTTTTATGAAAAAGGCGATGGATCCTTTCTTTTATTCAATAAATAAATAAATACTGGATGTAGCATTCAGTAAGTGAATGACATTCAAAAAAAAAAAAAGTCTGCATCAACTAACATGATAAACCACATAGAAGAAATTACGTTATTCTCTATCTTAATCAAACAGGTTTTATTGTGTTAAACTAAGTTGAAGGATCAGCTTCTAGTAGTCCTGTTGCTCTAGGTGGATATATTGTCAGTGCCGATAGTGGAGCTGTTGATCTCATTATAATCAGAATCACTCAATTCTCTTTCAATCTCCATATCCTTGTATCGATAGAAATAAGCACAAATGAGAAAGTAGAGCAGATTAAAGACTCCAAGGATGGCTACCGCATAGTAGAAGAGGTCGAGTCTGCCGAGTAGAATGTCGTTGTCATTCAACCAAGCCTGTTTCCCATTCTTACTCGTCACGCTATTTACAATGTTGTCCATGAGTGTGCATAAGTAGTTCGCCACAGCCATACTCGCATAAAAGACTGCTGTAGCTAGAGCGGACATGTGTTCCAGGAATTGCTTGTTGTAAAACTCGATTTGTCCCACATCGGTAAATGCCTGAGACACCCCGAGCAAGACGAGTTGTGGCGTAAGCCAAAACACTGACAAAGATGGTGTCCCTTCACTAGACAGGGGTGAATCTTGTACCTTTTTGGCCACCAATGCTCCTACTACATTTGCTACAATAACAGTAACAATTCCGATTCCTTGACTCTGTAAAACAGTGATACCACCTTCGATTTTTGTGATTTTTCTGACCATAGGAACGAGAATTATGTCGTACAGAGGGATAAATAGGGTTAAAGCAAGGTAGCATATGGCGTAAATCGATGCTGGAGGGATGGTGAAATGGGGCCCTAGTTTGTGGTACATGGAAATTCCTTGCAAGTATGAGAAGTTGAATAGTTGTGTCACTACAACAAAGTACATTATTCCTGAAAACCATACTGGTATTGTCCTTATAAGGCATTTTAGTTCTTCAATACGCTGTATGCTGCACAGAGCCCACTTGTTTTTAGGAGAATCATTTTGATTTATGTCTCCATCTCTGATGATAGCTGCTTTATTAAAGAACCTACAAACAACAAAGAAATTTAGTTTACTGTCAGCCATCTGGGTTTTTTTTCTATCCCTACATGTTATGAGATTTAAGTGGGAAATCCCCAAAATTCCAAATTAATGTACTTCTAATATTAGAAACAAAAAAAGTAAAAAAATATTTTCTTCTTTTTATTGTATCAATATACTATCTTTCTTGCAGCAATAAATACTGCTTTTTTTTTTAGGGACTACCTTGAAAGTACAATATTTATGAGGAAGCTTACTTGAATTGCATAGTGAGTCGGAGTTTGTACTTCCCCGCACTAATTGGAGGATCATATAGTCCTTTCTCTTGTTGATCGACATTATCTGAGTAGGGAAGCCTGAGGTTTCTCTTCAAAATTGATGCAACCAGAACCTGAGCAATACTAGTGAATATGCTTCCTTCGGGGGCCACATGAATATACAGATTAGTGCCAAGAAAGAACACAATGATGGAAATAAGCATCAAACCGGCAGGAATGCCGAATCCAATTGGTCAACTGACTTCACTTTGTATATACACAATGACTGTATAGCCGATCAAAATAGCAGCAGCAGTCATCGCATAGTACCAGTTATAATACCTCTTCATGTCCTTATTGTGCTGCTCCTTTGTTCGGTCGAATTGGTCTGTCCCAAAAGGTACACTGCATGGGATGATGCCCCCATATCCAACTATTAAGAAAGATAATGATATGTAGAGAAGGGCATGTTGAAAAGTCGATGCTCCAACGCAAGTACCAAGATTTAAATCCACTGTACTACATGTCGGAGGCTTGAAACCAGGCACCGAAGCCGACAGAGTGAGAAGAACCATGCCCTGTAGATTGAATAAATATGTCATGAATTTTAACTATAGGTAGATCAATGCTACATGTTCTGTACATGATGATACAGAATGGCAATTTGAAGATATCTATTACAATATTGGTAAAATACTAAAATGAGAATATTGTCATCTTGATTACCAGGAGATTTACAAAAGAGGTATAGATGATGGTTCGGAAATGACCAAGGTAAGAATCTGAGAAAAATGCTCCGACAAGCGGTGAGAAATTGAAAAATCCAGAGAAGATGTTCAACATATTAGTTGCAGAAACTAACGACATATTGAAATGATCGTTCAAATAGATCGTCAGATTTGCTGTCAAGCCATATATTGCTATCTTGGCAGCAGTTTCATTCGCTGCAAACAATCAAAAGAACATGTACAACAACAAAAATTGAAACAGTGACTTACAAGTTACAAACTTACAATAAGGCTATAGAGGGGAAATCGTATATACTATATACATATATGATAGTTAGATTTATGCTGATATTACATCAACATTGTAAAATTTGATAATTCATTAGATTGTAGAACTTTTATCTATTTGTTCATTGGCCACTGAAAGATTTAATCAATATATAATAACAAGTTGATTGTGAATTATTGGATATTACAAAAGACAAGAGGAAGAGAGAGACCTAAAATATATGGCATGGTTTTCCATCCTCTGGGCTTCCTCTCCTGCAATTGACTGCCATCCTCTTCATCTCTCACTCTTGGGTTCTCAATTAATGGTACACATTTTAAGTAATAAACCAATAGGGTAAAAACAGAATTTCTCCTCCTAATGCTACCCATCTTAAATATATCCTAATTATTAGATTTTGTCTTTTGTTTGAAGAAAACCTCCTCTACTAGGAGAGTTTTTCACAAAGATAATAATCTGAGCTACCAAACTAATTGGAATGTTGGAGGATATATACAAGAGATGCTGGCTACATCGATCTAATTTACATTAGCAATAACGTGTTGACAAGTAAGCGTTCTGACATATTATATCGATTCAAATTGATAAAAGGTTCTTCAAACTTGATGATCCATATTATATTGATACATTTGATAAGTTTCTGACAAGCATTAATGAATCAAATCTTTGGAAAGGTTTTTCATATATATTAGCAACAACGTTTTCTACTTTCTAGTCTAAAAAGTAAAAACCCCATAATATGGAGCTAGTCTAGAATATATAAACCCTTATTTTCTTTTCAGTACCGTCAATAAAAAAAATTCCAGAACTTCCCTCATTTTTTTTAAACTGCACCAATAAAAAAACAGGCGGTTTACTTCCAAAGAGAAATGCCAGGTAACCTGGCAGTTTAATGTAGCACAGAACAGCCAGAATATCTAGCGTTTGCTACAGTTTAATGTAGCACAGAACAGCCAGAATATATTTTAAGACGCCAGAAACAAAATTTGAAATTGATGAAAGATTTTTCAAACTTGAGGATCCATATTATATTGATACATTTGATAAGTTTCTGACAAGCATTAACAATTCAAATCTTTGTAAAGATTTTACAATTAAAGTTCCTAACAAATACAAAGCAAAAAAAAAAAAAGGAGGGAGTAAACAAAATAAAGCACTAATAAAAATCCTCCAAAATTAATTCCACAATACAAGTTTATTTTTTTCAATCTAATCACATTATCGATTTATTCCTACAGCAGTAAGCCATTCAACTTCGTCAAATTCGAAAATTTTAATGTGTTTCAAACTTCAAACACGCAGCCTCATCTATGTGAAAAACATCTTTTCAAATATTTGAATCGTTAAAGCTTGTCAAAAATTTATCAAATGAATCAATATAATAGGGATCATCAAGTTTGAAAAGCTTTTCATTAATTTCAACATTTATTTCTAGTGTTTCCTGATCAAACTAAGAATCACATCTTTAGAAAAAATTATAACATACTGTAGCAAACCTCCAGCATAATGGCAATTCTGTGCTACGGTAAACCGCCAGGTTACTTGGCGATTCTTTTCAGAAGTGAACTGCTAGAAAACATGGCACTTGGGATAGTTTCAAAAAAAAAAAAAAAAACTGTCGGCAGTACTAAATTTTTTTAATTGGGGGTATTAAAAAAAAAACTGGCCATATATATTTTCTCGTATAGAAAAAATAATAGAAGAGGTAAAGAAAAGGATACAGTAAAACTTTTGGATTAAAGAATTAGAAACAAGTGAAATGGTCATTCTTCTTAAATTAGACCGATTTATCATTTGTTCTACCTAGTAAGGGGTAGCTGTAGAAATTACTTATTCTGTACCATTGTGAATTTGAATAAAGAAACTATGGATCACATATTTTCAAGGAGCAGGTAACTTTGTTGGATAATAAATGAGCTAGGAAATGAGTTTAGGTGCAAATTATGGAAGAATAATAAATGAGGTAACATATATAATTTGTTGGATAATAAAAAATGTTGGATGACTTTTGACCTTTTGACTCCCACAATAACTAATTTGAAAGTGTCTGACGTTGGTCGTCGTAGCCCACCTGATTTAGGATATTGTAATAAAAATCTCCAAGTGAATCTATGGCGTTGATCTAGCAATGACCGTCAAGGGAAACAACGTACTAGTTCAAAAGAAAATTCCCCATGTTAATTTTGACTACTGGGGAAGGTATATCTGAACGACGAACAGCTATCTTTTTCTCCACTAGCTACCAAGATGCCTAATTATATTATTTTGAATTCAGATCTGACATCCACTTGTGCTACTCCACCTTAACTCTCTCACCTTCTCCAGTTGTGCCTTTCTCCTTCTCCTTCTCCTCTCTAATTTTGATTACTGGGGAAGGTATATCTGATCTAACGGGAGCAGTTTGGGTCCGATGCCCATTGGACTCAAACTTAGTTCAATGGGCTCTATAACCGTCAGATCCGCTTTAAGATTCTTGTGCATGGATATTAAATAGACGCACACATATTTTAAAGAGGATCAGACGTTTATGGAACCCGTCGAACTCAGTTTGAGTCCGATGGGCATTGGACCCAAGCTGTTCCCCTCTCTCACCTTCTCCAGTTGTGCCTTTCTCCTTCTCTTCTCTAGTTTGGGCTGTGACGAAATAAACAGGTTGAAAGTTGAACAATTTACTGGACAGGAGGGTGAAGTTAGATAATTTAAGGGTGATCCATGATGCTGGGGAGAAATTAAAGGATTAAAGAAAGAGGAAACATCACTCACGCTCATACCCATGTCAATTTTTATTACTGGGGGGAAGGGAAATCTGAACGAATAACTATCTTTTGTTTCCACTAGGAAGATACCTAATTATTTTGAATTCAGATCTGACTGGAAAAAACAAAGTAGAACGAAATTTGAACGGTTTATTTTAAGGAAGCAGAATACTGCAACTGCACCCCTATCTCCACACGTTACGTAAGTCCAGTAGGTACATGGTGCATCGGTAGAGATCGTAACTTAGAAAAAGATGAAATACCTTAGAATTAATTTGAGTGTACTAGAAGAACAACGATAATTTTTATATACTCAGAAGTAATTTTTGAACCGGAATCAATAACTCAGATTCAAAACATTTTAATTTTTTTTCCAATAACACCAAGAAATAGTTTAATTCTTTTTACAACCATAAAAAATCCTACGTAAAAAATATTTCGTAGTATTTATAAATATAAATTATATGATAATTTATCTATTTTATTTGATGTTCCTTCTAGTATATTTAAATTACTAAGTTGCTTTATCCATTTAAAAAATTGATAAACAAATATATTCATTTCAGTCGTTGAATTCCAACTTTTTGAGAATTTTTTTGTTGTCCGCAATCTCAGATGGCGGATGTGCTAAATTTGAAATTCTCAAATAATTGTGGTCTTTTGATTTCTTTTTTTATTGGCAGTGCCAACTTTAAAAAATTTGGGTTAAAATGTGTACCCCTAATATGCGACAAAAAAATTGACGATGATATGTAATTTTTTTTTTTTTTGCATTCCTCCTATTTGCAAAAGAAACATAATTTTTAATATATGAGCGTTTTCTTTGAACTGTTGTTGAAGCTATAAAAACATTGTAAAAGTTCCATAAGTGTCAGAAATTAATTTTAGGGTAAATAAGATATACATAATAAATTTGAAGTCTCTCTTTTAGTACCAAGGTGGAGCCCAAGATTAAAATTTATATGCAAATTTTGTAAACTGTTTGACAGGTAATATATCAAATAGTTCCAAGCAGAGGTGTTATTATATTGTAAATAAATAGAAATTCCAATCTTGGTTACTGTATGATTATTATTTTTTCAAATTAATTTGTGTAAATGGATAAGACGGATACCCAGTTACACAATTTCACGCAATAATGTACATAGAAGATTAATAAAATTAAGCCCCATACTTGATGCAAGTTATGTCCTGATTATAATATTACGCGATTTGGAACAATATATTTTTTAATTAAGGTTGAAACAATATAAAATAAGAATAATTATATTCATCCGCCTTCGCTGACGATCTGCTCCCACTAACCATCACTCTCTTTTCATTAATTCTTTGATTCAACTTTGCATTCTCATTCCATCGAATTGAATCCGGTGCCACCCTTCTAGTACCGCTACTGGTACGTCTCCTTGAATTAGAATTAGACTGTGCCAATGCAGAGCTTGCCTTCACTGCCAAGGACACCATGTCGATACCAGACAGCACATTACCCAACATGGAAATAGGCAGAATGAAGTACAGTTGTCCCAGCTGAAGCAACTCGGTGGGGTCCACAGCAGTTATCTCTGAATCGAAATAGAGATTATCAGAGTTGCAGAGGAAATGGGTTTCACTGGCATTTACTAACAGATCGGATGCTGATACAGAGGTGGTGGATTCTCTGAGAGACCCATTGGGTGTGATTACTTGCACCGTTGGCTGACACGAGAACTTGATGTTTTCACTGGAGGTCGTTAATCCCATGAATGATTGATTCCTTGATTTTGCTTGTTTGCTATAGAGAGAGAGAGAGAGATAAGAAGAAATGTGATTGTTTGAGGAAGAAGAAAGAAAGAGAGGGAGATGAGAAGTTAATTAACACGGTAGTTTTGGAGCGGTATATATATAATAAATACTGGTAAGAAAGGATAGTAAACCTGGCGGCTGGAGCTGAAGATTCTGGCTTTGACTGGAATTTCCGTGTAACAGCTGATGCAGGAAACCGGATAGGATAATTTTCTACTTTCTAGCTGTTGCTTGTTTTGGCTTTTCTCTCCGTCTAGAACATACTGAAGATCTCCATTTATTATCTCTCCTTGGTTGATCCCCTTTTTGCAAGAAAAACCTCCTAACGGAGTGAATGGTGACACCGGCCGGATTGCGTCATTCCGATACTCTTTAGCAGATAGGCCTTATCATAGAGTTGATAGGCATATTTATGTAAAACCATACCGCAACTCATAAATTCTAAATTTGTTATGATCCTCTAGTGAGCTCTAATATGAAATTATAAATTACCTTAATCTATAGCTATAATCTTCTAGAGGGACACAATTACCATTGATCACAGGAAGCCTTTAGATGTCCAAGTAATCCAACCAATAGCATAATTGTATTATTTATAAACTTTATATAATTTAGACCATTACTAAATCGTAAAGTTACTAATACGCATTCTACACATTAAAGGCCCCGCTTCTCATGACACATATTGAACCCGACAATTAATACTTAATTTGATCACTTTATACCGGGTCTAATTAGATATTTGATAGTCTATTATTCAATATAAATTTATATCACATATAAGCCCATATATATTGTAATTAATTAAAATTAGTTCCAACAATCTCCCACTTGGGCTATATGTGTATCCGAATAATATATATCGATAAAATTGAATTGAGTACTCAAACTGTGCTGTCATAGCATTTTGCATCATCAACTAATTCCATCCATCAATCACATTCACAAGGACTTAAGCAGTATTCATCTCATAAATCAAAACTAAACCAACATAAATCACTATGTCAACATAATTAAATGACATGAATCATAAAGGGGATGTGTAGTTTGGGAATTACATGCAATGTGATCCACATGCCTATCTCCAATTTAATCACTTTATCTTAATATGATTTTGAGATCAATCATAAATTTAGAGTGCATAATAAACTGAATAACTGCATGATACATACAGATAATAGAATATCATATAAAAGTTAACTACATGATATCTACAAAAATATATCATATAAAACATAAAATATGAAACATAAAATACAAACTCCCACTAAATCTGACAATCCTTTTTAACATAGACATCCATGTGAGCGACACGCTCGTGAACCTGTTTGGGTACCAATCCCTTAGTCAACGGATCTGCTAGCATGAAAGTTGTACCAATATGCTCAATACTTAGAAGTCCACTCTAAACTCTTTCATTCACAGCAAGAAACTTAATGTTGATATGTTTGCATTTCAACGAGCTCCTATTGTTGTTGGAATATAGTACTAAATTATTGTCACAGTATATCTTGAGTGGCAACTTAATAGTTTTGACAATACGCAGCCCAGTGACAAAATTTCTTAGCCATATTCCATGGTTCAATGCCTCGAAACACGCAATGAATTCGGCTGCCATGGTGGAAGAAGCAAATATGGTTTGCTTTTCACTCCACCAAGGAATAGCCCCTCCTACCAAGATAAAAATATAACCTGATGTTGACTTCATGCTATCTACAAAGCCCGCAAAATCAAAATCAGTATATCCAATGACCTCAAGCTTATATGATCTCCGATATGTCAACATATGATCCTTTGTTCTTTGCAAGTACCTAAGTACCCTCTTGGCTGCTTTCCAGTGATCCATATAGGGATTACTGAGATACCAACCTAACATTCCTGTGGTGTACGCAATATCCGGACGAGTATACACCTAAGCATACATCAAACTTCCTACTACCGAAGCATATGAAATCTAATGCATTTTTTATTTCTCGAGTTCTGTCTGGACACTGATTGAGACTAAATTCGTCTCCTTTTGCAACAGGGGTATTTCATGCTTTACAGTGTTCCATGCCATATCGCTTAAGAATTCTATCAATATATGCTTGTTGTGAAAGCCCCAAAATACCCTTATTTCAATCTCTATGTATTTTAAGGCCTAACACATATGATGCTTCACCAAGATCTTTCATATCAAAATGCTTGAAAATAAATCTCTTAGTTTCATGCATCATGTTTATATTGTTACTGGCAATCAATATATCATCAACATATAAAACCAGAAACATAAATTTGCTCCCACTAAACTTGTGATATATGCATTCATCCAGCAAGTTAGGTTAAAACCAGGAACATAAATTTGCTCCCACTAAACTTGTATTGCATGAAGTTACCTAGGTCCTTCTGAATTTCTGATCTAATGTCAAGAATCCGGCCAGTTCTCAAGCCGATACCTACAGTAGAGGTTAAGGAAAGGAATGAAGTTTCTCTAGCGGCACGCAGCGGAATACACTACTACAAAAAAACAGTTTGTACACGGACTTTAACTGGAGAGCTACACGGATTTGGAATCGTGTGCGATACTGAGTGTAGGAAAGTCCACCATTTACACACGGATAATTTATACGTGTACGATTACACTAATCCTACACGGATTTTCTACTCAAGATCCGTGTAGCTAGGGTATGGAGCTACACGGTTTTTTAACAAAAAACAGTGTATGAAATATATTCCTACACTTTTTTTTTAGTACAAATCCGTGTAGGAAGATCCTAAATCAATTTTTATTTTTAACACATCCTACACGGATTTTTTCAAATATCCGTGTACGATTTTCTTTTTTTTTGTATTTTTTTTCTATTTTTGGCTAGCCTCCACTTTTGCTAGCCATTATATATAATATCATAATGTTTTTTTTAACCCAAAACAGATAGAAATTGCCAAAACAACATAACAATTCAAATTTAATAATTACACAAATTAATTTATACGAATCCATATTGTGGAGTACAAAATTGGGAAATAAACCACCTTGCCCACATCCCTCTCATTTCGTCGACTTGCTCGGGTGAGTAAGCAGCTTGTCTCCGGTTATACTACAATTATAATTTGAGTTAGTAACAAGAGAGGTACCTTAGAGGCAGTTGGATTCTATGTAAATTACCAAAAGTCTTCAAACAAAATTAAAGGAAGAAGTGAACTGACAAAAGAAAGAGAGAAAGGCAGCAATGGAGGCGCACACACCACCTAAACCCTGACAAAAGAAAGAGAGAGAGAGACAAAGAGAAGAGAGAAGAGAAAGTGCAGTGGACCAGAGGTGAGGGTTTTGAACTCGGACTTGGAAGAATTTTAAAATCAGAGGAAGAAGAAGTGAACTGGGGACTTACAAAATTTCGGAAGATATAATCTAGTGGGCAAGAATTCGTGTGCAAGGATTCCTACACGGATTTTTATTACAAATCCGTGTGCAATAGGTATCCTACACGGATATTTAAGTACATATCCGTGTAGCTCTCCTCTTTTCCTACACGGTTTTTATTAAATATCCGTGTAGGAATAGTCTTTCAACACGGATATTTACGTAACTATCCGTGTAGGAAAAAATCGGTACAACTTCTTACGAGGGACATGCATATTTATTTCAAAACATGCGCGCCCTATGTAATTAATTACAAATTTAATATTGAATATACCGAAAATAAACACAGAAAAACGAAGAGTCACCTTAATCCCTATATATCTTCCGAATTGGTTCCTCTTAAACCTATCTTAATTTCTCTAAGTGAAAAAATATCAAATGTCGATGAAGAACATCCTGTTGAGGCACTACCACCAATTCCAGAGGACTTCAAGCCAGTGCCTTGGATCCCACCCAGTTACGAACGACCACCATCAGGTTATCCCAGAAGTTGGCCATGGCCACCATGGCCAACTCGCCCACGTCGCAGCCCCAGGGGCCATCCGCCACCGAAGCCCTACATTCGTCGCACAAAGAAAAAATCCGTTGTTTAGAGTTTCTTTTTTTTTGTTATTGTAGGAGTTTCTTTTTTTTTGTTTTATTATATCAATTTTTGGGTAACTTTTGTAATATATATATCAGTAGTAATATATGAAAGTTTACTTGTTTCCATTTTTGTTATTCTGCATTTATTTTCTGTATTAATTGTACAATTTTAAATTTGTTAATATTTAATATTTCTAACACAGTGATGAATATTTTTATTTGTAAAATAGTGTACAAGAATGAATACATAAATTATAAAGAAATTAATATTTACAAAGTTCATATCTAAATGAATAAATTTCTTAATTTATAAGAATGAATATTTAAAGAGCTTCACAGCAATGAAAACATGTTCATTTTTATATTTAACTAATAACAAAATATGAAATTGAAAGTATATTATATTTAAAAAAATAAAAATAGGGAATCCTTCACGGATATTTAACTACATATCCGTGTAGGAATATGACATAATATAATAAAATATTTGGGTAACATTTAATAAAATTTCACATCCGTGGGCTATCCTACACGGATATTTAATTGAATATCCGTGTAGGAAGATGAAGAATCACCCTTCCTACACGGATTTGTAACTGAAAATCCGTGTAGCTCTCTCACTATTCCTACACGGATATTTAATGAAATATCCGTGTATAAAAGATTAATTTCCACACAGACACTGATTTTTAAGTTAATATTCGTGTAGGATTCCTAGAACACTGAAAAAATCTTATTTCATACACATTTTTTTATAAAATTGAGAAAATCCGTGTATAAGGTGCAGTGTAGGAAGACGTTTTTTGTAGTAGTGATAGGAAAGTAGTTTCTTATAGCAGAAATATGCCATAAAGCCGTTGATGAATAAGAATGTACAGTACGGAAGAGAAAGGAATGGTGCACCTTGCACAATGAAAGATTTATCCCAGCACATAATTATCAGTGAAATTTTTATTAATATAAATTATTATTAAATAATATAGTAAAGTAAAAAAGTGGGTGTGATTTTTTATCCAAAGTAATATTTGGCCATTCGTTCTTTTTAAGAAAAAGATTCCCACCACTCTTTCAATTTGAAAATTTGTTACTACTGTTTCAGAAAATTTTGCAGAAGAGGGACATTTAGACCAATAGTCAAAAAGACAATTTTTCAACTGCTTATCTTTTCAATTATTTTTTTCAGGAACAAGATAATTTATATTTATGCTAACAAATAGTCTAACATGAGCTGAAATTTTTTACAATCTTGGTGTCATCTCTCGTCTTTAAAGATAAGCAGTTGTAAGTATCAAGAAATTTACATTCGCTAATGTCCGTTGTCTGTCCAGGCCCAATAACAACAGGAAATAATTCCATTACTAACATATGTTGCAAACTTATTCTGAAAGACTATATATATATTTTGTTTGCTAACATGGCCTGCTTTTATATTAATCAGAACTCAAGGAAATTGGTACAATTAATTGCACCAGGGGAGGTATAATATTTCCGAACTAAGGCTGTTTTGGTGTGACTTATGACATTAAGCTGATCTTATTGCACAATATAATTAGTTTAACTTCATTAAACGCAATCTAATTAAACCAAAGGTAGCACAAGCAGGAATGGAACTAGAAAATTTAGTTAGGGGGCTAAATTTTAAAATACATAATTATTAATTTGTAGATATTGAAATCACACATCTAATATTTTATGAGGGAGGCTGAATTATACAAAAACTTCATAAAAATAAAAAAATCTATCAAATTGCAATGTACGTGATTAAAAATTTCAAATCATAGGGTGGCGTAGCACCCCACAGACAGTGTGTAAATCCGCTCCTGAGCACAAGCTGAAGGAACCAAAAGTAGTTCCATGCTTTCTAGAGCATCTCTGCATCTTGATATAATTGCAAAAAATTATGCTGCTGGATCTATCACCTAGGCACCTCGGTTTCAATTTCCAGCACTGAGCTATAACCAGTACTGTAAAAAACAGTTGCATCTGATGTAGTATAAGAAGTTGATTCACCTAATAAGCTCACTTTCTCTTCTTCTATTCTTTCTTGCCCCTGCTGGCTGCTGTCGAGTCTTGCTAGATATTGCAGTTTCTCCACAACTTGTCTCATTGTTGGTCGATCCTCTGCTATGACACTTAAACACCACACTGAAAGCTCACTCACTTCTTGGAGAACCTCAATCACCTTCTCATCGTTACTGAGAATATCCTTGTCTAACAACTCGTGAAGCTTGTTCTTCCTCAGATTTGAAGCAAAGCATGAAGCCAAATGCTTTCGTTCGTTCGTCTCATCCATGAAAATAGCACACTTCCTTGTAATAATTTCCAAGAGAACAACTCCAAAACTATATACATCGCTTTTCTTTGTTAATACTCCAGTGGCGACGTACTCAGGATCTATGTAACCCCGAGTCCCTTGTACAACCTTGACAACTTCTGTGTCATCATTTGGAACAAGGTTTGAAGCACCAAAGTCAGAGACTTTGGCATGATAATCATTTTCTAAAAGTATATTGGCTGACTTAACATCACCATGGAGTATAATTCGAGAGATGGAGGAGTGCAGATAATCAAGTGCCTCTGCTGAGTCCAAAGCAATTTTTAGTCGACTACCCAAGGAAATTGACCTTTTGTTACTGTTGCCATGAAGCAATTCAAAGAGTGTCCCATTGGGAACAAACTCATAGACTAACATAGGGATTTTATCATCTAGACAACAACCCAGTAGTCTAATTATGTTCTTGTGGTTTATTTGTGAAACAAGGAGAATTTCATTCACAAATTCTCCTCTTTCTGTTTCTTCAACTTCCTTTGCTTTCTTTATTGCCACAAACTTGTTATTTCCTAACAATCCCTTGTACACCTTCCCTTGTCCTCCCACGCCTACTACATGAGTTTCTGCAAAATTATTGGTTGCAGCTTCTATCTGCTTTTTACTGTAAACGCTGAGGTGGTCGGCCATCATCTGGTAGTATCTTTGATACTCTTCTCTTTCTTTTTTGTGCCTTTCATGTTGTTGACGTGTGATTACCAGAAAACATAAGGCCAAAAAAATAGCAACACCAAGAACAGAATCTGCATTTAATCAAGAAATAGGGTAAGTACAATATGTTTCTCAATTTCCTCTGACCCAGCATATTTTTTGCTTCTCAAAACTACTAAGACCAATTGATCCGAAATTGAGAGGTTAAAACAGTAAAATTACTCTCAATATGCACTCTCTAAGCTTTTTCAGATGATGTAGCCTCAGACTCGGTATGATTTCAGTTGAGAATTTCAGTTTTCATTGCAAATTACAATGCGACAAGTAAATCGGGCAAATTAAACTTGGATTGTCATGGGCCGATTATGCATGATTTTGAAACTCGGAATCGGAATTGGAATCAAGTTCTTGACCGTGGAATTGAAATCGGATGAATCAGCCGGAATTGACCAAGTTGACTCGGAAATTCGGATTTTTTGGGCAGAAGGCCTGTTTTGTAGCCAAAACATTGGAAATAATTGGTAAAAAAATAATTTATAAAAAAAATTATGTTAAGAAAAAATATTTCACTCAAATAATTCAATAATTATATAATGTAATAATTAATTATATAATGTTAAGACATAGCTTCTAAGATTTTAAAACCCAACAACATAGAATAATTAATTATCAATGCCAGTATATATTACAAAAGAATGTGAATAACAATTACTAAATGATTAAATTAATTATTGAAATTCGATAGTTAATCTTGACAAGGATATTATTACAATTATACAACTTGACGATATCTAGCTAGAATCAAGTATATATTACTAAACATGAAAATTAATGTTTTATATTATCATTATATTTAAGTAAAATAAAAATTATAATAATTTCTCACTTGTTCATATTATTACAATTCAAATAAATTTTATCTGATAGTTTTTATTCATATTATGATAGTTTCTCAATTCATTTATAGTAATTTCTCAATTTATCTGATAGTTCAAATTATTTTATAATTTAGTTTTATATTATAATTATATTTAAGTAAAATAAAGATATAATTACATTCTCACTTGTTCATATTATTACAATTCAAATGAATTTTATCCGATTGTTTTTCAATTCATATTATAATAATATCTCAATTTATAATTTAGTTTTCAAAGAACAGTATGCTGGAGGAGCAAATCTCGTGTGCCAAGATCTTTGAGATTCTACTCTAATAAATATTTGTTTGACCAAATGCATCTTCAATGCTAGTTCATTTTTGTGGCCACTGGTTCTCTGTGGACCAAACATCTTTTCAAAGTCTATATTTAGTGGTCAAATAAACTAATTTCATTTAAAAAATGTATACATTTCTCTTTCTTCCACACAGAGCCTTTCGTTTTCTTTTGTCCCAAATCGAAACTTATCTATCTTCTCAAATCGACAACAATAAATCCCAATTAACGCCAAAAAGATGTGGAATCGGCCCCAAATAGAAGATAATCACCTCAAATCGTAAGAATCGGACTGATTCGGAGTGAAAACTTGATTCAATCGGTTGAGTCAACTTGGTTTAACCGATTTTCGGTGGAAAAAACGCTAAGGCGAGAAAACTTGGTTGAATCTCGGTTCGGACTCGACCGATATCTTTCCAAACCATGCTATTATGGTCCGATTCGGCCAAGTCAACACAGAATCGGCCGATTTTCATAATAAGACTCACATCCATTGAAAATAAATATTTTCTCTACTTCATGAAAAAGAAAGACATAGCTGCAGGATATCAATGGCTACAACAAGAACATCAAATGAGGATGGCGGCATTAATTACCGTCACACCATCATCATAAATATCGTTGTTGTTATTTGTAATATTGTTATTGGTATTGGTTGTCATTTTCATTAAGTATCACATATTCTGAACTTCGTAATACCGCATTTAGATAATTCAATTAGCAAAATCGTTTTTTTACTTTTTTATATCCTGTAATTATTAATAATTGGGTTCTGTTTTATTAATTATTAATATTTTAGAAGAGCCAATTGAGTTATGTACACTTTCTACTGGACAATAACTTATCAATTTCTTCTGAAGAAAATGCAATAAGTAAGAGCTTGACAAATATAAAATAGGTTTTTTAATGGTGAATTTATTTTTATTTAGAATACAAAAAGAGTTTTTACAAGAACGCACATGGTCTCTATTTGAGAGGTCATGAGTTCGAAACTCATGGAGAAATCTTTTATTGTAATAATAAGGATTGTTCTTTACTAAAAAATAAAAAAATACAAAGAATACTTACAGGTAGCCACACGAGCAGTATAGGGAAAATTTTCCGAGCAATTTTGTGTTTTGCCATCCCCGGAAGTGCCTTTTGGGCAGCGGCAATTGTAGCTTCCTTCTGTGTTAAAGCATTTTCCGTCCTTGCACACGTCCTTAAGTTCACATTCGTTGATATCTGTCCAATTACAAATTAAATTAATGATGAGAAACACCCACAAAACAAGAAGTTAATGCTTGGCCTGTCATTCCTGATTGCACTTTAACACTAGCTTTCAACAAAGAACAGGTAAAACTCTGTCTTTTTTGTGTCCCTTCTATATGCCTCCGAAAACTTTTTCAAGGTGATCGTTTCATTAAACAACAGAATTCTATTCAAAGTGAGAACCTGAGCATTAATTAATTATATATATAGGAAGCCAAACAGGATCTCAAAAGTGTTAAATCGAAGTACATAATTACCTGTGCATCCCTCAGCGAGGTAGGGGTTGCCCTCATATCCTTGTGAGCATTGGCAGATGTATCCCTCACCGTTGGCAGTGTTGTTGCATCTGCTGTGTTCACTGAGACATGCTGGATTAGGGCTTTTTTCTACACCGTCCTGGCACGTGCCATTGTCCCTGATAGCCCAGTCAAGTACAATTGGCACTTTGCCCTTATTCCTATCAAAGAATCCAAACCCTTCTAGATCATTGACATGAAAGTTGTACCAGTCGTCCTCCACCAACATTTCATAACCACATGGGTTGTCCGACAAGGTTTCGTTAATAAATGGTTGAAATACCGTCTCATAGTAGTTGAGCCCTTCTGTGATGGTGGTCTGGCAACAACCAAACCCGTTACATGAACTACCGTCTGTTGTTTTGTTCAGCCTCTGACAGACAGATATACAACTTGACGCGTAACTATTACTGTTACTTTGGTTACCTAATATAATTGCAATGTTGGAGCAGCCAATTACAGTGAACTTGTTGCGTTTGTTGGAGAAGACAAATGCATTTGGGATACCAATCTTTGAACTTGAAATGGTTCCATTATTTACATCGTACGTCTGGTTTTTATAGCAGTAATAGCTGATGTTATTGAGGACGCGTGCTTCAGCATTAGTTATGTTGATCTCTAACACCTCGTTATTTTGACCCAAGAATGGTTTTGGGGGAGTAAAGGAGTCATCGCACGTAAGATTAAATCCATCTCGATAACAACCAGAAAGGGTGCCGAATGGGTAGGGGATGGTGATGTTGCCGCATTTGTCTGGGCAATCGGGCCGTGAAGTGGGAAGTGTTGGGGCTACCAAATATGTTGGCAAGAGTAGGCTTATTAGTGTCAGGTAAAGAAAGCACTTCAATAGTGATTGTGTCACACAAGCCATGGATCTCTCTCTCTCTCTCTCTCTCTCTCGATGCAATTCTATCAATGAGTATGGACTGGATATTGATTAAACAAAGGATTGGTAAATGCAGATTTATAGAGATTGGAAAGATAATTCCTCTTTTTTTTTTAAAAAAATTTCAGCCATAAACACGGTATAATATAGGTTGGGCTGACTTAGACTGTCAAGTCTCCCAAGGCTCACAGCCATATGATTTTACCTTTTATTGGTAACAATATTATGTAGAAGAGAATTATACTCTTTAATTATTTAATTAAGAAAAAGTTGTTGTAGACAATATCTGTTTCCGCCGTGCCAATTAAGAGTTAGCACAAACATATAAGTTGTAAATAGTGATTTAGGTGTAACATTATGATTGCTAATTATTCTTACGATATTTCTAAATCAACATTACGCATATTATATTTTTTTTTATTTTTTTATTATGTAATATAAGAATAATTGATTTTTGGTTCGCAAAAGTTCGTAAATTTCTGTTTGGATTCTAAAGCCATGCTGCCATTTTGATAATTTCAGCTTCAATAATTTACGAACCTGGACAATGCAATAAAAGAAAAAGAAAAATATGTTTTCCGCTTGGATGAAAGCAGTTTTCAACAGGTTTTTTTTAGTAGAGATGGATAAAAAAGAAATGAAAGCATACATTATTAGTAATAAGTAATAACTACCTTCTTCATTTTGCAACAAATAAATATTAACAAAAAATAATACATTAAAGCACGATGGGAGAGCATAAAAGATATTTTCTCTAATTTTTAGCCTGTATCAGGCCAGAATGGAGAGTAGATACTTATGGTATTGTCAGAATATACACCATGACATTGATCCATATATATATATTTGAGAGAGGGTGTGTGGTCACGAAAAATATATACGGAGAACACTTTGTAATTATTAATATTCTGAATTAATAAAACAAAGGGATGGAAGGGAGCTTCATGGGAGTGATTGTGTTTGTGTTCTCTGTTATAAAATTATAATTAATATTTTTGTCAGGTATATTCATAACCTGATTTCTTTTTCAGTATTGGATCCTCTCCGATAAAGTTGTAACTCTTGACAGGGCATGTCTATACTATATTTATAAACAAGAATCTCTTTGAGTCACCTGAGGGAGATAGTACAACATTAAATATTGCATTTCAAGGACATTTAATTACGGGTGTTCCTCTCTCTCTCTCAGTTTCTATTTCTAGTAAAAATCTCTTGCGTTCAGTTCAAAATGTATTTTATATAGGATCATTAATATGTTTACTTCTAGTTAGAATCATATTTGTTATTTAAAAATGGTTTTTCAATTACTAAAATTAAAAGATGATGTGTGTGATTATGAACACCTTTCCCTGGTTCCGAAAACGATTGGGTTGAAAAGTATACTGTTTTATTATATAACTGACAAAAATACTCATGGGACATAGCTTTCAATGGCATTAATTTACAGAAACTTACAAAATTGCAGACAGAAGTTGCTAGGCGCTCTTCTTCCACCAGAAATTAAGAACACATGTGAACAAGAATACTTGGAGTCAATCGGAGAAAAATCAACATTGCGAGAGATATTTACTTATATCCAATCGTTTACACATAAAAAAAAAAAAGAAAATCCATCTGGATATTCTACATCTAGAAAGATAATGTTCTCCAAGAAGTTGTCGTACTAGACTGGAATATTCATGCGTTACAATTGATATATCTTTTGAATCTAATGAAATTTGTTTGAATCCTAAATGTGCAACTTGTACGGGGAAAGAAACCCTATAGCTCATAATAATAAGAGAACTTGTTATAAATAGATATTAGTATTAAATAATATATTAAACAAAAAGAGTGGCTGGGATTTTCTTATTGCATATAGAAGGATCCCAAAAATAATTTCTGATCCAAAGTTTGGAGCTGATTTATTTTTGGATCAGAAGTAATTTTTGGCCATTCTTTCTATTTCATAAAAAATGACACCATTTTCTATTTAAAAGTATGTTTACTATACTGTTTCAGAAAAAAAAAATTGTTCTTGGTTGTATCTAACCATAATATCACTGTAGCTGAGGTATTTATGTTTCGCATACCTAATATATATGTGAATAGACATTTCGTATGTATTAACTTAAGAGAAATGGACACAATTATTACTCAAATTTCAAATATTTACTCTAAGCAATTATTCAAATGAAGGGATATTAACGGTACATTCAATGCCGAAATTTTTATAAATATACAAAATTCTATTTTAATTTAATAATCTATACAAAATTGCGGTGGAATTTTAAATCTACCCAAACCGGCAACAGAATTGCCGGTTTTAGAGGCCCGAACCGGCAGCAAGGTTGCCGGTTTCAACACCCTAGAACCGGCAACACAGTTGCAGATCCCAGAACCGGCAGCACAGTTGCCGGTTCCAACCCCTGTATTCGGCAACACTGCTGCCGGTTCTAGATTGCTATAAATCGCGCCGACCTCACTCCCACTTCTTGCTCTCCCGTCTTCCATCTTGCTGATTTGAGATAGGTAAGTTTTATTAATTAAAATTAGTTATATTAATTAACTTAGATTAATATTTAATTAATTATTTCAATTATTTTAATTCATTTTGAATAATTATTTTAATTAATTTTATTTTCATTGTTCAATTTTGATGTGAGTTATTTTATTTTTTGTTTGTACATTGTTTGTTAGTTAATTTTAATTCTAATTAATTTTGTAACGTTTAAATGTTTGTTATCCAGATCAAATAAAAATCAAATATGATATGTGTGAAAGTTTTTGTTGGAGGAAACATCCAGTACAATGACGAAGGAGTCTTCTACAGTACTCGACCCAAATACTCGTTTCCGGTAACTATTAATCATAACTTCGATTATCTCCAAAATGAAATTTATAAACTGGTTGGGTTTACTGCTAGTGAAGCAAATATGGAAATCCAAGCCAGATTTAATATGTCTACTGATGGTTAGCGGGACTACCAATTGGTACTGATAACAAACCAGGTATCGTTCGAAATGATTTTAGGAATTGTTGCGTCATTCCCCCAAAGGATACCGGTTCTTGAGCTGTATGTAGAATTGGAACCGAATCATTCCGGTTTTAATTCTCAGTTGAATCTGAACAGTCAGGCCCCTGTAAACAGACAGATCCCTGAATCGAGATCCCGGCCAAGTACGAGTCGCAACCCTGAACCTAGAACTGTTCAGACCCATAGACCAGTAGAGGTACTTGATTATTCCCGTTTACCTGTCGATGCAATTAATGATGACAGTTTGGAAAGCGGGGATCAGATGATCTCAAATGAGTCAGCAGGGTCCGACGAAAACCTTTCACCGACTAGACAGGCACAACCACATTCTGTGTCACAGTCCGGTAGACATTCTGTGTCACAGTCCCGCCAAGCACAATACCCGTTTACTGGCCGAGAAAATATGACACATCCGGTAGACATTTTCAATGACACTTCGGGTTTTCGAGAAGCAGATGTCGATTTTTTCAACCGTACAACAAGAATTATCGATAACCCAATAGCTGAAGGCCAAGTGTATGAGTCGAGAGAGGCTCTAAGAATAGCAGTTCAGGAGTTTCATATCCAAAAAAATTTTGAGTTTAGGACTCAAAGAAGCGAACCTAGGCGTATGGTATGGATATGCAAAGATAAATTGTGCAAGTTCAAGTTATGTGCGAAACCTCAGGGTATCTCAGAATCTTGGATTATTTACAAACAAAAAATTCCTCATGAATGCAGAGTACCGGCAACACGTGAAGATCATGACCAGCTCACGGCAGAGATGGTTGCACGCACCATTGATGGCACAGTGAGAAGGGATGTGTGCGCGAGTATAAATCATATCCGAGATGTCGTGAAGGCAACGTACCAAAAAGTGACGCCCAAGTACAACAAATTATGGCGAGAACGTGAGCTCGCAATTGCAAACATTTATGGGAGTTGGGAGAACTCGTACAACCTGCTCATTCCGCTTTTGGAAGCTATAAAGAGAGGCACTCCCGGAACCAAGTATTGTGTGATCTCGACACCGATTGAGAATTCAAATGATAAACAATTCCTGTACGTGGCTTGGGCGTACGGGCCGTGTATTGCGGCAATACCTTTTATCAGACCAGTGATTAGTATTGATGCATGTTTCATGTCGGGACGGTACCAGGGACGGCTGCTGGTTGCATGTGGGTATGATGCCGAAAACCAGTTGCTTCCGTTGGTTTTCGCGATTGTGTAAAAAGAACACTCAGATACTTAGGGATTTTTTATGAGATGGTTGCGGTTAGAAGTCATTGGAGATGGTCGATTCTTTTGTGTCATATCGGATAGACATTTGGCAATAAAATCCGTGTTCCAGGATCCACATCTCGGATGGTATGAGGATAGCGATCTATGTGTGCATCGATACTGTGCTCATCATGTTGCCGAGAACCTTTACAAGCATGTGGGGCGGAAGAGAGAGGTCAGTGATCGGTTCAAAATTGGAGTGAATAAGAAGAAACCTAGGAGGTTACAGGAGATGTTTGAGGACTTTCAAATTCGTTGCCCAGACGCTATTACGTACCTTAACAAGGTGGGTAGGAGAGACCCAGATGACGAGGACGAGCCTCCACGTCCAGAGAAGTTGTTTCAAGCATATGATGGAGGTCACCGTTGGGGAATAATGACAACAAATGGGTCAGAGTCACTAAATAATGTGTTCAAGATGAGTCGGCGGCTGCCGGTTTGTGCTCTCGTGGAGGAGACATTCTACAAGTTAAATAAATGGTTTTTCCAACGACGGAACAAAGCCGAAATGATGCAACAAATGGATCAGTTGTGGTCCGACAAGGTAAGCCTGCTTCTGCAAAAGCGTATCAACAAATCTCTTAACATGGACGTGATTCCACTATGAGAGGACCGCAATACAAGTAGTAAGGCTGAATTTTTTTTTTAAATTGTCAGTAGTAATTCGTATATATAATTAAAAACGAGTAAACAAATAATGTGAAAGAAGTACCTGTCCAGCCTGTGTTACTCTCGAAAGTTTCGCATAAATGCTGCCGTACGGCTCCCAATCCACCATGCCCTCGTCCAATTGCTGAAACTGACAGCGTGGAATTTTTGGACCGGCTGTTTTATTGTGTGCAGAGTTATCGTGCGCATGTTTCGTGCACCATTTGTCAGCAAAGGCCGGACATGTCTCCAGGGTTGGCTGGCCCCATGAAGGTGTCCACTTTCTTGATCTTGGCATCGGCCGGTGAATTGGAAATCGGGTCCATGACCAGTGCTGAAGAAGCATAACCGGACCATGCATGGAAGTAACCGAGGGATCGGTCGTGAGGCATAAGTATCGATACAGATATGCGAGAACAGCTCCACCCCAATTGTATCCCACCGGCTGCTCCAAGTCTCCAATCATATCAAGATACCACAGCGGTATCCCGTCTCCGCTATTGTTAGGGAACATAGTGCACGACAATAGCTCCAAAATAAATGTGCGTACATACCTGCGTGATATCTTATGTAAGCACATGATTGAAAATTTAAAGAACAAATAATCTAATAAGTAGAAAATACGTACCACTGCACCGTTTGCTCGTCGGCGCCATCTGGAAGCTTCTTAAACCTCTGGCGGAGCATTTTCTTTGTCATTATCCAATCGGAATGAGCAGACCCCCTTTTCTTCATAAAAAGATCCACTTCAACATCTCGGATCCCTAATAATTCGAACAGATGCTTCTAGCCCACACCCCATCCGACCTCCCGGTCCACTGGGGCCCCCTTTATAGGCAAACCCCACAAACAGACTCACGTCTTCTAACGTAACTGTAATTAATTTAAATAAAAAAATATAAATCATATATTTATTTCACCAATCATTTTTTTATTTGAATCATTTCGCTAAATACCTGTCATTTCTCCAAATGGAAGATGAAACGTGTGAGTTTTTGGACGCCACCGCTCGACAAGCGCATGTATAAGTGACGCATCAATATTGATACCAGGTAACTTCGCAACCTGGTATAATCCCAACGATAGCGAGATACGGGGCGTATCGGTCGTGGTACAATATATTTCTCCGATAATTTCTCACGTTCAAATTAGAACAATTCTACATTACACAAAAAATATCAAGCAATATACGATTTGATTTCTAATCGATTTATTAAGAAAAATAAGTAAATGCTAACCTCTTTCGAAGCCAGAGACACCCGATGATGACTGTGGGGTATCCACAACAATTCGCTGAACCTACCTTGCATTATCTGGGTCTCTCTCTCTGTCATTCTGAATTTCAAAAATCGTACCAAATTATTTTGTAAATTATTTCTTCTGAACTGTTCTACTAGTTCTAACTAATTCTAAACCATTTCGAAAACAATTTTGGCCGAATTTTGGCCGAATTTTTCTACACAATTTTGGCCGAATTTTTGGTATTGTTTCTAAAACAATTTTGGTGATTTTCTGGTATTTTCTAACTAATTCTAAAAACTATTCTAAATAATTTTAAAGTTTTTCATAATATCAGGAACCATTCTATAATTTACCTAAATTTATTTTGGTATTTTCTAATTTAACTACAATTATTTTAATATTTTCTATTTTTTCTAAAATTATTTTGCCATTTTCTAATTTACTTTAAATTATTTTGGTATTTTCTAATTATCTAAACTTATTTTGACATTTTTTAATTATCTAAATTTTTTTAGACATTTTCTAATTTTCTAAAAAAAATTAGACATTTTCTAATTATCTAAATTTTTTTATACATTTTCTGATTTTCTAAAAAAAATTTAGACATTTTCTAATTATCTAAAAAAATTATATATTAAACTAATTTTACTAATCTATCTTAAATTTAAACTAATCTTACTAATTTAAATAATTTAAATAAAAAATAAATATTAAAAAAAAAATTACCTGATGAAGGGAAACGATGGAGAAGGGGTGAGGGAGAAAGGGACGGGTGGGGGGGCTTTATAGCCGAATCCAGAACCGGCAACTGAGTTGCCGAATCCAAGGCTTGGAACCGGCAACTGTGCTGCCGGTTCTGGGATCTGCAACACAGCTGCCGGTTCTGGGGTGTTTAAACCGGCACCCTTGCTGCCGGTTCTGGCCTCTGAAACCGGTAATCCTGTTGCCGGTTTGGGTAGATTTAAAATTTCACCGCAATTTTGTATAGATTATTAAATTAAAATATATTTTTATATATTTTTAAAAATTTCGGCATTCAATGCATGGTAGGATTATGGGCCACTCCTAATATATAAGACCTTTCATTTTTTAAAGAAATCGAAATTAAAAGAAAAGTTGTGACTTACAACAATAAAATTGACTTCGCACCTTCTGCCAAGATTTTAAAAAAAGAATTACAACAATAAAATTTGACCAAAATGTAATTCTTCTCAACAAAAGAAGCTAGGCGTTCTTCTTCGACCACAAATTTAGAACAGATGTTGATTGGACATGTTTGTAATAAGAGAACTTGGAGTCATTCAGAGAAACATAAACGTATCAAGGGAATTACCAACACTTGTCGTGGCTGAAAGTTAATCAGAAAATTTAGAACATTGGTTGATTGGACATGTCTTTACGGGAGTTAATGAGCAAATACTAATCCATAGATTAATCCACACATGCTGATAATATATATCTTCGTTTATAACCAATCATTCGCAAAGATAAAGAAATGCTAATCCATAGAGGTAACTTGTTGTGCACTGCATTTATGTTCGCCACATTAAAAAAAATTAATGTCATAATATTTGTTTCATTTCGTCCCATGGTACTGAAAATCGGCGACGGAATCATAATTAGTAACTTGATGGTAGGATCAGAATTGAATGAATCGGATGGAATTGGCCAGATCAGCTCAGAAATTTGGATTTTTTTGACAGAAACTTGTTTTGTTATAAAAAATAGACAAAATAAAAAAAAAAAGTTTCAATTAGTCATATGCATGTATACTATTTTTGGAATTTGCATATAATTTTTTTTTTACTATTCAAATTAGTCCGAAATTTTTATTCATAAGCTAGAAAAGGAAAAAAAATAAAAAATAGAAAATATTATTGAAAATTTTAAAAACGAGAAGGCAGGGACGAGTCATGGTGTCTGCAGACAGTGATAAAATGAAAAAAAAAATATGGGACCCCATGGCCCATCCCAACCAAAAAAATGAAAAAATAAATAAATCCTGCCGCATAGTATGCTTTGCTATGCTTTTTCCCTATCTCCCCATTTGTGTTACTCCATTTGTTTTGGTAGGAATGCATGGAAAATAGTGGCCCACTTCTTTTTTTTTTTCAGGTTAAAATGGCTCATGACATCCCACTAAATATAGTATTTTTTTCAGGTTAAAATAGCAGCCCACTTTTTTCACCGGTCCATGCTCGACAAAATTAGACCATGGTGTGACTAGTACTGTCGGGTATAATAACACAGGCAGCACCCACTAATGGATTGTGAAGAACTTGCAACAGCAGAACCAAGCATCAGCTGCCGGAATTCCGATAGCATAATAAAAGCGCTGGTACCTGATAGTACTTCCGATCTCTGATGCCATATTTCGGGCGCTGATAGACCGGTAGCTGATACCATCATCACTGATGCTTTCCCGATGACATCACCGGTCGCTGAATGACGTTATCCGGTCACTGATTTTTTGCTGACGTCAAAAAAACAGATATCTGCAACCTCAAAAATGGTTGCTGATACTTAAAAAACGGTCACTGATAATTAAAAACGGCCTAGTAATAATTAGTATATTAATAAGCACTAAGAATCGGCCTAGTAATATTTTTTTTGCATTGGATTTAAACTAACTAGATGCGTTGTTGCGGCGGACAGTTTATTTTTTATTTTTATGTTGACGTAGATGAGTAAAATTAAATGGCAACTGGAAACAACAATTGAAAATAAGATTGAACAACATAGGATCGATACAGTCTTATTGTAATAAAGGTTAGTTAAATTCCAAACCAAATTTATTGGAATAAATGTTAGTTAAATTTCAAACCAAATTATACACAACACTGTACCAGCACAAACAGACAGGCTTAAAAATGTTTCTCTATAATTCATGTTAGAGCTATAAGAAACTTATTAAGACATAAATGCATATTAGGGAAAAGTGAAATGACCAGTATCGCTACTGGACCTGAGCATGCAGCTGGGTCGTCAAGAAAGGAGATTTTCCGATAGTTGTATTTATGTCTTCAACCTGATGTGGTGCACTTTTCTATCATAATATCAAAACAATGTCAAGTTATTAATATAAAAGATTTATAAGCAAGATTTTCCAATAGAACTATTGATGAGATTTTCCAATTTCAAATAGATCGATAAGCAAGATCCAAGAATTCCAAAAAGAGAAGAATTAAGATAAAAGTTATTACTACCATTGTAACTAACTGACCCTCTGAACATCAAGTTACATTTGTAGCTATAATTTGAACACATTTGCCATAACAAAAAAAAACATGTCGCATCCACTGTTACTGGTGCCAGCAGGTATGGAAATACTAAAACCATAGAGGATGATTGCTGAGGTACTTGACATTTCTCTATATTATGACACAACTATTATAGCACTCTAACATGATATTTAATATTCTGGTCTTAAAATGTGACGTGTATCAATAATTATTTTTCACTTTATATTCTCACTTGTTTGGTTATTGTGCAGCTCAATAATTATTTCCACTTTATATTCTCACATTTCCTGGAACATAATAGAAAAATCATCAAAGGAATAACAATTACCTATGGGATGCATGACGGTAGTGGCCACACCACTGGTGGAGAAATGGCAGAGTGCGTATGCTGCGTAACCGGCTCATTGAATCCTCTTTTCTCTAAAATGACTTCAATTAATTTCAAGGAAAATGGAGAAAAAAAAGGGACTGGGATATCATACAGTATGTGCAAAGGGAAGTAATTTGAATTTGATGTTGCAAGAAGATGAAATTCGGAGAATTTGAACAGTTTGGTTACCTCAAGAAGTGGAAATTGGGGATATGGTTGAAGCTTCAGCTTCTTTGTGATACTCTCTTACTCCAAGGACTTTGTGTCGCTTTATTGGAGTCCAGATCCTCTGATTTTTCAACCTGAATCGCCAAGCACCAATTTTTAGTACTGTACTCTTCCTAGTTAGTAATTAACTTACCTAACTGTACCAATAGTTTCTTATAAGACCCAAACCGGAAAGCACCCATTTTTAATATTGTATTATTCCTAATTAGTAATTACTTTACAAAACTGGTACGTACTATTTCCTATCAGACCCAAACTCGGGAAGCCCCAATTTTACAACCCAAACCCTTTACAGAACTCAGAGTATGCCTCTCAGGAAAAAAAAAACAGTCAAATTATGCAATATGCCTCATTGTTTGCTCCTTGGTGTCTGCAACGAGCTTAAATCTCAATTGCAGAATAGCTCAAATCGGACTGAAAATAAGAACTAATTTGAGATAATTTGAGTAATAGAGGAAAAGTCTGACAAGAAAATAAGAACGAATGCCAAATTGCAATTCGTCAATTCTATTCATAAAAGGTTCGATACAACTCCATAAGAGCTCTGGCCTTATATAGGCGATGTTATTGGTAAAAGAAAGTAAGAAAAATGATGTAGAAATCAGCAGCTTTATTCCTGGAGCGCCATGTCAACGTGAAGCGCTGACGTGGCCTAACAAACTCCTAACGATTCCTGCTACTGTCAGTGAACGGTTCGCTTAACTCTCGCCTCCAGTTGTGAGTCCCTTCTCCCTCCAGTCCTGATGGTATTGACCCTCAATGTCAGTTTTACTCCGCTTGCGATCATGCGGTTTTCCTTTCTTCACGAGGGGCCCAGTTTCAGCGACCGTCCCTTTAAATGAAGTCTGCCCAGTTTGCTTGCCCCCTCTGCCCAGAACGCTGTTTCGTGTTTTAAATTCGTCTTCCTCAATGGTTATCCCCAAATCACCTACCTCTCGTAGCAGTGTCATGCCAGAAAATCCAATATTTAAAAAGAATGATAAGGATCAAATAATTTGAGATAAAGCAAAACATGATAAGGATCAAATAATTTGATCCAGACTAAATGAAGTACCTGTTGTCGCTCGACTCTTCTTTGATGTGCTTGGGCCAGCCTGGTGTACAAAACAATTACGTCACTATATCTAGGCAAATTTTAATTTATGGAAACAAATCCATAATTTCAGTACAAATTTATATAATAACGAAGTTGAAGTTCGGTTTTGCCTTTTTTGCCTTTTGAAACAGGTAGATCTATGTAACTATTGTGCAGCACCCTAAACCGAACTTTAATTTCAGTTTTCAAAATTTCACACGGAATTTCATCTTCTGTAAAGATAGATTTTCAAAATTTTCGGTAAATTCACAAATTACAAACCTTCTTTGACAGTGGTGCGAGTTGGTTCTTGTGCAATCAGCAGCAATCAGTGGTGCGTGTTGGTTCTGCTACGAGCGCGACAGGGAGACGGAAGACAGGGAGACAGGGAGAGACCGGCCAACTGCTGAGCCAGTTGTGGCGGAGACGGAAGATAGGGGCCACGACGGACGGCGAGTTGGATGGAGAGACCGTCGAGTTTGACGGAGAACGGTGAATCTAGGGTTTTGGGGCGAAAATTTTGGTCTCTGGCGCGCGAATGATGGTTTTGGGACGAAAAAAATTTGGTGCCTAAAAAAAAAACTTTCAGCTACCGGTGGAGGCGCCGGTAGCTGCTGCTGATTTTCGTTTTTCTTTTTCTTTTTGGAAAAAATCAACTATCTGCGACCGGTGACAGCACCGGCAGCTGATACCGGTCGCAATAAAACTGTTCTGCTGGGTACGTCTTGGTGTGAGTCTGGTTACATAAAAATGCAAAAGGATTATTCAAAAACCTCAGGTTTATGTGGTATTACAATTGAGGCCTCCTATCCAACATTTTTCGTGATATAAGCTCAAATAATGTGATTTGTTTGTCAACGCATCATTACAATGAGCATGTATGCCTACGTGTTTTGAGTATTACTGGGCTTTCTGTGATATTTATATATGATATTTCTTTAATAAGATGATGTTGGGTGCATGAAAACTATCTCATCAATGTTATTGTTAATTTGTTAATGTGTGTAAATTTAATATCAATTTTACTATTACTTATGTGTGACGTTTTTTTATATCTTATATATTGTTGAATGAATTAAAAAATTTGATATAACGAAAAAGTAACTACCGCGCACATGAAATGAAATTTTAGTATCTTTATTTGTTTCCTCCAATATCTTATATATTTTTGTAAAATTCGACGGAAAGCACTAGTGGGTCTCGATCTTTATTCATGTTTGGTTGTAGAGTAAAATTAATGAGGATTAAATTGTATACTCCATGTTACTTCTTATGTTATACACTTTATTTGATGGTTGAAGGTATGACTAAAATTAATTTACTTGGTGGAATAAAATATTGAAAAAATGTATTTATTTTTATGACAGTGGATCATACAAGTACTGGAGTAAGTTAATCTATTTAGATAGATAAAGTAAGTTAATCTACCTAGACACTTCTTACTCCTTACTTCTATTTTAATTCTTGTTAATTTGAATACTTAAGTGTGGAATAAGAGATTTATTCCACCTCTTACTCCACACTCAAACATGAAAATAATTATTAATTTGTCCTTGGAAACGAAGGTATTTTTATTTTGAGAAGATGATCGATATTACTTTTTTTTCTTGCATTATGAAAAGGCAATTAGGCCTGTAATTATTTGTAAACTGCTTCAGACCAGCATATATGCCAATTAGGTCTGGATTGACCTTATAAGACACCTTTTCAGTGGTTTTGTAACAAATAAAATAGGCTGGTATTCCGTTATATGACAATGAAATTGGCCTCAGTTTCTGCCATGAATTTTTTTTTTTAAAGACAATGAAATTATCCCTACTAATCTAAAAGCGGTGTACATTTACTTGGAAATAAATCTGCTGCGATTCTCAAGGAAATCGTAGGATCCTGCTTGTCCATATCCAACCATTAATTTTTTGAAATGCATAAATCTCTCAGTAAATTGATTTTTCTGCACGAATCGTAAAAAACATTAATTGGTTGGATATGGACAAACAGGTTCCTGCGATTCCTTAAGAATCGCAGCAGATTTATTTCCCATTTACTTACCATGCCAATTGGCCAATTATACAAAAAAATATTTGTTTTGAGAACACACAATAATTGTTTTTTTTTAATTTATTTCATTGTTTTGATAACTTTTATAATTTCTATTTACCTCCAGCAAATTTTACATTCACTTAATATTTAGCTGTATCAATAATGAAGATTTTTGTGTGGTTCATTTTATTAAACAAAATTATGACAATGAATAATTTGATCAAAAAGAGGTTGCATGATGTACAATTGACAAATGTATGATACATATGCAGGCAGCAAGCTGAATTTGGTTAATCATCTTGTATATGAATTCCACACCTCAATCTTCATATACATTAATCAAGTGGAAAGGAAGTGTGGTGTTTGTTTTAAGTGTAAATTATATACAAAATTCGCACCGTACCTTATATATATATATATCATAAAATATACCAATTAGAAATTGATGTTGGTTGACGGTGAGCCAATAATTGACTGTATATCTAAATAAAAGGGAAGTGTAAACTGCCGATGCACCAAGTCTGGCCGAAGTTCTAATTAGAAAATTGTATTTTATTTCCCCTCATTTCCTTCTTCCTCCCATTTCCTCCTATGACCTAGCATTTGTTTTTGCTTCTTAAAACTAATTCGAGTGGTAAATTTAAAATTGAGAAGCAAAAAAAATATAATTAGTCTCACAATGACTCTCTAATCATTTTTTATGGCCTAGTCTCAGAGTAGGTTTGATTTCAGCTGAGAATTTTAGATTTCAGTCCAAAATTAGAAAGCAGCGACTGAATCAGGCAAAATTCTAAATATCTTGAATGAAAAATCTTGTTACGGAAATGGAATGAAATTTTACTAACTTCATTTGTTTCCTCCAATATCTTATATATTTTTGTAAAATTCGAAGGAAAGCACCAAATTGTATATATTAAAACATTGTGCATTTTGTAAGTTATGATTCATGATCTAATGCAAGAAAATGAAAGTCAATATATAAGAAAGTTTGAACAAATGAAACAGGAGATCATTTTGAAATTGTGAACATTGTTAGATAAATCATACGAAATAGCTTAATTAACCAACAAAACCGGACAACACACTAAAAGAATGAATATGATATCAATGGGTCTCTTAAATAAATAATGATTAATTGGTCCTCGGAAACAAATTAAGTTTTTTATTTTTATTTTGGGAAAATGATATTACTTTTTTTGTTGGATTCTGAAAAGGCAATTAAGCCTGTAATTATTTGTAAATTGCTCCAGATCAGCATATATATATATATATACCAATTAGGCCAGTATTGACCTTATCAGACACTTTTTCAGTGGTGTACCAAATAAAATAGGTTGGTATTCCGTTATATGAAAATGACCGGCATTTTTTTCCATAACCAAAAAATTAAATAAAGTAATATTAATAATCAATTTTGAGATTTATTTTCATTCATAACCAAACAGCCCCCCGGAGGGGCGGATTAGTCCCCAAGCAACCCGCCCCCCCAGTGGGGCAGTTTACCCCCTAACCAACCCGCCCCCTTACGCGTCAATCCGACTTTCCTAGCCAAACTTATGGCCGTTTAAAGTTTTAGAAATTTTTCAAATCATTTTAATGCAATTTTTTTAAGTAATTAATAATATTTTTTTTAAATGATGTTATTAATATTATTATGCACGATTTTTAGAAAAACATTTTAAATGATGTTTGTTAAATGATGTTATTAAATCATTTTAAAAAAAAATTGACACTTCTACGAAAGTTTTCTTTTTTCTAATAACACACAATGAAATATTTTAATTTTTCTTACAACCGCAAAAAATCCATTTGAAAAATATTGATCCGGATTATTTGTTTAAGTCCTTCTAATAAACTAAATTATATATTTTTCTATCTAATTTCAAAGAAACATATCAAAAATTTCTAAAACTTTAATAAAAAAAATAAAAAAATTATAACTTTTTCCAAAAAAATTATAAGAACGGGCACCATTTTGTTTGTATGAAATTTATTTATTTGTTTATCTATTTTCATCTTTTGTTAATTTAAGTATGTTATTAAAAATGGGCACCATTTTCATCTTTTGTTTATCTATTTTCTAAAAATGTATTGTTTCACGATCTAACTTTATTACAAAAATTGAACTTTTCTCATTATTTAGATTGAAACATTCAAATCCTAAAAAAATAAATAAAAAACATATAGAGCAGACCGCCCCCCCAAGGGGGCGGTCTAGTCTCAGTGCAAACCACCCCCCGGGGGGCGGTCTAGTCTGAGTGTAAACCGCCCCCCATGAGGGCGGTTTGGTTATGAGTGAAAATATTTGTGCAGTTTGGTTATTAATATTATATTATTTAATTTTTTGGTTATGATATAAAATGCCGGTGAAAATGAAATTGGCCTCAGCCTCTGCCATGATTTAAAAAAAAAAAAAAAAAAAAAAAAACCAATGAAATTAGCCCTACTTATCTAAAAGCGGGGCACATTTACTTACCAACTGGCTAATATTATACCAAAAAAATATTTGTTTGGAGAACACACAATAATTGTTTCTTTTTTTTTTTAATTTATTTCATTGTTTTGATAACTTTTTTAACTTTTACACTTTCAATTTACCTTCAGCAAATTTAACATTTACTTAATACTTAGCTGTATCTATATGACTCGGTCACTTTTTATAATTTGTGCCCATTCAAGTCATTCAGGATACATTGGTGTTGCAAAAAACAACTAAAAAACACTTTCTAATCCTTAGACACTGTACTTGTTTATTAATATGTCTTACCATTTACCAGAGGTGGTTGGATCTTTGAATCTGAACCACCATTTTACTAGAAGAGAAATATTCATTCTTTCTAAATTTAAAATACCTAGTCCTCCTTGATCTTTGTTTAAGCAGACTTGATTCCAAGCTACTAGGTGATATTTTTTCTTAAAATAAGTTGATGTTGATCCATACCACAAAAATTTCTTTCTAATTCTATCTATCTTATTTCTAATATTTACAGGGAGTTTATAGATTGATAGCCATTCAAGAGGTATTGCAGATAATATAGAATTAAGTAATGTGACTCTTCCTCCTAATGAGAGTAGGGTACCTTTCCAGGTTTGCAGTTTCTTTTCTATTTTTGTAGTCAAGGGTTGCCAATCATTTTTTTTTTTTTTTGAAAACTTGGTAGTTGCTACCAAGGCTATATTATAAGATGTGATTAGTACATGTCCTACTTATTGTTACAACAAGAAGAATTAAAATCTATCTCAGGATTTGAAAACAACACCACTCATTACATCTTTATATCTTTTACCACAAAATTTTAACCAGAGCCGTGCTTCTTCAGCAGCACGATTTGCCACGATCCAATGTGGTATCTTCTTTCCTTGAAAGACGACCTCATTTTATTGCCGCCATATCGACCATAGTACAGAGCAAAAATATGCAGCCCATACCCTTTCATTTGCCTTTCTGTTACCTGACAGCCCTCTATTAAATTCAAAGGAGGACCTCCAAATGCTACTCACTGTCTCACCTATTTGCAGCAGATTAAAGAAATGAGACCAAACAGCAATTGCATTCTGACATTGGAAGAACAAATGGAGTGAATTCTCTACTGCACCCTCATCACACAAAGAGCAGTGAGAGTCATAGTTCATTCCTCTTCTCTGCAGCATCTCACGTGTCGGCAAACGGTCACGTAGCAACAGATTTGAGAACAATTTGATCTTTAATGGAACCGGCATGTGCCAGATATACTTGAATCCCCAGTTTAATTTCCCTGCCTCAATGAGAATCTTTTATATCGACCCTGCTGAGTATTCACCATGCGATGTCCATCGCCATGACAACCAATCCTCCCCATCATTGAAAGCCGGTACCATACCAGCACAATAAGACCCGACTTGTGAGCCTTCTGCCATTGCATCTTTGAGTGTTATCAATTGAGATATTGGTCTAGGTTGACCATCTTTCATTCGTCTGAGCGGAGAGGTGCCCCAACAGTCGTACCAGAACAAAATCCGACCCCATCTCCAATACGCCATTGAGTACACCATTGAAATAGGTCATACAACTTAATCAACTGATTCCAAAAAAATGACCCATTAACCAGCCATACTTTCGGATGAATTTCTTGAGGTCTGTGCTGCCTTAAAATTCGAACAATCGAGTACCAAAGACTATCAGTTTGGTTTGCCGATTTCCACCAACATCGAAGCAACAATGATGTATTCCGCAACTCTAAATTAGGTATTCCAAACACGCCAACCCGTTTAGGCAAGCAAGCATCATCCCAACTAATCAATGGGATCCCTCTGCCCTGTCCTTGTGCCTTGCCTCACAGGAAATTTTGGCAGATTTTTGTAATTCTTTTAAGCACCCATTTCGGTAAGACAAAGCAAGTCATTGTATAAATCGGTATACTGCAAAGGACCGAATTTATAAGTTGTAACTGACCCCCTTTAGAGAGAAATTTACCTTGCCAACCTTCTACCTTGCCTTCAATTTTTTCCAGCAGTGGAATAAAATCTTGTCTCCTTGGTTTGAGAATGGTCAGCGGCATTCCAAGATATGAAACCGGCAAATCAGTTCGGGTACAACCCATTACAGCACTCACCATCAATGTCTCAGCTTGGTTTAGATTAATCGGATAAAACGAGCTTTTGGAAAAATTAATTTGCAAACCCGAAATATTAGAGAATAAGCGAAGAACCAACTTTAGAGTGATCAATGTAGGCAAGTCAGAATGCGCAATAATAGCAGTATCATCCGCATACTGAAATGCAAGAATGGGAGCTGCAAGTTTTCGTGAAAGCTGCCTATCTAATGTTTCATTCACCCTACTAATCATACGCTGCAACACATCTACTGCAATCAAGAATAGCATAGGAGAAAGCGGATCCCCTTGGCAAAGGCCTCGCTTATGTGTAAAATAAACTGATACTTCACCATTAATGATAACTCTAGAAGTAGAAGTTTCCAACAGCATTTTAATACACCTCACCCATTTTGTCGGAAAACCCCTCACTTGCATAACATGGAGCAAAAATTCCCAATTGATAGAATCAAATGCTTTCGCAAAATCAATCTTGAAAAAAGCTGCTGATTGGCGGGTTTGAGATACATGTTGTAAAATTTCTCGAACCACCAGAAAATTTTCAAAGATTTGGCGACCTTTAATGAAAGCAGATTGATTAACCGAAATGAGTTGAGAATTTGACCTAAGAGCCTTGTAGCAAGAAGCTTGGAGATGATTTTAGGGATCAAACTGATTATGCTAATTGGCCGAAAATCCTTCAATTCAACAGCTTCCGGTTTTTTAGGAATCATCACAATGTTGGCAGTGTTTAGGGGGGTGAGATCAATATTTTCATGGTAAAAATCCTGCAGCAGATTGAATATATCATGCTTTATTTCGGCCCAGTAAGTTTTTGCAAACTCACTCGGTAGCCCATCTGGCCCCGAAGCACGATTATTCGCTAAATGGAATACTGTTGCCTCAATCTCAATTTCTGAAAATGGGTTTTGCAATGTCTCAAGAATCGGCCCATCTCCATAGAGAGCTCTTGGATCAAAGTCTACCACAGGGACCTGTGTACCAAGGATTGCCCGCATATGATTGCGAAATGGAGAGCGGATTTGACCGGCATCTGTTATTTGTTGTCCATCCACTTGAAGCACCTGAACAGTATTCACTCGGTACCTAGAAGAGGCATAACTGTGGAAAAACTTGGTGTTGTTGTCACCCTCAGCAAGCCACCTACATCTCGACCTTTGCTGCCACCGGCATTCAATTTGAGTTGCCAAACAGTACGCCCTTTCTCTACACCACTGTCTCATAGAGAACTCCTCTTGTACCAGCGGCCTACTTTCTTCTATCTGGTCCAGGATTAAAATGCGTTCTTTGAGCGAAATCAACTCCCTGGCATCATGTGAGTGTGTCTGCGTATGCCTTAAACGGAGCTGCTGGTCCATTGATTCAATTTTATGGTTGAGACAGTGCACTTGGGAGGCTCCATGTTCCTGAGAACTTCTCCACACCTTGCTTACCACATCCTTGACCTGCTGAAAATGAAGCTAGAAATTTTCAAATTTGTGAGGTTTACAGCTGGTATGAGGTTGCTTACATGTGAGGAGCAAAGGTGCATGATCGGATACGATGACCTCCAAAGGAGAGAGAGAGATAGAGGGAAAATTGCTACTCCAATCCACTGTGACAAAGGCTCGATCAATCTTTGACAGTGAAGGTGCAACCCTTTTATTACTCCAAGTAAATTGCCTATTATTAATTGGCACATCCACAAGCTCCAAATCAGAGATGAGGTCATTGAATGCGCTCATCAGCCCAAAGCTTCGCATATCTCCTGTTCGATCCACTAACCACTGCACCATGTTAAAATCGCCAATTAGTATCCAAGGAAAGGAGACATGATCAGCTAATCGCCTTATTTCTTGAATGAAAGATAGTTTCTCCTCATCCCTACTCGGCCCGTAAACATTCGTAACTATGAATCTCTTCCCGGATTTTACTTGAAGCAATAACACCGAAATAGCATGCTTTGAGGCCCAAGAAGAAATTTGACAGTAACTTCTTTTCCTGGCGATAAGGATTCCACCGGAGGAACCAATGGCATCAATATATCCACACTGCTTATCAAAAAAAGTCGGAAGCACAGTGGACACATGACAAAACTCCAAACTCCGTAACTTGGTTTCTTGTAGACACACAATATCACATCGAGAGGATTTGATAACATTTCGTATAGCTAAACACTTCTCCACATTACCCAAACCCCGACAATTCCAGAATAAATTTTTTAATTTTTTGTACGACATTAAAATAGAAAATTCACAACTGGAACACACCACTTCATCCTAGGGAACATTGTTGACCCCTACTCCACATCGGAGCTACTCACTTCCTCTGATTGTGATTCGAAATGTTCCTGTATCTTTTCAATTTCCTCAGACCGCCATTAAATCTTTGCTCTCTCTACATTGTCCGCTGCTAGAGCCGAAGTCACCTGCTCCAACTCAAAGCCAGAAAGCTCAGCAATTCGTGAGCAGTGTTCAAAATCAACACGAATTTCAATTAATCCTTCTCTGGTAGTTAATTCGGCCTTAGGCTGAGGTTTGTTGCTGTTGACTTTCTTCTTATGGGCCAATTCCCTTTTTCTCCATCTTTGTTAAGTGGACTCCTGGAGAAGCAATTTCTTTTCTTGTCTAGTGGGCTTATATTTTTTCAGCCCATGAGTATCCTTCTCTTTTAAATTTTGCTCCAGTGTTAAACAGTTGTCACCCTCTTTCTTTCACTGCAGTAATCTAGGAATGATTGTCGAACCTTCCCCAATGACTAGATTTCTTTTCTCTTTTGGAGAAACTGCAGTTATGGGGATTGATTGCACCATAACGTTAAAAACAGGGACCTCAAGTGTAAATTGTCCTAGGTCCTGTGGAGTGGCCATGTGTGTAGCGAGATCTGTATCCTCGCCATTATAACCCACCACATCATTGATTTCAGCACTACCATGCACCTCTTGAAAATATGGAGAAAAATCCACCTCGATATGAGCTTCTCTATCAGTTACAATATCCAGATCCTCTACGGCCTTCCCACTACTCTGTTGTGTAACACCGATTAAGATTGGATTATCTGTGGCCGACTCATGTGAATCATGTACGGCACCTTTATTTTCTGGAGACTACACCATTGTCCAAGCATCTCGTAACACCGCCTGAACACCAGCTGGGAGCACCTCAAATTGGATGCCTTGACAGAGCTCTTCTAACACCCTTCTCAACCCAATGAAATGGTCATCACTGGGAGGAATTGTTGCTGGTGGCGGATAGAATTGTTCTTTGGGCTGAGGAAGATCTTCTGGCATGATAATGTCACCTTGCACACACTTCCTGGTTATGACCTCCACAGGGAACTCTAATCCACCCACACATAAGGCTAGCTGTTGTGGAATCAATGATAAGCTAGACGTAGCCACCACAACCGTCCAACACACAATATCTCCTTCCATGGTTTGTTCGATAGTTCCAAGGTAAGTACCAATCATGCTTGCTGCTCGAATGACATACTGCTCTCCGAACAAATGTAGTGGAATGCCCAAGAGAACAATCATCACCTTGTACCTCGGTACCACCACCGCGGCATCATCTAAAGGACTCCACAAACTAAAAGAAAATCCCTCCTCCCATACTGCCGATGGAATTGCCTTTATAAATTGAACTGGATCCTGACTTTTTGGTAGCTAAATAGCATATCTCGATCCAGACATAACACCTACCGAGATATCAGATTCTCTAACCAACCCCGATGCTGCGGCATACCTCGCTACTTGTTCGATACTCAGCTTTACCTCCAATGCCGGGTTGTACATGATAACTGTATTCTCTAATTTTGCCTTCTCCTCAAAATACCTGTCATCTCTCTCTATAAAGCAAACCACCTTCACCGGCCTATCACTTGGGAGAGCAACAAGGGGCAGGGAGTCTTGAAGAAGGTCTTCAAAGCCCGGTTCTCTAGGTTTAACACACTGCGTGGCAGTGGCATGCTGCCTCAGAACTGGAATCGGTTTAGTGGGATTGGTTTTGCAAATATTGCCCGTGTGACCCTGTCCCCAACAACGGCCACATCGTTTTGGGTTCTTGCAGCGAGCAGCACCATGTCCCATGCTAGATCAAAAGGTAGAGGAGATATAGGATCTCCTTGTCTAAGTCCTTTCTTGCAAGGAAAATAGGATCCTTGTTTGTCATTAAAAGATATACAAGTTCTACTTCCTACTAAAATATCTTTAATCCAACCTATAAAAAGTGTACCAAAACCTCTAAGTTTTAGAATGTCCAAAAGGAAGTTCCAATTCACTTTGTCAAATGCCTTTTCGAAATCAAGTTTAATGAGGATTCCCTTTTGTTTTGATAGTCTAACTTGATGAAGAACTTCATGGGCACATACTATTTTATCCCCTATTAATCTACCTTTTATGAAGGCTGCTTGTGAATCATCTATGAAAGGGTCTAATACTTGAGCTAATTTGTTGGTGAGGAGTTTAGTGATTAGTTTCAATCTACAATTAATTAAGCTTATGGGTCTATAATTTTCGATAGTAGAAGCATCAGATTTTTTTGGGAGCAAACAAATGCAAGCTAAATTTAGTTTTGAGACATCTAAGGTTCTGTTGTAAAAGGCTTGGAAAATTAGGTTAATGTCATGTTGTATAATATTCCAGTAGGTTTGATAGAAAAGGAATGATATGCCATCAGGGCCAGGGGCTTTTGAAGGATTGCAAGAGAAAACTGTATTTTTTATTTCTTCTAGAGAAAAGGGTTGTTCAAGTAAAGCTTGTTGATTTGGGGTCAATTTTTCAGAGTTTAACCATAGGTCAGGCTGTAAAGTAAGGAATCTGGTAACAGAAGTACCTAATAATTCTTTAAAATGGGAAGTAATGTGGTTTTGGAGAATTTCCTGATCATAAACTAGGGTGTTGTTTATTTCTAAGGACAAGATAGTATTTTTCTGTTTTCTAATGGAGGCTGAAAGATGAAAGAATTTAGTATTTTGATCACCTTCTAAGAACCACTTGAGTCTAGCTCTCTGTTGCCAGTGAGTTTCTTCCTCATGATAGATTTTTTGTAAAGAAATTTGGCATTCTTTCCATTGGGTGAGTTCATGGTTGGATAAGGACTCGCATTCTTGAAGGGTTTCAAAATATTCTATTTTCTCTAAAAGGGAGGCTTTTATTCGTTTTCTTTCTCCTTGGAAATTTGCATTCCAGCCTCTTAATTTTTGTCTTAAGAACTGGAGTTTAAATTTCCAAGCATTACCTAAATCATTGGAAAGGGGGTAAGATGACCACCAAGTTTGTCTTAATTCAGAAAAGCCCTCTTCGGAGATCCATGATTTTTCAAATCTGATTGTTTTCATATAGATTGTATTAATGGAATCTGTATGTAGGATAATGGGGTTATGGTCAGAGAATATTCTTGGTAGAGAAGTGACAATGGTATTGCTATAATGTGAAAACCAATCAGTAGTGCAAAAATATCGATCTAATAAGGCTTTTGATTGAGAAGTAATAGATCTTGCCCAAGAGAATTTTCTGTCTGTTAATGGGTATTCAATGAGGTTTAAATTGGCAATTAAATTGTTAAACCTATTACTAAGAATGTAATTGTAAGAGGGGCCTTGTTTTTCAGTTCTATTTCTAATTAGGTTGAAGTTGCCAAATACTAACCAAGCTGGGGGACCAAGTAAAGGTATATCTCTAAGTTCTGATAAAAAGTTACTTCTTTGGTTTGAAAGGACTGGGCCATAGACTAAAGTAAGGATCCATTCAAAATTTTCTAATTTGTTTTTGATATGTACTGTAATAGAGAATTCTAAAATCCAGGTATCTAGTATCCAAAATTTGGAGTCATCTAAACCTAATAAAAGTCCCCCTGAAGCACCAGTAGAGTTTTTGGGAATCCAGTGATTGATGGAAGGACTAAGTGCATTTAGTTGTCTTTGTGGGAAGACTTCCTTTTTAGTTTCTTGTATGCCTACTATGTCTATTCTATGATGAGTCAGTAAATCCTTTAGAGATCTACGTTTAGTGGATGATCCTAAACCTCGGGCGTTCCAACTTAGGATGTTAACAATTGGACTTTTGATCAACTAAGGTGGGGCCAAAAAGAATGGGACGGAGATCAATATGATTTGAAGGAGGTGCTGTAGATTTTGTAGACAGAATATTTGAAAGGGTAGTATTAAATCTGGTTTGAGACAGAGAACGTAAGTGTTTAATAGCAAGTAATTTTTCCTCATATGAGGAACCTAAATAGAAACCACTGATATCATAAAGTTGAATTAGTTCAGCATCAGTTATGTGAATATATGGGAAAGAGGATATGATGACATTACCAGAAGAGGCACCTTTCTTCTTGCTTGCTCCCTCTTTTGCCCTTAGCCTTAGGCAGTGTCTTGCTTCTTCGGAAGCTGTTGACTGTGCTTTTCCTCGTTCCTTAATCGCTAGGGCAGGTGGTTGGGGGGCAATGGTCAGTTGGTCACTTGAGGAGCTCCTGGGATTGTTTCTTGAGACTCAGTGTTGGAGTCTAGGTTATTTTGGGGTACTGGCACTAGAAGAGTGGGGTTTGGGACATTATGAGATACTGGTTCTTGACATGGAGGGATGGCTAGATTCATGTCTGTACGGGCAGGTAGAGGTTGAGATGCTGGTTCTGGTAGGAGACGGGTGTCAGTTGTTCTAATAGTGTGCTCAGTATTGTGAGTGTGTGTGATTGGTTCAGTAGTGCAGATTGGGAGAATGGTTAGGGTTTCAGCCTGTGAGTGTGGTGCTTCTGGGTTTGGCTCAGGGAGACCATGGTTTGGTACTAATAGAGGTGGGGTTGTGGGATGAGGGAAGTTGATTGGGGGTTCGCCTATTGCTGTCAGTTTGTGCGAGGTAGGTCCATGGACTTCTCTGTTGCTGGTAGAGGGCCCCGGGTTGTTACTCGCGGTAAGGAGAGTGGTTTGGAAGGTCAGAGACGAGTTGAAAGGTGGAGATGGGGGTCGAGGTCGCTTGTTGCTTAGAGAGAAAAATGGCCTTCGTGAGTGTCCCCATGGTTGCTGTGCATCATCATCTTCTATTATTGTTTGTATGAGATAAGTAGCGCTTTCCCCATTCTCATCTGTGAAGATGAGGTTGCGGCAGGCTGGTATAGCCTCTTTGTCTGGAACCGCTAATTTGATACGAGTGAGAGCCAAATTTGTATGTTCTGTTGAACGAGGGTCTGTATCGATCAAAATGCCATCGAGCTCCCTTGCCAGTTGATTGAGCTCAGGAGTCCTCCAGAGATCATGCGGATAATCAAAGATTTGCACCCAGTAAGTTTTGAGATTGCGACCATTGTTGAAACGAGCGAAATCATAAGCCGTTGCTGGAAATGGAATGTCTCCGAGGATTAATTGATGTTCACAAAGCACTGTGTCTCTCCATTCGAGATCTGGGGGGGGCAATCAAGAACTGGTTGTAAGGTAGCTCCTGGGCTATCCATGTCTAGCGAGGTATAGGGAAACGCCTGTGTAGATGGGCCTGGATGTATTGAGCTCCTAGGCGACGGGTATCAGTAAGTACTACTCCTTGAGATAGCGATCGTCAGAAGTGGGAGGTGGCTGGGGTGGCGTAATATCTCATAGGGGGAAGGATATTAGCCTCTTTGAGTCTTTCTGGTGTGGAATTTGGTCTTGGAAACATGTCAATAGGTGGTAAGGATTCTGGGTTGAAAGACAGTGGACGGTGGAGAGGAGACGAAGGATATGGGGTAGAGTGTGGTGGGGATTGTGGGACTGGGTTAGGCGTTTGTAAAGAAAGTGTAGGAGGGGTTTTAGAAGTAGGAGGAGGGTTTGTAAACAGTGGACAAGAAGAAGCTCAATGACCCATTTTGTTGCAAGCGAAACAAACTAACGGGTTTCGACAATTAACCGTAAAATGTCCTTGATCACCACATTTGTAACAAACTGGCATGCCTTTCTCGGAGATTGAGCGCATTTTGGCCAGCTTGATGGAGACTGGATTTCTTGATGCCTATTTCTGGTTGGAAGGAAGGTGAGACGGTTTCTTGTTTTTCGGTGGTATGGGAAGGTGTGGGCTCGTGAAATGGGTTGAGATAGGATATCTGCGCAGACGACATCGGTGAAGGAGGGTCGATGAGTGACTCCATAAGATCTTTCATTGGTAATTTGACAGATTGGTTTTGGGAGAGGATTTAGCTGGGGTGTACTCGATTGCAAGGTGGAATTCAATGGAGCTGCCGGGGGGAGAGTTGTTGATGGGACATCAAGGGTGTGCTCCACAAAATTCAAATAGAAGGGAAGGGGAAGGGAGGGGATGAAAAGAGCAAGAGAGGTAGCTACCCTCCAAATTGAGAGGTAAAGATTGGAGGGGAATTATATTTAGTTGTGTGTCATGGCTCTCTTTCTCTTCCATTCCTTTCTCTTGGCTTCCCTCCAAAATTTTAATTTGTAGAGTAAGTAAACACCATTCGGACAATTCGGTTACCCCTTCTCTCCTCTCCCCTCCTCTCCTCTCCCCTCTTCTGGAGCACACCCTAATGGATGCGGAGGGAGGAGGCTAGGGGTTGTTGGATGGGAGAAGCGTGCTAGCTAGGTTTTCCAATGAACGGTGGAGATCTTGTAGGATGGACATGACTGAGGCGGTGGACTAGCCCATAACAGTTGGGCTTTGAAAGAAAAAAGAAATCTTGAAAGATGAACGTGTTCTTGAATTACGGGCCAACTCTCATCTCAGCCCAAGAGTGAAAAAATTATAAAACCCACCTTCACAAACAAACACTCAATTAATTAATACAAATGCTCATCTCATCCCAGCACATAATAATCAGTGCAATTTTTATTAATAGAAATTATTATTAAATAATATAGTAAAGCAAAAAATTGGGTGGCATTTTTGATGCCATGGATTTGGCATAGATGGATCCAAATTAATATTTGGCCATTCTTCCTTTTTAAGAAAAAGATTAATTCCCACCACTCTTTCAATTTTAAAATTTGTTACTACTGTTTCAGAAAATTTTGCAGCCTTTTTTTATGTTTAAAAGAAAACCCCCACAACTTCTTTAGAAAAAAAAAAAAAAAACTCCCGCACTGGATAAAAAAAATACCATCATTATTTCCTGCCACATTTTCTGTTTCTCGGTATTGTTTAATAATATATATTTTTATTAATGAAAATTGTGATAATTAATGCATATCATAGCCTTCTGTAAGAATGAGCACACAATCCGTGATGAAATTTGTCGGTATACTCTCATAGATACTCCCATCACAAATACTCATCTCAAGTAGTGTATTATGATTGGCTAGTACGGTGGTGTTGCAAGAGAGGTGTTGATGTTGGCTTCATATATCAAAACTTAACATGGATAAATGCAGTAACAGTAAGGCAGACATATCACAAAGAATGGGCTTTATTGGGCCTAATCCTTTCTTTTTAACTATTGGTTTAAATGTCCCTCTTCTGGGCCACTAATGGCCTTTTTTTTCAATTATTTTTTTCAGGAACAAGATAATTTATATTTATGCTAACAAATAGTCTAACATAAGCTGAAATTTTTTACAATCTCGGTGTTATCTCTCGTCCTTAAAGATAAGCAGTTGTAAGTATCAAGAAATTTACAGTCACTAATGTTTGTAGTCTGTACAGGCCCAATAACAACAGGAATTAATTCCCTTACTAACATATGTTGCAAACTTATTCTCAAAGGCTATATATTTTGTTTGCTAACATATATGCACTTCTTTTATATTAATCAGAACTCAGGGAAATTGGTATAATTAATTGCACCAGGTGAGGTTTAATATTCCAGAACTAAGGCTGTTTCGGTGTGACTTATGACATTAAGCTGATCTTATTGCACAATATAATTATTTTAATTTCATTAAACGCAATATAAACCGAAGGTAACACAACCTGAAGGAACGAAAAGTAGTTCCATGCTTTCTAGAGCATCTCTGTATCTTGATATAATTACAAAAAATTTATGCTGCTTGACCTATCACCTAAGCACCTCGGTTTCAATTTCGAGCACTGAGCTATAAACAGTAATGTGAAAAGAAGTTGCATCTGATGTAGTATAAGAAGTTGATTCACCTAATAAGCTCACTTTCTCTTCTTCAACTCTTTCTTGCCCCTGCTGGCTGCTGTCGAGTCTTGCTAGATATTGCAGTCTCTCGACAACTTGTCTCATTGTTGGTCGATCCTCTGCTATGACACTTAAACACAACACAGCAAGCGCGCTCAGTTCTTGGAGAACCTCAATCACCTTCTCATCGTTACTGATAATATCCTTGTCTAACAACTCGTGAAGCTTGTTCTTCCTCAGATTTGAAGCAAAGCATGAAGCCAAATGCTTTCGTTCGTTCGTCTCATCCATGAAAATAGCACACTTCCTTGTAATAATTTCCAAGAGAACAACTCCAAAACTATATACATCGCTTTTCTTTGTTAATACTCCAGTGGCGACGTACTCAGGATCTATGTAACCCCGAGTCCCTTGTACAACCTTGACAACTTCTGTGTCATCATTTGGAACAAGGTTTGAAGCACCAAAGTCAGAGACTTTGGCATGATAATCATTTTCTAAAAGTATATTGGCTGACTTTACATCACCATGGAGTATAATTCGAGAGATGGAGGAGTGCAGATAATCAAGTGCCTCTGCTGAGTCCAAAGCAATTTTTAGTCGACTACCCAAGGAAATTGACCTTTTGTTGCTGTTGCCATGAAGCAATTCAAAGAGTGTCCCATTGGGAACAAACTCATAGACTAACATAGGGATTTTAACATCTAGACAACAACCCAGTAGTCTAATTATGTTCTTATGGTTTATTTGTGAAACAAGGATAATTTCATTCACAAATTCTTCTCTTTGTGTTTCTTCAACTTCCTTTGCTTTCTTTATTGCCACAAACTGGTTATTTCCTAACAACCCCTTGTACACCTTCCCTTGTCCTCCCACGCCTACTACATTAGTTTCTGCAAAATTATTGGTTGCAGCTTCTATCTGCTTTTTACTGTAAACGCTGAGGTGGTCGGCCATCATCTGGTAGTATCTTTGATACTCATCTCTTTCTTTTTTGTGCCTTTCATGTTGTTGATGTGTGATTACCAGAAAACATAAGGCCAAAAAAATAGCAACACCAAGAATAGAATCTGCATTTAATCAAGAAATAGGGTAAGTACAATTTTGTTTCTCAATTTCCTCTGATCCAGCATATTTTTTGCTTCTGAAAACTACTTAGATCAATTGATCCGAAATTGAGAAGTTAAAACTGTAAAACTATCTCAATATGCACTCTCTAAGCTTTTTCAGATAACGTAGCCTCAGACTCGGTATGATTTCAGTTGAGAATTTCAGGTTTCATTGCAAATTACAATGCGACGAGCAAATCGGGCAAAAATTGGCTTGTCACTGGCCTATTATGGTCCAACTCAGCCGAGTGAACATGGAATCGACCGATTTTCAGAACAAGACTCACATCCATTGAAAAGAAATGTTTTCTCTACTTCAGGAAAAAGAAAGACATAGCTGCGGGATATTAATGGCTATAACAAGAACATCAAATGAGGACGGCGGCTGTAATTACCACATTTGATGGTGTGACGGTAATTCAATTAGCAAAATCCTTTTTTACTTGTTTATATCCTGTAATTACCACATTAAGTAACAACAACGATACTTAATGAACAAGCTATGTAATCATCATAAACAAGCTATGGCTGTAATTACCACATTTGTAAGACCACATTTAGAGAATTCAATTAGCAAAATCCTTTTTTACTTGTTTATATCCTGTAATTATTAATAATTGGGTTCTGTTTTATTAATTATTAATATTTTAGAAGAGCCAATTCAGTTCTGTACACTTTCTACTGGACAATAACTTATCAATTTCTTCTGAAGAAATTGCAATAAGTAAGAGCTTGACAAATATAAAAAAGGTTTTTAATGGTGAATTTATTTTTATTTATAATACAAAAAGAGTATTTACAAGAACTAGAATTTGGTTTAGTGGCAAAGGCACATGATCTCTATTTGAGAGGTCATGAGTTCGAAACTCAGATGGGGAAATCTTTTGTTGTAATAACAAGGACTATTCTTTACTAAAAATTAAAAATTAAAAAATAAAAAATAAAAAGAATACTTACAGGTAGCCACACGAGCAGGATAGGGAAAATTTTCTGAGCAATATTGTGTTTTGCCATCCCCGTAAGTGCCTTTTGGGCAGGGGCAATTGTAGCTTCCTTCTGTGTTAATGCAAGTTCCGTCCTTGCACACGTCCTTAAATTCACATTCGTTGATATCTGTCCAATTACAAATTAAATTAATGATGAGAAACACCCACAAAATAAGAAGTTAATACTTAATACTTGGCCTGTCATTCCTGATTGCACTTTAACACCAGCTTTCAACCAAGAACAGGTAAAACTCTTTGTCATTTTGGTGTCCCTTCTACATGCCTCCGAAAATTTTTGAAGGTGATCATTTCAATAAAAAAACACGATTCTATTAAAAGAAAGAACCTGAGAATTAATTAATTATATAGGAAGCCAAACAGGATCTCAAAAGTGTTAAATCAAAGTACATAATTACCTGTGCATCCATCAGCGAGGTAGGGATTGCCCTCATATCCTTGTGAGCATTGGCAGGAGTATCCCTCACCGTTGGCAGTGTTGTTGCATCTACTGTGTTCACTGAGACATGCTGGATTAGGGCTTTTTTCTACACCGACCTGGCACGTGCCGCTGTCTCTGATAGCCCAGTCAAGTACAATTGGCACTTTGCCCTTATTCCTCTCATAGAATCCAAACCCTTCTAGATCATTAACTTGAAAGTTGTACCAGTCGTCCTGCACCAACATTCCATAACTGCATGGGTTATATGACCAGGCTTCATTACTATTGATAACGAAATCCGCCTCATAGTAGTTGAGCCCTTCTGTGATGGTGGTCTGGCAACAACCAAACCCGTTACATAAACCACCGTCACCAGTTGTTTTGTTCGTGCTCTCACAGAGCGATATACAACTTGACACGTAATTATAACTGTAATTATAACTGTTACTTTGGTTACCTATTATGACTGCAATGCTGTAGCAGCCAATTACAGTGAACTTGTTGCGTTTGTTGGAGAAGAGAAATGCATTTGGGATACCAATCGTTGAATTGGTTGCATTATTTTCATTGTTCGTCTTGTTTTTATAGCAGTCATAACCAATGTTATTGAGGACGCGTGCTTCAGCAGCAGTTATGTTGATCTCTAATACCTCGTTATTTTGACCCAAGAATGGTTTCGGGGGAGTAAAGGAGTCATTGCATGTAAGATTAAATCCATCTCGATAACAACCAGAAAGGGTGCCGAATGGATAGGGGATGGTGATGTTGCCGCATTTGTCTGGGCAGCCGGGCAGTGAAGTGGGAAATGTTGGGGCTACCAAATATGTTGGCAAGAGTAGGCTTATTAGGGTCAGGTAAAGAAAGCACTGCAATAGTGATTGTGTCACACAAGCCATGGATCTCTCTCTCTCTCTCGCGATCGATGCAATTCTATTGATGAGTATGAACTGGATATTGATTAAACAAAGGATTGGTCAATGTAGATTTATAGAGATCCGAAAGATAATTCCCCTGGTTTTTTTTTTTCAAATACCTGCCATAAACACGGTATAATATAGGTTGGGCTGACTTAGACAGTCAAGTAGTCTCACAAGGCTCATTGCTGTATGATTTTCAGAGGCGGATTTACATTACGCCCAATGAGTACTAAGTCACCTCATGATTTTGAAATTTTTAATTACATACGTTGAAATTTAATTAATTTTTTATTTGAGATTTTTATATAGTTCAATTCCCCTCATAAAATATTAGATACGTGCTTGTAGTGTAGTAGTTAAGAATCTATTTTATTCTTGAGAGGTGATGGGTTCAAATTCCACTAGCTACAAATTAATAATTACATATTTTAAGTTTTAGTCTCACCAAACTAAATTTTCTAGTTCCGCCTCTGACCAGTAGCGGACAGTAAGTATATGCAGGGGTGGGTAAGCCACCCGCAAGATTTTGAATTTTATTTTACCATGTACTTATAATTCAACTTAAAAAATATTTTATAGGTATAACAATGTTATTAACCTCCCCTATAAAAATACAAAAAAAACTAAAGACATGTCTGAAAGGCCCTGGTTTTCCAATACCAAGGCAGCGTTGACCAAAAACCATAAGGCATTCTTTGACCGTGTGAAAAAAACATAAGGCATCCTTTGACCTTGTAAAAACAGATAAACAATTGAAAGGTTATGAGCGGTGCTAAATTAGAATAGGAATAAAATAGTGGGGCTAAATTAGAATATGAAAAAAAATAATGTGCTAACTTGGAATAATCGGACACAGTTACCCCCAAAAAAAACCGAAATTATTAGAATTTTTTAAATGTATTTTGTTTGTTATCTCAAAATAAAAAGTTATAGGAAATATATAAGAATGCAATTAGAAAGCACCAAAATATTGTCTAAAGAGAGCAAAAATTAAAATAATAAGCTGAAATTAAATTGGTGTGAAGCAAGGACGTGATATATTTTATTTCTTGAAATTGAAGTTTGTTTTCTATTCATCAACTATTTACAAATTGTTAAATGATTTTTAATTGTAACTTTTGATAAAGGTTCATGTTAGAATTTTATTTTCATAATAAATTTAAATAAAGATTATATTTATATGAGTATGTTATTTTTGTTTTATTTTAGTTTGATAAACATGTCATTTTATTGGTGTTTGTTATTTATTATATTTTATGGAATCAAATAGTAAAGAATCATATTATTTTGTATTATATAGATTTTTTTTTTTATTAAAATATTTTTTAAACATATGATGTTTAGTCGGTTAGCCTCCCCCCATACTCAAAGTTGAGTTCCGCCCCCGGTAATAACTACCTTCTTCATTTTGCAACAAATAAATGTTAACAAAATATAATACATTAAAGCACGATCGGGGGGGCATAAAAGATATTTTCTCTAATTTTCATCCTGTGTCAGACCAGAATGGAGAGCATATACTTATGGTAATGTCAGAATATACGCCATGGCATGTTGATGTGAGTCACAGAAGATCATAATAAATTAAATTGGCAAAAAAGGCAGAAGATTGCAAAAGATATAGGCAACCTTAGATTAAGGAAATAATTTGGAAAATGGAATATGTTATTAAGGAAATATATATATATATATATATTTATGCATATATTTAAGGCAGGATAGATTAGCAATCATATTTATATTTGAGAGAGGGTGTGCAGTCACGAAAAAAATACTTTGTAATTATATTGTGAATTAATAAAGGGGACCGAAGGGAGTTTCATGGGAGTGATTGTGTTTTTCTCTTTCTCTGTTATAAAATTCTAATATTTTTGTCAGGTATATTCATGACCTGATTTCTTTTTCAGTATTGGATCCTGTCCGATAAAGTTGTTACTCTTGACAGGGCATGTCTATCTATACTATATTTATAAACAAGCAGCTCTTTGAGTCACCTGAGGGAGATAGTACAACATTAAATATTACATTTCATGCAAGGACATTTAATTAAGGGTGTTTCTCTTTCTCCCTCTCTAATTCTAGTAAAAATATCTGAGGGCTAACAACAGAAGTCTTGCGTTCAGCTCAAAATGTTTTTTTTTTATATAGTATCATTAATATGATTCCTTCTAGTTAGAATCATATTTGTTATTTAAAAATGAATTTTCAATTGGATCCGACTAATTGTATCCAAGAGTTTGTACCCACTTTTTACACAAGCCAACTGTTATTTGACTTGCAGGAATACTCAATTAGTCCAATGATGTAAGTCAATGAATAAAATACTGTAAAATAATGTTGATTAAATTTGTCAATCAACATATCCAATGATGTACATCAATACATCCAATACTATAAAAATGTCTACCAATATTGTATAGTCCAGAATAGCAATCGGTGATATAAAAATAAACATACCTAATGCCTTTCTCAATGCTTGGGCATTGATCCGTCAAAATTCAACCAGGTTTGACACTGTTCCTATAAGCTAAAAACTAATGCAAGCACCAGGTATAATCCTCCTCAGTATCTCTTCCAAGCAGTGCACAAGCAAAAATAACTGTCTGCCAGTGATGGTTCACACCAACAAAAATAACAAGTGCCATATCATATCCGAAAATGGTAACATTTTAATTATCATTATACTATAAATTACATAACTTAACACTGTAAAACATTACCAAAAATCATGCAATAATGATAATTGTAGAAAAATTAAGTGTGAAACTAAAATAATACCTATTTGTAAGTTATCTGTAATCCATAACAATTACATCATGCAAATATTTGTAGGTAGTACAACCTCGTCCATCAATCCATAAAATATTCTATAGACGACAATCATTTGTATGCTTGGAGAAATACCAAAAGTTTGCATCATACTTTTGCTTCTTATCAAAACAATCAGTGAGTAATGGAGCATTATCTCCACCAAGAGCCCTCAATTTGCACTTGTACTTATCAATGTGGATTCGAGCATCCTTTCGAGTAAACGCACCCTTAAAGTAACCATGAGCTATTCTTAAGACAAGTTCAATGTTATCTATTGTAGACAAACTTTGAGCGGAATTATATTCTAAAATATCCTTGAATCTCTTTGGAATATACCTATAAGCCTAGATTAGAAAAGTTGATTCTGGAATGAGTTCATTATTGTGATTAAATCCAATAGGCTCAGAATATTTTATTTTTTAAAAACTTTACAGTTTAAATTTTTAGAAGGCCTCCTCCTCTCCAGAAAATGTTCTCCATCTTCAACTTTTTTCACCCTTTGCTCTGAATTTGGTGTATTGAAACCTACAAGCAACAACATTACCACCCTTCTTGTGACTAGTCCTTTTGCATACACCAAACCCAGTTTGAAACCCATAAAGCTTTGAAAAATCGCGCGCTTCTTCAATCGAATAAAAATAGCTCCTCTCGATCCCTGACCTAATACACCTAACCCTACTTTAAGTTCTCCTTCTAGCCCTCCATAATCACATACAACATTCAAATCAAAGTTATGAATCTCTGAATGTCCAGATCCCTCACTACAAATCTAGTTCTGCTTCTACATCTCCTTCATCACATATAACATTCAAATCTCATTCATAAATTGATCTATTTTCTGCAACTTGATCAACTTCAATAACATAAGGGAATAACGTATCACTTTCTAAATCTTCATTCAAATTAATATCAATTGTATCATAACAAATACACATGATTGTATGAATACTATAAAATAGCTCAACTATATTGTACAAACCTAATATATATACTATAAGATAAGCTACATAGCAGAATATAGATTAACTATAATAGTATAACAATCCTTTAAAATAGTTCATATATCTTGTACAAATCAGAAATATATCCTATAATAATGTACATTTATATAACCAGTAATGTAATTCAATTATGTAAAATAAGCTATATAACAAATGCATATGACTGAAGAATACTGTAAAATAACTCAATTATGCTATAAAAATCTCATCTATATACTGTAAATATAAGCTACATAACAAGATATAGGTTAACCATAACAACATAACAATCATGTACAATAATTATTGTATCCTGTAAAAAAACTTAAATATATACTGGATTGATGTACATTTATATATCTAATAATGTAATTCAATTATGTAAAATAAACTACATAACTAATACACATGACTGAAGAATCCTGTAAAATAGGTGATATATTATGTAAAAAATCTAATGTATATACTGCACAAATAAGCTACATAACATAATATAGAACATAATATAGATTGACCATATGAGCATAACAATCCTGTAAAATAATTCATATATCCTGTAAAAATCTAAGATATATACTGCAACAATATACATTTATATATCCAATAATGTAATTCAATCATGTAAAATAAGATACATAAAAAATACACGACTGAAGATTACTGTAAAATATCTCACATTTGCTGTAATAATATCATCTATATACTATAAAAATAAGCTAGATAATAGCATAACAATCCTGTAAAATAATTCATATATCATGTAAAAATCCTAAATATATCCTGCAACGATGTACATTTATATATCCAATAATGTAATTTAACAAATACACATGAATGAGGAATATTGTAAAATAGCTCGCATATGCTGTAATAATCTCATATATATACGTAAAAATAAGATACATAACAGGATACACATTTTATCTATATCCTGCAAAATTAAGTTAGTAAATAACTCACAAAATTTAGATCTTATTGCTGATCTTCAATCCGAATGAAAAATATGATGAAAATTGTCTGACAAAACAGAATGGAAATTCAAATCAAAATTCAACTAAACAAAGTTCATAACCAATACAATCCTGTAAAATAGTACATATATCATGCAAACTTCTATGCTATATACTATAAATTAAACATAACAACAACAGCGCCAACGAAGAAGGGTCTGGACCAACTCACGTGATTAGTCCCACATCAGCTATCAATCTAAATTTGAAAGTTGAAACACTTATATAATAATCTCATACGGCCGATTCAAACTCAGATTTTGGATTTAACAAGGATTCGGATACAAAGGGATATCCGCTTTGTTTACTTGGGCGGAAATTTATCCGAATCCGTATCCGGATCTTTTCAACATATTCAGTAATAATCCGAATCCATTTATCTGAGTTTGAATCTGGATCAGATATAGCTAGAATGGATTCAGAACGGATATATAATCCGGCTCCATTTTCAGTCCTATGGTTAACCCAGATGGATAAGCCGTGGGTACAAAACAGGGATAATAAAAACAGTGGGTACGTTCCTCTTTTCAATTACTAAAATTAAAAGATGACGTCGACCGGACTAATTCAACTAGGAAGAGCCGTGTGATTTGAACACCTTTCCCTGGTTCCGAAAACGATTGGGTTGAAAAGTATACTGCTTTATTATATAACTGACAAAAAATACTCACGGGACATAGCTTTCAAAGGCATTGATTTACATAAACTTACAAAATTGCAGACAGTTATCCAAGAGATCGAAGTTGCTAGGCGCTCTTCTTCCACCAGAAATTAATTAAGAACACTTGTAGTCAATCCGAGAAAAATTAACATTGCGAGGGATATTTACAGCTTATATCCAATCGTTTACACAAAAACAAAAATGAAAATCCATCTGGAGTTGATTTATTTTTGGATCCCAAAAAAAATTTCGGCTCCAAAGTTTGGAGCTGAATTAGTTTTGTATCAGAAGTAATTTTTGGCCATTCATTCTATTTCAGAAAAAAAAAATCACACCAATTTCTGTTTAAAAGTATTTTTACTGCTGTTTCAGAAAAAAAAATTCAGCCTATTTCTGTTTAAGAAAAAACCCAACCACTTTTTCAGAAAAACAAAATAAAACTTTCGAACCAGAAAACATGTAGGAAAAATATTTGAGAACCTTTCATTGGTACTGACAATGACGGAGAAGAGAAGTATACTGTCTTATCATGGGATAAACATTACTCATCCGAAAGGAACTGGACCTGCTAGGGCCAAACAAGGTACACAAACTGTAATTGTTCTCTTTCCTTATTCAAATTTTAGAGATGATAGATCAAATATTTTAAGTAGGAGGTACATCGATCTTAATATGCTAATTATGACTCTAGATTACAAGCGTTTATATTAATTCTTAATGGATTTGAGAAAAAATTTGGCCTCAAAATTAACATTACCAAATATGAGATGGTACTCTTCAAGGATAAAATTCCGAATATCTTATATATTGTTCAATGAAAAATCTTGATATAACGAAAAAGTAACTCCTGCATGCGGACATGGAATGAAATTTTGTTCCTCCAATATATCATATATATTTTTTGTAAAATTCGACGGAAAGCACCAAATTGTATTTATTAAAACATTGTGCATTTTATAAGTTATATATGATTCATGCATGATATAATGCTATAGAATGAAAGTCAATATATAAGAAAGTTTGAACAAATTAAACAGGATAATCATTTTGAAATTGTGAACATTGTTAGATAAATCATACGACAATGAAATTAGCCCTACTAATCTAAAAGCGGGGCACATTTACTTACCAACTGGCAAATTATACCAAAAAATTATATTATTTGTTTTGAGAATCCACAATTGTTTTTTTTTTTCATTGTTTTGATAACTTCGATAACTTTTACAATTTCAATTTACGTCGAGCAAATTTAACATTCACTTAATTTTTAGCTGTATCTATTTGACTATAGCTCATCACTTTTTATGGTTTGTGCCCATGCATGTCATTCAGGATACATTGGTGTTGCTATAAACACAAAAAAAGAAGAAGATAAAAGGGTTATCTTTGATTGTGGTGGTTGTCGCATTAGATTAAATTTTGATTGAAATACTGTAAATATTTGGATTTGAAACCATAAAGAATTTGAAAGATATGGAAATGCATATTAAAATCTAACTAAAAATATGTAGCATGATTAAAAATTGTGCTTATTATCTCATCAAATTTTAAATTACATTTGTGTACTAAACACATCATATTTAAATTTGAATCAATGTGGATTAAAATTTAATTTTGTAATTTGATTACTTCAGCAATAATTATAGAGGCCCACATATCTCTACCCTCTAATAAATCCCCGTAGATCCAATGAATCTAAACTAATTTCCGTTTAAATGTTTGAAGTATCTTAGATAGACTAGCATATACTTATTTTCAAACCCTTATTTTGACATGCAAAATCCCATAATAAGAAAAAATAGAAAAAGAAAAATAGTTACGTAGTCCATATTCTTGCAATCTCATAAAACAATTGTCCACTAATCAAACCAGTATAGGCTTGTCAGAAGGCCCAAATTAAAATTCATATAACTGGGCCTAATAACTGACAGATTATTAGACCGTTTCCCTTGAAACCAGCAAGGGCTTGAATGAACTGAGGTGTATAGCTAATATAAAATTCATATAACTGGGCCGAACAATAATTGGACAAGTTTTGTATGAACTATATTATAAATCAGGCCCGAAATTCGTTTGGGATTAGTTTATATTTATAAAAAAAGGCCGAGTTTGGTAAATTTTGGACGGCCCGTTGAACATCTCGGATTTATGAGTCCAACCGATCGATCGCTCCCTCTCTCTCGCGCGCGCCGCGTTTCCTCTGTAGCGCCGCCTCTTGGCCTCTGTAGCGCCGCCTCTTGGCGTCAAGGTACTATAGCAAACTAATTTCTCTGCCTCATGCATTTTATCTTTGAACCTAGGATGATGATACCATGAGTATAACCTGTTGTCTGTTCCAACTGATATGATGACTTCCCTGTTGGTTATTGGAATTAGCATTCTTAAACGATACTTGTTACTTGATTCCTAGTGACAGAAAATTCCATTGATCTTAGATTTGAAATTTTCAATATTAGATGCCCTCAAAGAGAAAGACAAAACACGCTACTAATGGCGTCTGCCTTGAGAGAAACTGGTCCGAACTTCCTCAAGAAATTCTCCATCTATTCTCCAAAAAGCTCTCTGATATCTCTGATTTCATTCGCTTCCGTGCTGTGTGCAAGAGTTGGCGTTTGTCGGCTCCAGTCACCGATCCTCCGCCACAACTCCCTTGGCTTCTAGAGTGTCGTGACGATCCTAAAAAACGTGAAAATGCCATTATACGCTTCTACTGTCTCTTGTCTGGTAAAGTTCATACTATCTTCTCTCCACGTTCCTGTTGGGCCTGGCTTGAGGGCCCCGCATGCCGCTACTTACTTGCCTCTCACTCGATAAGTTACCAGATGTATCTCCTTAATCCTCTTACTCATGATGAGATATTTATTCCTTCGATTAATATATGGGGATTTCCAGACTATATTGGGACAGATCCAATTGAAGGTGGCTATATTGTGGTTATATCAGGAGATGCAAAAGTTGACAATGATTTTGACATGGAGGAATGGAATCCGCCACCCAAAATGATGGCTTTTTGGCAGCCTGAGGCTGATGATTGGGTCTATCTTGAAGGGGCCAGCAACAGTGCTAATGCATTTTACATGGGACAATACTTCAGTAATGACGAAGAAACTGGTATTACGAATGTTATTGATATTGCTACAAAAGAATTAGCTTATCAAGTCACACCACCAGAGAGCACAAATCCTCTTCTAGAAGGTTACACAATTTTGGTCGAGTCAGGAGCAAAGATCCTAAGGTTGTTCCAGTATTATGAGGGTAAGCAGTGCCACTTTGATATTTACTGTCTTTATTTCAGTGACGGTGATCATGGGAAACCTAGTTGGGTGAAAATTGCTAATATCGGTGATCAAATGTTGTTTTTGCAATATTATCGTGGGTTCTCTTTTTGTTCAAGTAACTTTGCTGGATTCAAAGGGAATTGCATTTACTTCCTAAAAGGCAGGCAATATCTTTGTAAATATGATATCGGAGATAGTACGACTGAGGTGCTGCCTTGCCCTTTTGATTTAGTGGAGACTTGGTTTGTGCCTAGTTTGGTATAGCTCTCCAATATCAATTATTCATTAAGAGCCAAGTAAGTTAAAGAGTATTAAATATTAATTTATCTTTTTGTTTAATTAGTTAGAAATTTAGCTCAGTTGTTCTAATCGGACTGCCTTCTTAATTCTTTTACTTGCCAGTGCTTTTGCAAAGTTATTTTAGTATTACAAATTTACCTACTGACTGGCATTTAATACCGCCACTTGAACTTTACAAATCCATTGGTGGATACTGCACCAAGAAATTCTATCTCACATTGTTTTGACTTGTGTTGTTTTCAGGTACACAAGAGACAAGGCCAGATTTGAGGTGCGTTTATAAACCCCCTTTGGTGCCTATTTTTCTAACAGTAAGAGAGTATTAGGGTAGCAACATTGACTGATAAAGAATGATAGGTTTCCTCATGCAAGTTAAAGTTGCTTCTAAAGTAAATTCTCAATATGACCCAATTTGCCTATATTAAAAATCAATTGTTCTAAACCAATCCAGCTAATATTCTAGTTAAGCTTAAATTAGCTTAATTTGTTTTTAATTTTCAGCTTTATTTTAGCAAAGAAGGATCGATTAAAGTCAGAGTGTGCTACAATCTTCAACCGGCAATGCTATAGCTCCTAGGTGGATTTGTTTAGCACCAAAATCACTTTTTACCAAACAAATAAGCTGATACAAAATTGGCGTGGCTCTGTATTGCTATTTTGTATTTAGTATTTACCTTGTTGAATTGAAGACAAATTTTAAGTTTGTGCATTCTGGTACAACATTAATCTGGTTCAGTATCAGCTGCATCTGATGGGCACTGTTATGCTGTACTAGTACATAATTTTTAGCTGTTATTATTTTTAAGGGAAAATTTCTAGTGTGCCCATGCAAACTTTTAAAATAGCCAATTTACCCATCAAAACTCCATAATATCCAATATCCCCACAAAAACTTAATATTTTATCCAATATCCCCTTTTATTTATTTAACAATCTATTTAGTTATTTAACAAAATAAATTGACAAATATACCCTTTAAGCATCATCTCTCATTTGTCATATTGAAAATCATTCTTTCTTTTCACCCGTTGAATATACAATTTCATAACTAATTATGGATGAAGTTTGATTAGATTAATTGTCTAAACCTAGTAGAGTTGGAGAAGAAAACGACGATTATAATAATATTTCAGATTTTTGTTTTGGTATCCAATCAGATCTTTGTCAATGGAGCAGTGCGATTTATCAACCTCTTATAAGCATGCTCTATACTCCAAAACTTCACTGTAAATTAAAGGAAATTCGTAATTAGGAGATTTAAAATTCCAAATTCATTGAAAATAATACTCGTTGATTTTCTTGAGGAACAGCAGGCTGGGTCTCCCTTTTCCCTTTCATCCTGTCGCTTCTGTAGTCCAAATTTCAATATTAACCCAAATTAGATTTCCTTTCTTTTTCTTAGATCAATATGATTTACGCCTCAGGTAAATCAAGAATGAATGTTATTTTCAATCCTCAGATAAAGTCCAATTTAATATGAAATAAATTAGCCCAATTTAACTCATCAAATTCGAATTGAACATGAAAATCTTGCAATGCCTCGAACCAAACTGAGTTATCCCTCAGAGTCTGGAGTATATCTTGGTTCAAGTATTTGGTCTTGTCTGGTGAGGTCATCAAAGGGGGGACATAGGATAAATGGAGTTGCGACATGTCACAGTTACTGATCGGCAATAGATTTGCATCGAACCAACAAGGTACATTTAGGTGGGATTTACACAGAGAGAAGGTTTTGAAATAAAAGGGTATATTTGTCAATTTATTTTGTTAAATAACTAAATAGATTGTTAAAAACATAAAAGGTGATATTGGATATAATGTTATGTTTTTGTGGGGATATTGGATATTATGGAGTTTTGATGGGTAAATTGGCTATTTTAAATGTTTGCATGGGCACACTAGAAATTTCCCCTTTTTTTAAAGATACAAAAGAAAGTAGCTTGCTTGCTTATTGCATATGTGCTCGTCTGTCCATAATGTGCGTACAACTTTACCAGTTGGGACAGTGCTTTAGTGCATACTGGTATTAATTAAAGTATTCAAAGGACTTGTTTGAAGAATTTAATGATTAGAGGTCTGATCGGTAATTTTATTAGTTTCCTTTTTTAGAGGTCTTAATATATTAATTTATAACAACTTTAAGTCAAGACTTGAGTAAAAAGTTCCAACCAAATAAAAATAATTTATGCCATTACATATTTATTTAACTCCAACCAACCAGCTTTTTGTCGTATAATTGGCCAATTGGCAATTAATTGTGCCCCAATTTTATATTGTTCGGGGGCCAATTTCATGTCATAGTTGAATACCAGCCTATTTTTATTTGTACCACTGAAAAAGTGTCAAAGGTCAACTCAATAAATGATTCCAGGCATAATGTCGTATTTGCTCAAAATAAAAGATCTTTGTTTCTGAGGAACAATAATTATTTATTTGAGAAACATGCACATTGATATCAGTTTCATTGATGCAAACTGGCCTTGTTGCACTTAATGTAAATTATGTAAATTAAGGTTAATTATCTTTTAGGATAATTATATATATTTATACTGAGATGATACATGATATGATAAGGTTTTGTATTTTGTTAAATTTCTATAATATAAATTAATTGTATACATTAGTTATTTTTTCTTCATATTTCTTTTTTTAAAAATTTTATTTTTTTACCATTTGTCCAACCCATATCTTATTTGAAAAGACGGATAATTATAAGATATGAACTAATTTTCATTAGCTTATAGAGTACGGATAATGATAAAAAAAAAAATCGTTATCGTAATGAAAAAGAATATGAAAATACTTCTATCCCTACACAGTAATATTATTACTTTGTAGAGAGATTTCCGTAGGTCTGGAAAAATTATATTGGGTGCTATGTTACATACCACACGGTCTACCCTTGTGTAAAAATATTATTAATTATTTTTAGCATTTCCATATGATATTTTGCTGCTCTTTTTGTAATTACAAAGCCATTTTCTTTGTGAAAATAGTTGTTTTAATTTAACTTGACGAAACAATTATGAATTGAAACTCTGTACGTACCTATCTAACTATAAATAGAGATATTGCATGTTTTCTTTTTTTTTTTGATTGATATATTGCATGTTGACTAGCGACACAAAAGAATACATACGCTAAACCGCCTAATTACTTTCAACGAAAATACATAAGTTTATAATTAGTCCACCGCCTTTCTGCCTTCGCTCCAGCAAATATCAGCCGTCCGATCGATGCATCCGGATCATAGACCGTTGCAATTAAATTCGAATCGAGTAGATTTTTGAAGGCTCCGCTATACTGCTAAATTTAACGAACATCCACAATTAGTTTATAGCAGTCCACCGCCTTTCCGTATCTGTTCGAGCCAATATCAGCCGTCCGATCGATGCCTACGGAATCTAGACCGTTGTTATTTTTAATCGAGAAGACCGTTGAAGGCTCCGCTATAAATTCCTAACATTCCATTCACAGGGAAAGAAAATATTCAGGAGAACATTTCTTTCGGAGAGAACTAGAGAGATAAAGGCGAGAGAGAAAAAAAAAATCAAGACCTCCATTTCTTTCTCTCTTGTAATCCAACAATGGCTTCGAATGTAGAGAGACAAGGGGAGGTGAAGCTGGGGCTTCGGCCCCTTCGAGACATTTTTCCTTCAATGGATTCCATGGCAACCACAAATCAAAGTATGGTCTTGCAAAAGCAGAGACGATATCTTATCATTTCTCTCAAAAAAAAAAATCGTTTTTCTAGAAATTGCCATTGATAGGCTGATCTTAATTAATTAGAAGTTAGGATTGTCTTCGTGTTTTCTCTGGTTTTGTGGATTTCTAATTGATTTTTGACTTACAGCTATTGCTCAATTTGTTCTTGAGCTATTATTTGATTTGGCCCTAAATCCCCTTTTCTTTTCTTATGAAAAAGAGTGCTGCATGTCAGCACTTATTTGTTTCATTCACAAAAGAAACACATAAAAATGGGAAAAAAGAAGAAATCAGTATTGTTTGTAAAAAAATAAAATAAAAACCATCTAGTAACAATTTTTGTATAACCATTTCTTGTTTTCATATTTTAGAGGGTGCTGTGCTGAAAGATAAGGCTCCTGATGCTAATGGGGAAGTCAAAAGCCGCATTGCCTTAAATAGTATCGAAAACTTGAACTCCCCTATAAGAAGGTTACTCCCTGATATCATTCTGCTCCATGAATTTCATTGAAAATATACAATTTATAATCTTTTATTGTATTCTCCTGTTCTGTTTCAAGCAGGAGATTTGGTAGAAGAACCTTCACAAGCATGACGGAAACTCAAGCCGTGACTGCTTCAAACAAAGTAACTAACTTACCCTGTTCTATGTCAGAATTATTATTATTATTTTTTGTAATTTTTTAGGGTTAGATTAATTATCCTGATTTCAGATTCTCAAACTTTGTTAAGTCTAAACAGAATAAACCCAACCACAAAATTAAGTTAATTAACCATGCATGTAATGTAACCTATGTAACATTTTTTTATTTAATAATTCTTCAGCTGCCAGCGATATTTCCATCTGACAAAGAAGCAGCAGTGCGGATGCTTGCACTGAAACCTGCCACAATGAAGCCGGTTAAGCTGGTCCCCGAACAAAATGAAAATATTAATTTGGACTCTCATTCTGATGAAGGGACAAAACAAATGTCTATTTCTGTTTCAAGGCCTAAGATGAGATGGGACGATTCACTCACGTCTGTTATCTCGGCCCATAGCAAGGTGCTTAATTTTCAATTACCATTAATTCCCTCACCTTTGTTTCAGTTTCCTTAAATAAAGATAAGTAATGACAGAGTTTATTGTGTTTATTCAGGTAGCCTGTGGTATCAGTGAGAAATCAAATCAAGAAATTGACGAAATAGATTTACCAGATGTATTTAATCACCTAGCTGTCGTGGAGTATGTTCAGGACTTGTATACTTTTTACAAGCAACAACAGGTATTCTCTTTTTCAATTTATGAAATTTACCAGTACATTACTTCTTGACAAGTTAGTAAACTTCAGTTCTTTTGTTTATTTGTTCAAAAAGCATGTCAGCAGGCCAATTGATTACATGGATAAGCAGACGCACATCAACCCAAAAATGAGAGCAATTCTGGTTGACTGGATAATAGATGTGCATTTCAGATATAATATGCTACCAGAGACTCTATATCTGACAATCTACATAATTGACCGGTACCTCTCTCTAGATGGTGTAAAAAGATTGCAGCTTGTTGGCATATCTGCATTGTTAATTGCTTCCAAGTACGAAGAACTCCGGGCTCCTCGGGTAGGAAACAATATAAGCTCTTTCTTTTCAATTCTCAAAATTATTGTTAGGCGAATTTGCCAATTTTAAACTAAACTACGGCATTGTGTTCATGCAGGTGAATGATTTAATGGATATTGCATTCAATAAGTACACAAGAGAGAATATTCTGGGGATGGAAAAGATGATCCTAAACAAGCTTGAGTGGTACCTAACCGTACCAACAGTCTACATGTTCTTGGTCCGGTTTGTGAAGGTAGCCAAAGCTGACCAGGAGGTATTGCATGTCATCAATCTATTCCTTCTTTTGTTTCAGAGTTGCAAGTTAATAATTTGGATTCTGAAAATGTTGTTTTAATTTGACAGTTGGAGCACATGATTTACTTCCTTGCTGAGTTGGGGTTGATGCAGTATGACATGATCAAGTACTGCCCCTCCATGGTGGCGGCCTCAGCTGTGTACACAGCTCGTTGCACTCTAGGGAAGTCCCCTCTCTGGACAAGTGCTCTTGAGCGCCACACCTCCTTCTCCGAGCCCCAGCTACTGTATGTGTTTCATCACAATTCCACTAATTTTGTTTAACAATTTAGTTCTATTTTTTTTTCATATGTTTTTAAATTCCTTCACTTATTTATTTGTTTGTTTTGTACGTTTAGAGAATGTGCACGAGTACTAGTGAAAGCTCATTGTACCGCGCCAGGTAGTAAATTGAAGGTGGTTTATCAGAAGTATATGCTTCAACAATTTGGGGGTGTTGCGCGCTACCGACCCGCAATGAGTCTGATTGAGGTGCCAAAGTCCGGGGAATCTTCTATTTCTTGAGGGAACTTCTTGCAATCAATGCTGGCTTCAACTCATGTGTTTTGCCATATGTTCAATCTTTAAATGCACTCTGAATCCATTTGCACGAGAAATATTTTCTTGTAAAAAAATGACAGTGAATTATGTAGATGATTTAATATTCTCCTTCTAGCTCTGAGTTTATTTCAATGATTGTATTCTCTTTTAGTAACAACAGATTTGAATTATTACATTGATTATTGAATATACAACCAATTTTTAATGGGCATGTCTATAGTGCAGCAAAGTGATTTTGGCTATAGTACAGTAAAATTATAATCGTTCATTTTGTTTTTCGAACGGTGTAGATTAAATCGTGAATTTAACTCTCCGTTTCATATATTGTACGCTAATTAGCGGAGAAGAGGTATAACAGTCTTTTCACAAAAATAATTCCGATCGGAAACTCTTTCCTCTTCGTCTTTCACTCGTCTCCCCTAGGACCTTCGCTCTCTCCATCAAATCCAAATCACAGCACAAACACAAAAAGCATATATAATACACAAACACAACCGTCCATCTCCAAATCTAGCAGCCGGTGGATTCGAACCAGCACTCCAGATCGCTAATCGGAAATGGCGTGTCTAGGCGTAGGATTCCAGCACGGAGGCGATTAATCGGGAGCACCAGGTGCACAATAGGCGCAGAGGGAGAGATGACATTATGCCAAGAGAAGAGGGGAAGGAGGAGGGGCTGACACCCAGGGCCCACATGGCTTCTGCTGCCGCCTCGGTCCCCACCCCTGATCAGCTCGGTGCGTACTACTATGTGCCGCAGTGAGAGGTTGGTTGGCCAACTATTTGCTTTGCTAAGTGGTGATTTATTACACATCTCTGTATTTTGTTGGTTTAGGGGGGGTTTAGGTTGTGTGCATTATAATATAAGTTGTGGTCTCGTGTGTTAGTTGCTAACATGCGCATGGTATCTGTAATCGGTCGATTGAGGTATATTTGCCATGGTTGTGTTGTGATTTGTGGATTGTGGAACTATTGAATAATTAAGCTTATGATTTATTAGATTATTGTCCTTGATGCAAAGTTTTGTTTTGTGCTTCCTTTGTGACTAATTTTTTCTTCAAGTTCAAAGTTCAAAGGATATTTGAAATAGAGATCTGAGATGGGTTTAGAGAGTATTTGTTTTTTCGGGATGAGAGAGACGAAGAGATGGGTTTTTCGGGATGAGGTTGAGAGGAGGGTTTAAATTGACTATTTTACCCTTTTTAATAAATATTTCGTTAAATTTAACAGGAAATGCTGTGACGATTTTAATTGTCCGATCAAACAGATGAAATTTTACTGTACTATAGCCAAAATCACTTTGCTACACTATAGACATCCTCATTTTTAATAACTCTCCTTCTACCTCTGAGTTCTTTTCAATGATTGGATTCTCTTTTAATAACAACAGATTTGAATTATTACATTGATTTTTTAATTTACAACCAATTTTTAATAACAACAAAAATTTGGATACATCATATTGAACATGAAACCGGAACCACTTTATAAAATTTATGCAAATATAACCTCCGATCTTTAGTGAAAAAAAAATTTACATTACTTGAATTAAAGTAACTTCTCTGTTTGAAGATTTTTCATACCCTTAATTTGCAACCAGAAAAAAATTGGAATTTTCATAACCCCTGGATATATTGATAGGGTGCTAAGTAACTCCTACAATTTCCAAATTTTAATTATGTACATTGAAATTTAATTTATTTTTGTTCTTAAAACTTTTTGTATATATAGTTATGCTTTTTCATGAAATGTCGAATGTTATTTGTAACTCAGTGATAAGAGCTATATTAAGAATACATCAAAATCAACATTTTATTTTTTAAAAGATGCGAGGATAAATTACCAAAATTTATGAGAAAGTACAGGGATAATGAATAAGCATTATTATAATATTTATATTTTAAATTCAATACATCATCAATATCAGTGGCGAGGCTAGGATTTCATCTAGGGTAGGCAAAAATCAGATTCGGGTTTGAATAAATTAACGGGTACGAATTCGGATACGGATTCGGGTTCGGATTCAAGACACAATTCAAAGTTGTGTAACTTTCAAGCCGATTCTTAATCGGAAAATTGTTATTGTTATTTTGAGGTATATCATACTGTGTGGGTGTATAATAGCAACCTAGCTTGTATGGATGCAATTGCATGATATGGATTTGGTAAAAAATTGTTACGAGTTATTCAGATTCGGGTCTATTCAAATCAAATTGATACCATACATGCCAGGCCAGAATGGATTTGTACAGGCGCCTACCTGGTACTGGTACCGCTATGTAAAAGTTCTTATTTACAGTTACTGGTACTGGACAACAGTAAGAGACCATAGAGTATGAGTAATCAAGAAATCGGAAAGCAAGAATCAATTTTGAGTAACATCGGAAAGCAAGAATCAATTGAGTAATCAAGAATCAATTTTCAATTTTGTATTAATTGTATTCTTAATTTCATATGCATCCTTGCTTGTGTAATATTTTAGAAATCTTAAGTTTATATTAGTTACAATTATAGTTGCGAGGCACAGTGATGAGATCTCAAATTAGATATCATAATCACATTTATTCTATATCTCCATATACACCCATGAATATAATTTCACTATCATGATTCCATAATCGCATTGTGACTTGACTGATTTAAACTACTTTTATGCTTATTTTCATTGTTGAGAAATCATGCATGAGAAAAGCCTAGGTAGCTGTACGTTGCACATTTAGTGTCTCAGCAATCTTTTCCAAACTCCCATATAGGCCTCTGCAAGAGTTGCACAAATGTTTTATGTCAATAACATAGACAAAAACTAGAACTGAATAAGATTTAGAAATGTCTAACGAGTCGGAAAGACCAGCCTGACGAGTAGTTACGAATTAAAATTTCACTACCTTCATAAGTTTCCTCCAACGTCTCAAATATTTGCAAATTCATTCTAAATTTGCAAAAATATTTTGTACAAAACAATATATATATATTATGATTTATGATTCATCCAATGTAAACATCCAGAGGGATATATAGAAACTCTCTGTATTAAAGTGTATATATAACAAATATTGAAGAACTCATTTAGAAATTGTGAACACCGTTAGATGAATCACACCAAAAGACTTAACCTACAAAAATATGGGTTATTTAGACCACAACAAGATTTGTGCCGGATTTATTAAATCCATAGCCTTTCTACAGCTCTTGTTGCTATTGGATGACCCTTTTATCTCAAATCGATAACATGATAATTTACATTACAGGGCATCATAACAAACAAGTGGTGTCATGACTCTTGAGCCTGTTTTTGTTTTATATATTCCTCTGTTCTCATTAATAAGACTTTGGTAATTTTTTTATAATTAAATAATTCAAAAATAGAAGCATGCCTCTTATTTTAACTAAAAAAAAAAGTTTGCCCAATTTGGAGGCAACCAATATTCGGAGTGGGTCGTAATGAAAAGTGTATGCATATACATATTTGAAGCGGGTTGTATTGAAAATAGGAACCTGGTACTTGATTAATAAATGAAAAAAATGGCTCGCACTAAATCCATACATCTGAGATTTGTTTTCCTTATCTCTATATGATAATATATAGAAGTGGTCTGTAATATCAGTTTCATCAAAATGAAAAAGAAAATTTGTAATATAAAATAAAAGCTAGCATCTTTGATCTTTCCTAACTTGACCTGAGCTTGGGTTGTGAGGTACAAGTGGTCTAATTAAGTAATTACCCCATGGCATCAACACACACCAAGTTTTGAAGCTTTAGCCTTAATTGTGCATTTCTTGTTTTTACAATTGTTTTTCTTTAATCCTGATGCCAGAGCTAACTACAAAGATACAACGTACATTGGTAACTAAGTTTATGTTCACTAGCAACTCTATATTTCCACCCGGATAGAATGAGATAGGAGTAGGTCCTATGGGCATCGGACCTAATTTTAGGTCCAATTAGCTCTAACACCGTACGATTAGCATTAAGATCTATGTGCACAGAAATTAAAATAGACCTGTATGGATTGTAATGTAGTTCGCACGAATCTTGACACCGATCAAATGGTCATTACACCCATTGCACGAAAGTAGGTCCGATGGGCATCGGACCTACTCTGAATTCAGATACAACATAACATACTAAGAGTATGAGAGAATTTTTTTGACAAACTACAGTACCTGAATAAAGAGTAATTAAATATGGTAGCCCAAGACCAGATCTCACATGTTCAATAAATGTCTTCAAATTCTGCCCACAAACCTTGCTCGGATGTATGATCTGAGGTGGTATCACTCTCACCCTGGTACGGTGGTACCACAATACAACCTTGATCTTACCACTCTCACCAATTTCAGCTCCTGGTTTTGTCCTCTGTACCCAAATCAAACTGATCCATTTGACACCTCAACTAATAGTGTAATACAGTGTGCATATAAGAAGATGACAATGCATGCACTGTGGGGCAAGGGAGATGCGTAATGTTCTTGTCAGATAAATTGTCCCAGTGATGACTATATTTTTTCAAACTCACAATTAGAAAGGAATAAGAAAAAAGACCAGCAAAATGGTATGACCAAAACTGCTAGAAATCCCAAGTATGTCTCCAAAACCTAAACATGTCATCAAGAACCACTGCATAAAGCACCCATTACACAACCAAGTCAGATATAAACAAATAACTATATAGCTTGCATAATAATATATTATCTCTTCTGTAATACATGTCTATTCAGCAATCTTCGTTTAAAATATTTTGCCTCTTATTTAAACTTTTTCCTTTAGACCTATATAACATAATAGTACCATTACTATTTTTTACTTTTCCAAATTATGCACTTTATTTGAGGTTTCATATATTGCGGCTAGAATTTGCAGTAGCAGTTCGAATGGTAAGGTCCATCCATTGATTAGCACAGTTTTCACCTACAGTACTGGTATTATCCATGTCATTCAATTGTCGAGCCTTCTAATTTTGTTGCTCTATAATTGCAAAAAGGAAGAAAAAAATTATAAAAAGGAAGCTAGCTAAGAACTGATTTTAGATAAATAGTCAGACTTCATATACCCACTAGATCTCCAACTAATTAATAGGGTACAACCATTTCATTATTTTTCTTTCCGTAGTGTTTTAAAAGAGAGAGAGAGAGAGAGAGAATAGCACACATACGTGAACTTCAACTACAGTTGAGTTATTAAGAATTTCTAGAATAAATTGCAAATCACTATTCATTTGCTTCACCTATCATGCATCATCAACAATAGTATCATAGTCAGAAATTAAACAACATAATAAAGAAAAAAAATGATAATAATGTAAACATAAAACAATTGCATTCTTCTTGTGAGCAGATAAAACTGTAGTAATTTCATTTTTTCTTTGAAAAATGGCAGTAATATCTTAATTAAAAATGCGAAAACTATTATCAAATGGGCTGCAAATTTTCTCATATTGAACAAAAATAACACAACCTAATGAAGGATAGCATGTTATCATGACTATCGATCAGTTTTAACATCCATGCATACATACATACATATATATATATGTCAACAATATTGGAGCAACTATTCGGTACCTATAATACCTATAATGTATGGTATGCATCAACCTCATGTACTAAAGATTGATATGGTTCCTTCAAATGATGTTTACAGAAGATAGGTTCCCTTTGAATTCAATTTTACTGATTTTTCCCTTCAATATATCTTTATACTAAATATCACTTATCGCAACAAAAGAAACCAGATGTAAGACAAACGTTGGTACATCAATATCAACAAAAGACCGAATATAATGCAAGTAATAACATCATACTTTCTTTAAATGCACCCTCAAATAAATTATTGATCCATACATGTTGACTTATGCGAAGGTAGAGTATGAATACTGTAAGTTTTAAGTTCAGAATGTAATAAGAAAAACAATACTAACTCGCTTGAAGTCAGCAACAAAATAAATTGGCGTCCATTCATGTTTGTCTGTTTCCTTGTAGAGACAGATATCTATCTCAACACTAAAAAAACAAATACATCAAACAACGTACATATTTCATGCTAAAAATGAAAAAAGATCAATACCAAACTTGTGCAAAAATGTAACACCTAAAGTAGTACTCGATCTGCTTTAAAATCAAATTTCTTAACTCAAGCACCTCAGCAGAGTAACCTGGAGCCATTGGTGCGACCCATTGCGGAACATGTAGTGGTAAAAGGCCATACATCACATTAGAGTTGTCTGTTCAATCAAACAAAAAAATATCAAACTTACAAAATTAGTTAACATGAAATAATTGTTGAAACCATCATAATTCACCAACTATAGACATGACATCATCAATTCCTGAATTAGTATACTTATATTATAAATAAGAAAATACGTAGAATAGTTTAACTTTTTGTGCATATTTACTCATGTAACATATTTGTCATTATATTTTACGAGCTCTTCACACTAGTGGATAATGTACAAATAGTATCGCTCTACCAGGATCGTTATGGAAAACTCAATCATTTCGTTAACCCATACCTTTATTTGTTTCCTCCAATATCTCAAATTTTCTGAATTTCAACGAGCGTAAATACTATAAGCATAAAATAGTGAATTACTTATTAGAGATTATTTAATTTCTTTGATTTATCAGAATAATATTATTAAAAAACAACAACATCACAGTCTATAAATAGAAAATATGTATAGATAATCCTGCGAAATTATTTAAAAGTTGTGAATAGTGTTAGATAGATCGCACAAGAGGACTGAACAACCGAACGTAGGTTTCATTAAAGTATGAATAAGAATTTCCAATTAGTACAATCTTTAGCAAACGAAAATAATGTTTTACTTAAATGGGCCAAGAGCCGTGTTTTATTCTGTATTTTTATTTGTGTTGTTTTTTTATCAGAAATTTATTTTATTTATTTTTTGTCACAATAGTATTGTTTCAGAAATCATATTCAATAATTAACTCACTTGAGAAATTATATCAAACATAGGATCACAAACAAATGATGAATGATCCAAACAAAGAAAGCAATTAAAAAGAAGACATTAAATAAACATCAGAATCAACGTAATTATTATTTTTTATTTAAAAAAAATCTAGGATTAGCAGCAGATTTTTGAATTTTTTATAACCATAATTAAAAAAATAATTTTATGAAACCAACATGATTACTTTTTTTACGAAAACCTTGAGAACTGAAATGTTATTTCGGTCCACCATTTTTTTTTCGGGACCGAAATGGCATTTCGGTCCCGAAAACGAAAAAAAAAAATAGCGGATCAAAATGACATTTGAGTTCCACTACTAGAATTATGTTCCAAATACAGTTCACCTTTTGTATTCTCATGTTCATGATCCTGGTGAGTCGAGCTATGAAAAAAAAAGTATTTGTATTTGCAAAAATTCATGTTAAGATCAGAGGACGTCAGTTATGAATGGATGGTAGTTGATCACGCAAATGGAAATGAAGGATAGAAGAAGAAGACTGAAATATACTAGAAAATGCTTGGATGTCATGTTATGGTTATTATCGAAATTAAATTAAAAAGAATAATTCAAAATAGAAAAAATAGAACCGAATACTACCTATTTATAGGCACAACAAGTTAAACATGTATTTTCTTTTGGAAATTATTTCTGCAAAAGATAATAAATGGAAAAAACAGAGAGAAATTCTGCTTAAGAGTTTCCCAACAAACGTTGATAATATCATCTCAGGCCCAGTAAAACATTTCCTCCAATTCATATAAGATGACACCAGCCTGAAACATCCACAAAGGGTTAAACTGCAACTAACACAGATCTACTTATGAAAGGTTAAAAAATAAATATCACCAAATTTAAAATTTTAGTGATAAGACGTAAGTTAAAGCAAAATGTATATAAAACATAGAAGTGCAATAGAATAAACTCCGAAATTTTTATTAATATACAAAAATCGATTTTTATTTAACAATCTACGCAAAATTCTGTTGGATTTTGAAATCTATCCATACCGGCAGCAGAGCTGCCGATTTCAGACCAACAAACCGGCACCTTAGTTGCCGGTTTCAAAAGCCCAAAATCGGCAATTGAATTGCCGGTTCTGGAATTGGCCGGTTTCAATCTCTGGATCCGGCAATTCAATTGCCGGTCTACTTTTTTTTTTTTTTTTTTTTTTTTAGGATTTGAATTTTCAATCTAAATAATGAATGTATTTTTTTGAAATTATAGATATGAAATAAATGGGTAACTTGACTAATCTGGGCCGTCGGCAAAAGGATTTTCATGCATAATTGACTTCTCAGAAATAATTTTCTCCGGGTAACTCAGACACCGCTCGCAGGGGGCTGCCGCCCCCCTGCCACCCCCCGCATACTCCTAGAATCAGGCCCACATACATAACAATAACGACATGTCAATTCAACCTGATTTCGAAGCACCGCTCAGTTCAGCCCGGAGAAAATTATTTCTAAGAAGTCAATTATGCATGAAAATCCTTTTGCCGATTCCAGAATTGCCGGATCCAGAGATTGAAACCGGCAGCCGAATTGCCAATTCCAGAACCGGCAATTCAATTGCCGGTTTTGGGCTTTTGAAACCGGTAACTACAGTGCCGGTTTGTTGGTCTGAAACCGGCAACTCTGCTGCCGGTATGGATAGATTTCAAATTCCAACCGAATTTTGCGTAGATTGTTAAATAAAAATCGATTTTTGTATATTAATAAAAATTTCGGGAATAAACTATATGTTATACATAATTTTATATAATATCCAATCCAAAAACGACATATTATTGATCTGATTTCCATTTTTTTTTTAGATATAGGTTTCGCCTACTAAATTATCTTAAATAAAAAGGTGTTTAATTCAAAAGATAGAAAGCAGAAAAGAAAAAAAAAATACTAAGATATTGCTCGTAATATGTTACTATACATCCCAATTAATATTATCAAACAGATCTCTATACAGTTTTAAACCACCACATAAAATTTAGACCATAGCATGACAAACCCACTATATATGTCACCATGTGACCCGCCACATAATGTGGCTATTAGTGACTCGAACTTCAAGTTTTAAATAATTCAATCTTGAAAAGTAAACATTTAACTAAAGTAAGACATTCAATTATTACATGGGGAATGATTGAAAATTATTATATAAAGTTATAGTGTATTCTTTGTGGAATCAAAATAGATATTGTAAATGCACTTAAATAAACTTTGGAAAATATATGTTTGAGGTCAACCATCAAGTCTTTACAAACTTGAATATGTGGTCCTGACGTCCTGTTTGGGCAATCAAACTACTATTATTCTACCTTATGTCCTTCTCTCCTCCCCTTGAGAGAATCTGCTCCACAGCTAGTTCTGTAATGGAAACAAACGGAAAGGGAAAGACAGAAACACACGATATAGATTTCAAAACTAAACAAAATTGCTAATTTTATATACCGAACTCACATCTGCTTTCCTCATATAAGAGAAAACGTTGTTCAAGCTCGTTAATGGCATTTGAAAGATTAATGTTCCTTTTCTTCCTACTTGCACATCTTTTTCTAACAACAAAGGTGGCAGGCCAAGCATACACAGGGAACATCACTCGAAGTGGTGGGCCCACGTTGAGCCCCTCTGGTCCCTATTCCTATATTATATCTCCTTCCGGTGAGTTTGCCTTTGGCTTTCGGTCACTCGAGTCTAACTCCTCCCTTTTTCTTTTAGCAATTTGGTTTAACAAAACATCTTCCACCCAACCAATCACTTGGTTCGCCAAGAACTCAAATCATATGGCTGGTCCGGCTTTAGCCCTGGCCGAGACAAAACTCAACCTAACACAAACTGGGGAACTAATCTTGGCCAGTCCCTCATCGGAAATAATCTGGAGCACTGGGCCCCTCAGTGCCACCCATTTGGCTCTTCTTGAACAGGGTAACCTTATCCTCTATGACAGAACCGAATTGGCGGTGTGGCAGAGCTTTGACTCCCCAACTGATACTCTTGTGCCGGGCCAATTGTTAGCAAAGGGCTCAGCCCTTCTATCCAAATTTAATGACACAGATTTCTCACCTGGTCGTTTCAAATTGGAAATCAATCAAAATGGTTCTCTGGCCTTGTCTTTAGTTTTCCAGCCTTCCACAACACTATTGGATGTCGATTCAGTAATAGCAGACCCTGCACTTTTTTGGTACTTTCCAACCAACAATTCAGGTTCAAGTCTCATGTTTGACCTATCAGGTTTGTTGTCTTATAATGGTACTTCCCCCTATAATATCAGTCAGTTACCCACCGAAAGGTACTATCAATATGCCACACTAGATCCTGATGGTGTATTTCGCGTCTATGTATATGACAAGAACATTCCAAACCAAGATAATTGGACGGTTGAGGGGGGATTGCCCGAAAATGCTTGCAGCTATGCAGTTCAAGTCGGGAGTGGCATGTGCGGCTTCAATGCATACTGCACTCAAAGCCCAAACTCAAATTTCCCACCGGTGAATTGCATGTGTCCCCCAAATTACAACTTTTTTGATACCAACCATCCTTACCTTGGCTGCCGGCCTAACTTCACAATGCCAAATTGTAGCACGAATGAGGAAACAGATTTTGAAATTGTGGAAATGCAAAATACAGACTGGTGGAGTGCCGGTGACTACATGCACTTTGATACAACTGATGAATTTGATTATAGAAGATCTTGTCTCCGTGATTGCTTTTGCGCTGTAGCAATCTACCGAGGTACTGACTGCTGGAAGAAGAAGTTGCCACTCTCCAATGGTATGCAGGGTATAGGTGAGGGGGGCAAAGCTTTGCTTAAAGTGCGAGTAAGTGGAGGTACTCCCCGGATTCAACCATCGACACCTGTTCCTGGCGGTTCAACCACTAAGAAGAACCGAACCGATTTGGTAGTAGCAGGAGCAGTTATGTTCGGCACATCACTCTTGATCCTAATTGCTTCCATGACAATCGCAGGTGTATACTTGTTGCGTAGTAAGAGAGGTCATGAAAGTAAGCAAGAAGATATTTGTCAAATGGGGATGAACATGAAGATTTTTAGCTACAAAGAACTCCATGATGGCACCATAGGATTTGCTGAAGAACTTGGAAGGGGTGCTTTCGGAATTGTTTACAAAGGGATTCTAAAATTGGGAGACCATCCAGTGCCAGTAGCAGTGAAGAAACTTGATCGATTGCTAAAGGACGGTGACCGGGAGTTCACAAACGAGGTGCAGTCAATTGGACAAATTCACCACAAATACCTAGTCAAACTTTTCGGATTTTGCAATGAAGGGCCATACAAAATGCTTGTGTACGAGTACATGAGCAACGGCTCTCTAACCAACGTAATTTTTGGGACCGCAAAGCTGGAATGGAACAGACGAGCCCAAATAGCGATCGGGGTAGCTCGAGGCCTATGTTACCTCCACGAGGGATGCAGCTCTCAGATCATTCACTGTGACATCAAACCTGCCAACATATTGTTAGATGATAATCTTGTTCCAAAGATATCCGACTTTGGTCTTGCAAAGCTCATGGGGGTCGACCAAACACGAGCAACCACTTCTAACATACGAGGGACGAAAGGTTATTTTGCACCAGAGTGGTTCAGGAACACTGGTATTACGCCGAAAATGGATGTGTACAGCTTTGGCGTGATGTTGATGGAGATTGTGTGTGGCAGGAGGAACATTGAGCATGCTGACGAGGAAGAAATTATACTGACATACCGGGCTTATGACTGCTTCACAGCTGGGAGGGTAGACCTTTTGGTTCAAGGAGACGACGAGGTCGAAGCTGACATAGGCCGAGTAGAGAATTTTCTAAGGGTTGCTGTTGAAAGTAATCCAAGTCATCAGGTGTCCCCACACGGCCCGCATGGCTAGTGACACGGCCCGTATAGATAGTGACACGGCCCGCGTAGAGAGTGACACGGCCCGCGTCAGAGGCGCTAAATTTGTCTTATGTTATAACTGTCTGTGTAAACACGTTTTTCTATTTTTGGTAAGTCCCTGTAATGGAGTTAGTGGGTGTAGCTGTAAGCTAATTATAGCACCATAATTTTAGGGTAGTGGATGCTAAATTAGGATTAGTTTTCTAGTATTTATACCATGTCTCTTGTATGTGTAAATTGTCTAAGTTGAGTAATAAGAAATTATTGTGAGTTTTTTCTGTTATCTCAATTTATTCCCAACAAAATGGTATCAGAGCCAAAGGTGAGAGATCAAGGCAGATCCGACCAAAGGTGAGAGATCAAGGCAGATCCGACCGAAGGTGAGAGATCAAGGCAGTTCCGACCAAAGGTGAGAGATCAAGGCAGATCCGACCATGGCAGAGAACATGATTGTATCGAATCCTTCGATTCCGCTGTTCAAGGGAGACAACTATGAGTTCTGGAGCATCAAGATACGAACTTTGCTCAAGTCGCAAGGACTATGGGAATTGGTAGAGAAGGGAGCACCGGCCCCTGATCCTACACCAACAGAAACAGTGAAGCGCGATGCGAAGGCGCCTGTTTTTCATTCAACAAGCCGTTGCTTGACACGGTGTTTGCGAAGATTGCAGCAGCGAAACAAAGAAATCAGGGCTCGGTCTACTCGAAAACCGCATTTCGGGGAAGTTCCAAGGTGATAGCTATCAAGTTGCGGGGCTTGAGACAGGAGTTTGAGACGTTGGACATGAATCAAGGCGAATCTGTTCAAGCGTTTCTCACAAGAGTCACATCAATAGTCAACCAAATCCGAAGCTGTGGAGAAGATCTTTCAGAAAAAACGGTTGTGATGAAGGTGTTGCGCAGCCTAACAACCAAGTTTGATCATGTGGTGGCAGCGATCGAAGAATCCAAAGATCTGTCCACCTACACGTTTGATGAATTGATGGGATCACTGCAAGTTCATGAAGTTCGTCTCAACCGATCAGAAGTGAAGGACGACACGAAAGCTTTCTATACCAAGGGCGATTCCTCAAGAAGCCAACAGCAAGGCAGAGGCAGAGGGAAGAAAGATGTAGAATGCTACTACTGTCACAAGAAAGGGCATATGCAAGCCGATTGCTACAAGAAACAGAGAGAAGAAGGTCAAGACGTGGAGTGCTATTATTGTCACAAATTCGGCCATGTGCAGGCTGACTGTTACAAGAAGAAACGTGAGGAAGAGCAAGCCAACGTTGCAGAGGAGAAAGGCAACAAAGAAGACACCGAAATCAGGCTCTTCATGACGAAAACTGCTGACACAGTCCGTACCATGCCTGACACGGCCCGTACCATGCCTGACACGGCCCGTGTTCATAACACACGGACCGTACAAGATACAGAAGCAAGCCAAGTTTGGTTCCTAGACAGTGGGTGCTCTAATCACATGACTGGTTACAAGCATCTCTTCGAAGAATTAGATGAGTCATACAAGAAGGCAGTAAAGCTTGGTGATGACAAAGAGATTCATGTTGAAGGAAAAGGAAGAGTAACCGTGCAGACCAGCAGTCACAATACACGAATGCTACATGATGTGTACTATATTCCTCAACTATCCCAGAACCTACTCGCATTGGTCAAATGATGGAGAGCGGGTATGCGATCAAATTCGAAGGCTGCACTTGCAAAATCGAGGATTCATCAACAAAGCATGTGATGGGTAATGATCAGGCAGGAATTGATGTCATGATGGGGGGCAATATAGTGGAACGTGATTCCATGACTAGAGATAACAAATTGGAGCATAGTGCCCGGCAAAGCGATTGTGATCAACTTGCTGAGGAGAAAAACCATACAAATCCGTCACATATTGAAACTAACCTGATGCCGATAATCGGTAATGATGGAGGTCATAACACAGTTGACACAGAGAAGAAGGATCTTGAAGAAGATGACTATCAAGATGAAGATGCTAACTGGAGTTGGTTTATGGCAGAAAACAACATACCAGTAGCTGACAGAGAAGATGTAGAACCTGATCTGACCCGGATCATAATCCGATACGGCCCGCATGAAGGTGACACGGTCCGTGTGGACTACGATAAGGCCCGTGTACCATTCAATTCAGACAGCAGTAACATCGAGCAGCCTCAGTTCGAAACAAACAGTGAGCAGCCTCAACAAAATGAAGACATACCAACACCACTGCGAGTTTATACAAGAAGAATCAACCCACAGACACAGCAAAAGACCAAAACCTTGCAAGAATTATACTCATCAACACAAGTGCTGATGGTGGAAGATCCCGAGTGCTTTGAAGAAGCCGCAGGCAAGAAAGAATGGGTCACAGCTATGAAAGAAGAAATTCGGGCAAGTGTTCTTGACGATAGAAGGAGCACATCCGGGCAAGTGTTATTCTATGGTAACAATGCAATTTGTTGGAATTCGAAGAAGCAATCAACTGTTGCACTTTCCACAGCAGAAGCTGAGTACAATGCAGTAACATCAGCAGCATACCAAGGTGTATGGCTAAGGCGCTTATTGAAAGAGTTAGATTGTGAGCAGAAAGGCGCAACAATACTCTATTGTGATAATCAGTCGACAATTGCAATTGGTAACAACCCGGTGCATCACAACAAAACAAAGCACATAGACACTCGGATCCAGTTCAAGACGAGACCTGATTGAGCGAAGAAGTTTGTTTGGTGTCGAAGAATGATGGATGTAGATGACTTTGGATTAAGGGGGAGTGTTGAAAGTAATCCAAGTCATCAGGTGTCCCCACACGGCCCGCATGGCTAGTGACACGGCCCGTATAGATAGTGACACGGCCCGCGTAGAGAGTGACACGGCCCGCGTCAAGAGGCGCTAAATTTGTCTTATGTTATAACTGTCTGTGTAAACACGTTTTTCTATTTTTGGTAAGTCCCTGTAATGGAGTTAGTGGGTGTAGCTGTAAGCTAATTATAGCACCATAATTTTAGGGTAGTGGATGCTAAATTAGGATTAGTTTTCTAGTATTTATACCATGTCTCTTGTATGTGTAAATTGTCTAAGTTGAGTAATAAGAAATTATTGTGAGTTTTTTCTGTTATCTCAATTTATTCCCAACAGTTGCAATATGGTGCATCCAAGAGAACCCGACGATGAGACCAACAATGAATAAGGTTGTACTGATGTTGGAGGGAGAAGTGCCTGTAGCACCACCACCAGATCCTTTAAGCCACATGTAGAAGTTCATATGTTATGGTTATATTCATATCATGCTCAAGGCAGTTAGTTAAGGTGAGGCATGAGAATCTTTGGAGTATAATAGCTTCTTCAGAAAATCAGGAATTGGCTTAGTTCTACCAGAAATGTCGTATTGTGCTTTACTGGTGTATTGGTCCAACCTTAGCTCTTGGTAGAACCTTTTTTTGTTAATTATTTCTTGGTATGTATACTGTACTGTCACATAATCTCCGTTACTAGGACCAGTGTTATTACTGTATGACCTTCCAAAATTTTCATTTAATTCACATATATAAACTAAGATTAAAATTAGGACCAGTGTTATTACTGTATGTGCTTTACTGGTGTTATTACTTTAAAATTACATTTGGCTGTGGTGGTGAAAAGGGTTTGAAATTGAATCTGGTAATATGAACAGTCACCATTCGAGTGGCCACAGAAAAAAAAAATGATGAGAAAGAATAAAAAGATAGCCTCGCTGTTAGATTACAGTAAAATTACATTTCTTCTGTACTGTCGGATATAATTTAAAACCAGGTTTAACCAGCTTGGTACAGAAACTGCAAATTCCACTCTGTATATTATGTATTGAGCAATAATCAAATTTTCTAATGAGACAGTCATTTGGCTGCGGTCGTGAAAATGGATTGAATCTGGTAATATTAACAGTTCTATTGCCATAATTCGGCAAACTTTGTGCCCAAATATACTTGTACATAAAGTCATAAACTAAGATTAGGCAAAGTGGATCCATGTTGGATTTCAATTTTATATGAACTAGTTTTGAAAATATTCCAGTTGAGTTAAATAAGTCGGGGGCAATTCTATAATTTGTTTCTTAATTGACATAAATGTTGTGATTCAGTGTCATTTTGCAAAAGTCACAACAAGATTGGGTGTTAATTGCAAGTGCGGACAATGTTGGGGTCTCATTTGCAAAGCAAAGTAAAACACAGGGTGTAATTTGAAAAATGAAAAACAGTAAGATCAAAATTTCCATCTTAGTATTCATACCTTAGAAACCATGGTTTGTGCCTCTCTCCCAAGGCTCAAGAAGCTTTAATTAAAGTTCAATCTGAGACCTAACACCATTAAGTTTTTGAGTCTCCTCTGACAATGTTTATTCTTTCTTTCTCGGCCGCCTTTACATCTCCTCAGCTTGTTGCACTGTTCAATTCAGGCATCAACAGTAAAAATTAAAACAAAGTCTATAAAAACAAATAAGATGACACCAGCCTGAAACATCAACAAAGGCTGAAACTGCAACTCACACAGATCTAATTATGAAAGGTTAAAAAATAAATATCACTAAATTTAAAATTTTAGTGATAAGACGTAAGTTAAAGCAAAATGTAAATAAAAATAGAAATACAATAGAATAAACTATATGTTATGTAAAGTCTATATAATATCCAATCCAATACGACATATCATTGATCTGATTTCCATTTGTTTTTTTTTGGAGATATAGGTTTCGCCTACTAAATTATCTTCAATAAAAAAGTGTTTAATACAAAAGATAGAAAGTAGAAAAGAGAAAGAAAAAATATTAAGACATTGCTCGTAATATGTTACTATACATCTCAATTAATATTATCAAACAGATCTCTATACAGTTTTAAACCACCACATAAAATTTAGACCATAGCATGACAAACCCACTATACATGTGACCATGTGACCCGCCACATAATGTGGCTATTAGTGACTGGAACTTCAAGTTTTAAATAATTCAATCTTGAAAAGTAAATATTTGATTAAAGTAAGACATTCAATTACCGTATGTGTGGAATAATTGAAAACTTTATATAATTATATAAAATTATAGTATATATATTCTTTGTTGAATCAAAATAGATATTGTAAATGCACTTAAATAAACTTTGGAATGTATATGTTTGAGGTCAACCATCAAGTCTTTACAAACTTGAATGTGTGGTCCCGACCCCTGACGTCCTGTTTGGGCAATCAAACTACGTACTATTATTCTACCTTCTGTCCTTCTCTCTTCTCCCCTTGAGAGAATTGAGATAGGAGTAGGTCCGATGGGCATCGGACCAACTTTTAGGTTCAATGAGCTCTAACATCATACGATTAGCATTAAGATTGGTGTGCATGAAAATTGAAACATACATGCACGGATTTTAATGTATTTAGCACAGATATTGATGCAATTGAATGGTCATTTCACCCATCGAACCAAGATAGGTCCAATGGGCATCGGAGCTACTCTGAATTCGAGAGAATCTGCTCCACAACTAGTTGTGTAATGGAAATAAATGGAAAGGGAAAGACAGGGACACTTGTTAACTTCACATTTAAATTAACAAAAAAATCATATATTTTCAATTATAAAATTAAACATAATTTGTAATACAATCAATGCTTTTAGATTTATAACAACTCTTTTTCAATTATCTTCTATTTTTTTTCTTTTCAGAACTCAATTCTTTTCCTTCAAATATTAACAATTTCGGTCACCTAATTACTCAATGTGATATTTTATTTTTAAATATATTTATGAAGTTATTGACGAGAAGTGGATATTTATATATCGATACATCAATGCAATACCAAAATAATTATTGTCCCCTTCTGGTAATTTTTATTATAATCTAAAACAAACACTGGAACGCATCAACAATTAATAAGTCACCCCAAATTGTAGACTCAAGTATCTATAATTTATAGATCAATATAACTTCCGTTATGATTTATAATGAATTCGTTATTTTCTTCTACTTTTTTTCATTTTGTAATTTTCATATTTCTTTTCTTTAATATGTTATGATGTGGTTTTATATTAAAGTAATATATATAATCTATTAATTGTCTAATTAAATCCAACAAACTATATAACGATCTTAAAAGAAAAATATATAATTAATTTTAACATTTAGGTATTTAATGCCCTTGTAAGATGTGTGACAACCTCAATCTCAATTAGACGAATTTGGTTGTAAATTATAATCAGTGAAATCCAACAGAAATTTGGGTGGAATCGAATAAAGAACAAAACTTGGATACAGTGAAGATAAATTGATTTTCACAGGCATACTCAGAATGGTTACATGGGTTGCCTATTTAAAAGCGATGTGAATAGAACAAAAATAAACAAATTCCGTTTGGCAGATTTCTCTAAGAACTACACTTATAATAATTCAAACCCACTATAAATGTGACCCACCACATAATTAATGTGGCTATTAGTGACTCGAACTTCAAGTTTTAAATATACTTCAATCTTGAAAAGTAAATATTTGATTAAAGTAATTAAGTTCAATTACTGTATGTGTTAATTGAAAACTATTTATTATAATATAAAATTATAGTAGATTCTTTGTGGAATCAAAATAGATATTGTAAATGCACTTAAATAAACTTTGGAAAGTATATGTTTGAGGTCAACCATCAAGTCTTTACAAACTTGAATGTGTGGTCCTGACGTCCTGTTTGGGCAATCAAACTAGTATTCTACATTATGTCCCTCTCTCTTCTCCCATTGAGAGAATCTGCTCCACAACTAGTTGTGTAATGGAAAGAAACGGAAAGGGAAATTAAGACAGAGACACGCGACATAGATTACCTCTTTACAACCCGATACAAAACTAAACAAAATTGCTAATTTTATATACCGAACTGACATCTTCTTTCCTCATATAAGAGAACAGGTTGTTCAAGCTCGTTAATGGCATTTGAAAAATCAATGTTCCTTTTCTTCCTACTTGCACATTTTTTTCTAAAAACAAAGGTGGCAGGCCAAGCATACACTGGGAACATAACTCGAAGTGGTGGGCCCACGTTGAGCCCCTCTGGTCCCTACTCCTATATTACATCTCCTTCCGGTGAGTTCGCTTTTGGCTTTCGATCTCTCAAGTCTAACTCCTCGCATTATCTTTTAGCAATTTGGTTTAACAAAACATCTTCCGTCCAACCAATCACTTGGTTCGCCAAGAACTCGAGTGATATGGCTGGCCTGGCTTTGGCCTCGCCCGAGTCAAAACTCAACCTTACACAAACCGGGGAACTAATCTTGGCCGGTCCCTCCTCGGAAACAATCTGGAGCACTAGGCCCCTCGGTGCCACCCATTTGTCTCTTCTTGAACAGGGCAATCTAATCCTATATAATAGAACCGAATCAGCCGTGTGGCAGAGCTTTGACTCCCCAACCGATACTCTGGTGCCGGGTCAATCGTTAGCTAAGGGCTCGGTCCTTCAATCCAAGCTTAACGACTCAGATTTCTCACCTGGTCGTTTCAAATTGAAAGTCAGTCAAAATGGTTCTCTAGCCTTGTCTTTAGTTGTCCAGCCTTCCACAACACTATTGGATGTCGATTCAGTAATAAAAGACCCTACACTTTTTTGGGAAATTACAGACAACAATTCAAGTTCGAGTCTTGTTTTTGACCTATCTGGCTTCTTGTCTTATAGTGGTAGTTCCCCGTTAAATATCAGTCAGTTTCCAACCGAAAGGTACTATCAACATGCCACACTAGATCCTGATGGTGTATTTCGCGTCTATGTATATGACAAGAACATTTCAGACCAACATGGCTGGTCGGTTAGGGGAGGATTTCCCGAAAGTGCTTGCACATATGCAGTTAAAGTCGGGAGTGGCATGTGTGGCTTCAATGCATACTGCACTCAAAGGTCAAACTCAAATTTCCCACCGGTGAATTGCATGTGTCCCCCAAATTACATTTTTTTTGATACCAACCGTCCTTACCTTGGCTGCCGGCCTAACTTCACAATGCCAGATTGTAGTGCAGATGAGGTAACAAATTTCAAAATTGTGGAGATGCCAAATACAGACTGGTTTAGTGCTGGTGACTACATGCACTTTGATACAACCGATGAAGTTGATTGCCAAAGATCTTGCCTCAGTGATTGCTTTTGCTCTGTAGCAATTTACCGAGGTACTGACTGCTGGAAGAAGAAGTTGCCACTCTCCAATGGTAGGCAGGGTATAGGTGAGGGGGGCAAAGCTTTGATTAAAGTGCGAGTAAGTGGAGGTAATTCCCTGATTCCATCGGCACCTGTTCCTAGCGATTCAACCACCAAGAAGAACCGAACCCATTTGGTAGTGGTGGGAGCAGTTATGTTTAGCGCATCACTCTTGAACCTAATTGTTTCCGCGACAATCGCATATGTCTACTTGTTGCGTAGTAAGAGAGGTCATGAATGTAAGCAAGAAGATTTGAGTCAAATGGGGATGAACATGAAGATTTTTAGCTACAAAGAACTCCATGATGGCACCATAGGATTTGCTGAGGAACTTGGAAGGGGTGCTTTCGGAATTGTTTACAAAGGGATTCTAAATCTGGGTGACCATCCAGTGCCAGTAGCCGTGAAGAAACTTGATCGATTGTTAAAGGACGGTGACCGGGAGTTCACAAACGAGGTGCAGTCAATTGGACAAATTCACCACAAAAACCTAGTCAAACTTTTCGGATTTTGCAATGAAGGGTCACATAAAATGCTTGTGTACGAGTACATGAGCAACGGTTCCTTAACCAATGTTATTTTTGGGACCGCAAAGCTGGAATGGAACAGACGAGCCCAGATAGCAGTCGGAGTGGCTCGAGGCCTATTTTACCTCCACGAGGGATGCAGGTCTCAGATCATCCACTGTGACATCAAACCCGCCAACATATTGCTAGATGATAAACTTGTTCCAAGGATATCCGACTTTGGTCTTGCAAAGCTGATGGGGGTTGACCAAACACGAGCAGCCACTTCTAACCTACGAGGAACGAAAGGTTATTTTGCGCCAGAGTGGTTAATGAATACAGGTATCACACCGAAAATGGATGTGTACAGCTTCGGTGTACTGTTGATGGAAATTGTGTGTGGCAGGAGGAACATTGAGCATGTTGACGAGGAAGAAATTATACTGACATACTGGGCTTATGACTGCTTCAAAGCTGGGAGGGTAGACCTTTTGGTTCAAGGAGACGAGGAGGCCGAAGCTGACATAGGTCGAGTCGATATTTTTCTAAGGGTTGCAATATGGTGCATCCAAGAGAACCCGACGATGAGACCAACAATGCACAAAGTGGTACTGATGTTGGAGGGAGAAGTGCCTGTAGCACCCCCTCCAGATCCTTCAAGTCACATGTAGAAGTATATATGCTATGGTTACATTCATATCATGCTCAAGGTGTTTAGTTAAGGTGAGCATGAGATTTTTTGGAGCATAATAGGTTCTTCATAAAATCAGGAATTACTTTAGTTCTACCAGCAATGTCATATTGTGCTTTACTGGTGTCTTGGTCCAACCTTAGCTCCTGGTGACATCCTTTTTTTTTTCTTGGTATGTATAATGTACTGCTACATAATCTCTATTACCAGGACCAGTGTTATTATTGTATGACCTTCCAAAATTTACATTTCAGCACATCAATTTTCAAAATTTCTGTTGTTTAGCAATTCAGCCTCTTGGTTTCGTCTCTCTTTTGAGTAGTGACAGAAAAAAAAATGATGAGAAAGAACAAAAATATAGCCTCTCTGTTAGATTACATTTCTTCTCTTCTGTCTGATATAATTCAAAACCAGGTTTAACCAGCTTGGTACAGAAACTGCAAATTCCATTCAGTATATTACGTATTGGGCAATAACCAAATTTTCTAATGAGACAGCCATTTGGCTGAGGTGGAGAAACGGGATTCAATCTGGTAATATGAACAATTCTATTGCCACAATTCAGCAAACTTTGTTCCCTATATTTATACATAAACTAAGATTAGGCAAAGTGGATCCATGTTGGATTTCAATTTTACATTAACTAGTTTCAAAAATAGTCCAGTTGAGTTAAATAAGTCAATTCTATACTTTGTTTCTTAATTGACATTAATATTGTGCTTCAGTGTCATATTTGTAAAAGTTGCAACAAGATTGGGTGTTAATTGCAAGTGCAGAAAATGTTGGGATCTCATTTGCAAAGGAAAGTAAAACACACGGTATAATTTGCAACATGGAAAACAGTAAGATTAAACATTCTTACTATTCATACCTTAGAAACCATGTAAGCTTTAATTAAAGTTCAATCTGAGACCTCACACCATTAAGTTTTTGAGTCTCCTCTGACAATGTTTCTTCTCTTTCTTTCTCGGCCGCCTTTAGCATCTCCTGCGCTTGTCGCACTGATCAATTCAAGTAACAACAGTAAAAAATAAAAGAAAATCTATAAAAACAAATAATAAGCAACTTGATATTAAAAAAAAATGAATTCGATTTTGTTTCTTCTCTTCTTTCATTTATTGTTTTACGGTTATTTTGCACTGTTACACATAATGTCACTCAGGTTTGCCTATAATGCCTTTATTTCCTTCTCCATGAAATAACATGATGAACTAGATACTTGAGAACTATGAATCGCATTGTACATTTGAGCAATTAGGTTAAAGTTTTAAAGGCTAAATTTTATAAATTTCATTGCGATTCAAATAATTTGCACAAGTCAGTGAAGAAAGGCGCAATTGTGTTAAATTGAATCTTAAATGCATAGTACTCCTTACATAAAGCTTAATTGCACAATTAACAGTGAACTAAGGCACAATTAAGGTAAGTAGCTTATTTAGATTTATTAGTAATTAGAGGCAGTACATGTTGCACCAGTTCTAGCATATTTAGATTAAGGTGGGTAGTTAATACCAGTTTTAATGGTTTCAGCTGGTTAATTGTTGGTAGTTTTCTTTTATTGTGAACCTCTTAACGTGAATTTCTTTCTGATTAATGAATCCAATTGGTCATTCCATTTTCTCCAAATTAATCGCAACAAGTACTTGGCTTAGTTATTTTCTATGGGCTGTTGTCACCTCCCAAAAAAATGTTCTAGAAAAGGAAAAAGCAGTACCTAATATATCCTTGAAGTGAGCTCGATCAACTTTTCAGAAACTGGAGCTTTTCGTTTCTGAATCACCAAAACATAGAATGAAACCAAAATTTTACAATTCAACAATATCAAAGCGCATGCAGTTCATGAGACAAAGAGAGGTATGAACTATCGCACAGTGGAGGAGCTGTTCAAGATTGGCGAGAGAAAAGAGAGAGTTTCATATATCATTTCTATCAGTGTTATTGAGGTGTACAATGAACAGATCAGGTACCTCAAGAGTCATCAACATTTTCAGAAATGCTATAAAAAACCATCATTCTCTCTCGAATAGTGGCTGTTGCTCTCCCTCTCTCTCATCTCCTTCACTTCTCTGTTTTCACTATGGTATCAATCTGACAGCCAGATGATTTGATTGGCTGAGATCGATTCTCACAATTTTGGTACGTTTTTTCTGTCAAATGGCTGATTCTACCTTTTTTTTATTTTTATTTTTTTTGCGTCAATTTGGATTTATGAAGGAGAAAGTTATTGATTTGGGAAGAAAGATTGTTAAGCATACGAATAATGCCAATTGAGGTTGTTAAGCACACGTACAAGAGCAAATGAGGTTCCTAAGCACAAGAACAAATGCAAATATGATTCATAAGCACAAGATCAAGGGCAAAAGAAGAGCAATTGAGGTTCCTAAGCACAAGAAAAAGGGCAAATGAGATTCCTAAGCACAATAACAAATGCAAATGAGGTTCATAAGCACAAGATCAAGGGTAAAAGAGGTTGTTAAGCATACAAACAACGCCAATTAAGGTTGTTAAGCACATGAATAATGGCAAATGAAGTTCCTAAGCACAAAAACAAATGCAAATGTGGTTCATAAGCACAAGATCAAGGGCAAAGAAGAGGTTGTTAAGCACCCGAACAAAGCCAATTGAGGTTGTTAAGCAAACAAAAAAAGGCAAATGAGGTTCCTCAGCACAAAAATAAATGCAAATGAGGTTCATAAGTACATGATCAAGGTAAAATTATGTTGCAAAGTGCAAGAACAAAGACAGATGAGATTGTTATGCACAAGAAAAAGTATAAATTATGTTACTAAGCACAAGAACAAGGGCAAAAGAGGTTAAGATGCATATGAACAACGATAATTAGGGTTGTTAAGCACTAAAACAAGGACAGATGAGGTTCCTAAGCACAAGAACAAATGCAAATGAGATTCATATGCACAAGATCAATGGCAAAAGAGGATGTTAAGGACACGAACAACGCCAATTAAGTACACAAACATGGGAAAATGAGGTTCCTAAGCACAAGAACAAATGCAAATGAGATTTATAAGCACATGATCAAGGGCAAATTATGCTGCAAAGAGCAAGAACAACGAGAAATGTGGTTCTTCAGCACAATAAAAACTGTAAATTATGTTGCTCAGTACAAGAATAAGGGCAAAAGAGGTTAAGAAGTACATTAACAACGATAATTGAGGTTGTTAAGCACACGAACAAGGGCAAATGAAATTCCTAAGCACAAGAACAAACACAAATTAGATTCATAGGCACAAGATCAAAGGCAAATGAGGTTGTCAAGTCTACAAACAACACCAATTGAGGCTATTAAGCACACAAAAAAGGGCAAATGAGGTTCATAAGCACAAAAACAAATTCAAATCTGGTTCATAAGCACAAGGTCAAGGGCAAATTATATTGAAAACGCAAGAACAACGACAAATGAGGTTGTTAAGCACAAGAACAAGTGTAAATTATGTTGTTAGGCACATAAACAAGGGCAACAGAGATTATGAAGCATATGAACAACGACAATTGAGGTTGTTAGCACACAAACAACGGCAAATGAGGTTCCTAAACACAAAAACAATTGCAAATGAGGTTCATAAGTGCATAATTAAGGGAAAAAGAGGTTGTTAAGCATACCAACAACGCCAATTGAGGTTGTTAAGCACACAATCAAGGGCTAATAAGGTTCCTAAGAATAAGAACAAATACAAATGAGGTTCATCTGTACTAGATCAAGGGAAAATTATGTTGTAAAGTGCAAGAACAACGACAAATGAGGTTGTTATGCACAAGAAAAAGTGTAAATGATGTTGCTAAGCACAAGAACAAGGACAAAAGAGGTTAAGAAACATTTGAACAACGATAATTAAGGTTGTTAAGCATCCGAACAAGGGTAAATGAAGTTCCTAAGCACAAGAACAAATGCAAATGAGGTTCATAAGCACAAGATCAAGGGCAAAAGAGGTTGTTAATCATACGAACAACGCCAAATGAGGTTGTTAAGCACACGAAAAAGGGCAAATGAGGTTCGTAAGCACAAGAAGAAATGCAAATGTGGTTCATAAGCACAAGATCAAGAGCAAAAGAGGTTGTTAAGCACACGAACAATGCCAATGGAGGTTGTTAAGCATACAAACAAGGGCAAATGAGATTCCTAAGCACAAGAACAAATGCAAATGCGGTTTATAAGTACAAGATCAAGGAAAAACTATGTTGCAAAGTGTAAGAAGAACGACAAATTATATTGTTACGCACAAGAAAAAGTGTAAATGATGTTGCTAAGCACAAGAACAAGGACAAAAGAAGTTAAGAAGTATATGAACAACGACAATTGAGCTTGTTAAGCACACACATTACTAGAATTTCAAATATTACCATGGGACAAAAAATGTCCAGTTGCATAGGTATCCCATGCAAATAGGTTCATACAGTTGATATCGATGGTAATGTCTTTTATTTGCATGGGCCCATGCAATTGACATTAATTGCATGTGTTAAAATTGGCTTTTTGCATGGGTGAGTCAACCTCTTTTGCATGGGTTAAAATTAGACAGCCCATGCAATTGAGATGGTTCAAATATCTTATAATTAGTTAGATAAACAATTCTCCCTCTATTAACAAATAATAAAAAATCTAAGAAATATATTTCTAAAAAGAATTCACTGAGAGAAGATATGCATGAAAGAGGTGCATTTTCACCTTGACAAAACCTTCTCACAAATTGTTGTAACAGCCCAAATAGTCATAAGCAAAATTATGGTCGAGACCTTTTCAGTAACTAAAAAAATTAACATAATTAGTACCATCCATCTAGTAAAGAATCTTCTTCCTGAATCACCATAAAGAGCATGATTAACATAGACAGGACCAAACATTATTATCTCAATGAAATAATTAGTTTAATAAAATTATAAAAATAATATCAATGAATTAAACCAAACCAAACCCAAGCCGAATGAAACAGGATTACCAAAAAATTCAGGAACACACCAATAATTTCTGACCCAGATTCATAACAAGAGAGTTAAACAAATTCTTGAATTTTAGCAATGAGCTACCAAGGACAATAACTTTCCTCCCTGTGGAAACTTTTGACCTTTTTTTTGTTTATATTATGCTTATTTGATTTTCCCGAAATAGTTTGCATTATAACTGTACCAATATTTATACAGAGCAGTTCATACTTTGTACAAGTACAAGTTTTATACTTAAGCTTAAATTAGGACCTTTAACAACATAAATTCTCACAATATAGTTACCTGATCATGTAGCAAATGCACTAGGTGCCTAACTTGGCAAACCACAACGAGAGAAGATGAAGACAACAACATGTAAAATTAAGCTAATAAATGATAAATCTACTAAACATTAGGAGGAAATAAATGAAGTTTAAGGTTAATAAAATTACAGCAAGGCACCTGAGTCCCCTTTCGCCTAAGTGCGCCACACTAGCCGTCCAACCCTACACCTCGTCAGCCCCAACACTCTTGCTTAGCCCCCACAGGCCCGCATCTCGCTTCGCCTACCCACACGGGGAACGTCTGCACCTGGCCAGTGACCGTCCGAGCCGCCTCCTGACTTGTAAGAGGGACGTAGAGAAATAGATAGTGAAAGAGAGGAAGGTAGACACCGATGAGAATGGAGGCGAGAGGGAGGATGCCCCGATATAGTTTTCTCTTCAGCACTTGGAGAGATCAAATAGCGAGAGGGGCTTTCTTCTCCACTATCACCATTAGAAATTCAGAAAAGGGAGTGGAAAGGGCAAGGAAGAGAAAAGAAGAAGTTCTGGTGGCTGTTGAAACTTTAGGGTTCTTCCAATCAATAATAATGGGTGAAATAACATTCTGAATTTTAAAATTTTGGGAGGAATAATTGTATGGGTATAACTTATTAATTGAATGGGTATTTACATCTATTGCATAGAATTCTTAATTGCCAGGGCCGAAATTTTTAACCCATGCAATTTAGCTTCTGCACCCATGCAAAATATATCAATTGCATGATATTTACTTAAAGATGCAATTAAAATTAGTTATCCATGCTAATAATCTAAATTCTAGTAGTGACAAACAAGGACAAATGAGATTCCTAAACACAAAAACAAATGCAAATAAGATTCATAAGCACAAGCTCAATGGTAAAAGAGGCTGTTAAGCACACGAACAACGCCAATTGAGATTATTAAGTACACAAACAAGGGTAAATGAGGTTCCTAAGCACAAGAACAAATGCAAATGAGATTTATAAGGAAAAGATCAAGGGCAAATTATGTTGCAAAGCGCAAGAACGGCGAGAAATGATGTTGTTCAGCACAATAAAAAGTGTAAATGATATTGCTAAATACAAGAACAAGGGCAAAAGATGTTAAGAAGCATATGAACAATGATAATTGATGTTGTTAAGCACACGAACAAGGGCAAATGAAGTTCCCAAGCGCAAGAACAAACGCAAATGAGGTTCATAGGCACAAGATCAAAGGCAAAAGAGGTGGTTAAGTATACGAACAACGGCAATTGAGGTTGTTAAGCACACAAACAAGGGCAATTGAGGTTCCAAAGCACAAAAACAAATTCAAATCTGGTTCATAAGCACAAGATCAAGGGCAAATTATGTTGCAAAGCGCAAGACCAACGACACATGAGGTTGTTCAGCACAAGAACAAGTGTAAATGATGTTGCTAAGCACATAAACAAGGGCAAAAGAGGTTAAGAAGCATATGAACAATGACAATTGAGATTGTTAAGCACACGAACAATGGCAAATGAGGTTCCTAAACACAAAAACAAATTCAAATCTGGTTCATAAACACAAGATCAAGGGCAAATTATGTTGCAAAACGCCAGAACAACGACAAATGAGGTTTTTAAGCATAAGAACAAGTGTAAATTATGCTGCTAAGCACATAAACAAGGGCAACAGAGATTATGAAGCATATGAACAACGACAATTGAGATTGTTAAGCACAGGAACAACGGCAAATGAGGTTCCTAAGCACAAAAACAATTGCAAATGAGCCTCATAAGCACAAGATCAAGGGAAAAAGAGGTTGTTAAGCATACCAATAACGCCAATTGAGGTTGTTAAGCACACAATCAAGGGCAAATAAGGTTCCTAAGCATAAGAACAAATGCAAATGAGGTTCATAAGTACTAAATCAAGAGAAAATTATGTTGCAAAGTGCAAGAACAATGACAAATGAGTTTGTTATGCACAAGAAAAAGTGTAAAATGATGTTGCTAATTACAAGAACAAGGGCAAAAGAGGTTAAGAAACATTTGAACACCGATAATTGAGGTTGTTAAGCACCCAAAATAGAGCAAATGAAGTTCCTAAGCACAAGAACAAATGCAAATCAGGTTCACAAGTACAAATGAGTTTGTTAAGTACACGAACAAAGGCAAGTGAGATTCCTAAGCACAAGAACAAATGCAAATGTAGTTCATAAGGACAAGATTAAGGACAAAAGAGGTTGTTATGCACACGAACAAAGCCAATTTAAGTTCTTAAGCACACAAACAAGGACAAATGAGGTTCATAAGCACAAGAACAAATGCAAAAAAGGTTCGTAAGCACAAGATCAAGGAAAAACTATGTTGCAAAATGCAAGAACAACGACACATGAGGTTGGTAAGCACAACAAAAAGTGCAAATGAAGTTCCTACGCACAAGAACAAATGCAAATCAGGTTCATAAGCACAAGATCAAGGGCAAAAGAAGTTGTTAATCATACGAACAACGCCAATTGAGATTGCTAAGCAGAACAACAAGGGCAAATGAGGTTCCTAAGCACAAGAACAAATATAACTTTGGTTCATAAGCACAAGATCAAGGGCAAAAGAGGTTGTTCAGCACACTGTTCGCACCAGAAATGCACTACCAAGTTTCAGTACAGCAAGCTGTACCTTTTAACTCGATGTCTACCATACCCAACCGAGTTATAGGTGATGAACCATACCCAACCGATTTAATTCAAAAGCGCATTTGCGTGCTCTTGGTTCGACCCTTCCATGACATGCTCACATTTTTTATGTAAACTTGGCCACTTTATCGGGTGAACTAGCGGAGCAGAGTGTCAAAGACTCATTACCATAAGTACGTCATAACGCCGTAACATAAGCAAGCGGAGTCCTAATTTTCTCAAAATTTTCAATTTTACTCATTTTTTTCAACTGTTTTTACACAGATACCATGATTACACACATTCAAAGGTATTCATTCATACCAGTGAATATCCCAATCTTTCTATTGTTTTCAAATCTCATTTCCCTATTAAAAAGGCACAGTTTAGTTTTCAAATGTTTTTCTTGGTGCAATTCAATTTTTCAGTTCTACGAAATCCCAAAACAATTTATCCTATGTGGTTCTTTCCATCAAACATGGGGTTATTTTCAGTTTCACAATTTCATCCAAAACATGACCAAAAAAAAAAAAATTCAAATTGGTCCCTAATTCACGCAATCACACAAATTTATCTACAAAACACAAGAAATAAAAATAAATATGCAAACAAATTAAATGCAAACAACTATCAACCCCCCAAGCTTAGTCTGATCATTGTCCCCAATGCTTCAAGACGTAAAAGTAAGATAAAAACTGGGGTAGTGGAAACAAACCTGATCAGTAGTCGGTAGAGGGGTCAGTGGGGTCTTGTAAAAGGGAGAGGGCGACTGAAGGGACGTGACCTTTCAAATCACGCCAGTTGGTTTTTGTACGGTCCGTATGGCAATGTGTGCGAACCGTACGAATTCCAGAAACCTGTATTCCTCCTATCTGATCAAAACTAAAATACAAAATGAAAATTGAAAAACTTAGATTAACAAAAATAAAACCTAAATATGCAAAGTAAATAATGTTTTTTTTTTATTGAAAAAGCAAAATTAAAAAGTGCTTGGGTTGCCTCCCAAGAAGCGCTCGTTTTAGGTCTTGAGCTCGACCACCTTTTGTTTACGTCTTGAAGATCCCACTTTCTCTGTTGCCAATGTCGAATGTGCCGAAGGGATACACCACTCTTTTCTCAAATGGGTATGACCATCTTTTCTTTTCATCGCACCAAGGGACAAAATGCACAGACCGGACTGCTTGCATATGACCCGTATGCTGGTATGCACGGGCCGTATACTTGTGATCATCTGCTGGTAAGGTCATGTGAATGAATGTGGCTGGGTCCGTGCCAGTCAGCTTCTCGATCAGGTCATCAATCACATTTTGCTGAGTTTTCAAATTCTCCAAGAATCTAGCGGTGCGATTTGGGTCGAAGTTGGCCATGAAAGGTTTGAGTTTGTGTTTGGCCTGCTTGTTAGTTTGTAATAATCTAGAAGTCAATAATACGATAAATTATCATAAAGCTTTGTTCATGAATTGAGTGATTAATAAACTGTCATTTTGTTCCTTGAGTATTATTGAATTTATGAATCATTTCGGGTTCATGACTTGAAATTGTAGAGCTTCATAATATAGATGATAAATACTCTTAAAAGTCTCTAACCGAGGTAATTAGCAGGAACACTAATTTATCGTTACAAGGTTAGAATGTGGATTAAAAGATGGTCAAGTTTTACAGACCATTGACATGAGATGTCATTTTAATCACATAGATACATGTTCTAGGAACATGGTATTTGACAGACCTCGAATGAAACATTAAATGGAATTGTGTACGTGTCATTAATGTTTTCATTCAGTGTTAAGTTCTAAAGTATGAGGTATTCATCTTTCCTACTGAGAGATGTGTATGTGTGATTGTTACCTAACACTGTCGGTAAAATGCAGTCATAATGGTAGTTTTTCGGTATACATAGCTTAGCTAAGGTAGTGATGGTTTACCAAAAGTACTATTGTCCCTCGTATCTCTATACGAGTTACGGTATCACTGGGTCCCTTGATAGAGTAGGATTATCTGCATGCAGTATAATTACAAAAGTAATTATATTTGATAATCTGCTCAAGATCGAGAAAAGATTAACTTTGCAAGGATGACACACACCTACCTTGAAACTAATCTTGATACTGCAAGACATAAGAATTAACACGACTAAAATAGTTTACTGGATCGTGGTATTGTATAGTACAGCATCATCTGTGTAATTGGATGGTCATAGTGCAGATGTCAGATGCCTCCTATGATTATAGAAGTTAAAATGGTTTTAATTCTATTTACCAACATAACACAGATCGTATTGGGTCACACCGTATAGGAGCTAGTCGGAGAATCTTACTGATTAATTATAAATTGATTATAATTAATATTAAGATGGTTATAATTAATTATACGTGATATAATTAAATTATAAATGTCATATAAGATGACAAGCAGAAACAACGGTTAATTTATAAGCGTACTCGATGCGTTGTATAAAATCGTACCGAAACCGAACCGAAACCGAACCCCGAGAAATATAATTGTTTAGAACAATTATATATTATTTGATTTAGATTTTAAATATTAATTATGGTTTTGAATATTGGCCAAATTAAAACCTTAATTAAATAAATTAAAAATCCAAATATATATATGATATATATATTAATCAAATGGTATTCTCAAATGGTATTGTCAAATGGTATTCTCAAATGGTATTGGATTTTACCATGGTCTTTGATTTTACCATTTTACCAAACCACCATTAAGAATGGCATAATTGTAAATATGCCAAACTTTAAGGGTATTTTGGTAATCGGGCGAACCTCCTCATTTGCCTATAAATAGAGAGGTAGGGGTAGAGAGAAAATTACCAATTCACTCATATCTGATCTGATCAGTCTGATCGAATCGATAAATCTATTTTCTCTCTTTCTCGGTTACGGTTGTTTACGGGATTCAGAAATAATATATTTTTGCGAAAGTTGCGGTATTTCTATTTGAATAACTGCGAGTCGTAAATATATTTATTTTGTCTTTTTCTCGGTGAATAGTGTTTTTGCAGAATTTCGCGATTTACGGTATTTCTGGCAAAAGTAATAAACTGCTCTCTGATTAGTCCTGGTGGATAACCAATAGAGGTATCAGACGTCTGATACTTCGAAGCGAGACGTTCCTCAGTTTCGGTCTTCTCGGTCTGCTGCAATCCAATTTGAATTTGGATCAAGGTATAAATATGTTATATTAATCTATTTAATTTGTAGATAGATTAAAGTTTTAGAAATCAATTATGGAGTAGATCTGTAAAAGGATTAAATCGGGTTTTGATGCCAAAGAATACTGAAGGTGGATCCCCTTGGAAAGTATTCTGACATACCTCGTTTAATTCTTGGCTTAATATAGAAGTAAAATTTTTGTTTTACGTTCTTTCCGCATATTAAGCTAATCAACGGTTTGGACGGCCCGTAACCCAACACTGCTCTGGCTGGGCTTGCATACCGGCTGTGTGCATAGGTGTGCGGGCCGCGTACATGGGTGTACGGGCCGTGTGCTGGGAATTCGGTCCGTGTGCTGGTTCTACTTGGTTGTTTGTCGACACTTCTGCTGCACATGCCTTCTCTTGAGAATCTTTCTTCTCCTGCAATTCAGACAAAAAATCAAGATAATTTTCAAATTAGTTGCTGTATTGCTCACGGAGTTGTCCTTTAGCCAATTGATCGACCACATCAACCTCGCAGCATGTTTCTGGTTCAGATGGGTACTTCATAGCTTTGTTGAGATTAAACTGAACTTTCTCATCACCAATCCGTAGGGTCAGAGTCCCCTCCTTCACATCCATCAGTGCCCCTGCTGTTCTGAGGAATGGCCGTCCCAGTATGATTGGTACTTCCTTGTCCTCTTTCATTTCCATCACCACAAAGTCTATGGGAACAAAGAATTTACCGACTTGAATTGGCACATCTTCGATCACTCCGAGCGGCAAACGGACAGAGGAATCTGCAAGTTGCAAGATCATGCGTGTGGGTTTAAGCTCGCCAATTCCGATGCGGTCATAGACTGTACGTGGCATGAGACTCACGCTAGCGCCCAAATCACATAAGGCTTTCTTGATGCTAGCTTTTCCGATTGTGCAAGGTATGGAGAACTTGCATGGATCATCCAACTTTGGTGGGAGCTCATTCTTCAATATGGCACTGCACTGCTCAGTGAGCCTTACTGTCCCCTTTCCCTCCAAGCTTCGCTTATTTGAGAGGATGTCTTTGAGAAACTTGGCATAGGTTAGCATTTGGGTCAAGGCTTCGGTGAACGGAATGGTGATGTGCAGCTGCTTGAGGACTTGAATTAACTTGGCAAATTGCTCATTGACTCTGTGTTCAACTAGCCTCTGGGGAAATGGCACAAGGTGGTCGATAGGGCGGTGGTTTCTCTGTCACCTTTATTTTCTGTTTCTCAGCCTCCTTTTGTACGGGCCGTACAGAATTTGTACGGTCCGTATGGTCAACCTTCTCAGTTACAATCTCAGGTTGTACAGGCTCAGGTTGCTCAGAATTCACAAGTGGTGGGATCTGTACGGGCCGTACAAAGTCTGTACGGACCATATGCTCGATTTCTGGTTCGGCAGGCATTGCTGGTCCTTGGTAATGAGTCCTGCTCCGCAATGTTATTGATTTGACCTCTCCTCTGGGATTGATTTCTGGTTGGCTGGGCAGCCTTCTAGGTTGTGGTTGGCTAGAGGTGGCTTGGTTACTCATTTGCATCTCCATCATCTTGTTTTGAGCAACTAAACCGGCCAACTGGGCACTAATTGCTTGCATCTGCTCGAATATCATCTGGTTCATCATCCCTTGCTCGTGCATGAAATCGCTCACAGTGGAGCAATATAAGGCTTGGGTGGGGCATGTTGTGGCTCGCGGTTGTTCAAGTTGTTGAATGAGGCATTGTTGTTGTAGGGTGCGGGGTTCCCGTTCTTCCACCTCCAGGCCTGTTGATCATTTTGGTCCTTGGAATAGGACCGGTTGAAGGGAGGTTTCGGAAAGTAGGATGGCTCATTGTTGAGAGAGTTGACTTGGTCAGGTTCCTCATCCCTTTGTGCATGTGGACAGTACTCGTACAAGTGCCCCTCATCCCCACACATGACACAAGACTTCGACTGTTGATCACCAAGTGCCTTGACAGTCATCTTGTCAAAAGCCTTCTGCATGGCATCCAACTTGGCGGTAAGAGCTGTAATCTGATCGACCTCAAGATGGCCGCTTCCAGTTGCACGAGTGCTTTCTCGGCCTGACCACTGTTGGTTGGTCGCTATGCTGTCAATCAGGTTGATCGCATCGGTAGTCTCTCGGTTCAGGAGAGCTCCACCTGCAACTACATCAACAGAAGTACGAGAACTATCAGTCAAACCAGCCTAAAAAGACTGAATAAGTAACCAATCGGGAATACCATGATGTGGGCAAGAGTATTGTAATTCCCTAAATCGTTCCCATGCCTCATTCAACATTTCATCAGACCTTTGTTTGAAACTGGTCAATTGGGTCCTAACCTTAGCAGTTCTTTTGTGAGGGAAAATCTGGTCAAAAACAGTTTGGACAGTTCCCTCTATGTGGTAATTGAATCCCTTGGTAATGACCCTAACCATTTCTTTGCCTTATCCCTAAGAGTGAAAGGAAATAAAGCAAGTCTAATATAATCATTTGTTGCGCCATTAATTTTAATTGTTGCACAACACTCGAGAAAAGTCTGAACATGGGCATGTGGATCCTCATGATCCATGCCATGGAACGTGTTTTGCTGGACAATGTTGACAACGCCCGGATTGAAGTTGGGTTGGTTGCCAGCAACTCTTGGCAGTCGGATTGCCCCTCTGACATCTCCAGCTCTTGGGACATTAAACTCTTGCAATGTCCTTGGCACAAAGTCTCCTCCTTCATCATCTGAGAGTTGCTCCTGGACCTGCGGTCCTCGTTCGTTTTCGTTTTGAGCCATGGTGCCTGTTTCTGGATCTGCCTCTCTGTTGTCAGGTTGTACGGTCCGTATGAATCTTGCACGGGCCGTACGCAGAAGTGACAGATGTGGTGGTGCTGGAACAACTGTGGTGGAAGTCTGCCCCTTGCTTCTGAGATTGTAGTGGTTCTTGGGCTGTGGACCTTCCAGTATGTTTCTGAGAAGATGGAAAAAGAGAAATTTAAAATTAAAATCTAGAATTAAGTAAAAATAAGAAAAAGTCTAGCGATTCTAATTGCCGTCCCCGGCAACGGCGCCAAAAACTTGTTCGCACCAGAAATGCACTACCAAGTTTCAATACAGCAAGCTGTACCTTTTAACTCGATGTCTACCTCTGGTTAAGACTGCAAGTGCACAGCTCCTACCGTTGGTATAGTCGGGTATCGTATCCACAGGGAAGGAATGAAACGACCGGACTCTACTTAAATCTACTGAAATTCTAGAAGTGAAGAAATGTTGAATTGGTGGTTGTTTATATTAAACTACTGATCAATAACAATATTAAAACAATTAAAACAAGATTAAAAGTTGTTTTTAAGATTATAAAAAGGGTTTCCAGGATTTCAGATTTCGTATCTGTCTGGCCCCAGGGTATACGGCCCGTATAGAATCCTATACGGTCCGTATAGGCCCCCGAGTGAATACTGTAGCTACTGTTTCTGTGTTGGTGCTTTTGTCTAGGGTTTCCATTGACCAGGTCTAAGTTTCTCACCTCAGCTGTCGCAATTTTGGCTTAGAACCCGATTTACCGGACTCAACTACTCCCCTCTTAGATGCATTAACCCTCAACTTTCGTAATTTTGGACTAAGTTATCTAAGTCATTTGTTGGTTTACTAAAGGTATCCAAGGACTTTCGCCTCAAGGAAGGTTTCCCTTTCAGTACTCCTTGATCCGTAGATCTACCTCATATACTTGGTTCAGTTGGATTAAGTATCATAGACTTGGCTCCTAACAATTAGACGTGCGCATTCATCTAACGGGATGACTAATCAAACTCAAGGAAGCAAAAACCAAGCAATTAAAATAATACACAACAAGATGAAAACTAAGCATTCAACACATAATCAAGTAGCATACAAGTAAAACCAAACGTCAACTATATCTTAACCCTAGAAATAGTAAAATTAGCTACTCATGTTCTCAAAAGAAAGCACAATAAAAGTTATGAAAGAGTTCATAGAAAAACTATAGAAAATCTGAAGATCCGTTGCAAAATTTCTTCTTCTTCTTCTCCCAGTTATTTCTTCTCTCCCAAGCACCAAGAATGAATCAAAAGATCCCCTTCTCCTCTGGAATAATCTGCCTTAATGCCCCAAATCGCGTATTGAAAGCCTTCTTTTTCAGTCCCCTAGCTGTCTCTATTTCCAATTCCAGCCTGAGTTTCCGAAATAGTTTGTACGGTCCGTACGAAAATCCTATACGGACCGTATACTTGTGCTTTGCCTTCGAGAATTGTTGCCTCTAATATGGAACCTTCAGTGGTTTTGGGCTGATCTTGTACGGGCCGTATAGACACCTATACGGGCCGTATGGAGAGGTGTCAAGACCCAGAATTTCGCCTGTTTCCTGCAAAACGACAAACAAAACACAGCAGTACCACATTCTAATGATAATTAAGTAAAAAGGTCCATATTTGTAGGCTTTAAAGCACAGGTTTTGGTACAAATCAGGGTCGTAATCTAGGCAAAATAAGGAAGTATCACACACGAACAAAGTCAATTGAGGTTGTTAAGCACACCAACAAGGGCAAAGGAAGTTCCTAAACAAAAGAAAAAGCGCAAGAACAATGACAAATGAGATTGTTTTGCACAAGAAAAAGTGTAAATGATGTTGCTCAGCACAAGAACAAAGGCAAAAGATGTTAAGAAGCATATGAACAACGACAATTGAGGTTGTTAAGCAGACGAACAACGGCAAGTGAGGTTTCTAAGTACAAAAACAAATTCAAATCTGGTTCATAAGCACAAGATCAAGGGCAAATTATGTTGCAAAACGCAAGAACAACGACAAATGATGTTGTTAAGCACAAGAAAAAGTGTAAATTATGTTTCTAAGCACATAAACAAGGGCAACAGAGATTATGATGCATACGAACAACTACAATTGAGGTTGTTAAGCACACGAACAACGACAAATGAGGTTCCTAAGCACAAAAACAATTGCAAATGAGGTTCATAAGCGCAAGATCAAGGGAAAAAGAGGTTGTTAAGCATACCAATAACGCCAATTGAAGTTGTAAAGCATACAATCAAGGGCAAGTAAGGTTCCCCAGCATAATAATGTCTCTTTATTTTGCCAAGTTTGCGACCCAAATTTACATTAGATTTTGTGCCTTAAAGCCTAAAAATGTGGACTTTTCGTTTAAATATCATTAGTATTGTGGTACTGCTATGTTTTGTTTCTTGTTTTGCAGGAAACGGGCGAAATTCTGGATCTGACAACTCTCCATACGGTCCGTATAGGTTTATATACGGTCCGTACAAGATCAGCCCAACCACACAGAAGATCCACAACAAGAGGCAAGAATTCTCCAAGGCAAGGACAAGTATACGGTCCGTATAGGATTTCATACGGACCGTACAAGCTATTTCGAAACCCATGCTGGAATTGGAAACAGAGACAGCTGGGGAGGCCGAAAAGGAAAGCTTTCAATACGCGATTTCGGAGATTAAGGAAGGGGATTCCAGATCAGAAAGGAGCTTTTTATTGATTCTGGGTGCTTGGGAGACAAAGGAGAACTTGGAGAAGAAGAAGGAGGAGTTTTTACAACAAATCTTTGGATTCTTCATTGTTTTTCTATGAACTCTCTCATAACTTCTATTGTGCTTTCTTTTGACAACATGAGTAGCTAATTTTACTGTTTCTAGGGTTAAGATGTAGTTGACGTTTGGTTTTACTTGTATGCTACTTGATTATGTGTTGAATGCTTAGTTTTCATCTTGTTGTGTAGTATTTTAATTGTTTGGTTTTTGCTTGCTTGAGTTTGATTAGTCATCCTGTTTGATGAATGCGCAGGTCTAATTGTTAGGAGCCAAGTCTATGATACTTAATCCAACTGAACCAAGTATTAGAGGTAGATCTACGGATCAAGGAGTACTGAAAGGGAAACTTTCCTCGAGGCGAAAGTCCTTGGATACCTTTAGTAAACCAACAAGTGACTTAGATAACTTAGTCCAAAATTACGAAAGTTGAGGGTTAACGCATCTAAGAGGGGAGTAGTTAAGTCCGGTAAATCGGGGTCTAAGCCAAAATTGCGACAGCTGAGGTGTGGAACTTAGAGCCGGTCGATGGAAACCCTAGGCAAAAGCACCAACACAGAAACAGTAGCTGCAGTATTCACCTGGGGGCCTATACGGACCGTATAGACTCTGTACGGGCCGTATGCCCTGGGGCCAGACAGATACGAAGTCTGAAACCCTGGAAACCCTTTTTATAATCTGAAAACAAACTTTTAATCTTCTCTTAATTGCTTTAATAGTGTTATTGATCAGTAGTTTAATATAAAACAACCACCAATTCATATTCTCTTCACTTATAGGGTTTTAGTAAATTTAGGTCGAGTCCGGTCATTTTAGTCCGTCCCGGTGGATACGATACCCGACTATACCAACGGTAGGATTGTGCACTTGCAATCTGAACCAGAGGTAGACTCGAGTTGAAAGGTACAGCTTGCTGTACTGAAACTTGGGAGTACGCTTTTGGTGCGAACACATAAGAACAAATGCAAATGAGGTTCTTAAGTACTAGATCAAGGGAAAATTATGTTGCAAAGTGTAGGAACAATGACAAATGAGGTTGTTATGCACAAGAAAAAGTGTAAATGATGTTGCCAATCACAATAACAAGGGCAAAAGAGGTTAAGCAGCATTAGAAGAACAACAATTGAGCTTGTTAATCACACAAACAAGGGCAAATGAGGTTCCTAAGCACAAGAACAAATGCAAATGAGATTCATAAGCACAAGATCAATGGCAAAAGAGCTGTTAAGCACACGAACAACGCCAATTGTTGTGATAAAGTAAACAAACAAGGGTAAATGAGGTTCTTAAGCACAAGAACAAATGCAAATGAGGCTTATAAGCACAAGACCAAGGGAAATTATGTTGCAAAGCGCAAGAATGGCAAGAAATGAGGTTGTTCAGCACAATAAAAAGTGTAAATGATGTTGCTCAGTACAAGAACAAGGGCAAAAGATATTGTTAAGCGCACGAACAAGGGTAAAAAAAGTTCCTAAGCGCAAGAACAAACTTAAATAAGGTTCATAGGCACAAGATCAAAGACAAAGGAGGTGGTTAAGTATACGAACAACGCCAATTGGGGTTGTTAAGCACACAAACAAGGGCAAATGAGGTTCCTAAGCACGAAAACAAATTCAAATCTGGTTCATAAGCACAAGATCAAGGGCAAATTATGTTGCAAAGTGCAAGAACAACGATACATGAGGTTGTTAAGCACAAGAACAAGTGTAAATGAGGATCCGGGTGTTGTCAACATTGTCCGGGTGTTGTCAGCATTGTCCAGCAGAACACGTTCCACAGCATGGGTCATGAAGATCCACATGCCCATGTTCAGACTTTTCTCGAGTGTTGTGCAACCATTAAAATTAATGGCGCAACAAATGATTATATTAGACTTGCTTTATTTCCTTTCACTCTTAGGGATAAGACAAAGAAATGATTAGGGTTATTACCAAGGGATTCAATTACAACTTGGAGGGAACTGTCCAAACTGTTTTTGACCAGATTTTTTCCTCACAAAAGAACTGCCAAGGTTAGGACCCAATTGACCAGTTTCAAACAAAGGTCTGATGAAATGTTGAATGAGATATGGGAACGATTTAGGGAATTACAATACTCTTGTCCACATCATGGTATTCCCGATTGGTTACTTATCCAGTCTTTTTATGCTAGTTTGACTGATAGTTCTCGTACTTCTGTTGATGCAGTTGCAGGTGGAGCTCTCCTGGACCGAGAGACTACCGATGCGATCAACCTGATTGACAGCATAACGACCAACCAACAATGGTCAGGCCGAGAAAGCACTCGTGCAACTGGAAGTGGCCGGCTTGAGATCGATCAGATCACAGCTCTTGCGCCAATCTGGATGCCATGTAGAAGGCTTTTGACAAGATGACTGTCAAGGCACTTGGTAATCAACAGCCCGAAGTCTTGTGTCATGTGTGGAGATGAGGGGCACTTGTACAAGGATTGTCCACTCGCGCAGAGAGATGAGGAACCTGAGCAGGTCAACTCTCTCAACAACGAGCCATCATACTTTTCGAAACCTCCCTTTAACGGGTCCTACTCCAAGGACCAGAATGATCAACAAGCATGGAGGTGGAAGAATGGGAACCCCGCACCCTTCAACAACAACGCTTCCAGCAGCAACAACAACAATCGCAATTTCTACAACAATGCTGCCTTCAACAACTCGAACATTCGCACACCATACCAGGGACCATCCAAACCCTATGTTGCTCCCGTTGTGACCGACTTTATGCATCAGCAGGGGAAGATGAACCAAATGATTTTCGAGCAGATGCAGCAAATCAGTGCTCAGCTGGCGAGTTTGGCCAATCAAAACAGGCAAAATGAGTCTCACACCACCTCTGGCCAAACACCACCTGGAAGGCTGCTAAGCCAACTAGAGATCAACCCCAGGGGAGAGGCTAAAGCTGTTACTTTGCGAAGTGGGACATAATACGAAGGACCAACCATGCCTGTTGAGCCAGAAGCTGAGTGTACGGTCCGTACAGATCCTATACGGCCCGTACAAGTTGAACCACCTGTGATTCCTGAGCAGCCAGAACCTGTTCAGAGTGAAGTTGTGACTGAGAAGACAGATCATACGGTCCGTACAAAAGTCGTACGGCTCGTACAGAAGGAAGCTGACAAGCAGAAAAAGAAGGTGACCAAGAAACCACCGCCTTACCGGCCACCTATTCCATTCCCACAGAGGCTAGCTGAAACCTGACTCAATGAACAATTCTCCAAGTTTGTTGAGGTTATCAAGCAATTGCACATTACCATTCCGTTCACCGATGCTTTGACTCAAATGCCAACCTACGCTAAGTTTCTCAAAGATATCCTATCTAACAAGTGAAGCTTGGGGGGGCGTGAAACGGTGAAACTGACCGAACAATGTAGTGCAATCTTGAGAAACGAACTTTCACCCAAATTGGAAGATCCGGGTAAATTCTCCATTCCTTGCACAATTGGAAAAGCCACCATTCGACGAGCTCTATGCGATTTGGGGGCTAGTGTAAGTCTCATGCCACGCTCTATTTTTGACCGCCTGGGTGTAGGAGAGCTTAAACCTACAAGAATGACTCTACAACTTGCAGATTCTTCGATGAGATTACCACTCGGCATAGTGGAAGATGTACCGGTAAAAGTCGGCAAGTTCTATGTGCCCGGTGATTTTGTTGTGATGGAAATGGAGGAAGATAAGGAGGTCCCAATCATTTTAGGACGGCCATTCTTGAGAACCGCTAGAACACTAATTGATGTGAAGAACGGGACCTTGACTTTCAACATTGGAGATGAGAAAGTTCACTTTCATATTGACCGAGCAATGAAGTACCCCGCTCAAACCGAAGCATGCTTCATGGTTTGATGTGATCGATGAATTGGTTGAAGAGAACTTCTTGGAGCAAGTCAACAGCTCGCTAAGGTATCATTCTAACTTTTTATCTAATTTGCAGGTTGAAACGAGCGAGTTCGAATCGATTTGTGCAGCAGACACACCATCTGTCTGCCTGGAAGACTCTCCATACGGACCGTATACCGACCATACGGACCGTATACCAAGTGAATTGCAACCAAAGAGGCTGGAGATTGAGAAGGAACCAACAGCTCAAACTGAAGCTGAGGCATACAGTCCGCACGAGACCCATACGGACCGTACAACTGCCCAGACAGAGCAGATCACTCCTGAACTGAAACCTCTCCCAGCCAATCTCAGGTATGAATTCCTTGATTCAGAAAAGACATGCCCTATTATTGTGAATGCAGGATTGACCCCTGATCAGACCGCCAAGCTCTTGGAGAAGTTGAGAACTCACAAAGGCGCGATTGGATACTCTATCAAGGACTTGGATTGATCTGGGCATTTGCACACACAGGATCTTGCTAGAGGATGACCATAAGCCTTTAGTGGAACACCTAAGACGACTCAACCCGAATCTGAAAGAGGTAGTAAAGAAAGAGGTATTATCTACCCGATTTCTGACAGCAAATGGGTGAGTCCAGTTCATGTGGTTCCCAAGAAAGGGGGTGCAACAGTGGTGATAAACAATAAAGATGAGATGATCCAAACTCATGTTGTAACCGGTTGGAGGATGTGCATAGACTACCGGAAGCTCAACACCACTACGCGCAAGGATCACTTTCAATTGCCATTTGTTGATCAACTTCTTGAAAGGCTTGCAAATCACTCTTAGTTTTGTTATCTTTATGGTTACTCTGGTTTCTTTCAAATACCTATTGACCCGCAGGACCAAGAAAAGACCACTTTCACATGTCCATATGGTACCTACGCATACCGTAGAATGCCCTTTGGTCTTTGTAATGCACCTGCGACCTTTCAAAGAGTCATGATGGCCATCTTTTCTGATTTTATTGAGAAAGAAGTTGAAATTTTCATGGACGATTTTTCTGTTTATGGCAATTGTTTTGACTCTTGTTTGGCTAATTTGTGTAAGATTTTGCAGAGATGTGAAGAGGTGAATTTGATCCTCAACTGGGAGAAATGCCATTTCATGGTCCAAGAGGGAGTTGTCTTGGGACATGTTGTGACCTCGAGAGGGATTAAGGTTGACAAGGCAAAGATTGAGGTGATTGAGAAACTTGAGATCCCTACGAATGTCAAAGGGGTTCGAAGTTTTCTTGGACATGCAGGTTTTTATCGCCGCTTTATCAAGGACTTCTCTAAGATCGCGAAACCACTGACCAATCTACTCATCAAAGATTCTGATTTTGTTTTCACTGATGATTGTGTTAAGTCTTTTTGCAGTTTGAAAGAAGCTCTTATCTCTTCACCTATCTTGCAGCCACCCGATTGGTCGTTGCATTTTGAGTTGATGTGCGACGCTAGCGACTATGCTGTTGAAGCTGTTCTTGGGCACAGGAAAGACAAGAAGCCGTGTGCTATTTATTATGCTAGCAAGGTGCTAGATCCGGCCCAAATGAATTACACTACCACCGAGAAGGAGCTTCTCGCAATTGTGTTTGCTCTCGACAAGTTTAGATCGTATCTGGTTGGCTCAAAGATAGTGGTCTACACTGATCATGCCGCATTAAGGTACCTTTTGAGTAAGAAAGATGCAAAACCTAGACTAATAAGATGGATTCTTCTTTTGCAGGAGTTTGATCTTGAAATCAGGGACAAGAAGGGAGTCGAGAACTCTGTGGCGGACCACCTATCCTGTCTTCATTGGGAGGAGGATACCACGGTTAAACTGCCAATCAATGACTCATTTCCTGATAAACAACTCCTTGCAATTTGCTCTGACCTAGAGGACATCCATACGGCCTGTACACAAATTCATACGGTCTGTGCGATCCAACATACGGACCGTACAGCCTGCCATACGGACCGTATAAAGCCTCAACAACAGCAGCAAGCTCCCTGGTACGCCGATATCGCAAACTATCTGGTTTCTGGAGTTTTCCATGCCGAAATGTCCTTCCAGCAGAAGAAGAAACTCAAATCTGACGCCAAGTACTACTTTTGGGATGAGTCCTACCTCTTCAAAGTTGGGATTGATGGCATATTCCGACGATGTGTTCCACACGAGGAAACGGGTTCCATCCTCGCTCATTGCCACTCATCCGCTTACGGAGGACACTCTTCGTTCTCCAAAACCACTGCCAAGGTATTACAATCTGGTTTCTATTGGCCTTCTCTTTTCAAAGATGCAAGATCTTTTATTTTAGTTTGTGACAGGTGCCAAAGAACTGGAAACATGACGCGAAAAAGCGAGATGCCTCTCAACTTTATCCTTGAGGTAGAGATTTTTGATGTTTGGGGCATTGATTTCATGGGTCCATTCCCGTCCTCTCGAGGGAATGAGTATATTTTGGTGGCGGTCGACTATGTGTCGAAGTGGGTTGAGGCGATGGCATGCCGCAAAGCTGATTCAAATGCGGTGAGGAAATTCTTCAATGAGATCATCTTCCCTCGTTTTGGTGTGCCTCGAGCTGTCATTAATGACAGAGGCAAGCACTTCATCAATCGACAATTCAGCAATCTCTTGAGCCGACATAGGGTGACACACAAGGTATCTACTTCTTATCACCCTCAAACTAATGGCTAAGCTGAAATTTCTAACAGGGAAATTAAGTCGATCTTGGAGAAGACAGTGGCAAGGACTAGGAAGGATTGGGCTTTCAAGTTGCATGATGCACTTTGGGCTTACCGCACCGTCTTCAAAACACCGATTGGGATGAGCCCTAACAAGATGGTGTATGGCAAGCCGTGCCACCTTCCAGTCGAAATCGAGCACAAGGCATTCTGGGCCACACGAGCAATCAACATGGACTTGCTTGCAGTTGGAGAAAAGCGCATCCTTGACTTGCATGAGTTGGAGGAAATGCGTTTGCAAGCTTATAAGAATGCCAGATTATACAAGGAGAAGACAAAGCAAATGCACGACAAATGCATTATGCTTCGAGAGTTCAAAGAAGAAGATCTTGTACTTTTGTTTAACTCTAGATTGAGAATTTTTCCAGGCAAACTCAAGTCGAGATGGTCCAGCCCGTTCCAAGTGATGAAGGTGTACCCTTTTGGTGCAATTGACATCTGGAGTAGAGAGAGTGGGACCTTTAAGGTCAATGGTCAGCGTCTGAAGCACTACATTGCTGACCACCCGATGAACGAGCGGTGCACTCAGTTTCTTTCTGATCCCGCTCCAGCACAAACGTAGAGAAAGGTGGTCGAGCTCAAGACCTAAAACGAGCGCTTCTTGGGAGGCAACCCAAGCATTTTTAAATTTCTGTATTTCTTTTTTGTTTAAGAACAGTATTTGTTTTTGCATGTTTGATTTTGTTTTAGCTAATTGTGATTTTTCAGTTTTAAGTTGCATTTTAGTTTTGGTCAGATAGGAAGAGCAGTAAATTCTGGAGGTTATACGGCCCGTACATCAATCCATACGGACCGTATGGATCCCGACAGGCGCGCCCCTTCCATTTTCGCGTCTCTTCGTCTGGAGGCCCTCTCCTTTTATACCCTACCCTCGACAGGACCTGTCCCACACCTTCCACTTTTGTCGCTTTCCTCATACGGCCCGCACGAGCGCCCGTACACCTAAGCTCCGATATGCACCACCTCGCCGCCGCCCTCCTCCTCTGTGCCGCGCCATCTCTCTCCTTTTATTTCCTCCTCTCCGTCGTTCTCTCCTCCGCCGATCCGCGCCGCTTCGTCTCCGCCGCTTCCCGTCCAAGGTAAGCTTCTCTCTTCCCTTTCTATTTCCTTTCTCATTGTCCTTTTCTCTTTCTTCTTCGTTGCGAGATCTGACTTGCTCCATCGCTCCGCCGCCGATCTCGCTTCCGCCGAAACCCTACACTATACGGCCCGTACACAAACCTATACGGACCGTACAACCTCTCTCGCCAAAGCAACCAGAGAAGGTCATCTCTCCACACGGACCGCACAAACAATCATACGAGCCGTACACCCCACTGACTGAACCATAGACCCCAACCAAGAGCGCCGAACCAAGCACGCTCACAGGAAGCAACACCCACCACCCAAATCTCCACGCCAGGAGCATTCACCACCGCCTTATGACTCGGACTCGAACAAACCCTCTCTCGGAGAGTACACCGACAGCGCTACACGCTTTGAGGAAAGGTATTTCACAATCTCCACTCGTCGGATGTACAAAAATTCATGTCCATGCGAGAGAAAGGTGTTTGAAAACACACAAATGGTGGATTTGGAGACGCTCCGCAAGTTCGGGGTAGAGGAGGATTTCCTCCGTCTTACTTCTCGAGTTGGCTTCTAAACCAAATTTTGGCAACATGAGCACAACTGTTATGCAATGGAAACCAAGGAATTCCTCTCCTCTCTCCAACTCAAACGGGATGACGATGATGTCTACTTCATCAAATTCAGGTTGTGCAACCTCACCCACCGCGTGTATCTTCACTCTTTCCGCGAGTGGTTTGGTTTCCACCCCACCCCCGAAAATGAGGAACTCAGTTTCCGCGAAGGTTGGGACAGGGACATCTTATGGGAGAAGATTACGGGCAATCCTAAGGCCAACAATGATGAGTACCGTGCATGCTTCATATCTCACCCCGTTCTCCGCATTATCCAGCGTGCCCTCGCCTGTACCATCTTTGCCCGCGGTGAGATTCTAAACCGCGGCAACACAGTAGACCTCATGCTCATGGACACCATGCTCCGTACTCACCCTGAATAAAAGTGTCACAAAAAGTAACAATCAAAAGTAAATTTTGCATGATACCAACACACAATGTCTACAACTTTCTGATCTAAGCTTGTTCCAAACTTGGGGGGGGCAAAAGAAAATAAATCACCACAAATGAGGGCATATGTTTAGTAGAGAAATGAGCTATTGATACGTTTGGTTGATATGTTCTTACAAATAACAATACATTCTTGAGTATGGAGGTTTGATTAATTGAATTGTGGGGTGAATCAAAATTGACCGAAGAAAAACCAAATCATTGTCCAAAAGGATTTTTATAGGTTTCTAACAAACACAAGATCACGCAAATTTTTCTTTTAGTAGTTTAATTTGCATTTAGGTAAATCCAAGTACCGGAATCACACCTAAGTTAGAATTTTTTGCTTGAGGACAAGCAAACTTCAAGCTTGGGGGAATTTGATGTCTCTTTATTTTGCCTAGTTTGTGACCCAAATTTACATCAGAACTTGTGCCTTAAAGCCTAAAAATGTGGACTTTTCGTTTAAATATCATTAGTATTGTGGTACTGCTATGTTTTGTTTCTTGTTTTGGAGGAAACGGGCGAAATTCTGGATCTGACAACTCTCCATACGGTCCGTATAGGTTTATATACGGTCCGTACAAGATCAGCCCAACCACACAGAAGATCCACAACAAGAGGCAAGAATTCTCCAAGGCAAGGACAAGTATACGGTCCGTATAGGATTTCATACGGACCGTACAAGCTATTTCGAAACCCATGCTGGAATTGGAAACAGAGACAGCTGGGGAGGCCGAAAAGGAAAGCTTTCAATACGCGATTTCGGAGATTAAGGAAGGGGATTCCAGATCAGAAAGGAGCTTTTTATTGATTCTGGGTGCTTAGGAGACAAAGGAGAACTTGGAGAAGAAGAAGGAGGAGTTTTTACAACAAATCTTTGGATTCTTCATTGTTTTTCTATGAACTCTCTCATAACTTCTATTGTGCTTTCTTTTGACAACATGAGTAGCTAATTTTACTGTTTCTAGGGTTAAGATGTAGTTGACGTTTGGTTTTACTTGTATGCTACTTGATTATGTGTTGAATGCTTAGTTTTCATCTTGTTGTGTAGTATTTTAATTGCTTGGTTTTTGCTTGCCTGAGTTTGATTAGTCATCCTGTTTGATGAATGCGCAGGTCTAATTGTTAGGAGCCAAGTCTATGATACTTAATCCAACTGAACCAAGTATTAGAGGTAGATCTACGGATCAAGGAGTACTGAAAGGGAAACTTTCCTCGAGGCGAAAGTCCTTGGATACCTTTAGTAAACCAACAAGTGACTTAGATAACTTAGTCCAAAATTACGAAAGTTGAGGGTTAACGCATCTAAGAGGGGAGTAGTTAAGTCCGGTAAATCGGGGTCTAAGCCAAAATTGCGACAGCTGAGGTGTGGAACTTAGAGCCGGTCGATGGAAACCCTAGGCAAAAGCACCAACACAGAAACAGTAGCTGCAGTATTCACCTGGGGGCCTATACGGACCGTATAGACTCTGTACGGGCCGTATGCCCTGGGGCCAGACAGATACGAAGTCTGAAACCCTGGAAACCTTTTTTATAATCTGAAAACAAACTTTTAATCTTCTCTTAATTGCTTTAATAGTGTTATTGATCAGTAGTTTAATATAAAACAACCACCAATTCATATTCTCTTCACTTATAGGGTTTTAGTAAATTTAGGTCGAGTCCGGTCATTTTAGTCCGTCCCTATGGATACGATACCCGACTATACCAACGGTAGGATTGTGCACTTGCAATCTGAACCAGAGGTAGACTCGAGTTGAAAGGTACAGCTTGCTGTACTGAAACTTGGGAGTACGCTTTTGGTGCGAACACATAAGAACAAATGCAAATGAGGTTCTTAAGTACTAGATCAAGGGAAAATTATGTTGCAAAGTGTAGGAACAATGACAAATGAGGTTGTTATGCACAAGAAAAAGTGTAAATGATGTTGCCAATCACAATAACAAGGGCAAAAGAGGTTAAGCAGCATTAGAAGAACAACAATTGAGCTTGTTAAGCACACAAACAAGGGCAAATGAGGTTCCTAAGCAAGAGAACAAATGCAAATGAGATTCATAAGCACAAGATCAATGGCAAAAGAGGCAGTTAAGCACACGAACAACGCCAATTGATGTTATGAAGTACACAAACAAGGGTAAATGAGGTTCCTAAGCACAAGAAGAAATGCAAATGAGGCTTATAAGCATAAGACCAAGGGCAAATTATGTTGCAAAGCGCAAAAACGTCGAGAAATGAGGTTGCTCAGCACAATAAAAAGTGTAAATGATGTTGCTCAGTACAAGAACAAGGGCAAAAGATGTTGTTAAGCGCACGAACAAGGGTAAAAAAAAGTTCCTAAGCGCAAGAACAAACGCAAATGAGGTTCATAGGCACAAGATCAAAGACAAAGGAGGTGGTTAAGTATACGAACAACGCCAATTGGGGTTGTTAAGCACACAAACAAGGGCAAATGAGCTTCCTAAGCACAAAAACAACTTCAAATCTGGTTCATAAGCACAAGATCAAGGGCAAATTATGTTGCAAAGCATAAGAACAACGATACATGAGGTTGTTAAGCACAAGAACAAGTGTAAATGATGTTGCTAAGCACATAAACAAGGGCAAAAAATGTTAAGAAGTATATGAACAACGACAATTGAGGTTGTTAAGCACACGAACAACGGCAAATGGGGTTCCTAATCACAAAAACAATTGCAAATGAGGTTCATCAACACATGATCAAGGAAAAAAGGAGGTTTTTAAGCATACCAACAACGCCAATTGAGATTGTTAAGCACACAATCAAGAGCAAATGAGGTTCCTAAGCATAAGAACAAATGCAAATGAGTATCATAAGTACTAGATAAAGGGAAAATTATGTTGCAAAGTGCAAGAACAACAACAAATGAGATTGTTAAGCACAAGAACAAGTGTAAATGATTTTGCTCAGCACATAAACAAGGGTAAAAGAGGGTTAAGAAGCATATAAACAACGACAATTATGGTTGTTAAGCACACGAACAACGGAAAATGAGGTTGCTAAGCATACCAACAACGCCAATTGAGTTTGTTAATGACACAAGCAATGGTAAATGAGGTTCCTAAGTATAAGAACAAATTCAAATGAGTCTCATAAGTACTGGATCAAGGAAAAAAATTATGTTGCAAAGTGCAAGAACAATGAGAAATGAGTTTGTTATGCACAAGAAAACGTGTAAATGATGTTGCTCAGTACAAGAACAAGGGCAAAAGAGGTTAAGAAGTATATGAACAATGACAAATAAGGTATGCGCAAGAAAAAGTGTAAATGATGTTGCAAAGCACAAGAACAAGGGCAAAAGAAGTTGAGAAGCATATGAAGAACGATAATTAAGGTTGTTAAGCACACAAACAAGGGGAAATGAAGTTCCTAAGCACAAGAACAAATGCAAATGAGGTTCATAAGCACAAGATCAAGGGCAAAAGAGGTTGTTAAGCATACGAACAACGCCAATTGAGGTTGTTAAGCACACGAACAACGGCAAATAAGGTTCCTAAGCACAAGAACAAATGCAAATGGGGTTTGGCAAGATGATTGTGGAGACCGATTCTGTAGAAATTTTTACGGTTTTGCAAAGTGAAAGAGAAGAAACTGAAAACAACACTTTGGAACAAATACGGGTTCTGCTGGCTAAAGACTGGGAGGTGAAGATCGTGCGAACTGAGAGAAAATGAAATTGTTGTGCTGATCTATTAGCAAAAAATTCACTCTCAAGTGGCATTATTTTTAAATCTTTAAGTTTTATTCCTCATTTTATAAATAATATGTATTCTGCGGATGTATTAGGAGCAAATTGCAAGAATTTGTTTAATTATGTTTAATAAAATGGGAGGTATACTTCTCTGATGACTATACCGAAGGAGGGTGTGCATCATTCCCCTGTTTGATAAAAAAAAAATACAAATGTGGTTGATAAGCACAAGATCAAGGGCAAAAGAGGTTGTTAAGCACACGAACAAAGCCACTTGTGGTTGTTAAGCACACAAACAAGGGCAAATGAGGTTCCTAAGCACAAGAACAAATACAAATGAGGTTCATAAGTTCAAGATCAAGGAAAAATTATGTTGCAAAGTGCAAGAACAACGACAAATGAGATTGTTATGTACAAGAAAAAGTGTAAATGATGTTGCTAAGCATACAAACAAGGGCAGAAGATGCTACAAAGCATAGAAACAACGACAATTGAGGTTGTTAAGCACACGAAGAAGGGCAAATGAGGTTCCTACAAGATCAAATGAAAATGAGGTTCAAAAGCACAAGATCAAGGTAAAAAGATGAGGTTGTTAAGCACAAGAACAAGTGTAAATGATGTTGCTAGGCACAAGAACAAGGGCAAAAGAGGTTAAGAAGCATATGAATAACGACAATTGAGGTTGTTAAGCACACGAACAAGGGCAAATGACCTAAGCACATCAACAAATGCAAAGAAGGTTCATAAGCACAAGATCAAGGGCAAATTATGTTGCAAAGTGCAAGAACAACGACAAATGAGATTGTTATGCACAAGAAAAAGTGTAGATGATGTTGGTAAGCATAAGAACAAGGGCAAAAGAAGTTGAGAAGCATATGAACAATGATAATTGAGGTTGTTAAGCACACGAACAAGGGCAAATAAAGTTCCTAAGCACAAGATCAAATGAAAATAATGTTCAGAAGCACAAGATTAAGGGAAAAATACGTTGTTAAGCACAGGAACAACGCCAATTGAGATTGTTACGCACAAGAACAAGGGCATATGAGGTTCCTAAGCGCAAGAACAAATGTAAATGTGGTTAATAAGCACAAGATCAAGGGAGAAGGAGGTTGTTAAGCACACAGACAACGGGAAATGAGGTTACTAACCACAAGAACAAATGCAAATGAAGTTCATAAGTACAAGATAAAGGGAAATTTATATTGCAAACTGCAAGAACAAAAACAAATGAGATTGTTATGCACAAGAAAAGGTGTAAATGATGTTGCTAAGCACAAGAACAAGGGCAAAAGAAGTTAAGAAGCATATGAACAACGATAATTGAGGTTGTTAAGCACACAAACAAGGGCAAATGCAGTTCCAAAGCACAACAACAAATGCAAATGAGGTTCATAAGCACTAGATCAAGGGCAAAAGAGGTTGTTAAGCATACGAACAATGCCAAATGAGGTTGTTAAGCACACAAACAATAGCAAATGAGGTTTCTAAGCACAAGAACAAACGCAAATGTGGTTCATAAGCATCAGATCAAGGCCAAAACAGGTTGTTAAGCACACGAACAAAGCCAATTTATGTTGTTAAGCACACAAACAAGGGCCAATGAGGTTCCTAAGCACAAGAACAAATGCAAATGAGGTTCATAAGTACAAGATTTAGGGAAAATTATGTTGCAAAGTGAAAGAACAACAACAAATGAGATTGTTATGCACAAGAAAAAAATGTAAATGATGATGCTAAGCACAAGAACAAGGGCAAAAGAAGTTGAGAAGCATATGAACAACGATAATTGACATTGTTAAGCACACGGACAAGGGCCAATGAAGTTCCCAAGCACCAGAACAAATGTGGTATATAAGCACAAGATCAAGGGCAAAAGAGGTTGTAAAGCATACGAACAACGCCAATTAAGGTTGTTAAGCACACAACCAAGAGAAAATGAGGTTCCTATGCACAAGAACAAATGCAAATGTGGTTCATAAGCACAAGATCAAAGGCAAAAGAGGTTGTTAAGCACACGAACAAAGCCAATTGAGGATGTTAAGCATACAAACAAGGGCAAATGAGGTTCCTAAGGACAAGAACAAATGCAAATGAGGTTCATAAGAATAAGATCAAGGGAAAATTATGTTGCAAAGTGCAAGAACAATGGCAAAGGAGATTGTTATGCACAAGGAAAAGTGTAAATCATGTTGCCAAGTATACGAACAAGGGCAAAAGATGCTAAAAACCATACGAACAACGACAATTAAAGTTGTTAAGCACCCGAAGAAGGGGAAATGAGGTTTCTAAGCACAAGATCAAATAAAAATGAGGTTCAGAACCACAAGATCAAGGGAAAAAGAAGTTGTTCAGCACGCAAACAAAGCCAATTGAGGTTGTTAAGCACACAAACAAGGGCAAATGTTCCTAAGCACAAAAACTAATGCAAATCTGGTTGATAAGCACAAGATCAAGTGAAAATTATGTTACAAAGCGCTAGAACAACGAGAAATGTGGTTGTTCATTACTAGAAAATATGTAAATGATGTTACTAAGCACAAGAACAAGGGCAAAAGAGGTTAAGAAGCACATGAAAAATGACAATTGAGGTTGTTAAGCACACGAAAAAGGGCAAATAAGGATCATATGCACAAGAACAAATGCAAATGAGGTTCATAAGAACAAGATCAAGGGCAAATTATGTTGCAAAGCGCAAGAACAACGATAAATGAGGTTGTTCAACACTAGAAAAAGGGTAAATGATATTGCTAAGCACAAGAACAAGGGTAAAAGAGGTTAAGAAGCATATGAACAACGATAATTCAGGTTGTTTAAGCACACGAACAAGGGCAAATGAAGTTTCTAATCACAAGAACAAATGCAAATGAGGTTCATAAGTACAAGATAAAGGGAAAATTATATTGCAAAGTGCAAGAACAACGAGAAATGAGATTGTTATGCACAAGAAAAAGTGTAAATGATGTTGCTAAGTACAAGAACAAAGGCAAAAGAAGTTGAGAGACATATGAACAACGATAATCGAGGTTGTTAATGACACAAACAAGGGCAAATGAAGTTCCAAAGCACAACAACAAATGCAAATCAGGTACAAAATCAAGGGCAAAAGATGTTATTAAGCAGACGAACAACGCCAATTGAGGTTGTTAAGCACATAAACAAGAGCAAATAAGGTTCCTCAGCACAAGAACAAATACAAATGTGGTTCACAAGCACAAGATCAAGGGCAAAACAGGTTGTTAAGCACACGAACAAAGCCAATTTATGTTGTTAAGCACACAAGCAAGGGCAAATGAGATTCCTAAACACAAGAACAAATGCAAATGAGGTTCATAAGTACAAGATTTAGGGAAAATTATATTGCAAAGTGTGAGAACAACGACAAATGAGATTGTTATGCACAAGAAAAAGTGTAAACGATGTTGCTAAGCATAAGAACAAGGACAAAAGAAGTTGAGAAGCATATGAACAACGATAATTGGGGTTGTTAAGGACACAAACAAGGGCAAATGAAGTTCTTAAGCACAACAACAAATACAAATTAGGTTCACAAACACAAGATCAAGGGCAAAAGAGGGTGTTGAGCATACGAATAACGCCAATTGAAGTTGTTAAGCACACAAACAAAAGCAAATGAGGTTCCTCAGCACAAGAACAAATGCAAATGTGGTTGATAAGCACAACATCAAGGACAAAACAGGCTGTTAAGCACACAAACAAGGACAAATAAGGTTCCTAAGTACAAGTACAAATGCAAATGACGTTCAGAAGGACAAGGTTTAGGGAAAATTATGGTGCAAAGTGCAAGAACAACGACAAATGAGTTGTTCTGCACAAGAAAAAATGTAAAAAATGATGATGCTAAGCTCAAGAACAAGGGCAAAAGAAGTTGAGAAGCATATGAAAAACGATAATTGACGTTGTTAAGCACACGAACAAGGGCAAATGAAGTTCCTAAGCAGAAAAACAAATGCAATGTGGTTCATAAGCACAAGATCAAGGGCAAACGAGGTTGTTAAGCACACGAACAAAGCCAATTGAGGTTGTTAAGCATACAAACAAGAGAAAATGAGGTTCCTAAGCACCAGAACAAATGCAAATGAGGTTCATAAGAACAAGATCAAGGGAAAATTATGTTGCAAAGTTCAAGAACAACGGCAAATGAGATTGTTATGCTCAAGGAAAAGTATAAATGATGTTGCTAAGTATACGAACAATGGCAAAAGAGGCCAAGAACCATACAAATAACGACAATTGAGGTTGTTAAGCACCAGAAGAAGGGCAAATGAGGTTCGCACAAGATCAAATGAAAATGAGGTTCAGAAGCACCAGATCAAGGGAAAAAGAAGTTATTTAGCAGACAAAGAAAGCCAATTGACGTTGTTAAGCACGCAAACAAAGGCAAATGTTCCTAAGCACAAAAACAAATGCAAATCTGGTTGATAAGCACAAGATCAAGGGAAAATTATGTTACAAAGCGCTAGAACAACGAGAAATGTCGTTCTTCAGCACTAGAAAAAGAGTAAATGATGTTACCAAGCACAAGAACAAGGTCAAAAGAGGTTAAGAAGCATATGAACAACGACAATTGAGGTTGTTAAACATACGAACAAGGGCAAATGAGGATCCTATGCACAAGAACAAATGCAAATGAGGTTCTTAAGAACAAGATTAAGGGCAAATTATGTTGCAAAGCGAAAGAACAACGAGAAGTGAGGCTGTTCAACACTAGTAAAAGTGTAAATGATGTTGCTATGCACAAGAACAAATGCAAATGTGATTCATAAGCACAAGATCAAGGGCAAAACAGGTTGTTAAGCACACGAACAAAGCCAATTTATGTTGTTAAGCACACAAACCAGGGCAAATGACGTTTGTAAGCACAAGTGCAAATTCAAATGAGGTTCATAAGTACAAGATTTAGGGAAAATTATATTGCGAAGTGCAAGAACAACGACAAATGAGATTGTTACACACAAGAAAAAATGTAAATGATGATGCTAAGCACAAGAACAAGGGCAGAAGAAGTTGAGAAGCATATGAACAACGATAATTGACGTTGTTAATGACACGAAGAAGGACAAATGAAGTTCCCAAGCACCAGAACAAATGCAAATGTGGTATATAAACACAAGATCAAGGGCAAAAGAGGTTGTTAAGCATACGAACAACGCCAATTCAGGTTGTTAAGCACACAAACAAGAGCAAATGAGGTTCCTAAGCACAAGAACAAATGCAAATGTGGTTCATAAGCACAAGATCAAGGGCAAAAGAGGTTGTTAACCAAACGAACAACGCCAATTGTGGTTGTTAAGCACACAAACTAGAGCAAATGAGGATCCTCAGCATAAGAACAAATGCAAATGTGGTTCATAAGCACAAGATCAAGGGCAAAACAGATTGTTAAGCACAGGAACAAAGCCAATTGATGTTGTTAAGCACACAAACAAGGGCAAATGAGATTCCTCAGCACAAGAACAAATGCAAATGTGGTTCATAAGCACAAGATCAAGGGCAAAACAGGTTGTTAAGCACACGAACAAAACCAATTTATGTTGTTAAGCACACAAAAAAGGGCAAATGACGTTTCTAAGCACAAGTGCAAATTCAAATGAGGTTCACAAGTACAAGATTTAGGGAAAATTATATTGCAAAGTGCAAGAACAACGACAAATGGGATTGGGATGCACAAGAAAAAATGTAAATGATGATGCTAGGCACAAGAACAAGGGCAAAAGAAGTTGAGAAGCATATGAACAACGATAATTGACGTTGTTAAGCACACGAACAAGGGCAAATGAAATTCTCAAGCACCATAACAAATCTAAATGTGGTATATAAGCACAAGATCAAGGGCCAAAGAGGTTCTTAAGCATACGAACAACGCCAATTAAGGTTGTCAAGCACACAAACAAGAGCAAATGAGGCTCCTAAGCACATGAACAAATGCAAATGTGGTTCATAAGCTCAATATCAAGGGCAAAAGAGGTTCTTAAGCACACGAACAAATCCAATTGAGGTTGTTAAGCATACAAACAAGGGCAAATGAGGTTCATAAGAACAAGATAAAGGGAAAATTATGTTGCAAAGTGCATGAACAATGGAAAATGACATTGTTATGCACATGAAAAGTGTAAATGATATTGGTAAGCACAAGAACAAGGGCAAAAGAAGTTGAGAAGCATAGGAACAACGATAATTGAGGTTGTTAAGCACACAAACAGAGGCAAATGAAGTTCCTAAGTAAAACAACAAATGCAAATTTGGTTCATAAGTACAAGATCAAGGGCAAAAGAGGTTGTTAAGCATACGAACAACGCCAATTGTGGTTGTTAAGCACACAAACTAGAGAAAATGAGATTCCTCAGATTAAGAACAAATGCAAATGTGGTTCATAAGCACAAGATCAAGGGCAAAACAGGTTGTTAAGCACACAACAAAGCCAATTTATGTTGTTAAGCACACAGACAAGTGCAAATGAGATTCCTAAGCACAAGTACAAATGCAAATGAGGTTCATAAGTACAAGATTTAGGGAAAATTATATTGCAAAGTGCAAGAACAATGACAAATGAGATTGTTATGCACAAGAAAAAATGTAAATGATGATGCTAAGCACAAGAACAAGGGCAAAAGAAGTTGAGAAGCATATGAACAACGATAATTGACGTTATTAAGCACACGAAAGAGGGAAAATGAAGTTCCCAAGCACCAGAACAAATGCAAATGTGGTATATAAGCACAAGATCATCGGCAAAAGAGGTTGTAAAGCATATGAACAATGCCAATTGAAGTTGTTAAGCACACAAACAAGAGCAAATGAGGTTCCTAAGCACAAGAACACATGCAAATGTGGTTCATAAGCACGAGATCCAGGGCAAAAGAGGTTGTTAAGCACACGAACAAAGCCAATTGAGGTTGTTAAGCATACAAACAAGGGCAAATGAGGTTCCTAAGCACAAGAACTAATGCAAATGAGGATCATAAGAACAAGATCAATGAAAAATTATGTTGCAAAGTGCAAGAACAATGGCAAATGAGATTGTTATGCACAAGGAAAAGTGTAAATCATGTTGCTAAGTATACGAACAAGGGCAAAAGAGGCTAAAAACCATACGAACAACGACAATTGAAGTTGTTAAGCACCTGAAGAAGGGGAAATGAGGTTTCTAAGCACAAGATCAAGGGAAAAAGAAGTTGTTCAGCACACAAACAAAGCCAATTGAGGTTGTTAAGCACACAAACAAGGGCAAATGTTCCTAAGCACAAAAACAAATGCAAATCTGGTTTATAAGCACAAGATCAAGTGAAAATTATGTTACAAAGCGCTAGAACAACGATAATTGGAGTTGTTAAGGACACAAACAATGGCAAATGAAGTTCTTAAGCACAACAACAAATTCAAATTAGGTTCATAAGCACAAGATCAAGGGCAAAAGAGGTGTTAAGCATACGAGCAACGCCAATTGAAGTTGTTAAGCAAACAAACAAGAGCAAATGAGGTTCCTCAGCACAAGAACAAATGCAAATGTGGTTCATAAGCACACAAACAAGGGCAAACGAGATTCCTAAGCACAAGTACAAATGCAAATGAGGTTCATAAGGACAAGGTTTAGGGAAAATTATGTTGCAAAGTGGAAGAACAACGACAAATGAGATTGTTATGCACAAGAAAAATGTAAAAAATTATGATGCTAAGCTCAAGAACAAGGGCAAAAGAAGTTGAGAACCATACGAACAAGGGCAAATGAAGTTCCTAAGCACAAGAACAAATGCAATGTAGTTCATAAGCACAAGATCAAGGGCAAACGAGGTTGTTAAGCACACGAACAAAGCCGATTGAGGTTGTTAACCATACAAACAACGACAATTGAGGTTGTTAAGCACCAGAAGAAGGGCAAATGAGGTTCGAACAAGATCAAATGAAAGTCAGGTTCAGAAGCACAAGATCAAGGAAAAAAGAAGTTATTCAGCAGACAAAGAAAGCCAATTGACGTTCTTAAGCACGCAAACAAGGGCAAATGTTCCTAAGCACAAAAACAAATGCAAATCTGGTTTATAAGCACAAGATCAAGGGAAAATTTTGTAACAAAGCGCTAGAACAACGAGAAATGTCGTTGTTCAGCACTAGAAAAAGTGTAAATGATGTTACCAAGCACAAGAACAAGGGCAAAAGAGGTTAAGAATCATATGAACAACGACAACTGAGGTTGTTAAATACACGAACAAGGGCAAATGAGGATCCTATGCACAAGAACAAATGCCAATGAGGTTCATAAGAACAAGATCAAGGGCAAATTATGTTGCAAAGCGAAAGAACAACGAGAAGTGAGGCTGTTTAACACTAGAAAAAGTGTAAATGATGTTGCTAAGCACAAGAACAAGGTCAAAAGAGGTTAAGAAGAATATGAACAGCGATAATTGAGGTTGTTGAAGCACACGAACAAGGGTAAATGAAGTTTCTAAGGACAAGAATAAATGCAAATGAGATTTATAAGAACAAGATCAAGGGAAAATTATATTGTAAAGTGCAAGAACAACGACAAATGAGATTGTTATGCACAAGAAAAAGTGTAAATGATGTTGCTAAGCAAAAGAACAAGGGCAAAAGAAGTTGAGAAGCATATGAACAACAATAATTGAGGTTGTTAAGCACACAAACAAGGGCAAATAAAGTTCCGAAGCACAACAACAAATGCAAATTAGGTTCATAAGCACTAGATCAAGGGCAAAAGCGGTTGTTAACCATACGAACAACGCCAATTGAGGTTGCTAAGCACACAAACTAGAGCAAATGAGGTTCCTCAGCACAAGAACTGCAAATGTGGTTCATAAGCACAAGATCAAGGGCAAAACAGATTGTTAAGCACACGAACAAAGCCAATTTATGTTATTAAGCACACAAACAAGGGCAAATGAGATTCCTCAGCACAAGAACAAATGCAAATGAGGTTCATAAGCACAAGATCAAGGGCAAAATAGGTCGTTAAGCACACGAACAAAGCTAATTTATGTTGTTAAGCACATAAACAAGGGCAAATGATGTTCATAAGTACAAGATTTAGGAAAAATTATATTGCAAAGTGCAAGAACAACGAAAAATGAGATTGTGATGCACAAGAAAAAATGTAAATGATGATGCTAGGGACAAGAACAAGGGCAAAAGAAGTTGAGAAGCATATGAACAACAATAATTGACGTTGTTAAGCACACGAACAAAGGGCAAATGAAGTTCCCAAGCACAAGATCAAGGGCAAAAGCGGTTGTTAAGCATACGAACAACGCCAATTAAGGTTGTTAAGCACACAAACAGGACCAAATGAGGTTCCTAAGCACAAGAACAAATGCTAATGTTGTTGATAAGCACAAGATCAAGGGCAAAAGAGGTTGTTAAGCACACGAACAAAACCAATTGAGGTTGTTCAGCATACAAACAAGGGCAAATGAGGTTCCTAAGCACAAGAACAAATGCAAATGTGGTATATAAGCACAAGATCAAGGGAAAAAGAGGTTGTTAAGCACACAAACAAGAGCAAATGAGGATCCTAAGAACAAGAACAAATGCAAATGTGGCTCATAAGCACAAGATCAAGGGCAAAAGAGGTTGGTAAGCACACGAACAAAGCCAACTGAGGTTGTTAAGCATACAAACAAGGGCAAATGAGGTTCCTAAGCACAAGAACAAATGCAAATGAGTTTCATAAGAAAAAGATCAAGGAAAAATTATGTTGCAAAGTGCAAGAACAACGGCAAATGAGATTGTTAAGCACAAGAAAAAGTGTAAATAATGTTGCTAATCACAAGAACAAGGGAAAAAGAAGTTGAGAAGCATATGAACAAAGATGACAGAGGTTGTTAAGCACACAAACAAGGGCAAATGAAGTTCCTAAGCACACCAACAAACGCAAATTTGGTTCATAAGCACAAGATCAAGGGCAAAAGAGGTTGTTAAGCATACGAACAACCCCAATTGAGGTTGTTAAGCACACAAACTAGAGCAAATGAGGTTCCTCAGCACAAGAAAAAATGCAAGCGTGGTTCATAAGCACAAGATCAAGGGCAAAACAGATTGTTAAGCACACAAACAAAGCCAATTTATGTTTTTAAGCACACAAATATGGACAAATGAGGTTCCTCAACACAAGAACAAATACAAATGTGGTTCATAAGCACAAGATCAAGGGCAAAACAGGTTGTTAGGCACACGAACAAAGCCAATTTATGTTGTTAAGAGCACAAACAAGGGCAAATGAGGTCCCTTAGCACAAGAACAAATGCAAATGTGGTTCATAAGCACACGATCAAGGGCTAAACAGGTTGTTAAGCACACGAACCAAGCCAATATATGATGTTAAGCACACAAACAAGGGCAAATGACGTTTCTAAGCACCAGTACAAATTCAAATGAGGTTCATAAGTACAAGATTTAGGGAAAATTATGTTGCAAAGTGCAAGACCAATGACAAATGAGATTGTGATGCACAAGAAAAAGTGTAAATGATGTTGCTAAGCACAATAACAAGGGCAAAAGAAGTTGAGAAGCATATGAACAACAATAATTGAGGTTGTTAAGCACACAAACAAGTGCAAATGAAGTTCCTAAGCACAACAACAAATCCAAATTGGGTTCATAAGCACAAGATCAAGGGCGAAAGAGGTTGTTATGCATACGAACAAGAGCAAATGAGGTTCCTCAGCACAAGAACAAATGTAAATGTGGTTCATAGGCTCATGATCAAGGGCAAAACAGGTTGTGAAGGAGACGAACAAAGATAATTTATGTTGTTAAGCACAGAAACAAGGGCAAATGAGGTTCCTCAGCACAAGAACAAATGCAAATGTGGTTCCTAAGCACAAGATCAAGGGCAAAACAGGTTGTTAAGCACACGAACAAAGCCAATTTATGTTGTTAAGCACACAAAAAAGGGCAAATGACGTTCCTAAGCACAAGTGCAAATTCAAATGAGCTTCATAAGTACAAGATTTAGGAAAAATTATATTGCAAAGTGCAAGAACAACGACAAATGAGATTGTTACGCACAAGAAAAAATGTAAGTGATGATGTTATGCACAAGAACAAGGGCAAAAGAAGTTGAGAAGCATATGAACAACGATAATTGACGTTGTTAAGGACACGAACAAGGGCAAATGAAGTTCCCAAGCACAAGATCAAGGGCAAAAGAGGTTGTTAAGCATACGAACAACGCCAATTAAGGTTGTTAAGCTCACAAACAAGGGCAAATGAGATTCCTAAGCACAAGTACAAATGCAGATGAGGTTCATAAGCACAAGATTTAGGGAAAATTTTATTGCAAAGTGCAAGAACAACGACAAATGAGATTGTTATGCACAAGAAAAAATGTAAATGATGATGCTAAGCACGAGAACAAGGGCAGAAGAAATTGCGAAGCATATGAACAACGATAATTGACGTTGTTAAGCACAGGAACAAGGACAAATGAAGTTCCATAGCACTAGAACAACTGCAAATGTGGTATATAAGCACAAGATCAAGGGCAAAAGAGGTTGTAAAGCATATGAACAACGCCAATTGAGGTTGTTAACCACACAAACAAGAGCAAATGAGGTTCCTAAGCACAAGAACACATACAAATGTGGTTCATAAGCACAAGATGAAGGGCAAAACAGGTTGTTAAGCACACGAACAAAGCCAATTTATGTTGTCAAGCACACAAACAAGGGCAAATGAGGTTCATAAGAACAAGATCAAGGGAAAATTATGTTGCAAAGTGTAAGAACAACGGCAAATGAGATTGTTATGCACAAGAAAAAGTGTAAATGATGTTGCTAAGCACAAGAACAAGGTCAAAAGAAGTTGAGAAGCATATGAACAACGATAATTGAGGTTGTAAAGCACACAAACAAGGGCAAATGAAGTTCCTAAACACAACAACAAAAGCAAATTAGGTTCATAAGAACAAGATCAGGGGTAAAAGAGGTTGTTAAGCATACGAACAATGCCAATTGAGGTTGTTAAGCACAAAAACAAGAGCAAATGAGGTTCCTCAGCACAAGAACAAATGCAAATGTGGTTCATTAGCACAAGATCAAGGGTAAAAGAGGTTGTTAAGCACACGAAAAAAGCCAATTTATGTTGTTAAGCACACAAACAAAGGCAAATGAGGTTCCTAAGCACAAGTACAAATGCAAATGAGGTTCAGAAGTACAAGATTTAGGGAAAATTATGTTGCAAAGTGCAAGAACAAGGACAAATGAGATTGTTATGCACAAGAAAAAGTGTAAATGATGTTGGTAAGCACAAGAACAAGGGCAAAAGAAGTTGAGAAGCATATGAACAACGATAATTGACGTTGTTAAGCACACGAAGAAGGCCAAATGAAGTTCCCAAGCACCCGAACAAATGCAAATGTGGTATATTAGCACAAGATCATGGGCAAAAGAGGTTGTAAAGCATATGAACAACGCCAATTGAGGTTGTTAAGCACACAAACAAGAGCAAATGAGGTTCCTAAGCACAAGAACACATACAAATGTGGTTTATAAGTACAAGATCCAGGGCAAAAGAGGTTGTTAAGAACACGAACAAAGCCAAATTGAGGTTGTTAAGCATACAAACAAGGGCAAATGAGGTTCATAAGAACAAGATCAAGGGAAAATTATGTTGCAAAGTGTAAGAACAACGGCAAATGAGATTGTTATGCACAAGGAAAATTGTAAATCATGTTGCTAAGTATACGAACAAGGGCAAAAGAGGCTAAAAACATACGAACAACGACAATTGAATTTGTTAAGCACCCGAAGAAGGGGAAATGAGGTTGCTAAGCACAAGATCAAATGAAAATGAGGTTCAGAAGTACAAGATCAAGGGAAAAAGAAGTTGTTCAGCACACAAACATACCCAATTGAGGTTGTTAAGCACACAAACAAGGGTAAATGTTCCTAAGCACCAAAACAAAGGCAAATCTGGTTTATAAGCACAAGATCAAGGGAAAATTATGTTACAAAGCGCTAGAACAAAGATAAATGTGGTTGTTCAGTACTAGAAAAAGTGGAAATGATGTTACTAAGCACAAGAACAAGGGCAAAAAAGGTTAAGAAGCATATGAACAATGAGAATTGAGGTTGTTAAGCACACGAACAGGGGCAAATAAGGATCATATGCACAAGAAGAAATGCAAATGAGGTTCATAAGAACAAGATCAAGGGCAAATTATGTTGCGAAGCGAAAGAACAACGAGAAATGAGGTTGTTCAACACTAGAAAAAGTGTAAATGATGTTGCTAAGCACAAGAATAACGGCAAAAGAGGTTATGAAGCATATGAACAACGATAATTGAGGTTGTTTAAGCACATGAACAAGGGCAAATGTAGTTTCTCAGCACAAGAACAAATGCAAATGAGGTTCATAAGTACAAGATAAAGGGAAAATTATATTGCAAAATGCAAGAACAACGACACATGAAATTGTTATGCACAAGAAAAAGTGTAAATGATGTTGCTAATCACAAGAACAAGGGCAAAAAAAGTTGAGAAGCATATGAACAACAATAATTGAGGTTGTTAAGCACACAGACAAGGGCAAATCAAGTTCCTAAGCACAACAAGAAATTCAAATGAGGTTCATAAGCACAAGATCAAGGGCAAAAGAGGTTGTTAAGCTTACGAACAACGCCAATTGAGGTTGTTAAGCACACAAACAAGAGCAAATGAGGTTCCTTAACACAAGAACAAATGCAAATGTGGTTCACTAGCACAAGATCAAGGGCAAAACAGGTTGTTAAGCACACGAACAAATGCAAATGAGGTTCATAAGTACAAGATTTAGGGAAAATTATATTGCAAAGTGCAATAACAACGACAAATGAGATTGTTATGCACCAGAAAAAGTGTAACTGATGTTGCTATGCAGAAGAACAAGGGCAAAAGAAGTTGAGAAGCATATGAACAAGGATAATTGAAGTTGTTAAGCACACAAACAAGGGAAATGAAGTTCCTAAACACAACAACAAATGCAAATTAGTTTCATAAGCACAAGATCAAGGGAAAAAGAGGTTGTTAAGCATAAGAACAATGCCAATTCAGGTTGTTAAGCACACAAACAAGAGCAAATGAGGTTCCTAAGCACAACAACAAATGAAAATGTGGTTCATAAGCACAAGATCAAGGGTAAAAGAGATTGTTAAGCACACGAACAAAGCCAATTGAGGTTGTTAAGCATACAAACAAGGGCAACTGAGGTTCCTAAGCACAAGAACAAATGAAAATGAGGTTCATAAGAACAAGATCAAGGGAAAATTATGTTGCAAAGTGCATGAATAACGGGTAATGAGATTGTTATGCACAAAGAAAAGTGTAAATGATGTTGCTAAGTATACGAACAAGGGCGAAAGAGGCCAAGAACCATATGAACAACGACAATTGAGGTTGTTAAGCACCTGAAGAGGGGCAAATGAGGTTCGCACAAGATCAAATGAAAATGAGGTTAAGAAGCACAAGATCAAGGGAAAAACAAGTTGTTCAGCAGACAAACAAATCCAATTGAGGTTGTTAAGCACGCAAACAAGGTCAAATGTTCCTAAGCACAAAAACAAATGCAAATCTGGTTGTTCAGCACTAGAAAAACAAGCACAACAACAAATGCAAATTAGGTTCATAAGCATAAGATCAAGGGTAAAAGAGGTTGTTAAGCATACGAACAACGCCAACTGAGGTTGTTAAGCACACAAACAAGAGCAAATGAGGTTCCTCAGCACAAGAACAAATGCAAATGTGCTTCATAAGCAAGATCAAGGGCAAAACAAGTTGTTAAGCACACGAACTAAGCCAATTTATGTTGTTAAGCACACAAACAAGGGTAAATGAGGTTCCTAAGCACAAGTACAAATGCAAATGAGGTTCATAAGTACAAGATTTAGGGAAAATTATGTTGCAAAGTGCAAGAACAACGACAAATGAGATTGCTATGCACAAGAAAAAGTGTAAATGATGTTGCTAAGCATAAGAACAAGGGCAAAAGAAGTTGAGAAGCATATGAACAACGATAATTGAGGTTGTTAAGCACACCAATAAGGGCAAATGAAGTTCCTAATCACAACAACAAATGCAAATCTGGTTCATAAGCACAAGATCAAGCGCAAAAGAGGTTGTTAAGCATACGAACAACGCCAATTGAGGTTGTTAAGCACACAAATAAGAGCAAATGAGGTCCCTCAGCACAAGAACAAATGCTAATGTGGTTCATAAGTACAAGATCAAGGGTAAAACAGGTTGTTAAGCACAGGAACAAAGCCAATTTATGTTGTTAAGCACACAAACAAGGGCAAATGAGGTTGTTAAGCACAAGTACAAATGCAACTGAGGTTCATAAGTACAAGATTTAGGGAAAATTATGTTGCAAAGTGCAAGAACAATGACAAATGAGATTGTTATGCACCAGAAAAAGTTTAAATGATGTTCCTAAGCACAAGAACAAGGGCAAAAGAAGTTGAGAAGCATATGAACAACGATAATTGAGGTTGTAAAGCACACAAACAAGGGCAAATAAAGTTCCTAAATACAACAACAAATGCAAATTAGGTTCATAGGCACAAGATCAAGGGTAAAAGAGGTTGTTAAGCATACGAACAATGCCAATTGGGATTGTTAAGCACACAAACAAGAGCAAATGAGGTTCCTCAGCACAAGAACAAATGCAAGTGTGGTTCATAAGTACAAGATCAAGGGCAAAACAGGTTGTTAAGCACACGAACAAAGCCAATTTATGTTGTTAAGCACACAAACAAGGGCTAATGAGGTTCCTAAGCACCAGTAAAAATGCAAATGAGGTTCATAAGTACAAGATTTAAGGAAAATTATATTGCAAAGTGCAAGAACAACGACAAATGAGATTGTTATGCACCAGAAAAAGTGTCACTGATGTTGCTAAGCACAAGAACAAGGGCAAAAGAAGTTGAGAAGCATATGAACAACGATAATTGAGGTTGTAAAGCACACAAACAAGGGCAAATAAAGTTCCTAAATACAACAACAAATGCAAATTAGGTTCATAGGCACAAGATCAAGGGTAAAAGAGGTTGTTAAGCATACGAACAACGCCAATTGGGGTTGTTAAGCACACAAACAAGAGCAAATGAGGTTCCTCAGCACAAGAACAAATGCAAATGTGGTTCATAAGTACAAGATCAAGGGCAAAACAGGTTGTTAAGCACACGAACAAAGCCAATTTATGTTGTTAAGCACACAAACAAGGGCAAATGAGGTTCCTAAGCACAAGAACAAATGCAAATGAGTTTCATAAGAACAAAATCAAGGGAATATTATGTTGCAAAGTGCAAGAACAACGGGAAATGAGATTGTTATGCACAAGGAAAAGTGTAAATGATGTTGCTAAGTATACGAACACGGGAAAAGAGGCTAAGAATCATACGAACAATGACAATTGAGGTTGTTAAGCACCCGAAGATGGGCAAATGAGATTCCTAAGCACAAGATCAAATGAAAATGAGGTTCAGAAGCACAAGATCAAGGGAAAAAGAAGTTGTTAAGCACAGAAGCAAAGCCAATTGACGTTGTTAATCACACAAACAAGGGCAAATTTCCGTAAGCACAAAAACAAATGCAAATCTGGTTTATAAGCACAAGATTAAGGGAAAATTATGTTACAAAGCGCTAGAACAACGAGAAATGTGGTTGTTCGGCACTAGAAAAAGTATAAATAATGTTACTAAGCACAAGAATAAGGGCAAAAGAGGTTAAGAAGCATATGAACAACGACAATTGAGGTTGTTAAGCACACGAACAGGGGCAAATGAGGATCCTATGCACAAGAACAAATGCAAATGAGGTTCATAAGAACAAGATCAAGGGCAAATTATGTTGCAAAGCGCAAGAACAACGAGAAATGAGGTTGTTCAACACTAGAAAAAGTGTAAATGATGTTGCTAAGCACAGGAACAAGGGTAAAAGAGGTTAAGAAGCGTATGAACAATGATAATTGAAGTTGTTTAAGCACACGAACAAGTGCAAATGAAGTTTCTAAGCACAAGAACAAATGCAAATGAGGTTCATAATTACAACATCAAGGGAAAATTATGTGCAAGAACAATGACAAATGAGATTGTTATGCACAAGAAAAAGTGTAAATGATGTTGCTAAGCACAATAACAAGGGCAAAAGAAGTTGAGAAGCATATGAACAACAATAATTGAGGTTGTTAAGCACACAAACAAGTGCAAATGAAGTTCCTAAGCACAACAACAAATTTAAATTAGGTTCATAAGCACAAGATCAAGGGCAAAAGAGGTTGTTAAGCATACGAACAAGAGCAAATGAGGTTCCTCAGCACAAGAACAAATGCAAATGTGGTTCATAGGCGCAAGATCAAGGGCAAAACAGGTTGTTAAGGAGACGAACAAAGATAATTTATGTTGTTAAACACAGAAACAAGGGCAAATGAGGTTCCTCAGCACAAGAACAAATGCAAATGGGGTTCCTAAGCACAAGATCAAGGGCAAAACAGGTTGTTAAGCACACGAACAAAGCCAATTTTTGTTGTTAAGCACACAAAAAAGGGCAAATGACGTTCCTAAGCACAAGTGCAAATTCAAATGAGCTTCATAAGTGCAAATTCAAATGAGCTTCATAAGTGCAAGATTTAGGAAAAATTATATTGCAAAGTGCAGGAACAACGACAAATGAGATTGTTACGCACAACAGAAAATGTAAGTGATGATGTTATGCACAAGTACAAGGGCAAAAGAAGTTGAGAAGCATATGAACAACGATAATTGACGTTGTTAAGGACACGAACAAGGGCAAATGAAGTTCCCAAGCACAAGATCAAGGGCAAAAGAGGTTGTTAAGAATACGAACAACGCCAATTAAGGGTGTTAAGCACACAAACAAGAGCAAATGAGGTTCCTAAGCACAAGAACAAATGCACATGTTGTTCATAAGCACAAGATCAAGGGCAGAAGAGGTTGTTAAGCACACGAACAAAGCCAATTGATGTTGTTAAGCATACAAACAAAGCAAATGAGGTCCCTAAGCACAAGAACAAATGCAAATGAGGTTCATAAGAACAAGATCAACGAAAAATTATGTTGCAAAGTGCAAGAACAACGGCGAATGAGATTGTTATGCACAAGAAAAAGTGTAAATGATGTTGCTAATCACATGAACAAGGGCAAAAGAAGTTGAGAAGCATATGAACAACGATAATTGAGGTTGTTAAGCACACAAACAAGGGCAAATGAAGTTCCTAAGCATAACAACAAATGCAAATTAGTTTCATAAGCACAAGATCAAGGGCAAAAGAGGTTGTTAACCATACGAACAACGCCAATTGAGGTTGTTAAGCACACAAACTAGACCAAATGAGGTTCCTCAGCAAAAGAACAAATACAAATGTGGTTCATAAGCACAAGATCAAGGGCAAAACAGATTGTTAAACACACGAACAAAGCCAATTTATGTTGTTAAGCTCACAAACAAGGGCAAATGAGCTTCCTCAGCACAATAACAAATGCAAATGTGGTTCATAAGCACAAGATCAAGGGCAAAAGAAGTTGTTAAGCACACGAACAAAGCCAATTTATGCTGTTTAAGCACACAGACAAGGGCAAATGAGATTCCTAAGCACAAGTACAAATGCAAATGAGGTTCATAAGTACATGATTTAGGGAAAATTATGTTGCAAAGTGCAAGAACAATGACAAATGAGATTGTTATGCACAAGAAAAAGTGTAAATGATGTTCCTAAGCACAAGAACAAGGGCAAAAGAAGTTGAGAAGCATATGAACAACGATAATTGAGGTTGTAAAGCACACAAACAAGGGCAAATAAAGTTCCTAAATACAACAACAAATGCAAATTAGGTTCATAGGCACAAGATCAAGGGTAAAAGAGGTTGTTAAGCATACGAACAACGCCAATTGGGGTTGTTAAGCACACAAACAAGAGCAAATGAGGTTCCTCAGCACAAGAACAAATGCAAATGTGGTTCATAAGTACAAGATCAAGGGCAAAACAGGTTGTTAAGCACACGAACATAGCCAATTTATGTTGTTAAGCACACAAACAAGGGCTAATGAGGTTCCTAAGCACAAGTACAAATGCAAATGAGGTTCATAAGTATAAGATTTAGGGAAAATTATATTGCAAAGTGCAAGAACAACGACAAATGAGATTGTTATGCACCAGAAAAAGTGTAACTGATGTTGCTAAGCACAAGAACAAGGGCAAAAGAAGTTGAGAAGCATATGAACAACGATAATTGACGTTGTTAAGCACACGAAGAAGGGCAAATGAAGTTCCCAAGCACCAGAACAAATGCAAATGTGGTATATAAGCACAAGATCAAGGGCAAAAGAGGTTGTAAAGCATATGAACAACGCCAATTGAGGTTGTTAAGCACACAAACAAGATCAAATGAGGTTCCTAAGCACATGAACACATACAAATGTGGTTCATAAGTACAAGATCAAGGGCAAAAGAGGTTGTTAAGAACACGAACAAAGCCAAATTGAGGTTGTTAAGCATACAAACAAGGGCAAATAAGGTTCATAAGAACAAGATCAAGGGAAAATTATGTTGCAAAGTGCAAGAACAACGACAAATGAGATTGTTATGCACAAGGAAAAATGTAAATCATGTTGCTAAGTATACGAACAAGGGCAAAAGAGGCTAAAAACATACGAACAACGACAATTGAATTTGTTAAGCACCCGAAGAAGGCGAAATGAGGTTGCTAAGCACAAGATCAAATGAAAATGAGGTTCAGAAGTACAAGATCAAGGGAAAAAGAAGTTGTTCAGCACACAAACATACCCAATTGAGGTTGTTAAGCACACAAACAAGGGTAAATGTTCCTAAGCACCAAAACAAAGGCAAATCTGGTTTATAAGCACAAGATCAAGGGAAAATTATGTTACAAAGCGCTAGAACAACGATAAATGTGGTTGTTCAGTACTAGAGAAAGTGTAAATGATGTTACTAAGCACAAGAACAAGGGCAAAAAAGGTTAAGAAGCATATGAACAACGACAATTGAGGTTGTTAAGCACACGAACAGGGGCAAATGAGGATCATATGCACAAGAACAAATGCAAATGAGGTTCATAAGAACAAGATCAAGGGCAAATTATGTTGCGAAGCGAAAGAACAACGAGAAATGAGGTTGTTCAACACTAGAAAAAGTGTAAATGATGTTGATAAGCACAAGAATAACGGCAAAAGAGGTTATGAAGCATATGAACAACGATAATTGAGGTTGTTTAAGCACATGAACAAGGGCAAATGAAGTTTCTCAGCACAAGAACAAATGCAAATGAGGTTCATAAGTACAAGATAAAGGGAAAATTATATTGCAAAATGCAAGAACAACGACACATGAAATTGTTATGCACAAGAAAAAGTGTAAATGATGTTGCTAATCACAAGAACAAGGGCAAAAGAAGTTGAGAAGCATATGAACAACAATAATTGAGGTTGTTAAGCACACAAACAAGGGCAAATCAAGTTCCTAAGCACAACAAGAAATTCAAAAGAGGTTCATAAGCACAAGATCAAGGGCAAAAGAGGTTGTTAAGCTTACGAACAACGCCAATTGAGGTTGTTAAGCACACAAACAAGAGCAAATGAGGTTCCTTACCACAAGAACAAATGCAAATGTGGTTCACTAGCACAAGATCAAGGGCAAAACAGGTTGTTAAGCACACGAACAAATGCAAATGAGGTTCATAAGTACAAGATTTAGGGAAAATTATATTGCAAAGTGCAATAACAACGACAAATGAGATTGTTATGCACCAGAAAAAGTGTAACTGATGTTGCTAAGCACAAGAACATGGGCAAAAGAAGTTGAGAAGCATATGAACAAGGATAATTGAAGTTGTTAAGCACACAAACAAGGGCAAAAGCACAACAACAAATGCAAATTAGTTTCATAAGCACAAGATCAAGGGAAAAAGAGGTTGTTAAGCATAAGAACAATGCCAATTCAGGTTGTTAAGCACACAAACAAGAGCAAATGAGGTTCCTAAGCACAAGAAGAAATGAAAATGTGGTTCATAAGCACAAGATCAAGGGTAAAAGAGGTTGTTAAGCACACGAACAAAGCCAATTGAGGTTGTTAAGCATACAAACAAGGGCAAATGAGGTTCCTAAGCACAAGAACAAATGAAAATGAGGCTCATAAGAACAAGATCAAGGGAAAATTATGTTGCAAAGTGCAAGAACAACGGCAAATGAGATTGTTATGCACAAGGAAAAGTGTAAATGATGTTGCTAAGTATACGAACAAGGGCAAAAGAGGCCAAGAACCATATGAACAACGACAATTGAGGTTGTTAAGCACCCGAAGAGGGGCAAATGAGGTTCGCACAAGATCAAATGAAAATGAGGTTAAGAAGCACAAGATCAAGGGAAAAAGAAGTTGTTAAGCACACAAACAAATCCAATTGAGGTTGTTAAGCACGCAAACAAGGTCAAATGTTCCTAAGCACAAAAACAAATGCAAATCTGGTTGTTCAGCACTAGAAAAACAAGCACAACAACAAATGCAAATTAGGTTCATAAGCATAAGATCAAGGGGAAAAGAGGTTGTTAAGCAGACGAACAACGCCAATTGAGGTTGTTAAACACACAAACAAGAGCAAATGAGGTTCCTCAGCACAAGAACAAATGCAAATGTGCCTCATAAGCACAAGATCAAGGGCAAAACAGGTTGTTAAGCACACGAACTAAGCCAATTTATGTTGTTAAGCACACAAACAAGGGTAAATGAGGTTCCTAAGCACAAGTACAAATGCAAATGAGGTTCATAAGTATAAGATTTAGGGAAAATTATGTTGCAAAGTGCAAGAACAACGACAAATGAGATTGTTATGCACAAGAAAAAGTGTAAATGATGTTGCTAAGCACAAGAACAAGGGCAAAAGAAGTTGAGAAGCATATGAACAACGATAATTGAGGTTGTTAAGCACACCAATAAGGGCAAATGAAGTTTCTAAGCACAACAACAAATGCAAATTAGGTTCATAAGCACAAGATCAAGCGCAAAAGAGGTTGTTAAGCATACGAACAACGCCAATTGAGGTTGTTAAGCACACAAATAAGAGCAAATGAGGTCCCTCAGCACAAGAACAAATGCTAATGTGGTTCATAAGTACAAGATCAAGGGTAAAACAGGTTGTTAAGCACAGGAACAAAGCCAATTTATGTTGTTAAGCACACAAACAAGGGCAAATGAGGTTCTTAAGCACAAATACAAATGCAAATGAGGTTCATAAGTACATGATTTAGGGAAAATTATGTTGCAAAGTGCAAGAACAATGACAAATGAGATTGTTATGCACAAGAAAAAGTGTAAATGATGTTCCTAAGCACAAGAACAAGGGCAAAAGAAGTTGAGAAGCATATGAACAACGATAATTGAGGTTGTAAAGCACACAAACAAGGGCAAATAAAGTTCCTAAATACAACAACAAATGCAAATTAGGTTCATAGGCACAAGATCAAGGGTAAAAGAGGTTGTTAAGCATACGAACAACGCCAATTGGGGTTGTTAAGCACACAAACAAGAGCAAATGAGGTTCCTCAAGCACAAGAACAAATGCAAATGTGGTTCATAAGTACAAGATCAAGGGCAAAACAGGTTGTTAAGCACACGAACATAGCCAATTTATGTTGTTAAGCACACAAACAAGGGCTAATGAGGTTCCTAAGCACAAGTACAAATGCAAATGAGGTTCATAAGTATAAGATTTAGGGAAAATTATATTGCAAAGTGCAAGAACAACGACAAATGAGATTGTTATGCACCAGAAAAAGTGTAACTGATGTTGCTAAGCACAAGAACAAGGGCAAAAGAAGTTGAGAAGCATATGAACAACGATAATTGACGTTGTTAAGCACACGAAGAAGGGCAAATGAAGTTCCCAAGCACCAGAACAAATGCAAATGTGGTATATAAGCACAAGATCATGGGCAAAAGAGGTTGTAAAGCATATGAACAACGCCAATTGAGGTTGTTAAGCACACAAACAAGAGCAAATGAGGTTCCTAAGCACAAGAACACATACAAATGTGGTTCATAAGTACAAGATCCAGGGCAAAAGAGGTTGTTAAGAACACGAACAAAGCCAAATTGAGGTTGTTAAGCATACAAACAAGGGCAAATGAGGTTCATAAGAACAAGATCAAGGGAAAAGAGGTTAAGAAGCATATGAACAATGTCAATTGAGGTTGTTAAGTACACAAACAACGGCAAATGAGGTTCCTAGGCACAAAAACAAATGCAAATGAGGTTCATAAGTACAAGATCAAGCGAAAAAGAGGTTGTTAAGCATACGAACAACGCATTTTGCCTTGGTTCTTGTGCCCTTGTTCTTGTTAATTTCAACATCATTTGCTTTTGTTCTTGTGGTTATCAACAACTTTTGCTACTGTTCTTATTCTTAGCAACATCATTGTAGTAGTTCTTGTGCTATGAAATGTCATTTGCCCTTGTTCTCATATTTAGCTACCTTATTTGCCCCTGTTCTTGTTTTTGGGAACCTCAGGTACCCTTGTTCTTGTGCTTAGAAATATCATTTTTCCTTATTCTTGTGCTTAGCAACCTCTTTCGTTGTTGTTCACTATTGTTGTGCTTAGCAACCTCTTTTGTTGTTGTTCACTATTTTTCATTCTTCTTGTACTTAGCAATAACATTTGCATTTGTTCTAGTGCTTAGCACATGCTTAACAACCTCATTAGTCTTTGTTTTTATTCTTAAGAACCTGATTTTCCCTTGTCTTGGTGCTTGGCAGCCTCACTTGCCCTTGTCCTGGTGCTTAGCAGCCTCACTTGTTCTTGTTCTTGTGCTTAACAACATCATTTGTAGTTGTTCTTGTGCATAGGAATATCATTTTCCCTTATTCTTGTGCTTAGCTACCTCATTTGTCGTTGTTCTCATGCTTATCAACCCCTTTTGCCCGTGTTCTTGTGCTTAACAACCTCATTTGTCATTATTCATATGCTTATCAACCTCTTTTGCCCTTGTTCTTGTTCATAGCAACATCATATTCATTTGTTCTTATGCTTATCAACTTCTTTTGCCATTGTTCTTGTTCTTAGCAACATCATTGCATTTGGTCTTGTGCTTAGAAATGTCATTTGACCTTGTTCATATACTTAACAACCTCATTTGCTATGGTCTTGTGCATTGTAACATCATTTGCATTTGTTTTCATTTTCTCTTGTTCTTGTGCTTAGTAACCTCATTTGTCGTTGTTCTTGTGCTTTGCAATATCATTTGCATTTGTTTTTGTGCTTACCAACATCATTTGTATTTGTTCTTATTTTTGGGACCCTTACCTACCTTGTTGTTATGCTTAGGAACATCATTTTCCCGTGTGCTCAGCAGCATCATTTGTCGTTGTTCATATGCTTATCAGCCTCTTTTGCCCTTGTTTTTGTGCTTAACAACCTCATTGTCGTTGTTTGTATGCTTATCAACCCTTTTTGTCCTTGTTATTGTGCTTAACAACCACATTAGACGATGTTCTTGTGCTTAGGAACATCATTTGTATTTGTCCTGGTGCTTAGCACATTATTTGCATTTGTTCTGGTGCATAACAACCTTGTTAGTGTTTGGTTTTGTTCTTTGAAACCTGATTTCCCATTTTTCTTGTGCTTAGCAACCTCATTTGCCCTTGTTCTTATGCTTAACTACCTCATTTGTCGTTGTTCTTTTACTTAGAAATCACATTTTCCCTTGTTCTTGTGCTGAACAACCTCATTTGTTGTTGTCCATATATTTATCAACCCCTTTTGCTATTTTCTTGTGCTTAACAGCCTCAATTGTCATTGTTCATATACTTATCAACCTCTTTTGCCCTTGTTCTTGCTCTTAGCAACATCATTGCATTTGTTTTTATGTTTATCTACATTTTTTACCACTGTTCTTGTTTTTAGCAACATCATTGCATTTGTTCTTGACTTAGAAGCATCATTTTCTCTTGTTCTTATACTTAGCAACCTCATTTACCTTATTCATGTGCTTAGCAACATCATTTGTATTTGTTCTTGTTCTTACCAACATCATTTGTATTTGTTCTTATTTTAGGGAACCTCACTTACCCTTGTTCTTGTGATGAGGATTATCAATTTTTCTTGTTTTTGTGCTTTGCAAACTCACTTTTTATTGTTAATATGTTTATTAACCCCTTTTGCCCTTGTTCTTGTACTTAGCAACATCATTTGCACTTGTTCTGGTGCTTAGCACATCGTTTGCACTTATTCTGGTGCTTAGCACATCGTTTGCATTTGCTCAGGTGCTTAACAACCTCATTAGTCTTTGTTTTTGTTCTTAGGATCCAGATTTTTGTCCTTGTTCTTGTGCTTAGCAATCTCATCTGCCCTTGTTCTTGTGCTTAACAAACTCATTTGTCGTTGTTTTGTGCTTTGCAACATCATTTGCCCTTGATCTAGTGCTTATCATCCTCATTTACATTTGATCTTGTGCTTAGAAACCTCATTTGTCCTTGTTCTTGTTATTTTCAACATCATTTGTATTTGTTCTTATGCTTATCAACATCTTTTGTCATTGTTTTTGTTCTTGGCAACATTATTGCTATTGTTCTTGTACTTAGTAACGTCATTCATCGTTGTTATCATATTTAACAACCTCATTTGTCCTTGTTCTTGTTTTAGGGAACCTCAGTTTCTCAAAATTAAAATTGTGGGTTCTTTTGAAAGTCAGATGGGATTACCAGCCAACTATTTAAATAATGACAAAAGTTATACAGATATTACATAAAGCATGAAAAGGAGGAAGTAAAATATGAGGCCAATTGATATCATTTTTAATCTTTTACGTGGTGTAATTTCGTAGGTTAGTCTTTTGTGTGATTCACCTAACAGTGTTCACAATTTTTAAATGATCATCTTGTTTCAGTTCTTCTATAATTAAATATAGACATTGGATGAATCATATCATAATTAATATATACACACACACATATTGTTGTGTGTAGAAAAAAATGCAAATTTCTGGATTAAATTTGCTAAATATTTGAGACATTGGAGGAAACTTATGAAGGTACTGAAGTTTTATTTTTGTTTTCATGATTAAGTTTCTATACAATATTAAGAAATAAATCAATTGAACTGTGCCTTTTTCATTGCAACTGAGAAAGATTGTACATGCTGAGCTAGGAATTATGTAGATATTGCAAAAGTAATAATCTAACAGTATAGTATATTTCTTTCTTCTTCTTTGTAGTGTGGGATATATATAGAAATTATATGATGGAAATCCTAATGAGAAGCAAAGCGACCAAAACAACCCAATTCTGATTACGTAAACCGGCTTTAATGATAGCACTGCAGAAAGTACTTTCCGTACAAATGAAGTAAGTCATGGGTACATGAATTAATATTGAGAAATGAATTTTAATAAAAGTACTGTGTGCCTTTGTCATTGCCACTGTAAAAGAATGTACAGATGAGGGAACCGACTCCACTTCTTTTCTTGAGAAGAGGAGGGTCATTTTTTTCTTCCATCTAGATCATTCAAAATCTATAGTATGGTCTTAATTATTTTCTATTTTCAAATCAATTTAATCTATTAAAATGATCCAGATTTAATTGAAGCCGTATGATAGACTTTGAACGATCCGGATGGGAGAAAATGAGGGTGTTCCTTTTCTCAAGAAAAGAAGCAGATTTTGATCCCAGGAGGAGCTAGGAATTATGTAGATGCAAAAGTAATAATCTGACAGTACAGTATATTTCTTTCTTCTTCTTTGTAGTGTGGGATATATATTTAAGTTGTTTGATGGAAATCCTAATAAGTAGAAGCGACCAAAACAACCCAATTCTGATTGCGCAAACCGGCTTTAATGATGGCACTGCAGAAAGTACTCTCCATACAAATGAAGTAAGTCATGGGTACATGAATTAATATTTGCATATTGTGGCTTAAATGTATGTTTATAAAATAGTTAAGGTATCCTTCGACCTTTACAGCATGTGTAGAAATTGTCATTTTTTATAATTAATGTTGTTGCCTGTATTCAATCTCCATATTCATTGGACCATATTGTGATTGTGCTTTTGTGCAGAGGAAGTACCCAACTTGTTAAAATGGAAGTTGATCAATGCATCTCGATCTTCTTTGAGGGTTATGATATGCTTGTACATAATGCCAAGGAGGCGAAGTTACTTTTGGGTTTACCACCCAAATTCTGCAGGAGTTACTAGTTAGTTAATGAGGAGAACTTCTATAAATAAATTAAAAGTCTTAAAAATTTAGGATATCCTATATTAAAAAAGAAAATTAAATGTGGTCTGAAAAATGTTCCCATCAACATGATGGAAAATAAAATTAGTTGCATCGGATTTTGAAAGGGAAACAGTGAAGACATGTGTTTGATATTATGAAATTGGTTGGTTACTATTAATGAAATTGCTAAATAAAAAGTAGATGTTGATAATAAAAGAATGTTGTATAAACATTTCAGCTCTAAAAGAAAAATATTATTTTTTGACAACCTGATATATATTGATCTTACAATGCAAGAAAAAATTAGCTGAGTGTTCCTTCTTTTGTATACTAATTGGTCAGTGATAGAAAAAATTACAACTTGACAATTTTTTTTTTTATTTTACTTCTTTATTTCGGAATTCTAGAGTAGAGGCCTCTTGGCACATTGAAGTAAATCCAGACTGGCCTCACTTCTAATAGTGGAACAGTCATTATTTGTTGTTTATTTAAAATTGTACTAAATAATAAAGTGTAACTTCATTTTTTAATTATCTTGTTTGATCTATCTGATATTATTATTCACAATTTCAAATGACTATGCAACATTAACTAAAAGCATTTGCTTTTACATGTCAAATTTTCTTTTAAACTTAATATAATATAAAGTCAAGTAGTAAAAAAAAAGAAACTTCATTAATTTAATGCTTTTATTTTATATCATTTATTGACGGATTGACTTTATTTCAAATTAATTTGAAAATTTATAACTTGGTCATATAATCGTATTACTTGTGAAGTAGCTCAATTTCAACATTTTAGATTCCTCATTTGAAGTCAACTTAATAAATTTGAATTATAACTAAAAGAAAACTTGGTGAGTTTAAGAACATTCTAGTTCCACTGCTGGAATTATTGTGTAAATAAGCAGTATCACGTTTTTTTATATATGTTTTTAAGTACAATATGTTCTATGTTATTGTTAGTTAAAGTGTATTATATTTTTTTACTTGTTATTTATGTTGTTATAGCAATTTTTAGTTAAATCTATTAAACTCGAAACATTGAAACTTTTGTATTGGAGACAATAAAATTTTCTTGTAAAGTATCATCTATTAATTTCTCTACAAAATCTCAACGTTTATATTAGCTATACAATTAAAGTCATAATCGTGTGAATTAGTACCAGTAATTCTGCCCAATTCCTTCAGAGCGTTTATGACAATGAACCTTAATTTCATGGAGATAAGTTGTTATACGGAGTAAAAGAGGATTGAAAATGACAGCCTCGATCGGTAGAGAAACCTGCTCCTGATCTTTAGAGGGGTTTAGTAGAGTAATTCTACATGCATTTTTTTATATACTAATAAGAATTATATATGGTAATTCTGATGATTCTTTAATATCTCATTCAGAATATAACCTTCATCTTTTGATAATAAGAAGAAATCATTCATCATTGTGTTGGTTCTATGTGTGAGCTACTTTCTCAATTGAATTAAATATAGAGTATGATTTCTAGAAGAATATTACTGGGACCAGAAAAAAAAATGGCAATCAATTTCTGATAATAGAAAATAACACAATAAGAAGTACTAGATAAAACAGGGCCTTAGTCCCATCAAATAAAATCATGCTGGTCTCGCCTCTAAGGTTGCAAAAATAATTGTTTAGTCCTCTCTTATGTGATCTATCTAACACAATTCACAACATTCAAATGATTTTGCTAGGTCATTTATACATATTTGCTATTTATAAACTTTCATGTTGTTTTTTATAGTGTCGTGCTGATGAATTGGAAAAATTAATGATCTCTAATAAGCAATTTACTATATTTATAATTATAATGTTCACACTTATAAACTTCGCAAGATTTGTGATAATGGAGGAAACAAATAAAGGTAGGGCTTAATTAACAAAATGCTTAAGCTTGACTGCTAACAAATATGCTTAAATATTAAAAAGCATTCATAAATTTTTATTATAAAAACGTTACATGAATAAATACTCAGACCATATATATAAAATGAGAAATAAAAGTAATCTATATAATTTTTATTGACAAATGTACAATTCGGGGACTAGGATTATTAATTATTTGTCTTAACTGCACTTCCCTATTCTGCAATGCTTCAAGAACTGTAGAGTTTCTGTCTGAAATAATAAGTAAAATTGCCTTGCCCCTTGATTGTATATGAAAATTGAGGTAATTTTTTTGTTGTTGTCCATTGTATCAAATTTTCTTCAAAATAGATCTATATTCATATTACATTTTATTATTTTGACATCTCTCGTAATTTCTTATTATATTTTTCTTTCACTTTTTAGATTTTATTTTATTTTGGGGGGACAGCTATTTCAAAATGTATTAATTTATTTTTTAATGTAAATTTTCAGGAATAACTCTACAGATATAATAGTGAAGTTGGGTTTGAAGCCACATGTAATTGCACTACTTTCTGGAACTTTTGGTTTGGTTGCATCTAATTGCGAAAGATGATCTAACTGCTCAAGATGTCGTTAGGTGGTCTCAAATGAGGGTCCACATGTTAATAATATAATTTTACATGTTTTTCACATATATTTGGAACAACATGTAAGTTATTTCTTTGGGTATTATACATTGTAGGCATTTTTAATTTTTACAGGTTTGTGATTGTTTTAGGTTTTCTAGAAAAAAAACTTAAATTGAATATTGTTACTCATGGTAAAGCAACATGTAAGCTTAAATTAGTATTCTATATCTTAATTTGTTCGCATAAAATCGCACAAAATGAATGTCATTCCTTTTTCTCGAAAAAATAAATATATAATGTAATTACTTTATATATTCAGAAATACTATTAATTTTCATTTTACTTTCAAAAATTTTGGTCGGATTTGGAAAGAGAAACAGTTAAGACACGTACATGATATTTTGAAATTGGATACTTAATATTGATAAATTTTATTAATATAAAAAATAGATGTTGATATTTTTTTTGCTCTGTAAATTATTAAGTTCTAAATTAAAAAATAACTGTTTTAGATAATTTGAGTACCATACAATGAAGATGATTTGTTATATACGGGGAAAGCATGAAATGCAATGATGAAAAACCTATGTAAAAAACCTGCTTGTAAACTTTTTCATATCCGAATCTTATTATTATTTATATGAGATAATATAATCCTAGATGTTTTTTTTATAAATAAGAATTCCCTTTATTCTGGTAATTTTTGAATATGACATTCAGATACTAAATCTTAATATTTCCATAATGAGACGAGATCATTTATCATTTGTGTTGGTCCTATTGTTCAGATAGTTTATCAATTGAATTCAAGTTTTCTCATATTAAGCTGAATAAAATTATATTTGGACAAATGTTCCATAGAAGATTCGTGATTCATTACAAATTATATATATGTTATATTTTTTTATTGATAATTGATTATCAAATTGATAAATAACAAAATAATCTCTTTAGTATTTCATAAAACACATTTTTGTTCTAATATTTTGGGGATTGTGCTGTTATTAAGTCAAATATCCAATAAAAGATATTCATACGAATTTTGAATTTGCAATATAGTACAGCTAGCGTCATTCTTAACACTAGATTAAAAGCTGATTCTTATTTTGATATTGATGTGATTGAAACTTATTTCTTACGTTTTCTTTTAGTTCAAGTTTATCCGTCTTAGATTGGTTGAAGTCTATCAATTTTAGTCGTTTAAAAGCCCAACTAATTAAACGACTAAAATTGATTGGGCTTACTTCTTGTACTTTTATATTTTAAGGTTTTTTGGAGGGTTTTTTTTATGAAGATTTGCTGGTTACTGTAAAGTGCGAAACTGGTGTTTCATGTAATAATCAAACAGTAGTTGTAATTGTATAATGAGCCAAACTTTTCTATAAATAGATATAAATTATTGGTATATTAATAAAAATATTGTATATATAAAAAATCCAAATTTTTCTCCCGTTCAGATCTCAAAATCATTAGGATCGACCATATATGCATAAGAATTAATTACTGAATATAATACTATGAAACTAAATATTTGCTGCTACATACATTTTCTCTTATTTGAATAGTGAAAACTCGATACAATTGATAAAATGTTCAACCTCCTGACAAGGCCCATAAATGGCTGACATATAATATGTAGGGAGAATTTGTTATATGCCACTCAAAAACCTTCAATTTTGAAAATTGCCACTACAAAATTGGAGTTCATGCCAATGCCATTACAAATCTAATTTATTTGTAATTTTGCTCTAAATACAAATTTAATCATGTTAAAATAAAAATAAAATAAAAATTGACTAAAATACCCTCCAAATACAGATACACTCTGCGTTCTCTCCTTGTGTAGTGCAGCCTGCAGGTGGGGTCCGCTTCCTTCACCAATAGAGCAAACGGGTTGACTAAAATACACTCTGAGATGCCTCACGAAGAATCAATAGAGCAAACGGGTTGATTAATTGACCCGCTTCCTTCACCAATCCGCATCGTGTCTAATCTCTCTATATATGGAAGCTATCGGTATCTTCCATTTTTTTGCAATTTTGAGTAGAACTATGCTTTCAGCTTTCTCTTACAATTGGCTTCGCCAAACCACTATATTCCTTATCAAAATTAATAGAAATTCCAGTTTGTTCTTGTTCGATTGAATCTCTGGTGTAGTTACCCTATTTCCCTCTTGGAGTTGCCCTCCGTGAGTTGCTCATTTCTTCCATTCTCTCTTTATTTTGATGATTTTAGAGTTTAAATCGTGATCTGCTCACTAAAACCAGGTGTCTTGAGACTTATGGCTAATCAATGGAGATTTAAGGAGATTTTGCTCATTAATTCAGTATAATGTGATTGTGTGGGCAAGAAAAGGCATTCAGGGGCTCCGCTCAGGGTACTGGGTACAAATACTGGTACCAGGGGCTCTCGTGTGAGCGGATCTAAATTTATTGCAATTGCGTTGTATGGTTGTTTTGATGTAACAATCCTTTAAGATTATCAATATATTCCCACGGCAGCCTCTGCCACTTGGTTTTTCAAAACAAAAAAAAATTCAGTATAATGTGGAGGCGCGATCTCTACAGAGGAGAAGGAGGCAAGTGGTGGAGGCGAGGAGGCGATGGAGTCTCTGAATGATATAAAGATGAAGGGTAAAATAGGAAATACAGGAATACATGTTTTAATACAGAAATTTTAAATTAATTTTACATAAAGAATCAGTATTAATGGCAAAAATACAATTAACTTAGATTTGTAATGGCATTGGCATGAACTCCAATTTTGTAGTGGCAATTTTCAAAATTGAAGGTTTTTGAATGGCATATAACCAATTCTCCCTAATATGTATATGGATGACCACACTGCTACGTCCACAGAAGAACCGAACTTAAACAATTAGCCTTAGATAGTTCCACAGTCAAACATTGCATGGTTGAAGTTGTTCCCTCCAAACAACACATTCAAGAGAAAAATTAGTACTAACTTCACAAGCCATGACTTGGTACTGATAAGACCCCAATAAGATAAGATTGAAAGGTGAGCCTCAAGATCCTTGGCCTCCTCTCCTTGACATACAAATCGAGCGCTTCTCCGACTCTCTCTGTCCATTTTTCATCAGAAGAAGCTTCGGCTGGTGCGTTTATCACGTTCGACAAGCACCTGCTGAGCATAATAGCATCTTCAAGTGCAGCTGCACCGCCTTGGCCAGTGAATGGACCCATGATATGCATGGCATCACCGGCAACTGTCATTGTTCCCCTCGTCAAATTTTGGTGATATAGGGCCCACGGGGACCGGTATGCGGACTGCCTCATGCTCAATGTTTCCATGTCACACGTCCTCACGGACTCCACGATCTCACTCGGCGATCCCTTAAGTTGTTTGACAGTATATTCTCTGATGACCTCAGGGTCGCTCATGTCTCCTGTTTATATATACATTACCAAATCCATAAAAAGTCAAGATAGTATTAACTTATTATTATTTATTTTTTCAGTTTTTTCTTCATTTTCTCTTTTGTCTGAAGTTCTGAATGATGATATTTGTTTGTGTAATTTGGTCACCTGCCGGGGCATCGAAAAGGGTCACGAAGAAGTGAACATTTTTGTTGTCAATTGGGATCCTTCCATAAATTGCTTTCTCGGTATCAAAACGAAGAAAATGATTCTCAAAATGATGCCCTTCATGGTACGTTGTGAAACCGCGTGTTATCCATATCGGGAAAATTTTGGGAGGCGAGAGCTGCAGCGTCTTGGCTACCATTGAGTACAATCCTTCGCAGCCAACAAGAACCTAGAATTAATAATGACACACACACAATGTAATGATTTTTTTTATTACAGTTATATATAGTTATAGAATCTTGATTTTTAAAGCTTTATCTGGTTGTATGATATGTACCTTTGATGGTGGCACCATCTCGCATAGTGAGAACATGCAAATTTGCCGATCGAAATCCAATGATATAACCTGACAACCAAAGCATATTTGTCCGGCCGGCATATACCTTGCCAATGTTTCAATGAGTTCTTTCCTCCTTAGGCACCGCATTTCTCCCCTGTGATTATGCTTTGGTCATGATTAAAACCAAAAACTGTTTGCATATTGTTGAAACTAAAAAGGAACCACAAAGGAGTAATCTCAGATTTAATTACTCATCATATATAGATTAAGCGGTTAGAATTTAATCAAGTGTTACTTTTTGATATTACTAGAAGTAGAAGAAAAACAAACGGTACACTTCTATACGTACACAGTTACCATGTAACAAAAAAGATCAATTAGGCCTATCTAACGGCTAATTTATTAGCCAATATGTAGAAACAGATCCAAATTTAGTTCGTAGGTTAAATAAATTTGTTAATGGATTGAAGCAATCAGGAGTTGATGAAGGAATTCTACTAGAGGGGGCAAAAATTGGATACTATTAACAAGGCATAATCAAAGAAATTTATCCTACTCTACAAATTTGAAGAAGAAATTACTATTTTTTTTTTTATTAAAAGGCTTCGGTACACTCCAACATCTTTTAGATGCTATTTTCAAAAATTAAATATATGTTCTCTTGAAAGAGAGACAAGAGAACTAATGCCACTGCACCAAGCCCGCGGTTCTAGAAAAAAATTACCATTAACAAGGCATAATTCAAGGAACTTATCCTAGTTTCCCTAAATTTTTTATAATTCAAGAAATTAAAGTAATTCAATAGTCTCATTTAAGTTACCATTACTCTCTGTTTCATTTGTTTTAATTTATACCCTATGATTAAAATTGAAATTTGAACATTTGAGTAATTTATTTTATTGAAAAAGAGTATTTCTCTTATTTACTTTATTAATAGATGGATAAAAATACTATCATTAAATGTATAGATCTATTGATAAAAAGGAATATGATAATATTTTTCTTATATAAAAGATGCTCAATTTGACACTATAATTGCAAATTATTTTCTTGCCTATTTACTACTAACAAATATTATCCTGTTTTAGTGTTTATGCACGAAGATATAATATACGAAAGAAAATTGAAAACAATTGCCCTTATATTATGTTGGGTCCACCTAGCTGTCCCCCATCAAACGTCCCCTATCTGTTCCCCGCATAAAAACAAAAAAAAAACGCGAAAAACCACCCAGAAACACGTTAATCCGGAAAAAGACAATCGGACGCAACAAGTATTCAACCATCAATATAAATGTATTCATTCTACTGCCAAGAAGTATTCAACCATGGTCTGCACATTAAGAACGGCAAAATTCATTCCAACGGCAACCTGGGGAGAATGCAAACGTCCACATCAATACCGTACTTAACTGTGGGGACCATTAACGTCCTTTGAAAGCGACATGGAAGGTAATGCACATTTTAAAGAAGTATTCAACTGACATATTCAACAACAACAAAGAAGTATTCAATAGAAAACACTTCTTATACGATCACAGTAAATTATTCACATAAGCTATTCATCTTTAACCTTAAAATATTCAACTGTAATGGACAAAGTATTCACTTTTTAACTGTCAGAAAACACTTCTCAGAAAAGTATTCATCTGTTTTCGCCAAAGTATTCAACATAAAACATACAATATTCACTTGATAAGTATTTACCAGAAAATACTCATTCAGTAAAAAAATCATACTTTACAAATGTTTTTCATTTGTGAATTAAAACTAACTGCACATGAATATACTTTACAACTGATATATTCAACACAAAATACTTAAATATTCAACTGTAATGTACACAATAAATTATTCACATAAACTATTCATCTTTAACCTTACAATATTCAACTATAATGGACAAAGTATTCACCTTTTTTAGCACAACATGTTACTCAGTAAAAATTACCCTTAAAAAAGTAAATACAAGCATAACATGTTAATCAAGTACAATCAGAAACTACAATTCAAATAACAACTTAAGACTCAAACAATTCCAAATAACAAACTACAATTAAAATAAGCAAATACAAATCTAGTTTTCGACAATGCTAACTTCAAACAACTTCAAACTTTAAATCATTCCTTTCATCTATAAGCATCCTAAATGCTAACAGGACACGTTCGACGCTAATCATTCACAAAAAAATTTCACAAATAAAAAAGAGTCAGTTTCATATACTGTCAAATTTTAAAATAAAGAAATCATTCTTAACATACAAGTATTCATCTCACTCTGTCAACATATAAGTATTCAACTCTAACATGTAAGTATTTATCCAGATTATATAAAGTATTCTATCACCATTTAGATAACTTGGTATTGACAACCATAAGTATTGCTACAAGACTGCTAAGGTATTCAACGAGTGCAGATAGAGTATTCATGCCTAAAAAGTAAAATATTCACAATACTTGGTATGGATTATCATCATGTATGCTATACAAAATAATTCATCACAATACCTGGTTGAAGTCCAACACTGCATTGCGAGAGATATATGCTAAGGTATTCATCAACATAGCCTAAAGTATTGATTTAACCTAAGATATTCATCAACATTAGATAAAGTGTTCATTTATAAGCTAAGATATTCATAAACATCAGGTAAAGTATTCATTTAAAGAAAGTCATGACAAAAATACTAATAAACATTCTTAAATAAATTAAAATTCATACCTCCATACTATAATGTTTCTTTGGGGCATTTTATCAAGCAGCTGATGTGCGCGCCTAAAGAATCCCAAATTGTTCATTTGCAGTACTGAATATAGGACAAATGACAAATTGAAATTGATAGATAATTAGATTAAGAATGAGATGATAATCTAAAATAGAATTTGTATCTAACCCAAAACTAATATTTGCATAAATTAGTAAAGCAGAAAGAGGGGCTGGAAATAACCTAACTAAGTGCATAACTTGTCGGTATCTAGGCTCGGCCAGATCGCCGGTATCATCCGCCGTCTCGACGTTTCCTTTAACAGATCATCGGCCAGATCGTCGGCACTGTCCACCATCTCGACGTTTTCTTTAACAGATCATTAGCCAGATCGCCAGCACCGTCAACCATCTCGACGTCTCGGCCAGAGAACTGTCTGATGCTTCCAACAGAAATCACAAATACGAATTAGAATATAATGATCAAAGGTAAGAATTAAATTGAGATCGAATTATTGATTTACCTGAAATCTAAATCACCGGAGCCCGAACGCGTGACAGTACGATTGCCTGACAGACTGAGATCGGCAGAATGTGGAGATCAAAACTAAGATCGTCGGAGTTCAAAGTTGAAACTGAGGTGCGTTAGAGCATCGACTATTTCAGCACCGGTGATGTACTCGTCCCATTCTGATCAAACTTTGGATGGATTAAAGCTACCTTCAGTTTGAAATTAGATCATAAATCAAACTTTGGATGGATTAAAGCTACCTTCAGTTATGAAATATTTATCTATCAAAAAGGGAAAGGATAAAGTGTGAATTTTGTACCAAGACAGTATGCATCTCACATTCATAAATATTCATCCGTAAAATCAGAAAATATTTATCATTAAGAGCAGAAAGTATTTACCTGAGAGGATTCAACGGAAATGAAGAGATAGAAGGAGGCAGTGACCGATGGAGGAAGAGATCGACGGAGAAAAATCTGGATCAGCGCAAGTCCGACGGCTAGAAGCGACCCATTGGAGCTGAATCGTGCAACCAAGACTGACTTCTTGAAAGTATTGCGATGTAAAATCGCTCTCAAAGGCATGCTTATGAGATAAACACGGCCTTTGTCGGTAGAGTCGGCAGGCGAACAAGAGGTGACCGTCGTCTGACATGGCAATCCGGAAGAGATCGGACTCAAAATTGAAGGTGATGGAGGGCAAGTTTACCAGATCAAAAGCGATGATGCGATTACTAGCCAACGAAAGGAGCAAGTCGCCGGAGATCAAATTGAACATCGTAATTGACAGATCAAAATGAAAAATTTACTTGAGAAAAAAGAAGAAATTTAGATCGCTGATCGACGAAGAAGAAGGAGATCGACGGAGAAGTAGGAGGCAGTGACCAATCGACGGAGCTGATTCAACAGAGATGAAGAGATAGAAGGAGGCAGTGATCGACGGAGGAAGAGATCGACGGAGAGGAAGGTAAGCAAAACGCATGAGACACGGGAGATCAACGGAGAAGGAAGAAAATAGCCGGAGAAGGAAACGCGCGTCGCCGAATGGAAAGAGCGAATTCAAATCTGGAGTGGGGTCTGCCTGATTTCAGTTCATTAAAACTTATAATACGCGGGAGGTCAGTTAACTACAGATGATAACAGTCGGAAATGGAAAGTGGGGTTTAAGCGGAGTTTAACATGGGATAGTTAGGGGACGTTTAAGCAGGGGGATGTTATAATATCCCTATTATGTTTTAAGAGAAACGTCGGTAACAGAAAGAAGAACCAGATGCGAGATGTGATAGATAACGGCTTGGGCTTCATCAATTTCCAAGTCAGAGAGCATTCCTGAAGAATTAAGATTGAAATTAATTTTGGGCTAAAGAGAATGCGCAGAGGGGCAACATAATTGATTTTGGGCTCTTGGCCCGTAATTTTTTTTTTTTTTAAACATCACTGAAAAAAGAATTTTCGAAGGGAAAGAAAAAAGAATCAGACTCGTATTTTTCTACTGAATTCAAAATCTGGGAGGGGGAGGGGGGACTACCCCTCATCATGAATCATATTGGATCCGTCTTGAAAGCAATCTCCGCAAATATAGTATGAAAAACTTAATATATATAAATAACATTATTACCGAAATTAAATGACCAACGAGAAATTAATAAAATTAAAACTCACTTAATGATAAAATTTGGCATTAAAGATTTTGAATATTTAAAATATTTTCGAAGAATAGAGGTGACACATTCAAAGAAAAACTTATTTATTTATCCAAAAACAAGTACAAACTAGATTTATTTGAAGAAACCGATAAATTAAGATTTAAGCCGGTCTCTAATCCCAATAGATTATACATACATGTAAACTAAATATACTGGAGATGATGGCCCTTTAAATAAATTTCAAAAACTTGTAAGAAAATTAATTTATCTTATAGTTACACGATTGGATGTTTCTCTTCGGTAAGCCAAATGAGTGAATTTATGCATTAATTCATCAAGAATCTAACATTTAGAAGCTATATATAAAATTTTAAGATATCTAAAGAAAACATCCGATAAATAAATTTGGAGGAAAATTAATTTATATGTGGTTATACTGATGTATGTTGGGCCAAAAGTACCGATAGAAAATCAATGATCGGTATTTGTACATTTGTAGATAGGAATCTACTTACATGAAAAAACAAAAAAAAAACATCACGATCTAGTGTGAAGACGGAATATTAAGACATAACATTTAGCATGCACAATCGAATTAATATGGATAAAGTGCTAACGGATTTGAATGTCACAAACTATGAGCTAATAAAAACGTTTGGTGATTAATTATTAAGCCGCAAGACACATTACCCAAACTCTGTATACGAATGAATATATAAAACTCGATTGCCATTTTGCTAGACAATTAAAGGTTCAAGTTGAATACATTGAAACATCATTTGTGCGAAGCGAAAATCAATTAGACTGTCTTTACCGAAGGACTAGACTGATCATTTTAAGAAATTACAAACAAGTTATAGAATTGATCAATATTTACAATTTAAGTTAAATTCTAACTTGAAGGGTGTTGAAAATAAAAAAAAAAGCCAAAAAAACTATCTCAGATTTACTCATCGTATATAGATCAAGCGGCTAGCTAGGATTTAATCAAGTGTTTATAATATATTTTAAAGAAGTAGAAGACACACAAACGGTACACTTGTACATACACTGTTACCAAATTAGGCCTAATTACAACTAATTAATTAGCCATAGCCAATATATATATATAGTAGTAAGTTCACCCAACTTCTTGTGAACTTGACTCTAAAATATATCGAATCGACTTTAAACGATGAATCCAAGCTGTTGAAATTCTTCTACCTAATGATTGATGCGTCTACATGTGAAAATTTTAAAGTTTCGAATTAATTTAATATAGAGTCAAGTGGTCAAAGGAGTCCAAAAAATTAATGCATTAAAATTAATTTATAAACCTTAAACTTTTGACCACTTGACTCTATATTAAATTAATTCGAAACTTTAAAATTTTCACATGTAGACGCATCACTCATTAGGTAGAAGGGTTTCAACGGTTTGAATTCATCGTTTAAAGTCGATTCGATATATTTTAGAGTCAAGTTCACAAGAGGTTTGGTGAACTTAGGAGCACCCTAGTTCTACTTTTACGAACATAAAATAGCATGCAATATGTTCATAAAAAAATTAAGTTTCGATGATCATCACTTCAAAATCAATTCGAAATCTATCAAATTGGCTTTAAATGACGAATCCAAATTGTTGAAACCGATCTACTTAATAAGTGACGTGTGTACATGCAAAATTTTAAAAATTTTGAATTCTTTTGTTACAAAGTCAAGCAGTAAAAAAATAATAATAAAGAATGTACTAAAATAACACATAGACTTTTATTATTTTTACCGCTTGACTTTGTACTAAATGAATTTGAAAATTTGAAAATTTTACATATACTCGTGAAATAGATTAGTTTTAACGGTTTGAATTCGTTATTTGAAATCCAACTGATACATTTTGGAGTTATGCCCACCAAGTCTTGTTTATAAGCATAGTGCCCGCTAGTTTTACGCACTCTTAAGTATTTTTGTGCATTTATTGACTTAGAGCAATTAATATAAGCATAAATTATTTACCTGTATATTTTTACGTTCTTGACATCCTTGGCAAGATATTCATAGTGCATCCTGCATTTGATTATAGAAGAATGAGTTAGTTTCATGGCAACGAGGTTAATAAATTTATATATTAATGTCGAGTCTCTAGATCTGTTAAACTAGTATATAGCAACAATGCGGCACAGTATATATATTTTTCGTACAGATATGAGTAAGTATATATATTTTTCGTACAGACATGAGTAATTATTGGCTAAGATTTAATTACATACATAAGATGACAATGACATTACATAATTATAAAAAAATATTTTCATGTGACGTAATCAAAATAATGGAGGGCTGTGATGTCAGACGAACTATTTATGTTTAACTTATTACGTACATTTAACTATTTTTCAGATTTTTAAGTTAGCTTATCTAAATAACAAGCAATAAATGGTCAGATGTGAAAACTAGTAACAAATTGTAAAATATAGGTTTTTCTTGATTTTTCAGATTTTGGGGCTGTTGCAGTGTTGCATCCTTTTTCCCGCATGAAATAGGGTGTATATATTTTGTTTACTTGTCTGATTTTGCTGCTTGTTAATCTGATGAGAAGATTTGATTCTGTCCTTGAATTTATCTACCTACCTCATACCCGTGCATTATTTTACCTACCAATAACATTTCACCAGTCAAAGTGAAGATAATATTGTGGGTACACATTCCGGATTCACTTAGTAAAGGTTTAGGTTATTTTTCTGATTTCAATCCTGTATCTTTCTCTTCTAGTTTTTTACTCAAACCTCACTTCCGCTAGCTACTCTTTTATAGAAATAAGGCCGTGCGTTGTATTCTTTTCTGTTTTTGGTTAACTTCTCAATGGCTCTTAAGCCTTTGTATTATTATATATACATTTAATTAGAGATTGTAAAGGTGATTCAATAAAGACAACTATTCAATGGATCCATATCCTCTCTATTACTGCAGAGGATGGACCTAACTTTACGGTTTGAGATTAAATCTCAGCTGGTTTATGACTCGGGGGACATAAGGGGCAGTATTATTGGGCTTTGAGATTCGTGCCAAGTTAAAATAAATGGTCTGGATTCACTAATTGTAAAAGATTCCCTTGTGCAGTAATGGAGAGGATGTGAATTCCTATTCAATAATCCCTATCAATTGTAGTACTAAATAAAATGTCTTTGTCTGTCTTAGCTTGTATACCTCAAAATTTAGTTTTTCCGTGTGTGTACTTACTTTTTGACATGTTTTATTGTAGCCTTTTAAGTACTTCCTCATTTAAGACACTGATAAATTGCAATATAAATAGTCTTCAATTTTACTTTAGTGTATCGTTTTGCTCTGTATGCTTTTTATCTATTCATTTCCGGCATTTTTATTAATAACCAAAAAATTAAATAAAGTAATATTAATAACCAATTTTCAGATTTTTTTTCATTATTAAACCAAACGGTGAGCCTTGACAGCCTATCAGTAGTCGAACGGTGAGCCTCATGTCCCACTCGCCGATCTTGAACTTGCAGTATGCAGATGCTTCGGAGCCTGGACAGGATGCAAGGTCGGCGAGTGGGACATGAGGCTCACCGTTCGACTACTGATAGGCAGATTAGAGGTATGTAGATGATCGTACACAACTTAAAAATGATTTGAAATTAAATTTAAATATTGATACTGAATATTCAATGAAATGTATTGCAGAGGCAATAATCGAAGCCAACGAAAGAGAGAATGCCAGAGTGGTTGCCGATGTGGGACCTTCTGGAAGCAGGCGACCCAGTCAGGGAAGCCACTCAGGGAGTAGTCAGGGCTCTACAACTGCTGGTGTCGCGCCGTCATCCACTTCCAGAAGCCTAAGAAGTAGACTTGGTCTGCTCGGACGCAGGAAGAGTTAATTCAACAAATTATGTATTTACATTTGTATCTTATGTTCTATGCTTGGTTTGCTCAGTTACGCTATGAACTTATTCAATTAACTTATGTTGTGAACCATTTTCCTTAGAGGAATTTTAACTATTCGATCCAATTACAAAACATGATAATTATTACACACTGATATATTAGAATTATTAAATAATTATTACAGACCTTCCAATAATACTACTTCTGAGAACCAGTACCAAAGGTACAAGGAACAAAATCATCGTCTGAGTCTGGTTCAGTTGCAGCAGACGAAGAGACAGTCTTACTAGCATTTTTCTTTCTTTTGATATCCCCGATACGAGTCGTAGTAGACGAAGAGACCGTCTTACCAGTATTTTTCTTTGTAGGTAACGGGTTTGGTTTTTTGTAAAGGGTTTCCTCAAAATCATCATCGTTATTGACTGGGATTGACCTACGATATGCTAATTTTTTTTTACAGATACAGTCCTTTCTAGTACAATTACTAAACCAGGGCTTAGATTTCAGTTTTCTAGCACCGGACGATTGATTTGGTGTGTTTTTGCTCATCGTTTTCACCTAAAAAAACAAAAATTCTAAACAACATATAAAATAATAAGGTTTCAAATTTGGAGGATGGATCAAACAATTTCTAATATTTTTTGTTTATTTCTGAAATTTCCGACATGTTTCTAAAAATTAATTTTAAAAAAATATACCTCGGTCATTGTGTAGCGCAATCGCCTCAGAATCGCTTAAAAAATCACCTCGTAGTACTGTTTGAGAGCAGAAGTCATTTGAAAGAAGAGTGAGTGGATTATTGTGACTTAGGAGAGACAAAATGATCATTTTATACACAAAATATAAATATAAATATATATATATATATATATATATATATATATATAGTAAACCGCCCCCCGGGGGGGCGGTTTGTTCTGAAGTCTAGACCGCCCCATGGGGGGGCGGTTTGGTCTCTACAGTAGACCGCCCCACAGGGGGGTGGTTTGGTTATGAATGAAAAAAAAAATCTGAAAATTGATTATTAATATTACTTTATTTAATTTTTTGGTTATTAATAAAAATGCCGGTATTCATTTCTTAGGATAAATATTTTAACCGAGCAGTTTTGACTTCGAGCAACACATGAATCTGTTATATAGTGTTGTTTTAATTAGTTTTATAGCTTGTGTACTGTATGAAGCTAAAATTGCTTTGTTAAAATCATTAGCCCAGTTTTAATTACCTTTAATTATCAAATGTGGTGTTCTTTTTTTAGAGAGAGATGAAGTGTGTACCCAGTAAGAGGAACGGAACAGTTGCGAAGGTCGTCACCGACCTTGAGTTGGTCGAGTGCCTGCCATCCATTGCCATAGACACCAATGGCAGCCCCTTCTGATCTTAACACTTTTGATCTCTCCAAAACCAAGCTCTTTATTCCCTTCCTGTTAATTTCATCAAGTAATTGGAATCTTCCAATTCAAATATATATATTCAAGTGCAATTAATAAAAGATAAGGTATTTACCCTTTTGTTTCACTCAAAAAAGATATTTTCAAGTGCAATACACTAATTGTTTATTAATACAATATTCATCTACCATTGGTGAGTAGGAATTGGTGACCATCAAACTATCTCTATCTCCTTTCTCTATCATTTAATTTACATAAAATTGTCAAGGCATGTATATGCACTTAATCTTTTAATAATGAATTACACACATTTAATTGACTTAATTTGTCTTTGTGGACCATTTCCTATTTTATTTTCACAAGAATTACTTTTTTTTTCCAAGAGGATAAACATTTTAATTTATGTATTGCATGCACTTCGTGACACATTTCCTCTTTTTATTTTCACAATAATTATTTTCTTTTTCTTAAGATGGTAGAAGTTTGCATTTCATTATTTTATTTTTAGTTATCATGATGATTGTAATGTGTATAAGTTAAACTATACTTAATTTAATTATCTGATTTGTGATAGTGTGATGTCTTCATACTTAATTAATTGAAAGTACTTTCACATGTACATGGTTGAATTAATATTTATAGTTAGTCACATATTCAAACTAATTAATTTTAAAAAAAAAATGCATCAACTGTATTTTCTTTTTTGAGTGAAAGGCCCTTAGGCATTATATTTCAACTGTAGGGAAACTGTTTCTGATGTGCTTTTATGCACTACTGTTATCTTACTATTGCCTGGTCAAGCAATTACAAACGGAGAACTTGGCGATCATTAATTTCCTGTCGAAATAAAATAAAATAAATGAAATGAATCCAATAGATTGATTGCTTTAAATTTGGCTAAAAATGACACTTATATATAATATTTTTTATATAGAAGAGCTGTATGTCTGTTTTTTAATTTTTGAGGTTGATGACGACATATAGATAACGGAGGGAAATAACAACCACATGTTGTTTGTTTTGCGCAGATTAATTTTGTTTTTGGGTGACATGCATCTCAATACCTCATACCAACACAAAACCATTTATAAAAAACCTAAAGTGACTTCGTGCATTGAAGATTGGTTCAAGATAGAGATTGTTATGTTATGATCTAAATTGCTATTCAGGTCTGTTGGGTTTTCTATCTTTAATTTGCAGTTTATGTAATGATTCTTACCTGAGAGAGAATTAAGTCTAATAGAAATCAATTTGAGTTGTCTCTCTTTGTCTGTTGCTCTCTTCTTCTTCTGAAATCGTAGAAAACCTAATAGTAAATAATTAAAACCAAGGTCAACTAAACACCAGCGTCTACGTTAAATAGACATATATATGGTGATCCCCAAGATATAAAAGAGATTCTCCTTAATTAGTGTAATTATCTCCAACCGTCTCTCCCTGCTCGAAATTAAAGCTAGCAGATTGTTATCCTACTATGGCAGTCTGGATATTTAAAAAAAAAAATCGGTTTTAATCTTATTATGTTTATACAGTTGACATCATCACAGCTACATCCACTGATGTACCGAACTCAAATCGAGGCTTTAGATATATAGTTGGGAAAATTGTTTTTATGCTACTCTAAAACATTAAAATTAGGAAATTTTCACCTCAAAACATTAAATTAGTTATTTGCTACTCTAAAATCATTAAATTTATGAAATTGCCACAATTATACATTTAACATACATATTTGATTAAAACTATTCTGAAAAATATTGTATAAAAAATGTATTTTGAAAGTTCCAAAATTACTCTTCTCTTCGTCCCCTTCGCTTCTCTTTCACCAACACAACCTTCGTACCAGAACAGAAAAGGGCCAACTCGGTACAAAGGACCATCATCATTGAATGAGCTTTGCATTGGCAATTGTGTTTGCAGGGGCATGCTTCCACTTATCGTCTTCCCTGTCAACAACTTCAATTTTTCCAATCCCCAATTTTCAAAGGGCACAAGAGAACTGTCCATACATACACTCGCCAAAAGGCACAAGGAGGGAAGTGCAGTTTTCAAGAATCTCATTTGATTCGATCCCCTTTTACTTTTCCTGCGACCTGTCTCCATTGGCTTCTCGAATTTGTTTGTTCCATCTTCTATCGCACTAATTTTGATTGGTGTAATAAGAGAAAGAGAACGAATGGAATTGACCAGAGGAATGAATGGAGAAAATTACATATTCAATCGATGCGACGACGGTGGCTGAATTTAGAGAGGCTCTGATTGGGAGAGATTTACTTCCTGCTCGGCTTGACGATTTTCATAAAATGAAGAGGTGTGCACTTTTTAATCATATTTACTTTTGATTATCACAATCTTTTCTCAAGCTTGTCGGATCAGAGTTGATCATGTTGGAATTTTTCAGAAATAAAAGAAGAACAAAACAGTACACAGCAATTGATTGTTTTCTCACAACTTCATTAATTTTCAGCAGATACTTAAAAAACACGGTACTTAAAAATATATATAACTGCACCCCTTAACCCCAACACAATGCTACTATAACTGAATATAAAAACTACCCACTACTCCCACTACTCCCACTACATGACAAACTAAATATAGAAACTACCCACTACTCCCTGCACACCTCTAAACAGAGAGCGTGATGCCTAAATTTTGACAACCAGTTTATAATTAAATCTGAACAGAAATAAAAATAACTGCAACTATAAAACGCAACTTCTAGAAACTGCATCTCTTATGCACTTTACTGCTGACTTAGATTATTTTCAACAGATCATCTCGTGCGGATGGTAGTTAGGTAAGATTGGCTTCAGAAGTTCAAATAAGACGTCAAAAGGGATTGCAATACCTTTTCAATCAAATTATGAAGGATTCAGAAACTAGTAGGAATTCAGGAGTGCATTTAGGCTTTTAAAGGAGGGCTGGTATGAGGGCTGTGTTAGGCCTTTGGCGGAGGAAGGGTGAAAGAGAGACGAAGGGGAAGAAGGGAAGGGTAATTTTAGAACTTTCAAAATAAGTTTTTTTATACAATACTTTTCAGAATAATTTCAATCAAATATGTATATTAGATGTATAATTGTGGCAATTTCATAAATTTAATGATTTTAGAGTGGCAAATAACTAATTTTATGTTTTGGAATAGCAATTTTCTAATTTTCATATTTTTAAGTGGCATAAAAACAATTTTTCCTAGATAGTTCCACAGTCAAACAGTGCATGGTTGAGGTTGTTTCCTCCAAAGAACACCCTCAATAGAAAACTAGCTACCAACTTCACAAGACATGACTTGTTGCAGTTAAGAATTCCAACAAAATAAGATTGCCAGCTAAGCCTCAAGAGCCTTGGCATTCTCTCCTTGACGTACAAATCAAGCGCCTCTCCGATTCTCTCAGCCCATTTTCTGTCAGAAGAAGCGTTGGTCGGTGCATTTATGACATTTGACAAGCACCTAGTAAGCACGACAGCATCTTCATCAAGTGCAGCTGCGCCGCCTTGGCCGATGAATGGGCCCATGATATGCATGGCATCGCCGGCAACTGTCATTGTTCCCTTCCTGAAACTTTGGTGATCCAGGGTCCATGGGTACCGGTAGGTGGCCTGACTCATGCTCAAGGTTTCCATGTCACAGATCCTCACTGACTCCAAAATCTCGCTCGGCGATTCCTTCAGTTGTTCCATTGTGTATTCTCTGACGACCTCACGGTTGCTCATGTCTCCTATATTTTTATATATATTTATGTATTATCAAATCCATTACAAGTTGTGACAGCATTAACATTTTTTCAGTTTTTTCTTCATTTTCTTCTTTTCTTTGATATTTCTTCATTGCGATCTTATAAGTTTGTGTAAATTGGTCACCTGTGGGTTCATTCAAAATATTCAGGAAGAAGTGAACATTTTTGTCATCAATTGGGATCCTTCCGTAAACTGCTTTCCCGGTTTCAAACCGAAAAAAATGATTCCCGAAATGATGCCCTTCTGGGTATGTTGTGAAACCACGTGTAATCCATGCCGGGAAATATTTGGGAGGGGAGAGCTGCAGCGTCCTGGCGACCATCGAGTGCAATCCCTCGCAGCCAACAAGGACCTAGAATTAATAATGGCACACACAGTGTAATGTTTTCCTTTTATTATAGTTATATATAGTAATAGAATTTTTATTTTTAAAGCTTAATTTGGTTGTATGATATGTACCTTAGCTTTGATGATGGCACCGCCATGCGTAGTGAGAACATGCAAATTTTCCCTCTGATCGAAATCCAACGACGTAACATGACAACCAAAGCGTATTTGTTCGCCCGGCAGATACCTTGCCAATGCTTCAATGAGGTGTTTCCCCCTTAGGCACCGCAGCTCTCTCCTTTGATTACGCACGAATTGTATATTTATTCATTATTAATTATGAACAAAGACTCCTTGCATATATACAGTTAGGATCATAATTATTACTTACATATGTGCATTTATAGAGTGAGAGAAATTAATACGAATTGCATAACTTATTTACCTGTATCTGTTTACGTTCTTATCATCCTTGGTAAAATATTCAAAGTGTATCCTGCATTTGATTATAGAAGAATAAGTTAGTTTCAAATCAACGTACGTGAGGTTAATAAATATATATTAATGATGAGTCTCGCTGTTGCAGATAGCATATAGTAACAAAGGCGGCGCAATATGTGACTTATTTCAAATTATTAAGTTGGATTATTTTCATAACAAGAATAAAATGTCAAAATATGAGAAACTAGTTAAAAAAATTGTGAAATATAGATTTTGTTGATTTTTTGGATTTTGGCGCTGGTGCATCTTTTTTTTTTTCCCCTTGAAATAGCGTGTAAATATTTTGCTTGTCTGATTTTGCTTGTTGTTAATAGGGCTGTCCAAAAAGCTCGTAGCTCGTGGCTCGCTCGCGACTGACATCTGGCTCGATCGGCAACAGCTCGTTCGATAGTGGACCGAGCTGTTAACGAGCTGGCTCGCTAACAGCTCGGGCCAAAATTAACGAGCTAAGCTTTTGTCCAGCTCGGCTCGCTAGCTCGGCTAGGCATCAATTTGTGAATTTGTATGAATTTGTGTGTATTTTATACTGTCAAGCTCGGTCCAGCTCGGTTCAGCTCGATCCAGCTCGGTCAAAAAATGCTTGTAAAATTTATTTTCTTCTTAAAACAAGGTCCAACCAAACTCAGCGAGCCAACTCGTGGCTCGCGAGCCAGCTCGTGGCTCGCGAGCCAGCTCGTGGCTCGCGAGCCAGCTCGGGAGCTGGCTCGTCACGAGTTTGAGCTGAGATTTTAGTTCGCGAGCTGTTAACGAGTTGACTCACTAACAGCTCGGTCCAGAATTAACGAGCTGAGCTTTTGCCCAGCTCGGCTCGAGTCAGCTCATTTACGGCCCTAGTTGTTAACTTGAAGAGGGGAGAGGGGGATGTCCGATGCCCATCGGACCAAACTTAGTTCGATGGGTGGTTTCTACTGTCCGATCCACTTCAAGATCTGTGCGCATCACTTTAATATCCGTTCGCAAAGATCTTAAAGTGGATCAGACGGTAGAAACCATCCATTGAACCGAGTTTGATCCGATAGGCATGCATCGGACACACCCCCTTTCCCTTGAAAAGAGAAGATTCATTTATCTTATATTTGTGAAATCTGTGCTTGTATTTATATATCTGCCTACGTCATACCTGTACATTGTTTTATCAACTAAGAGCATTTGACCAGTCAAACTGAACATGCCATGTATCTTATATCATTGTGAAGTCTCGGATTATTTTAATTTCATTAAAGTGTTCAGTTTAATGTTGTTTTGTTTTTACATTTTACAATAATATTTGACGGAGATAACGCTTTGAGAGTTGAGACTAAACAGTAAAATGTCAGTTTATTTTTGTCACGCCATGAACTTTTTTATAATTCTCTACCTTAAAAAGCATTATAACAGTACTTACCTGTGCATGCATGCATGCATATATATATATATAAATCTTGATGACAGTACTTACCATTTTAAGCCAAAAAGTTTGTTAAAATATTTATCCTTCTTTGACCTTAATTTAATTTTCAAATGTATTCTTATTTTTTTAGAGAGAGATGAAGTGTGTGTACCCAGTAAGAGGAACGGAACAGTTGCGAAGGTCATCACCAACCTTGAGTTGGTCGAGTGCCTGCCATCCATTGCCATAGACACCAATGGCAGCCCCTTCTGATCTTAATAGTTTTGATCTCTCCAAAACCATGCTCTTTATCCCCTTCCTGTTAGTTTCACAAAGTTAAAACCAACCAATTCAAATATATTTAAGTGCAATTAATAAAAATAAGGGTTTGATCCTTTTGTTTCACAGAAAAAGAAAGATATTTTCATGTGCAATAAAAAAATGCAAAATTTTACTATGATCGGACAAAAATAATTATAGAAAATAAAAATAAAAATGGATCACAAAGGCAATTCAAGTAAAGCATATATAAAGCATATATAAACCATAGCAACACCTAATGAAAGAGAACTAATTGATAAAGCCGATAAATTCGCCATAATTTCATTTAGTACAAATGGCTACAGAGGAGGTACATGATATTGTAATATTCGCACGACAAATATATGTTCACAAAATGAGAAATAAGATTTCACAGAAAAATCTTAACCTGTAAAGACCAAGGGAAAGAGAGAGACCACTGATGCCTCCGCCAATAATTACAATATCATGCACTTCCTCTGTAGCCATTTGCACTAAATGAAATGATGGTGAATTGATCAGCTTTCTCAATTAGTTCTCTCTTTTATTAGATGTTGCTATGGTTTATGCATTACGGTGGAGGTTTTAATAACAAGATGGATTGTGTTTATATATTCCTATACCAACTACCCGTCACACTCACTATCTTAGGCCCTACAAATTTTGTTGGAATCAAAATGATACCCTGCAAATGGACATGTTATAAAATTCTTCTTATTTTTAGATTTCTTTCGTTGATAAATATCAATTATAAAATTTTAAAAATATATAATCATGTTATAAAATGTGAATCCTCTCAGTTTAACTTAATTTATTGATTCAATTGATTCAATTTTGACAAATATGGACTTCTTTATATACTTTTTGGCCTAAACTTTAAATTATTATGATAAGAAATTGATTTAGGACAAAAACATTTATTGTTTTAAAATTAAGTAAACTTAACCTTCCGAATCAAATGATCAAAAGTTTTGCCAATATAGTATTGACGAGAGACTAATGAACCAACGATCGACTGTGTGTGTGCACCCACGACACATATTTATATATGAGCAGAGTCAAATTTTCGAATTATAGAGGTCAAATACATATAATTTTCAACTGAGAGAACTATGAGGGTCAATCATATAAAATATTCTTTCGAATATATGAGGATCAATTTTACAGTATTATGACATTTTACTCGAAATTATATAAAAAATTATATATAATTATAAAAAATAAATAAAATGGGTCAATTGACCCATACCATCAATGTAAATCTGCCTCTGTATATATAGATCAGAAAATTGTTATGCAATAATTCAAGAGTAGAACTAGGGTGCTCTTAGGAGTACCTATCTCCTTTGTACTCTTAACTCTAAAATTTATCAGATTAATTTTGAATGAGGAATTCAAACCGTTGAAATCCTTCTACTTTACGAGTGATGCGTCTAAATATGAAAATTTTAAAGTTTTGAATTAATGTAGTATAAAGTCAAGTGGTTAAAAGTCTTCCAAAAAATGAATGCATTAAAATTAATTTAGGAACCTTCTAATTTTGACCACTTGACTTTATACTAAATTAATTTGAAACTTTAAAATTTTCACATGTAGATGCATCACTCGTAAGGTAGAAGAATTTCAACGGTTTAGATTCGTCGTTCGAAGTTAATCTGATAGGTTTTAGAGTTAAGAGTACAAAGATCTTGGTACTCTTAGGAGCACCCTAGTTCTACTCATAATTCAAACAGGCAGACTATTTATCTTGCACACACACACACACACTACGCCAAAATAACCTTTTTGCAACAAATAATTGCAACCAAATAAAAATTGGATGCATTGGATTTATGATATTGCTACTGAATTAATTGGTTGTAATAGATTGTAATTATTGCAACAAAAAAATTGTTGTTGCAACCAAATATGATGGTTGTCCGAAAATTATTATTGCTACCAATATAACAGTTATTGCAACCATGTTTTTCGTCGCATGATGTGTAATTGGATGTATTTGTAAAATCGTAACTTATCGGGTGCTAAGATGCAAAAGAACCTTATTTCCTCTTCCCCCCCTTCTCAGCCCCTTCTTCTCCTAATTAACGCTACTCTCCTCCTATGGCACCTTCTTCCCGACTCTTCCTATACCGCTCACCTCCTTCTCCCCTTCTCCTCCTTCCCACCGTCTACACCCTCTCCTTCCCCTTCTTCTCCTCTGCTCATCTCCCTCCTAGCATCGACTATTCCAAAAACCTGCTACCCTCGTGCTTCGGCATACTGAACTGGTACCGGCCACAATAACACAAGGGGGTTTGGCAAGACAGACTTGGGGAACTTGGGGCAGGGCACAGTAGCCCTAAATATCAACAATTCATGGTTAAGGTCTTATTTTTAGTTTTTTTTTGTTTACTTTGTTCAGCTCATATATTATGTCGATTTCAGCAGCTACTGCCTGAAAATTGTGTCCTGTAAATTCCATCTTCTCTGTAGGTATGTATTTTGGTTTTTTTTTTATTATTTTCTGTAATTGTGTTGGATTATAATAGATAAATTTAGATTGATAAAATATATTAAATAATACAAAATTAATTTCACCTATAATTCTTGTACTGAATAATTTGATTAGAAAAAAATTTAGTATTGGATAGTACTGTTTTGGGTTTTCTATTTTATTTTGTAATATGGGTAATCTGGGTGGTCGAAAATTGATGTACAATGTGTAGGTTAAAATTGGTGTACATGTATGCAATTCATCGTAGCAAATCAGGGGTCTGTTGGAATTATTGCAGGTGACAAGAAACAGGAATGATGGACTGGCTTCCATCATACCAAATCTGAATATTTGCAAAGATTGCATGTGAGGTTTTCTTTTCTCATATTATTTTTGTCTTTTATTTTCTTTCACCTAATGGATAAATTCAAATAATGCATGAGTATCAGTTGACAACCTCATTGCTGTATATACCTGTTAGCCCGGATATTAGTACATATATAAAAAAATCCTTACTAAGTTTACCTCTCTGATTTTTTAATTTTTAACACAACAAAAATAATTGTTTTACCTTCTTATTCTCTTAGGAACCGCTTATTTTTTATAGGAATCATTTACTTTTATTTTTTTTACCGCTCAAGCATTGCTCATTATATTAAGAAAAAAAGAATGCATCGTTTGGAAGAAATTGAACGGAAAATCAAAATGCTAAGAAAGGCATTGATCAAGACTAGTCATGCACCGTTCAATTTGAAAATATGAATTTCTTAATGACTAAAAATGGATTTCCTATGATAATTTCTCTTATAAGTGTTCAGATGGTTTTGAAATGCAATGAACATAGAAATCAGGGGCTAGACTGCATAAATTACAGATAAAACTGACAAGCAAAAGTTCTCCATAAGTGTAAACCTTTGATTTTATGTTTATTGTATTTCTGGTAAAGGTGTAATATAATCAGAGGGGTAAAATAGTCTGTAAGTCTGTGCTGTGTCAAACTCTATGTCATACATGTGTTCAAACACTGATATAGCATGACCTATATGTGTGACCAGCATAAAAGGCAAAGAAAATGGAGTAGAGCTTGACTGGTACACTAGCAGCCCCAAAATGACCTCTGAAGACTCAGAAAAATCTAGATAAATCCACAAAAAGATACATGTCATGTCACTTGGCAGTCATACAAAGGACTTCATGCTAGACATTAAGATACTTGATTTTGCATTTTTAGGATTTTCCTGCTATTTTCTAGCTATTTTTAATCTCAGTTTTTTTAGATCTTATTTTCTATTATTTACTGCATATGAACTACTGGTACCCCAATTTGCACTTTAGAAATCACTTTACCAGTCAAAGTGTTGTATCTCCAAAATCATCAAATAAAGCATGCATGTAAAATAGGTTTTTATACACATTTACATAAAAAGAACTATAAAAATGGTTGAGAAATGCAAAAAAACATAGAAATCAGGGGTATAATAGTCAGTTAAGTGTTAGAACTGTGAAATTGGACATTTAGAAATCATTTAAAATGAAAAAATATGCATATAAACATTCATTAGACGCAACTGCAAGAGTGCGACACAATGAGAAGTGATTAGGGGATACAACTACAAGAGGTCTGCTTATGCTTATACTTGTGTCTGAAAAGAGATTGGAGGAGAAATGGGGCAGCACCGAATCCATTGCTGGAATTGGATGCATTGCTCTCCTCTTCACTCACTCACTCTTCCTCTCTTACTAACAAATTTTTACCAACAAAATACCAAATTCGGATCCCTAAAGTAACTCAAAATGATATACTAGTTACTGGTACAGTTACATATACCATTTTCTGTACCAGTAACTGGTATGCATTGAATTTAACTTGAAAATTTGTTACTCTATGTATTATTTTTGCACAAGACATGGCCGCAGAGGCCCCATGTGCAGTGCTTAAAAGGTTCAAAGGAAATTATACATAGCCTGTGATGTGTTGCCCATGATGATTAGAGATAGTGGCGGGTGCGGAGGATAGAGTGGGGCAGTACGGAGGAGAGATGGTGGGGGTGAGAAGGAGAGACAGTTGGGGTACGGAGGAGAGCTAGTGCAGTGGTGCGGAAAATTGAGGAAGGTTTTGACTAGTGGAGTGGTGGCGACATTTTGATGTGGGTGGGTCCCATTTGTCAAGAAATTTAATGGGAGGTTATTATTATTTTTTTTTCACTTTTTCATATGCGGAGCGTTTTTTAAATTTTTTGGACTGCTCGTTTTAAAGACTACATTTTTACAGATTCACATTTGCTGTGATCCTAAAAGATGAACAGTAACCCTAAAATCCTTACCATTCTAGATCTGACTGTCCAATAATTTCGTGCACGTATTTCAAAGCAGATGATTTTTTTTGCACGAATCTCGAAACAATTCAACAGTTGGATTTGGAATCATAGGAATTTTAGGGTTACTGTTCACCTTTTAGGATCGCAGCAGATGTGAATCCCATTTTTACACACAGTTAGGGACATAATGAATTGTGTTTGCTTTAGCTTCCTTTGGGAAGCTTCAATGCAACAAAATCCTTCATGCGCTTTACATAAGCAACTCTTATCCATCGGAATGTAATAACCTGCAGCAAACAATCATTATTAATCCATTATTTCTTTATTGGAGTGAAATCATTAATCCATTGTTATCTTGAGCTACTATGTTGTTACATAACATTTAGATTAATGGTCTAATTTTTGCATGGATGCTTAATACCATCGTAAAATTAATTGAAATTAAAACAATTTAAATTAAAAATAAATTACTATAATTAATTAAACTGAATTAAGATATAATTTGAAGAAGTTTACTGAGGCGCAGCAGAGGGGAGGCAGTGGAGAGGATGCTCGGTAGCGTCAAGGCCAGCTGGTTCGATCTGCACCGTCCATGGGGCAGCGAAGAGACTTGAGATGAGGGAGAAACGCTGGGGAAATAGGAAAAAGTGAAATATCGTGCCAAGTTTAAAACGTGCCTTTCCAAAGAGAGAATTAAAGTAGGTTGAAGCCCTTCCAATTCCGGAGCAAAGAGGAGGCGGAGTGTGCTATTTGTAAAAAAGATCAAGCTTAATAATAAATTCAAAATGAAGAGCTTAAGAACCGGAATAATAAGAAAATAGGAGAGTAAGTTGAGTAAAATACTTTGCTTTTCAATTGTTGAATCCATTATCCATGTGATACCATCCTACTTAGAAAATGAATGGAACAATGGTCATTCCATTCTGTCCTATTTTTTTATCTCAAACTAATGTGTATCGAATCAAATCAGTTGATACTCTCTGGGAGAATGAAATAAGGAGTTATAATTTATGGCAACAGAGGGTATATATTTATAGAGAGAGGCAATGTGATTTCGTGCCAAAGTTTGGTCAGTTATCTGATTCCGTGCCAAATTATCATTTTTCTTAATCGTTTTATATTGCGCATGATACCATGCTTTTATTATTAAGATATAATTGGTGCTAAAATTATTTAGTCAACACCCTTTCTAAAATTTATTATATAAAGTCCAAACTGAGATTATTCAAAGGATGCAGTTATTACAAGGACGTAGTTATCACAGGGCAGTTATTATTTGCCAATAGTACGTCTCTATTTTTCTGTTGGTAAATATTACAAAATGCAGTTATAACAACTTAACAAGAGCCAGTTATTCAAAGTTGGTTTTTTACTTTTTTGGTTGAATATTATAGTTTTAGAAAAAAAAATTAATCAAACTAGTTTGCCGCGCAGATAAGTTCGCGGCTTGAGAAAAAAAAATAATGCAACCTTAATAAATTTAGGGGTGAAAACGAACTCGGATTATCCGATCCGACTCCAGTAGAATCCGGGTGCGGTTAAACAACAAATCATGAACAATACCAGGATATGGATATTTTTGTTCATTTGAAAACGGATCGGTTGGGTAAGTTTTCAAAACGGATATCTGGATCCGAAACAATTCCGGTATTTAAAATTCGATGCGACTACGTGGCCACGTGGGTAAGTATAACGAACTGTGAATTGCGTGGGTTCTTATGAATCTCACCCGGTTGTTACATGTTATATTCAAATTCTCATAATAGTATTTTAAAAATAATTATTTTTTATTTTAAAATTATTAGTGAATGATGTTTGCAAATAATTTGAAAAAAATTAAAAAGGTCAATTATAATTCACATAGGATGGACATTAAATGAGAGAGTGAATGAATTGATTTGTTTATTATCAGAATTGATATTAATTTAGAAATTATAAATTGTTCTCATATGAAATATTATTTTAATAAAATAATATTTTGTGCTAATTTTAAATTTTGTATGATATCACTATTATGATATATTAATTTTGCAATTTTTAATGCTATTTCTCATTTAACTTTGTTACACTAATTAATTTTTTATTTATAATTTGAATTTCAAACCAATTTATTTTAATATCATTCATGATATCATTGAATAATTATTTTTTTCATGGACACATTTTTTATAAAAATATATCATTTTAAATGAGATTTTTTATTCTCTTATAACATGTTATCATTGCATCATTGCACGAAACTAGTTAATAAATAATTTCACCTTTTCAACTATGACAAGTAAAATCAATGATCATATTTGATCAACAAATCAACACAATTATTTCGATAATTAACAATTTCTTTGATGCTCAACATTTTATTTCGTTAATTCAATTCCAAAACGATAAAAGGCTAGGGGTGCAAACGAATCGGATATCCGTAAATATATATATATATAAATATTTTTATAATATACATTAAACTATATGGTATATATTTATATATTCGGATACAGATAATTAAAATTCAAAAACATATCCGTATCCGTATCCGCACGGATATTCGAATATCGGATATCCGTATCAAATTTTTGGATACGGATCCTGATCCGGTCGGATATTAAAAAGGCCCATGATTGACAAAACGTTTTATAAAATTACATCTGACATACTAATTATTAAGCCTAAACAACTAAAATTTGCCGAAATAAGTTCCAAATATTTCAAATAAATTTGCTTCCTATACATCACGTGTGTATAATAAAATATTAAATATCATCCGTAATTACATTTACATATCTAACAAGTCAGTTATACCAACATATACATATCCGTAATAGAATGGATGGGACGTGCTTTAAAATTAATTAACCGATATAGTGGGTTCGGATTCTCTAAAGTAACTCAATTTTTTAGATTTGAATTAAGACTGTCCGATTTGAATCTGTTGTTTAGAATTATTTCGGAATTCGAATCCATCTCTCGAGATGTGTGCTCTCCAATCTCAAAGTCGAATCGGACGGTCTCCATCTAAAATTTAATTTTTGAATTGCTTCGTTGGATCTGAATTCAGTATCCCTTCACGAATCGCTTACCCCAGACGGAAGTAAATCTGCTGTTATTCCAATGAATAACATGCCCCTGTTATTCCAATCTCAACCATTAGTCTTTGTTGAGATTCGTATATGAAATACTTACTTGTTGAGATCCCCACATGAAAATGTTTGAACATCTGAGATCAGAATAACAGGTTCCTGTTATTTCTTAGGAATAACAGAATAATTATTTCCACCCAGACGCGCCTCTCTTCTCTCTACATAGACGGTTATCCTTTTTCCAGTCTCTTCCCTCTCTTCGTTTACTGATCTCTCTCTGTAATCCCTCCGCATGCTTCAAGGATTTGATATGGCTATAACCTGTCAACTAGATCCTTTTCCTTTCCCATATTCTCAACCCTTCTGTCGCCATGACGCTCAATTCCACACGAACAGGAGATTATTGAGAATAATGATGTGACCATCCCCCCTCCAATTGCTTCCAATCGCCGTATATTTTGGTATTTCGACAAATGATAAAGGTTATGTATATTGTTCTTTATTTTTTTTACAGACAATATAAAGAAGGAATGCTTGAAACGATATTTTTTATGCCTTTATTTCAGGCGCTCAATTGCATTGGCCTTTGTGTTGTGCTCGATGTAGTGAACAATGATCTGTATGCAAATGGGCCATTTCAAAGATTGCTCTGTTCTTGACAAGGTAGTAATTTTGTTATTTTATTTAAACTTGTTTCGTTGAGGATTTTCAGGTAATTAGTATATAGTCCGAACTATGGATTCAAGCCTATTTTATATTTTTATTTTATTTTATGACGTATTATTCTTACTTTTAAACATTAAAGAAATACTCTTATCCTGGTTTTCTATATTCTCTGAGTCAACGAATGAATATTAAGGTAATTTTTTGTTGGTTTTTGTATGGCAATCATTTTGTTTGTTTTGTTTGTTCGCTTTTACCAGCTATTGTTTGTTCAGTAGTCAGTACCAGACCAGTGAGGCATTTGCTTCCCAGACTATGCACTAAGTTTTGTTAATTCTCATCAGCAGATTAATCTCAGTTGGCAGTACTCAGTAGTGTAATTAAGCCACATTGCAACTCAATTTTGCACAATTTTACTGACTCAAAAATATATAACATGGAGTGCTGGAAATAATACGATATTTTAAATAATTAAGTGTTTGTATTCAATTTTAATTCTTTCATTTTTATTTTTTCCATGCAAAATAATTATCTAGTACTGTTATAATTGACTAGAATCATATCTCATAGTGTAACACTATACAAAATGCGTATATAAAATTAGTATCTGAAAGTAATGTATGAAACATTTGAATGTGTACTAGTAAAATAATTAAGTGAAATTAAAGTTAAATATGATAAATTGATTGTCTGAAAATCTAATTAATTGAGATAAAGTTTGTACAATGAGATACATCGAAATGAATTTCTAAAATTTAGAATTGATATGAGATAGATATAACATAAAACTAATACTTGAAATATTTATAAATTTCCCTTCAAATATTTGGACTGATTTGCAAAGTATGAATAGTTAAAGGTTGAAATTACAAAATTAACAAAAATATAAAATAAGGCAAATGCTTCTATGGACCTAAGGATCTATTTGTAAAATGAACATATTTTTATTTTCAAAGTTCAAACAGTCGATCCGAACCATTCATCTTGTTCTCCATATTAATATGTGCTTGGATACCAAATTTTACATTTTTCTGAATTTTTTTACTATTTATTAAGATGGGTACCAAAAATATCAAATTCAGACCATTGAATTTTGTACCCATCTTAATAAATAGTAAACAAATTCAGAAAAATGTAAAATTTGGTCTCCAAGCACATATTAATATGAAGAACAAGATGAACGGTTCGGATCGACTGTTTGAACTTTAAAAATAAAAATATATTCATTTTACAAATATGTTCTTATGTCCATAGAAGCATCACTCATAAAATAAATGCCCAACGTGGCATTAAAGCCACGCGGCCTAAGCTGGTGGACACTCCAGCTTAATATATCCCTTAATTAATTAAGAACCTATCTCTCTCTCTTTTAAACTTTGCATTTCATTTATATTTTTCTTGGCTCTTTCCGTGAGGCAACAGAGAGGAATCTCTTTTGGAAATTTTCATGATTTGATTGGTGGTTTCTCCTTTGATGTATTATTCTAGAAGTTAGATGTATTCAACATTAGTGCTTGGTATATCTTCTCAATCTCTCTATTGTTCTTCTTTCAAAACCGATTGAGATTTTGATAAAAATAGAATCTGAAATTTAGTAAGTTTAAACAAATATTTGAAGAAATATGGATTTAACAAATTGAAGAATGCAAGCTAAAATATTGTAGAATCTAATTAAAAACATGTTTATAGGATATGAATCCAATAATTATTATGGTGAATGGATTCTTGAATTTCTGGTTTAGAGTTCAACTCTAGTTTTATTTTTGGTACCAAACTCAAATGGATTGTATTTTATACTAATATCATTTCCCCTCATGATTGAGAATATTTAAGGGTGTGTGGTTTAAGGGGGGTTGATGTCATTTAAACATTCATATCAATCGTTGTCAGTTAACTCTGATTACTTGTGCTACCCTGTGCTTATTTGTAAAGGAAATGTAAAGCATAAGGTTGAATTGGAAAATTTTCCTTTAATTCGTAATTTCTACCTTTTAAAGGGGCCGTAGTGCAAAGTTACATATATAATAAACTGCTGCCTAAAAACTTTATAAATCAAAATTGTAAACATATTTTAGGTTGTTTAAGAAAATAGAGGCTTTAGACTCAAAACGAAAATTCAGATTTAACTTGAGCTTGTACTTGTACTTGGATTGTTGGAACTTCAATGATTTGGAATCGTAACTTACTGGACATATATGATTTTAGACTGAAATTGAATTAAATAACTAATGAACATGTAAAATAGATACATTTATTAATTAAAATGGATCAGATATATGTATTGATTAAAATATATATATTATTCTGATATAGGCGTAATTAAGAAAGAGACAGATGACACTGAGCGTTTAGGAAGAACATATTGTTAGTGACTTCATAGTTGCCCTACGATATTAGGTGCGAGGTTATTGGATTAGTCTAAGATTCATACTAGGAATTAAATCGTAACTCGCTATGCATTTTGAATATTTGATTGAATTGTTGCATCATATGCATACCCAATACAATTGAAACTAAATTACAGGTAAGTATGTTGACTGTCATGTTGATATTATTTATCGATTGATTGATTCTTATTTCAAATGATTGATTGAGACCACAGTGACTGAATTGATTGAATATTAAATAGTGTAATCCATGAACCTCCATATAGTGGAGAAAAATGATTAATATATATATCGTAAAGTCTAGCTAGCTACTAAACTTTACTCCAAGACCCTTATGTGCATATGGTGAATGGCCCCAACTGAACCCAGTACCGGTTGGGTAGGGGATATTGAATAAATATAAACTGTGACTGTAAGATTAATGAACTGTAGTAACTGTCTTATCAATGATTTTATTTCCGATAATGACAGTATTGTGATATTGATTTCGTATTGTTTCTGCTAACCGATTGTCAGGATAGTTAGAACTATCTTATCATTGATTTTCTTTCTGATTCTAAAGGCATTGAGATATTGATTTTATATTATTTTCATTAACAAATTGTCAGGAATGATAGAACAGTATAAGCCCTAACACGATCGATACTTGTTAAGGTATCTGTCAGTGTTACCAGACTAGAAACTGTAAAGGTAAGAAACTAAACGTTACCAGACTTTATGGTTTAAAAGATTTAGACCCAAACCATTTATTCCGATAAGATTCATTGAGTTCTGATTTATCTATGTAATTGTTGTTGTTCGATTGGAAACTGATATTGAGCATCTGCATTCGTCATTTTAAAATGAACTGTAATTTCTCGTGCGGTGATTTCATTCTGAATATTGATTTCATTCGAATCCAATAATCTGAGTGACAATCAGCACTGAGAAATAATTTATTATTTCTCACTCGTTTCCCCTTGTGGGTTACAGGTTTATTAAACGAAGATTGAGAAATGCTTTTGGGATTGTAATTGACAGCAGGGCCATCTGAAGGTATGGGATTTGGAATTATTTTATCTGACATGGTGCAGAAAATTCATCTAGCATCATCCACTATAAATAGTCAGATAATTAAAATAAATAAATTGGGATGTGGGAAAAATTAATGGATGCTATTGGCAATGCATAAAAAGATCCATGTCTTGTGCTACGTGAATTGATATGGAAAAATAAACGTGGTAGGTCCGTCGCACCTCCGAAATCGTGAGTGTGACACATAGGTAGCTAAAACTCCTAGTGAAGTTAACACTGTTGGTACAATTCCGGCTGTGGCACTTTTCCTTACAGAAACTGATATTCTGGTAATTGAAATACATTTTCCTGTGATCTCAATTTTGATTACTTATGGCAAGGTCTTTATAAGTAGTAAATCAGGTGCTTCCTTAATGCTTAGGACTTGTGGATTATAAAATATTCAGGTTGCACACATAATAGACCTCAGTAATGTTAAGATTGCTTTATACTTAATTTGGTCTTGCTGAAATGAACTGTTACTCAGGGGCAGATCTAGGCAGGATTTTGGACTATGGGAGTCAATAGGTACAGAAGTTACTGACTTTTGTTTTTCGAAAGGTATGGGGTCATTAGCTTAGGTGTTGCGATCCAGAAGACTCGCACTAGGAAGAACACATTGCCTTTAATTTTTGCATTACTCCCGTCGAAGATCTATTTCAGGTCTCTCTTCCCTATCTCTTTTGTCACTCGGTTTTGGTTCATTTTCTCTGAATTTAATTAGTTTGAAGAAGGAAAATTTATCGAATTATATATATATATATATATATATATTATAAGGTTGACATTGCTTGCAATTGGAGGGATTTGGTTCAGACATGTCATAGTGGGAAGCGGTTAGTAAATTATCTTGCTCTATATACTTTTGTTTCTATATATAAAAATACTTGAAATAATTATCATCATGTTATATTTGACAGATACAAGAAGTTAATTGAGGTTTTAGGTGCTTTTGAGACAGAACAGACCGGCATGATTAAAGGTGAGGCTGGTTACATATGTATAAGAGTTGTATATTAATGATTTTTCATCACTTCATATTATTTTGATTTTTCTGGGTCATTGATGGAATTCTTCCCTTTGTTTTTGCCATAGTTTGTTTATATAGAAACATCTGATGTCTTAACCTTGTTCATCATGCCTAATATGCTTAGAATGCTTATAACCTTCAACCAGCCAATTAAATATCAAGGTCGGAAATAAATTAGAGCCAACCTTGATTGACCAACATTAGTCGTGGGTATCTGTAAAGGTTGTAAAGGTCCGACCCTTATAGTAGAGAAACAGGGTCAGCTATTCACCGGACCCTTCTTTTCATAATTGAGTCAAAAGAATAGCACATATGGTCATAGTTAACGTATTTAAATTTGTGTGCAGATTTATTACAATTTGCAAATTTTATTTTGTTAGGAATTACAAATTTGTTTTGATACTTTCAAAGTATATTGCGGCAGCAATCTTGATTATTAGCCTATAAATTTAAATGAACTTGCAATTTACTTTAATATTGTGCAGCCCAACAGGAGACAGATAGAATTGAACAAGTTCTTACTATATCTTGACAAGACAAGAAAAGAGGCTTTTACAATTATCTTATTTGTCAGCCAAAAGAGAAGCTTTACTGAGGAACAAGCTATTGTAATTGAACAAGATATAATGTCTTAATCCATTTTATTTCCTCTTTAGATGACAGCGTGGCTTTTTTTCTTTTGTTATTGTCAATGTAAATTTGAATGATATATATTAAAGTTTTATGAAAGTCTTTTTTTTTCTTAATTATTGTCTTGATTTATCTTGTAGTTATCGTTTATATTATGAATTCCAGAGTACCAAATTAGAACTAATAGAATAACTAATTACAACGAATATTACAATTACGTCTGCACACCAATTTTAGTAATTGCAACCAAAATTTGTTACATTTAGAATCACGTATGCATACTAATTTTGTTGCATTAAAATATTTATGGTTGCATTAGATTTATTAATTGCAACCAAAATTTGGTTGCATTTAATTACATGTTGCAACCACGAGTATCCTTGCGATACATTATATTATTACTACTATTTTAAGGTTGCGTTAAATGTGCAGTAGCAACTATTTATTTGGTTGCAATATATTATTGCTACGAATTTCATGCAACTAATATTTGGTTGCAAAAGTTGCACAATTGCAACCATGAATTTCGTTGCGATATACTATCTTATTGCTACCATTTTTTGATTGTAAATACTAGTTTATTGCTACCATGTTTTGTAGCAATAAATGCACAATAGCAATCATTTACTTGATTGCAATACCTTATTGCTATGTCGGTCTAGCAACCAAATTTTGGTTGCAATAAACAAATTATTATTGCAACCAATGAGTTGGTTGTAAATATATTGCTACCAAGGTTATTGCTACCAACGGCAACCAAAATTTTTGGTTGCAAAATCATCCTATTGCAACCAAATTTTTGGTTGCCCTTAATCATGTTATAAAATGTGAATCCTCTCAGTTTAACTTAATTTATTGATTCAATTTGGACAAATATGGACTTCTTTATATACTTTTTGGCCTAAACTTTAAATTATTATGATAAGAAATTGATTTAGGACAAAAACATTTATTGTTTTAAAATTAAGTAAACTTAACCTTCCGAATCAAATGATCAAAAGTTTTGCCAATATAGTATTGACGAGAGACTAATGAACGTACGATCGACTGTGTGTGCGCACCCGCGACACATATTTATATATGAGTAGAGTCAAATTTTCGAACTATAGATGTCAAATACATATAATTTTCAACTGAGAGAACTATGAGGGTTAATCATATAAAATATTCCTTCGAATATATGAGGATCAATTTTACAGTATTATGACATTTTACTTGAAATTATATAAAAAAGTTATATATAATTATAAAAAATAAATAAAATGGGTCAATTGACCCCATACTATCAATGTAAATCTGCCTCTGTATATATAGATCAGAAAATTATTATGCAATAATTCAAGAGTAGAACTAAGGTGCTCCTAGAAGTACCTATCCCCTTTGTACTCTTAACTCTAAAATCTATCCGATTAACTTCGAATGATGAATCCAAACCGTTGAAATCCTTCTACTTTACGAGTGATGCGTCTATATATGAAAATTTTGAAGTTTTGAATTAATTTAGTATAAAGTCAAGTGGTCAAAAGTCTTCCAAAAAATGAATGCATTAAAATTAATTTAGAAACCTTCTAATTTTGACCACTTGACTTTATACTAAATTAATTTGAAACTTTAAAATTTTCATATGCAGATGCATCACTCGTAAGGTAGAAGGATTTCAACGGTTTGAATTTGTCATTCGAAGTTAATCTGATAGGTTTTAGAGTTAAGAGTACAAAGGCCTTGGTACTCTTAGGAGCACCCTAGTTCTACTCATAATTCAAACAGGCAGACTATTTATCTTGCATATATATATATATATATATATATATGCAAGATGTTGGTACAAAGATATACAAAATGGAAATTGTATCAACGTTGGTACAAAGTTGATGGAAGCCCATGTCATGTTCCATGTAGCACGCTTTTTGCACCATGAATTAATTTTGAAAGATGGTGACAGGATCTAATCAGAGAGATTAATTTTTTATTCAATTATTTGTTCGTTAGGTGTACTGTCAGAAATATTATTTTTATTAATTTATATCCGTTGGTTGGATCTTGGACGTACCCCTCTTTAATTATATATTCTGAAATATTAATTTAATAAGTAATTTGTTTGTTAGGTGCATTACCTATTTAATTTTTTTAATTTTAAAGAGGGGGATTCATTGTCAGCAGGATTTTCCTTCTCCGAATACCTTATTATTTGTCAATGCTATATCCGCTGTATTTTTTTTGAAAAGTCTGTAGTGTATTGCCTATAAATCTAAGAACTGTTAAAATCAGACTGCAAGTTCTGCTCTAAGAAATATTAATGATACATGCTAATTATACTATTACTAAAACTAACATTATAAAATATTACTGAAATACTCAAACTATACTAATTAACTACGTACTAAATATACTACAAACATTCTAATACCTAACTAACTACGTACTAAATATACTACAAACATTCTAATACCTAACTAACATATTCGGACTATGAGAAATACTTCCTATGACTTGCCTTCAAGCATTTACTATGCCCTCCTATTTATACTACGACTTTGACTTCAATTTACAAAAATATATACTTGATTTTTACAGAATTCCATATACGTCGGTTAACAGATTGGGCTTGGGCCTTGAACTCCATATTATTTATATTCTTGTTTTGATATGTATCTCCAAGAGTATGTCTAAGATAGTGCTAACTTCAGCACCCCCCTTTAGCACTAACTTGGTGTTATCTTGCTCTTCGGGACTTCGCGTTTATCTGTATCATCTTGCTTCTTGCTTTTTCTTTCGATTTTCTGAGCTTGAAGTTGCTCAAACATCTGCAGTCGATCTTCCAGAATAGTCTTCTTTAGAAGTGAAGATTTTGGATTTTTCTTCTCAAGTTGCCTTGGCACAAGCCGTCGTTACCTTTTCTTCTCTCGACGGTTCATCAGACGAACTGCATCTTGTCGTTCTGTAGCCTTCTCCACAACAACGACACTCCTCTGTGTCGTCTCGTCATCATCACCCTTCTTGGTGATGGTCGCCATCTCAATGCTCTCTTGTGGCTTCTCCTCATTAGCCATCGTGCACCTCACAAGCACTACTAGAGTTCGCACTTTTTCCGTGGGTCAAATTATGATTTTTTCTATCGGCTTACCCTTGGAAGAAGCCCTGAAATTGTCATTTCTGTGGGTCACCCTCGGAAATACTACCGTCAGAAATAGCCTCGATAGAAATACCATTTTCCCTGACTTTTTCCGTCGGCTACCCTTGGAAAAACTATTTTCTGACTTTTTTTGTGAGCTTACCCTTGGAAGTATTACTGTCAGAAATACTTTGACATCCGGCCCATAAGCTCATCATTTCCAAGGGCAAAGTGCATGGGTCCCACTGTATTATTTCTGAGGGTAGCACATGTGGGTCCCAATAGGTTATTTCCAAGGGTAGCACATAAGGGACCCACCGTAGTATTTCCAAGGGCATGATATGTGGGACCCACTGTGCTGTTTCCAAGGGCAGCGTGTGTGGGTCCCACAGTAGTATTTCCAAGGGCATCGTGTGTGGGACCCACCGTAGCATTTCTAAGGGCAGTGTGTGTAGCATTTCCAAGAGCAAATTGTATTCGTTTTCCTGTGGATATACCCACGGAAATAACTTGAATGACATTGGACATGTACGCTCTCATCTACAATCTTGCATGTACCAATCAGGTACAATCCTCCATGTACCAACCAGGTACTATATTACATTCCCCACTAATACCCATTGAAACATATAAACAGAAACACATTTTTCATGAGATATAAGAAAAGCATTTTACATTTAATAAGCATTAACATAAGATATATAGTGTTCATACATCGAAAGGAATGCACTTGCATTTCAAACTATACCAAAATATGCACACCAGTTAACCAAAATATATCATATTGCCATTGTACCGAAATTTTTAAAAATATACAAAAATGTATTTTAATTTAACAATCTATACAAAATTCTAGTGGAATTTTAAATCTACCCAAACCGGCAACAGGATTACCGGTTTTAGAGCCCAGAACCGGCAGCAAAGTTGCCGGTTTCAACACCCCAGAACCGGCAACTGTGTTGCAGAACCCAGAACCGGCAGCACAGTTGCTGGTTCCAAGCCCTGGATTCGGCACCCTTGTTGCCGGTTCTGGATTGCTATAAATTCCACGGCCTCACTCCAACTTGTTGCTCTCCCGTCTTCCATCTTGATCTGAGATAGGTAAGTTTTATTAATTAAAATTAGTTATATTAATTAACTTAGATTAATATTTAATTAATTATTTCAATTATTTTAATTCATTTTGAATAATTATTTTAATTCATTTTGAATAATTATTTTAATTCATTTTGAATAATTATTTTAATTCATTTTGAATAATTATTTTAATTAATTTTATTTTCATCGTTCAATTTTGATGTGAGTTATTTTATTTTTTGTTTGTACATTGTTTGTAACGTTAATTTTTTTAAATGTTTGTTATCCAGATCAAACAAAAATCAAATATGATATGTGTGAAAGTTTTTGTTGGAGGGAACATCCAGTATAGTGATGAAGGAGTCTTCTACAGTACTCGACCCAAATACTCGTTCCCGGTAACTATTAATCATAACTTCGATTATCTCCAAAATGAAATTTATAAATTGGTTGGGTTTACTGCTAGTGAAGCAAATATGGAAATCCAAGCTAGATTTAATATGTCTACTGATGGTCAGTGGGACTACCAATTGGTACCGATAACAAACCAGGTTTCGTTCGAAATGATTTTAGGAATTGTTGCGTCATTCCCCCAAAGGATACCAGTTCTTGAGCTGTATGTAGAATTGGAACCAAATCATTCCAGTTTTAATTCTCAGTTGAATCTGAACAGTCAAGCCCCTGTAAACAGACAGATCCCTGAATCGAGATCCCGGCCAAGTACGAGTCGCAACCCTGAACCTAGAACTGTTCAGACTCATAGGCCAGTAGAGGTACTTGATTATTCCCGTTTACCTGTTGATGCAATTAATGATGACAGTTTGGAAAGCGGGGATGAGATGATCTCAAATGAGTCAGCAGGGTCCGACGAAAACCTTTCACCGACTAGACAGACACAATCACATTCTGTGTCACAGTCCGGTAGACATTCTGTGTCACAGTCCCGCCAAGCACAATACCCGTTTACTGGTCAAGAAAATATGACACATCTGGTAGACATTTTCAACGACACTTCGGGTTTTCGGGAAGCAGATGTCGATTTTTTCAACCGTACAACAAGAATTGTCGATAACCCAATAGCTGAAGGCCAAGTGTATGAGTCGAGAGAGGCTCTAAGAATAGCAGTTCAGGAGTTTCATATCCAAAATTTTTTTGAGTTTAGGACTCAAAGAAGCGAATCTAGGCGTATGGTATGGATATGCAAAGATAAATTGTGCAAGTTCAAGTTATGTGCGAAACCTCAAGCTCATCGTGAGACCATTGATCGGCATGCCGCAGGTATAATTCAAAACACATGTATTTTTTAATTTATTTTTGGAACTACCTCATATTTCATATTTTGTTTGTTCTGTAGAACAAGCAGCATGACAAGCGGAAACTGGTTCATCGTCTTCTAGAAGATCAACAAGCAGGCGCTCAACCAGCGGGCGTTAGTCATTTTCTAGTTTATGTTTATTGTATTATATTGAAGTTTTCATATGTAATTTGTTTTTATGTAATTTGTTTTGTAATTTGTTTTTATGTGTTTTTTTTTTTAAAACATACTTGATACGTTGCATGTGCAGAATAAAACATACGTAATAGAAATAAAAACATAATAAAAGATAAAACAGATCAACAATACATACATAATAAAAATTCACAAATATAATAAAAGATAGATAGACTCCGAAAATAGGTCAATGTCCAGGATACTACGAATGCGAGAAACGGTCTGGAGAGCGGACCTCACGCCGGACTCGCTGTGTGGGACGTCTGTATTCGTCATGCTGTATCACTTCTGGCTGAGTCTGCGTATTCAGTGGTGGTTGGGATGACGATGCCCCTGCATCCCCGAAATGCCAATTCCTACCGGGAGTCGACGGAACTTCACGCTGATATTCCTGCTGCTGAAATTGCCACTCATATGCCTGCTGGGTCACCTGAAAAATAAACATATTTACTTTCAATAAGTAAGCGACGATCATTGAAATAACGTTAAACACATGTAACATACCTGTCCGGTGTCATATGCCGACCCATGCGGTCAATCGAACAGATTTTCAATAAAATCTGATGATGCTGCGCCCTGCTGTTGCACCTGCACCTCTTGTGACATCTGAAAAGGTTCGTGTAATTTTGTAAATATTTGTTTGTGTCATAAACATACTTACTTCAAGTCATAAACATACCTGTCTAGGGTTTGTGTCATAACCTACTCCTGCCTGAGCCATGTAATTTCTCCATGCAGATCCATTGTATAGCCAAGACTGTATTGGATCTGGTCCTTCGAATACTGGAGGAGGTGGGTATGGATTAACGCCAATTTCCGTGCTCTCGTTGGATGGGATCTCTTCCCAATTTTCTGGAACTCCAGCTTGATCCATCAGGGCACGCGCACGGTCTTCGACATCACAATCGCAGCAAATACCCCATCCTCTTCTCATGTTATCCTTGCCCGGCCTACGCCACCCTTTGGTGAAGAATTGTTTCACGCCGTGCGCCAGCTCTCCTATCCCACGCAAGGACTTGGACACATAACGAGAATATAAGATATGACATTTAACACAAAATTACAATATTACAAATAAGAGTTAGAAATTACTAGTCGCACAATCGGCGGTCCGCTAGGAATGTATCCTTTCTTGCCATGCTCGTCTCTGGAGATCCTACCTCCACGATCAAGCCCCTCCACATGATGCTCAAAAATATAAACAGATGCCATGCCGTTCATCTGATACCATTTGCGATAAGCCGGAAGCTCATTATGGTCAAACGGTCGGACTTCTGCGTATATATTTTGCTCATACGTCTCTGCCTTCTCAACATGGATCGCATGTTTGTCGGCCCATGAAATATTCCTCTTTGACGCCATTTTAAGCCTATTATTCAGTTTATAACAACTTAACACGGAAAATTAACTAACATTAGTAAACAAAAAAAATTGAATGAGTCATACTTGTGCAAGTCGTTGTGCACATTCTTGTTCAAGGGAGGCGGCGGCGGAATATGTTGATATTTTCTGAATTGCCTCATGCACCGCTCAGGGTGATGGTACTCCACTATCCAGTAAAATATGAGAGGACCGCAATACAAGTAGTAAGGCTGAATTTGTTTTTTTAAATTGTCAGTAGTAATTCGTATATATGATTAAAAACGAGTAAACAAATAATGTGAAAGAAGTACCTGTCCAGCCTGTGTTACTCTCGAAAGTTTCGCATAAATGCTGCCGTACGGCTCCCAATCCACCATGCCCTCGTCCAATCGCTGAAACTGACCGCGCAGAATTTTTGGACCGGCTGTTTTATTGTGTGCAGAGTTATCGTACGCATGTTTCGTGCACCATTTGTCAGCAAAGGCCGGACATGTCTCCAGAGTTGGCTGGCCCCATGAAGGTGTCCACTTTCTTGATCTTGGAATCGGCCGGTGAACTGGAAATCGGGTCCATGACCAGTGCTGAAGAAGCATAACCGGACCATGCATGGAAGTAACCGAGGGATCGGTCGTGAGGCATAAGTATCGATACAGATATGCGAGAACAGCTCCACCCCAATTGTATCCCACCGGCTGCTCCAAGTCTCCAATCATATCAAGACACCACAGCGGTATCCCGTCTCCGCTATTGTCAGGGAACATAGTGCACGACAATAGCTCCAAAATAAATGCGCGTACATACCCTGCGTGATATCTTATGTAAGCACATGATTGAAAATTTAAAGAACAAACAATCTAATCAGTAGAAAATACTTACCACTGCACCGTTTGCTCGTCGGCGCCATCTGGAAGCTTCTTAAACCTCTGGCGGAGCATTTTCTTTCTCATTATCCAATCGGAATGAGCAGACCCCCTTTTCTTCATAAAAAGATCCACTTCAACATCTCGGATTCCTAATAATTCGAACAGTCTGCTTCTAGCCCACACCCCATCCGACCTCCCGGTCATTGGGGCCCCCTTTATAGGCAAACCCCACAAACAGCTCACGTCTTCTAATGTAACTGTAATTAATTTAAATAAAAAAAATATAAATCATATATTTATTTCACCAATCATTTTTTTATTTGAATCATTTCGCTAAATACTTGTCATTTCTCCAAATGGAAGATGAAACGTGTGAGTTTCTGGACGCCACCGCTCGACAAGCGCATGTATAAGTGACGCATCAATATTGATACCAGGTAACTTCGCAACCTGGTATAATCCCAACGATAGCAGATACGGGGCGTATCGATCGTGGTACAATATATTTCTCCGATAATTTCTTATGTTCAAATTAGAACAATTCTACATTACGAAAAAAATATCAAGCAATATACGATTTGATTTCTAATCGATTTATTAAGAAAAATCAGTAAATGCTAACTTCTTTCGAAACCAGAGACACCCGATGATGACTGTGGGGTATCCACAACAATTCGCTGAACCTACCTTGCATTATCTGGGTCTCTCTCTCTGTCATTCTGAATTTCAAAAATCGTACCAAATTATTTTGTAAATTATTTCTTCTGAACCGTTCTATTAGTTCTAACTAATTCTAAACCATTTCGAAAACAATTTTGGCCGAATTTTTCTACATAATTTTGGCCAAATTTTTGGTATTGTTTCTAAAACAATTTTGGTGATTTTCTGGTATTTTCTAACTAATTCTAAAAACTATTCTAAATAATTTTAAAGTTTTTCATAATATCAGGAACCATTCTATAATTTACCTAAATTTATTTTGGTATTTTCTAATTTAACTACAATTATTTAAAATTTTCTATTTTTTCTAAAATTATTTTGCCATTTCTAATTTACTTTAAATTATTTTGGTATTTTCTAATTATATAAAATTATTTTGACATTTTCTAATTATCTAAATTTTTTTAGACATTTTATAATTTTCTAAAAAAAATTAGACATTTTCTAATTATCTAAATTTTTTTATACATTTTCTAATTTTCAAAAAAAAAAATTTAGACATTTTCTAATTATCTAAAAAAATTATATATTAAACTAATTTTACTAATCTATCTTAAATTTAAACTAATCTTACTAATTTAAATAATTTAAATGAAAAATAAATATTAAAAAAAATTACCTGAAGAAGGGAGACGATGGAGAAGGGGTGAGGGAGAAAGGGACGGCTTGGGGGACTTTATAGCCGAATCCAGAACCGGCAACTGGGTTGCCTAATCCAGGGCTTGGAACCGGCAACTGTGCTGCCGGTTCTGGGATCTGCAACACAGCTGCCGGTTCTGGGGTGTTGAAACCGGCAACCTTGCTGCCGGTTCTGGGCTCTGAAACCGGCAATCCTGCTGCTGGTTTGGGTAGATTTAAAATTCTCCCAGAATTTTGTATAGATTGTTAAATTAAAATCTATTTTTGTATATTTTTAAAAATTTTGGGCCATTGTAACCATATACAAAATGAAGACCCCTAATTACCCAAAATACACAAGATAACTTACGCGGTGTTGATGTCTGATCCGGTTCTGATAACATTGAAATTAAAGGTTCAATCATGCACTGTCATCGTTACATGGCACTCGACTGGCTTATAAGATAAATAATTATAGGCTGGCCCAGAAAATGAAAATAATAGTTGGATTCATACCTTTACGCGGTGTCACCTTTTATGGGGCCTTGGTGTGCAATGCATGACAAAAGTAGATAGAATTAAAAGGCCCAATTAAAAGGCTTTCAAGCTCACAAAATTTAGAATAAGAACGATAATTAATGCTTAAACTAGTCTTTAATTGCTTACTGACAAGTGGATCTCATCAGTCAATCACACTGTAGAATATTCTTCAGATCAAGGATTAGATATGTAAATTAATATATATAGAGATAAGTCTGTCTTTCGCAAATAAAATTAGGATTTCCAAAATACTGACGGAATGATGTACCGTACCAATAGTCTCTGTCTTACGCCTATTAGTAATTTAGAAATTACAACCGAATTGATAGGCAAAGACGGAATTCAGTAGGTGGGCGGAGATGGGAAGGGAGTTATAGAGGTGATTCAAATCCGAACCCGTTTAAAAAGAATTCAAATCTGATTTCTACCTACCTCTGGCTTAAATCCTATCGATGCCATTGGATGTACGTATATATGTGTAAGAATATTATATTGATGTATTGATTTTAAATATGAATATTATAGATATGCTTATTCGTTATCCCTTTTTACTTATATTGACATCTATATTTCAAATTTCAAATTGACCTCTGTTCCTAGAAACAAAAAGATAAAACACGGTTACAACTTTAAAAAAATAGGCGTATGGAATTCACACTATAGGGGAAAAGCATGTATAAGGAGCGGTCAAAAACACACATCAGGAATGAACCCAGAAGCGATACTAACACTGGCGATACAGATAGTTCAACTAAATCAAGGACGTTTAATTTAAATAGCCAATACTAAATCCCTCGATCAGGAACGATCAAATTTTAGCTAATACTGATACCTAAATCTGGAACAGTTATTTGCAAAAGAACCGATACTGATCGAAAATCTAATCAAGAATGGTTTTTTATATTTATCCGTTCCAAATTTTATTAATCAAGGTCAGTTGTTTCTTTTAACCGTTCCTAATGTTGACAATCAAGAACGGTCTTGTGCTTATTAGCAGATCCTAATCGTTGACAATCAAGAATGGTCTTGTGCTGATTAGCCGATCCTAATATTGTATGAGAATCAAGAACGGTTTTTGCTTATTAGCTGATTTGTTATTTTATTTTAAAAAATATATTTTTATATATTTGACCAGTTACCATATATTTTTGCTGACCTATATAGGAAACAAACCAGAGACAAATAATTACACATCCTAAATTATCACAAATCAACACACATCCTAAATTACTACAAAAGTAACATGTTCCTTCATGTTTACAAAAATAACACATCCTCAATTAAACATGTTCAAGTTCACATCCTAAATTATCACAAAATAAGACATTTTAAATTGTTTTACTCTTTTCAAGAAAAATTTACCCCACACTGTGCAAATGTATGCATGCTTGTTGCATTGTAATTAGCAGGGAACTTCTGCATTTTATTAATGATATAAGAGCACAATTAATTGTGTATTTTTCAAACAACTATGCTTACCTTTGGAAAAAAAAAATATGCATACCTTTATGTTCGGAAAAACATCAAGGAAACGATTTATTATGTCATGCATGAACAACATGACATAATAATATCCACATTTCCAACCTTCATGTTGTTGTGGATATTAAAAAACAAGATATAGTTTATTTGGACAGACAAATATATAGTTAAAAAAATCTAAAAAGTTTGTAAAACATCGAAATGGCTGTTCATGAGCATAGGGCTGATCAAAGTCTCTATGACTAGCTTTCACAAATTTTTGCATCTAAGTCCTTATAATTGTTGATCCCAAAGGCACTTAAAAGGGGTGGAATAGGGTCTTTTTAAAAATTTCAAGCTAAGTTATAAGTCCCTAACATGTCTTAAAGTTATTCTTTCCAGAAACTCGAATAACTTGGTACTAAACTAAAATATAATATAATAAAATAAATAGTAGAGTTTAGAGACACTTAACACAAGAGTTGTTTACGGAGTTTGGCACTAACGCCAACGTTTTCGGAGCTCGCGACCTTTTAGATGGCGTGCCTTTCTTTACCCAATTAGAATGAAAGTACAAGGTGAAACCAGTGAGCCCATACAATCTTCTATGAAGTCACACGACCCGAGCACAGAATTGGCTCACGGGCAACTAAGGCTCAAATGTAGAGGGTTGATCTCGTAGGATCACTCTAGCTAAGAGTTTGTGTATTGGTTGAATAAGCTTGAGATTGATTATGAATATTGAAGTTCAAGTGCATAAGCAACAATGGTTTTTTTAGATCTGAGAATTTGAAATATTGAAGTTGGAGCGGGTAGAGTGATAATCCAATCCTTGATCTTGCTCCTATTTATAGAGAGCTGATAAAAGGAAGTATTTTGGCCCTACCGTTATAATGGTTCCATTACCATTATAATGGTTGGTCAACTTATGACGGATTTGGATGTCGTTAACTCTAATGGTACCGTAACCGGTGTCTTTGGAAATCCTATCGTTAGGTGACGAATCCAACTGAATTAATCTGTCACGCAATAGTTGGAAATTTATTTTATCAGTTACAACAATTTATGAATTGTTATAATGGTAGGCCTTACTTAATCCATTCTCAAACTTATTTTACTAATATTAAAAATTAAATATTCTAATTTTGAGATGATACTTCTACTATCCAATGTCTTGTGTTTCATGACTACATCATGCATTGAGAAGTATAGCAATTAATCATTTCATCCTTGATGTGTATTCTTAGATCTTCTACTATCATGATAATGCACTATATCTTAAGACAAGAAAACTGGAAAATTCAATTTATATATGTTTTTTAAATCTAGTCAAACATAAAATTAGATTATGGCACAATCCAACAATAATCATATCATAACCAAATTTCACCATTTTTTACATCTAAGTCCCTCTGAGTAGTTTAATAACCATCAACTTAGCAACTTACAAACAACTTCCAGATTCAATAATAACTATTACCTTGCAATGTGTAACCTTCAAGTTAGGGATTTTTCCAAGTCCTCGAATACACCTATCCATTCGAAAGGGGTTGTTAAAATATCAATACAATGAACAATCAGTACTTACAAGAGATATTTAACATGATTTGTAAATTCAAGTTTGAAAAACTTACTCCGTAAACGCATCGATGATTTTCAGACTTTTTTTATGTTTCTTATTGAATCAAACACGTAAAACATGCTCTATATTGGCACAAGCACAATGAATACCCAATAATTTGTGCATGTTAGGTACAACATGTTGTACTTTATAATTTCTATGAAATGAAAAATATTGAAGAAATTAGGATATATATAGAACTAACTCCTGATGATGCGGTATCAATATCATTATCTTGTCCCGGTTTTCTTTCAGTGCTTTCCTTATATATTTATGGGCATACTCTCGGTCATTATAATCACCGTTCAATAAGTTATAACATGTTTTTCCCGAGTCCATAAAACCATCAAGCTCAATAGGAAATTCCTCCTTGTATTATTTGTGCGCATACCTGCAAATAATGGTAGGAATGTTCTCATTTATATGGAAGTTGAATTAAAAGTACTAAATATGTTGTGTTGTTAAATTGTATGTACGTTACTTTTGTTTATGTTAATTTTCTAATTTACTTGCATGACTATTTGTTGTCAATGAATGTCAAATAGTAATATATGACTAGCAAAAATAAGGCAATGAGCCCCGATACTATTAGAATAATGCCAAAAACAAATATGCCAACGCTAACTATTTTTCAGATCCACATATCGGTATATAACACCAACAATGACTGTTTTTAATATCTACACTGACTTTTTTTAAACAGTGAGTGTTGAGGACTTTCATTGGCTGTTGTTGAAATAAAAACAGTCATTGTTAAGGACTTTTAATGACTATTGCAGTGTTAATGACTTTCACTAACTTTTTTTTGAAGAAAAACAGTCAGTGTTGATGACATTCACTGGTTGTTTTAAAAAAAACAATCAGTATTGAGGACTTTCACTGACTGTTTTTTTAGCCATCAGTGTAGGTTACCTTCACTGACTATTCGTGAACTGTCAGTGTAAGGCACCTTCACTGACTGTTTCAATAAACCATCAATGTTGGGTATCTACACTGATTGTTTCTTACGCGTCAGGATAGGTAAACCTATATATACTGACGGTGACATCACTGACACCTAAATAACAGTCAGTATAGGGATATTTTAACAGTTAGTGAAAGAGTTTTTTGTATTAGTGCTAGTACAAGTGGCGCTGCTATTCGTCCAATTTTGTCCCCTAAATTTGCAAAATATAAACGTTTATTTGCTTCTTTTAGATTCAAGGGGATTCAATTAATTTTGAGGCACAACAAAATCCGTATGCTCTGCATTAACTCAAACTTTGAGTTAATGCATCTCGGTTGTCCGATCAAGATCCCAGCCAAGATAGAATGCACGGTACCTTTTAATATATGTGCTATCATAGAGAGGACGGTTCGAATTCATTATGTATTAACATGATTATCTGCAAAAAGTGACACCTAATTTTTTCTCCAACGAGCTCCACCTGCCGGCGGGGGATCATTTGAAAATTCTCCAGACATATTTTAACATGGTTCTGAAACCTTGGAAACGGAATCGGGCTCTTGACTGTAGAATGGGAATCTGATGAATCGGGTCGGAATCTCAGATTTTTTTGGCAGAAGCTTGTTAATTTTGTAGCCAAAACATAGAAAAAAATTAGTAAAATATAATTTATATAAAAACTATGTTAAGACAAAAATATTACACTCAAATAATCCACTAATTATATAATATAATATAAGCATTATAAATTGTTAAGATTACACTCGGATCCTAATAACTTGAAGATCAAGCAAATAATATCGAAGATCTGTATCTATTTGAAGGAAGGAAAGAAGAAATGTGATAGAAGGAAAGATATCAACCATATATGCATCTGGTGAATTTCGGCAATAGAAAGAATTGATTAATTGTCAATTATAAGATTAGTTTCTATGTTTAGCATGATATATACGAAATATTTTTCTGAATTGATAAATAGAAGAATGTACGTAACAGCTATGTAATTCATACAAAATATAGAGAAATAAAAATCTAGGAGGGAAGGGAGATTCATGAGAGTCTTGTGTTCTTGAGTTATTCAATTATTATTTTTGTCATAAATAAAACACATTTTTTATTACCAGAAATTATGCCGAGCTAGCTAGATTATTTCATCGTCCTCTGTATTAAAATATGAACGGGAATATTGTTGTACAGAGCCAAAGAAATGAACACATTAATGTAGTGTCAAATGAATAATTATTAACATCATAATATCCAATATATGTATTGTATGTGTTAGAAGAATTGTAGTATGATTGTACACCATATGCAGATGAGCTTGAATTATATTCCACACTGAACAGTGAGGTATCATGCATGCCATATGTCACTCGATCTCCACCTATATGTCACTCTTTTTTTAAGTTTGAACATTATTCTCACATAAAGTTACTTTTATTGTTTTTTTTTTCATGTTATATGTCTCACTCTCTTGCTACATTGTTTACAAATTTCACATGAAGTCACTTTTACTCTCCAACTATATTCTCGTTTTCTTGAGTGAACATTAAAAAAAATTGAAAAAAATGCCAGACTCGGCCGAATCAGACACTGTTCATCCGAGTTTTGCTGAAAAAATCACATGGGCACGAGAGTCGGGTGAAACTCATACCGGACACGGCTGATACCTGACCTTGAGATAAAAATGGGTCAATTAACGTTCATTTATTATGCATAAATATGGCGCCTCTGCCCATATCTGACCTTAAAATGAAAAAAGAAAATATTTTATTTTCAAATAACATAAAACAAAAATTAAATGCATTGCTGTGGAAACACATTATCAATAATTAAGTTGAAATCCCAGGATTCATGTTTCATCTCGGCTTCAACAAGGCACGCTAGGAATTTGTGAGGGGGCTCAAGCAAACGGATACGGATTATCCGTGGATAATCCGCTACGAATTTGTGAGGGGCTCAACTGTATAAATTAATAAATTATTATCTCTACTTGGACTGAATAAAAAAACAGTTAGCGGACTTAATAGGACCAATCAATAAATCACTACAGCATTTTCGGTCATCAGCGACCGGCATCAGTGACCGGTTTGATCGTCGGTCGCTGAAGACCAATTAAAAAAAATAAAATAAAATAATAACCTTTGGCGAGAAAGCCCTTCTGTGACCGGTGCCTTACTCTTCTGTGACCGATTTGGACCGGTCGCAGAAGAGTATCCCCTAAAAATGGCCGCCAAGTCTCTTTCTTTTTCTTTGTCTCCGCGCATTTTAGGTTTAAACAAAAAAACCGCTACCGTGCCGCCCGGCGCCGCACTGCTTGACGCCGCCCAACTCCGCCGACGCCCGCGCGTGAAAGGTCACCACTCGTTCTATCTCTCTCTCTCTTTCTCCGTTTTTTTTGTTTTATTTCCGTTTTTCTTTCTTTTTTTTTCTTGTTTTATTTTTATGTTTTTTGTTTTTGTTTTTTTTTCTTCTTATTTATTTTCTCTGTTTTAGTTTCTGTTTTATTTCTATTTATTTTATTTTTTTCTTTCTTTTTTCTGTTTTATTTCAGTTTTATTTATTTTTTTATTTTTTCCTGTTATTTTATGTTTTTTTTTTCTGTTTTATATTCTGTTTTTCCCTTTTATTTTCTGTTTTTCTTTCTTTTTTTCTGCTTTCTTTCCCTTTTTTTTTTTTTAATCTTTTCTGCTTTCTGTTTTTTTTTCTTCTTTTTTTCTTTTTTTTCTGTATTCTCCTGTTATATTTCTTGTTTTTCCTCTTTTTTTTCTGTTTGATTTCTTTTTTTGTGTTGTTTTTATTTGTTGAATTTGTTAAATTTCTTGATATTTATGTAGTATTTGTAACATTTGATATTTGATATTTGAATTGCTTGGTACGATTCATAACGATAGGGCTTGAATATTACTTGGTATTTGTAATATTTGATATTTGATATATGAGGGTATGTTTGGATGCACAAGAATAACTATTGTTCCTAGAATAGCATTGCTATTCGGAACAAGGTGCATCCAAACGACTTTTAGAGCTATTCGTTATTTTTACAAAAACATGGAATAGCATTTGTTGCTTTCAATATTAATACTAACATAATATTTAAACTAATATTATATTACATTTAATATTTAAATTAATATTATATTGTTTTATATTTAATCTAATAATATATTATATTTAATCTAATATTTTATTTAATACTAATATAATATTTAAAATAATATTATATTACATTTTAATATTTAAATTAATAGTATATTATATTATATTTAATCTAATATTTTATTTAATACTAATCTAATTTATAAATTAATATTATATCACATTAATATTTAAACTAATATTATATTATATTTAATATTTAAAATAATATTATATTACATTTAATATTTAAAATAATATTATATTATATTTAATCTAATATTTTATTAATAGTAATCTTATATTTAAAATAATATTATATTACATTTAATCTAATATTTTATTTAGTACTAATTTATTATTTAAAATAATATTATATTACATTTAATCTAATATTTTATTTAATTCTAATCTAATTTTTAAAATAATATTATATTATATTTAATATTGAAACTAATATTATATTATATTTAATATTTGAATTAATATTATATTGTATTGTATTAAATCTTACACATAAATTATTAAATAGTAGCTATTCCCTCCAAACTCTATTCCAAATATGCAATCCAAACAACTTTTTTCTTATTCTGAATAACACTGTTCTTAAACAGTAGCTATTCTTATTTACTATTCTAAACAGTAACTATTCTAGCTATTCTAGAGTGCATTCAAACATACCCTGAATTGCTTGGTACAATTCGTAACGATAGGGCTTGAATTGTTTGGTACGATTCGTAACGATTGGGCTGGGGAAAAATAAATGAACATAATGGGTTCTGTTTGGTACAATATATTCGTACCAATTGGTGAAAAGAAAAAAAACAGAAAAATTATATAAAATTTTTTTAACACTTCTATGCATGAATGATTTGGTACCATCAGAGACCGATCTGGTAGTCTCTAATAAGGTTCAGCCACGTCACGAAATGCATACCGAAACTGGCAGTCCTCTTACAAGTTCATATATACCGATTAAAACTACAAACTACCACTACTACAGAATGGCGCTTCCTACACTGTGGTTGTACACGGATTTTCTCGGTTTTATGTAAAACCGTGTACCAAATAGAATTTTTCCAATGATCAATGATATCTCTAAGAATCCCACACGGATATTTCATTGAAAAACAGTGTTTCAAAAAAGCCGTTTGAAGTTTACATTTCCTACACGGATATTTAGTTAAATATCCGTGTAGGAATGGTGAGAGAGCTACACGGATTTTTATTAAAAAATTCGTGTAGGAAGGGGTTATTGTACACGGATTATTGTTTAAATAACAGTGTAGAAAGGATAGAGAGCTACACGGATTTTTATTAAAAAATCCGTGTAGGAAGGGATTATTGTACACGGATTATTTTTTAATTAATAACAATGTAGAAAGGCTAGAGAGCTACACGGATTTATAGTGAAAAATCCGTGTAGAAAGGTAGTTTTAGGGTTTTGGTTATATAAAAAGGCATTTTCCCTCCAACGCCGTTTTGATTTTATAATACTCTCTCTCTCTCTCTATCTCTGTATTAAAATATTGGTCTGATTTCAGCTCATAGCACAACTGGGATCTGAGATATTTGAAGTTGTTATTTTCTCCTCTCTATCTTGCTAAGGTTATCTAATTTTCTGTTACTTATTATTGCTTATTTAGGTAATGTGTAATTATTATTGCTTATTTCTCTTTTATTTTTCTTTTTGGTTTTGTAGGGTTTTGGTTGGTTACTGTCCTCTTCGCCTTGGTTGGTTACTGTCCTCTTCGCCACCCTCCCTTCGTAAATTCATTTAAGATGCAGTAATTTTTTCTTACGAAATTGATTTTCAGTGGTTCGTATAAAAGCCATACAGATTCAATTAATTTTATATATAAATTTTAATTGAGAATTTTTATTCTCTATGATGTATGTATGTATGCACAAATATTGATCATTGTATTTTTCATTGGAGATGCAATATTGTTGGAGACCTTTAACCAAGAAACATCATGTCATGGATCACATGCAAACTCTCTTTTTGATATGTTGGATCTAATACAACTTAGTATGTGTGAAATTTCGTGCTAGAGTAGATCATAGCCATGAGTTTTGGCAACATGAGCCCAAAACTTGATCACATGGTTACTAAGTGGTGAGGCCATAATTTTTATACAAACATTGTATAGGATCTTTAGGGGTATATGTCATATGTTGGATCAAAAGGATTGCATGTATAAAAGGCTGTGTATTTATTTTTGCAAAAGGTTATGTATATACAAAATGCTATATATTTATTTTTGCAAAAGACTATGTATATTCAATCTGAAATATATAATTACTGGCTAGCAAAAGCGGAGGCTGGCTAGCAAAAGCGGAGGCTAGCTATAAAAAAAAAAAAAAAAAAAAAAAAAAAAACGGTTCAGCAACCTTCCTACACGGATTTTTACTTAAAAATCCGTATAGGAATGTTGATATTCCTACACGGATTTTTAAGTAAAAATCCGTGTAGCTCTAGTTGGATTTCTACACGGCTTTTAAGTAGAAATCCGTGTAGATTGTTGATAATTGCACACGGATAAATATCCGTTTGCAAAAGATGGGACATTCCTACACTCTAATATCCTACACTGCTGGAAATCCGTGTAGCTCTTCGTGATTTATCCGTGTACAATCACTATATTCTGTAGTAGTGTACCAATCTATGCAACAAAAATAAGGAGTTTAATAGAAAAACAGCATGCATGAATTCAAAGCACTTGAAAGGAACCTCTCTTTCAGATTTTAGTGGAAGAATGTCAAAGAAAGTAGGAAGCACGTCAGACTGTAGGGGAACCTCTCTTTCAGAGTTTTTGGTCTTGGGTGACTGTGGCTAATACCGCCCACCAACTTAATTGTGAAATCAAAATACTTTTAATTTCATGTCGGCTAGTTCTATTAAGATATTTATTATTATAGTTCAGAGTTACGGTATATATAGTTTCAACATATCCACATATATATATACACAAAATATCCATATCTTGTTAAAATATCCACGTATATAAACGAAACGTACATATCTTGTCAAGAAAAAAATAATATACAATATATATCCTGAAATTTATCAAAATATCCACATATATATGCAAAACATGTTGTCCCCATCTCTGATCAAAATATCCACGTATATTTGTATCTATACAAAACATGTCTTGTCAAGAAAAACAAAAATGATTTTCGCATCCCAAACAAACCAAACAAATTTAGAGTTCCTTTTCATTCAGGATGTAAATAAGTTTCCATGACTACTGCTCTTTCATATTTTTACAATTTTAGTTATTCTTTTTAGTTCTTTTTCTTCTAAACCTGTAAGAAAATTGATGATATATAAAATAGCCTGTAAATAATTGTTTTTTAGAGGTTCAAACCGGACAACAACTAGGACTTTAAAAATGACAAAACTGAATATTATAACATGTGGTAACTTTCAAATGTTGTAAGTGGATCTCTCCTCATATATATATATAATATGCTTATGCTACCGAAAGAAAATTAGCCACACTCTCTCTAAATATATATAGAGAGAGAGTATGTGGCTAATATACTTTCGATAGCATAAGCATCGAAATACATCCAGCTCCTTTTTCGACTTTTGAAGTCTAAAACGTAGATCTAAACCATTAGATATGTTCTATATATTAAAATGTGTTTGGAAACCAAATTTTATATATTTTTTTAATTTGTTTACTATTTATTAAGCCATTTTGAAAATCACTGATCCAATAGTCCAGAAAATTTTACTGTTTTTTACTGTTTACCCATATCTGCGATTTTCAAAGTGGCTTAATAAATAGTAAAAAAAATCCAAAAAATGTAAAATTTAGTCTACAAGTACATTTCAATATGGAGAAAATCTTGAGCTGTTCGGATCGGTTGTTTGGATTTTCAAATTGGAATACGAGCGTGAAGTAAAATGTTCTCACCATAGCCTCATTTGTATATATGTGTATGTATGTATGTATGTATATATGTATATGTGTGTGTGTGCGTGTGTGTACATATATATATGTGTGTGTATATATATATATATGTATGTATGTATGTATGTATGTATGTATGTATGTATGTATGTATGTATGTATTAGGAGGGTTCCAATGCACCCAAACACTCAATCTGAACCGATCAACATGACCTTCATAATAAAATATGCTTGGAAACCAAATTTTATATTTTTTTTAGAATTTTTTTACTATTTTTTAATATAGGTCCAAAATCACTTTATCGAATGGTCCAAAATATCTTTAAAACAATAATTTTGTACTTATCTTAAAAAACAGTAAAAACACTCTAAAAATTATAAAATTTGGTCTCCAAACATATTTTATTAGGAAGATCATGTTGAGCGGTACAGATCGACAATTCGGACTTTGAAAATAAAGATAAAGGAGATAAAGAATTAAGTACAAATGGGAGCATAAAATTTTGAGTACATTGGAACCCTCCTCTATATATATATATATGCGCCCGCGCGCCGAAATTAGGTGTCTGTGTGTGTGTCTGTGTCTGTGTCTGTGTCTGTTTCTGCGTATTTGTATGTGTATATGTATACTATTTAAATATGCTGGATGCATGCTAAAATTGCTTTATTGAGAAAATATTTGGCTTTGTGAAAGAACAATTTTATCCAACAGAAACACACAATTTATCCAATTGAGAAACACACAATTTAAAATAACTAATATAATAACTTATTAAAACATTCATTACTTTAACCGCTTGACCTCGGAGCAAATGAATTCGAAACTTCCAAATTTTTGCATATACATGCATAACTCACGAAATACATGGATTTCAACGGTTTGGATTCGTCATTTGAAGCCGATCCGATGTATTTTTGGAGTTGTGCTCACCAAACCCTCTTGGTGAGTACATCACACCCTAGATTTACTATATATATATATATATGAGTAGAACTAGGGTGCTCCTAGGAGTACAAGCTTCTTTGTACTCTTAACTCTAAAACATAGCAGATTAATTTCGAACGACGAATCCAAACCATTGAAATCCTTCTACTTTACGAGTGATGCGTCCACATGTGAAAATTTTAAAGTTTCGAATTAATTTAATATAAAGTCAAATGGTCAAAATTAGAAGGTTTTTAAATTAATTTTAATGCATTCATTTTTGGAAGCCTTTTGACCATTTGACTTTATACTAAATTAATTCAAAACTTTAAAATTTTTCACATGTAGACAAATCACTCGTAAGATAGAAGGATTTCAACGGTTTGAATTCGTCATTCGAAGTTAATCTGATAGGTTTTAGAGTTAAGAGTACAAAGGAGTTTGGTACTCCTAGGAGCACCCTAGTTCTACTCTATATATATATTATAATTAATTTTGTATAGGATGTATCGTTGGACGAGTGGCCGGCCGGGAGCAAAATTTCTTGGCAAATTAATATATCAACAGAATAACAGGTATCAATTTAATTTTGATTTTGTGTCGAAATTTTATGTATATATATCTATACATGGAACTTATGCTTGAGATCCTGCCGAAATGACTTAACTTGCCATGCAGGATGGAGGATTTACGTACTGAAGTCTATATATATATAAAATTACTCGGGCATTCAATAAATTATCTGTTAGAGAACCTGATTGATGTGTCCAATAAGATGAATGTACCATACCTTGCACGAATTTTAAAGTATCCCGTGAATTTTAGACAGAAAGCACAACAAGTGACAGCACATTAATTACCCCAATTTCTTCACCCTTTCATTTTGCAAAAAAGTCCTATATAAACTCCCTCACACTCTCCTCAAAAAGCACAACAAGTGAATAACACAAAAAGATCAAGACACATATTATTGTACTACATACGTACAATAGCTTAGCATGTCAATTTCCAAGTTATTCTTGGTTGTTATCCTTAGCGCTCTCATTTGCACCGCAACCGCAAGAGATCTCTCTACAACTAATGACAAGTATGTGAATGCGAAAGGACTATCCACTGGTGCAGATGCTGCAAACTCAAAAATTCATTTAAGTATTGGACTAGGTCTAGGTATTCCAGGAACTCCAGAAACTCCAGCAACTCCGGGAATTCCGCAAACTCCAGAAACTCCAGCAACTCCGGGAATTCCGCAAACTCCAGAAACTCCAGGAACTCCAGCAACTCCGGAAATTCCGAAAACTCCGGGAACTCCGACAACTCCGGGAACTCCAACAACTCCGGGAACTCCGAACGGTCTAGGTACTCCGGGAACTCCGGGAAGTCCGGGTACTACAACTGGTCCAGGTACTCCGGGTGCTCCGGGAACTCCGGGTGCTCCATGTCCGGGGGGTACTCGAACTGCTCCGACTCTCCCGACTGCTCCAACTGCTCCTACTATTCCGGGTAAGGGTACTCCGGGTACTCCAGGAACTCCAGGTACTCCGGGTTCTGGGTGCACGTCCAAATAGGTGCATCCGGGTTACCCACTGTGGCGCTACCTCCCGTGTGGGCTAAATGTTTGAGATGGCATCAAATCTTAAAGATTCGGTATAATTAATTAGCTTTAATTTTTAGTGCAACTGTGATATGATGCTAGCTCCTACGTTTTTTTTTTTTTTGTAGAAATATGGTGATTCTGAATCATGATTTGTATTATCAATGTAAGGCTGAAATATATCCTGGATGTATTTAGTCATGCCTATAAATAAGAAATAAAGTATACCGAAGCTAAGGAAGTTAATATAAAGAATTGATAGTCTCGCTCATGATTAATTATGAAAATCGTAATTGGAATCGGAATCTGCCGCAATTGGATGAATCAGATCGAAAACTCGGATTATTTTGACAGAAACTTGTTTTCTAGCCAAAATGTAAGAAAAAGTTAGTGAGAGCATCTACACCTCTGCAACTCAAATTAATTTCTAAATAACTTTGAAGTACTTTTGAAAAATTAAGATCTCTAAAGTTTTTAACCCTTATATTCTTGAAATTATTTTTAGGGATTCTATTAAGTCATGCCAACAACGAATTCATAAAGAGAATTAAGTTGAGCCAATTATTTGGCCTGCATGGGTTTTAGAAACAGTTTCATAATAAGAAACTTTACTAAATAGTTTCTAAATAAGAAACTCTCTCACATCTTTGAAACTCGACTGAAAACTGCCACATCATAATAGAAACTCTAATAGTTTTAGAGATGTAGATACTCTAAAAATATCATTTATATAAAAACTATGTTAAGACAAAACAGTACACTCAAATAATCTACTAATTATATAACATAATATAAGCATTATAAATAAAACACACTTTTTATTACCAGAAGCTATGCCAGGCTGGCTGAATTATCTCATCATCATTTATATTAAAATATGAATGGAGATATTGTTGTACAAAGTCAAAAAATGAAGACATTAATGTAGTGTCAAATGAATAATTATAAACATCCTCATATCCAATATATGGATTGTCCGTACTACAAGAATTGTAGTCTGGTTGTATTCCATATACAAATGAGCTTGAATTATATCCCCCACTAAACTATGAGGTCCCATACATGCTATCATAAGAATTAATATTTCGATGCCTTGCTGTTAGTTCGTTCACATCTTTATACCATGTTTCTGTTTGTTCACTATCTAAGGTAGGGCCCCGTGTTTGTTCCATTTGCTGGTGGATTGGTTCAGAATCTGTGTTTTGAGTTTCTAGATACATACTAGGTAATCTGTGTTTTGTGTTTTGCTGGTGGATTTGTTTACACTCTCCAGCTATATGTCACTCTATTATGAAGTTTGAACATTATTCTCATTATTCTCACATAAAGATACTTTTACTTTTTTTATTTTCATGCTATATGTCTCACTCTCTAGCTAGTTTGTTTACAAATTTCACATAAAGCTACTAATATTCCCTGGCTATATTTTCATTTTATTGAGTAAATATTTAAAAAGTTTGTAAAAATTGCTAGACTCTGCTGGACTCAGCAAGAAAATCGGATTACTCGGCCAAGTCAGACACTGTTCATTCGAATTTTGCAGAAAAATTGTATGTGCGTGAGACTCAGCTAAAACTCAGACCAGACACGTCCGATACTGAGTTGACTCTGTATCAGCTGATTTTCAAAACCATGTATTTTAACACACATGTTCAGGAAGCCATGATCAAACAGTGAGTTGCTTTCTTGATTAGTTTCTCTTTATCTATGAAACAGTCTTTTTTCCTTTAATAGTTTTAGATGTACATGGAAGAGGCAGCTTTTGTATTATACCATTACATACATGCTGCTACATGGGGGCACATAGATATCACTACGCAATAGTGGAAAAAGTACTTTTTGTATCGGTTATTAAGACATATCAGTGTCGGATATCGGGGCGACACTGATACAGGCGACACAAATACCGGCACTAATCAGTATCGGTTTGTCAACCGATACAGAAAGTGCGTTTTGTGTCGGTTATTCATAGAAACCGATACTATTTTGGGGTTTTTGTGTCGGTTATTAATACAAACCGATACTGTTTTTGGGTTTTTGTGTCAGTTCAACCTAAACAGCCGATACTATTTTTGAGTTTTTGTATCGGTTATTACAAGGAACCGATACAGTATGTGTTATTTGTGTCGGTTATCACAAGGAACCGACACTATAATTTTTTTTTTTTTTTGTGTTTGCTGTATTGCTGATACTGGCGATTGATTAGATTTCATACATTAAAAGTGGGATTATGAATATCACCTGCAAAGACAGTGTTAAGTCCTCCAATAAAAAGTGCTAAAAGACCCTAAAACTCTAAAATTGTAAAGAAATGCCCAAAAGTCCATGAAGGAAGACTCAGATCGCGAATCTGAGCCCAAGAATAGGGTTTTGAGCTGTGGAGTTCCTCTAAAAATTTCAGCCCGATCCGACGGACGGATCGAAAGTTACGCCCCTTTTCGTGAAGCATGCGCAGGAATGGAAGAAAGTAGGGATGATACTATACCTCGGGTATGGGGGAAGAGCTGGACGAGGGGCCTCTTCATTCTCGGTCGCCATGGACGGAAAGAAAACATTTGAAAATGAAATAGATTTGAATTGGGGTTTAAAAAAAGAGGTCTTGGTTTGAATCGATGGGGAAGGAGATGAGAATGTCACACGGATTTAATAGTGGATGGACGGACAAGATGCTTTTTGGCGGTGGACATCGAACGGTATACAATCTTTTCTGAGAATGTCACACGGATTGCTGACGTGCTCTGGCACAATCTGTGTCGGTTAATTACAAAGAACCGATACGGAAGTCTGATTTTGAAATTTTTTTTTTCTGTATACAATCTGTGTCGGTTATTTACAAAGAACCGACACAAATAATATACCTTTTGTATCAGTTCCTTGCTAATGAACCGACACAGACTTTTTGTATCGGTTCTCTACTAGTAACCGATACAAAAATGGCTCCTTTTGTATCGGTTCTCTATAGAGAACCGATACAAAAATTCTGTGTCGGTTCATTAGCAAGGAACCGATACAAAAATGGCTCCTTTTGTATCGGTTCTCTATAGAGAACCGATACAAAACCTCTGTGTCGGTTCATTAGCAAGGAACCGATACAAAAAGTGTATTATTTGTGTCGAAGATTTATGGGAACCGATACAAAATATTTTTTGTATCGTTTATTTTTTATTAACCGATACTAAATATATTTTGTATCACTTCATTCAAAGAACCGATACTATTAAGGCGATACTGAAAGTTATTTTTCCACTAGTGACGGTAACCATACTATCTGCTTTGTTACGAAATAATAAGAATGAGGTTATGGTACTTTGCAAAGTGTAGATGGATCTACGTACATAGTACGTACTACGGATTTGGATTTTTGTTTTTAAAATTCAAATAGGTAATTTGAACTGATCAATATGAAATTCACCTGAAAATGTACTTCGAGTTTATATATATATATTTTTTAGATTTTTTTAAATGTTTTCCAGATAGGTAGATATATAATCACTATTTTTCATGGTCTGAAAATTAAAATCAGAATCAGAATTAGTCACTTGATTGTGAAAACAGAATCCATCACTTGACCGTGAAATCAAAATGAAGTGAATCAGTTGAATCAGGTCAAAAATCCAGAATTTTTTTTGACAGAAGTTTGTTTTGTATAAAAATATATAGGAAAAATAAGTTAAAAAGTTAATAAGTATTTGTTATCCAGATGTATAAAAATATATATGTAATACAATAATCAAGTTATAATCCACTTATTTTTATATTACAATATAAACTTTCAAACATACAAACATTCATCTGAATATCTGATTTGTTCATTACCACTATAAAAGTATGATAACAATTTAGAAGTTCATGCAACACGGAAGGATACATTATATATGAAAATGAAAACCGGAGTATGGGGCATGCATATATACTGCTTTTGTCGGCCAGCCACGTCTGGTGTGAGAATTTTCCACGCTTGATTTTATGGAATTTTTTCGGCCAAAACGTTTGTTGCAGGCTTGCAGCTGACTTTAATTTATAAACTATATAAACCTTAGAAAGTGACTCGTCTACTCTGCACAAAATAACAGAAAAAGAAAGAAAGTGACTCGTCACAAATAATTATAGACTAGCTTTGAGTAGACTACCAAAAATAATTATAAACAAAGCATAACTTAAGTCTTCGGATGGCTGAAAAGATAGTTTCACCGGTCAGAATCAAGTCTATTCAAAACAAAATAGTACACCACCCCCCCACCACACACACACACACACTCCCCAAGTCAGTCGCATAATTTTCTCCAAAACCTCTCGATCGACTGCCTTTGCAAAAATACAAAATTGGTCCGATTGAATTATCAAAACAATATACTTTTCCTCTAGAGGCAAGAGAACTACTGAAAATTTGGCTGATAATTGTTTTGATTTAGCCCCAATTTTATTGGTTTTCTGTATATAACTTGTTCAGCCGAGTCAACTCAGGAAAAATCGAATCATCTCCGGCCGATTTCGCTCCTACTCGGCCGAGTCAATTCAGAATCGGTTGATATTCCATGCAATGCTATTTTCAAATGGTTTAGATGTCTAAAGTAGGACATTTTCTAGCTATCTAAAAAGTAATAACTAAATATTTAATAATCTAAAAAATATAAATTTTGATCCCTAAGAATTTGTTTTATATAAAGAACTAGTTTTTGTTCTAGTAGCAAAGTTACATGTTCTCTGATGTGGAAGGTCATAGATTGGAAGTAGGGCTGTTCAAAAAGCTCGTAGCTCGTGGTTCGCTCGTGACTCACATCTAGCTTGATCGGTAGCAGCTCATTCGATAGTGGACCGAGCTGTTAACGAGCTGGCTCGCTAACAGCTCGGGCCAAAATTAATGAGCTGACCTAAGGCCTTAGCTCGCTCGCTAGCACACGAGCTAGCTCGACTAGGCATCAATTTGTGAATTTGTTTGAATTTGTGTGTACTTTATACTGTCAAGCTTGGTCCAGCTCGGTTCAGCTCAGTCCAGCTCGGTCCAAAAAAGTTTGTAAATTTTATTTTCTTCTTAAAACAAGGTCCAACCAAACCCAATGAGCCAGCTCGTGGCTCGTGAGTTGGCTCGTCACGAGTTTGAGCTGAGATTTTAGCTCGCGAGCTGTTACCGAGCTGACTCGCTAACAGCTCGGTCCAGAATTAACGAGCTGAGCAAAGGCCCAGCTCGGCCCGAGCCAGCTCATTTACAGCCCTAGTTGGAAGTATGATTGACAGAAAAAAAAAATTAATAATAGGAGATTGAAAATAATGTTGGATATGATTTGATATTCAATCTTCTCATTAAAAAAAAAATATCAATCTACAATATGGAAACAATGCATCATAGGAAATTTGCCATGTCTATATATATCCACATATCTACAGATATATATACAAAACGTTATCCATGTCTATATATATCCACATATCCACAGATATATACAAAATATCCGTGTCTTGTTAAAATATCCACGTATATATAAATATACAAAACGTACATATCTTATTAAAAATATATATATACACAAAATAATATCCTGAAATTTATCAAAATATCCATGCACATATATATGCAAAACATGTTGTCACCATCTCTGATCAAAATATCCACGTATATATATATACAAAACTTGTCTTGTCAAGAAAAAATTAATATACAAAATAATATCCTGAAATTTATCAAAATATCCATATATATATATATATGTACAAAACATGTCTTGTCAAGAAAAACCAAAATGATTTTCGCATCCCAAACAAATTAACCAAACAAAATTTAGAGTTCCCTTTCTTTCAAGATGTAAATAAGTTTGAATGAGTACTGCCCTTTCTTTTAAGATGTAAGAAAACTGATGATATATAAAATAGCTTGTAAAAAATTATTGTTCTTTAGAGGTTCAAGGCGGACAACAATTTTTTACCGATTTTATATATATTTTCAAACATATCCCATCTTTTTTAACCCGAAATTAATATAACTAAATATAAATCTGGTGGCGGTAAATATTTTAAACTACGTACCTAAACAAGCCTGTGCATGTGTGTCTATATATATATGTATGTTTGTATATATAAATGTGTGTCTATGTGTGTGTGTGTGTCTCTCTCTCTACATATATATGTGTGTGTGTGTGACTAAATTGCTATTTTCTGTGGTACATTATTTTCTAAAAGCAGCAGTTTTGTAAAATATTTAATAAATAGTAAACAAATTCAAAAAATATAAAATTTGATCTCAAAACACATTTTAATATAGAGATCATGCTGAACAATTTGAAATTTAAAAATCACAAAACTGAATGTTATAACACGTTTGTAACTTTCAAATATTGTGGAACCCTCCTCATATACACACACACACCATTTAAATAAGCTGGAAGCATGCTAAAATTACTTTATTGAGAAAATATTTGGCTTTGTCAAAGAACAATTTTATCCAATAGGAACACACAATTTAGTACGGAGCGGACAAAAAAATTGTGAATCATGTGCAAATTTCAAAATTCATGCGATTCATATATATAATTGTTTGAATAATTTGTATGTATATATATATATATATAGTTTTTTTTATAATTAATATTGTATAGGATGTATCCTTGTACGAGTGGCCGGGAGCAAAATTTCCTGGCAAATTAATATATCAATAGAATAACCGGTATCAATTAAATTTTGATTTTGTGTCGAAACTTTATGTGTATATACCTATACATGGACCTTACGCTTGGGATCCTGCCGAAATGACTTAACTAGCTAGGATGGAGGATTTACCGAAGAATATATATATAATTACTCGCATCATTCAATAAATTATCTCTTAGAGAACCTGATTGGTGTGCCGAAAAAGATGAATGTACCATATCTTGCACGACTTTTTAGAGAATCCCATGAGTTTTACACAGAAAGCACACTTGTAGAAAACATTAATTACCTCAAATTTTTCACCCTTTCAATTTGCAAAAAAGTCCTATATAAACCCCCTCAGACTCCTCTAAAACAGCACAAGTGAGTAACACAAAAAGACCAAGACACAAATATTGTACTACATACAATAGCCTAACATGTCAATTTCTAAGTTATTCTTGGTTGCTATCCTTGGCGCTCTCGTTTACACCGCAACCGCAAGAGATCTCTCTACAACTAATGACAAGCATGTGAATGTGAAAGGACTATCCACTGGTGCAGATGCTGCAGACTCAAGTATTGAACTAGGTCTAGGTATTCCGGGAGCTCCGGAAACTCCAGCAACTCCGGGAATTCCGCAAACTCCTGAAACTCCAGGAACTCCGGGAATTCCGCAAACTCCTGAAACTCCAGGAACTCCAGCAACTCCGGGAATTCCAGAAACTCCGGAAACTCTGGGAACTCCAGAAATTCCGGGAATTCCAAAACCTCCGGGAATTCCGACTACTCCGGGTGGTCTAGGTACTCCGGGAACTCCAGGAAGTCCGGGTACTACGAGTGGCCCAGGTACTCCAGGTGCTCCGGGAACTCCGGGTGCTCCATGTCCTGGGGGTACTCGGACTACTCCGACTCTTCCGACTGCTCCGACTGCTCCGACTATTCCGGGTAAGGGTACTCCGGGTACTCCAGGAACCCCAGGTACTCCGGGTACTGGGTGCGCCTCCAAATAGGTGCATCCGGGTTACCCACTGTGGCCCTACCTCCTGTGTGGGCTAAATGTTTGAGATGGCATCAAATCTTAAAGATTCGGTATAATTAATTAGCTCGTTAGTGCAACTGTGATGTAATATGCTAGCTAGTATGTTTTTTTTTCTGTTGAAATATGCTGATTCTGATTGATGTAATGAATCATGCCTATAAATAAGAAATAAAGTATCGAACTTGGGGAAGTTAATATAAAGAATTGACAGTCTCGCTCATGGTTCTGAAACTCCGAATCGGAATCCGAATCAGAATTGAAATCGGCTGGAATCGGAATGGAAACTTGGATTTTTTAGGCAAGAAGTTTGTTTTTGTAGCCAAATGTAGGAAATAGTTGGTAAAAATATAATTTATATAAAAACTATGTTAAGACAAAACACTTTTTAAGCCCGATATAATTTATATAATGTAATACAAGCATTACAAATAAAACACATTTTTTATTGCCAGAAACTATGTCATGCTGGCTGGATTATCTCATCGTCCTCTGTATTAAAATACGAATAGGAATATTGTTGTACAGAGGCAAAAGATGAAGACATTAATGTAGTATCAAATGAATAATTATTAACACACTCATATCCAATATTTGGATTGTTTGTGCTTGAAGAATTGTAAGCTGGTTGTACTCCATATACAGATGAGTTTGAATTATATCCCCCACTAAATTCTGAGGTCCCATACATGACATCATAATGATTAATATTTGGAAGCCTTCTTGTAAGTTCATTTACATCTTTATACCGTGTTTATGTTTGCTCACTGTCTGAGGTAGGGCCCCGTGTTTGTTACCGTGAAATCGGAATCAAGTGAATCGACAGAATCAGATCATAAATTCAGATTTTTTTTTTGACAGAAGTTTGTTTTCTATAAAAAATATATAGGAAAAATAAGTTAAAAAGTTAATAAGTATTTGTTATGCAGATGTAAAAATATATATATGTAATACAATAATCTACTTATAATCTACTTATATATTATAATATAAACTTTCAAACAGATAACCATTCATCTGCATATCTGATTTGTTCACTACCACTATAAAAGTAAGATAACAATGTAGAAGTTCATGGAACATGGAAGGAGTATGGCATACTGCTTTTGTTGGCCAGCCATGCGTGTGGTGTGAGAATTTTCCGCGCTTGATAATTTTGTGCTATTTTTTCGGCCAAAACGTTTGTTGCAGGCTTGCAGCTGACTTTAATTTATGGAAAAACGCACGTCAGTATCGGCCTATTAGTAGCGGCCTTTTGTAATATGTGATACTAATACGTATCTGGATCAGGTCTTATCATGAAGAATTGATACAAAAATCTACTATTAGAATCGGTTGTTAGTAAACAGCCGATACAGATTGACCCTGGACTATTTGTAGAGATACTGATTGACCCTGGACTGATTCAGCCACTTTTACTAGAGTTCTCTCGGATTTTCATTACGCGCCTTTGCGAAATTTTTTTATTTCCTCCACAAGCCTCTATCTGTCACTTAGCTCTGCCTCTCTCTCAGCTAGCAAGGTTCTCTCTCCCTCTCTGCTCTTGTTTTCTTTTCTCATTTTCCCTTCTCATTTTCATTTTCCTTGTTTTCCTCCGCTCATGAGGAAGGTTCGCCACTTTTTAACGCAACAAAACTCGCCAAAGGGCACAGTGCTGCATCCAGGTTTTCTTCCTTCAACAAAACCCTAGCAACAAGCGCACAGTGTTGCGGCCACTATATCCCTAGTAGCGAGGCGCCCTCCTCGACCAGCACACGATGCAGGGATAGGTGAGCTGGAGGAGGCGAGAGAGGCAGCGTCCACATCTGATTCGAAGCACCGCAGCTGACAGTTTTTTTTTCATGTTTTCTCTGTTTAGATTGGTGATCGATTTGATATGTTAGTTCTATTAATTTTTTTATTAAATAGAATCAGAAGCTGGTAATTTTAACCTTTCTCGTTCGTTATTTGTGTTCAATTTTGGGAATTTGGGTACTTTTTTCATCAAAGTTTCATGCTTTATCACTGTCGGAAAAATAAAGTGTTGGTTTTTTATTTCACCTGGTACGACGACTTGCTCTTCACATGGACACTAGAAATTGAGAGCTCTCTTAATTTCCATTTAGTTTCGAATACCACATCATTAGCAATAGTATAAAAATGATCATGTGCATATATAATTTTAAACTACAATTAATAAAAAGGTCGTCCAGCCTCTCACACATGATTATTAAACTACAATTTGGATTTTTAAGTTTGGAATTAGGTTTTGTCCATCTCCACTTGATTTGGCTCAGATTTCATCTCGTGTACATGCATGTGCTTCCAATTTCAAGCTTGGTTATGTTTTTGATTGGATTTCTGTTAGTCAGCAGCTGTGGGGCATAGTCAAATAGTGGTCTTTCATGATTTTGTTTCATCTTTTATTCAATTGAGTTTAGATTCATCACAGGCATAGGTCAGAGGGCATACTGGAGCAGCTTTAGAATGAGTTCACTAAGGGACAAGGCTCTGGTGCATGGAATATCACTGTTTCTCATATTTTCTTAGGTTTTTATACATTGAACTATAAGTAAATAAAAGTACATTGATAAACTCATTTACCTCTGATTTTATAATTGTAGGGAAGTCATTGCAGTTCCTCTTCATGTGTAATATAGTGCTCACAACAAAAGGAGGGTTAGGAATGCAGATATTATGTCATGTAGTTCGTGTATGATATAATAAATCGTTTCTTGAACGGATCGACCATTAGGATTTTGAAAACACAAATTTTGAGCCGTTGCACGGAGGTCCTCTATGCTACGCATAGCATATTAGCAATTTCCTATATATATTAGAACTTGTTTTAATGTTTTCTAGATGGGTAGAAAATCACTATTTTTCATGGTCTGAAAATTAGAATCGGAATCGAAATTAGTCTCTTGATTGTGAAAACAGAATCAGTCACTTGACTGTGAAATCGGAATCAAGTGAATCGACAGAATCAGATTAGAAATTCAGTTTTGTTTTTGACAGAAGTTTGTTTTGTATAAAAAATATATAGGAAAAATAAGTTAAAAAGTTAATAAGTATTTGTTATGCAGATGTAAAAAAATATATATGTAATACAATAATCTACTTATAATCCACTTATATATTAGAATATAAACTTTCAAAGAGATAACCATTCATCTGCATATTTGATTTGTTCACTACCACTATAAAAGTATGATAACAATGTAGAAGTTCATGCAACATGGAAGGAAACACTATATATGATAATGAAAATCGGAGTATGGCATACTGCTTTTTTTGGCCAGCCACGTGTGGTGTGAGAATTTTCCACTCTTGATTTTGTGCTATTTTTTCGGCCAAAACGTTTGTTGCAGGCTTGCAGCTGACTTTAATTTATTAGTTGAAAAACGCACATCAGTATTGGCCTATTAGTAGCTGTGATACTAATACGTATCTTGATCGGGTCTTATGAAGAATTGATACAAAAATCCACTATTAGTATTGGCTGTTAGTAAACAGCCGATACAGATTGTCCCTGGACTATGTGTATCGGTTGTTTGTAAACAACCGATACTGATTCGGCCACTTTTACTAGGGTTCTCTTGGATTTTCATTCCACGCCTTAGCAAAAAAAAATTATTTCCTTCACAAGCCTCTATCTCTCACTTAGCTCGGCCTCTCTCTCAGCTAGGAAGGTTCTCTCTCCCTCTCTCTGCTCTTGTTTTCTTTTCTCATTTTCCTTTCTCATTTTCATTTTCCTTGTTTTCCTCCGCTCATCAGGAAGGTTCTCCACTTTTTAACGCAACAAAACTCGCCAAAGGGCACAGTGCTGCAGCCAAGTTTCCTTCCTTCAACAAAACCCTAGCAACAAGCGCACAGTGTTGCGGCCACTATATCCCTGATGGCGAGGCGCCCTGCTCGACCAGCACACAATGCAGGGATAGGTGAGCTGGAGGAGGCGGGAGAGGCAGCGTCCACATCTGATCCGAAGCACCACAGCTCCACAGCTGACAGTTTTTTTTTCATGTTTTCTCTGTTTAGATTGGTGATCACTACTAAAATATGAGTTTATTGCATGCGCGGAAAAATGGCTTGTTGCATGGAGATACCCTTGCAACAAGCCAAAAAAGGCTTGTTGCATGCGCTTACCCTTGCAAATGTAACCTTGCAACTACCTTCCATACAAATACTATTATTTGCAAGGACTAACCATGCAACAACTTTGTTGCAAGGGTAAGCGCATGCAATAACTGCGCATGCAAGTATCTCTGGAGGTCACCCGGTTTGAAGTATTTGCAAGGAGAACGGACGTGGGTTCCACATGACTATTTGCAAGGCAGAGGAATGTGGGTCCCACCTGGCTATTTGCAAGGCTATCAACGAGGGGTCCCACCCGACTATTTGCAAGGATCGGGACCATAGGTCCCACCATACTATTTGCAAGGCTAGGGAACACGGGCTCCATATGTTTATTTGCATGTTAAGATGATAGCATTATTGCATGGGTGATTATTTTCAAGGATATGATTTGCATTTATTGCATGCACTGAAGCTGACATTATTTGCATGGAAAGACCAATTGAAATACTAACAGCAAATATCTGCATAAAAGCACGTTTCAACAATATAATCCTCCCCCTGTACCAATCTGGTACGAGCCCGTTGTTTTTTTTTTACAATTCCCAGATTCCCATTCAACAAGATTTGCATAAAACACAATTAAGAATAAGGAGAAAGCATCTTAACAAGCATTGACCAGCATTGTGATAATGTTCATACAGTTGGACCAAAATTAGAAAAACCACATAACAACATATGTAGATGTAACCAAAATATACCCCAAATGTAACCAAAATATGCCCCATATATTGACAACCACACACAACCTCACTTGTTCATGTCAAAGGTTGATCGCCCCACTAATTGGCCATTGCAGCCTCGTTTCCTGTCATTTCTTGTCCACTCTGAGAAGTTAGCAGTGCTTGGAAAGACCTTCCCTCATTTGCTTGCAAATCAGGGGCGACATCCTATGTATAACAAATTACATAGGTTAATATAGGCTATTGTTATCAAAGCAGTCATAGCATGTGTCCTATGAAAATCTGTCAAGCCAAGAACCATTTTTCTGAATTAGAACCCTTAAATTACCCCAAATATGATCTTACTAACCTGAGGAGACGGCTGTTGTAGCCCATGCATTTGAAATAACTGTGAGATCTTTAATTGGTTTTTTGCTTGATCTCTTTTCCTCTCGGCGCGCTCCTCGGCGATACGACGATCACGTTCTTGCAAAATTGCATCTACTTCTGCCCTAGAGAAGGTCTACTGCAACCCAATATTTGTCAACTCAGATATAGAGGATGTTGCGCCGGGCCTTTCTCTGGTGGTTGCTGTTTTTGCGGGTTGGAGTAAGCTGCCAAAGCCTACAACGCGGCCATGACTTGGTGGGCCAATTGCTTCCAAAAATAAGGTCGACTCATCCAATTCTGAATTGGCCTCATCAGCCCTCATTGCCCTCACCTTCCTCTGTTATTTGGGAAATAAGAAATATGTATTAAAATGGAAATTGAGATGCAAAAGCACAGCTTACAAAACCTAACCTCCTGGAAGGCAGCTGAGACAGTGGCACAATGCTTGCTGGTTTGCTTGGATATTATAATGTGTTTTGAATTGTGTTTTGAATTATTATTCCTAATGCAGCATATATATTTATTTAAAGCACATTATTAATGAGTTTGATAATTAATTCCTTTTCTCAATTAGAATTCAGGGGTATCGGTGCTAAAGCCATATTATTCACCAGTACCCGGTCCTTCCCAATTAGAAGTGTTATCGATGCTAAAGTCAATACATTAAATTAAAGATGTTGCTAAGTAAATTCAACTTACATAAACTTTTTCTTTTTTATCGTTTGTAAAATGCAATGAGTCGATGTCAAACTCGTAGACCAGCCCACTACTCTTGCTCAGATGTTGGATGTACTCCCCCGTTTGCATCACTGTTTTCATTTATTTCGGTCACACCCTCCTCGCCAGTACTCATTTGGGCCACCACTGGTGAGACCCCATCAGTTCTTGCACAGTGCATATGGATGTAAAGGTCTTCCATGGTGGGCTTTATCCCGTTGTTCATTTTGGTCTCCATATGAAAAGGAATAATGAAAATTAAATGTTAGATGAATGGTAAACTAGTAAACAACGATTTTATTTGAACAGAATTATTCGGAAGTCCTACCAGTTTCTGAAAATGTTGGTAGGCCCTAGCTGATCCAGCATAGTGGGAGGCTTCTTTTCCGGAGAAAGTGCAGTTTGTTTGGTTTTGTTTGTTGACCAGCTGCCACTCATCCAAGAAAAAGATATCGCAGAGACCTCGCCAATTTTCCGGGGTTACACACCAATGCGGCACATCGGCTTTCCATGCGGTTATGTCCCAACCATACAATTTTATTCGCTTCCTTCTTGCTCTACCCAGCTCCTCACAATATCTTTTGCATGCTATCGCCTCGAGTACTTCATGACAACGATCTGGATCTTCATTTGCCTTGTATCTGTATCTGGCCTAATGTTTAGAAAATTAGGGATTACAATCAAATTGAGCAGCACTTAGAACTCTATATAATAGTACAATTTTGGTCACCAATAGAAAACCCACATAGTTCTCTCTCTTCCTGCATGCTCTGAGTATATTTATACAATAGTACAATTTTGGTGAGGTGGTGGAGATATATACTCGGAGCATGTACAAAGCGAGAACTCTGCGGGTTTTCTATTGGTGACCAAAATGATCTTTTTGCTCTAATGTTTGAGTTGGATTATTATTCCTAACTTGGTTTTGGTCAATTTTGATGTAAAAGCAGTGTAAGAACCATGGGCGTTGTAACTCCTTGTGAAATGTGTGTTTTTATTAATATATTTCCGACTCAAATGCTAAACACTAATATTCTTTCAACCTATTAATCATTCAAAAACTAATATTGCTATTACAGACGAAACAAGGAACAGAGAATGAGAGTTACGAATAAAGCACGTGTGGAGGGTTCAATTGTCGAGGCTACAATTGTTAGAGAAATTGGTACATTTTGAACACTTTATTTTACAGAGAATTCTAACAATAACCCACAAGGAGTTGGAACAAGTGACCCTCTGCCAAGACGTCTATCAATATTTGATACGGCGGGTCGTTTCCTCACACGGCCAAAGAGAAGGACTCTCGAAGTAGAGGAACTTAAAGCTGCACATACATATGTCATCCTCAACTGTCCAGAGATCAAAAACAAATTTTTAGGGTACAATCTTATAAAATGTTTACTTCAATAATTCAAAAAGTATTTATTCCAAACGCTTTACAAATATAATTTTCCAAAAATTTTATATTGTAGAGAGTTTGATGCATGCATGCTAAACTCCGGACGAGCTAGATCCGCACAACATTTGGACAAGATTCGTGAGGATGAGTTCGCAGACTGGCTACGAAAGAAGGTACTATCTGATCATGATTGCGACCCCTATATCCGAAGGGCCGGACTAATACCGGAAAAACAAGCGGACTGCTACGAAACATACGAAGTGAACGGCTTTCGATTTCATACGGAGTCATACGGGGGAAACAAGTCAACAAAGAATAGTGGTGTTTGCATCAAAGGGGACTGGGATGGAAATGACACACCAGAAGACTACTATGGAACTCTTCAAGAAGTAATTGAGCTAGATTACGATAGACTCAACAAGGTCGTTCTCTTTAGGTGTAATTGGTTTGACATAACAAACGGTGTAAGGGTTGACATCCAACATGGAATTGTTGAGGTTAAACATGCTTCTCGCCTTAAAAATTATGAGCCTTTTGTATTGGCACCTCAAGCAATCCAAGTGTTCTATCTTTCTTATCCATCAGATAAAATTGAAAGACACCATTGGTGGGTGGCAATGAAAAATACCGCGAAGGGTAGATTTGTGTTAATGATGGGGTTGATGCAAACCTAGATTTTTTCCAAGATGAAATGCCTGATCTTTCAATCGAGGTTTCAAATGGTGAAGAATTTGATTGGGATGGTATGGCTCCTCAAGCCGATGAGTTCGAGCTAGTGGACGATACAATGTCGCAAGGTGAAGAGGAGTTTGAGGACAACCCAATTGAGGTAGATGATGAAGATGACGAAGGGTTAGATTTGGAGCAAGATGATGATGAATTTGGTTTCTAAGCCCATGATTATTCCCATCAATAGTTTTAATTAATTGGTGAATCAATAGTTGTATGTGTTGCACCACAATGATTGTACAATTATTTTCTTTAATCAATTATTTTGGAATGATTGTTCTATGTAACAAAATTTAGGTTACACACGTATTTTATTGCAATATACTGCTATTATTCATGTTGTTGTGATTTATAAAAAAAAATATTCATTTAAAGGAGAAATCAAATAAACAAAAATGCATCTGTCTCCAGGAACAAAACAGTTGCAAGGGTACTCCCATGCAACTAATTACATTCAACAGTACATACCATTTGCATGCGCAGGGTAGTGGAGTATTTACAAGAACCTTCAATAAAATATAATATAAATGGGTGGCTAACTATTTGCAAGGGCACGGGGTTAGGTATTTGCATGGAGCCTTAATAAAATAAAATATCTAACATGTGCCTAACTATTTGCAAGAGCAAGAGGTTGAGTTGTTGCATGGATCTCGAATTAACAATAATATCTGACCTTCATATTGTATTTGCAAGGGGAGGAAGATATCATTTGCATGGTTACACATCCCACAGTTCCATGCGAAACAATTGCAAGGGAGTACCCTTGAATAGTTCAGAAATTTCATTCTTTTTGCAAGGACCGTCCTCCCCTTGCAAAAAACTATTCCTTCCCTTGCAATAAACTCATATTCTAGTAGTGGATCAATTTGATATTTTAGTTCTATTTTTTATTAAAAGCTCTTGTGCAATTTTAACTTTTTTTGTTCTTTATCTGTGTTCAATTTTGGGAATTTGGGTGCTTTTTTCATCAAAGTTTCATGCTTTATCACTGTCGGAAAAATAAAGTGTTGGTTTTTGGTTTCACCTGGTACGATGACTTGCTTTTCACGACACCAGAAATTGAGAGCTCTCTTAATTTCCATTTAGTTTCGAATACCACATCGTTAGCAATAGTATAAAAATGATCATGTGCATAATTTTAAACTACAATTAATAAAAGGTCGTGCAGCCGCTCACACACGATTATTAAACTTCAATTTGGATTTTTAAGTTTGGAATTAGGTTTTGTCCATCTCCACTTGATTTAATCAATTGATTTGACTCGGATTTCATCTCGTGTGTGCTTCCAATTTCAAGCTTGGTTATGTTTTTGATAGGATTTCTGTTAGTCAGCAGCTGTGGGGCTCAAATAGTGATCTTTCATGATTTTGTTTCATCTTTTATTCAATTGAGTTTAGATTCATCACAGGCATAGGTCAGAGGGCATACTGGAGCAGCTTTAGATTGAGTTCACTAAGGGACAAGGCTCTGGTGCATGGAATATCACTGTTTCTCATATTTTCTTAGGTTAATTTTTATACATTGAACTATAAGTAAATAAAGTACATTGATAAACTCATTTACCTCTGATTTTATAATTGTAGGGAAGTCATTGCAGTTCCTCTTCTTGTGTAATATAGTGCTCACAACAAAAGGAGAGTTAGAAATGCGGATATTATATCATGTGGTTCGTGTATGACGTAATAAATCACTTCCTCGATATTTTTTCAAACTTAAAGGTATATATGGATTTATATATTTTCTAAAAGTAAGTTTAGTTGCTTCAAATATAATTAAATACACAATTAATTGTGTTCTTCTATCATTTAATTAGAAAATGCAGGACTTTGCTGCTAGCTACCCTATAGCAACCATCGACAACATTCACTTGGAGTTGATTCAAAGAAGTAAAAAAAAATTAGGATGTGATAATTTGTAATAATTTAGGAGTTTAAATCGACGATGGGGTGTAAACTTTGCATGAACATAAAAGTTTTGTAATAATTTAGGATGTGTATCCATTTGTGATAATTTAATTAGGATGTGTATCGATTTGCTTTGGAACAAAAAAGATAGGAGGTATATATATAGGCCATTAAAATATATAGACGCTGACCTAAAAAAATATTTTTTTTAAATGAAATTAAAAATCAGAATCAGTTATTAGAAAGAAACTGATACAATAGTCACTATCTGTATCGGTTGTTTGTAAATAACCGATACAGATAGTAGTATCCGTATCGGTTAAAAAAAGGACCGATACTGATTCTAACTTTTAGTATCAGTTGTTAGTTTAGGCATTTGTATCGCCTGAATCAGTATCGCCTCTAGGTCCGATACTGATGTGCATAAATAACCGATACTAATTGTATTTTTTCCACTAGTGTATATACTATATATATACCTTAGAAAGTGACTCGTCTACTCTGCACAAAATAAAATAAAAAGAAGAAAAACAAAGAAAGTGACTCGTCACAAATAATTATAGACTAGCTTTGAGTAGACTACCAAAAATAATTATAAACAAAGCATGACTTAAATCTTCGGATGGTTAAAAAGATAGTTCCACCGGTCAGAATCCAGTTTATTAAAAAAAAAGGGAAGTTGTGAAAATGTCATTTCAAAATTTTCAAATTGTGAAAATGTCACTCCAAAATTTGAAATTGTCAAAATGATAATCCAAACTTCATTAATTTGTAAAAATGTCACTCCAAATAATTAATGACTAAAATACCCTTCTTCTTCTCTTCTTTCTACTGCCTTCTCTTCTTCTGCTGTTCTGAATGGCGGCTGAGCGTGGCGGAGGTGGGTCGTAGAGGAGGGTTTGATGGTGCTGGTGCTTGTCGGAGGAGAAGGGGTTGCGAAAAATGCGAAGGCGGGCGAGGGGAATCATGCCCGGAAACTGCTTCTTACGCCTCTTGTGACGGGCGAGGATTGGGTCGGTGGAGGATGCGGGAGGAGTCGGCAGAGGGGCGAGGGCAGAGATGGATGGATGCGGGCACTTTAGTCATTAATTATTTGGAGTGACATTTTTACAAATTAATGAAGTTTGGAGTGGTATTTTGACAATTTCAAAGTTTGGAGTGACATTTTCACAATTCGAAGATTTCGGAGTGGCATTTTCACAATTTTCCCTAAAAAAAACAATACACCCCCACACACCAAGTCAGTCGCATAATTGTCTCCAAATTCTCTCGACTACCTTTGCAAAAATACAAAATTGGTCCGATTGAATTATCAAAACAGTATACTTTTCCTCTAGAGGCAAGAGAACTAGTGAAAATTTGACTCATTATTTCAATTTAGCCCCAATTAATTTTATTGGTTTTTTATATATAAATTGTCCAGCCTAGTCAACTCGGGAAAAATCGGATCATCTCCATCCGATTTCGCTCCTATTCGGCCGAGTCAATTCAGAATCAATTGATTTTCCGTGGAATGCTATTTTCAAATGGTTCATATCTCTAAAGTAGGACATTTTCTAGCTATCTAAAAAAATAATAACAAAATATTCTAAAAAATATAAAATTTGGGAGGTCTTCGTACACGGCTATTTATGAAATAATCCGTGTAGGATTCGTTATAATCCTACACGCGTAAATATCCGTGTATAATAATTTGCCGATTCCTACACTCTCACATCCTACACAGGAGAAAATATGTGTAGCTCCTCCATTTATGTCCGTGTACAATCCATTTTTCTGTAGTAGTGAAATGACCGATATTAACTTTAAAATTAATATCCATGTCAAAAAAAGGGAAGATATTGATGATTTTATATCCATGCCAAGTATTATACTCATATTATATTTTTTTGCCAAGTGAAATATTTAATTTGTCCATTTTTTCACAAATATATATAGATATAAGACAAACATTTGAACTATGTGAAAATGTAGTTATTGCAATTGAGTCATTTTTTTTTATTTTTTTTGTCTCTTTTCTTCATGTGGCAGGAATTTATCTTATTCTGCCTGATTTTGACAGCCCGAATTAAATTAAAGATCCATAATGCATCGCCGGAGGAGCCGGCACCCTACCACACGCAATTATCGATTAACCACATGAAATAGATTTCTGTTAAACCGTCGTTAGTAAGTGATAATTCCATTAAATTATCTTAGTCAGCTCTACATGACATACATGCCGATATATATATATATATATATATATGTCATTGTGAGCGAATGATTGATCGGTTGGTACCTTACACAGCCTCTTCCAAGTATTTAAAAAAAAATGAGTTCGTATATTAAGTAATGAGATCACGCTATAATGATCAAAATAAATTCAAATGGTGTTTTTTTAATGTCAGTAGCAAGTTGCTATCTAACGACTGTATTACAAAACAAGACTTTGTAGAAGTAAATACAAATGTTAAAAGGCCATTATTCGGTTGAAGTTGAACCAACTCTCATTCCATTCACGAAGAAACATTAATGGCAGAATCCGAGATTGTTGTAGATATCGAAAACTCCCACCTATCAAAATCAATACAACGTAAACTAGACACATTATGGGGGGAACCAAATGAGACAGAGAACTTCACCATCTTTCGTACACCACATGTCATTCACAAAGGCAAGAAAAATCTCTTTGAGCCCTCTGTCATCTCCATCGGCCCATTCCACCATGGTCATACGAACTTCCAAGCCATGGAGGAGCAAAAATGGCGGTTCTTACGGGACTTCCTTTCCCGTGGGGACCACATAAGTTTGGATCTTTGTATATTAGAGATGAAGATGCTAGAAGAGAGAACACGGAGGTGTTATAGTGAGAAAGTGGGTCTTGACAGCGATAGCTTTGTCCAGATGATGCTGCTTGATGGTTGCTTCGTGCTCGAGTACTTCTTAAAACAGAAAGAAAAAAAGTTCAATTCTATTTTCGAGGTTGGCTGGAATTATGCGTTCATAGATTCTGATTTGCTACTTCTAGAGAACCAAATTCCCTTCTTTGTTGTTGAGAAGTTGTGCGAGATTGGTGTAAAACAAGAAGAAAGAATACATTTTGTTAATGACCTTATTGGTATTATGGCCCGTGGACCAACAAATCACCCTTTAATTCTGAACCCACCAGATCAAATTCATCATTTGGTCCAACTATATCACCATTGTTCAGTGCCCAACCCAAGGATTGCATTGGGTTCCAAGTCTTTTCATCTAACCAAAATGTTGAGCCCCAACAGAATCAAAGATTTTCTTTTTGGATTTCTTTTATGGGTGCTCATAAGAATATTTCCTACATCTGGAAGAACATCACTAGAATCACAAAATACTACTGAGAATGCATGGCCGGCCGTGATTCCTTGTGCCACTGAGCTCCATGATACGGGCATTAAATTCAGACCAAAGAACACCCCACAACATATGCTTGACATATCATTTCATAATGGTGTCTTAGAAATGCCTAGACTAACAATCACAGATAGCACTAAGCCTATTTTGGCCAACCTTATTGCATTTGAACAATGCAAATACCGTGAAATGTATGTACACTTAACCAGCTTTGCAAGATTATTGGATTCGCTAGTCAGCACGAAAAATGATGTGATGATACTACAGCAGTGCGGAATCATTGAGAACTGGCTGAGCAGTGAAGAGGAGTTGGCTCATTTCATCAACCAGATCGGCGAAGGTGCAGTTTTAGAGAATGATCACTCATTGGGTGAATTGTTTACAGAAGTGAACAGATACAGTCAATCAAGCTGGAACAAGCAGCGAGCAAAATTTATTCAGGATTATTTTAGCAGTCCATGGGCAGCGATTTCTCTTGTTGCTGCTCTGGTACTTCTAGTTCTTACATGTGTACAATCTTTCTTTTCCATTTATGCCTACTACGTTCCCCCGAGTGCATGATGCCTTAACATGCTTTGTTTCACAGTACTGTTTATTGGGAGCTTCTAAATTGATAAAAAAGAAAAAGAAAAAAAAAGAGCGCTTTTACATGTATGTTATCAAGGATTTATTTAGAAATCGTTTTTTTTTGTTTTTTTTTTGTCATTGTGTGTCATTTCCTTTAGTTTTCTATATGTGTTCTCTGTTTTTTATTTTGTTTTAGTGATATGCTATGTACTTCTCTTTGGAAGCACCTTGTAACTTTGCAGTCTGCAATACATTCTTGGTCTTTTTAATTTTTTCTTTTGTTTTACTTGAAACTTCCGTATTGGATTGAAGTAAAATAAATTTCAAGCAATCACAAATTTTACACACGACTTCCTCAATTCATCCCTCCCTTATTGTATTTCCTGGAAATATTTTCAGATACAGAGAACAAGAAAGACAGTGCCTAAATAGAGACACAAGGTAAAAGATATTTTTAGAATTTTCCTTTTTCCAAAAATAACAAAACAGGGAAACCAAAAACAGAATGAAAGAAGAAATCCAGCTGTGCCATGCGTATCACACCAGCTCAGATATACGTCTCCATATTTCCTTCTTTATTCATTTACCCATAATACCAATAAATATCTCAATACTCCCCCTCAAATTGTACCATAGAGAACATCAGAGATCAACTTGTTAGCGAATTTTGAAAGACCTCTTTAGATAATGCCTTCGTGAACACATCAGCCAACTGATCTTTGCTTCAAAGATACGGAGTCTCAACTGTTTTATCCAGAACCTTGTCCCGTACGTAGTGACAAGCAACATCTATGTGTTTTGTTCTCTCATAAAACACAAGATTCGAAGCTATATGGATAGCTGCTTCATTGTCACAAAACAGCGACGTTGGTTTATGGATGAACGACTGTCCCAATTCTTTGAGAAACAGCCCAAGGCAAACTATCTCACTGGTAGCGCTAGCCATCGCACGGTATTATGCGTCGGCGCTTTACTGTACAACAACTGTTTGCTTCTTGCTTTTCCAAATCACCAAGTTGCCTCCTAAAAACATACAGAAACCTGATTTTGATTTCCTGTCCACCAGGTTACTTGCCCAATCTGCATCAGCATATCCAATTATATCAACATTGCTGTAATTTTTCATCAAAATTCCCCTTCCTGATGCCATCTTTAAATATTTAAGAATCTAATTTATTAATTCTAAATGACTCTTAGTAGGCTTCCGCATAAATTGACTCACAGAACTTACTGCATATGCTATATTGGGACAAGTCATTGTGAGGTAAATCAATTTACCTACCAACCGTTGAAACTGGCTAATGTCATCCAGATGCTGTTCGTTTGAGTCAAATTTCTGATTGTACATCATTGAAGTGTTAGCAGGTTTCACTCCCAATTTACCTGTTTCTTTCAACAAATCCAACATATACTTATGTTGACACGAAAACAACCCTTTGTGAGAATGAGCTATTTCAATGCCAAGGAAATACTTCAAGTTTCCAAGATCATTTATATCAAATTTAGTTCTAAGATGGGTTTTAAGAGCATCAATCCCATTTTGATCACTTCTTGTAATCACAAGATCATGCACGTATATTAGAATCACAACAATTCCTTTATTTGTAATATATAAGTGTAAACATGGATGATTCGGCCTCTCCTTTCTTGTATCCAATTTTAGTCAGGGCTGAGCTCAACTTACCATACTAAGCACGTGGGGATTGCTTTAGTCCATAAATAGCTTTTTTCGAACAACATACCATTCCCTCCTTTCTAGTTACCGACAAACCAGGTGGTATCTCCATATAGACTTCCTCTTCTAATTCCCCATGCAGGAAGGCATTTGTAAGATCCATTTGATAAAGAGTCATCCACAATTAATTAACAACTAGAGACATAACGGTACGAACCGTGTTCATTTTTATTACAGGAACAAAAGTCTCTTTATAGCCACCCCATAAGTTGGTGTATATCACTTTGCTACTAATCTGGCCTTATGTCTCTTTACCGATCCGTCACTGTTAAATTTAATTTTATAAACCCATTGACATCCTACCGCTTTCTTTCCTTGTGGTAATAGTTCGGTTTATTCGGTTTAATAGTTCGGTTTGATTTTCTTTTTAAAACCAAAATAATCGGACCGACCGAACTTTTATATATTATGAAATTTGATCCGAACTGCCGCGGTTAACTTCTTAATACCTCGGTTTATTTTTTAATCAATTGCTTTAAATGCTTCAGTTTGTTTCTTAATATCTAGTTTATTTCTTAATATACTTCGGTTTATTACAAAATAATTGCATTAGATAAAAAATAATATATTTCGGTTTTAACCGAACAAATCAAACAAACCGAAATAAAACTTTGATTTGGTTCGGTTTGGTTGCAATGCTAAATTGATTTGTTTTGGTTCTCGTTTGGAATCTAAATTATAACTTTAATATGCCTAATTCAATTTGATTTCAACCAAACCAGACTGATGAACAGCCCTACTCTACTCTGCACAAAATAAAAGAAAAAGAAGAAAAGAAAGAAAGTGACTCGTCACAAATAATTATAGATTAGCTTTGAGTACTGCAAAATAACTGACGAAAACTTGTATAATCAGAAACAAAGCTTGACTTAATCGATCGGATGGCTAAAAAATAGCTCCACCGGTCAAAATCAAGTCTATTCAAAACAAAATAGTACACTCCACATACACCAAGTCAGTCGCATAATCTTCTGCAAATCCTTTCGACTGCCATTGCAAAAATACAAAATTGGTCCTATTAAAATATTATAACAATGTACTTTTGCTCCAGCGGAGTTAATTCGGAAAAATCTCTCCAGTCGATTCAGCTATGACTCGGCGCCCGAGTCAACTTAGACTCCAAGCAATGCGATTTTGGTTTAGATTCTTTAGATTTTGATCATTTTCTAGCTATCTAAAAAGGTAATAACAAAATATTCTAAATAATATAAAATTTGGTTGCTAAGAACATTTTTATATAAAGAATTAGCCTTTGATCTAGTAGCAAAAGTATATGTGTTCTAATTTGGAAGGTCATGTTCAAAACCTGAATGAGAAAAATTATGTAATAATAGAGGTTTGAAAATAATGTCGGATGACTTGACCATCAATTTTTTCATTAAAAAAAATATTTTAATATGGAAATCATGTAGAATGATTTAGATCGACTATTTGAACTTTAAAAATAAAGATATAAATTTACTGTATGAGAACATTGCATCATAGCCTCCATTATTGTTTTGTATGGATACGACCGATATTAACCGTAAAATTTATATTCATGTAAGAAAAATAGGTAAGGTATTGATTTAATTTATATCTATGCTAAGTATTATACACTCTTTAAATCTAGAAAACAAGATCAAAATAGTTATATTCATATTATTATTTTTGCCAAGTGAAATATTTTAATTTGTCCTTTTTTCACCAATATAAAACATAAACATGTGAACTAATTTGAAAATGTAGTTATTGAAATTGAGTCATTTTTATTTTTATTTTTTTGTCTCCTTTCTTCATGTAGCAGGTATATATTTATCTTATTCTGCCTGATTTTGACCGCCCGAACTAAATTAAACGATCCAGAATGCATCGCCGGAGGAGCCGGCACCCTACCACACGCAATTATTGATTAACCACACGCAATTTGATGAAATAGATTTCTGTTATACCGTCGTTATTAGTTATTGACAATTCCATTAAATTATCTTAGTCAACTCTACATGACATACATGCCGATATATATATGTCATTGTCAGCGAATGATTGATCTGTTGGCACCTTACACAACCTATGTCAAGGATTTGAAAAAAAATAAAATAAAGATTGAGTGTTTACCGAATGTAATGAGGTCACACTATAATGATCAAAATAAATGCAAATGGAGAAAGATAAGGTAGCACACTTAGTTAAAAAGAAAGTTCTAAAACTATTTGTTACTTAAAGATCGAGAATTTGACTTCTCACGACATCACAACCTATACAAAGATTTTTAAAAAAATATACAAATGGTTTTTTTTTTATTTTCTTTTCACTACAGCAGATCGGCCTATCTGTGACCGGCCAAATCGGTCGCAGATGGCAGAGACGCCGGTTGCAGCTGACCAAAATCGGTCGCAGTTCCTCCGTTGCTGATGACTCCCATGATGACGTCACCGGTCGCAGATGATGACGTCACCGGTCGCAGAAGAAAAAATCAAAACTGAAAACTGGAAAAAAAAAACCAGAAAAAATCAGAAAAAACCCGAAAACTGAAAACAGAACAAAAAACGAACAAAAAAAGAAAAAATCAGAAAAATAAAACATATAAATAAACAGAAACAAAATGCAAAAAACGAAAAAAAAAACAGAAAAAATCAGAAAAAACAAGAAAAAAAATCAGAAAACTGAAAACAGAAAAAAAACGAACAAAAAAAGGGAAAAATCAGAAAAATAAAACATATAAAAAAACAGAAACAAAATGCAAAAAAAGAAGAGAAAAAAACAGAAAAAACCAGAAAACTGAAAACAGAAAAAAAAAATGAACAAAAAAAAGGGAAAAATAAGAAAAAGAAAACAAATAAAAAAAACAGAAACACTATGCAAAAAAAGAAAAGAAAAAACGCTAAAAACATATCAAAAACGGAAAAATTAAAACAAAAAACAGATCAAAAAAACAAAACTAAAACAGAAAAAAATAAAAAAAAAATCCAGAGGTGAGATCGGAGGCGAGATCGGAGGTCGGAGGCGAGATCGTCGGGCAGGATCGTCGGGCGGAGGTCGGAGGCGTCGTCGCGTTTAGGGTTCGTCAGCAGATTTTTGAGCTGAGGCTCGCGGGAGACAGAAAGAAAAAAGAGGAGTTTGCACGGATTTTTTAGTACTGAACCCTTCTGTGACCGGCCAAAATCGGTCACAGAAAGGTTGTGGCGCCGGTCACAGATGGTGCTGTCACGAATTTTTTTTTTTTAAAAAAAAAAATAGTCTTCTGCGACCGATGGATGCGCTGGTCACAGAAGACTAAAATTGCTGTAGTGTTTTAAAGCTAATTAGTGGCAAGTAGGGATTTAACGATTGTATTACAGAATTTGTAGAAGTAAATACAATTGTTAAAAGGCCATTGTTCGGTTAAATTAAGTTGAACCAAAACTCTTCCATTCCATTCTCAAAGAAACATATTAATGGTAGAAGCCGAAATTGTTGTACATGTCGAAGCCTCTCACCTATCAGAATCAATACAACGTAAACTCGACACATTATGAGGTGAACCGAACGAGACAGAGAACTTCACCATGTTTGGTACACCACATATCATTCGTCACACATTATTAGATTTGAAAATGATGTTGGAGGGCTTAACTTCTAATTCTCTCATTAAAAAATAACATTTTTATATGGAGATCATATATGTAGAAGTAGAACACAGTTCAGATTGACTTTTTCAGCGTTATAAAAATAAAAATATGAATCTCTAGTATGGAAACATTGCTTCATATAGCCTCTAACATTGTTTTGTATAAATATGATCTTTATTAACCGTAAAATTTATATTAATGTCATATTATATCGATATTAAGTAGTAATATACACTTTTTTAATCTAGACAACAAGATCAAAATAGTTATATTCATATTATATTTTTGCCAAGTGAAATATTTTAAATTGTCCATTAATTATTTGACAAATATAAGACATAATTAATATATTACATTTGAACTATGAGAAAATGTAGTTACTGAAATTGAGTCATTTTCTATTTTTTGTCTTTATTCTTCAACTATAAGACATAATTAATCTAAGGCAAATTCTTCCATGGACCCAAGGACCTATTTGTAAAATGAACATATCTTTATTTTCAAAGTTCAAACAGTCGATCCGAACCGTTCATCTTGTTCTCCATATTAATATGTGCTTGGAGACCAAATTTTACATTTTTCTGAATTTTTTTACTATTTATTAAGATGGGTACAAAAAATATCAAATTCAGACCATTGAATTTTGTACCATCTTAATAAATAGTAAAAAAATTCAGAAAAATGTAAAATTTGGTCTCCAAGCACATATTAATATGGAGAACAAGATGAACGGTTCGGATCGACTGTTTGAACTTTGAAAATAAAGATATGTTCATTTTACAAATAGGTCCTTGGGTCCATGGAAGCATCACTCTTAATCTAATTGTGCCTGATTTTGACCGCCCGAACTAAATTAAACGATCCGGCATGCAACTTGCCGGAGGAGCCGGCACCCTACCGTATATTATATGTTGATCAATTAATTATTGATGAACCACACCCAAGTTGATGAAGTATATTTCTTTCAAACCGTATTTAATTAGTGATAATTGCATTAAATTATCTTAGTCAGCTCTTCATGATTAATATATGCCGATATATCATATATGTCATTGGGAGCGAATGATTGATAGATTGGTACAATGTACACATTTACTCCAAGTATTTAAAAAAAAAAAAAAAAAACTTATCATACACTATACAATATACACATTTACTCCAACATTCCTACACAATTTTTACTAAAGAACCATGCACAATTAGACCCAATTACACAGTTTATTTTATTAAAAACCGTATATGAATGATGCACTGTATGTTGTTCCGATCCTAACGTCATCTAGAGAGGGTGAATATGGAACATTTTAAATTATATCTTTTTTTTTGTCGATTATTCAATAACTAAAAATTTCAAGTGCAAATAGAATAAATAAAAAAATTTAGAGAAGTGACACAAGAACAGAGTTCGGTAAAAGAAAACCTACGTCTCCAGGACATCACAACTACTTTTTTCGGTGTACCTTTCTATTATTCCAGAGGAAATGTTATAAGATGGAACCGGTAAGCCCTTACAAACACTCAGGAAGTCACACGGCCTAGATGATCAAGTACAAAGGCTCTAAATTCAATACCGCATGAGGTATATCAAAAACTCACTCTAACCTAATCTAATATTTAATTATTAAGGTGGATTTGAGGTTGATCAATAGATATTGAACTTTAAGTTTCACTCAACAATGGATGATGTCCTCACAGAGAAAATTTTGTAATTGTGCGGTTAATTGCAGCTGTGGAAGATGATAGAAAGTTAACAAATCTTTCTACTTGTACACAAAAAAAAAAAAAAAAAAAAATTAGGATTTTGCTTCTAACCGTTCAACTGTTGATATAAACCGCACGGTTAGTTCAAAATGAAACAAATCCAGAGTTTAAGACGTCTAATATTTTAATTGACCGTTCAGACTGTTTCCATAAACGTTGAATAATTTGTTGAAATGATCATAATTTCTCTGTGAAATCACTATAAACGTTCAAACGGTTACTAGGCGTTCCAAACGATTAATCCCTGGTTGAACTTGGTTAAAACGCCATTTTTGTAATTGATAATTTAATTTAATCGTCTGAATTCTTACTAACCGCTGTGAACCAAATTTGAATCTCAAATTTACTTTATTAATAATATATTTTTTACAATTAAAATTTTGAAATCTTCTCAATGATTTCTTTGATTTAACCAATCCAATATTACAATTAATTTTTGTGGACCTGTAATTATTTCAAATAAATTATTAAATTCAATAATTGTAATTGTATGTTTGCAAATTAGTTAAATAGCATAAAATATAAGAATTGCTTACAACAACACTGCATTTTTAGACACGCATATAATATAAATGCTCTAACAATTGTACACTATTTTATTGTAGGATCCTTGTGTGATGAAAGAAATACAAAATTTTCAACGTTATCGATTTGTGCCTTCATGTTATAATGCTCCTCTATCTATTTTTCATGCCAAAAAAAATAAAAGGAAGAACGTCAAAACATGAGTTGAAGTTTCCTATTAAGTTTTTTACTTTTTAATTTTTGATTTTGTACTCCTATACCATATTTTCTTAGACATTGTTCTTGAAAACGTATAAAGTCTCAGGTCTAGGATTTTATTTTATTGTGTTTTTATTTTTTAGCTAGAATGATACTCTTGTAATTAATAATATGTAATGTAATTGAAGTTTCCTATTAAGTTTTTTACTTTTTAATTTTTGATTTTGTACTCCTATACCATATTTTCTTAGACATTGTTCTTGAAAACGTATAAAGTCTCAGTTCTAGGATTTTTTTTTATTGTGTTTTTATTTTTTAGCTAGAATGATACTCTTGTAATTAATAATATGTAATGTAATTGTAAAAGTTGTTTATATTGGTAAATGTAGTGTTTTTACTATGTGTTATGTTATATTCATATTTTTTTTTTATTTTAGTTTAGTGTTTTTAGTATATTGGTAAATGTAGTGTTTAATTTGAATTCCGATCTAATATTTCAATGGATTTTTTTTTCTAAAAAAAATATGAATTATGCACCTTTTTTTTTTAATTAAACTTGGGTATGATTGGTCTTTGAATACATGGTTTTAGCTTAAAAACCATGTATGATGTGTTTTGACGGAAAATATTGGCGTTGTTTTTGGAAAAACATACACGGTTCTACAACTATGTATAATTTACCAACCCTTTCATACACGACGTCCGCGTACACGATGACAATACTTATAACTCCATTTTTAATTATATATTGATCAATTAATTATCGATGAACCACACCCAAGTTGATGAAGTATATTTCTGTCAAACTGTATTTAATTAGTGATAATTGCATTAAATTATCTTAGTCAGCTCTTCATGATCAATACATGCCGATATTCCATATATGTCATTGGGAGGAGCGAATGATTGATCGATTGGTTCCCTCCGCCAAGTATTTTAAAAAAAAACTAATCATACACTACATTATATACATTTGCTCCAACATTCCTCCATAATTTTTACTAAATAACCGTGCACAATTAGACCCAATTACATAGTTTATTTTATTAAAAACTATGTATGAATGATGCACTGTATATTGTCCCTAACGTCATTTAGAAAGAATGAATGTGAGATCTTTTAAATTATAACCCTTTTTTTATCGATTATTCAATAACTAAAAATTTCAATTGCAAATAGAATTAATAAAATTTAGAGAAGTGACACAAGAGATGTTAACAGCGTTCGGCAAAAGAAGATATACATCTCTGGAGTGTTGGAACCGTTTTTCTCAATGCGCCTTTTTATTATCCAAGAACAAATATAATAAAGTAGAACTGGTAAACCCTAGCAAATTCACAGGAAGTCACATGGCCTAGATGATCAAGCACAAAGGCTCCAAATTCAGTACCACACGAGCTATATCAAAAACTCACTCTAACCTACTCTAATCTTTGATTTGTAAGGTGGGTTTGAGGTTGATCAATGGATTTTGAAGTTTAAGTTTCAGTCAACAATGGAGGATGTCCTCACAGAGAAAAATTAGTAATTGTGCGGCTAATTGCAGCCGTGGAAGATGATAGAAAGTTAAGAAATCTTACTATTTATGCAAAAGGAAACAAGATTAGGATTTTGCTTCTAACCGTTCAACTGTTGATATAAACTGCAAGGTTAGTGCAAAATGAAACAAATCTAGAGTTTAAGTCGTCTAATATATATATTTGAATTAACCGTTCAGACTGCTTTCAGAAACGTTGAACAATTTGTTCAAATTATCATATTTTATCTGTGAAATTACTATAATCTTTCAAACGGTTACTAAGCATTCCAAACGATTAATCCCTGGTTGAAATTAGTTAAAACGACATTTTTGTAATTGATAATTTAATTTAATCATCGGAATTCTTACTAACCGTTGTGAGCGTTGAACCAAATTTCAACCTCAAATTTACTATACTAATAATATATTTGTAGAATTAAAATTTTGATAATTTCGTCTTGATGATTTCTTCGATTTAACCAATCTAATATTACAATTAATTGTTGTGGACCTACAAATTATTTCAAAGAAATCATTTAATTCAATAATTATATGTTTTTACAAATTAGTCAAATAGCGTAAAATGAGAATTACTTACAACAACACTGCATTTTCGAATGTGCGTATATAAATGCTCCAACAATTGCACACAGTTTTATTGTAGGATTCTTGTGTGATGAAAGCTATACAAAATTTTCACGTTATCGATTTGTGCCTTAATGTTACAATGAACCTCTATCTATTTTTTCTAAGACATTTCTCTCATTTTAAAGCATATCTTCCCTATACATGCATTTTTTGGGGGGGCATCTCTTCAAAATAGGCAATACTAGGGTGAGGGGTAGAGCAAGCGAGATAATATCTTCACCGAAAAGGCAAACTTCGATGAAGAAACTTCAAATGGGGGTAACATAGCACTCGACTGTCCGAGTTCAAGATACAACCCCAATTTGGAAAGCTGGTGAGGAGGTAAAACCACATTTTTCATGCAAAAAAAAAAAAACTAAAGGAAGAACCTCAAAATTTGAGTTGAAGTTTTCTATTAATTAGTCTTTTACTTCTCACTTTTTGATTTTGTACTCCTATATCATATTTTTTTTCTTAGACATTGTTCAAGAAAAGAAATAAAGTCTCAGATCTAGAATTTCTTATTGTATTTTTATATTTTTATAGTTAGAATGATATTCATGTAACTAATAATATATAATGTAATTGTAAATGTTGTTTTTATTGGTAAATGTAGTGTTTCTAGTATGTATTATATATATTCATAGTTTTTTTATGAAATTTAGTTTAGTGTTTTTGGTATATTGGTAAATGTAGTGTTTAATTTGAATTGAGATCTAGGATTTCAATGGATTTTTTTTCTAAAAAATATATGAATTATGCACCTTTTTTAATTAAAACCGTGTATTGCATACATTGTTTTAGTTTAAATAGCGTGTATGATGTGTTTTGACAAAAAATATTGGCGTTGTTTTTGGAAAAACATACATGGTTCTACAGCCATGTACAATTTACCAATTCCTTCATACAGGATGCCCGCGTACACGATGACAAAACCGTGTATAACTCCATTTTTTAACCTTGCACTTTCATGTTTTTATAGTAGTGATAGTGCAAGCATAGCTTTGAATATGACTTTATCCAATGCCCTTTGGAAAAAAGAAAAAAAAAACCACCCTAATATCAAACAGTCGAAATCATGTTATCTTTCACGTACGCCTCTCGAATAATTTTGAAAGCAAACAAATAATTATTGCTATGATAATAAGGAAAGCAATTACTAGATCGGTCGAACTAGAATAATTAAAGCAACAAAATAATGAAACGGCTGTTTTGATCTTATCCAAGGTGCTGTACTGACGTGCGGCTGTGCCCTTGTATTATTATGCAATTAAATACAAATCATCACTATAAATACTAATGATGGGCCACACTAATGATCAATATAAATACAAATAAAGGACGTTTTGTTTTCTTGAACCAAAACTCTTCCATTCACCAGAAAATATTATTAATGGAAGAAGCCCAGATAGTTTTAGATGTCGAAGCCTCTCCCTTGTCAGAATCAATACAACTTAAACTTGACAAATTATGGGGTGAACCAAATGAGATAGATAACTTCACCATCTTTCGTGCACCACATAGCATTCACCAAAGCAAGAAAAATCTCTTCGAGCCCTCTGTGATCTCCATCGGCCCATTCCACCATGGTCAAACGAGCCTCCGTGCCATGGAGGACCAAAAATGGCGGTTCTTGCGGGATTTCCTGTCCCGTGGGGACCACATAAGTTTGGATCTCTGTATATCAGAGATGAAGCTGCTAGAAGAGAGAGCACGAAGGTGTTATAGTGAGACGGTGGATCTTGACAGCAATGACTTTGTCGAGATGATGTTGCTTGACGGATGCTTCGTGCTCGAGTACTTCTTGAAAAAGAAAGAAGAAAGGTGGGATTTTAGGTATGGGGTTGGCTGGAATCATGTGTTCGTAGATTGGGATTTGCTACTACTAGAGAACCAAATTCCATTCTTTGTTGTTGAGAAGTTGTGGGAGATTGGTGTAAAACAAGACGAGATGATAAATTTTATTAGTTACATTATTGGTACGATGTCAGGACCAACATGTTACCCCCTAATTCCAAATCCTCCAGCTCAAATTGATCATTTGGCTCATCTCTATCATCACTGTTCAGTGCCCAAACCAGAGAAACTAGTTGTGTCGAGTTTCAAATCATTTAATTTCTGGTTGAGCCCTAATAGAATCAAAGATTTGCTTCTTTGGTTTCTTTCATGGGTGCTCACAATATTTTCTTCTACTTCTACAAGCATGACAGTGGCATTACCAAATTCTACTGGGAATCTATCGACCGATTTTATCCCTTGTGCCACTGAGCTCCAAGAAGCAGGCATGAAATTAAGACCAAAGAGCAGTCCGCAACATATGTTCGACATATCATTTGTTGATGGTGTTTTGGAAATCCCTAGAATAACAATCTCCGATGGCACTAAGCCTCTTTTCATCAACCTCGTAGCATTTGAACAGTGCAAATTTTACGAAATGGATGTACACATGTCAAGCTTTGCACTGTTCTTGGATTCGCTGATCAACACACAAAAGGATGTGATGATACTAGAACAGTGCGGGATCATTGAGAACTTGCTGAGCAGTGAAGAGGAGTTGACTCATTTAATCAACCAGGTCGGTGATGGCATGCTCATAGATAGTCCCCATATTTTCAATGAATTGTTCATGGAAGTGAACAGATACTGTATTTCAAACTGGAACAGGCAGAGAGCAAAATTGATTCGTGATTATTTTAGCAGTCCATGGACAGCAATTTCTCTCGTCGCTGCTCTGATACTTCTAGTTCTTACATGTGTACAATCTTTCTTTGCAGTTTATGCCTACTATGTTTCCCGGAGCTAATGATACCTTGACATTCTTTGTTTCAAAGTACTATTCCAGCTACTAAAAAGTGACATTACAATGTATGCTATAAAGTAGTTATTTTCAAAATCATTTTTTTTTGTATTTTATTGCTTCCTTGTTTGTCATTTCTTTTAGTCTCCTATCCTGTCTCACTTTTATTTGTATGATATGCTTGGAAGTTTTATTTATAAGCACCTTGTAATGCTGCACTATATCGATCTTGTTAAAACCCGAGGATTTAGAGAGAGAACTCTGCCCTATATCGTTGGTTTCATTTACTTTGTTTTTTTTTTTTAATTATTCAATTTTCAAGGTAATTTTCAGCACCGGTTACAGCCATGTATTGCCAACTGGCTTGATAATTCAAGTTATTTCAATGTCCTAATGTTTTGTTACAGCCACTTGTTTAGTTATTAAGCATGTAAGTGTTTTATTAATCATATGGCATGTCTTCTTTTGTTTTCTTGATGTAAAACCCATGGCATGGAAAATCAGATGGTTCCAAGTTGACTCAGCTGAGTTGGAACAAAATTGGCTGGAGACGAACCAATTTTTTCCAAGTTGGTTGGGTGAATTATGTACCGAAAACTTGCTAAAATAGGAGCTGAAACAATCGGCAAAATTTCCACTCAGCTACTTGCCTCTATAGAAAAATGAAAACTGTTTTGGTAATACAATCAAACTAGTTTTGTATTTTTGTATGGACAATTGAAGAGACAGTACTACTACATAAAACACATTTACCGAAGACTAGGTTAGACTTTAGAGGATAAGTCATTATTAGCCGAGTTAGGGAGAAAATATGCTATATCTAGAGGGCAAAAGGCGATCCGTGAAAGGCTAAGGAGTGCACATCTATCTTCAATTGGGTTGTATTTAGATTCTCCTTATCTATTTTTATTGTTAGTTTAACCATAAGGAACTTAATTACTCATCTCTAAGGTGAGAGTTTGTACTTAAATTCTTATGATGTTTAATTGAGTACTTATTTGTTATTATCATTTCCTTTTCCAATTAGATCTAAATTCCTTATGTATTTTATCTTTTTATTACCACCTATTAGGTACATATCCATTAATTCTTGTCGCCATATGTCAATCAATCCATAATACCATTCGTAGAACTATCATTAATTTTGTGTGAGGAACTCTAGTAAGTAATGTTACCAAGGTTAATGATCATGCCAGTGGAAAGACGAACTAGGGGTCAACTAAAAGGGTTAGGGTAAATTGTATTTATACTGGGTGAAGCCTATGTTGGAACAAATTTAGGAAACCCGATGATATTGGAGGGCATAGAACGAGAGAAGGAACACTTTCATGTCACCTTGCTCTCTTGGTGGGGTCTCTAAAATTATTTCAATTGCAAAGGGATATAAGGAAGCACGAAGCTTGAGACTTAAAACCCTTCAGTCTTGATAATTTTTAGGGCTAATTGTTTGATTAGAAAATCCTTAGATAACTGAATAGAAATACCATTTTCCGTATATGGCAATGGCATATACCGCATGCAGCTAGTGACAGTGGCATATGAGATATTGCATATAGCAGAAATTGTATCAATTTTACTTATTAGGAAGGATAGAAAACCTGAACTTGATTGGTCAAAATCAGAGCTAATAATATTTATAACCCTAATTGTCTATTTTACGAATAATTCACAAGCGCATCAATATCTCGTATATTAATATAGATTGGAGTCTCGGTCCAAGGGATAGTGTATTAAAAATCTAATAATAAATAATTCAAGGTTAATTGTTTTGATTGTTTAATTGGTTGTTTGGATAAGTTTGATTAACAAGACAATTAGCACTAAAGTAAATGTTGTGTATTGAAGAAGACTTCTAGGGATAAGACTATATCCTTCCTACTTGTTTAATCTAGTGTCTAGTTGAAAAACCAATTGTATTCTTTGCATTGTGTTCCAAGTCTTTTCATTTAACCAAAATGTTGAGCCCCAACAAAATCAAAGACTTTCTTCTTGAATTTCTTTCCATGGGTGCTCATAAGAATATTTCGTACATCTCGAAAAACCTAACTAGAATCACAAAAATACTACTGGTAATGTATGGCCGGCTGTGATTCCTTGTGCCACTGAGCTTCATGACACGGGCATGAAATTCAAACCAAAGAACACTCCACAACATACACTTGACATATCATTTGATAATGGTGTCTTAGAAATCCTTAGACTAACTATCACAGATAGCACTAAGCCTATTTTGGCCAACCTTATTGCATTTGAACAGGGAAAATTAATACGGTAAAATGTATGTACACTTGACCAGCTTTGCAAGATTATTGGATTGCTAGCCAACACTGAAAAGGATGTGATATTACCATTGAGAACTGGCTTAGCAGTGAAGACGAGTTGGCTCATTTCATCAACCAGCTTAACGAAGCTGCGGTTTTTGTGAACAATCACTTTTTGGCTGAATTGTTCACGAAAGCGAACAAATACAGTCAATCAAGCTGGAACAAGCAGCGAGCGAAATTTGTTCATGATTATTTTAGCAGTTCATGGGCAGCGATTTATCTTGTTGCTGCTCTGGTACTTCTAGTCCTTACATGTATACAATCTTTATTTGCCATTTATGCCTACTACGTTCCCCCGAGTGCAAGATGCCTTAACATTCTTGGTGTCATAGTACTATACGGGCTGCTAACGAGCCGAGTTAGCTCGAGTTATGGACAACTCGAACTCAACTCAAAAAATAGTGAGTCGAGTTGACTCGAGTTGAGAATATTGAGCCGAGCTGGCTCGCTAACTCGAACTCAACTCGCGAGTAACTCGAGTTGGCTCGTGACTCGTGAGTCAACTCGTTTAAAGTGTTGAAATATTGAACACTTGAACTAATGATTGTTGTTATGTAATAAGATGAGAAGTAAATATTGAATTAACAAACAATCCACAACGATTTAACAAACTAAGAAATTTAACAAGAAAACCTTTAGTAGTCAATTAAACCGTTAGTAGTCATTTAACAAATTTAACAAACTAACAAATTTAGTGATCTAGAATTAATGAGGTCATTTGACTAGTTGTAAATATATTTTTTTATCAATAAAACCGTTAGTAGTCATTTAAAGTCACTAAACTTAAAAAAAAAAAAAAAAAAAAAAAATTGTGCTGGACTAACACTCAGTGATGGTGGATAAAATAGAAGGCAAAGCTGGGAGCACTATATCACTACCGTTTATTTACAATCCACATCCCAGGCTATTTATATATCAAGCCATGCATGCACACCTTCTGCACAAGCACATCATGAGGCGCAGTGACATATGACATAATGGGGTAATTACAATCACGCCATCCCTGGCTATGCTCCTCCCTTGTCAAATGGGGTCTACCCAGAGGCCAATGGCGGCCGCAATTTTCTACCGTCACAACATACTGTCAGAATCTATTGCCGTGCAAATGATGGCTACTGTATTAGCGCCCGTGACAGGGCTGTTGTTCTCGCACCAAAAATTCCCAAGGATGATTAGCAAACAATATTTTGTTATATCGATCGTCTCTTAATTACTACTATATATTAATACATACTTGGGATAGCTAGATTATATTTTTAATAGTTTGCACTTTTTTTTTATTAGCACGCATAGAAAGAAAATAAAAAAAAACAGAGACAATATAAAAGACTAAAGGAAATGACAAACAATGATAAAGGAAAAAATGATTTCTAAATAAATCCTTGATAACATACATGTAAAGCCACTTTTTTTTTGCTTTTTTGATACAAGTTGTGCAGAAGATGTGCATGCATGGCTTGATATATAAATAGCCTGGGATGTGGATTGTAAATAAAGGGTAGTGATATAGTGCTCCCAGCTTTGCCTTCTATTTTATCCACCATCACTGAGTGTTAGTCCAGCACAATTATTTTTTTTTAAGTTTAGTGACTTTAAATGACTACTAATGGTTTTATTGATAAAAAAATATATTTACAACTAGTCAAATGGCCTCATTAATTCTAGATCACTAAATTTATATATTCTCACAAATTCATCTACTACTCTAATCATCTAATCCTACTTATTTACAATTTTACACACTTAATCACCCTACTAGGTACCTCATTCCCTATCTCTCTACAATCGGATCTACTTTCGTCCAATAGCTGCAGATTTGATCCTCTTTGTCGCTGACAATCAATTATTTTAGGAAGGGTTTTTTACTTTCTAATATTGGGGCATATGAGGGAATTGATTTGAGATACTTAATATTTTTACTATCTATGGAATTGTGTGGGGTTTTATTCCCACAAATGACAAATATCATGCGTTTGTATTAAGCTAATTCATGATAACTAGATTCTCTGATCACTTAAAATTGGCTCCTGACATGGAGAGTTGTTTTTTGTTATTTGTTAAGGGTATTGATATTTAAGGTGGTGAGGAAAAATAGATGGGTTGCAAATGAGGAAAAATAACAAAGATAAGGTTTCCTAATTGCTATGTTATGTAGGAATGTTGGTGCAAATCTGAATTTCCCAATTTCATTAAAATTAACGGTTCAGTCATGTATTGTCATCACTACTTGGCAGTCCATGGGCTTATAAGATAAATAATTATAAGCTGGCCCAGAAAAGAATTGGATTTGCACCCTTAGGCGCTGTGCGCCTGTGCTGCTCTTTTTTTGGGCCTTGTGTGCAATGCAAGACAAAAGTAAACAGAATTAAAAGGCTTTCAAGCCCACAAAAATTTATAACAAGAAGGATAATCAATGCTGAAGCCGGTTTTTAATTGTCTACTTGCCTACTGACAAGTGGGACCCATATGCCAGTCACACTCTAGACAAAATTGTAAATGAAGTATTCTCCGGATCAAGGATTAGATATATATATATAGATAGATATGGCTATAGTATCTCATCTCTGTCTTTTCGAAGATTTTATAATTGTAACTCTGTAAAATTAGGATTTCTGAAATACACGCAGTGATGTATATATATGTGTAAGGAAATTTATATTGATGGATTGATTTTATATATAAATATCATAAATATGCTTATACATTATCCCTGCACTTTCAAATATTTTTTTTGTAATTTACACTCACATCTTTTTTCAAAACTAAAATAAAATAGATTTATACTTATATTGACATGTATATTTCAAATTTCAAATTTACCTCTGCTCCTGGAAGCACAAAGATAAAACACGGCTAGAACTTTAAAAATGGGCATATGGAATTTCATTAGATGATCCCGAACGAACAGCTACACTCATCTTATGATTGGTTTTACTTTTTAATTAGGCGCCTTTTCATTGCACTTTCTCTGTGTTTCTCTCTCGATCTGTCGCATTTGTGTGTTTGTGTGGTGTTTAAACTGCATGACGAAATGCCTTATTGGGCAAGGATGCGCTACTACTGCCTGATAAATTGCGCTTTTCTATGGATTTTGACAGTAACAGTGTCTCCGGCAACCAATGGATACTTACAAGGTCGATCATACCATAACTATTGAAACACTTTCATCGTTCTTTTACATGAATGCGTCAACTGTTCGTTGCCGTGTGTACCGGTGTGTGTATCATGAGTGTGACAGTTCGTTCCGTAAAAGTCTTTGGTTACATATGTGAAAGTACCAATAATAACCTATTATAACCATAGTTGAAGTACTACATGTGTTTGAATTCACAAGTTTTTATCTAAAAGATAATCAAACTTGACCCCCAATGATGGCGTTGACAGTATATGTAAAAACGGGTTGGTCGGTGCTGTTGTTGCCAGTATGACCAGTCCTTACATACAGGTTTTTTGTTGCTTGTTTGAGAGCACAATAATACTAATTGTTAATATATTGATGACAGCAAATTCTCAATTGTTAATACATGGATTGTAATTTTTCTGTGACAATTCATCTTAAAAAAAAAGTCAAAAGTTTCATCTTGTTCTATCTAATAAAAGGCTAGAGTTTTTAAATCAATTAAAAATCCTGCTTTACATTTCTTAGATCGATGAAAACCAATATCGCTCTTTTAAATGAAAAACAATATCCTTATATATAATAGAATAGTCCCAAGTTGAATGTCCAAATTCTACAAGTACTTGATGGCAATTTGGGATGTGCGGTGATATCTATCAGTTAGTTTTTGAATCATTCAGTCTGTTCGATTTAATTCGATTCTTTGAAGTGAAGGTTTCATTAAAAAAAAAATAGAGAGAATTTGTTGAGAATTAGAGAAAAGATTAGAGAAATTAAGAAATGCTTGAAATTGATTTTATTGACTGTTGTATTTTTACAGTGGCTGTTTTAGAGCCTTTTATATAGAAAGCTAATCTATAACGTATGCCTACTGTACCTATTGTACCTACTGTACATGCATTAATTGCCTATTTGTTTCTAACAGTAACAAAGATTAGAGAAAAAAGTGGAGGTAACAGTAGCTCCTTTTCTCTCTAATACTTAGCCAATGATGCAATTACCCTTAACGGGTCTGAGTCTGAGGCTTATCGGATCCACTAATATTTTCAACACTCCCCCTCAAGCTAGGATTGTAAATATCAATCAATCCTAGCTTGCCTATAATTTCTTCAAAGGGTTTCAGCTCTAGTCCCTTGGTAAATATGTCCGCTAATTGTTCCTCGCTCCTCACGTAGGGTGTCTCTATTTCTTTAGTTTGGATCTTTTCTCGAATAAAATGACAATCAACTTCAATGTGTTTTGTTCTCTCATGAAACACGGAGTTTAATGCAATATGTCGAGCCGCTTGATTGTCGCAAAACATTTTTATTGGCTCTTGGATTTTTATCCCCAACTTTTCGAGAAGTTGTTTTATCCAAGTTAGTTCACTAGCGGTGGATGCCATAGTGCGATATTCCGCTTCGGCGCTTGACCGTGCCACCACGCTTTGTTTCTTGCTCTTCCATGTGACTATGTTTCCGCCTACAAATGTGCAAAAACCGGTTGTTGATTTTCGATCAAAGCTTCCGGCCCAATCTGCATCGGAATAGCCACACACTTTGTTAGAATTGTTACATTTCATAAAATTCCTTTTCCGGGTGTCCCTTTTAAGTATTTTAAAATTCTATTAATGGCTTCTAAATGTGGAGTACGAGGATTATGCATAAATTTACTAATTTGGCTTACGGAATATGAGATATCGGGACGAGTAACCGTAAGGTAAATTATTTTTTCTACAAGCCTTTGGAAATGATTAATATCTTCTAAAGGTTTTCCATCCTCGGTATTTAGCTTATATTTGCTATCTATTGGAGTAGAGACCGGTTTGCAACCTAATTTACCGGTCTCCTTTAAAAAATCTAGTGTATATTTCCTTTGGGACATAAACAATCCTAGTTTAGAATATGCCACTTCTATTCCTAAAAAATATTTTAAATATCCTAAATCTTTAATGTCAAATTTTTCTTTTAATTTGAGTTTTATGATTTTAATTTGATCTAGATTATTTCCCATAATAATTAAATCATCTACATAGACTAGAATGATTGTAATATTTTTTCCTTCACTATTAACAAATAACGAATGATCGGCATTGCTAATTTTAAAATTACAAGAGACAAGATAAGAACTTAACTTTTCATACCATGCTCTTGGTGATTGTTTTAACCCATAGATTGACTTCTTTAATTTACAAGCTAGAGTGCAATTCTGATCGTTTTTAAGACCGGGTGGTAGGGACATATATACCTCTTCTTCAAGTGTTCCTTGAAGGAAAGCATTTTTTACATCCATTTAGTATAGATTCCAACCTTGGTTTACCGCAATAGAGAGTAATATTCTTATAGTATTCATTTTTGCAACCGGTGCAAAGGTTTCATAGTAATCTATACCATAAGTTTGTGTGTAACCTTTGGCTACCAACCGGGCTTTGTATCTTTCTACCGTACCATCACTATTGTATTTAATTTTATATACCCATTTACAACCTACGGTTTTTTTATTAGGTGGTAATTGAACGATTACCCAAGTATCATTCCTATTTAGTGCATTCAATTCTTCTTTCATAGCTTGATTCCATACAGGGTTTTTAATGGCTTCCTCATATGTATTTGGTTCTTGTTCTTTACCAATTGAGGTCAAGAAGGCTCTATGGTTAGACGAAATATTACCATATGTAATAAAATTTTGTATAGGATATTTTACCTTGTAGACTTCATAATCCCTAAGTCTTGTAGAAGGTTGGATTTGTCGGTCCGACCTTCTTAAAGGAATTTCCTCTAAATTTTGATCTCCTTCGGTTGGTATATTTTCTACCACCTCTTCCTCATGCTCAATTTCGGTTTCTTCCTCATTATTTGTTGGACTTACCTCCTCAATTTGTGGATTAAATTGGGGTAATGTAATTTCCTTGGAGGGTTCAATAATAAATTCCTTACTACTATTTTCCTTGTAATATGGTTCATGTTCAAGAAATGTTATATCTCTAGAAATGTACCATTTTTTATTCTTTGGATCATAACATTTGTAACTCTTTTTTTGTGTGGAGTACCCCAAGAAAATAGCTCTAATTGAAGAATAATCTAATTTGTCTAATCTATTTTTGTGTACATAACAAGTGCAACCAAAAATCTTCAAGTGCTCAATGTTAAGTTTTCGTTGGTAAAGAATTTTCAAAGTACTTTTGAAATTCAAATTAGCACTTGGCAACCTATTAATTAAATATGTTGCAGTGAGAACGGCATCCGACCAAAAAATTCTTGGTACATTGTTTTGAAATAAAAGGACTCGTGTTGTTTCAAGTAAATGCCTATTTTTTCTTTCGGCAACTCCATTTTGTTTGGGAGTATAAACACAAGACGTTTGATGTAAAATCCCTTTTTCTTTGAAGAAGTTTGAAAAATTTTGATTTATAAATTCCGTCCCATTATCGGATCTAAATTTTTTTATTCTTTTCTCATATTGAGTTTCTACAAAATTGTAGACATAAAAAAATTGTGAAAACACTTCACTTTTATTTTTTAATAAATACAACCAAGTTGTCTTAGAAAAGTCGTCAATAAAAGTAACAAAATATCTAAATCCACTTAAAGATTCAATAGGGGTCGGTCCCCATACATCCGAATGAATTAAATCAAAAGGTTCTTTACTTTTACAAAATGATAATTTAAAAGGTAACCTTGTATGCTTTCCTAGCTTACAAGTTTCACAATTCCTATTATCTAAATTTGGAAAATCAAATAGCCTTTTTAAAATCTTGTCGGAAGGATGCCCAATCCTCTTATGCCATATTGTGCTTAATTCTTCATTCTTGGTGGTGACAAGATTGAATTGTTCTTTATCCAAAAAATAAAGTCTATTTTCTAGAAATCCTTCACCAATCATATTCTTGGTTATCCGATCCTGAAAAATCACATTATTTGTCAAAAAATTGAGCTCACAATTTAACTCATTTGGGATTTTACTGACGGATAATAAATTTGATGAGCACTCTTTTATATATAAGACATGTTTAATTTCTTTTGAAAAAAGTATTATTGATTCCTCTCCAAGAATTTCCATTTTATCACCATTTGCAACAGTGACATATTTTTTTGTCTCATATTTTTTAAATGAGGTTAACAATTTAATATTTCCGGTCATGTGGTCAGTTGCACCCGAGTCTAATATCCATCTAGTGTCATTAGAAGAATATGAGAAATATGAGGTGCAAATCATACCAGAGGTCTTTTTGTTTTCCTGTTTTTGGTTCAGCAACATAGTTAGCTGCTTCAGTAGTTGCTGCATTTGATCCGGATCAGATTGAGATTCATTAGAACTCGGGTTGGGTCCAACCCGTTCAGTCCCAGCGACCCTTTCTTTTCCTTCTTCCTTTGAGTCCGCTAAATGAGACTGCTTCCTCTCAAAGCCGCCATGGCTGCCACGGCTCCGATCTCCCCCTTTCTTGTGCCACTTTGGCCGGAGATGAGGGTAGAGGAACCAGCAGGCTTCTCTCTTGTGCCCCTCTCTTCTACAGTGTTCGCATTTTTCAATTGCTTGGTCTCCCCTCACTTCCGACCTAGGGTTAGGGTGGTGTCTGGCCATGGCTGCAAATCCCTTGGATTCTGTGCTCTCGAGAGGCTGTGTTCCCATCACTGCTCTCCTGGTTTCTTCTCTTTGCACCATAGCCGCCACCTCATCAGAGGTGGGTAATTCGGCCAGCAGTAGTATTTGAGACCTCACTGCCTCATATGTAGAATCAAGGCTTGCTAGGAACTGAAAGATGTCATCTTGTTCCTCCCTTCTTTGAATCTCAGCCAGGTCAGTAGTAGGAGGTCTATAAATTCGGAGTTCATCTTTTTTTCTTTGGAGGTATCCAAATACCTCCATTGTTGATTGACCTTGCTGTTTTGTCTGTTGGATTTCTCTTTGGATTTGGTAAATATGGGCATAATTTTTCCGATGACCATATAGCTTTTCTGCCCTTTGCCAAATCTCTAAAGCTGTGTCTTGATATGAAAGGAGGTCAGCGATTTGAGGTTCCATTGCTGCGAGTAACCAAGTAATTACCTGGTGATCGCTTGCCTTCCATTTGGCCACTGCCTTTTTTTTCTAGTTCGGTTGATGATGTGGTTAACTCCGGAGCTTTGAACTCTGGATTGATGTAGTTACTGTTTTCTTTCCCACTTAAGGCAAAATTAACTTGCCTTGCCCACAGGTGGTAATTCTTGCCGTTTAATGTTACCCCCGTGAGCTTTTCATTATTTTGAGCCATGTTGAGAATTGCTGCCGAATTCGATTTTCTCAGCTACTGGTGCTGTATTTTTTCTGATTTGAATTCGGACCTTTGAATCACAGTTCTTGTCTGTGGAATTGAGGATTTTGAGTTGGATCTTAGTCCAGCTCTGATACCATGTTGAGAATTAGAGAAAAGATTAGAGAAATTAAGAAATGCTTGAAATTGATTTTATTGACTGTTGTATTTTTACAGTGGCTGTTTTAGAGCCTTTTATACAGAAAGCTAATCTATAACGTATGCCTACTGTACCTATTGTACCTACTGTACATGCATTAATTGCCTATTTGTTTCTAACGGTAACAAAGATTAGAGAAAAAAGTGGAGGTAACAGTAGCTCCTTTTCTCTCTAATACTTAGCCAATGATGCAATTACCCTTAACGGGTCTGAGTCTGAGGCTTATCGGATCCACTAATATTTTCAACAGAATTTTAATTTTATTAAATAAAAGAGACTTTGAAGAGTATACATTTGTGATCAAAAGTATCCAATTCATAGTTGAAGAAGTTCTAATTTGGGAGTCTCAACGCTATTGCATGTCAACTCTTATTTGTTGAAAAAGCTAGTACACGTTAGATATATATATATATATATTAATTTCTTTGTTTACCAACGCTCATGTTAGCTACGGGTATCTTATTATATTAGTACTGCCTCTTTCTCTCGACGTGGAGCCCTTCAGGAAATGTTTTATTTGACCAGTAATGTATGTCCATTGGCTTATATGAAATTTTATTTTTTAAAGGAACTGCCCGTTAGAGAATATTTCATGCAAGAAAACACGAATATTTCATGCATGAAATGTTTTCTTGACCAAAAGTCACCAACCAATATGTATTATTAAATCTAGAGAATATTTCATGCATGTTATATTTTAATTTAGTTTTTTGTTCCCTTCTTTTAATTAGTTTTATTTTTAAGAAAATGAATCTGAGATGACTTAATTTCATTATCGTTCAGAAGCTAAAATAACAAGTAAAGAGTAAAGAACAAGTCTCAACTAGCATTCTACGACGAGTTGGATATTAAAATAACAAAATCAATCCTAACTTTAATTTACTCTACGCCATAGCGAATCTTAATATGCTCCAACGACTTGGATATTAAAATACCAATTTAAGGTCAACCTGACGTCTTCGTATATGTATTTTCATGTTTAATATTCTGTATATATTCTATTAAGAGTTCCTATATATAGTATTAAGCACAAAGAAAAAGTAAATTTGCATAATGGATACATAATTTATTAGGATTAAATTAATCTCATCAAATCTACTTAAAATTTTCATAATGGATACGTACATATATTTTTTTTTTGTATTCTATTTATAATGAGCTAGCAGCCTAGCATACGTATTTGCTAACAATTAAACATATAATATCACGCATCCATAATTCAAGAAATATTGAATATTTACATCATACAAAAAATTAAACAATATTCATTTAACATACAAAAAAATATATTCAACATTAATTTAACATACATATACATTTTTTGGAGAACCAATGTTTTTTTTTTATAACTTCTTTAATTTATGAGATATGTTTGCTTTTTTTTTTATAACTAACATGTTTTATCTGTAGGTGATCAGTCTGTCATTTGAAGTCTTCTATGGACTACTTAAGAATGCACATTGACTTCAGAAAAGTGGAAGGGGCAATAGAACGTTCATGTGGTGTTCGACATGACTATCTTACTTGGGCTGAGTTGATATATAATTTATTTCAGGTAAAGATATTAAAACACAATTGATTCTAATTAGTCAGACGGGTCGATCGGTACGTACGTCAAACCCCACATGAAGCCACTGACAACTATTCTTGATCCATGATGGTCTTCAAATGAAAAACCGATCCTCCTACAGATCAAACATCACTACTACAAAATATCATGATTGTACACGGATAAATCACCCAGAGCTACACGGATTTCCAATAGTGTAGGATGTTAGGGTGTAGGAAAGGGCCATCTTTTGCAAACGGATATTTATCCGTGTGCAATTATCATCAAACCGACACGGATAAACTATAATAACCGTGTACAAATCTAACTCGAGCTACACGGATTTTTACTTAATAAACCGTGTAGGAATGTTGATTCCTTCACGGTTTTTTATTTAGAAATCCGTATAGGAATGAATATTCCTACACGGTTTATTAAGTAAAAATCCGTGTACAAATCTAACTCGAGCTACACGGATTGTTACTTAAGAAACCGTGTAGGAATGTTGATTCCTGCACGGTTTTTTATTTAGAGATCCGCATAGGAATGAATATTCCTACACGGTTTATTAAGTAAAAATCCGTGTACAAATCTAACTCGAGCTACACGGATTTTTAATTAACAAACCGTGTAGGAATATTCATTCCTATACGGATTTCTAAATAAAAAACCGTGAAGGAGTCAACATTCCTACACGGTCTTTTCATTATAAATCCGTGTAGCTCCAGTAGGATTTGTACACGGCCGTTCTATTTTATCCGTGTACAAATCCGACTGGAGCTAAACGGATTTTTAATTAACAAACCGTGTAGGTATATCTATTCCTATACAGATTTCTAAATAAGAAAACCGTGAAGGAATCAACATTCCTACACGGTTTTCTAATTAGAAATCCGTGTAGCTCAGCTTAGATTTGTACACGACTATTCTGTTTTATCCGTGTACAAATTCAAAGGATTTTTATTAACAAACCGTGTAGGAATGTACGTTTATTTATTTACAAATTTCTTCAGGAGACCTACACGGATTTCTAATTAAAAATCCGTGTAGGATTTTATTATTATTATTATTTTAATTTTATTGGTTTTTGGCTAGCCTCCAATTTTGCTAGCCATTAAAATATGCAGCTTTTCTTATAAAAAAAACAGATTCCGAAAATGTAATTAATAAATTGCACTAATTAATTTATACAAATCCATATTGTTCATTACAAAATTCGACAGAAAAAAACCTTGCCCACATATCTCTAACTTCATCCATTTCCTCCTTGGAGTAAGGGTCCTTTGTCCATTGAAACTACAATTATAAATTGGTGATTAATTAGTAACTAGAAAATGTAGATGCAAGATTTATTATTGATATTAAAAAATGAAAAATTAATATGAATTGCATACATCTTTTGGAAATGTGAACTGTATTCTTTCGATCCAGTTTAACATGCAAAGCATCGTGTAATAACCGCACTCCCATGAGTCCTGCTGTCGCGGGCACTGAAAATTTACATTGATCGGCCTATATATGTTAAAATGACAATAATTTTCTGAACATGACATAAAATAAAATAATTATAGAGGACTCACCGTTAACCATCCGCAAGTCATTTTATTCTTTTCCTTTGGATCTTTGTTTTGTTGTCCCCCCTCTCTAACATATCGGTTAAAAGCCCTTACAAAATTAAGTGATTGTAATTAGCAATTTTGATACACAATTTAATTAGAATTGAAAAAAAATCAAAGTGGGAAAATTATTCCTTACTGTCTAATAAGTTTGACGAGCTTTTTGGCCGTTTGTAGTGCGATTTTTTCTTCGGTCTTTGCAGAATCCATGCAATAGCACCTATTTGAAGTCGGGACGATGATGAGCAAACACCGAGTGTTTGCTGTGGCATGAGAAATATAAACACAATTATAATCACATTTAATTCATTTTTGTAATTATTTAAATTAAAATATAAATAATAAATAATTTGAAAATTGAAGGTTAGAATTAATTAACCTCTGGTGGTATGGCACGAGAATGAATTTCTTTCGATCCTCGAAGCAACGGTGCATTGCTCGGCGCAGGTAGTCGACGGTATCCTTGGGATATAATTCCACCATCGTGGCATTGAGTTTGGCGGGATCCAAAAATAAACTCCAGTTCTTCTTTTTTGTTCAAGCGGCCACGATTCAACACTTCGGTTCAGCTTCCCCGAAAAATCATCATATTAAATTAGAACATATATTTCAGTGCTACACATCCGATATAAATAAATTTTGTTCACTTACATGGCGAAAATGGCGATGTGAGACACATCGAGCCATTTATCGCTGCCCGAGGCATGAAAAATATCCCGAAAGTCCTTGAAAGATATCACCACAAGAGATGAATCGTGCGAAAACATCTCCCGGTGGGACGATGATCATGATTTCTCGGCTTGTGTCGGGTGCCGTGATCAATCTGTCATGGAGGCGCCGACAATCCCCGGGCAAAAGGTCAGTATTCTTCTGCGGTTATCAAAGATGGGTGTGATGATCCTGCAGGCGCATCAGTCGCGACGATCGCATCAGTCGCGACGCCCATCTCTCTAATCTCCGTGTGTACCGGTGACATATGACTGTCCTCATCAGCCTGTATAAAATTTTAAATCAATTTCAGCATTTCAAAAGAGCGGATTTGAATGTAACAAAAGATATTGATTGTTTAAATATTACCTGATCCAAAATGATCTGATTCTTGGGCCATGGGATAGTGGCCATCCGGACATCATCCAGAGTGCACATCTGCTCGTTCGGGACAGGAAGAGGCATGTGCGTCCATTCCTTCATGACCACCTCGACACGCACCAAAGCATTATCGGGACCGAGCTGATCAGGGTCCACATCTGTCGGTCTTGGCTCTACGACGCCCTTAGCCACAGTAACGGGCACAGCACCGGACCAAATAACCAGCTTGCATTTCTTAGCGCTCTGCAATTATCATGTGGTCATTTTAAGAGGAAATGTTACCTAACAACAAATAAAAAGTAGCAATTAATTAATTGTGATTATGAACTAGTATTACCTTTAGATTATCGAACGCGTCTCCCCAGGTCCCAGAAGCTTGACTGCTGCGCCGAAATCCCGGCGAAATGGGAGGTTGGTGCTAGTATTGCTGCCTAAACTGAGTGGATAAGCGTTCGAAGATTCTTGACTCCATCTCCACCATCTCTGCGTTATGGTCCTGTTTCATTTGCTGACGGAGCCGCTCCATCTTGGCATCCTGCTTTTCACGCTTTCTTCGAGATTTGGATGCACCGAAGACATCCTTGAAGCCCACGTGGACCCCCACACCCCTAACCCGACCCGGGTGCTCCGGATTGTCAAGCGTTTGAGACAATTCGTCATGCTGCCTCGAGACTGTACATGCACCCAAATTTACCTCCTCCTCCACCTCCAACTGTTTAAAAAATTGAATAAAACACAAGACTAATTAAATGGAGGCAGTTATAATTTTGTTTGAATGATGCAAGTTATAACAAGAATTAAGTACCATTTTCTGAGCCAAGGGCCGCATTTCTTCGGGCAGTCGAATCCTTCCGTCGGCTGTTATCTCAGATCTTGCCATGAACCAACAGCTCCCCCTAGGGTTGGTTATCTTTACAACCGGTGAGTCGGAATCTATGTTTGACTCCAGTATCTTCTTAAATTCGGACAACTTACCCTCGTACCCGCCCGACCCTAAATGGTGCGGGTACTTATTCTTGGCAACAAGATTCTCCGCCCCTTTCACTTGCAGCCTTCATTAATCAAAGCCAATCAATTAGTGTAAGGCAGAAAAATGATCAATCCACAAAAAACATAGTTACAATTTTATAATTTTAGTTACCCGGAACTCGGGAGTTTGCTTCATTGCTACGAAGTCATCCCGCATCTCCCGGGTCAACCCTTCAAAGTGTCCGACCGGGATTCTTCCCTTTGTTCATCCATTCGGTCACGAGTGTGCTCTTGTATTGCTTCCACCCATCGTTCATTTTCTTTAGAGTGTTCTTTTTGCCGGTATCATCTGTGATGTTCCATTGTGCCTGATTGACACAAAACAAATGTCATTTCAGTTCATGCATGTACAGGAATCAAAAGAAATACTGAAATATATGGTGACATTACCTTCACCATCTCCCACCATTCTTGTTTTGTCTCCTTGCTGAAGGCCCTCCAAGAGGCTGCACGGATATCGGCTTTCCTCTTCGCGAAAAGGCTGCACCAAGTTGAGTAATGCGCCCTGTTTTCCCCCGTTGGACACCCGTCCTTCTTGAACTCGATTTTAAATAGCTTTTTTTCTGTGATGGTTTTGCACGTCGTCGGACCTCTCGTCCTTCTTTGTGATTCCGACTGGACTACACCTTGCTCTTCTTCGTCTTGGGGGTTCACGGAATGATCACCCGAATGTGACATGATTCTACAAAGAATAATAGCAAAGAAGGCCGACGAGCACCAGGGAGAACTCGACAAAACAATCAACAATTAACGACGACCAAATTAAATCAGAAATGCCCAAAGAAGCAGGAAATAGAGAGAGAATAGAGATTGTTTTTCTTACCAAGAGAGGCAGTCGAGGGAGGCGGCGTAGAGGGAGAAAGGCGCAGAGGGAAGTTGAAGAAAAAGCAGCGGCGAAACTCTCCAGGTTTTTCAAAATCAGAGAAGTTGAAGGAAGCTAGAGTCGGATACTTAGAAATATTTACCAAAATTATAGTATATAGCAACATGGGAAATTTCCACACGGATATCTAATTAAATGTCCGTGTACAAAAGGTATCATACACGGATAATTAATTAAAAATCCGTGTAGGAAATGTAAGAGTGACACGGATTTTCATATGTGTAGGATACCCTTTCCACACGGATATCTAATTTAATGTCCGTGTACAAAGGTTATCATACACGGATAATTAATTAAAAATCCGTGTAGGAAAGGTAAGAGTGACACGGATTTTTAATTAAATATCCGTGTAGGATACCCTTTGCACACGAATATCTAATTAAATGTAAGGTTATCATACACGGCTAATTAACTAAAAATCCGTGTAGGAAAGGTAAAGAGTGACACGGATTTTTAATTAATTATCCGTGTAGGATAGCCTTTGCACACGGACATTATATAATATATCCGTGTAACTCTAAAAAATTTTATCCACGGATTTTTATTTAAATATCCGTCGGCGAAGACGAAATTTTTAGCGGGAGATGCGCGCCAGCTAATTTCATTAATTCATCACTGTGAATTACAAAATAAATACAGAAAAACGAAGAGTCGCCTTAAACAATTAAGAGCCACGTCACTGAATTTAGCCACGTGTCATTAAACAACGGTTTGGATTCATCGTTTAAAGTCGATTTGATATATTTTAAAGTCAAGTTCATAAGAGGTTGGATGAACTTAGGAGCACCCTAGTTCTACTCTATATATATATATATTATTTTAATTATATTATTAATTCGTATTATATCAATTAAATATTGAAATACAAAACTAAAGATAAGTATATATTATATATAAAAGATAATGTCTTCTAACAACAAATGCAAAGTGGCGCAGTGGTAGTGCACTATAGTTGCGAACGAATTATGCTTGGGTTTGGTTCTCCTCTTCAGCAAAAAAAATTTTCGATTTTGCGCGGTGCATGGTGGTCGGTGTACCATAGTTAAATACAAAATATTACATAAAAATCATAATTAAAAAACAAAATGAAATGAAAAATGCAAAATAACATTGTTACATGATTAAAAAATATTACATAATCAAAATATTACACAGTGCTCTTTTTCTTTCTTTTCCTCTTTTTTGGCACATTTTGTACATCGCCCCATAATCCTTCGTTGTGATCAGATCTCATGTAGTTCGCTTCTTCTTCACTTACTGGTACCTCGATTGGCACGTCGGTGCAAAATGGAGGTATCTCGTCAAACTGGTAGTACTCTTCTTCGTCCACGACATTTTCAACCCCTAGAATCCTTCTTTTTCCTGATAGGACGATTCTGCACCTAGCATCACTCGGGTCAGTGACATAAAAGACCTGTGTGGCTTGCTTGGCTAGTATGAACGGATCATCGATATACCCGACTTTGTTGAAATCAACGAGTGTGAACCCGTTATTATCAACCTTCACACCCCGGTCTTCGACCCATTGACACCGAAACAAGGGAATGTTGAGACGAGGACTGTAAATGAGCTCCCAAATTTCTTCAATAACACCGTAATATGACTTTGATGCTATTACAGCCCGGGCATCCCCGGATCTACTGAATTCTTCGGAGGCCGCCACCAACGTCACCCCACTATTTTGCGTCGCACTATTATCACTTTGTAATTTAGTGTAAAATGTATATCCATTAATCTCATATCCTTGGAATGTTCTAACAACAACTTGGGGTCCTTCGCCCAGTAGCCTGACAATTTCATCTACGGGCGACCTTTCGGCGTGTTCCTTCACTCTTTCTTTGAGCCATCCTGTAAAAGAACGATTATGCTCGTCATTCAACCACTTCTGACTTCTCGTGTAGTTTTGTTGTCGAAGGACTGTCATGTGCTCATCCACATAGGGAGAAACGTCTGCTATGTGCTGTAGTACAATTAAATGTGCCTTTTGTAGTTCATCTGTGTCAGCAAGTACGGGTTTCAAACCAATTGTCCCTACTCCTTGGAGTCTTCCCTCGTATCGGGATTTTGGAACACCGATAGGAGACACACCGCTCAGGTAGTTAGTGCAAAACTCAACCGCCTCTTCTGTTGAATACCCTTCTACGATGCTACCTTCGGGCCGATGCTCGGGTTCCTTACGTATTTTTTCAAAATACCCATGTATCTCTCGAACGGATACATATACCGCAGAAATACAAGACCACAGATCTTAATTTCCCTCACGAGGTGAACAACAAGGTGAACCATAACATCGAAAAAAGAGGGAGGAAAATACATCTCAAGATGGCAAAGAGTAACGACGACCTCCGCTTGCAAATCGTCCAATTTGAGCGGGTCTAACACCTTGGAATTAATTGCATTGAAGAAAAAACAAAGCTTCGTAAGGGTCTGCCGAACGGCCTTTGGTAAAATTCCCCGAATTGCGACAGGAATCATCTGTGTCATTAAAACATGACAGTCATGGGATTTCATACCCTTCAATTTCATGTCCTTCATGGACACCAGGCTTCTTAATATTCGAAGAATACCCCGACGGGACTTTAATACCGTGAAGGCATTCACAAAAGCTTCTTTTCTCCTCCTTCGACATGGTGCACATTGCAGGGGGTAGGTATGCGCGCTTCCCTTTATCTTGGGGTGCAAGCTTTTGTCGTATTCTCATTTCCACCATGTCTTTTCGAGCGTTAATACCGTCTTTAGTCAGGCGAGGAATGTTCAATAAGGTGCCGATTAAACTGCCGCATACATTTTTTTCAACATGCATGACATCTAGGCAAGCCGCACCTCCAAATACTCCCAAGACGGTAGCTCCCAAAATATAGACTTTTTTTTCCAAATATTTTTAGGCGGTGCTTTGGCGCATTTTCCGAAAACAACATCAAGGTTTTTAACCCGCTTGAAGGCACCCTTCCCATCCAATGGACGACGTGCCACTCCGAGCTCATTTTTCCCATTGAATGTCTTCTTTCTCCCGCGGTATGGGTGATTAACGGGAGAGAAACCCGCGATGCCCCATAAAAACATTCTTCTTACAATATTTCAACCTCGGCACTCGCGTGTCATCTTCACGAGATAGGGCACGCTTTTGCTCCTTTCGTATCAGAACCCGACAAATTCCCGTATGCGGGAAAATCATTCACTGTGCAAAATACCATGGCCCGCAATTTAAAGACCTCTTTGCCGTACGCATCCCATACCCGCACACCCGTCTTCCATAATTTTTGGAGGTCCTCAATTAATGGTGCGAGATATACATCTATGTCATTTCCGGGTTGTCCGGGTCCTTGGATCGAATAATGACATCATTATATACTTGCGTTTCATGCACAACCAAGGAGGAAGATTGTAGATGGATAAAAGAACTGGCCAAGTACTGTGCTGACTGCTCATACTTCCGAAGGGACTCATTCCATCCGTGCTCACCACAATCCTAAGGTTTCTCGGGTCAGAACCAAATTCTTTGAATTGTCTATCAATATTTCTCCATTGAGGAGAATCAGCCGGGTGTCTTAGTTTTCCGTCCTTTTTCCGCTCTTCTTCATGCCGCAATAATTTAGCATCTTTGGAATTTGCAAATAACCGTTTAAACCTCGGTATTATCGGTAGATACCACAAAGACCTTGGCCGGAGGCGGGTCCTTTTTTTCTTCATCGTTACAATCGTCAGTTTCGTTGCCCTTACGCTTATAGCGTGAAACGCCGCATCTAGGACATACATGCATGGACTCGTACTCTTTACGGTACAATACACAGTCATTAGGACATGCATGTATTCTTTCAATCTTCAATCCCACTGGACATATCAACTTCTTTGCCTGATATACTGTACACGGTAACTCGTTGTTATCCGGGAGCATTTCTCGTAAAAGTCGTAGTAAGGACGTGAAACTCTTATCGCTCCAACCACTGTCTGCTTTTAAGTTCAATAATTTCAACACAAATGACAGTTTGGTAAATGTGATACACCCAGGATACAACGGCTTTTTGGATTCATCCGACAAATACTGAAATTTATCATAATTTTCACCACCAATTTCACATTCCACATCACGTAACATGTCCTCTAGGTTTTCGGTAAACTCGTGTTCTACATTTTCATCAATACTCGTTGCCATCTCATCATCGTCGCAGCTATCAACTTCAACACTATTCAATTTTTCGAAATTCTGATAATCATCGTTGCAATCAAATTCAAAATTATCGAAATTTGATCACTCTCATTTATTTCATCACAAAATTTACCGGTACCACTACTTTCTCTAATTTTCTCACCATGCATGAACCAACATGTATATCTCTCCTTAAATCCCCGACAAATTAAATGAGTTCTAATTTCTTCCAATTCCTCAAATCCTATACAATTTTTACAATCCCTACAAGGACACAAAATGTTGGCCTCCTTTTGCAAAACTCGTAACTCTCAAAGAACCGTAGAAACTCTTCAACCCGGACCAAATATTCTTCACTGTCACGCTGCATTTCATACATCCAACTTCGATCCATCTGTAAATTAAATTCCAAAAAATGATCGCAATTAATCATGCGTGGTGGATGGTTTACATATGTATAACCTACCGAATTCTTGGCTTACAAAAGGCCGGTTTACAATCCTAACCCACTCCTTGAATATTGTGCCTCATATGTGAACACACGTTAGCGTGATTTAATTAGTATTTGAGAAAAATTCGGCAGCATTTCCCCTTAACTCCCCAAGTACGTGTACATACCACATACTCGTAGGAGCAATAAGGAGAAATGCTTTGTCGAATTTTTCTCAAATACTAATTAAACCCGCTAACATGTGTTCACATCCTAAACGAGACACAATATTCAAAGAGCAGTCCCAAACCGGGACTATCCAAAATTAATCCCTATTGGATTAATTTTGAACGGGTATGGACCTACAAGCATATTAATAGGTCGGTTATTTGACAAAGAATACACTAATTATTTTACAACCATGCATGCATTAATCAAACCCTAGACCGTAAATAAGCAATAAAAACTAATTAACAGAAAATTATTGAAATAAAAGAGAAGTATTACTAACCTTAACAAGGAAAAGAGGAGCAAATCACAACTAAAAATCAGCAAATCTCAGCTGCCTGCCGCGCAAAAATCAGATTCCAGCCAATCCAGAGGAGAGAGAGTGATCAAAACGGCGCTGGAAGAATACCTTTAAGTGAGTTGAACCCTAGATGACCTTTTCTACACGGATAAAAAGAGATAAATCCGTTTAGCTCTCCCGACATTTCTACACGGCTATGTAAATAAAAAACCGTGTGACAATCACCATTCCTACACGGATATTTAATTACATATCCGTGTAACTCTATAATATTCATACACGGTTATTTAATTATATATCCGTGTACGAAGATAAATAGCTACACGGATATTTCATTTATTATCCGTGTAGGATTAACTTTTCTACACGGATTTCTTCTCAAAATCCGTTACGAATCTGAAGGGTTTAGGGTTTAGTTAGGTTTGTCCAAACGTCACGCGCGCGGGAGTTTACCATTCCTACACGGATATTTAATTAAATCTCCGTGTACCTCTATCATATTCATACACGGTTATTTAATTATATATCCGTGTAAGAAGATAAATAGCTACACGGATATTTAATTTATTATCCGTGTAGGATTAACTTTTCTACACGGATTTCTTCTCAAAATCCGTTACGAATCTGAAGGGTTTAGGGTTTAGTTAGGGTTGTCCAAACGTCCCGCGTGCGGGAGTTCAAACGTCTGTATATATATTTAATCACCATTCGTACACGGATATTTAATTAAATATCCGTGTAACTCTATAATATTCATACACGGTTATTTAATTATATATCCGTGTAAGAAGATAAATAGCTACACGGATATTTAAGTACATATCCGTGTAACTCTCCTCTTTTTTATTAAATATCCATGAGGAAGACTTTTTAACACGGATATTTAAGTAACTATCCGTGTAGGAAAACATGATATTTATTTCAAAGCATGCATGCGCTCTCCATTTATTTCATGTATTCATCACTGTGAATTAGAATTAAATATTAAATATTAATAGATTTAAAATAAACACAGAAAAACGAAGAGTCGCCTTAAATCCTATATATCCTCCGAATCGGTTCTTAATTCTCTTAAACCTATCTTTCTCTAAGTGAAAAAATGTCGTGTATCACAGAAGAACAACCTATTGAGGCGCCACCACCACCTGTTCTCGCACTACCACCAATTCCAGAGGATTTCATGCCAGTGCCTTGGATCCCACTCGGGTACGAACGACCACCACCAGGTTATCCCGAAGTTGGCCATGGCCACCATGGCCGAGACGCCCACGGCGCAGCCCCCGGGGCCATCCGCCACCGAAGCCCTACATTCGTCTGGACAAAGAAGAAAAAAATCTGTTGTTTAGAGTTTCTTTTTTTTTTTTTTAGTTTTATTATATCAAATTTTTGGAAACTTTTGTAATATTTACCAAGTAGTAATATATGAAAGTTTACTTGTTTACATTTTTGTTCTTTTGTATTTATTTTTTGTATTAGTTGCACAATTTTTAATTTGTTAATATTTAATATTTCTAACACAGTAATGAATATTTTTATTTCTAAAATATATAGTGTACAAGAATGAATACATAAATTATAAAGAACTTAATATTTACAAAGTTCATATCTAAATGAATACATTTCTTAATTTATAAGAATGAATATTTAAAGAGCTTCACAGCAATGAAAACATCCATAAGTTCATTTTAATATTTACATAATCAAAATGTGAAACTTAAAAAAAAAAAAAAAGGGAATCCTACACGGATATTTAACTACATATCCGTATAGAAATATGAATAATATAATAAAATATTTATATTAATATCATATTTAATAAAATTTCACGTGGGCTATCCTACACGGATATTTAACTGAATATCCATGTAGGATGATAGATAGCTACACGGATTTCTGCACAAAATCCTTTATGAATCTGAAGGGTTTAGGGTTTACTTAGGGTAGTCCAAACGTCGCGCGGGAGTTTAATCTATATTTTGTATAATTTATTACTTTCCATAAAAAACGAACTTATCAAACTATTCATAATTCCTAAAAGGAATTAGTCAAAATATGACATAAAATGCAAAATGTAAAATTAATGCTCTCCATAAAAAATCACAACAAACCATTCCGACACGGATATTTAATTAAATATCCGTGTAGGATTGTTCTTTTTTTTTTTTTTTTTTTTTTAGGCAGCCTCTATTTGGTTGATTTGGTTGATTTGCAATTTTGCAGGTCCTATTGTAGCAGTGTGCGGTTGCACCTGTGGGTTTAGAATTTCAGCTGAATTTTTCCTCCGTTAATTTTACTCTGAGATGGAGGATTCAGTGTCATTTCCTCCACCTCCAATAGGGAGGAAAGACTTTGAATCCTCCATCTCAAAGTAAAATCAATGGAGGAGAAACTTTGAATCCTATATCTCCTTAATCCGTGTAGAGAGAGTGATCTTTCCTAAACTCTTATGTGCCTCGTAGAGATCTAGAGAGTGATCAAAACGGCGCTGGAAGAGAAGCTTTTTATTTCAACTTGAAACCCTACATGACCTTTCTACACGGCTATTTATATGAGAGCTTTTTATTTCAGCTGAAACCTTAGATGACCTTTCTACACGGCTATTTAGATATTAAACCGTGTAACTCTATCTACATATATACACAGCTATTTAAATAAAAATACGTGTACAAATAACTCTCCTGACACGGATATTTATTTAAATATCCGTGTAGCTCTCATATAATTCCTACACGGATATTTAAGTAACTATCCGTGTAGGAAATGTAAATTTCAAACGGCTTTTTTGAAACACTGTTTTTTAATGAAATATCCGTGTGGGATTCTTAGACATATCATTGATCATTGGAAAAATCCTATTTGGTACACGGTTTTACATAAAACTGAGAAAATCCGTGTACAACCACAGTGTAGGAAGCACCATTCTGTAGTAGTGCATGTTAGTTAAACATAAAAATTTTAAGAATACCTCCCCGTTCAAATAGAGAACCGCACCAAGAATAAAAGTTGACGTACACTCTTGTAGTGTGTCAGTTTTTTCCTCTGCCTCACATTATCAAGTATTGTTATTGGCTTTAGATGAGTAAATTCACAATTAAGGATTGTGGATTCTTGTATCTATATGTACATTCAAGTATAACTAGACAAGTCAGTGTATAGTAAATTAGAAAATTAAGGTAAAAACTGACAAGTCAGAGAAAAGTTACAGAGAGCGCGAGAGAGAGAGAGTATCCGATTGAAGTGCAAAATGAGGTCTGTCATATTGGATGAATATTATAGCCATTATCGGGATTTAAAAAATATATATATAATGGATGAATATTATAGCCACTATCGGGATTTAAAAAATATATATATAATGGATGAATATTATAGCCACTATCGGGATTTAAAAAATATATATATAATGGATGAATATTGGAGGAGATCACAAACCACCAAATTCAAGTCATAACTAAAATTCAAGTATCCAAGTTCCAAGTTCTTTAAGTTTTTCTAAGGTCAGACAGTTTAGATTATCTGCTATAGCAACAAATCTTGCATAGTTTAAAAGAAAAAAATATATATATTCAGTACAATAATTGGATGGACACTCGTCTAAAATAAATTTTAGCGATAAGATTTGAATGAAAAATAGGAATTCTAGCGTCTTAAGTTCGGAATAAAATATTGTGGATGGCACTAAATCTTTTGTACTTGATCTTACGAATTTCCTCCATCCTACCTATTATTTATTATACTTATCCAAGCCCCAACCAACACTGATTATTGTTTAAGCGCATGCACCATGCATATCATACCAGCTATCTGATCATCCTCAAAATGGAAAGGAAATGTCTAGCTATCATCGGAGCCGGAGTAAGCGGCCTTAGTGCATGCAAACAATCCCTTGATGGGGGCTTCAAGCCGGTAGTCTTCGAGTCAACCACTGACATAGGTGGCGTGTGGGCCCATACCCTGGCCTCAACAAGGCTTCAGTCTTCTAGTGATTCGTACCGGTTCTCGGACTTCCCATGGCAGGAAAATGTGATGGAGCCGAACCCCGACAATTTTTAGGTTTAATCTTGTTGAACAAATTGCTGTACAAATTTAAACTGATTATTATATATACAGTTGTAGTTCATATAAACAAATTAAAAATACAGGTTAGGGACTACCTTCGGTCATATGTGGACCATTTTGGACTGTGGGAGTGCATCAAATTTGATCATAGAGTGGTGAGCATCGAGTATGTCGGATCGAATGAGGATGAAATGGTGGGTTGGGAGTTCTGGGCCGAGAATGGCGAGGCATTTGGTGGTGACCGAGAGTGGCACATTACTGTTGAACATAAAAAAAACAATTAAGGTTTGCATTCCTTTCCTTCCTTTGTCTTTTCTTTTTCTTCTCTAGAAATTAGCATGATAACTTTGATTTCTGCTAATTCAATTGTCAAATAAATTGGTAATAGCATTTAGCCGAGTATTTGGCCTTGGCAAAAAAGAATATCTCATGTGGATCTAAACTTGACTTCAAATCTTTACTTAACAAAACAAAATATTGTCAATAAGAATCTCAACTGAATCATAACCAACAAAATAGGAGTTGGTCTAAATAATTTGTTTTAATCTCTAGTCAAATATCTCAACTGGATCAGAACCAATAACTAAACCAAAATCTGAACTGCCCATTGTCCAGGACGTGTACCTGTAATTGCGCTAGAAATAATTTTCTTGAACTTCCAAATTTTATTTACATTTTAATAATTGTAAACTAAAATTACTTGACTCTTAAATCTGACCATCTAAAACTTGATCACAACTTCATAGAATTAATGCATATTTGTTTCCCTTAATTTGTATCTTAAATAATAAATTGAAAGGCCATTAAATTAAAAATGGTTTCGACATACGTGTTGATCATCTCCAAACAGTAGTGGCTGTATCAGGTGCAATAATTTTCTAGAGAATTGTATATAGTTATATGCTATACATTAATTTTGACATATAAATGATGGCATAATTAGTAGTAAGGCTCACTTAAACATTGCATTGCACTGCTAATACTACTTGTAGTTGTAATAATCATCATAATATATAGTTGTTAATGTAATAATTATTTAACTTGTGGATATGCCTCAATACCACAATTAAATTTTATGTTAGGCGTGACAGCACTTAAACTCGCATAAATTTCCGAGGCCAATTTCCTGAATACCGTCAAAAATGCTTTCAATTTTATACCTCAGGCCAAGAGTTTTGGGCCCACAAATATTTCTGAGGATTAATTTTAGGTACAAATTTGCATGGAGAATTAATACTAACGGTGTAATATCTCCAGCTACTCAATTATTGTCAGTGAAATAAATGCTCTCGGCCATTGTTTAAAAAAAAAAAAAACTTTCTGATTCCAGACATATGAGATGGATTTTGTGATCCTCCCAATTGGCCGGTTCAGTGGAACCCCTAACATCCCAACATTTCCACAAGGCCAGGGAACCGATGTTTTTGAAGGGAGGGTGATCCATGCCATGGATTACTCTAACATAGACAACACAGAGGCGGCAGAGTTAATCAAGGATAAACTCGTCACAGTCGTTGGTTTCCAGAAATCAGCGGTTGATATTGCTCATGAATGCTCTAACTTGAATGGTAAAGGGATCCTTTTTAATTTTTAATTTTTGTGCACACACACAGATATAGTACATATTGTGAATATAGCCCCCACTTTCTATATCTCATGGGCCTACAGAATTTCATGAGCAAAAAGAAATGCAATTACTATAATTTTTCATATATATTGTGGTTTTAGTAGGTTCCAACTTTCCATGCACAATGGTTGTCAGAACAAAGCATTGGATTATACCAGACATCTATGCATGGTTTGGATTTCCCATCGGGTTCTTATATCTTAATCGACTTTCGGAGTTCCTTGTTGACAAACCTGGAGAAGGATTCTTCCTTAGGTCGTTGGCTACCTTTTTATTTCCTCTGGTAATTAATGCACTTTTATCTAACACCATTAGTTGCAATCTTAATTTGCATGTTGGAAGTGCCAAATCTTAATTACATGCATGATGGCTGGATTTGCACCAGACCAAAATGGTTTGCATCTGGTAAGGTACTGATAGGGATTGGCCTGTCAAAGTTGATTAACTTTGTGTTTGAGTTATATAAGAGCCGAATCAATACAGGAAATAAAGCCAAGAAAAATGATAAAAAAAAATTGAAGTTATAATGCATGGTAACCAAACAGAACATGTCTGGTATGCTGTTCTGACAAGCAGGTTTTCATGTCTATGCAGATCATATGATGAAATGACAGCTCCTATCTGAAATCTCCTAATTTATTATTTACATTTTTTATTATAGAGGTGGTTGTTCAGGTGGTTGTTCTCAATATTTTGTGAGAGTTATTACAGAACTGTTATACCAATGAAGGAGCATGGAATGTTGCCAGACTATAGCTTCTTTCAGGCAGTGGCTTCGTGCTTGATCACAATTCTTCCGAAGAATTTTTATAATAAAGTGAACGAAGGTAGCATAATCCTGAAGAAAGGAAAAGCTTTTAGCTTTTGCGAGGATGGTGTGATTCTTGAAGGGGAGAATACAACTGTAAAAAGCGATATAGTGATCTTTGCAACCGGATATCGAGGTGATCTGAAGCTTAAAGGTATATTCAGGTCACCATTTTTTCAGAATGCTATGACTGGGTCGGAATAATCTATTGTTCCTCTCTACAGGTTAGTAAAAGAAGCATTGTTCATTTTTATATTTCTAATTTTTGGAACTATGAATTGGAGTGTGCAAGTTCCAAGTGTAATTATTGTAGTGTAATCTTCAATTTATAATTTGAACTACACAAGATTTATATCTTTTTTTTTTCAAGATCATAAAAGAGAAAAATATATACTCCCCAGCACAATTTGGTGATCGACTTGTTTGGGTACAGAAAAAAGAATTTAACAGTTCAAACAAATTTTCATCGATGTCTTTTTTTTAGTAAAGTTGGAGCTCAAGCCACCCAACTATTTAATATTCTTGTTAATACAACAAATGATTTTTTCTATTTTAGTTTCGAACTCATAACCTCTTACATAGAAACAATGTACCTTTGACCAAATGCTAGTTCTTAATTTTTCATTGATGTCTTACCCAAAATATTTTCCATATATAACATAAATAAGAAAAATTGGAAAATCAATAAATTTCGGTAATTTATGTTACAATCCAGCTTTTTTTTGTAAGCTAAATTTTGCTATATCTAAGTTTATTTGACTTGTTCAAATGAACAATATTAGATATCTTAGGTCATTGTATAAACAATTTATACCATGAGGTCTAGTTTTTTCATATCCAGTCAGTAGTTGAACTTGTTGGAATTGGTCTACTGTGCTTCATGAGGGAAAGTCATGCTTTACTTCGTGCCTTTAGCTCTATTTTCAAAGTTCAACCAGTCTATCCAAACTGCTGAAAACAAAGTTTACATTTTTTTTTTAATTTGTTTACTATTTATTTAGGTAGGTTAAAAATTGTTTTTCTTTTGTTCAGAATCTTCTTAATTACTCAATGGATTTTTTACCTATCTAAAAGAAAATTAGTAAAACAATCCTAAAAAATATAAAATGTGGTGCCCAAGCACATTTTAATATAAAGATCATGTTGAATAATTCAAATTGACTATTTAAACTTTGAAAATGAAAATAAAGACATGAAGTAAAATATGGCCTTCTCTTTACAAAGCACAATAGCCCAACACGAACTTGTAGTATTACCTTCAACTCGGAAGGGATCTTAAGTATTAATTGTGGGGGTTAACACTCATCCCTATAAATTAAAAATAAGCAGTTTTATATATCCTAATTTATAATGTTTATAAGTACTTGTACTTTTTAGTGTTTCTTATAAAATAAAATTATACTACAATGACTTATTCAATCTGAATTAAAATTTATTAATTCTAACCCTAATTATAATTTTGGAATATATGACAGGCAATGCATTCACCCAAGAATTCCCCAACTAGCAATAGTCGGTTACTCCCAAAGCGTTTCCAATCTATTCACATCAGAGCTCGTTTCTAAATGGTTAATCCATTTTCTCCTAGGACGATTCAAATTGCCTAGTATAAGATCAATGGAGAATGATGCGATTGAATGGGAGAAATTCATGAAAAGATACTCCAAAGACTATTTCCATCAGTCATGCATCAATGCGCTTCACATCTGGTACAATGATCAGTTGTGCATTGACATGGGTTACAACCCGAGAAGAAAAAAGGGATTTTTTGCTGATTTGCTGTTACCTTATGGGGCTGAGGATTATGCTGGTATCACTCTCAGGGAATAATTATTATTTGTGTTTGTGAGAGAAAGATGAAGATCTAGTCTTTCAAATTTTAATATTTATAATGATGAAGGTCAAACTCTCCAGAAATAAATTTATATTTGATACACTCCTATTTTAAAGTTCTTGATTTTTTTTCTCATTTCAGTTATCGTGTGCGATTCTTGATTTGTTGTCGTTGTTGGTGTTTTTGTCAGTTACCGTGTAATGATTGCAATATGAATTAATGGATGCAGGCTTGCTTATTTTACTTTCTGTAGTCAAAATATAAGCCTTTTACGGACTACAGGAATATGTTTTATTCATGATTGTAAAATTTCTCAAGAGTATCAGTATTTTTGCACTTCTGCCAGTAATGACGATATTTTCGAAAATAACAATTTCTGTCAGCTTATCCTCCATAATATTTATTTTTTGCCTAAAACATATTTTTGTAGATATGAAACATAAAAGGAGAATTATTACTAAAATATATGAGTCAATAAATTAGGGATCGCCAGGTAATAAATAAAAGTGTGAAATGGTTGTGGTTGAAAGATGCTTCAAATTTTACTAAATTTTAATGTCATCGATGTAATAATTAAGATACTTTGTACCCGAAAAATGATAGCATGCGGAATCGATGGATGCATGGCATGCATGCTATCATTTTTGTGATATATCATATTACGTTGATTATATAAAATTTTAAAATTATTTATTTACAATGGTTTGGCTCGCATAAAAAAGTTATAGAGCGATATTAATTTGTACTTTCAGCAATTTATTTTTAAATCGTCTGTGACGAAGACAACGACACAATAAATAGTAATTTTTTTTAAGTCTTGATAGCAGCTGCCAAGAACAATAATAGTAATTATAATGATAACAAAAAATACTAATACTAATATTAGGAGTTCATTTGGCTAGGAAGCTATATACATATTTAATTAGCGACATGCGGTGCTATGGTTTTCAAAATCTATTGAATAAGTTTTAAATGATAAATTCAAACAATTCATGTACTAGGATTATATATTTTTAATCCAAGGAAGTACTGTTGTTATACCCCAAAAAATAAAACAGGTATACCATACAGATCATAAATGCATTTTTATATTTATTTATTTTTAAGAATCCCAAAGTGTTTAGTTCATTTTTCCACTTAATTATTCGTGTACACAATTAATTTACGTCTTAATACTACTGCTACCTGGCCCAGCCAGCCAGCCAGCTAGGCCCAATGATGGGATCGATCTGAGGTGGAGCCCAGTAAGGCCCGCATCAATCTCTTTTATATATACATTTAAAATTTCCCATGCAAAAAAATAAAAATAAAAAACAATTAACAGCCTACAAGTCACAGCTCACAAGTCACAACACCTTTTAAAACAGAATCTGTATGCTCCCGCATCCTCCCAGGTACCTGACAATGGAATCTTTTACAATTAGTGGATCCAGACTGTTCTTTTAACACTGCATGAATCTCAAAGAAAAAATTATACTGATCCTACATTGCCCGAATAGGCATCGTTTTTAAGTTGATACGAAACCATAAAGTAGTAGACCGGTAGACCCTGCTTTCTAATACCTGAGAGGATACCCGTTCTTTAAAACAGAGATACAAAAGCTTTAGGGAATGCTCCATCCCCTAAGTTCACAGAATTTGTATCCTCTGAGTTAACTCATTTTTTTAGTTAAGATTGTCTGATTTAGATTCACACTAATATTAAAGGGTTTCACGTGTTATAGATATAGATAAGATTAATCTAAATTTTGATTGCACAGTTTGAAAATTAACTTAAATAGTACATCTGCGTATTTTGGTTCACAACACCTTTTATAAATTAGACTGCCCCTTTTCGAAAAGGTAGTATAGTTTTACAAATAGGAAGCCATTTTGAATTTGTTTTAGACACTAGTTTAATTCCTAAACACTTAGATTTAGATAAAATTATGATTCTTGAGTTTGATGTGTTTTTTATTTTTTTGTAATTTCTTGTTTGTATTGTTCTTAGCTACTCTAACCGATTTCAATTAAACATTGGCTCTGTTTTGGATTTTTTTTATTTAGAAATTAAATATTTTTCTATTGAAAAAAAAGGAGTTGATTTGATTTCGAAAAATAATTAACACCAGCCAATTTTTACAGTGTAAACAAGTATATTAGTTGCGTCGTAGATTTTTATCTGACCAATATGCTCATATTTGCACCGTAGATTTTCGAAAAAAAATCATTGCACCAAAAATTTTCTATGGTACAACCAATATGTTCATGTTTGCACCGTAAAAATTCGACGTTGTTTATATTTTTCAAAACTCAAATCGATTCATTCCCTTCCCAACATAAAATAATATTTTATTTATAAATTAAAATTTCCCTTTTTTTGAATATTCGATTTTTCCTGTTATTTTTTTCAATTATTTTTGGGATGTAATGGTGTTGTGTGTAGTGTGTAGTGTGTACAGAACAGACATGCTTTCGTACTCATAGTTTACACATGGATTAAATTCGGACAAATTTTATCCAGGAATTTTTTTTTTATTTTGACTAAAACTCAAATGGAAGTAAAGAGGAGAAACAAAAAAAAATCTCTCATGAACATTTTATTGATAAATTTTAAAAATATATATTTTATTAATATGTTTAAAAAAACAGTCCATCAAATTCATTTCCTCTAGTTCTCTTGCCGAGATAGAGCTCCAAACCGTCTGTTTTGTGGGTCCAGATCCCTAGAGTATTTGAGTTTGAATTTGAACCGTTCGATCAGAATTCGGGCTAATCCAAACCAGAACAGAATGCACGGATTATTTTTAATGTCGTGCCGGAGCAAATCGAACGATCCGGATCCAAACTCAAAAATTCATCTGAACCGTTCGATTTGTTGAAATCCACCCCAAATCATTGAACTCGAGTCCTGACCTACGAATGGTTCGGAGAATCGATATCCTCTGAGGTAATATAATGTTTCTGGCTTCTATCTGGACCATCCGATCAGAATCCTGGCCAATCCGGATTGAGGTGGATTAATGCACGATTGCACGGGTTACCTTTAATATTCGCATGAATTAGATCGGACGGTATGGTTCTAAACAGAAATTTTCTGTTACCTTAGGTGGTATGAATTCAGGTCGGAAACCTTTCGAAAAACCCTTGGCATGTAATCGGTCGGCTCAAGTTTTCGCGACAGTAAGCTTCTCCGATTGACGCGAGAGAGAGAGAGAGAGAGAGATGAAGAATGTGGTGGGGATAGTGGTGTCGAACAAGATGCAAAAGTCGGTGGTGGTGGCGGTGGATCGGCTCTTCCACAACAAGCTCTACAACCGCTACGTCAAGCGCACCTCTAAGTTCATGGCGCACGACGAGAACAACGATTGCAACATTGGCGATCAGGTCCTTTTCTTTCTCTTCTCATCTCCTTTCAGCAAAATTATACCCGATTAGATTAATCAAGTATGAGCCTTTGCGTCTGTGATTAAGTCTCAGTTCGGTCCCTGAACTCCCAGATTTCTCATATTGGTCCATGGAATGCAGTCGGGTTCTTGCCCATTGAAGTTAGTGTGACTAACGGGTGGAATTAGAAAATTGAGATTGGGGGGCTGAGTAAATAAATGTCTTGTAATTTGTTTTTATAAGGAGAGTTAATAGTAACAATTCTTGCAAAAATTAGAATTAAAGGACAAAACTGAAATTTTTTAATTTAAGCACCCCACTCTACCTGCTTCTGCCCCGGCCTGGTGACTGAGATTTGTTACAGTTTTGAGACTCAAATGATAATGTTTGTATTATTTCCTTTCTTTGCTTTTACTCTGTGCAAATTTTCAGGATTCTTGTTTGGTTACATGAATTTTCAGGGTACTGTTTGTGACCTCAAATTCTACAGTTTGGTTGCACTATTTGGTTAGGATTTTCCTGAATTCACAAATCTGGAATTGATTATTGTTTTGGATTAGTATTTCTGCTGTGCGGCAATAAAGGAGAAAATTGGAACATTTTAAGGGACTAATTGGTAATGAAATATCTTGTCTGAGCATTGTATATGTAATGGGAGCTTTTGTATTTTATCCCTCTGTACTTATTTCTTATTTCTCTATGTCAATTATATCAAAGTTCCATTTTGGTCCCTTGGAAATGTTCCCTTTTTTTCTATTTCAAAGGAACTTTGCAGTGCTCTCCCTCCTTTCTTTGTTCCTTTTCAAGTAAATTAATGTAGTAGGAGAATGTTTGTTATTCAATACAACTTTCTTTGCTAACTCTTTAACATTTGGAGTCAGTCATGTCTGATATTGGTCTTAGCTTGGAGAAGAGATTATAGGATTCCACAAACAAATATCTAATTTCAGGGGCAATTTGGGCAGAACAAAGCCCTCTTAGTGTGATAAAATCAGAATTTCATGTGGAGGGCAAAGAAAGGATAATTGCTTTCTCTTTTAATTGAGTTTTGTTTTCAAGTGGCTGTCAAACCTTGTTATGCCTTGTAGTTTACTTCAACCTAATTGCTAGCAGGTCAAGAAAATATGAACTGCAATCCCTCCTGATCCCCACCCAAGCCTGTCTGCTTAATGAACCCATTCCATTTGGTACAATTTATACTCAAATCCAAGTCTCTGGCTACTGTTATTTGTACTCAGAATCCTAAATTGAACCTGAATGATTTCACCTTAGGTAAGTAATTATTTGCAGATATAATTAAGATAGTGGCTGCCCTATGAGGACTAATTTTTTTGGTCTAATTGGAAACAAAACATATTCTTTGGTTAAAGAAAAAAAAAATTGTCAATTTCCTTTTCTCCAGGTTAGATTGGATAATTCAAGGCCATTGAGCAAGAGAAAGCACTTTGTCGTGGCTGAAATCCTTCGTAGAGCTAAAATCTATACCCCTCCTTCACCTACAATTCCAGCTACGGGGTCAGGTGCAGCTGGAGTTGCTTCTTCTCCATCTTCTTGAGAGAAGTAGATCAACTTTTGGTTACATTTTTGTTAGAAAGGAAAAAAATAGTTCTGATTATGTTTCTTTTATAATTTGAATTGCTGGGAGAAATTATGTTTTTTTACTTCCTTTTATCTGGACCTGTAATAACTAAAAGTGTTTTGCACTGGACAAATCGACCTTAGAATGTTTGGTCGTCTTGTACTCTTTTTACACTTTCAATGGTGATATCTATTGGAAGGATGTCTTGTAAAATTCAATTTTATGGTCATTTGAAAGATCTTTTACTACCTGGTTTAGTTTCACACCATCATTAAATTCATGAAAGGATGAAGAGCCAAGAAAACCTGATAAGGGTCTATTAGTTGCATTCAGTAATAACAAACTTATGTTTTCAAGGAAATATCATAATTTGCATAAGATGTAATTGACCAAAACGAAGTAACATCAATGATGAAAAACATTTATATTAACACTAATGAGTACAATTCTACTTCGCTATATGCATTAATATTAACAATCCTTTGCAATAATAGAAGGAGATGAGATGGGTTGAAGTTCAACCATGCCTGGCACTTCTTCATTGAGTCCTCTACGTGACCTAAAACAAAAACAAAAAATCATTGAGCTGGCATGCTTTCACTGGTTAGATTTCATTAAATTATTTCCTTTTGTCATATACAATATATACCTTTGTCTTTTTTTTTTTTGAAAGGCTACAATATATACCTTTGTCGAACCTGGAATGAACTTGCAAATGGATGTATCATATGCTGAGATCGAGGGGAACCCATCTGCATATGTAAAAAAGAAAGTTATGATTCAACACAATCAAAACCAACTAAAAGAAAGAAAAAATGGAAAAACAGTCCCTGTTGTAGGCATGCACTGCCCAATACAAGAAGGTGAATATGTTAATCATTCGGTACCAGTATATGTGGAAATAATGAAAAAGAGAACTTCACATTTTGTTGCCTTGAACTTTCATCTGATGGAGATGATGTTGCACTTCCATCAGAATCCTTTCTCTTTCCATAAAGATCGTTCATGCACCGGCATATGAAAAACAAAAGCACTCCACCGAGCACAATCATCGTCAGAATCTCAGTTATGATGGCACATACTATCACTGTAAAAGAATCAAGTGAAAAATTACAAAAAGAAAAAAGATAAGTTATGAAAATTTTCATGTCGACTCCTTGTACAGCAGGACTTAATGTCCCCCTCAAACATTTCCAAAAGAAAAAGGAACCCAAAATGATCTAAATCTGGTAAAAATGAAAATATGATTAATGCACAATTGAGACCGATCAAACCGACCTTGCCTGTATCCTAGAAAACCAACCAACATGATGCCCAAAAATCTGTCACTATCCAAAATTTACGTATTTTTTTTTATTTTTGGGAGAACACACAATTTTAATATAATATGACAATGCACTGCTTTACTATAATCGAAGTATGAATTGAAAGAATGATAGCCACATAGGGAGATATTCATATTATGTAAGTTCTTACAAAAAGCTCGGGTTGAACTACTTGGCCTTCTTTTGTTGAGATGGATTGAAACCTGTGTTGATAGAGGTGATGATCTCATCTTGACACAATCAGGGTAGCACCCATAATTTCCCAAGTCATTCACAGTTACTGTTAAAACTGCTTCGTGATTTGGGCTCTGCATGTGAGGGAATAGAGCGAGCAAAATTGATCATTTAAGAAAAAGATTGATATTTTCAAATTACTTCCAGTAAACAGTTCAAACTTTATCAGAGGATACTTTTGTAATTTGCATGCAGTATTTGAGTAGTTCAGAGCACTTCAAAACTTAAGGTGCTTTCTGTAAAATCTTCATAAATGAATGGACACTACCTTGTAATATAGTCGCTGCAATGCATTGTTACAATCAAGGTGGGTCCCTCGAAATCTGATTCCTTTTCCTTTGATAATAAAATGATTAGAAATAGTCACGTAGGTCTGTAGCAACTGCCACACTTTTCGGTATTGCGATTTAAACTCAGCTGACCCGATAATGCTAACAGGTAGGGTTGCCATTAGTTCTCCCTCGTCTACTTCCAAGGAAAGTATCAGCATAAAATCAGATTTGTTCCCTGAAGTAGTAGAAAATTACATATCAGTGCATCTATTTTTTGTTTCTATTTAATGGATCTATCTGTATCAAAGGAACTGTACTTCACATGTATCATTATGTACAATAGAGTTAAAGGCAATATGGCTGATATTTCTAGCCAAGAACTGCACTGATACTGATACAAATCCTGTGATATTTTTTTTGTTAGACTGAAGAAAAAATTGAAGGCTCTGAGCATGTGCATCCCAATTGCAAACTGATTGGAATAGCTGATGTGAAAATTGCAACATCTATTTGCAGGAATTTAAAGTTAATTGCTAATTTAGTGAGTTTCCTTACATAGCAATCTTGCTGAAATTGCCACAATAACAATTGCAACTAATTTGCAAAAAGCCATTACTGGGATGCGCAACTAAAAATGACAAAATTACAATGTTAAATGGGTATTGTGATAAAATTACAAAAAAAAAAAGATGAGTGAGGCTATGGCACTTTGCATAGCGCAGATTGGTCCGTAAACGGATCAATATTTTTGTTTTCACAGTCCAAATAGTCGATCTGAACCGTTCAATGTGATATTCATATGAAAATGTACTTCCCTACTAAAATTTATATTTTTAAAGATTTTTTTACTATTTTCTTAGATAGGTAGAAAATCACTAATTTTGAATTGTCTCGAACTTTTAGATCAAGTGATTTGTAACCTATCTAAAAAATAGTAAAAAAAATTCTAAAAAATGTAAAATTTTATTAATAAATTTTTATATGGAGATCATGTTGAGAAGTCGATTATTTAGACTTTGAAAATGAAAAATTTTATCCATAGTACTAACCATTATGCGCTATGCATAGTACCATAGCCTCACTCAAGATGATTTCACATTGTTTAAGGGATGATTGCTGAAGTTGCCGATGTGGCACAAGAGACCACAGTTTACAACTAAAGAAAAAAAAAACATGCTCTTAATTACCTAACTGCTATGATAATTAATTACCTGGAAAGTTTATAATATCTGGGTCAAGAATTGAAAACTCAAATGTGTCCCTGTGCTTGTCGAAAATTTGAAATCCATCACTAGATTCCTTCCCTCCAAGGAATATGGACTTCGGTGCATGCACAAGAGGAGGATCATTAACAGGTTCAACTAAAACCGAAAAATAAGCTTCTTGCATTCCGTTATTGTTCATTGCATAGAGGAAAACTGTGTCGTTTCCGTAGAAATTTTCTTTTCTGGCCAAAATTGAAATGATGGAGAACAGTGAGAAACAAATCAACAAATAAGAACTAACCATATAACTAAACAAAAGAATTTTTTCGCTTGTGTTTTTACAGTATTCCAGAAATTTTCTCCTAGTCCTAAGTAGTTTTTGTAATTTCACTAAAAAAGGTGTTTATAATTAGGACTTGAATTTAAAGCTTCAATAATGTTTCATGCTGTAGAAATGCAGTAAGCTCAGAACACTTATACGCTGGGAATCATATATAATTTGTATATAACAAGGAATATTACTTGATTAATCATGCTAAACCTTTTTTTCATACACACCCCATGGAAACAGTACCCGAGATATTGGACTGATTGCAGAGCAGAATTGATCGTCTCTACTTGGCCGGCTATGATCAACTCCTTTCCACTCTGACCACCCCGACTCACAGCAACTGTACTTCCTGTGGGTTGAAGAAATTGCATCGAGATTGGTGCTAAAAATATTGTGCCAGATTGAGCTCTTATTGTGACAGAGATGTTTCCATATGTATCTGAATACATCATTTCAATTCTTCCGAATTTGCTGCAAGAAAATAGAAGTTTTTAACTTCAATTTTTTTTATCACCCTCAGCATCACATATCAGTATTTACTACATAATTTCAAAATATAATAAAACGTCTTACCTGAATTTGGGGCTGAACATTTCTTCAGTTACATTTAATTGACATGGTAGTGAAGAAAATTGAGGGGGGGTGCATAGAACAGAGACAAATACATTCCCAGTGACAGTGTTGTTATTACTGTCAGAAATTGTGTAGTTGAAAACATCATTCCCAAAATACCCCTTGTATGGAGTGTACTGAAGTAAGTTTCCATACCGCAAAACAGAACCATGGTCAGGCTGCAAAACAATTAAAAATTGTGAGAATTGAGGTATGTGCCAAATATTATGGTTCACTTTTTTGTGTGTGTGTTGGTGGGGGGGGAGGGGTGGCGGGAAATGAAAATACTTACAATTGATAACTCAATTATGTCAGCTCTTCCTCCTGCCAAGTTATCATTGGATAACACATCAAAAGCAGATGATTCATCCTCCCATACAGAAATGGTATCATCATAGGCCCCAGAGAAATATTTATCTGCATGCAATTTTTTATCAACTTTTTGCAAATCCTTACTAAAATAAAAGTTATATTGGTTGATATCCAAATATAGTCTTGAAACTAAAGAAAATTCCCCTCAAAATTTGTATTGAAATCTCCAAATAAGTATAACTAGATAGAAGGAAAATGAAACTGAAATCCATTATTCACAGTTTGTAATTTTTAGTATTTGATATTTTTACAATAAGAAAATAGTGCAAATGAGGTTAAGGTTGTGCTAATAGTGATGAGAAAAGTAAATCTCGAAAATACCCTTAGGAATAAACACAGTAAATTATACCAATAAAAATTCCACAAACATAGAACGGATTTTTCAAATACTTAAAAATTTTATGTTGACATGTGTAATTTAAATGTCCACAGAAGTACCGAAATGCCCATCAAGACAAATGCAGAAAATTGTACCTCGAAAATCTATACTTTTACAATGCACTTGTCAAATTAAAAATGCAAAGTATAATTGTAATTATTTTTTTCAGCAATAGTTGCTTAATTTTAATTGTTGAAGTTGTATTACCTTCATGAACTTGAACTTCAAAGGGACAAGGAGCAAGCGCATTATCCTCTAACAAAACAGATACATTATAAACTCCAACTTCTCTCACAACATAGTATCCGTGATACAATCCATTGTTCATTTCAATAAAGGGATATGCTGTGATAATTGAATCATTCTTTGCTCCAATTTGCAAGTGCAGATTTGACCCAGATGAAGATATTGGGTTCTTGGATGAGTCAAGAAGCTGTACAACTACTTCAGATTTTGTTGATATCTTCACGTTTGCTTCAAATTTTATCACACTAGACTTTCTGATATTAACAATACCTAAAATCACAAATTATAATTTACAGCGATGTGCAGGAAATATGTTTATATGGTTTCAATTTTTTTTTTGAACCAAGCTCTCAATGTTTTACAGAAAAGTACTATAAATAAACATAGAGAAAATGTAAAGATAATGAACTTCACCTGGAGAAACTCTCATTGGATAAGGTTTCCCATGGTTGATCGGTACATTACCACAAAAGATCCATATCTCATAATCTCCAACTTTTTGGGGATTATATGCAACATTGAAATCACTTGCCCGAGTTGTAGGGTTCCCCAATATCTAGAAGAGAATTAACCAAGATTACTTTGTTTGGTGTAGAGATATACTGTTTGCTGTACTGAATCTACAAAAGGTACTAGCTGAACTTTACTTATTTTGTACCAATGCAGATAGTATGGTTACTGTAGTGATATCTAAGTGTCCCAAATAGCAGCATGCATGTAATGGTATAAATCGGTACAAAAGTCACGTCTTCTATGTTGAGAAAGACTGTTTCATAGATAAAGAGAAACTAATTGAGAAAGCAACTCACGGTTTGATCATGGCTTCCTGAAAATGTGTGTTGAAATCTGTCTGGTGATTTTGCAAAGTATCCCTCTGCAGCTGTAGGTGGAGCTCCCTCTGTAAGAAAACATGTGACACTTTTTCAGAAAACACCCTGTAGAGTCTCAAAATTAATTGAAGCCCCTTGAATCTAAAAGAAGCAAATTACCGCTTAGATTTCGCAAAGGGAACACAATTGGACGGATAGCAGAGCCACTGGTACTGGAGATGAACTGGACGTGAAGCCTTTCAGCCTTGACTGGAGAAGGGTTGTTGTACTGGTCTGTTAGAAACACCATGAAAGACGACATCCGACCAGCAGTTGATGAGGCCAAGCCTGACCCATTAGCAAAGCTTTTTGACCCATCACAATAACCTATAGTCCATATTACAAATTCAATATTGCTAGTGTCAACAAAAGCTTTTACCACCAGTCACCAGATATCTGTATATACAAGCGAGGCTACGGTACTATGCATAGCGCACTTTGGTCCGTACTATGGATATATATCTTCCTTTTCAAATACTAAATAGTTGATCCGAACCGTTCATCATGATCTCCATATGAAAATATACTTGGAGGCCAAATTTTATAGGTTTTTTAACTTGTTTACTATTTTTTTGGATAGGTAGAAAGTCACTAACTTCGAATGGTCTTGGATCTTTAGATCAAGTGATTTTGTACCTATTTAGAAAAATAGTAAAACAAATCTAAAAAATGTAAAAATTGACATCCAAGCACATTTTCATATGAAGTTGATGTTGAGTGCGAATTGACTGTTTGGGTTTTCTAAAATGGAGATATCATCCATAGTACGAACCAAAGTGCACTATGCATAGTGTACTATATTGGACTCAACCTGTATAGATGTGAACTACATGGTTCAGTAACAATACAAAATAATGTCAAAAGCAATCATATCACTGGCTAAACTGCTATGTGCGTCATATTAAAAACTTAAGTACTAGTAACCAAACGTAAACATACCTATGAAAACTTTGTATTCATACACCAAATGTGATGAACTAAAACTCATTCCTGCATCAAAAACTGTGAGGTAAAAATCTCCTTGTTCTGATACCGTGAAGGAAAGCAACTGGGTTCCCAAAGCCACCTCTTGAAAATTCAGATCTGGTATTGGTACAGAGAGGTTTGAACTCTTCTTAACTACCCGGGCATCAAATGGGTGTAAACCCAGCACAGGATTTCCAAATATATCCTTCTGGTAAATCAATATTTCCAACTTGGAGAAAATTCGGATGATGTTTGTATCATGCCTCCATTTGCCTATGCTCTTCGCTGGATCAAAAGGTCCTAAAAAAAAGAAAAAAGAAGTATTAAAGTCAAATAATGTAATAATGAAATAAGTACAATAGTAGCCTACTACTTTAATGTGCTAAATCATATGAACTTGAAACTGGCTATTTTTTGGTCATTTTTTACAAATTTACTTTGCTTTATTTTATTTCAGTTTCTGCTAATGCTTGCTAAATTCAGGGGCAAAACTGTCAATTTTTGGTTGACAGCAGGAGTCTAAAAGATGCTTACTGCTAAATACAAATATGATAAATATTTCATATTGTTTCCAAACAGATAGAAATAAAGCCTTGTTATTTTTTGGAATTTCCCATTAACAAGAATTAACAGTTCTCTAGTCAATAATTTTACTAACCAAAAATATCTTCTTGTAACAAATTCAAAAGAAAAGTAATCTGAGTGCAATTTCAGTTAACCAACCTGGTTTCACTGCCAATGGCAATGGTGAATTTCTCAGGTCCCTGTTATCACCAAGAACATGTACCAGAAAATTACCAGAAACAGTAAGTATAAAATCAAGACTAATATACCCCTCCTCATTCCAACCCTGATATTTGAAATCAGCTAGACGCACACTCGACCCGTTCTCATAAGATACTGACAAGTTGAAGTACTGGTCAGAAGGTCCTTGGGCTCCTTTTACCAGGTTATTTCCAAAGGCATCACTTGGAAGTATTAATATAGAGGCTTTAGTCCCGGCGAATACCTCATTGTAACCCATCCATGAAGCGGTACACCCAGATGGGTAAATGTGCCCTTCAAAATCAAAGAGAAATTTCTGGTTAGCTTTAAAGAGTGAGGCTATGATAATATGTATATTACGGATCCACTCGTGCTATGGATTCATATCTCTATTTTCAAAGTTTCAAAAAGTCGATCCGAACCGTTAAACATTATCTCCATATGACAATGTAGTTGGAGATGAAATTTTACATATTTTAGAGTTTGTTTACTAATTTTTTAGATAGATAAAAAATCACTGCTTTTATATGGTCCATAGTTTTGAGATCAAGTAATTTTCTACCAATCTTAAAAATAGTAAAAATATTCTAAAAAATGTAAAATTTAGTCCCCTAGTACATTTACATATGTAGATCATGTTTAATGGTTCAAATAGATTGTTTTAACTTTGAAAATAAAGATATGGATTCATAGCACAGAGCCATCCGTAATATGGATATTACCATAGCCTCACTCAGCTTAAATAATGAAAGACTATAATTGATGTTAATCCACTTCCTGCCCAAACTTTGTCAATAAAAGTACACTCAAAAGTACCAGGACTCAAGGGCGGATCTACATATATGCCATCCCCATGATCTTAAATTTTTTAATCATGTATATTGAAAATTAATTAAGTTTTCATTTTTATTTAAAGTTTTTATATTTAGTGGTTCTGGACACTTGGGTTCAAATCCCAATAACCACACATTATGCATTTTATGTTTCAGCCCCCTAATCTAATTTTTTTGTTCCGCCCCTGTCGGAACTACAATGAAAATTCTACCTGCAGTAGCAGAGAAGTTGAGTGAAGAATCAACCATCCCTAAATGAATTTCCTCAATCACTAGCCCAAAATCTCCTGCCTTGATTGGAATAAATGTGATGTTCCAATTAGTAGGGTCACCTTCTGTGTTTGAACAAATACCAGAAATAAATGAACTATTTCCCTTCTTTCCCTTTACTGATACTGAGAAAGCCATGGAATTCTGAGATAAGTCAACCATTTTGCCACTAAAGGGGCTTTGGAGTAGTTTGACCTTGATCGTTGCTACGTCACCTGCTAGAAATGCTGATTTGTCATCTAACCAACCGAAGGCCAGGCTGGGTAGAGTTGCTTTTGCTGAATAAACTAAAAAACAGCTTATTATTTTGTTTTGCTTCAATATGCATGGTTGCAAAACTGCTCATTAATGGGTCAGGTCATCAGGACCGGGTTGACCCGTTTAATACTTGTACATTTCTACTGCCCACTTTGTATTGAATCAAAATTGGCTTCACCATGAACTGCTTAGTCTGACTCGTGTGGGGTTGAGGTCTAAATTAATTATTATTTTTTCATAGAACTTGTAACCCTAATGCATGTAATACTTCAACCATTAATTTAACTAAGAATATATTAACTAATGGTATCATTCTGCTCTCACACAAGCAACAAAAAAAAGGCAATAACAGCAAAAACCAACAGTTGGGTTGATGGTCAAGCGCATGTAGTACACTAACGAAATAAGAATAGTTTTATTATTGATGCTTTCAGGCATATAACCAAAGACCTTTATAAAACGAACTGTCAGACTGATACACACTGGCAAGAACCAAGCAGTATGAGTTTGCTAACCGTTTTATTTTCAAAGATCAAAGAAACAATATGACACTGTTCATAATTTCATTTAATAGAACAATGAAAGTGTTCCATTAGTTATGGGATGATCGACCTGATAAGTGTCCATTGGTTGCCTGAGACACAGTTATTGTCAGAATCCATAGAAGAGCGCATTTCAATAAGCAGTGGTAGCGCATCCTCTCCCAATGCGGCATTTCGTCAAGCAGTTTAAACACAACCCCACAAACACAAAAACATGCGCGCGCGAGAGAGAGAGAGACAGAGAGCGGGCGCAGTGAAAAGGCGCCTATAAACAACCAACGATGGAAAGGGTAACGACTAACGAGTAGCCGTTCGTTCGGGTAAATATATTAACAGAGATATTTTGACTTAACGCAGAGCACCAGTCATACACTTTCATTTTTGTTTCCGGTGATAGTGCGCTGTTTAAAATGAAAGTAACTCTGTTAATATATTAACCCGTTCGTTTTATCGAAACAACACATCTTTGGGGCGAGTATTTTGATTCTGGACACGTGGCATGGCATTCCTACGCCGATTTTTTTATTAATCGAAAAAAAAAATATTACCATAGAAATTGAAATTTTGATATTTAGGTAAACCGGAATTAATTATTCCGTCTTACAGAACAGGATAATTTATTCCATCTCACTAATTCAAATCTCTCTAACTCAATAAATAATTAAATAGCAGATGAACAAAAAAAATTGTAGGATGAAATAATCTATCATATCTCACAAATTTTTTTTTCTTTTCTTCTTAGTTAATAAATTAAGCTGAGAAAAAAAAAATGTGTGGGACGGGATCCCATAAAAAAAAATTATCTTTTTAGTTAACTAAATTAACAGAGTTACGAATTTGAATTATTGGAATGAGATAAATTGTTCCGTCCCGTAGGACTAAATAATTTTGTTTTATCTATATTTCGATTTCCAACATATATACCACCTTATTGCGATATATTCTATTTTTATTTTCGATTAATAAGAAAGTGGCATTCTTACGGAGTATTATTGTTTCCAAGTCGTCAACATTTAATTTAATTTCCGTAATTGTAAAATTGGAATTTACTTATCGCATAAACTCTTTAATAATTTATTCACATTAATTTTATAATGTTTCTATTCTGCAATTTCAATTTTGCAGAAGTGATAAAAATGAATTAATTTTTAAAATTGCAAGAATAATGATGTTAATGTAACACTTCATAAATTGCTAGTAGCAAGGGATTACAATTTTAATTGCAATTTTAACATCAGTATTTACTTTTTGTTTGCAAATGAGATGGAGATGTTTGTATGAGATTGGTCAAACACACTATAATTTAGTGAAGAAATTTTTCAAAATATTTTTTACCATCCTATATAAACTAACAATAATATTGAAAAAACTAATATAATTATGTGTTACAGCTTTTTGAAGTAGTCCCGCATTGGATTCAAGTGAACCAAAGTAGTTAGGATGAGAGGAGATGATACGCATAAAATATATTAACATTTACACACGTTCGATCTAGATTTTATTCTGAAAATATTCTATTTATCTTGTATTTTTATATATAAATGTCTTAGATTACACCCGGAATCAAGTTACTGCGTATACTTACTTTAAATTGTAGAAAATGACAAAAAAAAGTCAAAATGCGAGCTTCCAGAGCCCAGTGCAGACGCACGGATTCAGATACGGCCAAAATAAGTACTCAGATGGATTTTCTGGACACGCACCAATTCTCTTAAGATATAATAAGGTTTTCATCAAAATCCGTGTCAGTGCGGATGCACGGATATCGATGCGGACTGCATTCTGGTCACACAGAAAAAGTCCGAGAGCAGTGCGGACGCACTCAGTTCGGCCGAAATTTCAATTTCCGACACAGTTTCGTATTTTGGGTATAACTTTATCATACGAACTCCGTTTTGAGCATATGACCACTTTTCGGAAATCTAACGAGGAGATCTACAACTTTCATGAAGGAAGTAAATCCAAATTCGGAATATAAAATCCAATACGAACGCATTAGATCCAGTGCGGACGCACTGAACCCACAGAAAGCCTAAATTACACGGTCTGACAATTTTTCTATTTTTGGCGCATCATGGACATGTTTTTACAGCTAAGATTGGACATGATATCCTGGGAAAGTAATCCAAACATAGCACCCACTACCCCTATATTCAAGCCTCTAAATTAGGCAAGGTTTCTTGCTATAAAAGGAGAGCTTCATCTACATGAAAAGAATCGAATCGAATCTCTCTCTCTCTCTCTCTCAACCCTTGGTGCATGCCCATTTCTATATTTTTTTTTGTGATCATCCTGCAGTGATTCTTAGAGTTCCCGAAGCTTTTCAAGGAAGGAGAAGAAGATCCAAACAAGAAATCGACAAGTTTGAAGTTTTTAAAGGGTGTATTTATTTCTTTATTCCATTTCTTCTTATTTTGCCAAATTTTCTAATTGATCTCTCCAAGAGGGAGTAGTCCTCTCTCTAGGGGTTTAGGTCAATGCATAAACTTGTTTAATTTTATCTTATTCGGTTATTTGTTTTTATTATGATTGTTTATTGTGATTTGATTGTTAATTTCTGTGATTTATCATTTGTGTTAATTACATAATTAGTACTTGAATTGTAGTTATCCCGTTTTGGATTTGAAAGAACTCAAAATTGACTAGGATCAATAGGATAGTACGAAATTATGAATGCAAATACCTTATGTTTGGATTAGGATTCAACCAATTTATAATCTCAAATTAGGAACTATAGAAATTAAAATTAGGAATTTGATGAAGGACTTAACAGTGAAGTCAAACTCTAATTAGGACATCTCAAATCAAATCGGATATTGGTATGATGAACTTAATTGTGAAGTACTAATATTTGAGGAGAGAAAATACTAACAAGAGCTTCATAACCTAGATAGCTAGAGTGAGGGACTTAATGGTGAAGTTTGAATTATCTAGACACGTTATTAATTCACGAAAGTGACCCTTTTTAACATATTAGGTTAGAAACTTCATCAAATCATACATGAATTTAAACAAATACCGATTGGATAAAATTATCAAGGGATTGTAGACCGAATGCCCCTAGATCTCCTTAACTTGAAAGCAAACTAACTTTTCTTTCCTTTATTTACTTTAATTGTTTAAAACTCCTTTCTTTCGGGTATTAAACCCAAACTTAGGATTGTTAGAACAAACCCCCCATTTACTTTATTGCATTTTTCTGAAATTAATTGTAAAAGTTTAAACTAAGTCTTAACTTACTCTCTTGTGGTTCGACACCCTAAGTACTACTTTGATAGGATTGTGCGCTTGCAATCAACCCTTTCATTGAGTATCAAGGTTTATAAATTTAAAAGAAAAAGAGTACAAAGTTATAGCCAAAACCCTATACCCAAAATACTCAACAAGCTTTTTGGCGCCGTTGCCGGGGGAGTATAGTTTAATTCTACATTTTTACTTTACAATATTTATTTCAGAATTTTTTCTTTTTACTTGAGAATTAACCTTTATTCTTTTTGAGGATTTTATGAGCGTAGGAAGAACTCATTTTCCCACGATCATTGAAGAAGAAGAAGGTTCTCAAAACATGGAGCATCCGGTCATCCAAACCTCGTTTAACTAGGACAACCTTTCTAATCATGATGAACAATCCCAACATGGAAGCAATAACTCACGCATGAGAGGAATGACCCCACCTCAAAACGGGCCGAATGACAACAACCACGGAAATGGCCGTAACCGCCACCGTTTCGGTTTCATCCCTCATGGTCAAGATCCATGTGATATTAAGCCCTCTCTCATCCACCTACTTGGCCAAAGTCAATTCGGAGGATCCCTAAATGAAGACCCACATGCTCATTTGGCGGTTTTCGAAGAACATTGCGGCACTTTCGCTAGAGAGGGAGATGAATTAGACAACCTCAAGCTCAAATGTTTCCACTTGTCCCTCCGAGACAATGCAAGAACATGGCTAAGAACCGTCAACCGGGACAACATCGACACATGGGATGACATGGTGAAGCTATTCCTAGGAAAATATTTTCCTCCATCCAAAACCCAACATTTCCGGACGAAGATCACGACGTTCAAGCAAGCCGAGAGGGAGTCTCTAACTGAGGCATGGGATCGTTAAGCGGAGCTCCAACGCTTGTGCCCTAACCATGGCCTTGACATGTGGTTGCTCTTCTAATTTTTCTATGGATGTTGCACTATAGCCACTAAAACTCATCTAAATTCAGCTGCAGGAGGAAACATGTCACGGATGGATCCGGAGCAAGCCATGGCAATGATTGAGGACATGGCGATTAACCAAAGGGAGTGGATGGCTGAGCGAGGGGGACGAGCCCAAAAAACACCGGGAGTCATGAAGGTAGATGAAGTTACCGCCTTGAGAGCACAAATGGAGGCCTTACAACATCAAATGGCACAAATGCAAAATGCAAAATGCAAAATCCGTGTCAAAGAAGGTTTCATGCGGCATATGTGGAGAGGCGACTCATATCACCGTCGATTGCCAAAACCTTATCGAAGGGGAGGAGGTTGAGCAAGCAAATGCAATGTTTTATAATCAAGGTGATAAGAGGAACGACCCGATCTACAACAAGGTTAGACAAAATAATAATTTCAATTCAAATTCATACAATCCTAACACAAGGTAGAACCATCCGAATTTCAAATGGAGGACCGAGAATGACAACTCCAACAAATTCCAAGGGAATCCTAACCAATACCGCCCAAATCAAAACTCCTACCAAGGTCCTTCCCAAAATTCTAAATTGGAAAAGATGATTGAAGACATGGCACTTTCTCAAAAGGAGTACATCGAATACCAAAGAAACACCAATACTGATTTCTCGAAAGACCTTAGGGAGTTGAAACAAAAGGTTGAGTTCTTAGATACGAAGACGAGAATGTTAGAGACACAACTGGCACAACAAGCATCATTGTCACCCCGACCACAAGGCACACTACTGGGCAAACCCGACATCAATCCGAGAGAATATGTGAATGCCGTGACGGTGAGAGATGAAAAAGAGCACCAACAACCTCCAAAGGAGATACACAACGCTTCAACTCCTCTAAATGAAACCAAACCGGAATTGGAAAAGATAAAACAAGCTGAAACTGCTAAGTATATTCCTTCATTCAGGTTTGTGCTATTTCCTCAAAGATTATTAAAGTATAAATTAGACAAAAAAGTTGATAATTATGTAGACCACACAAATAAATCAAATATTGCTATCCCAATTTCCGAGGTAGTCTCTCCAATTGAAGATAATAAATTTGTGGTATCAAATGAAAAATGCAACACAATCTTTTCGTCTAGTTTACCAACCAAATTGAAGGATCCCGGTAGTTTCTCTATACCTTGCTCTATAGACACAATTAAAATTAAAAATGCAATGTGTGATTTAAGAGCAAGTGTAAGTCTCACGCCTAAATCGGTTTATGACAAACTTGACAGCAATAAATTGGTACCAACCGATATGATATTAACTCTTGCCGATAGGAGCGAACGATATCCTCTCGGTATTTTGTAGGAATTGGAAAGATTAAAATTCTTGCCGATTTTGTTGTCATTAAAACGGATGCTCAACCAACGGTCCTTTTGGGTAGAGCTTTATTGGCAACGGCGGGTGCATGCATAAATGACAAGGAAGGTGAACTTTCTTTCTCCGTTGGGACGAAGAAAGAAAGATTTCATAAACAATTAAAACCTCCTAATGAAAATTTAGTTTGCATGATAGAAAATCCGCAGGTGAATAGAAAAAAATATGAAAAAAAAGTCGGTGGCAACATCTAAAACCGACAAACTACGAGAGATCGACAAGGAGAAACAAATTTGTTTCCTAAAAGAAATATACATGAACTCGATGGAAAAACTTGTGAATAGGAACAAGAAAAAATCTAAGGAGAAAGTCGATAAAAAAGGTGTAAGTTGCGGAGGAATGTCCTTTCAACCACCATGACAAGCTCGAATGGTGTCGAGCTCGCGACGTAAAATTGAGCGCTTCTTGGGAGGCAACCCAAAGTTTTATCGTTTCTCTTTAATTTTAGCACTTTATTTTTACTTAGTTTAATTTTTCTTCTATTTTTTCTTTTTGGTTTAGATGATAGCATTGGGGACAATGCTTTGTTTAAGTTTGGGGGGATAATAGAAGAAATTGTATCTTGCATTTAGGATTTTAGATTTAAATTTTTATAACTTGAATTTTTACTTGATCTTGAATAGGGTTCGTAATTTTGAACTTAAATGATTGAAATTATGAACTTGTCAAGATGTTTACTAAGTTATGAAAAATAGAGTCTTGCATAATTGAACTTAAATGTTTGAAAATGCATAAACTATAAAATCATGTTTTAAATTTGTTTTAAAAGTTGGCAAAATAAAGATTTTGAAAAATTTGAGTGATTGTCAAAAATTAAATATTTTTATGCAAATTTTAACGTCTTTTTTGTAAAACCCTTGGAATAATTTGACATAATCGCATAATTTGGCGAAAAACTTTGTGGAAATAAAGGTTTTTGAAAATAAAAAATTTAGGTATTTAAATTTATTTTTGAAAACGCAACTTGTATGTGGAAAATAAATTTAGAAAGATCGAGATATCCATGGGTATGAGTTATTACCTAGGGATGTGTGTATTAATGATATATGCAAATGAAAAAATAGAAAAAAAAAATTTGAAAAATGAGAAAAAGGAAAAAGATGGAGATTAAAAAATGAGTACTGGTATAATCCAAAAGGATACCTTTGAGCTCGATAAATCTTCCAAAACAAAATAGAAAAATAAGAAGAGAAAAAAAAGGAGTACTGGCACAATCCGAAAGGATGCCTTTGAGCTCAATAATTTCTCGAAAAAAAAAATTATTAGCTTTTGCATATATCAGGAGAGTATCAAATTATGAACACAAATATCTTAGGATTTGGATTAGAAGCGAACGTACTTTGATACCTATATTCGGAACTATAGAAATTAAGGGTTAGGGTTTGGTGATTAATGAAAGTGAAATCAAACCCATACTTAGGGCACCTAGATTAACCAAGTATTGATATGTATTTTGTGTGCATATATATATATTTTTTTTTTGAAATCATGGGTTGGGAGTCAAGCCACCCAACACACTTTCAAACTCCTATGTATATTATAGAAGATTTCCCCACTTTGTGGGTTTTGAACCTATGACATCTCACATAAGAGCGTCTTTGCCACTAGACTAAAGGCAAGTTCTTTATTTTGTGTGAATGTTAAATATCTCTTTAGAATAGTGACGGCCCTAAAATTCGAGGAATATTAACCCACCGCACCAAAATACTCGTATCAATAATTAGTTGAAATAGGCTAACAAGAGCTTAATGGGTCTAGATAGCTAGGGTGATGAACGACGGTGAAGTCCGAAACTAACTAGGCACGTTATTGATTCACGAAAATGACCTTTTTAACACTTTAGGTTAGAAACCTCGTTAAATCATATATGAATTCAAATAATACCGAATAGATAGAATTAACAAGGAATTGTAGACCGAAAGCCCCTAGATTCTCCAAACTTTGATCAAACCCTAATTTCGTTTTACTTTTTATTTTAATTGTTTAAATCTTCAACTCCTTGGGTATTGAACCCACCAATTTAGGATTTTAGAAATTAAACATTAAAACAAACTTTGAAACAAATCAATTCTAAATTTAATCAATAGAGTTTAAAACTAAAGTCTCCCCTTATCCCTTGAATCGATACTTTTTATACTACAAGGGTAGGTTATACGCTTGTAACTGACCAACTCTTGAGTATTTAGGTTTATAAATTTAAAAGTAAACGAGTACCAAGTTATAGCCAAGACTCTATACTTAAAATATACGGCTTACAAGCCGAACAAAATCAAAAACAAAATTCAGATTTTAGTTTTGGTTGTTTTTTAAATTGCAACTCATACTTGTCCGTCACTCACTGATTAGAGCCCTAAGCAAAGTGTACCAACCCGATACTCGAACATTTATAATTGGTGAAAAGAACATATCACTCACCACTTGAGATGCGTATTGTATTATGGGTTTGAGATAAAGATGAAGGAACTCATATTGATTTTGAGAGAAAATGTATTAATGAGGCTCTTATCGATATATTTGAAAATCTCACTACTCAAAACATATCTTTTCTTGATCTGAAGTCTCGTATTTCAACTTCTTATGCGAATGATGAGAACTTTGTTAGAGTGTTTGTGTTATTAATGGTTGCTGGGCTTCTAGCACAACCAACGGATGATCGAATATCTTGAGAGTATATAAATGTAGTGAAAGATGTGGATCCAGTGTCCAACTTCAATTGGGCTGAGTTCACAGTATCATTCTTGCACTGCAGTCTCATGCGGAATAAATCTACAAAGATGCAACTATAGGACAACTTCATACTACTACAGGTAATTTTCTAACTTAATAAAATTATTATTAATTTTGTCATTTTATGCTAGAATTTGTGATTTACTTTATAGTTCAATATAGTTGTGGTACTATATGAGCATGTGCAAGAAATCACAGTTAATAACAATTTAGATCACCACCATCTCTTAATGTCCAAATGGGCCCAGGAATTGATGGAGAAGAGGAAAGAATACGAGTGTCAACATGGGCAATATGAGCGACAAAATAGGCCCATGAATTGATGGACATTTTTTGCTTCTATTCTGCATGTTCGTTGAAAACTCATTCTCAAAATCATCAGTACATCTAAATTGGGATCAAGTATGGTCATTGACTTGTTCATCTGAAATATTTATGTAGATAAATTGATTAACAATTGGTGTTCAGATTTCATAATACATGATAAAATTCTATGAATTAATGAATATATAGCAGCGAGCCACATATATTGATTCAGATGAGAGCATTTTCCCATGGCTCAAAAAAGTTTTAAAAATATGCTTCTAGTTTTGCTCAGAAAATTATAAAAATATACTTAAGATTGTAAAATTATAAAATTATACGTCACCCTAAAATTTTTCTCCAAAATATATTTTTGTTTCTATGTTTTTCTCAAAAAGTTACAAAGATATAATTAATATTCAAAATAATTATAATATGATATCTCCTTCTAAAATTTTGCTATGTCCTAAATAAAATTGAAGCAATTCATTAAGGCTAATATGTCAAGGAAAAGAACAAATTCATAGCCACAATGATTATTCTTTTATTGCAGAGAACCTTGATTGTGAAAAGTAACTCGAGAAAAAGGATTAAAATTGTTACTACCTTCATTTGTTTCCTCCAACATCTCAAATATTTAGTAAAATTCAATAAAGAGAAGAATAATTTTATAAAATAAAACAGGTGTATTTTATTATTTTATTATTTATGATTCATTTAATGGTTAATGTACAACGGTTGTAGAAACTATTTGAAACTTTATATATAATAAAGATTAAAGAACTGTATAAAAGAATCATTTATAAGTTGTGAACATTGTTAGATGAATCACACAATTAAGACTTCACAAAACTGAACCTCACACGAAAAGCTTGATCCACAATAGCAGAATTTTCTATTCATAACATTAACAAAATAATAAATTAAATTGGTAGCATTATTTTATTAAAAATTTCAAAATTAATTGGGTCGCAATGAATCATTTCGGCCTAGAAGAAGAAATATGTAACAAATTAAATTGTACCATTAGTTTGTATTTCAATCATACTTCATATTATTTTCTTGCATTTTCAAAGTTCAAACAGCTAATCTGAACCACTCCACATGATTTTTATATTAAAATGTGTTTGAAAATTAATTTTTATATTGTTTGGAATTTGTTTACTGTTGTAATACATAGGTACAAAATTACTTTGGATGTTCTAGAATCTTCTAAAAACAATGCTTTTGTATGTCTAAAAAATATTAAAAAAATTCCAAAAAATATAAAATTTGGTCTCCAGGCATATTTTAATACAAGGATTATGTTGAGCGGTTTAGCCTGACTGTTTAAATTTTGAAAACAGAGACAGGGATGTGGACGTGATTGGAGCACAAAACCAGTAGTATATTTTAATCGTACTCTTTAAATATTTTATTCCTGAATTTATTTTTTATTTCAATTGTACTGTAAATCAGAGAATTTCGACGACATTAACTTTTTTACATTCTTTTTATAGATGCCAATCTAGAGTTAACAAATAACAAGTGCACAAAACATAAAGGACCCGGATAACTGTTCATGCATCCCCATCCCCTCATATCCCCGCACTAAAAGACAAAAACGTCTGGTTCCGACAGTTTGGATATTTAAATTTCCATCAATATTAACATCTATCTATAGTGTATTTACAGTGCATCGAACAAGTACTTAACTCTATTCATTGGAGTATTAACCGTCTATCCAACAACAAAACAATCTTTGTCTCCGTGTCCCCGCACTAAAAGACAAAAAAATTAGATTCCGACATTTGATGGTTTAAATTTCCTGCAGTATTTAACTTCAATATTTAGTGTATTAATAGTGCATCGAACAAGTATTTAACTCTATTCATTGGAAGCGACACAATCTTTGTCAACAACATAATTTGTCCCTGCAACATTAGTTAGTGGAAGCGACAAAAAAATACAACTTTTCTTAATTAGTCAACAACATTAGTTAGTTATTAGAACCACCTTCCTTTTTGGACTCCGCAGGGATGGTGCAGAGATGAGGGAGCGGAACTACATATAATTATTCAAACATAAAACCAAGCTTTAGTTCTTCAATTATGTTGTTACTTATTAGGGTAATTTCCTTCCAGGATCATGCACATTTTTTATTTTAATATAAGAGTATTATTTTACGAATTGTCTCGGAAAAAAGTGCATATTGAAAAAAATATATATATTGAGACAAACACTAACAAATATAGTGCAACATAAAAAAACTTCAATAGATGATCACATAATAAACTAATTAATTCCTTACATTAAATTACATATACCGGATACTCCACACAGAGATGAAAATTTATTACTAAATATAAAATAATTTTTAGTCATACATTTAGAATTGACAATAAATAATAGTTGATTCAACAATTAAAGATAATAATTTATAGAACAGTTACAAGATTTCATATAAACTTGAGAAAATGCGGTAGTTTAACATCCTCATTAATCATTATGCACTGATGAGCTCTTTATCTTTTTAAATAAGCAAACAATATACATTTCTGCTCACCTTATTCGCATGCATGCCAGTGGTTGTAATTTATCCACTGAGCAAAGAACATTTAACTTACACAAAATTGCTTCAAGAAAATAAAGTCAAAATTGGTTATGGAAAATAAGTCACCATACCCTTCTAATCCAAGCAAACCCCTAGAGGGACGAATAACTAACTATTCACTGAGGTTTTATTTTTTTGTCAAGTACAGCTGCTAACTTAGTTTCTCAAAGGCTTAGAGAAGCAGTTCAGTTCAGCATGAGCCTTTAAATAAGCTTCCAGGAACCTGCCAATCAGCAACAGCAAATTGCAAAAAAAGAAACAAAAACTATTCAGATATTCACAGAAGGGGTATAAAGACTGTATTAGCCAAGAACATAATCAAGCCCTACCATCCTTTGATATATTTCTCTAAGAGTGAGGCTATGGTACTATGCATAGCGCACTTTGGTCCATACTATGGATGCATATCTTTGTTTTCGAAGTCCAAACAGTTGATCCACTGCTCAACATGATCTTCATTTCAAAACATGCTTGGAGGCCAAATTTCACATTTTTTAGAATTTTTTTACTATTTGTTTTTAGATAGGTAGAAAAAACACTACTTTCGGATGGTCCACAATCTTTAGATCAAGTGATTTTAAGACCTATTAAAAAAATTAATAAAAAAATTCTAAAAAATGTAAAATTTGGCCTCCAAGTACATTTTCATATGGAGATCATGACGAACGGTTCGGATAGACTATTTGGATTTTGCAAATGAAGTGCACTAAGCATAATACCATAGCCTCACTCATTTATCTAAACTATCTTTCTTTTTGAGGTTTTTTTTTCCTCCTATCTGTCAAATCCCACAATTCCATTTTGTACTTTCCCAGTATAGCCATTGTACCTACCACCATCTTACATAATTGAGAGCTCAAGAAACCCACTCAAGGACTTTTTTATTTAATCAAGTACTACTTAAAAAAGGTATTACACTTTCTAATATATATGATATCCAACATTTCTCAAATTAGCAATTTGCCCAGCAAAGGTTGAGACATTCGCAATTTACACCCAACCCATAGCTACTGCAATTAGAGTGAGGCTATGGTACTATGAATAGCGCAGATTGGTGCGTACTACAGATCACTAATTTTCTTTCCAAAGTCCAAATAGTCGATCTTAACCGTTCAACATGATCTCCATCTCAAAATGTACTTGCAAACCAATATTTGACATTTTTTAGAATTTGTTTAATATTTTTTTAGATAGGTAGAAAATCATTACTTTTGAATGGTCTAGAATTTTTAGATCAAGTAATTTTCTACCTATAAAAAAAATTCTAAAAAATGTAAAATTTGATCTACATGTAAATTTTTATATGGATCAAGTTGAACTGTTCAGATTGATTGTTTGGACTTTAAACTTTAAAATAGAGATATTGATCCATAGTAGGAACCATTATGCACTATGCATAGTACCATAGCCTCACTCCTGCAATTAAATATATCTGTTTTAGTCATTCCCCCTATCTATAGTTTGAGATGTTGGTCTGAAGTTCCTACGAATTTAGTCATTTTTTGCTTGAATAATCTACTTTCTAGCAATAGGCCATTATTTCCATTATTTGCAAACAAACTGCAGAGTTCATAAATCCAGTTATTATATTAGTATTTACAAATACGATAAAAATACTTGATGAGGCAACTATCCTTACACACAAAAAAAATAATCAAGAAAAATCTAATGTTAAAATCTTACTTTGACATGATGAGGCATGATTTTTATATCATAAGGGGGGTGGAGCCACGATTCAGGTGGGTACGCCAAGAAATTCTCTGGTTTGCTTGTGTACACATCAGCATGTTGATGAATATGATATGCAAAGGAAGACTCTTTGCCGGTGTCGGTTGAAAAGGTTGCACCAAAGGAACTATTGAACAGGTCCCTTATGGCAGCTCTGCATTTTTGTCTCTCTAAATTGAGTTCATCTAAGAGCGATTTGTAGCTTTGGCCTTTTTCTGTGCTTACTACTGTTGCATGTATCTTGCCTAGTAGCTCAAGGATTATATATAACTTTGCCTGTCAATAGAATTTTTAACTTTTGGTTAAGACACTGATTTGAGGAGGCTTTTGCATAATGTGAAAAGCCTTTGATTTTTTTTACTTGTATTGCACAGGGTTTACTGGTCAGAAAATTACAATGATGTCCATTATTACAAATAGATTGGATTCTGTTATTAGCTTTGTATGGACCTTGCAAACACACACACACACACACAAATAAATCACCAATAACATTTAGAACTTCTTATTCACATTGACTTTTAATTATCTTTTAGATGCTCGAATCCAACAGCTGAGAGTGTTGGGTTTAGTATAACATAGGCACATTACATTAAATATTTATAAGTTTGCTCCCAGATCATACTGAGCTTTTTGACCAAAGAATTACCCAATTAAATGTCAAGCAAAACTAACTGCAAATTTATTTCAGATTACATGGTATTACTGGACCATTTCTTGATGTTTAGTCAACATTTATGGATCCTTAATTAAAAAGCTTAAGTAAATCCAACATATAAGAAGGGGAAAAAAGAACTAGTGGACACCAAAGTTTTATGCACTTTTCTGGAAAGGCAAAAGAAGATGCACAATTCAATGGTAAAATTATCTCAGATGAATATCAATAAATTAAATCAGACGCTAGAACAGCACCGATCGAATTGTTAGAAATATACTTACCTCTTGCAAGCGGTAGGGTTCGCTGTTTTGGATCTTAATTTCATCCTGCACAGACACAAAAAATCTGTGAACAACTAAAGAATAAAATGGAAATGACGCAGAGATATGAAATGGCACGTACTTCAAGCTCATGAATTATGGCAGCTGTTCGCCAGCCAGCTTTCGCAGGCCCTTTTAGGTCACTGAACAAGTGGTCGCCAAAGTATATTACCTGTTACAACAAAAAAAATAATACCTGTGAAAAGCAAGCTCATCATGGGATATAGTACTGTATATTACCTGTCAAAATAAATTGTATAGTACTGAGATATGATATGCTACATCAAAAGTAATGTGAGCATTACTTTAATATTTACCACATTGGGTAGGGGCGGATGCAGAATTTCAAGCTATGGGGGTCAAGCACACATTGGGGATAATCATATAAAATTTTCATAGTCAATTTTACAGTACTCGTAACATTTTACTCTAAACTATATAACAAAATCATGTCTAAGGATGGGATTTTGAAAATGAATGGGGTCAACTGACCCCAACCTATGAAATTGGGGATTCATAAAAAGTTTAAATGGTAGCCAAAGAAATATTTAAAAGTGTAAGCAGAAAGAAAACTAGTTTTGCTTCCAAGACACAACCCAACCTGCCCAAAGCTTTTCCCAAGGAAACACACATTATTTAAACAGATCAGAGGTCGGCCAAGTCCAAGCCTGCTTTCACAGAACCAGCGGATCAAGACTCCTGATTATTAAATCATAAAGTACAAGAAGCAAAATGTAAAATAAAATTGAATTGCTAAAACCTCCGGGCCTTTCCATTTGGTGATCTGAAGGAATGATTTGAGAGAACCATGGTAATAAACTTGATTCGGTAAAAGCCTATCCACTGCCGAAAATGCCAAGGTATCCTTCTCTATGTCATAGGATCTACAAGGATTCAATAAGCACAGTTAAGATATCTAGTTAGTATGCCAAATTATGGTACTCCTTTTGGCTTTTTTTGTATTATAGGCATGATCTGACAGGTGGGTTATGTACTAGACAAAACTGACAAAACTGCCCACTGGTTTGAGCCCTTTTTACATTTTCATAACTCCATTTTGAACAATTTAGGTGCTATATCAAGAACAGTTTGTGTTAAACAGTGTCTCGCTGGAAAGCATTATCTTACTATGTAGGTTTCGCTAAGGTATGGTTGCATTGAGTATATCATAGGTCAGGAATGACAATTTCAGGAACAGTTACAACACAATATAATACCAGTAAAGAAAGGTGCAAACTATAATGTCAGTACAACCAAGGACATAACAATCTTCAGACAGCGTCCCATAAAGAATTTTTAACCGCTAATTTAGAATTAGTAGAAATTAACCTAAAAGGGTATTCTGAGTTATAAAAAGTTGGCTTATTGGCCTGAGCAATGACCACATCAAATAGCTCCCTCCATGAACTACCTTTCTCATTGTAGCCCTACCAAAAAAATCAACAAATGAAAAGAGTAAATCAATAATGAAATGATTGAGTTGGAAAATATCAAATCAATGTGTATGCAAATCAGGAATTTGGCGCCTGTTTTTTCAGCTTTTTTGCTTCAGTCAGATAATTCAAAACAATCCAAACTAATAATCTGAACGTTGATCTTGTCTCAAGTGATGCATGCATGTAGAAAATCATTGCTAGTTCATTGTAGAAAAGGGGCTGAAAGATTAATGTGTTCATTGTAATTTGGTACTCAGTTTTTGACCTCTCGGTCCTTATATAAACAAACTCAAAAATTGTTCTGCATGCATCACTTTGACATAAAAAAGATCAACGATTCAAATTTGTCATCTGGAATTTAGACACTAACTTTTTACTAAAAATAAAAATAAAAAGGCGGTAGAGAACAGTACCGTGCTGTTTCATTCATCCTGAAACAAGCATGCTTTTTTTAAACAAATCCAGCGAACACAACCAAGTTACACATTTCTAACTCCTACTACCTTCCACCTTGAATTGGAGAAAATATCACCAACCTCTACTCTCATTCAATGTAATGAGCGGCATAGTCTCATAATGAATTATTAGACAATACCCTTATAACCCTTCCAGGTCAACTTTGTAACACAGATTGAGTTTGTTCATTACACATAATTCAGACATTGAATAAGTTAAGACAACTGCAGTCATTCAAGGCATGTTAATAGTTCACAATAGCCGAACTCTTGATATGAGTACCAGTTGTCGATATATATGAAGTCACACAATTTGGGACGCACCTCTAGCATGTAGCTCATTCCACCATCAACAAAGTAGAAGGGTGAATTGGTCAGCAAGAAAAGTTTCTTTCCTTTTTCTTTCAGCAATTGCAAAAACTGTAACATCCGCTCCTGAAAATAGCACATCGAAAATCAATATTGAATTTATCATTTACTAAAGTATCAAATTAAGTTTGTTCAAGTTTCTGTAACATCCTTTGACATTTCAAAATTTATGTTACCATATTCTCTGATAGAGTTCTCTTCATCCTGAATTCTTACCAAACCGTCCACTGAAATTAAACCCTATTATATGTCAATCATATAATAATACTTGCATCTAAACAAAAGCCACACTTTAATTTAGCTGTTAAGTTGGTGAGATCTGTCTGTATGCATGGTCAAATAATCTCCTCACAGTGGTAGCAAATTGTTGAAAGTGGATTGCTATTGAACAGTCATGTAAAGGAAGGGCGAATATGTCCTTCCTAAAGAGGACAAAATGCAAAATGACTTGAAAATAACAGGAACAAATATTCCAAACTTCAACTGAACATATTCAATTTGAGCCACTTGCATTTTATGAGGAACCTGTAAAATGATTTTGAAGTAACGGCAGCCTATGCTCCATACTTCAACTAAACAAATTCAATTTGCACCATTTAAATTTTAAGTAACATGCATAATGACTTGAACTAATGAAAAAAATATAATCCAAACTTCAAGTAAATACATTCCATTTGCAACACTTACATTTTTCACGAGGAACTTATGGGGCTCAGCAAGAATTTGCCTATGAACCAAGCCACTTCTGTGAACATGTTGAATCGCATGGTTTATATCATCATATACATATGAAGTATCAAAGTCAAGCTTGGCATCTACAAAGTGTTGTACTATGTCTGCAATAAGGCAAGCCTGCATCATTACAAAGACAGATTCTCCTTAGAAAAATATACACCATAAAAGGCAATCAATCCCAAAACTACCAAATTCTCTTATGTTAATCTCACCTAGAAAATTGCCTCCATTTCAATATTATGTATAAAACAAGAAAGATAGAATCAAATCCAGAAACCTCGAAAATAAAGGTATAGAAAACCATGTAAAAGGCTCGAAATGAACCTTTTAAATTTGCACGTCAACAAGTAAAACTATCAATGATCAGTAATAGTCCATAGCAACCAACACACTATTGGCAAGAAATGTAGCTTTAGTTAAAGTAAAAATTAATTGAATAAGAGGTTACCTCACTGAAACAAAAGAAATCCATCAGTGCAACAAGTCCCCTTCGAATGCCTCGGCCAATATGTCGAGTGCCATACAGCTCTTTTATCTTATCCACGCTTAGCTGCTCTTAAATATAAGAAAGCATTTAACTATACTAAAATTAAATGTTTTTGTAAAGAACCACTTATTATCCATAAATGCGGAAGTCCCCACCCCTTTCAGCAATTGCATATACTGAAGTTCCAATTGTATCACTAAAGCAAAAGGGAATAAACCCATGACATACTAAAAAAATGATCAATTACTTAACCTTTTTACGGCCATGAAAGCATCCATCAGTCTCAATTGACCCGAAAAAATCAAGCTTCAAAAGGCAACCCTTCTGTCTATCATAATAGAGGCCTCTGACAGGAAATTTGGCGTCGTATTCAAATTGCAAGCAACTCTCTGGATACTTCAGCTGCACCATATTTAAATTAAATAATTCAAATAGAGAAGCAACTTGGATGTATGATAAAAAGAACAAGGATTAAGATTTCACAGTTGATAATATATTGGGCTAATACTTTGTTAAAGAGAGTACATCCATAAAATTGATGGTGGCCAAGGAACATTTTAGTCAAAATGAGGCTAAATTGCACAACTGAAGATTAACTCGGGCTTGGGAGGTCAACTTGGGTCTATTTTTATATATTGAAGTTACGTTTTTACGATTCCAACCCTGTACTGGAACCAGTTTAACATAATTTTTTCATAACTAAAAATAAAAACTGAGAAAAAGAAAGGAAACAGGGATTTGAGTCGCACATAAGATGTTTGTGAAAATGCCTAACAGATATTGTAATAATAAGGGACTAGCATTGCATGGGAAATTACCTCATAGACAAGGTGCTTCTTTGCAAGGTCATAGATCAAAACTTGTAAATTTTCAGAATAATGAGATAAAGTGTAGTCATAGTCAAATCCATACACATGCAAATCATCAAGCTTCAGGTTTTTATTGATGTAGATACCTATACATGTAAAAATTTCAGAGAGGAAGTGAGTTCAAACTACAAAGCTTAATGCAACATTGTATAATCCCTTGTCCTATTTGGAAATAAGGCCAATATTGCTCAAATTCGCAACAAACAGCCGAGCATAAAATTAGAATAGAACACCTTCTGGATTCATAGTAGGCATTTCCTTAAGCGCAGCTGGGATGTTGAGAAAGTTCCTCTTTGCTTCCTCAAATTCGTTTCGAATCTTCGAAATCTCATCGTTACAATTTGAATCAGCGTCTATGCTACATTTATCGGGCATGAATCCTAGTTCAGAAACACTGAAATTAGTTACAAGCATGTTAAAATATACCAAAATCTAAAACAAAATAAGCAATTTGAAGTAGAAATATACCTCTCGATGGTGTCAGATGGCATGGATTAACTAAGAACGACGAATTCTAATAAGAAAAACAACAAGTTGAAACGAATGAGCAAAAGATCGGTACGGCAACAGACAAATACAAAGAGATTAGTGCTAGAAACTAACAGCAAGATGGTTAGAAGCAGGTAAGAAGACACCAAGGCTTCTTCTCAGAGCCGCCATTGGAGAGAGAGCGCGAGGTTCTCACAGAGAGAGAGAGAGAGAGAGAGCGCGCGGGACTCGAGTTGTTTTGTCGTCACCCGGATAAAAAGTACTGAAACCCAGTTGTTGTTTTAAATTTTTTAAATTGAACCCGTTTCACTGTAAACCGAGGGTATTTACTTCACTGCAAATGGTCCCCACAGAATAGCTCCTAGTTTATGCGCTTAATTGTGATCGGCATCTTCTGCATTAACTCAAAAGAGCATCTTTTGAGTTTAATCCATGTCAGCCGTCTGATCAGGATCGGAGCCAATCCGGTCCACGGCTTTGACGCAGGGGCCCTTTAATATTGGTGCGGATCTCAATCGGACGGTTCATATCTATTAACTCACGTTCCGTTAATTCAGAGGATACGAATTCAGTTTATTGGTATTTAGTACTTACACATGTCAAAGAAATATTCTTCGTTTGGAAACCTTTCGTTTAACTAAATAATAACTAGTTTTGCTTCAGATACAGAATCTTCATCTATTATTATATATTGTGTTATCATATTATTATAGAGAAGATTACATCATTTTCACACATAATCTTTTTAATTTGCATTCAATTTGGACTTGTTTGCTTCCTATAATTTTTTTTTCCCTTCCGCCAATTAATTGGGCTTTATTTTAATTCCTCCGACGTGGTGTGAAATTGCCAATTATATTGTCCTAAATAACTATAATATTTTTATGGTTAAGTTCATACAGCTTGCTTATCCTTCTTTATAAACTAGAAATAATATAATTAAATTTAAAGAGTTTTGACATAACACAATAATAACATAAGGTTGCCGGAATGTCAACTTGTAATTAAATGTTGAATAATGCCTGCACTGATTTGGCGGACCAGTATCCTCTGCGGAGCTGATCGGACGGTCCAGATTTAATCTCAGCCGGTGAGTGCTCGGATAATGGAAGGGGCAATACTAATTTTGTTTTAAAATTCGTACCAAAATCTTAAAAGAACCGCACAGCTCCGTAGGTAGAAACTCCGCAGAGGATGCGATTTCCCGATTTGGCTAGCTTTAAAAATTGGTAGACGATTCTACGTAGGGGTGAAACGGTATGGATAATATCTTATCCGCATTCGATTTGTATTCAAAAACTTAGATATGGATATCTGATATCTGAATATCTGTATGGATAAAGATACTAATGTGGTTTTACGTTTCAATTATCCGTAACTAAATAGTAGATATATATCATATATTTTAATGAGGAGGGATCAAGTTACAACAATTTTGAGTTACTACAAAGTTACAACAACGGTTATTTTTATTTTCAAAGTCCAAATCGTCGATCCAAACCGTTCAACATGATTATCTAAATAAAATGTGCTTCCAAATCAAATTTTACATTTTTTGAATTTTTTTTACTATTTATTAAGTTGGGTACAAAATTCAATGGTCTGAATTTGACTAGTTTTTCTACCCATCTTAATAAATAGTAAAAAAATTCAGAAAAATGTAAAATTTGATCTGAAAGCACATTTTATTTAGATAATCATGTTGAACGGTTTGGATCGACGATTTGGACTTTGAAAATGAAAATAACCTTTGTTGTAACTTTGTGGTAACTCAAAATTGTTGTAACTTGATCCCTCCTCTATTTTAATATATATTATGAAAAATTTATGTTATTCACTATTATAATTTGATAAATATTATGAACTTTAATATTTTTTATATATTATTTATATTATTTGAATAAATATTCAATTTGATATAAACATGTATCTGTATCCAACTAATATATATAATATCCACTCCATATCCAAATTCAAAAAATGAAAAAAAAAAATATGAATTGTTATGAATATATTATTAATGTGGATGTCTATGACTCCCAATATTCAATTCTCCACTATCCTACTACTATTGGAATTCATTTCTCTATTTATTATTTGTATGGCTTTTCATTTACATTATGTAGCCTATAAATAGAGACTTTGTAATATTGTATTGTACACATATGTAACACACATGAGAAATGTATGAATAAAAGAATTGTCATCTTTTATGTGTTTTCTATCTTGTTTATGTTTATTCTTTGCCTTTATTTTATAACACGTTATCAGCACGAGAGCTCTACTAATTGAAGATTGAAGGTAACATTTTGTTATTTTAATTATATTACCTTTATATTATATTATGTTAATATTTTATTTTATATCATGTTAATAAAAAAAAATGGCCCAAGCCATCTGTTATTGATAAATTCCCAATTTCAATTGGCCCGAATCTATTTTAGCAATTTTATTAATTGACCCGAAGCTCAATTATAAGATTAAATTATTGAAAATGTACATTTAAACAAATGGTCCGAAGCTCAATTTTAATTAAATGTCCATTTTTAGATCTAACAGCAGGATTAGTTCAAAAGAAATTAAACATTGTTGAATGGTTTGAGACCTTTACACTTCTTCTTTTATTTTGCTCTCTCTGTTTTTGTAACTATATATTACGTTAATATGATTATTTAAATCTGTTCAATAGATAAGTCTAAAGAGACCTATCTAACAAATTTAATCATGCCAAAAGCGCTGAAGAAGATTTAAAGAAGTATTTGGAGTTAATTTAAAATTGTCTCCTTGTGGTTGAACAAAATAACGAGTTGGTGATAAAAGAAAAAAAAAATCATGAATCACGTCCAATTGGATATGCTACATTCCCTGAAGTGAATGTTGCAATATATAATAATTATATTTTTGGACAAACTGGTGGAAATAGACAAGATCGATGTTATTACTATAGTGATTATTTCAAAGACATGCCTTTTCACCAGAAGTAGCAAGATAATGATGAAAATAATGAGAAAAAAAGAAGTGAAAAGTACATCGGAAAAAAAGAGAATTCATGCTATGATTGTGGTGGTAAAACTCATTGGTCACGTACCACTTATACGCCGATGTACCTGTCGTACATCAAAACATATTGTTGACCTATATCAAGTATCACTATAAAATAAGGAGACAAAATATCGAGACAAAATTTATTTGTGAATGTGATCTCGATCTTAGCCAAATTGATGTTACTCGTTTAAATGATGTTCATTTCATTAGTGAAGAAAATAAAGATTAATCACTTGATTAATAATGATAGTATCTAAAATAAATAAATTAATTAAATTTTATTGTTAAATTAGTGTTTATTGAATTTCTTTTATAAAGACAATAAGTTTAACTACTTATTTATTCTTTTATTATTGAAATGGTACTATTATTATTATTATTATTATTATTATTATTATTATTATTATTATTATTATTTGTTGCTGCTTTGTTTCAATATTTTTTTTATTTTTTTATTAACAACGATACCGATAATGAAAATATATGTTGTTCCGACAATGCAATAAATTATTTATTGTGCATTTATTTCCTTTTCTCAAGTATGTATGACTTTGAAAATATATATATATATATGTAGTACTTTTGAAGGATAGAATAGCCTTATTTTGACCGGATTGGTAAATATGGTATCTGTTCAAATCTGTTGACCTTGACCCTATAATGGTGTTGTGATTTTGGATATTTTTTGATATAAGGCTTATTATTATTTTTGATTTACTTGATCATAAAATTTGATAAAAGTTTTAATAGTTGATATGCTATTAGGTAAGTAGCAATTTATGTATTGGCCAAATAAATAAATAATTTGATTATGTTAACCAAGGAAAAATTATTGTTATAAGCTGTTGAGGATTGATCACGACAAGCCTTAATTGGTAATTATTTAAAGATTTTTGTCTAGTATTTGTTTAGCTCAATTTTCGTCAAGTGTATGTATAATTGTATTTATTTTATTTAGTAATGTAGGAAATAAATATTTCGGATAGTATAAAAAGTTTATTGAAGGCTCCGAAAGAGCTACATTGTTATTACATGGAGGACCACAAATTTATATTGATGATGCATTATATTATTTGAAGTCTCAAAGGAATTTGTTTAAGTTTTAAGGATATCCGCCGAAATGGATATAATGTTGAGACAATCAATAAAAAAAATGCATATTAGAGAAATTGCCTAAGTTTCCTCCGGCTTGTACTACGCATATATTAGTACAATTGAAGTATATGTTAATGTAAACCAGAAGTTTACATATAATAATATGTTTATAGTTTGGCATGACCGGTTGGACTATTCCGGATCGATAATGATGCGAAAAAATAATAATAGAGAATTCACGAGGACATTCATTAAAGAACCAAAAGATTCTTCAATCTAATGAATTATCATGTGCTGCATGTTCTCAAGAAAAGTTGATTATTCAACCATCACCAACGAAAATACAAAATGAATCTCTTACATTTCTAGAATGTATACAAGATGATATTTGTAGACCATTTAGATATTTTATGATTATAATTGACGCATCAATTAGATGGTCACATATATATTTATTATCAACTCGCAACTTGGCATTTGCGAGATTACTTGCTCAATTTATTTGATTAAAAACATAATTTTATGATTATTCAATTAAGAATATACGTCTAGAAAATACTGGTGAATTTATTACTCAGATAATGCATGTTTATTAGAATTGATATTGAATATCATGTAACTTATGTTTATATACAAAATGAGAACATGTTATTTTGCATGCAGTAGAAAATAATTCGCATTAGGCCAACTAGATATAATAGAACCTCTCCTTTACAATTGGTTTTTGGTCACATATCTAATATTTCCCATATAATAATTTTTTGATGTGTAGTATATGTTCTAATTGCTCCACCACAATGCACTAAAATAAAAACTCAAAGAAGGTTGGAAATTTATATTGGATTTGAATCTCCATAAAATATATAGAACCAATGACAAGAGATTTATTGACGGCTATGTTTGCCGATTGTCATTTGGATGAGTCAATATTCTCAACCTTAGGGGGAGAAAAAAAATAAAATCAGCTAGAAAATATATTAGTATGAATTATCATTGTCTTATTTTGATCCTCATGTTAAAGAATGTGAATTAAATGTTCAAAAGATAATTCATTTATAAATATTAGCCAGACGCATTTACTGATTCAAAGAAAGTGACCAAATCACATGTACCAGCTGCTAATGTTCCAATTAAAGTCAATGTCCATGTTGGACAGACTAATGAAATTATAGCACGCATGAAGCGTAGAAGACCAATCGGTTCCAAAAATAAAAATCCTAGAAAAAGAAAAGGAGCAAAGAATGAAAATGGTCAAGTCGAGGATATGATAATTTCAAATAAAACTACAGAAGAGAATCAAATTATAAGTAATGTTAGAGTTCCAACAAAACTCAAATATCTAAAATTCATGAAAATGAAGAGATCTCAATAAATTATATCATGAATGGATTATGATGGAACCGAGATGAAATTGATATCAATGATATTTTTGCAAATAATATAGCGCTAAATATAATAAACAATGAGGATCATGACCTGAAATCTATTAAAAAATATCGACAAAGAAATTATTGGCCAAATAGAAAGGCGCAATTGAGGCAGAGTTAAACTCTATTGAAAAACGAAAAGTTTTTGGGCCTGTAGTCCCAATACATGAAGGTGCAAAATCAATTGGATATAAATGGGTATTTACGCGAAAAAGAAATGAGAAAAATGAAATTATAGGATATAAAAAGCGGCTTGTAACCCAAGGTTTTAAGTAAAGACATGGAATTGATTATGAACAAGCACACTCACTTGTGGTGGATGCAATAACTTTTCAGTACATAATTAGTCTGGCAGTCCATGAAGGACTTGATTTGCACCTAATGGATGTTGTTACAGCCTATTTATATGGCTCTCTTATGAATTATATTTATATGAAATCTCTGAAGGATTTAAAATGCCTGAAACATGTATTTTAGGTTCTCGAGAACATTATTCAATTAAATTGAATAAATCTTTATATTGATATGGATATAAAAATGATACATTTTGTATTTTTGTGAAAATGTATGGAAATAATTTTGTTATGATTGCAATCTATGTTGAAAGATTAAACTCCTGAAGGGCTTATAAAATAAATAATTTGTTTAAAGAAATAATTTGAGATGAAAGATCTTGGAAGAACAAATTAAATATTTGAGAAGTAATATTTTTATACATCAAGAAAAATATATTACATGTGAATTGAAAGAAACAATTAATGAAAAATTACTTGGTCCTGAAGAACTATATCTTAGTGCAATATGAGCACTTATATTTTTTTTGTTGAACATACAATACATGATATATTTTTATTCTAGCAATACACGAAGTAAGCCGAGAATGTGTTTAGTTAAGATCTGTGATTCAACACATTCATTAGACATATGACTTGTCTTATGGAGAAATGATCCTGACGATCATAAATGAAGATAATATTGCATGTATTACTCAAATAAAATCAGGATAATGTTATTAATATTCAACAAATCCGTTCAAGTGAGAATCTAGTAGATTTATTCACTAAGGCGCTCCTTACAAAAATATTTGAAAAGTTAGTTCATAATATTGGAGTTTGCCAACTTAAAGGTCTTGATTGATGCTATCATGAGGGGGAGTTAATATGCATTATATTTTCCTTAACCATGGTTTTTCCCACTGGGTTTTCCGAATAAGGTTGTAGTTGCATATTTAGAATAATATTGTACTCTTTTTCCTTCACTAGATTTTTATCCCATAGGATTTTTCCTAGTAAGGTTTTAATGAGGCATATTTTTATGTAATGGATATTCAAGAGGAAGTGTTATGAATATATTATTAATGTGGATGTCTATGGCTCCCAATATTCAATTCTCCACTATTCCACTACTATTGGAATTCATTTCTCTATTTATTATTTGTAGGTTTTTCATTTACATAAATAGAGGCTTTGTAATATTGTATTGTATACATATGTAATGAAAAATGTATGAGTAAAAGAATTGTCATCTTTTATGTGTTTTCTATCTTGTTGTTTATGTTTATTCTTTGCCTTTATTTTATAACATGAATATAATTTTTCCACTGTTTGCTCCGCTCCGTTTTCACCACTATGCTAACGTGATGATGATTTTGCTGCCTTTAAAAATGTTGAGCGCTTTATAAATTTTGTTTGTTTGTTTATTTTACGCAAAAGTGAGCTTTTTGAAAGGTATTGGATCAAACATGACCTTAGGTTTAAACACCTTCGGTATGATCTTTTTCTTTTGTTCCCACTAATTCCTATATAAACCATCATTTTCATGGAAAAAAAATATATATTCTACTATCCTTTCCATATTTGTGGATTTTTTAAAAACTGAATTATGGAATTCTATATCTATAAAAAAAAAATTACCAATGCCAAATATAAGGTTTCAAACATTACTTTAGGTTATCATCCTTAATTTGCATAGCTTTCAAGCTGGTATAAAATGCAAAAATGATTTTAGAATTTATATATGTGAAATATCATATGAGAGCCACCAGGAGCTCAGTACAGATTTTTTAACATAATAACGGAGGATTCTATAGATGTTTTTGTAACGCCATTTGCAACGAACCAAAATATATTTGATAAATGTGTAGTAGATGTTTGGAGATCATTGGAAAAGTTTCCTCTTATCTTTGTAAAATTTAATTTCATCAATATAGGAAATCATCCAGCTTGAGTATCACTAAGGAACGAAACTGAAATATAAAAACATAAAAACATAAAAACATAAAAACAACTGATATGATTGCCCCTCAAATCAAAATTTTACAAAAATATAATTTGGAATAAAAATACCTCAAAAATGACTACGATCTAAGTTGCACATGACAACTGAGGTACACAACTCTTCTCCCGGGCCAATTCATGAAGGTCATGCACGATCTTAAACACAGCATCCGGCCGGGCCAATTTAAGGCAGTTTTGAGACATGGCCTGTAATTCCTCAGACTTTTCCCCGAACCAATCGGCAACAATTTTTGCAATTTCTTTTGGTGATTTTGAGAATTTCCCACAACCATTTTCTACAACATAAGGTACGTTCCCCGCTTCCTGTCCCAATATAAAAAGGAAAAATTTCATGAAAAATTATGCTAATTATTAAAGTATAATAACTTGGTAGTTCTGTTCTTGCACAACTTCAAAAATAGATTCAAGTTAACATACTAGAAATGGACAAATAATTATACTTCTAATACATATAGTTCCAGAAGATTGCAAATAAAAATAATGTGATCCATATACCATATGAACAAATAAAATTGATATTTGAAAAGTATATGCTTAAATTATTTACCTGTCCAGCAATATAATCATTAAGAATAATCGGAAGCCCACGGATCATGGCCTCTGCAATTGTACCAGGCCCAGCCTGCACATAGTGAGCAAATAAACAATCAATCATTAATGTATAAAACCTTTTACAACATTAGGCTGAAACAATTTTTGCAAGTGTCATCTCGCTAATTTTACCTTTGTAATTATGCAGTCACAAGCACCCATACATTCCTCCATTTTTGTGACAAAGCCCTTCACCTGATTATAATTATGCCAAACTTAATTCAGCATCAGGTAGAAATATTCTCAAGATTGACATAGTCAAATAAACAAGATGAGTTTTCAATACTTTCATTTGCAAATAAACACCTAAAGCAAACAAAAGAATGAATTGAAATGAAATGCAACCACTATGCCCTTTTCAAATCTTATTGTCAACACTATGATATAATTGAAATTAGGATGGTTCTGAGGAAATATCACTGCGAGTAGTAATAACATAGCAGAACTCAAATATTTCATGTATAACATACAAGCACATGAAATTACCAGACAATGAGTGCACAAGCTTGTGAAACAAAGTAGTACCTGAACTGGAACCTTCCAGTCAATGGACTGGAGTCTACTAGCTAATTTTTTGTTGCGACCACATATGATGAGTACTTGGCCAAAGGGCTCTCCTAGGGTTTCATCAAACAAGCTATCTCCAAGAGCACGAGCTGTTGCTTCAATGGGGCCCATGCCTTCGCCCCCTCCCATTAGTAACACAGCTGGGAGGTCCTCATCCATTCCTAAATCCCTTCTCAATTCAGCCTATGAAATGTAAAAATCATATTTTTTCACAGCCAAGTTGGTGTGTGACCTCAAGAGGTTTGTGGTTTTGTTTTGCTTTTTTTTTTTTATGTTTGAAAGTATCAGAAATGTTGCATAAATACTCATAACTGTTGTAAAGCATTGGTTTCTAGTTAATATTTGTTTTCTGTTTGTGTTTAGGGCTTCCAAAATCATGATAAGACATCAGTTATGACTATTCATGCAACACATCTCATATTATCAAGTTGCAAATAAAAACCAACAAAGTTGGCTATTTTAAATAAGATCCAACCATTGCAGCTGAGGTTAAGTCATGCCAACAAATGACTAAACCAACCCTTGATGCACAAGGCTAAATTTTAGTAAAGTTACGCAGTTTGAAAATAATAGCTAATTTGGGGAAGGGCTAATTTGTCAACATTAAAAAGACTTCAGATTTAACTTTCAATGATGCAAATTTTCAGAACTAGTTGCATATTATCTCACAAATATTTTGGGCTAGAATACAAACTGACAAATGTTAAGTGCACTTTGCAATTACGATTAAATATATAGACACCTTGAAATTTCTAATGCTCTACCAAAAGAAATGCTCTTCCGGAGCATTTTTGTTTGTCTTCAATGTAGCCATAGATATAAAATGTTCCCTCGTGGCCTCATAATCTATTTTTTTTATTAAACAAATATATTTTCCATTAGTGAAAATAATCTGACATACCTTTGGTCGCACCGGCTTTACAAAAGATGGTCGAACAGGAAGCCCATAAACCTTGAGTTGAGCAGGTTTAAGGCCTGCCTTCAGGGCCCGCTTTGCAACCTCAGAAGAAGGGCAATAACATCTTGTTACAAGCTTGTGAAACCTGACTCAGCATCAAAATGTCTATTGCATTATAAGTGGAAAGTGCCGAAAACACTAATCTGCATCATGTGCATAATTACTGGTAACAGAGAAAATAAATGAACTTTTTGCAAATCCAACCTGATATTTTACCATATTTATGCAAAGACACCAAAAATTTCTCCTATATGTAAACTGACAAAAGAAAATTTGCTTTGACAATTACAGCACATAACATTAGTAGCTCATTGCAGTGGAAAGTCCATTACCTTTTAGATAATGGAAGAAGTGGACATTATTTTATCAAATCCAGAAAAATCAAAGAAGGGTGTTGGTTAATCTGAAAACACCTACATTGTGCAGGGAATTTACAAATATACTATAAGCTTCTGATTTTGGTTCAATCAGTCATAAAAACATTTATTTTATTTCTTTGAAACTTGAGTTTTAGTTCAATGAATGCATTATATTATCCGACAGTTAGTTGGAGGTGCTGTTGGTTCTAAGGAATAATGGATTTATATGTTCACACAGAGGTGAATGAAGGAGAGCAACAGAATAATACAGTTGCATTACATTATTGACCAGTGATATAAATGTCTTCTGAAACAAACTGAAAGGAAGTTTAACTCAATTGGCTGGTAGTAACAAGAAAGATGCTGAATTTGTCAAAGTTGAGAACAGATTTTCTCTATTAACTTCTTTATTATATTAATTTAACAAGCTAAAGAGCGATAGATGTTTTAATTCAGTATCAGATTTCCTCGGATCATGCAAATTGATGTTCTTTAGTTCCAAATTACACAAGGAGGAGATCAATTGAAATACAAAATTAACTGAGGAAGTAAATTTGTGCATGATGGAATTGTACCACAATGGTCAAGGATTCACACAAGCTTAAAAATAAATTACGGAAATTCTTCAAATTACTAAATTACCAGGTAGGATGGCAAGTGCTGAGATCAGTAATCACTGTTGTAAAAACAATCTTTTGTAGAAGACCTCTCGTTCTCAGTATTCGAAGAGGCACATGTTGCATTAAAGGATGCACACTTATTATTATATCAGGCTGATACTTCATCAATCCCTTTGCCACTTCCCTACAAATCAATTCCACATCAACTCCAATTGTACATGATTTGGTGCTTTACTAGACCAAACAGGAAACAGCTAACCTGGCAATGAAGGTCGAGGTGGCAGCAAAATGGGGCTGGTGCACAACCCGAGGTGCCGAGGCATAGTATGTCATCTTCCATAAGGTGCCATGCTTGACCAAGAAGTTATAGCTCCTCGGCAATTGGTTGAATGGCCATGGTGTATGCTCGGTCCACAGATCAGTTACATAGACTTTGTATTGGTCTCCAAATTCCTGGTCAAATGTTGCCTTGATTGCCTCGGCAGATGCTCTGTGGCCCCCACCTGTGTCACTCATCAAGATCAAGACCTTCTTCACCTTATTGGATTCCCCTCCACTGACATGGGCCCCACTGTCATCATCTAATATTGTGTCACTTCCATCACTGCTGCTGTTGTTTTCGTCTCTGGTCGGAGGGAACTCTCCATTTCCAGGAGAAATTGAGGCGAAACCAAGGGGGATTTGGTAGGTATGGTGGCGCACGAAACGGTTGAAGGAGTTGAAGAGACGATGAAGCTTGGAAGAGGTAGCCTTGATGGAGAGGTGGCAGGATGTGACCGTAGGTTTGAGCGAGAAGTGAGAGGAGGTAGGAAGAACCGGAGAGGATGAAATGGAGAGCGGGTCGAGGGAGAGGTGGGAGAAGAGAGAGACGAGGCCGGCGGGTTCATGCGACAGAGAATGCGGCGGTAGCGGCATGGCCGAGGCTAGGTGGAGGACATGGAGGTGGAGAAGCAGAGTAGAGAAAAGGAAAGAAAGAGGAAGGAGAAAAGAGGGATTTGAAAAGTGTAGTGGAGACAAGTGGGGAAGATTGGGAGGAGATGCACGGGAAGGTAAACGGATTTAGATTTTGGACGGTTACCAGAGTCCAGACCAGCTCAAGGGGTTTCGGATCGGGTTTTGGAAAGAAGTGCCCTAGATTTTGAACTGTTAATCTAGTTAGAAGTAGGGCTGTAAATGAGATGGCTCGAGCTGAGCTGGGCAAAAGCTCAGCTCGTTAATTCTAACCGAGCTGTTAGCGAGTCAGCTCGTTAACAGCTCGAGAGCTAAAATCTCAGCTCAAACTCATGACGAGCCAGCTCTCGAGCTGGCTCGCTGGGTTTGGTTGAACCTTGTTTTAAGAAGAAAATAAATTTTACAAGCATTTTTTGACCAAGCTGGATTGAGCTGAACCGAGCTGGACCAAGCTTGACAGTATAAAAATACACACAAATTCATACAAATTCACAAATTGATGCCTAGCCGAGCTAGCTCGCGAGTTGGTGAGCCGAGCTGGGCAAAAGCTCAGCTCGTTAATTTTGGCCCGAACTGTTAGCGAGCCAGCTCGATAACAGCTTGGTCCATTATCGAACGAGCTGTTACCGATCGAGTCAGATGTGAGTCGCGAGCGAGCCACGAGCTACGAGTTTTTTGGACAGCCCTAGTTAGGAGTTGTTGCTTTTAAACCGAACAAAAAATGTTTGATTCAAACGGTTCGATTTTTTCGGTTAAATGTATTGGTTCGGTTGGATTTAAACTTTAGAACTTTTAAAATCATTTAAATCGAGCTGGCTGAAATTACGATACAATATTATATTGTTTGGTTAGATTTAAACAATTTTCAATCAAATCAAACAAAAAATAAATTAATTAATGTTTAAGAAAATTCAAATAAATAAATAAAATATTTTTTATGATTAATATCATATTTCAGTTCTGTTCTTATTCAATTCTTATGCTATTGCAGTTCGGTTTGATTTTTGAAAATTAAATAAAATTTTAGTTTGTCTATTTTAATTTAATTTGGACCGAACTGAATCGATGAACACCCCTAGTAAGTAGGGAACCGACTCTGCTGCTTGTCAAATGGGCCAGCAGGATCCTACCTTTTCAAATCAAACCATTCATCTGTATTGAGATTCGTGCACGAAAAAAATTCAATAGTTAGATTTGAAAAAGCAGTGGATTTGGATCCAGCAAGTAGCACATGAGTACAATTGTTGTTTAAGTTTGGCAGCATTTGGATTGTATCTGGATATGGATACGGGCATTGTATTGAATCCGACCCTGCATAGCTGACACACATACGGAACCGCATCCTCTGCTGCACTTTTATTTTACAGCATCCTGCTGCATTTTCGGACAGCCCAGATTTAATCTCAGCCGGTGAGTGCTAGGATGATGGAGGGGGCAGTATTAATTTTACTTTAAAATTCGTGCCAAAATCTTATTTCGTCCGTCCGATCAAAAACGAACGGACCAAATTAAAAATGTAGCAGGATGCTATGAAATAAAAGTGCAGCAGATGATGCGGTTCAGACACACAGGGATATGGATGGAGCCAAGTGCCAACTCAGTAGACCAAAAGGTCCGAAACCAATCAAAAATTTCATCCTTACTAAAAATATGGCTTTGTTTGTTAAAAGATGCTAGAAGTATATATTAATTTCCTGTTGCAAATTTTGCCATGTGACAAATATAGGCCGAAATGAATGATTATCTGGTGACAAATAAAATATGCTAAATTAAAGCATGCTAAACATATTTTTGCACTATTCATATATAAAGGTGATTGCATTTATTGTTGCTGTGGTTTGGGCATTTTTCAGATGACCAATTCATAAATAACTCAAAATCGGAGGATATGGACAGAAAACAAACTTCAACATTAATTCATTCCTATCACAGTCATTAAGCAAATAGATAAAATTAGAAAATGATTTTTATAGGAATGTAACTCTAAATATATATATATAGAGAGAGAGGAGAGATCCAATTACACCATTTTTTGGTGACACCGAGTTACACCCTATATTTTTAAAGTTCAAACAGTCGATTCAAACCGTTCAACATGTAGGATATATTAAAATGTGCCCTGCGGATTAAATTTTACATTTTTTTTGAATTTTTTTACTATTTATTAAGATGGGTACAAAAATTCAATGGTCTGAAAAACAACAATTTTGTAAAATACTTAATAAATAGTAAAAAAAAAATTCAAAAAAAAATGTAAATTTTGGTGTCTAAGCACATTTCAATATGGAGGTCATGTTGAACGGTTTGGATCGACTGTTTGAACTTTAAACACTTCAAAAATTGATGGTGTAATTTGGTGTCACCAAAATATGGTGTAAGTGGATCCCTCCTCATATATATATATATATATATTCTGATTAGTTAGTATACTTCTTGTCTTGCTAAATAATTTGGAGGGTTAGGTATTTTGGATTTAGCACAAATGAACATCTCTCTTTTATTAAAATGGTAGTGAAAGTTAAAAAATAATGCATACAATAGTCTTTGAAAACAACTTCTCATACATAAATATTTGATGCAACATACAGCTTTCTCTTCCCCTTTTTGGAACACTCTTTTTAAAATTAATTCTTTTGGGGATCTTAGTGTCTCATATGAACCAGGTGTTCAAATCCAAATTTGATTTTGGACTGATAACTGGTACTAGAACGATTCTTTAGCAATTAGGTTTTACTCCCTATTTCAGAAATGTATTACTAAACTTACTTTGCTAGCGATGTCATCAATTCTCAAGGGAGCAACTTGAAATTTAGGGTTACACTGGTAGGGGTAGATTATACAAAGTGGACTGAGCTGCTTCATCTCATCAGCTCTATATCATTTACATCACCAACAGATACCATTAGATGGAACTGGGAAGCGTCAGAGAAGTTTTCAACACACTCAATCTATAGAATTCTTAATTGTGGGGGGATAATACCTAAGAAAGATATGTTATGATGGAATTTACCAGTATTTCCAAAAATTTGAGTCTTCATGTGGCTTGTCTCCCATAACACCATCCTTACTAAGGATAATCTTGCAGCAAAAGAATGGATATGAAACATGTACTTGTAATGACTTTGAAACTATTGATCACTTGTTTAATACATGTCCATTAGTATAACGAGTTTGGTTTTTGTTAGATAAAAGTCAAATAGTCATGGATCAATGACATACTTGGAATGATTTTTTTACATTTGCTTACTCTCTTTCATTAAAAACTAGGCCTGTTTTTTTTTTTTATTACTCTTAGCGCTGTGTGCTGGAATTTATGAAAACATCGTAATGAAGTTATATTTACTAATTGCTCAATTAAAACAACTAGAACACTTATCTTACAAATTAAATCTTGTTATTTGTATTGGACATGTTCGATGACTAAGAAGATCAAGAACGCAGTTGGAGAGTGGCTCTCTATGGCAGAAGATGTCATCTCTCTGGACTAGATTAGTTCCGATGGAGATAGTTGTCTACCAGCCACTTGGGGAGAATGGAGAGATAGGTCATGAGAGCCCCTAGACAAAAATGAAAATAGCTTCACAATTTTGCTACATACTTTTAGCTAACCTCAGTCAGATACTTAGTGGCTTAGTTATATCCAACTTAAATTACTTTTGTTGATTATCTAGTTATCAAATATTATTAATCTATGGCCTTTTGTTTAACTACTGGTGGTTTTATTCTCTGAGCCAAGTTACAGCTGTCAACTTTTGAACATAATAACACGTTGTTTTTGGTTGTAACTTTTGAACATAATAACATGTTGTCTTTAGAAAAAAAAAACAGTAATTTTGTGCCCCGCAAACCTTGAGAGAAACATATCTCTGAAAAATGGGTCCCACAATAAAACATGGCCCGCAAATCAGTTACTCTATTCACAAATCACAACAGAGCTGGTTCAGAGAAATCACAAAAGTTTAACAAAAAAAAGAAAAACAACAAAAAAACAAAAAAGGTAAGAAGAAGAAAGAGCGAATATTTTCTCTTCCTCTAATGGCGACCTCTTGCTATTCCTCTGTCAATTTCCTTCTCTGGTCGCCGCTCCAAAGAGGCGGGATTGGAAGAACGGCGCATTATAGAAGATTCCAGAAGGTCCCCTCGATCGTCGCCATGGCTTCCTCTGTCGATTCGTCGGAGAACTCTTCGGGGTTCGCCAAGCGGATCGAGCGCGCTTGGCTCATCTCTCAGGTACTTCAATTTCAATTCATTGTTTTGGTTTCTTTTAACCTTTATATTCAGTACTTAAGCTATTTGAGCTGAGACCCCAGATTTGCCTTCAGAATTTTGCAATTTATTAGGGATCATATTGGAAACATCTGTTTTGTTAAGTAATGGTTTGGTCCTTGAAAATTGATTGATTTGCTGGTCATAACTGGTGTACATATAGAAGAAAACAATATTGGATTATAAGAAAATTTTAGAAGGCACCAATCTAGCATACAAAAAACACAGAAATTCAATTGGGAGATTGCTTGATTGAGTGGTGGCATGCTGATGTAACAGTTATTTGAATGATGTAGCAACCAAGGCCGATAGCTTGTTCATCATGTGAATCGAAGGGATATAAGGAGTGTGAGTGGTGCCGTGGGACCGGCTTCTTCATCCTTGGCAATAACATGCTTTGTGAGGTCCCGTCCCGAAATACTACTTGTGTTATTTGTTCCGGCAAGGTAATCTCTCATCTTGTATGTAATTTTATCCTGTTCCAAATATGGCATGTGCTTTACAAATGTTTGTTTCCTTTTACCTCCTTTCTGTATCTTCTTTGATATGGCATGTCTATTGATTATTTGGTACCAGAGTAGATATAGTGGTACCAATTGGCTGGTTCGATAATAAATTAATAATTCTATTATCGTCTTTGATTGTTGTATTTTAGGGAAATGCTTGCTGTGCAAATTGCAAGGGAACTGGTTTCCGTGCGAAGTGGCTTGAAGAATCCCCTCGTTAAATGATTAATGCAGTGAGAATTTATTCATGTACACACTTAATATAGATGCTGAAATATATGCTCACAAAACTACTAAGGAAATAATGATTGATCATTTATAGTCACTTCTTTATGTTGCATACTTTTTATGTTATATATTCAAGGGAATATGAAATATAAAGGCAACTGTAAGGAGAGTGCGCTCATTTCTTCCATAGGCTATCTTTAGGATTTTGTCCTTGTTGAACAAACCTTTGGGCTATAAAAAAAGAGGAAAAAAATGTTGATAGATCATTTATGTATAGATTATATTCTTTTAATTTGTGTTGTAGCATGTAAATCCTTTTATATGCACACTGTAATATTTTATTTAAGTAGATTCTTTTGTATTGGTTGCTTCATGGTGTCTTCTTTTGATTATTAGTTACATTTAATAATACCAATCTATAATGCCAGGGTCATCTCCTATATATCTTTGATAATTGGATGCTGTGTGTATATTTTTCTTATTTTTGTGCTCTTTTGAAAAATTCCAGCAGTGTAATTTTTGTTAGGTCTGATCAATGTAACAGACTTTGAACAGAATTATTGACTCCACTTAGAAATTATGAATCCCATGTATACTTGAATAGTTGAATCCCATGTATACTGTTGCATGATTTTAACTTCCTAGACATTTTATTCTGTATTTTGAGCATCTGTTATCTTATTTGTCTCAAAATAAGATAACAAGTGTGTCAAAAATAATTTAGACATACCACATTGAAAAATGTTAAGTGTGTCAAGATACTCATGTTGGAACGAAACTTTGAATATCTGGCCTCAATGGCGGACCTAAAATGTTAATCAATGATGGTTAATCCATCTCTATAAATTAAAACTAATAGTTTTTTTTCTCTTATATATTTTAATATTATTAGTACTTGTGCATATTATAGTAACTTGTACAGTCCCTTAAATCTCAATTTTCTATCTCTGTCTCTATCTGGGCTCTTCTTGTATATCACCTTGGCTGTGTTGTATAACAAAAGCAAATCAGCGGTACAAAATTCAAACAATAGTTGTTGCCATCATCTACTAAATGGACTGCCAGTTAACCTAGTTTGGTTTTGCCTGGATATCCCTGTTATAACTTATAACCCTAATTTTAAAAATAAGTTAAAAGATACAAATAATTTAAAGCCGTAATAATACAGACAGATGAAAACTTTGAAACATTACACTGAAAACACAGATACATCGAAAATGGATTATGGAAACAACAAGGACAAAAATAAATATCATTAGCAAAACAGATACATCGACAAGGTCTCAGCATAAGTTAAAGAAGTTAAAACTTGAACATGAAAGAAGTCACCTGAAGAGAACTGAAGTCATAAAAAACCTAATCAGTAAGAAACATCAAACCAAACTTGTCAAGTGTTAACTTAAGAGGGATGCTTGACAAACTAACAAAATAATAAATGACTAATGTATGATAATATTCCCTATTTTCTTAACATATTTATCCAAAATCTTGATCAGTTCACTAGCCTATTCAGAATGACTCCAACATTCGATTTTAACTGTCTCAAGATACTCATGCTGGAAGGAAACATCTCCCAATACCTCTTGACTGGGCTCTAATTGGGTATCACTTGGGTTCTGTAATAAGAAAAAATAAAAAGTTCACCAATGAGATATATTATCATGATATTCAAAGAGCATTTTTTAGCATCATCAACAGAAACAACTAATGAGCCTCAGTTACACATAAATTCATATATAAACCCATCAAGCACTGAATGAGAAAAGTATTTCAGGGAAATAATGTCAAAACCAGACTGTTCAAGTGTAGTATTGAAATCTGTAGTGAAAGAAGGCAGTACAAATTATTAATCATTATAGCAAATGTATTCATTGTATCAGAAGTACACAATTCAATCGTTGTATTAACTTTACTGACCTGAATGGTAACCTAAGAGAGTCTTAACTAATTAGATAGAGAGAGAGAGAGATTACCACAAAAAGTGTCAAAGTAAGCTCTTTTAAATTAGGAGAATGCTTGAGAAAACAAGCCATCAGGTAAATGTCACAGCTCATATTAAATATTCCAATGTGCAATTTCTTCAAGTTGTTAAAATTTCTGCAGTTAAGAATATCCTTCTCCAATTGTCCCTTCATTTTAAAAAGAATAAAATAATTAACAGTGGTATTCCAACAAGCACTGATGACTGCAATTTCTGGGTTTAATTTTGTTGATAATTATACAAGCAACATGATTTAGTATGGAAAAGGACTGACAAGGATGATTCTGATAAAAAAAGAAATACAAGCACATAGAACTAAATGATTGTTCAAAACTTTGTTAGACAAAAAGGTTCCCCATAAACCATAACCAAGATACGTGGCAGTATCATACTTGGAATTCATGTGCAGACATTTTTATTGACTACCGAAAAAGCAAGGCAGTATGGAATGTGCTTATGTTATGCAAGAATATGTAATACTGTGACAGATCAGTTTTTTGTTCCTAACAACTACAAGGAAAATAATTGTGCCATATGGATTTTATAGGGTTGACAAAATAGTATACCTTCAACTTAGGAATGTTCAAATGAAGCTCTAAATTTGTAACATTTGAAAGACCACCAAAAAGGTTCGGAACTGGCACATAATCATCATCATCAATATCATCTAATATGATGGTGGCATTTACTAGAGATGTCATGTCCTTCAATGAAATGCTCAAAAAATTCCCTTCATCACCAGCAGTGATGAACAAATAGACAAGATCTGGACAAGAAATTTGCATTTCCTCAAAATGATCACATGCATCAATACTCCAACTTCTTCAACTTCATAGAGCAAATGCTAGAAAATAACAAGTCACAAAAACATAGATCCAGCCTTTCAAGAGAGGGGCAGCCCATAAAAAGCTTTTGTGCAAAATTATTAGAGAGCTCTACACGAGTCAATTCTAAATCTTTTAGAGAAGGTAAGTAAATTGACATTGGTTCAATGATGGGTCTCTTTCTAATGCAGAACTCCATCACAAAATGGTGAAGGCTTGCACATGAGAAAACTAAATCAGGTACATCGAACACATAAATGTCAAATCCGATAATACTGATATGGATAACCCGCGGCATTAGAGTCGCCACACGATCAAGCCATTCCATATAGAAAAAAGCTTCGCATCTCTGAATTTTAAACGAGTAACAAACTATATCCAAGTTTGTTGATTCCCGATTGTCCAAAACACCATGCACAAACCGCTCAAAGCTAGCCACAAAATTTCTCCCTTCTTCACCAGAGTCATCATCCACAACATCCATCAAGAATCCATTATTATCAAAGTCAAGAATCGGCATGATAGACCACGTCTTTCTCCATCTTTTCGACAAAACACACGTGTGAACAGCCTCCTTCGTGCTCAGAAAGGAGAGGATATGGGTCAAAACCTCATCAGGCAAGCTACTGATCCAGTCATGTTCTACATTCTCTCTGCCACCATGATACCTGGTCCCCTCCATCTTTCGCTGTTCAATTAAGCATTCCCACAAACATCTGGCATGCAGAGCTCCTGCATTACAATGCAGTCATGAATCGGGACACATATTTAACCAGATATAGGAAGAACACATCTAAAAACTTAAACAGAAACAATCTTTAGATGCCACTGCTCTAATTACCACAATGGATACTATACCGCATTTGGCTACTAATAGTAATTAACATTTAAGCAATTACCTTCACAGATTAGTAATAAAAAGAGCCATTCAAACCAGCAATTGCAATTTGTATCATCATTTGTGTTAGAAATGTATTTTAGGAACCACTTTGACCACTGTAAAAGACAGTTAGGAATTTGTTAGTAACCACTTTCACCACAGTCAAAGATATTTACCAGTTTGTTAGAGTTGTTAGATCCACTGATTAATGGCTCTATATAGCCTCTTGATTGTAGACGTAATTCACAAGGAAACATATAATAAAATGATCTTTCAAATTACTTTTTCTCCAAACCATTCATGATATTAGAGCATGAATAATGCTGAAATGATTCAAATGCCTATACCAAAAATTATGCCACGTATCATATCCTATTCCAGCAAATAAAAAAATAATATATTCAAGAAAATAAGCCACAATTCCAGAGAAAGCCAGAGAGCTTATACACCTAAATTCTGATGACAAATCAACCCTTTTTTTTTTTTCCTGTCTTACAAACCACCCTATGATTGCTTAACCAGTATTTTCCTTCTCAGCAAACAACAAAACAGTCAAAGCCAAAACCTGCTCTAAACCGAAACCAGCAAGCAGCAATACCAGAATTCTATCAAAAACCGAAAAAGATAATACCAAGCCAGCAATGAATACTAGTCCAATGCCTAAACCATACCAAAATCAGCAGGACAATACCGGTCTCGGACAGAATTAAAAAGTTTTACAAAACAATACCTGGAATTGGACTAGTACCAGAAACAACCTGATATGAATCAGTCTCGTACCAGAAAAAGCAAGAAAAACATAAATCAAACCAGAAAGAAAAAAAAAATGTACATACCAGAACATCTGCTCTCAGAATGGGCAAGGTGTGTCCCGGGTTCTAGAACTGAACCTTCAGCTTCAGACTCTCAAGAAAGGAGATCCATCGTGCACAGAGTCACGTTACCTCTCTCTCTCTCTTGAACGATTGGAAAGAGCTGCCAAGACTCTCTATCTCTCCAATTTGTGGCCTACCACCGGAGTAAAACCTCTACCGCTTCTCAAACCCTACCGGAGACTTATTCCTCTCTCTAGATTCTACGGGGTCGACTCACTTTTACGTCGGATCCGGGTCTTGCTCGGGTGAGCTGAATTCGCATCCTCTGAGACATCTCATATTTTGCTTGACTTCATAGAAAATCTCAACCGTTCAAATACGTTCTGCTCGAATCTCAAAGCATAAATAATACTGGCCCCCGCGGTATCCCCAATTAGGCACCGGACACGTCGGTCACGCAAAATAGGAGGTATCACAGAGGATACGCTCTCGAGGTTGGGATGGCGTCTGTCCTCACTTGCGCTCCGGGCCCGCTTCTAATGGTACCTCATTTTCTCTTGAGGCTCAGGGCTTTGTATCTGGCCCAGCCCATTAAGACATATAATCCGGGCTCTGCTCAGCCCGTGTAACTCTCAGGGCTTTGCATCTGCCTTTCTCAAATGTGAATATTTTTTTTCAAACGTAAAATAGAGGAAGCGAATAGTATATCAGATAGATTTTTGAGTTATTTTAATACATTTATTTTCATAATGTATTGATCACTTAACTTTGTATAATTGAATTGGAAAATTAAAATTTTACATGCATACGCATCACAATCAGTTTCAACAAATTAGATTCGTCATTTGAAAACAATCTGATATATTTTGAAATTAAGCTCACCAGCTCTCTTAGTAAACCTGGTACACGCTAACCTCACTCTTTATAAGATACTATGTTTTTTTAAAAGCAACAAACAAAATATCATCTGTACTATTTTTTTTTTTGATGTTTTACAAAAATAAGGTATATTTACAAAATACCCTGCTTTTTTTTTTTTTTTTTTTTTTTTTGCTGAGTTGTTTGCTTACTCGACCTTAATTATAATTAATTTAAGTACCAGTTTTAAATTTTCAGATGGACGTCAAATGCACACATCTGATGGTGACAAAAATAAAGATGGATGCACAACATGTTGAACTGAGAAAACCAAACTCTTGAATTTTCTAAATGATTTGAAATTTTGTGATTTATATAAGCAGTTACTAAAATGATTTTCTAAATGATCTTGGGGGAGTACCCTCAAAAATAATTTTAATTTGTTTTCATTTATCAATAGATTCTTAGATCCACATTGAAGATTTTCAATATATGATATGGAAAATGAAAATGTTGAAATTTCTTAAACAATAATGGATTTTTTAGAGTAAAGAATTTGACTATTTTCACTTTTGTCAAATATAAAGAAGAAATTCTCATAGAATATATATCGAGAGAAAAAAAAAGTAGATAAGTATTGATTCACCAATGATAAATTTTTACTTAAGAAAGAACTTAAAAACCTTGTTTCTAATATTAAATTAAGAATATCAACAAAGATAGAAATAAAAGATTGGATCCCAACATCTTTTCACGTCAATTAAAAGGCAAGCGAAGGGATAAAATAATTGTATTGTTTTTGTTTTCTATACGATAATGGAAGCATAGTGACAAATGAATTATTCGGGTTCAGTATGACGGATAAAATATTCGTGATTCAGTAATAATTCAGATTTATTTGAACTGGAGTTCTCAGTTTCACATGGGAGCAAAAAAAATCACAAATGAATTATTCGGGTTCAGTATGACAGATAAAATATTCGTGATTCAGTAATAATTAGGAATTATTTGAACTAGAGTTCTCAGTTTCACATGGGAGCAAAAAAATCACAAAAATTTCACAAATAATTAAGTAAATTCGTAAAAAGTTTGTAAAGTTCGTAAAAAGTTCGTAAAATTCGCAAATAATTTGGTTAAAGTTCAGTTAATAGAATAATTCAGCATTCGGTTTGTCATTACCAAGAAAAATATTTAATTCGCGAAGAATTTGCGAATTAAACACGAATCTTGCAAATATGAATGAAATTAGTAGATACAACATGAGACTTGCATGGTCGTCATTGTCTTCGTCACGCCATGACGATAACAAATCTAGTAGGTTCGTTGTACGATTTTAAAAATTGACTTCATTGCTGACCATTGATATGTTTTAACATCGACCTTAATTATTCGAAATATATTCATGTATAAGTATCACCTTTTAGGTATGAAACACGTGCTACGGAAACTTTTTTTAATATAAATTTTTATTGCAACGCGCGTACGTATAAGAGTTGTAAGGGTAGCTAGTTAGTGCTTTATAATAAGCATGAACTTTTGGCTAGGTTGAAAGGGTATATATGCAGCATATAACTGACTCCAACCCAAGTCTGTTAAAGCATCCTGATCAACCTGTTCAGGGTGGATTCATAATTTTCGTCGAAATAAAAAAATATCGAATCAGATTTAAATAGCTAATCAGATTTAAACTTATTAACTAATTGTATATTTGATAAAAAACAATACTTTAACTAATTGTATATACAGATGGGATACGGTACATTCCAAACCTAATATTAATTACGCCGCAGTTTTTTTTTTTGCAATGATTCTCGTCATTAAAAGAGAAACTGCATGAACTATTCGGATATAAGGAAGATGAAGAAAAGTAAGACTTTTGAATCAGCTAGTTATGTCATAAAAATTAACATTACTAATCCTAATTCTGATTCAAATATTATATAATTGTAAACATGTATCTTTCATAAGTAGAAATATAATTTCTATTAATTTCATGTTTAGATATGGGAAGGATGCATGTTTGAGTTTATTAGATTCAAGTATATTAATCCACACACATGCTTTTATTGTCCAAAATAGAACACCAAATTAAAGAATTATAGACGAAAGATGCTTAGTTAATTGATTGCTTGATGATCATCACCTACACCTACTTTAAATACCATCCATATTTATTCCATACCGTGTTTGCCTTCATATTCTTTTTAGCATTATTGGTCATGTTACCATGCCATGTTAGACTGTAATTAATTAAGAAGACCTAAGGCCGTCTGCTCTTTTGAAGTCATGATAAGCCCTAATCTAGTTCTATCAGTCATATATAAATTGTACATGTGCATTTGATACCAAGAAAAGTTAAACCCCATTATCTTTAAAATAGGCACCCAATTAATTAATTTTGACTCGGTTGCTGAAGTATTCTACTTCCTGATCAGTTACAGATTTGCACTAGTTTGGTGAACCCTCCTAGTTTGGCTACTCTCCTCCTCTGCTGCATGCGCAACTGCACTTGCAGTTGTTAATCTCCCTAATTAATATGCTTTTCTTTTGTCGTTTCAGTACTGAAGAAGAAAATAACATGGGTCCCACCATTAACTTTCGTTAAGATTTTTTATTTTGGAGTTGGTGTAGCCGTGTAGCTCCTTTTGTATATATATTCAAACAGAATCAATAACAATTTAATTTTTTTTTAGAAATACCCTACTAGCTAGGCTACAACAGTTTTATCCCTAAAATTTAAAGAGGTAATTTTCATCAAAGAATCACTTTCCAAATTTAATTGGTTATTTAATTAATGCATAGTCAATTAACTACAATCTGATATTAATGGTATGAATGAGAGGAATGGACCTACAAAAGCTGGTCAAATAAGTCTTCATCTAATTTTAAAAATTATAGTAGGAAGCGTAACTTGATTGCTTTTCATTAATATTTGGCCTCGCTTTGAAGTCAACCCTATTTGAAATATATTCATATGCATCACATTTTAGGTATGAAATGTGCCAAGGAATATTACAACGGTTTGGAACATTTTTAAGAGGCTTGAATTGATGTCAAGTGAGTTTGAATGATTTGCTATTTAAAACAAGTGAAACAAAACTGACAGCATTTTTTTTTTTTTTTTGCAATGATTCTCGTCATTAAGAAACTGCATGAACTATTCGAAGGATATAAGGAAGATGAAGGAAAGTGATACTTTTGAATCAGCTAGTTACCTCATAAAAATTAACATTACTAATCCTAATTCTGATTCATGGATATTGGATTAATGGTTCATGGGGCTCATATTTGTTAGAATATACAAAGGTTTAAAAAAATATGATGTTGGATACGGGAGAGATAGAACTTCACATAGGCTAAGAAATGTACAAAAGTTGTTGCCTTAGCCGTGATAACTTTCTCATTAGAAAACCTTTCTAACTTAATCAAAATATTATGTAATTGTAAACATGTATGTTTCATAAGTACAAATATATAATTTCTATTAATTTCATGTTTAGATATGGGAAGGATATTTGAGTTTAGATTCAAGTATATTAATCCACATAAATTAATGCTTTTATATATTGTCCAAAATAGAACACCAAATTAAATAATTATAGACGAAAGATTCTTAGTTAATTGATTGCTTGATGATCATCACCTACACCTACTCAAAATACCATCCATATTAAATCCAAACCGTGTGTGCTTTCATATTCTTTTTAGCATTATTGGTCATGTTGCCATGCCATGTTGGACTGTAATTAATTAAGAAGACCTAAGGCCATCTGTTCTTTTGAAGTCATCATGTTAAGCCTTAATCTATTCTATCAGTCATATATAAATAATAGATGTGCAGTTGATACCAAGGAATTATATAATCTTAATTAATTAATTTAACCCTCATTTTTTTCCCCAAAAGACTAAGACACCTAATATTGACTATGGCACGAATCTCCTATATTCTAAATAGGCACCCAAATAATTAATTTTGACTCGGTTGTAAGTATTCTACTTCCTCAGTTTTACAGATTTAATTTGCACTAGTTTGGTGAATCCTCCTAGTTCGGCTACTCTCCTCCTCTGCTGCATGCACTGCACTTACAGCTATTAATTTCCCTTAATTAGCATGCTTTTCTTTTGTCGTTTCTGCACTGAGTTTAGTTAAGTGTTTTTTTATTGGGAGTTGGTGTAGCTCCTGTTTTATATATTCAACCGAATCAATAACAATTGAATTATTTTTTTAGAAAGGGTTAATTTTTCTTTTATATACAGTTTTAGCCCTAAAATTTAAATAGGTAATTTTTCATCAAAGAATCACTCTCCTAATTTAATTTGGTTATTTAATTAATGCATAGTCAATTAAGTCTTTATTTTACTAGCTTACACTATTATATTAATGGTATGAATGATAGGAATGGATCTACAAAAGCTGGTCAAATAAGTCTTCATCTAACATTAAAAATTATATATAGTAGGAAGCGTAACTTGATTGCTGATCATTAATATTTGGCCTCGTTTTGAATTGAACCTAATTTGAAATATGTTCATATGCATCACTTTTTAGGTATGAAATATGCCAAGGAATATTTCTCTTATATCTTGGTTTGATGATATATTCTAATTACAACGGTTTGGAAGTGTAGACTAATTGGTGATTGTTTAATTGCGTTTAGATCATTTTTAAGAGGCTTGAATTGATGTCAAGTGATCAGTTTGAATGATTTGCTATTTAAAACAAGTGAAACAAAACTGACAGCAGACCATGCATGATCGTGCTCCCGTATTTCATGTCGAAGTGCTAGCTCCTGGTTCTCCTGTAGGGGTGCAAATGAGCTAGCTTCAGCTCAGATTCGGCTCGACTCATCAAGATAAGCATACTTGGTTCGGCTCAACTCCGCTCAATTTGGAAAAAAAAAAACTCGGCTCTGCTTGGCTCATATAAATACTTGGCTCGGCTCGCGAGTCAAGCCCAACAAAGTAGTTATAATAGAACTTGACATTTTCATATGATCTAAATCTTTTGCTACAACGATACTGTGTAATTGTAAATTATAGAGATGAATTATATTTGAAGTCAAAATATGTTGCCTCAAGAAAAATGCGATGCATTACTTTCTTTATATGAGCAAGTATAATATAATTTTGTTTATACAATATATATATTTTTTAATTGCGCACTGTATCAAGAAAAATGACACTGTTAACAGGCCCATTATCTGAAAGACTCGCCCAATGCTCAATTTCAGGAGACAAACTTGGGTCCGATGCCCATCGGACTCAAACTGAGTGCGATGGGTTCCAAAACCGCCCGAATCACTTTAAGATATGTGCGTATTGCTTTAATGTCCGTGCACATTTACTTCAAATTTCAAAGTTTTTCAAATTTCAATTTTTTTCAAATTTCAAATTTGAAAAAAAATAAAATTTGGAAAACTTTGAAATTTGAAAAAAAAATTTGGATCTTGTCTGCACGATTTTTAAAGTGCATCGGATGGAGATATCTTCTCATGTGATGACCTCGATCATGCCTAAGCTCACCGACACGATCACCGACCAGATCAGGAGAGCTTTCAGATCTACTCAGGTATGAAATTCGATTGATCAGTATGTTTTAATTGTCAATCATATATCCGAAATCCTAATTATTTAAACAACTGACAGGGAGGTTCGACCTCGGACCATGCCTCGATGCCGGATCCTCAAGATGACGACGATGATGGTGAGGATGACGACGAGGATGGCGAGGATCTCGGCAGAGATGGTACTTCTTAGATTTTGTTGAGTTGGCATATTTATCTATGTTATAGTTGAGGTTCAGATATTTATGTTAGCATACTTATGTGGATTGGATATTGTCACACCCCACGGCCAGGATTAGTGACAGAGCCCCGCCGTAAACATACAACTTCATGTATGCTTACAAGGCAATTAAATTATACTGAGCACATCACAACATAAAACATAAAATGAGCTTACTTACAATAGTCCAGGTACAAAGTGTCTGATAAAGGTAGAACATACATAAGGTATCTCGTACGGATATCGACCAAAAAGGTATGATATAGAGAACTATTTATCGAGGGTTGCTATCTATCAAGGCCTACTACTTGCGTGCCTCTCCAGGATTAACCGTGTCAAAACCTGTAAAATAACCCAAAGGGTGGGGGTGAGAATATAATTCTCAGTGCGAATTTGCCACAATCGAGTTATTGGACTTGCAATCAGACTTCATGTTCAAAAATAAAATCCATACAAAGCACGTTAGCCATTCTATAACAATATATAAGTATATGCATATGCTCGACAACAAATAATTAATTGAAGTACAATTTACATAATTTCCAAGGTGAAGTTCAAACAAGCACATATTCGGCCTAACTTATCTTATTATGGCTGGTAGCACTTACAGATGTTCCACCGAGCTGGACCCTTTATCAAACCCTTATTAGTAGGGTTACAGACACCTGCAGATGTTCCATCGAGCTGGACCCTTTATTTGACACCCATCTGAAGTGCTTCGGCTTAACCATTTACTAAGGTCTGGTTCCAAGTCATATAGAGAATTCACTTGAACTAATTCGAAATGCCGTAATATTCAATTGACTGTCCAAATACATTACCACGTAGGGTAATGCCCCCGAGCCATAGACGTCACACACAAGTCATCCACAATCACAATCAATCACACACATGTAGTCACCCACCCCTCGTCCCAACTGGTACTGGGACACCATGAGGGCCATTCACCTAAGGCCAATAGGTTCTTGGGATCAAAGTCGGCTCGCCCAGCGGGCCAGACTCTGCAAATTCATTCACATAATTATGTCTGCTCGCCCAGCGGGTCAGACTTTGCAAATTCATTCACATAATTCTATAATCATCAATTTGTGGTGACTTTCAATCATAAACAAATTATAAAAGCACAATCAAGATGACAACCATACGAATATGCAACTCAACCATGTCACACAATTTGGTTTTAACCAAATTGAGTTATGCAAACAATTCACACAATTCCAATTATGCAACAATCAAACATGCAATCCGTCAAAAATGCAACAATCAACATACAACATGACAATCGAAAAAGAATTTAATTTATGAAAATGAAACATCAAACAAGTCCAAGAATCCCGCACCTGATTACAAAAAGCGTATTGCGTGCTTAGGATTCGGACGTCTCGAAAGATCCCACAAACTCTTGCTCAACCGGGCCTACCCCTATTTCAATCATACATAATTAATTAAATCTTTGTTCGACAATTGATATTCCTACTTGGGTTTTATTAGTTCCTTTATGATTTCCTTAACCTAATTCCTATAGATTAAATCAAACCAAATAATTTTCCGATTTTGAAAAGAGGAATGGAGGAACTTATCAATTAACACCTTTATTTGTTCTATTAGACTAGATTAACCACCACCCTTATCTAATTTTCGGATTTGGGTCAAACCTTAGATGGGAAATTGAGATTTAACACAAATTGATAGAAACATTATCAAACAAGTAACCTAGGAGCTTAATGGGGATGGATTACTCACAATTTCTCCAAAATTTTCAGATTTGAGCAAAATCCTAGGTAATGGGGATAGTTTCAGATTTTGAGAGAAAAATGAGAGAAAATGAGTACCAATGGAGAAATTACAGGGCTATTATGGAGAGATTTCCAATCCCTTACACTTCCTTCTTCAATTTCTTCAATGTATTTAGTGGATTTTCAAGGGAGAGGAGGAGATCTCCCTCTTTTTTTCCTTCTTTTGGCGGACCATAAAGGGGCAGCAGCAACACAGTGAAGGGACGGAGGGAGAGAGAGAGAGAAAGGGACTCAAAATATTTAATCTTAATTGTTCTTTCAGAGATGAAAACGTTGGTAACGTTTTTCATAACGTTATAACGTTTTATGCCTGTGAAAATACTGAGAAACGAACTGTCTAAAATGCCGAAATCATTGAAAACGTTACAACGTTTTACAAAACGTTATAACGTTTTAATTCTTTTCAAAATTCCAAACTGGTTGTTTTGGTCGGTTAATTTCCAGTGAAGATCGTTTTGTAACGTTTTAGAAGAAAAGTTCACAGAAATTCAAGAACGATGAAAACGTTATAACACTTTCTAAAACGTTGGTAACGTTTTAGATCAAAATGCTCTTTTTGGATATTCTATTATTTTTTTATTTTTATTTTTCTTGACATAACAGATATTTAGCATACTTATGTTGGTATATTTATGTTTTTGTGATACTTATTCATATTCTTGTTCTATGTGATTGTTTATGTGTTTTTAATATTGATTATATATGGGAATATCGATGCGATTGTACGTCTGATAACAATTCCGAAACGACAAAATATCAATAATAAATAAAACCAATCGAATCAGAACCAATAATTAAAAAAAACAACATAAACAAATTTATCTTAAAAAAATAAAAATAAATAACTATCAATGACCGGTACAAAAAATATCAGACACCAGGTTCTAGTCTCTGATACTACATGCATCAGCAACCGGCGCCTTCATTATCAGCGACCGGCTTAACTGGTCTCTGATAGTAAATGCATCAGCGACCGGCGCCTTAATTATCAGCGACCAGAAAAATGGTCTTTGATACTCAGGTTATCAGTGACCAACATGATTGGACGCTGATAACTAAACATGACGTCATCATGTATTTTCAAAGACCAAAGTGACGTAGTCTCTGATAATGTATCAGCGACTGGGATGACGTCATTCAGCGACCGGTGACGTCATCCGAGAGGTATCAGAGACCATGCTTTCAGCAACCGGTACATCAGCGACCAAATATAATATCAGCGACCGGCGACCTTATTATCAGCGACCGGGTTCACCGGTCGCTGATAACCTTGTCTACTGTAGTGGAGTTTGATTCGTTATGAAATATTAAGCCACTCAACTCCTAGATTCGCGAGCGAGCTCGACTCATTAGCAGCCCTAAATCCCCTGTGAACTGAGCCGACAATGAATTCATATGACCAAAGATAACACAAGAATTTTGTTTAGATCTAGACTATCTGATCAGAATTCACACAAATGAAGGGACCCATGCATTCCATGTCAGGCCAGATTTGCCCGGATTCTGATCAGACGGTCTGGAAATATTTTAACAAAAATATTCTGTTACCTCAGATGATATGGACTCGCCAACCATGGGTCCCATGAGGCTGAACAACTGATCCATTTACTTCAGAACTTGTCATAAATCACTATTTATTAGTCATGTTACCATGCCATATCTTTCATTTTCAAAGTTCAAATAGCCAATCCGAACTGCTCAAAATGTTCTCCATATTGAAATGTGCTTGGAGACCAAATTTATATTTTTTGGAATTTTTTTACTATTTATTAAGCCACTTTGAAATTGCTGATCCAACGTGAATAGTAAAAATTTCCGGACCATCGGATTAGTAATTTTCAAAGTGGCTTAATAAATAGTAAAAAAATTCCAAAAAAATGTAAAATTTAGTCTCCAAGCATATTTCAATATGGAGAACATTTTGAGCAGTTCGAATCGGCCATTTGAACTTTGGAAATGAAAATATTGTGCCATGGCTCACCAAACGTATTTACACCATGGCTTAGCCAAGTCCAACTAATATAAATATATGAGGAGGGATCAAGTTACAACAAAGTTACAACAACGGTTTTTTCATTTTCAAAGTCTAAATCGTTGATCCAAACTGTAACAATAATGATCAAAACTATAAGACATAAAAACTATAAAAAATATATAAACAAACATAACTTTGTTATCCAACAAGCACATATTTGTCAAAATAACATACTTATAAACTTACAAAAACACAACCTTACAAACTTGATCCAAATAACATACTTGTTCCAACAAACAACCTTAAAAACTTTGTCCAAATAACATTTCCATCAAACACAAATTTTCAAACAAAATCTTGGAGGAGAGATATTTGATGTTCATTAGTAGGATGCATAAGAAGCTTCATTGTGAGAATAAGATGCTCCTTTGAGATATCTTCCTGCAATACAAAATAAGACAAATTTTACAATTAAAACTACAAATATTAGTATTACAAAGAAAATATAATACTTTAAAAACCAATACTGTAACAGTTATAAACCAATACTGTACATCAATGATTATCCAATACTGTTACAAATGTAGATAAATATTGTAACATAATGATATAATTCTGTAATACAATGATCCAGTACTTAGAAATAAAAAAATACCTGAGTAAAATTAAGAGAAAGGTCAGTGATTATATTATAAACTATGCGCAAGATGAAGACAGCACAGTCTATTGACTTTTCATCTTGCTTTGGGCAATCCTTGAATTGGGTGTTAACATCTCTCCATTGTAGTTTAAGGCATAATTCTGGGAAACATTACCATAATACTACTAAGGAATAATTAAAAACAAATACTCACCAGTCCTCCATGCAAGAAACTATTTCAGCCAAGTGAGGCTTTGATGGTGATACTTGAAATACAAATCATTTTCACCGTGCGATGTGTAATAATGCAACTCCAAACCAGGGAGATCAACTACTATAAGTATCTAGTGGTTTCATTTACACACCGAAACAAACATCCATTTTACAGTGTCAAACTGTGGCCTAGACAATTGAGGAATGGACACAACAACTTGTTTCTTGTCAAAATCATGCATTACAATCTGTATTACAAAAGAACTAATAAAGTAAAAATTGAGGGGAATGCTTTAACAAAACCTGTAAAGATCAATAACAAATACTGTAACAAATGTAAACCAATACTGTAACAAATGCAAGCCAATAATGTCTTATGTATCAAAACCTGTAAAGATCAATAACAAATACTATAACAAATGCAAAAAAATTGTAACCAATGCAAACTAATATTTTAACAAATACAAACCAATAATGTCCTATGTATCAAAACCTGTAAATATCAATAACAAATACTGTAACAAATGCAAAAAAAAACTGTAACAAATACAAACCAATACTGAAAATACAAACCAATATTGTACATCAATGATTGTCCAATACTGTAACAAATATAAACTAATACTGTAATATTATAATCTAATACTGTAACATAATGATCCAATACTTAGAGATGAAAACAATAAAACTAAAAAAATACTTGACTAAATTTAGGAGGAATGTTAGTGATAATATTGTAGACAATACACAAGATGAAGATAGTGCAGTCCATAGACTTTTTCGCTTACTTGGGGCAATCTTTAAATTGAGTATTAACAACTCTCCATCCTGTGTTAGCTGAAAGAAAAATGAATCAAACAATTAATACTGTAACATAATGATTCCAATACTGTAACAAATATCAACCAATATTGTACATCAATTAAAGATCAAATATTGTAACATAATGATCTAATAAATCAATGTTAACTATTATAGATCCATAAATCCAATATCGTAACATAATGATCTAATACTGTCACAAATGTCAACCAATACTGTACATTAATTAATCTAATAATGTTAGTCAATAAATTCAACATGGTGAATACTGTCAAATTAACATGTGTATACTATACAATTAACAAGGGGAATACTATAAAATTACAGCATTAACACTACAAATCGCTTCTTTCTCATATCTCTTCTAGACCGTCTTTCTCTCAGATCTCCTCCAGATCGCCTTTCTCTCATATCTCCTCCAGATTGAACTAACAATTTCTGCTTTCTTAATGAGACATTCATCAGATCAAATGAAAAGCAATACAGACATTATCGATCAATCATCCAATGTTGCACAATTCAATTACAATTACAGCGATACCAATAATGGGTAACAAAATTGTAAAAGTCGGTGCCGGATTAGTACTAGCCTCCATAACAACACATAACATAACTGTTCAGAATTGATTAGGACTCTTCTGCCATGTCATGCACTATCCTCTTCATCTTTCAAGATCGAAGTATTCTTCCAAGTGCCGTTCAGGTCAAGCATAGCTGCGTGCCTTCCCAGCGGCTCCTCCAACAAAGAGAAATCTCAACTAATAAAGAAATGACGATCTGGATTCTGGAGAGAGCCGCAACTGAAGATTGGATGCTAATCGGAGAAGAGCAGTGACTGAAGATCATAGACTAATCAGAGAAGATAATCGAGAAAGCTAGGGAGAGATCACAAATGGAAAAAAAGGGAAAGGATGGGAAGACAGATCGCCAATTAAAAAAACATAAAATAACAGAGAAAGGAGAAAGATCGGGAAATAAAAAAATGGAAAGATCAGTAATGAAGGAAAGTTTTTATACAAGGTAGTTTGGGAACCGTTAGAACAATTTTAAGACTGATCCGAAAATGAATTGGATAAAAACCAGATACATAACTATGAGTATAGAGATCTTTTCTCTTTAATATTCACATTGAATTCTCTGTATTTCGAACATGCAAGGTCTCACATAGTGGATATTGTCTAATTTTGTCACTAGAGCAAAAACTGTTTCTCTATTTATGCCTTTATGGCAACAAACCGATGATAGGAAGGATTATGCCTTCTCTAATTTTTTTCGGGTCTCTTGTAATATGTCGTTATCTATATGATGTCAAATGGCTTCCCATGTGGAACGTGGACTGGTTGTCAAGCACGTTGTTAGCTAGTCCGATGGAGGCCATATTATTATTATTTTTTTTAGAAGGCCTATGATGGAGGCCATATATATCATTATAACGGTTTTGTGTGTGTAAACAAATCGATACGAACGAGTTATTTCTAGTAATCATGTGCAAGTAGTTGTGAGTTATTTTAAAGTTAAATAGTGGTTAATTCTTTCATTTTATAGTACACGGATATTGCCAACCTGGTATACGGCCGGATTGTCAAGCTATCATATGTTTTTGCTTCATACGTACAAACTGTAACTTTTAAGTTTCAATATATAACCAATCATTTCCACAAACCGTTTAGCAAGTATCGTTCACTATGTTCCAATAGTAATATGAATGGGACTAGTTTCGGATCCACATCCTATCAGGTACATGAGGGAGTACAATACTACCAGCTAGCCAAACAAAAATTAATTTGGTACCTATTTAAAATATAAGGGGATCCATTTTGAGATTTATGCCTATTTGAAACAGATGATGTGTCAATTAGAAATTAACTAAACTTAATTATGCTAAGAATGTCCCATCTTTCATTTTGACAAAAATATTCGAATAATATATATTCTTTTCACATGGACAATAACCTGCACCTGTAGCGCTATTGGTGCATGTTGGCATGCCATGTACATTGGAGTTCAATTAATTAAGAAGACCTAATTTGAAATCAAGAGCAAGTCTTAGTTTAGTTCTATTTGTCATATGTGTAGTATTCAAGCTATAATGCCTCGAGCATTATAAATAGTACATGTGCATTTGATACCAAGGCATATAACCTTTACCCACTCCCAAAAGACCAAGACACCTAATTAATTAAACCCTACAATAAAAAATTGGGCGCCAAATATACAAATTAAATGATGATCAACACCTTAGTAAATGCGCTCTTGAATCCTTCACTCTCATTTTCCGGTGCCATCCTTATTTTTACCTTGTTATTTGTCTTCCAAAAATACCGTACAAAGAAAGCCAACATTTCAAAACAAAACCAACTCCCTCCTGGACCAATTGCTTGGCCGTTTGTTGGTTGTCTCCCGGCAATGCTCCAACAGAAATCTGTTTCTCGATGGATCCACCTCCTCATGAAAGATATGAACACAGATATTGCATGTGTTCGTATTGGCAAAGTTCACGTCATATCAATAACCTGTCCTAAAATTGCGCAAGAAGTACTAAGAAAGAAAGATGCAGTATTTGCATCAAGGCCAAGAACTGTTGCCACAAACTTGCTTCGTGGAGGTACCGCTTTATCCCCTTTTGGTGATCAATGGAAGAAAATGAGGAGGATTCTGACTTCAGAAGTTGTATGTCCAGCAAGGCACCATTCCTTGTATCATAAAAGAGCTGATGAGGCAAACCACCTTGTGCAATATGTGTACAATCTATGTCAAAGTTCAAAAGACATTGATATTAGAGTTGTTACACAGCATTATAGTGGGAATGTGACTCGTAGACTAATGTTCAGCAAAAGGTACTTCACGCAAGTGATGCCTGATGGAGGTCCTGGTGCTGATGAAATAGTGCACATAAATGCTATATTTGATTTACTCAAATACACCTTTAACTTTTGTATATCTGACTACTTCCCGAGTTTGTTTGGTTTAGACTTAGATGGTCATGAAAAGATTCTAAAAGACTCACGGAAGACGTTAGACAAATTGCACGACCCTATTATTAAAGAAAGAATCAAACTTTGGAGGCAAGCTAGCAGTGATAGTAAAAGAGAGACTCAAGACTGGCTGGATGTTTTAGTTTCACTTAAAGATGCAGATGGGCAGTTCCTACTTACTGCAGAGGAGATCAAAACACAATGTATTGTAAGGAAACTTCAAACACTTTAATTACATTGAACCTTGTTACATCTTCAACTATATGTATTTAACATTTCTGAGAATAATTCTCGCCCAAAATTTTCAACTATAAGTAGTTCTTGTGATCAATACAACAGAGAAATCTAAGAAAAAATGCAAGTAAAATAATTCAACCTGTTTGAGTCTGATAAAAAAGTATTGCATATATATATACCAAGACTCTCACATATAATTAATAACTGCATTAGATTTGTCACTTTAAATTTTCAATGTAGCTAACTAAACTTGACAACTAATGGACCTTTTGGACAGGAGCTCTTCATTGCCAGTGTCGATAATCCTTCGCATGCAGTAGAATGCATTCTTGCAGAGATGATGAACAACCCTGAGATTCTTGAGAAAGCCAAAAAAGAAATTGATAATGTGGTTGGCAAGGAAAGACTTGTTGATGAATGCGACATGTCTCAACTCAACTACCTCAAAGCCTGTATTAGAGAATCTTTTCGCCTTCACCCGATTATAGCATTTATGCCTCCACATCAAGCCATGGATGACACCACAATCGCAGGTTACTTCATCCCCAAGGGAAGTCATGTGCATCTAAGCCGACTTGGGGTAGGCCGAAACCCTAAAACTTGGGAAGAACCTCTGAAGTTCAAGCCCGAGAGGCACTTGACTGACAAGTGTTCAGAAGTGTTACTTACTGAACCAGAATTGCGCTTAATATCGTTTGGTAGTGGACGGCGCGGTTGTATGGGAGTCACTCTAGGCACAACAATGGCAGTAATGTTACTTGCAAGACTTCTTCAAGCGTTTACTTGGAGTAAACCATCTGGTGTTTCTTCAATTAGTTTCATGGAAGAACATGAAGGGACTGCCCTTGCTAAACCTTTAGTTTTGCATGCTCAGCCACGTTTAGCCAACTTATTTATCAACTAAGACATAAAAGTTCAGTTGATTACGTTAGGGTTTGAGTCAATAATTGTGGCAAACATGTTTCAGTTGGGTCTTTTGGTCATTGACATCTTACTGATACACTCCATAGAGTCGGTTTGGTTGGTTATGTTAGTGATATTATCTAGGCCAATTGTATAAATAATTGTATCATGTTTATGTTTTAATGTTTATGGATGTAATAACTATTAAGTGTTAAATTGCGTAAAAACTTTAAATGCATGAATTAAAAAAAGAGAGTCAGTATTAAAGGAATATATTGTTAGAAATAATAAACTTAATTATTTGGTCAAAAGCATTAATTAGTTGTTGGAACTCTCTAGAATTGTTATAAATGTATTAGATTTCTGTAGAAGTCATGTTGTGGTCTTCTAGGATGTCTTGAAAGAGTAAAAATGTGTATAGGAAATATAGAGGGTTAATGAGATGATTAAATTAATGTTATTTAGTGATAGTTGAGTGTGTAGAAAGTTCCTATGGATTTATATAATATGTAATGAGTATTTTGCATGTAAGAGAGTAAGAAAATATTGATAATACAAGTTAAATTTCTGCCAGTATTCTCTCTTCAACTATTAAATATATTAAGTTTTTATCAAATACTAACATATATATGTTTCTCCAAAGAATTAATTGCCTAACATTGAAATATATTGGCATTTTAATTTCCATATGTAGTATACACCTGCAGGTTAATCTAACACGTGTGTTAAATTAGATGCTTTTTATCAGAAAAATGAAATTCTAATCTAAATACGAAATATAGAAGATATATAGAAGATATAAACTGCTACTTTGATACTTTCTCTGCCTACTGGCCATTGAGATAAATAATAATCTATACCCTGCTCTGTGTTGACCTTTTTGTCTTGAAATTGTTAAATAACTGAAAAATTCACTTAAACTAAAGCATTTGACGTTTTTTATTTCTTCTTCCTGCCCTCAAATCTGTGCAGTTTTGTCCCAACGGATCAATGCTTGTAAGTATTCACGATGAACACACTGCCTAGATTAATTATTGCCGGAAAAACGACAAAGATTATTTCTCTGGTAAAAATCGGCCCTTCTTCCACTGTTTCCGACCCAAATAACAGATCTCAACCAGATCGGTCCATCATTTATCCATGCCTCGATCATGTAGCATTTAATTTGGAACAAGATTCGACTTATTCTGAATTAATTTACTGATTCTAGGAAAGCACATTTCCTTGATTGTTATGCAAAAACCAAAAAGACAGGAATTACGTGTGCACTTTTGCAATGGAACATATCATAGCAGCTATGGTGGACTGACTCAGAAAGCAATCTCCTTCACTATGCTGCATCAGTAAGAAATCTAGATACTGCAAAGCTCTTTATTGCAGAAAAATAAATAAGTGGTTTATATGGAAGACAAGGATGGGTTATTTCCCATACACAGAGCCGTAAAATTTGGTAGAGCGTCAATAATAAAAGAGCTTGTAGAGATTCCTGATTCGGATGAAGTACTTGATAAAAGAAGTAGAAACTTTCTTCACCTTGGCGTTCTAAGTGGTAAAGGAAACATAAGTGAGATTTGAGAAACAGATGTTTTTCATTAGCTGTTTGGTTTTGATAGAAATTGTGAACAATAGTAGGAATTTAAATGGAAAACCATATCTCTCTGTTTTTTTGTTTTTTTTTGTTTTTATGATTTACGGCAAATTCCTATCACGTCCTGATGACAGAACTGACAACCAGCCATGCTTATTAGCACCAGGCGATTCAATCACCTATCATATCATAATAATTAAAAATACATAAATTACCAATGACAAAGATAAGAGCAACAACAAATGAAGGAAACATCTCTCAATACCTCTTAACTGGGCTCTAATTGTGTATCACTTGGGTTCTGTAATAAGATAAAATTAAAAGTTCACCAATCAAGCCTCGGTTACGCATAAATTCATATATAAACCAATCAAGCACTGAATGAGAAATTAAAGTATTTCAGGGAAATAATGTTAAAACCAGACTGTTCAAGTGTAGTATTGTAATCTGTAGTGAAAGAAGGCAGTACAAATTTATTAATCATTATAACAAATGTATTAATTGTATCAGAAGTACATAATTCAATCGTTGTATTAACTTTACTGACCTGAATGGTAATCTAAGAGAGTCTTAACTAATTAGAGAGAGAGAGAGAGAGAGAGAGAGAGAGATTTCCACAAAAAGTGTCAAGCTCTTTTAGATTAGGAGAATACTTGAGAAAACAAGGTATCAGGTAAATGTCCAGAATTTTTTTTTGTTGTGACACCCGATAAATCCGAATTAAATAAATGATACTTGGGCTCAGGGGTGGAACTCAACTTCGAGTATGGGAGGGGCTAGCCGACTAAACATCATTATACTTAAAAAATATTACAATAAAAATCAAAATCTATAAAATACAAGATAATATGATTTTTCAATATATGATTTTATAAAAGTTACAATAATTAACAAACACCAATAAATGACATGTTTAACAAAAAAAAAACATAGCATATTCAACATTATATTTTTTATATTATTTAAATTTAGACCTATGCTTTCCTAAAAGATCAAATTCTACAATAATCTTATTTGAACTAATCTTAAGCTATTTCCTTCTCAATATAAACAAGCATGTAATCTCTAAGAAACTCATCACCCATCTTGTTTCGATGTGTAGTTTTAACGAGCTTCATGGCTGAAAAAGCTCGTTCTGTAGTCGCAGTTGAGACGGGAAGAGTAGCAGTTAGTCGAATCAACCTATCTACCAGAGGATATACATTGGGTTTGCCACTTTCCACTAGTATGTGACATAAGTCGGCCAATGACAAGGAGTCTTTAAGAAGTGAATAATTTCTCATGTCAATCTCATAATGTCGTAACTGATATTGTAATTGAGCTCTCTCTTGATTGCTAAAATCTGCTGGGTAAAATTTCTCTGCAAATTTACAAGCATTTTCAATACTAAAGGAGTTTACATGTCTTGGGTCTAGACCAGCACTAAGGGTCAGAAGTTCAGTAGATTGCTCACTAAATCGATCATTTATCTCCTGTAATTGCTGATCTATTGTGGCATTAATATGCTATATATTAAATCGATCATTTATCTCTTTCATTTGTGGGATAATATGATAGTTGGAGGTGTTTACCCGGATCTCTCTCATATTTAAATGATCCAGTAGAACTTTGAGAAAGTTGCTCTTGAACAATATTCATGACATTTGAAGTTGGTTCAGGAATATCATTATCATGACTTTGAATCTTTGGTGGAGTTTGAGAGCTTGAGTTGCTTTCCTTCACCTTGAAATAAGAATCTAAGGTCTTTCTCTTAAACATAATTTTACCTGCGTACAAACTATATACAAAATAAATAAATAATGTGTTCTATAATTCCATACACTAATTATTTTTGACATATTTTAAATTTTTATGCAAAAAAATAAAAATTTAATAGACCTATGCTAAAATGCTAAAATTACCTTCATCACAAAACAAACCAACATTTATAATTAAATCAAACTCCATAATATTGAAAAAAATAATCCAATAATTAGTTGGACAAATTAATTAAAGAATAAATAAATTTGACATAATATACATAAAAAAATTATAATAAAGCACGCACCTTGTTCTTAATTAATTGGACAAAAGCTTGAGATTGACTCTTCTGACTATGAGATGAATTTAATTAATTAAATTCTGATGAAAGAAGCATAGAGACATTGAAATATATAGAAAACCCATCAATAGGACAGCTAATTTTAACTTTTTATTTTGAATTTTACTAATTTCAGAAATCAATTTTCTACTTTCAAAATATATAGAAAAATCATCAATAGAATGCTAATTTTATCTTTCTTATTTTGAATTTTTCTAATCTCAAAAACTAATTTGTTGTTTTCTAATCATCACTACTTTTTTTATATTTTCTATTCTTATAACTTCTATTTTATCTATTCTAAAATTACAAAACCTTTTTCTTTTTTCGGTAACCGTGCACAGCAATGTTGTCTATTTTTCTATTGTACTTTGTACCTTTTATATTAAGGAAGGTGATATGAGTACCCGCAGTTGAGTCCCCGCACTATACCCGCAAATAAACTTCCATAACTGCGGGGACCATATCTACATGTGGGGACCAGAAATAAATGTCAACCCTAAAATGTTGACTAAAATTATTGAACGAGAATGATTCTGACAACAAAAATTAACAATGTAAGTATTTATAAATCTAATTTTCGTATATTTATACTAGTTAAATATAGTGATTATAAAATAAGGACAGAAGTATTAATATTTATACTTTGTTCATGTTATAACATAAATATAAGATATTAATATCAATACATTAATAAAAAAAAAACTTTTTTTAATAAGTGCATATAATCCATATCACATATAGAAGTACTTATCAATACATGCATCACAAAAACAAATATACTAATATCACAAAAAGAAACATATCAGTTTGAAACATAATTCAAACATTCCAAACAATTCAAACACATACAATTCATACTATTATGCACCCCATTTACAAGCGTTCTTATCATGGATAAGAAGATTGTAAGCAAAATTGTGTCTTTCCTTGTTAATCAGATCCTACAAAACAAAACAAAACATTAGATGAGAAAACAATTATAAACATATATTAATAAGTATAACAACAAGTATTAATAACTAAACTATACTACTAAATTTTTAATTTTAACTGTTTATATTAATCCCTTAGACAGTTTTAATAACATGACAGAAAATATTAATACCATAACAAGTGTTAATACACACTGACAGAAAGTATTAACAAGTGTAATCACAAATATTAATAACTAAACTATACACTTAACCGATAGTTTTACAAATATTAATACTTGCAATTGTAACTACAAGTACTAATAAGTGTAACTACAAGTATTAATAACTAAACTATAGAACTAAATTTCTACTTGCTATTACATTAAAACCGATAACTTGCTATTACAAATATTAATCAATTAGCAAGTATTAATACATACACACATAAATATTCATCCCTCACAACATAAAATATTTATAACTAAATTTACCTGATCAAAGTCCATTTCCACATTCCTCACAAGGCAGTCAATCATACGAATGATGAATATGGCACAATCATTATCTGTTTGTTTTGGACATTCCTGCCACTGAAATTCAACGTCCTTCCATGCATCATTTCCTACAAAAAATGAATTTACATATTCTAATTAATTCATCCAATTGTAAATAGTATTACACGAAAATATATTGTATTTATACCGAGAACAAATTTATTTATAAATTTAATAAATAATACTAACCAAGCCTCCAAGCAAGGAAACATTTCATCCACCTAATTGTCTCCAAGTGCGGCTGAACATAGAAGTCATTAAATTGTTCATTACATGAGTTGTAAGAGTTAATTTCAATATTGTGTAAGTCCGCCGCAACAAGGATCCAGTGATCACGATCACACAAAGGAAGAAACAACCATCTTGCTGTTGTGAACTGAGGGCCGAACAAGAATGGTGCCATTTTCAAGAGCTGAATGTGTTGAGTTTTCGCAGCCATACGCTAACGAATAACAAAATTTAAAAACAAAAATATTAATAATAAAAAACATTAGAGAGAGTCATATATACAGTCATGTACAAAAATAAAAATAAAAACTTACAGAAATGTAAGTAGTAAAAAAGAACCAGTCATCATCAACTGGTACTTCAAGTTGCATTAATTGGCATGCTATTTCTACAAACTGCAATATATATGAATAAATTAATATGGAACAAGTATTAATATCTATATGGAATAAGTATTAATATCTATATGACAAAAGTATATACAACTAAATCCTTCTGCATCAAAGAATGGTACATCAAATTATTTAGTATGGACAAATATGTACAACTAAAATATAAAGCACTAATAATTAAACACACAACATCATATTGGATTGTACAGAACTGATATGTTTATCAAGTATTAATATCTACATGGAGCAAGTATTAATATTTATAAAGAACAAGTATATACAACTAAATCCTTATCCATCAAATAATTGTATATCAAATTATTTAGTATAGACAAGTACGTACAAATAAAATATAAAGTATTAATTTTTATAAAACAATGTGTTAAAAATTAAATTTTTTACCTCTGAGCCAATGAAGTTTCCAGAAAACAACAACTCTTTAAATTGTTCAACATTTGCAAAAATGTTTAACTCTCGATTGTCAAATGCCAAGTCTGTCTTCTTCAGATCACCTTCAAAGTACTTTATAGCCCAATTATCAAGAAGTCTGCATTGTTGCTCGCTGATGAGATTCCTAAATTTGTAGTCCCACTCGGGATCTGGCATTTCAATTGGTTCACTTAACGGTGGAGAACCATTATCAGCAAACAGGCTATCTCTGGCATAACTCCAGTCTTTGTAAAAATCGGTATTTTTAATAGGAACTTTCTCAAGTTTGACATTTGTTTCACCAAGAGCTAACTCAAGCCATTCATCAAATTTGATAGCCAGTGGAGGTAGATCTGCAATATATGGTAAATTATCTAATTGAGTTTCTTCCTCTCCCAATAACTGTACATCGGGGCTACTTTCAATTTCTTTTATCTGTTTCTTAGCTTTCCTCGGTTTGTTCTGTCTACGATATGGTACACGTACATCTTTCGCCATTGGTTGTCTCTTGGTTGCTATCCCTTTGGGTTTTGGTACCATGGAGGTTTTAGGACCATTTGTTGAACTACTGCTGGCATGAGAATTTTTCTTTGTATAAACATTCACTTCAGGTTTTTCTTTTATATCATCAACCTTTTGCTCTTTGGGGGCTGGCGGGGTCAATCCAAGGCTGAAAGTTGGATTAATCATCTGAGAAATATCCCCAAATGATTCTTGTGAAACTTGTTCTTTTTGTATAACCTCTTGTACAGATGTTTCTTTAATTTCTGGATTTGGTATCTCTGTGGAGCTCACTATTGTATTTACAATTTGGTCCAGATCATTGAGTTGGCCTTGTAGCAATTGTTCTCCTTCACCTGTAGCTTCTTCAATTACTTCAATCTCTTCATCAATATGTTCTTCCTCTTCATCATTCTCACCTCTACCAAAATTCTCACCTTCTTCAGCTTCTCTCTGAGTCTGTTCTGTCTGAGTCTGTTCAGTTTCCTCTGTTCTGTCTGACCTTTTCTTTCCTTCTACACCTTCTAGCAATCTCGGACTCCTCCTCCTTTTCAGGTTTTTTTGTTCTTCATCTATCAATTGATTTACTTCTTTCTTTGTACGCTTCTTTGGTGCTTCTTTGCCAACTTCTGGTGTAGGACTTACAGCCTGAAAATTCAAATTCTTCTTGGGTGTATGGCTACGGCTAAGAGGTGTTTCCATCTCTTGAGTAATTTTACTCTTAACAACCTTAGCAGCAGCTGAAAAAGAAAATTATTTTAAAACAATAAACATGATAAGGACTAACGGTCAATAATTAAAATAAGAAATAATAACATCTGTATAATAATGTATTAATAACTAAAATACATAAATAGTTAAAATTACATACAACTAACTAATTTTAAATATACAGGAAAAAGTATTAATACCTAAATATATCAGGTAATTACAGTTGTTCGTAAATAATATGAAACAGTCTATACATTTATACAAAAATATTTACAAATATTAACAAGTAAATTTTCAAGTATTAATATCTAAAGATATCAAGTATTAATAAACAAATTCCAACAAGTATCAATACCATAAAAGTGTAAGTACACACATCTGTAGTAACCAAGTTTCAATAAGTAAATCACAAGTACTAACATTTGCACAATGAAGTTATTTAATTAGATATTACCTGGTTTCTTAAAAATTAACTCCTGCTCATTTGCAGTCAGCTTCCTTCCACGTGTATTAGGCTTCTTGCCTGGTGCACCTTTGCCAACTGATGGTGTAGGAGTTATGTCATATTGCAATCTCCTCTTCGGTGTATTGCAACTACTGCGAGGTGTTTCCTTCACTTCAGAAATTTTACGTTTACCACCTGAGGGAAAAAAAAAATATAATGTAGGATTAATAAAGAAAAATGATTATTGTCATTTGTTCAAATATGAAGTACTAATACCTATAAAAATGAAATATTAATAACTGAAGTAAGTAACTATTTACAATTACGTACAACTAAGTAATTATTAATAAATAAAGGAGAAGTATTAATACAATTAATTAACCATTATTTAAAAAACTAAGATGTAAATTATCAAGTATTAATACTTGATGCCTTCAAATAACTAAACTTTTAATAACTTTTCACCAAGTATTAAAAAAACTAAGATATAAATTATTAAAAATCGCAAGTATTAATAAACACTACAACAAGTATTAATACCAGAAATAATAAAGTATTGTAATGATTAAAATCAACTTTTAATAACTACACTTCATATGTGTTAATATATGTACAATGAAGTTATTTTTAATTAAACATTACCTGATTTCTTAGAACTTTTTTCCTTCTCACTTTCATTGCCGACAAGATGCTTCACCAGCATCTCCAACAGGTGATTGATCCTTCCCTTTAAGAGTTATCAATATTACCAATTATAAGTCAAATAAAAATACAAATAATGAAATTGTAAAGTACTAATAATTGTACACAATTGTATTTATAAATGTGAATTAAATAATAGAACTTACGTGATTTTTTCATCATCTTGCTTATGTGTGAACGCCATTCTACAATAGAACAATGCTCAACAACTTTCATTTCTGATCTCGGGGACAAGGGTTGCAGTTGTGGGTGCTGTTGCTGATTTTCTTCGTATGTTAGTTCGGCAAATCTCTCTTTTTCATTCAGATTCATAAGTTCTTGGCAAGGTTGCATGGCAAAAAGCCAAAAAATGGGGGTCATCTTAGACAACAAGTCAAGAAGTTTATGGTTTGGCACACTTTGAAGGGGCTTATAGTTTTTTATAAGTAGAAAAAACTTGTGCGCGAAAAAACCTTTCGAAATCAGCTTCTCACCACCTTTCCGTTTAAGTGCATCGGTTAGCACGTCTGAATCTTTAACATCCCTCAAGTGGGGCTCAAGTGTTGACCTCTTCCAGGTGATATTCATCTTCCAATTGAGATACCTAGGAATGCGGCCACTAAATTTGTATACACCTCTTATCTTTACATGCTCATAAAACCATGCCTAACAAAAATAAAAAAAGGGTTAATTTTCAGTGCATTGACAAGTATTCATACATAAAAAATACAATTAATTACAATTATTTGGTTACATGTATTAAGACATAAACAATATAAGTATTAATATTTAAATGAATGATGTATTTGTAACTGAATTAGAAATTGGTTGAGTTGTTGGCATGTATTAATGTATAAACAATTAAAGTATTAATATCTAAATTAATGATGTAGTTGTAACTGAATTAGTTATTGGTTGAGTTGTTTCATATATAATGAATTTCAAATTAAAAAAGATTATATATATAATAACTTACAACAAGAGCCAAAGCACACCCTGGCAGTGTACCGGACAACTTTTTCGGTTTCCTCTTCTTGTTTGCCAATTCCTCTTGTGAACTGTCAACGACCACTTCCTCTCCAGTTTTCTTTAACTTGCACCAAGCTGAATTATGTGGGATGTTATCCATCAACATTTGGTACACAGATTCAGACCAATTGTAAAACTTGAGTTCTTTCAGATCATCTGCAATGCCGAACATGTGAATCGGCACATTCCCAGTGGTTTGCGGGAACAGAATAGTTGTAAACAAATAGAGAACCAGTAATCGTACTACATCCTCTGGTGGACCATTATCAATTGCTTGGACAATTGCATCTTCCAGCTGTTTTCGTGTGATTTCACCAGTATGCTGTTGGAAATGATGACTTAGGAGAGCATATACAGTAACACAGTCCCTTTTGTACTGAACAAGTTTTCCATCAGTAGAGAGTCCCATTACTATTGCAACCTCATCGGGTGTGAATTTCAGAGTGTGAGAAGTACAGGAAGGACCACTGCCTGTTTTGAAAATAAATGACCCTTTACCATCCCACATCAACAAAATTTGATGTAAGACAGCATTGTTCACTTCTGTTGAAATTGGTAAACCAAATAGATGCAGAAAATGTGTTTTTGCTAATGACCGTATATGAACCTCATTTAATTTCTTCAACACACGAGTGTGAAAAAAAATCATAGCTGTTTCGACACAGCATTTGTTTTTGATACAAGAATCTACCATCCTTGGAGGTTTTTCCCGTGAATCACCTATGAAAGAATAACAAAAAAATAATAAATATTAAGAATAGTACTCATACATATACAAAAAGAGACTCAACAAAATGCAAATAAAATAGAAACTTTTTGACAAATACCTTTCTTATACCCGGGACGACGTCCCCTGGGAAGTTTGACAACTTCAGGTGGTTTCTGAAATACATTTAGTGATGTTTCTGTACCTATTTGAAAAAAAAAATAGATGAAAGTAAATTAAAACTTATGGACTGATTTAATCCAGTATTAACGTCTGACAAAACATGTGTGTGCACCTAAATAGTTACTGATATTTAATAAAACAATGAAGTATTTATGTCTGATGATAATTATTATAAAACAATAAGTAAAATTTTATGCAAATTTGGACATGCAAAATGGCAATCTGTGCTAAATAATAAACTACTAACTGATGATTAGGTTATTTATAACTATAATAAGAAATGATTAACTAATATCAACCATTACAATATCAAAATGGCAATCTGTGCAAAATTTGCATCCATACATACTAATGTAAACATGCAAAGGATAATCTGTCAAATTGATAAACAATTGTAAGAAATTATGAATAAATATCTTATTTCTTAACATTAATATGTGACAATGTATACATGCAAACAATAATCTGTCAAAGTAAGAAATGATTGTAACTACATTTCATTAATTCGAAAAAAATTAAGCAAAAAATGTACCTAAAATCGTATAAAAGGAAAGATCTATAACCAGCAACAAATGTATTTACACCATTTGTAATCTTCAACACTTTCCCTACCAAGCAAAGCACAAGCGAAAATGATCGTCTGACCATGGTGGTTAACGCCAACAAATAAAACAAGAGGCATATCATACCTGACACATATTGGAAGCCACAACAAAATTAACAATAAGTATATAATAATCGTAATGTTAATTGTTATTCACACTTCTATTAATGCATGTTTCATAATATATTTATAGCTATAAAGAATAACAACACTTCAATCCATTAAAAACTATTAAATGATATAAATGTAAATTTTTTTTACAGTTATTTATATTTCCACACCAGTAAGTATTAATAACTAAACACTCTAATATGTACCTTCATTGAAATAAGTATTAATACATATAAATTTAACTATTTGTTTGTAAAGATTGCAACTGAAACAAGTATTCATGTCTGAATTAAGAATGTATTTGTACCTACATATTAATTTCCTATCAAATTATTGATATTGTAATATACTAATGAAAAATTAAGAACGTATATTTTTCATAAATAAATAATTAATACCTGTTTGTCAAATATGTTGCATCCATCACAACAACATCATGGAAATACTTGTAAGATGCTCGATTGCGGCCATCAGCCCAAAAAATGCTCCATAAACGACCATCAGTTGTATATTCATATCTATAAAAAAAATCACGATCGATTTTTTCCTTATTAGCAAAACACTCAAAGAGCAATTGAGCATCATTACCTCCAATGGACTGCAATTTCAACCTTTTGTATTTGTCAATATGATTTCGAGCATCTCTACGGGTAAAAGGACACCGCATGTAACCTCCAGCGGTTTGTATTACCAGTTTGATATTAACTGAAACAGCAACACCTTGGTCTTGATTATACTCCAATAACCTCTGATATTGGTTTGTAATATATCGGAAGCCTGCAATAAGGAATGCGGTTTCGGGTACCAAATCATGATTGTGTGACAAATTAACTTTTTTCACAACCCATTTTCCAGTCAGATCTGTATCACCCAATTTAACAGATGCTTGACAACCTGTCCCAATATAACCCTTCTTCTTTTGTGGAACAGGACCATCATCAAGACTTAATGGCGGTTTGCATTTGCCACAAGCAAATGTGTAATGGTTTATTATGCTAGTACCCCTCTTTTTGTGGTTTGACCTCTTGACAACACCAAATCCAACTTTCTTAGCGTATAATTCATAATATTGCAGTGCTTCATTAATACAATCAAATACATCTCCAACAGCTGGTGGCAATAATTCATGATCTTCATCATCCATCTCATCAACTTCATTTATTTCACCTACAACATCATCAACCTCACCTTCTTCATTTTGTATAGCATCCAACTCATTGTTCAGAGATTTCATTGTCATATTCAAATCAAAATCTCTTACACCAGCAACATCAACATCAACTGCTGAATTTCCATCTACATTAACTGTTTGCTGTTCCACAACATCCAATCCCATATTAACATCCCAGTCAATCTCTCTAATGCCCGCATCATCGCTTATTACTTCATTAGAACGATACAGTTCTTCATAAAAACGATACAAATTCACCTCATTAAATGCATCACCATTTTCTTGTATGCATAATTCATCATTACCATACTCATTTAGATCAATATCCATCCTGATATTAAACAAAAAAAAAATTATAGTACTTATCGTATTACAAAAATAAATATTAACTTTTAATCAAGTAAGTATTTATAACTATAATAACAAATATACAAATAAAATACAACTATTACCTAGAAGACTGAGTTGACATGACACCTACAAAAATAACTATTAACTTATATAATTACAAAGTTTTTATATCTATAATTCCAAAATTTTAAAAAATATATGTATTACCTGCAAAATAACCAATGGAACTGAATTGATATAACACCTACACAAAGAAATGTTAACACATATTCAAGTAAGTATTTATACTAGTGATAACAAAAGGTTAATATTTATAACTATTAACTGGAAGAAGATCAAAAGGTCTTAATTCATATAATACCTACAAAAATAAGTATTAACATATATGATAAAGAAAATATTTATATCATTAATTCCAAAAGCGAAAAAATAATACATATATTACATTAGAGAAGATCACAATAGACAGTAAAGTATTAATACATATAACACACAAGTAGTAATATATATACAATGAAGTATTAATATTTCTACAAAAAATTATAATTACACAGCACAAACTTATCAATTCCCTTTACTTTGCATATCCTCTTCTTATATATCATACAAACAATAACTATCAAGTATTTATACTAGATCTGGGAAGAAATGTTGCAACATCTATCAATTATTTATTCATCAACAATGAACAACTCGCAGATTAAACAATTTTATCTCCGCAAGTCAGAATGTAAAAAAGAGGAAACAATTTCGCATGCATCAATTACGAAAATGGAAGGTAATTAATTGCGATTTGAATTCGATCACCGAGGTTAGTATTTGCTTTTGTGTTGAATCAGACATCAGATGTCAAATCGTTGATAAAACGCTGATCGAATTCAAATCGAAATAAAATCGCTGATAAACCGCTGATCAAACACATACAAATGAGAAGAGAGAGACGTACCGAAAGATGATAGATCGACAAATGTAAATAAATCGCTGCTAGAATTCAAAAAGAGAGGAAATAAGTTCGAATTGGCTAATCGCCTTCAGATTGCCATTAAAATGAGAAGAAATGACTTCAGATCGCCATTAAAATCGCGGAAGCTCCGAAAATGGTAAAGCGGAGAGAAATATATGTTTGAATTTGAAAAATGAAGGTTTAACCAAATTGATAGTTAGTGGGGTCCACCAATGACGGTTATGGTAGTTAATCACAGATTAAAATCCTGCGGGTACGATGCGGGTATAAAAACGAGGGTACTATACAAACATTATTCTTATATTAAATAATGAGAAGTTTTCATTTAGGCCACGTGATAGATTCAAATAAAGTCAAATAGTCAATGTTACACTTATATATTAATATCACAGGGGAGGCTAAGACATAAACCGTCAGCCACCTTTGGCTTGTACCACCTTCCGCTCCTGCCTGGGCTCATAAATCTCAAAAAATGACATTCCCATGAATTCATTTCACGCACCAACCAATCTGGGTTCGCAAGGTGGATTGGCGCACCCGTTGGTGTGCGAATTGACGTGGCGCATCAGGTGCACGGATTGAATTGGCGAACCCCCTGGTTCGCAGAACCATTTGACGCACCAATAGGTGCGCATGGAAATTAACATACTTGCACGTATTTTAATGTACTTAGCACGGATCTTGATGCAATCAAAGGGTTTGAAATATGTGACATACTTGCGCCTGAGATATGTGACTCAAATTTGAAATTAATATTGGTGCGCGAAAGGATTTGGCGGACCAGGGTGGATGCGCCAAAGGGTTGTGCGAACCCAATCTTTGTGCGCCATATGGTGGTGCGAACCCAGTCCACCACATGAACTCGCGCACTAAGTGGTGCGCCAAATCATTGTGCGAGTCTGGATTGGCTGGTGCATCAAACTATTGTGCGGGAGTGTCATTTTTATCAATCCTTAAATCCGGATGTAAAAAAATTTCGGTATTCGATATTCCAATGCGCAATTTCTCCAAGTTGTTAAAATTTCTGCAGTTAAGAATATCCTTCTCCAATTGTCCCTTCATTGAAAAAAAGAATAAAATAATTATCAGTGGTATTCCAACGAGTAATGATGACTGCAATTTCTGGGTTAAATTTTGTTGATAATTATACAAGCAACATGATTTAGTATGGAAAAGGAGTGACAAGGATGATTCTGATAAATAAATATATATGGCGGTATGGAACGTGCTTATGTTATGCAAGAATAGAATATGTAATACCGTGACTGACGTGTCCGGTGTCTAATGGAATAAGATTTGGTCCAAATAATTTTGGACCGGAGACCGTCTAAAGCCTCTAAAAATCGTACAATTAAAGTTCGACCAGTCGATTCAAACCGCTCAACATAATTTTCATATTAAAATGTACTCAGAGACCAAATTTTATATTTTTTTGAAAAATTTTACTATATTTTTTAGATTCGTACAAAATCACTATTTTTAGACTGTTCAAAAACAGTGATGTTGTACATTTCTAAAAATGTGGTAAACAATTTCCAGCAAGAAATATAAAAATTGATCTATAAGCACATTTTAATATGAAAATCATGTTAAACAGTTCGAATCGATTGTTTAAACTTTAATCATACGATTTTTAGAGACTTTAGATAATGTCCTCTCCAAAACTATTTGGAGTTTTGGACTAAACCCTTTTCCATTAGACACCGGACACGTCGGTCCCGCAAAATATGAGATATCAATACACACTCGAGGTTGGGATGGCTTCTCAGTCCTCAATTGTGCTCCGGGCCCGCTTCTAATTTTCCCTCATGTTCTCTTGAGGCTCGGGGCTTTGTATTCGGTCCAGCTCATTAAGACATATAATCCGGGCTCTGCTCAGCCCGTGTAACGCTCAGGGCTTTGTATCTGCCTTTCTCAAATGTGATTTTTTTTTATCAAACGTAAAATTGAGGAAGCGAATACTATATCAGATAGATTTTTAAGTTATTTTAATATATTTATTTTCATTGACCACTTGACTTTGTATTAATCGAATTGGAAAAATTACAAATTTTACATGTACACGCATCACTCGTGAAGTAATCAGTTTAAAAAAAATTAATTCATAGTTTGAAGATAATCTGATATATTTTGAAATTAAGCTCATCAACTCTCTTATAAAGCCTGGTACATGCACGCACAACATGTTGAACTGAGAAACCAAACTCTTGAATTAAGTCCATGATGAAAAATGAATTGAAATTTTGTGATTTATATAAGCAGTTACTAAAAATGACTTTCTAAATGATCTTTGGGGAGTACTATACCCTCAAAAATAATTTTTAATTTGTTTTCATTGATCAATAGATTCTTAGATCCACATTGAAGATTTTCAATATATAATATGGAAAATGAAAATGTTGAAATTTCTTAAACAATAATGGATGTTTTAAATATCAACAAAGATAGAAATAAAAGATTGGATCCCAATGTCTTTTCACGTCAAATTAAAGGCAAGCGGAGGGATAGAATAATTGTATTGGTTTTGTTTTATTATATGATAATGGAATCATAGTGACAAATGAATATTCGGTTCTGTTTGATGGGTTTAAAAATTAGTGATTCGAGAATAATTCGGGTATAATTCGAAAATATATGAATCGGAGATCTCAGTTTCATAGGAGAGCAAAAAAAAATTAAAAATTATTCGCAAATAATTCAGATCTAAAATTCGGAAAAAGTTCATAAAATTCACAAATAATTGGATCAGTCAAAATTTAGTTAATCAAATAATTCAGTGTTCGGTTTGCCATCGCTAAGAAAAACATTTAATGCGCTAATAATTTGCAAATTAAATCTAATAGAGACAACATGCATGAGACTTGCAGGGTCGTCATCATTGTCTTCGTCACGCCATCACGAGAACAAATCGAGTAGAGGTTCGATCACGATTTTAAAAATTGACTTCATTGCTGATCATTGATATTTTTTAACATCGACCTTAATTATTCGAAATATATTCATGTATAAGTATCACCTTTTAGGTATGAAACACACGTGGTAAGGAAACTTTTGTTTTTTTTTGAAGGAGAAACATGGGGTCGAGCCCCCAAATTCCATTAATTTTACATCAAAGGTGTAATAAAAGTTTATGTACATGAGATATTTACAAAGAAATTATAAGATATTTGGTTAATATATATTTTTATTGCAACACGCGTATACGAGTTGTAAGTTGTAAGGGTACCTAGTTAGTGCTTTATAATAAGCATGAACTTTTGGCTAGATTGAAAGGGTATATATGCAGCATATAACTGACTCCAACCCCAAGTCTGTCAAAGCATCCTCAACCTGTTCAGGGTGGATTCATAATTTTTGTCGGAATAAAAAAAATATCGAATCAGATTTGAATAGCTAATTAGATTTAAACTTATTAACTAATTGTATATTTGATAAAAAAAATAATACTTCAACTAATTGTATATACAGATGGGACACGGTACATTCCAAACCTAATATTAATTACGCCGCAGTGTTTTTTTTGCAATGATTCTCGTTATTAAAAGAGAAACTGCATGAACTATTTGGATATAAGGAAGATGAATAAAAGTGAGACTTTTGAATCAGCTAGTTATGTCATAAAAATTAACATTACTAATCCTAATTCTGATTCAAATATTATATAATTGTAAACATGTATCTTTCATAAGTAGAAATATAATTTCTATTAATTTCATGTTTAGATATGGGAAGGATGCATGTTTGAGTTTATTAGATTCAAGTATATTAATCCACACACATGCTTTTATTGTCTAAAATAGAACACCAAATTAAAGAATTATAGACGAAAGATGCTTAGTTAATTGATTGCTTGATGATCATCACCTACACCTACTATAAATACCATCCATATTTATTCCATACCGTGTTTGCCTTCATATTCGTTTTAGCATTATTGGTCATGTTACCATGCCATGTTAGACTGTAATTAATTAAGAAGACCTAAGGCCATCTGTTCTTTTGAAGTCATCATGATAAGCCTTAATCTATTCTATCAGTCATATATAAATAATAGATGTGCAGTTGATACCAAGGAATTATATAATCTTAATTAATTAATTAATTAATTTAACCCTCATTTTTTCCCCCAAAAGACTAAGACACCTAATATTGACTATGGCACGAATCTCCTATATTCTAAATAGGCACCCAAATAATTAATTTTGACTCGGTTGTAAGTATTCTACTTCCTCAGTTTTACAGATTTAATTTGCACTAGTTTGGTGAATCCTCCTAGTTCGGCTACTCTCCTCCTCTGCTGCATGCACTGCACTTACAGCTATTAATTTCCCTTAATTAGCATGCTTTTCTTTTGTCGTTTCTGCACTGAGTTTAGTTAAGTGTTTTTTTATTGGGAGTTGGTGTAGCTCCTGTTTTATATATTCAACCGAATCAATAACAATTGAATTATTTTTTTAGAAAGGGTTAATTTTTCTTTTATATACAGTTTTAGCCCTAAAATTTAAATAGGTAATTTTTCATCAAAGAATCACTCTCCTAATTTAATTTGGTTATTTAATTAATGCATAGTCAATTAAGTCTTTATTTTACTAGCTTACACTATTATATTAATGGTATGAATGATAGGAATGGATCTACAAAAGCTGGTCAAATAGGTCTTCATCTAACATTAAAAATTATATATAGTAGGAAGCGTAACTTGATTGCTGATCATTAATATTTGGCCTCGTTTTGAATTGAACCTAATTTGAAATATGTTCATATGCATCACTTTTTAGGTATGAAATATGCCAAGGAATATTTCTCTTATATCTTGGTTTGATGATATATTCTAATTACAACGGTTTGGAAGTGTAGACTAATTGGTGATTGTTTAATTGCGTTTAGATCATTTTTAAGAGGCTTGAATTGATGTCAAGTGATCAGGTTGAATGATTTGCTATTTAAAACAAGTGAAACAAAACTGACAGCAGACCATGCATGATCGTGCTCCCGTATTTCATGTCGAAGTGCTAGTTCCTGGTTCCCCTGTAGGGGTGCAAATGAGCTAGGTTCAGCTCAGATTCAGCTCGACTCATCAAGATAAGCATACTTGGCTCGGCTCGACTCCGCTCAATTTGGAAAGAAAAAACTCGGCTCGGCTTGGCTCATATAAATACTTGGCTCGGCTCGGCTTGGCTCATATAAATACTTGGCTTGGCTTGGCTTGGCTCATTTAAATTGTATATACAGATGGGACACGGTACATTCCAAACCTAATATTAATTACGCTGCAGTGTTTTTTTTGCAATGATTCTCGTCATTAAAAGAGAAACTGCATGAACTATTTGGATATAAGGAAGATGAAGAAAAGTGAGACTTTTGAATCAGCTAGTTATGTCATAAAAATTAACATTACTAATCCTAATTCTGATTCAAATATTATATAACTGTAAACATGTATCTTTCATAAGTAGAAATATAATTTCTATTAATTTCATGTTTAGATATGGGAAGGATGCATGTTTGAGTTTATTAGATTCAAGTATATTAATCCACACACATGCTTTTATTGTCTAAAATAGAACACCAAATTAAAGAATTATAGACGAAAGATGCTTAGTTAATTGATTGCTTGATGATCATCACCTACACCTACTTTAAATACCATCCATATTTATTCCATACCGTGTTTGCCTTCATATTCTTTTTAGCATTATTGGTCATGTTACCATGCCATGTTAGACTGTAATTAATTAAGAAGACCTAAGGCCATCTGTTCTTTTGAAGTCATCATGATAAGCCTTAATCTATTCTATCAGTCATATATAAATAATAGATGTGCAGTTGATACCAAGGAATTATATAATCTTAATTAATTAATTTAACCCTCATTTTTTTCCCCAAAAGACTAAGACACCTAATATTGACTATGGCACGAATCTCCTATATTCTAAATAGGCACCCAAATAATTAATTTTGACTCGGTTGTAAGTATTCTACTTCCTCAGTTTTACAGATTTAATTTGCACTAGTTTGGTGAATCCTCCTAGTTCGGCTACTCTCCTCCTCTGCTGCATGCACTGCACTTACAGCTATTAATTTCCCTTAATTAGCATGCTTTTCTTTTGTCGTTTCTGCACTGAGTTTAGTTAAGTGTTTTTTTATTGGGAGTTGGTGTAGCTCCTGTTTTATATATTCAACCGAATCAATAACAATTGAATTATTTTTTTAGAAAGGGTTAATTTTTCTTTTATATACAGTTTTAGCCCTAAAATTTAAATAGGTAATTTTTCATCAAAGAATCACTCTCCTAATTTAATTTGGTTATTTAATTAATGCATAGTCAATTAAGTCTTTATTTTACTAGCTTACACTATTATATTAATGGTATGAATGATAGGAATGGATCTACAAAAGCTGGTCAAATAAGTCTTCATCTAACATTAAAAATTATATATAGTAGGAAGCGTAACTTGATTGCTGATCATTAATATTTGGCCTCGTTTTGAATTGAACCTAATTTGAAATATGTTCATATGCATCACTTTTTAGGTATGAAATATGCCAAGGAATATTTCTCTTATATCTTGGTTTGATGATATATTTTAATTACAACGGTTTGGAAGTGTAGACTAATTGGTGATTGTTTAATTGCGTTTAGATCATTTTTAAGAGGCTTGAATTGATGTCAAGTGATCAGGTTGAATGATTTGCTATTTAAAACAAGTGAAACAAAACTGACAGCAGACCATGCATGATCGTGCTCCCGTATTTCATGTCGAAGTGCTAGTTCCTGGTTCCCCTGTAGGGGTGCAAATGAGCTAGGTTCAGCTCAGATTCAGCTCGACTCATCAAGATAAGTATACTTGGTTCGGCTCGACTCCGCTCAATTTGGAAAGAAAAAACTCGGCTCGGCTTGGCTCATATAAATACTTGGCTCGGCTCGGCTTGGCTCATATAAATACTTGGCTCGGCTCGGCTTGGCTCATTTAAATACTTGGCTCGGTTCGGCTCGGCTCGCGAGCCAAGCCCAACAAAGTAGTTATAATAGAACTTGACATTTTCATATGATCTAAATCTTTTGCTACAACGATACTGTGTAATTGTAAATTATAGAAATGAATTATATTTGAAGTCAAAATATGCTGCCTCAAGAAAAGTGCGATGCATTACTTTCTTTATATGAGCAAGTATAATGTAATTTTGTTTATGCAATATATATATTTTTTAATTGTGCACTCTATCAAGAAAAATGACACTGTTAACAGGCCCATTATCTGAAAGACTCGCCCAATGCTCAATTTCAGGAGACAAACTTGGGTCCGATGCCCATCGGAATCAAACTGAGTGCGATGAGTTCCAAAACCGTCCAAATCACTTTAAGATATGTGCGTATTGCTTTAATGTCAATGCACATTTACTTCAAATTTCAAAGTTTTTCAAATTTCAATTTTTTTAAAAATTTGAAAAAAATTAAAATTTGGAAAACTTTGAAATTTGAAAAAAAAATTTGGATCTTGTTTGTACGATTTTTAAAGTGCATCGGATGGAGATATCTTCTCATGTGATGACCTCGATCATGCCTAAGCTCACCGACACGATCACCAACACGATCATACCTATGCTCACCGACACGATCACCAACACGATCACCGACCAGATATTTATGTTAGCATACTTATGTGGTTTGGATATTTAGCATACTTATGTTGGTATATTTATGTTTTTGTGATACTTATTCATATTCTTGTTCTATGTGATTGTTTATGCGTTTTTAATATTGATTATATATGGGAATATCGATGCGATTGTACGTCTGATAACAATTCCGAAATGACAAAAATATCAATAATAAATAAAACCAATCGAATCAGAACGAATAATTAAAAAAAACAACAGAAACAAATTTATCTTAAAAAAATAAAAATAAATAACTATCAGCGACCGGTACAAAAAGCATCAGACACCAGGCATCAACAACCGGCGCCTTCATTATTAGCGACCAGAAAAATGGTCTCTGATACTCAGGTTATCAGCGACCAACATGATTGGACGCTGATAACTAAACATGACGTCATCATGTATTTTCAGAGACCAAAGTGACGTAGTCTCTGATAATGTATCAGCTACTGGGATGACATCATTCAGCGACCGGTGACGTCATCCGAGAGGTATTAGAGACCATGCTTTCAGCGACCGGTAATCAGCGACCAAATATAATATCAGCGACCGGCAACCTTATTATCAGCGACCGGGTTCACCGGTCGCTGATAACCCTGTCTACTGTAGTGGAGTCCGATTCGTTATGAAATATTGAGCCACTCAACTCATAGATTCGCGAGCCGGCTCGACTCATTAGCAACCCTAAATCCCCTGTGAACCGAGCCGACAATGAATTCATACGACCAAAGATAACACGAGAATTTTGTTTAGATCCAGACTATCTGATCAGAATTCACACGAATGAAGGGATCCATGCATTCCACGTCAGGCCAGATTTGCCCGGATTCTGATCGGACGGTCTGGAATATTTTAACAAAAATATTTTGTTACCTCAGATGATATGGACTCGCCGACCATGGGTCCCATGAGGCTGAACAACTGATCCATTTACTTCAGAACTTGTCATAAATCACTATTTATTAGTCATGTTACCATGCCAGTAACATGCCACATGTGACTATATATAATTAATTAACAAGACCTAATTAGGGCTGTCAACTCTTTTGAAGTCATGGCTTTAATCTACTTGATTATATTAGTCACATGTGTAGTATCCAAGCTATAATGCCTCGAGGATTATAAATAGCACTTGGGCATTGGATACCAAGGAATATAACCTTAACTAGCTCTCCCTGTTCAAATAAAATTTAGCTCCCATTTAAACCCAACAACCAAAAATTGAGTACCAAACGTACCAATGATGATAAACACCTCAGTACATGCTTTCCTGAATTCTTCTCCTCTCTCACTGTCCAGTGCCATCCTTCTTTTTGCCTTGTTATTTGTCTTCCAAAAATACCGTATAAAGAAAAACACCATTTCAAAACAAACACAACTTCCTCCAGGACCAATCCCTTGGCCGCTTGTCGGTTGTCTCCCCGCATTGCTCCAACAGAAACCTGTCTTTCGATGGATACACCTCCTTATGAAAGATATGAACACAGACATTGTATGTGTTCGTATTGGCAAAGTTCACATTGTACCAATCATCTGTCCTAAAATTGCACAAGAAGTACTAAGAAAGAAAGATGCAATATTTGCTTCAAGGCCCACAAACTTTGCCACAAACTTGCTTCGTGGAGGTGCATTTCTTTCCCCTTTTGGCGATCAATGGAAGAAAATGAGGAGGGTTCTGACTTCTGAAATTGTCGGTCCAGCAAGGCACCGTTCCTTGTATGATAAAAGAGCTGAAGAGGCAAACCACCTTGTGCAATATGTGTACAATCTATGTCAAAGTTCAAAAGACATTGACATCAGGCTTGTTACACGGCATTATGGTGGGAATGTGACTCGGAGGCTAATGTTCAACAAAAGGTACTTCGGTCAAGTGATGCCAGATGGAGGCCCAGGCGCTGATGAAATAGAGCACATAAATGCAGTCTTCGATTTACTCAGTTGCCTCTTTGCCTTTTCCATATCTGACTACTTTCCAAGTTTGATAGGTTTAGACTTGGATGGTCATGAGAAGATTCTAGAAGATGGACGGAAGGTATTTGACAAATTTCACGACCCTATTATCGAAGAAAGAATCAAACTCTGGAGGCAAGCTAGCAATGATAGTGAAAGAAGAGAGCCTGAAGACTGGCTGGATGTTCTCGTTTCACTTAAAGATGCAGATGGACAGTTCCTTCTTACTGCAGAGGAGATCAAAGCACAAGCTATTGTAAGGAACTACTTCACTTACAGTTATCTTTGTAACTTATTTCTTAATGTACTTAAATTTAATGAAATGGATTTTGTCCACCATAATAATGAACAATAATAAGTACCATCCTTTTTTCAAAATTTTAAGGGTCTATATTACAATATTTTTTATAAATTGTCAATAGAACGAAGAAACATGATAATAATGCAAGCAAAACAATTCAACGTGTTGTGAATCTGATGAAAGGCCTCGTATATACAATAACTGCATTAGATTTGTCCCTTTTAGTTTTTCAATGTTGTTACTTGCTAAAATTGACAACTAATGAACCTTTAATTTGGATAGGAAATGTTCGTTGCCAATGTCGACAACCCTTCAAATGCAGTCGAATGGATTCTTGCAGAGATGATGAACAACCCTGAGATTCTTGAAAAAGCCATGGAAGAAATTGATAATGTGGTTGGGAAGGAAAGACTTGTTGATGAATGCGACATGCCTCAACTCAACTACCTCAAAGCCTGTATTAGAGAATCTTTTCGCCTTCACCCAAGGGTGCCGTTCAATCCTCCACATCTTGCCATGGAGGACACCACAATTGCAGGTTACTTCATTCCCAAGGGAAGTCATGTGATTTTAAGCCGACTTGGGATTGGCCGAAACCCTAAAACTTGGGAAGAACCTCTCAAGTTCAAGCCCGAGAGGCACTTGATTGACAAGTGCTCAGAAGTGGTACTTACTGAACCAGAATTGCGTTTTATAGCGTTTGGTAGTGGACGGCGTGGTTGTATGGGCATCACTCTAGGCACAACTATGACCGTAATGTTAGTTGCAAGACTTCTTCAGGCGTTTACTTGGAGTAAACCATCTGGTGTTTCTTCAATTAGTCTCATGGAAGCACATGAAGGAACTGCCCTTGCTAAACCTTTAGTTTTGCATGCTCAGCCACGTTTGACCAACTTATTTATCAACTAAGCCAATCAATCGGTCATGGTGACATAAAAGTTCAGTTCATTATGTTAGGGTTGAGTCATTAATTGTGGCTAACATGTTTCAGTTGGGTCTTTTGGTCATTGACATCTTACTGATTTACTCGATAGAGAGTTTGGTTGGTTATGTTTGTGATATTATCTAGTCCAATTGTATAAATAATTGTATCATGTTTATGTTTTATGAATAATATGTAATTCTATCTCATAAAAATATATCAATTGTAATGTGTTACAAAATAGATGATTGTGAAAATTCAAAATCAGAATTATAACAATGGAAATTAACTTGATCTTGGAGGTTCCTTTTACGTCTAGTTCTTCAAAGCCCTCTCGTAGTTTGTTCAACATGCTTTCTTTGTGTCTAACCTCTGAGAATACTAGTTGGAGACATGGTATAGCGATATACCAAACGTGTCTCACTTATTCACCACCAAAGTATCTAGTACTCACGAGTCATGATTATCTCTTTTTGGGTATCAGAGAAGGATGAGACAAAGACGAAAAAATTAAAGTAGCAAGGGGTGGGAGAAATCTCTGATATTGAATGTGCTCCATTTAAAGGGTGCACAAACATTCCCTGGGCGCCGCCCCTAAGAGATTCGCAGGCAATTAAAAGAGTTAAAAAATGTACCAAAAATACTATATTTTGACTTAAACATTGGCCATAAATCTTTTAAGATTAGGGATTTAGATAAGAATCAAACTACTTTCATATATTTTGAGTAATTTTGCAGATTTGAAGATATGGAAGGTTTTCGGGACAAAATTAGACCAAAATAGACAAAATCAAATGAATAACATTCTACACGGGTCCATACAGCATGATCTCATACCGCATGTGGCCAATAAGTGAATAACTTAAGAATCGGCTAAGTCAGAAAGTGTGTACAACATGACACAACCGGCATGTGACATGAATCCATAATGCATGGACCAGAGCTTCCAAAAGAAACAACAGTTTTTTTTTTTAAATGCTGACAGTGGCTGTCAGTGATAGTTCATACAAAAAAAAAAAAAAATAAAAATGGAAAAATACATCAGTGATACTGCCAATCAACAACACAATGAAAATAAATTAACAATTTTGTATCCACAGTTTGGCTTATTACAGCGTGCACTCTTCAATCATCTTGAGTGGTGTTTCCTTGCCCTCAAAAATCCTCTTATTTCGTTGCTTCCAAATTGACCAGCAAGTTGAGATGAAGTATATCGACCACTGTTTTTTTCCCATACCAGAGTTGGCTGCATTAGAACCAGATTTGTTCCAAGTATCAACCACTATATTCGCTACCGACATGAGACGCACACCTATGATGGTCTCCATTCTATTCCACAATCTGACTGCCTTTGGACATTTAAAAAACAGATGCATTATTGACTCTATCATACGCAATCCACAAGTCTGACATATTGGAGAGCACGGGAAGCCTCTCCTTGCCATCATCTTCCGAGTGAGCAATCTTTTCTTAAGTAGGAGATAAGTGAAGATACGTATAGTTGGCGGAACCTTATATCTCCATGTATGAGCATAGGGCCATGCAATCTTGCCTCCTCCTACCATTACTGCGTATGTTGACTTTGCCGAGTAATGCCCGTTGATTTCCCAACGCCACACCAGCTGATCTGTACTACTGACCTCAATAGTAGACCATTTAAAGATTGGAATCATGGCTAATAAGGCTCCCCAGAAGAAGGAACCCGACTTTATCCACCTTACAGCCCCTTCCAAATCTGTTTTCTGTTTTAGAACAATCATCTTATCCGTCCATAAACAGTTCAAACTCGTATGCAACCTCCACCACCATCTCAAGAGTAATGATATATTCCTCAATCTTAAATTGCAAATTCCCATACCTCCCCACTCCTTTGGTAAACAAACCGTATCCCAGTTAATTAAAGAGATACCAGTTTTATTGTTATCATTCTTCCCCCATAAGAACCCTCTTCTGATTTTATCCACCCTCTTAATGACCCATTTAGGCAATTGAAAACAAGACATGAAGTAAATAGGGATTGAAGAAAGAACTGAATTTATGAGTTGCAACCTACCACCCCTTGAAATCAGTTTGCCTTTCCAACCTTCTAATTTGCTTTCAAACCTTCGTATTAATGGCATAAACAGGTCCTTTGTCGGCTTTGTAATGGTGAGGGGCATTCCCAAATAAATTGTTGGAAAATTAGAGCGCCGACAACCCAAAATCAGATTGGCACGTATGCATTCCTCCTCTTGCATATTGATCGGAATCCACACACTTTTTGTTGAAAGTAATCCAAGTCATCAGGTGTCCCCACACGGCCCGCATGGCTAGTGACACGGCCCGTATAGATAGTGACACGGCCCGCGTCAGAGGCGCTAAATTTGTCTTATGTTATAACTGTCTGTGTAAACACGTTTTTCTATTTTTGGTAAGTCCCTGTAATGGAGTTAGTGGGTGTAGCTGTAAGCTAATTATAGCAGCATAATTTTAGGGTAGTGGATGCTAAATTAGGATTAGTTTTCTAGTATTTATACCATGTCTCTTGTATGTGTAATTTGTCTAAGTTGAGTAATATGAAATTATTGTGAGTTTTTTCTGTTATCTCAATTTATTCCCAACAAAATGGTATCAGAGCCAAAGGTGAGAGATCAAGGCAGATCCGACCGAAGGTGAGAGATCAAGGCAGATCCGACTAAAGGTGAGAGATCAAGGCAGATCCGACCAAAGGTGAGAGATCAAGGCAGATCCGACCATGGCAGAGAACATGATTGTATCGAATCCCTCGATTCCGCTGTTCAAGGGAGACAACTATGAGTTTTGGAGCATCAAGATTCGAACTTTGCTCAAGTCGCAAGGCCTATGGGAATTGGTAGAGAAGGGAGCACCGGCCCCTGATCCTACACCAACAGAAACAGTGAAGCGCGATGCGAAGGCGCTGTTTTTCATTCAACAAGCCGTTGCTGACACGGTGTTTGCAAAGATTGCAGCAGCAGAAACAGCAAATCAGGCCTGGTCTACTCTGAAAACCGCATTTCAGGGAAGTTCCAAGGTGGTAGCTATCAAGTTGCAGGGCTTGAGACAGGAGTTTGAGACGTTGGACATGAATCAAGGCGAATCTGTTCAAGCATTTCTCACAAGAGTCACATCAATAGTCAACCAAATCCGAAGCTGTGGAGAAGATCTTTCAGAAAAAACGGTTGTGATGAAGGTGTTGCGCAGCCTAACAACCAAGTTTGATCATGTGGTGGCAGCGATCGAAGAATCCAAAGATCTGTCCACCTACACGTTTGATGAATTGATGGGATCACTGCAAGTTCATGAAGTTCGTCTCAACCGATCAGAAGTGAAGGACGACACAAAAGCTTTCTATACCAAGGGCGATTCCTCAAGAAGCCAACAGCAAGGCAGAGGCAGAGGGAAGAAAGATGTAGAATGCTACTACTGTCACAAGAAAGGGCATATGCAAGCCGATTGCTACAAGAAAAAGAGAGAAGAAGGTCAAGACGTGGAGTGCTATTATTGTCACAAATTCGGCCATGTGCAGGCTGATTGTTACAAGAAGAAACGTGAGGAAGAGCAAGCCAACGTTGCAGAGGAGAAAGGCAACAAAGAAGACACTGAAACCAGGCTCTTCATGACGAAAACTGCTGACACGGTCCGTACCATTCCTGACACGACCCGTACCATGCCTGACACGGCCCGTGTCCAAAGCACACGGACCGTACAGGATACAGAAGCAAGCCAAGTTTGGTTCCAAGACAGTGGGTGCTCTAATCACATGACCGGTTACACGTATCTTTTCGAAGAATTGGACGAGTCATACAACTTCTTTTACAACCCTGAAACAAAGAAGACAATAGTCAGCCGCAACGTGACATTCGATGAAGATGCTAACTGGAGTTGGTTTATGGCAGAAAACAACATACCAGTAGCTGACAGAGAAGTTGTAGAACCTGATACGACCCGGATCATCATTCGATACGGCCCGCATGAAGGAGACACGGTCCGTGTAAACTCTGATACGGCCCGTGTACCATTCAATTCAGACAGCAGTAACACCGAGCAGCCTCAATTCGAAACAAACAGTGAGCAGCCTCAGCAAAATGAAGACATACCAACACCACTGCGAGTTTATACAAGAAGAATCAACCCACAGTCACAGCAAAAGACCAAAACCTTGCAAGAATTATACTCATCAACACAAGTGCTGATGGTGGAAGATCCCGAGTGCTTTGAAGAAGCCGCAGGCAAGAAAGAATGGGTCACAGCTATGAAAGAAGAAATTCGGGCAAGTGTTCTTGATGATAGAAGGAGCACATCCGGGCAAGTGCTATTCTATGGTGACAATACAATTTGTTGGAGTTCGAAGAAACAGTCAACAGTTGCACTATCAACCACAGAAGCTGAGTACAATGCAGTAACATCAGCAGCATACCAAGGTGTATGGCTAAGGCGCTTATTGGAAGAGTTAGATTGTGAGCAGAAAGGCGCAACAATACTCTATTGTGATAATCAGTCGACAATTGCAATTGGTAACAATCCGGTGCATCACAACAAAACAAAGCACATAGACACTCGGATCCAATTCAGACGAGACCTGATTGAGCAGAAGAAGTTTGTTTGGTGTCGAAGAATGATGGATGTAGATGACTTTGGATTAAGGGGGAGTGTTGAAAGTAATCCAAGTCATCAGGTGTCCCCACACGGCCCGCATGGCTAGTGACACGGCCCGTATAGATAGTGACACGGCCCGCGTAGCGAGTGACACGGCCCGCGTCAGAGGCGCTAAATTTGTCTTATGTTATAACTGTCTGTGTAAACACGTTTTTCTATTTTTGGTAAGTCCCTGTAATGGAGTTAGTGGGTGTAGCTGTAAGCTAATTATAGCAGCATAATTTTAGGGTAGTGGATGCTAAATTAGGATTAGTTTTCTAGTATTTATACCATGTCTCTTGTATGTGTAATTTGTCTAAGTTGAGTAATATGAAATTATTGTGAGTTTTTTCTGTTATCTCAATTTATTCCCAACAAAATGGTATCAGAGCCAAAGGTGAGAGATCAAGGCAGATCCGACCGAAGGTGAGAGATCAAGGCAGATCCGACTAAAGGTGAGAGATCAAGGCAGATCCGACCAAAGGTGAGAGATCAAGGCAGATCCGACCATGGCAGAGAACATGATTGTATCGAATCCCTCGATTCCGCTGTTCAAGGGAGACAACTATGAGTTTTGGAGCATCAAGATTCGAACTTTGCTCAAGTCGCAAGGCCTATGGGAATTGGTAGAGAAGGGAGCACCGGCCCCTGATCCTACACCAACAGAAACAGTGAAGCGCGATGCGAAGGCGCTGTTTTTCATTCAACAAGCCGTTGCTGACACGGTGTTTGCAAAGATTGCAGCAGCAGAAACAGCAAATCAGGCCTGGTCTACTCTGAAAACCGCATTTCAGGGAAGTTCCAAGGTGGTAGCTATCAAGTTGCAGGGCTTGAGACAGGAGTTTGAGACGTTGGACATGAATCAAGGCGAATCTGTTCAAGCATTTCTCACAAGAGTCACATCAATAGTCAACCAAATCCGAAGCTGTGGAGAAGATCTTTCAGAAAAAACGGTTGTGATGAAGGTGTTGCGCAGCCTAACAACCAAGTTTGATCATGTGGTGGCAGCGATCGAAGAATCCAAAGATCTGTCCACCTACACGTTTGATGAATTGATGGGATCACTGCAAGTTCATGAAGTTCGTCTCAACCGATCAGAAGTGAAGGACGACACAAAAGCTTTCTATACCAAGGGCGATTCCTCAAGAAGCCAACAGCAAGGCAGAGGCAGAGGGAAGAAAGATGTAGAATGCTACTACTGTCACAAGAAAGGGCATATGCAAGCCGATTGCTACAAGAAAAAGAGAGAAGAAGGTCAAGACGTGGAGTGCTATTATTGTCACAAATTCGGCCATGTGCAGGCTGATTGTTACAAGAAGAAACGTGAGGAAGAGCAAGCCAACGTTGCAGAGGAGAAAGGCAACAAAGAAGACACTGAAACCAGGCTCTTCATGACGAAAACTGCTGACACGGTCCGTACCATTCCTGACACGACCCGTACCATGCCTGACACGGCCCGTGTCCAAAGCACACGGACCGTACAGGATACAGAAGCAAGCCAAGTTTGGTTCCAAGACAGTGGGTGCTCTAATCACATGACCGGTTACACGTATCTTTTCGAAGAATTGGACGAGTCATACAACTTCTTTTACAACCCTGAAACAAAGAAGACAATAGTCAGCCGCAACGTGACATTCGATGAAGATGCTAACTGGAGTTGGTTTATGGCAGAAAACAACATACCAGTAGCTGACAGAGAAGTTGTAGAACCTGATACGACCCGGATCATCATTCGATACGGCCCGCATGAAGGCGACACGGTCCGTGTAGACTCTGATACGGCCCGTGTACCATTCAATTCAGACAGCAGTAACACCGAGCAGCCTCAATTCGAAACAAACAGTGAGCAGCCTCAGCAAAATGAAGACATACCAACACCACTGCGAGTTTATACAAGAAGAATCAACCCACAGTCACAGCAAAAGACCAAAACCTTGCAAGAATTATACTCATCAACACAAGTGCTGATGGTGGAAGATCCCGAGTGCTTTGAAGAAGCCGCAGGCAAGAAAGAATGGGTCACAGCTATGAAAGAAGAAATTCGGGCAAGTGTTCTTGATGATAGAAGGAGCACATCCGGGCAAGTGCTATTCTATGGTGACAATACAATTTGTTGGAGTTCGAAGAAACAGTCAACAGTTGCACTATCAACCACAGAAGCTGAGTACAATGCAGTAACATCAGCAGCATACCAAGGTGTATGGCTAAGGCGCTTATTGGAAGAGTTAGATTGTGAGCAGAAAGGCGCAACAATACTCTATTGTGATAATCAGTCGACAATTGCAATTGGTAACAATCCGGTGCATCACAACAAAACAAAGCACATAGACACTCGGATCCAATTCAGACGAGACCTGATTGAGCAGAAGAAGTTTGTTTGGTGTCGAAGAATGATGGATGTAGATGACTTTGGATTAAGGGGGAGTGTTGAAAGTAATCCAAGTCATCAGGTGTCCCCACACGGCCCGCATGGCTAGTGACACGGCCCGTATAGATAGTGACACGGCCCGCGTAGCGAGTGACACGGCCCGCGTCAGAGGCGCTAAATTTGTCTTATGTTATAACTGTCTGTGTAAACACGTTTTTCTATTTTTGGTAAGTCCCTGTAATGGAGTTAGTGGGTGTAGCTGTAAGCTAATTATAGCAGCATAATTTTAGGGTAGTGGATGCTAAATTAGGATTAGTTTTCTAGTATTTATACCATGTCTCTTGTATGTGTAATTTGTCTAAGTTGAGTAATATGAAATTATTGTGAGTTTTTTCTGTTATCTCAATTTATTCCCAACACTTTTCTCATAATTAATGTGCAGTCCCGAAATTGCGTAAACATCCGTAAGATGATTTTGAGTGATATCAAGGTCTCTTTCATCTCTCGTATTTCTTTTGTGTTGTATAATGTCTAACATATATGTTTCTATTGTTTTTTTTTTTTTTTGTCTATGAGAGACCAAACAACCCTTTCCTAGGGTTATGGTTGTAAACCTGAATATTCTTATGATTTACTTACGTATTTTATCTTGTATTATTATCTACTTCGATGGTTTTGGTCCTTTTGGATCCACCATAGTTTTGCAGTATCTAGATTTCTTACTGATGCTGCATAGTGAAGGAGATTGTTTTCTGAGTCGGTCCATCATATGTGCTACGATATGTTCCATTGCAAAAATGCACGCGTAATTCCTGTTTTTTTGTTTTGTTTTTGCATCACAATCAAGGAAATGTGCTTTCCTAGAATCAGTAAATTAATTCAGAATAAGTCGAATCTTGTTCCAAATTAAATGTTACATGATCAAGGCATGGATAAATGATGGACCAATCTGGTTGAGATCTGTTATTTGGGTCGGAAACAGTGGGAGAAGAGCCGATTTTTACCAGAGAAATAATCTTTGTCACTTTTCCGGCAATAATCAATCTAGGCGGTTTGTTCATCCTCAATATATACAAGCATTAATACGTTGAGACAAAACTGCACGGATTTTAGGCCAGGAAGAAATAAAAAACGTCAAATGCTTTTGTTTAAGTGAATTTTTCAGTTATTTAATGATTTCAAGACAAAAGGTCGACACAGAGCAGGGTATAGATTTTTTTTTCTCAATGGCCCGTAGGAAGAGAAAGTATCAATGTAGCAATTTATATCCATGCATGGTTCTGAAACTCGGCCGATTTTGACTCGGAATCGGCCTGGTCCGGTCCGAGTTATACCCGAGTTACTCGCCTGTGCAATTTTTTCAGCAAAACTCAGAAGAATAGACCGAGTCAGGCCGAGTCAAGACTGAGTTTGACCGAGTTGGCATTTTTTCAAATAAAAAAAAATTTCCAACAGTTTTTATATATTGAACGTTTAGGCACGGGTTAGGCACTACTTAGATAATGCAAACATGAATGAAAAAAGTATTAGGCATGCATATTTGACAGTATATTTGAGACAGCATATTTGAGACAACATACATGTGACTAAGCAGGACATTAATTTGTGCATAGGGCTATAGTTTGTTTTTTCTTTTCTTTTGTGCATAGGTTTATAATTTGTGCATAGGGCTATAATTTGTGCATATTGTTGTACCCAAAAGTTGAGAATTCGATTTTCCCTCACAACTTCACAGCTTCTATGAAGATTTAAAAAAAGAAGAAGATATGAGGATATTAATAACTTTTCATTTGTATTTTAATACAAATATCCTCATTTGTACAACAATATCCCCATTTGTATTTTAATACAGAGAACGATGAGATTATTCAGCCAACTCGGCATAGCTTCTGGCAATAAAAAGTGTGTTTAATTTTTAATGCTTATATTACATTATATAATTAGTGAATTATTTGAGTATAATGCTACAAATTAGGCTTTTTGCCAAAACAATCCGAGTTTTCGAGTCAACTCATCCGATTCCGATTCCGAGTTTTAGAACCATGTTTATATCTTCTATATTTCGTATTTAGATTAAAATTTCCTTTTTCTGATGAAAAACATCTAATTTAACACAAACGTGTTAGATTATGGAAATTAAAATGCCGATGCATTTCAATATTAGGCAAATTCTTTGGAGAAACATATATATTTATTTAATACTACCTTTTTTTAATTTTAATGCATTTAAAGTTTTTACGCAATTTAATACTTAATGGTTATTACATCCATAAACGTTAAAACATAAACATGCATGACACAATTATTTATACAAGTGAATCAACCAAACCGACTCTATCAAGTGAATCAGTAAGATCTCAATGACCAAAAGACCCAACTCCACAATTATTGACTCAAACCCTAACATAATGAACTGAGCTTTTATGTCCTTAGTTGATAAATAAGTTGGTCAAACGTGGCTGAGCATGCAAAACTAAAGGTTTAGCAAGAGCAGTTCCTTCATGTGATTCCATGAGACTAATTGAAGAAACACGTACCAGATGGTTTCCTCTAAGTAAACCCCTGAAGAAGTCTTGCAAGTAACATTACAGTAATATTTGTGCCAAGAATGGGGGCAATACAACCGCGCCTTCCACTTCCAAATGTTATAAAGCGCAATTCTGGTTCAGTAAGTAACACTTCTGAACACTTGTCAGTCAAGTGCCTCTCAGGCTTGAACTTCAGAGGTTCTTCCCAAGTTTTAGGGTTTCGGCCTAACCCAACTCAGCTTAGAAGCACATGGCTGCCCTTGGGGATGAAGTAACCTGCAATTGTGGTGTCCTCCAGGGCTTGATGTGGAGGATTAAATGACACCCTCGGGTGAAGACGTATAGATTCTCTAATGCAGGCTTTGAGGTAGTTAAGTTGAGGGATGTCGCATTCGTCAACAAGTCTTTCCTTGCCGACCACACTATCAATTTCATTTGTGGCTTCTTGAAGAACATGGGGGTTGTTCATCATCTCTGCAAGAATCGATTCTACCGCATGTGAAGGATTATCGACACTGGCAAGGAAGAGTTCCTGTCCAAAAGGTCCATTAGTTGTCATGTTTAGTTAGCTACATTGAAAATTAGAAAGAACAAATCTCATGCAGTTATTATATATATATGCGAGACTTTATTATCAGACTCAAACAGGTTAAATTCTTTTACTGGCAATTTTTTTCTTAAATTGACAAGAACTTGTTATAGTTGAAATTTTTGGGGGACAATTTTTTTTTTAAGAAAAGGTAACTACAGAAAGTTGATGAAGTAACAAAGATCACTGTAATTAATGTTTTGATGTTTACTTACAATAGATTGTGTTTTGATCTCCTCTGCAGTAAGTAAGAACCGTCCATCTGCATCTTTAAGTGAAACTAAAACATCCAGCCAGTCTTGAGTCTCTCTTTCACTATCATTGCTAGCTTGCCTCCAGAGTTTGATTCTTTCTTTGATAATTGGGTCGTGCAATTTGTCTAACTTCTTCCGTGCGCCTTTTAGAATCTTTTCATGACCATCTAAGTCTAAACCTATCAAACTCGGAATATAGTCAGATATGCAAAAGGCAAAGAGGCATCTGAGTAAATCAAAGATGGCATTTATGTGTTCTATTTCATCGGCGCCTGGGCCTCCATCAGGCATCACTTGGCTGAAGTACCTTTTGTTGAACACAGTCTACGAGTCACATTCCCACAATAATGCCGTGTAACAACTCTCATGTCAATGTCTTTTGAACTTTGACACATATTGTACACATATTGCACCAGGTGGTTTGCCTCATCAACTCTTTTATCATACAACGAACGGTACCTTGCTGGACATATAATTTCTGAAGTCAGAATCCTTCTCATTTTCTTCCATTGATCACCAGAAGGGGAAAGAATTACACCTCCACGAAGCAAGTTTGTTACAAAAGATGTTGGCCTTGATGCAAGTATTGCATCTTTCTTTCTTAGTACTTCTTGCACAATTTTAGGACAGGTGATTGGTATGATGTGAACTTGGCCAATGCGAATACATGCAATGTCTGTGCCCATATCTTTCATGAGGAGGTGGATCCATCGAGAAACAGGTTTCTGTTGGAGCATTGCCGGGATGTGTTGGAGCATTGCCGGGAGACATCCGACAAGCGGCCAAGCAATTGGTCCAGGAGGGAGTTGGTTTTGTTTTGAAATGTTGTCTTTCTTTGTATGGTATTTTTGGAAGACTAATAACAAAGTAAAAATAAGGATGGCCCCGGAAAATGAGATGGGAGAAGGATTCAAGAGGGCATTTACTAAGGTGTGGATCATCATTTAATTTCTATATTTGGCACCCAATTTTTGATTGTAGGGTTTAATTAGGTGTCTTTAGTCTTTTGGGAGTGGGTAAAGGTTATATGCCTTGGTAATGCACAGGTACTATTTATAATACTTGAGGCATGACTTCAAATGAGCCAACGGCCTAAGGTCTTGTTAATTAATTGAAGTCCAATATGTACATGCATGGTTATTGTCCATGTGAAAAGAATATTCTTAGAATATTGTTGTCAATAAACTTACAGGTGTTAAATTAAAAAAAAAACACATTTCACACCGGATTGCATAAAGAGCAGCGAAATTGCGCCATCAACTGCCCAAATATATATACTGACCGGGCAACACATGCGGAACTTTGAATGTGACGATACTAGTGATGCTCATACACTTCCATACGTACCCTATGCTTTTCACAAACTTATATATGGCCCAGTTAAAACACCATGCCACGGTGACACATCTGAATTCAAATCCAATTCAAAACCTGACTGTACGGACGTGTAGAATGGCATCAGAGCCATCCGTTTCAAATAGCTAGGCACAAATCTTAAAATGGATCCCTTATATTTTAAATAGGTACCAAATTATATTTTTGTTTGGCTAGCTGCCTAGCTGGTAGTATTGTACTCCCTCATGTACCTGAGAGGATGTGGATTAATCGATACTAGTCCCATTCATATTACTATTGGAACATAGTGAATGGATTAATCGATACTAGTCCCATTCATGCATATCACTATTGGAACATAGTGGATGGTACTTGTTAAACGGTTTGTGGATGGTTATACAAACTTAAAAGTGACAACTGTTTGTACGTATAAAGCAAAAACATATGATAGCTTGACAATCCGGCCGTATATATATCTGGTTTGCAATCTGTGTACTATAACAGTCTAATTAACGATTCAAAATAAATTGTTGCTAACGATTTTCATATACAAAATGAAAGATAACTACTTGCACAAGATTACTAGAAAAAACTCAAATAACTCAAATAAATCGTTCGTATCAATTTGTTTACACACAAAAAATTGTTATAATGATATATATGGCGTCCATCGGGCTAACAACGTCCTTGACAACCAGTCCACGTTCCACATTGGAAGCCATTCGACATCTTATAGATAACGACATATTACAAGAGAGTCGAAAAAAATTAGAGAAGGAATAATCCTTCCTATCGTCCGTTTGTTGCAAAAAAGACATGCATGGATAAAGAACCAGTGACAAATTAGGCAATGTTCTCTGCATGTTCGGGTTTAGGGTTGTCACCTTAACTCAAAAAAAAAAAAAAGCATGCATGGATATGACCCAAACATCATAGATATGATCTCCAAGGGCTCTGCCCATATATATGCATGATGTTTGGGTCCAATGGTTGTCACCTCGAAGGCACGAAGTGCACCATATATATGCATGACCTCTCCAAGGGCTTAGCCTGTTGTTAATAGCCTCCAAGTGTTCGACACAACGAAGTGCTCCATGTGACCTTCAAAATCTCAGAGCAGTGGAGCCTTCAAGGACATAAACAAGCGGTGGTAGACACACACCACCTGATCATATGTTATTCTAAAACATTGACAACAAAATAAAAGAAAACAAAGTTCATATATAAAAATTCACAGATTAATGATTTTTACATTTTTTTGGAAAAATTTCACTATTTTTTTAGAATTTTTGAAAATTTGGCCTCCAAGCACATATCAATATGATGATAATGTTGAGAAGCTCGAATCGATTGTTTGAACTTTGAAAATGAAGATATAAACGGAAAGTAAAACACATTCTTTACTTCTTAAAGTATGATAGCCCTCTCTCATCTCTCTTTTATATATATATATACAGAGAGAGAGAGAGAGTTGGGCTACGGTGCTATGCATATATAGTGTCATTCCGTGCTATGCACTTTCTAATCGTCGGATGATCTTTAAGATTCGTGCAAAGAACTCAGCTCTAATTTATATTCACAGAATCAAACAGAAAAATAAATCGATTAAACTGCTCTCCCAATGAATCTCGCCACGCCCCCTCCCCAGCAAATTCGGACCTCCCCCGGTGGCTCTCTTTCGCACCCCTTGTCCCCAGCCGGTCTCTCATGCCTTCTCCCCTTTTCGGCTCTCTGCTGCCATCGCTCTCCTCCTTAATTCTCTTTCGCTCATTCTCTTCCTCCCCCACGACCATAAGTCACCACACGACAAGTTCAGATAGCGAGTATTATGAGTTAAGTAACATTGACAAATACAAAACCTAAATAGTTAAATATGTGCTAGTGATATAATAAAACTTGCATCTGCACTATTACAACATGAGGGGCTAGAGTCTTAAGATTGAGACTGGAGGCTTGAGGGAGTAGGGACTAGTCTCTCATCTTATTTTGAATTTGGGGAAAAATACGAAGAGAGAAGGACATAGGGAGGGGGAGGCGACAGAGAAGAAAAATGAAATTTGTTTTGTCGCCTAACACTAACGGAGGGTCTGCCGTTTTAATTTTCCATCCATTCCTTTATGCAGCAAAATTTTGCACGAAGATCATCCGACGATTAGAAAGTGCATAGCACGGGATGACACTATATATGCATAGCACCGTAGCCCAACTCTATATATATATATATACACACACACAAACATACATATAAGTTTAAAATTATATGACCAAACACCAAGGACTTTGCACTCTGGAGCTTAATTAGTCCGAGTCTATAAAATAAAATGAAATATAAACTTTTATAAAGATTTTGTATTATAAATAAGACAAATTTTATTCCGATCTCATTAATGGGTTTTAATTTAGACAACAAATTTTCAGAAGAGCCAACAGTGAGTCATACAGTTATAACATGTTTCAATTTGCCAACAATTTTTCCAAATTTGATTATCCCGTTTCAACGTTAGCCTCTCGTCCAGTATCAGAAACAGTTATAAAAAAAAAAAAACCAAATGGATTTTGGAGAGGATCGATTCGAAGACATTTGAAGTTTTCAACAGATATATTTTGAAGTTGCAGAGTATAAATAAAATAAGAATTGAAGATGACAATGATATTAAGTTGAGATAACACGATGCATGCAGGGTCATAGTCTTCAACGTAACTCTTAATCACACCATGATAACAGATTGGATCCGAATCTGCTGTAACCCGAGATACATGAACAGTAATTCTGAAATTCCTGCAATCTGAATCCAGCCGTTGAATTGTTTCGAGCTATGTACTTAAAAAAACTTGTTATTTCGAGATGTGTTCTCGAAAAAAGTTCGACGACAGCATTCAAATTGTAAGAATTTTAGAGTTATTGTCCCTGCATCTCGGAATTGCAGCAGATTTATTTCCAAAGACTCCGAAAATTTCACTAAAAAAACCTACAAATAGATAACCCATTAGAGACAATCTAAGAATCTAATAGTTTAATATAAAGTAAGATAAAATTGTAATAATTATATAACATTGTATCAAATTAAAAAAAATAAATTACATTTTCAAACTCATATGAGACATATTTAACCAGCTTTCTGTAGGTCCATTCCTCTCAATTATATCATTAATATGAAAGAGTAGTACGAAATAGAGCATGTACAGTAGTTAATTGGCCATGGCTAAAGTAAATTAAATTATACATGACACTTTTTTTTTTTGAGGAAAAACAGGGATCAAGTCCCTGTTTGCTTTATTAAAACTGAAAGTTACAATATGAAACCTGTTCAAAAGAAATTAACAAAACCGTGGTTCAACAAGGTTGAACCTTAATAAGCTAAGCACAAAAATGAAAGACAAAAAGCCAGAAAAGAAGACAAAGCTACAAAAATAAATGAAAAAAACTCCTCCTTTGTCAGTGTGCATAATTCCACTGCTCTTTTACCTCTTCTGCCAATTCTTGGACATTTTTAGATTGATCTCTAAAAATTCTATTGCATCTTTCTCTCCAACAGATAAACATGGCAAGTAGCAAGATTTTCTTTGACTTCAAATCTCCTTTTTTCTGTGCTATCCATTGATGTGCTCCTTCTTCTTGTAAATCCCTTTGCCAATTCCTGCTCGGTAACTGAAATTTACCATTAAGTGTTGCGTATACCTCCAAGGATACAATTATATATGACACTTTCTTGAGGAAAATTAAGAGTATGAATGTTTGGATTGCAATTACTTACTTTTTTTTTATAAATAGAGATGATAGAGGTCTTTATCTTTCAAATGTTGAAACAAATGATTGCAACAAATGATTGCAACAAATGATTTCTTCTATTAAATTTGAACGCATAACCTCACACATTAGAGGACATGTGCCTTTGCCACGATACCAAATGTTGATTCTCAAATTACAATTAACTTTAGCACAACGAGGTGAAAATTCCAACCTAAAAATACGAGAGGTCATTTGTTCTGGATAAATAGAAAAGCAGCTAAAGCAACGTAAAAAAATAAAGGAGAATTTCATTTATACCCCTCAAAAATGTCGAAAATACAAATTTCCTCTCTAAAATTCATAATATCATATTTACCTTTCTAAAATTAAAACTCACATATTTTCATTTCTAATTTGTCGTTTCTCTATTGTAGGAGAAGAGAACATGAACCCATAATTGACTTTATTTAAGATTATTTTTGGGGAAATTATATGTATACCCAAAAAACATAGAAATTATGTATTTGCCCCCTAAAATTCATAATATCATATTTATCCTTCTATATTTATAGAACTCACAAATCTACCCATTTTATTATCTTTTCTATTAAAACTCATTTCAAATTTACAAATTGTCTGTTTACTCTTTATTAAAAAGATAAAAAATGCGTAACATATTTAAGAATAATATCAGACTTTCAATTGGTTGTTTTGTGAGGTTGAATGATTCATTTTATTTTACTTCTGACGTATAAATGAGCCTGTACCTAAATGTCATAGTATATGAATCAAAAGTAAATATTGTACTATTTGCTCTAAAAAAATCAACTAATTTGAACTTTCTAATAATGAGTAAAATTAGTACTTTATAAATTTAAATGAATCTAAATAAAAAAGACAATAAAATGAGTAAATCTCTGAGTTTTGAAATTTAGAAAGGTAAATATGATATTATGAATTTTAGAGAGCATTGTACACAAATTTTAAAACAGATTGAATGGTGACCGAACCTATCGAACCAAAGTAGGTCACTAGTATCGCTATTTGATACCTGTACAATAAGTTTGTGAATACCATAGGGTGTTTAAACTGGGCCATCAGGTTTGTTCAATGGTCTCTCTCAAAGTTAATGCTCTGTATCCCAGTCTGTTGATAATCTCACAATAAGATAATAACCAACTGTAGCGCTATTTGATACCTGTGGCCATAAGTCCATGGTGTTTAAAACTGTGGCCATAAGTTTGCGATAAGCATTTTTTGTAGGGAAGTGCAGGAGCGTCACTAGCACTATTTGATACCTGTGGCCATAAGTTTGTGAAAAGTATCAACTGGGCCATAAGTCCATGCTGTTTATACTGGGCCAGAAGTTTGTGAAAAGCATTTTTTGTACGGAAGTGCATGAAAAATCACTGGTATCGTCACATTCAAGTTCCGCATGTGTTTCACGGTAAGTATGGGGCCGTTGATTGCACAATTTCACTGCTCTTTATGCAATCCGGTGTTAAATGTGTTTTTATTTAATTTAACACCTGTAAGTTTATTGACAGAAATATTCGAAGAATATTCTTTTCACATGGACAATAACCACCTGTAGCGCTATTTGTCATATGTGTAGTATTCAAGCTATAATGCCTCGAGTATTATAAATAGTACCTGTGCATTTGATACTAAGGCATATAACCTTTACCCACTCCCAAAAGACTAAGACACCTAATTAAACCCTACAATCAAAAATTGGGCGCCAAATATATCCAAATTAAATGATGATCAGCACCTTAGTAAATGCGCTCTTGAATCCTTCTCCACTCTCATTTTATGGCGCCATCCTTATTTTTACCTTGTTATTTGTCCTCCAAAAATACCGTAAAAAGAAAGTCGACATTTCAAAACAAAACCAACTCCCTCCTGGACCAATTACTTGGCCACTTGTCAGTTGTCTCCTGGCAATGCTTCAACAGAAACCTGTTTCTCGATGGATCCACCTCCTCGTGAAAGATATGAACACAGATATTTCATGTGTTCGTATTGGCAAAGTTCACATCATATCAATAACCTGTCCTAAAATTGCACAAGAAGTACTAGGAAAGAAAGATGCAATATTTGCATCAAGGCCAACATCTGTTGCCACAAACTTGCTTCGTGGAGGTACCGCTTTTTCCCCTTTTGGTGATCAATGGAAGAAAATGAGGAGGATTCTTACTTCAGAAGTTGTATGTCCATCAAGGCACCATTCGTTGTATGATGAAAGAGCTGATGAGGCAAACCACCTTGTGCAATATGTGTACAATCTATGTCAAAGTTCAAAAGACATTGACATAAGAGTTGTTACACGGAATTATTGTGGGAATGTGATTCGTAGAGTAATGTTCAACAAACGGTACTTCACTCAAGTGATGCCTCATGGAGGCCCTGGTGCTGATGAAATAGAGCACATAAATGCTATCTTTGATTTACTCAAATACACCTTTGCCTTTTGTATATCTGACTATTTCCCGAGTTTGATAGGTTTAGACTTGGATGGTCATGAGAAGATTCTAAAAGATGGACGAAAGGTATTTGACAAATTTCACGACCCTATTATCGAAGAAAGAATCAAACTCTGGAGGCAAGCTAGCAATGATAGTGAAAGAAGAGAGCCTGAAGACTGGCTGGATGTTCTCGTTTCACTTAAAGATGCAGATGGACGGTTCCTACTTACTGCAGAGGAGATCAAAACACAATCTATTGTAAGAAAACTTCAAATACTTTGTTTACAGTGAACATTGTTACACCTTCAACTTTACATATTTAACATTTCTGTGTAAAATTCTTCCCCAAAATTTTCAACTATAAGGAGTTTTTGTCATCAATACAACGGAGAAATTTAAGAAAAAAATGCAAGTAAAAGAATTCAACCTGTTTGAGTCCGATAAAAAAGTCTCGCATATATATACCAAGACTCATATATAATTAATAACTGCATTAGATTTGTCACTTTAAATTTTCAATGTATCTAACTAAACTTGACAACAAATGGACCTTTTGGACAGGAACTCTTCCTTGCCAGTGTCGATAATCCTTCGCATGCAGTAGAAAGCATTCTTGCAGAGATGATGAACAACCCCGAGATTCTTGAAAAAGCCACAAAAGAAATTGATAATGTGGTTGGCAAGGAAAGACTTGTTGATGAATGCGACATGTCTCAACTCAACTACATCAAAGCCTGTATTAGAGAATCTTTTCGCCTTCACCCAAGGGTGCCATTTATTCCTCCACATCAAGCCATGGAAGACACCACAATTGCAGGTTACTTCATCCCCAAGGGAAGTCATGTGCTTCTAAACCGACTTGGGTTAGGCCGAAACCCTAAAACTTGGGAAGAACCTCTGAAGTTCAAGCCCGAGAGGCACTTGACTGACAAGTGTTCAGAAGTGTTACTTACTGATCCAGAATTGCGCTTTCTAGCATTTGGTAGTGGACGGCGTGGTTGTATGGGCATCACTCTAGGCACAACTATGACAGTAATGTTACTTGCAAGACTTCTTCAGGCGTTTACTTGGAGTAAACCATCTGGTGTTTCTTCAATTAGTCTCATGGAAGCACATGAAGGGACTGCCCTTGCTAAACATTTAGTTTTGCATGCTCAGCCACGTTTAGCTAACTTATTTATCAACTAAGGACATAAAAGTTAGTTCAGTTCATTATGTTAGGGTTGTGAGTCAATAATTGTGGCAAACATGTTTCTGTTGGGTCTTTTGGTCATTGAGATCTTACTGATTCACTTGATAGAGTCGGTTTGGTTGGTTACGTTAGTGATATTATCTCGGCCAATTGTATAAATAATGGTATCATGTTTATGTTTTAATGTTTATGTATGTAATAACCATTAAGTGTTAAATTGCGTAAAAACTTTAAATGCATGAAAAAAAAAAAAAAGTAGGATTAAAGGAAATAGATGTTTCTCGAAAGAATTTGACTAATATTTGAAATGCATTGGCATTTTAATTTCCACATGTAGTATAAACCTGCAGCTTAATCTAACGCGTTTGGTTTAAATTACATGGTTTTTTCTATCAGAAAAGGAGCTATTAATCAAAATAAGAAATATAGAAGATATAGACTGCTACATTGATACTTTCTCTGCCTACTGGTCTTTGAGAGCGAAAAAAAGCTTTATCCTGTTCTGTGTCGACCTTTTTCCTTGAAATTGTTAAATAACTGAAAACTTCACATAAACTTAAGCATTTGACGTTTTTTATTTCTTCTTCCTGCCCTATAATCTGTGCAGTTATGTCCCAATCGATCAATACAGTTAATTATTGAGGATGAAGACACTCGATTAATTCTTGTGGACAGACGGCAAAGATTAATTTTTTCTCTGGTAAAAATCAGTTCTTCTCCCACTGTATCTGACCCAAAGGTAACAGATCGGACCCAGATTGTGCATCATTTATCCAAGCTTCAGTCAAATAACATTTAATTTGGAGCAAAATGAATTAATTTACTGATTCTAGGGAAGCACATTTCCTTGATTGTTATGCAAAAACATTAACAACAGGAATTACGCGTGCACTTTTGGAATGGAACATATGGTGAACTGACGAAAGCAATCCCCTTCACTTTTGGAATGGAAATTTAGATACTGTAAAGTTTTTATTACAGCAAAAAAATTCAGTCGTATATATGGCAGACAAGAATGGGTTATTTCCCATACACAGCCGTAAAATCATGGTTTGGAAACTCAGCCGAGTCCGAGTCAACTCGGTATCGGACGTGTCTAGTTTGAGTTTCACCTGAGTCTCGCACTCATGCGATTTTTCCAGCAAAACTTAGATGAACAGTATCTGACTCAGCCAAGTCAACTCGAGTCTGGCGATTTTTTCAATTATTTAAAATGCTTATTCAATAAAACGAGAAATATCTTAGATAAATATGTGTACAATATACAGGTGCTTTAAAAATTAGAGAAATAACTTAAAATATCTTAATACATATGCATTATAACAGAAAGACACATATCGAATTTGTTGGAGCATTGATGTGCTTTATTTTTATGTCTTAATATAAACTCGACAATTAATATATCAACTATCTCTAAAAAAAATAAAAAATAAAAAACCAAGAACTGGCCAATAATTGATCGGTTTCTACCAAAAAAAATCAAGAACCTGCCAATTATTGGCCGGTTTCTATTTTTATTAAAAACAGACCAATAATTGGCCAGTTTGGATATTTTTATAATTTTCTAGCATCTCTGGATAATTATGATATTTTTTATTTAATGTTGGATATTAATAACAATAACGGCTTCCTCACCCACAATGAAGCCAAACAAAAATGTCCATTGTCATACTATTTACCACAATTTGCACGTTTTATGTTTGCTGGAGACGAGATGCCTGTTCCTCTCCCATCATAAGGCCCATGTGCCAGCTGCCCAATTAATTTGCACCATTCATCAAAATCTCTCTTTAATGTTGTTTGTTGTTTTCTTATTTGTTTTCTTAGCGTCCCACTTGTTTTACGTGCATACAATAGAACATGCATCATTAGAATTTCAAGGTCAATTTATAATTAGCTGGACAAAAAAACAAATCAATTTTTCTTTCGTTTGATATATTAGTTTGGTTTGTATGGTGTGAAAAGATAGTTATTAGTTAGTCAGAAATTAAGGAATAAACAAACAATACACAGCTGCGTTTATCTAGGTACGTGCTCATTTCAAATTAAGAAATTAATTTTCTCAATCTTAATTAGTTTCATCAACCACACCCAACATATATTTTTTCTTAAATTGTTATCTATAGTTGCCTCATGTTATATATCAACCAAAGACCCAAATCTATTTTTATGAAGAATCACTTTCTTAATTTTTTTTTTTATGATGAAGGAATAACTATTGTACTTCATTTTACTAGCTTACAAAATTAGCTACGTATATATTACGTACAAATAATTGCTGGTCAAATAATTAAGTCTCATCTGATACCCTAAAAAATGTCAAAATTATGTATTCTCCTATGAATTCGTATAATATCATACTTTTTCTTAAACTTCCTACTAAAATGACAAAGTCAATTATTAAATGACCAGAAATCTTATCCAACGATCCCCACTAAATTTTTTTTTTGGGGGTCGAGGGGTTGGAATTTCATGTATAACTCCCAAAAATCTAAGAAATTACGTATTTCCTCCTCGAAAATTCATAATATCATATATATATATCCTTCTAAATTTCAAAGACAAACTAATTTACCCATTTTATTGACTTTTCTAATAAAACCCATTTTAAATTCAGGTAAAACCAATTTTGCCCTTTATTAAAAAAATAATAATAATATGTAGCATGTCTAAGAAAAATGCCAACCTTCTAATTGGACTGTTTATGAAGGAAAGTGGGTAATTTTCCTATTTATAAGGCTTACACAACCATATAATTACATGTCACTGTGTAAGCGTTAGAAGTAGAAGTATAGTTCCTTTTGTACATTGGACTATAAATTGTTAGTTTTGTAGTTCAATAGCCGATCTAAAGAGTTCAACATATTCATAATCTTAAAATGTGCTTGGAGACCAAATTTAATATTTTTTAAATTTTTGTACTATTTTTTTAGATTTTTTGAAAATCAAAGTTGTTTTAGAAATTTCTAGACCATAGAAAAACAATGATTTTCAAAAATTCTAAAAAATTAGCAAATAATTTCCAAAAAAAATATAAAATTTGGTCTCTATGCACATTTCAATATGGGATATCATATTGAACGGCTTGGATTGATATTTGAAAATCAAAAGCAACGATTTTAGTCCAATATAGAAGACGGGATATACATTGCAATGCACCAAATCCCAATGCAATATATATATATATATATATATATATATATATATATATATATATATAGAGAGAGAGAGAGAGAGAGAGAGATGGGCTATTGTGCTTTGCAATGCATAGGCACCTTTGTGCATTGGACCATAAATCACCGATTCAAAGTCCAAATGACCGATCCAAACCGTTCATCTTGTTCTCCATATTAATATGTGCTTGGAGACCAAATTTTACATTTTTTGGAATTTTTTTACTATTTATTAAGCCACTTTGAAAATCGTTGATCCAACGGTTTCACTGTTTGGTTAAACCACCGTTGGATCAGCGATTTTCAAAGTGGCTTAATAAATAATAAAAAAATTCCAAAAAATGTAAAATTTGGTCTCCAAGCACATATTAATATGGAGAACAAGATGAACGGTTTGGATCGGTCATTTGAACTTTGAATCGGTGATTTATGGTCCAATGCACAAAGGTGCCTATGCATTGCAAAGCACAATAGCCCATCTCTCTCTCTCTCTCTCTCTCTATATATATATATATATATAGAGAGAGAGAGAGAGAGAGAGAAAGAGAGGTTGGCTAATATACAATCGATTGTTCCTGAGCTCCCGTGCAACCAAGTCGTTTTCTGATTTTCGAAGTCCAAACGGTCGATCTAAACCGTTAGATGTGATCTCTATATTAAAATGTACTTGGAGACCAAATTTTACATTTTTTGTAATTTTTTTACTATTTATTAAGCCACTTTGAAAATTGGTGATCCAACGGTGGCTTATGTTTTTACTGTTTGGTTAAGCCACCGTTGGATCAGCGATTTTCAAAGTGGCTTAATAAATAGTAAAAAAAATCAAAATAATGTAAAGGTTGGTCTCCAAGTGCTACCGAAATCATATTAGTCAATCTATATATATATATATATATATATATAGAGAGAGAGAGAGAGAGAGAGAGAGAGAGAGATCCCAACTAGGGTGTGATGTGCTCACCAAAATAAGACGAATACAAGCCGTTGAAACTGATGCGTGTACATGTAAAATTTTGAAATTTTCGAATTCATTTAGCACAAAGTCAATCAATCAAAATTGACGAAAAATGAATGCATTCAAATAACTTCTAAAACTTTATTTTGGAGTATTTATTTTTCATCAATTTTGACTGCTTGACTTTGGACTAAATAAAATATAAAATTTTAAAATTTTAGCATGTACACTCATCAATCGTGAAGTAGGTAGATAAGTTTCAACCTTTTGGATTGGTCTTGTTTACTCATAATAATCTAATAAATTTGTAAGTTATGCTCACCAAATCCTTTCATCAGAACATCACACCCAGCTAGTTCTATATATATATATATAGAGAGAGAGAGAGAGAGAGAGAGAGAGGTTGGCTAATATCAAATCAGTTGTTCCTGAGATACCGTGCAACCAAGTGGTTTTTCAATTTTCGAAATCCAAAATGTCAATCCAAACCGCTAGATGTGCTCCCTATATTAAAATGTAATGGAGTACCAAATTTTACATTTTTTGAAATTTTTTTACTATTTATTAAGCCACTTTGAAAATCGCTGATCCAGCGGTGGCTTTACCAAACAGTAAAAACAAAAGGCACCGTTGGATCAGCGATTTTCAAAGTGGCTTAATAAATAGTAAAAAAATTCAAAAAAATGTAAAATTTGGTCTCCAAGCATAATTGAAAAACCACTTGGTTGCACGAGATCTCAGGAACAACTGATTTGATATTAGCCAACCTCTATATCTATATATATATATATATATATATATATATATATATATATATATATATATATATATATATATATATATATATATATATATATATATATATATATGAATGGGGTTAAAATGCACCATAATTGGGGTTAAAATCCATGTCTTTATCTTTGTTCTCAAAGTTCAAACAGTCGATCCGAAGCGCTCAACATGATCTCCATATTACAATGTACTTAGAGACCAAATTTTATATTTTTTTTAACTATCTTTTTAGATAGTTATAAAATCACTCCTTCTGGACCATCCAAAGACAGTGACTTTGTACTTATCAAAAAAATAGTAAAACTTTCTAAAAAAAATATGAAATTTGGTCTATAAACACATTTTAATATGGATATTGTGTTGAGCGGTTCGGATCGACAGTTTGAACTTTGAGAACAAAGATAAAGACATGAGGTATAGTTGGGGCACAAAACTAATGGTGCATTTTAACCCTACTCTCTCTCTCTCTCTCTCTCTCTCTCTCTCTCTCTCTCTCTCTCTCTCTATATATATATATATATATATATATATATATATATGTATCTATATGGGCTACCGTACTTCGCGAAGTAAATGGTCTTTTTTACTTCAGATTTTGAACCTTTCGATGCGCTTTAAATCCCATGCACGATTGAATTCCAGATCTGCGAAACAATTTGCCCAAACGCTCCTCCAGTTCAATGGAGACGTCTAGTTCTCTACAATCCCGTGCACGATTGAATTTCTTATTAATATCTTAAAAAAATAGCAAATATATTCTTGGGCTGAATTTTTTTTCTAAAAACGCCCCAACCGCACATATAGGGTGTTGCGGTTCAGTGTGCCCATCAGACCGCCCAACCACAGAGCGGTCAACTTTAACTTTTTTTATTATTTTTTTTACATAGCTGCCTAGATGGGAGGCGATCAGCTACAGTTAATTATCCAAACCAATATACATTCATAAACACATGATCATTTTTCCAACCATGTGATATACAATATTAATATCTATAAAAAAAAATACTATAGTTGACCGCCCATTATTTGAATTTTTTATCCTAGAGAACATAATAAATATAATAATAAAATAGTACGACACTAAGTTTGAAATAAATTTTCATTTTGGTGTATGGGTATATTGGAGAAAATTGAGGACATAGTGTAAATTTTAACATTTTTCATTTTTAGATGAAACTATTGAGATCTCTGAAAAAAAATTGAAGTTGACCAACTCGCGGCTGGGCGGTCTGACACGCACGGTGAACTGCCTCCCATCTGAACGTGGGGCATTTGTAAATTTTTTTTCAGCACGAGGACAAATTTGCTATATTTTTCAGGGTATTCTATATTTTTCAGGGTATTGATAGAAAAATCGGCTTTTGTTTCCCTTAATTAATTTCTTCCTTTAGTATGGTATTCTTTTGTCGTTTCTCTATTGTAGGAGAAGAGAACATGAACCCCATAATTGACTTTATTTAAGATTATTTTTGGGGAAATTTTATATACCCACAAAAACATAGAAATTATGTATTTCCTCTCTAAAATTCATAATATCATATTTATCCTTCTATATTTATAGAACTCACAAATCTATCCATTTTATTGTTTTTTCTATTAAAACTCATTTCAAATTTACAAATTATCTGTTTACTCTTTATTAGAAAGATAAAAAATGCGTAACATATTTAAGAATAATATCAGACTTTCAATTGGTTGTTTTGTGAGGTTGAATTATTCATTTTATTTTACTTCTGACGTATAAATGAGCGTGTACCTAAATGTCACAGTGTATAAATCAAAAGTAAACATTGTACCATTTGCTCTAAAAAAATCAACCAATTTGAACTTTCTAATAATGAGTAAAATTAGTACTTTATAAATTTAAATCAACGCTTTATAGCATTTGGTAGTGGACGGCGTGGTTGTATGGGCATCACTCTAGGCACAACTATGACAGTAATGTTACTTGCAAGACTTCTTCAGGCGTTTACTTGGAGTAAACCATCTGGTGTTTCTTCAATTAGTCTCATGGAAGCACATGAAGGGACTGCCCTTGCTAAACATTTAGTTTTGCATGCTCAGCCACGTTTAGCCAACTTATTTATCAACTAAGGACATAAAAGTTAGTTCAGTTCATTATGTTAGGGTTTTGAGTCAATAATTGTGGCAAACATGTTTCAGATGTTTTTCATTAGCTGTTTGTTTTTTTTGACGATATCTTCTTAGTGAAAGTATCATCTCTCTTGATTTATTTCTTGTAATTTTTTATTTAATAATTTATGACAAAATTGAATGACACTTTATAGATTATATGTTTAAAAATAATGTGATGTATAATTAATAATTTTGAGTGAGGCTATATATGGTACTTTGCAAAACACGGATGGGCACGTATTATGAATTTATATCTATATTTTTTAAGTTCAAACAATCGATCTGCTCGCATAATCTCTATATGAAAATGTAGTTGTTGACCATATTTTACTTTTTTTTTAGAATTTCTTTGTTATTTTTAGATAGGCTGAAAATCACCACTTTTGGATGTTCTAGAATTTTTAAATAAGGTGTCTTTTACTCTCTTTTTTAATTATTACAATAATTTAAAAAAAATACAAAATTTAATTTCTAATTTTTTTATATGAAGATCATGTTAAACGGTTCAGATCGATTGTTTGGACTTTGAAAACAAAGAAATTGATCTATAATATAGATCAATGTGCACTTCGCAAAATACATAGCCCCTCACTCTAATAATTTTTTTTATATTTTATTATATTAATTATTATATTACGTACATTTAATATATTTATTTATTGGTTGTATTTTTTTAGGATGATAATAAAATAAAATAAATATTATGTACATAAAGAAAAAGCTTTTCATCTTTAGTTAAACCAATTAATCATGCTTTATTCCGTACGTATGGAAAAAAAATACTATTTACGTACATGTGATGGACATAATTGAGGGTTGACAAATTTAAACGGAGGCCATTAGTCAGGCTATGACAAAACCTAATCCAACGGGAAACAACAAATGAGAGTAAGCCACGTGTCAAGTTATGACTGGTCCAGATCCAAGTGGTTTTGTTGTAATGTCTCTGCATCGTCGATCCATATCGGACGGCTCACATCCACGTAAAACTTTACATCCCAAAACGGGCCCTAGCCCTTAATTAATAATTACGTACCTTGTTTGACCAGCGCTTCTTAATTATTTAATTCATTCCATTTTTCAAAGTTTGCGATCTACCAGTACGACTTCTCCTCCCATCCAAATTATATTGGTAGCAGGATAGCAATGGAGAAGTAGAGGTCTCAATTCGGATCTAACAACAAGTTGAACTGGCCGTATATATGATTATTGGTACGTAGATTTATTTCCCCTCTTCTAGTTAATTACCTTTTATAAAAAAATCGATCTTGGTAATTATACAAGTATAAATTAACTACTATTTATATTAGCCAAAATAGGATACTACGGGCTATTGTGTTATTTTTTATAATTATATAAGAAAGGCGCGCATCTGTATAGAACTACAGATCCGAGACTCTTGTAATATGGTACCATTTTCGTACCAGACAAATCACAATTTGATGGTTTCAATAGAAATCGGTAAGTTTTACCCCACTATTATATAAATATATATATATATATATATGAGCAAGCAGTATCTAAAAAGATTGTTCCTTTTAGTTAAGACTTAAGATCTGATTCCACCTAGTCTATAGATTCTACAGGTTCTTCAAAAAACTTCTTTGAAAACACTGAAAGATGAACAACGATGAGGTTGACAGGATAAGTAGCTTGCCTGATGAGGCACTGACTCATATCCTCTCGAAACTATGCACAAAAGAGGCCGTGCAAACCTGCGTTTTGTCCAAAAGATGGAAAAATACATGGGCTTCGGTGCCGATTCTAAACATCAAACAGATGGATTTCTTGATTGACAATTGCCGTGAAGAGCAAGATAACGATGTCTTAATTGGTGATTGCAGTGGAAACCGCAATGAAGCATTGAGAATGTCAGGGGCTAGGTTCGACCGGTTCATAACTTATGTTTTGGTCAAGCGAGAGCAAACATGCTTAGATAAATTTTTCTGTGTGCGTCAATTTGAGAGTGATGAACCCTATGTCTCAATTGGATGGCTTGACGGTGTAGCACTTTTTATGCCATTGGTGCTCCATATGGTCATAACCAATGGTACCAATAATTCATTAGATATGCCTGAATTAGTTTTCACCTGTGAAAGCCTACAGTATCTTTCAATATCTATCATCAGCAAAGTGAAAACTATTATTAGGCCGGTATCAATAAATTTACCTTATCTGACATTTCTAGAGCTGACAGGGGTAGAGCTCCATGATGATTTTGCTCAAAATCTTTTCATGGGCTGCCTCTCTCTTGACAAGCTGAAACTTAGTAGTTGTGATTTGCATTTCTTTAGCATTTCCTCTGAAGTGTTAAAGGAGTTGACTTTGATAAATTGTTGCCTACACGAGCAAATGCAAATTTCTTGCCCTGATCTTGTATCTATGTCCATGGAAATTTATCTCAAAGGGGGTGGCATTTCATTAAATAACATGTCATCTCTCATAAATGCTGTCATCAGACTCTGTCAGTATCTTGGTGATGATGTGCCAGTTTTAAACCTTTTTGGCAGTCTTGCAAATGCTGCAAAATTAGAGATTGGTTTGGACACTCCTATGTTGAAGGTATACTTTTTTCCTAGTCCTATAAATTTAAAACTACAAAACTTTTTCCTTATTTGTTGGGTTCACAAAAATGTTCAATGAGAGAGTTGTTTGCATAACGTAAGTACTTCCTTGTGCACTTTCTTGTTGCCTGACTTTTTTCTTTTCTTGTGTCAATAAAATATGTACACATGAATTCAAAGTATCATAATGTCATGTTCTTACTTTCTAAGATTATGATTTTTGGGGTATCCATTATTGGAGTTTGCTAACAAAATTTGCAAGCTTAATATTGCTTCAGATTATCATAATTACTTCTGATTGCGTGCAATTGGTTTCCTTTTATATGCAAATTCTACTTCACAGCCTTTTTCATACTAAATCAAGCTTTTTGTTAGAATTATCGACACCAAAATAAACCCACAAATAGCAATTAATAATCATCATTTGTGTAGGTCAATTACTTTCCATTGCTTGATGCTAGCCCAATCAGTTTACCTTGTTTATAATTTTAAATGTTACATGTTGCTAATTTTTGGCAAAATCACGTACGTTGCTCATTTTTCAAATGAAGGAACAATTGGAGAAGGATATACCTAACTGCAGAAATTTTGACAACTTGAAGAAACTTGTTGTGGGAGGAAAATGGAATATGAGCTATGACTTTTACCTGATAGCATGTTTGCTAAAACATTCTCCTAATTTAAAAGAGCTTGGCTTGATACTCGATGAGGTAATCTCATTCTCGCTCCATCCCGCACTCTCTACTTAATTAAGCCTTTATTTAATTTTACTATTTAGTGAAGTTAATGTGGGGATACAATTATGTACTAACATTTGGTACAAATGAACATCAATTAGGTTTTTGTTCTACACTTGTACATTCTAGTTCCATTTTTTTTGCTACATACAAGTGAAAAACCATTGTGTTTTTGTTCAATTTATTGAATAATATTCAATAGTGAGAAATTTCAGTATTACACTTTTATGGTCACCATCATTATCTTCTTCTTCTTCTTCTTATTTTTCTCTAAACTGGCAGTCTGGTTCTAAGTTAGGGGTTATTTGAGGCCTAAAAGTGGCTAATTCCTTCTGGTACCAAACCATTCAGGTTAAGACATAAACTCTGCTACGTACCATAGAAGACATAAATGTTTATATAAGTACTGTAAATGTTTGAGTACTATATGAGTACTGTAAATATCATGTTTGAGTTCTAGTCTATATAAGTACTGTAAATGTTTGAGTTGATGAAGCTATAACTACCAATTGCTTGAACATGCTGATAAAATATCATGTTAACAAACTTAATTATGAGTCTCTTACTATTCTAACAGAGCCTATGTCTAATGCAAAAGCCCCAACAAGAGGTTTCAGGAGATGTTTTATTCCAGTATGAGTATCTTGAGACCGTTAAAATCTATGATCTGTATGGGACCATAGGTGAATTGTCTATGGAGCTGGTCGCTGTCATGATGAAGACTTTGAATTCATATGTAAAGAAAATTGGGAATTGGGTCATATTTTAGTATATCATTATCTTAATTAGTTTGCCAAGCATCCCTCATAATACCTTCCAATTTTTTTTTTGTATGGATTATTATTATGTTTAAATTAGAATAGTTAATATATTTTGAGACAAGCTTTGTGTCTTTGGTGTATTGAACCCTTAAGAGTGCATTTTCTGCCATTATAGCAATGGCGGCGGTCTGCTTTTGTTGTCAAAGCCGACTGATCGAAATTGAAAGTGTCGAATTTCACATTGATTGTTTTTTTTTGGGGAGTGGGGATTTTGGTAATGTAATCTGGAATATTTTATTTCATTGTATGTTGGTATCAATAGTGGCATATCTGCTACAATTAATGGATTTGCATGTATACTGCTATTTTCTTCCTCTTTTATATGGTAATTATATTTCGAATTCACATCCTCTCCATTACTGCACAAGAGAATCTTCAACAATTAGTGAATCCGGACCATTTTTTTTTATCTTGGCACGAATCTCAAAGCCCAATAATACGACCCCTAGGTCCCCCGAATCTCAAACCGGCTGAGATTTAGTCTCAAACCATAAAGTGAGGCCCATCCTCTACAGTAATGGAGAGGATTTGAATCCTGCAAGTATGTGTCATTTCTAACTAGTTTGATTCTCTTTTGTAATTTTGGTGATCATGATTATGTTGTGCGCATGTTCATCCAAATAAGAATGATCACTAGCTGATAAAGTGAATTATCAGTGACAGTTCATCATATCTGGGTTGACTGGTAGCACACATCTGCTGTAAGGGTGGCCACCAAACCTTTTCACAGTACCAAAATATTAATGGTCTTGATAATGTAACCCTTACACAAATGATTATGCTGTGGAAAATAGAGGATGTGGTCGAGTGAGTTGTATCAGTGTCTTGCAAATTAAATTTGAAACAGACAGAAAATTGATTCCACCTTTACTTGCAGTTGCATACAGATACAACCAACTTTTTTTTTTCTTTTTGATAAAAACTCGAAGGCATACAATCAGTCTTGTGTATAGTCAGGCTGAACTTTCTTTGATTCCACACGCAGCCTTTTAATTATAATATCTTTCTTTGTTATTAATTTAGACATTATTGATTCTATTAACTACCATGTAAATTGTCTAATGAGCCTCTTCTTTGCAAATTGTCAATTGTAAGCAACCTATTTTTCAATGTGAGCCACCCAAAGACCCTGAACCTTGGTAGTTCATGTAATGCCCATACTCGGTTGATGTGTGATAATTTTTTGAAGCACCATTTTCTGCAGGATTTCTGTATTAAAATAGGACCAAGTTTAAATTAGAATTGAAGGAACCTGATCTGAACTAAAAAGGGAACAATTATTTAGGTGTCTTTCTAATATAATTATAAATATAACACAACGGTACTTAAGCAATTACCAATAATAATAATAATACCAGCTTTTATTTAATTGTTGGCTAGATCGAAAGTGAGACCTCCCCCACAATTGTTGGCTAGATCGATATCTATGTAAAGCGCTTGGATTGGAGAGAAAAAGAAAGCGAGATGCTTGGGAAAATAAAATAAAAATTGAACTTAATAGTTAATACTACCGAATCACACAAATTTGATTTTACATAGACGTACTGGCATTTAACTTTAGCGGTCTGGTACTAGAAGTAATTAGCCTCTTTTAGGCCTCAATTCACTCATAATGATAAAAGTAATTTAGGAAAAATAAAGTTATGACCAGATTACTAGTTTAGAGAAGAAAAAAAGATTAATAATAATATTAAAATGAACTAGACAGTAAATGTGTAGTATGAAATATCCCACTACCCAATTGTTATTTATTTGCACGAAGCAGAAAAATGAAACCAGAATGTACAAGGGTAGATCTAAAATTTGTACAAGAGGGGATTTCATATTCATATATATTGTGAAGATATGAAGTGTACAATTAGAAGTTATATATATAGGTTTGCGCCAAAAACTTGTGTTCATTTATATGTGCAGTACCAAGGAGAGTGCATCAAGCAGCCCCACTCAGAAGTCAAGACCCCAATTTTTCTATCCTTAAATAATTATATATGTTTGGTTTTGAAATAAACAATTGGGATGGTACTCTGCTGCATTTGACCTCTGTGAATGATTCTCTTCATAACACGGATCATAATTTTGGTGCCAGCCAAGTAAAAAATAATTGAATAAGGCTAGTGTGATGCGTGTAGCATAGTGATATGTCGTGCTACTTCAAAAATTTATTGGATATGTTTCAATGGCTAATCCAAACCGTTGATATCAGTGTACTACATAAGTGATGTATTTACATGCCAAAAGTATAATATTGTTTTGAATTCATTTGGTATAAAGTCAAGCGGTCAAAAAATAAGAATTATAAATTAATTTTAATACATTCATTTTTCATTACTATTTTTACCGCTTGACTTTATATTAAATGAATGTAAAAATTTATAAATTTTATATGTAAATACATCACTCGTGAAGTAGATCAGTTTCAACGGTTTGGATTTGTCGTTTGAAGTCTACTCAATATATTTTTTAAGAGGTAGCACAACATGTCGCTATGCTATAGGTAGCACGCCAGCCTTATTCAAAAAAATTCATGCTCAGAGCCTCAGACTAATTTTTATTTTTATAAGAAGTATAGTATTAATCTTTTAGACAATTAGAGAAAAGTGTATCAAATTAAATATAAGAAATATCGGAATGATGGGTACAACAAGTCAACAACCATACTGATAACTAATTTACCAGTAAAGTAAGAGCATCATCATATGAAAAATTGCATAGCCGAAAAAAAGTGGGGGAATACAATTTTAAATGACATCACTAGTTTATTTCTTAATAAAAATCTAAAATAAAAAAATTCATGCAATCATATTCTGTACATTTCAACAAATTTGCAAAAACCATCTGATGAATTTCATACAATTTCCATACAATTTGTAAATGTTGAAAATTGATATCGGATTGTGGATAGTATAGGAGAGGAGTTTATATAACTATTTCTTTTTATTATTCAAGAGGATTAATTACAAAGTATTTGTTACTTATACTCACGCCTCACTATCTCTATCTTATTCTCTCATTCACATACATGAGCTCTACACCTATATATATACTTGTCTAAAGTCAGTTATGACTTTTCTAGATTGTACTTGATACAATATTATACTATTACAAGGTATTATAACATTTTCTAGTATATTCATAAACTACCGACTTCATAGGTCTGTTTAGAATATTCTTGATACAAACTTTCAAGTAGTATTTTCTAGAAGCTTCTTTATTGTCAATGTTGATTAACGGGCTGGGCCTCTTCCGATAAGCACATATAAATGTAATTTATTTGGACCAAGCTTCTTCCATTTATTTGAACTAATATATACTTTGATGAAATATTGGTGCGGTGTCTTCAACAGCAAAAACCGTCTTTAAGTAGACTTTTCCATTGTTTTTTCTATTTATTGAGCTTACTCATTATACTAACACTAAAGAATCTGACAACAAGGAATGTATTTCAGTTTCAAACATTAATTCAAGTGCCAGATCAATCCACTTTAATAAAGAGAGATCCAAGGTACGTATTGATAAGGGGAAATATATACGACTTTTATCCACTAAATATAACAAATTAGCTTCCAATATTAACAATACAAACTTCAACATAAAAAGAAATCCATACCAAAAATTAACTTGTCAGGTATTATTAGGGATGGCTGATAAACTAACTAAGATAATAACAGACTAAGCTATGATCAAATTCCCTATTTTCTTTACATATCTACCCAAAGTTTTTGTTATAGCATTGATCAGCTCTCTGGACAATTCACCCCCACAATCAGAACCAATTTTAACCATCTCAAGATACTCATACTGGAACAAAACATCTCCTGAAATATCTCTTCTGGGCTTTTTTATTTGACCTTGGCTCTGTTATAATGGTTACAAAATCATAAGTTTTGCTAACATGATATTTTATCAGCATGTTCAAACAATTACTAGACTTGTCTGATATCGTAGCAGAGTTTTTACACAGACTGATTTAACCTGAGCAGTCTGGTACCATAAGGAATTAGCCTCTTTTATTCCTCAATTCATTCATAAGCCCAAATAACAAAAGAATGATAGAAGTATTTAAGAAGAAGAAGAAGAAAATGAACTATTTTTATGAGTACTACTAAAATATGGCACTACTAATTATGATTCTGTACATTGAACAAAAACATATTTGTTCTTCATTTGTATGAAGCAACAAAATAGAACCAGAATGTACAAGTGTAGAACTAAAATCTGTACTGAAATCAGGCACTACTAATTATTGGTCATTATGTTGAACAAAATCCTAATTGTTATTCATTTGAACCAAAATGTTAGTTCACATTCACAATCCATAAATTAACTTTCCTAAATGGTAGGCTTAAATAGTCTTAATTGGAGAGGGATGGAGGAAGTGAGATCGAGATTACCTTATAGTGCAACAATTCAAGCTCTTTTAATTTAGGAGAATGCTTGAGTCAAAGCGCATATCCAATTTTCCTAGATACTAAAACACGGCTAGCTAATATGTGGTTACTGCTGAGACAGAGTATTCAAAGAGTGGGATAAGATGGTAACCAGCCCATGTAAGCCCTACTGTGAACAGTTAATCCCAACCGTGTGCTTAATTAATTGTGTTTTCTTAGAATTAATTACAGATGGACCGTAGTTGGATGTATGAAGCATCACGTCTGTCGGATGAATATATGACAGGTGTTGATGAATTTATGAAAGTTGCTGAGGAATATATGGCAGGTGATGGGAATGGTGTGATGCTGTGTCCTTGCTGTGATTGTAACAATCTGAAGAAATTTTCCAAGCCCATCCAAGTGAGGAACCATTTGATCCGTCGTGGATTCAAGCACCATTACAGGCGTTGGATATGGCACGATGAGAGTAATTTGCAAACGGACAAAGGTACCAGTTCTGAGCATCAGGAATACCATACCGATGTAAATGACGGTAGTGACGATGTGCCAGTCGATGAAAATGAAGTCGTGGATAATTTTGATCAAATGCTACGTGATTTAGAAGAGGATTTCGGTAATGATAAGCAGTACTGTGTATTTGAGAATTTATACGAAGATTGTAATAAGGAATTGTATCCTGGATGTGCTAAATTTTCAAAATTGAAAGGTGTATTAATATTGTATAATCTGAAAGCATCTAATGGTTGGACTGATAAGAGTTTTACATCATTATTGCAAGCTTTAAAAGAAATTATTCCGGATGGAAACGAGATCCCCTCTAATGCTTATGAAGCGAAGAAAATATTGTGTCCAGTGTATTTAGAAGTTCAAAAAATACATGCATGTCCAAATGACTGTATATTGTACCGGAATAATTCCGAATATTATAACGAGTGTCCGAAATGTGGTGCATCGCGTTATAGTAGAAAGCAGTCAACTGTCAATGAAAGTGATACAGACAGACCGGGTAAAGAACCTCTAGCAAAAGTAATGTGGTACCTCCCCGTGATACCGAGGTTTAAACGTTTGTTTTCCAATGCTAGAGATGCAAAATTATTGCGCTGGCATGCCGATTGCCGGAAAAAAGACGGGAAATTACGGCACCCCGCTGATTCTCCTCAGTGGAGAAATATCGACAGAAAGTTTTCCGACTTTGGCGGTGACCCAAGAAACCTAAAACTCGGGCTCAGTGCCGATGGAATAAATCCGCACAGTAACATGAGTAGTAAACATAGCAGTTGGCCAGTTCTATTGTGTATTTATAATCTTCCGCCTTGGTTATATATGAAACGCAAATACATTATGATGACCCTGCTGATATCAGGACCTAAACAGCCCGGAAACGACATAGATGTATATCTAGCGCCATTAATTGAGAATCTGAAAAAATTATGGGCTCCCGGAGTGGAGATATATGATGCATATAGTAAGGAGATTTTCACTCTACATGCCATGATTTTTTGTACCATCAATGATTTCCCGGCTTATGGTAATTTGTCGGGTTATAGTGTCAAAGGAGAGAAAGCATGCCCTATTTATATGGACGGGACAGTTGATCTGTATCTGCCTAACTCCTCTAAAAATGTGTACATGGGTCATTGTAGATTTCTTTTTGCCAAATCGGGAGCATGCAGGGAGGGTGCGAGGGATTGGATCCCACGTGATAATCACGGCAGCCTACGGAGGGGCAACCAAGTAAGAGGAGGCCGAGAATGGTGGAGTCTGAGGCCGAGAATGAAGAGAGGATACAGAGAGAAGTGGCTCAGAGAGTAACGGCCCAAAAAAGGGACTTCGAGGAAATGGCAGCGACGTTGAAGGCCGAAATGGCTGAGCGGACACAACAATTGGTTCAGCAACAGTTGGCACAGATGATGGCCCAATGGACTGAACTAATTGCACAAGAAAGCCCGAGAGCGGTCCAGAGCAGCTGCCAGTCAGTCCAACCGCAGCCATATTTCGATCCGATCCAGGTAAATGTTATTTGATTCAATTGAAAAAAGAATTTCTTTACTTTTTTTACAATTCGTAAATGTTATTTCGTTAACCTCAATGCAGAATATATTTGTACAGCAATCAGAACGAACCTGCAAACTCCTGGTGGTTCGCACGAAGTAGCCATCGGAAAAATCAATCTTCCGGTCAAAAAAGGCATAGTGATTCACGGTACGCCTGTACCAGATGATCATGCGAGGGTAACGGTGGATGCGTGTCATCCTGACGAAGATGACACTCTGTTACCCGTGCCAAATGACGAACTCCTGACACTTCGCTCCGCCATTGGCAGTTACATTGCGTGGCCGATGGCCCTCATATCTATGGAGGATCAGGTAACAAACTTACATTATTATTACAACTTATTCTACTTGTAAATTTGCATCTATACATCCTATAGAGTTACAAGTATTTGTGCCTGATCTTTTGGTCCTAACTGCAGGAAAAACCCAAAGAACCTGTAGGATTTTGGCCCTCTCCGATTTCAACCTACAAGGATTTTGACACGATCGATTTCAACCGACTGGGAGCCATGTACAAGACTGTGCGTGATCGATTTCTGCGCCAAGGTCAACCCTTCATCAGTGTCCCAGCGCCGCTTGAGCTTTTCAATGAACCGTATGTCATAACAGTCAATCGAGATGACTATAGGGACTTGTGCAAGCGCACGGAGTGGCTCACCGTACTACTTTTGCAGATCTTCATGCTGTGAGTTTATATTCGTAATAATGACATAATTTAGGATTTTAATTCAAAATTTAAAAAATTTATACCACATCTACGTCTTTTTGCAGGTTCGTGTTCAAATACCAAAGGGACAACTTCCCAGAGATCCCTATAGGGTTCATCAATCCCGATAAGACGTTCGGCTATCTTTTGCAAGGTGATGATCTCGAGAAGAAATATGCCGATACACACCTGAGGAAAGCTCTGCGAGAAAACCGAGACAAGAAATTTATCTTCATACTGTACTTTCAAGAGTGGGTACTATTATATATATATAGTCTTATTTTATTGAATTTTTTTAATTTCATAGAAATATATTATATAATATAACATGCTATAAACTTAACATGTAGCGCTCATTGGGTATTGTTCGTGCTCCGGCCGTATGAGAGTGAGCTCCACTTGTTCGATTCATCCAGCACAAAGTATGAAAAACAAAAACTTGTAAGAGATCTTGCGATCATCGACGCGCTCAAGGAGTAAGTGTTTCAAATTAAATCTGCTAAACTATTTCAATATCTCTTGTAATTACTAATTTCTCTGATATTTCAACAGTCCCTGGGTCGTCGAGAAGGCAACCGGAGGAATCGGAAGAAGTGATAAGTTGAAACTTATAAAGAACAAGGTAATGTGGTGCTTACGACCAAAATTTACTGTTTTAAAAAAAATATTTCGGTTTATTATGAATTGTTGAATTGAATCTTCTAAAAATTGTTAACTTTTTGCTTTGCTACAATTTGATATAGTGCCCGCAACAAAATGACAACTGGGAATGTGCATATTATGTCATGATGTTCATGAATGACATAATTAATCACTTTCTCGATAATTTTTCGTCAATACAGGTACATATGCATTTATATTTTTCAAATGTAACCTTAATTGTTGATTCGGCTTTTATTCAATAAATAATTTATTGCACTCCTTTTATATTAAAAAATGCAGGATTGGAAAGCAACACCATATTCTTGTGGCAGAGATCAATTCAATTCGTTTCGAGTGGGTTAGGTTTTTCAAAAGTGAAATATCACAACCAAGTATAACAGTTTAATTAGGATCGATTGATGCGACCGTGTGTAAGAACAATTAATTTAGGTGTAATCTAATTGTAATAACAATTTATTTGTTTAATTTAATTTAGGTGGTGTATAATATAATTTAGGATTTGATTGTATGCATTTTTTTCATATAGGCCAGCCAAATATATGGGAGCTGGCCACAAAAATAAATATTTTTTTTAATATAAAATAACAAACAGTATCGGTGCTGTAGACAAACCGATACAAAAAGTAAATTAATATAATAATGGCACCAGACAAAACAGTATCGGTTGACAAATGAAAAACCAACACAAAAATAAAACTTAGTGTCGGCTCTTAATCAATACCCGATACAACAATAAAACTTAGTGTCGGTTCTGACTTAATAACCGATACAAAAATAATAATTAGTATCGGTTCTCACTTAATAACCGATACAAAAATATATTTAGTATCGGTTCTTAGTTAATAACCGATACAAATAAGTTAAAAAAAAAAATTTCGGATCGAAAATTCTAACTTTGTATCGGTTCCACTTTATAACCGATACTAATTGTTGGATTCTGTATCAGTTGTATAACCGACACTGATTAGTCCCGGAATTTGTGTCGCCTGGATCAGTGTCGCCCTGATGTCCGACACTAATATGCCTTCATAACCGACACGAATAGTACTTTTTCCAATAGTGCTTTGTCTGACATATAAACGAATTTAATGAAAAAATATTTTATTAATTATTTCTCAGGATTTACATGTTATAATTTGATGTATATATATTTAAGAGTTTTACACAGCTAGCGTACGAAGCCGTTGAATACATTTTCTAATTTATATTACTAGCCATTACAATCTAGTCTATATAATTTGCAAAATGCAGCTCGTTTACGCTGAGTATTTTTTGATGGTGTGTCTCGAACAAGTTAGAATTATATAATTAAATCGATAGAATTTTAACTTGCGTATAAATTGGTCTTTAATTATCTTATGATAGAATCGCTGCCATTATTTCCATTCGGCAGGCCATTAGAATAGAAAAAAAGTGGAATTTTAAATAAATTTTAATTTCTCACTGTTCCGATTGTATTCGGTAGATGGTGGAAGAGTGGAAGAGTATTGTTAATTTCTTTATTTCATCTTTTTCATGGAATAGAGAATTGACTCATAAAAAAATAAATGAGGGACTATAGCGATTTAACTATAAAAGTTCAAATCTGATTTCATTATTTCCAATTTCTCAATTCCACTAGCTTCTTCTCTTGTTCCATGGAAATATAACTTCTTTTCTACTCTATTCCTCTATTCCTCTATCATACTCTTGCCAAACGGGCTCTATATGTATTTACTTGTGTTTATTTCAATACTCCTTTGTTAATTTGCATATGTATTACTAGTTGCACAGATATGAATTCGAATATCGTATTTAATACAACTGCGATCTAACAATACACCATCATATTTAGACTTCATTGGATGTTCATAGATTTTTTTTCTATAATTAATTTGTTCAAATTAATTAATCTTTCTACAATATAAATATTTCACTAAAGAAAACTAAGTTTTGCTTTTCTTTTTATTTTTCTGTTGTAAAGAGAAAAAGCATTTCTCTCTGTAATTCCATAGAAGTAAATTTAGCCCACTGGGAGCTTCTGCGATGGGATTTTCAAAAAAAAAAAAACTTTTTCAATAAATTTAGCCCACGATGGCCCAAACAACAGAACTCAATCCGACCCAAGCCCAAACATATTTTCTGTACCGTAGAAAGCTGGAGCCCATTTTTTTTTTCTTTTTTGGGCTTTTCAGTGAAATTACCCCTTTTATCCCAATTTCTCCACCGCTCGCTCTCAGGCTCAGTTAAATTCCCGTGGTGGCGTTGCGGACAAGAGTCCAGACGAGAGGTTTCAGGGGATGTTTTGTTCCAGCATGAGTATCTTGAGGCAGTTAAAATCGGTCAAGCGTATGGGTATATGTTTGATCAATCAAAATTGTCTAGCGAGCCGATCAATGCTATGATCAAGACATTAGGTACATATGTCAAGAACAGAGGGAATATTATCATAACTTAGTTTGTTATTATCTTAATTCGTTTGTCAAACATCCTTCGTAATACCTGACAAGTTTTATTTGGGTATGGATTTATTTTTTAATGTTGAAGTTAGTATTGTTAACTTAATTTGAGACCTGCTTTCTGTTTTTGGTGTATTGAACCCTAATAATATGCATTTTCTGCTATTTTAGTGACAGCAGCAGTCCACCATAGTTGATCAGAGTATTAGTATGTTGATATCAATAATGGCACATGTGTTGCTATTAATGGAGTCGTATGTATAATTTTGTTTTAGAAAATGCGAAGTTTGTGGGTGATGCCTGTGAATCATATTTTTTGTCTGCGAATCAGCAATCAGCGCAGTATTTGCACAGTATTGTAAGTTGTGGGTTTGCTGGTAAATACTGCATAAAAAAACTGATTTGTGCAATCTTTAGTGCAATCTTTTTTTGTGAGTATTTCTTGTGAGTTAGTAGCACAGTAGTTAATAATTAGTGCAATCTTTTTTAAACAGTCATGAGGTATAAATGGAGAAAATCAATGTAACTATAATAAAATAGGCGATAAATCATTTTTCCCAAAGAACTAATAACCAAGTTATTTTTTATAATTATAAATTTCTTTTATGTTCTTTCTCGGTCATGTGTTTTTTTTGTTCAATAGAAGAAAATCTAAAAAAATATCTTAAAAATAGAGAATAAATCCAAGTTAATATCTTGCCAAAAAACTTAGAAAGGTTAACATGGTCACTTCCAAATTTTTCAAATTTTTGTAACAATTTAAATCATTAATTTCTCTGTGTACATAATATCTTCTGAATATAATTTAAAGTGCAAACAAAAGACTCAAATCTAATTGCATTCAGTCAGGTATTTCACTAGATACGAATCCGCAAATCAAAGAAATAGCTGCTCAATTCGAATTCTTTTGTAAATAACTTGTTAATATGATCCGACGATTGACGGCCCATAAATATGGAAGTATATGATAAGAATCATGGACAATTAAGATATTAAATGAAATTTTGAGTAACAAAATCCTTGCTAGCAGTTACAAAAGTCTTGATCATAGCATTGTTCAATTCGCTAGACAATTTGTGACCTGATTTGTGTCTTTGGTGTATTGAATCCTAATGCATGCATGGTTTGCATTTTCTGTCATTGTTGATCAGAACCGACAGTTCAAAATTGAATGTGTTGGATTTAGGGGTGAAAACGGAGCAGACAGTGGTAAAACTATATTTATATTCTTTTTTTCATTTTTCAGATACAGATACGGAGCGGATATCAGATGGATACAGATACGGGTCTGAATCAGATTGAATATTTATTAAAATAATATAAACAAATATTAAAAAAAATTAAATAAGTTTATAATATTTATCTAATTATTATGGTCAATAACATAAATTTTTCATATATATGGTACATATATCTACTATTCGGATACGAATAATTGAAACATAAAACCATATCAGTATCTTTATCTACACGGATATTCGGATATTGAATATCCACATCTAAATTTTCAAATACAGATCGGATATTATCCATACCGTTTTTCTAATCTAATATGAAGTTTTTTATTTTCATCGTCTTAGACTATTAGTTATGATGCATTTTTCAATTTAATTTTGGTGATGCATATGAACAAGTCAAGTCGGATTTAAGTAGTTCGACAACGATCGCCATTTTAATTTGTGGAAAGGGATTGGCCGCATATTTTTTTCTCCAAAAGTGAAAATTGGATTCGACCATTTTATTTTATTTTTCAATTAAATATTGTAGATTTACGCAAATAAATTCCACGGACTTCCGAGTGTTTGTCTCCAAGTTTGGAGTCTGAATTTGCTCATCATCTCATCAAGATCCCTCTTTACACATTATGCAAATGAATGGACGAGATGCGTCCAATTGTGTACACATAAAAGTAATTTTAGGAAATATTAAAATATTAGAAAAATAAAAATAGAGAAATAGATGAAATACCTTAGAATTTGAATGTATTAGAAATATTAGGATAATTTTTTTATTTATTCAGAATTGTTTTGAACCGGAATCAATTACTCAGATTCAAAATATTTTTATTTTATTCTAATAACACATGAATAAATATTTTAAGTTTTTTAATAGTCACAAAAAAAAATTCTGATAAATGTTTCGTAGTACTTGTAATAAATTCTAATTATAAGATATTTTATCTATATTTTTATGTCCTTCTAAGATATTCAAATTTTAAGTTTCACCATCTATTTTTATAAATTAACAACAAAAAAATGAGCCGAACAATATTCGGCACATATCAAAAATTGATTTTCTATGACAAATTTGTGAAATCAGCCTATGCTGATTAGACTATTCGGCTCAGCAAAAAAAAATCCTTGCCCAGATGGCTGTTCAGTATTTGTCGTTTTGTAAAAATCAAACCAATCAAGTTAGTTTGTTATTTTCTTTTTGAGGAGGGTTCAAATGCCTCCATTTTTTGTGTTTCCATCATGTCTCCATTTTAAAAAACTAAAATAACTCAAAATTTGAAACTTAAAATTCAAAATAAAACCATTGAATGTGATATATATCATTTTATCTATGCACATGTAAAAAATTACGATATTTCAACTTTGTTTTGGTTGTCATCAAGAGTTTATAAAATATGTACTAATGTGGATAATTTCTGGACATTCATTTTTCAACTTATTGAATCACATAAAAACAAAATTGAAATATGATAATTCTTTATGAGCACATAAACAAAATAACATAAATTACATCTAACGGTTTTATTTTGACGTTTATGATTTAAATTTTGAGTTATTGTAATTTTTAAAAATAGAGGAATGATGGAGGTACAAAAAATGAAGACATTTGAACCCTCTTCTTTCTTTTTTGTTATTTATGGTTTCTAAAAATTTCCTCGCCACGGGTTGTAAAGAGAAAAAACCTCTCTTTCTATAATCAACATTAATAAAAGAGTGGGAGTGGGTCCGATACCCATGTACCGGTCTAATGGGTTCAATCAGTTCAATTTATTTTAAAATTCGTGTGAAATATTTTAAATTTCATATGTGTCTATTTTGATTTTTGTGTGCACAGATTTTAAAATAAATCGAACAATTATAGAACTCGTTGAACTCAGAGTAGATCCCATGAACATCAGAGTAGAAGTCTTGCAGATTTCTTTTTTCCGTAATCAAATCAATAACCGTTTTCTTTATTTATCTCAGTGCATTCAGCCCACGATGGGCCCAAATATCACAAATCAATCCGGTCCAAGCCCAAATAACTTTTCTGTACTGTACGAGGAGTCTATCTTCGTGTAAAAAGCTGAAGCCCATATTTTTTGTTTTTTTGTTCTTTGTCATTGAAAATAACATTAAATTGGTAAAGACTAAGAAACCTCCTTTTCTCTATTTCTCCTCCGCTCGCTTCCCCTTTTCTCTATTTCAATTCAGAATAACAAGCTAGCTTCAGCCGAATATCAAATGATAGGTACTTACTATTTCGCTCCTAATTACTCTCGATTCATGCGATCATGAAAATTAGCTTCCAATTTTAGTGTTCTACAAGTTCAATTTGTATGATTAATTAGGATGCTAGCTATGGTTGAAGGTGTCATTTGCTTATTATTAGGGTTTGATTTTGGTCGGAGTAAACATTTGTAACTTTGAAAGTGTGTTGTTGAGAAATGTGGGTAAAATGCTTACCGATTTAAATAGGTCCTCAATCAAGTTTTATTTTACTGTGCCTTTTTCATTTCCCATTCTCAGTTTGAAAATCTCAGCTGAAATCCCCTTCAATCTCTGTTTTAAACCCAACCTAATCAAGAAAACAATTTAAGCTTCAGAGGAACTGTTTGCAGAATTTTCTCTATCCTGAGATAATGGACCGTTTTTGGTTGCTAACAAATTGAAAGATTTGGGGAAGAAATGATTAAAAAGTTTGTTTTATTATATTTTCCTTGTGTAAATTACATGTACAATCAAGAGGACTGATCAAAGCAGTTTGGGATCTAGCAAATTGGTAGCGGGCTAGCAGCACAGAACTTGTGGCGGAAGTCTAACTTCAGATCTAGCAACAAGTTGTGTTGGTATAATTAATGGTAGATTTATTTCACCTTTTATTTACTTCTTACTACAAATCATTCATGGTAATTGCTCAAGTATGGACTGCTATTTATTTTAAATCTAGTTCCTCCTATTCAAATTTAATATAATTCATAACTTGGTGAATCTCCTATTGTAATATAGGAATCCTGCACAAAAGGTGCTTCCCAAAATTCTTGTTTGAACACGGAAAGATGAACAAGATCAGGGCTACAAGGCCGTGCGTGAAAAATAGTGTTTCCTCTATTAACGGAAATAACATTGAGGTTGACAGGATTAGTAGCTTGCCTGATGATGTATTGACCCATATCCTCTCGTTTCTGAGCACAAAAGAGGCTGTGCAGACCTGCGTTGTGTCCAAAAGATGGAAAAACGCATGGGCTGCTGTGCCAATTCTAGACATCAAACAGAAGGATTTCCTGATTTATTATTGGAGCGGAGAGGATTATTACAGTGGAGACAGTGATGAAGAACAGATAATTTCTGTATCTAGGTATAGGCAGTTGATAATGTCTTTGACTAGGTTTGAGCAGTTCATGACTGGCTTTTTGGACAACCGAGCTCCAATAAACTTGGAAAGAGTTCATTGTGTTTGTGAATATCAGTGTTGGGATGAAACTCATGCCTTAATGGGATGGCTTGACCGTGTAGTGCTTCTTATGCCACTGCAGATCCGTATCTTCACCAGGGGTACTGGTAATTCATTAGATATGCCTGGTTTAATTTTCTCTTGTGCAAGCCTACAACATCTTTTGTTGTCAATCAACCCTGATTTCTCCCCTATGAAAACCATCATTAGCCCGGTATCAATAAATTTACCTTGTCTGAAAATTCTAGAGCTGATTTGGGTAGAGCTCCCTAATGATTTTGCAAGAAAGCTTTCCGTGGGGTGCCCTTCTCTAGAAAGGCTGATACTACGTGGTTGTGAATTGAATTTCTCAGACATTTCCTCTGAAGTGTTAAAGGAGTTGTCTTTGTATGATTGTTGTCTATATGAGCAATTGGAAATTTCTTGCCCTGCTCTTGTATCTTTGTTCATGAGAGTTTATCTCCTAAAAAATGGCTTTTCATTGAAGAACATGAGATCTCTTGTAAATGCAGTCATCAAATTATCTCGAAATAGATATTATTTTAGGGATGATGATGTGCCAGTTCTGAACCTTTTTGGAGGTCTTTCAAATGTTACAAAGTTAGAGCTGTGTTTGCACTTCCCCAAGTTGAAGGTATACTAATTTGTCAGCCCTATAAAATCAAAACTAAAACTTTTTCCTTGTTGGGTTCACAAAAATGTTCATTAACAGAAATACAGAATTGTTTTTTTTTTTTTTGCATAACATAAGCATATTTCATTATTTCTTGTTACCTGATTTTTTTTTGTTTGTGTCATAAAATGTGTACACAAGTTCGTAAGTATGATAATTTATGGTTTCTGGGGTACCTTTTATTGAAGTTTGCTAACAAATTTTACATGTTTATTGTAGTTCCACATGACCATTTTGATTCCTTTTTTATACAGATTCTACTTCTCTGTCTTTTTTATACTAAATCAAACTTTTTGGTGGAATTATCGACACCAAAATAGACCCACAAATCACAGTAACCATAATTTATGTTGGTGTATGCCTTTGTATATGTGAAAGTTGCATTGTCTGATGCAATCCCCATCAGTTTACCTTTTTTATATGTAACATGTTTCGAATACAACATTGGTAATTCCCTGTAAAAATCACATTCCTTGTTTTTTAAATGAAGGAACAATTGGAGAAGGATATACCTAACTGCAGAAATTTCAACAACTTGAATAAACTTGTCGTGGGAGGATGGGATATGAGCTATGACTTTTACCTGATAGCTTGTTTGCTCAAGTGTTCTCCTAATTTAAAAGAACTTATTTTGGTGTTCAGTGAGGTAATCTCATTCTTGCTTCCTACCGCCCTCCCACTCTAATTAAGACTCTATTTAAGTCTACAATTTGGTAAAGTTAATCTAGGGATAGGATTATGTACTAACATTTCTTAAGTCATTTTATCATCCTGTGGTTATTTGGGGCTTATAGTGAATTGAGGCCTAAAAGAGGCTAAGTCCTGTGACCAGACCGCTCGGGTTAATGTCTTTTTAGTCTATGTTAACTCTGCTAACATATCAGATAAGTCCAGTAACTAATAGTTTGATTGACGAAGCTTCCAATTGTTTGAACATGCTGACAAAATATCATGTTAGCGAACTTATGATGTTCTTATGATCTTAACAGAGCAAATCTGAAAGACAAGAGCTCCCACAAGAGGTTTCAGGAGACGTTTTGTTCCAGCATGAATATCTTGAGACAGTTAAAATCAGTCATGTGTATGGGGGTATATGTAGTCAGTCAAAATTGTCTGGCGAGCTGATCAATGCTATGATCAAGATGTTGGGCTCATATGTAAAGAAAATAGGGAATGTGATAATAACTTAGTCCGTTATTATCTTAGTTAGCTTGTCATTCATCCCTTGTAATACCTGACAAGTTATGTTTGGGGATGGATTTCTTTTTAATGTTGAAGTTAGTATTGTTAACTTATTTTGAGATCCGCTATGCGTCTTTGGTGTATTGAACAACCGATCAAAATTGTTAATCTATTTTGAAGTTTAGATTTTACATCGTATGTGGATATCAATAATGGCAGGTATAATGCTATTTCTGGATAGAAGGTATGTGTCATTACTGGAGTTGCATGTATAATGCTCTTTTGTATGGTTAAATTTTAGCAGGTATGTGTCATTTGCAGTTAAGTGTTTCTTGTAGTCATGATTAAGATGTGCTCATGTTCATCCAAATAAGATATTATGCTTGTGTTAGGAAGCTCCAGTTTTACTTCTAAGTTATCATGTGCTGTTGGGGCCACAGAAGTAGAGTTTATACCTACCATTCCTACCTTAATTTTGACCTGAGTTTACTTCCTGTGACAGCCGCATATCTTGCATTTTGTCACGGAAGACAAATTTTCCCAGCAATTGATCGACTCTTAAAAAAAACATTTGGTGGAAATTATGCCAATGGGTTTAGAAAAGGTGATCATATCAGACCTGCACACTTGTATAATTACACTGGAGGCTAGTTTGTATATAAGGTAGATAAAAATTGTATATATATCCCCATAACAATACCTTTGATCCCGAAATTCTTTATTAATACCACTGTAAAAGAATCACAAATTATAGAGAATTTCAAAAATATTTGGACTGTCAATTCAATCTGCGGCTCCATTCTTGGGGAGGGGGGGTGCAAATTGAATTGGAGACCTCCAAAAACTCAAAAATCCATTATAATATGCTGATATTTAGATTTTTGGAGGGTGCCAATTCAATTTGCGGCTCCTCAAGAATGGAGGTACATATTGAATTGGCGGCCCTTGTATTTTTAAAATTTCCCAATTTCAATAGTGTATTTTTTTAAATAGTATTAATAAAAATTTCGGCCTTTGATCTCTCTTCTGTAGAAGTATAATCTCCATTAAATTGATGTTAAAAATATATTAGGCAACAATGGACTCTCCACTTCTTCCTCTACATCTATATGGTGTGTGGCTCCACCTTTTTCTTCAAGTAAGAAACTGGAAGATAAAGTAGCTGGAACTAGAACCAAAATGGTAACCTCGCTAAAAAATGGGATGTTGGTGGACATAAAATCCGGATAGGAAATTTTTTTGTGAATATTAAATAGTTGGGTGGGTTGAACTGAAAATGTGTGTGTGTATATATAGAGGTTGGCTAATATCAAATCAGTTGTTCCTGAGGTCCCGTGCAACTATGTTGTTTTTCAATTTTGAAGTCCAAAAGGTCAATCCAAACTGTCAGATGTGATATCTATATTAAAATGTGCTTGGAGACAAAATTTTAAATTTTTTAGAATTTTTTTTACTATTTATTAAGCCACTTTAAAAATCGATGATCCTACGGTGGTTTTCTGATATTAGCCAACCTATATATATACACACACGAGGTCGCTCTAGGAAAATATCTCGCTAATAATTTCCTTGTTTTTATTTATTTCCAATTTATTCCCCTAATGACAGTACAATCAACTTAATATTGTTTCCATCAAGTCATAGACAAAAAAAATATAATCTCCGAATATGTGTGATAAAAGCCATCAAAGAAGTGGCTTTTGTGGGAAAACCAAACCAAAGCTTGCTGGCAATTGTGATTTCTAACAAAACCTCACTTATGTATCTTAAACTGAAAAAATGTAATTAAGGTTAATTGTCATGGAAGGCTTCCAAATTTTTTATTTGTGACAAATTGGCTCCCAAATTGTTGCCGCCTTACCTAATGTTAGAGGGTGGGTGTTTTGTCCAAACGGCTTTGGATAAAGTCTCATCCAAAGTCTGATTTAAACCGTCCGATTTGCATCAAAATCCATATAATTTAAATATGTTTGCACGAATCTCAATACAAATCGGACGTTTAAGTTTGACTTTGAATGAGATTCTGTCCAAAGAGCTTTGGACAAAATCGAATCCCAATGTTAGAAATGGTAGCAGAGTACTAATAACTCAAGATTCTCTTAACATTCATTCCAAAGGAGGCAGATCCCACAAGGATTGATGGTTTCCCTTTAGCATTGGTAGTATTAGGTGGCCTTTTGTCAGTAAAACCACCAACTCATTTTGCTTAAAAAACATGAATTGGAGTGTTGATTGTAATTAACAAATGTATGGATTTTTCATTCGTCTACCGCTGGGCCCCTCATCGTCAGTGTATTTTAAACGAATTTCGGTCACGTAGCGTAACGGTCACCAGCCCGTCTCCTTTCTTCTCCCTCGCTAACTCTGTAGATGAATGTGTAGCTTGTTCCTGACAGAGTACCTAAGTTAGCTAGCTAACTGCCTGAAGCAAGCTTGGTGCTCTGCCAGAGAACTGACGGGCCTCCTAATTTAATTGTTTCCAATTTATTAACTCAAGTTTAATAGTACTACCCAAAGAACTGACGGGCCTTGTTCAATTCAAGCCCAACCCACTCAAAACTTGACGAATATATAAACAAATGAAAAGGTCAAAAAAAAAAAAAGATTGTTATTAGTTGTATGAATCAATGTTGTGGTATGTATGTGCTCATCGGACGGACAGAGTATCACCAAGCAATTAATCGAAACTATAGTTGGATATAATTAGAAATAATTGATCGATTAGTTAGAAAAATCTATAACAGTTTAACCGCCATCAACGACTAATCGTCCATCTAATTGGCCTAAACGGCCATTTTTTTTACAAACACTGGTATAAATAGATTACTTTGACAACACATTTATTTGACAATGTGACAATCAATACTATGACCAGGTGCATGCAAATCTGTGTGACCCCCATACCCCCTCTTTATCTCCACCTCTGCAGATACAAAGAGTTTGTGAATACTAATGCATATATAAAATTTTGGGAGAATTTCTAGTGTGCCCAACAAAATTTTAAAATAGTCAATATATATACCCATAAAAATACCATAATATTCAATGAGTGAAGCTATGGTATTGCAATGCGCAGATCGGTCTGTGTATTGAATTTAGAAATTCATTTTCAAAGTCTAAATAATCATTCCGAACCATTCAACATTATTATCATATGAAAATATACTTGGAAATCAAATTTTATATTTTTGGATTTTTTTTTGCTATTTTTTTAGACAATTAGAAAATCACTTGATAAAAAAATTATGGACCATCCGAGAGTAGTGATTCTCTACCCACCTAATATAAAATTTGATCTCCGAGTATATTTTATATGATAATAATATTGAACAGTTCGAATTAATTATTTGAACTTTGAAACAGAGATATAAATCTAATGCACAGAGTGATCCGCGCATTGCAATCACCATGAAAACTTTTCTTCTATCCTTTTTATTTATTTAACATTTAATCAAATTATTTTATAAGTAGAATTGACAAATATACTTCTCATTTTAAACTCTTCTTCTCTCATTATGGTGATCGAATTTGATCGAATCTTCTTTCCTACATATATATATGTGTTAATAGTTCAATCAGCTTTAATTTTAATTAATTAGTCTTTTAAATCTACCCAACGTATTACCCTTTTGTTTTTCCCATCACTTCAAACTATCTTAATCAGTAAAAATAATGACAAAGGAGGAGATTGGGCGCTATATATAAATATTGGGAATAAAACGAAAGGGTAATACGTTGGATTTCAGCTAACATAGTTTGACAAATGATGATGATTAGAATGAATAATGACATAACCTAATAAATTTCAACTAATTTCTTAGCTAATAGCCTAATACCAGCATTTGTTATGTCATTATTCATTCCAACCAGTAATTTTCAACTAATTTATGTTTAGAAGTGAAGCACTTGTAACGAGTCAATGAAATTTATATTTCCTATTAATAAATTCAGGCTTGTGAAGAGCTTGGGAGTTGGGACCATAGTGATAAATGAATAGTTCGGGTTTGATTTGGCGGGGTGAAAAAATTATAATTCTGATATAATTCAAGAATGATTCGGTAAAGAAAAAAGAAAGAAGAAAAAAAAACCTCAAAAGAAAATAAAAAATCTTTTTTCGCGTTTTTATCATAAATAATTCGTTATTCGCATTTTATTCGCAAATAAAATGTATTATACATTTTTTTTGTGTTTTATTCACGAATAACTCGCGTGTATTGTCCCTATGGTTGGGAGTTGGGACCTGTAATTTATGACTTGTTGTAAAGCTCATACAGAGAAAGCAATAGAGAATCCAGGATTACCTATTTATTTGTGTTGCAATTTCTGTGGTGGTTTTTGTGGAGCGGGTCAGGTGAATAGGCCCTCAACAATCTTATCGAACAAACTTTCTTTTATTTTTATTATATTTTTTCCTTGTTGAAACCAAACTTTTTTTATTAGAGAAAAATTGAAGGTCCATCAGTTCAATTTGATATGTGTCCTTAATTCATTTTGCTTATGTTAAGAATTATAATTATTCATTTAACGCTTTCAATACATAGTTTCATCATTATAGGGTTCAGTTTATTAAATGCATGAAATAAATTATTATATTGTGGGATGTTCTATTTAATTTCAGTGCATATATTTATTAATTGATAGTATCTACTTTAATTTAAAGTTTTTTTTTTCAAATATGTATTCCTAAAAGTGTACGTCTTCTAGCTAGCCTCTCTTTAATGTCATATTAAAACATTTGTCGTTTGTTCAATTATGATTCATATTCATCATTTAAAAGAGAGTCTGTGTTGATGTGTCTTATGTGTATTGAATTGAAGCAATAAATCCGTTTATGTTCTTCTGTGGAGATCTATGATAGTTAATTGTGTTGTTCGATTGTACAAATTTTGTGTTAAGAAAAAAAAATTGCCTCCAAATTTTGTGTTAATTGCAATGGTTTAAATAGTGTTTATCGCGTTATAGCGGAGCAGCTAAAAAAACGACGCTATTGTCATATAGCGCCGCTATAGCACGATATAGCGCGCAATAGCGTCAATAGCACCATAGTTTTTATGGTCCAAAACCACTATAGCGTCGCTAAAGCGTAGCGGCGCTATTTAGAACCTTGGTTAATTGTGTTGTTCGATTGTTGACTTTAACATTTTGTAAAATTAGTGAATATAATGAGCTAACAATAATATTAAATGGAATAACAAAAATTAAAACTCTTATCCCACCAAAGGTACAATTTTTTTTTTTTTTTTTTTTTGTAAATGATCAGTCTAGTTCATATTTCTTCTGACATTTATACATGTACATTATAATGTACATTATAGATAATAGGAAAAATTATTTTTATGCCACTCCAAAATATGAAAATTAGAAAATTATCACCTCAAAACATGAAATTAGTTATTTGCCTCTAATATACATATTTGATTAAAATTATTCTGAAAAATATTATATAAAAAACATATTTTGAAAGTTCCAAAATTACTCTTCTCTTCATTACTTCATCTCTCTTTCACCTTCCTCCGCCAGAGGCCCAAAACCTCTTTAAGCAAAAGTCAATGAAAAGAAGAGAAAACAAACAATGGAGCTCGTCCAATAAAAAGAAGAGAAAACAAACAATAGAGCTCGTCCAAAGTAAATTTTAGGAGAAAGCACATACTGCAGATGAGTATTGAACAAGTATCTCTGCAAGTGTATGATTGAACGCATAGTTACATCACGGTGCCTTGACTCCCTGTGCTGGATCTTGATTTCTGTTTTGGAAAAGAAGTAGCACCTAATTAATTTCTCTTTTAATGTTTCCTAATTTTGAAAATGAAACTACAGATTGGTTGTTGTATGGAGAATGCCAATGAGGACATTTGCTTAAAGTTAAGCATTTTTTCATATCCATCAATTCTAACAACATATCAATGGAATTCTTATGCAAAATTAAAATCATTGTTATTTATAAAAATTCTAAAATCAATCCTAACAAAATATTTACAAAATTGACCTCCATTTTTCTCTCTCTGACTACGCTTATTATTTAATCATCACATTGCAATGAGTGTGTTAAAATTAATCAGCACTGACGAGGCCCAAGGCCATTTCATTTTCTAGAATATTCTAATCAATGTAACCGACATATATAGTCGGTAAGAATGGAAAACACTAGAAATGTGTTTTATCATATTTTTTATCATATTTTATAGGTTCTAGACATGATATAGAATATTCTAAACCGACTTTAAGTTGTATAAATAGATAGTAGGAGTTTGTGTATAGGTGAGAAGTGTAAGTGAGGAATCAGAGATAGTACTCCTATCTTGAATAATATAAATTAGGTTAATAATCAACAAGTGGTATCAGAGCTGGTTAGATCTTGTTGGCTAGAAGGTTCTTTTAATCCGTAAATCTGTCATTGTGTCGAAGGTCCTGTTAGCTAGGAGGTTTGTGTAACCCAAGTCCGTTGTGGTGTCGAAATGTCAGACTTGAGTGGCATGAGTGGTCTGATTGAGAAGTTGAATAATTATAATTATAGAGACTGGCGTACGTGTATCAAGTCATATTTGCAGGATCAAGACTTGTGGGAGATCGTGGGTGGTGATGAGGTCGAGCCACCACCGAATTCGATCCGAGCTTACAAGAAGTGGAAGGTGAAAGTGGGTCGAGCGTTATTTGTGTTGAAGGCTACGGTAGACAAGAGCCTATTGTCTCACATTGAAGATGCAGAGACACCAAAAGAGGCATGGGATGTCTTCGCCGCGTTGTTTTCAAGGAAGAACACAAGTCGGCTGCAACTGCTCGAAAGGGAGCTAATGAATATCTCCCAAAGTGACATGACTGTAAGTCAATATTTTCTTAAAGTAAAGAATTTGTGTAGGGAGATTGACCAGCTAGACGCCAATGCGAAAATTGGCAAATATAGAATGCGGCGGATAATCCTGAATGGCATGAGGCCGGAATACAGTGCCTTCATCACAGCAATTCAAGGATGGGCGACGCAACCAACCCTGTTGGAACTGGAGAATTTGTTGGCCAGTCAGGAAGCTCTTGCCAAGCAGCTAGCAGGTTTGACGATGAAGCACGAGGAGGAGAAGGCCCTCTATAGTGGTTGGCGTGGAAAGTCGAGCAGAGACCGGTATCGACGACAACATGAGATGGAGAAGGTTAGTCACGAACAATACAAGAGGTGTTCATGTTCAGGGGGAGCTCCTAGTGGCCAAGAGAGCAAAGGAGCCGAAAATGGTGAATACCGAAGTAGAAGAGTGGAGTGCTACAATTGCGGACGGCGAGGGCACTATGCGAGAGAGTGTTGGTTCAGAACGAATGAAGGAAGCTTCGTGATGACCACGAAGGAGACGACACCGGAGGAGGTGCCAAGTGAAGAAGAGTGGGACGCAATAGCGGCTGTTGCGATGCAGTTGGTGGCCGACGTAGAGGACGTCGAAGAGACTGATGAGCCTGAGGATGAGGAAATCGACTTCGAGTCATGGTTCTTCGAGGAACCAGTTGAAGAACCGGTCGAGAAGGAAACCAGAGTTGTGAAGTGCGCGATGGCTTATGAGGAGAAGCCACAAGAGAGCACTGAGATGGCGACCATCACCAAGAAGGGTGATGATGACGAGACGACACAGAGGAGTGTCGCTGTTGTGGAGAAGGCTGCAGGACGACAAGATGCAGTTGGTCTGATGAACTGTCGAGAGGAGAAAAGTCAACAACGACTTGTGACAAGGCAACTTGAGAAGAAGATCCCAGAACCTTCACTTCTGAAGAAGATTATTCTGGAAGACTGATCGCAGACGTCTGAACAATTTCAAGCTCAGAAAATTAAAAGAAGAAACAAGAAGCATGACGATCCAGATAAACGCGGAGTACCCAAAATCAAGACAACACCAAGTCAATGCTGAGGGACAGTATTAAAATTAATCAGCACTGACGAGGCCCAAGCCTATTTCATTTTCTAGAATATTCTAATCAATGTAACCGACATATTTAGTCGGTAAGAATGGAAAACACTAGAAATGTGTTTTGTCATATTTTATAGGTTCTAGACATGATATAGAATATTCTAAACCGACTTAAAGTTGTATAACACTACCACAGAATATCATGATTGTACATAGACAAATCACAAAGAGCTGCACGGATTTTCTGCAGTGTAGGATGTTAGGGTGTAGGAATGGGCTACCTTTTGCAAACGGATATTTATCCGTGTGCAATAGTCATAAATCCTACACGGATATACCATAATAGCCGTGTACAAATCTCACTCGACCTACACGGCTTTTTAAATAAAAAACCGTGTACAAATGACTTTCCTACACGGATATTTAATTAAATATCCGTGTAGCTCTATAACATTCCTACACGGATATTTAATTAAATATCCGTGCACAAATGACTTTCCTACACGAATATTTAATTAAATATCTATGTAGCTCTCTAACATTCCTACACGGATATTTAATTAAATATCCGTGTAAAAATGATTTTTTTTCTTTGTTTATTTTTTCTTTTTGGCTAGCCTCCATATTTGCTAGCCATTAAAATATGCAGTTTTTTTTTAAAAAAACCAGATTCTCAAAATGTAATTTCTAAATTGCACTAATTAAACTATATATACACTAATTAATTTATACAAATCCATATTGGTCATTACAAATTTCTGTATAAAAAAACCTTGCCCACATATCTCTGATTTCGTCGATTTCCTCGCTGGAGTAAGGGTTCTTTGTCGATGCATACTACAATTATAAATTGGTAATTAGTAACGAGAAAATATAGATGCAAGATTTATTATTGATATTATAAAATGAAAAATCAATATGAATTACATCTCTGATTTCGTCTTCCATGTGCCCGAAATGCTCACCCGAATGTGACATGATTGTACAACAAAATAATATGATTAATTTCAAACTTTCAATACTTCATTTTTGCATTTTTGCATTTTTGTATTTTTGCATTTTGGTCCAAATTAAAATAAACAAATACACTAATTATAAGTACCTTTGCAATGGAGGCAGCAAGGGAGGATCCCAACAATGGTGGTTCAAAACCCTACCAAAACGACGGATCAGTCAAGCTAGGTTTTTTAAAATGTTCAAATTGGAAATGCCCAAAGAAGGAGGAAATAGAGAGAGAATAGAGATTGTTTTTATTACCAAGGGAGGCCGACAAGCACCAGGGAGAGGCGGCGTAGAGAGAGCAGCGGCGGAACAGTCAAAGGGTTTTTCAAAATTAGAGAAGGAGAGGGAAGAGTCGGGTACTTTGAAATTTTTTCACAAAAATAGAGTAGAGGAGGAGAGAGAGTGATCAAAACAGCGTTAGAAGAGAAGAATTTTAAGTCAGTATAACCCTAAATGACATTTCCTACACGTATAATTAGCTATAAATTTGTGTAGCTCTCTCAACATATATACACAACTGTTTAAATAAAAAATCGTGTACAAATGACTTTCCTACACGGATATTTAATTAAATATCCGTGTACAAATGACTTTCCTACTCGGATATTTTATTAAATATCCATGTAACTCTCTAACATTCCTACACGGATGTTTAATTAAATATTCGTGTACAAATGACTTTCCTATACTGATATATAATTAAATATTCGTGTAGCTCTCTAACATTCCTACACGGATATTTAATTAAATATCCGTGTAGGAAGGATAATTCTCACACGGTTTTTTCCCCACACTGTTTTTTAATAAAAAAAATCTATGGAGAATTCTTAGAGATATCGTTAATCATTGGAAAAATCGTATTTGGTACACGGTTTTATTTAAAACAGAGAAAATATGTGTACAGCCACAGTGTAGGAAGTACTTTTTTGTAGTAGTGTAAATAGACAGTAGGAGTTTGTGTATAGGTGAGAAGTGTAAGTGAGGAATCAGAGAGTGTGTTCGTGTAGTACTCCTCTCTTGAATAATATAAATTAGGTTAATAATCAACAGAGTGATTTCATTATACTTCAGTTTTTAACAAGGAAATTCAGAAAAGAAGACAAGGATTTACCTTTTCCACTGGTTGCCGAGAACAATACGATCAAAACAACAAAAATTAGTGCTAGACACCGAGACTGGTGCATTCCTTTTGTGGTTATTCGAGGAATCTGAAAGAGCGAACTTCTTCTCAAGGAAGAAATTGAGATTGTGCCCTTTTCTGTTCTGGTACGAGAGATGTGTTGGGCCTCTGGCAGAGGAAGGGTGAAAGAGAGATGAAGGGAACAAAGGGAAGGATAATTTTGGAACTTCTAAAATACGTTTTTTATACAATCTTTTCAGAATAATTTTAATCAAATATGTATATTAGATGTATAATTGTGGCAATTTTATAAATTTAATGATTTTAAAGTGGCAAATAACTAATTTCATGTTTTGGAGTGACAATTTCCTAATTTTCATATTTTGAAGTGACATAAAAACAATTTTTCCTAAATAATATGGTTGCTAGTAAGTATATGCTTGAAAATCATATACATCCAAGTTATGTTGATGGTGTAGCAAAATCATGTCCTCACAATTTTTAAAATTTAGACTCAACTAACCACTTTTTATTGGATAAAAATGTAGTTTATAATTTTGAAATTAATAAAGACAATTTCTAGAGAGATTTTTTATTTGATAACAATTTATTGTATAAGTGGAATCTAGGCAATTTGAAGAGATGCTTTAGGATGCAATAACATTTTGCCCCATATATGCTGCATGTCATAAGCGGTACCTGAAATTTAGAATATTCCGTTGATTTTTTTTCAAAATAGGGCTTCAATAAAATAAAATATTTTTTTGAATCACATATACAATTTATAATCAAATTATTTTTTATAAAGTAATTAAAATGTAAAAGATCACTTGACTATTCTTTATATTGACAACCTTATATTAACAATTAATCATAAATAAAACTTAAATATTATAAGCATGATATATATTATTTACATATTAAAACTGAGTTTCTTTTATTCATATTAATAGGTACTGTAGGAGGAATGTTTTTATGTGGTGAACTATAAAAAATAATGAGATTTGATGTATATTTTATCGTACTTAGATCAAGTGTTTTGAAATTTAAATGGTACGAAATTAATTGTAACTAATGCATTATCAAACAAGAGTAAAACTAAGGCGTTCTTAAGTTCATCAAACCTCTTTGTAAAATTTAATTATATGTTATGAAGATGTCAAATAACATATCTATACATTTACATTCAAATTTTATATTAAAATATTTTTTTATATCACAATCAAAATTGTCAAACGGTCCGAAATTAATAGTAATTATATATTATGAAACAAGAGTAAAACTAGAGTGTTCTTAAGTTCATCAAGCGTTTTTGTGAAATTTAATTGTAAGCTATTTATATGGGAAAAAACATATCTATATAATTACTTTAAAAGTTTAAATTTTAAAATATTATTTTCTAAAATCACAGTTAAAATTGTCAAATGGTTTGTCAAAGGAACCATTGTCAAATGTTTCCTCATTAAAATAAATTGTGACTACCATTGTGTAGAATTGATGACTTCTTGAAATTATTTCTCCAATTCTTGTCACTATTCTTGTCACACATCGATATAATTATTTCAAAATAACTAGGAAAATTGCCATGAATTTTTTATTACCATAATAATAATAATAATAATAATAATAATAATAATAATAATAATAATAATAATAATAATAATAATAATAATAATAATAATACGAAAAAAGTAAAAGAGAAAACTTGTTGTCCTTATTTATTTTCCTTCATTAACAATATTACAAGCAATATGTTATCAAAGTATTTCATTAATTATCATAAAAATAATAATTGGAGATTTTAATGTCATATGATATTATTAAAAAAATAATCAAAATACTGAACTTTTGATATATAAAAAAAATATTAAAATAAAACAACCCTAAACAACACAAGCAACCAAAAATTGCAGCAGTTGTAGCTCCTTAAAAGTTAAAACCCAACTCAATACGCCAAGATTCTCTATTGGCAACGCCGCAATTTTTATTTGAATTTTTCATATATTGTCTAATTCTCATACATAAGTCACAACCATTCTATCATATAAAACCAAAGGATAAATCCTATTAGAGATGGACCTCTCTCTCTTCTCTCTCCATTAGCACTTAATCTCTCTCTGACAACATCTCTCTTTGTCCCTTTATCTCTCTGTTTCTCCATCTCTGTTTTGTGAAAGAATTTGGTCATCTAAAAATCTCTCTCTCTCTCTCTCTGTCACCTCCTACTCTCTCTTTCTCTCTCTAAGCCTAAACAATGACCAAGAACCAAAAGAAAAACACCAAGAACTCAAATGAGAGCTCTAATCAAATCAAGGACCCCACCTCAAAAGTTGATTCTCAAAAGATAAAGAAAACCCAAAAGACTACAGCGAAAAGTTCAACCAACTCGAGACGTAGCTCGGTTTACCGCGGTGTTACAAGGTTTTACATTCATAATTTCTTCCATCTTTTGGAATTCTTTTTCGTCGCCTTACAATCTACTTACGAGTCATTTTTTATCGGTATAGGCATCGGTGGACGGGGAGATACGAGGCGCATTTGTGGGATAAGGGCAGCTGGAATGAAACACAGAACAAGAAAGGGAAACAAGGTATATCATTTCTTTATGAAATTCCTACACATTATCCACAAATTTTTGGAATTTTCTGGCTTGAATTTGTCTCTATTTATATATATCATCTTCAATGTTAAACTCTTATTCTTTTCTCTCTCTGTTTTTATTTTCAAATTCCATGGTTTCTTTCTCCACTTGGAATAATTGGATGGCAAAAGTTTATCTTGGTGAGTCATCATGGATTTAAACAAAGTTCTCTACTTTAGATTTTGGGTTTTTTTTTGTATGTTTGTGAAATTTAAATTTGGATGATTTTTTGTAATTTTGTGATTTTTTGGGGGGTATTCAGGTGCTTATGATGAAGAGGAAGCAGCAGCTCGCGCTTATGACTTGGCAGCATTGAAATACTGGGGCCCAGATAGTCTTCTCAATTTCCCGGTACCACTTGTTCTCTCCGTTACTTTTGTTTAATTATTCCTTTTTTTTGGGTGTTTATTTGCTTCATTTTTTTTTTTTTGCTTAGCTCTGTGACTCTAGATCCTCTGTTATTTTTTTCTTCTGGAATTTCCTTGCAATTGTCATCCTTTTTAGTACATTTTCTTGTACAATTAATCGAACAATAATCTTCATTGTATGATTTAATTACGTCATTACTTGAAGCATGACCTAAAATAGATATACTATTTTATTTTGTACACGGTTTTAACCAAAATCAATCTGTAAAAATTTAAAAAGAGAAGGGAAAAAAATCTTACTATAACGGTCAATAAAAAGGGTTAAATTAAAATTTTAAATTAATTGCTCTTTTTTTTATTTCTATAGCAATAAAAAAAAATGTAAGCAATAAAGGCCAATGATCATATAGAATACTAATAATAGTAAAAACAATGTTTCTTCCTTGTAACTAGTAATGGTGATGCTTGTTTACATCATTATCATTTTATTAGTATTAATATCATCATCATGATCATCATTTCTATTATAAGTAATATAGTGAAGAACATTTTCAAGTACCTTATTTTTTGTGCTTTAATTAGTGTAATTAAATGCAGGTAACAACATATCAAGAGGAGTTGAAAGAAATGGATAGCCAATCTAGGGAGGAATACATTGGATCTTTAAGAAGGTAAAAATGAGATATAATTCAAATAGAACAAAAGTATAGTAACATTTGATATTCCAATTTGATATTTTTTTTTATATATATTCATAATTTTGTATTTTGAAACCAGAATTTTTTTTAATGGAATTATTTTAGGAAAAGCAGTGGTTTCTCTAGAGGAGTCTCCAAGTACAGAGGTGTAGCAAGGTATATAATAATTAACTAAATACTAATGTATGATTATTGCTTAAAACAATGCCCTCGTCACTTTTTTATGATTTTTTTTCTTGCCAAATTTGATTTATAATATTGTTGTTACAAATAACAAATATTATAATTTTTTTACTGTTGTAGATGTTGTATTTTTGTAATATTGTGCTATGAAAAATTATATTCTTTTTAACTTAAAAGTGTTTCCCACACTTGAGCATTATAGCAATTGACACTTAACATTTACTCTAATGCAAATTGGTTTATTTATTATTTTAAAAAGATCGACCAAAAGTAGTTAGAAGTTGTTTCAGGAATAAGGAATTAAATGCTTCATAAAATTTTATTTAAAAAAAAATGAATGGTTAGTTAAAGAAATTTCATGATAATATATAATCTCCAATAAATTTTCTTTTTTGTATTTATAGGCATCACCATAATGGAAGATGGGAGGCACGCATTGGCCGAGTTTTCGGCAACAAATATCTCTACCTCGGAACATATGGTATTATATTCTCTCTCTCTCTCTCTCTTTGAAAACCTTTATAGAAGCTGCAAAAGTCGTGAGAGGAAATTGAATTCTCGATCTTTGAATACAATAGTTTTAGGACTTTTTTCTATCCAACTGTGCTACCTCCTCTCTCACTCTCTCTTCTCTCTGTGTATATATATATATTGAGAATTTTTTTCTAATATATATTAGAAGTTGTAGAAATGAAACTTAAAAAAATATTCTGATTTAATTAGTACTAGACTTGAACTAGTCAAGTCTCTTTCTCACTCACACACACAACAATAAAATTTTTGTTGATATTGACCTTAGCCGCCATAAATGACAGAATCACCAACAAAAAATGACAATTCTAACCTTGGTTCAACTGTAATTGTTCACAATTTATGTCACACCTATAAATTCCCCACCAAATCTCAACCAAATTATGTCCCACCATCTAAACCGCCTATTGATTTAAAACAATTTATTTATTGTTCTTTTTTTCTGCTAAATTTGGAGTGTATTTTGCATACTATTTATTTTAAATTTATTGCCAACCTGAGAATCTTTCTTATATATACACCAGTACGTGTTGTAAAAAATGTCTGTTTAGGCCAATTAATCGGTTGATTAGTCGTTGCTGTTGACCAAATTGTTACGAATTTTCCTGACTAATCGATCAATTATTCTTACTTATTCCTGATTAATCGCTTGACGATACAAAGATTGTCCGACGAGCGCATATCATTCTTTACAACAATGATATAGATTGTCACTACAGTATTGCAATTGAATGGAGAGTCCAATAATTACCCATTAAACAGGATCTCATTGTTCTATTGATCTTGTCTTTTTGAGGCAACAAGTATACTAAAGTCAAATTAATTAATTATTCTTCTCCAGTTAGATGGGAATTGGAACACCAACCACCTATTTATTCTAGTACAGATTCGGTTCCCCTACTGAAGGGACCATTGTAGTGGTTCCTGTGGCAATATTTATTTCATTTTTGGTTGGAAATGTATACTCTAGTTGAATTATTTAAGCTGAATTAGATATGCATATGTGCTCAATATGTGCATATAATATGTGATGTTACATGTGGTTACAGGTCCAAAATCTAATGCAAGAAGACAAATTGCACAATTGGCAACCAAATCAAGCGCCACAAAAAAAACAAAAGAATGTTGGCATATGCACCCACCAAAACCGGCCCCAATTAATAAGCCTCCAAGTTAACACACAACACACACAACCCACAAATCTCACCAATCTTTCAATTTGTTGGTCACCAAATTCATACTAACTTTTTTGAATCCTTAATGAGTGGCAATCTTTTGATTCAAGTCCCACAAGTCACATCAAACTTATGTTTTGTACCATCTCTACAATTATTAACCTTAAAAAAAACATCTCTACAATTATTAAAAAAAATTAACAATATTTCTATGTTACTTATTCATGTACTATTTTTATGCAATTTAGTTACTATTTTCATGATATTAATTTTTTATGGGGGGTTTTCATGTAAACCCTTTGAAAATCTCAAAATTATGTAGTTTTCCTTCTAAAATTCATAATATCATATATACCCATCTAAATTTCAAAAACTCATAAGTTTGTCAAATTTATTACCTTTTCCATTAAAACTCATTTTAAATTTATAAAGTTCATAGTTTACTATTTATAAAAAATAAAATAAAAAATACATGGCTTGTATAAAAAAAAATATTCAGTCTTTTAATTGTCTGGTTTATGAGAAAAATATTCAACCTTATAATTTAACTATTTTTTATTTATTAAGTTACTTATTAATGTATTTATCTACTTTTAATTATATATTAGATTCATCATTATTTTTTTTTTTTTTATTACAGCCACAGAAGAAGAAGCAGCTGTGGCATATGATATGGCAGCAATTGAATACCGCGGACTTAATGCAGTGACAAATTTTGATGTCAATCGGTATGTAAATCAAGAAATATCCAAAACAACAATACAACTTGATCCAGAAATTGGTACAATCCATGGCAATACAACATTTGAAGATGAAATGAAGAAGAAATCACCAGAATTCATGCAGAGTGTAGATGTAAATGAAGCAACTACAACATCTGATCAAAGTAGTACCTCTGCTTCTTCATTGGTACCAGAATCTGTGAATATAGCATCGACATGTAGCTTCCCAGATGACATACAAACATATTTTGATTGCTTAGATGATTCCATATTTCAAGAGCTTGAAGAATTTACATCTTCAATTTTTCAATTTGATCTTGACTTATGAGGATTTATATATACAGTCAGATTATTATTTTTTTCATGTTTTTTTATTTAGTTGAATATGATTTTTTATTGTTTGTAAAATCATTGATTATTGCTTTTGGTGAGGAAATATTAATGTCAAGGAATTAAAGTGACAGTTCCTTTATTTATTTATTAATTATGTATATAAACTAAATACATGTTGATTTATCCATATGTACTTGAGAAATTGATATCTTTTGGCATTGCTATGTGCAACAAATCTTTAAATTTATAAGAATGCAACTGTAAGGGTACCAAAGTGTTATTTATATGAATTCTGATTATGACTATTATTTATTAATAAAAATATCACTTTAAGATTGAGAAATTTATTATGACTATCATTTATAAGCCTTTGACTACCATAAGAAAAATACATAATTGATTATATAAATATATGTTTCATTAAAAGAAAATATTAGTTCCTAAAATCATACTTGATAATAAGACGATTAGATAAATGGTGATTTTTTTGGGTTCTCCAAGATGGTGCCACATATCAATTATCCATTAACAATTTAGTGTGTGACACACGCTTTGACTTTCTTTGTAATAAAAAGAATTTAATTAGAGAAAATGATTGGGAAGTTATCAGTCAAACAGTGGGAATTAATAAATTTATTACATCAGTATGAAGTTGGAAAGAAGTATCATAAATAAACAAATATATGTAGTCAATTCAGAACATTAATTGTTTAACTTTATTCTTCCATAAAATTCCTAAGAACCCAATAAAAATTGTATATGACAAGTATCAGTCATTTCATGTGGTCACCAGATATTAATATAATATTTTTTTTACTAGAAATTCATTTGGTAAAATTATTAAATAATAGAAAACAGTGCATCATTCTTCATGTATAAAGTGAATATAATATTATGATTCTTAATTTGACTTAGAATTTAAGAACCACCAAATTAATTGTTGGCAAATAAAATTCTTAATTTTCTCAGTTACGTTATTTCTTTAATTAATTATGTTTAATTCTTAATATTTGCATGAATATAATTACGGACCAATCAAATATATTATTCAGTGAAAACGCAAGAAACTTTATATTATATACTTATTTACGTCATTATCAAAGGTTGGCTAAATACAAAATTTTCTCTAATAGAAATAAACTTCAAATAATGAAAATTATGATAATTTGCGACTAAGCTGTTTGATATTGAACAATATATAATATTTTACAACAAATATTCTGAAATTGTCAATAACATCAGGCAGGTTTAATATTTTAATATTCCGATTTATAACAAATTAAAATCATTTCAGCAGGTGATGTCTGGCACAAACGGATTGGATAGTGGTAAAATCATACCTGCATCTGCTTTTATTTTTTGAATACGGACAAGGATTGAACATTAGACGGATACATATACAGAACGGATATTAAACAAATACATATACAGATATCCGCTTTTTATAATAGTGAATAATATAATTTTTTTCATAATATATGTTAATTCTATATATTATATATTTACTATTTGAATACAGATAATTAAAATTTAAAATCATATCCATATCCGTATCCATACATATATTCGGATATTAAATATCTGTATCTAATTTTTTTAATACAGATTCAAATACGGTCGGATAATGTCCGACCCGTTTGCACCCCTAACTGGCAGCGTATTTGTCTATTTTGCCAGTGTGAAATATTAATTTCGTGAGAAATGGGGCTTCAATTTCGGCTTGCAATTATCTTGACTTAAATTCCTTTTCCGATTCTAATTCAAATTTAAGTCAACATATTACCGCTATATTAAAACCTGGTATGAGGCGAATTCTTTTGAATGATAATTTCTATATAAAAATACAAAAAGTCAAATTCAACTTTGTAAGGAAAATCTCTGTTGTAAGCTATAATATTTTTTTGTTCGTATGCTGCCGTGCCATTGACATTCTTTTTGTTTATAAGATGAAAGTACAAATATGAGTATTTTATATAAGAAAATATTATATATAATAATTTTGGTTCATACATATAACTTGTACAAATTTTCTCATTATAACAAGATTGATTTATGAAATATTTTTATATAATTTCTTAATTTGTAAATATTTAAAAGATTTATTTATACAATATTTTATATAATTTTATTAATTAGCAATTTATATTTAGTAAAAATAATAGGACTTATAATCATATATATATTTTTTAATAATTTAAGATATTATGTACATGGTGTGTTTAAAATAATTATTGATTATTTATCATTATCAATTAATTTCAACAGATAAAGGATAGAGTATGAATCAGATTAATTTTAAAAATATAAGGGTACAAAAATGTGTCGACCCGATCCTATCATATTATTATTAACGAGATAAATAAAAACACCAAGACTTTTTAATGAAATTACTAACTTTAAAATGGTAATAATCAGCTACAGATCTGTCATCACATCGAATGAAATTAATTCAAACTGTTTTAATCTATGAGGCCCAAAAATATCAAGCTTTTTCTAGGGCTTGACAGGTTAAAAATAATTGTTTTTAGCCCTTTAAAAGTCCATAAATATATTATTATTTATTTAATTTTGGGCTGGATAATACTATTTCTAAGTATGATAATAGGCTCATTTTAAGTTAAAAGTTATTATAGTAAGCCCAATAAATGAGAGGTACATAGATTTAGATAAATCTCCAGTTCGGCTCATTGTTTAATTCGGGTCTGCAATCTGACCCGAACGCGAATTGTTGAAGCCCCTGAAATTTATTACAAACCCTTAAACCCTGATAAAATGGAGAGAAGGAAAGATTCTCCGTCGACAATGGAGGCGGTAGAGGGGTCCGTGCTTCAGTCTAAGCCGATTGAACTCACCAAAGCGGCGTCCATTTTCACCGGCTTCGCCGCCACCGCCGGAGCAGGATCTGGAGGCGGAGCTCAGCACGCAACGGCTGCGTACCTCCACCTCGCCTCCTCGGCGTTTGACGAGCTCGTGCGGCTACAAGGCGATGTAGGTTTGCGTGAGAAGGATAAGAAGAAGAGGGTTAGAAGGAGCAGCAATGTAGAGATTATTGATTCGGATGTGAAGGTACACAGAATAAAGAAGTAAAAGGTACTTCTTTAGCAATTATAATCTGATGTTTCATATTTGGATAATTGTACTGATGTATTTGCATGTCTGAGGCCAAAATTTTTATTTTATATAAACAGTCAGGATTCATTGGATAATTGCTGTTATGGATAGATGGTTGAAACCAGTACAGCATCTGACATATTTTACCAGTATTATACCAGAATCTGGAAGTTGAACACCTTGTATTGTACTATATTACAAGATGCATAGCTTATACACATGCTGGTTATGTAATCAATTCTTCTTCAATTTTGTTTTATTATAAAGCAGATACGAAAACTGGTACGTAAAGTTAAATTTCTAGAATAATGTTAAATTTTAAAGTTACAATTTTGTCTAGAATAATGTTTGAACTGGTGTTGAACAAATTAGAGGCAGGTTACTGTCATATATCTAGAAATAATAGGAACAACTGTCTAGATGTCATGCAAAGAATAATAGGAACAAAGAATAATAAACTGGTAACTGTCTCAGATTCCATTGGCAGAATAATGTTATAAACTGGTAACTGTCTCAGATTCCATTGGCAGAATAATGTTAAATTTAAAAGTTACAATTTTGTCTTCTTTGTTTATTCTGTTCTATTATTCTTAGTGGTACTTGTTTTGCTTGATACCTACTAGTTAATCCATGTGACGTCTGAGTCATGCAAACTACTTGTACTTCTGAATCGTTACTGAATAAAGGTTTTCTAGAATCTTCTCCTTTTCTTAAATGTGGCAATTCAAGGTTATCTACTTCTTTAGTTTCTATTTCCAGGCAATAATAGTTGCTCGTTTTGGATTCCCACAGTGGCATCTGTTTCTCAATTTTTTAAGAAAATAATCATTGGGTTATTCCTGAGTATAAATAATACTTTGTTTGTGTATAATATATAACTCATAACCAACATTATATTATCATTATGGGTATCTTAGTTTTTGATAGGAAAATGGGAATAGAATCTTCTAAAAGGTATAATGCTTGCTATTATGATAACAACAAAACAATCTCTTCCTATAGAGATACACATTTTAGTATGGATTAGAATTGAAGGAATCTCCAAAAATTACATATCGATGGGCTCCTTTTATTTTATATACTTCCAAATTTCAAATTGAAGATTTGGCTCCTTTTCATTCTAGATATAAGACAGTAACCTGCCTCTAATTTGTTCAACACCTGAATTTTTCGATCTGGATCTATTAAAATTTAGTGGAATATATGCTGCTATGTTGGAAGTTGGTGACCTATGTGACGATAAGCTGGAATTTAGTGGTAGATAAATGATTGTACAAGGCCATCTAGATTAATGGTCTTGTATAAGCCACAGCCTCAAATCTCAAGTTTTGGCAGTGCACTAGGCAAGTAAATAACTGCTACCAGTTTACCAATTTCTAGTGGAACACATTGTATTGTCTGTTTGGTTATGAGCTTAAATTATTACCAGCATATAAAGAAACTGACAGATATTTTGTTTTTATTATCCAGTGCATAGTGGGGATCTATTAGTCCCCACTTGTTGACCCAGAAATCTTAATCAATCCCATATCTAGGCTCTAGCAGTGACTTGCTAGATTATATCTCTCCCTCTCTTTCTCTTTCATGGTTCAAAACATGTCCTGATTCAATGAACCTCACTACTGGGAGAATAACAACCTTGTTGTTGGAACAAGTTGCAATTTGAACTAGAAAAGAGGAATATTTTGTATGAAATGAGAACATGCTAGGTTCTTTAACATATGATTTGGATGGAGTATTATAGGTTAGATTCTATTCCTTAAATTCTTACCACTGGGATGGCAACCAGTTGATAAAATGGACAAGTTAATCAATCGAATTTGGAAACTTTTGTACCTTTCATGTGTCCTTTTTATGGCTATTGTGTTGAAAGTGGTGCACAAAAACAAGATAAGAGTTTTGTCCCTTTCATCCGTTGAAAATTTTACCAAGCTATTGTTCTTAATCAAGCACAATACTCAGCTAGGCTGTAGCACAATGTAATGCTTGTTCAAATTTGGTAAATTTAGCTAGTCAGTGCCAAATAGCATAAATTTTTAAAAAAATTATTTTGGTGAAAAGGAATTAAATGTTGCTTCAGAAATCGTAGATGCAAGTTGTTGTGGTTTGAGTTAGTTTTGCAAGATGGTATTCCATGATGTTGCTTTGTATCATTATTGTAATTTCTTATTTCTCACGAGTATTAGGATTCTTTGGTCTATTAGAATTTCCTTAATTTTTTTTAATCATTAAAGTACATCTGCAGAGGTGTTATTTAATTAACGTTCTGTTTCTTTTTCAATTCACAAATAATTTGGGTATAAATTACATAAAACATGTATAGTATTCATAAAAGTTTGCAAATAATACAGGTATCAGACAACTTATTCGTGAAACACATTTAATTTGTCTTTTCGTTTCGGGAGGTGTTGAAAAAGAATATTATGGGTATTATTCAGCAGTCTTGGTACTATTATTCATTGAATTTAAAAAAAAAAAATGGTTATCTGAGTAAATTTTAACCTCAACTTAAACCCCAAAACAGTAATCTTGGCTAACAATGGATCATCCTCCCAATTTTAAAGCTAACATTTTGTTGGGAACACAGCTAGATCAACAATAAATTACTGGACTAGTTATAAATGATAATATTAATTCCTGTGGAAGAATATACATGGTAACACCCCACCTCCTAAAATGAATATCTTTATTGAAGGTTCTATCCATTTTTGAGGGGCATCGGATTTGAAGAACTTATAAGTAATTCTGTAAATATAAACAGGAACCTTACAAATTCTGTTTCTTCTAATATGGTGACTCAGAGGCTCTCTATGACTCCATCTGGTATTTTCATGCAAATTGTTTTATTGAAAACATGGCATCTATTCCTAAGAAGCCGCCATAGAAAAGTGCATTAGTATAAAGTTCTTTTTTTCTTTCTTGTATTCTAGCCTAAGAATCTTTGCTTGTTTGGCCTAAGCACATGCTGGTGAACAGGAAATATTCGATATCAACTTTTGGGTTAATGTTATAGCACTTGTCAATGGAAGCCAAGAACTGGTGCATGTAATTTTTATAAAATAAAAATAGAAAACAGTCCTGTATTGCAAAATATGAATGAAACAAGGTTTTGGGAATTATTCTTAATAATTATGTGTACCTGCACTGGTAATACTGTTACCATTCAAAAATCTGATGGTACTATGTACTTGGTGGCCTTGTGATTTTTTGGGTTGTAATGTCTTGTGATCTGAAATAATTACAAAGTTAGTTGTTATTAAAGGCAAAGATATCAGGATAGATTTCTACTTTTCTCTGTGAGTGGAGTTTTGCTCATGAAATTTGTTTTATTTGTAATCGGTTTCTTTTTTATCTTGCCTTAAATGAATGTAGACGGTTTTGAATTTGTAGTTCATTCCCAATTTGAAAATACTATTATTTCTCAATTTGGTATTGGAGGACTTTGATGAGAACTTTGTCTAACTGCACTCAAACATAAATAATTTATTGGCATAGTTATTTATATAATTATAAAATTATGCTGTCATCTTCAGGTTGTGGTACAAATCTGTTGGCAGCACCTGTTATTGGGTTAATAGTAATGCTGTGTGAGTATTTATTCATGTTAAATAAGCTCTAATAGAAATATTTCAGTAATATGCAATATAAATATCAACTTTACTGCTAACGCCGAATTTGTGCTGTATTGTGTTGAACATTTTTTCTCTACTTTTTCTAAATATCTGCATACATTTAGAGGTATGATATATATAGAGAGAGTAGAACTAGAGTGGTCCTAAGTTCACAAAATTCCTTGTGAACTCAACTCTAACACTAATTAGATTGGCTTTAAATGATGAATTCAAACTGTTGAGATCCTTCTACCTTATGGGTGATGCGTTTGTATGTGAAAATTTTAAACTTTTGAATTAATTTAATATAAAGTCAAATGGTTAAAATTAGAAGGTTATAAATTATTTTTAATGCATTTATTTTTTGGACACATTTTGACCACCTGACTCTATACGAAACTAATTTAAAATTTTTATATGTTGACGCATCACTTGTAAGGTAGAAAAATTTCGACGGTTTGAATTCGTCGTTTGAAGCTAATCAGATAGGTTTTAGAGTTGAGTTCACAAAGGAACTTGATGAACTTAGGAAGACCCTAATTCTACTCCTAGATAGAGTGGATAAGCTCAAAACATTTGTTTCTAGCTTCTGGAACAAACTTTTTTTATTTTCAAAGTCTAAACAGTCCATCCAAACAGTTAGATGTTCAATTTATATTAAAATGTGCTTGGAGACCAAATTTTATATTTTTTGAATTTATTTATTTATTTATTAATATGGTTTGAAAGTCACTATTTTTAATGGTGTAGAAGTTTAATAAAATCAGTGATTTTCAAACTATCTTAAATAAATAGTAAAAAAAAAATTCAAAAAAAATGTAAAATTTGGTCTCTAAGTACATTTTAATATAGATTGAACATCTAACGTTTGGATTGACTATTTGAATTTTGAAAATCGGAAAATTGAATCATTTGTTTCGAAGGTTAGAAACATGTTTTGAGCTTAGCCACTCTCGTATATATATATTTACTCAAGGATACATTAATTTCATCATACATGTATGATTTTTTTTTCTATGCTTTGCATATATTTACTGTAGTTCGTCATGTATTGCATGTAAATTATGTGTTAAATAATGTACTACATGAAATTAGAGAAGGAAATACGTGACATACTGTGACGTGACGTAACAAATATGTCGTGATTTGGTCACGTGATGTGATCAATTTTTTTTTTCACGTGACGTGACGGGACCAAAATGGTGGCGGATAGTCACGTCACGCGAAAGGTCACATCACGCGTAGTTATGTCGTGACCATACGTGACGTGATGTGTCGTGACGTAAATTAGTTATGTCAATTTTTTTTTTAATTTAAATTATTGAAAATTTAGAAAAAAAATATAAAAAATTCTAAAATAAATAAATAATGTTGTAAAAATTATTTTTTTAGAAAATGTTGTATCTGACATTACTTTAAAAATTCAAATTACAAACATTCATTAGACTAAATTAAAGAAAATAAAAATAAGTACTACATGAGTACCAATATGACTGAACTTACACTAAAATAAAAATATGAATACTCTATACATTTAAAAAAAAGTTGGATACTCTATATTTCATACCGTGACGTGACGTAACGTGAACACGTGACGTGACGTGACGTAACGTGAACACGTGACGTGACTGGTTCGCGTGATGTGACGTATATTTTCACTAGAATGTGGTCACGTCACGTATCACGCGAGTCACGTCATGTAATCGACACACGTTCCGTGACATGACGTTCCGTGATGTGACTAGTCACGCCGTCACAAATTTCTTTCTCTACATGGAATTAATAGGCGCCTTGTAGATACTGTAGATAGTGTGAAATGAATTGTACCATGTTGAGATCTGAAGAATATAATCTTATACAGTTTAGTTTGTTGTAGCTGATTCAGATTCTGTTTGATTTGTCACAAAAAAACTCAACTAAAAGGAGATGAAAACACAAAATGCATCTTCAAGACTTAATTAATTCCAACAGATTCTCTCTGTTTCAATATACCCTTAGGGTTTTTTTTTCCGAATCTTGCAAGATTTATTTGATTATTCTATTCTATTTTTTTTTATTCGCCTTGCACTATAAGCTTTTAAAGAATTGAAGAATCTTGACAATTTCATATCCATTATTGTGGGAATGTGCTTTTCTAGAAAATCTCTTTATTGTGGGAATTATAATATGTTTTGAGAAAATATTCAGCAGCTATCTTCATTGCTGCTATCATCATGACCATTAAATCGATTAGTCCATGATAAATTATTAAAAATAAACTGATTAAGAAAAACCTATTGAATAAATAATGTGATTAAACTGAATTATTAATGTGCTCAGAGATACGTACAAAATCACTATTTTTGGACCGTTCAGAAATAGTGATGTTGTACAGTTCGGATCGAATAGTAAACAATTTCCAAAAAATATAAAATCACTATTTTAATATGGAAATCATGTTGAACGGTTCGGATCGACTATTCAGACTTTAATCGTACAATTTTTGGAGACTTTGGGCAGTGTCAGGTCCAAAGCCATTTGGACCAAATCTTATTCCCTAATAGTAAACCTATTTAAATCAAGGCTTAATTTTCAAGAAACCTTTTACCATAAAGCCAAATTGTAACGCAAGTGCCATTCTTAATAGATGCACTTAATTAGCAGTAATTGGATTCCACTAAACCTTAGTGAGATCTTGATTGACTTCCATTATTTCCATATGAGGAATCTCAGCAACCCACAGTACCACACCACATGTAAAGATTAACAGAGTTAGTTTTCCTTCACACAGCGCACGATCAATAGAGACAAAACGAAAAAGTATATGACTGATGCGCTGGGTGAAGCTGAAATAGCTCGGTTAATATATTTACCTCCACCTCTACACACTTCTGTATAAATATAGACCTTGAAACGCCTCTACTCTCACAACAAACTAGCCAAATTCAAAACTTAAACCAACTATCCTCATTTGGCCACCATGATGGGGGAGAATGCGAACCGATTTGCGCTTCTCTTGGCCGCAAAAGACTCCGATTACGTGATTAAAATGTACAATGGGTACTTCAACGTGTTCATGCAGGCTTTCGGTGGCGAGGGTGAAAACTGGGACTTGTTCCGGGTGGTTGACGGGGAGTTCCCGAAAATGGAAGAACTTCACAAATACAGCGGTTTTGTGATTAGTGGAAGCCCCCACGATGCTTACGCAAACGACCTCTGGATCTTGAGGCTTTGCTTCCTCATACAAAAACTGCATGCCATGCAAAAAAGAGTCCTGGGAATTTGCTTTGGCCACCAAGTAAGCTTATATATGAAACTGTTAGCATGATATTGGAAATTATACATATATTATTTTCATTATATTTGAGGATAAAAAATCTATGTATTGATACTATTTATTAGGTACTATGTCGGGCATTGGGTGGCCGCGTCGGGAAGGCGAGAAATGGATGGGATGTAGGAGTTAGGAGAGTGATTATGGGTGAAAGCTTGCTTCAATGTAGGTTTCGTGATGAATTTGGAGAGATTCCTCCGTGTGCTAAGATCCTTGAGTGCCATCAAGATGAGGTATATATACTATTCTACTTTTTTTCTTTCCATAAATTACCAGACATAGTCTCGTCACTAAGGGCGGATCCAGTTTAGTCCAGAGAGGGGGGCTCTGGATTTTGAGTTTTAGTGGAGATTTATCGGTTTCAACTGATTTTGCCTTCCCCTGAAATTTTTTTCCCTCCTCTGACGAAAATCTTGGTTCGCCACTGCTTATATATATATATATATAGGACTCGGCTACGGTGCTACACATAGCATAGAAACCTCCATGCAACGGCTCAAAATTTGTGTTTTCAAAATTCTAATGGTCGATCCGAACCGTTAGATGTGTTCTCCATATTGAAATGTGCTTGGAGACCAAATTTTACATTTTTTGAAATTTTTTTTACTATTTATTAAGCCACTTTAAAAATCGCTGATCCAACAGTGGCTTACCCAAACAGTGAAACCGTTGGATCAGCAATTTTCAAAGTGGCTTAATAAATAGTAAAAAAAATCCAAAAAATGTAAAATCTGGTCTCCAAGCACATTTCAATATGGAGAACACATCTAACGGTTCGGATCGACCATTAGAATTTTAAAAACACAAATTTTGAGCCGTTGCACGGAGGTCTTCTATGCTACGCGTAGCATATTAGCAATTTCCTATATATATATATATATATAAATTTCAACATTTTCTTTTTGAAGGAATGCATCAAATTCACGAGTTGATTATGTAGAGGATCAATAAAATGTTTATTGTTCAAAACTAGGTGTTGGAGGTGCCACCCGGTGCCGAGGTTCTAGCATTCTCAGATAAGGCTGGAGTTGAGATGTTTTGCATTGGGGACCATATTTTGGGCATTCAAGGGCATCCCGAGTACACGAAAGATATCTTGTTGAATCTAATCGATCGTCTCACTTCGAATGAACATTTGGATGTAAGCTATTGCTTGAGGCACTTAATTTCTCCATAACTTTTGGATAATGATGTGATATGTGTATATATGCTTGTCATTATGGCCAAATTTGCATATATGAGACAAGCAACCATACCTCATCATGCATGCGAAAGACACGACGGACGAGATTCCGAACGGGACATTTCTTTACAAAATAAATGACAAAATTTATAAATTTTAGTTATAGTTTTTGTTTTTGTTACATCATTTGATTATTTTATTTTGGATTTTGCAGATAGATTTTGGTAGTGATGCAAAGGCACAGTTGGAAGGTGATGATGCAGAAAGAGACTTTTGGGAGAAGCTCTGTAAAAGCTTCCTTAAAAAGAATGTAGATATTTAGTACCATTGTGTGGCATATATACTCATGAGTCATGACCTATTATTTAACAATATATGGTTTCCTAATTTGACAAGGTGCTCTGTTTTTGCACCCGTTTGTATCATGTGAAAATTGTTAGATTTGATGTCACTTCCTTTATATAATTAATGAGTTTATAATAAAGTTTTGAGTGCCAGATACAAAAAGCTCTTTACTTTGTGTGTGTCTGTTTTTTTTTTTTTTTTTTTTTTTTTATGGATTTGGTGTTATTTTAAATCATCTCTATAAACCCTTCATATTGAATAAAAAATATTGACCAAATACAGTCTCACAAATGTTGTATAATATAAGTGATTGCGTCACACTTAGAGAACGGTTAAAATTTTAAGTTCCTGTTAAAAGGATATTTTTATTTTTAAAGAAGTAATGTTTCCCTTTTCTCAATGTTTTCTTGTAAGTCCACTAAGCTCGGAAATAAATCTGCTGCGATTCTTAAGAAATCGCAGAATCATGTTTGTCCATATCCAACTATTAATGTTTTTTGAGATGCGATTCTTAAAGAATCGCAGGACCATGTTTGTCCATATCCAACTATTAATGTTTTTTGAGATGCGATTCTTAAGAAATCGCAGGACCATGTTTGTCCATATCCAATTATTAATGTTTTTTGAGATTCGTACAGAAAAATCAATTTCTTTAGAATTCGTGATTTCCAAAAAATTAGACTAGATATAGACAACCATTAATATTTTTTAGAATCGCAGCAGATTTATTTCCACTAAGCTCTCTGTTTTTTTATTTTCTGTTTTTGGGCTTTGGGTAATGATTTAACAGAGCAGTTTTGGCTTCATGCAACGCACGTACTATGAATCAAAATAGTGCTGCATATGGTTCATGCACTGCATGAAGTAAAATTTACTCTGTTAAAATCTTTACTCTTTCATTGCATACAAGGAATTGGTTGTTCTAACTTCTAACATCATTATAATTTCCTTTATTATGTCAAAAAAATGAAATATTTTTATCCATAAATTCATAACTATTTCAATTCCATATATAAGTTTTAGTTTCTCTATTAGTAGTTTTTTATTATTTATAAGTGAAATCAAGAGAAGTAATAGGTGAAAATGTGAAATGAAAGGAAGGACCACTTTAATTAGTTACTCTTATTTTTATGGTAAAAAAACCAAGTTACCATGAATAATTTTACCTGTATCTATCTTGGTTTTTGTAGAATATGTTCTTAGCGCATATTATTCTCCAAGAAAGAGAATATATATACAGGGCCACCAACTTAAATTTTTGTGACAGCATGCAGATCAGCAGATCTGCAGTTCTGAGATTCTCTCTGGGTGGCATGTACCAGTGTTTTCCCTACCAGTAATTTAATTGGTTTATGGAATTAATTGTGCACTATTTGCCAAATTGGGCTTGGATTGTGCTCATATCTATCTATACATATATAATTTGGGATAGCAAAAGATTATATTTCATTTATTTTTGCCAAGTAATAATTCAATATAATTAAAAAGGACTTGCTTTTAGTATAGCTCTACTAATAATTTATTTTTGCTAAGTAATTTCATTTATTCAATAATTCAATAATTTAGGTATATAAATTAGATACCTAAATTACATAGCATAAATTAATTGAATAATTTAAAAAAATACAGGTTAATTAAAGTCATAAAATTTAATTTTAGTAAAAGTAACTATTCCAGCACTCATTTAACTTTAGTATAGCTCTACTAGTAGTATAATTAATAATAAAAATTAAAGATTTTTTTTTGAATGAAGATTCGGAACGAGTGATAATATAATTAAAACAATTAAATATGCTCTAATTAAATTAAATCGGGTTGAATAGAAGGAGGAATACTCAAACTTGCACGACATATCAAACGGACTTGAGATGGATGTGCCATAAATAATAATTAATGGACAAAAGTGAAAGCTTAATTATGGAAATGATCATACTATTCATTTACGTGACATTCCAATCATCCTTCCAATAATTAAATTTACTGTAATTATGACACTTACACTTACACTTGTTTGGATGGAGAGTAGAGAAAGAGAAGGGAGGTGAAAAATATAAGAGAATGTAATGGAATAGAAAGGAAGATTAATATATTTAACTACTTAATATTTGAATGATTAATGAGAAAAAATAAATTTAATTTTCTTTTTCGTCTTGTTTCTTGTTTGATTAATTAAAATGGGTAATTATAATATATCCCGCTTAACAGTCCCACCATCTTGTCTCTCATCAAAGTAGATCAATTCTCTAGCTATAATTACTAGTTTTAATTAATTTGTGATCCCTACAAACTAATTTATTCATTTACTGTAGTCCCCGTGTCTTCAACTAAATTCAATTTATTTTTCAAAAAATAAAAAAATCTAGGATCTAATTATTAAAAAGAATTTAAAAATATGTTGGAGCAAAAAAATTAAGGCGCATGATCTGCTGGAGCATAGATGTTGGCAACTTTTCACACAATAAGCAACCATGTAATACCATGTAATCTATTTAGTATAAAATCTTCCATCATGGAGGGTTGCCCGAACAATTGTATACTATTTTTATTCGGTTTTCATTCAATTTCGGTTTTGCTTGATTTGATTTTTGAAAACCAGATAAAATTTTGGTTTGTCTATTTTAGTTTAGTTTGGACCGAACCGAACTGAACCGAGGTGAATACTTTCATTCAAAAATATAGGTGAATATTTTGATTAATGTTTACTTAAATAACATAGGTGAATACTTTCATTCAAAAATATAGAACTTTATAAAGTAGAGTGAATACTTTTCTTGTTAAAGGGGGACAAATCGGAGAATTGATTAGCAATGATAGCTAGACGGACCTCATATGCTTGTAATACTCTTGATACATGAACTATTTATACTTACACGGCGAGCATGAATATTTGCTCAATGAGTGATGAATACTTGCATAACAATGATGAATATTTGTACAACCGACAACTCTAAAATATGTCATCATGGATCTCATTTGAAAGATAAAATTATGTAGAAGTCGTTCGTGATTTTATATTTGAAAAATTCTTTACAGATCGTCAAAAATATTGGTTAGATTGAACAGAGAAAAACCAAACCATCTCTAAAAACGTGTAAAAGATGGGTGAGTGATGTGTCCATTTTTTTAAAATATTTGATATCTTACGATGAATACTTGTATTATAGATGAATACTTGTGCGCAACAATTGTAAAATCTTTCAAATATTAGGCGGTTCTCAAATATTAAGTGCCCCCCAGCTAGTTAGTAGTTACTTAGGTAGTTATTGACTGTGAGACAAAATGAGAGATTGTTAGAGGGGGACAGCTAGGTGTTCCCAATAAAAATTTAGAAAGTTAATGAAAACTTGGTAGCTAATATAGATTTGTCACAAAGAAATTTGGATGAAAATTATATAAGTAAGATATAAAGTTAAGTATTTGTGTCATTTTTTCTGAAAATATTTGTAACAAAACTTCTTTTCATCCATTACACTCCAAATCAGAAGAAAAATCGATTCTATTAATTATAATTTTCAAGGTCAAACCTTTAACGTCCTGTACTGATATGAAATCGGATACAGATCCGAATTCCAATAATTATCCGCATCCGATATTTTACTCCAATTGGATATCCGATTTTTTCTCTCTCCTATGTCTTATCTCCTATGGGCCAATGATAGGCATAAAATATCTTAAAATACTCATCAGCCAGTCAAATTGAAAGCTCTCAGCTAGATCGGATATTATACATGTGGTTTAGTTGTAATTTCTATGTGGGACTAATACATTATGGCCTATGTTCCGGATTGCCATTAATTAATTTTTTTTTTGCGTTGCCAACAGTTGTCGCTCCGAATGCTCTGATTGAACTATATTAATTAACCACATATTAACAACTGTATGAACCATATATATTCTTCAAACTATTTTGATTTGTTAACTGAGCCGCGGCGGCCCCCCCCCCTAATATATGTAATGTGTGGGTCCCACAATTCAATCAAATGGTCTGCTTTGTAATAATTGTATTATATTGAGTTAAATTACCTTAGCTAGCATAATATTTTGACAAATCATTTTCCCATCAATTTTTTCCTATATTTTCGTACATAATAAACTTATGAAAATCTGACTGACTTATTCAATTTGGATTCAAAATCAAGTAATCGATTCTGATCCTACAATCAAGTAATTTATTTTTAATTATCTGAATTATATTCGTATCCGTCCGATATCCGATCCGAATCCGTATCCGTTTAACATCTGATTCATATCCGTATCCGGAACTATCTGTATTCGTAACATATAAGGATACAGTTTGATCACTATCTGATCCGTATCCGACCGTTTACGCCCCTAACCAAATACCATTTGAGAAAAACTTTTATTTTATTTCCATTCCCTCCCTTCCAAATTCCAATACACTCCATCCAAAAACAAGGTGTTAGTCTGTTAGAAGACCTTTCAACTCCCTCGTCAACTGTGATAGGTGTGATCAAGTGATTAACTACCCAAAAAATATCAGTGACCATTAATATATTTTAAACAAATTAATTAAAATCATGATCATGCGTCCTTTACCCGCATAAATGAGGTCACATATAAATTAATTAATGTAGTCTGTTGGTAGAAGGGACGGTCGAATTAATTGCCGCAAGACTTATCAAACGCAGTGAATGGATGTCAGTGAATTGGATTTAATTGAGATGCGCCAACTATTAACAGAAAAAATTAAGATGGTCGAATTAATGGCCGCAAGACTTGTCAATGAAGTCGCTCTCTGGAAACGGTTCTGTAAATAGAATGATCGATGTAGGATTTAATGACTCCAAACTCTTAGTATACATAGCGTTTCTTGCGGAACCAGACTCTAATGGTTGTCCACTGATGTAAAACTCGATTTTAATTAATGCATCACTTGGCTGCATCAGCCAAGGCAAGCCTTAAAAAAAAAAAAGACTTGTCAATGAATTATGTCAGTGAATTGGATTTAATTGAGATGTGCCAAACAAATTAAGGCGCTTCCAAATGGAAATGAGGTAGGAGTGAAAACGGATCGGATAGTAGTAAAATCATATTTGTATTCTTTTTTTTTTTTCTGAATCGGATTGGATATTTATTAAAAAAATATATAAATATTATTAAAAATACCAAAATTCATAATATTTATCTAATTATAATGGTGAATAACATAACTTTTTCATAATATATATTAAATTATATATTATATATCTACTATTTTAGATATGGATAATTAAAATTCAAAACTATATTCGTATCCGTATCTGCACGGATATTCGAATATCGGATATCTGTATTTAATTTTTGAATACGGATCCAAATACAATCGGATAATATCTGACCGTTTTCACCTCTAAAATGAGGTCTATATTAAGCCCCAGAGAAAAAGACTTTCTGCCTCGTCCAGATGAAATGATAAAATAAAATAAAAAATATTCGTCAACTTTTTACTGTGATCCGAATTTTATATATTTTGTACTGTTAAATTAAAGTACGAATTAAATTAATGTGAATCATATAATAATATATTTAGTACGGTTCAACCTTTATTGGTAATTCATGGTTTGCACTTTGTTCACACTAATTATAATCTAGTATGTTGGATAAATCTAACGTTGGACTACGTGTAAAATAATTTTGTATATATACTGTCTTATTAAAAGTTGTCAAATGCCTTATATAATTTATTAAGTATTAATGAGTCATATAGAGCAATGCTATTTTTGAGTAAATATAGAGCAATGTTATAAAATACGGTATGCAGAAGGTCACCGCATACCGCATATACGGCATACGACCGTATATGTGGATTTTTATGCGGACTTAAATATGCAGATTTAAAAATAAGAACACACACACACACACACACAGATGGGCTACGGTACTTCGCAAAGTAAAGCGAGTGTTTTACTTCGCGCTCGTATCTCCATTTACAAAGTTCAAATGGTCGATCCGAACCGTTAGATGTGATCTCCATATTGAAATGTGCTTGGAGACCAAATTTTATATTTTTTAGAATTTTTTTACTATTTATTAAGCCACTTTGAAAATTGCTGATCCAACGGTTTCACTGTTCAAACAGTGAAACCGTTGGATCAGCGATTTTCAAAGTGACTTAATAAAAAAAATTCCAAAAATTGTAAAATTTGGTCTCCAAACACAATTCAATATGGAGATCAACTTGAACGGTTCGGATCGACTATTTGAACTTTGAAAATGGAGATACGAGCGCAAAGTAAAACACTTGTTTTACTTCACGAAGTACCGTAGCCCATCTCTCTCTATATATATATGTATATATATGTGTATATATATGTATGTGTGTGTGTGTGTGTGTGTGTGTGTGTAGATATATATACAGTAGAGCTAGGGTGCTCCTAAATTCACCAAACCTCTTGTAAACTTGACTCTAAAATATATCGAATCGACTTTAAACGATGAATCCAAACCATTGAAACCCTTCTACCTAATGAGTGATGCGTCCACATGTGAACATTTTAAAGTTTCCAATTAATTTAATATAGAGTCAAGTGGTCAAAAGTTTAAGATTTATAAATTAATTTTAATGCATTCATATTTTGGACTCCTTTGACCACTTGACTCTATATTAAATTAATTCGAAACTTTAAAATTTTTACATGTAGACGCATCAATCATTAGGTAGAATGATTTCAACGGTTTGGATTCATCGTTTAAAGTCGATTCGATATATTTTAGAATCAAGTTCACAAGAGGTTGGGTGAACTTAGGAGCACCCTAGTTCTACTCTCTCTCTCTCTCTCTCTCTATATATATATATATAATAAACCAGTATGCGGTAATATGTGGTATGCGGTACTATGCGGTAATATACGGTACTATGCAGTAATATTTGGTATTATGCGGCCGAATATGCGGTCGAATATGTGGCCACATATGCAGAAACACATATATTGACCGCATACAGATTTCTATGCGGATTGTAACCGCATACGCATATGCGGCCGCATATATTGGTTGAAATCGTTCATCGGAAGGGATTATTGAAAATTGAATGCTACCTGCAATAACTCTCTAAAATATTTTGGGAAAGAAAGTAAAAAAAATTCAAAAGATTGCTTACAAGCGCACATCCACTAGCCTTTGGTCTAGTGGCAAAGACACATGGCCTCTATGTGAGAGGTCATGAGTTCGAAACTCAAATGAGAGAAATTCTTTATTATAATAACAAAGGTATTAAATAGTTGGGTGGCTTGAGCTCCAACTTTACTCAAAAAAAAAAAAAAACCGCACATCCACAAAAAAGATGGTGATTATTGTGCATTGGGTCAAAAATAGAAAAAGTCGCACAATACATACAATTGTCTAATGGGATAAAAAACAGAAATGACTGTACAATTAAAAAAATGAGTATATATAGGTTGCATTGTACCAACACGCAAAACCTGAAATTTCGAACTTAAGTTTGGGGGAGTAAAAAGAAAAATACCACAAAAATCGAACATACCTTGGGTTGGATAATTGGAAATCTTGGTAAATTAAAATTATTAGTTTTTGTGAAATTCAAACATCTTGGTGTATGGAATTAGACTAATTTATTTATGGGGTGAATCAAGTTTGATCGAGGTTTATTTTGAGTATTGTCCAACAATTTCAAAAGGTTTTTTAGATTTGGCAAGATCGCAAATTTTTCGCATTTTAGGGACATGACAAGGAATTTGGTTCGTTTAAAGACTAGCCCAAGGCCTAAGTTTATATTTTGTTTTAGAACAAGCAAGTTTTAAGTTAGAGGGATTTCGATATGTCTCAATTATATATACTTTTGGATAGGGTTTTAACTCCAAACCAGACCAAATTCCTTGTATTTTAAGACAATTTAGTGTAGTTTTATGCAACGTTCAAGTTACTACTGTAGTCCAATCTTTAATTGCATAAAACAAGGATTCAAAGAAGAAAACAACCAAAATTACCGGCCGTAGGGACCCTCTGTGTGGGTCGCAATCGGCACTGACTCGAAGGAATTTCTAGCGACAAGATGAAGCAAATATAGAAGAGTTCAGGTCGCACGAGGCTCTGACTCTTGAAGAGAAGCCACCATGAATGTAATTTAAGGATTTTCAAAGAATCCGGGCCGTAATAATGGACATTGCGGGTGCAAGGCATCAAATTTACTGCTAGATTCTCAAAATCAAGTTGGATTTCTTTCTCTATCTCACTTGAATACATCCCAAGTCTTTCTAAAAGCCATAAAAGGAGGGGGAAGCTGCAGAAAACATTGTCCAATTTTTCTACTCCATTTTACTAATCTTCCAAGGTGAATTTGAGCAAGGAGAAAATGTCAGAAGCGAATTCATGAATCATATGACAAAGAGAAGATGGAGGCTACACAAGGAGATTGGTGTGTTATTTTCCCCTGGTTATTTCTGTATTTTCTATTATGTTTTATCTTGTATTTTTATAAATGTGAACGCATCTATGAAAGGCTATTTTCCTCTCTTGTGGTTATGGTTTGTAAACATGAAGTTGGTTAAGTTATAACTATTACTCTGTTCGTTTTCTATAAATTTGTTTGTGATTGCATGTTTGATTCTTGGTGAATGAATTTATTTGTGATATTGCATGATATGTATGCTTGAAATTAGTAACCCACTTATGTTTAACCACTTTAGTAGATTTGTTTCAAGAATTGAAAGTATGAAACTATGTACATGAATATCTAAGGAGTTTAGATTAGAATTGACCATGTTTTGATCTAATCTGGAACTATAAGGAACAAAGGTTAGACTTGGGACAATCACTTAACCGTGAAACCTATCTAAGGTTTAATTGAGACCCCAATAGTTGTACTTGAATATTGGTGTGAAGAACTTCACCATGAAATAGTACCGTTGTTTTGGTACCATCAAGGCCAACTTTCACTTATGGTTTAGACCACGTAGAGACATAGAGTGGTATTTGATATTACTTTAGATTAGCAACTTCATCAAATCAGACATAATTATAGGAAAATATTAAATAGATTAATTGACAAATGGATAGTAAAGCCGAAAGCTCTGAGACTCCCAACTCTGATTTACCAAAACTCTTTTTATTTGTTTAAATTCCGAACCAAATTCATACAACCCAATCAATTTAAACAAAACCCCAAAAAGTCATTTCAGTCAAGATTTAATTAATTTAGTAAAAATTGACATTTTCCATTAGCCCTATCTCTATCGATAATTGATTTACTACATAATAAGATTGTGTGCTTGTAACTAACCTTTCATTAAGTATTTAGGTTTATAAATTTAAAAGTAAAAAAATGTATCCAATTGACCTAAACATCCAATAACTTGATGACACTAATAAGATTTTCAAAACCTTATTTGTATGACATTAATAGATTGAAAACTCTCAAATATTTATATCGACTATCTAGACCACTTAATTGAGAATTTATTCTAATTAACAAAATCCACAATGAAAAGCAAGAAGCAAATTCAAGTCTTACATAAAGTATTTTTAATTATTGGGACCTAGCTAGATTGCTAGCTACTAGCTAACAACCTATTTATTTCACTCTCTGCAGGAGAGCCATCCAGACTTGTAATTGCATATACATACATACATACATACATACATACGTGTGCGCATGCACGCGGTTGACTTATTTTAAATAACGAACGGTTCCAGCAGAAGCAGAGAACTTATTTTTTTCAGATTGCTGGATTTGGTGATCCCATCGTTGAAGTATACATAAAAGGTCTCCAATTGCCTGCACATATTGACAAGTAGCTCAAGTACTGTCATGGTACCATCAGCTGGGTGAAGGCGTGCCTGGTTTAGTCTCTTCCATGCATCCTCGCATAACGACTGGAACTTCACAGTGGTTGCTTCATCTGTTAATTTATGTTCGATCTTGTAGCAATCAAATGTTGTTGGCCCTTGCTCGGCCTTACTTTCACGCTACAAGCATCAAATGAAAACAAATTGTGAAGCTAGAACTATTACTTAGTATTTTTTTTATTTTTTTTTATCAATGCATGTTTCAACTATACAATAGCTTGATTTTTGTTCTCCCCATAAATCATGAATCCCTTTTCTGGATGCTTAAATATTTTATGTGTCATTCGACTAGAGCAACTGAGTCTGAAAATGAAAATATATTTCCTACTCTTCCCCTGCTGCTTGTTGTCTACGAAATCATTTAACACTTTTCAATTTAAGCACACCAAATCAATTACTAAATCTTCTTTAATTAGGTGATCATTTTGGTACCTCGTGACTTGATAAATCATCGATGTATCTAACAATGCTCATGCAATCCACGGTGACATCTGGGATAGTATGGACCCACTGAAAGGCCTCTTTGGTGATGACTTCCCCTGGAATTCCTAAAAAGGGAAAACCAACCACAATGGAGATAATATGTGTGTCTACTGCGGTTGTTTTGCGCTCATGGAAGGATGGTACATACCCACTCACACGCCACTCCACTTCTTGCATGTAACCGTCAATAATTGTCTGAGCCTATTAATATATATGGAAAATGCATTACAACTTTAAATTTCAGAAAATTAGATATTCGAAAAGTCAGGATGAAATTAATTATCAAGCAGAGTATATGATTGACGAGGTACACAGTTAAAAAAATTAACACCTCTGGATTCTGCACTCCTAAAAATCACAAGTTACTTATAATTATTAATAATCCATATAAATAAATAATATAAATATATATATGCAGAGTTCGCAAAAGATGAGAAAAACATGGTATCATACCGCCTTGACAATGTACGGCATACGGTACTTCTCACTAGGTTCTAATTCATCCTCAAAACTATTAACTGTCTTAATTAATTGGTGACATAAGTTCCTCAAGTACATCGGTAGTAAATCCACTGCCTTTTCATCCCACCTGCAAGCAAGTGATCCCAGTACTGATCACATAAGATAAAGCATCTCCAAAAAAAAACTTATGATGACACCTCTCAAACAATTAGTTTCACTAAATAACAAAAACTTATGATGAAAAATTACCAAGCTTATCTTGAATATATATATATATATATATATATATATATATATAATGTTATTTTATATTTATAAAACAGAACATTTATATATTTTATTAATGGGAAAATACTAACATTGGATTTTTTTTTCTCTCCTTCTTCACAAAAATACTTGTGAAGATTTATTACTATATCAATAAAAACTAGCTTTTTTTTTTTTTACCTTTTCATTTTGTATTATCAAAATTTTCTTCTAGCACATGCTACTTAGCAATAAATATATATAATGAAACTGTGCTATTTGAAATATAGCTCGTTTTTCCTTCTTCTTTTTTTAGAAAAAAGTTGAGGGGAGTGGGTGTTTTCCTTGAATCTTATTATTATTTTTTTTTAGTAAATGAAGGATTCTAGCTTCTCTTTCTTACATATCCCACTGTTAGTTCCAATAACAACAACTTTTCTTACGAATGATGTTATGTTTATCAATTGTACACGTGATTCTCATCTTAATCCTGATTTAATTCTGACCCTTTTAAGTTCTAACTTTTGTTTAGATCTTTCTTCTTTAATTACAAGAAAATTTTGGTTACCATTATAATTCAGCAACTAATGATAAAATACATTCCACTACAGTCATTTGAACGATATCTTTCTGTTACAAAATCACCATTGGACGACAATATATATAGACATAGTACTCAGATTACAGTTCATTAATAATATATAACTAATGAAGAAAACATATCACAGGTAAAATATATAACTTGCCTCTGTATTGCATCATTTAGAAGCTTGCACTCTTCATATGTGCCGTACACATCAAAAGTATCATCTATAACTGTTAGCAATGCATTAACCTTTGCATTCATTATCCGTGCACGGCTATACTTATCGGCCTCAAAATATTGTCCCCAACTCAAAACTATATAAACCTCTAATAAGCGCTCCCGTGCATATTTTAGATTCTCGCCAATATTTAGGTTCTTCCACCATCTGCAACATGTGTATAACAAAGTCTGTATTAATAATCTATGTTCACTAATAGGTATTGAAACTTTTTGTGAAGCCGTTCGGTAATAATGAAATGAAGCACTATATATTTAACAAAGAAAATAGTTTGTGTGTATATATTTTGTTGTAACGAAGCTTATTAGGTAGGTTTAAATGCATTGCAAAGCACCATGGACTTATAAAAAGTGCTCAATCATGTTCTCCATATTAAAATGTGATTGGAGACCAAATTTTACATTTTTTGAAAAAAAAATTACTATTTTATTATGGATTTTTTAAAAATCACTGTTTTTCAGATTTTATTTATTTATTGGGATCTTGGGGATTTTGAATGCATACCACAAGACCTGATTTTAATTGCAATATGACTTTGCTTTTACAAATACTTAAAGAGTGATTAGCTTTATCACTTTTGTACAACAGTTGTATATACAAATATATCATGTTGTCAACTGTATATTGCTTAATCAAATTGTTTTACTTGTGCTAAATCCCGGGAGAGTCTTATTATGTATTACATTTTTTGTATGGATCGATATTAGATGAACACGAAACAATTGTGTGTTCAGATAGAGTACTCTATATATTAAGACTTGCCTCTGTTATTCTCTATAGACTATAGGTGTTAAGAGATAACTTTCTACAGTAGAGATAAATATCAAGACTTCTAGTTTATAGATTTCAGGACAGTACATAACTTTTCCTGTTTGGTTCATAGATTTATAAAGATTTTCAATACGGAGATTTTTTATCTACAATCATTTTGTATGTTTTTTGTTCAGGAAATTTTTCTCTTCATTAGATTTTAGCACTTTAATAGATCTTATGACAATAAGGTCCGAACTAATAACTTACACCATTTTACCCTTCTTCTGTCGTAAATATTTCTAAGTTTGATTGGTATGAAGACGTTTAAATTAAATCATGGTCCGAGTTGAGCTCAAATGCATGCATGCATGTATTGGTAGGTTTGATTTGTGAATTGTGATGTTTAAACTAAAGTAATTTGCAGCTTAAATGTCTGCATCTAGTTTTAAACCGTGGCTAAAGAAATGACTAATTCCGTTCGTAAGTCCATGGAGATAGTTATCCCCAAATCCACATTGGTAAGCAATTATTTTCACAGTGATAAAACAGATTCTATTCTACTATTGAATAGATTTGAAAGGATTATATGTATGTTATTGAACTCACAGATAAAGAGTCTTCATCTCTTCTAAATGAAGAGTTTGGCATGTATTGAAGTCCAATTTTGCAAGCTCAAGTAATCTTTCATTTCGGCTTTCCTCCTCATCATATTCTTCAATATAAAACCTTGCCTCCACTCTCGCCAACATCTTATGCAACGGCATCTTGAGTGCACGCAATACTTGTTTCTTTAGTGGGGATCTCAAATCATCAAGCATCAATGAGAGATGGCCCCTAGCAAAAGAAATCGCATCAACAAGTATTTCCTCACCAGGAGTCGCAAGATACCCTGCGTTATACAGGCTTAGTAATCCTTTTGGGTCCTTGCTTATATTCTCGACAAAGTTCCCTTGATCATCTTTGAAATTGAGAAATACATCTGTAAATGTTTAAAGACAGGAAATAGTCAGCTTAAGCGATTAACTACATGTCTGGAGATATATAGAGGCGGAGCCACATGAGTCCAATTATATGTGACAATTGCCTGCCACTCCTAACTCCATCTCCAGATACAACTTTATAAACAAAAAACACATTAAACAATAGTCAATTATACATGACAATATAAATGATTTAACAATCAAAACATGATTTTAAGAAAATAGATTCAGGAGTTCTTCTATTTAAGATAAGTTGATACATTAAAAAGTTGATATGAAACAGAAGTTGATACGAAAGATGATTTCCGATGAAATTAATTGTATATTACCTGAAGATATGTTAAACCCGTGTTGCCTGAGTAGCCTGAAGCGAGTTGCCACATGATGAAGATCATAATTAACTAGTTTAGCATCGTGAAGATGGCTTAATGCATTATGAATGTCCCTCTTAAAGTAGTAACCTATGCCAACGTGTTCGATTGTATCAATTAAGTTCACCATCTCCACACTGTCAATGGTGGACCCAAGTGTCGCTCTAACTTCCTCTTTTAGTTCCCTTATCCTTGCTTTGATCCACTCTTTGGGCTTCTGCAAGACCAGAGGTGCCAAGATAATACTATTGGGGTCATGTAATTAATATATATGAAGCTTAATGTAAAACTTTTAGTCATGGTTTGCACCATGCATAATGTAAAACTTTTTAGTTTCGTACAATAATCCTTGGATACCCTTTTGTTGGTTCATGTGTAGATAAAATTGAAAAATTGTTGATTACTATTAGGGTTTTAGCGAATAGAGAAGTGTAGAGAGTGGTGAAGGAAGAGAGACAGAATTGAGAGGAAGCTTAACTGGTTTGTATTATTCTTTCTTAGATTTTAAATATATTATACGTACGGTGTAGAAACTAGGGTGTTCTTAATCTCACATATGAGCGTGAAATAAAACAAGTCTCTTACTTCGAAACTCACCATAGCCCAAACTTAATTGATAATAAAGATATTTTACAGCAGTTAATTACCCTTTGTTTTCAGCGAAGTACTCTTTGTTTATTATGACACAACCAGTATATATAAGGCAACCAACAGCAAACTAGAACTTAGGCCAGAGTTGTTTTGCATGGGAAAATATAGAGATTAATGTATGGCGGTATATATACCTGAATAGGGGCTGTGTAAGTGATGATAGTGTCAGCGCTCCATGCAGTCGGCTCATAGTTAATAAACTTGCGAGCAAAACTCTCCTGCTTCTCACTGTTGCAAACAGCGGGGCATGTTTTCTGTTCTTCACTATTCATCTTTCTACCTAGCTAGATCAAGACAGAAATTTGTTTATCTTATAATTAATTAGTCCAAGGATTGTAACGATGGATCCTTAACCCTTTCTTTCCTTGGGCAAAACACATTGCAGGTACTCCTCTTATATATATATATCTAGCACATGCACCGATCTCCTGCTTTTGTTTGATTATTAATTTATTATTATTATTTTAATAAAGGAGTGATAATGAACTACACCATTTGTATGTATAGCATTTACATATTCCTGGCTTATTTAAAACCAAATATTTACGAATAGGTATAGTAAATGGATGGCAAAATTTAAAACCACATCTTCCTTTAGTAGATATAGATATAAAGTGGATAATCTACAAATAAGAATATAGATAAAAGAAAAATAATTGTCAGATAATTAGTATGAGAACAAATATTAAATCTAAAATAAAAATATATCAAATTTCTGATAATTAATTTATTAGTTAGGCAGAAGCAAGAAAATTTAATAATTCTCAAGTGCATGCCAATATATATATATATATAAAAACTAGTGAAATTATTGTTGTGTACTGCAAACACTACTACAAAAATGAAATTTTCTATCGTCCATTTTCTAACGGCTTAGACCATTCCTAATCTCAAGCCGATACACTAAAGGAATTGTTGCAAGTTAGTAAAAAAAGTTGAAAGATTATTCTATCAGTTGCGTCCTGTTGAAAATTAATTCAAATTGATTAGAGCACGTACATATCAGTTTTTACTAGCATCAAAACTGCATGGTTTATTTTGGGCATTAGTTATTTTAAGCATAGTTATTTTAGGCGTAGTGGTTAGTTGTTTTTCAACATGTTGTGTAGTGGGGTCTTAATTTAGTAAAGTTGTGGGTTATTATTTTAGGAATGTTGTACTATTATAAATACCGCAGAACTCTATGTAATTGAGTAAGAGAGAAATGAAATAAAGCGTTATTTCTGTTCAGAAAAATATTCTTCTTTCTTCAATCTTTAGCATACTGGCACAAAGCAGTGCAGTATTGCTAAATTTATCCCAACAAAATGGTATCAGAGTCGATGGTTTGGTGGGACAAAGAATTGACAAAGCAGAGTCAATTCACAATTGATGGTATTGTAGATTGGTGCGCAACCATGAAGAATTGCAGCAACAAAAACCGCTAAAGAAGAATTGACAACCTTGAAGACGGCATTTCAGGGAAGTTCTCAAGTTGTGGCTATAAAACAGCAAAACCTACACAGAGATTTTGAGACGATGAATATGAAAATAGAAGAATCAATGTAGATTTTTCTATCTAGAATATTAACATCTGTTGTCAACCAAATTCGAGCATATGGAGACAACATCTCAGAGCAAACCATGGTGGCAAAGGCGCTGAGAAGCGTAGCACCAAAATTTGATCACGTTGTGGTAGTATTTGAAGAATTAAAGGATCTTTCAACCTATTCCTTTGATGAACTGATGGGATCACTGCAGACCCATGAAACGAAGCCCAAATTAGAGGAGAAAAGTGATGAAAGCGCGTTCTATAAAAATGGGGAGTCCTCTCAAGGCAGAGGTGGACGTGACCATTGTAGATTTGGCAAGTTTCAATTTCAGCATGACATAAAAGATGTCCAGTGCTTCCACCACAAAAGATATGGGTGTGTGCAAGCTGATTGTTTCAGAAAATAGAGGGAAGAAGAGCAAGCATACTATGCAGAAGAAAAGAAAGAGAAACCTACTTTTTTGTGGGGTATACAGATAGTGGAAGGCAAAGATCCACAACTTTGAAGAAGCAGAAGCAGCAGAAACTGAAAAATAGCATCAAGCATTGCAAGAAGAATTACTAGCAGCAAGTTATTAAGAACAGAAGGCTGACATTCTGATCAAGGCATTGGCATGAGAGAAGTTTGAAAAATTCAGAATCAAACTTGGTATGATCAATTTTGAATTAAGGGGGAGTGTTGAAAATTAATTCAAATTGATTAGAGCACGTACATATCAGTTTTTACCAGCATCAAAACTGCATGGTTTATTTTGGGCATTAGTTATTTTAAGCATAGTTATTTTAGGCGTAGTGGTTAGTTGTTTTTCAGCATGTTGTGTAGTGGGGTCTTAATTTAGCAAAGTTGTGGGTTATTATTTTAGGAATGTTGTACTATTATAAATACCGCAGAACTCTATGTAATTGAGTAAGAGAGAAAGGAAATAAAGCGTTATTTCTGTTCAGAAAAATATTCTTTTCTCTTCAATCTTTAGCATACTGGCACAAAGCAGTGCAGTATTGCTGAATTTATCCCAACAGTCCTAGGGAAATGATAGGAGATGGACACAAATTTCTTCTATCGGTCACTGGTAGAGCACCAATAGAAGATATTGAACTTATTATAGCGGGTATTATTATCCTAACCGATATAATTTTTTGATGTTCAATTAATTAGTTATATTAATAAGTGCATTAATTAGTCCAGCATTAATTGTTAAATACAGTAGATTCATTCTGAATTATTTGATTATGGGTATCTTATTTTCAGCATGGTTGCAGACCTATTTAATTCAACTTTTTTTTGTTGCTTTCACATTATGTACCAGTAAAATAAAATATAATTGTCCAAAATAAATACCTTGATCTTGTTCCATGTTCAGTGCTCATCAGCATTTGCAACATTTTCAGAGGGGTAATTATGTGAATGAATCAGTATTTGCAACATTTTTTCTTTCTTTCTGTTTTGGTTTTCTCATGTTCTTTTCCTCAAATAAGTTTATCCATGAGAATAGTTATTCATCACTTATTTGTTGATTTAATGATGTATCAGCGGAACCCATGAGAATGGTTATTCATCACTTAACTGATCAATCTTTCCACAAAACTTTGCAGATCTTATAAATATTGGATATTTCAAACAACAATGAAATATCAGACTTCACTGAAAAATAATTGAAATTTCTCATAGAGTTTTTACAATTTTCTTGCAGGCAATATTGTTATGCAAATCACAAAGGTGACAGAGCTCAATTATTATGCAAATCATGATAATCAATTTGATATGGACTCTCTTAGCCCCAGTATATCTGCTCCAGGAGGTTCAAATCATATTGATTTTGATGAAGAGTTTCTGAATACACAAGCATTTGATCCTATATGAATTTATTCAATATTTAGTGATAATTTTTAATTTATAATAGTCTTTGTCAGTTTTTGGTTCTAGTTTGTTCAAGTTGGTGCCGGTCTCGTACTTCAGTTGATTTTTACAAAGCATGAATTATACTTCAGTTTTTTTTTTTTTTTTAATAGTCCTTGTCAGGTGATTATTAGCTTAAAAGCGATTTAGGATTACCAACATCATCTTCACTTCTTGTTTTAACTTATTGGGTTCAAATTAGTTAATTGAGTACTAGATAAAATAACAATAAAATAACAATGCTCTAATCTCTAATTTTCAAAATTTTGACTTATAACTCTAAATTTATAGCCTAAATTACATATAAGAACTCCAGAGGAGGCATTTTTTTTGCCGACAAATTAAAGTAAGGTAAAACCCACCAGTTTTATTACGAAACTAATATTCAGTTGTACAATAATAGTTGTATAACCCACCAATCTCATTAAATACCAATAAAAATAAGCAAGTTCTTACAAAATACCTTAGGCATCAGACAAGTTTGGAACACGAACAGGTATATAAGCAACAAAAGTTTGCTAGGTGAGAAGGTAATAGAATAATACAAAATCAATAGAAAAGATCAAGAGGGGTATAAATCTCTATAAAAACTCAAAATCTAATGTTAGTCCACCTATATATGTCTGTATGAGAGGTCATAGATTTGAAACCCAGATAGAAAAATCTCTCATGGATATTAAATAGTTGAGTGTCTTGACATCCAACCTTCACTTAAAAAGAGACTAATTTTAGACAAATACAAATAAAATATATATATATGTTCATTCCATACTGTATCCATTGGCACTCCTAATCAGAAATCATTTATTAGAAATCATTTATTATCGTATCCTGTTCTGGATCGTCAAATTTAAAATAGAAAATCTGAACATATCAATTTAAATGTTATTGAGAAATAATTACATATATATATATAGCACGTAGTCTGATTATTAATCTCTTTTCGGTTTGGAAGTTGTTTCCCATTTCAGAGTTCATACTATTGATCTTTAATCGTCGATTCAATTTATTATTCATTTTCTTATCTCTATTCTTATATTGAGCGCATAAATATATATATATATATTCTAATTTGCCAACAGTTTTGATTAAAAGATGAAATTTTGGATTGAATATAAACCATCCAATCAAATATTTTGATTTTATGCATCTTTTTTATATAATTTTACGTGTAGAAGTCTAAATTTATTTACAAACGTACTCGCCACATTCAAATTGTATCATATTTCTTATTAGTCCCGACTTCTTTCTATTCTTTATATGTCATTTAAGAAACTTTTGAATTGATTGATAATTGATTGATCATGTTTTCATTTATTTCTAATTTTTTCTATCATTTAAGAAATACTATTTGTCATTTAAAATGTCGTTTTGTATGAGATTTTTTATAGGGAAGTATGTCAAAAAGATCAAAATAATATATGTTATTTAATATGTAATTTAAGAAATATTATTTACTTGTAAATATTATTTAATATTTCATTTAAAAATATTATTTGTCAGTCTATTTTTTTTAATAAAAATATGTTATTTTGTATGAGTTTTTTTTATTCTATAATATGTTCCATTACAACTTAATTACAACTCATGAGCTCGATACTAATTATATATTTGACACAAAGCATGTTTAATTAAATTTAATCTTACAGCCTTTGCGTACGTGTTCGTTTGATATGAATCCGAGATATTTGTTTTACATATATAATTGGTTGTTCGAGTTTATTATGACATATAAAACAAAGTTTGGCTAGCTAGCGTGCAAGATTTTCCTATGACGCACAATTCAATTACTTGGTTCATCGATCGCTGATCAAGTAAACATATTTTAATTAGTATTTAATCTTAGTACGTAATAACATAATTTTAATCAACAACGACAACATATATTCTTATATTTTTTATGCTTGAATTAGTAGCACGTCAAATTAGAACCAACGAAATAATTACCTATTTCGGAAGTCTACCAATTAATTTTATTTTAAAGAAAGATATACATCGTACACTGCTTCAAAAATACTAATTATACTGTACATCATACACATTTTCTCAAAATGTTCATTAAATCCGTATCCAAAACAAGAAACATCTAAAAAAGAGCTCCAACATTCATACATGACTTTTAATAAAAAAAAAACATGTATAAATGTACTCTAATATTCATACACGGTTCTTTATTAACACTTAAACTGTGTACAATTAGACCCAATTGTATATGTTTCTTTATTAAAAGCCATATATTATGATGTTCCAACAATTATTCATGGTTTTATTGTATAATCTGTCTGTGATGAAAGAAATACAAAAAAAATTCACATTATCAATCTATGTCTTCCAATTAGGCGAGGTTAGAGCAAGTATATCTTCTCTATACATATATTTATGTGATGCATATGTTCTAATTAGGCGAGGTTAGAGCAAGTGGTAAAATTAGTAGGGGTGTAAACGGTCGGATAGTGACCAAACTGTATCCTTATCCGTTATAATTATTCGGATACAGATACGGATACGAATACGGATAGTCTCGGATACGGATACAGATCGGATATTAAATGGATACGGATCGGATATTGGACGGATACGAATATGGATACAAATATAATTAGGATAATTAAAAACAATATTGGTGATTTAAATTGTTTCATGAAAATAAAAATGTATTTCGGATAAATGATGTTGGTTTTTATTTTATTACTGATATATATGATGGTGCTTTAATTTACAACAATAGCAAAATGCATTGACAATATTAAAAAAATTTGTTCTTAGGTGTTACGTTAATTTGTAATGTATGCATGCAGTGCGTTCTTTGTCTCGTTCCGCTACTTTAAATTAATTCGACGGTGATGGCTTGATAAGATGGAAGAAATATAGATCTATTGCGTGTCAGATTATGCGTTCTGGATAGCAAATCAATAATAAAGAGGACCGGACCTAAAAAAATAAAAAGATCCGATGATATTAACATAATAATAATTTATTTTGATACAACAACTTCAATTTTTAAAATTTTATAGACACTTTTGCCCTTCCATACATATAGCTTTCAACTGTTATTTTTATTTCTGAGGGATTATTCAATCTTCTAGTACAAAGACCATTTATTAGCAATTACTATATATTCTTCATTGTTAATTTTTAGCGAATTTAAAAGATCAACAACAAAAAATATAAACCATCGTATATTTGGATGTACATCAATAACACAAAAAAAAATTCAAAATGATTAGTTTATTCTTACCATCTTTTGTTAAAGCATAGATAAATTCAAAATAACACAAATAGAATAACAAACTGCAATAAAAGCATAAGATTATTATTGCAGTGAAGTTTTTTTTGGTTTCAAACTAAGAGAGTAGTCAGGGATTGACTCTTTTATTTATTAATTATGTTGAGATAGAAGATTAATTATTTCTAGTATAACATATTTATGTCGATTTGATGTAATTTTTATATTACCTTGTAGCATTTATGTTTAGATTATTTTTCGAAAACTATCCTTTGTTTTTCTTAATATGGTCATATATTATGTTATTATGTAATTTAATAATTTGTTCACTCTTATTTCTAAATTCAAGAAAAAATATTAGTTCATATCATATACAAATGATTAAGATTAATTGTAGTCCAAAATAATAAGAAATCACAAAAAAAGAGATAAGAATCACATACAAATGATTATGATTAAGACTAAAGCTACTCAAAAACATAAGATTCTTTCTGCCATAAATATATGATTGCTTGGTTAATTCTAGTAGTACACTTTTCAATTTGAAAACAATAATAAAACATTCCTAATAAGAAGATTTTATTAGGTGTTTAGTTATATGGAAATAAAATAAATAAGTAATGACTATTAATATAAAGAAAGTATATTTTATTTGTCCATAACAAATAAAATATTTGAATTTGTTGTGTTAATAAAAAATTGTGTTAGTATCATCACTTCTAATTTAGAGAGTCCCACGAGAGAACCATTGATAATAGTGAGACATTTATATAGAAATAGTTTATATCACAGCTAAATTTGTCGTATCTTCAGCCAGCTCAAAGCCCAAGTGCTAGCGAAGCGGAGGGTCTAACTTTTTTGTGGGTTTCATTCGGATAATCCCATTTGAGAGAATTATTGGATACAGATAATTATCTGGATCCGAAACCATCTAGTGCCAAACCCAAAACCGCATCTGCATCCAAATCTGAATATTCAAATTCATGTTTTTTCGGATCCGGATAATATCCGATCCGTTTACATCCCTAAAAATAAGGGAGGTGATATCTTAATATCTGATCCGGCCGTTTATATAGAAAGAATTTAAATAGTAAAAATTTCCAAAATAGATGATATAATATATTGATACGTTTTATCGAAATAAAAAATATCATGTATTTATATGCATAAAATCAGCATATAACTATCTGCCATATATTTAGAATCATACGAGTACAACGAGAGAGATTTTGAAGAGTACCATATATAGAATTAATGATCTATCCCCTATTATTTCGTAATTGAGATGCATTTTTTATATAGAAAAGAAAATATGTGATTATATATCATGCATGTTTAGGTTAAAGAATGTATATAAGAGAAAATTACAAAATTGTACTTTTTACAAATACAAATACACATTCTTCAAAGTAATGGATTTGTAAAGAATGCATGTGCATAAAATAATTGTATTTTTTTATGCAAGTACAAATACAAATACACATTCTTTAGAAAATTGTACTTCTTTAGGCAAGCTGACTTTTCAAGTTTTAATAGATCAATATTGTATACTGATACACATTCTTTTTGTACCCTTCCATCTATACTGAACAGTCAAAGGCATATCTATCTTTTTTTTTAAATTCTATTTTAAAAGTATAGTTATACACCATAATTTTTTCCCGAATTGCTTGTTTTCTCGATATGACATGATTTACTGATAAATAAAATAAATATATATACTAGTAACAATTAGTATTTTGTTAGAATTAGTCTACTTTAAAGTAATAAGACGAATATATACTAAATAAAAATATATCAGTTATAGTCAAATGCCCAAACAACAATAAAATAATTAGAGAATTCTACCATATATATATATATATATATATATATATGAAATCTAACTAAGAGAAAACGTTTCTTTTATATCCTTAAATTGTTTATACAAGTTAGAATGCAGAACGTAATAAATGCAAATGAAAACTCCTAAAAATTGAAACAATATATATATATATATATATATAGAGAGAGAGAGAGAGAGAGAGAGAGAGAGAGAGAGAGAGAGTAGAACTAGGGTACTCCTAAGTTCACCCAACCTCTTGTGAACTTGACTCTAAAATATATCGAATCGACTTTAAACGATGAATCCAAACAGTTGAAATACTTCTATCTAATGATTGATGCGTCTATATGTGAAAATTTTAAAGTTTGGAATTAATTTAATATAGAGTCAAGTGGTCAAAAGAGTCCAAAAAATGAATGCATTAAAATTAATTTATAAACCTTAAACTTTTGACCAATTGACTCTATATTAAATTAATTCGAAACTTTAAATTTTCATATGTAGACGCATCACTCATTAGGTAGAAGGGTTTCAATGGTTTGGATTTATTGTTTAAAGTCGATTCGATATATTTTAGAGTCAAGTTCACAAGAGGTCTGGTGAACTTAGTATATATATATAAGCTTTCAAATTGGTGTTCAATTAATTATAACAACTTAATATAGGAGGACAATATGTGTAACGACTCATAATTCTAAGAAAAATTTATTACTAAATTAATATTAATTTAGTTTCCAGCAACCCAATCTATTTCTGCAGTCCATAATTTTTTTAATTAACTCTTAGCCCAAATTTTCTTAATTGACTCTCAGCCCAATTTTTTGTTTTTTCCATTTAATTAACCCTGTACGCGTCTCTCTCTCTGTACACCTCCTTTGTTCGCATCCCTTCCACACTGCTGGAGAATGGAGATAACGCACCCCTGGAGAAACCGCTTCCTTATTAAAAGACCGATTCACTCTTCTAATTTATTTCCCCATTTCCATTGTTTTCTCTTCCGTGATTTATTCAAGTCCGCTTACTCTCCTTTGTTTTATTCTGTCCGCCTTCCCTCTCTTGTTTCTTCAAATAGTGTCATTTTGCGGCCCTCTCCATATTTAAGGTATTGTTTTTATATAACTATTATTATACTGCCACGTAGCATATTGTATCTTGTATTTATTTTAGTTACCACGTTTCATGTAACATCGTCTGTTACTTATTTTGTATATCTTGACTATTAGTACATCTGTGTAGATTGGCAATGGATCTCTGCCAATATTATCCGTTCAAGTTCTTCTATCTATACTACTCTACTTTTGTTAAATTAATATATATCACCACATCTTAGTCGCTAGATTATATGCAACTAATTCTCATAAACTATATTTTTAGTATCAATAAGTATTTTATCCAATTATATTAAATTCCAGAAAATTTTCCTTATATATATAAGTATTTATTGTACAGAAATGATATTAACTAAAGTTAGGAATTAAATAACTTAGATTCAAGTCTAGGGATTGAGGAACGTGACCAACGTGAAGCACATGCTCTAGGAATCTACGAAATTTCAGGTGTGGTGTATTTCCCGAATAATTGTTAAATTACTTTACAGTTTGGTTCAATATTTTATTTCTATTGTTATGTGATGAATGGTGAATTTGGAAATCTAAGGAAAGATGCCATGTGTTATTGAAATGGATTTTAGAAATGCACGTTATATATGTGAATAGAAAAGGCTAGAATACGATTAGTGAACAGGGGCTGATATGTTTTACAAATCAGGATGTATCGGGTCCGGTAATCGACTAGACCCCTCGTTAACGTGACTGCAGGCGAAAGCGGTCCTGTCACGAGTCAATATCTAGCGGAAAGCTGGAAGCACTGCCTAGTGAGATGGTCAATACCTAGCAGAGAGCTGGATGCACCGCTTAGTGAGACAACTAAGACTTAGCAGAAAGTTGGATGCACCGCTTAGTGAGAAAATGAAAATGTGAAATGAAAAGAACAAATATATGTTTTTGAATAAATAACTAAATTGGTGCATCATTGGATAGATTTCCATAACTAAACTTGAAATAGAAATATTTATTTGATATCTAAAGATAATTTCACAAAGATCCGGGCTGGAACTAGAAACCCACACTAAGAGTTTCTGCGAACTCTCATCCGTACAATTTTATTTATGTGGGTTCCAGGTGACGAAGATAATAAGACTAAGTAAGGAGAGAAGTAAAACGAGAAGGCAAAGCAAGGATAATTATTATATTGCCACTTGATTTATTCATTTTATTTTCCTTGAAACCATAGAATGAATATGGCTAAAAAAAACATTTATATAATAGCCGTGTCCATTTATGTCCTTTTTTTTCCATTTATGTCCTTTGTAAAAAAAATACATGATGTGTGATTTGCATATAAGTTTGTGACAGTGTGTGTGTGTGTGTGTTTTTATTAATAATGTGTGTTTTATGCTCACGCCTTACGTATAAATACGTGGCGGATTGTTACGGGGTGTGACAATATGCTTACTCACAAAATCAGTGTACGAAGTAACCTTTTACTTACAAATTTTAAGGTTTTAATTTTCAAAGAAGTGTACAGGTCTATTTCAAGCACTAATTTACTTATAACTATGAAATTATTTGATATTCCACGGTCTAGTTTTCTAAAATAATTCCAACAAAAGTCTTACATGGACCACAGCAAGAATTCAATTAGGGAGATTATATATGGAGGGCTGAAGAATTTTTTTAATTTATTATATCAAACTTGCTATTTTACTTTCTTGCATCTCTCTCTCTAATAAATGATGGTAACTAGACGAAGAATATATATACTGCAATAAAATAAGTTTTACTTCATTAGCAGATGCTAAGAGAAAAAAATAAAAAGAATTTCTGGTTTATCCATATAAAATTTTAAAATACACTATAAGAATTTGTACTTTTTATCAGCAATAGTCACTTATTACCCACGCGGATAGTGACAGATTCTCACTAATATTGAAAATGCCATAATATCAAATATCTACACATAAACTTAACTTTTTATCCAATATAACCTATTATTTATTTAACATTTTATTTAATTATTTTAAAATTTAAATTGACAAATATATCATTCTATTTCCAAGCAACCTCTCTCCTTTGCTGTATTAAAACATGGTGATTTCCATCATTAAATAAAAAAAAATCTTGACTAATTCTAGATTTGACTAATTGAGTAAATATGGTTTTACAACCGGGTGTTCCTTCATGCACTAATTAATTAAGCCTCAAAGAAGTTCGATCAACAGTGCCGGGCTTCATTATTTTCATAGAGGAAGTGGGAAATTTGAAGAATGACAAATTAATGACCGTGTGCTATTAGCAAATAACTCCGAAAAAGCAATGAAACCTTCAGCTCTAGACAAAGTTTACTCAATTAATTAGCCTAATAAACTATATCATTCTGTTTTCTTTCAAAAAAAAAAAACTATATCATTCTGTTAAGAGGCACTATCCGAACTGGTACATGCTGATAAATTTTGGATGAAGCTTCTTCTTTTTTTGGAATATCAGAATTTGTGAATAAGGTGCAATTGAGACATACATGGGGCACAAAAAATAACACCAATCCTTGCTCTTCAACAATAGCAAAATTAATCTCTTCTCTATCCAAATCTAGAAGACAGAATTCAAGGATTTTTCATACAGGCTCTTTCAATAGAGCTTTCTCAAGTACTTTGATTTATATATTGGACCCTCCAAGGATACAACACTTCTATTTCTACTCTCTTGGGAACTAGCAAATTATTGTGACGCGATCGAGCACAGAAGTGGAGTATCAAGTCATGTCATCAACCACAAAAGAATTGATATGGCTCAAGCAATCACTCAAGGACATGGGGATCAAATATGATCAATCCATGAAGATGTATTGTAACAACAATTTGGCATTACACAATGTATCAAATTTGGTATTTCACAAACAAACCAAACACAAAAAAGTGGATTGCCATTTCGTTTCAAAAAAAGTTAAGCCAAAGAAATAGCAAATGTCTTCATCAAAAGATTGGATCTGGGACCATTCAAGAACATCACTAGCAAACTAGAATTATTCGATATTTATAATCCTAACTTGAGGGCGAGTGTTGAGAAATAAATATTGATCTCATAATATAATTAATCATTAATCAATTGGTCTAATCAAGTATAATATTGAAGGAAATATATGTTTCATGCAAGAGCAAATTTTAAAAAATTAACTCAAAGAAACAAACATAGATCTATTTATTTGACTAACTATGAATCTAATTTAGCAATTTAACTTATTTAAACTTTAAACCTCAAATCTTGGTCTCTAAACCTAAAAGTAGGGATTTGAGATATAGAGTTGTTATCTCCAAAAAGGAAAGCCTCCACAAGTATCCACCCGAGATTAAACGAAATCCTTGTTTTTCTCTTGCCAGAGATACTAAATCAAGGATCGACCTTAATCTTAGTTTCTACCCTTCAATTAACTATTAATTTAATATAGAAATATTATACTCAGCACATGAGCAAAAATAGTTGATGAAAATAGTTGCATATCTCAAATCTCCTCTTATTCTTTTGTATCCTCCAAGAAAGCAAGAGAGAGAGAGAGTAAAAGATGTGAATAAAAAGTTAGGGTTTGGGAAGAGAAAATTGTGATATTTTAATCCTTATTTAGGATTTGCTTTAATTATCCTTATTTAGGATTTGCTTTAATGGAGGGTTAGGATGAAGTATGAGCATAAGTCAATATTACAAAGTTATTTTTGTCATCTAATAGACATCTCCATTAGATGCTTTCATCTTTCAACTATATTCCCAAGCATACATCAAATTGACTCTTCTATTTAATATTAGAATAAAAAATTCAAATGGGCTTGGGCCCTTTCTTACTTTGCAAATTCTATTTTGCCAATTTTCGACCCACCAGACAATTATCACAATTAATTGTCTTTGCTCAATTATGGTTGAAAAAATAAATTTATATATCATGTCCAACATGTAATAAATATATTTTAAGATCAAGATAGTCATCTTCATAACACTTTTATTTGTTTCGTTTGCTCTCTTGGGTGTGACCTTGTATGATCTATATTGTGTTGACAATAAAATCAAAACTCAATTTTAATTCTATAAATTATAAGAGACATCTAGCAATATACATTATAATTACTCAACCGACAAAAATAATATGAACCAATCAATTTACGATCCTAAAGCAATATTTAATTGCTTGTGTCAATTCACGTGTCACATGATATCATGAATAATTTGAAGGTAGGAGAGTGTCATCCTTGCAAAATTTTTCTTTTCTTAATTACAAGTAATTGGTAAATAATGATCAACTACTTGATCATAATTGCATGCATAATTTATTACTCCATCAAGGGGCCCATAAATATTATCACTCATATATAAAATATGAAGGACACTGGTATTCTTGATAAATATCTTTTTCTCCGCACAAGAAACATATATTGAGATATTATATGTATAGCTGCCAGTTACGGTCAATGTTGGATAACACCTACAGATACATGAATCTCATGTAGAAAATATAATCATCTCATACCAAAGAATTTAAGACACAAAATGAAACATTAATGATACTAACACAATCCATATTATGTTTCATTTTTGGGTCATGTCCAATCCCCTAATCTCCATCAGGTATTTATGTGATTAAATTTGGTAACTTTTTATTATATGATCTGCAAAACATGATCATTATTTAATCCACATACTAATATTTTACTAGTAAATAACGTTCATTTCTACATACAAAGATTATGAACATTTAGAGTATTTATAACTTAACTATTATATATAGAGTTCCGTAGTTTAGGTCATCAACCTCAACAATCCATAATGTAATCAAACACTCAAGAAACAAATGATTCTTTAATTTCATGAATAAAATGCAGAATACAACTATGAATGATTGACTTCTAGATCATAACACTAACAAATATCTCATTTAGTAATACACAACTGTACATTGGTCCACTTTGAACCAATGGATACCATAAATTGAAATAGGTACAAACAGTTAGAATTAACGACTATATGAGCCATGTAATTATAAATATAGAATGCAAACATTGTAACAAAATATCACTTAATGTAGAAAAGTATTCATCTCCTAACTAACATCATTTTCAACAACATACGAAATGGAGCAATAGCGCAATTAGCTAAAAAAATGGTTCTACAAGTGGTTATCTAAAGGTTGAGAGTTCGAGCCTCTCTCAAGACTTCACAGCCTCTGCGAACCTTTAAAAGATAATATTACTGTTTACATACGTCATACGTGTATCACACAACATCAAACAATTCATCGAGTTTTTTTATCAACATTAATCACTTAGAAGTGAGAAACATTGTTTTATTTTTATCAATAAAGACGAAAACCCGCAATGAAAAACAAAAGCAAGTTCAAATATTACATAAAATATTCTTTTAAATGGACATAGATTAGTAGTTACTAGCAAATAATTTATTTATTTCCCTCTGCAGGAGAGCCATCCAAACTGGTAAATGGTAATAGCTGTTGACTTATTTTAAAGGTAGAAAGGTTCTAGCAGAAGCTGAGAAATGATTTTTTTCACATTGCTGGTTTTGTTGAACCCATCATTGAAGTACACATAGAAGGTCTCCATCATTCTGCCCAAATTGACAAATATCTCAAGTACTGTCATGGGACCATCAGCCGGGCGAAGGCATTCCTGGTTTATTCTCTTCCATGCATCCTCGCAAAACGACTGGAACTTCATAGTTGTTGCTTCCTTTGTTAACTTATGTTCGATCTTGTAGCACTCAAATGATGTCGGCCCTTGGCCGGACTTACTTTCACGCTGAAAGAGAAATATCAAGTGAAGTTAGTTTAACTTTAGGTTTTCTGATGAATGTTTCCACTTTTCAGTTTGAATTGAAGTTGCACTTTTCCATTAGATTGATTTTGTTCTTCACATAAATAATGAATTCGTTTTCTGGATGCTTAAACATCTGATTTGAGAAAGTTCAGATGGCTCCCATGATACTATAATTTTGTGCCTTTTGACCACAACAATGGAGTCTGAAATATAGAAAGCAATACATAACCAAATCTACTTCTTGCATGTAACCGTCAATCAGTGTCTGAACCTATTTATTTCGTACACTTGCTGCGCTGATCATCATATACCAAATCTTAAGAACAATATTCAATATTTCAATATTTCAATATTAAGCATATCACATATTCATGTGCACCCTAACTGATTTATACTAAGATAAAAAAACTTCACTAAATCATGTTTGCGTCAATTTGGTACCTCGTGGCTAACAAACTCATCGGTGTATCTCATAATTTTCAGGGAAGCCATGGCAACATCAGGGACAGCATTGAGCCACTGAAATACCTCTTTGGTGATCACTTCCCTGGGAAATCCTAAAAAAGGAGAACCAATCACGAAGCTGCCAATATCCCCGTCTATTGCAATAGTTTTGCGCTCATGGAAGGATGGTACACACCCGCCCACACGCAACTCTACTTCTTGCATGTAACTGTCAATCAGTGTCTGTACCTATTTATATAAAATATAAAATGCATTACTACTTAATTTCCAGAAAATAAAATATTCGAAAAGTCAGGATAAAAATAATTATCAAATAGATATTATATGAATGAGGGTAGTTTAAAAATATTAACACCTCTGGATTCCTACTCTCTAAAATATCTTAAACTTGATATGTTACTTATAATAATTAATTATACATGTAAATAAATAATTCAAATATGCAGACTTAGCAAAAGATAAGAAAAACATCGTATCCTACCGACTTTACAAAGTACGGCATACGGTACTTCTCACTAGGCTCTAGTTCATCCTCAAAATTATTAATTGTCTTAATATATTGGTGACAGAAGTTCCTCAAGTACATCGGTAGCAAATCAACTGCATTTTCATCCCACCTACAAACAATTGATATTAAAAAAAATTAGGAATGCAAACTACACTGGAAATTAATTAATTTAAATTAAAAAAAATCAGTCTGTAAAGAAAACATATATTTCACAGGTAAAATTAATAACTTGCCTCTGTATTGCATCATTTAGAAGCTTGCATTCTTCATATGTGCCGTACACATCAAAAGTGTCATCCATAACTATTCCCAACGCATAAAACTTGGCATTCATTATCCGTGCACGGCTATACTCAGCCTCAAAATATAGTGCCCATGAAAAACAGATATAGCACTCCAATAAACGGTTCCGTGCATATTTTAGGTTCTCGCCAATATTTAGGTTTTCCCACCATCTGCATTAACATTTATAACCAAATCTTTAGTAGTACTAATCTATGTTCACTATATTTAAATTAATCACTATTCAATTGCCAGTAGTATATTACCCTTTGGACTATATAGTGACCAGTCGGCACTATGGACATTATGGGCTACGAGATTGAGGGGGATTGCTACCAATCAAACTGGTCCCAAGCTATGGTCAACAAGGGGCTCTTTTTTCAGGTCTCAATTATTAAGGATCAAGGCTCTATTTCACTGGTATACAGAATGGGAAGGAGGACAACGGAGATCCATCTCCTTTTGGTTCGATAGTTCGAAGGGACTGCCATTCAGGAGCTATAGAGACGGTTTACAAAAGCCAGCACAACAAAACATCCTCTGAGTACAGAAGCATACTCTGCTGTTAGATGCTGGTTTAATTTAATTAAATTAAATTGCCGGGTGTGAGTTGTATGGGAACAGTAAGTTGTAAACATGCATGTTTTTAGTTAATGAAATTTCACCTTGGCAGCATCTGCCAAGACATTGAAAAAAGAAAAGAAAGATATAACCCTTTGTTAATCTTGTTGGTCTTTGTATATTGAAATCAGTGACAATAGGGTCCAAAGAATTGATGTTGGGTAGATTTCCTCTTAGTCTTAATTATTAATGGACAGTGGTTAAATTATCAATGTGGAATATAGAAAGGTGTAAACAATTAATGATATCAGCTTACTAAATTGCGGTGTACAATCAGCAACAACGGACCAGCGAGGAGAGAAAAGGCATCACAAGCAAATAAATAAAAAATGTGACTTGGTCGTAGGTAGTTCGACCAGCAAAAAAGAATTCGCGTCGGGCTCCGCCCAACTACTCTTATTTATTTTTAGTACGTTTTTATTTTTCAAAATTACCTTAGGTATTATATAAGTAGGGAAATGCTTTATTTATTTATGTGTCATCCCAATCATGTTTCATATCTCACTAGTGGAAAATGTGACATCAGTATCGGCACATCAGAGTCGGATATAGACAATAAGTGATACTGATTGTCTTCTGAAACGGGTAAAATTAAAAGCCGTTACTAAAAGTGACTATTAGGGACGGTCGTTTATAAATGACCGTCCATGATTATCACAATCAGTAACGGTCGTTTATAAACGACCGTCACTAATGTCTGGGCGCCTAAATTTTTTCGTTTCAATTTGGGGGACTTTACAATTTTCACCAGGTATATGTCCGCACCTAGGGTTAACTAGTCCCCTCAATTCGCGCCTAGTCCTCTACCTCAGTCGGCGCTCTCTACCTCAGTCCGTCCCCATCTGTCCCTCTTCCCCAGCGCCTCTTTTGAGTGATTGCGTCTTCTCCGGCCACTTCCCTAGCGCCTCCCCCTTCTTCCCGCTTCACCCACTCCCCTCTTCACTCTTCACGCTGGTCAAATCGTTGAACCTACTCCTGTTGCCAGGCGACCACCACTGGGTGGCCAAAGCACCACCATCTCTAACGGCAGAACCTGGGCTGAGAAGATGCTCTTATTAATTTTCGTTGATCTAATTTTCTGTGTATTTTGTTATCGCCTTTGGGTTTTAAGTATGTCTGCTATGTCAATTTAAGAGTTGGTATTTGGCTTAATAATAATTTTCAGAATGCGGTACCAGAATAGCTTTCTTAATTAGTTTTCTTTAATTGAGTGTATAACTTTTGTCCAAGTATATCCAACATTAATAGATTTGTATCATGATAATGTGTTATTATATATGTTTAGCTGATTTGGGTTCTCTTTTCTGCTAAACCCCCAATTTTAGATTTTTGGGAATGATGCATATTTTTTTTAGGTTCAATAAGGGACACAAGATTTTCTTTGGCTCCTTTAATTAGTTAAATTTTCTGAAAATGCTACAGCTAGCTTGCACCTTGACTTTTGAAGCAATACATGCTGCCTCATGCGAAACTGATATCAACCATCCAAATCAATACTTTGTCGAGAGCAGAAATTTTTTCCAGAGCAAGGTAAACTTTACTCTTTTGTTGAAAAAAAAAATGCATTCATTCTGTTGTGTACTTCAATTCTAAAGTTGTTATTTGGCATGAGACAATTTGTGCCAGCAGTTTCAGTTGTTTTGTTTCACTAGTGGAAAATGTGACATCAGTATATATTAATTGCTCTTTTCTTTTGTTATTGCAAAAGGTGCGTGGATACACTTTCAACATAAACTCTGGTGCTGTCGACTTCCTTGAGCTTGATTCCTTTGGGTATGTACTGAATTCCATACTTGTGTGTATACTAATAAAAATTTCAATCCAATACCTCTTTTCAATTTGGCATAGTGGTCTTTTGTATTTTGCGCGTGTGGTTCTCTGGGGCTTTGTATTTAAGTATATATAAGTTATATATTTTTATGTTTAGTTAAATATTACAACTTATATTAGTGACTTATTATGCAATTCTGTTTTCCTATTTGCACTTGACTAGAAGTACAAGTATTGGATTCAAGTGGAGCATCTTCTGGACAACAAAAATATGAGAATCCAAGCATCTCTCTCTGAGGTATGTTATCAGTAAGCTGGGCTCCTAACTCAGGACTCGGGAGCATCAATAGAGGCTACAAGAAGATTTTAGTGTTTGTGAAATTAGCTAATGTAATTTGTATTATGAAAATGTGGTATTATTATTGTGTTATTTAGTGAAATTTGAATGTAAATGTGGAATTAATATGTAAATTTTTTATTGATATTATGTGCAATGTGTTTATATCTACATTTTGTAAAAAAAAAAAAAAATGGCTGGTCATTTATTAAATAGCCGTCCCTGAAAATACTTTCAGTAACAATCGTTAATAAACAACCGTCCCTGAAAGTATTTTCAGTAACAGTCATTAATAAACGACCGTCACTAAAAGTACTTTCTGTAATGGTCGTTTATTAACGACCGTTCTTAATAGTCCTATTTAGTATCGGTTATTTATACGACCGTCCCTGATTGTTGAATCTGTAACGGCTCTTTAACCGTTACTGATTATTAGTACTATCAGTATCGCCTCTTAGTCCGTCTCTGATGTGCATTTTTGACCCTCCCTGATACATATTTTTCCACTAGTGTCTATATCTTTGTTTTTAAGGTCCAAATTATTGATTCGAACAGATCAACATTAATATTCATATTAAAAAAATTATATAAAATATATATAGATAGAAACAAAATGACTATTTTTAAATAGTTCAGAAACATTGATTTTGTACATATCTTAAAACATAGTATAAAGTTAACAAAAAATATAAAATTGGGTCTACCAACACATTTTTATCATGTTAAGTGGTTCGGATGGACTGTTTGGACTTTAAAACCAGAAATATAGCATGATTGGGAAACAAAAACAATGGATATTTAAACCCTAATTGTATTGTGTTATGTTATATATATTAAAGAAAAATGATAGTTTTGTAAGATAAAAATCCCCTGCTCCTATCGCGAAGACTGTTTTTAAACTCCTATTTTTTTTTTTCAATTCTCCTCCAACGCTTATCGCTTCTCTATCGTCAACGCCTATCGCCATTGGATATTGGTTCTTAATTCTCTTTCATCCAATCTATTAGTTTGAAGAGGGGAAGATAGTGTTTCAAACCCTTTGAGAGGCAGTGATTTGGTAACAGAATATATGCAATCCTGTACTCGACGATCATTGATAACTAATTCGAGTACAACTAATCTAAAATCAACCAATGTTTACTCCATCGTAATTGATACCTTAGTTTGTGAAAAAGCTAATATGTGATCTGAGCTAAGCCGATTGTGAATCAAACTTGACACTAGAAAAATAGACTCAGACGAGATGGAACCCAGGCCATGAGTCCAACCGAACCCAACTCAAAGTTGTTATAGAAAAATTACTAACCAAAATCCTAAGTTTGCAGTGGAGTCAAAAATGGGATTTGAGCCTTTACTCAAGGCGGATTGTAGGGGATGAACTTTCTAATATTGATTGATGTTCTTTGAAGAATGATGTCTTATTTTTGTTAACCTTTTATAAAACACTACAACGGAAAATAAAAGTATGTTCTATTTTATTTTTGGAAATTAAATTAAGCTCAAATGCATGTATTGATAGGTCTGATTTGTGAAGATTGATCTAAAGTAATTTTTGCAGCATAAATATATATATCTGGTATAAAATCATCGATAAAAAATTGACTAATGCTGTGGTTAAGTCCACGGAAAGTTACCCGAAGCAATTAATTAATGGTTATTCCCGAACCCATGTTCTTAATTAAGCAATTAATTCTATCCACGGTGTTAAAACAGATTCTAATCTACTTCATATTGAATAGTTTTAACTTTTAAAAGGATTATAAATAAAGATTTGAACTCACAGAGAAAGATTCTTCATCTCTTCTAAATGAAGAGTTTGGCATGTATTGAAGTCCAATTTTGCAAGCTCAAGTAATCTTTCATTTCGGCTTTCCTCCTCGTCATATTCTTCAATATAAAACCTTGCCTCCACTCTCACCAACATCTTATGCAATGGCATCTTGAGTGCGCGCAATACTTGTTTCTTTAATGGGGATCTCAAATCATCAAGCATTAATGAGAGATGGCCCCTAGCAAAATAAATTGCATCAACAAGTATTTCCTCACCAGGAATCGCAAGATACCCTGCGTTATACAGGCTTAGCAATCCTTTTGGGTCCTTGCTTATATTCTCATCAAATTTTCCTTGATCATCTTTGAAATTGAGAAATACATCTGTAAATGTTTAAAGATAGGAAATAGTCAGCTTAAGTGATTAACTACATCTCCAGATAAAACTTTATGAACAAAAAACACATTAAACAAGAGTCAATTATATATGACAATATATATGATTTAAAAATTAAAACATGAATTTAAGGAAATAGATTCAGGAGTTCTTCTATTTAAGATAAGTTGTTTTCTTAAAAAGTTGATATGAACAGAAGTTGATACGAAAGATGACTTCCGATGAAATTAATTGTATATTACCTGAAGATACGTTAAACCCGTGTTGCCTGAGTAGCCTGAAGCGAGTTGCCACATGATGAAGATCATAATTAACTAGTTTAGCATCATGAAGATGGCTTAATGCATTATGAATGTCCCTCTTAAAGTAGTAACCTATTCCAAAGTGTTCGATTGTATCAATTAAGTTCACCATCTCCACACTGCCAATGGTGGACCCAAGTATTGCTCTAACTTCCTCTTTTAGCTCCCTTATCCTTGCTTCGATCCACTCTTTGGGCTTCTGCAAGACCAAATGTGCTGTATTAATTACACTCGTCTTGTATTATATTTCGTACAAATAAGAGCTTTGTGAAAAATATTCAAGAAATTTTCCTTGGGTAATTTTCATATACTATTTTTATGAAAAAGGGTTCAACTAATTAACTGAGGGTTTAAGTATTCTTATGCTTTCAAGGTTAGTACTGTTCCAACTGTAAACAGGAAATAAAACTATAGCGTGGAAAATCTAAATCTGTTCTTAATTGTTGGCCAGCTATATATAGACAACGGAGTATGTCTGATGCCCATGACCGTCTACAAAAATAAGGACTTTTCGTGAACACGGATCTTAAAGCAGATCAGACGGTTCCAGAGCACATGAGACCCACAAGTAGGTATGATGTCCATCATACCTACTTCGTTCCCCTATATATATATGTTAGCCATCAATCTTCAATATTTTAAATACAATTTCCGCACTCTTTAATTACTTTTGAAATTTAAAATCAAAAGAGGGCAATATATGTATATATATCAAACGTTATTGATAACAAAGAAATTTTACAGCAGTTACTTATCTTTTCTTCTTTGCGAAGTATAACTACTCTCTGTTTATTATGAAACAACCAGTATATACAAGGCACCCAACAGAAAACTAGCATTAACTTAGGAGTTGATTTTAATGGGAAAATTTAGAGATTAATGTATGACAGTATATATACCTGAATAGGGGCTGTGTAAGTGATGAAAGTGTCAGCACTCCACGCAGTCGGCTCATAGTTAATAAACCGGCGAGCAAAACTCTCCTGCTTCTCACTGTTACAAACAGCGGGGCATGTTTTCTGTGCTTCACTATTCATCTTTCCACCAAGCTAGCTAGATCAAAAGAATTTGTTTATCTTATATAATAATTAGTCCAAGGATTATTGTAACGATGGATCCTTAACCCTTTTCTTTCCTTGGGCAAAACACATTGCAGGTACTCATATATATAGCACATGCGTCGATCTCCTGCTTTTGTTTGATTATTAATTAATTATTATTTTTTAATATGAGAGTGATAATGAACTATACCATTTACGTATTCCTGGCCTATCTAAAACCAAATATGTACGAATAGGTATAGTAAATGGATGGCGAAATTTAAAACCAAATCTACCTTTAGTAGATATAGATATGGAGCGGATAATCCACGAATAAGAATATGGATACAAAACAAATAATTATCAGATAATTAAGTTAGTACGACAACAAATATTAAATCTAAAATAAAAAATATATCAAATTTCCGATAATTAATTTATTAGTTAGGCAGAAGCATGAAAATTTAATAAATCTCAAGTGCATGACAATATTTTATAAAAAAATAAAAAATAATAACTAGTGAATTTCTTGTTGTGTACTGCAAACACTACTACAAAAACGGAATCTTCTATCGTCCATTTTCTAACGGCTTAGACCATTCCTAATCTCAAGCCGATAAACTAAAGGAATTTGTGGCGAGTTAGTAAATAAGTTGAAAGATTATTCTATCAGTTGCGTCCTCGGGAAACGATAGCAAATGGACACGAATTTCCTCTATCGGTCACTGGTAGAGCACCAATAGAAGATATTGAACTTATTATAGTGGTATTATTATCCTAACCGATATAATTTTTTGATGTTCAATTAATTAGTTATATTAATTAAGTACATAAATTAGTCCTGCATTAATTGTTAAGTACAGTAAATTCATTCTGAATTATTAGATAATGGGTATCTCATTTTCACAATGGTTGCAGACCTATTTAATTAATTCATTGTTTTTTTTTGTTGCTTTCACATTATGTACCACTAAAATAAAATGTAATTGTCCAAAATAAGTGAAAACATAATGTGAAAGCAACAAAAAAAAATTAAAGATGACAGTAAATGCCTTGGTCTTGTACCATGTTCAGTGCTCATCAGCATTTGTGCATGTGGTACCAGTGCTCATCCGAGTTTGTAGCAACAGCCACCATATCTTAAAACACCATAGAGAACTTTACATTATTTAAATGAGATTTAGAATATTACATCAATATTGTTGGTGTTTCAGGAAACTTACATGCAATGAAGATTAATTAAGAGCTAATCTATGTATTTTTAGATTATTTAAACTAGAATTAGATTTGTCAATTTAATATTTCAGTGCGGTAATTCTGTGAATGAATCAGCATTTGCAACATTTATTTTTTCTTTCTGTTTTGGTTTTCTCATGTTCTTTTACTCAAATAAGGTTATCCATGAGAATAGTTATTCATCACTTATTTGTTGATTTAATGATGTATCAGCGGAACCCATGAGAATGGTTATTCATCACTTAACTCAATCTTTCCACTAAACTTTGCAGATCTTATAAATATTGGATATTTCAAACAACAATGAAATGTCAGACTTAACTGAAAAAAAGTTAAAGTTTCTCATAGGGTTTTTACAATTTTCTTGCAGACAATATTGTTCAAAATAATAGCATATCACAAAGGTGACAGAGCTCAATTATTATCCAAATCGTGATAATCAATTTGATATGAACTCTCCTAGCCCTAGTATATCTGCTCCAGGAGGTTCAAATCATACTGATTTTGATGAAGAGTTTCTTAATACAGAAGCATTTGATCCTATGAATTTATTCAATTTTTAGGGATAATTTTTCATTTATAGTCTTTGTCAAGTTTTGGTTCAAGTTTGTTCAACTTGGTACCGGTCTCATACTTCAGTTGATTTTTACAAAGCATGAATTATACTTCATTTGATTTTTACAAAGCAAGAATTATACATCAGTTTATTTTAATAGTCATTGTCAGTCGTCCTTGTCAGTTTATTTTAATAGTCATTGTCAGTCGTCCTTGTCAGGTGATTATTAGCTTGAAAGCGATTTAGGATTAGCAACTTCATCTCAACTTCTAGAAACTTATCGGATTCAAATTAAATAGCTAATTGGGTGCTAGATAAAAAAAACAATGCTCTGATTTTTTATTTCCAATGCTCTGATCTCTAATTTCCAAAATTTTGACTTACAATTTTAATTATCAATCAGAATTCAAAACACTTATTCTAACATAACTCTAAATTTGGCTTAAATTACAAATAAGAACTCTACAGGGGGACAATTTTTTTTCGACAAAAGTGAAGTAAAACCCACCAGTTTTATTACGAAACTAATATTCAGTTATACAATAATAGTTGTATAACCCACCAGTTTCATTACATACCAATAAAATAAGCAAGTTCTTACAAAATACCTCAGCCATCAGACAAGTCTATAACACGAACATAACAGGCATAACAGGTATATATGCAGCTAAAGTTTGCTAGGTGAGAAGCTAATAGAATAATACAAAACCAATAGAAAAGAAACAAGAGAGGTATAAATCTCCATAAAAACTCAAAATTCATGTAGGTCCATCCCTATCCATGTGAAAGGTCGTAGATTCGAAATCCGGATAGAAAAATCTCTCGTGGATATATATTAAATAATTGGGTGGCTCCACCTCCAATCTTTACTAAAAAAAGACTAATTTTAGACAAGTACAAGTACAAAATATATATGTTCAATCTGTAATGTATCCATTCACACTCCTGATCACAAATCATTTATTATCGTATCCTGCTCTGGACCTTCAAATTTAAAATAGAAAATCTAAACATATCAATTTAAATGTTATTGAGAAATAATTACATATATAGCACATAGTCTGATTATTAATCTCTTTTCGGTTAGGATGTTGTTTATTCCCATTTCAGACTTCAGACTTGATCTTTAAGCGTCCGCTCAATTTATTATTCATTTTCTTATCTCTATTCTTATATGGAGCATATAGATGTTTTGATTTGCCAATGATTTTGATTAAAAGATGAAATTTTAGATCAGATATCAATGATCCAATCAAATATTTTGATTTTATACATCTTTTCATGTAATTTTACGTGTAAAAGCCTAAATTTATTTTGAAACGTACTCGCCACATTCAAATTGTATCATCTTTTTAATTGGTCCTTACTTCTTAATTTCTATTTTTTAAATGTGATTTAAGGAACTTTTGAATTGATTGATAATTGATTGATCATGTCTTCATTTATTTCGAATTTTTTATATCATTTAAGAATATTATTTGTCATTTAATATGTCATTTTGTATGAGATTTTTGTAGGAAAGTATATCAAAGAGAACAAAAAAATATTTGTTATTTAATATGTAATTTAAGAATGTTATTTACTTGTAAATATCATTCAATATTTCATTTAAAAAATATTATTTGTCATTAGTGTAATTTTTTTTATGAAAATATGAAATTTTGTAAGGGATTTTTGTTTTGTTCTATAATATGTCCCGTTATAACTTAATTACAACGCATGAGCACGATACTAATTATATATTACGAACAATGACAGAAAGGATGTTTAATTAAATTTAATCTTACAGCCTTTGCGTGTTCGTCGTTTGATATGAATCCGAACTATTTGTTTTACAGAATTGGTGTTTCTACTTTATGGCATAAAAAATAAGTTTGGCAAGCGTGCAAGATTTTCCTATGACGCACAATTTAATTAATGGGTTCATCGATCGTTGATCAAGTATTATGGCATAAAAAATAAGTTTGGCAAGCGTGCAAGATTTTCCTATGACGCACAATTCAATTAATGGGTTCATCGAACGTTGATCAAGTATTATGGCATAAAAAATAAGTTTGGCAAGCGTGCAAGATTTTCCTATGACGCACAATTCAATTAATGGGTTCATCGATCGTTGATCAAGTAAACATATTTTAATTAGTATTTAATTTTAGCACGTAATATTTAACATAATTTTAATCAACAACGACAACATTCTTATATTCTTAATGTTTGAATTCGTAAACAAAAAAATATCTAGCTATTTTTTTTTTTTGCACTTTTCATTAATAAAAAAATAATAACAGTCAGTAACACGTCAAATTAGAACCAACGAAATAATTATCTATTATTTTCTGTTTATACCCTTCCATCTTTACTGAATAGTTAATAAAATAATTACCTATTTCAGAAGTCTACCAATTAATTTTATTTTAAAGAAAGATATACATAGTACACTACTAGAAAACACTAATCATACACTGTACATCATACACATTTTCTTAAAATATTCATTAAATCTGTATCCAAACCAAGAAATATTTGAAAAAGAGCTCCAACATTCATACATGGTTTTTAATAAAAAAAAAAATCATAGATAAATGTACTCTAATATTCATACACAGTACTTTATTAACAATTAAACCATGCACAATTGGACCCAATTGTAAATGGTTCTTTATTAAAAGCCGTATATGATGCGCGCTCCAACAATTGTACACGGTTTCCCTTAACTATATTTCATATGAGAATTTTCACAAACTATTTTATTGTTTTTTTGGTCTGGCTATGAACAATTTCATTTTATATATTTTCGTCTTATTACTTTGAAGTAGACTAATTCATAAAAAAAAATATTAGTTAATATTTATATTTTATAATTTATCACTATTCTGTGTTATATAAGTATACAATATTGATACATTAAAGGTTGGAATTAACTAAGCTTGCATAAAATAAGTAATTGATTTTACAAGGATACTATTGGGCCTTACATAACCAGTTCTTTTACGTGAACAATAAATATTTTTTTACATCCATGCAAACTTATTTATTGGGCCTTTGATTATAGGCCTTGAAGTACCAGTTTTTGCAAATTACATATTGTGGTTTACGAAGGACTTCTGTTTGAATTATTTTTCCAAAACTAGACCGTTGAAAATTGGGATCGCCAATAACTTCACTAGTCGTTTGAAAGGTAAATCCTAAAAAAATTGAAGACAAAAAATTTCATACCAGGCAATAATTTTCTTTTTCTTTTTGTTTGAAAACCTTGGTAAGGACTGCAAAGCTTGCAGACAATAAATTAGCCGAAATTTTTATTAATCGAAATTAAAAAAAAAATATCGGAAAAAGGAGAGAATTTGAAAAATTTCGAAATATAAGTAGAACGGGTTAAATTATTCCGTTCCTCTTAATCACTCAGTCCACTAACTAAACGAACTAAAAGAAAAACACACAGGGACAGTAAGATCCCTCCCGTCCATGAATAATCTCCCTTGTTGACTTAAGCAAAACCATTGAGGGTAGGCAGAAGCTAGAGGAAAAGGAGGAGGTCCCTAAATAAGATTCCTGGATCCACAAAAAAGATAGGATGGGGAAGATCCCAGTTGGGCGGGAATGAGCATTTCATTTCTGGATCAGGTGTATCTATATTTAATAGTCCAATGAGCAATGAGCAACTGGATCCTAGATCAGGTGTATCTATATTTAATAGGCCAATGAGCATTTCATAAACTGTTGGACGGGAGGGATCTTACCGTCCCTCTTTTTTTTTTCTACTTAGTTCGCGGAAAATTTTTTATCTAGCACCTCCATAAATTCAAATTAATTAAAAGCTACTCAGATCCAAAAAGCTCGAAAAATGACACTCCCGCAAGCTCAGTTTGCGCACCAACCCGACCCGTTCCAACCCGGTCTGCCATTACTCAGCTCAGCTTGCAGACCAGGTGGTGCACAAACTGAGCTTGCGCACCGGGTGGTGCCCAAACTGAGCTTGCGCACCGGGTGGTGCGCAAACTAAGCTTGCGGGAGTGTCATTTTTCGAGCTTTTTGGATCTGAGTGGCTTTTAATTAATTTGAATTTATGGAGGTGCTAGATAAAAAATTTTCCGCTTAGTTCGTGGGTTAATTATTAAGCAGGACTCAGATCATTAAGAGGGACGGAATAATTTGACCCGTTCTACTTATATTTCAAAAAATTTCAGATTCTCTCCTCCTTTTCGATATTTTTTTATTTAATTTCGATTAATAAAAATTTCAGAATAAATTAGGGGGAGGAAAAAAAATAAGAGAATTAAATTTCTCAAAGCCATTTTTTTTGCGGGCATTGAGGTCTCCAGTTTTTTTTTTTTTTATTTTGCGTATGAAGCAAAATTGGAAATACTTTATTGCAGTTCATATGTTCTTGATCTAAACTTATTAGCGGTGTTGTTATTACGGGGTGTCATATGGATAAGGTGGAAGCAAATTCATACTTATACTCATTAAAAATTAATTATACTCATACTCTATTCTTAAACATTAAGGATAACAAATTATAATACTACTATAGTAATTGATTTTATTATATTTTGAAAATAGAACATAAAAACTCATTCATTTCACACGTATGCACATTACTAATAAATAACAAAAAATTAATGTGCAATCGATTCCAACTAAATTATTTTTCTTATAAAGCAAGATAATTCAAAAACACAAATATATCTTCGAACAAATTCAATTATACAACTAAATAATAAGACATGTAAATAAAAATGATATGTTCAATATTTTTCTGATAACAAAAAACACACACCAAATAACAAAAGTACATCATTAATTATTGCTCAAACATTAACATATGAAATATTCCGCAAATAAATTTCACCATCGATCACCCAATTATTGTTCAAACATTATCATATATTTTATTTCATATTATTTAATTACCTTATATTATAACAGATACAAAATAGTATTTATCCGTACCCTTACCTATTTAGCTAACGGAAAAAATCCTTAATCATACCCAATAAAACAACAAAAATAAGATCTTACCTTTCTCCGTCTTATTAAATACGTTATGCGTTATTAAATACGGTATGGGTCGGATATATAAACGGTTAAGGGGCCGGTATCATTGACACCACTAGCTGTCATTTATAAGAGAGAAATGCAAGAACGAAAGAGTAAAAAGACAAACTTTGTATAAATAAATAAAAATTTCTCTCGCCCCTTCATTATCTTGCTTTTAATATTGCACATTCCATTATAAAAAGTTTAAGAAAGCATAAATTTCCTTTTCATGGTTATGCTTACATTCATTAAATAGTTAGTTAGGTTTATTTAATTGGCTGGCCAAGCCCTCTTAATTAAAATGTAAGAACAGATCATATCTTGGTTTCCTTTTCATGATTTGTGCATTACAGGCGAATCATTGATAGCCAAATTTTAAAAAAAAAATCAATTGTTTAGATTTCCAAATTATGTGTTATGTTTCATGTAATTTAGACTTTTGTTTGATTATTTATGAAAACTGGCCCGTTGGAATCTCAAATAATTTCATAGTTAATAGGTAAATTATTGTTTGAACTATACCTGTATTCCTTTAAAAATTAAAACCTTCTTTAAATTTATAAGAAAATTTGGTAAGGGAAAAATGTCCTATAATGATTTTGTGGGTAACAATTGTTCTCCTATATATATATGAGTTGTCATCATTGAACACCAATTTTTGAATTAAATTAAAACACCAATTTGAAAGCGGATAAAAAAAGATCATGTTTTAATTTTTAAGTGTTTTCATTTGCATTTATTATGTTGTCCCTTCTTGAATTGTATAAAAAATTTGAAAGGATATAAAATAGTAGGAAAAGCCGGCATCCCTTAGCTAGATTTCATATGATAGTATTGACAAATTCCTTTGCTCTTTTTTTTTTTTTTTGGGAATTTGACTATGACTGATTTTATTTTAAAGTTTTTCAGCGTCCCTATATCGTGCTAGGTAGTACCCAACATTGATACTTTAAAACCTTAAAACTCAGCTTGTGCAAAAAATATGTAATTGATTTTATGTTCGAACATAGTATAATTTTTCAAAAATTAATTTCTGTATACGAATTTGTAAAAGATCACATTTCTCTAATTTTCTCTTAAATACATTCTTTAACCAAAACATCCAAAATAATCATATGTAGATATGTTTTTGTATATAATACATCCACTCCCATTAGGAAATAGCAAGTAGAGAATTATATACTGTTTCTGAATTTTCTCTTATATACGGGACGAAGGAGGCGGAGTTGGATTTATAAATGTTGATCTATGTTATAAATTAACGTATGAGAGTTTGTTTAATTCGATTGAATGAATCAATATCTTATATCTTGAACTCACGATCTATTTTGGATAATTTCACTATATTGTTTTTTCTTTACTTTAAAGTCATGTATTTTATATCGCGCGATTCAACATGAGTGGCACTTTTTTTTTGAGAAAAAATAAGGATCAAGATCCTTATTTGCTTTATTGATATCAAGGCTTCAAAATGAAACCTGTTACGTGAGAGAACTAAAAGTAATTCAACAATGTTGAATCTGTTGTTTTCCATTTATGCATGCAAATTTAGAAATTAAGCAAAAACAATAATAAAAAAGACTAATAAAACATATAAAACTCTTCTCAGGATCTCTTTAATGGGAATATACCCCATTGCTCCTGCACTTCCATTATCAAGTTTGCCATGCTTTTAGTATCTTCTCTAAAAAATTTTGTACACCTCTCCCTCCATATGATAAACATAGCAATTAACAACACCTCTCTAGACTTTGTATCACCTCCCTTGCATACTATCCATTTATGTGCCCCTTCCTCCTCCAACAACCTTTTCCAAACCCTATCTGGTAAATCAAATATGCCAGTCAAATTACTGTACATTATGCAAAAGGACAGTCAGTGAACAAATGTTTCACACTGCATCCGACACATCACACACATACTAGGCAGGTTCCACCCTCTCTTTTCTAAATTCTCAGCTGTTAAAATTCTTGTATAATATACAAGCCACCGAAAGATCTTCAATCTTGGCTTTACCTTTAATTTCCATACCCTATGCACTGTTTATGAGAATCTTGGTACATTTCTAAGATACCTGTCTGACAGATTTAGTCACTATACAGAGCTGGGAATACTGTGTATAGAAGACTATTCTACCCGCAATAGACATTTGCCTTGCAGCCCATCCTAGTAATCTGTTGTTGATTTTTTGAAGAAGTGGTAACTGGTAAAGAAGCTGTTTTTGGCAGTTTCTTGTCAGCTAATGGTAATCCCAAATATGTGAAAGGAAATTCTCCTTTTTTGAAGCCTAGAACATCAGTGAGCTGTTGAGCCAGCTGCTGATTTTATGTTGAAATTAGCATTTCAGATTTATCCATATTGACAGACAGTCCTGATATTTGATGAAATACTGTTAAAAGGATTTTTAAGGTCTGCATTTGCCCTAAATCTAGCTTGATGAAGAATAAAGAATCATCAGCATAATGTAACTTGAAATGAAAAGATTTTGCAGGATATTCATTGAAAATTCATATAAAAATAATTTTGCATTTTTTGAGATGAAGTGGAGAGATTAGTTATGTATAATCTTTCACAGATTTGTTATTAGATCCTATGTACTTGTGATTTATTCTATATAAGAAAAATATAATATGGTTAGCAAAATTATTCAATTTTTTTCTTATAATAAAAAATTATAATAGTGTCTCGATTAATTATATTTATAATTTTATATAAGTTTGTAAATCTTACAAATTAGAAAAAAAAATACGCAGAAAAAATAATAACTTAGAATTCATATTCTATTTATGATTGAAACTTTAGTACAGAAAAAAAAAAAAAAGTAATTAGCTGTTCGATATTGATATTTTTCTGGGGGCACACCTGGTCTATTAGGAAAAGAGAACGAAGGACCAAAGTTCTTTTCTATTATTACATATTTTGTCCTCTCATATCGAGATAACGATTGGACAAAAAATGTGGTGTATATCTATTTTTTTTAAATAATAATTGGTAGACTTATGAAATAGATGATTATTATTTTGGTTGTTAAATAATTAAAGATTGAAGGGTACAAAAAGAAAATAAAAGATAATTATTTCGCTAGTTCTAATTTGGCGTGTTACCAATTTTTATTGTTTTATTTTGATTTGGAAAGTTCAACAAAAGAAAATTCAAAAACTTTTAGACAACTTTTTGTTCACCAATTCAAGCATAGAAAAAAAAAATCTTATTGCTATGCAAAGATTAAATACTGATTAAAATATGTTTACTTGATATCAACGATAAAACCAAACGTTAAATTGTGCCTTCACCTTATCCTAACTTTTGAAAATTCCTTTTGCTCATCATGGATACTGTAGCATCAATATTTGAAAATGTCTTCCGTCCTTTGAAGGACTTTTTTGCAAAAACCTATGGTTATGTGGCATCCTCTCACTACTACATCGATGCTCTGGAAGACGAGATGAACGAACTGAAGAGCAAGAGGGACGATGTAAGGAGGAAAGTAGCTGCGGCTGAGCGCCAGGGCCTTGAGGCCACAGGTGAGGTATTGCACCTTTTAACTAGCAAGTTAATTATTTTTTCGATAGGAATTTGGTGTACGATTTAACCTGGATTGTTTTAGCAATACAATTAAATAAATTAAATGGGTCAAAATCAATAATAATATTAGCTCTTGTAAGCCTAGAATCGGCAATGATACCCACATTAAAAGCCAATTACTTGGCAATTTTAATGTAGGTTAAGTGGTGGCTGGATGGTGTCGATAAATTGGAGGTAAAAGTGAGGTTCATCAAGGCTGACTATGAGGCAAGACTTTGATTACCTGTGGATCAGGCTGCCAGTATCCGCTTTACGTACCTGCTCAGTAAAAAGGCTGATATGACCATGGAAGAGGTGCGCAATTTGAAGGAGAGGACTTTTGCTGAAGTTGCTGATGAGCTCGTTCTGGTAATTTGTGGATCACTTGGCTATCACTAAATAGATAATGTTATTTGAGAATTTTTTGGGCAAGGTCCATAAATGGGCATCTCTTGTCCAATTGTACATTGTATATTTGTATGGATGCAAGTACAGTTTGTCGAAATTCTCACTGACTAGAACTACTTATAATTGAGCACTTTAGATCATCTCATTGGGAATTGTTCATACATATCATATATATCATCAATTAATGTCTTGACACTTGACTGTTGGAGAGCATCCAAATGCACCTTAGGTACGCTAAGAAACTCTAGACAATCGTAGAAACTAGTAGATATAGCCAGGTCAGGATAATCTCACACCATAATAATCCGATAACTAAACTAAACTTGCAATCATGGATGCGCACTTTCAATTTTTGTTTAGCTACCACTAATTTTTAATAAACTTGTGTTCCATTAAAATAGGTTCATTTTGAAGAGATTCCGACAGTGCCTGTGGTCGGAATGGAACCAATACTGGATCAGCTTATGGCATACCTAGAGGATAATGACATTGGCATCATCGGTATCTTCGGTATGGCCGGTGTTGGCAAGACCGCCCTTCTTAAAAAGTTTAATAATGAGTATTTAATGAGAGCAGAGGGAATCAACATGGCTATCTACATCGAGGTCACTCATAATTACGACCTCAAAGAGATTCAGACGATCATTGGCAACCGTCTGGGCCTGTCGTGGGAAAATAAAGGCCCCAACCAGCGTGCAGTCATTTTGTACAAAGTGCTCAGCAAGATGAACTTTGTGATAATACTGGATAACATTTGGAAGCCAATCAATTTGCAGATGCTCGGCATCCCAGTGCCAAAGCAGCAATCAAAGAGCAAAATCTTCTTATCCACGAGAATTGAAGATGTGTGTGATCGAATGGATGTGAGGCGAAAGATAAAGTTTGACTGTTTGCCATGGGAACATGCATGGGAGTTGTTTCATGAGAAGGTTAATGATGGGCTAGCATATCCCAACACAGAGATCCGTCATCTGGCAGAGACCATAGCGATGAAGTGCGGAGGCCTCCCTCTTGCACTTATCACAGTAGGGCGGGCTATGGCGAGCAAGCGCACGACCAAAGATTGGAAGCAGGCCATCACGATGTTGAATATTGCACCGTGGCAGCTTCTTGGAATGGAGAATGACTTGCTTGTTCCCCTCAAGGACAGTTATGACAACCTTCCTAATGAAAACTTGAGATTATGTCTGTTGTATTGCTCCTTATTTCCAGAAAGTTATTCCATTAATAAGAACTGGATCATTGATTATGGTATTGGTGAGGGTTTCATTGATGACGTGCATGCCGATATTAATAAGGGACACGATCTCTTTAATCACCTTAAGACAGCCTCATTGTTAGAATGTGAAGAAGAGGAGCAAATCAAGATGCATCCCATGGTACGTGCTATGGTTTTGTGGATTGCACCTGATTCTGGCACCATGGAGACAAAATGTCTGGTACGTTCAGGTATTGACCTGAAGGGAGCCCTGGGCGATGAAAAATGGAGAGAGGCCGAGAGGATTTCTTTCATGAATAATAAAATTATTGAGCTGTATGAGCAGCCGAACTGCCCAACCCTCAAAACTCTGATGCTCCAGATGAACCCCGCACTGAAGAAGATATGTGATGGATTTTTCCAGTACATGCCAATTCTACGTGTCCTGGACCTTTCGCATACATCCATTAGTGAGCTCCCATCAGGGTTTAATGCATTAGATCAACTTCAGTACCTAAATCTATCCCATACCTTCATTGAAGTCTTACCAAGTGAGCTTGGAGAGTTGGTCAATCTCAGATTCTTACAGCTCTCCCATATGCCACTAAAAACAATCCCAAACGGAGTGCTGTGCCGTCTCACACTGCTTCAGGTACTGTACATGCATCTTAGTTACGACGACTGGAAAGTTGGAAATAGTGGAAGTGGGTTAGAATTTCATGAGCTGGAGAGCTTGCGGCAACTCAAGTCTTTTGATCCAACAATCAAAACTGTTGCTGCTTTGCAATGGTTAGCTCAATCACCTCGTCTTGCAGGGTCTACACGTAATCTTCTAATCAAATCTGCAGCTGGTTTGAAGACTCTCGAGCTTTCATCGAGTGACTTGTGGAAATACATGACTAAATTGAAGAGAGTTTTGGTTTTAACTTGTGATGATATAGATAAGGTGGAAATTAATAAACCAGATGTTCGGCAGGATACCAATACGTCGAGTAACTTCAGTCCTCGTTTAAACAGCACAGTTCCTTATGAGGAGGAGTCGGTTCTTCCTGATTTGGAGAGGTTCATCCTCCACAGGCTTCAAAAGGCAAAGATTATATACAAGGGAGGTTGTTTACAACATCTCCGTTCACTTTTCATCTTTTACTGTTCTGGGCTAGAACATCTGATCACTTGTGTAAATGTTGAAGGTGAAGAACTACTAGTCACTGTCGAGCCATTCCCGAAATTGAAGGAGTTGTATCTGCACGGACTGTTGCATCTTAAGAGCTTTAGCACTGGGAGATACCTCCTCTCATTTCCTTCTTTAGAAAGCTTCAAGGTGATTAAATGTCCCAAGCTAAAGAAATTTGAGTTAACAGCTAAAAATTTGATGGAGATTCATGGTACAAATGAATGGTGGAATGCGCTTGAATGGGAGGATGATATGGAGATCAAAGAGAGATTCAGGCCCCTATTTCGGCCTTTGCAGTGATTATGAAAGTGTTTTAATGCCCTTCATCATTTGGTTGGATATTTTTTTGCTTTAACTCTCTTTCAGTTGCTTAATTTTGTGTCGTTGCGTTCTTGTAGTTTGAGCTATTTCATTCCTTTTCTATTTGTCCATTTCGGAGATTGAGACTATGCTGTTCATGTTTGAATCTGTTACAGTATTTTGTGAAACTATGTTCAATTGGTAGGTGTTATGTTATGACCCACATTACTATTCGGGTCCATTGGACTTTGTATCTTTAATTTGTAGCTTTGTAATGACTCTTGCATGAAAAAGATATAAGTCTAATAGAAATTAATTTCAGTTGTCTCTTTATCTCTTGCTCTCTTTCTCTTCTCAAATTTTAGAAAACCTAACAAATTGGTATCAGAGTCACCATTGCTGTCGGCAGTTCAATCGACAGTTCCAGGGTTCAGATCAGTGTCTGCTGCTGTTAAGGATTTATTATTTTGTTTCTCCATTGGTCGCGAGATTCCTTTGCTGAGGGCCGCTTCTTTGTTCTGTGCACCACACAGATAAACCAGCGACTCCACTTCTGGGTTTTTCTGTACACCGCGTGGTGAGCCGCGATTTGGAAAAGCGTGTGAACAAGCTTCACCCTGTGATAAGACCAAGCGTTGTGGTCTTCTGAAGGAATTTATACACCGCGACAACACCAGGACATTTTGGTTTCATGAAATTTGTGACGTCAGGTGCTTTAAGTAATTTTATTGGAGATAAATCACGGTAACATCAAGTAAGTAATTTTATCAAACACGTTGCGAGTATACACTAATATCCACTTAAATAATAAAATATGAAAAGCACAAGCATCATCCATAAGTAATCAAGCACAAAAATGAAAGAGAAAATATTTTATGTAAAAGTTCGAAGGATAAATAATTAACACGTACCCTGTTACTCAGACAAAAGTGCGAAGGAAAGAGAGGAAGACAATAGCTGTTGATCTTTTCACGTGAGCAAAATTGACAGAAGCCGGGGAAACATGGCAGCCTCCGGTAGGATTTTCAAAAAAAAAAAACCACACGAACAATATTCAATTCTTACCTTAACCCTGTTCTAAAAACATACAAAAAGTGAAGTAATTTGGTTTATTTTCATTGTGTCTTCAGGCAAGACTTTGGTAAAATTAAATCCCACACTATAAAGTCTCTTTCAGACATTTCATCAAACAACTTCTCTGAGCACAGTTAGGAATTTCCCCAAATTTCATATTCATATTAATTTTGAACGGGAATGTAAACACTGCTCGCCATGCCCCAATCAGAGAAGAGACTTAACCTCAACTTCATGCAAAAGAAAAACAAATTAGGTCATTATATTAGTTTCAAAGCATGCCACAAAAATATCAAAAACTATTGTAGAATTAAGCATGATGCTGGAGATGAAATATCTAAACTTCTAATATCCCCACGCCCTCTTTTCTACCAAATGCATTCTTAATTTAACCTAAAATACTAGGGCTAGGAGTTAAAAAAAAAATACTGGCAAGTATACATGCGTAGTACATATATGCTTTTTGAAACTGCTATTCGATTACTTTTAAATTTTTGAATTCATAGGGGTGGCTAAACACCCTTTGGGTTGCATTAAGGTCGGCCCCCGACTCTTCATCACCTCTGTTGACAAATATGATTTTAGCCTTCTTTGATAACCTCAGAAAGAACTCGAGCATCTCAAAAAATTCCATGGCATCCTCCAAGTCAATGACACTGAATTTCTCTAACAGAGGTGAGGTGCAGTGCTTAGCACAAGTATTGCAAAATCTAGCATCGACTTGGAGCATAGCAAGGAGAACTCACTGGCATGTGCATACATAACGTCCACAACCTTGAGGTGCTTAAACAAACACTCCCGGATTGCTTTCGATTCCCACAAAGCTTGATCCATACTGACATCACCATCCCAAAACTGAAAAATTGGGAAAAAAAAAAACCCTGTGAGAATGATCCAACTAAGCTTGGACTATGAGGATAAATGTATACAGAGGAGCTATTGATGTTTATTTCCTTGAAAAATATCGGGGTAATATTTAGAAAATATGTAGCAATGTTACCTAAATTCCAACCCATAATTATGAAATTTTTGGAAAAGAAAGGGGATCAGTTGATCCGCATTCTTGCTTAGTGGATTTATCATTCAACCAGACATTTAAAGTAATTGGTAACTTTGTAATTCTTTCTGGTTTCCTTTGCTACAGGATTACTTAAAAAAGACTTGCAATTAATCGAGCATTCAGTTTTGCCCAAAGATTTAACAAGGTAAAAAGTAAATAGAAAATTAATCAAGTTATATTTAAAATGTCGAGCAAGTAGTAGACCTCTATATGGAGTATTTTTATGTTCAGCGCATTTTGAAACAAGCAAAGAGCAGTTGCAATTTCACCCGGGTAAATACATAGTTGCACATAAATCTCTGTCAAATGATTGAAGACTGGAAGTTTTTCTGAAATATGTCCCATGGCCAAGTACTTGCAAAGAAAGTTGTAGAAATCATAAACATCTAGCCAAAAAATAAGCTCATAGTATTACAGTATCAGATAATTTTGTACCGGTGGGATCGGTCAACACTATAGTACCACATGTGCATACCAGAATTTGTTCAACTCATAGTCATTGGTTCTATCAATTTTTTATTTCATTTGCTAGCCTCTCCTTGGCTAATTTATCTTAAATAGATCACAACCGTTCTGTACAAATGTTCAAATGAAGCCCTATTAGTGGCATTCCAAGGGATAGGTATGCTAATATCAATGTAAAAAAAATTAAGCATATATCAATCTTACAAATATGAAATCACCGCATATTTCTAGCATTTGAATGTTAGAAAGGTGACCAAGAGCACGTGTAAAGTTGCTTTCCTTTCCATGGATTCCTAAACTAAACTCTTGATAATCTTCGCTAATTGGAATGCGATAAATGCATCCGGAGGACAATTTTGGAGTTTCCAAACCGATATCATGAAAGGCACCACAAATATTCAAAGAAGTTAGGTTTGGTGCAAGGATATGAAGGCAACCTTGCTGTACAAAAAAACAAAGTGAGAAGTCATCCAGCAAAGGGCAACATGAAACCAATTTCTCTATACCAAACTTTGGCATATGAAAATAAGATAGGTGAAGGGTGTGTAACAAAGGAAAGCCATTGAAAAATCGGGGAACATTGATAATATTGCATCTTTTTTTTATCACGAAATGTCAGCTTTAGATCCCTGATACCATTTCTAGACAAGATGAGCAACCATCGGCCAATCGCCTCATTGCAAGCATGCTCAATGACAAGTTTGAATTCTTCAATCGGTCCCTGGTGAACCAATAATATTTGATCGACCAACTTAATAAGCCCAGACTCTGTACAATTTTCTTCAAAGAAATTTTCTTCAAAGAAATTTTCTTCAAAGACCAAATTTGGTATCAAAGTCCATGAATCAATCCAGTTGCTCGAGAGGATGCTTGTTTTGACCACCTCTTTGAGTGGTAGTTTCACTAGAATTTTCTCTTTTAGATCAGCTGGCAAGTTGCTTAATTATATAATCATCATTCAAATCAGTATTAACTCTGCTATTTTGGGGCTGAGGTTTCATTGATAATTTGAAGTTAATTTAAACCTGCAAACAGCATTAGGAAACTTTTTTTTTAAAATTTCATAATCTAAATAAGTAGCAATGATAGAGTATCAATTAAAATGAACTGATCCAGATTACAATGCAACTTTTATGTACATCTAACTCATATGGCACATATTTTTAAAACAATATGTGTCCATAATTATTAAAAAAATAAAATTTGTAGAATTACCCACAATTTAATAGTCAAAGGATTAGATAAATAGTAACATTGAAGAAGGCAATCATGTGATCTGAGTTGGAAATGAAATAATTCTATGACCAGCATTAGTTAATATGCTTTCAACAATAAATTTAAGACCAGTTGAAATTTTTTTCATTCCTTCTTTTTGGTTGGTGTTAAGGGTTCAATTGTAAAACTTTTATTTGAAAGAACGCTAGCTGAGGCCAAACGTCTAGATCTAACCACAAAATTGTATAGCTGTGATAATGAAGTGCGATTTTTTTGAGAAAATAGAAGAACTAACAAGGCGTTGTAATCATCTACTCCTAATAAATAAATTTAAACCCAAGCAAAATTAGTGCACACAGGCCTTAACACCCAAAAAGGTAATACTCTATCGATATCGAAGGTATGAACATGGGAGAGACAGAGACAGAGAGATTAAAATTTAAAAAAAAAAAAAAAAAAAAAAAAAGAAAGAAAGAAAGAAACAGAGAGAGATGAATTACCGAAAAGAAGTGAAGGCCGAGAATTTGACGGAGAGGCAGTGGAGTGGAGAAGAGGGAGGATTTAGGGTTTAGTCTATTTCCGCGCCACTACCAGTATTTTTTTGAAAGAAAAGCCCGTAGGCACTACCAGTAGTAACATAATAACTCGCGTATAATTAATTTTTTCACGTTTCCCAACCGAACCGAACGACCACCGAATAAAACACAAAAAAAAACGCATTATACATTTTATTCATAAATAAAATAGAAAATTTTTTTTTTTTTTTTCGTAGAATTGAATTATCTCCAAATTATACCTCAATTATTTTCAAATCACGAATTTTTAACTCTGTCAAATCAAATTTGAACTATTCATTTGTTATTATGACTTGTACAAGCCATATTTAGAGGGATCCGAATCTGCTGTAATTCGAGACTAGTGAACAGTGATTCTGAAATCCCTACAATTCGAATCCAGTTGTCGAACTGTTTCGAGATGTGTGTACGGAATTACTAGTTATTTCAAGATGTGCTCTCAAAAAAAATTCGAGAGCTAGATTCGAGATTACAATAATCTCATAATACTATTCATTGAATTTGGGATTGCAGCGCGCAGATTTATTTTCTATTTAGATAATCAAATCACCTGAGTTAAATTAAATTTTGAGTTTTAATCTGAAAACTAAATTCAAATTTTGAAATTAATATTGTGAAAAGATATTTCTAATCAAATTGTTGTTTACATAAACGAAAACAAAATTTTAACGTTTGTTGTTTCCAAAGCGAGGTTAGTTATTGTTGCTCGCATATTTCCAAAGCGCAACAATGACATTACAAACACTATTTTATTTGGACTATTTGTCTATAATTGTTGGACTAGCTTTCGGTTCAAATGCGATCAAAAGGATGACACATATAGTGTCTGAACCTAAACAATAATATTTTGTAAAATTTGTTTCGTGAATCTTAACATAAGCATAAATTTAGACACCGATCGAACGACTCTGATAAAATATCATACTGAATTTAATCTGATACCTATCATCACAACGCCCCTTTCCCTTTGTGCAAGAAGAAAAATATGTCCTTTCCACTGAAAATGGGACTGCCGAACAGAGACAGAGGATGGGACCGAAGAGGAAGAAATCGGTCAAAAGGATCCAGGAATTAGCGGGTTTTGGATTCGGGTTGAGCGGGTTAGATTGGGATCCCAATGAGGAAGGCTGGATTGATGTTATTAGTAGCAATGGTGGAGCAAATGGAGAATGTGAGATAAATTCAAATAGTGATCAGGTTGAATTCTTAGGTTATGATGATGATTTGGTATTGTCTAATATAAAATTTAATTTTAATTCTTTGAGTTTCTATTTCAAAGATAATTACACTCTTAGATATATTTGTTTTTCGTCACAAAAGGTTGACCTATTAGGAATTAGTTGAAGGCTGCTTTGAGTCTTGACCTAATTTTGGAGAGGATAACAGAGGTCAACCTTTTTGACAAAAGTATGAATTTACATTTAAGAGTTTGGTCTTCTAGGAGATATAAATTTTTACTCGAGTATATTTTTTTTAATTTGGGTATTTAATTATTTATTTTAAATAGCTTATAATTAATTTGTGATCCATTAATTAAAATAATGTCTTTTGTATACACACAAAGGTTTGTATTTTCAAAATTTTGTTGGAAGAGCTTTTATAAATATTAAAACATTCTATGCATTTACATATTACAAAACAAAATTAGTTACAATTATTAAGTTTATTTGGCTGTAACAAGTTATCATTTCAACCAATTTTGGCAAATTGACTGTAGCACTTTCACATAGAATATATATCAAATGTTGAATTAATTATTTGTGACATGGGTCAACTCCAAATGTAATAAAGAAAATATTTCAAATACAACTAGAACCAAATCCAATCTGTAATTTCTAGAAATTTACAAGTTTGGTTGGTGCACTGTATAAATTAAAATTTTCAGAAGTTTCTCTTTCAAAAGAAAGAAGAATATATGTAGAAGTTTGCAAAGTGACACGTTACTGATCCGTACTTTTCATGAAAAAAATTCAAAAAATTTCTATTTGTTTTTCTCAGAAAAAGAAAATATTACAGGAAGAGAAGGTTCTATATCAATATTTGCTTTGTGTGTTTTGAATTTTGACTAAGTATCAAATCAACATCACAGGTTTACACTTCATGAAGATGCATCTGTAATCTCTTCTACTGTGGATGCTTCCTTTTCCTTTCACCTTTTAAAAGGGAAAAAGGATGAGAATTTGTGCATGGAAACTTTTTTGGATAAAATTGGGATATTGAGAAAGATATTTTTACAGTGAGCTCATCAGTCACCAACCACTAAAGAAAAATATCTATCGTCCTTATCTCATGTTTTTAATTATAATTATGACAATATTTTCTTAAGAAATGAATATTTTTAAAAATTGAAACTTAGCCTTTGATCAAAATTATCAACAATTAATAACCGTCAATTACTTGATATTTGAACTGAAATAAGTGCTTATTTTCAGTTCAAAGAAGGGTGTGTTATAGTTGGAAGAGGTGTTTGTTCTAACTTTAACAAATGTGAATTTTAACATGAAGTAATATTTGAAAAAAAAAAAAAAAAAGGAGTGATTAAGTTACAACTATTTTGAATTACAATAAAATTACAATCACGGTTTTTTTTTATTTTCAAAGTCCAAATCGTCGATTCAAACCGTTCAATGTAATTATCTAAATAGAATATGCTTCCAGATCAAATTTTACATTTTTTTTGAATTTTTTTACTATTTATTAAGTATTTTACAAAAACTAGTCAAATTCAGAACATTGAATTTTGTACCCATCTTAATAAATAGTAAAAAAATTCACAAAAATATAAAATTTGATCTGGAAGTATATTTTATTTAGATAATCATGTTGAACGGTTTGGATCGATGATTTGGACTTTGAAAATGAAAAAAAAATCATTATTGTAACTTGATCCCTCCTCAAAAAAAAATGAGTATGGCTAATATGACATGAGTGTCATTTCAATCTATATATCACTAACTCCAAAATCTATCGAATCGACTTCAAATAATGAATTCAAACCGTCCAACCCGATTGATTTCATCAGTTGTGCGTTGAATTTATATAGTATTAAGTCAAGCGGTCAAATGTTTGAGTTTTTAAGTTAATCTTGTGCCTTCATTTTTCAATATTTTTTACCGTTTGACTTGATATCAAAATAATTCGAAAAAATAAAAAATTTACATGTAAAATACATCACTAATAAAATAAATTAGTTTGAATGATTTGAATTGATCATTTAAAATCCATTAATAAATTTTAGAGTTGGTGTCATAGACTCAGCAAAACTTAATATATGGAAGTAGTTCTGAAGATCATAATCGTCATTTCCCTTTAAAACTATTGCGTAATCTATTGAACGTCGACATCAAAACATCCGAAAGAAAAAAAAAATTTTAAATAAATAAGACAGTTAACAAGTCCGTAAAATATAAAAAGCAGGTGACCTCTTCGTAAAAATAAAAAGATAAAAGAGAAATGGATAAGGGACGGAGTCAGCCAGCGACCGTCATAGTAACACAATTTGTGCTTAATTCACGTTTAATTTGCATTTAATTCGTTTTTTTTTCTATTTTCTAGCCGAACACTGAATAAAACACACAAAAAAATACTATACATTTTATTCTATGAATCATGAATTACTCGCGAAAGAAACGCAAATTATAAATTATTTGCAGAAAAACATGGTTACCCTTTTGCAACACAACTGGACCATGCATATTAAAGAATGATGTAGTTACTGCAATCAGGAAAGAATTTCTAACACATTCGCTTTCTAACATATATGTACCAGGTGTGGTGAGGAGAACGAATTAATTTCTAACACATTTGCTTTTTTTCTGTGCAGTGTCAAGGGCAACTTGGTTTGCTTCTCAATTAACCTTACGGGCCAACAACGCCCTTTGGACTTCGCAGAGGCACTGCTTCAAATAACAACAAATTAAATTACAAACCTCACAAATAATCACACTCTATATATAACATACTGTGAATGCTCTAGAAAGCCAGAAACGAGGACGTCATGCAGCTGGTAAAGAAACCAAACCCGATAGAAATTCTGACAAGGGCAAGAACACTGGAAGGAAGCCAAGCAGTACTGGTACCAAGCGGTCACAATCAGGCAACCTTACCCACATGCATACCAGAGGGATCATTACTCGAGGGTTATGGCCAGTTGTTTGTGGTTTCAGAGGAACAGAAGCTGGATTGGGTTGATATCATGTTCGATCTTTATCTCAATACATTGCCGATTGATAGTAGAAATTTGAGATTCTGGCGAAATGTACCTTCTAGTTTCAGGTTACAATTATATTGCCGATTGATAGTAGATATTCACTGTACGTTTTATTCGGAAGTGTCAGAGCCGTATCGGAGACTATATCAAGAGAGTAAGGATACGCCACGTAAGCCAATACGTCAGCTGGCGTGTCCGATACGTATCGGTGGTGCATCCGTGTCCTATAATTTGAAAAAGAGGACAGAAATTTTGGTTCAAATGGATAATCTCCAGTTTATTTTAAAACTTGAGAGAATATCAGACCAATATGTATATGGGTTTATAATTTATATCTTGAAGTGGTTTTCAAATGGATCATCTCCAGTATTTTATAACTTGAGAGAATGTGTGTTTCATCTTGAATCTGACGTTCTATCTCGCGCGCTCATCTCAAATCGAACAGTCCCAATTTAAAACTCAAAAATTAAATTTTTTTGATAAAAAAGGCATAGCCCGTTTCATTTCGAAACATAAAAGTTTTACCCTTGAGGCACAAATCAGATCAGAGAATATTTCAAACGAACAAGGTACGAGATTTCAATTTTTTTACTCAAGTTAAGCCATGATCTCTGCTTCTAACTTGAAAGGTTTTAATAGAATTAATGAAAGCGAGGTTTTACCTCCTGGAAGGATTTTAGTTCGGAATTTGTTTTTCCTTGGTCAGAAACAGCTTGAATTTTAAAATAGAGGTAACTCAAAATTATTTTCTGTTTGGATGATTTTTGTAATTAGAAGAGTATTTAACCAGTTTTTTGAATTTCTTTTTTTATTTATGTTTTCTAAAAAAAAAATTTCACCAAGATCCTTTGCACCATCCAACTTTGATTACAGTATGAATTTATTTTTGTAATAACAATACATTTATGTTTTAATATTTTTTTAAAATTTTAAAGAAGTTAAAAAGATTAAGAGGACATTTGGATGAAACAAGGAATAGAGCAAGAATAGAGCTAATTTTTAAGTTTGAGAATAGTAGCTAATTTAACATTTTGTTGGGTTATTAGGATAGTGAGAAAAACCAAAAACGACAAACAAATAATAGTCAATATTTGCTAATCCAAACACACCCAAATAAAGAATAGTAGCTTGGTACAGTGTTGTAAATAACGGTATGCGGTCGTCGGACGGACGAGGTACCGCTAAGCGATTAATCGGTATGCGGCCGATTAATCGGAATTATGCGGACAATTTAACGTTTTTATTAAATTTATTTATACATCTCATAATTTATTAAAAATAATTTATTTAAATCATTAAACTTATCAAATAAATTTAAATTAACTTAGTTATATTATTATAACATGACACTATACTTATTTCTTCTTAACATAAATATTATACATGTGTAAGTAACACACTTATTTAATGGAACAACAAATTTGAGAATTAAACTTTTTCAAATACTAATAACATATTATTTGAAATAAATGAAATATTGCAACCTAAAATCACTAAATTTAGTTTATGATAACAATTTAATTTCATAAATAAATACGTCGTACTACTTCAAAAATTACATCAGTAAGTAAAAAAAATATATGGTACATAAATAATAGAAGAATTAATCATTTTCAAGGTAAAAAGAAAAAACATATATAAAAAATATTGGATGTTTATCCAAGCACAAATAAAACTACAATACAGGATTTATAAATCTTATTATCTCACACTGTCACAAGAACAAAAAGCAATGTGAAAATAGATATTCACTGGAATAAACAGAAATAAACGAGAATAAACAGACGATTAAACGGTAAAACGGCTGATTAATTGGAAAAACGACCAATTAATCGTTCTCATCCGTAAACAGGCATCCGTTAAGTGTATTCGTAACGGTTTGGCCACCGTTAACAATTAAATAGTCATTTAATCGGCCTTAACGGCCGTTTTTTACAACACTAGCTCTGAATAGTGCTATTCCGAATTAATAACGTTTATTCTTTGCCCATCCAAATGCACCGTAAGAGATTAAAGTGAAAATATATGTTATTCATCATTTGAACTTTGTTATTAGAAGTGAAGGACATGATAGAACTTGTTTTAATTGTGAATTGAATTTAAATTTGATTTGTGATATGTTAAGATTTTAATCTTTGAAATTATAAAATAGTTGATAAAAACTAAATATTTTTTTTCTAATTATTATAAATTTGAATATATTTTTTCAATTCAAAACTTCCCTTAGTCTTTCTCTTGTAAATTTTATTTATTTATTTTTATTTGGTAATCATTTCTTGATATTGTCGTCACAATAAATGACAAAAGATATAGTTCATGAAACTGTCCTTTCATAATTCATATTCATTGTTTGTTGAGCAGAGCACCAGATATATATATAACCAACTCTCAGTCCCAGGGAACGGAACGCGTATCCTCTGCATTACCTCAAAAGATAATTTTTTTATTTAATGAATTTCAACCATTTGATTTACTTTAAGATCCGTGCAGACTAGATCCGCACTAATATTAAAAGATCTTATGTAAAATCAAACGGCTGAGATGAATTAACTCAAAAGATTCTCTTAATTTTGAATTAACGCAGAGGATACTAGAACCCCACAGCTATATATCCTCTTTTGGACACCTAATCGAGAGAGAGAGACACACAAAACAAATTAAGCAGTAATCCATAACTTGTAATCTATACCTCTCAATTTCATCTCTCTATCTCGTTATCTCCTCCTAACACCGATCGACTAGGTGTGAACTTTGCATGAGATCGATCAGATGGAAATGGGGTTTGCAACGCTGGTGGTTGTGGGATTACTACTGTTGATGCTTATTGACTGGGTTGCGAGGCGGGTGCACCAATGGGTGCAGGAATGGGGAGTGGATAGCAGCGGAGGTGTCAGATTACCGCCCGGTGAGATGGGGTTGCCGATTATCGGAAACATGGGTGGTTTTCTTCGGGCGTATAAATGGGGACAACCAGATTCCTTCATGGGATCCTTCATCCAACGGTCAGTGATTTCCCACCTCACCATCTTTTTTGTTCTATGTTCTTATTCGTTTTGTGAGTTTTAAAGCCTAGTATATCCTCTCCAGTTTCTTGAATCATTGGTCAGTACAGTGCCACTATGTTGGTTTTTTTCTAGGGGGAGGGATATCTCCTGTTTAATTGGAATGGAGAGGATAATCTAAGTGAGGCTTTTTTTCTTGAAGTCATTGTTCTATGTTCTTATTCAGTAATAATGATTTTTATAATTTGGATTCGATTTTTTTTTTTTTATGTTTCATAAAAAAAAATCCAAGAAGAGGTGTGTAGAGGGTGGATAGTAGGATAGGATTGGTTTTTCATTTAACGCATACACTATACCTAGATTTGAAATATCAAAACCAATTAAGTTGGTCATTACAGATAATGTCAATATAGAAAAAGGTTGTCAGTAGCATTTATATGTGGTCATGATATCTACATGGGTCCAGAATTTTTTATTTATAAAAAAATCACTTGTAAAGGAGATTTAATTAAAGATTAGAAGTGTACTTAATTATTACATTTTCTTTCCTTAGCAAAGAAAAAGAATATGACAACTTATAGCTATAGCCTATAGCTTGCCATTTTTAAGTGAAGATTTGGTGGACCCATTTATGTCGACTAAACATGAAAAAAGATAAGATTCGGGGGACCCATTCATAACACAAACGTGCGAACCCACTTCCATTCCCATTAATTGAAAGGTGGTGTATCTATTCTTGGACCTAGCTAGCTATGCTGAGAGGTACAAGTCCCATAACCTTTATGAAAATTGTATATTGGCCTTGTCCGGCCAGCTTGCTATTATGTAGTGTTCTGACTTTGAACTCGGACCCGTGAACCTGGTTCGGTCCGCTCTTGACCCGTGCCCTCTCGGACCGTGCACGGGTTTGGCCGGGTTCACGGATTGGCGGACCGGGCAAAAATACGGACCGAATTTGAAAATTTGAAAAAACCTCGTCTGACCCGTTGACCCGTCTGCCCCGTACCCGTTTGACCCATGCTTTGAGATTCGTGCCAAATTAATCACACTGCTTTGAAATTCGTGATGTGCATATATTTTGCTTTAAGATTCGTGCCAAGTTAAAAAAAAATGGTCCGGATTGCATAATTTTGAAAAAATTTCCCACTGCCCGAGATAAAAAAAAAAACCCTGTCCACCCGGACCACCAACTTGTGCGTGCAAGGGTAAAAAGGAGGGTAAGGATCGAGTTTCAAAAATTTTACCCGTCCGAATCCGGATCGTTCAACCCGCCGAACCCGTCCCAGCCAACTCGTGAACCCGTCCGAGTTGAACCCAGTCCGTCCCGGTCCGCCCGTTATAAGAACACTACTATTATGTCATGAACTCATGATAATGTATATTTAGAATTTTTTTTTTTTAGTTTTTTAATATTTGTAAAAATGGACACATAACACATCAAAAGGACACATAACACATCAACTTTTGAGCCCATATTCTCACTGTTTCTTCTTTGTTGTTTTTTTATTTTTGGTCTCTGGCATGCTGCCAAAAGATCAGAAGTGACATCTAGAGTCCAACACAGATCGGATATGGATGATACTTTGCATTTAATTATTATTCGTATCATAATAGAAATAAATCATTGTTAAGAATATGCAGTAAGAATCATTTCCATGCACACAAGATTCATATGTTTATATTCACATGCTACTGAACCTTGTATTTAGCATGTGAAGTCAATTTACAGTAAAGTAGATGTATACTAAATTACATTAAAATATTGATATTTCATAATAGTGAAATAAGTAGATAAAATAGCTTTTAATAAAATACTTTTATTTTATGTATTAAAGCGTCTTAAAATCTGTTCTCTCTCTCTTGCGCGCTCCAATAATAATTATTTTCCTGATCCTTACCAGGCGGGTAAGGTTGGATTTAGAATATTATATCATTTCCAGTTGGGCTTAATTGGGCCCAACTCAAAATGGTGTTGAATTCTTTGGATGGGCTTAATTATATGTCGGGTCAAGTTTTCCTACTTCATGAAACTCTAAAACTTATTACTTTCTGTTATTTTAATTACAGATTCATTTTTTTTATGGTTTTTTAATTACAGATATTATATGTATACTGGTGTAACTCTAAATAATTGTTGGTTTTGGATTAAGTGAATGTGCCTATGATTCCTTTGTTCTGCTCTCTCTATTATTCCCTATCAGTTCTTCCAGTCTATTATATATGAATTTGGAGTACTGTTTTTAACATGAACCTAGAAGTTTACACAAATGACAAGTTTTCTTATAAATATAAAGTAAAATATGTTCAACTTCAATCTGATTTGATCTCATCTTGAATGCAGATATGGTAAAACTGGCATATACAAGGGGTATATGTTTGGGGGTCCCACAATATACGTGACTTCTCCTGAGGTGTGCCGAAGAATTTTGATGGATGATGAGCATTTTGTGCTTGGGTGGCCCAAGGCAGCAAGGGAGCTTATGGGAAGGAAATCGTTTATTGGTAAGCTGTTGTACATGCAGTCATTTATTAAATATTAATTTTGGCCTATCTTTGGCTTAAATAGCATATATATATATATGTAGATGTTTACTTGGTTTTTGTGATGGGATCATCAATTGGAGATGTCATGGTGTGTTATTTTTCTTTTGAATTCTCATATAGTGATTAGGAGATTATATAATAAGTTCAATTCATTGATATCTATGTTCTCCAAATTGACACCATTTTTCCCCTTAGCATTACCCATGTCAGAACTTTTCTGAAACTGTTCATGATGTCAACTTGAAATTTTTCGCAAAGCTTGAATTGAATTTAGAAAATGGCTTCAAGATATCCAGTATTAAAGAAAATTTGTGACAGGTATATCTCAAGAGGATCACAAGTGGCTTCGAAAGCTGACAGCAGCCCCGATCAATGGCTATGAGGCGCTTCATACCTACCTACAATACATCGAGTTCTGCGTAATATCTGCATTGGAGAAATGGTCAGTGATGGGGGAGTTTGAATTTCTTACAGAATTGCGGAGGTTGACATTTCGGATTATAATGAAGATATTTCTGGGCAAGGAGAGTGATGTCGTCATGGAATCTCTAGAGAGAGTGTACACCGAGTTGAATTATGGGATAAGAGCAATGGCTATCAATATCCCAGGTTTTTCTTTTCATAAAGCACTTAAGGTATGATCGATCTCAGCCATGTTCTCTTTTATTATCTTATCTGATTGGTTGAGTTTCCGACAACTGGTACAAAATGGAGTGAATCAATGCCGAATTATAGGCATGGTCGGACACTAAATTCATCAGCTAAACACTTAACTTTCTTCTATGCAAGGCTCGGAAGAAATTGGTGGAAGTTTTGCAAGCAGTACTTGATGAAAGAAGGTCGTTAGAAGGAAGAGCTACAGGTCGAAGATCGAAGGACATGATGGATAATTTACTGGAGGTTAAGGATGAAAATGGTAGAAAATTAACTGATGAAGAGATTATTGATGTGCTAATCATGTACCTTAATGCGGGACATGAGTCATCTGGCCACATCACCATGTGGGCCACTGTGTTTTTACAAGACAACCCAGACATTTTCAAAAGAGCCAAGGTATAAATTTTTTTACTGTTATTATGTTTTCTTTTCTTTTTAATTTTATTTTCTAGATATGAATTCCTGGTAAAATTATATAAATGTTAATTAATAGGAGGAGCAAGAAAATATAAGGAAAACCATGCCACCAATGCAAAAGGGATTGACACTCAAAGAGGTCAGAAAAATGGAGTACCTGTCTAAGGTAATTAAGCTCAAACAATTCAGAAACTGAGTGTCAGATCTTTATATATATAGTTACATTCTCTTAATTATACTTCCTTAAAAGTTCTGAAGATCGAGCACTGATTTGTTCTTTTCTTTTGTTTAAGGTTATTGACGAGACACTACGCCTCGTTAACATCTCATTTGTCTCTTTCCGTAAGGCAACTACAAATGTCAGTATCAATGGTCAGTACTCAAATAGCTATACAAATATATATTCTTACACTTTTTTTCTGTGACTATTGTAAAATTAATGTTCCTGAAATCATGAAGGTCAGTTCCTAATTTAATAAATTCAAGGAGGTAAATAACAACAAAAAACAACACATTTTAATTAGGAAATTGCTTGCTTTATAACATTATTTTGGCTCCCGGTTCAGAGGTTGTTCTTTTAAATATTGTTTGTAGGTTTTCTGGTACCTAAAGACTGGAAAATAATGCTTTGGTATAGAAGTGTGCACATGGATCCTGATGTATACACTGATGCTAAGAAATTCAATCCATCTAGATGGGATGTAAGTCTTGCCACAAATACACCTATATATGCATCTGATCCTAAACTGAAATTGATGAATAAATTTTAAAATTAGCTTCTTTTCTTTTTAGAAATCATTGGAGCGAATTATTGGATTCTGTAATATATATGTATGTATTTACATCTTTTGTAAATTTAACATTTTCCAGGGACCCCCTCCAAAAGCTGGGACATTTCTGCCATTTGGATTGGGTAGCCATTTATGCCCAGGAAATGAACTGGCTAAGCTTGAGATATCTGTCTTCCTTTACCATTTTCTCCTCAAATACAAGTCAGTTATCTTTTTCTTCTTCCATTCTTTTCTCAATTTCAGAGATGTAGATGCTCTTAATAGTCATTTTGAAAGTTAAAAGGTTTTTAATTTAGTTTCATTTTCCTTATATTTTTTTTTTTCTTTTGTAGGCTTCAGAGGGTGAACCCAAAATGCAAAGTGAGGTATTTGCCGCATCCTCGCCCTGTCGACAACTGTTTGGCAAAATTAGTGAAATTAGGAGATTGACAGTATTGAAAAAGAAAATTGAATTTATAGGGTCATATATCTCAATTTATCTTATGAATAATTGGTGTAGTTGGATGCCATTTTCCATGAAATTTTTTATTATCTGTGTTAATGTTTAATAGAAAAATGTAGTTCCATAACAAAATGCGTGAATAATTTATCTGTGATATATATTAATTCAGATGTTAGTAAGGCAATAAAAGTATCAAATCTTGATTTTTAAGTACCAAATTCTGTTGATAAGACTACTATTTGCCTCCCTTCTTTATATCTACTATGCAAAAAATACAAATTTTGCATATTAGATTTAAACATTTTGTAGTAGACTGTATGCAAATTGAGATTACATGAACATTTAGATTGTATACACACTCTTGTAAATAACTTTTCAATCAATCAAAATGTAAGACTTGCCATCTTACCCTCAAAATAGATTGTATACACACATGCTTCTCTAAGGGGTGAAAATAAACCTACTATAACATTATAGATCATTTGGTTGGTTGCTAAGCAGTGGAAAGAGGGGAAATTAGAAATCAAGTTGGGAACAAGATTGTTTTGTTATAAATTTTGAGAAGGTGGTATTGATATCATCTGTTTTCAATTAGTAGATATATATTTGTTTACATCAAACTCTTTAATCACATCTACGCAAGGGCGAAGAGAAGAAGAGAGAATGAGATCAATTGATATCTATTTTTATTTTATTTATGTATGATTTTTTTATATAATTTAAGAGTAAACTAGCATGGTATTGTAAAATTAATTCTCATTCTACATAAAAAAATTTTAAATCATGTTTAAAAATTAAAGTTTGATGAGATTTATCATAAAACATACTCTTCCACTTTTAAATTGAAGCCAGAAAAGGTATTTGAAACCCAATTAATTAATTATTGATTAATAATTTAATCATTGATTAATAATTTAATCATTCTTACCTTTTCTAGAATTGAAATTTCAACGGCTATTAATTATTGCACGCGGTGAGTCGTCTCTGTACAAATTCAAAGAACAATTAATTGATTCCTTCAACTGACTCTTCCCTTTCAGGTTTCTTTCTTTTCATGTTAAATTAATTGCATGCAATATCAGCCGTCAACGCTTGTGTATGTTGTGAAAATCAACGGTTGAGATTTTCCTTTCCTTGATCGCTTTATTGTACATCTATCATTATCAACATGAGATCAAAAATCAAACATAAAAAAAGCGATCCACTTGAAAAATATATTTATGTTGAAGGAAAATTGAAATTGTCTAATTGAGCTACTTGAACTATTATAAGAAGAAGAAGAAAAAAAATTCCAACCAACATAGAGATTCACTTGTCGAATGAATGTGACCTGAATTTGTCCTGAAAGAGAGGAAGAATATTCATATAAGACCATCTCCATTCCAACAAACGCTTAGCAATTAAAATTAGTCAAGTCACTAAATTTAGCAATTAAAGAGACTTATAATTTCTATATCACTCCATTCCAGCAATTGTAATTAAAGAAACTCATAAAGAATTTGAGCCAATCAATTCACCACGCTGGCAATAAGCAAACATTTGTTTTTAAAAAAAAATTGCTAATTTACAAACTATCTCACAACTCAGCAAATCAAAAAAAAAATAGCCACATCAGATTGCAAACCAAAAAATAATAAACGTTGAAGATGCTCTAACTAGAATTGAAGTGCCTCAAGAGATGCCATAAGCATTAACTAGAAAAACATATTGAATTGGTAATTATTTATTTTTATTTTCAAATTGGCATAATATAATATGCAACTATATATATATATATATATTTGACCTTTTCCCATTATGAGAAGACAATTAAAACACAACAAGGATCATTGACCTTTTCCCATTATAAGAGGAAATTTTATTATTTATAATTTATATTCAAGTCAGCCTTTTAAACCTCAGTACGAAAATTATATAATATGAAATTTTTTTTTACAAAATATTTAGTAAATAGAATAATTTAGTAGTGCATCATAAAAAAATATTAATATAAACCAGTATTTATTTCCTGCGTTCACACAATTGTATATTTGAGATTTTATTTATTTTGCAAATTATCTCTAGATATATTGAGATATTTGTCTACACTGTTTTACAATTTTCTAGTCAAACATTTATCAGATAAAAAAAATAAAGAATTCAACCAATTTCATTTGTGTAAGAGAACATTTGTCTGTAGAAAGGGAAAGAGGTACATTCTTATCCATGTTCCCATGCGAATTGACCTAACAAATTAACAAATGTGTCTCAAATATTTTAATAGGTGTCTATAGAATAAAAATGTGAATCATCTTTGAATTGATAAGGACCTTCTGTGAAAGTACAAATAATTATGACTCTTCAATTTGGGTTTCTTAAGGAATGCAAACGGATCAGATACGGATCAGACTGTGGTAAACCATAATCTGTATTTGCTTTTATTTTTCGAATACGGATACGGATCGAATATTAGACAAATGCAGATCAGATATTAAACGGATACATATACGGATATCAGCTTTTTATAATAATGAATAACATAATTTTTTTATAATATATATTAAACTATATATTATATATTTACTATTCAGATATAGATAATTAAAATTTAAAACCATATCTGTATCCACATGGATATTCAGATATCATATATCTGTATCAAATTTTCAAATACGTATTCAGATACAGTCAGATAATATCCGACCCGTTTGCACCCCTAGTTTTTCATACCTCATATTTTGTATCTTCATGTTCAAAGTCCAATAAGTCGATCTGAACCGCTCAGTATGATATTCATACTAAAATACGCTTGGTGATGGACTTTTATAATTTTTGGAATTTTTTACTATTCTTTTATATAGGCAGGAAATCACTGGTTTTGAACGGTTCAGATACAGAGATTTTGTACCTCTCTTAAAAAATAGTAAAAAAAAATTACAAATATTACAAAATTTCATTCCCAAAATATTTTAGTATGGATATCATGTTGAGCAGTTCGGATTGACAGTTTGGACTTTGAAAATAGAGATATATATAATATGAGGTATGATGAAGTATGAAAGAAATGAGGAATTCGAACCCTCCTCTTCTATCAATTCTAAAAATAAAAAGTTTGGATCATTAGAAATTCTACTGATCCAAATTTAGTTATCTTTTTTTAATTTAATGCATATATGAAGGTAATTCTTCTTCTATTATATCTCTAGTAAAATACAAAATGTTTTTCAAAAAGTAGATGGAATGTTTCTATTATATTTAAATTTTAAGATACTCTATCTATCTATTTTTGTAAAAAAAAAATTACTAGAGAAAATTAATAGGAAAAAAAAATAAAAACTAGTTTGAATCGGTAGAATTCCTACTTATTTAAACTTTTTATTTTTACAATCGGTAGAAATTCTACTGATTTTTCTATCAATCAAAATATGATGTACTCTTTTTTTTCTCTTCCTTTTTAGGAAATTTCTACTGAAAAAAAATTCTCCAAGTTAAATTTGTCAAGTGGATCACTTTTATGTTTCATTTTTATTCTGTTGTTGATATTGAAAGATGTGTTATAAAGCGACTAAGGAAAGGAAAATCTCAACCGTTGATTTTCACACAGATAAGCGTTGACGGCAGCTATTGCGTGCAACTAATATAAAAAAAAACATGTAGTCATTCACGGAGCATTTTAGATAAAAACTTATTTTTTATCACAATTCTAATTTAGTATAAAATGCTAATATTTTGTAGATTTTATTTATTTTAAAATTGGCATCTCCATAATTTATTATAGGGGGGAATTTCATGTATATCCCTCAAAAGTTTCAATATTACGTATTTATCCTTCTAAAATCAATAATTACATATTTGTACTTAAAAATTATAGAAACACACATATTTGTCCAATCCATTATATTTAACATTAATTTTTTATGTATTCCCATTTTACCCTTCTTCTATTTTTCTTTCTAAGGTCAGTGTGTTAGAAAACAGTATTAAAACGTATCAGTATCAGTACATTGCCGTACCAGTACTGAACCGTACCATACCAGTACAACCATTGAACCGTACCAGTACCAGAACTGAACCGTACAGTAACAAATTGCACTGAACAGATTAAAGGGCTACTCAACAGATTAGAGAGAGATGAAGGGTATAATGGTCATTACAATATTAATTAATATTTAAAAAAATATTATTTAATTATTTTTTAGAGATATTTGATATATAATAGAGTTAGATTGGACAAATATGTGAGTTTCTATAATTTTTAAGGATAAATATGTAATTATTGATTTTGGAGGGATAAATATGTAATATTGAAACTTTTGAGGGATATACATGAAATTCCCCCTTTATTATATATGGATAGACGTCACTATTTATTACAAGTGAATCTCTATGTTGGTTGGTAATTTTATTTTATTTTTCCTTTTTTTTGGTAAAAATACAACTAGTTCATGACAATTTAATTTTATTTCCAGCATTTATTTATTTTTCTTCAACTGGTAAGCGTGGCAAAAAAAACACCAAAACTGAAAAGTCATATTTTTCAAGTGGATCTCTTTTATGTTTCATTTATTATTCTCTTGTTGATAATAATAGATGTGCAATAAAGCGACCAAGGAAAGGAAAATCCCAACCGTTGATTTTCACAACATACACAAGCGTTGACGGCTGCTATTATTGCATGCAATTAATTAAACATGAAAAGGATCTGAAAGGGAAAGAATCAATCAATTGTTCTGTGAATTTGTACAGAGACGACTCACCGCGTGCATTAATAGTAGTTCAAATTTCAATTCTAGAAAAGGTAAGAAAAATTTGGATTATTAATCAATAATTAATTAATTGGGCTTCTTATACTTTCCTGGCTTCAATTTAATTAAGGAAGCGTGAAAGAATGTGCTTTAAGATAAATCTCATCAAACTTAATTTTTCAACATTATTTCTTTATTGAACTACGCTTTTAGATTTAGTCATTAGATGGAGATATTATAATTGCCCCTCCATCTATTCTAAGAAGCAAATAAATTTACATAGAGTTGGACTACGGTACTTAGTAAAGTGAGTGTTTTACTTCACGTCTATATTTTCAATTTTAAAGTTTAAAACATCGATCCGAACCGTTCAAGTTGATCTCCATATTAAATTGTACTTGGAGACTAAATTTTACAATTTTTGAAAATTTATTACTAGTTTTTTCGAATTTATAAAAATCATTGATTTTTTTACGGTCCACGATTTTCTAAAAAACAGTGATTTAAAAAGTTCCAAAAAAATAGTAAAACATTTCTAAAAATTGTAAATATGGATATCAACTTGAATGACTCGAATCGACATTTTGAACTTTGAAATTGAAAATATAGACTTCGAAGTAAAACACTAACTTTACTTCGCGAAATATCGTAACCCAACTCAATATATATACACACGCAATGAAGAAATGGTAGAATGAAAAATATCTCCCAACTAATTTCCTTAGAAAAGGAACCTCATTCCGGTTAGCAATTGGATATAAATCAAGAGAGATCAGATGATGCACAGATTAAGCACAGTTGCAAATTCAATATAAGGTCAAAAGGGAGAGAGATCATTTTCCATAGGATAAAATCATATTGCTGAAGCATGATTGACAGTAAAACCGTCAAATTAGCTGCCCATACTGATACTGATACTATAACCGGCCTCTACAGTGAAAATCTTTTGGTCAACTACGCTTTCAATTCATTGAATTCATTCGCCAAAAAGGCAGTGCGCTTCGCGCCGTCGGTTTCAAGTCAAATATAAACAAACAATAACATGCCCACTTTCATTCATTCATTCATTAATTTGATTTTACTGGTAGCCACCAAAACAAGTATAAATAAATGATATGCTGTATACATCACGCTCGCGCCGGTAGCCACCGTCCTTTATCCTTCTTTGTTTACTTTTCGGATCTTCTGTGGCAAGTTCTCAACTGTTCAAGCAGTTATTGACTTATTGTTGAGTAGTGAGTCCATAGTGACAAATTAATTATTCGGGTTCGGTTCGGCAAGATCAAAAATTCGTGATTCGAGAATAATTCGGGTATAATTCGAGAATGATTCGGTATTATTCGTATCAGAGATCTCAGTTCTGTAAGGGAGAAAAAACTAAAAAATAAAATTCTGGGAAAAATTCGTAAAATTCGGGAATAATTCGTAAAATTCGCGAATTATTCGGGAATTTTTCGGTCAAAGTTCGGTCAACCGAATAATTCGGCGTTCGGTTCGGCATCACCCAAAAACCGAATAATTAGTGAATAATTCGGGTATTATTCATAAATCTTGTCACTATGGTAATGACTCGTCTTTTATTCGCGTATTATTCATTTTTTTTACATTAATGAACCGAACTCCGAATAAAACACAGAAAAACGCATAATACGTTTTATTTGTTAATAAAATGCGAATTTCGAATTATTTATGATAAAAACGTGAAAAAAATTTAGAATTTTATTTTTATTTTTTTTGCTTCTTTTTTGTACCGAATTATATCCAAATTACAAATTTTTAATCTCATCAAATCGAACCCGAACTATTCTTCTATCACCAGAACTAATGAGTATAAGTGCTGCAACCGTCCCTTATCCATTTCTCTTTATTTTTCTTTATTCCTTTTTTTTTTTTTTGTCTATTCTTTTTCCTTTCGGATGTATGACGTTGACGCAATAATAAGAGATTACGCAAGAGTTGTTCTTTTTTTCTTTTCCCTTTCGGAGGCTTCACTTGGTTAAAAACATTTAAAAAAAACTATTGGATGTTATTTTAATTGAGATAGACACTTCATAAAATAAAAGTAAACCCCTAACTTTTTTTTTTTGTAAAATTGAACAACAAAGGATAAATGGTGACAATTAATGGTAACTATGTATAACTCTTACAGCTAATATACAAATATATCTAAACAAAATATTTGGTAATTATATTTAGTATACAAGACATTTTTTCTTGAAAGTTTCGCATAAGTAGTGAAGTCGTGAGAGGAGCTCGAACTCTCAACCAAGAAGTAATAATCATAGTTCTAAGACTTTTTCTTCAAGTCAACTGTGCTACAGCCTAGGCCTGCAAATGAATCACACCGAATCGAACTTAATCCAATTTGAGTGCGAGTTTGTACAATTTCAAACCGTACTGGTTCGAAATGGAAGCAGGGTTTCGAACTGAAAAATAGAGTTCGGGTTTGATTCAGTGCAATTCGAACTAGTTCGATTTGGTTCAATAATAGTTCAAATTGAGATAGTACAGGCTAGGAATTACAAAATAGTTGGTGAGAACAAGAGTAATGGTGATAGCAAGAGAGAGCGATCACCAGAGTCGATAAGAGCAAAAGCAATGATGAGGTGACAGTAGGCTACGTTTTACACAGAGAGCGAGCTCGAGTGAGAGCGAGGGAGAAGGAATTATGTCTTAAGTACATCATCGCTAATGAACAGTTCACGTTCATTTTGAACAAACTAGACATTATTCGAGTTTGAGTTCAAGTGAGATTCGAACCGAGCTTGTTTCATTTGTTTCAAAACAAATTTCAATCGAGTGAGTTAATTGTGAAATTTTTTAAAATCAAACCAAAAACTACGAGATTTTTTGCCAGCCCTACTACTGCTGGTGAGCTCCATCCCCTTTAGCATATAAGACATCAACTATAGATAAACCATCCCCTTTAGCATATAAGACATCAACTATAGATATTTCCTTTAGTATGTCTTTTGATTGTTGAATTTAGTAAAACTTGTTCATATTCATTTTTATTTCATATAGGGATACAATATTGTATATTAAATAACTCAGATCGAATATCTATTTTTTCAAAACTATTATTTATTAAACAATTTATAAATACTATAGAAAAATATTAAAGTTTGTAATATTTATCTAATTATTAATGTAGTTGTTTGTTATATTTTTTAAATATTGGATATTCATATATAATTTTAAAGACAGAATATGAAGGATAATATCCGTTCCTTTTCACCCCTACTGGTGATCCATAGGTTAGTAACAGGTGCTTTCTCTGTATAAATATCTTTCCTGGTACAAAATTTGGGAAATAAATCTGCTGTTATTACAAAAAGAAAACAGGATTCTGTTATTCCGATTTTGACCATTGAGCTTTGAGATTCACACATAAAAAAATAACTTTTTAGAGATTCGTGCGTGGAAAACTGGTTGGGATAGAGGGATTCAGATATATTGAAATTCAAAATTCATGAATAGCAACTCTAAAATTCCTGAAATCTAGCCGTCCAATTTTTTCTATGCACGCATCTCAAAATAGCTGATTTTTCTGTGCACGCATCTCAAAATAATTCAATAGTTGAATCTCGGATTTCAAGTATTTCAAAATTACTGTTTATAACCATGAATTTCAGCAGATTTGGATCCGAGATAGAGATAACAGAATCCTGTTATGCCTTCGGAATAACAGCAGATTCATTTCCCAAAATTTGATCCTAGTTTCAATTCCTTCAAGCAATGACCGCAGTTGGCAAATTCTCATCTTTTGTCCATTTTAAAAAAAAGTGCGAAGGAATGACCCTTCAAGCAATGATCCTGTCTGGAGTCTACCATTTTACATTTTAATTTTGTGGACATATTTTTTTTTTACAGAATTTATTTGTCAAATAAAATAATGCCAAGAAAAGAGAAAAAAAAAAGTATGTCCACTAAATAAAATGATGAACATTTTTTTTTTGCTTTTTCTTTGTTAAAAAGTGAATTTTGTTAAAAAAAAATATGTTGGTCATTTAATTTGTCAAATATAGGTTTGTATCTGCCAAATAAAATAGCGAACGCGTCATTTTGTGTCCGTCATTTTATTTAATGGATGTGGTAGAAATTAAATTACGTAAAAACAGTAATATATATATATATATATATATATATATATATATATATATATATATATATATATATATATATATATATATATATATATATATATATATATTTTAATATGGTATAAATAAAGATTCCGGCCCCTAGAAGACCAAACTCTTTAAATGTAAATTCATACTTTTGTTCAAAAAGGTTGATCTCTGTTATCCTCTCCAAAATTAGGTCAAGACTCAAAGCAGCCTTCAACTAATTCCTAATAGGTCAACCTTTTGTGACGAAAAACAAATATATTTAGGAGCGTAATTATCTCATAATTAAAAAAATAATTATGAGATTTAGATAAAAAATAAGATGCAATGAAAGTAATTATCATAATCTCATGCTAAAACTATTGAGGACCTATTTGCAAAATAAAGTGGATTTTCTTTAATTTAATAGTTATTATCCTTGATTCCTAATTAGCCGTACTAATTAATTATGCATCTGAAAAAGAGAATATTTTTTAAGTAACAAGAAATATTCCTTGTTTAAAAAAATTAGAAGAAACAGAGAGAGCAAAATAGAATTTGATCAAAATCAGATATCACATCTTTATTAATTGAAATCAATTTACATACATCAAAACCATAATTGGATTGCAAAAAAAAATCCCCATCTTCATTATTTCTCTCTAAAACATCAACAACATTTAAATTTATATTAGACAATACCAAATCATCATCATCATCATCATCATCATCACCTAACAACTCAACCTGATAACTATTTGAATTTATCTCACATTCTCCATTTGCTCTACCATTGCTACTAATAACATCAATCCAGCCTTCCTCATTGGGATCCCAATCGAACCCGCTTGACCCGAATCCGAAACCCGCTAATTCCTGGATCCTTTCGATTGCATTGTAACCGATTTCTTCCTCTTCAGTCTCATCCTCTGTCTCTGAGTCGTGAAAAACCAAACGGAAATCCAACGCACTCTGAGGTGAAAATGTCGAAACCGAGCTGCTGTCTCTTTTCGAACCCGCATCGTATAAGCGCACATACGGATGGTTGAGCAACTTCTCGGCCGACCACCTCTCGGTCGGGTTTCTTTTCAAGCAATGCATTAGAAAATCCTTCCCTTCCTCTGATATCCAGTCTGGTATCGGAGGCACGGAATCTGGACAAAATCCAATCCGATAAACAGCTGCTAGTATATCAAAATCCTTTATGATGCCATGCCATGGAGTCTTCCCTGTGGCCATTTCTATTACTGTGCATCCAAGCGCCCATATGTCGGCTGCCGGGCCCTGCTCTTCCCCTCTCGCCACCTCAGGAGCCATGAAAGCCGGTGTACCCGATAATTGACCGGGTTTCTGATCATGGGCTCCACCCGTTTGCACCGCAGCACCGAAATCGGCAATCTTTGCGCGACCATCAGAACCAATTAATATATTTTGGCTCTTGATGTCACCATGAGTGATTGAGTTTGAGTGAAGATAGGAGAGACCAAGCAAGATATCTCTTGTGTATGAACTTATGTTTCGCTCATCTAAATGGCCTTTGGTATGGCCGGTAATGTGGTCGAAAAGGGACCCACGAGAGGCGAATTCTAGAAGGAGGTGAAATTGATAATCCGAGATATACGACCCGTGACAGGAGATGATGTGAGGTGAGCTGAGACTTGAGAGGATGCTTTGCTCGTTCTGTAATGGCGATGAAATTGAGACCTCGGCCGACTTGATTGCGTAAAGGTGGCCCGAGTTGAGATCAGATGCAAGGGAGACTGTGGCAGTTGTGCCGCGGCCAAGTGTGCATAGCCGAGTCAAGCTTGGTATAGTTGCCATTGCTGTGTTCTTAGTTAGCTTAGATGCTCTGTTTTGTTAAGAGGAATTGGAATTGTGGTGCTCTCTGTTTTAGTATGGTTTGGTATTATATATGGAGAGAGGAGAGGAGACCTCTTGTAACTTGTAGCTTGTAACTTGTAACAATACAAACAAATTGAATCCAGTGGGAACTGAAAGCGTGGCTGAATAGTTGCCTTTCGTGTGTGGGATCTGCTTCTTATTTTTATTTTTTTTAACTTGAAGAGGCGTGATTAGTGAGGTGGACAGATGAAATCTCAGCCGTTGGATCAAAATAATTGTGCAATGACGGCTTTAGGCACGCTTTTTCACAAGGAACCGGAATATTCAAGAATTCACATTCACCAGAGCCTTGAGGTAACACACTACTTTTTTTTACATTCAGACCATTCGATCAGAATTTGCACAATATTAAAGAGATCATATACATCGTACATCGGGCTGAATTGAGAGTTTTTTTTTTATAAATCATAAATAAAAAAAATCATTTTTACACTTCTAGTATGATTGCTTTGTTTTTTTATAAAAATCATAAAAAACGAGTTGGCAGTCCGTTCTCTGCAGTATTTTATTCTCCAGAACGGACTGCCAACTCGTTCTGGGTCATTTTTCAGAAAAATATCCAGAACGGATTCCCAACTCGTTCTCCATGAGTTCAAAATTTTTGGGCTTTGAGATTCGTGCCAAGTTAAAAAGAGCGGTCCAAATCAAGAGGGCGGTATTTTTGGGCTTTGAGATTCATGCCAAGTTAAAAAGAACGGTCCAGATCAATTAATTGTACAAGATTTCTGTAGCGTCATCAAATTGGGCTTTAGGCTTTCTTAAAATTAGTGGTGAGTGGTGACCATCAGATCTGCATTAAGATTCGTGCTTACTTATTAAAATCCGTGCATATATGTTTCAATTTTCGTGCATACTTTTTTTTTTTTTTTTCCACCGAGACGTATTGGCAGTCCCTTCTCCATAGAGAACGGACTGCCTGGAGTATAAAATACAGTAAGGAACAGACTGCCAACTCATTTTTTTTATGGTTTTTGTTAAAAACCTACGATTATGCTGGAAGCCTAAAAATGATTTTTTTATTTATGATTTATAAAAAAAAAACTCCTGAATTGATTTGTATTCTGATCGGATGGTCTGAACCTTAGTTAGAATATATGGACTTAAAATTTTTTTCGTAAGTATAAATTTAGACATCGATTGAACGACTCCGATAAAACATCATAAATTTAATCTGATACCTGTCATTATAACGTCTCCTTTCCTTTGTGCAAAAAGAAAAATATTTTTTAAGAGAATTAAATTTTGTTGTTTTATGTATTGAGGCAATTGACTGCATGCTTTAATGCAATTAAGTTTTGTTACTCAAATTAAATTAAAAACGCGTAATTAATTACGCTACTAATTCTTTGTTTGATTTTAGGAGAACGGAAAGCGTCTTATTAAAATTAACTCATTTAATTATGAAAAAAAATTACTAAATAATAATCTTTCAAAGCGACTAATTCAGCAAAAGAAGGTTTCGTTTTTTTTTTAAACGTAGCTCGGTCAATATATCTTCTTAAATCAATAAAAAAAAATTGTAAATTATCTTATAACAACATTTTATTACAAAAAAAATTAATATTTGTTTACGTATTTAATTAGCTTCAATTTTCTTGTTTTGACCAGGTAAAATTTAAAAGGCTAAAATTCTGCTGATTTTGCATTTTGAAGTTTGCAAAGATTTTGGATTTATTGTAAAAGCCTCCCCTTACCTTTATTTACCTCACATTATATATAGTCAAGTGAATTTTTTTTCTAATTAATTAAGACATAATTTTATGGTAACTGTTAATTTTCGTCATGAAGGACGCAATAATTTTTTTTTCTAAAACAATTATTATTGAAAATTTTAAATAATTTTGAACATAAAAAATATTGAAAAATAAATCTTTTATTTGTAATGTAATCCTCACACGGATAAGATATTCCTGAATTTCCATAATTGGCTTAATTTCCACATTGGTCATGTTCTACATGGTTGTTCCCATGCGGCAGAAATAGTACGTTCACTTTCGTGGTGGGTTACTAACAAAGTAACAGGTGCTGTGTTTGTTTTTGTCAGTGACTCGCTATATTGTAAGGTGTATAGATCCAATCCACAGAGAATCTCTAGTATAGTGGCGAGCTCGTGATATAATAGATTGAGAACATGGGGGTAATTAAGGAACGTAGTTAAGAAACAAAACCAATGAATCTTTGTCTTAATAAAATGAGAGTTCAACATTTCGTCTTAACATCGAACTTTCGGTTTTTCCTATTCCAGATCCTTTGTGGCGGATTAGGAGGTTCTCCTCTGTGTGCCAAGTCATTGAACCCGTGTGTACCATAGTAACAAATCAATAGTTCGCGTTCGGTTCGGCGGGATTAAAAATTTGTGATTCGGGTATAATTCGGGAATGATTCGGTACAATAACGAAGCAAAAAAAAAAAAAAAATGATGCGGGTGCCCCACTAATTGGAGTGGATCCAATGCTTGAAATGAATGGACAGCAGATCAGTAGAGCTCAGCGCTTTTTTTCTTTTGAAATCAATGGGCCGGCTCAAATTTGAGTATTAAATTATCCATTTTTTTCGCGTTTTTATCGTGAATAATTCGTGACTTGTGTTTTATATGTGTTTTATTCGCGAATAAAACGTATTATACGTTTTTCTGTTTTATTCGGAAACATAAAAAAGCGAATAAAACACGAATAAAATGCTAATTATTCGTGATTACTGTTACTACCGTGTGTACCATTTCTTTTTGGTTATGTTTTTTTAATGTGTCCTATGATTGAATGATTCGATTACTGTTGACTAGACAAAGGCAAAAAAAGGGATAAGTCTTATCTGACTTCTGAGTGTACTGAGTTTCATGCATGCAGTTGTCACAGTCCAACTAAATATATATATTTCATTTTGACTAACCAGTAAAATAAACAAAAAGATTAAAATAAGAAGCTGATAAATCAACGGTCTTTGGTTGGTGGTGGGGGCCGGATTGGTTTTTAAATTTTTATGGGGCCAAATTTAACCTCAATATTATATCATGGAACATTCTTTGCCACTAAATAAGATCAAGATTAACTAGATACTTATTATAACTATATAACTTAATTAAATGGAAGCATCCTTTGAAGAACCAATTTTTTTTTTTCTAAGAATTCCTTCTCCGCGTTAATTAATTAATCATTAATTATGTTGGGTTCTTTCTCTTAGCTTTGAGACTTTGACACGTGTCAGCATTGATTGGAAAGTTCTAAATAATGTTTGAAATAAATTTTCCTACTGAATTAAGTTTTTGTTTGAAGAGCATGTACAGATTTCCTTTATTCCAAAAATCTGATATAATATGAAATATGATAATTATTAGTCCAGGTTCTAAATAGCGCGCTATAGCGTTTTCGGACCACAAAAGCTATGACGCTATCGGCACTATAGTGCGCTATTTCGCGCTATAACGGAGCTATTTGGGCATAGCACTGTTTTTTTAGCCATTCTGTTATGACACGATAAACGCTATTTAAACCTTTGATTATTGCATATATATATATGTTCATCATTTTGGGCCGTTTAAATTATAATCTTATGATTTATGTTTTTAATTAACTTGACAATAATGTGACTAGATGTCTGGTCGGAGCCCTTCAATTCGCTTCTAAATTCGTGCAGCTAATATCAAATTGAATTTGATTCGATACCTATTGTAAACCTTCAAAGATTGTACTCTATATGTAAGAAAACAAATTTGCTTAAATTCTCATTTATGAACGGTGTTTCTGAAACTCCTGTTTTTCCGAATCCAACCGTGAAGTTGTTTCGAGATGCGTGCATAGAAAAAACAACTGTTTTGAGATGTGTGCAGAGAAGAATTGGACGGCTGGATTCATAATTTCAAAATTTTCAAAAACATTGTTCACAAGTGAGAGATTTAAGTAAATTTCAATTCCTATATGTACTTGTAAAAATATAGATTAATTAGAGTAAAAAATGGCAATATATTTACATTACTTCTCATTGAGCAGTTCTTGGAACATTATTTTGGTTTCTATAAGGATATATAATTAGATAAGAACTATTACTAGAAGCATCATGAGGTAAGAGTAGCTAAAACCAATTCATCTTTTTTTTTAACAATTTATTATTTGAGGTGAACTGAATCTGTTAATTCAATCATGGAGCTGTACCTCTAATTTTGAACTAACAGTTTAGATTTCTAGAAGGTTTAGGAAATGTTCGACTATTTATTGTGCGCGAGGGAAAAAAAACTTTCTTCAGATTCTGTTCGGCTAACCAATAGGAATGAATATGGAGTTGGATTTTGAATAGAATTTCACTGTTCACGTGGGGGAAAAATTCACGTGAACAGTAAGTCCTCCGAACAGAGCTTCAGACTTTGCAAAAATCAGCCCACATACACAATATTTCGGTCATTCAAAAAATTTCATTCATGTTTCCATTTTTGTTCCCGTTAGACGGACGAACAGACCCTTAATTCTAGAACTTGGATAATATATTTCGGCTTTTGACTCAGCAATTCAGCATGCCATTTGTATCTCCAATTTGGTGGTTTCTGGCAATTTATATAAATGGTCAAGTACAAAAAGTATTTGGATCTGGCAATTTATATTAATATTTTTCTTCTTACCGTTTATACAATTAATTTTAGAATTTAATTTTTAGCGTTATTATTCAATTTAATGGAGTTTATTTTCCTTTATTTGAATAGAATTTGATCAAACACTGAATTGAAAAAAAAAATCAACAGTGAAGATGTCAAAAATGCAAAACAAAAACACATTAATAAGAAATTAAGAGATATTGAACCGTTTCAACTGACAATAAACAATAATATATGCACCTTTTAGTTAAACGAACTCTAAAGTTGATTTTTCATTAATATATATGCACCTTTTAGTTATTCCTGTAAAACTACTTTATAAAATAAAGATGGATAATAAAAAAATGCAGAAAAAATATTTGTAAGTCTCAATTTTGAATTAGCTGAATGAATAGCTCAAACTTTTGAAGCTGAAAAATTACCGGGCCACTTGAGTTGAGATGAGAAAGTTCAGTCAATGATTTATTTGATATTTTGAAAATTTTGCATAAATATTTGTTATGCTTTTAGATAAACAAAAGCTCTCAGAAGTTACACACACACACACATATAACAGTCTCACGGAAAACACACTCATTTCTTTTTTCTTTTTGTTCATTAGAATTTCTCACGCCAGAGAAGAGTTGGCATATATATTCATTAGTTGTATTCATTGTTATTATTTTTTTTTCTTGTTTTGGAAAATATTTTATCAAAAATACAAATTGAGATGTCAATGATATTTTTTGTATCGGTTTATCCGACTAAATCTGAAATTATTGTAATTTTCCATTAGAAAAAAAAAATAGATTTTCTAATTAAATCCTGAATTAGTAAAATTAGACTCGACAGGATACGGATCAAATTTGCTTCGCATGATTGAAGCTCATACATTACATTGCAGAATATTGCATCAGACTAGCACACGCTTATTTGGGCTTAGTAGGGCTTTTTTGGGCTAAGCTTATATAAATAGTTCATGGGCCTAAAATATCCCTGCTAAATGTGGGAAGCATGACATGGTCATACTATTTTTGTAACTTGGGGTAATTTCGGCGTGATATTTCATACACTGCATATATCTTTCTAATATTGATAATAGATTAATAGGTTGAGTAAAATGATTTGATATGATCTGCGTTGGACCAAAAAAATTATTACGTATTGGGCATTAACTTCCAAACACATAACAATTATATTTCTCAAAATGTTAAGATATTGGAAAAAACTATAAATAAGTTTAGAAATTTAGAGATAAGTAATTTTAAATTTTTATTTAAACTGGTAGTTTGCTATATAAAATAAAAAAGTAAAAGAGAAAAAAATGTTTTAAATTGAGGTGCTGTCAGGTAGGGTCCGGATATTATTATATTTGAATCCATACTCTAAAAATTTTCAGGTTCAAATTTCAATCCATATGCTTATTAGTTTCAAATCGGGTCGGTTCTGGATCTGGATACCTATCTAGCCGTAGATATTTCAGATCCAGATTTTTAGTTCCGGATAAATGATTACTCAGAACTTGTTTGTGGATTATCGGATACCTATCTACCCTAAGCAGTTTTCCAGTTCGGATCCGGAGCAGATCGGATTCGGAGCGGGTATATGTCACAACTCATAAGGATTTGAGAAACCTTTTACGTTTAAACATAATTATAATTTCTTAAATATCTCACATAATATATCATTATAATATAAATTAAAATCTGCTCAAAATATTAAATGTGAGATAATTTTAGAAAGTAAAATATTGGAGTTGATTATTTCATTCTATGTTTCCAAAAATCCATAAATAGAATATCAATACTAATTTGTCTCAATCAACGAAGAGATCAGTAAATTTCAATGATTTGTGCAGAAAGGAAGATATTTGATAGACAAAGAGATAAAAAAATAAATTAATTAGTTTCGAAAATTTATAGACAAATAATTATCTTTTCATAATTATTAATATATGTTTTTATATTAAATAATTATAAAGAAATGATATTATCATTTTATCGGATATTTATACGGTATCGGGTCAGGTTCGGTTATGAGTCAGATAATTAAATCAAACCCGTATTCTATCTATTACAGTATTGGTTCTGGTTCAGATCCGGGTCGGATATTAAATTATTAGTTTTGTAACTGTACCCATCATTTAACCGATGATATTTTTTAAACCATATCCTACCCAAATTAATCGGATCCGGGTCAGTTCCGATTCAGTTCCGGATCAAACCCATGTAATCGGATAAAAGTAGCACCTCTAGTTGTAAATAGAATAAAATAATGGGCTTGCATTTTCATTTTGTTATGCTATCACTTTTTTTTGTTCGTTAAAATGTCATAACACAATAAAAAAAAATGGGTTTTGTATGGGTATTGTGACAATTCTTCCACGCACAACGGATACATGGGATTTGTTCGTTAGTGCAACAATTATTTTTATTTCTTAATGTAAATGAAAAATAATTAAAAAATTAATCATAAAAAATTTCAAAATGGTTAGATAAATTTGAAGAAATAAATTGTTCAGGTTATTTATTTTCTTGTTAGAAACGCATGCATGCCTTTTGTTCCATTTTGTATGCATTTTTTTCCTCTCATTTTTTATTCATTTTATTAACAAATAATTTGTCTTCAAATCACACCGGCATGTAAATCATGATTTTAGATTTTTTTTTTAATCAAAGTTTATTTTTTTATGAATTAAACATATAAAGATGGCTGTTTTAATCTCAAACTATAGATATAGAAAAAGGTCAACATTTTATGAAAAAGGTTGACTGATGTTAAAAAAAAAAATCCTTTTTAAATCTAATAAAAATGAAAAATGCATGCATAATTATTCCTTTTATTGCCTGAGACCCATTTCAATAATTTGACACTCTAAAATAGCATCAAAAAATTTAAAACTAAAAAAAACTAATTTTTTGTATACCTTAGTTTTCTCTTTGATTATTTTACCAGAAAATTTGTAATTATAAATTCCTTTGAATTTGAGTTTGCTATTTTTTTTTTCTGTAAATGAAGTCATGAAGACATCTAAATGCACATTATTCACATTTTTCATACATTTATGGGCAGTGGATAAAAAGATAAAAATATTTTAGAGTTCAGATGAAATTCCTTTTAACAAAATTTTAATAAATAAAATCTCCAATTTTCTACTGTTTATAGACCAAAGGACCTTTTCAAACTAGTTCCAGCCTCACAAAAAGTCTGGATAGATTCTGGTACTAGATGGTATGATCATGTCATGAATTGATTATATAGGGTACGTTTGGATGAACTCTAGAATAGCTACTATTTAGAATAGAAAATAAGAATAGCTACTGTTTAAGAACAATACTATTCAGAACAATAAAAAAGTTGTTTGTATTACATATTTGAAATAGAGTTTCGAGGGAATAGCTACTATTTAATAATTTATGTGTAAGATTAAATATAATACAATATAATATTAATTCAAATATTAAATGTAATATAATATTATTTTAAATATTAGATTAGTATTAAATAAAATATTATATTAAATATAATATAATATTAGTTTAAATATTAAATGTAGTATAATATTATTTTAAAAATTAGATGAGTATTAAATAAAATATTAGATTAAATATAATATAATATTATTTTAAATATTAAATTAGTATTAATAAAATATTAGATTAAATAAAATATAATATTAGATGAAATATAATATAATATTAGTTTAAATATTAAATGTAATATAATATTATTTTAAATATTAAATGTAATATAATATTAGTTTAAATATTAATGTAATATAATATTAATTTAAAAATTAGATTAGTATTAAATAAAATATTATATTAAATGTAATATAATATTAGTTTAAATATTAAATGCAATATAATATTATTTTAAATATTAGATTAGTATTGAATAAAATATTAGTTTAAATATAAAACAATGTAATATTAATTTAATTATTAAATGTAATATAATATTATTTTAAATATTAGATTAGTATTAAATAAAATATGATATTAAATATAATATAATATAATATTAATTTAAATATTAAAATGTAATATAATATTATTATTAAATAAAATATTAGATTAAATATAATATTAATTTAAATGTTAATTGTAATATAATATTATTTTAAATATTAGATTAGTATTAATATTGAAAGCAACAAATGCTATTCCATGTTTTTGTAAGAATAGTGAATAGCAATGCTATTCTAAAAACAGTAGCTATTCCGAATAGCTCTATTTCTCATTTGGATGCACCTTGTTCCGAATAGCAATGTTATTCTAAAAACAGTAGCTATTTTTGTGCATCCAAACATACCCATATATTATTTGACAAAAAATCATTCACTGTTATGTAAATTTACAAATCGTTCACTGTTATGTTACATTACCTTAAATATTCACAGTTGATTTAGACGGATTAATTTGCATATCAAAAGTTTAATTTAATGTATGAACGAGGACTACATTGAATAAGAAGAGAAGATAATTGGGCAAAATGTGCACAATTTCTCTCAATATTCTTCATCTTCAAATTACTTGCTAAATAAACTCAGTGTGCACAAATCCTGTTTTCAAATACATGAAATGTACAAGATTTTAAATATCATGAACAGTGTTATGAATTTGAATATGGGCCTTCCTGGAAGAAAAATGTTTCTACTTCCTGATCTACTAGAAAAATTCGCCCAAAATGCATTATTTTTGTCTAAAGTTTAATTAATCATGGTTGAGTCATATTTATGTATTTTGGGATGAGTGAGTCTATGGTACTATGCATATCACGATTTAATCCATAATACGGATCAATATTTTTGTTTTCAAAATTCTAATTGTCAATCCAAATCGTATGGTACTATGCATATCACGATTTAATCCATAATACGGATCAATATTTTTGTTTTCAAAATTCTAATTGTCAATCCAAATCGTTCAAAATGATTTTCATATGAATATTTACTTGCAGACCAAATTTTAGTTTTTTTTAGAATTTTTTTACTATTTTTAAGATAGGTAGAAAATCACTGTTTTTGGATGGTCCAGAATTTTCAGATCAAGTGATTTTCTACCTATCTTAAAAAATAGTAAAAATTTTTTGAAAAATATAAAATTCGGTCTGCAAGTAGATATTTATATGGGGATCGTATTGAACGGTTCGGATCGACCATTAAGATTTTGAAAATGAAAATATTGACCCGTACTACAGATTAACCCGTGATATGCATAGTACCATAGACTCACTCTTTTGGGATTGATATCTCATATAGTTCATGTTGACTTTATTTATTCATATTATGTATGCTCCAAGTCAATGCTAGATTTTGCAAAACTTATGCTAAGCACTGCACCTCTGTTAGAGAAATTCAGTGTCATTGACTTGGAGGATGCCATGGAATTTTTTGAGATGCTTGATATCTTTCCCAGGTTATCAAAGAAAGCTAAAATCAAATTTGTCAACAGATGTGATGAAGAGTCGGGGGCCGACCGACCTTAATACAACCCAAAGGGTGTTTAGCCACCCCTATGAATTCAAAAAAAATAAAAGTAATTAAATAGCAGTAGTTTCAAAAAGCATATATGTACAACTCATGTATACTTGCCAGTATTTTTATAACTCCTAGCCCTAGGATTTCAGGTTAAATTAATAATGCATATGGTAGAAAAGAGGGCGTGGAGAGATATTTCATCTCCAGTATCATGCTTAATTCTGCAATAGTTTTTGATATTTTTGTGGCATGCTTTGAAACTGATATAATGACCTAATTTGTTTTTCTTTTTGATGAAGTTGAGGTTAAGTCTCTTGTCTGATGGGGGCATGGCGAGCAGTAACATTCCCGTTCAAAATTAATATGAATACGAAATTTGGGGAAATCCCTAACTGTGCTCAGAACTTGTTCGATGAAATGTCTGAAAGAGACCTTATAGTGTGGGATTTAATTTTTACAAAGTCTTGCCATGGGAAAGTTTTCTTAGTTTCTTTTTGCCAGTGCAGACACAATGTAAATAAACCAAATTACTTCACTTTTTGTATGTTTTTAGAACAGGGTTTAAGGTAAGAATTGAATAATTGTTTGTGTTATTTTTTTTTTGAAAATCCTACCGGGGGCTGCCATGTTTCCCCGGCTTCTGTCAATTTTGCTCATGTGAAAAGATGCAGTAGCTCTTGTCTTCCTCTCTTTCCTTTGCACTTTTGTCTGAGTAACAGGGTATAATGAGGGTGTGATTGCGTGAACTGGGAAGTAAGAAGAGTCCAGATTGAACTACTATGTGGAGAGAAAATGAAGAGGCACGACAACTGTTTGATGAAATGTGTGAACCACTGGAGAACTGCTTGGGATAAAATGTGGTATAGACTATCCGCAGGCAACCACACATGCAGCACTATCACTACCTGCAGGGTGTCATGGTGTTCTATTACGTATTTTGAATGGTTTTCCGATCTTTTGATCAGCTTTTGGGCTACCAAGATTAAAGTGTTTTAAGTACAAAATTATATTTTTTTTTTCTTATATATACGACCCCATAGTTTAAGCAAAGTGATTCTCAATTTCTAATTTGTATGTACTTTGACCGTTAATTTGTACATCTCTGTTTGACTATTAGTATCAGGTGGACAATTAGAGAATCAACTTGCTCGAGAGACAAAATCTTTACTCTTTAAATAATAAAAATGCAAAATGGGATCTGAAATATCTAACATCCGTTTCCAATTCTTTGCACTGTATTTTGCATTAGTTTTGTATTAATTTCTTTCAAACCATGCCCCTTTTTCCATGCTATGTCGACCTTAAACGCCTTACTCTCTCATGATCAATCTCCTTGGGTTATTTTGGTCATGGTCTATATATGATATGTGAACATCTGTGAGACGAAATCTCCTTATGCATCTGTGGACGAGAGCAATTTCGGTCCGATGCCTGTCGGACTCAAACTAAGTTCGATGGGTTCCATAACTGTCCGATCTGCTTTAAAATCTGTGCGCAGCTCTTTAATATTCGTGCACATCCACTTTAATATCCGTGCGTATGTATTTAAAGCAGATTAGACGGTTATAGAATCCATTGGACGCAAATTTAAATCCAATGGGCGTCGGACCAAACTGCTGTCTCTGTGGACATCACTGACCCGAACCAATCTAGAATATACGCTCTATGGGAAGAATCGCTGAAATGTTTTTTTTTTTTTTCCAATTAATAAACTGTTGCATTTTATGTAAACCAAGTATCAAAATAGTTTTATACAAACCGACGAATGAACAATCAAGCTAATTATAGCCCCTCTCTTAAACTTCTTACACTGTTCAAGAATCCTCTAATGAAAAGTTGTTCTATTCCTTTCCCAGCAGATATTCTTCAGATATGCATTCTAACAAACTTAACTATCATTTATATATCCCTAAAAAAGGAATATATCTATCCATCTGCCACAAATCCTCAATTGAAGTTAACATTGGTAACTTAAGCGTGTCCTTCAGATTTCTACTTTCCACAAATTACTAGAATGATTCGCTCTTAGAAAATAAAATTACCAAGGGCTTTTACCAAATTGGACCAAGCAAACAGATCTAAAAATAACCAAAGCAAACAAATAATCTAGGCCCCTTAAGTTCATATCACTATAAGTTAGGAGGGTCAGGTCAGACTGATGAAATCAAGGGGCCCGCTATCAGCATCAATAAGATAAAGAAAGGGAACTTAGGTGGTCTTTAAAAGATAAGATAAAGGAAAGGCCTTCTTTCTTGCTACTTGCTTACCAAGAGAAAAAGATAAGATAAAAGAAAAGAAATTTATGTGGTCATTAAAAGTATTTGAGGAACAAAAGACCCTACATTTTTTTTCTTCATTTTATTCCTTCATTATTCAATTTTTATTTTATTTTATTGTCCATGGTTGTTCCATCATAGATCTCCCAGGGCTTGATGCAGTTGTAGGCATTAGTTTGGCATTATTTTTTTCGCTTGATAATATAGGATTTAATTGGAATAAATAGAAGAATAAGATAAGTGAATGTGAAAGTCTGTAAAGACGCACTAATTTATTTATGTATTCAACACCAAAAATAATAAATTACATGGTTTACTATGTATATAAATTGGTAAACTAATTTGTCAGAACTATGATAAACCTAGCTTTGGTCTAGAGAAAGATGCACATTGTCTCTATGTGGGAGGTTATGGGTTCGAAATCCAGATGGAAATTTTTTTGTTATAATAACAAGGGTATTAAATAGTTAGGTGACTTGACCTCCAACTTTACTCACACAAAAAAAATATGTCTGAACTTTAATATTCTCTATATCTTAGATCCAATATATATATGGTGTGTTTGGATGGGTGAAGAATAGCTACTATTCCGGATTAGTACTATTCCGAGCTACTAATATATGTTTGGGTGTGCTTGGATTAGCGAATAACCACTATTCTTTGTTTGTCTTTTGTGGGATAGTTCACTATTCTACTAATCCTACAAAATATTGGGATATCTACTATCCTCAAAATTGGAATAGCTACTATCCTTGCACTATTCTTGATTCATCCAAACGCACCCTATGGTACTAATATCTCTCTTCATATAACAAAAGAAATTACAATCACGAAGTATATAAAAAACATTAATTATTTCATTAAACAAAGTACCAACCCGAGACAATACAAATAAAAGATAAAACAAAACATAAAAGTAGCTAAAGCTACGCTATAGTTTTTTCAGACCACAAAAGCTATAACGCTATTAACTGCTTTTCTTTTCTAATGATTCTAAATAGCTAGCTATAATTGCACTATAACTGTGCTATAGTTTTTTCGGATCTTAAAAAGTATAGCGCTATAATCGCTATTTAGAACCTTGCATAAAACAAAAACAAAAAATCCAACCAGTATATAGCAAGTAATGCAACATTTGTTATAAATTGATACTTACTTTCATCAGCTCGAGTTTTCTGATTTTCACCACTTATCACAAAAAGGAAAATTCAAACTAATTGTGTTCCGTGTTGGCAAAACAACAGCTCTTCGTAGAACACTTTCTTGAATCTTTGCATGGTTGTGGAATCAAGCGCAGGAACAACTTTTATACCGCCATCCTTTGTTGTATCATTCATTATGTGGATAACTCTGTTTTTAGTATATTGTTCCCATGAGAACAGTTGCGGTGCACTCCATCCGAAATCTACATCACTTAGTTGCATCCCAAGAATGGTTCGAATACTAATATCCGATTCTGGAATTTCACTCACTCTGATTTTCTTGTTGTAATTCACCTCCACACAATCAATAAAAGATCTGATGTACTCATCAGTGAGTCCATCAACAGCAGCTTTCACGGTGGCCGCCACATTGCCAATTGGATGCAATGTAATCTTTGACACTTCAGATGCCGCGGAGATCCGTATAATTGCATTACCAAAATATTCTTTGAGCGGGGGATTAAGGCGGTTGCGTACATCAGCAGTAAAATAGAAACGCGATTTACTGTCTGGAGTGAGTCCTTTGGCAATGCAATAGCACTTCCAGACAAGTGCAGAGACCGCAAAGAAGGTCGAAACACTGGTGCCATTGCTGCCCTTGCTACATTGGTTTTTGAGATCCATAATTTGTTCCTTTGAGACCCTCAACAAACTTAAAACAATGGAATTTGTATCATCTTTTTCGATTTGTGGATCAGTTGTGTACTCTGGGTAATCGAAGCTGATTTTTGGTGGAGATGACTGAGCTTGAATCGGAGTGTTGTCAAAGGAGGGTGGAACGACGCTCTTTAGGTCTTCTCTTGCAATTCTACTCCATGTTTGGTACATATGAGAAGCACTCCAACCATCGATTATAATGTGACTATTGGAGCTACCTAGAACGACACTACCACATTTTAGATATGTTACCTGCCGAGTGAGAAGCGTGTGGTTAGATATATAAACAACATTCTCACTTGTCAAAATTATTGGAAACAAATATGTAAATGTCTGGTTATAACAACAGGAAAGGAAAGGCATATCATATCATATGACTATCAACCTGTAACATTTGTATGAGGGACGATGACAAGTCCTCTTTAGGAATAAAAAGTTCGGTCAGCTCACGCGACATCGGCTCGAATTCGATGCTTTCTGCAGTGCGGTCCAACCGGGCCACCTGAAAGAGAAGTCCCTTAGCATTGCAATCTATCTGGTCACGACCATCTTTCCCGACCACATGCCGGCCAGCGAGAGGGTAGAGTAGCACCAGTGCTTTGGCCAGAGCAGACTTCAAGACCTCAGCACACATGAAGTCCTTCGCACCTTCCATGTTTTTGTACAGATATATGCTGCAGATGGGCTTGTTGCTGACCGAAACGAGGTCGAGATTCGACAGAATGAGCCTTTCTCTCGGGGTCTCTTCAGATGGAACCACAAAGGTCGACTCTAATATTTCCGCCATGATTATTACCTTGGGCAGCTTCCTCTCCTTATATCCCTTTGGTCTTTTGATCGATGGTATTATGATGAGATTCCTTCCTTAGTTTCTAATCCGTTTGGTTGGTTGGTATATATAATGAGATTGGTGTGTTTTCATTGGGTGTGTCATACAAAGAAGAATGAAGATTATTTGTTGTTTATTGATAGAAAAGATGTGTACACATTCAAGGTTTACATGTGCTTATGTAGCCTAATGGGCTGTTGCTCTTTCCTGAACTATAGTATAATATAGCCGTTGTTATTTCCTATTTACACAAGATTATATATAGCTTGGACATATTTGAATACAGCTGACTATTCCTAAATTGAGTGATCTGCTAACTTTGCTAATTGGAGCTGTCAGTTATTGGGTCGTATTTAATTTGATTATTTTTCATTATTTTCAAGGGGGAATTTCACGTGTACCCCTCAAAAACTTTAAAATTATGTATGCCCCTCTCTAAAGTTTGAAATTATGTATTTCCTTCTCCAAACTTCAAAAACTCACAAATTTATCCATTTTATTGTCTTTTATATTAAAACTCGTTTTAAATTTATAAAATATCCATTTTACCATTTATAAGAAGTATATAAATCTCATTAGACTCAAATTTGAATATGAACAGTTCCTCTACTGTCCAAACTGCTTTTAGAATTGTCCACACGAGATCAGCACGAATCTTGATGCAAAAACGCATGCATATTGAAGCGATTTCACATATCATAATACAATAGAAGCTAATTGAAATTGCTTTAAGATCCGTGTAGTTAGATCAACGCGAATATTGAAGCGGTGTGCACAAATCTTAATGCGATGCGCATGAATTGGATGGTAAAGGAATCCTTTAGATTCAAATTTGAGTCTGATTTGGTTTGTATGTTTTTAATAATAGATAAAATGGGTACTTTAAAAATTTAGAATGAGTTTAGTATAAAAAATAATAAAATGGATAAATTTATAAATTTAAAATTTAGAGAGAAAAATACTAATTTCTAACTTTAGAAGAAAATATACATAATTTTGAAGTTTTTGAGAGTTGTACGTGAAATTCCCCCTATCTTCAACAGCGTGGGACTCCCCATTTATGGGCTGTCACAACCTAATTTGTACTGTCTATTCAATAGTGTGGGACTCCCCATTTATGAGCTTTGTCACAACCTAATTTGTATTGTCTATTCAATAGTGTGGGATTCCCCATTAAACGATCATCCCAAAAATGGTGGGTCCGGAAACCCTAATGTAAAAAAAAAATTGGGTTTTGGATTGGAACCATCCGATTAGAATCCGACGTTCTATCTCGCACGATCTATTTCGGAATGTGTGCTCCATCTTAAATCTGGCGCTCCATCTTCCGTGCTCATTTCGAATCGGATGATCCTGATTTAAAACTCAAAAATTGTGTTACATTACTGGATCTCGATTCAAAAATGGTTGGTAATTAATTAAAGGTACCAGTTACGAGTAACTTGAAAGAGAGTGAATTAATTTCAATCATACGGTGTACAGTATAAGGTCACCAGAATACATCTGATAAGCGCATGGGAACACTATTACACTCCGAAAGATTTTTTTGTGGATGAACTATAGTCCAAAAAGAAAAAAAAAATTATGAAATTGAAATAAATGAAACAGATGCTAGTTATGCCAGTTATGCCAGATGGTTATTATATAATATTGTTATTCACTGTTAATATATAGAGAAAATAAACAAGGTTTTCATTAATTTTTATCTCTATAGGTTTTGTTTGATGGTATCAGTACTCTAATAGTTTTATTGTAAGTTAAAATTATATATCGACCTTTTAGTGGATTTGAGTATTAGTATTGCAATATTAATTACGTGATCTCCAACGAAAGAAAAAATTAAAGCATTCAAAAGAAAAAAAAACATTAATAGCATGTTCAGTCACCGCTAGAGAATAGAAATAGGTATAGAAACAGACATACGGTGAACTTCGTTTTACTATTCACATAGAGAAAAAAAATTCAACACGTGAACACTAATTTTTGGACAACAGCCGAACAGTGCCTAATAATATTAATGAGCGAAAAAATTTCATGCAGTTACGTGATGGACTTGGTGTTTAATTTGAAAACTTGGTTTTCCTTCTCCTTTGTCCAGGCTTGAGAGTACGTACTAGCTACTTATGTTTTAAAACATATTCAATGTTAAAAATTTAGAATGTGGCAACATCAGCAAAAATTCTTACCGGAAGAAATTAGGGGTGTCCATCGGTTTGGTTCGGTTAAAACCGAAATAAAATAGACAAACTAAAGTTTTATTCGGTTTTCAAAAATAGAACCGAACTGACCGAACTATACTTATTAACCGATTAGAACCGAGCCAAAATAAATTTTAGTTTGTTCGATTGAACTGAACAAACCAAAGTAATTCAATAACTCAGCTGGTTATGGAATGTGCTAGCTAGGTTATTGACAGACTGTGAACGATACACAACAGTTTCAGAGAACTTCCAATTTGAATGGAATTGATTCTGGATTGTAGTTATGTTATGCAGCAGTATCAACCTAGAATTGTCAGGTTTAGGAATTAGACATGTAAATACAGTGTATGTTATTCATTGACACCAAAAAATAGAAAAGAACAAAAATAGCAAAACTTGTAAAAGGTCAAAGGACTTCTTTCATTTTAATATTTCTATTTATTCAAATGAGGATGTCTTTGAATTGCAACATTTTAGGTTTTCACCTCCTTAATTATAATTACTAGACTTAATTAAATCATGCAAATTAGTTCATGTGCCATTATAATTATATATTAAGCCTTAGTTCCATTATAATTTTCTGCATTGAGAAAAAAAAAACTTTCTAATTTGATAGTTTTGTCCTGATTTAATATATTTTTTTAAAAAGGTTGAAATAAGCTGATGCATTACATTAAAGGAAAGAATCTAATTTGATTAATATATAAGTGCTACATTAATTTTATGGAGATCACAACTTAGATATCATATTTTGTTGCATCCACTCATTTAATACCATTACTTATCAAGTAATCGGTAAATTATAAATCGCAATACCCAAACTAATTTATCTGAATAAATATTTCATCGATCCGTCAATTTTTCTAATGAACTCAAAGGTTATAATCTTGTCAGATATGAACTTTTAATGTAAACTTGTCAGTATGATCACATCATCATACGACCATATATATCTTTAAATAAAAATAATTGCAAGACATAAAAATAACGAAAAAAACTATGCCAGTTGCCACCTCTTATAACTGCACTTGGCAAAAAAGGATTGCAATAAACCCCAATTTCATTTGCTTTCAAACTAACAATTAACCCAAGTTCAAATTCCAAGTAACATTAGTACCCACTAACAAATTAACATCTTGCTAAATAAATTTATAGGCATGAGACCGGATTTGATGCAGGCAGCTTTGAGGCGTTGAAGATTGTACTGCTCGGCCAAGGCAAAGGTGGTCTCCACCGTGTCGGCTGAGATCCGTTCGCACAATCTTTCCTCTGCTAATTTGTAGAGGTCATCCACCAAAAATCGATCTGCTGCTACTAAGAGATGTTGTGTCAGTTTCACCGAATCAGATATTTCCATGGGTTCACCATCCGCTGCTGTATCTATCTCCGGTACCGAATCCGTATATATAAAATTAAGCAAACATTTAAAGACCATGGGTTCCACATCTTCAATCTTTATCGGCTCGATGTCATATGATTTTTCACTCATCAGCCCAAAAAACTGCGCATGGAACACAGGTGATCGCGCAGCAAGCACACACCTGTGTGCATGAAAGATCTCACCTTTTACTTGAAAGTTTACATCCGCTCCTACTCCACTCTCCAAGAGGTTGCCCAGATGGTGTCGCAAATTCAAAGACGGTGCGGGCACCGGCACCTTAGTAGATTCCAGTACATTGCTAATTGAGCAATGAACGGTGAAGCAATCGTCTCTGACATACTGTGCCTCAAGTTGAGATTGTGTTATGAACAACTTGAAATCTGACTCTATTCCAACAGCAACACCGCTCTTCCTGGTAGCTTTCTGCCCAATACATTTAAATAAACCATGTTTGGTGTTCTTCTCCGACAGCCTGCCCGTCTTATCTAACAAACTTAATTCATATCTAACCGCATATGTAATGGCCTCAGCTGGATCGGTCAAAAGCACGAGGGATAATGACACGTAAGGAGAGAACTTTTGGGATTGATCAAAGTTTACTGTAAAAGGGCCGCATCGGATGGCCCACTCAAGACCTCCGATGCGGAAGCTGCTCGAGTCTACGTGTCTACTTAAAACATCTCTTATAGCCGAGTAACCAACGATCTTGCAATGGTGGGTCCCACTCACCAGACGATTAACACATACTGATGTTGTGAAATTGTTGTTTCCTTCACAGGATGCCATCTCCTTTACTGATCTTCTGCAAAACATATGCAAGTTAGAGATTTACATTGTGGAAAAAGAGAAAAAAATAACAAAGAAAACTAGCTAAGATCTCGTTACCTCCTAGCAATCGTTAATAATTTGTGCAAGATTTTTGGTTTGCCTTTGGAGCTTTTATAGAGATCAAAATCTAAATTTGGGTTTTCCAGTTGTGAACAAATTAGAAACCTGATATTAACACTTTCTTTATTTTTAACATTTTTTAAAATTGGCTTACCTAAAATAGATTTTAATATTCGTCTCCCCAATAAATTAATTTGGAAAGTTATTTGTGAACAGAATCAAATTAGGAATTAACCTCATATTAATTAGTTAGCACTAATGCTATTTTTGTTAGGACCTGCAGGAGAAGGATGCTAAATATGCAATTTTATACATGACACAAGTATTAGTATTAATATTATATTAATTACCAACTTGGACATATATATGTCCAAAGCATCACATTGCATCAATTATATAATAGCTATTTTTGCTCGGACTAAATATTATATTACATGTGTCGAATATAATATTATAATAGCTCTTTTTGCTCTTTTTCTCTTTTTTTTTTCTAGTTAAATGGATTGGTCGGTCCAATTCATTTTTTAAAACCGGTTTAATTGTTTAGTTTGATCCGGTTTAGATATTTTCAAAACCAGTTAGACCAAACCGATAGGAAAAAAAAGAGTATAATTCTTTGAACTTATAAAAAACTAATTATGAATTTTTTTTTCTCCTTGAGTATGAAAAATCACTAAACCATAATTCAATTATGTGTACTGAAATAAATAATTTTTTGAGCCTAGCTATAATAAAATTCTAAACAAAAACTTTCAATCACTGGTTCGGCTTGCAATAATATATCACTGGTTAGTTTTACTGTACTTGTTATAATTGAAAGTAGTATAATTTAATTAGACTTATATTTATTTTATTAAAATGTCCATTTATCTCGATATCTCAGTCAGTAATTAGTTATGCATTTCTATGTTACAACGTCAAATATATCAAGCATCATATTTTTATTAGTACCTTTTAAATCAGTTTACACTCTAATTTATATTTGCTTTATGTTACAATTTGTAATGTAAATTTTCAGTTTAAACAGCTAGGCCATTTATTAGTTCCACTTGGTGAATCGATGAGGATTAAATTTGAATTAGTGTATGCATTAAATGATACGCCGAGTGATAGCGAAGAAAGAGAAGCTGGCCGAACTCGGTCTCTCTCCTCTCTCTTCGAGTCCGTATCCTCTGAGATATCTCAATTTTTGCGTGACCGACGTGTCCGGTGCCTATTCGGGCGGACGTAGGGGGCCAGTTTTATTTGAGCTTTGAGATTCGTGCAGAACTTATTTGAACGATTAAGATATTCCAAAAAGTCACGCAAAGTTTGAGATATCTCAGAGGATGAAAATTCTTTCTCTTCTCCAGTTCTACATAAACCCCTCTTCTCTCTCACCTCTCCCACAAAAAAAAAACGAGAGAGAAAGAGAGAGACTCAAATCTAGTTCTCTGGGGAGGATTCGGATTCGAGTCAAACACTGGATTTGGAGCGATTTCTGTTATTACATCTCCATTTTTTGTGAGTTCAAAGAGGTTTAAATCGATCTTGGTTTCTGAGTGTGTCAAGTTCGAATCTTCCAGATCTAAGTTTGGTTTCTTTCTAAGTTTATCTAATTTCAGATCCCTTTACCTCAGTTATTATTACTCAACCCGGAATTCCTTTGCTAATTTCCAATTTGGGTGACTTAAATCCCAATTTTAAACATGTGGGGAGATATCAAACCGATGCTCAAATCTTAGGAAAAAATACCTGATTACTTCCCGAATTTACCGAGAAAAGACTGGTCGATTAGCCTGGTAAAATTCGTTACAATTTCAGTAATTTTCATGGCTGGTTTGTAATTGGCCTTGCAATTAGTGCACATTTCGGTCGGTATTACAATTCGCAAACTGACCTCTTCTTCCCTTCTACCATGTACACTTGTGAAACCCTCGAATTTGATGCATTCTTTTTCGTACCAAAAATGGAGGAGTTTCCATTTAACATAGTGCCTAAGGTGGCCTTCTTGCTCATGACAAGGGGCCCACTGTCGTTTGATCTGCTGTGGGACCGGGTTTTTTAGGGGCATACTGGTCTTTTTCAGTTTATGTGCACACTTTGCCGGATTATAAACTCAATGTGTTGAAGGATTCGGCCTTTTATGGTCATCAGATTCCGAGTGAGGTTTGTTTGTGATGTTCTACTTTTTTATGGGTTTTGTTGCAATTTTACATTGCTGATTAATAGGTTTTTTAATATAGGAAAACTTAGTTTTCTCTCTAATTTAAAGCATATATTTGGAATTTAATGACTTATATAAGGTATTTGGGTATCATACAAGCTGGGTTAAAATATAATTCAAATGTTTGGTAGGTTTCAAATATAACTTCCTTTGTTAATTTTGAAATTCACTTTTTTTTAGTAGTCTGAATTCTGGATTGTTCCTAATCTGTTTATAGATGGTTGTGCAAAGCCGGGAGCTTTTTGCGCTTCCTCCACCTCCTTTTAGCAGCCCCAACAATTTGAGCACATCCTCTCGGGAGCTCTTTTAAGAAAAAGGCATTGTCTATAACATCTTCTATGTTTATAACATCCTTAACCCAATGCTTCTCTCTCTCTTTACAATCTGCTTCATGTCAGCATCTTTGCAATGAGAGACAGAAGCATTGGGTGAAGGAGGTCACGACTCAATGTCTCCACTTGCTCGCTAATGCCGTGTATTAGTAGAACCTCCTTAACAACAGCATCCTACAGCTTACCCAAAACCAAATCGACTGATATCTCGAATTTCAAAAAATAGTTGAAAACCTAAACTTACTCGATAGCAGGCGACTCAATATGTTCTACCATCTAGGTCTCGAGAGATCGCTGACAACCAAGTCCACATAATCGACACTGTGCCGAGCAAACAAAGAGAGGGGCGATTCATCCGATGCCATATCGGAGAGGCCCGGAACAATCAAAGAAGAGAAGAGGACGAACTCTCTTGGAGATGGGATCACACAGGGAGATTTAGTGTTAAATCACTATATCAAATACTTAATTGTAGAGGAATATTAATAGAACAACCTTTACTGTGGTAGACATTACTTATTCCTCCCAAAATAATTTTTTTTTTATGTGGCTGATCTTTAGAAATAGGGTACTTTAGCAAAAAAGGATGGATAGGCAGTACACAATGTATGTTATGTGACCAGCCAGAAACTGTAAACCATTTATTTTTACACTGCCCATTAACTAAACAAGTCTAGTATTAGTTAGGAAATAATCAGTTACATTACCAGTTTTGGAGAAATTTAAAAGATGTGTTTCATTTTGCAACAGCTCTTAAAAAAGTAGAAAGAACTGTTTTTCTCATAGTTTTTAGTGCTACCTGCTGGACCTTATGGAGACATATAAATGAAGTGTGCTTTCAATCTATACAACCCAAATGAACTAGATCATTGATCTATTTAGTAATTTCCTTAGTTTTATATTGGACAGGCATACAAGAACCAAGAAGAAGGTCCATGCAGAAACAAAGAAGTGGATGCCACATAAAGACACTATGGATGCTATCCCATTAAGAGTGATCTGGTCAGGAGAAGAAGAAAGTGTCTCTTTTCAGCTTGGCAATGAATCTGCTATTGAAAGTGCTTGAAGAATAAATATTAGCCATTGAGAATCTCCAAGTTTTGGATTGTTTATATGGGTGATTAGCCTCAGACTGTAAGATTGGACTAGTTTATTTGAGACTTAGATATCAGTAGCTGTCAATTTTAAGTATGTGCTGCTGTATGCTTATTAGATATGGTTTTTGGAACATTCAGATGGAAGTGTTAGGTAGTTATTTTGTAGCAGGGAGAGCTGGTATCTGCTCTCCAAAGGTTATGAACCTATGTCACTAAACTCTGTTTAGTTTTTAATGAAACTGAGCTTTGGCCTTTTCAACCAAAAAGAAAAATCAGAGAAGAGGCAGAGGCGACGATCAGATATGAGGCGGAGAGAAGGAGAGAAGAAATTTATGGCTGGATTCGAGCCGTACTTCAAAGAGTATTTGGCACCAAGATTTCTTTGGAGCGGTAATTTTTTGCAACAATTGGCGTTAATTCTTTTGGAGTGAACACAGGTAGAGAGAAAAGAGAAAGAAGGGAGGGGTATAATGGTTATATTTCAATCATTAATACTGTTTAGTATATTTTAAGTGTTAAATTTTTTGTCATATTATTTTTGGGTAAACATGTGAGTTTTTATCATTTTGAAGGGTAAATATGTTATTATAAAGGAAATACATAATTATAAAGTTTTAGAGGGGATACATGAAATTCCCCGTTATTTATTTGTTCAAATTTGAAAATCTCAATGCTTTCCTTTTTTTTTCAGGACTTTGTATAGTATTGTGTTTGAGGAATATTTTTTTAAGACAATTTTATATATACTAAAAAAAAATTATTAAGACAATTTTCTTATGAAATTACATATATTTATGTAAATTTTATAATTATGAAACCAATCGAAAAGAAATCCTCATAGGCCTAGGGGTTTCAAATTTAAAAAATGTTGAGAAGAGTAGGCGCATCCTCAAATAAAAAAAAATTAAAATAATACTAATACTAGAGAAAATTAATAGGATTTCAGCAATTTTATATAAAATAAAGATCAACGCAAAAGGAACATTGTGAAGAAGAATGTGGATAAGATCAACATCTAATGGTGTTTCTCTTGTACATATAAATATAATTTTTTAGATAAAAAGATGGATATCTAATCTAATAACTTCTTTTTAATTATTCATAATGAAATTTTATCCGAGTTTCAAATCCACAACTTTTCACACAAAAGATCAGAGGTGGAGCCAGTAACAATGTACGGGGTTAATTGATCTCTATTTATTTAAAAAATAGAGAGTGTCTTCTATGGACATAAGGACCTATTTGTAAAATGAACATATTTTTATTTTCAAAGTTCAAACAGTCGATCCGAACCGTTCATCTTGTTCTCCATATTAATATGTACTTGGAGACCAAATTTTATATTTTTCTGAATTTTTTTACTATTTATTAAAATGGGTACAAAAAATGTAAAATTCAGACCATTGAATTTTGTACCCATCTTAATAAATAGTAAAAAAATTCAGAAAAATGTAAAATTTGGTCTCCAAGCACATATTAATATGGAGAACAAGATGAACGGTTCAGATCGACTGTTTGAACTTTGAAAATAAAAATATGTTCATTTTACAAATAGGCCCTTATGTCTATAGAAGTCTTTGCCTAAAAAATATATATATTTATACATGATTTTCTTTCTAATTAGAGTAAAATGCTATGAATACAATAAATTGATCTTTATTCACATTATAAAAATTTTATATGATTTACTCATAGTCATTTTTTATCTCCATAGTTTAAAAGTTTAGCTCCACCTCTGCAGAAAATATTGTGCTTCACCACTACATTAAAGCCCATGCCTATTTTTATAGATATAATTTTTTATTTGACAAAACAAGATTCAATAATTACATTTTTTATTTATTATCACAGTTTGCGCATAAATTTATTGTCAGTATACATTTTTTTTTGAACCAACCTAATGTGCTCTTGACAATTCTAAAAAAAATGCAGGATCTAAAAATTATCTGTAAAAAAATGTTTCAATAAATAAAATCTCAATTACATTTTTTTTTAACTTTTGCAAAAGCTACAAAGTTACGAAAAGAAATTAAACTCTCAATTTTTGTATAACCAACCCAACAATTCTAATTTTTTTTCTAGTTAATTGTGTTATCTCTTTTCTCAAGTCTCAATTATATTTTTAAATAGAGAAATAATATATTTCAAGTAATATAAAATCAGTGTAGTACATTCAGTACATCAAATTTTGAGTTGAAATCCGGATTAATGTTTGAATCTAAACTCATAATTAAAATTAACTAGGGGATATGAATTCATTCAAAGTCTATTGTATCCAAAAAATCATCATATCCAGTAATTTAATAGCAAATAATTCAGTTCATTCACATGATTCAGAATCATATTCTCCGCCGGATCTTCTTCCTTTCTTTTTGAGTTACAGCTACTTGCTCTCTGATTAGAACAGGAGACAGCGAAGGGAGTGCCATGGCGAAAAGGAAGACGAGGCGGAGAAAAAAATCAAAAGGAGAGGCTTCGAATCCACCAAGAGAAATCGGGGGAGGAGAGAGTTCTAATCCTCCTCAAGAAGAGATTGTAAATGGAAGAAAGATAGTCGTAATCGATACCGACTTACTGGACTGCTCCATTTGCACCTATCCCTTGTGTCCTCCACTTCATCAGGTATATTATTCTCTGCAAATTTATCTCTTATTTATGGAATTTAGGCAAACTACACCAACAATTTCCATCATTTGCAATTAACTCAAAAGAATGATGAGTGTTTAATCTCCTTTTTTCTCCATCATCTCTAACATTTGATGATATAAAAAAACATTAGATATATGTGGTTGAGATTGTCAATCAAGTAAAAAGATGACAAAAATTTATATTTGTTTCTTTGTTTTTTCTGTTTGGTGCATGACTTGATATTATTTTAGGAACATGGATGTCTTTTGCAATTAACTCTAAAGAATGACGAGTGTTTACTCTTCTTCTTTTCTTCCCTACTTATCTCAAACATTTGATGATAGACACAAACATAAGATATTTGTGGTTGACATTCTTAATTTGCATGTTTAATAGTAAATCCAGTAAAATGCAAGTTTAATTCGCAAGCATTGATTGCGGTTGAAATTTTTAATTCAATTTGGTAAAACCTAAAGCAATTTTGTTCTTACCTTATATTGCAAAAGAAAAAAATTGAACAAATTAACATATTTTGGCAGTGTACGAATGGTCATGTGGCGTGTCCCTCGTGCTGGTCTAAAGTACAGCACAAGTGTCCCATGTGCACCCTCCCTGTACTATCCCGTAATTATGCACTTGAGATCCAGTGCTGATGCATGACCTCTGTACCACTGAATGGTACAGAACCGGTACCAAACCGTGAAGCCAAGACCTCTAACATGCCTAAATCCTTGATCAAAGCTCAAATTGATGAATGCTCAAGCCTATATACCTCAAAGCCCAAACCAAATCTTAAAGGCCCATAAGCCCATATCAAGTTTTTGTGCACATCTCAAAGCTTCAGCACACATCTCAGAGCCCAAATCTTTAATCAAACGGCCCATAAGCCCTGTAAATAAATAAATAAAAGACTTTTTACAAATGAGTCCTTCAAACAAATAAAATTCACACCACAGTCCCTGAAAATTTACAAATAGGTCCCTGACCTCATAAAATCTTCTCAATGGTCCCTAGAAGCCTAATTTTCATATCAAACCTTATCAAAAGCTCAAATCACACTCTCAGGTCCTTTCAGAAATTATAAACAAGTCCTTGGGACATAAAAATATTTACAAATATGTCTTTTTTTTTTTTATCATAACTCATTTATTTCAAATCCAAATTGACTCAAACCAAAACCAAATGAACCAAAATTCAATTCTCTATCATTCTAAATCCAATCCAAATATGTTAAAGTTTCAGCCATAACCTGAAATGACCAAAATGCCCTTTTTAAAATCAAATATCATATTTTTATAATAAAATCATGAATTTTTTTATAAAGATATCACATATTTCATAAACATAATCAAATCATAAACATGCATATAAAACTTTCATGATGTTTCAAAATGACCAAATTACCCTTCCTTGCATATATATCATGATTTCGCAAACAAGTATAGTATAAATATCATGATCAAATAAATAAACATATATACATGCACATGACTGTATGAATGTCTAAAGCAATCGAGAACCCCAATATATGATTAAATGACAATACATGAGCCCTTTTTAGCCCCATTACTCAGTTCAAACCAAATAGGCACAAATCCTGGACTGAACGAGGTGTTCAGTTAGACCCGAAAGGTCTTTCTAATGTAATTAACGGCGGGGGCTTGCGCCTGTCGGGAGTTAAACGTCCCCGCAATCAAGCAATAAAACCCTGCCTGGCTAATCATGAACGTAGGTCTGGCTAAGGGAGAACCAGAAGGAATGCGGAAAGAATCCAGCAATGTCCCAAGTTTGGTGCCCCGCTCATGTTCGTTTGAGAGACTAGAGCACTAAACCCATGCGGGAGCATTCTCCCACAAATATAACCGCATCGTTAGCTAACCTAACCATGCAACTTTTTGCGCACTACAATATTATATTACATTTAATATTTAAACTAATATTATATTACATTTAACCTAATATTTTATTTAATACTAATCTAATTTTTAAATTAATATTATATTACATTAATATTTAAACTAATATTATATTACATTTAATATTTAAAATAATATTATATTACATTTAATCTAATATTTTATTTAATACTAATCTAATTTTTAAAATAATATATACTACATTAATATTTAAACTAATATTATATTATATTTAATATAATATTTTATTTAATACTAATATAATATTTAAAATAATATTATATTACACTTAATATTTAAATTAATATTATATTGTATTATATTTAATCTTATACATAAATGATTAAACAGTAGCTATTCCCTCCAAACTCTATTCCAAATATGCAATCCAAACAACTTTTTCACTGTTTTGAATAGCACTGTTATTAAACAATAGCTATTCTTATATACTATTATAAACAGTAGCTATTCTAGCTATTCTAGAGTTCATCCAAACGTAACATATATATAGGTAAAAAAATTATATAAATTTTGACCTTAGTTGATCGTATTTTTTATAATATCTTAAATTTAAAAACTAAAATGCCAAATTCAGATTATAGATCTTGAATTTTGTTCACAAAATATACATCTATGAAATATTTTATAATTTTAAAAAATAGTTTGCATTACATAAAGATACTATAAAATGAATGCACAAAAACTAATCCATGACATTAATTTGATATATTTTCTTTTGTTATTTCTTGATCTAGGAGTAAACAAACTTAAACATTATAAAATTCTAGGAAGATAAATGTGTCAAAAAGATTAATATTTGAAAATAGAAAAAAATGTAAAAAATTATGTCCGGTCTTTTGATGTTTTTCCTAAAATCGAATTTTTTTTCTAAATTTATTTATTTTTTATTTCTATTAACAAAAAATTCGGCAGCATTAGTTCTATAAAAAGTTCCTACTCAGAATTAGTTTTAAGTTAATAAAAATTGAATCTGGACCGTACAATTCGTGTTGGCACGAATATTAAAAAGGTCCATGCATTTCAACTCGAATTGAATTAACTCGGATTTTGATCGGACAATTGAGACGCATTAACTCAAAATCTGAGCTAATGCAGAGCATACGGATTAAACATAAGTTTCGTGGTAATTCCCAAAGCATGATGCAGGAAATTTCGTACCTTATTTCAACCCTTGCACTGTACCAAGTTTTCTATATAAGAGTGGCACCGAATTTAGTGAATTGATAGCAGCGTCCACTTTTGTTGGTCATGACCACAGTCACAGGGGGGACTTTTATCCAAATTTGTCTCTGTATTTTGCTGGTCATGACCTCTTGAGTAGATGAGAAAAAAAGTACCGTACTGTGACGTAACGTGACATGACTAATATGTCGTGATTTTAATTTCGTATCGTGTTGTGCTATGACGTGATCAAAATATCGAGAGATAGTTACGGCAGCATGTACACAAATGGTCACGTTATGTTTAAACTTGTCATGACCAAACATATCATTTTCAAATGTGACTGGTCACGTTTAACTTTTTTTTTCTTCATATTTTATGTTAATTTATTCAATATTAATCATTTGATTAAGATCAAAAGGTCATAAATACACGTGATTCGCTTGACCACGTGCTGTACCGTGTCGTAATTAGATCTTTGACGTGAAGTGCCGTGACATGTCAAATTTTCAAAATATAGTGATGGTACGGAATACGCGAGTTGTAGCACAGAACCAGCATGCGTGCTGTCCCGTTCCATGCGGGACAAGGCACTTGTTTGGTGGACTGCCGAACACCCTCCTCAGCAATGATTTATTTTCAGCACTAGTTTGGTGGAAATTTCCAAAGCATGATGCACGAAATATCGTATCTTATTTCAAACCTTGTACTGTACCAACTGCTATATATACCGGGGTGGCACCGACTTTAGTGGATTGATAGCAGGCGTCCACTTTTGTTGAATTTTGTCAGGACCACAGTCACAGTGGGGACTCTTTGTCCAAATTTCTCTCTGTATTTTGTCATGCCCCCCGAGAGTTGTTTATTTCTATATAAAACCTTTATGCTTCCTTTTGAAAGTTTGATACTCTGATTTAGTTTAGACTTTAGAGGAGTTTGATACTCTGGTTAACCGAAATTTTTATTTATAATCTTCAAATCACTTACTATTTGGAAAAATCCAAATATGACATTTCCACTAGATTATTTAGCAGAATTTATGGTCAATTTCGCTGAATTATTCAGCGAAAATGCATGGGCCCAATTCAGCTCATTTTTTCAGCGAATAGTTTTTTTTTTTTTAATGTCGCTGGATTTCAAAATTTCATCTTTTAGTGAAAGTCGTTGGCGGATCAAGACATCTACGTGCTTAATATAAGAATGGATCGAGATATAAATTTGGAAAACTCAAATGACAAATTCAGACTGTAAATCTTCAATTTTGTTTACAAAATATACCTCTATGTATATTTTATGTTTTTTAAAAATATTTTGCAATAGATTAAGAGACAATAAAATGAAATGTACAAAAATAATCCAGGACTCTAATTTGATCTAATTTATTTTGTCATTTCTTAATCTAGTAGTAAACAGACTTGAACATTATAAAATTCTAGGAAGAAAAATGTCTGTCACAAAGATTAACATTTGAAAATAGAAAATTATAACAAATTATGTTGGGTCTTTTGATATTTTTTTTTCTGATATCGATATTATTTTTCTAAATTAATTAATTTATTTTTTATTTCTATTAAGAAAAAATTCGGCAGCATTAGCTTCGTAGAAATTTCCTACTCAGCATTAATTACCTGGAAATTAATTTCCTACTCAGCATTAGTTTCCAGGAAATTGTAACCTTTTTGAAACCTTGCACCGACCCAATTTTTTTTTTTTTGTTGTCAGGACCACAGTCACAGTGGGGACTCTTTATCCAAATTTGTCTTTTTATTTTGTCATGCCCCACCAACAGTTGTTTATTTCCATAAAAACCTTTATGATTCCTTTTGAAAGTTTAACTCTGGTTAACCGAAATTTTTATATATAATTTTCAAATCAATCAAATTAAAGAAAATAACATTACTATTTGAAAAAACCTTGCTGGTCATGCCCCCCCCCCCGAGTTCTAAGTTTATTTCCATATAAAACCTTTATGATTCCTTTTGAAAGTTTGATACTCTGATTGAACTTGCTCAGTGGAAACTTTGATACTCTGGTTTAACCGGATCCGTATTCTCTCACGTACCATAAAAAATTTACCTCACTTTATTATCTGAGATTAACTATCAGCCGCTTTGGGATCCAGACTAGTGCAGAGGACAATATTATTGTCTTTGAGATTCGTGCAAAGTTAAAAAAAAATAACGGTCCAGATCCACTAATTGTAAAAGATTCCCTCGTCGGTACCTGGGACGATGTGAATTTGGTTAAAAAGTATTCCGACATGTGTAAGAAAAAACAATATAGGTAAAACATTTACTAGTATCGTGTCAGTGCATTACAACGGGGACATATTATAAGAGAATAAAAATATCTCATACATAATGAAATATTTTATAAAAAAAATTGGACTAATTTCAAATCAAATTTCTTAAATGACATATTAAATGATATCCACACGTAAATAACATTCCATAAATGACATATTTTAGACGAATGACATATATATGTTTTTTTTTAATCTTTTTGACATATTTTCGTAAAAAAAAATCTCAAACAAAATGACATCTTAAATGGCAAATAACATTCCTTAAATGATATATAAAACATAGAATGAAGACATGACCAGTCAATTATTAACCAATTGAAAAATTCCTTTAATAACAATTTGCATGATAAATTAGAAAGATGATACAATTTGTATGTGGAGAGTATGTGTGGCAAATACGTCTCCAAATAATATTTAGACTTCTACATGTAAACAAACATAAATATAATGCATAGAATCAGAATATATTTGATTGGAGGCAAGCTGAAATTTCATCTTTTAATTAAAATCGTTGACGGATCAGGATATCTAAGAGGTTAATATAAGAATGGAGATAAAATTTGGACCTAAATAGTCATATTTTTTTTTATAATATCTTAAATTTGAAAACTCAAACGACAAATTATTCAGATTGTAGATCTTCAACTTTGAATGTAGATCTTCAATTTTGTTCAGAAAATATACATCTAAGTAATATTTTATATTTTAAAAAATATTTTGCAATAGATTAAGAGACAATAAAATGAATGCACAAAAATAATCCAGGACATTAATTTTATCTAAATTATTTTGTGATTTCATGATCTAGTAGTCAACAGACTTACACATTATCAAATTCTAAAAATGTCTGTCAAAAATATTAACATTTACAAATAGAAAAATTATAACAAATTATATGTTGGGTCCTTAGATATTTTTCCTGATATCGATTTTTTTTCTTCTAAATTTATTTGTTTTTTATTTCTATTACGAAGAAAATCGGCAGCATAAATTGCCTGTAAATTTGCTACTCAAGTGTTAATTTCCTGGAAATTTCCAAAGCATGATGCAGGAAATCTCAAATCATGCACTGTCCCAAGTTTTCTATATATATATGGAGTAAACGACGGTAATTGCTCGCCAACTGCAAACTACTCCTTCTAGTATCATTATTTCCAATTAACGTGTGTCTCTCTGTTCTCCTCTTTGCCCATTTCCTTCGGATCGATTTCCCTAATTTGCTCCTGGTGTTTCTATAAGCATGGTTTTGGGACATTTGTCTTTTGTTTTTCTCGCTATGCTCATTACATTGCCTCCTAAAATGTTCTAGCCAAAATATGCTGCTTGGCATTCTCTTTGAAGAAATTGTATGCTTTGCCCCAAATTTTTCTCAAATCCCCATCCTGTTTCATATATTAATGTCTTTTCTTTTTTTTTTGTTAGGATTGCCTGTTTTAGTGTCTTTCTTAAGTAGGGTAGTTACAATTTCAGAAGTGCTATCTTAATCGGTCTTTTTGTTTCTGAAAGGAAACAGTAGCTCTGCTCCTATATTTCATCCTTTCATTAAAGAAAAAGATATCGTATATGTTTAGTATTCTGGAATGAGGTAGTTATCATTTAGTAGTAATTTTGTGATTGTACCAAAAAGAAAAATAATGAGTGACCCAGTCAGCTCGGCAGTCGTTAGTGAGGCTGTCAGTAGAATAACCTCTCTCTTCACTGGCAAATACAGCGAACACAGGAACGTCCAGGAATGGGTAGACCGTCTGGTGAGGGTACGCATAAAGTTTGAAAGTGTCATTAAGGTCTCGGAGGGGTTTGATATCGATAACAAAGGTCTCCATGAATGGCAGGAGAAGTTTAAGGAGGATCTGTGTGAAGCAGAAGAGGTACTCAGGAACTTTCAGGCTGAAATCCTTCATGAAAAGCCAAACCAAACCGTTGGAGGCGGGTCATCTTCCCATGATCAATCAATGAAAGAAGAAGGATCTAATGATGCAACTTTGGTGCTTCCTATCTCAAATCTCAGGGAAGCCGTCCCTCGTCAAGTCGACCTAGAACCAAACTTACCCCATGATCCATTTATGCAAGAAGAAGGATATCATGATGCAACTTTGGTGCATCCTGCCTCAAATCTCAGAGAGGCCGTCACTCGTCAAGTGGACCTAGAAGGAAACTTACCCTATGATCCATTTTTGCAGGAAGAAGGATCTCATGATGCAACTTTGGTGCATCCTGCCTCAAATCTCAGGGAGGCCGTCACTCGTGAAGTCGACCAAGAAGCAAACTTACACAGTGATCAACCGATGCAAGAAGAAGGATCTGATGAAGCAACTTTGGTGCATCCTGCCTCAAATCTCGGGGACGCTCTCACTCGTCAAGTCGACCTAGAAGCAAACTTACCCCATGATCCATTTTTGCAGGAAGAAGGATCTCATGATGCAACTTTGGTGCATCCTGCCTCAAATCTCAGGGAGGCCGTCACTCGTGAAGTCGACCAAGAAGCAAACTTACACAGTGATCAACCGATGCAAGAAGAAGGATCTGATGAAGCAACTTTGGTGCATCCTGCCTCAAATCTCGGGGACGCTCTCACTCGTCAAGTCGACCTAGAAGCAAACTTACCCCATGATCCATTTTTGCAGGAAGAAGGATCTCAAGATGCAACTTTGGTGCATCCTGCCTCAAATCTCAGGGAGGCCATCACACGTGAAGTCGACCAAGAAGCAAACTTACCCAATGATCAACCGATGCAAGAAGAAGGATCTGATGAAGCAACTTTGGTGCATCCTGCCTCAAATCTCGGGGACGCTCTCACTCGTCAAGTCGACCTAGAAGCAAACTTACCCCATGATCCATTTTTGCAGGAAGAAGGATCTCAAGATGCAACTTTGGTGCATCCTGCCTCAAATTTCAGGGAGGCCGTCTCAAATCTCAGGGAGGCCATGTCAAAAATCAGGGAGGCCATGTCAAATCTCAGGGAGGCCATCACACGTGAAGTCGACCAAGAAGCAAACTTACCCAATAATGCAACTTTGCTGCATCCTGCTACAAAAATCTGGGAGGCCGTGATTAAAATGGTCAACATAGCCGCGTTCAAAGAGTTCAAACCCCGTAGCTTGTTGGAATTGGAGCACCGTGTTTACCATTTATGTACATTTGTCGCAGTGTTTAGGACTATAGACCCCGTAGCTATAATTGGTCGAGTTCTGAAATCTCCAAAGATATTGCTTGGTGAGTACATGGAGAATGATGAAAAAGTGAGCAAGCTAATAAAAACCGTGGAGAAGCTTGAGAAAAATGCAGGGGATATAGGTGCCTTCATTATATTGCTAAAGGAGGAGCGCAAACGCAAAATGTGTAGGAAGAGGAAGAGAAGTGGCGTGGCTTTACAAGGCTTTCTTCTGGTTATCTCTCTCAAATTGCAAACCTATGCTTTATTTTGCTATGGGGAAGATCCTTATCTCCTTGTTATCATGCTGTTCCTTGCAAATTGCAATATACCAACTGGAATTACCAGTGAGATTTTCATCGGATTCATCATGTGAAGTTCTATTTACTGCAAGCTAGGTCGGCTGTCATCATTTCCAATCTATGTAATATATGTTTTTTGATGTGAACATTGTAATGTTTGTTGTTCAATTTACATTATTTTTACTTTTGACGAAATTATAGGCTTTGTCTCAAATCTCCAATATTTATCATCAATGTCTTTTCTTTTTTGTTAAGTTTGCCAGTTTTGGTGTCTTCAAAAATATGCTTGCAAAAATATGATGGCATCATGTCTGTAAAACTTAACTCAAACTTAACTTCAAAAATATGCTGGCACGTGTTTGAATTTCAATAATTTCCAGCATATTTTTTTAAAAATTTAAACAAGTATACAGAAGATGATATAAACTTATGTCTATTAATTTTATGTTGTACGTTGTTGAAAGCTTCAATAATATTTTTTTAATTTAATAAACAAAAGGAAGGTTTGATAAAGACTTAGAAAAACGAGTACATTTTAAGCCTCCACAAAACGTAACATTGTTTGATATTTGAGTTGGTGGGACATCATTTTTTAAAATAATGGTACTAATAATAATAATAATAATAATAATATTAATATTAATATTTAGTAGATTATAAATGTTGACTTATGTGAAATTATGGAAAGAAAATTGTGTGATTGTAATTAAAATAGCTTGTTTCAAAAATAACTAACCATAAAAATGTCATGTGTTTTGTTTTTACCCGATTGATTTGCCTTTCTATTCTAAACAAAAATATTGCTTGCTTAAAAAAATGTTTTTGAAAGAATGGAAAGTATGTGTATATTTTAATAATTATTTTAGTTTATCTGCATGGTAATTAAATACTAAATAATAATTTATTTTTGAGGAGGGTTCCAATGCACCCAAAATTATATGTTCTCATTTGCACCCAATTTATTTTATCTCAGTTATCTTCATTTTCAAAGTCCGAATAGTCGATTCAAACCGCTCAACATGATCTTCATAATAAAATATGCCTAGAGACCAAATTTTATATTTTTTAGATTTTTTTATTATTTTTTAAGATAGGTACAAAATTATTATTTTAAGGAGATTCTGGACCATTCGATAAAGTGATTTTGTACCTATTTTAAAAAATAGTAAAAAAATTCTACAAAATATAAAATTTGGTCTCCAAGCATATTTTATTATGAAGGTCATGTTGATCGGTTCGGATTGACTGTTCGGACTTTGAAAATGAAGATAAATAATTGGATGCAAATGGGAGCATAGAATTTTGGATGCATTAGAACCTTCCTCATATAGATAGGAGTAAAAAGGGAGTGGGAGGGAGGGGAAGAGGAGAAAAATGGAGTCCAAAAAATATATTGTTAATAATTTTGTGAGGGAGTATTTTGTTTTATATTTAAAAAAAGAAGGGTATTATGTAAAATTAAAATTAGTAAATAGCTAGAATTGTTGCACTCGGTGGTCGTGCGCTTAATTGATCAGCACGCATAAAAATAATGTATTATTTATTTGGAAAGTCGTGTCAAACGAACCAATTTGTTTAATTGAAATATTACAATATTTATTCCTTTTTTGAACCGTTCAATTGAAAACGAAAAAGAAGATGGGAATAATAGATTGGAATTTTAATAGCCTGTTATCTGATTCTGAGCAATGGATTTGCCCCGTGCTGAGCAAGAAGAGCGAGAGGAGAGGATAAGAGGAATTGAGGAGGACGGGGTGCCGGTGATGTTGCAGAAGCGAGTGCATGGGCTGCTAGAGGCCATGTTCGCCACCCGGATTGCCAAGGAAGACAACCTCCCTTGCCTCATCAGCACCGTATGTTATCTGCGTAATTAATTAATTAATTAATTAATATTGAATTCTAATTTAGTAATACAGAATTAATATTATGCATGGTTTAGGGTTTGTACCTGGGTTCTTTCAGAGCATCGCACATCCCGGAGCAGCTCAAGGCAGAAAACATCACCCACATTCTCACTATCGCCGTATTCCTCGACCCTGCTTTTCCTGATGAATTCATCTACAAGGATATCGACGGTTTATCTTGCTGCTTCTTTCATTTATTTAATTTGAACATCTACACATGTAATTAATTGACTCATTTAATTCGTCCATTGCTTTGCAGGAAGATCCAGAAGGTCATCTATCATCTTCACTTCACCTGTTTTTGTTGCAACTCTTTTCTCATAAAACAATCTGAAATACAAAAATTAAATTCATAACCTAAATAGAGTTGTATGATCTGTCATAGGGAAAGTAAATCGAGCTTGGTTGTTTCTTTGTAAATCGCACAAATAAACTAATGGGGAATTATTAATGGACTGTTTCTTCATTGAATCTTATCGATGCATTGAACTTTCTGAGCAACCTTTTCCTGATGCAATGACAGTCTTTTGCTTGACTACTTGATAATTTGGTTTCTTCTTTTTCTTTTGGTTCCATAAATCGGTTTTTTCTTCACAATATTTACTCCTATTCAGTCAACAGTACTGAATTTTTTTTTATTATCAAAAATGAATTACAAATACCTTTCTTCCCCCGGTAAACAAATAGTTAAGAAAAGAACCTCAAACAATTAAAAAATCAGCCAAAAAAGAACTTGACAATTAAAAAAATCAGCAAGTCCAACTCAAAACGCACTTCTTCAATTTTAGCCCAGATTCTATTTGAAATTCCGAATTTATCTTGAAAATATGCATAAAAATCAGCTAAAAATGATCAAATTGCACAATCAATCGTACAAATCATACACCACATTATGTAGTTGTAAACAAAAAGAACCATAAATACGGACCCATAAATCATACATCACACTTATGTAGTCTAGCTGGTTAGGTACAAAAACAATAACATGAGATACTAATTGGTACTCTTAATACGGATCCATAAATCTATAATACTAACACCGATATAAATATTTTGGAAAAGGTAACCAAAATTCTAAAATAAGATGGAAAATTGATCGATTTTTAAAAAAAAAATAAAGTAATTCTTACCTACTGATAGAAGATGGTCCAAGATTCGCTGTTTTTCCCTCAATAGAATCCATAGCTGCGAAAAATTCACAGCACAATCAGGAAATAATTTAACTAACGAAGAACAAAACTTTTGAAAAAATGGTGAGAAATAGGAGGAGACGAATTCATACTCTGAGGAGCATCAGACAGCGTAACGAAGCCTTGAGACGAGGTATCCATTGGAGCGGCTCCTCTGTTGTTATTCTTCTTCTTGTTCCTGTTCTTCGCCATGAGCGCACTCTGGAGAGGGACAGCAGAATCAAATTAGGAACCTCATATTAGTTAGCACTAATGCTATTTTTGTTAGGACCTCCAGAAGAAGAATGCTATATATGTAATATATGATGTGTTTTCCCATTCTATATATATGATGAGCAATTTTATACATGACACAAGTATTAGTATTAAATTATATTAATTACCAACTTGGGCATATGTCCAACGCATCACATTGCATCAATTATATAATATATAGCTCTTTTTGCTCGGACTAAATATTATATTAGTTGTGTCGAATATAATTAATATTTATTTCCTGACAACAGTATAGTTTCCTAAACTTACATAAAAGATTGTAATTAAGGATGTAGTTGTGTGGTAATTGGCAAATTTATTTCTTGACTGGTACCAGCCGGTACTCTATTTCTTTTTGTTAAAGGTTTGTTCAAATCTAGGTTCCAGATTGTGAATCTCTGTAATGCCTGTCAAGCTGGCCCCACCCACAGTGGAGGCGCTGACAAAATTGTAAGGAATCCTGACTCCACCAGCAGAGCATATTTCATGAAACTACATGTATGATATAACATACAAAAGAAACAAAAAAAAAGTGATCAAGCTTCCATTACTTAGTCCAACTGATCATAGTAAATTCACCTAATTTTAGATCCAGTTAGTATGGCTATATTGGCACTTCCCAACACACACACACACACACACTTAGAAATAGCACTCAGAAACGTGCTATTTAATTTTGAGTGCATCAGTATTACCAGCAGGAGTATCTGCGACGATACCGTCGGCAAAAAGCATTTTTACCCTTGCAAATACTGACCATTGTAGTAAAAGGAGTCATTGTTCATTGAATTCGCATCCTCTGAGATATCTCAAATTTGCGTGACTTTTTGGAATATCTCAATCGTTCAAATGCGTTATGCACAAATCTCAAAGCTTAAATAATACTGCCCCCTACGTTTCCCCGAATAGGCACCGGACACGTTGGTCACGCAAAAATTGAGAAATCTCAGAGGACATGCACCCGTGTTCATTGGGTCAAGTTTAACCAAGAGATTTCAGATTAAACAGTTCGGTTTTTCTAGTTAAATGGATTGGTTCAGTTCATTTTTTAAAACTAGTTTAATTGTTTGGTTAGGTTCGGTTTGGATATTTTAAAACCAGTTAGATCAAACTGACCGAAAAGAGGAGTATAATTTTTTTGAACTTATAAAAAAGTAATTATGGACATTTATATTCTTCTTGAGTATGAAAATCACTAAATCCTAATTCAATTATGTGTTCTGAAATAAATATTTTTTTGAGCCTATAATAAAATTCAAATAATTAACAAAAAAATGTTAATCACTAAACCCTAATTCAATTATGTTTGATTCGCCTTGCAATAATATATCACTGGTTAGTTTTACTGTACTTGTTATAATTGAAAGTAGTATAATTTAATTAGACTTATATTTATTTTATTAAAATGTCCATTTATCTCGATATCTCAGTCAGTAATTAGTTATGCATTTCTATGTTACAACGTCAAATATATCAAGCATCATATTTTTATTAGTACCTTTTAAATCAGTTTACACTCTAATTTATATTTGCTTTATGTTACAATTTGTAATGTAAATTTTCAGTTTAAACAGCTAGGCCATTTATTAGTTCCACTTGGTGAATCGATGAGGATTAAATTTGAATTAGTGTATGCATTAAATGATACGCCGAGTGATAGCGAAGAAAGAGAAGCTGGCCGAATTCGGTCTCTCTCCTCTCTCTTCGAGTCCGTATCCTCTGAGATATCTCAATTTTTGCGTGACCGACGTGTCCGGTGCCTATTCGGGCGGACGTAGGGGGCCAGTTTTATTTGAGCTTTGAGATTCGTGCAGAACTTATTTGAACGATTAAGATATTCCAAAAAGTCACGCAAAGTTTGAGATATCTCAGAGGATGAAAATTCTTTCTCTTCTCCAGTTCTACATAAACCCCTCTTCTCTCTCACCTCTCCCACAAAAAAAAAACGAGAGAGAAAGAGAGAGACTCAAATCTAGTTCTCTGGGGAGGATTCGGATTCGAGTCAAACACTGGATTTGGAGCGATTTCTGTTATTACATCTCCATTTTTTGTGAGTTCAAAGAGGTTTAAATCGATCTTGGTTTCTGAGTGTGTCAAGTTCGAATCTTCCAGATCTAAGTTTGGTTTCTTTCTAAGTTTATCTAATTTCAGATCCCTTTACCTCAGTTATTATTACTCAACCCGGAATTCCTTTGCTAATTTCCAATTTGGGTGACTTAAATCCCAATTTTAAACATGTGGGGAGATATCAAACCGATGCTCAAATCTCAGGAAAAAATACCTGATTACTTCCCGAATTTACCGAGAAAAGACTGGTCGATTAGCCTGGTAAAATTCGTTACAATTTCAGTAATTTTCATGGCTGGTTTGTAATTGGCCTTGCAATTAGTGCACATTTCGGTCGGTATTACAATTCGCAAACTGACCTCTTCTTCCCTTCTACCATGTACACTTGTGAAACCCTCGAATTTGATGCATTCTTTTTCGTACCAAAAATGGAGGAGTTTCCATTTAACATAGTGCCTAAGGTGGCCTTCTTGCTCATGACAAGGGGCCCACTGTAGTTTGATCTGCTGTGGGACCGGGTTTTTTAGGGGCATACTGGTCTTTTTCAGTTGATGTGCACACTTTGCCGGATTATAAACTCAATGTGTTGAAGGATTCGGCCTTTTATGGTCATCAGATTCCGAGTGAGGTTTGTTTGTGATGTTCTACTTTTTTATGGGTTTTGTTGCAATTTTACATTGCTGATTAATAGGTTTTTTAATATAGGAAAACTTAGTTTTCTCTCTAATTTAATGACTTATATAAGGTATTTGGGTATCATACAAGCTGGGTTAAAATATAATTCAAATGTTTGGTAGGTTTCAAATATAACTTCCTTTGTTAATTTTGAAATTCACTTTTTTTTAGTAGTCTGAATTCTGAATTGTTCCTAATCTGTTTATAGATGGTTGTGCAAAGCCGGGAGCTTTTTGCGCTTCCTCCACCTCCTTTTAACAGCCCCAACAATTTGAGCACATCCTCTCGGGAGCTCTTTTAAGAAAAAGGCATTGTCCATAACATCTTCTATGTTTATAACATCCTTAACCCAATGCTTCTCTCTCTTTTTACAATTTGCTTCATGTCAGCATCTTTGCAATGAGAGGCAGAAGCATTGGGTGAAGGAGGTCACGACTCAATGTCTCCACTTGCTCGCTAATGCTGTGTATTAGTAGAACCTCCTTAACAACAGCATCCTACAGCTTACCCAAAACCAAATCGACTGATATCTCGAATTTCAAAAAATAGTTGAAAACCTAAACTTACTCGATAGCAGGCGACTCAGTATGTTCTACCATCTAGGTCTCGAGAGATCGCTGACAACCAAGTCCACATAATCGACACTGTGCTGAGCAAACAAAGAGAGGGGCGATTCATCCGATGCCATATCGGAGAGGCGCGGAACAATCAAAGAAGAGAAGAGGACGAACTGTCTTGGAGATGGGATCACACAGGGATATTTAGTATTAAATCATTATGACATATACTTAATTATAGAGGAATATTAGTTGAACAACCTCTACTGTGGTGGACATTACCTATTCCTCCCAAAATCAAATTTTTTATGTGGATGATCTTTAGAAATAGGTTACTTAGCAAAAAAAGGATGGATAGGCAATACACAGTGTATGTTCTGTGACCAGCCAGAAACTGTAAACCATTTATTTTTACATTGCCCATTGACTAAACAAGTCTGGTATTGGTTAGGAAATAATCAGTTACATTACCAGTTTTGGAGAAATTTAAAAGATGTGTTTATTTTGCAACAGCTCTAAAAAAGGTAGAAAGAACTGTTTTTCTCATAGTTTTTAGTGCTACCTGCTGGACCTTATGGAGACATATAAATGAAGTGTGCTTTCAATCTATACAACCCAAATCAGCTAGGTCATTGATCTATTAGTAATTTCCTTAGTTTTATATTGTACAGGGCATACAAGAACCAATAATAAGGTCCATGCAGAAACAAAGTGGATGCCACAGGAAGAAACTATGGATGCTATCCCATTAAGAGTGATCTGGTCAGGAGAAGAAGAAAGCGTCTCTTTTCAGCTTGGCACTGAATCTGCTACTGAAAGTGCTTGAAGAAGAAATATTAGCCCTTGAGAATCTCCAAGTTTTGGATTGTTTACATGGATGATTAGCCTTAGACTATAGGATTAGTTTGTGTCAGACTTAATTAGATATCAGTAGCTGTCAGTTTTCGAGTATGTGCTGCTGTATGCTTATTAGATATGGTTTTTGGAACATTCAGATGGAAGTGTTAGGTAGTTATTTTGTAGCAGGGAGAGCTGGTATCTGCTCTCCAAAGGTTATGAACCTATGTCACTAAACTCTGTTTAGTTTTTAATGAAACTGAGCTTTGGCCTTTTCAACCAAAAAGAAAAATCAGAGAAGAGGCAGAGGCGACGATCAGATATGAGGCGGAGAGAAGGAGAGAAGAAATTTATGGCTGGATTCGAGCCGTACTTCAAAGAGTATTTGGCACCAAGATTTCTTTGGAGCGGTAATTTTTTGCAACAATTGGCGTTAATTCTTTTGGAGTGAACACAGGTAGACAGAAAGGAGAAAGAAGGGAGGGGTATAATGGTTATATTTCAATCATTAATACTGTTTAGTATATTTTAAGTGTTAAATTTTATTGTCATATTATTTTTGGGTAAACATGTGAGTTTTTATCATTTTGAAGGGTAAATATGTTATTATAAACTTTTGAGGGGGAAATACATAATTATAAAGTTTTAGAGGGGATACATGAAATTCCCCGCTATTTATTTGTTCAAATTTGAAAATCTCAATGCTTTCCTTTTTTTTTTCAGGACTTTGTATAGTATTGTGTTTGAGGAATATTTTTTTAAGACAATTTTATATATACTAAAAAAAATTATTAAGACAATTTTCTTATGAAATTACATATATTTATGTAAATTTTATAATTATGAAACCAATCGAAAAGAAATCCTCATAGGCCTAGGGGTTTCAAATTTAAAAAATGTTGAGAAGAGTAGGCGCATCCTCAAATAAAAAAAAATAAAAATAATACTAATACTAGAGAAAATTAATAGGATTTCAGTAATTTTATATAAAATAAAGATCGACGCTAGAGGAACATTGTGAAGAAGAATGTGGATAAGATCAACATCTAATGGTGTTTCTCTTGTACATATAAATATAATTTTTTAGATAAAAAGATGGATATCTAATCTAATAACTTCTATTTAATTATTCATAATGAAATTTTATCCGAGTTTCAAATCCACAACTTTTCACACAAAAGATCAGAGGTGGAGCCAGTAACAATGTATGGGGTTAATTGATCTCTATTTATTTAAAAAATATATATATTTATACATGATTTTCTCCACTTGCTCGCTAATGCTGTGTATTAGTAGAACCTCCTTAACAGCATCCTACAGCTTACCCAAAACCAAATTGACTGATATCTCGAATTTCAAAAAATAGTTGAAAACCTAAACTTACTCGATAACAGGCGACTCAGTGTGTCCTACCATCTAGGTCTCAAGAGATCGCTGACAACCAAGTCCACATTATTGACAATGTGCCGAGCAAACAAAGAGAGGGGTGAGTCATCCGATGCCATATCGGGTACTTCCCAAGGTCAATCTTGGCAAAAAAGGATGGATAGGCAGTACACAATGTATGTTATGTGACCAGCCAGAAACTGTAAAGCATTTATTTTTACACTGCCCATTAACTAAACAAGTCTTGTATTAGTTAGGAAATAATCAGTTACATTACCAGTTTTGGAGAAATTTTAAAAGATGTGTTTCATTTTACAACAGCTCTTAAAAAGGTAAAAAGAACTACGCTTTTCTCATAGTTTTTAGTGTTACCTGTTGGATCTTATGGAAACATAGAAATGAAGTGTGTTTTCAATTTATACAACCCAAATCAGCTAGATTATTGATCTATTTAGTAATTTCCTTAGTTTTATATTGGATAGGGCATACAAGAACCAAGAAGAAGGTTCATGCAGAAACAAAGAAGTGGATGCCACAGGAAGACACTATTGATGCTATCCCATTAAGAGTGATCTGGCTAGGAGAAGAAGAAAGTGTCTCTTTTCAGCTTGGCGATGGATCTGCTACTGAAAGTGCTTGAAGAAGAAATATTAGCCATTGAGAATCTCCAAGTTTTGGATTGTTTATATGGGTGATGAGCCTCAGACTGTAAGATTGGACTAGTTTATTTTAGACTTAGTTAGATATCAGTAGCTGTCAATTTTGAGTATGTGCTGCTATATGCTAATTAGATATGGTTTTTGAAACATTCAGGTGGAAGTGTTAGGTAGTTATTTTGTAGCAGGGAGAGCTGGTATCTGCTCTCCAAAGGTTATGAACCTATGTCACTAAACTCTGTTTCGTTTTTAATGAAACTGAGCTTCGGCCTTCTTAACCAAAAAGAAAAATCAGAGAAGAGGCAGAGGTGACGATCAGATATGAGAAGGAGAGGAGAGAAGAAAGTTATGGTTGGATTCGAGTGGTACTTAAAGAGTATTTGGCGCCAAGATTTCTTTGGAGCAGTAATTTTTTGCAACAATTGGCGTTAATTCTTTTGGAGTGAACAGAGGCAGAGAGAAAGAAGGGAGGGTATAATGGTCATATTTCAATAATTAATATTGTTTAATATATTTTAAGTGTTAAATTTTATTGTTATATTATTTTGGGTAAATATGTGAGTTTCTCTCATTTTGAAGGATAAATATGTTATTATAAATTTTTGAGGGGTAAATATGTAATTATAAAGTTTTAGAGGAGGATACATGAAATTCCCCCTATTTATTTGCTCAAATTTGAAAATCTCAATGCTTGCATTTTTTTTTCATGACTTTGTACAGTATTGTGTTTGAGGAATATTTTTTTAAGACAATTTTATATATACTAAAAAAATTATTAAGACGATTTTCTTATGAAATTACATATATTTATGTAAATTTTATAATTATGAAACCAATCGGAAAGAATTCCTCATAGGCCTAGGGATTTCAAATTTTAAAAATGTTGAGAAGAGTAGGCGCATCCTCAAATAAAAAAAAAATTATAATAATACTAATACTAATACTAGAGAAAATTAATAGGATTTCAGCAATTTTATATAAAATAAAGATCAACGCAAGAGGAACATTGTGAAGAAGAATGTGGATAAGATCAACATCTAATGGTGTTTCTCTTGTGCATATAAATATAATTTTTTAGATAAAAAAAATTGATATCTAACCTAATAACTTCTATTTAATTGTTCATAAAGAAATTTTATCCGAGTTTCAAATCCACAACTTTTCACACAAAAGATCAGAGGTGGAGCCAGTAACAACGTATGGGGTTAATTGATCTCTATTTATTTTCAAAAAAATTGTATTTATACATAATTTTATTTATAGTTTAAAGTAAAATGCTATGAATATGATAAATTGATATTTATTCACAATATAAAAAATTTATATGATTGACTCGCAGTTATTTTTTTCTCCATAGTTTAAAAGTTTGGCTCCACATCTGCAAAAGATATTGTGCTTTGCCACTATATTAAAGTCCATTCCTATTTTTATAGATATAATTTTTTATTTGACAAAACAAGATTCAATAATTACATTTTTTTATTTATTATCACAGTTTGCGCATAAATTTATTGTCAGTATACATTATTTTTTTGAACCAACCTAATGCGATCGACCATTCTCAAAAAATGTGAATTCGTATCCTCTGCATCAACTCAAAAGGGAATCTTTTGAGTTAATGCATTTGAACCATCCGATTTGCTTTGAGATCTTGCGAACTAGATTCGCACTAATATTAAGAATCCTGTATTAAAATTAGACGGTTTGATGGACTCTGTTTATAATTAGACGGTCGATATGCATTAACTCAAAAAATTCTCTTTTGAGTTAATGCAGAGGATACGTGTTCAAAAAATGTAGGATCTAAAAATTATCTTTAAAAAAATGTTTCAATAAATAAAATCTCAATTACATTTTTTATTTTTAGGAGGAATTTCATGTATCCCCTCAAAAACTTCAATATTATGTATTTCCCCCTCAAAAATTTGTAATATTATATTTCCCCCTCAAAATTGCAAAAACTCACGTATATACCGATCTCATCAATTAAATATATTGATATATCTAAATATAATTAAATAATATTATTTTAGAATCTAAAATTTATTTCCAGACCATTGTACCCTTCCTTTTATATTCTTTATTTTCGATTCTTTCTCTCCATCTTGTCCACCATCAAACGCTCCAGCCAAAATTTCTTTTCTGCAGTTCATTGAAGAGCCAATCAACCAAGACATGTAATTCACAACATGTTAATTCTAATAAGGGTACTGGTCTTTGAGATTAAATTAATGATAAAGTTGATTGAGAAGGGAATCTTTGAGATTAAATCCATCCTCCATCTTTCACTGGTCTTTGAGATTAAATGCTGATCTTTGAGATTAAATATACTGGGAAGGGGAACCAGTGGGTGAACAATTGGTAGCTGAGGAAGGAAGAGGTCTTCACGACAGAGAAGAAGGCTCTTAGGTTTGGTCATGGTGAGATGTTGTAAGGTCACCCATCGAATTAGCACTAAAATCAAGAGAATTTTTTTTTTCCTTTAATTCAGAAATCTTGCAAGTTCTTATAAGCCATGATCTTCTCCGTTACCTTGATGGCACCGCCCATCCTTCTCGATTTCTAAATTTTAGCTTCTATTCAGATTGAGTCCTTATAGGCTTGAACTGTTTTGGGAACTATTGGAACTCCATTTGTACCTTAGTATGAAAGTATGATGATGAGACACATAATTTCTGTCGTTCAAAATGACATGGGCAGGGCCAACGGGACCACGAAAAAATCACATGAGGGATCATGTACCTATACCGATACCTGTATTGGTATCACTGGTACGGCAACTGGTAAGAGATATTGCTTTAACAGGCGCACGAAAGAAGGTGCTAAGGACAGCCGCAACATCAGAATCTTTACCAGCGGCATCAGGAACAATATCAATTATTTTCCAATTTTTTTGTTTTTTATACCAGTACTCTACTGGGCACTGGTACACAACTGCGCTTGCACGTTTTTACTTCTCAAATGTCATGAGCTATGTTTTCTATTTAATTTTCAAACAGTTACAAACACCATGTAACTACCAATCAATGAAATCACCTAAGGTAGCAGAATATTTATAACATATGACCAGCAAAGATCAATTGATGAAATCATGTGTCATTCAAAGATCAATTCAAAAATATTTAGGCAAGAGATTAAAATATTCTGAATTCGTATATTCGTATATTTAGGCAAGAGATTAAAATATTCAATGAAATCACATGATCGAACCATCCATGTGTATGTTGGATTTCATTGATTATAAATATTCTGAATTCAGGAAACGTCACTTGGATCGAACCATCAATGTATATTCTGCTACCTTAGGTGATACGAATTCAGGAAACGTCACTTGGATCGAACCATCAATGTGTATGTTGAATATTTATAACAATATGACCATCAATGCCTAAACCCATTTTTTTTTACTAGAAACTGAATTCATGTGTCATTCAAAGATCAATTCAAAACTAAAATTATTTATAACAGTATGACCAGCCAAGAGATTAAAATATTGGTCTAAGCATACCAATATCGGTTTAGGCAAGAGATGACCGGTCTGAACATACCTTTCCTTTACTCTCTTGCATTGAATTAACAAATAGGAAAGAAAGTTTTTTGAATACTAAATGAAAAAAACATAGTTTAAAATAGGAGGCTTATATATTAGTCAGTTCATGTACGCACAGTAACTGATTCACTTCCTTAAAAAAAAAAGAATAGATTTGCTGCAGCCGAGCATTTGTTTATCTTAGGTTAATAGTGCCGTCGTAGGTTTGATTGTTGAATTCTTCTAACAAAAAAAGAATCTCAGTCCAGTACTACAAAAGGTACAATTTTTACTCAAAATCTGTTCGTTGATACCATATGAATTTGATTTTGTTATCTATTTTGTTCATATAATGATAGTCTTACAGAGACGGGGGGCTGTGAATTTAATCTAATAAGGGGTAAAATGGGAATTAATAAAAATATTGATGATTTGGGTAAATATGTGAATTTTAGCAATTTTGAGGGGGAAATATGATATTATAAATTTTTGAGGGGCAAATACGTAATATTGAAGTTTTTGAGGGGGATACATGAAATTCCCCCTTATTTTTATTTTTGCAGAAGCTACGAAATTATGACTAGTTACAAAACACCTGGTAAGCAAATACTTCACATATAACACCTCATATTTTGCAAATTACATTTGGAAATAATAACTACCTTATAGAATACTCATGAGAGACTCCATTGGGAGTTGCATGTTTTATTATATGGTAACACTATTGTTACCAACATATGGACATTCTTAATTTGCATGTTTAATAGTAAATCCAGTAAAATGCAAGTTTAATTCGCAGGCATGGATTGCGGTTGAAATTTTTAATTCTATTTGGTAAAACCTAAAGCATTTTTGTTCTTAGTTCTTACCTTATATTGCAAAAGAAAAAATTGAACAAATTAACAAATTTTGGCAGTGTACGAATGGTCATGTGGTGTGTCCCTTGTGCTGGTCTGAAGTACAACACAAGTGTCCCATGTGCACCCTCTCCCTGTACTATCCCGTAATTATGCACTCGAGAAGGTTTTGGAATCAATACTTATGCCTTGCATTTACGACAATTGCCCCAAGTCTGTTTCCTACTCACAGATGCAAGTGCACACTGATACGTGTGAGTTCAACCTGTCTTTATGCCCAGTTCCAGGCTGTGGTCACAAGGCTTCTTCAGGTAAGCACAATTTTGCTGGTTGATACTCACATCATAGTATTAGTATAACTAATCCACTAAAATGTAGGGATTAATATTGTGGAATGGCAGTGGTACAAAGTATTGGTTGATAGGCAAATCTTGATTGCTCAAATTTTCTGACGAGAAGTTTGTTGGCAAAATCAAATCTTATTTTGGTTCCTTTACTTGTTTATGCACAATTAATGTTGTAGGTGAAAGGCGGGAGCATTTTCTGAAAGAACACGGGGACCTGATACAGGAGTTCCTAGAGCAGGAGCAGTAATTGACACAGCTACAGAAGCAGATGGCACGTACAGCTTTGTACCAGCAATGACGAACTCAGTCAGGAGTATCGTGATTATAGCAAGGAGTTGCAGGAGATGACGGAGCAGGAGAGGCAGCTCCAAAACATGTCCATTGCCATGCACAGATTCTTGGAAGAGCCTTCTAATCCTCCTCAAGAAGAGATTGGAGGAAGAGAGAGATAGTCACAATCGATACCGACTTACTGGACTGCTCCACTGAGAGCAATTTTTCTAATTTTGAGATTTAAGATTTTTTTTTTTTTAAATACCGATTTTGTTCTAGTATTTTTTTCGAATTATTTCACTTTAGTTTAATGTGATTGAAAAAAAATGACATTATTTTCCCAATAACAAAAATAAATGACACTTTTGCTTAGTTTAAGCAGTCCCTGCCTGGTTTGTTTCCATACTATGAGGTTCATTATAGATACGGTGCTGGATTAAAGCAGGTTATGGAACAACACACTCTTTCTCCCTTTTTATTTACTTTTTTTGTCCTGCCATAAGTGTGGTCTGAAAATATTGATTCGAAAATATTGATTCGGATTATTTGTTGTAGTATTTTTAATAAATCAAATTATATAGTATTCTATTTAATTTCAAAGAAACAAAAATAATATTTCTAATATTTTAATACAAAAATAAATAAATTACATCATTTTCTAAAAACAAAAAATATAAAAACAAATTTAAAATGAGAATTGGCCAGTAATTGGCTAGTTTGGACATTTTTATAAATACGTAGCTTTTGTGGACATATTTAACAATTTGTATTTAATTTTGAATATAAATAAAAATTACGGAGGATTAAAACAGAGACAAATTGGTGCTGTTCGTATTTTATATTTTACCCTTAAATATATGTTAAAATTAACGAACAACAATTAAATAAAGAGGAGGGATCCAATTACATCTTTTTTTTTTGACACATCATGATATTGTTTTTTTCATAGGTCAATTTTGTAATTTCAAAATTCAAACAATCGATTCGAACCGTTCAATATTATAACCATATTAAAATGTGCTTGGATATGAAATTTTACATTTTTTTGAATTTTTTTACTATTTATTAAGATGGTTACAAAATCGATGTTTTTCAATGGTCCGAAAATAACGATTTTGTAACCATCTAAATAAATAGTAAAAAAATTCAAAAAAATGTAAAATCTCATCTCCAAGCACATTTTAATATATCAATTATGTTGAACGGTTTGGATCAACTATTTGGACTTTGAAAATGGTAGGTGTCAAAATGTGTCAACAAAAAGAGTGTAATCCGATCTCTCCTCTTAAATAAAACATAATTATAAAAAAAAATGAATAATTTCTATAATTTAAATTAATGGTGTGTGAGATGAGAGGAGAGGAGAGACGATTTGTGATTTAGGGCTTGGTTGGAAAAAAAAAATGGCGTGTGTGAGAGAGAGAGAGCATTGGTTTGAGATTTTACTTGACTGGACGCCTCCAATAAATGGAGGACAACTCCAAGCTAATTTACCGAAAATTTTGAGTTCCAATCTGATTCATCCACATGGTTTTTGAAGCACATCCAACAGATTAGAACGAAAAGCAAAAGAGGCTTCTTACTTCCCAAAACATGGTAGTCCATTTCTTATAATAAATAAATAAATAATATAGTTTAGACATACTCTTGTGATTATGAATAAATGAACGATCCAAAAAAATTTGTGTCATGGAAGAATTTGCCTAAAATTATGTGGAGCGTACCAGAATGCGGATCATTATTGTCCTTGTAATCTAACAAGCAAATCCATCTAATAGCTTAATTTTGGACGGTGGGGTGAACAGTACTCCGCATTACACAGCCATACGGGTCCCCCTATCAGCCAAACATTAGTCAGTCAGTCACCGCTCTTTTCCCAGATTTTTTTCCGCTCTCCAGAATTTTCTTCCACCGTCTTTCCTCTTTTTTATTTTTATTTTTCTTCTCCTCTTTCCACCTTCAAGTTCTGAGACCCTCCCTCTCCTCCCTATTCCCACTCGGTTTTTTTTAAAGTTACCCCACGCTCTTCTATTGACCTCAAATCGCAGCACTAAAGGGAAAGCAGAGGCGAGGCCACACAGGCCCAGGGGTAGGCACTTGCCTACCCCTGAATTTTTTTTTTTTTTTTTTACACAGTACCGGAGTTTCTCCTGTGAAATTAATCCCTACTGCGAGCAGGCAGCCCAAGAAAGCCCAAGCCCAAGAAAGAAGGGTGTATGTTCTCCTGGAGGCTGGAGACAGAATAAAAAAAACAAAGAGAGACGCGGAGGGGAGCTGGGGAGACGCGGTCCACGCGGAGGGGAGGCGCAGAGAAGAAAGGGGAGGCGCGGAGAAAAAAGGGGAGACGCCACTGTGCTCCGCCAGTCCGCCTGACCGCCTGTACCAGCTCCAGCCGCCACTGTGCCAGCCTGTACCAGCCCTGGACTGCTGCCTGCTGCCTACTGCCTGGAGAAAAAAGGGGAAACTTAGGTAAATTGAGATCTTTAGATCTCTGAAATTAAGTTTGAAGTCTGATTTCTGGCACCAGCCTGTACCAGCCTGCTGCCTGCTGCCACTGTGCTCTGACCTGTGCTCTGAGCCTCTGACCTGTGCTTGACTGCTTGATTAATTCATTTTGCTTGTACCGGTTTCTGAAATTAATTCATTTTGCTTGATTAATTAATTAGGTATTGTGTAAATATTTTTAATGGTTGGACTAATCTCATTTTCTTGGATTGCATGAATAGCTAATAACATAAATTGCTTGAATTGTTTAATTGAGGACTAGTGTTGAAAGGATTTTTTCGGCGATGAATTATGTGAAAAACCAAGGAATTCAATGGGAGTTCAATTTTTAAATGATTGTTTGGTCACTTACCTTGAGAATGAGTTGTTTGATGAGGTAGATGATGAACGAATTATGCAACGATTTCAAAATATGAAGAATCGTAGAACAATGCTTCCTTCATTAACTTGATTTTGTAGTATTAGTATATTTCTTGTATTTTGATATGTAAAAGAATATTTGTTATAAATTTTTGGCTTAGTTGAAATCTTTAATATATTTCTTGCATTAATATATTTCTTGCTATTTTTTTGAATTGTGTCTTGAATCCGAACCGAATCCGTATCCGAATTCGTACCCGTTAATTTATTCAAATCCGAATCCGATTTTTGCCTACCCCTAGATCAAATCCTGGCCTCGCCACTGAGGGAAAGGGAAGGATTCTAACGGCGCTGCTGACAGTGGGCCCGTACACGAGTCAGAGAATTGCGAAAGAACAACCGACGGGTGTCTCTCTCTCAACCGACGATCGGCGCAGCTGACAGTGGGCCCGGACACGAGTCAGAGAACTGAGAAAGCACAGCCGACAGTGTGCCTCTCTCTCAAACCAACAATCGGAACCTTCAGACCTGATTCTCCAAGCTTTATCGGTAATTTTTGGTTTTGTTGCTTACATACACAGCTTTCTAGAAGACTGGTTCTCAAATTGGAACTAGAAAATAAGCTGATTTTGATATTGTTCCTGTTTTGAGAGAAACCTTTCTTCAAATCCCTATCAGCCAAGATCAAATACAAACTCTAGACAGTTTGTATTGATTCGTCTCTTATTAATTCCTTTTCTCTCTCCTATACTTGCACTGAGTTGAACTTAAAACCAAGATCAAATACAAGAAATTCATCATGAGCCTGGAATCTAATTGGAAACATTATCGTCAAACATCAAATCTATTAGGGAAGCCGTTCTTGAAGAAATTAAGAACTAATATAGGTACGACTTGGGATAAATTCATTTTCTGCATTGAGCACGGTTTTTTTGAAGAAATTCATTATTTCCTATGCTTCTTTTTAAGTATTTAAAAACTGGTACAACAGGGGTCTGATACACATAGCTGTACCAGTTCGATCGATTCTGGTATAATTTAAGGTTAAAATTGCAAAATTTCGGTTCAACCGAACAAACCAAAATTTATTTCAGTTTGTTTAGTTCGGTTGTAGTTCGGTTGGGAAGTTTAATTCGGTCGGTTTTGTTCTATTTTGAAAACCGAATAAAATTTCCATTTGCATATTTTAATTAGGTTTTGACCGAACTGACCGTTTGAACACCCCTATATACAGGTATAATGCAAGAATGATTTTACACTTTAATAGGATTTTAATATTTCTTCCGTTAGTAATAGTACTAAAAACAAAACAAAAATTATAGGTCACTAGAGGCTGATACCTTTGGAAGTTTAACCATATCCACAACTACTTAATCAGTAACTAGGTAAATTTTTGTTTCTCCTTATTTGCAGTATTTACTTGTTCTTCTACTATTATTTCTTTCCCTTTATTACAAAAAAAATTGAATTTTTTTTTTCTAACGTTTCATAGTAAATTTTTTGCCTAAGGTTGAGAGCTTTCAGTTGGCTTTTGTTTGATTTGTATAATTGTTTAACTTTAGGCTGCATATGTTCATCATAATAATAATCAATATGGTTATCTATATATAAATATCAAACAGCGGTATAATTGGTATACATTTATAGATTTTACAGGGAAGTCCAGAAATTTGCACCTGATCATAATTAGATAATTGGCAATTTAGCTAGCATGTACTGTTCCTTGCTTCAAATTATCATAATGTATCATATGCAAGATGAGCACTACCATTGGGTATTTTCTATGCATGCCTGAAATATGAAAATATCATTTATAATGTTACACAAGTGAATAGCACTCTCAGATTTCGACAGTTTTCTTCTAATATGTGCAATATTATGTTTCAGGAACTGGTACCTTGAGCGACAACTTGAAAGAACTTTGTCATGACTCATAAACGAGAGGTTGGAAGGTACCATATTATTTCATCTTCTAATTTAGCTTTTAGAGCATAAAACTTTGAAATATGCACCAATGTTCTTTGTTTACAATAATTTCAACAATTATTAAATTTTATGTCGTAAGCACTGTACATTCTCAATTGGCCTTTGTTTTTACAAATTTCGGAAAAATCAGTCCCTTTCTCTTTATTTTTCATTTACTACATGACTAGAATGATAGAACTAATTTTATTAAATTTAATCAACTAGAGATAATAAAATAAATTGTTGATACAAGATTTCTGTACAAAATTTTAACTTCTTAAATAGTTAATCAGAGTGATGCATGAGAGTATTGTGAGTTGGAATTTTTTAAATAGCCCATGCATTACAGTGTTAAGGATCCAAACATCAGATTTATGCCTTTCAAAAATCACAGTACATGCAAAAAGAAAAATGTTTTATTAAAAATATTTTTTTTCTGGTACAACCCATCAATAAGGATGCCTTCTCAACTTCACCTATTTTGCACAACCCATCTATAAGAATACTACAAGTTATGACATCAGGTTCATTCGTGCAAAAGAGGTGAATATGGTCCTTATATTTATAAAATCAAATGGAATAACTTTTGTTTTGATCTGATTGCAAGTTATCTTAAGTTGGATCATTTAGGTACATGTTTGGTTGAGCTTCTGATTTTATAAAAAGATGAGTTGGATTTAATGTTTTGGTTAGATGGTTGGGTATGTTTTTTTGTGAGTTGTTCTTCATTTGTTGTTAACTGTTACAATATCTAAGTTGTGGAATTCAGTCTATCAATTATAGCAACAGGATTTGTGAAATCTTTCATGTTCTGTATATACTTGATATGTTCATGTTTGACTTTAGAATCATTACAAAAAGTTTTGACTTTAGAATCATTACAAAAATGCTAGCAGATACTTTAAAATCTATTGTGAGAGTGATTATATGTACTTTCTTACACCTTATTAACCTATTTTATCGAAGCAATGCGAGGCTCACCTCTTTGACTGTAAATAAATTAATAAATAGTTAATTTCCAAATTTCAGCATAGTCTAAATAAATTATAACAAATTATGATTTTCAAAATATGCTATAAATAGCAAGCTTGCTATACTTACAAGTGCTTAACATAATCTAACAGTCTTTCCAATTACCTTTTCAATTTTAGCCAAAGAACAAAGTTTATGAATGAAGAACAGTTTTTTACTCAATTTACTCATCACATTATTCAATATAATTATTCATTACCAGTTAGTTTCATCAGTGGATTGATACACACCAGTTAGTTCACTTGCTCAACTTTATTCAATTTTCTTATAGTATTAATATTTCAATGGCTTTATAGTTATATGTCAGCATCTCGATTTTTTTTGTGAATTTTTGTTGATGTTGACCTAATTAAGTTATTAGTGAAAAAGAGAGAAAGATAAATTAAAGAGGACGTCAAGATAGGAAAGAGAGTGCAGTTCAATTTAGTGGGTTTAAATGCAACTTTTAAACCTAGACATAAGTTGTGCTCAACAAGGTTTGCAATGTTGTGAGTCAGGATGATTCAAGTAAGAACCGACTCAACATGACCCAAACCTGATCCAAAATCAATTAAACACACAATATATTATGTTCTATTTTCGTGAATTATTTGAATCATTTTTCTGGGTTTTTTCTTCAGGTCCATTTTTTGAAGTTGTCATATTTTACTTAATTTTTTTCCTTCTTTGGACAAATAACAATATTTAGCAAAGAAGTTTAAGATGAGGCACTAAAACATATTGGTTTAATTTTGATACAATTAGCAAGTTATCGAATAAAAAATGTACTTATGGATTCAATCATGATTGTTTAGGCACTTGCTGAAAAGGCTAAACTGAGATATTGGAAAGCTGTATTAGAAGTTATTCACCTGGTATCAGTTATTCCTTTATTATTATTGAAATATTAACCATTTTGAAGTGTTGTACTGTAAAAAACTTGTTAATTGTTTAATTTATTATTATTATTTATTTTACAAGATAAGAATGTAGCTGAAGATGATGATTATAAGGAGATGATGAAGAAAGTTCACCTTATTTTTCATAGCCGAAAGGCATGTATTTTCATGTCCAAATAGCTAGAATAATGTACTGCCATCATCACATTACATTTATCCCTTCTCCAAACAGTACATTACACAACACTTTTGCAATTATGCGAAAATGTATTGCACGATGTTAACTTATCTGATGTTAACTTATCTCATGTAGGTTAACGTTTATGTAATATACTTGCAAATGTAAATTGATACATTCAATTTTCTATGTAATTTTCGTTACACTTATCTATCATTATTTCAACTTTCTATACAGTTTTTGTTATGACTTTTTATGTGCCAAACAATTCATATAACATGTCTAAATTCTCATTGCCAAAGCAAAGCAAGGCTCTCATCTAGTATATAGAATAAGTACATATTTTTTTAATGATTGAGCATACCTTTTTTATTATGTAAAGATGATAGAATAATATATCTTTTTTAATTAATGAGCATACTTCTTTTGTGATTATATAAAAATGATATATTAGCATATTTTTTAAATGAACGAGCATACATTTTTTTTTATTATGTAAAGATTATAGAATAACATGTTCTTTGAATGAGTGAGCATACTTTTTTTGTGATTATAGTGTCATAACATTTATAAATTGGGCGTATTTAATTTTTATATACTTCACAACATATTGAAAATAAAATCCTAGTCTTTAGTTCTCCCTAGATAAGAAAAATCAATGAAACTAAATATAGTTAATTGAATAAATTATTGGAGGAAACTAAATATTGAGGGTATCTTGACAAGGTGATATAATGCAACCACCAAAATAAAATAGAGAAGAAAATAAAGAAATTCTTTTATTTTTCTCAAAATTGTTTTGATTTTCTAACGGGATTAGAAAGAAGATTATGACAGGTGGGCTCACTTCTTTAATCCTCAAAACAAAATGAATTCTTTCATTTAACTCACAAGTGACCCCATGTTTAGCTACTCTAATGAGAATTATTTTTAGAAAGGCTGCAGCTCTAAATCAATGGTAGATATGATTCTGCCTCTACAAGATAAAACGCTTGAAGACCCATAAACTGTTAAAACCCATAAACCGTTTCACGTAAAGGAAAACACTCAAGTAGGCCAGGCCTACGATAGCCCGTCCCATTTTTATCAAGCTGTAATTGCACCAGGCGGCTTATGTTTACTCCGGCGGTGGCTAGTGAGCAAGTAACAAGTAACAAGTAACAAGTAACAACGGACATGTCAAGCCCTGGCGCATCCTCTCTGCCTTGGGAGGGGAGCCCAAGCGAGAGAATCAAATGGGGGGAGAGAGTCTCCTCCTCCGTGCTGCCTCTCTACATAGCACTCCCTAAGAAAGGGACACCTCAAGGCCGCGAGACCACCGTCTTAGCTGCATTCGTTCTATCCACCCCTTCTCTCGGTATGTATTGCCTCGTAACCCTAAACCCCTTAGCTGAAAACACTATAAGAGTTTTGATATTTTTTATTATTTTTATGGTGTTCGTTGTTAGATGTGGAGGTGGTGGCGCTAGGTACTGGCACCAAATGCTTGGGTGGATCTCTACTTAGTCCCAGAGGTGATCTTGTTAACGATTCTCATGCTGAGATCATTGCAAGGAGATCTCTACTTAGGTATCATTTATTTCCATTAATCAATTAAACATTTTTGTATAACTTCATAAAAATTACTTATTTTCAAATTTGAACGCTAACATTTAGCAAGGGAGTTTTTGCTACAGTGCAGTAGGAATGCAATAAAGTGCATAGATTGCATCATTATGTGAAATAAATAAGAGTAAATGAATTGTTTTGGTGTGTTCATTTTTATCAGATAAACTCTTATTACGTGGTAAAATTGGAATGTCCTGATTAACAATCAGTGTCCTAACAGTTTAGATGGAATTACGGAACAATCATGCCATTAGAATAATTGCAAAAGATTTAGCAAAAGATTTATAATATATGCATCTCTTAATTGCATTTCTGTCCATGATTTTTATAATTTCCGAATAGTTGACTTTTCCTTCATTTTAATATGAAAAGCCTATTAATTTCGGTAATAAATTACAGTCATGTTTGTCAAACAGATACTTGTACTATGAGATAGAAAGGTTTAGTTCATCTGGTCGAGATGCTTCTGACGAAAATACAATATTCCGCTTGGATTCTGGTTGCAAAGGAAAGTATCAGATTAAGGAAGGGATTCATCTTCATTTGTATATTACTCAGCTTCCGTGTATGTCTGCATAGCTTATTTCTGTTTCTCTTATTAGAATTTATTGGATATAAAGTTGTATGCCTTTTGTTTTGCATTAGATGTTGAAAACAATGCAATGGTAAAGCCTCTATCTATTTCCTAACAGGGTATTTTATGTTATACTGTATTTCACAGGTGGTGTTTTCTCGACCTCTGAATTGGTACCATCATCATCATCAGAAGACAATACCACTATCTCAATGGGTACTTTTCATTGGTGAACTTTTCAACAATTGTATCATCTTTGAAATTATACCTTTTTAAGAACAACAAATTACCAAATGAATTCTTGTGTAGTTTAGTTTCTAATTAAAATTTATTTAAATGGCTCTAGAGTTTTCCAGGGTTATTCAAAGGAAGCCAGGACGTGGTGACACAACACTTTCAATGAGCTGCTTTGACAAGATGACACGCTGGTGTGTTGTGGGTGTTCAAGGTTTGCCACTATATCAGACTCTGGTATCAAAATAATCAGGCTCATAATTAGTTTCATATTTATTTTGTGAAGTTTCACAATTGAAAATGGGCAAGTGAAAACGTAACATTCACTGAATCAGAAACCATAGTGAATTAGTTATTTTCAATAATTGTTCAATTAATCTGGGATGAACATTTAATTTTCTTTTTAGTGTGCTCCTAAAAAGAATAATCTCCAAATAGAATGACTTTTGATATGTAAGACCTATTGATGTGGCTATTTGCTTGTTCCAGTTAGAGAACAAATGTTTTCATATTTTAGTATGTACACATCAGTTCCGAAATGGTTGCATTGGTTATAAAAGTTTGTAATTGATTATTCTTTGCTGAAGATTTTTTTCTCTGGTGCTTTTTAGGATGCTTTCTGCAGAATTCTATCATTTTTTTTAGAACCCTGGTCGAATTCTTTTGAAATGATGTTGTTCTGCTCCTTGAACTGCAGGAGCATTGCTTTCTCTCCTAATGCAACCATTGTATATTTCTACCATAACTATTGGTAATTCACCTTTGCTTGCTTCTTTGGACATCCCTACTGAAGATAGTCTCACTAGTTCACTTGAAAAGCGCCTCTCATTTTTGCAAAACGAGTTACCATGTCCTTATCAAATAATTAAGGTTTGAGATTTCTTTTAGTTGCGTCTTTATTTTTTTTGGTCAAATTTCTGCAAAGCTAGTTGCAAATTGATTTTTTTTTTTAAATCTCTAACAGCCAGTTTTCTGCGAGGCTCCTGTCCCCCCTAAGGTGTTTCAACAGTCGACGTCTTGTGGTGATGTGCATAATTTAACATGCGGGTACTATTTTTCTTCTTTTTGTAAGTTTCCTCAAAGACATTGTATAATTCAAGGCTATATCCTTGATTGAGATAGGAGTACAATATTGAGGTCTAGTTGTGTGGAAGTTTGGATTGAGGCTTGTGGATACAAGTAATTTAGGAATAGGAATTGGCAAAAAATCATATTGAATTTTTGTTATGTTTACTCTAATGCTTTAGGTATTCTATATGTTGGAATAAAGAGGGATTGCATGAAGTTATTCTTGGAACTATAGGGAGAAAACAAGGCACCTCTTCTAAAGCATCTCTCTCCCCTAAAACAGAATCATTAATATGCAAGCAAGCATCTATCTAAATAATATTTTGGTTTCAGCACCTTATCATTTATTTATTTTTTTGTTATTTAATCACACACACACACAGACAAAACAGAAATTATAGCAATTACAATTGATATTGTTTCGATCCAGGAGAAGGTTATTGGAAGCTTTGATGTCATCTGCACTTGTTTCCCAGCAACTTCCATCCAAGGAAATTTCTTATTCTGAATTGAAGGTATATATATATATATATATATATATATATATATATATATATATATATATATATATATATTTTTTCTTATTCTGAGTTCTTATATAATAAAAAATTTCTTGTATATATATTTTCACAGTCAATTGCACTTTTTGAATTTAGGGTTTGGCTCGGGAGTACCAGTCTGCATTGCATGTCCTCAGAGAACAACCAGTTTTCCATTTTTGGAAACCAAAGCCTGCAAACCTCGAGACATTTTCTTTGACAATATAATAATGGCTAGTACTTATTTTATACCATCCTTCTCAACAAAATGCTATTTTTTTAAGTATTTATGTCTTTGTCCTTCTTATTGCAACTTACCTCATCTGCATGTTTACAATTTGAAAAGAGAATTTCATGTGTTTAAAATTATTGGGATTGTTGCATATTGTTGCATGTTTACTCTTTCAGGTTTTATTTTGACATGTGTTTTGTAACATGATTTATGTAACAATTCATTCATCTAGAATAGAGGCTTAGACCTCTGTTTTGCTAAAAAAAAAAAAAAAGTACTGTCAAACACAAAAAGTGCTAAAACTGACGGATTATCAGGATATGATAATGTTAAACAACGTTTTACGACCAAATTAACATAATTTTGCAGATAATTATGTGTTCATGCATATTAAATATAAATAATTAGCAGGTCAAAATATATTTTGTGTTAATTAGTAAACAATATCTATTACAATATGTGGATATATAAAAGATTGATTTTGCAAAAATAATTGTGATTTGTTATACACACCCAATTAAAATGCCTATGAAGAAGCACATCATAGATTCAAAATATACCACTAAATATGAAACATACGTTACTCTTAGAAAAATAGACAAAATATGAAAAATGACTGCTAATTTGCAACTTTTTAAGGGTGATAAAGCAACTTTTTAAGGGTGGTGTTATCACGAGATTTGATTGTTAATTTGAAGTACTGTATGTGACAGTTTTAATTTTAGACCAACTAGTTGATTTCGGCAAGCGACTGACTAATCAAATTATATGGCTGACTAAGCAAAAATATACAGTAATTTAATTTCTTACTTCATACATTGTTCATAACAACAGAGTTACTTTTTTTTTTTTTCCTGACTGAACAATCTCTAATTGATAGAGTAGATGTTAACGAGAAACATGATCGTGCTCGATATTGAGCCAATCAGAATTAGTCTTGATTTAGTGATAAAGATAATATTTTCTGTGCGAGAGATCACAAGTTCAAAATTCATATAAAAAATCTGTTGTGAATATTGAATAGTTAGATGACTTGATCTTCAATTTGTTGTGGTATATCTTATCTGATATGCTTTCATCCTTCTAAGAATGCTGAAATATATATTCAAGTGGCAAGACAAGGTAAGGCATGTGGCAAGGCCGTACCTATTCTCTTTTGCCGGTGCCAGGCGAAAAAAACCAGTCTGCATTAGAGATCAGGGACCAAATCATTGAGCAGTGTGGAGCAAAATAAAAGACAGAGAGATGAGAGAAAGAGGTAATAAAGATGATGCCGACACAGTGTATAGCGATCCAAGATACAAGGTGTAAGATGTGCTTTTGATATTGTTGTTGATCGTGTGATTCAGAGAACAGTGCACTTAATCGCTAGCTGATTATACCTATGCTTCTTTCTTATTTTTCCCATTATTTTATATTAAACTTAAAAGAGTAGAATCCGGTGTTCTTAAGTTTACTAAAGTTTTTTGGTGGCATAATTTTAACGAGTAGGGTTAAAATATATTTTTGGTTTTATGCTTAAATTATGCTACACATTATTTTTGTTATTTTTAAAGTTCAAACAGTTGATCCGAATTGTTCAACATAATTTTTATATTAAAATATGGTTGGTGATGGTGACCAAATTTTATATCTAAAATTATAGTAAACAAATTCAAAAGAATATAAAATTTGGTCTCCAAGTACGTTTAATACAAAGATCATGTTGAGTGATTCATATCGACTGTTTGGTTGAAAATAGAGATAAAAATGTGGAGCATGCTTGAAGCACAAAATTGATGGTCTTTAAACTCTACTCTAACTCAAAAACCTATCAAAATGACTTTAAACAACGAATTTAAATAATTAAAACCAATTTAATTCACAAATAATGCATTTACATATTAAATTTATAAATTTTCGAAATGACTGTATGCGTGCGCTCTTCCTTCTTGTCTCAATACAAATCTTAGTTTCATGATCCCTTAATGCAAGTTTTAGTTAGATTTTGTTTCTTTAATTTGGAATAAATTGATATAACAAAGTAACGGAACTACAGAACTTTAACTTGTCAGTAATACTAAATCTACCGTACACTTCTTAGACGAACTAAATCAACCGTACTACCCTCTATAGTTCAAAAATGTTATAAATCTCATGTGTAATTGTAATTAATTTTAATAAAATTTAATAGTTTGTTCTCTTTTATTAATAAAATATTTTTTAATTAATGCAACAGAGATGTGTCGTTATAAATATATCTTGCCACATTAAATTTATCCTGACTAATTAATCTTCTTCTTTTTTGTGCGGTTTGATTGATCCATGCTTGCATTATATGGGTGCTGATATTAGCACACAAAAATTTATTTTAACACAACAACTTCAAATATTAAAATTTTATAAACAATTTTGCCTTTTATATAGATTTTTTTCAAATGACATTTTAGTTCCCGATGATTGTACAATCTTCTAGTAGAAGGGCCATTATTAGTTACTATATATGTTAGATCTTCATCTAATTTGGAAGAACAAAAAAAAATATCCATGCATCTCTTTCCGAAAATTTTATTAATATCCAAAATTAAAAAATAATTACCAAATTTACACTCTGGTGTGCTGGATTTCCAAAAATGTCCAAACCGGAGATTAAAAATTCAGTTTCAAGCAAACTTTCCGCAAAATTTATTTCCGGTTCTACGCATTCCGAAACCGGAGAAAACAATTTTGGTTTTCAATACCGGAGATTAAATTTCTGATTTCTCGTTTCAAAACCAAAAATTAAATCCGTGGTTTCAAGAACCAGGAATATTTTTTCTGGTTTCGGAAATTTGGTTCCAAAACCGCTATTCTTTTTTGCGGTTCTAAGTTTTATTAATTTTAATTTTTTTTAATTAAGCATAAATGTTTTTAATTTTTTTTGTTATTCAAATATTAGAAATACTTTATATATTTTTTCTGAAAATAGATGAAATACTATATAATTTGATTTATTAAAAAAGATGCGACAAATAACTTTGATCAATATTTTTCAGGCCGGATTTTTTATAGTTGTAAGAAAAATTAAATATTTCTTTGTGTGTTATTAGAAAAGAATAAAAATATTTTAAATTTGAGTTATTGATCCTGTCTCAAAAATCACTTCTAAGTAAATTTAAAAAATATTATGATCTTTCTATTTTTGAAAAAAACTAAAAAAATTCACTGACTCGCTGCCAGACTAAAAATTCTTTGAAAAAATAACCCTCTTATAATTTTCTTGACAAAATACCTTGTCGACCCCAACTTTTCCCTCCCTCCTTCCGTCCTCTTATTTCCCGGTTCCACTGAAGTAGCCCTAATCTCCTACTACTAAATGGTAGCGTTATTTTGAGTTGATAATCGATGCAATACTAAACATTTTGGGATGAATCATGAGGTGTGCTAATAAATAAAGCTCGCACCAAAAATAAAATAAAAAATACTTGTCCAGCACCAATAAGAGCTAACATATATGTTAGCTCATCCGGTGTTCACTGTGTGAGCCCTGTTCCCTTCTCCAGATTTGTATAAATCTTTCTCCATCGCAAATAACAAAACCATTATCTAATCAAACTTTCCTTAATTCTATCCTCACATGTAATTATATATATTGTACTTGCTAGTTCTCACCACATAAAAATGGTAGAATCCCAAGCATATGGATACAATGCATGCATGCACCACATTGCATGTTGATAGAAAATTCTATTCACTTAATAAAGAAAAAAAAATTATTGTTACTTTATTATTATAAGAAAAGATAATAAAAAGTCTAGACACCACTCAACAGATAATAAAATATTGATATGGCCCATTGTGATATGGCTGGTAAAAATGGAACTTAATTGAGTTGGTGCAGGAATGAACCAAATCAGCATTGAGGTAATTCAGTTCGAATTCAATTCTTTCGATAAAGCTCTTAGCGCTAATGGATTTTCAAATAATCTAGTTAGTCAATTAATTTTTATTAACCAAATCAGCATTCATGCAATGAAAATTTCTCTTTAGTAAGACGTGATATATTACTCTTTGTTAAATTTTAAATTTTAAATGATATTTTTGTGATTTTGTTCAAATACTAGAAAAGAAATTACCTCAAAGTAACATTACCATAAAAAAAAATAAAAAAAACATTACCAAATTTTTAAGGTATTAGGGGTACCGGGAGAAGAAAGGAGGAGAGATCGAAGAGTAAATGAGAGAAAGGAGAGAGAGAGAGGATGGAAGAGAGGGATAAAAGTTGGGGTCTAAAAAGGCATTTTGTAAAAAAAATTTAGGAGATCGAGGGATACTTTGTTTGATGGTTCCAGTAAGAAGAGTATTTTGTAAAATTATTCAATGGGGATTCTGTAAACAACAACAATAATATTTATTATGAGAAGAGTTCAAATATCTCTATTTTTTATGCCTCCATCATGCTTTCATTTTTTCAAAACATTAATAATTTAAATATCAAAATAAAACCATTAGATATTATCTACATTATTTTATCTATACACGTGTAAAAAATTATGACATTTCAATTTTGTTTAGATTGTCATCAAGAGCTTGTAAAAAACGTACTAATGTAAATAATTTCTAAACATTGATTTTCCAACTTATTGATTCACATAAAAATAAAATCAAAATATGATATTTTTTTATGAACATACAAATAAAATAACATAGATCACATCTAACAGTCTTATCTTGACTTTTAAGTTTTAAATTTTGAGTTATTAAAGTTTTTAAAAATGGAGGCATAGTGGAGGTATTTGAACCCTCCTCGTTTATTATAGTGTGTATGAACTTTCTATCACTATTAAATTGAGTCCTTTGAGCTATGACTATTTTATTGCCACCGACATCCAAATTTATAAGTCAAAGTGAACTTGAACTTGAAGTTAGTTTTCATGGTTTTAATGAAAGAAAGTGAGATGTAATTTTGAGCCAATTGAGGTAATATTTGTAGTGCGCGGGCAACTTAGACTAGTAGATCAAGTGCCATAAAATTAAACAGATTGTCGCGTCAATAATTCGTTGGTGATTATATTAATTTGTTGATGTTAACTATTCAGTTTGTGTGATATTTATTGCATCATGCATCAACTGGGTGAATAGTTAATTTTCTCCGGGAGGAACGGGGGTCGATCATGATTGGGTCTCGGTTAAATAATTAATGTAACATATATTTTTAGTGTCTTGTGTCAGGATGTTTAATTTGCTCCACTATATTGAGATCCATAATCGTCGGGTCAAAACTGCAATGTCAAAGAAATCCACAAGCCGCATTCATTAATTCTGTGAAATTAATTTATGTATTTGCACAGGGAATTGTTCACCTCAACCAAAGAAAAATAAATAAATGGATTTTTATTTTATTTTAATATGTCGCCATTAATAAAGAATCTAGACAAAACTGAGTGTTGATTCAAGCACAGCTAGAGGGCTATCAGAGATATTTAGATACCAAGGCTATGTTTGGATGCACAAAAATAGCTACTGTTTTTAGAATAGCATTGATATTCGTTATTCTTACAAAAACATAGAATAACATTTGTTGCTTTCAATATTAATACTAATATAATATTTAAACTAATATTATATTACATTTAATATTTGAATTAATATTATATTGTATTATATTTAATATTACACATAAATTATTAAACAGTAGCTATTTTTATTTACTATTCTAAACAGTATCTATTCTAGCTATTCTAGAGTTCATCCAGACGTACCCCAATTGTCCAAATTTCCCATGAAGTACTTAATTAGGTGTTCCTCTAAATGGTAAAATTGAAGAAATCAGATTAGGGATTAATTCCTTATTGATAAGTTTGAGAACAAATTACAAACTTGGAAAGAACAGCTGTTGTTATCGATCGGGGGCAGAATAACACTGATTAATGTTGTCCTTTCAGCAGTTATATTACAAATTATATTATATGATTTGTAGTATATAATGCCTAAAACCATTTCAGAATGAATTAGTAGAATTATGAGAGAATTTTTATGATAATGTTCCAGGAATGAGAAGTAAGGCTGACTAGATCTGATAATTAATTGACAATCCGTCTGTCTAACAAAAGAATTTGGGAATATGGTATATTAGATTTGCAACATATGAACACTCCCTTGCAGATGAAGATTTCAATACCCATCTTATGAAATTTATGTAAATCAATGATTTAGATGAAATACTCTTTCTCACATGATACTCTGTTATTATCTCCCTTCTAGAGTGCATTCATAACATTAGGTGTGTGTTTGGATCACTAAAAAATAGAGCTAACTTTGAGTTAGCTCCACTATCCTCAAACTTTGTTGATTCAAACACAAATTAGCAAATTAGGTTAGCTCAAGAATAGCTTTATTTTACTAATCCTAGAGTATGTTTGGTTGCAATATTAGAATTAATAGCTAGAATAGCAAAATTGGCGTTTTCTTTTTTTTTGTGTTTGGTAGTGGCTACCAAATAAAGCTACAAAGTTCATCATTCATTTACAACAAACTACAGCTAAATTCCTTTTACCAAACCGTAATCAACCTATTCCACTTCTACTGATTGAACTCCTGCAAAAACGCCTCCACAGCTGTCCTTCATGAATTATCTGCTGAGCCAGCATAGTTGGAGGTAAGGCCTTCTGTCTAAACGCTTTTCCATTGCGTTGCTTCCAGATTAGCCAAATTGCACACATGAAACCAGATGCCCAGTCCTTTTTACCAAAAAAAACCCTGAGATTTCGCATAATGCCATGATCTGTCCCATGTTTCCTGAACTGTTTCTCCTTGTATGACAATTTGAAATCCCAAGAATGTTTGCACCAATTCCCAAACAGTTTTAGCATACCGACATGAGAATAGGAGATGGTTGGCTGTTTCAAGCCGGCAATAATCACACATAACACATTCAAGGTTGCATCGCATTCCTCTGATTGCCATCATATCGTGAGTCAATATTCGATCTTTCAACAGGAAGATAGCAAATACTCTGACCTTTAATGGGGCGTAGCATTGCCAGATATAAGCAAACCGCCATCTAATCTTCCCACCAGCCATAAACGCACTGTAGAATGAAGAGGCTGAGTAATGTCCACTGTTGGACCATCGCCATCTCAATTCGTCTTCTTGTGTGGTGAATTGGATCTGTGCTTCTGTATCAAAGTCGGGTAGGAGAGTTGTAACCAGCGGCCAAGCATCTCGTAATGATATCCTCTGTAACAATGGTCTTGGCAGTCCATCTTTTAGGTCTCTCAGAGGCTTGTCGCTCCACGTATCATACCAGAAGGAGATAGTATTGCCCTGACAAATTAACCACTGTGTACTCCAGTGAAACAAGTGCTTGAGTTTAATTAAGACCTCCCAAAAAAACGAACCTGTCACAGTCCATGATTGCGGACTATCAGGTTGAGTGGCAATACTTCTCAAAATCAACGCTGTTGTAGCCCATAGGCTAGTCGGTTGTGCTTGGATTCTCCATCACCACCTAAGCACCAATGAAATATTCCTTAACGCTAGATTTGGTGCTCCCAAACCTCCCCATTTCCTCGGTGTGCTGATATCACATTATTTTAGCTACATTTCCGACCGAATTCTATACCAAAACCTGTGTCCAAAACGATAAAATCATGTTTATTACACCTATTATCTATAGAATGTGGTACTGCTGCGCTTTTGTTCATTAATTGTAGGAAACGGGCGAAAAGATGGTGAAATCAGGCAATCTGAACATGCCACACGGGCCATGCAACATTCCATACGGACCGTGCAATACCCCACTCGACCGCCTCACACAAGCGCTGCATGACCCGGACAAGAGACACAGGCACCTATTTCACTTGAAAGTTTACATCCTCTCCTACTCCACTCTCCAAGAGGTTGCCCAGATGGTGTCGCAAATTCAAAGATGGTGCGGGCACCGGCACCTTAGTAGATTCTGTTAGTATTCGATAAATATTTCGGTGGAAGGAAGAGAGACACAATTCTCAAAATCTCTTTTATTATTCAAACTATCTTTTATATTTCTCTCTTCTACCTTCTTACAACAGAATACAACTCTATTTATAGCCTTAGACATGACTCTTAAAATTCGTACAGTAATTAAAACAAAACAGAATTCAAAAACAACTCAAAACGCAGAACAGTAAATTCTGACTCTTGGTTACTAAAACAGTCATAACTAATTATTGGGAACTCCAAATGACTTAAAACTTGAACCATCAGAAACTAGACTCCAAGACACATAAAATAGACTCCTCATTTGCTCAGAATGATCTAGAATTACCCTTTCAAATTCACTCATTAAACAGCCTCAAAATCTTTCCACTGTGCAGTCACGAATTTAATAGCAAATTAAGTTTATTCATCAACACCCCTCCTTAAACTTAATTCTCTTTCTTTCTTGCCTCCATACGATCTCCTCCTTCAAACTTAGAAAGTTTTGTACCGAGTTTCATCCGTGTTGCTACTGAATTACACTCTTCCATCTTGTTCTTCTTCAAAGGTGATTTTTTCTTGCTCATCAAATTCTCCTTTTTACCCGTGTCATTCAAACTTGATCCATTGTCAACCTGATTACGATTACCAGATTTCAAGTTCACCTTCTTATCCTCTGCACCATTTTCTTCATGTGGAGACTCACTCTCTGCCATTTTACTCTCCACCTCTTCTTCCTTTGCATCTCCATTCTCCTCTTCTTGTTCGATATTATCATTTGATTCTTTCTCTTTGCACCTATAAAGAGACTCTTCTTCCTCCACTTTTGGTTTCTCAATTTCTACATCTAACACGGGATTTGTTTCCTCAGGCATTTCTCTAGCTTTCTCTTCAGTCATCACCTCCTTGAGCTGAGAACTTAACTCATCTATCATTTCTTCAATCTTTGACTGACGGACCCGTAGCTCTTCATTCTTTTGTGATATACTCTTCAATTCGTTTTCCTTATCCAACAACCTCTCCTTCAATTACAAGCTCTCTGTTCTTGCCTCTTCCATTGCCTTACTTGCCACATTTACTTGCAACTCTGCTTGATGCAACTTCTCCAGCAGCTGCTCCTTCTCCTCCTTCGCAGCTTGCATCTCTATTTTTTCTTTCAAGCCATGAATTTCAATTTCTCTCTTATGCAACAGTGTCTCCTTCTCTTGTAGTTGCTGAATGGCTGAGGCAAGAGATTCTGTCTTGCACTTCTCTGATTTGTGCACCTCCTCAAGTCGGATCTCTAGTTCCTCTGCTTTTCCCTTCAATTCATCCACCAAACTAGAAAACTGCTCATCCTTCTCCATGTTGACTTGCAAACACTTTTCTCGCACATTTCTTAATTTCAGTTTGAACATTCGATTCTTGGTCATCTCTACATGTGCAAGCAGCCGGCCTTTTTTGTCCTTCAAGTGCAACATCCGGTCTTTCATGATAACCGAATATCCTTACTCCAATAATTGCCCCATACTAAGAATATTATTCTTCAAATCAGGAACATAATAAACATCCTCAATCAAGCCTTCTTTACCATCTTTTTGAAAAAAATATATTTTACCTTGGCCCTTTACTTGAACCTTCGACGCATCTCCAAATGACACGTGCCCTTCCTCTATCTCTTGTATCTCCACGAAAAGGTGTATGTGCCCGCACATGTGATTACTAGCGCCGGTATCGAGATACCACACCATGTCGCTGTCGGGAACGATATTTTTATAGGCCATCATGAGAACACCATCTTCTCTTGTCTCTTCTTCCGTGACTAGATTCGCATTTTCTTCTACCATTTTCTCAGAATAGCACTCCTTTGCATAGTGCCCATACTTACCACAATTATAACACTCGATATTTGATTTGCACTCTTTTGCGTAGTACCCATACTTGCTGCAATTGTAGCACTCGACATTTTAATAATTTGACCGGCCACCCCTTCCACGACCACGTCCTCGACCATGCCAATTATGTTGGCTCGGCTGACCCTCTTCTTCAGAATTATTTCCACGTTCGTGACCTCCACCGCGACCAAACCCACGACCTCCACGGCCGCGTCCTCTTCCTCGATTTTGATGCGCGTACATCGCTTTGTCCTCCTTAATAGTTGCCTTAGCTTGTAAGACCTCCTCAAGCGGCTCGTTCTTCTTCTTCTTGCGTTGTTCATGCGCCTCAAGAGAACCAGCGAGATCATCAATGGTCATCTCTTCCAAATTTTTCGACTCCTCAATTGCACAAACAACATTCTCAAAACTCTCGGTTAGTGACCGCAAAATCTTCTCCACCACCCTTGCATCAGTTAGAATTTCTCCATTTCGTTTAAGTTGATTCACCACTGTTTGCACACGCGTGATATAGTCGGATATTCCTTCTGACTCCTTCATTTTCATGCTCTCCAACTCGCCGCGTAGAGTTTGGAGTCTTACTTGCTTTACTCGGTCGGTGCCCTTGAACACCTTTTCCAAAGTGTCCCATGCTTCCTTCGAAGTTGCTGCACCGGCAATCTTCTCGAAACCCGACTCATCCACTGCTTGGAACAAGAAATAGAAAGCAGTCTTGTCTTTCATACGCGTTTCTTTCAACGCCTTCAACTGATTCGCGGTCTGATTGCCCGTTGGCTCTTCATAGCCAGCTTGGACTACCTCCCATGCGTCTTGTGCACCGAGCAATGCACGCATCTGAATACTCCAATTGTCATAGTTCAATTTTGTGAGTCGTGGCAGTGGCATACCCCCTATTGATATTCTTCCAGAATTTTCCATCGGCTCTGATACCAATTTGTTAGTATTCGATAAATATTTCGGTGGAGGGAAGAGAGACACAATTCTCAAAATCTCTTTTATTATTCAAACTATCTTTTATATTTCTCTCTTCTACCTTCTTACAACAGAATACAACTCTATTTATAGCCTTAGACATGACTCTTAAAATTCGTACAGTAATTAAAACAAAACAGAATTAAAAAACAACTCAAAACGCAGAACAGTAAATTCTGACCCTTGGTTACTAAAACAGTCATAACTAATTATTGGGAACTCCAAATGACTTAAAACTTGAACCATCAGAAACTAGACTCCAAGACACATAAAATAGACTCCTCATTTGCTCAGAATGATCTAGAATTACCCTTTCAAATTCACTCATTAAACAGCCTCAAAATCTGTCCACTGTGCAGTCACGAATTTAATAGCAAATTAAGTTTATTCATCAACAGATTCCAGTACATTGCTAATTGAGCAATGAACGGTGAAGCAATCGTCTCTGACATACTGTGCCTCAAGTTGAGATTGTGTTATGAACAACTTGAAATCTGACTCTATTCCAACAGCAACACCGCTCTTCCTGGTAGCTTTCTGCCCAATACATTTAAATAAACGATGTTTAGTGTTCTTCTCCGACAGCCTGCCCGTCTTATCTAACAAACTTAATTCATATCTAACCGCATATGTAATGGCCTCGGCTGGATCGGTCAAAAGCACAAAGGATAATGACACTTAAGGAGAGAACTTTTGGGATTGATCAAAGTTTACTGTAAAAGTGCCGCATCGGATGGCCCACTCAAGACCTCCGATGCAGAAGCTGCTCAAGTCTACGTGTCTACTTAAAACATCTCTTATAGCTGAGTAACCAACGATCTTGCAATGGTGGGTCCCACTCGCCAGACGATTAACACATACTGCTGTTGTGAAATTGTTGTTTTCTTCACAGGATGCCATCTCTTTTACTGATCTTCTGCAAAACAGACTAGGATATTATTATTTTTTAAATGGAAAAGGGATGTATATAATTTGCATGTATATTATATACATACATACATATGCAAGTTAGAGATTTACATTGTGGAAAAAGAGAAAGAATATAACAAAGAAAACTAGCTAAGATCTTGTTACCTCCTAGCAATCGTTAATAATTTGTGCAAGATTTTTGGTTTGCATTTGGAGCTTTTATAGATATCAAAATCTAAATTTGGGTTTACCAGTTGTGAACAAATTAGAAACCTGATATTAGCATTTTCTTTATTTTTAACATTTTTTAAAATTGGCTTACCTAAAATAGATTTTAATATGCGTCTCCCCAATAAATTTGGAAAGTTATTTGTGTACAGAATCAAATTAGGAACCTCATATTAGTTAGCACTAATGCTATTTTTGTTAGGACCTGCAGGAGAAGGATGCTAAATATGCAATTTTATACATGACACAAGTATTAGTATTAATATTATATTAATTACCAACTTGGATATAGTATATGTCCAAAGCATCACATTGCATCAATTATATAATAGCTATTTTTGCTCGGACTAAATATTATATTACATGTGTCGAATATAATATTATAATAGCTCTTTTTGCTCTTTTTCTCTTTTTTTCTAGTTAAATGGATCGGTCGGTCCAATTCATTTTTTAAAACCGGTTTAATTGTTTAGTTTGATCCGGTTTAGATATTTTCAAAACCAGTTAGACCGAACCGATAGGAAAAAAAAAGAGTATAATTCTTTGAACTTATAAAAAACTAATTATGAATTTTTTTTTCTCCTTGAGTATGAAAAATCACTAAACCATAATTCAATTATGTGTACTGAAATAAATAATTTTTTCAGCCTATAATAAAATTCTAAACAAAAACTTTCAATGACTGGTTCGGCTTGCAATAATCTATCACTGGTATATTTTTACTATACTTATTATAATTCAAAGTAGTGTAATTTAATTTGTTAGACTAATATTTATTTTATTAAAAAAAGTCTATTTATCTCGATATCTCAGTTAGTTAGTTGCGCCTTTCTATGTTACAAAGTTAAATAAATCAAGCATCATATTTTTTATTAGTACCTTTTAAATCAGTTTCCACTCTAATTTGTATTTGTTTTATGTTAGAATTTGTAATGCAAATTTTCAGTTTGAACAACTAGGCCATTCAACTCATTATCAAATCCCTGCCTTGTACGCCAGGTAGGGGTGTAAACGGATCTGGATTATCCATTATCCAGGTGGATATCCGCTCCGAATGTATTTTAATCCGAATCCAGATTTAAACGGATCCGGATACGGATGCGGATAATTAACAGATTTGAAGAAAACATCCGGATTCGGATAATTCTTAGCAACTGTAAACGGAGAGGATATCCGCTTATATCCGTTTCCCATTTATATCTGATCAGACAGCGGATATTCAGATAACCCGGATCCAACTTACCAGCAGCCTCTCTCATCCCCGCGTTCATCTTTAATCGATATTGGGCCTAAAGCCTTATATATTATTCATTCTTCACACTATAACAATTGTGGGACTAAGTGTTAGTGACTAACCTATCCGGACATCTGAACAACTCACGTGATAACTCTGAATGGCATGAAAAGTGGATACTTTTGTCCAAACTCAAAGCCACGTGTGGAGGTTTTATTCAATGAACTTTCTAATGGATTGATTGTGCCTAAGACTCTATGCCTCGTCGTATCAATGAAACTCTATCTATTGCATTATTCACTTTGTTGCTTGCATTGATTCAATGAAACTGAACTACAACAACTTAGCTTGGTTTTTTTTGTCATTACTATAAAAAATAATATATTTTAATTATAATACTTATATTATATTATATAAATAGATTATTAATATTACTTAATTTATCCAACAATTATCCGTTCTGTATTTGAATCCGTATCCGTGAATTATCCGTATCCGTTTAACGTGAATTTGGTTTTGCATTTTGACATCCGTTTACTATCCGTATCCGCACATTGAAACGTGGATATGGATTTGGTATTAGCATTATCCACTCCGAATTCGCTCCGTTTTCATCCCTAACGCCAGGGTCTTCGTGGAGGGCCTCCCTGCTCCATATTAGTTGGGTACGTATCTTCTGAGACATCTCAATTTTTGCGTGACCGACGTGTCCGGTGCCTATTCGGGGAAACGTAGGGGGGCAGTATTATTTGAACTTCGAGATTCGTGAAGAACGTATTTGAATGATTGAGATATTCCAAAAAGTCACGCAAAGTTTTAAATATCTCAGAGGATGTGAATTCTTATTAGTTCCACTTGGTGAATCGATGGAAGCAGCTTGGGTCCGATTCCCATTGGACTCAAACTGAGTTTGATAGGTTCCAAAACTGTCTGATTCGCTTCAAGATCAGTGCACATAGATATTAGAGCGAATGCACACAGTATTAAAGCAATGCGCACTGCTCTTAAAGTCGATCAGACAGTTATGGAACACATAAAACTCAGTTTGAGACTTTGAGTCCGATTGGCATTGGACCCAAGCTGCTCCCGAATCGATGGGGATTAAATCTGAATTAGTGTATGCATTAAATGATATGCCGAATGATAGCGAAGAAAGAGAAGCTGGCCGAGTTGGCTCCCTCTACTTTCTCTCCTCCAGTTCTACACAGATAACCCCTATTCTCTCATGACCTCCCAGTCCCACACAAAAAAGAATTGAGATCTGCTGAAATCCTAAATGCATGAACAGTAACTTGAAATTCCTGAAATTCATGATCCAGCCGTCCAAATTTTTCTGTGCACGCATCTCAAAATAGCTGATTTTTCAGTGCACTCATCTCAAAACATTTCAATGGCTAGATCATGAATTTCAGGAATTTCAGGGTCACTGTTCATGACCAAGAATTTCAGCAGATTCGGACTCCAAAAAAATACCAGAGAGAGAGAGAGAGACTCAAATCGAGTTCTCTGGGTCGGATTCAGATTCGAGTCAAACACTGGATTTGGAGCGATTTTTGGAGAACCCATTTTTACAGCGCATTTTTCTGTGCGTACAGCGTTTGAGAGGAGGGAGAGGGGAACACAAAATGCCTCTGTAGCGCTGTACACACAGAAAATCTCGCTGTAAAAATGGGCATCTGATTTTTGTTGTTACATCTCCATTTTTTGTGAGTTTAAAGAGGTTAAATTCGATCTTGGTTCTCTCATTTGAGACCAGTGGGGTTTCTGAGTGTGTCGAGTACGAATCTTCTAGATCTAAGTTTGGTTTCTTTCTAATTCCAGATCTGAGTTTGGTTTCTTTCTAATTGCATATCTAAATTTATCTAATTTTAGATCTCTTTACCTCAGTTATTATTACTTAACCCAGAATTCCTTTGCTAATTTCCAATTTGGGTGGCTTAAATCCCAATTTTAAACATGTGGGGAGATATCAAACCGATGCTCAAATCTCAGGAAGAAATCCCTAATTACTTCCTGAATTCACTGAGAAAAGACTGGTCAATTGGCCTGGTAAAATTCATCACAATTTCAGTAATTTTCATGGATGGTTTGTAATTGGCCTTGCAATCAGTGCACATTTTGGTCGGTATTACAATTCGCAAACTGACCTCTTCTTCCCTTCTACCATGTACACTTGTGAAACCCTCGAATTTGATGCATTCTATTACAGATCAACTGTTTAACTAGAGAGCATTTCTTGTACAAAAAATGGAGGAGTTTCCATTTGACATAGGGCCCAAGGTGGCCTGCTCGCTCATGACAAGGGGCCCACTGCCGTTTGATCCACTGTGGGACCGGTTTTTTAGGGGCATACTGGTATTTTTCGATTTATGTGCACACTTTGCCGGATTTATAAACTCAATGTGTTGAAGGATTCGGCATTTTATGGTCATCAGATACCGAGTGAGGTTTGTTTGTGATGTTCTACCTTTTTATGGGTTTTGTTGCAATTTTACATTGCTGATTAATAGGTTTTTTAATATAGTAAAACTTAGTTTTCTCTCTAATTTAAAGCATATATTTGGAATTTAATGACTTATATAAGGTATTTAGGTATCATTCAAGCTAGGTTAAAATATAATTCAAATGTTTGGTAGGTTTCAAATATAACTTCCTTTTTAATTTTGAAATTCACCTTTTTTTTTAGTAGTCTGAATTCTGGATTGTTCCTAATCTGTTTATAGATGGTTGTGCAAAGCCGGGAGCTTTTTGTGCTTCCTCCACCTTCTTTTAGCAGCCCCAACAATTTGAGCACATCCTCTCAGGAGCTCTTTTAAGAAAATGGCATTGTCTATAACATCTTCGATGTTTATAACATCCTTAACCCAATGCTTCTCTCTCTTTTTACAATCTGCTTCATGTCAGCATCTTTGCAATGAGAGGCAGAAGCATTGGATGAAGGAGGTCACGACTCAATGTCTCCACTTGCTCGCTAATGCTGTGTATTAGTAGAACCTCCTTAACAACAGCATCCTACAGCTTACCCAAAACCAAATCGACTGATATCTCGAATTTCAAAAAATAGTTGAAAACCTAAACTTACTCGATAACAGGCGACTCAGTGTGTCCTACCATCTAGGTCTCTAGAGATCGCTGACAACCAAGTCCACATTATTGACAATGTGCCGAGCAAACAAAGAGAGGGGTGAGTCATCCGATGCCATATCGGGTACTTCCCAAGGTCAATCTTGGCAAAAAAGGATGGATAGGCAGTACACAATGTATGTTATGTGACCAGCCAGAAACTGTAAATCGTTTATTTTTACACTGCCCATTAACTAAACAAGTCTGGTATTAGTTAGGAAATAATCAGTTACATTACCAGTTTTGGAGAAATTTTAAAAGATGTGTTTCATTTTGCAACAGCTCTTAAAAAGGTAAAAAGAACTGCGCTTTTCTCATAAGTTTTAGTGTTATCTGCTGGACATTATGGAAACATAGAAATGAAGTGTGTTTTCAATTTATACAACCCAAATCAGCTAGATCATTGATCTATTTAGTAATTTCCTTAGTTTTATATTGGATAGGGCATACAAGAACCAAGAAGAAGGTCCATGCAGAAACAAAGAACTGTATGCCACAGGAAGACACTATTGATGCTATCCCATTAAGAGTGATCTGACTAGGAGAAGAAGAAAGTGTCTCTTTTCAGCTTGGCAATGGATCTGCTACTGAAAGTTCTTGAAGAAGAAATATTAGCCATTGAGAATCTCCAAGTTTTGGATTGTTTATATGGGTGATGAGCCTCAGACTGTAAGATTGGACTAGTTTATTTTAGACTTAGTTAGATATCAGTAGCTGTCAATTTTGAGTATGTGTCTTTCGTATGCTAATTAGATATGGTTTTTGGAACATTCAGATGGAAGTGTTAGGTAGTTATTTTGTAGCAGGGAGAGCTGGTATCTGCTCTCCAAAGGTTATGAACCTATGTCACTAAACTCTGTTTCGTTTTTAATGAAACTGAGCTTCGGCCTTCTTAACCAAACAGAAAAATCAGAGAAGAGGCAGAGGTGACGATCAGATATGAGAAGGAGAGGAGAGAAGAAAGTTATGGTTGGATTCGAGTGGTACTTAAAGAGTATTTGGCGCCAAGATTTCTTTGGAGCAGTAATTTTTTGCAACAATTGGCGTTAATTCTTTTGGAGTGAACACAGGCAGAGAGAAAGAAGGGAGGGTATAATGGTCATATTTCAATAATTAATATTGTTTAATATATTTTAAGTGTTAAATTTTATTGTTATATTATTTTGGGTAAATATGTGAGTTTCTCTCATTTTGAAGGATAAATATGTTATTATAAATTTTTGAGGAGTAAATATGTAATTATAAAGTTTTAGAGGAGGATACATGAAATTCCCCCTATTTATTTGCTCAAATTTGAAAATCTCAATGCTTGCATTTTTTTTCATGACTTTGTACAGTATTGTGTTTGAGGAATATTTTTTTAAGACAATTTTATATATTATAAAAAAATTATTAAGACGATTTTCTTATGAAATTACATATATTTATGTAAATTTTATAATTATGAAACCAATCGGAAAGAATTCCTCATAGGCCTAGGGATTTCAAATTTTAAAAATGTTGAGAAGAGTAGGCGCATCCTCAAATAAAAAAAAATTATAATAATACTAATACTAATACTAGAGAAAATTAATAGGATTTCAGCAATTTTATTGTGTTTGAGGAACATTGTGAAGAAGAATGTGGATAAGATCAACATCTAATGGTGTTTCTCTTGTGCATATAAATATAATTTTTTAGATAAAAAAAATGGATATCTAACCTAATAACTTCTATTTAATTGTTCATAAAGAAATTTTATCCGAGTTTCAAATCCACAACTTTTCACACAAAAGATCAGAGGTGGAGCCAGTAACAACATATGGGGTTAATTGATCTCTATTTATTTTCAAAAAAAATTATATTTATACATAATTTTCTTTATAATTTAAAGTAAAATGCTATGAATATGATAAATTGGTATTTATTCACAATATAAAAATTTTATATGATTGACTCGCAGTCATTTTTTATCTCCATAATTTAAAAGTTTGGCTCCACCTCTGCAAAAGATATTGTGCTTTGCCACTATATTAAAGTCCATTCCTATTTTTATAGATATAATTTTTTATTTGACAAAACAAGATTCAATAATTACATTTTTTTTATTTATTATCACAGTTTGCGCATAAATTTATTGTCAGTATACATTATTTTTTTGAACCAACCTAATGCGATTGACCATTCTAAAAAAATGTGAATTCGTATCCTCTGCATTAACTCAAAAGGGAATCTTTTGAGTTAATGCATTTGAACCATCCGATTTGTTTTGAGATCTTGCGAACTAGATTCGCACTAATATTAAGAATCATGTATTAAAATTAGACGGTTTGATGGACTCTGTTTATAATTAGACGGTCGATATGCATTAACTCAAAAAATTCTCTTTTGAGTTAATGCAGAGGATACGTGTTCAAAAAATGTAGGATCTAAAAATTATCTTTAAAAAAATGTTTCAATAAATAAAATCTCAATTACATTTTTTATTTTTAGGAGGAATTTCATGTATCCCCTCAAAAACTTCAATATTATGTATTTCCCCCTCAAAAATTTGTAATATTATATTTCCCTCTCAAAATTGCAAAAACTCACGTATATACCCATCTCATCAATTAAATATATTGATATATCTAAATATAATTAAATAATATTATTTTAGAATCTAAAATTTATTTCCAGACCATTGTACCCTTCCTTTTATATTCTTTATTTTCGATTCTTTCTCTCCATCTTGTCTACCATCAAACGCTCCAGCCAAAATTTCTTTTCTGCAGTTCATTGAACAGCCAATCAACCAAGACATGTAATTCACAACATGTTAATTCTATTTATATAACTCAATGTCTGTGATCTCCTTGTTTTGGAATTATAATAAATTAGTTATTGAGTAACCATAGTTGTCTTGTAATTTGCTTCTTGCAATGAATTGTTCTAAATTTGAATTTTAGTATATTAAGATCTTTAATTTGAAACTTCATCTGGCCAAGTGGCAAAGCCAGCAACCAGCAAAAACACAAAAAAACATACAAATTTGTGTGTGTCAGCCTCTGACAAACTATTCATGTTGCTTTTAAATGAAGGTTAAGCAATCAAAACAAGACTACATATAACCCCTTAATTTTATTTCAACCAAATCAATCAGTTCATAATCTATTGGAGCAAGTTCTGAATCAATGTTTAATTGTTTACAATTAAAACAACCTGATTTTCGTTCCATACGGCTTGGGAACATTTATCACAGGATGTTTATATTAATGGTCAGGTATTGTTTACAGATATCTTTGTAACTTTGATGTTAATTGTAATATAATTGGTTGGAGTTATTTGCAAACAGAAAACTACATGTCTTTTGCCTTGTAGTTAAGTTCTCATGTGTAACAAGTGTTTTCTGACAAAAAATTTCTGTTACATCTTACATGCCAATGCAGAGATTTGTTATCTCCACTATCACTCAACAATTATCAATTAAGGTTCCAGTTTAACATAGTTAATAAACCTGATATTGGTGGCCTTCTCAGAGGCAGTATGTGTTTGCATAGGAAGTGGATGTAGTAGGAAAGCACTGACTGGCACTAATATATATAGTTTCACTTTAAAATTTTCAATTATGTTATAAGGAGCTCTCTTTTGTTGTAATATTTACTTATTTAGTCATCTTTAGGTGAATTTAGATTTTCTAAGAGTCATATGATAACTCATAATTGTGTTATTTTGTAAATTTTCTTTATTGCTATTGGATGAACTACGTAAGAATTGTAGTTAAGCATAAATTATGTTTTTGTAGAACAACAAAATAAATTTTGTGTTAAGGGACGCCTTAATCTCTTGGATGCTGATTTGTTTTCACTGTACCTCATCATGTAGTTTTGGATATGGTTCAAAGTTTATGTAAAGATGCCGTAATATTATTTAGATGTAATTGAGCGATGTTAAATAATAATATAATGTTATTTAATTTATGTTATATACCAGTATATATTTTTTGTTTCTTAATTGTATTCAATTTATTGTGTTGTAATATAGGTGGAGATTTGTGTCATGATATTATGTAAATCGATCAAACCATGTTTTAATTAACATTTTCTGAAAATAATGTATTAACTTTTTTGAATTTTGAACATCAACTCAATATACATTAATAATGATAATAAATAATAGTATTAGATTTCATTCGATGGTAAAAACATGCAGTATAACAACGTAAACTAATCTAAAAATCTTGTAACCTAAATTCAACATTCACACTTGCATACTCCACGTACTAAACTTAAATAAAAAAAAAGTGCAAAGTCAGAAAATCATTGTAATTGTGATTTTGTAATCTAAAAATCTTGTCATCTAAAAATCTTGTAATCTAAATTCAACATGCACACTTGCATACTCCACTAAACTTAAATAAAAAAAAGTGTAAAGTAGGAAAACCATCATAATTGTGATTTTGGCTGTGTATCTAAAATTATATTACGAGAGAGATTATGTTATTAAACAAATAATAAAAGATACAGTATTCAATTCTAATGTTATAGATTTATTAATTTTCTCTGATTTCTTATAATATAATTGGAAATTATATATAATCATATATATAATTATTAAAGACGGGATTTATAAGTTTTTTTATTATAAGAGAATACTAGACTTATTTACTAACATTTATTATATTTTTCCTATACATAACAACAATAGCTATTATATACATAATTCAAAGATATATAAATCAAGATTCAAGTAACATATGTATGACACATCATGCAAAACTTCTCCACCACCTCTCTAAAAATGCAATAAAACCATTATAGTAATTAACCACCATCTGGCCCAAATTGACCGCGTGATGTTTAGATCGTCCCAAAATTGACAAATTTGTGTGCATCAAGATTCGTGTTGTGTGAGAAAAGAAAAACTATACATATTGATATTAGAGACACTGGCAAAAAGAGAGGATCCGATGAGCATGATACTAAATTCGGTCCATGGTCTGCTTAAAAAGCCTAAACAGAAATGGGCTTTCGGCCCATTGGCATTAGGAGAATTAAAAGGATAAAACAATTGGCTGAAATCAGAGTATTTTCAAAGCCAAGAGTGTAAGTGTCTAATTTTTAAGTTATTTTTCTCATTTTTTGGAATTCAGATCCTCCCCGGTACCGTAATAGGAAATCTTTTAGAAGGATCTAGACCGTTCTTTTTTACTTAGAACGAATCTCAAAGCCAATTAATACTGTCTCCTGTGCTAGCCCGAATCTCAAAATAGCTGAGAGTTAATCTCAAACCATAAGATAAGAGGGTGTGATACTGACTGGATAATCTTTTTACTCTATAAAGACTTTTAAGTTTTTTTTTTTTTTTTTTCAAAGATTTTTAATAAAAATGTTGCCTCTCTTTTATTTATTTTTACATAATTGCCTATTGTGGCTGCTTCTAATGCGCATTTCATATTTTATCGATTGAATGGCTTATTTGATAAAATTATTTCTTGAGGTTACCGCGATTTATCGTATTCGTGCCGTAAAAGATTTGTGCTAATCAACTAAAAGAGAAATCACTCGACTCTTAAGGGAATCGCTCACTCAACAGGGATCCAATAGGGACTCACTCACTCAAAGAAGATCCAAAGGAGACTCACACCCTAAACTTAGCATCACACTAAAACAAAACGAAAATGAACTCTAATCTAATGTCTTCTCCTCTAACCTATGGACTTATTTATAATAAAAGAGAAACAAAAAAAAATGAGTTGTTACAAAATCTTGCAATAAGCAGCAAGAATTTCTTTTTAATGAACCATATATTATGATTTTAATGAGACGTCAATTGACAGCATCATATTCCTCCTCTCGAAGAAGACTTAACCTCAAGGGAGCGTTTGGTTTGCACTAGACATCTCTCCGGTATGCACGACATGCTCTGATACCAATTTAATAGTGAAAAATATTGCAAACATAATAGAAATTGTAAAACCTTAAAAAAACAGAAAATTATATTGATAAAATAGTAACGATACAAAATATTTGTTGGGGCTAATCAATCAAAAGAGGACTCACTCAATCCTTAAGAGACTCGCTCACCTAACAGGGACCCAATGAGAACTCGCTCATCCAAAGGAGACCCGAAGAGAACTCACTCACCCAAAACTTAGCATCACACTAAGACAAAAATAAAATGACTCTCATCTGCTTTCTCCTCTAACCTATGAACTTATTTATAATAAAAAAGAGAAAAAAAAAATAAGCTGTTACAAATCTTGCAATATATACTTTTTTATTTGGACATTAATAAATATTTATTAAAATTAATCTATCATAGTTTGTAACAAGATCCTTTCATTTTTTTTATCACTTAATCTAGTATACAATGAACTTCAAAAGTCATAAAATTTATGTGAATGTATCTTTCATGAAAACAATCAATAGTTTTGATTGGACTTTTAGTTTTCAAATTTTTAAATAAAAATAAAAAATAAATTGTAACATTTTGTGGCACCAAAAACATATGAAACATTCCTCTACTACTATTCTACCATTATTCAATCTCATACATTTTTTTTAATAAATTTACTTGTAAATTTTGTTTACATTTTTGTTATTTATTATCTAAGAATGACACTATGAACTTGCTAGATCTTCTTAAATTAAAAAATATATATATAAACAGTGATAAAGACGATAGGATAAGAGATGAAAGGGAAAGCATGCTAATCCCTTTATAAGCAAGTCTAACAAGCAATTATTTCTCTAAGCATTAGCTAGCTGTCTCCATAATCCATCCATAATTAAAGGCACATATCTAATCTAGGTGATATATTAAATAGTGGCACAAACATAGCTGTCTCCATTAATTGACTAAATTAATTGGCCAGAGCTGACTCATGTCCCCTTCATACCCCAATTTGAAATTTAACATTATTAACTGATACAAAATTCTTAAATCATTACAAAAATAATAATAATTTTGTGCATTTAATCTTTAACCCCACATACAATAAAAGCGTACCTAATTATAAATAAGTTTCATTGATCAACATAATGCATTTAAGACATATAATTTAGCTCATTAAAAAAATATATATTAAGGCTTATCAACAGGGGTGTAAACGGAGCGGATTCGGAGCGGATAATGCTAATACCATATCCGCATCCGTTTTTCAACAAGCAGATACGGATACGGATACGGATACGGATAGTAAACGGATATCAAAATTGAAAACCATATCCGTCTTAAACGGATATGGATACGGAACGGATAATCCACGGATACGGATTCGAATACGAATATGGAGCGGATAATTGTCGGATATTGAGTAATTATACTAAATTACATAATTTAATTATCTAAATTGACAAAAAATTAATAGTCTTTTTAAGTTTGCACAATGATGATTATACATGACTAATTGCTTATTAGTTTAGAGAACCAATCCATTATCCTAATAGATTATATGATTTTTCTATCAAGATTCTTGGACTTAAACGAATATGTATGTTTTTTAGAAATTTCGCAAGGGTGAAATGAATTGAAAGCTGCTGAAAGATTAAATTTCGGATCCGGATATATGCGAATATCCGCTCCGTTTATATCCTCACGGAATTATCCGTATCCGTATCCGCATTATTTTTCCATATACTAAAATTATCCGTATCCGTATCTGCAAGTATCCGTATCCGTTTAATCCGGATACAGATAATAAGCGGATTCGGAGCGGATAATCCGTATCCGTTTGCACCCCTACTTATCAAGGTAACTGATATATAATTAATATTTTGATTTTGTATAGACCTTAATTCACCCAACAACAGTTAGAAGCCTCAAAATAATCTGAACACATTACATGAAAGAAATAAGGTAAAATCCTAAAACATTAAGAGGGGTTTTGTGCAATTATTCACCTTGCATTTGAAAATTATATTAAAATTATTAAGTGAATACGGTGGAAAAAACACTAAAAACAAAAATAAGCATCATGGTTCAGAAGCAAACTATATTTACACAGCCATAGATTACAAACCATATGAATTCAAATAAAATGCATACTTTGTGCATCGCTAAGAATACATATGTTTGCAATTAATAATACTATTTCACTCCTCATATGTTGTATTTATAACTTTGATCCACTTGCAATTAATTATCTACTCCATCTGTGTACGGTTTGACTATCTATTATTTGAAAATGAACTCACAAAATAGAATATCATCATAGATTCGCACCTTTGATTCATTGATTGTGATGTGCAAATCATAAACAAATAATTAAACATATTACAAGAAAACTTCACCAATCACATCAACTAACACAAAATCAAAATATCACATCACATAATTCCAACAAAATATAGATACATTTCATGAATTGAAATAACATAATGACATCAAAATAAAAACATTCTTCAATAATCACTCGTCATGGCAGACACAGCATGCCACAAAGAGCACTTATTCAATCATAACTGAAATCTGAATTCATGAAAAAGAAAAATTAAATTTAAAACATAAACCTTAGCTAGCTGCTTCCACAATCAAAAGCTTAGACCTTGTAAATAATCTTTTTGTTTTGTATTTCTTCATCTTCTTCATCCCAGGAAGAGAAAAACGACCTTGGCGAAGTTGGGAAACCACTCGCAGCAACAAAGCTCTGGTAAATAAGCAACCCACCACCCGGCAATTCCTGTTTCAACATATCACCATCATTATACCCGTTCACATTAGCCCCTTTACCCCATGACCCATCCAACCCGCATCCACCAAAAACAGTAACAGCAACAGAGAACTCAGTGGGGCCAAAGCAGCTCAAGACACGGGAAACCAAATCGCTGTAGTCCAACTTGCCAGGATCAAATCCCATAGCCTCATAACTCGCATAGCTAAAACCCTCTTCGGGTGTCACATGAATGGTAGAGAGGGCTTTCTCGTAGATACCATTCATGGAATAGCCGCATGGTTCAAATTCATAGTCGCATATTTCCATTTCTGGAATAATTTCAGATATGCCCGCATTCTTCGTCATATTCCCATCCCCATTCACCTCATTCTTAAAAAAAATCGCAGCCTTTTTAGGGTTTAAACCAGTCATGCACATTTCGAGTGTTACCATAGGCTGCTCGGGGCGGTCAGTCGCGTAGTAGACATGCCACTTTTTGTTGGGCTGCAATGCATCTCCAACAACATACGCACCAGAAGAGTTGAGGTGGCCAAAGAATTGGTTGAGAGCTGTGACTTCCTCCCCAAAGGAGCGATGTGGGGCAGGCTGGGCCCCAGGGAAGATGAAAGAGCCACGAGAGTACTTCACCGACTGAACCGGGAGCTTCAATTCCTCAGCAAGTTCGAGGATTCTGGGGATGGATAGCAATAACTTGGTGGTCCCACAAGTCTTCAGAATTATTTTGTAGTTGTAGATGAAGAGGCTTGACTCAGAGAGCACATAGGAGTCAAACAGCTTGTTTGAGAGATTGGAGACAATAGTGCAATAAGCGAGGTCGAGAATGGAGTCAATTTGGGGACGTGAAAGGTTTCTGAGACCAAGGCCTTGAGGGTCGAGAAAAGTGGGGCCTGGAGAGACTGTGATCTCGAGGCGCTTCTCATAGCCCTCGAAACCAATAGCAGATACCGCCATTTGATCAAAGTTTGTAGAGAAAGAAAGAGAAGGGAGAATGTATCAAGAGAAGGGAGGGAGGGACTGAGAAGAGAATTCGGCTGAGAGTGCAGAGCAGCTAGCAAAAGGTTTTTAAAATCAAAATAAGAGATAATCGTAAAGTTCCTAATCTATGAAGAATTGCATGTAGGTCGTATCAGGATGGTTTGCGCACGCACTGTAAAAAAAAAAAAAAAAAAGAAATTAGTGAAATAATCAAATTTGAGATGTAAGAAGTCAGTATTCTAATTCAATCTCAGTGAAATTGATATTGATACCAATAAGTAATTCTCCTTTTGAGTTAAAATGATAAATACTTTCCCACTGGTTGTACCAAAATGCTATAGACAGCAGTTGTTAAGGGTTTGATTTAAAATGACTGAAAATTTCATATAATTAATAGGGTTTGATTGTAAGTTGAAATTTTATACTCTCCCATACAAACCCGGTATCATCTTGCACAAAACCCGACTGGTACCATCTCACAATCATTTTTGTACCGAACATGTAAAATTCTCATGTTCATACCAGAAACAGTACCAGTATGTAAATGGTACCATAAAAAAAAAGGTATAGAGCTTACGTTGGAGTATGCAGCAGATTGGAATTTCTTGATACCGCCGGCAGGTCGAACGTCTTCAATGCTGTATCCGAGAGGTGCTTCGTATTGTTTAGAGCCACTACTACTACTAGACTTCTTTTTTCCACCTTTCGACTCCATTAAAACATCAATTCTCTAATCTGCCATAAACAAAAGATATGAAATATATTTCCATTGTTAGCAATTTATTTAATATGGTGTGTGCCTTTTAATTGGCATATGAAGTATAACTTGAAAGAAATTTCAATTTGTTTTGGAATCAAATTTTTAATTCAAATTCTTTTAGGTTACAAGAAGATTCATATGATTTTGTTAGGGCAAATGTAAATTATATTTCAGAATTAATTAAACAATAATTTGAATTAGGACAAAAATTAAAAGGTCATATTTTACATCTGGAAAATTTCTACCATGGCTCAGCAAGCAACAATATTATTTCAGATTCAACCAGGTGACTACAAAAGAATTTCACAAAATTGCATAAACGAACAACAAACTCCACATAGATCCTAAATATTTAAATGCTAAATAAACAGATAAAGATTAGAATAATCGAACGAAACAAGAGAAAGAGAGAAAGAACTTACAAATTTTGAATTGGGTAATAAGAAAACTCTTATTGGGATCTATTCAGACTATTCTCTCTTCTTTCTTTGTCAATATTTCTTGAAACGGCGAGAGGAGAGGAGAATAGTTTAGAATGGGGATTTTTGGTGAATAGATGAAATGAGATGAGAAGAGGTGGGTATTTATAGCCCAAGAATACCCTTAGGGTTTGTTTAACACGCACGATTCGCTAATTTTTTACTATTTTTTACGAATTGGACGCGGCGCAGGCGGAGATCTCCTCTGTTATTACACAGATTTTATTTTCCTAGAATTAAGTCCTATGCTAATTTAGTGTGGCTATTTTCACTACTTTGGATTTATATTTTTATTTTTTAAGTTTAAATAGTTAATTCGTATATCTGAAAGTCCAATTTTATATTTTTAAATTTTTTACTACTTTTTAAATAGATAGAAAATCACTTGATTTAAAAATCATGAACCAATCAAAAATAGTTATTTTCTAACTATCTAACAAAATAGTAAAATAATTTTAAAAAGATGTAAGTTTTAATTTTCAAGTATATTTTAATATGAAAATCATATTTAACGGTTCTGATCGACTATCTGAACTTTAAAATAAAGATATATATTCATAATCCGTATATATAGTTTATTATTGTCTGTGTGATTGTGGAATTGGTAATAAGAGACCCTTACGTAAAACAGGGAAACTTGTGGAAAAGTATGAGAAATAGGTTGGACTTGTGTAGCAGCCTGTGTATTATTGGCATTTTGTATGTTTGGAAATAATAAATATTTTTTAAATAATTAGAAAGATGATGAAATTTTTTGATGATATGAAATAAACCGCATTTTATGAGGTCCTTAGAAAATTCTTAGGATGTATTTGGATCGTCAACAATTGCATGAGGTTAGCAATTTTTGGGTTAATATCTTAATGATTATTTTTTTCTATTATTTTATGTTTAGATCATTCTAAAAATAGAGTTATTTTTAAAATTAGTATTGTTCTTACTAACACATTCAAATGATGAAATAGTGCTAACTTGAACTAACTTCAGTTTAGCGCTACTCTTGCTATTATCGAAGTAAAGAATTGTATAACCTCATATTTTCTTGAGTTCTTTGTTATATTTTTTTTCTAAAAAAAATTGTATTAATGTTGGTCCGCTTTTGTTTTAAATATATATGCTAGTATTATTAGCTATTTGTTTTTTGTTAATACTAAATAATTTATGGCTTGTAAGTTCTATTATTATAAGAATACTCCTATGTATAGCAATGTCAAAAAATCACTTGGATACATTTTACAGAGTTATATATTAATGGGCTGTATACTAATCTAAATTTTGATGGACATTTTTTCATGGAAAGGAAATTTAGTAATTTACTATAATAATCACATGGAGAGAAGCATTTTAAATTTTACTATATTGCTTTTGGGACCTAATTAATAGAGGTATAGAAATTGTTTTCAAGTATTATATTATCAAATTTAGGATTTGTGTTAAAAAAAAATGTAAAGTAAAAGATACAACTATATATGTATGGAAAAAATAAAACAATGCACAAGGTAAATTTTGTTGGTGCATAAAGTACTCTTAAACTTGCCTAAGACCATCCTATACATAAAAAATAAAACTAAATCAAGGCAGCCGAATTACCTTGTTCCATTTTGAACGGGTTGTTGCTCGACACTCAATCGAATTTAAAGACTTGGAGTACTACAGTTCTATGACTTTTTTCTAGCTAACTATGCTACTTCTCCTTTCTCGCTACTATATAATTTCTCAAAATCAATTACATTGCTCTGCTGCCTTGAAGACCTACCTCTTAAATAGGGTAACATCCGCCTAAGAGCATTCACAATGGTGATTGTTTTTGGATTGCTAATCTGATGTGTCAATTGCTAATAAAATTGTTGGGATGTGGCACAATTTCTAAATTAGCAAATTTGCTTTAAAAGAAAATCATTGTTTAATGACACGTGGCTAATTAATTGGCTGAAATTAATTATAGCACTCTCCCTCTCTTCACAAAATTAATTGTTGGGATGGAGTGATTTAGAAATTATGAATATCTAATTGCTAAATTCAGTGACGTGGTAAAATTACAATTTTTAAACTTTTTGTGGGATGGAGATGCTCTAAGAATTAGAGTGCTAATTATGGCAGTTCTGGAATTAGAGTGCTAATTTTGGCGGTCATGCTAATTATGGCACTTTAATTTGTTACCAAACTTAATTGTAATATTTCTAATCGGTCCATCAACAATTAGAAATAATTATCCTATAATTATATGAGTGGGGTTAAAATGCACCATAGGTTTTGTGCCTCAACCATACTTCATGTTTTTATCTTTGTTCTCGAAGTTCAAACAGTCAATCCGAACCGCTCAACATGATATTCATATTAAAATGTGTTTATAGATCAAATTTCATATTTTTTTGAAATTTTTTTACTATTTTTTAGATAAGTACAAAATCACTGTTTTTGGATGATCCAGAAGCAGTGATTTTGTAGCTATCTAAAAACAATGTAAAAAAATTTCAAAAAATATAAAATTCGGTCTCTAAGCACATTTTAATATGGAGATCATGTTGAGCGGTTCGGATCGACTGTTTGAACTTCAAAAATAAAGATAAAGCCATCGTGTATGGTTGGAGCACAAAACCAATTAATGGTGCATTTTAACTCCACTCTAATTATATTACAGAGTAGTCCAACATAATAATTAGATCTAGATGTCTCCAAATCTAATAAATTTACCATAATTATCTTTACTCATTTAGAAAATCCGACTTGCTATATTTACAAAATTAAGGTTTACAACTGTTACGTACATTCCTATTTGTATATGTGAAAAATAAAATTGAACCATGTGGGACCATTCAATTCTTCCTTTTTCCTATAAGAAAATTATCAACAATTCAACATATTTGCTTGTTCTTGTTCAATATTTATCATAATAATATACATTAGAAGGAAATTCCACCATTAACAAATATTTATGTTTTCGGAGACGAAGTCCAAACAGTTGATCTGTACTAGTCCACATGATCTCCATATTAAATGTGTTTAGAGACAAGAGATTTTTTTTTTAAACTGTAAACTATTTTTTTTTATAGATACTTATAATAACAGTGATTTTGTACTTATAGAAAAATAGAAAATTTTCAAAATAAAATAAAATTTGAACTCTGAGTACATTTAAATACGTAGATCATGTTGATTGATTCAGAACGATTGTTTGGAATTTAAAAACAGAAAAAATATATATATATATATATGTGACGCATAATAAAGTATGAAAAATACGAAGCATTTTAACCCTCTTCATTTTTAAAATGATACAATATTCACTAATTAATGTTAGTCTAGAAACCATCATTTATCTTTCTTGTGAAGCTGTGAAGCTGTGAAACTGTGAAACTTGCTGTTGCTTCACCTATAATTTATTTTTTGGCAAGTATTGTTGAATTTCCACAAGACTTAATGTAGTAATTTCTTAAGTGTATGTTTTTTTTTTTATTTGGAGGCTTTATCTTTCGTTTTATTTGTAATTGTAGGTATAGTGACAATATATGCGTATAATTCACGAATAATTCGTGTTTTATTTGTTTTTTTTTATATTTTCTGAACTGAACTTCATTTAAATTGCAAAAAAACATATAATATGCTTTATTCGTGAATAAAACGCGAATTATGATTTATTTGCGAGAAATACGTAAAAAAAATGTGATTTTTTTCCTTGGATTTTTTTTTATCGAATTATTCACGAATTATATCCGAATAACGAATTTTTGAACCCGCCGAACCGAACCCAAACTATTTGTTTGTCACTATGATTGTAGGTATTACACAGTTTACACTAGGAGAGCAGTTTGGGTCTGATGCCCATCAGTCTCAAATTTGGGTCCGATTGGATCCATAACTGTCAGATCCGATTTAAGATTCGTGCGCACATATATTAAAACAAATACGCACGGATATTAAAGAGACACACACAGATTGTAAAACCGATCGAACGGTTATGAAGCACATCGAATTCAATTCGAGTCTGATGGGCATCGGACCCAAATTGCTCTCTTACACCAGAGCAATATCCTGCAGTTATTATTATTATTATTATTTTTTTTAATGGGCTCCAGTAAATATAATTGTAAAACAAATCAAGTATAAATTCAAAGAGATTGGTCAAAAAGATACGTCAAAAGAAGGAAAACTTATTCCATGTATGACAAATCCTATATTCCCTTCCCCATTAAATGCTTTTAATTAAAAAAATAAGTAGGCAGATTCTCTTCCATTTACCAGCATTTTTTCTTGAGGAATTTATATATATACCCATTATAACTTCATGATTTAAATATTTTTTTCATCACAATTTATATATATATATATATATATATATATGGATTTCTTAATTTAATCACTTGAAAATATAGTTTAATTAAAAAAAATTGTCCCTTGTACCCTTAAAATATTGTGTCGTTAATCCCTCCCCTTCCTTTTTAAATTGACACTTTGATAGAAAAATATTTAAATTTTAAAGTAATGATAATATATATAAATTTCTCTCTGTTTTTTTTTCCTAGAATGTTAAATTGTAAAGTCCGTACATTGGAACATTTCCAATTAGTTGTTTATTATGATTTTCTTTGGACGAGTCAATTAGAAAAGTAACATTACTTAAATGTTAGTTTATATAGTTGAAGCTATGAACATTTCTTTTTCTTTGGATGCAACAATTCAATTTAAATTATGTGATAATTTTTATTATATATAGCCATAGAAAAAGTTAATGTAAGAAATTAGTATAATAAAATCATGTGATTTGAATGTCATTTATTCCTAATAAAACATATTGTAGATGTTTTATCTGGCTTTATGCATTTCATTTTTTTTAACTTCTTATTGTATATAAACAATGAATTATAATATATTTGAAATAAAATAATTTGTCATATATCATTTTTTTACTATTTCTTATGAAATTAAAAGTTGCTTTACTTATCAACAGAGGTTGAGGGAAGTAGAGAAAAGGGAGGCTAAACTAAACTCTTATAAATTAAAAAATTTAGTTTGGTCCTCCAAAAATTTTAATTTTTACAAAAGACAGTATCACAATTAAAATTATAAAATATTTATTTATTTAGTATCTGTAATTTTAATATTCCTTCATCCGTACTTATCAAGTAACTTATCTAATTTTTATTTTTTACTTTCAACAATACTTTTTACTTGAAAAAAATTGTACTTCTCAAATCGCTTATAGTATTAAATATTTGTCATTAATAATGTGTTCTAAAAAATGTACAAAGGAATGAAAAAAAAAAAAAAAAAACAGAGAGACAAAGATGACAACGTAGAAAATCACATCCTTTATATTCCGATTTTGGAGAGCTGAGGAATGGTTAAAAAACAATTAGGGCATGTTCAGTCGTTTATTGTGCATGTGAGAGTAAATAATCCATCCAGACTTTGCGAAAATCAGCCCACACGCACAATATTTCAGTTATTCAAAAAAAATTATTCTCGTTCTCTTTAGACGGGCGAACTGACTCTTAAACAAGTGCAAATCAAATACAATAAGGGTCGATTGCTCCTCTAATTTCTTTTTATTTTTTTTGAGAGAAATATAAATTGACAAATTTTCTTCTCTATTATTTTTATTTTTTTATTCGACTTTAGACTTCAGACTTTAGGCTTTAGGCTTTAAGCCACAAATTTTGTATTACGGAAGCATGGAAAAGGAAGTCACCTCACATTCACGGGGGAATAAAGTTTGGCACAGATCTCAATATCTGTATTTGTCACATGGCTCACATCCAACACTGTAACTTAAATAAGTACAACTTTTCATCCGTTTTCTCGCCTGGAATTCTGACTAAAATCATTGAGCTGCAGCTGGGAATCTAGACTTATTTGTCACAGTTAAAAAATTAGAGAAAATCAATAAACAGGTATTGTCACATTATACAATAGTAATAAGATTGTAAGTTTGTAACATTAGATGTGCTAACTTATTTTGAAAAATAAAGATGATGTTTTATTTTCTATTTTTATTTTTAAAATTTAAATAGTTGATTCGAACTTTCTACATGAATTTCATATTAAAATGTGCTTGGAGATCAAATTTTACAGTTTTTGAAAACAAAATACTATTTTAATTTTTTTTAAATCACAGTTTTTCATTTTATTTAATGAAAAGATGTGCTTTTCTAAATTTTCTAAATTTTTTTTAAAAAAAATGTCAAATTTGTTCTCCAAACTCATTTTAATATGAATATCATGTTAGAAAGTTCAAATGACTATTTGTACTTTAAATATAAGATACGAACAGAAAGTAAAACAGTCTTTTTAATTCTCAAAGCAAGTTAGCACACCTCTTGTAATATTATTATTTTTTATCAACATAACCTCTCTTATACTTTGTTTCTGGATACATGTTTGAAAGAATTTGAGAATCTAAAATTATTTATTATTATGTAAAACTGCATGTAGTTTTTCTTTTTTAATAGTTTGTAATGTAAACTAAATTGATGAAAATATAATAAATGCCGAGGTTAAAATATGGTTGAACTAAAAATTTAAATCTCCACTAATTTACGGGCAAGTATAATTTATTATTTTTCAATACATGATATATTTAAACAAGCAAAAACATAATTATAATTATTACTTTTGAATATTAACAATACTTTTAAAGAGACTAGATTAATGTATCATTATAATAAAATATAGATTAAACTCATAAATGAAAATTATCAACAAATAGTATATAATGGTTGTACGAAGCATAGTCATAAGGTTCGCGTTTAATTTGTAAATTAAACGTTTTTTTAGGAGAAAGCGAGCCGAATGACAAATTATTTAGTTGACTGCACTTTGACTGAATTATTTACGAATTATTTTTAGGAATTTTCTTTTCTCCTTTGTAGGACTGAAATCTTTGGTTCAAATAATTCCGAATCATGCACGAATCACGAATTTTTTACTTTATCATACTGAATTTCGAACTTGAATAATTTATTTATCACTATGGTACGAAGTACAATAGCTGATAAAAGCGACTGAGGAGACCCACATATTTTAAATTTAAATTAAAAAAAAAAATCAGCTTAAGTATGCCACTTTTTGTATATATTCCAAAAAAGGGAAAATACAATGGGAAAAAGTAAGAGGTTGAAATGAAAAGAGCAAAGGAAAGGACATTACATTGTCTAAGAAGATAAGAAAATAGTGAATGTTATTATTACCAGGAAAATAAATTAATGTTAAGCAATCACAAAAATTATATCATTATAATATTTACAAACATAAAAATGTAGATAGGATGTCAAAATATATAGCGATGATGTTTGTAATTATATCATTATATTATATCCATTATTTTCATTCAAATTATATATAATTATTCAAAAAAATTACAATAATTATGTTGTTTTAATTAAGCAAACACAAAAACTATAATTGATGTTTGCAATTGAAGGTCTTCTTTCTATTTTTCCAAAAAAACAATTTCAGGTGCACATTTTTTTTGGCTTAGAGCATTTGTATCTCTGAAACTCTCAGAGTTTCTAAATAACTGTTAACAGAATTTTAGAAATTCCAGACTCTCTGAATTTCTAAATCCCTACATCCTTGAAATTAAAATTAGAGTTTCTTAATTGCCACATTAGCATTTAATTAAAACAGTATTAAAAATTGAGCAAATATGAACTGATTATTTTGCCATGTCAGAGTTTTGAAACAGTTTCATATTTAAAAACTATTGAACAAAATTGCTAAATATGAAATTCATTTACATTTCTGAAACTGGTTTAGAAACTCCCAAGTCAACTCTAAAATTCCAAAAATTTCAGAGATACAGATACTCTTACATCCATAAAGTGGAAGTTGGACTTTCATGAACACTAAACAAAAGAAATATAAAAAAGTGATTATTTGTTATAATTTACATCTATGTGGGTTTCATAATTGCATAAACAATACATGATTTTTTGTTAGTGCACAATCAAATTCAAAGGTGCTATCTAGCCAGGTTAGTGGAAGAAGGTACCAAGAAAGAAAGGTGAAAAAGAAAAAGAATAAATAAATAAATAAAAATGCCAGGTTGGAAGCCGCCTGAACTACTAGTGGCTAATGCAAACAAAAATAGGGTTCTTTTTCTAGCCTTAAAAAAAAGAATTATTTTCAAAATTGTGTCAGTGGCCAAGTTGAACTTGGGATATTTGAATTATCTTCTTTATTTTCGTTTTATTTGATGTTTATTTCTTTTGTAACTTTTGAATGAACGACTAGTTGACTACATTGTTACAAATTTACAATCAAATCAATTAGCTTATATAACAGATGGGTCTGAGTGTCTGACTTGATCAATCGTTACAACTTACAAGTGGAATTGGGCCTTGTGAGGAAGACATGACAGGTGGGGTCTCAGGGACAGAATTTGATTAAATATGCAGCCCAGCGGTCCCAGACGTTTACTGTCAGGTGGGGCTCACTATTTTAACATAGTCGCGCAAGTGGGGAGGAGACCCGGAAGCCGGAAGCCGGAAGCTACGTCTGATGGACATCGGATTCAATTATCCGAACTGCTCTTATGCTAACTCGCTTTGTGGTCTGTCCTTGAAGTGCATAAATATTGAAGCGGCACACATGTGTCATCAAGTGAATCAGATAATATTATGAGTGAGCATTAGACTGATTTGAATTCGATATCCACTAGGTGTATTCGGCCGCTCCACTGTTCCTGCGGAAAAAAAAAAAAAAAAAATTTCTCATGTAAACGTAATTTTTAGTTCAATTCTCGTGCTCATACACATTCCGAATAGTCCGTCAAACAAGCTCTAAATGTGTTTCACTTCTAGAAAAGATGCAGATCCAAATCACGTAAAGCAACTTAAAATTTGAGCTTGGATTCGGACCAATCGGGACCAATTCTTGGGAGGAGACCCAAAAGCGGAGCGCATCCGATTGTCATTGGATCAAAATCGGTCTGATTTTCGCTCCAGACTCTCCAATTTGCTTCATGCACCCGTGTTTGATCTGCACGAATATTGAAGCAGCACACAAACATCATGAATCGGATGGTTCTGATCAGACATGAGACCGATTTACTCATCGGATGCGCTCCACTCCAAGGAGACGCGTGGCCGGTCCAAGTCCTCTAAATAACTTAAAGTTTGAGCTTGAATCCGGACCGTTTGATCGTAATTCGAACCAATTTGATTCGGAGTAGTATTCACGGTACCCATTAATATTCGTGAAGTTTTTGGACGATCGAGATCCAAACTAAAATTTTGATTTTACTCATAGCAAAGGGGGGACCACTATGACAGCTCAGCTGCCCAGCCCTATCCTAGTAAAGGAGGAGATATGACGTGCGGGGACCACCTGAATAATAATCAATCACTGGAAGTGTAGGTCTACATTGTCAGAAACGGAGAAGAGCAACTGGAGAGCTGAGCGGGGCAGAACATTCTAATTACTTCGAGTAATTTGCAATTAGGTACTTCAATTGAATTTAATTACTGAACATATATAAAAACTATTATTAGCATTTATTCCCTGAATTCATTTATTCAAAAATCCCAAAAGTTGCCTCAATTTCTTCTTAAATTCTTCAAATTGAATTGTGACTTGTAAAAGTCTACGTACTTTTACTGATTCAAAATTATTAAGCCTTTTGAAATGTGATGGTTTCATTCGATTTTATATCAAATTGAATTGTTGTCTTTATGATTTTTTTTTATAATCATGGCTTTCTACTAGTAAAATTATGACTTTTACCATTAAAATTTAGAAATCATGGAATGAAATTATGCGAGAGAGAGAAGCCTTAATGAAATAAATATTTGAAATTTTTATCGTATCTATATATTTAAGTACTGGATTTTTTTTAAAATCTGACTCAAACATTAATTAATTTGTTGGGTAATCTGTACGCTAGATTTTGTTCGGATTAATTGAACTAGTTTTGATCAAGACAATAATTCCTAATGCTGATCAAGACAATAATTTATCAGCTCCTAAGTCTGATTAATTTGTGGCCTGAAATAAATAATAAGTTTGAAACTTTAATTATCTTATGTACTCTATTTTATAGTACTGGGTTACTTTTCCTAAATATTATATTCAACATCATGTGAGTGAATGCTCTCTATAAAAATATATTTGTCTATAGTAGTTCTCATAAAAAGACTAGCCACTTCTTTTAAGCAGTTTGCCATCTATTCAATTATTCTCATTAAACACTTTCATTCTAAGAAAACTAAGTTTAACAAAATAATTTAAAAATAATTAATTAAAGACAAAAGCAGCATAATTATATAAAAAATTATATGTGTGCTCAATATTAGAAAAATAAGTTTTTAAACTAAAAGTAGACTTTACAAAATTATATTACAATTAGAACAAAATATAGTATTTGAAAAGAATTGAGTAAAATAATCTAATCAATGTAATAACGAACATTATGCATTTCATTGTCAAGGATAATTAGATGTCATATTTCCTTCTCAGCAATAATTTCAACAAGATTTGTTATATATTTTTCTTCTTATCCAATATTTTGGATAAGTGATTTGTTATAAATTGGATATGGAATATAATACAACCATTCATGATGTTTAATTAGTATTATTAGAATCATGCTGTCTTCTTTAATATTGTGTTAGAATTTGTGATCAGTTGTATCTTTAGTTTTCTCCTAACAAAAAAGATAAAGCAAACTTAACATAATAAGTACAAATGACTTTTTAATCCATAATTTCATATCATGAGACTTATCTAATTATCATTGCAAAATTACCATGTTTATTGTTTATCTAATTTTAATAAACTCCAACATATGCTACTAATCACCATTTACACGAATTCTATTTCAATATGCATTGTTGATGATTAATGATATACTAGGTACCCTTACTATTATGTGTCCAAATATATAACACATCTAGATGAATATTGATAAATTGGTACACTTCTTATGGGGTGTCAGGGCATTTGTGTGCGCGTGTTGTGCGTGCGCGTGCCGTGTTCGTGTGTGTATTTTCTTGTATCGCATAGAAAGATTGACATACCGATATCTCTTGTTGCCGACGACTTAATATCTTTAATTTATCTTTTCAAAAGTGTCTAGAAAAATATAATTGTCATATACCAGATGTTAATAACATACTAAATTTTTTTGTCATTTTTTTATTTTTGTTTATAATTATTTTTTTACTTTGTTTTTTTTGTTCTCAATTGTCACACACACTACAATTTATGATTCTTATTGTGCATTCCTTCAATCAATAACACTGTATTATGTATTGTATTTAAAGATTCTCTAGTTTTCTGGAAATAAAAATAATTATATGACCATCTATATTTGAGAAAAGACTTGAAGAGTTGTTGATTAAGATATATAGATGAAGTAGAAACTATTGAATTATTATAGATGCAGACAAAATGTATATTCACAATTTGTATATCAAAAGAGAAAAAGTGTGACTGAGAAATTAAATGCATGATGAAGAGAAAGATTTATACACCACATGCATGATAAAAACTTTATTTCATCTGTCTAATGAACAACTCTAATTTTAAGACCAAATAACCTCATGTTCAATTGCATATCAAATGAATAAAATAATAAATAATTATAAAAATAAATTCAACTATAATAGTTAAAGTAATTGAAGAGTACACTTTTGTCAAATGAAATATTAAAAATTCTAAATAGACTTAAAAAATACTACAACCCAACCTAAATTGGTTTAAATCAAACTTCATTTCGTCTAACACAACAGCTATGAGCTACTACCAGATTTGACAAAAAAAAAAAAAAAAAAAAGGAAGAAAAATAAATTTAATCATTTTTAGAAGTTAAAGTCTTTCAACTCATCTCCAACAAATTGTTTTGAACCTACAATCTCTCACACATAAAATAATCTTTGGAAAAAAAAAATAGGGCTCAATCCCTAAAAGATAATAATTTAAGTACTAGACTAAACTTTATTTCCAAAATAAATTCAACCATTATTTTATCAACCAACTTCATCATATCTTAATGATTGTTTACCCATCAAATTTGATTCAGATCTTGAAGGTTTTTTTCGTCAAGAAATAAAAAATTAAAATAATTCAATACTATGCATATCTTTTTGTATATAATAAAAGAATAACATTAATTATATAATACTGATTATCAAAGAGCAAAAGATGTCATATCAACTTAAAGGCAGAGAAGTAAAACAATAAGTCTATTAAAATAATCCATTACTAATCAATAATTACTTTCATTTAGAAAATTATTTTACAACTATAATAAAATTAATATTGGTATATATGCTTGGTAGAACATTCTTTTCCATGCTATTAAAAGTCGAAGCAAATGAAATATATAAGGGATCGTTTGTCAAATACAGATTCAACTGATGATTTGTTAAAAAAAATTTGAGACAAATAATATGGCAGGACCGCAATTTCTTTCAACCACCTCATGTGAAACCTCTCCCCAGACAAGATATATATCCAATTAAAACATAACCATTCAGAACGTTCTATCAGTTCCAAGAAACATACAAATCCACGAACCCTCTTGACGATGTGTAGCTCTGATTTTCTCCTAACAAAAAAGAGAAAGTCAACTTAATATAACAAGCAACAATGACTTTCCTTAATTTATGGGTTAATTCATAATTTCATATCACGAGACTCATCATCAACCATACTATTTATCAATACAAAACTAGTCATAATTATTGTTTATCTAAGTTTAATAAACTCCAACATATACTACTAATCACCAATTATACGGATACTATTATAATGTGCATTGTTTATGAGTAATGATATAATAGGTACCTTACCTTAATTTTTATTATGTGTTCAAATATAAAATGCATCTGGATGAATATTAATAAATAGCTATCCTTTTATCGTGTGTAAAGAACTTGTTTGTGGGTGCGCGCGTGTGTGTTTCTGTTTCAAAGAAGATGATTGATATACCGATATCTCCTATTTCCAACGGCTCTCCTAAACAAAAGCATGTAGTATCTTTAACATATCTTCTCAAAGAAAATGATTGATATACCGATATCTTCAATCAATAATATATTGTATTATGTGCTATATTAGAAGATGCTTAATTCAGTTTTTCAGAAACAAAAATGAATAAATGGCAATCTATATTTGAGAGAAGACTTGATCAAGAGTAGTTAATTAGGATAACTATTTGAATGAAAGCTATCTTGAATTAATATAAAAAAGTAGAGAAACTCTTGAATTATTTATTTATTTTAGATGTAGAGAGGATTTGGATTCACAATTTGTATGTTTTATCTAAAGAGAAAAAGTGTGATTGGTCAGAAAATGTATGAACAAAGAATATTATACGCCAAATGCATGTTAAAAATATGAATTATTATACGCCAAATCACTGGATTTTGTTCTGATTAGTTGAACTAATTTTGATAAAGAAAATAATTGGATAGCTCCTAAGATTGATTAATTTGTGTCTGAAGTGATTTAAATATAAAATAATTAGATTTCAAAGAATATATGATATGATATCCGAGACAATTAAATGACCTCAAACAACTAAAATTAGACCTTGTTTCATCTGTCTAATAATAAACACCTCAATATTAAGACCAAACTCATTTTCAATTGTATATCAAATTATTTTCTTTACTATAGAATTGTTTACATCAAATTAATAAAATAAATAAAATAATTATAAAAAGAAGTTCAACTATAATAGTTAGGGGTGAAAACGGTATGGATGACATTCAATTCATATTCGATCCGTATTTGAAAAATTAGATGTATTCAAAAAATTAGATGTGGATATCCGATATTCGAATATCCGTGTGGATAAGGATATTGATATGGTTTTACATTTCAATTATCTATATTCGAATAGTAGATAAATATCATATATTTTACTATATATTATGAAAAAAATTATGTTATTCACCATTATAATTAGATAAATATTATGAACTTTAGTATATTTTAATATTTTAATATTTTATATTATTTTAAAAAATATCCTATCTGATCCGGATCCGGATCCGTATTCGTATTCGTCTGATATCCGCTCCGTATTTGTATCTGAAAACTGAAAAAGAGATATAAATATAGTTTTACCACTATCCGCTCTGTTTTCACCCCTAATAATATTCGAGAGTACACTTTTGTCATATGAAATATTCAAAATTCTAATGAGAGTTTAAAAAGATACAAAAAACAAAAAAAAACAATAAAAACAGAAATAAAAAAAAATTAATCATTTTTAGAAGTTAAATATTTTATTTTATCTCCAATAAATTATTTCAAACTTACAATCTCTCACACATAAGATAATATTTTATTTCTTGAAAAAACAACAGGGTGAAGCCCAAAAAGATAATATGTTAAGTACTAGACTAAACATTAATTATTCTCAAAAAATAAATCAACCGTTTTCCATCCATATTTTTTTTCATATCGAAATGATATGTGGCCGGAAATGATTTAAATAAAAAGTAATTCAACACTATTAATTTGACAGACGATCAAATTTGAACGTGCCGAAGGGATTCCTTCTTCAGCCATCATATTAATCCCTCTTGTTTCCACTAAATCAAACTAATGAACACTTAATTATTAAATTTGATCCAAAAATTTACAATGGCAAGATCCAATCTACCGAAAAAATAGTTAAAATTCAGAAAGAAGAAATCTGACGACAGCAATTAGATTACTTCTGGCAACTTAAATTGTTTTTTTTTTTTAATTCAAAAATCATATTGCTACCCATCAAATTTGATCCCGATCTGCAAGATTTTTCTTATTTTAAAGAATAAAAAAAATTAACATAATTAAAAAAATATGCATATCTTTATATCTATAATAAAGAAGCAATATTAATTTTGACAGTACTGATTATGAAAGATCAAAATATGTCATTATCAACTTAATAGTAGATAAATAAAACAATCAATCTATTAATATAAGCATTATTAATAGAAAACATTATTAATTAAAAAATTACTTCCATTTACAAAAATTTTTGTAAAACAATCAGTCTATTATGAACGGTGTCAATGAGTACAGAAAGGCTAGAATTATGTTTCTCCTTAACAATTACTCTTCTTAGATTATTTGATTAAAACAATATATAATTAATTTAGTAGCACAATCAACAAAACAATTTGCCAAAAATTTCTCACAAAGATTCATTCTAAATTTAATCTCGAGAATTGTGGAAAAATATAAAAAATAATACAATTTTAAAAAATATACAACTAAAATATAACACAAACATTTAGGCATTTTACCAGTGCTATTATAAAAACATAGTCCGTATTCGTTAATATTGTATTAAAAATTGTCATCATTTGTGCCTCTAGTTTTCTCCTAACAAAAAAGAAAGAAAGTAAACTTAACAATTCACAATGACTTTCATTTATGGGTTAATTCATAATTTCATATCATGAGACTAAGCAACAACAATACTAATTATCAATACAAAATAGTCATGATTATTGTTGATTTAATTTAATTAAACTCCAACATATATGCTACCAATAATCATTTTCTCGGATACTATTTGAATATGCATTGTTGATGAGTAATAGTATATTAGGTACCCTTCCTATTATGTGTCCAAATATATAATGCATATGGATAAATATTAATAAATAAGTACCCTTTTTATCATGTGTTGGGGCAATTTTGTGTGTGTGACAGAGAATGATTAATTAGAGATGGAGTCAGATTTTCAGATTATGGGATGAAACGTGAATGAGGGTCAAGTGTATAAAATTTTTCTACTATGAATGAGGATCAATTTCATATTATCCATATTATTTTCTTTTAAAATGTATTAAAAATAAGATTAAAAAAAATGAAATTGAATGGGAGTTAATTGACCCCATTCAAGCAATGTAGATTCGCCTATGTAATTAACATACCGATATCTTGATCTTATTACTGACGGCTCTCTTAGTCATGAGCTTGTAGTCACTTTAATATATTCTTCTCAAAATTGTCTAAAAATTTGTAATTGAAAATTTTCTTATTTATTTATTTTGTTTATAATTGCTTTTTAACTTTGTTAGTTTTCTCAATTGTCACACACGCTACAATTTATTATTCCTAATTGTGCTTAGTTTTCTCAATTGTCACACACGCTACAATTTATTATTCCTAATTGTGCTTAGTTTTCTCAATTGTCACACACGCTACAATTTATTATTCCTAATTGTGCATTCTTCAATCAATGATATTGAACTATGTGTTGTATTTGAAAATGCTTTAGTCTTTTCGGAAACAAAAATAAATAATGACAATATAAAATTTATATTTGAGAGAAGACTTGAAAAGTATTTGATTAAGATAACTATTTGAATGAGAGTTATGTCGAATAAATAAAAATACAAATAAACTATTGGATTATTAACTTATAACAGATGCAAAGAGTAATTGGGTTCACAATGTGTATGTGTTACCAAAAGAGTAAAGGTGTGACTGATAAAATGCGCTAAGAGAAAAAATTATACACCAGATATATGCATGTTAAACAAATGAATTTCATGATACGAGTAGAACTAGGGTGCTCCTAAGTTCACCAAATTTTTTGTGAACTTGACTTTAAAATATATCGAATCGACTTTAAACGATGAATCAAAACTATTGAAATCCTTCTAGCTAATGAGTGATGCGTCTACATGTGAAAATTTTAAAGTTTCGAATTAATTTAATATAGAATCAAGTGGTCAAAAATTTAAGGTTTATAAATTAATTTTAATGCATTCATTTTTTAGACTTCTTTAACCACTTGATTTTATATTAAATTAATTTGAAACTTTAAAATTTTTACATGTAGACACATTAATCATTAGATAGAAAAATTTTAACAGTTTGAATTCATCGTTTAAAATTAATTCGATATATTTTAAAATCAAGTTCACAAAAAATTTGATGAACTTAGCATCACCCTACTCTCATGATACATTTTCTACATATTTTTCGGTCAAATTTCACGTGTGATTGCGCCTGTAAAAGAACAAAATAAAGTACGAAAGCAGTATTATTGCATTTGTGATGGGAATTGCAGAATCCGATTCTATCAGCATCTGACAACCTTTCTTGTCTTGTCTTGTTGACCTTTCTTTTATCATGGGCCGGATTCTCTACAGTCGCTTGTAGCATGCGGCCATGCGCAGTGCGCTGCTTTTCATGCTTTCCATCATTCCACCGTTGATATGAAATTTTATTCTCTCTTACTTATTTAAATGAAACATGAGTGAGTTTACGCTACTATGCATATCACGGGGTTTGATATGTAATACGGTAATATTTATGTTTTTAAAATCTTAATAGTTGATCTGAATCGTTCAACATGATTCTCATATGAATATCTACTTACAGACCGAATTTTATATTTTTTAGAACTTATTTACTGTTTTTTAAGATAGGTAAAAATCACTTGATATGAAAATTTTGGACCATCCAAAAACAGTAATTTTCTACTTATCTTAAAAAAATAGTAATTTTTTTAAAATATAAATTTGGGTATGCAGGTACATATTCATATGAAAATCATTTTGAACGATTTAGATTGACCGTTAGAATTTTGAAAACGAAAATATTGATATGTATTACAGACTAAATCGTGATATACATAGTACCATAGGCTCACTCATCAAATATATATATGTCAGAATTTTCAACATCTTACTTCATCTAGTACCAAATAAAATGTAACTTATTCCACTTATATGGTCCACTGTCATAAATAAATAAAAAAAAAATATTTTTCAATATCTTACTTCATCAAGTAGATTAATTTAACTCATGACACCAATTACCAAATAAAATATATAAACTATGAAGAGTAACATAAAGTAAGCAATTTAATCCTCATTTATTTTACATTTTACTCCACAGCTAAACATGGCCATGTGTCAGAATTTTCTTCTTTTCAGGGTCTTTGGTCGCTGATCTGCAAATATTAAATTGACCGCAAACAGAAATGTCAAAGTGCATATGTGTGGTCCGATTTGACCTAAACTTGTATTAACTAGTTCAATTAAGTCAAACTTTATTTTAATAAAAGGAAACCATTCTATTGGTCGGCTGCTAAAATATTCAGATTAAGGACTAAATGAATAAATCAGTGTTTTATAATCTCATTTTATGAGAAGAAAATAAATAGCAATAATTATTACAAATATTAAAAACTTAAAGAAGAAAATAAAAACAATTAATTTATAAAAATCTTAGACCATCTTTTCTTATATATTCCTCTGCCTCTGCCTCTGTTGTATTAATGATTGGGAATTTGTTCCATGATGCATTAAATATTTAGACCTACACATTTTAAATGGAACTAACTATGTGCAATTGCAATTCTTACATTTAAAATTTATCATATGGGATAGTTATTTATTGACAAGCCAACAAAACCAACTTGCTTAAATTAACAGTCTGAAATCTGAATCCACCAAAAACCAATATTGCATACAACAATAACTAATGAGGTGAAACTCTTGTTCATAGTTAGATGAACTTATTGCAAAATATTGATATATGAAGAATTTTAAGGGATTGAGAAAGGATTAACAAAAGAACTTGTTAATAAAAATAGATGAATTGAATTGTCAAAAGTTCTTATCTGGCTCAATTCTTGAAAAAAAAAATAGATGAATTGAATTCTTGTAGAATTTAGGTCCTCTAAGGTCACTTAAAAAATAAATTTAAATCCAGATATGTTTGTGAATACCTTAGAAGATTCAAACTCTAAAAAAATGTGTCCTTAGATAGAGATTATTTTATATATAGAAAATATAAAAAATTAAAGAGAGAAACAAAAAGAGTGTCATTGTATTTTTATGGGCAAAAGAATTGATAGAAGTTTTACGGATCAAACTATATTTTTGTTTTTATATAAACATAGATGTGTTTGAATTTTCTGTGACTTTATCATATGAGAAGTATAGCATAAATCAAGGAGTCACAAAAAATCCAAACACATACAAACATGTGAAAAAAAAATATTTGGATCGGTGAAATTTCTACTGATTTAAACTTTAAATAGCTTGAATAAGTATAAATTCTACCGATTTTTCAATGCATAGAAATTTATCTTCATTTTCAATATTTTTATAAAATAGAATTCTCCACTTAGATGGGACTCTATAAAAAATGTATTAATGCCAAATATGAATTGCAATTCGGTACAATTTACAAACTCTCTTTCAATCTAGATATATAGATAACCATGTTTTAGTGGGGCTCACATCTAGTAGACATCCAATCAGAGTACATTATTTAATCACCAATTAAAAAAAAAAAGTTGCTGGGTACTTTGATTAATAACACAAACATGTTTCAAACTTTGAATTACATTTTTTACTTGAACAAATTTGTCTCTTTTTTGGTTTCTTATTTTCCTAAAAAGATAATCACATTAGAAACCATGCACAAATTGAAATTGTCTAGTTACATACATTGTTAATTTTTCCACTTTGAGATAACAAAAAGAACACCTTTTGAGTAATGCATTCAATGATTTTATCCAACTTTATATATCTCATATATGGTGTTGTCCAATCAGATAAATCCAAAATTTAATGCTTGAAAATGAAAAAGGCATCACGGGTGTAGCCTCTTTATTATAAAATTGTACATAGTATCTATGCACATGAATACATGATTTAGATGGATATTAAATTAAATTAATCATTGATTCAAGGATGTAAGAGGTTGGGAACTAGTGGTTCTCCTTGATGATGACTAGGACCACCATAACCACACAATTGATTTAGATCTCAATTCTTTTTATTATTATTCATGCCATGGTGGCATAAAGGAATTGTTTAGTTTCTTTGGTTTTGGAATGATCTTGTGAAAGCTTCAATCTAATTCTTTAATTATCACATCTTGGTCTTCTTTTAAAAAAAATGAGGAAACAAATTATCTATTTAATTTAAAAAGGTCTTTTAAGTTGATTTTAATGTATTATTTTATTATTATTTTTAATTAATATTTTATGAATTTAAAAATTATAAATTATACATGTAAACACATTATTTGTAAAGTAGATCGATTTGAACTATTTAAGTTCACCGTTTGAAGCATATTCGATAGATTTTACAGGCTGTTGGCATTTATGCTGAAATGCATATTAACCAGACTCCAATAATCACTATATTTAAATAGTCATTTGCTTAATAATATTAGTAGGTCAATGAATAATTTTCCAAAATACATACAAAAGTTAAATGCAGGATAAAAAAGAGAGGCCAAGTATATCATTTTCATAGTTAAATTAAAATACATGCAATATAACATAAATTATGACAACATATAAAGACTTATCTATAAAATCCTTTGCTCCAACAACCTCAACAGAAATGATGCTCTTGGTCTATACAGCTCACTCCATTCTCAGCCACAAATTCTCCTACTGACAACTGTTCTACTGACCACTCATTCATTTAACCATAGTTAAGCATAGTAACCATAGTCAGATTCCCTATGCAATTGTAGATGTACAGAAAAACATAACTGAAATAGATACAATTAATTCCTTCTTCCTCCTCTGCTTTTAGCAAGTCACCATGTGGTGACTGGTGAAGGCGTATCCTCTCATATTTTGCGTGACCGACGTGTCCGGTGCTTATTCGGGGATAGCGCAGGAACCAGTATTATTTGAACTTTGAGATTCGTGCAGAAAGTATTTGAACGGTTGAGATTTTCAAAAAGGTCACGCAAAATATGAGATATCTCAGAGGATGCGAATTCCCATGTGGTCGGAGCTGTTCTCTTTTTCTAGATTTAATGTGGTGTTTCCACCTGCAATCAGATTTGTGTTCACTTGTGTAATTAAAATTCAAACCGCTTGAATTCTTACCCAAAAAGCAACGAAACATTACCGTTACTCATTTTGTAAAATCAAGTCGAGTTCGGTTGCTCGAGTTTGAGTCGTTTTGACTTCTAAAAATCAGGGTTGTAAGAAACGGTCTTAAAATTTAATATATATATATATATATATATATATATATATATATATATATATATATATATATATATATATATATATATATTAAATAAAAATTAAAAAATAAAAATTAAAAAAAGAAGAAACATATTATTGCCACGCTGGCAATAATCCTTACCCGTTTAGTTTCAAACGGTAATCATATTTCTAATTGTATTTAATAAATAAGTTTAAATATATTTACCATTCTACTAGTACACAATAATATTAAAATTTGTGAATAATTCAATTATTAGTCACAAAATTCATGAATAATTATAGCAGAAAACGAGTATTATTCGTTAAATTTAGTCAACATTTATTTAATTCGTTCATTCTTTTGGAAAGACGTTAAAATAAATATAAAATATATATACAAAAAATATACATTACAAATTCATATTAATATTAATAGCCATTATCTCACTGGGTGTAAGAGCTATACCTTTTCCAATACAAATTGTTTGATCTGGAATTGGGCTGTTTATGGAAGAGTGAATTTGAATGTATTTAGGCCTGTTGTTATTAGAGTACTAAACCCAAATATTTCACATGCTTTATACAAATATTCGGGCCATTTTGGGCTTTGAAGCAAAGAAATTAACCACAAATCAAGTTCAATTGAATGTTGATAAATTTAATTTTGTGATGGTATTCCAAGCGATATGCTTATTTATTAATGCCACATTTTTCAAATTATAATATAAAACCTGTTTCATTGTTGCAAAAAATTCTGAATATATAAAAATAATTAGTCGTCCAGACCAAATAATTTGAATTTAAATTGCAATACGCCATGTCCAAGGAGCTGTTCTCTTCAGATTTAATGTGGCGATTCCAACTGCAATCACATTTGTGTTCACCTGTGTAAAGTTCAAACCACTTGAACTTTAACCCAAAAGCAACGAAATATCAGGACCGTTGGAAGGAAGAGACACTGAATCGAGGGGTCCAGTCACTCATGGTTAATGAAGGAGCGTCAGGAAAAACTGGAGGCGTCCGTTAGCGAGCTGTCATATTAATCAGCACACAACTCAGCTTCTAAGATGACATGGAGCTGAGGTGTCGTCCATGTAAATTCAGTCATTTGATACCACTTGGTACCGCATATAAGAAAACAAATCTAAAATAATATCAAAGAACTTATTACAAACAGTAAGGTATGCTCAAAAAACTTTTTTATTCTATGCCTACACTGAAAGACAAAAACTGTCTTTTTGTGTGTTAAATCAACAGATGATAAATTCATAATGATCAACAAAAAGCCATAAAAGGGGCCATCTGAACTCTATGCCCCTCTTTTATGGCTTTATGCAGACATACAAAGCCTGGATTGCTTCTCTAAATCTGTCAAATCTGACATTGGAAGGTTCTCTATCCTCGCAGACTGACGCCTTGATCCAGCAACTTTAGGCCAGGTGATTAAGCAGATTGGATAAATATAGTATATATATTATGAAAGAATAAATTGTGAAATCTATATATGAAAGAAAGGGGCAATTTGGCCTTTTGAAATTTATTTGAAAATTTTAATTTTATTTTAATGAAGGTTAAATAATTGTGGGTATATATAAAGACTATTTTTTGTGGATAATTATCCAAACTTATTGTATAGAGGGAAAATATTCACATCTTGGGTTTCCCTTGAGAAAATTAAGGCCAAATAATTTAAAGACGGAGGTATAGTAAAATACATCAAATGTCATCAACCTTAATTGTTAACAATTGGCAATATATAATACATTTTTTAATTAAAAAAATACTAAAACAAAATAACCAAATTTAATCTCAAATTTTCAAACAGTTCAACGTGTTAATTTTTTTTTTAAAAGAGGCATAGGCCTGTTTCATTAATTGAAACATAGTTTAGTTACATAATCCTACTGTCAGACTACTCAGAATCTGACTAATATAGTGATCACAAAAGGATGTTCAACATGTTAATAACAGCAGATATTACTGCTTGCGGAGAAGCTCAAGCGCACGCACCAGAACAGGCCTAAATCTTGAGATGTTGAGCTTTATATTCTGCTCAACAAGATAAATTCTAGAGGACACAGTATATCCTTGGCGAAAAACGGAATCTGGGTCGGTGAAAACAGGGTGATCTCTTGGATATTTCTCAGAAAGCGTACTCTCTTCCTCGCTAATGTTATACTGTATATACCTCAGATTCCTATCTATGGCCGGCAAGCCGTAGTCTTCTCTTGAGCTCGGCTTTCCTAGAGGTGCAACCTGGATGTGCACTGCATTATCAGGAAGGAACATGAAATGAGTGAGGCCTGCTCCATGAACACCCATCATTACATCACAGGAGTTCACAATTTTTGAGAATTGAGCGAGATTAGGATCAACCTCTTGTGCCAGAACCTCATAACCCAGCTGCTCTGCCATGGAGATAATTGCTTCTGTGTTGGTGAACTTCCTCGTGCGGCTCCTTGTTATGATCAAAAGTTTTGGTTTTCTCTGACTGATGTCTACGAATTCTCGATCAAGGGAATATCCTGTCCTCATAATTCTGGCAAAATCGATCATAGAATAGTTCCCCGGAGTTCTTGATGGGTCGATGCTTATTTTTTTGTGGCTGTGGAGGTTGACAATCACACGAGGGTAGCAATGCGCACGATCTTCATTTTTCAAATCTATTAACTCGTAATTAGATAATTTACTAAGAACTGGTTTATACTTTCCGATCCACCAGGCTTTCATGTTGGCTATAAGAAACTGGACTTCTCCATTAAATTGTCGAGATGTTATAAATAGAGGGATCAAGGCATCATTGAAGTCATGGTAGAAGTTTCCTAAGAAGCCTCCATTTGCAAAAACAATAGCAGGGATGCTTCGATTTTCTGCACAAGTATAGGCCCTTGCGCTGTCACTCGTGGAAGTTATTTTAACTTCACCAATCCTTTCCAATAAATATGGATCGAACTTGCGGGGGTAAGGCCTGATTCGAACTATTTCATCACCATTCTGATGGTATCTAATGAAGAAAACTGAAGACGAGGCACCATGAATTCGAACATCGCCTTTCATATCGCAAACATCAGATCTGTCAGATGAGTAGTCGCAAAATGGTTTATGTGAGGAAGTTGACGGCCTTGATTTTTCAGCTTCTTTTCCTGCACAAAAGCAAAATTCTATAAGTTGATAGAGATACGAAGTGAATAATTGTAAATTGATATTCAGACATTTTGCATTTCTGCACCGAAAGCCTTCATCTCGGACCTTATGTTAAGTCAATCGCCACTATAAATTTTTTTGAGCTATTATCCAAAACTCTTTTTTCCTATAATCACATTGAATGCTATCTAATTCAATCAAATATGGGCTAGAACCCTATTTTTCATCAAAAATTGGTACAGTTCAGTCATCGGTATATATAGTGCATAGATATTGATTATATATCAAGATTCTGTCAATTCTATTTTTTATCCAAACTTAATAAGAAATGCAAAGCAGCAAATCCTCAAATTGTAATTGTATATCCTAAGAACCAGCCTATAGTTTGGTTGCAAAACACAACACCCTTTTGTGTAGGTCTGTAGGAGGTCGTGGATTCGAAACCCAGATGGAGGTCCTAAATGAAAGTTGGTGGACTATATGGACCTCCATCTTTCTATATATATAAAAAAATAGTTGTATATCGTGAAGTACATATCCCATATGGATCAATCATTTTGTAGCTTTGAAATCGACAAATGAAAAAATGTAACCTAGTTACCAATAGATTGAATAAAATTTGAAGGCCTTCGTGGAGTCATGAGAGAAATCACACACAGCATTAAAATCACCACGCATGTCCAAAGCAGAGCATATCGAAAGTTTTGCTTCTTCATCTGCAGTACAGGTTTCCAAAATGACATCTTCATCTCTCAATTGGAATTGAATTTGGATCTTCTGATTTTGAAATATTGTATTAATTATATGTTTATTTATGTTGATAGTAGAAAAACAAAACAAAACGTGATTTATTATTTGATTCTCATCCTCCAGTCAGCAGTCAAAACTACCAGCAATACTGATGGGAGTGCATATCAGAATTCGGATGCCCTAAAGTAATCCAAGTTTTTTAGTTTTGATCTAAACCGTCCGTTCTGCTCTAACACGAATATTAAAGGACCCTATGAACTGGATTGGTCCAAATTTCTGATAGGATGGTAGGGATTAAAAATAAAAAAATGGGTTACTTTGGGAATATGGTCCCGTACATACCAAATAAATTCAAAAAATTCAAAAAATTATAAATATTGTATGAAAACGCAAAAAGTCAGTGAAGTAAATCGGTTTGAACTGTTAGAAATTTTTTTGTTTAAAACCTATTCGATAAGTTTTAAAGCCTGTTACAACTATTGTTGAAATCCTCACGTTATAACGCTAGACATAATCTTAAGTTGAATCAGAATTTGTCATATAATGCATTCTACACGTATCAAGAATTTTTACATAAGAGAGAAGGGAAAGCGAGAGAGATTTCTTTATTTAGAATGACTGAATGCTGAATGAAGATAAAAAAACCAAAACATGCACGAAAAGGAATTGTGGGGTTAAAATTTAACCGTTAAAAGTGAGAGGATGATGAGGAAACAGAAGACAGTCCCCAATGGCGACGACGGATGGCACACAGTTCTAACTCGTCGGCAGAAACAGGAGAACTCCAACAAGCAACATAAACAGCCTAGCAAGGCAAGGTGGCAGCGTCGTCAGTCATCTTCTCTCAGAAATGAGCAGCAAATGCTGGTATACTCTTCACACTATATATGGAGAGAACAGAGGTACTATTCGTTACTTCCCAAGAAATAATAGAGTGGCTCCCATCTTCTCAGGTAAGTCATCCTCTCACACTAATCATTTACAAATCATGATTAGAAACTCCGAATCCGTAAAAATTCTGGACAGAACATTAATGACAATAGAGAGAGCATTAATGGAAATAGTACTTTAATGACCAAGAGAAAATTCTAGGTATAACATTAATGAGCAAACACATTAACTTCCAACCACCAACTTCCATTAATGACCAACAGAAAAACTTGTCAAAACCTTCCGACCAACTCCAACATGACCCCCCCCACGCATCCGAAGTTCCTATAAACTCCCCAGGATTTTCGCACACCCAAGCCACTGCCGTACGTATGTACGGATCAATCATCTTGTTGCTTTGAAATTGAGAAATGAAAAAAAAAAAAAAAAAAATTTCTAGTGTACCCATCAAAACTTTCAAAATAGCCAATTTTCCCATCAAAACATTGAAATATCTTATTTCTCCATTCTAAGTTGAAATCATTTCTTATTTCCCCATGTCTTGATTAAATTTGAAAATTTAAGCTGAATTTGTATTATAATTTTATTTTAAAATTTAAATGTCTATTTTGCCCCTCTCCTTTCTCCTTCTTCACCCTATCAAATTTAAATATATCAAAATCATGTCGGCCAAGAAACAAAATATCAAAGTTTGATATTTATTTTAGGAACCGCCATTCAATGGCAATATTGTAAATAAGCCAAAAATTAAGGGTATTTCGGTAATCGGCCAACCTGCTTGATTTTTCTATAAATAGAGGGGCAGGGGTAAAGAGAAAATCACCAATTCACTCATATCTGATCTGATCAGTCTGATCGAATTGATATATCTATTTTCTCTTTCTCGGTTATGGGTGTCGTGAATAGTGTTTTCACGAAGTTTTGTGAATCTGATTTTGCGTGAGACGCAGTCAGTTTTTACGATCCTCGTGAATAGTGTTTTCACGCCTCCCGTGAATAGTGTTTTTACGAATGTCGCTGGTCAGTATTTCTGGCAGTAGAAAGCCAGCGCTCTGGTGGTTCCTGGTGGACGACCGATAGAGGTATCAAGACGTCTGATACTCCGAGGCAAGACATTCCTCAGATTCGATCTTCTCGGTTGCTGCAATCCAATTGGAATTTGGATCAAGGTATAAATATGTTATATTAATCTATTTAATTTGTAGATAGATTAAAGTTTTAGAAATCAATTATGGAGTAGATCTGCAAAAGGATTAAATCGGGTTTTGATGCCAAAGAATACTGAAGGTGGATCCCCTTGGAAAGTATTCTGACATACCTCGTTTAATCCTTGACTTAAGATAGAAGTAAAATTTTTGTTTTACGTTCTTTCTGCATCTTAAGTTAATCAACGGTTTGGACCGTCCATAACCCAACAAAAGGACCCCATGAGCCTGATTGGTCCGAATTTCTGATATAGGAATTAAAAAAAAAATTGGGTTACTTTAGGGGATACGGACTCGTACATGCTAAATAAATTCAAAAATTTATAAAATTTATATATAAATGCAACACTCGTGAAGTAGATCGGTTGTAATTGTTTCAAATTTTTGTTTGAAACTTATTTGACAAGCTTTGGAGGTCGTTAATTACAACTATTGCTGAATTCCTCACATTACAATGCTAGCTAGAATCTTAAGTTGGATCTGAATTTATCATCTATGTATAGTTCTACACATATCAATAATTTTTACATTAAGCGCAAAGAGAAGGGAAAAGCGAGAGATTTATTTATTTTGAATTAGGATAAGAAGGTAATTAAATTGTAGAGTTTTTTTTTTTTATAATTTTAGAAGGATAAATATGATATTTTAATTTTTGGCAGGAAGTATGTAATTTTAATATTTCACAAGGATAAATATGAGAGTTTGTATTTTCACAAGTATGTAATTTGAATGAGGATAAGAAGGTAATTAAATTGTATATAGTATGTAACATTAGAGGAAACTTATAATTTTAAAAGTTAGTAGCATTAATGTGATTTTTTTTGTTTTAGAGTGGGAAAATGTAATTTCAGTGTTTTATAAATATATGCATGAAAAGTCATGTGAAAAGTCATGCCATGCATTAGGCGGATTTTTTTTTTTTACCACCCGGAAAAATCGAAATAAATTAAAAACCACCCGGTTCTATTTTTTTTACCAAAAGGCCACCCCCGCACAACCCTTGTGCGGATCCGAACACGGATCCGCACAAAGAATTCGCGCACCCGACGGTCCACGAAGAAATTGCGGTTTTAAATGGGTTCGCACAACCCTTGTGCGCACCTGGCCAAATGTGATAAAACCCCTCCTTGCGCACCCGCGCAAACCCCTGTGCAGACCAGTGGGTGCGCACAACCATTGCGCGGATCCGGTCGAGTGCGCACAAGCACTGTGCGTTTCCAGTTTTGTCGGGTGGTACTTTGGTAGGTTCTACCAATCTTTCAAAAAAAAAAAAGTTTTTCGGGTGCGCACAAGCATTGTACGTTTCCGTGTTTTCGGGTGCACACAAGGGTTGTGCGGGGGTGGTCTTTTGGTAGAAAAATAGAACCGGGTGGTTTTTAATTTATTTCGATTTTTCTGAGTGGTAAAAAAAAATTGCACGGTATCATATTTTATGCATTATTATACATATTTCACAGGTACTATAAATTAAAAGACTGTTATGAGATATTTTTTAGATCTTTAGCTTTTACCTCATATCTTTAATTTAATTCAATTCATGAGCTTATAGAAAGATCTAAAATAATACATTCTACGCAATATGATATTTTGAACAAATTATGAAGTTTTCAATTTGTTAAAAAAATGTTTGATAGAAGAGGAAATTGATAATAAAATATATACACCGGTGTTTTTAAAATTTATGTCTAAAGTAACATAATTACGAGACTAAAGAAATAAATTAGTTGAAGTATAAGATACTTAAATACTAAATACTGTCATTATAAGAGTTTCCGAAAGAAATAAATTATGTATAAAAGAGCTTCAAAATTTCCATTTTATTTATATATTATTAATTAATAAGTTATCTACATATATAATTAAATATTATATTGGACAGGGCTACGGTGCTACGCGTAGCATAGAGCACTTCCGTGCAACGGCTCAAAATTTGAGTTTTTAAAATCCTAACGGTCGATCCGAACAAGTTAGATGTGTTTCTCCATATTGAAATGTGCTTGGAGACCAAATTTTACATTTTTTAGAATTTTTTTACTATTTATTAAGCCACTTTGAAAATCGCTGATCCAACGGTGGCTTAACCAAACAGTGAAACTGTTGGATCAGCGATTTTCAAAGTGGCTTAATAAATAGTAAAAAAAATCCAAAAAATATAAAATTTGGTCTCCAAGCACATTTCAATATGTAGAACACATCGAACTGTTTGGATCGACCGCTAGAATTTTAAAAACTCAAAATTTGAGCCGTTGCACGGAAGTGCTCTATGCTACGTGTAGCATATTAGCAATTTCCATATTATATTAGACTTATAGTATTTTATAGCAGATACGCAATATTTTGAAAACATTATTAAATTGTCTCAAATAGGATTATGGTAGCATATATGAGATCAAAATAATAAAATTAGTTTATGATACTCGTATCAAATTATTAAGTTTTATTATCGCAAAGAGATATAAAATAAAGAAAAAATGTTAAAAAGTTAATACTTTTGAAATCAAATGCAAAATCATGATAAAACACTTTACGTATATGTTTATTTATATAAATTAAAATAATATAAAACTGTAAACTATGTTTTTAAGCTTATAACAACTAAGTTAAATTAATTAGTTTGGTACTTGGCTCGATTAAACTTGTGAGAGATATAGTTTTACATGTCATGTTTATGAGTTTTTTTTTCCTTTTTTGAGTAGGAAAAGTTCAATTAGCCCATTTTAATTATTCAAACAAGAAATTACAGAGACGGGGTCGTGCATGAAGGTAGTGATTTAACTAATGTTATCAGAACCGAACCGGACATTGAACCGCTGAAGCTTCGGTTCAATGGTTCACTGGTCGGACCGGTGGTTCAACCGGTTCAATTGCTAATTTTTTAAAATATATAGAACTTATTATCTGAAAGCCAAATTGGTTATATACAATGAGAGTATATATATGGTTCCATAAAATAGACAATTTTAACAAATTCTAACAAATAGTACATGTCAAAAATCATAGAGAAAATAGAAAATCAACAACATAATAGAAATCCAACATCTAATTATCTGATATACTTGGCTGTTGACACATAACATGTGGCAAGTAGCCTCATAACACAAAATAAAATGTTTAATACTTCTAATAACTAAGGCAATTAACTAGCAACAAAATTAAAATGCTAAAACTTATAAATCTAAAGCTAAGTAAAATGCCACTCATTAACTGAAATATCATGGTTAGAATCTTCATGTCCTAGGTCATCTCTTGCGGTTTCTCTAGCCTCCTCGACATTTTCATTTTCTTGCTCTTGGACATTTTCAACCGTAAGACAAGCAATTAATAAACAACCAGTTAACTGCATAGTGAGTAAAACAATATTAGTAGTATCGTTAAATTTTAAGCTTCCTATCACTTTATTTCCTACTGTCTATTGACAACTCAAATGTGTTCTCTAAATTGGATAAGAAACAGACCACAATACAACTTGCCCTATTTTAGATATAACATGATTATCACCTTAGAATAGGAAGAAATGACAGGAAAGCTCTTTTTAATTATTTTGTAAGGAAGTCCCAAATTTTCTAACAAAAGTGATTGTGTTCCTACCATCATTCAGTGCTGAAACCATTACTCTTTTTTTTCACTTTGGTGGTCAGGTAAGAACATAAATGAATAAACTTATGAAAAAACTACAAGTTTTGGTTTGAGCATTTCATCGAACACCTTTAATGCGTTCATCTATTCAATACAATGCATTCAAGCTTTTCAAGTGCATGTTTTGCAAATTCGAATTTAATGATTAAAGGAGATTACTTACAATATTTGATGCAGGTTTGTTAGTGATTTTGTTTCAATCCTACCCTTCGGTAGGGTTTGAGCATATGAGCAATAGACAACAATATATATATAAGAAGATTGAAGAAGAATGCCAAATTGAAGGAGAAAGGAGAGCAATTTTTTCATTTCTTTCCATCTCTGCGTGGAGAGAAATGGCAAGAATGGGAGAGTTCTAAAATTGAGAAGATACGCAGCAAGAGCAAGATTTTGTCCAGCAAGAGCAAGATTTGTCAAATGACTTGAACCACGATTTTACACGATTTTGTCCAGCGAATTTGCAAAACGAACCGGCCGATATTATCGTTTTTTCCCGATACATACGCAGAAGCGATAATACAGAAGAACCGAACCGGACAGTGACCGGTTCCGGTTTTTTCTGGTCGAACCGACCGGTCCGGTCCGGTTCTGATAACACTGGATTTAACACAACGTCCATACTTTACATTACAAACCCATATTAAATCCATAAATGTCATGTTTAAGAGTTGTGCCTAGCTCAAGTTTTGTCTATTATAAACCTTTAATTAAAAAAAAATTTGTATAACTTTTTGTCGTATTTAGATTAATAAGTTTAAATATATTTACCATTCCACTAGTATAATATATAAAGCTAACTCATCAATGTACTTTTGAAAACCAACATTTGTTTATGACATTTTGCTAGTAAAAAATAATTATGGTAATAAGGTTGGAATTTAGAATACTCATGAAATCTTAAGTTTGTGACTTACATTTTAATACAACTATATATAATTAGAAGTAATATTGCTTTACAATAAACACAATGTAATATATCGAAATATTGGAACTTTTAAAAAGAAAAGAAAATATTAACATTTTGTGAATAATTTGATTATTAGCCTAAAAATTCATGAATAATTTTGGTACAATACGAGTATTATTCGTAAAATTAGCTAACATCTGTTTAGTTTGTTGATTCATTAGGAAAGTAAAAAAAAAAGACGTTAAAAGAAAAATAAAATAAAATATATATTACAAATTCAAATTCATAAATACTAATTGTTTGATTTAGAATTGGGCTGTTTCTGGAAGAGTGAATTTGAATGTATTTGAGTTTTGTTTGGCACCTTTAGGCTTTTAACACGAAACAAGAATTCTAATCTATGGGCACTAAACCCAAATATTTCCACATGCTTTATACAAATATTTGGGCCATTTTGGGCTTTGAAGCAAAGAAATTAACCACAAATCAAGTTTAATTGAGTGTTGATAAATTAATTTGTGATAATATTCTAAGCGATACGCTTATTTATTGCCACATTTTTCAAATTCTAATCTATGCCACATTTTTCACATGAAACGAATGATCAATAAGAGTTTTTTTTTTTTTTAAATTTGTTAAAAAATGTAGATTCCGGACCATCCGATAAAGTAATATTGTACCTATGAAAAAAAATTGTAAAAAGTTTCTAAAAAATATAAATTTTTGTCTTCAAGTATATTTATTATGAAGAACATGTTTAGTGGTTCGAATTGACTGTATGGACTTTGAAAACAGCGATAAACGACATGGAGTATATTGATGCACCAAAAAATGGTGCATTTGAACCCTCATCATGTTTCTTTTATGTGTAAATTTTGTACCAGAAATTTATTTAACATTTGCAGTGATTGATGAGTTCAAAACATATGGACTACATCAGAATGTACTTGTGAATTATCTACCCTAAAATGTACTTGATTGATGTGCTAAAATGAAAGCACCAATTAAAGAACTTATCAGTGCATATTCGTAAATTTTATACCAGAAATGCATTTGTACAGTACCAGTAAAAGCAACAGTGCACATGTTCATTTTTGAATAATTAACATGCTTGTGGGAAAATTACGTTACCAGAAAATTTATATATCAATCCATGATATGTTGAAATAATTTTTTTATTCTATGCTAAAGACAAAAGTTGTTATTTCTGTGTTAAATCAACGGATCATAAATGCATAATGACCAACATAAGAAAAATAGGTTGATCTCAAATTTGCTTATTCATAGGCCATCTGAACTCTATGCCCCCTTTTATGGCTTTATGCACACATACAAAACCTGGATTGCTTCTCTAAATCCGTCAAATCTGACATCCACCCGCAAGCTTCATGTCCGGAGACAACATTGGAAGGTTCTCTATCCTCGCAGTCTGAGGCCTTGATCGAACACATATCCTCTGTATTCTTTTGAGTTTTATGCATCTCAGCCATCTGATCAGGATTGGAGCCAATCAGACCGCCGCTTATGATGCACGGGGCCCTTTAATATTTGTGCGGATCTCAATCGGACAGTCCAGATTTATCAACGCACGGTGCATTAATGCAGAGGATACAAATTCGGCCTTGATCCAGCAACTTTAGGCCAGGTGATTAAGAAGATTGGCGAAATGTATATATGATAGAAAGGGGCAATTTGGCCATTTGAATTTTTTTTTTAAATCTTACTTTTATTTTAATGAAGGTTAAATATTTGTGGGTATATATAAAGACTATTTTTTGTGGATAATTATCCAAACTTATTGTTTAGAGGGGAAATATTCGCATCTTAATTGGGTTTCCCTTGAGGAAATAAAGTCCAAATAATAGTAAAAGCTGGGCATAATGACCCAAAACAGTTCCAGTGGCTCGTGAAATGTGACATTTTTTTTAATCTGCATGCAGGCGCTCTGTCAAATACATCCAATATCTTCAACCTTAATTGTTAACAATTATATAATACATTTTGAATCAAAAAGTACTAAAACAAAATAACAAATTTAATCTCAAATTTCCAAACAGTTCAACGTGTTAATAACAGCAGATATTACTGCCTGCGGAGAAGCTCAAGCGCACGCACCAGAACAGGTCTAAATCTTGAGATGTCAAGCTTTACATTCTGCTCAACAAGATAAATTCTAGAGGACACAGTATATCCTTGGCGAAAAATGGAATCTGGGTCGGTGAAAACAGGGTGATCTCTTGGATATTTCTCAGAAAGTGTGCTCTCTTCCTCGCTAATGTTATACTGTATATACCTCAGATTCCTATCTATGGCCGGCAAGCCGAGGTCTTCTCTTGAGCTCGGCTTTCCTAGAGGTGCAACCTGGATGTGCACTGCATTATCAGGAAGGAACATGAAATGAGTGAGGCCTGCTCCATGAACACCCATCATTACATCACAGGAGTTCACAATTTTGGAGAATTCTTCCAGATTAGAGTCAACCTCTTGTGCCAGAACCTCATAACCCAGCTGCTCTGCCATGGAGATAATTGCTTCTGTGTTGGTGAACTTCCTCGTGCGGCTTCTTGTTATGATCAAAAGTTTTGGTTTTCTCTGACTGATGTCTACGAATTCTCGATCAAGGGAATATACTGTCCTCAAAAATCTGGCAAAATCAACCATAGAATAGTTCCCTGGAGTTCTTGATGGGTCGATGCTTACTCTTTTGTGGCTGTGGAGGTTGACAATCACACGAGGGTAGCAACGCGCACGATCTTCATTTGTCAAATCTATTAACTCATAATTAGATAATTTACTAAGAATTGGTTTGTACTTCCCGACCCACCAGGCTTGCATGTTGGTTATCAGAAACTGGACTTCTCCATTAAATTGTCGAGATGTTATAAATAGAGGGATCAAAGCATCACTGAAGTCATGGTAGAAGTTTCCTAATAAGCCACCATTTGCAAAAACAATAGCAGGGATGCTTTGATTTTCTGCACAAGTAAAGGCCCTTGTGCTGTCAGCCGTGGAAGTTATTTTAATTTCACCAATCCTTTCCAATAAATTTGGATCGAACTTGCGGGGGTAAGGCCTGATTCGAACTATTTCATCATCACCTACTTGATCCCCATTCGGATGGTATCGAATGAAGAAAATTGAAGACGAGGCACCATGAATTCGAACATCGCCTTTCATATCGCAAACATCAGATCTGTCAGATGAGTAGTCGCAAAATGGTTTATGTGAGGAAGTTGACAGCCTTGATTTTTCAGCTTCTTTTCCTACACAAAAGCAAAATTCCATAAGTCGATAGAGACTGTGGCGGAAGGAGGAAGACAGAATGGGGGTCAATTGACCCCTCTTTTTTTTTTTGGATTTTTTGTAGTTACATATGATTTTCTATATAATTTAGAGTGAAATGATTTGATATTGTTAAATCTATCTATGTATCTAATCTTTGATAGGGGTTGTACTGTTCATCTATAGTTTAGTCTACAGTGTGAATGACAATTGTGTCCCACCATCCAGCGACACAGTTCCACTTTCTCTCTGGAAATTTCTAGGCCTCTTCTCCACTGACCCTTCTCTCCTCTCTCTCTCTCCGACTTGTTGACCACTATTCTCCGTAAAAAAGTTTTGTTTGATCCTCGTAGTTCGAAAGTCTGACTTCGCCCCTGAATAGAGATACAAACAAAGTAAATAATTGTAAGTTGATATTCAGGCATTTTGCATTTCTACACCGAAAGCCTTCATCTCGGACCTTATGTTAAGTTGACCGCCACTATAAATTTTTTTGAGCTATCATCCAAAACTCTTATTTCCTATAATCACATTGAATGCTATCTAATTCAATCAAATATGGGCTAGAACCTATTTTTCATAAAAAAAAAGTATGTATTTTGGTACAGTTCAATCATCGGTATATAGATATATAGTGTATAGGTACTGATTATATATCAAGAAATGAAAAAAATGTAACCTAGTTACCTATAGATTGAATAAAATCTGTAGTCCTTCGTGGAGTCGTGAGAGAAATCACATACAGCATTACCATCACCACGCATGTCCAAAGCAAAGCATATCGAAAGTTTGGCTTCTTCATCTGCAGTACAGGTTTCCAAAATGACATCTTCATCAATCTCTCAATTGGAATTGAATTTGGATCTCCTGATTTTGAAATATTGTATTAATTATATGTTTATTTATGTTGGTAGTAGAAAAAAAAAAACAAAACGTGATTCATTATTTGATCCTTATCCTCTCAGAAATGAGCAGGAAATGCTGTCATACTCTTCACACTATATATGGAGGGAACAGGGGCACTATTCGTTACTTTGCAAGAAATTAATAATGGAGTGGCTCCCATCTGAGAAAAGTCATCCTCTCACAAAAATCATGATTAAGAGAAAATAGTAATGAGTTAATGACAATGAGAGCATTAATGAAAATAGTACTTAATATAATGATCAAGAGAAAATTCTGTGAATAACATTAATGAGCAACCACATTCATTGAACACATTATTAACTTCCAACCATGCAGCATCTTTCATTAATGATCAAGACAAAAAACTTATCGAGACCTTCCAACTAACTCCAACATGATCCACCCATGCACGCATCCTAAGTTCGCCAGACCTGAGAGTAGGTCTGATGGGCATCGGACCTACTTTGGTTCGACGGATTTAATCACCATTCAATATGCTTTAAGATTCGTGCCACTTTATTTTTAATATTCGTGCGCACATATTTTGAAATGGATCGGACAGCCAGGGGCTCGTTGAACCTAATTTAAATTAGGTACGATGTGCATCGGACCTACTCCGTTCTCAGCCAGTGCTGGTACATACGGATCAATCATCTCGTTGCTTTGAAATCGAGAAATGAAAAAAAATGTAACCTAGTTACCTAGAGATTCAATAAAATTTGTAGTCCTTGATGGTGGACTCGTGAGAGAAATCACACACAGCATTACAATCACCACGTACGCATATCGAAAGTTTTGCTTCTTCATGTGCACAGGTTTCCGAAATGACATCTTCATCTCTCAATTGGAATTGAATTTGGATCCCTTGATTTTGAAATATTGTATTAATTATATGTTTATTTATTTTGGTAGTAGAAAAACAAAACAAAATTAACGCGATTCATTATATTTGGTTCTCATCCTCCAGTCAACAGTAAAAACTATAGCAATACTGATGGGAGTGCATACCCGAATTCGGATGCCCTAAAGTAACCCAACTTTTTAGTTTTGATCCGAACCGTCCGTTTTTCTCTAACACGAATATTAAAGGACCCCATGAGCCTGATTGGTTTCGAATTTCTATTCGGACGATAGGGAATTAAAAATAAAAAATTGGGTTACTTGAGGGGATACGGACTCGTACATACCAAATGAATTTGAAAAATTATAAATTTTATATGAAAACGGAACAGTCATGAAGTAAATCGGTGAACAGTTTGAATTTTTCGTCTAAAATCTATTCGATGAATTTTGAAGCGCTGTTACAACTATTGTTGAAATCCTGAAGTTATAACGCTAGACATAATCTTATGTTGGATCAGAATTTGTTGTTATCTATATATGTATTCTACACGTATCAAAGATCAGAATTCGATGAATTTTGTTTTATCGTGGGAAAATGTAATTTCAGTGTTTTATAATATATGCATGTAATTCGTAAAAATGAGATGTTATTGATCATTCGTTTCATGTGAAAAGTCATGCCATGCATTAGGCATAATATTTTATGCATTATTTATACATATTACACGGATACTATAAAAGACTGCTATGAGATATTTTCTATATCTATAGCTTTTTCCTTATATATTTATTTTAATTCAGTTCATGAGCTTATAGAAAGAGCTAAAATAATATGTTCTAGGCAATATGATATTTTGAACAAATTATGAAGTTTCAAATTTGTTAAAAAAAAATGTATGATAGAGGAGGAAATTGATAATAAAATATATATACCGGTGTTTTTAAAGTTTATGTCTAAAGTAACATAATTACGAGACTAAATAAAGAAATTAGACGAAACATAATATACTTAAATACTGTCATTATAAGAATTTGCTAATGAAATATTAAAGTATGTATAAAAGAGCTGCAAAATTTCCATTTTATTTATATATTATTAATTAATAAGTTATCTACATATATGATTAAATATTATTTTGTACTTATAATATTTTGAGTTTTTCTATTTGGCATATTAAATGGAACACATTATTGTTTGCTCAAGACTAAAAATTTGCCAAAAATAATATGAATAAGTGGTTTTTCAATAGTTAAAAATCTAGCAGCCTGATTGTTGGTCAGTGGAGAAACAAACATGTAAGAGAGTGATCAAAATATCAGTACAGAACTTCATGCGTGATTGGTCAAATGCAAAAATCACTTTTAGTAATGATTCTGCATAAACAGTTTCTAATTAAAATAAGATATCTTAATTTTTCAGCTAGATAATTAAATAGGCCGTAATCGTAGTTTTAGAATTATAAGAAAAATAATATTTTTGTGTTGATTAGGCAAGACAAGTTCATCCTAATAAAAGCTTTAATAATCTCCAATCAGTTGAAAGACTTCAAATATTGGGAGAAACATATTAGGTCTTAGGTAGCCCGGTACAGAGAAAGACTTATGACGGATTCGGTAAAATATTGCACATCTCAGAAAAATTCTATCCTCTACATGCTAAATTGTTGAAGTAGCAATTTCAGTCACACGTCTTATTGCCTATGCATGTACTACCATTTGGTACATACGGGTCCAATATGGCCACTGCAATCAGTAGTACCTTGGTTTTAGACAAGTTATGTGTTGATTGTTTATGATAAAATTGCATTAGGTGTGCTCTCACTCTCAGTATAGTTGTATGGGTCAACTTTGTTTGTACAAACCAATTGCTGGAACAAGAAGTCAAAAAAATATATTCCAAGCGATACGCTTAAAAGAAAATATTAACATTTTGTGAATAATTTGATTATTAGCCTAAAAATTCATGAATAATTTTGGTACAATACGAGTATTATTTGTAAAATTAGCTAACATCTGTTTAATTTGTTGATTCATTAGAAAAGACGTTAAAAGAAAAATAAAATAAAATATATATTACAAAGAGGAGGGATCGGATTACACCTTTTTTGTTGACACATTTTGACACCTATCATTTTCAAATTCCAAATAGTCGATCCAAACCGTTCAACATGATTGATATATTAAAATGTGCTTGGAGATGAAATTTTATATATTTTTTTAATTTTTTTTACTATTTATTAAGATGGTTACAAAATCGTTGTTTTCGGACCATTGAAAAATAGCGATTTTGTAACCATCTTAATAAATAGTAAAAAAAATTCAAAAAAATGTAAAATTTCATTTCCAAGCACATTTTAATATGGTTATCATGTTGAACGGTTCGAATCGACTGTTTGGATTTTGAAATTGCAAAATTGACCTACAAAAAAAACAGTATCAAGATGTGTCCAAAAAAAGGGTGTAATTGGATCCCTCCTTTATTACAAATTCAAATTCATAAATACTAATTGTTTGATTTAGAATTGGGTTGTTTCTGGGAGAGAGTGAATTTGAATTAATGTATTTGAGTTTTGTCTAGCACCTTTAGGCTTTTAACACGAAACAAGAATTATAATCTATGGGCACAAAACCCAAATATTTCCACATGCTTTATACAAATATTTCGGCCATTTTGGGCTTTGAAACAAAGAAATGAACCACAAATCAAGTTCAATTGAGTGTTGATAAATTAAATTTTGTGATGATATTCCAAGCGATACGCTTATTTATTGCCACATTTTTTAAATTATAATATAAAACTTGTTTCATTGTTGTCAAAAATTATGAATCTATGAAAATAATTAGTTGTCGAGCCCAAATAATTTGAATTGAAATTGCGATACACCATGTTTCAGATTTAATGTGGCGATCTAACTGCAATCAAATTTGTGTTCACTTGTGTAAAGTTCAAAGTTCAAACCACTTTAATATTTACCCAACAGCAGCGAAACATCAGAGTCGCTCATTTGACTTCTTCAAAATTACCAGTCCAATCAGACAGCTAAGACAAGTTTAAGCAGGGACGGATCTCAGGCACGACCAAAAATGACTAAGCTAATTTTAAAATTTTAATTATGTACATTGAAATTAAATGATATTTTATTTTTTTTTTAAATATTTTATATAGTTTAGTCTCCTCGATAAATAACAAATGTTGAATTATAGTCTAGTGGTTAGAGTTTTATTTTACAATTGAGAGGACATAAGTTCCAATCCTACTTACAACATATTTTGCATATTATTTTCAGCCACTCCTATTAAAATTTTCTAGTTCCGCTTCTGAGTTTAAAAGTATAAGAGTAAAGTCATCTCATGTTGGGTTGGTCAAGTTTGAGTCATTTTAACTTCTAAAAATTATCGGGTCAGATGTAATTAATTTGGATCCGAGTCAAATAATACAGGTTATTTAAGTTGGATTAGAATTTGTCATCAATGTATAACTCTACACACACCAAGAATTTTTACGTGAGAACAAAGCGAAGGTAAAGCAATATATTTCTTTATTTAGAATTTGATAGAAAAGTAATTAATTAAATTGGTGAGTTTTTATATTTTAGAAGGATAAATATGATATTTCAATTTTTATGAGAAGTATGTCATTTTAATGTTTGAGAAGGATATGAAAGTTTTTGTATCTTAGAAGGATAAATATATAATGCGTAACAATAGAGGAGGAAACTTTTAAGTTACAAGGATTAATGTGATTTTTTTTTTTGTTTTAGAGAGGGAAAATGTAATTTCAATGTTTTATAAATATATGCAAACTATTCATTAGGCATCATAACTTTTGCATTATTATACATATTTCACGGATACTATAAAAGATTGTTATGACATATATATTCCTTACATCTATAGCTTTCCTTTTTTTGCATATCTTAAATTTAATTCATTAGCTTATAGAAAGTGATAAAATAGTGTGTTCTACACAATATAAAATTATGATCAAGTTATGATGTTTCAAATTTGTTAAAATAAATGTATGATAGATTAATATTTCTAATATTATATCAAAAGTAATATAATTATTAGACTACAAATTGCATAGATTAATAGATATCTTCACAGATACTTGAGATGGAAATCTTAAATAAACTTTCTGTAATAAGGGGGAAAGGAGACAGAAGGTTCTCATATATTTTGTCATTTTTAAGGAATAACAATTATCATAATCATATTTTTTAAGTAATAGCAATTGTTTATATATTGTTTTATGGTTTTAAATGATAACTAATTAGTCTGTACAATAATTAGAGAGAAAAAATGTAAAAAAACAACAGATAAATAATAAAATAAAATAAAATAAAAATAAAGTTTGATATTGGGATTTTGTCATTCGATTAATATTTCTAATCGGACATGAATATTTTTATTGTGTCTTATTTACTATCTACAATTTCCTCTGAAAATTTTAAATGATATCTCTCCAAATTGTGTTTATTTATATTCCCACTTATCTTAAAAAAATATATATTTCAACTTTAGTATGAAGTCAATGTGATCATCTAATTAACAACCCTTCTTCGGGTGAAAAAATTGCATTGTTTATTATCTCATGTATTATTCGCGTAAAGCGGCAATTATTAAGGGGTGCACCGATGTTTTTTTTTTTTTTTTTATTGTTACCGCACAATTAATATAAGATCAGTAAGTTAAGATTTTGTTTAACAATAGCAGCCATGTAAAACCTTACTAAGATTTATGTTATACTTCTAATATTTATATAGTGTATAAGCCAAAGTTTGAAAACAATATTAAATTTTCTCAGGTAGAATAAATGCAGGTATATATGAGATCAAAATTATAAAATTAGTTTATTATCATTTTATAAACTTTTAAGTTTATTTTTGAAACGATTGTAAAATAAAGGGAAAAACAGTTAATTAGTTAATACTTTTTTTTTTGTAACTTTTAAGTTTATTATCCATCCAGGGGCAGATGTTGGTAATATAAATGGGTTCAATTCATCTCTATTTATATTTTAATTTTTTTTAACCTAAGTATAATTTTTTTGTAAATTTATAGTATCAATTCACCCTTTTCTTAACATAAATTTTTTATACAATTGATCTTATTATGTGTTTGATCCTCGTAATTTGAAAGTTGTAAGAGAGAATCGAACTCTCGATCTTTGAATACAACAGTTTTAGAACTTTTTTCTAGCCAACTATGCTACCTCCCATTTCATACTCCACCATTAATTTTACTAGTATAGTATACAATGCTAACACTGTCAATGTACTTTGGAAAACCAACATGGCAACATCGCATTTGCTAGTAATTATGGTAATAAACCCCGAATTCTAGAATATTCGATAAAGTCTAAAGTTTGTGACTAATACAAGTATAATTAGAAGTAATATTTCTTTACAAAACACATAATGTAAAATGTCGAAAACAAAAAATAATATTAAATACTCAGTAAAATAAGCCAACATCTGTTTAATTCGTTAATTCCTTTGGAAACACGTGAAAAGAATATATATATATATATATATGAAATTACTAATATGCTATGCGTAACATAGAGGACCTCAGTAAATTAGCATTTTTTTACTATTTATTAAGTATTTTACAAAACTGTTGTTTTTTAATAATTCTGGATCACTGAAAAACAACAGTTTTGTAAAATACTTAATAAATAGTAAAAAAATTTAAAAAATGTAAAATTTGGTTTGCAAGTACATTTCAGCACATATTACATGTTGAACGGTTCGGATCGACCATTAGAATTTTAAAAACTTAAATTTTGAGCCGTTGCACTGAGGTCTTCTATGCAACGCGTAGCACCGTAGCCAAGTCCTATATATATAAATAGAGAGAGAGAGAGAGTACAACTTGATCGGGTGCTCCAAAGTTCACCAAGCCCCTTTGTGGACTCAACTCTAAAACATATTGGATTAACTTCAAACGACGAATTTAAACCGTTGAAATCCTTCTACCTTATAAGTGATGCATTTACATGTGAAAATTTTAAAGTTTCAAATTAATTTAGTATAAAGTCAAGTGGTCAAAATTAGAAGGTTTATAAATTAATTTTAATGCATTTATTTTTTGGAAGTCTTTTGATCACTTGATTCTATACAAATCTTATATCAAATTTTAAACTTTTTGCATGTAGACACATCACTATCTATCTATCTATCGAGTAGAACTAGGGTGCTCCTAAGTTCACCAAGCTTCTTTTATGAACTCAACTCTAAAATTTATCGGATTGACTTCAAACGACGAATCCAAACTGCTGAAATCCTTCTACCTTACAACTCGTAATTCGTCTACATGCAAAAAATTTAAAATTTGTAATAAGATTTGTATAGAAGTCAAGTAGTCAAAAGGCTTCCAAAAAATAAATTCATTAAAATAAATTTATAAACCTTCTAATTTTGATCACTTGACTTTATACTAAATTAATTCGAAACTTTAAAATTTTCACATGATAAATGTATCACTCGTAAAGTAGAAGGATTTCAACGGTTTGGATTCATCATTCGAAGTTAATCCGATAAGTTTTGCAGTTAAGAGTACAAAGGAACTTGGTACTCCCGAGAGTACCCTAGTTCTACTCCATATATATAATTTATATTACAATTTCATGAACCTCCTCTGTTTCTTGCTAAAAGAAAAACAATTTCATGAACCTTATTACTATATTGATACATACTAACATACCCCACTTGTTGGTTTTCTGTGTGATAAACCTTATTACTATATAGGTTGATAGATACTAACTAACTAACATCCCCCCACTTATTGGTTTTCTGTGTCATATTATTTGTTGACCTGCTTGTAGCGTAGCTTGGGCTGGGCGTATCCGCGTATGAGCAAACTATACTTTTTTCAATACAAATTGTGTTTGGTTTGGAATTGGGCTGTTTCTGGAAAAGTGAATTTGAGTGTATTTGAGTTTTGCCTGGCATCTTTCGGGTTTTAAGTTATAACACAGGAACAAAAAATTTAATGTTTGGGCCTATTACCATTTGCTAAACACAAATATTTTCAAGTGCTGTGTACAAACATTTGGGCCATTTTGGGCTTTGAACCGAAGAAATTAACCGCAAATCAAGTTCAACCGATCGGTTATAAATTTAATGATATGCCATACCAAGATAAACCATGCGATGGGCTTATTTATTACAACATTTTTCAAACTAGTTTAAATAATAATAAAAAGCATGTCAAAAATTCTAAATCTATGAAAATAATGTGTTGTCAAGCCCAAATAATTTGAAGATTTTCAATTGAAATTTCTCACTTTATTCCCAGAATGCCCCACTCAAACGCTGTCAACTGGTACAAGGACCACTACGCAACGGGACACTGTTTGATTCAATGAACAGTTAAAAGATTTCAATTCTAAATAAAACCAAAATCAAAAGATCATAAAAAGAGCTTCCTGTCCTATCCCAATCAACAAAAAATAATTGCCTAGAAAACCCTCATTTTTTACATTTCTCAACTCAAACGAAAAAATAATGCAAAAAAAAACAAACCACCAACAACAAAGTGGTGATTGATAGAAGGAAAAATAAAGAAAACAAAAATGAAATGATACTAAACTAATTACTACTATATAACATTTTAACTGAACTATAAACTCCTATATTTTGAATTAAAATTCTAAACATTCTCTTCTCTCTACCTTGGACCAGACAACTCCATTTCTTCTACCAGATCAACAGACAACACATCATCACAACTACTGACACCACCGCCGCACTCGTCTTGGACACAGAAAAACCCTTTGGACTCAACGGCGTGATATGGCATTAGATTATCATGTGGTGAATAAGGCTGAGGTGTCGACAGCCTATTGGTTGCCTCCCATTTGTCGACAAGTCCATCGCCTTCTAGCATGCGCACCACGTCAGACATCTTTGGCCGGTGAGACGGGAGGAATTGGGTGCATAGGAGCGCCACCTGGACCATTTCGGCGACTTCTATTATGTCGTAGTTCGGGCCTAAGTCAGGGTCTACTAGGAGATCAAGCCTTTTCTCTTGATGTGCTTTTCTCACCTAAAGAGAAAAAAGAAGAAGAAATACTAGTGAAATATTTGTCTGGAATAAGAAATCTCTTTCAGATATTATCCTGGAATTACAATTTAAAAACTTTATTCTCCACTCATAAATACTTTATTCCAATCTGAGTTAGCTACTTGATATATAAAGTTATGAGAAAGGCTTAAAAGGTGGAGAATTCTAAAGATGGATATAAAATATCTCTTTAAAATTCCTATACAATGCACTGTAAGTACCCTTGTTTTTAAAGCAAGAATTGTTTTATTGAGGAAAAAATTGAAAACCAAAAATTAAATCGCACATTATAACTCTGAACCAGATCATAACAAAGAGTATTAAAAAATGTAATAATAAAATCAAATACCCAATCAAGCATGAATACTTTGTGATGTCCGTTCCCGCTCTGCCCGGAATCATCCCCCTTCCCGACCTGGATGGCCCGTTGCCCAGTGACAAGTTCAAGCAAAAGAATCCCGAACCCAAACACATCAGTCTTGTCAGATGACTGGCCAGTCGAGAGGTACTCGGGTGCAATATGGCCCACAGTGCCTCTGACGGCAGTGGTGACATGTGAGTCACCATGGTCGAGCAGCTTGGCTAGCCCGAAATCCCCCACCACTGCCTCGCATTGCGCATCCAGGAGCACGTTTGCTGCCTTTACATCCCGGTGGATTATCTTGGGATCGCATTGCTCGTGTAGGTACTGTAGTCCCCGTGCCGTCCCCACCGCTATCCTCTTACGTGCATTCCAATCAAGCGGTGGCTTTGCTGTTGAGGTTGCAGATTGATTGATTACAAGTTAGTTAATTAATAGTATATTCTTACAAGTTTTATTGGTTGCTAAACAGATGTTGGCAATAATTTGAGCACAGTTTTGTCAGCAAAATGAGAGAAATAAAAAAAAGAAACGGAAACAATATTAAAATATAATTTTTAAAGAAAACTTGTATTTGATCTAGTGGCAAACCATATGACTCCCATATAGAAGGCCATGGGTTCGAAACCCACAGAGTGGAAAATTCTCTATATTAATACATAAGATTTTGAAATGTGTTGCATGGCTTGTCACTTAACCCATATTTCAAAAAAGTATAATTTTCAAAATAAAGATTATGCTAATTTATTCGTAAATCCTTTTTCTCTGTTTTTGAAATAAAAATGAAACAAAAAAGAAAAGAAGAAGAAATTATACGACAGTAATTTTAAGAAAAAAGATTATACTAATATATATATTGATAATTTTTTTTTTCTTCAACCAATACAAAAACTGGTGCAATTGGAAATTGAAATGGAGAATCCAGTGCTGCTTGGATGAGAGCAAGGGGGGTACACTGTTACAGTACACAACACAACGTCACAAACTAAGTACCTGGTCAGTGGTCAGTGGTCACCGGTTGGAGTGGGTACAGAAAATCAGACAACAGACAAAATAATAACTGGAATTTTTGAACAGTAAAAAAGAAGCTTTAAAGTGGGTCTCACAACACGGTCAAATCATAGTCAGAGACCCCTACTTCACTGGATCCAAATCCGCTGCTTGCCGAATTGGCAAGCAGGATCGTGCTTTTCCAAATCTAACCATTGAATTTTTTAATGCACGAATCCCAACATAGATGAATGGTTTGATTTGGAAAAGCAGGTCCTGCTTGCCCAGTTGACGAGCAGCGGAGTCGGTTCCTCACTTGACTACCAACCCTCCTATCACAGAATCCTTATTCTTTGAGGTAACAGAATACTTCTGGTTGCATCACAGCTGTGGGTAGCTATAATAATGTGCGAATTCTGATTGGACGGTCCAGATTCAAACAGAAATATTCTGTTACCTTAGGTGATGCGAATTCCCTCCCTCAAGGGATAGAGATATATCATCATATCATGAGCATGAGATGAGAACGACTGGATAAAACCATGACTGTACGGACTTCAGACACCTCTTACTTATTAATTACGCTCTGGAAGTTAGCATCACGTAACAAAGACCAAAACCGCGCATAAATGGACGAGGCGTGGTGGGCCCCACTTGACAGACAAGTACAGACCACGCGCTGCCTTGATGCCAGGGTGTGGTGGCCTACTACTACTATGTACCCTAATATGGATCACGTATCCTCTGCATTAACTCAAAAAAAATTAATTTGAGTTAATGCATATGAGCCGTCTGATTTTAACACCGGAGTTTAAATATTGGTGCGGATCTAGTTCACGCGGATCATAAAGCGGATCGAAAGGTCCAGATTTATTAACTCAAAAGATTCCCATTTGAGTTAGTGCAGAGGATACCAACTCCCCTGATATGGTATTATGGCCTAGTTGGATGGATGTACAAGTTGAAACTACAATTATATGGAATGACCCTTATCATTTGCCACATTAGGCCTTTCATATTGTCATATTAATAACCTTCGTAACTTTTGAAATTGAAATGTTGTAGCATTAAAATTTAAGGAATTGACATAATCAATTTGCAATTTATGACAAAAATAAGTTTAAAAAGCGTTCAAAAACTATTTTGTACAGAGAACTGAGCATAATTTTTTCAAAATGTTTAAATTTGAAATTTCATGATCAGGAAATATATTTCAGTTCTTAACCCTTAAACATAAAACTTTTTATAAAATAAATATTAATGTGTCCTTGATTAGCAATACTAACTGAGATTGATAATACTAAGAAATCGAATGAATTCTTAAACCCTTCTAAAATCACAAAAATAGAATTTGCAAATAACAAGTTAATTAAAATAAACGTACCACGCAGACGCGATAAAACGCTGCCATTTGGCATGTATGGGTACACGAGCAACTGCTCTCCGCCAGAGGCGCAAAATCCGACAAGCCTGAGCAAATTCCGGTGCACGGCGAGGCTAATAATCTCCACCTCAGTCCTGAACTGTGCTTCTCCCGATGCACCGGCATCCTTTAACCGCTTAACTGCGATCACCGAGCCGTCTGACAGGCGCCCCTTGTAGACATTGCCGAATCCGCCTTTCCCGAGGATGTTTTTCGGGTTGAAATTGTCGGTAGCGGATTGCAGTTCTCGCAAGGTGAAGTGGCGTAGGTTGCCTAGGCGGATTGCCGTGTTGGTTATCTCCTCATCTTCCCTTTCTGTAAAATTAAATTTTAATAATGTATAATGAATTAACACTTAACAGTCATATTTTTGTTAAATTAGTGAGAAATTATATGAAAATAACAATGAATTACGTACCAGTGATGCCAAGGATAGATTGGTGTCTTTGCTTTTTCCTCCTCCATAAAATCAATGCCAAGGAAAACAGTAAAAGTGAGCAAGAACCGAGACTTGTACCCAAAGCAATTGCCAATTTCTCAGTTTTCGTTCTCTCTGGAAAGAAACAAAGAAACATCAGAATGCCAAACATCAAAGAAATATAGCAAACATGTGTAGCTAGCGTTGTTTACTTACTCTGAGGTGAATCCAAGAGAAATGGAAGTGAAATTGGGGTCGGAATTGTCAAGCATTGCTCCTTCTTACTATGATTCCCACAAATTAAAGGGTTTCCCACAATGCTGAAAAATACATAGAAGCATACGGTAAAGTACAGTATAAGCAGGAATAATTTCTTGAAAAAATGGGAATAGAAATAATAATACGAACTTGAAAGTCCGAGCAGGGAACAGAGGCACAGGACCACTGAGATTGTTGAAAGACAAGTCCCTGGGGAACAGAGAAATAAATAAACATCTCTTAAATAGAAACAAAACGAGGTGGAATAAAGAAAGGAATAAAGTTATTCTCATCGGAATACGGGAAACATAAATAAACGGTAAACTTAAAATCCTTACAGGAATGAGAGCTGCGGTAGCTTCGATAGCGGCGCTGGGAATTGACCGGATAAGCTGTTGTTGTTTAGCCTCCTGCGATAGCCAAAAAAACGAGAATTAGATGGGAATAAGGTTGTCTTTGTCAGGGAATGGGAATAAGAAAAAGAGATACGCACATGTAACGGAGGGAAGAGAGGCGACCGAGCGATTCAGGGACTTGACCTGAGAAGCGGTTACTGGAGAGGTCCAGTGTTTGTAACCTTGGTAGAGATCCAAGCTCCGGTGGTAGCTCTCCAGTTATGTTATTGTTTTGTAACAACACTTGTTGTAGATTGGTGAGGTTACTGATTCGACTGGAGAGAGTGCCGGAAAGACTCTGGCTTGGCGCACCTCTGAATTAGAAAGATAGAAACAGAGAAAGTTAACAAATGAAGTAATAAAAGAGATTTCAAATGAAAACAAAAAGAGGAAGAAATCTAGCTGTTCTTACAATCCGATAACAAGATTTTGAGAAGAACAAGTAATCATAGCCCAGCTACAGGGATCAACAGAGTCTCCATCCCAGTTGTTTAATACCCCATGTGGGTCGTTTAATTCACTCTTTATAGCAATCAATGCCTCAACTAAACCATTAAAAAAAGCTTCACTAATCAGAAAAGAAAAAAAAAACTCCAATAAATAATGAAATGCTTATAGAAAGTATACCTTCAGGATTCAGAGGCTTGAAGGAGAAACAGAGATGTGGAAAGAAGAGCAGTAAAAACCCAAGAAAACATAGCGAAACCTCGCAATCCATTGGGAGGTTTTAGAGAGAGAACTGGAGGTACAGAGTTGTTGGTCTAATTGTTATACCGAGAGAGAAGAGAATAGAATGGCATGGAGAGAATGATTATGGGGAAGTGAGATGAGAGATGAGGAGATAGGTGGACGGCTGGGATGAGGCGAGAGAGATGGGGTCCATGATGTGGCATGGCATGGAGATAAAGGGAACAAAGGAGGGAAGGCATGTATCATGTATGATGGATGGAAAGAGAGGAAACCAGGAGAGAGAATTCGAAATCAGAGAGAGGCTGATTCGCGTGTCAGACCTCGAACAGAGCTAAGAATTTGAGAGGAGAGAGGAGATGTTGGGTAATACTTCAATGAACTCGGTGTACAAAACTGTGCTTGATATTCTGTTTGTTGGCCCCACATATCGGCGAAGTAGTATTTGTTTGAACATATAGTCCGGTATCATTTGTGAATTTGCATTACACGGAACGGAGTTCTGAATCGGTCTCACCGTTGCAGCGTGCCCCAGAAAATCCTGATTCCTCTCCATTTCATTGGAACTGGAGATGTTATTTTTCTTTCATTCCTTTTTACTACTATTATATTGATACACTATATATCTTTTTGATGATTTTTCTTCACACAGTTTAAAAGAAAAAAACAATATGAAATTATTCCCTCCAATAATTTTATTCCCTAAAATGTGCATAACCACATTTTAGGTTCATCTCAAAAAAAAAAGTTCACATTTTAGGAAGTGATAACTAATAAACTTGTGAAACCGGATGCTGTGATAAAAAGAGGAGATAAAAAGGAAAGAGGGAGGGACGTTTGAGAAAAAGAAAAGGAGATGGCAGGAAAAAGAGAGGAGGCTTCTTTTGCTTTGCTTTGATTTACTTTTTCATTCTCTTTTTGTAAAGTTGGGCTGGAATCTGGATGGATAGAAGGAAATGGGTTGATTGGGCTTGATTGAGGAAGCAATTGCTCTTAAAAGTTTCCATTATGGATTCACACTTCAATCCTTCCAAGTTCTAATTGGTTGGTTGTGTACTTTCATATTGATATTAAATATAAAAAAATTGAATATAATTTTAATATTTTATATTGAATCATATCATATGATTGAAAAGAATGGATGAAATTCATATTACAAGATTTAAATTGTTTTAATTAAATTGAGTTTCTTACACAATTTGATGTACAAAATGTGGGTTCCTTTTGTGTGAAAAAAAATGAATCAACATTGTGTTTTGTGCATTGCCAGAATTGATACAGTTCTAATTTGAGCAGTACCAGATCCATCCTTACCTACTATTTTTCCATTCCTACTTTTTTTCAACTTTTTTTTATCAATCTAATATAAAAAATTTTATGCAGTGGTTTAAATTACTTTAAAATGGGTGATCACCTTTTAAGTATTTTTAGGAACTAATTTAGTAAAAAAACAAATGATACCAAATGACTAACCCAAGAGAAAATAAATCTGCTGCAATCCCGAATCTAGTGAACAGTACCTTGAAATTCTTACAATCTCGAATCTAGTCGTCAAATTTTTTTGAGAACGCATCTCAAAAACAGTTCGACGGCGAATTTGGATTGCAGGAAATTCAAGATCACTGATCACTTGTCTTGGATTACAGCAGATTTTGATCCAACCCAAAAAAGTAGAATCCGAATATGCTGAAATTCCGAATTCAATAAACGATACTCTGAAATTCTTGCAATTCCAAATTCATTCATCGAATTATTTCGAAATATGTGTATGGAAAAACCAGCTGGTTCGAGATGCGTTCAAAAAAAATTCAATAGCTGAATTCAAAATTACAAGAATTTCAAAGTATTGTTCACTGGATTCTATATTTCACCAGATTTTTCAAGAAAGTATTAAGAGATGACAAAATCTGATCAAAACCCAACTCAAATACTGACAAGCTTTGTTTAAAATAAAGTCCACAGTTAAAAGTTGATTTATCTGAAACCAAGTCTGAACCCAGAATCCAACCTGTTTGGCAGAACACCTCGACCTTTTATATTCGATTTGATCAAATAAAATAATTTAAACTTTACTTCATATTATGTAATTATAGCCGAAACAACCCGAATCTTGAACATATTTGATTTTGAAATAACTTGAATTTGAAATGATGAAATTTGAACCTAGCCTAATATAACCTTTATTATTGCCACCTCTGTCAGGAAAATGAGGGGGCAATCTACTGGTACTTCATTGTACTTAATTGTTAAATTTTCTATACTTGGTACCAAAAAAATTTCTACAGAGAAAATTGGGGGAAATATTAGGAACAGGTACAGAGGGGGGTAATTTAATTCAGGAGGTATTTTAAGTGGTTAGACCATCAAAATTGACAGTTATAGGTGAAATATTATCTGCTACTCCTCCAAATAATTATGAGAATAATTTCAAATTAGTTCATCAATTTTCATGAAAACAAAAAGAACCTTTCAAACTACGGGGATCAACATATTAATTGTTTATGCTGTAAATATAAATTAATTTTACAGTATTCATATCGTTTTATTCTAAACTATATAGAAAATATCTTATAAACACAAAATTTTGAAAAAAAAAAATGGAAGTCAGTTGACCCATTTGTTCTTAATTATGAACACATTTAAGGGTCAAAAATATTTCTACATTGAAAAATGGAGCAAATGCTGGAACAGTTACAGGGGCATTTTGTAATCAATTTTAGTATTTCATCCTCTCCTGCAATTAGCCTGGAGAACATACAATCAGATTACATCATGCCACATTAAACAGGAGCTGATCAATGGAAATCAATGTTATATAGTCTGAAACAAAACACAGGAGAGAAAAAAAAAAAAGGCAAAAGGATTAAAGGCATGCATGGTGTCTCTGCCATGTAACTTTGCCACTACTAAATGTTGAAGTGACTTCAAAGGGCTTTTGTACTGGAGCTAAACATGTGACAATCATGCACCATTGAGATATTGTGACAGAAAAAATGGGAAATTTTGTATTCAAAGAAATTATAAATTGTGGTGTATGGAAACAGAAAGAGTATCTTGTTTTCAATAAATATAGTAAGATCAGAAGCATTGAGTGTGATCCAATTATTTATAGATCGGAGGTATTGATTCAGATCCATGTTTTATTTTTTATTTTATTTTAAAATGTTGAAATTTGTAATAAAGGTTGTAATAAATGTTGAAAAAAAAAACATGGATCTGAATCAATGCCTCCGATTCATAAACATGGATTCAAATAAATACCTCCGATCCATAAACATAGCACTCTTTCTGTTTTTGTACATCCCAATTTTATATTTGTTGAAAACAAAGTACTCTTTCTGTTTTTGTACCTCCGATCTTACTATATTTGTTGAAAACAAAGTGTTCTTTCTATTTTTTGTACATCCCAATTTTATAATTTCTATGGATAAATTTTTTTCGAAAAAATGGTGCTCCTGTAACATGTTAAATTTAAAGTTACATGAAATTCATGCCTACTGCTCTCATGAAATTGATTAATTTTTTTTTAATAAATTTACACTTCATCATCATTTTTTTGTTGTTTGAATTTATATATGTAATTCGAAAATTTATAAATTTTGATGTAAATACATTGCTCGTAAAGTACATCGGTTTCAACGGTTTGAATTTATCATTTGAAGTCAATTCAAATAGATTTTTAAGTAATTAAGAACATCCTAGTTTTACCCAATATAATTATTTTCCCCCCTTTTGGAGATTGACATAAAAATCTTAGTACGAGTTGTTGTTAATTCTCAGTCCTTACTTATTTTAAATTGCATGGTAATTATATGTATAGTAATTAATCGATTCAATTCTATTCCACTTAATTTGCAGCTATATATCGATTGCTTGTTCTGTTTACATAAATGGAGAAATAACCAATTCACAGCATTTTTTTTTTCAAGTTTAAAAAAATAATGCTGTGAATTGTATCCTGAGGTTGACTATATAAGAATTCATGGATAGCTTGCTTTACCGAATAGGAATATATAATCTATGTTAATATAAATTGTTTTTAGAGTGAGAGGCTACGTAATTAATATTAATATGCATATTACAAATCCCATTCATGCCATAGATCGCAATTTTGATTTTGAAAGTTTAAAAAGTCAAACTGATATATTAAATATGATATTCACATGAAAATACTAGTATTGTATCTGTACGTTGAAACAAGAACATATTACATGAGAATAAAAAAAATCTCATACAAAATAACATATTTTTAAAAAAAAATTAGACTAAATAACAAATAACATTTCTGAAATGACATATTAACTTACATCTACACGTGCATAATATCTTTAAATGGTATATTAAATGAGTAGAACTAGGGTGCTCCTGGGAGTACCAAGTTCTTTGTACTCGTAACTCTAAAACCTATCGGATTAGCTTCAAACGACGAATCCAAACTGTTGAAATCCTTCTACCTTACGAGTGATGCGTCTACATGTGAAAATTTTAAAGTTTCAAATTAATTTAGTATAAAGCTAGGTGCTGTCTTCCAAAAAATGAATGCATTAAAATTACTTTAGAAATCTTCTAATTTTGACCACTTGACTTTATACTAAATTAATTCAAAACTTTAAAATTTTCACATGGAGACGCATCACTCGTAAAGTAGAAAGATTTCAACAGTTTAGATTCGTCGTTCGAAGTTAATCCGATAGATTTTAGAGTTAAGAGTACAAAGGGGCTTGGTACTCCTAGGAGCACCCTAGTTCTACTTATATTAAATAACATATTAAACAACACATATTTTCATATTATAAGAAAAAAAAAACAATATTTTCATATTATCAGATAGAATAAAAAAATTCTTGTACAAAATAACATATTTTCATAAAAAATTAGACTAAACGACAAATAATATTTATGAAATGACATATTAAATTATATCTACACATAAATAATATTCCTTAAATGATATATTAAATAACTTTGATATTTTTAACATATTTTTATAAAAAGAAAATCTCAAATAAAATGACAAATAATATTTTGAAATAATATTCTAAAATAAAAAAAGAAAAAGAAGACATGATCAATTAATTATCTATCAATTTAAAAGTTCTTTGAATACTATTTAAAAAATAGAAATAAATCATGACTAATCAGAATATGATACAGTTTCAATATAGATAGTACGTGTTGCGAGTGCGTGTCCAAATAAATTTAGACTTTCACATGTTAAAAAACATAAAAAAGATGCATGGAATCAGAATATTTGATCAGAGGGCTAATATTTAATCTGAAATTTCATCTTTTAATCAAAATTGTTGGCGGATCAAGACATTCGTGTGCTTAATATAAGAACGGAGATATTCCTATTTGTTGAAAACTAAACAACTTTATTCATACTACTATTATTGTGCCCATGCGCTGCAACGAAATATATTATAAAATTGAACATAGAGGCAAATAATAAATAACAATAAAAGAAACAACACCAAATAACTGTTTTAAATCAACAACATTTTTTGCAATGAAAATGGAAAAACTCCCTTCTCAATCTTTGCATTAAAATTAAATTAAATTAAATGTGAAAAAATGCTAAGAAACAAATCAATAATATGTCTTTTTTGTTCTCTTCGAAAAATGAATAAGAGGTAGGCAATTCGGAAATGAGATATATTATCTATCAAAATTAGAAATTAATCTGCGCCAATCAAAACTGAAGAGAGATGTGGTAACAAAAATTTAATGCTAATTCCATTTTCTCAATTCTTGGTATTATATGTGGTAATATGCGTGGCGAGTACATTTCTAACTAAATTTATATTTCTACACATAAAAACAATGCATTCAATAAAAAAAACACATATAATTTGATTGGAAGGTTAATATTTAATCTGAAAATTAATCTTCTAATCATAGTTGTTAGCGGATCAGGACATCTATTTGCTTAATATAAGAATGGAGATTAAATAATATTATAAAATAAAATATAATAAAAAATTATATTACATATAAAGAGCATATCCTTGGATACCTTGAAAAATATGGTATTGTAGCAGCATAGTGTCAAAAATTGTGGATTTGATTTTGAAATAAAAAAAAATTAATAAACAAGACTCGTTTAGGGCGTGTTCGGCTGCTCTACTGTTCTTGTGGGAAAAAAAAATTCAACTGAATTTTTTTTCTACGTAAACAGTAATTTTTAGTTTAATTCTCGTGTCCGTACCTATTCCCAATAGCGTGATCCTAAGTTGAATCACCTGCAGAAATTACAAATCTAAATCCGTCGTGGGGATTTTCTATTTCACATTCTCCTATCATTCAAAATATACACCAATAACGTACTGCCAACTGCTCAGCAAGTAACTAATTGTAAAAGTACTCTGTTACAATTAGCATTGTCATTCCACTAAACCCTGTCCATTCTTCCTTCCTTTTCTGGGTTTTGCCGCGGTTAAAAGCCGAGCCCAGATCCTCTGAAGTAACACAAATTTAGAGTTTATATATGGACCGTACAATAATAAGCTGGGTTATTTAAAATTCGTGCTATAACAGATCATCTGACGTTCATTATCTAAACTCAAAATTTAAGTTACTTTAGGTCATTTGGATTCCTTAAACCCCTCCTTCCAACCGAAGCGACAGACCCGAGACAGAGGGAGAGAGAGAGAGAGAGAGAGAATCAGAGAATGGCGATCACAAGTTCCGCCACCGTCAACGTTGTCGGAGTACCACCAACCGCCTCCGCCGGAGACCTTCTCACCTTTCTCTCCTCCGCAGTGGGAATTCAAGCGATCGCCTCTGAAATCCCCCTAGCCCGGCGCGGATGGTTGCCCCGCACTACTGCTAACGGCGAAATCTACGCACGCGTCCAGTTTGCGGAGACTGAGGGTGCGGTGAAGGCATTGGAGTTGTTTCGCTCTGGAAAGTTGCCTCCGTTTGGGAGGAACCTTCTGGAGGTATCCATTTTGAATGATGATATCATACCTCGTGCCAGTAGCAGCAGCAATCGATTGGAGGAAGCAGAGTTGCTAATGGGCATCCGACAGGAGGAGAACAGTATGGAGGTAAGTATTGTTGATACTGTCAAATTAGCAGCTATACCCTTGAAAAGTAAATATTTACTTTGTTATTTTTTGCAAATTCTAAATCAGTAACGTTGAACTTTTGTGGAGGTTTTTTTTTTGTTTTCATTTGCTATTTCAGTTTATAGTTTTATTTCTTGGCTCTTACAATTTCTTAGGGTTTTATCTTTTTTTGGTGTGTTATCTTCTTTGTTAGCTGTACATGCTAGGGTAAATCGACTTATGTTGGTTTCTTAATTTGTTTGGTTTGCATTTTCTATATTGGACAGGTTATCGAGTCATGGAACGGAGTAAGAGTCGAGATAATGCCAGAGAGGACCAGAATTGACATATTTCTAGAAAATGATGGTCATAAGTATAAGCTTGAAGTCTATTTTCATGATATCATTTCTAGCTTTGGGTGTAAATTATCAACTGAAGATTTTTCGGATTCGTCAGATGCTATCCTACTGGAGGTAGAAAAGTTTCTAAAGAAGATCTCTGATACAATCATTAACAATCTTAAAATTTCTCATATATCCTTGTAAAATCCGGCAACCATTGTTCAGAAAAAAATAAGAGCATTTAGTAAATATAAAAATTCAATACACTCCTGGAATTACTCAAAGGATGCTTATATATTCCATAAAACATGGATCTTTTTTGCTACTAAATGACAGCCATTGCTTGATAATTATTTAATACAAGTTTGAGAGCTGGCATTTAAATCCAGCGGCCTTGATTTCTTTATACTTGTGTTTAGGAAGCACAACTTTAAACTACTTTATTGTTTTCAGGGTTTGTGCAAATCCTATCTTGATTTCTTTATACTTGTGTTTAGGAGTAAAAAACACTTGTTACACTAGGTTTAAAATTATGAACTTTTAAGAATATGTATATTGCATTTAATGTGCAAGTCATTATATAAAATTAACTCAAACTTGTTTGGGTTTTAGTTACAAGTGTGATAAATTATCAAATGAATTCTGTAAATTCAATGGAAATAATTGTATTTATTGATGTTTATTCTGTGTATTTTAAATTCAGCTTGAGTATGCACCGAGAATATACTGTGCGGTGGACACTCCTAAGAAAAATAGGAATTACAAGACAGAATGGTACCATGCTCGCACTGGAGGTCTCCAGTCCCAGTGCATTTGGATCCGCCAACCTGATTTTACACGCAACTCATCTTTCGGCAAGTCCAGTTGCATCTGCTTAAAACTCCGAGAAGGCTTGTCTTACACACTACCCCTCAAATCTCTCCCTCTATGGGCTGAAATTGGAAATGTTACTGTGCTCCACAGACAACCGGTCCCACCTAACTCAGATTCCATAGAATTACATCCTCTTTTGGAGATTCCAAGTGAGATGCCACTGCCTTATGAGATTCTATTCCAACTGAACTCTCTAGTTCATATGCACAAGCTGCCTCCAAAAGCGGTCAATTTAGATCTGTTACAAACTCTTAACGGGTTGTCGGTAGAGACTTGCACAAAGATCCTTCAGAGGATGCACAACAGGCCAAAGTCCACCTTCTATGATCCAGTGCAGTTCGTGAAATTGCAGTTGTCTGAAATTGTAAGAGGAAACAGTGTGAAGTCAAACTCTCAGAGAGGTGATCTGAAATTGATGAGGTGCTATAGAGTGCTCATTACACCCACTAAAGTATACTTACAGGTATGTACAAAATACTATATTTTTGGCTGGTCCTGGTATCCAATTGTTGTATTAAAAGGTAATTCTAATAAGAAACAATGAATTGTAAGAAAATTTTAAGAAAACATTTGAAACCCTACACAACAATCCTTTAGTTCCTCTCAGTATTTTACCGTTGCTTGCTTACAAGAATTTTATAATTCTAATTTCAGGGCCCAGAGGTTGAGCAATCAAACTATGTAGTCAAGCATTTCTCCAAATATGCAACAGACTTTGCTAGGGTTTCCTTTGTAGATGAAGATTGGTCAAAACTGCCATTCAGTTCTATCTCTACCCAAATCGAACAAGGCTTTTTGTGCAAACCCCTAAAAACCGGCATCCACTCCAGAATCCTCTCGGTTTTGAAGAATGGTTTTCGAATCGGCTCGAAGAAATTTGAGTTTTTGGTATTTTCAGCAAGTCAATTACGTGGGAATTCGGTTTGGATGTTTTCCTCCAATTCTGAGGTCACTGCTGCCGATATCAGAGAATTCATGGGGCAATTTACATCTATCCGTTCTATATCGAAATGTGCTGCTAGAATGGGTCAACTTTTCAGTTCTTCGACTCAAACAATAAATGTACCTGGATGGGAGATTGCAATGTTGCCAGATATTGAAATTTGTACTGACACTGGTACAAAATACTGTTTCTCTGATGGTATTGGCCAAATCTCTCTTTCTTTTGCAAGACAAGTTGCACAGATATGTGGTCTGGATGACCCCCCCTCAGCTTACCAAATTAGGTATGGTGGTTTTAAAGGCGTGGTAGCTGTTAATCGTAAAAGTTTTAAGAAGCTTTCTTTAAGAGGTAGTATGAAAAAGTTTGAATCTCAAAGTACGATGCTTAATATAGCAAGATGGAGCAAGTACCAGGCAGCATTTTTAAATAGAGAAATTATCACCCTACTCTCCACTTTGGGTGTTCCAGAAGAGGTGTTTGACGAGTTGCAAAGAGATCATCTAATGCTGTTGGATAAGATTTTAACAAGCTGTGAAGCTGCTTTGAGATATGTGCAAAGGATGCATGGCAGGGATTTAAAAGCCGTGGTGAAGATGCTAATGGAGGGGTATGAGCCGGCATCAGAACCATACCTTTTTATGGTACTGAAGGCACAGAGAGCGTACCAGTTGGTTGACATACGTACCAGGTGCCGTATCTTGGTACCGAGAGCTAGGATTTCTATTGGTTGCTTGGACGAGGTTGGACGGCTTGAATACGGGCAAGTGTATATCAGGGTTACTTTGACAGAAGAGGAGCAGATGAAGAGGGATAGGGAGGAGGGGTGTTTTCATAAATATGATGGGGTGACAGGGGTTGTTGTGGGAAGGGTGGTGGTGACAAAGAACCCCTGTTTGCACCCGGGGGATGTGAGAGTGCTTGATGCAGTTTATGATGCTGAGCTGGATGATATGGGGTTGATTGATTGTCTAGTATTTCCTCAGAAAGGCAAAAGGTATATATGTTCATGAGTTATAACTTCAGGTTGTTCATTTAGTGACCCAATGCATACTGCTGCAATAGCAATTGAATTTGAAAGTAAACAAGTTTACATAAGCAATAAGTAAAAAGGATTAAATGAAGAGTGATGCTACGGTACTATGCATAGCACACTTTGGTCCGTACTATGGATACATATTTTCATTTTCAAAGTTTCAATAGTCGATCGAAATCGTTCATCATGATATCCATATGAAAATGTACTTGGAGGCCAATTTTACATTTGTTAGAATTGTTTTACTACTTTTTAGATAGCTAGAAAATCATTACTTTAGGATGGTCCATAATCTTTAGATCAAGTGATTTTGTACCTACTTAAAAAATAGTAAAAAGTTTTCTAAAATTGACATCCAAGCACATGTTCATATGGAGATCATGTTGAGCTGTTCAGATCGACTGTTTGGACTTTGCAAATGAAGATATGGATCCATAGTACGGACCATTCTGTGCTATGCATAGTACCATAGCCTCACTAATCATAGTGGAATCCAAGTTAGTGATGCTTCTATCCTTGCCTTCATGAAGTTGGATTGGATTGAATATTTGGTAACAGTTTTGTTAATTTATGTAGGCCACATCCAAATGAGTGCTCAGGGGGAGATTTGGATGGAGATATGTATTTTGTTTCATGGGATGAGCGGCTTATTCCCCCAGAAACTGATCCCCCAATGGATTACTCTGGGCCCCGGCCACGCATCATGGATCATGATGTCACTCTAGAGGTCTCTCTCTCCCTCTCTCTTTCTTTTTCTCTCTGTGCACTGTCCTGTTGTCTTTATTTTATGCATTTTAATAGTCTGGTCATTTAACCATCTTGTATGATATAGTGCAAATGTGCATAAAAACACCTCATATTTCCAGGGGGAGAACCGGGTAGAAGTTTATAATCTTTAGGAGTATGTTGGTCATTGGCTTAAAAAGTTTTGTTTGGAACTCAGTTTTTGTTCCTCCACATGTATAGAAAGGTCAAAATTGCATGCATTACAATTTCTCTTTTAAATAAAATGGGTTTCATTGAAAGGAGAGTTATATGGGCAATATTTTCAAACTGGGCTTTTTCCTCAGGTTTTAGTTATTTTATCTGTGATATTTTGTGAGCTTGCAGAGCTAGAATGGGTGCATTTTTCTTATTTATGTTACTTGATTGTTTTTGGTGAGATAACATTAATGATGAGCTGAAAATTGCATTGAAACATTTTTAATGCATTTTAGAAACTTTTTTATGGTCTATTTTTAAGATAAAGAACCTGAGATACTTTCATTTGCAGTTCTATAATCTCTAGCAACCTTATATGAGCATAAACTACAGGGGAATTTCTAGATTTTTTTCTGTTGTATACTCTCTTTCAAATCCTATAAGAGTTCATCATATTAAATATAAGAATTAATCAAATGCAGGAAATTCAAAACTTCTTCGTGGATTACATGTCAAATGATAATCTCGGTGCAATTTCGAACGCGCACCTGGTCCACTCGGACCGAGATCCTTTAAAAGCCCGAAGCGAAATTTGCATCAAGCTGGCGCAACTCCATTCCATGTCAGTAGATTTTGCTAAAACTGGTGCCCCAGCTGAGATGCCCAAAAGCCTCAAACCGAAAGAATTTCCTGACTTCATGGAGCGATATGACAAGCCCACCTATGTCTCGACAGGTGTTCTGGGGAAGCTGTACCGCAGCTTCATGAGTTACACAGGTAGTGGAGATGTGGCAAGTGGAATTTCATGCAACTCAAGTTACGACTTTGATTTGGAGGTGGAGGGATTTGAGAACTACTTGGAGGAGGCTAAGGAGTATTACGAGATGTATCATGAAAAGTTCAGTAACCTTATGTGCTATTATAAGGCATTGGAGGAGGAAGAAATTGTGACAGGTACGGTTACATGTATTGGTGGTACTGGTTTATTATGTTTATTTGGTGGTATATATAGATGTTAGGTACTAAATTTACATGTACATGGTTAGAAATGGTTAGAATTAGGGGTGTTGATCGGTTTGGTTAAAACCGAAATAAAATAAGCAAACCAAAATTTTATTCGGTTTTAAAAATACAACTGAACCTATCGCAATAAACTTATCAACCGAATTAAAACCGAACCAAACAAACTGAACTAAAATTTTGGTTTGTTCAGTTGAACTGAAATAAGAAGATTATAAACAGTTTTTGTTAATTATTTGAATTTTATTGAAGGCTCAAAAAATTATTTATTTCAGTACACAATAGAATTAGGGTTTAGTGATTTTCATACTCAAGGAGAAAGAAGATGTTCATAATTAATTTTTTAAGGCTCAAAAGAATTATACTCCACTTTTTGGTTGGTTAGGTCTAACCAGTTTTAAAAATATCTAAACCGAACCGAACCGAACCGAACAATTAAATTGATTTTAAAAAATGAACTGAACCGATCCATTTAACTGGAAAAACCAAACCGTTTAATCCAAACTCTCTTGGTTCGCTTTAAAACCAATTAAACCGGACCTGATGAACAACCCTACTTAGAAATGAACAATGACCCTGTGACAAATTAAGTCACAAATTTGAACTTAAAGTTTACTATTTACAGGCAACTTGTCAAACAAGTCATTGTACTTGAAGAAAGACAACAAGCAATATGGTGAATTAAGAGACCGTATTTTAGATGCATTTAAAGGCCTACAAAGGGAAGCTCAGGAGTGGTTCAAACACAGCTGTAATGAAAGCGAGCATTCTAAAATGGCATCAGCCTGGTACCATGTGGTGTACCACCCCAACTCCACAGGTACTGACAAGAAGAGGCTTCTTAGCTTCCCATGGGTCAATAGTGATGTGCTACTTAGGATAAAGGAATCTAAGAGGCACACGAGGAAGCCTGAGGAACTTAGGGAAGAAGGGATCAAAGATCTCTCTAGTGGTATAACTAGTTAGTTTAAATTATATTTTGATTTTGTATATATAACAATGCAAAATTATTTAAATTTGGAGGTATTGGGAAGTGCCAATGTAGCGGTACTAACTGGATTTTTAATTAGGTGAATTTACTAATTAATAGAAGCTTGATCACTATTTTTGTTTCCTGTGTACGTATGTTATATCATATATGTAGTTTCATGAGAACTGGAGGCTTGGTATATCAAATTGGTTCTGGTAAGGAATTACTATACTATATTTTATTTTCATTAATATTTCAAACATATATACTGAAGTCACCAAAAATAATCTTGGACAGCCCTAAATTTTTCATGTTTATTACATGATTCAAGCAAGGGAAAATTTAAAGGGATCCCATAGGTAGCCAAGTCATCTCACAAATACAAATTCCTAACAATATGTGGCAAACTGTTACGGGTGGATTGGTGGACCCATGAGAAATGCTCACTGCAATTGGCCGAAATAATCGTGACTTCATCAACGTGAGCACTGCAATATATAAATGATAAATATTGGGAGAATGGTAATTTAATCAGCATATTTCATAATTAATGTTCCTTGCTCTGTTCAAAATAACTAAATGAGAAAATAAATGTCTTGAACATTAATTGAGATTATTAATTTCATAGTTTGTATATTATCCAAAACTAATTTGATGATACATCTAACCTAAATATAGGCTCTACCTTTTTATCTTTAGCTCAAATATATTTCGATGTGCTTGGCCTAAAATTCTAAATTATATTACATATTTTCAAAATAATATTGCCTGATTTTTAGTGAATTCATCATGGTTGCAAAGGCGGGCTAAATTCTCCCAATTTCAGGAAAGACGTCTTAAAAGGCTCGCTATTGCACAAATTATGCCATATTCAGGGAAGACTTCATAAAATACATGTAGATTTGACATACAAAAAATATTTAAGATGAAAGCAATTGGACATCGAAATATAATATAATGCAAATGGCAAAAGTTTTTTTTTTTTTGATGGTGAGCAGATAGCTCAATAACTTTGTATTAAGAAAAAATAATAGTGTCTGTTGTATGCTCATTCGATCTCCAGACATCCCAGAATTGTCTCTTATATGTTCATCCCGAACTGCGTAACACTAAACAAAGCAAATACTCCTCTCAATAAATTTTGTGAGTATATACATGACCATAGAATGTGGTCTCCCATCTTTAGTCGATCACTACTGCATAAAACACAACCTTGTGTAATATAACAACCCCTTACCTGTAGGATTTCCTGAGTCAAGATCTTGCTTTCGAGAGTGACCCAGATGAAGGCTATGATATTTCCTGATATGTGACCTGCTTTCTTTCATATCTAAAAATTGAGATACCTCTTACCCTAATATCACCAAAATTGGTCATTTTTGTGATAAATCAATCAAAATCGCTAAATAAACTCACCGGTTGTTTGGATTTAGCTTCGATTTTACCAGTTTTCCTTGCATAACTCACCCAGGCGAATAAATCAGCAATAAAAAGTCAATTTGGTTTTGGGTAAGCTGTCGATGCTGTTATTTAAGAAGGTTCTACTAATAAACAGCATTGGCGAGCAAGTGGAGACATTGACTCGTGACCTCCTTCACCCAATGCTTCTGCCTCTCATTGCAAAGATGCTGACATGAAGCAAATTGTAAAGAGAGACAATGCCTTTTTCTTAAAAGAGTTCCCGAGGGGATGTGATCAAATTGTTGGGGCTGCTAAAAGGATGTGGAGGAAGCGCAAAAAGCTCCCGGCTTTGCACAACCATCTATAAACAGATTAGGAACAATCCAGAATTCAGACTACTAAAAAAATGAATTTCTAAATTAACAAAGAAGTTATATTTGAAACCTACCAAACAGTTGAATTATATTTTAACCTAGTTTGAATGATACCCAAACACCTTATATAAGTCATTAAATTCCAAATATATGCTCAGCACAGTGTTGATTATGTGGACTTGGTTGTCAACAATCTACCGAGACCTAGATGGTAGAACATACCTGAGTCACCTGCTATCGAGTAAGTTTAGGTTTTCAACTATTTTTTAAAATTCGAGTAATTTCAACGATTTCTCTGAAATCAGTCGATTTGGTTTTGGGTAAGCTGTAGGATGCAAATTCTGGCAAATGAGGGTAGAATCAATTTTTGGTATAGGACTGGGTCTGGGAATCCAAATTTTGGGATAGAGATATGATGTAAGGGCATATGGGTCATAAAAGAATGAATTGGAGACCTAGATAGAATATATTGGAAAAGGAGTTCTGTATATGAAAATTCGAAAAATGCTAGTGTTTAGTTTTAATCTAGAGCTTTGGGGTTAATTCCCAGTCAGTCATGTGAACTGATTCAAATTAGAAACCTGGTATTAGCATTTTCCTTTTATTTTGGGGGAGTACTTGTAAAAAATTATTAAATATAAAGGATAAAATTGTTTATTTTTAATTTATAGAAATGGTTTAGTCATCTCTAGTTAACATGAAAGGGTACCTTTGGATGGAAACTAGAATAGCAAGATTAGTGAAATTTGAGAATAGTAAATAAGAATCCAACGATGTCATCTCTAGTTAACATGAAGATCAGAAGATGTATGGGATACCAGAGACATGGAAAGGATTGTACTCCTCATATAAGCCCCGAGCAGAAACCATTAGTACTATCAACCTAAAATTAACATCACACCCTTTTGTTAAGAAGTAAACCGTTTATTTTTCCTATTGTTATATTGTAAATCAAATTGGTTTCATCCGTTGGGCTATTTGTATTATATACCTTGGGAGAGGCGGGTGTCCGATGCCCATCAGACCAAACTCGGTTCGATGGGTGGTTTCTACCGTCCGATCCACTTCAAGATCCATGCGATATTAAAGCAAACAGCACAGATATTAAAGTGATGCGCACAGATCTTGAAGTGGATTGGACAGTAGAAACCATCCATCGAACCGAATTTGGTCCGATGGGCATCGGACGCCCCCTCTCCCATATACCTTTGCTTACTTTCAATGTATTTTGCTGGAATAAGTTAAGCAAAAATATTATTTGTGTCTCATTAGTTGGTACATTTTAGACTTAAAATCACTTGTAAAATTGACTAGATGTATTATTAATTAAGAGTTGACATTAAATAAACGTTGGCATGTACTATTCGTTTACTTACTTGAAAAGAGAAGTTGAAGTATTGATAGGATTAATGGTACTTACTTGCCCGTGAACATTTGGCGAATGCTGTGATCGCTCAAGTATGCTGACTCAAAACTGGTGCACTTTTCGAGTTCGAAAAAAAAAAAAGTCTAGTTTCAAAACAGACAAGCGAAGGCTTACAAAACCCCAGCACGCTAATGGGTACCAGGCCAAGAACATGCACACAGTGCCTCACCTTGCAGCCACAATCCAACTATAAATATTTCGTCACTGTTTATTTGTGGACTTAACTCGCTAATGTCTCATGGTGAGTTTTGCGTCGTCAAGTCCACAATCCAACTATAAATATTTTTGGTTGGTACAGAAAATTGGTAGCTCATCATTAAAATGCATAACCGAATCAATTTAGCTAATTTTTCTCAATAAACCAATCAATTCTCATTCGCACTACATCTACTATTTTAATTACTTACAGACAGAGGTAAGGTGCGGTCGTATGTCTATCATGCAGTATTTAAACGGATAAGGTCAGAATATATCGACTGATCCATCGGACTAGATAATGAATTGACACTCCTAATAGAAATGACGCATTAGGCACAATGCAGAGCTATTTATAAAGCCGGAATACTCTCCAACTCTGTCTTAATACTGGAAACTGGCAAAAAATAATATTCAGGTCAACAAACTTTTCTGGTGTATGACAGGTAAAAAGAAAGCGGAAGTCCAGAAATGAACTTTTCTGGTGCATAGAGATGAACTGTCTAGTTCTCTTTTTTCTTAATCAGAGGGAGTTGGTGGACATTCAAGGGAGCAATATTCAGGTCCAAAATGACTCACATGGCCAATGCTCAGCTCAGGGTAACAGTGGCTAACTATACAGATAGAGTACATAACCACACGATGTCCAAACAAAACAAACTGCAAATTGGGTGGCTAATAAGGATTGACTTGCAATAAATGAAATCTTAGTTATGTCAATTAGCATGACTGGCATGATTTACATGACCAAAAAGAAACCAAGCTAATGATTAAATACAAAAAGAATTTGTACGAAATTAGGGTTTAGGGTTTTCAAATTAGAATTTGTGCCTAGCTGGATATTTTGATTTATGTTCAACACTTGCCAAGATAATCTTTAAATTCCAGAACCTGATTATAGATTCAAGAACCACCTGGAGGGGCCACCAAGACACCATACTCAGCCAGCTGATTTGTAGCTAATGTGCCAGTACAACAGGCATGAGAATCCTTGCAAAGGTAAAAAAAAAAATGCAAAATACCTCAATGACATCTGGCTGGCCGAGATGCACAAGAAACAAATCATATACCAAAGGAAAGCCAAAGAGCAGATGCATTGATAGGACAATGGTAAAGTGAAATTAAATGAATCAATTACACATCAGTGATTGCCTTTTTAACGAAGCTCAAGGTAAAACAGGCAATGGAGTCTGGTTTTGACAAGTAAATGTGTTGAGGGTAAGTAGGAATCTGGTTTATATTTTGCTAATTTGGTGAGAAGGGTTTTGACAAGTTAAAAATAGTGAGAAAATAGCACATTAGCCAAAAATTGCAAAGGCAGCTTCGCTAGAAATATTCTACGACTGCTAACCTCATTGGCAAACTCCCAATGGCCCTTTCCATCCTCTACTATTCATAGCCTCACACCTACAGCAGTAGAAGAAATGGCAAAAAAAAATAAACACGAACTTCAAAATTGTTCAAGTTTTTCTATACAATTATAATCAGCTTTATTCATGAGAAGGTTATGTACTTGCCATTTCACCAAAACTTTACTTCAAAAGTGTAATTAGGACTTTAAACTAAATTGGCTTCAAACAAGCACGCTATAATTTAATCTGTATAATTTAATATATATGTTTAACAACATAAACTAGAAAAAATTAAAAAGAAAAAGATAACTTTTCTCACTGTTACATCAGGTGGGATTCTCCATCATCTAAGCACGCACCATCCAATTGGTTCCCCAGCTAATGCCATAATGTGTTAGTTACAACAGAAAATATTAGATACTCGTCATTAGAAATCAATGTTGCAAAAAGAGCAACTTTGAAGTTACCACCCCCCACCCCCCTAGTTTATATAAATATTGCACAATTACCCACTTTGTGTTTGAATTGCTGAAGTTATTGTGAAAGAGAGAAAGAATGAAAGAAAGAAATATACAAAGAAAAACCTATCTCAAATATTTTGTCCAAATCACATCTCGGAGCAGCACCACCTCCCCTTATCATTCCTTGACAAAAGTGAAAGCATACGAGAGTTACTGGACACACTATTTTAGCAATCTCTAAGGTTACGACTATTCTGCACAAAAAGAAATTTATGAGCACAAACCAGATGACTATTGAAATTTGTTGCAACTGTAATGACCTCAATCTGAGAAGAGGTAACCACTAATTTGACTACCCAGATCACGTTGGCAGTCGAAATTAAGAAGACAGGAGATTTTAGATTTATAGATACAGGTATGTGTTCTATTGATTTTTGTGTCATCTCAATTTCAAATATATATGTTTATTTACATCTTTCCTAATGTATTTGCATTTACGCCAAAATAATACCCCTTTGCAAAAGCCATCCAATAAAAACTAAGATAAAAGAATGGAATAGAAATTGCTGAACCAATACTGTTGAAATGCCAATAAAGAGAAAACACCAGTTAAAACGCCTCTGACTGCTGACAATAAGATTGGAATCCATCAGCTTGAAGGAAGGGGGGGGGGTGGTAAGAAAGGTATCTGGTGTTAACTGGACATAGCAGTATGAGGGAAATGGTCAATCAGGTTTCCAGCAATTCAGTTCACTAACGTCAGAGTTTCTTCTATTTAAATCCAAAAATTAAGTACAAGTCAAACTTGATATGTAAAATATTCACAAGCTAACAAAACATGCTTTCAGGTTTCTGGTACCTCAGGAACACAAAATAACTACCATTATTATAAATTGTCCCACTATTTATCAAGGTATAAGTGCTTGATGCTCGGTTCCAGAAAAAATAAATAAGAAAAGCATCAAATTCTCATTAAACTAGTAAACATGGGTGGTAAGTAGAGAAGTAAAGAATTAACTTATCCGGGACAAAATTCTCATCAAATTCTCACAGTACAAGCCACAACTACGAGCCGCCTCATTAGCCTGGTCAGAAATTTCCAAAAGAAACAAATCACATACCAAAAGAAAGCCAAAGAACAGATGCATTGATAGGATAATAGTAAAATCAAATTAAATGAATCAGTTACACATCAGTAATTGCTTTTTTTAATGAAACTCAAGGTAAAACAGGCAATGGAGTTTGGTTTTGACAAGTTACATGTGTTGAGGGTAAGTAGGAATCTGGTTTATATTTTGCTAATTTGGTGAGGAGGGTTTTGATCAGTTACAAATAGCGAGAAAATAGCTTCGTCCTGAGGGCTACTTCTAGGGGTATCAGAAGCGGGTTCTGCCCGTGCTTCTGGATCTGAAAGAGGCCCCGCGGGTGTCCTCTCCTCTAGGTAGGCTGCTTCCGGTAGGGGCTCCAGACCTCCGAAAAGCTCCCCCTCTTCCCTAGGTGGCTCTGGAGTGGGCGCTAAGTTAACCTCTCCGGACCCTTGGCATCGCATGGGCATCTCATGCTACTACTAAATTGTTGAAATAAGGGTGGCTCCCGCTAAGGAACTAACCGAAGGAAGGGGCTGGAGTCTTCCATGTGGGGTGGAAAGGCACCATAAAGTGCCGATCATGGGGTACTTTTTTTTTTTTTTTTATTTTTTTTTTTTTGGGTAGAAAAAAAAAAAAAATTTTTTTTTTTAAAAAAAATTTAAAAAAAAAACAAAAAAAACCCCCCTTTTTTTTTTTTTTTTTTTTTTTTTTTTTCCCCCCCCCCTCCCTTTTTTTTTTTTTCCCCCAAAATATTTTTTTATTTTTTTTTAAAAAAAAAAAAAAAAAAAAAATTAAATATTTTTTTAAAAAAGAGGTTTTTTTTTTAAAAAAAATTTTTTTTTTTTTGGGGGGGTTTTTTTTTTTTTAAAATTTAGAAGTGCGTTCCGAATGTGTGCCTTGTAAGTTTTCACCTTCTTGTCGCAATTAACACTTATTCTGTAGCCATGTATCCAAGGCTTGCAGATGTTAACAACCATTGACAAAAAATAGACACAAAGAATTCAGATGCAGATTGCAAAATGGGACTAGTTATAGAGGGGTCTAAATTGGTGAAAACAGGGTTACCCCGAATGACAAGCATATCAATCTTATCCGCATGTATATCTAATGAAATATAAGATCGTGTAAAAGAGCATCCCACATAAGTATATCAAACTTATTTCAGCATCCCACATAAGTATATATTGCATATTCACCCAATTTCTGTTTTTCAATTGCTGAAGTTATCGTGAAAGAGTGAAAGAATGAAAGAAAGAAATATAAAAGAAGAAACATATGTTGAAGAGTTTGTACAAATCACATTTCGAAGCAGCACCAAAACCCTTGCCATTACTTGAAAAAAGTGAAAGCATACGATAGTGTCCCCGGATAAACCATTTTAGCAATCTCTAAGGTTACGACTACTCTGCAAAAAAAGAAAAATTGATGAGCACAAACCAGATGACTATTGAAATTTGTTGCAACTGTAATGACCTCAATCTGAGAACAGTAAAACACCAATTTGACTACCCAGACCCCGTTGGCAATCAAAATCAAGAAGACAGGAGATTTTATATTTAAACATATAATTATGGTGTTCTACTGATATTTGTGCCCTCTCAGTTTCAAGTATATATGTTTATTTACATCTTTCCTTGAGTCTTTGCATTTACACCAAAATAATACCTTTGCAAAAGCCATCCAATAAAAAACTAAGATAAAATAATGGAAGAGAAATCGCTGAACCTGTACTGGTCAAATGCCAATAAAGAAAGAACGCCAGTTAAAATGCCTCAGACCCCTGACAATCAGATTACAGTCCTTAATCTAGAAAAGGGGGAAAAATAATAGAGGTATCCGGTGTTGTGTTACATGGACAGAGTAGTGCCAAGAGCAAATCAAACAGAACAAGAAGATTATAACGTTCAGGCATGATAGTGGCTAGCTGTTATTCTACAACAATGACGATATTTGTTTATTTCTTGTGGGTATACTGACCAAAACTGAATCCCAACTGAAGTACCACCATGTACGAATACAAGAAGATTAATGAAACGAGTATGTAAAAAACAAACTTATCTCGCAAAATAAAGCCAATAAGGAGCCATACCTACAACTTAGGTGGCGCTGGTCCAGCAGAAGCTCAGAGGAGGTAGTGGGATGTGCTTCGCCCATAAAGCAAACTGTTCGAAACCCAGCTTATTCAGCACAACAAAAATAAAATTATAAAAGAGAACATTGGGCAAGAAAAAGAGAAATTGAAATATTTATGTGATTAATGGTACCTACTTGCCGCTGAACAACTATCGATTGTTGCAATTGCTCAAGTATGCTAGCGCACAACTGGTGCACTTTTTGAGTTCCAGAAAAATGAAATTAAATGAAATCAGATGCATTGATAGGATAATAGTAAAATGAAATTAAATGAATCAGTTACACATCAGTAATTGTTTTTTTAATGGAACTCAAGGTAAAACAGGCAATGGAGTTTGGTTTTGACAAGTTAAATGTGTTGAGGGTAAGTAGGAATCTAGTTTATATTATGCTAATTTGGTGAGGAGGGTTTTGATCAGTTAGAAATAGCGAGAAAATAGCGCATTAGCCAATAATTGACATAGGTGGTACGAAGAGAAGAATTAACTTATCTGGGACAAAATCACAGTACAAGCCACAACAACAAGCCGCCTCATTAGCCTGATCAGGAGCATTGTTTCCACCCCACGCCTTCCACTCTGTTATTCACGCCGAACTAAGGTAGTAGTACGTCTGGAAGCACAAAGCATAACAAAGAACTTAGAAATTTCCGTAAAGGAAGAGTTGGCACTTGAGAAAATATTAACAAGTTGTCCGGTAGGTATTATATTTTGTAATAGTCAGAAGCGTGTTCTGAATGTGTGCCTTGTAAGTTTTGACCTTCTTGTCACAATTAACACTTATCCTGCAGCCATGTATCCAAGGCTTGCAGATGTTAACAACCATTGACAAAAAATAGACACACAGAATTCAGATGCAGATTGCAAAATGGGACTAGTTATAGAGGGGTCTAAATTGGTGAAAACAGGGTTACCCCGAATGGCAAGCATATCAATTTTATCCGCATGTATATCTAATGAAATATACAAAGGGACTACAATAATAAATAAATCAAAGTGACAAATGGTAAAAAGTACATAATTGTCATCAGCAGTAGCTCCCAATTAGTCCACCAAATATACATATAAATTGAGCTATCTGTTGGCCTTCCAAATATGCTGATACAAAAATATTGCACAGAGATTAACTGGAAGAAAGAAATATACAAAGAAAAATCTTATCTCACACCGTTTGTCCAAATCACATCTCAGAGCAGCACCACGACCCCTGATCATTACTTGACAAACCTGGAAGCATACGAGAGTTACTGGACACTATTTTAGCAATCTCTAAGGTTACGACTATTCTGCACACAAAAAAGGTAAACACTAATTTGACAACCCAGACCCCGTTGGCAATCGAAATTAAGAAGACAGGAGATTTTAGATTTAAAGATATAGCCATGGTGTTCTACTGATATTTGCACCTTCTCAGCTTCAAGTATATATATTTATTTACGTCTGTCCTAATGTATTTGCCTTTACACTAAAATAATACCTTTGCAAAAGTCATCCAATAAAAACTAAGATAAAAGAATGGAATAGAAATTGCTGAACCAGGTAAAATGCCAATAAAGAAAAAACACCAGTTAAAACGCCTCTGACCGCTGACAATCATATTAGAATCCTTCAGCTTGAAGGGGGCGGGGGGGGGGGGGGGGATAATGGAGATATCTGGTGTTGTCTTAACTAGGCAGAGAAGTGGTGAGGGACATGGTCAATCGGGTTTCCAGCATTTCAGTTCAACAACGTCAGAGTTTCTTCTATTAAAATCCAAAAATTAAGTACAAGTCAATCTTGATATCTAAAATATTCACAACCAAACAAAACAGGCTTTCAGGTTTCTGGTACCTCAGGAACACAAAATAACTACCATTATTATAAATTGTTCCACTATTTATCAAGGTTAAAGTGCTTGATGCTCAGTTCGAGCAAAAAAAAAATAAGAAAAGCATCAAATTTTCATTAAACTAGTAAACATAGGTGGTACGAAGAGAAGAATTAACTTATCTGGGACAAAATCACACTACAAGCCGCCTCATTAGCCTGGTCAGAAGCATTGTTTCCACCCCACACCTTCCACTCTGTTAATCACGCCCAACTAAGGTAGTAGGACATCTGGAAGCACAAAACATAACAAAAAACTTAGAAATTTCCCCAAAGGTAGAGTTGGAACTTTAGCAAATATTAACTTGTTGTCCGGTGGGTATCATATTTTGTAATAGTCAGAGGTGCGTTCTGAATGTGTGCCTTGTGAGGTTCGACCTTCTTGTCACAGTTAACACTTATCCAGCAGCCTTGTATCTAAGGATTGCAGATGTTAACAACCATTGACAAAAAATAGACACGAAGAATTCAGATGCAGATTGCAAAATGGGACGAGTTATAGAGGGGTCTAAATTGGTGAAAACAGGGTTACCCCAAATGACAAGCATATCAATTTTATTCGCATGCATATCTAATGAAATATAAGATCGTGTAAAGAGGAACTTATCTCAACATCCCACATAAGTTTATATTGCATATTCACCCAATTTCTGTTTTTCAGTTGCTGAAGTTATCGTGAAAGAGTGAAAGAATGAAAAAAAGAAATATAAAAGTAGAAACCTATGTTGCATATTCACATGTAGTAAGCGACACCCAATGGCCCTTTCCATCCTCTACTATTCATAGCCTCTCACCTACAGCAGCAGAAGAAATGGCAAAAAAAATAAAGATAAACTTCAAAATTGTTCAAGTTTTTCTATACAATTATAATCATCTTTATTAATGACAACATTTACACCACACTCGAGAAGGTTATGTACTTGCCATTTCACCAAAACTTTACTGCACATAGTGTAATTAGGGCTTTAAACTAAATTGGCTTCAAACAAGCTATAATTTAATTTGTATAATTTAATATATATGTTTTAACAACACAAACTAGAAAATATTAAAAAGAAAAAGATAAACTTTTCTCACTGTTACATCAGGTGGGATTCTCCATCATCTAAGCACGCACCATCCAATTGGTTCCCCAGCTAGTGCCATAATGTGTTAGTTGCAACAGAAAATATTAGATACTCGTCATCAGAAATCAATGTTGCAAAAAGAGCAACCTCGAAGTTACCATCCTCCGCCCCTTAGTTTATATAAATATTGCACAATTACCTAGTTTGTTTTTCAATTGCTGAAGTTATCGTGAAAGAGAGAAAGAATGAAAGAAAGAAAGAAATATACAAAGAAAAAACCTATCTCAAACATTTTGTCCAAATCACTTCTCAGAGCAGCACCACCACGTACCCCTTATCATTCCTTGACAAAAGTGAAAGCATACAAGAGTTGCTGGACACACTATTTTAGCAATCTCTAAGGTTACGACTATTCTGCACAAAAAGAAATTGATGAGCACAAACCAGATGACTATTGAAATTTGTTGCATCTGTAATGACCCCAATTAAGGTAGTAGGACATCTGGAAGCACAAAAACATCACAAAATACTTAGAAATTTTCCTAAAGGAAGAGTTTGAACTTAAGCAAATATTAACTAGATGTCTGGTAGGTGTCATGTTTTCCCTAAAGGAGGTAACCGGTGTTGTGCTAACTGGAAGAGAAGTGGTGAGGGAAATGGTCAATCGGGTTTCCAGCATTTCAGTTCAACAACGTCAGAGTTTCTTCTATTTAAATCAAAAAATTAAGTACAAGTCAAACTTGATATATAAAATATTCACAAGCTAACAAAAAAATACTTTCAGGTTTCTGGTACCTCAGGGTCACAAAATAACTACCATTATTATAAATTGTCCCACTATTTATCAAGATAAAAGTGCTTGATGCTCAAGTTCTAGCAAAAAAAAAATATAAGAAAAGCATCAAATTCTCATTAAACTAGTAAACATGGGTGGTACAAAGAGAAGTAAAGAATTAACTTATTTGGGACAAAATCACAGTGCAAACCACAACTACAAGTCGCCTCATTAGCCTGGTCAGAAGTATTGATTCTAATGCATGCCTTCCTCTGTTAATAAAGCCCAATTAAGGTCGTAGGACATCTGGAAGCACAAAAACATTACAAAATAGAGATGATGGATTGGATTTGTGCTCTCATTCAAACTGGTAAAAAATAATATTCAGATCAACAAACTTTTCTGGTCTATGACAGGTAAAAAGAAAGCTGAAGTCCAGAAATGAGCCCTCAAGCTCAAATGTGGTCCAACCCGACTCGAACCAAATTCAAACAGGAAGCAGACAACATGGTAGCACCATCTACATTCTACAACCATCGTTGTCTGGAAATCATTTAGTCAAAATAAAAATAGCACAACCTATGATAAAGTCAATCTTCCTGATAATAAAGGTTTGTTGCATGCTCTTGTGAAGTTTTATCTGACACTAGTCCAGATAGCTTCAGCTCAACCTGCACAAAGCCCCAAAAGAAAATTTGAGGAATCTGGGCACAGATATACAAAGGGACTACAATAATAAAGAAAAAGTTGAGCTTGAGGGGAGCAATGTGGTTTATTGCATAGAAATGACCTGTCTAGTTCTCTTTTATCTTAATCAGAGAGAGTTGGTGGACATTCAGGGGAGCAATGTTCAGGTCCAAATTGACTCACATGGCAAATGCTCAGCTCAGGGTAACAGTGGCTAACTAACTACTCTATATAAACAAATAGAGTACATAACTACACGATGTCCAAACAAAACCAACTGCAAATTGGGTGGCTAATAAGGGTTGACTTGCAATAAATGAGATCTTAGTTATGTCAATTAGCATGACTGGCATGTGATTTGCATGACCCAAAAGAAACCAAGCTAATGATTAAATGCGAAAAGAATTTCCACCAAATTAGGGTTTAGGGTTTTCAAATTAGAATTTGTACCTAGCTGGATATTTTGATTTATGTTCAACACTTGCCAAGATAATCTTTAAAATCCAAAACCTGATAATAGATTCAAGAACCACATGGAGGAGCAACCAAGGCACCATACTCGGCCACCCAATTTGTAGCTAATGTGCGATAAATAAGCAAATGAGCAGAACTTTCATAAATACCAACGCATCAATTTCTGCTCATTTGCTTATTTGTCACACACCATACCTCACAATGCCTCAGAATGCACACACTGCCTCACCTTGCATCCACAAATTCCAACATATATTTGTAAGACAATATTTGATATATAATTAATTAAAAATAAAGTTTAAGGCAGCAAACAAATACTTACACAGATTAATAAATGTGCATTCCATTAATGCAGCTCCCCTTGAAGATTGGAGTAAAGAACAAGAATAAAGAAAAGGGTATTAAACTTGAGTTTAGTCAAGTTAATGCTATATTGCATAGAAATGAACTGTCTAGTTCTCTTTTATCTTAATCAGAGGGAGTTGGTGGACATTCAGGGGAGCAATCTTATTCTACGTTGTTAGTGTCACTGCTGACACTGGTGCTCCAGATATGGTTGTTTTGAGCTTTGTCGGACCAGCAGCAGGTCGAGAAATGAAAGCTGTGAAATAGCACATGACCCGTGATAAAAAGAAGAGGCTGCCATTACATGAAATTCAAAGTACAAGTTAGCAAAATTACCTCCCAAACTGATTATTCATGAAATCCGCCCACTGTTGTTTATGATTTTATTGCACCTTGAAAACTGCATCACATCAGTAGCTACATTCATTCAGGCAATGTGAAAGTGATAATGAAGGGGTAATTCTGTAGAATTATCCTACGTGAAATTCTCTGCAGCGTGGGCATGCCTCAATCTACAGAAAGAACAGTCTTATGTAATACCCTAGGTACAATTTGTATAGTCAAGATAATATCTCAAAGAAGATAACTATTAGGATGAGCTATATTTCAGGTCTTATTCTTCAAGTCAGATATTTAGACAACGCACTGCAACCATGACAATATATCACATTGTACGAATTCAATAGCAATTTGTTATGGTAAAAGGAAAGCTGATATGAGCGAAAACAAGAAAAATTCATTTTTACCCAAAAGTTCAACCTAGTTGCTAACAACGTCAGTTAATCAGATAAAACTTTTAAAACGTATAAAAATACCAGCAGGGAATGTGGCAAAATCTCACTTTTGATCATAAACAGGCAAATTTGAAGAAGAAACATCGGATTGAATGTATAAATTTAAAAACTTTTGAGGAAAGCAACTCAGCAGGAGAAGCTCAACCTAGCAACAACAGCAAAAGTCCATGGCAGCAGGGGATGTAGACAATGGAAATAATGGCAAGGAATAAAATAGCAAAATTTTTGCAGTCAATTTACATAAAATAGCAATATTTACTGTGGTTGTATTTACTAAACAGTAGATTCAGGAGATACCATATTAAGGTATAGCAGCAATTTAAAAAAAGGGGACAAATATAAAAATGCACCTTTGCTCCTGTCATATTTTTGTAAGTACCCAAAATGTATCATTCTAGTTTGATTAACGCGTGTTTGGTCTCTTTGAATTTTGAAAGAAAAAGTACAGCAAAAGGGCTACTTTCAGGAAGCATGGCTTAGAATGAAATTGAAAAAGTACCACAAAAATCTCAGATTAAACAAGTATGTTCTTTTAGGAAGTTACAAAAGAATAAATAAAATGCAGTGACCTTGCCGGACTTATGATCAGGGATTTTGAAATTGAAAGAAGACTTCAAGCCGACAATAACTTCATTCACAGTAACTGTTGTTGAGACCTGAGAGATCAAATCCATCTTAGAGAAAAATAAATTATAAAAGATATACCAGTGTTGAATTTGGCATCTTGAGAGCAATTAGTTGAACAGGTAATTAACATTGCATGACATTTAATCAACTATAATTTTCCCTGTTACTATCATGTCATTTACCATGACAGTTTGAAAACATTTCTTCTGAATTTCTAGCCTTTTGTTTCAAATTCTTCTTGTCTTACAACTTTTCTTTTAGCATAAAGAACAAAGAATGGTTGGAAAAAAAGACAACACTCAACCAGTTAGATAAGGTCCTGACACCTACTGCCATAATACCAGTCACGATATTTTTAGAAGAGAGTGTATTAAAAAAAACAAAGTTACGAAAATTCTGGCCAATATATATGTCCAGTACTATCTTGCATTATTAACTTTTTAGATTTAGAGAAGAAGAGAATTATAGTTGAATTGCTATCAACTTTGTCCTGCTGGTACGCAACAGGGAAGAAAGGGATTAGTGAAATACCTGCAGTGAAGCTAGTATCGCAAAAAAGACAACTATGTGAGTAAGCTACATTTGGGGTTTTATACTTAAATTAACAAATTGATAAGGTGAAAGGAGAACTGGTACAGGTACGATAAGGGGTAGAAATTTTCAATGTTACACAAAAGTTAAGCTAAATTGGTGAGAAATCAGTTAATCGGATCAGCTATTACAATATTTGTACCAGTAAGGGATGTGCGAAATCAAACTTTTGCTGACAAAGTCAGATTTGATGAAAGAAAACAAATTAAATGTAAAAATTAGAAAACCTCGAGCACAGGAGAACTGCGGGAGGACCTCAGCCTAGCAGCAGCGGCAGAAGTCCATGGCAGCGGGTATGTCGACGCTGCGAATAACAGAGAGGAAGGGGAATGAGCTGAACCGAAGCGTGGTAGGCAAGAGGGATGGAAGAGATTACTGACTTCTAGTGGAAAAGGAGAAGGTGCGGAGCACACCAAGCGAAACGCGTAGCGCTCGACTCGCTCTCTCGCTCTCTCTAGATTACAAATTAGAATGAGTTCAAGAAAAATCTGTTTTTTCCTCACCTCGTTTTCTCTCTCGCATGCTCGACTCTTGCTACACCCTTTTCCCCTCGTCTCTCGTTTCTTGTCTCTTGCTCTTCTTTAACAACATACAGGATTTCTTGAGGAACACGCAACCTCAGCATCCACTCAACAGATTCTCCTTTGAGTTGATGCATCTTCCGATCTTCTTTACGATTTGTGCGGACTAATCCGCACTAATATTAAAGAGACACTGTTTTAAAATTAAACGGCTGGATTAGCTCTGCTTAAAATCAGACGGCCGAGATGTATTAACTCCACAAATTCACCTTTGAGTTCACGCAGAGGATACGAATTCTTGATTGAGGCGGTGGACAAAAGATATGGACCGAAGATTTTTTTCTCTCCAGGAAATTTATTTCTTATTTATTCTAGTAATCGTATTGATTTATTAATATTTAATATAAATTTATGCAGAATTAGATGACAAATTTAAACCAAAAAATATATACTGAAACTAAATCTCTAAGAATCAAATCTTGTGCAAAAAAAATATATATTTTCAATTTGTCAAAATGCGCCAAGTGAAAAAATAAGAAATAAATTTCTCAAGACATAAGACACGCTTGATTAAGTTATTAGTTCGATTTTTTATTGATCTATAATTAATTAGTTTTTTTTTCGGATGAGAAAAACAAAATTTGTTACGAGGATTTATTTACACTGCTTTTTTTTCTTATGAACGCAATATTAGCTAAATATTTTCATAAATAAATTATTTTACTGTTCATTAATTATATCGTTTAAAAACTGCAGTTTTTCCTTATATTATCATTAAAAAAATTTCTTAAAAGTTTAAGTATATAAAATATGTTATTTTACTTAATTTTTTGTTTTTATCTTATACATTATTATATAATTTTCTAATTAGATGTAAAATAGAAAATAAATATACTGCAATGTTCATTATTTGTATTTCCTTACAATTTTAAAAAATTAAAGCTATTCCAAAAACATAATATTTAATTATATCATATAAACAAATTGATATTATATACATTGATTATATTATCGGTATAGCATTGACTTTGGTCTTAATTGTATTCTAGTTTTTTGGTGTCTCCACAGATTTTATTATATCGTTTAGTTTTCTCATCAAAAGTTGAAAAGTTTAATTAGTTTGTACAAATAAAATGCATTAATTGGTGGAAAACACATTATAGCTTGCAAGTCTTATATAACTTTACTACTCAGCAAATTAAATTATAATACCAAAATTTGAAACGCAACAAAAGTGATTGTCTAAATATTGTTTTTAATAAAATTAGAATTATCCAGTTACGTTAAAACCACTGTACTCGATATAAATTTCATCTCAACAGTCGAAGAAATCTATTTTTTTTATCAATAACATAAAAAAATTGCGAAATTCAAACAAAATATTAGATTTCCAAAATTTTATAAAACGAAGACGTTAGCAGAATGATTGCACTTTTATCGCTAATAAAGTTTAGCGGTAGGATTTTTGGCTTTATACCGATGACTGTGCTAATTTTGGTACGTAAGTTAGATTGGCACGAAAACGTCAATTAAGCTAACAAAAGACGAAATCATGGTTGCATTAATTTGATGGCAGTATTCTCGATTTACCAACTCACTAAATTGACATGGAGTTTGAAATGAAAAGTAAACTTTTATAATAAATAAATATAATTCAATTTAGCATTAATTCCAAACCGTCAAAAAACTGCAACGTACGTTGATAAATTTAATTACTTTATTAAACTCACGTGCATTCACCATCTGACGCGGCGGATCAAGATGGAGATAGAAAATCTAACAATCTTTATGAATTATGGATATATAAAGCAAAAAGTTCTGAAAAAATAATCTCATTTTCTTAAAATTTGAACTTACGGTGCTTCGGTACTCTAAGAGCAGTCAATTAGTTTTAATTTTGCTAATGTGTTATATATCCTGTAGGGTAGAATGGTAGTTACTTGAGTTTAAATTTCATACAGTTTAATTTGGTGCAGACTGTGCATTGGCTAGAACTTTTTTTTCATAAACCTTAATTTATAAAAAATAACAAAACGGGTTGATTGCAGAATTTTTTACAAAAACCATCCATGCTGAATTTGAATTTCGGTACACGCCTTGCACCAATGCAACGCCATCTCCTCAATATAACTTCTCCGACAAAATGTATTCCTAAATATTATGTACCACATCTTAAATAACAGATTTTAATTTTATTTTTGATATAAAATTAATAGCATGACTTGATCTTTTAACAAATATAAAATTATTTATATATGACAGCCCAGTCATTCTCTCTCAAAAAAAAAAACAAATATAAAATTATACAAATTTCTTATTGTATTTTCAAATACACATCCGCATAATATACCAACATTTCGTAATCCGTACTCTAGACGGATCCACAATTCCACGTACAAACATATTTTTTACCAACTTTGACCAATCGCATACATATTGAAAATTGAAAAATATTGCTCTTTATTTCATCATTGTACATCATTTTCTGCGATCCTTTTCACTAATATCACACTCTCAGCCTATACACGGTTGTACGTCCTTTTAAAGCCTACGGGCGTTCACCCTAAAAAAATGGAAGTAAATCTGCTATGATTCCAAGGAATAACAAGACCCAGCAATTTCGAGTTCATCCATTCATCTGTTTTTAGATTCATGCATAAAAAATATATTGCTTTGAGATTCATGCATGAAAAGAAATGAATGAATAGATTTGTGATTAATGCAGGGTCTTGTTATTCTTTGGAATCACAGCAAATTTATTTCCAAAAAAAATATATACACCTTTTATTAAAAGTCTATCATAATTTTTCTTCGCTTTCTTAAAGTGAGTTGTTTGTTTATAGACTACAATAACAACATAAATAATTCTTTTCAAATAAAAACACAAGATTAATGAAGACTCAACAGATATATTTTGTTCCTCTCTATTTAGTCCCTTAAATGTTCTCTTAATACTAACTATCTATCTTATTCATTAATTGTGTGTTTGGATGGGTGAAGAATAGCTACTATTCCGGAGTAGCACTATTCCGAGCTACTATCCGGCGTTTGAGTGTGTTTGAATTAGCGAATAGTCACTATTTTTTGTTTGTCTTTTGTAGGATAGCATACTATTCTACTATTCCTACAAAATGTTAGAATAACTACTATTTTAAAATTAAAGATAGCTCTATCCTTGCTACTACTCTTGATTCATCCAAACCGACCTTAATTATCATTAATAACTAATTAAGTTTGGAATTCAAAAGCATTTGGATAAGATTTCTCTCCAAAGCCTTCATAGGCCGCACGATCGTATTTGAGGTCACCACATTTTATTACACTCATAATAATACAGACAAAAAGTGTCTATAACAAATATCTTGTTACACAGAGAGGTGATTATACGACAACCAAAAAGTTCTCCAAGAGAGAGGCATGTAATTACTACTTTTTTTGGGTGCAAAGTCTACGCCAGTCAACCATAAAATTGGATATCCAAATTTCCTTCTCGAAAATCAACGTGGCATCACATCACCGGGTACAGTGGTACAATACATAGTTACATACCATACCGCTGGAAAAAAAATTTCGGTAGAAATTAACAAAAAAAAAAAAAAAAAAAGAGAGAAATAAAAAGAGTCGACTGGTTCTAATATTGATAGTAAGACCGGTACAAATTCTATCGGTCTTAAAAATCTCAAAATTTAGACTTGTAAAATTCTTATCGGTCCTAACTATTTTTTTTTATCAGTTGGATTTATCTTTTTTTTTTAAACTAAAAAAAAAATAGTTAGGACCGGTAAGAATTTTACAGGTCTAAACTTTGAGATTTTTAAAACCGGTAGAATTTATACCAGTCTTACTATCAATATTCACTCTTTTTTTTGTTAATTTCTACCGAATTTTTTTTTTTCCCATACGACTTCGTATTATTTTATTTTGTTTGCTTTTTCTCTTCTCTCTTTATCATAATGGATTGTTTGTGACTATAGCCCGCCAGAAAGGCAACCGGATGCACATGTATCTAAAATTTGTTGGTTATATAATAAGAATGTAATTCAGAAATAATTTGTTGGTTATATAATATGATAGTGTATTAAAATATTAATATAATTATCAAACAAACTAAAATTTGAAATTTCATGAATAGTGGTATAGTAGTTTTGAAACGGGATGCACAATTTGTATTTTGATTTTCTACTGCTAGTTTCCATTTTTCTGAGGTCTATCAAGCGAGGAACGGATTATAAAATAAAGAATGCATTATATTGTTTGTACAACTCGTCCGAAATAATTCAAAAAATATTATTCAAGATAATATTACGAATTAAATTTAAATATTATTCAAAAAAATATTTCGGTGAATATATTTTTGCTCTCAAACGTGATAACGTTTACTGATCATGTTTTTTAATTATTTTAAAAAATGTTTTTGAAGGTTCTGATTACATAGAGGCGATTAAAACACTCAATAGAATATACACCAATTTGCTTCTTAAATTATCTAGATTTACATCTCAATAAAATTACCCCGTTAAATTTTAATAGTATATCCTACAAAATTTTAAAGGGAAAAGATGATAAACTTTATAATGAACGTACGTGAGATGAGCGATTTTGTTAATATCGATCTCCTGCATGACTTAAATTTGAATTTGTTCAAAATCGAATTAATTGACTGAATAAACCCAATTTTAGACTTCACGATTTAAGAAATATTAATAAAAAACGGATGATTGAATTCGGACCAATTTAAAATTTCAAGAAAAATGATTTTGCTCACGAATGCGTAATTTTCTTTGGGAGAGATGGTCCAACAATTGATATGAAATTTTGAGTTCTTTTTACTAGCTTTGATTTCTATAGCAGAAAAGTTCTGGATTTATACCAAATATGAAAACAGAATAATTTTAACGGTACAAGTTTTGCCAATCTTTTTTTAGTTTGGTATAATTTTATTATTATAAAAATTTGTGTTTGTTTTATTTTTATAATTTTATTTTTATCTTTTCTTCAAATATGAGTAGTTAAAAAATCATAAATATATCAGGACATACAATATTTTAAATTTTAAATATATATATATAGAGAGAGAGAGAGAGAGAGAGTGAGTGAGAGAGAGATGGACTCTAGTGCATTGCATGTATATGCCTTCTTTTACATTGGACTATAAATTGTTAGTTTTAATTTTCAAACAACTGATCCAAACCATTCAATTTGATATCCATATTAAAAATGTGCTTGGAAACTAAATTTTACAATTTTTGGAAATTTTTTGCTATTTTTATTAGAATTTTTGAAAATCGTTGTTTTTTTGTGGTCCACTTTTTAACTGCACTGCTCTCTCGGCCTGCATCAGCCGAAATTTTTATTTATACCATATTAAAAAAATAATCAAATAACCACGGTTTACGCAGAATTCAATTTCTACCACGTTCATCAATTGAATTGGCGACCAAAAAGGCCAGGTCCCCCATTTCATTTGGCGGATCCACTTTTTTTTTGTCTGCCAAATAAAATGACGGACACTATTCTGGGTTTGCCAATTGAATTGGCGGACCCTCCATTTTTGATCTGACAATTCAATTGGCAGACGTGGTATTTTTCTAATTTTCCAAAAATAGTAGTTATTTGATTTATTTTTTTTAATATGGTATAAATAAAATTTTTGGCTACGTCAGAGTTTACAATATCTCTCTTTTCGCTTTCTCATACATAACAAATTATTTCTTTTTTATATTTAATTCCGTAGGCACTCACACAACACACTCACGCAACTCGAACGTATATTCTCTCGTGAGAGAACTAATGCCTTATCCATCTGCTCTACGCAGTGTTGGCTCATAACATATTGTTTGTCTATAGACTATAGCCTGACTAGAAAGGCTAACGCATGCTAAGAAATTCGCATTACAAATAATTATACCACATTTCAATGATTAATATTTTTTTATAAAACTGCAAACAAAAAGTTTGCAATGTCATGAATAATATACAAATAGCATATCAATTTTTTTTTAAGTATGTTGGATAATATATAAATAACATGTATTTGATCCCTCCTCATCAAATAAATAGATCTATTTAAATTTTATGCATTTAAGTCTCGGGAATCCTAAATTTACTAATTATGTTTCCCACTCTGGACCGTGTTCATCTTTCGCGTAGTAGGAGGATTTCTTCAATTTCCATTGCCCAATCAAAATTTCTCGTCTCGTGGGCTCGTGGCATTTCGGATCAGATCTTGCATGTCTTTGTCGGAAAAGTTCAAAGCAGGTTTGTTTATTACCGGTGCATTGGAAATTAAAAGTGGGATAAACTCTCACCAAATTCGCCAATGCTTGTTTGTTGCTTGGTAGCTCCTACTGATTTACTGTCCATTTTGGCATTCGTGGCATATTTTCCTTGATTAAAATGAAATGTTGACATTTGTGCAAAAAGAGGAGACATAGCTAGGATGTAATTTGTTGTCAATAAATAATTTTTTTGAGTCAATTAATAAAAATCAAACTAATCAGATTCCAACTCCCCAGAAATTGAACCATACAAATTGATAACTATATATCAAAATTGCACTTCCACCAAAAACCCACCATGGGTACGTACACAGATTAAATTCAAATTGAAATATGATCTACTTTCATAAAGAAATAAAACTTCATGCAGAAAAACTTAAAGCAGCTCCTTGTGAATTCATTCCTATTACTTATCCGACAACTGCTCCAGCTGCAACTGTGATGGCCCAGATTGAACCTTCATGCTTGGCAAAACCATGCTGTTACCATGGAGTGTACCCTTTAAATGCTCCCGATAACGACGAAGATATAGCTCAAGCGGGCAGACATAATCGGTGAAGCCGAGTTTATTGAGTGCCCAGATAATATCATCTCCTTTTATTTTCTTGTGGCTCTTCCGGTTGTACCGTTCTCTAGCTTGGCTGGTGACAAGGAGAATGAAGTCAGATGTTGCCCGTTGTATGATAGCTGCCGCATCACTAGGCACACCCGCATCAGCAGGGAGGACTTTTCGCATAGTGTTAATGATGTTGGCAAAAGGAAAGAGGTGATCATCGTCCCACTCCCACATTTGTTCTTGTCCTTGGTGTTCAGATTCAACTGATTGGGCAGTTAGAGCTGGGAGCTCTACATGCATAATAGAAAATTTTATGTAATATTTGTGAAGCGTGAAAACTTGTTACTTGTAATTAATGGTATATTTTTCAGTGAAAACTACATAATAGAAAAACTCAAAAACCCAATTGTAATATAATCCAAATGGCTTAAAAACTACCTCAAATATTTTGGTAAAAATGTGAAAATATTACTTATTTTAATTTTTTTTTGAAACTTGGTAGTGTTTAATTTTGTTTGTTGTTCCCCAAAATTGAAACCAGCTAACAACAAATTTTCTTCTCCTTTCAGCGCTTCACTATTAATTCCTTTTTATTTTTGAAGTGGCGATGGATAGGGCTATCAACGAGCTTGCTCTTAGCTCAACTTGTTAATTTTGAACTGAGCAAGCTGGACCTAGAGAATCCGAGCTAAAATCTCAGCTCAAAATCGTGGCGAGCCAGTCCGAACTAGCTCGTGAGCTGACGAGCTGGCTCGCTGGGTCTGATTGGACCTTGTTTTAAGAAGAAATTAAATCCTACAAACTTTTTGAACCGAGCTAAACCGAACTGGACAGAGCTTGACAGTATAAAATGTGCACAAATTCATACAAATTCACAAATTGACGTCTAGCCGAGCTGACGAGCAAGCTAGGCCCCAGCTTGAACTTGTTAATTCTGGACCGAGTTAGTGACGAGCTGGCTCGTTAACAACTCGGTCCAGTAGCGAACGAGCTGTTAGCGAACGAGCCATATGCGAGTCACGAGCTACGAGCTTTTTTTTGCCAGTAACCCAACCAAAGAAGGACATGTGAGGTGAGAAACCAAATAAAGCCAAAATTAGTATACAAAATCTCCACTTACCGCCATCTTTGTTGCTACAAGTGACAACTTCCTTAATTCCTTCCATTGTCGAGTTTCGCTGAATATTTGTGTTCTTCTGGTTCTTTGAAGAAAAATTTGTGTGTTTCTAGGCCTTGTCCCTGGCGTATATATGGAGAAATTAAGATATGCTGCCAATAAGAAAAGATATGGTACAAGTATTTAGTAAACTTAATTTTTGATACTCATTAGTAAGTGTATCATTATCGATATATTCATTGGTGCAACAAAGTATTTGACAAACAAGTTCACATTGTGAGTGTATCAATTAACTAAGAAATGAATTTCACAAAGAAAAATATTACTGTTTTGTTCTTATTACAAACATTTATTGTGCATGACAAATTATGTTGAAGGAACCACAAATAAATTACTTTAAATCAGCAACAACTTATTGAAAGAAGAATTTTGAAATTTGATGATGCATGCATAATTTTAATTATTTTATTAAATCAGTGCACAACTTGTGAGATAATTTGGGCACTAAAATTGGAAGTTCAATGTTAGTAATTTGGTGCCAGATATATGTTACACAGAAGCTCCCTTAAAATGAACAAGAATTATCTATTTCTCCATACTTTAAAATCACCAATTGTGGGCCCACAGGATTGAATTAGATGTGCTGTATGTTTATCTCAGATTTGGGCTGTGAGATAACAAGTGTATATATCTATTGAATGATATTGATCTAGCGTAGTTCAACATAAATTACTAGTTTTACTCTTTATATGTTTATTTGGGACAATTTAGTTCTCAATTTTAATCGCGCAAATTCAAAAATAAATGAATTCGTGGTTTGTTAGAGAGGTTAACTCTTGTCTTTTTTAACTTTTTTTTGTGCTGCTCTGACTCGCCACACGGTGGAATTTGAAAGCAAGTCAACCCAGAATCTCGTATTAGCATCGTTCATTTGGACATTTTCACCTGTATTATGGTGCCACATGAAAAAATCACGGCTGTGTTCACAGAAAATCTTAACATAGTACTATTCATTCGCAAGAAGTATTTTTATTATTACAATATAATTTTGGGAGTAAATCTAGAGTGTGACGTGCTCACCAAGAGAGTTTGGTGAGCACAACTCCAAAAATATATCGAATCGGCTTCAAATGACGAATCCAAATCGTTGAAATTCATATACTTCGTGAGTGATGCAAGTACATGCAAATTTTTGGAAGTTTCGAATTCATTTGTTACGAGGTCAATCGGTCAAAAGTAACGAATCTTTTAATAAGTTATTATATTAGTTGTTTTATATATTCATTTTTCATCATTACTTTGACCGCTTAACCTCATAGCAATGAATTCGAAACTTCTAAAATTTTGCATGTACATGTATCACTCACGAAGTACATGGATTTCAACGGTTTGGATTCGTCATTTGAAGCCGATCCGATGTATTTTGAAATTGTACTCACCAAACCCTCTTGATGAGCACGTCACATCCTAGATTTACTCTCTAATTTTGGAATGCGAAAAGGTTACACACCTCTTTCATTCTTATTTTACTTCCAGGCTGAATCCATCCACTTTTCTTATGCGAAAAGGTTACAGTATAATTTTGGACCACATCCCCTTTCTTACTTAACTAATTCTATCAATTTTCGTCTAATTATTTTATTTCGCATCTCCCTGTAGAAATTTGAGTTCTAAAAGCTCAAAATTATTAAAATCTCAGTTTGTAATATTTTGTAAAGTTGAGGATTAAATTGAAAGTTTGATATCTAATTAAACTCCACTGAATTTTAAAGGCGCTGATTTCTGTTTTTATCAAAAAAATAATGAAGAGGAGTTTTTTTTTCTTTCAATCATATTCTTAATTTTCCAGATGCCTAATTGGAGACATCTCATTTGTAATGATAACTAGGGTTGGCAAAGAGCTGGATTGTTATCGGCTCATTTATTTACTGAGTAAGTTGGACTGATTTAATTTTAGAGGTACGAGTTAAAATCTCAGTTTGTAATAGTCACGAGCTGGATTGAACTGGCTCGTTTGGTTTGGCTGGATCTTGTTTTAAAAAAAAAAAGTACAAATTTTTTGAACCAAGCTGGATCGAGTTAGATAGCATAAAATGCACACAAATTCATATCTAGAGGAGTTAGCTCGCAAGCTGATGAGCGAGCTAGGCCCTAACTTGAACTTGTCTAATCTGGACCGAAGTACCACTAACAACTGGCTTATTAACAGCTCGATTCAGTAACAAATAAGTTGTTAGAGAACGAGTTAGATGCGAATCACAATCGAGTCACAAGCTACAGGCTTTCTTGACACAATTTTAAATAATCACAGCCACTGCCAAATAGTTTTAAAAATAATAATAATAACTTTGAATAATCGCATCTGTCTTATGCGCCTTTGAGATTTATCAATACTTCTTATTCTCATTTTCGGCACAGTCTAATTAGTCAATTGAATAACCTCAATTGGTATTTCCCAATCAATTTTTTTTTTTTTTACTTTCGCAGTTGTGAAGTCATAAGAAGGAATCGAATTCTCGATTTAAGTAAATACAAAAAATACTGTAATTCTTTTATTTTTGAAAAAAAAATCTCTGACTTTTGTCAAGACGAAATGATTTCTTTTCATTTTTTCAAAATAAATACAATATCTTAGAATTAAAATTTATTAAAAGGATCACAATATTTTATTTATTTATTAGAAAAATACTTTTGAACCGGAGTTAATAACTCATATTCAAAACATTTTTAATTTTTTTCCAATAAAACACAAAGAAATATTAAAACATTTCTTACAGCAACAAAAAATCCGATCTGAGAAATGTTGATACAGATTATTTATTGTAGTATTTATAATAAATCAAATTAAATAGTATTCCGTCTATTTAAAAAAAAATATAAAATATTTATAATATTTTAATTTAAAAATAAATAAATCATAATATTTTCTAATTAAATAAAAAACTATAAATCCATAACATTTTCTGACGGAAACCGTATAAATCACAAAAAAAATTATGTTACTCGGTAGCCCAATTCTTTCCGTCATTTTTATTCATATCCAAAATTCTCTGAATTCCGCCAACTCTGCCCACGAAACTCAAATTCTGTCAAAAATGCCCAAACTGGCGACTTAATAGCCGGTTCCTAATTTTTATTAGAAACCGGGCCACTATACTGCCGGTTCCTAATAACAATTAGGAACCGGCTATTAAGCCGCCGGTTTTTGTAAAAAATTAGTTTTTTTTTATATTTTTAAAAATCTGGACAGTCGATGTACAAGGAATAAAATCATCGTCTGAGTCTGGGTTCAATTGCAGCAGACGAAGAGACAGCCCTTACCAGCATAGACAGCATTTTTCTTTCTTTTGACATCACTGGTACGAGTCGCACCAGGCGAAGAGATAGTCTTACTAGTCTTTTCCTTTGAATTAATCGGGTATGGTTTTTTGTAAAGGCTTTTCTCAAAATCATCATCGTCATTGACTGGGATTGACCTACGGTATGCTAAATCATTTTTACGAGATATAGTCCTTTCCTGTACAATTACTAAACCAAGGCTGAGATTTCTTTTTTCCACCACCGGACGATTGATTTGGTGTGTTTTTGCTCATCGTTCTCGCCTAAGAAAAACCAATATCATAAACCAAAGATAATATAAATGAAGTCATACAAAGTATATAAGTAAATAATAAATAAATAAAATGAAGTTCACACAAATTACAAGTTCCGAAATTTTTATAAATATACAAAATATCAAATAAATTTAACAATCTATACAAATTTGAGATGGAATTCGAAAAATGTCCAAACCAATTAGCTATCCATCGGTTCTACAATTGCCAAACTGATGAACCGTTTACCATTTCTGGAACCGATGAGCCGTTGATCGGTTGTAGAAAGGTTGAGCCTTCCATTGGTTGTAGAAAAGTTGAGCCTTTGATCCTTTTGTAGGTGGAAAACCGATTATTTGTTGATCGGTTTCAGCTTCCTATAAAAACCGCTGTCTCTCGTCTCTCCATAACATCCTATCTGCTGCCTTTTCCAAAAATGTCTCTCCAAAGCATTCCTATCTGCTGCCTCTTCCAAAAACATGTAAGTTTTTTAGTATTAATTTAATTCAGTAATAATTTAGATTAGTTATTTTAATTAAATAAGATTAATTATCCTAAATCTTAATTAACTGAGATTGATTATTATTTTAACTAACTGAGATTAATTATAGTTTAACTAACTGACATTAATTATTTTAATTAATTCAAATTAAGTAATTTTATTTAACTTCAATTAATTTTGATTAATTTTAATTAATTTTATTTTGAACGTTTAATTTAGTTTGATGTGATTTATTTTTTTATTTTGCTAAATTGGTAGTTAATTTTTGTTTCTACATTATTTGTGTGTTTTTTAAATATTTGTTGTGCAGATCAATCAAAAATCAAATATGATATGTGTGAAAGTTTTTGTTGGAGGAAACATCCAATACAATGATGAAGGAGTCTTCTACAGTACTCGACCCAAATACTCATTCCCGGTAACCGTTAATCATAACTTTGATTATCTCCAAAATGAAATTTATAAATTGGTTTGGTTTACCGTTAGTGAAGCAAATATGGAAATCCAAGCCAGATTTAATATGTCTACTGATGGCCGGCGGGACTACCAATTGGTACCAATAACAAACCAGGCATCGTTCGAAATGATTTTAGGAATTGTTGCATCATTCCCCCAAAGGGTACCGGTTCTTGAGTTGTATGTAGAATTGAAACCGAATTATTCTGGTTTTAATGCTCAATTAAATCTGAACAGTCAGGCCCCTATAAACAGACATATCCCTGAATCGAGCTCCCGGCCAAGTACGAGTCGGAACCTTGAACCTAATACTCGACCTAGAACTGTTCAGACCCGTAGGCCAGTAGAGGTACCTGATAATACCCGTTTAGCTGTCGATGCAATTGATGATGACAGTTTGGAAAGTGGGGATGAGATGATCTCAAATGAGTCAGCAGGGTCCGACGAAAATCTTCCACCGACCAGACCTGCACAATCACATTCTGTGTCACAGTCCCACCAAGCACAATACCCGTTTACTGGCCGAGAAAATATGACACATCCGGTAGACATTTTCAACAACACTTCGGGTTTTCGGGAAGGAGATGTCAATTTTTTCAACCGTACAACAAGAATTGTCGATAACCCAATAGCTGAAGGCTAAGTGTATGAGCCGAGAGAGGCTCTAAGAGTAGCCGTTCAGGAGTTTCATATCCAAAAAATTTCGAGTTTAGGACTCATAGAAGCGAACCTAGGCGTATGGTATGGATATGCAAAGATAAATTGTGCAAGTTCAAGTTATGTGCGAAATCTCAAGGTATCTCAGAATCTTGGATTATTTACAAACAAAAAATCCCTCATGCATGCAAAGTACCGGCAACACGTGAAGATCATGATCAGCTCACGGCAGAGATGGTTGCCCGCGCCATTGATGGCACGGTGAGAAGGGATGTGTACGCGAGTATAAATCATATCCGAGATGTCGTGAAGGCAACGTACAAAAATGTGACTCCCAAGTACAACAAATTATGGCGAGGCCGTGAGCTCGCAATTGCAAACATTTATGGGAGTTGGGAGAGCTCGTACAACCTGCTCATTCCGCTTTTGGAAGCTATAAAGAGAGGCACTCCCCGGAACCAAGTATTGTGTGATCTCAACCCCGATTGAGAATTCAAATGATAGACAATTCCTGTACGCGGCTTGGGCGTACGGGTCGTGTATTGCGGCAATACCTTTTATCACACCAGTAATTAGTATTGATGCATGTTTCTTGTCGGGACGGTACCAGGGACGGCTGCTGGTTGCATGTGGGTATGATGCCGAAAACCAGTTGCTTCCGTTGGCTTTCGCGATCGTGGAAAAAGAACACTCAGATACTTGGGGATTTTTATGAGATGGTTGCGGTTAGAAGTCATTGGAGATGACCAATTTTTTGTGTCATATCGGATAGACATTTGGCAATAAAATCCGTGTTCCAAGATCCACATCTCGGATGGTATAAGGATAGCGATTTATGTGTATGCGATACTGTGCTCATCATGTTGCCGAGAACCTTTACAAGTATGTGGGGCGGAAGAGAGAGGTCAGTGATCGATTCAAAATTAGAGTGAACAAGAAGAAACCTAGGAGGTTATAGGAGATGTTTGAAGACTTCCAAATTCGTTGCCCAGACGTTATTACGTACCTTAACAAGGTGGGTAGGAGAGACCCCGATGACGAGGACGAGCCTCCACGTCCAGAGAAGCTGTTCCAAGCATATGATGGAGGTCACCGTTGGGGAATAATGACAACAAATGGGTCAGAGTCAATAAACAATGTGTTCAAGACAAATCGGCGGCTGTCGGTTTGTGCTCTCGTGGAGGAGACATTCTACAAGTTAAATAGATGGTTTTTCCAACGGCGGAACAAAACCGAAATGATGTTTGAAGCAGGTTAGTTGTGGTTCGACAAGATAAGCCAGCTTCTGCAAAAGCGTATCAACAAATCTCTTAACATGCAGGTGATTCCTTTTGGCAGAAGGCATGGGACCTTTGAGGTCATGGTAAAAGGTGAAAGAATTCATGCAAGGCGTAATCAGCAAAGATTCGAGTATACCCGTAGAGATTTTGGGTATAAAGTTGTTGTTAAAGATAACAATTAGGTTGAATGTGCATGTCAAGAAGCCTCAATTAACCGGTATACCATGTTCTCATTTCATGACCGTGGTCCGAGAAATGAGATATAATGAAAATTTGTATATTAATCCTTTTTATAGTGTGTCAATGTTGGTACAGACATGGGGTGCAGAATTCGGTCCGAAAGGCAATCAATGTGAGTGGCCTATATACGAAGGTCCGACGATCAAACCAAACCGTAAACTGATTAAGAAAGGAAGGAGAAGACACAATCGCATTGTTATGGAAATGGACCAAATGGAAGGTCGGAGACTCGGACATCAGGCTCATCGTGAGACCATTGATCGGAATGCCGCAGGTATAATTCAAAACACATGTATTTTTTAATTTATTTTTGGAACTACAGCATATTTCATATTTTATTTGTTCTGTAGAAGAAGCAGATATAACCACAACGGTATCCCGTCTCAACTATCATACACATGTTTTATTATGTTTTTATTTCTATTACGTATGTTCAATTCTGCACATTCAACGTATCAAGTATGCTTCTAAATTAGAAAAACACACAAATGTAATTTATCACTCAAAATATAAAAACAAATTACATATGAAAACTTCAATATAATACAATAAACATAAACCAGAAAATAACTAACGCCTACTTGTCGATCTTCTTGAAGACGATGAACCAGCTTCCGCTTGTCGTGCTGCTTCTTCTACAGAACAAATAAAATATGAAATATGCGTAGTTCCAAAAATAAATTAAAAAATACATGTGTTTTGAATTATACCTGCGGTATTCCAATCAATGGTCTCACGATGAGCCTGATGTTCGAGTCTCCGACCTTCTATTCGGTCCATTTCCATAGCAAATAATCGGTTTTCCTTTCTACAACCGATCAAACATTCAGCCTTTCTACAACCGATCAGAGGCTCAACCTTTCTAGAAAGGATCAAAGGCTCAACCTTTCTACAACCGATGGAAGGCTCAACCTTTCTACAACCGATCAACGGCTCATCGGTTCCAGAAACGGTAAACGGTTCATCGGTTTGGCAATTTTAGAACCGATGGATAGCTAATCGGTTTGGACATTTTTCGAATTCCATCTCAGATTTGTATAGATTGTTAAATTTATTTGATATTTTGTATATTTATAAAAATTTCAGTTACAAGTTCATATAATAAGTTCTCAAAACATACAAAACAATATTTCTCAGTTACTATTATGTTCAACTATTTTTCTTGAAACGAAATCTCTTGAACAATTTAGACCCAAATGATGGCTTATTTAATGCATTTGGTTGCGTATCAGATGGCGCTGCCTGGCTACTAGATGCCCTTGGCTGCCTAAAAGACGAGCTCTTTGTTTGTTGTACAGGAGCACTACTTCACTTTACCTGCGCTCCAGATGGTGCTGCTTGGCTAACAGATGCCCTTTCTAACCTGAGAGATAATCGCCTTGGTTGCTCTACCTGCTCTCCAGATGGTGTTGCTTGGCTAACAGATGCCCTTTCTAACCTGAGAGATGATCGCCTTGGTTGCTCTACCTGCGCTCCAGATGAACCAGGTTGGCTAACAGATGCCCTTTCTATCCTGAGAGATGATCGCCTTGGTTACTCTACATGCGCACCAAATGGATCTGCTGCAGTCCTAGACGACCCTGGCTGGCTAAAAGATGATCTTGGTAGCCTGAGAGATGACCTCTTTAGTTGGGTAACGGACGGCTCTGCATGGCTACTAGTGGCCTCTCCTGGCACTGAGAAGACCTCTCCCATTGCTTCGGCATACATAATGGATGCATCCAAGGAACTTGTGGCTGTGCTACGCCTTGACCCAGATGAACCTGTAAGAATTCGCTCATTTTGTTCCACAGCTGCTGCATTTATTGCATCTGTATTTCATATATGTGTCAGTTAAATCATGAAATTGTAATGATATATAAGATTTTGTAAATGTTACATACCTCTCTTACATCGGTCGGTAGTTGAACGGTGAGCAGTATGCCCCTCTGGGCGACCACTCAACTCATCCATGGTCATTTTGAGTCGGGTGTGTTTTCTTCTGCCCTTTCTAATCCATTTCTTGTTAGATATTATTCTAGGTCCATCGTAAAATGGCCAATAATCTGCATTTCCATAAGGGTGAAACATACTATTCTAAGTACTGAGAAGATAGTTGACACTATACCAATCAGCAATAAACTGGTTCTCGTTCCAATTTTGTTTTCGACAAACTGCCAACACATGAACACACGGAATAGATGTTAATTGGATACCTCTGCATGTGCACTCTATATTTCTACCGGACCCACAAGTCACAGTGTACTGGAACTCCCTATGAATAATGTCCATGGTGCCATCAGGGCGCTTACAGACCGGAACATACTCATTAGGAGAGGAGACTTGGTAAACTCCTTCACCCTGCGTATACGGGATCAAAGTCATCTTTGTAGCTTTCTCCCATCTTTTTCTGAGCTTTTTTTCCACCCGTTCAGACCATTGCTGTTTCGTATCGGCTAGTGCCATGGCTCGGGCCCGCCTCTGTACGAACCAGGCATTGCATTTGTAAAATGTTTCCTCAACAATCGCAGCTACAGGCAGTCTCCAGCTCTTCTGGAATACATGGTTCAATGACTCCGACCCGTTTGTTGTCATGATTCTGAAACGGAAACCTCCATCACATATCTGGAAAATATTCTCATAATTGGACGACTCCATCGGGTCATTAAGATCTTTCTTGCCATACTTTTTCAAATATATATTGCACTTTGGATTTAGCTGCACAACATTAGGTAAATTATTAAAGAAATACACGATAACTTATTAAAGAAATATGTAAGAAAATTTATAAAATGTACTTACCACAGCGAATTCTTCGAACATCTCCTTCAACCTCCTCGGCTTCTTCTTCTTGGCTCTTCGTCTGAACCTCTGGCCGTACCACTTGTCTCCTCCACAATTCTGGACCAGGTTGACTGCAATATGCTGTGAACATAATATGTGTTTAAAAAGTTCTTCCGACCATCCATATTCTGGGGTAAGCGCAGCTCTAATTCCTAAGTGTTGATCCGATAAAACACATACAAACGTGTTAACTCCAATCACTTCCTTCCTAGCCACTGCAAAAAAAAACCCCATGTTGGGCCAGACTTCTTCTCCACAATTGCAAATGCCAGAGGCAGCAACTGGTTCTCGGCATCATATGCACAAGCTACCAGAAGCCTCCCTTCATAACGCCCAGACATGAAACATGGACCAAACGCCCAGGCTACTGCAATGAAGTGTTCAACACCTTGCATAATTGCACCTGTGCTTTCTCGGATTGGACTGGTCAGAAACTAGTACTTTGAGCCGGGATTCTTATCGCATATACCTATTAGTAATTTTGGCAAGAAGCTGTATGAACCCTCCCAACTCCCGAATTGTTGTGCTATTGCAAGCTCACGACCTCTCCACAATCGGTTGTATCTCGGTTCACAGTTGTTGTATTTAACCCTCACACAGTTTGCGACTGATTGGATGCTCATAGCCGGGTCCTTTTTAATAGAATCTTCAATGATATCAGCAATAATGGATGCTGTAAGCATTGCATTGTCTGTCCTTGTCGAATCAGTCCTACATGTGTGAGAATTGTCTTGCTCTGTGATAACCCATGCATCCCCCTCACCCGTTGCCTGAGCTCTGAGTTTGAAACTACACCCTTCAGCCTTACAAACCACAACCATTCGAATTTTGTCGCTTTTTTTCCTCCAAATCTCCTGATTCTTATCAAGGTGGTACTCGTTTATCTTCTTATTCAGCTCAGCTTTGTTTCTAAAATATAACCCTGCTGCCAGCTCACTACTGTACTCTATCCGGGCACCGAAAAATTCGATATCAGCTTCTTGAAAGCCAGATGTATCATTGAAGCACTCGAACGGGTGCGTGCTGGCCCAACCATTGAATGGGTTGATACGAACTGATCCTTCTCCACTCCCTGAAGCACCCCCCGAAGCACCATCTTCACGTAAACCCTCCAAGTGATCCGAATCCCATTCTCCTTCATATTCATCTGCCGTTTCCAGTGTATATTCTGGAATTTCATTCATGTTTTCAAAATTCGACCTGGCACGCTCATCTGCGGGTACTGGTAACGGTCTGGGGTGAGGTGGTGATTTTCTTAGTGGTGATTGAGGTAGTGGCAATATAATTGTGTTATGGATTGGTGGTTCGGGGGTTGGCTCAAAATATGGACCAACGGGGGTGTATGGTTCAAAGCATATGCAGTAATGGGGTTGTATGGGTCCATGTCTGGGTGCTAGGTGTGGTTCGAAACTTGGATCACCTGTGGTGTATGGGTCCATAACTAGTGCTGGGTGTGGTTGTAAACTTGGACCAGCGGTGGTGTATTGTTCTATGACTCGTTCTTGTCCATAGTTTGGCACCACCGAATTTTGTCCCGAACTACTCCTACCTTCGTCTTTTTTTAATTCTTTTCACGTACAATTCCATAAAAGAAAACCCCTGCTCCTTAAACTTGTTGCACAATTGACTCTAAAAAGGATCATTATCTATCGGAACTTGGATATACAATGGTCCGTTCATGGCTCGGGTTGCCAGCTTTAAGTCATATCGATTCGGGTCAAAACCCACACAATCATAAATTTGAGACTTCAAGCCCGCAAGTGAGGTACCCTCTTGAACCATAAAAGAATGTGATGGCGGTTTGGAGTAATAACCTCCTTCTGGACCTTGCAGAAACTTTCCATTATAATGTAATGTAACAAACAACACCATGATCAACAAACTACATTGTGGTAAATGACAAACATCTATCAAGTAAATGACAAAATTCACTGTAGCAAAATAATGTACAAAATTTACTGTAGCTAAATACTGTACAGAATATTGATAAGATTTAATGTAGGTCATTACTGTAGCAAAATACTGTAGATCACTATATTAAAATAATGTAGAAAAATACTGTACGTACTGTTTAAAAATACTGTAGATCACTGTAGCACCGCTCTCTCGCGTCGTCTCTCCTCTTCCTCTTTTCTCTTTCTCTTCTCTTCCTCTTTTCTCTTCCTCTTCCTCTTCCTGGAGATCTATAAGCTCTACCTAAATAAAACCTAAAAAGCGGCGGCTTAATAGCCGGTTCCTAATTTTAGGAACTGGCTATTAAGCCGCCGGTTTGAGTATTTTTGACAGAATTTGAATTTCGTGGGCAGAGTTAGCGGAATTCAGAGAATTTTGAGCATGAATAAAAATGACGGCAATTCTTTTCTCGGAATGGACATTTTAAAATTCTTTACAATATTTAATGTTGGATATTAAAAAAAAAATCGGTGACTCATGTTACGAAGCCCATAACTCGCTTCAGGAAGGTTCTCAGAGCATACGTAACAGAGGATAGAAGCTTTATTTATTTTTCATTTTTCCGAAAAGCAGTAGTACGGTACCTCAGAGACTTGTCATTCTGTCAATGCTCGACTTGATTTGATTGTAGAGAATATTTTTAAATCGAGCAGTTGGTACGTTGCGTGAACTTAAAAGAGTAAATTGACGAAGCTTTATTGCGTTTCGTGTATATGTTGGTTTGGAGATCTTATTGGAGGTGAAGAGATCAAGGGAAGAACGAGAGAGAGAGGGAGAGAGAAATCATGAGAAACTTTTATGTGGAGATGGATGCTGCCTCAATGTATACAATGGCAAGTTTATACACATCCTTCAAATTTCTACTATTCTTTCTTAATGCATATAATGACAGTGTTTTTAGATTGCGAACAAAAACGGAGACCTTATTCTAAATTGTTTTCTTTCAGTCAGCAGTTTGTTCTTTGGTAATATTCTCGTGTTTTTGTTTTGACCAACAAACCGTTTACTCAGCAATTCGTTTGCTTGTAAAACTACTTTTTTTGTACTGATTTCTGAATGAAATTGCAGAATATTCCAAAGAAGTTTGCAAAAATCTTCAACGGGTCCATGAGAGAAATTGTTGAAGTTGAAGGTCCAAGTGAAATTACTTGGCATGTGAAAATGATCAGGTCGTCTAACAACACATTTGCTATGCGATCTGGTTGGAAAGAGTTTGTTATTGCTAATCGAATAGATAAGAATGACGTTTTAATATTTACATACAAGGGTAATTCCTCTTTTAAAGTTGCAATCTTTGATCCGAGTGGATGTGAAAGAGCCGCTCCTTTCTTAGCAAAAAAGATGAAGATACAGTCAGTGGAGTCGAACGACAGTTCGATTCGAGAAAATGCTGCACTTCACAGTGAGGTTAAGAAAGAGATCATATCATTATCCTCTGGTAGTAGTGACAGTGATGAATCTTCTACTGATATTTCATCACGTGATACTCGAGAAAGGGTTTGTTGTAAGAGGAAGCGAAGAGGTAGGTATATTTTGTTCATATTTGTTATTTATGAACTTCTTTATGCATCAAGGATATTATTTTGTTCAAGGAATGTGATTCTGATCTCTATAGTTGCTTTTTTTCCCCCACTATTATGAAAATTTATGGTTACAGAATTGGTACAAGAATCAAGTGAGAGTGATGAAGGAGAGCCCGGAACTGTTAGAATAAGAAAAACAAAGGAGAATAGAACTAAGAAAGCTTTCAGTTTATATATCATACCCCACAGGACCCATTTGACAAAAGCTCAAGAGGAGATTGCTAACAGGATGGCCCGAAAAACTCAAAAGGGTAGTCACTTGTTTGTCAAAATCTTGACTCCATCCGAAATTCCTCCAAGGGTGAATTGTGTACTGGTACGTCAGCATTTTTTATATTGTCACCGTTACTTAAAATTGTGTTGATGGAAACAAAACAAATTACATAAAGGAAGATGTAAATATCAATCCCATATGCAATCTAGCTAACTATCTTACTTGTACTATGCACTATTACCAGAGGTTACCAGTTGGTTTTGCGCACAAATTTCTTGAAAGCAAGGAGAAGAAGATTACTCTGATACCTTCCAATTCAGATAAGAAAAGCAAGACATGTACTGCAAACTATTGCAAGAATAAAAATGGCAAATGCATAGGTCAAGGATGGAGAAAATTTGTATGCAGAAATGGACTGAAGCAAGGAGATCTTTGCCTATTTGAACTAAGAAAGCAAGAAAGGCGAGGAATTCTAACCATGGTAGTTCATTCCAATCGGGTGAGTAGCTAAGACATATTTATAGAGGTTTCATTTTGTTTGCGAAGTACACCCTGCTTTAAATTATTGCTTGTTAATTACTTCTGAAGGTAACAAATTGGGTGTAATTTGCAAAGGCCTCAACACTACTTATATGTATTGGCAAATGTATTATATAAATGTGCTGGTACTACATGCTTTTGTATTAGTTGTGAAAACTAATCAGTTTGAATTGTAAGACAAACTAGATATGTTAATTGCGTAGTTGACATGTCTTAATTTCTATGTGAAGCTAGTGAATAATTAAGGCAACAATAGCTAGAAAAATTATTTTCTAGATATTTGCTAATATAATTATTTACTAGCATTTGTATTAGGTTGGGTATTTTAGGCATAAAAAATTTAAAGCGAGTCCAGGTCTCAATTATTGTTTTTTTAAAGCAGGAGCCATTTGGTAATAATGAAAGAAAAGGAAATAGAATTGTTGATCTAAAATAAGATATTTCTTGTCTGTAAAGGATGATTTCTGTGATTTCAAAGTCATTAGAGGGCACAACACCAATTCCTTTTTTTGGGTTTTCTGTGATTTAAGTATTTCCTTTGGTACCGTGGTCCATGGCTTTGAACCATTGCCAAGGTACAATTATGTACCAGCAGTCAAATACTTGTTGGACTTGGTTTGTTTTTTCTAATTGTGTTTGCTTTTTCTAATTAATTTGTTTCTTTGATTTGTCTTGCTGTTTGCTACAATCTCAACTGGCTTTTGATTTATTTGTCACTGGTACCAATTGGTACCATGGCTTAATGCATTGTCCTGAACCATTGCCCCTTGGTACAATTCTGTACCAGCAATGAAATACTAGTTGGACTTGATTTGTTTTTCTAATGGTATTTGATTTTTCTTGTTAGCTGTGAGGGATTGGAGAAACAAATAGCAAGGAGATAGTAGAATTGTTAAATGCCAATTAATTGTAGATTAGTTTAAAATATTAACTACAACTTGCCGTTAGTGGGTGCATAAACTGAATCACAGAATAAATCCAAAGGTTGTTTCTCTGCGCCATTAAATGTACATGTATACACTGAAAAACAAGATTTTGAAAGTTTGAAGGGATTAATTGATGTTTGTTAGGTATCTACAAACAATTCAACGAATCCAATTAAGCCTATCAATCTGATTCGAAAAACAACGGATTTGAATTATATTTGATTTGATATGAATTCTGAATAAAAATATATACCAAATTAAAATCCAACATAAAACTAGTAATTTAAACGAACCAATATATCAGTGATATTAGAAATAGAAGATAGGCACATTTTTCTTTTCGTAAAAAAAAAAAGGTATACGATTTACTTTTAGTTGACATTTAGATATCATGTGTTTTTTTCTATTTACGAATCTTGACGGCAATATAATTATGAAGCTGCATGATTAATATTTTTTTGCGAAATATATTAAATAAATCTGATTTAAAAATTGACTTCTTGCTATACATTTTCAAATAGTTTTCAACGCTTTGTGACGGATATGGTGATAAACAAAATCTCAGATCTAGACACAAAAAAATTAAAAAATAATTATATAGAATCTCCCATTCCCATCTCTTCTTCGTCCCTGCAGCCTTATAAAATAAAAGTTGCTAATTAATTTAATTTTTTGTCTTTTAGTGAGAGATATGGGGGACAATATTTTTTATTGTTGGACGCTAATGGTTAATACTACAATGAACGAAGTTAAATACTAGATCGATACACGGTAAATACACTAAAGACTGAAGTTAAATACTGTAGGAAATTTAAACCATCAAATTGTCGGTAACTAATTTTTTTTTGTCTTTTAGTGGGGGATATGGAGGATGGTAGTGCGGGGACAATATTTACAGATTGATACTAATATATGTTAGACATTATTACCACTATCTCTAATTGTTAAATACTCATATTTGAAGGGATAAATACTTGTTACTAAAAATGTTAAATACTCCAATTTTTAAGGATAAATATTTCTAATTATATTTTACACATTAATACTATTATAACTAATTGTTCAATACTCCAATTCTTAGGAATAAATACTTCTAACTAAATTGTTAAATAATAACATTCCTAAAGTTAAATAATGATATGTGGGGACGATACTAAATTATTTTGTCATTTTTTGCAGAGACAAAGATTATGTCACTTTTGGACGCGGACGGTTAATACTCCAATGAATAGAGTTAAATACTTGTTCGATGCACTATTAATACACTAAAGATTGAAGTTAAATATTGCAGGAAATTTAAATCATCAAATGTCGGAACCTAATTTTTTGTCTTTTAGTGCGAGGACGCGGGGATAGATATGTTAATTTTTGCGGGGACAGAGATTGTTTCGCTGTTGGACAGATGGTTAATACTCCAATGAATAGAGTTAAATATTTTTTCGATGCACTATAAATACACTACAGATAGATGTTTAATACCGATGGAAATTTAAATACCCAAACTGTCATAACCAGACTTTTTTTGTCTTTTAGTGCGGGGATTGGGGGATGGTGGTGCGAGAACACATTTTTCACTACTGGACACCGATGGTCAATACTACAATGAACGAAGTTAAATATTAGATCGATGCACGGTAAACATATTAAAGATTGAAGTTAAATACTATAGAAAATTTAAATCATCATATTGTTGGTAACTAATTTTTTTGTCTGTTAGTGGGGGGATATTGGGGGATGGTAGTACGGGGAGAACGACAAATGAGGTTGATAAGCACAAGATCAAGGGCATATTATGTTGCAAAGTGCAAGAACAACGACAAATGAGGTTGTTAACCACAAGAACAAGTGTAAATGATGTTACTAAGCATAAGAACAAGGGCAAAAAAAGTTAAGAAGCATATGAACAACGACAATTGTGGTTGTTAAGAACACGAACAAGGGCAAATCAGGTCCCTAAGCACAAAAACAAATGCAAATGAGGTTCGTAAGCATCAGATCAAGGGCAAGAGAGGTTGTTAAGCACACAAACAACGCCAATTGAGATTGTTAAGCACACAAACAAGGACAAATGGGATTCTTAAGAACAAGAACAAATGCAAATGAGATTCATAAGCACAAGATAAGGGACAAATTATGTTGCAAAGCGCAAGAACAACAACAAATAAGGTTATTAAGCACAAGAACAAGTGTAAATGATGTTGCAAAGCACAAGAACAAGAGCAAAAAAAATTAATAAGCATATGAACAATGACAATTAAGGTTGCTAAGCACACTAACAAGGGCAAATGAGGTTTCTAAGCACAACAACAAATAGAAATGAGGTTCGTAAGCACAAGATCAAAGGCAAAAGAGATTGTTAACCACACGAACAACGCCAATTGAGGTCGTTAAGCACACAAACAAGGGCAAAATGTGATTTTCAAGCACAAGAACAAATGCAAATGACGTTCATAAGCACAAGATCAATGGCAAAATAGGTTGCAAAGCACAATAACAATGACAAATGAGGTTGTTAAGCACTCTAACAAGTGTAAATGATGATGCTAAGCACAAGAACAAGAGCAAAAAAGGTTAAGAAGCATATGAACAACAACAATTGAGGTTATTAAGCACACGGACAAGGGCAAATGAGGTTCCTAAGCACATGAACAAATGCAAATATGGTTCATAAGCATAAGATCAAGGGCAAAAGAGGTTGTTAAGCACACGAACAACGCCAATTGAGATTGTTAAGCACAGAAACAAGGGCCAATGAGGTTCCTATGTACAAGAACAAATGCAAATGAGGTTCGTAAGTACAAGATAACGGCAAAAGAGGTTGTTAACCACACGAACAACGCCAATTGAGATTGTTAAGCACACAAACAAGGGCAAATGAAGTTCCTAAGCACAAGAACAAATGCAAATGAGGTTCATAAGCACAATATCAGGAGCAAATTATGTTGCAAAGTGCAAAAAAAACGACAAGTGATGTTGTCAAGTACAAGAACAAGTGTAAATGATATTTCTGAGCACAAAAACAAGGACAAACGAGATTAAGAAGTTGTTAAGCACACGGACAAGGATAAATGAGGTTCCCAAGCACAAGAACAAATAGAAATGAGGTTCGTAAGCACAAGATCAAAGGCAATTGAGGTTGTTAAGCACACAAACAAAGACAAATGAGGTTCCTATGCACAGAAACAAATACCAATGAGGTTTATAAGCTCAAGATCAAGTACAGAAGAGGTTGTGAAGCACACGAACAACGCCAATTGAGGTTGTGAACCACACAAGCAAAAGAAAATGAGGTTCCTAAGCACAAGAACAAATGGACATGGGGTTCATGAGCACAAGATCAAGGGCAAAAGATGTTGTTAAGCACACGAACAACGCCAATTGAGATTGTTAAGCACAGAAACAAGGGCCAATGAGGTTCCTATGTACAAGAACAAATGCAAATGAGGTTCGTAAGTACAAGATAACGGCAAAAGAGGTTGGTAACCACACGAACAACGCCAATTGAGATTGTTAAGCACACAAACAAGGGCAAATGAAGTTCCTAAGCACAAGAACAAATGCAAATGAGGTTCATAAGCACAATATCAGGAGCAAATTATGTTGCAAAGTGCAAAAAAAACGACAAGTGATGTTGTCAAGTACAAGAACAAGTGTAAATGATATTTCTGAGCACAAAAACAAGGACAAACGAGATTAAGAAGTTGTTAAGCACACAGACAAGGATAAATGAGGTTCCCAAGCACAAGAACAAATAGAAATGAGTTTCGTAAGCACAAGATCAAAGGCAATTGAGGTTGTTAAGCACACAAACAAAGACAAATGAGGTTCCTATGCACAGAAACAAATACCAATAAGGTTTATAAGCTCAAGATCAAGTACAGAAGAGGTTGTGAAGCACACGAACAACGCCAATTGAGGTTGTGAACCACACAAGCAAAAGAAAATGAGGTTCCTAAGCACAAGAACAAATGGACATGGGGTTCATGAGCACAAGATCAAGGGCAAAAGATGTTGTTAAGCACACGAACAACGCCAATTGAGGTTGTTAAGCACGGAAACAAGGGAAAATGAGGTTCCTAAGCACAAGAACAAATGCAAATGAGGTTCATAAACACAATACCAGGAGCAAATTATGTTGCAAAGCGCAAAAAAAACGACAAGTGAGGTTGTTAAGTACAAGAACAAGTGTAAATGTTATTTCTAAGCACAAAAACAAGGGCAAACAAGATTAACAAGTATATGTACAACGACAATTGATGTTGTTAAGCACACTAACAAGGATAAATGAGGTTCCTAAGCATAAGAACAAATGCAAATGAGGTTCATAAGCGAAAACTTAAGGGCAAAAGAGGTTGTTAAGCACACGAACCACGCCAATTCAGATTGTTAAGCACACAAACAAGGACAAATAAGGTTCCTAAGCACAAGAACAAATACAAATGAGGTTCATAAGCACAAGATCAATGGTAAAATAGGTTGCAAAGCGCAAGAACAACGACAAATGAGGTTGTTAAGCATTATAACAAGTGTAAATGATGTTGCTAAGTTCAAGAACAAGGGCAAAAGAGGTTAAGAAGCATATGAACAACGACAATTGAGGTTGTTTAGCACACAAGGGCAAATGAGGTTACTAAGCATAGGAACAAATGCAAATGAGGTTCATAAGCACAAGATCAAGGGCAAAAGATGTTGTTAAGCACACGAACAACGCCAATTGAGGTTGTTAAGCACATAAACAATGGCCAATGAGGTTCCTAAGTACAATAACAAATGCAAATGAGGTTCGTAAGTACAAGACAACAACAACAATGGTTGTTAACCACACGAACAACGCCAATTGAGGTTGCTAAGCACACTAACAACGACAAATGAGGTTCCTAAGCACAACAACAAATAGAAATGAGGTTCGTAAGCACAAGATCAAAGTCAATTGAGGTTGTTAAGCACACAAACAAATGCAAATGAGGTTCCTATACACAAGAACAAATGCCAATGAGGTTTATAAGTTCAAAATCAAGTGCAGAAGAGGTTGCGAAGCACACGAACAACGCCAATTGAGATTGTTAATCACACAAGCAAAAGCAAATGAGGTCCCTAAGCACAAGAACAATGCACATGAGGTTCATAAATAGAAGATCAAGGGAAAAAGAGGTTGTTAAGCACACAAACAAGGGAAAATGAGGTTCCTAAGCACAAGAACAAATGCAAATGAGATTCAGAAGCACAAGATCTAGGGCAAATTATGTTGCAAAGTGCAAGAACAACGACAAGTGAGGTTGCTAAGCACAAGAACAAGTATAAATGATGTTGCTAAGCACAAGAAAAAGGGCAAAAGAGGTAAAGAAGCATATGAACAACGCCAATTGAGGTTGTTAAGCACACAATCAATGGCAAATGAGGTTCCTAAGCACAAGAACAAATACAAATTAGGTTCATAAGCACAAGATCAAGGGCAAATTATCTTGTAAAGCGCAAGAACAACGACAAATGAGGTTGCTAAGCACAAGAACAAGTGTAAATGATGCGGCTAAGCACAAGAACAAGGGCAAAAGAGGTTAAGAAGCATATTAACAACGACAATTAAGGTTATTAAGCACACGAACAAGGGCAAATCAAGTTCATATGTACAAGAACAAATGCAAATAAGGTTTATTAGCTCCAGATCAAGGGTAAATGAGGTTCTTAAGCACATGAACAATGCCAATTGAGGTTGTTAAGCACACAAACAAGGGCAAATTAGGTTCCTAAGCAGAGGAACAAATGCCAATGAGGTTCCTAAGCACAAGATCAAGGGCAAAAGAGGTTGTTAAGAACACGAACAACGCCAATTGAGGTTGTTAAGCACACAAATAAGGGAAATGACATTCCTAAGCACAATAACAAATGCAAATGAGGTTCATAAGCACAAGATCAAGGGAAAAATATATTGCTAAGAACAAGAACAAGGGAAAAAGAGGTTAAGAAGTATATGAACAACGACAATTGAGGTTGTTAAGCACACAAACAAGGGCAAATGAGGTTCCTAAGCACAAAAACAAATGCAAATGAGGTTCATAAGCTCAAGATCGAGGGTAAAAGGGATTGTGAAGCATACGAACAACGCCAATTGAGGTTGTTAAGCACACAAATAAGGGCAAATGAGGTTTTTAAGCACAAGAACTAATGCAAATGAGGTTCATAAGCAAAAGATCAAGGGCAAATTATGTTGCAAAGCGCAAGAACAACGAAAAATGAGGTTGGTAAGCACAAGAACAAGAGTAAATGATGCTGCTAAGCACAAGAACAAGGGCAAAAAAGGTTAAGAAGCATATGAACAACGACAATTGTGGTTCTTAAGAACACGAACAAGGGCAAATCAGGTCCCTAAGCACAAAAACAAATGCAAATGAGATTCGTAAGCATAAGATCAAGGGCAAGAGAGGTTGTTAAGCACACGAACAACGCCAATTGAGGTTGTTAAGCACACAAACAAGGACAAATGAGATTCCTAAGAACAAGAACAAATGCAAATGAGGTTCATAAGCAAAGGATCAAGAGCAATTATGTTGCGAAGCAAAAGAATAACGACAAATGATATTGTTAAGCACAAGAACAAGTGTAAATGATGTTGCTAAGCACAAGAACAAGGGCAAAAGAGGTTAGAAAGCATATGAATAACGACAATTGAGGTTGCTAAGCACACTAACAATGGCAAATGAGGTCCACAAGAACAAAGGGAAATGAGGTTCATATGCACCAGATCAATTGAAAAAAAGGTTGTTAACCACACGTACAATGCCAATTGAAATTATTAAGCACACAAACAAGGGCAAATGAGGTTCCTAAGCACAAGAACAAATGCAAAAGAGGTTCATAAGCACAAGATCAAGGGCAAAATATGATGCAAAGCGCAAGAACAACGACAAATGAGGTTGTTAAGCATTAGAACAAGTGTAATTAATGTTGCTAAGCACAAGAACAAGGGCAAAAGAGGTTAGAAAGCATATGAACAACGACAATTGATGTTGCTAAGCACACTAACAAGGGCAAATAAGGTCCCTAAGCACAAGAACAAATGAAAATGAGGTTCATAAGCACAGGATCAATGGAAAAAGAGGTTGTGAAACGCACGAACAACGCCAATTGAGGTTGTTAAGCACACAAATAAGGGCAAATGAGGTTCCTAAGCACAAGAACATCTGCAAATGAGGTTCATAAGCACAAGATCAGGGGATAATTATGTTGCAAAGCGTGAGAACAATGAGAAATGAGGTTGTTAAGCACCAGAACAAGTGTAAATGATGTTCCTAAGAATAAGAACAAGGGCAAAAGAGGTTAAGAAGCATATGAAAAACGACAATTAAGGTTGTTAAGCACACGAACAAGGGCAACTGAGGTTCCTAAGCACAAGGACAAATGCAAATGATGTTCTTAAGCACAAGATGAAGGTGAAAAGAGTTTGTTAAGCACACGAACAATGCCAATTGAGGTTGTTAGGAACACAAACAAGGACAAATGAGGTTCCTAAGCACAAGAAAAAATGCAATTGAGATTCAAAAGCATAAGATCATGTTCAAAATATGTTGCAAAGCGCAAGAACAAACGCAAGAACAACGATAAATGAGGTTGTCAAGTACTAGAACAAGTGTAAATGATGTTACTAAGCACAAGAACAAGGGCAAAAAAAGTTAAGAAGCTATGAATAACGACAATTGATGTTGCTAAGCACACCAACAAAGGCAAATAATCCCTAAGCACAAGAACAAATGAAAATGAGATTCATAAGCAAAAGATCAAGGGCGAAAGAGGTTGTGAAGCGCACGAACAACGCCAATTGAGGTTGTTAAGCACACAAAAAGGGCAAATGAGGTTCCTAAGCACAAAAACAAATGCAAATAAGGTTCATAAGCTCAAGATCGAGGGCAAAAGAGGTTGTGAAGCACACGAACAACGCTAATTGAAGTTGTTAAGCACACAAATAAGGGCAAATGAGGTTTTTAAGCACAAGAACTAATGCAAATGAGGTTCATAAGCAAAAGATCAAGGGCAAATTATGTTGTAACGCGCAAGAACAACGACAAATGAGGTTGGTAAGCACAAGAACAAGAGTAAATGATGCTGCTAAGCACAAGAACAAGGGCAAAAGAGGTTAAGAAGCATATGAACAACGACAATTGAGATTGTTAAGCACACAAACAATGAAAAATCAGGTTCCTAACCACAGGAAGGAATGGTAATAAGGTTCAAAAGCACAAGATCAAGGGCAAAAGAGGTTCAGAAGTACATGAACTACGACAATTGAGGTTGCCAAGCACACTAACAAGGGCAAATGAGGTCACTAAGTACAAGAACAAATGAATATGAGGTTCATAAGCACAAGATCAAGGGTAAATTATATTGCAAAGCGCAAGAACAACGATAAATGAGGTTGCTAAGCACAAGAACAAGTAAACGATGTTGCTATGCACAAGAACATGGGGAAAAGAGGTTAAGAAACATATGAAGAATGAAAATTAAGTTTGTTAAGCACACGAACAAGGACAAAAAGGTACATAAGCTCAAGATCAAGGGAAAAAGAGGTTGTGAAGCACACGAACAACGCCAATTAAGGTTGTTAAGCACACAAGTAATGACAAATGAGGTTCCTAAGCACAAAAACAAATGCACATGAGGTTCATAAGCAGAAGATCAAGGGCAAAAGAGGTTGTTAAGGACATGAACAATGCCAATTGAGGTTGTTAAGCACACAAACAAGGGCAAATGAGTTTCCTAAGAAAAAGAACAGGATCAAGGGCAATTATGTTGCAAAGCGAAAGAACAACGACAAATCAGATTGTTACGCACAATAACAAGTATAAATGATGTTGCTAACCACAAGAACAAGGGCAAAAGAGGTGAAGAAGCATATGAACAACGACAAATGAGGTTATTAGGCACACGAACAAGGGCAAATAAGGTTCCTAAGCACAATAATAATTGTAAATTAGGTTCATAAGCTGATGATCAATGACAAATTATGTTGCAAAGCATAAGAACAACGACAAATGAGGTTGTTAAGCACAAAAACAAGTGTAAATGATGTTGCTAAGCACAAGAATAAGGACAAAATAGGCTAGGAAGCATATGAACAATGACAATTGATGTTGCTAAGCACAATAACAAGGGCAAATGAGTTCCCTAAGCAGAATAACAAATGGAAATAAGGTTCATAAGCACAAGATCTAGGGCAAAAAAGGTTGTCAACCACACGTACAACGCCAATTGAGGTTGTTAAGCACACAAACAACGGCAAATGAGGTTCCTAAGCATAAGAACAAATACAAATGAGGTTCATAAGCACAAGATCAAGGGCAAAATATGTAGCAAAGCTCAAGAACAAAGACAAATGAGGTTGTTACGCACTAGAATAAGTACAAATAATGTTGCTAACCAAAAGAACACGGCCAAAATAAGTTAAGAAGAATATGAACAACGACAATTGAGGTTTCTAAGCATACTAACAACGGCAAATAAGGTCCCTAAGCACAAGAACAAATGAAAATGAGGTTCATAAGCACTAGATCAACGACAAATGAGATTGCTAAGCAGAAGAACAACTATAAATGATACTGCTTTGCGCAAGAACATGGGCAAAAGTGGTTAAGAAGCATATGAATAATGACAATTGAGGTTGTTAAACACACGAACAAGGGCAAAAAGGTTCATAAGCTCAAGATCAAGGGAAAAAGAGGTTGTGAAGCACACGAACAACGCCAATTGAGGTTGTTAAGCACACAGGCAAGGGCAAATGAGGTTCTTAAGCATAAGAACAAATGCACATGAGGTTAATAAGCAGAAGATCAAGGGCAAAAGAGGTTGTTAAGCACACGAACAATGCCAATTGAGGTTGTTAAACACACAAACAAGGGCAAATGAGGTTCCTAAGAAAAAGAACAATTGCAAATGAGGTTCATAAGCAAAGGATCAAGAGCAATTATGTTGCAAAGCAAAAGAACAACGACAAATGAGATTGTTAAGCACAAGAACAAGTGTAAATGATGTTGCTAAGCACAAGAACAAGGGCAAAAGTGTTAGAAAGCATATGAACAACGATAATTGAGGTTGCTAAGCACACTAACAATGGCAATTGAGGTCCACAAGAACAAAGGGAAATGAGGTTCATATGCACCAGATCAATTGCAAAAAAGGTTGTTAACCACACGTACCATGCCAATTGAGGTTATTAAGCACACAAACAATGGTAAATGAGGTTCCTAAGCACAAGAACAAATGCAAATGAGGTTCATAAGCACAAGATCAAGGAGAAAATATGTTGCAAAGCGCAAGAACAACGAGAAATGAGGTTGTTAAGCATTAGAACAAGTGTAAATGATGTTGCTAAGCACAAGAACAAGGGAAAAATAGGTTAAGAAGCATATGAACAACGACAATTGATGTTGCTAAGCACACTAACAAGGGCAAATAAGGTCCCTAAGCACAAGAACAAATGAAAATGAGGTTCTTAAGCACAAGATCAATGGAAAAAGAGGTTGTGAAACGCACGAACAACGCCAATTGAGGTTGTTAAGCACACAAATAAGGGCAAATGAGGTTCCTAAGCACAAGAACATCTGCAAATGAGGTTCATAAGAATCAGGGGCAAATTATGTTGCAAAGCGCAAGAACAATGAGAAATGAGGTTGTTAAGCACCAGAACAACGTCAATTGAGGTTGTTAGGCACACAAACAAGGGCAAATGAGGTTCCTAATCACAAGAACAAATGCAAATGAGATTCATAAGAACAAGATCATGGTCAAAATATGTTGCAAACCGCAAGAACAACGACAAATGAGGTTGTTAAGTACTAGAACAAGTGTAAATGATGTTGCTAAGCACAAGAACAAGGGCAAAAGAGGTTAAGAAGCTATGAATAATGACAATTGATGTTGCCAAGCACTCTAACAAAGGCAAATAAGGTCCCTAACCACAAGAACATATGAAAATGAGATTCATAAGCATAAGATCAAGGGCAAAAGAGGTTGTGAAGCACATGAACAACGACAATTGAGGTTGTTAAACACACAAATAAGGGCAAATGAGGTTCCTAAGCACAAGATTAGGGGCAAATTATGTTGCAAAGTCCAAGAACAATTAAAAATTAGGTTGTTAAGAACCAGAACAAGAGTAAATGAAGTTGCTAAGCACAAAAACAACGGCAAAAGAGGTTAAAAAACATATGAACAACGACAATTAAGGTTATCAAGCACCCGGAAAAGGAAAATGAGGTTCCTAACCATAAGAACAAATGCAAATTTGGTTCGTAAGCACAAGATGAAGGTCAAAAGAGTTTGTTTAGCACACGAACAACGCCAATTGAGGTTGTTAAGCACACAAACAAGGGCAAATGATGTTCCTAAGCACAAGAACAAATGCAAATGAGGTTCCTAAGCACAAGATCAAGGTCAAAATATGTTGCAAAGCGCAAGAACAATGATAAATGAGGTTGTTAAGCACCAGAACATTTGTAAATGATGTTGCTAAGCACAAGAACAAGGGCAAAAGAGGTTACCATATGAAAAACAAAAATTAAGGTTGTTAAGTACACGAACAAGGGCAAAAGAGGTAAAGATGCATATGAACAACAAACAACGCCAATTGAGGTTGTTAAGCACACAAACAAGGGCAAATGAGGTCCCTAACAGAAGAACAAATGGGAATGAGGTTCATAAGCACCAGATCAAGGGTAAAAAAGGTTGTTAACGACACGTACAACGTCAATTATGGTTGTTAAGCACACAGACAAGGGCAAATGAGGTTCCTAAGCACAAGAACAAATACTAATGAGGTTCATAAGCACAAGATCAAGGGCAACATATGTTGCAAAGCGCAAGAACAACAACAAATGAGCTGTTAAGCATCAGAACAAGTGTAAATGATGTTGCTAAGCATAAGAACAAGGGAAAAGAGGTCAGGAAGCATAGGATAAATGACAATTAAGGCTGTTAAACAAACGAACAAGGGCAAATGAGGTTCCTAAGCACAAGAAGAAATGCAAATGATGTTCATAAGCACAAGATCAAGGGCAAAAGAGGTTGGAAAGCACACGAAAAATGCCAATTGAGGTTTAAGCACACAAGTAAGGGCAAATGAGATTCTTAAGTACAATAACAAATGCACATGAGGTTCATAAGCAGAAGACCAAGGGAAAAAGTGGTTGTGAAGCACACGAACAATGCCAATTGAGGTTGTTAAGCACAAAAACACGGGCAAATGAGGTTCATAAGCAAAGGATCCAGGACAATTATGCTGCAAAGCGAAAGAACAACGACAAATGAGGTTGTTAAGAACAAGAACAAGTGTAAATGATGTTGCTAACCATAAGAACAAAGGCAAAAGTGGTTAACAAGCATGTAAACAACGACAAATGAGGTTATTAAGCACACGAACATGGGAAAATGAGGTTCTAAACACAAAGAACAGTTGCAAATGAGGTTCATATGCTCAAGATCAAAGACAAATTATTTTGCAAAGCGAAAAAACAACGACAAATGAGGTTGTTAAGCAGGAGAAGAAGTGTAAATGATGTTGCTAACCACAAGAACAAATGCAAAAGAGGTTAACAAGCATATGAACAACGACAAATGAAGTTATTAAGCACACGAACAAGGGAAAATGAGGTTCTAAGCACAAAGAACAATTGCAAATGAGGTTCATATGCTCAAGATCAAAGACAAATTATTTTGCAAAGCGCAAGAACAACGACAAAATGAGGTTGTTAAGCACAAGAACAAGTGTAAATGATATTGCTAAGCACAACAACAAGGGCAAAAGAGGTTAAAAAACATATGAACAACGATAATTGAGGTTGTTAAGCACAGGAACAAGGGCAAATGAGGTTCCTAAGCACAAGAACAAATGCAAATGAGGATCGTAGGCACAAGATCAAGGGCAAATGAGGTTGTTAAGCACACGAACAACACCAATTGAGGTTGTTATGCACAGAAACAAGGGCAAACGAGGTTCTTAAGGAGAATAACAAATGCAAATGTGGTTCACAAGCACAAAATCAATGGCAAATTATATTGCAAAGCGCAAGAACAACGACAAATGAGGTTGCTAAGCACCATAACAAGTGTACATGATGTTGGTCAGCACAAGAACAAGGGCAAAAGAGGTTAAAAAGCATATGAACAACGACAATTGAGGTTGCTAAGCACACTAACAAGGGCAAATAAGGTCCCTAAGCAGAAGAACAAATGAAAATGAGGTTCATAAGCACAGGATCAATGGAAAAAGAGGTTGTGAAACGCACGAACAACGCCAATTGAGGTTGTTAAGCACTAGAACAAGTGTAATTGATGTTGCTAAGCACAAGAACAAGGGCAAAAGAGGTTAGAAAGCATATGAACAACGACAATTGAGGATTCTAAGCACACAAACAAGGGCAAATGAGCAAATGAGGTTCCTAAGTACAAGAACGAATGGAAATGAGGTTCATAAGCACAAAATCAATTGCAAAAAAGGTAACAACCACACGTACAATGCCAATTGAGGTTGTTAAGCACACAAACAAGGTCAAATGAGGTTCATAAGCACAAGAACAATTGTAAATGATGTTGCTATGCACAAGAATAAGGGCAAAAGAGGTTAAAAAGCATATGAATAACGACAATTGAGGTTGTGAAGCACATGAACAAGGGCAAATGAGGTTCCTAAGCAGAAGATCATTTGCAAATGAGGTTCATAAGCACAAATCAAGGGCAAATTATGTTGTAAAGCGCAAGAATAACGAAAAATGAGGTTGTTAAGCACCAGAACAAGTGTAAATGATGTTGCTAAGCACAAGAACAAAGGCAAAAGAGGTTAAGAAGCATAGGAAAAGTGACTATTAACGATGTTAAGCACACGAGCAAGGGCAACTGAGGTTCCTATGGACAAGGACAAATGCGAATAAGGTTCATAAGCACAAGATGAAGGGCAAATTATGTTGTAAAGCGCAAGAATAACGATAAATGAGGCTGTTAAGCACAAGAACAAGTGTAAATGATGTCATTAAGCACAAGAACAATGGCAAAAGAGGATAGGAAGCATACGAACAACAACAATTGATGTTGCTAAGCACACTAACAAGGGCAAATGAGGTCCCTAAGCACAAGAACAAATGGAAATGAGATTCATAAGCATAAGATCAAGGGCAAAAAAGGTTGTTAACCGCAACTACAATGCCTATTATGGTTGTTAAGCTCACAAAAAGGGCAAATGAGATTTCTAAGCACAAGAACAAAATGGAAATGAGGTTCATAAGGAAAAGATCAGGGGCAAATAATGTTGCAAAGCGCAACAACAAGGACAAATGAGGTTGTTAAGCACTAGAACAAGTGTAAATGATGTTGCTAAGCACAAGAATAACGGCAAATTAAGCACACGAACAAGGGCAAATGAGGTTCCTAAGCACAAGAACAAATACAAATGAGATTCATAAGCACACGATCAAAGGCAAAATAGGTTGCAAAGCGCAATAACAACGACAAATGATGTTGTTAAGCACTAGAACAAGTGTAAATAATGTTGCTAAGCACAAGAACAAGGGAAAAATAGGTTAATAAACATAGGAACAACGACAATTGAGGTTGTTAAGCTAACGAACAAAGACAAATGAGGTTGGTAAGGACAAGGACAAATAGAAATAAGGTTCATAAGCTCAAGATCAAGGACAAAAGAGGTTCCTATGCACAGGATCAAATGCCAATGAGGTTCATAAACACAAGATCAAGGGGAAAATATGTTGCAAAGCGCAAGAACAACGGCAAATGAGGTTATTAAGTACTAGAGCAAGTGTAAATGATGTTGCTAAGCACAAGAAAAATGGCAAAAGAGATTAAAAAACATTTGAACGACGACAATTGATGTTGCTAAGCACACTAACAAGGGCAAATAAGGTCCTTATTTACCACAAGAACAAATGCAACTAAGGTTCATAAGCACAAGAACAATTGATGTTGCTAAGCACACTAACAAGGTTCCTAAGGACAAGAACAAATGAAAATGAGTCATTAGCACAAGATCAAGGGCAAAAGAGGTTGTGAAGCACACAAACAACGCCAATTGAGGTTGTTAAGAACACAAACAAGGGCAAATGAGGTTCCTAAGCACAAGAACAAATACAAATGAGGTTCGTGACCACAAGATCAATTGCAAAATAGGTTGCAAAGCGCAAGAACAACGACAAAGGAGATTGTTAAGCATTATAACAAGTGTAAATAATGTTGCTAAGCACAAGAACAAGGGCAAAAGAGGTTAAGAAGCATATGAACAAGGACAAATGCAAATGAGGTTCAAAGGAGGTTGCTAAGCACAGGAACAAGGGCAAAAGAAGTTAAGAAGCATATGAACAACGACAATTGAGGTTGTTAAGCACACGAACAAGGACAAATAGGGTTCCTAAGCACAAGGACAAATGTAAACAAGGTTCATCAGCTCAAGGTCAAGGGCAAAAGAGGTTATTAAACACACGAACAACGCAAATTGAGGTTGCTAAGCACACAAACAAAGGCAAATGAGGTTCCTATACACAGGAACAAATGCAAATGGGTTCATAAGCACAATATCACGGGCAAAATATCTTGCAAAGCGCAAGAACAAGGACAAATGAGGTTGTTAAGTACTAGAACAAGTGTAAATGATGTTGCTAAGCACAAGAACAATGACAAAAGAGGTTAAGAATCATATGAACAACGACAATTGATGTTGCTAAGCACACTAACAAGGGTAAATAAGGTCCCTAAGCACAAGAACAAATGTAAATGAGGTTCATAAGCACAAGATCAAGGGCAAAAGAGGTTGTGAAGCACACGAACAACGCCAACTGCGGTTGTTAAGCACACAAACATGGGCAAATGTGGTTCCTAAGCACAAGAACAAATACAAATGAGGTTCATGAGCACAAGATCAATGGCAAAAAAGGTTGCAAAGCGCAAGAACAACGACAAAGGATTTTGTTAAGCACTAGAACAAGTGTAAACAATGTTGCTAAGCACAAGAACAAGGGCAAAAGAGGTTAAGAAGCATATGAACAACGACAATTGAGGTTGTTAAGCACACGAACAAGGACAAATGAGGTTCCTAGGCACAAGGACAAATGAAAATAAGGTTAATAAGCTCAAGATCAAGGGCAAAAGAGATTATTAAGCACACGAACAACGCAAATTGAGGTTGCTAAGCACACAAACAAAGGCAAATGAAGTTCCTATGCACAGGAACAAATGCCAATGAGGTTCATAAGCACAAGATAAATGACAAAATATGTTGCAAAGCACAAGAACAACGACAAATGAGGTTGTTAAGTACTAGAACAAGTGTAAATGATGTTGCTAAGCACTAGAATAAGGGCAAAAGAGGTTGTGAAGCATATGAACAATGACAATTGATGTTGCTAAGCACACAAACAAAGGCAAATGAAGTTCCTATGCACAGGAACAAATGCCAAGGAGGTTCATAAACACAAGATAAAGGGCAAAATATGTTGCAAAGCACAAGAACAACGACAAATGAGGTTGCAAGTGTAAATGATGTTGCTAAGCACCAGAATAAGCGCAAAAGACGTTAAGAAGCATATGAACAATGACAATTGATGTTGCTAAGCACGCTAACAAGGGCAAATAAGGTCCCTAAGCACTAGAAAAATAAAAATGAGGTTCATAAGCACAAGATCAAGGGCAATAGAGGTTCTGAAGCACACGAACAACGCCAATTAATGTTGTTAAGCACACAAACAAGGGCAAATAAGGTTCCTAAGCACAAGAACAAATGCAAATGAGGTTCATAAGCACAAGATCAAGGGCAAATTATGTTGAAAAACGCAAGAACAATGACAAATGAGGTTGTTAAGCACAAGAACATGGGCAAAAGAGGTTAAGAAGCATATGAAAAATGACAATTAAGGTTGTTAAGCACATGAACAAGGGCAAATGAGGTTCCTAAGCACAAGTTCATGGGCAAAAAAGGTCGTTAACCACACGTACAACACCAATTATGGTTGTTAAGCACAAAAACAAGGACAAATGAGGTTCCTAAGCACAAGAACAAATGCAAATGAGGTTCGTAAGCACAATATCAAGGGAAAAATATCTTGCAAAGCGCAAGAACAATGACAAATGAGGTTCTTAAGTACTAGAACAAGTGTAAATGATGTTGCTAAGCACAAGAACAATGGCAAAAGAGGTTAAGAAACATATGAACAACGACAATTGATGTTGCTAAGCACACTAACAAGGGCAAATAAGGTCCCTAAGCACAGGAACAAATGAAAATGAGGTTCATATGTGCAAGACCAAGGGCAAAAGAGGTTAAGCACACGAACAAGGACAAATGAGATTCCTAAGCACAAGGACAAATGCAAATAAGGTTCATAAGCTCAAGATCAAGGGCAAAAGAGGTTATTATGCACACGAACAACGCCAATTGTGGTAAATGAGGTTGTTAAGCAAACAAGGGTAAATGAGCTATGAATAGCGACAAATGCCAATGAGGTTCATAAGCACAAGATCAATGGCAAAATATGTTGCAAAGCGCAAGAACAACGGCAAACGAGATTGTAAAGAACAAGAACAAGTGTAAATGATATTGCTAAGCACAAAAACAAGGGCAAAAGAGGTTAAAAAGAATATGAACAACGACAATTAAGGTTGTTAAGCACACGAACAAGGGCAAATGAGGTTCCTAAGCACAAGAACAAATGCAAATGAGGTTCATAAGCACAAGATCAAGGGTAAAATATGTTGCAAAGCGCAAGAACAACGACAAATGAGGTTGCTAAGCACAAGAACAAGTGTAAATGATGTTGATAAGCAGAAGAACAAGGGGAAAAGAGGTTAAAAAGCATATGAACAACGACAATTAAGATTGTTAAGCACCCGAACAAGGCAAATGAGGTTCCTAAACACAATAACAAATGCAAATGTGGTTTGTAAGCACAAGATGAAGGTCAAAAGAGTTTGTTAAGCCCACGAACAACTCTAATTGAGGTTTTAAAGCACATTTGCCCTTGTTTGTGTGCTTAACAACCTGAATTGGCATTGTTCGTGTACTTAACAACCTCTTTTGCCCTTGATCTTATGCTTACGAACCTCATTTCCATTTGTTCTTGTCCTTAGGAACCTCATTTGCCAATATTTTTGAGCTTAACAAGCCCAATTGGCATTGTTCGTGCGCTTAACAACCTCTTTTTCCCTTGATCTTGTACTTCTAAACCTCATTTGCATTTGTTCTTGTGCTTAGGAGTCTTATTTGCCCTTGTTCGTGTGCATAACAACCTCAATTGTCCTATTTCATATGCTTCTTAACCTCTTTTGCCCTTGTTCTTGTGCTTAACAACATCATTTACACTTGTTCTTACGCTTAACAACCTCATTTGTCATTGTTCTTACGGTTTGCAACATCATTTGCCCTTAATCTTGTGCTTATGAAACTCATTTGCATTTGTTCTTGTGCTTAGGAACCACATTTGCCCTTGTTTTTGTGCTTAACAACCTCAATTGGCGTTGTTCGTGTGCTTAACCTCTCTTTCCCTTGATCTTGTGCTTATGAACCTCATTTGCATTTGTTTTTGTGCTTAGGAACCTTATTTGCCCTTGTTGTGTGCTTAACAACCTCAATTGTCGTTCTTCCTATGCTTTTTAACCTCTTTTTCCCTTGTTCTTGTGCTTAGCAAAATCATTTACACTTGTTCTTACGCTTAACAACCTCATTTGTCGTTGTTCTTGTGCTTATTAACCCCATTTGCATTTGTTCTTATGCTTAGGAATCTCATTTGCCTTTGTTTGTGTGTTCAACAACCTCAATTGGCGTTGTACATGTGGTTAACAACCTTTTATGCCCTTGATCTTGTGCTTATGAACCTCATTTCTATTTGTTCTTGTGGTTAGGGACCTCATTTGCACTTGTTAGTGTGCTTACCAATATCAATTGTTGTTGTTCGTATGTTTCTTAACCTCTTTTGTCCATTTACTTGTGCTTAGCAACATCATTTATATTTGTTCTTGTGCTTAACAACCTCATTTTTCGTTGTTCTTGCGCTTTGCAACATAAATTACCCCTGATCTTGTGCTTATGAACCACATTTGCATTTGTTCTTGTGCTTAGGAACCTCATTTTCCCTTGTTTGTGTGCTTAGCAACATCAATTGTCGTTGTTCATATGCTTCTTAACCTCTTTTGCCATTGTTCTTGTGCTTAGCAACATCATTTACACTTGTTCTAGTACTTAAAACCTCATTTGTCGTTGTTCTTGCGCTTTTAAACATATTTTGCCTTTCATCTTGTGCTTATCAACCTCATTGGCAGTTGTTCCAGTGCATTGGATCCTCATTTGCCTTTGTTCGTGTGCTCAGCAACCTCAATTTGCGTTGTTCGTGTGCTTAATAACCTCTTTTGCGCTGGATCTTGAGCTTATGAACCTTATTTGCATTTGTCCTTGTGGTTAGGAACCTCATTTGTCCTTATTCGTGTGCTTAACAACCTCAGTTGTCAATGTTCATATGCTTTTGAACCCCTTTTCCTCTTGTTCTTGTGCTTAGCAACATTAGTTACACTTGTTATAGTGCTTAACAACCTCCTTTGTCGTTGTTCTTGTGCTTTGCAACCTTTTTTGCATTTGATCTAGTGCTCATGAACCTCATTTGTATTTGTTCTTGTGCTTAGGAACCTCATTTGACCTTGTTTGTGTGCTTAACAACCTCAATTGGCGTTGTTCGTGTTCTTCACACCCTCTTTTGCCTTGATCTTGTGCTTATGAACCTCATTTTCAGTTGTTCTTAAGCTTAGGGACCTTATTTGCCCTTGTTAGTGTGCTTAGCAACATCAATTGTCATTTTTCATATGCTTCTTAACCTCTTTTGCCCTTGTTATTGTGCTTAGCAACATTATTTACACTTGTTCTGGTGCTTAACAAACTCATTTGTCATTGTTCTTGCGCTTTTCAACATAATTTGCCCCTGATCTTGTGCTTATGAAACTCATTTGCATTTGTTCTCATTTGCCTTTGTTTGTGTGCTTAACAACCTGAATTGGTATTGTTCGTGTGCTTAACAACCTGAATTGGTATTGTTCGTGTGCTTAACAACCTCTTTTGCCCCTGATCTTATGCTTAGGTACCTCATTTGCCCATGTTTTTTGCCCCTGATCAAGCACAAGATCATTTGCCCTGATCTTGTGCTTATGATCCACATTTGCATTTGTTCTTTTGATTAGGAACCTCATTTGCCCTTGTTTGTGTGCTTAACAACCTGAATTGGCATTGTTCGTGTGCTTAACAACCTCTTTTGCCCTTGATCTACGAACCTCACTTGCATTTGTTCTTTTCCTTAGGAACCTCATTTGCCCATGTTTTTTGCTCAACAAGCCCAATTGGCGTTGTTCGTGTGCCTAACATCCTCTTTGCGCTTGATCTTGTGCTAATGAGCATCATTTGCATTTGTTCATGTGCTTAGGAACCTTTTTTTTGCCGTTGTTCGTGTGCATAACAACCTCAATTGTCATATTTTAATATGCTTCTTAACCTCTTTTGCCCTTGTTCTTGTGCTTAGCAACATCATTTACACTTGTTCTTACGCTTAACAACCTGATTTGTTATTGTTCTTACGGTTTGGGACATAATTTGCCCTTAATCTTGTGCTTATGAACCTCATGTGCATTTGTTCTTATGCGTAGGAACCTTATTTGCCCTTTTTTTGAGTGCTTAACAACCTCTTTTGCCCTTAATCTTGTGCTTATGAACCTCATTGGCATTTGTTCCTATGCATAGCAACCTCATTTGTCGTTGTTCTTGCGCTTTGCAACATAATTTGTCCTTGATTTTGTACTTATGAACCTCATTTGCATTTGTTTTTCTGCTTAGGAACCTCATTTGCCCTTGTTTGTGTGCGGTTCCTAAGCACAAGATCAAATGCAAATGTGGTTCATAAGCACAAGATTAGGTGCAATTTATGTTGCAAAGCGCAAGAACAACGGCAAATGAGGTTGTTAAGCACAAGAACAAATATAAATGATGTTGCTAAGCACATGAAAATGGACAAAAGAGGTGAAGAAGAATACGAACAACAACAATTGATGTTGCACACTAACAAGTGCAAATGGGGCACCTAAGCATAAGAACAAATAGAAATGAGGTTCATAAGCACAAGATCAAGGACAAAAAAGGTTGTTAACCACATGTACAACACCAATTGAGGTTGTTAAACACACAAACAAGGGCAAATGAGATTCCTAAGCACAAGAACAAATGCAAATGGGGTTCATAAGCACAAGATCATGGGCAAAACATGTTGCGAAGTGCAAGAACAACGACAAATGAGGTTGTTAAGCACAAGAACAAGTGTAAATGATATTGTTAAGCACAAGAACAAGAGAAAAAGAGGTTAAGAAGCATAGGAAGAATAACAATTGAGGTTGTTAAGCACACAACAAGGGCAAATAAGGTTCATAAGCACAAAAACAAATGCAAATGAGGATAAGCACAAGATCAAGGGAAAAAGAGGTTGTGCACACGAACAACACCAATTGAGGTTGTTAAGCACAGAAACAAGGGAAAATGAGGTTCCTAAGTATAAGAACAAATGCAAATGATGTTCATAAACACAAGATCAAGGACAAAAGAGGTTGTTAAACACACGAACAACGCCAATTGAGGTTGTTAAGCACACATACAATGGCAAATGAGGTTCCTAAGCACAAGAACAAATGCAAATGGGGTTCATAAGCACAAGATCATGGGCAATATATGTTGCAAAGCGCAAGAACAACGACAAATGAGGTTGTTAAGCACAAGAACAAGTGTAAATGATGTTGCTAAGCATAACAACAAGGGAAAAAGAGGTTAAGAAGCATAGGAAGAACGACAATTGAGGTTGTTAAGAACACAACAAGGGCAAATGAGGTTCCTAAGCAAAAAAACAAATGCAAATGAGGTTCATAAGCACAAGATCAAGGGAAAAAGAGGGTTAAGGACACCACCAATGCCAATTGAGGTTGTTAAGCAAAGAAACAAGGACAAATGAGGTTCCTAAGTATAAGAACAAATGCAAATGATGTTCGTAAACACAAGATCAAGGGAAAAAGAGGTTGTTAAACACACAAACAACGCCAATTGAGGTTGTTAAGCACACAAACATGGGCAAATGAGGTTACTAAGCAGAAAAACAAATGCACATGAGGTTCATATGCACAAGATCAGAGGCAAATTATGTTGCAAAACGCAAGAAAAGCCTCCTATATTCTTATATTCACCCTTATAATCTACAACCTTAGCTGTCCTATAATGAAGTGCCTATTAGAGCCTCTGACAGTTGTAGCCTCTGTAGATAAGATCCTCACAATTTCTTTTAATATTCAAGTCAAAAAGGAAGTTCAAAATATAGGAAACAGAAAACAGATATCTGAATTACTAACCTATGCGGATACTGATAATTATCCTATCCGTATCCATATCTGCTTCTCAGATTAAATCCGAATTCATATCCGCATATTCGGTATCCATAGCCGACTATCCGAATCTGAAAAATCCGGATCCAGTTGGTTAATATCCGACCCGTTTGCATCCCTAACTATATACTATCCAATGTTATCAGAATCGGACCGGACATCGAACCACTAAAGCTTTGGTTCAACGGTTCACTGGTCGGATCGGTGGTGTTGCAGTTCAATTGATGATTTTTTAAAATAGTTTATCAATAAGATATTGAAGTTATATATCAAAGTTATATATCAAAATAGTTTATCAAAATTCAACCAAAGGGTCACAAATTTATTTATTTTCAAAATTAATCTAGTATATCGCAACCAAGTTCTCCTTGCTCCATTTTTGAGGAAAAAGAAATACATGGCGAATGTCAATTCCTCTTTCTTCCATTTATCTCAAACCAGAGAGGTGGCCGGTTCCGGGTTTTTTCGATCCAACCGACCGGTTCGGTTCGATTCTATGAAGACATGTTGTTGTTCTATACTAAATTTATTGCATATCGATGTGATTGGAAAAGCAAAGGAAGAAAAATTGCTGTTGTAGAGAAAGGGGAGGTAACACAGTTGGTTCGGAGAAAAGTTCTAGGATTGTTGGTTATCCAAAGGTCGAGAGTTCGATTCTCTCTTACGACTTCGCAGCTTCTGCGAAGATTTTCAAAAAAAAAAAAATTGCTGTTGTAATATATAGTTAGGATATAGGATTACAATAAGCAAAAAACGTTCCATGCTGTGTACGTACATCTATAGGTGTAATTAAGGCTATCAGCGTGTAAAGTCCGAGAATGATCAATGGAAAATACCATGATTTGAAGGTAAAGCAGTTTTTTCAGTCAGTATCCATTTTTCCAGGGTGGAAAGAAAGCCAGTGTATTTTTAACATAGAACCCATGATGTCATGATGCAGAGAACCAGTATGATTTTTTTATTTTTATAAACCATAAATAAAAAAATCAATTTTAGAGAACCAGTATGATTGATTCGGTTTTTACAAAAATTATAAAAAATGAGTTGCTAACTCGTTCTGAATTTTTTTCCCCACAGAATGAGTTGGCAACTCTTTCTTGATCTTTTTTTTTTTCCAGTTTTTACGAAAATACAATTTTTTTAGTCCGGAATGAGTTGGCAATTCATTCTCCAATTTTTTTTTTTTTTTTTTTAGAGTTTGCTTATAAAATGTGAAAAAACGAAAATATAAAATGTGAAACACACAATTAATGCAAAATTACTATAAATTGTTTTTACTAACTTGATATTTCTATACAAAAAAATACATATTTCTAGCTATTTAATATTAATTATTTGATTAAGCTAAGGGCATTTTCCCTCAAAATATTTCTAGCTATTTAATATTAATATTTTTTTGAGGGAAAATGCCCTTAGCTTAATCAAATAATTAATATTAAATAACTAGAAATATGTATTTTTTGTATAGAAATATCAAGTTAGTAAAAATAATTTATAGTAATTTGCATTAATTGTGTGTTTCATATTTCATATTTTTGTTTTTCACATTTTATAAGCAAACCCTTTAAAAAAATTAGAGAACGAATTGCCAACTCGTTCTGGACTAAAAAAACTGTTTTTTCCGTAAACATTGAAAAAAACAGGTCAAGAACTAGTTGTCAACTCGTTTTGTGGGGAAAAAAAAAAATCCAGAACGAGTTGGGAACTCGTTTTTCATGATTTTTTTAAAAACCGAATCAATCATACTGGATTTCTAAAATTGATTTTTCTATTTATGATTTATAAAGAAAATTCCCCATGATGCCTTCTGGACAAGAAGCAAAACTATTTTCTTTGTTCCACAGCTCATCCCAGAAAATATCTTAAAAAACCAATGAAGATTACCAGCTTACTGTCCGTCCGTACAACTTGAAGATTTTAATTCAATTTCTCTAAAGTAACAACAAATTTGACATTAGATCTAGACGACTAGACGTCCAATCTGAGTATCTGAGTATCAACTCCTCTCAATTAACGCTCCACATCCAAACTAAAACTTTCAGTTACTCTTTAATGGTGCAAAAGGAAGAACCTCTCCAGTTCAACTGTTGATCCGTCATAGAATGCATCAAATTTGAGGGTTTCGCAAATGATTTTAAATCCATGCAATCCATGTCAATAGATTTCGCTAACTGTGACATTACGTGTGGCTTGGTGGACCCATGAGAAATGCTGTCAATGTGAGCACTGCAATTAATGGGAGGACCTGAGACCATGCATGTTTTGAAAATACTATTTTTCCAACATATATAAAAAAAATTTAGGAGATTAATGATAAAAAGTCGTTAACAATTTAAAATTTGAAATCTGGACAGCTTTGAGTCTAACCATGCACAACGTTCAAAGATCTCTTAATTTATCAAATAAAGATCAAAATAACATGTATTTTAAACGAACTAAAAAAAAACATTTATGAAAATAACTCCAGGTATGTGGTAATTCATATGAGACCACAATTTTTGTTTACATTCAACGTGTTTTGTAATTTAGTCAACTCAACCAAACCATTATTAATAAATAAAGTTGATGAATGGTTCATGTTCAAGCGGGTGCAGTTCCATTAGAATATATTGTCGCGAGGTATATACTAAAAAAAATTAAATCTCAATTAATGCTTAAAAATAAAGCATTATTGCAGATAATGATAATAAAATCTTTAAGATTCGTACAGAACAAAGAGTGCAGTGAAATTATTTGCTCCGATCTTAAATAAATCAGACAGTCATGAAGTTATGCTCACCAAAGAGTGTGCGTGAGCAACTGAGCATTTCGCTTTATAACCTAATAATCTGTACAACAATACAGTATACATGTTAAAAATTGATCAATTAATGTTGCTGTGATTGGATTTTTCTGAAAATAATTGTCTGAAGCTATAATTGGCATATTCCTCTATTTAGATTAGTAGTCAGAAGCTGTAATTAGAACATCTCTATTTAGCATAGATAAATAAGGAATATGTGTTAAATTTAGGATGTTGTGGAGGTAGTGGAGATTGGAAGATAGATTTTGCATTAGTTATATTAATCTTGTATGCAGAAGATGAAGTTAGTAAGAGCAGACAATTAATATATAGAAAGTGAATGAGAAAGTTTCTGATTTTGAGCAGTTCAGAAAATCAAATATTTATCTAGCGTGAAACAGAGAGCTTTTGTGTAAAACATAGACAAGTTGGGCTGTGTGCATAGAGCCAAGTTTTTCCAACAGTACAACCATGAAGAAAAATCTAGACTCTGCGAATTTCCATTAACCCATTGATTACAAATATAACACATTACACCTTATTTAATTTTTTAGCACTATTTTTGTCCTAATATCTCAATTTTCCATTTTTTGATGATGGGGAGAGACAAGTGTAGTGGGTAGAGATTCAAAATTTTTGTACCTATTTGAGTAGCTTCATTCATGTTCAACATTTTTGAAAGCCACCTACCATGGCGATTTTTGAATCCTCACCTACCCTCCCAAACTATTCAACTCTCCCTTCAAATTCTAGCTATGTAATTCCCTCCATCCATGTGGGTTCGATCGCTATTCTTTCTCCTACAGTGGTCGGTTCTATTCCAATTTTCCCTGCTCCTCTCTCTTCTATTGCTTCCTCTACCTCTAATCTTCTATCTCCCCAAACATCTTACAATCCTACCACCAGTGTAGACCACTTTAACAAAGTCCATTACATCCCTCTTTACACTCTGTCTCACAATAGGGTGGATATTAATGGAGATCGGTCCATGGACTCCTTTCAAGCTCCAGGTCCACGAATGCAGGCTAGGCAGTTAAGGAATGCCTATGATTTCAAGGCAGATATTGTTCCCAAAACAGTAGAGTCAGAAAACCACCAGCAGGGAGCCTCTGTTTTATTTCCAAGAATGGTTCCTGAATTACAAAAAGGGAAAGCTGGGGATAAGGACTATGTTTGCACGGACACTGATTTTGAGTCAGATCCTGCTCCTAATTCTGATGGGGAAATTTATAACCCAAATTGCTGCAACAAATCTCTCTGGCGATCAAAGCAGAAAAGACATTTCCATATTCTACAAAAACAACGTAAAAACCCTGATTATTCTTTTATACCCACAAATTCCTACTCTTCTATTTTAGGACCTCATCCCTCTACTCTGACTTCTCACCCCCATCCCGCAAAAAACAAACACTGGCCATCTACCAACAGAAAACAAACCACAAAAAAAACACCCAGAAAATCCTCTCCACAATCTGATATGTCTCTACTCTCAGAAGATGATGAAGCTTTTATCCAACAATTCGTGGGACTCAGTACTGTTGACCTTGACTGTCCAGCAGTTGTAGTGCCAAAGAAAGCGACGCCAAGTACGAATTGGAATTTGTGCCTCTTGGCCCGTATTATCACGGACAGGTTGGTTCTTGATGATCCCTTTACCAAAGCAATGCTCAATGCATGGGGAGCGGATCCGACAACCTCAGTACGAAAGGTGATAAAAAACTGTTACTTGTTTGAGTTCACTAATACTGAGGATTTCAACAAGGCCCATCTTGGAGGCGTTTGGACCTATAGAGGGGACCTAGTAGCACTCAGGCAGGTCTCTTTTGACTTAGACCTTAATCCGGCTATTGTTGATCAAGCAGCTGTATGGGTTATGTTTCTGAATTTATCTGTTAATGCTTTTAAAAATGAAGGTCTTCTCATAATAGCACAAGATGTCGGGGCACCGATATCAGAACCAGTAAAAGGGTTTGTGAATGGGAGAAGGTTTGTTAAGGTAAAGGTGCTCATTCCTGTTGGAGAGCCGGTAAAGGATTTTGTCAAGGTAACTCACCCCTCTCTTGGACTACTTACGGTCTATTGCTCTTACGAGAAGGTCTCTCGGATTTGTGTGTTTTGTGGGAAAATTGGGCACGAAATGGTGGGGTGCCAAGATCATGCGAGACTCGCTTTATTGCTTAAAAAGCCGGGTCAAGCGGATAGGTTCAAGGGGTCAGATATTTTGGAACCAAAGAAAGGGGTGTGGCTGGTTAATCCATTACAAGAAATCATGCGGTTGTAATTTTTTTGCCTACGGGCGTGATCAATGCAAAAAAATAAAATAAAATAATAATAATAACACATTACACCTTCATCAACGTATTTATTGCTTAATATATGATTCATTACAAGTATAAAGAAACAATATGCAGCCATGTTATCATTTAAAAATAAAATAAAAAAGAAAAGCCAACAAGAATCACACAAGAGGAAAAAAAAAGGAAAAGGAAAACGAGGTTCATGTCTGTACGCATGCACATGCATATACTAGCCAGTCAAGGGAATGGCAGTTCTTTATAAATGTAGCAAGGTTCTCAACTAACAATGAAACGATTACGTCGTCTATGCTTCCATCCTTCATGTAAGAAGGCAAAAAGACCAATATGCCTTCAGTATCAAAGTATGGAGGCATGAAATAGTACGGGCTGCCGTTGCCAAAATCCAAATCATAGAATGGAAAATTTAACCAACTTTCAACCTCCAAATCAGGGCTATAAATTCTTTTGTTTGTAACAGAGGTGCTAACCAATCCCTCGTTAGTGACAATGTCAGAGCTCGCAAAGTCTATGAATGATTTGAAGTAGCTGTCGTTTACCTTTCCCACCTCGGCATGTATCAATTCGGCTGTGTAGCGGAGTGGTTGATTAATGAGGTCTCTCACATTAGAGCGAGGGAAAGCCCATAAGACAACGTTGCCCGAAAACTCGTTTGGCACCTTTGGATCCATTCGCTTGCACCCATTAACCGAGATGCGTATTTGGGTTGTCTCATGGCCTTGAAGGCCTCGTGCATGCTTTGGTGATGACCCTCCAGAGATGAGCTAATATGATCTCGAATCTACTATAAGTTTTTGGGACTCCGGCATGAGTCTTTAGACCGGAGCTTGTTGATGAAATCATTGGTGAAATGCATCTTGTGGAGTATTATTTCTTCTTCATTTAATTTGTTACCGGTAATTGGCATAGTTTCTGTATATTTCTTGCTCTCATGTACTCAGTTTTGTCATGATCATATTGTATGACAGGTGGTTCACGAGGTTTGAATAAGATGTCACGTGTATGCAAAGGGATTGGATCGAATTGAAAGTATTTCTTGCTCATGTACTCCGTTTAAATATTTTGTAAAGTTGAGGATTAAATTGAAAGTTTGATATCTAATTAAACTCTACTCAATTTTAAAGGCCGGCGCTGATTTCCGTGTTTATAAAAAAAAATTAATGAAGAGGCTTTTTTTTCTTTATGTACATATAGAGTAGAAAAAATGGCACGGCGGAACCGGTTTCGCACGGAACGGAACGGTTGCGGCACGGAACGGCACGGCACGTGTGATTGTTCGCGTACTGTGACTTGCGTGTCGCGTGCTGTGACCTTCGCTTGCCGTGACCATCTTTTAAAAATTTGACACGGCACGGCACGTCACGCAAAAAATCTGGTCACAGCACGGCACGACACGTGGTCACGCGAGTCACGTGTAATTAGGACCGTTAAGTCTTGATCAAATGATGAATCTTGAATAAACTAACCTAAATTATGAAAAAATAGTTAAATGTGAGAAACATGACTAGTTACGTTTGGACACGGCACGCGAATAGATGTGACTCGCGTGTCGTGACCGTTCGCATGCCGTGACCATCCCTCCACATTTTAGTCACGGCACGGCACGTGTGACTGTTCGCTTGATCACAGCACGCTTTGTCCACTCTTTGTACATAGCGCTCTAATTAACTAATCATTTTCTTAATTGTCCAGATAACTAATTGGAGACTTCTAGTTTGTGATGATAACTAGGGGCGGCAAAGAGCTAGACCCAGCTCGTTATCGGCTCATTTATTTACTGAGCAAATTGGACTGAGTTAGTTTTAGGAGTCTGAGTTGAAATCTCAAACTTGTAATCGTCGCTAGTCAACTCGTGAACTGGCTCGTTGGGTTTGGGTAGATCTTGTTTTAAGAAGAAAAAAATGTACAATTTTTTTGGACTGAACTGGACCGAATTAGACAACATAAAATGCACATAAATTCATACAAATTCACAAATTCATACCTAGACGAGCTAACTCGTAAAATGGTGAGCGAGCTAGATCCCAGCTTGAACTTGTCTAATATGGACTGAACCACTGACGAGCTAGCTTCTTCACAACTCGATTCAGTAACGATCAAACTGTTAACGAACGAGTTAGATGCGAGTCACAATCGAGTCATAAGCTATGAGGTTTTTTAGACATCCCTCTTAATAATTTTGAATAATTGTAACCACTGTCAAATAGTTTAAAAAAAAATAATAACTTTGAATAATCGCATCTGTCTAGGGTGAAAACAGAATGAATACGAAGTAGATAGTGATAAAACCATATCCATATTCTAATTTTATTTTTTGGATACAGAGCGTATATTAGACATATCAGACGGATACGGATACAGGTCCGGATCAGATTGAATATTTATTAAAATAATATAAAAATATTAAAGTTTGTAATATTTATCTAACTAAAATGATGAATAACATAAATTTTTCATAATATATATTAAAATATATGGTATATATGTGCTATTCGGATACAAATAATTGAAATATAAAATCATATCAGTATCTTTATCTGTACGAATATTCGAATATCCACATCTAAATTTTCGAATACGAATCGAATACGGATCAAATATTAGTCAATTGAACTAACTCAATTGGTATTTCCCAATCAAATTTATATATTTTTTAACTTTCGCAGAAGCTACAGAGTGATGAGGAGAAATCAAACTCTCAATCTAAGTAAATACATAAAATATTGTGATCTTTTTATTTTCGAAAAAAACAAAAAATTCTCTTACTTTTGTCAAACGAAATGATTTTTTTTCAAAAAAAATTAAAAATAGATACAATATCTTAGAATTTAAATGTATTAGAAGGATCATTATAAAAATACTCAGAAGTGACTTTTGAATCGGAATCAATAACTCAGATTCAAAATATTTTTATTTTTTCCAGTAAAAAAAAAATTATAATTTTTCTTACAGCTGCAAAAAATCCAGCTTGAAAAATATTGATCCGAATTATTTGTTACAGTCTTTCTAAGAAATCAAATTATATAATATTACATCTATTTTTAAAAAATATACAAAGTATTTATAATATTTTAATATAAAAAATAAATCATAACATTATATAATTAAATAAAAAACTATAAATCCATAAAACATTTTCTGACGGAAACCGTGTAAATAAAAAAAAAAAATATGTTACTATGGCCGTTGAGAATTTCAGTGGCCCAATTCTTTTCCCGGTTTGAGCATTTTTAAAATTCTTCAGAATATTACACATTTGTATTATTTTTTATTTAATGTTAAATATTTAAAAAAAACCAGCGATTCCTGTTACAATTCACATACTAAGTCGCTTCAGGAAGGTTCTTAAAGGATATGCAACAGAGGATAAAAGCTTTATTTCTTTTTCATTTTTTCCGAAAAGCAGTGGTACCTCAGAGCCCCGATTTTTATTAATCAAAATAAAATTAAATAAATATCGAAATAGAGGAGAGAATCTGATTTATTTTGAAAAGTAATAAGGACGTGATAGTTTGCAACGTCCCTGCGGACGAGTTAAAGAACAACGTCCCTGCTAATGATAATCCCGCACCGATCTAACCACTAACTAACTCAAACTCCCGAAAAAAAAAAATTCAGGGACGTTGTAATTTAACACGTCCGTGAACAGTAAAAAAAAAATTCTCAGGACGTTTTAATTTAGGAAAAATTGTGAAAATTCCACTCCAAAACCTTTAAATTGTGAAAATATCACTCCAAACTTTGAAATTGTGAAAATGCCACTCCAAACTTCATTAATTTGTAAAAATGCCACTCCAAATAATTAATGACTAAAATACCCTCACCCGTCCATCTCTGCCTCTGCCCCTCCACTGCCTCCTCCCGCACCCTCTGCCGACCCGACACTCGCCCATTGCAAGACCCGACTCTACAACCACATCCGCCGCACTCAGCTGCCATTCGGAACAAGAGAAGAGGAGAAGGCAGGATATTTTAGTCATTAATTATTTGGAGTGACATTTTTACAAATTAATGAAATTTGGAGTGGCATTTTCACAATTTCAAAGTTTGGAGTGACATTTTCACAATTTGAAGATTTTGGAGTGGCATTTTCACAATTTTCCCTTTAATTTAACACGTCTGTGAACAGTAAAAAAAAAAACTTAGAAAAATTATGTTTCAACTATAAAAACAATTATTTATTTTTCAATTAAAAACAATAATTTAGTTTAGTAATATTTTTAAAAATAAAATTTATATTTAAAATTTAACATTATATACACGATTTATATTTTAGATATTATGTCTATCAATATGATGAGATTTGATTTATGTTTTAACTAAATCAAATTATTTGAAATTCTATATCGCTGATCTTGATACAAAATTAATCAATAGTTAATTGCATTAAATTTTAATTTAATTGGTTGACTATCTATGTGTCCGATAACATAGACATATTTTTTTAATTTAATTTATTGAGAACTCCATTACATCAAATGACTAAATTATGTTTTTTAGAAAAACCTAATTTTATTTTTATTTTTTTTAGAACTCCATTAACTATTGATTAATAAATTAATTGATTAATAATGGAGTTCTCAAGTCATTTGATTTAGCTAAAACATAAATCAAATCTCATCATATTGATAGACATAATATCTAAAATATAAATCATGTCTATAATGTTAAATTTTAAATATAAATTTTATTTTTAAAAATATTACTAAACTAAATTATTGTTTTTTAATTGAAAAATAAATCATTGTTTTTATAGTTGAAACATAATTTTTCTAAGTTTTTTTTATTTAACCAAAATCAAACCTAATTTTTTTTGTTTTTTTTACTGTTCACGGACGTGTTAAATTACAACGTCCTAGAAAATTTTTTATTTTCCGGAGTTTGAGTTAGTTAGTGATTAAATCAGTGCGAGATTATTATTAGCAGGGACGTTGCAAACTATCACGTCCTTGTTACTTTTCGAAATAAACCAGATTCTCTCCTCTATTTCGATATTTATTTAATTTTAATTCGATTAATAAAAATCCCGGTACCTCAGAGACTTGTCATTCTGTCAACGCTCGACTTGATTTGATTGTACAGAATATTTTAAATGGAGCAGTTGGTACGTTGCGTAAATTTGAAAGAGAAAATTGACGAAGCTTTATTGTGTTTGGATGTATATGTAGATTTGGAGATCTGATTGGAGACAAGACTCAAGACTCAAGAGAGCAAGGGGAAGAACGAGAGAGAGAGATAGAGAGAATGAGTAAGTTTTATGTTAAGATGGATGCTGCATCAATGGATACAATGGCAAGTTTATACATATCCTTCAAATTTATACTATTCTTTCCTAATGCATATAATGACAGTGTTTTTTAGATTACTAACAAAAACATGGACCTTATTCTCAATTGTTTTCTTTGGTAATATTCTCAGCAATTCGTTTGCTTGTAAAACTACTTTTTTTGTACTGATTTTGGAATGAAATTGGTGGGATTTACTCACTACTTCTGAAAAAAAAAATATCTCCTTGCATTGCACGTTGCAGAATATTCCAAAGAAGTTTGGCAAAATCTTCAACGGGTCCCGGAGAGAAATTCTTGAAGTTGAAGGTCCAAGTGAAATTACTTGGCATGTGAAAATGATCAGGTCGTCTAACAACACATTTGCTATGCGATCTAGTTGGAAAGAATTTGTAATTGCTAATCGAATAGATAAGAATGATGTTTTAATATTTACATACAAAGGTAATTCCTCTTTTAAAGTTGCGATCTAGCTTTGATCCGAGTGGATATGAAAAAGCTGCTTCTTTCTTAGCAAAAAAGATGAAGACACAGTCAGAGGAGTCGAACGACAGTTTGATTCGAGAAAATGCTGCACTTCACAGTGACAGTGATGAATCTTCTACTTATATTTCATCACGTGACACTCGAGAAAGGGTTCGTTGTAAGAGGAAACGAAGAGGTAGGTATATTTTGTTCATATTTGTTATTTATGAACTTTTTTTATGCATCAAGGATATTAATTTTTTCAAGTCGCCCCCCCCCCCCCATTCTGAAAATTTCTGGTTACATAATTTGTACATGAATCAAGCGAGAGTGATGAAGGATAGCACGGAACTGTTAGAATAAGAAAAACAAAGGAGAATAGAACAAAGAAAGCTTCCAGTTTATATATCATAGCCCACAAGACCCATTTGACAAAAGCTCAAGAGGAGATTGCTAATAGGATGGCCCGATCAAAAAACTCAAAAGGGTAGTCACTTGTTTGTCAAAATCTTGACTCCATCCGAAATTCCTCCAAGGGTGAATTGTGTACTGGTACGTAAGTATTTTTTATATTGTCACCGTTACTTAAAATTGCGTTGATGGAAACAAAACAAATTACATAAAGGAAGATATAAATATCAACCCCATATGCAATCCAGCTAACTATCTTACTTGTACTATGCACTATTACCGGAGGTTACCAGTTGGTTTTGCGCGCAAAGTTCTTGAAAGCAAGGAGAAGAAGATTACTCTGTTACCTTCCAATTCAGATAAGAAAAGCAAGACATGTACTGCAAACTATTTCAAGAATAAAAATGGCAAATGCATAGGTCAGGGATGGAAAAAATTTGTATGCAGAAATGGACTGAAGCAAAGGGATCTTTGTCTATTTGAACTAAAAAAGCAAGAAAAGCGAGGAATTCTAACCATGGTAGTTCATTTCAATAGGGTGAGTAGCTAAGACATATTTATAGAGGTTTCATTTTGTTTGCAAAGTACACCCTGCTTTAAATTATTGCTTGTTAATTACTTCTGAAGGTAACTTTGCAAAGGCCTCAACACTAATTATATATATTGGCAAATGTATTATATAAATGTGCTGGTAATTATATATATCGGGTGTAATCATGTGTTTTTTCTATTTACGAATCTTGATGGCAATATAATTATGAAGTTGCATGATTAACATTTTTGCGAAAGATATTAAATAAATCGGATTTAAAAATTGACTTCTTGCTAAACATTTTCAAATAGTTTTCAACTCTTTGTGATGGATATGGTGATAAACAAAATCTCAGACCTAGACACAAATAAATTAAATAGATTATATTTATTAGTCTACAATTTATTTATTATCGCTTTACACAATTTAATATGTATATGTATCAAATTGTTATGAATACAGTATGTTATGGATGTCCATTTGCAACTTTTCACTAATTACTTCAGAACTTCTTAAAGAAGTGTGTTTCATCTCTTCATATTTGTTAAATAGAATTAATTTGGATAGTTTGTAATTTACATTTTCTAGTCTAAAATATAATATAGATCACATCTAATAATTTTATTTTGATATATAAATTTTTCAAAATTTTGTTATCAGAAAATAAAAATTAGAGACATAATTAGAATACAAAAATAGAGGCATTTGAACCCTCTTACAATCGTGTCATTTTTAATTACAAAGCTTGTTATTGTTGGTTAAATTTTCTATTTTTTTTTTAGTTTACCTCTAATTTCTTTAACTGATATAGGTATACTGCTATTATAATTTTTTATTAAATATAAATTCAATCCGTTTTAGGAAGAGATAAATCTGAAATCACTTTATTGGATTCCGAACATTAATTACAGACCCCTTTTAAAGGGAAGGAATTGCAACTGTTTTTTTTTCTTAATTTCACTCGTTAAGCCAAGTTTTTCTGATTTTGAACTTTCTCCCAAAATACGCAGTAAACTTTCCAAAAAAAATAAAAATAAATAACAATGTTACATTTATGATTTATGTGGCTTGAAATCGATTATAACAACAAATCTTCTTGGTTTTTTTTACTAACTAACTGAAAGATTTCATTTTGTCTGTTTCCTCAGCTGGTTAATTACTACATAATTGCAAATTTACAGAACTCTCAAGTACCAGAATTCCAAGTAACACTGTTCCAAATAACAAGATTGATGTTTGCTGAAGCTTTCAAGAAAGAATAAAAAAAATAAGAGGAGAACTTTTTTCTTCTATTGCATATTTCTGAAGTTACTACATGAGTGGGCTTCTTAATTATTTTAGAACTGTTTGTAGGACCCAGCCGCCTGTGATTATTGATAATAATTAAGAGGAATATGGACGCAGTAAGCTTATTGGCCCAAGAGAACAAATTGTCTTTAACAGAACGACATGAGCTATTTTTTTTTTATTTTTTTATTTAGGATGCTTGAGTGCTTTACCATATATGTGAAAAAATAATACAAGAGACACAAGACTCCCAGAAAACCCCCTCCCACCCAGATTTTATAATTGGAGAATATTTTTATGTATTACAACAGAGAAGATTAAGAGTAAATAAATAGGCAGCCTCCATAACAAAACAGAGAAAGAGAGGCACCAGCTAGAAAAAATGCCAAAACAAAAAATTCATTATTTCAATTTTCTATATTTTTCCTATACAAGTTATTACTGTCTATAATCAGAAGATACCCGAAGATCTGTAGATACTGTCTAGGATATGGTTGAGATCCTCTGTTGCAATTTCCACACTCCCCCTCATGTTGGACCGTACAGCTCGTTGGAGGTCAACTTGCTCATCATCTCTTGGAACATTCCTTTAGATAAGGCCTTAGTAAAAACGTCAGCAAGTTGATTATGGCCACGAACAAACGGAGTTTCAATGGTGTTGTCCAACACTTTTTCTCTCACAAAATGGCAGTCAACTTCGATATGCTTTGTCCTTTCAAGAAACACGGGATTAGAAGCAATATGAATGGCAGCTTAATTATCACAGAATAACTTTGTGGGCTTATGTTTTTGTAACAGCCCTAGTTCTTGTAATAATAACCTTAACCAGATTATTTCACTAGTGGCAGCAGCCATAGCTCGGTATTCAGCTTCAGCACTCGATTTAGCTACTACCGACTGTTTCTTACTTTTCCAAGTGACCAAATTTCCACCCACAAACATGCAAGAAGCCTGAAGTAGATTTTTTGTCAACAGGATTACCTACCCAATCAGCATCAGAATATCCTATAATGTCTACATGACCATGATTTTTCATCAGAATTCCTCTTCCAGGACAGCCTTTCAAATACCTCAAAATCTGGTGGATCAACTCCATGTGACTCTTCATAAGTTTCTGCATAAACTAACTCACATAGCTCACAGCATAAGATATGTCAGGTCTAGTAATAGTAAGATAAATTAATTTTCCAACTAGACGTTGAAACACACCAATATTTTCAAGAGGCTCATCATTTTGAACAACGTTGAGATTGTAATCCATAGGTACATTAGCTGGCTTAGTACCTAGTTTACCGGTTTCTTTTAACAAATCCAAGACATATTTTCGTTGAGATAGAAACAGACCTTTGTTAGAGTGAGCAATTTCAATTTCCAGAAAATATTTCAAATCTCCCAAGTCTTTTATGTAAAATTATGTTTTTAAGTGAGCTTTGAGTTTATCTATGCCTTCCTGGTCACTCCCTGTGATAACAAGGTCATCAACATAAATTAAGATAGCAACCATACCTTTGCTAGTAATATGAGTGAATAAGGATGAATCAGCATTGCTCCGTTTGAAACCGATTTTTCCAAGTACAGAGCTCAATTTTCTATACCATGCTCTTGGAGACTGTTTTAACCCATATATCGCCTTCTTCAATCGACATACTAGGTTGTCTTTACTAGATACACCGGGAGGTAGTTCCATATACACTTCTTCTTCAAGTTCTCCGTGGAGGAAAGCATTTCTCACGTCCATTTGGTATAATGGCCAATTGTAATTAGTTGCAACTGACATGAGGGTTCTGACAGTGTTCATTTTTGTCACAGGAGCAAAAGTCTATGTGTAATCTATGCCATAGGTTTGGGTATACCCTTTGGCAACCAATCTGGCTTTGTAATGTTCAACTGTCCCATCACTTTTATATTTAGTCTTATAAATCCAGCGACACCCAACAGGCTTCTTCCCAATAGGTAACTCAACCAATTCCCATGTTTGATTTTTATCAAGTGCTTTTAGTTCATCATTCATAGCATTAATCCACACATTATGTTTTTTTGCTTCATCAAAGTTGGTTGGATCTGGGTGATTTTCAATTGCACAAAGAAAAGACCAATAATTTTCAGATATTTTATCGTACCTTACAAGATCCTGGATAGGATACTGTGCAGCATGATATGTCACAAAGTCATTTAACTTGGCAGGTGGATGGGTGACTCGGGTGACTCGGGTTGATCTTCGGATCTGTGGCACTTCAGCTATGCTTCCGACTGTTTCTTCTGGTTCAACAGTATCTTCGTTGGCAGGGCTTGCTGACTCAGTCGACTGACTGGACAGCTTGACTAGAATATCTGCCTCAGTATGACTGGGCCCTTCACTAGGCCTGGGTACTCTTGCTTCGCTAGACACAGTTGTGTCAGGCTCAGGTGCCTCCAAATGTAGAAACTCATATATGCTATTCTCCCCCTGAGTTTCTACCGAGTAAAACATCTGCCCTTCTTCAAAAACCACATTCCGAGACACAATTACACGGTTAAGAACTGGATCAAAACACTTGAAACCTTTCTGAGTAGCTGAGTACCCTATGAAAATGCACTTCTTAGCATAGGGATCAAGTTTCCCTGCATTTTGTGAGTGTACGAAATAGACAACCAAAAACACGTAAATGAGAAAGATCAATCTCTCTGTTATACAAACACTCCATTGGGCTTTTAAATTCAAGAATACGACTGGGTAGTCGGTTAATTAAATAGCACCCGGTAAGAAGGGCATCTGACCAAAAAACTTGAGGAAGGTTAGCAGAAAATAATAAGGCACGAGTTACTTCCAATAAATGTCGATTTTTCCTGTCTGCTACTCCGTTTTGTTCAGGTGTTCCTACACAAGATGTTTGATGAAGAATACCCTTATTTCGCAAAAAAGTCTGAAACTCATGATTCATATATTTTGTGTCATTGTCAGTTCTAAGCATTTTAACAGTGGTATTAAACTGATTTTCAACCATTTGGCAAAACACTTGAAACATAACACAAACTTCCTTTTTAGACTTGAGTAAATATAGCCAAGTTGCACATGATTTATCATCAATAAATGTGACAAAATACTTAAAACCATCTCTTGAATCAATAGGTGCATTACCCCAAACATCAGAGTGAATTAACCCAAACAATTCATCAGATCTAGATAAATGTCTTGAAAAAGGTAATTTTTGTTGTTTAGCAAATCTACAAGATCACAACTAGTAAAATCATAAATTAAAGGAAGCTTCCAGTGCTGCAAAACTTTTTCGATGGGTGTCCCATGCGCTTGTGCCAAAGATGCGAAGAATATGTTGTTGACTTAATTGTAGAAAAGGCAGAATGTTCTAAGTAAATCACATATAATCCATCGGTTAGGCTACCTTCACCAATCATCTTCCCTGTAGCTCGGTCCTGAAATATTACTTTCTGTGGAGTAAAGATGACATTCCAATTCCATCGATTTGTGCATTTACCAACAGATAAGAGATTAGCCTTTAAGTCGGGAACAATTATAGCATCTAAATCCTTTGAAAAAATTCGAGTTTTACCCAACCCATTGGCAGTTATGCTAGACCCGTTAGCAACAATGATGTGAGGATTTGTATTTTCAATGTGAGTTCCAGTAAGCAATTCTCCAGAAGATAACATATTATCAGTGGCACCAGAATCAACAATAATTTTTGAACGAAAAACAGAGAGAGCTAACAGATTACCATTATGCTGCACCAAATTTGTAGTTTCACCCTTTGGACCAGTTGGGAGAGAATCAGGGCCAACAGTGCACCTCTTCATTAAAAATTCCATTTGCTTGGAAAGTTGCTCAAGTTTCTCTTGAACATTGCTGGTTTCAGAGTTTTGAGGTTGAACTGCCAAGTTGGCCTCATTGGCCCTATTCCTTGCGCCTTTAAGATGAGGATGAAGTATGAAGCACCTATCTCTAGTATGCCCCTTGCGGTTGCAATGGTCACAGTAGTACTTGGACCCCTTTTTTTCTTTTCCTTTCCATTTGCTGTTGTCATCAGATTTAAAAGAAGTGAGGTGAGCATAATTTTCAGAATTTGGAGAAGGATTATTTACCTTGAGGCCTTTGCCCATTACGCTTTTCCTTGTTTCTTCACTTTGAATAATGGAGCATATCATGTTGATAGATGGCAGCTCAGGACGCATAAGGATGTCCCTTCGAACCTCCTCAAATTCGGATGACAGCCCAGCAAGAAGGTAGAAGATTTGATCTTGTTCTTCCCGTTTTATGTAGTCTTGTACAGTTGCCATGACGGGTCGATACTGGCGTAGTTCCTCCCACTGGTTCTTGAAAGTTCCAAAGTGTTCTAAGAATGTTTGATCATGTCTTTGTTTAAGAGAGGATATGTTTTGCTGTATTTCAAAAACTCGAGACGAGTTGTTAGAATTACCGTACATCTCAAAAAGGGAGTCCCATAATTCTTTTGCAGTATTTGAGAAAGCAAAGATCCCATAAATTTTTGGATCCATAGTATTGAATATCCAGGACATAACACACAAGTCCCTAGCTATCCAATCTTTATCCTTAGTAATTTCAGTTGTGGTTGTGCCATCAGCTTTTTCAACAAGACCAGTTATGTGTTCAAGTTTTGAACGACCACCTAGTCCAACTTTAACTGCACGGGCCCATTGGATGTAATTTGTACCATTAAGCACCAGATTTGTGAGAGGACTTTGAGGATTATGAGAATTAGCCATTAAAAAAAACTGTAGTGTCAGAAGGTGTGGAGAATAATGGAGCACACAAGATAAGAGTGCATACAGCAGAATAGAACAAACCGAAATACCTAGTTCACCTTCGGCATAGCCATCAGCAAACTGGTATTGTCAATTCATTTCCCGCTCTGATACCATGTGAAAAAATAATACATGAGACACAAGACTCCCAGAAAACTCCCTCCCACCCAGATTTTATTAATGGATAATATTTTTATGTATTACAACAGAGAAGATTAAGAGTAAATAAATAGGTAGCATCCATAACAAAACAGAGAAAGAGAGGCGCCAGCTGGAAAAAATGCCAAAACAAAAAATTCCTTATTTCAATTTTCTATATTTCTCCTATACAAGTTATTACTGTCTATAATTAGAAGATACCCGAAGATCTGTAGATACTGTCTAGGATATGGTTGAGATCCTCTGTTGCAATTTCCACAATATATATTTTGCCAAACTATATATTTGCATAAATTTGGTAAAAACAAAGCAATTCGCAAAGATATTTTCATAATGTTATGCAGCACGGACATTATATTCCTGGTTAGGGTTTTTCAAACAGTTTAGTTTGTTTAGTCTTTAATCGGAACAGAAAATTTTATTAAATGGATCGGTTTGATTTAGATTTCTCAAAACTAAGTAAATAGAATTGACCAGTTTATAGTGGTTTGACTCTAATTTTAATGGTGTTATTCTAATGAATTTCATTAAATCAAACCAGACCGAAATGGACTAAACTTCAATTGTTGTGTATGACACGTATTCTCTTCTTTTTGAGATGGGACGGTAACACAATTGGTTAGGAGAAAAACAACTAAGACTATCGTAACCAAAAGGTCAAGAGAAAAGAACAATGTATTATTTTCGGTAATAATGGTACAAATATGTTTACTTCGGTTTGAGCCAAACAAATCAAAATTTACTTCATTTTGTTCAGTTCAGTTCAGTTTTAATCGATTTTACTACAGTTTCAACCAAACCGACTTTTTGAACACCCCTCTTACTGTTCCATAATTTATTTCGAAGTTGGAGGTGCCAATTCAAGATAATTAAAGGACATTTTTCTTAATAAAGGAACAAGTTTTACGAAGGGAAATACAAAAACTATCCTCTAACAATGAATTTAAGTGTTTTTAATTAAGTACTTATAATCATAGTTGAATGGTAATTTATACTTCCATTTTTAACATTGGCTTCTATTGTTTCTTTTACTACATCCGTACTGGACGGACAGAGATTAACAAATGGGTCCAGACGAGTTTATAAATTTAAATATTGATTTTTAATTTTGGTGTGACCCACATGTCAGTGACTCAGGAGTAGAAAGAGAATTCAGTCCCGTACTTGACCTACATCAATGATACAAGATAGAACATGCATGCAATAGCAGCTTAGGAAATATTAACCTGGGAATAAGAAATTGAGAAGTAATATTAACTTCATAATTAATGTAGTTCTAAGTTGACCATCAATATCATATAGATTCAAACCGAAATTAAGATCTGTAACGACAACAACGAAAAAAAAAACCACCACCAAATAAAATCAGGTCTAGATGCCTTTAGCTATATATCTAAAAACACGGAACAGTACAAAATAATATCAGAATATTCTTCTAGCTTTGCCTTTTTGCATAAAAAACAATAGTTTTGCCAATTTCACAAGGGTGATATCACTTCAATTTTCTAACTTCATTTTAGAAAATCATAATATAGAGTTCATGATATAGTTTTTTTTAGAACTTCTTGACAGAGGCTGCCAAGTTTGAAAGGTTGAAAATAAAATACATCAGTTCTACAACTCAGTCTGTACCAACTGTCTCAACAATAAATAAACCAAAGTCTCGCCTCCTGCAAAATCTTCACGGCCAACACCTCCGGGCTCCTCCGGCTTTTCCTAAAAATAACTTCATTTCTCTGCCTCCACAGCCACCAGTACACACATAGTATTATGTTTAGTCGTTCCTTTCTCTGCATTTGACCTGTCCTCTTGACCTCCAGCCACGAAGCCACCCAAATTTCTGGTACTGACATGTCTTGTACCAGTACCGGTACCAATAGTCTCATTCTTTTGTCCGCCTCAATGAATCTCCAAACATGCCGGGCATAGTTGTAGTGAAATAGGAGGTGTGCTAGTGTTTCATTGCAATGAGTATCACACATGACACAGCTTTCCTCACAATTAAGATTGCATCGCCTAAGCTCCACCCTTGTCAGAACCTTTTCTTGTAGCACCATGAATCCAAAAATTCTTACAGTAGGTGGTGCTTTAGCTTTCCAAACTTTAGGGTATGGCCATTTGATCCTTCCTCCTTCCTTCAATATACAGTAAATTGATTTGGAGGAGTAGTGCCCGGTACCAGTCCATCTCCAGCTTAATTCATCCTTCTGTTCTGAAAATTCAATTTGTATCTGGGGAGCCACTGCTTGTAACAAAGGATACGCTTCTCTCAGAGACATATGAGATAATGGAGGCCTATGTGTATCCAGATAGTTGACAATTGGGGGTCCTTCCCATGGGTCAAACCAAAAAGCAATTCTTCTTCCATCCCCTACTTGTCAAACAATGCACCAATGGAAGAGATGCTGCAATTTTAACAGGATATTCCAGAAGAAGGAACCATGTTTCCTCCATATTTTCGGCCTACCATCTCCCTGGTGCTTAGAATACAATGCCGACACTATTTGTGCCCATAGTTGTTGATCCTCCTGGTACAAACGCCACCACCATCTAATTAGAAGAGTAGTGTTTTGCACTCTGATGTCTGATATTCCTAGGCCCCCACAGCTTTTTGGAACACAGCAAGCATCCCAATTGAGCCAAGATATGCCCTTTGAACTATGAACTCCCTTCCCCCACAGAAAATTCCTTCTAATTCTGTCCACTTTAGCAATTACCCAGGCTGGGAGCATGAAGCAGCTCATAAAGTAGATTAGAGTTGATGAAAGAACTGAGTTAACCAATTGCAATCTACCCCCTTTTGATAAAAGTTTGCCCTGCCAACCTTGAAGCCTCTTTTGCAGCCGTTCTATCAGTGGCCAGTATGCTTGTCGACTTGGAGCTTTAACTGTAAGTGGCATACCAAGGTACAATATCGGTAGCTGAGTGGGGACACAGCCCGTGATTAAATGAATTAGCCTAGTCTGCTGTTGGGGCAAGTTCATTGGGACGATCGCGCTTTTTGCAAAATTCACCTTGAGACCCGATATTTTTGAAAAAAGCCTTAGAAGCAGTTTGAAATTGACCACTGTCTCAGTATCAGCACTCAATATGAATGCCGTATCATCCGCGTACTGCAGAGCCAAAATAGCCTGTCTAATCCTTGGTGTCATTTGGATGTCGGTTATCTCATTTAGGTTGGTGACCATTCGTTGTAACACATCTACAGCAATTATAAAGAGAAGCGGAGACAAGGGGTCCCCTTGGCGGAGGCCCCTTTTGTGTGGGAAGTACGCAGTCTGTGATCCATTCATCTCAATTCTAGAAGAACTTATGATCAGCAATGCTTTTATCCATTGCAACCATCTCATAGGGAAGCCTCTTCCCTGTAGGACATTAAACAGGAATTCCCAACTGATTGAGTCAAAGGCTTTAGAAAAGTCTATTTTTGCCAACAGAGCCTTATGTCCCTTTGAAGACAGATATTGCAAAATTTCACGAGTGGAAAGGAAATTTTCAGCAATGTGTCGCCCTTTCATAAATGTAGTCTGATGAATTGAGATCAATTCAGGAAGCACCTGTGCAAGTCTAATGGCCATGAGTTTAGATATTAACTTTGGGATTAAGTTAATAATACTAATAGGCCTGTAATCTTGGGTTGTGATTGGTGAGTCCTTTTTGGGGATTAGGACGAGATTTGCTCTGTTTATGTCTGTCAGGTCAAGATTGTTATCCCAGAACCGATCAATTACTGCCAAAATATTTCCTTTCATTGTAGGCCAGAATTCCTTTACGAATTCGTTTGGCAGTCCATCAGGCCCACATGCTTTGTTGGCTGCCAATTTCTTAATAGCAAATTCCACCTCCAGTTCTGTAAAAGGAAGAACCAGTTGCTCCAATCCTAAATTTGTCGGGTACAGCTTAGAGACGTCAAAAGGGATAACTAGGGTGTCTTGCCCCAGTTGGTTTTGCATTTCCTGGAAGAAAGCTTGCCGAATAGCAAGGTCATCTTTTAGAGTCGTCCCGTTATGCTGTACCTCTATAACCATGTTCCGCCGTGCTCTAGCCGATGCAAAGTTATGGAAATATGATGTGTTCCTATCTCCAGAAGTAAGCCATCTGCTTCTGGACCTTTGAAACCATCTCAACTCCTCTACAGTGGCCAATTCGAACGCCCTCTCTCTCAATTTTAGTTTCAACTGAAATTCCCGCTGATCCAAATTTCTCTTCTCTTCTATGCGATCAAAGAAAAGGATGGCCTCTTTACATAATTTTAATTGTTCATTTAAATTCCCAAATTTCTCCAGATGCCACCTTCTCATTTCCTTATGCAACACAATGCATTTTGAAGAGAACTGACTCTTGTTGCCATAACTGTTGCACCACTTCTCTAAGCTTGGGGTACAGGAACCAGGCTTTTTCAAGTCGGTAAGGTTTTGGAGTGGTTTGCCACTGCTTGCATGTCAATAGCAACGGAACATGGTCAGAGACTGTTACTTCTAATGCTTGTAGCGTTAGAGAGGGGAAATTGGCCGATCACACCCTGTGGTGAGGAATAACCGATCCAATTTCGAAAAAACCGGGCTTGGACGTTTACTGGACCAAGTAAAATCTCTGTTTTTCAGAGGAACCTCAAGCACTTGCAGTCGATCAATAACCTGATTGAATCTGTCCATGAGTCGGAAATTCATGTTGCCTCTCGATTGATCAATTATCCACCTAACCAAATTGAAATCACCCATTAGCATCCAAGGAACATTGACAAACTTTATAATATTTTCTAGTTCATGTAAAAATTGCATTTTATTTGCCTCTATAGCTGGCCCATACACATTGGTAACTAAGAAGCAACAACCACTTGTGATTTGGACTAGCAGTGCCGAGCAAGTATGTGGTGTTACCCAATTGTTCAGCAGAGCATAGTTCCTTTTCCAAGAGATCAATATGCCGCCACAGGAGTTAGTAGCATTTAAAGTTACACAATTTCTGTCAAAAAAAGAAGGGAGAACTCTAGAAACACACGAATACTCAAAAGAATTCCATTTAGTTTCTTGTAAACAGCAAACATCACATCTCGAGGCCCTAATTAAATCTCTGACAACGCTACATTTGTCATGGTTGCCTAAACCTCTAGTGTTCCAGGACAAGCATTTGATTTTTTTTAAGTCTATTCATTTAAATGGAATAAAACTTCAACAACAGAACAACACAAAGTTGGGTTTTTCTACTCCAACAACTCCTCATCCGAATCCCATTCATCGTCTGTGCATGGGAATTGGACCCGGTCATCCATATCCTCATCTTGAGTTTGGTTTTATTCATCAGATTGCACAATTAGTGGAGCCCGCTCATTGTTGTCGTCCTCAATTGTTTGAATCACATCTTCAGGTTGCAGGCCCGCCACGTTTATATTATCAGAACAGTGTGAGTAATTAACTTTTACTCTGTAAAAGCCTTCTGAATCCAATTGGACCTGCATCTTATCAGACCTATGTGAGGTCGTTTTTTTCTTTTTGGTTGAAACAGCCCACTTAGAAGAACCAGCCCCATCTTGGCGGCCCTTAGAAAAGGCCTTCTTTTTTAACCTCAGCCCAGTCCGAAATTCCTGTAAAGTTTTGCCCTCTGAGCTGGAGACCGCCTTATTTTTTGTCCTTCAAAGGATAGACGGGGTTACAGTCACCTCTTTGTCTTTTCCTTTAGAGATAGTTCCCTTGCATAGTCGAAGGTTGGACTGATGTGCACGTGGCTGCCTCTCCATAATTACAACCCCTCTAGGTGCGCGTGTTGGTGAGCCTGATTGTTTGTTTTTCATCCTCACTGGTGTTGCTCTTGGTGTAACAGATCGTGATTGTGAGTGGCCGCGACCCGTTTCTTCATTATCCGCGTGAGCTTTGTAACTCACGGGAGTATTGGTTCCATCTCTATCAACTCGAGACAAAATTCTCGGCCTCTTGTCAAGAGCATAATTTTTATCGGGATTCGAAGCGGTGATGATCTCATGTGGCCTGTTTTGTGTGGTACGTAAGGATGGACTGATCATTTGAGGTGCCATAGGAACCACTATAGGAGTTGAGGTGGACAAAAAATTATCCGTTCTGAGAGCCTGACTTTCTGTGCCTCTCTGTTCCTGAAACTTCTGATTCTCTGCACACGGGATACCTTGAGGCTGATCTTCTGTGGCAAATGATTGATGATGCCTCATGTAAGGCCCCATGGTGTTTGCACCGGCCAGGACTGCTCTCACTGGTAAGGGCAGAGAATCAAGGTCTCTGCCTTGGCATAGGCATATCAGTGCTTCTCTCGACATTGGAACTAAGTCATCTTCGTTATCCTCAGCATAGCTGAGCAGAGGCCTAGGTCGCTTGTATTGTTGGGGAAGAGACGGAAGGTCCGACCTCTTGTAAATCGGGCTCCTTGTCAATGAAACTGTTTTGAGCTGAACCACGTACTCCAAGCCACCAACCACCATAGCAACCTCTAATGGGATATTTGCCAGGTCTTCAGTGGCTACAACCGCTCTCCAAGAGGTGATAGTGCCCTTCTTCCTAGGTTGCACTGAACCCAAATAAAGCCCAAAGCCTGAGACCGCCCTAATCACCTCGGACTCCCTCCATAGGTGGGGAGGTACTCCGGTCAGGTCAAATAGAACTTTGTAGGCCGGAATATTCACTGAGGCATCCTCCAAAGGCGTCCACTGTTGAAAGGAGATGCCTTTGTCCCAGAGCTGAGGCGGAGTTGCCCTGATGAATGTGTCTGCAGCTAATCCCTCTGGTAGATGAAGAAGGAAACGACCCTCAGTTAGAATGGTGAGTTGTAGTTCCTTAGTCTTGAGCAGGTTGGTTTAGACAGCCATCTCCACTATTTGTTCCGGTTTCACTAGTGGGACTTGCCCTTGAGTGTAAACCAGGACTGCATTGCTTAATCTGGTCATCTCCTGATAGTAAATCTCATCACGGTCGACATAGGAGTAGACCTTCCGAACCCTTGTTATCTCAGCCGGGATGTCAGTATGGACTGAAGGGTTGCTACCCGGGTTGAGCAGCTCCTCAACCATGGGCTCTCCCTCTGGAGATTTCCTTGCTCCTTGGGCCGGGCAAAAAGGCTTGGCTGCCGGGTTTAGGATCTGTTGGGTGCAGGCGCCGGCAATATGCCCGTCTAACCAGCATTTACCACACTTTTTTGGGTTTCTACATTTTGCCGCAGTATGGCCTAGTCTGCAGCAGGTGAAACACCTACCACGCCACTCCGGGTAGCAAGCCATGGGAGGGAATTGGAGCCTGGAAGGGCTATGCAGAGATATGAAGTAATGAGTGCCAGGTGGTGTGGGGGGAGACATAGGTCTAGCATGGTGTGAGGTGGGTCTGGGAGAGGTGTTTGGCGGGCTAGTGACTGGTGTTAGGAGGATTTGAGCATAGGTGGCGTTGCTTTGATAAGGTAGGTAAAGGTTGAACATGGTGTTCTCTGGTGACAGAGGCTGAGAGGTTGCAGTGGGGTATCTTCTTCTCCGGCGTACTATCTGCCACCCTTCAGTGTCTTGAAGGTCAGCAGAGAGAGATGGTGGGTTTTGGTGTAGGTTTTTGAAAATCGCCTAGGGTGTCGCCTGGTGAGGGTGAGAAGAAGACGCCATTGCTTCCTAAAAATCTTTCCCTTGTCGTCGCTCCGAAAATAAACAGAAGTTTCTTTTTCCGAGTTCATGATATAGTTACTAGAAATTAAGAAATACGAAATAAAAATTAGAGACAATTATGCACCGTGCTATAGTTAGAGACAATTATGCACCGTGCTATAGTTCACGATCTCAAAACTTTTTATCGTTATTAAAATTGAAGTCAAAATTATTCTAAACCCCATGACATATTATCCTGTTAATCACATCATAAATTCAATTTTTTTATTACGATTCCCTATTTATTAATTTTTCAATTTTTTTTGTAAAATCAATAGGCGTGCTCTGAGTCTGACGCATCTGTAAAACAAGCACAAATTAAGAGGAACCGATCGAGCCTTCTTATGTACCGTCCGATCTTAAATAGACGTCTTAAATCTCGTGAGATGGCCCAATGCTTTTTTTTTTTTTGAGTGAAAGCCCTTGGGCATTGCATTAAACAATATTGTAAAGGTTACATATTGCAAATATCTAAAAATCTGAAATCTACCTACTTAAAGAAACAGCATCCAGTAGCTAATATTCAAATCTTAAATAAACTTATAAATTCCTAGAAATAAGTAAATAAACAGTAAATACAAACTCCATTTGTGTATGCCCTAACTTCAGTATCAATTGATTGGCTTCAATCCTATGATTATCCACCTGAATTGTTTTCTAAAGTAAAGAAAGTGTTGAGTTTGTGCTCGATATGCAGATGCCCAATATTGCACTGAATTGGTGTTCCTTGTTGTGATTGCCCAGTTCTTCTTGCCTAATTTGCCATCTCATGCGGTGTTCTTATTGCCTCTCTTGTAATGTGTTGCACCTGCAAATTATGTGGGTGGTTGATTTGTAGGTTGATGCATTCCTTTACTACTTCTGCCGCCTTCCATGATGGTAGCCCTTCTACATTTTTATCCTGTATTGCCTTAATAAGGTCTTTGTTATTTGAGAAACATATGAACAGCCCTTGAAATCCGCCTTCTACCACATACCTCATAGCAATCATCATTGCTTGTGCTTGGAAAGGGTCACTTGCCTCCACCTTATGAAATTTGACATAAACAAGGTCTCCTCTTATGTTATATATCCCCATGCCCGTTCCTGCCCTATTCCTCACATCCCACGACCCATCTACTGTTATTACCCTTGCCCTTGGTGGAATTTTTTTCGAATCTAAATGAGGTTTTCCCATTTTACCCCTCCCTTGTATAACATCTCCCTGTTATACTAAATGCACCACTTACCCTTCTATTTAAAAAATAATTGCAAATTAAAAAGTAAATAAAAGAGTTTAGAGAAATTTGACACGTGGAATGTTAACGGAATTCGGCAAAACAACGACCTACGTCTCCGGGCCGTCGTAACCAACTTCTTGGTGCGCCTTTCTATTGCCCAACTTAGAAAGAGTTACAACTTCTAAACCGGTGAGCCCTTACAACCAATGGGAAGTCACACGGCCAACTAGAGTGAAGAACGAAGTCTTCGAGAACAATGTTCACAAGAGAAACACTCAAAAAGCTCACTCTAATCTAATCTAACTCAAGATTAGTGAAGTGGATTTGAGGTTGTTTGAGGGATTTGAAGTTATAAGCTCTCACAAGAATGGTAGAACTCAAGCTCACAGAAAATCAGGTTTTGAATGTTTAGAGGCGGCTAAAAAGTTACTTTGAAAATGAGCCCAAAGTTCTATTTATAGACACAGCTCCAGAAGAAGCTTTTTGATCTAAAACGTTATAACGTTTTATAAAACGTGATGCCTCCAAGGCTACCAATCAAACTAAACGGACATCAAAATGAAAATTTCCATGCTGATCAATTGTGTTTTTTCTCTACTGACAGGGCCCTAGTGACAAGTCATAGGATGGATTTCTGAAAGCTTGATACGCAAATTCAGGTCTGCTCCCGAAGGAAAATTATACAGCAGCCAGCATGGAGTTCATCTTTTAATGAAGTTGATGGAGACAAAAGGGGGATTAGACAGGTATTTTTATGCATAAGATTCACACAGGTACGTTATGCATTGTTTAGATTTAATCTATTAATTAGTTATTTAGAGACTTTAGACTGTATTTTCCTCAACATAAAATATATTTAGGAAGTGAAATTAGTGGAAAATGAAGGCCAATTGAGAACCAGCAAAGTAAGGGTTGGTGGAGTTAAAAAAACACTTGACTTGCAAAATTAGCTGCAAAATCCTCTATCTTTGTTTGTAGGTCTAGATGATTAAATATCATGTTTTGACAATTTGGGTTGCCAACGATTTAATTAGATAATTAAGAATCTATTCAATTTCACCTCCAGTTCTGATCAATTGTCATCTTGCTTTGTCCTTATTAATTGTTTCTTTCTTATAGAAGAGTGCTGATCTTATTTGCAAGCGGTGTGTACAACAACTCTTGTAAGATTTGGAATTGTTTTGCAAGATAAGTTTCTTCCTACAATCTCTATCGAGTTATCCGAAATAAGTTTTTTTTGGCATTTAGTGCAAAGATGCTTGATGTTCATGTATACCCCACCTTTTTTTTTTTTTTTGAATTGTCCGATACTGGCTCAAGTACTTTAAAATCATCTTTAAGGTAGACACTGATTGTTGTCGAGAAAAACAATAAGTGTTCGAAAAACCATTCTTGGGCCAAGAAAATGGGCACATGTACTAGCTTTATTTTTTATAGATATTGTTATGTATATTTTCTTTATCAAAAGAATTACGTGAAATCTTCCTAAGCCTTACATCAATAGTGCGTCCAAACTAAGCCTTTTAGCATGTGCTAAGATGTTTAAAGCAAACTGAAATTAAGCTTTACAAAACAGTAATCTAAAACTTTTTGGTTGATAATGCCTTCAATCCCCATCAGACTAAATGGCCTTGAATGCTTGTGTGCCGGCAAAGGTCCAACCAATAGGTTTTGTGCCAATAAATGTACCGAGTTGAAACCTACTTTAGTTGTACCATTAAAATTGTGGTGGTAGATGCCTCCAAGGCTACCAATCAGACTAAACAGACATCTGAATGAAAATTTCCATGCTGTTCACTTGTGTTTTTTCTCTACTGACAGGGCCGTAGTGACAAGTCACAGGATGAATTTCTCAAAGCTTGATGCGTAAGTTCAGGTCTGCTCCCGAAGGAAAATTATACAGTAGCCAGCATGGAGTTCATCTTTTAATGACGATGATGGAGAAAAAAGAAGGATTATACAGGTATTTTTATGCATAAGGTTCACACAGGTACGTTATGCATTATTTAGATTTATTATATTAATTAGTTATTTAGAGACTTCAGACTGCATTTTGCTTAACATAGAATTCAAACTGTGGTGGTACATATACTTGTGATGCCACCAAGGCTACCAATCAGACAAAACGGACATCTGAATGAAAATTTCAATGCTGTTCAATTGTGTTTTTTCTCAACTGACTGGGCCCTAGTGACAAGTCACAGGATGGAATTGTGTTTTTTCTCTAAGCCTTACATCAATAGTGCATCCAAACTAAGCCTTTTTGCATGTGCTAAGATGTTTAAAGCAAAATGAAATGAAGTTTTACAAAATAGTAATCTAAAACTTTTTGGTTGATAATGCCTTGAACCCCCATCAGACTAAATGGCCTTGAATTCTTGTGTGCCAGCAAAGGTCCAACCAATAGGTTTTGTGCCAATAAATGTACCGAGTTGAAACCTACTTTAGCTGTACCATTAAAACTGTGGTGGTAGATTGCTCCAAGGCCACCAATCAGACTAAACGGACATCTGAATGAAAATTTTCATGCTGTTCAATTGTGTTTTTTATCTACTGACAGGGCCCTAGTGACAAGTCACAAGATGGATTTCTGAAAGCTTGATGCGCAAGTTCAGGTCTGCTCCCGAAGTAAAATTATACAGAAGCCAGCATGGAGTTCATCTTTTAATGACGTTGATGGAGAAAAGAGGAGGATTATTTTGGTATTTTTATGCATGAGGTTCACACAGGTAAGTTATGCATTGTTGAGATTTATTCTATTAATTAGTTATTTAGAGACTTTCGACTGAATTTTCCTCAACAGAGAATATATTTAGGAAGTGAAATTAGTGGAAAATGAAGACCAATTGAGAACCTACAAAATAAGGGTTGGTGGAGTTAAAAAAACGTTTGACTTGCGAAATTAGCTGCAAAATCCCCTATCTCTGTTTGTCGGTCGATATGATTAAATATCATGTTTTGACAATTTGGGTGGCCAACAATTTAATTAGATAATTCAGAATCTATTCAATTTCAGCTCCAGTTCCTGTCGATTGTCATCTTGCTTTGTCCTTGTTAATTGTTTCTTTGTTACAGAAGGGTACTGATCTTATTTGCAAGCGGTGTGTACAACAACTCTTGTAAGATTTGGAATTTTTTTGCAAGATAAGTTTCTTCTTACAATCTCTATCAAGTTATCCGAAATAAGATTTTTTTTGGCATTTAGTGCATAAATGCTTGCTGTTCACTTGTACCCCTTCTGTTTTTTTTTTTGAATTGTCCGATACTGGCTCAAGTACTTTAAAATCATCTTTAAGGTAGACACTGATTGTTGTCGAGAAAAACAATAAGTGTTCGAAAGACCATGCCTGGGCCAAGAAAATGGGCACATCTACTAGCTTTATTTTTTATAGATATTGTTATGTATATTTTCTTTATCAGAAGAAATTACGTGAAGCCTCTCTAAGCCTTACATCAATAGTGCATCCAAACTAAGACTTTTTGCATGTGCTAAGATGTTTAAAGCAAACTGAAATTAAGCTTTACAAAACAGTAATCTAAAACTTTTTGGTTGATAATGCCTTGAACCACCATCAGACTAAATGACCTTGAATGCTTGTGTGCCAGCAAAGGTCGAACCAATAGGTTTTGTGCCAATAAATGTACCGAGTTGAAATCTACTTTAGCTGTTCCATTAAAACTGTGGTGGTAGATGCCTCCAAGGCCTTGTATTGATAAAATAAAAGAAAGGTTTAAAAAATGATTTTTCTCAACTTGCTCTTTTTTGAGGCCTTGTATTGATCTTAACTCTAGGGGCCGTGGAAATTTAGGCTTATACAGGCCGTAAGGCCCAAAACCACTTAAGTCTCTCTTCAATCTCCATTTCTTTGACTGGGATATCCGCAGATCGCATGTGCTGGCGCAGAGAAAAAAAATCCCAACCGAAGGTAAGGTGCTCTCTCCACCCGCCGCTGTCTGAGGTATTAGATCTCTTCTTTAGTATATTTCTCATCATTGCCTAACAGTGCACTGTTTGATCTGTTGTTTATTTTATGTTCGAACTTACTTCCTCTGAAAATTAAAAAATGGGAGATTTTCTTTTGTAATCTTGGGAATTTAGTAATTTATGTCCATAAAATTCAAGGGATTTTGTTTGATAAAGGTCACAATTGGATTTCTGTACCCCTTTTTGAACTTGCAAAAAGGGATGAAGACTTGGTCTAATTGGGAATTTCTCAAATCCTCTATCTGTTTTCTTCAATCAATTATATCTGCAAGCCACTTTTGAATTTGCTATTTGATCGCCCTTTTAATTTGCATGCTCTATTTGGTGTTTGTTTTTGTTTAAAAGTGCATTGTGTTCATTGTGATAAAGACCTAATGATGTTTAATAAGTATAATAATGGATATCTGAAAATTATGTTCTCTGTTGAAGCCCAATAAGAATGTACATGAATTTCGGCTTTAGGGTTTTGGGTTAGAGAGCAGCTTGGGTCCGATGGCCATCGGACCCAAAGTGGTTCCAACGGATTCTCTCACCATTGGATCTGCTTTAGGATTTGCGTCCGCAATTTCGCGCCTGCTTTAAAATCCGTGCACACGAATACTAAAGAAGATCTGACGGTAATCGAACCTGTTGGAACCATTTTGGGTTAAGGGTCTTATGGCATGTTAATTTCTCGTCTTCTCAGCTTCTGTGTGCATGTTGAATTTAAATCGGCTGAAATCCAAGAGCCCACCCGTTCAACTTTTTCTGTGCATGCATCTTGGAACAGTTGGTTTTTTCATGCACGCATCTAGGAACAGTTCGACGGCAGGATTCGGATTGCAGGGATTTTAGGAACACTGTTCATTTGTCTTGGATTTTAGCAGATTCAGATCCGTGCATGTGTGCATGGAATTTTTATCATCTAAGGTACCTCAAATTTTGAGCTTCGATTCCAACTGTCCTATCTGCTTTGAGTTACTTCAAGGGATCCGGACTCTGTGTGTGCATGTGTTTGTATGTGTGGAGAGGCAAAACACAAAAGATGTAGCACACATCTGTGAGAATTTTTTGTCTATAGAAATTATAATAAAATAAATATAGGCTATTGGACTGATTGTCCTGAAAACACACTGAGCACACATCTGCTGTTATTGTGTTTTTCGGAATCTGAGGAAAATGATGGTATTGATGAAAGTTCTACTTTTTTTTATGGTATTAATAAAAATTTCGGCTTGCCTCCTGTTGCATGTGAGACATGTACATTTTTATATGGGCTCCAGAAAACAGTATGTTGAAAAATAATTATGATACTTACTGAGGGTCTCTACAATGCATTTTATACTTCATGTTTTATGCCTGCTGATTTTTGTAGCTGCAAATTCTTCCCTTGTATTAATTGTTTTCTGTTTTGCTTGACTACATTTTATTTCACTTTTCGTTAAATTTGACCCTTACGATGCCAATAATGCATTAAATTGTGCGAATTATTAGATTGCACTGCATTTCTTTGATTTTTCAAGTGCTGCTATTGCTTGACTACTTATTTCTAGCTTTTACTTTTGCACTGTTGTTGCCTTTGTTGTGTTGATGGCTGGATGCTGCACTACAACTATTGCCCTTACTAAATGTTTGTTATTGTTTTATTCTAAATGACTGGCCTGATGAAGAAAAGATGTGGTAAAATAATATCTCAAATTTCATATCACTGTTGTAGCCCAATATATAATGTTGTTGGATGGATAGATACAAGAGTGAGTACCCCAATATATATGAGTAGAACTAGGGTGTTCTTAAGCTCACCAATTCTTTGCTGAACTTAAGTTAAGAATCTATCAAAATCACTTTAAATGACAAACCTGAACAGTTGAAACCGATCTGCTACATGAGTGATATGTTTACATGTCAAATTTATAAATTTTCGAATTAATTTAGTATAAAGTCAATATTGAAAAATGAACACATTAAAATTAACTTATGTTTTCTATTTTTTACCGCTTGACTTTATACTAAATTAATTCCAAAATTTATGAATTCGATCAGAATCGAATTCACGGCCCAAGGTAGATGGACGGCCTGGATCTAAACATAAATATTTTGTTACCTTAGGTGATGTGGATTGAGTTCGTATCCTCTGAGATATCTCAACTTTTGCGTGACCAATGTGTATGGTTCATATTCGGGGATAGCTCAGGGGCTAGTATTATTTGTGCTTTGAGATTCGTGTAGAATGTACTTGAACAGTTTAAATTTTCCAAAAAAAAAAACACTCAAAGTTTGAGATATCTCAGAGGATGTGAATTCATATGAAACCCCCCCCCCACCATACCTTCAACAGGGAATATATGTTTTGGCTGCCAGCCACATATGGGGTTACCACTCTGAATTTTTTCTGACATGGTTGATTTGGACCGTAAAGTTGCGGGCCCCACTTTATGGTACTTGAGAGGATACTTGTTCATATATTCGGGCTCCAGTGACTTTGGCATGTTGAAACAGTACTATAAACACATTTATGAACATTCTGGCGGCCCCAATTTTGTTTATTTTTCTGTGCCTCCCCCAGTAACATACATCTCCTTAGAATTTTGATGTTTGTGTGTTTGCACTTGTTGATAATATTGTTCACTAATGTCTTATAAACAGTTTTTTAAACTAGTGTAATTGTAAGATTCTTATAGGTTGCTCTGCAGCATTGTTTGTTTATTTTACGGCCTAATTGCAAAACTCAAAATGAAGTTTGGCTTTTGCGTGTTCAAGATTTGTGAAGTTTGACTTTAGTTTTCTTATTAAAATGTCATGCAGGATTTCAGGGTTTTCATTTCTCAGTAAAGTTTTAGAGATTGATTTTGAACTCATTTTAGTGAAATTTGACACTTTCAATTAAAAAATGTTGTTAAAGCCTGAGATAAAGTATTTTTCTGAAGTCTTTTTTTCTTGTTGAAAACACATTTTTTCATAACGGAGATCTGAAAACATTGTTCTCATAACAAGCCTGAGATAAAGTATTTTTCTGAGGTCTTTTTTTCTTGTTGAAAACACATTTTTTCATAACGGAGATCTGAAAACATTGTTCTCATAACAAGCCTGAGGTAGTATTTTTCTGAGGTCTTTTTCTTGTTGAATACACATTTTTTCATAACGGAGATCTGAAAACATTGTTCTCATAACAAGCCTGAGATAAAGTATTTTTCCGAGGTCTTTTTTTCTTGTTGAAAACACATTTTTTCATAACGGAGATCTGAAAACATTGTTCTCTGCTGGAGAACGGTAAGAATGCCAGTGGTTTGCTGCATGAAACCAAAACTGCTCTAATAAAATCTTTAGCCCTGTGATCTGAACCTTGGCTCCTCTCTTTATTCTGACTAGATATTTGGTTTGGTTCTGGTTTCCTTATTTCCTCAATATTTCTTTTCGAGAGTACATCTCTTATTTTTTTTTCATCATTTTGATTGTTTCTCTTGAAAATTAACCAAACAGTATAATATTCTTGTAAGCTGCTATATTTTCAGGTAATTAATTACATATCGGTACCAGTATGATTTTAAGATGTGCCTTGATTCTTGTACAGATCTCGAACAATTTTCTGGAAAAAGTGACATTGAATCGTGCACGTTCTATCTTAAATTGGACGGGTTAGTTCGTATGCCATAGTTATTATTGGTACAAGGCATGTGATTTTTATAGCGACCTTGAAATACATTGTGTTTATCTTTAAGGGTCTTTAAGATATATATATACGATGGTAATTTTTTATATCTACTGGGGCATAATATATTTGCTTTTCATTTTTGTAGCTATTGGTGTTCTTTCTTTGACTTGGCAATTGTCAACTTTGCTAATAATCTCATGATGTATTGTGAACTTATATATTGGGCATGGTTCCTACAACGAACTAACTAACAATTCATGAAAATACAAACATCTTAATTTCACATAATTCACTAGTAAAAATTTCTAGTGGAGGTAAAAAAAATAAGAGCCCTTTATATGGATTTTAACTTTTGGGTGAGGCTATGCATGCTATGGAACTATGCATAGCGAATATTAGTTCGTACTATGAAAGGAAAGGAAATCTGGTAAATACCATGGGGAAGCTCATCATGTGAGCTTTGTACCTCACATGATGATCCAACATTTCTATTCAACAATCTCTACATAAATATTTATTTTTCTGTGTCCCCTACTGTGTATTCATTCATGGTATGGGTCAGAAATTGTAGGAACAATGACCTGCTACACTTAATGTCACATTTTACTGAGGCAGGTATTTAACCTTCTAATCAGATCAGTAGAGCATTTTAAAACCCAATGAAAACATCTGCCACCTTCTGTTTGTCCCTCTTGAGCAATTATTTTATTTTACAGTAGGCATTCATTAATCAAGAGTTGAAAAAAGTAGAGTCAAATATTACATAAAAGAGCTGATATGAGAACACAACTCCTTTAAGACCCAAATAACAGTACAACCATGCATAGATACATTATCATATAACTCTCTGAATTGCAACTTGCAAGAGTAACTTTGTCAGCAGCTAGTACTTTTGATGCATCCACTAACCATAACTGAGTTCAGCACAGCCTCATAGCTATGGTAACTCACTTATACATGAACATAAACTTTATGATAACCAAAAAAGAAAAACTACAACCGGAAAAACCAGCACTTGCGTTGCAACTGTTATTGTACAGCTATAGCCATCATACATACATAGAACCAGTACACATACCCCAAAAAGAAACAAAATATAAAAAAAAACAGAATACAACACATGTTTTACAAAATTCACGGAAAAAACAATGAAGGCAAAAACAGTATCAGTGAGGCAGTGTACCAGTGAGGACAAAACCCAGCAGCAGTACCAGTAAGGTGAAACCCAGTAGCCAGTGATAAAATATAATTCATTTACAGTACCTGTGGGAGCAAAAATCAGTACCAGTACCAGTGATTCTCTGAAAGACCGCACCAGTGAACAAAAAAAACAGTACCACCTATTGAAAAACAGTACCAGTGGTCAAACACAAAGGATCAAGGGTATAATAGGAAATTAGTAAGTTGAAATGGTTGGTACCGATAACAGCATTGGGTACGTAATACCTTGAGAAAAGAACCCATGTATTCGTGAAGCCTTTGAAGTTGGGATCGACTGCAAGAAGCTCTCCAATCCTCACTAATCAGCAACTGTGTTGATGTCAGAGAATTCGATCGCATGACCGTTGGGAATGAAACTTAATAATAAATATATCAAAGCTTATTTTAAAAAATATATCATTGCTCTGCCCAAGATAGTATAGTTAGTTAATAATATATCAAAACTTAATAATAAACATTTTGTTCCTAGTTAGTTAACTACCTATTTCTATAATAGTGCCACTAAACACTAAATTGAAGAAATATTTTTTTTTTGTAAATTTCAAAGATAGAATGAAAATTCAGATGTCAATGGGCTAAACAACAATAAAAAAAAAATGATTTTTCTAAGGATATAATTGGAAAAAAAAAATACATTTCCTCAATCATAAATTTGATAGTTTTTTTTTTTATGGAGAAACTTTCTAGATGATCCCAAACAAAAAAGACCAAGTTATAGCATTTAATATTGGACTTATTAAATGCTAAACTATCATCTCTCATTTCAATCAGTGGGCGAAATACTATTAGAAACATATTGCTAAAAGACTTTCTTATATTTTTTTTTTCTTTCCAGTGTTATTTATTGTAGTTTCTCCAACTTCTTTCTATGATAGAGTGTTGTTTATGACCTTACATTTTTCTCTAATTTCTAAAAACCAACATTTCATCTAATGGCTAAAGGTAATGCCCTATGTGCAAAAAGTTGTATGTTTGAAATCCTAATAGAGTAAGTCTTTTATGTAAATTTACATTTAATAACCTTCTCTCAACTGTATTTAAAAAAAAAAATTGGATGACAATGACAAATCTTTTCTCAAAGATCAACTTTTCTCAAAGATCAACTTTTCTCAAAGAAAAAAAAAGAAATATAATCCTATATTTTTGTCTAAATTGTATCCATCAAACAATAATTGATCCACCACAGAGCGCTGGTTAAACCTTTGATATAATCCCTGGTCCAAATGTGGTCAAAGCGTTTTATCTATTCTGACCCAATTTTGTCCAGATATTGTTCAAAAATGGTGAAGAAAGAACAACACACAGAAAAAATAAAAATAAAATAAAAAGGGAATCTAGTGGGACTCATGCATTAAATATTCTAACCACTAGATTTCTAGGATGCATGTACCATTGATGAATATGGCTTTATGATATGCAGAGCATTTTATTTTAAGAAAAGCGAGATTTTGTCAACGTAGAAGTAGAAAACTGTCATTTAGACATGTCTTCAATTGTAACTAGTGCTAATGTGGCACCTTTCTGTTCTTTAGCCCAAATAAACAGATATTCTTCTTTCAATTAATTGAACACAATAGTTGGTGGTCCAAATAGATTTCAATTGGGGTTTAAATGTTTAAATTTTTTTTTTTTTACCATTATATTTTTATTTTTAAAATTTTAATAACTTAAAATTTAAAACTTAAATGTCAAAATATAATTGTTGATCTATATTATTTTTTATATGCATATGTAAAAGATTACAGCATTTCAATTTTATTTTAATTTGCATCAAAAGTTTTTAAAAATATATTAATATGGATAATTTTTGAAGAGTGAGCATATAGTACTATGCATATGACTAGTTGGTCCATAATATGAATAAATATTTTTGTTTTCAAAATTCTAGCGGTCGATCCGAACCGTTCAACATGATTTCCATATGAATATGTACTTGCAGACTGAATTTTATTTATATTTTTTAAGATAGGTAGAAAATCACTTGATATGAAAATTCTAGACCATCCAAAAATAATGATTTTCTACCTATCTTAAAAAATAGTAAAAAATTATAAAAAGAATACAAAATTCAGTTTGCAAGTACATATTCATATAAAAATCATGTTGAATGGTTCGGATCGACCGTTAGAATTTAAAAAACAAAAATATTGATTCGTATTACGGACCAAATCGTACTATGCATAGTACCTAGTACCATAGACTCACTCATTTTTGAATGTTAATATTTTAGCTTATTAATTCATATAAAAACAAAATAAAAAAATGATAATAGTTTAAGTGTATCTAGGAAAAATAATATAGAATCCATCTAACATTTTATTTTGACATTTGAATTCTAAATAATTTATTATTAGAAACTAATAAAAGGCATAGTGAAGGCATTTTGAACCAGCTTCCTTACAATCAATCCAGATATATACTTCACAATGTTTAGTACACCGGGTTTTTGGTACCAAAAGAACCTTTTTCATGAATTTTATAAAAAAAAAAACGCGCCAAAGAGGATAATTCTTTGATACCAATCTCAAGCTTTAGCTTAAAGAGAACATCATAACAAAGATATAATAGTTTCAATTTAAAAAAAATAATTAACTAGAAAGAGACTGGAGTACGTACTCGGTCATTTTCTCTGATCCATGATAAGGTACGAGAAATTAATTTAATTGTAAGAATTTATCAATTTAAACACCTTTTATTTTTGGAAAGTAGATAGAAAAGGTCCCAAAAGCAGAGTTCTGCTTTCACTTTCTGATCTGATTCTGATGCCAAAAGACATCAAGAATTTTTTATTTTATTTATTGATTTATTGTTTTTTCTTCTTTTTGTTTCTCTATATCTATCCAGGACTTGGATACATATATTGCATGTAATATCTAACGATCAGAACACTAAGAGAAGCTTATATTTATTATTTAGGACATTAACAATGTGATATATACCTTTTATATATGTTTATCATGCACATGCATGAATCCATCAAAATATACATCAGTGGTGGATTTAAGTATTAATTAGGGATGGCTAAGTCAACCCAATAAATTATAAATTAGCAATCTTATTCTTTATATTTGATACTTTTTTTAAGTATTTTTATCTTTTAGTCTCTTCATATAAAATTATATTATAGTAGCTTAATCAGCCTTCCAAAATTGCATAGAAATTTAAAGGGTGGTATACTAGTGTGAGACATAATTACATAGCAATCCAATGGAATAAAGTGAATAACTCAATGGACAATTTATATATACTTGTTTCTATTTACTTATAAGTTTCTCAATTTCTTCTCAGCTCCATAACAAATCATTTTTCTCTAATTAGAGTTGGTGGCTTTTCTCTATCCTATCAAAACTAACCATGCATGCAAATTAAATTCAGATTATACCAATTATATGTCATCAGTCTCCCCCTTCTCTCTCTATATATATTACCTCTTTCTCGTACTATTTCACAAGCTCAACATCTCTCCTTTTTTCCCCTTAGTTCAACAGAAAACAAATATAATATAATAACACAAAAATTGAGAGGAGATGAACATACCAGCAAATGGTCAGTCATGGGTATCACCTGGTTTTCGGTTTCACCCGACCGAAGAAGAGTTGATTAACTATTACTTGAGAAAGAAGCTCGCTTCAGACACGATCGGTCTCGATTTCATTTGCGATGTCGATCTCAACAAGCTTGAACCATGGGACATTGAAGGTATATATCTCTGTCATGGCATTTGTCTCTCCATATATAAATAAAAACATTCACTGTCTTCTATCTTTTTTTCTTTTGAGAGAATAATTTTGGTCAATAGTTGTGATCATTATTATTTTTTCTAGAATTAAAATATATATAGACTTTATAAGACATACAAGTACTTATTAACAGAAAATGTTCAAATTAATATATAAGGTTCGACTCCTATGACAGAGCCAAGAAAGATAATAGGGTGAGATAAAATTTTCAGCATATACAAGATATAATTGTGTAATTATTTTTATAACACAAGCATATTTTTTGTAATTTTCTGAAAACATATCTTGGAAAAAAAAATGGGCCAAGATAGACAAGTGCCTCTGAATTCATTTAGCTCTGTCACTTGTCAATTCTAAGCAAAATTGTTAGCAAAAAAAAAAAATCTTAAAAATAAATGTTCCTCCAAGTCTTTTGTTTTTGTTTATTAGTGTTATTTCATAGAATTAATGTATTTGAGTGTGACTTTATACAGAGAAGTGTAGGATAGGGACATGGCCACAAAATGAGTGGTACCTTTTTAGTAACAACGGTAAGAAGTACCTATACGGTACACGAACCAACCGTGCAACTGCATCGGGTTTTTGGAAGGCCACCGGCCGAGACAAAGTCATCCAGACGAGCTTAGGATGTATTGGTCTTAGAAAGACTCTGGTATTCTACAAAGGCCGGGCCCCGCATAGCCGGAAGTCTGACTGGATCATGCACGAGTACCGGCTTGATGACAATATAGGCAACAATTCACAAAGCTCCATTGTAAGTTTTTCATTCTTTAATTAATAAGACTGATTAAGACATCAATTATGTTCATTACATAGATCATATGCAGGGATTGTCAATTATATCCATATAGAAATGAAGATTCTTAGCTTACTTAAATGTTCATAGACATAATATTTATTCATAATTAAGTACTCACAGACTTAATGTTTTATGTATACTTTATGTCATTAATTAACAGAGGAGCTAAGGCTTTCCATTTTTTATACTTGACCGAAACCACCTTGTGGATTTCGACTTTCAAACATGCATCTTTCACACAGAGAGCATCACCTTTAACTAACAAAGCTAGACATGATTTTTATAGTTAATTATATATCATTGGATAAAATATAACAATGAGATAATTAGTTATAATGACATTGTTGTCCATTTGTAACAGATACCATATTCAATTAAAGAAGCAACACAAGATGAAGGATGGGTCATTTGTAGAGTTTTCAAAAAGAAGATGCACTTCCATACTAAAGCATTGCATGACATTGACAACAATTATTCCCTAATGGACATCTCCAGTAATGACAAGCTAGATAATTTCAACATTAGCAATGTAACCCCTGAAAAATCTCCTACTACCACCATGCATGAAAGATTTGCACAATTCCAACCTCAGAAGAATTCGACCGTAACATCGGTGCCAACTGATTGGGCTACACTCGACAAGTTTGTCGCATGTCAGCTTAACGGCACTTCGCCTGACATGTCGACTTGTATCTACCCGTGTATCCTTCCGATTCCCTCATGAATTCGACCGTTGTGATTTGTGTTATATAACAGGCTGCAAAAGAGTGGGCACATATAATCCCACCTTTGCAAAATCCACCCCTCTAATATAAATAGGGAAATAAAGTGTTTGTAATGTTATATAGAAAATAGCTAGGTTTGTAAAACAGAGTAGATTATTAGATAAACAGAGCTCTGTTTCAACTGTTTGTGTTTGGCCGCACAACATGTGAAATTTTATTTTGTTGCAATTGGTTCTCAATCTCAAAATATGTAGCTGCAATTGAAAGAATAATATTTTAAGTAAATATGTTTAATTTAATGTCATTGAACAAATTAACTAATTAATTGACTAAAAAATAAATACTCGGAGCATTTGCAATCATTCCCCCCCAAAAAAAAAAAAAAAAAAAATTAGTTTCTCTATTCTGTGAATTTCTTATCTTGCAGATCCTCTGTATCAAAAACTATACGTGGTGTGTCCAAACTATTTATTTACATAATTTATGTTAGTTTATTTAAAACTCATCGTTTAATCAAGATCTAACGGTTTAAATTATACATGATTTGTGTGACTATATGTTGTGCCGTGATCAGATATTTTGCGTGACTACCCGTGTTGTACTAAATTCTCAAAGACTAACCACATCACACAAATAATCACGACACATAATTAATATAAGTACCGTACTTACCGTGATGTATCCGGTGACATCACGCAGCATGTGCTGCGTGTCTTATCTGTTCGTGATTGCATATTAGGATCTTCCACGGCTGAATTTTCTCTTAACTAAAGGAAAAAATAAATGATAGTTAGTGCGTAATTTTAAAAACAATAATGAGTTTTTACATTGTGTTGTATTAATACTGATTTTTTTTTTTATCGTTCTTGTTGTTTGGGTAAAGTATGATATAATATTATTGATATTAACTTCTCTAAATTAAGGATTTTTTTTATCAAGTTCTTATACACTATATTGATTATACACCTATTTTGAATAATTTTCATGTTAAAAAAAATATGTGAATGAAGAGGAGGGTTCAAATGCACCCAAAATTTTATGCTCCCATTTGCTTCCATTTTTTTTATCTCATTTATCTTCATTTTCAAAGTCCGAATAGTCAATCTGAACCGTTTAACATGATCATCATAATAAAATATGCTTAGAGACTAAATTTTATATTTTTTGGAATTTTTTTACTATTTTTTAAGATAGGTACAAAATTATTGTTTTAAGGAGATTCTGGAGCATCCGATAAAGTGATTTTGTACATATCTTAAAAAATAGTAAAAAAATTCCAAAAAATATAAAATTTGGTCTCCAAGCATATTTTATTATGATGATCACGTTGAACGGTTTGGATCGACTATTCGGACTTTGAAAATGAAGATATCGAATTAGGAGCAAATGAGAGCATGAAATTTTGGGTGCATTGGAACCCTCCTCGTGAATGAATTGTTCAGTTGCATTGTGAAAATTATCATTGAAAATTTTATACTTTAGATTGTATGAATTGAAATTAAAATTTATTTTGATTCACTAAGCCTCTATGTTGCTATATATGGGTAAATAGTTTTTAAACCTTTATTATAAATTATTGAAATATTATTGTGCTAAATATATTGCCTTTATTCAATAGAAAATTTACAAGTTATTAAAAATTATTGAAATATTATTGTGCTAAATATCATTGATTATTTGTTCTTTTGTCAATTTCATATAAGGATGAACTGTCCTTGGCATCTGTAAAAAAAAAGGTCCGAATATATTTTATTTTTTTTCATAAAATTGTTGATGTAACATGATAAAACAACTTAATTTTATTACTATGATAACCAATAAAATAACAATTGATGGAGGCAGTGTTGTAAAAAACGGTGTTAACCGCCGATTAAACGGCCGTTTAATCGGAAACGGCAGCCAAACTGCTACGAATACGCTTAGCGGATGCCTGTTAGCGGATAAAAACGATTAATCGGCCGTTTTCCCGTTTAATCGTCCATTTATTCCCGTTTTTTTCTTCCTTTTCTTCCCCTTTTTTTCCTGTTTTTTCCCTTTTTTTTCATTTCTGTTTTTTCCGTTTTTTCCAGTGAATATTTATTTTTCACATTGTTTTTTTTTTCTATGATAGTGTGTGATAATAATGTTTATAAATTATGTATTGTAGTTTTATTTGTGCTTGAATATACATCCAATATTTTTATATATGTTTTTTTTTTCTTCTTACTTACTTTGAAATTGATTAATTCTTCTATTATTTATATACCATATATTTTTCTTACTTACTGATGTAATTTTTTCAATTAGTACGACATGTTTATTTATGAAATTAATTATTATTATAAATTAAATTTAGTGATTTTAAGTTAGAATGTTTTCTTTCTTTCAAATAATATGTTATTAGTATTTGAAAATGCTTAATTCTCAAATTTATTTTTTATTAAATAAATGTGTTACTTACACATGCAAAATACTTATGTGTTCAGAAGAAATAAGCGTAGTGTCATGTTATAATAATAAAACTAACTTAAATTAAGTTTATTTGATAAGTTTAATGAGTTAAATAAATTATTTTTAATAAATTATGATATATATACATAAATTTGATAACAACGTTAAATTATCCGTATAATTCCGATTAATCGGTCACATACCGATTAATCGCTTGGCAGCACTCCGTCCGTCCGACGACGGCATACCGTTATTTACAACACTGGATGGAGGCCCTAATAACTGCTAGTATTGACATGGTGAGAGAATTTTGAGGTTCAAGTTTGTCATGGATCTATTTGAGAATCCCTTGGCCGATCTTAGCATGGTAGATCCTATTGGGAAGAATGTAATTTAAAGTAAATGAAAACATTTTAGAAACAGAACATACTTTGATTAATTTATTTTTATGGGAATTGATGGTTTTGGGAATGAGAATTTTAACATTAACTTGTTGATTCTCAAATAGGATGATGTTTGTTTAAATACTTTCGTTATGTTGCACTTGTTTAATTAATTTTAGTCTTTGTGCTTGATTTTTGCGTTTAAAGAGTTGTTAAATTGTGTTAATTAAAACTTGTTGTACTGTTTAATTATATTTTGTATAATTAATTTTAGACTATTTTCTTTCCTTTTCTATTATTTGGCTGCTCATTTTTTCTTCATTTGCTGAGCCAATCAGCTTTCTCTATTTCTAGCAATTTTTTTGTATTTTCTAATTCATTTCAATCCCCTTTCTACTACAAAATTCATTATAATTCTTTTAAAAGTTTGTAATCATCTTGGCATAATTTTAGGATCAAACAATAAGATAGTCGTTTGCTTCTATTATTGGCCAATAAATAATTATGCAATCAATCTTTAAATTAATCTCATTTAAGTGATCAAAATAAACTTTCAATCACCATTAGGCAGCACTAATATCACAATAATTATTTTGAAAAATATTTGGAATCGGGATTTTGTTTGTTTATTTTATAAATGCAATTGATTAGAAAAAAAATGGAGCTAGACCTCAGAAAATATCTCTGCTATATGAGCCAACGTTTTATACCCAAAAAAAATGTGAGAGAGGGTAATTAATAGCTGTCAATATTTGGGGAAAAAATATAGCTTGGACTTAAACTAAAAAATCCGTGACACATGAAATCTCATTAAATTCCGAGTTTGGTTTCGAACACCTTCTAAAATTGTGAAAATATAAAGTTTAAACTAAATAATGGAATAATATTTAAAAAGTTTTTTAATGAAGAGATATATATATATATTTTTTTTGGTACAATTATGAAAATGACTCTTGTATCATTTAATATCGATGATCATTATTTTGCATAATATTGAACGTATAATAGAATCATATAAAATTTACAAAACAGGCCTGTCTATGAAATATGAATCATAGTGGTCACCGTATGTTGTCATCAATTTAATTAACATTTATCAAGTAACTGATAAAATTGATTTAAACAGTGTACATTTTATTATATAGTGACAAAACATCCAACCAAAGAAAAGTTCCCAAAATAACAACCTGGAAACATATATCAAGGAAAACACTAAATTTTTTTTTTTTAAAAAGAGTGATAATAACATGAATTTTAATGCTACACAAAAGGATTTTACAAACACACATGAACAAATCATTCCCAATTTTTTTTTTTGATAGTCTGTAGACTCTACCTACTCACACACGCTTTATTTTTTTTTAGGGTACAGCTAACAGTCCCCGGCCTACAATCCCCAGAAAATCCCCGGATAAAACAGAAAATACCCGGTAAACCAATGAAACAAATCCGGTAAACCAATTCACTTAAACCTACATATTTTATCAAATAATTCGGAAATTCTAGCGACTTTTGAAAACACAGGTAATATATCCACGTGATCCTCCCAAAACCGCGTGGTCCCCACGAAACAGCCTTCCAGAAGGTATCTAACAAAAATGGCAGTTAAAAAAACTGGGACCACATTCTAGAAGATATCTAAGTGAATTTACACGTGGATCACCTTCTTAAAGGAATCTTACGAATTTTAGATTTGAGGCAACTTGTAAATTCTGTAAACAGAAAATAATACAAAATATGCATTACAATTCTGTAAATTGCAACTGTAAAACTAAATTAAATTCAAAAACTTTTAATTTTAATTTCGAAAAGAACAAGTGGCATTTTATACCTGAAAATGAAAAGAAAATGTAAGTAACCAAATGATAATGTCTGCCAGTTATATATTATCAGGATGACACAACAACCTAAAATATTCTGTAAACACACTCCATAAATATTGTAAACATACTGCACCAATTCTGTAAACAAAATGCATAAATTCTAAATATATAGTTCTACACTTTTATAATCATATCACCAAAACACTGTTTACACATCACCAGAATCACCAAAACAATGTTTACACATCACCAGAATTACTTAGAAACAAACATCAAAGAATATAAATGTTTCACTCACCAAAGTTTATATTCTTCACAAAATTCTCTATAATTCTATTATTTCATTTCAAATTACAAACTCTGTAAATGTATTTCATCAATTATGTAAATTTATACATTAAATTCGGTAAACATATTCAACAATTTTTCAACTCAATTACATTACTTTCGAAGATGCTGCAAATTATTCTGAGGATGGGATAGAAGTCTCATCGCCAAGTATAAACCTTTCTTTAGTAATGTCCTACTGCAAAAATTCAACAATAATATCAATATTATGTTAACGAAAGTATATTTAATAATAAAAGAAGAACAACATAAGTAGGTAACCTGAGAAAAATTCATTGGCGTGTCAGTTATCAAGTTGTACACGTAACGCAATACAAAGATTGCACAGTCATGCGAATCATGCTGTTTCGGGCAATTCTGACTTTGAGAAACAATGCTGTTCTTCCAAGATTTATCACCTGAAAAAAAAATTCAACATTACAAAATTAGTCGCTATAGGAATAATGAATAAGTTCTGTAAACATAGAATTTCTATAGACAAAATATTATAGTTGTAAAGTACTCACGGAGGCGCCAGCTGAGAAATTCATCTAGCTAGATTAATGTATACCAGTGACAGCCCAAAAATGATGAATTTAACTCTCCGGCAGAAGTAAAATATAGGACTCTTTTTCCTTGCAAGTCGTATGCGGAGAGGACCCAATGATGCTTTGCACACATTGGAACAAAAAGCCATCTTATTTTCTCAAACTGATCGGAAAATAATTGCGACAAGTTTTTCAGGCCTGTCTCATGGTCATACATGTGCATGACACGTATGACAAGAAAAAAAACATCACTAATTGAATCTTGTAAACATATCAAATAAATTATGTAAACATATCACATAAATCCTATAACATATCACATAAAATCTTCTAAACATATGACATAAATCCTGGGTACTTATCCTATCAATCCTGTAAATATATCACATAAATCATGTATACATATCACATGAAATATTCTAAACATATGGCATAAATCCTGTGTACATATACTATAAATCCTGTAAACATATAACATAAATCCTGTATACATATCACTTAAAATCTTCTAAACATATGACATAAATCCTGTGTACTTAAACTATAAATCCTGTAAACATATCCCATAAATCCTGTATACATATACAAATTTTAGCAGTAAAATTAATATAACTGAATAAATTAACTTACTACAATGTAAGGAGATATAAAGAACCATGGATGCCTCACAGGTGTCTCCAACTACATGACATGTAGTGCCATCTCAAGAAGCTACATGAAACATCATGAAATATATGGATGAACAACTAATTAGTTTATATTAAAATTGAACAAATATGAAATTCCAAATTTAAATTTATTACCTCACTAGAAATATTTTCCTATGGCACCATCAAATCTGTAAAATATTGAACTCTGCAAAAAACATGCCTTGCCAACCTGTGCTCGAAAGCCATATCCTTATCTACCAGCTTCTTCTGTTTAACTTCGGCCCACCAGTCGTCTAGTATGCTGGTAAAATAATATGACACCTTCTCTCTATGTTGGTACATAAACTGTTCCGGCAGGGGAGGCTTCTCAACCAGCAGGTCACCTCGATCAGCAAATAGAGAATTGGCGAATGACCAGTCAGCATCATTGTAACATTCTTATATAAAATCCATTATATTAAAAGGTTTATATGCATTAAAAATATATATAAGGTTATATGTGCATAATTTAAGTCCTTGTGTAATAATAAAAACTTAGAGGGACCAAATGGCAAAAGAGCCAAAACCTTGTCATACCCATCTCTTTGTACTGAATGGTACCACCGCTTGGACCGTAAATAATTGAGTGAGGGTGTGTGGGTTGCGCAAGAAAAAAAAAAAAAGGGGAGAAAGGAAGAGAGTGAAATCGGCGTGATCGATCGAATCGTTCGTAGTTTCGAGATCAGAACGAAGCTCTCTACTCAATCGAACGATTAATTTGAGTTGGTAAGGCAACCGGGTACTAAATCTCACGAGACGTCTGAGACGTAAGGTCTGTTTACGCGCAGCATATTTAGGTGCGGGATTTCTGGACTTGTTTGATATTTTATATTCAGAATTAAACTGTGTTTCGATTGACATGTTGATTATTGATTGAATTGCAACATCGGATTGTGTTGCATGTGCATTGCATTGCCCAAATAAAGTGAAACTTGAATTGTTTTATCTGATTGACTTGCATGCTGGTATGGTTATAAATTGTGTTGATCTGAATGATCTGATTTTGGAATTAAAGTTACCGTGCTTTATATCACCATCGGTTGGTGGATAGGGTATTATTGTCATCCACCGTGATGACGTCACCCAGGGGGTGAAACCGGACTTGTCAGAGTCTCTGCAGGGACTTTGACGCCCAGTGTTCTAAAGCTTTAGATCGTCTGGCCCTCGGCAATTCCCAGTACCGATTGGGACGAGGGGTAAGTGACTTGTATTATGATTGTGGTTATATGTGACTTGTGTATCGGAGGCATTACCCAGGGGGAATGCGTTTGGATGGTCAATTGGCTTTATATGGATTTTCTGGATGCGAATTGAAACCAGGACTTTTAATTAAATGGTTAGGCCCGTAACTACGGATGGGTGTCATGAGAAAAAAAGGTTTTACCTGGCGCAGCCGTCTGTAGGTGTCTGTAACCCTAAAGATGAGAGGGAACGAATTAAGGTCCAGATCGGTGGAACATCTGTAGTTACTACCCGATATTCTGAAACCGAGTAAACCAGATATTGTGTGATTGAATTTCATCTTGGCAATTCCTGAATTGTGATTTCATTTGGATATATATGTTGTCGGATTTATGCATTCATTTTTACAAATGGTTATAAATTGATATGAACTTTATTTGTGTCTCATTTTGAATATAATCTGTGATTGCAAGTCCAGGGATTATTTTGTGGCAATTATCGCACTGAGAATTCAATTCTCATCCCTTTTTTGGGTAAATTTTTCAGGTTCCGGTTTGGCGGATCCGAGAGAGGCAGAGGTCGGTAGGCCCTGGTTTCACCGCTGTGTAGCTCGTCTAGTATTGTGACATTAGAGATTATGTATATAGTTATGTTTTGGTTGTATATATATATATTCTCTATGTCATTTTGTGATGCGTATCCATCGAGATACGGGTTTTGTATACTGTGACCTGACCAGTTGGGATTTGAGATCTGTATATGTTATTTGTTTGTTATGTTTGCGTGTTATGTTTTACTTTTTATCATATCGTAATTGCCTAGTGGGTATACGGGCAACCGTATGCCTACGGCAGGAGCACCTGTCGCACCTCATGGGGCACCGGGGTGTGACAGGTCTTCTCCGGTGGTATCAGAGCATGGTTTAAAACCAAACCAGACTTGTTTGGATACGAGAGTGGTATACGTATTAATTGAGGCTGGCACGACTATACGAATTTTGTATGATAAGTAAAGAATATAGAATGTTATAAACTAACTTTGTTTATTCAGAAATGGAAACACCACGCCGAGGTAGAGGCAGACCTCGGAGGAATCCGGAACCAAATCCGGAGTTGGTTGTCGAGCCAGTTGTGGATCAGGCTGGGGGTGGTCCAGTTGGTGCGGGTGGCGCTGGAGGAGCTGGTAGAGACCGGGACTTGGATGACCGGTTGATTGCGGCCTATGAGAGAGGTCGCCAAGCACAGATGCGGGATGCAACACCGGTAGCTCACGGGGGTGCACCTGAAGATTTCAGAAGGTTATATGATGCATTTTTGCGCTTGAATCCGCTGCGTTATGATGGAACCGGCGGGTATGCGGCAGCTGAGGAATGGCTGGCGCAAATAAATGCAAAGTTGAATGTATGCCGTGCCCCCGATGAAGATAAAGTGGAGTTAGTTGAGCAGCAGCTGGAGAGTGATGCTCAATTCTGGTGGGATGGAGTCCGACGAAATTATGACGGGGATGAAGCGAGGATTCCTTGGGAATGGTTCGAACAGAAATTCAATAAGAGGTTTCTGAGCAATATACAGCGTGAAGCGCTGCGGAGAAAATTCTTGGAGTTGAAGCAAGATGGTCGTCCGGTGGTTGAATACAATAGTGAATTTCTGACTTTGTCTCGTTATGCTACGGATATAAGAAATGACGTGGAAAGGTATATTAGGCAATACTTGGATGGGTTGGATGGGCATATTTCTATGATCGTGGATACTCCGATGGCGACGGAGTTACAAGCAATGATGGATCACGCTGAACAGATTGAGATGCATGGGAAGCGGAGGAAAGAGCAAGTGGCTGAAAGGAATGTGAAACGAGAAAGAGGCTCGAGTGGGCGGATGTCGAGGTCGAGGGGAGGACCATCATTTGCTAGACCCGCTCGGCCGAGTATGGCGCCAAGACCCCCGTTCAGACAGATGTCCATGCCGGGTTTTAGATCGGTGATGCCTTCGCAGTGGTGCCGATCATGCAATCAAGCGCACGACGAGGTTGATTGTAGGCGCAAGGCTAATACTTGTTTCGTGTGTGGTAGCGCCGGACATTGGGCAAAGGAGTGCCCGAATGCGCTTATGAGGATGCGAGGCGCTAGTAGCGTGGGAGGGTCTGCTAGTGTTGGGCGTGGCGCGCGGACGTGGCGCATCTCATGCTAGCGGGGCTAGCGCTAGCAGGGCTAGCAGCGCCGGTAGCGTTGGCAGGGTTAGCGGCGTTGGCAGCACCGGCAGGAACAACGGCAAGGCGGCGGCGCATGCGCTTAACATTGCTGGAACTTCGCACAACGCTGCAACTGCGGTGGGAGATGGCCAGACTAACGTAATGACAGGTATACTCTCTGTATCTGATCATGATGCGTATTGTTTGATTGATACGGGGTGTAGCCATTCGGTTGTGTCGAGGGCGTTGGTGGAAAAGGGTAGTTGGCCAATTGAGACGTATAATCAAGTTTTAAATGTTCAAACCCCGTTTGGTTCAACTGATCAAGAAATCACCTTATGCCGAAACCGAAAGATTAAGATAAACGGGAGGGAGTTTGAGGCGGACTTGTTGGTGATGGAGATTTCCGGTTATGATGTGTTATTGGGTATGGATTGGTTAACGAGACATGCTGCTACTATTGATTGTCCGCATCGTCGGATCCATTTCGCGAATTCGAGAGGTATGTCTTGCATACTCAATTGTAGAGAAATTGGGAAACTAACACCGTGTATTTCGGCTGTAGAGATGAAACATTTATTAGAATCAGGGTGTGATGCTTACTTGGCGGCCGTAGTTTATGCGGCTGCGGCAGTTCCAGAGATCAGCACTATACCGGTAGTATCAGAATTTTCGGATGTGTTTCCAGATGAGATTGTGGGGTTGTCACCTGAGCGAGAAGTGGAGTTCGGTATCGAATTGGTACCGGGTACAACACCTATTTCAAAAGCGCCGTATCGAATGGCACCGGCAGAACTGAAAGAACTCAAGGCGTAATTGGAAGATATGTTGGAAAGTGGATTTATCAGACCCAGCACGTCGCCGTGGGGCGCGCCAGTGTTATTTGTCAAGAAGAAAGACGGAACTTTGCGGTTGTGTATTGATTACCGCGAATTGAACAAGGTAACCGTTAAAAACAAGTACCCGTTACCGCGGATTGACGATTTGTTTGATCAGTTGCAGGGATCTTCGATATATTCAAAGATTGATCTGAGAACAGGGTATCATCAGTTGAGGATTCGGCCGAGCGATGTGGATAAGACAGCATTCCGTACAAGGGACGGGCATTATGAATACTTGGTCATGCCATTTGGGTTGACGAACGCACCAGCAGCGTTCATGGACTTGATGCACCGCGTATTTCATGATTTGTTGGATTCGACAGTTGTGGTGTTCATTGATGATAAACTGATATATTCGCGCTCGCGAGAGGAACATGAGGTACACTTAAGAATTGTTTTGCAAAGATTGCGCGAACATCAGTTATTCGCAAAATTTTCGAAATGTGAGTTTTGGTTGGAGGAAGTTTCATTTTTGGGGCATGTGGTTTCTGGAAAAGGGTTAGCGGTGGATCCCGAAAAGATTCGGGCTGTGACAGATTGGAAGAGGCCAGAGACAGTTACTGAAATTCGCAGCTTTCTGGGGTTAGCCGGGTACTACAGGAGATTTGTACTCGGGTTTTCGCGATTAGCTGCGCCACTTACAAAATTGTTGCATAAAGGTGTGAAATTCGATTGGGGTACCGTGCAAGATAAAAGTTTTGAGGAATTAAAGAGTCGGCTGGTATCCGCACCAGTCCTTGCTATGCCGACTACTGATAAGGAGTACACGGTTTACACCGATGCATCTCAATTGGGTTTGGGATGTGTATTGATGCAAGATGATCATGTAATTGCCTATGCATCTCGGCAATTGCGACCGCACGAGCAAAATTACCCGACTCATGATTTGGAGTTGGCGGCGGTGATATTTGCACTAAAGATTTGGCGGCATTATCTGTATGGCGTGAGATGCCGTATATTTACAGATCACCAAAGTTTGAAATACATTTTCACGCAAAAAGAGCTGAATTTGAGACAAAGGCGGTGGTTAGAATTGATGAAAGACTATGACTTGGATATCCAGTATCATGCAGGAAAAGCGAACAGTGTAGCAGACGCATTAAGCAGAAAGAGTCAGGTAAACCTGGCGTCAGTGATTACAAGTGAAGCGCATCTTCTTGAGGAAATGCGCAGATTGGAAATACATGTTGGCGCATCACGCGAATTTGCGTTGGATATTGCATCTAAGTGTATTGGAGGTGGAATTGAGGCGGGTACACCCGCAATTACATCAGTTGTACTAGCAGCGGTTGAGATCCGATCAGAGTTACATGAGCAAATTCGTGCAGCGCAACAAAATGATCCGAAATGTCAGAAATTTAAACTGCACTACGAGTCAAATGTTGATTCACCGTTTCAAGTTCAAAGAGATGGCATCTTGCGGTTTCACGACCGTATTTGTGTACCAAGTAATTCGGAGTTGAAAGATCTGATTTTATCGGAGGCGCATGACTCGGGTTACACTATCCATCCAGGGGAAGTAAAGATGTATCAGGATTTAAAGAAGTATTTTTGGTGGCCGAAAATGAAACAAGAGGTGCAAAGGTATGTTGAAAAATGTCAAATATGTCAGCAAGTTAAAGCGGATCGGCGGAGAAAAGCAGGATTGCTAAGACCGCTGGAAATACCTACAAAGAAATTCGAGTCAATCACAATGGATTTCGTAAGTGGATTTCCGAGGACGGTCGGAAGGTATAATACAGTTTGGGTAATTGTGGATCGGCTGACGAAGATAGCGCATTTCATTCCGCTTCGAATTGAGACATCTGGACAAGAATTGGCGGAATTGTTTCTGAATTATCAGTTTAAATACCATGGTTGCTCGCGCAATATCATTTCTGACCGAGATCCTCGATTTACTTCTCATTTCTGGGAGAGTTTTCAAGAGACAATGGGTACCAAGTTGAGATTCAGCACCGCGCATCATCCGCAGACTGACGGTCAGTCTGAGCGCACTATTCAGACGTTAGAAGACATGTTGCGCTCCTGCGCGCTAGGTTTACAAGGTTCGTGGGTTGACCATTTGTATCTGGTGGAGTTTGCGTATAACAACAGTTATCATTCGAGTATTGGTATGTCACCGCAAGAGGCGCTGACAGGACAGCAGTGTCGTACTCCGCTGTGGTGGGGACCAGCGGGTACATATCCACCTACGGGACCGCAAATGTTAGAAGAAATTGCTGAGAAAACGAAAATGGTTTTGAGTCGGCTCAAGTCGGCTCAAGAAAGACAAAAGAAATACGCTGATATTCATCGAAGACCGTTGGAATTCCAAGAAAGTGATCATGTATGGCTTCGGGTTTCGCCTGTCAGAGGCGTGCATCGATTTGGTGTTTCAGGTAAGCTAAGTCCCCGATATATTGGGCCTTTTCAGATTTTGCGACAAGTTGGGCCGGTAGCGTACGAGCTTGCGCTACCACCAGCACTAGACCGGGTTCATCCGGTATTCCATGTATCACAACTACGCAGATATGTGCGAGATCCGTCGCATTGTATTGATCATTCGGGTTTACACGTGCAAGAGGATCTGACGTATCAGGAAGAACCAATGCAGATATTGGATCGAAAAGAACAACGTCTTCGAAGTAAGGTGATCAGGCTTGTATTGGTAAAATGGGGACGCCATTCTGATAAAGAAGCGACGTGGGAACTCGAGGAGAGCATCAGAGAAAAATATCCGGAATTATTCGACAATTAAGGTACGTAATTACGTTCAGCAGACTGAACTTTATTTTAAGGGAGGGAGAAATGTAACATTCTTATATAAAATCCATTATATTAAAAGGTTTATATGCATTAAAAATATATCTAAGGTTATATGTGCATAATTTAAGTCCTTGTGTAATAATAAAAACTTAGAGGGACTAAATGGCAAAAGAGCCAAAACCTTGTCATACCCATCTCTTTGTACTGAATGGTACCACCGCTTGGACCGTAAATAATTGAGTGAGGGTGTGTGGGTTGCGCAAGAAAAAAAAGGGGAGAAAGGAAGAGAGTGAAATCGGCGTGATCGATCGAATCGTTCGTAGTTTCGAGATCAGAACGAAGCTCTCTACTCAATCGAACGATTAATTTGAGTTGGTAAGGCAACCGGGTACTAAATCTCACGAGACGTCTGAGACGTAAGGTCTGTTTACGCGCAGCATATTTAGGTGCGGGATTTCTGGACTTGTTTGATATTTTATATTCAGAATTAAACTGTGTTTCGATTGACATGTTGATTATTGATTGAATTGCAACATCGGATTGTGTTGCATGTGCATTGCATTGCCCAAATAAAGTGAAACTCGAATTATTTTATCTGATTGACTTGCATGCTGGTATGGTTATAAATTGTGTTGATCTGAATGATCTGATTTTGGAATTAAAGTTACCGTGCTTTATATCACCATCGGTTGGTGGATAGGGTATTATTGTCATCCACCGTGATGACGTCACCCAGGGGGTGAAACCGGACTTGTCAGAGTCTCTGCAGGGACTTTGACGCCCAGTGTTCTAAAGCTTTAGATCGTCTGGCCCTCGGCAATTCCCAGTACCGATTGGGACGAGGGGTAAGTGACTTGTATTATGATTGTGGTTATATGTGACTTGTGTATCGGAGGCATTACCCAGGGGGAATGCGTTTGGATGGTCAATTGGCTTTATATGGATTTTCTGGATGCGAATTGAAACCAGACTTTTAATTAAATGGTTAGGCCTGTAACTACAGATGGGTGTCATGAGAAAAAAAGGTTTTACCTGGCGCAGCCGTCTGTAGGTGTCTGTAACCCTAAAGATGAGAGGGAACGAATTAAGGTCCAGATCGGTGGAACATCTGTAGTTACTACCCGATATTCTGAAACCGAGTAAACCAGATATTGTGTGATTGAATTTCATCTTGGCAATTCCTGAATTGTGATTTCATTTGGATATATATGTTGTCGGATTTATGCATTCATTTTTACAAATGGTTATAAATTGATATGAATTTTATTTGTGTTTCATTTTGAATATAATCTGTGATTGCAAGTCCAGGGATTATTTTGTGGCAATTATCGCACTGAGAATTCAATTCTCATCCCCTTTTTGGGTAAATTTTTCAGGTTCCGGTTTGGCGGATCCGAGAGAGGCACGAGGTCGGTAGGCCCTGGTTTCACCGCTGTGTAGCTCGTCTGGTATTGTGACATTAGAGATTATGTATATAGTTATGTTTTGGTTGTATATATATATATTCTCTATGTCATTTTGTGATGCGTATCCATCGAGATACGGGTTTTGTATACTGTGACCTGACCAGTTGGGATTTGAGATCTGTATATGTTATTTGTTTGTTATGTTTGCGTGTTATGTTTTACTTTTTATCATATCGTAATTGCCTAGTGGGTATACGGGCAACCGTATGCCTACGGCAGGAGCACCTATCGCACCTCATGGGGCACCGGGGTGTGACAATCATAATCCTTGAATCTTAATGGTCTTATTTTTTTAGAGCTGACATAACTATCTTTGAAATTTAACCACAACATCTTTGCTCGAGGTGGCCTATAAGTTTCACTCACAACAATGTCGAGATACTCAGCTGGTAGTTTTCGAACATTTTGAGCGGGTGGTTTGTCAACATTTACAACCTTTTCCTTCTGTTTCTTTCTGACAACTGGTTTTGCTTCAATTGGCTTTTCTGCCTTTGTCTTCCTCGCCACAACTTTTCTACATTTCTTCATTTCTTTCACTGGCATCTTCTCAGCAACCTTTTCCTGAAAATTATAAATTATATTTTCTAAAAATATCCTGTAAACAATTTAACTTGAAACAATTATATAACTATTTACCTCTTGAATCACTTCAACAACTTCTGGACTTTGTACTTGTGGACAAAATTCGCAAAGTATTTTTGCAACCCTAGTCCTGTTTTCAACATCAATAACCTGTAAATTACAAAAAAAAAAATTGTAAACATAAACAAATGAAGCTATACATAAATTGCAAACAGATTCTAACAAATCAAGTAAAAAATAAAATAATTTCATCTGGAACATACTAAGAATCAGGACAACTACCTCATGATTTTCGTGATCAATTTTGTCAGTTTTGTTCACCAAAATTATAACGTCAACTACATCTTCATCAACAACATTATGCACTACCACTTTCTGTTCCTCCATTGCAGTTAAAAACTCATCACTTCCATCACCAGCAACTGTACCCAAATTTTGCTCAATACCAACTTTATCTTCTGTACTCTTCATACCCACTTCATCTTTTGTACCCTTCATCCCTAGTTCCTCCTTTAATGTTAAACAAGTATCTTGTTCTTCAACAAATATTGTGTCATGAATTTGTTTACCACCCTCATTCAAAATTTGTTCTTTTGCCATTACAGTCACATCCAAATTTGCTTCTTCCATTCCAGTTATAAAGGCCTCATCTCCATCAGCAGCAACACTGTCATTTACTGGCTCTTTGGAGCTTTGTGTAAGACCAATTTTAAGACTAAATGAATGATTGCTCCCATCATTAGCTTCCTTCAGACGTTTGTAGACTTTTCTACGTTCAACTGGTGTAGTGCTACCAAAACTCAACTTCTTCTTTTTCAGAAAACTAACAGGAGTATTCACTATATTGGTAATAGGTAGTAGAGGAGAGTGCAGCTTGTCAGAAGAAATCTTCTGTTCTGCTGCAAAAATACATAGACCAATAGTATAGTAAGATTCTGTTAAACCATGAAACTTAACACATGCAACATAAAAAAATAAGAAAATTATAAATCTTACGTGTCTGGATCAAGTGTTCCTTCTTCTCGCATTCCTTCTTCAAAAAGTTTTTCCTTGCAGAGTACTGCAATTCTATTTGATCAACTTCTTCAATTATCCTTTCGATGACATCTTGTGGAATGTCATCCAGTATTGGAATTTTTACTTTTTTATCCACATAAACTATCCTTTCTTTCAGATCTCCCACCATATCTTTGAGATATTTGCATGGTGTTACACCAAATTTAATGTACACGGGGCACATCTCAACAATCAACCTTGACAACGGTTTGTTACTAAATCTCTTCAAGTTGTATTCATCAGAGAGTAGTTCTAAGTACTGTCCAGCCCTAAACCCATCTTGCTGGTATAACTTGTCAGATGGGTGTGTCTCCAGTTTGTCCGATACTCGCGAGACGCACAGCCAAACATGTTGTCCTCAAAGCTACTCCTGAAATACTTCTTGACTAATGCAGGTACCCAGTCGAGATAGCGAGGTACATGTCCGGTGTGACATCTTCCCTTCTGGAACTGGATTCTTTCGAAGAACCATACCTACCAAAATTTCAGATAAGTTCGTTTGGTTCCATTAGTTCCTAAAAATATAGATTATATAAACATAAAGATTGAATTAGGTAAACCAACCAAATAAATACTGTAAAATATTGGTTTAATTCCAATACTTGTATTAATTCCTCATGTACATATTCTGTAAACATACGATCACAATTCGGTATACACAATCAACAAATTATGTAAAAAACTTCCAAAAAAAAATATGAATATTGGTTCTGTTCAGTAATTTCCAATCCCAAGATAGTTAAAAAAATTATTCTGTATGCATTAATTATTTGAACTAAACAAAAACTATGCATCTGTTCACCTACTCCACAAACTATATATTCTATATAGAGGTAGGTTACTTTCATTAACTCTGCATAAATATATTCTGTAAACAAAGCTATCCTATTTGGCAGATACAATAGATGCATTCTGTAAAATAGAATTCATAATTCTATGAACATGAGGTACTTACAATAAGTGCCAGGGCACATCCTGGAAGGTATCCAGACTCAGTGCCATCCTTTTGAGAGGAATCTTCTGACTCTTGTAATTGGCACCACAATGCGGCATTTAGAATATGCATCTCCAAAAGGTCGAAGACTGCTCCGCCCCAGTTATAATTGTTGACTTCATTCAAATTTTCTATGTAAGGAATCAGGTGCATTGGGACGGTGCCACCAGCTTGTGGGAAAAGTATTGTCGTGAAGATATACAACATGAGCATACCGACGACATCTTCTTCTGGGCATCCCTGTTCTAAAGCAATTTCAATCACAGATTCAAGTTGCTTTCTTGAAATAGCTTTCATGCTCGGGAAATACTTGTTTCGCATCACTGATTCTGGGCACTTGACCCGACTAATATTTACCACTTCCCCTGTGCTAGGGAGACACATGATTGTCGATATTTCTTTCGAAACTAATTTCAAATTGAGGTGATGGAACCGGAAATGACCTCTCTCATTGTCCCATAGGCACAATATTTTGTGCACAATAGCATTAAAAATTGACAAATATAACAAATAAAATTGATGAAATCAATTTTATAGATAAAGAGAAAAAACTTACAATTTCTGGTGATTGTTATTTGGGGGAGATGTTGAAATGACGAACAGTTCTGTTTATTAGTAAGTGATAGAAGTCCAAAAGTCGCATCTTTTGGAAGTTAAAAAGCCTCATGATTTTGCTCTTGACTTTCACGAGTTCTGTTCACATCAGTTAGCACATCAACTACATCACATCATTACTTGAATTCTCAACAACATCATACAACAGTACTTTTTATTATTTCATTCCAAATTACAAACTCTGTAAATGTATTGCTTCAATTTTGTAAATTTATACATTAAATTCTGTAAACATATTCAATAAATTTCGTATAAATCTATCTTTAATTGTATAAACATAACACCTCATTATTTCCCTCATGACTTTCCCCGGATTTCTTCACACAAGTTATCAACTCAATTACATCATCACTTGTATTCTAAACAACATGATGCATTGGAAGTTTCCATCAATTTCACCCAACTTATCAACTCAATGTTGTTCTTCAATTGTTTCGGGCAATTCATATTGCTTAAACATTGTTTTACAAATTATGTAAACCAAAATATAGAATGAAAAATCGCAATTATAAAACAAAATAGAAACCTATATTTTCATATGAAAAACTATGCAAAAATCAATCTTATATTTATTGTCAGTATTATTTCTTCTTCACAAACATATCAAGAGGGTTTTTATAAGCCGACTTTCGTGGTCGTCCTTTTGAATTTGATGCAAGTGGTGGAAGAATTTTTCTGGCGGGCGCAGAATTCAATACTTCATTTTCACTACTTGATAAATATTGCAGTTCATTCAACTTTGTTTTGCCTTTCCTTTTTTTGGTTATTGCCTCGTCTGTACAAATAAATGAAATAAGATTAATTATAAAAAAATAGATAAAACTTAACTGCCAAATTATGTTAAATTTAAGTATGCAAGTATTGGTTTATGTCCTACCATTTGTTGTAGCTGTAGCAGGAATTACTATTCTACCGAAAATGTGATCCCAATCATAATTTCTTGTTTCAATTGTTATATAAATTATCAATTATGCTCCATATTATCTTTGAGTATATAAATAAGAGAATACATGTGCTTGTCGAATTAGTAATTAGTTTGTACTGTTGTGCCAATACATGTGCCTGTTGAATTAACCAATGACTCTTTAATTGTTTCATCAATTATTGTGTCACCTGTTATATTAAAATTCAAATTGCTTAATCAGCAAACATCTTGAACGTATCTTGTATTATACTATTCTTAATGCTGTAAATTGCTTCATGTATTATCTGTATCTACAGTAATGCCTGATGAATCAACAATTCCATTCTCTGTTATTTCAGGAATAACTGGATCACCTGAAAATGTTATGTACAATGTAAACAATTTCTGTAGTTAATTGTAAAACATTATATAAATTAATTTATTGTTACCTTTTGCTCTACCCATACATCTTTTCATTTGGTTAGATGAACATTGTTGTCCTTTTTCTTTTGAACTACCTTTTCCTCTACCCCTAGGAATATTTCTTCTAGATCCAACATTATTATTTGTGTTTGAAGCATCCACAACTTCTTCAACTCCAAGAGCAAGGAACAAAATTTCCTGATTATAATAATAAAGTTTCAGATTATATATACAAATAACTTTTTCAGAACATAACATGACAAAAATAAAACAGTTTCTGATGAATACCACAAACCTCTTATTCTGTTTCTAAAAGCTTCCAACCCATCATAAATCAAATTTTGCTGCTCATCACTAACAGAACCATAGCTTATCAAATCTTCAATTATTAGATTAATTGACCTTGTCAGTTCATACCTCCTACAGAAAAAAAACAATAAAATAAACTACATATATATATATACAATGTAGTAAAATAACGTAAAATAACATATTAACTTAGTAAAATACTGAAAGGTACCTGTTATTTTCAACAGTGTTAGTATTGTCGCATCCAACAAGAAGCAAACCTGTTCGATTTTTGTCTTTTCTCCATCTATCAAGTATGTATTTTTCATTTATACAATTTTATTTTTCATGCTTCAACACCATGATAGAATGTGAGCAAACAATGCCACATGCCTCAAACAATCTGTAGATGCATGAAACTTCTAAATGATGAATGTTGTACTGGACCTCAAAATTATTCCCAGAAATGTCATGAACTTCATAAACTCTTGTAGAGTCAGGTAGCTCCAATTTAAAAATACAAGTCAAATTGACCGAAGATCTCAGCTCGTGTTGAAAACGGTAAAATATGGTCAGTGTATACACCTTGGCAAACTGCCTCTCAACTGATAAGCTAGTGTACAACACAGTTGTTTTTGTCTTTGTTTCAAAGTCCTTATCATTTTCTTTCTCCCATATTCTGTGCAAAAGCACTGTCAAAACTACCAACAAACTCAACAAGGGTAGCTTTAGATCTCAGATATTTATCCAGAAAAGCATTCATACCCTCAACACGTTGGGTAGTGTTCATTCCAGCCCAAAACCTATCGTTCAAAAATACTAGAACCCATTTATGCCTCTGTGCAAACATACCGGTAAACCATGGTGAATCTTCTAATCCAGTTTCTAACATTGACCTTAACCATTTTTGTTCAAACTGCAATGTTGTTTGTTCGCACAAAAGTGTACTACAAAGTTTCAGTACAGCAGGCTGTACCTTTTAAACCTCGATTCTACTTCTGATTTAGGCTAGCAAGTGTACAAATCCTATCGTTGGTAATATCGGGTGTCGATCCACAGGACGGTTCAATAACTTAACTAGATTTTTACCTAATTTATCTTCAAACTAGAAGTGTTGAAAAGGTTTGAGTTGGTTGAAATTTTGGTTAACAATATTATAAGGTTGCAAATAAACTAAACTGGAATTCAAAACTAATTTAAAACAAGCGTTTCCCCGGGTTTCGATTTCATCTCGCAACTCGCCTCTTGCTCGACACGACCCGTGTACTCTCGTACACGGCCCATGTCACACGGCCCGTGTAGTCTCCTACACGGTCCGTGTCGACTCGAGTGAAACCGCAGCTGCCCGGTTTCTGCGTTTACGGGCGATTAATTACGTGTAGGATGAACCGACCATACCCGATGTTTCTAAACCTCAACTCTCGTTTGTTGGCTAAATAAACTCGATAATGGAAATACAATTCAATCCTCTTAGGTTCTAACCTAAACTCTCGTTCATTGGTTTGAATGGCCTAAGTTACTTGTTTGGTTTACTAAAGGTATTCAACATCTCTCGATTGCTTGAAAAGTTCACCTCTCGGCTACTAATTAGTCTTCCCTCTCGGTTCATCGACTTACCTCAAATACTTTAGTCCGGTTGAAAGATGAAATTGGACGCAGACCTTGTTAGACGTGGCCAAGCCTAATGGTAAGAACCAAATAATAATCGAACAACACGAAAAAGCAATTAAAATCATACACAAACAAGCAAACACGAAATATCACGCATAATCAAACAACTAGCAAGTAAACAAAGTATTCGACTACATCATGTTCCCAAGAAACTAAATAAATTACTCAAGCATGGTTTCTAAAACAGAATAACAAAAGTAAGATAAACAATTCATTGCAAAAACCGAAAATACGAAGAAGAATCGTCGGAATTCTCTCGATTTCCTCCTCTCTACTTCGTCTCCAAGTTGGTTGTTGTCGAACTCCCTTAGAATCGGTCTCTGTATGAGTTGATTTGTGTTCTCTACGAAATTTCATGCCTTCTGGCCCAAGGGGTCGTTCTTTTATTCTCCATAACCGTCCATCTTTAATTAGGCAATAATCTGTAAATTTAGATTAACTACGGGGATTTGTCCGACACGGTCCGTGTGATATTCTCAGTACGGGCCGTGTGCTCGTGTCTTCTGTCCGGGTCGTGCGGTGCTCGTGTAGGGGGTCGAGTAGGGTATGACACGGTCCGTGTGGATTGTGACTCGGCCCGTGTAGGAAGTCCAGATTGTTGGATTTCACCCTTTCTTCGCCCGTTTCCTACAATAAACAAACAAAAGCGCAGCAGTACCATATTCTATAGATAATCAATGTAATAAACATGATTTTACAGTTTTGGACACAGGTTTTGGTACAAGATTAGGTCGGAAATGTAGCTAAAATAACGAGATATCATTGTTTCTTGCATTGTATACAACACCTTTAATCAACACTTGTATACCATCATTGTTATCTGTACCACCCAATTTACCAGGCACCTTACATAGAATGTGCCACACACAATACCTATGCTCTGTATCAGGACCCAATATATGACTAACCCCTACTTCAATACTTGGGCACTGATATGTCATAATACCACCTGGCTTAACACCGTTCATGCAAGAAAGAAACTTCTTCATACACCATTTATAATCTGCTTCAGTTTCTCTTGCAAGAAGAGCATAAGCAAATATCACTGTTTGCCAGTGATGGTTTACACCAACAAAAAGAACAAGTGGCATTTTATACCTGAAAATGAAAAGAAAATGTAAGTAAAATGATAATGTTTGCCAGTTATATATTATCAGGATGACACAACAACCTAAAATATTCTGTAAACACACTCTATAAATGTTGTAAACATACTGCACCAATTCTGTAAAAAAAATGCATAACTTCTAAATATATAGTTCTACAATTTTATAATCATATCACCAAAACACTGTTTACACATCACCAGAATTACTTAGAAACAAACACCAAAGAACATAAATTTTTAAAATAAGACAAACATAGTACCTATTTGTAAGGTATGTGGCATCCATCACGACAACATCGTGGAAATATTTGTAGGCTGCACGACCACGGCCATCAGCCCGAATATGTTGCACAAATGCCCTTCTTTGCTTTGTGTTTGTATGCATACCAAAATCCAAATCATACTTGCTTCTTCCCCTCGAAATTCTCGAGAGACTAACTTAGCATCATCTCCACCTAATGATCTCAGTTTACTTCTCTTATACTTATCTATATTATTTTTAGCATCTTTTCGTGTAAATGTACACTTCAAATACCCACCAGCTATTTGTGTTACAATATCAACATTATCAGCTGATTTTATTCCTTGGTCTGCATTGTATTCCATCATTTTCGGTATCTCAGTGGAATGAACCGATAACAAGGGATAAGAAACAAAGATCCTGGACTGAGTTCATGGTTATGTGTTAAACAAATGTCACTTATTTCACATACTTCTGTAAGAGGACAATATATCATCCTCAAATACACAGGACATTTTGTGTGTACAACAGGCCTTCGCCTCTGTAGAAAAGGACCACCCTCTATAATTTTCTCCTTTTTCTCTTTGAATTTGTTGCATGCAAATTTGTAATCGGTGAAAATATCACCGTTTTTGTGAAAAGTTCTTTTGCATACACCAAACCCACTTTGGTAACCAAATATCTGCCAATATAGGTACGCTTCTTCAACAGAGTCAAACTTATCCCCGACAGCTGGAGGATTTATTAAACGAATCTCCTCGTCTTCTGGTTCTCTTTCTTGTTGTTTGGCAATGTGTCCACTTCATCATTATCAACAAAATTTGATGCATCCAAATTCAAATCCCATTCATGAATGCTTGAATTTGAAATTCTGTCCTCTACAATCTCTTCATTCAAATTCAAATCCATTATATAACACTGGTTTTAAAAAAAAATAAGCAGATTAGTTATCAGAACATTATAAATATATTCGGCACACTTCATACAAAAATTCTGTAAACTATTTCCTACAATTATGTGAACATACAGACGTGAAATAATTATAACATTGTACAGATATCACAATTGACAACAATTGAAAGAAATTCTGAAACTACGTTATTATTATAAATCAATTCTGTACAAGTAATACAAAAATCATGTAAACCATTTGGTACATTTCTGTTAACATATCGACACAAAACTTTCAAAACAACTCCATATTTACATATTACATAAATCCAGTAAACAATATAGATAAGTACTATAAATCTAGCAGAGTGATCCGGTAAACAATATAGACAAAATGTTTAACTATAGAACAGTATGTGAAATTCATAAATGGTATGATCTATGTATATTGAACTAACAAAAACGTAACATCAAATTTGCAATCTGACAGCAAAATTCGTAACATCCTGACAAATGTAATATGACAGCAAAATTCGTAATCTAACATCAAATTTGTAATCTGACAGCAAAATTCGTAATCTGACATCAAAATTCGTAATCTAACATCAAATTGTAATCTGACAGCAAAATTCGTAATCTAACTTGAAATTTGTAATTTGATAGCAAAATTCCTAATCTGACAGCAAAAATGTCCAAATTCGAAATCTAACAAGAAATTGATAAGAAACTCACTCAATAGCTAATGCAGATGCTCGTATGTGGAGAAGATGCTCATATGCAGAGAAGAAGGCAAACTGAAGAAGACAATCGAAGAAGCAAAAAAATGATCGTGAAGAGAAAAGGGAGAAGAGAAGAGAAGAACGATAACAAAATTCAAAAAATGGAAAGAGGAAAGAACGAAAAAGGAATGGTTTAAATAGGAAACACGTTGTTATCGGAAGTGGGGACCGGCGGACCGCAGTCGTTATCGGAAATCCAAAAATAAAAAGCGGAGACCAAAAATAGAAAGCGAAACCGCATAAATATTATGAAGGGGATTTTCCGGGGATTCCAACTCGGGGGACGGTACCTTTTCTCTTTTTTTTTTTATGATAGCCTCCAAGGTTACCATACACGGTGATGGTGGTGCTGCTTTGCACACAGGAGACGATCCACTTTGATTTTATTTTGTAATTTTTTTCTTTTCTTAACTTTTTAATAATAAAAATAATGATAATTAATTTTGAAATTAAACTTTTAGAATTTCTGAAGTCCAATTTTAAAACAAGATAAAATTATAAATTTTAATCCACTAGATGACTAAAAAGTTCCACAACACAGCTCATGAGATGTTAACGAAGAGGACAAGTGTTAGAGAAAATAGATACCAAGGGGAAAAAAAAACATAACTTCCTATGTATTCTTAAAATTTGACTTTCATATAAAAAAAATGTTCAAAATTAATTATGTACTTCATGGGTTTCCATTTGTGCCGATTTTTTTAATAGAAAAATAAAATAAAAAATATCGATAATAAGAAACAATTCTGACGAAATTTGAAATCTAAGAAAACCGTTATTGTTTATAACGTTAAGATGATTCACATTAATTAACCCCTAACTAACGCAAAGAAAGACGTTACAAAGAGTAACGTCCAGAAAATATTGATTATCGCTAATTATGAGTAAATTAATTTGTATTATCTGGACGTTATAGTTTATAACGTCCGCTGAACGTTACAAACCATCACGATTTTCTTAGATTTCGAATTTCGTCGGTATCATTATCTATTATTGATATTTCTTATTTTATTTTCCTATTAATAAAAAAATCGGCCATTTGTGAGCTCCTGTGTAATGTTTCTCTTGTGATAATTTACAGTATAAGGTGATTTAGATGCATATGGAAAGAAAAAAAGCTGCACAATCGGTACTTGATCCAATTATGTTTTTGTTCACAATAATTGGTACAACAACTTTCATCATTGAACTAGGAAACTACCTTTTATATACTAAAAAAGAAGATCCTAGTTTGCAATCCCTTTAGAACCCATAATTGATTTCTTCAACATTTCATAATGCTTCATTCCCTTGGGTTTCACATCCACAAAACGTTCAAGGAACACTTTCTCTGACATTGAAAGTACGTGCCTCAAAGAAATCTTCCTTCCATACCTTTTAAAATTCAGTATTTCTTTCTCGTTTGTAACCCAACTCACCATCTCAAACCTAAGTCTCACTGTATCCATGTTATAGCACAAAATGGTGGGACAGTGAACAAGCAACTCAAGTGGATGATCTAATTTGTTTGTAAGATAATCTATCTTTTTAATTAAGACATCAGTCGATTGGTTCAACACTGCAGGGGCCATTTTTATCATCTTAACCACGTCATGGTAATCTAAGCCAGAATTGACCAGACATTCAAATCTCTCTTGTAACTTGTCACCTCTGCCTCTAAACTTGGAAGCCACTTTTGCCATCTCATCTGAGCACTTGGCCAAACCTAGTTTTAGCAAAAACTCAGTTTTCGCCTTTAGAAAAAGTTGTTCATCTCCTGTACAAGCCAAGCTGGTAAACTTTGTCGGGTCTGCCTTTATCATGTCACTTAAGCTTTTTGGGGGCAAGCTCAGGTGACATAAAACAGAACCCGAAGTCCTGCATGGAGAAGAGCCCAATATTTTGGGGTGGGTAGAAATAATGCTAGCTACGTCACCAAGTTCCATCCCAATTTCAGTGAGGAAAATTACAGAATGACCCAAATTTTTCACAAAGTTTCCAATTAGTATATGAGGGTTCTTCACAAATAAATTCAACATCTCATCAGGTTTAAGACCAACCTTAATTAATATGGCCACAAGCAAGTATATGTATTTTCCTGATTCGTGAAAAACAAATACGGGTGTCTCCTTGATTAGAGTTGCTAATGCCTGTTTGTCAAAACCCATTCGGTCTAGAAAGGTTAACATTTCAGAAACTCGGCTCCAATTGTATTTGCTCCTATCAGATAAACACCGGATTACCAAATCAAACTGAACTCCAAGGCTACTTAATTTCTCATATACCAGAAGAACATTCAAATTTACTTCCCCCACCAGAAGATTCGGGCAACAAGTGACCAATTTTACAATTGCTGCCCAACTGATGCCAAAATTTTCATAATTTTTTAGTTTATATAATAACACCTCCTCATTGTATCTAAACACTTCTGCTGATTCCAGGTAGATTCTACCAATTTTAATTCTAGGTACCCCATAACTCCATAAAACACGGTAATTCTCTAGCAAGAGAGGATCGTCAGATAAATATATCATTTTTTTTGGTAACAGGTGCTTGTATTTAGTAGGGGACAAACCGATGCTTTCTAAAAAGGGTTCAAATTCATTAATTGGATGAAATTGAAGAAATCTACCGATAGATTGATCAAATCTTCCGTCCTCCTTTAATTTTGAAAGTAGCTTTCTGAGAAACACTGGAGTGTTTTTACTGAGGTACTCAGAATCAGGGAATGAATAGTCTCTAGTGCTGTAGAAATAATCACAGAGATCCTTTTGAAATTGAGAAAAGCTGGCACCGTCCCTTCGGATTCGGGTTGCTATTGTTTTTTTATCTGTAGTAGAAAAGAGCCGACTGTATCTTGAATTATGGATATTTGGGTTGGTTGAAACTCTAAACCAAATTTCTTGGATGAGCATCTTGGAGAGAAGTGAAATCTGGAAGTATTTGCGGTATAGCATAACTTAATCAAGGATTCGTAGAAAGACAAAAGGGAAGGAAAATGTTTATCTCACCACAGATTAGTTAGCATTCATCCAGGGATTTCCATCACTTAGCTCTAGGGTTAGGGTTTTCAAGAGATGTTGACGTGAACAAGGCCCGAGTCTTTTAGTCAATAAAAGAGTGAGCCGGTTTCATAGTCAAAACCCTAGCTAGTATGAATTCAGATCCAGTGAAGTAACCCAAAAATTGAAAACCCCTATAGCTAAGTGATTTGTAGGAAGTGACCAAGGCCAAAAGATTAAGAAATTTTCTGCAAGTAAATGAGAAGAAAAGATTCTAGATCAGATGAAACCGTAAAACCTCCTACATATACTAAGTATGAAACCAACAAAAATAGAATTCAATTCAATTTGAATTTGTACCAGTAAGTATGAAACCAAAAAAAATAGAATTCAACAAAAATACTGCTTGTTTTCCTTGCTTCTGATAGGAAAACAGAACAGCTGAAAGTACAGTGTGTCAGTTATTTTTGTTAATACAATTAGTGATATTTGGCTCAGTAATCTAACTTTTAACACACAAAATCTTCGTCTTCAAGCAGTCTGTTTTACCAGTATAGTACTTGATCATTGTTAATAGGCTATTCGAGTATAACCCAAATCATGCTAAAACAGATTGCTAACCGAGAATAATCCAAATCATGCGAAACCTTGCTAAAACCCTAAAATCAAGTTCCAACGGAAAAATGGTGCCGAGAGAGAGATCGCACCTGAGCGGGACCGAGCCAGAGGAGTCCTCTGAGAGACTGAACAAGAGCGCGATATCTAGCGAGGTGAGAAAGCGAGCGAGAGTGTACTGTGAGGTGAGAGAGCGACAGACAGAGGCGACTTAGCCGCGAATAGGCTCCTCGGCTCGGTTCGGATTCGGGTTTTAATTTTTAGGGTCTGACTCGATTCTATTTATTGAGCTGTTTAACTCGTCGTTGGTTCATAATTAAGCCGGCTCGGCTCATCATCAGTTCTCTCGTTAATTGGACTGAATGAGATTGGTTTTTGGAAGAGAGAGAATTTAATTTTTTTTCGATGCAGACTGCAGACCGAGTTCTAAAAATGCCCGTGCGGGCGTGCCCTGCCCGTCCTGCCCGCGCCCGTGCCGCGGGCACGGGCGTTAAACGGGCCGGACCCCTTTTTTTTTTTTTTTTTCCTGCCCGCGAGTGCCCGGCTCGCCGTGCCCGCACGCCCGCGCCCTGCCCACTGGAATTTATTTATTTTTTTTTCCGAAAAATGAGATATATTTTTTTAAAACTTTAAACGGCCATAACTTTTACTAGGAAAGTCGGATTGACGCGTATGACGTCAATTCGGAAAGAGGAGGAGGAGACGGTTGCCACCGTCACCCAGGATAAACTCGGGTAGCTGGAAAATCAGAATCGCCAAATAACGTCGTTTAGTGCCTCAAAAATTAAGTTTAAGGTTTTTAGTGCCAAAAAACGTCGTTTATTTTTTAATCTATTGTTTTAAAATAAGAGCTTAATTATTTATATTTTATTATAACAAAAATTATCGAGTTACAACCATGTCAAATGAATTTAAATTGGCATGAATTTGGATTTATAATTTATTGGTTTTCAAAGAAAAAAAATACAAAAAAAAAAACCGAAAAAAAACAAAAAAAAAAAACAGGAAAAAAAAAACAGAAAAAATAAAACAGAAAAAAAAAACAGAAAAAAAACCAAAAAAAAAAAAAATGCCCGGCTCTGCCCGCCCTGCCCGCGGTGTCCGGCCCGTCCTGCCCGCGCACCCTTGGCGGGCACGGGCATTACACGGGCAGGGCGTGAGTTTTGAAATTTTTGCCCGCGATGCCCGCGCCCGCATGCCCGCGCGCCCGCGACGCCCGCGCCCGCATCTGCCCGTGCCCGCACACCGCCCGCGCCCGTGGGGCCCTGCCCGGCCCGCCTGTAGAGCACTACTGCAGAGTGCTTGCATCTAATTTTTTTTTTTTTTTTGAAATAAGGATACCAATTATTATTTTTTGTTTCTCATTTTAGAAAACTCACTGCAATCATTTTCTTTCCAACATATTTTATTATTTTATTTCTAGATAAAAAAACTCTTCTTTTTTTGAAAGTTCTTCTCAAAAATTAAATTTATGTCCCTATGTAGAAACAAAATTTGTGGCACTATATTAAGTTCACGGTTTTCAATCAAAGTTATAATTTAAATCTTACTATTATAAATTATAACATGTTATACCTTTCAAATTATGTCCATAAAAAAATAACTAAACCAACCAACAAAAATACTTCAAATATAGCAGATTTTAAATCACTAACAAATAACATAGTTGTAATTATATTATTATTTGGTTTTCGAACTCTTTTCAAATTATTTGCGAAATTTACTAACTTTCCAAATTATTTGTGTTGTTCTCTCTTGCATTTTTGTAGATTAAGATCTCTAATTTAGACTAAATGTATAATTCTGAATTATAAATTATTTTTAAATTACAAATTTTAACAATATCAAATCTTTTTTGAATCATTAAGTTGTCAGTGCACGGATCTCGCTGATTCCAATATTCTCAATGTTTCGAAAGTCCCAAGCATCGGGCTACAAAAATGAATTAATACATCATAGGAGCCTTTTTGGGCTCCCATTGGCCCAATAACTTAAGACCCAATTAAAATGTGTCCCGCTCTTCCTCTGTTTTTTTTTTTCCAACAGTATTTTTCCTTGAAAAGTTATTGATTACCATATAAATCAGATAAGCCGATAAAATAGTTTTATTGACAACTCTATTGTGATCAAAGTTTTGTTATATTTTATTTTAAACTGAAAGTTAATCATAAATCAAATAAAAGATCAGCCATGCTCAAACTAAGGTCATCAGAATGCGCAAAAAAAAAAAAAGATTGTAAAAGAAATGTAAAATTTAATAACATGTTTATATATATCTTAAACATGCCCTTCTCCTTTCTATGAATTGAAATCAGGCATATATATAAATATAACTCGTGTTGCTTCATAGTGACATTTGAAAAATATATAAATGCCCCTAGCTAGGATCTTGTAATATGATTAATAAATGAAATGAACTCGGCATTGGAAGAGCCACCATGAGCCACTGCCCCTCTGACAGCCTCTCCTAATTCCTTCGCTCGGCGTTTGATCTCGTCTCCTTTATCACAAATCATCACATCTTTTATAACCTTTTCTATCTCCTCTGCAAACAAAATCTCTTTTCGACGGTCCCAATCTCTAACAATCACCCCAACTTTCAGATAATTTGACACAAACACAGAATTCCATGGTTGGTCTGAGTGCATAGGCCATGCCAACAATGGCACTCCCATGCTAATAGATTCTATACATGAATTCCATCCACAATGACTCATGAAACATGCAATTGCTTTGTGTGACAATATCTCTAATTGCGGCGCCCAATCTCCGATTAGTATTCCCTTGTCGTGAATTATTTCGATGAATCTCGAAGGCAATTTGTTTTGCCAACCGTTTTCATTTAATTTGTTGAACGCATCGCCACGATCTGCTTCCCGCAACACCCAAACAAACCGCTGCTCACTGTTCAACAATCCGATTGCTAATTGTTCGATCTGGTTGTCGGAGATAGATGAATTACTCCCGAACGATATATAAATAACTGAATCGGAAGGTTGTTTGTCGAGCCAATCCAAACAATGATGCCTTGACCTAGTTGTTTCTGTTATAACTGTTGGATTCAGTGGACCGATGGCAAACACTTTCTTTCCGACGATAGAATCTTTTTGCTGTTTCATAAAGAAATCAAGGAACTCTCCTTCTAACAAACGACAAGTGTTTATGAGCACACCGGAGTACTCTTGTCTCTCGCTTCGGGTAAGGATCTCAAGAAATTCTTCTGATATGCAATCATCTATAGATGGTGCATTCAGGCCTAATGATCTTAGTAGGGCTCCAGCTGGACTATCTTGATCTTCCCATGGTAAAGCAGCTGAAGGTGATACACACCGAAAAGTGTATGATTCGCAATTGGGGAGTGCAGCAGTTTCTGATGCTACAAAGGAAACCAAATAGTCGGATATGACCACGACGCGACGTGAAGAAATAGACAAGGAATGTAAAAGATCGGCGAAATAAGGTCGTACATGCTCGAACGCTTCAAACAATGGCTCGAGATGAGACGGGAAGAAAAGAGATGAGTTGAGGTTTGGTGCAGGGGAGGCAAATGGAGGAATGGGTAGTTTGTGGAAACGGAGTGAGTCGATGGCGGAAGCATGCCAACCTTCAAGACGAGACTTCGCTTGATGGATGTGGATTGCGGGAGCTGCATAGTACACGGTCAAGCCGTGACCGGAGAGGACAATGGAAAGGTGGAGGAGTTGGTTCAGGTGACCTTGTGCAGGGTAAGGCACCACCACAATGCTGACATCTGCTTTGCTTTCATCCATATATTCTTCGCAGGTGATGATGGATAACAAATGGTGCTTGTTTTAATAACTGGTAAAGAAAGAATTGAAGGGATATTGTTTGCATGAAGGTATTTATTTATTTTTGCATTGACGAGTCAAACTTATCAACTGGAGAAATTAAACGTCGCCACAATTAATAACAATTAATCAAATCAGCTGGAAGTAAGCATCGACGCATGCATAGGGACCTACAGAGATTTTTTTTATACATAAACAATTAGTAAATATGAGGTTTGAATTCGGTACACGTCATGATGTACCTAAATTTAAGTTTGATACAGTACCCTTGGGATCCGAATCTGCTGCGATTCTTTACTCATGAAAAGTATGTTTTATCAAATCTAACCGTTCAATTGTTCGAAATTTATGTACAGAAAAATTAACTCTTTTGAGACACGTGAACATAAATTATTAGACGATTGGATTTAAAAAAACAGAAATTTAAAAATTATTGTTCATAATATTTGAATTGCAGCATATCCAATTTTGTACCGTTGGCAGTTCCATTTGTTCGTTTCACATAAAATTCAAGCACTTTTAGGGTCTGTTTGGTTGCCCCATTGTTTCTGTGAAAAAAAAAATTCAACTGAATTTTTTTTTTTCCATATGAACAATATTTTTTAGTTCAATTTTTGTGCTTATGTCTATTCTCAATGGCCTACTAAACATGTCCTTAATATCATCTTTTTTTGGACTGATAAGCCCATGAAATGGTAAATGAAATGCTAACCTTAAAAAAAAAATAATAAATAAATGAAATTATTTGAACTTTTTTTTTATTTTTAATAAATTATGAGTATATGTATATATCTTCAATGAAAATACAAAATTATTTGTATATCTTCATCCATCCAATAATCACATAAAATTATTTACAACACTCATATAAAAATTCTAAGCATTACCCCAAAACAAAGAAATAATGAGGATAGATAGCAACACAACATTTGTAAATACAATTCAACAACTTGGAGACCGTTTTTTCCAGCCGAAAACCCAACAGTTGCTAAAACCAGAGAGGAAGGGGTATTTATGTAAATTCACTAAGTCGCTGCTTCTAAGAGTGCGTATCTTCTGAGATATCACAATTTTTGCGTGACGTGTCCGGTGCCTATTCGGGGAACCGTAGGGGGCCAGTATTATTTGAACGATTGAGATGTTCCAAAAAGTCACGCAAAGTTTGAGATATCTCAGAGGATGCGAATTCCTGTTCTAAGCGAGTAAACGAGTGATCAGTGAGAGACTGAGAGCAGAAGAGAAGAGAGGCTGCAATTCAAATCAAAATCTCCACGCTGGATAAGAAACCTCCAACGCTTCTCATCGTTTCTCTTATCTAAAACCCTTTCCCCTCTCTCTCTCTCTCTCTCTCTCTCCTTCCTCCATCCCAACTTGTTACCTCATTACTCTTAATTGAGTTAATTGAGGAGTTGAGGCACCAGAGATGAACTCTGGTTAGAAAATGACCAGCCTCAAAGTTTGCAGTGCTCAAGATGTTTTTGATTCGAAAAGGTACAGACTTTCAGTTAAATCCTTTGGGAATGGAGCTGATTTGGTTGGTTTCAATTTGCCGACTGCAGCAAAATGGAAGAAATACATTTTAATTTGGGGAAACCAATCTGATGTTAGGTTAAATAATGGTGGTAAAATTTGTCAAATTGAAGCTGTCAGAGGGACCCAATTGACAACAGATTTAGCTATCAGGCCTCAAAATAGTGGTACTGGTATAGGCATCACACCATCAGTCAATCCAAAAGTGAAGAAAAAAACCCAAATTGATGATAATGTGAAAGGCATTAAAAGAAGATGTATGCATGTCCACAAGACGGTAAAGCATGTACCTCACAGCAAAAAGAATTTCAAAAAAACAGAAGGTGATAATAATCAGGTAGATGCTTATTTATCTACTGTTACTCCAGAATCTACTGTCAAGATGTGCAATTCTATTTTAATGAAATTAGAGAGAAATAATGATGGAGGGATACTTAAGTTCTTTGATTGGATGAGATCTCATGGTAAATTGATGAGAAATGCCGATGCGTACCAGTTAGCACTGAGGGCAGTGGCGAGGAGAGAGCACTGGTACACAGCCAAGGAATTGCTCAAAGAAATAGTCTCGGTTTCGGAGTGTGAATTGAATGTGAAATTATTTAATTCACTCATATTTATTTGCGCAAAAAGGGGGCTTATTAATTGGGGGAGAAAATGGTATGATTTTATGTTAGAGGCAGGAGTGGTACCTGATACTGCCACAGTTGGTATGCTAATGGGAATGTTTCAAAAGGTTTCAAATGTTTCACAAGCTGAGTATGTTTTTGGCCACATGAGAAATTATAATATCAAATGTATAAGTGCCTATTCGTCCATGATCACAATTTATACCCGTTTGGGAATATATGAGAAGTCAGAGGAGATAATTGAAATTATGGATAAAGATGGGGTTATTCCAAATTTGGAGAATTGGTTAGTGAGGCTTAATGTATATAGTCAACAGGGTAAATTTAAAGAGGCTGAATCGGTGTTTCTTTCTATGAAAGATTGCGGCTTTGAACCAAATATTGTTGCTTATAACACGTTAATTACCGGGTATGGTAAGGGGTCAAATATGAGCGGAGCTAAACAGGTTTTTAATCGCCTTAATTCTACCGGGTTAACACCCGATGAGACCACTTATAGATCAATGATAGAAGGATTTGGCCGGGTTGACGATTATAAGGAAGCTCTATCATTCTATAAGGAGCTCAAGAGATCGGGCTATACACTGAGTTCTTCCAACTTTTACACAATGGTGAACCTACAAGCAAGGCATGCTGATGTGGCACATGCGGTTGAGACGCTAGCAGATATGCGGGCTGCCGGTTGTCAGTACTCGGTGATTATCAGTACCGTTATTCAGGCGTACCAAAGAGTTGGTGCAGTGGAGAGAATTCTGTGCCTTCTAGAAGCTTCTATATACCAGAATGTCCTCTTGGACCCAGCCTCTTGCTCTTTGTTAGCAGTGGCATTTGTGGAAAGTTCATTAATTGACCTTGCTATGAGGGTTTTAGGTGAAAAGAAGTGGAGAGATTGTTCGTATGAAGATAACCTTTACCATTTGTTGATTTGTTCTTGCAAGGAGGCAAGCCGGTACGAGGATGCTGTTAGGGTTTATAACCACATGCCTAAAAATGGGTTCCACCACAATATTCACATTGCATGCACCATGATTGATGTCTTCACATGCATGCGAAAATTCACTGAGGCTGAGGGTTTATACGTAAATTTGCAAAATTCTGGAGTTAAACTCGATCTGGTAGCATATAGCGTAGTAGTGAGGATGTATATAAAATCTGACAAACTACACGAGGCTTGTTCAGTATTGGAAATGATAGAGAAAAATGACAGAATTACCCCTGACATTTATTTGTTTCGTGACATGCTTAGGACGTACCAGAAACGCAACATGAAAGAGAAACTAGCAAGCAGTTACTATTGGATCTTGAAAACTGGGATCCAATTAGATGAGGCAATGTACAATTGTATAATAAATTGCTGTGGCCATGCGTTGCCGGTTGATGAAGTATCCCGACTGTTCGAGGAAATGATTAAATTAGTGTTTGCTCCAAGCACCATAACAATCAATGTATTGCTGGATATTTACGGGAAAGCCCGGTTATTGACCAAGGCCAATAGGGTGTTTCACATGGCGTGTAAACAAGGCCTAGTTAATGTAAGATCATACAACACAATGATAGCAGCCTATGGGCAAAATAGGAAATTTTCAAAAATGGCATCCCTAGCACAACAAATGGAGAATGCGGGGTACCTGATTTCACTCGAGGCATACAACTCAATGCTAGATGCTTACGGGAAGGCAAATCTATTGGACGAATTCAATGACATTTTGCAAAAGATGAAAGATTCAAGGTACAATTTTGATCATTATACTTATAACACCATGATTAATATATATGGGAAGAAGGGTTGGATAGAGGAGGTGTCAAATGTATTGAAGGAGTTGAGAGAAAGAGGTCTCGGGCTCGATTTATATGGGTATAATACTCTGATTAAGGCATATGGTATTGCCGGCATGCCTGAAGAGGCTGTTGGTTTGGTGCAAGAAATGAGGAGTAAGAAAATAAACCCTGATAAGGTTACATATGCAAACCTTGTGACGGCAATGCGGAGGAACGAAAAATTTCTCGAGTCAGTTAAGTGGTCTCTTTGGATGAAGCAGATGAGTAATGACAACTGAGTTGCTTTATTTTTAATTTTTTTTTGTTTTACACTGTACGTAATAAATTGTAATTTTTTGTTTGTTTTTGTTTTTGTGTTTCTTTTGTGTATGTATATCTTATCTTGTCAATTTGTCATAGAGGAAATAATCTAATTTGCTTTCCATCTATCTACTTAACTATATATTGTATTGTTTACCCAAGCTGTTCAATACTGGTAAGTTGCTCAATTGTCCTTGTACCTTAAAATAAGTGTATCAATATTTCTAATTAGTTCTTAAAGTGCATGTATATATACACAAGTAGTTGTTAATAAGGTTATTTTCTGATTATTTTTTTGCTATGCCTTTTAATTTATCATTATAAACTCTTATATCTGTTTATAATTTATAGCATTTATACTCAGCAGGCCTCCAACCTAATTGATTACATGTAGTTATTCCTTTGTGGGCCCCATGTGGTCTGACCAATCAAAGGCATTCACTTTTTCCAGCAAGAACAATTTTGTAACTATGAAGGACAATTTTTACCAGCAATACCAATTACCAACTAACACCCAACAGCAACGATCAATGAATGCAATATCTTAATAGCTAAATAATGACTTTGCTTCAATAGACACCAAGAGTTAATCAGATTTGATCATTGATATTTAAAGCTCTAGTCCATATCTGAATAAAATCAAGGCAAAATTTTATGTATATCCTTCAAAAATCTCATTATTATGTATTAATTGTGTGTGCGTCACAAGTAAAAATCGAAGTATTTGTTCTCACAAACTAGCCAATCTTATATAGTTTTATTTTATAATAAAGGAAAAATAGAAAGTTTATAAATTGGGTAATTTAATCATGGGTTTTTGAAAATTAGAAAGATAAATAGGATTATTATGAACTTTAGGAGGACAAATATGTAATTTCGAAGTTTTTGAAGGTATACATGAAATTATCCTAAATCAAAACGGTAATGGGATTGTTTAAAAATTGTTACTTGAAGTTTAGTTTCATTGGCATCATTCTGATACTAAAATCTTGGACATAGATCTCTAATCTCAAATACTGTTATTTTTTTAATCTAAAATACTGTTGCCATAGCTAAGTGTTGAATGTGGTAATCATCTTCCTCCATCTGGCAGCCTTTGTCAGTATTCTGAAAAAAAATGAATTTGGGTATCATCCCTAGTTGAAGACAATACTGTTTAAGGAAAATTATTATCTTCTTTAAGTTCATCAATTTTTTTTTATAAGCTCATCTCCAACATGCTGTAGATTGACTTCATTCAATTGATAAATTCTGACCTAATATATTTACATGTAAATTTCATAAATTATAAAATTAATTTAGTATAAAGTTAAGTGGCTAAAAATATTTATAAGTTAATTTTAATACATCAATTATAATTGTTGTTGACTACTTGACAATTATTTCAAAATGTTATAAATTTTGCATGTAAACACATCACTTATAAAGTAAGTTAGTTTTAACAATTTATATTCATCATTTAATATTAATGCGGTATGTTTTGGAGTAAAAACACCGTAGTTCTACGCTTTATCTAAAAAGATTCACATGGTTTTTGTATAAGTATTTTGAGGTTTTGAAGGGTGTAGATTCAAATTTTACCTTTTTAAAAGAACCTCGCAAACCTCATTATTTTTTGTTTAAGACGAATGAAGTATACCAATTGCCAAAGATTAAGGAAAGGAATCATGTTTTTCTGTTCTCATTCTGAAATTAACTATCTATAGCAAGTGATAACTGAGAGCTACTGCTGTTTCTTTATGACCCGTTACATAGTTTACTACAGAGATGCATCAATTTATTTTATACTCTAAACTAACAAAAGGGTATGCCTCCCCGAGACCTTTAGTTTGTTAATTTAAATCATTAGTTTGACTTAAATCCCCTTAAACCACCTCACTTGGTTACAACCTTTTCCAATAAAAAATTTGAGCTCGGATCCTCTCCAATTATGTAGTATTCATTGAAGAACCTAAAATAGATCTTCGCCGTTGGTTTATATTGGGCGGTCTAGTTTTGATCAAGGTGCCTAAAATGTGGGTAAATATTTTAACAGAGAAATTTTGGCCTCATGCAAGGCACGAGCAATATAGCTATGTTTTGATTTTATAGTCTGTGAGCTGCATGAAGCAAAAAATACTCTGTTGAAATGTTTCCATTCAAACCTGTACAAGCGGAGAAGTGGATGAACTCAAAACTTCACATGCGCTTTTATTTATTTTATTTTGTTTGTACTTCTTAGTCCTGATCTACAGGGACTTCTTTGTTAAAATAGTTATCATAATAGCCGCTTTTACATTAACAACCTCGAAATAGTTTGTTATTATAACATTATGATTTTGTATTGAGATCCTGTAAAGAAAATTATCAACTTTTTGTAAAATAATATATTTTCTACCAACATGTTCGGCTACAAAGGAGTCGAACTTGAGCGAGTTAAATAAAATGACTCAGAATTCGAGGTCAAGTTGGCAAAAATTCTAATCGAATGAGTTGAATTCGAGCTAAATTCCACTTGATTTTAAGCGAGTCATGAGTTACAAATTTTTCCGGTTGTCAAACTTTATATGGTTGTAAATATATAAAAGTAGTTAATTCAATAACATAATGTATACATTAATATGATAGTTCTTTAACAATTAAATACATCATAATTCATTTCTTTGATCCATCATTACTTCATTTTTCATCTTGCCATAAAAGTTGCTCTCCTTTTCACATGAAATTCTTAATTTAAGTACTTTAACTGTATTTTGTTAATTACAGATTATCTGGGGGTAGATGAGCAAATAGTACCCTGTTGTAGTAATTTATTACTTGGCCTGTCACCTGTGTGTCACCTTCATTTGCAGATGGAGAAATAAACTAACTCAAAAAAGTCACCAAATACCTTCTATGAGAATTCATAAAAAAAGAAGAGAAGAAGAAAAGAGAAAAACCAATCCAATTCACATTCCAATCTCAAACCCTCCCAAATGCCATGGACTCAGAAACCCAGGATCTCATTCACCGGCAATCGGTTGCATCTGACGAGCCCGAGAAGCCGGAAGATGGGCCCGGGTCACAACAATCAACCCGGCATGGCCCCACATCTGGCATTGAACTTATCTTACAACCCTTCACATGGATTGCTATGCTCAGCCGAGAACTAAACCCGAGTTTCATTTTCGGTGTGTTCTTGGTCTACGGTCTCAACCAGGGATTTACCGGGTCGTTCTTTCGAGTCGTGTCAGATTATTACTGGAAGGATGTGCAAAAGGTGCAGCCGTCAGCTGTGCAGATGTTTAGCGGGTTTTATTACATACCGTGGCTAATGAAACCCGTTTGGGGTGTGCTTACTGATGCTTTTCCGGTGTATGGGTACCGCCGTCGGCCGTATTTTGTGTTTGCCGGTATGACATTTCTGAAAATATTAATTATTTTTGGGTAGTTTATGATAATTGTTTTGTTTTGATTCTTTAGTTACTTGTCATGCCAGTAAAGTACGGTTCTTAGCAAATTAGATAGTATTTTCTTTTCTTTGTTTAAAGTTGGTTGATAATTACATAAAACAAAAGGTTTGAGGCCATTGTTGGTCTCAAATTTAAAAGGGAAGAAGCTTTCTTAATTTGGATTTTCATGATGTTATCTGAAGTCAGAAGCTTAGGTAAGAAGATAGCATTTATATTCCAAATTTGAAAATGGAAACAGTTATTTTTGAATAGTATTTTTGTTTTCCTTTAGATGTTTCAGAGTAACACAAAAGTATTAATTTAGAGCAGCTCTTTTAGCTAAATTTGGAAAAATGCATACTTCTACCAAAAAAAAAATAACAACAACAACAGATTTTCAAGTTAAAATTTCAAATTTCAGATGGATTTTGCACATGTTTGCAGTCACCACTGTCATCTCCTCTGTTAATATTAATTATTAAAAACAACTATCACAAATGATCCTTAAATTAACACAACCAAGAGATTAATCATTACAAATTTGCTTATTTTTACATAAAATGAGATCAAAATTTTCAATATTTTGCGTTTGTCCCCACCAGAATATAATTTTTTTGTACAGGAATAATTGGAACAGTGGCATCTCTTATGGTATCTGCCATTACCGGCCTCCCGGTCGCCATGGCCCTTTTGTGCTTTGTGGGGCTGTCTGTTTGTGTGGCCATGGCTGATGTAACTATTGACGCGTGCATCGCAACAAACAGCATTAACAAACCCAAGCTTGCACCTGATATGCAAAGCCTTTGTGGGTTTCTCTCTTCTTTCGGAGCCCTTATCGGGTACTCCAGTAGCGGGTTTCTCGTTCATCATCTTGGACCTCAGGTCGGTCTTAATACACTTTTTATTCCTCCTTTTTTTATTATGATTCCTCTTTACAATTAGCACTGCATGAATGTGATCAAACTATATGTAATTTTAGTAATAATCTTGAGGGGGGAAATAACTAATTTTTTTTTCTCATTTTATGCATGAATTTTATTCACTAAATAAAGGCGGCGCTCTCGTTGATGGCGGTACCGGCAGTGCTACTGGTTCTACTTGGATTTGTGCTGTTTGAATCAAAGAATTACAAGGTTTCAGATAAAGAGAAGGTTAGTGCAGCAAAATTCAACAACCAAATTTTGATTTTTGCAGTTTAGTTACTATCTGATACACTCAATTAAGCACTTCAATTTTAATTCTTATATATAAATAAAGAGATGTTATAAACTTAGCATCTCTGCTATGTTTATATGGATGTTTTAATATGAAAAGAAAGATGAAATTTTGTAAATGGTGCTAATTATAGCTCATTTGTGCAATTAATTTTATTAAAAACAAATTAACTATAACATTACCCATTATTAGTAGTAGCTGTGAATTAATTGGAATTGTCTCTATAGTCAAAGAAAATTTAATTGTGCAGTTCATAAGTTCTAAAAAAAAAAACCCAACAAATTACTTCAATTCCTTTTAGCTTTTTAGCTTTTTATTCCAAGATATTTTTAATAAAATAGTGAAAACGACTACTTAAAATCCAATTAAGGAATAATGAAAGATATATAAATTCACAAGAAAACATATTCTATGGTTCACCTTAAAACTACACTCTCGTTTATTAAAATATTTTAGTACTAGTTGACAAATAATATATTTATTGCATTCACTTTTATTCATACCAACATAAAAAAAAAGTCAAAAACCAACACGTACCGCACTATTAATAAACAGCCGTCAGTCATACATGGGTGAGGCACCGAGGCTTTAGGTAAGAAATTAAATGGGTAGGATCCTCTCCAGTTTGGTAAAATATTTGCATCTCAGGTATATTGTCTGGTGTGTAATTTAGGGTCCAAAAAATTCTGGAGCATCCAATTAGCTTGTCAACTGGAGATGAACTAGATCTAGATATGTTAACATCGGCAATTTTTAAGTCAACCAAGACAATGTGAACTCAATCAATTTGAGAATCTTTCATGTCTAATCGCATTCAGTGCGGATACGGATACGGATCCGTAAGTCATACTGTATAGCACGATATTTTATAAAAATTGTAAGCATAAGTGTATAACACGGCTCTTGATACGGTCAATAATACTATGTTGATAATATGATTTATGTGAAATGAGAAGCTATTATATATTTTATTTGCGCAATAGGTGTACAAAAGAAAGTTAGCCACCGTGTCAATGTATTGACTGTGTGCATAATGTGATTTGACCGTGTCGTGCAGGTGTCCACATACGTGTTTCTGGTAGGGGTGCAAATAGATCGAATAATATATGACCGTATTCGGATCCATATCAGAAAATTAGATACGGATATCCGATATCTGAAATGTTCGTGTGGATACAAATACACATATAGTTTTAAATTTTAATTATCCGTATCCGAATAGTTAATATATATTATGAAAATATTTATGTATATATTTCTAGATATTCAATATCTGATTCGTATATGTACATATTTGTCTAATATTCGATCCGTATCCATATCTAAAAAATAAAAGCGGATACGAATAGAATTTTACACTATCTAATCCGTATCCGATCCGTTTGCACCCTAGTTCCTGGAGTGTTTGTGCTACAGATGTAAAACAAATTTGGTAATATTATATTCAAAACTGAATGAAAACTTTTTATACTTCGAACAAATAATTTAGATACAATGATGAAAGTATAATTTTAATCGAAACTGTTGAGAGTCATGCATTCCATATATAATCAATCAGGTATTGTTTTTAAAAAATTTAAATATTAAATATTATAGTATTATAATAAATAACGGAATAGACAAATTTGACCAGCTATTGGATGTGCACACGGGTCAGCGTCAATTTAAGTCGGCAACATTTTAGAAAGGCTAACTTGATAGCTCCTATCAAGATTATCAAAAAAAACATTTTAGAAAGGCTTCAAAAGTTGGCAGCCGCTGCCAACTCTTCAAAAAAACCATTTTAGAAAGGCTTAATATTAAAAATATCTTTTCAAACATTTGGGATGCTCCGTAACATAACAAGTGATGCCAATCTTACGTAATCCATGCATGTCTGTCAGAGCGAATTGAATTTTTTTATACCATAAAAGTTATAAGTGAAACCATCTAATTATATAAAATCGACTAGGAATTTTCAACTGAATTTTTTTATCAATATCTCTCATGCAAAGGGTGGTTTTCGAGTAGATTGAAAATCTTGAACTATCTTTAAGTAATGTAAATAGTTCTTTTTTTTTGGGAGGGAAAACTAGCTAGGTTTTTCTATATACAATTTCGCAGTATAGAAATTTTAATTGCGATTTTTATCTATTTCAAAATTACAATTCGATTAATAGTATGAATGTATGAGATATAATGTTATGTACATTAAATTATGATACATAATAAATTAATTAGTTTAATTTATTCATTACCACATTTTCTAGATTTTTAAGATTATATTACCATAAATATGTGTGTGTGATATTGAAAACTTGTGCTATTTTTTCATTCTTTTTATTGGGTTTTCAACAAAACTCGTATCCAATTACAAGCTAATTTGTTTCAATATTCATATTGACTGATAGAAGCTACCAGTTAGGTGTAATGCAATGTCAAGCATGAATTCTTGATTGAACTGTGAAAAAACGTAAAAGAAGCAGAACCAACATGTCATATCTGCTCAATCTTCAAAATGTCAGGAAGTGCTCTGTCTATGGTAGTATTTGAACATATATAGTTACCAGTAAAGCGAAAATTTTATTTGCCAACTGATTGGCATTGGTTTTGCACAGGCATGGGAGAAGGTGGGCATGACGGTGACAGGTATGGGAAGGACGATAAAGATCTCGGCGGTGTGGCAGCCATCGCTCTACATGTTTCTTTCCTTGGCACTCAGTGTTAGCACTCATGAAGGCCAGTTTTACTGGTACACCGATAAAACTGCCGGACCACATTTTTCTCAGGTATATTTTCTTTTTCTTTTTATTACATAGAAATCAAAAGCAAAAATCAACAAAAGGCATCAGACCAAATTCAATCTGATGTCTAATCTGGGATGTTCGATCCGTGTTGAGATTCATGTGCCATATTTAGCAGTTTATGATTTTAATATGTACGCAAGAATCTCAATGTAGGTCGAATGATCAGGTGCTCATCGGAGATACCCGCTCCAAATTGGTTTCTTCTCTGAACTCGCTGCTAAAACTTGCTGGGGCATGAGCATTCCAGCATTCCTATTTTTAAAGCAAAGTTTTCCTGTAGTTAAATTTTCATTTGTACGTAGTACCTAATGCCACGACCTGTTCTGGTAATTGAATTACTGAATAGGCTCGAACTAACTGTGGCTTCTCACAATTGATTAATTTTAGGAGTTTGTAGGGATGATCTATGCAATAGGGGCCCTGGCATCCATGGTAGGGGTCCTGATCTACCACAAATTCTTGAAGAATTTCCGATTCCGTACGCTTCTCTTCTATGCTCAACTCTTATACGGAGTATCCGGCATACTCGATCTCTTCTTTGTGCTGCGTTGGAACCTAAAGCTAGGTCTACCCGATCCGATCTTTGTAATCATGGAAGAATGCACCTCACGAATCATAACCCGAATCAGATGGATTCCCATGATTGTTTTGAGCACAAAGCTTTGCCCGTTGGGCATTGAGGGAACGTTTTTTGCACTCCTCATGTGCATCGATAGCCTTGGTTCGTTGACACATAAAATCGGAGGTGGGCTTCTTTTAAAAGCTTTGCATGTTACAAGAACCGACTTCACAAACTTGTGGCTTGCCCTGTTCATAAGGAATGTGCTTCGGCTTTGTACATTGTTTTTCGTCTTTCTTGTGCCTAATGCTAGCCCAAACGATGTATTGGTCCCACCAGACTTGCTGAAATCACAGGGTAAGGGTGGTAGTGGTGGTGAATCGGATAGTGAATTTTTCGAGGAAACAGTGCAGCTTGCTAAACTAGGTAATGGGGATGAAGTGTGAGCAAACAAGCAAGATGATGATATTAAAAATATCTTACAAAGTAAAAGATCATGCATGATTGTTTTTTTTTTCTTTCTGTTCTTTTTATATGCCTAGGTTATCTTAATATTTATGTCGTTGATTACTTATTCACACATTGACAATTATTGAAAAATAAAAAAACCGACCAATTTTGTGAACCACAACCAGAGTGCACCGCAATATCTTCTCCTTCTCTTTTGCCTCTCCCTGCCCTTGAATTACTTCCTTGTTGAGGGAATGAGTCAGGCAGGGCTCCTTTTATAGGCAACTCTATGCCTTGGTGATTACTGATACATGAAATAAGAGGGAGAGCAAGGTGTGTCCATATCCTCTGAGGTAACATAATATTTCTGTTTAGATCCAGACTGTCCGATTAGAAACCGGGCTCATATGACTCGAGGTGGAATGCACGGTCCAAATCTAAACAGAAATATATTGTTACTATATGAATTCAAGCAAGATGAGAGAGATGGAACAGTTGGTACAGTGTGTGTGGCACAGAATGAAATTAGAGGTACTCATATAAAGTATAAACCCTAACCAAAACGACATTAGTACCAACCTAAATTAACATTAGATACACAGAGAGCAATTCACTTTAATCCAAACAATAAAAGAACATGACCTTGTTAACCACTTTACCGCCTCCACCCTTTTGTTAATAAGTACAACCATTTATTTTTAATTGTTAAATTGTAAATCAAATTGGATTAGGTCTGTTGGGCCATTTGTATTATCTACCTTTGTCTTACTTGTATCTGTATTTTTTGGATTGAGTTCAACAAAATATTATGTCTCATTAGTTGGTGCATTTTAGACTCAATCACTTGTACTATCGTATCGACTAATATATATTATTAATGTTTAGTTGTTGAGCAAGCGTCGTTAAATAAATTAACGTTGAGATGTACTCTTTTACAGGACTTCGTTTGTGTGCGTCCTCCTTTCAATTGATTTTACAAGAAAACAAATTAATGCACATAACACATGTTTTTCTTATTCAAAACAGTAATACAATTGCCTAAAGCATTAATGGTTCTAACAAAAGATACACTAACACTTTCAATAAAAAAAAAGATACACTAACAACGTATAAAAAAAGATACACTAACAACGTATACAAAAAAGACACACTAACAACGTAAACACCATGTCTTTTTCTTGTTCACTGAAATGGTAAACACGATTGGCATGAATGGTATAAACTGTCAATTGTTGATTTCACGATTAGGACATATAATAATCCATCTTTTCCATGCAAAAAAACAAAAAAAAAAGGAGTGATAGGTGAAATTTTTTTTGTGAAAGACAACTACTCGGTTCGAATCCGAGCGGCGGTATGGGTATATATATTTTAAAATATAGTACATAAAATATTTGTATACCTTCAGATACAATGTATACACATTACTGAGTGTATTTACTTAGGAAACTAATTTTAATCTACACCATATATTTTTCTTATCCACTGATCCTAAATAAAATAGTTGTATACCTTCAGCAACATTTGCCAAATCAACATCTCTACTAAAACCTTAGAACAGAGCTACAACAACACAAAATTAAATTGAAGGCCTGAGCAGCAGCAATCAACTCTCACAAAGATGGAAGGCGACTCAGATTTCGTCATGAATAATGGTATGGTTGATATTTCTTTTAATGTTAATTAACCTTTCTTTGGTTATTAATTTGAAAATCTAAAATTGTGAGGTAGTTCTATATGCCATCACTGGATTTTACATTTTTACCAAATCTTGGTAAAATCACCGGTTTACCCACCCAATTTCCTTCTGAACTCTCCAAACCTGTCTGTTGACCAAGCCTTTTTCCATCCATCAACCCTTAAAAAAAATACAATGATTTTAAAGTGAAAGTGATTAAAAAGGGAGAAAAATTTGTTGCTAGTTTCAATTATATATGGAGAACAACAGCAAAATTAAAATAAGGATGATTTTTACATTTTTACCAAATCTTTTGAGGTAGTTCTATGCCATCAGGATTTTATTACAGATAGGTTTCTGAGTTTTTCTATTATGTTGTTTTCACTGAAAAAGATAACACTGCAAGTAACAAGTTTTGACAATCTCTACAAAAATTTCACATAAACTAAATTTTTTTTGAAGCCCATAAAAATTGACAATCCACCTTAAAACATTTTCTTAAATCAACTTATTGAACATACTGAATATTATTAAATTAACGGTGGCCAAAAACAATGTCTGACAGCTCTGAAGCATATCTGTAAATTATTCTGATAATTCACAAATTTCTGAAATTAATCACTCTAAAAACTTAATTAACAAAAAAAATATATTTTGGAATTAACATTTTGATGAGGACTTGAGTAATATACTCCTGTTCCTTTCCCAAAAAAATAATAATTAGGAATCAACAGCCCCATTTCCAAACCACCAACATTTTTAGCGTATTTCCTAGGACAAAGATGAACTACATAGAAAAATAATAATTTTTCTTAGGTAATAGATCTATTATTTGATTAATAGTTCATAAAAAAAGTAAATCTACATGAGTCACAAAAATTGCAAAATAACTTTTTCAAGATGAAATATAATAGTCAAAGTAGCATGTGTTACCTTATTAGGAAGTGCCCAATTGCTCACAACGATCTCATACATCTCCAAGATCTTCCATATAAAAGTTTATACTTGAAAATCAGCAAACAATGATATTTCTGGTTTTGATGGTAGTTGTATGTTTAGATATGGTAGAAAGAGAAAAGGGGAATTAAGATGAATTGTTTGAAGGTGGCGGCGGATAGCATGTGGATTTGCGGCTACAGAAGAAATGAAGCAGCATTTCAAACTCTATAAATAGAGTGTAATTAGGGTTTCTAGCAACTTGGCACAAAGCAAACCGCCGCCATCATATTTTTCTTATGGTGCATTGGAATCATATCGAACGGCCCGTATTAGTTTTGGAATAAGACAGCAAAAAACTAAAATGAGAGAGATCTAATTGGGCCGCACATCGATTCCCAAAGGGAGCCTAGCACTTTTTATACATTACTTGAAGCTGTTGGAATATTACATAAATATTCTTATTTATGATCAAGAATTTGAAGCACTTGAATGAAAGATTAGTTTCAATAGTTTAACTACCATTCCCCAGGAACTTCAACAATACTAAGTTGCTTGTGTTATATTGTAATTGCAATTTGACAGTTTGTTCTGTACACATAGGTCATGGTTTCTGAAATATTTTGCCGCAAAATGGTTTTGCACACTTCTTTGAAAACCTTTCGTTGAATTAATCCATGTTTTTGAATGCAAGCGATGAATAATTAAGCAGGACAATGATCAAGCAGGACAACTGCTTAATTTCCAACAACAAGAGGAAAGCTGAATAGTTTTTATTGAACCATTCCATAAAAATACTATCAGCAATTAGCTTCTGGCCTAATTGACTGCATTACCAAATAATATCTCAAATGAATATATAGATTTGGTTGATGTCTTGGTTTACAATATTGGTATCTGACACAGACTTCAAATAAAAATTACCAAGCATGGAATACAACAGGTACAAAAAGGTGGTAATGCTTTATTTATCTTTGTTAATTGGCTTAGTTAAATTTGATTGGCTTTATATTATCAGCCAAGAATAATAAATGTATAAATTGATTGACACAAATTAAGTAATGCAAAATGATAAGGCTATCAATGACCATTTCTAAGATTGAATTGCTATTGTCTTGTTCACATCATAATTTAGGAACTGTATAGAAGGATAGGTATTCATAATTGTTAATTATGAATGGCGCCATGAGACAGTTTCAATATGTATTTAGAAGTTTCAAAATATGAAATCTTTCATCCCCATGTGTAAACTCATATATTTTAAAAAATAATGCATATTATTGTACGAAATTTTAAAATTTAGCTAATATATGACTCATGAATATTTTAAAGTTTAAACATTGGATTCACCGCTTATCTTAAAAACTCTTCTGTATCTACATATAAACTCATCACTAAATGTGAAACATTTGTACATAATTGACAGATTTGAGTGATGAGGGCATTCAGAACATACCAGTAATTCTCGCACTCCCTGCAACAAATGCCCCTCTAAGCGGGCCTCGCGCACGTTTGCCATTCTGCCAAAACAACTCTGAATTACCGGACCAAGGAGAAGAACAATTGTGGGATGAGGATCTACTCTTGCCTCTTGCCAACATCATTTACACTATGCGAAAAGTTCTCCCTGCAGATGCGGGTGTGCCTAGTGATGTGGCATCTATCATACAACGGGCCACATCTGACTTCATTCTCCTTGTCACCAGCCAAGCTAGAGAGCGGTATGACAGGAAGAGCCACAAGAAAGTAAAAGGAGATGATATTATCTGGGCCCTGAAAAAACTCAGCTTCACCGATTATGTCTTTCTGCTTGAACTCTATCTTTGCCGTTACCAGGAGCATTTAAAGGGTACAACTCAATCTGGGCCATCACAGTTGCAGCTGAAGCAGTTGTCTGAAGCAAGCACTTCCCATGACTCCTAGAAATATTAGGAATGAATTCATAAGGAGCTGCTTTAATGTTTTATTTATCTACTTTTTTTCTTTTCTTGTTAAGCAATATAGACAGATTTGTTGTGTGATTCTTTCTTTTTGAAAGAAGATTATATTTCAATCTGTATTTAAACTTTGTGTACCCATATGGTGGATTTGGGTGGAAGAGTTTGATAGTTATCAATTTGTATTGTTCAATTTCCGTGGAGTTGGAATCTAAGTATGATTTTTAATAATTGACCCAAGAAAATACTTGTATACGACAAATTACTTGCCACCTTTGTCTCCTCCGCCAAAAATTCTTTTAATTTGATTATGAAAACAATCACAAAAGTCAAAATAAATAACAATTAAAAAGGTTTCACAGTAAATGTTTATATGTTTTGTAATAAGAAGTACTGATACCATGTTTTAAATTTGGTACAATTTCAGAACCATTTGACCATCGATGAAATACCAAATTAAGTAAACCATTACATAAAAGATAAATTACTCATAAAATTAATTAGATGAACAGTTTAAGATTATGAGCAAGGAAAGGAATAAACTGTAAATCTCTTAAATTTTAGGAGTACATATTATCTTTAAAGCTTCCTTTTGGTACGGTGTTAGGCAACAAGGAAATGATTCTCATTTTGAATCTACAACTTGTATTACCTTGTTGTAATAAAGAGGATCTACTGGTGAAGATATGGAACTTCAAGCAACAGTGCATTGGCGAATTTGGTGTAGTTTATCCAATACAAACCTTCTTTAATTAAAATTGTCGATAAAGACAGGAAAGATCCGACCCGAAATGCCTGGTGAATCCGCTCCGCCTTGTACAGGGAATTCAATTAAGGATCACCACTAATGATATAAGATGGATTCGAGACGAGAAATCGATTGGGATATGGGTTAATAGTGATGAAATTGAAAGAAAACATGGATAGCTTTACGATTGTTCAAATAATTGAAAATGACGAAATGAACAGTCTGAATATCAGATTCTAGGTGGACTAGCTTTCGAATCTCACCGTGTAGCGAGTCAAAAGGAAAGTAGAATCAATGAAACATTGTGGACTGACTCCACAAGGAAACACAAAGTTCTGCACGGAATGAAAAGCACACAAAAAGAAACCAATTTCAGAGGAAGTGGGTCAAAATGTTTTCTTGTTGCAGTATTTTTATAATTTTGCATGTAACAGGTCGCTGTATTCATCAATGACAAATGAATTATTCAAGTTCAGTTCGACGGAGTAAAAATTTGTGATTCGAAAATAATTTAGTTCCACAAAAGAAGAAAAAACCTATAATTTTTTTTTTTCATATTTGTGAATAATTTGTAAAATTCATGATTACGACAAACTGTGAAATCAAATTTACTGTTTACATGTGGTTAGAAAAATTCTGTCAAAATAATCAGTATATCTATTCATTCATAATTTAAACAGTTATTAAATACTCTTTCTATTTTAATTATGTTCGTTCAAATAATTAATGGATAGACGGACAGACAGACTACACTGGCAGCATTTTCCTATTCAGTTTTCCAAACCGCACCGCTTTAATTATAAGCCAATCCTCTTGCTGGCTTGCTGGCTTGCAGGCTTGCTGCCTCTTCGGCCGTTAAGATTTTGATGGAGATAGATGGGTTCCATAACCTTTTGATGTGCTTTACAATCTGTGCACACGGATATTAAAGCAATCCACACAGAAAATCAGTTTGAGTCCGATGGGCATCGGACCCAAGCTTCTCCGAATCCAGATACAGTGAGGTAACCCAAAAGTTGGGTTTTAAACCGGGAGTTCCATTTGATTCAAATCCGAGATCATTCATCCATTAATAAATGCACATATTCCGAGATACGAATTCGGATCCCAAAATAATCATGAACGACGGATTAGAATCGGATGGTCCCGATGCAAAACTCAAATATTGGGTTACACTAGGGGATACGGACCCAGCTTCTCCCGTGAAATTTCGGATGAAGTCCCACTTTTTTTCCTATACTTGTTTGGATGGTTCCTTCTTTTTTTTGTATCTATTTCTGTTCCCAATTAATTATTAAGACTGTAAAATTGTTTGGTTAAATTCGAATTAAGTCCGCACCGAACTAAAATGCATACAAATTCACTTTAAGAGTATCTGTATCTCTAAAATTTTTAGAGTTTCTAAATAATTGTTAACAGAATTTTAGAAATTTTAGACTTTTTGAATTTCTAACTTCTACATCTCTGAAACTAAAATTAGAGTTTCTTAACTGCCACATTAGCATTTAATTAAAACAGTATTAAAAATTGAGCAAATATGGGTTAATTATTTCACCACGTCAGAGTTTTGAAACAGTTTCATATTTAGAAACTATTGAACAAAATTACTAAATATGAAATCTATCTACAAACTGATTTAAAAATATGTCAAATCAACTTTGAAACTCCAAAAGTTTCAAAAATACAGATGCTCTAAAAATTGTATATAAATAACTAGTAATTATTCTCCGGAATCCGGATTGCACTCTTTTTCTTTTCCGATTTTATTTACTTTTTTTTTTCCTTCCTTTCACATGGTAGAGAATGAGGCCTTCAAGCAATCTACGTTTGCCTCTGTTTTTTTTTTTAGTTTGAATTTTGTAACATGAACCTTTAAATTTGTAAATATTATATTTATCTTTTTTTTTTAAGTTTGAATTTTTGTAACTTGAACCTTTAAATATATAAATATTATATTTATCTGTATTTTAAGTTTGAATTTCTGTAACGTGAACCTTTAAATTTATAAATATTATTTTTAAATCTAAAATAATTTTTAAATATTATTAAATTTACCTAATTTTATAATTTAGGACAAAAAAAATTACAACCCATTCAAATATTAAATTTACAATACAACATTGGAGTAATTAAATAGATGATAACTTTTAAATAGAAACATGTCGAACGCCAATTTTCATGGACAGCCCGAACAGAAGCAAAAATGTGTATACTGCATCCTACATTTTTATGCTTTTTTTTTTTTTTTTTTCTTTTTTTTAGCATTTTTCTTTTTCTTTATTTCTTATTTTCATGTACTTGCTTCAGTTTTCCAGTAGAGGGGGGCGTCCGATGTCCATCAGACCAAAGTCAGTTCGATGTGCGGTCTCTACCGCTTGATCAAAATTTTATAATCTTCTCTTGATTAACGGATCTCTTTTAGAATTCAAAATAAACCGGCTAGAGTTCTTTCCATCTCTCCGTCTCGTCGATTTTCTTCTCCCTCTCTATGAAATGTGGTGATGCTCGTCCCGCGGCCGCAAGTGAGTGAGGTGCCTCAGCATGCCCACATGGGGTAACAAGGGATGCTATTATTATTTTCATAATTACAAAATAAAACTCTTACTACTAAATTATAAGTGAAAAAAAATGATATTTTATGAGAGGATTCAACTATATAAAACATATAAAAAATAAGATTTAATTATATTTCAATATACATAATTAAAAATTTAAAATTATAGGGACAAATCAGGTTAGCTCGAGTTTCAGATCATCCAACTTAAGGACGTATCAGGTTTCAGATCATTCGTTTGCAAGTCAAGTTGGGTTTTAAGTTAAACGGCTTCATGTGGGGTCATATTTAGACATAATCCGTATCTCCTCAAGTACCGTACCTAATTGTAAGAAAAGAACGATTTAGATTTAGTCTCAAAAGAAATTCAGTACCTATTATAGATATAAGAGGTATTAATTCCATTAACTCATCTTCGTGAATGGACATTAATGTAGAAGCTAGAATAAACCCGTAAATGAGCTTAGCATATTTGTCCATTTGATTTTCGAAATGAATATTTCAAAATTTGAACATTTTCAAAATGCATCCTATAAAATATATATATATATATATATATATATATATATATATATATATATATATATATATATATATATACATACATACATACATACATACATACATACATACATACATACATACATACATACATACATACATATACATATACATATACATATACATATACATATACATATATCTCCGTCACGAATTTATAGAACACAGAGAAAAAAAAATATAAAATTCGAAATTGTTTGTTAAACAATCAAATTCCACGATATAAAATCGTGGCTAAAACCAAAATAAGCAAAACATATGTTTTAAAATTTGTACCAGAGTTAAAAGAATGGTCAAAATTTAATAATTCTACCCTCGATACCTGGGAAATCGATCTGAATTAATTTAGACGTGTATGATAAATAAAAAATGTTTTTTTATGCAACATTCAATTCTTAATATAAGCACCACCTATAATTAAGAATCAAATATAATGCTAAGATAATTTGTGTAAATACAAATAAAACAATGTTGCAAGTGCTCTCATTGCGATATGTGATTTTTTTTTTTACTACTTCGTAGATTTAATTTGAGAACTCATTTGAGCAGTTCAAAAGAGAGAATTTCCCTAAAGTCTTCAAACAATTGACACTGATTTCGAACAAGTCATGATCTAATTCCCCGTAATTCAAAGACAAGTTATGTCAGATCCTAGTCGAATCAAGTTTGGATCATCTTGAGTTTGATTTGGGTCCGATTGGATTTAAACAGTAAATGTATCCATGGTGTAATGTGTAATTTTATTTATTTTTTGGTTAACTAATTAGACATATTTGTTATCTGAATATTTCTTTCATTTTAAAAGAACATATTTAAATGTACCTATGGTGGGTTTTTGGTGGAAGAGCTTGATAGTTATCAATTTGAAATGTTCAATTTCTGTGCAGTTGGAATCTAAATTTGATGCATGCTTAATAATTGACCAAAGAAAATATTAATATGCAGCAAATTACATTCAATTATTTTCTTTTTATTAAGAAATCTATCACAAACGTCAAAGTTAATTAATAACAATTAAAAAGGTTAAACAGTAAATGTTTATATGTTTTCTAATCAGAAGTAATACCATATTTTAAATTTGGTGCATTTCAGAAGCATTTGATCATCTATCAAATAACCAATTAACTAAACCATTACCTAAAAGAAAGAAAAAATACTCATTGAACTAATTAGATTAGCAGTTTGTGCATTATATGGAAGGAAATAAAATACGCGTTTTTGACTTTTTTTCTCCTTCCTCTGTCGCTCGTTTGACACCGTGGGCAGACAGGAATTTCACCACTATGAATAATTAATCATTAGCTGGAAGCTTCCGTTCATTATTTTCTTATATGCGGGCCCACTAGGGGTTTAGAACGACGGATGATTGGTGAGAAAATTGAGACGGCGGCCCAGAATATCAATAAACTATTCGGAGATAGTCGGCACCGCGTCTTTCTTCATAAAATTCGGTGAGTCCGTTTTGAGATTTGTACCGTACTCAAACTAACGCTCAGATCTTGTTCTATTGGTCAAATATAGCACTGGATCTGATTCATCTGAATACGTCTTCATATGCGGGCCACGCTTTTTTTGACTTTCGGGTATGCGTGTATAGGTCTATGGTCCACTCCTCCGACTAATGGAAATAAATCTGATGTTATTCCAAAGGGATAACAGTACCTTGTTATTTCGATCTCCACCGTTGACTCTGTCGAGATTCCCAAAGAATTTTCTTGAGATTCGTGGGTAGAAAACTTTGAATGGTTGGAATAGAAATAACAGGTCCTGTAATTCTTTTGGAATAACAGCAGATTTATTTCCTCCATTAATAAATTTTGTGCCATCCACCCCGCCTCCCTTACAAACCATGCATCTGCTCACTCGGAGTCTGCTCTCCCCCTCCGGCCTCCCCACAGTCAGTTTCTCTTTCTCTTCCTTTTTGATTTCTTCCCTATTCAATGAAATTTCAAGAACGAAACTCTATATTGATAAAAGAAGAAAAATTAAAGACTTCTCTGTTCTTCTTTCGAGTTATATCTTATACTTATAGGTTGTGGTGTTCCTTCAAATTTTAATCCGGAAACTTAAGAATTAACCCTATTAATAGAAAATCACTCCATGTTTTTTGATATAAGCAAAGAAATCAAAATATTACGAGGATGACATAAAAAGTTTCCATTAATGGTCTCATTATACTCGTCGTTATAGGATAAATATTTAAAAATTATATATATCTCAAATCTAAATTTATAGCAGGATATATATATCACATACTGAAACCATCTTCATCAAATATTATTTATTTTCCATATTTTTGGGTTCCAAACTTCAATATATCATGAAGACACTCGTAATAATACACTCACTATAAGAGTCATATTGTATTGTTATAAGAGAGATTTTTGCTTAGAATTTTAATTTGTATTTTTTATAAATTAAATCTTATTTTTTCTATATATTGAGAAACTTGAGGCATTTAACATCTAAATTGTGGAATTGAGGGATTGGCTCAACAAACTGCAATCTATCTTCGGACAGTGATCTACAGCGGGCTTTGATTTAGTGGACTTGAAGAATGAACAAACGTTAAACCAACCACTTCAATTCAAGAAACTTCTGCTACAAGTAAGGTATACCGTCACCTTCTATTTATTTATTCGAATCAACCGACAATTATATTTTTGCGCCATAAACTATTATATGATACTTTTCCTAATATTTTCATGAACTCTTATGACTCCAAACTTACAACGAATATAACGGAACTTGAACAATAATCCATTTTGAAATAAAAGCATTAAATTGTATCGACAGGAATTAGACTCTCAAATTAACTCAAACTCCAAATGAAATAGAAGTGATTTACGAACACATAACAGAAGTTACTACTCTTAGTTAAATAATTAATTAGATATTTAGAAATTAATTTTATGTCGCCCCATACAAACTTGAATAATTATATAAAACCCCCCGATCCATCCGCACCATCCTGTACCCTGTCCACATTATACAACTATCTTAATTCATCATCCCCACACCCTCTCCACATTAATTAACTACCTTAATTACCTTAATTCACCATCCCCACATTAATTAACTATCTTAATTAACTTTGATTTAATTAATTTGGTCCTAGCAATATTCCTTTTTTCTCGCGGTCTCTTAAAATGTTTAAGATAAATATTTAACTGTCCAAAAATAAATACTCAAATAAAAAGAATAAATACTCCAATATCAAAAGATAAATATTTCAAATTTTTAAGAATAAATACAAATTGCTGCAATGTCCAATGGAGAATTCTTTCAATATTAAAATATAAATATTTCAATATTTAAGGATAAATAATTCAAGTTTTAAGGATTAATACTTATTATATCTAAGCTAATACTTAATTGACTAAGGTAAATATTCCAATTCAATGGATAAATAATGTAATATATAAGAATAAATAATTCAATACCAAAGAATAAATACTTCAATATCAAAAGATAAATACTCCAGTTTGTAAAGATAAATTCGTACTATGCCTAATATAAATACTTAACTGTCAAAGGATAAATACTAAAATCTTTAAATATTAATACTATATATATATAGATCATTGATATATATAGCTATGTCCAATGGATAAATAATGGATTGATACATAAACTGAAGGATAAATACTACATAGATTAGGTTGGTTCAGGAAGTTTGACCCCGATTAGTAGTCCCTTATAGTGAGGGGATGAAATAGAGAAATTAAAAAATTAGTGCGGGGATACAATTTGAACATTTTTTTGTATGTAAATACAGTTATCTTCATATAGATTAATACTTATGTTATTCAAGATAAATACATCAATCCTACATGTTAAATGCTATTTTTCTGTTAATGAATGGTTGCCCATAGTAAGTTTTGAACCAGTGCGGGGACAATACATATATAATTTGCCAATTTGTGTGGAGACACAGCTTTTTGTCACTGCTGAAGGCAAAGATTAATACTTATGTTCACAGAGATTTAAATACCGAAGCATGATAAATATAATAATGAGTCATGTTAAATATTACCCTACATTTTTATGTTCCAATAGTGGAACCTAAATTTTTTTGAATTTTAGTGCGAAAATAGTGCAGAGATGTTGCTGTGAAAATAATTATCAGGGTCCTACAAACTTACCCATCCCAACTACAGTAGTCGAGACTATATGAAGTGAAATAAACAAAACAAAAATCACTAGATGTTTGTATACTAATCCAATCGATAAGTAAATAAATAGCACATACATATATGATGTCTCGTGAATTCGTCTTTCAGCTGATCTGAATAAAATATTGCATGCCGCAGTCAAAGAAGATCGAGATATAAACGTAAAAGAGGGTACATCTATTTATATTCTCTTGGAATGCTACTCTCTGTATTTATATTCTCTTTGGTTGTAAAAAATTTACTTAATCGAATTGATTATTTGCTTGATTGATTTTTTTCTTAATCTTTACAATACAAATATACATCGCTAGGGATGTAAACGGAGTGAATTTGGAACAGATAATGCTAATACCGTATTCATATCCGTTTTTCAATGAGAGGATACGAATACGGATAACAAATAGTATGTAAATATATATCAAAATTTAAAACTATATCCGTCTTAAACGGATACGGATACAGAGCGAATAATCCATGAATAGAGATTCTAATACGGATACAGAGCGAATAATCCATGGATAGAGATTCTAATACGAATATGGAGCGCGCAGATAATTGTCGGATATTGAGTAATTCTACTAAATTTCGTAATTGTAAAGTACCTAATTTGATTATCTAATTGAAAAAATATTAATAGAGTTTTTAAGTTTGCAAAGTGACAATTATACATGATTAATTACTTATTGGTTCAGAAAACCAATCCATTATTCTAATAGATTATATGATTTCCCTACCAAATAAATGCACAACTTGAATCAAAATTGTTAGGCCCAAAAACCATGGACTTAAACGAGTATGTTTGCTTTTTGGGAACTCCGCAAGGGTAAAATGAATTGAAATATACTGAAAGAATTGTCCGCTGCTTCTGGTATGCAGAATGTTCTATAGTCCCAACTCATCAAAACAAAATTAAGAAGGTGCTGGGATGTCTACAAAAGAAATCAGATATTAACTCAGAAATTTACTTGACTGGACCCGTTCAGTTCGGATAAGTAAACGAAATTGGGTGCCGGATTGTACCAGATATCCGGTCCGTTATTATTTCGGATTCATATCTGATTTGTTTTTTATGCATTTGGTTTTGGTTAACACCGACACTAGTAAAATGCGCATGTCAGTTCAAATATTAAATATCGGATCCGGATATATACAGATATCCGCTCCATTTATATCCTTATGGAATTATCCGTATTTGTATCCGGATTATTTTTTCATATATAAAAAATATTCGTATCTGTATCTGGGAGTATTCGTATCTATTTAAGATGGATTCGGATTATAAGAAGATTCAGAGCAAATATTCGTCGAATAATCCGTATCAGTTTACACCTGTGTAACATCGTTCTTATTTATACAAGATGGATTTTTTCTTTTAGTAAAAGTTGGAGATCAAACCACCCAACTATTTAATAACTTTGTTATTACAAAAAAGAATTTCTCTCATTTGGGTTTTGAACTCATGACCTCTCACATAGAGATCATATGTTTCAGCCACTAGACCAAAGACTAGTTCTCAAATATTCAAATATATAAGATGGGCTTTATAATAAACGTTGTGAATTAAGCTAAAATTGAAAAGAAACTGACGGTTCTGTGGCCAATTTAATAAATGAATCCTTTTATATTTTGAGGGAAAATCTGCAAATATGCATTTACTGGGTTGCCCCAAGCGCATTTTTTTTTCTTATGAAAAGCTTGACATTGGCTGTCAAGACTCAGGTTGCTACTATCTTTTCGGATGTCCAAGTACTAGTTAAAGCTTGTCCTAAATTAAATTGCCGCATTTTATATTTAAACTTCGATAAATATAAGCAAAATTTCTTTAAGAAAAAACAAAAATTTCTCCAAATATAAAAGTGAAAAAAAAATCAGTGAAATATATTGTTGAATATATTTTGCACAATACTATAAATGGGACGTGGTGGTGTGTGCTAAAATTAGGGAAATATACGGGTGATTATTGTTGAAAATGTATTATAGACCAAATTATTTGAGCCGAATTAATAGTTTAATTTTCTGAAATAAAATATGAATTAAATCATATATTAGATTGTATAGATTATGGATCCGAATTTCTGCTCTCTCTGTGTATACCAAGATTCTAAATAGCGATTATAGCGGCGTAACGGGAAAAGGAAAAAAAAAAAAAAGATATAGCGAATAGCGGAGCTATAGCGAAAGTTTTCCTACATAACGTTTTTTTATTTTTAAAAATTATATTTTATATTTCTACTAATAATAAACATTATATATGTAAAATCTCATAGAGTAACAAAAATACCAAATTGATTAAGAAGTTTTAATATTAATATTGAACCAATACAAAGTCCAAATTGCCATTCAAAATATTCCTAATTCTATAACTCATAAATTATCGATACATTTTCTATTCAAAATATCATACTATCATATATTAAGTATCATTTTACTATATATTCAAATAAAAAATTCTTTAGATTAGTCAGACCGAGACACAAAGCCCATTTAAATTGAAAAAAATAGAAAAATAAGCCCATGTAGCATAGCGGACCGCTATTACCGCTATAGCAGCCGTAGCTCGATTAGCGCAGTTTTACTCCGTAGCTTAGCTTATGAGGTCCAAAACCGCTATCGCGGCACTATAGCTAGCTATTTAGAACATTGGTGCATACGCATGATAAAATGTATCAGAATAAGCATGTTGAAATTAAATATGCAGATCAATGGGTGCCACCAACTGAGATTGTAAATATAGATGTTTTTCAGCATTTTATTTTCGGATATCCATTATGCTCACACTATTTCAAAAACCAAGAGAGAAATGGAGAGAAAGAAGGCGCTAACACTCTGACTCGCAATTGTTTTTTAACATATTCGTGTGGATACGAGTAGAGACGTGACTGACTGTTGTTGCTGTGTAGATTCAATACATGACATAAAAAAAAAGTTGCGGCTTCTCCAACTAGATAAAAATTACCCATTGCTCTAGTGGTAAATTTTATTTGAATTTAATTTTACATTTGAATTCTATTTCCGATAATGATTAATCGACTGAATTGAATCAAGGAGGATGTGGATGACGCGAATGATGGAAGGAGTATGGAGATTATGGAAGCAAAGAAATGCTCGCATCTTTGGAAGGCAAAGAAGGCTGGCACGGTTACTGGCGGAAGACATCAGGGAAGAAACTAAGCTGTGGTTGAGATATTGTGGGAAGGGATACTCTTATGGTGTGGGGGAAGGAGTCAGGAACCAACAGTGAGGGATTGTTAGATTGTTAGTTTGTTTTAGCTATACTGTTGTACTAAACACATCTAATTCTTTGTATACCTGATAGTTTCTACCTGAATATCAAAAAAAAAAATCTCCTTCCATTTATCTATCCAATTAGTTTACCGCTTTTCGATTCCATGGCTAACAGTTAGTTTTCTTCTACACATCCATCTCCAATTCAAAAGAAAGGATTAATAGGATTCATATTTTGAATTAATCGGATCAAAATATCAATCATAAAAGAAATCGGCTAAATTTATGAATTTGATTAATATGGTGGGAACATCAAGAATTGACGGAGATAGGGGTGCAAATGGATCAGATAGTGGAAAAACTATATCCGTATCCACTTCTATGTTTTCAAATACATATACAGATTGAATATTTAACAGATACGGATATAGATCCCATGTCGGATATCTATAAATATATATAAATATTTTCATAGTATATATTAAATTATATGGTATATATCTACTATTCAGATACGGATAATTAAAATTCAAAATTAACGGATATTCAGATATCGGATATCAGATATCCATATCTAATTTTCATAAAGTCAGATATTATCCAATCTGCACTCCTAGACGGAGAACCGGCTTTATTTACATAAAAGCAAACAATACATAAAACTCAGCATATATATGACACTTTTTTTAATATAGTGTCTACTCTCATTCTTACACATACAAAAAATTGATCATGTATTTGAAATGCTTTTATTGTAAAATCTCTTCAGCCAAAAATTGATCTTATTTTCAATATTACTTGTGGACCAGCAAATCATTCACCGACTTCATCGCTTCGTCCATTCCCGCCATAAGCAGCACATTTGGCTCCTTGGCAGCTAACTCGGATACTATCTTGGCTGCCAAGTATCGGATGTTTTCTTCAAATAAGAATTTGTAAGTTAACATCTGGATCAGGCGCTCAATCACAACCTTTGATGTTCCGATCTTACGAAGTGCAGCATCAGAGAAGTGTTGACGGGTTGAGAGTGCCATTAAAGTTGCTACACCAATTAATTGTTCTTCAGCAGAGCTTGAAACAAGGAGCTCTGCTGCAAAGGTGATCAGATCCATGTTGAGCGCATCAGTAATGCCCGTAACTTCCATGCACTTAGAGTGCACTTCGTAGAAGAATCTCTTAATTGAGTCAATGCCAGATGTGGTCAGTCCATACTCGTCTGTCACTTTTTCGAGCAATCTGCAATAACTCACCTTCCATTGCCAAATGGCCTTCGCAGCAAGGAACACCAGTGCCTCCAAGATTGCCATGACATAAAACACATAACACACCCGTGCCTCTTCGGTTAGGTCGAAATCCTGTTGCATGTTATGCATCTGGTGCAACAAATAGACTAGCCCTAACGTGGAGAGAACACCAGAAGTCATGACAGAGAGGAGCTCAAGCCAATAGAAGAGCCAACTAATGAAACAAATCGGTTTGGACAACTGTTGCTTGTAATGCATGTGGTGCAATGAAAGCTTGCTGCTGTGGCAGAAGATGTGGATGCTTTCAAAGAGCAACGTCAGGGTAATGAACCCAAGATACTTCCTTGGCAACATCAACGTCGCCCACAGAGAATTCACCACTCCGATCCCGCTGGCCATCATCTCCAGAATGGCCATTATTGCAATGAACATCTTCTCCGGGCTGGGGATGATGTTCGGTTTATCAGCAATGTCGATTTGGACCGCACCTTTATCATCATGCGCCGTGCTGAAATAAAATTACGTGTTTATTAACATAAACATGCATTACTTTCTTTTCTATTGTCCAACCATTATTTTTTCAAATGAGTTATATAGAAACATACTATCCTTCCATCAGAAAGTTATATGTATGGTACCTCAAGTAATTCAGTCAATATAGACCGTATCACTTGTTTAACTACTGGCCTGGTTCAGAAAATAAGTATAACTATTTCATAAAACAGGTCAGCTAGTTATGTATGGGTGGTAAATTATTTGGATGGAATCATAGGTCTGAAGTATAAATTAATTAACTTGTGCATTTTCGCAAACCACACGGTGAAACCGTTGAATCAGTGATTTTTAAAGTGGCTTAATAAATAGTAAAAAAATTCCAAAATATGTAAAATTTGGTCTCTAAGCACATTTCAATATGGAGAACACATCTAACGAATTGGATCGACTTTTTGGCCTTGGAAAATTGAAAAATAAATCGGTTGTATTTCGCCCAAAATACAACCGAAAGCATATTAGCCATACTATATATATATATAGGGATGGGCTATGATGAGTTCCGAACTAAGATGTCATTTTTACTTAACGCTTATATTTTTATTTTGAAAATCCAAACAACCAATCTGAACCGCTCAACATCTTCTCCATATTGAAATGTGCTTCGAGACCAAATTTTAAATATTTTTGAATTTTTTTACTATGTATTAAACCACTTTGAAAATCACTGATCCAATGGTCCATAAAATTTTACTGTTTTTTTACTGTTCACCTGGATCTGCGATTTTCAAAGTGGCTTAATAAATAGTAAAAAATTCCAAAAAATGTAAAATTTAGTCTCTAAGCACATTTCAATATGAAGAAAATATTGAACGGTTTGGATCGGTTGTTTGAATTTTCAAATTAGAATACGAGTATAAAGTAAAATGTTGTTTTACTTCGCAACTCACCATAGCCTGATGATGCCAAAACATATAACAAAAATCAGACGAAAAACGAAAGCAAAGTAGCCATTTTCCCAAAATATTTATCACAAACGTGTTTTTGAGTCATTTTGGCAGGTTTTGGAGAAAGTTGCGTATTTAGGCCAAAAACAGAGCAAATATGCCCAATTTGGGCAATTATTGAAGATAGCCTCAAATCAGGACATCACACGGTGTATGCAACAGGGAGCATTAAGTACACAACACCCAAGATGGTGAAATCTGGTGAAATTCTACTAAGTCTGGAAGCCGTGCGGATCCACCTATGCCGCATGCGGCTCATATCTCTATTTTGCCTATATTCTGACTCAAATTTACATCGAAATCTGTGCTTAAAAGCCTAAAAGTGTGAACATTTCATTTAAATATCAATAGAATGTGGTACTGTTATGTTTTGTTTATTGTTTTGCAATAAACGGGCGAAAACAAGAAAAATTCTAGAGTCAACACACTCTCGTACGGCCCGTACACATTTCTGTGTGGCCCGTACAATATTTCCCCAACCACACAGAAGGTTCCACACAAGAGGCTACATCTCTACCACAGAAAAGTACGGGCATATGGTCCGTATGGATTTTCATACGGACCGTATAAAGTAATTTCGAAAATCCAGGCTGGAAATGGAAAGAGGCGCTACTGGGGAGGCCGAAATAGAAGGTTTTTAACACGCGATTTTGGGCATTAAAGTGGATATTCCAGATCTGAGAAGACATCTCTGGTTCTTGGGAGACAAGGCTTAGCTTGGAGAAGAAGAAGAGGAGAAAAAATATGAGTTTTGCGACGATTGTTCAGATTCTTTCATAGTTTTGCCATGAACTCTTTTGTTACCATTGATTTGTGTTGTTTTAAGAATATGAGTAGCTAAACTATTTGTTTCTAGGGTTAAGATGTAGTTTTGACGTTTGGTTTTACTTGCTAGTTACTTAGATTTGTGTCGAATGCTTTGTTTTTATCTTGTTGAATAGTATTTCAATTGCTTTGTTTGTGCTTGCTTGAATTGATTAGTCAACCCGTTAGATGAATGAGCACATCTAAGTATTAGGTCCCAAGTCTATGACATTTAATCCAACTAAAAAAAAATATGAAGTAGGTTTCTTGAGCCGAAAGGTGAAACCAAGATTGCCCGAAAGGAAAAACTTTTCTCGAGGCGAAGTTCTTGGATACTTTTAGTAAACCGACAAGTGACTTAGGTTAATTAAACCAAAAAACAAAAGTTAAGGTTTGAAGCACCTAAGAGGGAAGTATTTGGGTACCGTAATCGGATTGTTAGGCCAAAATTGCGACAGCTGAGGTTTAGGAATTTAGGTACGGTCGAAAAAAATCCTAAACAAATATATTAGCATAGAAACAGTAACTGCAGTATTAACTCGGTGGTCCATACGGACCGTATAGGATTCTATACGGGCCGTATACCTCGTGGCTGAACTGAAATGAAATCTTGACACCTTGGAAACCCTTTTTATAATTTGAAAACAAACTTTAAATCTCCTTTTTATTGTTTTAATCATTGTTTTTAATCAAGTAGAATTTAGAATCAAACCAAATCCATTTTCTCTCAATTCTAGGATTTTAGTAATTTTAAGTAGAGTCCAGTCATTTCCTTACCGTCCATGTGGATACGATACCTTGCTATAGCCAACTTCAGTTGTGCGCTTGCAACCGATATTTGGTATTTTAGGTTACTAAAAGCCTATACGCATCACAGCGAACAGCGGCATAGGCCCAGTGGCCGCGCACGACGCGGATTCAATCTGTGGACTGTTATTCTGCACCGTTAGATAGACAAATCTCGGCCCTTGATTGAAACCTTCTAAAAGCAGCGACCCCAGGTCTCCACAAGGTTTCAAGATTGAGTGGAGACCAAGTTTTCTATTTTTGGAGTGCTAATTTCTGCCCTAGAATCTAGGTATCATGTTCCCCACTACTCTCTCTTCCTCTAGGAAGCCCTATATAAACCCCTCTTGTAATGGAATTCAGGGTGCGTGTTTGCTTGTGATTAAGTCCAGTACTATAGCCACAAATTCCTCACCGATTATGATTGATAGACTAGGTTAGAGTGCTAGGGAGAGAGGCGAAGCTCTTGGAAGTCAAGGCAAGAAGGCGTCATCTAAGGAGTCATGGTTCTTCTTCTTCAATAGAGTTGTAATCTATATTCTCTTTATTTTTCTTCTCTTTTGTCATGGTTCTAAGAGGCTAAACCTCTCATCTCTAGGGTGAGGAATTGAATTATGAGTCGTTTAATAATATTTTAGTTTTGTTTATATTTTGTTGTGTGAATTTCTATTGCGCTTTTATCTATTTTTAATCTATTCGAACATACATAGTTCCGTCTACTATATGCTAATGATCTCTACATACCATAAGGTTACCTAGTCGTTGCGTCCTAGTGAGAAGGACCAACATGGAAGTGCTGGGGCCTAGGCTAACGAAGCTTGGCAGCGGTTCAAAGACTAGGGTTAGAACCTAGGGGGCTCCCTTGGCGGGGTAGGTTAAAAAGCATATTATGTTAGGTTTACTTAGCCTGATCAACAATAGAAATTGCATAGGGATTTCGGATATTTCAACTATGAGATAGTAAATACTTTAGTTTTGGTAGCCCAAAAACCAATCGAAAGACTGGAAAACCTAAACAAAAAACATAACAAAATAACATGGCGTCCTGCAGGTAGTGACAGTACCGCATGTGGGGTGGCCTGCGGGTAAGGTTTTAGGCCGCATACGGTAGTGACGGTACCGCATGCGGGTTGGACTAGTGCCTGAACAAATTATTAAATTAGACTCATAGATCGTCCTGATCCCTAGAGAATCCCTGTACTCTGTCAATCATCTATAGCGCCACTGCATTAAACCTTAGTACGATTCTGGTCGTATTTTAATTTACCTTTTTAATTACAACTTAGAAGATAACACATAAACAAACCCCCTAATCAAACAAACAAACCCGACCTAGACTAACTAAAATTGTTAGATCTTAATACACTATCGCTGTGGATGATACCTGATAATACTACGCGATAGGATTGTATACTTGCAATTTAAGTCGAAAGTGTAATCAAGGTTAAAAGGTATAGTTTACTCTACTGAAACTTTGTGTAGTTCACTTTGGCTGTATCATAACCCATTCATATATATATATATAGGGATCAAGTTACAACAAATTTGAGTTACAACAACAGTTTTTTTTTTTTCAAAGTCCAAATCGTCGATCCAAACCGCTCAACATGATTATCTACATAAAATGAGCTTCCAGATCAAATTTTACATTTTTTTGAATTTTATTTTTACAATTTATTAAGATGGGTACAAAATTCATTGGTCAAAAAATGTAAAATTTCATATGGAAGTAATTTTATTTATATAATCATGTTGAACGGTTTGGATCAACGATTTGGATTTCAAAAATGAAAAAAATCATTGTTGTAACTTGATCCCTCCTATATATATATATGAGGAGGGATCCAATTACACCCTTTTTTTTGACACATCTTGACACTATTTTTTTATAAGTCAATTTTGCAATTTCAAAATCCAAAAGTCGATCCGAACCGTTCAACATGATAACCATATTAAAATGTGCTTGGAGATCAAATTTTACATTTTTTTGAATTTTTTTACTATTTATTAAGATGGTTACAAAATCACTGTTTTTCAATGGTTTGAAAATAACGATTTTGTAACCATCTTAATAAATAGTAAAAAAATTTTAAAAAAATGTAAAATTTCATCTCCAAGCACATTTTAATATATCAATCATGTTGAACGGTTTGGATCGACTATTTGGGCTTTGAAAATGGTAGATGTCAAAATGTGTCAACAAAAAGGGTGTAATCCCAACCCTCATATATATATATATATATAGGACTCGGCTACGGTGCTACGCGTAGCATAGAGACCTCCATGCAACGGCTCAAAATTTGTGTTTTTAAAATTCTAATGGTCGATCCGAACCGTTAGATGTGTTCTCCATACTGAAATGTGCTTGGAGACCAAATTTTACATTTTTTGCAATTTTTTTACTATTTATTAAGCCACTTTGAAAATCGCTGATCCAACGGTGGCTTACCCACACAGTGAAACCGTTGGATCAGCAATTTTCAAAGTGGCTTAATAAATAGTAAAAAAAATCCAAAAATTGTAAAATTTGGTCTCCAATCACATTTCAATATGGAGAACACATCTAACTTTCGGATCGACCATTAGAATTTTGAAAACACAAACTTTGAGCCGTTGCACGGAGGTCTTCTATGCTACGCATATATAGAGAGTTGTGCTTCCATGGACCCAAGGACCTATTTGTAAAACAAACATATTTTTATTTTCAAAGTTCAAACAGTCGATCCGAACCGTTCATCTTGTTCTCCATATTAATATGTGCTTGGAGACCAAATTTTACATTTTTATGATTATTTTTACTATTTATAAGATGGGTACAAAAAAATATCAAATTCAACGGTCTGAATTTGATATGTTTTGTACCCATCTTATAAATAGTAAAAAAATTCAGAAAAATGTAAAATTTGGTCTCCAAGCACATACTAATATGGAGAACAAGATGAACGGTTCGGATCGACTGTTTGAACTTTGAAAATAAAAATATGTTCGTTTTACAAATAGGTCCTTGGGTCCATGGAAGCACATGCCATATATATATATATATATATGAGACTGTCTTTTATGGACATCAGGACCTATTTGTAAAACGAACATATTTTTATTTTCAAAGTTCAAACAGTCGATCCGAACCGTTCATCTTGTTCTCCATATTAGTATGTGCTGGGAGAACAAATTTTACATTTTTCTGAATTTTTTTACTATTTATTAAGATGGGTACAAAAAATATCAAATTTAGACCATTGAATTTTGTATCCATCTTAATAAATAGTAAAAAAATTCAGAAAAATATAAAATTTGGTCTCCAAGTACATATTAATATGGAGAACAAGATGAACGGTTCGGATCGACTGTTTGAACTTTGAAAATAAAAATATGTTCATTTTACAAATTGGTCCTTATGTCCATAGAAGTCGTTGCCTATATATATATATCGCAATGAATTGCGAATTAAAGCGGATGCTATAATTCGCGCTCATATCGCAATTTCCAAAGTTCAAATAGCTGATCCGAACCGTTAGATGTGTTCTCCATATTGAAATGTGCTTGGAGACCAAATTTTACATTTTTTGGAATTTTTTTACTATTTATTAAGGTACTTTGAAAATCGCTAATCCAACAGTGGCTCATATTGAACAGTGAAACCGTTGGATTAGCGATTTTCAAAGTGGCTTAATAAATAGTAAAAAAATTCCAAAAAATATTAAATATGGTCTCCAAGCACATTTCAATATGGAGAACACATCTAACGGTTCGGATCGGCTATTTAAACTTTGGAAATCGCAATATGAGAGCGAATTAAAACACCCGCTTTAATTCACAACGCATAATAGCATCACTATATATATATATATATATATATATATATATATATATATATATATATATATATATATATATATATTTATGAGGAGGGTTCCAATGCACTCAAAATTCTATGCTCCCATTCGCACCAAATTATTAATCTTCATTTTTAAAGTCCGAACAATCAATCTGAACCGATCAACATGACCTTCATAATAAAATATGCTTGGAGGCCAAATTTTATATTTTTTAGAATTTTTTTACTATTTTTTAAGGTAGGCACAAAATCACTTTATCGGATGGTTCAAAATATCCTTAAAATAATAATTTTGTACCTATCTTAAAAAATAGTAAAAAAAATCTAAAAAATATAAAATTTGGTCTCCAAGCATATTTTATTATGAATATTATGTTGAGCGGTTCGGATCGACTATTCAGACTTTGAAAATGAAGATAAATGAGATAAAGGATTGGGTGCAAATGAGAGCATAGAATTTTGGATGCATTAGAACCCTCCTCTCTATCTATATATATATAGATTGACTAATATGCTTTCGGTAGAACTTTGGCCGAAGTACTTCCAAGTCATTTTTCAATTTTTGTAGTCCAAAAATTCAATCCAAATGGTTAGATGTGATTTCAATATTAAAATGTGCTTGGAGACCAAATTTTACATTTTTTGAAAATTTTTTAATATTTATTAAGCCACCATTGGATCAGCGATTTTCAAAGTGGTTGCTTAATAAATAGTACAAAAATTCCAAAAAATGTAAAAGTTGGTCTCCAAACATATTTTAATATAGAGATCAGATCTAACGGTTTGGATTGACATTTTGGACTTCGAAAATTGAAAAATGAGTTAAATGTATAAGGACCTCTATGTTACCGAAAGCATATTAATCTCTCTCTTTCTATATATATATATATATATATATATATATATATATATATATATACGAGTTGGCTAAGGTGCTATGCGTAGCATAGAGGTCTTCCGTACAACGGCTCAATATTTGAGTTTTCAAAATTCTAACGGTCGATTCGAACCATTCAACATGATCTCCATATGAATATGTACTTGCAAACCAAATTTTACATTTTTTAGAAAATTTTTAATAGGTAAAAAATCACTTGATCTGAATGGTACATAATTTTTAGATCAAGTGATTTTCTACCTATCTAAAAAAAAGTAAAAAAAAAATCTAAAAAATGTAAAATTTGGTTTGCAAGTACATATTCCTATGGAGATCATGTTGAACTATTCAGATCAACCGTTAGAATTTTGAAAACTCAGATATTGAGCCGTTGCACGGAGCCGCTCTATGCTATGCAAATAATATTAGCATTTTCCTATATATATATATATATATATAAAGAGAGATAGAGAGAGAGAGAGAGGTTGGCTAATATCAAATCAGTTGTTCCTGAGGTGGCGTGCAACTAAGTCGTTTTTCAAATTTTGAAGTCCAAATCGTTGATCCAAACTGTTAGATGTGTTCTCTATATTAAAATGTGCTTGGAGACCAAATTTTATATTTTTTGGAATTTTTTTACTATTTATTAAGCCCCTTTGAAAAACGCTGATCCAACGGTGGCTTAACAAAACAGTAAAATTAGAAGCCACCGTTGGATCAACGATTTTCAAAGTGGCTTAATAAATAGTAAAAAAATTTCAAAAAATGTAAAATTTGGTCTCCAAGCACATTTTTATATAGAGAACACATCTAACGGTTTGGATCAACAATTTGAACTTTGATAATTGAAAAACGACTTGGTTGCACGGGATCTCAGGAACAACTGATTTGATATTAGCCAACCTCTATATATATATATATATATAGGACCGGGCTACGGTGCTACGCGTAGCTAAGAGCCCCTCCGTGCTACGGCTCAAAATTTGTGTTTTCAAAATTCTAATGGTCGATCCGAACCGTTAGATGTGTTCTACATATTGAAATGTGCTTGGAGACCAAATTTTACATTTTTTGGAATTTTTTTACTATTTATTAAGCCACTTTGAAAATCGCTGATCCAACGGTTTCACTGTTTGGTTAAGCCACCGTTGGATCAGCGATTTTCAAAGTGGCTTAATAAATAGTAAAAAAAATCCAAAAAATATAAAATTTGGTCTCCAAGTACATTTCAATATGTAGAACATATCTAACGGTTCGGATCAACCGTTAGGATTTTGAAAATTCAAATTTTGAGCCGTTGCACAGGGGGCTCTTAGCTACGCGTAGCATATTAGCCAAAACCTATATATATATATATATATATATATATATATATATATATATATATATATATATATAACGGATCTACTTACACTACTTTTTGGTGACACTGGATTACACTCTACATTTTCAAAGTTTTTAAAGTCCAAACAGTCGATCCAAACTGTTCAACAAGATTTTCCATATTAAAATGTGCTTGCAAACCAAATTTTACATTTTTTTTGAATTTTTTTTACTATTTATTAAGTATTTTATAAAATTATTCTTTTCAGACCATTTAATTTTTTTACCCATCTTAATAAATAGTAAAATATTCAAACAAATATAGAATTTGATCTACAAGAACATTTTGATATATTCATCACGTTGAATGATTTGGATTGGCTATTTAGACTTTGAAAATGTAGGGTGTAATTCGATGTCACAAAAAAACTATGAATCCCTCCTCATATATATATAGAGAGGAGGGTTCAAATGCACCATCTTTTTTTGTGCTCCAATATGCTCCACGTTCTTTATTTTCATTTTCAAATTTCGAATAGTCAATCCGGATCGCTCAACATGATCTTCATAACAAAAATATGCTTGGAGACCAAATTTTATAATTTTTATAATTTTTTTACTATTTTTTTAGATAGGTACAAAATCATGGTTTTAAGGAGATCCTGGACCATTTGATAAAGTGCATTGTACCTATTTAAAAAAATAGTAAAAAAATTTCTATTAAACATAAAATTTGGTCTCCAAGAATATTTTATTATGAAGATCAGGTTGAACAGTTCGGATCGATTGTTCGAACTTTGAAAACAGAGCTATAGGATGTGGAGCATATTGGAGTAAAATGATGGTGCATTTGAATCCCCTCTCTCTCCCGCTCATATCTTAATTTTTAAAGTTCAAATAGTCGAGTTGAACCTTCCAACATGGATTTTCATATTAAAATGTACTTGGAGTCCAAATAGTCGACTTGAACCTTCCAACATAGATTTTCAACCCCTCCACCTTTCACCTCTCTAATCTACTCTGTTTATCTCTTCTAAATCTTACCTCCGACAGTAATATCTTCTCCTCTCTCGGTTCTACCTTCTCAAGTAGAGAGGAAAATGAGGGAGAGGGGAAGGAACGGAGCCAAGCGGAGCCGATTGAAATCGAGAGCACAGTATCGTTGGAGCTCGGAGCGTAGAGTTTTCATTTTGATCGGAGTACAATAGTGAAAAGATCCGATCGTCGTTAGAGCGTGGCGGTGGTCGAAGAAGCGAATCCGGTTGTGGATCGAGATGAGGATTAAAATATTATAGTGATTATGAAGATGTATAAGTAAGATTAAGGTCATGTTTGGTTGTGGAGTAAAGTTACTCCGAAATAAATTTCTTACTCCGAACTAAGGCGGATTAAAATAATCATGTTTGGTTGGAGTTTGATGGAGTAAGCTAATAAAGAGAGAGAAATTATAACAAGATTTACTCTAACCGCGGGACTCACAGGTGGAGTAGGTAGGTGAAGTTACTTAATCCGGATTAACTCAAATGTTACTCCATCTTAGTTCTTCAAATTTACTCCTCGTTTGGCTCCTTAAAGGTGGAGTAGATGATTTACTTCACCAATTACTCCACAACCAAACATGACCTAAAAAAGTAGATCTAGTAATTTAGAGGGTAATTTGAGTAATTTTGAGTAATTTAGTGGATTTTGTGAAAATAAAGAAGTAGATCTAGAAATTTGAGTCACTTGACTCATTGTAAATATATTTTTTATCAATCAATTTGTAAGTAGGCATTAAAACCACTGATCTTAAAAAAAAAAAAACAATATACAGTTTCTTCTTCACACCATCTCCAATTAAAAAAAAAAAAAATTAGGATTCATATTTTGAATGTAACAGATAAAAAACTCAATCATAAAATAAATTGGCTAATATTATGAATTGATTTATGAATCCTATCGGCCTTAATTAATTACATAAAACAATCAATACATAAATCACATAACATTTTACATTGTATATAGGTCAATACATAATTGTTGCGGATATATCTTTTTTTCTTTTTTCTTTTTTTAAATGGTTGATAGTGGCTACCAACTTAATTGCACAGAATCCCTTTTGTTGCGGATATATCATGTTGCCTCTCTTGTGACTTTCATATTGGGTCATAAAATGAAAATAGAACTGGATCGGAGAGCCTCTTTGCTAAATTATAAAAATTTGGAGAATTTTGCGCCTGAATTGGAGCTTAATTAGATTAATATATCGGAGCTTAAATTACAAATGAAAATTATAAACTAGAACTGAATTTAAATTAAGAAAACATACCTGAATCATGGGAAGTGAGGAAACAGATTTGGGATCTATAAAATTTTGCTATCTAGATCTTATAAAATTAAGAAAATTAAGAAACGAGATGCCGAACGAAAATTAAGAGAAAATAAATTCTTCTGATTAGACATAAAATTAAATGAAAGAACAATCATAAAAAATATTATGGAACTTACCTCCGCTGGGCAGTGGTGGTTTGAGCACCATCTAACTCTCCAAGCTGCACCATCGATCGTTCTCTTAAATCAGGAAAAGAACTGTATATCTGCATGGTACACTAAAAAATTGAACTATATAATATCTGGATTTTGAATTAGCGAAGTGAAATTTTAAAATTTAATACACGCAAATAAGGATCGAAAAGGAGCATATTGAAAGAAATGAATTAAAATGAAATATGATTAATTATTGCATGGCCTAGAGCTTGATTCGTTGTTATGAAGTCTTCATTTGAAGAACAAACATGAAAAGAACGAATCAAGAAATTATTAAGTGATAAAATGGATCATAAAGAAAAGAAAATAAACCGTGAGAGGATATCGAGAGGGAAGACCAAGATCCTTACTTTGTATTGATCAGCTCTAAAATCAAGAGTGAATCGTTTATACTTGTATATATAGAAACATTTGTATATTTTATAGGATCCAGATAACTATCTCCGCACCTCCATCTCCCCTCTATCTCCACACTAAAAGACAAAAAAGTACGTACTAAAAGACAAAAAAAATCTGGTTCCGCGTAGTATTTAACATCTATATGTAATGTATTTACAGTGCATCGAACAAGTATTTAACTCTATTCATTGGAGTATTAACTGTCTGCCCAACAGCGAAACAATATATGTCCCCACAAAAATTTAACATATCTATCTCCACATCCCCGCACTAAAAGACAAAAAAATTAGATTCCGACATTTGATGGTTTAAATTTCCTGCAGTATTTAATTTCAATTTTTAGTGTATTAATATTGCATCGAATAAGTATTTAACTCTATTCATTGGAGTATTTAACCGTCCGCGTCCAACAGCGACACAGTCTGTCTCCACAAAAATGACAAACTAATTTGGTATCGTCCCTGCGTCCCGCACATCAGTATTTAACTTTAGGAATGTTAGTATTTAACATTATGAACGTTAGTATTTATCTTTAAAGTCAAAAGTATTAATCTCTAAAATTATAAATAAGTTGCATGGATTCTATTTAGCATCCTATATCTTAGTATTTAACTTTATACACATTAGTATTTAACTTTAGGAATGTCAGTATTTAACTTCAGATATTTAATTTCCTGCAGTATTTAATTTCAGTCTTTAGTATATTTACCGTTAATCGATCTAGTATTTAACTTTATTTATTGTAGTATTAACTATTGGTGTCCAATAGCAAAAAATGTTGTCCCTCATGTACCCCCACTAAAAGAAAAAAAAAAAAATTTTTTTAGAGACTGGGAAGATAAAGGGAGGATGAGAATAGAGGTTCTATATAATTATTCTATTTTATATGACTTCCAACTCCACATTAACACCTTCCTTTGACTTTGCTCCAAACAGAAGGTTCTTTCCCGACGCAAACGACGCGTTTTGGACTTTTTTTTTTCTCCTTCCTCTGTCGCTCGTTTGACACCGTGAGCAGACAGAGGAATGTCACCACTATGATCAATCATTGGCTGGAAGCTTCCGTTCATTATTTTCTTAATATGCGGACCTACTAGGGGTTTTAGAACGATGGATGATTGGTGAGAAAATTGGGACGGAGGCCGAGAATATCGAACTCGTATTCTCTGCATTAACTCAAAAAGAAATCTTTCGAGTTAATGCATTGAAGCTGTCTGATTTTAAAAAAATCAATCCGGCCGTCTGATTTTAACTCAAGGAACATTCAATATTAGTGCTGATCTAGTCTGCACGGATCATAAAGCAGATTAGATAGTTGATATTTATTAACTTAAAAATTCTCTTTTGAGTTAACGCAGAGGATACGCGTTCCAGAATATCAATAAACTAACTAGTCATGACTAGTCATGTCACAGAACGTCACGTCACATCTGTCGATTATGAAACGTGATTCATGTGTCGGGTGACGTGACCGCATTCGAGCGAAAATTACACGTTATGTCACGTCAGGCGAACTAATCACATGACGTCATGTCACGTGGTCACTTCACGTTATGAAGCACAAGAGTATCCAACTTTTTTGGTATATATAAAGTATTCAGATTTTTCTCTTTGTATAGGTTCAGTGATACTGGTACTCATGTAGTGCTGGTTTTTATTTTCTCTAGTTTAGTCTAATAAATATTTGTAATTTGAATTTTTAAAGTAATGTCAACAACTTTTTTCTAAAAAAATAATAATAATTGCAACATTATTTACTTATTTTTGAATTTTTATATTTTTTAATTTTTTGTCTAAATTTTCAACAATTTCAATTAAAATATAAAGAAATTAATATTACTAATTTATGTCACGTCACGTGTAATCACGTATGGTCACAGCGTGACTATGCGTGACGTGACCATCCACCACCAGTTTGTTCACATCACGTCACGTGAAAAAAAAAAGTTGATCACATCATGTGATCAAATCACGATGTGTTTGTCACGTTACATCACGGTGTGTCACGTATTTCCTTCTCTACCTTTGACCTTCAGGTATTCGTGTATCGAATTTGCATCCTCTCCATTACTGCATAAGGGAATCTTTTACAATTAGTGAATCCGAACCATTCTTTTTAATCTTGGAACGAATCTCAAAGCCCATTAATACTGCCCCTATGTCCCCCGAATCTCAAAGTGCTGAGATTTAATCTTAAACCGTAAAGTGAGGCCCATCCTCTACATTATGGAGAGGATTTGAATCCGCGTGTATCAGTGTATGTTTGCACCCCTCCCACTAATAAATTTAGTCCAACTTAAGGACGCATCAGATTTTAGATCATTCCTTTTCAGATAAAAAACAAATGGTACCTATTGTAGATATAATAGGTTTGTTTTAAAATCATACCAGAGTTAAAAGAACAGTCAAAATTTGATAATTTACCTTAGATACCTTGGGAATCCGAATTCATGTAGATGTATGATCAATAAAAAATTCTTTATGCAACATTCAATATTCAATTCTTAATATCAGCAGTTCTGATATTAAATTTGATTAGCACCACCTACATTTAAGAATCAAATTTAATGCTAAGATAATTTGTCTAAATACAAATAAAACAATGTTGCAAGTGCTCTCATTGCGATATGTGAATTTTTTTACTATTTCGTAGGTTAAATTGGAGCAGTTCAAAAGAGAGAATTTCATTACCGTCTTCAAATAATTGACAATGATTTCGAACAACTCATGATCCAATTCACCAAAATTTAAAGACAAGTTATGTCAGATCCTAGTCGAATCAAGTTTGAATCATCTTGAGTTTGATTTGGGTCCAATTGGATTTAAATAGTAAATGTACCCATGGTGTTATGTGTATTTTTTTTTAGTTAACTAATTAGACAGATTTGTTATCTGAATTTTTCTTTCATTTCGGTGGAAGAGCTTGATAGTTATCAGTTTATATTGTTCAATTTCTGTGCAGTTGGAAAACTAATTTTGATTCATGTTTAATAATTGACCCAAGAAAATACTTATTTGCAGCAAATTACATTCAATTATTTTCTTTTTTATTATGAAAACTATCACAAACTTCAAAGTTAATTAATAACAATTAAAAAGGTTAAACAGTAAATTTATATGTTTTCTAATCAGAAGTAATACCATGTTTTAAATTTGGTGCATTTCAGAAGCATTTCATCATCTATAAAATACCCAATTAACTAAACCATTGCCTAAAAGAAAAAAAAAATACTCATTGAACTAAACAGATGAGCAGTTTGTGCATTATATGGAAGGAAATAAATAAACTTTGTTTTCAGCGAGACTGTAAATCTCTTAAATTTTAGGAGGACATTATTTCTGAATCTTCCTTTTGGTATGGTGTTAGGCAACAAGGAAATGATTCCCATTTCAATCGACAACTTGTATTACCTTGTAATTATGGATAAATGGAGCAGATATGGAACTTCAAGCAACAGTGAATTGGCGAATTTGGTGGAGTTTATCCTACTTTTCCGAGAAAATGAAAAATTAAACTGTTGATTTCTCATATAAAATCAATGCACCGGCAAACTAAAAAAGAAATGATAAATCCAATACAAACCTGATTCGTGAATGTGCTCTGCCTTGGACAGGGACCTTGAGGTAATTCAATTAAGATCGCCATTGATGATATAACATGGATTTGAGACGAGAAATTGATTAGAAATTGATAAGAATAAATCCTCACACGAAAGATGAAATTACTTGCTTTTTGCAACTTACCAGGTTTCATGGGAAGTCCCTTTATGTGATCCCAATCAAGGCAACAAGAGAGAAAGAGAAAGGGCGAAATAAAAAAACTCAGAAGGACATCATAAAATATAGAGGGAGATACAGTGATAGTGGATTTAATACCTACTGAAATTTGTTCATTTATGTCCTGTCTTAAAGCGAAAAAATAAAATAAAATAAAAACACAGCATGACACTTTCTGCCACGGTTAAATATGAATTACCAATTCATGCTGTATCGGTATTCATGTTGTACCACTTTCCGACACAACATAAAATGACATGAGATATGGTACAGATGTCTGACACGGTGGATATAGCATCCATCAACACAACACAACAATTTTGTTGTACACTAGCAACAAGCTGTCATATTTATAGCAAAACAACTATTCTTCCCAACAGGAATGTAGAACATTGTTTATAATCAATAAGTGATGAACATAAAAGTTTGAAATTTACTCAGATTGAGTATTCAAATTACATCAGCTAAACAAGTAGACTAATATATAGTATTACAGCAAGGCAAATTAAACATCAAGATTTAAGAACATTACACATAATTATTTTAAGAATATCAGAAAACTTAAATAATTACAATTATCTAGTAATGAGCATGCAACTCTCATTACAACTAAAATTTAAACAATTAATCACATTATTATAACAAAAGGAGTTCATTACCAAGGGAAAACTAGATGATGATTATATCTCTTATTCAAAACTACATTGCAAGGTTGTATCAATTCCTGTGGTGTAGTCAAGTGGCATAAGCTGCTTCTCCAAACTTTAAGACTTCCATGGATGTTTTTGCCGTACCTCCACTTCTTTCATTGTTAGCCTTTCTTCCCCTATAATTCTTAGGTACATTTTTGCAAGCTTGGCAACAGCTTCAAGTTATGTTCTGTGCCCCTCATTCACAATTTGGGGATCAAGAATATCAAAGAGATGACTCTCTTTCATAGCAGAACTAAAATATGCAATGAGACTACCCCCTTGAAACTTTCTACAAGGAGAATAATGGCTTTTCTCTCATAAGCAATTCAGCTAGAATGACACCAAAGCTGTAGACATCACTTTTCTGGGTTAACCGGCCAGCACAATAGTACTCAGGGTCCCAATACCCATGGTCACCCTTGGATAGCTGTCATTATACCCGTTTGATCTATTTCGACAGATCTTGAGGCACTAAAATCTGACACTTTTGCTGTGAAATAATCATCCAAAAGAATGTTTGATAATTTTATGTCTCTGTGAAAAACTGATATAGAGGCAGATGTGTGAAGATAGAAATTGCTCCTGCAGCCTCAAGGACAATTCTCAACCGATGCTTCCATGTCAAGGAACGGTTATCCTCAATATGGAGATGATTAAAAAGTGTTCTGTTTGAAATGAACTCATAAACAAGCAATTCCGTTGCTCATTTATGAGTTAATTTCGAACGGAACACTTTTTAATCATCTCCATGGAGAGGAGCACTGTTCTTTGACATGGAAGCATCATTTAAGAATTGCGCATGAGGCTGCAGGAGCAATTTCCAATCTTCACACATCTGATTCTATATTAGTTAAAATCATCAAACATTCTATTGGATGATTATTTCACAGCAAAAGTGTCAGATTTTGGTGCCTCAAGATCTGTCAAAATAGATCAAATGGGCATAATGAGAGAAAACCATTATTCTCCTGTAGAAAACTTGAACAAGAGGAACTAGTACATCAGAACTGTGGTCTAGCAAAACCTTCATGCAAGCTCTGTGTGTTGACCCAAGCGCCTCTTGACTGTAGCACTTCCAGTGCCTGAGGTTGAACTGAAATAAAGAGTAATTTATTTCTTTGTTATTACGCACAAAACCTAATAAATTACGAAAAGTTCCCCGAGTTTCATGAAGTCTTGTGGAATGACACATTTCTCCTTTTCCTCACTGACATCATATTAAGACTTGCAAAGAAAGCTAGCCATAGTTCAGTATATATGATGCAAAAGGTACAGCACTGAATCCTCAGTATTTGTTGAACTGCATATATATTTTTTATAAGTCAAACAAAAATTAAGCCAAGCACATGTCAGCTCCAAGTTAGTATTAACTACTTGTAGAGCTACTCAGTTTTAAGTTAATATAAGAAGGTAATTTAGAACATTTTGCTAGGTTTAAACTTCAGTTTGGATGCGAATAAGCTACATGTGAATAGCACAAGAAATATTTAGTCATAAACAACATGCAAATATGAATTAAACAATTTTGAACATTTTGCTAGGTTTAATATAAGAAGGTAATTTAGAACATTTTGCTAGGTTTAAACTTCAGTTTGGATGCGAATAAGCTACATGTGAATAGCACAAGAAATATTTAGTCATAAACAACATGCAAATATGAATTAAACAATTTAACTATCAGCTTATTTACAGACTTAGAGACCATACAGTTATGTTGTGGATTTCATAAAAAAAACAATTTAACTTAGCAGAAGAAGAGGAGAGAGAGAGAGAGAGAGAGAGAGACCTTACGGAAGGTCAGGAAATCGGCAAAAGGAGAAGCTTTGTTGTGTGCATATCCAGATCTCATCCACAGAAGTTTGCTTCAATGATAGTTAAGAGTTAGAAATGCAAAACTGCTCAAGTACTCATTTGCTAATTTTGCTTCTAATGACACCCTTTGATCTGTAGCCTTGGAAGAGTACCACCCACAATTTGGTCATATGACATAAATGAAAACAGGATTGACATAATAAACGAAAAATTATTGTTTATATAAAAGGTACAAGGTTACATTATAAATAGTAACTAATATGAGTAACTTACTGGTTATACAAAGCATTAAAAATCATCCTTCTCAATGGTCGTAGTCCTGACAATGCCTTCTGTATACCTATTTTCCATAGAAAATTGTAAAAAGATTATATTGCATATGCTCTCCTTCAAAGAATCTTAAATTATACTACACCAACAAATGCAAATATTATCCATCACTATTTCTATCTGTAGATGATTCAGAAAGGACAATAATGATAGTTGTTATTATTGTTACCATGATTCATGGAATAAATATGACATATATGGGTATTATTTGATCTAAAATGTTCATATCAAACACCACTTTTACATGAAAATGAGATTGAATAATAACTATGAATAGAAAAAGAGATGTAAAATTGTAAAGTACCCCTTGGTAATAGCCAACAGAAGCACCCTTGTGGAAAAAGTATTCTTCTTGTGAGGCTCGAAGGCCATTTCATGCACCCTAAAGGTGAAAACACAACCTAAATCAGCACAGAAAAGCTATCCTGCACTTATTATAATTATTGCAGTTTGGTACCTGATCTTTTATATTTAACAAATGGATGAACTACTTACAGAATCCAAGTGATATAGCATCAAAATTTCAGCAATCGAAATGTGAAAATGAAAAAAAAAAACATTGAATCCTAAAATCACAGATTTAAGTAAATTGACACATTGAACCCTAAAATCACAGATTGATCCCACAACTTGAAAGCTAAACCCTAGAATCACAACTTTATCCTAAATGTAAATATTAACCTGAGGCGCGGCGGCGTCGGAGACGAGTGGCGGAGCAGCTGTAGAGAGACCTGCGGGGAGAGAGATTAGCGGCTGGGCGGAGGAGAGGGGGAATGGGGAGGTGAAACGGGGGAACCCTAACTGCGGGGGAACGGGGAAGAGAGACGAGTAGCGGGACTTATTTCAGAGAATTAATTAGAGTTGATGAAAATCTTTACGGAACGGAGTCCCCTCCCAACAAACGAGAAATTTCCTGGTGAATTTTCTGATCGGAACGCCAAAGGAGACGGATCCAAATCCTCTCCTCCAATACCGCAGAGGATGTTCTTATTTTACGGTTTAAGATTAAATCTCAGCCGATTTAAACCTCAGTATTATTGGGCTTTGAGATTGGTGTCAAGTTAAAAAGAAAAGCCAGGGTTCACTAATTGTAAAAGATTCTCTTATGCAATATTGGAGGATGTGAATTCAAAGGAGACGGGAATAAAGATCATTCGACGGGATTTGAACAGCTCCAAACCACGCTGACAAATCACGGGAGAAAGCATGGTATTTGGCAAGAATTCGTTTCATCAGCAAGGTGTATCATGTATGAGAAAAATAGTGGGAGAGCCCTATTGTTTTATCGCTCATTCATCTGAGAATCTCTACATAGTGCTCTTGCTCACCCATATGCATGATGTACAAACTTGTGCCTTTTTTTTTTTTTTTTCCCTTTTTTTCATTTAGAGCTCCTTTCTCTGGGATTTTTATTAATCGAAATAAAATCAAATAAATATCGAAAAAGGAGATAGGATCTAGGTTATTTCCAAAAGTAATAAGGCCGTGGTACTTATTAACGTCCCTACGGACGGAAAAAAAAAAAAAAAAAAAAACGTCCATGTTAATCATAATCTCTCTCCGTATTAGAAGCTTAATTCAAACAGAGTAGGAAAAAAAAAATAAGACGGATGGTGTGGAGCAAAATGTTCTTTATAGACGGTTCCTATATCAACATTCTTAAGGGACGGTTGTGATGTCAACGTCCTTGACGGACGGTTGCATTTGTGGAACCCAACGAACCCTCTTGGATTTCGTAAAAAAATTAAAAATATGTACAAGTTTATACCGTCAAATAAAAAAATAATTTGGCTACCTTTAACTTCTCCATTAATTCAGGAACTACATCTATCAATTATGTACTACATGAATTTCGTAATCCCAGAAAAGATGCATTCGTGGATTTGCGTAGTCCTTAACAGAATGGACACCTCCAATTTTGAATGAACTGGCAACGAATTTTAAAAAAGCGAGAAAAATTGGATAGTACGGTCGTGGTATCCTCTGAGATACTGTACGGTCGTGGTATCCTCTGAGATATCTCAATTTTTGAATAGTCCTTAACAGCTCCAATTTTTGAATGAGGGCCAGCATTATTCAAAATTGCGTAGTCCTTAAGAGAATGGACACCTCCAATTTTGAATGAACTGGCAATGAATTGAAATATTTCAACCATTGCGTGACTTTTTGGAATATCTCAATGGTTCTAGATTTTGTATAATACAGTCCGGCAAGGACGTTGATATCACAACTGTCCCTCAAGGACGTTAATATTGGAACCGTCCATGAAGAACGTTTTGTTCCACACCATCCGTGTTTTTTTTTTCCTACTCCGTTTGGGTTAAACTCCGCATAAGATTATGATTAACATGGATGTTATTTGTTTTTTCCGTCCGTAGGGACGTTAATAAGTACCACGGCCTTATTACTTTTGGAAATAACCCGGATCCTATCCCCTTTTTCAATATTTATTTAATTTTATTTCGATTAATAAAAATCCCAGCTCCTTTCTTGTACATCCAAGATGCAATTAGAGGGTAATTTTAGTATCATAAGAAAAACTCAGAGCAAGAGATTAGAGAAGTTGCTATAAAAAATTGTATTTTTTTTTAGGGTAATTTTAGATATTTCTGTTTTGTTTGACTTATTTCAAGAGTCAAATTATTCAAATAAAAACAAGGTTGTACCAAATTAGAAGAATTTTTGGTTTGGTAATGTTATTAATCAATAGCGAAATAATTAATTTAGTTGATTGTTTTATTGAATTACTGATCACAATTTACAACCCATGATCTATCCTATAACAGTAAACAACTGGTTCTCTTTTCTGGTATATATGCATCAGAAACTATTCAGTATAGAAGAAAGAAAGATACAATGTAAATTTGGCAAATTTATATGATATCTATGTTATATGCACATGAAAAATGAATCTTCCAATGCTTTGATTTTGTTACATATCTCGAACAGTTATCTTGATTGTCTAGTACACGCTATCATTTATGTTAGGAGTGGCAACAAGCTGGATCCAACTTGAATTTGTCACGAGTTGGCTCATTTGAATTACGAGCGAGATGACTTTAAGGATCTGAGTTGAAATCTCAGCTTGAAATCGTCATGAGCTAGACCGAGCTAGCTCTACTAAATTTGGCTGGATATTGTTTTAAGAAGAAAACGAATTCTGCAAACTTTTTGGACCAAGCTGGATCGCGTTGGACAATATAAAATGCACTCACATTCATACAAATTCACATATTGATGTCTAGCCGAGCTAGCTTGCGAGCAAGCTAGGTCCCAACATGAACTCATTAATTCTGGACCAAACTAGTGACAAGCTGGCTCGTAACAATTCGATCCAGTAACAAGCAAGCTGTTAACGAGCGAGTCAAATACGAGTCATGATCGAGCCATAAGTTACGAACTTTTTGCCACCCCTTATGTATCTCGAGAGAATGCGAATGAAAATGAAACTGACAAAAAAATTATAATGGCATACATAATAAATAAATAAATTGAATATTATAACCTTTTTAACATATATTTAAATCAATTCTTCTTTTAGAATTAACCATTCCGATTATCAAAATTTAATTACAAATTATTTCTTTTTAATTCTATTTTATTAAAATGAATTGAACTCTTGTTACACTTTTATTCCGATCAGACTCCATTATTGTCTCATCAGGCAAAATGGCCAAAGTTGATTGAAGGTGAAAATCTTTGGGAAAATTTCTTTACCCATCTAAATATTTATAATAGTCAATTTCCTTATTAAAATACTATAATATCCAATATCCCCTACAAATTTAAAATTCTTTCTTCTAATCCCAAAACTACATGAACTAACAAGATGCAAAATGGCATGGAACATTAAAACAATTTGGACCCCGGATATATACCACTTGGCATATAAATAACATGAAGCTACGTTTGATATTTCCAACTTTGCACCATAGATGAAAAATCAGAATCAGTTACTTGACCGTAGAATTATAATCGGATGAATTGATAAAAATCGGGTTGAAAACTTGATTTTTTTTTTTTTCCAGAATTGTTTTGAATTAAAATTTTTGGAATAAATTAATAAAAAATAAATTGTCAACAATATATGTTTAGACAATAACCACTCAAATATCCACTAACATAATATAATATAATTTTTTTAAAAATAATAGAGTTAATTTAAAAGTAAAAAACATATTAAAACAAAGAATTTGAGAAATAGTAATTTATAAATAATGCGTACAAAAACAAAAATAAATTCAACTACTACAAAGAAAAATAATAATTTATAAAATATCAAAACATATATTGTAGCACGAGGAGGGCTCAATTAATGCCCCATTGTTTCATGTTCCGATCCTACCCTAACGTCTTTATCTTCAATTTTAAAGTCAAAATAAAAGATCTGAACTGCTTAACATGATATGCACGTTAAAATGTGTTTAAAAGTCAAATTTTGTGTTTTTTAAATTTTTTTACTACTTTTTAACATAAATACAAAATCACTATTTTTCAAAAAATTGTACTATCTAAAAATAATGACAGTCCAGGGCCCGCCTATCAGATATAAGAAGTCTGATCGGGTGCGTATCCTCTGAGATATCTCAATTTTTGCTTGACCGACGTGTCCGGTGCCTATTCGGGAGAGGGCAATATTATTTGAGCTTTCAAATTCGTGCAGAATGTATCTGAACAATTGAGATATTTCAAAAAGTCACGCAAAGTTTGAGATATCTCAGAAGATGCGAATTCAATCCCAACGGCCCAAGTGCAAATGTTGGCAGGCCCATGTGACTTAAGAATTTCGTTTCGCAAAGAAACCCCTCTGATATACTGAAATCATAGTACTATTCTTAGAATTTTGTACAAGTACCGCCGATGACCCAAAAACCATTCCATATAAGTCCTTGCCCTGTATATTTCTGCCTTAAACTCTGTAAAACCTCAAAATTACATGCGCAGTACCTCTGAAAATTAAAAACAAGACCCTGAATCCAAAAATATTTACAAATAAGTTATTTTGGCTCAACTGAATAGTTCAAAATTTGTATGTATGATTCAAATTGTATAAATTTGTATATTGAGTTAAATTACATTCTTAATTTATAAATGTATTTTATCATATTAATTAATTTATGTATGTTTATGGCTAGAAAATTAGCATGGAAGCTTGTCATAACATTAATTATAAACATCTTATAGAACAAATATATATACACAAATTAAATAACATAGAACAAACAAGCAACATAAATGGCAACCCAATACTATATTCTCATGATATGCATCAATGGGATTTAACCGACCCCTGTCGCATGATCTGTGAAACCTGGTCAACATTTAATCCTCATGCTAATTTTAGTGTTTCTTGCTAATTGAATATTTAGAATTTATTACTAATAATTCATTAGGGTCCTGTAATTCTCCTAGAATTACAGCAATTTATTTTCAAGGTCATAAGGAGCCAAATTTCCTTCCTTCCTTCCAAAGACCAAGGAGCAAAATTCTCCGTCCTCTTAAATTGGCAACCTAAGGATTAATTAGCTTAATTAGGAATTGGAACCTAAATTGCATATGCTTTATATAAATAAATAAAAATAAATAGAGAGATAGATGACATAAGAAACACCCCTTTCTTATTTAGTCCACAAAACCTAAATATCGGAATGTTGAGATGACAGAGACGTAAAAGTCTTAGGTAATTAACGGCAAAGATTTGTACTCGTCGAAAGATTGAACATTCCTACAATCAATAAATTATCTCGTAAGTTATGAGAATGAACCATGAAGTAATTTTTTATTTAAACACTTTTGTTAATTAATTTCTCCCCTAAACTCATTTTTTTATATAATCTCATTTTCTATATAAACTCTCCACAAATTAATATTGTTTTAATGTGAATTTGTGTGATTAATTTAGTACATTCTGTTTGATTAATTGTTTCATTAAGTCAATTATAGAAAAACGTGTTGTTAAATAATCAGTTACTGAACTTTATAACTGACTCCGTACATTATTTCTGTTTATTTTAGTTAGTGACGTAAGTTAACAGGATTGCGGACAGGGGCGGAACTCGACTTTGAGTAGAGGGGGTAACCGAATAAACATCATTTATTTAAAAAATATTTTAATAAAAAACCAAATCTATTAACACAAAATAATATAATTCTTTACTATTTGATTCCATAAAATATAATAAACAAACACCAATAAAATGACATGTTTATCAAACTAAAATAACAAATTGTGCACAAATTTGAGTTTAAGGTTTTTCTCTTAGACATAATTTTACCTGTATACAAGTTGTGCACACAGAAAATTTAATAAACCTTCTATAATTCCATACACAAATTATTTTTGACAAAATTTATTTTTTTATGCAAAAAATGAATATCTAAAAGTCATTGCAAATACGAAAATATAATATTAATAATTTAATATGAAAAAAAATATACTAACATGGACCTTTATCAAAAGGTTACAATTAAAATTAATTTAACAATTTGTAAATCGTTGATGAATAAAAAACAAACCTCAATTTCAAGAAATAAAATATATCACGTCCTTGCTTTATACCAATTTAATTTCAGCTTTTGATTTTAATTTTTCTAACAATATTTTCGTGCTTTTTAATTGCATTCTTATATATTTCCTATAACTTTTTATTTTGATATAACCGACTCAATATATTCCAGAAATTCTAATAACTTCGGTTTTATTTTGGGTAACCTTGTCCGAGTATCCCAAGTTAGCACCACTATTTTTGTTCATATTCTAATTTAGTCCCACTATTTTATTCCTATTCTAATTTAGATGATCAAAGAATGCTTTTTATTTTTTCACATGGTCAAGGATAAAGAATGCCTTATAATTTTTGGTCAAAGAATGCCTTATGGTTTTTGGTCAAAGAATGCTTTTTATCCTGATGAGACATGTCTTTTTTTTTTTTTTATTGGGGGGCTAATAACCTTGCTACACGTCTACACATGTAAAATATAAGTACCGGTAAGAAAAAATCAAAATCTTGGGGGTGGCCACCCTTGCATATACTTACCATTAGAGTATTACAAAAGGGCCGGACAGGGGCGGTGCCGCAGGCACGGGCGAGACGGGCGGGCTTTTTTTTTTTTTTGTTTTTTTTTTTTTTTTTTTTTTTCTGTTTTTTTTTGTTTCTGTTTTTTTTGTTTCTGTTTTTTTTTTATAAATTCAAATTATAAATAATTATAAATCCAAATTCATACCAATAAATTATAAATCCAAATTCATACAAATTTAAATTCATTTGACATGGTTGTAACTCGATAATTTTTGTTATAATAAAATATAAATTAAAAATTTCTTAAATCAATTAATTTAAATAAACGACGTTTTTTGGCACTAAACGACGTTTTAATCTATTGTTATTTTAAAACAATAGATTAAAAAATAAACGACGTTTTTTGGCACTAAAAACCTTAAACGTAATTTTTGAGGCACTAAACGACGTTTTTTGGCGATTCTGATTTTCCGATTATGTGGGGTTAACCCCGGATGACGGTCGCCACCGTCGCCTCCTCCCCTTTCCGAATTGACGTCATACGCGTCAATCCGACTTTCCTAGCAAAAGTTATGGCCGTTTAAAGTTTTAAAAAAATATATCTCATTTTTTATTATTTTAAAAAAAAAAAATGGAGAGGGTGGTCCGGGTAGGGGGCCCGGGGGAGGGGGGTCCGGGCGGGGGCCGGGCAGGGGGGCCCGGGGGTTTTTGAAATTCAAATTTAAAAAAAAATTTCGAAAAAAAAAAAATATAGGGCACGGGCACGGGCGCACGGGCGCACGGGCACGGAGGGCCGGGCAGTCACGGACGGGAAAAAAAAAAACCAAGCCCGGCCCGTTTAACGCCCGTGCCTGTGTGCCCATGTGCCCGTGGGTGCCCGTGGCATGGGCACAGGCAGGACGGGCACGGGCACGGGCACGGGCAGGGCACGGGCAGGGCACACCCCCGGAGGCAAAATTCAAACTCTACTTACCGTCCGCCACTGATTACGACTGCCGACCTGGCGGCATGGTCCTGACATATTGAGACAGATCCAATTTTGCTTTACAGAAAAAAAAAAACCACCCATAACTACTCTAAATTACTGAGGATGAGGCCATCAGTATTTAAATTTTAAATGCAGAATGTGAATTGATTTATCGGTTTCCATTAATTTTTTCCTTATTTAGTTATTCTACCCGTCAAGTACGTTCCCTCTGTTGAAATCATGCCCCTCTTTCCACGCTACTTGACATTAAACGCGTTACTCTCATGGTCTATATGCCTACCTACTCTATCCTTTCAGATTCAATGGCACCGGTTCCCGAATCAATAGCAGTAGGTGCTTCAATCTTTCCAACTCTTCTTTCTCCTTTTGCTTTTGCTTAAAACAGACGACCCATCCCACTATTCTTTTTTTTTTTGAGGCAAATCCTCAGCCATTTCCGACACGACGTGAGAGAATTACCACTCATCGTTAGTGTTCTAAAAATGCCCGCGCGGGCGTGCCCCCGCCCGCGCCCGCACCCGTCCCGCCCGCGCCGCGCCGCGGCACTCGCGGCACGCGGGCACGCGGCGCGGGCGTTAAATGGGGCGGGCACCTTATTTTTTTTCCCTCGCCGCGCGCGCGCTTTTTTTTTTTTTTTTTTTTTTTCGAAAATTTGAATTTGAATTCAAATTCCCCCCCCCCCCACAGTCCAGAAAAAAAAAAAAAAAAAAACAGGAAAAAAAAAATAATGCCGCCGCGGGCGCGGGCGGATGCGGGCGCGGGCGTCGCGGGCGCGCGGGCATGCGGGCGCGGGCATTACGCGGGCAGGGCGTGAGTTTTGAAATTTTTGCCCGCGGCGGCCGCGCCCGCATGCCCGCGCGCCCGCGACGCCCGCGCCCGCGCCCGCGGGGCCCTGCCCGGCCCGCCTGTAGACCACTACTCATCGTTCTTCTCTTTAGAGAAAAAGTACTCGAGGGCTTTGAAATACGTGTACATCATTGAGACAGAATTTCTTGATGCATGTGTGAACATTATTGAGTGTCAGGCCAGACTGATGAAATCATGGGGCCCACTATCACCACCAATAGGCCTTCTTTCTTGCAACTTGTTCACCACGAGAAACATATAAGATAAAGGAAAGGCCTTCTTTCTTGCTACTTGTTCACCACGAGAAAAAAAATAAGATACAAGAAATTAATAAACTTATGTGATCATTTAAAGTATTTGATTTGACTGTTACTTTCTAAGTCAATCAAAAATTTAGAGTCAGTCAACTGGTAATTCGAAAGAAAATTTTTCTATGGATAACAAAAAAACAATTCTGCTACAGAGGTAAAGAAATCGCTATTGACAATTTAATTTAGTTTTTTTTAAATCAAACTATTATGAGCTTTGTCAAAATATATAATATAATTATTATGAACAGTGAGGCTAATGGTACTATGCATAATTTACAGAATTTTTTTTTTTTTATGAAACTTATATACAGAATTCTTTGCCTAAAGTGACACTTATAATAAAGAGAGAACTGATATTTTGGTTTCTTTGACTTTCGTTTTGAAATGTAGCTTCTATGGAGAAAAAAAATTACATATTTATGGAACCCACTTACAAGGTATTTTACCAATAATACAGAAAAACAGAATTCTCCCGCAATGACACTAGTTTCACTTGTTTCGATATTACTTGTTCTCTTCTCCTGCTCCATCAACACCACCACTATAACACAAGCCCACTGCCTTCCTGACCAACGTCAGGCCTTGATTCAACTCAAGCAAGATTTCACTACCACTCAACTCCATTCATGGAATGCAGCTCCGGACTGTTGCATATGGGATGGCATCAAATGTGATGAGAAAACCGGTATGGTGACTGCAATCAACCTGGCTGACAGGCACATCTCGGGTGAACTCAACCCGGTTTTGTTCACTCTCAGCTCTCTTCAGTACCTCAACCTAGCTGGAAACCAGTTTAACAATCTTATCCTACCACAAACCGGGTTTGAGCTACTTGCTAATTTAACCCATCTGGACTTATCCAATTCTGGCTTTGTCGGTCAAGTTCCGATCGGCATTTGTGCCCTCACAAAGCTTATCTCACTTAACTTATCAGGCAAATACAATACCAATACCAATACAATGTCTATTCACGACACATGCCTACTCAGCAACCTCACCAAGCTCCAAGTTCTTCACTTGGATGGGATTGACATTTCACCCAGTGTATCTCAATGGGGAAACACAACTTTTCACCTTACAAATCTTCAAGAGCTATCCATGTCAGATTGCCAATTAAGAGGAAATTTGCCAAATGAAATATTCCACCTTACAAATCTAACACTACTTGATTTATCAGACAACCCAATGTTGTCCGGTCAACTGCCTAAATTCACAAGGCAAAGCTTTTTGCAAAATTTGTATCTTCAGAATTGTAACTTCTATGGAGAAATTTCGCCTTCAATAACAAACCTTACAAGACTCGAATATTTGGAATTGTCATCAAACAGATTGACAGGTGCATTACCCATGTCTTTGTTTTCTCACCCTTCTTTGTATTCATTAAATCTATAAAATAACCAATTGTCAGGATATATACCAGAGTTCTCAAATGGATCATCAACTTTGTCTCATATTTATCTTGGCTTCAACAAAATTCAAGGACAATTGCCAATTTCCATATTCAAATTCCCCCAGCTTATTGATTTAAATCTTGAATCAAATCATTTCAATGGTACATTTAATTTAGACAACATCCAGCACAGTAAGAACCTTGAATCTTTGGATTTCTCAAACAACAATTTGTCAATTATAGAAGGCAAAACCCATAAGGAGTCATTCTATTCTTCATTTCCCAAAATGATGGATATAAGAATGTCATCGTGCCATTTAACAAAGTTCCCTTCTTTTTTGAGTTACCAAAAAAATATTGTCAACCTAGACCTCTCAAATAATAATATCGATGGTGATATATCGACATTGCCAAAAGTGCATTATCTTTCTCTCTCTAAAAATAGCCTTATGGGAGAGATCCCCCTTTCCATTTGTAATGTGACACAACCAAGGGTGCTTGATCTTTCATATAACAATTTTACCGGTAAAATCCCTGCTTGCCTTCTAGAAAATGGTGAATTGGAAGTGCTTAACCTGAGAAGTAACAAATTAAGTGGGCCATTGTCACAAAATATTAGTCAAGGATGCAAATTTATAACAATAGATTTGAGTGGAAATGGAATAAATGGAAGTTTGCCCCCATCACTAAAGAACTGTGATACTCTAGAGATCTTAGATCTGGGGAACAATCAAATAGTGGATGTATTTCCTTTTTGGCTCGGAAATCTCAAGAACTTAATAGTACTTGTCTTAAGATCAAATAATTTCTATGGCACAATTCCAAATATGGAAGCAAATTCAAAAACAAATAATTCCCTTTCAAATAGTACAGATAATTCGTTTTTCCTCACACTAAGGGTTTTAGATCTTTCTTCAAATCATTTCAGAGGCAGTATCCCCAAACAATTGTTTGAAAACCTGAAGGCTATAGTGAATAATTCAGATTCCTTCATACCTATGTTGGATTATTCAACTTATTATCGGTATTCTACAACAGTCATAAACGGAGGACAGTATGAGATAAAGAATTCATTCTTCCAAATATTCAGTTCCATTGATCTATCGAAAAATGGATTTTCTGGAGAAATACCCAATGAGATCAGACAACTCAAGTCACTTGATGCACTTAACCTATCACATAATGCCCTGACCGGTTCAATTCCATCAGATGTTGGTACTTTACCACAGCTTCAAGCACTGGATCTCTGCTCCAACCAGTTTTCCGGATACATTCCTCAAGAACTCACCTCACTCAGTTCTCTCGCTGTACTAAATCTCTCGTACAACAATTTGGTAGGAGATATACCACAAGTCAATCAGTTTGTAACCTTTTGGAATGAATCTTTCTTGGGTAACCCCGGATTGTGTGGTATTCCTTTATCGGTGCAATGTCCAGGAGCTCCTTCAAATCATGGGTTAGGTATGAAATTATTAACCCTGAAATCTCTTTTTCTTAATATATTTACTTCATCCAGAGATACTATCATACATAGCCAGTCTCTCTCTCTCTCTCTCCTTTATTTTTTATTTCAATCCTGTAGGAAACCTGCGTAGACAAAATTGATAGGTATAGGTGACCATATATGTATAGGAGGAGACTAATAGCAAAATTTAACTGTGGCGTAAACATGATAAGGAATATAAATGGAAAAGAACAAATTGTTTGAAAAGTAGAATCTGGGCTAATTAAGATAGATTGTGGTAATAAAAGTACTTGACAGAAACGTTGCTTTTTTGAAAATATATCCACATCTTTTTTTTTCCTTAATTTCGTCTTTTCTCTTGTGTTAATCCATCAGTTCCTTACGAATGTTGAATCTTTTTCTTTAGTAATCTTATTTGAAAAATTGCAAAAGAAACTACTGATATGTGTTGATAATTTCAGCCTCAAAATTTTCTTCAGGAGGAAAGAGCAGGCCTAGGCACCTCATTATCATCATCAGTGTATCTGTGTCATTGCTTATTATTGGCTGCTTCCTCAGCTTTTTGTTGATCAGGAAACTGAGATATAAAGGTTAAACTCTTTATTCAATTGAATAGTACTTGTCAACATCCTCATTGCATGAAAACTTAGCTAACACGTAATATATTCTTTGATAATTTAGAACCCGACATTTCTCAAGAAGCAAAAATGCTTGCAACTAACAACAAAACATTAATGGATCTGTGGATCAAAGAAAGAAGTTCAGATGTTCCACTCTTTGATTTCAATCAGATAGAAAATGCGACAGGTAAATTCTCATTGCACAATAAACTTGGTGAAGGTGGATTCGGACCTGTCTATAAGGTGCTTCCTATTTCCTTCCATCTTGACACTGCTTTCCTTTTTCTCTTTCTTATTTAAATTAATTATTATTATTTTTAGAGAAAAAAATAAATCATTAAAAGAACTGAAAAATAGAAAAATAAATATTTTTTAATGATAAATTTAAAAGAAATAGTGGGTTTAATTGTGATTCGAAGTTCTTATTCCAGGGGGTGCTACAAGATGAACTTGAGATAGCTATCAAGAGGCTTTCTTCATATTCAGGTCAAGGTCTAGTTGAATTTAAAAATGAAATCCAAGTTATCGCAAAGTTGCAACACAGAAACTTAGTCCGGCTGGTCGGTTGTTGCATCCAAGGAGAGGAGAAAATATTGATATATGAGTTTATGCCAAACAAGAGCTTAGACTATTTCATTTTAGGTATGTCACTAGAAACCTATTTTGCAAGGGTTTTTATAATTTCTTTATCAGTTTGGCCATCTGATTCATTAACTTAGAATACTAGTTCCAATTACAAAACTCATTTCTTCAAGTACTTAGTCATTTGTAATAAATAACAGGGATTGTTAGTTATCCAACTGGTTTTTAATCATATATAGTGTTCCGAATTTGAAGGCCTCTCAGATCAAAAGGATTCTCTTTGTTCCATTCTAAGAACCCATTCACCCATAAGTTTCATCTAAAAACTAACAATTCAAGACCAAGGAAATTCTTAGTTGTTGGAATATAGTAACAAAGATAAAACTGCTCCTTTTCCTATATTATTATATGTGTTGTATCACAGATAAAAGAAGAGGAGCACTCCTAAATTGGGAAAGGCGTTTTGAGATAATTAAAGGCATTGCTCAAGGACTCCTGTATCTCCATCAACACTCCAGGCTAAGAATTGTTCATAGAGATTTGAAAGCGAGCAACATTCTCTTAGACTCTGAAATGAACCCAAAGATATCTGATTTTGGATTAGCCAGAATATTTGGTCCCAAGGAGCTCCAAGCAAATACCAATAGGATGGTAGGAACATAGTAAGTTTGATGCTACGTGTCAAATAAATTATGTCCAATATTGATTAGTGCTTAAACAAAGAGCATAATTCAACAAAAAAAAAAACACTAATATAACGTATATCAATCTATGGATAAGATAATTTTATTTCATGAAATGTAATATTATGATATTTGTATCATATAAGATGTTCTCTCTTTGTTTTTTTTTTTTTTTTTATCAGCGGTTACATGGCTCCAGAGTATGCATCTGAGGGTCTTTTCTCAATCAAATCAGATGTATTCAGCTTTGGTGTATTGCTTCTGGAGATTGTAAGCGGCAAAAGGAATACGGGTTTCCACCAAGAAGGAGAATTTCTCAACCTTCTTGGATATGTAATGAAACATATACACAACTTAATTAAACTCTTAATTATGCAATATTCATATGTTACAAACTTAGAAAGAGAATTTCGTTTCTGAACTGGATTTAATGTTAGTATTACAGTAGCAAAGAGCGGTATTGATATTTCTTTATGTTTGTCAGGCTTGGTACAAATGGAAAGGAGGAAATATTCCAGAGCTAATTTGTCCAACTTTAACGGAAGTGCCCCAAAGACAGGCAGAGAGATGCATCCATGTGGGATTACTGTGCGTACAAGAGAATCCAACCGATCGACCCATCATGTCTGATGTGATTGTGTTTCTTACCACAGAAAGTATAATTTTGCCAGAGCCTAAGCAGCCGGCGTACTTCAATATGAGAGTTAAAGAGGAAGCAGTTGACCCATCTAATTTTAACAGCTCTGCATGCTCTATAAATTATGTGACCTTGACCAACCCAGAAGTGAGATAATTTTACTCAAGGTGATTAGTTAATTATTGCTGTAAAGATGGCACCAATTACAATCGAAGTACTATTGATTGTTATTATTAGCTAAGACTCATATCAATTTTCATATGTACGGTAGATGTACCACTACCAGAATTCTAGTTTGTTGCATGAGGAGGAAAATGGCTTGTTGCATGAGCTGCCTCATGCAACAAGCCTGAAAAATGTCATTTACATGAGCTCCCTCATGGAGATACTACCCTTGTTGCTACTCCCGTTGTAAATACTCCGTATTTGCATGGACACCCATGTAAATACGTTTTGGAGGCTTTTTGCATGCGATTCCCCATGTAACAACTGCACATGTAAAAACTTTTAGAGTTGGCACCTGGTTATAGTATTTGCAAGGAAAGAAGTGTGAGACCCATCTTAGTATTTGCAAGGATAGATGGGTGGGTCCCAGCTTAGTATTTGCAAGGCTAGCTTGTGGATATTTGCATGGATAGAAGCGTGAGCCCCACACAAGTATTTGCAAGGATAAATCATGTGGCCCCCACCTAATTTTTTGCATGGTCACAGATGGTAGGCCCCACATTGTTTTTTTACATGGGTATAAATGTGGGTCCCACCTATTTATTTGCCAGGATATTGTAGAGACTTATTTGCATGGATTTTGCAATAGAAATAATTGTTCGTAAATTCAAAAGAAAATCAATATTTTTAATTCAACAATCCAGTACCAATATTGTACCACCCTAGTATGAAGCCCGATTCCCACCCATTAAGCATTTGCAATTGTAAATAAATAAGCACTAATAACCACACATTGCAATTTAAAAAAAAAAACTTTGTGATAAGCATTAATCAACATCATGTTATCAAGCATGCATTGTACCAAAATATATAAAAGGGAAGCAACCACATTAATGTAATAACATTGTGCCCAGACCCAAAATATATGGTCAAACCATTAACAAAAATTTACAAAAGTGTATACCCCCCAAGACTTTTCACATGTTAAAACTTCAAAATACCTAACTGATGCTAATAGGTTTGGCCCAAACCATTGGTTCATTGCGGCTTCACCATTTGATGCCTCTTATCCATTTTGTGCTAGACTTAGGAGTGATTGGTATGTCCCTCCCTGATTAACTTCTCTGATAGCAGCAGCTCGATCCTACACATACTAATTGCCAAGAAATGAAGGTTAATTTTGATCATACACTAATGGTAGAAAGATTGCAAGAAGCGCATATCACTATATGATTGGATTTAAATATTATATAAAAGGGTGTAACATGTAAGATGAGGAACTATATTAGTTTAATTATACTGATGTGCATTAAAAGGTGTAAGATGAGGAACAGTTTACCACATTGCATAATCGGTTGATATCAATTTCTAGTCAACCCACCATCACTGCGGAATCTTGGAAGCAAATTTCATAGAGCAAAATAAATTGAGAATTGTAAGACACTAATATTGTAATGTTACCAAGACATCCAGGTTTATGCTTCACATGTTTAGAATTTTCTATATCTGTTATTTTTCATGGTATGCATACTCCAAGATGTTAGCTAGAAACTAGGCATGCTAAATGCAACATTCATTGTTGTGAAACCCCACTAAGAGATATCTCGACTAGAAATCCAAAAGCAAAACCAGTTCCAATAAGTAGCAGATGAGGATAGTTCCAATAACTAGATTGTGTTGTTAGGTCATGCATATCAGTTATGTATCCACAAAATGATGAATCTATTTTTATACTAATATTATCTCTCCTTTGTGACTGATCCAACTCCCACACAAATTAGTTCAAAATCAAAATTTGCTAAGGTCCTCATTCCCCTTCCTAATTAGATTAAATCAATTTCGTCAAAGCTCAACAAAGAAAATTGAGAACACGAGTAAATTTAAAGTGAAGGAGCACAAGCAACCGAGGCACACAAGAAAAAGATCAGAAAATTGAGAGAGAGTTCTCAGAGAAGAGAGTCAGAGAGAAAAAACCTTGGAGAAGAGCAAAACCTAGGACCAAAGAGACGGAGGCTAGAGATGGGGATTGCGCAGTGCGTCATGCGCAGTGCGTCTGGAGGGGGCTGGTCACTTTGCTGCCTTGCTTCGTGGCGCGTCCTAAATAATTAAATTGTTAAAAGATATTTTCCAAATATAATAAATTTTTAATAGAGAAGATAATGCAATTAAAAGAACAAGTGGGACAGAAGGATTTCTAATTTTGCTTTCTTTTTGTTTTACAGGTCATGCTGAAAGATTGATTACCATAGAAATTTCAACACTAAGCCTGAGAACTTGGCAGCAAAATTGCCTCTGAATTATACAGAGAGCAAGATGAAAGTAGAGATTTACATCAAGGCAGAATTGAGCCCTCGAATACATAGCTTATTAGCACCTAAAATTGTATTTGCACCTAATTAGTCTTTGAATTTTTTTTACTCAGTGATTCAATGAGTACATCAGTATCTCTCAAAATAACCAAGTCTTTCTAAAATTAAGCTCAAGAACCAACTGTGTCCTTATCAACCAGAATTATTTATTTTCATTTATGTAGGAAAAAATTACAAAGGTGGTCAGTGACATACATGCAAGGTGAGGCCAATAAAACCTCCACATTTCCCAGAAAACTCATGCCAAAGTAGAAAGTAATAGTATGTCGTTGTCTGTGCTTATCTATGCTGGTAACCTTCAAGTTACAGTGCCATAACATTTGAATGGCTGATAGGTGGCCTCACACATTGATAACTAGATAAAATGAGAAACCAACATATTTCCAAAAGTGAGATACAAATTAACCAACTTCACTTCCAGGCTGATTCATGTCACACATCAAACCAGTATAAGAATGAAAATAAATTGTTGCTATTTGATGTGGGACCCAACCAGTTGACACCCTTAATTCTAGCATATGTCTACAATAAGGAAATTACCGCAAATATTGAATGCGCAAGTAATATCAATGTGAATTTACCGCATATATCAATAGGAATTTACTGCAAGTAATATCCATCTTTGAGTCCGTGCCGACAGATCAACAAGAGGGTAAGGCTTACTTTTCAAATACTCTGTCATATGAGGAATGGTTTTAATAACCTGATGAAAAATGAAAAAAAAAGAAAGGTCATATGAACTAATTTAGTAAACTCAATTCATAAATGAGAAATTGTTTATGAATGGCTGATAGGTGGCCTCACACATTGATAACTAGATAAAATGAGAAACTAACATACTTCCTAGAGTGGGATACAAATTAACCAACTTCACTTCCAGGTTGATTCATGTCACACATCAAACCAGTATAAGAATGAAAATAAATTGTTGCTATTTGATGTGTGACCCAACCAGTTGACTACACCCTTAATTCTAGCATATGTCTACAATAAGGAAATTACCACAAATATTAAATGCGCAAGTAATATCAATAGGAATTTACTGTAAGTAATATCCATCTTCAAGTCCATGCCGACAGATCAACAAGAGGGTAAGGCTTACTTTTCAAATACTCTGTCATATGAGGAATTAACAACCTTCAAAATAGAAATTAACAACCTTGATAAAAGGAAGGGAATTCCTCTGTTTGAGGACTAAAAGAACATAGTGAACTGAACAGTACAAGCATGCAAGCCGCAGGAGAAATGTCAATGGGACTAACTTACCATCTCTTTCCTAAAATTGAAAGTAAAACCCAAATTTGTAGTTGTTGAAATTGAAAAAACTCAAAATTTAGCAACAAGAATTACATGGTTTAATTATTAGAAAATGATAAGTTCAACACAGCCTTGTTATATCTTTTTAATTATTATAGCTTGGCGTTTTGTTCTTTTCTCAATCTTCAATCTTTCCTGTTATTAGCACACTACCTCTGTCCAGAAAGACCAATTTCCCACTATTTTTTTACCTGATTACTAAACGTGAAGAGCTCCAAATAATAAAATTACCCCAGCGAAAACTCAATTGATAACAAAATCAAACATAAATATATATAATTTTAGAAAACTTACTTTGATATGTAGCTTGCCACCGCCATACTTGCTCTGGCTTTCATTATGAAACTCAAGCCACGCCTCGTTCTCATAAAAGCAAGCGCCTTTCCACTGAATCCTATTTTCAGATGAAGCAACGGAGCCAATGAAAGTTGGCAACAGATCAACTTGCGGAAATGGTGCACGTCTGCACCTGGCCAGCGATCGCCTGAACCGGCCCGCCTGAGCCGCCTCCCGCCTCGCACAAGGGTTTGGTGGGATTACGCGCAGGTTTAGTGGTTAGATCGTAAGCAAAAAGGAACGACAAATCTTAGAGATTAGATTTGGCGAGAGCGGCACTACTTTCCGAAAAACAAGAGGGAAATGACGGACAATTGGAGGGAATGGGAAAAATTAGGAGGGTAAATGAAAAATCTAAGTTCGGCTGTGCACAAAGAGGAGAGGAAATGAAAAGGTTAAGATGGAAATAAATAATTCATATTCTCTAAGGTAACATAATATTTGTGCTTAGATCGGCCTGTTAATCATCTCCACGCACTAATATCAAAGGATCATATTCATTATTTACCTCCGGATATAGACAGAAATATTATATTACCTCAGAGTATAAGGACTGCTTACTCACCACTATTCAAAATAAATAAATCAAGACCATTCTTCACTTATCCGACGGCATAGAAGTTTAATATTTATTAATCACCTAATACATGTACAGCAGTACATATAAAAAAATTTCAAAATTTTTATTTCTATTTCTTTTACATCTTATATGACTAAATAATACTTATACATGTCATTTTTATAGACTTTCGTTATTATATGCCCCTTCGAATTTAGAAAAAAAATTCGAACCGTTCATTTTCGTGCCGGAAATCAACGGTCGATCTATAGTGAAATCATTCCAAATCTGTTTTAAAATGATCAAGGGAGAATATTGAACATAACCAACATAAAAGTCCAGAAGTTTTATTATATACGGGCTTTGATCCAACGCGAAGTGTTTATGGCCATACAATACTTCAATTTTCGATCAACTGGATGGATGGATAAAAATAAACAAAATTTGATCAAACTTGGATGCAAGACAATAAATGCAGTGGTCTTTAATTTTAACGGTTCTGATCGACTAACGGATGACATATTTCCATGCGTCTTCATTAACTCATGAAACAAGAGTTTATCTTTTATGTTCATGCATAGAGGATGTGAGTCATATATGCAACGTGCATAATGCTATGTAATTTTATGTGTCGAAATTATTTAATAATACAATAAACATGTTCTACCATTAATTATTGCATAATTTTCACTAATACTATTTCCATTACAAAATATTTTATGAAATTAATGTCGAATTTTGATGTCAATTGCCTAAATTTCACTAATCACATAAATTACTAATCACACTTATTCAATAGAATATGTTCACTCTAATAAATAAGTATTGCAATTTTAGGATGACACAATTAATCAGTAATTTACGTTTTATTAGTTTTTTCATTCCATCATTAATAAATTTTTAAACATTACACAACCAACGTCGTACCATGTATATATAATTTCTAATTAACATATTGTTATTTTGTTTAGCACGGCACATAAATTAAATTATAATATTATTTATTTACGAGAAAATACTTGAATAATAACCACTAGCGAATATTCTATCTACTTCTGGACTTCTTTTTTCCCTCTGCTTCTTTTGAAATACATTAATTCATAAAAATAATTCTGTTTCACTTCTAACTTTATTTTGATTTTCAAAATTTTCACCTCTCTTTTAAAATTTTGCAAGAATTATTTTTCTTAGATAAATTAAATCTAAATAAACTAATTTTATATGTCTAAATTATTTTGCCAACTTTTTTACTCTCTGCCTAAATTTTTACCTGCAGACAGTGGACGATAGGAGGAAGAGATTTAGATGAAATCTGAAACGTTCATGTCCATCTGATGTTTAGACTGTGGTTCATCTACATATATCCTATCCACAGTATGTTTGCTTAGATGCTTTGTATTAAAAAGTGGACGATCAGGATCTCACGAAAAATCCTAACTTTGTACAAAATTAAGTGAATTCGGATCCAGTGCAATACCTGACCGTGCAGAGCCTAACTTAGTTTTTTCTCTTCTTACCACCCTCCTTCCTTCTACAGTTCTACCCTTTCTCGTGGCTAGAGTATGAATTTTGCCCCCGGGGGCGTGCCCTGCCGGTGCCCTGCCCGTGCCCGTGCCACGGGCACCCAAGGGCACACGGGCACGGGCGTTAAACGGGCCGGACTTGAAATTTTTTTCCCCTGCCCGTGACTGCCCGGCCCGCCGTGCCCGTGCGCCCGTGTGCCCGTGCCCGTGGCCGTTTTTTTTTTTTTTTTCCGAAATTTTTGAAATTTGAATTTCAAATTTTACCCCCGGACCCCCCTCCCCCCGGGCCCCCCTCCCGCCCGGACCCCCTCCCCGTTTTTTATTTTTTTATTTTTTTTAAATTCAAAAATGAGATATATTTTTTTAAAACTTTAAACGGCCATAACTTTTGCTAGGAAAGTCGGATTGACGCGTATGACGTCAATTCGGAAAGGGGAGGAGGAGACGGTGGCGACCGTCATCCGGGGGTAAACCCCAGGTAGCCGGAAAATCAGAATCGCCAAAAAACGTCGTTTAGTACCTCAAAAATAAGTTTAAGGTTTTTAGTGCCAAAAAACGTCGTTTAGTGTCAAAAAATGTCGTTTATTTTTTAATCTATTGTTTTAAAATAAGAACTTAATTATTTAAATTAATTGATTTAAGAAATTTTTAATTTATATTTTATTATAACAAAAATTATTGAGTTACAATCATGTCAAATGAATTTAAATTTGTATGAATTTGGATTTATAATTATTTATAATTTGAATTTATAAAAAAAACAGAAAAAAGAACAGAAAAAAAAAACAGAAAAAAAAAAAAAACAGAAAAAAAAAAACAGAAAAAAAAACAGAAAAAAAAAAAAGAAAAAAAAAAAAACAGTAAAAAAAAAAAAAAAAAAAAAATACGCCCTGTCCGTCCTGCCCCCGGGCCCGTGACGGGCACGGGCATTACACGGGCAGGGCAGATTTTTTTTTTTTTTTTTTGCCCGTGATGCCCGGCCCGTGGTGCCCGTGTGCCCGTGACGCCCGTGCCCGTGCCCGCCCGTGACCCGGCCCGTCCTGCCCGGCCCGTTTGTAATTCACATACTCGTGGCGGAGTTGATCAAATTCAAATTTTGATTCCCTCTCAAATTTCGATTCCCTCCTCTCAAATTTCATTTCTCCCACTCTAAATTTTTGTTAAAGTTTGATTCCCTCTCAATTTTCACTAGATACTTCTCTTCCCGCCAAGCCCTAAATCCCCATCAAACCTTCCCCCGCTTTCACTTCTTTGGTTCTTACATTTCTGAATTTGTAGCACCAAGCTCCCTGGCAGAGTGGCAGCCCTGATAATTCATCAAAAGAAGCAATTAGAGAAGAGAAGGCTGAAATCCCCTATCCTCATTCGCCAAACCCTCCCCTCTTCACCTCTCAGATTACATCTCATCCTCAATCCCTCTCTAGGACCTCCTGTCATCATCCCCAAAGAGAAGGCTGAAATCCCAGAGCGGCAGTGCAAGACTAAAAAAGTGGCTGAGGCTGTGGAGCCCAGATAACATCCGAGCTTAGTCCCCTTTGTTCCTCCTGCTAAGGATACACAAAATTGTGAGTAGTAAATTCAATATCAACTAAAATATTTTGGTTGCACTATTGATGAAGATGAATTACTACCACTAGCTGTCCAAATTAGCTTCTACTAATTATTAATTGAATTTTGTTGGTATCCTTGTTGTTAATTAGTTACACTTCCACTACGCTAATGAGGTGTTTGATGAAATGCCCTGCTGAATCACGTGCATTCTCAAATGTTGCAATAGTGATGCATATTTATTGCTTGCAATTCACTAGCGCATTATATGGTACTTAGCATGCAGAGGTGCACTCACTTCAATCCCACATTGCGACCACTCTGTGACCTTTGATCTTGATCTCTGCTTTCGAGTTCAGTTGGAAAGGGAATGGAAGAAATGAAAATCGGGAGACAAGTCACCTGGTTTCATCCCATTGTTTGGGGGTGGAGCAGGGCCCTTTTTTTTATTAACAAAGATGTGTCATGATTTACTTTCTTTTTTTAATATTTTAAACGGGGTTTAGGTTTCAAGTGCTTATATGGTCTTCTTACCTAAGCTCTTCAGTTAAGTTGTAGTTGATACTCTACTTTTTCTTTTGCTCTCCAAAAATATGCCTTCTTGTGGACTGCTTTGTCAATTTGATTGTTTTGATAAATTCCAGTTACACACTTACCAGTATTGTTCTTTTTTGTGAATAATTTCGAAAATGTGAAGGACATGAAATTTATTTTGTTGTCCTTCCAATTTAAGTTGTAAATTAAATTTACAAACCATGCTAGCTTTGAATGTTTATAGAATTTGCAATTTTCCCTCATCCTTTTAATCTCTGTTTTTTTTTTTTTTTTTGTTTTGTTTAAAACCATACTAGCTTACTTTTGAATATGGTCTTATATATGAGATAGTCTTCATAACAGTTTAGATAAGAAAGCAGAATTTAAGTTTTGTCAAGGACATTCCTGCAAATTTCCCCTCACTCATATTGTCAGCAACACTTCTGTTTATTTGAAGTCAATTGATATTCACGTTTTCTAATATATATCACCTAACCCTAAACCCTAAACATTGTAATATATTTTTTTTCAATTTGGTGAATTAATTGCTTATCAAAAAAATTTGGGAGAATTAAATCTAAAACCCCAATGCTTATGTTTCAAAACTAAATTTGTTATTTTATAATTCATAATGCTGTGATTTTTAGTTTTACTCACCAATGATAAAAGGGAGAGAAACAAATAGATTAATATCTCTGAACATTAATGCAAAATTATTAGCATGGGCTAGCTCATGCAACTACTAAGTTTTCACAATCCAGATTATTAACATGATAATAATGGTTTAGTTTTAGTATGGATCTCTAGCATAAAATAATATAAAAAATATTCACAAAACAATTACATGCGACAGCCCATGTAATAAGTCTGTTACGAATCTCCAAATTATTACCATGGGCATGGTGGCCGACTTTTAGTATGGACTTTCAGCATAAAATAATATAAAAAGGATTCACAAAATAATTGCATGTGACGGCTCATGTAAAAAGTTTGTTACGAATCTCCAGATTATTACCATGGATATGGTGACTGAGTTTTAGCATAGACCTCCAGCTAAAAATAATATAAAAAATGATCCACAAAACAATTGCATCCGCAACTCATGTTAATAATATGTCTCACAACTTTATAGCTATTTACATGGGCAGAGAATCAAGCATTTGCATGTACCTCTAATAAAATATACTATCTGAGTCAAATGGTGGGGGCTAACTCATCCAAAACTATTACCATGGGCAGACATTATACAATAGTATGGAAAGACAGGATGCATTTACATGAGTTATGTTTTGCATGATACAACTCATGGAAAAAGATATATGAAATCAGAATTGCAAATTCTTTTACATGGCTCTTTAACACCCATGCAACTACTTAGTGCTACCCTTGCAACAAACCAAAATTCTGGTACTGTACCACATAGCTGGGTCATGACATGCATAATGCATTCATTCCTGAAATCCAGAAATAGGAAAGTTATTCAAGGGAGGGTTCATGAAACTCGGATTATTTTTCCTTGAAGTTACTTGTTCAGGTTTAATTAATTTTATTGTTGTTGTTGTTGTTGTTATTTAAAAAAAAAAAAAAAAAAGCGAGTTTTGATGTCATTCAATAGAACGAAATCAAGATTACAGAATGCAAAAATAAAACAAAATCTGCTTAAACACGGATATCATGTGATCTTTTACGGAGCAGCTCCATTGTGAATAAGAAAAGTTATTTCATAGAATGTGCTTTGTAAATGAAAAGACCTGCTTTTGACATTCACTAAGTTTGCATTAATGAAAATAGCTTGGTTTATCTACACCATATTTGGTTGTACACTAGATAGTGGAATAAGGCATACTAAATGTGGTTTAATTGAGCCGAACTAAGATGAAATAAGTCAACTTTTAAGCTGGTCTAAATTATTTATGTTTGGTTGTGTTTGGTAAAAAAATAGTAAAAAAAATGTTTGGACTTTGAAAAATTCAGAAAAATGTAAAATTTTATGTTCAAGCACGTTTTAATAAATAGAGATCATATTTAACAGTTTGGATCGACTGTTTGGACCATAGAGGTCCTCCGTGCAACTGCTCAATATTTGAGTTTTCAAAATTCTAACGGTCGATCTGAACCGTTCAACATGATCTCCATATGAATATGTACTTGCAAACCAAATTTTACATTTTTTAGAATTTTATTATTATTTTTTTAGATAGGTAAAAAATCACTTGATCTGAATGGTCCAGAATTTTCAGATTAAGTGATTTTCTACCTATCTAAAAAAACAGTAAAAAAATTCTAAAAAATGTAAAATTTAGTTTGCAAGTACATATTCATATGGAAATCATGTTGAACGGTTCGGATCGACCGTTAAAATTTTGAAAACTCAAATATTGACCCGTTGCACGGAGGTCGTCTATGCTATGCGTAGCATAGAGGGCCTCCGTGCAATGGCTCAAAATTTGAGTTTTCAAAATCCTAACGGTCGATCCGAACCGTTAGATGTGTTCTACATATTGAAATGTGCTTGGAGACCAAATTTTATATTTTTTGAAATTTTTTTACTATTTATTAAGCCACTTTGAAAATCTCTGATCCAACGGTTTCACTGTTTGGGTAAGCCACCGTTGGATCAACGATTTTCAAAGTGGCTTAATAAATAGTAAAAAAATTTCAAAAAATGTAAAATTTGGTCTCCACGTACATTTCAATATGGAGAACACATCTAACGGTCGATCCAAACCGTTAGATGTGTTCTCCATATTGAAATGTGCTTGGACACCAAATTTTATATTTTTTGGAATTTTTTTACTATTTATTAAGCCACTTTGAAAATCGCTGATCCAACGGTGGCTTAACCAACAGTGAAACCGTTGGATCAGCGATTTTCAAAGTGGCTTAATAAATAGTAAAAAAAATTCCAAAAAATATAAAATTTGGTCTCCAAGCACATTTCAATATGTAGAACACATCTAATGGTTTGGATCGACCGTTAGAAATTTAAAAATTCAAATTTTGAGCCGTTGCACGGAGGCCCTCTATGCTACGCGTAGCATATTAGCAATTTCCTATATATATATATATATATATATATGAGGAGGGATCAACTTACAACAATTTTGAGTTACCACAAAGTTACAACAACGATTTTTTTTATTTTCAAAGTCCAAATCGTCGATCCAAACTGTTTAACATGATTATTTATAAAAAATGTGCTTCCAGGTCAAATTTTACATTTTTTTTGAATTATTTTACTATTTATTAAGATGGGTACAAAAACTAGACAAATTCAGACCATTGAATTTTGTACCCATCTTAATAAACAATAAAAAAATTCAAAAAAATGTAAAATTTGATCTGGAAGCACATTTTATTTAGATAATCATGTTGAATGGTTTGGATCGACGATTTGGACTTTGAAAATGAAAAAAATTGTTGTTGTAACTTGATCCCTCCTCTATATATATATAGAGAGAGAGATGGGCTACGGTACATTGCAATGTATATGCCTCTTTGTATATTGGACTATAAATCATCGGATTCAAAGTCCAAACAGACGATCCAAACCGTTCAACTTGTTCTCCATATTAATATGTTTGGAGACCAAAATTTACATTTTTTTTTAAAATTTTTACTATTTTTTTAGATTTATTGAAAATTGTTGTTTTCAGACAAATCTGGGCCATAAAAAAACAATAATTTTCAATAAATCCAAAAAAATAGTAAAAAAATTCTAAAAAATGTAAAATTTGGTGTCTAAACACATATTAATATGGATAACAAATTGAACGATTTGGATCAGCTATTTAGACTTTGAATACAAAGATTTATAATGCAATGTATAAAAAAGTCTGTACATTGCAATGCATAATAGCCCAACTATATATATATATATAACCAGCGAATTAAGTTGATATGAAATTAAAATATATCTGATGATTACTTGTCAGTAGAGCTGCTCATGAGCCGAGTTGAGTCCGAGTTGAGGGTGACTTGGATTCAACTCACAAACACATGAGCCGAGTTGAGTCCGAGTCGATAATTCAGTTTCGAGTCAGAAACCCCGATTTGGAATCAACTCGCAAAAAACTCGAGTCGAAGTGAGTCGACTCATGACTTATAATATAGTACATAGTGAGACAATCTAATTTAATTCTAACAAAAGAAATAATACATTGTTTATCAAAATAACACACAATTAAAAGAAATAGTACATAGTTCACCAAATTACTGAATATTACAAAGTCTAATAAATTTATCAAATTACCAAACAGAATTACCAAAAAAAAAAATCTAACAAAACAGTGCACAATTCTTTTCTCTACTTCTCTTCCTCTTTCTTCTCTACGTCTCTTTATCTATTGCAGATTGCTCAAAATTTAACAAATTTAAATAATTTCAAATTTTAAATAATTTGACAGTATCAAAAAGATGCATACAGGAAATGAGATTATGGAGCAAGTTTTGCTAAATTTCTAATGTTTTAATAATTGAGTAGTTAATATTTTGAAAAATGTTTTGCAGCTCTAGTGGGAAATGTTATATGTAGGAAATTAGGAATATATGAATTAGGGTTTGGCGAGTCCAACCGAGTTGATTCCGAACCGAGTTGAAGGTGACTTGGAATCGACTGATAAATTAATCGAGTCAGTAAACTCGAGTCAGTTCCGAACGGAGTTATTAGCGAGTTGAATCCGAATTGATTCCGAACCGAGTTTCGAGGCGTGAGCTTTTTGTGCACCCCTACTTGTCAGGAATGAGTCGTCCATTTCCAAAGCAGTCTTCCAAGTAAAATATATAATAAAAAGAGGAAACAGAAAAATATAGTCACGATGCAACACAAAAAAAGTAGATTTGTATCTGTCTCCTATAAAAGTTTGTGCATATGTGTAAATAAAGACCAAAACAATCATTTGGTTGATTTTTGACTTCTTGCTTTGTTATTTAAAAACCTATAAAATAGTTATAATCTAAGGATTTATAGTAAAATAAAAAAGAAGTGAGAGCAAAATAAGTAAATAAAAGGGGTTTTCTGTAAAAGGGGCTATGTCAGAACCATAGATTGCAAAATCGGGAATCGGCCGCCGGCGATCCGATTTTGGACCGAGTTACTAGGCAAATGAGTTTTCTACGAAAATCCGGCTTGAGCAGTGGTTAATCGGCCAATTCAAGCGAAGCTGCACATATTCTAGACCAATTGTAATGATTTGGAGCTGTTCTCTTCTAGTTGAGGCCGATTCTGCAACTTGTTTGGCATCAATTTGTGTTGTGACGGATTTGGGGCGAAATCTGTGATTTTGACTGGGTCAAAATGGTGATTGGAGAAGAAGGGTTCAAATAGGCAGATGGGCCCCAACTTTAAATAAATGGAGAAGATGGGTTCAAATAAATTGAGAAGAATGGTTCAAATAAATGGAGAAGAATGGTTAATTGCAGCTGCAGGATCCGAACAGTAAAAAAAAAAAAAAATTCCAGCAGTGGGATTCGAATTTTGGATGCTACTTTAGCCTCTAACATAACTAATACTACACCATAGAATTGTTTGTTAATAAAAATGATACTTAAATATATATACCTTATAAACCAGTCAAATTTTTTTTTCTTTTACAGTAGCGGAATTTGAATTTGAAAAAACTACTCTACTACCTACATATCTACATGTATATATCTTATAAACCAGTCAAAATTATTTTTTTATCAATTTTTTTTATTTTTTTAGTATAAAATGAGCTTCTGACAAAAAAGTCCGAGTTTCCGATCCGATTCGGCCGATTCCGACCGATTCACCCAATTCAGATCCTCCGGTCAAAAGACCGATTCCAATTTTTCCTTCTATGGTCAGAACCATTGATCCATGACCTTCATAGTTGCTTATGGATTTTCACCTTTGAAAATTAATTGTTTTTGACAAAATATGTAAATAAACTAATGATAAGGGTCTCTCTGCAAATTTCCTTTTACCTTTGTCAGACAAAAAAGGTAAAATACTTTTTTTAGATGTTCATATCATAAAACTCATGCTTTATATGCCTATGAAATTTTAAAAAAATTTGACACTTGGAGGTACTTTTAAAATATTGATTTTCTGCAACACAGTTTTAGAGACAGCATGCTTACCTTACCAGTTTAGGGTTTTTGAAACAATGAGTTTCAAATTTTCGCTATAATTATTCTGTTAATCCAAAACAGAGAATTTTTATATAGACATGTACATCTAAGTGTGCTCTATCTGGCATACCCTATTTCTAACAGGAAATGTTCTTTTCTGTTATTGGTTCTGTTTTCTGGTTTTCTGACAGTGTGCTGTACTAGTTCACCTTTTCTTGTGTTTTGCTTTAATCATATCACCGGTATAGTGATTATATGGTCTTGGTACATAGATTTAAGGCCTTTTTTGCTTGTTCTTGAGTCTGGTTCATAGATGACGGTCCATATCAGGATTTTTAAAATTTCCATGTAAAAAACAATTTTTGGGTCAGTAGATTATTAGCAGTGAATTTTCAAAGTTCAGTAGTTCAAAAACAGCTAAAAGTCAACAGTGGGTCAACTCTTGAGTGAAAATTAAGGAAATAAATAGAATAAAAATGTGGAAAAATTATAGATATGTACAGAACACATTCAGGGATGCATCTACATAGTTTAAACATAACCTTAAATGAGAAATATTCACTACTACAAAAAACGTCTTCCTACACTGTACCTTATACACGGATTTTCTCAATTTTATAAAAAAACGTGTATGAAATAAGATTTTTCCAGTGTTCTAGGAATCCTACACGAATATTAACTTAAAAATCACTGTCCGTATGGAAATTAATCTTTTATACACGGATATTTCATTAAATATCCGTGTAGGAATAGTGAGAGAGCTACACGGATTTGCAGTTACAAATCCGTGTAGGAAGGGTGATTCTTCATCTTCCTACACCGATATTCAATTAAATATCCGTGTAGGATAGCCCACGGATGTGAAATTTTATTAAATGTTATCCAAATATTTTATTATATTATTTCATATTCCTACACGGATATGTAGTTAAATATCCGTGTAGGATTCCCTATTTTTATTTTTTTTAAATATAATATACTTTCAATTTCATATTTTGTTATTATTTAAATATAAAAATGAACATGTTGTCATTGCTGTGAAACTCTTTAAATATTCATTCTTATAAATTAAGAAATTTATTCATTTAGATATGAACTTTGTAAATATTAATTTCTTTATAATTTATGTATTCATTCTTGTACACTATTTTACAAATAAAAATATTCATCACTGTGTTAGAAATATTAAATATTAACAAATTTAAAGTTGTACAATTAATATAGAAAATAAATACAGAAGAACAAAAATGGAAACAAGTAAACTTTCATATATTACTACTGATATATATATTACAAAAGTTACCCAAAAATTGATATAATAATAAAAAAAAAGAAACTCCTACAATAACAAAAAAAAAAGAAACTCTAAACAACATATTTTTTCTTTGTCCGACGAATGTAGGGCTTCAGTGGCGGATGGCCCCTGGGGCTGCGACGTGGGCGAGTTGGCCATGGTGGCCATGGCCAACTTCTGGGATAATCTGGTGGTGGTCGTTCGTAACTGGGTAGGATCCAAGGCACTGGCATGAAGTCCTCTGGAATTGGTGGTAGTGCCTCAACAGGATGTTCTTCCTCGACACGTGATATTTTTTTACTTAGAGAAATTAAGATAGGTTTAAGAGGAACTGATTCCGAAGATATATAGGGATTAAGGTGACTCTTCATTTTTCTGTGTTTATTTTCGGTATATTCAATATTAAATTTGTAATTAATTACATAGGGCGCGCATGTTTTGAAATAAATATGCCTGTCCCTCCTAAGAAGTTGTACCGATATTTTCCTACACGGATAGTTACGTAAATATCCGTGTTGAAAGAGTATTCCTTCACGGATATTTAATAAAAACCGTGTAGGAAAAGAGGAGAGCTACACGGATATGTACTTAAATATCCGTGTAGGATACCTATTGCACACGGATTTGTAATAAAAATCCATGTAGGTAAAGAGGAGAGCTACACGAATATGTACTTAAATATCCGCGTGTAGGATACCTATTGCACACGGATTTGTAATAAAAATCTGTGTAGGAATCTTTGTAGCAGTTCAAATTATTTTTTTCAATTTCATATTTTGTTATTATTTTTATATTTAAAGATAACATTAGCTAGTTAGATTATTCAAAAATATAAATATAAACAGAAATTTAAATATAAAACCATACATCACAGAAATAGAAAACATTAAAATAACATACACCATACATCACAGAAATAAAAAAAAAAACTAGCTAGATATCACATGCAGAAGAAAAGAAAACTATCTAGATATATAACTAAAATGAAAATACAAAATATAAAACCAACAAAATATAAAATATTTCTAACTAATTGCCGCGTCTTTTTTTCTTAGGGAAGTAGTTGATTCTCTTGCCTCCATCCTTGTTTACATTGTCCCAAATTCTCTTGCTTCTTCTCAAAGATAACCAAACATCCTCATCATCCATAGGACCTTCTGGACCGTAAGGCTCATCATCAGAGAACTGGTAGTGATCAGATTCATCGGGGGATGATGCTAATTCAATTACGGAGGGCGGGGCTAAATGACTCCACTCAACTATGTCTGGATGTGGATCAGAGGACTGGAAGGTTTCAGATGGACCAACGAGAGGAGGGCAACCAGCTGGAATAGGAAGCGATGGAGGAATTATGGGAGCCCAGTTGGGATCATCTTGGGGGTTTTCGGCCGTAGGATTTTCTGCAGGATTTTCAGATGGAGGAGTTTGCACTGTGGGCAAATTCTGGTTAACGCTAGAAGGCAAATTATGTGCAGTGCGATTTTTCACTAAAATCAGCAGTGATTAAATAGAATTAAGGGAGAAGAGCGTTTGAACTCCCGCGCGACGTTTGAACTACCCTAACTAAACCCTAAACCCTCCAGATTATACACGGATTTTGAGCAGAAATCCATGTAGAAAAGTTAATCCTACACGGATAATAAATTAAATATCCGTGTAGCTATTTATCTTCCTACACGGATATATAATTAAATAACCGTGTAGGAAAAGAGGAGAGCTACACGGATATGCACTTAAATATCCGTGTAGGATACCTAGTGCACACGAATTTGTAATAAAAATCCGTGTAGGAATCTTTGTAGCAGTTCAAAACTAGATTATGTCTTCCAAAATTTTCTAAGTCCCCAGTTCACTTCTTCTTTCTCTGATTTTGAAATTCTTCCAAGTCCGAGTTCAAAACCCTCACCTCTGGTCCGCCGCGCTTTCTCTTCTCTCTTCTCTTTGTCTCTCTCTCTCTTTCTTTTGTCAGGGTTTAGATGGTGTGTGCGCCTCCATTTCTGCCTCTCTCTCTTTCTTTTGTCAGTTCACTTCTTCCTCTAATTTTGTTTGTAGACTTTTGGTAATTTATATAGAATCCAACTGCCTCTAAGGTACCTCTCTTGTTACTAACTCAAATTATAATTATAGTATAACCGGAGACAAGCTGCTTACTCACCCGAGCAAGTCGACGAAGTGAGAGGGATGTGGGCAAGGTGGTTTATTTTCCAATTTTGTACTCCACAATATGGATTCGTATAAATTAATGTGTAATTATTAAATTTGAATTGTTATGTTGTTTTGGCAATTTCTATCTGTTTTGGGTTAAAAAAACATTCTGATATTATATATAATGGCTAGCAAAAGTGGAGGCTAGCCAAAAACAGAAAAAAATACAAAAAAAAAAGAAAATCGTACACGGATATTTGAAAAAATCCGTGTAGGATGTGTTAAAAATAAAAATTAATTTAGGATCTTCCTACACGGATTTGTACTAAAAATCCGTGTAGCTAGGGTATGGAGCTACACGGTTGTAAAAAAAAACCGTGTAGGAATATATTTCATACACAGTTTTTTGTTAAAAAACCGTGTAACTCCATACCCTAGCTACACGGATCTTGAGTAAAAAATCCGTGTAGGATTAGTGTAATCGTACACATATAAATTATCCGTGTGTAAATGGTGGACTTTCCTACACTCCAGTATTGCACACGATTCCAAATCCGTGTAGCTCTCCAGTTAAAGTCCGTGTACAAACTGTTTTTTTGTAGTAGTGATTAAGGATTAAAAAACCATAATAAAGGGACTCAAGAAAATGTAGCACATGGGAACACAATGCTATGGGTCACATGGGAACATGACACAAGCTCACATGGGAAACGTGACAAAATTTTTTATTGCAGTCACAGTAACACTCAAACCAACAATGGAGGAAGGCATGTACATAGGGGTCTACGGAGACCCTAACAGAGTTGAAAACCATCACATCTGGGAGCAACTGGATCAGTTGATAGAGGACTATGACGGTCCCAGTTGTCTCCTAGGCGATTTCAACGCCATTGCAACCATGTCAAGAGAAGTCGGGTGGTAACACAAGTCTCTCGTCAAATAACCAAGCCTTCAGACATTGGATCCATGGTGCCGGCTTGATCGATTTGGGATACCAAGGTCCCGCATACACCTGGACAAACAAAAAACAAGGAAAGGCTATGATCAGTGAGTGCTTGGATCGAGTTCTTGTCAATTTGCAATGGCATCAGAGGTATCCAAACGCCTCGGTACTTTACATTCCTCGCTTTTCTAGTGACCACATGCCAATTATCTTGAGGACTGACCTGGTCACTAAGAGAAAGCCCCCCCCCCCCCGCCCCCGTTTCGCTGCGAAAACTGGTGGAATCTAGATGAAGAGTTCAAAAGTCTGTGCCAAGATATGCTTGCAAACCGATTAGAAAATTGGAGTCTCATGCAGGGGCAATTCAGGGCAAAGGTCAAAGATTGGAGAAGGAACAAGGTCACTCCAGCCAAAATGCTTGAGAGCCTAGAGCAACAGATGGCACTTTTGCAAAATCAACCCCCTGACTTGGTAAATTCGGAGGAAGAAAAGGAGATAGAGCTGCAGCACCAATGTTACCTCAAAATCAATGAGCGTATTGGCTGCAACGGGCAAGAATCAACTGGGCAATCGAAGGAGACAATAACACTAGATATTTCCATGCCACTGCAGTGGCTAGGAAGAGGCGAAATTCAATTTCAGCAATCATTAATGAAGAGGGCCTGTGGGTTTCGGATCCTAAGGAAATCACTAAGCTGTTTGTAAACCACTTCAAAACCATCTATAAAAAACAATCTACAGCACCTATCCAAGCCCACTTTCACCCACAAATCCTAGCACAACTACCCCAAATACCATCCTACTTACACAACAGCCTACAAGAATTTCCCTCTGACTTAGAGATAAAACAGGCCCTTATGTCCCTAGCCCCGTGCAAAGCCCCAGGCCCGGACGGTTTCACCGCTAAGCTGCTACAGGACCACTGGGAACTGTTTGGACCTGCAATCATATCCGAAATTCACCAATTTTTCAGAACCGGCAACATGAAACCAGAAATATCCAAAACCAACCTAATCCTAATTCCCAAAAGAGAACAGGCAGTAAAAGTGGAGCACTACAGACCTATATCGGTATGTAATGTCCTATATAAAACCATCTCTAAAATTCTAATGTTGCGTTTAAAACCTTTTATAGGCACATGCATCTCAAGTGCCCAATCTGCTTTCGTGCCTGGTCGTGACATATTGGAGAATGTGGTGTTGTTAAGGGAAGTTCTACACTCCTTTAAGCTGCCAAGTTACAAGAATGCTGAATTTTGCCTAAAGGTTGATTTGTCGAAGGCCTTCAACAAGATGGATTGGAGTTATATTCAGACCTTACTGCCTCTTTACGGGGTGCCCGAACGATTGGTGCGCTGGATCATGAGCTGTGTTACCTCAGCCAACTTCACGGTGGTTCTGAACGGGTCAGGCAGTGGCTTTTTCTCTCCAGAATCAGGCCTCAGGCAGGGATGTAGCCTCAGTCCATATCTATTCATTATGTGCATGGACCTACTCTCCAGGTCGCTGCAATTCAAAGTGCTAAATGGTGATCTGCATGGAGTCAGGCTAGCACCTTCTGCAACTCCGCTTTCAAACTGTGCCTATGCCGACGATCTGCTTCTTTTTGGAAAGGCCGATACCTCTGAGGTAAATCAGATCATGACCACACTATACCATTTTGCGAAGGTTTCCAGACAGAGGGTGGGCCCTGACAAGAGCTCCATATGGTTCAGTAGAGCAACTACAGTGGAACTCAGAGAAGAGATTGCGAGATTGATGGCAGTTCCACTCGAGGCAACTTCGCTTTCATACCTTGGAGCTCCGGTTACAACTAATAGGCAGTCTTACGATTTCCTAATCGACAAGGTATCGTCCAAATGGCAACTCTGGAAAAGCAAAGTCCTCTCTCAAGTAGGCAGATTAGTGGTCATCAAATCGGTATTAGTGGCTTTGCCAGTGTATTACATGGCATCCTCCCTGATACCTGTTCGCACAAAAGTGTACTACAAAGTTTCAGTACAGCAAGCTGTACTTTTTAAACCTCGATTTTACTTTTGATTCAGACTGCAAGTGTACAGTCCTATCGTTGGTAGTATCGGGTATCGATCCACAGGACGGTTCAATAACTTAACTAGATTTTTACTCAGATTATCTTAAGACTAGAAGTGTTTAAAATGGTTGAGTTGGTTGGAATTTAGGTTGACAATGATATAAGGTTGCAAATAAACTAAACTGGGGTTAAAATTTATTTAAAACAAGTGTTTCCTGGGTTTTTGATTTCGTCTGCAACTCTGCCTCTCACCTGACACGACCTGTATACTCTCGTACACGACCACTGTCACACGGCCCGTGTAGTCTCCTACACGGTCCGTGTCGGACTCGAGTGAAACTGCAGTTGTCTGGTTTCTGTGCTGATTGGTTTCTGTATAGGACGAACTGACCATACCTGATGTTCCTAAACCTCAACTCTCGTTTGTTGGCTTAATAAACTCGATAATGGAAATACAATTCAATCCTCTTAGGGTTCTAACCTAAACTCTCATTCCTCGGTTTGAATGACCTAAGTTACTTGTTTGGTTTACTAAAGGTATTCTGAATCTCTTGATTTCTGAAAAGTTCACCTCTCGGCTACTAATTAGTCTTCCCTCTCGGTTCATTGACTTACCTCAAATACTTGGTCTGGTTGAAAGATCAAATTGGACGCAGTACCTTGTTAGACGTGGCCTAGCCTAATGGTAATAACCAAATGATAATCAAACAACGCAGATAAGCAATAAATATAATACACAAACAAGCAAACACAGAATATCAAATATAATCAAACAACTATCAGTAAACAAAGTATTCGACTACATCATATCCCAAGAAACTAAAGAAATTACTCAAGCATGGTATCTAAAACAGAATAACAAAAGTAAGATAAACAATTCATTGCAAAAACCAAAAATACGAAGAAGATTCGTCGGAATTCTCTCGATTTCCTCCTCTCTACTTCGTCTCAAAGTTGGTTGTTGTCGAACTCCCTTAGAATTGGTCTTTGTCTGAATTGATGCCTTTCTGGCCCCATGGGTCGTCCTTTTATTCTCCATAACCATCCATCTTTAATTAGGCAATAATATGTAAATTTAGATTAACTGCCGGATTTGTCTGACACGGTCCGTGTGAGATTCTGTACGGACCGTGTGCCTGTGTCTTTTGTCCGGGTCGTGCAGCGCCCGTGTAGGGGTCGAGTAGGGTCTTGCACGGTTCGTGTGATAGGTTGCACGGCCCGTGTGGCATGTCCAGATTGCCGGATTTCACCCTTTCTTCGCCCGTTTCCTACAATAAACAAACAAAAGCGCAGCAGTACCATATTCTATAGATAATCAATGTAATATACAAAATTTTACAGTTTTGGACACAGGTTTTGGTACAAGATTTGGTCGGAAATGTAGTTAAAATAACGAGATATCAATACCAGCTGCAGTAATTGCAAAAGTTAACTCCTTGATCATGCGATTTTTTTGGGGAGCAGGGGACAAAACGAGATACATGTTCGGTCACAGGTGTGCACTCCTAAGTTTCAGTATAGCGAGCTGTACCTTTTAAAACTCGAGTCTACCTCTGGTTAAGACTGCAAGTGCACAGTCCCACCGTTGGTATAGTCGGGTATCGTATCCACAGGAACGGTAAGAAAAGAACCGAAGTCTTAATTAAATTTACTTAAATTCTAGAAGTGGAGAAAAGATTGGTTTGGTTTTGTTCTAGCAATTCTACTGTGAAATAACAATATTAAAACAATTAAAAGAAGACTTAAAGTTGTTTTCAATTGATAAAAGGTGTTTCCAGGATTTCAGATTTCATTTCTGTTTTAGCCCCGAGGCATACGGCCCGTATAGAACCCTATACGGTCCGTATGGACCATCGAGTAAATGCTGCAGTTACTGTTTCTGTGTTGATATTAATGTTTAGGGTTTCCCTCGACCAGATCTAAGTTTCTTACCTCAGCGGTCGCAATTTTGGCTTAAAACCTCGATTACCGCACTCAATTACTCCCCTCTTAGATGCGTTAACCCTCAACTTTCGCTTTTTGGACTAATTTATCTAAGTTACTTGTTGGTTTACTAAAGGTATCCAAGGACTTTCGCCTCAAGGAAAGTTTCGTCTTTCGGTACTCCTTGATCCGTAGACCTACCTCATATACTTAGTTTGGTTGGATTGAATATCATAGACTTGGTTCCTAACAATTAGACGTGCGCATTCATCTAATGGGATGACTACAAATTCAAGCAAGCATAAACAAAGCAATCGAAATACTACTCAACAAAGTAAAAACACAATATGCAACACATAATCTAAGTAACATGCAAGCAAAACTAAATTAGAAACTACATCTTAACCCTAGAAACTAAAAGTTTAGCCAATCATGTTCATACAATAACAGAAAACACAAGAGATAAAGGAATTCATGACAAAACAGTGAAAAATCGGAAGAATCGGCGTCGAAATCAAGTTTCTCCTCCTCTTCTTCTTCTCCAAGTTGTGTCTTTTCCTCCAAGTAACCAAGTATTCAAGAGATGAAAAGATGATCCTTTGCTGTCTCAGGATACCCCTTTTAATGCCCAAAATCCCGAATTAAAAAGGTGCCTTTTCGGGCTCCCCAGCTGTCTCTGTTTCCAAATCCAGTCTGGGTTTCCGTAACTGCCTGTACGGTTCGTACAAAATCCTATACGGACCGTATACCTGTGCTTTGCCTTGGAGAATTGTTGCCTCTGATATGGAACCTTCTGTGGTTTTGGGCTGATCTTGTACGGGCCGTATGGGGACCTATACGGGCCGTATGGACACCTATACGGGCCGTATGGAGAGGTGTCAGACCCAGAATTTCGCCCGTTTCCTGCAAAACGACAAACAAAACACAGCATACCACATTCTAATGATAATTAAGTAAAAAGGTCCATATTTGTAGGCTTTAAAGCACAGGTTTTGCTACAAATCAGGGTCGTAATCTAGGCAAAATAAGGAGGTATCAAATTCCCCCAAGCTTGAACTTTGCTTGTCCTCAAGCAAAAATTCTAACATAGGTGTGGTTCTGGTTCTTGGACTTACCTAAATGCAAGTTAAACTACTAAGAGAAAAATTTGCATGATCTTGCATTTGTGAGAGACCTATGAGAATCTTTTTGGACAATGATTTGGTTTCCCTTTAATCAATTTTAATTCACCCCACAATTCAATCAATTAAAACCCCATATTTAAGAATGCCTTGTTATTCATAAGAACCAAGCAACCAAACGCATAAATAGTTCACTTTTCACTAAACTCGTGCCCTCATTTGTGGTGATTTGTCTTTCTTTGTGCGCCCCCCCCCCCCCAAGCTTGGAACAAGCTTAGGTCAGAAAGTTGTAGACCACGTGTGTTGGTATCTTGCAAAGTTTCACTTTTGATTGTTGCTTTTGTGACACTTTTATTCTTTATCCTTAGTACAAGTTCGGCTAGTTATAGGTAGCGAACCATACCCAACCGATTTAATTCAAAAACGCATTTGCGTGCTCTTGGTTCGACCCTTCCATGACACGAGCTCACACTTTTGATGTAAACTCGACCACTTTATCGGGTGAACTAGCGGAGCAGAGTGTCAAAGACTCATTACTATAAGTACGTCATAACGCCGTAACATAGGTAAGCGAAGTCCTAATTTTCTCAAAATTTTCAATTTTACTCATTTTTCAACTGTTTTTGCTAAGATACCATGATTACACACATTCAAAGGTATTCATTCATACCAATGAATATTGTTTACAAACTAATTGTTTTAAAAAACACCACCATACGAATTTCTACAGGCTACAAAACCAGCACGGCTCAACTACGTACGATATTCAACACATCCAATTCAAGGGTTAGAGAGCCACAAAGGGCTTAACCACATACACACAAATCAGAATCGAGCCCAATCAGAATCGGTCCTTATGCCATAGAAGGCATCACAGAAAAATCAAGCAAGAACCGAAAAGGGGATTAATAAATTACCCGAACATGCTCGAATTTGTAGAAGCCAACCGGTACCAACGTTGTGGATAACGACTTCACGAATCAATAGGGCACCCTTTTGATTTTGTATTTCCAGTCTCGCCGTCTTCAAATTGCAGAGGAGGTAACCTCCCAAATACTGGTTAATTTCTTGACTAAATCAGTAGCTTGCATTTTATATTAACACTGCACTCTTGGTAAAGTCTAATCTAACTTCAATTTAACACAATTACACGAACCATTAGCCATCACATCAACAACATATGATAAAATTACATAATACACAGAACAAGAATTTGTAGCTTGAAAGCTGGATCAAGATTGAAATAAACAACAACTCTCTAGAGAACTCTTACAGTTACGAGGGTTTCTTAATAGAACTAATTTTGTAGCACTGGCCTCCATTTAGGTGTTTTCTTGATTAAACCATATAGAGATGTACTCATAAATTTATATTTTCCTGATTGAACCCTAAATAAAGGCAAGGACTTGATTGAGTTTGATAAGTCTGCTTTATTGATTTGAGATTTTGTCTATTGAATACTTAAGAACTGCAATATATTTTAGGATTTCTCAATTGAAGGATTTTCCTATTAGATGTTTGAAATCTAGGAAAACTAATCTAAACAAAAGTCGGGTGAAACTAGGACTGAATCATCAGCAAATAATGAGGCAGTGGACAGTTTGGCACCAAATTTAAAAACATAAAACGAAAAATTGAACAGAAGAGGCCAAATAAATCGACAAGTAAATCTATCTAGATAATGAGACGTGTGAATCAGCGGAGGAAATTGGAGCACCTAATTTGGGGAAAATAAATTGAAAGAAGAAGGGAGAAGGAAGAGGCCTTGGATATAGGTTCCGAATCAGACTCTTTGATTTTCTCATTGCGTTATTGCTCCTCGAATATATACATCAGGTACATGGTGCTATTGGTGAGGTTGTGCAAGAATACAACTGGATGATATGCACTTCTCAGGACGAGATAGATCGACTTGATTGCCTGGGTAAAATGCCATGACCTCAAAAAAATCCCTCATTGCATAGACATTATTGGAATGAGTGTCGGATTCATGTCATCTTGCAGAATTGGGCTTCCTCAACTCAAAGCAATTCATCATCTGTTATTGACAGCTAGCATCGACCACGGCAACCAGTGTGAACCGGTCATGGCACCGTTAAATGCATGTGGTCTACGTGCTACCTGCCTACTGAAACAGATATGAGCTTGCTAACAGATTATGCCAATGCTGTGGTTTGATCGGCCATGTGATAAACCACTGCCAAACCTATCCCCGTGTCATGAGGATGTGCTCTTAACCTGTCTATTGCACCAGACCTGAACTCAAGAGTCACGCGGAATATCGAAAAGGGGTTTGGATAAACTCCCCCTCCATGGTTCCCAAGCCAGTCCCTATCTAGCTTGCGGATTGAATTAACCCACCGTTAAGTTTAAATTACCCGCCACAATTAAATTAGACAATTCACAGATAAATTCTAAAAGTAAGACTGTATGCAAGACTGACTGGATGCGTGTAAAGGTAGATGCGTAGTTATCACCTTCAGACCTCTATATTAAGAGCAGTTTGGGTCTGATGGGTTCCATAACCATTCGATCCTCTTTAAGATCATGTGTATGGATATTAAAGTAACACGCACAGATCTTAAAGCGGATCGGACGGTTATGGAACCCATCAAACTCAGTATTTCTCCAGCAATTTACTTCAATTTTACAAGATGATGGTGTTGGAAATTTCAGAAGGATACAATGAAACAGAGAGAAGAAATTTTCTGCTCAAATTAACTTCTATTGCTTAATTTTTTCAGATACAAAGTACATCTGAATTTATAGCTCTACAACAACTAAATTTGGACTATCTAAATTTAGTATCCCACTACCTAACCTCCTGTTACAATATTGCCATATTTAGGCATCCACTAAACCCACTACACAAACTAAATATAGAAATAACTAACCCCACTACACACACTAATCCTGTCTAGAGTAATTAAGGAAACCACTAACTCAATTACATGCTAAAAATACATCACAACACATTATTATCCAGATCTCTAAATCTGGAGTATTCTAATTCTATTTTTGTATCAATATTCAACAGATGGTGCGTTCCTCTCAAGCGCATCCTCTAATTTCCTAGTTAGAATAATAATTTGTGGCAGTATTACACTTGCAAGACCAATTTTTTTGGTACTGTCAGGAGGATTGGGGATTCTACAAAAGCGGAAGCCCTTACAATTAAACACATAGAACAAAAAATCAGAATTAGAATCGGTTATTTGAACGTAGAATCAGAATCGGTTATTTGAACATAGAATTGGAATCGGATGAATCGGTAGGAATCGGCTGAATCAAATAAAAAACTCGGATGTTTTTGCCAGAAACTTGTTTGTACTAAAAAAATAGGAAAAAAATAATTTGTCAACAATTTATGTTTAGACAAGTGATTACACTTAAATAATTCACTTATACAATATAATACAAGCAAATAGTATTTTTACAAAACGTTTAGATGTATTTGTTTCAATAAAATAGATAACATTTAACAAATAAATAGTGTTTTTCTAGACACATGAACAAAAAAATTTAGTTAATTTAAAATTAAACACGATAAACAAATTATTTGAATAACTAATTGTTTGAAAATAAAGTAGGTATAAAATAGTTTGAAATAAATGTTGAAAGTTGGAATTTATACGAGATAAGCATGGTAGAAAATTTATGTTCGATAAAATTTAAATTTTCTTTTAATTATTATTGGGAATGATTTATAATATCTTAAAATTTAAAGGTTGTAATTGTAAAACAGAAAGTTTTATTGATACAGGTGGGACTCTTCTTCTTTCTTTCTTCTCCCACTGCTTCCCTTTCTCTCTCTCACATAACTTCTCATGTTTTTCGATGTTTTCTTTCTGATTCTCCCTAAAACTACGGTTAGGATTTGTCAAATCAGCTCGAAATACAATAGAATATGTCCACTGCAGAAAAATTGGCCAAAAATCGCTTGATTTGGCTAGTTTGAACTGATTTTTCATTAAAAAAATCACGAACCGAGAAACTCGGTCCAAAATTGGATCACCGGTGATTGAGTCTGATCCGACTCGGCCGATTTGAACCGGATTCATCTGATTTTTCCTTCGAGCAATGTATATCGCAAATTCCAACGAGTTATAGCAATTCTTGTAGTCGTAGGTTAATTGTTAGAAAATATTTTTTATATAACACTATGTATGTGTTTGGGATTTCTCCATGAAAGAAGAAAATACATTTGGGAATACTTAAAATTAATTATCTTCTCCTCAAAAGATTGGCATAAAATTATAGACTATATTCTATTAAGATGACCGTTAAAATAACCAAATAACATAATTCAATAATTTTAAAAACTGTGATTTTGTACCTATTTAAAAAAAATAATAAAAATATTTCAAAAGATAAAAAATTTAGTCTTCAAGTACATTTTAATGTGGATATCATGTTAAGCAGTTCAGATCGTCTGTCTATTTGAATTTTAAAATTGGAAATAAAGATATGGGATACGATTGAGACATTTTAGCCCTCTTGTTTTATACCTTAAATTATTTAATTTGTACCAACTCGGTCAAGTGGATGAAAATCATAGATTGCAAAATCGGCCGTTCCGGTGCGGAATCGGTCGTTCTGGACCAGAATCGGCCGGAGCCGATCCGATTTCAGTCCGATTTACCCGGTATTTGTTGATACCAGTCAAATTTCGGTCATTTCGGTCAAATTCCGGCCGGATTGGTACAGTTTTAGTCAAATTTCGGTCGTTTCAGTTAAATTCCGGCCGGAACGATCCTATTTCACTGAAACGGCTGGAAACGCCCGTGAACCCGTGAACCCGTGAACCACTCCCGCGCGCCCGTGAGCCGCGCCCGTGAACCCTCCCGCGCGCCTGTGAACCACGCAAATAATTTTTTTTTTGCGTTGTGCGTGAATCGAACTCGGATATATTCCGTACGCGTCAAAATCTTTACCACTACACCATAGTTCGTTAGTGTAATGTCTAGTAACCATAGTATTTAATATATTCTTCTGTTAAGCATTTAATTTTTTATACAAATTTGATTAAAGTTATGATCTCAATACAATATATAAAATAATAAAATTTAATAAATTTAATTGGCGTATCGTATCCATGATTTTTGAAAATTGCCATATCGCCATATTTGTATCTCAATACACTACCACTGGACCAATGTTGTTTTATTACTTGAAGACATACCTAATGGTATATATGCTTCTTTGAGTCAGTATTTTTTTTTTGGTAACTAGACTAATCTGGACCGTTGGTTAAAGGATTTCCATGCAATTTGACTTCTCGTAACCTCAGACACCACTCGCAGGGGGCTGCCGCCCCCCTGCCACCCCCCGCATACTCCTAGAATAATTTTCAGGTGATTATCAATCATTCCTTGAGAAAAAGAAATATATTCGAATAATTTGAGTCTACAATGTCTTCTTTTTTTGGTTATGAACAACAATACCACCCTTTCTATGATAATACAGACGACGATGAAATGATCCAGCCAGCACGACATAGTTTCTGGCAGTGAAAGAGAGTATTTTTAGTTGTAATGCTTGTATTATATTGTATTAGTGGATTATTTAATTGTAATTATTTGTCTAAACTTCACAAATTATTTTTTTATCATTTTTTTCTATTTTTCTAGTATAAAACGAGTTTCTGGCAAAAAAGTCCGATTTTCCGATCCGATTCGGCCGATTTTGACCAATTCATCCAATTCGGATTCTCCAGCCAAAAATCCGATCCCGATTCTGATTCTGATTTTTGCTTCTATGATGAAAATCCATATTAGCATCCTTGTAAATTAATGATGCATGAGATGTATATGAGTCTTAACATCATCTTTATTACTTGTACAACTACATGCGCAATTTTCAATTTTAATCAGGCATATGTTATAGATGGATGAAAATGTTATTATTTTTAATGATGTAAAAAATAATGTACGAATTGTCTAAAAATACATTTTAAATTTTTTTAAGGATGACATTGAAAAATCGGGGTTACTTTAATGTTTAATATCAAGGTTTAGGAAAGTTGCTTTGATAGCTGCTTCGGAGCTGTACATCACTGTATATCTTCTGCTTTTTACATGCATAGCCAACAAATAGAGCATTCTCTTTTTTCTTTATGCTTTGCACTTCTCTTTTTTCTTTATGCTTTGCACTAAGTAAATAGATTCGTTCTCTGTTCCTTTTTTGTGCTTTGCTCAAAGGTGTGGCCAAATTGGACTTTAACCAATTAAAAGTGAAAAATCGGATATATGCTCCTGGTAGCTTCTACCTGGTTATCAAAAAAAAAAAAACGGATATATGCTTTGATTGCACTGATTATAATCGGATATTATCTTTTTTTTTTCTTTCATTTTCCTCTTTAAAGAAATTTGACAGTGGCTACTAAAATCCCATTAATCAAGCAAACGAATAAGTCAGACCTGATTGTCTTCAAAGACCTATCATATCCTTATTCTCCAACTATCCCCACTAATTCCGTTCTCTCTTCCTCTGAGCACTAGCTGCAGCTCTCATTCAAACAAACATGGCTATGATACTCGATGTCTTCCTATCAAAGTTCAGCGAATTTCTCCTACAAATGGTGAACGATGAGGTGGGCATGCTTCTGGGCATCCCTGGCCAAATTGAGAAACTCAGGGAGACCGTTCATGACATTCAATGCGTTATTACAGATGCCGAGAGGAAGCAGAGCAACAGCAAGACCATTGAACGCTGGCTCATGCAGCTCAAGGATGTCATGTACGATGCTGATGATGTAATTGACCTTTGTCAGATCAAGGCAAAAGAGCGGCACCTTGCCGGCTCCAGTTCCTTATTATCTTCAAATGCTAGTTGTGGCTGCCCTTTGCTATCTTGCTTCCGCAACCCGTTCTTTGCTCATGAGATCGGTTCAAAAATCAAGGAGATCAATTCGAGACTAGAAGAGATTGCCAAGAGAAGAGCTGATCTGGGTTTGATTGAATCACCAATCATTCCTCGAGTGGACTCAATCATCAGCCGCAAGACTGATCCCTTGATTGTAGTAGACGATATTGTGGGAGAACAGATTGAAGAAGATACAGAGATGTTAGTGAGCTGGCTGACTGAAGAAGAGAAGGGAGTTAGAGAAAATGTATGTGTTGTTGCTATTCTGGGAATGGGTGGAGTTGGAAAGAGTACTCTAGCGAAAAAGATTTTCAATGATCAGAGAATTGGGGATGAATTTAAGTTAAAAATTTGGGTATGTGTCTCAAAGGAGGTTAAGGGAGTAGAAGTGTTGAAATGTGTGATCCGGGCGATAGGAGAAGAGCCTGCTAACACCAATGAAAGATCGGTGTTGGTGCCTAAAGTCGAGAGCCTCGTCAAGGGGAAAAAATTCTTTCTTGTTCTCGATGATGTTTGGCACGAGAGCCAAACAGTTTGGGATGACCTGTTGCGGATTCCCATGAGTAGAGGAGCACATGGGAGTAGGTTACTTGTTACCACTCGAGACGAAAGAGTTGTAAATGGAATGCGGGCAACAAAATCACATCGAGTGGAGAAGTTATCCGATGAGGATGGCTGGTCGTTATTAATTAAACAGGTATTTCTAAAAACTAAGATGGTACTTTATAATTTACACATAATTTTGAATTAATATTAGATGTTATGTTGTTAACTTGCTTAGATATTCTCTATTTTTGTTTTTGACTTCTATTTTGTTCACAAGTTGAATAAGATCTCCTTAATCTGAATTAATATTACCATGTGTGCTAATTTTAAAGTATAGTTTTACATGCACTTGATGAAAAACAAATGCAGTCAAATATAGAATATTCAATTATTGTAAAATTCACTGCTAAAATAATATAATGTTTGTTGCCCCCTCATAAAACTAAAATTATACAATGCTATATTTGGTCCTTCCGATTCTTCTCTCATTATTCGGCCCTGCATTCAGTGTTTCGTGGACCAAAACATTTAAAAAGTTATTTTTGCTGAAGGTCAGTACGTGAGCTAGAAGCTCTCCGACATTTTGTATTAATAAATAAAAATTCTGTACAACTCTGTGGCTAACGATTAGCCATCAAATTAACTAAAATATATACATTGCCACAAAATTAATATGAATATCAAAATTGCAAAAGAAACTCCATATCCCTAGAATAGCAGTGCTTCCGGTTTGGTTTCATTTGAGGAAATCCGGTTATTTCTCTGGCGCCATATAGCTCATGCCCCTGCTACCAAAAAGGATTCCAGAGGCCGTCTGACATCCGCTGAAACTGCTGTTTTCTGTGAGTACCATGCCGTGATGGGCGGTTTTTGTATCAGTCTGCAGTACCATACTAGTAATTGGTACTGATACGCTGAGTTCTCCATGCAACTTTCTCCAAGAAGTTCCGGCATATATACATGATCCCAGCATATGGTCCCTTCCTTGTCTCAACCAATTGATTCAATCAAAGGCCACAGCCCGACGTAGTATGGCATCCTCTGGATATTAGTGTTTCTTGGGTAGAATTTTATTATGAATAGCTAACCAGAGAAATGTTCTAACCATAATTTTATTTTGGATATTTTATTTTAGAAATTGACTATAGTATTTTAATTTCCAGCGGTACCACTGATTTAAAAAAAAAAAAATCGTACCGTTCATCAAACATATTATATGTTATAAAAAAAAAAAGTAATACACATCGTTCATGACTCAAAATGAGAAACTACTTTTGATATAAATAAATATATCTTTTAACCCTAATTTCAACTTACGATCAGATTACAAGTGTATAATCCTACCGCGTAGTATGATTGGGGTACAGCGATAGTGTATTAGATTATAAACAATTTTCACTAGTCTACGTGCTCAAGAAACTTGAAGTTTTATGTGGTGGCGCTACTTTGCAATTAGAGAATTATAACTTGCTAAATTAAACAGTAAATAGAGAGTTTCTAGGGTTCAGGTTTCCTATCATTCATGCTAATATCTGTTTTCAGCTACTGTCTATTCCGCATGCGGCATGTCACTGCCGTGTGCGGTATAGACTACCCGCAGGCTTCCTAGCATGCGGTACTGTCAGTACCCTACATGCGGTACTGTTACTACCCCGCATACGGTACTGGCAGACTAAAGAAGAGAACATAAATTACAATATCTTAAAGATGGTAGAACCTTGCCTCCTTAAATGACGCCTCTTTGCTCGGCTTCTAATGGCTACTCCTCTCTTCCTCTCTCCCTAAGTACTCCTAACCTAGCCTAGCAATGAGGATTACTAGCTAACATTCTGAACTTAATCACAAGTAAAGATGCACATTAAATTCTATTATAAGAGGGATTTATATAACCTTTCCTAAAGAGTAATAGAGTAGTGGACTCATAATTTAGCATGATTCGTCTAAAAATAGCACAACACAGGAAATAGTGTTCCTTTTAGAAGACTTCGTACGATGATAACACAGCAGATCAAACCGTCGGATTAAAACAGTCAACAAATCGAGTTCACGGATCGTGCAGCCTCTGGGCAATGTCGCATGCGGCATAGGGGGGCCCCGCACAACTTCCTGACTTAGCGCATTTTCATGGAATTTCGCCATTTCACATGTTGTACACTTCGTGTGATGACATATGCCATGTAATGTCCTATTTTGACGACATATTTGATAATCGCCTAAATATGACACTTTTGCTCTATTTTTTGCCAAAATGTGCAACTTTCTCCAAAACCTACTAAAATAACTCAAAAATATATTTGCAGTAAATAAATCGGAAAAATAGCTACTTTGCATTCATTATTAGCCATTTTTTAGAATAAAAGATAGTGATTTACATTATATGTTTGGACGTCATCAATCGCATGTTTATAACAAAATAAAATGACTTCAGACCATACTTTCCCACATCTTTTTGACCTCTAGAAGTATACATAATACATAGCGCAGTTCAGTTGAGCGAAACTAAAACTGATAATGATATCAGCTTTAAGAATTGGTTTAGCTCTAATGTTTTCCTTTGTTTACACTCAGCTATACTCTACTTCCAATTTCAATTTCCTCCATTACAAATGTGTTAGATGCAACGTTTCATACCACAATTTTAATGTCTTCAATGTAGTGTTTCAACTGTATCGATCACAACTAGTGGCCAAATTTTGATATATTCTTTCATCTTTATACCTCTAAATTTTTTAATACACTGTGTGTTCATTTTGAAGACTTCGGTAATAGAAACATTCAAAGTTACTAACTTCATGTTTATATAATTATATGATAGGTACTTCCAAATGCGATTGAGAGCGAGATTGAAGATCACCGGGAAATCGGGATGCAAATTGTTGAAAAATGTGATGGTCTGCCCCTTGCCATCAAAAGCATTGGCGGTGTACTTTGCACAAAGGGTAATACGAGAGAAAATTGGCAAGCAATTCTTAGTAGCAACGTGTGGTCTATGGACGGGCTCCCAGGAGATGTTCATCGGGCAATCTATTTGAGCTACGAGGACCTTCCACCGCCTTTGAAGCAGTGTTTCATCTTTTGCTCCCTCTATGATGAAGATTTTGAGTTTAACAAAACCGAGTTAATATACAAGTGGCTAGCAGAAGGATTTTTGCAAAATAAGGAAGATTTTTGGGAATTGGGAAATGAGTATTATACAGAATTACTGCAGCGAAATATTCTGGAAGATACCAATGAATACTATAATCAACAGGAATGCAAAATGCATGACCTTTTGTGGTCTTTCGCCTGTCAATTAGGGAAAGATGAGAACTGTATATTACGAGAGGGACAAGCTGTTTCTAGGTTTCAGGGTTCAATGAAACTACGAAGGCTAAAAATAGAAGGAAATGAGGTAAACATTGAAGTAATTAAAAAGGAAAAAGTATTGAGAACATTGATTTATTTTGAACCTGAAATTGCACTTGATGATCTGTGTAAAGCCTTTTCAAACCTCCGCATCTTAGATCTCGGTTCGTCTGAATCCAATTTGTCAAGCCTACCAGATTCTTTGTGTGACCTTGTGCATCTGAGATACTTAGATGTCACTGGCACAAAGTTAGTAAATATCCCAAATTCCATAGGAAATCTAAGAAATTTAGTATATTTTTGTTGTGAAAACAACGAAGAATTGTCATATGTCCCCCCAAGTATTGGTAATCTACGGGAACTAAGGTATCTTAATTTTCATGATACAAAGGTCGTGGCAATCCCAATGGAATTAAATAATCTAAAAAAACTCTCCCATCTATCTGGCTTTGTTCCATACAAAAATAGTTTGGAGGGATTCAGTAGCCTAGATGGGTTAGAATCTTTATCAAAACTTATTGAACTTGTGTTAGAGGGCTTAGAGAGAATATCTGATAGGAACATAGCAGAAAGAGCTAACCTTAGGAACAAGAATATATTGCAAGAATTAAACTTTCAGTACACCCCGTTGAGCTCGGAAGAACAACTTTCCCAAACTGATGAGAAGAAGATATCAACAGAGGACGTTTTAAATGAACTTTGTCCTCCACATTCTGTAAAATCTGTTGTAATTATTGGTTACTTTGGTAGATGCCTTCCTAATTGGTTGAATTTGAGAGCAACTCTTCCAAATTTGCGAGATGTTGAAATTTGTAATTGTGCTTGCTTTGAGGTTCTTCCCATGTTAGGCCAACTCCCCAATTTGCATAGACTTAACATAGAAGGTGCTTATTCAGTCGAGAGGGTAGGAGAAGAGTTCGTGCAGGGAGATATCAAAAGCAGAGATCCAATAGTTCATACAATAAGTGGTTTTGCTGGACCGGCATTTCCCAAACTAAATTATCTAACCTTTGAAGAGATGCCAAATTGGAAAGAGTGGCAGTGGAATAAGGGACAGCCAGCCATGCCCAAGCTGAAGGAATTATTTATTGAAGCTTGTCCCCAGTTGAGATCTCTTCCAGAGGGGCTTTTTCTCCATGCTACTTCTTTGGAGCTCCTACAAATTAATGGTGCTGATAAGCTGATTACCATAGAGAATATACCATCAGTCAAAGATATCCGCATATCTAATAATCAAAACTTGACGAGGGTTTCAAATTTGCCCAGCATCTTGTATATTGAGATCGAAAACTGCCCAAATTTAAATGACGTAATGAACCCTAAAGCTTTACAGACCATGGTGTTAGATGATTATGAAATGAAATTCCTACCAGATTACTTGATGACCATAATGACACATAAGCTAATTATTGGATGTAATGAGGAGCTGCTGCTGAAAATTGCAAACCAAAGAGAAAGTGGTTCCGAGTGGCACAAATTCAACCACATTTCCAAGGTGCAGATTTACTCAGAGGATGAATGGCTCCATGCAACCTACCAGAAGACACCATTCAGTTTCACCACCAATGTCAATGCAAGTTCAGATGATGCCTGATCTTGGCATAGTTTTTTTTTCGTTCAGGTATGTTATTTCTCTACTTGGTCTAACTAGCTTTATCATATCATGTATTCCATCTGGATTTCTCATTCATTCATTGGTCATATTTATAAATCATAAAATGCCCATATATAATACTTCTATGGTAATCTGGGTATAATCATTCCCACTAATTTCCATTAATAGAAACTCTACAAAGTTTTACTGGTACACCCCTCTGGTACCCGTACAAGAGAAACTTTTATAGTTTCTATTTTATGCTTTATTTGATTGTAAATTCATCAGATCTTTTGATACCCCATAGAGTATGTACCATTAATAATTTGAATTGTCCGGTATGTTACTTAATATGTACCATTAATTACTACGAAGAAATAACCACAATTTACATACATTTGAATTTCATAGTCGTGTGTTCAGTTATGGAAATTAGGATTATCTAAAGAAACGTAGATACAAAATGTTCTATAACTTACATTGTCATTTTTCTGTTTGCTTTTTGTAGATTTTGCAACCAAAAGGAGCCAAAGCTTGAGAACGACACAAGAAAGAGTACCATGAAATACAAATTAAGCAAATTTGATAGATGGGTAATATATATTTTTTTTCAATTATTTTTTCTGTTTTATTATTCCCATTTTGTAATTCTTTGGTCTGGGCTTGTCTTCTTAATTTTTTATTTGTCATTTTCTTTGGGTCTCCTTTCGCATATTTGGGTGTCAAAATGGAGTATAGTAGCTACTCTTGTTTATTTTTTTAAGTTTGAAAATGGAACTATATGATTATCAAACAAAATAGTATCATAACTAAATATAGCTCATTGGTAATATGGTTACTTAAAAGAATCATTTGTCAATGCAGGCCCGATCAGAGATATACAATGAGATTGAACGCAAGATGGATTCAAGGATGAATGAGATGATTAAAGGAGATATGAAAGAAAATAATGACCTGCTTTGCTAGTGTCTTACAGAATCAAATCTATCAAGGGAACAGATCATTGATGTCCTCTTGGACACGCTCTTTGGTGGTTTTGATACCACGAGTATCGCACTCTCTCTCGCTATCTTCTTTCTTGGTCATTGCCCCAAAGCATTTCAAGAATTAAGGGTAATAAAGATATTTATTTCCCCATCTCATTAATTACTCGTACTACTTATGTTCCATTCTTCCTTCAAACCATTACTCTGTATTAAACTTTTTATTTTGGGAATACAGAGTCTCTAATTTCTTCTTTTTCTGGTAAACTAAAATTGTAATCAGTACTACTACAATTTAAAGTCCAAAGTGATATGTTAGTCAACAGGCATGCAAAACACTGCTCTATAAATTAAAGGCAAGGGTTTTTTCATGATATTTGCTAATCTAGCCAATTTGGAGCGCCATGTTATTATTATTTCGTGAAGAAATAACTTATACATAATTTAGAAAAAAAGTGGGGAGAAACAATTATCTAGATTGAATTAGTTCTCTGTGGTTTCTTTTACAAACGGAAGTATAGTTAAGTTTGTAGTTTCTGTACATATCAGGAGTTTTTGATAATTATCTCTAATTTGTGGATTAGGATGAGCACCTCAGAATTAGACGAAAAAAGACTGAAAGAGGAGAAACTAACTTAAATTGGGAAGACTACAAGGAGATGAAGTTCACAGAATGTGTACATATTTTCTCTTAATCTAGATTTTTCTATGAGTAATAGTACTGTATAATACTAATTACAATAATTAAAATAATTGTATGTGCTTGCCGGTCTGTGAAGGTTGTGATGAAGGAGACTTTGAGGCTTGGCAATGTTATTAAATTTCTGCCTAGGAAAACCATTCAAGATGTGCATTACCAAGGTAAAAGTACAAGTATTTGGCATATTTTTGTGAAAATGATCATTCTGTAACACACCAAATTATAAATTAAATATTGAAGGTTATGACATACCGCGTGGCTGAAAGGTACTTCCAATTCTTTCTGCTGTTCGTTTGGATGGATCAATTCACAAAGATCCCCAAGATTTCAATCCTTGGAGGTGGCAGGTCAGTAAATGAAAAAGAAAAAACAAGAAGCATTGCACCCAAATAAATGAGCAAAAATCATGAATAAATCAGGCCACTCAGGCCACAATTTGTTTGGAAGTTGTATTAATAAGCACATAATATTTGTTTCCATTAATATATATTTCTTTTACCAATATATAAGTGAAGGGCTTCCTAATTACAAATGTTTGAATAATTTACTGGTACGTACAGGATTCACTGGTTATGTACGGGTACAACTTCAAAATAAGTTTTACACTAAGGTCCCCAATGTTTACATATCTTAGATCACACTAAAACTCAACTAATAGGATCATTCTTTTATTTTTTTACATACAGAACAAGTCAGCAAGCGCGGTAGAATTCATGCCATTTGGAGGTGGTGATTGTATGTGTGCCGGAGCAGAGCTAGCAAAGATGGAATTAGCAGTCTTCCTAAGTTCAAATGTTTGAATAATTCACTGGTACGTACTGGTACAACTTCAATTAAGTTTTACACAAAGGTCCCCAATGTATACATATCTTAGATCACACTAAAACTCAACTAATAGGATCATTTTTTTTTTTTTTTTTTAACATATAGAACAAGTCAGCAAGCACGGTAGAATTCATGCCTTTCGGAGGTGGTGATCGATTGTGTGGCGGAGCAGAGCTAGTAAAGATGGAATTAGCAGTCTTCTTGCATCATTTTATTCTGAATTATAGGTGGGAATTGGGCAAGCACGATGAGCCCTTGGCATGTCCATATGTTGAGTTTGAGGAGGGGCTACCAATGCAAGTTTTTATGATTAGTAAACATGTGTAAATATAGTTGGCCAATGAATGGGAGTTGCATACTGTTATGACCCAAATCTGGAAAATTATGAATAATATTTGTATCTATTGATTACAATATTGTTTGATTCTATTTACAAATAACTAGCTCTATTTATACACATCTTCTGTACTAGCCGTTATACTTTCCTAATTACATTGATATCTGGCTTTCGTATTTACATTGTATTCTCTCATTAAGGCAATATTCAAAGTGTCTCTAATTACAGCTGTGATGCTAAGTACTATGATTGGTTAAATCTTCTTTGGCCCTTGATTTTGATTTATGATGATATTGTGAGATTATTCTTATTTTTCATAACTATTTTTAACAATTCTCCTCAAGTTAAGATTGTAAATGTCGATCAATCCTAATTTATTTGTTTGTAATCCTCATTCATTGGTTATATCATAAAATGCCCATAATACTTCTATGGTAATCTCGGTATAATCATTCCCACAGATTTCCATTAATAGACACCATACAATATTTTACTGGTACACCCCTTTGGTACCCATACAAGAGAAACTTTATATTTTTTATTTTATGCTTTATTTGATTGTAAATTCAACAGATCTTTTGATACCCCATAATTACTATGAAGAATTCACCTCAATATTTCATACGTTTGAATTTCAGTCTTGTGTTCAGTTATGATATAAGAAAGAAATTAGGATTATCTAAAGCAATGTAGATACAAAAAGTTCCATAACTTAAATTTTGCCAGCTTTCTGTTTGCTTTTTTGTAGATTTTGCAACCAAAAGGAGCCAAAGCTTGAGAACGGCACAAGAAAGGGTACCATGAAATACAAATTATGCAAATTTGATAGAAGGGTTATATATATATATTTTCAAGTATTTATTCTGCTTTATTATTCCCGTTTTGTAATTCTTTGGTCTGGGCTTGCCTTCTTAATTTTTTATTTGTCATTTTATTTTCTTGGGTTCTCCTTTCGCATAATTGGGTGTCAAAATGGAGTTTAGTAGCTACTCTTGTTTATCTTTTTAAGTTTGAAAATAGAAGGAGTTTATCCTCTTCCCAAGCTTAGTATATAACTTGGTTGATTTACTTCATATGCTCTGATGCATTTTTGTTTTGGGTAGTACATTGCTGTGTTTGGTTTTGCTAGGCAGAATTTTATGCTTGGACCTAAACTTTTATTGTAATTATAATTTCATGTTCAATGAAATGGGCATTTGCCTCTTTTAAAAAAAAAAAAGTTTGAAAATAGAACAGTACCTTTGCAGACTGCAGTATAGTGCTTGCCTACCAGTAGAGAGGTAGAGTTATATAAGATTTAGTTTTTATATTATTTTCCATCCTATAGACTTGATATCAACTCTTTTCAAAAAAATCGAGACTTAGAAAAAACAAATTGCAAAATTGTAGAGTTAAGAAAGAAAAAGAAATGCGTTTCTTATTTTTAATATAACGGATGTGAAGTTTGCGTAAATAAGATCTGTTCGAAAAGTATATATGTGTATATATTTTTTTAGAATTGCAGTAATATTGAATAAAAAATTACATTCACTTATTTAAAATAAGAAAATACTATATTTTATTATTGATATTAAAAGTGAACTGTGTTTTTATTTTTCATAACTCTAATATTTGTTAAGATACAAATATAATTAACTCTCCCACAACAACGGAATATATTATCCTAGTCACTGGAACAAATTAATATTAGTTTTTTATTTCACCCTCAAAATTGAAGATCAGTAACCTAAATAAAAACATAACCTAATTGAGCCTTGATATATTATTTAACGCAACAATATATAATGAACCAATATAATTCAGAACAAATCATAACATGAAATTGAACAAAAGGTATTACAGCTTAATTTGTTTTCTTAAAACATATAGTTTCCTTCCTCACAAGATAATAAGGTAACTTTTTATTTCTTTTCTATAATCATATTTTCATTTCTCCCCTCAGAGGGAAAAAAATAACAACATTTAAGATTCATGAGACGAGACCACTGCTTCACAATAAATAAATAAATAAAATACTCTGTTAATCTGCACCGCAAATCAGGATAGTTAATTGGAGAGGGAATGAAATAGAATACGGAATTAAAATTTGTTCTGTGTTAAATCGGCCCAAAAAGCCTCTTAAACTGTTAACATTATTGAAGGAATTGAATTCTGAATATAACATCATGGCCATACTATTCAAGTCCTAAATATGAAGTAACGTAGCAAATATGAAAACTTCAAATTGATGGTCTCATACCAATATACCATCCTTGCGTTTAAAATTTGGAAGTGAAGGTCAAAGGCATGCAAGGCCCATATCCGTGTCAGTATCCTATTTTCTTCCTGGCCCAAAATTACCTCATCTTATGATAAATCATGGGCGCATTTTGTCTCAACTCCGAATATTGTTGTTTTTACAAAAAAAAAGTTTCACAACCGTACGTTATGACTGTTCAAATAGCTAATAAAATAAAATATGAGAATTAAGCTATATTTTATACACCTTTGATAGATTTTGCATAATTTGGTACAAATTTAGAATTGTTTTATAGAAAATTTTAAAATAATAGCGGCTTGATTTTGGCAACAATTAATCAATGATTAACTAATTTTCAAATTGCACAAAAATTCATAGGAAAATAATCGTAAAATATATATATTTTTTATTTTGAGAACGGATATGCAAACATTCCCCTTTATCAAATACTAGCAACTGATACAATGTCATAGTACTTAAAAGCAGTAACTACGACGTTCTGTTTTGGTTTATTCATGCTTACTTTCTAGGTTGGTAATTATTACTGTGGAAAAGAGGATCCACTTGTCAGAAAATTGGAATCATGTTACATAAATCACCAATCATTCAAAACAGATTGAACGGTGATAAATAGATCGAGGCTTTAATGTAGATGATACTATTCATCTACAGTAACCGATCCATCCGAGATGGTATATCTATAGATAGATTTAATTTTTCTTACATTTGTGAGAATTATATGTTTCGACGTGTTTTGAAATTGCCAAAATCTACCGAAACTTTTTGCATCTATATATACAGATGAATTTAGGAATTTTAGTATTTTTGGTGTAAAGCGGAGTTGGATTTGAAGATGCCATGTCAATTGACACATAGAAAGAACACCTAACTTAAAATTAGTGAAAAATAAAACACTAATTTCATCAACCAAAAAACAAAGGCAAAGAGAAAGGGATATCAACAATTTACCTGTGCAAACAAGGAGTGATAATAGAGGCCACCGAAAGCTCAGATAACAATCAATCATAGAAGGCAAAATCGGCTGTTCTGGTCTGGAATCAAACAATACCGATTTAATTTCAATCCGAATTACATGGTATGTGTTGATTCCAGTCAAATTTTGGCTGAAATGGTTCAATTTCTCCGAAACAGTCCAATTTCAGTCACATTTCAGCCAGAACGGTCCAATTTTAGTGAAATTTAGCCAAAACACATTATACAAAACAATCAAATTTTTTTTGGCATGGGATGGGATTCAAACTTGAGAAAAGTGTTATACCATGCAACACAACTATTCCAAAGTTTTGTTGGGAATATATATAAATCTCTTATTCTAAGCCCATTTCGCTCAATAAAAGAGACTAATTCAACTCTTACGTGTCATATCTAAATTAATATTGGGAAACACGCTACACATTATTGGACCATTATGCAAATCAAGCGACCTAACATGTTGAGAGTTTTGAAAATATATTATTAAAGCTTAATTAAAATTACATGGATTTTGGTCGTTTGATAATTGGCATCTGCAAAAATTTGTTCTATCTACGAGATAAAACTGCCTAACAACGTCGTTATCTTCATGAATATTAGTGTTGATGATTAATAACAATTTCTATCGAACTTTGGAGCCAAAGGAACAACAAACTAAGAATTTGACCCCTTCGGCCAGAGCGAAGAGAGTGCAATATCGTCTGAGCATGTACCATAGAGTCTCTATCCCAACCTCAATTGGAGAGCATGGACCATAAAAAATGTGTATTTAAGCACTAAATTTTTGTTTAAACTTTTTTAACTGTGTTTTTCAAATGTATAAAACTGTGTATTTAAACTGTGTTTTTCTTTAACTTTATTTGGATCAATATCAAAAGGTAAAATAACTAACTTTATATAAAACATTAAAATTTGTTTATCAGGTTAACTAATTTTGACCGTTTGTTCCAATATCAAGAATTCAGATTCAGCACAATATCTGACTGTGTAGAATGAGATCTAAATATATTACGTGCGAGTTCAGCGGTGTTAGGTGAGATGATGGAGATCTCGCTGTTTTTGACCGTATGCAACAAAATCATACTGAAATCATGAAACGCCTCACTAATTAAAAATTCACGGCTTACTACCTAAGAGAATATCAGATCCATGTGAATTATGGTTTCTTAATCACACTGAATATGAAGTCGCCATATTTTCATTGCAAAATTTTGGTATGAACGTATGTATAAATAGTAATTAATGAACTTAAATTCAAAATTAATGAAAATTCGAAGATGTGATGCTTTGAGAATAAAATAATAAGAATGATAGATGATTTATATAGAATTGAGTATGAGAATTATTGAGGATCGTTGGTTCGTTATAATCATATCTCGAAAGTCAAAGCAATATAATAAGAGGAGAACATTATGAAGTGCATGTCACCATCAGACAACACAGCAGAGAGGATGAAATTATACAAGGACTTTATGTTCCCTGCACACAAAGATGCTTCTATGGACCAAATTAAAATGCCCCTCTACAGGAAAAAAAAAAGAGTAAGAAATTAAAGATTCATAAATAGGAACCGATTGTATTCAAATTTCTTGTCATTTATCAAGTATCCATCTCTCACACACACGCACATGACCAGTTGGCCACACAGGCCTTAATCATTTGATCTTGGCAGCTGTACACATAAGTTGGTAATTTATTTTACTTAATTTGTATTTATAATTTAATCAAAATAGTTGGGCATGCAATAATAATGTTGCTTCCCAAATATTAATCCATTACATCGGTTGGTACTTTGACTTTGCACTTGATTTTTCAAATAGGCTTGGTGTATTGATCCAATAGATTTAGAAATAGAAAAAGTAATTGATACAACAATGATCCAGAGCCCAGAGGCAACGAAAAGTTATTGAACGTCCTAACATTTAATCAAACGAATTATCAGGTAAGGAGGTGCATGCACGCCTAAATCACAAATTATAGTGGAGAATTAACTATTATTGTTTCTAATTATAATTTTTTCTTGAGTGAGTCTATGGTACTATGCATATCACGGGTTAATCTGTAATAGGGGTCAATATTTCCATTTTCAAAATCTTAATAGTTGATCCGAACCGTTCAATATGATCTCCATATGAATATCTACTTGCAGACATAATTTTATATTTTTAAAAAAATATTTACTATTTTTTAAGATAGTAGGAAAAAATTCTGAACCATGCATCCAACAACAGTGATTTTCTAACGAAGAAACCGGCCCTCCCATGCAATATGCCAATTTTTTATACAGAGTACCAATTAGCCTCTCCTCATCAGCGTACACCCTCAGGAAAGAGGCCATACCAATATGCTGGTAAGTGACCTGCTCGTAAACCTCTTTCCTGGTTTGAAGGACAGGATACAAACCAGCGTACACCCTCAGGACAGAGTACCAATTGCTGGTAACAGCGTACACCCTCAGCGTATACCGGCCCTCCCAGAAATTATACAGAGTACCAATTAGCCTCTCCTCATCAGCGTAAACCTCAGAATCTCTCCTCTCCTATGCTGGTAAGTGAGGATACAAACCAGCGTACACCCTCAGGATACAAACCAGAGTACCAATTGACGTACAATTTTAGGACAGGATACAAACAAAAATCTTGGTTTGAAGGAGCAATTGACGTACAATTTTAGGACAGGATACAAACAAAAATCTTGGTTTGAAGGAGCAATTGACGTACACCCTCAGGAAAGAGGCCATACCAATATGCTGGTAAGTGACCTGATTAATGAAGAAACCGGCCTCTGGGATCCGCAACTGCTCATCTCTTTGTTTGGGTACTCAATCACCCTGCACATCATGAGCTCAGTGCCAGTCCCGCATGCGACTGGGGGCAGGGACACCCTGATCTTCAAGGGCTCCGCTAACGGTGGGTTTCAGGTTAAGGTGTCCTATACACTCCTCTCAGGAAACTCGGCATTACCAATGGTAGGTAGTCCAAAGCTGTGGGATTGGGTCAGGAAGAAGGGGAAGATCGCACCGCAGGTCCGACTGTTTATTTGGAAACTAGTTCTAACCCCTGGGGTCCATCCTGGCATCATGGGGTATCCCCATTGACCCTACATGTGCAACTTGCGGTGAGGGGGTCGAGGATCCCAATCACATGGCTTTCCTGTGCGAATTTGCAAGGGCCTGTTGGTTTAGCTCTAACCTGCCCCTCTTAACCCATGGCTTCACTGCTCCTATTGGGGAGATTCTAACCTCTATAATCGAAGTTGTAGACGACCACCAGTGGACGGATTTTATTAACACACTGTGGGCTTTGTGGAGATGTCAGAATAGGGCCATGTATGAGGGTATCAAACCAGACCTGTCAGCGTTCAACAGATTCCTAGAGAATATAACGCATGAGTCTCTGCTAATGGGGGAGGTGAGGGGTGTACTGACAGGACAGATAGAGGAGGGACCCATAATGCAGGAGGAAGAGGGCCAAGTGCAAGCATGGATGGATGGATCCTGGAAATCAGGCTGGACGGGAGGGGTCGGTATAGTCATTACCAAAGGCGCGGAGTTGATCCTGTACATTTCTGAGGGAACAAAGGCCTGTTGCCCACTGCAGGCTGAGGCAACAGCGCTAATCAGGGCTGTGCAAGAACTGACGAGCATGGGGGTGCATAAGGCAGTTCTCTACACGGACTGTAGTGTGCTACAAGGAATTGCTAATAGCCCGGTTCCACCTCTACAAACTGCCTGGAATACGTTCACGGAATGTTTCAAAGCATGGGAACTATTGAGATGGAGGCCAGACTATCGCTGTGTTCACATAAGAAGAGACAAAAACGTTTTGGCTGATCAGTTGGCAGTTAAAGGAACACAGGAGCAATGGCGGGTAAGGGGAATGACTTACCCAATTTTCCGTATAGATTGAAATGAGGATGGGTAGAATGATTTAATAGGCACAATTAAGAAAACTAGCTATGTGAATTGCTTTTGTCTTTCCAGGGCTAGATCTGAAATTTTGTAACCGTGCCAGTTTTAATACAAGCCTAAGGGCATTTCTCCGCAAAAAAAAAAAAAAAAAAAAAAAAAAAAAAAAAAACACTACCTCTTCAATTATTTAAATTTGCAATTTTCAAATCGGCCCTTATTTTATCAAATATTACTAATTAAGACTTTAAGCAAATATTACGAAAGTAATGAAATTTTGAGTTTTCAAATTAAAATTTCTAACAGCTATCTTTAATTTCTGGCGAGTTCGGCGCTGGTGAAATAAAGAATTTGACCTTCTGCAAGTAGATATATTTTTTAAAACAAATTATTGAAAAGTCTTGAGCGAGCATATATAATTATATATGCTGGTCACGATCTGAAACGAAGAGTTTTGACTTTCTATTATACCAATTCAGAGTTCAGATCCCCTTTATTGGTTTTCATTAATTCCTGCTCAATACACAGCTGCATGCCATGCATATCAAATCTTCAATCTTTGAGTTCTCTTATCTACACCTCTGGTTTTTTTTGTTCTCTTCATACACTGAGCAAGAAGAAAAGCAAAAAGGAAAAAGCGGATACACATGCCCTACACAACTGATCAGGCCATGGATGAACTGTAAGCATACTCTTTATGTTACTAATATGGATAAGTAATTGCCCCTCACCCTACCACTTTATTTTTTAGTAATCATATATATGCTACGAGTTCTGCTACAGGTTTGTAGCACTTGTAACTCGTGGCTTGCTCGACTAACAAAACTTGTCATTTACATAACATAATATGCTTATTTTTTTTACATATACCAATGTAAAATTTCCAAGACTTATCATAAACAAAATAAATATTGGTAAGTAAACAAAATATAATTTTTAACTATTAAAATGACATTAACTATGTTACACAGTAGTTATTTAATATAAGTCGCATTATTAAAGTTCATTTTAATTAATTAGCGGGACATAATAATATTTCATCTTACCAATACTTGTTGTTTATTTTTCTAGATCTTGCTTGATTTGAGTTTGAATTAGCGGGAATACGATAGCTCGATTGACTTTTAACTCGAGCTCAATTTGATGAGGTTTACAATATAATCAAATCAAACTAATAGTTTGAGTTACTTCGCTTAAATTTTATCCATTTGCATCCTACTTAAAGTATAGATACATTTATATGATTGATTGAGGAATCAAGTAACATTAATGTAGCAATCAGAAGCCAATTTACAGTGCATATCTGGTTTTAATCAATATCAGTGATTTTTTGCTTAAATTCTTTCAAGATATTTAAAAAAAAATAACTTAACAAAAGTGAACCGCGCATAACTTCTTATTTATAATTTAGTTCATAAATGGTCTCAAACATAATATAAAAGTGCACATAATTCATAATAAACCAATAGTTGGAATGAAAAGTGGACATAGGATTTCAATGAGTCTCATTAATGAAATGCATCTTTGTTTTATACGTCATGCATGCCTACGTTATATATATTTAGACTACATGCGTGTATATCTAGCGAGTGTGTTCATGTAACTTGCCAAACAAATTAATATACATGAATCGCACATGGCTAAACTTTTGGAAAGGAAACAAAAATTTCGGAAAAAACTTCCACGGAACGTCGAACGTTTGCACGGAGGAATTAAACTATCTGAATTTATAATAATGGATAATTCTGATGCACGTACATTCAAATTCGTATGTATATTGAAAGAAATTATGAACAGCTTGAACAAGATACATGCACCACAATGGTCTTAATTAATTTGTTTATAAAATCTTGCGAGTTTAATTCACGTGTGGTAAAACGAAGTCTCCTTTTATAGTTTCACATCGATAGAGTTATGAAAATTATGCTTCAACATGGTTAGTACAAGTCTATTTATAGGCAGCAATCATTATTTTACCGTTGATAATTTTCTTTTCAACAAGTACAGATTAGCTAATTGTTGATTGCTATATATGAGCAAATTAAGTTTGAGCTGGCTTTCTATTTTGATCGATGATGATACCATTCTTTTTCCTCGATCCAGTTAGAGCCTTCATATTTGACCACTTAGATTTTCTGACTCTTTCATAGGCTAGCATGTGGCTGTGCATCTTTGCTACCTGATGTCCTTTTTTACTCTCCCTTAAGCTGACTTCGATTTTTCTTTTCTTTTTTCACTTAGATTGATCAGTTCTTTTAAGCTATCTATTTTCTTTTTTGGTTGTTCTACTTATTCTTAAATACTAGGGCTTGAACCTCGTTTTTTTTCTTTCTTTTTCTTCTTCTTCTTCTGTTTTCGGCCTTCATGGATCGATTACATTTCTTTTATTTAATTTATTTTGTAACATTTTCTAACCTCCTTGAGAATCTGCAACTGAAATTGGCCATGAAAATTGAGACTTGTTTCTCTATTACACGACTCAAAAACTGTTGGGTTTAGGCCTAACTAGGCCTTAGGCCCAATTTCCTCCATCCTCTCTATTTTATCTCTATTACGTATGCAAATTGAATTGTGCATGGTGGCGGCTCTTCTTGTGAACTGATGAAATAGAGAGAGGAAGAGAGAGGTAGAGTGATTGTTTGTGCTGATAATTGAAACACTCTTGTAATTCTTTGTATAATCTCTTGTTTAATAGTAAAGTTTGTTAGTCGTTTGTCTCTCGATCGGTGGAGTAGGCTCGACTGAACCACCTTATCTCTTGTGTCTGCTTTCTCTTGTGTGTCTTTTGGATTTGATCTATCTCGCGATAACATGTTTCCTCTATTGTTTGATATTTTTGAGAGAGAAAGAATATGGTGAACAAATCAATTATTGTATTTGTTTCTGATACTTTACAAGAACAATATACAAGGATACTTATAGCCTATTCTATCCTACTAGCCGTTTGGCTGTTTCCTTAATAATATATTGCTTATATTTTGCCTAAATACATTCTAATTACAGCTAGGTACCAAATATGGTTTCACAGCTGTATTTTGGATGCTAGTCTAATTTGCTGCCTAATTTGGCCTATGATGAATTCTTGTGAGGCCATTCTATTTCTCAACATTGTTGTTGGTTTTATTTGTATTCAATCTTGTATTTGTTTCTAATTATTCGGTTCTTGTTGGTATACGAAATATTGGATCTATTGTACATTTTTTTTATAGTTAGTACGGGATTTATCGGTATTCCGCATTTTTATATATAACCCCAACAAGAACCTCATGCCTCAAACACCTTTTCTAAGTGTTTAGATAATTCATAGGATAGTACGTACACAGACAGGTGGTCAATTTAATATATTACACTAGATGAAACTGTGCTTTGTGTTAGGGTTAGAGGTACCACTGGTACCGAAAAGACACTCAGAGGTAGACACGATTTGGAGGCCTAATCCAATTTTCAATCTCTCTCGTATAAAGTAAATTACAGAAATCCGTAAGTTACAGAAATTACAAAAGAGTTCCAAACAAAGTCCTTTATTACAAAAACAACATCATTTGTAAAATAAGTCCTTCAACGAAATCGGGACCCAACACAATGCAAAATCTGTGAGAGCAGTCATCTGGTTCTTTGTTCGGTTCACAGGCTATGATCCATTCAGTTTGAACCAAAATCCAACTCAATAGTACCCCCCAGCGGGTTAGGGGTGTTCATTGGATCCGGTTGATGTACTTTTCAGCCAAACCGTCAAATTATGGATTAAATGGTTTTGTTTTTCAGTTTAAATGAATTGCATCAGTTGAATTTTTCTATTACTTTGGTTGTTTATATTTTGTTTGATTTATTTGGGACTAAAAACTTGGTTGTTATTGTTATTGATTTGATTTAATCTCTCTTATTTTGATGCAATCAAACAAACAAAAATTTACTTGTATTTACCTGAATTACTTTGAGTTTTTGTATTTGGTTCAGTTTAATCTCTCATTTTTTATTCAACTAATATATATTTACATATGTATTTCTACGGTTATTAAATGTATTTGTGCATGTATTGAGTTTTGACCTTTCGAAATTTAACCTCTTTTATTTTAGTTCAACCAAACAAATCAAATTCATTCATTATTTCAATTTTTTTGGTTAAGCTATTATTCGGTTGACAAGTTCAATTGGGTTGAATCAGTTAGATTTTTTCAACAGAATAAAATTTTAATTTTAACTGTTTTAGTTTGGTTTTAACTAAACCGGCCATTTGAACACCCCTACCAGCGGTTGAGTGATGGATAGAAATGAAAGCGCATCTCATAATTCAATTACTTGTTTTTGCAAACTTAGGATCTCCTAAGTTAATTTATAAATTTAACGGAAACTTTTTTCAAATTTTGTTTGTTACTAATTATATCGAAGAAAAAGTTAATTGCATTGATTGGTGAGCGGTGGCATCAAAACCCACAAGATAAACATCCTTTGATATTGAAGAACCCCTTCCTGTACCAGACGTGAATTAACTTTTTATACACCACGATCCAACATGTGTTTTAAGAGAGTGCTTAAACTAGATATTAGAGAATACAATATCTAAAGCAACAAATATGGAGCATAATATCTACATGTAAAGAACAGTCCGTATTTCCACTATGTCAGATTTTGGAAAACTGTCCAGCTAATGAACCTATTCTCTGCTCCCTTTTTTCAATAATAGTGGATGTATCGACCGATTTCATTGAAATGATTGAAGGAACCTTAAGTTGGTACCTAAACTCCAAACATTGTTTTTACAGACTACAGTTCATCACAAAAGCATAGTAATTACATTACCTATTTATAACCCTAAGAAACAACATAATCCTCATAACCTTACATCCATATCAGAGGCAATATAAATCATTTCTAATATGAAAAAAGATGCAAAATATTAGTCTTCATTTCCAAAAAAACACCATATCAGATTTCCTTTTCACATGGATCTCTTCCATACATTTGTTGAGGGGTGTTGCCGCCCGGCCATCCATCAACCTTGCCAAAACGCCCTCCATATTGTCCTGATCTTCTTTCATATATAGTTCCAAGAGATTCTTCCTGCACCTGACCTACCTCCTCTTCCTCTACCCCTGCTTGTACCATTAATTGCTGGTAGGTCCTTAACATCATGAGGAAGTATCAATTGTCAAAGTCAATTTGAGGAATGATTTATCACCCTTGAATTCGGACCAGAAAAAAGCTAGGGAAATAATATTAGTACCTAAAACTTTAAAATATTTGGGACTGACCACTTAAAAAATAACCTTATTCCTTTATAATCATACTTGCCATAATACAACACCTCTAAATAATTCAATTAGAAGTCTTTCTTTAAGTGGTATGGCTACACCGATATAGTACCAAAGATCATCAACAGTAGAACACTGAAAATTGAAACAATTAAACTATGCAATCCACTTCCAAATAACTGCAATGTAATAACATTCTACAAATAGATGGTTTGCGGAGTCAGGTATTCCACAGAAGGGACAATCTGTTGAACAGGACCAACCCTTTTTTACTAAATTTAACTTGGTCAATATCCTATTTCTTATTACTAACCACAAGAATATTTTCACTTTAAGTGGAATCTTAGACTAACATATAGTATTATATTCTGAATTATAAACTTGTCTACTGTTAGTGAGTAAAGATGAGGATAGAAGGATTTTAATGCACATTCACCAGACCACCTGTCAAGACAAAATGCTACATTAATTTATACCATTACCAATGTCTTTATTTAATCCTAAGCTAATTACCTCATTCTCTTGTAAGATTTCATTCCAATAAGGGAAGAATTTAATATAGAGTGACTACTGTCATATTTTGATTTAAGCACATTTTTCCATTGTCCATGTATTTGAGGGTCTAAAAAATCTAATCCATCCTTTAACAAGGAGAGCTTTATTTATTAATTCCAAATCAAATACTCCTAGCCCTCTTTGTTCCTTGCTTTTACATACAGTTTTCCATCCTACTAAAGCATATTTTCTCCTTAAAGTATTACCCAAACCAAAGAAATTTCCTTCGTAATATTATCAATCCTATGTTTAACTTCAGAAGGCATCTTGTTAACTGACAACCAATATAAAGAAACCTATTCTCTGTTTAGACAAGCTCAAGTGTGGCCTGATGGCCTAATGGGATTGTATCCAAGTATTTCTGACAAGCAAATAGGCTATAGGGTAGACTTGTACTGATTACTCCAAAATTTGAACAGTAAAATTATAATGAGTAGATTACATGAAAAAAATTGTTTTGAACGTAGGAATAATCACAAAGACAATTCATATTGCAGAATTTATTCGACCAAATAATAATTTGCTCGAGTAAACAAGAAAAACCAATACAATGGCGCTCTGTACAATATTTTATGGCGCGTTTTGATTGTAATATAGGTTATATGAGTTTACATGAATTTTTCAGACCCATTGATTCATATTTCATCTTCCTTTTTCTTATAAATCTTATTATATGGCCTAATTTATTGAGGTCCAAATTGATTTCATTTGAAACTGGATACAGAGAGAAATATACAAAGGATTATACATATTTAAAACTCTGTGTTGGTTAAAATACAATGTAATAATTAATATTAGAGTTAGGATTCTTCCATCAATAATTAAGAGATGTTTGACAATAATATTAAAATATTAGAAATGATTTTAATTTTTGGCAAGTTAATTTGCATTGCATTGAGAAACATGAAGAAGAAAAGGCAAAATAGTGCAGATTTCGTTTCATCTTTAATTAATCCGAGGTGCTATTTGGTTGTTGAGTATTTTTCTACTATCAGTTTTGCATTGCACACATGATACCACCAAGTTTAATTTTTGGACCATCAATTAATACTGGTTGAAGGATCTCATCAAGGGGCTGCCCATTGAAAAGGAGTGCATTGCAAATTTGTTTTTACGCATTAATTCAACAAAAAGAACAGTGCAAGAAAATATAGCAATGATGTTTTTTGTGCAAGGTTTGTATTTGGAAAACAAAGGTCCTATACATTTCTCAAATCTAAACTTACTGCCCTTGAAATGATGCAAAATAGATTAAAAAAAAGAAGAAGAAATCTTATCAAAGATGCAGATTAGGTTTGATATATACGTGTAAGGGTAACAAAAATTCTTGATTGTTAATTACGTGGTTGTTAAAATTTTATTATCATTTCAAAACAGGTCAAAGGTTTGGCTCCAAGGTTAAGATGGGGAAGGTACTTGATCGTGCCGGCTTCAGGGATGGCATAGACAGCAGCGCCAAGGTGGATCCAGCAACAAAGGGCCTTGCAATTTGATCCCATGCTAGACTGAAGAATTGAAAAGAGAGATGGGTGGAAGGTGACTTATTTTTTTGGCCTCATTGCTTGAAGTTGGCTATACACACTTTGTTCTAGTTATAAATAATGGGCAAATGATTCAAATAGAGAAGTTTCATTTTCTTTAGTTCAGGTAACGATGTTATTTCTTTCTACAACTATATTTGACTAGAATTTATAAAGTGGGTCCAGTTTCAAACTCAAATGAATTTATAAAGTAGTTCCGCTTTCAAATTCAAAATAATGTCTCAAAACACAGTACCAAACAGTTACGTGGTGAAACAAAAACTGTAAAAACACCAAGTAGGTGGGGTGATATAAATTCATAATCATAGCTCCCCTTAGCGTGGAATTAGGTCAGTTGCAACTGGAGTCTGGAGTGGAAGGTCAGTTTCAGCTGCACTAATCTTGCGATAGAAAGTCAATTGAATACAACAAAAGACCAAGCCACATCCACTCTGAATCTGGTCATACAATAAAAATAGTTATATTAATTTCAATTACACAAAAATAAAAATATCAATTTAAAATATATTGGTGATAATAAATTAACCTTCAGAAACTTGTCATGCTTGATAATTCCATATAACAACCAAAGTATGGCGTTTACCAACCCAGTCACAGTGAGAAAATAAGACACATTCTCGACCTTTTTAGTATCCCATGCTCTGATCTGTTATAATATAGATAAAGAATATTTTATCTCTATGTTTTTGCTTTAACCAAAACATAAAAATAAAAATAAAAAGTAAAATAGAATCATACTAGAGCTGGTATGATAGACACATATATTAAAATTCCAAAAGCAACCCACATCCATCCTACAATTCCAATTATTTCCTCTAGAGAATGGAGCCAAGCAAAGATTCCAGCCGAGAGCGCAATAATAATAATTATCCCAGACACCACAGCAAGAGTAAACTAAATGAAACAAAATGGAGGAGAGAATCAGGAACATGAAAACGAAAAAACTGAAGTCCAAGCCCGGCTAGTACGTACAAACCTGTCCAAGTTCTAGTTTGTTTTTTCTAACTACACAAGAGTTCGATTAGCTCATAATTTTTATATTTGCATGGCTTTTGGGTGATTATTTCATCAATTTGCATGTTTGTTTATGTAAATTCAAGTAAAGCATTTGGTACAAAATATATTGAGTATTCGTTATTTTATTCTCCCTCTTCTTACACAATAAATGTAGGATTCACACGTAAACAAGTACAAATGTTTCAAAAAAATTCTTTTTTCTTAGTAATATACATTGTAACTACAAAAACAATGTAGATGATATATACCATACAATATCACAATCCACATAAACATCATTATTCACATTAAGGCTTCTCTCATGATGATACCTCAAATAAATTCATTCAAGTTAGGAATGTGTCATTCTATTGCTTTCTTGATTTTGGAGTAGATTATATTTTATGACTAACTCTTCAATCATATTGCATATTTATAATCCTACTTCATCAAGAATCGAAGAGATATCATTACTCGTATATATATATTTAAACACGAGGGACATCAAACTTTTTTATGAGAATGTTTCCTGCATACTAGTCATGCACACTGAAACATTGTCTTTACAAAGATTAGTGTTGGACAACATCTACAAATACACATTTCTTGCGTAGGAAAAATAAACATCTCAGAACTTTGAAGTTAACACTCCATGAAATATTTAATAACAAAAACACAATTCATATAATGTTTCATATAGGACATGTCCAATGCAATAATTCTCTAATACACATCCATACATGAGATTAAACTTATACTCTTATCATTTGGTTTGCAAAACATAACCCACATTAATCATCATACTAACTTTTTAATAGTTAATTAGTGTTCTATAATAATTACTAAGTTAGAGATAACTTAGAGCTATTACCATACTTCAAATACTGAGTTTCATAATTCAACACCTCAACCTGAATGATCCGTAATATAAAACTCATGGAATAAAATTATAAATCTTCCAATGCATCAACACAACTTATTCAACACAACGACAAATATATTTTTAATTATCATGAGAGGAAAAGATTAGGACATACTTGTTTGCGCCCAGTGGAAGATTTTAATGAAAGTGAAATATAGATCAACTCGAATAACACGCCAATACAGCAGAGTATGAGAAGCAATGTGTTGTGAGTGTGCACATTTGGCAGCCGGTATATCATCCCCGTCGTGCAATACATGAAACTTGCCAAATATGGAAATGGAAAAAATGGAGAAAAAATCTCCTCAATAGTGCTACCCTTGCGTATCTTCATATAGATATAGCTGTGTAGATATCCAATTTTCAAATGCAATCAACTCAGATTAGACCTTGCAATCAAATAACTATAAATAAGCATGCAATAACGGTTTGTAGAGATGGGTCTTTATGTGGCTCCTGTTTAGAAATAAAATTCTCACCAAATCTAACCTAGTGAAACGAGGATAGATAGGCAGTTTAGCCTGCCATTTCTTTCCTAACTCTGAATTTCCTAAAGTGACAATTGTGCAATTTAACAGGTAAATAAATATTTTAAAATTAGAACTGAGGAATTTTTTTTAACCTTAATATGTTTATGGGCTATAGACTATAATGCACAGTATAATTGATGAAAAATAAATTTGAATATAGCCTAAGGTAAATAATGTTATGCAAACCCAATTGTGCAGATGTTGTCAATGCAAACTAATTAATTTATGCGGAGTTGTAGAGGCCATGTCCATAAAATACTTCTTCTTGGGTAATCAAACAATGTAATAACTTTTTGAACTAAGTTTATTTTAATAAAAGGTAATTAAAAATACCTTGATATTCAATTTCTGGTAAATACAACTGCATCTAATTAACCTAATACAAACTCCAAATTAAGCTGAGCATACATTTCTGCGGGGCTAGATTCTAGAAACATAAAATTTTAATTTTGTTTGGTGCAAATTACATTGATTTTCGAAAAGAAAAAAGATAGAAATAAAATAACACACAATTAAGGGATTGCAAATCCGAGTTAATATACACTTACATCACAATCGGAGCAAAGATTATGCAAGAAAAGGTTATACATCCTGAAAATATGGTGAAAATAACGTCAATCCATCAAAGTTTTCAGAATTACACAGAGAATTTGAGAGAGTGAGAGAGAGAACTTGGTAGTAGGGGTGTCAATGGCATCCTTTTACCCGTTTAACCGACCCGTACTGTATCCGATAAGACGGGTACGGGTAAGATTTTTTTTTCATAAACTTATCGGGTACGGATATGGATAAATATTTTTTTCGTTATCTACACAGGTAAGGGTACAGGTAAAGCCTATTTCGTACTCGTTACCCGATCGGATAATTATAAAAAAAAATTATATATATTATTTATATTAATAGACATTGAAAATAGTACTTTAATTAGTTTACTTGTGCTTAGCATGATAAGATTTTTTTTTCCAATAAAGTACTATGTATGTGTCAAATAAATGTATATATTTAATGTTTTATTTAACAAATAATAAAAATAATTATTATAATAGTATTATCCGTTATTTATCCGCTACCGTTTCGTTATCTGATAACTATAACGGATAAGGGTAGAGTACGGATAAGATAATTTATAGCAGGTACGGGTAGGATACGGGTAAGAATAATTTGTAACGGGTACGGGTATGAAAATGCTTTCACCTGACTCTTACCGTACCCGTTGACACCCCTACTTGGCAGTGACCCCCCAAAAAAAAAAAAAAAAAAAAACACAGAGAGGGAGAGGGAGAGAGAGAGAGCGAGCTGGAGAATCCATTACCAAATACTTCAATCAGATCATATGATGTGAAACCCATGAGAGAGAGAGAAAGGCCGCTGCCAAATTTCTCAAAACAGAGAGAGAGAGAGAGAGAGAGAGAGCGCAAGAGCATAATTGGAGACAGAATGTTGTCAAATTTCTGGTTGGTTTTATAAACCCTGTTTTTCTGGATTTTGTGGTCATTTCCCAAAAGTAACACCAAATTCTGAAATCGGATCAAACGTCCGATCTGAATGTGGCCAACCCAATCCGTCCCTAATAAAGCAACAAAGCAGGTCGGACAGTCAGGATGCAAACTCAAAATGTGAGTTACTTTAGGGATATGAGTCATGTTGAAAAATATTTATAAATGTGGCCCCACTGGCCCCACTGCCGCCACTGCTGCCGCCGCCGCCTCCATCTTCTCCATTATCTTCTCCATTCACGCCGGCGCTCCGCCGCCTCGTTGTCTCACTCCTCTAAAGTAAGTTATTCATAAATGTGGCTTCACTGGCGCCGCCGTCTTCTCCACTCACGCCGGCGCTCCGCCTCCTCAGCCTTGCGACGCGACCACTCCGCCTCCTTTCCTCACTCCTCTTAAGTAAGTTATCCATCACTCTCTCTCTGAATTGTTAAGAAAATCCTTATGAATCAGAGGGACGCCATGGAGGCGGAGAGGAACGACTTGATCGATCGAGATCCTCTCTTTGATACATCAAAGTCTTGATCAAAGCGTTAATCGGACTGATTCCCAGAGAGAAGGGTAAAAGTAAAACCCTGATCTTTCTTCCATTTGTTTTCTAATCAATCTATAAGTCCAAATTGACAATCTACTGACTATGAGAAGTTAAATTTTGATACTTTACAATCTTATTTGTACTAATTTAATCACTGTTTAGAGAAGGGAATACGAAATTCCCCTTCCATTCTCCATAGATTGTCACTGGTTGTGTATTTCAAGTAATAGAGAACCCAAAATCACTTTCTTACAGTTCATACCAGTCATATCTGGAACTTGCGAGGTAACTATTAGTTTAAACTTTTATTGTTTCAGGTTTCCTTTGCAATGTTTAATTTCTTTTATGCACCAACGTTATTAGTTTGTCCAGTACCAGTAAATACCAGCAGCTAAATGCCAATACTAGTAATCTTGCTTGATCTCTTGTATAAACAAATTCATTCTCTTTCCTTCGGCAAATACACTATCTCAAAATGGGAGTTATTCAAGGCATGTGTTGCCAGAGAGCTGCTTCTCATGCGCAGGAACTCCTTTGTTTACATATTCAAATCTACTCAGCTGGGTATACTTGCAGTGATCACTGGTACAATATTTCTTCATACGCGCATGGCGGTTGATACACTACATTGCAATTACTCTTTGGGCTCTCTCTTCTATGCACTGCTCTTACTAATGGTGAATTGCACTTCTGAGGTGGAAATGACTGTAAAACAATTCCCAATTTTCTACAACCAGAGGGACCTCTTCTTTTACCCAGCATGGGCTTATACAGTACCTGCATCTCTCCTGAAAATACCAGTCTCATTGCTAGAATCGTTCGTCTGGGCAACCATTACTTATTTTCTTATTGGATTTACACCTGAAGCATCACGGTAAATGCATTTAACACTTTGCCATTTCTTCTCTTCTTGAACAGTTTACATACTTTTTTTAATGGAATAAGCATGAACTGCTTCATTGTAAATGTTTTACTATAGTAAAAGCGCAAAAAGTAACAATACCTTTGCCAACAATTTTGTTTATGGTTTTGATTTCCTTTGTACAAAATAAATTACATCAGGTACTTCCGTCATCTCCTGTGACTATTCTTTGTACATTCACTATCTCAGTCTATGTTCCGATGCATTGCTTCCTACTTCCAAACGGCGGTGGCTTCTCTTCAGGCATTTGCTCTTCTTTTGATGCTTTTGTTATCTTTCGGAGCATTTATTCTCCCAGGCTGTAAGCAATTGATTATGTTTCATTTCTTCTCTGCATATAAACGTAGAAATCATACTCTCAGAACAATGCACTTAGCATTTATCATGCCAGTTAACTTTTACTAGAAGATCTGAAACCCTTCTTGCCAGTTTGCTACTAATCACTAAGATGGTAAAACGAAAGGACACAAGTTTTAAAAGTTTCGAGTTCTGTAAGTTGATAGCTTGTTTGGATGGATTTGGTAAACTGTTAATTTAAGAATCATTTTGCAGCTTCCATGCCGCAATGGCTCAAATGGGGATTTTGGGTTTCACCCTTGACATACGCAGAGATTGGACTAGCTGTAAATGAATTTCTTCTACCTAGGTGGCAAAAGGTAGTATCATAACTCATCTAAAGTAAAATAAGTAAAAAAAAATCTATTTGCATAGCCGGCCCTTTACATTTCTTTTCTGATTTTTTTTTTTTCCTTTTTAATACTTTCGCTCATCAAACTAGATGCAATCATCAAATGTAACAACTGGGACACAAATGCTGAAAAGTCGAGGGTTGTACTACGCTGGATATTACTACTGGATTGGAGTTGGAGCCCTTATTGGTTTCATCCTTTTGTTCAACTTTGGGTTCACTCTTGCCTTGACCTTCAAAAGATGTACGACTATTTGGGTTCACAGGAAATCCATAGTTATTTAGTTCAAGAGAATAATTAACCAGTCCTTATTTTTCCTTGCTACAGCTACATAACTGTTGATAATTAACAGTTTCCCAAGTGGACTGCAATAACACCAAAAATTAGCAATTAGCCTTTGTAAATTTTTAAGTTAATTAACGCACATGCACAGGACAATTGAAATTCGTATTGAATTAAATTATTATCAATTGGTCATATATCCTAGCTTATGGAGCTTCGAGGGTGATTATATCTCGTGAAAAGCTTCATCAACTTCAAGGCCATAAGACGATCGATGCAATAGCAACAAACCCTCGAGAACACAGGGAGGCCAGTATGTTATGATTTTTATCTAGTACTACTAGGAATAGCAAGATTGTTTTTTCCTGACATCATTGGTTTTGTAAATTGGCGATGACTTGTTTGACAAAGAAAATGACAACTACAATACTGTTCTTCACAGGAAGGATGGTGTTGCCTTTTATACCCCTCATCATATCATTTCAGGATTTAAATTACTACGTTGATGTTCCAACAGGAAGTTTGCTATGAAATAATTCATGTATTGGTTGCTTTTATATATATGTATATATTATAAATTGTTTCCAAGTGTCAATTAGATTTCAAGAGATGATGTACCAAAAAAAGCAGAAATTTATGGGCCATTAAAATTATGATGTAGGAAATGAAAGAACAAGGCTATGCAGAGAAAGGACTCCAACTTTTACACAACATAACGGGGGCGTTTCGACCAAGTGTTCTTTCAGCATTAATGGGGGTTTCAGGAGCAGGAAAAACAACCTTATTGGATGTTCTTTCAGGGAGAAAAACTGGAGGTTATATCGAGGGACAGATAAGAATTGATGGATATCCTAAGGTGCAGGAAACTTTTGCAAGAATATCAGGTTATTGTGAACAGACGGACATCCATTCTCCACAAATTACTGTGGAGGAATCGGTTGCTTATTCAGCTTGGCTGCGTCTGCCAGAAAAAATCAGTGCTAAAACTAGACATGTGAGCAAGTTCTTCTTAATTTACGGCATACATATAGTCAGATATATGTGCTGATTGTAATTGAAAAAAAAATAAGGAAATTAAGTCATTACTGTTTGGTTTATGTAGGATTTTGTAAATGAAGTAATTGAAACAATAGAGCTTGATCATAAGAGATGTACTTGTCAGCTTACTGGGTTTGAACGGTCTCTCAACTGAACAAAGGAAAAGGCTAACTATAGCAGTGGAGTTGGTGTCTAATCCGTCGGTCATATTCATGGATGAGCCCACATCTGGTCTGGACGCCCGTACTGCTGCTATCGTCATGCGTGTGGTTAAAAATGTTGTTCTAACTGGTCGAACTGTTGTCTGTACAATCCACCAGCCAAGCATCGACATATTTGAAACCTTTGATGAGGTACTACTTTTTCTATGGAGAGATAACATATATAGTTTCTTTTATTAAAAACCAAAGCACCATCTTGCTTCTAACAGACTCAACTATCCACTCTTTGCATTTCCTTAACTCTCAGCTAATTTTGATGAAAAGGGGTGGAGAATTGATCTATTCTGGTCCTCTAGGTCGACACTCATGTAAAGTTATTGAATATTTTGAGGCAAGTTTCTGATGCTCAGTAAACTTTGAAAAATAGAACCTAATAACTTAATTATGATAAGAAAAAGGTTTTCAGGGCATTTCTGGTGTACCAAAAATCAGGGATAACTATAATCCGGCAACATGGATGCTAGAAGTTAGCTCCGGCCGTCAGTTGTGGCGCATCTAGGAATAAATTTTGCACATATATACAAGGAATCAAATCAATATAAGTGAGTTCTGCTGACCTTTTAGGACCAAGTGTTTGTTAGAAACAATAAACTTAATTGATGGTCAAATGTAATTGTTATTATTGGAACTCTTTAGAAATGCCATGAATGCACTAGTTATTGCCTTGAGAAGTTGAAAAAACATATCTAGGAAAAAGAGAAGATTAATGAGATATTTAAATATTATTTAATGATAGTAGAGTGTGTAGAAAATTCCTATGAATCTATATAATATGTAATGAGTCTTTTGGTTGTGAAAGGATAAGAAAATATTGATAATATAAATTTTCTGCTAGGGAGTGTTCTCTCTACTATTAAAATATACTAAGTTTGCCTTAAATATTAAATCGATCCTATCAGTGTTGGTAAAATTTTAATTGTACCCACATTCAAATTTTTGATCGGTTGGTACAGATATCAGCATTTCTTGCCAACAATATAAATTATGTCAGGCATATGCATGTAACTCTAAAGCAAAAAAATTAGTGCAACCTGTATCATTTTGTTTTTCTAATTTTGAATTTCATTTATATATATATTGAAGGAAGAACGAGATTAAGGTGAAAGAACTAAGCATGCCTTCACAGGGTCGAGCGATCTCAGATTCGAGACACGTTACCCGCAAAAGTTCTGGGTCCAGCTCAAGGCTTGCCTGTGGAAGCAATCCTTGTCCTACTGGAGAAGCCCTCAGTACATCATGAATCGCATAATGTTCATGTTTATAATATCTATCATGCTTGGGCTATTGTTTTGGAACCATGGAGGCAAAATGTAAGTTTCATCTTTCAGAGCATGAGGCTAATAGAAAGGAGATTAGGATATTTTTTTCTTAACGTTTATAAATTCTTTTGGTATCACTTTTTTCAGAAATAACCAACAAGATTTATTCAATATATTGGGCTGCATGTACTGTGCAACAGTGTTCATCGGAATAAAAAACAGCTCGTCAACGGTACCCTTTGTTTCTGTCGAACGCACCATTGTCTACAGAGAGAACTTTGCAGGAATGTACTCTCCTTGGGCTTACTCCTTTGCTCAGGTTAGGAACCGATCTTCATTTAGTTTCATTGGAAATTATTACGGACTTTCTTTGTTTTCTTACTTAATTAGCACACTACATATTTAGCTAATTATATATATATAAAAGATACCTTGGTCAATCAAGCACAAATTCATATATCTATTGGTATTAATTAATATTGCAGGTTGCAATAGAGATACCATACGTGTTGTTCCAGGTAGTGCTGTTCATGATCATAGCGTACCCGGCCATCGGTTTCGAATGGAATGCCGGGAAATTCATGTGGTTCTTCTACGGCATGTTCTGCAACACTCTGTACATGATTTACTTCGGCATGATGCTCACCGCCATGACTCCACTGTCGAGCTTGCCATGATTCTTCAGGCTGTTTTCTATAATCTCCTCAACCTTTTCTCCGGCTTCGTCGTTCCTTGCCTTGTATGCAACAAACCCTCTTACATTAATTTTTTTTTAGTAGGGGGTCAAGACATTAGGTTTTGAACATGTGACCTCCTACAAAGAAAGCATTGTTATTGTCAGTAGTCCAAAAAATGATTCTCTAAATAAATGTTTGAAATTAATTAATTAAGTTTACTGTGCAGCAAATTCCTGGATGGTGGATTTGGATGTACTACACATGCCCATTGGCCTGGACTCTGAATGCGCTCTTCACATCGCAATATGGAGATGTCCCCAAACTAATTGTCATCTTTGGAGAGGAGAAATCCGTTGTGCAGTTTCTAGAAGATTATTTCGGGTTCCGCCATGACCGTTTACCGCTGGTCGCTGTAATTCTCGCACTGTATCCTATTATCTTCGCCAGCCTTTTTGCTTATTTCATAGGGAGAATCAATTTCCAAAAAAGATAATGTAGTTTTTATTGCAATAATATTGTTTTTGTGTAATTAAAGGTTAAAAAACAAGTACTAATCAAACCATGGCAGAGATCAAGACCGATCCTGGGAAAAAAATATTATTTGAACATGCATGCAAACGCACAATTTACCATTATTTATAGTTCGTTAGCAGCATGTTTGCATGCATACATGTTTGAAGTGTTATCAATTGCTGAGGACTTGTTCTCTTATTCATGTGCTCCTGCTTTCTTTTGAAATGTCGAAAGTGAATTAAATTAATTTAAAAATTTGAAACTTTTATTCAACTTATGTGGAAAATGCCTATGTGCAGCATTTACTTCTTAGTATCTATCCATACCACCTGAATTGTCAAAAATTGAACACAATGAACCTAAATTTGGAAAAATAAAATAATTTGAACAACGAGTGCTTTTTTAAGGATTCAAGGTTTATAATAAGAGTCAAAATCCCTAAAAAATTAAGAATCAAATTTAATTTATGATATTTGTGTAGAAACAAATGTTAATACAAAAATATTTGTCAATGTCTAAAAAATGATGCAAATACTCATGTTCGCTATATGTGAAAATTTTATTAAAGGTAGACAAAAATTTGAACTAACCCAAGAGATATAAATTTATTAGCCATCTTTAAATAATTAGCACTTATTTTTCTAGAGACTTATTTTTATATAATTTTGTTTGAGCACAGGTTCGTGCTCCTTAGCAAACTGTTTGTATTAGCATACTGTAATGTTCTAGCTGAAGAACTGTACTTGCATCCGCATTGGATAAGGTATGATCTATCAAAACATGTAATTGTGTTGTATTGAATAAGAACAAAGTTGTGCCTGATAAAACAATTTAATTATCAAAAGAATCAATCATAGTTCTCAATAGCACTAAATTGTGCTTGCCTGTAATTGTTTAAGCTATTTTCCATATTTTCCCTGCTTTCTAGAAGCTGGTAACTGTATATGTACCAGTCTTGGCACTGTCAAAGAGAGAATATGTAGGATTTGAAGGTTTGAGAGATGTGTAAGGGCGAATTTGAAAGAAACTGAGATGAGTGACAATGAAAATGGTCAATGGTGAAATCCCTCAATTTACACATATATTGGATTATGTACACTACATGATGGAATCCCTCAATTTTCTTGACAGCTCACTTTTCATTTCTCAAAAAATACGATTATCATTCTAATTACAATTAAATTCTGTGTTAATTTAGAAGAGGTGATGTAATTAACTTGGTTTTCGAAATGAAAACAGGGCCCAGGCCTTTTATCAAAAAAAATAAAAAATTTAGAAGAGGTGACCAATTCAGTCCCAAATCGAGCGTGACTTAGTTAAAATTAAAAGAACCACAATTGATTTTGACTCGGTCAATATTATTGGCGTAGAAGAAGGAAGTAGTGGGGGAAGGTTGGGATCAATATCCTCCCAGTTACTGTATAGAATTATTCTCCCTTTAAAGTTTGAGATTTAGTTTCAGCCGGTTTAGAATTCAGGTTAGCGCATGGGGCTATATTATTGAGCTTTGAGATTCGTGTCAAATTAAAAAGAACCGTCCTAATCCACTAAATATCTTTATCTTTACTCCTTATAAAACCAGGTTGAAATTTTGAGAACTGAAAAACCTATCTGTCCAAATAAAATCTCAACCCTACATTCAATAAATCTCAACCACTGATTACTATTTGATCTTATGCGCCTTACTCATTGTATCGAAGTCTACATTTAATTAAAAATCGACCCGCCACGTATAAATTGTATTATTTAAACCAAACAACTTATTCTCTTTTATCTGTTTCCTATGCTTTTTCTCTCCGTCATAGTTTCTTCCCAATGCACCTTTTCCTATTTTCTATGTAGCCGCGTGGGTCTTCTCCGACTCTTCTCTGTTTAAAATAAGAAATTGATCAAAGAAGAAATCAATTAACTTGCTTTTCTCCTCCCTCTTTTTCTCTTTGGATTATTTTTCTCTCCTCAATATCCTCCGCTCCAGCCTCCATTTCAGGCCGTTCGGCCTTACGGTGGAGGAAGCCGACGGCAAGGTCTTGAGCTGCTGAAAGTTCTTCTTCTCCCCCGAGCCGTTTCCGTTCCTCCGCTATCACCTTCAAAACCTCTCCATCGCCACCTCTCTAAAATCTGAAAATACCGTCAATTGGAGCATTTCCCGGTAAATTCTACAAATCCTCTTCTCTATTTTTTCTTTGATTTCGAAATTTTAGCACAAGGTAGGTGTTTTCGGATTTTGGACTTTGAAATTATTTTATCCCATTCATTTCTATCACAAGGTATATAATTGTTGAGGACGGATCCAATTACACCCTTTTTTTTTTTGACACATCATCACAAGGTATAGTTTAATTTTGCGATTTTAAAATCCAAATAGTCGATCCAAACTGTTCAATATGATTGATATACTAAAATGTGTTTGGAGATCAAATTTTACATTTTTTTGAATTTTTTTACTAGATGGTTACAAAATCGCTGTTTTTCAATGGTCTGAAAACAACAATTTTGTAACCATCTTAATAAATAGTAAAAAAATTCAAAAAAATGTAAAATTTGATATCCAAGCACATTTTAGTATATTAATCATGTTGAACGGTTTGGATCGACTATTTGGATTTTGAAAATGATAGGTGTCAAAATGTGTCAAAAATAAAGGTGTAACTTGATCCCTCCTCATAATTGTTTAAAGTTATCAAATTCTGATTTTTATTAATCGGTACCAGCACTTGTTTGAATTCTATTTGTTAAACATACTGGAGACTGTATGAATAGATGACAGTATTTGATGATTATTTGACATTGTAATATCATAATATTGTATTGCATGAGTATAAACAAAAAATCATTTATGCACAATAAGGTTGTCTGTGTCGGCAGCTTGAAATACATTAACAAATTAAACAGCTACTTAGTTTTGGAAATGTGAAATTATGATTTGCCAATCAAATTTAGTTTTAGTTGGGTGTAATTTTCATTTTTGGATTAAATATATCTGAGCTTTTATTTAAAATGCTAACAAGAAGGTTTTAATCCAAAGATTGATAATTTCAGGAAAATCATGTAAGATTACTTACGGATCCGGGTCAATTTCTGGATTAATCTTCAGCTGTGACAATAATCCTGACAATAAGAGAATTTTTGGAGATGAGGAAATAAATCAGAGGTGTGTAACCCGTTTTCTTGAATACTTATGAGATAATACATAACAGTGATGTGATGTTATCTATCAATGTATACTTTTTTCATGTTAGTATCTTTGTATTGGATGTGAATGTGATAATTCTTTTTCCAGTGATACATCACATGCCTTTTTATAGTCTTCTTGAAATTCATTTTATCAAGAGAAATTTATATATTAATATATTCATCATAACTTTATCATTACTTCTTAATTTAGATATTTTCCCATAAAAAATTAAAATAAGTTATTTTATTCTATGTCTAAACGCAATTATCAATGCTGGTAGGCAACTAGGCACATATGAATTAAAAAAAATGAACCCTGAACCCTGAACTGGTACAGACTGTCTGAACCCTGAACAAAATGTCAGAATCTAATTTCAATGTTGTATGGCTTTACCAAAATTAGTAGCACAATTGGTATTGTATTGGTACCAAGTGGTATGAGAATTCTTGATGCTATTACCAAATTCCAGTGATTCTTTTGGAATTGCATATATACACTCTTTACTGGATTAAAAAATGACATTCAAAATAGAAGTACAATTCATTGACATTGTGTGTTTTAAACAATGCATTGACATTGTATGTTTTCTACTTTTCTTCATTGCATTGTATAATTTTTTCATGTTTTTGGTAATATTTTAGATGGTTCTAAGACTGGAGAGTACAGTATTTTTCTAAGGGTACCCTTGTACCAGTATTTTGAAAATAAAAATAAAAAATGGTATATGTAAAAGAATTCTTACAGAGACTTTTGCACATTTCAGGAAAGTAAAATTCAGGTGATTAGAAAGGGAAAAAGGATAATATTAGCCACCTCCTTGGTAACCTGCGGAAAGCTATTAGTCTTGGCATTGTTCTCATGCCATTCTCCACGAAGGAAACATAACGGTGTTCCTTTTTATTGTTCAAGTAGAAGCTGCTTGTCTTTAAATCTCAAAACTAATAGAATTAGAGTTTCAAGGTTTATTATATAGCTTTTGGTGCTAAGCCGAGCAGGAGTGACATTACCTGCAACATGCTTCACTATAACTATTTTTGGTAGTGGGAATTTTAAACCTAATGACCAATAGTGCAAGGATCGACCAAAACCCAAGAACTTTAAACCTAACCCCAAAATGCATTCGTGCAAGTATAGGTTCATTTGGTATGGTAAAAGTTGATAACTTATGGATGTATGAAATGTTGAGACTTCAATTTTAATGTTTGAACTCATATTATATTATGGAGATGATTTTTCTATTTAATTTTTTGTGTTGGTAATGTTTAGTATGTTTTGGTTATTATTGGCTAAATGAAGTTTCAATTAAATTGTTATTGGCTGAATGAATATCTTTTGTCTGTAGTTATATTCTTATTAGTTGCTTTAAAATAAAAACTGTTTTGGAGTTAAAATAATGCAAGAAAATGACAAAATGTTCTTGACAGAATTTTGAATATGATCAACTAAGCATCTAATATAAGTGCCCAAAAGATAAAATTGCTTTTTTTTTTTTACGAACACCAAAACCCCTTCTAATTAAAATATAATTGTCATGATTATTATTATTATTGCTACCATCATCATCAAGTATTAATATGACTTGTAAAGTACAACGATGGTGTTTTTAAGCTCACCAGCTCTTGATAAGTAAATCCATGGTCTATATTATAACCACATTAGTGTTCCTAACTTTATTTTTGTGTTTATTTGTATTTATAACCAACTTTGACCACATTTATAATCCCAAATTTACGATATCTTACAAATAATCTTCAACTTATGTTCTTCTCATGACCGTAAATTTATTTAGATAAAATCAAATAAATGCAATTCCTCTAAGAAGCAAATAATAAAATTTTATGGAAGCACTGCTTTTCACTTGATATACTAAAATTCGTTTATACTTTTTTAAAATTCTGTGTACAATTAAAAGTAAAGTACATATATAATTAAAGTGCAATATTTCTCACAAAAGAACTCATTTAATGAAAAATGTCAAAACAATATTTCAATATCCGTTGCAACGCACGGGCACTTAACTAGTATATATAAATTAACTAGTATATATAAATGTGTTGAACTTAATATGAATTATATATATGTGTCTCGAAGTTTAAAATATATATGATCTATAAAAATATATCATTGTATTCATATTGATCGTGGCATGATATAATTAATCAATGCAGGATGTATACACCGTATACATTTCGAATAATTTATAATTATAAAATGATGAAATATATTTGTGTTGGATTGGATCGAAAATCTACTCATGCCCATACCCCAGCACATAAAATGGTAAATATATTATAATTAATAATTTTAATACAAAATATCGATCAAAACATATTTTTCATTCTTAAATATCATAGAACACATAACATATAAATAAATAAATATAAAAACTTGTTATTAATTTTTTTTTCAATTTGACATATGGGGTATCATTCTTAATTAGTAAGTAGACTTTTGTCATGCTCAGAACTCACGCTTTAAGTTATTTTGAAACTTTCAGCGGCTATAGTTGAAAAATTGAGAACTAATTATGTTATTATTTTAGGGGAAAAAGGAAAAAAATAGATAAATTTGTTAGTTTTCGTACACAATTAATGTGTGAATGTAAGGTGAGCATAAAGCCATAAACATGTATGTTCTTACATGCTTTTTGTATGATATGTTCGGTTGAACGACATTAATTACATGACTCATTTGTTTAAAAGTATAGTAGTGTTTTTGATGAGACAATTTTTTTTTTCCAAATAGTCGTAATATTAATTAAAAAATATTGAAAAAAATATCTAGTGTGATTTATCTTTAATTTTGAAATATTCAACATAACTCTACAGAGATAATTACATATGCCTTTCTTCCAAAAAAAAATGAAGAAGAACAATAAAAAAAATAGAAGAAAAGATAATACCACATATAAGTTATTGGAGAAAATCTACATTAAAATCATATTTTTCTGTTTAAATAAAAAACATTACAATGACCTAAATTTTTATGACAAATTTCACACATATATTATAATTTTTTTTTGTAACTCCTATTTCATTTGTGATTATTTAATCCAAAAAATTTCCAACATAATCTGTATAACTTATTATTCAAAGGACGCTTTAAACGACCACATCTGTAATAAAAGAAATGTTAAATATCCAGTGATAGCTTAGGAGCATTGTTTTATATTTTTTTATCATAAGAAATTAAATTTGTTATTTTATTTTTGATAATTTTTTCAACATTGTCTAACTAGTTAATAATTTACAAATAAAAAATTATTACTATCACCTATTTTTTTGTGCCAATATTTTTAATTCTAAAAGCAAACTTAATTTTATGATTTCAAATATATCGACATACAATATTTATCATTATAAAAAAATATTGCTACTGTTTTGGTTTTCAGGGTAAGAGCATATTGTACAATATTAATCACAAATTTCAATTTGTAAATTATAAATTCTTTTTTTTGACATTAATGGTCACACCACAGATCTGGGATCTGGGGTAAATAAACAACTTTCAGCATATTTATCTTTGAGTATACACAAAACAAATAACAATTCGTATGCATTACCAATAATAATACAAATTAAAATACTACCATAATATTCGTTCACTTTGAAAAGTTTTACAAATAAGCTAGTTGCATAAATAAAACCCACAATGAACATCCCAATAATAGAAATGATGCTGACCAACATACGTTGACTAAAGTCAAAATAAATCTGCATTTCGTTAAGGTTAAAACTTTTTATAATTTAACTAGGTTCCTGTTATGAAATTTGTTTTAATAACCATTGGTGAAAATTGTATAGAAACCAAAAAAGATTAAAATACAATATTTTTTTTTATTGTTTGCAATATTTGTAACATAATTATCCCTGCACATAAATAGTAAAAAAAAATATTCTAGTTAGCATTTCAATACGAATTTATTGATCAAAACATGTTTTTCATTTTTAATACTAGAGCATGTAATATGCAAATAAATAAGAGCCTAATCTTAGGCTTTAGAGTTTGAACCTTTGAACGGGTACGGATAGAAAAGTCAAAACTAAGTGTGTGATTATATTAAGGAAAAAAAAAATAAGTTTGCTAGTCGTATTAAATTACTATGTGAATGTAAATTGAGCTAAAAAAAATGCATGTTGTTACATGTTTTTTGTATGATATGTTAGAGCATTTTTATGATATTTTTGGTTGAGCCTCAGATTAATTACATGGCCTATCAGTTTCATATATAGCAGAGCTTTTGAAGATGTAAAATACTTTTTAGTTTTTATCGAAGTATGTGTTATATTAATTAAGAACTATTGAGAGTTATCTAATTAATTTCTTTTACTCTATTCTGAAAAATATTTAACAAAAAAATAAAAAGGAAGAGATGGTTATATATAAGTTATTGGAGAAAACTTATGTTCAGTACATGATGAGTGTCATTTTTTCTATTGTTGTGCTATCTTGAGAATATGACAGGTCAATAGTGTTAGGTGCATCATAGAGAATTTCTGAAGACACAATACAACAAAATTATTTATATTTTCAACTTTTTAATTGTATTTGACTTAATCTAATTTGTATCTATGACAAAATTCTCCAGGCTCAAGCAAAGAAATTTTATTTAACCTTATCTAATTTGTATCTATAACAAAATACTCCAAGCTCAATTTATTAAGCAGAGATAACCTATATATTGAGGATTTGGCTAATGGAATAATCTATTAAATGAACACTATAACTTCTTCAAACTTGGGAGTCTGACAGTTGTCAGAAAAAGTTATTCTAAGTTGTTTAAATAATTTGTATAGAAGTTAACATATATACAGTTTAATTAGGTTATTGTTATGAAAAATTTCTTTAATAACCATTGGTGAAAATGTATAAAAACTTAAAAATATTAAAAGAAAATGATTTTTTTTATTGTTTGCAATATTTGTAACAGAATTATCAATTTTAGAAATAGATAGGTGTTTACTATATAAATTTTTATTTGAAATATTGTTTCCTATATAATATCTGATATGAGAATTACACATGTATACAATATTTATCTTTAGAGAATGGCTACGGTGCTATGGATAGCATAGAGGACCTCCGTGCAACGGCTCAAAATTTGAGTTTTCAAAATCCTAACGGTCAATCCGAACGTTCAATATGTAATCTGTACTAAAATGTACTTGCAAACTAAATTTTATATTTTTTAAATTTTTTTTACTATTTATTAAGTGTTTTACAAAATTATTGTTTTTGAATAATTCTAGATCACTGAAAACAATAGTTTTGTAAAATACTTAATAAATAGTAAAAAAAAATTCTAAAAAATGTAAAATTTGGTTTTCAAGTACATTTTAGTACAGATTATATGTTGAACGGTTCAGATCGACCGTTAGAATTTTGAAAACTCAAATTTTGAGCCGTTGCACGAAGGTCCTCTATGCTATCCATAGCACCGTAGTCATTCCCCTTTATTAATATTCAAAATTGAAATAAAGTATGTAATATATATATATATATATATAGGAAATTGCTAATATGCTACGCGTAGCTAAGAGACCTCCGTGCTACGGCTCAAAATTTGAATTTTCAAAATCCTAACGGTCGATCCAAACCGTTAGATATGTTCTACATATTGAAATGTACTTGGAGACCAAATTTTATATTTTTTGGATTTTTTTTACTATTTATTAAGCCACTTTGAAAATCGCTGATCCAACGGTGGCTTAACCAAACAGTGAAACCGTTGGATCAGCGATTTTCAAAGTGGCTTAATAAATAGTAAAAAAATTCCAAAAAATGTAAAATTTGGTCTCCAAGCACATTTCAATATGTAGAACACATCTAACGGTTCGGATCGACCGTTAGAATTTTGAAAACACAAATTTTGAGCCGTAGCACGGAGGGGCTCTTAGCTACGCGTAGCACCGTAGCCCGGTCCTATATATATATATATATATATATATATATATATTATATAAATCTTAGAATTCACTTTAATTTACATCAAACAGAAGCATCATAAATACAACAATTCAAAGCTCAAAGTACGTACATTATCTTAATTTCAAAGTATGCATTATCACACGAAAAACCAGCAATTGGATAAAACCGCGAGTTTATTGTCAAAATCTACATTAAATATCAACATCATAAATACAAACCCAAAGCACAACAACTTAATTTCAAAATAGGCAAAAAAATAATAATTAAATAAATACTTGACATCAATGGCATATATAACTCTCAATATGAACTTCAGTAACATTTGAAATTCAATACGCAAAATATTTTCAAATTTTTTTGTCCCTTCAATTTCAAAGCATCCATGCCATTCTTATGTATATAAGGATTGATTTTATCAGATATACAATGAAACAAAAGCATACTACATTTTTAGTAGCTATTGGATGAATCATGCTAACAAAATTTAAATATCTTCGTCCAAATATAATTTTTTTTAAGAAAAGTGGAAGTCAACTCTGCAAATTTCATTAATTCAGACACCAGCTAATGGGGTCAACTCACCAAATTTCATTAATCAGAATCAGCCTATGCTTTCAATCGCATCATTAATCATCATTTTCACATAATATCGCATCATATATTGGCATCAGCACTTTCATCTTCACTTGAATCCACTTTGAAAGCTTATGCTCCCCTTGATTGATATTCAATCCTACAATCTCTATTCCGTTGCTATTAAATTGAAATAAACAAAATATTATCATCTAACAACTTCTGTGATGGCGTTTAAAAAAAAAAAAAACTTGCTGCAAACAGTTATGTCTATAATGAGATAAATTCCTTTTTCTAGAGACATTTTTTTAATTATAATTTTGTTTGAGCAAAGGTTCGTGCTCGTTAGCAAACTGTTTGTATTAGCATACAGTAATGTTTGAGCAAAAGAACCGTACTTACATCCGCATTAGATAAGGGATGATCTAACAAAACATATAATTGTGTTGTTTTGAATAAGCAAGCATGATATAAAATTATTCAATTTTCAAAATAATCAATCTTAGTTCTAAATAGCACTGAATTGTGCTTGCCTGTAATTATCAGAAGGAGAAAAGAAACAGGAAGAGAAAGGTGACCGAGTTGGGGCTACCAATCGATAAACACGATCCAATATATATTCTAAAAATATATTTATAACATTTACATTTCCTGTCTTTCTAATTTTGTAATTCTAGTTGTGCTGTACTGCATTACTCAAGTCGAAGCTAATTATTAATTAAATCAGTAGAAACCGGAATCAATCACCAAATTTATGATGACATGCAAAATTTATGAGGCATGGAAAACAACAAATGTGTGATTTCTTTAGTAAGGTTAAGGTTACTATTAAATCGAAGCAATGCTACTCTAACATAAAGAATCTCATTGCTCGATAAACTTTCAATATGCATAATAGTCGACTTTATCTAGTATTTAGAACTAATATTATTTCTGTTATAATTTTTGAAAAAAAAAAACTACAATTTTCTAACATATTGGAGCAAGTCAAAAATATCCAAAATTTCAGCTACCAATCTCAAATAAAAATAAAAAAAGAATTTGTGTATTAGCAAAATGTCATAAAACAATTTGAATATTGTTATTAAGTATTATTTTGAATATATTTCGAATTAAAACATTTAATTGTTTAATATCGTCATTAATTAGTGTTGAAATTGTTAAATCTCTCGAGTCATTATAGCTTTATATCTATCGCCGTAAGCCAAATGATGAAAACAATTCAAATTATTTCCGTTGAGACTGATTACAGCTTTCCAAGTCAAAATTGTTAAATCTCTAAATTTTAACGGAAAGTATCATACTTGTGAACTTAATGTGTCTAGATTTTCATTGCAAAATGCAATAACAACGTAGGAGAATTATGCAAAAGAGCTTAATAATGGAACGTGTAAGGTAATTAAAATTGCTTTTGTTATTCTTATATTATATATTGTAGAGCCTTTAAAGATAATACCCATACGTTGATGTGCTTGAAAATAGAAAAGTTTTTGTTATGCTCATATTATATTTTTAGAGCAATCTATTTTTTATTTCATATTCTTAAATGTAACAAATAATTGGGAATAACCATTCTTTTTATTTTTGTCATTTCACGCAGTGCCTTTCAAGTTTGATACGCATTAATTCAACATATTATGTAGTATCATTAGACTTGAAATCTACTAAAACTATCCTGAAAGGTATCACATTCCTACAATTTATGATTTTTAAACATTTCAAGCTAGGAATTGACTTTTTATTTCTATTTTCCTCTTAGGAGTTAATACAATATTGATTTTGACTACATCTCCATCTGACACTGAGGGAAAAGAAAATGAAAAACAAATTATTTATTTGAAAATACAAGCAACAGTTGCTCTACTGGAATTGATGAAGAAGAGATACAAAGCTTATCTAAAAATTGAAAATTTTGAAATTTGAAAAAGATCCTAGACCTATTAAGTCCAAAAAAAAGCTCATCAAAAACCAAAATATAAGCCTGAGAAATGAATGCTTATGGCTATAGGTCAAGAGCTGGGTTCTCTTTCAACTAATTGTTCTTAACAAAGACTTCAATTTGCACCTTATATTTTAGTGTATTTGCATAAAACACCTAATATTTTAGCGTACAATAAAAAATATCTAACATTTCTATGATGTGCACCCCTATTTATGCAAATCTGTAATACTCTTTGCACATAACAGCCCACTACTTAGTTGAAAGGGATATAAATTGATATTAGATAATTAGAGCAACAGTTGTTTGGTTTTTTTTATTCAACTGAAAAAAGAAATTTTATTCTATCTGTACTTTCATTGAAGCGATGTAAAAAATTTGATGGCAATTTTGTTCTATTTCTTTAATTAACTTTACATTCACAATGGGTTGTTATTTGCAGATAAACATGAGAATATACAGACATGGATGTAAACAATAATTCTTTTATTTATTTTATCTAGTAGAATGCTAAAAAAAACTAAGAAATATATAATATATAAACCGTATAAATTGATTGTTGAATAGGTTGGTCATGTTGAGGCAAATCGACATTATGGAGCACATTACCATATTTACTTGGTCAAATCTGGAATAGTCAAATGGACAAGTATGAGAGAGAAGCTAAAGATAACGCTCACCTAGGGGTGTCAATGAAAACTATTTACTCATTTACTCTATCCGTATCGTATTCAATAAATCGAGTATGGGTAAGGATTTTTTTTCGTTAGTTTATTGGGTATGGGTATGGGTAAATATTTTTTTTCGTTAGCTAAATGGGTATGGGTACAGATAAAGACTATTTCGTACCCATTGGGTAACGGGTAATTATATAAAATAAATTACATATAGATATATAAATATTATATTCAATTTATTCAATTTTATATTTCTCATATCATTGTATCAACGTTAATTAATGAAAAAATATATGCATTTTGGTGTAAGATGAATATAATATTAAACATATTACTTTTTTTTTATTTGAATGTTTTATTATTTAATTAACGAATTGAATTTTGAATTTGTTAGAAGAGATATTTGAATTTTTTTTGTTTTTTTCTTTATAAAAAAATTATTAGTTAGAATTGATTGCATATTTGTATTTTGATATTTATATTAATAATTGTGATTGTATATGTATGACATGATTAGTTTTGATAGTATATTTGTAAAAATAATAAAACCAATATATTAGTGTTATTCGTTATTCATCCGCTACCGTTTTGTTACCCACTAATTTTAACGGGTACGGGTAGGGTAGGGTAGGGTAAGGTAAATTCTTAACGGGTAAGGGTAGGATATGGGTAAGGTCAACTCTTAGTGGTATGGGTGTGAAAATACTTCCACCCTACCCGTATTGTACCCATTGACACCCCTACGCTCACCCTAGTTTCTTTACTATAGGAGTATTACTTAATAATTTCACAGGAAGTAAAAAAATGGCTAGAAAGAGTAATTATACTTTATAATTAACAAGCCATTTATTTAATTTGACTTCCTCATTGCAGTTTTCAAATAAAAAATGGTTCTCGTATTATCAGGTTTTGTTTGACCATTTGATTATAGAATGCCCTTAAAATTTTATGGTTTAATATTATGGATGATCATAACCATATATCATAATCTATTACGAAATCTAATTGCAACAGCATGTATATATAACGCGTTCTAAGTAACCTAATGAAGCAGTGGATATATTCACCTGAACATGACTAGAAATTAAAGTACGTACAAAACCTATCAATTTTATTAACAGAATTACAAAATTTTACTTTATAAATAAAATTTCCTCGCTTCACTGGCCGCTGCACGTAAAATATAATAATTATAGAAATAAATTAAATATGGCTGGACTTGTATATAAATTACATATATTGTTATAATGTTACATTTTGATTCAGGCCTAGATGCACGTATATAAATTTATTAGCATCATGACATTACCTACGTCAATCGTGCACTAATAAAAAAAAGTTCGACGATTGAATGCATGGAATTTCATAGTCTTTGATTAATAATACAGATAATTAGACTGTCAAAAATAATTAGTGTCAAATATTGGAAGAAACTTCGTAACCTATTGGAAAAAATCTGATCACATGACAAGGGTGCACGACATTACCTATGCAAATCGTGCACCAAAAAAAAAGTTGGAGAATTAAAAAATGCATACTTCAAAAAACAACGACCTCTTCGACATGTCAAAAATCGTGAATTTATTATCATTGACTTAATCATTAATTATTTGGCAGAAATTATTTTAATTTTAAATAATAATATTATCAATTTGTAAAGTATTAATTTATACCTAATTCAATTTACAAAATTCAATTACTTTATTACGTGATTATCTATAAACATTCTCATATATTTTTTTATCTATTTAAACATTTGTAATTTGAAAAGTCAATAATTTGGCTCGTTACAAGCGGAACCTGTGGGAAATAAGTGATGAAGAATTTATTAACGGGAGCACAATTTTTCTGCAATTATTTATTATTTATTTCTACAATTTTTATCTATTCAATTACTTTGTCAAACACCAAATAATATTTTTACTTTATTTTGTAGCTAGCTTTCCTCCATCCTTCTAATATTTGATAACCGACGCACGTATACGGCGGGAACATGAACGCACGTATTTCAAACTAAGATATTTTCGTTAAAATAAATTAATTTTATATGTACACAATTTGTATTAATTAATTAAGTTAATTAATGTGTGCTAATAACTTAAAATTATGTGCGTCCCGGTCCTTCCGGAATCTGACTGTAAAAAAAAAAAAACATTTCAATATATATTAAAGCCCAATTAAAGCCATTACCAACGGACCTATTTATAACCCCATGAAGATTCCTTCATTTCATAACAAAAAATATAAACATCAGATCATATTATCTACATCTCTCTCAGTCCTGTGTCTCATATAGCTACCACCATTAATACCAGCCATGGCATACTTCAAAAGCTCTACCATAACAGGCGGCGCACAACATGAAGCCAACTTACACCTCTACTTACACCAAATCTGGGGAGGACCGGCTACAAACCAATCAGAGCCAGTACGCCCTTCAAACCCATATGGTTTTGGCACGATTGAAATTAACGATTGGCCCATACGTGATGGGCGTAACCTTGATTCAAACGTCGTCGCTCGTGCACATGGGATGCATGCACAGTGTGGTCAGAACAAGTCATTATGGGACTTCTCTCTCAAGATAGTTTTCGAGGATTATAGGTATATATGTACATATATATATAGCCTTCAATTAAATTTATATATTTATATGGCTATTATCAAATATTTTATTATATATATGTTGACATGATCATCACAGGCACAGCCACAATGGATCCACACTTGATGTTCGTGGGGTGTGGGATGCTTCATCTGCTCCATTTGAGTGGGCCATTGTTGGCGGGACCGGACAGTTCACGCTAGCACAAGGCATCGTAACCGGGAAAAAACTAAGCGAAGATGCTAATAGCCGTATTATCGAGGTTTTTATCAACGTATTTTATCGCACAATAGAGAGAACAACAATTGGCTAAGAATTAATGTTTGTCACACATAATACAACTGCACTTTCAGCACGGTGTTTATGTCAGTACTGTTAATTGTATGCAGAGTTATTTGGCCAATTTTAATATCATATTCTTTTCTTTTCTTTCCTTATTTAGCCTGACATTGGTTGGTGATTGCTTTTACACTCTAAATTAAGTTGTATGTTGCAGGGGTCTTGTTTCTCGTGAATAAAAGGGTTGCTTTACGTTTCTGTTAAAACTAATGATTGATTTCAGTTGTCCATGATTGATCAAGTGGATAGGATTAAATCAAGAAGCATATGCAGCATTAAATAGGTTAGTTAAAGGCACAACGGTACACTGTACAGTATGGTACAATTAAAGAGACGTTAGAATTTGTAGTATAAATAGAGACTAGGAACTTTGTAAGAAATATAACATTTGTTCAATAACAAATATACTCCTCAGAAATCATATATCAACATCGTATCAGAGTTCTTCTTATAAACTGATAACAATACCCAAAAACCCGATAAACCCCAGCTTCCGACATCAACCAGTAAAACAGGTAACCATAAAAACAGAAAAACAACAATAAGAAATTCAACTATCAAGTATCGTAGAAAATTGATCAATGGGGAAGCAAGCAAATCAAGCTACCAACGTTAGCTATCTAAGCTTTCTACGACATTTATTAATGGTATAAATCAGTAACTATTTCTCTCAGTGGTAAATATAAGATTGATTACATCACTGGAGAAAGCAAAACCAGAACCAAATGATTCGGATAAATCTACGTTGCAATATACAGAATCATTCACTTAAGAAATAGATTAATAGATTGCTCTGAATTTATGGTTTTTCCTACTATTTCCATCAATTTCCGTCTATATATATCATGTAATCAGTTTAACCCAACAATGTTGGCCTATTCATATCCTTTTGTTATTTTATTTTATTGAAAAGGGAGAAGATATGATGGAGGGGGTAATTAAGTATGGGGATTTCTGCTAATTGAGACTGATTGGATGATTTAGTCTTTAAAATAATTCTGATTCAGGCCCTTTAATTCTATGTAACTTTTGGAAAGAACCTATTGAACTACATCGGTTCTGCTTTCTCCATTCTCTCCTAGCTGCTTATCCCTCTCCCGTTGAGTTCTCCTCCTCTGTTTCGACCCCAGCGCAAACCTCCACTCAGACGGGAAAAATGACTGCTCTTCCATCTTCCAGTTCTCAACTGTACTCGGTCGGTAAGATCTCCGCAGTTCCATCATTTACTTCATTATTCCCTTCCTCTTCTCCTTTGCATTTGCTTTGTAAATTTTACCTGTTTTCTAACTGGTCCCAAATTTACAGTGCTTCCAGCTCCCAAGAATTGGAGGTTCAAAGGGAGGAATTCCCACAAAATCAACCTCAAAATTATAACTCAGGCCTCCCTTGCGATCGTCAAGAAACCTCCATTCCAATTGCGCGCCGCATCTTGCCGAGTTGGATACACACTGTCCAGGTTACGTCGCATCTGGGCATCATCATGAACGAGAGGTAATCATTATGGGCAAAGTTTCAGTAATTATTTTTTTCACCAAGTCTTCAATTTCAGTTGGTACAAAGTTTAAATTATTAGTACACCAGTGTATGCCATTGGAGCTGCTATTACCATATTGTGCTCCAACAATTTGTTATGTATGAAGCCAGTTTATACTTACCAAGTGTTGCATGCATAGTAGAGTGCAAAAGTGATATTTCGATCTATTCTTCCACTGCATGGTTTGTATTTATTTATTTATTTATTTTGCAAAGGGATTGAAGTTGGCATTAGGTACATACGAAACTGTACCTACCATTAACAATTAAATCCCCTGCACTAGCAAATATCTACCCCCGAAATGAGTAAATAATACCAGAGACACTTCGAATAGAACCAGGATGACAAATTGCTGTTCATTGCACTTTTCAAGCTTAATTTGATGTCAGTGAGGTTCAACGATATGGTCCTAGCAGCTTCTATTGTGCATATTTTTTTTGTCCAAATAGCTGCTTACAGAATGCAGTTAGCGATATAAGAGAACCTAAAATGCGACACATTTGATGCATTCCATTAAAGTACCCTCGGAAGTTATATAGGAGCGTCTGACTTATATGAAAAAAAAAATGTCCCCTCCTCCAAATTAATGTACATGTATTTGTCTTGCCAAATAATAGAATAACAACCTAACGAATTTTTTATCTTGACAATCGGAAGTCCATGGCTTTAAAAACAAAGGAAGCCACAATCCTTGCTGAATAGTTAACTTATTGTTGTTTCCCTTGTGCATTACCCTTTTTTAGCCATCTGTGCAGTGACGGTTATTTTTCATTTCCCTTTTTTTCCCTCTTTTTTTTCCCTCCCTCCCCTACATCCTTTTGTTGGTTTGATTTTTCCTCTCTCCTTCAAATCAGATTGCATGTATTTAGATTTGGAGTCATAGAATAACAGGTTGGAGATGTTTACGGATTATCAATCAGCAGTTTTCAAGAAGAAAGGGGACTTGTCTATGGCGTAGTTAATTTACTAGAATTTCTGAATTTATAGTTGTTTTACTTTTTTCTTGTGTAGTTCTCCTCTCCATCAGTAGCAGGTTTTATCTAGAAGTGGCTTTTGAACCGAGATTAATAACTAAGATTCAAAGTATTTTTAGTAAAATAGAAGAATTCAAATATTTTCTATATTTATCTAGAAGTGACTTTTGAACCGAGATCAATAGCAGGTTTAGTTTTATTTTTTTAGTAAAATAGAAGAATTCAAGTATTTTTTTTATATTTATCTAAAAGTGACTTTTGAACCGAGAAGCATTTTTATCTTTTTTTCAATAACACACAAAGAAATATTTTAATAAATATTAATCTGAAAAATATTGATTCGGATTATTTGTTACAGTCTTTATAATAAATCAAATTATATAGTATTCTATTTAATTTCAAAGAAACAAAAAAAATATTTCTAATATATTAATAAAAAAATTATAACTTTTTCTAAAAAAAAAAGTTAAGAAACCGCCTAATAATCGGTTCCTATTAAAAATTAAGAACTACCTAGTTATTAGGCGGTTTGGATAGATTTAATAAAATCTAACTTTGGTGGTCATACTTGACAATTTCTATTTAATGTTGGATATAAATAAAATGACAGCTTTTAAGATCTCTGATCTAAATTTAAAGTCTATTATCTTTTTTTTCTTAGAAAAAAAAAATGAAGGTCAAGCATTTTAAATTCTAATATTCATTAAACAAATTTTATCTGAATTTGGAATATGTGAAACTCCCATATAAATAATCTTGTCTTTTCAACTAAATCAATTTATGATATGAATTTAAGGTCTTGTATGAGTACGTCTCCACACATTTCAAATGTAGCTACTCAAATACGGATTTTGAATGAGAAAATGCCATGTAGTATATCATATTTTTAAAAGTAGAGGTAAAAGTTTCCATTATTTTCGTGTTCTAATCATGCCACATATTTTTCCTTCTGTTTTAAAACTCTAAACAATCTAATCAACATGAATTTCATATTAAAATGTGTTTGGAGAGACCAAATTTTATATTTTTTTTTTTTTTTTTTACTATTTTGTAGGATGAGTATTAAAATGTTTCATTATTTCCGTACCCTAATCACACCTTACATCATTATCTCCATTTTTAAAGTTCAGACTGTCAATTTGAACTGCTCAATATTATCTCCATATCAAAATGTACTTGGAGAACAAATTTAATTATATTTTTTTTAAAACAAAATTACTATTTTTAGATAGGTACAAAAGCACTGGATGGTACAGAATCTTTGAAAATCAACGATTATGTACTTATTTAAAAAATTTCTAAAAAATTTCTAAAAAATTTAAAATTTGGTCTCCAAAAATAGTTTTATATAGAGTTATTGGATTAGGGTTTAGGGTTTAATTAGGGTTTAGAGTTTACGATACAGATTAACTGTTTGAATCTGGGGGAAAGGAGGGCAAGAAAAAATGTGACATTTGAACCCTACTAATTATAGGATATGTTAATTAAGGCATAATAACTTGCACTTTGTACCTTATTATAATATGTGATAACGGATGATACATGACATAATTAATACTCTTAAATTCCCTCGATTTAAGCATTCCCGCTCATCAAATCTCGTTAGATCTTTCCGTATCTAGATCTACACATGATTACTTAATTAGATGCAAAGCAACTTTAGAATATGTTTGGTTACAAAATAAAAATAGCTAAAATAGTTAAATAAAAAATAGCTATATTTTATCTTATTAAAATTGTAAACTTTCAAAACTCTTATTATAAATTGTCTCTGTTGGATTTGAATAGTGTCAATTAATAATTACGTACAACCTAGATGAAGTTTTAGTGGACCAAATCAAAGTATCAAGCTGTTTTTCATTTGGATTCTTAAAATTTTAAATATTATATTTGGCCTTTATTGTTTTTACTCAATTTCTAATATATCATATATTAAATATTCATTAAAAATAATATTTTTCATCCATCGTAATATCGTTTTATTTAATTAGTATTGCTAATATATTGAATGGATAACTTGGATACCACAAAATAAAATTCCTGAGCAAAAATGATATTTTTAAAATTGGAAGAATCAAAATGGAAAATAAATAACTTGAAAGGGCTATATATTGGTGGTCTGAATTTGAGGTTTTGACCTACGAACATCCTAACCTCTAGCTGTATGATTTTGAACGAAATTAATATTTTGACCTCAGTTTGTTAGGTATTTTTGGGAAGCTTTTAAAACGTAAAATTAATTGTCTTAGGTTAGATATCACACTTTCTTTGTATAGACAGTTGACTAATTGTGCATTGAATTGAAGCTGAAACATATATTATATAGGTTTTAAATGAAACTTATCTTTTCTTTTATTCTAAATGAAAATGGTGATGATGGAGAAGTAAAATTTTACCTTGTACAAAAATCAAATAATATGTATAATTAGTCTTCTAAGAATATATATATATATATATAGAGTATGGCTAATATGCTTTCGGTTGTATTTCAGTCGAAATACAACAAATCTATTTTTCAATTTCCGAAGTCCAAAAAGTCGATCCAAACCATTAGATGTGTTCTCCATATTGAAATGTGCTTGGAGACCAAATTTTATATTTTTTGGAATTTTTTTACTATTTATTAAGCCACTTTGAAAATCGCTGATCTAACGGTGGCTTAACCAAACAGTGAAACCGTTGGATCAGCGATTTTCAAAGTGGCTTAATAAATAGTAAAAAAATTAAAAAAAATGTAAAATTTGGTCTCCAAGCACATTTCAATATGGATAACGTATCTAACGGTTTGGATCGACCTTTTGGACTTCGGAAATTGAAAAATAGATTGGTTGTATTTCGGCCGAAATACAACCGAAAGCATATATATATATATATATATATATATATATATATATATATAAGTCTTCTAAGAATGTATAAATTTATTTGGACAAAAGTTAAATTAAATATACATATAAATTATTCTAAATAGCATTTACAGTACGTATGGTGTTTCTGTTGTTGTTTATCTTCAAATTAAAGTCACATTAATGTTTCTAACATAACCTAATCTAACAAATAACCTCAAAAATAGGTCTTCGTAAGAGTGCATAAATTTATTGTGCAAAACTCAAGCAGATAAATCAAATATTATGTATAAAAATCTTCTAATTTTTTTTACAGTGTGTTGTGTGTTTCTTAATGTATTTAGTTAATTTAAACCACATTTATGTTCCTAATATCACGAAAACTAACCAATAACCTCTAACATATATATATCCTCTACAAAGAAGAATTTTATGCAAAATAATTAGAATTTGGGGTAGCATGCATTAAGGGCATGCTCCATAATGCTTTCATTAAAAGAAAAATTAAAAAGAAAAGGAGGGGAAACTTAGAACATGAAGATGTTATGTTTTAATGTGCTATTTTGTGATGTTTTGTTTTCATATGTTGAGTAATTTGTTTGCTCAGTGAATATCCTTTGTAAAAATCATGTTTAAGTTAATGAAACAGGACTTGTGCCTTTTTACTCCAATAAAAAAAGGGAGGGAGGGGAGGAAAGCGTGACCATGAACATGTACTGTTGGCCGGTGCAAATTACCTGGTCCAAAATATAAAAATAAAAATTGAAGGGGAGTTACATTAGAGGGAGCAGGCGGGAGTGGAGGTGAGTTTCGTATATAACTTCAACGATTTTGTTCACCTCTGAATCAGGGTAAGAGAAGGTGAACTCTCTGGGTGCTCTCTTTCCTTTCCTTCATGTTCCTTTTCTCTCTGTGAGTGATTGTGGAACATGCCCTACAAGCTTCTGGTGCTCTTAATTTAATACTATTGTAAAGGAGAATAATTAAAAAGAAGGGTTTGGAAAATCTAGTTCTAAATCGGATAACATGTAGTTCTGGTCCTCTTAATTTAAAGTCGCGGATCGCATGGTAACTAATTCCAAAGTACTAAAGCCGAAACGTCCAACATCTCAGTTGAGAATTATTTCAAATAAAAATTATTGCAAGAAATATTATCTTCTTTGACATTATTTTTTGTTTTTCTTCAACAGGTTTCTCTTTAATTATGTTCATACATGAGACTTATTACAATAATGCGTTACAGAGATATAGCAATTAATGGCTAGACTTTAATTTCTTCCACTTCACCTAACGGTTAATTCATTAATATAAACATTTAATCAAATATTTACATTGAAATGGTTGTCATCAATACCAGCTCAGATAGTCAAATGGTTTACTCAGTCAAAGTGATTAAGAAAAATCTAATTAATAACTAACTTTTTAAAATTAATGAACGCCACTAAGGTTTCTGTTTCAATTTTTTTATAATTGGCAGAATGGATATACTATAAGTTCATTTATTTAGAAGTACAACCGAATAGAATAGATAATTTATTTAGAGGTACAAAGTCATTTATTTAGAAGTACAAAGTCTACAGATCTAAGCCAATCATTAATATAGAATAGAATTTCTTGTTCCACTTGACAATATATATATATATATATAGAAACCATTTATTCGAATTATAATAATCAAAGAGAAAGAATTTTAATAGTTGGAAACAAGGAATAATATATATATCTTAAATCCAGCATTACATAATTTGATCTAACATTTCAAAATGGACAGGATAAGGTATAATTAGTATATCCATTATACATTATTTAATTTCATTAACAAACAAAAAAATTGTAAAATGCAAACATAATACAAGGAAAAAACTGATAATAAATGAAAAAAAAAAAAAAAACAAGGAAATACATTGCAATAGAAAACAGCTATAACGAAACTGGTTTCATGTTAATGAAACTGGCTGCTGCACTTTTTATTGTACAAAAAGGAATAGAAACAGTGTCACAAACAACAGACTCACAACGACACTGATGAGGTATTCTGTTGTACTAGTGACGGTGGGTATGATAATCTAGCATCGAGTAAAACGATTGCAGAAATGTTAATACCAAGATGAATACACTGAACACCGAAATACTGACCCATATATTGGGACAACGAAGCCTTTTTTCTTCAATATGATTCTTCACTTGCATGTATAACTCGTAAAGATCCGGCGGCATCTCCTCTACCCAGACTCCAGCACGTATTGTTCTGTAAAAATCAATGACCTCTCTATCTGTCATGGGTGTGCTAGTAATGATGCCAGAACTCCTCAGTATGCTCACATCCTTCTCAGTCTGTACCAGTTGTGACATGCACTCCACGTAGGTGGTGAAGCCATAACCCCGCAACCCGTAGGCTTGCTCAAAAGAAACAAGGTTTTGGATAATACGGCGGCTGTATCCATAGAGGTGTATTTCTGGATTAGAGATCACTCCTCTTGTTCTGAAATATCTTTGACTGAAACTAATATCAAGGGAACAGTCTGATTTTTTCTTTTCGAAAATTACCGAGGAAGCCTGAAGCTCCGTCGCTGTAGAAATATATAGGCTAGGTTCCATGTAAGTCTCTTTTTTCTGAAACCTATCGATTGGCATGCGTGACCAGTGGAAGAGATCCAGAAGGTGGAGACAATCTGGGAATTGACTCGTATCTCTAGATATGCTCCCCCTTGGATAAAAGTCATCAAAGCACGACAAACCAATATCCTTCAATGAATTACCTCTTCGTACATGAATTTGAAGCAATTTACCCATAAATAATTTACCACAAAGAAAGGAATTTGGTTCTCTAGCATGAGCAAGTCACCCAAAAGTTCTCGTGCCTCCAGATTAGACGTAATAATAAAACTATTACATGCATTTTGTATTGCCTCTTCCGCATTGTCTATCTTGTCTTTCCATAATTTAGGATACGGGCCTTGTGAGAGCATCATTATTGTAGACATTATGAAAAAACCATCAATCAGAAGCATGTCAGCAAATTCTTTATCACCCAGCTCAAAGGAACCCTCTTCATAGCAGGCTCGAACTTTGTTTATCTTTGCAGATATCCAATGGAAAAACTGCTTGAAGTCGAGTTGAAACACTTTGGCTGCCAGTATGACCGCATCCCTTTTCTTCTTATTTTTTGCAAAGAACGACCTCTCATTACTTATGTTATGCTTGTACGGACCGAGCGAGACAATACGATCCTTGTACAACTCTTCATCATCACCTTTGTTGCTGAGCTTAAAGATTGAAGGCTGTTGTGTTGGCACTGCATTTGGCGATGGATTGGGAAGGGTGGAACTATTACAGTCCTCTTCTAGTTGAGTTATCAACGTCTCTACCCATGGTAACGTATTGTCGGAGTTCTGGTTTTCTACTGTTGAGTTCGTTGACTCTGTCGTCTCTTCAATATCAATGCAGTGATCCATTATTCTTGCTTTCTCCCTTTCTTGTTCTTGCCCTTCTTTGTTTCTTATCTGCGTATGCTTCTATAATTTGGGATTTTATTGGGTGTTTCCTTTGTAAAGTAGACTGAAATTTGGATAGTATTCCATGGTGGGACTCACTAGTTTACTGTTTTAGATTTACTCAGTCGCTTTGAGATTCGGGCTAGAGAATAGGCAATATTATTTGTGCTTTGAGATTCGAATTCCACCCTTCAGCTCAGGGGTGTTCAAACGGTTCGGTTTATTTGGTTTTAAACCGAACCGAGAAAATTCGGTTTAAATGGTTAGGTTTTTCGGGTTAAATGGATCGGTTCGGTTCGTTTTTTCATTTAATTCGGTTTATCTTGTTCGGTTCAGTTTTTAAAATTTTGAAATCGGTTGAACCGAACTGACCGGTTCTCTTTAATAAAACTGCGCTTCATTTCCACGCTTCTGACTCTTTCTATTTCCCCATTCTCCCGACTCCCCTCTTTTATTTTTTCTTTCTCCCCTTCTCCTTTCTTCATAGTTAACATTAGCTCTACTATCCTCTCCTCTCTTCGGTGGAAAACTCATCTGGCAGCGCAGAGGTTGTCGGGGCGACTTTGCTTGTTTCCACAAAGTCGTTCTCGTCTGGAAATACCTCCTCCTATTCTCTGATTCCGACTGAGAAGTTGATCTTGAGGGCTCGTCATTCTAATTAATTCCAAAATTGAGCTATGGGGCTTGTTCTTCTCCGATTCCACATAGTCTGTACTAAATCTGATTCAAATCTATTGGATATTCTTGCTTGAGTCAATTAATTTGAGAGTATTTTCAAAATAATTTATTTTTGGGATTTCTTGCCGCATTTCTTAGTTGTGTACTTTGAATTGCTGTCAAATGTTTTTGTAAAGCAAAATTTTCTTTTTCTTTGTTTTTTTTTGAGGAAAAGGCTCGTAGGCAGCAAAATTTTCTAGTCAAGGTTTTTGGTTGGCATTACTTAACAAATTAAAAGTTTACTTCGGTTCGGTTCAGTTCGGTTCTATTTTTTATAACTGAAAAAAAGTTTACTTCGACTATTTTAGTTCAGTTTCGACCGAACTAACCGTTTGAACACCCCTACTTCAGCCTGAGCAGAATTCAAACCTCCTGGTCAGGCTGGAACCATCGATTTCAATTAATTAGGGGATGGGTTTGGGCCTGTTTTAAGCCTAACTAATTTAAGCTTCTTTGATCAGGCTACGCACTAATTGGGCCTTGGGCTTTATACTAGATGGTTGCAACTGCAATGATTCGGCTGAGCAAAATCATTATTATTGTTGTTGCTATTATTACAAGCAAATACAAATATATTTTATTAATTTATAATTAAAAATTCTAAAAAATGTATACAGTCCATTTAATTGTATTGTGTGACGATCAATATCATTGCATGATGAACAGTAATTGTATTTTATATAATGACAAAATTTTAATTGCCTAAGCATTGTCAAAAGTGAAAGAACTAAATAAGTCATATCCAAAGTAATTAAGTATTTCATGATATAAACACATAACTGCACAATTACAGATAGAAAATATACAATTTGAAGAAAAGTACATATGTAGGATTTAAGCTATTAAATATATTTCAAAGCAAATAAGATGTTGGGTTCTTAATTTCTTATAACAAGGCTGTCATTATCACATATAAATGTTGTTTTAATTAACTATACAATGTGATTTCTGTGTGTTAAGATCAAGATGGTGCTGGGCCCCTCAATCCTCACCTAAAAGACAGAATGTCAAGGATCCATTGTGCTAATATCCTCTGTGTCTCATATGCAATGTTTCTTTTTCAGTATTTGTTTAATTCAGTTTTTTTTATTTTGGAAAATAAATAAATATCTTTTACTGAATAAAAGAAATGGCTAAAAAATTTAGATGGTATGGAAGTAACCACATATTTGGTGTAGTTCTTTAGGATGTCATAGTGTTGTCCGTTTGACCACACATGTTTCATCTACATATTTTGTGATGTTTTTCTAAGAAATTACATATCAGTTGCAGTTGCTTTAAATTATTTCATTAACACATTTATATATATTATGTTCTCTATTTTTTCAGCCTTCATTACTTTTTTTTCCAAAGCAACAACATTACGGTTCATTTACAAATGTGATTTTATATAGCTCCCGAACGAGTGCCGTAGTGGCATTCTAAGGAACCCCATCAAATATGCGGTTCCTTGCCAAATTTCCTAAATAATCGCATATTTGGTACAGCTCATTCCATATCATCTAAATTCTTACATATATATCTAGTTTATTAATAAATATTTATTTATTTTCTAGAAATAAAAGTTTCTAGTATTGCTATAAATGACTCACCACATGGGTATGATTTTCCTACTACCACAATGAATCTATTAAAAAGTTTTTGCTTGTCTTTCACTATACTGTGACAAGTTTGTTTCAATATTAAACTAGAGGTATATTGTTAGATTGCTACTCTGGCACAACCAAACCAATGTACATGTCAAGCAACCAAAAATTATGACTTAGTGTACAAGCTCAGAGCCGTTTGTCGATCAACCTCATTCGTTATTTTGCCTATAATTTGTTTAATATCTCTTTAATTAATTGCATGCTTGTGGTTATATATACTCTTTTGTTGTTTCATTATAAAGTCCCTATTACTCTTTGAAATATGCAAAATATATATCATTTTGTGTGTGTGTGTGTGTGGGTGGGTGGGGGGGGGGGGTGTAAACTGTATATTGATTAATTACTAAAAAAAACTATTTAAATTTATAATATAATTATACGTTTTTATATTATATGCTCATAAAATGTTATAATATGGATATGAATAACTTAACCTTAAAAAGGAGAACTGATATTATATTTGTTGTAGTTGCTAATATGTTTTTTTTTTACTTTACATGGAAGGTTGTATATTTAAAATTCAGCTGATTTTTTTTTCTTAAATATTATCAATACCAAAGAGTCTAACATTTGTCTATACTAAATAAATTTTAAAATTATAAATTTTGCATGCAAACACACAATTAATGAAGTAGATCGATTTGAACGGTTTAGATTCGCCGTTTGAAATCGATTCGATAAGTTTTGAAGTTGGTGTTATATAATCAATGACACTGGTGTCTTAGTAGCGAGACTCCACATTATATTGTTTCCTTTATCACAATAATTTTATTATTTATTTTATGTATATATTGGAAGAAAAATATGGCGAATATATCAGGATTAATTGGATTCATTATTGGAGAATAAGTAACAAAGAACAAAAAGTCAAAAACATTAGGGGACATGTCAGGAACATGAAACGTAAAAGGAATCAATTCTAGAGGGCAAAAAAGGAAAGTACTTGTGCAAAAGGGAACACTCCTGCAAAACATAAAAATGAAATTTGCTGATTGTACTGACTACTGAGAGCTACTGAGAATTGAAAGAGAATATATATACAAAGCACTTTGGTAACATTAATTAGGGGACACGGCGGCAACATGACAAGGAGGTAAGCATTCCATATTTCTATTGTACAAAATGGCAAGATTTTTATTTCTCTATTATTTAAGACAATTTACAAGTGATGTGTATATATAGTTCGGCTAATGTCATCGTGTTGTAATTTCAATCTAAGTTATAATGAGTCGGTTTTTGCGATTTTAATGTTTGAACAGTTGATCCGAACCGCTCAATATGATCTCCATACTAAAATGTGATTGGAGACTAAATTTTATATTTTTTGAAACTTCTTTTACTAGTTTTTTAGATATGTTCAAAATCACTGTTTTGGATGGTTCAAAATTATCTAAAAATAGTGATTTTGTACATATCCCTGATAATTTCATAACTTATTATATAAAAAATTCCCTGATAATTTATTTTACATTTTCAAAGTCCAATCAATCAATACAAACCGTTCAACATTCAATCTATAATAAAATGTGCTTGGAGACCAAATTTTATATTTTTTGGAATGTTTTTACTACTTATTAAGCCAGTTTTAAAATCGTTGTTTCCAATTATTCAGAATTTTTTCATTATTTATTAAAATTAGTAATTTTTAAACTACCTTAATAAATAGTAAACAATTCCAAAAAAATGTAAAATATGGTCTCCAAACATATTTTAATATAGAGATCACATCTAATGATTTGGATCGACCGTTTGAACTTTAAAAATAGAAAAACTAATTGGTGAGGTTAGCTAATATCAAAACGTTTGTTCCTAGACAGTGGAACAAACAATTTGGTTTTACATTTTCAAAGTCCAATCAATCAATCTAAATCGTTCAACATTCAATCTATAATAAAATTGTGCTTGGAGACCAAATTTTATATTTTTTTACTATTTATTAAATCAGTTTTAAAATAATTATTTTCAATGATCCAGAAATTTTTCACTGTTTATTAAAATCAGCAATTTTAAAACTACCTTAAGAAATAGTAAAAGAACTCCAAAAAATATAAAATTTGATCTCCAAGTATATTTTAATATAGAGATCACTTCTAACGGTTTGGATCGACCATTAATTTGAAGTTTGAAAATAAGAAAACCAATTGGTTGCACCACAACTCCGGAACAAACATTTTGATATTAGTCAACCTTTATATATATAGTGATGCTACCATGCTTTGGGAATTATAGTGGGTGTTTTAATTTCTGCTCATATCTCCATTTTCAAAGTTCAAATAGTCAGTATGAACTTCCTAACATGTTCTTCATATTAAAATGTGCTTGGAAATTTTACATTTTTTTTGAAATTTTTACTATTTTTTTTAGAATTTTTAAAATCAGTGTTTTTCTGAATTTTTTTATTATTGTTTTATTTAGTGGAAAACACTGATTTTCAAAAATTCTATAAAAAAAAAAAAAAAAAAACCTGAAGCAACAATAGTACTGTTTCGGTTGGTGTTTGAGAATACTACGAAAATAATACTATTTGAATAGCATAAAAAGATATTGATTTTGTGCTATTAATTTGAAGTAGCACAAATATTATTTGAATCATATTCTTAAACAATAATATTATTAATTTGTACAGTAGTAACATATATATGCTATTCTTACAAAATATTATGTTTGTAAAATAGTGCAAGAAAACATTTTCTGAGGAAAAGTTTATCTCAAACATTGATGTTAAAAAATAAAAACATCTGTTTTATCTGAGAGAAAAACGCTTCCTGAAAAAGTATCTGTGCTAGAATAGGACATTTCATCCAAATATTGTCAATTTTTTTTGTTTAAATGCTAATAAAAATCGGTCAAATGAGAATAATAATATTATAATAGTTTTAAAAAAATAAAAAAGAGAAAAGAGAAAGGTGAGGTGCCCCTTATGAAGGAAATTTTGTACCTAATTTTGAAAGAGGTATGTTTGAAAATAGCGCGGGAAAAGGAATGTACAGATGGGTTGAGTGAAGAGAGGTCGCTTAGCTTTGTAGCAACATAGACTCAGCACCTGACCCCAACCTCCTCCATCACCTATTCAACAAACAAATATTAGGTGCATGAATAAGACCAAAAACCATAGCCTTCCTTTCTACATATAACCCTAGGAAAAGACCCAGAAGAAGCAAGCTTCATTCATCTCATTCACACACAAATTAACAAACCCAAATTTGATACTGGTTTGTACTTGTTTTGTTGATCAAAATGGAGGCTGGCGCAGGATTGGTCGCCGGTTCTCACAACCGAAACGAACTCGTATTGATCCGTGGCCATGAAGAGGTAATATTTCATAACAACAAATGCTATTTTGTTTTGGTTTTTATTGATTTTAGTTCATTATTTTTCTCCTTTGTTGATATGTGCAGCCCAAGCCGGTGAAGTCATTGAGTGGTCAAGTCTGTGAAATATGTGGCGATGGAGTTGGATTGACAGTTGATGGCGAGTTATTCATTGCGTGCAACGAGTGCGGGTTTCCTGTGTGTAGGCCATGTTATGAGTATGAGAGAAGGGAAGGAACACAAGTCTGCCCACAGTGCAGAACCCGATACAAGCGACTCAAGGGTATGGCACGCGTCTCTCCATTTTACCCATTGCTCTAAGCCATTTTATAACACACACACACACACATACACGGTAGTTGAAATCATCGGTTGATCACTAACGAAAACTTGTTTTGATATTTGAAGGGAGCCCGAGAGTTGAGGGAGATGATGATGAGGAAGACATTGACGACTTGGAGCACGAGTTCAACATGGACGATGATAAGAACAAGCATGAGACACATGATAACCAGCATATTACTGAAGCCATGCTTTACGGGAAAATGAGTTACGGACGAGGCCCAGAAGATACTGAAAGTAACCCTCCTCAATTCCCGCCAATCATCACCGGTACTCGCTCCATACCGGTTAGTAAGAAATATTCGACACCAATAATTTCAATGGAAGATTAATTAGCATCAGTTTTGGTTGTAATAAATCTGTAACTTGGATTGATTGTATATATATATAATTCAGGTTAGTGGTGAACTTATGATGTCTAACGGTCATAGCTTCGCCGAACAATCCTCTTCCCTCCACAAGCGGATCCATCCATATCCTGTTTCGGAAGCCGGTTAGTACCTTTTCTTCTTCAAGAAATTAATCTTCTTTTGTGATTTTAGGTTAAAACTTGTACTTCACACTTTGGTTTTTAAACAACACAAAGTGCAATAAAATAATAACTATTGAATTTCTAGGAAAAAAAAAAGATTGTATCTTAATGAAGTCCATTATTTTTGTATTATCTTGCTAAAAAAAACTATTGTTTTATATATGAAAGGGAGCACAAGTTGGGATGACAAGAAAGAGGGAGGATGGAAAGAAAGAATGGATGACTGGAAATCAAAGCAAGGATTTCTTGGTGCTGATCCGGAAGATGTCGATCCCGACATGCCATTGTAAATATATAGTTTCGGTTTCTTTTTACGGTTGAGATTGATTCACAGTGAAGTAAATTGAAAATCTTAATAATATTTTCAATAAAAAAAACAAAATAATTATCAATATTTACTCCATGTAAATAGACACATATTTTGTGAAATGTCACTGTATTGATTTTAATAGGTCGTAACTAGCCAATATGCATAATTCTAAAAAATTTCCACACCAATTTTTGTTCGATTTTAAAAAAAATACATAATGAAAAATGTTTTTTTGAAGGAGAGAATTAAAAATGAAAAATGGTTTTCTGAAGGAGAGACAATAGATAGAGAAAAATGACAAATTATTTTTTGAAGAAGAGATAAAAGATAGAACAAAATCACTTTAATACAAAAGGGTTGGATAACAGAGAAAGTATGTGATGGCTTTTTTTATCATATAATTCATCATTCGACAGAGTTATCCTGCAATTCTCATTTTGATCATACAAGAAATTCTGTGCTTTTAATGTATTTTTCTAAAATAACACAAATTTTGTATGCAGGAGTGATGAGGCAAGGCAACCATTGTCAAGAAAAGTCTCCATAGCCTCAAGCAAGATTAACCCGTACCGCATGGTTATTGTGCTTCGTCTTGCGATCCTTGCGTTCTTTCTTCGGTACCGTATCATGCATCCGGTACATGATGCTTTCGGCCTGTGGCTTACCTCTATCATTTGTGAGATTTGGTTTGCTGTTTCATGGATTCTCGATCAGTTCCCCAAGTGGTTCCCGATTGAACGCGAAACGTATCTCGATCGTCTCTCTCTAAGGTTGTATTATTTTCCAAGCAAATATTTTTCAGTTGGAAAAAAAATCATATTGATTTTGTTTATATTTTTGTACGGCAGACTAAACATTCTGTTATTAATTTTCAGATATGAGAGGGAAGGTGAACCCTCCCTGCTTTCATCAGTAGACATATTTGTGAGTACTGTCGATCCTCTAAAAGAGCCGCCTCTCGTGACGGCTAACACAGTGCTCTCAATCCTGGCCGTCGATTACCCAGTGGACAAAGTGTCATGCTACGTGTCAGATGATGGTGCATCGATGCTCACTTTTGAAGCCCTCTCAGAATCCGCTGAATTCGCAAGAAAGTGGGTGCCTTTTTGCAAAAAGTTCCAAATTGAACCGAGAGCACCCGAGTTTTACTTCTCTCGGAAAGTGGATTATCTCAAGGACAAGGTTCAGCCGACTTTTGTTCAGGAGAGGCGCGCAATGAAGGTATATATATAATGGAATTATTGAAAAGACGTATAACTTATGAGATATTATCAATTACAAAATAAAGACATGGATATGTCACTATGTGTAAAGACATGGATATGTCACTATGTGTACATGATGCACTTTTCAACTTCAATTTCATAACATATTTTGTACAATTTCTAAATAAAAAGTAACTCTTTACTGCATAATTTATATCCCTGATTATCAGACATGGTTATTTGTCAGAAAATCATCAATATATTACCTTATTGTGACAAACAGTGTACAACCTATGTTACAAAATGAGATATTATCAATTCTTTTTTTACAAAAAACAGAGACATGGATATGTCATAATATATACATGATGCACTTTTCAACTTAATTTCATAACATGTGCTGTACAATTTCTAAATAAAAATAAACTCTTTACTGCATAATTTATATCCCTGATTATCAGACATGGTCATTTGTCAGAAAATCAGCATCATATCACTTATGAAATAGATATGCTAATTTTTTTAATACTAATACTGAAGTCACTCATTAATTTTTATCAGAGAGAATATGAAGAATTCAAGGTGAGGATCAATGCGCTTGTTGCCAAAGCGTTGAAGGCACCGGCAGAAGGGTGGATCATGCAAGACGGCACACCATGGCCTGGTAACAACACCCGCGACCATCCCGGCATGATCCAAGTGTTTCTGGGGCACAGCGGGGGCCACGACACAGAAGGCAACGAGCTCCCACGCCTCGTTTATGTTTCTCGTGAGAAACGCCCCGGGTTCCAACATCACAAGAAGGCCGGTGCCATGAATGCTCTGGTATATATGTGCTCCTTTTCTGATACTATTAATTCTCTGCTCAAGATGCTCAAATTGCATCTTAAAAGTATAGCAAGGCAAATACTGTTCTATTATTGACTGATACAAGTAGAATAATAGTTTTAACTTTGATGTATTAAAGCTCACTCAATCCTGAATATAAACTAAAAACAAAGAGACAATAAAAGAAAAGAACGGAAGTGGCAAAAATGTTACACAAACAATGATGTTATCTGGTAATGCCGAGTATAGTTTTTCGTGGTATTTTATGATACAAGAATAAAATGCTAAGAATACTGTGAAATTGACCCCATACTAACATGAAAAATTTATACAATTGACCCCATAGTTTGAAAGTCTGGTTCTTCCCTGTATGGGAACTATATTCTGACATTGATTTTTTTTTTTTTTGTATGTTGTGTAGATACGTGTCTCAGCTGTGCTCACAAATGCGCCGTTCATGCTCAACTTGGATTGTGACCATTACATAAACAACAGCAAGGCTGTCAGAGAAGCAATGTGCTTCTTAATGGATCCCCAAGTCGGACGTAAAGTGTGCTATGTCCAATTTCCCCAGAGATTCGATGGTATAGATACCAATGATCGATATGCCAACCGAAACACTGTCTTTTTCGATGTAAGCCAAACTACTCAATTACTAAAATCAACACTACTGTCATTAACTGTACAGTATTTGTCTTAATTGGTACTCTGATCTAAACAAATTTGGTGCATTTGTGTTGATGTAGATTAATATGAAGGGCCTGGATGGCATCCAAGGCCCGGTGTATGTCGGCACGGGTTGCGTGTTTAGGCGACAGGCATTGTATGGATACAAGCCTCCAAAGGGTCCGAAACGCCCAAAGATGGTGACATGTGACTGCTGCCCCTGCTTCGGCCGCAAGAAGAACAAGCTATCCAAAGACGGTCTCCCACAAAGCGTAGCCGACGGAGGTAATTAACTTACTGATCCTTAACATATAAAAGAAATAATATTCTTTTTTTACAGTGGAATTTAATGGAGTGAAAAGCAGTATATTTTACAACTGTACAGTTGGCAGTTGAGAAGTTAATTGAGCACTGCTTTGGCTAATCTTGGCCTAATCAGAAAATTTAATTTGATTGAATCTTAATTATATTGTAGGAATGGAAAATGATGACAAGGAGATGTTGATGTCACAAATGAACTTTGAGAAGAGATTCGGGCAATCGGCAGCATTTGTTACTTCAACTCTGATGGAGGATGGTGGGGTCCCACCTTCGTCGAGCCCCGCTGCCCTCCTCAAAGAGGCTATTCATGTCATAAGTTGCGGTTATGAGGATAAAACCGAATGGGGGATGGAGGTAATATCTCACAAACAAAACTAAAAGAAAATATATTAAGCATGAAAAATACAGAGAGATAATCTAAAGGAAAATTTTATCCTGATTTCATCATCTAAAAAATGCAGTTGGGTTGGATATACGGTTCGATCACAGAAGATATCTTGACCGGGTTCAAAATGCACTGCCGTGGATGGAGGTCGATCTACTGCATGCCAAAAAGACCGGCATTTAAGGGTTCAGCCCCGATCAACTTGTCAGATCGGTTGAACCAGGTGCTGAGGTGGGCCCTTGGATCAGTTGAGATCTTCTTCAGCCGGCACAGCCCTCTCTTGTATGGGTACAAAGAAGGACAACTTAAGTGGCTCGAGCGGTTTGCGTATGTCAACACCACCATCTACCCCTTTACCGCACTTCCTCTCTTGGCCTATTGTACACTGCCCGCTGTTTGTCTCCTCACCGGAAAGTTCATCATGCCTACGGTTAGTTTCTCTTTCAGAATACATATTTCCATCAAAAGTGAGCCTATGGTACTATGCATAGCACGGATTAACCCGTACTATGGATTAATATCTTCATTTTCAAAGTTCAACCGTCAATCTAAATCATTCAACACGATCTCCATATGAAAATGTAATTACATTTTTTTACTATTTTTTCGATTGGTAGGAAAATCACTGTTTTTGAATGGTCTAGAATTTTGATATCAAGTGATTTCCTACCTATCTAAAAAAATAGTAATAATGTTTTTAAATTTAAAATTTACAAATACATTTTTATATGGAGATCATATTGAACGGTTCAGACACCATTAAATTAAATGAATCTAACAACTGAACCATTTCATGGTTGTGATTATCGTATCCAGATAAGCACATTCGCGAGTCTCTTCTTCATCACCCTCTTTATATCGATCTTCGCAACCGGCATTTTGGAGTTGCGATGGAGCGGCGTGAGCATCGAGGAGTGGTGGCGTAATGAGCAATTCTGGGTCATTGGTGGTGTCTCAGCCCATCTTTTTGCGGTCATTCAGGGCCTTCTCAAGGTTCTTGCCGGTATCGACACAAATTTTACCGTCACCTCAAAGGCAACCGGAGATGAAGATGACGAGTTTGCCGAACTCTATGCCTTCAAATGGACCACTCTACTTATTCCCCCAACCACTCTTTTGATCATAAACATTATAGGAGTTGTTGCCGGTATATCAGACGCAATAAACAATGGGTACCAGTCGTGGGGCCCGCTTTTCGGGAAGCTGTTCTTCTCCTTCTGGGTGATTGTGCATCTGTATCCTTTCCTCAAGGGACTTATGGGACGGCAAAACCGCACACCGACCATTGTCATTATTTGGTCGATTCTCCTTGCTTCGATATTTTCCTTGTTGTGGGTCAGGATCGACCCGTTTGTGGTGAAGGCGAAGGGACCCGATGTCAGGCAGTGTGGGATAAATTGTTGATTTTTATGTTGTATTATTTTGGTTCTAGTAAATGGTTGATTTTTGATGGATTCATTTAGTGTTGTTAAATGCTGTAAGTTTTTGTGAGACAGTGCAAGGAACAATGCATCTCTGTTTTGTGTGATCTGTTTCAATTGAAGAAACCAAGTTATAGTTTTAAGGATTCTTTATGATATATGGACTCATGATATATTAGGTATTTTTTATGTAGAAATGAGAAGAAGTGCTGCTCCTAAAACAACAAACAGCTCACATGTCAGGACTCAGTACTGTTTGATTCTATATTCTCCCAGTATCAGTTTATTAAATTTCAGATAGTTCAATAAATCTTTTACCAGATTTTTTTCATATTAATCCTGTTACTTGTACCATTTAAAAGGCAATAAAAGCGTTCCTACAGTATAACCCGGGTTTAGAACTTTTGATGGGTAAAGATATTTACAGAGCTGTTTTTCCTTCATGCAGTGCATGAACAATAGAGCCCAAACAGCACTTCTATGACTCGTTCGCTGCATCAAGTGAAACTACTCTGTCAATACCTTTACTTCTTTTTTATTATGAACGCCCATCAATATTAAAAAAGAAATTTACCAAAAGATGAGAAAAAAAAAAAAAAAAAGGAGATAAATTGAAGTTACCAAAAGCCTCTATCGGCTCAATCGATCAACCTCAGATATTCCATTCAACTATTGCTACGATTTTCTTTCCATGTCAGTAGTAATAAAATTACATTGGGAAAGAATATGAAGAGCCATTAACATGTGGTAAAAAAAAAATGTGCAAAAAAATAAAAAAATCCTACTGAAACTTAGTTCTATATATCCTCCTATGCCTAAGTTGTTAGCTTCAAAACCACATCACAATCTCAATTGAATGAGTTGTGTTCTTAGACTCGATTCTTGTATCTGCAAGACAAAGCGAAAAAATAAAAATTGAGATGAACTAATTGGAATATATATAAAATTTGGTACCAGAATCTAAGATTGTGAGTTTTAAGCGTACCTGTAATTGGGTTATTATGGAAAGGTGGTTTCGGTATTCCTCTAGCATGGCCTTCTCTTGTGCCGCTACGGTGCAAAGTTCTGAAACCAAAGATCCTCTACCTTCTACCTGTGATCATACATGAATTTCATACCAAAAATCAAATTTGTGCCGCAAATTTGGGTTTATAGAGGCAAAACAAAAGAAAAAATGATAATGTTATACCTTATCCAACAAACCACAAACCGATGAACCCATTGATTGCATGACATCAATGGCGGAACTAACGGCATTTTTAACATCATGTAAATTTGCCTGCATAAGCAATTAAAATAACTTTCCATTAGTAATGTTAACAAATTTTTCTACAAGGTTCCTATTTATAGGCATTAATTAGCTTCCTTTGAGATTTGACTGTTTAATATTTGTAAATGTATATATTAGCATAACAAATTTTAAATATAGATATTTTATCTGGCAACAATTTCATACCTTGGCACCGGCCGTGACAGGTACACGGAATGTACTTGCTTTAAGAGCATCAATAGATCCTGATAGAGAAGCGGAGTGGTCGTTCTCGAAAAGAGCCCATTGCTCAAGGTATCCAATCTAGATCACAAAAAAAAACATTTATAGTTAGGTTGCGCTTACAAATTTGATAAATTTTTAATTTTATTTTTCTGGTAAAATATACTTACTTGGTCATTCAAGACTAATTGTAGTTTCTCTTCTTGTATTAGCTGTTGCAAATGCATCCTCTTGCTGATAATCGAATCACGCAAGCCTGATAAATTATTCCATACACCATACAGAGTTCCCTGCTTGAGATCAATTAAATGAATGTACTATCAATATGTGTTTATATCATGAATTATTCCAAGTTTGACCAAATTTCCACATGGCCATATGGTACCTTTGCAAAGTGGTCCATTAAAGTTTTCTCTTATTGCCAAATTGGTACAAGTTTATTTTCTTACCTCAGCAACCTCTTTCTGTGCTGACACGGCCTCGGCCCCACGTGCATTTACAAACCGCCATTGTAAGAGCTTGTTGTAATTCATCCTTAACTGGTGTGCATCCTCTATCTGTTTCCCTCTCAGTTGTTTCCCTTGTCTTGCCGCTGCTGACGTGGCACTTAGTGCTGACTGTACAGGTGTCGGTCTGGCACGTACCGGGCTTGGCCGGGTCAAAACCGGCTTATCTGATAGCTTTCTGGTTTTTAGAGGTGTTTTCTTTCTATTTTGGTCCAAATAAGAATTTTTATTGGTAGGGATTGAAATGGGTTCTGATTGAAATGACGCAGAGAGTCTACGCATGGAAGGCCACATCATGTGGCCGGAAGCACTACGCATCTCCAAATCTGTGACACCAATAGGTGTTGCAGGACCCGAAGAAGAAGAAGAAGAACATGAGGAAGAAGAAGAAGGGGAGGAAGGAGGTGGTGTAGGGCGCCTCCTCTCCGCCGACTGGGCCCGCTTGGGAAGAGGGGGACCCCCTGAGTGAATGCCTTTGCTGCTACGGCCGGTGACGGGAGATGCATATCGTTTTGGAGTGGTGGTGGGGTTCAACTTGGAGGAGGTTTGCGGGCCAATTGCACCTGCACCGATGTATTTGTATCTAGAAGAAACTTCTCGAGCCGTGGCCTTGCGCATTGTGGGACCCATCGCAGCACTGTTCTTCTCTGACAGGAGCAGAGGTGCTCGTGCAATATTCTCCGGTTTCACGGTTTTGTGCCGCAATGCAGTTGCCGTAGAATCACTTGCTGGAAAATCCATTGTTGGGATTGAAAATTGAACTCAATTGATTCTTCTTATAAAACTTTAAAACTGCCATTTATAGAAGACCCATAATTAGAAAAAAAAAATAATGCTAACTAAATTAAACTGCATAAACAATGCTAAAAGAAGAAATCTTTACATACCAAGACTATTTTTAGACTTCTAAAAATTCAGTACCGCCGCCAGTTGGAAATTGGTACAACAAAACTACAAAACGAATGGGCAAGAAAGAAGTGTACTGTAGAGAGAGAGAGAGAGATAGGGAACAGGGAATAGAGAAGGTTTTCTCTGAGCTCTTTGCTGGCACATAGAGAGCTTCTCACGAGAGAGCCATGGTTTGGTGAGACTGTTACAAAAGAGGGGCATGCATCAGCACTGGAAAGAAGTGGCATTAAATGAGAATAAGAGGACCACAGTAAAAAAAGGTAAAATTTGCTAACTGACAAAGGGTAAATTTGAGAAAAAAACATGGGGGAATGGCCAAAGACAACACCTACAGCTGCTCTGCTCCACCTGGGGATAATCTCATACCAGTAAATAAAATGTTCCTAAGTCAATATATTCTAACCTACTTTTTTAAATTGAGATAAAAAACTATTTTGGTTTTTCTTCAATAATATATTTTAGCAGTATTGTAAAAACGGCCATTTAGGCCCGCGATCAAACTGTGACGGATTTTTTCAATTAATCAGTCGATTATTTTCAATTATGATCAATTATTTTTTATTATTTCTGATTAATCATTTGGCAGTACCATTTTCGTCTAACAAGCGCATATCATTGTTTACAGCACTGATTTTTAGTTAGTTGTTGGGGTTTACATAAGATTTTTTTTTTTTTAACAATATGGTTGTTCAAGGAATTATTAAGCACAAAGATACTCTTTTGTTAACATTAAATTCCAAACAAAGATTAACAAGTAATCATTAAAAGCTCATTTAATACATGCTTGAAAAAGTAAATTTGCAATTAATTCACAATTCTGAGCCAAATTATGATGCATTAATTAGTGGATTAAGTTTTGTATTCCAGCACCAAATATGGGTCCTAATAAGCCCTAAAAAAGTGCAACACAAGTGGCCCCGCAATTATTAAATAGTGAAAATAAGGAGGGCCTAAATGAAATTATTATTTTATTACATCAAACGGCGGAGATTCTGATAATTGTCAAAACGATCCACGTGTAAAGAGTAGGAGGTAGGTATAATTTTGTTGCTCAATATTTTAACAGAGCTGTTTTAGCTTCATGCAGCGCACCAACCATATGCAGTGCTGTTTTGATTTTGTAGTCCTTGCACTGAACGAAGCTAGAACTGCTGTGTTAAAACACTGTCATAGGAAACAACGGAGAAAGCACATGATAAATTAATTATTACCTAGTACAGTAAAAAATCAGAAACATGTACTGCATTATTCTTTTTTTACTGTATACAATGGATTTTTCTGAAGGTTAATTACAGTAAAATTTTGTCTTTTTTCTACCAACACGTGATTAAATCAAGAAAAATCCAAGGAACAAAATACTCGTAATCATTATAACAAAAGATTACAAATGTAAATGAAGAAGTTTTGCTCATACATCCTCATAAGTAGGGTTCTAAAAACCTACAGGATTATACGTGTCGTGCTATAACCGAATTTGAAATGATGTTCACGGCATGTTACTCACATTGTGACTACACGTGACGTGTTCAAATATAACCGGTCACATTTACCGTGCTGTGATCAGATATTTTGCGTGACGTACAGTATCATGTCAATTTGTTTAAAAATAATCACGTCACGCTAATGATTAAGGCACGGGATACGCAAATCACGACACGGATTGATACACGTACTGTGTCGTGCTATGACGTATCCGGCCAAACAGTGACTTTTTGAGATCCCTACAAAGTTATTAATATTTATAATCTCTGTACTGATGAAATTTAATATGCTCAGTAAAAAAGAAAAAGCAAAAAAAAAAAAAAAATTAAACAACAAGTACAGGGAATTGCAGATTGAAAATTGAATCCTTCTGAGAGACAGTATCCGAGGCAATTTAACAAATACAAATTGAATCAAAGGAGAAATCGTACGACAGCATTAAAATTAGTACTTAAATCAATTGAATAACAGCAGAATCGTGCAAAGAGAACCGATAAAAATAAGCATAAAATAGAAGTTACTGGGAAAGAAACTGAGAAGAAAAGAGACAGATCGGGAGACAAAATCTGACCTTTGTACGGGATGAATGAACGAACCAGAAACCCTAATTTTGATGCGTCGGTTGCTTTGGGATCTGAGCGCCTCCAGGAAGAGAAAAAGAAACGAATTTGATGCAAAATTGTAGAGATTTTTGGTGGTTTTTGATTTGATTGTGTTGAATTGGGAAAAATGGGATTGAAAGGAAAGTGGGAAGTTCCCTCCAAAACTTGTTAGTAACGGTTTCTATTAATTTTGTTTCTAAAAATATATTAGACTATATTGCTATATGTACCTAATTGTTAACACATGAAATTTTCTAAAATTTTGTTACATAACTGATTATTGAGACATGATTTTTATTTACAATAATATTACAAATTTTATGATAAAATATTTTCAAGTCTAGAAGAATTCGATTGTTTTTCTAATTAATTATATTTCTAAAAAATTGTAAATATATTGAGACATGATTTTTTTTATATATAACAATATCACTAAATTATGATCAAATATTTTGCAAGTCCAAATAACTTGACTTTTTTTAATAACTGGAAGATGGTCTATTTAGTGCTTGTATTTAAAAAAAATTATATAAGTTACATGCAAAAGAAAAAGAGAAACGATTTTTGAATAAACAAACATGTTAACATTATCTAAAACAATTAAACATCTTGAATTTCTTGCCTCTAACAAATTAATATTTTTAATTTTTCTGATATTTTGAAATACATGTATATTCTCGCGGAGAAATATTCAGATGGCAAGTTAGTTTCGTGATTTTAATATTTTGTTTTAGTGTTAGGAAAAAAAATATGTTGTTTATTTTTTTAGTTGAACTCTATATTTCTTTTTTATAAATAGAACTCATCAATATTTTAACTTATCCAAGGGATATGTTAGTCTTTTATTTCTAAAAAAATTGTGAAATATTTTACGATTATAAACTAATTTAGCAATATTTATAACATGCTCTCCTTTTTAATTATGTTTTGCATACTAAAACAAATCTTGGCTTTGCCAACTTGTTAGGGACAAACTAGTGTACCCAAAGCATTTACAACATTAAACAAACTAAAATTTCATGTCCAAATTGTGATTATGAATTTTGGATCAAAATGCAAAGCAGCCTAAACGGACTTGAACAAGTCATGGATTGGTCACCATCTCTAATCCAATGTTTGAATTTTGAATTCCTTAGTCAATTTCTCACCTTATAAATTGTTGGTTTTTTTTCAAAAATTTATTTATGACAAGATTGGGTTGGACATGTGAATTCAATTAATTAACTAATGCAACAATACATAAGTTGGGAAATTCAACTACTGTTCAACATTTAATTTTTCAGGACATGTATCCTAAAAGAAGAACACAAATATTTAAATATGTTTCGTACAACTATATCATGAAAATGTACCTAAAATTAAAATCATGTGTGGGCTTCTTGTGGAGTTAGAATAAGGCATTTATTATTAATTTCTTAAGTCAAGAAATATAGGTAAAATATTTTATTTTTAATATGATGGTTTATGAAAATAATTAAAATTATGTTCCACTAAATGATTATTTTTTTGTAATTAATTTATGGCAAGGTTATTAGTTATAAAAATGTTTATTTTGCACCACTAAAAAATAAGGATCTAAATTAAAAATTAAACGAAAGCTAAACAATGATAAATTAATCCAACTTAATCAGATTTGAAAATAATTTTTGTTTTACCAAACCAAAAAAATGCGAAATTTAGTTAAATATTCTATTAACTATATTCGTAAAATATTAATCAAATATAGATTAAAATTTTGCACGAGGGTCGGTTGAATTAGGTCAAAATTGGATATAGCACGATGCAACGTGACTGACATATAATTAGTGCGATTTTGTTAAAATAGACATTTAAATTGATACGAACTATGATTGGACAAATCAAATAAATGAGATCGGAAACATGCCATGTGAAAAATATCAATACAAAACATATACAATTTTGGTATAAATTATTTAACAAAAAGCGCCGTACGACCCATATAATATTCTTTTATATTTTTTTACCAAAATTTTAAAGATATGTGTATTTGAAAGGATCAAATTAAAGCTTATGAACTCGTTGATCTAGTAGCTAAAGCACATGATTTCTGTATGAGAGGTCATGAAGTTTAATATGTTCTGTCTAAGAGCAGCAGACTGTATGATCTTGAGGTAGATTCGAGATGAAAAGAGAAAGATGTGTAAGGTGTTCGGACTCTAACTTCTAACATATTGTGATGTGGAAAATTGTGAACCCCCTCTTCGGCTCAGGTTTGGGCCTTTTTATAGGTCAGCCTACTACTGTCTTGTTGTGTCAAGCCAAGCCTGACAGTTTGCTTGACAGACCATATAAAAGCGGTTACAGAGATCACTCCATTAGAGTGATCTCGGATTTGAACTGGACCTCCCGTGTCGGATTGTCTTACTAAGAAGGCCTTAACAAGTCTTGTTTTGGCTTCTCCGGACTCATTCTGTGTAATCTAATCGAAAGGCTTTAGGAAGCCTTGTTTTGTTGGTTCCCAGTCCATTTCGGGACCCGGCTCTTATAGCCCTGCGGCAAGTGGCCCTATCAAGTTCGAAATTCAAATAGAAAAAATTCTTTATTGTAATAACAAAAGTATTAAATAGTTTAATGGTTTGACTGACCTCCACCTTTTACTTAAAAAAATTACGAACTCATAAATAGGGGGAATTTCATGTATACCCCTCAAAAACTTCAAAATTACGTATTTTCCCCTCTAAATTTTAAAATTACATATTTCCTCCTCTAAACTTCAATAACTCACATATTTACCCATTTTATTGTCTTTTGTAATAAAACTCATTCTAAATTTATAAAATACTCATTTTACCCTTTATTAAAAGTATAAAACGCCCCCATTGAATTCAAATTTGAATATGAAGGGTTCCTCTACCGTCCGATCTGCATGCACCGCAATAAGATCTGTGCATATTCACTTCAAGATTCGTACTGATCTAGTGCGCATAGATTTTAAAGCAATTTGATCAGCGTGCATCGCATTAAGATCTGTGCATGTTGCTTCAATATTTGTGCATGTTCGCTTCAAGATTCGTGCTGACCTAGCACACACAGATCTTAAAGCAATTCAGACGGTAGAGAAACATTTCAGATTAAAATTAGAGCGAGATGGATGTCTTATGCTTTTTAATAAAAAAAAGGTAAAATGGGTATTTTATGAATTTAAAATGTGTTTTAATATAAAATATAATAAAATAGGTAAATATGTGAATTTTTGAAGTTTAGAGTGAGAAATATGTAATTTTAAAATTTAGAAGATACAATGTGTAATTTTGAAGTTTTTGAGGGGTACACATGAAATTCCCCCTCATAAATATTTATCAGTAAATCCGTACATGTATCAATGCTGACGTATGCATGACGTAAAGTGGAGAAATATTTGGTGGTATAAGTCACATAGTTGGTTCAAGTTAGAGGAGCTAAAAATATGTCATGATAAAAAAAAGGTTTAACTTTTTAAAATTTTAATATCACTTGAGTACGGATTAATTATCCAATTTTATAATTAAATTATGGCAATGCAACTTGATGGGTGCAAGTGTGCAACCAACATGTGAGAATAAAGACACCACATGAATCAGTACAAAATACAGAGATTAATTATATGAATATTACATAAACATTTAAAAATAAAATGTTCATAACCAAACTTACATGTCAAATTTCCATTATTTAGAAAGAAAGAAAATTATATAAGGAAATTTTAACTACAAAATACAGAATTCTAAATTATTTATTAAATGTATATACAAAGTTATTTATTTATATGTTTTAGAAAAGTATGGAGTCCATTTTAGAAAATTTGTAAAATTTATAGGGGTCGAATAAATTTATTTGTAGTATTTTAATTACCAAAAATTAGGGAACAATTGAATCAATTTCAAAGTGCCGATTTAGAAACAGAGCTCCATTATGACGGAGGAAGGCTATGGTTATGTACTTATGTATTTCTGTTATGAAATTATCATTTTAGTCTCCTAAACTCGATGTATAAATGATATATTATGGTTTATTTGAGAATAAGTGATCTTCAGAAAAAAAAAAATTCCTAATAAAATCAACGCATTATATTTTTACCAATAAAAGAAAGGAAGTGCTGACAAGTACATATTTTTTTTTTGACAAAACGGACAACATTTAATGACAATATTTAATTAATTTAGAGATTAATTGCATCTAATCCTATTTTAGCCGTAAACATGAATGTTTAAATTTAGAGGTTCTATTTTAGACCGGAACCCAATAGGAATCAACATCATCTAAGGTACCTCAAAGTTTGAGTTTATATTAGAATGGTTTGATTTGCTTTGACACATATATATTAAAGAATTTTGTACATTTTATGGAATCCAAGGTTCTAAATAGCGCGCTATGCCGCTATAGCGCCATTATAGCGATTTCGGACCACTAAACTATGGTGCTATTGACGTTATTGCGCGCTATATCGCACTATAGCAGCGTTATATGGCAATAGCGTCGTTTTTTGAGCTACTCCGCTATAACGCGATAAATGCTATTTAAATCTTTAATGGAATCTATACTCAAAATTTGAGTTACCTCATAAAATTCAGACTGCACCCACAAGAGAGTGAGGGACATCATATAATACTAGTATTGTGCCTATACGTTGTTACGAGATCAAAATTCAAACATAAAATAAAAAATAGAAGTAAATAAGACAACAAAATTTCATATTTAATAATATTTTTCTTTTTATAATTTCTCTTTATTCAATAATAAAATGAACTATTTTGTCTTTATCTCTCTTAAATAGAAAGGTAATTAATATTTAGTGAGCAATCATATTAATTACTTTTTTTATTTTGTTGTAATAAATAACATAAAAAGAAAGAAATAAATATTATTAATTAATTGCTTTTATGGCAAGATTCATATGAAGAAATTGTAAAGAGAAATCAGTATAGCGAGTGTTTAGAGAACTAAATAAAAACTTCAACACAATAAATGACAATACATTACCACATAAAATCACAATTACATAATTTTTTTATCTTAATTATTTAAAATTCAACATATTAAATTATAGTCGTTAACGGTGGACATTTACATACTTAAGACTTAATATTAAGTAATTAATATAAGATTTATATTAATATAGAGCTTCAAAAATAAAATAGAATTAAAAGGAAAGACCGGATTCTGGAAGGGTGTTTCTTCAAAAAAAATAACACTCCACGTGGCGCTTGCGCATCCATCTTCAATCATGAAATAAAAATAAAATAAAAATAAAAATAAATATATAAATAAAAATAAATATATAAATAAAAATAAATATATAAATAAATATATAAATAAAAATAGAGGTTGGCTAATATCAAATCAGTTGTTTCTGAGGTCCCGTGCAACCAAATCGTTTTTCAATTTTTGAAGTCCATATCGTCAATCCAAACCGTTAGATGTGTTCTTTATATTAAAATGTACTTGGAGACCAAATTTTACATTTTTTTTTAATTTTTTTACTATTTATTAAGCCAGTTTGAAAAACGCTGATCCAACGGTGGCTTCTAATTTTACTATTTTCTTAAGCCACCATTGGATCAGCGTTTTTTAAAGTGGCTTAATAAATAATAAAAAAATTCCAAAAAATGTAAAATTTGGTCTCCAAATACATTTTAATATAGAGAACACATCTAACTGTTTGGATCGACGATTTGGGTTCAAAAATTGAAAAACAATTTGGTTGCACGGGACCTCAGGAACAACTGATTTGATATTAGCCAACCTCTATATAAATATATAAATAATTTGAGTAAATGAACGGAGGTTAAATCCCAGGACTGTCGGCAGGTAAATTCCAGAAATAGTGTTCATTTTTTTTTTCATATTCTGTTGCAATTTACATTAACATAATATAATATATATGTAATATAGAAGAGGGTTCAAATGTCGTAGATTTTTTAAATAAAAAAAAATATATCGTAGATTTTTTTTTTTTCGCATAATCACGTCTTATATTTTTTTAATTTTTTTGGTTAAAGTCTGAACTAGTTAATATAATTTTTATATTAAATTATGTTTGGAGATCAAATTTTATATTTTAGAAAATACATTATTATTTTTTAAATAGATACAAAATTACTGTTTTTTAATGGTCCAGAAAATAACTTTTGTATCTATCTAAAAACCAGTAAAAGTTTTCAAAAATATATAAAATTTGATTTCCAAAAACATTTTAATATAGAAATCATTGTGGTAGTTTGAATCAACTTTTTGAATTTTAAAAATACAGATAAAAAGTACGAGACACCATAAAACAAGAAAGGACAAGCTATTTTAATTCTCCTCTATAATATAATATATTTTTCAAGAGATTGGGTTTTGTCCAAAGTCTATTGGACAAAATTTATCTAAAATCAAGTTTAAACGTCCGATTTGCATTGAGATTCATGCAAACATATTTAAAATTAATAAATTTAATGGTTCTTTGAATCTAAATGTTTATACATATTTTGATGCAAATCAGACGGTTTATATCAGACTTTGAATGAGACTTTGTCTAAAGCTATTTGGACAAACCAGTTTTCAATTTAATTTATATTGAGATGGAAGTATCCGTAAAACATGAATTAGTATTAAAAAGTTTAATCGGAAATTCGGAACAGCTAGTAAAAATTCAATCAACAGCATAATATTTATTTTCCCGTTGTTCATGGAATGTATAATAGAGAAAAAGAAATTAGCTTGTGTGGGGGACAATCCTTTTGTTTTATATGTCAAACCACCACGTGTCCCTTATAATTGCTATGATCTTCATTTTTATTATTGACACGGTATCTCAATGTATCTGGCTTAAATGACAAAAAAGAAAAGAGAGAGAGAGAGAGTCAGACTGTCAGAGAGACGGATCCGAATCTGCTGTGATTCTTTACTCTACAATTTCTGATTTTCCAATTCAGAGTAGGTCCAACGCGGACCTACTTTGATTCGATGGGTTAAATAACTATTCGATTGCATTAAGATCCGTGCTAAGTACATTAATATCCATATAAGTCTGTTTTAATTTCCGTGCGCACTAATATTTATGCTAATCGTACAGTTATAAAGCTAATTGAACCTAAAAGTAGGTCCGATGCCCATCAGACCTACTCTCATCTCCGGCTTTTCTCAATTCAACTATTCTTATGAGAATCGTGTAAAAAATTAGCTACTTTGAGATACATGTACAAAAATTATTGGACAGTTAGGGCGTGTTCGACTACCACTGCAAAGTGAATTTTTTTTTCCCACAAGAACAGTGTCTCGGCCATTCAAATTGGACCCGAACCCAAACTCATTTCTGTTCACAGCCGAACACGTCCTTAGATGTGAAAAGGCAGATATTTTAAGAGTACTTTTCATCTTTTAAGATCGCAGCAGATATGAATTTCAGAGAGACATGGTATCTGGCTTCTCTCCAGTTCTATGAAGATGGGACCCAAACGTTGCATTTTTTTTTAATCTCTTCACTAAAATGTGGAGTTATATATATTTTTCAAAATAAAATATTATAATATCACCATACTTTCTTAATAACACATTCATCTACCAAATACCATTAATTTCTTCAAAATACTGTTGGAATGCTAACAAAATTCAAAACAAATTATATACTTGCAAAACAAAAATAATTCTGCCGATGTCAAAATTTTCTTAATAGTCATAACGGTACAATGGTAGTAATTCTATTTACACAATGTAATTAAGCCGTTGGAAATTTCAATAATATTTTACACAAATAATAATAATAATAATAATAATAGAGAGGGTTCCAATGCATTCAAAATTTCATGCTTCCACTTGCTTCCAATCCTTTATTTTTATTTTCAAAGTCCGAACAGTCGATCTGAACATCAACATAACCTTCATAATAAAATATGCTTGGAGACCAAATTTTATATTTTTGGATTTTTTTTACTATTTTTTAAGATAGGTATAAAATCACTTTATCGGATGGTCCAGAATATCTTTAAAACAATAATTTTATACTTATCTTAAAAAATAGTAAAAAATTCCAAAAAAAATATAAAATTTGGTCTCCATGCATATTTTATTATGAAGATCATGTTGAACGATTCGAATCGACTATTTGAATTTTGAAAATAAAGATAAAAGAGATAAAGAATTAGAAGCAAATAAGAGCATAGAAATTTGAGTGCATTGGAATTAACGATGATGGCGAAGATCTTGCATAGATAGCGAGTCAAAAGACAAAACCTTAAAAAAAAAAGAAAAATAAATTTAAGAATTACAAAAATAGTAATTAATTTAGATACTTTTGAGGAATCAATAATCATGGCACATGCTTAAGTGGCACCACATCATGGGTTGCTCATCTTTGTTGGGACCCACTTATATGTGCATTCTCATGCAATGATTCCCGCCGCTAACACGTGGCAATCTCTCACTATTTTTGTTTAGAAAAAAAAAAATTGTCGGAAAGAATAAAAAAATTAGCTGAAATTTCTTATTTAATAATAAAATTTTCAAAATAAACACCTAACAATATTAAAAGAAATTCGAAATTATATATATGCATTTTCAATTAGAAAGACAAAAAGGATTGGTATTTAAAAATCCAATTTTTGAGGGCCGTAATGAAAGTCGAATAATTAAATAACGGTGTTGCGAAAAAATTCAATTAACTTTTTTGTTTATATAAGAAAAAAAAATGAGATTTGCTATATATTTATAATTCCAACAATATTTAAATTCTGATTTACTTGTAATATATTTTTACAGGTTTTTTTAGAATTTTATATTCATTAAATAACAAATTTCAGCAAAATTAGATTTTATGAATCACAATTTTAAACATTTAAAAATGAGCAGGGTTCAAATGCATCATATCCTTATTTTTGTTTACAAAATTCGAACAGTTGATATGAACTATTTAACATGATTTTCATATTAATTAAAATGTGCTTGGAGATCAAATTTTTTATTCTTTTAGAATTTTTTTTACTAGTTTTTTAGATAGGTACAGAATTACTATTTTTTGTGTCAAAAAAAATATAAAATTTGGTCTCCAAACATATTTTAAAAGATTATGTTATTAAGCAATTAGAATTGACTATTTGAATTTTAAAAAACTGATATAATTAAAGATGTGAAATATGAGTTAGGCACAAAAGACGAAATATTTTAATCCTACTCTTTAAAAATATAAAAAGTTCAAACTTTAAAAGTTCGAATTGAGTATTTATGGAGGTTTAAAATATTAGAATTCATTTTAAATAAATGTGAGAATTTTATATATGTCTTTAAAAAAACCACTATTACATATTTTCTTTTTTAAAACTTATAGTATCATATTTGTTCTTCTAAATTAAAAAAAAAAACTCACAAATTTATGTATTGTCAGCTTTTGATAAACTTAGCTTGTCATTTTTTTACATCTGACTTTTTACTTATCATATAACATATTAAGTTATATTAGGAGTGGCAATGAGCTGACTCATCACGAGCTGGATTTATCTCATGATTGACTTGTTATTAGTCACGAGCTGGATTTATCTCATGATTGACTTGTTATAATAACAGAGTGAGCTGAGATTAAGAGGCTAAGCTAAAATGTTAGCTCATAATCAGATCGAGTTAGCAATGAATTGGACTGAGTTGGCTTGTTTAGCTTGTGGAGTTTTTTATTTGAACTACTATCATACAAATTAAAAAAAAGATAATGAAGTCCATCAAACAAAGCATCAAATATTCATTTCTAAATGCAGTTAATAGAATGAAACAATCCCATCAAACAAAGTAATTTATAGAATAACAAAAATGCATAAATATTGAATAAAAAACAACAAATCGTAAACCCTAACTTTTCATCTAACGGATCAGATCAAATCATAAAATCTATCTAACGAGCAAGCTAGGTCTAGCCCAAACTCGTTTAATTTGAACCGAACTAGCTAGTAACAAATGAGATGTTAATGATCGAGTCATGGATTGATCCAAAAGCTACGATTCTTTTTTGCCATCTCCAAACATTGTTGCAAATTTGTGTAAACTACTCGTAAAATGAACTTGACGAGGATGAAATGAATTTCAGCAAAAAAGTGTCAAAAATCAATATAATTGATCTATGTTTGTCAATATCAATGACACAATGACTCCATAGTCTATACCTTTAAATTCTAATTAAAAGCACTTTCTATGTTTTGAAGGTTAATTAAGACGAATGATAAAACTTATAGGTTGTATTTGGTTGAGATCTAAAATAAAAAAGTATAAATTAGTTATTCTAAATTAGATCGTTTAAGCTATTCATAATTTGGTTGGAATTTTGTAGCTTAAGTTATTCTAAATTAGATCTTCTAAGTTAAGCTACTTCTTGTTTAGGTGAAATTTGTAGCTTAAGTTATGACTTGTGTTGATTTTTTCTTTCTTTTTGGCTTCTTTTGTATGCAGTCCTAGTTAGAAATAAAATTAAAATATGATAACCTAATAAAATAAATAACATTACATAATATGAGAAAGATAGCTATATCCTAATTAGAAATTTAAAGATATCAATATATCAGTACATAACTTAAAAATTAATTAACAATCAAATTAAAATAAAATACATCAATGAAGAAATTGAATACAAATTTAAAATTGATATATACAAAGGTTGATAGTGTTTGGCAATTATGTGAAGTTTAAATTTTAAGCTGTACTAAGGAGCATCCGTTCGACAATAAAGTTGTAAAGTAAATTTTTTCTTTTCTGAAAGTTTTTAAGCTTAACAAAATGCTTAAGCCATGTGAAATCATGGCTTAAAAACTTGAGCAAGGTTAAAAAAGGTGGACAAAAAAAGTACTAAGGAGGTAACATTAAGTTTGATAAAGAAACACCCGTTCGGTGAGTTTAAGACTAGTCCTAAAGAGCTCTGCTGAACAAGTTAAGACTTAAATATCTTATTCCGTCCTTGAAAAAAAAAACGAATACAAATTTAAAACTGATTTATAAAAAGGTTATTTGAAGGACCAATGAAGAAAAACAGATTTACACTGAGAATATTTGCTTTTTTTTTTTTTTGAACATTGAATATTTGTTTCAGACTCTTTAATCCATACTTTGTCCTTCATTTGGGTTCTGACACTGTGACACAGACTATCACACGGTGTAGCGAACGAATCATACAGAATAATATATTTGTAAACGCCACAGAATATTCTCAGCTTGATTTAAATGATAATCCATACTTTTGTCCTTCTTTTGAATTATGACACGGACTATCACATAATGTAGCGAGTCATTTCATGTAGTTTCTGTGTGCCATACAAAATGATATATATGTACTAGCTACAGAATATCTTAATTTTCTCAGCTCAGCTCCAAATCTCTGGTTTGTTCCAAGCTCCACTCGTAGCTCCTTGAACAAGGTGAGACCGTCTGAATCCATATTTCTAAAGTATCTCTAATTTTCAGTTTAGATCAAGACCGTCAGATCTGCTTTCACACGATTATTAAAGAAATCCCGTGCATTCTAACTCGTGCCGGATTGATCCGTATTCTCATCGGACAGTTTAGATCAAACTTAAATTTTGAGTTAATTTAGTGGATCTGAACCCTAGCGAGACTACCTAAAACAAATTCTTTTTTTTGAAAAGCTGATAGGTGCTATCAGTAAAATACCTAAAACAAATTCGTGCGACATTTTCTTCCTAAAACAAATCAAAATTTCAATGGGAAATAGCTCATCCATGCTCACTCAGTATGACATCGAAGAGGTTCAGGAGCACTGCAATCACGCCTGTAATTTCAATTTCTTTTTGGGTACTGTTGGTTGAATCCATGGTTAATTTTTGAGGAAATTTATGATAAAGTTGCGATCTTTTTCTCGATCTGATTTCAGTTTCTCAGCAAGAGATACTGTCTCTGTACAATAGATTCTGTCAGTTGGATCGAAACAGTGGTGGGTTCGTCTCAGCTGATGAGTTCATGTCAGTTCCTGAATTCGCAGTTAATCCTCTTGCTCAGGTTGGTAAATTAGTTTTATGATTTATCCTCTTTTGGTTTCAAAGAAAATGTTGCAACTTTACTGGTAATGAATGAATTTTTTTTACCAGAGACTATTGCGAATGGTAGATGGATTGAATTTTAAGGAGTTTGTTGCATTTCTATCAGCATTTAGCCCTCGAACAACGCCTCGGCAAAAGATAGAGTGTCAGTAAAACCAATAACTTGCTTTAATTATCAAATTGTATACCAGAAAGCGGTTTTCTGGAACTCTTGCTTATGATGCTTCAATTTTGTTGCAGTTATTTTCAAGGTTTATGATTTAGATTGCAATGGGAAAGTAACATTTGATGACATTTTAAGTATTTTGAGGGACCTAACTGGATCTTTTATGAGTGAACAACAAAGACAGGTCAGAATCGACATCTTTTTTTTTTTTTTTTTTTTTTGTAATTCGATAACTTTATCACTTTTGTTTAATAAAGAAATTGGGGCATTTAAATCACATTGTAAAGGTTGTTTATTTACATTAAACTAATTAAAAAAATTGTTCCATTGACTTCAACAGGAGTTGCATGTTCCATAATTGTAGATACAAATTTAATAGAGTAACAAGTAGATTTATTTATTTAATAGCTTTCTAACGGAACAATTTGTTGTTTCTGTTATCTTAGTTGTAACTGCTACGATTGTCTCCTTTTTGTAGAAAGTTTTGGCGCATGTTTTTGAAGAAGCCGGCCTTTTACCTGATTCATCCCTCGGTTTATCTGATTTCATAAAGGTAGTTAAATTGCCATACTATGATATCGAAACTGATACGGTACCAAAAAGAAATTGGCTTGAATCATTTGTACCGGTACCTGGTGCTTGTTATTGAACTAATCTTTCTCTGGTTTTTAAGTAATAGAATCTTTTTGAGTGAGGCTATGGTACTATGCATAGGGTCGATTGTTTCATTACTACGGATCGATATTTTGATTTTCAAAGTTTAAATAGTCAATCTGAACCATTCAACATAACCTCCATATGAAAATATTTACTATTTCTTTAGATAGATAGAAAATCACTACTTTTGAATGGTCTAGAATTGATCTTTAGATCAAGTGATTTTCTACCTATCTAAAAAATAGTAAACAAATTCTGAAAAATATAAAATTTGATCTACTAACACATTTTCACATGGAGATCATGTTGAACGGTTCAGATCAATTGTTTGGACTTTGAAAATAAAGGTAAAGATCCATAGTACGGACCAATATGCGCTATGCATAGTACCATAGACTCATTATTTTTTATCCCAGAAACAATTTCTGGCTCACCAATTTCTCGATTTTTTTGTTTATTTTTGGCACAGATATTTGGTAATTCTGAACTAAAAATGGAGGTTGAAGTCCCAATTGACTAGGAGGAATATGTTATGTATTTTTTATTTGCAACGTCATTTTAGATTATTGCACATCCTTGTTGTAGCTAGCATTTTGTAACTATGTAGATGTGTTGATGAACTCCGCTCATATTTTCATGTCATAACCGGCCGAATATAGGTTTTATTCGACATAGTGACTTTGTTGCTGTTGCCATTTGAGATGCTCTTATTCCAGGGTTTGATTGGTAATTCTATTATTTAGTCTCTCTGCTTATTTATTTTCATGCTCAATACATTCTGATTATACCGGGGGAAATATTATTCTTTCTTGCCTGATTAGTTGGCAAGAAATATTTTTGTTTTATTGTGGGCGATTGCATTTGTGTTGCAATTTCTCGTGTTTGTAACACAACAGATAACTTGCTATTTATGTCAGTTCCTGGGCAAATTGATATTCAGCTCAATATCAGGTTTCTTGAATTTGATAGGGTTTGTTATAGGGGTGCAAACGGATTGGATGTGGTTCTGATATTAGATGGATACGTACGGATACGGATAGGATATCGGATATCCTAAGATATATACATAATTATTTTCATAATATATATATTAAATTATATGATATATATTTCTACTATTTAGATACTATTATTTAAATTATTTAAAATTCAAAACTGTATTTGTATCTGCATAGATATTCAGATATCGGATTGTATCAAATTTTCAGATACGGATATTGATTGTATCAAATTTTCAGATACGGATGGATAATATCCGATCTGTTTGCACCCCTAGTTTGTTATGGATAAAAGGCCTTCACATCTTAGGTTTTTATATGAAACAAACACATTCAAAATTGGGCTGACAAGGCCTTTTTGTTGGTTTTTCATTTTTCAGGGTTGATAGGGTTTTATCATCCATATGCCACACAAATACACAATTGAGAATTTGAATTAGGAAACTCATCATCGGCTGACATGTGATATGTCCTATTTGATTTGAATTATATACAATATATTATGTTTTAATTTTGTAAAAGAATTTTAAAATTTGGTACTAATTCATTACATGGTTTAAATCGGGTGTTGTAGTTATGCTTGATTTTTTTTTATCCATAGCATTAGAAAATAATAAATTAAATTGGTAGTCATTTTTTTCCCAAAATTTTCAAAAATAGCATTAACACAATGATTTTTAATTATTATATGAGTGCACGTTTTGTTTTATTAAATAAGGGATAATATTATGAGAGTACTAAATTTTTGGTTTGTCATAAAAGGATGCTAAACATTTAATTTAGAAAATTATTCTCAAATATTTTCGATCTGCGAGTAGGGGTGTAAACGGAGCGGATAATGCTGATACCATATCCACATTCACATTTCAATGAGCGGATACGGATAGTAAACGGATGTCAAAATGTAAAACCAAATCCACGTTAAACGGATACGGATACAGAGCGGATACGAATAAGGATTCGGAACGAATAATTGTCGGATAATTGAGTTACTAGTATCGTGTCCGTGCGTTGCAACGGAGACATATTATAAGAGAACAAAAAATCTCATACAAATATGACATATTTCTAAATTCAAATTACAAATAAAAAGTAAATTAGTGTAATAAAATTCAATGAGAAATAACGTTGATAAATTGCAAATTGCAGATATCATAGTAGTAGCTATATATATATTGTAAATAGGTTGAGAATAAATTGAATGACATATTTCAATGTAAACTCCAGAAATAAAATCATTCAATAGAAAATGGTAATACCCCGAAAATTTGAATTATTATTATTTATGATTAAAAGATTTTTATTTAAATACTGAAAATACTAAATATATCTTTTAAAAAGATTCTGAATGATATAATTCTGAGTAATATAATTGTAAAATTACTATTTCATAAATTTAGTTTATTTTATTTCTATTTTTGTATTATTTCTAAATCACAATATAAACCTATCTAAATATATACACATACACGTAGTCTTCAATCATTCTGCGAATATCACAGAAATTATAAAGTAAGCATTTAATTTGGATTTAAATAAGAAATAATAAGAATTAAGAAGAAAAAAACCAAGAGGCGCGGCTCACGACCTCTTTTAATTAACTCCTTGCCGTCCCTAATCTAAACCCCATTCCATATTTAAATTAAATTCCCTTTATTTTAGATTATAACAGCCCCTTCTTAATTAATTACTCCTGCCGTCCCTCACTTTTGTATTCCAAACCGAATCCCCTTTAAGTTATTTCAATTTGCTGCCGTGCCTTCATCTCACCATATAACGAAAAACAAAATGAAAATGAGAATCTGATGCGGATTATCATTTGATTGTGTGCTTGATTGGAATTCCGACTACGTCGCAGTGATTATAGACTGTCCTTGCAATTCAATTTGAAATTCCGAGTATCTTGTTATCAGGTAACCGGACTTCTCTATAATTTGTGTTTTCGTTTTGTATGGTTGATTTGAATATGGGTATTGCATATTGAATTATGATGGCATATTTAACGGGATAGCGGGTCTGAGGTTGGAATTTGATATGTGATTATAGCCTCTTGTTGTTGGATGGATTTCCCAGCGGATTGGCGGCCTTCCAGTATTGGATGGATTTCCCACTGGATTGGCGGTTTTGTGGAATTGTGTTATGTGGAAGTTGGGAATCGCCTGTGTGATGGGATTCCAACTGTGTGAATATGATGTGACTTGTTTTACAGACAATCTAGACCGATGTGCTATCCCGGTTAAATATACGTGCATAATTTTATGTGTATTTGTGTGGATTAATCCGGTCTGTTTTGAATGGTTGTTAAATTAAGCCTATTATAGAGAAGCGCGTCGTTAAATAACCGGTTACTGAGCTTTGTAGCTGACTCCGTTTGTTATTTTGTTTTCTTTCTGTTGGCAACGTAGGTTAATGGACCAAGGAAAGGTGTGAAGATGCTTATATAATCACGCTCCGGATGGTAAAAATCTGGGGTGTGACAAAAATATATAGTATAATTAAAAATCTTTCAATAGAAAATATATGGTATAATTAAAATGAGAAGGGTTCCAATGCCTCATCTCCTCATACCTCGTTCATGCCTCATATTCTATATCTTTGATTTAAAGTCCAAACAGTCAATTTAAACCACTCAACATGATCTCCATGTTAAAATATGCTTGGAGACCAAAATTTACATTTTTTTAGAAATATTTACTATTTTTTTAGATTTATTGAAAATCGTTGTTTTTCAAACAAATCTGGACCATAAAAAAATAATGATTTTCAATAAATCTAAAAAAAATAGTAAAATTTTTCCAAACAAATGTAAAATTTGGTCTCCAAGCATATTTTAACATGGAGATCATGTTGAGCGGTTTAAATTGACTGTTTGGACTTTAAATCAAAGATATAGAATATGAGGCATGAATGAGGTATGAGGAGATGAGGCATTGGAACCCTCCTCATTTTAATTATACCATATATTTTCTATTGAAAGATTTTTAATTATACTATATATTTTCTATTGAATGATTTTATTTCTGGAGTTTACATTGAAATATGTCATTCAATTTATTCTCAACCTATGTAATAATTATTAAAATAGCTGAATAAATATACATTTTGGAACCATTAAATAATTTTATAAAATTAAAAAGAAAATATTTAAATAAAGGAAGATGTAAATTATGTATTGAATAAAGATTAATGTTGCTCGAATAATTTATGCTAAAAAAGTTGGAAATTTGTAAAAGAAAAATATACTTCAAAAGGTAACTGTATGAAGTATATTGTTGGAAATTTCTGTCATGAATAGCATTCTACATCTATTTACCATAAGTATCATTCTCATTGGATTTTAATCAAATAACATATTAAATACGGATTAAATAGTGATTGTATATTTTTTTGTTGATAAGGTTGTCCTTTTAGATTGTATTCTAAATAACAATTTTGGAAACAAAGAAATAAGAAAATAATTTAATTGAGAAATAAGGAAACATATTGCTAAAGATTCATTCAATTTTAATTATGACAAACCATATAGCAGTATGTGTGGCGAGTATGTTTTTAACTAAATTTAGACTTCTACATATAAAACAGATATATTTAATCAAAAGATGACAGATTATGTGATTAGAGGGCTGATATTAAATTTGAAAATTCATCTTACAATCTCAGCCGTTGGTGGATCATGACAATTACGTGCATTATATAAAAATAGAGATATGAAATTTAAGATATAATAATAATTAATAAAGTTTAAATATAAAAATAAATGAATAATTTAATTAAGTTTAGCATTTAAGTTAGTTTATATAAATTTAAAATTTAAATTTATGAAAATAACAAATAAAAAACAAAGTTTATAATATTTAATTAAAAACAAAGAGGAATCACGTGGGGACTGGGGTCGGACGAGAATGGAGAGATCCATTTCAGAAAAGAAGGAAGAAAAGAAGGGAAGAGGTGCAATCATGTGGGGGCGGGGAGAATTCAAACACAGTAGCTTTGTCTGGATAGTTCTATTCATGTAGTCCCACAATAATATTTTAAATAAGTAGTGGGATGTATATAAGTGGAGAGAGTGTTGTGGAGAGAGAGCAGAAATAAAGTGAGGGCGCGTGGGTAAAAGTGTAAGTGAGTGTCGGGTTTTCAAAAATGAATTGCTGAGAGTTTTCGGATCTGGATATATACGAATATCCGCCTCCGTTTAGGCTCTTAACGAATTATCCGTATCCGTTTATTCCGGATTCGGATAATTAGTGGTTGTGGAGCGGATATCCATCCGGATAATCCGGCTCCGTTTACACCCCTATCTGTGACTATTAACTCTCGAACTACTAATTTAGCTTAAAATTCGCGTTTACGAAAAGAATTGAAGATAAAATTCGCGTTTGCCTATATTTTTCAAATGGAATTTCACTAATATTCTACAAATTAAAAACCATATCATAAATATTTTAATTATACTATAAACCTCCAATCATATTATGGTTTTTCCGTAATCAAATTTGTGCATTTAATACTAGGGAGATAATTACCACTAATTTACAACGTGAAATTCAATGTCCGCGTTTAAAAAATGGAAAGTTTTATTTCAGTTTTCATTCATTCATATCATTAAAAAAATAAAATTTAATCTATACCCCCAAAATATCATTTTATACATGGTCAAATACTTTAATTTTTTTTAATGCTATAATAAAAATAATATCAGCTCCATTACCTCAAAAAATAATAAAAAAATTATCTTATCTTATTTTTTTTTCTAGAAATTTTCAGAATTTTCTTTAGCGAGTGACAGTTGTAGCAGTTAATCCCACCAAGCTGGAAAAACGAGTCAAAGCAAAAACAGCATTCATCCTCCCAAACAGAGATCTTCTGTGATTTGTTTCATATAGCGGGTCAGACTGAATGATTGATTTCTTCACATAAGTGATTCGTTGCACGAAAGGCCATTCCATGTACGAAACAGGAAACCAGTAGACGCGGTCTTTAGACCGGAAATATCTGGCCTTTAAATTTAACATTAGACAGGGAGGTTAGTCTTTAAACTTGGATTCAGTAATTCAATTTCCTTCCCCCCAAAATTGCAAAATTGAAAAAAAATTGCAATTGAAAGAGAAGCTCAAAGAGGGGCAACATCTGGGAGCAATTATAGAATTTCACATCTGTGCAAATTTTCGTTTTAGAGAAGAGAATTGGGGAAGAACAACATCTGTGAGTTTTCAATTTTAATTTTTTTTGGTGGATTGATTGTCTCTGTCGGAAAAATATATTACCAATTGTATAACAAGTTTACTCAATGTAAATACTGACGTTACCTTGTTTTATTTTATATATTTCTGATTTGAATTTTGGAAATAATGCCAGTGAGGAATAGTATTTTTTTGGGTTAAATTTGTTGTTCATGCAGCTTGTGTTGCATATACCTAGAAAAATGCATTCTTTACAAACATTTTACAAGAGATAAAAAAATCCAATTACATATTTATACAGGGACCAATTTGCATCTTTTCCTCGAATAACAGAAGTGAAAGATAGAATGCTGAGTCGACGTCCTGCTCTGGATGAAATAGAGACTGACGAGTTGAAGGAGGCGCTCTATGATCAATACATGATGATGACAAATCTATGCATTGAAATAGAGGAGGAAAGGGAAGCATCGGCAACAGCGGCGAGCGAGGCGCTCAACATGATTCTTCGACTCGAGAGAGAGAAAGCGGCCGAGAAAATGGAGGCAAGCCAATACAAACGCATGGCCGAGGAGAAAATGCAACATGTCGAAGAAAACATAGCCGAGCTCGAAGATGAAATGCAAGAGAAGGAAATGGAGATCTCCTTTTTACGTCACCAACTTAATGAATACCGGCAAAAGTTGTTGTTTGTTGGAGTAAATGTTCATGATATTGAAGAACAGAGAGAAGCGCGCAATCAAATTATTAGCGAGATTCCGAATTTGATCAGGAGGAATACTTCGTTACCGGTTTTTCGATACGGCAAAATCCGGGACGAGTTGGCTAATAGTCCACTAAATCCTATACTTGCACAGAGGAAAATTACTCGGTACCTGAGCCAAATCGACGAAGCGGAATTAGATAAGACAGCTAAACTTGAGATGCTTTTGGAGAAAATCGATGAATCTGAATCATGTTTGGAGAGAAGCAAATCGATACAAGCGAGCTGTGGGAGTAATGCACCGAGCAAAACCGTTTTATCAGAATCAAATGGTTCTAGTGGCACCGCTTCTAATCTCGATTCAAACGTAGTTGTGGTTCATGATGTGTTTGAAGTACCAGAATGCCAAAGCAGTTGCAGTAAGATAATAAAAGAGCCGAAAAATAAGAACATTGTATCGTCCACTGAGTCGCTTCTCATACCGCAAGCCGACACCCTGAAAAAAGGAAATTTCAGCAAGTCAAGTTGTAAAGTTTCTCGTGCTTCGAGCTTGAATTCTGACAATGACCTTGATCAAATAAAAAAAAGGTTGGAGAAACTTGAGAAGGAGAAATGCGCAAAACAGATCAATGCGGTGAGTGGTGAACAACATTTGAAGATGTTGAAGGATATATACGAGCAACTCATGACAATTGAGAGGCGCATAAAAGCGCCCGAACCTCAGAAGAAGTGCACTAGGAAGGAGGATAAGACACTGGATTCTGTCATTGAGGTAATTGATTGCATAAAATTACTTATTACCATCCTATTTTTATTTTTTCATTGCTTTCATTGTTTTAACTTTTAAATTCATAATACTGGTAAATTTCCTGTAAACAACTCTAACAATTTACTTTTTGGTTGCTGTTTTAACAGGCGGTGATGTCTTTCTCGTTATAGTCGTGTCAAGGCCGTAACCCGTAAGTAGCAGCGATGCATGGATTACACAACCGTGTTAACCAGATGATCGATCTCTTGCTCATTATATATTACATTGGAAATGTTCAGAGCCATATTAGAATATATTTATGCTGAGTATTAGTACTTGTATCAAATATGTAAATTATTTGATGTAACTGGAGTACAATATTATTCTAATGATGCAAGACTATGCTTGTATTTGAGCTTTTTCAAATGAGTCCCATTTGTTTCCTGCGATTTCATTTGTTTATAGCAGCACTGATTATCTGCTATGTAGATCTTGTAGATTTATAGAAACAGTGTATAAAAAATTGAGAACAATTTATATAGGTAAACATGCCTCTTTCAAGCAAAATTAGAAACTTATATTCATTTATTGTAAACTATTTTGTATCTCAGCAAAGAAAAAAAAAACAAAATATAAATAAAATAGAATGTTGCATTTAGGATATATATGTAATAATAAGCCACAAGTAGATGCTCAAATTGGGTATGATTTATACAAAACAAAAGGTTCAAAATTTACATCTGGTTACACCAGTAACTTGGTAATTTTCCTGCCGGAGCAGAATAAAATGGTGATTATATTTGTTTAGAACAGAAATATTTGTAATCGTAGTTTGAAAATCACTAATATGAAATTTGGGCTTCTGTTTCACCAAAATGAGTTCCTGACAAAGCAGGGAATATATATTGGGTTAAATTTGGGCCCTTATTTATTGAACGCCTCAAATCCCTAATTAGATGTTACTTGCAATCAGAAACACAAATAAAATAAAAATTCAGATCTTACATTAAAAATAAATAAATTAGTTCCTGAGTTGTTATTTGCTCAAAATTAATTGTAAGAAATTTTGCAAAAAACAAAAATAAAAAATAAAAAAGGAAACAAGTTGCTTCTTGAATTGAAAAAAGAAAATAAAATTAGTTACTTCAACCTTTTTTGAACCAAATTGGTCAACTTTCCAAAAGGAACAAAATTGGTCCTTGTTGAACTTTTCAAACAACAATCAATTCAGTTCTTTTGAGAATTAGGACTAGTAACGGTACTATATATGTTGGTTAATTATTGTGAGAGAAACTTATGAACTAATTCTTAACTGTTATCTTAAATTTTATTATTTAATTTTGTGTAAAAGGAACATCATTTTTTTTTTGAAAAATTTCTAATATTAATTTAGAGCAAATGAAAGTTCATAAATTAACTTGATTTCTCTTGTTCAAGCATCAAAACCTGAATTTCCTAAAATAATAACAATATCTTCAATGGAATGGAATAAGGCTGGCGTGCTACCTGTAGCATAGTGACATGTCGTGCTACCTATTCAAAAACTTATTGAGTAGACTTCAAAAGACAAATTCAAACCGTTGAAACCAATCTACTTCACGAGTGATGTATTTACATATAAAATTTACAAATTTTTACATTCATTTAGTATAAAGTCAAGCGGTCAAAAAAAATAATGAAAAATGAATATATTAAAATTAACTTATAATTCTTATTTTTTGACCGCTTTATTTTATACCAAATGAATTCAAAACATTATTATTTTGGCATGTAAATACATCACTTATGTAGTAGATTGGTTTCAACGATTTAGATTAGCCATTGAAATATATTCAATAAGTTTTTGAAAAGGTAGCACGATATGTCACTATGCTACAGGTAGCACGCCAGCCTTATTCATCTTCAATGATCAAATCTTAATGCACTGAAAAAATGACATTTTTAAACCTGGACCTAATTAATAATAAAGTTCTATCTTTTAAAAAATAAAATAAAAGGATATTTCTAGCATAAAACAATTTTTTTTTATTTACATATTAGAATAATGGCAATTAATCTTTTTTATGTATATGCTACCTATAATTATAATTATTTTTATTGTGACAACAATAGTGTCGGCATTAGATGGTTGTAAAAATAAATTAACATAATCTATCCTGTAATAAAATATTACTGCATGCCCATATCTTTACTCTTTTGGCCCCAAAGCAGGAAATAAATGTGCTGTTATTCCAATAAAATAACAGGAACCTGTTATTCCGATCGCACTGTTGAAATTTTTTCATGTGCGAAACTCAATGAAGATCAATAATTGGGATCAGAATAACAGGTTCCTCTTATTCTTTGGAATAACAGCACATTTGTTTCCCCCAAAGCATGCGCAATGAAAAAATATAGGTGGGGAATTGAAGGCACTATACTCATATATGATATATCTATTCCAATCCTATTTCTGCAATGTGTATATTCTTGCTAGACCACCAATAAGCAGCCTTTTCAAGTAGCTATCTTAATTATACCACCTTTTAAAGATAGTGTGGTGCACTATGTAGATTGATTGAGCCCCCACTAAACCTCTATGCACCAAAGCCTAACACTAGATTTCATAGCATGTAATCATTTCCTTGAAGAAGATATATAAAAACTATATATAATGCCCCCATTCCTTATCCTGTTTGTTGTTTCTGGGCACACATGCATGTAGTCTGTAGAACACATCATGCTGCTAAGACATATATATGGTTTGCATTTAATAATATATTATTAACAGAGCTAGAAGATATATACAGCTAGTCTTACTCGTAAGGATTAAACACACACACACACACAGATATATATATATATATATATATATATATATATAGGAGTAGAACTAGGGTGCTCCTAAGTTCACCAAGCCTCTTTGTGAACTCAACTCTCAAAAATATCGAATTGACTTTAAATAATAAATCAAAACCGTTGAAATCTTTCTAGCTAATGAGTGATGCGTCTACATGTGTTTAAAGTTTCAAATTAAGTTAATATAGAGTCAAGTGGTCAAAAGGAGTCCAAAAAAATGAATGCTAAAATTAATCTATAAATCTGAAACTTTTGACCAATTGACTCTATATTAAATTAATTTGAAACTTTAAAATTTTCACATGTAGATGCATCACTCATTAGCTAGAAGAATTTCAATGGTTTTGATTCATCATTTAAAATCATTTAAAATCGATTCGATATATTTTAGAGTTGAGTTCACAAAGAGGACTTGGTGAACTTAGGAGCACCCTAGTTCTATTCTATATATAGATATCTAACTATAAACTAGTTCAATATGGTCTTTATCTAAACAATATATAAGTATGGCAGGACAAGGTTTAATCATGCATATATGCAGCTAGGTATAAATATTATTCACGTCATACTATATAGTCATGAGTAGTTAATTGGATAATTAATTGGAACAATAAAAATCTCAGATGTGAAAAGATGATTGAAGTTGTGAATAATTCTAGCTTACATCAAACTTTTATGGTATATTTATATGTTTAAAAAATATTATTCAGATTAAAATAATTACAACTATACCTTTACAAATCTTAAATTGTTAAATGAAAAGCCAAATATAAAATTGATTCAAATTTGATAAATGTGTTATTTAAGAAATAAACATGTACAATTCATTTTTTTTAAAATTCAAATATTATTTTAAATGTATTTATCATCAAAATTAGATATACTATATAAAATTCTGTGTATGCTTGCTATAATTACCTAAAGCGTTAAACACGAGCTAGTATTAGTGGACAGCTTCCTAATCACAAAAAGTGAGAAAAGAAATATGAATTAATGATACCAAGTTGATCTATCACCTTTGTAGAGCACACATCACTTATCACACAACAAGCCCACACATGCCCTTCTCTTCCTTTCACATAAGGATATACTATTTTTCATTTTTCCCTATGATCAAATGAGAAACAATAGTGGCTGACAATTGAACCATGCATGTCTGAAGCTATGGCTTTGTTGATGGACAATCATATAATAGCTAGCTCTAGCTAGGTATTGCCGCCTTTCTTCCCACACAAAGCATGATTTCTACAATCTGTTTGAGGATTATCATCCTTCTTCTCCTCCGTCATGTCTCCGCAAATGACCGCCAACACTTAATGCACCATCGCCATAGCACGTCTATCCTCCATGAAAAGGCGACACTCCTTGCGTTTAAAAATGCCTTATCGCCACAATACCAAGATATCCTTTCCAACTGGAATGAGACCACAGATGTGTGCAACTTTGTAGGAGTTGGATGCAACAAGTGGCGCCTCCATGTCAGTCATCTCTCTTTAGCACACATGCTCATCTCCAGTTCGATTCCCCCTATGCTGTCTAACCTCACCGGCCTCCACATTCTAGACTTATCCTGGAATGCCTTTACCGGTGAAATCCCCTCTGAATTTTCCAACATGCCGAATCTATTGGCACTCGATCTCTCAAACAACAACTTAACCGGGGTCGTTCCTGGGTCATTTTCGAAGCTAAGTATCCTTCAGTATTTGAATCTAGGAAATAACTGCTTGTCAGGAGAAATCCCGGCTTCCATATTTTTAAATTGCACAAAGTTATGGTATGTGTACCTCCACGGTAACTCCCTTTCGGGTAAGATTCCCTCGGTACGAGAAATATATCTTCCGGATTTGCTCGGATTTGACCTCTACTCGAATCGTTTAACCGGGAGGCTCCCATCATGGCTCTCAAACTCAACAAAACTTACCGAGTTGGATATTGAAGACAATTCTTTATTTGGCGAGCTTCCTATCGATATAATAACAAACAAGACCAAGCTTGAGGTTCTTCACCTCTCGGACAATGAGTTTTGGAGCCATGATGGAAATACTAATCTTGAACCATTCTTTGATGCCCTTTCCAACTGTTCAATGCTCAAAGAGATTGAGATGGCATCAATCGGCATAGGCGGCAAGCTGCCAACCAGTATTTGGTCGGCACCAAGAAGTTTAACTCATGTTAGCTTAGAAAATAACATGATATCAGGGCAAATTCCTCAAGACATAGGATACCTGTACAATCTTTCCTTTTTGAACTTATCAAGCAACCAACTCGATGGACCTATTCCGGCTTCAATTGGTCAGCTAGCTAACCTTGAGGAACTATTTTTATCTAACAATTCCTTGACTGGTACAATTCCCCTTCAAATCACAAACCTTAGCCATCTTGGTCTTTTGGACCTGTCGAGCAATTTATTATATGGTGCAATACCTGCCGGCATCGGAAATCTTACCCAACTCAGATATATCTTTTTTCAGCGTAACCAGCTCTCGGGTAATATACCAGTTAGTCTTGAGAACTGTTTGAGCTTGAGCCAGCTGGACCTTTCATACAATCAATTATCTGGGATGATACCCGAGGAAATAGCGGGGATTGTCAAGTGGTTTTTTAATCTTTCGAATAATAGGCTTCAAGGGCCCCTTCCGATTGCAATGAGTAAAATGGATCAAGTGGAGGAGATCGATCTCTCAAATAATAAGCTCACGAGCAAGATTTTTTCACAATTATCTGGGTGCGTTCGATTAAGCCGCCTCAATCTCTCACACAATTTTCTCTTTGGGGCGCTTCCGGATACATTAGGAGAACTTCTAAGTCTTGAAACTCTTGATCTGTCATACAACCAACTGAGTGGTGAGATACCACTGAACCTCAACAACTGTCGTAGCCTCACCTATCTAAACCTTTCGTTCAATAATTTTAGCGGCTTCGTTCCAATTGATGGAATCTTTTCTTCGTTTACATATTTATCATACATAAGGAACCCGTACCTGTGCGGGTTGATCATTGGCCAGCCTTGTAACCACAGGCACCAATCATGGTTAAGATCACGTAAATTTCTAATTGTTGCAAGTGTTGTTGTATCTCTTTTAGCTTTCCTTTTGACCATAATTGTGGTGATTGGAATCAGGAAGTGCAAGGAGAAGATATCCACAATTAGAGAAGGTAAATTCCTTAATTCTTCAACACCAGTTGTGAAATCAAAGTACCCACGAATCACATACCGTGAACTAGTAGAAGTGACTGATGAGTTTAGCGAGGACAGGCTGGTTGGGTCCGGCAGTTATGGACGGGTGTATCGTGGGGCTTTACAAGATGGTACACTTGTTGCAATCAAAGTACTTCAGCTACAAACAGGAAACTCAACAAAGAGCTTTAACCGAGAATGCGAGGTATTGAAACGGATCCGGCACCGAAACCTCATGCGCATAATTACTGCGTGCAGCTTACCAGATTTTAAAGCTCTGGTTCTTCCTTTTATGGCAAATGGTAGCCTTGATAGGTGCCTTTACTCGGGGTCTGTCGAGCTAGGTTTACTTGAGAGAGTTAATATTTGTAGTGACATTGCCGAGGGGATGGCATATTTGCACCACCACTCTCCAGTGAAGGTCATACATTGTGATCTCAAGCCGAGCAATGTTCTTTTAAATGATGACATGACAGCTCTAGTTTCTGATTTCGGGATTTCTAGACTTGTCATGAGCATTGTAGGTGGTGGCACTGTTGACAATGTCGGGGCATCGACGGCAAACATGCTTTGTGGATCTATTGGTTACATTGCACCGGGTATACCTTTTACAAATTTAGTACAAAGCATGCAAATTATCTATATTACAAAAGAACTTTATTTTGATACATGGTTTCATTTCAGTAGATATTTTGATTTCACCAACATTTTTTGATTTCACATACCTAGTATGGTAACAATGACGAGAGCAGTTTGGGTCCGATGGACTCCATAATTGTCTGATCCGCTTTAAGATCCGTGAGCACGGATATGAAAGCAAACTCGTACGGATATTAAAGCGACACACAAAGATCTTGAAGCAGATCGGGCAGTTATGGAGCCCATCGCACTCAGTTTGAGTCCGATGGGCATTGGACGCAAACTGCTCTCAACAATGAGACCCCTTTTAAATTGGTCTTCAGAAACTAACTCCTATATCATCGTCCCAAAATACCCTTTTTGGATCAGAGTATGGATATGGTTCAAATGCATCAACCAAGGGAGATGTATACAGTTTTGGTGTTCTAGTTCTTGAGGTCGTAACTAAGAGACGGCCGACTGATGAAATGTTTGAAGGAGGATTAAGCTTACATGCATGGGTCAAACGATACTACCATGGTACAGCAGAATCAGTTGTCGACTCGACAATGTTGCGCACAATCAGAGAACAGACACAGGAAGTGCGAAGAATGTCAGAGGTGGCAATATGTGAGTTTCATTTACTTAATTGTTTATTTATTTGCAAGACGATAAATAACTAATTCAACGACCATGTATTATTCATCTTAGCCCCTTTTTTTTTGAAGAAAAATCAGTTTGGTCCATTAAATTCTCAGTGAAATGTTGTCTGTTTTTTAAATAGGCGAGTTACTGGAGCTCGGCATCCTCTGTACACAAGAGAGTCCATCTATTCGGCCAACCATGTTGGATGCGGCTGATGACTTAGATCGGCTAAAGAGTTACCTTGCCGGCGACTCAACGGCCACTTTTGCATCTTCATTGGGATTGTCATCGACAACTTTTGGCGATGACTAGGCAACTCAAATACCCGGCAAATGAATTGGACAGGTTGGATTTAATTTATTGACATGTTGGTTTGGTTCAAATCAGATTGGTTTTAATACTTGTTTGTTCTACAGTTTGCTTCTGGACTAAATCGTCGGTTTTTTTTTTCTCCCTTTTGTGTGTATATTTATGGTCAAATTACTAATTTCAATGAAATTGCTAACGCTATACTTTTCTCTTCACTCTGTTTTCTGTTTGCTTTTCTTTTTTCCCATTTTTCTTTTAAATTTTTTACTTCTTTTCTCTTGTTATCCAGCTATACTAAATTTTACGGCAGGCTGTTTAAAATACCAGCAACATGTGTCTCGACATGGTTTTCGTACCAAATCGGGTTTGTAATTACGAGATCCGATAATTAACTATTTCATTGTGAAATTTTCAATCTGTGCTTTGAACTACCGAGTGGTTGTTTAGTATGTTTAATCCAATCTTTTTTTTTATTAATTATTAATATTACAATAAGCTAAATGAAAGACTTCACATTAAAAAAACAGAGCATATTAGAGGGATGCTATCAGATCAAATGAGATTAAAAATGTTGGTATATTTCAGCATCATAAATTTAGTAAAAACAAATACAATTTTCAGGCCTTTTCAGCTTGAAAAAACAGAGTTTGGAAATAAATATTGCTCGAGTAAAAATGAGGTCTTATTCTTTATAGTTGAGAGTAGGTCCAATGCCCATCGGACCCACTTTGGTTCGGTGGGCTCAATGACCGTTCAATCCACTTTAGGTGTGTGCATTCCACTTTAAAGTTTATGCGTATCTACTTTAATTTTCGTGCGCACATATCTTAAAGCAGATTAGACGGTCTTGGAGTTAATTGAACGCAAAAGTAGGTCCAATGGATATCAGACCTACTCCGTTCTCTATTCTTTATTCATAAATCTTAGTGGATGCAGTTGTGTTATATATGGAATTGATCTTGTGGTCCTAAAAAAATTATACAAGTAATTAAAAGATTAACAGAATGCATGCACTTGAAGGTATCATTGTGTGCATTCACAACTATGAACTAAAATAATAATTATACCTTCTTAAAAGGCTAATCAGCATAAACAAAGATCTAACCTATCTACTAGATTAATTAATCAAATGAAGTAACTCTTATAATGATCATAGGTCCTAGAGTACAAAAAAAATTGATATTCTTTGAATTGGGTTCCCCCTGTCATCAATAAAAAATATAACTTAGATTACAATAGATTGTGTCATAATTGGTAATATCTTACTTTAAATTGTGTCATAATTACAACAGAACTTCATCAATATTTAAATTTATTTGCTTAATTTCAAGCAAATGAAGCAGGACATCGTTTCTTGTTTTGAAGTGAAATCTGCTGTTGCTAGATCTTTTTATGGTGCTCTATACAATCAAGTTTATCTTAAAATTCACAAATGAAATGACCATAACAATCCAATTGAACATTTAAATATAATAATTTTTTTAATTGTATTGGAGATTTGTTTTGTTTTGCCTTTCCTTTTTTTAATTGTATTGTTTTTATTTCTCTCTCAAAGTCTGTAAAAACTATATTAATGGGATGAATATATACAAGATTGTAGGAAGACGACGCATTATGTTTTACGGCTTGGACTAGTAATTTTACGAGATATTTATCTAAATAGCGGGTAAGTTTTTTGAAATTTTACGGGCTTCACTATGGAAGAAAAACTGTTACTAAATCTTAAATGAGAATCACAAATTTATGTCAGGACAAGAGTTTTCAATAATTTCAGTTCAAATTCAAATAGTAACAAAAAAAAGAAGAGGCTGTAACAAAAGTAAGAAACTTGATAATAATATTTATGTCAGGACAGGAAGATTTCAATAATTTCAGTTCAAATTCAAAAAGTAACAAAAACAAAAAAAGCTGGAACAAAAGTAAGGAACATGATAATATCTTAAATATCATCGACTACTTGGTGTCGTGTTTATCAGTACTGTGTCAAATGTAACAATTAGTGGAATTCAGAATAAGCTGTTGCTGTACTACATGTTGCGAGTACCGGTCCCAAGAATGCCCTGTTTCTTTCGTGCCTCCTCCACAAATTAGCAATTTGGAAACATAGTATGGTAGCACTTCTGAAAAGGTTTTAGGATTCCATATCTTTTGCAAAGAAGATGCTGTTATCTGAAATAATTATGTTGTCTAATATGCTTCATCATTGGAGGTTCAACAAAAAGAGGAATGTTGAAGTGGTTCAAGTAGCATGCATGGCAATCTTAGGTTATGTAATAATGTTTCCTCAAAAAGAAAAATATTTTACCAACCAAAAATGTAGAAAAAACATATCTTAGTTGATCTCTCTTGTACTGACATTTTTTGCATAAATATAAAAAAAAAAGATAGTTCCATCTCTCTTATTCATCGAACTAGGAGGAGCCGATCGACCAAGCGCTAAATCAGTGGATAATTAGCTCAATTTTCATTTCAAAGATATTTTTTGAATTTTACTTAGAATGTCACAGTTGTGAATGATTGATGCATAATGCATCTATGGACACCTGACCTCTTAGAATTTCTCTAGACTTTAAACATAAGCATCAAATCATCACATAGAATTATTATCTTCTATTCTCCTTATGTAAGATAAAACATCTATATTTTTTATGCATACTGTACCACATTATCTTTCAAGTACAATAATTGTGTTGTACATATGTAGTGCAGTAGTGCTTTTCCACCATCTCTTGGCATTCTTTGTTGGGTCCTTTTCCAAGTCAACTTTCATATACTGCTGCTAGCACAAGGTGCTGTTAATCATAATTTGGCAAAGAACACAACAAGCATTCAATGCCTCCTACACACATTTTCTTGATAGTTTAGGGGCCCGCTAACTGTCAGCCGGATTTTTCGTCCCGGGACTTGATTCATGCATAAGTTTATTCGAATATGTATGATATCGAAAATCTCGACAAATTTGAATTTATATAGAGTTTATACTTATTAAGCTTTCTGCGCACTAACTCGGAACAACGCTGTAGACGGGTGAGCAAAGAGCAAATTGTCTCGAGACAAACTAAATCGTCGCTCTTTTTCATATTCCTTTATTAGCATCAGTCACCCCCAGTTGCTTTTATTCTGGCTTATACAAAAATTTGCTGCATGCTTGGAATATATTGTTTGTTTCTTTTTTTTTTACAGAAAAAATCGTGTTGATCTATGCACATTGAGCTTTAGTAATTTGACGAGATTTTAATATAAAGAATTGTAAATGCATGTAGAAATTAAAATGTGGAATAATAAAATTAAAATGTTGAATAAATTGGTACCTAATACTATTGTTAGCTACAGAAATCTGATCTAACTTTTAAAATCTCATTGTGCATAATAACGGTTTAGAAAATATTCCAGTGTGTTTTTATGTTTATTCTAAGCCTCATTAAATTGGGGGCTGAAAATCATATCTTGGGCCTATTTTAGTGCTTCTCTTCAAAATCCTTGGAACAGAATCGATAGACTAAAGCCCATGATTCCTCTTTGATATATTAAATTTGAGATGAATTATGATCCGTTGAAAGAAAGGTTAATTACATGAATGAATTGATTAATCTGATCATTTGAAAGGAATGTTCACCCTGTTAGTAATTAATTTAGCTTCTAATTTGTGCTACTCTCTTCAAATAAAATAAATATTTGACATTCTTTTTAAAGAGACTAAGACAAATAAAAAACATAGAAATCAGATAATATTTCAGTTTAATCGGTTTTTATTACCATTCATACGTAGGTACAAGGCCCAAAATAGCCCAATATAGTACATAACTTCCAGTTCAAATTAAGTCACCTAAATATTGTAGCTAGTAGGCCTTAGAACCTCAATCTCCTCATACAATATTTTCTTGAAGCATTGCATGCTATCCGGCTCCAGTCCGATTATCACCGATATCCCACCGCCCATCGCCGGAACCCTAGACAAATAAACATACCCGCTTCCGTACATTTGCGCACGTGCCATTAGTAACGGTTCGCCCCAACCGAAATCGGCATCATACATGGGCACACTAAGCCAACTTATTGCCATCAAACTTGTGTTACTCATTGCACCTCTCTTGCACAAAGCCTCTAAATCTGTCGATTCTAGATGGTCAATAAGTGACCGTCCGAACTCGTCGGTGATGTTATCAACCGCCTTTTGTATTAAATTCGCGCCAAATTCAAGTGTGTTGTTCACAAGATCCTCCACCTTGGCAACGGCATTGGTACGGAGTGTTGGGTTACCGATGTAAGTCGTGGGAAGTGGTGGATTGAAGCGGCTGCGTAGGTCAACAGGAAGGAGGAGTTGGGTCTCTTGATTAGATGCCAGTCCACGTGCAATGCAGGTGCATTTCCACACGTGCGAAACTACTGCACGGAAAGTAGAAACCCTCTCTCCACCTGCGAGGATTTTCAATGAGTGGATTTGTTCTTTGGTGAGTTTGAGATTGGCACATATGACTTCAGAGGAGGTGTTTGACAAAATGTTTGATTGGATAACTTGTGGGGTGTAACTGGAGTGGTCAAAGGAGACTGAGGGAGGGGAGCGGGCCCGGAGGAGGGAGCGGTCGAAGAAGGGAGCAAGGATGGTGCCTGTGTCGCCACCGGCAAATGCTGATATTGTCTTGATGAAAAGAGAAGCGCCACGACCGTCGAAGGCATAATGGTGGATTGCAAAGCCGATGATTATGCCGCCGCACTTGAGGCGTGTCATCTGTTTGGCAAAAGAAGAAAACACATTATTAATATATTGCACAAATCTACTTATATTTTGGATATTAATTTAAATTTTTTAAACTTTTTATAGAACTAAAATCTGAAATCATCATGGAACTTGCCTACAATTTGTTAATAATTAGTTCTCTTTAAAGGATCATTTTATGTTATGTAAATATAATTATCTGCTTATAAGCAAACAAAGATGAAACCTTTTTTGTTGGCTGATTCTTTTTTTAGGTTTATTCAATTTCAAATTACTGAAAATTTTAAAATGAGACCTTTTGTCGTCAAAATTTCCCATTGTATGTTTGAAGTTTGGAAGGGTAAGCATAATATATATATTAGGTGGGTTCTAATATCTCATACTTTTCGTTCTTTATCATGCCTTATGTTTTATATCTTTGGTTTTAAAATTCAGAAAGTCATTGTTTTTGAACGGTCCAAAAACAGTAATTTTATATCTATCTTAAAAAATAGTAAAATTTTTCCAAAATTATAAATTTCATCCCCAATCATGTTTAGTATGAATATCATAGTTAACGGTTTGAATCAAAAGTTCAAATTTCAAAAAAAAAATATAAAATATGAAGTATGATGAGATATAAAAAGTACGAAGTATGTGAACCTCCTCTCTCTCTATATATATCTTCTTCATTATATATCTTCTTCATTAAAGGAGTAAGCATCATTTATAATAATAAGGTCAACTTGATTGCTTGAAGAAAGGGACACCTATAACCAAGTCAATAATTCAAATTGCCAAAGGGATAAATTCAAAGGACATGAGCGTGGATTCTCTGCTCCTTTCGCCATCGATTTTGAAAAATTTTCCCCCTCCAATGGCATTCATTCTAAAAGTCTACAAAAAAATATTATTAAAGAGGTTGAGATGATTCCTTAATTTGTTCTTGCTTTGATGACATATCAACATGATAATATAAAATATATAAGATTTGCAAATATCTGATCCGATCGGAATTATCATTCCGACTTGAATCTTCATAAAAATTTCATAATACTCTTTTTTTAAGAAATCTTCACAGAGAACGTGAAGTTGCAAAGAGAGTTCAAACTCTCAACTTTTAAGTAACTATAGTTTTATAATTTTCTTTTTCAAGCCAATTGTATCGTCCCATCTCAAAATTTGATACTCACGAAGACGATTCAAATGACTCAAAAATCCAGAAGGATCCAAAAATAAATAATCCAAAAACTTAGGGGAGAGGAGGTGTCCGATGCTCATCGAATCAGAGTATGTTCAATAGATGATTTCTACCGTCCGATTCACTTCAAGATCTGTGCATATCACTTTAATATTCGTACTGTTTGCTTTAATATTTGTGCGCACAAATCTTAAAGTAGATCGGACGGTAGAAACCACCCATCGAACAGACTCTGGTCGGAAACCTCCCTCTCCCAAAAACCTTAACCCTACCTAATTTATAAAACATACGAATTTCAAATTCCAAATTCTCTACTATAGAAAAACAATTATTTAAAAAAAAAAAGATAAACAATTATATGCGCTTCTTCTCTCTCTTAAAAAAGTCCAAATTATCTGTTCTGCTATAGATAACCAATTATGCGGCTCTCTATTCTAGGAATTAGAGTTCAATAATCTGTAGGAATATTATATTTATTCCAACTCCTTATCCCCAATTATTCTATTATTAAAATTAATAGTTAAATATATAAATTACGCAATAATAATCAGCTTTATTATGCAAGCTAAATGAATATTTTTTTTATGATCAGACAATTAGTATAAAATTTTCAAATAGCAAATATGTATTATGTTCTAGTTGAGGGTGCACTGTAAATAACAGTTATAATAAACATTTCAGACTCAAATGAGCAAATATGTATTATTATTATTATTATTATTATTGTTGTTGTTGTTGTTGTTATTATACAATAAATAAGTATATATTCAGTAATAATAAAATCTACTTGTGTAGTTTCAGATTTTTTATTAAGGTAAGCAAATGGAGATAGTTATGAATTCATTATTTGTAATATGTGGAGATTATTTGATCCACCTCTCCCGTGTTGGATCATATCAACGAATTAAATGAATGCACTGTAAACATTTAATGCAACCAACTTGTTGTACATTATTTTTTCTATGATTTTCTAGAATATTATATTTAATGCAAGATAAATCATTCAGATGAGCAAGCTGATTAACTGGACATGACTACAAAATAAACATGGCAAATCTAAAATGATTCTACTGTGGAACCAAGTGGAGTCATGAAGCAATGGGCGAGTATTCTCTGCGGAGTTTTGTGGTGTGGAGCTGATCGGATGGCTCAGATTTATTCCTGGTGAGTGCTCGGGATGATGGAGGGGGCAGTATTAATTTTGCTTTGAGATTCGTGTCAAAATCTTATTTGGTCCGTCCGATCAAAATGAACGAACCAGATTAAAAGAACCGCAGGTGTTGAGCTCCGCAGAGGATGTGATTCCATGAAGCAATTGCCTCCCAACTCTCTGAATTTTGAAAATTTATGAATAACTATAGATCCGGATTAAGTGTTTTCTTTGTAATTTTTTTTTTTATCTTTTTCTAAATTTTGAATATGTAATTTGAGTTAGATTTAGAATTAAAATGAGAATAATTTTTTTGAAATCGAATTAGTAATAAAAAGTTAAAACATTGAAAATTAAAAGTCAGAAGATTAAAAATTATAAATTAAGGTATTGTATTTTATCTAGTATTCAATTAGATAATGAATTTGAATATGATTCACTATTTAAATTCAATTTTCTTTTTACTCCGGATGAAAATCCTAAATCTGAATTATATTACATATAAAGAGTGCTAATTGCTTGAACCCTAGAACTTTTTCGGAGCGGGGGTGCATGTACAATTTTTTTTCTTTCAGTTTTTATTAAATATTTAAACTTAGAACGACAATTAAAATCTAACCATTATTTTTTGGCCGTTATGGTCCTTATGGAGCCACGTAGAATCAGATATAAACATGTTAATTTTGTCGGTCCTTTTAAGTTGCTACATAATTAATTACGTGCTTATTTTGGGGTGCTTGTAAGAAAGAGAAAGAGAGAAGAGTATTGACTATTATGTGCATTCTTATATTAAACAAGTAGATGTTCTAATTCACCGATAACTTTGATTAAAATAATGAATTTCCAATTAAATATTCTGATTCTATATATATTTTTTATTTTTTTTATGTAAAAGTCTAAATTTATTTAGACACATACTCGCTATATGCAAATTGTATTATTTTTCTGATTGGTTATGATTTCTCTTTTTATTTTTTAAATATGATTTTTTTTTTTTTAGTTTGATTGATAATTGATTGATCATGTCTTTATTTATTATTTTTTATATTATTTAGTGACTATTATTTGTCATTTAATATGTTATTTTGTATGAGATTTTTTTTTTATATAAAAATGTGTTAGAAAATTACAAAATGTATATATCATTTAAACTATATTTTTTTATAAAAAATGTTATTTTATATGAATTTTTTATCATTATTTTTTTTATAAGATATCTCTGTTGTAATTTACGTATGGACACAATACTAATTATTATATGAGTGAGTCTATGGTACTATGTATATCATGGATTGATCCGTAGTATGGGTCGATATTTCCATTTTCAAAATCTTAATGATCGATCCGAACCGTTCAACATGATTCCTGTATGAATATATACTTGAATACAAAATTTTATATTTTTTAGAATTTTTTTACTATTTTTTAAGATAGGCAGAAAATCACTTGATCTGAAAATTCTGGACCATTCAAAAACAGTGATTTTCTACCTATCTTAAAAAATAGTAAAAAAATTCTGAAAAATATAAAATTTGATCTACAAGTACATATTCATATAAAAATTATTTTGGACAGTTTGCATCGACTGTGAAGATTTTAAAAATAAAAATATTAATATATATTACAGACTAAATCGTGATATACACACTCACATTTATTATATTACAGATATAGATAGCCTATGCTGAACAAAGGCTGTCATGTCCCTGCCCAGTTGATATTGACAGTGACAGTGAGATATGTTTTGGGATCATGCAATGAGTTCTTTATAACTGCTGAGGAGCCAATGTTGCTTAGCATGTTTATTCATACTATAATCTATTTATTTATAGTATAAAAGAAATTTAATGTGGGAAATGGTGTCACTTTTCAAATCATGCCTAAATTTAAATTATCTGATGTATTTTACATTATCCTAATTATATGTCTATAAAATAAGAGTAAGACTACCATGCTTTTCAAATTAAAGTAAATGTTTTAATTTGCGTTCATATTTCTATTTTTAAAGTTCAAATAGTCAATCTCTTAACATGTTCTTCATATTGAAATGTACTTGTATACCAAATTTTATATTTTTTGGAATTTTTTTACTATTTATTAAGCCACTTTGAAAATATGAAAATTTGAGTGAACAGTAAAAATTTCTGGAACACTAGATCAGCGATTTTCAAAGTGGCTAGCTTAATAAATAGTAAAAAAATTCCAAAAAATGTAATATTTGGTATCCAAGCACATTTCAATATGGAGATCATGTTGAGCGGTTCAGATTGACTATTTGAACTTTGAAAATAGAGATATGAGCGCAAATTAAAACACTAACTTTAATTTGCAAAGCATGGTAGCCTTACTCATAAAATAATTATATTATACTATAATAACTCTATTTTTAGGGCTATTAAGAGAAGGGCAAGAAATGATATTTTATTTCAATTATATGTCTATAAAATTGCTCTTGATGCATAAAAATCAAAACGATCCAATCATTTTGTGTGCACTTGGTATATAATATGTGTAAAATACTAAATGTATTGATTTGGTATTTGTTCAAAAATAGTTTTCAAATATATTAATTTTATTGGAACATAACACAAATTTTAGAATTGTACCCTCATATCTAAAAGATGCTTGTGATAATGTAAAATTTAAATGAACCACAAATTTCCTAGTTAAAGAAAATATCATACTACCTATATTATTATTATTATAAATATATGATATTTATTTTTTATAAGTATATATATTATGGTATTAAAGCAAAGAGGGTTCGGATAAGTTGAGGTATTTTAATTATATGATTATAATCCCAAGAATATCAAAATTTCACCTTATTTAAGATATAATAATCATTAAAATATGGGTGGAAAATGAATAAAAAAAAAAGAAATTAATGAACAGTAGAATTACAGCCGTACAGGCAAGCACAACCAAATAATACATATCCAAAATAATATTGCAGAGCTGGCGTATTAAACATTACACTATGAAATCCCAATTATAGACATTGAAAGAAAGCACTCTTACTATAATTACTACTGCACATGGATATTTATGACGATGTTTGCTAAAAAAAAAGGAGAAAAAAATTTCAAAAAAAAAAAGGATGAAGAAAGTATTGTGAACAAACCTGGAGTACCATCATGACACAAGGCGGCTCGGCCGAGTCGATCACCGGAACAAGTTTCTTCCTCATCTCCACTGACGGTGCAAAATCCATAAAATCATCGAGCGTCGCATCCAATTCCGCAGTGTAAAAATTCACTCCTTCACCAGTGCAGTCGATCTCCGGTCTTCCGGTCTCTGGGTCCCGGCTCAACCGACCGGCTAACGGGTAGAAAATCACTAGTGCTTTGGCCAAAGCGGCTTTCATGGCCTCGACCGGAAAGAAATCTTTTATGCCGATCGAAGGGTACACGTAGATTGTCGGAGTGTAGCCTCGAGCCGCAATTATGTCGAGATTGGAAAGCCATATTTTGTGCTTTGGGGTTTCCTCTGATGGGGTTACTAAAGTGGATTGTGTTATCTCCACCATTTTTTTGTTGTTTATGATGTTCTTCTTTTGCTTGGTATGAATTGATACTGCTGAATAATGAAGGCAGTATATTAATAGGAGGAGCCAAGGAGAGGTATATCTATCTATAGGAAAATTGTACCATGTAAAGTATATAAATATGCTATAAAATATTAATATGTGAGAGATTTATGGCACTATGTGAACTAGAAGTAAAAGATCTTCTGTGACATATTCTGTTCCGGGTCAACTTATGCCTCCGTAAAAGCAATAAATAATGCATTTAAGCTGAAAAAAGTTGCTAAATAAATAGGCATGTAGCATTGGTGAGGTCATGGTAATTAATATGCATGTTACCGATCAATCTTTATTATGAATTTATATATCTAATAATTGATCCGAACTATTATCTCGTATAAACATTTATTTGGATGCTAGAACTTACATTTTTAGAACCTTTTATTTTTTAATAGATAAAAATTACCCACTACTTTAGATTCATATTTAAAATAATTGATCCAAACCGTTAAATGTAATTTACATATGAAAAAGTATATGGAGGCCGAAACTTATATTTTCCGAATATTTTACTATTTTTTAAGTAAGTAAAAAAATCCGGATTTTTTTTATCTACTACTTTGGAAAAATAATGCGGATACTTGCGGATACGGATACGGATAATTTTAGTATATGGAAAAATAATGCGGATACGGATATGGATAATTCTGTGAGGATATAAATGGAGCGGATATCCGTATATATCCAGATCCGAAATTTAATCTTTCAGCAGCTTTCAATTCATTCCACTCTTGTGAAATTTCCAAAAAACATACATATTCGTTTAAATCCAACAATCTTGGTAGAAAAATCATATAATCTATTAGGATAATGGATTGGTTCTCTGAACTAATAAGCAATTAGTCATGCATAATCATCACTGTGCAAACTTAAAAAGACTATTAAATTTTTGTCAATTTAGATAATCAAATTATGTAATTTAAAATTATGAAATTTAGTAGAATTACTCAATATCCGACAATTATCCGCTCCATATTCGTATTCGAATCCGTATTCGTGGATTATCTGTTCCGTATCCGTATCCGTTTAAGACGGATATGGTTTTCAATTTTGATATCCGTTTACTATCCGTATCTGTATCCGTATCTGTATCCGCTTGTTGAAAAACCAATGCAGATATGGTATTCGCATTATCCGCTCCAAATCCGCTCCGTTTACACCCCTCACTGAGGATACCGATTCTAATACTAGTTTATTTATTTATTTTTTTTTTATCAATTTCGCTCCTGCAAATCTTTCTACTCATAAAAAAATTAGAGATACTCTTTCTATTTCTTTTTTTTTTTAAACATCTTTCTATAGACAAAAAAATTCTTTGAAATCAGACACTGAACTTGGCGAAAGTTATACTATGAAATCAGTAGCAAAGCAAAAATTCTATGAAAAAGATGTTGATTCGCAGTACTGTACAGTGGGCCCGGTGGGCGGCGGCAACTGGCAAGTAATGGGTTTAATTGAACTTGGAATTCGTATCTTCTGCATTAAAAAACACTGTTCTGTGCGTTAATTAATAGATCTGAACCATCTGTGTAAATGGCTCCTGCATTATAGACGTAAACTGAATTAGCTCTGTTTAAAATCAGACAACTGACATGCATTAACTCAAAAATACTTTTTTTGAGTTAATGCGTGCGTATTCTTGAACTAGCTAGGTCCGATCGAGCTCTCCAGGAAAGAAGGATAAAGAAGATGCTTTCGATTTTCACATTATTTTACTGTTTGTTATCGCAGTAGTTTTCAGAAATTGAAGACAATAATAAAATTACCAAATGTCATGCTTCAATTAGTCATGACAGTTGTAACAATTGTAAAATATAACTTCATTTAAATTGATGTGACATTGACATTTGATTTTACATGGCATATTTATTAGGATTATTTCTAAAGTTATGAAATTATATGTTTGTACTTATCAATAAATTTGATTAATTAAGTAAATTAATTAATTAAAAAATTTCAACATTTCAAAATTAATTGTCCTTGATGTATCACTAGGGCTGTAAATGAGCTGTCTCGAGCCGAGCTGGGCAAAAGCTCAGCTCGTTAACAGCTCGTTAACAGCTCGCGAGCTAAAATCTCAGCTCAAACTCGTGACGAGCCAGCTCACGAGCTGGCTCGCGAGTCACGAGCTAGCTCGCTGGGTTTGGTTGGACCTTGTTTTAAGAATAAAATAAATTTTACAAGCATTTTTGGACTGAGCTGGATCGAGCTGGACCGAGCTTGACAGTATCAAATACACACAAATTCATACAAATTCACAAATTGATGCCTAGCCGAGCTAGCTCACGAACTGGCGAGCCAAGCTGGGCAAAAGCTCAGCTCGTTAATTTTGGCCCGAGCTGTTAGCGAGCCAGCTCGTTAACAGCTTGGTCCACTATTGAACGAGCTGTTACCGATCGAGCCAAATGTGAATCGAGAGTGAGCCACGAGCTACGAGCTTTTTGGACAGCCCTATATCACCCAATAATGTTATTTATATGTCTAATAGCATACTCAATAAAACAACTTTTTAATAATTTATTTGATTTTTGTTAAATAGATTGTCCAACTTGTGGAAATAATCATTGTTAAAGATGTTTCCTCATCATTCAATTATTTCAAACGACAATGAAAACAATAGTGATTCATGTCTCCCATAACTTCTTCATTAGAGAAGATGGTATTTGAGTTTGATGAGTAGTGGTTTTTTTTTTTTTATTATTATTCTCCTGTGTTAGACCAGAACATTGAGGACAAGAGATAAGAAAGAAATTAAACAAAGTCTTTCTTAAGAAAAAGGGAAAGTAAAACAAAGTCTTGTAACTCATTAATTAATTGATATGTACTCTTTTACAGTAAAAGAAATTACTATATAATTCATCTAATTTACTAAAAAAAGAAAAATGTATATAGTCACTGGAAAATAAATGAAATAAATTTACTAAAAAAAATCTCTTTTGTATCGTACAGAAGTGTTATCAGAAATAAGAAATTGAATGCAATATTTAAGTAATAGATTTGTACATCTGAACTGATGATCGTATCTATCAATAATACAATTCTTCCTGCAATAGAAAAAAGTTATGAAGAAAATAAATAGTATGATTTGGTTTTATGAATAATATTTGTAACACAAAATAAAGATCAATATCAATATACATTAATTTCTAAAGATTGTATTCTACCTTACTGTTTCTTATCATGCATGGACGGTGGTAATTAAATTTGGCCTGGAGTAGAAGCTGAATCTTGGTTGCTAAAATTTGATTAATTGAAATTAAATAACAATAAATTAGATCTTGGATGTAAAGTATATGTTAGTAACCAGCAAGACATAATTATGGTAGAATTGGTACCAACATATATTAACAAGAACAAACAAAGATAGCAGCTCAGGTTTTACACCATATCTACCATTCACAATTAATTGTGTACTTGTAAGTTCTAAATCAGCTACAAATCGTTTGGAAGCTAGCTACAGATAGGATTTCTTGAATCTAAACCAAGTAGCTTAAACAAATTGCTTTACTAAATGAAATAACAAGTAGAAAACACATACATAATCCGTAAGTGCCAAATTTGCCTCAAAGAAGGACCTAATTGTACCAATGTCTTCCCAGTGATTGTTAATTAAAAAGGAAAGCCAGGTTATATAATTAAGATATTAGAAAATTATAATTTGAGATATAATTATTTCTTGTTGAGGCTCTGATTTTAAGGTTTTAATTGAACTTGTTGAAAGCCGAGCACAACTTTAATTCTACTTCTAATGTTTTAATTGAAATTAGTACACATTAATCTAATCAAATTAACTTCATTATTATCACTCCATGTTATGTTTCCCACTTGACCATCTTCCTAGTGTAAATTTGATGTCAAACAATAAGGAAATATTTCTCATATGTTGACAATTGGGATTATAAGATGGAATGTACCTTGACATGGAATTCCTTTGCCGATGTAGGTATGTTTTCTGTTCCAAAATCATTTGCACTAGGGAGCCATCTCCTGCCATATCATATTAATAAACATATCATTTGAGCACAGATTTAACTACTTTTGAAATTTATGTTCTTCTCTCAAGATAAATTCTCAATTCTACACAATTCATTGAGCCATTTGGTATTTCTTAACATGATTAATTTGTATAAAGTTAACTGGTTATATTGAGGTTACATGAGACAAAAGGATTCATTTTATTTTTATAAAAGACAATAAGTGATTCATTGATTCACAAAATGTTTAAGTACTTGAGTATGAACAGGGTTTTATTTGATCTTCATTGACCACTTGACCGATTTCTAATGGAAAATAAACATAAAGGGTGAGATCTCTAAGTAAAACCTAAACAAAAACCTTGTATATTTGTGATATGCTCAAGCGTGATCAATTACACATATAAATTCATGATATTTTTATTTTATATTGATTAGTACTAAGATGTTACAAATATATACTGATGTCGATAATATCTGAAAGTTGATTTTTTACTTAATTATTCGCATAAAATCAAAATAAAAAGTAATAATGTGTTATGTGTATATAAAAATAAAATAATTTTATTTTGACATATAAATTTTAATTTTTTTATTAATAGAAATTAGAAAATAAGAGCATGATGGATATAAATATGGAGGCATTTAAATTCTCCAATGGACTTTATAAAAGGATCTTTCAGGGGAGATATATGAGATAATAATTATAGTGATAGAAGATTTAATCCGATTTTTTATACATAATATTAAAAAAATTGAAATCGGTGGTATTATATTTTTTTTAAAGTTAAATTAACATGACTGCAAGGATTTATTTAAAATAAAAACATGACACCAAGGATTCATTGCGGCCCATCTGTAATGAACTATTGCAATCCATAAACTGTGGTTTAAATAAAAGTAAATTTGAGCAGCAATTATCATGGCCTAAGAATTAAAAAATAATAAATTAAATCAGTAGCATCTTTTTTCTAAATTTTTTAAAAATAGCATGATCACAATAATTACATTTTAACTGTTCTTATGCACAGAATTTGGAGAAGCATGAGTGTATTGCTGGGCTTTCGTTTGATGAGAAATGGTGATGTAATGGAGCAGATATGGGACAATTTCATTACGTGCGCTAACTTTCTAAGGGGCAAGGCAAAGAGAGAATGGGTCATGCGCTTAATTTCTATGTACGCTATGATTCCTCTGGCAAGGCAAAGAGAGAATGAGGCATGGAGCTGCTGGCTGAGCTGTTATGTAGAAGGATCATAGATGAATCAGACCTTTGACTTAAGTTCTGTAGAGGAGGTAATAAAAGAGTCATACAGGCGTCTCCAAATTTGTAGGCTGCTCGGTCATGTGTGGGATGTTGTACGTTGTAAATTTTTTTTTCCCCTCTCACCTAAGCGGGTAGCTACTACATGCTTTTAAAAAAAAAACAATAATTACAGTTTATTACGGTTCACAAAGGTCGACCATTTTTCTTCCTCTCTTTCTTCTCTAATAGTGTTACATCCCGGAAAATAAAAATACAAAATTAATAATTGAATGATATATAAATTGTCTTCAAGAAATTTTTCTTGAAAAGTGCAAACCATTTGAATTATAAATACGAATTTCTTTGAATATAATGATAAGATAATTTATTTAGCCTGAAGTTAATTGTAGTTTATCAGATAATTGAAAAATTGATCATATCATTCCGTAAATTTTAGAACACTTAAAATATTAATAAATGATATACTAATATATATTATCAAGGATGTTATTCAAATGGGACCCACATGTTAGTATCTATTTTTATATCTTTCCCCGGCTGTTCACATTGTTTCTGTTTCTTGCTCCATCAACTTTCCTGATATTTTATCACTAACCACCTTATTCATGCTATTTAATCTCTCTCTGTACGTGGCAATTGATAGTTGCTCCAACTCTCTTGAACAAAGGATGACTGAGCTGCTTGTTCTTAACCCCGTTCATCTTATCTTTCTCTATTGCTTGTTAGTTCTAGAACACTCTTTCTTATTTCTCTTTGGCAAGAAATCTGAGAAGGGTTTCCTCTTCTTTGTTGGAGAGCTGTAGTGATTGGAAATCAATGGTTGTGTGATGCTCTCTCTTTTCAATATCTAACGCAACTTGTGGTATACCTCTATGTCTTGTTCCTCTTAAATGAGATTTAAAGTTATGTTTGTAATTTGTTAAACAAACTGAGTGCACAATTATAAATTGTTGTAGTGAATGGCATGGAAAGAAATCTTCCTTAATATTTGAAGGGTGGATTTACTTGTTGCCGCTCTTTTCTTCTTCTCCTTTAATTGGATCTGAAACCAATAGTGATTAATAGATTGTTTTACCTCCTTGCTTGTTTAGTTTTAAGCTCCAACTTAAGTTGTACCTATTGTTGCCGAGCAACCAGCCGTAGCTATGCATTGCTACCTTTTCTTTGGGGTTTGATGGGGCTTGATTGGTTGAGAATTGAGTGTTCTGAGTGCAGTTACCAGTCGATACCAATCTCTCTTGTATACTGGTATGTTAAGAAAAAAATGATTGCGGGGACCTCTTTGTAAAGGAGAAGAAGAAAGGGAGGTATCTGTTAAATTCCCCTGTCAATTCCCCTTTTGGGGCTTCCACTCTCACATAAAGTTCTTGTTTCGACAATTCAAAATTGGGTGAAGGTTTTTTACTTATAAATCTATATGCAAAATCATTCCATTCGTAATTCTTTGCTCTATCAAAGCGTCGGACTTCTAAATTCTCATAGGGTCCTCCAGGAATTCCCTCTAGAGCCTGTTGAATCATTTTTATGGATTCCCTCATTTCACCGATTCGTACTAAATAACGAGCTAATGAATCTCCTTCTTTTTGCCATTGGATTTCCCAATCGAATTCATTGTAACACTCATAATTATCAACTTTACGAAGATCCCATTGGATTCCAGAAGCTCGTAACATTGGCCCGGATAAACCCCAATTTACTGCTTCTTCTCCACGAATAATGCCCACTCCTTCCACTCGTTCCAAAAAAATGGGATTCCGTGTAATCAGTTTTTGATATTCAACAACTCCTGTTAAGAAATAATCGCAGAAATCGAAACATTTCTCTATCCATCCATAAGGTAGATCAGCAGCTACCCCCCGATGCGGAAATAATTATGCATCATTCGCATACCTGTGGCGGTTTCGAATAGATTGTATATCAATTCTCTCTCTCTGAAAATATAGAAGAAAGGAGTCTGTGCACCGATATCGGCCATAAAAGGTCCAAGCCATAACAAATGAGAAGCTATACGGCTCAATTCCAGCATAATAACTCGGATATAGCTAGCTCTTTGAGGTACTTGAACATTTTCCAATTTTTCTGGTGCATTTACCGTTATTGCCTCTGTGAACATAGTAGCTAAATAATCCCACCGTGTTACATAAGGTAGATATTGTATAATTGTTCGGTTTTCCGCTATTTTTTCCATTCCTCTGTGTAAATAGCCCAATATGGGTTCACAATCAATAACATCTTCACCATCGAGAGTAAGGATGAGTCGAAGAACACCATGCATGGATGGGTGGTGAGGACCCATATTGACTATCATGAGATCTTTTCTTGTAACCGGTACAGTCATATCTTTTCTTCCTGAATTCATTATTCCATGAATTCCTCAAAGTGAGGCTCATCAAAATGAAAAATCGAATACTACTAAAAAAAATTCAAACAATGAAATTAACGAGTTTGTGGCTCTCGAATATTCAACTGATCAATTAATTTATTATAACGTACTCGATTTTTCTTTGACAAATAAGCCAGCAACCGTTGACGTTTTCCCAGAATTTTTCGTAGACCCCTTTCCGATAAAAAATCTTTTTTGTGCAATTCTAAATGGGAAGTAAGCCTCTGTATCTTATTGGTGAAACTGAATACTTGAAATTCAACAGAACCCTTATTTTCTTCTTGTGGAATAATAGGAGTGAATGAATTTTTGACCATAAAAAACCAAATTTTTCTATCTTTTTTCTTTCTTTTTCATGGATGATTTTTCCGATCAGGAAAAATCAAAAAATCAGAATTATGCCAGTTATTTGAATCTAGTATACACAAAAACTTGGATTGATTCATATACTACTTTCTTATTCTATCCAAATCAAATGGAGAATTTGATTTGGATAGAAGGAGATAGATCTCTTCAATCACTCTTTTACCTGCATTTTTAATATTTTATCTACAGATTCTCTTATACCAGGTATGGTACTATATTGATGAAAAGATTTTTCTTGTTTTTCTTTCAATTGAAATGTAGCATGTGTATTTTTGATAATTCAATCTATGGATCATCTCTTTATCTCAAAAGTTTTTTCAGAATATTTAGAATAACTTTTATAATGAAATTTATTATCGAAAAAATGATATTTAAGATAAAAAAGATTAAATAAAATATCCATTTTAAGATAAAGAGAACAATAGAAATCATCCATTGAATTATCAAAAATACCGGTTTCAATCTAATAATAATATTATTAATTATCTTTATTAAGATAATTAATAATATTATTCCTATACAAATATACACCGATATTCTTAAAATCAATCTCATATCTTGAGATTGGATTGATTTTATCATATTTTTGACGATCCTCAAAATAAAGCGGTCATTTTTCATACGGCCCTCCCATATTATATATTGCTTCAAATTCAGAAGAATGAAGATTCTTCTGAAGAATCTTCAGAAGCAGACGCAATGTTTTTTCTAAGAATCTCATAGGGATCAGTAGAAACCATATTCTCATCCATAGAATCCCAAGTACCCGCATCAATAAAAGATTCGATTCGATCGAAACTCTCCATTTGTAAATGAGATCCATGAATTGCAAAATGATTGAATCTTGACCGTTGAACTCGGCTGAAGTATTATATGACTTGAACATTTGGACTTGTAAATTATAAGAAATTCTTTAAAGAGATTTGAGCTTATGTCATTTAGAACCGTCCGAAAAATTAGAAGGGATAATGGCAAGGGTTGTTGCCTTTTAGCCGTATTAGATTCTGAATTGGACATGGGTTTTGGAAAATTGAACTCTAATTTTGTAAACTATTGGACTGCTTAACAACTTATGAACACCGAAATTGGATTTAGTTAAAACAAGGATTATGAAATAAAGAAAAGATTAATAAATGATGTCATTGATTAGTAGTAAAATAATAAAAGCACATGACCTAATGATGTCAGTGATTCCACAGTTACTGAATTTTATTGAATTTACTAATTACTGCAAAGTTTACGTTATGACTAGATTTTGACCTAGGACCCTTATGCACATATGGTGAATGGCCTCAACTGAACCTAGTACCGGTTGGATAGAGGATATTGTAAATTGTGACTGTAAGGATAGTAAAACTGTGGTAAATGTCTGTTGCTAGTCACTACCTCTGAGGGGTGACAATATTGTTTATATTATTGAATTACACATCATTGAATCGAATTATTGAATTGAATTAAGTGTCTGACTATAAACCAGACTGAATAGAATGGTCTAAGCCAAACATAACAGATATGGGTATGTGTAAAGGCGGATGTGGGTTGCTAGTGGGCATCTGTACAGGCAAGACGGATGGTATCTATTTGTGTTACCCGATCTAGTATTTGCATAAATTTAGAATCCAAATATTCTGATTATAGTTATTTGGTTTTCGTTGATTATTCCTGTTGATTATCATTTGACTGTCAATAATTAGCACTGTATAAATTCTTATAGAAATTGAATTGATTTTATATGGCGGATATTTAATTCTGGATATGGATTCTTACGAATCCAGCAGCCCAAATCAAATTCTGCACTAAGAAATATCGTTATTATTTCTCACCCCCTCCCCCTTTGTGGGTTTTACAGGTTCGTTAGACGAAGAGATACGTTTATGAGTTATAATTGACAACAGGGCTAAACAAAAGATATAGTACTTTGGATTGTAATATCTGATAGGATCTAGAGAGTATATCTCTAGTATCTTAATTCCACCACTAAATATCAGATATTTCTTGTAAATATTGGATTTGGGATTAATGTAATGGGTTAAATTGATAATGTATAAAAAGATTCACGTTTTGCGTATACTGAATTGAAAATATCACGGTATGCTGTTGCACTCCGGATTTAGGGTGTGACAAATAGCATGCACTAGAAATTTAGTACGTCAATTCTTAAGCAGAGATCCATGCAGTTCTGTGTACCTCTTATATAAAGCAAAAGGCCGAGCAGTGTGGCACCTGACCCACTCGATCGTATTATATAATTAAACACAGCTTTCAATAGGTTCTCAACTTCTCATCTCTCTCTCTCTCTCTGCTTATAGCCTATCTTTCCATCCTATAAGTGAGATTAGTTATTAAATGCCGAATGCACCTAGTCTACTCATTTTGCATTGATTCGATCGATCCCTCGGCATGTACCATACACATGAAATAATAAAGAATTGCATTTCGGACTTTTCGACATAAGCCTCGCAGTGATCACTTGCTACCATGCATACACACCGATTTTTTTTATTTATAGGAAAATAAATAAATTAATATCGAAATAGGAGTAGGATTTTATGAAATTTCGAAATATATATATATAAATGCACTTTGCCAATCATAACCATCATGTCCAGTTAATCTAAACCATAATCTCGCACTTGCACTTGCACTAGTGCATTTTACCCCCTCGCTAGCCGGTTTATGATTGGCGAAAGCGGCCGCAGAGTGTTTGATTGCAATAATGAAGGTGTACTCTTTGTTGTGGCCCGGTCAGTGCAAAGTTCTGATGACATCGATGTCAAGCCTTCGCCTGAGCTCAGAAGCCAGTTTGTTCCAAGTCAGACTTCGACATCTCTTATGCTAATGCTTCAGGTACAGAAAATAAGATTTTTACTATAAATACAAGCACATATTTACATTATTTACTTCAATCTCTCTCTTACTGTCTCCTGATATATTTGAAAATTAAAGCAAAGACTGTGAAACACAATACAAATTTCTTACATTCAAAGTCAATTTTTTTTTCTAAAAGGAAATACTTCGAACTAAACAAAGTTCACAAATATGGTATTGGTGTATGAATTCAAGCATAAATTTAAGTTCATTTTCTTCTTTTCAATTAAAGAATTCCTGCAAGCATCAGCAAATTCTTGAGTTAAACAATACTTCATTGATTTGACAAATGTGACCAGATCAGAGAGACCCATCCCATGCAACTTAATTGGAAGTTGGAATCATGTCAGACCAACCCAGTAATAATAAAAAAAAAACTACTCTGAATGTGTTGATCAACAATGGTGATTTCAACAAAATAAGAGGCAATCTATAGCTTGAACCTGATCGAAATGATTTAACTGGAACCTGACCCAATCAACCCATCCGATTTCTGTCTATTACTAGCCATCTTCTTCTTAATTTAAATGTTGGTGCTGCTGTGTCCAGGTAACATATCTCAAACGTGGCGGAGTAGTGCTAGGAGATGTGATTAATCACATCTTAGCCGATGGTCATAGCAGAATTCACTTTTTCCAGACATGGGCTAGCATTGCACGAGATGACCTTAACAGCATCAAACTTCCCTCCTTTGACAATACCCCACTTGCTGCCCGTTCTCCGCCATCCGTCACCTTTGATTATCCCGGTATGGAATTGATCAACTGTCTACTCTCCGCTCTCCACCACCCACATCTCATGTTACAACTTACAACCAAATTCAAGCTCTCAAATGAACAAATTAGCTCCCTAAAATCTCAGTGCAAAGAAGGGAGAGTTTCCACCTTCTGTGTTGTTGCTGCACTTTTTTGGAAGTGCTACTGCATTGCTGAAGAACTTCCTCCCGGCATTGAGACAACGCCTCTTCTTTCCTGCATGTCATCAGAATTTCTGCAGCTGCTCAAGTATCCCAGGTCACTTCCAGTCCAATTCAAATTGTAGCTATAATACTGTGAAATCTGCGATTAATGGGTTTACAGATGAGTTCATCAGATCATTCATTGACTGTGTGGAGGTGAATAAAGACAAGGGACTATTCCTTGCAAAAACGCCACCAAAATCTGATCTGCGCATTATTAGCAATTGTGGAATGCCAGTGTATGATACAGATTTCGGATGGGGTGCACCACAGGTGGTGACTTGGGCTGGGTCAGTTGGAAATAGAGTTGTTTGCGTAGTGAACGAACCGGGAAAAGATGCTGGTATAGCAGCATATGTGTCGCTCGATTCCGACATTATGCAAAAGTTCGAGAAGCTCTTTCATGAGAAATTGGGCTGCAACAGTCTTCAAAGTTGATATACTGGTTTCATTTGCTACATGGAAACTAGTCAAAATTATGGTGAAATTTAGGTAATTTCTGAGATTTATGGTTTGAAGCATTTTCTTTTTTAGTATTATGTGCGAGTTTCATTCATTGTTTCAGTTTTCCTGCCCTTTTTTAATCTGAATGGTTTTGATTTAGATTGGCAATAAAATTTTATTTTTGATATCTTATTAATAAAGTCCATCAGATTTGAGATTTATTTGTCCAAAATTTGAGTCTATTGATTAATACAAAGTATTCTTTGAATATGATTTGTCTGCTAGTAATTTTTGGACTTTCTTGGTGGAACCTTGAATCAAAATACAACTGAGTGCATGGTTCAATTGGCGATTCTTATTTTCTACCAACTCCATAACTATTTTTTTGTTTGTGGACAAGAAAAAATGCTACATATGGAACACAAAAGGAGAAAAGGAACGGATTTGGATCCGGCATGATACTTCCATGATTTTAAAATATCAGAAAACAACAAAAATAACTAGAAAAATCGATTCTTGAAATACAGGGCCAATGTTTAGAATCGGTAGAGCAGCAAAAAACAACATCAACAACAAATGAAGATAAGCAAATCAAATTCAAGAATCTCAATTTCATTTAAATCAAGCGTTGAGAAAACTAACAATGGCTTCCTACTTGTCAAACTATACTACCTTTTTCAGGGATAGCCTAATTGAAGTAAAACTAACTTTTAGCAACACCATTATTCAATTTATAATTAGCTAGCAAAACTTCAGAAGTTATTACAATCAAGTTAAATTAATGAATATCATGACTACAACAACAAATACAAACAGATTCAGTAAACCAAATATTCTACTGGTACACTTCCTATCAAACAAAATATAAAATTTAAATGACCTAATTTCACCAGCAAAACTGACCATAGGTCCAAGCCTAGCAACTAATCCTCACAAGCATTTTACAACAATCAACTGCAATTCACCGGCCCATCTTCTGTTTGCGTAATTCACGCATTATCGCCTTCTTTCTCTCACTATCCATTAAACTTTTTGAGGATTCTGTGCTGTTGCTCGTCCCGACACTTGCTGGAGGCGTCTTCTGAACATTCACAGCTGAACTTGGGGTCGTTCTCCCGACACTTTTTGGAGGCGATATCTGAGCATTAATGGGGGAATTATGGTTCATAGTCCCAACAATTCTTGAAGGGGATTTATGAGCATTAATTGGTGAATTTGGGGTCGTCATCCCAAGACTTTTAGTTGGTGACTGAAGAGCATTCACCACTGAATTTGGAGTGTATGGAGCAGCAAATGTGGCATTAACACCTGAAATGCTAGCCACTGCTTTATTGGCATTTTTTGTAGATGGTCTACCACGCCTTTTTGAACCATTAGACATTTCTGCAGAGGTGCTTCGTGCTTGCCGCCGTGCAGCTTCAAACCATTTGTTGACCTGAGAAACAGTAACTGTAGTTAAGAGACAGAGAGAGCACCTAGGCAGCCCCTGACACGTTTTCAAAAAACTCAAAAATCCATTGAAATGAGGACAAGTTACACAACCATAGCATCACAGTTACAGTTTTTTTTTTAATTTTACTCATCTCACTTTTCCTATTCTCATAATTACTGTGGTTTTCAAGTGATAGAAGTAGAAGGAACCTGTTCATATGTCAACTCCAGTTCTTCTGCTAAGATTTCTTTGCTCTCACGGGTCGGGTACTGATTTGTCTCAAAATATTCTTGAAGTGTCTGCAAGAAAAAATAAAAGAAGAGATATCAAAGTTCCATGAAAGGATCATCAAGCTTTAGAAAAATAGATTTCTAGCTTCTCTGGCAAAGTTTTATTGTCACTTACAACTTTGCATATATAAACATAATACCTTTGTTTTATTGAAACCAAAATTTCTTTTGCTCTTTGAAGGACGAGGCTGCTTAGAAGAGCTGCTCTCAGAGAGGTCGTGTCCCTTCCCTTTCTTTCTGCTTTTCTCAGACCAATCTTCATCCTCACTTGACTCTGACTCTGATTTCCCAAATGTCTCCTTTAGATTTGCAGAAAACAGTATTAACTTCCCAGAAAAGTAATATTCTTAGAAGTAATTGATTGTCATAAACTGACCACCAAAGCACAAAAAGAAGAATTAGTGAAGCAGTAATTGCATAACAGAAGATGTTCATTACTACATTTCATTGATGATTTCACTAGCTTCAGTTGGACCATTATTTGTAAAAGAAATGTGCATCTTTCTTTTCTATAGAAGATCAATTTCACCAATCAACAATGTTCCATAATTTAACAAATTAGAGGTAAAGTAATAACAAAATGTTTGGGCTAACAAAATGTTGTCATCAAATTAATAACAGTCATGTACAAAAGGAAAGTAAAAATGTAAAAAAGAAAAAAGCATACCCGGTATAACTTCTTGTAATCGGTTGGCTCTTTTTGCCTTCTTGCAACAATTGGCGCATCAGCAGGGTCAACCATATCTTGATCAAGAAGTTGTGTTGAAACATCCTCATTACTACCCGACTTCTTCACAAGTTCATCACAAAACTCATCAGAGTCTGATGTGAAATCCGACTCCTCAGAATTCAACATCTTCTCACTGCTTTCCTCATCAGAATTTCGCCTCTCAGGGTCAAAATCGTCATCCTCAGAATCTTCTGACGGCAAGTCCTCTATGTCAGGTTGTTTCTTTTGGTTCTTCGCCTTTTTTGGTAATTTTTCATTGCCAGAGTCAGAGTCAGTGTAGAAATCTTCGTCAGAGCTGGACTCTTCTTGGCCTGATTCCTCTCCATATTCATCCCCATTATTGTCACCTCCATTTTCCTCTCCATTATCATCCTCTCTATTTTCCTCTTCTGGGGCATCCGGGTTGAAATCATCATCCTCTGAGTCATCTGACGGGAGATCTAATGGATCAATTTGGCTAGTCCCATTTGCGGCTGCAGCGGCCTCAGGAAAGACTTTCTGCAAGGATGAATAGCAAGTCAACTCAAAGGACGGTGCAACTGACTTTATTGTCAATTTGGGGTATAATAAAGGAATACCAAAATTATAAAAAAAATAAATATATCAGAAACATCATGTACGTCAGGGGCGGAGGCAGACTTTTCAAGTTATGGGGGTCAAACATACATTAGTGGTCAATCATATAAACTTTTTACAAAAAGTATGGGGGTCAATTTTACAGTACCTGTAGCATTTTTCTCCAAACTATAGATTAAAATTGTGCCTAATTATGGGAAATTTGAAAATTAATAGGGGTCAATTGACCCCCATTCATAAACGCTACTACCGCTCCGGATGTGCAGAATGTCATAAAATATAAAAATTATATTTGTTATCACATTAGTTTAAACATTACAAGTCATTAATCAAGTATAATGATAAAAAAAAGTTATATATTCAATGTTGTCATAAATTAATAAATTAAAAAAAATTTAACGTAAATTACTTAATAAAAAATTATATAAAATGTTGTATAAACCAATCTAATTATAATAACAAAAAAATTATATAGTTATATATATAAATAAAAAAAATATCATATATAATTTAGTATTTATCAATTACGCTATAGGTAACAGGAACTCATACCCTTACTTGATAAGCTAATGAATAATTTTCTTAAATATTCCCATACCCATAATTTAACCAATAGTTGAAATTTCATCAGCATATGCAACCAAAGAGATGTGGCTTCATTTTATATCTATACTACGTATCAATAATGGATTTCAATTACTTCTGTAGCAATGATCAGACCATTTCTTCAGATGCAGAATGGAGGAAATTAGAAAAGCCAAAGTCCCAAGGGTAGTGGTTATAGACAGATTAGTTATAAAGAGACTCTTTACAAAGGGTTTTTTGATACTGCTAATATCAAGGAGTTGATAGTTACAGAGAGTTACAGAGAGTTTAGGACCAAGGTTCTGGCATATATATAACATCCAGCTAGACTCGAAGGTTTGAAGGATGTATACAATTGTTTAAGTTCCTCAAATCTAAATTATGTTTCCCTAACCAATAGGTTCGGGCAGGGTAAGTACTTTCTCTCCAGCCCTACATCCTCTAAGGCTATAGCTTGATTTTGAAGGAATGACATTTTTATTTAAAACAAAACATAATTTAGGATGGTAGGTTCCCCGTAAGGTCAAGGTACTTATCTGGTTTGTTCGAAAAGAACAACATCATGGCTGATGAAGTTGCATGACACGGAAGAGCAATCAAGGAAAGAGCCATTTCCGCATTGTAGGGAAAGAGTGGACTACAAGGGCAATTAAGGAAAGAAAATAAAGAGGTCATAAGGGAATCTGAAAAATCCGCTGAAGCATTGATTCTTGCTTTGTTATATAATTGGTCAGGATATGAGAGGAAACAAGGGTCCTGACCCGAAGTGAAGGCAAGGAGCAGCAATAGAAGATCAATGCTGACCTGGCAAATAAGAGTATGTACTATGCATGGTATATGGAAAATTTTCACTTCTTCTACTAAAGGGTTGGAAGGGTTTATTACGAAGTCATAGTATGGATTTCACAAGATTAAAAGTTGTTGATATTCTGCTATAATAGGAGAGAAAGGGCGAGCGGTTGAAATAAAAAATAGAAGGTAGGAAAAGGTGAAAACAAAAATGCTGTAAGCCCATTAAAACCTGGACACTACATTCTCAGTTCCTTATTGAAACTGCTGAAGTATGTTGCAAAGAAAAAGAGAGAAATTTTACCTCCCAAGTGTCCTGGAGACAAAGATTGCTTCCTTTGGATTCATTAAGCAACACAATACAATCCAGCTTACAATCACATGCCGGGCACAGCCAGCCTTCATCCCCAGGGGGTACTAAAACAAACATATTTAAGTATTAGTGCAAAATTCCAGCTAATAATAAAGCTTTAATCCATAGAAATCATAAAGGGAACAGAACTGAAAGAATTAAATCCTTACTGTCTTTGGTAAGAAGAGGAGGGTTGAGACAATTCTGATGGAAGCCTCGATCACATATCCCATCACAGAGTATAATGTCATTATTTAATGTAACATTCTTCAAGCCACATTTGGCACAAAAAATCTGTTATTAAATAAATACTTTTAGTAAACAAGAAAATAAAATATTTAAATTGAGAAGCTTGCTCGAAACACAAAATCTTGTTATTATGGTTCAAAATTTAGAAATCCAACTGACAAATCCAAACTGTTAAAATTTTACCTCAGAAGAAACATATACATACTGGATTTTATAATATTTAGAGAGTTCACTCTGTACGAGGTTAAGAGGCCTGTAAATAAAAGGTTTGTTGTAATTAATCTGGTGCACTGATATTTATGCCTCTTGATCTTGTACCTATAATTTTCAAATGAACATATGCATTTCTGTTGACATGGAACAAAACCAACAGTCGGAAATTGAATCATATTACTAAAGAAAAAAAAAAATGGAGCATAATGGGCATCAAACAGTGAACTTCTCAGAAAATGTTTCAAAGGAAAAATAATAGAGTTTAAGATAGCATGACATCTTCACAGTCGATTTCTCCTTTATCGTCAAAGTTGTCGAGCTTCCCTTCAGCTGCTAGTACAGCAATTTCCTTGAAACTGTCTCTTATTTTTAACTTGGTTTTTATTATTGCAGCCTTGGCCCTTTCGATTTCCTTTTCAGGTCTTAGCTTTTCCAAACTGCACAAAATATTATATATATTTTTTATAAGTTCATTCATAAAAAATGCCCATTCAGTAGCATTAATCCATACAACATTTGAGGTGAAATGTAACTGAAGAGTGCAATTTCAATGCTTGTGCAAATATGTTTAGCCTACAGGTATGAGGTCAATCAATGTAATACAAGCTAAATAAAATATAAATCAAGGACTTAACACACAGGAACTTGGTGTTGGAAATGTGAATTAAGCCCATATTCATGGACATAAAAAGGAAGGAAAAAAAAAAAACTTAAATTAACAAGCAAATGATCAGACCCGGTACTAACAAATATGGTATTAAAAATGCCTATAAATATCACTTTACAGTTCACATAATGCAAACAAAAATATAAGTGGGACATAAAAAGATATGTACCTTTGACCTTTCCAACCATCAGTGGAATATGCATCAATTAAATTCTGCTCATAGTTGATCTTTGTATTAAGGGACCTAACTCTGTTTCGAATTGTATAAAGTTTATCACCTGAACTCCTTGGCTTCCTCCCCCGTTTCTTCGTACCAGATACTGGTTCAATTTGGGATGATGTACCGGCAACTGACTCATTATTAGGGTTTTGATCAGAGTTTTGACTTTCACTCTCCCCATTTGATGTTGATCTAAGAATCCTGCCGCCATCAGCTGATGACCTTAAAGAGTATCTAGTTTTATCTAATTCAAGAGGAATTATCTTTTTGCCCTTCTTTCTCCCTCGCTTTTTCTTCATTTCTGAATTTTCTGGATTTTCAATTGTTGATGTTCTCTTCTCCTCTTGATTGAATGGTGTTGTATCTTTATTAGGATCTGTTTCACCATTTACAGACTTGTTCCCTTCTAAACCAGAGAAGTTATGATCAGTAGCGTCCATCTTAGGATAGACCTTCCTTAGAAGCAAAATCTGTTACTTCCTGAAAGCCTAGCACCTACAAATGCATGAGAGAAAAAGTTTTAGATGTTGCGAACTAATTAATTTCTAAATCAGGTGTAGAGTTCAAGTACCATTAAATGCACCTAGAATTACCTCTATGCAATTTTCCATGAACTTAGTTTGCGATTAAAAATAATAAATGCTTTGAAACCGACTTAATCCCATGTCTGAACAGAACTTACAGGATAATCATTGTGTGGCTAGTAATGAGGCATACTAAGGCAAATGTCAGTGTCGCTTTAAAATTTTAGAGGTCACGAACTAATTAATTTCTAACTCAGATGTATAGTCCAAGTATCATTAAACGCCCCTGAAATTGCCTCTATGTCAGTTTCCCGCAAATATAGTTTGCGATAAAAATCATAATAAGTGCCTTTGAAACCGACATAATCCCATGTATCAGTGTCCGTTAGACGTCGCAAATTAATTAATTTCTAAATGAGATGTAGTCATGTAGAGTCCAGGTACTAGTAAACCCAGGGGCGGAGCCAGACTTTCAGGCTATGGGGGTCAAACATGAATGGGGGTCAAGTATATAAAAATTTTCTACTACGAATGGGGGTCAGTTTCACCTTATTCTTAATATTTTAGTTTAAACTATATTAAAAATTGGGTATAAATAATAAATAAAATGCAAATGAATGGTGGTCAATTGACCCCCATTCAATAAATGTAGCTTCGCCCCTGAGTAAACCCACCTAAAATTGCTTCTATGGCAGTTTCCTGCAAATATAGTTTGCGATAAGAAAGTGACATAATCCCATGCCTGAACAGCACTTATATGACGATAGTTGTGTTTCTGGTAATAAGACATATTAAGTACAAGTGTCAGTGCTGCGAACTAATTAATTTGGAAATCAAATGTAGAGTCCAAGTACCATTAAACTCCCCTGAAATTGCCTCTATGTCAGTTTCCACGAATATAGTTTGCGATAAAAATCACAATAAATGCTTTGAAACCGACTTAACCATAATAAGTGCCTTAAAACCAACTTAATCCATCTCTGAACAGCACTTATTGAACAGTAGTTGTGTTGCTGGTAATGAGGCATATTAAGTACAGGTATCAATGTCTCTTTAAAAATTTTAGATGTCGCAAACTAATTAATTTCCAAATATAATGCAGAGTCCAAGAATCATTAAACGCCCCTGAAATTGCCTCTCTGTCAGTGTCCCGCAAAATAGTTTGCAATAAAAATCATAATAAGCGCTGAACAGCACTAACAGTATAAAGTTCTGTTGCTGGTACAGGGGCATAATACACCCACAGATGCAAAACCTAGAACCTAAGGACGTGCTACCTAGTTACAATTGTAGGAGGTGAAAGGAAGTGAAATAGAGGTAAATGGGGAGAATTTCAATCTTCTTTCTTCTAAATTTGTTCCCTGTCAATTTGGGGTAAGAAATTTAACCTCCTGCTCCCCATTCACCTCCTCTACCAAACTCCAGAGCACAACCTTAGAAAGTACTAAATTTTGAATTATTTATGTTGCATGTCCAGCCTAATTACAATAAAAGGAAAAGATTAATGCTGTGCATGCTAGCACACTCAGCTGCTCTCATTTTATCACCAACTTAGAAAGAATCCATCTTTAACTCAGAAATAAACACAGATATATTTAAAAAAACAAAATCTCTATGCTCTAAAGATTTGTTCCCGACCAGAAACCTTAAAAATTAAATTTAACGATTTCCTTCGACGATTTCCCCATCTGTTTGTTTGTGAAGTACCTTACCTTAAAATTAGGAGCTACTTGAATGGGGACTGAGAAGGAGGTGAAACACCGGCGACGGCGGGTGGCTGATTCCTCCGACGCACCGTCCGTCGAAGCTGCGCACGCCGATTGCTTAGTTTGGGACTGAGAGGGTAGAAGGTGAGGCGCTGATTTAGCGTTTTGAGAAGAGAAATCGGGCTGGGAAATAGTAGAGAAATGGGCCTTTTAGAAGAATAACAAAGATGGGCCGTTCGTTGTTAATGGGCCGACTGCGAAGGACATATTTTAAATAGAGATATTCAGCATAACTGTTATTATTGACTATTGAGTGTTGATTTTGAAAGTAGGATGACTATAATTATTCTTTTTTTTATTAACCTTTTGAAGAAAAATAGGAAATTCTAAGAATATTTATATCTCTTGTATTATGAGAGTTTCTAATCTCATGTGGCAATTTTTAATTTAGTTTTAGAAATGTTGGAGAGTTTCTTATTTAGAAACTATGCAAGAAAGTTTCTTATTAAGAAACTGTTTAAACTCTACACTAACCAAATGATTAACTCAAATTATTTTTCTTTTTTAATTTATTACTGACGTGACTTGATAGAAACTTTAAAATTAATTTCAGGATTGTAAGAGTTAGAAATTTTAGGGACCTTAATTTTTAAAAAGTGGTTAAAATTTATTTAGAAACTTATTTGAGTTGCTAGGATGTAGATGTTTATTTTTTTTGACACATATTAACATGATATTCTTGTAAAAATTAAGGATAAATGAGAAATTTATAATTTTAAATATATTCTAATAGAAAAGATAATAAATTAAATATAATTGTATTTTTTAAAAACATAAAAGAAGAAATATAATATTATGAATCTAAAAAAATAGAAATTTTATGAAGAATTATTATGAAACATAAAAGAACAGTAAAAAATATAATATTATCAGGACCCAAGACAGAATAATTCCTTACTGGTCATGTGCCTTTGTGGACCCACATCTCCAACATTGCCCAACCAAAAGATGACAGACCTCCTGCTTTAGTTGGTCTTTTGTTGATCGATTCGTCTAGCAGTTCGTGTTAATGATATAACACTTTTGGCTCATGTTTGATTGTGGACTTAAAGTAAAATAAATACTTTAGACCACTGTTATTTTATCGAACATGATTTAAAATGACTGGTCTAATGTGGAATAGTTTTAAATTCAGTCTAGTTTAAACAGGTCTAAATTAATCCACCTCCTGAGGTGCCTTAATTTTTTTTTTTTCAATTTTACGCCATGGGCCGTGGCCAGAAGTTGAACAATTTCACCATTCTCTCCTCATTAATTTAGATACAACTAAACATAAATTATTTTGATTGGCCTAAGTTGGAATAACCAACTTATGCCACCTTAGTTTTAGTCCACAATCAAACATGAGGCTATAGAGAACTGTTTGTCTCACGAATTGTTAGACGGCTAGTACTGTGGATATAATTTCCAACAAACATAACAATTTTTTTTTTTTTTATTGAGAATGGAATAAGTCCAATGGACAACTGTTCTTGAGTCCAACAAGTTCCATGACCGTCCGATTTATCTTAAGATCTATGCGCAGAAATTGAAGCAGAAATGTACACACTTTGAAGCAGAGCGCACAAATTTACGGTGTTTGAACTCATCAAACCAAAGTAGGTTCAATGGGCATCGGATCTATTCTCAAGTCATCTTTATTGCTTTTATTTGGTTCTAGTCCTTGCTCATTTTAAAAATTACAAAATTCTTCTTTGTAAAAAGAGCTTATTATGTTTTTATTCGACGCATATTTCCTCCAATTATATAGATGGCATGCTAGAGTAAATTTATTTCTAAATATTTGTATAATAATATAGTTGATTTATTTTGTTTAATGTCAATTGCAAGATATTTTGTAGCTATTATTATACTTTTACGGTGCACTAAATAATTTTTTTTCTTATTGATATTCTTATCTTACTAAATATAAATCTACTAAAAATTAAGAGTTTACAATTTTTAGATGTATGATATGTAAAATATAATCCTCCAACTTATAAATTCATTAATTCTTCAATAAAAAAAATCATTATTTTGAAAAAAAAAAATTCGGTATGAATACAAGTACTTTAGAAAACAGTATTTTTCTATTGAGAAATGCCAATTTTTTTTTAAATAAAAAAAGAGTGTCTTCTATGGACATAAGGACCTATTTGTAAAATGAACATAGTTTTATTTTCAAAGTTCAAACAGTCGATCCGAACGTTCATCTTGTTCTCCATATTAATATATGCTTGGAGACCAAATTTTACATTTTTCTGAATTTTTTTACTATTTATTAAGATGGGTACAAAAAATATCAAATTCAGACCATTGAATTTTGTACCCATCTTAATAAATAGTAAAAAAATTCAGAAAAATATAAAATTTGGTCTCCAAGCACATCTTAATATGGAGAACAAGATGAACGGTTCGGATCGACTGTTTGAACTTTGAAAATAAAATATGTTCATTTTACAAATAGGTCCTTATGTCCATAGAAGTCGTTGCCATAAAAAAATATTATGAAAGAGATAAAGTTTGCAGAAAATTCAAAAAATGAGTAGAACGGGTCGGCGTATCTCGTCTCACGTGACGGGTCATTTTAACCCGTCCCACTTAATCTATCTATCTAAACATCTAAACAAACTAAACGGCAAAAAAAAAAAAAACAGGGAGGGTTCAACTATCCTGTCTGGTTAAAAGAAATGTTTTTCCCAAACAGGACATTATGTCCAATTTTTAAGCTTTTCAGCGTTGGATCACTTTCACAAGCTTTCCCTAGCACAGCAATAGAGACTGCAATATGGCTGAATTCAGGAGTACAGTCAGACTTTAAGTTATGATAATCAAGTGTAAATAGGGGTTAATCACATAAATTTTCTTGTTGTGAATGGAGGTTATTTTACACTAATCGTAACATTTTACTATAAATTATATAAAAAAGAAGTTGTAACTAAAAAAAAATGAGAGTCAATTGACCTCATTCTTATATGGCAAGAGGGTCTAGAACATTGCTCTCAACAGCGCGCCTATCAGTTTGAATATCCTAAATCTCATGTCTTCATGTGGCTAAGCTGTCAATATAACTCGTAGCATAGTTTGCAAAATCAGATTCGGAATCAAAATCTTCACTTGACCATGGAATTAGAATTGAATGAATTAATCAGAATTAGCTGATTCAGATAGGAAACTCGGATTTCTTTTGGATAAGCATATTTTGTACTAAAAAAATAAAAATGGCAAATAAATAATATTGATTAAAAATAATAAATATATATAGATGAAAAATAAAGGATGAAAAGAAAAAAAAAGGAGGTACAAACATAAAAAAAATTCCAAAGCAAATGTAAAAATGCCAAAATCTATGGAAATGGATGGACCAAATGAAGACGTAAATGGAGAGGACAAGAAAAAGGCGGTACCGTCCAAAATAAGTCATTAAATCTTACAAGTGGCCGCCATAGGGGTGTCAATGGCACCCTTTTGCCCATTTACCCGACCCGTACCGTATCCGATAAGACGGGTACGGGTAACATTTATTTTCGTAAACTTATCAGGTACGGGTATGGGTAAATATTTTTTTTCGTTATCTAAACGGGCAAGGGTACGGCCATATGGGTAAAACTTATTTCGTACCTATTACCCGATTGGGTAATTATAAAAGAAAAATTATATATATTATATATATTAATAGACATTGAAAATAGTACTTTAATTGGTTTATTTGCGCTTAGCATGGTAATTTTTTTTTTCAATAAAGTACTATGCATGTGTCAAATGAATACATATATTTTAATGTTTTATTTAATAAATAATAAAAATAATTATTATATTAGTATTACCCGTTATTTACCTACTACCATTTCGTTATCCAACAACCATAATAGGTAAGGGTAGGGTACAGGTAAGATAATTTGTAGCGGGTACGGGTAAGAACAATTTATAACGGGTACGGGTATGAAAATACTTCCACCCGACCCTTACCATACCACCCCTAGGCCGCCATCTCTTATCATAATTGTTCCGTTGTTCCTAGTTCACAACGAACCAAATGATTTTCCTATTTCTATACTTAAACGACTTGTACACTAAGTCTATTTAAAATATATATATTGGCCTTTCTTCTCCACACAAACTCTGTAATTGCAAGGGTACAAATACGTTCTTTCTGATAAACCCAATTTTTTTTTTTTTGATAAAAAGACCTAAGCCCAGCTTCATTGAAGAAACATAGTTAAATTACACAAAAACAGCCACCAATTAGACATGGCCTCCAAAATAGCATGTCTAAAAGTAACATATCATGCCTTAATCCCTACTGACAAGGACCCGAAATAGCATGTCCAAAAGTAATATATCTTGCTTTTATTCCTACTGTTGCTCTCTAGCAGAAAACTGGATCATCTTGCTATCAAGCAAGGAACTACCCCCCACTGCTCATGGCACTATCCTATAAGCATCCAATAACTGTATACTCAAAACTAGAGAACAAGAAAACAGTAAACTATCAAGGTCTTTCATTTTCGTCCGGAGGGTCATCGTGCTGATAAGGCTCGATTTGGTCATCCCCTGGCCTAGCAGCCACACACGAATGGGAATTTGCTCTAACATTTCTTCAGTAGGCATCCACACTTGAGCTCCCTCTCTAATCTGTTGCTTGATTTTTTTGGAACCTAACCAATATTTAAGAAGAGATATAATGAGAAAGATAATATTTCTACCCGTTTTTAGTTGAACATTTTGAAAGTAAAGTTCATTACGATGCTTTCAAATTGTTCAACATAAAGCACTTAACATCATTAAAAATGCAGTTTTGTCATGTTTGGGTAAAGTCACGACAAATGTGATAATGTCCTCCATACTAGACCATTTAGAGCAATGTTGGTGACATTGACCCATCCAAAACCAAACTTGGCGAGCTAATGAACAAGTGATAAACATATGGTTAACAGATTCCTCTTTATTGCAAAATTGATACTGTATAGAGCCTTGCCACCCTTTGGTTTGAGATGGTCTTTTGTCAGAATTTTGTATTTACAAGTTAACCACATGAAAATTTGTATCTTATGAGGAATTGGTATCGACCACCACAGTATTGGATGAGCAACTTGTTCCTCTCTAAAATTTAAAAGTTTATATAACGATCGATCTAACCGAAAATGACCCTATTAGTTCCCATCGCCAAGAAACTTTATCATGTGAGTGAGTAAAAGAAATAGAACTAATGGTGTGTAGAATGGAAGTGCACTCTTGTTGATCAATACCCACAAGAGTTCTTCTAAATCTAACACATCCCCCTGTGTATTGATAACAGATGTTAGTAGCACTTTTTTATTCCAACATATGTTATATAGTTGTGGATACAAAGAGGCAAAGGTATAGTTATTATGCCAAATGTCTTACCAAAACATGACAGTAGAGTGTGAACCAGGTGTAAAAGTAATACTAAGGTATCCTAATGACTCTAATTTTTGTATAGCCGATGATAAACCCAAATTGACATAAAGACAAGACAGAATCGGCTCATCTTAGAGAAAATGGCCCCCACTCGTCAGAATCGGTTCAGAATCAGTCAAGATTCACTTGATTCGGCAGTCTCCACTGTTCAATCATTTTTCCTCTGAAAAATCGGCTCGCACGTAACTCACGGTAAAAAATCGGATCGGTGTCGTCTGATTTCGTTTGACTCGGCTGATTCAAGTTTGGCTCGGCATTATGGGTGTTTGTTGGATCTGGTTTAATCAGTTTTGGACCGAACCGAATTAGATCGGTTCAAACGGTTCAGCTTTTTCGGTTTAATAGTTCGGTTCGGTTTGAAAATTTGCAAAACCGAAATAACCAAACTGACCGAATTTTTATATATTATGACTTTGGTCCAGACCGTCCCGGTTTATTTCTTAATACCCCTATTTATTTCTTAATTAATTGCTTTAAATACTTTGTTTTATTTTTTAATATCCTGATTTATTTCTTAATACTCTGATTTATTTCTTAATATACTTCAGTTTATTACAAAACAATTGCTTTAAATAAAAACCAAAATAAAACTTTAATTCGGTTCGGTTGGTTTGGACAAAAAAATCTCAATTGATGGACTTTATTAACAAGATGTCAACCATTACAAATTATTGACAATCAAAATCACAACCATTGAGGACAAAAAGGACAATAAAACCAAAACAACGGTTGAAGCTCACACATTGTACTTAAAAGAAAATGCACGGCATGATAAACCTTAAAAATCACAGAATGTAGTTTAGCAATATTTAATTTTGTTTAGTGTTAATTAATTGTGATTAGTGTTAATTAATTATAATTAGTGTAATGTAGTATAAATTAGTATAATTTAGATTAATTAGTATAAATTGCGTAATGTAGTGTAATATAGTATAATTTATTATGATTTAGTATATTTATGTATAATTTAGTATAAATTATATAATTTAGTATAGGTATATAACTTAGTAAAATTTGGTATAATTTACTATAGTTATATAACTTAGCATAATTTGGAAATAATTTGCATAAAATAGTATAATTAGCATAAATTTGTATATTTTAGTATAATTAGCGCATTTTAGCGTATGTAGGTGATATATTAGCGCATTTTCGCGTATGTTAATGTATATTAGCGCATTTTATCGCATGTTAACGTATTTAGTGCATTTTTGCACAATTTGAGCGAATTTAAGCATGTATTTGCGCAATTTGAACGTGTTTTGGCGCATGTGAGTGCAAGTTGAGCGCATTTCTCTTGCATTGTAGTGCATTTCTCCGCATTATAGCCCCTTTCTCTGCATTTTAGCGCATTTTAGCACAATTTACTACATTTTAGCGCATTTGAGTGCATTTTAGCACAATTTAGTGCAAGTTTAGAGCCACTCTAGTGCAATTTTATCATAACTTAGTTTAACTAACCATAATTTATAAAACTAGGATGGCTGGAGGTAGGGGTAGAGGACGACCCAGACGTCCACCACAGGTTGAGCCGCCGGTTGACCCCACCAGTACCGAGCACTTTAGCCCTCTCCTATGGATACCCCACCGCGAGCACCGAGTATCCCTGACTTCCCGTGAGGTATGTTACTTTTTGTCCAACTTTAAAGTTTAAATTTCGTTTGATGCATTATATAATATATTGTTTTGCTATTTTTCAATGCTAGATGAGATGCTCATGGACGTCAATCTGCATATCCCTCGGATGCTGTACTTCTCCTTGATGGACCCATACCTCATTCGGCTTGGACTATACCAGATTGTGTCCATACTGCGGCAGACGGCCACCTCCATCAATGCATCTCTCATCGCAAGACTAGTGGAGCGATGGCGTCCCGAGACGCACACATTCCATATGCTTCTCGGGGAGATGACCGTGACGCTCCAGGATGTGAGTTCCCTCTGGGGTTCGCCGATTATGGGTATTCCCGTAGGTGGTGTATATGACAGCAGAGACTTGGCACATGACATCGCCCGGTTGTTGGGGGCAGATCCGACACAGCGACTTGCGGGTAGTAGATCCATTCAAGCCAGATGCGTCGCCTGTCTATACTCAGGATATGCCATCTCCGCCTTGTTCGGACGTAGATTGGGACTACTATCGCTGGGTACTGTCCAATACCGACTGGTATGCCTTCTACAACTCCGAGAGACGTCCAGTACAGCCGCTGGTAAGTCATATTTGTTATGAGTCAGGTTAGTACAATTTTCTTTCTTCGTACAAAAATTTATATCATTGTTTGATTTGCAGGGTCTGGCCGGCATACCGCCACCACACTATGAGCCTTCGTATTTTGACTCCAAGGAGCAGGATGGGTTGGATATCATTCTAGATGAGATTTATAGCCTATCCCCGGGTACCGTCACCGTCCATGCAGAGACGATATCCGATGGCGATGGCCCACGACGGTGAGCCCAGCGATAGCGGGTCACAAGAGCACCATGACTTTGCATGGGAGATGATGATGATGCGTCCCCACCAGCTACTACTTTGGGGGATCATGATGCGTGGGAGACCGCAGCCAGGCTGAGCAGAGAGGAAGATGTCGCGGCTGCACGTGGTCCAGTCTGGGGGGGCTGCCCTACAGGACTACCAGAGGACATCCAACTGAGCGATGGTCCCCCTCTTAATAGATGATAGTTTTTACTTTTATTGTTTTATAGGATTTATATTTGATCTACGTGTTTGTGATTTTATGCTTGTATTATCTCCTTTTGTTTATTTATATTTCCTACTTTATGTTTGCATATCGTCTTTATGTTATGTCATGACTATCATACTTATAAATGTTAAAATATAAACAATACTAACAAATCATAATAAATTTAGTCGAAAAAACGAATCATAATAAATCAATCCACAAATTTTGTCAATTAATCGTCTTAAAAACGTGAATTTCAAACGATTCGTAAAATATATACATCAAAATTATGTTTAAAATATCTCTTTCAATTTGATACTTACAAATTAGTAAAAAAAAAAAAAAACTATGCATCAACTATCCACATTTTAGAAAATGAACAAAAAAAACTATTTTTTATTAGGAAACGGTGGCTTAATAGCCGGTTTCTTATTTTTATTAGGGACCAGCGGTTAAATAGCCGGTTTTTAATAAAAATTAGGAACCGGTTATTAAATAGCTGTTTTGGGTAGGTTTAAAATTTTCCAGATTTAGTAGACTTAGTTGACAATTTGTAATTAATGTTAGATATAAATAAAAATGGCGGCCAACGGGCCACTCGGTGACCCAAGGACTGAATGAAAATGAAGTATGAACCAATTACAAGCATTGTTTTGATTTATAAACGACACGCCACAAACAACTAAAGCCAGAATTGGCCTTAAAAATTAATGATCTGGCCACAAACAACTAAAGCCAGAATTGGCTTTAAAAATTAATGATCTGGGACCAGTTCGACCATACCCAAATCGAACTGATCCATTTGGCACATCAACTAATAGTCTAATACAGTGTTACAGTGTACATATAAAAAGTTTTAAAATTTGATGAGGTAAATTTACTTCCTAGAGCACAAGGCGCCACAAGACCAATTTTAGCAGACATACAACCGATTCCTGGAGGAGGCAATTGGCGATGCTCATGCCAGGCCCCATGCCTTAGGTCTTGCTCTTCGACTCAATGTCAAATATGCAGTGGGTCCCCGGCTTCATCCCAGTTGAAATCTACGGAGAGGTAAAGGAAGGAGAGAGAAGGGGCGCACTCGTCTGGCACAACACTGTCCCAATGGTACCAGTGGACCCCAACCCTTCCCGACATGTTGCTCTGTCCCACTAAAATGATCACTTGCTTCTTCATTTTTGTTTGGATTGCTTTTCTTAATTTGGTTTTGACTTTGGGATTCTATTCCAGGATTTTTTTATCTTGTTTGGTTTGCGAAAGAAAAAAGTTACTCATTTTTTTTCGATTACATGAGAGGAATTTTTAGTGTGTGACGTTTTCACTCTCAATCGATTTGATTACAAGAACAGTAGAACTCGAATTGAAACAAAGAATCAAAGAACTCGAATTGAATTCAATTTTGTTTACAGCCAGTTAAGTTTGTTTTCATGTTGATCATTGTGCAAAGAAGTCCGGAATATGTATCATGGTCGCCAAATTGTTGATCTGAAATTTTGTAAATAAGTTTTTGTGACAACTCGAATGTGCATGTTTTTTTTTTTTATTTAACAGCAAAGCTTAGTTAAGTATTGTGTTAACTGTTAAGTAAAACCAAATAAAAAGGAAAAACATTTTTTTACCTTCATTTGTTTCCTCCAACATCTCAAATGTTGCACCCTGATGTCGTATTAATGAAGGCTTCTCTTCTTTTCTCTAACATAGCATATAGGAAAAAAAAAATACAGCAGTCTATAAATAGCAAAGAAATGATAAAATTGCGGAATCATTTCAAAATTATGAATGGTGTTAGATAAATCACAACAAAGCAACAAAACTTGAGCTAGAAGTGGGTTTACAATTAGGGGTGCAAACGGATCCAATAGTGGTAAAATCATATCCGGATCTATTTTTATTTTTGGGATATGGATATGAGTCGGATATTAGACGGATACGAATACAGATCGTATATTAAACGGATACAGATATGGATATCCATTTTTTATAATAGTGAATAACATAATTTTTTCATAATATATATTAAACTATATATTTTATATTTACTATTCGGATACGGATAATTAAAATTTTAAATCATATTCGTATCCATATCTGCATGGATATTCGGATATCGAATATCTGTATCTAATTTTCGGATATGGTCGAATAATATCTGATCCGTTTGCACTCCTATTCACAATCCACCAACATTATTTTCAGAAGAAAAAAAAAAAGACTTCTCTTAGTCATGACATTCATTTCTTTTAGATGTCTTTTGTGGAATTTAAACATAAATCTTTTCGATCGCAAGGAGAGAAGACCTATAATTGGTGATATATTTGTATGCCACAAAACTTGACTGCTTAATTAACTACAACATAACAATTGATAATTAATCTAAATAACAATGGAATTTTGTTTATTTTAGGTGTAATTTATATACAAAATTCGGACCGCATCTAAAAGTATAGTATAATATAGTACTTCTGAAATATATATGCAATTTTGATAATATAGGTACTTCCGAGGATTACAAAAGTATATATTGATTATTTTCTTTGAATTTTCAGATTATAAAAGTATATGTTAATTCTTGTATTAGTCACCAGTATTTTCGGATTCTTTTCTTTGAATTAACATGTCGAGAAGTCAAAAACGAAATGTAATCTCCAAATTGAGAATCTGTCAATAATTAAACAATTATATATATTAGTTTTCCATTTGATATTTGCTCATGTAAGATATTTTTAATAATATTTTATGACTTATGAGTGCGTGGTCTAATTATTAAGCATGTTTGTTAACAGTTAGGGTTAATTATTTCGTGAAAAATATAAATAACACTGATTTATTATGTACTACTTCTATTTCTTTTGTGTTTCTTTTTATCAGGAATTTATTGTTATTTCATTGATTTTGTTCTGATACAATGCTCCTGACTTGCCGTTAAATAATTTGGGGCCGTTATAAATTTCACTTTGTTGTTGTTAAATAATTGAGTGTAAATCCAGCTACATATATATTAAACTCATATACTAACTTAAGCATATCTCACAATTTGATTAAAGTTTGTTAAATATTTTTTAATTACAACACTTAGACTTGACAATAAATAATAATTAATTCAACAAAATAAAGACACTTAATGACTTCATATGATTAAGAGCTATTAAAACCGAATCATATTTGTACAATATCAACTATTCTATTACTTAATTTATTTTCTCACCAAACAAAATTAATCACAAGATTTATATATAGATAGTGGCATAGTATGTTCTTCGAAATTAGAACAATCTGAGAGATTCTCAGTAAAATTAGCGGGAATTGATCGATAAAAAATTGGATATTAGTTTTACTTTTTCATTTGATAAAATTTGAATATTTACTTATGTAACATATTTTTAATAATATTTTACATGTCCTCTAATATTTAAGCATGTTTGTTAGCAGCTAACTTTAAGAATTTCGTTTAAGTCATATATTTATTAATTTGTTTCCTCGCTCCAAGATCTAAAATCTTGTAAATTTTACAACTGAGAACACTATAAAATAGTGAATTATTAGTTAGAGATATTATTTAATATATCTGATTCATTATTAAGAAATATGTATAGATGACCTTTATTTGTTTGCTCCAATCTCTCAAATTTTGTAAACTTAATTACAAGAATGAACGCTATAAATATAAAATGGTGAATTACTTATTAGAGATTATTTAATATATCTGATTCTTCTGCATGAAAGTCTTAAATATGTTAGATGGCATTGCAAAATCATTTGAATGTTGTGAATAGTGTTTGATAGATCACACAAGAGGATCAAATAAAAAAACTATATTTCAATGAAGTATGGATAATAATTTTTATTCAAATTAGTACAATCTTAAACAACAAACAAAAAGTTATTCCAGCCTTAAAGAGGAAACCGATCTGATTTTACTTAAATGGGATTTGAATTTCTTTTTGGTTCTGTTTTTATTAGAATTTTTTTAATATTTTTTACCCATTAATTTTCATTTACAAAGTATCTCAAACATATGACCAGCTAGCACAAATATATATATATGATCCCGCTTCATTACAAAAGATGAATTTTAATATCTGAATGAGATAAAAACTATTATAATTACCGGAATCTTTATTTATTAAAAGAAAAGAGAGAAAAATAATCAAGAATTACATATCTCACCAAATCACAAAAATTAGGATCAATGTCAATATCATACTTTAATTAATCAATATCTATATATAGTTTTAAGACCCAGTGCTTCTTCCTCTCTATCTAGGTCAACTCCTAAGTACGTACCTTGCAAGCAAAGTTACTATACCTTCTACCGCCACGACTTGATTGTCATGTTTGTCATTAGCAACCATGCTGATGTGGTCACGTATGAAATAGCCAACATTTGGTTGCCACACCCATGAGGTATTCCCCATTTGTTGGAGAAAGAATGCATCCCTCTCCAACACCTTATAGCTTGATTCTCCACTTGTAAAAATTGAATCCGAAAGGATAATTTGTGCGTAGCGGAAATGAGCTTGTAAGATATACCTTGAATTCATGGGATAGTCTCCGTCTTTCTTCAATGCGATCTCTTTCCAAAATGCTTGCCTTATTTGCATATGGTTTTGAACGTCTCTTTGCTCAGTTGATGAAAATCCTACCGTTTCATTGAATGTCTCCGAAGTTATGTTGTACTACTTGTCTAATATTTAAGCATGTTTGTTAGCAGCTAACTTAAAAAATTTCGTTTAAGTCATATATTTATTTGTTTCCTCCAAGATCTAAAATCTTGTAAATTTTACATTTGAGAACACTATAAAATAGTGAATTATTAGTTAGTGATATTATTTAATATCTCTGATTCATTATTAGGAAATATGTATAGATGACCTTTATTTGTTTGCTCCAATGTCTCAAATTTTGTAAGCTTAATTACAAGAATGAACGCTATAAATATAAAATGGTGAATTACTTATTAGAGATTATTTAATATATCTGATTCTTCTGCATGAAAGTCTTAAATATGTTAGATGGCATTGCAAAATCATTTGAATGTTGTGAATAGTGTTAGATAGATCACACAAGAGGACCAAATAAAATAAAAACTATATTTCAATAGAGTATGAAGAAAGTTATGCCACTATAAAATCATATGAAAGTTGTGAATAGTGTTAGATAGATCACACAAGAGGACCAAATAAAATCATTGAAATAAATTCAAATTTAATACAGAAAAAGAGAGAGGTAGAAATAGAGCATAGTAAAAAGCTATTTTATTTGATGGTTTTTTAAGAGCAGAGTTTATAAAATTTCTCAGTATTCATTAATTATTCAAAATAAAAGTTACCAATTTAATTAAATAGGCCCATTATGTCAATTAAAACGGGCTGTGCTGGAACGATTTTTTTACAGGCCCGTTAAGCAGCTCCAACTCTTGTCCATTGAGAGACATATTATTTAGTCCAGAGCCCAGATCGATCTGATTCTCTCTCTCTCACCTCCCGCTTTACACCGCCTCTCTCTAGTCTCAACGAAGTCAGAGTAGGTCCGATGCCCATCGGATCTACTTTGGTTTGGTGGTTCAACAAGTCATTTTCCTCCCCATACTAAAACCAAATTCTGATAGTGTATATATGGTGTTGACGTTGGCATCATAAATTATTTATCCTTAAATATTAAAGTATTTATACTTTAATATTGAATGAATTCTTCATTGGACATTGCAGCAATTTGAATTTATTCTTAAAAGTTTGAAGTATTTATCTTTTGATATTAGAGCATTTATTTTTTATATTTGAGTATTTATTTTTGGACAATTAAGTATTTATCTTAAACATTCTTAGAGATCGCGGAGAAAAAAGGAATATCGCTAGGATCTTAAATAAAAGTTAATTAAGATAGTTAATTAATGTGAGGAGGATGCTAATTAAGATAGTTAATTAATATTGGGAGGGTGCGGGGATGATAAATTAAGGTAGTTAATTACTGTAGAGAGGGTGGGGGAATGGTGAATTAAGGTAGTTAATTAACGTGGGGAGGGTGCATGGATGGTGCGGGTATGGATCTAGGGGGTCTTATCTAATTATTCTAATTAAAAAGCACATTCAGTATTGACACTAGTATAGGAAACATGACTATAAACGGTTAGAAAAGCTAATGACACATAGCTTGACGACCATATCAGTGAGTGTCGTTAAAGAAGGAAATTTGTCACGGCGTGAGTAGTCACATTATGTCACGTCATGTCACACAAACCAACCATGTGACGTGACGTCACGGTATGAAACATAAAGTATCCAACATTTTTTGTATGTATAGAATATTCAGATTTTTTTGTATGTATAGAGTGATACTGGTACTAATGTAGTACTGATTTTTATTTTCTCTAGTTTAGTTTCATGAATATTTGTAATTTGAATTTTTAAAGTAATGTCAGATGCATAACAATCTTTCCTAAAAAAATATATAATCTTTGCAACATTATTTACTTATTTTAGAATTTATTTTTTATATATTTTTTTTCTAAATTTTCAATAATTTAAATTAAAATATAAAAAAAAAAATTGACCTGACTATTTTACGTCACGTCACGTCATATATGGTTACGGCGTGACGTGACCATTCAACTTACGTGATCATCCGCTACCATTTTGGTCACATCACATGACGTCACGTATAAAAAAGTTGATCACATCATATCACGTCACGTGACCAAATCACGGCGTATTTGTCACATCACGTCATGGCCTGTCACGAATTTTCATCTCTAAGTGTTGTGTATGAATGGAGGGTATATTTTAATTACATGGTTGCCGAACCGTGTCTCGATAGCACTAACATACACGGTTAAATGAATTGAACCATGTCAAATCTAAAAAAAAAAGCACTGAAAATAGTAATTTCTACACGATCAAAATAACAGTGTACAATAACATAGGTTATATACACAATTTCTACAAGGCATCCATGTATTATTTTGTTAACCATACATGGTTTGTTATTTAGAACCGTGTATCTTTTTATATTTTGTTTTAAACGACTTATAATTGACTAATACCCATACTTACTAGCAGTTTAAAATACAATATTAAACATACATAATTCAAGAAATATGTACAACATAGATTAAGCTAATTAACACTATGTATCATTTCAACACACAAATAAAAAGATACAAAACATATAAAAGAAATTTAAATTCTATAAATTGAAAGTCTGAATTGAATTAGAATAATTGCATAGTCTTCAACCTCAAACCCATGTAACAATAATAGTTAGCAGTGCAATGTAAAAGCTTCCTATCTTTATCGCTATAACTCAAACAATTAATATATAAGATTAATCGTTTTTTCTATATCACAATCAATATTATCATACGGTAGGTGCTAAAAGTGCGTAATTCCCCACCCCCGCATTAATTTTATAAGCAATGTTCCATCTCGCGACCAAAATTCCAGTACTTAAATTTCAACAATTTGGAGATTGTCTTGGAAATGCTGCAGCTACCGGGATTGGTTTTTCTTAGTTAGCAAATCCTATGATCGAAACAACAATGCTACCAACACTACAGCAGACCAGACCATCAACGATCGGTGAATCCAATCGCTGATAATTAAGATGTGAGTTACTGAAAGTTCACACCGGTCACTGATTTCCTGAGTTTTGCTGATGTCATGTAAAGACATTAGCAACCAAAATAATTGGTTGCTGATACTCAAAACTAGTCATTGATACCCTAGGTATCAGTGACCGGTTTGATTAGTCGCTGAAAGTCCAAACCAGTCATTTATGCCGTGAGTATCAGAGACCAAAATAACTGGTCGCTGATACTCTTATGTCAGGTTTTTGGATTCTTTTTGTCATTTACATTTCTCCCATTTAATAATTGGTACCACACGCACTAGCATAAACACAAACATCAATATGCATGATACATACAATCAACATAAATATCGCATACAACATAAACATAAACATCGATACATACAATATAAACATACAAACAAATATAAACATAAATATCGAGAAACTGTATACCATCTCATCAAATATAAATATCAATAAACTATAACATAAAATCAAGAAACTGTAACAGTAACAGTACCATCTAAATGTCGAGTAACATAAATAGTAACAGTACCATCTAAATATGTAAATATCTAAACATCTAAGTAGTACCATCTCCACCGACATTCGATCGATGCTCCTCCCCATCATCGCCGTCATCATCGTCGTCATGTTTCTCGTCATCACCGACGTCATCCTTAGGATCAGGGATCGAGATATGGTGCGAGCTCGAACCTCTCTGTGAGGTTATAAGAAAGTAAACGTGTCAGTTGTTTAGATAATTAGGATTTAGGGTTTCACAATAAAAACATACTGAAAAATCGAATTTCATACCTGAGCAGCTTTGAAAGCTAAGGTGATCTGCTTGGTGATCGTGCTGGTGAGCTGGGACATGATAGAGGACAATATGTGAGAAGATATCGCATCGATATCCTCTTGTCTGAGGCATGGAGCCACCAGCACAGAAGAATATGACTGTGAAGAACGTGACGGAGTACTGCTAGACCCACCATCACGAAACATGGCCCTCGTTTTGCCTGAAACATTAAAAATAAGACAATTAGTAATATCTTACAAATTTAAAAATAAAATTTTCATTTCAAGGAATGTTTATTTTACCTAGACCATTGAGGCCACAGTTATCGTCGTGAGCCTTCTGATCATTAAGGGAGCTAACTCTGTTTCGAATTGTAAAAATTTATCACTTGAACTCCTTGGCATCCTCCCCCGTTTCTTCGTACCAGATACTGGTTCAATTTTGGATGATGTACCAGCAACTGACTCATTATTAGGGTTTTGATTAGAGTTTTGACTTTCACTCTCCCCATTTGATGTTGATCTAAGAATGCTGTTGCCATCAGCTGATGACCTTAAAGAGTATCTAGTTTTATCTACTTCAAGAGGAATTATCTTTTCGCCCTTCTTTCTCCCTCGCTTTTTCTTCATTTCTTCATTTTCTGGATTTTCACTTGTTGATTTTCTCTTCTCCGGTTGATTGGATGGTGTTGTATCTTTATTAGGATCTGTTTCACCATTTACAGTCTTGTTCCCTTCTAAACCAGAGAAGTTATGATCAGTAGTGTCCATCTTAGGATAGACCTTCCTTAGAAGCAAAATCTGTTGCTTCCTGAAAGCCTAGCACCTACAAATGCATGAGAGAAAAAGATTTAGATGTTGTGAACTAATTAATTTCTAAATCAGGTGTAGAGTTCAAGTAGCATTAAATGCACCTAGAATTACCTTTATGCAATCTCCCGTGAACTTAGTTTGCGTCTAAAAATAATAAATGCCTTGAAACCGACTTAATCCCATGTCTGAACAGCACTTACAGGATAATCACTGTGTGGCTGCTAATGAGGCATATTAAGTCAAATGTCAGTGTCCCTTTAAAAATTTTAGATGTCATGAACTAATTAATTTCTAACTCAGATGTATATTCCAAGTATCATTAAACACCCCTGAAATTGCCTCTATGTCAGTTTCCCGCAAATATAGTTTGCAATAAAAATCATAATAAGTGCCTTTGAAACCGACATAATCCCATGTGTCAATGACCGTTTAAAAATTTTAGACGTCGCGAATTAATTAATTTCTAAATGAGATGTAGTCATGTCCAGTCCAGGTACCAGTAAACCCACCTAAACTTGCCTCTATGTCAGTTTCCCACAAATATAGTTTGCAATAAAAATCATAATAAGTGCATTGAAACCGACATAATCCCATGTCTGAACAGCACTTATGAGACGGTAGTTGTGTCTCTGGTAATAAGACATATAAAGTACAAGTGTCAGTGCTGCAAACTAATTAGTTTGTAAATCAGATGTAGAGTCCAAGTACCATTAAACTCCCCTGAAATTGCCTCTATGTCAGTTTCCGCGAATATAGTTTGTGATAAAATTCACAATAAATGCTTTGAAACCGACTTAATCATAATAAGTCCCTTAAAACCAACTTAATCCATGTCTGAATAGCACTTATGGGACAGTGGTTGTGTTGCTGGTTATGAGACATATTAAGTACAGGTATCAATGTCCCTTTAAAAAATTTAGATGTCCCAAACTATTTAATTTCCAAATATAATGTAGAGTCCAAGTATCATTAAACGCTCCTGATATTGCCTCTATGTCAGTTTCCCGCAAAAATAGTTTGCAATAAAAATCATAATAAGCGCTGAACAGCGCTTACAGTATAAAATTGTGTTGCTGGTACAGATGCATAATACACGCACAGATGCAAAACCAAGAACGTAAGGGCGTGCTACCTAGTTAAAATTGTAGGAGGTGAAAGGAAGTGAAAGAGAGGTAAATGGGGAGAATTTCTATCTTTCTTTCTTCTAAATTTGTTCCCTCTCAATTTGGGGGTAAGAAATTTAACCTCCTCCTCCCCATTCACCTCCTCTACCAAACTCCGGAGCACAACCTTAGAAAGTACTAAATTTTGAATTATTTGTGCATGCTAGCACACTCAGCTGCTCTCATTTTATCACCAACTTAGAAAGAATCCATCTTTAACTCAGAAATAAACACAGATATATTTAAAAAAAACAAAATCTCTATGCTCTAAAGATTTGTTCCCGACCAAAAACCTTAAAAATTAAATTTAACGATTTCCTTCGACGATTTCCCCGTTTGTTTGTTTGTGAAGTACCTTACCTTAAAATTAGGAACTACTTGAATGGGGACTGAGAAGGAGGTGAAACACCGGCGACGGCGGGTGGCTGATTCCTCCGACACACCGTCCGTCGAAGCTGCGCACGCCGATTGCTTAGTTTGGGACTGAGAGGGTAGAAGGTGAGGCGCTGATTTAGCGTTTTGAGAAGAGAAATCGGGCTGGGAAATAGTAGAGAAATAGGCCTTTTAGAAGAATAACAAAGATGGGCCGTTCATTGTTAATGGGCCGACTGCGAAGGACATATTTTAATAGAGATATTCAGCAAAACTGTTATTATTGAGTGTTGATTTTGAAAGTAGCATTTGTTCTGCTTTATAGAGAGAGATCACGAGATGTTAGTTTCATTGCCATTGTTAGATTTTTCAAACTCCATCTCGATCTGTTGCATTTTGCAATTTAAGGAACGAATTGGTACCGAATTTTACTTGTACCGTGATAAAACTAGGGAATTGTCACACCCTAGATCCTGTAGCATGTATTTCTCATTGAATGTAGGCAAGACAGAGATTTTTTTATGTGCATTACTAATAATATCGTAACATTTTTGCAACCGATCCGTTTCGGTTGAAATTTTACTAAAATTTGATGAAAAATCAGATAGCGCGTAACTCAGCCCGAAATCGGAGCGGTACCACCTGATTTAGGTCAGGAACGGTCAAATTTTCCTTGTAGTGCTGTCAATATGTTGTGTGTTACTCCAATTAAAAAAACTAATTAGCAACGGAATTACCCAAGGACAGATGATTATTTTTTCGTATATAAAGGGGTGTCGACAGAGTAAATTATTCCATTTCTATCCCCATGGTAACAATACGCTCAACCTGTATTCAATTACATCTGTAGATTTTCTTTTTATAGAAAGAAAGAATGATTAAGGCCGTGGGCTAGAGAAATAAGTACAAATAGAACAATGCACATAGTAGTATTTGGATCCAAGGTTTCTCAAAGAAAGCCTAATAGTATTAACTAGCAGAATAGTTTTGACAAATAGTTCTCAAAGAAAGCCCAATAGTTCTCCATAATTTTGACAAATTTCTATTCAGTAGATGACATCAGTATATCAATTATGAAGTTTTACACAACACTCCTCACGAAAGACCTTCTCGAACTTTTGCATAATGGAGGAATCAAGCGACACAAAAGCTGCTAAACCAGCATCTTTTCCCAGTTCGCTAATGATGTAAACGACATTGTTTCCATTTACCTCAGCCCATGTCATCAACTGTGGAGCACCCCATCCGAAATCTGCATCGTACACTGGCATTCCAGAAAGACTAGCAATGCGCAAGTCAGATTTTGGTAGTTCTTTTACTAGAGATAATCCCTTGTCTTTAATTACCTCCACATAATCAATGAAGGATCTAATGTACTCATCCGTAATCCCATCAATCGCAGCTTTCACTGTATTAGCTACAATTTGAATTGGGTTGGATGTGATTTTGGATACTTGAGCAATTGCAGACCTTCTGATGAAGGCATTACCAAAGTACTTTTCTGGGAGTGGTGGGTGTACACGATTACGTATGTCTCCACTAAACAAGAGGCGTGTCTCAGTGCCGGGAGGAAGTTCTTGGGCAATGCAGTAACACTTCCAAAAGAGTGCAGTAACAACACAGAAGGTGGAAACTCTCTCTTCTTTGCACCGAGATTTTAGGGAGGTAACTTGTTCGTTTGAGAGGTTAAACTTGGTTGTAACACGAGATACAGAGGTCGATGGATGCTTCAATTGAGCATTTTCATACTCGGGATGATCAAAGGTGATAGATGGCGGTGAGCGAGCAACAAGTGGGGTATTGTCAAAGGAGGGAAGTATGATGCTGTTAAGGTCACCTCGTGCAATGCTAGCCCATGTCTGGAAAAAGTGAAAAGCGCTCTGACCATCAACTAAGACATGATTAATTGCACTTCCTAGCACCACTCCCCCACATTTGAGATATGTTACCTGCACACAGTAGCAGCATTTCCATTAAGAACAAGATGACAATTAAGGACAATACATAAAAATCAGATGGGTTGGGTCAGAATCCAGTTATATCATTTCGAACATGTATGTTCAAACTATATAGACTTCAGGTCTAGATTGTCTCCGGTTCGAGTCAATTTGGATTTGTTGGCAATACTAAATTTAATTAATTTAGTACTCTAATGTAATACTGTATGTCATTGTATCGAAATAGATATTCATATTAAGAAAAACTGAGAAGGTTCATGAGAGAGTTAAATTAGGGGTGTCAATGGCTACGATACGGATCACATGGAAACAATTTCATACTCATATATCCATATGATATAAATTTAGTTTACTCATATACTACCCTTACTCATTAGATATTATATTATCCTTACTCTACCCTTCAACCATTAAAATAACGGAGAACGAACTGAATAACAATATATAGTTATGGAATATAGTGGTAGTATATATAATAATTCCAAAAATATAACAATTTTTTTATTAAATATATCATGTACGTAAAATTACAAAATATGAATAAATTATATTTATCTCGTTTTTTTAAAATGTGGAAACTATTATTAAATAAAATAATAATATGTTGTATATACCTCTCCAACTCTCTCTCTCTCTCTCTCCGGTTAGTTTGATTTGGTTCTTATGAATTTTTTATTATTTATTAATGAAGGTGAGGGGCGAGGCGACTGGCGAGGTGCTAGACAAGGCGAGATCGTCATTAGGAAGGTGACCATAGATGAAGAAATTTTTTTAGATTATGTAAGAGAGAGATTGAACTAAATGATGTACCTATATTCCTTGTATATATTTACAGTAAAAAGTTTCTGTTTCAAATTAACCTGAAGCATTAACATAAGAGTTGGCGATGCCGCACTTGGAACAAATAGTCTTCTCAGCTCAGGCGAAGGCTGGAAATTGATGTCATCAGAACTGCGCTCTGATTGGGCCACAACAAAGAGTGCTCCTTCACCATTACAATCAATCACTCTGCGATTTCCTTCACTGATCATAAACCGGCCAGCGAGGGGGTAGAAGTGCACCAGTGTTTTGGCCAATGAAACCTTCAAGACCTCAGTTGAGAAGAAGTCCCTGGCTTCATTATTCCTATAGTGATATACAGCGCACGTGTGTGCCGGTGGTGCAACGTGGTCGAAGTTTGATAACCCAAGTTTCCCTTTAGGGGTCTCTTCAGAGGGAACCACCAAGGTCGACTCCATTACCTCCACCATTTCCTTAATCTCTTGCTTCTCTGCAAAACATGCACTGGTAATTATTAAGTTTAGTGTGTCAATGCTCAAGTAGAGAACCTGGTAGTTGTGTATACCTCTTATCTGTATAATCATGTAAAACAAAAGCCGACCAGTGGGTCATCCATTCGTATTATATAATCAAACATAGGGTTTAATAGCTTCCGATAGGCTCCCATGTGGCAATTTTTTTTATTCTTGACAGCTAAGCAAAAGCCGACAAGTGGGTCATCCATTCGTATTATATAATTAACCAAATGATTAGGGATAAGGTTTGGTTGAAATGGCTTTGGACCGGATACCGTCTAAAGTCTCTAAAAATCGAACAATTAAAGTCTGAACAGTCGATTCAAACCGCTCAACATGTTTTCATATTAAAATGTGCTCAGACACCAAATTTTATATTTTTTAGAAATTTCTACTATTTTTTGAGATACATACAAAATCACTATTTTTGAACCGTTCGAAAACAATGATGTTATATGTATCTAAAAAAACAGTAAACAATTTTTAAAAAAATATAAAATTTGATCCCCGAGCATATTTTAATATGAAAATCATGTTGAACGGTTCGGATAGACTGTTAGGACTTTAATTATACAATTTTTAGAGGCTTTGGATGGTGTTCGGTCAAAGCCATTTGGACCAAATCTTATTCCAAACGAGTCGGTTCTCTGATTTTCAAAGTCCAAACGGTCGATCCAAACTGACAGATGTTTAATCTATATTAAAATGTGCTTGGAGAACAAATTTTACATTTTTTGAAATTTTTTTTACTATTTATTAAGATGGTTTCAAAATCGCTGTTTTTATTAAAATTCTGCACCATTGAAAAAAGCGATTTTCAAACCATCTTAATAAATAGTAAAAAAATTCCAAAAAATGTACAATTTGGTCTCCAAGCACATTTTAATATAGATTAAACATCTGTCCGTTTGGATCGACCGTTTGGACTTTGAAAATCAGAGAACCGAATCGTTTGTTCTTTAGGCTAGGAACAAACGTTTTGAGCTTAGCCAACCTCTCTCTCTCTCTCTCTCTCTCTCTCTCTCTCTCTCTCTATATATATATATATATATATATATATATATATATATATAAATGAGGAGGGTTCCAATGCACTCAAAATTCTATGCTCCAATTTACACCCAATTCTTTATCTCTTTTATCTTCATTTTCAAAATCCGAATAGTTGATCCGAACCACTCAACATGATCTTCATAATAAAATATGCATGGAGACCAAATTTTATATTTTTTGAAATTTTTTTACTATTTTTTAAGATAGGTACAAAATCATTATTTTAAGGAGATTATGGACCATCCGATAAAGTGATTTTGTACCTATCTTAAAAAATAGTAAAAAAATTCCAAAAAATATAAAATTTGGTCTCCAAGCATATTTTATTATGAAAGTCATGTTGATCGGTTCGGATCGATTGTTCAGACTTTAAAAATGAAGATAAAGAATTGGAAGCAAATGAGAGTATGAAATTTTGGGTGCATTGGAACCCTCCTCATATATATATGAGTGGGGTTAAAATGCACCATTGGTTTTGTACTCCAACCATACCCCATGTCTTTATCTTTGTTCTCGAAGTTCAAATAGTCGATCCGAACCGCTCAACATGTTCTCCATATTAAAATATGCTTAGAGACCAAATTTTATATTTTTTGAAATTTTTTTACTATTTATTTAGATAGTTACAAAATCACTATGTCTGGACCATCCAAAAACAACGATTTTGTAACTATCTAAAAAAATAGTAAAAAAATTCCAAAAAATATGAAATTTGGTCTCTAAGCATATTTTAATATGGAGAACATGTTAAGGCGTTCGGATCGACTATTTGAACTTCGAGAACAAAGATAAAGACATGGGGTATAGTTGGGGCACAAAACCAATGGTGCATTTTAACTCCTCTCTCTCTCTCTCTCTCTCTCTCTATATATATATATAGCATTGTTTGATTTTCCATCAAATACATTTGGTTTTTTGGAAAAAAAAATTAGGCTTTGAGATTCCACATCCTTATTCAAGAATTCAATTATGAATATTATTAAATAATTAGGTGGCTTAACATGTAGATAAATAATATAGATTATATTTAATGTTTTTATTTTAACATACAAATTTTGAAATTTTTATTATTTAGAAATTAAAAAGTGAAGCTAAGATGGAGACCTAGAGACAATTGAATCCTTCTCTTAGTTTTATTTTGCTTTAATTTGTTGTCCGTCAAGAGATAATTAAAACATTGTGCAATTTATTTTATTGTTTATTACAAATTTAGAGCGCAGTATTACAATAATTCATGTGACAGAAAACTTTAGTAGAGATGCAAATAAAAAAATATTATCTGATATGTAAAAAACGCTTTGATTGATTTTACTCAATCGTTAATTTGCACAATTTAATCAATCACCCAGATGACATTATTCAATATATATCTTGGCATCATATGTTTGGCCATGTGGGATAAATGCTGAATAGTACAGGTAGGCCTATCCTCCTGATTTTGCATTAATTCGCTCGACCCCACAACATGCACTGCTGAGACAACTCACGCAACAAGGAATACATTAGCTGGCATTTCAGAAATGTCAGTATTTTGACAATTTTAATTTATCCTCCGCCTAGCTATCTTTAACCGTTTTGTTCTCCGGATAAAAACTATTAATCACGCTAAACATGAAAAAAAAATACATAAAATTATCAAATCTTGTAAAAATACTTCGGACTATAAAACTATCCGATAGTATTCATTCAAAAAGACAAATGTATTTATTTTGAGACAAAAAAATATTCAACTATGGTCTGCACATTACTCACCCATCTTTTACACGTTTTTAGAGAGGGTTTGTTTTTTCTCCGTTCAATCTAACCAATATTTCTGACGATCTATAAAGAATTCTGCAAATCTAAAGCCACAAACATCTTCTACATAATTTTCTCTTTCAAATGAGATCCATGATGACATACTTTCGAGTTATCGGTTGTACAAGTATTCATCCTCGTCATGCAAGTATTCATCCTCATTTTGTAAGTATTCATTCTTAGGATCTGTCTAACTGTCCCACTAATCAATCCCCCATTTTGTCCCCTAGTCAATAACTATATGAGTAACTACTAACTAACTGGGAGACCACTTAATATTTAGGGACCGCATAATATTTGAAAGATTTTACAACTATCGCATGCAAGTATTTATCTATAATACATCAAGTATTAATCTGTAATACATCAAATATTCATCATAAGATATCAAGTATTTAAAAAAAAACTGGACACATCACTCACCTATCTTTTACACGTTTTTAGTTGTCGGTTGTACAAGTATTCATCCTCGCCGTGTAAGTGCAAATATGTATCAAGAGTATTACAAGCATAGATATTGATTAACAGGACAGCTAGGCAGACTCTAAGGATGAATACTTACACAACCAGGATGAATACTTGTGCAACCGACAACTCGAAAGTATGTCATCATGGATCTCATTTGAAATAGAAAATTATTTAGAAGACGTTCGTGGTTTTAGATTTGAAAATTTCTTACATATTGTCAGAAATATTGGTTAGATTGAACGGAGAAAAAACAAACCACATCTAAAAACGTGTAAAAGATGATGAGTGATGTGTCCAGTTTTTTTTGTCTTAATATGCAGACCTTAGTTGAATATTTTTTTGTCTTAGGATGAATATATTTGTGTTCTGAATGAATACTATCGAACGGTTTTATGGTCCGCATCTTTTTTGCGCGATTAACGTATTTTTTTTGTCGTTTAGCGTGATTAACGCATTTTCACTCGTGAGACAGAGTTAGAGAGATGAATAAGCAGGGAAGATATAATTACCCTAAATATGACTAAATTAAAGCTTGCGGTTTTCGTAATTCTTAATATCCAACAGTTTTGAATTTTGAATTTTTCTTAAAGACCTTAAATCCACAATCATATGCTAGTATGTTATTTTGCATTAGTTTGTACTTCTAAAATTATTTTCTTATTTTTGTATATGTCTGTAAAAAATGACGATAATTGAATTTTTTTTATGCAAAGCAACATCAGTCATAATGTCATATTATGTAATTATTACTTAATTTTTTTGTTATTTTATTTGTTATGTGATATATTTTTTAAATTAGTTGCATGATGATATTTGATAGTAAGCAGTTTCTATACAATAGTTGATTTCATTGAAAGATAGTTGATAAACAGAGACAATGACTAATTTTTTAAGTAAATTAATATCAGAGGTTAAACCATCCAACTATTTAATATCCATATTTAAATGATTGTTTTTTCTGGATTTCGAACATGCTACCTCCCACACAGAGAGCATTGTCTTTGCTACCGGACCAAACACTGGTTCTCGAAACAATTAATGGCTAATCAATTACAATAATATGCTTTATTAGGGTAAAAGTGCTCAACATTGTCATTATCATTGTCGATACTCTTAATTGGTAATAGACCTTTAGAAATAGCAATTTTTGTCGGAGTCATTTTTTACCCACTTGGATAAAACAGATATTTTATAGCTAGCTAAAATGACTAATCTCTTAATTGGTTCTCTCAAGGATCCATGTTGAGGTTTCGTTGGAACCTACATGGCATACTTCGCTCTGAATGGAATGAGTTGGTTACTATAATTTCTTTGTGTTCTCTCACTGACACTCCTGACTGCCCTAAATGGAAATGGGATTCCAAATTACAATTTACCACATCTTCCCTTTATAAATTTCTCTCTTTCCGGGGGGGGGTGCTAATTCCCTATGCTGATTTGTGGTGGCATGTTCCAGTGCCTTTGAAAATCTGAATATTTATGTGGTTGTTGCTCCAAAACAAGATTCTAACTAAATCTGTGTTGCCCAAAAAGAGGTGGCACAGGGATACCAATTGCCAATTTTTCCATAATGCAGAGGAAACTGCTTTACACTTGTTTCTTAAATGCCCTTATACTTCTCATATCTGGTTCTGGATGGGTAAATTTCAAAATTTCTATGGGGATTAGACTTCTTTAGAACAAATTCAAGTGTTTGCTATGTCCTTACCTCTCAAACAAAGGGAGGCTATGTTAATGGTTGCTAGTGCCTTCTGTTGGTGTATATGGAAAACACGAAACTCTATTTATTTTGATAAAAAAAAATATCCCTACTACTAGACAAATGCTTATGCTAATTTACTCTTTGTTGGAATATTGGTCAGGAGCTAAAAAAATGCATGTGATGCAATTTGCTCAGACTTGGCTTCCTGAGGACATGGATATGATACCCATACAGTCTCTTTCACCTTTGCCAGCCCTTGAGATGCATACTGGTACCGATGTGCACCTGGTTCCAGTCATGCTTGCCAATTGAGGCCTGATTTTGCTATGAGTGGTACCTTTGTTCTTACTCACACCAAGGGCCTTGTTACTGAATACTTTTTGTTACTTAGTTATGTAATAAATGGAGTGTTCCCCTGCACTTGTTGGCACAATTGTTAGTGCCCCTTTACTGTTCTTGTTGCTTGTAGCATTTTACTTGGATGTTATGTTGGTGTTATTCTCTGGCAAGGTGGATATTTTGTTTTGGATTTTAGATAAGGGTGTACTTGTGTTTTGCCTCTGGTCTATGAGGTGTTTCCAATAAATCTGCCTGATACCACTCCTCTAGTTTAGGATGTCGGATAAGCTGCTGAGACCGGTTGTGGCAATGGGTTTCATTGGGTAGATTTACTATTTCGTTTTTTCTTTTATTTGAACTTTGTACGGTTACTTTTATATAATGGAAGGGCATTCATGCCTATTTAAAAAAAAAAACTAAAATGACTAATGTCAACATATAGTTACATGTTAATAATACTATTTTTTCTGATATCTAGCAAATGATAGCAAGGTTGCTTGAGCTATATATAAAAATTACATTCTTAGATCATGATTCCATCAAAAATAATAAGATAACATTTTCCATTAAATGCATAAAATATTTTCTTTTAAGTTAGAAATGAAGGTATTCAATAAGAGCAAATACGTACGGTATTAAGGAAAAAAGTTCTTCGTGCCCTGAAAATTATATGCTAATTAAAAAATGCAACAACCATTAGTAACAGAAGGTATAAAGAGATTAAAAAAAAAATTATTGAGAGGGTGTATGCTGAGTATGTAGCTAGTTAGGAGCCGTGTTCCTCAGTAAGCATTGGCTCTATATAACAAAAAAGCCACATTAAATTAACATTGAGACAAAAGAGAAATAAACCAAAAGAACAGAGTAAAAGGTGAAATATGTGCCTATCCTGGGATGCCCCGTTAGAGAAAAATAAATAAAAAGTGATGAGGATAAAAACATATGCCAACTTCGAAACAATATTCCAATGTCAATTTTTGAAACTATATCTAGTATTTTGAACTCCATAATCTGAAAGAATCAAATTTAGAATGTCTATTATTGAGAACGCATGCAATAATGCATGCACGATGAGTTCGCTGCGTATGGTGGCGTGAACAATGATGTAAATGGTTGAGTGTTAATAAATAAACATCGGACAACATTTATGACAAATTAAATTAAGGTTTTACATGTATGATATTATAACAATTAATTAGCCTTGAAACATAAACTCTAAAATTTATATTAAAGGAAGCTGACATTAGTACTCGCACTGTAACCGCACCATAACTTCCATAACTGCCATAACAACATGGAAGTATTTATACCTATGCATGAAAGTATTTATATCTATGAGATTAACAACTTTTACGTAAAAAATTATTTTTCCATCTAAATTTCTACCCGCACAATAAATGTATGGTGGAGACCACTCAAACTAAATGGGAGACCATACACGTTTTTAGATGTGAGTTATTTTCTCCATTCATTTTTGTCTATATTTCTGACGATCTATGAGAAATTTTGTAAATCTAAAACACTAACGTCTTCTACACAATTTTCTTTTTCAAATGAGATCCATGCACGATTTCCTTCACTGATTATAAACCGACCAGCGAGGGAGTAGAAGTGTACCAGTGTTTTGGCCAATGTAACCTTCAAGACCTTAGTTGAGAAGAAGTCCCTGGCTTCATTATTCCTATAGTGATATACAGTGCACGTGTGTGCCGGTGGTGCAACGTGGTCGAAGTTTGATAACCCAAGTTGCCCTTTAGGGTGTGTGCTCCACAAAATAAAATAAAAAGGAGAGAGAAAGGGAGGGGAGGGAAGGAGCAAGAGAGAGAACTATCCTCCAAATTAGAGGGTAGAGATTTGAGAAAAACTTTATTCAATTTTGTGTCTTGGTTTCTCCTCTCTCCCATTCTCTTCCCTTGACTTCCCTCCAAAATTTTAATTTGTGGAGCAAGTAAACACTCTTCGGACAATCCGGTCATCCTCTGTCTCCCCTCCCCTCCTCTTCCCTTCCCTCTTCCAGAGAACACCCTTAAGGATCTCTTCAGAGGGAACCACCAAGGTCGACTCCATTACCTCCACCATTTCCTTAATCTCTTGCTTCTCTGCAAAGCATGCACTGGTAATTTAGTTTAGTGTGTCAATGCTCAAGCAGAGAGCCTGGCTATTGTGTGTACCTCTTATCTGTATAATTATGTAAAGCAAAAGCCGACCAGTGGGTCATCCATTCCTATTATATAACCAAATGATCAGGTATAAGGTTTGGTTGAAATTGCTTTTGACCGGACACTATCTCAATCCTCTAAAAATCATACAATTAAAGTTCGAACAGTCAATCCGAACTATTCAATATTATTTTCATATTAAAATATGCTCAAGAGACCAAATTTTATACTATTTTTTTAGATACGTACAAAATCACTGTTTTTTTACCATTCAGAAACAGTGATGTTGTATGTATCTAAAAAAATAGTAAACAATTTTCAAAAAATAGAAAATTTGACCCCTGAGCACATTTTAATATGAAAATCATGTTGTGAGGTCAGGGTCAGCTGTTAGGATTTTAATCGTACAATTTTTAGAGGCTTTGGATAGTGTCCGGTCAAAGCCATTTGGATCAAATCTTATTCCAAATGATCATGCTTATTTTTGACAGCTAATTAAAATATAATTTGTGAAACTGAGAATAAAAAGTTCTATACTCCAAATGCGTGACAATTCTCCAAGGTCAATTTGTGAAAATAACTTGAATTTACAAGTCCATGATCAGTAAGAAATAATTTAGAATATATATATATATATATATAGTCCAGCTAGTACGACATCGGTGTCATATGATACCAACTCCAAAATTAATTGAATATAGTTCAAACAACTAATCCAAACAATTTAAACCGATTTACTTTATGAGTGATGCATTTACATACAATTTATTTATATTTTTGAATTATTTTAGTATCAAATCAAGTGGTCAAAAATATTGAAAAATGAATGCATTCAAATTAAATTAAAAACTCACACATTTGACCGCTTGACTTAATACTTAATAAATTCGAAAAATTATAAAATTTGCATGTAACGCACAACTAATAAAGTAGATCGGTTGGAACGGTTTGGATTCACTGTTGGAAGTCGATTCGGTAGATTTTTGAGTTGGTGTTATACAGGCTGAAATGACGCTGATGCCATACTAGCCGGACTCATATATATATATATTTATATATACAGTAGAACTAGGGTGCTCCTAAGTTCACCAAACCTCTTGTGAACTTGACTCTAAAATATATCGAATCGACTTTAAATGATGAATCGAAACTGTTGAAATCCTTCAACCTAATGATTGATGCGTCTACATGTGAAAATTTTAAAGTTTCAAATTAATTTAATATAGAGTCAAGTGGTCAAAAGAGTCCAAAAAATGAATGCATTAAAATTAATTTATAAACCTTAAACTTTTCACCACTTGACTCTATATTAAATTAATTCGAAACTTTAAAATTTTCACATGTAGACGCATCACTCATTAGGTAGAAGAGTTTCAATGGTTTGGATTCACTGTTTAAAGTCGATTCGATATATTTTAGAGTCAAGTTCACAAGAGGTTTGGTGAACTTAAGAGCACCCTAGTTCTACTCATAATATAGAGTCAAGTGGTCAAAGGAGTCCAAAAAATGAATGCATTAAAATTAATTTATAAACTTTAAACTTTTGACCACTTGACTCTATATTAAATTAATTCGAAACTTTAAAATTTTTACATGTAGACGCATCACTCGTTAGGTAGAAGAGTTTCAATGGTTTGGATTCATCGTTTAAAGTCGATTCAATATATTTTAGAGTGAAGTTCACAAGAGGTTTGGTGAACTTTGGAGCACCCTAGTTCTACTCATTTGTTTTATTGTTTATTACAAATTTAGAGCGCAGTATTACAATTAATAATTCATGTGCATAGTAAATTTTCCGGCATTTTTTTCCATAACCAAAAAATAAATAAAAATAATATTAATAATCTATTTTTAAAAAATATTTTACCCATAACCAAACCGCCCAAACGTGGGGCGGTCTACTGGGCTGACCAAACCGCCCCCTCGTGGGGCGGTCTACCCTCAAACCAAACCGCCCCCCCGTGGGGCGGTCTGATATATATTTTTTTTTTGTATTTTGTGTATAAAATGATTATTTTCTCTCTTCGAAGTCACAATAATCCACTCACTCTTCTTCCAAACTGACTTCTGCTCTCAAACAGTGCTACGAGGCAATTTTTTAGGCGATTCTGAGGCGATTGCGATCAACAGTGCGCTCAACAGTGACCGAGGTATATTTTAAAAAAAAAAATTTAAAAGTGTGTGAGTAAAGCGGTCAGAGAAAAGATTTGACTCGTGGATAATAAGATTTTGGGTCCGATTGTCAGATTAATAGGTGACAAATATAATTTTTTATTTGAAAAAATAAATATGATAGTGATCTGATTGTATTATTGGAAGTTCTGTAATAATTATTTAGTAATTCTAATGTATCAGTGTGTAATAATTATCAGGTTTTGTAATCGGATCGAATAGTTAAAATTCATCTAAGGAAAATGGTTCACAACATAAGTTAATTGAATAAGTTACAAATATAAATACAATATTTGTTGAATTAACTCTTCCTGCGTCCGAACAGACCAAGTCTACTTCTTAGGATTCTGGAAGTGGATGACGGCGCGAAACTAGCAGTTGTAGAGCCCTGACTACTCTCTGAGTGGCTTCCCTGACCGGGTCGCCCGCTTCCCGAAGGTCCCGCATCGGCAACCACTCTAGCATTCTCTCTTTCGTTGGCTTCGTTTATTGCCTCTTGCAATGCATTTCATTGAACATTCAGTATCAATATTTAAATTTAATTTCAAATCATTTTTAAGTTGTGTACGATCATCTACATACCTCTAATCTGCCTGTCAGTAGTCGAACGGTGAGCCTCATGTCCCACTCGCCGACTTTGCATCCTGTCCATTTCCATTACGCGCCGCTTGTGTTTCCTCCTCCCCTTCTTGATCCATTTCTTATCAGGAACCACCGTAGGCCCAAGGTAGTATGGCCACTGGTACTGGTTGGGGTAGCTGTGAAATGATGCTCCCCAGGTGTTCAGAAGGCAATCGGTACGGTAATAGTTGTCAACAAAGACGTCTTCAAGAAAATTCTGTTTTCGACAAATCGCCATAACATGAGAACACGGAATGCGAACTAACTGGGGGCCTTGGCATTCGCACGTTACTTGATTGTTCACGCCTAAAACGACTTTGTACTTGCATGCGCGTTCATGAGTTTGTATAATGTCATTTTGTCCCACCACCGGTGGAATGATCTCACTTGGGACCTGTACTTCATATTCCATACCTGTGCTGCCATATGCTACAACGTGCATGACAGAACCTTTTTCTCTGTGTTTTCTTAATTTCTCCTCCACTCTATCTGAGAATAGTTGGTCCCTACTCGCTAATACAGTGGCTTTAGCATGCCTCTCAACAAACCAAGCATTTAACTTGTAAAATATCTCCTCCACCAGTGAAACCACGGGTAACATACGGCTCTGTTTGAAGACATTGTTTAACGACTCGGACCCATTAGTGGTCATAATTCCCCATCTCCAACCTCCATCACATGATTGAAATATCTTCTCATATGCGACGGCTCCATCGGATCGCGCGGACGTCTCTTGCCCGCCTTCGCTAAGTAGGCATTTGCCTCTGGAAATGTCTACAAAAAATAGAAATATACCTCAGTGATACAAGTCGTGCAAATGTAAAAAAGAAAATAATGCATACATACTCTGGCAAAATCTCTGAACATCTCTTCCATCCGTCGTAGTTTTTTCCTCTTGCAGCCAATTTTGAACCTGTCAACAACCCATTTTCCGCCGCCGGTATTCTTGCACAGGTTATCTGAAATGTGTTGCATGCAGTACCTGTGCACGAGACTCTCCGTATTCGTGTTCCACCCATAGTTGAGGCTATTAAATACATGCTTGATGCCCTTGTGCTGGTCTGATATCACGCAGACGAACATGTTCCCTATCACCTCTCTTCTCAGAAATGACATGAAAAAACCCCAATTTGGACCATCCTCCTGTTGAACAATGGCAAAAGCTATGGGTAACATTCAGTTTTCAGCATCATATGCACATGCTATAAGCAGAGCCCCACCATACCGGCCGGACATGAAGCATGCATCGATGCTGATCACGGGTCTAACATATTGAAATGCTTCAATACATGGACCGAAAGCCCATGCTATGCTCTTGAATTGTACCTCACCGGGTGTACTGGGTTGGTACATGCCACTTGTTGGAACCTGGTTCCCGGATTTGTACCTGTTATGGCCATGAGTAATGGTACGAGGAGATTGTACGACCCCTTCCAGGTTCCGAAGCATCTGCATACTGCAAGTTCCCGACCCCTCCACAACCTATTGTAATGTGGGACTACATGTTCATGCAGACCGTCTCACCGCACGAGCGACCTCCTTAATGCTCATCGCAGGGTCCTCCTTAATGTCTGTCATAATTACATCGGCAATAATTCTTTGCCGTCGGCGCACTATGATCTGATCTTCTTGACGCACTCTTGCAAGTGTGTGGTCGTTCGACCTTCTTAATTATCCATGCCTCTCCCTTGCCTTCAGGCGCGGCAGACATTTTCCATTTGCATTTTGTATCCTTGCAAATTACAAGATACCTGGGTTCCTCTCCCGCCCGGCCACCGCAAACTCCCAATTACCCTTCAAATGGAACCGCTTAACTTTGCTCGACGGTTCTTCTATGTTGGTGTAAAGGCGGCCCTAGGCTAATCTCTTCGTTGTATACAACGCGTGACCCAAAAAAAGGAAATGTCTCGCTTCTTCAAAAGAAGTAGTGTCATTGAATGTCCTTACGGGTGCTTGTTTCCTCGTCCCCGATCGGAAATCTGTCTTCAATTGGAGGAGGCATAATCTCCTCATCGTCGCCCTCGATAATGCATGTCCGAACCCCAATCCCCATCCCAATCATCACCAGTATCCATTTCCTTTGTCGGTATCTCATCAATACCATCAAAATCAATGCCTCTCTCATTTTGATCGACTGTGGACTGTCTTCTAGGTTCAGGGGGACTGTAGTTAGGTAATGGATCGTGTGCGATTGGTATCCAACCCGACCAACACATGACCGTCTTCTAGTTTCGGCCAGGGGTGCAACACTATACTCGGTACTTGCAAATACCTATCTCGTCTCATAGGCTCACGAGGGGTGAGTTCACATCTTGGTTGTGATCATAATCCCGGTTGTGATCATAATCTAGGTTGTTATAGGTAGAAGGTCCAGCCCCAGTATCCAGGTTGTTATGGGTAGAAGGTCCAGCCCCAGTATCCAGGTTGTTCTGGGTAGAAGGTTCTATCCAAGCACCAACTGGTTGAATCGAAACTTTTTTGCAAAATATGTCCATTACCGGGATTAAATTGGACTCAAAAAATCCGTACATAGCTTTCCATATATCCTGCTCTGCTATAGGATATTTTACATAGTAAGGTTTGGCACCGGGCGGTTGATTGTTAATTCGGGTACTGATTTGTACGGTAAATTGGACACGGTCCCAACCGGTTTGTTGCATTATTACTTACTTTACTTCATAAATTGAAGTATTGGCATTCACCTGGAAGCCGTAAGTCGTATCTTTCGAGTATTGGCATCCGAACTCTCCTTTCGTGATTTTTCCACCCATGTACAATGCAATAAACATTTTTGAGTTTTTTCTGACATTACAAAAGAAATTCGTCGTTCAATATTAGTTTTTTTGTTTATTTATGAAATTTTTAACATTAAAAAAAAATTTAAAATATACCTCGGTCACTGTTGAGCGCACTGTTGATCGCAATCGCCTCAGAATCGCCTAAAAAATCACCTCGTAGCACTGTTTGAGAGCAGAAGTCAGTTTGGAAGAAGAGTGAGTGGATTATTGTGACTTCGGAGAGAGAAAATAATCATTTTATACACAAAATACAAAAAAAAAATATATATTAGACCGCCCCACCGGGGGGCGGTTTGGTCTGAGGGTAGACCGCCCCACGGGGGCAGTTTGGTCGGCACAGTAGACCGCCCCACGTTTGGGTGGTTTGGTTATGGGTAAAATATTTTTTAAAAATAGATTATTAATATTATTTTTATTTATTTTTTGGTTATGGAAAAAAATGCCGGGTAAATTTTTGTAGAGATGCAAATAAATAAAATAATATCTGATATCTAAAAAACGCTTTGATTGATTTTACTCAATTGTTAATTTTAACAATTTAATCAATCACCCAGATGACATTATTCAATATATATCTTGGCATCATATGTTTGGCCATGTGGGATAAATGCTGAATAGTACATGTAGGTCTAGCCTCCTGATTTTTCATTGATTATTCAATATATATCTTGGCATCATATGTTTGGCCATGTGGGATAAATGCTGAATACTACAGGTAGGCCTAGCCTCCTGATTTTTCATTGATTCGCTCGACACCACAACATGCATGCACTGCTGAGACAACTCACCCAGTGGCCCAACAATGAATACATTAGCTGGCATTTTAGAAATGTCAGTATTTTGACGATTTTAATTTATTCTTTTCCTAAATATAACTCAATTAAAGCTTGCAGTTTTCGTAATTCTTAATATCCAATAGTTTTAAGTATCCGTACCATAACTGTTCCCGCACAATTTATGACAAATTAAATTATGGTTTTACATTTATGATATTATAACAATTAATTAGCTTTGAAACATAATCCCTAAAATTTATATTAAAAGAAGCTGACATCAGTACCCGCACTACAGTACCCGCACTGTTCCCCCATCATAACTTCCATAACTACCATAATAACTTGAGGAACCGCAAAAATTCTGGAACTGAATATTTTTTTCAAAGTATTTATACCTATGAACAGAAGTATTTATACCTATGCATGAATTTTTTTTCCAACGTATTTATATATGCAGTTTCTATACAACATCTCTATTCCAAAATAAAGTAGTAAACTTCTCCAAAGAAGGTGTCGATAGGTTAATAATATTTTCTCAAATTGATGCCAAGGAACGGTAAAGAGATCCACATGTTTTCCCATCTCTTAGACAACACGCACGTTCATACCGCTATTTTTTATTAGCAGTCTAAGATTATGAGAAGAATTGGATAGGGAAAGTTCATTGATTGACAACTTCTGTATATAAAAAGGGGAAAAGATTTTATCCTCCTCACTTCTGTCCCCTAACCCCCCCCCCCCAACTGATTTATAAAGTACACAAACTACTTGGGAACTACTTACATTTAAAAAAAATTTAGAACTAACGCGCGCATGTATGGATACTAATACGCACAAGTATTACTATATAATATATGAAGTATTCATACTTAAGACATCAAGTATTAAAAAAAAACTAAAAATCAACTTTCTTTTCTCTCTAATTACCCACCCATTTTTTACACGTTTTTAGAAGTGTGTTCTTTTTCTCCATTTAATCTCGTCAATATTTTTGACGATCTGTGAGAAATTTTGCAAATCTAAAACCACGATCATCTTTTACGTAATTTTCTCTTTCAAATGAGATCCATGATGGAGTACTTTCGAGTTCTTCATCGTTCAAGTATTCATACCACAACGTACAAGTATTCATACTACGTCGAGCAAGTATTCATACCTTGTGAAGTATTCATCTCTAAAATGTCAAGTATTCTTCTCTAAATTGTCGAGTATTCATACTTACTCAGTAAACTGTGAATATTTCTGTTGTAAAGTATTTTTGAAAAATCCACAGACATTTTTTAGACATTAACTACTTGGGAGACCACTACCGACCTAGGGGGACCCCAGATGTCACTTAAAAGCGACATCTATGGAGACCACAAGCGTAAAAGCGCATGTGTAACCACGATAGAGACCACACAAAAAACCAAGGGCAAGCGTATGTGTCATCGCAAATGTCAACGCTGTAATTTTTGTAAACATTTATTTCTAAAATATCAAGTATTCATACTTACGCATTTGAGTAAGTATTAATACTTGACAAGGTATGAATACTTACTGGACGAGGTATGAATACTTGCACGCCGATGTATGAGTACTTGAACGACGAATAATCCGAAAGTACTTCATCATGGATCTCATTTGAAAGAGAAAATTACGTAGAAAACATTCGTGGTTTTAGATTTGCAAAATTTCTCACGGATCGTTAGAAATATTGACTAGATTAAACGGAGAAAAAAAACTCACTTTTAAAATTGTGTAAAAGATGGGTATATGACTAGAGATAAAAGAAAGTTGATGTCCAGTTTTTTATTTAAATACTTGATGTCTTAGATATGAATACTTGATATATTATATATAAATATTTGTACGCATAAGTGTTCATAAATGCGCGCACCAGTTGTAATTTTTTTTAAAATTTAAGTGGTTTCCAAGTAGTTATTGTTTCCCGCAGTTAGTTAGTGATCTCCATTATATTTTATGAATAAGTTAATTAGAATGAGATTTAAATGATAGAATGAAGCTGACTATTAGTTGCTCCCTGTAAAAACTACAAAACAAAATGATTACTTTCAATTCATAACCAATCATTACATATTTAATATGGTCTATATATGGGATGACAGTTCATTATTGCCCACGACAGCACATGAGAGAATATTGATAACAAGGTTAATCTTAAATGAAGACAGCGTGGATTCATCTCAAGAGAGAATATCTTAAATTCAAAGTTCGTTGTGTTTTGTGATGGCCCCTTCAAGATTATCAACCGTATCGTCATAATGCTTGTAAGGTTGAGCTTTTACAATATCATTGTAAATAAAAAAAAAAAATCTTAACAATCTGACCGAATAAAAAATTTATTGTAGAGGAGGCTGAATTTGACAACAAAATAATATTCGTACTCTTCTGTTACCCTTCCAAATATTGTTATTCCTACTGTTCTTTTGCCATATTTTTCTATTAACAACTCTTCTTGTTACGATTATTGCCGATACCAACTCCTTGATGATATCATAACCAATCATTGCATATTTAATATAGTCCAGATGACATTAATTAGGGAATCAAATGCTCTGCCCCGGTGCGCAGATTTTCTTGCCACCCGTAAAAATTAACTAATCTGCATATGCCCCATTTCTTAGACTCTCTAGCAATAATATTATTAAGTCTCACTAGTACAGAAAACGTAACCATACATGGCAGGCATATTTTACGATTGCCAAAAAATTCTCCATTAACAGTTTGCATACGTCCTATTGCGATTTGTCCGACAGTGAAGTTTTTTTTTTTTTTTTTTCTGTGTAGTAGTGATATCATTTTCTCTTGCAAATATACACTGATATGAGTAAATTATGGACATTGATTTTCAAAATTATTGATTGATGCAAAATTAAAATAGGAAAGTGATATTTTATATGAACATATAGATAAAATAATATAGATCACATTTAACGGTTTTATGTAACATATAAGTTTTGGAATTTAATTTTATTTATTAGAAAATTAAAAATAGAAGTAAGATTGAACACTGCACAATTTATTTAATTAAAGTTAACAACAAAAAATAACACCATAAAATTATGTTCAAGGTCTTTAATATTTTCTATATTAGACCCAATACACATGCACATAATAATAGCTCACTTCATATATATATATATATATATATATATATATATATATATAACAAATTAAACACAAATTGCAAAACACAATATATATTATCTCAAAAACATTAATTGGAATAACACAAGTACCTCCGAGAAAACATTGCAAATCAAATATATATATATAATAAAGACAAAAAACTAACAAAATAGCAAGCAATAATTCTTATTAATTGACATCTTACTTCCATTACCTCGATTTATTTAATATTTCACTACTTATCACAAATGTGAACGTCCAAACAACAGCTCCTCGTAGAACACCTTATTGAATCGTTGCATGATTGCAGAATCAAGCGCAGGAACAACTTTTATACAACCATCCTTTCCCAGTTCATCCACTATGTAGATGATTCTATTTTCTGTGTATCGTTCCCATGTATAAAGTTGAGGAGCACCCCATCCGAAATCTAAATCACACAATCTCAATCCAAGAATGGTTCGAATACGAAGATCACATTCTGGAACTTCTCTCACTCTGACTTTCTTGTTGCAATTAACCTCCAAGTAATCAATAAAAGATCTGATGTACTCCTCAGTGAGTCCATCAACGGCAGCTTTCACGGTTGCCGCCAAATCACCAATTGGATTTGACGTAATCTTTGACACTTCGGATGATGCAGAGATTCGCATCCCAGCATTTCCACAATATGCTGTGAGCGGGGGACTTAAGCGGTTGCGCAAGTCAGCAGCAAAAGACAGACGCGATTTACTATCGGGAGGGAGTCCTTTGGCAATGCAATAGCACTTCCAGACCAGTGCGGAAACCGCAGAGAAGGTCGAAACAGTAGTGGTAGCCGTGTGATTCCAACCCTCGCTGCATCGGTTTTTGAGGTGCCTAATTTGTTCCTTTGAGAGCCTCAACACACTTAAAACACAAGAATCCGGATGATCATCTCTTTTTATTTGTTCATCAGTTGTGTACTCCGGGAAATCAAAGCTGATTTTTGGCGGAGACCGAGCTCGAAGTGGGGTGTTGTCAAAGGACGGTGGGACGATGCTTTTTAGGTCACCTCGTGCAATTGTACTCCATGTTTGGTAAAAATGAGAAGAACTTCGACCGTCCATTATAATGTGCGTTATGGAAATACCTAGTACCACGCTTCCACATTTTAGATATGTTACCTGCCAAGGAAGGAGCATGCATGTGGTTTGATAAATAACTACAATTAGGTGTTAATATTTGTGATCAAATTAACACTAGGTGGAATGTTGTGAAATTAAGGCTTAATTATACTATTATCTTAAGATTAAGTATAAACCTGCAGCATTACGAGGCATGACGGATGCTCCTCTTTAGGAATAAAAAGCTCTATGAGCTCTGGTGACATCGGCTCGAATTGGATGCTATCAGCGGTACGGTCCAACCGGGCTACCACAAAGGGTACTCCCTCAGCATTGCAAACTACCTGGTGACGACCATCATGGCCGATCACCCAGCGGCCAGCTAGAGGGTAGAATAGCACTAGTGCTTTGGCTAGAGCTGACTTCAAGAGCTCAGCAGAGAAGAAGTCATTGGCACCATGGGTGTTTTTGTACAAATATAAGGTGCAGTTGAGCCTGTTGCTCATAAAAATAAGGTCTAGATTCGACAGCACCGGCATCTCACTCGGAGTGTCTCCGGATGGAACCACAAAGCTCGATTCTAATATTTCCACCATCCTTGGCTCCATTAATTAGTCCCTTTGGCCTTTGCTTGGTTGCTCGTTTCAGAATGATTTGTTTTGACTTTGAGTGCTTGTGTGAGTCCCCATTTATGGGCTGTGGAGAGTAAATGTAATCTAATTTTAGTTTTGGATTGAGTAGTCTCTGATTTTAGTACAATAATAATTTCTTGAGTTCCGCAAAATACAATGGAAGGATATATTATTAGAATTATATATCCTTATGAATTATATATCGTTATTAATTTTAGGCGCGTATTTTGGCAAAACAGAGACAACTATAAACTGAATTATCTTTTTATTATAATGGTTAAGAAATAATAATCCAACATGCGATCCTAACTTATTTTTTATTTTCAAAAATTCAGGTAATTAATTAAGAAGTGGACAAAAATCACGTTGTGGGGCCCACGTAAACAACTCTATCACGGAATATGCAACTAGCGGAAAATATATGCATATATATATGGTTGATAATATTGGAACTTTTGATTTGATAATTTTATGGTGTTGTCGTTGGCATCATAAAAAAGGTTGAAGAACATAAGTGACTGCTGAGAGTCTCTAAATAAGTCGACGCACTATTTTGTTACTTAGCTAATATGATATTAGCTAACCTCTCTCTCTTTATATATATTTTATATATATTTTAAAAGAGACTAGCTAGATACCCATCTCATGATGTTAATGAAACCTGATAATTACAAAACCAGTTCATCAGAGAACACTATCTCTCGTCCAAATCTCATCATCCACAGTAAAAGAAAGTACAAACACAATTAAAATCCCAGTTCTAGACATAGCTAAACACTAGAATTATTCAAGATTACTGCTAAGTCACTTAACAATTAAAGGGATGAGAATAATATATATTCTCTCTATTCGTAAGAACCAACAACAACACCATAACATTATGTTTGAGCTCTTTAATATATGCTCTCTATATTACGCCCAATACATATACATACTAGCTAATAGGTCACTTCTTATAACAAAATACAAATTACACAAAATATATTATCTTAAAAAAAAAGTTTGAATAATACACAAGTACCACGGAGAAACAATGCCAATCAGATAACAAAAAAAGGACAAAAGCCAACATATTAAAAATCGCAAGCAAGCAATAATTTTTCTTAATTGACACTTACTTCCCTCAGCTCAATTTTTCAAACATTTCAGTACTCATCACAATAGGGAATGCCCAATTCCAACAGCTCCTCATAGAACACCTTCTTGAATCGTTGCATGGTTGAAGAATCAAGCGCAGGAATAACTTTTATACAACCATCCTTTCCCGGTTCATGGAATATGTAGATAACTTTACTTACTGTACATCGTTCCCTCGAATACAGTTGCGGTAAACCCCATCCAAAATCTATCTCACATATTTCCCTTGTAACAGTTCGGATAAGAAGATCAGATTCAGAAGTTCCTCTCACTGCGAATTTCTTGTTCGAATTCACCTCCACAAAATCAATGAAAGATCTGATGTACTCGTCAGTGAGTCCATCGATGGCAGCTTTCACGGTTCTCACCACATCACCCATTGGATTGGATATAATCTTTGACACTTCTGATGCCGCACAGATCCGCATTACAGCATTTCCAAAATATGCTGTGAGCGGTGGACTTAGGCGGCTGCGTAAGTCAGCAGGAAAATAGAGAAGCGATTGAATGTCAGGAGGGAGTCCTTTGGCAATGCAATAGCATTTCCAGACTAGTGCAGAAACCGCACAGAAGGTCGAAACACTGGTGTCCTTGCAACCCTCGCTGCATCGATTTTTGAGTTGCCTAATTTGTTCCTTTGAGAGCCTCAACACACTTAAAACACAAGAGCCCGGATCATTTCTTTTTATTTGTTCATCAGTTGTGTACTCCGAGAAATCAAAGCTGATTTTTGGTGGAGACCGAGCCTGAAGTTGGCTGTTGTCAAAGGAGGGCGGGACGATGCTTTCTAGGTCTCCTCGTGCAATTCTACTCCAAGTTTTGTAAAAATCAGCAGAGCTTTGACCATCCATTATAATGTGATTGAGGGAAATACCTAGTACCACGCTACCACATTTTAGATAGGTTACCTGCCGAGCAAGGAGCGTGTGGTTAGTTAAATAACTAGAGTTCTCACTAGCTAGTCAAAATTAATTATTATCACATTAACACTAGTTGAAGATTATTAACCTGCAGCATTAAAAGGGACGACAAATGCTCTTCTTTAGGAATAAACAACTCTATGAGCTCGGGCGACATTGGCTCAAATTTGATGCTATCTGAGGTGCGGTCCAACCGGGCTACCACAAAGAGTACTCCCTCAGCATTGCAAACTACCTGGTCACCCACCTGGCGGCCAGCAAGAGGGTAGAATAGCACCAGTGCTTTGGCGAGAGAAGACTTCAAGAGCTCAGCAGAGAAGAAGTCATTTGCACCACGGGTGTTTTTGTACAGATATATGGTGTAGTTGAAAGTTCGGGGCAAATGGCGGTGCATCTTCGACAGCATCATCGTCTCACTTGGGGTGTTCTCGGATGGAACCACTAAGCTCGACTCTAAAATTTCCACCTCCATTACTCTCTTTGGCCTTTTCTTGGTTGCTAATTTCAGATCGATTTGTTAATTTTGAGTGCGTGTGAGAGTTCCATTTATGAGCTGTGGAGAGAGGATGCAATATAATTTTAGATTCGGATCAATTTGTGATCTCTGATTTTAATTAAAAAGCACTTGATATGATTCGAACAGTATGTTAATAATAATCCATCTATTGTTATCCCTACTATTATTTTACCATATTTTTCTATTTACAACTCTTTAGGTACAATTATTGCCTATACGAGTCAACATCTCCTTGTATATAAAAAACAACAAAACAAAATGATTAACTTTCAATTCATGATAACCAATCATTACATATTTAATGTAGTCTATATATCGTTTTTTGTTTAAAGTGGGAACCACCTGTTTCATATTGAAACAAAAGCAATTCATACGTACAATAACCAATAGAAGCAAGTTCTACTGTACAAAATAACCTAAGGAACTAAACAACAACCAACTAGACATCCATAACAACAGTTCAGCTAGGTAAAGACTTTATTACAAAACAACTACATCTACAATCACTCAGAGGAAGTGGAACAAACACTGGTGCTATTCTACCCTCTCGCTGGCCGCCAGGTTAACTCAGACCGGACCGGGCGGCCAACTCGGGTATAACTCAGTCCGGACTAGGCCGATTCCGATTTGACTCGGCCGAGTTTAGGAACCATGGTCAGTAAGCCAGCATCATAGGCTTCTATCTCAACTCTGTTCTTGAGGTAGTTAGAGAGGTCTGACTCTTCTAATCCAAGTGCGGGATCCTTCTCTGAACCTAGTTGGGAGCTTATCTCTTCAGGAGTATCTGATAGTATAATCAAACTATCTATCACATCCAAAGTAGAGACATCCATAGGTAAAATTAAGATTAGTTTAAAAAAATTATTATCCTGTCTAACTTAGCACCAATAAGATGTAAGACATTATTGAGTTACCAATACTACTTAGAGAAAGTATTCCTGAATTGTTAAAGCATAGTTTATTTCAAGCTAATCAAAGAACTCAAAGGGTAGCAGCTGCTCTAAGCCTCTAACTTCACTAAAAAGGTGTTTTTGAGTGGAATGCATCTATCTATAAACAAGAGATCATCTATAGTTTCACAGTTATAATGAAAACTATTATGCTATATATGCAATCCAAGACCAAATAGCACTTGCAAATGGGCAAGTAGCAAATAGATGATTGGTATTTTCATGTAAATCACAAAAGGGACAGGCAAGGTCTCCTTGCCAGCCTTTTTATTGCTAAATTTTACTTAGTAAGAACTCTGTCATGTCTTGAGAGTCAAAGAAAAACTTTAATTTTAAGGATATCTTAACATGCCAAATAGTGTTATAGGAGGTATATTGTGGATACCCCCAAAACCAAATAACAAATATAATGAATGCGTTGTGAAGAGGCCTGTAGAGGTCCATCTGCAAACTACAAGGTTTGGTACATCAAGTATAGAGGTAAAAACAACATAATGTAACATGTTATTCCATTCAGTCAGCAAATTTCTGTTAATGGTCTATTAAACTGCAAACACAAATGAGAATTGGAAAAAAAAACATCACAAACAGAAATAGTTGAATCAGAAGCTATTTTAAAAAGATTGGAAAATAGGTAACAGAGCACACTCTCCATGCAAACCTGTCATGCAAGCTGAAAAGATGTATCACAACTATTATTAACAGTCCTATTGATTCCTTGATCATAAATGTAAACATTACTAAGTACTGGGATCATATCTTACTATTTGATATTCAAACAACAAATTCAAATAGTTTGATGTTCAATTTATATTAAAATATACTTGGAGATCAAATTTTACATTTTTTTTGAATTTTTTTGCTATTTATTAAACTGGTTTGAAAATTGTTGTTTTCAATGCTCTAGAAATTTAATAAAAACAACAGTTTTCAAACCAGTTTAATAAATAGCAAAAAAAATTGAAAAAATATAAAATTTGGTCTCCAAGTACATTTTAATATAAATTGAACATCTAACCGTTTGGATTTGTTGTTTGAACATCAAATAGTAAGATATGATCCCAGTAGCACTTCGGTCGAAGTGCTATTGGAAGTAATTTAGCCGTGAGGGAATAGTGGTAACTTTGGAATTAAAATAAATTGTTCATTATTGCCCACGACAGCACATGAGGGAATAGTGGTAACTTTGGAATTAAAATCTTAAATAATGAAGACAGCGTCGTGGATTCATGTGAAGATCAGACTATCTTAAATTTTAAATTCGTTGTGTTTTGTGATGGCCCCTATAATATTAATTGTTAAAACCGTATCGTGATAATGCATGCTTATAAGGTTGAGCTTTTACAAAATCATAGTAAATAAAAAAATAAATTGTTAACAATCTGACCGCTTGAAAAAAAATTATTATTGTGGATGCTGAATTTGATAAAAAAAAAAATTCGTCAAGATATATTTGAATTAAAATATATTTATTGCTAATTAAAATACCTCATTAATAGATTAATAAATTATAAAATTTTATTAAAAACATCAGAAAATGTAAATTAAATTTATGGTTTTTTTAGCATCAAATGATACATATTAAATAATCAAATATAGTTATTATGTTAATAAGAACATACTTATTAATATGAAAAATAAATATTTCGACACATTTCTGAAAAATAAGAACATACTTATAATTATTTATTCGATTCAATAAATTCCATCCAATAACGTATACGGCAACTAAATGGAACCATGCATTAAACTTAAAAGTTCACAAAATGAGCTCCTAAAAAAATCTCATATATGCAGATAACGAAGAACCATATATAAGATTAAATTATTTGAGAAGCCTGTACACATACGAAAGCTCTCAGCAACCCATTAAGACATTAATCATTGATGATAATGGAAGTTATGGAACTCTGTGCCCTTAAGAGTAATAAATAATGATGTTCCCGTGAACTACTCTGATGTTCTTTGAAGAATATATAAATTGGATTAATTGTTTGACGAAACACATGCAGCTGGTGGAAATTGGTCGGCAAATTATATTAACTATTTTATTTAGCTACTGTAATGAAAAAAACCAAACTAATAATTTGAACCCTTTAATTTCTAACAATTATATCACACCTCTACAAAGGTCCTCCATTGGATTTATTATATGTATTTAACAGCTTTTTTTACCCACTTACTTCATTTTCCCCATACACTTTTATGATATTCAACAATTATTTTTGTATACATTTTTTTTTACCCTCCATATTATTTATTATACTGATCGAACAATTAGATTTTAATATTTTTTAGTTATTTTTCTGCCCTTTTAAAATGAAGAAATTGTAATTATATATTTTACTACTTTAAATACCCAAACATAGATATATAAAGCTATTTCTAGTAGAAATTTTTAAATTAATGTTACAATAAAACACAACATAGATAAAAACGAATTGGTATATAGTGCTTCAAAACAATATTGTAAAAAACGTCCTTAATGGCCGATTAAACGGCTGTTTAAACAGAAATGGTGGCCACATCGTTACGCACACTGTTAACGGATGGCTGTTTGTGGTTTCGAACATTTAATCGGTTGTTTTCCGTTTAATTGGCCGTTTATTCCCGTTTATTCCTGTTTATTCCCGTTTATTCCCGTTTTTTCTGTTTATTCCAGTGAAAATTTATTTTGACATTGTTTTTTTTTTCTATGATAGTGTGTGATAATAATGTTTATAAATCATGTATTGTAGTTTTATTTGTGCTTGGATATACATCCAATATTTTTTACATATGTTTTTTTTCTTCTTACTTATTTTGAAATTGATTAATTCTTCTATTATTTATATACCATATTTTTTTTACTTACTAATGTAATTTTTTCAATTAGTACGACATGTTTGTTTATGAAATTATGTTATTATCAGAAATTAAATTTAGTGATTTTATGTTAAAATGTTTTCTTTCTTTCTAATAATATGTTATTAGTATTTGAAAAAACTTAATTCTCAAATTTATTTTTCATTAAATAAATGTGTTACTTACACATGCAAAATGCTTATGTGTTACGAAAAAATAAGCATAGTGTTATGTTATAATAATAAAACTAACTTAAATTAAGTTTATTTGATAAGTTTAATGAGTTAAATAAATTATCTTTAATAAATTATGATATATATACATAAATTTAATAAAAACGTTAAATTGTCCGCATAATTCCGATTAATCGGCCGCATACCGATTAATCGCTTGGCGGCACCCTGTCCGTCCGACGACCGCATACCGTTATTTACAACACTGCTTCAAAATAGTAGTGCTCCAACAGATTGGTGGCTATTGTGCAGATCTAAGCATCTGTTTCGGTTGCTTTTACATATAACCAACATGAGCACATGCATATATATATGGTTTTGTTGCTATTTTAAATGACTAATTCCATGTTGTGATTAGCCCGAAAAAAAAAAAAAAGAAGTGCCAATTGAACCATGCACTAAGATGTATTCAAATTAAGCCTGCTAATGAACAAAAACCCCTGTTCATTACTGATCAAAATTGAAATGAATGAGTCATGTTTGTGATCGGCCCGAAACAAAGTTTTTCATATCCATGTTCAGTTCATTCAATGTTATTCAAAACTGAGTCATGTTCGGACTTGAACCCAGTTCGGAACAGGCCTGGTTCAATTGAACAGGACTGAACGATTCTTTTGTTCATTAGCTGGCGTAATGCAAGAACAATGCAAACAAAAAATTCAATTGAACACTAGCGGCTGGCGCATAAATCCAATTTCTTACTGAACAATATAAAAACAAAAAATCACAACTTTAATTAAACTATTTATTACAATTCATAAAAAATAAAAAAGTTTACTATTTATTAAAATCCAATTTCAAACATTAGACAAAAGAAAGTTTGCTGGAGCATAAATCCAATTTTAAACATTAGACAAATTTGCTGGAGCATAAATCCGTTCAATATTTGTATTGAATAATTACTAAAATCCAATTTCAAACATTAGACAAAAATGATCTTAGATAAACAAAATCTGAGTTCATCTCTTTCAACAAAACTTTTTTTTTTTTAAAAAAAGTGGAATAATCCACCGATTTTCCATTGATATAGAAAACCATTACAGCCATTCAAGAACATCAGTATCATTGCAATTCTCTTTCAATAAAACTATTAAACCTTTTTCGGCTTAATTTTGCTAAGGTTGATCCACTCTCGAACTCGACACCAATATCAAAATTTTCGTGCGTCTGGGATTGCGACATTATACTCTACCAAAAAAAAAACAATCAATAAGAAATCTTATAAGTAAAAGCACACCACCCATTACAGATCTAGTGCAAAACTATTAAACCTTGTACTGTCTCAGTTACCATAAATGCTGGTAAGTGAATAACCAATAAGTAAACTTGTCCATAAAATTCAATGTTAAGCAGCAGGTTAATGTGTATAACTTTTTTTTTTTAAATAACAACAGAGCATTTATTACATTATATAATTTTTTAAATAAACACAAAATAAACTTGATTTGAGGAGATGCCAAATCTTGTATGCTGTTCGGTGTAGTGTTTTCCTTGTGCACTTTGATATGAATTTCATTTTGAAATTTTGCTAGAAGTCATATGCAGTAAAAATACTTGAGCATGTTATCATGTCATAATTATGTCAGACATACAACAATTTTATTTGGCAGATAAGCCTTTGGAAAAAGGTAAGCTAGAGCTTTTTGGCAAATAAATGTGTGTAAATTGGTTTCGTAATTAATGAGATATGTTATTGGAAAAGAAATCTCCATTTATTGTAAGCTAACAATTTTGCTTGAGATTCCTCTAATCCAGAAAAGAACAGATTTGAAATGTGCAGGGGATAATTGAACAAGTTGCTCTGTTCCAGATTAATTAGAAGGCTACAAACAATCTGATTGTTTTCATATATCCTCTAGAATCCTTGATTAATATTTTACAAGGCCGGTAAGCAACTGAGCAACTTGGTACTGGTTTTGGGGACCATGGTTCAGATCTTCTCTGATTACAAATGCCACAGACCTCTTAAATTCTTTTACTGACAATATACAACCAGGAAGGCAACAGCATAAATTTAATGGATTTAATGAAATGAATAAAAAAAAATTAAAATCAAATAGATAAATTTCTAACAATTACCTTAACACTTAGCAAGTCTCCAGAGAGTAGTATAATTCTAGCAGTGAGCTTGCATCCGTGAGAAACAATAGCAGAAAATAAAATTGATCAAACAAATGCACAAAAATCATAAAAAAGATGTAGATATGTGCACAAATACTCCAGGGGCATGACTTTGTGCTTTAAACACCCTGCCACATACAGAAATCTGAGAATTGGGATGAAATTCAAGGAAGGCAAAGTTGTAGCACAAGGTATATGTATACTATGCACTGAAAACCAACTTCAAAGCTTGACAGAGACAAAATTTGGTACTCTAATGGCTTGAATATGATGTAAATGTGCTGATTATAAACTTACCTAGAGCAATCCAAGAAGCGAATGGCACATATCAAAATGGAAAAATATTAATAGCGTCCTTGATCATTTACTTTTCACTGAGACATTTCCTCAAACACCTGATAAGCATTATATCTGTGCAAAACCAAAAGAAAACACCTTTTAAGGTTATCAATCTGATTTCTATTAAAATCAAAATAGCAAATCCTAAAACTAAAATAACAAAAAAAGGGTAAAGAAAATGTGGGACCGATCAAGGGATGGTTCTCGCTAAAAAAGTAATTCAGACCCACAACCCGTTCACCCATCAAAGAGAACGCGGGAGAGGGAGGAAGGGAGCACTTACCAAGAATGGAGAGGAGCAGGGAAAGGTCGGGAAGAGGGGTCGTCGTCAAGGTCGTTTGGGAGAGAGGAGAGAGGCGGCGCCAAAGAGGAGAGATGGAGAGGGGGTGGCGCGACGGAGAGGGAAGAGATCTTGCCATCTAAGGTTTGCTATTGGGTGAGACGAGAGGCACCGCGTGAGAGAGGGGAAGAGTCGAAATCAGATCGAATGATTGTTCGATAGGTCATGTTCGAACAGTAATCGATTGAACACAAATCTGAACTATTCAACAGGTTGTCAGCTGATCCGAGCTGAACTTGGAACCTGGTTCATATAACAATCTGTTCAATTCCTGTCCAATTGTTGTTTGGCCCATTTGCTCATGAACAACCCTGTTCAATTAGCAACCTTAATTTAGATTCAATGTTCCTCCTATAGAGTCAATTATTTAGGGTGTACTAATCAAGAGACTTTTCAGTTTGGACAAACAAATCTGATGGACTTTATAAACAAGATATTACAGGTCCATGTTTATTGCCAATTTAAATCACAACCATTAATTAACAATAGAGAGGAAAGGAAAGCCAAAACAACGCACGATAAATCTCAGAAATTACAGAGAGAACAACTCCTGATGAAAGATCTTCTCGAACTTTTGCATGGTGGCCGAATCGAGGGACACCAAAATGGCTACACCCTCATCTTTTCCCGGCTCATCGATGATGTAAACAACTCTGTTTCCATATACCTTAGCCCATGTCATCAGCTGTGGTGCACCCCATCCAAAATCTGCATCATACACTGGCATTCCAGAAATGGTAGAAATGCGCAGTTCTGTTTTTAACAGTTCTAGTACTGGGCACATTCCCTTTTCTTTATTCACTTCAACGTAGTCAATAAAGGATCTAATCAACTCATCTGTAGTCCCATCAATCGCAGCTTTCACAGTATTAGCTACAATTTGAATTGGACTGGACGTGACCTCAGATACTTGAGCAGTTGCATATCTTTTGATGAAGGCATTACCAAAGAACTTCTCCGGGAGTGGCGGCTGTACACGATGACGTATGTCTGCACTAAACAAGAGGCATGTCTCCATGCCAGGAGGAAGTTCTTGGGCAATGCAGTAGCACTTCCAAACAAGTGCAGCAACAACACAGAAGGTGGAAACTTTGGTAGTAATACTCCCTTCTTTGCACTGAGATTTAAGGGAGTTAACTTGTTCATTTGAGAGCTTGAACTTGGTTGTAACATGAGAAATGGTGGTAGATTTATTCTTCCTTTGATCGTTTACATATCCAGGATGGTCAAAGGTGATAGATGGCGGTGAACGGGCAACAAGTGGGGTATTGTCAAAGGTGGGAGCTATGATGTTGTTAAGGTCGCCCCGTGCAATTCTAGCCCATGTCTGGAAATAGTGAAAAGCGCTCCGACCATCAACTAAGACATGATTAGTCGCAGTTCCTAGCACCACTCCGCCACATTTGAGATATGTTACCTGCACACATTAGCACCAACATTTCCATTAAGAAGAATCACAACTTCACAAGTACAATACGTGAAAATCGGATGGGTTAACTGGCTCGGGTTCCAGTTAAATCATTTTGATCAGGTTCAATCTAGACTTAAAGTCTAGAATGCCTCTGATTCAACTCACTTGGGATTCATGGTTCTGAAAATTGGAATCGGAAACAGTATCGGTAAGTTGACCGTGAAATCAGAATCGGATAAATCAGTCGGTTTTGGCCAAATCGGATCGAAAACTCTCCATTCATTGTATTCTTAAGGTCAGGTCATGTATTATAAAATCTATAGAACGGATTTGATTCCATATTTTCTTTCAAAAAATACCTTGGTGTACTTTAAGAACCTAAATATTTACCCATAACACATATTTGAAATTGTTATGCCTTTTCACATATAATCTTTGCTTTTACATTATATAAGAGATAGATTGAACTAAATGAGGTATCAATATGCATCTATTTTTAGTAAAAAGGAATTTTCTAAACCTGTAGCATACTCATAAGAGATGGAGAAGGCAGACTCGGAACAAACATGCTTCTCAGCTCAGGCGAAGGCTGGAAATTGATGTCATCAGAACTGTACTCTGACCTGGCCACAACAAAGAGTACACCTTCAGCATTGCAATCAACCACTCTACGGTTGCCTTCGCCGATAATAAACCGGCCAGCGAGAGGGTAAAACAGCACTAGCGTTTTCGCCAAAGCAGCTTTTAAGACCTGAATTGAGAAGAAGTCCCTGGCTTCATTATTCCTATAGTGATATACTGTGCATGTGTATAAATGTGGTGCAACTTGATCCAAGTTTGATAACCAGAGCTTCCTTCTAGGGGTTTCCTCAGATGGAACCACAAAGGTTGACTCCACTACCGACACCATTTTCTTCTTCTCTTGCTTCTCTATATAATAGAAGGAAAAATCGGCCGAGTTGAATCGGAATCGGCCGCCAGCGATCCGATTTTGGACCGAGTTTCTCGGTTTTTTATTTTCTAGTGAAAAACCGGTTAAGACTCGTCGGGTCAAGCAATTCTTCGCTGATTCTTGATGTTTGGGACCGATCCTTGACGTTTGGAGCGAATCTTTAGAAGGACAAGGAGTAGAGAAGAACGACGGAGTTGATTTGGGGGTAATTTTTGAGTTTAGTCGAATGAACGGAGTAGAGAAGAAAGGAGGAAAGTTGGATAACGAACCGGGCTCATCTCATTTAATGCAATACCACTCTCACTGCAGATGGGGTTCACAATAAAATATTTACCGACATAATTCAATCTCATTTAATTTAATACCACGCGGGACCACAACCTCAGAAATGGCGTGGGTTGAGCACTTGTGTCTTTATACCGATATAATTCATCACACATTGCCATGCCAATTGAGTGTCTTTATCTTTGAAAAAACGCACACCGTATCTTGACAACCGTTTAGTCATTTCCAAACAGTAGTGACAATCATTTTTGGAGTCTTTTATTTTTGAATAACCACACCTTTATGGACCGTTTAGTAATTTTTTAAACGGTTTTGACAATAAATTTTGGAGTGTCTTTATCCTTGAAAAACCGCATCTCTAGTAATTTTTTTTATAAACCATAAATACAAAAATCAATGACAATAAATTTTGGAGTGTCTTTATCCTTGAAAAACCGCATCTCTAGTAATTTTTTTTATAAACCATAAATACAAAAATCAATGTTAAGATTCCAGCATGAGTGATTCGGTTTTTAAAAAAATCATAAAGAACGAGTTGCTAACTCGTTCTGAATTTTTTTTTCCCCACAGAACGAGTTGGCAACTCATTCTTCATTTTTTTCAGTTTTTATCAGGAAAAACGGTTTTTTTAGTCCGGAACGAGCTGCCAATTCATTCTCCAATAAAATATTAATTTTATTTAGGGTTTGCTTATAAAATAAATTAGATATTTTCTTTGATTCTATATATTAACAATAGGATTAATAAGAACAATTTGAAAAGATTTTTTTTCTGTGTATTTTGACTAATTTTATCAAATCAATAGATTGGTTTTCTATATAAAAAAAATCAATCAATATTTCCGTAAAGAAAATTAGAAGAAAATGTAAAAACCGACTCCACTATATATATTATTTTATTTTTTTCAAATGTATGTATTATTTTTCTAAAATTTACTTTTTTATATTTTAAAAAACAAACGAATTTAATCATTTAATTGTTATTTTTATTAAAACTCATTTTAATTTAAAAAGTACTTATTTTATTATTTATAAAAATATAAAATAAGCGTTTTATTTATGAAAAAATATGTTAGTATTCTAAATGGTCGATTTTTTAAAAATATGTTAGTATTCTAATTGGTCGATTTTAAAAAAATCTCTTTAAATTGTTCCTATTAATCATATTGTTAATATATAGAATTAAAGAAAATAACTAATTTATTTTATAAGCAAACCCTAAATAAAATTAATATTTTATTGGAGAACGAATTGGCAGCTCGTTCTGGGCTAAAAAAACCGCTTTTCTCGGTGAAAACTAGAAAAAAATCAAGAACGAGTTGGCAACTCGTTTTGTGGGGAAAAAAATTCAAAACGAGTTGGTAACTCGTTCTTTATGGTTTTTTGTAAAAACCGAATCACTCATGCCGGATCCCTAACATTGATTTTTGTATTTATGGCTTATAAAAAAAATTTCATCTCTAGGGTCAGTTTAGTCATTTTCAAAGAATCATGACAATACTTTTTTTTTCATCATGGGTTTGAATCACTAAAAATAGGAAATATCTCTGCATCACATTAACGTAGTACTTAGTTAATTTCCGAACCGTGCAATCATAATTCGAATCAATCTGACCCATAACGCATGGATCCTTCAATGCTAGTGTGGATCCAAATCGGATGGTCGAGATCTTAACTCAAATTTTGAGTTAACTCGGAGAATATGAATTCGGGTATTTGTTTCTGTAGCAAGCGGTAAAATTAAACATTCAACAATATGATAGTTTCTTCTGATTTTAAAACATTTTTCTCTAGAAATTAAAAATCAATTTGTCAAGAGAAATATATTGATGATTAGAAATTTAGAGTTTAAGGTGAATCTTGATTTTTGAATATTCGTCAAGAGGTAACCGAATTAATAGTTCAATTACCCTTCTGGATCAAATCTTGGAAGAACAAAGAAGAAAAAAAGGCCTGAATTTTGAAATTTGAAATTTGGTCCAGGGAAGTGAGGTCCGTTCCTTTTCATGTGCCTTTTCTTAAGGCTGTGCTCCATAAACACAAGGGGAACCACCATTAATGGAAAGAAAAGAAAAGAGAACCCACCAATTTCACCTCATCTCCATCCCATTTGGGGGTGAAGAATTTCATCAAAACTTCACAGCGCGTTCCCCTCCGTACTGTAGTGATCTCCTCCGCTCTCTCTCTATTTCACCTCTTCTGGAGCAGGGTGAACCCATAGCCCCAGTGAAATCTCCCCTCTGCCCATGTTTCTTCCTTCCCCTCCCTTCGATTTCACTCGTCTGGAGCACGCCCTAAGAGGAAATTTCATTTATATTCCTATTTTTTTATATTATGTATTTTCACTTCTAAATTTCATAATATCATATTTACCCTTTCAAACACTCACAAATTTATCGATTTCATTGTTTTTCTATTACAACTCATTTTAAATTTATATAATACTCATTTTACTCTTTTTTAAAAAAATGTAGCCTATTAAGAAAAATGTCAATATTCTAATTGGTCAGTTTAAAAAAAATAGTAAATTTGTCTACTTTTGATGTATATACGGTGACATTAAAGTATACACTTGTGTATGTGTCAGAAATAGAGAAATGAACTATTTGCCTTCGAAAATCAACCAATTAGGAAACTGATTTTTTTAAAACATGCTATATATTTTTTATTTTTTTAATAAAGATAAAAATAGATACTTTATAAATTTGAAATGAGTTTTGATATAATAAACAATAAAATTAGTCAATATGAGAGTTTCTGAAATTTAAAAAAAGTAAATATAATATTATTAATTTTAAAGAGAAGATACGTAATTTTGAAGGTTTTAAGAGATATTTGTAAAATTCCCCTAAAAAAGGGGCATCACTGATAGCCTCTATCAGTTTTCACAAAAAAAAAAGGGGCACGTGAAGAGTATTGAAGGAGATAGGAGTGAGTCAGATCTACTTATAAGTTCAATTAGCTTTAACACTGTACAATTAGCAGTAAGATCTGTGTACACAGAAATTAAAACATACTTGTACGGATTTTAGTATAGTTCGCACGAATTTTGATGCAAATCGACTAGTCATTACACCCATCAAACCAAAGTAGGTCCGATGGGCATGGGACCTACTCTGAATTCGTACTGAAGTCATAAAAAACCTAGTCAGTTCCCATCCAAACGCATCAACTTCTCAACATAAACAATAAGGAGCACGCAACCAAAAAAAAATACAGCAGAACGATGGCATTCTCTGTGGAGGATTACAAACCATGCATGGCGATGGTGACGATGATGTGCATCTTCTCAGTGATGGATCTGCTAGGAAAGGCAGCATTGATCAGCAACTTGGTCTTTGTTGTCTATGGGCAGTCTATTGCTTCTCTTGCTGTTCTATATATATATACCTCTATTTTCACCAGAGGGTACTCTCTCTCTCTCTCTCTCTGGATCGAATTTCTATCTGAACTCTATTCAATTACCTACCATGCATATAGCGGTTGATCGAAATTAATCTGGAGGTTTGGGTATGAATAACTTTAATTATGTGATTGTTAATTATTTGGTTTTGATCAGTGGCGAAGGAGAGAATTTTTTCAGTGAGGTCAATTAATTTAATTTATGGGGTTACTCGTGAAATTTGAATCGAATATTAAATATACACAATAAAATTTAATAATTTGAATGAGGTCAATTCATGCCATATTTCGGCTGAAACGATTCAATTTTAGTCATATTTCAGCCGAAACGGCTCAATTTCAGTCACATTTCGGCCATTTTAGTCACATTTCGACCGGAATGGTTCAATTTCAGTGAAATTTGGCCAAAACGCACTATACTCACCAATCAAAATATTTTTTGCTAGCAGCGGAATTCGAACTTGGAAAGGGTACTATACTAACCAACGCAACTACCACAACATCAAACAATCTTTTGTTACTAAAACATATACCTACATTTATATATCTTGTAAATTGTAAGAGTACTTTTAGTTGTAATGCTTGTTTTATATTGTATTAGTGGATTATTTAATTATAATCATTTGTCTAAACATAAATTGTTGACAAATTATTTTTTATTAATTTTTTTTTTCTATTTTTTAGAATAAAACGAGCTTTTGACAAAAAAGTATGAGTTTCCAATCCGATTAGGCCGATTCTGACCGATTCACCCGATTCGGCCAATTCTGACCGATTCACTCGATTTGGATCTCCTGGTCAGAAAACTGATTCCGATTCCAATTCTGATTTTTCCTTCTATGGTTGTAATGTAGGAATAGTCATGGGAAATAGTGACTATAAGTTGTGCATATAAGTTTATATTTGATGTGGATAACGACATCATTACCTATGTCATCTAAGTATTTATCATTCTGACTGTATATATTTTTTTTTGGTTGAAAATGCCCTTAGGCTATCATTCTATCTATATAATTATTATCATAAATTAAAGTTGGTTGTCTTTAAATTTAAGTACCTCTCTATATAATTATTATTATAAAATAGTTTATCTATATAATTATTACCATGAGGATGGGTTGCACCCGAAGGATCCCTAAGAGCATAAGAGATTATCATTAATAGAAGAAGATTTTCAGCTAAAGAGTATTCTCTCTTCCTCTAGTAAAATACTACACAAATGTAAAATTCATCCTAACAAGATTCTCATGTCAACTGATTAGTCGTCCGGAATTGATTGGGTACTGAGATTAACGACATTCAGATTATAGCCGGTTTGGATTAAGTTGGATTCCGAGAGTTAATAAGTTTTGTGAAAGCCTAATTGGTAGAAATATCTGTTTCCATGTTCCATAGAACAGGTCTTTCAGATCCGGTCATGGGTTATCATATCTATATATGAAGTATTATTTACCGCGAGAATTTGTACAATATAGATACCGTAGTGCAGGTACTGTTATTAGCTTTTCATTAGAATTGCCCCGATAATTTCCCCAAAAAACACTCATTGTGACCTCATATATACTTCTAATATTAATTTAAATTTATAATTATGATACAACAACTGTAATTTATATCAGCGACCCTCATTGTAAAGGGCAACAAATTTTATGTCGAAGCTTGTGTGTTCGAAATTCAAATTGGAGTCCCCTAATGGATGTTAATGAAAGTTGATTGGATTGCTAGACTTTTTTTTTTTCTTTTTTTTTTTTGTTTCGGACGTCTTCTTATGGTAAGACCCATGCGCCATTTATTGTCATCATCTTCATTAAGAACAAACCAACTCTTTTCTTCTCTTTTTTCCAACTTTTTATTGAGCTGATTTTGTTCTCCATTTCTTTTCTTGTTCCTTAATTTTTTTTTCTAGGCCCAACATGGCTCAGGATTTTGTTGATTAATTGTGCTACACCCGGTTTTTCCCTTTACAAAACAATTTGCAAGTTTGCATAAATGCAACTCACAAATTAAGGCTTCCCTGTTGTTTCGTTGTTTAACTTATCCGGCCCATCTTAACACTGTTTTCAACTCCGGCCCAAAAACCTCTTTCGTTTCTCATTTGTCTCTCAAATTTTATATATTTTGAAAAACATTTATCATTTTTTAGAATCAATGTTTTTCAAAATATTTGGACCATTAAAAACAACGGTTTTGTACCTACCTAAACAAACGATAAAAAAATTTTAAAAAAATATATGTGTGACTCTTTATTTGAATATCCATTAGTTATAGTTATCTAATATTATATAAATAAGTAATTATATAAAATTAAGTGGACGCAGAAAACTTTACGTTGTATAACGAGTAAATAGTAGTAGCTCTGACAAAAAAAAAAAAATCTGACAGTGACAATAAAAATTAATGTGTTTATTCACAATCGCATGCTTTTAATTTTGTCTTACGTGCCATCAAGGCATCAATGCATGGAAGCAAATGAAACACATAGTACTGTTATTGTTGTTGACAACCGCATCCTTTTCGATATTGTTGTTGTCGTATTCACATAATTATCCATTCAAGTGAATTATCTCATACTTAATTCGATATTTTTTTTATTTTCTGTATTTAGATTCAGAAAATAAGAATCCATTTTTTTTATTAAACATTGTTAACCTTCTTCTGCTATATTCCCTTTATTAATGACATTATTATTCCGAATTAATATATAACCGATTAGTTATTCGGAAACACACTACTTATTTAATTAATATTACTAATGAAATATATAAAAATGTTATTTATTTCACAAAGAATCACTATTAAAAACTATAATTTATATTAGAAAATTTAATTTATTTTCGAACTATGTCCATATTATACTAGTTGACATTAATTTATGACGACTTAACAACACATATATTGACGATGCTTTCTCAAACTAATTCAAAAACTTAGAAAAAAAAAAATTATAAACATATTGCTTGAATTATATATTTACTATGTATTAACTTTCATAAAATATAAATTTCCTTTAATAATTGATCAAATCTGTTAAAAATTAATCATTATATATAATTCATACTAAAACATACCACATGCAGGACCCGGTGTCAATATTAATTCATTCCACCCACATTTTAATCACCTAGTCGGTGTCTACTTAATGTTATATTTATACTTTAATTAATTATGTGGGGTGATTTCACTGGTCCCGATATTGTTCTTTAATTCTGTACAGCAATTTGGATGTATAATCAGCTAATACGGGCCCTTGTATTAATTGATTATCTTGGTCGTTGTAACCCAAGATCTTGCATGATCATGAGAAATTAAATTTAGCCACGTGATGACCATACTAGCCACACAATGCAACCTTCATATCATCCAATCTTTCCATGAAAATGTGTGACAACAATGTATTCGAACGAAAAATATTTAATGAATATTATGAAGACAAAAAATACGATGAGCGATTTAGGGTTACAAATTTGCCAAGTTGCACGAACTTTCTACCAAGAGAATTTATTTGTGCATTCTATTTAGTGACTGCACAAAAAAAGAAAACTGAACACAACTTATTTATGTTCTAGATCGACCTCCTTTAGAAGGCGGAAATTAATGCAGAATCAACCATGCAAAGAGATGGAATTAAAGTACAGAGGTCATGTTTGGTTGTGGAGTAAAGTTAATGAGGATTAAATTGCTTATTCCATCTTACTCCTTATATTTTATATCTTGTTTGGTAGTTCATGTCATGGATTAAATTAATTCATATGAAGAAGTAAGATATTGGAAAATGAACTCAAGTCTATGATAGTGGGTCCTGCAGGTGAATTAAGTGTGGAGTAAGTTAATTCACCTAGAGAGGTGGAGTAACTTAATCCGGATTAGCTCACTTCTTACTCCATCTATTTTACTCCTCGTTTGGCTCCTTAAGTGTGAAGTAAGGGGTTTACTCCACCTCTTACTCCACAACCAAACATGACCAGAGGGCTGAAACGAAATATTTTCCTGTGGGTCCTAGGAGATTTGATTTGTTCATGTGGGCCCCACCACGCGCGTGCATTTTTTTCTTCTTCTTCTTCTTCTTTTTTACGTACGTGCTTTTAGTCCACTGTTTACGTGCTGTTAGCATGAGAATATGCATCTCATTTATTTTTTTGGAATAAACCTGGTGTTATTCCAAATGGATCACAGGATTCTGTTATTCTGATCTCAGCCGATGATCTTTGTCGAGATTCGGGCATGAAAAACTTTTTTTCTTGAGATAAACGCATGAAAACTTTGAACGGATGAAATCGGAATAACAGGGTCAGCATATTTGTATCCATTTTTTTTTTTACGAATACAATCTAGATACTGGAGCTAATGACCTAATGTATGGTTACCTAATAAATCTCTATCTATTTATAACAGTAAGTCTTTCAAAGAGAGTAATAAGTTTGGAATAATTAAGTTAATTCTTCTTAAAAGGTGATTTAATTTTTTTTATCTTATTTCTATTTTACTTCTTATTTAACAGTTTTAAGTGTGAAGTAACCGTATGATTGAAATTAATTCACTCTCTTTCAAGTTATTCGTAACTGGTCCCTTTTAATACCAACCATTTTTGGGATGCTCGATCGTTTAATATACATATATCCAAATTTGGTTAATTGCGACCACAGCCCATAAATGGGGAATCCCACACCCAATGAAAACAAACCAATCTAGCTCATTATATATACCAACCAACCAAAGGGTTTGGAAACTATAGGAGGAAATCGAGCTCATAATACCATCAAAAGACCAAAGGGATACAAGGAGAGGAAGTTGCCCAAGGTAATGATTTGTCATGCCACTATTTACGTGACGTAACTGATTGTATTTTATTACTATTTTTAAGTTTAAATTAATTTAAAGAAAATAATAACAAAATGTACCAAATAAAAAAAAATGATCATGTTACGTGACATGACGTGACGTGACTAAGATAGTAAAAGACAGTCACGTCACGTGATCGACACACGTCATGTGACGTGACTAGTAATGTCGTGACTAATTAATTTCCTTCTCTAGCTATGTCTCTACTCATTCAAATTTAATCCTAAGTTTTTGTAATGTGATTTATAATTTAGAAAGTATACCAATATTTTAAAAAATGTTACTTAGTTGATGTATCAATTTGTCAACTAGAATTAGTACAAGAATTTATTTTAAATTGATGCATGTATTAATTTTTTAACTACTTGCTCCTCTCTGTTACTTAGTTGATGTACCAATTTTCTTTAAAATTGCGATTTAGAAAGAAAATCTGTACATAAGGTAGTAGGCAGGTTAGAAATTCGCTTGAATTTGTAATACCGATTTGTCAATTAAATTTTGAAATTAATCAATCTATGTGAAAACACCTAAATTAAATTAAGATCCGACTCTGCTGCTTTTATTAACTAAAAGCAGGGTCCTGCTTTTACCATCCAAATCATTCAAAATTTTCCATTCACGTATCTCAATAAAAAAACTTTTTCATGCACAAATTTCAACAAATTTGAATTGTTGAGATGATAAAAACAGAGTCCTGCTTTTGTGAAATAAAAGCAGGAGAGTCGGATTGAAATTATGACATGTACTGAAAAAAAACACTTTCATTCTCACGAATACTGTCCGTACCCATGGATCAAGTACCTTTTTTCCAAAAAAATCTCAAGAGTATCATTTCCCTTCCAACGGTTGAAACTATTGGAAAAAATAAAATTGAGTTCAAACTCTCTCTTTTTATTTTTCCAACTGGTGGAGGTCCAAGTATGCATCAAATTTTAGCTGCGATGAAATTTTGTTTCTGATATGAGTCATGTATATAAATAACTGGGTGTTGTAGATTTGTTTTAAATTAGATATTAACAACTAGTTACATTTCAATTCTAATTAGTTTTCAGTCTCAAAGCACCATCAGTTATTTATTTTTTATTTTTTCCCAACTAAATTTCTGATAGCTTTTAAATAATTAATATCAAACTGAGTGTTAAATCAGAACAAAAAGAACTAGGTGTTCAAATATGCATGTAAAAATAAAATATAATAAAGTAAAAATAATTCAGCAAAATAAGAATTAATATAAAAATTGAAATAAAAGACTAAAAATAAGTTTAAATAGAATTTTAACAATACAATAATTGTTGAAACACAAAACTAAAAATAATTAAACAAAACTTAATTTAAAAGTACAAGAAATTATATTTGTACAAAACACAAGACTAATTTTTAAGTTCCTATTACGACGACTAACATAATCTTGCAACATAAATTTAGTATTTTTGTTGAATATGTATAATTATATTAATATGAATCAGTAATTAGTATCAATGCACCTAACATAATTTGATTTTAGAATAATATCTTTACAAAAAAATTAATTGTAAAAAGAAAAAAAATCCTAACATATTTCTCATACATTTACCTACCACATAATTCTCTTGATATTGACAAACTGAAATTTCCAATTCTATTTTCAAAATTTTCTATTAACAAACATATCCTAACAGTGTTGCCATGACTTACATTGTACACATTTTGTCTTGTTGCACAATAAATTATTCTCTTTCATTTGTTTTTTTTATTCAAATTCATTCTCATTCATGTGATTCGTATAGCTGGTCCCTTTTCGTACCGACCAATTAAATTAGGTTGCGACCACAGCCCTTGATTTTTTTTTAAAATGGAAATTATAACAAATTTCTTAATCAAAACAGTGATTGAAAAAGTTACAAAACTAGTCTACACCGGATTCCTACACCGGATTCCCAATCCGGTGTAGCTATTTTTCCACCCGGCTGATCCATTTTTCCCCGTCTGCAGAGCAAAAAGATTCATTTTTCCCCCGTCTGCAGAGCAAAAAAAGCTCCACTGGTTTCTCAATCCGGTGTAGTCCGGCCCTCTCAAGCTACACCGGATTGGGGATCCGGTGTAGGCTATTTTTGTAACTTTTTCATTGAATTAGCTGGTTTGATTAAAAAGTTTGCTATAATTTCTATTTTAAAAAAAAAGTCACAGCCCTTATTAGGGAGGGGGTCCCATACGTACCGAATCATCGATGTATCTTCAAGATTTTGCAATTATTTGAAATCCTGACAATTGTTTACGAAATTGAAGAGCCACCAAAAAAAAACAAAAATTTGCAAGATGCATGCACGAACTTTTTACTGAGAGAATTTTTATTCGTAGATTCTATTTATTGATGAGCAGATCCAAAAACTAGCTAATTTTTATTCTTCTTTTTAGACATCAAATTAATTCTCTTTTTTTTTTCTAGAGAGAAAAAACCCTCGTAAGCTCCGCTTTTATCTAGGAAGCTACGCTTCGCCTATCTGCTTTCACGAAGGAAACTTTGCAGGCGATCAAACCTCCGAAAAACAGAGACACAGTGCTGAGGAGATTTTAAAAACGAAATTTTGAGAGTCGTCCGTCCGCTTCGCTTCTCCGCCCACCACCTGCCCCCCCCTCCCCTCGTCTGCCCGGCCTATCTCGATTCGCTTCTTTCGAGCGGATGATTATGTTGCTGTTCAACGCTCTGTCTCACTTCGTCCGAATAAGTGCTTCCGTCCAACGGATCTGGTCACTGCTCTTCGATCTGTCTCAACTATCCGAGTTCGACTGAGGGTGCTATAAATTCGCTCCGTCCGCCATAGCATCTAATATAGCTATATATGAATAAGGTACGTTTATGGTTAATGATGAAGATGGTGCGTTGATAATGATCATTTCCTCTTTCTTCTCTCTTTCTTCTTCTCCTTCCTTCTTCCTACCTCCTTCCTTGTCATTTCTTTAAATAATTCAGGCACAATCCTTATCTGAGCACGAAGGCTCCCCTGGATACCTCTGTCTCGCATTGATTACAACAGCACTGTTTTGTGCTAACGACAAGAAATTATGCAGGCTCACAATCTATCAATCTGAACACAAGCACAAAAAATCATGCAGGCTCAATACATATCTACCGATCTGAGTGCAGAAACTTTTGATTCTCTGCTTTTATTTTCTGATTTTCTTGTCTATTTTTGTAAAGGGGTTAAGTTGTAATATTTTATGTACTGGTACAAATGATGTATGTACTTATACGAAACTATGTGTAATTGGTTTGTCCCGATTAATGAAAATACCTACAGGTTTTAAATAAATAAAAAATTAATTCTTTTTTTTAAAACTCGGAAGATTGAAACAAATTGCTGTAAGTCAGACACATCAGTCATTACTATTAATTTTTTTTATTTTTTGTTTTTTTAGTAGAGTCATTAATTACTATTAATTTACTACTTGTACAGAGTAGTAGTTGCACTTTAGTTTTTGCTCATTAGATTTCATTTAATGTGGGTACGTACTAGAATACTTGATACAGTACTGTTCGGCCATCTGCTTTACATGATTATATAAGAGCCACACACAACTAATTAACTACTCGTGTAGAGAAGCAAAAGAGGAAGAAAAATGGTAGAGGTAATGGAATCAACCTTTGTGGTTCCATGTGAGGAAACCCCTAGAGGGAAACTCTGGTTATCAAACTTGGACCAAGTTGCACAAGCTTCATACACATGCACAGTATATCACTATAGGAATAATGAAGCCAAGGACTTCTTCTCAATTGAGGTCTTGAAGGCTGCTTTGTCAAAAACACTAGTGCTGTTCTACCCCCTCGCTGGCCAGTTTTTTATAGGCGAAGGCGGTCGCAGAGCGGTTGATTGCAATGGTGAAGGTGTACTCTTTGTTGTGGCAAGGTCAGAGTACAGTTCTGATGACATCAATTTCCAGCCTTCGCCTGAGCTGAGAAGCATGTTTGTTCCGAATCCGCCTTCTTCATCTCTTTTGAGTATGCTACAGGTTTAGAAAATTCCTTTTTACCTAAAATAGATGCATATTGATACCTCATTTAGTTCAATCTATCTCTTATATAATGTAAAAGCAAACATTATATGTGATAAGGCATAACAATTTCAAATATGTGTTATGGGTAAATATTTAGGTTCTTAAAGTAGACCAAGGTATTTTTTGAAAGAAAATATGGAATCAAATCCGTTCTATAGATTTTATAATACATGACCTGACCTTAAAAATATGGAAGCAAACATTATATCCGATTTTGATTTCACGGTCAACTTACCGATACCGTTTCTGATTCCAATTTTCAGAAGCATGAATCCCAAGTGACTTGAATCAGAGGCATTCTAGACTTGAAGTCTAGCTTGAACATGATCAAAATGATTTAACTGGAACCCGACTCAGTTAACCCATCCGATTTTCACGTATTGTACTTGTGATCTTCTTCTTAATCGAAATGTTGGTGCTAATGTGTGCAGGTAACATATCTCAAATGTGGCGGAGTGGTGCTAGGAACTGCGAATAATCACGTCTTAATTGATGCTCGGAGCGCTTTTCACTATTTCCAGACATGGGCTAGAATTGCACGGGGCGACCTTAACAACATCGTAGCTCCCTCCTTTGACAATACTCCGCTTCTTGCCCGTTCTCCACCATCTATCACCTTCGATCACAATGAGTATGAAAAGGATCAATTGAATCATACATCGAACCCCATACCTCGTGTTACAACCAAGTTCAAGCTCTCAAATGAACAAATTAGCTCCCTAAAATCTCGGTGCCAAGAAGGTTGTATTACCAAAAGAATTTCCACCTTCTGTGTTGTTGCTGCATTTGTTTGGAAGTGCTACTGCATTGCCGAAGAACTTCCTCCCGGCATCGAGACACGCCTCTTGTTTATTGCAGATATACGTAATCGAGTTAATCCGCCACTCCCCGAGAAGTACTTTGGTAACGCCTTCATCAGAATGTCTGCAACTGCTCAAGTATCCAAGGTCACATCCAGTCCAATTCAAATTGTTGCTAATACTGTGAAAGCTGCAATTGATGGGATTACGGATGAGTCCGTTAGATCCTTCATTGACTACGTCGAGGTGAACAAATGCAAGGGATTATCCTTAGTAAAAGAATGGCCGAAATCTGATCTTCGCATTTCTAGCATTTCTGGAATGCCGGTGTATGATGCAGATTTCGGATGGGGTGAACCACAGCTGATGACATGGGCTGATCAGACATTTGGAAACAGACTTATAGTCATCGTCAACGAACCGGGAAAAGATGCGGGTTTGTCAGCCCTTGTGTCGCTCGATTCCACCACCATGCAAAAATTCGAGAAGGTTTTTCGTGAGGAGTTGTTCAACAGTCTTCAAACTTGATATGCTGGTATCCTTTGCTGAATAGAAACTAGTCAAAATTACAATGAATTTTCTGTAATTTCAGATATTTATTGTGCCATGTATTTTCTTTCAAAGTACTATATATATTTGTGCGAGTTTCATTCATTTTTTTGGTTTTATTTTCCTTTTTATTATGAATGGTTGTGATTAATTTAGATTGTCAATCAATTTTAATATTTGACATGCATGTTGTTAATAAAATACATCAGATTTGAGATTTGTATGTTCAAACTTTAAGAGTCTCTTGATTAATACATAGTTGTCTTTAAACATGATTGTCTGTTCATACATTTTGGACTTGCATTGAATCAATACTTCTACCAGAGGGAAATAAATCTGCTGCGATTCCAAAGGATCGCAGGTCCCTGCGATTCCAATTCCAACCATTCATATATTTTGAGATTCGTGCACAAAAATTAACTTTTTTTTAGATTCGTGTATTCTAATAAATGAATGGTTGAGATTCGAATCGCAGGACCCTGCGATCCTTTGAATTTTTTCTAAGTCGTGAAGTCGTGAAGGAGAATTGAACTCTCGACCTTTGGATACAATAATCATAGGACTTTTTTCTAGCCAACTGTGCTACCTCCTCTTTCTCCAAATTTTTAAATTTTTGCATGTACATGCATCACTTATAAAATAGATTGATTTCAACAGTTTAGATTCATCTTGTTTAAAATCAATTTAATAGATTTTGAAATTATGCTCACCAAACCCTTTGATAAACACATTACACCCTAGTTCTACTTATGCAATATAAAGTATATATGATAGCAAAGATAGATGTTTTTTTTAGATAAAAAATTAGACCAAATATTTTAATTTTAAATATTCACATAGATCGTACAATCGAGTTTTCAACAATCGAGTTTCTACTTGTGTCATATAAACTAAAGATTGGTTCGATAGAAAGGGGAGATGTTGAAAACTTAAACCAATTTTATTTGATAAGTGTGTGTGATAATGATGTTAGAATTTATTAAAATTACAGTTGTTAAGATACTAATTATAAATATAGGTAATCTCATATGGGTGAGATGTTGTAAGTTTGAAATCCGAATATATAGGAGGTCATTTATTGATATTTAAAGCGAGAAGATTGTTTCTCATCTCTATTTTAAAAATAATTTGATGGCTATGTATAAATATCAATCTCAAAAAATCAATCCGTCCCCAATTTTTCTCCACAATAAACAACAGAAATAATTTGATAAATATATATAAGAGGTAGAGTTGTTCATCGAATTATAAGTTAGTTTTTGATAGTTTGGTGTTAATAGCTTTTGCGGTACTATTAAGCACTTAAAAAGATTGTTACATTAATTGATTAGGCCTCGGAGATCAAACATAGAAATTGCTGTTTGTGCATTTGAAGAAAGAACCCAACAGAAATTTGCTTGCTGTCAGAATTTTGCTTCCCCAAAATAAGCACAATACAAACATTATACAAAGCCTGCCAACTGCTATTTCCAATAGTGATGTGATGTTGGCCCATTTAGTTGACCCAATTATATCCCATGCAATACCGCAATCTAACAACAAATGGAGATGCATGCATGATTTAGTATGCTCTTCAGTTGACTCAGGGAGCAAACGGATAAGATACGGATCTGCTAAAATTATATCTTTATTTGTTTTTATTTTTTAGATACAAATTGAATATTAGATGGATATATATGGATATGAATCGGATATCCGTAAATATATATATAAATATTTTCATAATATATATTAAAATTATATGGTATATATTAACTATTTTAATACGGATAATTAAAATTCAAAATCATATCCGTATCTTTATATGCACAGATATTTAGATATCAGATATTCATATCTAATTTTCACATACAAATCCAGATACAGTCAGACATTATCCAATCCGTTTGCACCCCTAGTTGAGACTTGAGATCTATGCAAATTTTAATGCATGATTTTTTTTTATCAGTTTGAATATGAAATAAAGATTGATAGATGTACACATTGACAGATTTTTGTGTTTGTGCTTGAATCAACAATAGTTGTGCAAAGGGAGACAATCCCAAATCACAGGGATATTGGATATTATAATTTTTTAATGAGAAAATTGACTATTCCAAAGTTTACATGAGCACACTACAAATTTTCCCATTTTTGTAATATACCCCCATATTGAATGCAAGACATTAAAATAATAATGTCATAAAATTGTAGTTATATTGATATTTCTCTTCTAACGAATTTTGGGGTGTTAATAAAATTCTTTTACACATTTAATCTATTCTTATTCAGTAAGACGAATATGAGTACGGAACTTTTTTCATCTCTAAAAGAAAGGAAAAGGTTAATAAAAATAATTTTATTGTGCTTATTAGATAAGAATATGCTTGTTCTCATTTACTCATAATACTTTTGTTCCGTGCATTGAACTATACAATATATTATTATTATTATTATTATAAGATTGATTCATATAAATATTGCATTTAGTTTTATTTAATTAGTAATTTATGGCACGATTGATGAATATACTATTTTATACATTTAGTAAGTAATTTCCTTTTTTTTTAAATAATAAATTAATAATTATAAAAAAAAATTATATTTTATATATTATGTAGGTTGATTGTTCCAATAAAACAAATTAATGCTTATCAAACTCTTCAATCTTATATATGTCTTCAAGAAAAACAACATTAGGAAAAAAAAAATCATTTTTTAGTAACTTTTTACTTCTTTTTTTATATATAGCTAAAAAAATCACTACTTTCGAATTGTCCAAAAATCTTGCTTTAGATCAAATGAGCTGTTACTTTTTTTTTTTTTTAAATGCAAAGAAATCTAAATAGTGAATATAATTTTTTTAAGGCAGAGGTGTGTATTCATTTATGCATGGTATTTTTTTTAGATAATTACAAAATTACTATTTTAAAAAGATTATGAATTATCTGATAAACTGATATTGCACTTGTGTAAAAAATATTAAAAATATTCTAAAACTGATAAAATTTGGTCTTCAATTATATTTTGTTATGAATATCACATTGAGCAGTTTGAATTGATTGTTTGAACTTTAAAAACAGAGATAAAAAAAAATATAGATCATATTGGAGTACAAAATAATTGTGCATTTGAAACGTCTCTTATTTTATAGAGGAGGGTTCCAATGCACCCAAAATTTCATGCTCCCATTTGCACCCATTTTTTTTATCTCCTTTATCTTCATTTTCAAAGTCCGAATAGTCGATCCGAACCGTTCAACACGATCATCATAATAAAATATGCTTGGAGATCAAATTTTATATTTTTTTGGAATTTTTTTACTATTTTTTAAGATAGGTACAAAATCATTGTTTTAAGGAGATTCTAGACCATCCAATAAAGTGATTTTGTACCTATCTTAAAAAATAGTAAATAAATTCCAAAATATATAAAATTTGATCTCCTAGCATATTTTATTATGATGATCGTGTTGAACGGTTCGGATCGACTATTTGGACTTTGAAAATAAAGATAAAAGCGATAAAAAAATAAGTGCAAATAGAAGCTTGAAATTTTGGATGCATTGGAACCCTCCTCTATTTTACAAGGCAAGTTAAATTTACAAGTACTTGACATCAGCTTAGAGAAGCAGAGAAGAAGAAAAATGGTAGAGATATTGGAGTCGACCTTTGTGGTTCCATCTGAGCAAACCCCTGAAAGGAAGCACAGGTTATCAAACTTGGACCAAGTTGCTCCAAATTTATACTCATGCTTTGTATTTCACTATAGGTATTATGAATCCAGGGACTTCTTCTCAACTGAAGTCTTGAAGGCTGCTTTGGCCAGAACACTAGTTCTGTTTTACCCCCTTGCTGGCCGGGTTTTGATCGAAGAAGGCAGTCGCAAAGTGGTTGATTGCAATGATGAAGGTGCACTCTTTGTTGTGGCCCAGTCGGAGCGCTGCTCTGATGACATCAATTTTGAGCCTTCGCCTGAGCTGAGAAGGATGTTTGTTCCGAGTGCCCCATCGACAACTGTTATGTTAATGCTTCAGGTTTAATTTTTTTTTTCTTTTTTGCTATAAATACAAGCATATTACTTCATTTAGTTCAATCTCACTCTTATATAATGCAAAAACAAAGATTGTGAAAGACCAAAAGCACCGATTTCAACCGAGTTTCCTTTCGGAATCACGATTCTCACGATTTGGGCCGATTCTCTTGTAGTTGGAGCCGATTCTGCTTTTCTTTGGCGTCAATTTGAGATCACCATTGTCGATTTGAGAAGAAAGTGAAAGGGTCGTCGATTTGGGAAGAAGGAGATCTGTGAGGATGGTTTGAATAGACTTGGTGCGTAGATTTTTAACTTTAGAAATTTTCAAATTTGGATTGGTTCATGGTGAACCTTGACCAATCTATATCTGGGCCAAATAAATAATTCTTGTTTTTATGACTAAAACCCGTAGTAACGTGGAGGGACCCAGTGTTTGTGATCCTCCCATGCGAATGATACCAGTAAAAAAACAGTGCTTACCAGTATCCCTTAAGAGCTCATTTTCCCTGACACACCAGTTTCTTTTTTTAACCCCTGCAAACACTAATCTATCTTGAAAACATATTACATCATACATTAGTGAACATAAGAAATGAGAAACCCCTATAATCTATCTTGTTATTCCTACCTAAATTTGCAAGTTTTGGGCAATTACAATCTCATCCTTACATGCATAACAACATTTAAACCTCTGAAATTTACCAATAAGATCCCAGATTTTCATGATTTCTCCATGTGTCCTCCATCGGTTACTCAGCGGAGGTACTGTTGACAACATCAACATCTCCAAGCTTTTCAAGTCAGTGTAGAAAATGCAATCTGAAATGCCAAGCGCCACAACCGCCTTCATGCCATTTAGTAATGCCAAGGCTTAGATTTTTTTCTGATACTTCCTGTCAGATCCTGTACCAGATTAATTATATCAATCCTGCCCTTCCCCATCAAAAATATTATCCCTTTCATAGGCATTTTGCTCGTTGATTTGAAACTGGAGGATTTATGAATGAATAATTTACATTTTTATTTGTACAATACCAGCTTTTGTAGCAAGCATTTTTAAACTAAAGTATTACTCAAATTTCAGAAAATCTCATGAAAAAAAAAGTCTAATTTGTATCTGATAGGTCGAATCACATCTAAACACCAACGAACTAATTGATCCAAGATTAGGTTCAAGTTTCATATCAGAAGGGATGAGGGATCTAATCAACTTAACCTGGAGTGAGGAGACTTAATTTCAAATAACATCAGAAGGGATTATGTTCAAGTTTCAAACATGTAGATTTAAGAAAAGATTTAATTTCTTTCTTTTAAAAAAACGGACAGCAGAAAACAGTAAAGGAGGTCAATTGAAAGAACTTACCTGGAGAGATTTTTTGTTTTTCTTTGGAGCGGAGCGGAGAGAAATCAAAACAGCAAAATCTAATTTAGACTTCTGTATCCCGACCGTATCGGAGCGGAGAGAGCCGTATCGGTGCGTTTCAACTCGTATCGGCTATTGTATCAAGAGGTTAAGGAAATGCTACCTCATTCAATACGCCAGCTGACGTATCAATACGTATCAGGGCCATATTGTATGCGCATCAGTATCCGATAATATTGGGTGCGGGGCCCACATGGAGTATCGGAGTAATATTAGGAACATAAATAGTTTTGTAATGTGCTAGGTAAATAAAATTATTAATATTTAATATTGATGTATTGTGATCATGTTCCTAGTAAATATATTTTAAATTTGATCCTAAAATCGTATTTTGTTCTAAACAAATTATTCGGACTATATATTTTTGAATGTTTAGTTATATTATATTAGTAGATTATTTGAGTGTAATATTTGATTTAACATATTCTTTTGGCAAATTATTTTTTTATTATTTTTTTCTTAATGTAGTATAAAACAAGCTTCTATAAAAAAAAATCGAGTTTCTGATCTGATTTGGCTGATTCTGATTTTGCGAACCATGATTAAAAATCAATGAACGTACTTATCTTTTTAAAGCAGATACCTAAATGCTCAAAGTCACTAAACCAATCAAGGTTAGAACTTAGAAGTATGGTGTTGAATTAAAGAATAAACTTTACACTTATTTTGTGTTTTCTATCGAAAGATTTGCTATAAGCATGGCACATTCTTGAGTTATATAATACTTCATAGATGTGATAATATTACATGACCAGGCCTAAAATATATCAATCCTTGAACAAACAATTAGTCACCCGTGTAACAGACAATAACACAATTAGAAGCTAATAAATTTGAATCAAATAATTAAATACACATTGAATTTGATTATTGTATAATCTGAATGTGATTGATCCCAGCATGTAATCAAAACTTTAGTAGGCCTGAATCCGAAAGTCTAGCTTGAACCTGATCCAAATGATTATTTGGAACCCGACCCAACCCATCCAATTTCCACATCTAATTATTAATGGTTGTCATCTTGCCATTCATCGAAATGTCGGTGCTACTATGTGCAGGTAACATATCTCAAATGTGGTGGTGTGGTGCTAGGAACTGCGACTAATCATGTGTTAGTTGACGGTCGGAGCCTTTTTCACTTTCTTCAGACATGGGCTAGCATTGCAAGAGGTAACCTTAACAGTGTCATCCTTCCCTCCTTTGACAATACTCCACTTCTTTCCCGTTCACCGCCATCTATCACCTTTGATCACCCCGAGTATGCAAATAACCAATTGAAGCATACATCGACCCGTTATACCTCTCGTGTTACAACCAAGTTTAAGCTCTCAAACGAACAAATTAGCTCCCTAAAATCTCGATGCAAAGAAGGGAGAGTTTCCACCTTCTGTGTTGTTGCTGCACTTGTTTGGAAGTGCTACTCCATTGCACAAGAACTTCCTGCCGGCATTGAAACACGACTCATGTTTACCGCAGACATACGTGATCGTGTGCACCCACCACTACCCGAGAGCTTCTTTGGTAATGCCGTCATCAGAAGGTCGGCAACTTTTCAAGTATCCAAGGTCACATCTAGTCCAATTCAAATTGTAGCTAATACTGTGAAAGATGCAATTGATGGGATTACGGATGAGTTCATTAGATCCTTCATTGACTACGTGGAGGTGAACAAAGACACAGGATTAAATCCAGTATTACAACTGCCAAATACCGATCTGCGCATTGCTAGCATTTCTGGAATGCCGGTTTACGATATAGATTTCGGATGGGGTACACCACAGCTGATAACATGGGCCGAGGCAAATGGCAACAGAGCTGTTTATATCATCAACGAACCGGGAAAAGATGCTGGTTTATCGGTCCTTGTGTCACTCAATTCACCCACAATGCCAAAGTTCGAGAAGCTCTTTCGTGAGGAGTTGTGTAACAGCCATCAACCTTGGAGAACTTTGTGTAAATTCTGAGATTTGTTGTTCCATGCATTGTACTCTGTTCTATTCTCTGTTAGAAATTAAGTAAAGTCTAATTTTTTTTTGCCTTTTTTTTTTTTTTTTTTTTTGAGTAAAGGTTGGAGGTCAAGCCACCCAACTATTTAATACCCTTGTTATTACAACAAAGGATTTCCTCCATCTGGATTTCGAATTCATGACCTCTCACATAGAGACCATTTGCCTTAGTCACTAGACCAAAGACTAGTTCTCTTTTTTATTTTTTATTTTTTTTTGCCTTTTTTTATTAAAGTTACTTGAATCTTGATTCTATCAGCCAGTATTACCATTAATTTATTGTGATTTAAACGCAAGAGGAATATGATTCTTGTCATCGGTTTCACAATTATTTTTCATACACAAGGGATTCTTTATATGGAATGGTGCATTAATTTGATTATTAGAGTATATTTATTTTATGAAAGTAGCTGATGGAATTTATTCTATTTTGAACCATTAATATCTTAGTATCGATGGTCTGGAAAAGATAAATTATCATGGAAAAGGAAAAAAAAATAAGTGATTTAATTTTTATTAGGCATTTTGTCTTTGCTATTCCTAATTTAGGGAAATCATTGCTTTTTGAATTTGTGGTTTTTGTGTTCTAAAAACATCCTTTATTCTAATCGAGTCTGTTTCGATCGAGGAAATATATGAAAAATCACTCCTTTTCTTGAGGCGAATTATTTCACTTATCTGAATTCTGACTCTTATCTCCCAATAAAATACATATACGATTATGACATTATTATTTTTTTAGGAAGAAATTTGGAGATTATGTTTCCAGATTTTATTTAACTGTTAAAATTAATTTACTTCACAAGTGATTTGTTTACCTATCAAATTTATAAATTTTCAAATTAATTAATTATACAATCAAGCAGTAAAAAAATAATTAAAAATAAATGTATTCAAATTAACTTATAATTTTTTTTTCTTTTTACCACTTAACTTTATACTAAATTAATTCAAATAATTATAAATTTGACATGTGATTGCATCACTTGTGTAGTTGATCAGTTTTAACGGTTTGAATTTGTAATCTGAAGCCATTTCAATAGGTTTTAGAGTTAAGCTTAAGAACATCCATGATTTTAGAGGTATATTTTTTCTTTGTTCAATCTTGCTCAAATTTCTAATGATCTATAGAATTTTTACAAATTTAAAATTACAAATATTTTCTACGCGATATTCTCTTTCAAATGAGATTCATTATGAAATACTTTCAAATTCTTTTATACATTTAATCTAGGCTTTAATCTATTTTCATTCGTAAGACAAATATGAGTAAAGAATATTCTTGAGAGTAACAAATAAGGATGGATAATAAAAACAAATTTTATTTACTAAGCGGATGAGAATATGTTTGCGCCCATTCGATAATTGATAAATAAAAAATTATATATGATACTTTTGTTTCGTACATTTAAATATACAATATAGTATTATTTATAATATATATTATTATGATAAGATTATTTATATAAATATTGCATATAGTTTTATTTACTTAATAATTTATGACAAGATTGATTAATATACTATTTATATATTCAAAAAGTAATTTACTCTTTTTATAAATAATAAATTAATAATTATAACATTTTTTATATTTTATAATGTATGCTGGTTTTTCGAATAAAAAAGAAAAGTTAATGTTATACTTTATGACACGCAAAGCGGTTTTTACCTGTTAAACTTACATAAAGTAATAGAGAAGAATATAGACAGTCACAACTAGAACAAAACAACTTAACAATAACTCTTTTCTATTCAAACTTCACTTCCCCAATAGGATTTCAATACATATTTAAAGCAAAATAAAATTAAAAGCTATCATAGAAAATGCAAACTATTAAATACTATTAATGTTAATTTTTAATAAACCAACAAAAGTTTAATTCTTATCAAAACATAAGTGGTCAAAGCAAATAAATGTTCAATTTTTTTCAAGACTCCTAGAAGACCACCCTGCATAATATCACCCCCATGCATGCATGTATCTTAAGATTATTCAGTCAAACTTGTTGAATTAATTCCTTGAAAATATGGTCCAGGCTATTGAATATGTGGATCAAATTTTAAATTGTAGATATAAATTTTTGATTGGCCTGGATCCATTGTGGCCATTGTTTACGTCCGAATCTACACCAAATATGTCTTCAATACGCACCGTGTCATTTACAACAAAAGTCTCTTGAATCATTCAAAGTGGTTTTTTAATTTTATGTTTGTTGAATCTATATGTCCACCAACTCGAAGCGCATCTTGTCAGAATATCTCATATACAAGAATCTCTCTAATAATATATTTATATATCTAATTTCATGTTTTCAGGATTAATTTCGATGGTTCAATTTATAGGAAAAAAAATAAACAAACTGCCAAAAAAAAAACTACACAGTTAAGTGGTTAGGACCATAACCGCATGCATCCTCGTCTATATGGGATCCAAAAGATGACCCACTATGCCGAATTCGCATTCTCTAAGATATCTTAAACTTTGAGTGACTTTAGAGAAAATTTTAACTGTTTAAATAGTTTTGCACGAATCTCAAAGTACAAATAATACTGGCGCCCGTGCTATCCCCGAATAGCCACCGAATACATCAGTCACACAAAAATTGAGATATCTCAGAGGACACCCATATTCTCCAACTTGTCGGCAATTCGCATCCTCTGAGATATCTCAAACTTTGCATGACTTGAGTGTGTATCCTCTGAGATATGTCAATTTTTACGTGACCGGCGTATCCGGTGCCTACTCAGGGAAACGTAGGGGGGCCAGTCTTATTTGAGCTTTGAGATTCGTGCAGAACGTAGTTGAACGATTGAGATATTCCAAAAAGTCACGCAAAGTTTGAGATATCTCAGAGGATGCAAATTCCAATCTGTCGGCACGCAAAAAGTCTGTGCGCGTTGATCCGCTACAATTCGGAAGAACACTCCCATGTCCTCCCATGTTCTGCTACTTCGATTCGTTTTGGTGTTATTCTTTGTCTATTTTGAGTCTGATTTGGCATGTTCTTAACCTATATCGATTCATTCTCTATGTAGAAAAGATCAAGATACAATCACTTACTGAAAAATATCATTTTCATATATTTTGATTCGACAAATGTATATGATGTGTTTCAACTTTTAAGTAATATATTTTTTTTTTGTTTATATTTTAAACTAATTTATATAAATAATCTATGATTCGCCCAATTTTAAAATGTACATTTGTCATTTGACCAATCTTTATTCTCTTCTCCAATTTAAATATTTTGGTCAAAGGAATCAGGACCCACCTGAGGGCAACGTGGGTGGGGAGTGGTTTCACAGTATTTCAAGGTTGATTAGAATCCAAATTTTGCAAAAGGTGAAGCTTTCTACAGAGAGAGAGAGAGAGAGAGAGAGCACTCAGCAAACGCTAAGGTTTTGAAAGAGGGAGAAAGAGAGATGGAGGCTTCAGATTTTCTCCATGGAATATTAGAGGTGACGGTTTTTGAAGCGCAAAACCTACATCATGCTCTCACTGGACATATATTTCAGGTTTTATATTTAATTTCTTCTCATAAATCTATGTACCTAGGTTAAATTTCCTTCAGTTTTTCTCACTAACTTGTGATTTACTAACGCTATGTACCAGTAATAATTTTCGATCTATGTTTGAAAATATCATTTTTTTTTTATTTTTTTATTTACCAGTAATAAAGAACAAGGCATCAGGTTTAAGACAAAGAGGAGAAAATCTAAGGAAAAATTGGGATGGTCATATTATTTTATTTTTGTTGAGTAGAGTAGTTGGTGAGTATGAATGTCTACTAAGATTTGTTGAAATATTAAATGAAACACTTTAGTAAAAGGAGACCAGTGGCAGTAGGCAGTAGCTTCCTGGAATTAGAATTCTCATCCTCTGAGATATCTCAAACTTTACGTGACATTTTGGAATATCTCAATCGTTCAAATACATTCTCCGCGAATCTCAAAGCTCAAATAATACTGGCTCCCTACCGTTCCCCGAATAGACACCGGACACGTCGGTCACGCAAACATTGAGATATCTCAGAGGATACGCACCCCTGGAATTATACCCACATTAAGGAACGCTTATCCTCGCATCAACTCAATAGAGAATCTTTTGAGTTAATGAATCTAAACCATTAGATTTGCTTTAATATTCGTGCACACTAGATCCGCACTAATATTAAAATCCCTGTGTTAAAATTAGATGATCGGATTGACTCCATTCAAAATCGGACGGCTGAGATATATTAACTCAAAAGATGACCTTTTGAGTTAGTGCAGAGGATACGTGTTCCATATTAAGTGGTTGTGTCCTTTTCACAAAAGCAACCTTATAAAATTAAAAATTTAATTATTCCACCGTCCAACTTTAAGGATTCTGTCTCTCCATCTAATGATTAAAAAAATTAAAAGTGAATTAAAGAAGGGGAAAGAGGAGGAAAAAAAAAGCAAAAGTAAATGGATCAAAGTATGGCATGTATGACATTTTGTATCACTCAATTTCACAAAATTTAAATTACCAATAATGGGAAATTTTACATGTACAATCTTTGAAACCAAATATAATTAGTTCCCTAGAGAAATTACATAAAAATTGCACTATTTTCTGAGACAGCCTCATTCATGCTTCACCCATAAATTAAGTCATAAACTGATTATCCGAATTCAAATTTGCGCAGTTTGTCGAGAAATCAGAGGAAATACTACATTTGCCCCTGGCACACAGCAAGTTATATGCCACACTTGATATCGGTGGGGCCCGTGTGGCCCGCACGAGGCAGATAGAGTTCCACCCGCAAAACCCGGTATGGAATGAATCGTTTCGGGTGTACGTGGCACATTCATCTCCTGATGTCACACTCTCAATAAAGAACCAGCTTCCGGTCAGTGCCAAGGTTCTTGGCCGTGCCACCATTGCTACGGCCCGGCTCTTGTCCGGCGAAACCATCAAGGAGCAATTTGAGCTGCACGATGAGCATGGCCAAATGTTGCCTAAGTATGTTTTGTTATTTTTCATTGTATACTGTCTTTTGCTGTTTGTACCAGTATCAAGTAACCACAACCATTTTTTTTTTAAAAAGAAGAATAAAAAACACTCATTATAGAAGGAATCCTAATTCTGAGGTAACAGAATATATCTGTTTAAATCAGGACTGACTGATGAGAATTAAGGCCAATCCGATGCACGGAGCCTCTTTAATATTTGTCCGGATTCTGATCGGATGGTCCGAATCTAACTAGAAATATTGGGTTTTCTTAGGTGATATGAAATCCTAAGAAGAGAAATCATTGATTTGTGACCCCAAAGAGAACAAAATCCGAAAGTAAATACGGGATAAAGAGGATCAAAATAAAAAAGATGCAAATATCTTAAACAAGCCAGACCCGTAACTAAAATAATGGTTTATTTTGAGATTACAAAAACAGGCCTTGTCGGCCGAATTTTTTTTTTTTGTCTATTTCGATTTTTAAAATATTACAATTTTAGTTTCAAAAGTTTAAGAAAATTATGTCAAGTTTGCAAAGGAATGTATTTACTATTTTGCAATTTTACATTATTTCACATTATTTGTTCTTGTTGAATGGTGAATGTACATATACTTATCAATTATTTAGTAATCAAAATAGTCGTATTAAAACTTATAAAAAACTGAGATAAGGCAAGCAAAATATTCCTAACAAGGAAAATAATTTGAAAAATTATAAAAGGAGCCCTGTATGTATATGTGCAAAAACATGTAAACCAATAATTTAACATACATACATGCATACATGCCACACTAGCTAAGCTATGGCTGATTTCATATCAACAGGGCAAGCATTCTTGCACAGCTGCGGTACTTCCCGGTGCATGCCGATCCCAGCTGGGATGCCGGCATCCGGCTGCCACAATTCAGAGGTGTCCGCCATTGCTACTTCCCACAGCGCACCTCGTGCAATGTCACTCTTTACCAGAACTCCCACCTCTCCAACGAATTTCAGCCTGACATTCGTCTTACCGATGGCAGCCACTACGTTCCACCCAGGCTATGGGAGGATCTCTATACCTCCATCAATGATGCCCGGCATTTTGTCTATGTTGCCGGCTGGTCCGTCAACACTCAGATCACCTTGGTAAATCACCAAAAATGGTATTCTAGGTGTCTATTAGTGTTTTCGAGTACTGGATCTTACTATCAAAGTTTTATGTGTATCGACAGGTGCGTGATCCCGAGCGAATGATTCGTGGAGCTGAAGGCATCACAGTGGGAGAGCTCTTGAAAAGGAAGGCTGAGGAAGGGGTGACAGTGCTAGTCATGGTGTGGCAGGATCTCACCTCAATTTCTTTCCTGGGAAATGCAGGGTTGATGAAGACGCACGACGAAGAGACATTCAAGTTTTTTGAGGGGAGTAAGGTGAGGTGCTTTTTGTGCCCCAGGCACGCCGACATGTCTCTAACCGCTGTGCAACAGGTGGAGCTCACCACAGAGTTCACTCACCACCAAAAGGCGGTTACGCTTGACGTTGCTATGGCTGATGGGGCAGGTAGGCATGTTGTTAGCTTCATCGGTGGAATTGACATATGCGGTGGAAGGTGAGTTTTTTTTTTGAAAAATTGTGGTCAAATGAAGTCATACTCAATCAATTTGTATTTGATCCAATTAGAGAATTTGTGCAACCCTGTACCTGTACAGTTTAAGAAAGGAAACAAACATAGCATGACACATCTTTGTAACATGTACTAATAGGTATGATGATGAGAAGCACACTTTGTTCCATGATCTGGACACAACGTACCAGCACGACTTCATGCAGAACAACTTCTCGCATGCGAACCTGCAACACGGAGGCCCACGTGAGCCGTGGCACGATGCGCACTCTCGTCTTGAGGGTCAAGCGGCATGGGATGTGCTCACCAACTTTGAACAGCGCTGGAAGAAGCAGGCTCCTCGGGATCTGCGCAACAGCTTGTTTGATGTTACGCCTGAGAAGTTTCCAAATCCCACATGGCACGATGCACAACAGTCATGGAATGTTCAGGTTCTCTCTCTTTCTTTCTCTCTCTACAAATGTAAGACTATCATTTGTTAATTAAGGTATCATCTATTAACATGTGTTTCTATATGTAGGTCTTTCGATCAATAGATGACGCATCAGTGGTCGGCTTCCCCGCAGACCCGGATCAGGCATCAGAAATGGGGCTTGTGAGTGGGAAGGACGTAACGATTGACCAGAGCATACACGCAGCGTACATTGAGGCAATCAGACGGGCCCAACGGTTCGTCTACATCGAAAACCAGTATTTCCTTGGGAGTTGTGCAGCTTGGAAGGAGGACCAGGACAGCGGGTGCCTCAACCTCATACCAATTGAGATTGCCTTAAAAATTGCGAGTAAGATTAGGAAAGGCGAGAGATTCGCTGCTTATATAGTCACACCAATGTGGCCTGAAGGGGAACCTGAGGGCGACACAGTTCAAGCCATACTCAGATGGAATAGGTACATCTTAATTGTTTTTAATGCCTCCATTATGCCTACATTTTAGAACAACAATAACTTCAAATTTAAAACTTAAATGTCAAAATAAAACCGTTAGATACATGATCTATAACATTTTCTCTATACACACTTAAAGGATCTTGACATTTTATTTTGTTTAAATTTAATCAAGAGCTTACAAATATACACCAATGTGGATAAATTATGGATGTTGATTTTTCATCTTATAAATTCTTATAAAATCACATTTAATGGTTTTATTTAGAAATATAAATTTTAGACTTTTTGTTATTAGAAAATAAAAAAATGGAGGCACAAAAAATAGAGGCATTTCAACCCTCCCCTTGTCGAAATTATTGAAGTCACTTTCCAATTGCTTGTTTCTATCATGCCAGTAAACCATGTGACTATCTAATTTGATAGGTTGACCATGGAGATGATGTATGGAATAGTAGCAAAGGCAATAGAGGAGGCAGGCCTGGTAGGGAAGGCACACCCGAACGATTACTTGAACTTCTTTTGTGTCAGTAATAGGGAGGCTCTGACACATGGGGATTATGTGCCTCCGGAGAAGCCAGAGGAGGGTACTGATTACTCAAGGGCACAGATTAACCGACGGTTTATGATTTATGTCCACGCCAAGCTCATGATAGGTTAGTATCTTTCCAAAAGAAATATTACTACATATATCATGTATTGCCTTGCTATGTCATGAACCTGAGTGCATTTGAAGAAGTTCGATGGTGGATCCTTCAATTTGCTTTACATATCAAGTAGCATTGAGTTACAATTGATTTATTGGTGAAACATCATCTCATGATAGTTTTTTCAGCATTTGATTATAAAATCAATAATATGCAACATTTTGCCATGTGCTGTTTCATTTATTATTATCATTACTATTACTAGAAAGCCGGGCACGTCCAATGGGCATCTGACTTAAATCGGTTTGATGCACATTCATATCCATTCGATTAGCTTCATGATTCATGTGTGTGTGATCCACATAGTTATTAAAGCAGAGTGCACTAAGCAAGAATCACGAAGCGAATCGATCCGTTGTCCAATTTAATGCTACCCGCTTCTTTACTATTATTATCACTGTCACTATACTGTTACTATTACTATTATTCTGTTAACGTTACTGACTTAATAATTTCAAATGCACAGTTGACGACGAGTATGTGATAGTTGGATCCGCAAACTTAAACCAGAGATCACTTGCTGGTGACCGAGACACCGAGATTGCACATGGATCGTACCAACCATCACACCTAAATGGGCCAGACGGTCATGCCCGTGGTCAGGTTTACGCGTACCGCATGGCACTGTGGTACGAGCATTTCATGAGCCATTGCAAGCAACCGAGTGACGTCTTTCTCGAACCGGAGAGCTTGGAGTGCGTCAGAACAGTGCGAGAAATTGCGGAGATTCTATGGGAAATGTATACAGGAGATTCTATCATTGATTTGCCTGGGCATTTGCTTCCTTTCCTGATAAAGGTCTCCGACAGTGGTGAGTTGTCGGATCTACCGGACAATGGATTCTTTCCTGACACAAAGGCAAAGGTGAAAGGGAAGAAATCTCTGGTGTTACCTCCTCTACTTACCACTTAATCCTTGTAATTGACTTCTTTGTCAAAATTGCTTTGTCTTTAGCTTTATTTTTTTTTTCCTGATGTATTCAGATGTAAATTACGTGCCAAAGCAACCCTGCAAGAATAATAACTCCTTTTTTTATTTTTGTATAGCTTTAGAGTACATTTATATCTTATAAAATATTATTTAAAGTGAGAACTAGCCTTTGGTCTAGTGGCTAAGACACATGATCTCTATGTGAGAGGTCATGGGTTCGAAACCCAGATGGGGGAATCCTTTGTTATAATAACAAAACTATTAAATAGTTCGGTGGCTTGACCTCCAACTTTACTAAAAAAAAAAAAAAAAAAAAAAAAAAATTTAAAGTTAAAGTTATAGTTTTTTTATTCTTGAATTGTATTTTTCGTACTATTTGCATTGCTGAAAGGCATTGTAAATCCAGCAAAGGTTTGAATTGCTGTTTATCCAAGGTATAAATCCAGCCTATGAAATATGCATTGTTGATGGGCTAAACTGGGCCTGAGATTGACATCCATGTAACAAACTGATTTAACACTTAAATTGCATTTCCAATCATAAAGAATATTGTTACTAAATTTGAGGGCCCGTTTTATTTTATGATAATGAATTCAAATTCTGAGCCGTTCTTTTGCAAGTTTTTCTATAATATATAATATAGACTAAATTTTACCTCTCAAAAAAAAAAAAACAAATTCACTTTTACCTCACCAAGATCCAAATTTAAAACAGACTCCAGCTGTTCCTCATTTGTGTGAAATATGCAAATTTGATAGCACGAATTTCAAAGCATAGTAGCATTACCTATGTTATGTTGGTTCGTTTCATTTCTTATTAAATAAGGAAATTTAACTTTAAATTAAGTCCACACATTACAAATTACATTCTTGCAGAACTTACAATTGATAGAGATACTTTCTTTGCCTCCTCAAGCTGTTCAGATTGTGCCAGAAATATTAAAAAATTTAAAATGAATGCTAGTTGGAGAACTGAAATCAGAGTTTTTGTGGTAGGTAAGTAGGTACCATAAATAGCTTCTGAGTATTTCTGGTGCAGCTTCTCCATCAGTACCAATGTAAAAAAAATAAAAATAAAAATAATACAAAAAAAATAAAATAGAAAGCACAATGTGCCATTATCCAGAGAAGCTCAGTACATACCTACTGCTATGAAGAAAATTTGTTAACGGTAAGTTCCAAAATGGAGAAGGAAACATGAATAATTAGTTCTTTTCAATTTCAGTACCAAATATTAACCAGGTGCAATTTATTCTTTTTTGTACATTTTTATGGTTTTTTAGCAGTAGTTGCCAAGATGGTGTACCTATTTTCCATTGGTAACAATATGAGAAAAGTAAAGAGAGGAAAAAAAAAATTGATATGTATGATGTGTGTTTAAATTGCCTGTGCACACTGATGCCAGTATTAGGGAGTTCTATATTAAGGATAAGCTACAAGAAAACTATATTTAGAGGTACTGAACATTAGCAAAGAAAAATGCAAATAGTTATGTTCTTTGTAATATGGAGAGAAAGATGTGCGAGAATATTTAGGGAGAAAACAAGATGCCAATGACACTGGCAAGAGAAATCTTACATGAGTACAGGTTTAATGTACATTAGAAACTGTGCAGAACTATCCTTCTAAAAACATGGCCTCTCATTTGTAATTTTACCTCTTTAACTTTTTACCTTTTGTTTTTATTTTTCAAATTTGTATATAAACTTTGTAAAAACTGATACATCTAGTGTCTTGATTAATAGAATCTGAAGATGTGACCTTCACATTTTTTTTTTCTTAAAAAAATGATGTGTGTTTAAAGATTACTGTTATACGCCAACCTTACAATTTAAAAGACCGAATATCATGAAATTAGGTACAACCGTTCAAACTGAATAACAAATAAATGCACACCAATCATTATTATTTTTTTCTTCCTTCTGTGGTCTTTTATGTGACACCAAAATACATTTATTCGTATTTAATGACATTATTTAAGGAGGGTTTCAATACTTCATGTTTTTCATATCTCATCAGATTTTATAGTTTATACTTTATTTTTAAAGTTCAAAATGCCGATCCGTACCTCTCAACATAATATCCATATTAAAATATTCTTGAGAATGAAATTTTATGATTTTTAGAAAAAAAAATTTATATTTTTTAAGATAAGTACAAAATTATTTTTTTAGACCGTTCAAAAAAATATACAAAAAGTTTCTAAAAATTATAAAATTTGGTCTTCAAGCATATATCAATATGGATATCATGTTGAGTGGTTTAGATCGACAGTTTCAATTTGAAAACAAAAATATAAAATATGAGATATAATGAGGTATGAAAAACATGAGGTATTAGAAATCCGTTAAAGATTTAAGACAAATTAAGATTTCAGCCCTACAAATTTTACCTGTTACTGAAAAAAAATCACAATGTTCTCCCTTTTAACCCTGTACTTGAATTTTTTTTTTTTTTTTACAAAAGGATATATACTGGAAGGTAAACTTACTCCTGAAAAGATTGCATCCCTACCAAATATGACCAAAGTAACAAAAATAAAAAATAAAAAGAAATTGATATATATGCTGTGTTAAATAATATACAGTTATATCAACGACAAAAATCATGATAGACATACAATTGAATGAAGATTTGAAAGCAAAATTTAATATTCAGTATATATGTGTGTGGATAACAGTGTCCAAAATCCAAATTTCTAAATTGATAAGGCTACAATTATTGTTGACAATTACTGGTAATTATACATGATCTTCTCATAAATAGGCAAGTGCACCTTGCATTAAATTAAAACAAGTATTCACCATATATGATTGTACCTTGCATTAAATCAAAATAAATACAAATAATTTTATAGGCCATATATTTAGGTATCTTTATATACACAAAATAAATTAATTCATTTAATACTCACTTTTCTTCACCGTGATGTGTGCTAAAAAATAAGGCCGCGATGATTTGTGAAGTACCACAACCACAGAAATACAAAGCATACACTGCATATTATACACGTTTGTTCAAAAAATTTACTAAATTTGTATCCAAAGCAAAAAAAAAAGTATTATTTCAAAAAAATTCTCAGAAAATCTGATCAAATTATACAGGATTTTATTGTTTACAACCGTGTATAAATGTGCTCTAACATTCATATATGGTTGTAAACAGTAAATCCGTGCACAATTTGATCAAATTTTATATGATTTTTTATTAAAAATTATGTATGAATATTGGAGAATATTTTCAAAAGTCTTGGAGCGCATTTTCAGACATGAATTTTCTGATGCGCTAAAATTTTTACACGGATTTACTGTATAATCCGTGTGTGATGAAAGAAATACAATTTTTTCCACGTAATCGATCTATGTCTTCCTATTATAATGCATCACTCTTTATTTTTTTCTAAGTTATTTCTAAAGCATATCTTCCCTGTAGGCAATACATGTTCGTTCTGAGTCAAGTAAATCTAAACAGGCGAGGCTAGGGTGATAGATAAGGTAAGAGAGGCGATATCTTCACCGAAAAGACAATTCTGATAACGAAACTTCAAAAAGTCATAAAACAATGCTTAAGTGTCTAATTTTAGCAAATGATCATTTTTCAAAATGCTGGCGAGAAGACGCATGCCAAGTCAAGAGCCTCAAATTTTAGTTGAAGTTTCTAATTTTGATTTTTTTTATCCTTTACCATACTTCTCTTTTGATATTGTTCATGTAAATGTATGAACCCTCAGATTTAGGATTTTTTATATATATTTTCATTTTTTTAGTTAGAATGTTATCCATGTAACTCATAGTATGTCATATAATTATAACTGTTGTTTATATATTGATAAATTTAATGTTGTAATGTTTATATTTTGAACTTTAGTTTAGTGTTTTTTATTTATTTTTAGTTCTAGGATTTAATTTGAATTCAAATCTAGCATTTAATTTGAATTCAGATTTGGGGTTACATGTGTTTTTTTTATTATTCTTCAATTATACATGGTTTTTTATTAAAACCATGTAGAATGTGCAAGGTTCTAAATAGCGTTTATTGCGTCATTGCGGGAAGGCTACAATAAAAACTATAGCGAATAGCGAAAGCTACATAGGGTTTTTTATTTTTACAAAAATTATATTATATATTTTTACTAAATATCAATATTATCTAAAAGATCGTGTAACAATAAATAATACCAAATTGATTAAGAAATTATAATATTCATTTTGAATCAGTACAATGTCCAAACTGATGTTCAAAATATCCATCGTAATATCATAAAAGATTGATCTTTTTCTACAAAATATCTTAAGCATCATGATTCATGACATAAACTATTTTTTTTTCTATTCGAATTCCAAAAAAACCAAGATATCATGGCATAAACTATATATCTTTATCTATAAAAAATATTCCAACTACATATAGTAAGTATCATTTTGGGAAGGTCACAAATTTAGAATTTTCAATGGTTCCTTTTGTAGCAACAAGCTTTCAATTATTTATTTTGCTTTTATTTAACTATTTAATTTACCGATAAATTCTCATTTAGTAATTAATAATTTAATATAGAGCATAGTACGTCAATTGCAAAAAAAAAAAAATCACAGTCAAAGCCCATATAAATTGTCCAAAAAAATACTCATATTGCATAGCGCACACTATTGGCGCTACACGCTATCCGCTATAGCGGACCGCTATTAACGCTATGGCGGCCGTAGCTCAATTAGCGTATTTTGATGCCATAGCTTAGTGTTTAGGGTCCAAAAACGCTATAGCGCGCTATTTAGAACATTGAGAATGTGTGTTTTTACAGTGTTGTAAAATGCGATTCATGCGGCCGCATATGCGTATGCAGTCCGATTCCGCATAAAAATGTATATGAACATCAAAACTGCAGTCTCAGATATGCGGTTTTGCATATGCGGCCGCATATTGGTCTGCATATGTGCGACTGAGCCTCATATATCCGCATATTGATCCGCATATGTGCGAATTTATTGTTTGAATGATTTTAATGAGAATATATTGCATGTTTTGAGTGGAAATAAATTAATATATAGTTTAAAATCCGCATATATAAGTCCGCATGAAATTCCGCATATGCGACCACATACCGCATATGCGGTATGCAGTGACCTTCCGCATGCATGAACAAAACCGCATTTTACAACATTGGTTTATATAGACATTTTTACTTTAAAAAACATGTATAATAACTTTGGCAAATATTTTGTTTTAGATTGTACACGGTTGTACACGGTTCAAAAACAGTGTAAAATTTAGTAAAACATTATCCACGATTCCCGTAAATACAGTTCGAAAATTGTGTAGAAGTACGCTTTTTTACCGTGGTTAGTAGCATTTTTTTTACCAATGTATGTCTTCATAAGGAGGAGGTGTGAATTATGTATTGACGTAAAGCATATAAAAAAAATCCATCATTTTTCCTTCACTTCAAATAATTTTCCGATTATGTAACATTTTTAGGATATTTTTCTAGTTTTTCTAAAAAACAATTGAAAATTTGAGCAATATTTTTTTAACATAAACATTTTTCTAAACATTATTTATTTATTTTAAAAGCTTTCCCACATTTTTTACTTTTTTTTCTAATTATTTCAATAAACTAATTTAAATTTCAAAAAAAAAAATCAAACATAACCAAATGTGATCACACTTGATCAAACATGACATAACATGATCAACCATGACTAATGTGACCAATCCCATTATGACTATTTCCTTGTTGCGACCGTCTCTCACAATTTTGGTCACAACACGATACGTAAATATAAGTAATTCAAATCACAACGTGACTAGTTACAATAGTTACAACAGACATGAATTTGCGTACAAGTGTATCATGATTGTATTGTATTAAGGTAGATGTGGAGCAGTGTACACGTCACAAGTAAAGAAATAAATCATTCATCCTTGAAAGTCAACCAATTATAAAAACTAAATATTTCTTGTAAACATGTTACATATTATTATTATTTTGGTTGAAAGTCCATAAGATGATTGTATTGATTCAAAAAGTTACAAGCTATTTGTTACATAATATTAGACAACAAGTGTCTTTGAAAGCATACAGCTGTAGACAAACTAAAAACGCACAGAGATATATGCATCTTGTGGACACAAATTTCATCATTCTTGCTTGATTGTAAAGATAGAAGCTTAGTGATTATTTTCCTCTGTGTGTAGCCAAAAAGGCACTGAATCAAACCGGACAGGAAACTAAATCAACCGGATCAGAACAGTCACCACTCAGAGAAGAAAAAGGCACTGAATCAAGACGAACCAGGAATTGAATCAACTGGGCGAGGTTAATCGCTACTCAACCAAGAAAGCACTAAATTAACCAGACCAGAACAATCACTACTCAAAGAAGAAAAAGAAAAAGAAGGAGAAGAGGAGGAGGAAGGAGACAATATATTTGCATCATCGTCATCAACAACAACCATAAATACATTACTTATTCATATATAGCTACAAAAGATACTACGAAAGAAGTGGGACGAATTCTCGACAATCTCATTCAAACCTGGAGACATAGCGAAGAGCGGTGATTAAATCTGTTAGACGGAAACACCTGATCGATTTTAAAAGCAAAATAAGTAAGTCTGAAGTTTTTTAAAAGCATACATAAAATTTCTCATATAAAAAAATAATGGCAAACAGCTCTTAGTTCCTTTGAACCCACTCGAAGCAAAACAGCCTTGAAATAACTGGAACCAACTATAGAGATGAATCTTTAATTTGTGTATTGGGCCATTTGCCAGACAAAAGTTTGATTACTCATACAGATTTCATATTATTTTTCCAGGAAAACAGGATATGAAATGATGTAAAATAATGACAGCGGTCCAATGAGAAAGTGAGCAGAAACAATGGCAAATAACTTAATAAATGAAAGGAGAATTTCACATATATCCTTCAAGAATCTCAAAATTACATATTCTCTCTTCTATATTGAAAATATCAGTCCTTCTAAATTTCAAAAAATTCATGCTCATAAAAAATTCACGAATTTATCCAACTTGTTGTTTTTTTTAAGTTGTAAAGTTCTCATTATATCTATTATTAAAATAATAATATATATATAGTTTGTGTAAGAAAAATATTTAATATTCTAATTAATTGGTGTTCGAAGACAATTTATTTATCTATCTGTGGCACAAAAACAGTTGACATTTAAACATAAGTTTGTGTGCGCGTTACAAGACAAGTAAAAAAACAATAAACCATTTGCTCTCACATTCATCCAATTAAAATGCTATTTTTTTTAATAAGTTACATTTTTATTGTTTTAATATAGGTTAAGATAGGTAATTTATATATTTTATATATTTATTGTTTTAAAAACAATAAACCCCTATATGAGATTGTATTATTGTGTGGTGTTCAGATATTCCCCACCCGTGAACACAGTCAAATGATACCAAATACCAACCATAAATTGTTTGAACTAATTAATTCAGGACATTATATGAACTCGGTCAATTGATTGGTTGAATGAGCATAAATTTCTAGAGACTTAATTTAGGTCATTGTACCTGTCCTGGTATGAACATCATTAAAAAAAATAAATGGTTGAAGAGTGGGGTTAAAATGCACCATTGGTTCTGTGCTCCAACCATACCTCATGTCTTTATCTTTGTTCTCGAAGTTCAAATAGTCGATCCGAACCGCTCAACATGTTCTCCATATTAAAATATGCTTAGAGACCAAATTTTATATTTTTTGAAATTTGTTTACTATTTATTTAGATAGTTACAAAATCACTGCATCTGGACCATCCAAAAACAGTGATTTTGTCACTATCTAAAAAAATAGTAAAAAAATTCCAAAAAATATGAAATTTGGTCTCTAAGTATATTTTAATATGGAGAACATGTTAAGCGGTTCAGATCGACTATTTGAATTTCGAGAACAAAGATAAAGGCATGAGGTATTGTTGAAGCACAAAATCAATGGTGCATTTTAACCCCACTCATGGTTGAATGAGTAGAAACAATGAGTATAAATTTCTAGAGACTTAACAGGGACAAAGTTTCGAACATCATTAATAAAAATAATAATAAATTATGTCATTATCTATAAACCATCATTGATTGGATTGATATTACATGTTAAATTAATACCTATTCATCCAATGTTAGGAATGTTACACTTTCTTTGAGAATAAATGGTTCGCCGATTCACTTTCATCAAAACAAATGATATTTGGTAGGTGATATTCTCTTTTGATTAGCTAGTTTATTCTCTTTCAAATCATGTGTATGTTCGATAATACAATAGGTAGATTTTTCATCCAATAGTAATTATGAGCATTTGAATGCACCTCCGGATATAACAATTATTTTATCATTTAGATGAGTTGGTAAAAACAACGCTAATTTCAGAAATAGCTTTATTTTTAAGGTGATCCAAATTAAAGACGGAACTAGAAATTTTAAATAGAGGTGACTGGAAAATAAAATGTAAAAATATATAATGTGTGAGAGGTGGGATATTAACACAAGTTCTCTCACTTTCCAATGAGCAACTTTAACAACTAGACTACAATTAAACATGTATTAATTTATGAGGGGGCTAAGCTATATAAAAACTAAAAAAAAAACTAAAAATTCAATTAAATTTTATTATACATAATTAAAAAATTAGAATCATGGGGGTGACCTAGCAACCTTTTAAATCAACTAAGATCTGCCTCTGATCCAAACGTAGAATATTGAAAAAAAATAGTCACTAACCTAAAAATAATGCTAGTCTCATTCTATTTTTGACGATCCAAACGCACCCAAATTAGTCAATCTACTTGAGAATATACCTAAGCTTATATGATGTGTGAGTCAGCACTTATTACTTATGATGTGTTATATTATATAATATTTGTATCCATAAATATAAAATTAAATTCAAAATTATACATAATATTTTTACAATTAATGTTTATAAAAAAATTGCGACAGCTCCATATATCCAAGCTTAACTTACATTTGATCTTGTTCTTGTTTCATTAGCATGAATTCAACATTTTTTTTGTTGTTGTATATTTTCCTTTTTTTTTTATCTTGCCAAGCATTCTAACAAAAGTTGAAATGAACCGCCATTTAACATCGAAAAGGATCATACACAGGATAATTTAAAATTGATATTAGACTGAATAAATAAATATTTTATAAAAAAAAATTATGCTAAAGAACTATTATATTTTTTTTGAGTGAGACTAATGATATTCATAATTAATATGCATATTATGAGTCATAGCCGCACTCATTTTTTTTAATATATATATATATGTGTTTGTCAACGTGATAAGATTGCTTTTATAATTCAAGTAATAGATAATATTCCCTTTTAAAAAGCTAGATATCACATGTTATTCTATTTACGAATCTTAGAAATTATGAAATTAGGAAGTCACATTAAAAAACTTTTATCAAAGTTTTTAAACAGCAAAACCTAGATTTAATTATAGAAAATTCATAATTTTCTTTAGAGATTTTATTAAAAGGAGAAAAATAAAAAAAATCTTGTCAAAAAATTTTCCAACTAGTTTACTGATTACAAAAGGTATTAAAAATGGAAAATAAATATGTTGTTATTCTAAAGGGATTACATGACCTGTTACTCCTATTCCAATCATTCAAAGTTTTCCACACCGGAATCTCAAAGAATTTTTGTTTTCATGTGTGAATCTCGACAAAGATCAATAGCTGAGAACAGAATAACAGGTTCTTATCCCTTTGAAATAACAGCAAACTTATTTCCTTAAAAATGCCATCAATTCCTGGAGATTTTGTGTTGTTTGTTTAATTTGTGGGGGTCCTCAATTTTATACCAATTCAATGCAATACAGTTGATTGTTAGCAAAATATTTCATTACCAACTTTCAGTTGTCAAGTTCCTGACATGTCATTGACTTTTGGTCTTGACAATTCTTGACATGTACTGACAATCAGATTACAACTTAATGATGTTTCTGATGTTTAGATAAACACTACTGTTGATTTTATATGGCTGGTTAAAAAATTACATTGCATTGCTTGATTGAAATTGATATATTTCGCGAGTGATGTATTTACATACATAATCTATAATTTTCATATTAATTTAGTATAAGGTCAAATGTAAAAAAAAGTTTATAAATTATTTTAATATATATATATATATATATATATATATATATATATTATCACTTTCAAGACGAGAATCAATGCATCTATCAAGATGGTTTTTACAATTAAGAATTAATTAAACGTACAAATAACATGAAATAACAGAAGACATGGCCATAGAAGATCGAGCAGATAATTTAGGTGAACCAGCGGTTGGTAAAAAAAAAGTAAAAATATGAACCAATCACTGTCACCCATGTCTGCAATTGATTGTTTAAGAGCAATCTAAAAAGTGTAAAGAAATCCGGTCACCATCCCACCAACCGCCTTCCAGAGGAAGTTGGAACTTAGATATTCTGAGAATTCCAGACAAACATAAACTATATAGCGTGTCACTGGTAGGTGGGTCCCATAAAAAATTAAAGTCAGATTACTACTTATCTTTAAAGGGGATTAAATTAATTGCTCCAAAAATTCAGTTACTTATATTGTACCTTAAGAAACCCATTTCTAATCACTACGCTGGTGAAACGATTCTCAAATTATTTCTTATTTAATTTATCCCTCACCTGATCATTTAGAAACTCTAAAATTAATTTTAAAGATATAAATGTTTAGAAGTTAAGAGAATATTTAATTTTTAAACAGTGGTTGACATTTATTTCAAAATTTATTTCAATTGCTAGAATGGAGATGTTATTAAAAAAATCGATCGAGAAATAACAACTGTGAAATAATTTCTCTCAGACATCAATTAATCCATATAAAGATATAATTTAATTTACTCAGTCATAACTTAACACTAACTCCATTTTTTAAGTCACCATAAATTATCTTACTTAACAGCTTAAATATAAAAAAAAATCTCTTATTTCTCCGTTTATGATGGAACCAAACATAAACTAAATATCCATCTGTATAATTTGAGCATGGAATATATATATCAGCAACTCACCACAAAACCAAATTGAATTGCCATTTTTGGAAGAAGAGAAAAGGAATATTTTTATCTAGAATTTCTTGACAAGAGGACCTCAAAGTTGTTTTGTTTCATATTCTACAATGACCTCTATAAAGTGACAAAGAATACCAAAAAATTGCACATCGGAAGCATATTTATGTATGATTTTCTTTCTTCATATACCAAACTTATGTCATTTTCCGTTCAAACGAGATTTAAGTGAATCCAAAGCAAGAGGTTGGAAAGTGTAACTGTTCAATAATAATAATAATAATAAAGAATAGTGGAATTGATTATTGTATGTAATAATGAATATGTATGAAATTATTATGTAAAATTGTTGAACGGGTATTGTAATATCCGCTATGTGATAATTACATGTAATGAGCACAATGATTAAGCGCACTATATATTATGTTATACTATATATAAAGAGATGAACTAATTTATTTTGAAAATTAAAGAAAGTATTTTACTTCCTACTCATATCTTCATGTTCAAAGTTCAAATAATAGATTCAAACTTCTAACATGTTCTTCATATTAAATTGTGTTTGGATACCAAATTTTACATTTTTTTGAAAATATTTTACTATTTTTTCAATATTTTTTAAAATCACAACAGCTCAATATGATATTTATAATAAAATATGACTGGGGATGAAATTTTATAATTTTTGAAAACTTTTTACTATTTCTTAAAATAAGTACAAAATCACTGTTTCTAGACCGTTCCAAAACAATGATTTTCTACCTATCTTAAAAAATAGTAAAAAAAGTTTCTAAAAATTCTAAAATTTCATCTTCAAGCATATTTTAGTATGGATATCATGTTGAGCGGTTCGGATCACAATTTGAACTATGAAAACAAAGATATAGAATATGAGACATTATGAAATATGAAAAATATGAGGTATTGGATCTCTCCTCGCTCATATGGTGGATACATCACCTCAATACGTATGACACAAAAAATAGTTCTTCAATGTAGACCCATCACCTGCAAAATTAATTAATAAAAATATTAACAACAGAGATGTATGAGCTACATTTCACAAATATCCTTATTATTATTATTATTATTATTATTATTATTATTATTATTATTATTATTATTATTATTATTATTATTATTATTATTATTATTATTATTATTATTATTATTATTATTATTATTATTATTATTATTATATCTATCATGCAAATTAACAAATAATTAAGCTGCTAAATAAGAAGTGGCAGATGAAATTTGCTCGAGATGAGAAACATTTTCTACTCCACTAGAAGTCCAGAACAAATATAGATATGAGAACTGAGTGGGTTCTAGACCGTCCGATCCATTTTAAGATCTGTGCGCACGTAAAATACAGAATTGCACAACATTTAAAGCACTTGCACGGATTTTAAAGAGAATTTAATGGTGATTTAACCCTTCTAACCAAGATAGGTCCGATGGCCATCGGACCTACTCTTATTTGATATACATATACCTACTATAGAATTATAGGGGTTATAATAATGGGGAAATTGTGAAAATGTCACTCCAAAACTTTCAAATTGTGAAAATGTCACTTCAAATTTTGAAAGTTGTCAAAATGTTACTCCAAACTTCATTAATTTGTAAAAATACCACTCCAAATAATTAATGACTAAAATACTCTTCTCCTCCTCTTCTTTCTCCTGCCTTCTCTTCTTCTCCTATTCTGAATGGCGACTGAGCGTGGCGGTGGAGATCGTAGAGGAGGGTTTGATGGTGCTGGTGCTTGTCGGAGGAAGACGGGTTGCGAAGAATGCGAAGGCGGACGAGATGAATCATGTCCGAAAACTGCTTCTTGCGCTTCTTGTGATGGGCGAGGATCGGGTTGGCGAAGGGTGCGGGAGGAGACGGTGGAGGGGCGGGGGCAGAGATGGACAGGCAATGATATTTTAGTCATTAATTATTTAGAGTGGCATTTTTACAAATTTATGAAGTTTGAAGTGTCATTTTGACAATTTCAAAAATTTGAAGTGGCATTTTCACAATTTTTCCTATAATATAATATCAGAAGTGATATCTCATCTTACTCGTATTAGTCTATGCACAAATGTAGAAGAATGTGCTCTGGATATCTAACCTAAAATTGTTAATTGAGATTCATATCGGATTTGACTAATTCTTAGATTTATTTGAGATACATATCACCTCTCCTGATTTAAGCAGTTTAATTAGGTGCAGTTCACAGCTGGGAACGATTTCATCTCCAGTTGTTGTAAAACCTGTGAGTCCAATACTGTATTTGTCAATAACAAAAATACGAGGAATCTGTACAGTAGTTTTATAACTGGAGACGGAGTAAACAATCAAGTCTCTAACTTCTTGAGTAAGTCTGGTTTCCTCTGTATCAGGAAAAGAGAAACTCTGACGCGTCTATTTGACCCGGTCCCACTTTCAAGCTGTAAACCACTTCCAACTTTCTAGATTGCCATCATTTATCAATTTGCTTAAAAAATGAAAAAATGGCATCTCATCATAACAGGGTCATAATTATTTTCACAAAATTGTAAATCACCAACTTATTACTTCTTTTGTTTAAAAAAAAATTTGTTTACCAATGGGGACCCATCACCTGCAAAAAAAAATTCATGAAAATATAACAACTAATAGAAATATGCTAGGCTACATTTCATATACCAGAGCTATCACAATAAGTTCTTAGCAGTTAATACCAGAGCTATTTTGTGTACAGGAGAAGACAGGAGAAGTGGCAAATAAAATATGTGAATTTTTAATTTAAAGAATAATATCAACTTCACTAGATGCGAAACATCGATCTTCTAGTTCTAATCTGTCTTGACTAACACGTCTTCAATTTAGTCACATATTTTGATAAAGTCATTTTTTTCATGTACTATGCTGTATTGTGATCAAAATAACGAGGAGTGGTCACAACACGCGAATTGTCACGTTATTTGAATCACACCGTGTCCAAATATTACATGATTGGCACTTTTGTCACATTTGATTACGGTTAATTTTTTTTTCTTCATAAATTTAGGTTAGTTTAATTAAGATTCAACATGTAATGAAATCTAATAGTTCTAATTATACGTGACTCGAACGATCATGTGTCTTGCCGTGATTAGATTTTTCGTGTGTCGTGTTGTGTCAAATTTTCAAAAGATGACTACAACACGTGAATGATCATGACAGGGAACATGCAAATTACGGTACGTAACTGACAAACATACTATATTGTTTCGTACTATAACTATGTCGTACTGTAACGGATCCAGCTCCGCCGTGTTATTTTTTTTTTACTCTAAACTCCACTATGATTTACATATATACCAATAGAATCATAGGAGGTAATAATGTAATATACTAATTAGAGTAGAACTAGGGTGATCCTAAGAGTACCAAGTATCTTTGTACTCTTAACTCTAAAATATATCGGATTAATTTCGAACGACGAATCCAAACCGTTGAAATCCTTCTACCTTACGAGTGATGCATCTACATGTGAAAATTTTAAAGTTTTGAATTAATTTAGTATAAAGTGAAGTGGTCAAAAGACTTCTAAAAAATTACTGCATTAAAAATAATTTAGAAACCTTCTAATTTTGATCACTTGACTTTATACTAAATTAATTCGAAACTTTAAAATTTTCTCATGTAGACACATCACTCGTAAGGTAGAAGGATTTCAACGATTTGGATTCATCGTTTGAAATTAATCCGATAGATTTTAGAGTTAAGAGTACAAAGAAGCTTGTACTCTTAGGAGCACCCTAGTTCTACTCTACTAATTAATATCCGAGGTGATCTCTCATCTGTCTTATTTTATTTATTTTTTATAATCTTTTTCGATCTTAGTCTTAATTATTTAATTATGTACAAATATAAAAATGAACAACTTATCCATTGAAGGATTTTTTATATTCAACGTGTTAACACGTTAATTTTATTATGACGAATTATTAGATTTATCACCTCTGCTGATTTGAGCAGCTTAATTGAGTTGGAGAAGGTACATTGAAGAATTTTTTATATTCAACTAGTGTTTGGTAAACGGTGCGGGCAAAGCCTGTGCACGGGCACGGGCGTCATGGGCAAACGGACACAACGGGCCGGGCATCATGGGCATTTTTTTCAAAAATCTTGACCTGCCCGTTTAATGTCCGTGCCCGTCACGGGCTCGGGGGCAGGACGGTCCAGGCACTGGGGGCAGGACGGGCCGGTCTGGGTCCGGACCGGGTTTTTTTTTCGGTTTTTTTTTCTGTTTTTTTTTCTTTGAAAACCAATAAATTATAAATCCAAATTCATACCAATTTAAATTCATTTGACATGGTTGTATATTTGAACTCAATAATTTTTGTTATAATAAAATATAAATAAAAAATTTCTTAAATCAATTACTTTAAAATTGTTTAAAATTGTTTGCGTTTGCGTGTTTGCGTATTTGTTAAACAACTATATTTTTTTAACAATAAAATTAAAATTGAAAAATAATAAAAATATTGAGATTGAGATTGAGAGAATGAGAGATGAAAATATTGAGAGAGATGTGAAAATTTGTAAGGAATGAGTGTATATTTATAGAATTTTGTTTGGAGGGATTAAAATTTGAATTTTAAAAAAAATGAAAAAAAAATGGGTAGTAGGGGTCCGGCGGGTATGGGGGGCGAATGGTGGGGAATTTGAATTTAAATTTTGAATTTTAGAAAGAAAAAAAATCTGTCACGGGCTCACGGGCAGGGACACGGGCACGGGCTCACGGGCACGGGCGCACGGCCTCACGGGCACGGGCGCACGGCCTCACAGGCTCACGGGCACGGGCGTCACGGGCACAGGTTACGGATACGGCGGTCCGGGTTTTCACGGGCATTTTTCCAAAAAAACGGATCCGGCCCGTTTAATGCCCGTGCCCGTGTGCCTGTGTGCCTGTGTGCCCGTGGATGCCCGTGGCACGGGCACGGGCACGGACAGGCACGGGCAGGTTGGGTCCGAGCGGGCATTTACCAAACACTATATTCAACGTGTTAACACGTTAATTTTATTAGGGGGAATTTCACGTATACCCCTCAAAAACTTCAAAATTACGTATTTTCCCCTCACTACAGCAGAAAGAGGCATCAGCTACCAAAATATTTGGTTGCTGATAAGTATGTCGCCGGTCGCTGATGCTCCATTTGGTCGCTGATGCCAAATTTCGGTCGCTGATGCCTGCCTGATGACGTCACCGGTCGCTGAATGACGTCATCCCGATCTCTGATACATCATCAGCGACCATTTTGGTTTGCTCGCTGATATTTTTTTGGTGACGTCATGTTAAGGCATCAGCGACCAAATATTTTGGTTGCTAAAACTCAAAACCGGTCGCTGATACTCTTCTGTCAGGTTTTTGGGTTCTTTTTGTTATTTACATTTTCCCCATTAGAAATTCTAGATTCGCATACAACATAAACATCGCATACACATACCAGCACTGTTTTTTGCAAGATACCCTGCTGTAGTCAATGGACTTCATTCTTAATCAAGAAAAATGAAGTTCCAACAATAAAGTACAATTTCACACAAAATAAAGTACAATTTCACACATTGGATCTATTTACAACAAAATTTTGGATGTGTTATTTGCAAACACAATTCAATCATTAGGAATTCTAGAATCCAGACATTACAGCAAATTCCTTTATAGTAATATCACATGAAGAAAACAAATAAAATCAAGTAGCAGCAAATATACCCCTTGGAATATTACAGTTGCATATTCGACAAATATTTCTCCTCCTGTACAGAAAAAAAAAAGAGTTATACTAGAATTTTTTCACATTGTAAATAACTAAACAAATAACCCAAGCACTGAATATAATGTTTTCTGGTGTTTTGGTGTATAAAATGTCCATAGTTTGCATCAAGCATGAGGATACTGGCCAGTATATAGTGAACTCAAACAGCAACATAGAAAAATTAAAAACCACTTCTATTTGTTTCCAGCACATGCCGGCAGATAGAATTTCAGAGACAAGTTACCAGTTACCACTACTATTATAATGATACAGTTACAGACAGGAATGCAACTATTTTTTTATTTTCCATTAGTAGTGCCCAAGTTCCTAAAAGACAGAAGTTTTCATGTGCAACTTCAGATGCATGCTTCAATTAAGACCATATTTAGTCATCCTAACTCCAAGTAAAAACACAAACAAAATTGTCGACTTATAAAATAACCACAAAAATAAAAAGATGTACTAGTTTCAATATTGAAGAAAGATGTAGTCATCCTAACTTCAATTAGACCTTTTTTACCAACTCACTGCCTTCTCTTTTGAAGAAAGATGTACTAGTTTCAATATTGTGTGACAAATTATACCCAAACTATGCATATTTTTGACTAATTCCTGCTATCCTTTTTGAAGGCAGATACATCATTTATATACAAACATGCCCATAAAACCATATATAATATAAATAGCAGTATACTAACTTTTTTCTTTATCTTGCCACCAGGAAGGCGTTTCAACTCCTCTTGCTTGGAGAATTATTATTAAACGAAGAGTTACAAGAACAATTGCTACTCACATGCACTGGTAAATTGAAAATGATATTTATAAGAAAATCAAATGTTAGCATGTAATCAGGTGGTTTGTACCAGTACCTAGAGTGTTTCCTAATTGGTATTAATTAAGTACATATAAACCAAAAAATACAAACCACCAGTATCCTGAACTAGAGAATTAAGTACATCAAGGTTTTTTAGTTCAATCTCTTTGTACCAAAATTTGGAGATGCAAACCATTAATACTAACCCTAGATAACCGTTCAAACAAGTTCATCTGAATACGAATTGCTCTGCACCTCAATCTATTTGAGCTGAATCTCTTACTTTGAACCGATTTCATAGTACCACCTATGATTAAAAAAAAAAAAGCGTTTCTCTTAGCAAAGTAACAAATAGGAAATTTGCGTTGTACTATTTCTCTTAGCAAAGTAGCAAATCGCCATTGCTGACGCAAAGCAACCTTTTTGCGATTTAGTGACTTAACGTACTTACAAGGAACCTAGACTCAGAGACAGCGGAGGCGGCTGTCTCTGAATCGTTAATTTGTTTAGGTAGTTTGCAAAAAAATATGTGTGAGAGAGAGTCAGAGACAGACCGAGAGAGAGCAGCAGAGGTGGCGGCTGCCGAAATGGGTATTTTATAAATTTAGAATGAGTTTTAATATAAAAGATAATAAAATAGATAAATTTGTGAGTTTTTGAATTTTGAAGAAGAAAATATGTAATTTTAAAATTTAGAAGGAGAAATACGTAATTTTAAAGTTTTTGAGAGATATATGTGAAATTTCCCTATTTTATTATGACGAATTCTTAGAACATTTACATCTCCGAAACTCTTGGAGTTTCAAAACTGACTTGACAGTTTCCTAAACCAGTTTCAGATATATAGATAGATTTCATATTTAAAAATTTTGTTCAATAGTTTCTAAATATAAAACTATTTCAAAACTCTGACATGGCAAAACAATCAATATGTATTCGTTTAATTTTTAATATTGTTTTAATTAAACGGTAATGTGGTAATTAAAAAACTCAAATTTTAATTTCAGAGATGTACATATTTAGAAATTCAGAGTCTAAAATTTTTAAAATTCTATTAATAGTTATTTAGAAACTCTAAAAATTTCAGAGATATATTTATTAACCCTACTGATTTGGGTAGCTTAATTGAGCTGGAGAAGGTACAGTTTCACCTACACCGCTACCCGCCGCCGCATACAACTGGAACCTTTTCCTCTCCATTTTATTCAAACCTGTGATTCCAAATTTCCAGTACTGTCTGTCAGACTGTCACTAACAAAAGTACGAGGAATCTGTACAGTAGTTTTAGAACTGGAGACGAAGAAGAACTATTAGGTCTCTAACTTCTGGATAAGTTTGGTTTCCTCTGTATCTGGAAAAGAGGAACGCGTCTATATATTTGACCCGGTCCCACTTTCAGGCTGTAAACCACTTCCAAGTTTCCACTTTTATTTTGATTTTATTTTATACAACACATGGTAGGCGAATGGCTTTCCCAGATTGCCATCATGTCATATGAGTGTAAAGTGTAAACCGTAAACAGATCGAATAGTAATAAAATTATATACGAATCCCTCTTTTTTTTTTTTTTCTCTTTTTCTCTTTTATGAATCAGATATTAGATGAATATAAAAAAAGTAATTTTGTATATATTCAAAAAAAAGAAAATTATGAAAATGTGACTCTTCAAATTGTGAAAATGTCATTTTAAACTTTGAAATTATCAATATAACATTCCAAACTTCATTAATTTGTAAAAATACCACTTCAAATAATTAATGACTAAAATATCATCGCCCGTCCATCTCCGCCTCCGCCCCTCTGCTGCCTACTCTCGCACCCTCCGCCGACCCGACTCTCGCCCGTCGCAAGAGGCGCAAGAAGTAGTTTCCGGACATGATTCTCCTCGTCTGCCTTTGCATTTTTCGCAACCCCTTCTCCTCCAACAAGTACCAGCTCCATCAAACTCTCCTCTACGACCCCCCTTCGACATGCTCTGCCGCCATTCGGAACAGGAGAAGAAGAGAAGGTAGGAGAGAAGAGGAGAATAAGGATATTTTAGTCATTAATTATTTGGAGTGGCATTTTTATAAATTAATGAAGTTTGGAGTGACATTTTCACAATTTGAAGATTTTGGAGTGGCATTTTCACAATTTTTCCTTTAAAAATAGTAAAGAAATTTCAAAAATTATAAAATTTGATCTCCAAACATATTTTGGTATGAATATCATGTTGTTGGACAGATCAAATCGACAGTTTAAATTTTAAAAACGACGATATAAATATGAGACATAATGAAATATGAAAGACATGAGATATTGGAACCCTCCTCATGATATATATCTATTATTCGAATACGAGTAATTAAAATTTGAAATCATATTAGTATCCGTACATATATTCAAGATATTCAATATATACGTATTTAATTATTGGAAATAAATCCGAATACGAACAGATAATATCCGATCCTCTTGCACTCATGATCAAAAGTTTAAATAACGTTTATCGCGTCATAGTGAAGTGGCTAAAAAAACAGCGCTATGTCTAAATAGCGCCGCTATAGCACGAAATAGCGTGCTATAGCGCTGATAGCGTCATAGCTTTTATGGTTCGAAAATGCTATAACGGAGCTATAGCGAGCTATTTAGAACCCTACAGTCATGATTCATGAATCAATTTGCTTAAAAGATGAAAAATGGCATCTCAGAACAGGGTCACATTTTTCATCTTCTCTTGAGCTTATTTGGTTGAATTGAACAACTCAACCAATCCATAAATAAAAAATATAAAAGGGGAAAACGAGGAACACAAAAGAGGTGCCAATTTATAAATTAGTTGCAAAGCAAAGTAGATACCAACTCACCACAAAAGTGGGGAGAGACAAAAAGATAAAAGCTGGATAAAGTAATTATTACTCCACCTTAGATTGTTAAATGGAACAAAAAAATGCTTGTGATGTCATATTCCTAATTTTACCAAATTAGGTGATTTTCAGAAATATTTATTTCTTCAACGAAAATAACCTTTCTACTACTGCCCTCCAAGAAAAATATAATTCGCCTAAGGGCTTTTTTCTTTAAAAATTATTAAAATATTATTACACTTGCTTTTGGTATAAACAAAGAAAAGGATTATTTTTTTTTCTTTTTTTTAATAAAGTTGAGGTCTAAGTCATCCAATAAATTAATTTCTGCACAAAAGTTGTACATTAAGATTCAAACATGTGATCTTTATATAAAGAGTCTTGTCACTAGATTAAAAAAAAAAAAAAAAGATATATAGACTTTTCAGAACTAGAGTGGTAAAAATAAAACGACGAAATTAGCTCCGTCACAGAACGACACGGTTACAGTAACGTCACACATATCGGTTACGTGTCGTGACTTGCGTGTCTGATGCCATGATCATATTTTGAAAATTTGACATGACATGGCATATCACACGAAAAATCTAGTCACAGCATGTTAGTCACGTATAATTAGAACTGTTAGATCTTGATCAAATGGTGAATATTTAATAAACTAATCTAAATTATGAAAAAATAGTTAAACATGACCAAACATGACCAGTCATATTTAGAAATGACATGTTTAGTCACGGTACGTTTAAGCATGACGTGACTCACATACTATGATCATAGGCGGCCCTGGGGCTGGGCAGCCAGGACGACCGCCCGGGCCTCAAAATTTAAGGAGCCCCTAAACAAAAATAGTTTGTATATATATAAAAAAAATTTGTATATATTAAGAATAAATAAAACATTAAAGTTCGAAATTTTTATATATAAAGGATTCAAATTTTTATGTAAATAGTTATAATCTATTGACATATCAATAAAAAATGAGACTGACTAATAGACTTCCATAAGTACTTGAACCCCATGTGCTTATAAGTCGTTTTTGCGTTTTAAAAGTCCAAATAGTCGATCCAAATCGTTCAACATGATATCCATAATAAAAACGTACTTGGAGACCAAATTTACATATTTTTTAAGGAATAAGATTTGATCCAAATGGCTTTGGACTGGACACCGTCCAAAGCCTCTCAATTGTACAATTAAAGTCCGAACAGTCGATCCGAATCGCTCAACATGATTTCCATATTGTGCTCATAGATCAAATTTTATATTTTTTTGAAAATTGTTTACTATTTTTTTTAGATACTTATAACAACACTATTTCTGAACGATCCAAAAATAGTGATTTTGTACGTATATAAAAAAATAGTAAAAATTTTCCAAAAAAACAAAAAATTTGGTCTCTAAGCACATTTTAATATGAAAATCATGCTAAGCGGTTCGTATCGACTATTCGGACTTTAATCGTACGATTTTTAGAGGTTTTAAGATAGGCAGAAAATCATTGTTTTTTTTGGTCCAAACTCTTCTGAATCAATGGATTTTCTATCTATCTTAAAAAATAGTAAAAAAATTCCAAAAATTGTAAAATATAGTCTCCAAGTACGTTTTAATATGGATATAATATTGAACGCTTCAGATCTATTGTTTGAACTTTGAAAATACAAAAAAAAACTTATAAGCATATAGTGTTGAAGTACTTATAGAAGTGTATTAGCTGATCTCATAAAAAAATTGTATATATAAATGACCCAAGTTTTTCTCCCGCCCCAAACCCCAAAATCTTCAAGACCGGCCCTGACTATGACCAACACTCGATATTTTAATCATGGTACGGATTTTCTACTGTATCTAGAAGGCTAACAATTGTAGTACTACTACCCAATCACATTTAACTACAGAGTTCCGATGAAATTCGGTAAGTTAGTTCTAGTATGATGATTCATTTTTAAAATTAACTCTGATTTCACCTTGTGATGTTAATGATCTATCAAATCAGGAGGATAGTATAATTGCTTTAATTTCTTGTTATGATTTATGGTAGTCACAAACTGATGCATTTTTTGTTATGGTTGTTTGAATGTCATTTTTGATGTAATTCAGTACTCTAGTTGATATTAGGTTCTGATATGTAGTGATTTATATATTAAAACAGTTAATCGTTTGGTTGGTGTTTTGTTGTTGTTTTAACTCTTGATGATTTCAATGAAATCAATGGGAGTATATCCACTTTTATCAAAATAAAAAAAAGTTTGATAGAGGATAAAAATTGGTGTATGGCATGATCTATGCAAATTGCTGCCAAGAGGAGTGTCAAGCAGCAAGACTATTAATTTTCTAAATTTGTTACAAATTGGACAATAAGCATGCATATTTACATTATAAAATAATAAAACTACAAGCAACTAGCATTTCAACAAGATTATATAAAAGAAAAAATGCATTGCAATTAAAGCAAGTGTATGACTAGTTAATTACACAATTAGCCATTAATATCAATGCAATAGGTGGCACATATTGGAGAGTTCATGTTCAAGCTGAAAATGTATATTTTTTTTTAAATTGGACTAAAATGAATATTTATTGGAGTCACAATTGTAAATTTTGGTAATATACATCCTATTTGAATTTGTGCTGCAAGTGTGCTTGCTTACTGTTGAATTTTGCCAGAAAAAAAAATTTATAGGCTACATTAGAGAAGGAAATTAGTCATGCCGTGACTAGTCATGTCACGTTACGTGACGTGACTCGTGTGTCGCGTGACGTGACCGTATTCAAGTAAAAATTATAATCACGTCACATCACAGTATGAAATATAGAGTATCTAATTTTTTGGTACCTTTATAGTATTCATGTTTCTCTTTAATGTAGGTTCAATAATACTACTCATATAGTACTGATTTTTATTTTCTCTAGTTTAATCTAATGAATATTTGTAATTTGAATTTTTAATATCAGATGCCTAACAACTTTTTCTAAAAAAATAATTTTGCAACACTACTTGCTTATTTTAAAATTTTAGAATTTTTATATTTTTTTTCTTCTGAATTTTCAACAATTCAAATTAAAATATAAAAAAATTAACTTGACTAATTTACGTCACGTGTGGTTATGTCACGTCTGGTCATGGCGTGACGACACCTGACCATCCGCCACTATTTTTGGTCACGTCACCTGAAAAAAAAAATTGGTTACGTCACGTGACTAAATCACGACGTGTTTGTCATGTCACGGCACGTCACGTATTTCCTTCTCCAGAATACATAATTTAAAAAATCATTAGAATATATTTACTAATTAATACTAATTGATATGGAACTAATCTCTAATTAATTTATCTATCTTAAACATGCACTTACAAATCTCAATCTCAATAATTTGAATAACAATTTAGATAACATCTGTTCATGCCACGTGTCAACAAAATACACTGAGTCTAAGATTAAATATCGATCTTAAACATATTTATAATTGCAAAAGCATTGGGGTCGTTCGGGATTAAGAGTGAAGGATTAAGATCTTAAGGAGCACTAAGGAACCGATCGATGTTCGGTTGTCTTAATCTGTAAGTGAAGGATTAAGTGTCTAAGAAAGAGGTAGGGGTGCCTTAAAATTCGGACAGAGGATTAAGATCCGGGTAAAAGGAGGCTAAATGAGGTAATTTTAATCCACGCTAAGGAATTAGTGTTCGGTAGGATTAAACTGCTAAGAAAGCTAAATAAAACAGATTAAGTCATAAGGAGGCTTAATCCTTTCCAGCCAAGGAGGCTTAATCCTTTCCAGCGAAACAGCACCATTAAGTCTCTATCCACCAACTCCTCACCACCCCACCGGCTACCGCTTTCTCTTTCTTCACCTATAAAAGGCCAAACCCATTTGTTAGTTCGCCAGCTCTCCACCAAAAGAGCTTTCTATTTCATCTATTACATATTCTCATTATCCCCTTCTACTATTCTCACTATATCCATTTTCTTCCCACCAACTTTTTCATTTCTACCCTCCTCATTTTTTCATATCCTATTAGTTCTCTCAGAAGCTTAATTCCTCTCTTGAGTTCAACAGGTAGACAATTTAGAACTATCAGAAATTCAAAAAATATAAAATTAGTCATGAAGATCACGATACGGCAATCGGCAATGGTGCCGCCATCGTCCCCGACTCCGCAGCACCGACTATGGAATTCAAACCTTGATTTAGTTGTGCCGCGTTTCCACACACCGAGCGTCTATTTCTACCGTCCGGGCCTCACCTCGACCGACTTCTTTGATGCTGAGAAATTAATGTCGGCGTTGGGGAAGGCCTTGGTGCCGTTCTACCCGATGGCGGGTCGGTTGGCGCGTGACGAGGATGGCAGGATTGAGATTAACTGCAACGCTGAGGGGGTGTTGTTTGTCGAGGCCGAGGCGCCGGATACAACAGTTGATGATTTCGGGGATTTTGCACCGACTATGGAGCTCAAGAGACTCATTCCGGCTGTTGAATACACCGATGATATCTCGAGCTTTCCCCTGCTGGTGCTCCAGGTATATATCAATAATTTGTTGTATTGTTGTTTAAGATTTTGGGGTTTTTATGGTATCAGGGATGAATTGTCCTGAGAAATATATAAACTGATTGCTTTATTATAATTCGGTTGGATGCTTAATTCAGGGGAAGTGTTATTTTGAGAGTAAAAATTGTTATATTAATATCAGAGAGAAATCTTTTTTCTTTTATTGGCTAAATTATCCTTGACTCTGATCCCCATTTTAAAAAAAAATTGTATTGTATTTATGTATAATTTTTTTATATAATTTAGATTAAAATATCATGATATTGAAAAATTAATTCCATTCTTTGTAGAAATTTTTTATATGATTGACCCTATACATGGTTGTCTATGGTTGTCTAGAGTTAAAAAAATTTGTATTGACGCAATTTAATGCACAATAATGAAGAGAGTTAAAGAAAGAAAGATACAATATGGAATTTAAATGCACTGTAACCATAAATGGAAACATATCTTATAACCATAAATGGAAACATATCTTAAAATCGTTAATTAACCATGTAGATTTTGAAAATTCTAACAAAAATAGGATATATGTGCATGATTTTTTCAGTGGCATATTATATACGCCCAAATGGTTAAGTATTCATTGGTTGTTTCTTTTTTTTTTTTGCATATTATAACCAGATTTTGGTTAAAAAGAAGATATATTCATGCGGGAAAGAAAAAAAACAAAAGAGATAAAAAAAATAATAATTTTATATGTACGAAATAAAAAGAAGGAAAGAAGAAAAATTTGCCAATTATACAACAACAAAAAATATATATGCATTGTCATATTTCATATCATATTGAAATATTTGAATATGTAAATGACCTTTCTGTGCACTAATTAAGATTGGTATTTATATATTGACACGATGCATTATGTATATTGTTTTTCTTCATTTTTATGATTGCATTTGATTGACTTGATAGAACAGAAACTTCCAACTTGGTTTAGTACTTAAATCAGTTGGTGAGCAACTTCGTTTTATTATATAAAAATATTTGCTCTGCTATCAATAATATGATATTTGAAAACAATTGATATCATAAAATAGAATTCAGAGTAAGTCCGATGTCCATCGGACCTACTTTGGTTCGATGGGTGAAATGACCATTCGATTGCATTAAGATCCGTGCTAAGTATATTAAAATTTATGTAAGTATGTTTTAATTTTCATGCGCACCAATTGATGCTAATTGTATGGTGGTAGAGCTAATTGAACCTTAAAATTAGGTCCGATCGATGCCCATCGGACCTATTCCTATCTCCATAAAATATGGTTGGAACTATGTTTCACCGACAAAAAATTGGTCTGATTCGGTGAAAATGCCACATCAAAGTTGGCAAGATAGCATTGTCCCAACAACTAATTCAATGTCCACAACTCTGACTTTTCTTGTCATCTTTAGGTCAAATGCAGAGAAACCATTTTCAGATTCTATTTTTCTTCATCAAAGTCATGTTTGTTTAGACATTTTTTTTTTAAAGGACTTTGTTTAGATATTTAGAAAATTATTTTAGAAAATTGAAATTAATTCCTCAGCTGAATCTCTGTATTTATATAGAAAGGTCCCCTGATATTCAAATGATATAATATAGAAACCATTGTCTTATTTAAGTGTTAATTGGGACAACTTAATTAGAGCTCTTTCAAGAATTTAGTTGTCTATAATATTTTTTCTAGAATAAAATGAAATATGTCATTTTCTGTCAATTAATTAGCAAGATGATAATTTTTTTTTTAAATCAGTAGGTGAAATGACAGCTCAATGACAAAAACCAATCATAGTATTTTTATGCAAAAATCTCATTCAATCAAAGGTCTAATCATGTTCATTTTTAAAATGCCAATTAAGGTTTTTTAAAAGGGGAAATTTCATGTCTACCCTCAGAAACTTCAAAATTAAGTATTTACCCCTCTAAAGGTCATAAAATTATATTTACCCTCTAAATTCCAAATACTCACAAATTCACCCTTTTTTTTTTTTTTTATTAAAACTCATTTTATTTTTGTCCTTTTTATTAAAAAAATTAATAAGCTGTGTGCTTTGTAGTTGATATATATATAAAAGACCAATACCAGAGGCGGAGCTACATACATCGAATGGGGGTCAATTGACCCCATTCATTTGCAATTTTTTTATTTATATCTTATTTTTAATATAATTTAAACTAAAATATTATGAATAAGATGAAATTGACTTCTATTCATAGCAGAATTTTTTTAAATACTTGATTCTCATTCATGTTTGATCTCCATAGTATGAAAATCTAGCTTGGCCCCTCACGAATAATATACCTAATTAGACATTCCTATGATCCTGACACATGCACATGTAGTATATTTCGATTTACATACGTTGTACCATTGAGTATATTAATTATTTATTCAAATATAAATACTGGTCAATTAAGTAGGTCCTAAGATAGGTATATATATCTATTGTTGTACCTGCCTAGCTTCTCTGCTTCTTTTTTTAACAAAAAAATCATAAAACTATGTATGAGCCTATTAATTGTAAGCATCTTTCTAAAACTATATATAGTCTGTTACAGCAATTAATATTTAAAGAAAATGTTGTATTACAGGTGACCCATTTTAAATGCGGAGGCGTGTCACTAGGCGTCGGCATGCAACATCATGCAGCTGACGGCTTCTCGGGCCTGCATTTCATCAATTCCTGGTCTGATGTGGCACGTGGCGCCTCCATTGCTGTCCTACCGTTCATCGACCGAACATTGCTTCGGGCACGTGACCCCCCCTCCCCTTCCTTTCCCCATGTCGAGTACCAACCGCCTCCGTCAATGGCCTCCACCTCCCCATCTACCGAACCCGCAACCAAAACCCTACCACCAACAGCTGTAAGCATATTTAGGCTCACGCGGTCACAACTCGGGGGACTAAGAGAAAAACTTCCTCCTTCGGCCCCACGCTTGTCCACATATGCACTACTTTCCGCTCATGTATGGCGTAGTGCATGTCTGGCACGTGGGCTCCCACCGGATCAAATGACAAAGATGTACATTGCGACTGATGGTAGGGCTCGGCTTAGGCCGCCTCTTCCAGAGGGGTATTTTGGTAATGTCATCTTCACAGCCACTCCCATTGCCTCGTGTGAAGAAGTCATTACCGGAGGCGCTGAAAAGATTCAAGATGCACTCGCCAGAATGGATGATGAGTACTGCAGGTAATGTAACTCAGAAAATTGAATCAATCAGTTGCAGTTTACATTTAGAAAGAAAATAAATATCAAAATAAAAACTGAGAAACAAAACCAATTTGTATATCTTAAACTCATATGATCTTATATGGAATGACAGGTCAGCATTGGATTACTTGGAGTTGCAGCCGGACCTATCGGCACTGGTAAGAGGGGCCCACACATTCAGATGCCCCAACATCGGGCTGACAAGCTGGGTACGGTTACCAATACATGACGCTGACTTTGGGTGGGGCCGGCCGATTTTCATGGGGCCCGGTGGAATTGCATACGAGGGTCTGGCCTTTGTTTTGCCGAGCCCAACTGGAGACGGAAGCCTCTCAGTTGCCATCTCATTACAAGCAGCCCACATGGAGAGATTTAAGAAGCTTATATTTGAGATCTGATCACAATGCAATTTTATTTGGAATTCTTGTAGTATAAATTATGAAATTATTTTGGTGCAGAATTGGGATTTATCTTTGGAAGGAAGGATGTATCAGGTAGTATTTCTGGATAGTGACGACAATGCTCCATGGTGGAGAAAAACAAAATTGTTTATCTTGCAATTTTTTTTTGCATTAGTAAATTCTCAACTAGCCAAAATTGTGTCATAATGAAGATTTGGAGGACAACTTGTAAAACTCATGTCTGATAGATGTTGGAACTTGGAACAGAGTAAATAAATCAACAAAAATAATGTAATAAATTTATTTTTGTGAAGAATTTTTATCAACATATATATGAAGCAGGGTGTTATTTTGCAGTATATGGATGTTAACATATATAAAATGTTTACATCAATTTATTCTTGTGAAGTTTTTTTTATCAACATATATATGAAGCAGGGTGTTATTTTGCAGTATATGGATGTTAACATATATAAAATGTTTACATCAGAGTAGCAGGGATTTGAAGCCCCCCCCCCCCCCCATTATCTATAAAACAAAAACACGTCTAATTTTAACTTTCTAATTTAAACAATGACTTCTTGAAGATATAAATGTACGATAAAACTATACAAAAATGAAAAAAAAAATATTAGTAGCAGAGTTGCTTTGCCACATAATCTACATCTGAATGACTGAATACATCAGAAAAAAAAAAGCCTGAAAACAAAGCAATTTTTACAAAGAAGTCAACAAATCTTCATCCAAATAGAGAAGAGTTTCACAATTAAAATAATATTAAAATAGAAAGAAAAAAATTAAATCAGTTGGTAATTACAAGCATTAAGTGGTAAGTAGAGGAGGTAACACCAGAGATCTCTTCCCTTTCACCGTTGCCTTTGTATCGGGAAAGAATCCATTGTCTGGTAGATCCGACAAGTCGCCACTGTCAGAGACCTTTATCGGGAAAGGAAGCAAATGCCCAGGCAAGTCAATGATGGAATCTCCGGTAAACATCTCCCATAGTGTCTCCGCAACTTCTCGTACTGTCCTGACGCACTCCAAGCTCTCCGGTTCGAGAAAATTTTTGCTTGGGTTCTTGCATTGGTTCATGAAATGCTCGTACCACAGTGCCATGCGGTAAGCATAAACCTGACCCCGGGCGTGACCATCTGGCCCATTTAGGTGTGATGGTTGGTATGACCCGTGTGCAATCTCAGTATCTCGGTCACCAGCAAGTGATCTCTGGTTTAAGTTTGCTGATCCAACTATCACATACTCATCATCAACTATACAATTGAAATTATCAAGTCACTAATATGAACAGAATAATAGTAATAGTAACAGATTGACAGTGATAACAATAAGTGAAAAAGTTACATGGCAATACGTTGCATATTTTATTTACTTGTTCATCAAATGCTGAAAGAAGCATCAAAGTGATGATATTTCCCCAATAAATTAATCGATAGTAACTGAAGGCTACTTGATTTGTAAATCAAATTAAAGGATACACCATCAAACTTTATCAAGTGAGCTCTGGTTTATGAGATAGCAAAGAAATTCATATGATATATTTGGAAAGATACTAACCTATCATAAGCTTGGCATGAACATAAATCATAAACCGTCGGTTCATCTGTGCCCTCGAGTAATCGGTCCCCTCCTGTGGCTTCTCCGGAGGTACATAATCCCCATACGTCAGAGCCTCCCTGTTACCGAGGCAAAAGAAGTTCAAGTAATCGCGCGGGTGTGCCTTCCCTATCAAGCCGGTCTCCTTGATTGCCTTTGCTACTATTCCATACATCATCTCCATGGTCAACCTATCAAATTAGCTGATCAAATGCTACTATTTCATGAGAGAATAACTATTTTTCAACCATTGGTCTATCATTGGCTCGCCACGCCTATCACGATTATATAAATCATATCTAATAATGTTATTTTGATATTTATGTTTTAAATTTTAAGTTATTGTAGTTCTAAGAATGAAAGCCTAATGGCGACATTTAAATCCTCCTCTTTACAAAATTAACAATTAAAAACAATTGAAACACACCTATTCCATCGGAGTATGGCTTGAACTGTGTCGCCCTCGGGTTCCCCTTCAGGCCACATTGGTGTGACTATATAAGCAGCGAATCTCTCGCCTTTCCTGATCTTACTCGCAATTTTTAAGGCAATCTCAATTGGTACGAGGTTGAGGCACCCGCTGTCCCGGTCTTCCTTCCAAGCAGCACAACTCCCGAGGAAATACTGGTTTTCGATGTAGATAAACCGCCGGGCCCGTCGGATTGCCTCAATGTATGCCGTGTGAATGCTCTGATCAATTGTCACGTCCTTCCCACACACAAGCCCCATGTCTGATGCCTGATCCGGGTTAGAAGGGAAATCGACCACTGATGCGTCATCTATTGATCGAAAAACCTACATATTGATACACATGTTATAGATATATACCTCATCCAACGAATAGTAGTCTTACACTTATTAGAGAGAGAAAGATAGAGATAACCTGCACATTCCACAATTGTTGTGCATTGTGCCACGTGGGATTTGGAAACTTCTCAGGCGTAACATCAAACAAAGTGTTGTGCAGATCCCGAGGAGCCTGCTTCTTCCAGCGCTGTTCAAAGTTGGTGAGCACGTCCCATGCCGCTTGGCCCTCGAGACGAGAGTGCGTATCATGCCATGGTTCCCGTGGGCCTCCGTGTTTCAGGTTCGCATGCGTGAAGTTGTTCTGCATGAAATCATGCCGATACGTTGTATCCAGATCATGGAACAAAGTGTGTTTCTCATCATCATACCTGTTGTACATGTAACAAAGTTGTGTCACTATATATGTTTGTTTCCAATTGTGCAGAGGAATCCAGACTCAAAATTGTTCAATTCATACCTTGCTTTTACCTAAATTTTATATAAAACTCACCTTCCATCGCATATGTCGATTCCACCGATGAAGCTAACAACATGCCTACCTGCCCCATTAGCCGTAGCAACGTCAAGCGTAACCGTCTTTTGGTGGTGAGTGAACTCTGTGGTGAGCTCCACCTGTTGCACAGCCGTCAGAGTCATGTCAGCATGCCTGGGGCACAAAAAGCACCTCACATTACTCCCCTCGAAAAACTTGAATGTCTCTTCATCGTGCGTCTTCATCAGCCCTGCATTCCCAAGGAAGGAAATTGAGGTGAGATCCTGCCACACCATGACCAGCACTCTCACCCCTTCCTCGGCCTTCCTTTTCAAGAGCTCTCCCACTGTGACGCCTTCGGCTCCATTAATCATTCGCTCGGGATCACGCACCTGCCAATACACATAATAATTTGATGTTGAGATCCTATACTCGATGTCCTTTTTTTTATTATAAAAATTAGAAGAAAACAGACACTTAAAATGCCATCTAGGTTAGGTACTGAGTACTGACAAACCACACATTTTGTCACTCAGGCAATTCATCAAACAGGTAAAACAGAAACAGATATCCATCCTGAGCAAAACCATAAGCATAAGAATATATAATTTTTTTTTTCTGATTTACCAAGGTGATCTGAGTGTTGAAGGCCCAGCCGGCAACATAGACAAAATGCTGGGCATCGTTGATGGAGGCGTAGAGATCCTCCCATACCCTAGGTGGGACGTAGCAGCTGCCATCGGTAAGACGGATGTCAGGATGGAATTGGGTGGAGAGATGGGAGTTCTGATAGAGAGTGACATTGCATGAGGTGCGCTGCGGGAAGTAGGAATGGCGGATGCCTTTGAAGTGCGGAAGCTGGATGCCGGCATCCCAGTAGGGATCGGCATGCACGGCAAAGTACCGTAGCTGTGCAAGAATGCTTGCCCTGTTGATATGAAATCCGCCATAGCTTAGCTACTGTGGTAATGCATCTTAAATTGTTGGTTTACATGTTTTTGCACATTTACATACAGGGCTCCTTATATATTTTATTTATATTATATTTGTTTGTTTATAGAGAAAGTTCCATTGTTTTCATTATTTGTACCCCTATTATCGATTTATTGTTAAAATATTAATAACTTAAAATTTAAATTATAAACATCAAAATAATTATTTGTGCTCATAAAATATTATTATTTTTATTTTATTTTTTATGTGAATCAATAAGTTGAAAAATTAACGATTTAGAAATTATCCATATTAATACATTTTTACAAGCTTTTGATGATAACCAAAACAAAGTAGAAATATCTAATTTTTTTAAATGTGCATAGAGCTATAAATAATATAATGTTGATCAGTTTTGTTTTAATTCTTGACTTTTTTCTGAAATTTGCTTCTTTTTTATTTGAATTCTATTAAGCCGATATCCACTTTTGGATTTTGTTAAAATAGAAGGTGTACCCGGCTTGGGCCTAGTTTGGTCTATGGATCACAAATCCATGGGTTATCTTCTCTGGTAAGTATGTTTTTTCTTCCTTTTATTGAAAAAAAAAAGAGAAAGACAAAAATTCTTGGTACAATGATCAATCATAAAACGTACTTGTGGCCATGTTTATTGTGCAGTTCAAATTGCTCCTTGATGGATTCACCGGACAAGAGCCTTGTCGTAGCAATGGTGGCACGACCAAGCACCTCGGCACCAACCGGAAGCTGGTTCTTTACTGAGAGTGTGATGTTGGGAGAGGCATGCGCCACGTACACCCGAAACGATTCATTCCATACCGGGTTTTGTGGGTGGAACTCTATCTCCCTCGTGCGGGCCACACGGGCTACACCGATATCTAGCGTGGCATATAACTTGCTGTGCGGAAGGTGGTGCAAATGTAGTTTTTTTTGTAATTTCTCGACAAGCTGCTCAATTTTAAAAAGAATCAGAAAATAGTATATATTTTTATGTAATAATTATAGGGAACTTTATTTTATTTCAAAGATTGTGCATATAAAATTTCCTTTTTGGTTATTTGAAATTGAGAGATAAATGGACAATATGGACAAAATGTCAGTACATATATTAATTGCATAGTTGATCAATTTACTTTTGCTTTCTTTCTCTTTCGCCTTATTTAATTCACTTTTATTATCATAACGTGGAGACACAGAATCCTTGAGAACGTGTGGAATGATTAAATTTGAATTAATTAAGGTTGCTTTTGTGAAAATAAACACAGCCAAGTCATAAAATGGGTATAATTCCAGGAAGCTACTGATGGTATTCTCTTCCTTAAGTGCAATTCATTTAATATTTCAACATATCTTAGAAGACATTCATGCTCACCAACTACTCAACAAAAAATAAAAAAATATGACCATCCCATTTTTTTCCTTAGATTTTTCTCCTCTTTGTCTAAACCTTAAGCCTCGTTCTTTATTACGGTAAAATAAAAAATGATATGTCTTCAAACATATAGGGGACATAATGCAATTATTTTAAATTTCAAAAGAATCTAGTTGGTGAGAAAAACTGAAGGAAATTGAACATAGATAGTTACATATATAGATTTATGAGAAGAAATAAAATATAAAACCTGAAATATATGTCCAGTGAGGGCATTATGTAGGTGCCGCGCTTCAAAAACCGTCACCTCTAATATTCCATGGAGAAAATCTGAAGCCTCCATCTCTTTTTCAAAACCTTAATTAGCAGCGTTTGCCAAATGCTTTCTGCTCCCTCTCTCTTTTAAAACATTAGCGTTTGCTACATGCTCTCTCTCTCTCTCTCTATCTGTTTGATGAAGCTTCAACTTTTGCAAGACTTTGAGTCTAATCTAACTAATCTCCCTCTTTCTTATTTTTGGTTTTTTTTTTTTTTTTTTATATATAACGCAATTGTGGGTCCTGATTCCTTTGACCGTGTTTTATTTGAGTGAAACGAAATGGGTGAAGAAGGTAATAAAAATTGTTTAATTTATAAGTTTGCTTGTTATGGAAGTTAAATTTACATTTTAAAATGGGGGCAATCGTAGATTATGCCTTTCTATCCAATCTAGAATTGAGAATCAAACGGAATATTATTCATTCACCCTTACCATATTATATTATTGAATAATTATTTTCATCTCCGCGTTACAGTACCCGCACTGTACCCGCACTGTACATTAAAGGCATGATGTGTTATGGTCTCCACTAATTACTTGGTTCCCTTATTTTCAGTCCCCACACTCGTTCAGCGTCAGTCTTTATAAATATAAATACTTGTAAGATAAGAAATTGATACTTACAAAATAAGATATTAATATTTATGTGCATCACTTGATATGATCACTTTCTTTTTCAGTCCCCAATGGTTCCCGCGTCAACTTTCCTCAAATAAAGTAGTGGGACCCTGCATCACTGCATCAAAATTCCCCAATCGTCTCTGCGTTAACCTTCTTCTGACAAATATAGTTGACCACATAGATATAAATACTTAAGTGCATAAATATAAATTCTTGTATTACTTGATATTAATACTTTCAGATGTTATCCAGTATAATATATTCATATGTAAAAAACACTTGCAATATTTTTCTAACAAAAATAGTTGACCACAATACATAGGTATAAATACTATAATATATAGGTATAAATACTTGGAATACTTAATATTAATACTTTCAGATATCATCCAGTGTCATATGTAAAAAATACTGCAAGTGTAGGCATAAATACTTGTGTGACGACGAGTTTGAAAGTATGTCATCATGAATCTCATTTGAAAGAGAAAATTGCAGAGAAAATGTTAGTGATTTTAGATTTGCAAAATTTCTCATAGATCGTCAGAATTATGGATGAAAATAAACGGAGAAAAAAAAATTCACCTCTAAAAACGTGTATGGTCCTCCATCTAGTTTGAGTGGTCCCCACCATGTATTTATGGTGCGGGTACTTTTGAGATATTTAGATGGATAAATAATAATTTACGTAAAAGTTGTTAATCTCATAGATATAAATATTTTCATGTATAGGTATAAATACTTCCGTGTATAGATATTAATATTTTGGAAAAAAAAATTTAGTCTTGGAGTTTTTGCGGTCCCCCAAGTTGTTATGGCAGTTATGGAAGTTATGGTGTGAGTACAGTGCGGGTACTGTAGCGTGGGTATTGATATCAGCTTCCTATATTATTATCTAATTAAGTAGAATAACGGATAATTATTGAATAAATTAATATGTATATAATTTAATTTTAAATATGACAAAAAATATATATTATACTTTGAACACATCATATAAATTGTCGAATTAAAATAAATTAAAAAGTAAACAAAACAAAAACAAAAGAAAATGAGAAAAGGTAATTCGAGTGTATCCATTATTTATAGGACGTTCAATTAGATACCATAGAAGATAATTCAAATTAAAAAATAAAATATTAATTATGTAGTTATGATGTGTACTAAATTTGGTCAATTAGAAATTTGATAATTTATTTTTTTATAAAGTCGTTAAAACTTTATCATAAAATTTAAAAATTATTTAATGATAGACTAAACAACCTGTAAAAGTGGTCCCAATTTAATGTACACATTATATAAGAAATTATTAAAAAAAAAAAAACTCATTTATAATCTTAACTTTCTCATTTATATAATATATACTTTTTAGATAAAAATGTACGCAGGGTTGCTTTGCCACATATTTTACATCTGAATACATGAGAAAACACATAAAATTAAAAGACTGAAAACAAAGCAAGTAAAATAATACTATCAAAAAAAAAAAGGCAAATATATCACTAGGTAATTACAACAATTACAAGCATTAAGTGGTAAGCAGAGGAGGTAACATCAGAGATATCTCCCCTGTCACCTTTGCATTCGTGTCAGGAAAGAACCCATTTTCCGTTAGATCCGACAACTCACCACTGTCGGAGACCTTTATCGGGAAAGGAAGCAAATGCCCAGGCAAATCAATGATAGCATCTCCTGTATACATCTCCCATAGAGAATCCGCAACTTCTCTCACTGTCCTGATGCACTCCAAGCTCTCCGGATCGAGAAAAACATCGCTCGGTTGCTTGCAATGGCTCATGAAATGCTCATACCACAGTGCCATGCGGTACGCATAAATCTGACCACGGGCGTGGCCGTCTGGCCCATTTAGGTGTGACAGTTGGTATGACCCATGTGCAATCTCGGTGTCTCGGTCACCCGCAAGTGATCTCTGGTTTAAGTTTGCAGATCCAACTATCACATACTCATCATCAACTGTACAATTTAAATTATTAAGTCACTAATGTGAACAGAATAATAGTAATGATAACAGTAATAATAATAAAAATAGTGATAACTAATAGTAATAGTGATTATAACAAATGAAACAGCACATGGAGAAAGGTTGTATCTTCTTCAAATGCACTCAGGACATAGCAATCAAATACACGATATATTTAGTAAAAAATTTCTTTTGTAAATATACTAACCTATCATGAGCTTGGCATGAACATAAATCATAAACCGCCGGTTAATCTGTGCCCTTGAGTAATCAGTGCCCTCCTCTGGCTTATCCGGAGGCACATAATCCCCATGCGCCGGAGCCTCCCTATTACCGAGGCAAAAGAAGTTCAAGTAATCGCATGGGTGTGCCTTCCCTTTAAGGCCGGCCTCCTCTATCGCCTTTGCTACTATTGCATACATCATCTCCATGGTCAACCTATCAAATTAGTTGGTCACATGATTTACTGGCATGATAGGAACTAGCAAATGGAAAGTGACTTCAATAATTTTAGAAAGAGTGAGGCTATGGTACTTTGCAAAGCGTGAATTGGCCCGTAATATTAATTTATATCTATGTTTTCAAAGTTCAAATGGACAATTTGAACCGCTCAACACGATCTTCATATGAAAATACAGTTGAAGACTAGATTATATATATATTTTTAGAATTTTTTTACTAATTTTGTAGATATGTTGAAAATCACTACCTTTGATGGTCCAGAATTTTTAAATTAGGTGAGTTTATGCTTGTTTTTAAAACATAGTAAAAAAAAATGTAAAATTTGACCTCCTAAGTACATTTTCATATAAAGATCATATTGAACATTATGATCAACCTGTTTAGATTTTGAAAACGAAAATATAAATTCATAATAAGGATCAATATACGCATTGCAAAGTACCATAGCCTCGTTCTTATAGAAAATTAGCAATTAAAAACACTTCAAATGCACCTAGTCCATCTGAGTATGGCTTGAACTGAGCCGCCCTCGGGTAACCCTTCAGGCCACATTGGTGTGATTATATAAGCAGCGAATCTCTCGCCCTTTTTAATCTTACTTGCAATTTTTAAGGCAATCTCAATCGGTATGAGGTTGAGGCACCCGCTGTCCTCGTCCTCCTTCCAAGCTGCACAACTCCCGAGGAAATACTGGTTTTCGATGTAGATGAACCGCTGGGCTCGTCGGATTGCCTCAATGTATGCTATGTGTATGCTCTGGTCAATCGTTACGTCCTTCCCACTAACAAGCCCCAATTTTGATGCCTCTTCCGGGTCCGAGGGGAAATCCACTGATGCATCATCTATTGATCGAAAGACCTACATATATAACATATTTTAATAGATACCTTATCCAAGAGTCGAATGTTCATAAGCTCACAAAGTCTCTTGGTTGTAAGCTTATTGGATTGTCTTGAAACGATGAATTCAAACCGTTGAACTGATCTACTTTACGAGTTGTACATTTATATGCAAAATTTATAAATTTTCGAATTGTAATTTAATACAAATTTAAGTGGTAAATTAATTAATGGTTTAGAAACATTTGTTTTTCGGCCACTTGACTTTAAACTAAACTAATCGAATATCTATAAATTTGACATGTAAATGCAAAATTTCAACAGTCTGAATTCGTCATTTGAAGTCAACCCAATAGTAGGCTTACACCTAGAGAGATAACCTGCACATTCCACGACTGTTGTGCATCGTGCCACGTGGGATTGGGAAACTTATCAGGCGTAACATCAAACAAGCTATTCTGCAGATCCGGAGGAGCCTGCTTCTTCCAGCGCTGTTCAAAGTTGGTGAGCACGTCCCATGCTGCTTGGCCCTCGAGACGAGAGTGCGCATCATGCCACGGCTCCCGTGGGCCTCCTTGTTCCAGGCTCGCATGAAATAAGAGATGCGAGTAGTTGTTCTGCATGAAATCGTTCCGGTACGTTGTGTCCAGATCATGGAACAAAGTGTGCTTCTCATCATCATACCTGTTCAAATCTTACAAAATTGTGTCATGCTATGTTTGTTGAACTGTAAATTTCTAATTATGCAGAGGAATCCATACTGTAAATTTACCTTGCTTAATCCTCAATTGGATCAGTACACATTAATTCAAAATAACTTAATTTAACCTCAATTTTTTATAAAACTCACCTTCCATCGCATAAGTCGATTCCACCGATGAAACTAACAACATGCCTTCCTGACCCATCAGCCGTAGCAACATCAAGTGTAACGGACTTTTGGTGGTGAGTAAACTCTGCCATGAGCTCCGCCTGTTCAACAGCAGTCAGAGACATGTCGGCATCCCTGGAGCACAGAAAGCACCTCACCTTACTCCCCTCAAAAAATTTGAAGGTCTCTTCATCATGTGTCCCCATCAACCCCGCATTTCCAAGGAAGGAAATCGAGGTGTGATCCTGCCACACCATGACCAGCACTGTCACCCCTTCCTCGGCCTTTCTTTTCAATAGTTCTCCTACTGTGACGTCTTCGGCTCCAGGAATCATTCGCTCGGGATCACGCACCTGTCAATACAAATAAGCTTTCATGGCCAGATCTGATACTGGATGCCCTCTTGTATACAAAAAAAAAAAAAAAAAAAAACATTAATAGATACCTAGAATACCATTTTTAAGTTAGATACTGACAAATGATTCATTTGTCCCTCAGACATTTCATCGAACAGGTAGTAACAGACCAAAACCATCAGCATTAAAAATAAATACTTTTTTTCTTGTAATTTACCAAGGTGATCTGAGTGTTGACGGACCACCCCGCGACATAGACAAAATACTGCGCATCGTTGATAGAGGTGTAGAGATCCTCCCATGCCCTGGGTGGGATGTAGCGGCTGCCGTCAGTAAGACGGATGTCAGGCTGAAATTCATTGGAGAGGTGAGAGTTCTGGTAAAGAGTGACATTGCACGAGGTGCGCTGCGGAAAATAGCAATGGCGGACACCTGTGAATTGCGGCAGCCGGATGCCAGCATCCCAAAAGGGATCAGCACGCACCGGGAAGTACTGCAGCTGTGCCCGAATGCTTGCTCTATTAATATGAAATCAGCAAAAGCTTAGCTAGTGTGGTAAGTATGTATGCATGTATATGTTAAATTGTTGGTTTTACATGTTTTGCACATATACATGAGCAGAATTAGGGTGCTCTAATTAGTTCACCAATGAACTTGGTGAGCTTAAATTAAAAATATATCAGAATAATTTCAAATTAACAACAAATCGAAACCGTTATCTCAGTTATGGGTCTGGCCTGTTTAACAAATTTGCTTCTTAATTTATATTCTGATTCTCTACGGGTCGTGGGCTTTTTGGTTTTTGGGTCACAAATCAATGGTTTCTCATCTTGGAATTTATATCACCTAAAACCGGATATTTCTGTTTAGATTCGGACGGTCCCATCAGAATCCACATAGATCAGATGGTCCGCATAAATATTATATTTGTGTTTTTTCTTACTTCTAAAAAAAGAAAGATTAAGATTGTTGGTACTTGTACTATTACAAACAGCAAAAGACAGTATACAATCAACAATCACAAAACATACTTAGGCAACTTGTTGCCAAGTTCACTGTGCAGCTCAAATCGCTCCTTGATGGATTCACCAGACAAGAGCTGGGCCGTAGCAATGGTGGCACGTCCAAGCTCGTCGGCACCAACCGGAAGTTGGTTCTTTACTGAGAGTGTGATGTCCGGTGAGGCATGCGCCACATACAACCGAAACGATTCATTCCATACCGGGTTCTGCGGGTGGAACTCTACCAGCCTTGTGCGGGCCAAACGGGCGGCACCGATATCTATCGTGGCATATACCTTGCTGTGCGACAGGGGAAAATGTAGTGCTTCCTCTAATTTCTCGAAAATCTGCGCAATTTGAATTCAGAGAATCAGTATCACTTTATGGGTGTAGCATGAATCGGGCTGTCTCAGAATTCAGAAAAAAAGTGTATTAGGTAATAGTTTTTTTTTTTGAATTAAAGGTCTCAGTACACTTCCAGTATTTTTTAGATATTATTTTTAAAAATTACACACATATATATATCTCTCTAGAGAGAGAAACCTGGCGCTACTGTGATAAATCATAGCTAGGTAATTGCTCTATGGAACCTTATTTTATTTTGTTTCAGAGAAGAGAATCCACTTGTAACATTTGAAAGTTCCAACATCTTATAACAATTTGGTTTTGTAATTTTCAAAGTTCAAACATTCGTTTCAAATCATTCAACATGATGTCTATATTAAAATGTGCTTGGAAATCAAATTTGATTTTTTTTTTTTAGTTTTTTTACTATTTATTGAGTATTTTATAAAATTCTTGTTTTACTATTTATTAAGTATTTGAATTTTTTAAATTGAGTGATAGACTTGTGAAATAGATGGACAAAATATTAATACATTGTATAGTTTGAAGAAAAACAATTGTTTATTTATTATGAATGTTATTATTTTTTAAATTAAAGAACAAACTAGGAGAATGTAAGTTGCATATATATTTTGCCCACTTGATCCATTTACTTCTGTTGCTTTTTCCCATTTTTTTTCCTTCTTTAATACACTTTTCAATTTTTTTAATCATTACGTGGAGACATAATCCTTAAATTTGCAATGTTGAAAAAATAAATTTAAATTATTTAAGGATGCTTTTGTGAAAAGGACACAAATCTCATAAGACTTTCATTCTCACCAACTAATCACCAAAAAAAAAAAAAATATGACCATCCAATTTTTTCCTCATCGTTTTACGGTAAAATAAAAATATACAAAACAAATGATATTTCTTTAAACACAAAACACAGGCAAAATAATTGCTATATATAATATATACCTTATTAAATCTCAAATTCAAGACTTTAAATTTCAAACAATCAAGTTGGTGAGAAAAATTAAACTGAAGGAAATTGAACATTGCAAAATAATTGCATAGATTTATGAGAAAATATTATAAATAAAACCTGAAATATTGGTCCAACGAGAGCATTATGTAGGTGGTGCGCTTCAAAAACCGTCACCTCTAAAATTCCATGGAGAAAATCTGATGCCTCCATCTCTCTCTCTCTCTCTATCTGTTTGAAGCTTCACCTTTTGCTCTCTTTTTTATTTTTATTTTGGTTTTTTTATGTAAAGCAAGTTACGTATTTATACCTTGACAAACCTGTCAACCCATGCAGCCCCCCCCCCAACACAACACCACCACACACACACACACACTACCCTGTGTGGGTACTGATTCCTTTTACCACGTTTTATTTTAGGGGGGGGGGGGATGAATTAAAAATTGGTTATTTTATTGTGGAAGTCAAAATTTATATTTTCAAATTGGGCATATCTTAGATATATATATGCCATCAAGAGCTGAGAATCAAAGGGAATTCATTCATCCGTACTGTATTATTAGAGAAATATGGAGGAGAGAGATGAGAGAGAGGCAATCTTGATGAGATAGGAGGAAACAAGATGAAATAGGTGATCTGAAGGAGAGAGATGAGAGCGAAGCGATATGGAGTATTAACCTTGTTATTTTACAATATTCACCTTGTAATTTTACAGTGTGTATCTTGTGGTTTTATAGTATCTATCTTATGGCGATCTGGAGGAGATATGAGGAGACGGTCTAAGAGAGATGATCTGGAGGAGAGAGATGAGAGAAGCGATCTGGAGTATTAATCTTGTTGTTTTACAGTATTCACCTTGTGGTTTTATAGTATGCATCTTATGGTTGTATAGTATCTATCTTGTGGCGATCTGGAGGAGATGGATGAGAGAGGCGATCTGGAGAAGATAGGATGAGATAATTTTTGAGAAGCGATCTAGAGAGTATTAACTTTGTTGTTTTACAATTATATTTTGTAGTTTTATAGTATCCGTCTTGTGGTTTTACAATATTCATCTTGTTGTTTTACAGTATTCACCTTGATGGATTGCGCAATATTTCTTCTACACGCTATTTGTACAATATGATCACCGAGACTCTAATTTTTTCAGCTAGGTAGCTTTTTTATTCTTTGTAAGTTTATTTTGTAAAGTTTCTTGTTATTGTATTATTGGAGTTTGAATTATTTACTATTAATAACTTTTTATTTGTTTGTAGGATGATATATCCAAGAAATGTTTTGTTCTAGTAACGAGACTTCTATCTCATCCTAGTAATTTGTATGAGAGGGTTTTGAATTAACAATTTCTCTGAAACAATATGTTTTATGTACTTTTGAATCTGAGAATGATGTAATGTGTTTGGTAAACATAATTTGTGAACTGGATATGTGTTAGTTAGAAACATAATATGTTTTACAGAATTTGGGAATGATAGTAATGTGTTTGGTGAACAATATTTTTTTGTTTAAATTTGTAAGAAGTCTTATGTTTGTTTTACAGTATTAATATTGTTGTTTTACAGTATCAATTTTGATGTATTATGATATTCATATTGTGATTTTATAGTATTATTTTGTTGATTTATAGTATGCATGTTCTTATCTTACATTATCCATCTTGTGATTGTACAGTATTCATCTTGTTGTTTTACAGTATCCATCTTCTTGTTTTACATGATCTAGATGCAATATAAAAAAAAAAATATAAAAACCTTGTTGTTTTACACCACAAGTATTTTATTTTATAGCATCCATTATGTTTTTTCACAGTATTCATCTAGTTATTTTACAATATCCATCTTGATTTTTATAGGATCTAAAATACATATATAAAAAAAATGAAACAAAAAATCAATTTTACAGTTATTTTACAGTGTTTAAAGTGGTTTTGGGTTATTTGCAAAGTCATTAGAGAAGTGGTTCCAATGGTTCCGGTCAAAGTTCTGCAAGTTATCCAAGTAGTCATGGTCAAAGTAGTTAGCAATTAACTCGGGATCACTTTGTAAAGTCAGCTACTTTTGAGAACATTTGATGCTTATTTTAAATTTTTATGTTTATAGGATCTAGTATTGTGTTTTACAGTATTGGTGCTTCTTCGTGACAATTGGGTTTGGATACAAACCAGGTACTTAAGCTTGGGCACAGTTAGTTAATCCCTATTATTTAAACAAATCATATACATTGTTTGGTCAAAGATATTGTTTGTACAATTCGTCAAATTTAAAATAACTTTGAGAGTTTCTAAAAAAATGTAATACAGAAATAATGCATATATTATTCCAAAAAAAATATTTCTTGAGAAAGACTAAAAATGAAATCTTTAATTATATATTGATTTACACATAATCGATCATTCAAATTTGGTCACTTTGAGAGTTTCTAGAAAATCTTATTACTCTGCCTACTATTAATTTTGCTTTATACATTGCAAGCCGTGCAAACCTTCAAAAGTCGTTCAAATGTTGGACTATTGGTTTTGTTTTATTTATTGCAAGCCGTGCAAATTAGGGTGAAACCAGAGCGATGAATGATGCTAATATTAAATTCGTATCAGTCATTTATTGAGTAGATACAAACATAGTAGGAAAAATAGTATGGTGGAGCCGGCTCCGTTACAGACGGCATGATATGTGTCTCTTCCGTGACTTGAGTGTCCTGTGCTCTGACTATTTATGTGTTGTGACTATCTTTTGAAAATTTGGTACGGCATGTCACGTGAAAGATATAGTTACAGCATGGTACATTGTCACGTATAATTAGAACCGTTATGTCTTGATTAAATAATGAATCTTAAATAAACTAACATAAATTATGAAAAAAATAGTTAAACGTGAGAAATATCTTGGTCACGGCATACGAGTCGACTCGTGTACTGTGATCACCCTTGATATTTTGATCACGGCATAGCACGGCATGTATGACTGTTTACTTGGTCACTGTACAAGACTAAAGTCATGATATGGTAGTCACAACATGGCATATTTTTTTTCACTCTAGATACAAATACAAATAGTAAACATATATCAAAATTTCAAATAGATACAAATACGAAGCGAATAATCCACAAAACTAATAATACGAGTGTTTAAGAAAACTTGCAAATGCAAATGCTTTTGGGGTTGATTGTTGGACAAATTTGGAATTGTGAGACAAGATTCACATGAACCAACAAAGATAAAAAAAAAATTTGCTAACCACCTTTGTAATATATTTTTGGAATAAATCTTCCTTTAATTTTGATATTTATGTTTTTAAGATTTATAAGAATTTAATATATGATGATCTAGTGATGCTATGGTACTATGCATAGCACATATTGGTCCATACTATGAATTGATATTTTTCTTATTTTTAAAGTTCCAACAATCAATTTGAATCATTCAACATGATATTCTTATTAAAAAAAATATACTTATAGATCAAACTTTATATTTTTCTTTTACAATTTTTTAAAAAGTAGAAAATTACTTAATTTAAAAATTCTAGACTTCAAAAAATGAGTAATTTTTTACAGATCTAAAAACATAGTATAAAAAAATTCATACAATAATAAAATTTGGTATGAATTTAAATATTTTTATAGAAATCATAATAAACGGTTTAGATCGACAATTCAAACTTTAAAAACAATAATATTGATCTATGGCGCGAACCACCAATTTGTGCTATGTGTAGTGCCATAGCCTCACTAATGATGGAGAATGGAGTGGGTGGATGCCCACCAGATCTACTTTTAGGTTCAACGAGTTCTATTACCGTCCGATTTATTTTAGGATCTGTGTACACAAAAATCGAAACAGATGTGTACGAAATTTAAAGTATTGTGCACGAACTTTAAAGCATATTACATGGTGATTGAATCCGTCGAATCAAAGTAGATATGGGACCTATGTCAAGTCCTAATGATGATCTAGTTGACTTTGATATAAAGTTCTTTTCATGCTCCAAAATGCAAAAGATTTGACTGCTTGAGAGAGAAAGACAATATAAAAGTCGCTTTTATTGCCGGTCCAACCAGACCGCACTTGCATTGTTCCTAAATTAAAGAGAATAAATTAGGTATCATGATATTAGAGTTCAACAAACGGGCAGGGCAGGACGAGCAGGGCAAAGTCCGTGCACGGGCACGGACATCACGGGCACACGGGCACAACGGGCCGGACATCACAGGCAATTTTTTGAAAAATTCTGTCCTCTCCGTTTAATGCCCGTGCTCGTCACGGGCGCGGGGGCAGGACGGGCCAGGCACCGGGGGCATGACGGGCAGGGCATTTCTTTATTTCTGTTTTTTTTTTCGGTTTTTTTTTCGGTTTTTTTTTCTGTTTTTTTTGTTTTTTTTTTATAAATCCAAATTCTAAATAATTATAAATTCAAATTCATACCAATAAATTATAAATCCAAATTTAAATCCAAATTCATACCAATTTAAATTCATTTGACATGGTTGTAACTCGATAATTTTTGTTATAATAAAATATAAATTAAAAATTTATTAAATCAATTACTTTAAAAATAATTAAGCTCTTATTTTAAAACAATAGATTAAAAAATAAAACTTATCCTCCTCTTTTATTCCGGACTTGGGACCGACTATGTAAAATAACATAGGCAAGAGTTCTAACTTTTTTTAATACGATGATAGATTAATTATAATTATGTTCATAACCAAAAAAATTGATATGTTTTTTTGAAATTGGATAGAAAAATATATAATTTAGTTTATTTCGAGTCCTTGAAATCGAACTGGAAGACATAATGCTTGTATAAGACTTCTCCTGTGGCAATTGCACTTGCTGCTGATGCATTTCTTAGTGCTGAAAAGTATTTTTCAACATAAGAAAATTCAGTTGAGACACTAAAAATCTTAAACTTAATTTTTGAGGCACTAAACGACGTTTTTTGGCGATTCTGATTTGTCGAATACCCGGGGCTACACCCCTTTCCGAATTGACGTCATACGTGTCAATCCGACTTTCCTAGCAAAAGTTATGGCCATTTAAAGTTTTAAAAAATATATATATTTCTCATTTTTGAATTTTAGAAAAAAAAAAAAAAAAATCTATCACGGGCTCACGGGCTCACGGGCAGGCTCACGGGCAGGGACACGGGCACGGGCTCACGGGCACGGGCGTCACGGGCACGGGCGATGGGCACAGCGGGCGGGGCACTTACGGGCATTTTTTCAAAAAAACTGGTCCGGCCCATTTAACGCCCGTGCCCGTGTGCCCGTGTGCCCGTGTTCCCGTGGATGCCCGTAGCACGGGCATGGGCACGGACAGGGCACGGGCAGGTCGGGCCCCTGGGGGCAAAATTCGAACACTACATGATATGAAATTCCATTAGTTTATGCTTGAATCATTACAAAACTTGATGAACCCACTAGAGAATGCTCCTATTGCTTATTTTTGAAAACTATTGTAGATTTGCAGTACCCTATTATTTATTTTTAACGATATTCGGGTGTTGTTACTTGGAAATAAATCTGATGTTATTCTTGAGGAATAACATAACCTGTTATTCTGATTTTAGCCATTTATATTTTTCTATGTGCGAATTTCAACAAAAAAAAAGATTGGGATCACAGGTTCTTGTTATTGCAGATATGTCTCCCCAAATCTTGGAGGGCTTTGGTTTATTTTTATTTTTTTTTGAGTAAAGTTGGAGGTTATGTCATCCAACTATTTAATATATTTATTATTACAACAAATGATTTTTTCTATCTGAATTTCGAACCTATGACCTCTCATATAGAGACCATGTGTCTTGCCACTAAACCAAAAACTAGTTCTCTTTATTTATATTTATATATATATATATATACACACACACATACACACACACACACCCCTTTGACTTGTTACATTTTTCCTAATCAAATTGAATACCAAAAAGGCTCTAAAAAACAGAGGAACAAATTGCTTTTTTATTACTTTAGAACCGTTCACAGATTTAAAATATTATTTAATCTAAGTTTTATGTGTGTTCGTAACTATTTCTGACTGAAATAAATTCAAATCTTGTAAAAGCATAAATTGTCCTAGATAAATTCAAATCGAGTTAATTTCCGTTCCTGATGAAACCAATTCAAAATTATGCATGAGTCTAGAGATGCTCTTTTTTTTTCCTCTTGCCAAAATTATTAAAGAGAGCAGGGTTAAATTAAAATACCACGTCGTTTTTCATGCTCCAATTATGCCTCATACCCTTATTTTCATTTTTGAAGCATAAAAAGTCAATCCGTACCATTCAATATTGTTTTGATATTTAAATGTGCTTGGAGGCCGAATTAAATAGTTTTTTTTTTAAATTACTATTTTTTAGATAGATACAAAATCAATGTGTTTGTAAAAATCTGGACCATTCACAAACAGTGAATTTGTACTTATTTAAAAAATAGTAAACAGTTTTAGAAAATATAAAATTGATCTCCCAGTATATTTTAATATAGAGATCATATTAGCAGTTGAAATCAACAATTTAAACTTTAAAAATAAAAATAAAAATAAAAATAAAAGTATAAAATATGAAGCATGAAAGATTTTTTATTAATCTTGAACAAAACCTTTACATCTCATCAGAATGGCACCTGGTAGTTTTTCAGTGCTTGCATCATCAAGCATGACCAATTTCAACCCCAACTACCAAATCTAACCCTCTTGCATTGCGCTGGTGGTTCTAAAGGTGTCAATGGGTACGGTACGGGTAAAGTGCAAGTATTTTCATACCTATATCCACTAAGAGTTAGACCTTACCCATATACTGCTCTTACTCGTTAAGAATTTGTCTTACCCTATCCTACCCGTACCCGTTAAAATTAGTGGATAACGAAACGGTACCAGGTGAATAACGAATAATACTAATATAATTATTTTATTATTTTTACAAATATATCATCAAAACTCATCATGTCATACATATTTGATCACAATTATTAATATAAAAATCAAAATACAAATATGCAATTAATTCTAACTAATATTTTTTATAAAGAAAAAAAATACAAATATCTCTTCCAACAAATTCAAAATTCAATTCGTTAATAAAATAATAAAGCATTCAAATAAAAAAGTAATATGTTTAATATATTATTTATCTTACAACAAAATGCATAAATTTCCTCATGGATTAACATTGATACAGTGATATGCGAAACATAAAATTGAATAAATTGAATATAATATTTATATATCTATATGTAATTTATTTTATACAATTACCCGTTACCTCATGGGTAAGGAATAGCCTTTACCCGTACCAGTACCCGTACCCATACCCGTTTAGCTAACGAAAAAAAATCCTTACCCATACTCAATAAGCTAACGAAAAAAAATCTTACCCATACCCGTCTTATCGAATACGATACTGGTAGGGCAAACGGGTAAACGGTTTTCATTGACACCCCTAGGTGGTTCTTTTCATGGGGTTCTTAATTTTTCTAGTATGAGTTCAGTAGCGACGGAACTAAAAAATTTAAGTAGAGGAAGTTAATCTATTAAATGCAAGCGAGACCAAAGCAATTAAGCAGCTTCTGATAAAGTGATATTGTACCTATGAAAAAAAATAGTATAAATTTTTTAAAAAATAAAAATTTGAACTCTAAGCATATTTTATTATGAATAACATTTTTCGCGGTTCGGATCAATCGTACGAACTTCTAAAAATAGAGATAAATGATGTGCAGTATATTGGATCACATTGGAGCACCAAAAAAAATAGTGATATATATATATGTATATATATAGATGGGCTACGGTACATTGCAATGTATAGGCATCTTTGTCCATCGGACTATAAATCGTCGGATTCAAAGTCCAAAAGGTCGATCCAAACCGTTCAATTTGTTCTCCATATTAATATGTGTTTGAAGACCAAATTTTATATTTTTTAGAAATTTTTTACTATTTTTTTAGATTTATTGAAAATCACAGTTTTCAGACAAATTTGAGCCATAAAAAAACAGTGATTTTCAATAAATATAAACAAATAGTAAAAAATTTCAAAAAATGTAAAATTTGGTTTCCAAACACATATTAATATGGAGAACAAATTGAACTGTTTGGATTGACCTTTTGGACTTTGAATTCGACGATTTATAGTCCGATGGACAAAGAGGCCTATACATTGCAATGTACCGTAGCCCATCTCTCTCTCTCTCTCTCTCTCTATATATATATATAGAGAGAGTAGAACTAGGGTGCTCCTAAGTTCACCCAACCTCTTGTGAACTTGACTCTAAAATATATCAAATCGACTTTAAACGATGAATCCAAACTGTTGAAATCCTTCTACCTAATGATTGATGCGTCTACATGTGAAAATTTTAAAGTTTCGAATTAATTTAATATAGAGTCAAATGGTCAAAGGAGTCCAAAAAATGAATGCATTAAAATTAATTTATAAACCCTAAACTTTTGACCACGTGACTCTATATTAAATTAATTCGAAACTTTAAAATTTTCACATGTAGACGCATCACTCATTAGGTAGAAGGGTTTCAACGGTTTGGATTCATCGTTTAAAGTCGATTCGATATATTATAGAGTCAAGTTCACAAGAGGTTGGGTGAACTTAGGAGCACCCTAGTTCTACTCTCTCTCTCTCTATATATATATATAGAGAGAGAGAGAGAGATGGGCTACGGTGCTTCGCGAAGTAAAGCGAGTGCTTTACTTCGCGCTCGTATCTCAATTTTCAAAGTTCAAATAGTCGATCCGAACCGTTCGATGTGATCTCCATATTGAAATGTGCTTGGAGACCAAATTTTATATTTTTTGGAATTTTTTTACTATTTATTAAGCCACTTTGAAAATCGCTGATCCAACGGTTTCACTGTTCAAACATTTTTTGGACTCCTTTGACCACTTGACTCTCTATTAAATTAATTCGAAACTTTAAAATATTCACATGTAGACGCATCAATCATTAGGTAGAAGGATTTTAACGGTTTGGATTCATCGTTTAAAGTCAATTCGATATATTTTAGAGTCAAGTTCACAAGAGGTTGGGTGAACTTAGGAGCACCCTAGTTCTGCTCTCTCTCTCTCTCTCTCTCTCTCTCTCTATATATATATATATATAAACAAGTATGTGGCCGAATATGCGGTAGTAATATGCGGTCGAATATGTAGTCAAAAACGCGGCACATATATGCAAAGCCTCATATATTAGCTGTATATAAATTTCTATGTGAATTGCAACCAAATACACGCGACTGCATAGACTGCATTTTGTTACACTAGTTTTACTAGTATATAATTAACTAGTATTATCTAGTGTGTTATATTCAGTTATTCCCTCCTATATTTGATTTGAACTGATGTCTTTTCTGATTTAGGGCCTAGGCGGGGCCTGTAAAACCTAGAAAGAAAGAAATACTGTTTTGTGTTTGCTTTTTTTTTGTTGTTGTTGGGTTTTAAAGAGATGTGTAGGCCTAAATTGGATCGAATAGGCCGAAGTTGGTTACCCTAGCTGGGGTTTAAGGTACGGATAACAATTATTTTGTATCCATTATCTTATATTTATAAAAAAATAAATATGTATATATAAATATTTTATGTGTGGAGATGAGGAATGATATTTTTTATTTGATATATTGATATGAGTAGAACTCATTTTAAGTTTACCAAACTCATTTGTAAACTTAACTTTGAAATCTATCAAATTAATTTCAAATGATGAATCCAAATTATTGAAATCCTTCTACTTTACGGTTGATGTGTCTACATGTGAAAATTTTAAGTTTCGAATTAATTTAGTATAAAGTCAAGTGGTCAAAATTAGAAGGTTTATAAATTAATTTTAATGCATTTATTTTTTTTGAAGCCTTTTGACCACTTAACTCTATAAAAATTTAATTTCAAATTTTAAAATTTTCACATGTAAACGCATCACTCGTAAGGTAGAAGAATTTCAACAGTTTGGATTCGTCGTTTTAAGTCAATCTAATTTGTTTTAGAATTGAGTTTACAAATAAACTTGGTGAACTTACTACTCGATTGATATAACTATAAATTTAATTTGTTTTCATCCTTTTTCTAACCGATGATTCAAATATTCTTGAGGCAGCTTAAAAACTTTTGTGATTTTGTACTTTAGAGCCATACAAAAATTAATTGCTGTCTCCATGTTATTTTTTTTTTCTTTTGTCTTGCTTTGGAAATATTTTAGTGGAATAAAAAATAGGGGTATCAATGGTACCCATTTATCCATTATATGCGACCCGTATCATATTCATTGGATAAGAAGAGCTAAGATAAGATTTTTTTTTTAGTTAACTTATCCGCTATGAATATAAGTTGTTTTCATTAAATTAATGAGTAGAGATATGAAAATGCTCCGATTTTTTTATTAATAGGAAAATAATAAAATAAATATCGTGATTAAAGAATGTTTCCAACTTTTTGTCAAAAGTGGAAAAACCGTTATTCAAAACAACGGCCAGTGGACGCTGTTCAAAATCGCGGCCGAATTCTGGGAATTAGCACAGAATGATTAGCGGTATAAACACGGGCCGCTGTTCCAAATCACGGCCAGATTCGGGCCGCTGTTCGGAATCACGGCCAGATGGGCCGCTGTTTTGAATCACGGCCAGATGGGCCGCTGTTCTGAATCACGGCCAGCTGGGCCGCTGTTCTGAATCACGGCCAGATGTGATTGCAAATCCTGCGCATGCCTCACGAAAAGGGGCGTAACTTTTGATCCGTCCGTCGGATCGGGTTGAAATTTTGACAGGAGCTCCAGAATCTCAAAACCAAGCTAATTTACTTTCCAGCCCAATCCGACCGTCGGATATAGATTTTTCGAATTTTCAGAGTTTTTAGGGTCATTTTCAGGGTTTTTTTATGTATTTTTTATTTTTAGGGTTCAGATTCGCGATGCGAATTCTTTATTTTTTTGAGATCACACAGATTATCAATTTTTTGATAGAAAAAAAACTGCTTAAATTAACCAACTCTGCCAAAAAATCTGACGTCTGTTTAAATACAACCCTAAAAATAAAAAATACATAAAAAAACCCTGAAAATGACCCTAAAAACTCTGAAAATTCGAAAAATCTATATCCAGACGGTCGGATCGGTCGAATGGAGCTCCTGTCAAAATTTCAACCCGATCCGACGGACGGATCAAAAGTTACGCCCCTTTTCGTGAGCACATCTGGCCGTGATTCAGAACAGCGGCCCATCTGGCCGTGATTCAGAACAGCGGCCCGAACCTGGCCGTGATTTGGAACAGCGGCCCGTGTTTATCCCCACCGTCCACTAATCGTTCTGTGCTAATTCGGCCGCGATTTTGAACAGCGGCCACTGGCCGTTGTTTTGAATAACGGTTTTCCCACTTTTCACAAAAAGTCGGAAACATTTCTTAATCACGATATTTATTTTGTTATTTTCCTATTAATAAAAAAATCGGAAAATGCTTCTATCATGTTAATTAACCCCCTTACATCTGCTTATCTTCAAGGAATTGTAGGAATAGTAAAGTAGGTAAGTGACATTGACTTCACAGCAAATAAATTATATTTGAACCAACTTCACCGGGCCAGATACATTAACATCTTACCAAACAAATTAAATAACCAAACCTACTGGCTTCTCTATTTTATTTATATTATATATACTTCCAATATGTTAATTGCGTAGTTAGGTGGCAGAAGCCTATTGGCTTTTAACTCTTCGCACATAAATGCGATGCGATCGACGTCAGTATACGGAGCAGAGGCAAAATTCGCAAAAAGGGAGAAGCGGGAACCTCGTGTTTTCTTCTCCAGGACGGTGGAAAAACAGAGAGTAGGGGTGAGTGGGGTTGCGTTGTAAGAGAAGGGAGGGAGCGGGATGAGGGGAGAAGGGGATTAGCGACAAGAAGAAGAGAGGGGTCGGCTGGGGAGGAAAAGGGAGAGATGGGTTCGCAAAATAAAAAGGAGACATTATGATTCGTGTCAAATAGAATTGAACGGTTTATATTTCTCCATAGTCAAATAATAGAGTAAAAGAGTAGATACTGGATGCTTTAACTTCAATTAATTAGACCAAATTTGTGATTAGAAATTTTGATACAATCCTTCGAATGTTGGTCGTTGCAATATGTACAAATTAGTTTTATAAATCTGTAAATGTTAAACTTGATTAATAGGTCGTCTTATAAAGTTTAAATTTATTTTCTTTAACTAATCCGTTACATTTATTTATTTTGAATCGATCATATTAATTGAATTTTTTTTTGAAAATTAATTGGTCAGTAAAAATTAAAGTTTTATTATGTTGTTTTTAATGAATGTCTATTTATAATTTAACTCTTAACTTTCTTAATTAAAAATGTAGAATTTTTTTTTAATTAGTTGTAAATTTTAATTGTTAACTTAATTAAATAATTTTTAAAATTACAGAATATAACAAAAACGGTCGCTGAAAGTCTTCTGCCAGGAACATAGAACATAATACACATACAAGACATCGATACATGCATACACATGATACAACATAAGATAAATATATACACATAATACAAGACATCAATATAAACAAAACATATATAATCATAAATATCAGAAAATTGTATTCTCCTGTCGCAGAAAAAATTCGACCGGCAAAGGCGCTGGTCGCAGATGTGGTCGCTAATAGTCATGGTCTTCGATAATTTTCGTTTTTCTTTTTTTTTTAGAGAAAAATCAACTATCTGCGACCGGCGTCAGCACCGGTCTCTGATACCAGTCCACAGTAAAACTATTCTGTTGTAGTTAAGGGAAAGAAGTGCCTACTTCCTCTTTAATATTACCTGACCAATAGTGCACAAGAGAAATAATGAGAAGTATTAAAGTCCTATTATATTTGATTGTATTACCTTGAAAGCATGGATTATTTCTGTGTTTTTATATAGTCCAACAAGCTGCACTAACAATTAAGAGAAAAGTTCTTGTAGTAAGTCCTCTAAGCTCCATAACAAAGCTAATAACATCATCAAAAAAAATACCAACTGATAAAAACCTTCCAAGATTGGTCTATCCAAAACCAGATTTTTCTCACATAAGCATGTACAATTCACAAACAAGTGATTCAAATATCAACTCGATTGATATAACTATAAATTTAATTTGTTTTCATCCTTTTTCTAACCGTTGATTCAAATATTCTTGAGGCAGCTTAAAAACTTTTGTGATTTTGTACTTTAGATCCATACAAAAATTAATTGCTCTGTCTCCATGTTATTTTTTTTTTCTTTGTCTTGCTTTGGAAATATTTTAGTGGAATCAAAAATAGGGGTATCAATGGTACCCATTTATCCATTATATGCGACCCGTATCATATTCATTGGATAAGAAGAGCTCAAATAAGAATTTTTTTTCGTTAACTTATCCGCTATGAATATAAGTTGTTTTAATTAAATTAATGAGTAGGAACATGAAAATGCTTCTATCATGTTAATTAACCCCCTTACATATGCTTATCTTCAAGGAATTGTAGGAATAGTAAAGTAGGTAAGTGACATTGACTTCACAGCAAATAATTTATATTTGAACCAACTTCACCGGGCCAGATACATTAACATCTTACCAAACAAATTAAATAACCAAACCTACTGGCTTCTCTATTTTATTTATATTATATATACTTCCAATATGTTAATTGCGTAGTTAGGTGGCAGAAGCCTATTGGCCTTTAACTATCCGAAAGTACGTACTCGAGTAACGCAATTAATTAAAAGTAAATAACAATTAATTATTAACGCTGTACATGTAATAAAAGGGGTCCCCTTCAAGTTCAAGAATTATATAAATATATGTATATATGTATTATCATCTTCACCTCAAATTCTCTCAAGATCTAGAAAGGATACAGAAGGGAAAGTAATGGCAACAGCAGTCGCAGACTCAAAACTAAGATGTCGTCCACATTTAAATTCTGTTTCAGAAATTGAAGAAGTGGATAGTATATATAAAGAACTAATTTCTACACTTCCAAAAGAAGAAAGAATGCCGCCATTTACGCTCCGAAAATACCAAGGTTTTTGGTACTCAGAACGACATCTTCCCGGTGCATTGGCAATGCGAGATACATTCAAGGCTCATCCCACAGATGTAATCGTAGCAAGTTTTATCAAGTCAGGTACCACTTGGCTCAAAGCCCTCACTTTCACATTAGTGCACCGAAATAAGTACACTTTTTCTAATCACCCTTTGCTTAAACTCAATCCTCATGATTGTGTTCCGATCACGGAACATAACTATGCTGCACGAGATGAACATTATCTCGAAACCCTTCCTTCTCCTAGAGTTCTAGGAACTCATTTGCCCTACTCAATGCTCCCAGAGAGCATCAAGACATCAAAATGTCCGATCGTTTATATTTGTAGAGAGCCAAAAGATGTCTTAGTTTCCTTGTGGCACATGGTTAACAGATTTGAATTGATCAAAGAGCCATTTCCTTTTACTCAAGCCTTCGAGTTATTTTGCGAGGGCCGAATACCATATGGTCCTCTCTGGGATCACGTGCTCGAGTATTATACGAAGAGCTTGGAAACTCCTGAGAAAATTTTGTTCCTAAAATACGAGGAGATGATGAAGGACCCAATTGGCGGTGTTATAAGGCTAGCAAACTTCATCGGTTACCCGTTTTCTGAGGAGGAGATGAAAGATGGTCTAGTGGAAGAGATCGTTGAGTTTTGTAGCTTTAATAAACTCAAAAACCTTGATGTCAACAAAAACGGAATAGGTGATGTACAAAATGACATCTTTTTTAGAAAAGCAGTAGTGGGAGATTGGCAAAATTACATGTCGACAGAGATGGCTAATAAGTTGGATGAAATTATAAAAGAAAAATTACATGTCGACCTAGGGTATAACACTGTATATTCAATCAATTAATTTGGTGATATTCCAGCTTGTATACCCTCACACCATCTCATTATTATGCAAATAGGTCCCTTAGTATTTACTAGAGGCTTTCATGCTCTCCTTCAGAGAGGTTATGTATGTATGTATGTATGTATGTATGTATGTTTATAAGCGGCCTGACTTGTCTCATATTTTCTTGGCTGTATTAATTACTTACGGTAAGTAAACCATGCCGATAGCGAAACTTTCCTAATTAACTATTTGTGCCAATACTGCGGAGTTTAATGTTTTGGATGTCTAGACTCTAGAGAGGCTGTGAAATATGAAATGATTCATTGTACCAATGTCCGCTTGGAATTTTCTTAAGAGAACAGCACAATTAATGCATTATTTAATGTGCTACGTACATATGGATGAATAACGACAACACCTGCCAACCTGCCAACGTTGTGGTAGCACAGTAGTTATGACATAGTCTTTTTATTGGAAAGGGCATAGGTTCGATTCTGCCTCTGCGCAGAACTTTAGAAAGTGAGTTGTGTGAGGTGTGTAGACAAGAAAATTTGTCTCGGCGTGACTAGTCACGTCACGTTAACGTCACGTTACGTCACGTGTGTCAATTACGTGATGTGACTCGCGTGATGCGTGACGTGATCACATTCTAGTGAAAATATACGTCACGTCACGTTACGCGAACCAGTCACGTCACGTCACGTCACGTGATTACGTTACGTCACGTCACGGTATGAAACATAGAGTATCCAACTTTTTTTTATATGTATAGAGTATTCAGATTTTTATTTTAGTGTAAGTTCAGTGATATTGGTACTCATGTAGTACTGATTTTTATTTTCTTTAATTTAGTCTAATGAATGTTTGTAATTTGAATTTTTAAAGTAATATCTGATGTAATATTTCCTAAAAAAAATAATCTTTACAATATTATTTAGTTGTTTTATAATTTTTTTATCTTTTTTTCTAAATTTTCAACAATTTAAATTAAAATATAAAAAATTGACACGGCTAATTTACGTCAAGACACGTCACGTCACGTATAGTCACGGCGTGACTACGCGTGACGTGACCATCTGCCACCATTTTAGTCACGTCACGTGACCAAATCACGGCGTGTTTGTCACGTCACGTCACGGCGTGTCACGTATTTCCTTCTCTAGCTGTGTATGCCTACGAGCTGAGATCAAACTAAAAAAAGACCAACAACACCTCAGCAAGTAATTAAGGGATTTGATTGGTTTCAAGCTAACTTTACCGGACCCAGCCCCATCCACACTAATAACTTCTCAAATAAAACAACTAATTGCGGTCAAAAATTGAAGATTTGTGCGTTATTTGATATGTTAGTATTTCGACAATTTTAATAATTAACTGTGAGATATGTTCTACAATTTTAATAATTAACCGTAAGATATGAAATACAATTTTAATAATTAACTGAAGATATGAAAGGTCAAAAAGTGACTGTAAGATATGTTCTACAATTTTAATAATTAATCAATTTATTGAGCTATTTAACTCAACATTTCGAATATAAAATTTTAAAATTTGATCTGTAAGTATTTCGACTGAAGTATTTATAAAAGCATATTAGCCAGACTATATACATACACTATCAACAAGGGTACTGATGTACTAATCGATGTGATTAACATTTCAGTGCAAACAATTAAACACGTGTTTCGGTGACGTGTCAAAATAAGAAAAACATTGTCCAATATGTTTTGGGGAAAAAAAGTCATTAGCAAAATAGTTTAGTTACAACTTACAACCACCATCAGAAGATTTTAGCCTATCTTTCTAATATCTAGGAATTGGATAGCAAGCAAGGGATTGAATGATCACCCAATCAACTTTGGGAGAGGGGGTTTTCGATGCCCATCGGACCAGAGTTTATTCAATGAGTGGTTTCTACCGTTCGATTCACTTCAAAATCTGTGCACACGGATATTAAAGTAAACAACACGAATATGCAGACCAGGACATAATTAACAGCAACAACTAGCAAGTTCAACTTTTAAACTTCATAATGAAATGTTAATCTTGTTACTAAGCCAGAACCACTAATTGCATCCTCTCCTCCTTTGGCTAGTTCATCTATGTATCTTCTCCTCCTGTAAGCACTACGACAGAATCCATTATCAGAGACCGGAATTCTGGTCTCTGATAGTTAAATCGACAGTCGCTAATAGTGACGCCGGTCGCTGAAACCCATTTTCGGTCGTTGATGCCCACCAGATGACGTCACCGGTCTCTGAATGACTTCATTCGGTCACTGATAATATTTCTGCGACCGATTTTTTTTTGTCGCTGATTTGTTGCTAATGTAAAAAAAACGGGTATCTGCGACCAAAACGGTCGCTGATATTTTTAGGTGACGTCAGCAAAATGTATTTGCGACCAAATAAACCGGTCTCTGATAGTTAAAAACGGTCGCTAATATTTTATCAATGACGTCATAAAAAGAGCATCTGAGAGTAAAAAAACTGTCACACCCCAAACCAGAATTTCTAGATTAATGTGTGACCAACATCGCCTCGTGTTTATTAATCATTTAAACACGCAAGGCTAAGAGTAATCATCAATAAGCAGCGGAAGCAGAATATAAAAAAACAAAAGTCGAACATTAGTCACATATCAGTAAATACACATACATATAATACAACAGTCCATGTCACATCCAAAACATAATCTAAACAAAAGACAATACATGCTCTATCAATCTCGTATACAAAAATAACAAATACGGGTTGGCAGATCAAATATGGCGATAATCCTAACCGTCAAGCGGAGTGGCCTTCAGGAATAGCTCCTGACAACTCCTGCGACGAATCGCCTAGTATGTGACCCATAACTATTTTCTCAGGAATCCTCTACGGTCAAAGCACTTTTACTTAAAATCTTACATGCAGTTATGCTTGAAATAAAATATGCACATGTGTGATCCTATCTTAGTATATAATAAAAAGCAAAAATACTTTTAATCATTAACATGATGAGATCATACTAATATGCCAACATGCAAAAGTTTCCTCAAATAAAAATCCAAGGAGAATATACTATTGATAGTCAAATCGGAAAAATCAGTATCGGATACTAAGTGTATAATTTATATAATAGTAGGACGAATAGAAATCACCTTGTGCTGTGCTAATCGGATCAAGGATCCTCAAGATATGTCTAAAAACTGCGATCAGATAGTCCAATGATACATGGTAACTAGTGACACCGAGCATTGCTCATAAGATCGTAGCACGCTAGCCGTTTGACATATCTCAATTCGGTGTTTGTTCATTTCTCTATAACGATCCATAACCAAACATATAAAATAGGAGAAATCATACAAAGCATGTCGTAAAAATAGTTAATCTCATCCCTCATGAGCAGGTGAGAACTCTACCGTCTGGTCAGATCAATAGGATTTGGGGCTCGAGTCCGGCCCCCGTACATCAAGACTCGAGTCCGGCCTTATGTACCCACATACACAATTCCACAAGGCTCGTGTCCGGCCTTTGGGATTCCGTTATAGGCAATGTAGCTCCTAATGTAGGTGGAAGTCACTCTAGGATTGTTCGTGCCTCAGGGCTCGAGTCCGGCCCGCACGTAATGGTAAAATGATCGAAAATAATATATATAATCAAAGCTCATGCATATAATATAAGTCCTAGAATACTATCTGGGAAGTCAAGTGACACCCCGACTCGTGTCCCATTCCACAAGCCGGAGCGCAGTCATTCGGCCTCTACTTAGCTCTCACCAAATGCATGCGTATAAATTATGCAATAATATATATCACCTCCTACGAGAAGATGACAATCTAATAACCTAATATTCTAATAATAATATGTATAATATTATTTAACTTATTCTACTCCTAATAAGAAAAACAGTAAATTCTTTATTTTTCGGGGCTTATGCAATTCTACCTATAGTGCAGAAAGAATAAACATGCTCTATAGTTTTAATGCATCTACTTAAAATAAAGTGCAGATGTCAGGTCAGGTGGAACGACTTGGTAAGAGTACGCCCATGAAAGAAAATAATTCAGATATCTTACACCTGTAGGGCTGAAGACGTGGCGGCTAACCCTCAGCGAAATCAACAGGGTCCTCAAATGCTCCGATCTGGGCGTCAGTCGGATCGGACCACAGATCAAGACTCATACGGGATCAGCTGATCTGAAATTACGTAATTTAAACTAATTAAAATCTATGGTAGACTATATTAACCCTCATCCCAATTAATTCAGTTACGTTAATATCTCGATAATTTTGGTTTAATAAAATTTTCCCAATCAGTCAGTCAGACTGCACCGATTCGGTCAGATATTGATCGTTCACCTTCACCTAATTTAGTTTAATTTCATTTAAATTATATAGTACCATTAATAATCTAATTTGAAGTTAATTTCTTTGTTAACTACAATTGTCGAAACATTCGCAAATTAATTAACCGCGAGTTACGATAACTATGCGTGTTCTACTTAATCTAATTTATCCTAATTACTTAGTTATTTGGGGATTCGTTCTTACATTAACCATAAGCATTTCGTATTGTTCGAATTTCAATTCGGAAATTAATTTTATAATTTAAAAGTTTCTAATACTATTATAGTACAAAATGTGCAATTTGTTTAATTATTATTAATTGTGTATTTAATTTAGCAAAGTTTAGTTAATTTATATTTTAGATGCGAAATTTAGTTATAAAATTTTAAAATAAAATCTTTAACGGATTTACATGATTTTACTATTTCTAACTAAATCGCAAAAGCTGTTATTTGGTTACTATTCTAATTATGCCGTTAATTTGCTATTTCAAATCTTAAGTATAAAAATAATATTTTTCGTTGCTAATTAATTGTCCTTATTAATTAACAACGAAATTTCATTTGGTATTAGAAATATTTAAACGGTATTAATTTAGAAATAAAACTTGTTATTAATTCCTTAATAGTATTTATCGTGTTGGGTGTTTTTATTTTAAATTAATTTAATGTGTTTCGGGATCATACATTGCCCATTCGGATCTTTGTATCTGCTCAAGTTATGTTATGAAACATCATACCCAGGGCTTTTCTAATTTAATTAATCACTACTCCTAAATATGAGTTCTACTTTTACCTTTCCTATTTCGTAATTCAAACCGAAGTTCGTGACGCAATTTAGTTTATGTTCTATCCTATCCTAATGTTTGTATTACATTTATATATAAAAAAAAATCATCTATACAAATTTTTAATTAAAACAACAATTTTAAAATCCAATTTTTCTCAACTCATAAATTTTCGGCCTAAGCCCATTTGCATTTAGAATTAAAATCGGCTCATATATATAAGTAATATAAAATTAGATTTTGAGTTTGGGCCTAAGCCCAAAAAAATGCATAAATTCAGCCAAGGCCGAATTCATCAATTTATAATACAAAATTTTCTTTTTAGGCCCCTACAATTATAATAATTTGTCTAAGGTTAGGATTTTTCACAAAAACCCCAACATCCTAATTTATTTGCATTTGGCTCCCTGTCATTTCAAAGTCTGGTTACCATTCACATAACCAAATCGCAAACACCAATCAACAGCATCAGTAAAGCCTCAACATAGCACCACACCAAACCAATGAAATCACCAAGAAAAATAATAAGCCCCAAATCAATCAGAACAAAGACCACCATAGAACCATATATACCACATCCCAATATATATGCATCAACACACATAAAACAGCACGCAAGCCTCACAGAGACAAGAAAATAGAACAAGGCCGGTACCAATGAGGCAAACAGACAACACACACAAGCAAGTCATAAGGTACCGACTGTGGTACTGGTAATTCAATACAGTAGTAAGCAAGCAAGAAGAAGGCACAGCCACACACAAAAATTAAGCATACACAACATCAATTTAAGATAAGGCTCAAGATTTTTACCCGAAGGAAAGCGAAATCGCAGAGACAAGGGAAAAAGGGCCGGTACCAAGGGAAGCACCTCGCCACACTGCCACCTCAAAATCAGTAAGCACCAAGCAAGGAAACAGCACCAAAACAGAAAAACAACCCAAAACCAGCACTAGAACAGCCCCAGAAGCAAAAATCGCAAGCAACAGTGGTAGACAGAAAAGAGAGCGAAAAGAGATTGTTTCTCGACACATGAGCGAAAGTAAAAGAGCAAAGAGACCCAAAAATGAGAGAGACAAAGAGAGATATAACCCAAAAAAGAGAAAGCCGTGCAAGGGCGCGGCTCAAGGCGTCAGAAATCCTGACAGGCGTGCGACCATGGTCTTCGGGAACCCATTTTTACAGAGCAGTTTTTAGTGCGTACAGAGTTCGAATTTTTGATGGACCAAAATACCCCTGCTCATCAGCGTTCGAATTTTATCAGAGTAAATCTTCTGCCTTTGATGTAGGGGTATTTTGGTCCATCAAAAATTCGAACTCTGTACACACTAAAAACTGCTCTGTAAAAATGGGTTCCCAGGTCTTCGCACATAAATGCGATGCGATCGACGTCAGTATACGGAGCAGAGGCAAAATTCGCAAAAAGGAAGAAGCGGGAACCTTGTGTTTTCTTCTCCAGGACGGTGGAAAAACAGAGAGTAGGGGTGAGTGGGGTTGCGTTGTAAGAGAAGGGAGGGAGCGGGATGAGTGGGGTTGCGTTGTATTCTGAAAATTGTAAACAAAACATATATAATCATAACATATATAATCATAAATATCAGAAAATTGTATTCTCCTGTCGCAGAAAAAATTCGACCGGCAAAGACGCTGGTCGCAGATGTGGTCGCTAATAGTCATGGTCTTCGATAATTTTCGTTTTTCTTTTTTTTTAGAGAAAAATCAACTATCTGCGACCAGCGTCAGCACCGATCTCTGATACCGGTCACAGTAAAACTATTCTGTTGTAGTTAAGGGAAAGAAGTGCCTACTTCCTCTTTAATATTACCTGACCAATAGTGCACAAGAGAAATAATGAGAAGTATTAAAGTCCTATTATATTTGATTGTATTACCTTGAAAGCATGGATTATTTATGTGTTTTCATATAGTCCAACAAGCTGCACTAACAATTAAGAGAAAAGTTCTTGTAGTAAGTCCTCTAAGCTCCATAACAAAGCTAATAACATCATAAAAAAAATACCAACTGATAAAAACCTTCCAAGATTGGTCTATCCAAAACCAGATTTTTCTCACATAAGCATGTACAATTCACAAACAAGTGATCTAGCTACAACTTTTTCTAAATCACAAAACTGAAAATGAGTTGAAAAGAAAAGGATATAGCACACAGGGACCTAAGTTTTGGATCGTGGCAGGGTTCCTTCTTATGGTTCCAATTGCAAAATATTAAAACCATATTCAATTGGAGTTCCACATGGGCTGTTAGAGATGGAATGGGATCTGCTGCGATCCGAATGGTGTGAACAGTAACTCTAAAATTTTTGTCTTTTCAAATTCAGTCATCTAATAATTTCCGTGCACGTATCTCAAAACATATAATTTTTCTGTGCACGAGTGTCGAAACAATTCAACAGTTGGATTTGGAAAAGCAGAAATTATAGGGTATTGTTCATGGGTAAAGAATCGCAGCAGATTCGGATCCGTTAGAGATGGCTAAACCATATCATTTTTTGTTTGCCAGCTGGTGCGGGACACCAATTGCGGTCCTATTAATTCAATCATTCCGTCCTACAAGACCGCCCTACATTCTCTATATATACATAGAGAAAATCGAGCTAATGTCATAACGTTATAATTTCAGTTTAAGTTATAATGAGTGGGTCATTGCGATTTTAAAGTCCGAACAGTTAATTTGAACCGCTCTACAAGATCTCTATATTAAAATGGGCTTGGAGACCAAATTTTATATTTTTTTTTTTTAAAAATTCTACTATTTATTAAATAAGTACAAAATCATTGTTTTCATATAATTCTGACCAATTCAAAATAGCAATTTTGTACCTATCTAAAACAACAATTATTTACTGCAAACCTTGCTGCATCAGTTAAAACTAAAACAAATTGACGTGGCCAATATAATTATGACTGCTTTTATAAAAAGTAAAAAAAAAAATTAAAACAGAGGCAAGAAACTCAAAATCAGAAGCATAATTGATTACTCAAAATCAGAAGCATAATTGATTACTCGATCATGGAATCAGAATTAGATGCATCAGATAGGAATCCACCGAATCAACTCAAACACTCGGATTTATTAAAAAAACACTTGTTTTGTATTAAAAAAAAACGAAATTATAAAAATATAATTACTCCAACAGTGATGTGAAGACAATAAATTACACTCATAAAAGACAACATAAAATACATTTTAATAAATTTTATTTCCAAAGCCGGTACAAGTAACTTCGTCAAGCTCCTTTCTGAGTCGCACATCTTTTCCTTCCCAAATTCTTCCGACTGGCCATGCAAAAACACAAATTAATTCGATTGATCAATGAAATAATGTAATTTTGCTCTAGATGCAAGATACGGATTGATCAATGAAATAATGTAATTTTGCTCTAGATGCAAGATACGGAGTGGAAATTTCACTCCGCTCGAATCTAATTTGGCTTGAATTTTTGTGCATAAAAATGCACATGTTCTTGTGCTTAGCAACATCATTTACACTTGTTTTTGTACTTAACAATCTCATTTATCGTTGTTCTTGCGCTTTGCAACATAATTTGTCCTTGATATTGTGCTTATGAACTTCATTTGCATTTGTTCTTGTGCTTAGGAACCTCATTTTCCCTAGTTCGTGTGCTTAACAACCTCAATTGTCGTTGTTCATGTGCTTCTTAACCTCTTTTGCCCTTGTTCTTGTGCTTAGCAACATTATTTACACTTGTTTTTGCGCTTAACAACGTCATTTGTCGTTATTCTTGCGCTTTGCAACTTAATTTGTCGTTGATTTTGTGCTTAGGAACCTCATTCGCATTTGTTCTTGTTCTTAGGAACCTCATTTGCCTTTGGTTGTCTGCTTAACAACCTCAATTGGCGTTATTCATGTGCATAACAACATCTTTTGCCATTTGATATTATGCTTATGAACCTCATTTGCATTTGTTTTTGTGCTTAGGAACCTCCTTTGCCCTTGTTCGTGTGCTTAACAACCTCAATTGTCGTTGTTCATATATGCTTCCAAACATCTTGAGCCCTCGTTCTTGTGCTTAGTGACATCATTTACATTGATTATTCTTATACTTGACAACCTCATTTACCGTTGTTCTTGCGCTTTGCAACATAATTTGTCCCTGATCTTGTGTTTATGAACCTCATTTGCATTTGTTCTTGTACTTAGGAACCTTATTTGCCTCTATTTGTGTACTTAACAATCTCAATTGGCATTGTTCATATGTTTAACAACATCTTTTTCCCTTGATCTTGTGCTTATGAACCTCTTTTTCATTTGTTCTAGTGCTTGAGAACCTCATTTTCCTTGTTTGTTTGCTTAACAACCTCAATTGTCGTTGTTCATATGCTTCTTAACCACTTTTGACCTTGTTCTTGTGCTTAGCAACGTTATTTACACTTGTTTTTATGCTTAACAACATCATTTGTCGTTGTTCTTGCGTTGGCAATATAATTTTCCCTTAATCTTGTGCTTCTAACCTTCAATTGCATTTGTTCCTATGCTTAGGAACCTCATTTGCCCTAGTTCGTGTGCTTAACAACCTCAATTGTCGATGTTCATATGCTTCTTAACCTCTTAAGAACCTCATTTGTCAGTGTTCTTGTGGTTTGCAACATAATTTGTCCTTAATCTTGTGCTTATGAACTTCATTTGCATTTGTTCATATGCTTAGGAACCTCATTTGCCCTTGTATGTGTACTTAACAACCTCAACTATCATTGTTCGTGTACTTAACAACTTCTTTTGACCTTGATATTGTGCTTATGAACCTCATTTGCATTTGTTCTTGGACTTAGAAAACTCATTTGCTCTTGTTCGTGTGCTTAACAACCTCAATTGTCATTGTTCCTATGCTTCTTAACCTCTTTTGCCCTTGTTCGTGTGCTTAACAACTTCATTTGTCGTTATTCTTGCGATTTGCAATATAATTTTCCCTTGATCGTGTGCTTATGAACCTCATTTTCATTTGTTCTTGTGCTTAGGAATCTCTTTTGCCCTTCTTGTTGTGCTTATGAACCTCATTTGTATTTTTCATATGCTTGGGAACCTTAGTTGCCCTTGTTCGTGTGCTTAACAAACTCAATTGTCGTTGTTCCATATGCTTCTTAACCTCTTTTGCCCTTGTTTTTGTGCTTAACAACTTCATTTGTCGTTCTTCTTGCGCTTTACAACATAATTTTCCATTGATCTTGTCCTTTGGAACCTCATTTGCATTTGGTCTTGTGCTTAGGAACCACATTTGCCCTTGTTTGTGTGTTTAACAACCTCAATTGGTGTTGTTCGTGTGCTTAACAACCATTTCCCTTGATCTTGTACTTATGAATCTCATTTGCATTTGTTCTTGTGCTAAGGAACCTCATTTGCCCTTGTTCGTGTGCTTAAGAACATCAATTATCGTTGTTCATATGCTTCTTAACCCTCTTTTGTCCCTATTTTTATACTTAGCAACATAATTTACACTTGTTCTTGTGCTTAACAACGTCATTTGTCGTTGTTATTGCGCTTTGCAACATAATTTGCCCTTGATCTTCTGTTTATTAACCTCATTTGCATTTGTTCTTGTAGGAACCTCATTTGCCCTTGTTTGTGTGCTTAACAACCTCACTTGCCGTTAATGGTGTGCTTAACAACTTCTTTTGACCTTGATCTTGTGCTTATGGACCTCATTTGTTTTTTGTTCTTGTGCTTAGGAACCTCATTTTCCATTGTCTGTGTGCTTAACAACCTGAAATGTCATTGTTCATATGCTTCTTAACATCTTTTGTCCTTGTTTTTGTGCTTAGCAGCCTCATTTACACTTGTTTTTGTGCTTAACAATCTCATTTGTCGTTGTTCTTGCACTTTGCAACATAATTTGCCCTTGATCTTGTGCTTATCAACTTCATTTGCATTTGTTCTTGTCCTTAGGAATCTCATTTGCCCTAGTTCGTGTACTTCACAACCTCAATTGTTGTTGTTCATATGCTTGTTAACCTCTTTTGCCCTTGTTCTTGTGCTTCACAACCTAATTTGTCGTTGTTCGTGCAATTTGCAACATAATTTTCAGTAGATCTTTTGCCTATGGACCTCTTTTGCGAATGTTCTTGTGCTTAGGAACATCATTTTCACTTGTTATTGTGCTTTGGAACCACATTTGTCCTTGTTGGTGTGTTTAACAACCTCAATTGGCGTTGTTCGTGTGCTTAACAGCCTCTTTTGCCCTTAATCTTGTGCTTATGAACCTCATTTGCATTTTTTTCATGCTTAGGAACCTCATTTGCCATTTTACGTGTGCTTAACAACCTCAATTGTCGTTGTTCATATGCTTCTTAACCTCTTTTCCCCTTGTTCTTGTGCATAACAACTTCATTTGTCATTGTTATTGTGCTTTGCAACATAATTTGCCTATGAGCTTGTGCTTGTGAACCTCATTTGCAGTTGTTCTTGTGCTTAGGAACGTCATTTGTATTTGTTCTTGTGCTTAGGACTCTCATTTGCCCTTTTTCGTGTGCTTAACAACTTCTTTTGACCCTAATCTTGTGCTAATGGAACTCATTTGCATTTGTTCTTGTGCTTAGGAACCTCATTTGCCCTTGTTCGTGTGCTAAACAACCTGAATTATTATTATTCATATGTTTCTTAACCTCTTTTATCCTTGTTCTTATGCTTACCAACAACATTTACACTTCTTCTTGTGCTTAACAACATTATTTGTCGTTGTTCTTGCGGTTTGCAATATATTTTTTCCTTGATCTTGTGCTTATGACCTTCATTTGCAATTGTTCTTGTGCGTAGGAACCTCATTTGTCCTTGTTTGTGTACTTAACAATATCAATTGTCATTGTTCATATGTTTTTTTACCTCTTTTGATCTTATTCTTGAGCTTAGCAACATTATTTACACTTCTTCTTGTGATTAACAACCTCATTTGTCATTGTTCTTTCGCTTTGCAACATAATTTGCCCTTGATCTTGTGCTTACGAACCTCATTTGCCCTAGTCCGTGTGCTTAACAACCTCAATTGTTGTTTTTCATATGCTTCTTAACCTCTTTTATCCTTGTTGTTGTGCTTAACAACATCATTTTCACTTGTTCTTGTTCTTGACAACCTCATTTGTTATTGTTCTTGCACTTTGCAACATAATTTTCCCTTTATCTTGTGCTTATGAATTTCATTTGCATTTGTTTTTGTTCATAGGAACCTCATTTGCCCTTGTTTGTGTGCTGAATAACCTCAATTGCCGTTGTTCTTGCGCTTAACAACTTCTTTTGACCTTGATCTTGTACTTATGAACCTCATTTGCCCAAAATCGTGTGCTTAACAACCTCAATTATCATTGTTCTTCTGCTTTTTAAACTCTTATGCCATTGTTCTTGTGCTTACCAACATCATTTACACTTGTTCGTGTGCCTAACAACGTCACTTGTCGTTATTCTTGCGCTTTGCAACATAATTTGCCCTGAATTTGTACTTACGAACCTCATTTGCATTTGTTCTTATGCTTAGGAACCTCATTTGCCCTTGGTTGTGTGCTTAACAACCTCAATTGGTGTTGTTCGTGTGGTTAACAACCTCTTTTGCCCTTGATCTTGTGCTTATGAATCTCATTTGCATTGGTTCTTGTGCTTAGGAACCTGATTTGCCCTTGTTCGTGTGCTTAACAATCTCAATTGTCATTGTTCATATCCTTCTTAACTTCTTTAGACCTTGTTCTGATACTTAATGACATCATTTATACTTGTTCTTGTGCTTAACAACCACATTTGTCGTTGTTCTTGCGCTTTGCGACATAATTTGCCCTTGATCTTGTGCTTATGAACTTCATTTGCATTTGTTCTTGTGCTTAGGAACCTCATTTGCCCTAGTTCGTGTGCTTAACAACCTCAATTGTCGTTGTTCATAAGCTTTTTAACCTCTTTTGCCATTTTTCTTGTGCTTAGCAACATCATTTACACTTGTTTTTGTACTTAACAACCTCATTTGTCGTTGTTCTTGCGCTTTGCAACTTAATTTGCCCTTGATCTTATGCTTAGGAACCTCATTTGCATTTGTTCTTGTGCTTAGGAATCTCATTTTCTCTTGTTTGTGTGCCTAACAACCTCAATTGGCGTTATTTGTGGGTTTAACAACCTCTTTTGTCCTAGATATTATGCTTATGAACCTCATTTGCATTTGTTCTTGTGCTTCAGAACCTCCTTTGCCCTTGTTCGTGTTCTTACCAACCTCAATTGTCGTTGTTCATATGCTTCTTAACCTCTTTTGCCCTTGTTCTTGTGCTTCGCAACTTCATTTGTCGTTATTCTTGTGTTTTACAACATAATTTTTCCTTTATCTTTTACTTATGAACCTAATTTGCATTTGTTTTTGTGCTTAGGAACCTCATTTGTTCTTGTTTGTGTGCTTAACAACCTCAATTAGCGTTGTTCGTATGCTTAACAACCTCTTTTGTCCTTAATCTTGTGCTTATGAACCTCATTTGCATTTTTCTTATGCTTAGGAACCTCATTTGCCCTTTTCCGTGTGCTTAACATCCTCAATTGTCGTTGTTCATATGCTTCCTAACCTCTTTTCCCCTTGTTCTTGTGCATAACAACTTCATTTGTCGTTGTTATTGCACTTTGCAACATAATTTGCCCATGAGCTTGTGCTTGTGAACCTCATTTGTATTTATTCTTGTGCTTAACAACCTCAATTGTCGGTGTTCATATGCTTCTTAAACTCTTATGCCCTTGTTCTTGTGCTTAGCAACATCATTTACACTTGTTCGAGTGCCTAACAACGTCACTTGTCGTTATTCTTGCGCTTTCCAACATAATTTACCCTTGAATTTATGCTTATGAACCTCATTTGCCCTTGGTTGTATGCTTAACAACCTCAATTGGCGTTGTTCGTGTGGTTAACAATATCTTTTGTCCTTGATCTTGTGCTTATGAACCTCATTTGCATTGGTTCTTGTGCTTAGGAATCTGATTTGCCCTTGTTCGTGTCCTTAACAATCTCAATTGTCGTTTTTTATATGCTTCTTAATCTCTTTTGACCTTGTTCTTGTGCTTAGCAACATTATTTAGACATGTTCTTGTGCTTAAGAACCTTATTTCTCATTGTTCTTGCAGTTTGCAACATAATTTGTCCTTTATCTTATGCTTATGAACTTCACTTGCATTTGTTCTATTACTTAGGAACCTCATTTGCCCTTGTTTGTGTGGTTAACAACCTCAATTGTCGTTGTTCGTGCGCTTAACAACTTCGTTTGACCTTGATATTGTGCTTATGAACCTCATTTGCATTTGTCTTGTACTTAGGAACCTCATTTGCCCTTGTTCGTGTGCTTAACAACCTCAATTGTCATTGTTCATATGCTTCTTAAGCTTTTTTGCACTTGTTCTTGTGCTTAACGACTTCATTTGTCGTTGTTATTGCGCTTTGCAACATAATGTTCCCTTGATCGTGTGCTTTTATGAACCTCATTTGCATTTGTTCTTGTGCTTAGGAACCTCATTTGCTCTTGTATGTGGGCTTAACAACCTCAATTAGCCTTGTCCGTGTGCTTAACAACCTCAATTGTCGTTGTTCATATGCTTTTTAACCTCTATTGTCCTTGTTCTTGTGCTTGGCAACATCATTTACATTTGTTCTTGTGCTTAACAATCTCATTTGTAGTTGTTCTTGCGGTTCGCAATATAATTTGCCCATCATCTTGTACTTATAAACTTCATGAGCAATTGTTCTTTTGCTTCGGAACCATATTTTCCCTTGTTTGTATGCTTAACAACCTCAATTGTCGTTGTTCATATGTTTTTAACCTTTTTTGACCATGTTCTTGTGCTTAATAACATTATTTACACTTGTTCTTCTGCTTAATAACCCCATTTGTCGTTGTTCTTGCGCTTTGCAATATAATTTGCCCTTGATCTTGTGCTTAGGAACCTCATTTGGCCTAGTTCGTGTGCTTAACAACCTCGATAGTTGTTTTTCATATGCTTCTTAACCTCTTTTATCCTAGTTCTTGTGGTTAGCAACATCATTTACACTTGTTCTTGTGCTTGACAACCTCATTTGCTATTGTTCTTGCGCTTTGAAACATAATTTGCCCTTGATTTTGTGCTTATGAACTTTATTTGCATTTGTTTTTGTTCTTAGGAACCTCATTTGTCCTTGTTTGTGTGCTTAATTGTCACACTCCGAGACAACCCGCCACGTAATCATACGTAAAGCGTGTGCACATCACCTACATTATCAATAATGAATACTCATGCATCATATTGAAATTAAACAAAGTCTTCTGACATCACAAATAGTTCAAGTACATAACTCACATTTAACATGAGATCAAGACTAACATCGCAAACAAAATGATAATTACCACGTTAGTCCATGTATCCACTTCTAAAGAGAGAATTTAAGTTTAACTAAAGAAATTAAAAAAATACTTGAGCCGTCTGCTCATTGGCTTCCTGATCCGCATCTCTCATATTAGTGCTCCTCGCCGGCTTCATCATTTTCTGGAACCCACATACATGTGGAACGGGTGAGAGTTCAAACAGTTTCTCAGTACGGGATTTAGTTCCAGTCCCGGAGTTTGTCAAATTCACTTATGTATACAAATAGGATATTAAAATTATATCCTTGAAATGCAATCTTACTAATATTCAATTTAAATCACACACACACACACACCCACCAATACACACCTTTTTAATCATCTTTCAAAATTCCGTTAATCTATTTCGTGTGCCTCACTAGGCAGTGAATTCATATGCCGCTAGGTCTTGGCGGTGATAGGACCGCCTCCATTTGCAATCGTGCACGCAACAGGACCGCATCAGCCTGCAATCACATCCGTGACAGGACCGCTTCCGCCTATAATCACGTACGTGACAGGACCGCATCAGCCTACAATCACATCCGTGACAGGACCGCTTTCGCCTACAGTCACGTTAACAAGGGGTCTAGTCGAACCCAGACCCAATGTATACATTCCAACATGCGTTCAACGCATATTGGCTCCTTTCCTTTAACTCATTCGTTACATTTTTCGTTCGTTTCATTTAACACAACACAACGCCATACTTCACACATCCTACTTACAAGTCTCATGATTAATATAAAATAATCCTATTAAATTTCTAAACAAGCCAAATGGGTCGTTCGATTCAACATGCACAATTCCATAAGTAAATAAATAAATAAAATGCATACAAAACAGTAAGTAACAATTTGACAATTTCCAAGAAACCCGTACCTGTTGTCGTCGGGTAGTTCACTCTTTGTCTCTACATTACTTCCTATTTCAGAACTCAGACCTAAAATATGTAACACGGTTTCTAAATTAATATTTATACATGTTTCTATTGATCTATTGTTAGACTAATCTTTGTGAAGTATGTACAATCTCAACATTATTCATAAGATATAAACAAAATATATTTTACTGCTATATATGATCAGATCACTCGAAACCATATGATTGAATTTATTTCTTATGAGGAAATGATCTATTGTTAGACTAATCTTTGTGAAGTATGTACTATATACTGTAGATAAGTTTTTGGATTATTCTATTTTTTTGTAAATAAAATAGCTTTGAGATTATCGGCGAATAAATCATTAAGTTATCAATGAAAATTACCATCAAATAAAATAATAGATGTAAATTAATAATTTGTAATAAAAATAGTTTTAGGGTATCGGTGAATAAATTCTTAGGGTTATCGGTAGAAAATTACTATAAATAAAGTAATACAATCTTTATAATAAAAATAATTTTAAAGTTATCGGTGAATATTTACCATCAAATAAATTAATAACAACTTTGGTGATATTATTCTATATTATATTAAGGTTCGTTGCACTTTGGTGATTATTCAATTCAAAGTCAAGTATTTTAAAATCTGATCCCTGTCAAGAACTTCGGTGCACTTCCAATCTTAATGAGAAAGTATATATATACATTTTAAGTACACTTCCAATCTTAATGAGAAAGTGTATATATATATATATTTTAAGTACCATGTATATATATACATAGATCAAAATGATTCATTTATATCATTCAAACGAATAATTCAACAACAAAAATATACATCATATTCTAAGTTATAAAAAAATTATATGACCATCTGTATGACTAAAATCAAGAAAATAGTTTTAGAATTTCATAACTAAAAGAATTATTATAGACTACTTGATTTTTTTTTGGATTATAGTTTAAATAAAATACAATCATGAATCCTTACAAATCTAGAATCAATATTTATTATAATTTAGATTACCTTGATGCAGACAAATTTCGGTCAAGCCCTTCTTGATTGGTGTGATGGAGAAAGATTGCTGCTTTCTTGAGACAATTTAGAACTCTCAGGATTTTTAAAAGGTAGATTTACGGTTTGAGATAAGGGAACCAGAGTATGATATTTATAACGGGCTTTTGAGCGGGGATACGGGGTTTTAATTAAAAAGGGCACGGTTATATCCGAAAGGGTGTAAGTTAATACTAATTGCAGGTGGTTATATTTTAATTTGAGTAGCTATCATTGTAAGATTTTTACGCTGCGGAACAATATGCTAAATTGGTCAACTTGTAAAAATATATTAACTTATAAATATATGTGAACTTCGGACAACAGTGATTTCTATTCAAGTTGGTTATTTTGAGTTACTTCACTAAAATAATAATATTTAATGAAGAGAGTGATGCTATTATGCTTTGCAAATTAAAAGGCCCATTTTAATTCGCGCTCATATCACGATTTCCAAAGTTCAAATAGCCGATCCGAACGTTAGATGTGTTCTCCATATTGAAATGTGCTTGGAGACCAAATTTTACATTTTTTGGAATTTTTTTTAGTATTTATTAAGCCACTTTAAAAATCGCTGATCCAACGGTGGCTCATAATGAACAGTGAAACCGTTGGATCAGCAATTTTCAAAGTGGCTTAATAAATAGTAAAAAAAATCCAAAAAATGTAAAATTTGGTCTCCAAGTACATTTCAATATGAAGAACACATCTAACCGTTCGGATTGGCTATTTGAACTTTGAAAATCGCGATATGAGCGCGAATTAAAAGGGGCCTTTTAATTTGCAATGCATAATAGCATCACACTATATATATATATATATATATATATATATATATATATATATATATAGGAAATTGCTAATATGCTACGCGTAGCATAGAGGGCCTCCGTGCAACGGCTCAAAATTTGAATTTTTAAATTCCTAACGGTCGATCCAAACCGTTAGATGTGTTCTACATATTGAAATGTGCTTGGAGACCAAATTTTATATTTTTTGGATTTTTTTTACTATTTATTAAGTCACTTTGAAAATCGCTGATCCAACGGTTTCACTGTTGGTTAAGACACCATTGGATCAGCGATTTTCAAAGTGGCTTAATAAATAGTAAAAAAATTCCAAAAAATATAAAATTTGGTCTCCAAGCACATCTCAATATGGAGAACACATCTAACGGTTTGGATTGACCGTTAGGATTTTGAAAATTCAAATTTTGAGCCGTTGCACGGAGGTCTCTATGCTACGCATAGCACCGTAGCCACGTCCTATATATATATATATATAAATAAACTATATATATCATATTTTAATTTGGTATTAAAAAATACATGGCGTTACATTCTTCCCCCTTCGAAAAGAATTTTGTCCTCAAAATTCCAAAACTAAATTGTATTTACTTTTACTCAAAATACATGGCATTACATTAATAACCTCAATTATCGTTGTTCGTGTGCTTAACAACTTCTTTTGACCTTGATCTTGTGCTTATGAACCTCATTTGCATTCGTTCTATTGCTTAGGAACCTCATTTGCCCCTGTTCGTGTGCTTAACAACCTCAATTGTTGTTGTCCATATGCTTCTTAACATTTTTTGCCCTTGTTCTTGTGCTTAACAACATCATTTGTCACTGTTCTTGTGCTTTGTAACATAATTTTTCCTTGATCTTGTGCTTATGAACCTCATTTGCATTTGTTCTGGAGCTCAGGAACCTCATTTTCACTTGTTTGTGGGCTTAACATTCTCAATTGGCGTTATTCGTGTTCTTAACAACCTTTTTTCCCTCGATCTTGTGCTTATAAACCTCATTTGCATTTGTTCTTGTGCTTAGGAAACTAATTTACCCTTGTTCGTGTGTTTATCAACCCCAATTGTCGTTGTTCATATGCTTCTTAACATCTATTGCCCTTGTTCTTGTGCTTAACAGCCTCATTTGTCATTGTTCTTGCGTTTTCCAACATAATTTTTCCTTGATCTTTTGCTTATGAACCTCATATGCATTTGTTCTTGTGCTTAGGAACCTCATTTGTCCTTGATCGTGTGCAACCCGAATTGTCGTTGTTCGTATGTTTCTTAACATCTTTTAACCAGGTTCTTGTGCTTAGCAACATATTTACACTTGTTCTTGTGCTTAACAACCTCATTTGTCGTTGTTTTCGCATTTTGCAACATAATTTGCCCTTGATGTTGTACTTATGAACTTCATTTGCATCTATTCTTGTGCTTAGGAACCTCATTTTGCCTAGTTTGTGTGCTTAACAACCTCAATTGTCATTGTTCATATGCTTCTTAACCTCTTTTGCCCTTGTTTTGTGCTTAGCAACATCATTTACACTTGTTCGTGTGCTTAATAACGTCATTTGTCATTATTCTTCCGCTTTCCAACATAATTTGCCCTTGAATTTGTGCTTATAAACCTCATTTGCATTTGTTCTTGTGCTTAGGAACCTCATTTGCTCTTGTTCGTGTGCTAACCTAAATTGTCGTTCTTCATATGCTTTTCAACCTCTTTTGACCTTGTGCTTAGCAATATTGTTTACACTTGTTCTTGTGCTTAACAACCTCATTTGTCGTTGTTCTTGCGCTTTGCAACATAATTTACCCTTGATCTTGTGCTTATGAACTTCATTTACATTTGTTCTTGTGCTTAGGAACCTCATTTGCCCTAGTTCGTGTGCTTAACAACCTCAATTGTTGTTGTTCATATGCTTCTTAACCGCTTTAGACCTTGTTCTTGTGCTTCACAACCTCATTTGCCGTTGTTCTTGGGATTTGCAACATAATTTTTCCTTGATCTTGTACTTATGATCTCATTTGTTATTGTTCTTGCGCTTTGCAACATAATTTTCCCTTGATCTTGTGCTTATGAATTTCATTTGCACTTGTTCTTGTGCTTAGGAACCTCATTTGCCCTAGTTCGTTTGCTTAACTACCGCAATTGTAGTTGTTCGTATGCTTTTTAACCTCTTTTGCCCTTGTTCTTGTGCTTAGCAACATCATTTACACTTGTTTTTGTACTTAACAACCTCATTTGTCGTAGTTCTTGCGCTTTGGAACTTAATTTGCCCTTTATCTGGTGCTTATGAATTTCATTTGCATTTGTTCTTGTGCTTAGGAACCTCATTTGCCCTGGTTTGTGTGATTAACAACCTCAATTGTCGTTGTTGGCACGCTTAACAACTTCTTTTGACCTTGATATTGTGCTTATGAATCTCATTTGCATTTGTTCTTGTACTTAGGAACCTCATTTGTCCTTGTTCGTGTGCTTCACAACTTCATTTCTCGTTGTTCTTGCGCTTTGCAACATAATTTTCCCTTGATCTTGTACTTATGAACCTCATTTGCATTTATTCTTGTGCTTAGGAACCTCATTTGCCCTTGGTTGTGTGCTTAACAACCTCAATTGGCATTGTTCGTGTGCTTAACAACCTCATTTGTCGTTGTTCTTGCGCTTTGCAACTTAATTTGCCCTTGATCTTGTTCTTAGATACCTCATTTGCATTTTTTTTATTGTGCTTAGGAACCTCATTTGCTCTTGTTCGTGTGCTTCATAACATCAATTGTCATTGTTTATATGATTCTTAACCTCATTTGCCTTGTTCTTGTGCTTAACAACTTCATTTGCCGTTGTTCTAGCGCTTTGCAACCTAATTAACCCTTGATCTTGTGCTTATGAACCTCATTTGCATTTGTTCTTGTGCTTAGGAACCTCACTTGCTCTTGTTTGTGTGCTTAACAACCTCAATTAGCGTTGTTCGTGTGCTTAACAACCTTTTTTGCCATTAATTTTCTGCTTATGAACCTCATTTGCATTTTTCTTATGTTTGGGAATCTTAGTTGCCCTGGTTCGTGTGCTTCACAGCCTCAATTGTCGTTGTTGCTTTGCTTCTTAACCTCTTTTGACATTGTTTTTGTGGTTAGCAACATCATTTACACTTGTTGTTGGGCTTAACAACCTCATTTGTCGTTGTGCATATGCTTTTTAACCTCTTTTGCCCTTGTTCTTGTGCTTAGCAACATCATTATTATACTTGTTCTTGTGCTTAAGAACGTCATTTGTCGTTATTCTTGCACTTTGCAACATAATTTGTCCTTGATCTTGTGCTTATGAACCTCATTTGCACTTGGTTGTGTGCTTAACAACCTCAATTGGTGTTGTCCGTGTGGTTAACAACATCTTTTCCCTTGATCTTGTGCTTATGAACATCATTTGCATTTGTTCTTGTGCTTAGGAACCTCATTTTCATTTGTTTGTGTGCTTAACAATCTCAATTGGCATTGTTCGTGTGCTTAACAACATCATTTACACTTTTTCTTGTGCTTAACAACCTCATTTGTCGTTGTTCATGCACTTTGAAACTTAATTTGCCCTTGATCTTGTGCTTAGAAACCTCATTTGCATTTTTTTCTTGTGCTTAGGAAACCCATTTTCCCTTGTTTGTGTGCTTAACATCCTCAATGGGCGTTATTCGTGTGCTTAGCAACCTCTTTTTCCCTTGATATTATGCTTATGAACCTCGTTTGCATTTGTACTTGTGCTTAGGATCCTCCTTTGCCCTTGTTTGTGTGCTTACCAAACTAAATTGTCATTGTTCATATGCTTCTTCACCTCTTTAACCCTTGTTCTTATGCTTAGTTACAGCATTTACACTTGTTCTTGTGCTTGGCAACCTCATTTTCTGTTGTTTTTCCACTATGCAACATAATTTTCCCTTGATCTGGTGCTTATGAACCTCATTTGCCCTTGTTTGTGTGCTTAACAACCTCAATTGGCATTGTTCATGTGCTTAACAACATCTTTTGCCCTTGATCTTCTGCTTATGAACCTCATTTGCATTTCTTCTTATGCTTAGGAATCTCATTTGCCCTTGTTTGTGTGCTTAACAACCTCAATTGTCGTTGCTCATGCGCTTATCTTCCCCTGACCTTGATGTTGTGCTTATGAACCACATTTGCATTTGTTCTTGTACTTAGGAACCTCATTTGCCCTTGTTCGTGTGCTTAACAACCTCAATTGTTGTTGTTGATATGCTTCTTAACCCTCTTTTGCCCTTGTTCTTGTGATTAACAACTTCATTTGCCGTTGTTGTTGCGCTTTGCAATATAATTTTCCCTTGATCTTCTGCTTATGAACCTCATTTGCATTCTTGTGCTTAGGAACCTCATTTGCTCTTGTTTGTGTGCTTAACAACCTCAATTAGCGTTGTTCGTGTGCTTAACAACCTTTTTTGCCCTTAATTTTCTGCTTATGAACTTCATTTGCATTTTTTTTATGCTTGGGAATCTTAGTTGCCCTTGTCCGTGTGCTTAACAACCTGAATTGTCGTTGTTCCTATGCTTCTTAACCACTTTTGTCCGTGTTATTGTGCTTAGCAACATCATTTACACTTGTTGTTGTGCTTAACAACCTCAATTGTCGTTGTGCATATGCTTCGTAACCTCTTTTGCCCTTGTTCTTCTGCTTAGCAACATCATTATTATACTTATTCTCGTGCTTAACAACGTCATTTGACGTTATTCTTGCACTTTGCAACATAATTTGTCCTTGATCTTATCCTTATGAACCGAATTTGCCCTTGGTTTTGTGCTTCAGAACCTCAATTGGTGTTGTTCGTGTGGTTAACATCCTCTTTTGCCCTTGATCTTGTACTTATAAACCTTATTTGCATTTGTTCTTGTGCTTAGGAACCTCATTTTCACTGGTTTGTGTGCTTAACAATCTCAATTGGCGTTGTTCGTGTGTTTAATAACCTCTTTAGCCCTTGATCTTGTGCTTATAAACCTCATTTACATTTGCTCTTGTGCTTAGGAACCTCATTTGCCCTTGTTAGTGTGCTTAACAACCTCATTTGTCGTTCTTCACTTTGCAACTTAATTCTCCCTTGATCTTGTGCTTAGAAACCTCATTTACATTTTTTTCTTGTGCTTAGGAACCTCATTTTCCCTTGTTTGTGTGCTTAAGAACCTCAATTAGCGTCATTCGTGTGCTTAACAACCTCTTTTGCCCTTGATATTATGCTTATGAACCTCATTTATATTGGTTCTTGTGGTTACGAACCTCCTTTGCCCTTGTTCGTGTGCTTAACAACCTCAATTGTCGTTGTTCATATGCTTCTTAACCTCTTTAGCTCTTGTTCTTGTGCTTAGTGACATCATTTCCACTTGTTGTTGTGTTTGATAACCTCATTTGCCGTTGTTCTTGCACTTTGCAACATAATTTTTCCTTGATCTTGTGCTTATCAACGTCATTTACATATGTTCTTGTGCTTAGAAACCTCATTTTCCCTTGTTTGTGTGCTTAACATCCTTAATTGGCATTATTCGTGTGCTTAACAGCCTCTTTTCCCTTTATATTATGCTTATGAACCCCGTTTGTATTTCTTCTTGTGCTTAGGAACATCCTTTGCCCTTGTTTGTGTGCTTAACAACCTAAATTGTCATTGTTCATATGCTTCTTAACCTCTTTAGCCCTGGTTCTTGTGCTTAGGAACATCCTTTGCCCTTGTTTGTGTGCTTAACAACCTAAATTGTCATTGTTCATATGCTTCTTAACCTCTTTAGCCCTGGTTCGTGTGCTTAGTGACATCGTTTACACTTGTTCTTGTACTTGACAACCTCCTTTGACGTTGTTCTTGCGCTTTGCAACATAATTTTCCCTTGTTCTTTTGCTTATGAACCTCATTTGCATTTGTTCTTCTGCTTAGGAATCTCATTTGCCCTTTTTTGTTTGCTTAACAACTTCAATTGTCGTTGTCCGTGCGCTTAACTTCTTTTGACCTTGATATTGTGGTTCTGAACCTCATTTGCATTTGTTCTTGTACTTAGGAACCACATTTGCCCTTGTTCGTGTGCCTAACAACCTCAATTGTAGTTGTTCATATGCTACTTAACATCTTTTGTCCTTGTTCTTGTGCTTTACACTTGTTGTTGTGTTTAACTACCTTATTTGTCGCTGTTCTTGCGGTTTGTAAAATAATTTACCCTTGATCTTGAACTTATGAACTCCATTTGCAATTGTTCTTGTGCTTAGGAACCACATTTGCCCTTGTTCGTGTGTTTAACAACCTCATTTGTCGTTGTGCATACGCTTCTTAACCTCTTTTGCCCTTGTTCTTGTGCTTAACAACGTCATTTGTCGTTATTCTTGCACTTTGCAACATAATTTGTCCTTGATCTTGTGCTTATGAACCTCATTTGCCCTTGGTTGTGTGCATAACAACCTCAATTGGTGTTGTTCGTGTGGTTAGCAACAACTTTTCACCTTGATCTTGTGCTTATGAACCTCATTTGCATTTGTTCTTGTGCTTAAGAACCTCATTTTCACTTGTTTGTGTGCTTAACAATCTCAATTGGCGTTGTTCGTGTTCTTAATAATCTATTTTGCCCTTGATCTTGTGCTTATAAACCTCATTTGCATTTGTTCTTGTGCTTAGGAACATCATTTGTCCTTGTCCGTGTGCTTAACAACATCATTTACACTTTTTCTTGTGCTTGTAATTAGTGACATCATTTATACTTGTTCTTGTGCTTCACAACCTCATTTGCCGTTGTTCTTGCGCTTTGCAACATAATTTTCCTGGTGCTTATGAATTTCATTTGCATTTGTTCTTATGCTTAGAAACCTCATTTGCCCTGGTTTGTGTGATTAACAACCACAATTGTCGTTGTTGGTGCGCTTAACAACTTCTTTTGACCTTGATATTGTGCTTATGAACCTCATTTGCACTTGTTCTTGTACTTAGGAACCTCATTTGCCCTTGTTCGTGTGCATAACAACCTCAATTGTCGTTGTTCATATGCTTCTTAACCTCATTTCTCGTTGTTCTTGCGCTTTGCAACATAATTTTCCCTTGATCTTGTACTTATGAACCTCATTTGCATTAGTTCTTCGACTTATGAACCTCATTTGCATTTATTCTTGTGCTTAGGAACCTCATTTGCCCTTGGTTGTGTGCTTAACAACCTCAATTGGCATTGTTCGTGTGCTTAACAACCTCATTTGTCGTTGTTCTTGCGCTTTGCAACTTAATTTGCCCTTGATCTTGTTCTTAGATACCTCATTTGCATTTTTTTTATTGTGCTTAGGAACCTCATTTGCTCTTGTTCGTGTGCTTCATAACATCAATTGTCATTGTTTATATGATTCTTAACCTCATTTGCCTTGTTCTTGTGCTTAACAACTTCATTTGCCGTTGTTCTAGCGCTTTGCAACCTAATTAACCCTTGATCTTGTGCTTATGAACCTCATTTGCATTTGTTCTTGTGCTTAGGAACCTCACTTGCTCTTGTTTGTGTGCTTAACAACCTCAATTAGCGTTGTTCGTGTGCTTAACAATCTTTTTTGCCATTAATTTTCTGCTTATGAACCTCGTTTGCATTTGTTCTTATGCTTAGGATCCTCCTTTGCCCTTGTTTGTGTGCTTACCAAACTAAATTGTCGTTGTTCATATGCTTCTTAACCTCTTTAGCCCTTGTTCTTGTGCTTAGTGATATCATTTACACTTGTTCTTGTGCTTGGCAACCTCATTTGCCGTTGTTCTTGCACTGTTCCACATAATTTTCCCTTCATCTTGTGCTTATGAACATCATTTGCATTTGTTCTTGTGCTTAGGAACCACATTTTCCCTTGTTTGTGTGCTTAACAACCTCAATTGGCATTGTTCATGTGCTTAACAACATCTTTTTTTGCCCTTGATCTTGTGCTTATGAACCTCATTTGCATTTGTTCTTATGCTTAGGAATCTCATTTGCCCTTGTTTGTGTGCTTAACAACCTCAATTGTCGTTGTTCGTGCGCTTAACTTCTCTTGACCATAATATTGTGCTTATGAATCTTATTTGCATTTGTTCTTGTACTTAGGAACCTCATTTGTCCTTGTTCGTGTGCTTAACAACCTCAATTGTCGTTGTTCATATGCTTCTTAACCCTCTTTTGCACTTGTTCTTGTGGTTAACAACTTCATTTGCCGTTATTGTTGCGCTTTGCAATATAATTTTCCCTTGATCTTGTTCTTGTTCTTATGAACATCATTTGCATTTGTTCTTGTTTATGTGCTTAACAATCTCAATTAGCGTTGTTCGTGTGCTTAATAACCTTTTTTGCCCTTAATTTTCTGCTTATAAACCTCATTTGCATTTTTTTTATGCTTGGGAATCTTAGTTGCCCTTGTCCGTGTGCTTAACAACCTGAATTGTCGTTGTTCCTATGCTTCTTAACCACTTTTGTCCGTGTTATTGTGCTTAGCAACATCATTTACACTTGTTGTTGTGCTTAACAACCTCAATTGTCGTTGTGCATATGCTTCGTAACCTCTTTTGCCCTTGTTCTTCTGCTTAGCAACATCATTATTATACTTATTCTCGTGCTTAACAACGTCATTTGACGTTATTCTTGCACTTTGCAACATAATTTGTCCTTGATCTTGTGCTAATGAACCTCATTTGTCCTTGGTTGTGTGCTTAACAACCTCAATTGGTGTTGTTCGTGTGGTTAACAACATGTTTTGCCCTTGATCTTGTGCTTATAAACCTCATTTGCATTTGTTCTTGTACTTAGGAACCTCATTTTCAATTGTTTGTGTGCTTAACAATCTCAATTGGCGTTGTTCGTGTTCGTAATAACCCTTTTTGCCATTGATCTTGTGCTTATAAACATTATTTGCATTTGCTCTTCTGCTTAGGAACCTCATTTGCCCTTGTTTGTGTGCTTAACAACCTCATTTGTCGTTGTTCTTGCGCTTTGCAACTTAATTTTCCCTTGATCTTCTGCTTAGAAACCTCATTTACATTTTTTCTTGTGCTTAGGAACCTCATTATCCCTTGTTTGTGTGCTTTACAACGTCAATTGGCGTCATTCGTGTGCTTAACAGCCTCTTTTGCCCTTGATATTATGCTTATGAACCTCATTTATATTGGTTCTTGTGGTTACGAACCTCCTTTGCCCTTGTTCGTGTGCTTAACAACCTCAATTGTCGTTATTCATATGCTTCTTAACCTCTTTAGCTCTTGTTCTTGTGCTTAGTGACATCATTTACACTTGTTGTTGTGCTTGATAACCTCATTTGTCGTTATTCTTGCACATTGCAACATAATTTTCCCTTGATCTTGTACTTATGAACCTCATTTGCATTTATCTTATGCTTAGGAATCTCATTTGCCATTGTTTGTGTGCTTAACACCTTCAATTGTCGCTGTCCGTGCGCTTAACTTCTTTTGACCTTGATATTGTGCTTATGAACCTCATTTGCATTTGTTCTTGTACTTAGGAACCTCATTTGCCCTTGTTCATGTGCACAACCTCAATTATCGTCGTTCATATGCTTCTTAACTTCTTTTGCCCTTGTTCTTGTGCTTAACAACTTCATTTGTCATTGTTCTTGCGCTTTCCAACATAATTTTCCCTTGATCTTGTGCTTATGAAGCTCATTTGCATTTGTTCTTGTGCTTAGGAACCTAATTTGCTCTTGTTTGTGTGCTTAACAACCTCAATTAGCGTTGTTCATGTGCTTAACAGCCTCTTTTGCCCTTAATTTTGTGCTTATGAACCTCATTTGCTTTTCTTATGCTTGGGAATCTTAGTTGCCCTTGTTTGTTTGCTTAACAACCTCAATTGTTGTTGTTCATATGTAACATCTTTTGTCCTTGTTCTTGTGCTTTACACTTAATGTTGTGTTTAACTACCTTATTTGTCATTGTTCTTGCGGTTTGTAATATAATTTACCCTTGATCTTGAACTTATGAACTTTATTGGCAATTATTCTTGTGCTTAGGAACCACATTTGCCCTTGTTCGTGTGCTTAGCAACCTCAATTGTCGTTGTTCATACACTTCTTAAGCTCTTTTGCCCTTATTCTTGTGCGTAACAACTTCATTATTATACTTGTTCTGTTCTTAATAACGTCATTTGTCGTTATTCATGCACTTTGCAACATAATTTGTCCTTGATCTTGTGCTTATGAACCTCATTTGCCCATAGTTGTGTGCTTAACAACCTCAATTGGTGTTGTTCGTGTGGTTAACAACCACTTTTGACCTTGATCTTGTGCTTATGAACCTCATTTGCATTAGTTCTTGTGCTTAGGAACCTCATTTTCACTTGTTTGTGTGCTTAACAATCTCAATTGACGTTGTTCGTGTTCTTAATAATCTATTTTGCACTTGATCTTGGGCTTATAAACCTCATTTGCATTTGTTCTTGTGCTTAGAAATCTCATTTGTCCTTGTCCGTGTGCTTAACAACATCATTTACACTTTTTCTTGTGCTTAACAACCTCATTTGCCATTGTTCTTGCACTTTGCAACATAATTTTCCCTTGATCTTGTGCTTATCAACCTCATTTACATTTGTTCTTATGCTTAGAAACCTCATTTTCCCTTGTTTGTATGCTTAACAACCTCAATTGGCGTTATTCGTGTGCTTAATCTTTGACCTTGATATTATGCTTATGAACCCCGTTTTTATTTGTTCTTGTGCTTAGGAAGCTCCTTTGCCCTTGTTCGTGTGCTTAACAACCTAAATTGTCGTTGTTTATGTGCTTCTAAACCTCTTTAGCCCTTGTTCTTGTGCTTAGTGATATCATTTACACTTGTTCTTGTGCTTCACAACCTCATTTACCGTTGTTCTTGCACTTTGCAACATAATTTTCCCTTGATCTTGTACTTATGAACCTCGTTTGCATTTATTCTTATGCGTAGGAATCTCATTTGCTCTTGTTTGTGTGCTTAACACCTTCAATTGTCGTTGTCCGTGCACTTAACTTCTTTTGACCTTGATATTGTGCTTATGAACCTCATTTGCATTTGTTCTTGTACTTAGGAACCTCAATTGCCCTTGTTCGTGTGCACAACCTCAATTATCGTTGTTCATATGCTTCTTAACTTCTTTTGCCCTTCTTCTTGTGCTTAACAACTTCATTTGTCGTTGTTCTTGCGCTTTGCAACATAATTTTCCCTTGATCTTGTGCTTATGAAACTCATTTGCATTTGTTCTTGTGCTTAGGAACCTAATTTGCTCTTGTTTGTGTGCTTAAACCTCAATTAGCGTTGTTCGTGTGCTTAACATCCTCTTTTGCCCTTAATTTTGTGCTTGTGAACCTCATTTGCATTTTTCTTATGCTTGGGAATCTTAGTTGCCCTTGTTCGTGTGCTTAACAACCTCAATTGTCGTTGTTCATATGCTACTTAACATCTTTTGTCCTTGTTCTTGTGTTTTACACTTGTTGTTGTGTTTAACTATCTTATTTGTCGTTGTTTTTGCGGTTTGTAATATAATGTCCTTGATCTTGAACTTATGAACTTCATTTGCAATTGTTCTTGTCTTAGGAACCACATTTGCCCTTGTTCGTGTGCTTAACAACCTCAATTGTCGTTGTTCATATGCTTTTCAACCTATTTTGACCTTCTTCTTGTGCTTATCAACATTATTTACACTTGTTCTTGTGCTTAACAATCTCATTTGTCGTTGTTCTTGCACTTTGTAACATAATTTGCCCTTGATCTTGTGCTGTGGAATCTCATGTGTTGTTCTTGTATTTAGGAACCTCATTTGCCCTCGTTCGTGTGCTTATGAACCTCATTTGCAGTTGTTCTTGTGCTTAGGAATCTCATTTGCTCTTGTGTGTGTGCTTAACAACATCAATTAGCGTTGTTCGTGTACTTAACAACCTTTTTAGCCCTTAATTTCCTTGTTCTTGTGCTTAGCAACATCATTTACACTTGTTGTTGTGCTTAACAACCTCATTTGTCATTGTGCATATGCTTCTTAACCTCTTTTGCCCTTGTTCTTCTGCTTAGCAACATCATTATTATACTTGTTGTTGTGCTTAACAACGTCATTTGTCGTTATTCGTGCACTTTGCAACATAATTTGTCCTTGATCTTGTGATTATGAACCTCATTTGCATTGGTTCACTTAGTAACTTCATTTCCCTTGGTTGTGTGCTTAACAACCTCAATTGGTTTGTTCATATGGTTCGCAACCTCTCTTGCCCTTGATCTTGTGCTTACGAACCTCATTTGCATTTGTTTTTGTGCTTAGGAACCTCATTTTCACTTGTTTGTGTGCTTAACAATCTCAATTGGCGTTGTTCTTGTTCTTAACAACCTCTTTTGCCCTTGATCTTGTGCTTATAAATCTAATTTTCATTTGTTCTTGTGCTTAGGAGTCTAATTTGCCCTTGTTCGTGTGCTTAACAACCCCAATTATCGTTGTTCATATGCTTGTTAACCTCTTTTGCCCTTGTTCTTGTGCTTAGCAACATCATTTACACTTTTTCTTATGCTTAACAACCTCATTTGTCGTTGTTCTTGCGCTTTGCAACTTAATTTGCCCTTGATCTTTTGCTTAGTAACCTCATTCGCATTTTTTCTTGTGCTTAGGAACCTCATTTTCCCTTATTTGTGTGCTTAACAACCTCAATTGGCGTTATTCGTGTGCTGAACAACCTCTTTTGTCCTTGATATTATGCTTATGAACCTCGTTTGCATTTGTTCTTGTGCTTAGGAACCTCATTTGCCCTTGTTCAAGTGCTTAACAACCTAAATTGTCGTTGTTGTTCATATGCTTCATAACCTCTTTAGCCTCTGTTCTTGTGCTTAGTGACATCATTTTCACTTCTTGATGAGTCTAAATTATATACACTTTAACACGGGTTTTACTCTGATTTTGCAACCAATTCCCATGCATTTTAGATTAATTTAATTAGATTTACACCGAAGAACCAAGTTACTTCTTCTATTCTATTTTGATTTCAGTTTGGAGATTTTCAACATCATGTACGGTCTCTGGGGCACTATGTGCGGCCGTACAACTATCTTTGAAGTCGCAATACCAATCCCATCAAAGAATTCCCAACTCAAAGAAAAAATGAGGCCATATATGCGGCCCCTCCTAGCCGCACAAACCAACAAAAAGGAAAAGGCCAACTCAGTGAAGAAATGCAGGCATTCATGCGGCCACCCCTAGCCGCACAACCTGGTAATGAATTCTTAAGAAGATTAGTGCGACCCTCTTAGCACGAACAGCCAGCCGCATAAAATGAAGAAGAACTTTGGACGAGTCAGAGGGATAATGCGGCCCAAGGTGCAGCCTCCCTAGGCCGCACAAAATAATTCCTCAGCGCTGCAACTTTGTGCCTCCACCCCTGGCCACACAGCTGGCCGCACCAATGCCCTGAAATGGAAAGAAAAATGATTTTGGCATACGATCTTCGCCAGATTTTCTTCCAGATCCTGCCTGATTGTTTTCCAAGTCACGAAATGGGTTATAAAAGAGGCAAGGAACACCAAGAGAGGCATCTGACCACAGCTCATAATCCATCTTCCATTCAAAACCTAATCTCTCCATTAATCTCTGAGGTGTTCAAGGGCAAAGAAAGGGGATCAGACGACTTTTCAAGGATGCTTAGCAAGAGAGAACGGAAGCATAGCTTGGGAATTGGTGTATTATATTTCCTTGTTATTTTCTTAGTTTATTTGCTTAGTTAATTGAATTGTTAATCATGAATGCTTTTGTTGTTGTAAACATGAGCGGCTAATCCCTCTTCTAGGGGCTTAGGTCGCGAATCATGAACTTGTGTTAATTTAATTGCTTGGAATATTTTCTTAAATGAGGATTGCTTTGAATTGATGTTTGGCTCTTATTTTATAAATTTGTGAGTTATGCATTACTTGTGTTTTTGAAACCACACCTTACGGAGGTGGTGACAGCCCTCTTGTCTTCAAGGGTGTTTAAGTCATTGATAAAATTGAGTCTTGTACACAAATTACCTTAGGGATAATAGATTAGATGGCCCAAATCGAGTCTACCCCTGATCATGAGAACTAAATATTGGACATGGAAAGTTGTGGGAAACCAATTTACGAGTACTTTGCAATCGGGATACTTAGAGTAAACTTAGTGATCGATACCAATTAGTGGAGTATTTAGCCTTCAATTAAATAACCCTATTAGGTAGTGACAGCCCTAAGACGAGGTACATTAATATGATAGGCTTGAAACATGAAAAGTATTGATCCTAAATGAAATAGGCCAACCTAGTTGGAACTCCCATCGAAACAAAGCATGAATCAAAAGAATAAACCAAGTATTGAGTTAACTAAGGGATTGTAGACCAAATGCCCCTAGACTTTGTTAATTTGATCAAAACCCCATTTTCTTATTTTAATTCTTGTTACAAACAAACTCTTCTCAGGTATTGAACCCAACAATCGTTAGTTTAGCAACAACCCCCCCCCCAATTTACTTATTGCATCTTATTTGAGATTAATTAATTTAGTAAAAAAAATTATGACTGCCTTAGTCTTTGGATCGATACCTATAATTACTACAAGGATAGATTGTGTGCTTGCAATTCAATTTGCTTTGCGTAATTAGGGTTTTATAAATTTAAAGCAAAACGTGTACGAAATAGACCAATTAATTATATACCCAAAATACACATCACTTGTTCTTGTGCTTGACAACCTCATTTGCAGTAGTTCTTGCACTTTGCAACATAATTTTCCCTTGATCTTGTGCTTATCAACCTCATTTGCATTTGTTCTTGTGCTTAGGAACCTCATTGGCCCTTGTTTGTGTGCTTAACAACCTCAATTGGCGTTGTTCCTGTGATTGACAACATCTTTTGCCCTTGATCTTGTGCTTATGAACCACATTTGCATTTGTTTCTAGTGCTTGGGAACCTCATTTGCCCTTGTTCGTTTGCTTAATAATTTCAATTATCGTTGTTCATATACTTAACAACCTCATTTGTCATTGTTCTTGCGCTTTGCAACATAATTTTCCCTTGATCTTGTGCTTATGAACCTCATTTCCATTTGTTCTTGTGCTTAGGAACCTCATTTGCCCTTGTTTGTGTGCTTAACAACCTCGACTGGCGTTGTTCATGTGCTTAACAACATCTTTTTCCATTGATCTTGTGCTTATGAACCTCATTTGCATTTGGTCTTATGCTTAGGAATCTCATTTGCCCTTGTTTGTGTGCTTGACAACCTCAATTGTCGTTGTTCGTGCGCTTATCTTCGTTTGACCTTGATATTGTGCTTATAAACCTAATTTGCATTTGTTCTTGTACTTAGGAACGTCATTTGCCCTTGTTCGTGTGCTTAACAACCTCAATTGTCGTTGTTCATGTGCTTTTTAACCTCTTTTGCCCTTGTTCTTGTGCTTAACAAATTCATTTGTCGTTGTTCTTGCACTTTGCAACATAATTTTCCCTTGATCTTGTACTTATGAACCTCATTTGTCCTTATTTGTGTGCTTAACAACCTCAATTCGCGTTGTTCGTGTGCTTAACAACCTCTTTTGCCCTTAATTTTGTGCTTATGAACCTCATTTACATTTTTCTTATGCTTGGAAATCTTTGTTGCCCTTGTTCGTGTGCTTAACAACCTCAACTGTCATTGTTTATATGCTTCTTAACCTCTTTTGTCCTTGTTCTTGTGCTTAGCAACATTATTTACAATTGTTGTTGTACTTAACTACCTTATTTGTCGTTATTCTTGCGCTTTGCAACATAATTTTTTCTTGATATTGTTCTTATCAACCTCATTTGCAGTTGTTTTTTGCTTATGAACCTCATTAATTTGTCCTTGTTTATGTGCTTAACAACCTTGACTGGCGTTGTTCATGTGCTAAACAACTTCTTTTGCCCTTGATCTTGTGCTTATGTACCTCATTTGTCATTTGTTCTTATGCTTAGGAATATCATTTGCCCTTGTCTGTGTGCTTAACAACCTCAATTAGCGTTGTTCGTATGCTTAACAACCTATTTTGCCCTTAATATTGCGCTTATGAACCTTATTTGCATTTTTCTTATGCTTGGGAACCTTAGTTGCCCTTGTTCGTGTGCTTAACAATCTCAATTGTCATTGTTCATATACTTCTTAATCTCTTTTGCCCTTGTTCTTGTGCTTAGCAACATCATTTACACTTTTTTTGTTCTTAACAACGTCATTTGTCGTTGTTATTGCGCTTTGCAACATAATTTGCCCTTGATCTTGTGCTTATGTATCTCATTTGCATTTTTTTCTTGTGCTTAGGAACCTTATTTGTCCTTGTTTGTATGCTTAACAACCACAATTGTCGTTGATCGTGTGCTTAACAACCTCTTTTGTCCTTGATATTATGCAACCTCGTTTGCATTTGTTCTTGTGGTTAGGAACCTCATTTGCCCTTATTCCTGTGCTTAACAACCTCAATTTTCATTGTTCATATGCTTCCTAACCATTTTTGCCCTTGTTCTTATGCTTAGCAACATCATTTACACTTGTTCTTGTGCTTAACAACCTCATTTGTCGTTGCTCTTGCGCTTTGCAACATAATTTGCCCTTGATCTTGTGTTTATGAACCTTATTTGTATTTGTTCTTGGGCTTAGGAACCTCATTTTCTCTTATTTGTTTGCTTAACAATCTTAATTGTTGTTGTTCATATGCTTCTTAACCTCTTTCGACCTTGTTCTTGTGCCTAGCAACATTATTTACACTTGTTCTTGTGCTTAACAACCTCATTTCTCGTTGTTCTTGCATTTTGCAACATAATTTGTCCTTGATTTTGTGCTTATGAACATCAGTTGCAATTGTTCTTGTGCTTAGGAACCTCATTTGCCCTTGTTTGTGTGCTTAACAACCTCAATTGTCGTTGTTCGTGTGCTTGACCACTTCTTTTGACATTGATCTTGTGCTTATGACCCTCATTTGCATTTGTTCTTATACTCAGGAACGTCATTTGCCCTTGTTCGTGTGCTTAACAATCTCAATTGTCGTTGTTCATATGTTTTTTAAACTCTTTTGTCCTTGTTCTTGTGCTTACAAAACTCATTTGTCGTTGTTCTTGCACTTTGCAACATAATTTTCCCTTGATATTGTGCTTATGAACCTCATTTGCATTTGTTTTTGTGCTTAGAAACCTCAGTTACCCTTGTTTGTGTGCTTAACGACCTCAATTAGCGTTGTTCGTGTATTTAACAACATCTTTTGTCCTTAATCTTGTGCTTATGAACCTCATTTGCATTTTTCTTATGCTTAGGAACCTCATTTTCCCTTGTTCGTGCGCTTAACAACCTCAATTGCTGTTGTTCATATGCTTCTTAAATTCTTTTGCCCTTGTTCTCGTGCTTAAGAACATCATTTACACTTGTTCTTGTGCTTAACAACGTCATTTGTCATTGTTCTTGCGCTTTGCAACATAATTTGCCCTTGATCTTGTGCTTATGAACCTCATTTGCATTTGTTCTTGTCATTAGGAACCTCATTTGCCCTTGTTTGTGTGCTTAACAACCTTAATTGGCGTTGTTCGTGTGCTTAACAACCTCTTTTGCCCTTGATCTTGTGCTTATAACCCTCATTTGCATTTGTTCTTGTGCTTAGGAACCTCATTTTCCCTTGTTTGTGTGTGTAACAACCTCAATTGATGTTGTTCAACCACTTTTTCTCTTGTTTTTGTGTTTAACAAGCGCATTTGTCAATGTTCTTATGCAAAGAAAGCTTATTTGTCCTTGTTTATATGCTTAGCAACCTCATTTTCGGTTGTTCTTGTGCTTAGCAACATCATTGGCCCTTGATCTTGTATTTTTCAACCTCAGTTCCATTTATTTTTGTGTTTGGAAACATCATTTGGCCTTTTTCTTGTGTTTAGAAACTTTAATTTGTCATTGTTCTTGTGATTATCAACATCATTCGCATTAGTTCTTATTCTTAGCAACCTCATTTTCCCATGTTCTTTTGATTAGCAACATGATTTGTATTTAGTTCTTGTGCTTAACATCCTCATTTGTCATTGTTTTCATACTTAGTATGCTTGTTATTGTTCTTGTGCTTATCAACCATTTTTTCTCCAATTCTTGTGTTAAGTAAGCTCATTTCACAAGTTCTTGTGCAAAGAAGCCTCATTTTTCCTTGTTCTTGTACTTAGCAACCTCATTTACTGTTGTTCTTATGCTTAGCAACATCATTAGCCCTTGATCTTGTGATTAGCAACCTCATTTGTATTTGTTTTTGTCCTCAGTAATCTCATTTGTCCATGTTCTTGTGCTTAAAAACCTCATTTGTCATTGTTATTGTGATTATCAACATTATTTGCATATGTTCATGTGCTTAACAACCTAATTTGCCCTTATTCTTGTGCATAGCAACCTTATTTGCACTTTTTCTTGTGCTAAGCAACATAATTTGCATTAGTTCTTGTGCTTAACAACCTCATTTGTCATTGTATTTCTGCTTAGCAAGCTCATGTGTTATTGTTCTTGTGCTTATCAATCACTTTTGCTCTTGTTATTGTGTTTGGCATGCGTATTTGCAATGTTCTTGTGCAAAGAAAGCGCATTTGCCCTTATTCATATGCTTAGCAACCTCATTTGCGGTTCTTCTTGTACTTAGCAATATCATTTGCCCTTGGTCTTGTGTTTATCAACCTCATTTACTTTTGTTTTTATGCTTTGGAACCTCATTTGACCATGTTCTTGTGCCTAAACATTATTTGTCATTGTTCTTGTGATTATCAATATCATTCTCATTAGTTCATATGCTTAGCAACCTCATTTGCTCATGTTCTTGTGATTAGCAACCACATTTGTCATTGTTTTTATGTTTAGCAAGCTAATTTGTTGTTGTTCTTTTGTTTGTCTACCACTTTTTCTTTTGTTTTTGTGCTTAATAAGCGCATTTTCCAATGTTCTTATGCAAAAAAAGCTCATTTGCCTTTAATATTTTGCTTAGCAACCTCATTTGTGGTTGTTCTTATATTTAACAACATCATTTGCCCTTGATCTTGTGCTTATCAACCTCATTTGTATTTATTTTTGTGCTTAGGAAACTCATTTGACCTTGTACTTGTACAAAAAAAAAACAAATTTGTCATTGTTCTTGTGATAATCAACATCATTCACTTTAGTTATTGTGACCCCTTTTGCCACTACTCTTATTATTCATTAAAAAAATATGGAACATGTTTTAGAAAAAATATCAGTCTTCGAATTAGTTGATTGCTAAGGATAAATGAGTTATTTCTCTACTTCTGAAACTTACACAAAAAAACATTCTCTACTTCCGGTTTAATCGGTTTTGGACCAAACTGAATTAGTTCGGTTCAAACGGTTCGGTTTTTTCGGTTTAATGGTTCGGTTCGATTTGCTTTTTAAACCGAATTATAACTTCGGTTCGATTTGGTTTGAAATTTTCAAAACCGAAGTAACCAAACCGACCGAACTTTTATATATTATGAATTTGGTCCGGACCGCCCCGGTTTATTTTTTAATATTCCCGGTTTATTTCTTAATTACTTTAAATACTTCAGTTTATTTCTTAATATTCCGATTTATTTCTTAATAGTCCAATTTATTTCTTAATATACTTCGGTTTATTACAAAACAATTGCTTTAAATAAAAAAATTGATATATTTCGATTTGAACCGAACAAACCGAAATAAAACTTTGGTTCAGTTCTGTTCGATTCGGTTCTATTTTTGAAACCAAATTATAACTTCAGTTTGACTAGTTCGGTTTGGTTTGAACCGAACCGATGAACACCCCTACACAAACTAACCATTTAACCTGAACAAAATAATGTGTTCATATCAATTCGAAAAAAATGGAATTCGGAACTAATTTAGAAGCCTGCTTTGTAATCTCAAAATAAACTAATTAATTTAGTTATGGGTCTGGCCTGTTTAAGAAATTTGCTTCTTTTTTATTTTGATTCTCTTTAGTCTGTAGGCAATTTGGGATTTTGATAAATTAAAGGCCCAACCCTCTTGGGCCTAGTTGTCTTTGGGTCGCAAATCAATGGTTTCTCTTTACTGGAAGAACAGAGTGGGTCCGATACCATCGAACCTACTTTTAGATTCAACGAGCTCTAGAACCATCCGATTCATCTTAAGATCTGTGCGCACGAAATCAAATCATACACGTACAAATTTAAAGCATTGTACACGAATCATAAAGCATATTGAACGGTGATTGAACCCGTCGAACCAAAGACTCTCAAGTTCTTTTCTGGTAAGTAATGTTTTTCATATTTCTCAATTAAAAAAAAAAATGTTGGTACTTGGTACTGGTACAAACAGCAAAAGACAGTATACACAAATACAGATTTTCATTTTGATATTATTTGCTACAAGTGGGCAACTTTTGCTCCTTCTCAATAGCAACAGCAATACAGATTTCATTTTGATATATTAATATGACAATAAAACTCTTCCAGATGTACCCTTTTCAAAATCCTTTCAAAATAGTATCCAATCATCACAAGCATTAACAGCAATAATCCCGAATAACATGAATATGCTCATCAAGAATAAACATATTACAAGATCATATATTGTAGAAGTTAAGATAAAGTAAAAGGATTGCTGTTAAAAGTTACAATTCAGAACCCTTAATTTCTATGATTTTCATTACCAGTTCCTACTCAAGTTAGTGGTGGCAACCAGTTTAGTCAGATATCTGTACGTAGTAGATTTTGATATTATACATTTTTCATGGGCTAATTTGTAGTTTAGTCTCTAATTCATTGTTAAGAAACAAAAAACAACATAACCAAGTTGAGTCGACTTCAATCTGTCATCAAACTCTTAACTCAGACCCACAACCCGTTAACCCGTCGAATCAAGACATATATGGTTATGCCACTTAGGTTATCACGTCAGATCAGGCCAAGAATTGTCACCAAAGCAATATTCACCCAAGAAATGCCTTACTGAAACTGAAACTGACAATACTCAGATCAGATAATGAATCTTTGAAAAGAAAATGGAAATTTTCCTTTTCTTTTTGACAGTCAAAATACAACTATGTTTCACAAAATTTAAAACTCTGTACAACAACTAGATCTGTGGAAAAATAATGTATAAACATCTTTTTTCATACCATAGCTAGGTTAGGAAGCTGTTGATATGTACCCCGATTCGGTTCACAGCCCTGAATCCGCATCTGCTTGTACATCTCATAAGCTTCTTCTATCCGATCTGATGACCCGTACCCGTTAATAAGCGAATTGTAGGTGAAGACAGTTGGTTTGAACCCTCTTTTTTGCAATTCTTCGAACATCTCCTTTGCATCAGTAAGCCGACCTGATTTCCCCAAATAGTGAATCAATGTATTATATGTATATAAATCTGGTGAAATCCCTTTCTCTTTCATTTCATTTAACAAGGTCATGGCCTCATCTAGCCGTCGTGATAACCCAAACCCGTTTATCATCAGATTATAGGCATATATATCGGGTTCAAGGCCCATTAACCTGATTTGATTGAAATAATAGAGAGCCTCGTCTGTTCTCCCCACTCTGCAGAGTATATCTATTAGAATAGTATAGGATTGAACATCAGGTTTAATTCCCTCTTTTTCCATCCTTTTGAAAATATACCAGGCTTTATCAATTGAACCCGATCTTTTGAACCCGCTAAGGAGAATGTTGTAAATCGCACAATTGGGTTTACATCCGGTAGCTACCATCTCATCGAATAAATTCTCGGCCTCTTCATATTGACCCAATTCCATAAGCCCATCGATCAACGGGCCATACGTGCAAGGTGTCAGCACGAAATCCTCTTCGATCGATTTTTTGTAAAAGGAAAGGGCTTGATTGAGATTTCCTGATTTGACAAGGTTAGAAATGATAATGTTGTAAACCACAATGTTAATTTCACATTTTACAAATTTCATCTCCTCATATAACTCCAGCATTTCATCGGTCTTCATTGATTTCCCGAGAGTGTCTAATAGAGCATTGTACGTACAAACATCAGGGGTATAACCGGCATTTTTCATATCTGCTAACACATCACGTGCCATAGCAATAAAATTTGATTCGAGGAGGCCGGTAATAAGTGAACTGTATGATTCGGTTGATGGAAAGATAGCGTACCTCTTCAAGCGGTAAAATAATTTGTGAGCAAGTAAGGGTCTCTTTTGCTTGCAAATGCTCCTGATCAAAGGACCCAAAAAGAAATCAAATCGAAATATACCCTTTTTCACGCCTATTACAGCAAGACGTATTGATTTCTCGACCCCGGCCTTGTTGATTATTCCTTCAAATAGATTCACCAAGAGGGACATAGTTTTAATTCCATTTTTTCCGAGGACGTTTTCGGAAAATATCCTCATCGTCTCGCCTACAAGTCCCATTCTAACAAAAACAGGAATCACAGTACACAAAATTGCAAAATCGGGCAGCAAAACCTTTCTCATTTGATGGAAAAACCAGAATGCAGTATCATATCTATCCTCTTTAATCAAACCATATATCACAGTATTATAAGAGAGAAGGTCTGGCATGCAGTCCCCTCTCTCAGACATTTCGTAGAACACCTTCAGAGCATGGTCAACCTCGCCATTTTTACACAAACAATCAATAAATGTGTTGTATGTTATAATATCAGGAGAGCAATTTGGGAATTTTCGATCCGAACACATTTCTTCAAATAGGATTTTAGCCTCTTTCACTTTCCCTTCTTTCCCTAAACCTGCTATTAGTGTATTATAGGTTGAAACAATCGGTTTGAGACCTAGTTTCTCCTTCATAGTATTGAAAATTTGCCAAGCCTCTTGTTCCCGTCCCGCTTTGTAAAGCATGCTGATTATAGAATTAACTGTGAGGGTATGAGGCTGGCACTCACTCTGGAGCATTTCCTCGAACAGTTTCATTGCTGCGTCGGTTTTACCTGCCTTGTTGCAACACTTGATCATCATGTTGTAAGTAATCGAATCCGGGCTGGACCCGATTTCACGCAATTCTTGTACAATCTTTTTGGCCTGAGTAAGCATCCCAGACTCAGCTAGACCCATCAAACATGCATTGCACGCAATTATGTTTGGTGCAATTCCTCTCTCTTTCATGGCATTATAAATTTCAAGAGCTCGGCCGTGGTCTCCCAATTTACCATAAAAATCAATAAATAATATATATGAGTGGACAGTCGGTTTCGGGCCGTGAGTTTCCATACGACCAATAAGCCACCGAGCTCTTTCTACCTCGTTATTTCCAAGAAGGCCACTAATTAGGTTGTTGTAAGTATAGTCATTCGGAGAAATGCCTTTCTCTTGCATGTAATCAAGCATAGAAAATGCATCTTCTATCTTACCACTTTTACATAAGGCATCAATATAAGTGGTATAAGAGACCACATCGGGTTCATACCCGTCAGATATCATCGCATCCCAGAAAGCCTGAACAGAATGGAGATCTCCATTTTCTCCGAATTCATCAAGTAAGGTGTTATATGCAACCAAATCAGGTTTCCAATCCATTTCTTTCATCTCCCAAAACAACCCCTTTGCTTCCTCAGCCCGACCCGCTTTGCACAAAATCTCTATAAGAACCGTGTACGTAACTACATCCGGTTTACAACCTTTATCTGCCATTTTACGAAAAACCATAAAAGCAAGATCGGTTTCACCAGCCTGGCCGAGGATTTTAAGGCAAATTGTAAAAGTGTACACATTTGGCTTGAGACCGAAACCCTCCATGTCATGCATAAGCCTCATCACCGTCTCAGTATCTCTCCTCTTCCCCAATTCTGACACAAGGGAAGAATAGGTCTTATGAGTAGGGACAATTTTTGCATCAGAAACCATGCAATCGTATACCTCAACCGCTTGCCTGACGAACCCTGATTGAAGAAGGAAATATATCAATCCATTATATGAGTAAGGGTTTAGAATAAAGCCGGCATCTTTCATCCTCTGAAGTGCAAATGGCGCCGCCTTGAGACCGCCTTTTACGGATAAACACTTGAAAATAGATAAAAATGTTGCCGGGCTACGGTTAACAATCATCTTTTGCATTAAATCAAACACCTCAGCCATCTCAGCAACTTTACCATGGGTTTGCAACAGTTCAAGCATGTAATTGCACGACTCGGTCGTATGAACCTTCCTGGGTTGCTTGGCCATTGTTCTGAAGAGAGACAAAGCTTCAATTGGGTCGGGAATTGAACGGAGCAATGGGACCACATTGTCAGAATTCACCTCAAACTGCCGCAGTTTGTCCCTGAATTGTTTACTGTAATACTTTGCCGCACACAACCGCCACCGACCTGATTTGGGTTTAAAGCGGCGCGTGAGATATCTAGAAGGAGAAGGTCTGAAAGGCGGGAGCTTTTGCGTGTGTAGAGAAGGGAAATCAGTGAAAGAACAGAGCTCCATGGTATGGTAAAGCTGTTGTAAATATGGATGTAAACGAAGTTAAAATCGAATAAAAAAATGGAGGTTTCGCATGTTTTCTTCTTCTTCGCTGCGAATGGAGTAGTAGCGAAGTTACTATAAGAGCTGCTGCTCACTCGAGAGGGGAGAAGGAGATATTGAGATTAGATTTTTTTTCTCTTTTTTGTTTGAAGTTAAAAGCCGTAAACCAGAACTTGTCACCTCTGAGTTATTTTCAAATTTTGAATTAATATCATTACCGTCCGATTTGAATTCACACGAACATTAAAGATACGGATTTTGATTGAACGGTTGTCTGAGTTAACTCAAACGATGAGTTACTGCAGAGAAATATTTTTCTTATTATTAGGTAATTGGTGGTGGCTGTTTGGCAACAAACATCTTGGCGCAAGGCCCGTAAAAGCCCTGCACCAGAAAATTTCTCCGAATTGGTCATTGCCTCGTTGGTTGTTGGTAAGATAATTTTTTTACTCGGAAGATTTTTGGTAGACAATTTAACACAGAAGTTTCGACTTCATGCAGCGCACTATCTATCGCATTAAAATACACTGTATATTATTTGTGCATTGTGTGAAGTCAAAATTGCTTTGTTAAAAGTTTTGCTCAGATTTTGGGGTTTAAAGCCATCCAAAGATAGCGAGCGGGATATCGGATCATAAAATATGTTTCATTTACGGCCAAATTGTTTGATTTGTGTTGATATTCGTGCGAGCAAATTGAAATCTTCACTAATTTTAACTGTCTGATTTAATTGAAATATGTTTCATGTTCAATTTCGTGCTAATAAATTTGAATCTTCCTTAATTTTAATGTGAATTTAAACCGTTCGCTCAATCTCGATGTGAATCAAATGGTTTAAATTGAGTGTCTCCTCTGTCTTGTTTAATATTCACAAAGAATCACTTATTTTGAATTTTGAATATGCGGTCACTTACACAAAAAGCATTGCCTTTTGTCTCTAAATTTATGCATGATAAGATAATTCTAAGTTTAAGTCAGACAGAACGACCTCATCTAGTCTCGTTCCTGACCTGGTCTATCAACTGTCTCATTCGGATCAGGTCGAGTATGGATTCGTATGACATGTTGTAAATTTTAGTACCATTCGATACATATAAGTGATGATGATGATAATGATTATGAAGAAAAAAAAAAAGTAATGATGATGATGATGATGATGATTGTGATATAATGACAATAATAATGATGACAATAAAGATAACAACGAAGATTATCATAATTTATTTCCTTAGAATCAAATATACGTACGTATACACCACATACATAATCATGTAACATCTTGATTAAATGAATTCCTCATTTCTCTAAAAAAAAATTATATAGCTTCTGTATAGAAATATGAAAATTTCAAAATTACGACACATTTGTAAGGTTAATAAAAGTACAATTTCCGTAATCTTCCCAATTGAGGGTAAACATATATTTGTGAACAATAACTTTAGAACTATGTTAAATTGTCTTATTTATTCTCAATAGTCAATATTGTGGTGTCAAAATACAGAGAATAGGAAAGGAACAGAAGAATCTTTTCGGAAAAAACCATTGATCATATTAATATATGAGACGATAATGGATATACACAATTGGCAGTGTGCTTAGTATCAAGGGTAGAATAGGAATAGTCGATCATGCAAGAAATTATTGTACTTTATTAGCAATTTTATTTCAAAATTAATTTTTGTGTAAGTTAGTCTACTTGTAAATAACTTTTCTTATTAATATATTTGTTGTTTTCTTATTAATATATTTGTTGTTGGAAATTGTCGCTAATTTTAGATGTGTGTGTGGTATTGTGTTTGTGCGTTGCAATAGATACGTATTATAAGAATTAACATTAAAATTGAATAAAGAGGCAAATAATAACTAATAATAATAATAAAAGAAACAATAACAAATAACTGCTTTAGTTCAACAATATTCTTTGCAATAAAAATGGAAAAATGTCTTCCTCAGTATTTGTGTTAAAATTTAATTAAATTAAATGTGGAAATATATCAAGAAATAAATCAATAATATGTCTTTTTTATTCACTTCTAAAAATGAATAAGAGATAGGCAATTGGAAAATGAGACATGATATCTGCCAAAATCGAAAATTAATCTCTTTATTCGCTAATCAAAGCTGAAGAGAGATATGGTAACAAAAATTTAATGCTAATTTCATTTTCTCAATTCTTGACATTACGCGGGGAAATACATGTAACGAGTACATCTCTAACTAAATTTAGACTTCTACACGTAAAAACGATGCATTTAATAAAAAAAAAAACATATAATTTGATTGGAGAGCTGATATTCAATCTGAAAATTAATTTTTTATTCACCGTCGTTGGCGAATTAAAACATCAATGTGCTTAATATAAGAATAGAGATATATAAGATTGTTATTGTTTGCACATGTATTGATTGTTAATATAATTTGTTTTTATATACATTTTAAACGTGCTCTTGACGTGATTTAACATGTCACAATCATTCGTGTAACCAAATTTTGTGATTTTAATAGCGACACGGTTCAAATTTACATTTCAACATAGAATCCATATTATTACTGTCAAACTCTTATATGTTAATTTATAATTATTTATCTCTCAAGTAAAAATACAAAATTGTTAACTATAAATCAATATGATTATATATAAAATAATCAAACTTTGGTGTGCAACTATATTTTCACTTAATAAAAAGATAATTGTGATTGACAAATTAAGAGGTGGATAATTAAGGAAACAGTAAATAAATAGACGGCTCATATATTTCATTTATTTTATTTTTCCGGTCAACAGCTTAAGCATAATTTAGAAATATCTCCAAAGTTAAGTGTGGTCATCGGTCAATGCATTCTTTTCAAAAATAGAAATCCGTAGAGTTTATTTTAAAATTTAGAAGAAAAATTCTCAACTCCTTTTTATATATATATATATCAGATGAATAGTATTACAATTTCCATAGTCGCTTTTTATGACCGACCATTAAGTGTAAAATTAAAAAAATATAATCCGTTTAACAAAAATTACAAGCTAACATCCGTTGATATTTTGTTATATATTTTTATTAGTAGTTATACTTTAATATTTAGCAACATATTATGAGACCGTATATAACTCGCTCTGATAAAAAGTAAGTACTTTAATTATACACATTTATAACAGCTCAAGATATTTTTTTTTCTTATAAATTTTTATTATATTAGACAAATATATTTTTATATTGAGGAGGTTCTAATGTTTCTATTTTTTTAATTTTCTATAACAATTTTTTTTACATTTATATGTAAAAGCAAAGCAATCAAATATGATTTATATTATTTTCTCTGCATGCACATAAAAAAAATATTATTTTTGTTTGGTTTTATATAAATTAATATAATTAAAAGTCAGTATCCAAAATTTATCTACATCGTTGATCGTTGTACTTTTGCAAACTCTTGATACTAATTAAAACAAAATTCAAATACCATGACTTTTACGTGTATCGCAAGAAAATGATATAGATCATGATTTTATTTTACATTTTAGTTAGAAACGAAGACATATATAAAAATTTAACATAAATATATATTAGTTGATCGCTTAACAAAATAATATTCGTTGATGGTTCATCAGATGCATTATTATTTTTTTGGTGTCACTTTCCGAAGAAAACGGATAACCATGCACCCAATTTGACCAAATAGGTAAAGTCACTTTTTAAATTAGTCCCTTCATATTTTTTTAATTCCAAAAATTTGCAGAGCCATTAAATTCTCAATTGTGAAACAGTAATAATATAAGATTGTTAAACAGTAATCCATAATTTTAACAAAGACTATTATCTGTTGTTTTTTTATCGAGCAAGGTTCAAATTTCTTCGTTTTTTGTGGCTTCATTATATTTTTATTTTTAATTTTGTCATAATTTCTTTTAAATATATGTCAGAATAAAATTATTAAATATGATCTATATTATTTTATGTACATACTTATATTAAAATATCACTTTCAGTTTTGTTTTTGTTTTATATGAATCAATAAATTGAAAAATCAAAATACATTCATATGAATATATTTTTGCAAGCTCTTAATACCGCTTAAAACAAAGTCAAACTGTCCTAATTTTATATGTATACAGAGAAAATAATATCAATCAAGTCTAAATATTTTATTTTGTTATTTGAGTTTCAAATTTTAAGTTAGTAACGTTTAAAAAATAAATAAACAAAAAATAGAAGCATCTAAACCCTCATTATCTGTCACCAGTGTTTTTAAAACATCCGTTTAGGCTGATTATTTTCAGTTATGACTAATTATGATTAATTCCAATCAATCTCTTGACGGTACCATTATTTACAACACGGACTACAACCCAATTATTATTTTTCACAATTTCTTAATTGGACTTAATATTATTCGAGAATAGAGGGGCTACTATGAAAATTTGCATTGCGTTGTCCCTCAGTGCTATTATAGCGTCTGCCACAAATGAAAGAGCTAAACAAAGAAAAGAAAAGAAGCGTAAAACAAGAAGAGGAAGAAACCTTCCAAGATAAAAATAACATTCCAAAATTGCCCCTGGAGCATTCTCCATTGGAGAGAAGAAATAACAAAGAAAGAGCACCTCATCTCTCGCCTCTATACTCTCTATACATGGATGGGATTTGGATGGGGTCTTTCTTTTGGGGGCCTTTATTGTTTCTCTCTATCTCTCTGTTGGTCAAGCAAGAGGAGAGAGAAACAAACCCAATCCAAGCAAAGGAACCGACTTTATTTTCTCTCTCTCTATTTGTCTACCATTTAGGGTTTGCTTTCTTCTCCGTTTTGCCTCGCCGCCTCTCTTTCTCTCTTCTCTCTTTTCTACTTTTCTGATTTTGGGGATTTTGGGAAGATGTCAAAGAAGGTGAAAAGGGGTGGCAATACGGAGATGTATTCTTCTTATACGATTGGTGGCGGCGGTGATGATAAGGCGAGATTCAAGTACGAAATCTTGTTGCAAGATTACCATGATTTGTTGAAGGTTTCGTTTGGCGATCTTTCTCTTTCCTTTTTTTTCTTCTACTGATTAGGTTTTCTGATCGTTATCAATTTTGGGGTTTTTTCTTTTTGTTCTTCAAATTTCAGTTCTTGGGTTGGTGATTGGGATTTTTGATACTTAATTTGTAGCATATATTTTACTTTATCCAATTAGCAATTGAATTATAGAAACACTGATCAATTCTCATGTACTATTTACTTCAAATTTTCAGGAAACTGAAGCAAAAAAAAGGGAATTGAAGAAGATAAACCAGAAAAGGTTCAGATTATATAATGAAGTCAGGTACTAATATTATTTTACCCTTTTCCCCTTATTATTATTTCTTTATGTTTTCATGATAAACAGCAGAACAGTTTCACTTCCTATTATTACCAGCAAATGGTTTGTACCAGTTGATATTGTTTCAATTTCTTCATTTATGCTCTTAACAGAGGATATTTCTTTTTTGAGAATAATCATGCCAGTATTATTAAATTATTAAATAGAATTAGGCCGTTATATAAATTTGCTTGATGTTGATTTATTGTATTTTATGGGATTTAAATGTTAGGTTCTTGCGAAAGAAGTACAAAAAGCTGATGAAGAACCCATCTCAACAAAACCAGTGTGTACTGATCAAGAAACAAACTCTTTTAAACGAATCAAATTCATGCATAAATCCTTCCGAGACACCATCTACAAGCATAGACGCTTCGTTAGATATGAATCAGTCGTCTTTACAGGTAAATTTTTATTAAATGAGTGAGGCTATGGTTTTATGTATAGCGCGGATTGATCCATACTATGGATCAATATCTCCAAAAGTCCAAATATTCAATCTAAACCATTTAGCATGATCTCCATATAAAAATGTACTTGTAGATCAAATTTTATATTTTTTAGAATTTCTTCAATATATTTTTAGATAGGTAGAAAATGACTCGATGTAAAAGTTCTAGACCATTCAAAAGTAGTCACTCTCTACCTATCTAAAAAATAGTAAAAAAAAAAATCTAAAAAATGTGAAATTTAGCCTCCAGGCATATTTTCATATGGAGATCACGTTGAATGGTTCAGATTGATTATTCACTCTTATTAAATTATTCGTTTTGGTACCATAGCTATCAGATCGAACATTCCCTTTGGTTTTTCTGAGTACGTTGCTTTCTTCTAAACAAGGGGTTCTTGCTGTGAAGTTAGGTCTTTTGGTTTTAAATTTAATGGATTTGTTCTAAGTAAGAATTTTATTTAATTGTAGAATGTAGAGGCCACAGGGTATTATTCTGAAGACGGTAATTACAACAATCGATACGAAGAAGAGGAAGAGACGAAATTAGTTTGTAGAGATGTAGGCGGTACCAGTTCAAGCCGAACTGGTAAGAGGAAGATATCATGGCGAGATCAATATGCATTACAGGTGTAATTAATTAATTAATTTTTTGATTGATTGATTCCTCACACCAGCAGCACTCTTTAGTATTTTTTTTTTCTTTCAAAAAGGGTTTTTGTGATTTAAATTTGCTATGATGGTATCTGGCTCTGTAAATGGAAGGAAAGATTTTAGTTTTGATAATTGAATATGATTTAGCAAGCAAAAGGTGTTGTTTTGTTTTATGTACATTTTGGTACAGCACTATCCAAATCTCTTGTTCAATGGTTGTTCATATGTATTTTTAAATATAAGTTTAAACTACTTGCATGCATCAACAGGTTTTCAAAATTAATATGAAATATTCCATATAAGCACAATAATCATGTTTAGGAATGGAGTACAGATTAAACTATCACGTTCAAGAAAATAGTATAATATTCTCTAAGAAATTCCAAGAAGCAAAATTTCTAAGCATGTTACACTTTCTAAGCATCTAATATTTTGATACCATACATATTACATGGGTAGCAAATAGGGATGTAAATTTGTGCCGTGTTGTGACAAGACGCCTTATGATTTGGGATTTGGGTTATGTGTCGTGTTGTGATAACTCTAAGTGGTTTACGTGTCATTTGGGTTATGTGTCGTGTTGTGATAACTCTAAGTGGTTTACGTGTCATAACATGTCGTGATCAAATTCGGAGGAATGACTCCGGTACGTATATAGACATGACACATTAGTTACATTGTGAATGCATGTGTTGCGTCCAAATTTTATTAGTCACGTTTGATCGTGTTAATTATTTTTTTAAGTTAGTTTATTCAAAATTACGTTTCTAAATCATGTATGGCTCGTGTGAAGAGGCCAGCTCACGTGTCATGTCGTATTGATTTTGTGAAAGATGGTCATGTAATGTAAATAGTGACTACCACGTGATTTGTCCAGTCATAACGTGACTTTTTAACATCTCTAGTAACATATTATATTATTTTTGTTCTTTTTGACATCTCTATTCTCTAGTAACAAATTGTATTATTTTTGTTCTTTTTGACATCTCTAGTAGCAAATTGTATTATTTTTTGTTTATCTTCAGGTTTTATTTGGTTGATCCTAAACACCAAAGCAAGCCATCAATTGGTCCCTATACCATACGAATCCCAACAAAAAAATAACAGGTACATGGCATCCTGTAAACAATCAATCAACAATATTAGTTGAACTTTATTGATCTAATGAGCTGTTGATTGGCTATTATTTTTTGTTGATTTTTCCACCTGCTTCAACAATCAACAAGCATTATTTAATCATATGTATTTTAGAACCCACAAATAAATAGGTAGTTATTGAAAAGATGTCTTAAAGTGTAGTGTGCATTAAATTTGATTAATATTTTGTCAAAAGAGTTTTAAATTATTTATTGGAAGGATAAAAGGTTTTTAAATTGATCAAAATTTTATAAAAAATGTTATTTTAACTAAAGAACATACTTTACAATTTTAAATTTTTTAATTCAAACAACAATTTCCAAGGTGTTACATAAAAATTAGCACTGGGCTTCAAGATGTTGAATAATTTTCAAATGTATCATTTTTTTTTTCAAATGCACCAGCAAGAAAAAAAAATTAGAAAGTCAAATAATATCCTTTTATACACTTGTATAAAATACGATTAGAAATATTTATGCCATTTAGGCTTTTGATTATCAAGCAGAGTAAAATAATATTTTTTTTAATTATGAATTTCCTAAGAATGCACGGGACCATTATATTAAATGATATAATATAATAATATTTCTATATAAGTGGTCAATCCAAGCTACAAGTACTATGGCCCTCAAATCAAGTATAAGGTCCTGTTTGACCGCTCTACTGTTCCCGCGGGAAAAAAAAAATTCAGTTCAATTGAATTTTTTTTTCCCATGCGAACATTAATTTTTAGTTCGATTCTCGTGCCCATGTCCATTTCCAATGACCTGCCGAATAAACCCCTAACCAAATACAAGTGCATAAATAGATACATAAATGACCCCTCAACATATTACAAACTAACTATTTAATAACTATGAGAAGCTTCCATAAACATACAATTAACATAATTAATATGCATATTTTTTTTAGGGTTATAATTAATATGCCTACTGTAGAGTAACTCTATGTTATGAACTTATCAGAAAATTAATTCCTATCTAAAAAAATTAAAAAATTCTAAAAGATATAAAATTTAATCTCTGAGTTAGTGTTGTTTTTGCTAACCTGTCCAAAAACATGAGTTAGCGCTAACTCTAAAACATAACTATTTTTGCTATTTTTGCTGCAACATCTAATCGCATCCTAAATAAATAGCGATGCATACTGTTTGTGTGTTGCATGAAATCAAAATTGTTTTATTAGAATCTTTATGCGGATTCTTAAGTAAAGATTTTAACACAACAATTTTGACTTCATATAGCGCACGTACTATTAATTTAAAGGATCCTGATAATCATTTCGCACTTCCATCTCCATGCTACTATGGGTGACCACTGAAACATTAACATAACAATAATAGTATTTAACATGTAACATTATTATATTTATCTTGCATAGTATAAGTATTAATCTCTATGAAAATAATTGTATTTACACACATAAAAATATCCAAATTGTATCATCGCACAAAATTTCTTAATTTCTCTGTTTTGTCCCCGCACTATGAGGACCACTAATCGGAATCAAACTTCCCAAGCCAAACTTCCAATTTTTTTATTTTTTATAAATATTTCTTGGGCGAAACTTCAAGAGCCAAAAAATTAATTAAAGAAATATTTATCCCTAATCTTTGTAGATATCCAAATTGGTCCCATTGATTGACCAAATTAAGGGCCTGTTCGTTTGCCATGGGATTGTGCGGGATGGGATTTGACGGGTTTGGGAATTTATTTTTTTATTTGCGGGAACCCATGCTCATAAGTATGGACGGGAATAATTATGGGAATGTACTGAATGAGTGTTCGGTTGTACTGTGGGAATAATTGTGGGAAGTTCTATTTTTTTTTATAAAATACTTGATATCAATAACCTAATTATTAATTAAATTAAATTAAATCAATTAAACAATAACATAACAATACTTGTACAGTAAACTTGTTATCCAATCACCCAAAAATTATTTACTATTTAATTAATAAATTAATAAATTATAATAATGAAATTAATAAAATTAATTAAATAATAATATTAAATAGATGAAACATTTCTAATACAAATTATTACTAAAAAAATATACAAATAAATAAGAAATTAAGTAGTTAAATTATATTTTGACACATCTCAACATTATTAATAAGGAGAAATTAAGTAGTTAAATTAAAAAATTAAAAATATAATTATGACTGGGTGCATTCTAAAATAAAGTAACATCATCTTAAAAATAATACAAATTAGAGCACTATATAATATATACAACACCAAAAGAATGATATATACTAACATAAAATAATATGTGGATAATGTCAAAATGCTTTTCTAATTTTGTTTATTTAATTAGTGACATATAATCAAATATATTTTAATCCACCTTCATTTTTTGACCGAGTCAACATTGTCCTTCAAATTGTAAAACAAATTATACCAACCAATAATATACACTTTGAAAGATAGCCACATAAAATCCGTGATAAAGAAATCAGGGACCCATAGTCACATGCATGCATTATCGAGTCTCTTATCTCAACTAGTTAGTCCCACAACTAAAAATCAATTTCAACCCGGATCTTTATGTTGGGTTTTCATGGTACTTAAGACAGCGGAATTTTAAAAATTTTGACAAGAAAAGTACCAAAAGATCATTATGTATGACTAAAATCAAACCAAAATCAATTTCCAAATCAATAAGCATCATACCTTTAGTTTCTTGTCTCCAAACAAGAAATGAAGATCCTTGAGATGTAGGGTTGTAGCCTCCACCTCCTTGTTGATCGATGCTAATGGTGGTTGATGCTTTGCAGCGCCTTGGTGGTTGATGTGTGCGTGACCTTGAACACCTTGTACCAAGATGAGACTCCAAAGTAGAAGCCCTCCACGGTATCCACCAAGAAATTAATTAGAAACCAAACTTTCCTCTTGCTAGAGAGTAGTAATTTGGTCGCTCGTTAATCCCTATACTCCAAGAGAACAAGATCTTGATTCTAGGGTTTGTGGGTTCTCAACACATGAGAGAGAAACAAGAAAGAGAAAGAGTTTTGGCAGAACTTTAACTCTCAAAACGAATTGCACTCAAAAGGAATGAGAGAGAGTGCATATATAGCAAATAAGGAATGTGAAATTCTGTTTCCAAAATTAACTCCGTGTTCTACCACGTTTCTGACCATGATCTAATTCAAATTAGATTCTGCTTTCTGAATAAAAGTTATAGATCTTTCTTTTACCTTTCTATCCATATGTGGTACGCTCAAAACAAACATCGTATGAGGGTGTTATGGTCAAAATACGAAACATGCGCAGCAGTTTCCAGAACATGGTAGTCTAAATTTAGCACCACGTTCTACCACGTTTTTGAGCATGATATATTTCTAATTTGGTTTTCTTTCAGAAATACAAAGTTGTAGATTTTTCTATTACCTTTCCAGAAAGATATAGAACGCTAAAAACGGATATCGTACTAGAATTATATGGCCCAAATAAGAAACATTGCGCAGCAGCTTTCAGAAAACGTGGTAAACTATTTTGGGCTAACTTTTAATTATGGAAACAATTCTTTAAATAAACATGAGCCATAATTAACAACAGCCATTAGGCTTTGTTTATTGGGCCAAGTTTTACTTTCCTTGTTTGAATTAATGAAATACAATTAATCTAATTAATTGTAGTATCATATATAATTATCCAAATAATTATATTTCTCATGTTTAAGTGGAGAAACCAATTTATTTGTCAAGTCATACATGTCAAATAAATTAAGGAGCATTTCTAATTAATTCCTTATTGGTGTGACCCTGTGGGATCTATGTCATTCGGCAATAGAATCTGAAACTCTTTTCGATTACATAAATTACAAGCGGCACCTAGCAATATGCATTGTAATTACCCAAATGACACAGATGATAAGTACCATACTGAATCACGATCCCTAAGCAATAATTGCCTCGTGTCAATTTCATGTCTCATGATATCATGAATAGATCCAAGGTAGGAGTGTGTCATCCTTGCAAATCTACTCGTTTCTTGATTCCGAAATAATTCAGTAATTATAATTAACTCCTTAATCATATGTGCACATACTTGTATTATTTCATCAAGGGGCCCAGTGATATCATCGCTCATTATATGAGGGACATTGGTATTCTTGATAATTACTATCCCTCCACATAAGAAATACATACTGAGATAAAATCTGTATAATTGCCAGTTACGGACAACGTTGGATAATATCCACAAATATATATTCCCATGTGAGAGAAACAATCATCTCATAACTTAGAATTCCAGACACAAATAAAACATTAATGACACAAACACAATCCATATTAAATGTTTTACTTTGGTCACGTCCAATCCCCTGATCTCCATCAGGTATCCATTTGATCAGATTGACAACTCCTTGTCATATGATCTGCAGAACATGATCATCATCTAATCCAAATGCTAATCTTATACTGGTAATTAATGTCCCTTGTTAATTACCAAGACTAGGGACACTTTAGAGTATTTATTAACACATGTATAGAGTTCCACAATTCCAAGTCCTCAACCTGAATGATCTATAATTAAATAAAATACTCAAGGAACAAAATGATAAACATAATCATTCAATTACATAAACAAAACTTAGAAAACAATCATCCTATGATTGGCTTCTAGAACACAACACTGACACTTTATATATAGATTTTGGACCACGTGAAGTGAGAGAAGTTTGATGAGAGAGAAGATTTGGGAAAAAAAATAATTGAGTCCGATATGATTTTTTTTTTCCCATAAAATTGCACTAATATGGGAACAATTGGGGGATGCATATGGGAACCCATCGGAAAATAATTAGCCAGTCGAACGGAGTTGGAAAAAAAGAAAGGAAATCGACCCCAATCCTTTTAATTCCCACGGAATTGTGGCGTGCCGAACAGGGCCTAAAGTGACCATAGGCAAAACACACAAAAAAATGAAAAATAAAAGCAATTTTTCCTGCGTGCAATCACATGCATATATGGAATTAGTTGATATTTAGCTTTTGGTTTTTTTGGCTTCAATTCTGGTCAATTCTAAGATCATGTTAAGACAAACAAATGCAATTAAATTTCGGTAAATTTTATTATTTATAATTGCATCAACGATTATCTAATAATAAATCAACATAGAAATTTCACACTTAATTAGTGCATAACCGAGCAAATAGACATTTGCGGATAATATCCAATCTGTTTGCTCCTCTAAAGTAAGTATATAAATGAGAATATCAGATGTTCGTATTAAATATTCGGATCATAATGAATAATATCAGATATGTTTGCACTCCTAGAGTAAGTATATAAATGAGAGGGGAAAAAAATAAGAGAGTAAAAATAGGTCTCAAACTCAAAAGGAACATTTTGTCAATAAAATTAAGAAAGAGAGAGTTTGTTACTTTGTTTGATGTTTTAAAAAGTAGAACATTTAAGAAAATTCTCCGTTTTTAATGCTACAACCCTAACTAACTTCTATTCTATTGTTAATTAGTTCTGACAGTTGTAGTTTAGTCGCTAATTAATTTCAGATAGAGACAAGAACTCGTGTGCTCCATTTCGGGGTAAAGATTTTACGAGAGTAGTTTTAGCTTCACACAGCATGAAAATCATGCAGCGTTTGTTTTAATTTTGTAGTCCGTGCGCTGCATGAAGCCAAAAGTCCTCTGTCAAAATCTTCATCCTTCATTTCGAAAACCACTGAGCGGGAAACTCATTTACAATTTTATAAGCCGCCCAAAAAGCAACACTGTTCCCTCCGTTCACATCCAAATGGAGATGAATTCAATCTCAGGACAGTACCTGACTGAGTAGAATGAGATCCGAGTCGTCAGTTTTAATCTGGCACGAATTGCAAAACGAATTATTGCTTAAACGGAGATATCCCGGGTAAAGATTTTAACAGAGTAGTTCTTACTTCATGCAGCGCACAAACCATATGAAGCGTTGTTTTGATTCTATAGTCTTAGCGCTGCATTAAGCCAAAATATCTCTGTTAAAATATTTATCCAGTTATCCCGTCTCTTCCTTTCTCGTCTCTGCCTCTTACTCATCCAGTCTACTGAAGCGAGTCTCTCTCTCTCTCTCTTCAAATGGAATTTACGGCGAGAAGCTGATCGGAAGTGGAGAGGCGACGAGAATCGATTTCACTCGACGGGGAGAAATCGCGTGACCAAATCCTCGCCAAATTATTTGGCGAGAATCGTACGGATAAAGCGCTGAGACGGTGAAGCACGGTGAAGCACCGCGAGATCTCGAGTAAAATCTCCGAGTGGAGAACGATCTCGTCCAGGTTCGAACTCCCTTTTATTTAATATATATATATATATTTTTTGCTGAAATAAAAAACCCCAGCCGATGGCATTGATAGTATTAAAATATTTCTAATCTGAAAATTTCAATTTAAAATTGTTTCCATTGAACTTAACTGAATTGAAGTTGTATATTTTTTGGTTCTGACAGTTGTGATGACTCACATAACTGGAGAGAAGGAAAAAGCGCTCCAAATGGAGAGAATATATGTTGCTGTGCGCGCAAGGCCTCTTCCGCCAGAGGAATCAAAGTCGGTCCCGTGGCAAATCAATGCCAACTCCATTTCTCTCTCTAATCAGTCCCATAAATTCGAATTTGGTACAGTTTTGCTCCTTGTCTGTCTCTAATTTGTTCAATCTTTCCCTCCTTTTTGTTGCTACTTCGCTTTTGTGTAGTTATCAGGTTTGAATATCTGTAATTTGTAGTTGTTCTCACTAAGTATTTATCTTTTAACTCATTAAGTGAATTGATGTTGGTTTATTATGTTTGTATTGGCAACAGATAGAATTTTTTCAGAGAATTGCAAAACCAAGGATGTCTATGAAGCTCGAACTAAAGACATCGTAGCTTCTGCCGTTTCCGGATTCAATGGTAATTAAATTTATTAATATTTGATGGTTAGATGGAAACTAAAACTAATAACTCAGCTACATTGAACTTTCTCAAAATATCAATTCTCCTGCTGTGAAATGTGAAATATCTGTAGAGCCCTACATAACACAAGAAATGATACTTGTTCCCTTTGAAAGTGAGAGAAGTGTTTTTGCATTGTTGAATACCTCCATCTCATTGTATTTAAACCCTAAACCCTAAACAAAAGAGGGAGGAATTTTTGTTTTCTTTTTCTTTATTGAAAAAAGGAATTGAATATAATTTGATGCTTTTCATGTTTTACCCATTCCACTGTTTTGCTGTTTGCTGTTCTGATTTGTTGTCTTTGGATGATGACATAAAGGCACCGTTTTTGCATATGGGCAAACCAGCAGTGGTAAAACCCATACTATGAAGGGGTCTGATGCCGAGCCAGGAATAATCCCTCTAGCCATACAAGATCTATTTCACACAATTCAAGAGGTCTGTTATTTATTTATTTTTCATTTTCGAATTTTGAAATGAATCATCTGGAATATGTACATATTTCACATTCTAGTTTACCAATTGACATGAATACCTTTGAATGAATAACAAATGCATATTTAAGGAATGTTAATTAATGTGCCAATTGGTCCTTGGTTTTAGTTTTCCCATTCAGTGCCAGACTTATATGTACAGAAGAATCCACTAATTTTTTTTTATATTTTGGGCAAGCTATTGGAATCTTATTTTTATTCTTACAGACCGGAGATAGGGAGTTTCTTTTAAGGATGTCATATATGGAAATTTATAATGAAGAAATAAATGACCTATTAGCACCCGAACACAGAAAGCTCAAAATTCACGAGAATATTGAGGTATGGTACCATATTAACTCAGCTTTGTTTCTTTCCCTAGAATTTTTGCATTCCCTAATTAAATAAAAGTTTCGGAGAATAACCAACCCTTCATTATTTGGGAAAAGCTTGTATCTTCTTCATTTTATTTTGAAGTAGAGATTAATATTTGCCATAGTAATGTAATAAAAGAGTAGTGTAAAGCAAATTCAAGTACATATAAAAGTACAATTAATGTTAGGTTCATAAGCAGGTGCACTCTTGTGATATCCTACTTTTAATTTTACTTGTGATTTTTTAGTTTCTTTCACACGCAAGTGCACTTTTTCTGATATCTATTTCTGTTATTATTTTAATTTGTAAAGAGGGGCATCTATGTGGCTGGCTTGAAGGAAGAGATTGTTAATTGTCCAGAGCAAGTGCTCGATCTTATGAAGTTTGGTGAATGTAATTTTCTCTTGATATTTAATCTTATTTTTTGTAATAGCTCATAATTGGTCATAGCACGCTTCCACATTCTCTGTAACAAATCAATCTCAAAAGAGAGAAACTCAAAAATATTTCATAACAGTGGATATCTAACATATGTCTGATTGCATGTAATTCATAGCATACATGGGTTGCAATTGCATTTACATTCTGAGTGGAAAATCCTATGTTACTTTCTTTCTAAGTCTTTTTTTATTTTTTATCCGATTGCACCTTGTGTTTTATTTTTGATTCAGCTCATCGGCACATAGGAGAGACTAACATGAACCTCTATAGCAGCAGATCGCACACTATATTCCGAATGGTAGAAATTTGACCTTTTTTATCTTGTGATTTAGTCCTCGTCACCTTCTCATTTACTAAAATAGTACATCTGATAAATTTTAAAACTATTGCAGATAATTGAAAGCAGGGAAAAATTGGAGGATACTGACTCATGCGATGCAGTCCGGGTGTCTGTTCTGGTATGAAAAATGTTATTCATATTCTTACCAAATAACTAATGTCCCATCTTATCTTGGAAATAATGGGAAATATATCTGTGTCCCTTACCTTCTGATAGTTTATCAAAAAGTTGCTGAGATTACTTTTCACTCATTCATTGGGAGGAAATAAATGATGAAATAAATATTCAAATATATAAAGCAAATTTCTGGAAAGAGTAAACTCAAGCATATTCCTCTAAAACAGTTCTAAATATTTCTGGAACTATCCTTTATTACGTTATTTAAGCCAAATAAGGGTAGATTTGTAAATGAGGGTGGCTTGATAAATACCCCACCTGTAGCTTCCTAGTTTGTTGGGGGTATTCATGATATAGTCTCCTTTTAAAGCTCTAGTTATGATATTTATTTATTGTCCAATGTCTTCTTTTCTTGTAGAATTTGGTCGATTTGGCGGGATCAGAGCGGGTAGCAAAAACAGGTGCAGAAGGAAAGAGGCTCAAAGAGGGATCTCATATTAATAAAAGCCTTCTGACACTTGGCAGTGTTATACAGAAACTGAGTGAAGGGGCTCAGAACCAAGGGTAAGTGGGGTATTCAATTTCCTAATTCTTGGTAATATAGATGTTTTTCCAAAATTACACCTTTTGTTTTACTGTATTTGCAAACAAGATACCCAATATTGATCTTATTGTCAACTAAAACCCAATACATTCCAGGTTATATGAATATTAAAATTTAAAACCCAACTGCTGAGGAAAAAAATGCTAATATAAATGGATGTTTGTCCGTGATTTGAACAGTTAGGGCTTGGGGGCAAAATTGTCAGCTTCTAATAGAATGTCTATTTGTCAGGTTTCAGTATAATGTTGGGTGTTTTTGGTAAATGAATTTAATAAGAAGTAATGTATCATATGCAAATGTGAAATATATTGGGTTTTATTTGCAAGTATCAGAAGCATGGAGGTAAATATAAAAAAAATTGATGTTACAATTAAACATAGATCATAAGCACAAAAATTATACACTTCCATTAGTCAATTATTACTCTGGATTTCATGACTGGCTTGTACAAATTGTGTTGCATACATTCTTTTTTTTTGGCTAGATGTTGGTGTAATTTTTCATGTTTTATCTAATGGTTATTTTGTGTGACACAGGGGGCATGTACCATATCGAGACAGTAAGTTGACACGCATATTACAACCAGCACTAGGTGGGAATGCCAACACAGCCATCATATGCAATATCACGCTGGCACATGTATGAAAAAAAAATAATCGTAGGAAGTTCAGAATTTGTTACCGGTGCTGTCAATTTTTATAAAACCTTTTTTCCTATGGTAGATACATGCTGATGAGACAAAAAGCAGTTTGCAGTTTGCGAGCAAAGCCAAGAGGGTTACTAACTGTGCACAGGTCAATGAGGTATGTGTGCTCATGCATCATATCTTTCATCTATCTCTTTAATTTTATAGTTAGCCTTTTTTTGTTTCTTTTAATCAATTAAGCCAACACAACCAAGACTCTTGGTTTAATAAATTCAAAGTGAGAGATGAAAAACAAAGCTGGAAAAAGAAAAGTTTCTAATAGATGATTTCTTTGATGTATTGACAACAGATAGTGACAGATGCAGCTTTGCTAAAGCGTCAGAAGAAAATGATAGAAGAGCTCCAAGCCAAATTAAATGTACTCTCTCCTTCCTCCTTTTATTCATCCCTCTCTCTCTCTCTCTCTAGTTATACAATTATGTATATGTATTATTACAGTACCACACTTGCTAAGGAAACTTCTGTTGGACTAATTAGGGTTCTCACAACGAGGAGTGGGAGGAGCAGATACTAACTCTAAGAAATACCCTGCTACAGGTTTGTTCTGTATTCACTTTTGTATTTCTGATAGTTTTATACTGTACCAACAGAGGCTGGTATGTGTTCACCTTTGTATTTCCTCATTTTTGTTTAATGTCTGCTTTTATTGGTGCATGGTAATTAACTTACCGTTTTTTCCGGATGTTTTACCTATTCTTATTGAAAAACAATGCCCAGATTGATGGAAAAATAAATAAAGTTGTCTCACTGTTGAAGAAATAAATTTTTGTTTATAGAGTGAGTTGGAGAAAGAGAGAATCTCGCTGGAGTTGGAGGAAGAGAAGAAAGCGAAGGCACAAAGAGATGAGAGATTACGTGAACAAGCCAGAAAAATAGAGAATCTAAGCTCGTTTGTACTTTTATCTGACAGGGATGAAAAAGCTGCTCCTTCTTTAAAGGTAAATGCTAAATATTCATTAGTAGGTATTCAAATGTAATCAATATTTTTATGCCAAAATTACATGTACTGCATCAGTTACCTGCCTTTCAGTTAAGGCAATGACCCTATAATTATTTTGTGAATTTTGATGTCTTTATTTGGTGTTTATTCAATCAATGTTATTCTTTCTTATGTTCCTGCATTTCTTCTTATTTTTAATTAAAGAGTCAGAAGAAGAGAAGGGTAACTTGGTGCCCTGCACGTTCTGCAACACAAGATGTTGCCGAGGTACAAATTGTTTTGATCTTATTTTGAGGCGAATTTTACTATATATTGACTGACTTGTTGTTTCAGATTCTTTACCAGCAATTATTGTGTCAGTGCAACCCAACCGTGAAACCCCCGCCAACCATTTATACAGAAATCAGCTGGGGTACTTGGTCATTTTGTACTGGTAATCCACCGGTTGCTTTCAAAAAATAATTAAATAAATAAGGTAATCTGATTTTAAAAATGGAAAGCGGTTCTATCTAACAGTAGATGTGAAATCCCAACCTTAAACCCTAGAACCTACACAAAAATCGGAATCCATACCCAGAAGATCATAAGCCCTAAAACTTAAATCTAGAGGCAATTTTTTACTTGATGGTTCTGAATGTTAACCTAGGATACTTCAAAGATGCATAGAGCAAGCTCAGGCGCAGCTCTCATCCCTTTTGAAACACTAATGGAAGAAGATGAGTCTTTCCTGGATGAACTCGAGAATAATATAGGCGAGATTCCTTTCCCCGAAGCCCTCTCTTTGTTGAATGTTACCAGCAGAAGGAAGATTTCTAAGGTACATATGCAATTAAATCTTGAATTAAGATCCAATACATGCCATTTTAGACTCAATTTATATTCAGCTGTGAAATTTTAGTTTGAGAAGATTAAATACAACCCAACTTGTTAATCTATTGGTACACGATAAGCTGCAACTGATGTTCAAATTGCACTCAGATCTTCATCTGATACCTGAGAGTGCAACAAAACAATAAAGTACTTAAAGAGGGAAAAATTAATAAAGTTGATTTAGTTATATATCATTGTTATCTAATGGCTTACAATAGTAATAGCTATATTATTGTTAAAGGATGTTACAATGCATGAATTCTTCCTTCAAAAGTAATTTTTTTTAATGTAGATTCTTATTTTTGACTTATTTGCTCGTTTTATATGTTTTTCTCAGGAAAACAATGAGGAGATTGAATACTGTAATTCAGGTGAAAAGTCTAATGAACAAGTAGGAACTCCTGGGAGAAGTACAGTTCAAAGCTTAACACTGAGAGAATCAGAAGCCATTTTGATCATCAAACAATTAGAAGATCAGGTGATATATGACATACTTCCTTATTAGTGTTTTTCTTTGTGTTTATTCTTGAAAAGTACAGCTTTGCAAAAGAGCTGCTGGTTACTCTACAAATTGAAATATCAACCATTTGAAGTACATTCTCTATTTGCCATGTTATTGCTAGAGAATACCAGTTACAATTCTCATCAACGATTTATAAGGATGGTAAAAGGAGGGAGACTTCATAGTTCTGAAGAGTTCCGATTTTTTAACTATTGATAACTTGATCTCTCCTTCTCAGAAGCCCTTTGCAAATTACAAAATAGTACCAGGCTTAAATATTATGGGCTCTTATAACTGTGTATGAGCAGATTAAATTGCTAGAATTGGAGAAGGCGTCGACTCAGAATGATTTGGATAATGTACTCAAGCTGGCAACTCAGCAAAATAACTCTTTTACAAAGATGTATGAAGAGGTAAATTATTATGAGACTCCTTTTTCTATTTTTTCTAGTTTTTTATGATCAAAATATCATTTGCATTCTTCTAGTCTAAGTTTTAGCCGAAATTAAATTTAGGCAGTTTAGCAACTGAAAATTCTGGTACCTAATATCTCTGATTGAATTCAACTTCATTTAATGGATTTGGAAGCTCTCAAGCTTCTTTTCTATTGCAATTTTAAAAGTGTATCCTTTTGCATTTCTGTGCTCCCTTATTCTTTGAGAGTGATTTTTTGCTGCTGCTGCTGTTTTTTTGATATAGATGCAACAAGAAGTACTAAAGGCACGTGAGGAGGCCAGGATTGCTCAAGAAAAAATTACTTTGGTAAAGTCATTCGAAGAAGCCTCACTAGTATGATTTCTCTTTTAGCTTCTTCTATAATGACATACCCTCTAGTCTCCTTGCCCGGCTTTTAACCAAATATAAGTATTTAAAAAATGAAGAAAATACAAAATAAAAAGATACCCATATAGTTGCAGGTGCAGTTTGGGAAAATGAAGAAAAAGTTTCTGTGGAATTCTTTTACTTTATATCTTTTGGGGTTTTTAGTATGCTTTCATGGGATAACATCTGTAACAAAACTTGAGAAACAATGATTTATTCTGAAATTTTCAGGGAAATGTGGGTCCCGCCCATGCTGAAGTATTAGATGCAGTTGAAGGGCTAGAGTTAATTGTGGGTCAATCAAAACACTCAACAGATGGTCTTATTTCCTTTGTTGAGGAGCTTTCCCAAAATTTCTCCACCTTGTCAAAGATGCTTCAGGTACTAATATATTTGTCTTTTTGGAAGTCGTCACATAAAATCTCCCCTTTATCTGGTGAATTTGCATCCCCTGAGATATCTCAAACTTTGAGTTGATCTGTGGAAAATCCGAACTGTTCAAATCTTTTCTGCATGAATCTCAAAGCACAATAATACTGGTTCCCCTGCATTTTGAGATATCTCAGAGGATTATGAACTCTTGTGTGGCTGGTTTGATTACTTAAATGTGGTTCATAGTTTGTAGTCTGACACTTCTGAAAATTTTGCTTTTCCAGGAGGTCAAATCATCTGCTGATGGAGAAATCTTGGAATTCAAAACTGTATTAAGTGAATTTGAGATGCTCACTATACAATTATCCGGAAAAGCAAAGGAACTTAATTTAGAGAAGGTAATATTACTGTCATAATTTTTTCCCATTTCAGGTTCCAAATAAATTAGTCTACTGTTGATGTCAATTTGCAGTCCATGGGCCAGTACAGGTCATGACTCAATATGGGCTGGTCGGTTTTTTCTCAATATGGGGTGGATCAAATTAGCAGGTTAATTTTGCATAATACCTTTCGGTTGGTGTAGGCTCTATCTTTGTGCGCCTTCAGGCACCTTATGTAGTTTTGTTGGGTCTGGTTTTACCTTACTCTAACTTCATATAGAGATGTCCATTTTCCATGTTTTCTGATATTTCTTTTCTGTCAATTGCAGAGACTCTTGGAAGGTCAGTTGATTGATTGCCAAAGTGAAAATGACAAGTTGAAGTGTGATATAAATAGCTGTGTGAAGACCATGGCTGTAAGTTATTTTTCTTTTGTTAAAAATTCATTTCTATTTTTTTTTATTGCAAGAAGAATTTTTTTGTATTTATGTATTAAAGATGTCCCTCGTTGCTATTTTTTGTGAAGATCTACCTCTTCAGGTTGTTTGACTGTATGCTATATACATGATTAATGATTTTCCTCTTGAAATTATGCAATCAGACTTGCACAAACCTGGTTCAAAACATGTCCAACAAAAGGAGAAAAGGAAAAATAAGCTAAAAACTTGATATATCTGGCTCAATCAATGAAGCCTCAATTGCAAAAACCTAGCCACCCAAGTGCAAAAATCTGAAATTTTTCTTGGAAGTATAATTTTATATATTCTTTATTGTAAATTATAGTCTAGGAGGCAGTTTCACATAAATGTAACTCATACAACCATCAAAGTGGTAAAGATCACCTTTGAATTATTAAGAAATATAGAAATGCCATGCAGAACTTAAAAAGCACAGTCGCACAGAGTATCCTGTATGTGGCTCCCCTTTTTTTATGGTAGTTTATTTCCACATCTTTGGGGAAAAAGGGTAATTTAGTCAATTTTTGGGAGACTCCCTTGATTAAGAGGATTATATGGAATGCTTCTTGTTTTGCAATGGATGTGTATGGCAATTATTGGTGATTTTTTAAGGGAATACAAGTTATTTTACTTCTTATATCTAATTGTTCAAGAAAATGCTGACAGGAGGTGAAAGAACAACATGAATTAGAGAAAGAAGAATTGTGTACTCAGCTGGTGATGATGCAGAATGAGATTGCAGTTCTTTCTTCCTCTTATCTCATACGTGAAATTGAGTCTCAAAGTGAATCTGAGATGCTAACTATACAATTGTCTGGAAAAGCTAAGGACCTTAATATAGAGAAGGTAATACTACTGTCATAAGTAGTCTACTGTTGATGTCAATTTGCAGTCCATGGGCCACTACTGGTCATGACTCAATATGGGTCGGTCGGGTTTTTCTCAATATGGGGTGGATCAAATTAGCAGGTTAATTATGCATAATACTTTTCGGTTGGTGTAGGCTCTATCTTTGTGTGCCTTCAGGCACCTTTATGTAGATTTGTTGGGTCTGGTTTTACCATCTCTAATTTCATATAGAGATGTCTATTTTCCATGTTTTCTGATGTTTTATATCTGTCAATTGCAGAGCCACTTGGAAGGTCAGTTGATTGATTGTCAAAGTGAAATTGAAAAGTTGAAGTGTGATTTAAACAGTCGTGAGAAGACCATGGATGTAAGTTTTTTTTTTTTCCTTTTATTGTTAGAAGGGTTTTTTTGTATCTTTTTTCCTTTTATTGGTGTAGGCTATCTTTGTGCACCTTCAGGCATTTGTTGGTGTCTGGTTTTATAATCTCTAAATTCAGATAGAAATGTCTTTTCTCTATGTTTTTGATATTTCCTTTCTCTCAATTGCAGAGCCTCTTTCAAGGTCAATTGATTGATTGTCAAAGTGAAATGGAAAATTTGAAGTGTGATATAAATATCCGTGAGAAGACCATGGCTGTAAGTTTTGTTTTATTTTGTTAGAAATTCATTTCCTTTTTCTTTTATTATTAGAAGAATTTCTTTGTATTTGGTATTAAAGATGTCCCTCGCTATTTTTGTGAAGATCTACTTTGACAGGTTGTTTGACTGTATGCTATATACAATGTTAATGATTTGATATTTTGTTCCTGTCAATTGCAGAGCCTCTTGAAAGGTCAGTTGAGTGATTGTCAAAGTGAAATTGAAAAGTTAAAGTGTGATATAAAAAGCCGTGAGAAGACCATGGATGTAAGCTTTGTTTTCTTTTGTTAAAAATGCATTTCCTTTTTTTTATTGTTAGAAGAATTTCTGTGTTTTGGTATTAAAAATGTCCCTCCTTGCTATTTTTATGAAAATCTACCTCTTTCTTGAAATTATTCAACCCAAGTGCAAAAGTCACAATTTGTTTTTTTGAAACTATCATTTTATATATTCCTTATTGTATAATTTAGTCTAGGAGGCAGTTTCACATAAATATATCACGTACAACCCTGAAAGAGAGATAAAGAACACCTTTGCATTATGAAGAAATAAATAGAAATGCCATGCATAGCCTGAAAAGCACACAGTATCCTCTATGTAGCTCTCTTTTTTGTGGCAATTTATTTCCACATCTTTCGTCACTTATTGTGAGACTCCCTTGATTAAGAGGATTTTATGGAATGCTTCTTGTATGGCAATTAGTGGTGAGTTTTAAGGGCATACAAGTTATTTCTTCCGTCTCTAATTGCTTAAGAAATTGGTAACAGGAGATGAAAGAACAACACAAATTAGAGAAAGAAGAATTGTGTAGTCAGCTGGTGCTGATACAAAATGAGATTGCAGTTCTTTCATCCTCTTCTCTCATACGCGAAATTGAGTCTCTAAGTGAATCCGAGATGCTAACTATACAAATGTCCGGAAAAGCCAAGGACCTTAATTTAGAGAAGGTAATCCTACTGTCATAATTTTTTACCATTTCAGGTTTCAAATAAAATTAGTCTACTGTTGTGGTCAATTTGCAGTCCATGGGCCACTACAGGTCATGACTCAATATGGGTTGGTTGGCTTTTTCTCAATATGGGCTGGATCAAATTAGCAGGTTAATTTTGCATAATACCTTTTGGTTGGTGCAGGCTTTATCTTTGGGCGCCTTCAGGCACATTTATGTAGTTTTGTTTGGTCTGGTTTTACCATCTCTAAATAATAACCTTGAACCCGACAAGACTCAAACCTTATTTCATATAGAGATGTCTATTTTCCATTTTATCTGATATTTCCTTTCTGTCAATTGCAGAGCCTCTTAGAAGGTCAGTTGATCGATTGTCAAAGTGAATATGAAAAGCTGAAATGTGATATAAATAGCCGTGAGAAGACCATAGCTGTAAGCTTTGTTTTCTTTTGTTAAAAATTCAATTTTTTTTTTGTTGTTAGAAGAGTTTCTTTGTATTTGGTATTAAAGATGCCCATCCTTGCTATTTTTTGTGAAGATCTACCTCGTCAGATTGTTTGATTGAATACTATATACATTGTTATGATTTGATATTTTGTTTCTGTCAATTGCAGAGCCTTTTGGAAGGTCAGTTGAATGATTGTCAAAGTGAAATTGAAAATTTGAAGTGTGATATAAATATCCGTGAGAAGACCATGGCTGTAAGCTTTGTTTTCTTTTGTTAAAAATTCATTTTTTGTTGTTTTAGAATAATATCTTTGTATTTGGTATTAAAGATGTCCCTTAATATTTTTTGTGAAAGATCTACCTCGTCAGGTTGTTTGACTGTATGCTATATACATTGTGAATGATTTCAATTTTGTTTCCGCCAATTGCAGAGCCTCTTGGAAGGTCAGTTGATTGATTGTCAAAGTGAAATTGAAAAGTTGAAGTGTGGTATAAATAGCCGTGAGAAGACCATGGATGTAAGCTTTGTTTTCTTTTGTTAAATATTCACTTCTTTTTTTGTTATTGTTAGAAGAATTTCTTTGTATTTGGTATTAAAGGTGTCCCTCCTTGCTTTTTTTTTTTCTGAAGATCTACCTCTTTCTTGAAATTATGCAACCAGACTTGCACAACCTGGTTGATTATCATTTTATGTATTATTATGGGAAATTTTTGGAAATGCCACTCTAAAACTTGGAATTTGTCAAAATGCCACTCAGAAACCAATATTTGTCAAAATGCCATTAAAACTCAATGCCTATTTTAATTTTGCCATTAGTCTCAATTTAAAAATTCCAATCTTTCAAAATGACCAAACTGCCCATGTCAGTTTTTTTTTTTTTTTTTTAGAGATATCGAAATAAACCCAAACTACATCGACAATTTAAATTCCAATCTTTCAAAATGGCCAAACTGCCCCTGTCAGTTTTTATTTATTTTTTAGAACCAACCTATCGAAATAAACCCAAATCACATCGACAATTTAAAAATTCCAATCTTTCAAAATGGCCAAACTGCCCCTGTCAGATTTTTATTTTTTTTTATTTTTATAGAACCAACTTATCGAAATTTTTAAAATAATGTGCATGGAAAAAAAATATTCAAAATATATAATAGATGTGGTTTGGGTACAATGCACATTTTTAAAATAATCACGCCGAATGTATGAAAAACCACATCGACAGTGTGCATTATTTTAAAATTTATGATAAGTTGGTTCTATAAAAAAAAGTAAAAAAATAAAAAAAATCTGACAGGGGCAGTTTGGCCATTTTGAAAGATTGGAATTTTTAAATTGTCAATGTGGTTTGGGTTTATTTCGATAGGTTGGTTCTCTAAAAATAAAATAAAAATCTGACAGGGGCAGTTTGGTCATTTTGAAAGATTGGAATTTTTAAATTGAGACTAATGGCAAAATTAAAATAGGCATTGAGTTTTAATGGCATTTTGACAAATATTGGTTTCTGAGTGGCATTTTGACAAATTTCAAGTTTTAGAGTGGCATTTTCAAAAATTTCCCTATTATTTATTGTATAATTTAGTCTAGGAGGCAGTTTCACATAAATGTATCTCATACAACCCTCAAAGAGATAAAGATCGCCTTTGCATTATGAAGAAATATTGAAATACCATGCATAGCCTAAAAAACCCAGTATCCTCTTTGTAGTTCCCCTTTTGTGGCAGTTTAATGCCAAATATATGGCAAAGAAGGGTATTTTAGTCACCTTTTGTGAGACTCCCTTGCTTAAGAGGATTATATGGAATCCCAATTTCGGGCATACAAGTTATTTACTTCATATCTCTAATTGTTTAAGAAAATGCTGATAGGAGATGAAAGAGCAGCACGAATTTGAGAAAGAAGAATTGTGTACTCAGTTGGTGATGATGCAAAATGAGATTGCAATTCTTTCATCCTCTTCTCTCAAACATGAAATTGAGTCTCTAAGTAAAGAACTTGACCGTACAAAGACCAAGCTCAAGGATACAGAAGCTAAGCTGAAGACCTCCATACATGAGAAAATTAAACTTGAGGTGAGGCTACTATTTTTTGTTTTGTATTGTTCTTTATTTTTCTCATTTATTTTTTGCAAGCTATATCCAAAACATTAGCTGTTTGTTCCGTCTAATATTGTTGGAATTTTCTACTAAATCAAACTAGAATCAAGCAAACAGCAGTTTTGGTTGTAGGTTCTTAAGATAGCAAGTTATGGAGTGATTTGTTCTTTCTCGAAGAATTGGAGTTAAACTTGGGATTAGTGGTTTTGGTTTCAGCTGCAGATAGATAAAAAAGGAAAATTACGGTGTTAGATGTAAATTGGAGAAATTTACTGTGTTACCTGCACATATGGTGATATTTGGTGTATAAAATCCAAAAGTTGCGACAATTTATTTCTTTTGTGTTGATGTTTAAGCACTATTGAGGCTAATAACCCAATATGTTTTCTCTTGAGGTTTAATGTGGTTTAATTGGTGCATTACTGATCTCAACAGCCTGTATTTTATTGACATCAGAATTTTATTAGAGTTGAATCCAAAAAATAGGTGGCTTTCTGAATTTGGGTCTACTTTTAGGGTGAGAAAGCGCGGGCCGCAAAAGAAATAAAGGAACTGACTAACAAAAGGGACCATCTGGAACGTGACATCAGGAAGCAAGAATCAAAGCACGAATCAAAGCTCACTGTACTCTCTCTCCCTCTCCTCTGCTTCCAACCCTAAAAAAAAATGAAAATAGAAGCAAAAATAAAAAGAGATTCACATAGAGTTACACAATATTGCAAGTGTAAATAGGTCCTGAATTAGTCCTATTTCTTTGTCAGTCCCAAGTGTTGAAGAGTTCCACTCTGGTTTTGACTTTAGTACCATTTATTCCAACCTGACTCATATCTCTTTGGCACAGACCAAAATTTCTATTTGTTTACAGATGGAAATATGATGGTATTGACAAAACAAGTATATTGGTGTTAGGATCAAAATATGAAACTTGATCAGGGTTCAGGGACCACGACCGGAATAAATATTTGAGGTCCATTTCTGTAATTTCATTGAGGTCTATTTGTTTACAATGGTACCTCTCCCAATTTGAATTCGAGCCCTCTCCGTTTAGTTACAAAGAAGAGGTTGTTTGCATATTTTCAATATAGTGAAGATGAAGCATTGAATGTCCTTAAACCCTGACATATTGTGGTCCCTCTATTCATACAGAGGGAGTACCAGAACCTTGAGATGCATGCAGTTGAAATGGAGAGAGAGATTGCTTCCTTGGAGGAGACTCTGATGAACACTATACAAGAAAAAGAAGAGGCACTCACTCGGCTTGAGATTGCGACTTCTGAGCTTGAAGAATTTTCTAAAATTATGAGTTCAGCTGAATCAGAAATAGAGTCATTGAAGAATGAGGTTGCAAATGAGGTATATAGTTTTCTGAGTGAGGCTACGGTACTATTGCATAACGCATATTGATCCGTACTATGGATCAATATCTCTATTTTCATAGTCCAATCAATCAATCTGAACTGTTCAACATGATCTCCATATGAAAATATGCTTGCTTATCAAATTTCACATTTTTTTTAGAATTTTTTACTATTTTATTAGATAGGTGGAATGTAACTTGATCTAAAGATTCTAGATCATTCAAAATTAGTGATTTCTACCTATCTAAAAATATAGTAAAAAAATAATACAAAATGTAAAATTAGTCTGCAAGTACATTTTCATATAAAAATCATGTTGAACAGTATCAGAGGTTGACAGATGCTGTTGTATGCAATTAATTGACATGCATGTAACTCTCTGGGGTAAAGTCTTTACTAGTTATTCTGTATGAGAGCACATACTAAGGTTCTCCAAAAACTGGGAGTACTTTGCATTGTTTTGGCTTGATGATTATTGGTCTATGCTTGTAGTTTCCTAAATCTTTACATAAATTATTTGCGGTACCAGTAAGTATGGCTATTATTTTCTTTTGCTGAAAATTCTCTCGTATTGCAGGCACAAAAGCTAAAAGAGGCAGAATCTTTGATTCAAAGTTTGGAATCTTGTTGTGAGTTGTCACAAAAAGAAAAGGAAGAACTGGAAATGGTACTATTTAACCTATTATTTTTTTCACTCTCAAGTAGTCCTTACATTTCACATGGTTGAGGATGTGACCACTTTGGATTGCTTGATGTCCAAAACTGCAAATGCAATTCTTACATGTCAAACTTGCAAGGTTGGTTTGGTAATTTGAATTGAGGTGCTACTGTTCCAAAAAAGGGACAGGATGCTTTGATGATAGAATTATTTGATAATCTTAACAATATTTCTCAAATCAATTAAAAAAAAAGCTTGAAATCTAAAACTGAAGTTTATAAGTATGTTTTTAAACATATGGACAGCCTATTGTTCAAATTTCATGTGATTTGAGTATGGTCTGATTATAAATCAAGGATAATTTAACTTTTCTTAGTGGTTGTTGCGTGAAGTTAAATATGCACCAAATCTCATTATTGTCTATAGCTATGATATATGTACCATGTACATATTGTCTACAATGTTGGATTTCTTATTTAAACTTTGCTTTTGATGATTGTCTGGAGTACAATGTAAGAATTTCTAATGGATCCTAACCCCTTTTTAAATACTTATTGTTGTGGAAATGCAGCAACTTACCAATGCCCTTCTAGAAGCAGAAGCGCAAAAATCAATGTGTCTATCAAAGGAACAGACAATTATTCAAGCAACCAAACAAACAAAGATATCTGACAAGGAAATTCTGAGATTATCCAAAGATTTGTCAGAGGTATTTTAATGTGAATAAGTTGATGTTTAAAAAAAAATTGCATCTCTTGTTTTCTGAAAAATGTCATTCAGGTTTGCAATATTTTGCGTAATGCATAGAGTATTTATAATTAGAGATTGGGATTATCTATAATGCATAGGGGAGTGTTTATAATTTGAGATCTGGATTTTTACGATTTTTGTATAAGAGGTAGACATCTTTTAGATATCTACTTCTTTTTATCCATGGTTTCAAAGAAATCTGTGGGTTTCTCCCATTTTTATAAAAAATAAAAAATAACACTTACTTTTTTTTTCATATGATGATGTATGCTTAGGCCAAACTTAAACTGGAGGCTTGCAGAGAAGAATATAAGCTTCTAAAGAAGAGCTCTGATGACATGGTGCTCCATACTTTCTTTTCACTCTTTCCCATGTGCATACAAGTTATATCTAAATCAGTGAACCCTTGGATTTGAAATAGTTTTTTACTTAACAAAATGCTGCTTCAGTAAATCTCCAATGGCACCACGATTTACTTTGAGGTGTCCTATTAAACCAGTGAAGTAAAAGTTAAAAAAAAAGCAAAAGGTTACTTTGAAATCTGTGTTGCTTATATTTGTATGTAGATATCGCAATTAAAAATGGAGAAAGGACTAATTGGAAATATCACTACCGTGGAATTTCATTATGCCTCTGTAATTCAGTTTAACACAGTTCATCCTCAAAAACAAAATTTTGTATTGACGAAGTGAATGAATTAAGTAAATGAATAGCAAAGGCATCAAACAGCACTCAAATTGCACATGTTACCTTAGACTGTATCAAAGCCTGAAGGATGGTTCTTGCTTGTTTGATGATCGTCGTCTTTAAATAAATCTTTGCTCTTTCTTTGTATTTAGATATCACAATTAAAAACGGAGAAAGGCAGCCTCATGGCAAATATCGCTGCTCTGGAATCTAAGATACGTGATGTAAGTATCAGTACTAGATTATATTTTTCATATCTTATGGCAAATATCACTGCCGTTAAATGCTTACTGTATGAATAAATGCATAGCATCAATGATAACAATATAAATAGGTAATAATTAAAACTGCCTATTTATAGGATTTCCAGTGTCAGCTTGTTGCCATTACAAAAGAAAAGGATGCTTTGAGGTGTACAAATGAAAAGATGCGCTTGGAAATAAATGAGGGTGAAATTCTTAGGCAAAGTTCTGATCGAATGGTAATTTAACTTTCTTTTACTGTCTTTCTAATAGGACACTTACATGCAAATTAAGCCCAATTAATTGCAGTCTAAATAAAATATTTAGCCTCAACGTTCAATTATACAATTATGTTGAATCATGCATCAGTTTAACACAAGTTGTCCTCAATTTTTGATTGAAGAGGACTTGAGAAATAGATTGAATAAACAGGCAAAATGTCAAATGTTACAAATTGATTATGTATAGTACATGTTGGTTTTTTCATAACTTGTCGGTTTCAAGCCAATATTTTGGTTGTTGCTTATTGAGGATTTGTATTTCGACAGGTATTGAATGCAAAAATGGAAAGAGATGAACTGGCAGCAAGGATTTCTGCCATGGAAGCAAAGATGCAGGATGTAAGTTTTAGTCTATACATTTTTTTTTTTCTGTGTGAGTTGCATGTTCAACTGACTGTTATAATAATAGGTACCTAAAACCGTTTAGAGTTAATACGCAACCTTTTTGGGTTGTCTGGTACCATACATTTGATGATATTATATTCTACTTTGTATGAAGCAACAAGAAAAATCAGAAAAGATCCTCTATATTAGTTAATCCCGTTACCAATTAGAAGCACAATTCATGAGCTACGATCTGACACACACACACACACACATAGAGTAAGGCTATTGTGCATTGTGAATTTTTTTTTTTTTTGATAAAAATGGCCCACCTCTTTCATATTTGAAACAAATATTGTTCATACAATATAGCATTTCTAATGAAAACAAAACAACATAAAGACTTACAATAGAGCATACAAAAATCAAGAACACTAAATCCATCTAACAAACTATAGCCTAGATAACCAGCAAGTTTAAAAGGATAGCAAAACATACAACAAACTAAAAACCAGTAGCACTAAGGGGAACAACAATCTCTAGCAGTAGAAGAAACACTAGGGGATGCAGAATCAGGGTTAGAGTCAGAATCAGCTCTGCGCATTAGATATGTGGACAGGTCCAGATTGTGCATTGCGAATTAAAGGGGGTGTTTTAATTCGCGCTCATATCGCTATTTCCAAAGTTCAAATAGCCGATCCGAACCGTTCAACATGTTCTCCATATTGAAATGTGCTTGGAGACCAAATTTTACATTTTTTGAAATTTTTTTACTATTTATTAAGCCACTTTGAAAATCACTGATCCAATGGTCTCACTGTTTGGTTGAGCCACCGTTGGATCAGTGATTTTCAAAGTGACTTAATAAATAGTAAAAAAATTCCAAAAAATATAAAATTTGGTCTCCAAGCACATTTCAATATGGAGAACATGTTGAGCGTTCGGATCGGCTATTTGAACTTTGGAAATAGCGATATGAGCGTGAATTAAAACACCCCATTTAATTCGCAGTGCACAATATAGCCTTACTCTCTCTCTCTCTCTATATATATATATTATAATTTGTTGTTAATTTCTTATATGGAACAGGATGAATTGAGATACAAAACGGAGCTCACCGAGTGTCAATGTAGATGCCGTTTAACACAAGAAAAACTTGATGAATACAAAAAGAAATGTGTAGTATTAGACAAGAAACATAAGGTCATGCATCAAAAGTTCACTGAGGCTTCTGACGAATTAAAAAATAAGCTGCGTACATACGGGCTTGAAATTTTGAAATTAAAGAAAGAACTTGCAAACAGCAAAGGCAGCAGCAGTGGCGGTTGTGCAAGCGCCAGTGCACAATAACTAGGTACTTAATACAGTTCATTTGATTAAAGCATCTCAAGGCCTACTTATCAACTTAACATAACCCGAAATGTGAATTTTAGAAATGAAAACTGATATTAATATTATGTTGTTCATTATATCTATGTTTCAATATTGGACAGGAAATTCCAGTGATAGAGATTGAAGATGATGAGTGAGAAGTAGATATCTTGAGAGGAAGATAACTATTTTGTGTAAAATTGATATGATGCTACCTGAGGGCGTATTTGAGTAGACAGCTAGTTTACAGTCTAATATGCCCTTCCTTGACAAATTAGTATAAGGATAATGTGATTAGCTAGCAGCCTAGCAGAGATTAAAAGTTAGATTTTGATGTAAGTTTAAGCACTATGCTTATTTAATGAAACGAGCATTTGTTGCATTTTTTGTTTAAAAAAAAAAACGTAATCTAACTAGAAAAATAAATGCAATTCAGCCAAATGTGCACACTACAAATTGATATGTATGAGGTCATGATGCGCAGCCTCAGCCCAAGCTAAATATTGTAGGCCCCACTTTGAATTAAATCTGCTTGAACGCATCCCGTTCTCCGTATGTAGCGGAACAAAAGCAAGTTATGACTTCTGAGTTCTGTCTTCTTAGCTAACAAAAGAGAAGCAACACCAAACGCTATATATATCCATCTGCAGAAGACTTTATAGGGACACCCACATTGGAGATCTCCTGCTCCTGACTGGTGGAAGATTGGTGAACCGGGTTATAGGAAACCTATGGAGCGACTTGCGACACGGAATCCTCACAGTTAGAGAGACAGAAAAGTTAAACCTGGTGGGGACGGCCCTCACTGTGCTTATAAAGGAAGCGAAGAGCCGAAGACTGAATTTTCATCAGTGCAATACCTTACCGTGTAGAATGAGATCTGAGTCGTCTCGAATCTCAAATCAGATACTCTGTCCCAATTAGCTACCAAATTTATTTTGAACGGCTGTGAGTTATTTTTCAATATATATAAATATTTTCGTTAATTTCGTTATTTAATCTTTTGAATGATTTCTTGAAGAGAGACATTATATCATAACATGCGTTAGACTTCTGGTTCAGTTGTTAATCTGTTTGGAACGTTGATTATTCTACTTATTTATTCATACAAAAACAAAACCAAAAGGTGTAATTTTTTTTTATGTATCTATATATTGGATAATTATCAAACGTTAGTAATAATAATTTTCTATTAGAGAATCAATGAAAAAGGAAATAAAATTTCTCAAGATAAGACAGATTACATGATCCAATATGAAAAAGGAAATAAATATTTAACAGGCCAGAGATCTCATACAATGCAGTGCTAAAGTCTTGAAGAATCTTACACCGATCAATTAAAATCGAACGACCTTGATTGGCAGAGATTATTGGATCCTTTGGACGGAATAACGTCACTATATTCTATATTTACTGAGATTCTAATTATGAAACTCTCCGTCTCCGTGTTGTGAACAATTAATTACATATTATGCGCTTCTACACACAAAAATGTCCAGGTGTCAACATGGGATTGGAAAATATCCTTCGCGTAAGGCCAACGCTAGCAATGCATGGTTCACTTCCTTTTTAGTGAGTATGTTTGATTGATGGGCTCCAAATCATCTTATATGTTTTAAAATCCATGCCCATAAATATTATAGCAGAGTCCGGGGTGAATTTAGAATTTTCATCATTAGGGAGGAGTAAGAAAATAACAAACAAATTAGATTTGAATAGTTAATCGAATTTAAACCCATTAGCTAATTGGATACTAGATCAAAAAATAATGTTCTAATTTCTAATTTTTAATGATATGACTTCTAATCCTAATTACCAGTTAGAATCCATAAAGTTTATCATAATTTTAACCCTAAATTTAATACTAATTACAAACCAAAAGTCCAGAGGAAGGTACATAAAATTCTGGAGGGGGCAAAGTCGATATGAACCTATAAATTTGTATAAAATTTTAAAATTCAGGGAGGAGCAATTGATCCCCCTGAACTAGACTGGGTCCGACCCTGAGCAGAGCACACATATTTTGTTAATTAATGTATAGAACTTACAAATTACTCCGTTAATTTTTATGCAAAAGCGGTAGTAAATCTTGCGAGCGCAGTTGTATCACTGGTTCTGTAAGAAATCACAAGCCGAAGCCTTGTGTTTTCCACGACCTAAAACCTTCAAGCCGTAACAGAGTATTTCTTGGTGCTCTTTATCTTTTCTCTATTTTTTTTTCTTTTTCCGAAATAGTGGCAGTTAACTCTCTTAAATTACAGAGATAAGGATTGGGTATTATATAAAAACCAATGCATCTCTTCATAACGGGTCAGATTTTAGATTCAGATTTTCCATAACAGACGTACCAATTAATAAATTCAACATATTTTAAAATGAATCGGATAATATAGTACATAGATAGACAATAACACGATATAAAGATCTATTTTATCAAAATATTTCTAAATTTTTACACATATTTTAAAACGGATTGAATAATCTTGAAATCCATCGAACTTAAAGTATAAAGTAGGTCCGATGACCATCAGACCTACTCCGCTTTACTATTTTTCTGTCTTAAGGGAGAGTTGTTTTGATGAACAGCAGATCGAAATCTGTCTGATATACAGTCTAAATTGTTCGATCAGTATTCAAAATTTGCACGGATAATTTAAATTTGCGGGACGATTGATAGTAGCACACATTTAAATATGTTTGTATGAACCTCTACATGGATCAGACAGTTTAGAAGGGACATTGGATGAATGAATTAAAAATTTGAAAAAAAAATGTCACATAATTGTATAGTCAAAATCATGAATTAACACACTAGGAAAATGCTGTACTCTTTTTATGGGTAAATAAAGTTAAGTTCCATCCGCGTTTGCTCCAATTTTAATATATTTTGTAACATTTTGGAGTGTAATATTGTTCATACAGAAATTAAATGATATATATAAATCTAAGGTGACATTCTCTATAAAGTTTCATACACATACAAAATAAAAAGGATTTCACATGCTATTACATTTCATGGATGATAATTGCTAACATATATATAAGACAATGACAAAAGAAAAAAAAAACATAAAATCAGAATGTGCATCAAAATTCCTTCATGTATGTAATGTAACCTCCTCTTGAAGATAAGAAATCAACTAACTACACACACAAAAATACACAAAAGAGAAAAAAAAAAGAAACTCATATAGTCACCTAAACAACAACAAAGTTCCAAAATTAATCCATATCATAAACCATTCATTGACTTAAAAAAAACACTAAATCAAAACATGATTCCTTTAATAATGTAATTAAATGATATCACTAATCAGGCGACTCTCTTGCCGCCACTAGGACTCGGAATGTCTGATTGCGACGGCTTTGATACGACGGTGAAGTATCCGATGAGACCGACAACAAGGAGTCCTCCAATCACCATTCCGGTGGGACCTCCGGGTGCACGTCTACGTCCATGTAATACCGCTCCTTGTGGCGGCTTAGGATGCGGTTGCTTTGACATGTCATCCGTCATGTTTCTCTTTCTTTTCTACTTTACTCGTGATTTTTTTTTATTCTTGTTGTTTTTTTTTTTAATTGGGTTGTTGGGATTTTTTTTTGTATGATATAAAATTGTGGCACTTATTTATAGACATTTTTAAATCTAAATGATGTTTTAATTTGGGGAAAAAAAAAGGGTTTTGCTTTGACATGATAATTACCGCTCGTTTCTTGAGGACAATGAACGGCTATCTCAAAATCAAATTGACAACTAATTGAAATGGAATCTAAATTTTCTAAAAATATGAATAACTGCATCATGTCAAACTTAGTGGATGACATTGACTTGCTCATGATTTAATATAATAATATTCCCCTAATATGACACTGGAATTCAATTATTTTGTAGCTATGCTGCAATTATGATTTTAAACAAAGATACAAATAGCTACGAACTGAATGGTAATATTTTTGTGAAAAGTTGCATATTTAAAATGTGGTTGAATTTTATTAATACTTAAATTAATAGACTTTTCACATTATTATCCGGTGTAATAAAATACTGTCTCTGCGTACTCGGTTGTAATCCGCATAAAAATTTGTATGTGGTTAATATATGTAGTTCCACATATTCGGCTGCATATTATTACCGCATATTACGTCATACTTGTTTATATATATTTAAATTCTCATTTTGAAATCCGCTTAAAAATTTATATATACAGTCGCATACTGTCTTCCGAATATACATATAGAGATCGCATTTAAAAACATTATTGTTATTATCAGTAGAAGTTTGCATTACTCTTGGGCTCAAATTAAGACTGCGCCAGTCCAGCCCAAAACAAATTTCACAAAATCAAACATGCTCCATAGTCGATATTACTAAACTGGTGACATTTTAAAGATTATCTAATAAAAGAAAAATCAGAAGGAATGTGAATTCAGATTCCTAAAGTAATTTAAAATTTGAATTTGAATCTGGAGTGTTATATTATAATCCGACTAAAATTAAAAAGGTCTTCATTTTCAAATTAGTCTGAATTCTGCATTCTGATAAGATGGTGTTAATTTTAAACGCAAAATTTGAGTTACTTTAGAGGATTCGGACCCAAAAAACGAAACTAGATCATGTGATCTGAGTTTTTTTTTTTTCCTATTCACTTTCTTTGTTTAGTGATTTCTTATAGGCCAGTTTTTATATACTTAAATTTGTAAGGTCTTTTAGTGAATCAATTATGGCACACATGACCAATTCGGCTAATTAGACCAAAGCCTTGTTTTTAAAAAAACTAATTAATCTAAAGGAAAGAAACATCAAGGTTTTCAAGGGCGGATTCAGGATTTTTGTCAGTAGGACAAAAAATATCGAATCAGGTTTAAATAGCTAATCAGATTTAAACCCATTAACTAATTGGATATTTGATAAAAAAAATACTTTAACTTATACTTTATAATGCTCTGACTTGTAATTTATGATATTCTGACTTATAATTATAATTATCAATTATATTTCAAGAAATTTATTTTAATTTTAACTATAAATTTAACTCGAATTACCAATTAAACATTCAGAGAGGAGCAAAAAAAATTTCAGAGAGGCAAAGCCAGTCAGAACAGATAAATCTCCACTAAAATTCAAAATCCAGGGAGAGCGGCTGCCCCCACCTAGAATTCACTAGGTCCGCCCGTGAAGATGTTGGATTTATAAAATGCACCTCCTTTGAAGTAGTGCTGCGGTGGAGGGTGGAATGCATTCTGCTGAACAAATACCTGTTGGAGGGTCTCATAATATTTTTTATTCTCTACTGTAGCACTTTTTTTGGTGGAGGTGCTTTTTTGGAAATCCATCGTCTTGAATGTATCTTTCGTTTAATTCGATTTGTTTTTTCAATTTTAAAAAATCCCTGATTATTTTCTCTTCAAATAGTGAATTTTGTAAAAAAAAGATTGCTTCATAAATTAAGTTATAAATTAACAGGCTGACAATATTGACTGGACAGGAAGGGGACAATTAATGTGCCATAATAGTAAGGGCACAGTTGTAATTGGTACTGTACAATTAATTGGATAGGATCCGCATGAGATCCCTACATTAATATACCAACTAAATTGGGACAAAATTTAATAGTTTAAGAAGAGTACAAGCTACACTTTGGCCCAAATTTATTACATGTACATGCATGCATATGATTGCTGCAATCTTTTAAATCTGATACTGACCTCACAAGATTTAGGTACCCAATTTTTATTTGGAGCATTTTAAACATTTAAAATTTGAAAGTAGATTTGCAATTTTAAAATAATACTCAAAATCTCACTAGGAAGTAAGTATGCCACACTGATATGAACTTCAAACTCATGTTTTATGTGAATTGTGTCGAAAAATGACACGTCAGTTTCCTAAAATGCGGATGTGTCGTTGAATATTATTACTGGGAGTTGATCTCTACGGTTAGACAAAATAAAATATTTGAGTATCACTCAAAAGTATCTTTTAACTGATGCGCAAACTAGATTTGTGTATCACCACATGAGAGACGGATAAATATTTTGACAAAGCAGTTTTCTATTCTGCAGCACACGAATAATATGCAGCGTTGTTTTGACTCTACTAGTTGTGCGATGCGTGAATTAAAAACCGCTCTATCAAAATCTTCGCTCCTGAGAAACACATACTACTAGGTTTTAATAAAAAATTGCAGGATACCTTTTATTTTTAATTTTCTAAATGCTACAAATAAAAAAAAAATCGGATTTAGGTCATCTTTCAAGTAGGTTTATCTTTTAGGCAAATTCTTCCATGGACCCAAGGACCTATTTGTAAAATGAACATATCTTTATTTTCAAAGTTCAAACAGTCGATCCGAACCGTTCATCTTGTTCTCCATATTAATATGTGCTTGGAGACCAAATTTTACATTTTTCTGAATTTTTTTACTATTTATTAAGATGGTACAAAATTCAATGGTCTGAATTTGATATTTTTTGTACCCATCTTAATAAATAGTAAAAAAATTCAGAAAAATGTAAAATTTGGTCTCCAAGCACATATTAATATGGAGAACAAGATGAACGGTTCGGATCGACTGTTTGAACTTTGAAAATAAAGATATGTTCATTTTACAAATAGGTCCTTGGGTCCATGGAAGCATCACTCTATCTTTTATTGTCAGCAACGATTCCAACACTTGCATTTTCTGAGGGCTTATTTGTAAATCTGAATTTTTCACAACAAATATTAATTTCCAACTATTCCATGGCATACACGTAAAAGATCCACGAAAAACAGTGTTGCACTTCAACAGCACAGCAAATGGCGCGCGCAATACAATGCAAGCAAATCAACAAACACCTAGCGTGCATTGCTCCGAATCCTCTTCTCTCCGCCATTGCATTGCTCTTCTTCAAACATGCACCAAATCCCTCTACATTTTCAAGCAGATCCACGCGCAAGCGCTCCGCACGTGCATACCCACCTCCCATCCTATTCTCGCCAGGCAGTTAATCTTCTCCTTAGCCTCCCTCTCTGCATCCCCGCTTCGTTACGTTCACGCCATTTTCTCCCAGTTAACACACCCCACGGTGTTCATATGTAATACCATGATCCGAGTCTATGCAGAGAGTGCTCACCCTGCTCCTGCTCTTGATATCCATCGAAAGATGCTCCATGCTGGGGTTTCACCCGACATGCACACGTATCCTTTTCTGTTAAAGGCGTGTGCCAAGCTCATGTCGTTGAGAGATGGGGAGGTAGTGCAAGGAAAGGTGGTACGACTTGGGATGGAAAGACTGGTCTTTGTGCAAAATGCCTTGGTGCATTTTTACAGTTCATGTGGTCTTCTCGAGAGCGCTCACAAGGTGTTCGAGGGAATTACTGAGAGGGATCTTGTTACATGGAATTCTATAATTAATGGGTTCGCGGCAAATGGCCGAGCCAATGAGGTTTTAGGCTTATATGGGGAAATGATCATTGCGGGTCGGGTTGACCCTAATGGGTTTACCATGGTTGGTCTGTTAACCGCTTGTGCCGAACTAGGTGCGCTTGCGTTGGGTAAAAGAGTGCATGTATATTTGGTAAAGGCAGGTTTAAATAAGAACTCACATGTAGGAAATGCACTTATAAACTTGTATGCAAAATGTGGGTTGTTCGATGAAGCCCACAAGGTGTTTGATGAAATGGGAAGGTATAAAAATGTTGTTTCATGGACTTCTTTAATTGTTGGTTTGGCAGTAAATGGGTACGGAAAACAAGCACTCGACTTGTTTGCTCAAATGGAGAGACAGAACTTGGTACCGACTGATATTACCATGATTGGGGTTCTATATGCATGTAGTCATTGCGGTTTGGTAGATGACGGTTTTATGTATTTCGACCAAATGCAAAGCAAGTACAACATAACACCACAGATCGAACACTTTGGTTGCATGGTTGATTTGTTGGGGCGATCCGGCAAGGTCAATGAAGCATACAATTACATTTTGAAAATGCCAATTGAACCCAGTGCCGTGGTATGGAGAACCCTACTTGGCACATGTACAATGCACAAGAAACTTAACATGGGCCTGACAGCCTGGGCCCGGTTGGTTAAGGTAAGCCCGGGGTATAGTGGAGACTATGTACTTCTTTCCAATCTCTATGCAGCTGTCGGGCAATGGAGCCAGGTTCACAAGCTAAGAAAAGAGATGCTAAGTGGAGGTGTGAGAAAGAACCCAGGGCGCACATGCTCGATGAAATGTCTAATAGACTGAGACGTGAAGATTACACGGCTTGTTGAGATCGGCAAAAGGTGCAAACTATTAGGGTTGTGAAGAACTTGAGGGTTTGTGTTGATTGTCATCATGTCATCAACATATTGAATGTTTATGCAGGGGATATAGTCGCGCGAGATCAGAGTCGGTTTCATCATTTTAGAGGTGGTTCATGTTCTTGTAATGATTACTGGTAAAAGAGGATCATTTTAATGGATGAATGTACTGTTTAACACCTCTCTATTTTAGGTGTTCCGTTTATTTTATTTTCTTACAAAAAAGTTGTAAAACAATTATACAAACATCCCTTTGATTTGAAACTTAATACATCTTTAATAAAAAGAAAGAAACATATAGGGTATTTAGCTCTAAACTTAATTCTCTAAACATAATTAAATTATATACAATCAACAAAAAATACTTGCCTCTGTATCAGGGTATCATATCTTTCAAATAGAGACATTGGCATGTGCACTGTCTCTGTACAAAGATGTAACTCAAGTGGGCCCACTGGACAGTGAAATAACATCTCCCCACAAAATAAATTCATGTGAAACATCAAATTTATAAACAAGTGGCATTTGAACTTTGAATTTTGGATTGATAGGTGGCCTATGAAAAAAGTTAGGCCTGGTAGTAGCCTGAGGAAAATGATAGAAGATTGTGGGCCTAAGTGCAAAAATTGATGTACCACCAAATAAAAAAAGAATATAATCTAATCTAATCACCCCTCAACTTTAGTGCGTAAAACAAACACTGCTTTCTGTTTGTTATTGCTTTCAAATCATGAAGAGGTAGGTCGCCTAATTAATCTGATCAGGTCATCTTTCCCTTTTGCTGATAACCTACCTACTGTTTGTGTTTTCTGCTTCTTTCCATTAATAACTGTCATTATCTCTCATCATTTCTATCTCCCAAAATTAAAATAAAAAACTAACTAAAAAAAGTTAAAACAAAAATGCCCATGTGAGTTGAAATATGAACAGAGAGGATATGTAGGAATTTATATCCTCTGAGGTAACAGAATATTCAAGTTTGGATCCAGACCGTTTGATCAGAATTCAAGTAATCTGACCTGAGATAGAATGTACGGGACTCCTTTAATATTTGTGCCAAAGCAGATTATTGGACGGTCTGTATACAAACTCAAAATTTATGTTATCTCAAGGTGATATGAATTCGGATATGTAGAGTGGTAACGAAGGGGTCTGATGAGAGCATCATATCAAATTCGGCCCGATATACGGTCTGAGCCGTTTGATTCGTGTCGAGATTCAGTTTAGATTTACGAGACAGTTTATAATTTTTATTTTCGCATGAACCTGGATGTGAATCGAACGTTCCCAATTCAACAATATCGGACCAAATTTGATCTGATGTTCATTGGAGACACCCATCCCCATGCAGAGTGACATGAATTTTACCTGGAAAAAAAAAGTGATTTTGACCTTAATAGTAATGCTTAATGTACAACCACTAGCTCTAGGAAAAGGTTCAAGATAAGCTTTGAGCCCTTAGTGTTGTCTTGTTGTCTGTTCCAAAATCAAATCTATGACCTCATCTTTACAAGAATTCAAAGTCATGCATTATTATAATAGACCATATTTTTTTATATAGATTTTATATATTGAGACAAGTAGTTTAAATTAATTATAGTTCAGAAAGGGATCAGAGATCATTATATGAAGTGATTCATCCAAATAAAGTTGGCTATATACAGTCAAGAAACAAATTAATAAATGATCAATAATTTGAAAAGACTGACAAAAGACAAACTTACAAGAAAATGTTCTTTATTATCCTCCTTTTATCAAATTATCTCTAATTAAATTAGATTCCAAGCTAGAAACTAAGGTGTAGGTTCATGATGAAAGCTTTTAATGAAGATTAAAATATATAGAATCTAAAAAAACCTAGATATTGTGTCAACTAAATAAATGTATAGAAATTATATATATATAGAAAGAGAGAAGTGGGCTAACTTGCTTTGGAAAGTAAAAATAGTGTTTTATTTTCCGCTTATATCTCCATTTTCAAAGTTCAAATAGTCGATTCGAAAATTCCAACATGTTCTCCATATTGAAATGTGCTTGGAGACCAAATTTTATATTTTTTTAATTTTTTTTGTTATTTATTAAGCCACTTTGAAAATCCGAAAATTTGGGTGAACAGTAAAAATTTCTGGACCACCGAATCAACGATTTTCAAAGTAGCTTAATAAATAATAAAAAAAATTCAAAAAATGTAAAATTTGGTCTCCAAGCACATTTCAATATGGAGATCACATCTAACGGTTCAGATTGATTATTTGAACTTTGAAATGGAGATATGAGCGGAAAGTAAAACACCCTCTTTACTTCCCAAAGCAAGTTAGTCCGTCTATATATATAAACTAAGGTGTAGGTTCATGATGAAAGCTTTTAATGAAGATTAAAATATATAGAATCTAAAAAAACCTAGATATTGTGTCAAATAAATAAATGTATATATAGAAATAATACACACACGCACTAAACAAAGGAGTATTTCATAACATATCACAAGTGAAATTGTCTACTCAAACTAAGAACACTTTCTGTGAGGAGAAACAATTCTCCTTTTGGAACTTGGGTGAATGAATAAATGACCTAACACATCCACCAAGGTTTGATTTTGGTTTTTCAAGGGTATGAAAAGACACTATCAATGATCACTATTTTCCATCCAAAAGAGGTCCCAGATTTGTGGAAAGGAATATTACTAAAACATGATCAAATTGCATATTCTTGTAAAAGTAGACAAAGCAATGACTTGCATCTTTCAAGAGGTGTATATGTTTGCTTTGTTTGATGCTCTCTTATTAACTAAAAAATAGATATCACATCTTTATATCCTTTGTTAAAACAGTCGTTTTAAAAATTTCCGTTTTGGTCATAGAGGGAAAGGATAAAAACAAAGAGAAAAAAATTGTTTAACAGTAGGAAAAGTTAGGTCAAGTGTTCATGTCTTATTAGCTGTATATATAGATAACAAATTAAGATAAAAGATGGTGGTTGGTAGTAATTTTAAAAAGATCAAACTCAATGAAAAGACAAGCACAAAACAAAAAGCATGGTAAGCTTCATTGGTTTAATTCATTCAAGTTAGCTAAAGTTGCAAATTAAACTAAATATATTACAAACAATTTAAATTGCAACAATAGCAACAAAAACCTCTTCTTGACAAAACTTGGTTAACTCTTCCAAGACACAAAGTCAAATTAATATGATGATAATAACAAAGTTATGTTGAATATATAGTTCCATATAAATTGCAACCACAAATTGATACGAACATTCTGAATCTCTGATGCTTCAAATAATGCATGTTAAAGAGCAATCAATCAACATCTAGTTGAATATTACAATGGTAGATTCGGACTAGTACATGAGTATATACTTATCTGCTATCACCTTTTCTCAAAAAAGTATATACTTATCTTTCCATATTGTCACAAGATTCCTCATATATATAGTATATGCTTATTCTTTAGAATATAATCATACTAAAGAGTACCACAGTCGCCATTGACAATACTTATGATCTAGATTCCTATTCTTTGGGGAAAAAAATATAGGTTCTCATTTATGATAAAGTTGAAAGAGAATCATACAAAAGGTACAACACAAATTTTAGAAAGGCCCGCTTTGATCATACTTTAGAATTTATAGTATTTGAAAATTATCAGTAGGTATGAGAAATTTTACAAGTATTTGAAAATGTTGAGATTTCAGGTAGGTTATATGTGTAACAATTCGATTCAGTTCATGATTTGTTCACTACCCGAAAATCATAATCCATATTTACAACTAATTTCAAGATTAATATAGAGTTTACCACTAGACGCGTAGCGGATATCTTCGTCTAGTCGTAGGAGCAATCAGCCTCTTCTTTTTTTCTCTGTGTCAGATATACACACCGGCAACAGCAAATGCATCTCCACCAGTATCCTTGACAAACTACTGTAAGTCAGTATGCTAGTACCAACAAACATCTCTTTCTGTTTCTCTTCCTTTCTCTCTCATAGTTTCTGAATAGATATGAATTCTGATTAAAAAAGACCAAGAGAAAAATGAACTACTGATGTATATTTATAAACAACATACACCATTTTGTTTGAGTCTTTTCAGAAATTCTTTTCGGATACATTGAATCAAATCATATCAGATTCAGAGCAGAGATTTCAGACCTAATTAATGCTCAATAAGAATTAATCCATATTATAACTTTATTAAATTAATTTATTAATTTAGGCCCAAAATATTATGGCATGTTTGTACATTTCTAACTGAAAATACATTGTAGAGGGTTATACTAAATTTTATTTTATTTAATGTGAATGAGAAAAATGTGTGTGTGTGTGTGTGTGACAGTGTGGTGTGTGGATGTTAATGTCGCCAAATTAATGTCTTCTTCATAAAAGCATAGCTGACTAAGACTTAAGCTAGTGAGTAGCATCATAAAATTAAAAGGTGATAATTATGTTTGGGTTCATTTTGAGAATATATATGTGGGGAATGCAAATTTGGCAAACTGACACTCTGATATGTGTCATGATTGGGACACAGCAAATTAGACTTATTTGATTTGATGCATTACTACAAAAAAAAGTATGAGGATATTTTGAGGGATAATTGAATAAAATTTATGGTGATGGAATATGATGAGGCTTATATATATATATATATATATATATATATATATATATATATATATATATATGGCAAAGACTTCTATGGACATAAGGACCTATTTGTAAAATGAACATATTTTTATTTTCAAAGTTCAAACAGTCGATCCGAACCGTTCATCTTGTTCTCCATATTAATATGTGCTTGGAGACCATATTTTACATTTTTCTGAATTTTTTTACTATTTATTAAGATGGGTACAAAAAATATAAAATTCAGACCATTGAATTTTGTACCCATTTTAATAAATAGTAAAAAAATTCAGAAAAATATAAAATTTGGTCTCCAAGCACATATTAATATGGAGAACAAGATGAACAGTTCGGATCAACTGTTTGAACTTTGAAAATAAAAATATGTTCATTTTACAAATAGGTCATTATGTCCATAGAAGACACTCTCTCTCTCTCTCTCTCTCTCTCTCTCTATATATATATATAGGGATGAGCTATGATGAGTTGTGAAGTAAAACGACATTTTACTTCACGTTCGTATTCCAATTTGAAAATTCAAACAACTGATTCGAACCGCTCAATATTTTCTCATATTGAAATGTGCTTGGAGACCAAATTTTACATTTTTTGGATTTTTTTTTTTACTATTTATTAAGCCACTTTGAAAATCACAAATCCTGGTGAACAGTAAAAAAACAGTAAAATTTTCTGGACCATTGGATCAGCGATTTTCAAAGTGGCTTCATAAATAGTAAAAAAATTTCAAAAAAATGAAAAATTTGGTCTCCAAGCACATTTCAATATGGATAACATGTTGAGCGGTTCGGATTGGTTGTTTGAATTTTGAAAATAAAAATATGAGCGTGAAATAAAAATGACATCTTATTTCACAACTCACCATAACCCATCCCTATATATATATATATATATATTTGGTAGATAACTGAATAAACATGTTGGACATATAGATAGCGCTAATATTAGTCGTATTTAATTTTTTTAGTAGTTGAACTTTTAAATATGGATGATCACCTCAAATTATTTGTTAACTCATATGTATATGTCAAAAACCATTTAAGTGTTAAAGACTTAATTACATACATTGTTTAAAAGAATATTAAATTTAGACATGGGTATGTATTGCTGGATTTGTGTGTTCTTGTATGTGATTATAAACAAAAAAAAAAAAATACTGCCCATAAAATAAAAATATATAAGTTTTATTTCCTAAAATTAATCATCAGCGCAATTGTATCATATCAATAGACAAATTAATACGATATACTCGTATTTATATTGATATAATATGAGGAGGAGGGTTCAAATGCACAATCTTTTATGTGTTCCAATATGTTCCACATCTTTTATCTCTGTTTTTAAAGTTCGAACAATCAATCTGAACCGCTCAATATGATCTTCATAATAAAATATACTTGGAGATCAAATTTTATAATTTTTTATAATTTTTTTACTATTTTTTAGATATGTACAAAATCAATGTTTTAAGAATATTCTGGACCATCCGAATAAAGTGATATTGTACCTATGTAAAAAAATAGTAAAAAAAATTCTAAAAATTCTAAAATTTGGCTCCAAACATATTTTATTATAAAGACTATATTGAGCAGTTCGAATTGACTGTTCGAATTTTAAAAATAGAAATAAAAAAATATGGTGCGTATTAGAACACAAGATAATGATGCATTTGAATCCTCCTCTGAAAGCGGACTAACATCCCCACAATTGACTTGTCCTGTAGCAAAACAGGGCTGTGAAGTAACAGTTGCAAATAGGGCCAATTTCTTTTTAATAATCCGAATATTAATTTGTAAATAAAGAGTTATGATTACGATTTTTTCATGTACTAGAAGGGACCATAACATTGATACGATTCTTCTCTTTTAAATTTTATAGTCTTATAATCATACCATAAAATCATTTGAAAATTAAAGAAACCTTAGCATTGCATGGTTCCTTTAGATGCCATATTCTTATTTTAACTTTTTAGATTTTATGCTGTATGATTATAAGAATAAATAAATATCTATAAACTCTAACAATCAGTTTTTGTTTTTGGTCTAGTGGCAAAAGGCAACGATATTTGTGCTGAAAGTTGTTGATTCGAAATTTGAATAGGGTTCTTTATAGACAATTAAATAGAAGTTGGTAAACTAAACATTCATCTTTCTATCTCAAAAAGGAGGAGGGTTCCAATGCCTCATCTCCTCATATCTCATCCATACCTCATGTTATATATCTCTATTTTCAAAGTCCAAACTATCGAACCGAAAACTATCGATCCGAACCGTTCAACATGATATTCATACTAAAATATGTTTGGAGATGAAATCTTATAATTTTTGCAATTTTTTTACTATTTTTTAAGATAGGTACAAAATCGATGTATCTGGACCGTTCAAAAAAACAGTAATTTTGTATCTATCTTAAAAAATACTAAAAAAATTATAAAAATTATAAAATTTCATCCCTAAGCATATTTTAGCATGAATATCATGTTGAACGGTTCGGATCGATAGTTTGAACTTTGAAAATGGAGATATATAACATGAAGTATGAATGAGATATGAGAATATGAGGTATTAGAACTTTCCTCCTCAAAAAAATATCCAGAAACCATTGCATTGCCATAATATCTTAGAATTAAAAAAAATGTCAAAAAAATAATTTAAAATCATGTATGTTATTAAAAATAAGATTTTAAAATACTTCAAAAAATTTTTGCTCAAATAGTGCATCTAGTAGGGACACCACAACACTATGCCTCCACACGTTGATGAATGGTGATACCTAAAAAGAGAAGAATTAATTGTGAGAGAGAAAGGAATGTCTCTTTTGGCATCCATCCCATTTTGCTTGATGGACCACACAAGGATCTAGTCTAGGGTTTCCTCTGATCGGACCTAAGACACTGTTTTGTGGGCCCATTTTGGGTTTTTAGTGTCTGGCTAGATTAGACTTTAGAGGCTTGATTTGGGGGTACCCAATGGGGCCCCTCTTTGTACAAAGGAGGTATAGGCTTTGGTGTTCATGGGCCCAAATCTAAACAAGTTTATTTTGTATGGTTCTACTGAGCATATATTATCCAATTTGATACAGACATAATATTTTTTTTCTTCATTTTTTTATTAATTTAAAAGAAGTTGATTCTGTTTTCATGGATTAGATGTATGGTGTGTAAAGAAGGGTAGAGTATGATGAGTTGCCATCAATTAATTTCATGACAATGATACGTTTGGATGGATATGTTGAAGGTGATAATTAAATTGTATGTATAATGTTTTAAATTAATGAAATCATAGCACTCAAAATGTTTATGTTACTGTATTTGGTCTAAACATTTTGGGAAGGTTTTGGCGGTACCTCATGAACAAAGAATTATGTGGTCATTGTTGGATTGAAGTTTGAGTCTTCGTTTAAGAGATAATAAAAAAATTAAGATAAAAAATAGAGGATAAACTTCTCACCTTTAAATATTTAAAACAATTTTTTGCATCTGAACGTAGAATCAGAGACGAATTTAAGAAGCAGTGGAGATCAATTGACTCTCATTTTTTATTTTTTATAATTTTCTATATAATTTGAAGTAAAATGACATAAACCTATAAAATTAATTATCATATATATATTTGACCTCCATAGTTCAAAAGTCTTGACTCCGCCCCTCTGTTAAATATCTGACATTGTTACTAAATCAAAAACCAATTATCATTTTTGTTGCTCAATGGGTTGACATAATTATATCACATATAAATATTGATGACATAATATTAGGATCATATATCATCTTCTGATATGGCTATTAAAACTAATGCATGATGGGCGCGCGGGGTTTTCAACAGGTATCAGATCAAAATTGTCTAATTTGCATCAAAATTAGTGCATGTAAATTTAAATATACACTAATATTAACCGTCTGCACAATCTCATCACGTATCAAACGATTTAGACCAGACACTGAACAAATTTCAGTCAGATTTTCGTTCTAACCCCTCCTCACCCAACGCATCCAATGCATGATTTGATTGATTCAAGATTTATTTTGTGAGTTAGACGACGAAAACACACCCTAGCAAATGCTAAAAAAATCTAAAAACAAAAAACAAAAAAATGTTTAGATGCATGTGGATAATGTTGCAATGTAGCCTAGCCAGGCCATATAACAAGAGAGAAAAAGGAAGCTGTGCAATCGTCAGGATTGGAGACTGGCCCCATGAAATTGGGACAATTTGGGTGGCATTTAGCGCAGGTGAGAAGATAAGGGGACAACTTGGAGAGGAGAAAGAGCCAGAGAATGGGGATGGAATCAAGTATGATCCTGACTGGATCAATTGGAGCTTAGTTCCATCTAAGTTTGTTTGATGGAAATCGAATCAATATCACCTTTTTCTGGCCCCACTTTTCTTCTTTGCTATTATATCGTCTCCCTGGATTTATCCACATGGTTTTTTTTTTTCTACACTTCTATCACAGAATGCTCATATTGCAATTTAACCCTTCAAAATATTTTTTGTTAAGTCCAATGCTGAAACCATGAAACCAGTGTTGTAAAAAACGGCCGTTTAGGCCGATTAGTTATTAGCAGCAACCAAACTGTCATGAATTTTTTTTACTAATAAGCTCGATTAATTACTTGGTTGTGCTCTATCTGTCTGACAAATGCATACTGATATTTACAACACTAGTTGAAACCACCTTCAAAATATTTCTTTTTTAAGTCCAATGTTGAAACCATGAAACCAATGTTGTAAAAAACGGTTGTTTAGGCCGATTATTCGGTCGATTAGTTATTGGCAGCAACCAAACTGTCATGAGTTTTTTGGACTAATCAACTGATTATTCTCGATTAATCACTTAGTTGTGCTTTGTCTGTCTGACAAATGCATACTGATATTTACAACACTTGTTGAAACCATGAAAGCAAGACCATGCTTGATTAAAAATAAGAAATAATAAAGGGATAATTATTACCACTATTTTTAGTATTCTCTCAAAGGTAATATTTTTTAAAATTTATATCCTCCTACCAAATATAACAATGAATAAATAAAAAATATTTTTTTAATTTTATTTTCTCCTACCAAACATAACCTAAGATTATTTTTCCTTAAGGCTTGTTCGGCCTCCCTCAGGAAATGGGAATGGGCACAGGAACGAGTCCAATTTGAACTGCGAGTTACTGTTCACGTGGGAAAAAAAATCCAGTTCAATTAATTTTTTTTTTCCCACGTGAAGAGTAACTTTTGGGGAAGCAGCCGAACAAGCTCTAAGAATGAGATATTTAAGAATCTCTTCACTGTACAATATGTTTTCAATAAATTATTCTTTATACCCACATAGAGTTATTTTGTATATATTTCTTGTACTAATGTAGACTGACTAAAAAAAAATCAAATTTCTGAAATTTATCCATTATTTATGCACTAATTGCTTCCAATCAACCACTAACATATAATAATTATAAATATTCATTTGTAACTTATGCATATAGCATTAAAATTCAAATTAATTTATGAAATACCATTAAAAATAGCTGAAAATTCTGAAAAATTTTAAATTTTAAATATTAACAACTCCATATTCATGAGCTATTTTTTAAAGATTTTAAAGTTGTAAAAAATAAAACTAAAACCATGTAATTATTTAGAAGCGCTTCTCTTTTTTCTCTTTTGGCGATTAGGTTTTATTTCAGACACAATACCTCTCCTCTCTCTCGGTATTACCTCCTTGAGTGGAGAGGAGAATGAGAGAGAGAGGGGAGGATTCGGAGCCGAGTGGAGCCAAGAGTGTGTTATCAACAAAGCTCGAAGCGTAGAGTTTCATTTTGATCGGAGTGCGACGGCGGTTGAAGAATCAGATCCAGTCATGGAGCGAGAGGGGAGAAATCGGAGCTGAGTGGAACCGATTAGAGCCGAGAGTGTGGTATCTTCGAAGCTCGGAGTGTAGAGTTTCTATCTCGATTAGAATACGACGGTGAGTAGATCCGATCATCATCAAAGCACGCGCGGCAGTCGAAGAAACGAATCCAGCCGAAAAACGAGATGGAGATTAAAATTTTAAAATATTTACTTTTATGTTATATAAGAAAATAAAATTTATGATTTTATAAATAACTTATTCTTCTCTATCAAAATATATTTGATAGCAGTAATTTTAACCACTATCTATTAAAAAAAATAAAAATAGCCAGACTCAGTAATATTCATTCAACAAAAGAAACAAATATGTTGACTATTTTCAAAGCCATTTTTAACGAACTTATGCCCCTTTCTATTTTCAAAACTAAATGACTAATATGTTGACTATTTTCCTAAAAAAGAAAAGACTATTTTCTTCTATCTCAATTGGAAAAACACGCAAATAGTGAGACAGGTTCTGACATGTTATTTTTTTCGAAACAGACTTGACATGGTGACTTGACACGATGACTTGGATGGGTTAACCGGGATCAAAGCCATTTAATGCAAGGTTGCCTTGTACAGAGAGCAACCAACCATGAATTGAATTGAAGGGTTGTAATTGTAAATGGGCCATTAATTTTCTCTCTATTAGCTCCATATCTTCTGTGTCTGATTCTAACTATTATATGTGTAGCGGGTCACAGCAATCTCAACTTCCTATCAAAATTGTGTATAGTTAGGGCTATAAACTAGCTGGATTGAGCCGAGCTAGGCAAAGCTTGAACTCAGCTCGTGACATAATAGTACGATCCTAACTGAGCTAATCACGAGTAGAGCCGAGCCTGCTCGTTAACACGAAATGGAAAATAATTTCATTTTTTTTTCTTGTAACGAGCTTCATCATCTCATAATGGACACAAAGAGATACAGTGAAAGAATTAAAAAAAAAAAAAAAACTTCATCTTCTTCTTGCAATGACCAAAGTAACGAACAAAGTCAGTATGAGTCGAGTTGAATCAAGCTTGATGAACTCACTCATGACGAGTCGAGCCAAAATCAAGAGAGCTAATTAATTACAAACATTTTTCTGGTTGATCTTGAGGCTCACACAAGCTGCAAATTTTTTTACCAGCCCTATAATTCTATTTACCTAATTCAGGGGGACAAAAAAATATCGAATCAGGTTTAAAGAGTTAACCGGATTTAAACCCATTAACTAATTGGGTATTCGATAAAAAAAAAGATATTTTAACGTATACTTTCTAATGCTCTGACTTGTAATTTCTGATGAATAAATCTATAATTCTAATTACCAATCATAATTCAAGAAATTTATTTTAATCTTAATCCTAAATTTAACCTGAATTACCATCAAACATCCAGAGGGGGTAAAAAAAAAAATTTCGGGGAGGGGGGGGACGCCGATCAGGACTGATAGATCTCCACTAAAACTCAAAACCCGGATGTGGGGGTGGGGGAGTTGCCTCCCTGGTACAATGTGGGTCCGCCCCTGCCTAATTGTTAGTAATTCATAGAGGCAGATCCACTCTTATTAAACGAGGGTCAGTTGACTCTGTTCATTTTCAAAAAAATTGTACTTTAACACGATTTTGCTATATAATTTAGAATAAATATTACAAATATTATAGAATTGACCCTCACACTTTTCTTAAAAAAATTTATATAATTGACCCCCATACGAAACTCTCGAAATTTGATCCCTATAGCTTAGAAGTATGTCTCCGCTCCTGGTAATTCATATCACTAAGGTAACATAATTTTTGTTTGATACGTACCGTCTGATCAGAATCTGCACAAATATTAAAGGGGCCCTGTGCATTCCATTTCAGATTGAATTGGTTCGGATTCTGATCAGACAGTCTGGATCTAAAGATAAAAAAATTGTTACCTCTGAGGATATGGACTCATTGTCGATCACATGCCATATATTTTGTGTGTTAATAACTGCACCAGGGAATCTTAGATTGATTTCCCACAGACTTGAACAAATCAGAGTGCTAAGCGCATGGTAACATGGCATTTATTTGCTTTTTTAATCTATTTTTTTAGATTTAGTACGAATTTGCCAATCGCACTGTTATGATTTGCAGAAGCGGTGGTTTTTTATTTATTAGGATCTGATTACTGACTGTTTAGACTGAACTTTAAATTAGTGTTACATAATTGGCTGTTTCAGAAATTACAAAGGGATTAATCTGATTTAAATTTTGTAATAATTTGTTGATCTCTAATCAAAATTTGTATCTACCATGCGAACAAGATTTTTTTTTTTTATTATTAATAAAGCGAAAGGATCTGATCAGACCACATTTCACAGTCCAATACGATTTAATTCATATTTAATTTCATAAATTAATTATTAATTTCGACTCACACTTATTTGACATGGAGGACATTATTTCTAACACAATTCTCGAAAATAACATCTACAGTATGCTCAGATGTACATAGACCATTTAATAAAAAATAACAAAAAATAAATCTCCTGTGATTCTTTGGTGGAATCACAGGATCTCTGTCTTTTCAAATTCAACTATTTATATTTTGAAATACATGAATCTCAAAAGCGGTTGATTTTTATGCACAAATCTCGAAAAAATGAATGATTGGATTTGAAAAAACATAGACCTGCGATTCTTGGAATTGCATCGCAGCAGATTTATTTCCCTCAGTCTAAAGAAAAGTGTAAAAACTTGGTTTATTGTTGAATTCCTCTGTAAGAAAATGGAGAAAAAATTAATCTGGCTAGTGGTGGTTGTACAGAGAATTTAATATCATAACTATAAAATCAATAATATTAAATTCATGATAAACATATATAGTTGAGATTGATCCAATTAGTCTCAACCTGGTCTGTAAGCAAGTAATTAATGCAATAAAATAAAGAGGAAACATGGCAAATTGACACCTCCTGTCTCACCATCACCTGAAGTGGTACCTTATGATCATTTAATATAGTCAAACCTTGTTCTTTGACTCTTAATATTTCATTAATTTCATGCTACATTGTGTCTCCACTAAGAAGGAACAAATCCTGTGAAGGTTCCAATAATCTCTATTCACACAACCAAGAGATCTCTTTTCTTTTGTTTAACAACTCTACTAAATCAAATTTTGATTTTGCCATGCTGGTTATGTTTGAGAATTTTAATTTTATTTGATAGATGTGATTTATATTTTTTTGTTTATACATGTAATATATTTAACACTTATTTGATTGACATGTAAAAGTTATAATAATATATTTTATCGATAATTAATGAACGTTAATAATTTTATTTTTATTATTTGATTTTATAAAATTTCCTTTCTAGACTAAAATAAAAATATGATAGAACGAATATTAAATAGTTGGGTGGCTTGACCTCCAACTTTTATTAAAAAAAAGATAAATTTTTCTCTTTAAAAAAAAATCGATAGAAGCATTTTAAAAAAAAATGAAAGCATCAAATTTCTCATGCAAAACAAATTGAACGTTCTCGTATAATTTTCACGTCTATTGCTTTAAATATTTCAGACTGCGATTTAAGATATACTCCTAAGTCGTGGTATAGAAAATGAACAGAGAGAATACAAGACGAGAGGAGGATGAGTACATTTATTCTATTTCTTCAAAAATTTATCCTCTTTAATTTGAAGAATAAAAAGAAATTTAATCTCCTTTCATTGATGCGCCCCCTCCCCCCCCACACACACACACACCACAAAACTCAAGAACAGGTACTTAATAATCATCCGATTAAAAAGTTGACAACATGCTCATGATATAAAATTGCAACAAATTGATAAAATTAGCATAGTATTCCTTCCTTGGTGTTTGACTAGATTCTCTTCTCATATAATTAGTATAATAAAGGTACACTGACACTTGTGTAGTTGCAGACTTGCAGTGTTATACAATTATACAATACCAAGCTAACAAAGCATGCATGAAGGCTGATGATTCCCACAATCTCAAGCCATAATTGGGAAAAATATATTAATTATTTATGTAATAACTACGGCCGGTGGGTTCTACTTCTAATTAACTATCTTTTGCTCAATAGCCCCTGAAAAATGCTGAAATTACTCAAATGAACAAAATATATAATTATCAGATTTAAATCAAAAGGCGGTACTAATGGTGATGAATTTTGCCTCTCTACAAAGAAACGTAATTGAATTGTCGCAGGAACTATTTTTAAATGTGTGGCGAAATTAACATGAACCCTTACTCACTGGTGAGGCTAGAATTTGAAATAGGGATAGGCAAAAACTAAATTTGAATTCGGATTCAAATTTAAGACACAATTAAAAAAAATAGCAAGAAATATATCAAAAGTTTATAACAAATATTCTTTTATATATAAAAAAATAAGAAATATATTAATGCTACAAAATCAAGTCAATAGAGAAAACATTGTTCTACGGTTCTTCATATTTTGAAATTGTTGCATAATTTGTTCATCATCTAGGACAACAAGTTCAATTATGCCCTTTAAATCTAAAAAATCATCATCACTTTGCATATCCATGCGATAATTCTCCAATTGACCATCTAGGACAACAAGTTCACATTAGCTGAAATCAGAGGGATAAAATCGAGCTAATTGAACCAACCAATCTTTATTAAATAATGAAAAAAAGTTACTCAAGTCTACGCATGACATACAAATAAGTAACTGGATTGCTTAGAATTGTGGGCTGCTACTTTGAAATAAACACTTTTGAGTTATGAGCTGCATATAAAAGCTCGGTAGAAAAAAAAATCCAGGGGTGGGTAAGTGCCGACCCCTGATATACATTGGCCTCGCCTATGCCCTTACTTCAAAATTTATATAAAATATTGGATTAGCCAAAAGTGTAACAAGGATTTTTGTTAGAAGTGGACAAAAATATCGAGGGGTAGACAATATCTTGTATCGGAATAGGCAACAATCCATATTCACATGAATTTATAATGTTTTTTTTTTTTTCAAATTCAGAAATAAATAAGTGCCTGCCTTGATTCAACATAACCCATTCTTAGAAGTAGTATCATAACTAGTATAGAAATATGCAACCGGTCAATTGATCTCCAATTTATTTTTTATTATAATTTTGTATTTATGTATGGTTTTCAATATAATTTAGAGTAAAATGTCACAGATATTGTAAAATTGATCTTTATTTTAAATAAAATTTTTATATGATTTGACTCTATTGTGTATTTTACTCATATAGTTTGAAAATCGACTCTATCCTGTTTGTGAATATTAATTAGACAGTTTGATATTGTGATCTCAACCTCTCTGAAAAAAGATAACATAAATTATAAATTACACTTGTAATGAAGAAATGGCTAGGCAAACTATATAACTATATTATATGCTAGTGGAGAGGAGCGTGCAACAAGATGAATTCTACATAGAACTATTCTAGAGGAACTGCACCAATGCTTTCTGCATATATATAAGTACAAGTGTACAACCTCCAATATAATTAAGTTACCTATCATATTATTTTGTCAAGTGTTTGATCCTCTCGTTAACATTTAACAATGATAAGCAACACATGGGTCGATCATGCCATCCCATGGTAATTGATGGCACAAGGTTCGTGATTTTATGTGGTATGATATGTGTGAACATATATATGTGGCAAAAGATGTATAGATTTAAAAATGTCATTCCAACTTCCAAGCATGCAGATATATGAACTTCTTCCATTACCAAGTTTTTTTTTTAAATAAATATGAACTTATAAAATATGATTAAATACAGAATGTTTTAGTTTTTTAATATCTTTATTATACCTATTCTAATTTCTTTAATGATAAAAAATTAACAATGGAAATGACATAATAAAACTTTTCATATGATCTGGATTAATTTTCTTATATAGACATTAATATTATGATATTTTAACTTTTTTTTAGTGGGTGCCAAAGTTATGAACTCAACATCTCGAAATTGTCAACATAAGTATTTGTTTGCAAACTGTTGATGATAATTAAAACAAAATTGGGATATCATATGTTTCCGTAAGTACAAAATGTGTCATATATTATATCTAACAAAATTTTATTTTGATATTCAATTGAGTTTCAGAATCTTGAGTTATTATAATTTTAAAATAAAATATAATAGTGACATAAAGAATGTAAGTATTTGAATATTTCTTAGCATATTTTGTGCTATATTATTTTCTTATATACTAATAAATATATAGCCTATTTGACTAAAACTTTTTTTTTTAGTACAGTTAGAGGTTAAGCCATTTGAGTTTCAAATCCATGATCTCTCACATAGAGATCATGTGTCTTTACCACTAGATCAAATGCTAGTACTTTATTCGATTAAAACTTATGTTAACTGAACGCATTTGACTGAAACTTGTGTTGTACATTTCTTTTGAGAAAAGTAGACTAAACCTATTTCATGAGAAATCTATATTTTCACAAGTGTTGGTGCCAAAACAAGACCAATTATCTTTGAAATGTTTTGTGTTGTACATCATAATATTTTTTTTTTGTTGAAAGAAGTGGGTGATGCCACCGATTTTAATTATAAGAAACCATAACAGAGTCATCGGTACCAGAGATACCGAATACAAAACCATCCGAACATATTATAATGCCCCAAAAATTACGACCCCTATACAAAATCAAAATAAAACGAACTACCAAGTACAGAAAACTACAATCAACCTAACAAACTTACTGTGATATGAAAATCAAAACCCAACAGACATGATACTCAACAAAAAACCAAAATAAGCAAAAGAAACCTAAAAAAAATCTAAAATCAAGTGAATTTGTTTTGAACTGTTCTTCCATTTTATTTTTTAAAACACTTTTTGGTTCCTAGATTTTAAAAACACCTCATATTTACCTTAGTCACTCTTTCTAATTGTTGTCTTCATCATAATCATCATAATCATGATGGTTTCTCATGAGTCATCTTTTTTGGGAAATATTCTATTCATATATTATTATAAAGGTTTCTAAAGCTGCAAACTTGCATGCATTTTAAATTTCCAACTTTTTGAATAAACTCTTGTTGAACATAAAAGTTTGAGAAAACAAGAAAAGAAAAGCTAGATTCCATGTTCTTTTTTCTTAACTATAGTTTGGTCAAGCACATTCATAGACCATAGTGTGTGGCCACAAATTTAAAAGGTGCAAACTTTTTGTGAGGTTCCCCAAATTACATAAGAGTGTCAAAACATGATCTCATCCAAATGCAATCCAAATTTATCTAGAAACCATTTTTGGATATATATATTTCTGATAACACATGCAAAAACTTGTGACACACAGTGAGTTGGGTTATGGATAAATGGATCATGATATTTCAAGTCAATTATTTGATAATACCATAGATATTTTTGGTGAAATTTTGTGTATATATATGTTTCTTTTTTAAATTTTGAAGTTTTGTATTTATATCAATAAAATTATTATATTATATTCTTTTAATTTTTTTTACTTATCCTTCTCAAATTTAAAATTAAATATTCCCGTCAAATATTATGAATTTCATATTTAACTTTATAAATATATAAAATACAAAAGTCTGATATATATACCCTTTTAAAATATTAAAATATTTTTCTTTTAAAACATAGAAACTCTCAAATAAAATTCTCTTTTTTTCTCTCTCTCTACTCTCATAGAACATAGGCGGAAGGAGAGAGAGCAAGAAAGAAAACGGAGTGTAGGAGGGAGAGAGATGAAAAACTTTTATGTTTTAGAGAATAATATGCTATTTTGAAAATTTTAAATGTTAAATATTGATGTTTTACGAGAATAAATTTTAGTTCTTGTTCGTATTATTATATTTGTACAATTTATACATATATTAGTATAATAATCAAATTGTCTCTGAAAAATTGATTGATCCTCCATATAACGTCTATTATTTTTAGATAATAATATTGGAAATTATCAAAGAAGTAATCATAACTTTTTTTTATAAAGTGCAGAACTCTCTAAAACCTATATACATTGTAATACATTAATTGTCTAAATATTATTTATAGAATGAAGATGCAAAACACTATGTTATTTAAAAAAATCTACTCTGTGTTCCTATATTTTATTCCACCATTTTTCTTAAAATTGCAATTGGGGTTATATATTATCAGCCATTAAAATAAAAAAAAGGCCAAAAAAATGTTCTTGTTTAAAAAAACAAAAAAAATAGGCCGCAATAACGTGAAATGGTATCCTCTGCGGAGCTTTTACCTGTGGAGTTTCTGCGGTGCTTCTAATCTGGTCCGTTCGTTTTGATCGGACAGACCAAATCAGATTTTGATACGAATTTCAAAAAAAAATTAATACTACTCCATCATTCCGAGCACTCATTGGCTGAGAATAAATCTGGACCGTCCGATCAGCTCCGTGGAGAATACTGGTCCACAGTAACGTTGGATAGTTGAATACAGTCAAGTCATAAACTCATAATAGGCCCCTGATCTAGAGTCTGGATTTATTGTGGCAAGGCTGAAGTATGAAATCATATGGTATGACTACAACCAACAGACAAATAAAAAAAGGGCTCACTGTTGATGACTCACCACACACACTAACAATATGAATCCGTCACAACGGATCCAAATTTCATGATCCCAACCCGGATGCGTTTATCTTTATTTCCTCTACGCACACTACCGCCACCACCACCACCAGCAGCTACAGTATCTGTCCTTCATAGTAGAGAGTGTACAAAAATAAAGCCTAAGGGCCTTCAACTCAAAAAAAAAAGTGCACAAAAATAATATTAGATTTCAGAAAAAAAAAAAGATTGATAAAGTTTTTTATTTAATTCTTTTAATAGACGGTTGATATATTTTACAATTAATTTCTAGAGTCAGAGAGGTCCGTGCTACTGTTTCCTCTCTCCATTTCTAATCCCTCCATTGACTATGGAATTTCAAACCATTACTTAATTAAAATCACACACTTTTTTTTAACTCGAAACTAAATTATTATTCATAAAAACGAAATATTTTTAATAACATAATATTTGTTAATAAGTTAATTTCAATTTATCTATGTTTGACATTATAATTACAAGTTCAAATTATAAAAAACTAATATCGTACGTATAAAAACTTTTATGTGTACTTTGATTGACTTTCCAATCAGTATAATATCATAACTTGACATAATTTATGTCATTATTTGTTTCTATTCTAAGGAAAAAAATAAATAAAGGAAGCACGACTAAAACATTTTAGATAAGACAATGTTAGAGATAAAATTAGTTTATGGTATACTGGTAAAGTAGGACACTTGTTCTATACTAAAATAAAATGCAATTATTTTTTGTTTTTATATTTTATTTTGGAAGAAGAAAAACAACGATATGATTGAAATTAAAAATTTATATATAATATGTTATCCGAATTTTTTTTTTTACCTTGTATAGTTGTTTACAAATACGTTAATAAATGGAGATATCCTGTTCGGAAAAAATGGAGAAGAGGATTAAGTCTGAACAGCGCCGCACCACCGAAAGCGACGTCTCCTTGGCGCAAAATCTCTTTATTCTCTTCGAACCTCCCACACTTCTCTTAAATCGCATTTAACCCCTCTCCTTTAAAATACTACTACTATTACTATACTACCCCAAAACAAAAGAGAGAGAGAGAAGAAGAGGAGAAGAGACGAGAAGAGAAAGTTAGAAGTACTGTAATAATTACACCTTTGAAGTAAAGAGAAGAGAAAGAGAGAGAGGCGGCTGGGTTGGAGAAGTTAATTATCACCATTGAGACACGACACGACACGACACGAGATCTCTCTCTCTCCTCTTCCCAACAACACCTTTCTCTGTTTACGCGATCATAGCTGATCAGCGCGAGCTAGTACAAGAAACCCCACGAAGTTCTCAACTTTTAATACAACACTCTTCTCGGTTCAGCTCAGGATCACTCAGTACCACCACCATCTCTTCTTCCCTTGGTTCTCTCTTTGCTCAGCTTTTGATGCAGTGCTATGTTTTAGTCTCAGTTGAGAATTGGGTTTTTGTCTCTTCGCTTTGATTCTGTCTCTCTGCTCTGATTTTGTGCTCAAATTGGGTGATTTGGTGGCGGTATTTGCTGGTTGGATTAGATGAAGTTTATGAAGTTGGGATCCAAACCGGATTCCTTTCAGTCTAACGGGAGCGATATTAGGTAAAAAAATGATTCTTTTCTTTTTTTTGTTTCGAAATATGGTTTTACTGTTTTTTTGTCTTTTTCTTTTTCTTTCTTTCTTTACATTAAAGTACAAAAGTAAAGTTGGGATTATGAGCATTTTGCGCTTTTTTATCTCTGTTTTTTTTTCTCCCATTAGGTAAATAAATTTGAATTCCAGTATAGATCCGCTTGAATCACTTGCTTTGTATGAGTCTCTTTCCTTCTACGCAATCTTTTGCGTATATACCCTTGTACAAATGTGATATTTAGTTGACACCCTTGCAATGTGTTATTTGTTTAGCATTGTGTCAGATTTTGGAGGTTGTCAAACCCATAAAAAGGATAAAAAAAGTTACTTTTATGACAATGGTGTCTGAGCCTCTGAGCAATATGTAATTAATTATAATAATTATCTTTTGTATCCTTTTAACTACCTCTTACCTTACTTTTATTTTGTCCTTATATAATTATATTCCCCAAAAAAATATTTAGTCAGTCAACAAAAAGGTTTTTTTGGTTTCAGTGTTGCCTTAGACTTTTATTTAAATATTTTTGCATGGAGATTTTGAGAGAATATTCAAGCAAAATAAATTTAGATGGTATATGATTAGTTGTAAATTAGGGGAATAAAAAGTGAAATGGAACAAAAGTTTTGCTTTTGTGAGAGATCCATCCACTACTAGAAAAAAAAAATATCTTCAAAAATATTTATTGTGGGTTGGTACAGTAACTAACCACATGTTTTCTTAATATATAAATTATTTTTTTAGTGCTCTTTAGTTACTATGGTACACATATTAATAGTTAGCTGTTGTATTTATTTACTTGGTATACTATTGACCAGTAATGTTTCTGTTGTATATAAAAAATGTTGTTGTTCATTTTGCTCTTATATTTGTGGCTTTCTCATATATATCAAATTTTTTTTTTTTTGAAACTAGAATGCATTTATATGCAATGTACTTTTTGCAGCAAACATCATAACCCACTTTTGTTGGATCTTTCCTTAAAATATTTGTTGAAATAAAACAGGTGTCATTATTTTTTCACTATTGCTCCTCAAGTTTATTTGCATCTTTAGCTTACCATTTTTTTTCCTCGGAAATAGGACCATAAGAAATTACAGTTGTTATATTTTCTTGCTGGTTATAATGTACAATTTTTTTTTTCACTATTGTACTAATTCAGGTTTGTGGCATCAGATTTGGCAACAGATGTGGTGGTACATGTCAGCGAAGTTAAATTTTTTTTACACAAGGTTAGTTTTGGGACTAAAGGCTTGGTTGTTGTTGCTGTTGTTAGTTTTGTCCTTCTCTTTACTATAAATTCAATTGATCAAGTAAACATGTAACCAGTCTGTGTGATACTGGTTGAGTTGGTTAGTACTGGGCTACTGGTAATGTGTCTAAATTTGGGACATCATCGAAAGTTCAAAACCCTAATTAGTCAGGAACTCGCATCCTCCGAGATATCTTAATCGTTGAGTTGATCTGGGAAAAATCCAGATCATTCAAATCCTTTTTGCACGGATCTCAAAGCACAAAAATACCAGGCCTCTGCATTCCAAATTGGCACACAAAAAAAATTTGGCCCCGGCTTTAGATAAACTGAAAATTTGAGATTTCTCAGAGGATACGGACCTGTACTTCTGGTACCAGTCGAACTAGTCTTATAGCAACATTGCACAGTGGAATTTTTATGAGTCATTAACTACTGATACCATCTGGTATAGGTTCTGTACTGTACTTGTACGGAATTGACAGGTACAGTGTAAGTATGTAACTATCCCATGCATTAACTCACCTTCATACCAACAATACTTTGAGCAACTCCATGGTATCATTTGTTTTACCTGTATTTCCAGTACAATTTTCGCACCGTGCCAGTATCTAACATGGATGACGTCATACCAGTATCAAGCACACTAATCGGCCAAACGCTGTCTTTTTTTTTTTTCAGTTTCCACTCTTATCTAAGAGCAGCAAACTCCAAAAGCTGGTACTACAGGCCACCTCTGATGGTACTGATGAGATCTCGCTCCCCGATTTTCCTGGTGGGCCCAAGGCCTTTGACATATGCGCCAAATTCTGCTATGGCATGGTCGTCACTCTAAACCCTTACAATGTGGTCCCCGCTCGATGCGCCGCAGAGTATCTAGAAATGACAGAGACCGTAGAAAAAGGCAACCTTATATTCAAAATAGAAGTATTTCTCAACTCGAGCATTTTTAGAAGCTGGAAAGACACCATAATAGTTTTACAAAGCGCAAAAAATTTGTTGCCTTGGTCAGAGGAGTTAAAGATTGTTGGCCGCTGCATCGATTCGATCGCTTCTAAGACCTCAGTTGACCCGTCTAATGTAACCTGGTCATATACTTACAGTAAAAAGATGAATTTGACCGATGAAATCGTGGAAACTGTAGATCGGAGAGTACCACCTAAAGATTGGTGGATTGAGGATTTGTGTGAATTAGATGTTGATTTTTACAAACGGGTTATGGTTGCAATCAAATCGAAAGGGAGAATGTCGGCTGATTTGATTGGAGAGGCACTGAGAGCATATGCTGTCAGGTGGTTGCCTGATAGATATGATGCCTTGGTAGGAGAAGATTATGCAAAGAGAAATAGGGTTATGGTCGAGACAATTATTTGGCTGTTGCCGTCTGACAAGGGGCCCAATGGTTGTTCGTGTCGGTTTTTATTGAAATTGCTCAAAGTTGCAATCTTGGTTGGTGCTGGAGAGGGTCTAAAAGAGGAATTGGTTCATAGAATTAGTATTTTATTGCACCAGGCTTCGGCGAAGGACTTGTTGTTACCGGTTAGGTCAAGTGAGGAGGATGGTGTTGGTACAAATACAATATATGATGTGGGGCTTGTTATTGAGCTTGTGAGGAGGTATATGGCGAGAAATGGAGATGTGTATTGTGAGGATGAAAAGGAGATGATCGAGCTCAGTTTTGAGCGGGAGAATTTGTTGGCTTTGGGGGAGTTGGTCGATGGATTCTTGTGCGAGGTGGCGTCAGATCCAAATCTTGGGATTGATAGTTTTGTTGAGTTAGCAACTGCTATTCCTGAGATGGGTCGACCCGTTCATGACGGGTTGTACACTGCCATTGATATATATCTTAAGGTATGTGCTTCACTAAACACCAAAAAAGCCAACAAATGTTAACAAGAAAAATAATATATAAAACCTAATTTTATTTGGTTGAAAATTAGTAGGCTTTTCACCTAGAACTACTAAATAAGTAGGAAAAAAAAATTGACATCTGTTCATATTCAGAGAAAGAGCAAGAATGATGCTTTCAAGTGTTTCTCTTCACAATACAGTTCTATTCTTTTTTTTTTTTAATTTTTTATGTAATGCTTCTCAATTCTATGTTTTTCTGATTTTTATAGGAGCATCCTGATATGATGAAATCTGACAAGAAGCGCATTTGTGGGCTAATGGATGTGAGAAAACTATCGACCGAGGGCTCAATACATGCAGCCCAAAATGACCGCCTTCCTCTACGTGTGGTAGTGCAAGTGCTTTTCTTCGAACAGCAACGTACCGCCACTTCCACGCCACTTCCCGGAAAATTAAATTCCATTCTAGAGGAATCTGACCATGACCCCACACCGCAACCTGTGGACCCACAGCCAATCTCTTTGACACTGTCGAAAGAGGAGAGGCAGAGAAGCAAGGCTAGGAATAGTATGACTAGTCTCATGACGGGTCGGGTTGCCAATCGGGCTGACCGTTTGTTGCTTCCTTCGAGATCAAGGAGGATATTTGACAAGTTGTGGGTAGGGAAGGGGGAACGGGAGAATGGGAAGGGGGAGTCAGAGACTTCGGGTAGTTCGCAGAGCCCTCCAGTTTCAACAAAGACTGGAGAGGTCAAGTCGTTGGGTTCTTCTAGGAATAGGAGATACTCGGTTTCTTAGAAAGGTTATTAACTCGTCTTGTATAGTGAAAAAAAGGAGATGGATTGGCACGGTAGAGGTTTGTTCTCGGTGATAAGCTAACTACGATCGATCGTTTGTTTTCTTGTTTTTTCCTTGTGTTATAAGAAAATGGGTTAGATAGGGGGGTTTGAGCAAGAGAGAAGATTTGTATGAATATTTTGTCTAACCTAGTATAATGTAATTTGAAAGGATTTGTGTTAGGCTACTTTGGAAATGCATCTTATCTAGCAAATTTATTTTCTTTTTGTTGTTGCCTACTTGAAGGTGCTCAAGGATCAAACTTTATTGAAACAATTGTAAATGTTTAAGAATTGAATATGATTGTCTTGAAATCAGAATGAAACAAGCAGGCATTTGGCTTGAAAATAAACTTGTTCTCCTTAGTCAAATTAGATGTTTCTAAGAACTTGATTTTCTCTTCATCTAATTACACAAGTGACCTTGTTTTCTGCAAGTATGCATAAGAATATTTCTAATGGATTGCTTTAACATAGATGAAGAGGTGAATGTTAAGCTTCTAAAAGAAAATATTTCAACAGAGCAGTTTGGACTTCATGCAGAGTACAAAGCATTATGCAACGCTGTATTGATTTTATATAGTCCATGCACTGCATGAAGCCAAAACTGTTCTGTTTAAAGCTTTACGTCTTTACCCATTCTGTAAGGTTAAACTTCTTCAACCAGCAAAATAAACAATTCCTCATCATTTCTTTTGACAAAAGGCACAATAAACAAAAGGACCATTAAAGTTTTAACCCAATATTCTTCTTCAAGCTTGCAAAATCAGAAGCACATTTCATTTTGAAATAAAAATGAGGCAAAATCAGATGCACATTGAAATGAAACAAAAACATTCACGGCAGGACCTTTCATAATTTCATTACCAATTAAAACAAAAATCAACAATCTGTCAAGACATTCTGGCATAGAGCATGAGATTACAGCATTTATCACACTTGCAGCAATTTATAACACTTCTTTTGAGTTATTCAAATCTCACATACCAAAATCACATCACATAGAAACATAGATGCAGTGCATCAGAAACCACCACGGAGTGCTAACACAAGATGGAGAACGGACCCACCTTCGATATTGTAATCTTTTGCGGTTTTGTCGTCAGCCAGCTGCTTTCCCGCATAAATAAGTCTTTAATGAAAAAAAAATTTAAGTGAGAAAAAATATCTTTAGCAATCAATAGATGAAACTAGTATGTTTCCATGTCTAGGTTCATGTTTATCTCATACTTGCATTATTTTGTGATTATCCTTACCACAAACAGGGTTTAAATGGGCATGATATTTTTTTTTTAGTGAGGCTGTGAGCAGCCCGTGCTATGGATTCGTATCTCAGCATTCTTAAGTCCAAATAATCAATCTGAACTGCTCAACATAATATTTATATAAAAATTTACTTGCAGATCCAATTTTATGTTTTTTTATTTTATATTTTGTTACTATTTTTTTAATAGGTCAAATTTACTTGATTTATAAATTTTGGACCATCCAAAAATTAGTGCCTTTTCTGCCTATCTAAAGAAATAGAAAAAAAAATCTAAAAAATGTGAAATTTGGTCTTCAAGTACATTTTCATATGATGATCTCCTTAACAGATCGACTATTTGAACTTTAAAAATAGAAATATTGATCCATAGCACGGGTCAATCCATAATATGCATATTACCATAGCCTCACTCATTTAATATATAAATAATGTAATACTGCATTATGTAAACATCTGTGCTGTGGAAACAGTTGGTCCCAGTGATGTAGCAATTTTTTCAAGAAGGAAAGAAAAGTTAAAAACTTTCCAAGGGGTTTCTATCTTATTCTACCACTGGTGAAAAACACCACCATACCAGTAATATAAGCACAAGGGTCCTTGAATTATTCTTCAAAATCAGGTGCATGAGCACTTGGTACCACTGTACCAGAAATAAATTGATTAAAATAACACAGAAAATACATGACACGTGGTTCTTTCCAATAATTGAAAAAGAAACAAAGTATTAAATGAAGCTGTACCTCTGCTGAACAGGAGGGATGCCTTCCTTCTCCTCAACACGCTCCTTGATGCGGTCAATGGTGTCAGTGGGCTCAATGTCGATCTCAATCTCTTTGCCGGTGAGGGTTTTGACCTTGATCATGGTACCACCCCTGAGACGGAGCACCAGGTGCAGTGTCGACTCCTTTTGGATGTTGTAATCGGCCAAGGTGCGCCCATCCTCCAGCTGCTTACCAGCAAATATCAGCCTCTGCTGATCTGGTGGGATCCCCTCCTTATCCTGTTGTACCAACCAACATATTTTCTTAGATAAAGATTTACACAGAAAGTAGAGGTACGTAAATATTAAATTTACTGACAGGCACGACTCGTGGGGTTATATTATATCCTGGATCTGCTTTTAGTGCTGGTAAGATACTCCTCTAAGGGACTGGGAAGAGAAACTGTTACAGAGGATTTGGGTTTAATGCATATGGCTGAAATAAAAAAAAAAACATTCCGTGTATTTGACCCTTGCATCTCCATACCAGCACCCGTATTTCAAACTGATACTTTACTAATGCTTTCTGATAACTATGCACCCAACTATCTGACAAATATAACTGAAAAAATATATTTTGATTTTATGCTGACAATTTAATACAGTTCTCCTAACAACCAATACATTATGCTTAAATACAAGTATATATAGTCTGTATAGTCTCATGAATATATTATGCATCTCTTAATCACTGCACAATTCAAGTATACAACTACAGATAGAGGGATATCAAAAAGATTCTTTCTTCATTTGGTACCCTCAAAGTTTTATCCATGTAAAAAAAATGCAATTTTTTATTTAAATCATGTAAAATATATACATGGTTCCTATTGAATTTACAAAACCCTTAAATGTTTGGTAGAAATTTCAGGATCAAATCCTTTTGATGGTAAAATTGAATTTTATATACAAAACCCTAGTGCTCAACAAGAACATTTGGGGTAACAAGAAAGGAAAAAGAAAGATGGATGAATCTGTACCTGGATCTTGGCCTTGACATTGTCGATGGTGTCGCTGCTCTCTACTTCAAGAGTGATCGTCTTCCCAGTTAGGGTTTTCACGAAAATCTGCATCTTCTCTCTCTCTACCTCTTCTCTTCTCTCCCTCCTTTCTCGCGCAAATTAATGGAGAAAGTGAAGATGATCTCTCGCTCTCTCTCTGTGTTTTTTTTGGTGATTCACAGCCGTAAAACCAAATAAATGGTTTTGCTCCGATGGATTTATACAAAAGTCTTTTTTTTTTTGTTTTGACCCTGATTTAAACAAAACAAGAAAACATTGGAAGGGCAGAGATTTTTATTTATAGAAATTATATAAAAATAATATAAGGTATTAGATAGATTGAAGTTATATTTTATTTCATAGAATAAAATTCTTTTTTTTAGTGGACAAAATATTCAGGTTGCATCATTCTTAAATTGATAAATCAATACACTGACAGTAGAACATCGGGAGTACAAAATATCGGCTTCGTATCATTCTATTGTAATGATAGATCCATGTACTGTTGTTGGAATCACTTGAGGTATAAAATATTAACCCCACATTATTTTTTTTTACAATAATACATGAATACACTGCTAATGGGTTCACTCTATGTACAAAACACTGACGCCCGTCATGTTTTACAATGATAAATCATTGCACTGCATCTAGGCTCAATTAATATTCAAAAATAATGCGACGTCAATATTTTGTACATTGGGTATTGTCAGAAACAATGCATCGATGTATCATTGTAAAAAGATGATGTGACGTAGATGTTTTGTACATCAAGTGATCTCAGCGACAGTGCATTCATGTATCATTACTAAAACAAAAGATATTTGTCAATATTTTGTACTTCAAGTGTTCTTAGTACATTCATGTATCATTGTAAAAATAAATGATGTCGCATCAAATTTCAGATGTTCTATATAGTAGTGCATTGATTTATCATTTCAAAAAGATATATCTAATGGAAGCAAACTTCTTTTTTAAGGTTTCTTTAAAAAACAATCATTTTTTCTATAATATTGAAATATAGAAGCAATCTATCCAATAACCTATATAAAATTTATATAATTTCTAAAACAGTTAATTCGGAAGGGTTCAATAAAAAACAAACAAAAGAAACCATAAGACGGTCAGATTTAGTCAGCTGGTGTAGCATTAAATGATAGACCGGAAAGGCAGAAAGTTTTCTGATTCAGTACTCCCATTATTTTGTTTCTCTTCTGTTCCGTTTTTATTTTTTAGGCCCTTAATACATTATATTTCAAATAGAAGGGCAATATTTATTATATTTTCACATATATTTCTATTTTTATGCGAAAATGATTTTGACATTATCCATTCTGTTTTTAATGGATCAGTTTGGATTATGGAGAGTCACTTGTTATTATTTATTTTTTTATGAAAAAGTGGCAATAATGAATTGCCGCATGCTAATATTTCTTAGAAACGTTAATTAATAGAATCAATCATAAACTGTTCAACAAAATGATAAAGATTTTGTTTTGATTTATCAAACTTTTACATTTGCTAAACTATATTTTAAAGAAAACAAGTATAATTATTACAAAGAAATGTAATCTTGTCAACTTTGCATAACTATCTTTGTCTGAGTTCTAATAATATTTTATGAAGTTACAAGTAGTCTAAGTTTAAATTTTGAATTGGTCTAAAGTAATTTTCATTGCACTATCTGAATATCTGTATATGATATATTACTATAATTTTAGTGTAAATATATAATTGAGTCCAATAAAAGTCAATTTTGTGAATTTCATTTCACATTAATTTTGTTTGGATAATGTCAGTTTAGATATTAGATTAAACATAATTTAGTAAATTACTATTCTGGATAATTTAGAATTGTGGATTTAATTATATTTAGATTTTCACGAGTTCGAAAAAAATGATTTTCTATTTTATCATGCACAAGTCAAATACAGATGTTGGATTTATTGAACTATTTTTTTCAATATATTCAAACACTATTAGGTCAACTGGTCAAGTAATGACAATGGTTATATATTTGCATATCTTTTCAAAATAATTTAACATTGAACAAATAAACTTTGCCACATATAACTTTTATTCTCTAATATAAATAATAGCCATTGCTTAATTTTGCAGGACTTAAGAATATGAAGCCATTGACATTGGGTCAAAATTATTATTCCATAAACTCGTCCCATTGTAATAACCACTAAAAAACTGGATCTTTTTGTAACTTTATCAATAGTTCTGTTGCAAAACCTTATTTTTATAGGATGATTTTGTAAAGTTTCTGATATTCTCGTGGGTCCCATCCTAATAGATTCGCGTGCCGAATTTTTGTGGTCCCAACCATTCGAATTTTACAGATTTAAAAATAAAAAATAAAGTTCAAAAATACAAAAAAGTAATGCTCCAAAACCAAAAGTCAATTATATTCTATTCTGGGCTTTTCTAAGAATATTATTTGAGAAAATAAATCTGCTGCGATTCTTTGAATCGTAGGCTCCTGTTTTTTCAGATCAAACCATTTATTTTTTTGAAATATACGAATCTCAAAATAGTTGATTTTTATGTACGAATTTCAAAAAAAATTTATGGTTTGATTTGGACAAACAGGGACCTACCCTGCGATTCCAAAGAATTGTAGCAGATTTGTTTCCATTATTTGAGGTATTTGGATGGGTACATTGTTGAAACCTGTATGAATCACAAAATTTGTTAATGGACTTGGATAAACAAGGTCGAATCGCTTAGGCCATGGTCCTCTTTTAAATTCAAGAAATGGACTAGAAAATAAAAATCTTCTGATGCTGGTGTGTGTGAGGTTCAGATCCAGCGCTGTGTAGAATGAAATCTGCATTATATGTTGTAATCTGACACGAATCTTAAAATGGATCCACTAATTAAAACAGTCACCGGAATGATTTTGACTCGGTTAAGAGTTATTCTACATGATAGGTTACTGCACTGCACAAAATACTCATTCGGTGCGCGCGTGTGCGCGAGAGAGAGACTGAAGAACAATTGATTTTGTGAAGAACAACTTAAATCAGCTTAGAGTTATAGGAATTGTCAGGAATTTTTTTTGATGGTCGGTGTCAATTTGCCACTGACAGATATATTGATAAAAAAGATTAATTACAAAGGTTCCTACAGTATTTAACTCCTTATTCTATACATATGATCACGAATTCTAATTGCAATTAGTCAGCAATTCAAACCCAGTTGCTCCTATTGCTAAGCGTACTGTACTCATCTTTCAATTTCTAATGTCGTATCACTAATCAGTCTTCAACTGATTTGAAGGAGAAAACCTCACATTGATTGTAATAGCCAAAGAGATTGTAAAATTATAATTATGTTGGTAATATATTTTCACCTTTTTATATTAATTTGAAACAAAACATATTGAAAATTATCTCATGTATTGTCCCGGGCCTCCCGGCCCAATGATCACTATGATATAGTGCTGATAATTAATGGGACAAAGGCCCGTTGCAACCTGCAAATAAATGATAAATATTGATGTTACAATTGTAATTTCAAATAGGATTATGACGTAATTGCTAAGTTAGGAATCTAATATTTCTAAAATTGTCATATCACTAGTTGTAATTACTTTTAAGTATCAATTTCTTGAATGCAAAAGATTAAATTTGGGAGATAGGCTATTATGCTTTGCAAAGCAAACACCTATTGTGCTTTGTATTTTAATCCCTTGGATTCCCTTCAAGATTCGTGCAGATCAGATCAGATAAATTCTCAGATTTTCGCTGGTTCTGTTTTAAAATTAACCCTAACTCTCAGACACTGGACGGCTCCAGTTATTTAGCGGCCCGCCCCTTCCCAATCTGTTCTCGCCTCTCTCCCTCTCTCACGCGGAAACGGAGGCAACCCGGCGTCGCTGGAAACGGGGCTCTCCTGTCAAGCGCTCTGCTCAGCAGCGCTATATCCTCTCCGTCGACGCCCGTGGCCGGAGGATCGTACGCTCTTTCTCTCCGTTAGTCTGTCTCCCCACCTAGGCACAAACACTGCACCACGGACCTCAATTTCTATATGTCAAATAAGGTGTGAGTCGGCAAAATTATTAACCTGTAATTTAGTTTTGTACCAATTGGAGGTTTCCAATAGATTTCAAACTTTTAATTGAAGGTTTCCATTGTTTCAAACTATTACTGTGAGATAGTCGGCAGAATTAAATAGGGTCCATTGTTTCAAACTTTTAATTGAAGGTTTCCAATAGATTTTGAGTGCAAATGTGATATAAAATTGTTTGAAAGGCTTGGAAGTATGGGCTCATTTCTCACCATTGGTACCAATTGGTATCAGTGTTTTATTGCGATACTGAGATGACTCATGACAAAGAGCTTAAATGCTAAAAAAAGTAGGAAAATTGTGGATATTTGATACTTTCAGATATTGGATATTTGTGAATTTTGAAAGAGTAATAATCTTAGCAAGAGAACTGTTATCACTTTGAGAAAAATTATAGAAGTTGGATATTTAATGAAAATTAGGGCTATCTCACAGTAAACTGTTATCACTTAGTCAGTACTGATTTGACCCCAGCCAAAACACATGTTGTTGCTCATAAAACACTATAGATGTACAATACCAGTTATATTCGTGGTTTGTTTTTGAATGTGCAGTTATAGTGGAGATTAATCCTCACAAGGTGTCATTCCAAGAATGAATAAGGGGCTACTAAAATTAACTTTGCTGGTACGAAAATTAACCCAGATGTAATGAAAATGCTCATGGCACTTCGCTGGTACAGAAAATGCTCAAAATGACCTGTCTCAGAGATCTGAACAGAATACACTGCATCAATGACCAAATGGCAAAACCAAATGTCTTTGATATATGCTCAATTTTTTTAAGTTCAATTTAGTATTTTTTTGTTGCTGGAAACCTCCAAGGTACCTGGTAATTAGGGTCTTTCAGAGGTTATTTCTGTAAGCTAGTGCACTAAAAGAAAAACAATAGAAAGAATTAAAAATGTATTTGCAAAAGACACTTGCACATAGCATCAGAAGATACTGGTACGGCTGCTAATTCAGAGGTTATTTCTAATAATAATGAAGATTTGTCTTTTTATGCTAATTCACTATACTAATAGATTTAGCAGAAGATACTGGTACGGCTGCTGGTACCAGTACTGGTACGGATTCTGGTGCAAATCCTGCTTCTGGTACGGATACAACACACACCGGGGGACTAGATGTTTGTATATAATGAATGTTGCTAGATGTTTGTATTTAAGTTATAGGCATGTTTTAATTTTTATGTTGTATATAATGAATGTTGCAAATCAGGATTTTAATTTTGTATATAATGAATGTTGTATTTTAATTTTAATTTCAAGTTGATGTCTTTACTCCGACATGATGGTTTATCATCAATTTATTGTGTTTAGTAAATTGAAAGTTTAGCATCGCGACATGCTTATGGTAGCTATCAATTATTTCTGGTGGTTTCAGAATTTTGTCCAACTGAAATAATGATATTTTCACCTATGTTGTCATTATCAGTTTTACCACGCTGTTTTGCCTTGTATTCGGTCTATGCTAACAAGGATTTGTAAAGATTGTGATAATTGAAATTAGTGGATGTACCCATATTTTAAAAAGAAAGGCATTACACCCAATAACACTCTTATAGAAGACAATGCTATTTCATTTAAACTAAGAAATCAAAGATAAATGACACACTCAGTCAGTGATTCTCTGCAATATGGCAGCTCTTACTAACTCTAATGCACCAAGTCATTTGAATGAAGCATCCATTCCCCAGTAAATAATTTGATTGATTTTTACAATATGTAATTCACTCTACTACAGAACATTTTTCTTTCATAGCTGTCATTATGCAAATCAACATAAGCAAGCTTTATGCAATGCAAATCAAAGAACATGTGAAGTAGGAAATCATAAGCAAGCCTTATGCAGTGCACATCAGATAAAATTATGAACAAGCCTTATTAATATCTATCATTCTTAACATCTATATATCATTCTATCATTCTTAACAACTTAACAAAATAGAACCAACTAGATCACAACAAAATAGGTACAAGGCGTGGCAAGGTAAAATCCATCAGCTCCTTCCTACTTTTCTCCTTGTCAGATGCAACATTTGATACTCCTTAACACTACGTACTTCGAGCCGGCTAATTGAGCGGTGGATATGGAAACAAGAAAAACCAAAGCGGGTTGTAATCGCTTCCCGCCTGCTCCAAATATTTGCTCTAGCAAAGAAGATATAGAGATGGGCCCAGTTGCTAACTTGCTATTGAAGTTAAGCTCGGCATCTGAACAGGAACCGCAACTGAAGAAAAAAACCACCATTAATCAAATAAAAATTGTAATTTAAATCAGTATATAGGCTTGAAACTATGCTACCTTGCTTGGTTCGTTTCTGGCTTTTGATTACCGGCATGGGGCACTGTTTAACAGTGAATTTTCAGCCTGTAAGAGGTGTTACCGGCATGGGGAACTGTTCAACTAGATACCTTACCTGATTCGAACTCGTATTAATTTTTTTACCAGTTAATCACTTTGTAATTATTCAGGGCAGTTTAAAAAAGCAGGCATTTAAAAAAAAAATCTACCAGTTAATTATTCACTGGTTAAGTGGAAGCTGAGTGATCATTGCTATCATAGACCTCTCCAATAAGTTATCTTTATGGATTTAGTGTACAGCAAACATTTAATTGATCATTGATCATTGCTATCATAGACATCTCCAAAAATTGCAAGAATACCAGTGGATTTAGTATACAGCTAAGTGTACAGAAAACATTGAAGTTCAATGCAAGAAAATCGCAACCAGAGATTAAGTTCAATGGTCTAATTGCAAGAATATGAGGATTTACCGGTTTTGTTGATATGGCGTGGCAAACCCTAGATCGGCGCTGGAGAAGGCGAGGCGCTGGAGAAGATACAACCCTAGATCGGCCTTCCTCCGTTTCCGGTGATACAACCCTAGATCAGCCTTCCTCCGTTTCCACCTGCGACAGAGAGAGAGACGCGAGAGAGACCTTCTAATTTCTTATTTCTTCCAACTGGAGATGTCCAGTACAAGCTCTAATATTTGAAAATCACCGAAAAATTGAAGAGAGGATCTGATCTCCGAAGCACGAATCTTGAAGGGAATCCAAGAGATTAAAATGCAAAGCACAATGGGGTGTTTGCTTTGCAAAGCATAATAGCCTATCTCTAAATTTGGTGTTGTTTAAGTAATAGTTTTAGTACCGTGATTTTTATTAATAACAAAAAAAAAATATATATATATTATTAATAACTAGATTCCAAATTTTTTTTACCTATGCCCAAACCGCCCCCCCATTGGGCAGTTTACCCCCCCCCCCCAACCCGCCCCCCTCCCCAACTCGCCCCCCCAGGGGGCGGTTTATCCAATTTTTCTATTTTAAACCGTTTTCTCTCTCCTGTCTGACTATAATTCGCCCAATACAATTCGTTTAATCCATTCTTCTCTTAAACAGTGCTCCGAGGTGATTTTGATCAACAGTGACTGAGGTATATTTTTAAATTTTATAAATTTCAGAAATGAACAAAAAACTTATATTGAACGACGGATTTTATATGTTGTTTCAGAAATAAACAAAAAATGTTAATTGCACTGTACTGGGGTGGAAAAACCACGAAAGGGGAGTTCGGATGCCAATACTCGAAATATGCGAGTTACGGCTTCTAACTGAATGCCAATACTTCAATTTATGAAATAAATGAAGCAATCTTGCAAAAAACCTATTGGGACCGTGCCCGATTTACTGTAGAAATCAGTACTCGAATTAACAACCATCCGACAGGTAGCAAACCTTATTATGTAAAATATCCTATAGCAGACCAGGATATATAGACAGCTGTGTATGGTGTTTTTGAGTCCACTCCAATCCCGATAATGAACATATTTTGCAAAAAAGTTTCGATTGAACCAGTTGGTGCCGGGGCTGGACCTTCTACCAAGAACAACTTGGACACCGGGGCTGGACCTTATGCAGAGCAGAACTTGGACACTAGGGCTGTACCTTATGTTGAGAATGAAAACCCAGGATATGACAATTATACCACTGATTATGGGTATGATCACAACTAGGATGTGACCTCACCCCCTCGTGAACCTGTGAGACGAGATAGGTATTTGCATGTACCTGAGTGCCGTGCTGCACCCCGGGCTGAAACTAGAAGACTGGTCATGTGTTGGTCGGGTTGGATATCAATCGTACACCGATCCATTACCTAGCTACAACCCCCCTGAACCTAGAAGACAGTCCACAGTCGATCGAAATGATGTAGACATTAATATTGACGGTATAGATGAGATACCGACAAAGGAAATAGAAACTGATGATGATTAGGACGGGGATTGGGATTCAGACAGATTATCAGAGGGCGATGATGAGAATATTATGCCTCCTCCAATTGAAGACAGATTTCCGATCAGTGGACGAGGACACAAGCACCCGGCAAGGACATTCAATGACACTACTTCCTTTGAAGAAACAGACATTTCTTTTTTTGGAACACGCGTTGTATATAACGAAGAGATTAGCCCGGGCCAGCTTTACACCAACATAGAAGAACTGTCGAGGAAAGTTAAGCAGTTCCATTTAAATGATAACTGGGAGTTTACAGTAGCCAAGCGAGAGAGGACCCGGTATGTTATGTTGCAATTTGCAAGGATACAAAGTGCAAATGGAAGTTGTCTGTTGCGCCTAAAGGCAAGGGGGAGGCATGAATAATTAAGGATGTCAAGGGACCACACACTTGCAAGTCTGCGTCAAAAAGAAAATACCATACTGCGCTGACAGCATCAGTTATTGCCAATGTAATTATGGAAGACATTAAGGAAGAGCCTGCAATGAGCATTAAGGAGGTTGCTCGTGCGGTAAGACGGATCTACCCATATATAACCCCACATTACAATAGCCCCAACTATGGTTGGAACACGAATACCGGAGAGGCTGTGCACAGGTACTGCATGCAACACATTTCAGAGAACCTGTGCAAGAATACCGGCGAGGGTAAGTGGCTTGCTGACAGGTTCAAAATTGGCTGTAAAAGGAAAAAACCACGACGGATGGAAGAGATGTTCAAAGAATTTGCAAGAGTATGCATGCATTTCTTTTTTCATAATATTTTTGGACATTTGTACGACTTGTATAACTGACTTTTATTTATCTATTTTTTGTAGACATTTCCGGAGGTAAACGCCTATTTAGCGAAGGCAGGCAAGAGACGTCCGAATGATCCGTTCGAGCTGTCAGCATATGAGAAGATATTTCAAGCATGTGATGGAGGTTGGAGATGGGGAATTATGACCACTAATGGGTTAGAGTCATTAAACAATGTCTTCAAACAGAGCCGTATGTTACCCGTGGTTTCACTGGTGGATGACACATTCTACAAGTTAAATGCTTGGTTTGTTGAGAGACATGCTAAAGCCACTGCCTTAGAGAGTAGGGACCAAACATTCTCAGATAGAGTTGAAGAGAAATTAAGAAAACACAGAGAAAAATATTCTGTTATGCGCGTTGTACCGTATGGTACCACAGGTACAGAATATGAAGTGCAGGTTCAAAGTGAGATTATTCCACAGCGCATGAACCAAAATGACATTATAGAAACTCATCAACGCGCATGCAAGTACAAAGTCATTTTAGGCGAGAACAATCAAGTAACGTGCGAGTGCCAAGGCCCCCAGTTAGTTCGCATACCGTGTTGTCATGTTATGGCGGTTTGCTGAGAACGAAACTTTTCTGAGGACGTATTTGTTGATAACTATTACCGTACCGATTTCCTTCTGCACACCTGGACACCATCATTTCACAGCTACCCCAATCAGTACCAGTGGCCATACTATCTTGGGCCTACAGTGGTTCCTGATAAGAAATGGATCAGGAAGGGGAGGAGGAAACATAACCGGCGAACAATGCATATGGACAGGATGCAAGGTCGTCAAGTGGGACATGAGGCTAACAGTTCTACTACTGACAGGCAGAGGGCAGGTATGTATATGATCGTACACAACTTAAAATTGATTTGAAATTAAATTTAAATATTGATACTGAATGTTCAATGAAATGCATTGCAGAGGCAAGAAACGAAGCCAACGAAAGAGAGAATGCTAGGGTGGTTGTCAATGCCGGACCTTTTGGAAGCAGGCGACCCAGTCAGGAAAGCCGCTCAGAGAATAGTCAGGGTTCTACAACTGCTGGTGTCGCGCCGTCATCCACTTCCAGAAACCTAAGAAGTAGACTTAGTATGTTCAAATTACAGGAAGAGTTAATTCAGTATATGTTGTATTTGTATTTCTATCTTATATTCCAAACTTATTTGTTCAGTTATGCTATGAACTTATTTAATTAACTTATGTTGTGAACCATTTTCCTTAGATAAAAACTGATAATTACTACAAATCACCTCAAAATCGCCTAAAAAAATATAATGGATTAAACGAATTGCATTGTGCGAATTATGGTCAGACAAGAGAGAGAAAACGGTTTAAAATAGGAAAATTGGGTAAACCGCCCCATGGGGGGGCGGGTTGGGGGGGGGTAAACCGCCCAATGGGGGGCAGTTTGGGCATGGGTAAATTTTTTTTGGGATCTGGTTATTAATAATATATATATATTTTTGGTTATTAATAAAAATCACGGGTTTTAGTACTAATGTTATATATAGTGTCTCAAAAGAAAATATTATTGAGAAAGCTATACATATAAGGCTTGTTAAATTCTTACCTGTACCATTTTGATGACATCTTCATCCATGCAACTTGCAAATAAATTATAAATATTGATGTTACAATTGTTAATTGTTTGAGGGACAATTATCGGCAGACTCCTTTAAGGCCTGTTCGGTGGACCATTAGAAATGGGCATGAGCACAAGAATTGAACTAAAACTTACTGTTTATGTGGGAAAAAAAAAATTCAATTGAATTGAATTTTTTTTTCCCGCGGAAAAAATGGAGTGGCCGAACAAGATATTAGATTGCCATAAATTAGGGATTTCACAAGTTCGCATTAAAACAGAAAAATTAATAAATTACTAGCTTTATTATATCTTCTTTATCTCTAAGCAAATCAAATGATCCCATCTGCACATGCTTGACAAAATCTATTGTTTTGTTCCTCAACTAACGTATACGACGACATTAAATAAATATATGTATATAGAGCAAACTTAAAACTGTTTTGATGATTAAATCCAACCACTTTGTATTTTTTCATGGCATGGCTGTCGAAGAGAATTGGGAAAAATAGAAGTGACTGTGGAGAATAGAAGAAAGTTTTAAAGCATTATAACATGTTAAATAAACTGGGTGTACGTGAATTGTACTGTTTTATTTTGAGAACATATAAATTGTTCCACGTACGGTAGACTATGTTCATGCCAGCTATTAACTTAGGCCGTGCTCCAGAGAGGGAGAAACCTCCTTCATTAAAGGGAAGGAAGAGAAATTCCGCACAATTTCGGTCTGTCCATAATCATCTACCTGCTCCAAAAGAGATAATCGGAGAGGGAAAGGAAGGAATGCGGATACTGTAGCAAGGGGAATGTGGGAGAACGTCTTGTACAAAAGTTCCGAACTTTGTACCCTCTGATTGGGGTGTAGGTTTTATTGTAGCAAAGTAACGCCTGCAGCTTCTCCTTCCTTTCTCTTCTTTTTCCTTTCTCTCCGAACTAGTTTTGTGGAGCACAGCCTTAAGATTCGAACAAATTATTGTAATGGATTTTGAGTCTTAAGGCTGTTCGAACAGCCTTAAGATTTTGAATTCGAACAGTCTTAAGATTCATAATTATTTTGAGGATGTTGAGTTTGCGGGGGGAGATACAATAATGGATTTTGAATTCGAAGAGGAATGTGCAAACATTCCCTCAGGTGTTGAGAGTTTTGTGGACATTGAATCCATTTTGACTCAAAATACAATTGTCGAAAACGAAACCATTATTGAAGACCAAACTCAACATTATCAAGCAAAGAGAGAAATTCCGAAAATTCGGATGAGGTTTGTTGTTGGCCAGATTGTTCAACACAATGCTGGAAATTCTCAAGAAAATTTAGAAGTGCCAATAAGGAGATCCACTAGAGAGAAAAAGTCTGCAATATCCTTAGATTATGTAGTTTACCTTCAAGAACATGAGTTTGATGTTGGCATGTTGGAAAATGACCCCATAAATTTACAACAAGCCATGCAAAACTCTAACTCTCACAAGTGGATCGATGCCATGAATGAGGAAATAAAATCTAAGGCTGACAATGACGTTTGGGAAATTGTCCCATTGCCATCAGGTGCGAAACCTATTGGTTGCAAATGGATATTTAAAACCAAGAGGGATTCGAAAGGTAATGTGGAGAAATTTAAGGCGCATCTTGTCGCTAAGGGTTTTACACAAAAGGAAGGCATCAATTATAAAGAGACTTTCTCTCCGGTTTCATTGAAAGACTCTTTAAGAATTATATTGGCATTAGTTGCGCATTTTGATTTAGAACTTCATCAGATGGATGTTAAGACAGTGTTTCTAAAGGTGACATTGAAGAAACGATCTATATGATGCAACCAGAAAACTATGTATCGGGAGATGCAAAGTCTATGGTGTGCAAACTTAAGAAATCTATCTATGGACTAAAGCAAGCGTCTCGTCAGTGGTACTACAAATTCCACAAAGTGATTATCTCATTTGGTTTTGAGCCAAACCTTGTGGATGAGTGCATATACCTCAAGTTCTGTGGGAGTAAGTTTGTGTTTCTGGTTTTATATGTGGATGACATATTGCTTGCCAGCAATGATATAAATATGTTGCATCAGACCAAGAAATTTTTGATGAATAATTTTGAGATGAAAGATCTTGGTGATGCATCATTTGTCCTAGGGATTGAAATACTGAGGAATAGAACCCAAGGTATATTAGGTTTGTCCCAAAGGAATTATATCGGAAAGGTCCTGAAAATGTATGGCATGCAAGATAGTAAACCAGGAAATACCCCTGTGGCAAAAGGAGATAAATTTAGTCTCAACCAATGCCCAAAGAATTCTTTAGAAAAGGAAGTAATGCAAAAGTATCCATATGCCTCAGTTGTTGGGAGCATAATGTATGCGCAAGTATGCACGCGTCCAGATATTGCGTTCATCACTGGCATGTTGGGCCGATACTTGTCAAATCCAGGTCTAGATCATTGGAAAGCAGCCAAAAGGGTCTTGAGGTACCTGAAGCGAACAAAAGACCACATGCTCACGTATCGGAGGTCGGATAAGCTAGAGGTCATTGGGTATACCGACTCTGATTTTGGGGGATGCCAAGATAGCATGAAATCGAAATCCGGCTACGTTTTTATGCTAGCTGGAGGAGCCATTTCGTGGAAGAGTGCTAAACAGTCACTTATAGCATCTTCTACAATGGCCGCAGAATTCATTGCATGTTATGAAGCATCGAATCATGGCGTATGGCTACGCAATTTTGTCACTGGGCTGCAGATAGTGGAATCTATTGAGAAACCACTAAAATTGTTGTGTGACAATAATTCAGCCGTGCTATACACAAATAACAATCGAAGTTCGTCAAAGTCCAAGCACATTGACATTAAATTTTTGGTTGTAAAAGAGAGCGCAAAAATGTCAGTTGTCAATAGAACATGTAGGGACAGACTCCATGTTGGCGGATCCACTTACTAAAGGATTACCACCCAATAAGTTTGAAGAGCATGTTGCTCATATGGGTGTAATTCCTATTAGAGAAATTCAGATTTAGTGGGAATCTGTTGGTTGTTTATTTATTTTGATGTTCTATTTATTTATTGTTTATTTTGGATATGTAACTTGTGACATGAGAATATTGTTATTTTGCATTCAGTCTCTATTTTAGTTTGACCTCAAAATTTGGATATGTGTTCGTAAATTGTTTATTTGAATTTTGCATTTTACAACAAGTTTATGAAATTCAGTTTCAAGATTTTAGTGGGAGACCTAGTTAGAAATTGGCACGTAAGATCACAATTGCGTGTAATTTCTATGCTACACATCCACATCATGATTCATGTCATTTGGTTATGTTAGTACTGTAATTATTGATGGTTGAGTTACGACTGAAATAAATGTGACGAAAGCCGCTTTAGTCCTTTGCTAATATGATTGATGGACAGAATTGGTTTGGGAATACATGAGGATGACAGAAAAGTATGTGCGCACATAAAGCTGACAATACATAATTAAAAGAGCATGACATATTGCTCAAGTGGGAGATTGTTGGATCTTAATCCAACGTTGAGCATATATGTAATATAATTATGAATTGTTTACTGTCAATATGATTGTCACAATTAAAGTGATCTAATATGAAATTAAGATATTAGATAATCTATGTATTCAATAGGATGTGGTCCATAACTGTGTAGAACAATTTGGGCAAAGATCAAATCATTGATAGACTGATTTTGAAATTTGCAATTGAGAAAACTGCCTTTTGGATGCCCAGTGTGGGTGGTCCACCCGCACTGGATTTGAGTGCGGACGCACTCAGTACTTAGCCAAAATCTGGAACATTTTGGGCCGTCCAGTGCGGGTGGTTCACCTGCATTGGATCTGAGTGCGGACGCACTCAGTACTTAGCCAAAATTTGAGAACTTCGGACAACCCAGGAAAAGTCCGAGCGTAATGCGGACGCACTGGAACCCCAGTGCAAACGCATTCGGTACTTAGCCAAATTCTGGGAGTTTTCAGGGCACCCAGTGTGGGTGGTCCACCCGCACTGGATCTGAGTGCGGACGCACTCAGGAAATTCAGAAAAGTCCGAGCGTAATGCGGACGTACTGAGAACCAGTGCGGGTGAACCACCCACACTGAGGACTTAGTGAAAATTTGGGGCTGAGTTTTAAGGCAGCTATTTGGACGCGAATTATTTCAGTGCGGACGCAATGAGATCCAGTGCGGGTGGACCACCCGCACTCGTGCAGTCAGATCTGTAAACTATATATAGATGGGTCCCTAAGGCATAAGATAACCAACTCTTTTCAGAAGTTATTCTTCTACAGAAATTGAGTGCCTTTCTCCCTTCTTCCACCATCAAAGAATTGAGAGGGGAATTCTATTAAGAAAGTTGGAGAGGAATTCTCAAGAGGCGATCTTGTTGCTTTGGAAGACCTAATCTAAGATCCAATCAAGAGGGCGAGTAAGGAAGAACTAGAGTCTTGTCTCGTGCTCACGGAGACGTTTGCTGCTCCAACTTCGGATTTGATATTCCATGGCAAACAACATGGAATCAGGTATTGTATTCCGCACTAAAGATTATGTTTTGGATATCTTTGGCATAGGGCGGTCCTTAGGTTAAGGTGGGGATTGTTTCTTCTTCCCCGGGGTGTAAGTGTTTGACCCCTAGATGAGATGTAATTGTTTGATCTCTAAATAAGGCGTAATTTTTTGGCCTTCATGATTCTTCGACATCGGGATCATTCGATTAGAATTTGACACTCAGAATGGTCTCGGAATTCGAATTTGTTCACAAAATTTGTGCGCTTCAGATCTAGATAGATTGTCTCAAATTCAAATCGGATGCTCCCAATCTAAAATCCAAAAATTGAGTTACTTCACTAGATCTGAACTCAGTGCAAGAAGCATGAGTCAAGAAATGCCGAAATTTTTATTAATATACAAAATAAATAATAAATTTAACAATCTATACAATATTCTGATGAAATTCGAAATCTATCGTGTCATCGGTTTCAGAAGTTAGAACCGATGACAATGTCATGAGTTTCATAAACTATAACCGATGACAATGTCATTAGTTTCAGCCAAATTCCGCCAAAAAAAATTGCATAATATATTTATGCATGATTTTTGATGCAGAATGCACACTTTTGATACGAGAATTATATCAAATTAAAACAACGAACGACTCAGATTAAAACACTTTTTGTAATGATTACAAAGTTGCAGAATTTTTTTTATTTTTTCAAAAATAGAAAGACCATAATATTTTCTATATTTCTCTAGAAATGACTTTTGAAACGGGATCAATAATTCAGATTCACATAATTTTTTTTTTCAATAATACACAAAGAAATATTTTAATATTTCTTACAGCCACGAAAAATCCGATCTGAAATTTTTTGATTCGGGTTATTTGTTTAAGTCTTTCTAATAAATCAACTTATATGGTATTCTTTCTAATTTAAAAAATATTTCTAATATTTTAATAAAAAATAAATTATAATATTTTCTAATTAAATAAATTAATTAAATGAAAAATTATTTTAAATTTAAACTGATGACATTATCATCAGTTCTAGCTTTTGAAACCGATGACAAAGTTATCGGTTCTGAGATGAGTGACATTGTCAGCAGTTTTTATTTCCTGTGACCGACGAGTTTGTGATCGGTTTGATCTTTTGAAACTGATTACACTGTCATCGGTTTGGATACTTTTCAAATTCTTTATAAAAATTGTATAGATTGTTAAATTAATTTATTAATTTGTATATTAATAAATTTCGGCAAGAAATGAGTCTTTTGTGAGGAATTGTTAATAGAAAGTGGATATAGCACTACTACAAAAAAACACTTTCTACACTGTGGGTTATACATGGATTTCCTCTATTTTATAAAAAATCGTGTACGAAATAGGATTTTTCCAATGTTCAAAATATCTGTAAAAATCATACACGGATATTAACTTAAAAAATGGTGTATGATGTTGTAGCTGCCGTGCTACGAAACTGATGCTTGACTCAAGTTTTTAAGTCTTGAATTAAATTAAATTTGGAGTCGCCACCCGCAATGCTACGGGAAATATAAAACCTTATTTATGGATGCCCAAGGATAATAGCAGGGTTCGTGTCTCGGTTATGAATGTGGAAGGTGTTAGGCACCACACTCACCCGTAAAAGTCGGTCTCTACTAATTCTAGTTTTCAAAAATAAACTTCACTAATAATAAAAGTTACAAATGAGATGAACAACCATAACAACAAGAAGAAGAAGCATAGCAAATAACAGAAAATAAACAACTAAAAAAAAATGGAAATTGGTTGAAAATTTCAAGTCACGCTGATTCTTCATTCTTGCTAACGGATCATCGTGATGATCTCTTCGATGGCTTGGATGGATGGTTTTAGAATTTAGAGAACTCGGCTAATGTAATAGCATAACAATCTTGTCACTCCTAATTTTTTTTTGGCTTATTTTAATGGAGTTTTAGGGAAATATTGATGGAAAACTATTTTTTTCTTGCTGGATTTTTTCTGTGGGCTGAATTCTCAACGTTTTTTGCTCTCTTTTGTGCTTTGGATGCTCTAACCAACCATGGGAATGAAGTGAGGATGTAGGGGGCTCTTTATAGGTGAAGTTTGAAGTCATTTGCTGCTCCAAAACATGCTTAAACTACTGTTAATTGTGCTGCCCCACTGCTGATCCTGTTTTGAACAAATTTGACCATAATTAGAAAAAGACTGTCAAAAGGACTGAAATATAATGATTATAATGCAGTCACCAAATCCAAACAATGTGTACAGGTACTTAGCATGTTTTTCTTAATTTTAATAACCATTTTATGCACTTTAATCATGCTTAATACAAAGAACAAGTGGAAACATGGCAGCAGGATTCTTGCTGTCCACTTTGCTTCAAATCAGAATTTTGCACTATTCTTGGGTCAATTTCAATAGTGCAAAAGCTGGAAATTTGCAGCTAGGATGTGACTACATTATATATTTTTATTTTGCACAAATGGGCTAATTATATTGCTTTAAATCTCAATTTTTGCAGCATATTTTGCTGCTGGAAAAACTGTTCAGTTGCTGATTTTTTTTTTGAAAAATCAGAATTTTGCACCATTCTTAGCTCAATTTCAATAGCACAAAAGCTAAAAATTTGCAGCTAGTATGTGACTATATTATATATTTTTATTGTGCATAAATGAGCTAATTATAATGCTTTAAATCCAATATTTTGCTGCTGGAATAGAGAAACTGCTGCTGAATTTTTTTTTCTGCTGGTTTTGCTGCTGGAATTTTTTCTTATGCATGAAATAAAACCAGAAAAACATTCCTAATATGTGTAAATATAAGTAGTTAATTTATGGTTTTAAATTTGAGATCTCAAGTGTATAATAGTATATTTTTCTTATGTGAAATAAGAAGTTTGTTTGTGCTTTGAAATAAGGTAACGACAACTGTTAATATTCACTGTATCTTTTAAACTTAAAATGTATATTTTCCTTGAGACATTTTGAATTTGCTATCCTAGCTTGCAGTACATAACAAGCACAAACAAAATATAACTCACAAAAATAAGTAGTAAATTTTTATAATAAGCTACCTTTCTGTGTTGTTGCACAGGATTTAAATGAGCAATTACAACTTGCTCATAGTAGACCTTTAAACAATGGTAGTGACTCAAATAATTGATCATCAAATAATGGTTACTTTAGTAGCTGCTAAACAAGTGATATTATATTTTCCACACTTTAGATGATTTCCAATATGAAGTTTTCTTGACCTTACGATTTATTGAAAATGTTTGGTCAGCAGCTTTCTTCCATTGAGATAATTAATTTTGGATCAAGGAGCAGCTTGTTTTGTACTTATAAAGATCAGTAGATATATTACTTTCATAAGAAAATTAATTTAACTAATATCTAAATGCATCATCATGTGGAATAAGCAAGAATCTTGCTGAATTTTCAGGTTCATATCAATTTTTGACTTGAAATGTGATGGGAAGCTAGAATCCAGCTGAAAAGGAGGATACAAGTTGCTTCTTGGCTGGTTCTTCCACTTGCAAAGGTGGTTTGAATGTATATTTTATCATAAAAATATGTCATATAATTGTTAAATTCGTCCATATATTTTTCTGAAATTTTTAGACCTCAAAAGAGAGTATAATCATGCTTAGAACTCATAAAATACAATTTTCTGAATTTTGGTAACATTAGGAGAGATGTTTACTAAGTTTAGACCATTAGAAATAAAGAAATGTCTTACCCTAAAAAATTTAATTTGGATGTGAAAATAATGTATGATTGAAATTTGTTGCAAATTAAAATATGAATCTTGCTCATTTTAAGATTATTCTAATGGTTCATGATTTTTTTTTTTTTTATAAAGACAATTCGATATATATTCTTCTTAAGGATGCATTCGCGGTTTATCTAGTATGGCTAGATGCAAACCGGCATTAGTTTCATTACAATTTGATTCATGAAATGAGTAATGAGAGCGATATTTTGGAGCTGTAGATGATATGACAAATGTTTGTCTAAATTTGAATGCGTGACGATTAATATGCATAGTAGCTTCATCTATAATATTTCATTAAATCCAACTCATTGAGATTATCAAGACTAAATTAATTGGTTGATCATTATCCTGACATATTAATTTAATTTAAATTTAGAAACGAATACGCAGAAGAAATTTGGAGCATTTTTCACTCTCATTGCGGTCCGCAACCAGATTCATTGCGGCCCGCAACCAATCCATACTTTCTTGAAATGGCTCTCTGGCTTTTTGACTCGTTCATTGCGGTCCGCAACCAATTCTCTTGCGGTCCGCAATGACATTATATTTTCTCCAGCTCGTTCATTGCGGTCCCCAACCAAACCTCTTGCGGTCCGCGATGACATTATATTTTTTTCAGCTCATTCGACGGCTTTTTGACTCATTCATTGTGGCCCACAACCAAACCTCTTGTGGCCCGCAATAAGGAGATTACATAGCCTGGATTGGTTATTTTTTTTTTTTTTGATATCTTATCTTAATTTTGTGAAATGACCTATTTGAAGAAGATATATTTTGCTCATCATATTTTTAAAATTTGTGCTAATCTTTATGAGGTGATATATGCAACTATGATTTAAGATCGTGGATAAGTAGATAACTGATTTACTAAGGCAACAAAAATAAATAATCCTGTAAATAGAATGCATTAGTAATCATAGATAGAATCGTACTCGAAAAATACATTTCATGCTAAATAATGTTCAATTCGTAGGGTACATGTGTAACTTGAAAATGAGCGATAAATAACATTTAAACAAAAAATTTAGTTGCAAGGCATACCTTTTTTCTTTGCAGATGTTCGAGAATTACCTTCTTGATCCACCATTTGCATTTGGTGCATGCATATCATTTATTTTTTTAAGATTACATAATTTCGGGTGTCTACAGATGTCTCCTTACTTTGTCTAGATTGCGACCCTGATTTACACCAAAACTTGTACCTTAAAGCCTAAAAATGTGGACTTTTCGTTTAAATATCATTAGAATGTAGTACTGCTATGTTTTGTTTCTTATTTTGCAGGAAACGAGCGAAATTCTGGATCTGACAACTCTCCATACGGTCCGTACAAGATCAGCCCAACCACACAGAAGGTTCCACAGCAAGAGGCAAGGATTCTCCAAGGCAAGGACAAGTATACGGTCCGTATAGGATTTCATACGGACCGTACAAGCTATTTCGGAGACCCAGGCTGGAATTGAAAACAGAGACAGCTGGGGAGGCAGAAAAGGAAGGCTTTCAATACGTGATTTCGGGCATTAAGGCAGAGAGGGGAGATCTGATTATTATCTTTTGCTCATTCTTGGTGCTTGGGAGACAAGGAACAACTTGGAGAAGAAGAAGAAGAAGTTTTATAACGGATCTTCGGATTCTCTATTGTTTTCTTATGAACTCTTTCATAATTTTTATTGGGCTTTGTTTTATGAACATGAGTAGCTAAATTTACTGTTTCTAGGGTTAAGATGTAGTTCACGTTTGGTTTTACTTGTATGCTACTTGAATTTGTGTTGAATGCTTGGTTTTCATCTTGTTGTGTAGTATTTTAATTGCTTGGTTTTTGCTTGCTTGAATCGAATAGTCAACCCGTTAGACGAATGCGCACGTCTAAGTCGATAGGTTACAAGTCTATAACATTCAATCCAATTGAACCAAGTATATGAGGTAGGTTTACAGACCAAGGAGTACTGAAAGGCGAAACTTTTCTTGAGGCGAAAGTCCTATGATACCTTTAGTAAACCAACAAGTGACTTAGGTAAATTGGACCAAAAAACGAAAGTTGAGGTTTAAGGCACCTAAGAGGGGAGTAGTTGAGTCCGGTAACTGGGTTACTAAGCCAAAATTGCGACAGCTGAGGCTAGGAATCTAGGTACGGTCGATAGAAACCCTAAATGAAAGCACCAACACAGAAACAGTAGCTGCAGTAACTCGGGGCCTATACGGACCGTATAGGATTCTATACGGGCCGTATACCTTGGGGCTGAACTGATATGAAGTCTGAAACCCTGGAAACCCTTTTTATAATCTGAAAACAAACTTTTAATCTTCTTTTCATTGTTTTAATCATTACTTCAATCAGTAGAATTGTTAGAAACAACAAACTAATCAACTTTTCTCACTTCTAGGATCTAGTAGATTTAAGTAGAGTCCGGTTCTTTATTACCGTCCCTGCGGATACGATACCCGACTATACCAACAGTAGGACTGTGCACTTGCAGTCTTGACCAGAGGTAAACTCGAGTTTTAAAAGGTACAGCTCGCTGTACTGAAACTTAGGAGTGCACTACCTGTGGACAAACAGTGTACAATTGTTTGGGAAAAAAACCGTGTGAAAATGAAGGAATTGTACACGGATTTTTCATTAAATATCCGTGTAGGAATGTTTAGAGAGCTACACGGATTTTTATTAAAAAAACCGTGTAGAAAGGTAGGAATTGTACACGGACATTTTATTAAAAAGAAGTGTAGGAATGTTAGAGAGCTACATGGATTTTTTTATAAAAAATCAGTGTAGGAAGGGTTATTGTACACGGATTATTTGCTTAAATAACAGTGTAGAAAGCCTTGAGAGAGCTACACAGATTTATAATAAAAATCCGTGTAGAAAGGTCTTTTTAGGGTTTTGGTTACATAAAAGGCCTTCTCCTTCTAGCGTCGTTTTGATTTCATAATACTCTCTATCTCTCTGTATTGATATTGGTATGATTTATGCGCACAACACAGCTGGGATCTGAGATCTTTGCATTTGTTATTTTCTTCTCTTTACCTTGCTAAGGTTAGTCATATATTTATATATATATTTCTTTTTTCTTTCTCTAATTTTCTGTTACTTATTATGCTTATTTAGGTCATGTGTAATTATTATTGCTTAATTTTCTTTTCTTTTTCTTTTCAGTTTTTCAGGGTTTTGGTTGGTTGCTGTCCTCTTCGCCTTGGTTGGTTGCTATCCTCTTCGTATAAAACCTAGCCGTGTATAAATTTTTATTGAGAATTTTTATTCTCTATTATGTATGTATGCATATATATGTTGATCCTTGTATTTTTCATTGGAGATGCAATATTGTTGGAGACCTTTAAACAAGAGACATCATGTCATGGATCACATGCAAACTCACTTTTTGATATGTTGGATCTAATACAACTTAGTATGTATGAAATTTCGTGCTAGAGTAGATCATAACCATGAGTTTTGACAACATGAGCCCAACTTATAGAGATTTGGTCCAAACCTTGATCACATGGTTACTAAGTGGTAAAGATATAATTTTTATACAAACATTGTATTGGATCTTGAGGAGTGTATGTTATGTGTTGGATCACATGGGTTTAGCAACCTTCCTACACGAATTTTTATTTAAAAATCCGTGTAGAAAGGTTGCTAAACCCGGTTTATTTATTTAATATTCTATTTAGGAGAGCTACACGGTTTTTAATAAAAATCCGTGTAAGAATAGTCTTTCTACACGGATTTTTATTAAAAAACCGTGTAGCTCTCAAGCTTTCCACACGGCTCTTGATTAAATAATCCGTGTAAGATTAGTATAATCGTACACGGATAATTATCCGTGTGTAAATGGTGAACTTTCCTACACCTCAGTATTGCACACATTTCCAAATCCGCGTAGCTCTCCAGTTAAAGTCCGTGTACGAACTGTATTTTTTGTAGTAGTGTAGGCTGCACTTCATAAAAGAAGCTGCTGAAAGTGATTTACATTATCTTTTTACTTTTGAATATATGCTTTTGTAACTTTTGAATATATGCTTTCTTTGTTAGAAGAATCGAGACATTGTATACACATAGAAAAAAAGAATAGCTGTAGCTTTTTATTCAAGCAAAAAAATACCAATTATACTTTTTTTTTTCTTCTTCATTTCTTGCCTTTTCTTCTTTTTTTCTTATCAATTCGTTCCAGTTTGCTTAAATTGCCAAAAAAAGGTACAAAAAATACTAAAAGAAATCGGATTGGGTTGTGGCACCCAGCCTATCCCTCTCTTTTTCTTTGCTGTTTGTTTCTCTTAAAATGACAGGAGCTGAGTTGTTTATTGGAGGGAGGTTTGCAACTTCCATCATTGGTAAGGTGCTCAATCTGGGATGCTCCTACCTCCGTGACAACAAAGATCTGCACACCGGGACCAAGGAGATGCTAGAAAACTTGGAGATTCAGCTTCCCCGTATCCAAAGCGTTATTGAAGCAGCCGAGAAGCGGCAAATTACCGGTACAAGTCTGACGAACTGGCTGGAGCTGCTAAAAAATGCTGCATATGAGGCATCAGATGTTGTGGATGACTTTGAGGCCAAGAGGATTCGTGAGAGTATCAAGGGAAAGGGTAAGGTTAGTGAAATTGCATCGTCATCTGTTAAAATGGTTAAAACTCTGTTTTTTTCTGATCATGATTTGAAGGAGTTGAAATCTGTTGTGAATAAGCTTGATAAGGTGTGCATGGGAGTGGGGGATTTCATTAAATTGATTGATAGTAATAAAGGGAAAGAACATTTGGACAATCTTGTTCGCGAAACAAGCTCGAACTTAGCCCCTGGTATAAAAATAATTGGTCGTGATAGAGAAATTGGGTTAATCTTGGACATGATATTAAATGTTTTATATGGAGGTTTTAACAATGAGGCTTTAGATGATCCTAATCCACAACAGGGAAAAGGAGAAGCGAGTAGCAGCTCTGGGGCAATACCAGAGAAAACAAAGGTTAGTCAGACAATTATAAAGGGTAATGCATCCATCAACAATCAGAAACCAGAGATAATTTCCATTCTTGGTGTAGGTGGAGTTGGGAAAACTGCCATTGCTAAAATGATCTATAACAATGACAGAGTGGAAGAGCATTTTGCTCTTAGAGCCTGGGTCTATGTCTCAGAGAATTGTGATACTAAAAAAATAATGCGAGACATAATAGATTCTTTTGGTGGTGGTACGACTGACTCACAGATGAGTTTGGATAATGTTGGAAAGAAGCTTAAAAAAATAATAAAAAATCACAGATTCTTAATTATCTTAGATGATTTGAGGGACATGATCACAAAGCCCAATTGGAAGGAGTTGGTGTCTGTGCTATATAATGGGGAGATTGGAAGTGTTGTTGTTGTAACCACCCATGATGCAAACATTGCAAACACAATAAAAACTATGCCTGAAGTAACACTGGAACTTTTGGAAGAAGAATTCTTTCGGAAACTTTTTGAACATTACGCATTTATCGGTTTCGAAACAGGGGAATCAGAGATGGATCACTTACAACAACAGGAAGTGTATAACTTGAAATCGATTGGTCAAAAGATTGCTGAAAAGTTGCATGGGTTGCCTTTAGCAGGAGAGGTTATTGGGACCTTGCTCAATAAAAAATTAGAAAAAAAATTCTGGAAAGATATTCTTGAAAGCGATTGGTGGGCAATTGAAGATGCCTGCAAACAGATCCTTCCATCTATTAGCATTAGCTATAATTATTTGGATCCTGAGCTAAAGCAGTGCTTTGTATTTTGTTCCATATTCCCAAAAAAATATGTATTTGAAAGGGAAAGATTGGTTCAGATGTGGATTGCACACGACTTTATTCAACCCGGTGAAGTAGACACGGGTAGGCTTGACAGAGGGGAAACTAGATTAGAAGATATAGGAAGGGAGTGGTTTGATAAACTCGTAGACAGATCCTTCTTTCAACCAACATTATGTGACGGCAAGTACGTCATGCATGATCTAGTGCGGGACTTGGCTATTGCTGTTTCCTCTAATGAATTTTGTTTCGTTAAAAGCCAATATAATCATCTCCCATTGTTAGCCCGACACATGGGAATAGATTGTGATAATTCAGCGGTAGAGGGGGAATGCCAGAATAGTACAAGACTACGGACTGTGATTTTGTTTGGTAATTGGACAAACTGCAGTGCCAAATCCATCAGCAATATCTTTGCCAAATACAATGGTCTACGTTTGTTGGATTTATCTTATATCTTGCTTGAAACAAATGAACCCATTAATGTCGCGTGTCAATTATCCCATCTTCGATTTGTGGATCTCTCTTTCACTGGTATTAAATCGATTCCTGATGAATTTTGTGCCTTGTGCCACCTTGAGGTGCTAGATGTGCGAGGCTGTAAATTTGATAAGTTACCTCAAGGAATGAATCAACTTGTAAACATGCGGCATTTATATGCAAGCACTGACAATATTTCTCTAATATCCAGTATAGGGAAACTGACAAAACTCCAAGGGCTTGAGGAATTCCGTGTAGGAGCGAGCAAAGGGCATAAGATCAGTGAGTTGAGGGATATGAATGAAATCAGTGGGCACCTTCTTCTAACTAACCTCTATAATGTAACTAGTGAAGAAGAAGCAGATAAATGTCAACTAGACAAGAAAAAGTACCTCAAAAGTTTAGACTTAAGATTTGGGTACAGTGAACGTGGACCAAGAACTGAGGTGACTAGTGAAGAAGAATTAGATAAATGTCAACTAAACACGAACAGGTACCTCAAAAGTTTAGAGTTAAGATTTGGGTACAGCAAACGTGGACCAAGAACTGAGGTGAAAATGGAGATTCTTAATGCCCTAAAGCCAAACCACAATTTAGAAATTCTAAAAGTTGGGGGCGGCAGATGTAAATCTTTTCCAGGTTGGGTTTTCTTTCCTCAACGCAATCTAAAGGTCATTCATGTATACTGCTTTGAGATAGAAAGGCTTCCTGCTTTTGGGGAGCTCCCTTTCCTTGAAGTTCTCAGCTTGGATGATTTACCATTAATTGAAAGGGTCGGTAGAGAATTTTATGGAAGCTCCGATGTGATTTTTCCATCTTTGAGGGAGTTGACATTCTCTGAAATGTCATCATGGGAAATCTGGGAGGATGCACGGGGTTGGAAGTCGATATTTCCAGAACTAAAAAAACTTCACCTGAAAGGGTGCAGGGAATTGTGCAAAATGCCTGTACAAGATACTTTCCCCTCATCAGTGGTAGAGCTTATATTGTCAGAGTGTCCTAACCTTCGTTTTCGTAATATTCAAACAGTATTGAGTAGGATGCCTTCCCTTTCTCACTTGACCATAACTCATGCCTGCGAGAATTTGTCTTTAAATGATACTCCCTTAAATTCCCTTGAGGTTATGCACCTTTCGGGTATTAAAAATCTCTCTGTTGGAGGGTCAAATTCCCTTCTTAACCTTAGAAAGTTAGTAATAATAGATATTGATAGGATTCGTCTACAAAGATTGCAATATTTTCAATTTTTAACTTACCTGCACCTAGGCAGAAGTAGAATTCAGAGCCTCTCAACCACAGGAATATTGCTTCCATCACTGTGTACGCTTTTGATAACAGGCTACCGTGGACAAGAATATACGAGAGATGAAGAAAGTTGGTTCAACCAATTAACTTCCCTGAAAAGGCTCGAGTTCCGTAATTGTTTTGAGCTGAGATGCCTTCCTTACCAATTACATATGCTCACTTCCTTGAAGAAGCTACACATTGATTGTTGCCCTCAGATTCTTTCATTACCGGCAAACGGTTTACCACAAAACCTTGCAGAACTATACATCGACAAATGCCCAAATCTAATACACCGATGCCAAACCAGTCAAGGAAAAGATTGGCATAAGATAACACATATTCCATTCGTCCACTTGGATTCAGAGATGGGAACAATACAGGAACGATCTCACTACTCATTTTTATCTTTGAAAGGTGTGTATTTATTATCAATATAGGCAATTTCTTCTAACTCTTTCTATTTTTTCTTATTTATGTTCTTTTCAATATTATGGAGAACGTATATCTTGATCTGCATTAGGCTTACCTAAAGTGTACAGTAAATTCATATTGGCTTCTCTTTAATTCACAATTGGATCCTGATATACAGATCCCAAGACCTGATCAAACACAACATCAATCAGGGCATCAACAAACAATACTGTCGCCACTTGCCAGTCGCTGAAAGCATTTTTCCCCAATAGACCACCTTTCTCTCTCACTCTCTTGCCTCAGACCTCGACCTTATCGCCGCCTTAGACCCCACCCTAAACCCTCTCCGTACCATCCTTTCTCTCTCCCAAGCCGTCATTTCCTTCGTCCTCTCTCTCTACCGAGCACCAAGCTCAAAACCTACTCCCCTGTCTCTCTCTCTGAGCCCGAGCACTGAGCACTGGACTCAACTGGTACTCTATCCTTGCCAGATTATTGTACAGATTGACACTCAATCCGGTACCAACTTGGCCGAGAGCTTGGTCGCAGTGAATTTGGTACAATTACTATTACTTCCTTCTACAATTATTTCTTTTTGAGTTGATTCATAATTTTTCTGTGGCGCAAGCTATTATCAGATCAGTAATTGATTTTAGAAGAGAACCCTGATCTAGGGTTTCTGACAGTGTAAAGGACCTAGTACAAGAGATGCTAAATCCTGAACCAAAGAAGCATCTGATAGCTGCATCTGATAGCTCAGCAAGTTCTTGGTATGAAAGTCCTATTAAGTAAAACTATATAGTTTCTTGTACAGTAAATTTATTGTCATGAAAATGCCCTTGTAGATCATCCTTAGATGCAAAACATCAAGAAAATAATCTATTTTTACTGTAGATTTTTATACAGTAAAAACTATTCTGACGAAAATGCCCTTGTAGATCATCCTTGGTTGCAAAACTGTTGAGGTGAACCGGCGAATTGACACACTGAGAGATTCTAATCCTCATGAGGTTTGTAAACTATCTTCTGTTGTTAGTTAACCATTATTTGACTTATTTGGTGTAAAATTTCTAAGTTGGGATAAAGTGAGGATAACTTAATTGTTTAAATTGGGGGAATAATCGAGGTTTAATTAAAGCATTTGGTCTTTTCTTAAGTAGCTTGAGCGAGTTGTGATTGAAAAGGTGCTTTCATCAACCAGAGAGCAAGAAGGCCACCTTGATGAAGGTTTTGTCTCCAAGGTTAATGCACAGTTACGACAGGTTAGTAATATTTTCAATTATGACATTAATTGTCACAATTATTAAAGAAGTTTGGTTGTAATGTATTTCTTTTTCGTGTTTATATAAGAGAAAAGAGGAATCACTTGATAATTATTCTTATTGACAATTATACAAATAGACTTTAAATCTGAAATCAACACTTAGGCACAATCAATATCATGCATATTTTCGTGACTGGGTACAACAGTCTTTGCTTCAAAATCATCAATATTTAACTATGATTATTTTTCTGTCAAGCTATCGTTTATGTCAACCTGAGGTTCAAGCACTTTGTTAAATTAGATGCTTGGATGATTTAATGTTGTCTCTTTATTTTATTTTTATTTTTATTCAATGTTTATTTGGGGTTTGTTCAGGGAAAGAAAAACAGAAAGGGGTCGACTAGTGGCGAACCAAAGGAGACTAAACTAGAGCGACGAATGCTGATTTTATTTCAGTGAATTGCAATGTTAGCATGATGAAGCAACAAATGATGGAGATAGGTAATCATATTTTTAATACAAAGTTCACAGATTCCATCAGTTTGAAAACTCTCTCGTTGTACGATTGTTTTTTTTTCTTAATTTCATTGACACAATAAATATTAGAGGTGGCAATTGGACGGGTCTGGTCCAATCAGGTTTAGGTTGGTTTGAATTGTCGGATTTGGGTCATAATGGGTCAGGTCGTGTTTTGGGTTGTCACCTCTAACAAATACCGAAGAGAGGGATGAGTGTGAATTTGAAATATAGATATTGTAACCTTTATGGTTCGACTAATGCTGGTTGCCTGCTATTTGCTCATTTTCATTCATATCCCATCAAAATCCACACATACTATAATGCTGAGAAGCTACCATTAGGAAAGCTTAGCAAATCTACAATACTAAAGGTTAGGATTTGGAATTAGTATACATAGAGCTCAAATCTCTATTTGAGATTATGTTATTTGGTACATTAATTACCAAAATACAATTTTTTATTCTTTGGTATTTGGTATATGTTGAAATACTTACAGTGGCATCTATACAGGAATATGAAGTATTAAAGAGAATTTCAGATGTGATTGGCCAAGCCAGGAGATCAAAACTTGAACAATTGAGCAGGTATTTTTTTTTCTCTCCTTGTACTGGGAAAATACCAGACAGTACTTGCTGGTCCTTCGTGAAATATTTTTTATATTGTTTTTATTGATGCATAACTTGACATCAAGCCTCTATCTAGCTTTCGGTTCCTTGCAACAGTCTAGTACCCCTGTAACTGCTAATACTGAATCCAATTTACATGATGCTGAATCTCTTAGTTTAGACTTGTTGCCCTGAAAAAAATTTCACTATTTAATTTTGATTGTGATAACATTTTTTTTTCTAAGAAGGCCGTGGCTGATGATGTGGAGGAGACAGATGGCAACCTTCTATTGGACTGTGATGCTGATGCCCCTAGAGACTGTGAGGAGGGTGAAGAAGACGATGATGCTGAGATTGATGAGATTCTGGGTGCATCCATCATGTCAGATCAAGAGGAGCATGATTATGCTAATCTTGACAGGTAATGTTCAGTATTGTGGGATAATATATATTGTTAATTATGTACTGGTAGCTGCAGCAAGTGTTAGCTATTTTGTTTTCTCATGCATGTTAGTTTTACAAATTTCCCTCTATCTATTGTTAGGATCAGTGTTAAGGTGGTGAAGATGAATTACTTGGAAATGCTACTGGTGCAGACTCCTAGTCAACAGAATAGTAGCGATGGTGGTAGTGATGATGATGATGACGACAATGCTATAAACATAGACAGTGATGGTGGTAATGATGATGTTGATCATGGTGGTGGGTCTACTTCGGCAGGTGGTCCGGACAAGAAGAGAATCATGGCGAGAAAGAAGAGAAAGAATAAATAAGAGTACAATGAATGATTAATTACACAAAGAAGAGAAAGAAGTCTAATTGAAATGTGTTATGTTATAAAGAGTTAGTCAAGACAAGTTAAGAGATTGGGATAAGTAACAATTACCCAAAACTTAGGCAATTCGGTAACTTGGCGATGCTATTATTCCAGGCAATTTTCCATTTTTGTAGTGGAAGTGTTACTCTTTGTTGTGATTATTTGATAATAGTATTTGTTGTAACTTGAATGTAACTCAGTATATATGAGAAGCAGGTGTGTTATACTGATTAATTTGTTGTATGTTATTATGTAACTCAGTATATAGACGCAAATGGAAGCCTAAGTGAGCTAAATTATCTCATGTATCGTCAAATATCAATATTTTATGGTTTTGATAATTAATTAAATGGACAAAGGCCCATTGCTAAATTATCAATTTAAGACACATTACTGATCATGAGAGTAACGGCCCATTTATATTCACAAATCTTTAATCGGTCAAGATCCATTTTGCTTAAATATAAGTTCTAAATGCAATCATGCAAATTCCCAATCAATGCAAATGAAGGAAGATCAATGGTATTGATTCCTGATGAAATGTCTTCCAAGGATTAAGAAAAAGAGTACAAGGTGTCCTTGTAGATCCTATAAAGCAAACAATTAAATTTACATATAAATTTCCAAACTAACATGTGTAAGAGTTATATATAATAGATGGCCCACCAATTACTCTTCTTAATTAATTACCAAAAGGGAAAATTAATGATATTGAATTAATTAAAATAATTCCTCAAAATCTTTTAACATAAATATAGAAATTGATATAATTTCTAACTACATGTAATCAAACTTTCAAGCACTGTCTTGGAATTAGAACTATCTACAATACTTGGAATATGGGTCCGAACAAAGAATTTAACAAATCAATTGATTCAGATGTAGATCCCCATCAATTAATTTAGTACATATCAGATGAGAGTAAGGTATAATTGGAATTTCTCCACCTTATTAGACTTTTTTGGGCATAATGTACATCAAATCCATTGTTCATTTTTTGGGTTGGCATAGAATTGTCATATTTTGGTCATATTAAATCTAGATCCGAATTCAATAATATATTAGGTACATCTTTAAGATTCATGTACAGATTAATAATTTATCCAATATGATTTTAAAATATACACATGCAAATTCATTCGGATAATGGACAAAGTTATAGAATGATATTTTTTAATTGGGTAATTATATCTTACCCTGCTTAACCATCCCCCATTCTATCCTACTGATAAAAACACGTTATCACGCTAAACGACAAAAAAACGGGTTAATCACGCCAAAAAGATGCAGACCATAAAACCGTCCGATAGTATTCATTTAGAACATAAATGTATTCATCATAAGACACAAAAGTATTCAACTAAGGTCTGCACATTAAGACAAAAAAAACTTAACACATCACTCATCATCTTTTACACGTTTTTAGAGGTGGGTTGTTTTTTCTCCGTTCAATCGAACAAATATTTCTGACAATCTGTAAATAATTTTTCAAATCTAAAACCACGAACGTCTTTTAAATAATTTTCTCTTTCAAATGAGATCCATGATGACATACTTTTGAGTTGTCGGTTGCACAAGTATTCATCATCGTCATACAAGTATTCATACATAATACATCAAGTATTCATCCTTAGAATCTGCCTAGCTGTCCTGCTAATTAATCCCTATGCTTGTAATACTCTTGATACATATTTACTCTTACACGGCGATGGTAAATACTTGCTCGATGAGAGATGAATACTTGCATGATGAGGATGAATACTTGTGAAACTGACAACTAAAAACGTGTAAAAGATGGGTGAGTGATGTATTCAGTTTTTTTTAAATACTTGATATCTTATGATGAATATTTGATGTATTACTGATGAATACTTGATGTATTATAGATGAATACTTGCGTGCGACAGTTGTAAAATCTTTCAAATATTAGGCGGTCCCTAAATATTAAGTGGTCTCCCAGTTAGTTAGTAGTTACTCATATAGTTATTGACTAGGGGGCAAAATGAGAGATTGATTAGCGGGACAGTTAGGCAGATCCTAAGGATGAATACTTACACAATGAAGATGAATACTTGCATGACGATGATGAATACTTGTGCAACCGACAACTCAAAAGTATCTCGAAAGTATATTATCATGGATCTCATTTGAAAGAGAAAATTATGTAGAAGACGTCCGTGGTTTTAGATTTGCAAAATTCCTTACAGATCATCAAGAAATATTGGTTAGATTGAACGGTGGAAAAACAAACCACAACTAAAAACGTGTAAAATATATGTGCGTAATATGCAGACCATAGTTGAATACTTTTTGGTCTCAGGATGAATACATTTGTCTTTTTGAATGAATTATATCGGACAGGTTTATAGTCCGTAGTATTTTTGCGAGATTTGACCGTTTTACGCATTTTTTTGTCGTTTAGCGTGATTAACGCGTTTTTATTCGAGTGACAGAATGGAGTACGTTTTATGGGGGACAGCTAGGCAGACCCTTTTTAATTATAGTTTTTATTTTTATATTTTTAGCAGGAAACATTAATATACTGTTTTATAATAATAAGCAGTAAAAAGATGGAAACATTTCTATATAATCCAAATTAATTGTATATATAATTCGGAGGCGGTCAAATGCTAATTGACAACATAACGTTCAACCTTCCTCTTTTATAATTAAAATAAAATAGTCTCTATTTTTTTATGTCATGGAAAAGTCATTTTTACATGTTTCATTCGATTTTTTATTTAAGACTCATGCAAGTGTTCCCAATTATTTTACTAGAATTTTATTATATCGTTTGTTCCCAATTGTGTTCAACTTCCTTTCCTAATTCCATGTGTATGTTGCTAATTTTATTTGCAACTGTCCATTTTGTTTATATTGGAATTTAGAATATTAGAGAATTCGAGATAATGGAGAGCAAACAAATATTAATTATTGTAAAATTTATTTTTAATAAAGTATTCTTTGATTTTTCTAACTTGGAACATAATAGAAGAGAATATCACATGTTTATATTCCTATTTAAATTTGTTGTAATTTATTTTTATTTTTATTTTTTAACAAATTTGAATACTAGTTACATGTAACCATTAATCTAATATTTAAAAATTCATAGTATACAAACTTGATTTTCTCTCTCCTAAATATTAATTATTTTTCAAATATCTTCATGCTTGACACATGTTTGATATAATACATGAGAGAAACCTGTGAAATTTGGCGATAATCAGTTCAACAACTATCATATATTCGTGAATGATTATAAATTAGATCGACAACTATTTTAATTATTTTAACCATTTAAAATAAACCAAAAAATAGCTAAGTCCTTTTTATCTAAAATAAACTTATAATTTTTAGAGAGCGTCCAAGTATCTCAACTTTTAATCTTCCTGATATTTCCTTAATTGTTTGATTATTTACAGTTGATCTTTCACATTAAAAAACACACACACACACACAAGCATCCATGCCCCCATGGGTGAGATCCGTATCCCCTCAAGTAATTCAAATTTTGAGTTTGGATCAGGACAATGATAAGAAATTCGGAACAAATATAGCTCGTGGTGGAATGCACATGTTCCTTTAATATTTGTGTTGAAACAGACCTGACTGTCTGAATCCAAACTAAAAATTTGAAACAACGAAACAAATTAAATGAAATTTTCATCCCTCTTTAATATCATGTTACCTTGGAGGATATGGACTCTTGCAATCATGATAAATATTTTCACTTCGTTTATAAATATGTTGGTAATATATTTTCTCTTTACTATATTAATTTGAAACAATACAAATTGAAAACTATCTCATCTAATGTCCCGGCCCAAATATCACTTTGATATAGTCTTGATAATTAAATGGACAAAGGCCCATTGCTAAATTATGAATTTAAGGCCCATTACTCATTAATTGGTCAATATCCATTGCTTAATTGATCCTGTTGGAATGGTTATTGAGATTGTGGGAATGGTTATCCCGCATAAGACGGTGTAAGTCTATATCGGATTAACCATTCTTCTTGTGGCTGGAAGGTCTAGGTTAACAGACTTTTGGTTTTCATGCATTTTGGATTTTTTTTTATTAATCCCGAGCTGGTCTTCTAAAGAGAAATTCGAATCCCAATTTATATTAGTCCAAAAATTCAAATTTGAAGCCTTGATAACATGGTCTTATCAGATCCCATCTCCACATGCTATTGTTTTGTTCCTCAACTAACGTATATGACGACATTAAATAAATATATGTATATATTATGAAAGAAGACAGACAATTAGGGTTGGCTTCAAATCCTTCTCCAGCTGGAGGCATCACATCAAAATTATTATTATCTTTTTAATTCCAAGCTACCCGATTTATTATATTAAATATGGCTCACTTGCAGGGAGACAGAGCGATGATTTTCGTCTGGAGAGTACTAAATAAAACATAATGTTCTAACGTATTATTTTTAATATTCTAACTTCTAGTCTACTTATAAATCAAAATTAAAAAAAAAATTATTCTAATTTTAATTATAATTTAACTCTAATTATATTATAAATACAATTTTTTAAAGGTGGACAAATAAAATTTCAGAGAATGGAAAAATTGGTCTGGATCTATAAAATATATAAAAATTCAAAATTCAGAGAGAACAATTGCTCCTCTAGCTTTCATCATAGTCCATCCCTGATTTCAAGTACTCTGTAGTTGTTCCCATATTTTTCCGTAGAATAAATTTACACTGACCTAAGTTAGAATGACCTACAGTGTTTTTGTTTAGTTGGGGAATAAAATTAGCTGATCTAAGTTAAAGAAGGAGAGAGAAAATATATAGCAAAAAATCTTTGTTAATTTTTTAGCAGCAAATTCTACATAAGAAATAAATTAAACCATTTAAATAGATGGTTTAACTTAGGTTGATTTGAAGTTAAACTTGCATTGTCGATCTCAAGTCCGATCTAATGCATGTTTATGTTTGAATTTCGTCGTCGGAATTAACAAACATAAACATGCATGGTGCATTCTTTAAGATTTTGATTAATTAATTACTAATTACTGCTATCCTAGAGATGTAAACTGAGTGAATACGGAGCGGATAATGCTAACTCTAAATTCATATCCACATCTTAATGGGCAGATATGAATACGAATACGGATAGTATACAAATATCAAAATGTAAAACTAAATCCACCTTAAATGGATACGGATACATGGCAGATAATCTACGAATACAGATATATACAAACGAATAATTATCGGATAATCGAGTCATATGAACTTAATATACAAATCCTAATTAAAAAAAAATTCAGAAGAAATAAAAAGAGTTTGAACTTTGGACGAAAAATAAAGAATCAAGATACAAAATTGATACAGGCTGAACAGGCACCAAAAAGAAAAAGAAAGTAGGATACAGATGTGGGAATCTTGTAAGTTGAAACGGATGTGGCCTCTGTTAAGGATCTCAAGGAAAAAAATGGAGATAAGCTGGAAATGGAGAAGAGACCGAATACAAGTAAAGGTCAAAAAAATGCAGCGTTGTAGTCTGCAGAAGGTCCAGACTTCAATTTAAAAATTTGCTCCGGTCTGAAATTAAATAAGTCCCACAATAAAAATCATAGTGGATGGTGAGGCATATATATATCCAACATACTGCTGTTAACTTTGTTTGAAAGGTTGTTCCGTTTCTTCGGAGAAGGAGCACCGCGTTAAAAGACATCGGATTCTAATTAGTAACCGTTTCGTTTCTGCTCTGGATAAATGGATATCTGTTTGCGGATTGTAAGATATATCCGTTTATCCGGCTCCATTTTCCCCTCCAGCTGTCTCTCGTGCCATTTCAAAATGATTTTATTATATAAAGAGGAATTTCACGTGTACCCCTCAAAAACTTCAAAATTACGTATTTTCCTCTCTAAATTTCAAAATTCACAAATTTATCCATTTTATTATCTTTTATATTAATATTCATTCTAAATTTTTAAAATACTCATTTTGTCATTTATTAAAAGCATATAAAGCCCATTAGACTCAAATTTGAATCTGAAGGGTTCTTTTACCGTCTGATTTGTGCGCATCGCACATTAAGATTTATGTGCACCGCTTCAATATCCGTGTTGATCTAATGTGCACGAATCTTAAAGCAATTTCAATCAACGTGTATCGCATTAAAATCTGTGCATATCGCTTCAATAGGTGTGTTTTTTCACCCCCTAACTGTCCCTCGTGCCATTTCAAAATGATTTTATTATATAAGGGGGAATTTTACGTGTACCCCTCAAAAACTTCAAAATTACATACTTCTCCCTCTAAAGTTGGAAATTACGTATTCCCCTCTCTAAACTTCAAAAACTCATAAATTTATCTATTTTTATTCTCTTTTATATTCAAATTCATTCTAAATTTTTAAAATATCCATTTTGCCCTTTTAATATAATGTCCATCGGGCTCAAATTTGAATATGAAGGGTTCCTTTACCATCCAATCTGTGCGCAACGCATTAAGATTTGTGCGCATCGCTTCAATATTCGTGTTGATATAATGTGCACGAATCGTAAAGCAATTCCGATCAATGTGTATTGCATTAAGATCTCTGCATGTCTCTTCAATATGTGTGTATTTTGCATCAAGATTCGTGCTGATCTTGCGTGCACAAATCCAAAAGTTGCTTGGACGATGAAAAACTGTTCATATTCAAATTTGAGTCTGATGAGATTGATATGTTTTTAATAAAGGATAAAATGGATATTTTAAAAATTTAGAATGAGTTTTAATATAAAACTCATAAAATAAATAAATTCATGAGTTTTTAAAGTTTAGAGAGGGAATATGTAATTTTAAACTTAAGAGAGATAAAAACGTAATTTTGAAGTTTTCGAGGGTATACGTGAAATTCTCCTATTATAATAAAATTTGAGACTTGAGAAAAGAGATGCCATTGAAAGAAATGAGCATCTTATCTCTTCATGTATGAATACTTTTGTTTTTTAATTTGTTTTTGAAAGTCTCCTCTTAATATATGTGAATATTAGAACGTGCGTTTCATTGTTTCAGATAAGAAAGCTGTACATAACATAAAAAAAATACCACTTGGAAGACGTACATGCATCTAGCTGATAATTACCGATTTTTTTAGTAATAGCGCTCAAACAAAAAAAAAAAATGAATTTCTAAAATTATCTAGACTATAATGATTGATTAAGGCTCAACACTCACACAGTAAATTCTCAACGACTCGAATCAATAAGTGGGTGGGGTTTTGTTCTAACGGCTTTGGACTGTCCGAAGTCTCATTCAAAATCAGACCTAAACTATTTGATCTGTATCAAAATTTGTATTCATTCAAAATCAGACCTAAACTATTTGATCTGTATCAAAATTTATATAGATTCAAAGAGCCATTGAAATTTTGTAACATTTAAATATGTTTGCACGAATCTCAATATAAATCAGACATTTAAGTTTAATCTTAGATAAGACTTTATCCAAATTTATTTGATAAGCTTCAAAAAATAAATCTAAACCGTTAAAACAGGACAAATACATGTAGGAATAGACTTAAAATAAAATATTCAGATATATAATGTTTTGCTCTTACCAACACATGATAAAATAAGGTAGTTCAATATCATTACATTTTAATTGCCTTGAACTGTTATTGTAATTTTAATTCGGATGATTCCCTAATTCAATGAGATATTGAGATACACCACTGAAAAAAGATATAGGCGAGGACTACCTTTATATCTTGAAAGATGAATATTATGGCAAGTCTATTCCATCATAGAGATACATACTTTTCTAATATATATCCTGTGATATCTCGAGTAATCTCTTGTGCATCAAATGGGCATATATATATATATGAGATTTTCTAAAATAGTTTTACATTTCTATCTAAGTTTTATTTATTTTGATAATGACCACCAGATCAACATATATTTTTATCTTTATTTATTTATGTGGAATTTTGTAGATTTAATATATTATATTAGTACTTAATAATTTAATAGGCATTCTAACAACTTGGTAAAACAGGATGACTTTTGATGGTCAACTTCTATATCAACATATTTCTCATTCTCTGTACCTCTTTCTTCCCCATACACCCCATTGATCCCAACCTATCCCTCTCTTTTTCTTTGCTGTTTGTTTCTCATAAAATGTCAGGAGCTGAGTTGTTCATTGGTAAGGTGGTTGATCTGGGACACTCCTACATCCGTGACAACAAAGATCTGCACACTGGAACCAAGGAGATGCTCACAAACTTGGGGATTCAACTTCCCCATATCCAAAGCGTGATTGAAGCAGCCGAGAATCGGCAATTTGCTGATCCAGGTCTGAAGAAATGGCTCGAGAACCTAAAAAATGCTGCATATGAGGCAGAAGATGTTCTGGATGATTTTGAGGCCAAGAGGATTCGTGAGAGTATCAAGGGAAAGGGTAAGTTTATTGAAATTGCCTTCTCACCTTTTAAGATGGCTAAAACTCTGTTTTATTCTAATAATGAGTTGAAGGAGTTGAAATCTGTTGTGGATAAGCTTGAAAAGGTGTGCATGGGTGTGGGGGATTTCATTAAATTAATTGATAGTTATAAAGGGAAAGAACATTTGGACAATTATGTTCGCGAAACAACCTCCAACTTAGATCCTAATGTAGAAATAATTGGCCGCGATAGAGAAATCGGGTTAATCTTAAACATGATATCAAACGTTTTAATTTTATATGGAGGTTTGAACCATGGGGATTGAGATGATTCTAATTCACAACAGAGACAAGGTGAAGCAAGTAGCAGCTCTGGGGCAATACCAGGGAAATCAAAGTTTAGTGAGATAGTTATAAAGGCTGATGCGTCAGAAACTCATTCCATCAGCAAAAAGAAACCAGTGATAATTCCCATCGTTGGTGTAGGTGGGGTTGGAAAAACTGCCGTTGCTAAAATGATCTATAACAAGGAGGGAGTGAAAAAGCATTTTGCTCTTAGAGCCTGGGTTTATGCCTCAGAAAATTGTGATGCTAAGAAAATAATGCAAGACATATTATGTTCTTTTGGTGGTGGAATGTCTAACCCACTGATGAGTTCGGAAAATGTTGCAAACAAGCTTAAAGAAAAAATAAAAAATCACAGATTCTTAATTATCTTAGATGATTTGAGGTACATGATGCCCAATTGGAAGGAGCTGGTGTCTGTGCTATATAATGGGGAGATTGGAAGTGTTGTTGTTGTAACCACCCAGGATATAAAAATTGCAAACGCAATAAAAACTATGCCTGAAGTAACACTGGATCTTTTGGAAGAAGAATCATTTTTGAAACTTTTTGAACATTATGCATTTGCTGGTTTCAAAATAGGGGAATCAGAGATGGATCACTTACAACAACAGGATGTGTATGACTCGAAACCTATTGGTAAAAAGATTGCTGAATTTTGAGAAACAAAAGCAATCTATCCATTAGAAGAAAGTAAATCGAAATTCGCAATCTTTGTTCTCCAGGTAAGTGGATCTTAGTTCATGTAATAACATCTTCTTGATCTCAGCCAGCTCTTCTATCCCTTTTAGGTCTCTTTTTTAATTAGTCAAAAAATGATTTTCTTGAATTGTTTTCAAAGATGCATGGCACAGGTTTGTAGCCTGTTGTTACACAAAAACATCAAAGCATTTATTTTTCACTTTCGTTAGTAACGTAATTCATGATGGCTTGGAAAATTGGCCAAGAACAATCTGAGCCAATTCTTATTCAATTTTCACAGCTGACGATTTTCGTGCAGAAACTCGAAGGAATCAGCACTAATAAATCATACAATCAGTGAAGTCCGAAATAGAACGAAGGGTGGGAAATAAGTGTCTGACGGTGGAACCACAAGATGAACATGTTATTTTCTTATTCCAAATTTATTTCAGTATTTTTTTTTTATAATCTAAGCTGTAATGGACTAGCTTAAAAGCGATTCTGATGGACTACAGTGTGCCAAACGAATTGGTTTAAAGAAGAAAGTGACAAAGTAAAATGATTACTTAAATGAAATATTTTCTATTATATTCTTATCTTGATTTTATATCTATTTCAATTATTCTAAGGTTTAAAGTTGCTTTATATTAATCTTTGCCTTAACATAATTTGTTTAAAATTAATTTTTTTGTATATTTCTATCTTTTCCTTCTTTTTTTTTACAAAACAACTTTTAAAAAAAAAATCCAGGATACATTTCAGTTAGGCCGATTCGTACTGATTCTAATTTCATATATATTCCATTTATCAATTCTTCTTCCAATTTTGATATACAAGGCGATTCTTCTTCCAATTTTGATATACAAGGCTATGTAATTTATTTTGAATTGCTTTATCAATATCATAAAATGAAATGTTACAGCATATGTGTTGAGAAAGAATAATATTAGCCTTAGAATATTATTCATCACAGGCCAACTAAGGCAACAAATCAAGCTACAATCAAGGTAGAGCCAGAATTAGTATCTAGCTGGATTCTTGTAATAATTAGGATGAAATTAGGCAGTCAATGTAAAATAGGAATGAGCCAAACGGCTAGTAGAGAATTTGGTTATATATACTTGTGTACAGAACATGTAAACATACAGAATACAATAAAAAAAAGAACAATTGTTCATCATATTTCTCCTCTTTATTTCTTCACATGGTATCAGAGCGGGAAAAGTCCTGACTCAAGAACAGCAAATATTGCTGCAGATAATGAGTCCTGCAGACAATATCAGAAAATTCAAGGCTCTCAGAATTGATAGGCAACGGTTTCCTAAGCCAACAACTTGACGAGCTACCCGTGTCTCTCATTCATCATCATAGAGCAACTCAAAAAAAGGGGCATCAACAGAAAAAGGCAAGCCGAATTTCTATCAAGTAAGTTTCTGTTCTTACCAGAAAAAAAATCTGTACCAGCAACCAGAAAAATTCTGAAAATCTGTACCAGTGCCCATAAAGCCATGTCACAACTATCTGATAATACCAAACTCACAACCCTAATCCTCAATGGCAACAAGAACTACATACCTTGGTCCAGATCGGTTACAATCGGTCTTGGTGGCAAAGGGAAACTCCACTTTGTCACTGGAACCAAAGAAAGACCCAAACCAGAAAAGGCAAACGAGGCAACAGCTGCAGAAACAGCAAAAATTGAAGAATGGGACACCAACGATCAAATGATCATGTCCTGGCTTCTCAGCACAATGGATCCGAAAATCTCAAATGTGCTAATGTATTCCAAATCATCCAAAGAAATATGGGACAAGGCAAGAAAAAGGTACGGTCAAACCAAAAACTTTGCTCACATCTTTAGTCTCAAACAAGAAATCTCAAAAATCAGACAAGGTAATCTCAGCAACAATGACCTAGTAACCGAAATAATGTCAAAATGGGAGAAACTTAACATATACCTCCCACCAACCACTGACCCGAATGAAATCCAAAAAAGAACCGAGCAAGACCTTATTTTTACCTATCTCGGAGCCCTTGATCCCAGCTATGAAGCAATCCGATCTCAAGTCTTGGCATCAGCCGAAATGCCAAGCTTTGATGATGTGGTTGCGAGAATCGAGCAAGAGCAATCGAGGAGGTCTCTCATGAACCCCCATCAGTCTGAAACCACCGAAAACCAAGCTTTCAAAACATATCACAACCATAACTCTAACCCTAGAGGACCGGCCAAATTGAAGGGAGCTGCTGCCTCCGCCTGGTGTGACCACTGCAAGCGTACAGGGCACAACCGAGAAGGGTGCTGGGTGCTACACCCTCACCTCAGGCCGGTGCGCAACAAAGGGGGTAGGGGCGGCGGAAAACAGGAACCCTTCAGCGGCTTGAGCAAGGGACCAGACCAAAGAAATGAAGGAAATGAACCGGCTGGAATGAAGACCGAACCAACAAAAGATCTAGGGGTCGACTTCTCTGGATCCTCTGTGGCGCCAACTGCACAGCTAGCAAATCTTATGACCCAACTGAGCAGTCTATTACAGCAACATGCTGCAGGTTCTTCTAAACTTTCTATTTTTCATACTAATTTCTGTGAACTTTTAAAGCTGTTGGAAAATTGTGCTCCAAAATTTGCCAATATCTGCCAATATAAAAATAATTGGATTATAGACTCTGGTGCTACCGATCATATGACTTGCAATCCAAATAAATTACAAAATTTCACCAAATTAAAGGAACCGCAATATGTCACTGTTGCTAATGGTAACAAAACTCAAATTCTTGGAACCGGTACCACTAATCTCCTTAACGAGAATGTTAAAGATATCTTGTACTTACCAGATTTCAATTCTAATTTATTATCAGTAAGAAAAATAACCCAAGACTTAAAATGTGATGTTATTTTCTCACCAAATAAAGTGACATTTCAGGACCGAGTCACAGGGAAGAAGATTGGTGAAGGAATTTTTAGAAACGGTCTATATTATCTTGAAGACACTATCAATAAATGCTTTGTGTCCATAAGTCCAATAGATCGGGACAAATTACTGCACTGGAGATTTGGTCACCCATCAGATCAAGTTTTAAACAAACTTTTTTGTTATAAATTAGACTCAAATAATTGTGATATTTGTAAGCTTGCTAAACAAACTAGATTGCCTTTTTCCGCTTCTACTAGCATATCAGAAAAATGTTTTGATTTGATTCACTCCGATGTCTGGGGACCTGCTCCCGTTGACTCATATAATAATTTTAAATATTTTGTTCTTTTTATTGATGATTATTCTCGAACTACTTGGATTTATCTTTTAAAAGCAAAAAATGAAGTATTTTCTTGCTTTCAAGAATTTTTTAATTTTATTGTAAATCAATATAATGCCAAAGTAAAGATTTTTCGATCAGATAATGGGACAGAATATGTCAACAAAAATTTTGCCGATTTTTTTAAACAAAATGGTATTTTACATCAAACCTCATGTGTTAACACTCCTCAACAGAACGGAGTTGCAGAAAGAAAAAATCGTCACCTCCTTGAAGTTACTAGGGCATTGCTTTTTCAAAATAACGTTCCAAAGATTTATTGGTCAGATGCAATGCTAACAGCAACTTATTTTATCAACAGGTTACCAAGTGTAAACCTAAACAACATGAGTCCTTTAGAAATTCTCAAAGAAAGGAAGATAGATCTAGATCATATTCGAGTTTTTGGATGTACATGCTTTGTGCACATAAAAAGAAATGACAAATTAGATAGGAATTCGGTTAAAACTATTTTTCTAGGGTATTCTTCAGGAAAAAGGGTTACAAATGTTATGATCCCAAAAACCACAAACTTTACATCTCAAGGGATGTGTCGTTCATTGAGAGTGAACCATATTACCAATCACACAAGTCAGAAAATAACCAACCAACCACATTGCCTCCAAATAATTTTTTATTTTCTGAAGTAACCATTCAAGAACAGGTTGAGCCTATAGAGGAAGAACAGGTTGATGAACCAAGCGCAATCCCTTCAGGGGGAGAAATCGAGTCAAGTGGAGAATCAACTCAAGAAGAAATTGCCTTGAGAAGATCTACACGACAAACCCAACCTTCTGTCAAGTTAAGGGATTATGTATCCCATCAGGTGATGTATCCAATTCAAAATTATATCTCCTATAAAAAGGTTTCACCAGAATACCAGGCCTACTTAGGTAACATCACAAACCAACTTGAACCGACCACCTTTGCTGAAGCTAATCAAAGTCCCATTTGGAAGAAGGCTATGAAAGAAGAACTTCAAGCCTTAGAAAAAAATAACACATGGGATATAATTACCTTACCAAAAAATAAAAAACCCGTAGAGTGCAAATGGGTATACAAGATCAAATACAATTATGATGGTACCATTGAAATGTACAAAGCTAGGTTAGTAGCCAAAGGGTTTACTCAAACTTATGGTATCGACTACCAAGAGACTTTTGCACCGGTAGCAAAAATGAATACAGTTAGAATTCTACTATCGGTAGCCACCAATTTAGGATGGAACTTGTTTCAAATGGATGTCAAAAATGCATTCCTTCAAGAAAATTTGGAAGAAGAAGTCTATATGACTCTTCCTCCAGGACACAAAAATGAGTCAGATTCATCACTAGTATGTAAATTAAAGAAGGCGATCTATGGTCTCAAACAATCTCCAAGAGCATGGTATGCCAAACTAAGCTTTTCTCTTTTAAAAATTAACTTTGTCAAAAGTACAACAGATTCTTCTATGTTCATAAAACATTCACAAAATATCACTACTATTATTCTAGTTTATGTAGATGATATTATTATCACTGGAAATAATAATGAGGAAATTACAAAGGTAAAACAATATTTAAAAAGGGAATTTGATATCAAAGACCTTGGACAACTTTCATATTTTCTTGGAATAGAAATAGCTCATTCAAGTAAAGGATTATTTCTATCTCAAAGAAAATATGTCCTTGACCTATTAAAAGAGACTGGTAAGTTAGGAGCAAAACCAGCCGGTACCCCAATGGAAACCAACATTAAACTCGGACCAAGAAGATGGTGAACCACTACCTGACATAGGACAGTATCAGAGGTTGGTAGGAAAATTAATATACCTTACGGTTACCAGACCTGATATTGCATTTGCAGTTAGTGTTGTAAGTCAATTTATGCATGCTCCGCGTACCAGTCACTTGAGTACCATTGATAGAATACTGAGATATCTCAAAGGTACTCCAGGTCAAGGAATATGGATGAAGAAAAACATTACTAACAATGTGGTTGGTTATTCTGATGCAGATTGGGCTGGAAGCTGTGACAGAAAATCAACCACAGGGTTTTGTACATTTGTAGGTGGAAACCTAGTGACATGGAAAAGCAAGAAGCAGAATGTTGTGGCACGATCAAGCGCAGAGGCAGAGTATTGAGCCATGGCATCCACAGCAAGCGAGCTTACCTGGATCAAACACCTACTTCACGACATGAAGATAGAGTGTAGAGGAGCTATGCAGATGTATTGTGACAATCAAGCGCACGGCACATTGCATCGAATCCCGTCTTCCATGAAAGAACAAAGCATATTGAAGTTGATTGCCATTTTGTTCGGGACAAGGTGCAATCAGGAGAAATTGAGACACCATTCGTCAAAAGCCAAGAGCAACTAGCAGATATCTTCACTAAAGCACTTGGCAAATCAACATTTGATAATATACTTAGCAAGTTGGGCTCAATAAATTTATTCGAATCCAACTTGAGGGGGAGTGTTGAGAAAGAATAATATTAGCCTTAGAATATTATTCATCACAGGCCAACTAAGGCAACAAATCAAGCTACAATCAAGGTAGAGCCAGAATTAGTATCTAGCTGGATTCTTGTAATAATTAGGATGAAATTAGGCAGTCAATGTAAAATAGGAATGAGCCAAACGGCTAGTAGAGAATTTGGTTATATATACTTGTGTACAGAACATGTAAACATACAGAATACAATAAAAAAAAGAACAATTGTTCATCATATTTCTCCTCTTTATTTCTTCACAATATGTGTAGACATTCTTCATCTTTTACTCGTGAAGTAAATCGGTTTCAACAGTTTAGATGTGTCGTTTGAAGCCAATCCGATAAAGTTTTTAATTAAGCTCAAAGAGGCTTGGTGAGCTTAAGAACACCTGTTCTTAATTCTACTCTATATACATTCTAATATTGTTTGATTTTCTTTTTAGTGCTCTAACTTCTAATTTTATTTACCAATCATAATTAAAAAAAAATTATTCTAATTTAACCCTAATTATATTATAAATAAAAAAATTCAAAGGTGGACAAATGCAATTTTAGAGAACGACAAAGTTGATCTGGAACTATAGAAATCTATAAACATTCAAAATCCAAAGAGATCAATTGCTCCTCTAGCTTCATCTGAGTCTGCCCCCTGGTTTTAAGCATTTTGTAGTTGTTCCCATGTTTTGCTGTAGAATAAATTTACACTGACCTAATTGTTAGATTGACCTACAATGTTTTTGTTTGGTTGGGGGAATAAAATTAGCTGCTCTAAGTTAAGGAGAGAGAAAATAGCAAAAAAATCTTCGTTAATTTATTAGCAGCAAATTCTACATATGAAATAAATTAAACCATCTAAATACATAGTTTAACTTAGGTTGATTTGAAGTTAAACTTGTGTCGTAGATCTTAAGTCCGCCTAATTAATAAATTTGTAAAAAAAGCTTAAAAATTATACCTCTTATTTTTTTATTTAATCCCCAATCAAGCTTAAACATCTTTAAGATCTTGATTAATTAATTACTGATTATTGCTATCCCTAGAGGTGTAAACGGAGCGAATGCGGAGCAGATAATGTTAATTCTAAATCCATATCCATATCTTAGTGGCCGTATATGAATACGCATACGGACAATATACCGATATCAAAATGTAAAACAAAATTCACCTTAAACGGATACGGATACAGGGCAGATAATCTATGAATAAAGATTCGAATACGGATACAAATGAATAATTATTGAATAATCGAGACATATGAACTTAAGATACAAATTCTAATTAAGAATAAAAATATCAGAAGAAATAAAAAGAGTTTGAACTTTGAACGTGGGAATTGATAAAAAAAATAAAAAATCAAGAATCAAGATACCAAATGGACACAGGCTGAACAAGCACCAAATTAAAAGAAAAAAAAAAAGGATACAAACGTGGGAACCTTGTAAGTTGAAATGGATGTGGCCTCTGTTAAGAATCTCAAGGAACAAAATGGAGATATGCTGGAAATGGAGAAGAGACAGAACACAAGTAAAGGTAAAAAATGCAGCGTTGTAGTCTGCGGAAGGTCGAGACTTCAATTGAAAAATTTGCTCTGGTCTGAAATTAAGTAGTCCCACAATAAAAATCATAGTCAATGGTGAGGCATATATATACACTCCAACAGACCCTGCTGCTTAAATTTGTATGAAAGGATGTTCCGCGGAGAAGGAAATAGCACCACGTTAAAAGAAAGCGGATTCTAATTAGTAACCGTTTCGTTTCTGCTTTAGCTCCGGATAATACCGGATATGCACTCTGTTTTCGGATTGTAAAATATACGCACTCTGTCCGGATTATTCGGATCAAATTTGAAGCGGATTATCTGGCTCCCTGTTTCAAAATGATTTTATTATAATAAAATTTGAGACTTGGGAAAAAGAGATGCCATTGAGAGAAATCAGCATCTTCTCTCTTCATGTATGAATACTTTCTTTCTTTAATTTGTTTTTGAAAGTCCCCTCTTAATATATTTGAATATTAGTACCGGATAATACCGGATATGCACTCTGTTTTCGGATTGTAAAATATATGCACTCTGTCCGGATTATTCGGATCAAATTTAGAGTTGATTATCTGGCTCTGTTTTCACCTCTAGCTGTCCCTCGTGCCATTTCAAAATGATTTTATTATAATAAAATTTGAGACTTGGGAAAAAGAGGTGCCATTGAGAGAACTGAGCATCTTCTCTCTTCATGTATGAATACTTTCGTTCTTTAAATTGTTTTAGAAAGTCCCCTCTTAATATATTTGGATATTAGTACGTGCGTTCCATTATTGTTTCAGATAAGAAAGATGTACATAACATTAAAAAAAAAAAAAACCACCTTTAAAGACGTGCATGCATCTAGCTGATAATTACCGATTTTTTTTAGTAATAGCGCTCAAAAATAAAAAATAAATGAATTTCTAAAATTATCTAGATCATAATGATTCATTACGGTCGCTCCTCTTTTTTGTTTTTTTTTTCTGCTTTAATTATGTAAATGAACCGCTATTTGTAACATGTTATTAACTTATAAATTACACAAAAACAATTACTACAGGACAAATCTATGGACATTAACAATATAATAACATGTTATAATTAAATAGCTGTAAATAACATTTTAATATATATGTAATCTATATGTGGACATTAATAATATAATAACATGTTATAAGTAAATAGAACATTTTAATAATCTAAGGACATTAATAATATAATAACATGTTATAATTAAATAGCCGTAAAGAACATTTTAATATATATAATATTTTTGCCGACGGCCTTACACTTATTATTACAGAAAAAAATAATTATCAAATATTCAACATTTATTTTTCAATTAAAATAATTTATAAAATATTAGATACTACAAGTTCAATATATAAATACGTACTAATAAAAATATTTGTAAGGAAAACAATATAACTTTGCTACTAATTACTACATATATAATTTTCATACTTACTATTATTAGAGTCCGGCTACTTTGACATTGGTGGTATATATATATGTGCCACTAACTCCAAAATTTATTTGATAAGTTTCAAACGATAAATTTAAACCGTTCAAACTGAACAAATACATGTAGGAAGAGACTTAAAAAAAATAATCAGATATATAATGTTTTTCTCTTACCAACACAAGATAAAATAAGGTAGTTCAATATCATTACATTTTAATTGCCTTGAACTGTTATTGTAATTTAATTCGGATGATCCCTAGTTCAATGAGATGCACCACGGAAAAAAGATACAGGAGTCAACCTTTATATCCAGTGGCGATGCTAGGATTTGAACTAGGGGTAGGCAAAAACCGGATTCGGATTTGAATAAATTAACGGGTTTGGTTCGGATTCGGATTCAAACAATTAAAAAAAAATAGCAAGAAATATATTAAATATTTCAACTAAGTCAAAAGTTTATAACAAATATTCTTTTACATATCAAAAAACAAGAAATATATTAATGCTACAAAATCAAGTCAATGGAGGAAACATTGTTCTATGGTTCTAATATACCGAACAAAACCCTCCTAATTTACCGAAACAAAACACAACTGACACATACTTTGATTTGGTGTTTGAGAAAAAATTTAAGCATCAATAGCATATGCCAATAAAAACAGATTAATCTGAGGCGAGATCATTTAAAGGAATAAATTAACCTGTATAATGGCATGCGATCAAAACAAATTAATATTAGTGAGCAATAAGAACAGATTAACCTGTACCAATTGCGCCTTCGGATCAATTCCAACAAGCACCAATTAATTGGTCGTACCATTACAAATTGGATCGTACCAGTACCAACTGGTCTGTACCAGAAATCAAACTTGAAACTTAATTCCAGAAACCTAAAGTTATCAATTTACTGAAGTTTGAATGAATCTGGACAGGCAGCAGGTTGGTCCAGGGGTAGTGATAAGTATTAGAGAAGAGAGAACATAATTGCAGAATGAATCTTGCGTTTTCATTAATCTGGAATGTGTAACAGTACATGTATATATAGGCACAGCAATACCTTTCTAGATTATTCCTAATACATTCTGTTACACTAACTAATCCGACAGTTACACAATTAACCACTATTCTGTTACATTGTGTTGCTCCTGAATAGGCAAGTGCCTACCTCTGGGACTGTGTAGCCTCGCCACTGTTTATATCTTGAAAGGTGAATATTATGGCAAGTCTATTCCATCATATGAGATACATACTTTTCTAATATATATCCTGTGATTTCTCGAGTAATCTCTTGTGCATCAAATGGGCATATATATGAGATTTTCTAAAATAGTTTTACATTTCCATCTAAGTTTTATTTATTTTGATATTGACGACCAGATCAATATACATTTTTATATTTATTTAGTTATGTGGAATTTTGTAGATTTAATTTATTAAATTTTCTAATAACAATATATTGTATTAGTACTTAATAATTTAATAGGCATTCTAACAACTTGGTAAAACAGGATGACTTTTGATGGTCAACTTCTATATCAACATATTTCTCCTTCCCTGTACACCTTTCTTCCCCATTGACCCCCCCAACCGATCCCTCTCTTTTTCTTTGCTGCTTGTTTCTCTTAAAATGACAGGAGCTGAGTTGTTTATTGGAGGGAGATTTGCAACTTCCATCATTGGCAAGGTGGTTGATCTGGGATGCTCCTACCTCAACGACAACAGAGATCTGCACGCCGAGACCAGGGACATGCTCACAAACTTGGGGATTCAGCTTCCCTGTATCCAAAGCGTGATTGAAGCAGCCGAGAAGCGACAAATTACTGGTACGAGTCTGAAGAACTGGCTGGAGAACCTAAAAAATGCTGCATATGAGGCAGCAGATGTTGTGGATGACTTTGAGGCCAAGAGGATTCGTGGGAGTATCAAGGGAAAGGGTAAGGTTAGTGAAATTGTCTCCTCATTTATTAATATGGTCGAAACTCTGTTTTTTTCTGATAATGATTTGAAGGAGTTGAAATCTGTTGTGGATAAGCTTGATAAGGTGTGCATGGGCGTGGGGGATTTCATTAAATTAATTGATAGTAATAAAGGGAAAGAACATTCGGACAATCCTGTTCGCGAAACAACCTCCAACTTAGACCCTAATGTAGAAATAATTGGTCGCGATAAAGAAATCGGGTTAATCTGGAACATGATATCAAACGTTTTAATTTTATATGGAGGTTTGAACCATGAGGATTTAGATGATTCTAATTCACAACAGAGACGAGGTGAAGCGAGTAGCAACTCTAGGGCAATACCAAGGATATCAAAGTTACTAGAGAAATCAAAGTTACTAGAGAAATCAAAGTTACCAGGGAAATCAAAGTTACTAGGGAAATCAAAGTTTAGTGAGATAGTTATGAAGGTCGATGCATCAGAAACTCATTCCATCAGACAAAAGAAACCAGTGATAATTCCAATCGTTGGTGTAGATGGAGTTGGGAAAACTGCCGTTGCTAAAATGATCTATAACAAGGAGGGAGTGAAAAAGCATTTTGCTCTTAGAGCCTGGGTTTATGTCTCAGAAAATTGTGATGCTAAGAAAATAATGCAAGACATATTATGTTCTTTTGGTGGTGGTATGTCTAACCCACTGATGAATTTGGAAAATGTTGGAAATAAGCTTAAAGAAACAATAAAAAATCACAGATTCTTAATTATCTTAGATGATTTGAGGGACATGACAAAGCTCAATTGGAAGGAGCTGGTGTCTGTGCTATATAATGGGGAGATTGGAAGTGTTGTTGTTGTAACAACCCATGATACAAACATTGCAAACACAATAAAAACTATGCCTGAAGTAACACTGAATTTTTTGCAAGAAAAATCCTTTTGGAAACTTTTTGAACATTACGCATTTGCTGGTTCCAAAATAGGGGAATCAGAGATGCAATTGAAACCTATTGGTGAAAAGATTGCTCAAAAGTTGCATGGGTTGCCTTTAGCAGGTGAGGTTATTGGGACCTTGCTGAATAAGAGGTTAGAAAAAAAATTCTGGGAAGACATTCTTGAAGGCGATTGGTGGGCAATTGAAGATGCCTGCGAAAAAATCCTTCCATCTATTAGCATTAGCTATAATTATTTGGATCCTGAGCTAAAGCAGTGCTTTGTATTTTGTTCCATATTTCCAAAACAATATGTATTTGAAAGGGAAAGATTGGTTCAAATGTGGATTGCACACGACTTTATTCAACCCAATAAAAATACGGGTAGGCTTCACAGATGGGAAACTAGATTAGAATATATAGGAAGGGAGTGGTTTGATAAACTCGTAGACAGATCCTTCTTTCAGCCAACATTATGTGACGGCAAGTATGTCATGCATGATCTAGTACGGGACTTGGCTATTGCTGTTTCCTCTAATGAATTTTGTTTCGTTAACAACCAATATAATCATCTCCCATTGTTAGCCCGCCACATGGGAATAGATTGTGATAATTCAGCGGTACAGGGGGAATGCCAGAATAGTACAAAACTACAGACTGTGATTTTGTTTGGTAATTGGACAAAATGCAGTGCCAAATCCATCAGCAATATCTTTGCCAAATACAGTGGTCTACGATTGTTGGATTTATCTTATATCTTGCTTGAAACAAAAGAACCCATTAATGCCGCGTGTAAATTATCCCATCTCCGCTTTGTGGATCTCTCTTTCACTGATATTAAATCGATTCCTAATGAATTTTGTGCCTTGTGCCACCTTGAGGTGCTAGATGTGCGAGGTTGTAACTTTGATAAGTTACCTCAAGGAATGAATCAACTTGTAAACTTGCGGCATTTATATGCAAGCGCTGACAGTATTTCTCTAATATCCAGTATAGGGAAACTAACCAAACTCCAAGGGCTTGAGGAATTCCGTGTAGAAAGGAGCAAAGGGCATAAGATCAGTGAGTTGAGGGATATGAATGAAATCAGTGGGCACCTTCTTCTAACTAACCTCCATAATGTATCTAGTGAAGAAGAAGCTGTTAGATGTCAACTAGACAAGAAAAAGTACCTCAAAAGTTTAGACTTAAGATTTGGGTACAGTGAACATGGACCAAGAACTGGGGTGAAAATGGAGGTTCTTAATGCCCTAAAGCCAAACCACAATTTAGAAATTCTAAAAGTCGGGGGCTGCAGATGGAAATCTTTTCCAGCTTGGGTTTTCTTTCCTCAACGCAATCTAAAGGTCATTCATGTATACTGCTTTGAGATAGAAAGGCTTCCTTCTTTTGGGGAGCTCCCTTTCCTCGAAGTTCTCTGCTTTGATGATTTACCATTAATTAAAATGGTCGGTAGTGAATTTTATGGAAGCTCCGATGTGATTTTTTCATCTTTGAGGGAGTTGACATTCTCTAATATGTCATCATGGAAATTCTGGGATGATGCACCTACTAGGAAGTCGATATTTCCAAAACTAAAAAAACTTCACTTGGATGGGTGCTCGGAATTGTACGAACTGCCTGTACATGATACTTTCCCCTCATCAGTGGTAGAGCTTATATTGTCAGAGTGTCCTAACCTTGGTAGTTGTGCAATTCAAAGAGTATTGCAAAGGATGCCTTCCCTTTCTCACTTGAGCATAACTGTCAGCAACATTGTGGATTTAAGAAATACTCCCTTAAATTTCCTTGAGGTTATGCACATTTCGGGTATTAAAGTACTCATTGTTGAAGGGACAGAGTCCCTTATTAACCTGAGAAAGTTAGCATTAATAGATATTGATAGGATTTATCTAAAAAAAAATAACGAGCCATGTTTTCAATTTGTAACTGACCTGCACCTAGGCAGCAATAGAATTCAGAGCCTCTCATACGTAGGAATGCTGCCATCACTACGTACACTTTTGATAACAGACTACCATGGATCAAAATATTCGAGAAATGAAGAAAGTTGGTTCAACAAATTAACTTCCCTGAAAAGGCTCGAGTTCCGTAATTGTTTTGAGCTGAGATGCCTTCCTTTCCAATTACATAGGATCACTTCCTTGAAGAAGCTACACATTGATTGTTGCCCAGAGATTCTTTCATTACCGGCAAATGGTTTACCACAAAGCCTTGAAGAACTATGCATCGACAAATGCCCAAATCTAATACACCGATGCCAACCCAATCAAGGAAAAGATTGGCATAAGATAGCTCATATTCCATTTGTCCACTTGGATTCAGAGATGGGAACAATACAGGTACGATCTCGCTACTCATTTTTATCTTTCAAAGGTGTGTATTATCAATATAGGCAGATTCTTCTAACTCTTTCTATTTTTCTTATTTATGTTCTTTTCAATATTATGGAGAACGTATATTTTGATCTGCATTAGGCTTACCTAAATTCTTCAGTAAATTCATAATGGCTTCTCTTTAATTCATAATTGGATTTCATATCCTTTTATACAGATCCCAAGACCAGATCAAACACTACAACAATCAGAGCATCAACAGCCGATACCGTCGCCGGTGGCAGGAAGTATTTTTCCCGAATAGGCCAATACCTTTCTCTCTCGCTCTCTCGCTTCAATCTCCAACCTCATCGCCATAAACCCCACCATAACCCTGTCCGCACCATGCTTTCTCTCTCTCCTGAACTGCCATTTCCTTCTTCCTCTCTCTTTACCAAGCACTGAGCACTGTACTCAACTGGTACTCTCTCCCTGCCAGATTATCGTCCAGATCGACGCTCACTCAGTACAAACTTGGCCGAGAGCTTGGTCACAGTGAATTTGGTACAATTGCTAGTACTCCCTTCTACAATTATTTCCTTTTGAGATGATTCATGAATTTATGTTAATTTTTCTGCAGCGCTATTATCATATCAGTAATTGATTTTAGAAGAGAACCCTGGTCTAGGGTTTCTGACAATGCAAAGGACCTGGTACAAGAGATGCTAAATCCTGAACCAAAGAAGCGTCTGACATCTCAGCAAGTCCTTGGTACGGAAGTCCTATTCAGTAAAACTATAGTTTTTTATACAGTAAATTTATTCTGATGATATATAAAGCCCTTGTAGATCATCCTTGGTTGCAAAACATCAAGAAAAGAATCCATTTTTATTGTAGTTTTTTATACAATAAAAACTATTCTGACGAAAATGCCCTTGTAGATCATCCTTGGTTGCAATTTGCAAAACAGTTGAGGTGGACTGACTAATTGACATAATGAGAGATTCTAATCCTCGTGAGGTTTGTAAACAGTCTTTTGTTGTTAGTTTACCATTATTTTAGAAATAAACAGTGAAATAAACAGTCTCATGTATATTCTAGAATAATCCAAACCGACTAACAATAGAAACAATATGAATACTTTAGAAATTTCTTACCGACATAGTAGGTGTATAAATAGATGGGAGGGTCATGTAATGAGATGGGTAACAAAATAAGAAGTCCAATATAATTGTGTACTTCAATCACTTGTACTCTTCCCAAATAGTAAAAAACAAAGTTAGAAATACTACTTCTCTCTCTAATTCCACAATCCGATCCATTTCCAACAAACGGAAAGGGGTCGACTAGTGGCGAACCAAAGGAGACTAAACTGGAGCGACGAATGCTGATTTTATTTCAGTGATTTGCAATGTTAGCAGGATGAAGCAACAAATGATGGAGATAGGTAATCAAATTTTTTAATGCAATTTTCAGAGATTCTATCAGTTCGAAAACTTTCTCGTTGTACGATTGTTTTTTTCTTAATTTCATTGACACAATAAATATTAGAGGTGGCAATTGGACGGGTCTGGTCCAGATCAGGTTTAGGTTGGTTTGACTTCAAATGATTGTCGGATTTGGGTCATAATGGGTTAGGTCGGGTTTCGGATTGTCACTTCTCACAGATACCGAAGAGAAGGATGAGTGTGAATTTGAAATATAGATATTGTAACCTTTATGGTTCGACTGATGCTGGTTGCCTGCTATTTGCTCATTTTAATTCATATCCCATCAAAATCCACACATACTATAATGCTGAGAAGCTACCATTAGGAAAGCTTAGCAAATCTACAATACTAAAGGTTAGGATTTGGAATTAGTATACATATAGCTCAAATCTCTATTTGAGATTATGTTATTTGGTACATTACCGAAATACGATTTTTTATTCTTTGGTATTTGGTATATGTTGAAATACTTACAGTGGCATCTATACAGGAATATGAAGTATTAAAGAGAATTTCAGATGTGATTGGCCAAGCCAGAAGATCAAAACTTGAACAATTAAGCAGGTATTTCTTTTTCTCTCCTTGTACTAGGAAAATACCAGACAGTACTTGCTGGTTCTTAGTGAATTTTTTTTTTTTATTGTTTTTATTGTTGCATAACTTGACATCAAGCCTCTATCTAGCTTTCGGTTCCTTACAACAGTCTAGTACCCCTGTAACTACTGATACTTAATCCAATTTACATGATGCTGAATCTCTTAGTTTAGACTTGTTGCCCCAAAAAAAAAGTCACTATTTAATTTTCATTGTGATAACATTTTTTCCTAAGAAGGCCGTGGCTGATGATGTGGAAGAGACAGATGGCAACCTTCTATTGGACTGATGCTGATGCCCCTATAGACAGTGAGGACGGTGAAGAAGAGGATGATGCTGAGATTGACGAGATGATGGGTGCATCCATCATGTCAGATCAAGAGGAGCATAATTATGCTGATCTTGACTGGTAATGTTCGGTATTGTGGGATAATATATATTATTAATTATGTACTGCTAACTGCAGCAAGTGTTAGCTATTTTGTTTTCTCATGCGTGTTAGTTTTACAAAATACCTTCTCTCTTTTGTTAGGATCAGTGGTTATGGTGGTGAAGAAAAATTACTTGGAAATGCTACCAGTGCAGAGACTCCTAGTCAACAGAATAGTAGCGAAATTACTTGGAAATGCTACCAGTGCAGAGACTCCTAGTCAACAGAATAGTAGCGATGGTGGTAGTGATGATGATGATGATGACAATGCTATAAACATAGACAGTGATGGTGGTAATGGTGATGTTGATCATGATGGTGGGTCTACTTCGGTAGGTGGTCCGGACAAGAAGAGAAACATGGCGGTGCCATTTGCTAGCTTAGAGGAATTTGAGCATCTAATGAAAAATGATGGGTCTTTGGGTAAAGAGATAAATAGGAATAAATAAGAGTACTATGAATGATTAAACAAAGAAGAGAAAGAAGTCTAATTGAAATGTGTTATGTTATTAAGAGTCAGTGGAGACAAGCTAAGAGATTGGGATAAGTATCAATTACCCAAAATTTAGGCAATTCGGTGGCGATGCTATTATTTCCAGGCAATTTTCCATTTTTGTAGTGGCATTGTTACTCTTTGTTGTGATTATTTGATAATATTATTTGTTGTAACTTGAATGTAACTCAGTATATGTGAGAAGCAGGTGTGTTATACAGATTTGTTGTATGTTATAATGTAACTCAGTATTTGAGGATAGCCACAAATGGAAGCCTAAGTGAGCTAAATTATCTCATGTATCGTCAAATATCACTATTTTATGGTTTTGATAATTAATTAAATTGACAAAGGCCCATTGCTATCATGTAAGAGTAACGGCCCATTTATATTCACAAATCTTTAATCGGTCAAGATCCATTTTGCTTAATTATAAGTTCTAAATGCAATCATGCAAATTCCCAATCAATACAAATGAACGAAGATCAATGGTATTGATTCCTGGTGAAATGTATTCCAAAAGGATTAAGAAAAAGATTAGCAAGGGGTCCTTGTAGATCGATCCTATAAAATAAACAATTAAATTTCCATATTAATTTCCAAACTAACATGCATAAGAGTTATATATAATAGTGGCCCACCAATTACTCTTCTTAATTAATTACCAAAATGAAAATAAATGATATTGAATTAATTAAAATAATTCCTCAAAATCTTTTAACATAAATATAGAAATTGATATAATTTCTAACTACATGTAATCAAACTTTCAAGCATTGTCTTGAAATTAGATCTACACAACACATACTTGGAATGGGTCCCAACAAAGAATTTAACAAATCAATTGATTCAGATGTAGATCTCCATCAATTAATTTAGTTAATATCAGATGAGATTAAGGTATAATTGGACTTCCTCCACCTTATTAGACTTTTTTGGGAATAATGTACATCAAATCCATTGTTCATTTTTTTGGGTTAGCATAGAATTGTCAGATTTTGGTCGTATTAAATCCAGATCCGAATTCAATAATATATTAGGTACATATTTAAGATTCATCTACAGATCAATAACTTATCCAATATGATTTTACCATATACACATGCAAATTCATTCGAATAATGGACAGAATTATAGAATGATGAATTTTTAATTATAGTTTTTATTTTATTATTTAGCAGGAAATATTAATATACCGTTTTATAACAAGAAGCAGTAAAAAGATGGAAACATTTCTATATAATCTAAATTAATTGTATATAAAATTCGGAGGTGGTCAAATGCTAATTGACAGCATAATGTTCAACCTTCCTCTTTTATAATTAAAATAAAATGAAAGAGATCACCTGTCTCCGGAGGCAGGAATTTCCTACCCCCAGTGCGACTGACACGTGGGTTCAGACGGGTTTAAACATTTAAATATTGGTTTTAGTTTTGCTGTGGATCCACATGTTAGTGACTCAGGGGCAGATAATTCGGTTCCAAAATAAAATAGTCTCTCTCTTTTTATATCATGGAAAAGTCATTTTTACATGTTTCATGAGATTTTTATTTAAGACTCATGCAACTGTGTTCCCAATTATTTTACTTGAATTTTATTATATCTTTTGTTTCCAATTGTGTTCAACTTCCTTTTCTAACTCCATGTGTATGTTGCTAAGTATATTTGCAACTGTTCATTTTGTTTATATTAGAATTTAGAATATTAGAGAATTCAAAATAATGGAGAAAAAACAAATATTAATGATTGTAAAAATTATTTTTAATAAAGTATTCTTTGATTTGTTTAACTTGGAACATACTAGAAGAGGATATTATATGTTTATATTCATATTTAAATTTGTTGTAATTTATTAAATATATATATATATATATTTTTAGCAAATTTGAATACTAGTTACATGTAACCATTAATCTAATATTTAAAAATTCATAGTATACAAATTTGATTTTCTCTCTCCTAAATCTTAGTTATTTTTCAAATATTTTCATACTTGAAACTTGTTTGATATAATACATGAGAGAAAACTGTGAAATTGGGCGATAATCAGTTCAACAACTAGCATATATTCGTGAATGATTATAAATTAGATCGACAACTATTTTAATTTTTTTAACCATTTAAATAAAACCAAAAAATAGCTAAGTCCTTTTTATCTAAAAGAAATTTATAATTTTTCAGAGAGCGTCCAAGTATCTCAACTCAAATTAATCTTACTGATATTTTAATTTCCTTAATTGTTTGATTATTTACAGTTGATCTTTCACATAAAAAAATAAAATAAAATAAAACACAAGCATCCAGGCCCCATGGGTGAGATCCGTATCCCCTAAAGTAATTCAAATTTTGAGTTTAAGAAATTCAGAACAATACTGCTTGTGGTGGAATGCACATGTTCCTTTAATATTCGTGCTGAAACAGATTGGACTGTCTGAATCCAAACTAAAAATTTGAAACAGCAAAACGAACTAAATGAAATGCAAACGCCTCTTTAATATCATGTTACCTTGGAGGATATGGACTTGCAATCACGATAAATATATTCACCTCGTTTATAAATTATAACTATGGTGGTAATATATTTTCTCTTTACTACATTAATTTGAAACAATACAAATTGAAAACTATCTCATCTATTGTCCCGGCCCAAATATCACTGGGATATAGTCTTGATAATTAAATGGACAAAGGCCCATTGCTAAATTATGACTTTAAGGCCGATTACTCCCTAATTGGTCAATATCCATTGCTTAATTCCTTGTTGATCCAATATAATCAACAATGGAATTTCCACATTAATTTCTAACAAAGAATCTAACAAATCAAATCAAATGAATCTAATTGCAAGACAATTGGGGTCCCAACAAAGAATCTAACAAATTAATCAAATGATTCGAATGTAAATCCCAACCACTTGAATAATTTAGTGCATATGAGATTGGATTTGGATATATTTTGAATTTTCAATTCGCCCTATTAGATTTTTTGATATTGTGTATCAAATCCATTATGGATTTATTGGATTGACAACGGATTGTCGGATTTTGCTCATATTAATTAAATCCATATCCGAATCAAATGATATATTAGGTCCATTTTTAAGATTCATGTTCACATTCATTCGAATAATGAATAAAGTTATAGAATTATAAATTTTAATTACAATTTTTTTTGGAGCTGAGAAAATTGATATATCGTTTTATAAATATTAAGAGGCTGGAAGAAGTGATAAACATGTAAATAATATTATATAATATCCAAATTAAATATTCAGATGTTGCAAAATAATTTTATATAATTCATATATTTAACTTTTAAATGAAGGGTGTCACTGTCATGTATTATGTATATTTGCTGGAATAGAACATGCACTCATACCACTAGGGGTGGCATAAAAACTCGTAGCTCGTGGCTCGATTGTGATTCGCATCTTGCTTGCTCGCTAACAGCTCGTTCGTTACTGGATCAAGTTGTTAACCAGCCAGCTCGCTACTAGCTCGGTCCAGAATTAACGAGTTTGAGTTGGGACCTAGCTTGCTCGCCAGCTCGTGAGCTAGTCCGGCTAGGTATCAATTTGTAAATTTGTTTGAATTTGGGTGTATTTTATACTGTCAAGCTCGGTTCAACTCCGTCCAACTCGGTCCAAAAAGGTTTGTAAATTTGTTTTTCTTAAAACAAGGTCCAACCATATCCAGTGAGCCAGCTCGTCAGCTTACGAGCTAGCTCGGGCCGGCTCGTCATGAGTTTGAGCTAAGATTTTAACTCGGAAGTCCTAAATCCAGCTCGCTCGGTCCAGAATTAATAAGCTAAGGTAAGACTCAGCTCGGCCCGAACCAGCTCGTTTACAGCCCTAAATACCACAGTATAATAAATCATTGCAATATCCTCTTTTTGGTATTTCAAACAGTTAAAAAACAATGCAATATACTCTATCAGTTACAAATTAAAAGTTCTCGTTCTACAGTACAAGTTGACTACAGTAAAACTAATATTTTGATCATTTTATAATTTATTGAAGAGAACCGCCACGCAAAGCTAGAACAAGATGGAGAACAGATCCTCCTTCGATGTTATATTCTGCGGCCGTCTTGTTGTCAGACATCTGTTTCCCTGTATAAATCAACCTTTACATAAAGAGAATTGAAGAGAGAAATATCAGTATATTAATGAAGATTAATTGCTTGTACATGTGAAATATACAAAAATTGCACTTCAGTAGGATGGTATGAATACACATATTCGGATGATAACATGCATTGACAATCTCTGTGTAGATTGGTCCGTGTTATAAATTGATATTTTCGTTTTTAATTGTTTAAACTGTCGATTTGAACCGTTTAACATGATTTTCATATGAAAATATGCTTGCGTACTATATTTTATATATTTTTGAAATATTTTTTACTATTTCGTTTGATTGGTAGAAAATCACTACTTGTAAAAGTATATTTATAATGGAGATTATGTTGAACGGTTCTGATTTATTGTTTGCACATCAAAAATGAAGATATTGATTCATAGTACGGACCTAGTGGTGCGCTATATATATATATATATATATATATATATATATATATATATATATATATATAGGAGGGTTCAATTGCCTTCATATTTTAAACGTAACTGAAACTTTTAAAACTCAAATATCAAAATAAAACAGTTAGATGTAATATATATTATTTTCCTCTACATGTACATAATTTTTTTTATATGAATAAATAAGTTAAAAAATCAACGTCATAATTTATCCATATCAATATACTTTTGTAACCTCTTGATACCGATCAAAACACACTCGAAATGTCGTAATTTTTTATATGTGTATAGAAAAAACTATATAGATCAAATCTAACGGCTTTATTTTGATATTTGAATTTAAAATTTAAAATTATTAAGACAAAAAATAGAGGCATTAATAATACCTTTGCTGGAGTGGAGGGATGCCTTCCTTCTCCTCAACACGCTCCTTGATTTTATCAACAGTGTCAGTGAGCTCGATATCGATCTCAATCTCTTTGCCAGTGAGCGTCTTGACCTTGATCGTGGTGCCACCACTGAGCCGGAGTGTCAGGTGCAGTGTCGAATCCCTTTGGATGTTGTAATCGGCCAAAGTACGCCCCCCCTCTAGCTGCTTCCCGCCATATATAAGCCTCTGCTGGTCCGGCGAGATTATCAACCCCTTCTCCTGTTCCAACCCGGTTTTTTTTTGTTTTAGTTTTTGGTTGAACAATTCAAGGGGGAAGAAAGGTTTGTACAAAGGAAGAATTCTTCAGGGGATAAACTAGATGTAAGCTATTATAATACAGGGTTTTGTTATTTCAATTTCGTACCAAATACTTCTTTTAGAAAAGGTTTGAAATGACTTTATTTTTTTGTGTTCCATCGTGTTTCTATTTTTTAATTTACTAATAATAAAATTTTAAAAGTTATATTGCCAAAATAAAAAAGTTAAACGTGGTCTATGTTATTGACTCTATGTGAATTAATAACTTGAAAAATTAGCATCCAAATTAAATTTATCCACATTAGTATATCTTTGCAAGATCTTGATAACAGTCAAAATAAAATTAAAATACCATAACTTTTTACATGTATATAGATAAAATGATTTAGATCATTATCTAATAATTTTATTTTGACATTGAACTTTTAAATTTTAAGTTATTAAAGTTTTAAAATATCACTATATTGGAGACATAAAATTATATGAAAACATTTGAACATACCTTTTTTTTTTTTAAATTGCAAATACCTAATTACTTCATAAACTAAAACAAAAAACATTTGCAAAATACATAGAGCTTTTTTGGGTTCAGTTGAAATAATGTCAAATTATCAACAACATTAGAATATCTTTTTTGCGTAAGTTGGAGGTCAAATCATCAAATTATTTAATATTTATAAATAATTTTTCTATCTAGATTTAGAATTTGCAACCTCTCACACACAGAATAATATCTTTATCACTAGAACAAAGGTTGATTCTTCCATATAGAGCAAAATTATTTCTCAATTGTGGGTTCGTTAATTTTATGTGTGTGCAAATTCTCTAAAAACCAGGAATTCATAACCTAATTTAATAATATCATATGAAACATAGTATAAATTAATATGACAAATACCTTGATCCTACTTTTGATATCTTCAACGGTGTCGCTGCTTTGTACCTCAAGCGTCATTGTCTTCCCCCTTAGGGTTTTTACAAAAATCTGCATCTCCTCTTAATTAATTTTATTATCTTTTATCTTTTTTTCTCAAACACAATAGTTTGTTGTTAATGGAACATATTGGCTTTGTTTGTCAAAATAAATATAAGAGGTAAGTTAATTATATATGTCGGTTGGTGTAGTTAATTAATTGAATTAATGAAATATCTAATTGAGGATAAATAGAAGCCTTTTTTTAGTTTTTTACTAAAGAAGCAATTTTGCAACATGTAACTATTTGTGGGCCTTCAAATTTAATACCCAAAAATTTGCACCTCACCTGCCAGGTGTCCATTCTTTATATTTTCTACATCTTTCTTTTTCTAAATCACAATGATCTTGAATGTGGACAGTATTTCATATTTATATATATTTTTGCTACATGGGGACTATATTTCATATGTTTCCTTTTTTTTTTAAACCACAAACTATTGTAAAATGCCATAATATGAAATTTTAAAATGAATATAATTAGAAAATATATACTTTGATATTTTAAAATGACATAATATATTAAAATATTAGTTTTATTTTTAAAATAAATAAAATTCAATATATTTTATCCTAAAAATTAGACCCCTCAATCAATCAAATTCGTATCACCTAAGGTAACAAAATATTTCGATTTGGATCTGGACTGTCTAGTCAGAATTCTTACGACTATTATAGCTACCCCGTGTGTTCTGTCTCAGACCAAATTGGCCCAGATTTCAATCGGACGGCCGTGATCCAATCAGAAATATTTTGTACCATAGAGGATATGGATTCTGAGTCAATCTGAGTAATAAACAAACCCCTCAGTCTCAGTTTCAATCAGACCAAATTGAAACAGGGACATCATGTACCTCATTTCAGTCAAGGTTGAACCGGTGAGTGCCGTTATTATTTATTTAGTTAAAAAACTTAATTAACCAGTTAATTAGAAGACCGAACAATTCTTTTAAACATGCTACTAGATGTTAGAGGTTTATTTTGTGGTGCTCAATTTACTAGCTAAATGTTTTTTTTTTCTTTATTTGTTAACAGTCTGAAGATTTTAGGTACCTTTCAACTGTTTTTATATTTCATATTTTCTCCTTCAACATTTTAATTTAATTATTATATTTTTCTTCGAGTTAATCACCGAGCTCTTTTATATTAACCAGTAAAGCTAAAATAGTTGAAAAAAAAAACTAAGATATATATAAGAACCATGGTTTGAATTTAAAATAATCGACTGCCTTCATCTTAACTTTCAAATATTAGAGCTAAGCTTAAAATCAATAGCCCACTATTTTGCCATACTACATCACAAATACTAATTTAAAATAATATTATAACAAAAGAATTAATTTCAACATTAATTTCACAAATACTGTTTAAGGAGTAGTTGCCTAACAATTATTCAATTAGCGGTACATAATACCAGCTAGCTAATTAGAGTTTTGATGATTGGTACGGAGCGTCAATAAATTCAAAATATTTATAGTGTAGCTTGAATCCAATTGTAATTCATTCCTGTCTACCATCTCAGATCTTGATCCAATGCTCCAAATCAATTTAGCAGAGTATTTTATATAATTGTAAATTGTAAATTGGCTAATTGGGTTATCCCAGCCAGAAATTAATAACAATTATATTTTGCAACAAAAAAATTAAGAGAAAATTTAGGTCTTCAAAATTTATAAGAATTAATAAATATTTCTCGAAAAAAGATTCAGGTCGTCAAATTTATTGTACATCACTCATCCTAGTCCTATAACCTCTCTGTATAAAGTATAAACTAAGGATGCAAAAACAGAGACAAAATATTTCTAAACATTAAACCCTTCGGCACGAAGGCACTGCTTGTGGGCCTCGATCCATTTCGTGCAAGCATCCTCACCGTGCTCCACTATGCACTCGTCTCTCAGCCGTTTCGTGTCTGGGCACGCACAACAGATTTTCTTCTTTGGTTTTACATCAGATGCACTTGCAGTTGAATTTCCATTTGCTGCGAATTGTAAGTTTAAATGCGATCTGACTTGCTGGTTCTCAGCCATTGTATCAGTAATCTGAAATTTAAGGAAAGGAATGAACAGATTGTAAATACAGTAAAAACCAGCTTAGACCTGACTGGTACAGTACCAAGCTGGTACAGCAGTTCTGTACCCGAGCAGTATTCATTAACACAGTACCAATTAAGTCTGAATAAGCCAAAAAATAAGAAATACAATTAGATTAGAAGAATAGAATAGACAAATCTACCTGTAGCCAAGAAAAAGGAAAAAAAGAAAGCAATAAGGGGTATGGGGTAACAGGAAAACACAGATACCAGAATGGCACAGGATTGGTATACTATTATCCCAATATTAATCAGGTTGAGCTATGAAATACAAATCCAATAGACAACTAGCTAGAAAAAAGATCAGCCCCTTTTTATTGTAACTCAAATTTAATTACTAGTTTGGGGTGGTTTTTTGGTTAATAGAGGAATAAGTCACACTTATAAATAGAAGTTAAGGGCCCAAAATAGAAGAATTGCATCCTTTGAAGAAAAAATTTATACCAAACACAAAATTACTGAAGAGATAAGCAATTAGGAAGAAGAATAAAAAAAAAGTTAGATTTAATCATAGCTAAGGATTACTAATTAACTATAAGAAAGCAACTGGGTGTTGAAGGCATGTGAAATTGGGTTGGGACAGTATTTTTGGCCTGACATATTTTATAAAGGGTATCTGTCTTGGACATAGCATGATTATACATATAGACTAATAATCCCTTCTCACTTTTTTTATGGTAGAAGGTACTGAATTTTTTACATGAAGTCATTTTCAATTGAAAACTGAAGCAATCTAGAATTCAGAGGAAACCTGAAATGTAGAACTTAAAATCACTGGAAAAAAAGAGGACAGAATCATTGTACCGAACTGCCATTGACAAGCTCGGTGAAATGCCAAGTCAATTTAGCATAAAATGAGTAAAACACTGATTTCACTTAAATTTATTGCAAAGGAAAAAGAAAAAGGCAATACTTCAAAAAATAAGGAAAAACCATGATGTTGATTGACCTTACATTTAACAGAGAAAACACAAAAAAAATTAGCTTATATGTCTTAATTTTCTGAAGCAAGGTTACACATAAACGTAAACGCTAAAATAGAAGAGGTATAGTACCTGTGCACTAACTGACAAAGAGTTCCAAGAGGTACTCTAAATCGACTATTCAACGGACACCACAACTACAAACTTCTGTGTGTCATCTGATGCAATGTAGTGCAAGAACAATATGAAAAAATTAACCCAGTTTTAAAAATAATAAGTTAAATGTATACATTGGAGTAGACTATTTGTTGTAATTTTTATTAATTGTTTTAGTACAATTTTGACTTGATCTGTAACACTCTAATGCATGGGCTGTTTTGAAAAATTAAAAACAATCTGACTTGCAACACTCTTACAGATTAATTGTGTAAGAAGTATTAAATCCAGAAGGCAATGTATATCCTATATGCAACTTTTAGAAAAAAAAAAAAAAAAAAGTTGAATTGAAAATGAAACGACCAAATCATTATTGTGTATGATAATTTCTTATATTGTTTAGAATTAAGCGAATAAATAGAAATAATAAGTTTCAGCAAACTGGTACAAAACCCTAAACCCTAAAATTAGGCACAAAGCAGAAAAAAGAGGAGAAATTTGGCCACAGATTCCATTTTTTTTTTGGGAAGAATCAACTAATTAAACCGTAAACTGAATGATAAAAGAGAGAGAAAGAGGAAGAGAGATAAATACCTGAACGCAGAGAGATGGAGAGAGAGCAGAAGAGAAACGAACAGGAGAGGGGGAGCGAACTTGTTTTACAGAGGCCGAGTGAGAACGGAGAAAAAATGCTTCACTTACATGTGGGGCCCACTCGTCATTCATACTGTAGCAACTACTAATTAGGAAGGGAATCCATCCTGGGCCGTAGCGGGCTAATTAAGAGGGCTGTCTTGGGTTACCGAGGGAGTCCAAATTAATGGTTTTGATCTTAAGCCCTCAATTAGCTCGTCATCTTATCAAATCGAATCTTAAAGAATCACCCGTCCGAACTAAACTGGTTCATTCATTCCCTCAAATAGTCAAATCTGAAAGCCATGGTAGCAGCATGAGAACAAATGGTTCTGAGAGCAGTTACAATTAATGAAAGCGGCTACTCTAATGGGATTCACCTTTTTTTCTTTTTTTTTTTTCCTTTTTTGAAAACAGAAAGATAATGGGGATTCACCTCTGCGGTGAAAATAAGGCATCAAGAAAAATGCAGCTGGAGATCTTTTTATAAGGATACTTATATCCATTCAATAGTAAAAATAACTAAATAAAACTTTCAATAAATAAAAGGAGACAGAAATAGAAGAAAGAAAATTAATTTTTTACTTAAATATTGGATACTATCGTATTTTGATGGAAAAATTGATTATTTTAAAAGTTTGTATGGACAAACCAAATTTTTTTCCCTAACATTAAATAGGTATAACTAAATATATGTAACAAACTCGAAAATAGGTATGTTTGAAGAAGAGGGATTCAAGTACACTATTTTATGATGACACATTTTCACACCAAATATTTATTAGTTATTTTTGCAGTTTTGAAATCCAAATAGTAGTTCTAAATCGTTCAACATGATCTCCAAATTAAAATGTGCTCGGAGATCAAATTTTACATATTTTGGAATTTTTTTAGTATTTATTAAGATGAGTACAAAAAATTGTTATTTTCAGATATTTCTGAACCATTGAAAAACTGTGATTTTCAAAAATTCTAAAAAAAAATAATAATAAATTTTTTAATAAATGTAAAATTTGGTCTCTAAGCATATTCTAATATGAATATCATGTTGAACGGTCCGAATCAACAGTTTGAATTTTGAAATTATAAAAATAACTTATAAACAAATGGTGTCAAGATGTGTCATTATAAAATATGTAATGGAATCCCTCCTCATGTTTGAATGCTATCTTGCTAGTTCAATATTACATAACGAGGAGGGTTTTACATGTACCAACAATGTCTACTTTAAATATTCTTTAAAATATGAACTCTCGAATCCGTTTCAAGATTAGTGCAAATCAGAATAATTGTAGACTAGCTCCATTGTATCTTTATCTTCCTCACTCTTCTCTGCTCGTGTGTCCGGAACCTGACACCGTCCTTCTCTTGCTTGATATGGATAAACGGCAAAAAATTAAGAAGTGAATGAAAACAATTAGATTGATCAAATAATTGAACGGCTAATAAAAATCAAGGGGAAAAAGTGAGAAATATCCAAGGATTTTGAATGGAATTAAAGAACAACGTATATATGTATTTATTTATGAGTGATGCTTCTATGGACATAAGGACCTATTTGTAAATTGAACATATTTTTATTTTCAAAGTTCAAATAGTCGATCCGAACCGTTCATCTTGTTCTCCATATTAATATGTGCTTGGAGACCAAATTTTACATTTTTCTGAATTTTTTTACTATTTATTAAGATGGGTACAAAATTCAATGGTCTGAATTTGATATTTTTTGTACCCATCTTAATAAATAGTAAAAAAAATCAGAAAAATGTAAAATTTGGTATCCAAGCACATATTAATATGGAGAACAAGATGAACGGTTCGAATCGACTGTTTGAACTTTGAAAATAAAAATATGTCCATTTTACAAATAGGACCTTATGTCCATAGAAGCATTTGTCTTTATTTATTATTATTTTTATGATAAAAGACTAGCATGTTCGTTTCATGAAAGAAACGTAGAGTTCATACAAGAAAAGTAAATCAAGCTTATTGTGAACCGACACACCATCACAGAGTTTTACCAAAACACAAAATATCTACCTTAACAGGTCAGCAACTAATCAACCAAAGTTTAGCAGAAATACCCTAATATATGACAACTTAGATCAACTATAAACTCAGAACACAAATCTAAACAGTAGCAGCAGAGGCATCCGCATCATCCTCCAAGGGGCTGTGATAGACCAGTATTTGAAGATTCACGGTGTCAGTATCCTCCTCGGGGTCCAAAACCTGTAGGGGGACATAGTCAATATCCTCCATCTCCATGCAAAAATTTCCGAATCTGTCTTTTAATCACACCTGTCCAATAAGAAATCAAAGTAATTATAAGCCTCACAATTGTCCAATAAGAAATCAAAGAAATTTATTGTACATCACTCATCCTAGCCCTATAACCTCTCTGTATAAAGTATAGGATGCAAAAACAGAGACAAAATATTTCTAAACATTAAACCCTTCGGCACGAAGGCACTGCTTGTGGGCCTCGATCCATTTCGTGCAAGCATCCTCACCGTGCTCCACTATGCACTCGTCTCTCAGCCGTTTCGTGTCTGGGCACGCACAACAGATTTTCTTCTCTGGTTTTACATCAGATGCACTTGCAGTTGAATTTCCATTTGCTCCGAATTGTAAGTTTAAATGCGATCTGACTTGTTGATTCTCAGACATTGTATCAGTAATCTGAAATTTAAGGAGAGGAATGAACAGATTCTAAATACAGTAAAAACCAGCTTAGACCTGACTGGTAAAGTACCAAGCTGGTACAGCAGTTCTGTACCCGAGCAGTATTCATTAACACAGTACCAATTAAGGCTGAATAAGCCAAAAAATAAGAAATACAATTAGATTAGAAGAATAGAATAGACAAATCTACCTGTAGCCAAGAAAAAAGAAAAAAGAAAAAAGCAGTAAGGGGTATGGGGTAACAGGAAAACACAGATACCAGAATGGCATAGGATTGGTATACTATTATTGTCACACCTCAAACCAGAATTTCTGGATTAATGTGTGATCAATCCCGCCTCGTGTTTATTAACAATTAAACACGCAAGGCTGAGAGTAATCATCAGTATGCAGTGGAAGCAGAATAAAATATATAAAATCAAAGTCAAATATCAGTCACATATCAATAAATACACATACATAATGATACCACAGTCTAGGTCACATCTAAAACATTATCTAATCAAAAAGGTAGTACATGATCTATTGATCCCGTATACAAAAGAAACAAACACGGTTTCGCAGATCAAATCAGATGATAATCCTATCCGTCAAGTGGGGTGGCCTTTGGGAATAGCTCCTGGCAACTTCTGCTGCGGATCGCCAGACCCTGTACCTAAAACCCACGAAACAACTTGTGGGTGAGCGACGAATCGCTCAGTATGTGACCCAGTACTATTTTCTGAGGGATCCTCTATGGTCAAAATACTTTTATATATAAATTTAAATACAATTATGCTTGTAATTAAATATGCACATGTATGTCCCTATCTCAGTATCTAATAGAAATCAAAATACTTTTAATCATTACCATGATGCGATTACTTTAGTATGCCAACATGCAAAAGTTTCCCCAAATAAAAATCCAAGAGAATATACTATTGATAGTCAAATCGGAGAAATCAGTATCGGAATACTGAGTGTATAATTTATATAATAATAGTACGAATAATAGTCACCCCATACTGTGCTAATCGGATCAAAGATCCTCAAGATATGTCTAAGGACTGCGATCAAAGAGTCCAATGATACACGTTGCCTATTGACAATGAGCATTGCCACATATGATTAGCACGCTAGCCGATTGACATATCTCAATTCGGTGTGTGCTCCTTTCTCTAAAACGATTCATAACCAAACATATGCAATACGAGAAATCATACAATGCAAGTCGTAAAAATTGTTAATCACATCCCTCATGAGTAGGTGAGAACTCTACCGTCTGGCCAGATCAATAGGATTTGGGGCTCGAGTCCGGCCCCGTACATCAAGGCTCGAGTCCGGCCTTATGTGCCCACACACACAATTCCACAAGGGTGGAATTCCATTCTAGGCAATGTAGCTCCTAATGTAGGTGGAGATCACTCTAGAATCGTTCGTGCCTCAGGGCTCGAGTCCGGCCCGCACGTAATAGCAAAATGATCGAATGAATACATAATCAAGTTTATACATATAATATAAGTCCTAGAAGACCATCCGGAAAGTCAAATGACACCCCAGCTCAATGGCTGCGAGGCCGACTCGTGTCCCATTCCACAAGCCGGAGCACAGTCATTCAGTCTCTACTCAGCTCTCACCAATGCATGCGTCTAAATATGCAATAATATATTGCCTTCTACGAGAAGCAATCTAATAACCTGATATTCTAATGATAATATATATAATATTATTTATTTACATTACTCCTAATAAACAGTAAATTCTTTCTTTGAAGGGGATTATGCAAATCCTAACTACAGTTCAAAAGAATAAACATGCTCTAATGCATCTATTAATTTAAAGTGCAGATGTCAGGTCAAGTGGAACGACTTGGTAAGAGTACGTCCACGAAAGAAATAATTCAGATATCCCACACCTGTAGGGCTGAAGACGCGGCGGCTAATCCTTAGCGAAATCAGCAAGATCCTCGTATGCTCTGAACCCCTCGTCAGCCGAATCAATCCACGGATCAAACTCGTACGGAATCTGTTGATCTGAAATTACGTAATTTTAACTAATCAAAATCTACGCTAGATTACCCTAACCCTTGTCCCAATTAATATGTTTATGTTAATTTCTCGGCTATTTCGGTTTATAAACATCATCGATTCAGTCAGTCTGACTGAACCGATTTAGTCGGATATTGATCATTCACTTTGATCTAATTTAATTTTAACTTGATTTTAAAAATAAATTGTATTTTTAATATTTTAATTTGAAGATAAATTGCTTGTTAAAATTTATTTCGTTACAATACTCGTACGATAATTACATCGTTTACTACGATAGTTTTATATGAACTCCAATTGCTTTAATTTTATGTTATGTCTAATTATTTAAAATAAGTCATAATAAAAATATCCGACTCATCCAATTCGAGTTTGGAGAATTATTTACTATACTAATTAAGTCTATTACACACTTATTCGATAAAAATATATGTTACTTAATTACCTATCTATTCTAATACGTATTAGAATCAGAAATACGTTTTATTAATTTATTATGCTAATTCCTATGACAATTACGTTTACTATAATAATTATACTATGTAAAACGCGTTACTTGTTTAATTATCAAATAAGAATCTATTTTTAATACGTATAATATAAATGTACGTTGGTTGTCTCCTATCTTAATTAGTACGATAAGTAGGCGTATTGCATATGTATAAAATTAGAGGTACGATTAGTAATTTACTTACTTTAATTAGGAATAATTTGAAATTATTTTAAACTATGTATATATAATAAAAGTTCGTTATTAAACTAAATTTATTCTAATGAGTGATCATTTATTTTAAGCTAAATTTTTAATTTAAAATTTTGTACTAAATTATTCTTAGATAACTTAACGTGTTATTAAATTTAATTTAGTTTAAGAGAAGATTTATTACCCTGAAGTTATTATTCTAATTGAATTTACGAGGTGGGCTGCTTTACAGAATTTAGTTCGTCGGAATGCTCGTAAAATAATTAATCACGAGTTACGGTAAACTATACGTGTTCCACTTAATTTAATATATTTCAATTACTTAGCTACTTTGGTTTTAATTGTACTAACCATAAGTATTTTAATCACTCGAAATTCAGTTTCGGAAGTTAATTTATAAATTAGAAAACTCCTATTGCTATTCATTTGTAGAATGTGTAATTTGTATAATTATTATTAAATGTGTATATAGTTTAACATGGTTTAGCTATATTATATTTTAGATACAAAATTTAGTTATACAATTTTAACACGACACCTTTAACTAATCTATGTGTTTTTATTATTTCTAGCTAAGTCGCGAAATGCGTTATTTTATTGCCATTCTAATTATGCCGTTAATTCGTCGTCTCGGATCTAAGTATAAGATAACAGTTTTCGTTGCTAACTAATTGTCCTTATTAATTCGCAACACAATTCCGTTTAAGTTTTCAACAATAAAATATTTAAAGAGATTTCGATTCAAAACTTGTTATAATTTTCTAGTTTATTTAAATTCTCAACCCAAACAGTAAAGAGGCCGAAGCCTCTCTATTTCAAAAATAACATTTTGCATTTTATTTGGGGCGGTTTAATAGCCGGTTTGGGCATTTTTAACAAAATTTGAGTTTCGTGGGCAGAGTTGGCGAAATGTAAAGTTTGATGGGCATTGATAAAAATGACGGAACTACGGATATATCATTTGTTAATATTTGTGTTTATAATTTGTATTTAATTCCAAATATTCATTATATTACTTTACATTTTATTTATAATTATCATAAAAAAAAATTATTTCTATAACCCTACTCAGTTTTAATCATGTCTCAAAAATTGGTATCCTAATCTCACGAAAATTCAACTTGTAATTTAATTCGGTAATTTGCATGTAATTTATTAGATTTTTACTAACCAAAATTTTATTACATTTTTATACGGTTACAAATTTTTAATATGTCATAGTTAACATCTTTAAGAATGAAAGAATTTAATATGTATGATTTAAATTGACTTACTAAACAATATTACATAAATTAAATTTATCTTTTTATTTAACTAAAAATTTTAATTAGTTGAAAATTTTAATTGTTAATGTAATTAAATATATTTTAAAAATCCATACTACAACAATTATCCCAATATTAATCAGGTTGAGCTATGAAATACAAATCCAATAGACAATTAGCTAGACAAAAGATCAGCCCCCTTTTATTGTAACTCAAATTTAATTACTAGTTTGGGGTGGTTTTTTGGTTAATAGAGGAATAAGTCACACTTATAAATAGAAGTTAAGGGCCCAAAATAGAAGAATTGCATCCTTTGAAGAAAAAATTTATACCAAACACAAAATTACTGAAGAGATAAGCAATTAGGAAGAAGAATAAACAAAATGTTAGATTTAATCATAGCTAAGGATTACTAATTAACTATAAGAAAGCAACTGGGTGTTGAAGGCATGTGAAATTGGGTTGGGATAGTATTTTTGGCCTGACATATTTTATAAAGGGTATCTGTCTTGGACATAGCATGATTATACATATAGACTAATAATCCCTTCTCACTTTTCTTATGGTAGAAGGTACTGAATTTTTTACATGAAGTCATTTTCAATTGAAAGCTGAAGCAATCTAGAATTCAGAGGAAACCTGAAATGTAGAACTTAAAATCACTGGAAAAAAAGAGGACAGAATCATTGTACCGAACTGCTATTGACAAGCATAAAATGAGTAAAACACTGATTTCATTTAAATTTATTGAGAAGGAAAAAGAAAAAGAAAAAGGCAATACTTCAAAAATAAGGAAAAACCATGATGTTGATTGACCTTACATTTAACAGAGAAAACACACAAAAAAACTTAGCTTCTATGTCTTAATTTTCTGAAGCAAGGTTACACATAAACGTAAACGCTAAAAAAGAAGAGGTATAGTGCCTGTGCACTAATTGACAAAGAGTTCCAAGAGGTACTCTAAATCGACTATTCAACGGACACAACACCTACAAACTTCTGTGTGTCAGCTGATTGCAATGTTGTGGAAGAACAATATGAAAAAATTAATACATTTTAAAAAATAATAAGTTAAATTGAAAACATTGGAGTAGACTGTTTGTTGTAATTTCTATTAATTGTTTTAGTACAATTTTGGCTTGATTGAAAAGGCAAAGTAAAAGAAGAATATTTACAAACATTCAACTTACTCTATCAGTGAGGATAGCTGCTACAAACTTGTACTGTAAATTGTGTAAGAAGTATCAAATCGAGAAGGCAATGTATTTCCTATATGCAATATTAAAAAAAAAAGTTGAATTGAAAAAGAAACGAACATATCATAATTGTGTATGACACAATTTCTTATATTGTTTAGAATTAAGCGAAAAAATAGAAACAAAAAAAAAACAATTCAGAAAACTGGTACCAAAACCCTATACCCTAAAATTAGGCACAAAGCAATCAACTAATTAAACCCTAAATTGAATGAGAAAAAGAGAGAGAAAGGGGAAGAGAGAGAAATACCTGAACGTAGAGAGACGGAGAGAAGCGAATTTTTTTTTGGAGGAAGAAAGTGGTAGAGAAACGAAGGAAAGGAAAGAGTGGGCGAACTTTAGAGGGAAATAAATCTGCTGTCGTTCTTTTTTTTTAGATTCGTGAATCAAATAACTTTTTCATTGAGTTTCACGCATAAAAAGTTTGAACGGTTTGAATCGGGATAACAGGTTCCTGACTTCCTGTTCTATTCCATTAGAATAACAGGTTCCTCTTATTTAGATAGGGAAATTCAAATAAATCTCTCTTATTGAATGCTATCTTGCTTATTCAATATTATATAATGAGGAGGGAATCAACATCAATGTACAAACAATTGCTACTTTAAATACGCTTTAAAATCTGAACTCTCAAGACAATTTCTACTTTAAATTCTCTTTATTTTGCTCACTCTTCTCTGCTCGTGGGTCCCGAACCTGACACCGTTCTTCTCTTGCTTGATATGGAGAAACGGCAAAAAGAAATGAATGAAAACAGTTAGATTTATCAAATAATTGAACGGCTAATTAAAAAAAGAATCATTGATTATCTTATTTTATTTAATGAAAAGTTGCGATTTTAATTTTTTTTAAAAATAGTAAAAAAAATGTAAAATTTAGTTTCCAAGCACAATTTAATATGAAAATTATGTTGGAAGGTTCAAATTAACTATTTGAACTTTGAAAATGAAAATATAAACGAAAAATAAAATATTCTCTTTAATTCTCAAAACAAGTTAATCCATATCTCTCTCTCTTTATATATATATACACGGGTTCCAATACCTCTTATCTTCCATACCTCATCTTTTATATTTTTGTTTTCAAAGTCCAAATTTTTGATCTGAACCGCTCAACATGATATTCATACTAAAATATGTTTGGGATGAAATTTTATAATTTTTGTAATTTTATTATTATTTTTTTAAATAGGTATAAAATTGTTGTTCTTGAACAGTACTAAAACAGCGATTTTGAAATAGACATGTTCACTTAAAAAAAAATTCAACTAATTTGTTATGTTATTATTTTGATGTCGACACTGAATTATATTTGTAACTGATTTTTATTTAAATGGTTTTGCAACAAATTTGTTATGTTGTAATTTATGCAATGATCGACTTGGGCATGAATCGGAACTACTTAAAATGGCCGTCCGATAAAAAAATCAGAGTACCCCTATCTCCGCCTCTCTCCCTAATTAAATTGACCGTCCGATTAAAATCTTAGAAACCTCACCTCTGTGAAGTGGTTTGACTTTTGTATTTTCAAGTAACACAGAATTTTAGAGGTTTGTCACCGTTCAATCGGAAACCTTGTTAGAAACATCGATAATGAAAACCACTCTTGCACCAGTCAGGCAGGTTCCAACCCCCCACACAAACATCCCCCACGGGAATATTTGCTTTACTATTAAAGCACTGTACTTGCTGGCTACGCACAATCACAAAATCAAACTATAAATATGTCTGCCCCTCGTTGATTTCTTTTATTATTCTCAACAACCAAATCTAGGCAACAAATCAAAACTGGTTTTCAAGCTTCCCAAAGATGCCTCACAACAATTGCTGCTCTTGGCTCATGGAAGTAGGCTATTTTCTTCTCTTCTTCGTATCAGTAATTGCAACGTTTGTGTCAGATGCCGATTTTGAAGTAGCATCTCCAACTACTGCCAATATGCTGATACATACTGTTTCAGTGGCTCGGCGCGTTTGGTCAGGCAGCACCACTATCGCCTGTTGCCAAGTTTGTTGTGTGGTTTTTCTCCACATCAATAATGGCAGTTTTAAGCATGGTTATGAAAATCAGAATTGAAATCAGTCACTTGACTATGAAAATTAATGATCCAACGGTGGCTTCTGATTTTACTGTTTGGTTAAACCACCGTTGGATTATCGATATTCAAAGTGTCTCAATAAATAGTAAAAAAATAAAAATAATAAAAAATTTGACTTTCAAGCACATTTTAATATAGGGATACCATCTAACAGTTTGTATTGATCATTTAGACTTTAAAAATTGAAAAATAATTTGATTGTATGGGGACCGTGGTGCAAACGTTTTGATATTAACCTCTCTCTCTCTTTCTATCTATCTATATCTATATATAGGATATATGAGTCTTGATACTTTTGTTTTGTACATCGGGTTCGTTAGCTAATGTACCTTTTTTCTTAGATTGTGTTTATGTTATTATGATGTGGGTTGTATGGATATTATATATGTATGTTTATTTATAAATTGTATGACTTATGTTTTTGTTATTATAATTCATGCTTTTGCATTTATTTATAATTGTATTTGTTTAGCTTTACGTGTTTATTGAAATAATAAAAAGAGGTGAGGATTGGTCACACCTTAATATGAAAATCCCGATTTGAAGTGTGACAATTTTCAAGTGCCTACTCTTGACATTATGATCCCACACGTGGAATTTCACATCCCCTTGGGTTACCTGACTAAATAGAATGCAGGAATCGGACGGTCCAAGGCCGTTCTTTCTAACTTGGCACGAATCTCAAGGCACAAATAATAGTGGCCCTGCCTCTGTGCCATTAGAGTGGACAAAACATGCCATTCCGTGCTGTGCCGTGACTAACACGCCGTAACTTTAGTCTCGTGTCGTGCTGTGACCAAGTGAACAGTCATACTTGACGTGCCGTGACTAAAATATGGAGGGGTGGTCACGGCACGCGAACGGTCACGGCATGCGAATGGTCACGGCACGCGAGTCACACCGTGACTCGCGTGCCGTGACTCGCGTGCCGTGTCCAAACGTAACTGGTCACGTTTCTCACATTTAACTTTTTTTTTCATAATTTAGGTTAGTTTATTCAAGATTCATTATTTGATCAAGACTTAACAGTCCTAATTACACGTGACTCGTGTGATCACGTGCCGTGTCGTGCTGTGACCAGATCTTTCGCGTGACGTGCCGTGTTAAATTTTCAAAAGATGGTCACGACACGCGAACAGTCACACGTGCTGTGCCGTTCCGTGCTGTACCGTTCCGTTCCGTGACGGAACCGGTTCCGCCGTGCCATTTTTTCCACTCTATATACCATCCCAAATAGGCCGGCTGAGAGGAAATCTGAGCCATCCGTTTCTAATTCATTATTGAGTTAGGTACCTGGAAGATACTGAAGCCCTACTCTAAGATCCGCATAGTGTGGCTTATGATGCCAGAAGAGAATAAATAACGGAAAGCAGCTTCATTGGCTTAATTAATTATTGTAATCAATTTGTATTAATTGCTCTACAAATTTCAATGCATGCCCATGTGCTTTTAAGTTCGAAAATGATTTTATAAATGTCGTTCAGTCAACGAACTTAATTTGTAAGTCCACCTCTAGATCTGTACTATTGAATTTGTAATATATTCTGAAGAGAAGGTCAAGTCGACGACGTGCAATTGAGTAATGAAACAAATTAATGAAATATATGAAAGGTTATAACTTAATTCTGAATGAAGCTGGTGCGCGGCCCTTTTGGTTTGAAATACATAGAATCCAATTGCAATTGACCATGCATCTATAGTACAGCTGTGTGTACATGTGGGTTTAGACTTTTAATACACCAGGCGCAGATCCTGTTGTGAAATAATATACAAAGTAGCTAGTTATCATCACAATAACGAGTACGAATATTGCTCCGATTAATGGTGCCTTCAATGAGACCGAGACCCTCAAAGCAGACACAAGGCAAATCAGCCTTAAGCAAATAATTCTACGAAGCATGGCAGATGACACAAGGCAAATCAGCCTCTACGAAAAGAGAACGGAGAACCACAAAGCGGAGGCCGAAGCTAATGAAGATGCCAGTTGCTTATATGCCATTGCAGCAGTGTCTGACAAAATTCAAAGAGCTTCTCCTCCATGATCGAGGTTGACTTCTTACTGCTCAAAAAGGAGGTACGCAAGAGGCTTTAATTCTCCCTCAAAATTATTCATTTTATTTTTTAAATTTCCATACCGTCGTATTTGTGTTGTATCAAATATGATTGATACTCGTTTTTGTATCCATACAATAACGACTTTAATTAATACATATAATTAAATAGGATGCCATATAATTTAGCACCTGGATTAATTGTCTCAAGCAAGTCCTTTTCTAGTGGGTTTGGAGATGGAGAAATTAAAGTTTTATATGATCGAAATCAGGAGTGGATCGAGTTAGAGATTTATCATGCATAAACAAAAATTCAGTCAAAAAGATTAATAAAAAAGAGAACAAGTTATAAAAGTACACATCTAATCCATTATCAAGAAAATAAAAATATGTTGTATCGGTTTTAGAGTACAAATAATAAATTTTTCTACATCTAAAGCACATAGTGTCATTTTTTGTGAAAGGTTGTCACGACATGTAAACGAAAACGATACACGAAGCACGGCATGTATCTAGTCACACTAGAGAAAGAAATACATGACACGCTGTGACGTGACGTGACAAACACGCCGTGATTTGATCACGTGACATGACATAACATGATCATTTTTTTTTCACGTGACGTGACTAAAATGGTAGCGAATGGTCACATCACTCGTAGTCACGCCGTGACCATACATGACGAAATCACACGTGACGTGACGTAAATTAGTTATGTTAATTTTTTTATATGTTAATTTAAATTGTTGAAAATTATAAAAATAGAAAAAATTCTAAAATAAGTAAATAATGTTGTAAAGATTATTTTTTAGAAAATGTTGCATCTGACACTACTTTAAAAATTTAAATTATAAACATTCAGTAGACTAAACTAAAGAAAATAAAAAATCAGTACTACATAAGTACCAATATCATTGAACTTACACTAAAATAAAAATATGAATACTCTATACATATAAAAAAAGTTGGATACTCTATGTTTCATGTTGTGACGTGACGTAAAGTGATCACATAACGTGACATGACGTGACTGGTTCGCGTGACGTGACGTGACGTATATTTTCACTAGAATGTGGTCATGTCACGCGAATGATCACGTCACGTGTCATGCGAGTCATGTCACGTAATCGACATATGTGACGTGACTAGTCACAGCGTAACAAATTTCTTTCACTAGGTCACACTATGAGTATTTTGACATTCATATTCCCATCACCCCTCCTCAATCCCCAAAATTGCCCCTCATTGGCACTGCTGACTAATGCATTAATTAAGGTTGTCGTAGAATATCAATTAATCATAAAGAGATTGCACAAAATGTTCGCACTTTGTGATTTAATTTGAGTTCGATTCGGAAAAAGTTCGTAATTAATTCGATTTGAAATTAGTTTAATAAATTAAACTAGTTCGGTTCAAATCTTATTCATAATAATTAAAATGCATGTATGGTCAAATAATTGAAAAAAAAGTAGATTAATTACTAACATGTTAGATTAGGAAGGGTAGATTTACTCCTTTGGGCCGGAGCGGCCTTTCAAGATGAAACCTTTTATATATGGGCCATGTCTTTACCTTAAAGTACATATATATCAGAAGTTGTTATGGTGTTCGGTTCCCCCCAAATTAAATATTACTTTCCGAATAAGGATCGAAGTCAATTGGACCCAGACTGAAGACTCAGATAATGATAATTGATTAATAGTTTTTTTGGGTCCAATCCATTCAAAACAAACGTATATTAAAAGATGGAGTAGGACTATGGTGTTCTTAAATTCACAAAATTTCTTTGTGAACTCAACTTAAAAATTTATCATATTATTTTCAACAACAAATTCATCATATTATTTTCAACAACAAATTCGAACTGTTGAAATTTTTCTACTTTACGAGTGATACATATACATGTAAAAATTTAAAACTTTCCAATTAATTTAGTATGAAGTCAAATGGCAAAAATTAGAAGGTTAATAAATTAATTTTAATGTATTTTTGAACACCTTTTAACCTCTTGACTTTATACTAAATTAATTCAAAAGTTTAAATTTTTGTATGTAGAAGCATCACTCGTAAAGTACAAGTATTCAACAGTTTGAATTTGTCATTTAAAGCTAATTTAATATATTTTAGAGTTAAATTCACAAATAAACTTAGTAAACTTAGGAACACCCTAGTTCTACTCTTAGAAGATGTCCAACATCGGTTTCCAATTTTAGTTTTTATTTATTTATTAAAGGGTCCAATCCATCTAACATCTTTTACTACTTTTAGATATTAAAAGATGTCATTTTCCAGAGTTGAACATGCATGTGTTTCTTGTAAATAGACGGAACTAGCTACATTTTTGGTTCTCTCTAATTTAATTAATAATTTTCAGAAGTGTTCATGCTGTTCGATTTCTAATTGATTATTACTTGGACCATAGCTTTCAGAATGAGGTCAATTGGACCCGGACTCAGAAAATAATAATTGAATAATACTTTTTTGGGTTCTTCTTTCCAATTTTAAATTTATTTTATTTATTAAAGAATCTAATACATCCATCATCTTTTAGTACTTTTAAGATATTAATTAAAAGATGAGTATAACTATAGTGTTCTTAGTTTCATTAAGTTACTTTGTAAACTCAAATTAAAAATTTATAGGATTGATTTTAAATAACGAATAAGAACTATTGAAATCTATCTACTTACGAGTATAATGCATCTACATGCTAAATTTTTTAAATTATTTTGAAAGTTAAATTTTTTGGATGTAGACACGTTACTCGTAAGGTTAATGAGTTTTAACTGTTAAATTTGTTGTTTGAAATTAATTCGATAAAATTTAGAGTTGAGTTCACAAAATTATGAAGTTGTAATACACTAGTTCTACTCATTAAAAGATATTATTTTTAATAGTTGAACATGTGTTTTCCCATAAAGAGATAAGAGTTTGTACTGCTGCTCTGCACTTGGTTATCATTCTCTCTAATTTTATTAACAATTTTAAAATATAACAGTTTTCGACAAATATTATTCAGAAAACTGGGCATTCCATCTTACGTTTTAAGAACAAATTGAGCAAAATCTAATCGGTTGGTTCGCTTCTCCCTGAATCAAATTTAGGACAAAAACATTTTTTTTCATTAGAAACATAATTGTTCATACAAGAACAGTTATACAAGTCCATAGAAAGCATAACAAAAAGCTAAAAACATAATAGAAGGAACAGCTAATACAAAAGATATAACCTAACCACAAAAACTATGAAAGATAACAAGTAATAGACTAAACAAGAACAAAACTATCAATAGAAGAAGATCCACAGTAGCAGACCCAGAATAAGAGGAGAGAGGGACAAGAACACCCTGATTGCCTATAGATTAAAAAACAACATCAATATCGTCAATTTTAACTTGGATCCTAAGATATTCGGACAAATAAGACCCTTCTAAATCATGACTATGATATGTTTCTTTTAATTCAACGGGTTGTTCTAGGTATTTGAATTTGAGCTGATTATCAAAGAGCATGTGTGATGCAAAAAAAAACATCCATAGATAAAATTAATGTTAATTTAATAAAAGTATAAGCTAATTTAACTTAATTTGTACCAAAAGTAATTAAAGTAGTAATTTGAAGGCCTATTGTAGAAAATGACGTTATAGAATAATTAAATTAACATAAGTAGGTGTTTGATAGGGATCGAAAAGTTAATAAATTTATAGTCAAAAACCACCGAATTAACTAAATAATTTATTTATTGGAATCGTCAACTAGTCATATTTGCATGGTATTATTTTTAGAACAAATTCATGTCCTGACGAATTAACTAGTCATTTTTGGTATGGATAAGAAACAGGGGTCTTCATGTTTGACTCCAAATATTGTTGAACACGTGTTAAAAAGATATAATGTGGACAATTGATAGGTTCAATAGTATTACGTATATATTGAAATTGACTCGTGCTCGTGCGGGCTTGTATTTTTCTGTCGTTGTTAATTTGTCGCATTCAGATCTTATTTTATAATATCCAAAAAATATCGATCGGTTAATTTCATCGACCTGTTTCTTTTTTCTACCACTGCATGCAGATCTTCTTTTATAATATCCAAAAAATATTTCATCTAAATTTTAAACCTCCAACATTTCATCTGAATTAAGGCTTTTTCTCCACTTTTACAATGGAAAATTTATATATTTTAAAATAACTAAATAGTTTAAGTTTAAATTCAAGCTATTAGTATATTCTAAGCGCATAATTTTTTATTTTGAGTGTTCAGAGAAAATTTTCTTCTTAAATTTCTAATTTACTCTTGCCCTCTTTCCAACTTAATTAATTTTAATTAAGAAGTAGAGATAATAAAAGAAAGTGGGCCCATCACTAGAGGTAAATCCGATTTTTTTTTTAGTTACCATCTCAATTAATCAAAATTAAACAAATACCATCCAACCTCTTAAATTTTAATTTCTACCATCCACGCATATCTAGTCCGCGCACCAAACTTTTTGGTGCACGGACTGGATATGTGCACCAAATTGATTTTTTCTATTTTTTTATTTGTCATTTTTTTGGTGCACACTCTCAGTATGTAGACAAAATTAATTTTTTTCTAGGTTAATTGATATTTTCAAACAATTTAGAACAAAACTAAAAAAAATATTTGGTGCATATACTGAGGGTGGGCACCAAAAAATAAAAAACAAATAATAATAATAATAAAATCAATTTGGTGTGCATACGCTTGGGTTGTAGAAATTGAAATTTAAGAGGTTGGGTGGTGTTTATTTAATGCTGATTAACTAGGGTGCTAATTAAAAAAACTTCGGGAGGTAAATCTACTATCCTATTAATTTATTTTTTTGGGAAATATTATAAAATATGAAAATACTGTAGAGGGGTTTATGAAATGATTATATTTTTTTCTCTATTTTTTTTTGTTCCTTATGAGGTAAATATTTTTTTTTGTTCCTTATGAGGTAAATACCAGGACACACATCTGATCTTCATCCTTTGTCCATTTCATTTTGTTCGCAACTTGGTCACCGTACCAACGTCTGGTGTCGTCTGCTCATAGTCCATTGGTCATCTTTAATTTTATGTGTTGTGTTGCTAACAATGTTGTAAAATGCGGTTTTGTTCATGCATGCGGAAGGTCAATGCATACCGCATATGCGGATTTATATATGTGGATTTTAAACTATATATTAATTTATTTCTACTCAAAACATGCAATATATTCCCATTAAAATCATTCAAACAAAAATCTGCACATAAATCTCCACGTAAATTTGAACATAAATTCAGTTTAAAAGACAACTAAATTATCAAATTAATCATCTAAAACCATTAACCAACTACAACACATACATCAAGTAACATATCAGAAGTCCATGACAGCACAAGTTCAAACTTAAAAAGTACATAAAAGGCAGTAAGCAAACAAGCAACAAGCAAAAATGAGTCTAATATCACGCAGTATGAGCTAATTTAACATGATTGTCCCTTTTCTTGTCTCAATTTTAAAATTCATTCAAATAATCTTCTAATTAGATCTTAGGATAATATCACACAGTATGAGCTAATTAATTCAAGAGGCTAATACTCAACAACATTTAATCACCTAGTAGGCTAGTACCATATACTTGCAGCTTGCTGATTGTAAACCTAAAATGAGTCTAATTATAAAATTAGAAGAAGCTAGAAATCAAGAGAGGAACATGATAACTGATAAGTCTAATTATAAACCAAAAATGAGCAAACAAAGGTCTTACTGAGTCGGGTTAGAGAGTACCTGGAGGTGGAAAGGAAAAGACAGTACCTGGAGGTGGGTTAGAGAGGCGCCGGAGAAGGGGGTACGACGGGTACGGTGGAGTCAGAGACTGGGAGAGAGGTGCCGGAGAAGGGGGTACGGGTAGGGCGGAGTCAGCGGGCGAAACTTGGATCGAAGAAGGGGGTACGGAGGAGTCAGAGAGGCGCCGGAGAAGAGAGTCGCCGGAGGAGAGAGGATCCGGAGGAGAGGTGCCAGAGGAGAGATGGGATTGATTTTGGAGGAGAGACGGGTTTGATTTTAGTTAGGTCTGAATCGTCTGATTTCTGAATGAGAAGAGAGAGAGTGATAATTTGGTATTTTGGTCTATGGACGAATATGCGGTAAATTTGGTCTATGCATGAATATGCGGTAAAATGCGGCCGCTTGGATTATATGCGGCAAGACATATGCGGACCAATATGCGGCCGCATATGCAGAAATCGCATATTTGACACCGCATGAATTTGTTTTGCGGAACCGAACTGCATACGCATATGCGGCCACATATGCAGCTGCATGAACCCTATTTTACAACACTGGTTGCCAATATAGCATGTAATTCTTACAAAGAAATACAGATATGACCTTATTTTGGACGCATTTTACTCTATTAAGCTAGTGCAATCAAATTTAGAAGGTACAGAAAGGAGCAAGCAGCAAAATATCACATATTGGAAACAAATGTACATCTATTATTTTTTTTTTCTGATGCTGATTATCTTCATCATTTTTGTGATCCTCTCAAGTTTTTTAGCACAATTAATTAGATTTTGGTTGCTGAATTTGGCTGGTGTCAAGCATTTTGGCTATGCGGACGTTAAATGTCGGTAGCTACCATATGCAATTTGTTACAGGAACAATATGTAGAATATATCCAAGGTTATGCATATTACCTAATTTTCGATAAACCTCTGGGCAGCGGTAAGGTATATAACACCAACCTAACACAACGGTCGAAGTTGTGAATAAAATGAAATGAACATTGGTATTGGCAGCAAAAATATAACCATTTTATAAACCCCTCTCTAAGATTTCATATTTTATATTATTTTCCAAAACAAAATTAATAGGATAGTAGATTTCCCTTTAACAATGGACCCACTTTCTTTAATTACCTCCGCTTCTTAATTAAGTTTAATTAAGTTCAAAAGAGAGAATAAAGGATCAATCAGAAATCTAAGAAGAGAACTTTTCTCTTAAAGCTCAAAATCTTAATTTATGAGCTTAGAATAGCGCTAGTCTGTATAAATTGACATAAATTTTAACTTGCACTATTTTTCTATTAATGCCCGTCTAGATTTGGAAGTTGTGACTAATAATTAAGCATGTAGCGGCTCAAAGAACCTTGCTATTAACAGATTTATTCGAGGGGTTATAAGTTGTAATCAACCGTGCAAATTTGCAACAATATATACAAGGGACCTTGCTATTACTTCGAACTTACCAAGATTGTGAAGATTATTTACAGCTATTCTCAATCATGGAACTTCTCCATAGACGTAATTTTGTATCACATCATACAAAGATTCCTTTGTTAAGAAAAACTATGATGAAACCTTCATATTCTAGTGATTGAAAACGCAATTATTAGTTACTGAATAATATTGATTTCTCCTCTTCTTCGTTTGATTGGGGGTAGTCGAGTCTTATAGCTCATTATAATTCCTGTAAGTTCGATACTAACGAACTGTGTGGGTTTGTTGGAACTTATTTTTACACGAGTGTCTCCTCCCATTATACACTGTTAATGTGGAATTTTTTTGCATCTATGTATAATATGTTGTGTATGGTCACATTTACTGTAGTACTGTTTGATCCATGTCCGACTGGATAGGACTCACCAAAGAAAAAGGACTTCAATTGGTTGGGAATGGAATCGATGTTGGTATAACTATCCCTAGCTGCTGTTTCTAATTATCAGATCTATCTAATACATAAGTGAGTATTTAGATAGAATTAACTTATTCATATAATTTTTTTAAATAAATCATCGTACCTGTTATAATTCGGCAAAATAAGAGAAATTAAATTTTAAGTAAAGTTTAGGAGTTGATATTTAGTAAAATTAGATTAAGAAAAAGTACTAATTAAAGATATAATAAAATGTGCTAAGGAGATTTAATTCAAGATAAATTATGTCTTAAGCATAAGAATCCGTGCAAAAGAAATAAAACATAATCCTTAGGAAGAAGATATTGTTGAGACATATTAAGAGACTAAAGAGTCTAACAAGACCCTTAAAGTCCCGTTGCCGATCAGCACTATAAACATTTGATACCCAAAAACATATAAATAAGAAACTGTTGTAAATTGAAGAAACGCAAAATAAACAAGATATTGAGAATGTATACAGATTGCTATCTTTTCTTCATATGCTTTTTTTTGTGTGTATATAATACAAGCTTAAAATCCTCTATTTATAGGTAGAAAAGCCATTATAAATTAATTGTATCGATAAATGAGAAGAGATAAAACACAAGTATTTAAGGAGAGTTTTGAAGTAATTAGTGAAAAGATGCAATTGAACATCCATAACTTAATTTATTTATAACAAAAACTTGTTTTTAATTTATTTCTAACAAAAACTTGTTTATGATAACTTTTACTAAGATATTAACTATATAATATATTATTATGATATTGAGATCAATTTATTTAATTTATCACATTTTATTTAGTTTCAATTAAACAATTTTTATATAAATTCATTTAACTAACAATTAATTTGTATTATTTTTCTAAAAAAAATGGAACTAGCTAGTGATTATAATTTTTAGTATATTTTATGATATTATATACGTGACGTGTTTACAGTAATATATTTGTTTACTTACTATATATATACATTGTTAGATTGAACTACTTATAAACTATTCAGTAACTATCTGGGATTGTACGGGTAAAAATAATAGTTAACGATTAATAATAGTGTACTATATATAATTAAGGTTACCGCTCTCCAATCCGATACGCATTGTATTCATTGATAGTCCTAGAGCTGGATCTCTCTTGCTCCCGCCCCCCAAATCTTGCCCCTCGTAATTGTTCGCAGAATATCAATCATAATATAGAAGCCATGTCACCTTGTTGCTCTCCTTCACAAGGCGGTGCTCCGACAGAGCAAGGAAGGAGTGGCTGTCGATGCCGACGTCCAAAGCTAGCACCACCACTGATAAATCGTCTCCTGCCTTCTCTGCCAATTTGGATAGCTAAAGCTGTTTTGTTTTCCTTCACTAAAATTGTCCTTCAAATTTAAACGTTTGACTTTTACCCGCGGATCATAGATTCATAGTTCCAACTTATAAGGACCACGCGGCGTATGGTGCAAATGATTAAAAAAATAGGAGAACTCCTTTCGTTTCAAACCAAAATGGAAAGGTAAAGTGGCAGCAGGTGTAGGATAAACAAACTTTCCCCATGGATACATCTCGGTCGTCTAAACAAATCATAGTTAATACGGTCGCTGTGCAAAACCATTCACCCCACTATCACCCCCCACCCCTGGCCCGCAAATCAGACTTCCCCTGGGGATAGTTTCTCTTTCAATTTTTACTGCGCAGAGTATGATAAAATAGAGAAGCACGGCGCGTATGGTAAACAAATGATTAAAAAGAAAAAAAAGAAATCATTTCGTTCCATTCTTAGATAGTTAGAAGTTCGCCATGGAAACGGCATAAAGGGATACAAGGAAACCTTTCCCTACTTTTCCCACTGGCCCACAAATTCCCCGGGATAACTTCTCTTATTAATACTGTCCACTTCCAAGTGAAAAACTTAAATTTTAGCTCCGCGTTTCACATCATGAGCAACGTCCTATCTGGAGGTATATTTGATCATATCTAAATGCAAAATTAAAATTTTTGTGGTAAGATTATGTTCCGTTTAACAGAAAAATTCTCCCCCCAACTCTAAAATATTTTAAGTGGTGAACACAGATGATGGGCTACAAAGCATAAGGCTTATTTTTCATGCTCTGATCACCATTGGTTTTCTCAAGGAGAAATTTAAAGATATACCAACTGTGGATGTTTATCAAGGTACTTTATTACTCGATTTTAGCTCCCTTTGTATCTAACCCCACTTCCAACTCTAAACCGTAAACCCTATAATTTTCTTTGAGTGGGAACTAACAACAGATGACTGGAAGGAACAATTGAAAGACCAAGATGAAGCATGGATAATTACTCCACTTCACTATTTTCCCGGAGGTAAGAGAATTCATAGAAAGACACCAGGAGGTGGCACATGGGACAATCGTGACCAGAAAGAGAAGAACTATGAAAAGACCACTTGGTGTGAGCGCAAGTTCAAATATATTGAAAGCACAAATGAACAGCAAGCCACAAACAATGGAACGGGACTTAAAAAATACACCATGATTGAGTACTTCCCCAATAAGGAGGATAAGGTAAAGAATGAAACCCCATATTGGAATGAAAGTGTACTTAATTTTCTCTTGTTTATATTTAAACTCATCTCTAATTAAAACCACAATATTCCAATTGATTTCAGCCCCAGTATGCTCTATGCCGAATTACTGTAGATAATAAGAAGTCTGCCCATGACAGGCCACCATCGAACTCTCAGCAGCCAAAGATCAAGGTAAATTAATGCCCTTCTGATCGTAGGTATAGATATATAGTTGAATAGTTTCCATTTGATCCACTGGTTCAACTAACTCTTCATAATCTACGTTGGGATGTTGTTTTTGTTTGTCCTTTTTCCACCAATTTTTCTTTGTTTTCTAGATTTCACCTTGTACAGACATTTCACATAATCGGTTAATAATCTTCATGAATTGAAGTTAGCTCCGATATACTTTTTTTCTCAATTGAATGTATCTCTACATCCATAGCAGCACAGTACCATTTGTCATCTTTAATCGTCGCCTTCATCTAAAAGAGACATCAAATGCAACTCATTTGTCGCCTCATATACTTCCTTATGCTTCTTGTTTTCGACGTTCTAGCATCATCATGCAAGGAGGATGCATCAGATGTTGTATTTAATTATATGTGGCATGCGTCTTGGTATTTGCATCTCAAGTATTGTCTTCTCATGAAAAACCTCCAACATAGAACTTGAATCCCAAAAACGCATGGTAAATGCCCCTTGTGATCGTACGTAGAGCTAATGTTTCACAGTAGGATTTTGTCCTCTATATACACATGCATAGATGCATTTGATTCATGCATAAAATATTAGACTTCAATTTAAACTTTTAAATCACCAAGTCACTAACTGGTTTTCGATGATAACAACTCCATTAATGCAGGAAATTGAACACACAGACAGCAACAATGGGGACAAAGGTGAAACTCCCCTATCCCACGAATCCATGCAACAAGGTAAACCATGCTATGACAGACAGCTATAATTTTAGACAAATCATAGTTTCTAATATATAGCAACCACAGCAGCGAGCAGCAATAGCAGAATAGCCAATAATCCAGAAAATGCTATATGCAAGGCAATGAAAATAACTAGGCAGTTTAATTAGCCTAAGTTAAAAAAATGAAAACAAGAAGAAGGGTAGGGCCAATAAATTCATGATTTCTGGGAGGTTATTCTAGACGTAATGCAAGTTTCGAAAGGATAACTAAGGTATCAAGTAACTCAATATTTGTAATGCATAGTTATATTAAAACAATATTGTTAATAACAGTATCCCGTCGGACGGACGGGATACTGTTAAGTGATTAATCGGTATGCAGTCGATTAAGAGGAATTTTGAGGATAATTTTGTGTTTTCATTAAAATTACATGCATTAATTTACTTGTAGTTACTAAAAATAATTAATTTAACTCATCAAACTTATCAAATAATTATTTTAACTTAGTTTCATTGTTAATTAATAAAATTATATAAAATTGTCATTTAGAAAAACTCAGATAAGACAAGACAAAATATAAATGCAGAAAAATAATAATAAAATGACTAAATATTTGGCAAATATAAACGGAAAATGGGCGATTCGTAAAGGTTAGGTCATCGCAAAGGACTCATTGTAACCTTTGCCATGCGCTCTTTTCTATTTTGCATTATTTCCCAGTTATATTCTTTTTAATTTCATCCTATATTGGCACCGCAGGTGGTAACTTTGAAAATGCTACAGGTTACTATAATCAGTCTAATCTTGAGGTAATCCAGGACACATTGAATGTTTTCATAAATTAATGCATTATATCATTTTTGGCGTTCTTCACACTGGCATAACTTTATGCGCAGATGTGCATTGCACAATTTGTACAGGGAGAAGAACTAAGTGAATTTAGGAAGCGTTTTTCAAAGGCTCACATACTTCAGGTAAACCAAGATAAATATCCTTAGAAATCTAGACAACCTCAAGCATTACTAGTTTCTCTACATGATCCACATTTTAAGCAACATATGGTTCACACTTTTTAAACTAACCAACCGGTTAGCAATACTAGTTATTGCTGCCGATAAGGCTGAGGTGAAATTATTCTAATGAGAAAAAAATAACCATTAAATATTTATATCTTCATTTGGTACCTTCCAAATTATCAATCAGTTACAAGATGGGCTTTACAGGTTTTCTCCTTTTTAATTGATAATGTGAGACAATTATATTTTTTTTGTTTTATAAGTATATATAGTGATGTACATATATAATTATCTCATCGTTAATTACACAATCACTTTTGTCCACCCCAGATAATCTTCTGTACCAATTTTTGCACTTGAAGGTTTTTTCTCGGGAGATGGATGAAATTGAAATACCAGATGCAAGCCCAAAGGAGCACAGTACTGAAGCAGCAGTGAGGAATCCGTAAGAAAACTTTTCCATAAGGAACTCATTCACATGCATAACTAATTCTAGATTTTAGGATTTAAGTTTAGGGTTTAGGGTTTAGGGCATGGCCCTTATTTTCCTCAAAAAAAATTATAGAGACAAGACCATAGGTTTAATGATCTTAATGAGTGTGTTCGATAATATATACTTAGACCCGAGAGCTGCGGATAGTGTCTTATGAAGAATAACAATAGCAGCTGGTTACTGGCTAGTCAGTCCAATTTTGTAGCTTCTAGCTGGTGATGGTTTTTGTTTGTTTCGTACTGATGATCCAGCGCTTGTGCTGCTGTTTTGTGATGGTACTAGGGTTTTTTTTTTTTTTGATAAAAAAGGCATAACCCGTTTCATTTCGAAACATAAACAGTGTTTACATAATAGTAAGGATGGATTGCAAACTAACATAAGAGCACAAAACCACGGAATAAGCAAAACAGCAACAAAAGCACAGTATCACAAAATGGTAGTAATATCTCAGAATAGCACAACTAAAGTTTTGTATTATAGAAAGCGCCAATTAGGGAGAAGAGCCAGTGTCATCGTCCACCTGAGCTTGAATCTGAAGAACTGGAGGCGAAGGTTCCGCTTGAACAGGGATGAGAGTGATGTCAGCCGGCATCCATTGGTGCAGTCCTTCTTGCTCAACTCCAGTGCCTGTCCAATATAACATTGTTGTCAAAATAGAAAGAATCACTGTACGCCCAGATACACATTGACGGTTTTCAAAACAGATTAAATTTCTTTGTTTCCATATACACCAAGCCAAAGCACTGAAAGCAGTCAAAAAACTTGTCTGTTGTTTGATTGGCAATGAATAGGCAAAAGTCATGATGTCTTGGACAGTGTACCAATGGTAAAAAATATCCTGACAATCTCCTAACCAAAACCAAAGTTGGTGAACAAAGGAACATTGAATGAAGAGGTGGTCGACTGATTCATCAAGATTGCAAAAATAGCATGTAGGGGGACCATTCCATCCTTTGTCTATCAAATTGTCTTTGGTTAAGATTCTATCCTGAGTTAATAACCACATGAACACTTTGATTTTGGGGGATAACTTTGTATTCCACCACAACAAGCAATGAGGGGGTTGTATGCCCCTGAATGTAAGAAATTCATAGAGGGAATGAACAGTAAATTGGCCATGTTTTTCTTGTGTCCAGTGTACAGTATTAGTAGACTGGGATGGAGAGAAATTAAAAATAATATTTTGTAATTCCTCCCAATCTTGGGCATCCACACCAGTCAGTGTTCTTCTAAAAGAGAGACAGGAGCCCTATGAAAGAAGAACCTCTGGAAGAGTAACATCAGGAGTTGTGCATATTTTAAAAAGAAAGTAATAGTAAATTGCTAATGGGCAAGAACCATACCAAACATTAGTCCAAAATTTAACAGTAGAAGAAATACCAGGGGAGATGGTGAGGCTACAATCTAAAATGGGTTGGAGATGCATTAGACAGTCCCAAAAATGAGAAGGGGGAATATGCAAAAAGGAGTAATTAATGATAAGGGCTGTTTTCCATAGTCCCTGGTGAGCAGGATTTTTGAGTTTCCATAATCATTTGGTTAAAAGGGCAATGTTCATATGGTCTAGATTAAGGATGCCTAGATCCCCCTGTTGTTTTGGAATGCATAATGTGAGCCAGTTGAGCAAGGCATATTTTTTCTTGTTGGAGCTATATCCTTGCCATAAGAATTTCCTACGAAGAGCATCTAGTCTTTGCAGTACAGTAATTGGTCAAGTTTTTGTAAGTTAACATTTCTTTAATGGGGGAAGCTTCTGGCCGTTTTACAATCAAATCTTTTTATAAAATTCTTAATTTTGATGGTAAATTGCGGAGGATGAGGAGCTCTCCAAGGAAGGTGATCTCACAGGCGATTCCCCCCGAGGCGATCCCTACTCAAGCTTTTGCAAGGAAGACGGCTCCCACCAAGAGGACTACTAACGGTGACTGGCAAGAGATTAAACGCAAGCAGCGTTTCCCATCAAACATGAGGTTCTCCAATAGGCAAACATGGCGAAGCCCTATGTGCCATACAACTGGCGTCCCACCTATGCACAGGCAGTGCATCCAACCAGCTTTCCCCGCTCTAACCCAAACACCCGCCCAACCTCACCAGAGACACCATAGGGAACCTATTACTATGTCTCTCCTCATAGCCCGACTGAACTTCGATTCCCTCCATCACCACAATTCCCCGAATGGCAAGGCCGGTGTTTCAAATGTTGTCGTACCGGGCACTCTGTTGCAAACTGCCGTAACCAAAGGAGGTGTGGTAAGTGTTGGGCATTCGGTCATATTGGTTTGAATTGTGAGAAGATGGACAGCAGGGACAACAATAAAGTTCTTGTTGTTGCTAATAAGGGTGAGCCAGGATTTGAGGAACTCCTAGCAGATCCTAGACCATATCCGCCGCCTCTTATGCCAGAGGGAAGACCGCCAAAAGTGCACTGTTACATAGAGAGAGATGAGGATTACTTCCTTGAACTGGAAGCATTATCTAAATCTGTTGTTGTTCACAATTTGGGCTTTCAATGGGATTTATCAGCAGAGCATATAGCAGATTATGCAGTGAGGACATGTTTGGTCCAAAAATCAGAAATTCAAGTAAGTGCTTTGCTGGGATCTAAGTTTTTGATTCGTTTACCACAGAGAGTGGATGCTCTAACCTTCATTCGAGCTACCCCAGCTGAAGCTTGGGATGAAGGACTCTGCTAGATGAAGCGGCAATCATTGTTCCTAGGTTTAAAATTCTTCTGGAACTAATTGGGGTGCCAATTATTCTCTGGCGAGAAATACATTTGGTGAAGGCAGTGAGTCAATTTGGCGTGTATTTGGGATCACTAGAACAAGAGAGTCCTAATAGCTTTAAATCATGGATGGTGGCAATTGGTACCGATGACTTAGAAAAAATTCCAGAGTCAATTGCCATGCATGTAGGGGGTATGGAATTTGCGGTTCTGGTAAGGCCAATTATTTGGAAGAGATCGGTTCTATACAGGCCTGAAGACTTCCCACCTCGACCAGAAAAAATTAAAGGACCATCCTACGAAACAGAAAGGAATTCTTCAAATGTGTATGATCATAAGGCACATGAACTTATTACTATAAGTAAGGCAGAACTTAGAGATATTTGCAAGGGCAAGAATCCAAAAGAGTTGCCGCCTGAATACCGGCAATTCGCATCTGAACTGGGGCCGGTTGAACGAAGAAGACAATGCCACACTGAACAGGGTGAATTGAGAGAGAAGAATAACGGAAAAGGTGTAGCGGGTCAATTGCCAACCATACCTACCACACGAAGGCAACAAGAGCATGTGCACAGCCAAAGGAAACTGTCATTTCAAGAAGGATCTTCTTCGAATCAGGAAAGGTCTAATGATACTCATATTGATTGCACACCTGGCATGAACATTGATACTATACCGCAAGGTGAAGCGGATCCTATAGAAGCAAATGTTGTATTGCCCCACGAAGGTTTGGATAAAACTATTCCCATGGAATCCCAACAGTAGGCTGTGCTCATGACAGTTTCCAAATTAGCTGAGGTGCAATCTCCAAAATTGATGCAGCGTGGGGTTCCCAAAATTGCCTCTATTACAGTTGGTGAGCAATCTTCTCTCCAGATTATGCGTTATAGTGAAAAAAACTCATTTAATGGTGCATTAAAAGCTTCCATGCAAAAAGGAAAGACAGTCTTGCAGCACCCAGCTGATGAGGTAATGCTTAATTCGAATTTAGATATTGCTAATAAGGAAGTTATTCTCTCTAAGGCACTACATCCGGAGGTTTCTCAAAATTCCAGCACAGCTGTTACTCTTAAAGAATTATGATTCTTAGCCAAGAAAAAAAGGAGTTCAAATGAGCAAAAGGCTGGGCTGAGTTCAAGGCCTGTACAGAAATTCAAGAGGATTACAGCAGGATCCACTCTCAAGCCTTTGAAGCCTGCAGGCCAGAAAAAAAAAAAGGGTTCCTCTACCACTAAACAATAGGCCTCCAAAACGGGCACAAGTGCATCTCAATTCAGAGGGCTACTTTGAAGTGAGAGTTAATTCAGAGGGCAAATTAGCAAATGGATGCGGCCTCAAAGAAGCTGATGTTCAAGCTCTAGTTGATGTGGACAATACCAAACGAATTGAAGCACAGAAATGCAAGGAGAAGGAGAAGGCTGATGCTGAAGCAAACATTGAGCAGAATTTTGACTCTAAAATGGAAGAAGTTATGTCACGTTTTGAACTAGACACTTCTGATGAGGAAGCTCTAGCACGGTTTGAGGAGGAAGAGACCCTCCTGGCTGATGAGAACTAATTTTTAGTTTCTTTGTTGTTTATTTTTTGAAGTCTATTTTTCCATTTTTTAATGAGTACCGAAATTAAAAAATTCAAGGTTTTGTCGTGGAATTGTAGGGGTTTAGGGGATTTGAACAAGTGTAGGGTTGTATGTGATGTAATAAGAAAATCCCGCTGTGATGTTTGCATGTTGCAAGAGACAAAATGGAATGAACTAGATTTTAACATTTACTCGAGGGTTCTACCAACTTTTTTTGAAAGAAACTGTGTGGCAATTGATGCTATCAATAGTTCGGGGGGTTGTTTAATTTCTTGGAAGCGGAATTATGAACTAATCTCGTGTTGGTCCACTCCACACACTTGTTCGGCTTTGCTTAGACAAGCTCAAACAGGAGGTAGGATATTATTTACTAATGTTTATGGCCCGACAGATGACTTGAGTAAATTGGCTTTTTTGAATGAGATTAAAGGGGTCTCTCAAATGGTGCAAGGACCGTGGGTGTTGGGAGGAGATTTTAATATGGTTCGTTCGTTGGTTGATAGATCTGGAGACATGCGTGGTCTCTCACTGATGTGTTCTTTTAATGATTTGTTTAGGGATATTGAAGTTGTGGATGTTCCTTTAAAAAATAGAATTTTCACTTACTCAAACAAAAGGCCGCAACCCTCTTTCTCCAAGCTAGATAGAATCTTCATATCAACAGAAATAGGCACCATTTTTCCTTTAATTTCGTTGGAGGCTCTTGAAATGACAGTTTCTGCTCATTCACCCTTGTTGTTATCTTGTTCTAATCCACAACCATCAAGGAGGCCTTGTCAGTTAGAGCTTTTTTGGCTAAAGAACCCGACCAACAGAGAGATGATCAAGCAAATCTGGAATTCATCTGAACACAATGGGCAAGCACCGATTACAGCTTTTCAAGCTAAGAAGAAAGAAGGAATTTAGAAGAGTATGAATTTCGGTTTAGGCTTATGGTTCGCGAAAGGGCTTTCAAACTAGCTTGTATTTCAGAAGATCGATGGAAACAAAGATCTCGTTGTTATTGGCTAACAAATGGTGATAGAAATACTCGATTTTTTCATGCTTTTGCCTCATCCAGAAAGCATAGAAATCGGATGCGCAAACTGGCCCATGGGGGAGCCAAAATTTATGAGGCAAAACAGATATGTTGTGCTTTTAGGGATCATATGGTGGGGTTACTTGGTACTGAAATTGATACTTTAAACTTTCAACCAACAGCTCTATATAATTCTGATACTGATTTGGATGGTTTAGATGGATATTTTACAGAAATTGAAATTTTCTATGCTATCAAACAATTAGCTAGAAATAAGGCCTCGGGGCCGGATGGCATTCCAAATGAGTTTGTGCAAAAATTTTGGCCAAAAATGAAAGAGTATATTATTTCAATGGTGCAGCAATTTCATTTCAATAATCTTGAGTTCAAGGGAATTAATAGGGCCAACTTGGTAATGATACCGAAAAAGGATGTGTCAGTGGGAGTTGGAGACTTTCGACCTATTAGCGTGATTAATTTAATCCCAAAAATCATTTCGAAATTGTTGGCAAATAGACTTAGCTACAAACTCTCTGATCTCATTTCGCCAAATCAAACGGCGTTCATCAAGAGAAGGCAAATTGCTGAAAATTTCAACACAACACGTGAGATCATTCACCATCTGTCTAAATCAAAAAGAAAGACCGTCTTCATTAAAATTGATTTTGCAAAAAATTTTGACTCGGTAAGTTAGAAGTTTTTGCTCAATGTGATGAGGGCAAGGGGATTTCCTCCTAACTGGTTAAGTTGGATCCGAAATTTATGGGAATCAGCTACTTCACGAGTTGTTGTTAATGATGAGATGTCGGAATATTTCGACCATAAGAGAGGTTTGAGACAGGGAGACCTCCTCTCTCCAATGTTGTTCAATGTGGCGGTGGATGTCTTGCAAAGGATGATAGGTAAAATTAATCAAAATTTATCTAAATTTTTATCTCGCAGGTTGAGAGAAGCAGCGATTGCTTTACAATACGCCGATGATAAGGCTATAATTGCTAATGCGGATGAAGAGACCTTGATATCACTCAAAATCATCTTACGGATGTTTACAGCAATTTTGGGACTGCACATTAATTATGAGAAAAGTGTGTGGATTCCGATCAATATGCAAGAGGAGGAATGCATACGTGCCAATCTGATTTTGGGTTGTCGGCGCTCTAATTTTCCAACAGTTTATTTGGGAATGCCCCTCACCATTACAAAGCCAACAAAGGACCTGTTTATGCCATTAATACAAAGGTTTGAAAGCAAATTAGAAGGTTGGAAAGGCAAACTGATTTCAAGGGGCGATAGGTTGCAACTCATAAATTCAGTTCTTTCTTCAATCCCTATTTACTTCATGTCTTGTTTTCAATTGCCTAAATGGGTCATTAAGAGGGTGGATAAAATCAGAAGAGGGTTCTTATGGGGTAAGAATGATAACAATAAAACTGGTATCTCTTTAATTAACTGGGATACGGTTTGTTTACCAAAGGAGTGGGGAGGTATGGGAATTTGCAATTTGAGATTGAGGAATATATCATTACTCTTGAGATGGTGGTGGAGGTTGCATTCAAGTTTGAACTGTTTATGGACGGATAAGATGATTGTTCTAAAACAGAAATCAGATTTGGAAGGGGCTATAAGGTGGATAAAGTCGGGTTCCTTCTTCTGGGGAGCCTTATTAGCCATGATTCCAATCTTTAAATGGTCTACTATTGAGGTCAGCAGTACAGATCAGATGGTGTGGCGTTGGGAAATCAACGAGCATTACTCGGCAAAGTCAGCATACGCAGTACTGGTAGGAAGAGGCAAGATTGCGTGGCCCTATGCTCATACATGGAGATATAAGGTTCCGCCAACTGTACGTATCTTCACTTATCTCCTACTTAAGAAAAGATTGCTCACTCGGAAGATGATGGCAAGGAGAGGCTTCCCATGCTCTCCAATATGTCAGACTTGTGGATTGCGTAAGATAGAGTCGATAATGCATCTGTTTTTTAAATGTCCAAAGGCAGTCAGATTGTGGAATAGAATGGAGACCATCATAGGTGTGCGTCTCATGTCGGCAGCGAATACAGTGGTTGATACTCGGAACAAATCTGGTTCTAATGCAGCCAACTCTGGTATGGGGAAAAAACAGTGGTCGGTATACTTCATCTCAACTTGCTGGTCAATTTGGAAGCAACGAAATAAGAGGATTTTTGAGGGCAAGGAAACACCACTCAAGATGATTGAAGAGTGCACGCTGCAAGAAGCCAAACTGTGGATACAAAATTGTTAACTTATTTTCATTGTGTTGTTGATTGGCAATATCACTGATGAATTTTTCTATTTTTTTATTTTTTGTATGAATTATCACTGACAGCCACTGTCAGCATTTTCAAAAAAAACATTTCTTTAATGAAATGGGCTTTGGTCTTTTAATAAATATATATATATATATATATATATATATATATATATATATACACTTGCATATATTTGTCACCAAAATTCAGAAAGTTACTAACAGATAATCCTGGAACTTTCATATTTTTCATGTATATAAGTTTGACACTTGATAACTATTGTAAAGTTATTAATTAAATTACGGATATGAAAATTGTAGATCAGCTCCTTCATTCAAAAAAAGAAAATTGTAGATCAGCTCCAGAACTTGAGAACCAATTAACAATATATAGAGGCATCATAAGTTATGGACTTTAATTTGGGATTATGCATGATAACTATAAGCTATTCCTGTCTCAAACCTTATATTATAGTAATCATACTGATACACTTGTACTCCAATGTTGTACCATAACAACTTGTTTACATTTATTTCTTCTTCAGTAGGAAACGTGGTCGTTGCACTTCCACCAACACAATGGAAGCAGCAGGTACATCCCCACAAGGCCAAGAACAAGTCAAAGTTGAGGTAATGGTAGAATCATGTGCATATTTTTTTTTTAACTTGAATCATGTACATGTTGACAGCATTTTCATTATGACTGTGTTAAATGTTATTTAGTCAGTTTTGAGAGTGCAACATGCTTTAAATATTCACAATCGATCCTATTTTTTCCACGCGTTACTCATTTTGAATCATGAATCGATGTATTTCCATTAGTTTAATGCAATGAACTCACCTACCTTTATATGCAGATATTAGGATCAAATGCAGAAAAAATGAATTGGAGTTTGTACATTCACCTAGAAGCATGAACAAAAATAATAGGGGGGGCGGGTTTACTATACTATCAAGTAAAATTTCAGAGTTTCGGCAATCTAATGAACATAGTAATTTGTAAAAAGAATTTCAAGGGACCTAGTATACTTTGTCTTTTTTTTTGCTTGATTAGTATACTTTGTCAAAATAAAAGAAGATAATGAATTTATTTTTCTTGTATGAACTCTATGCATGTGTTTCATTTCAAGGTTAAATAAAACGATAAGTTATGCAGCTAATTACAAAGGTTATGCTCATAGTTAATAAAAATTCTCTGTGTCCTTCTTTATTGATTACTTCCATTCTTGTATTTTCTTCAAAGCCTTCTTGCTCTTTGGTTTGCTTCGGAATCGATGATTTGTACATTTGTCTTCTTGTGCAGATGTTTGTATCAAATCCATATCAAGAGAAGCCTACTAATTTGCATTGCGATACCAACAGACACTGGTCAGAGTTTGGAGAGCAAAGTACTCATCATGGAAACTGCAACAAGAAAAATGCTGAACAGGCTACAAGCACAAGCAATTTTGCAACTATTCATGAGCAACATACCGTTGAAGAACTGTTGTTGTTATGCAACTCAAATGATGTAAGTTGGACGACCTTCCTTTTTAAAATCGTTGTTTTAATAGGTTAAAAATGTTAGTAAAATATTCTTAAAAACAACAATTTTTTTAAAAATTCCCAAAAATGTAAAATTTGGTCTCCAAGTACATTTTAATATGGAGAATACTTTGAACTTTTCAGATCGTGAACTTTAAAAATGAAAATATGAGTGGAAAGTAAAACGGACATTTTACTTCTCAAAGCATGATAGTCCAACTCAAATAAGTTGAAAAGAATATTTCAGTGTTATTTCATTTACTTGTTTCCTTTCATACTTCTCTTTAAATTGATTAGTTGTTTTTTTGTGTGCATCCTTCCCAATATAATGAACTATACTTTTGTATTCGTGCACAGATGGTTGAACCGACCAAATTATATATATTTTTTAATTTTTTACTATTTATTAAGTAACTTTGAAAATCACTAATTCAAAAAAATATATAAAATTTAGTCTCCAAGCACATTTTAATATAGGAATCACATCTAACGGTTTGAATTGATCATGTAGACTTTGAAAATCGGAAAACAACTTGATTGCATGAGAGATGTTGTGCAAACGTTTTGATATTAGCCACACTCTCTCTCTCTCTCTCTCTCTCTCTCTATATATATATATATATATATAGAATTGGGTTATGGTACTCTATAGAGTAAAACAAGTTTGTACTCTATAGCACTATATTTTCATTTTAAAAATTCAAACACCGGATCCGAATCGTTCAACATGTTCTTCATATTGAAATATGCTTCGAGACCAAATTTTACATTTTTTTTAATTTTTTTACTATTTATTAAGCCACTTTGAAAATCACAGATCCAATGGTCTAGAAATTTTTACTGTTTTTTACTATTCACAGTGGATATGCGATTTTCAAAGTGACTTAATAAATAGTAAAAAAATTCCAAAAAATGTAAAATTTGGTCTCCAAGCACATTTCAATATGGAGAACATGTTGAGCCATTTGGATCGGCTATTTAAACTTTGAAAATGGAGATATAGCGTAGAGTACAAACGCATTTTACTCTATAGAGTACCGTAGTCCGACTCATATATATATATATATAGAGAGAGAGAGAGAGAGAGAGAGAGAGATGGACTATGGTACTCTGAGAGTAAAACGCCTTTGTACTCTATGCTATATCTCCATTTTAAAAATCCAAACACCCGATCCGAACGTTGAACATGTTATTCATATTGAAATGTGCTTGGAGACCAAATTTTACATTTTTTGGAATTCTTTTTGCTATTTATTAAGCCAGTTTGAAAATCTCAGATCTGCTGTGAAAAAACAGTAAAAATTTCTGAACCATTGGATCTGTGATTTTCAAAGTGGCTTAATAAATAGCAAAAAAATTCCAAAAAATGTAAATTTTGGTCTCCAAGCACATTTCAATATGAAGAACATGTTCAACGGTTCGGATCGGGTGTTTGGATATTTTAAAATGAAAATATTAAGCCGTAGAGTACCAACCCATTTTACTCTATAGAGTACCATAGCTCAATTCTATATGAGATGGACTATGGTACTTTATAGAGTAAAATGCCTTTGTACTCTATGCTATATCTCCATTTTAAAAATTCAAACACCCGATCCGAACCATTGACCATGTTCTTCATATTGAAATGTGCTTGGAGACCAAATTTTACATTTTTTGGAATTATTTGCCTATTTATTAAACCACTTTGAAAATCGCAGATCTGCTGTGAACAGTAAAAAACAGTAAAAATTTCTGGACCATTGGATCTGGGAGTTTCAAAGTAGCTTAATAAAATAGCAAAAAAATTCCACAAAATATAGCCCATTTCAATATGAAGAACATGTTCAACGGTTCGGATCGGGTGTTTGGATTTTTAAATTGAAAATATTAAGCCGTAGAGTACTAACCCATTTTACTCTATAGAGTACCATAGCTCAATTCTATATATATATATAGCAAAACTAGGGTGTGATGTGCTCACCAAGAGAGGTTGGTGAGCACACCTCCAAAAGACTATCGGATTGACTTTGAACTACGAATCCAAACTGTTAAAATTCGTGTACTTCGTGAGTGATGCATGTACATGCAAATTTTTTAAAGTTTCGAATTCATTTAGCATATGGTCAAGCGATCAAAACAATAAATATTTTATAAGTTAATTTTTCAATTGTTTTTTGTATTCATTTTTCATTATTTTGTTGACTGCTTGACCATTTCTAAATGAATTCAAAACTTTAAAAAATTGGCATGTACATGCATCACTCACAAAGTATATGGATTTCAACGGTTTGGATTCGTAGTTTGAAGTCAATCCAATAACTTTTTGAAGGTGTGCTCACCAACCAGGTGAGCATATCATACCCTAGTTTTGCACTCTCTCTCTCTCTCTCTCTCTATATATATATCATTTAATGTTCAACAAATGTTAGCGTATTTTTGTCATTTAATTTCAACAGATAATATTAGTGTGATTTCATTTACATGTTTTCTTTCATACTTTTATTTTAACTGATTAGTCTTCTTCTATAGTTTTTGGGCATCTTGCTCAATATAATGATGATCTATATTTTTGTATTCTTGTACAGATGTTTGGACAGAATGTACAGGACTCTCATAATTTCAATGAGAATTATACAGAGCCAATTACGGAGAACAGGTATTACCTTCCCAGCTACAACCAGAATATAATTGCACCTGGTCCAACCCGAACCTATTATGCTCCTACAGTGCCACCGATTACCGATCAAGGCACATATAATGCATTCGAAGAAGAACAGTCTTCACTTTGTAACATTCAACATGGGCAGGTTAAAAAGATTCTTTCCTTTTTCTTGTTAACAAATTATCTATACATTTAAGAGAAATTTAGATATATACCCATCATAACTTACATTAATTAGATATTTCCCCATCTAAACTTGAAAATTAGTTATTTACCTATCTAAACTTACTCATTTTATCCATTTCTGAATTTTTCCACTAAAAAATACATATTAATAGTGATTAAAACTTACACTGACAATTTTATATGTATCCTCCGTCTCTTTCACCGCTGTTTCTCTTCTCTCATCTCCTCGAGTACTGTCTTTCTACTCCCTTTAGTAAGTTATTTGACTCAGAGAAGTCAAAAGAGATGGAGGATTGAAATGTGAAAACATACCTAATGAGAGTGAAACAGAACTTGATCAGTCAGAAGTATGGATTTAACTTGCTCAATATAATGATGATCTATACTTTTGTATTCTTGTACAGGTGTTTGAACAGAATGTACAGGATACTCATAATTTCAATGCGAATTCTACAGAGCCAACCGAGAACAGGTGTTACCTTCCCGGCTACAACCATAATATAATTGCACCCGGTCCAACCCCAAGCTATTATGCACCTACTGTGCCACTGATTACCGATCAGGGTACATATAATCTATTCGAAGAACAACATGGGCAGGTTGAAAAGTTTCTTTCTTTTTCTTGTTAACAAATTTACTATATTACATTTAATGTTCAACAATGGTTAGCATATATTTTGCCTTGAATTTCATTTGGTAAATACATATAGGTTATACTTGCGATTACCTAGAATTCAGTATTCCAGAATTCCAGTGCGCTTTCATTTATTTGTTTTATTTTATACTTTTCTTTTACTGGATTAGTGTTGTCCTTTTTGGCTTCCTGCTCAATATAATGATATACACTTTTGTATTCTTGTACAGATGTTTGAACCGATTGCAAATGTACAAGAGCCTAATAATATATCTCTTCACTTCATTGCGAATTCTACAGAGCCAGTGGAAAACAGTAATCACCTTCCCAGCTATAACCAGAATACAATTGCACCTGGTCCAAGCACAATCAATTGGAGAACTACTGAGCCCGAGAACATGGATTGGATGAACAATATGGATTTAGCAGATTGATTGGAATAGTCTTGTACGCTGAGTTTGTTGCACAAGTTTTTTTGGTTATTTGTGGTTGTAATTTATATTATGTATATATGTTGATGAAAGGGAATTCGGAATAACAGCACCTGTTTTTCTCCCTCTCTCTCTCTATATCTCTCCTATTTTTGGAGAGAGAGTCTTGTTTAGAGAGAGAGAGAGAGTGAATTTTCAAAAAAAAAAAAAGAGGAGAGAGAGTGAGAGAATTTTGTATTTATTAGTTATACATTGATACTGTTTGTGAAAGGTTGTTTCATTATTTTGTGCTGTTAAATTTACATTAGGGATGAGGATCATGCTTTCTATTTTTTAATTGGCTGGAGAATTTAGGTACCTTCCAACTATTACCAAATTTCCTATTTTCTCCTTCAACTCTTTAATTTATTATATAGCTTAAAATGGCAATCCGAAAACAAAATATTGGGAACATCACTGAGACAAGTGATTAGGTCCGGTCAGAAAGAATTACAATGACACAACTAGTTCAACTAATACATCACTCAAAGAGAAACAAGTTCAACTCAAAAAAGGATAAATAGTAGATAAATTTTACTTGAACATATAATTTTGGTAATATTTCATAAGCTTGCTTGAACCCCAAAAGTTACCTAAATGCTAAATAGTAATCCTACTCTAAACTATTTTTACTACTTCCAATCGATTATAGACTTATAATCTCCTAAAGACTATCAAAAGACCTCCTATAAACCTCTGGACAGATTGACCTTCTCCGATTAAAGCTGTCATATATTTCTCAATTCATCTAATCATCGAGATCTTACGTTTTCTACAAAGACAATAAAGATCTCTACAACAGTTATGAAGACCTCAGATCGATCCGAACTAAGATAACTGACGAAAAATAGTTACAAAGAAAGAGAAGTAAAACAAAACTGCAGTGATCTTTTTTTTTTTTAAAACTTGGTAGATGCTACCAAGATTGTATTAATAAATGTGATTACAACATCCAAACCTACTGAATTACACAATTAACTATGTTTGACCATGAGCAAGGCTCCCACCAGTTCCCCTTCCCAAAACATGCCTCTTGCCAACTGTACTGGTACAATACCGAGACCACACCACAGCATCTTCCTTGGCCCGATTATATACAACCACTGTCGGAGTCTTGACACCCCGAAAGATCACATCATTCCTTTGCTTCCATAATGCCCATAGTACTGCCATGAAAGCCGAAGCCCATTTATTCCTATTTTGCCCCTGTGCACACAAATTGGCTTGAAGGGATGCCTCCCATGTCTCTGTGACTGTCGAAGCATGGTTAAAAAGGTTGCGACATCGTCCCCATACCTCCAGCGCATTTGGGCATTCAAAAAATAGGTGTTGAGAAGATTCAATAGGAAAATTACACAGAACGCACCTCATGTCACATTGCACCCCTCTTTGCTGCAATATGTCATGTGTAAGAATCCTATCCTGGAGCAATAGGTAGCAGAAAAACTTCACCTTTGATGGCGCAGATGCAGCCCACAGCTCCTTAAATTTCCATCCAACTTTACCAGCAGAGATAATGGTGATATACAGGGAAGAAGCTGAGTAATTCCCTGTTGGGGACCAGCGCCAGAGGCAGAGGTCCGAACCCCCTGTCAGTACCGGAATAGGTACCGGTTCTGTATCAGTGTTTTGTACAAAACTGCAGTGATCAGTTTTAGAAAAATAAGGATTTCTCCAAAATTTTCTCTACAAACCACTGTTGGTTCTGATACGGCAAAGAAATAATTTAAAGGAAAATAAAAACAACACTGTTTGTGGCACTAATAAAAACAAAATAAATCAGAAACAACACAGAAATAAATTCAAACGAAAAGCAACCTTGTGGTTCACATACCACTGTTGGTTGATTCAAATCAATGAAGAAAAGGTAACGATATATCTTGCAGCGGAAATCTCTAGATCATTTGAAGATATAATACGATTTGTTGAGCTTATCTCTCTATTCTGCAATCTAGATGCCAAACAAATCAAATTTCTCAATATGTGGACTTAACTAAAAAATTAAGATTTAATATGTAAAAAATACAAATTAAATATTTAACAGACAAAAATCTCTCTAATAATATAAAATATGAGTTATGCTTGTTTTCTGAAGTCCAACGGTCGTATTTATAGACAAAACAGACATGCTAACAGAAAACTGCGCAGGAGGCTGTTAGGACCATAACCTTACTCATCCATGTGCACATGATCCAGAATGCGACCCGTTTGGACCCCGTTCTATGACCCGCCAGCGCCAAAAATGGTTCATTATTCGGATCCGGTACAACCTGTAAGGATACCCCCAGGTCCTCCTCTGTTCTGCTTCAGCAATTTTTATTGTAGTCATATATTGTTCATTTTAGGTCCGATTTGACCCATTTTCTAACCGTATCGATCCATTATCTATGTAGAAGATGAAGATACATTCCACTACTCAAAAATATCATTTTCACATGTTTATTTTAATATAATTCAACAGATTTCAATGGAAATAATCAAATAATTAGGCTGGTTCTCAGTTTTACCCCAAAAAAAGGTTTTTTTGCCATATTACACTGCATCATCTTTCTTTTTCCTTTTTTTCATAGCACTACTTGCTTCATCTGAGGGTAATTGTTGGGTTTGTGCGCGGGCTTTTTGTTTATAAGATCATGATCCATAATTCGGCCCATATAAAGGCCCGTTCCGGGCCATTTATTGTATCTGAAATGGTGTAAAATGCTTATAAGATCAGATCGCGAGGGGGGACACGGCCTGCTACTGGGATTCGTGTCCTCTGAGATATCTCAATTTTGCGTGACCGACGTGTCCGGTGCCTTTTCGGGGGAACGTAGGGGGCCAGTACTATTTGTGCTTTGAGATTCGTGCAGAACGTAATTGAACGCTTAAGATATTCCAAAAAGTCACGCAAAATTTGAGATATCTCAGAGGATGCGAATTCCTCCTACTGCTATGTTTTAGATGTAGCTGATAAGTCGCTGGGTCTAGATGCACTACATTGTCAATTTTTCGAGGATCATTGGTATTTTATGGGGCTGAAAATAACCCGCATGATTCAAAATGCTTTTATTGAAATTTTTTCAGACAGATCATCGTTGACAATGATAAGTTCGTTATTCGAAATTAATTTGATATGATTTAAAATTCATAAATATTATATGAACTGCATTGGTTATAATGAAATGATCTAACTATTACTGGTCTTCCGAAAGTGTACTATTTTGTTAGAAAAAGAACACCATAAGCACTTGGAGAAGCAATTCAGGTAATTAATCTGAATATTTATAAAAAGCAAAGTATAATTGTAGTGCTAATTAATTTTTTTAAGAAACTGTTGTTTTGCCACGGTTTTTTATTCCATTCATTCCATAAATCAATAAATAGATAATTTTTTTTTTTTGGATGGAGAGTGGAAATGGAAAACAGAAACAAAATGGTTTATAGTGTTGAAAGGGCTGTTTGGACCAAAAATAATAATCTATGGGTTCATTTAAATCAAAGTTCAAAAGTTCAAAAGTTCAAAACAAACTTTTCTTCAGACGAAATTGCGATGCAAGAACTTTATTAATTTCCATATAATTCCCTTCTCCTCCCCTCTCTGCACCGGAAGAAAATATAAAAAAAAAAAAATCACTATTATTTTTTGTTAGATAGGGACAAAATCACTGTATTTGAATGGTCTACAAGCAATAATTTTATACTTATCTAAAAAAATAGTAATAAATTTTAAAATAGAAAATTTGATCTCTAAATATATTTTGATATCGACATCATGTTAAGTAGTTTGGATTGATAATTTGAACTTTGAAAACATAAATATAAATGTGAGGCATAATTTCAAAATTAATAGAACATTTTAACCCTGCTCTAAAATAAATATTAATTTATACAAATGTGAGGCATGATTACAAACTAATAGAAAATTGTAACTCTATTATAAAATAAATATTAATTAATATTTTTATCATCTAATACGCTCTCTGATCAGGTCCAAATGCATCATGTCGAATCCGGATTAAACACAACGGATAATTTTGAAGATTGAAAAACGGTATATATGACGAACTGAATCTCTCCAGTACTTCTACGACCGGAGAAGAAGCCGTCATTAACCTCGACCAGTAAGTACTCTGTTGAAAATAGTACTTGGCAATGTTATCAGGTACTCAATTCTTACCAAACTATTCTCAGTTAAAAATATTCATATAAACTTCAATTAAAAAAAGTGCCCTATTATTAAATTGCTTTTGAATGTAATAAAATTAAAGAAAATTATAGGAAGTTTTGACTGTGTCGAGAAGAATCTTGTTTCTTAATAAAGAGCGTTAAAGAAGACATGGATACTGAATAAACATTTTATTTAATTTGTTTTAGTATGCTTTCTTAGTAGGTTTTTTTTTTTAATTTCGTTGCATTCATGCCTTCATAAATTTCGAAATTTTCAATGAAACATTCCATTTTATGAATGTTTGCCCTTTAATTTCTTGGCACTTGCTCGCCTAATTAAGATCAGGAAAATGATGGCCTTCTTTCTAATGTTTAAACCTTGAGATTGGTTGTCACATGTCATGTAATGGACTTAATTATAGTTATCTGGCTTTACGAATAGTGTACTAAATCATGTAATAGATTTTTTTAGTATTTTCTTTTTTTAAGGTTAAAGGACCAGTAGTCCGTTAACAATATACTTTGTTAATTATCTGGCTTTATTATTATTGCACTAATTAAAACTATACTTGTTTAAAGTTTGCATATAAATTACTGCTAGATGGAAAATTTTCAAAACAGATTTGTGTTGCAAGTGTAGAATAAGCTATTTGTGTTCATTAAAACTTTTGCATTCAAACTGGTAACTCTGGAATATATATGCCACATATGGTTTTTGTGGAATATGAATAATCCAATCCCCAATTAGTGTAGAAATGAAAGGTTCTGGTTTTGCTATTCTCCATATGAAATTATGAAATTTGGTAACATGTCTATACACTAAATCCTACATAACCATTGACCAAAAGGTCATGATTAGTTGTTGAGTAAAGTTACTCCGGATTAAATTTCTTATTCCAAACTAAGGTGGATTAAAATAATCATGTTTGATTGGAATTTAGTTATAATTTGGTAGAGTAAGCTAATGAAAAGACAAAAATTATCAAATAATGTTACTCTAATTGCGGGACCCACAAGTAGAGTAAATTACTCCACCTAAAGAGGTGGAGTAACTTAATCCGAATTAACTTAAATACTACTCCATCTTACTCCTTCAAATTTACTTTTCATTTGACTTCTTAAAGGTGGATTAAAAAGTTTACTCTACTACTTACTCCACAACCAAACATGACCAAAGAGATTAATTGTTGGAATATTACACGATTATTCCACAGGAGAAAATGAAAACTAGTTACCGTAATCTATGTGCAGAATCACAAGTACTGGCAGTGTAAAAAGGCCATTCAACGAAGAAAAAAACTATTAAATAATAATAAATAGGTGGATGGAAATAAATGCCGAGTACTCCCTATAAATTAGAACTATTTAGGTTTATCTTTTAAAAAAATTAATTTTTCCAAGAACTTATATATTAGTCTACTCATATAAAAGAAAATTATTGAACACTTATTTATCCAGTCCCTAGCTCTCAATTTTCAGGTTCCACCCCTGCAAACCATAGATGGCACTCAGCCACTCAGCCCAACTTGTAACCATGTTAACCTTTACCATACAAATACTAGCGGAATTCAGGACTTAGTTCTTATGCAGTTTACAACAGTATAAATATTTCATTGTCCAAGATAATTTCATATAGATGAAATTCAGCTAGCTGGTGATTCTATTTTCAGTGTATATATGACACTTCTAAGATTTTTTTTTTCTTCAAATTATGCACTACAGAATTTTCTGTGTGCCAAAAACAACCTGCACCTGAAGCATTAAAACCAAGGTTTTTCAACCTAAGGTGGGTACAAGACAAGAAAAACAGTAGTGCCTAAAAGGGCCTCAAAAATCCATAAACCTAAAAAGGGTGGGAGTTGACATCGAATTCAGATCCAGTGAAGTAACCCAATTTTTGGGTTTTAGATCGGAACCGTCCGATTCAAATCAGATGGTTCTAATCCAAACCCAAAAATTGGGTTACTTTAGGGGATCCGGACGTCGACATCTCTACTGTCCTATTTGCTGTCTGTTCATCCACTTGTTTTTTTTTCAACTTTCAGCATTTCAGATGTGAGACATGAACTGGCTTTTTGTAGTAAATAAATTGCCATCTTTTTTACCTGCGAACATAAAATTATATTAACTTATGGGAAAAAATTATGACCAAGCAGTACTCAGGGTCAGTATTCTATGATGTATGGGCATTTTTATAACAAAAACTAACATCATGGATAGAAAAATAAATGATCAAAATTTTAGTGCACTGTGAACTTCACTTATTTAGCTCTCTGCATTATGGGAATATTATCATTATGCTCATTCCAAAGTAGTAGCAGTTTTATCTTTGGATTTCCTTTCTAAATGCCAAAAACACTCCACATTTCTGGTAACTTTGGTTCTAGGTTCAAATGGGACACAGTATATACTGTTTTGGACAGTTGATGTGAGCCTTGGCTTTCATTTGTTTTTCATTATTTGTAAACTTTTTCTCCTTAATAGTGTTCATATCTGTGTATCAAATTTCTACCATTTCTACTGGTAAATTACGAATACCAAATAAAGTTGAGATTAAGTTATTTTCCTTCCCTTTCATTTTCCCTCTATGAGCTAAGTTGAGCAAGTCCAAAACCTGGATTAAGGAACTTAGGGCTAATTCATGCTCTTATTCCTGGATCAAGTTCCTGAATCTAGATGGACAGACCGATGTTTTTATTCATATAAAGCTTGTTCTCTTGCAAAAGGTGCAAAGTGTGTGTGTGTGTGGGGGGGGGGGTCATGTAGTAATAACCTTGAGGTTATCCTCCTTTCCTCTTGATTGTAGACGCAATTCATCAGCCAGACCCAAGCACACCCGAAAGCTCTCAGGGGAGACAAAGCCAAGTGTGACATTTATGCATGACTGCCCAACATAACAACAAACAAACATGAACAAAGTCATTCTTTTGTAAATGACATTCAAAGTGATTAAACGGGTCTAGGAGAGAGTGTTGATCACGAGAAATGACCTATCTGACAAGAGGGTCAGGTCCAAATGTTATAATTTATCAAATGCAATGTTAAATTTCATTTCACAAAATTAAAATTACAGAAAAGTGTTGGAAATTAAACAAAAAGAACTTAAAAAAAAAGCTTAAGGTGCGCAAAACCCACTAAAAATGTCCATATAAAATCCCATCTGAACTGAACATGTAAGAAATAACATGGATTAACAGATCAAGGTCAGTTCAACACTGGTGACCATTTAACAGTTTGAAGTTTGGCTCTTGCAAGTGATGATCACCAAAAGCACGAGGGCTGCAAGGCATTTTGATATGAGTATCACTTTCCTAACCCAACATAGTCTTATGCCTAGTTTTGATGCATTACAGTTTCTGATGGTGTTATGTTCTCGACCACTTGATCCCTATCTAAGATAAACAATTTCCAACTCTTACAGATGTTTAAAGTACCTTCAAATTTCGGACTTGATATGGGCATCCGGCTGGGACAAGGACGGCATCCCCAAGCTTCTGCTCAAATGTCCATGCCTCAATCCCTACAACAGCATTGAGAAGCTTTTGTAAGTTCAATAATCTTTTCATAAAAGGTATTTCCATCTACAACCCTATTAAATAAAATAAAAACACCAAAAGTATTGAACATCCATGAAACCTTAACAATAATTTTGGCAAGTAACAAGTCATATTTAATAATTTTTTAATAGATCAGAAATCTTGGACCAACCGTATTCATCCTGGAGTTTTCTTTTATGCTCCATTGTTAAATATACAGACCCATGATGAATGAGATCATCAGCCTAACAATAGAAGAAGAATAAATAAATCAATGGTCATAAGAGAAGTATCACCCATATGTTCTCATTACATTAATGCAAAAAAAGTGTTAAATGCAATTCACATGGCAAACATTTGCATCCAATATTAAAAACATATTTCATTGTTAAAAAATGTTTCCCTTATCCAGTTACTCTATTAATCCATTTTTACCTAAGCTCGAAGAAGAACTAAATCAAATGCAAGAACTAAAATAACAATGAAAACAATTAATGAAAAATATAATGCAAACCGCGTATGAGGGTGGATTGTAGCGATTTGTGAAATCTCTTGCATGCTTGGTAAGGTAATCACGCAATTTGGGGACATCTTCCCTTCGCCAGATATCCCATAGAGCACCTCCATAGTTATTAGAGGTTGTCATTTTCTGATCTTCATCTTTTTTTCCTTTATGTTTTCTCAAAATAGCATTATGCTGTTGTTCACAGAGATGTACTTCCTCAGTGTGCATTAAAATATTTACCTGGTCAAACAATGATACTACAATAAATGCCTAGAAATATTGCCAGAAATACAAAATACAAAAAATGGTCCGAATGTCTCATTTTTCTCCCTTTTCGTTTCTTATTGGAGGTGTATAAAACACCCTCAATAAGATGCCTGCCTATCTAGAAAGTACATAAAGTGGTTGACATATGATAGACATCAGCATTTCAGCCATCTTGCCATCACAGCATCTAATTCCAAATCAGATGTTCTTACATGCTGGATCCAAAGTGACAACAACATTGATGTCCGCACATGGTTATATAACAGAATGGCTATCACAACATCTAATTCCAAGTTTTCAACATCATCATTTCAGCCATCTTGCTATCACAACATCTAATTTTTAGGTACTTATTCAGAGTGACAACAACATTGATGTCTGCATATGGTTATATAACAGTGACCTCTGCATTCAGAGAATTGTAGAACTCCAGGAAAGAGATTGTTATTTCTCGCAAAAAAATTAAAAAGGAATAAAGAGAAATAATTACCACATCATGCAAGTCATAGTGAAGCTTTATAACAGAATCACCCTCTCCCAGCTCCTCGCGAACCCCATAAGCAATATCAATCTTTGGCCCTATCTGTGACCTTGGTTTAATTGGTAAATATGACACTAGATTGAGGGGCCCGCTCCAGGGGTCAGTGTATTCTGGAAATGGCAGAATATCCATAAATTCTTCTAAATGGCGTGGCGAATGCTCTGCAAAGGAACTGTCTTCTAGCCTCAGCAGTTGAGGCCAGCCATTCAGGTGGCACAGCCCTTTTTGGTATCCCATGAAAAAATGGTGGATGTTTATTTCCACCTTTTGATAAGAAAAGGAAAAAAAAAAAGCTATTAGGCAGGAAGGGGGAATGTAACGAATAAGAAGCACACTAGTTCTGAGCTAACTTGAAAGACCTCACCATTCAACCAAGTTCGAATCACCAATATTCTAAAGCTAGATATCTGACCCATAATCAAATCTTACCTAAACCAAAAAAGAAGTAGAACCTGTATGACTGAACCAAAAAAAATAAAACTCAAACATGACTGACTAGAAACCAAATGGACCTGCAGCAGACTTTATAACATGGGGTATAACTGGAAAAAAAATGTAGTTGCAGCCAAAACTTTATGACACTTGTATAATTAACTCAATAAACCAAAGCAGTACCAGAAGCCCTACCAGAGAGCCAAACTATCTGAACATGAACCAACTTCAAAATTTAGTTACAAAATCAGCACGATCCGAGCAGATCTTCAAGAATCAGACCAAGCAAAACCTGAGGTAAACCAAACCAAGGCAATTCAACCCAAATCCAAAGATAACCTGAACCTAACATGAATCCAAATGAACAGAACACCACCAACTGTTTGACCCATTTAAAAATTCTAGTTGCCCCATACAACTGGTAAACTAGAAACCTTCAGCATTCAGTGATTCGCTCGTCAAAGCTTCTAGCCATCAATAGAAATAGACAATTGCATGTTGTGACACAAGAGGAGTTAATTGAAGGGGCAAATGACCAAATCATTTCTTAGTACAGGTCATTTCAGAAAGTTCAGGTCAGCATAGACAAATGCCACGACATCCAAGATTATTTTAATCATTTAATTCTAAACTAAATCTTTTACAAATAGAACTTATTTACTATGTGTTAAGATACGCCCTAATGCTCTATTTATTCTCATTAAGACCCCAATATTTTCTGGGTTATTTGCAACTTGCAAAAGCAAGGTCAAGTCAACAAAAAGTTAAAAAATTTACCCAAACTTTTTAAAGGAACTCATCCAAGTTACATCACAATAATTAATCTAAAATTACATCCAACCTCCAAACCAAATAAATTACTTCAGCTAGAGTAAAGGAAAAAAGCATCTTATCAAGTCACGGTAAAATTATACCGAGTCACTTATTATTTTCCAAATATTATATGTCAAGTGTAACTTGAAAATTTCAAACATAAGGGTATTCAATGCAACTAACAACGGTAAATATTAAGTTCAGTTTGCAAGAAGGGACAATTATATGTTGTTCTTTAAGTAAAACTCACCTCAGACCAATCAAGACAGTCTACAGCAAGTGCTGACAGCTTGGGTCCTTTTCCTCCATTGTCCTTCATCTCTCTCAGAACTCGCCACATCACCATGGGATCCCAGCTTAGACCAGATGTCAGCTCCAGCACATCCCTCACAATGACCGGTTCACCCTTCACCCAGTGAAACTCAAAATGACCAATATCCCCGCCCTTGACTTCCTTCGCCATGGGACAATACAAATCAACCTTTCCAATAGAATTGGTCGAGCAACAACATTTGTTGATATTACCAATTGATTCTTCAAAATTTGAATCATTGGTAATAATTCCACTGACCTCTTCATATAACTTAGATACAAAGCTTTCGCTGAGTACAGATTTTAGCTCCAGAGCAGGAATCTCACATATGCCATTATCAGAATCTGGACCCCACTGGTCAGATCCATCACATGGTAGGGCCTCGCTGGTTGTGGGTATGTCTGGCTGAAGTAACTCTTGCAAGCATGAGAGGCAGCTGATGCAAGTACAATTGCGGCAGCTCCAGTGATAATCGACTATATAGGCATTGCATTTATAGCTAAAAAGTTAAAATTTTAGTTTGTATTAAGTGTTAATTTGACCTTAAGACCTTAAGATTGCAATCAGTTCTGATTCATTAAAATTTTGCATGGAATGTAATTCAAAACAAAAGGTTAGCAATTAATGGTGTGGAGGAAGTACCAGTATATGTGCTCATTTTTATACTTTGCTTCTGGTATTAAGAGGTCACGCGCATAAACACCTTTACAAAACCAAAAACATCAGAATCCAGAAATATAAAACAACAAATTGAAAGAAAAGGAAAAAAAGTGCATCACTAACGTTACCTATCTATGCACCTACATATACCTTTAATTTCAGCCACCCTTCTCTTCTCTGCATTCTGATGTTCATGGAACTCTCTTAACCAAGGGTATAAATATCGTATCACATGCCATGCATGCTTGAATTCATTAGCTGAACACGTCTCTCTTTTGTAAGGCTAAATTTGAAAGAAAAAAAATATAAAGAGCTGGAACTTCCAATGATAGTTAACACCCTATTAAAGCATAGCCAACCGTACCTCCATAATTTTTCTTGACATTATGTTTCTTGTTTTCAAAGTCCTGTGTTAGTGTGCATTTATGCTCAACAATAATGAGTGGGGCTGATAACAGTAATCAAAGCTTTACAATTGAGCAATACAGTATAAGATATTAATATATATTTGTGCGCATTCACAAGGCCAAATGATCCACAGTTCGGTTGGTTGATTGCTCGGTTGCAAAAATCCTGATTGCATTTAGCAATTTCTATTCACATACCAGATGAGTCTTCTTTCTGAGGCAGCATATGCAATTACAGTAGCCACGGCAGATAGGACACTTTTCAGCAACTTCCTCAACTGACAAGAGAGGATACCTCAAAACAAAGTGGATAGCTATTAACATGTGCAATTAGATCCATTAATCGTAATAATGACATGATTAGAAGTGCATACTAGATAGTAAAATCAAGGAATTCACACATCCATGTATTATATTTTGTTCCATGGCTTATGAAGTTGCTTTGGCTCATTCATGTATTGCATGCATACGAAACCCTCCCCCCCCCCCCAAAAAAAAAAAAATAATAATAAAATAAATAGAAAAGAGGAAGAAGGTAGAAGAAATGTGGGACACTACTTACAAATATGTGCATATGTGGTGTAATAAACAAAAAATTAAATAGCAATTGTACCACTTAGCAATGCATATTATGCAGAAACGTCTTGTACGACACATGGTACAGTTCACCACCATTCCCTTATCATTCTTTTGGCACTGGTGGCACATGCATGAATCCTCCCCTCTAGATTTAGGTTTCCTCTGGAACTACATCGATTAAATTATAAAGTAGTAAGTACATAGCTATTTGGACCCAAAGTCAAAAGGCTAAATTTTCACTGATCCACTTAGCCAGCAGCCATACTTTTGATCAGACGTCATTACTTGACCGCGCCTCATTCATCAATTCCCCCCACCCCACCCCGCATGAATAATAACAACTGCTAACTAGGCCTAAACAAAAGAATTTAGAGGGACATTTAAAACAGTTATACAGTTGCCATATGGACAAACAATATCTCAATAGCTGTTTGGTTAACCACATAATTTGGTGAGCTTGACATATTACCAACCCATAGCACTTGAAAAAAGCTAGTACTAGGAAAAATTGGAATGCCATGAAGAATAATTGTCCATGTTTATACCAAAAGTTAAATTGGGGATCTAAGACTCAGTCCACTGGAAGTTGAATTTTTTAAATGCAAGCTTTATTAAAGTTACCAATAAATCAAATCCACAAATATGCAACAGCACTATTAAGTACTGGCAGAAACTGATACAATAATCCACAAACCTGGCTAGCTGGATCATTATTTACAGCCTTTTGACATACACAAAAGTAACTATAACATAAATAAATAACCATAAAAAAATGAAGAAAAGATCAAACTTGGGATCTAAGATGCAAATATTTCTGCTGCATACAACAGGTACAGTATAAGTAATTAATTTGCTATAAAAATGGGGATAAAATACAGACCTTGGTATCTTGGAGGATATTTTCTATTTTACGCTTCTTTATTTTGGATGGAGCTATACTATTATCATCCTAAAGGAAAGAACAAGTACTGGAGTTTAAAAGAGTGAAAACTTGGAATCAAACAAGCAAATACATATTGCTGCTGCATACAACAGGTATAGTACAAGTAATTAATTTGCTAAAAAAACAGGGATAAAATACAGACCTTGGTATCTTGGATTATATTTTCTATTTTACGCTTCTTTACTTTGGATGGAGATGTATAATTATCATCCTAAAGGAAAGAAAAAATACTGGAGTTTAAAAGAGTGAAAACTTGGGGGAAAAAAAACCACCTGTTGTAAAAAAAATACAAAATTTCAAGCAAAAGATAGCATGTCACAACTGCTCTTCCTAAACATCTTCAGTTTTCTATTTTGAACATATAGAAAAACTGAAAAAGAAAAGAAAAAACAATATACATTTTAAGATGTGCAAATAATAGCTTGTTTGCTTGATAAAGCATTGCAGATATTAGGGCCCTATTTAAAAGACCAAATTTAGTTTATTAATCACTTTTGCCATGACTAATGTCTCAATTTTGGGTGACGATATATAATTATATATAATGGCAGTCTGATTGATCTATTGTAAAAGTTCATATGTTTGAGGGAAGTAAGTGTAAAACCTTGGAGAGGCACTGTGCTCTACTTGACAAGCTTTTATCTTTTTCATTCTGCAATGTAACAGTACAGTTATTTATATATATCCATTAAGCACACAAAAATTCTAAAATTAAACATTTTGTTCTAACCATAAAAAAAATAGTAGCTTTCAATATGGTAAAGAGAAACAATTGAAAACCTATTGCATCACAAGAAAAAAGATGCAGCTTTCAAAAAATCAAGGGTGGCAACAGGATATTTTGAAAAAAATCTCATAAACCGTAAATATAGGAAACATATCGATTTCATCATCTCATCGTGGGGGTTTCATTTCATAATTTTAATTGAATTGACGACCATTAAACAGACTCTCAAACAGCCAACTCCAATATAACTACACTAAAACGAACTCTAATAAGTGAAAATACGAAGTTAAAACGAACTCACCGCCGAGAATTCCTTCCGTTTCCCAGCACGACCTTCTTTCTTTTTCATAATTCACCGGAATAGAAACTAAAAAGTGAACACGAAGTTCAAATTGAAATTTTGTTTTGGAACTCGCAAGGTTCGGCGAATCGACGAATCAAAAGTTTTTCTAGCGGCGGAAATAAATCTGCTGTTATTCTATCGAATAACAGGCTCCTGTTATTGCAGTCCCAAGTTCAGAGTTTTCATACACGAATCTCAAGAAATTGACTGGTTGGGATCAGAATAACAGGACCTGCTATTCCATTTGAACAACAGAAGATTTATTTTCTGTTATTATTATTGTGTGTATATTTTCTAATTACATGTTTTATGTATACTTTTGTGTAACTTTATATTATCAATGCAAAAAACACTTGCTTGTTTTAATATTTTGTTATTAACATCACACTAAATCTAGCTCAAATTTTTATGCAACGAAAGGCATAATTTAAAAATTTTTTAAAATTTATCTTCAAAGATTATGCGTGGGACTTCAGATAATGTCTCTGCTGTGGTGCCTGTGCCTTAATTTAATAATTTTATCCTCCATGCCTGGAATTCGACGATTCGTATCCTTTGCATTAATTCCTTTTGATTTAATGAATCTTAATGATCCGATTTATTTTAAAATTTGTGCAAACTAAATTGGTATAATATTAAAAGATTCTAATGTTATACGTTTAAAATCAGTTTAAAATCAGACAGTTAAAATTTATTAACTAAAAAAATTATCTTCTGAATTAATGCAGAGGATACGCATTCTCGTGCCTGGGTTTGGAGATACACATTCGAGGCAAGTCAATCAGGAACAGGTGATTCATCTTTTCTTGTGGACAGAAAATTTATTTTTCCAAAATCACTAACACGCGAGATTGAAATGAGTTCAGAATAAAATTATATTTAATATTTAAATGTTAAAAGTCAGACATGTTATCGGTTCTGATCAATCGCGCATTGGGATAAATCAAAGACAATATTTCCTAAAAAAAAAAAAAAAAATGAAAGTCAATAATGGCTGTTAATGTTATGCAGCTCCAGCAAATAATGTTGAAAGTTACTTTCTAATTTATATATTAAGAAACTCGAGTAGAACTAGAATATTTTTAAGTTTATTAAAGTTTATTTTTGAACTTAATTCTAAAATATATGTGAGATTCGCTTCAAATAACGAATTCAAAAAATTGAAACCAATTTACCTTACGAGTGATATGTCTCCATGCAAATATTTTAAATTTCAATTAAATTTTATATAGAGTCAAGCGGTAAAAACCATCATTTTTATTCATGCCCAAAGTTCCCTGACTTCTGCCAACTCTGCCCACCAAACTCAAATTCTATTAAAAATGTCCAAACCGGCAGTTTAATAGCCGGTTCTAATAAAAATTAGGAACCGGTTATTAAACCGCCGGTCCCTATTTTTTATTAGGAACCGGCTATTAAATGGCTGGTCCCTATTTTTTTTTTTTTGGAAAAAGTTATGATTCTTTTTTACTAAAGTTTTAGAAATATTTGATATGTTTATTTGAAATAGATAGAAAAATATATAATTTAGTTTATTAGAAGGACTGAAACAAATAACCCGGATGAATATTTTTCAAATCGGGTTTTTCGCGGCTGTAAGAAAAATTAAAATATTTCATTGTGTATTATTGGAAAAAAAAATAAGAATTCTTTGAATAAGAATTATTGATCTCGATTCAAAAGTCACTTAAAATGTATTAAAATGATTTGATAACATTATTTAAAAAACATCATTTAAAATGTTTTCCTAAAAATCGTGCATAATAATATTAATAACATCATTTAAAAAAAATCTTAACTTAATTTTTGGGACTAAAAATCTTAAAACGACGTTTTTTGGCACTAAAAATCTTAAACTTAATTTTTGAGCCACTAAACGACATTTTTTGGCGATTCTGATTCATCGAATACCTGGGGCTACACCCCGAGGTGCCGGTTGCCACCGTCTCCTCCCCCCCTTTCCGAATTGGGGTCGTACGCGCCAATCCGACTTTCCTAGCCAAAGTTATGGCCATTTAAAGTTTTTTGAAAAAAAACGATACTTCCGGCTATTGGAGAGAACAATACACCGGTTCAAGACTAAATGAACTAGGTCCATTTCTTACTTAATGCAATTTTTTTAAGTAATTAATGATATTTTTTTAAATGATGTTATTAATATTTATGCACGATTTTTAAGATGATGTTTTTTAAATGATGTTATCAAATCATTTTAATACATTTCTAAAACTTTCAAAGAAACATATCAAAAATTTCTAAAACTTTAATAAAATAAATAAATAAATTATAACTTTTTTCATAAAAATAATAAAAAATTAGGGACTGGCGATTTAATAGCCGGTTCCTAATTTTTATTAGAACCGACTATTAAACCGCCAGTTCCTATTTCCTAATTTTTATTAGAACCGGCTATTAAACCGCCGGTTCCTAATAAAAAATAGGAACCGGCTATTAAACCACCGGTTTGGGCATTTTTGATAAAATTTGAGTTTGGTGGGCAAAGTTAGCAGAATTTAGGGAACTTTGGGCATGAATAAAAATGACGGTGGTAAAAATATTCAAAAAATAAATACATTAAAATTAATTTATAAATCTTTTAATTTTTACCGTCTGACTTTCTCCTAAATTAATTCTAAAATTAAAATTTTTGTATATAGATATATCACTCGTTACATAAATAGATATATTTCAACAGTTTAGATTCATTATTTGAAGCAAATTAATAAATTTTAGAGTTATGTTCGAACTTTGATCATTAAGAATACCCTAGTTCTACTTAAAAAACTCTATTTATGTGTTTCGACAAACTCATTTTCTTTCCTCGCCTGTCATTTATTCTCTCAATCATTTTATAATCACACTGACCACAAACTTTTAGCAGATTTTATTCCGAATTTTCTCTGGTCTATTCTCAATTTTTACCGATCGATGTTTTGCATATTGAGACGGATATTTATTTTTACAAACTTGACAAATTGTCCTCAATTTTTCTGGACTATAACTATTCTACGTTTGAATCATTCTAAAAATAGAATTATTCTTGAATTTAGCGTTATTTTTGCTAACTCATCCAAACAATGAAATAGCGCTAACCTAGAGTTAACGCTATTCTTACTATTCTCGGAATTCATCCAAATGCGCGCACTCTATATGTATAGGTCATTTTTGGAGTTTAAAATTAAGGAGAATTACTTCAATCTTTTTTGTTTGATAAAAGACATTTGGGTCCGTTTCATTGAAGAAACTGTTGTCCATTACAAACCAAAAAAACAAGTGTGATACTTAGCACATCTGTAAAACCTACTGCGCATAAAAAGTAGAAATTGCCAAAAGAAAGTCTATCAAACACACCAGCCACAAATTTGGCAAACAAAACAACCTACACTATTACAACCTTTTCACATAGAAACTAATTAAGATAATTGATAAAGATTAAATAACATTGCTAGAAGCATCATCATCATCCTCTTATCATCATCCTCTGAAGAGGATGATGATGATATACTCCTGAATAGAACTATCTCTCTCTAGGACTGGATGACTTCTTTAAGGGTGATATTGGGATTTTTACAAATAACAAACAATTATGGATACTGTGTGGCCAATGACCAGTTCTGATACCAGGTTGGTATGTGATTATTGTTCAAAAAAGAAAAATGCCAATCAAAATAATCGGACCTAAGATGTGTAGGTTTATATATTTACCTTTTCTTTTCATTTTTGGTAATCTAAATATTTGTTTATAGGGAGAATTTCTTTTATGCCACTCTAAAACATTGAAATTATGAAATTGCCATCCCAAAACATGAAATTAGAAAATTACCATTCTAAAATCACTAAATTCATGAAATTGCCACAAATATACATTTTATATACAGATTTTATTAAAATTATACTAAAACTGTTGTACAAAAACGTATTTTTAAAATTCCAAAAATGCCCTCCAATTAAATAAACCCTTCTTCTCCAATTCCCCGGCTCCCCTCTTTCTTTTCCTGCAAACCTTCTTGCAACTGTCCTTCCAATAAATTATTCTTCTTGATTAAGTTCAAAATTTTGGCAATTTGAATCTGATCCCATTCGGATCAATCAATTCTTCATAAACAAAAGAAACAAAAAAGTAAAATCAGGAGGGAGAGAAAACAGAGAGAGAACTAGTGATGGAGGTAGATTTGGACTCGGGCTTGACGTGGTTGGGGATGGAGAACATTGACGGAGGCACCAAGCTGATATCTTGGCAACCCGGAGTCTGAGTTGGCGGGGTGGCAGCAGAGTCGATTGAGCATTTTCCGAAAACAACAACCAATTCGTGAAAGGGAGAGATCGAGCGGAGAGAGACCCAAAAGGACAGAGTTGTATCGTGTCACCATATATCCAGAGAGAGACCAAGCGGAGATGAGGCAATTTGGCAGGAGGAGAAGAAAACGACAGGGAGGAGGTTTGGAGAAAAAGAAAGAGGGGAGCCAGGGGATTGGAGAAGAAGGGTTTATTTAATTGGAGGGTTATTTTTGGAATAATTAAAATACATTTTTAATACAACAGTTTTTAGTATAATTTTAATAAAATCTGTATATAAAATATATATTTGTGGCAATTTCATGAATTTAGGAATTTTAGAGTGGCAATTTTCTAATTTCATGTTTTGGGATGACAATTTCATAATTTCAATGTTTTAGAGTGGCATAAAAGAAATTTTCCCTTGTTTATAAATATAAAATACAAAGCATAATTGCAGTGCTAATTATTGTAAGAAACCGTTACAATGTCATGATTCTTAATTTGCATTTAGTTTTTTAAGGAAGAATCATAATTAAAGGGAAGGAAGCTTCAGGGTTGGAATTCAGAGTAGGTCGGATACTCATCGGACCTACTTTGGTTCGATGGGTGTAACGATCATTTAATCTGCATTAAGATTCGTGTGAATTAATTGAAATCCGTGTAAGTCTGTTTCAATTTCCGTACTAACAGATTTTAATTCTAATCGTATGGTGATAGAACTAATTGGACTGAAAAGTAGATTTGATGCCCATCGTACGTACTTCTATCTCTCAGTGTTGAGCATTTCTATTTTGGCCCTTAGAGAGGAGCCATGGGAGGATAGAAGTTAGCTCTACTTTCCAAGGGATGGGATGAACATGATATTGAGAGTGCAAATGGAAAAGAAAAAATAAGCAGATGAGGGAAAAAGAAAAGAAAAGAACCGTTTAAGACTCTTAAGTAAACATTTTAGATGTCGTAAGGGCTTGATAGAATTGATTTTAAGTGTTAAAGGGACTGTTTGGACCTATAAAAATAATTTATGATTTTATTTAAATCAAACTTAAAATTTTAGGGGTTGAAAATAATTTTTTCTCTGGATTAAATTGTAGTGCAAAAACTTTCCATACAAGCTATTTTTCTCCCCCTTTTTGCACCTGAAAAAATAAGTATTTGGATTTTTCTCGTGTAGTGTATTTTGTATACCTTAAATATTTTATATTTTTTGTAACCCTATTAGACAGCGACACAAGGTGACTGTATATATATATATAGTTTGTATTTTGAAACCAAATTACTACTCAAATCAAATCGCCCTTGATAAACAAATTCGGCGGCGACTCTCTCTCTTTGTTCCCTTTCGCGACCCCCTCCGTGAAACAACCTTTCAAATTAAATTCATATCCTACTAGATACAACACACACAAAAGGAATGACAAAAGATGAGTTCCATAGCCTGTTCTCAAATTCAAGGTCCACATCGGTTGGTATCGGCCACTGTTTTATTGGTAAGCATATTTCTTTCCTTTAGTACTAATTTTACATATTTTTCATTGCGGGTGTAAATCTCTTCTTTTATTGAAAATATTCTTCCATTAGATAGATGCGTATTAATTTATAATAATAAATCTTCTTTGTGATTGGTGCAAATTCTATCTAGAAATCGAAAAGATACAGTTTATAGTCACAATTAATTAGGATTTCAGAGATATTAACCATGTGGACTTCCGGGCTACGACCTAAATACTTGGCAAGTCTTGTAGATTTTTTCACGAGCTTCCTGAATTGAGCAATAATAATAAATTCAGAATTTTTCTGTGAGTCTGAATTTCCATTGGCTTTGTTGATTTTTTTCAGCCTGCAAATAAATTTATTTTAATTACAATAAATTAGTTGTCAACAAGTCACTTTTCATAAATTTAATATGCGATCTAAAATTAAAAATTAATTTATTTCTATTTGTTTATGAGCATACTCTCTCGGACTAAAATTTAACATGTACTTGCGTCTCTCTTTTGATTTACATAATAATAAGTATGTTACATCATATAATGTGGTTTTTAATTTATAATATTATAAAATCGTATAACTTTAATAAATTCACTTTTTTATTTAAAAATAATTTGATAGAAAATATATTACGGCCTAAAAAGAGGTGGTCGGAAAAATGAAATAAGAGGACCGGTTTGGTTCATACTAGCCGGAAAAAGGAAAAAAAATCGGACCTGTTTATAAATTGTATTTTTTTAATGTGATTAATAAAAAAAAATCGGCCGAAGGATGCCATTGGCACCTACTGAGTTCGTAAAAGGTGCCATCCCACCGCTCACCCCAATTCGTATCCTCTGCATTAACTCAAAAGAGAATCGTTTGAGTTAATGCATCTAAACCGTTCAATTAACGTTAAGATTCGTGTAAACTAGATGCGCACTGATATTAAAAGACCCTGTGTTAAAATCAGACGGTCAGATTGACTCCGTTTAAAATCAGACGGGTGAGATGGATTAACTCAAAATATTCCCTTTTGAGTTAATGCAGAGGATACGTGTCCCCACTCCCCCTCACCCCTCCCTACGTTAACAATAAAACAAATATATATATAGGCTCACTTGAGACAGCAGTTTATCGCGTCGCTTGGTTTCTATCAATCAGAGGTGAAATTTGGTACCGCCGTTCGGATTCTATCAAATTAAGGTTAGTCTCCTTGTGCTATTTTTTAAGCTTATTTCATTTTCTGATTGCATATCGGATCGAGAAAATACAATTTGTTTCTTCGATCATTAATTTGTTTGCTCAACTGTGAAAATGAGAGAATTTAGTTTTGATCCTTATCGATTGTCTCTTTGATTGATTTGGAATTTACATGCACAAATCTTAATGATCGTATTGGTTTTAGTAACGCTAGTTAATCCCTCGTAGTTGTGACTGCTTGTTTTTTTTTTTTTTTTTTTTTTTTTTTTTTTATCTTAATCGAAATCCATAAATTAAGTTCAATTTTGAAGAGATTGGAAATATTTAAATTCCAAAACCGTAGTGTAACTCTATAAATCAGTGGTGAAATCTTGTTTTAGGCACATATGTGTATCCATGGAAAAGCACATGTGAGGCAGTGACCTTGAACTGTGTTAAATTAGAGTAGTACTATAAATAAAATTGGTAAACAAATCAGTGGGGTTATAGAGAACCAATTTTGGGAAGCATACGAGGTTTTGGAACGAACACTGAGAAAATTGACTCAGTCAAATTTCCTGAAGAGGGATAAGAAAGGAGGAACAGACCGTTAACTCTCGTGGAAAAATAAGGAAGGGGAGATCCTGACAGATGGGGTCGTGATGTCAGATTTATATGAAGAACCCACTATAGACACTGTGACGTGGAGCCAGGCAATTCGGAAGCATCGTACTGAAGGAAAAGAGTTGGCATGCTGGATGTTCCATTAAGGACCCACCATGTCAGATTGTTTTGACCAGGGACTAAATTTGTTTGAGGCATCTGCCTGTGATAAAGGAAATGGAGGTCAAAGGAGCAAAAATCTCCTTAATTGAGAACTGTTATTACTGTTATATTCATTCCGTTGTTTTGTTGATGGTTGGCGGCGAATTCATTCTCTTGTTAGCTTTTCCCTAATTGGATCTAATCAGTAACTAGGAGCACGATTAATTGGTTGGATATAAATACTATATTTCTCTTCATTGTGTTTATTCTTTCCTAGTATTTATTTTTCTCTCTGTCAAACGTACTTGGAATTTTTGTAGAATTTTCAATGAAATTCAACAGATATTAAATTGGTGTTATAATCAACGCTGGTCGTAATGTTACATTTTTAGTCAGATCTTTTTATCCCAATTGTACTAGTTTTCTAAGTAAATAAGTTATATGTCAGTTTTAGTCACATCTATAGTTCTATTTTTTTTGGCCTAGTGAGTTAACTGGGTTGAAGCCTTATTACCAAATTATAAATATGAGATTTCTAAGGTTTACACCTTTCTGTGATCTCTCACCTTAAAACTTCACTGACCTCTTTTTATTTTTACTTCCTTTTCCTAGAAGAAAACCCAAGAGATGCATGTGGGGTAATCTAATACCAAATGAAGGAAAGTTTGATAACACTTTAACTAAAAGGAACATGTAAAAACGCACAATAAATCAGAAATATAAGGAATAAAGTTGTTGTAACAAATAATATGGTGGATAGAAGCAGATAGTCATGGCATAATCCTTTTGTTTGTGCTTTCGCATAGCTTATGCTTTTACATTTCTTTCTTTTTCTTTTGTTTGCACTTTTCACAGAACTCAATTTCTTGGTTGACAAACATGGCCCCCCATGAGGACAGACTAAGTAACCTACCGGATCCTGTGCTTCACCACATACTCTCTCTCTTGGACTCCCAAGAAGCCGTCAGGACGTGTGTGCTTTCTAAACGATGGGTCGACTTGTGGCCTTTTATTGATTCGTTGGATCTCAGCCTGCCGGACTTCAAGAAAATCAATACCCAGAGCCCGAATTTTGAAAGGAGTTTCATGAGATTTGTCGACACCTTGCTTTCCAAGCGGGAGCCCTTAGATCTACATGCTTTTCGTCTCTTCTGTGAGGAAAATAACTTCACTGTTCGCCACCAGTTGATCAAGGCTTGGATCCTCTATGCTGTTAGGCACAATGCTAAGGTGATAGAGGTATCTGCATGCCTATACAGAAAGCTGCCAGAAGACATATTCACCTGTGCATCTCTCCAGGAGTTGATTCTGGATATATCTGGCCTTGGTAAAGGCCTCCGCAAAGGCGTAATTGCTGGGGGGGTTAATCTTCCCCAACTCAAGAAATTGCACCTCTGTGGAATAATGTCATGGAATCCTAATATTTTAAGGAGACTCCTATCAGGCTGCCCTGTTTTAGAAGATCTACGATTGAATGTGTGCAGCATTGATATGTGTGTTATTTCCTCTGCACAGCTGAAGTACTTGACCATTTTCTCGGGGCTGGATAAAGCAAGGATCGAGGCAATCAGAGCTCCAAATCTCATATCGCTTTCCCTAGAATTACGCGGAGATGTACTTTGTGCGGCAAACTTTGACGAGATGCCATTTCTGGTGGATGCGGATATTACTGTGCATGATGGCACAGGCTTTGATGCAAATTGCAATATCCTTTCTGCCCTTCCAAATGTGAAAAATCTCAAACTATGCGGGAGTGTCATGCAGGTATGAGTTTCATTGATGTTCACCATTTGAGTTTAGTTATGTACAGCTTGAGAAATGGTTATGTTTACTTGGCCCAGTAAGAAAATTGTTTGAGTTCTGGAAAATACTCAGGTGTTTGATTAAATGCTTGTTTTGTATGCATACAAATTCTGCGTGAAATATTTGGTGCTAAATTGCACCAAATGTTCATAGTTGTTTCTTATGTAAACTTCGTATCTGACGAGTTGGTGTCCATCTGATGTACCATTTTGCGAGAAAACTTTGACAATTATTAAATCTCTCTTTTTGGTTTTTTATTATAGCTGAGCATGTTTCTTCTGTAAGTGCAGGATTTGCTGAGTGTAGAATTACCAAAATGTCCTAGTTTCTTCAACCTGACGGATATTCATATAAGCGAACAGTGTATGTGTTTCAGTTCCAATCTGGTTGCTGGCATGTTGGACCATTCACCAAATCTGGAGAATTTTCATCTATACAGAAACAGAAGATATTTGTGTTATCAGGTAGTCAATTCTTATCAAACTATTCTCACCAAACTGTTAGGAGTTGAAAGTGTACTTTTGTGAACCATAAATAAAGAAAAGTGCCCTAATATTAAATTGCTTTTGAATGTAATAAAATTTAAAGAAAAATATATAATGGTTTGACTGTTTCGAGAAGAACCTTTTTTTCTGGGTAGAAGTTGGATAAACTGTGCCAATTAAGTTGTTAACTAACTGTGAAATACTTTTGAATATTGATACAAAATTCTTAACATGGCAATAAAAGATCTTTGAAAGCTCCTAGCTCCTTTTGGGTCTATTTAACAATTAATAAAGGTCTAGATTGCAGATGCTTTACAATATCTTTTCATATCAGAGGTTGTAGAAGATGGTGTTATAACTATCAAAAGAAAAACCACAGTTCTTTTTATATTAGCAAATATGAAGGAAACTTTTTGGGATGGTATTTGTGTCATTTCGGTCATGCATTCTTTCATGCTGATGACATGGCATCGTGTCATCTGGACCATTGATTCTTTTTTGTTGTTATATGGTACAATCACCTCCGCACAAGCCCCGCTTCTGATAAACCCTAGAAGTTTAATGTTTTTTATCCTTAAGACAAATTGCGACGCAAGAAGTTTACATATTATGATTGGCACCCCCCCTCTCTCCCCTGTCCAGAACAAAAAGAAAGAAATAGCATGAAGAAAACGCCTTTGATTAGCTCAGCGAGATTGCTGATTGCTAATTTGTTGGTACCGGCCACTGATTTTTAGTAAGCTGTTGCTTAGGACTCCTTTATCGAAATAGTAGATCCTTTATAAAGATGTATCTGCATTCATTTATTTTACCAATTCATCATGATTATTCTTGAAATTTCTAATTATTTAATTTTTCCTTTTTTTTTTTTTGGATCAACAGTGTCGAGGTGATGCTATGGTCAATCATGTTTAAAGAAAGCTCCATTGGTCATGGCTTTAATAGCAGTGAGTTTTTTATTTTCCTTAAATGTCCTACTAATTTGTATTTGCCCTCCTTTTCATCCTTTTGTTAAGATAGAACTAACAAGTCACAAACCGCTATTTTTTTATCAATTGATAAAAATTCCAGATTATCAATTGATAAAAAATTCGCTCTGTAGATCAGAGGGCATAGATGGGGCGAAGGAGAATGAGAGAGAGACAGTTTGGTTGGGTTGACAGAGAAGTTAAGGGCAAAATTGTCAATTAACAGTAATGCATTAATACTTGAAATTGAAGCTCATCTTCTACTCCTGCAAACAGAATCATTTCTCACCTTCTTTCCTCTCATTACTTGTATTTGGTCATATGATATAATATCTTTGTTGTTTTGCAGAATTGTAATAGTTTAATCAGACTATACATGGAACATGGTTAAAATTTGGTGGGAGGGATACTAGGTTGTGACATGAATGATTTATGGGCTGTCAAACAATAGATATTCATCTTACTAATGATTAATCCCTGAGAAAATTGCATAATTACTGCATTTCACGACATAATGCTTGAAATAGAAGCCAGGCGTATTTTTTCTTAATAAAGAGCGTTTAAGGGGATCTGGGTAGGAATTAATATATCATGTTATTTATTTTTAGTATCCCCGCTTAGTAGGTTTTTTGAATTTTATTTACATGCCTTCATATGAATTTCATTGCCTGCCCTCATTGTTTTTTTGTTCTTTTCTTTTCTCCATCCGCAGCAGGTTTAGTGCATGTCTCTCGCCTAATTAAGATCAGAAAAATGACGGGCTTCTTTCTACTGTTTAGACCTTGACTTGGGCAGATAGATGTGATGTAATAGACTTTATTAGTTAGGATTTATGATTAGTGTACTAAGCTAGCCATGTAATAGACTTTTGTTAGGTATCTGGCTTTATTATAATTGTATTAAGGGAAACTACACTTTGTTTAAGTTTTTGTGTAAATGACTGCTTGTTGGGAATTGTTCAAAACAGACTTGTTCTGATAATGTACAATAACAATATGTTCATTAAAACTTCTGCATGCACACAGTTTACTCTGGGATATGCCACATATGACTTTTTGTGGGGGTATAGAGGCATCCTTTGTGTTGAGATTATGAAAAAAAAACAACAACGCCAAACTAGTGAAGAAATGAAAGGTTCTGGTTTTGAGATTCTCGATTTGAAATTATGAAAATTGGTAACATGGTTATATATACTATATCCTACATAACAATTGACCGAAAGAGATTGTTGGAATTTTACACTATACTTAATTTGTCTTTACACAATAGCAAATGCAAACTAACTACTGTAACCAATATGCATAATCACGAGTGACAATGCAAAAGTACCATTCAAATAATAATGAAGTAAAAATGAAAATAAAATATAAAAGGATTGCTGATCTCAGTCTCTTAGACTGCCTCAGAAAAAATAAATTTCTCGTAATGATCAAACTAAAAATTCCCAAAACATTTTGCAATATCAAATTACAAAAGATCCCAGATCAATTTTATTTAAATTTTTTAAATAACAGTGATCAAGGTTGTTACAATAATTATTGTAAAATGATCCCTCTCTTAAATAAACTTTGATGTGCTTGCATGGTTGTATTACGGCTATAGACTATTTAATTTCGTTATTTAATGTGATTTTAATTAAATTTTTTATTTTTTATTTAATAGATAAACCAATGTGTGAACTATTTTATCTTAAAAAGTGGTTTAGGAAATTGAATTGTTCAATTTCAAGTTTGAAACTAGTATTGAATTGTTCAATTTCAAGTTTGAAACTAGTGATGATCAAATAGTTAAAATATTCCAATCAACTAAAAAGATATGCATTATCTATTTGAGATACAAAATATATGACTTTGCGATAAAATAAAGATTTTAAACCAAAGATGTCTTTCAATCATGGATAATTGTGATATTTAATTTAGCAAATACAATTTTTTTTTTTAATTTATCTTTGAAAAAACTGTCTAAACAAAATAAATAGATCAAAATAAAAAATTAATTTTATTTGCATATGAAAATTTGTAGCGATAATTCATCTTCCTTTCTCTCATGAAATTAAAACATTTACAAGAATGATATTTATATTATTCATTTGGATCGAATTGATCTACTAACATGATAATTAAAAAAAATGTATTTTGTAAAAGCAAAATCATTAATACTTGTTTCATTATAAATTGTGTGTAAGTTATGATGTCAAAAAATTTCTACAATATAATATTAATTTTATTGTATTAGAATTTTGTAAAAACTAATCATTTATTTTTTATTTAACAAAAAGAAAAAGGCCAGCATATATAATTTGTATAACGGTCAGTTTTCTCCATCATCTTATTTTTTTATTTTTTTTAGAGAAATTACTACCTCAACACTTTATTTTGTTTGTAGTTATTTTGTATATTTCGACTATTCCATTGAAAACTTTTTATTATTTTAGAGAATTATTACCTTAACAGTTTACCTCTTTTTTTGTAATTTGTATATTTTTACTATGCCGTTAACTATTCTTTCAGTATAGCTCGAGTGGAATATATAATTAGTTGTCACCAAACAAAACACTCAAGACATCATTCTTTCATCAATTTTTACAACAACTCCAGTTTCTATTTTGCTAAAATTTTAGAAGGAATATTACATGTAGTGTCAATCCCTCATCTTTTAAAAATCTATATGTTTTTTGTCAAAAAAATAAATAAAAAAAAACTGAATAAACAAGTATGAATTAACGCAATAAATAAGTGTGCATGCATGCGGATTGCTGCAAATATTCAGCAGTATATTGAGAAACTAAAAAAATAAGTTTGAAAGATCTAAACAGTTATTAAGCAACTGTCAAAATATATTTTGACTTGGTCAAAACAACGTGCATGACAGCTTTTAAAATTTATGTCTTAACTGAAATAAACAAGTGTGCATCGACATATATAATAGATAAGTATGTCGATACAATAGGTAGGTGTACGTTTCAAGATGTGTGAAAAAGTTCAATAATATTTAGGAGGCGAGACTATGATATTTGCGTAACACATGAACACGGTACTGGCGGAACCATTAATGAAAATTAGGAGAGGCCATAAATAATTTAGGGTCTATAGATAAAAAAAATTTAGGGAGTGTCAAGGACTCATAAATAATTTAGGGGGTGCCAAGAGCCCATAAGCAAAAGAAAATTATATATGTTCTGAAAATTTTTATATATTTTCTGGGCCAAGGGGGGGCCAGGGCCTAGGCTGGCCCCTGCCTTGGTTCTGCCCCTGGAACACGGCATGATATTTGCGGGTTAGAACACGATACAACATGACCAGAGGTGGGTTCAGAATTTTTGTCAGGGGGACAAAAAAATTTTCAAGGGGACAAAGTCAGTCGGAATCGATAAATTTCCACTAAAACTCAAAATCCAGATGGGGTGGCTACCCCCCTAGGCTACACTGGGTCCGCTCCTGAGCATGACATCTGGTGTTACGTGTGTTGTGTCAAGACATATATGTATTGTGGTGTAAGGAGTGTTGTGTTCGGAGTTAGATAAAATCGGCACAGTTAGAACACAGATAAGAACTACTTCACACTTTGCCACAGAAAAGCTGATAGCTCATTTAAATTCAGATTTGACATATTATTTTGTATACGTTAACTATTAATTAAGATATTATTTTATATTTTTTTATATTTTATTGCTACATCCCTCTATTTTTATGCAATTATACAAAACAACCAGAAAACTGTGCATAGAGACAGGACCACATGATATGGTTCGCAGTCTCTGTTAAGGAGGATGTGCATAATTAAGTGGCAACGGCAACCGTCTTGTACCGCACAACTCCTGTACTTTAGGACCTTCTGTAAGATTTTGTTTTCTCTCATAAGCCAAACAAAAAATCTCATCTTCATTGGTGCACGGATTTTCCATAGCTGTCGCTGATAACAAGAAAGAATTCCCCTCTGACTGATGGTTTTGTATGCGGAAGCTCAAGTGAAAATATCCATTTTCGACCACCGTCAACCCTGATTTGACTGTGCCTCTGACAAAAGCTTCTCTTGCAACTTCAGTTTTCACAATTTCACTTAATTTTTTTCTTATATGTGTGAAAAATAGATCTTCTATTTCAATTTATTGTCCTTTTTCTCTTCAGCTGAACATGCATGTCCCTAGATAGAAAATAAATAGGCTAGTGCAGCTGCTGCATATAATTCCTTTTGATTATGTTATTGCACGAATCTCAAAATGGACCCCCAATAGTTTCCATAGGTACTGGATTGAGTTTGGCCCGACTGGAATTAATCTGGGCCGTCCGTTGGTAATTTGTTTGAGTCAGGTACTTGGGACGATACGGATTCATTTTGGATGGGCTTAGGGTAAGGTTCGGCCCTTTGGCAAAGCCCTCTGTGCCTTTATTTAAATTAAATACGCAAAAATAATTAAAATAATAAAATTACAAAAGAAGCTGTTAAGAACTCAATTTAAAAAAAAAAGTTGATTGAAGATCGAGATTAATTTGAATTTTAGATCTACATAATAAAGATAATTAAACAAAATGAGAACTCAATTTATTCATCTACTCAATTTTAGACTGCGTACGTAAATATACTTATATTCTTCTTGTTAGCTAAACAATCTATTCATCTACTCAATTACAAGTATTATTTTTTAGTCAGATCGAATGGAACTTAATCAGATTTGGATATGGTAGTCTGTCCCATAACTGGGTGTCACTGGCGTGAATGCTCTGTGCAATTAATAATTAAAAATATTGCGATCACATGCATGAGAAGGAATCTTCCAATTAAAAATGATTAGTATAATTATTCGCTTGTCCAGAAGGAAGTCTTCACAGATCGAGGAAATATTTTTATTTTGGAATTTCTGTATGATCACATGTGTAAAATGAAAGTGCAAATTGGTTTTTAGTTAGCACAGGGTATTTAAAATAAAATCAGAACATATTTATATATTGATAATTATGGACTCTTTTACATGATGACGAATCGAAATACACAAAAGAAATAACTTTTTGCGTTTAATGGCAAACATGCATGTTACAAATATTAATTAGAGAGCGGGAGTCCACCATTTCTGAAACAAAAGAATAATAATGAAGTTTAATTTGAAAGTCCAGCACTTGATTGATAATTACTTTTTATTAGATACACAATGGACAGACCCATTCAACTGCACAATGGAGACATAGAAATCATTTTGGAGGTTCAGCACAATGAATAAATGATGTTAAACTCATCTAAATGAGAGCATCTTGATTCATAACACCATGGTTTGAAAACTCGGTCGAGTCCGATCTAAGTTTCACCCGAGTCTCGCACCCATGTAATTTTTTCATCAAAATTCGGTTGAATAGTGTTTGACTCGGCCGAGTTAGATTGAGTCAAGTCGATTCCTTCTTTGATTAATTTTTTTTAAAAGTCTGTTGATACTTGATAGTTGACAGTTGGTGATGTACAGTCACAAAATGAAGAGAAAGTAGTCAGAAGTTCCTTTATTATATATATTTTTTCATTTGACATCACATTAATGTCTTTATTATTTGAATTGGTACAACAATGACGAGGTTATCCAGTCAGCTCGTCATAGCTTTTGGCAATAAAATATGTGTCTTAGTTGTTGTGCTTATATTATATTATATAATAGTAGATTATTTGAGTGTAATTTTTTTGTCTTAACATAGTTTTTGACAAATTATTTGTTTTACCATTTTTTTAGTACGAAACAAGCTTCTGCCAAAAAAATTCGAGTTTTCGATCCAATTCGGCCTATTCCGTCTGATTCATCTGATTCTGATTCCATGGTCAAGTGACCGATTTCAATTCTGATTCCGATTTTCAGAACCATGCATAGCACAGTACCTACTTTTTATTTGATACACAATGGACAGATCCATTCTACTACACAATGGAGACATATAAAATCTGGCAATACAACTTCTGTACCTGCATGGCTGCATCACGGGTGCCCTTATCTGAATTCAAATTTACCATAGATGTTAACTGTAGTTTGGGAAAAGTTACTAGTGTAGTGATATATGTTAAGCTCATTGCTCTGTCTATAAGTACCTAGTAATCTCTTCTTTTACTTTTGTAATATCCCCGGTACAAAAGAATTGAAACGGGCAAAAATGGAACAACCTGCACTCCCTTCTCTTCTCTACTTTCTAACTTCTCTTCTCCTACTACTGTTGCTCTCCCTTCGATTCCTCAAGAAGCAAGCTAGACATTCTAAATCTAATCTCCCACCAGGTCCCAAGACCCTGCCTTTTATTGGTAGTCTGCACCACCTAGCAACCGGCAGTTTGCCGCACCATACCTTGCGCAATCTTGCACAATTGCATGGACCTGTTATGCTCCTTCGTGCTGGCATGACTGACCTCGTTGTTGTCACTTCTCGTGAAGCTGCAAAAGAGGTATCTTTGTAGCTGATCTAATTACAAGAAAATTATATTTTTACATTTGTATATGGTTTTACGACAGTTTGTGGTCCCCGAAATCACTTATATTTTGTAAAAATTATATCTTTAACATTGATGCATGCACACTGCATAGGTGATGCAAACACAAGATGCAAATCTTGGGAACCGCCCTGTGATATATGCAGGAAATGTTGTCATGTATGGTAGTACGGACATTCTCTTGTCAAATGGACCCTATTGGCGCCAGTTGCGTCGAATTTGTAACAGTGAGCTCTTTACTTCAAAACGGGTCAATTCTTTCTCCTCAATCCGGCAAGAAGAGATCAATTCCCTTTTGAAAAGCTTCAGATTAGTTGCTGGTAAATCACCAGTCAATTTGAGTGCACGGACATGTGAGCTTTCGAATAATATCATTATTCGTGCAGCATTTGGTGGAAAGTGTAAAATGGGAGGGATGTTCTTTGAATTATTGAAGGAGATACTGGAGCTTTTGTCTGGATTCCACCTATCTGATTTCTTCCCATCATTGAGTTGGTTGGATGTGAAGATGAGAAGAAGAGCTGCAAGACTCCATAGGTAGCATTTGATAACTTTGGTATCTTGCATACCTAGTTTTATTCTTATCATTTAATGTATTGCTGAGACCTATATGTTAATTAATTATTATTACATGTAGCAAAATGGATTTGGTACTGGAGGAGATTGTACAGGAGAATTTGAAGAATCGACAACAACAGAAGCAAAGAGGAGAAGAGGAGATTGAATATGATTTTGTAGATGTCCTTATCAATGTAAAGGAACGTGGTGACTTGGAAGTGCCTATCACGATGGACAACATAAAAGCTATTATCTTGGTATGTGATCTCATGATCAACCTTTACTTTATATAAACTTGTGTATTAAATAAAAAAAATACACCATTTGTAGAAGAGGAAAACTAGCTAGAACAAACGATTACGTACACAAATCTTATAAAGTACCACATTCGGATATATACCTGTAGCCTGTAGGAGTCTGAAGTTAACAATGCTAGCTTAAAGTGTAAGAACTTCATCAGCAGCAATCTAGTTAAAAACCAACCATTCAGACATACCAAAACAACAAATATATGAAATATCCAACCAAAATGTTCTTTCTCTAATTCAACGTGGCTCTGAAAATCAAAATTGAAATCAGAAACTATGAAGTTATTCATGGAATCAAAATCGGATGAAATGGTAAGAATCAATTGAATCAAATCGGAAACTCCATTTTTTTTTAAAAGAAATTATTTTGTATTTAAAAAGTAGGAATATATATGCCAAGCGAAGTTGACCGCAAATTAACTGAGTATATTATATTGCATCACTGGCTTGCTGTAACATGAACTTTGAAGGGAGATTACACAGTGCGTGCAACTCCGCTTGGCATATATAAAAGATACAGTGTTTTCTATAGCTTGCTTCTCCATTGATGAGTTAACAAGTTTGGGTCCATTTAACTTTGAATCATGGTTTGCAATTTTGCATCATATTCTCTCTGACCCACAGTTTTGTAGGCACAATGTTACACGAATTTACTAAGCGAGGCCTTTTTGGTAATTTATCTTTAAAAGAATACATGAATAAACTCGGCGCATTGTGTAGTAGTCATCCCAGCTCGAAACCTATAATTCAAATCAACACTTTCACGGATACTGAGGGAGAAGAAAGGAGAATAAGAAGAGAAGGAAGTAACTGGGAGGAAGAAAGAGGGAAGAGAGAGTAGGAAATATATTGGGCCCACAATGATAGTTTGTTAATAATTTTAGAAGAGGAATATTTTATTTGATAATTTTTCAAAGGAGGCAATTATGTAAAATTACACCTTCGTTACTCGTGGAGGAATTCAATAAGTGGCGGAAGTAGGAATGAAAAATAGGGGGCATAAATAAATAATTTAGGGGTCCATAAGAAAAAAAATCTGGACCAGTATTTTCTGCGGAGGTTTGCGGTGCGGAGCTGATCAGACGGTTCAGATTTACTCTCAGTCGGTGAGTGCTCGGGATGATGGAGGGGGCAGTATTAATTTTGCTTTGAGATTCGTGCCATAATCTTATTTGGTCCATCTGATCAAAACGAACGGACTAGATTAAAAGAACCGTATGACCTCTGCAGGTAAAAACTCCGCAAAGGATGTGATTCCAAAAAATTTAGGGGGTGTCAAAAGCCCATAAACAAAAAAAATTTCTGTATATTTTCTGAAATTTTTTATATATTTTCTGAACCAAGGGGGGGTCGAGGCCTAGGCTGACCCCTGCCTTGGTTCCGCCCTTGAGTGCATCACGTGTCTATGCAATGAATTGGAAAAGAGCCGCAAAATTATGGTGGAATAGGTGTTCAAATATGCTAAAAATTGAGTAAAATCATGAAAAATAAGAAAATTGAAATTAGATTGAATTTTGCAAATTTTTTTCCTGCAGAATCTATCTCATGAATAGAATAAGGTCAAATCCATTTTTTTTTTTTAAGAACTAGCATTTGGTCTAGTGGCTAAGGCATATGGTCTCTATGTGAGAGATCATGGGTTTGAAACCCAGATGGGGGAAATCTTTTGTTATAATAACAAAGGTATTAAATAGTTGGGTGGCTTGACTTCTAACTTTACTCAAAAAAGAAAAATCCATTTTTTTTAACGTTGCCAAATAAAAGAAATAGTGCATTATAAAAGTTTCTCTTTTCCACTTGTCATTATTCTCTCATTAGAAAAGAAAGAGAGTTCAACGAAACAATATACTTGAGTGTTTATATGTTGGACATTGTAAGAAATAGTAATTGAATGTTCGCTCTGACGATGAAATTTTTTTATTCAGGATATATTTATTGGAGGCACTGAAACATCGGCCACAATTATTACATGGGCCATGACAGAATTAATCAAGTACCCTGAGGTAATGGCTAAGGCACAAACAGAGATAAGACAAGCTGCTAGTGATAATACTAATTTAAACCAGAATACCCTCAGTTACCTACAATTAGTCATCAAAGAAACCATGAGAATGCACCCACCGGGGCCTCTTTTAGGGCCACGACAATGCAAGGAGAGTTGCCAGGTACTTGGCTACACAATTCCATGTGGGGCCCGCATGTTAATCAATGCATGGGCTCTGGGAAGAAACCCCGACTACTGGAATGATCCAGATGAATTCAAACCGGAGAGGTTTGAGAAGTCTTCTATTGACTTTAAAGGGCAGAATTTTGAGTTTGTGCCATTTGGTGCCGGGAGGAGGATTTGCCCAGGACTTAAGTTTGGTGCGACTGTAGTAGAGGAAGCTTTGGCAAGTTTGTTGTTGCACTTTGATTGGAAACTACCCAACGGACTGAGGCCAGAGGATGTGGACATGACAGAGACCTCTGGACTAGCCGCTGCCAAAAAAGAGCCACTGTATTTGGTACCAATATTGCGTGTTCCTTTGCTTGATATTTAGATTAATATCCAATTAATTAATATGCAATCTTATCAATATTATCTTCTATGTTTGTATTATCAATTAAATTAATATCCAATCAGTTAGGATTAATCTGTTGTATTAGAATATTTTGTGTAATAGGAAAGCCTAACGGCTAGTAGAATAATTAAGACATTATAACGCGCGGCTAATTTTCCTATATAAATTCTCGAATGCAATGTAATGGTTAATCAATCAATAAAATTCTTCTTTCAATTCAATCTCAAATTCTAACAGTTTCAAGAAATAAGCAAACTAACTTGAGTTGCTAACCTGAGGAACGAGTAATATTCAATCCAACTTAATTTCATTGGAGCACTATCTTTTATGTCACGAACCGATCGATGTCAATCGCCATCAAGGGGATAGAGGGGATAGAGATAGAATGTAATTAGGTTCTAGAACTCTCTTTCTCTCTTCTAAAAAGCTAAATCTTTCTTTGAGGAAAAAATGAGGGTCAATGCCCTCCTCTACAAGAGCTAAATCACCAGAGAAACGAGTAAGATCAACATATATATAAGACAAACTGTTTTCTCCATTGAAACAGCTTTCGTCTGTTATGTTTTATTACTTTTTTTTGGAATGACAAATGTGAACTTCACAATTAATAAATAAGTTCAAATGTGAACGTAGGAGTTTTAATTTAAGCGATCCAATCCGTTCTATTGCATTGCAGAGAGAAATTAAATATAGCTTGAATCTAGAACTTCTGTTCAGGTAACGTACCATCCAGAAAGTACAAGAAGAGCTCAAAATTGAAAAAGAAAAACCCTTAATTACTGAGAAAGTGAAAGTGGAAACGAAACAAAAATTAGGAACATGACTAAATTTGCTTTTAAAGTCAATTTTCAGTTTGGATGGAACTTCAAGTAAAACCCCAAAATAACTAAACAAGACCCATATATAATAAATGAAATCTAAATATAGTAAATTTTTTATCCTATAACCTCACAGTACATAAAAAAAAAATGAAATCTGAAATAGAGTCTTCAATAACCGAACAAGGAGAAAGCAACAATTCATAAGCCATTGAAAATAACAATATATATTAATTAGCACCCACTTGTCTTGTAAAACATCAAAGATTAAGCAAAACAATATGCTCTATGTATTTACAGTATATTGCGTGTCTGTCCTTTTTTTATTTAAATTAGGAAGCATTTCTATTCGTACAATAATCAAAAGTGATAGATATATTCTACATATTATCCTTTATTTGTCCATAAACTTATACGTATTATTTCAAATTTATGCATTCAATATTATGTAGTAATAAATATGCTGCATATATTGCACTTATATGACTTCAGAGTATCATGGAATGTCCTGGCCTCACCTTGCCACTCTTCACTCTTAATTCAAGGCAAGGGTTCTCTGGGACATACTGACTATTCTTTAGTTTGGAGGTGGTATTATGGTAACAACTTTCTATGTATGATAATTACATGTGTGGTTAGACTATTTATGTCCTTGATAAAATTTGGATGTTTAAGATTCTTATGAAGATTAGAGCTTTTATATGGAGCTAATTAAAATAATCCTATATAATCGTAGTTCATGGTTTTTTATGAGACCATATTCATACTAATGAAATCATAGTTCATGTGTTGCACGACATGTTTGAAATTTTGAATGACAAAGAGAGATAGCACAAGACACAGAATTAAAGAGGAGACAAAAATCATTCAAACGGAGAAAAAGTCTGAATTTGCTTAAAACTCAGAGCCATATTTAAAAATAATTGCTAACTCTTTCCGTAACTCCATGACATACAATACATTCTAGTACTTGTAACATAAAGCACAATAGCACTAAGTACTGGTAACACAAAGCACAATAACAATAAGCACTAGGACTCTTATACTTAACAATAACTATCAATAACTTGATAACTTAAAACATGATCTTGACTGTTGGCTATGCCTTCGGCTGCTGACGGGGCATATTTGTGGGCAGGAATGCCATCCGTTTACATGATCACTTTTATTCTTTTCTCACAACAATGGCATATCAAGCGAACTAATGTAAAAATTATAATTCAATTGGGTTCAGTAATACTGAGATAACTTTCTCCTTTGTCTCATGAGCAGGCTCTGCATAATTATCCCATTTTTGGTAAAGAAATTGTGTCATGCGCGCAATATTTAGGGCAACATTTCTAAAATACTCGTGGAAAGGAGTATCCCCGAAATTTTCACTGTTCATTAATTTCCAAAATTTCCATATCATCTCCTTTATACCTTGGCGAGCAACAGATTCCGTGACACTTTTGTCACGCATATAGCATTGAATTGCTTTGTCAACGTCCCCACGTTTTAGTTCAGCCTGAATATGAAAATGAACATATTATGAGATTACATAATGCTTATAAATTTCTTAGATGATAGTTCTAGAATTTACTAAAATGGTTGGAAAAGTTGGCCAATGGCGAGTTGACTCGGCCAAGTTGGAGCAGAATCAGCCGGAGGCAAATGGCTGGGTGAGATCTGACTGATTTTGGTGATAATTTGGTCAAGAGTTATCTCAATTTTAGATATTAAAGAAAGAGGTCATAGATCAGGAATATAAATGAGAAAAAGGGTAAGAGAAAGAAGCTTCTGACAGTGGGACCAATGGACACGGGAAAGTGGCCTATTAGTTTAACCGCTTAAACTATAATTAAAATGTGCTGCGATTTTAGACATTAAAGAAATTTGGTATTAGTCTGGTTTGAAATTGTTATATATGTCACGGTAGGTTTGGAACGTTCACACTTGTTAAAATAGATGGTTCAACACCAGGTACATCTGAAAATAATAATATATTAAGAATCCTACTATACCATGAGATATTTGTATTAAGTTCTAAAATTTAATTGCTATAACTTACAGAAGATGTTCCAAAGTCGTCATAAAGCCGGGCAATTGTACTGCAAATACGTAGAATATTCAGATAACCGTGTGAGAACTTCTCCAAATCACTAACAGTAACATCATCATTGAAACAGTAAGTATTAGTGAGAAGAACAGGTATTGAGATGGAGACCCACGCGTTCTCAAGGTACTCCTCCAATGTTGGTTGATATTTGGTGTGGTACCACCTTGCTTCCACTAGGTATGCTTTGCATAAATCGGTCCACTACAAAATTAGTGAAAAAAATTATCATTATTTTGCATATTTACCTAATAGATAAGTGCAAGGATCTATTTCCATCTGGAGCACTACCACTAATATTGGTAACTAATTTGGTATTACAAGATCAACTGTTATTATTACCAATTGCCAACCTCATAAATTAGCCCAGTGAGGGAACTATCACAATATTTATTGTTATTAACTCCACACTATTTTTTATTTTTTGTTGGTGGACATGTATACCTCGGCTTATATGTTCTCCAAATAATGTAATATCTCTCTTCATTAATGTGTTGATTTAGTTTCTTTAATATATTACATCTAATCATTAAAAAATTAAGAAGATCTGTTTGAGATTAGATCTCTTTAAATAATTTTAAATTGGATATTTTCATATTTAAATTATACACTGTAATATACTAATTAAAATATATTTGGAATTTTAATGATTAAAGTTTTTTTTTAATATAAGCTAGACCACACACTATTAAAGGGATATACTATTAAATAAACTAAATCAACACATTAATGAAGAAAGAGATTGCATTATATGTGAAATAAAGGGATATAATCGTTCAACGACTAAAAAATCTGATTAATGTTGTGTTAATAATAAAACTTATTGTGTGAACATTAGCTCCCAACTATCTCCTGTGGACTAGGTATATATCCGATAGAAATGAAAACAAAACACTTTATTCTCTCAACGTAAAATAAAAAAAGAAATGAGCAAACAAATTTCTTTGTAATGAACCATAGATGGCTTTGCTGGGCATATATGATGGTATGGTATGGAGCCCAAGGTGGTAATTTAATGACAATGCTGGGGCCGGGAAGGTGCTATATATAAAAACAATAGGAAAATGTTGATACCAATTGATAGTAATTGATCACTTTCATTACTATCAGAAAATGAAAGTTAATATGTTAGTTATTTCATTACTGCTTTTTTTAAAAAAGGAATGATTCGAAGTCCTTTCTCTTTCAGGACATGATAGCCGTCCTCATTGACCGTGTTAATGAGAGCTCTAAGGCATAATTGCATGTACTCAGGTAGCATCTCAATAGAAGTGATATCCCACCTTCAGACGGAAATGGTCATAAGCAAATTAAGAGTATTGATATTCATAGTGAATACTGAATAATAAATTAGTATGTTATAAATTAAAACACTTACTGCTCCACAGCATATGTAAATGCCTCAAGTTCATCTAACGACCCATACACATCATAGATATCATCAATTGTTGTAATAAAGCAGACTGCTCTTGTTTGTACTTTTCTTAAACAAGCATGCTTTGGTTCAGCAGCAAATCCCACAGCCCCAAAGTAGTTTTCTACAAGTCTATCTCGAATAAAAGGAAGCTTTTTATAAATCTGTAAATCTGTCCACCATCTGAAAATTTAAAGTGGTTAATTTTAACAGTTAAAATAATTTTTCATTATGAAATTTATGTTTTCATTCGTTGTTTGTCTATTTTACATATAAGAATCAGTCTAAGGATTTGTTAGTGATTAGAACTAAGCTTTGTCTTGATGAAGTCATAGGTTACTAACTTACTATGTTATTTTGCGATATATTTTAGAACCCACATACCATTGTCAGGGAGAACAGGTCACCAACAGTTCCATCACAATATAATGTGGAAAAGGTGGTTTTGAAGTGAAGAATGGTAACTACTCTGTATACTGTTGACTGATGTTGCCTGGTAAGAACCTTAATTATTGGGCTTAAAAATAATTTTACTTGAATATATCCTTCCTTGTTTGGACCTCACTGGTACTGGAAAAATGATGTGTCAATCGAACTTCCTTGATACTTAAACAAAGGTATATTCACAGTGTCTAAGGTTCTTATATTTACGGGTTCATTATTCACAGTGTCTAATTAACCTTAATTACCAAAGAAGTGAGATTCTATCTATTTCCTTTTTTTTATTTAGATCGTTACCTTGAGATTTCCTTTAGTTCTTTCTTATATGCGTTCTGAACTAAATTAAAATCCAAAACAGCTAGTTCCACAAAAGCCGGCCTCATATGCTCATTCGTCTTATATTGGTCTATAAACCAGCGAGTGTGCACCCTTTCAATTTCCCTATAAAAAGGAATCTCCAGTGCATGAGCAACATGTTCTTTTTGCCTGGAATCGGTATTTTTTGAGCTCCGCAAAAAATCTGTGAGATATTTGGTTGCCAGGTCCCTTGCCATTTCAAGTTTTTCTTCTCCTTCTTTCGCGAGAAAAGAAGCCTCATACAAACTTAATGCTGCTTTAATGTCAGAAGATAGATGTGCTTTCAAGTCATCTTTGTTATCGATGTAGTTTTTGAATATATCTGATTAGGGTTTTGAAATAAATAAAGGTAATTAGTACACATAAAAAGCATTAATGTTGCGCATTGATAAGGTTTAAGAGTATATAGTCAATATATAAAGGTGCATGGTACTGGTTCTGCATTTTCATATATAGTTGATATCGAATCTATAATGGCTCGATTTAATTTGTGCACAAAAAAAGACGGCTATGACTGATTTATTCTTCTAACTATATTTTAACTAAAGCAACAAATAGTTGGTTCTGTTGGTCTGGCATCAAAAAAGTATATCTTCTATCAAAAATTAAGGAAACTATGAAAGATGAGAGAAGATATGCATGAATGTACAAGAAAAATATACAATGCCAATTTGCTACCTTCTGATACGCCAAATCCATGCATCCTTAAAAGTCTAAAGAGCAGTGATATAATGTGGAGGTCATCCCTGGTAGGCATCAATATTTGATCCATAGACTCATGGATCTCAGTAAGCACACATTTTATATCCTTCTTGAAGTGATATGCCACTCCAAGATGTTGCAATGAATCAATAAGCTCTAGCTTATCCTTGAGCAACTTTTCCCCATATATGACTTTCCTCACCTCTTCCTTAAGCTTACGAGTTTCTTTTATATCGCCCACCTGCCTCATTAAAACAAAAAAAGTGTTATTTCTTGGGGTAAATTATTTGGATTCTAGACCATATACAGAGCGACCTCTAAACTTATATAAGGGACAGATATATACCTGTGATCGCATTTATGTACCTCGTTGACACTAGTTTTTAGCAACATTTTCGTGTCAGATTGTGCAAGTAGAAATTCAGTATTGAATAATGACTGCCGAATAAAATTTTGTTTATTAAGAGAAATGTATATAAAACTAAACAAACAAAATTTACGTATTGATGATCATCTATTAACATGAAATATCCCGAATTGAGGGCTTTAAAGGGTAATTTTGTAATTAATAATTTTGGATGAAGTGAGAATAGCTAGAATAGCGAAGAAGTTGGAGTTAGCACTATTCTCAATTTGCTATTCTATATTTGGTTAACTACAAAAAGTTGGATTTAGCTAGACTAGATTGCTAATTCTCTATTCCTACAAAAATTTGGATTAGGCTATTCTAAAAAGTTGGAGTTAGCTCCCTATTCTAACTTTCCATCCAAACATAGGGGATATAAAATATTTGTGCTTAGAACTCCTCTATGCACTCATCTATCCTCTATGAAATATATGGAATATATATAGCTTATATATCCTCTATGCTTAGAACAGTTTGGATAAACAATTCCAAGTATAGAGGATCTATATTTTTTAGATAAATATGAGATTACGCTTTTGAACTTTAAATATACAAATATAAATTCCAAAATAATTTTAAACCTGTGACATTTTACACATAATTTATTGATTTGATCACTCGATTAAAGATTGATTCCTATAGAGGATCAATATTATGACCGAAAAAATGGTGAGAAAATATATGTAAATTGCTCATAAAGCATGTAAACTTGTTCAGAAAATACGTGTGTGTGTGTGTGTGTGTGTGTATAGCCAACCAATATCTCCATTTCATCGTCAATGTTTAAATAGGAGTAACAGCCTCTATCAGTTAGGTTTCAGTTACGGTTATAGCAAAACCATGTTGCTCTCGCCAAAGCTGTGCTAATAGATAGAGGCTACAAACAGGCAGGACAAATTGGACTGATTCTTCTTTCATTGAATGTCATGAATTTGTCATAATATTATTGTTTATTCTTTTAATTAAATAAAAATATTTTTAATTTCCTTTCTTTTGCTATAGCGTTTTTCTTTACATAACACAGTCAGGCATATGAAATTTATGGGCTATGGCAGGCTATTTTGAACAGTATTTTCTATTAACCATCTAAAATTAATGGTTATATATCCAATCTTTTGTTTTATGGGAATAACCAAGACCTAGAAAAATAAGATAACACTACAATTAAGTACATGAAACATCAAGGGAATATATATATATATATATATCAATGGTAACATATTGCAATAGGTCACTTACGTTGCCATCTTCACTTATTGACTGTATGAAGTCATTCTGCCATAATGTGGGTTTATAGTTTGCAGAGCGTCGTTCAACTGCTTGGGATGGCGTTTGCATATTGCAAGATTTGTGGAAAGCACTGTTTCTTAGGTGAGCAAAACAGACGGCTAATTCGAGTAAACTAAGAAAGTAGGAATCAGTGCAATGCTTATTAACGTGGCTTTGTTAGATACCCCAAGTCCAACTCATCTTTTTATAGCATCTCGAGGCATAGACGGGCGCCAGGTTATTTTTCTTATTTTTATTTTTAAAAAATAATAAAGGTAAAGATAATATACGTATCTCCAGACTAGACCCAACATCTGTTCTCTTAAATTATGCACGTAAATGTCCTAATTTGCTAACAGCTATGATTAAAAGATTTACTAACAGCTATGATTAAAAGATAAAATTTTGGATTGAAGATCAATTCTCTAATCAAATATACAGTTTTTCTTCTTTTGATTAATATTATATGCATCTTTGTCTCACTTTTTTCTTCTTAAGACACATACTCGTCACACGTACTCACTGACGCCTCTCCAGCATTCTTTATCTCACATGATCTACGATTTCTTCTATTTTTTTTTTTCCTGAAACCCCTTATTTGTTTGTCAAATACTCAATTTTCTAATTGGTCCTGATTTCTTTTATTTTTTAAATGTTATTTAAGATATTTTTGAGTGATTGATAATTGGTTATTCAGGTCTTCATTTTTTTATCCATTTGTAATATAATGTCATTTGTCATTTAATGATCTCATTTAAGTAAGAATGATACTATTTCCTATTTTAGGTACACAAAACCATATAAATCATAGTTTGATGAGGATAACCCTTATAACAATAACAAGAGCCATAATATGACAACAACAAATAATACAACTTATTTTCATAATTTTTTTTTTCTCTTGTTTTCCTGTTAAGCAACATAAAAATTCTAGTATGTACCAGTAAAAAGAACGCTCATAGTTATGTCACTAAAGAATGAGGTTTATATTTGTATGAGGATATGTTGGTCTATTTTTTAGTGTTGAATAAATATTCTTTTTTTGGACTTTTTTTATGAAAAAAATATAACATTGTAAATTTTATAAAAGGTAATAGAAAATGTTAAACTACATTACAGGATTAGAATTTTAAATTATTTTTCTTGATGCTTTAGAGGATTTTATATTGATTGGTTGATTAAGCATCAAAATCATTTTTATTGAGTGAAATTAAAATAGGAATAATGAAATTGGTAAAGTTATAAACTAAGTTAATTTTGATCCCCGAATCATAAAATTGAAAACTTATAAACTTTGAAATTGGTAACCTTGAAGAATAAAGTTTAATCTAAATCATAAGTTAATTTCTTTTCCTTCTAGTGTTCTAAATAGCGCACTATAGCGACGCAATAGCGGCGCTATAGTATTTTTGGACGTTAAACACTAAGCTATAGGATAAAAGTGCGTTATTTTAGCTATAACCGCTATAGCGGTAATAGCAACCCGCTATTTGAGCTACATGATACGCGTTAGAACGCATGCTATGCTACATAGGTTTTTATTTAAAAATCCAAACTTATTTTTTTTAAGGATCAGCTTTTTTTCAAAGTTCGGATTGCTTTGGTCTTTGTCACAAATTAGTCACTCAACTTTGATTTGTCCTCCGAAAGCCACCAAACTTTTAATTTGTTCCAATTAAGTCACTCTGTTAAATTTTCCATCCAAAATTTAACAGAATCTGATGTGGAGGTCCAACTCATCATTTATAACCCATTCAAGTAAATTATTTGGAGACATGAAATATTTCCACGCACTAACTCCTTTTCTCTTCCTCTCGGACTACTTTTCTACTTCTCTTCGCACCTGATTGTCGCCTTCTCCATCCTGCTTCGAGCCCTCCTCTCTCCCGCCTAATTTGTATTTTAATTTACCTTTTTAATTAATAACTTTAAGATCACAAACAAACAAACTCCCAATTAAACAACAAACCCGATTTAGACTAACTAAAATTATTAGATCTTAATACACTATCTTTGTGGATCGATACCTAATAATACTACGCGATAGGATCATATATTTGTAATCTAAGTCGAAAGTGTAATCAAAGTTAAAAGATATAGTCTACTATACTGAAATTTGTGTTGTTACGTTTTGACTGCATAAATCACCATTTTAGTTTATCCAACCTGATCATCCACTTCATAATGATTTATTCGAGTCTTCCACACATCTCGTGGGCATTTAATACATTAGTAAATATATCACCGATTAATTCACTAACGAAACTTAGAGTAGTAAATTTTTTATAATGATAATATTTCATTTCAAGCTTAGATTCATGTCAAATTATTTTGCGTATCAAATTTCGGTACATAACTTTTATTTATAATATCCCAAACCTTATTGACCTTAAAATTATGAGTGGACAAACCAAAGATTGGTGGTTCATTCAAATATGTGGTTGGTGCCTAATTGGATCTAATATGAGCAACCTGCTCTGATACCACTTTATTGTATGATGCAGTTGAAATGCAACAGTACAAAGTTTCAGTATAGTAGGCTATACCTTTTAATTTTGATTCCACTTTTGACTCAGATTGCAAGTATACAATCATATCGCATAATATAATCAGGGTATCGATTCACAGAGATAGTGTATTAAGTTATAATAATTTTTACAAGTCTAGGTCAGATTAGTTGTTAATTAGGGGTTTGTTGTGTTCTTAAAGTAATTATTATGTAAAAAAAAATTTGGTTGAAAGCCCGTATGCGATATTTCATAAATCAGGACAAAACTAGTTACATATTGTTTCGTACTAGTACATTCAGAATTTGTACCAGTACTTTCACTATTACAACTGAAACTCCTTTACAAAAGTAGACAAGAAAAATCAGAAAAAAAAAGTAGAAACCAAGAGTTACTGCGATCAGATCAGTAGATAGTGAGCTTGTAGGATTTCTGTGCTAATGTTCAGATTGGTATATTGTGAGCCGGCATAATTTCTTGTTGTTAGCACAAAGTAGTGCTGTTGTAATCGAGACGAGACAGAGGTATTCAGGAGAGCCTTCGTGCTCAGATGAGGTTTGTACCTGAATTATTTAAAAGAACTATAGAGAAAGGAGATAGGAAGAAATGACAAGAAGGAGGAGGAGAAAGAAGAGGGTCATCATCATCATCATCATCATTAACCATAACCATACCTTATTCATACGTAGATATAGTAGATATTAGAGTAAAGGTGGAGCGAATTTACAACACCCACATCCAAACCCATTGAATCGAGACAAACACTAAGGAAACTAGACGGGACAATGAAGCAAACGAGGCGGAGTAAATGAGTTGCGACTAGATTCGAGGTGGAAGCGCCGGCTCAACGGAAGTGAGGTGGCGATAGTTGGCGACCAGATCCAAGACAGAAGCACCGACTAAATGGAAATGAGATAGCGGAGAGCGACGATCAGATTCGAAGTTGAAGCATCGGCTCAACGGGGAGACCTCATCTGCTTCTTAGGTGCATTGATGGAGTTGAGTGGAGTGGGGGGGGGGGGGGGGAGGGAGGAGCGGCCGACTCTCAAAACAACGGCAAACCCTAGCTGCTCTTTTTCTTTTTCTTCGTGTCTCCGATTCTCTCAGAGAGAGAGAGAGAGAGAACAGAGAGAGAGAGAGAGAGACAACGGCTTAGTGAGATATTATTATGTAAATTAAAATACAACCGAAGTTGTAGCAATGTTTAATGCGGTGGCACTACATGTGATCGGTAGAGTAATAGGGATTCTTTTGGGTTCAGATTTTCGTATGAGTCTAATATTATGATATGTTTAGGCTCCAGTCTAACCCGCATGCGACACTGTCACTATGCATGTGACATAAACTTTACCTGCAAGTGACTGATGATGCTGATCACACTCAAAGTGTGCGTGAATTACGTAGAATTTTGGCTTATATTAGGTTTTCCCTTATTTTCTCACTTTTATACTTAATTATTTTGAGAAACATGTTACTATTGCCCAACTTTGTATTTTAATGCAGGAACCATATTTTAGGACTATTTTACATCATTTAGAGCACGAATCGAGTCAATCTGAATTACAGAGTATCAATTTTAACTCTCTGTAAGGTCCATATCGGCAAACACGGACTAGAGGGCCGCTACGGACCTAGTTTTTAGCCGAATACGCATTAAACTGGAGCGGCATAGGTGCAATACGATCCATATGACCCAATACAGACTGTATCCGAGGCGTCCCCTGGAGAATAACTGCTACAACTGTCGTCAGACCTGAGAGAACAATTGTCTTTGATCATTTAGTATTTTTCTTTTTTATAGTGAGAAGAGAGGAGTAGTAGGATATGAAGTAGAGTACTTCTTGCATAGTTGTATCTCTATCTTACTCTCTTGTAAAAATGCTATTCCGAAGCTAAATTTACTCTCTTGTAAACCTTGTTACTCTTGATATTTTGATATATATATTTTAGTTTGATCTTAGTTTAGTCATTGTTGTTTGATTACTTTTAAGCTTTATGTTCGATCTTTCTTGATTTAGTTTTACTAGTTTAGACCACCTTATGATGGCCATACATGGAAGTTAGTCACTATTAGGCTAGTTGGGTTAGGGTAAGAAAGCATAAAAATACTAGATCTTTGGTGGAGCCTTTAGCAGGGAAAGCCTTAAATTGGAACAACAAAAGTAGACACGAGAGTCTTAGCATTCACAGACGAATTTCGTATTGTCTTGAATTACCGTAGGGACACCCGGTAGTATAAATCGAGGGACCTAATAAAGTGAAGGTTGTGACTTTGGGTTAATCATAGATCTCCTAGCACCAATCGAGTCAAGCCCCACGGAGGAAGTCTCGGTTGGTAGTGTGATTGTGCGGCGATAGTGGTAGCCACTAAATATAGATTAGAAACCATCTTACAATAACTAAAAACCTATATCAAACAGAATATAACAATCAAATCGGATAGAAGTAACAACGGTATGCCAAAACACTAGGAATTCACACCATTATCTATTTGCTTACTTTTGATTTTCACTAAATACTTTTGATCATTAACCAGATCTCAACCCTCAATTTTTTAGATTTTGCCTTTCCTTTTGAAGGATTGTGATTTAAACGTTCAAGACTATAGATCTTATTCCCTATGGATCGACACTCGATTATATTACTCGATAGGATCGATTATACTACTCGATAGGATTGTGTGCTTGTAGTTCGACCCGATAGAATACCGAGTTTATAAATATTAAAAGTAATAGTCGCTTTAACAGTGATGAGACACCAAAACATATAGCGAAAATCACTACCTTTTATGATGGAAAAAGGCAAAAAACGACTGCCAACTAACCATTTTCCCGAATTATTTACCGCAAATGTGTTTTTGAGTAATTATAGCAGGTTTTGAAGAAAGTTGCGTATTTAGGCCAAAAACCGAGCAAAAATACCCAATTTAGACGATTATTGAAGATGGTCTCAAATTAGGACATTACATGGTGTATGCAACAGTCCACACAAAAATCACAACAACCAAAATAACAAAATTCTATAAAAATACGATAAGTCTAGAAGTTGTGCGGATTCGGGTCTATGCCGCATGCGGCATAGCCCAGTGACCGCACGCATCACAGATTCAATCTGTGGATTGTTATTCGGCACCGTTAGATTGACAGATCTCAGCCCTAGATTGAAGTCTTCTAGAAGATCCCACCCCAGGACGTCCACGTTGTTTCTAAATGAAGTGGAGTCCATGTTTGCTATTTCTGGAGTGCTATTTTCATGACAATCATGCTGGATTATGAGTGACCCCATGATCTCCACTACTCCTGCTACATTAGGAAACCCTATAAATACCCCATCTTGTATTAGATTCGGTGTAGTATTTACTTGTGATTAAGTCCAGTACTACAGCCACGAATCCTCACCAATTAGGAAAGTTAGGTTAGGTTAGAGTTCTAGGAAGAGAGACGAAGTCCTTGGAAGTCAAAGCAAGAAGGTGTCATCTAAGGAGGCAAGGTTCTTCTTCTTCAAGAGAGATGTAATCTACGTTCTCTTTATTTTTCTTTTATTTCGCCATGGCGCCTAGAAGGGGGGGGTGAATATGAGCCTGTTTAAAATTTAAACCCTATAACTTGTAACTATCGGTCGAATAGACAAGTTCAAAAGTCGTTCCTATGTGCAAGTAAATCTATCTATGTGAGTTCTTGGTGAAATGATGAACTTATGAATTTAAAAAAATAAAGTGCAATAAAATAAATAGAAAGTGACACAGGATTTCGGCCAACTGAAGGACCTACATCTCCGGAGCAATGTAACCAAAACTAGACGCACCTTTCTATTCAATATTAGAAGTATAAACCAAGTTATTAAATATTTTATATTTTCAAATCACATTCCACACCATTATAAACCAAGTCTATTCAATATTTTATAATAATTTTAGCTTTCTTCATTCTGAATCGCGAGTTCACGATAAACCCTAAATAGTGAAACCTATTCCTTACGGTCATGTTTGGTTGTGGAGTAAAATTAATGATGATTAAATTGCTTACTCTATGTTACTCCTCATATTTTACACCTTCTTTGGTAGTTGAAGTTGTAACTTAAATTAATCCACTTGAAGGAGTAAGATCTTGAGAAATGTGTCTTTGCTTATAACAGTGGGCCATACAAGTGGAGTAAGTGTGGAGTAAGTTAATCCACCTAGAGAGGTGGAGTAAGTTACTCCGGATTAACTCTCTTCTTACTCTATCTTACTCCTCCTATTTTATTCCTCGTTTGGCTACTTAAGTGTGGAGTAGGGGGTTTACTCCATCTCTTACTCCACAACCAAACATGACCTACAGTGGCTAACAAAAGTGAAACCTAAATAGTGATCGGATCCGGGTTTTAAACGGGATAAAAGAAGTGGCGAGCAAAGGGAGCACCCAGGGTGGCGCTCAAGCGGAGGCCACTGAGGTGGGGGGTGGCGACTTCGGTGACTGGAGGCCGTTGAGGGTTTTTTAATATAAAGAGGATCAGTCTGGGAGAAGGGAGACTCAGCCATTGATGTATTTTTTATTTTTTTATTTTCTTGTAAGATTGGGAAAGGTTGTTAGAAGTAAGAAGACGTGATGAGATGCGCGTTGATCAGTTAGACTATTGAGGAGGACGTTTAGGGGACTAAGTCGAGTGGGACAAAATCTTTACTCTAAAATATAAGTGAGTATAGACATAAAATAACTATCTTTGAAGTTTTTATGGTAAATATCTAGTTAATATCTAAAATATTTCTCCATAGACTACTGTGGTATCATTTCTAGCTAGCTGGATGACGATACAAGAAGCCTTTTCATTTTCTGTTTTTTTAAATCCTAAAATTTTCCCCTGGACTCCATTCCCTCTGGCAGAGAGATAATTTTATATAGTGCACATGATGATGTTGAATGAAGATATATTATACCATGATCTTTTTGTATCTAGATTAACTTGTAGTTTACTGTCTTATGAATTAGTACTAGCATACTTACTTTACTTTTGGTCTTTGAATACATCTATGACTTGGTTGATATGTTACTTGTTAGGTTACTTTAGCAACATCTTTTGTTGTTACAGCTAGTCTGAGATATGCTCGGTCTAAAACTGACTCCCATGTAATTATTATTTCAACAATGACATGGGTCTCTTGGCCTCTTTTTAAAAAAAAATTCTAAAATTTGTGGACTCTTTTGATATTAGTTTTGTGTGTTGTTCTATTAATTAGTTGCACAAATTATTGATGTATACGTTTCTAACATAATTTGAAAAACTTAAAATTTGCATTTCTGTAAGTTTAATCAAAATTTCTAATTGATTTTACGAGTACATGTTATATTTGAATGATCCCGTCTGTTTCATATATTTTGATATTTGAACTTGTTTGTGATATTAAAAAGTTTAAGGGTAAAACTGAAAATTCTATTACTTAATCATTAGTCATTACGTCTTATTAAAGAAATTAAACAAAACAAGAAAAAGCAAAGAGGCGATCCTAAACTCTCCTTGTTATAAGTTGTGCAGCTCTTAATCATCAGTATTCTCTCTCTCTCTCTCTCTCTCGTAGAATAAATAAATAAAACTTTCGTTTTGAAAGAATACATGAAAAAAATACGGAAAGTGAATCGACTCTGCAAGAATAAATGAAACAAATTCTCTGATTTAGAAATTATTAATGAAAAAAAAAAAATTAATTTTTATTCGTTATCACGGAAAGTGAATCGACTCTACAAGAATATGTGATAATCTGCAGAATAAAAAAACTGACTATTACTGAGCCTAAACCGACAATAGATTTGGATATTACAAAAAAAAATATATAAAAAAACAGTTCACACCTTTGGCATGGTTTGCACAAAAGATTTGTTAAGAAGATTACCTTATATACAAATATACAATAGTGCACAGATCTAGAGGTCTTACGTAGTGCGTTACTGAACAAATTTAATAAATATAATCAGTTTAGAAAAATCTCATGAGCATGCATTGAAATCTGTAAAACAATACAAGCCAATAAAGATATTTTGGGTTCTTCACTTCTCGCATTAGTAGGCATTAACCACGTTATGCTTGCTTACTATATTTGATTTCGCAGAAAATGTCACAGAGCAGTGTTGGTATGCTCACGGATTTAAATCTCAGCCGGTTTGAGATTCGGGAAATAGGAACGGTATTATTGGGCTTTGAGATTCGTGCCAAGCAAAATTAAATGAATGGTCCAGATTCAATAATTGTAAGAAATTTCTTCTGCTGTAAAGAGAGAGAATGTGAATTCCACGGATACGATATCTTATCGGTAATAGTCATACTCTACCAAATAACTATGTTAGACTATCCATACATTGTTTTGTTTTTTATGGTTGTCAGGTAAAGGCCCATCCAACGAATATATTAAAAAAAAAAAAAAAGTTTTTCATGGTTGTCAGGCAAATCCCCTGATTTGGTTTTATATTAGCCAGGCGCAGATCATGCTACCTCAAATAAGATAAATTAGTTGTCCAGGATTTCTGCAATGATGCCTTGAATGATATTATGTTAATCTGCCACCAGTTATAAACCTAGTTAAACAGTTTTAAATACAAAATCTGTCAACCGGCTAATAGAAAAAGTCGGTTCTTTGCAATTTCCACTAACATATTTGTCTTATTAGTCACAAGTATATGGGTACTGTTATCTCAGAGCAGAGCTAGTGATAATCCTCGCTTAATGAAGACATGCACCGACAACAAGCGGGAAGAGCTGGTTTTTTGTTATTTATTTTTTTGTTCGGTTGTTTTGCTGAAGCATATAGCAGAGGTACCAAAGGCAAGTCTGCCTTCGGCAAAATGCCGAGATGTTGGTCTATTCATGGTTTTTTTTTTTTTTTAGTAAAAGTTGGAGGTTAAGCCATCTAACTATTTAATATCTTTGTTATTACAAATTATTTTTTCCATCTGGGTTTCGAACCCATGACCTCTAACATTGAGATCATGTGCCTTAGCCACTAGACCAAAGTCTATTCATGGTTTTGTTGTTTTAATTTAGTATTCTAAGTTTTGTGTTCTTATAGGTTGTGTTCTCGGGGGAAGAGAGAAAAGAGGACGGAGAAAAAAACGTGTCTGCTAAAACATGGTGAAATTTCTTTCTCATTAATTAATTAATTCATTAGTTTGTTGTGTAAAAATTAATACTAACAGACACCATCTGACTTGTCATGCAGACGCTATCCAATAACCCATATTTGTCTTTTCACATAACATGTATCTGTAATGTTAGAGCTTATACTGTTCTAATTATTTTATCAATTTGTTAACAAAAATAATACGAAATCAATATTACAATACCATAATTATTGGAAAGAAAATTAATAATAAGACAATTACCACAGTTCATTAGTCTTACAGTCACAACTAAGATTATTCAATATATCCTACCTAACCAGTACTAGATTCATTTGGGGTCATTCACTGGTATTGCAAACGTTCACATCACCTCAATCGATAATTTCTCAAATCCGGTGATACCTTCATAAAGCATGCTTGGATTTCTGATGCAATCTTGATTCCTTAGCATGTGTGATACCTCCCTCATTGTCACAAAGGAGCTCCATAGAACTAGAAACCACCTCAATTTTGGTCACAAATTTGCTATGTATTCAATGTCTGTGGTTGAATTGGCCGTGATCTCCTGCTTGGAACTCTTCCAGCCCACAACACCAACATTAAGTATCTATGTTGCATGGATACAGGTACGGGTATCGTATCGAATACGATACGGATACGGCGATACGGTAATTTTCAAAAATCAAGGATAAGATACGCTTATTATATATATTATTTTTTATTATTTTATTTATATTATTAAAATACTGTATAAATTAAATATAATTTTGGATTTCAAGTATACATTAAATATAAAAAAAAATCATTTACAATACAATATCCTAAATATATATTAAATGTAATAGCTACAAATAACAAATGAAATTTGCTGTAGTGGTCAAGAGGCGCTAGTTTGGGTCACAGCACCTGGGTTCGAATCACGCTGGCGAATGAAAAAGTTATTTTTGGGAGATGGTCCACACGCGGTGCATGGACTAAAGCGCAGCCCGCAGGTGTATGCGCGGTCCACGAGTATTTGATTTGGCAGAACGAGACAGAACGGTATCAGATCCGTATCCAGATGTGTCAGATCCGTATCCAGATGTGTCAGATCCATATCCAGAGTCAGAGCAACCGTATCGGGTGGTATAAGATACGCCACGTAAGCAGATACGCCAGCACCGGAGCCGTATAGGACGAGTATTGGTTTCCGATACGGGTACGGAGCCCAAATTGAAGTATCCGAGTAACATAGTTAAGTATGAACACACACTAGTACAAAAAAACCTCTTCACTAGTATATATTTATCGACAGACAAAAAACAGTCAGGACAGATATCCAATATTTAGATAGTCAGTGAAAGTCATTAACTATTTTTTTTCAAAAATAGTCGGTGAAAGTCATCAACACTGACTGTTTTTCTTTAAAAACATTTAGTGAAAGTTGTCAACACCGATTGTTTAAAAAACAGTTAGTATAGGTATTAAAAACAGTCGTTGTTAGCGTTATATACTGATGTGTGAATCTTACAAACAATTAGTGTTGGCATAAAATTTTTGACATGATTCTATTTATATCGGGACTAGCTTCCATGTTTTTGCTAGCCATATACTACTATTCGACATTCATTGACAAAATAAAATATCATGCAAATAATTTAGATAATTTAAACAAAAGTGACATACAATTTAATAACATAACATATTCTTTTACAAAAAACCACACTATAACAAAATTTACATAACAGAACATTAGTTCCAAATAGTTCCAAACCGATATAAGATGACAAACCTATTCTAACATTTTTGTGTATTGAATACCGATAGAAGAATTTTTTTTCTAACGTTATGTAGTTCCTATCGATAGAACAATCAATCCAAATAAAAATAATAAAAAATAGTGATCGACTCGTGACTCCTCCATGAGCCATGACTAGATTAATAGCTGGTGTCCTAGCTTCTCAACTCCTTTTTCCTGCTATTTTTTCCAACAGACCTAAACAACAAAATTACAAAGTTCAGATTGATGTTGGAAATTATAATTCGTTGTAATACAAACAACATTGATACACTAACAAATTTTACCAGTAACAAATAGTAACAATATTTCTTAATTTTACTGACGTAGATGTTCTTAATTACATGTGAATTTCATGTAAGAACATCTACGTCAGTAAAATTTGTTAGTGTATCAATGTTGTGCATGAGCAGTGCAAGGCTGCAGCTCGAACCTGTTGGTTTATTTATGCAATAACACTCTACAATACAAACACCAAAGAGGATAGATCTTAGTTTATTCCATGGTTCATTAAATATCCACTTAGCATTTTTTTTTACTTTCACAGTATACTATTCTTCTGTTAAATTTTGCAAAATGAAATTTCAGTGAGGCAGTAATGGCACATATTGTGGGACCCGCAATCAAAGAATTCCCAGAATCAGCAATGACAGCACAAAAACATGAAATTGTCAGCTCCATGAGTAAACAATAACGAAACATATCAGTTTACACAAGAATTTTAAGATCAAAAGTCATAAAAAAATATTAACTTTAGTATAATACCAAATGTATGTTCATACCAGTTGATTGGTTGCCAACTATAATGTCTCCCTTATCAAACTGCAAATGGAGTACAGTAAATTATTAGAAATTGAGGTTTCAATTTAGTATGGTAAATAAGCTCTACTTGAAAGTTACATGTAGATTGTCATTGGCTAATACTGTGGCACCGGAACAACCACATCAAGATTGTCATTGGCTAAGGTCGACAATTGCTTTTGAAAAGAATGAACAATAACAATTAGAATTAACATAAATATTAAAAAAAACAATAATTGCATTGTAAATATTAGATCTAAGGTTAAAGGAATAATGACAATACTTGATATAAAGATATATAATGCTATTTTTTTTTTCTGGTTTTGAAGTATAAAGGTATGAATCTCACATACAACAAATCACCTGTACAGCTTTGAGGAAACTGTTCTCCATTCTATTCATATTTTATTGGCAAAAAATCAGTATTAGCAAATCTATAAAATTGCATTACGCATGCCCGCAGTTTTAATTAAAAACAAAGCAATACCAAAGCAATTTTATAGCTTCAGTCTCCAAATGTTCGAATTACATATTTTCTATGAATTGAAACATAAGAGGAACTAAAGCCCTAAAATTAATACTGGAAATGACTCATGATGATCAGAAAAACGGACAAATATTACTAGATTACTGAAACAGACAATCATCTATCCAATAACCCGTTTCATTTTTTTTCTCTATCAACGAAACAAATCTTTATAAATAATTTAATAAAAAAATCTTTATAAAGAAAACACCAATTCAAAATTTTCTTTTTAATTTGATCTTGCACCCCAGAAGCGCCAGAGGAACCAATTATCCAATCAAATTATAGAGAGAGAAAGAGACATAGTACCTGAGCTTACAAGAGGAGTAAAGAGAACCTCCGATCTGATTTTCTCAATTTTTAGGTCGTAATAGCACCTCGGTGAAGGTGGGAGAGAGACATAGCAGAGGATATTTCCGAAATAAAAACAGTCAGCGTACTTAAAATTAAAATAAAAACAGTCAGTATATCACTTCAACACTGATGGTTTCAAAATAAAAACAGTCAGTAAAGATATCAACACTGACGGTTCTGAAATAAAAACAGTCAGTGAATAAAATATTACAAAAAAAATGACAATAAAAATCAGATTAAATAGAAGTTTGGAATCAGACCGTTCATTTTCACACGGGTAATCAACGGTCAATCTGCAGTGAAATCATTCCAAATATGTTTTAAAATTATCAAGAGAGAACACTGAACATAACCAACATAAAAGTTCGAAAGTTTTATTATGTATGAGTTTCGATCCAACACGAAGTGTTTACGGCCATACGATGCTTCAATTTTCAGTCAACTAGATGGATGAGTAAATAAAAACAAATTTTGATCAAACTTGGATGCAAGACAATAATTGCAGTACTCTTTAATTTAAACGGTAATGATCGACCCACGAACAACATATTTTCGTACATCTACATTAACTGACGAAACAAGAGTTTATGTTTCATGTTCATGCTTAAAAGATGTGAGTCATATATGTAATATGCATGTAATGCTATATAATTTAATGTGTCAAAATCATTTAATTAAGCAATAAAGATGTTATAACATTAATTATAGCATAAATTTCATTAATATAATTTCCATTATAAAATATTTTCTAAAATTAAAGTCAAATTATGATGTTAATTGTTTAAATTTCACTAATTACGTAAATTACTAATCATACTTATTAAGTATAATATGTTCATTCTAATAAATAAACATTGCAATTTTTCGATAAATCAATTAATTAGTAATTTACGTTGTATTAGATTTTCCTTTCCATCATTAACAAACTTTTAAACACTATACAACGAACGTCTTACCACATATAATTTCAATTCTATTTTATGGATTACAACGATAAAATACTTATTACATCTATAAATTTAATTTAAACAAATAAATTTAATTATTAAATATCTTACAAAATATACACAATGCATATTTTTTTATTCTCAAATAGTTGTACATCCCTAACAATTTAGTACTTTTAAATATACAAGTGAAATTATTATTTTTATTTAACATAACGGAGCAACACTGACTGTTCAATTGAAAAAACAGTCGGTGTAGACAAAACTATAAATACTAACTGTTATATTAAAAAAATAGTCGGTGAAAGATATCAACACTGACGGTTTTCAAATAAAAACAGTCGGTGTAAGGTATCAACATTGACAGTTTCACAATAAAAATAGTCGGTGAAAGTTGAGCAACACTGACGGTTTCGCAATAAAAACAGTCGGTGAAAGTTGAGCAACACTGACAGTTTCTCATTAAAAACAATCGGTGAAAGTTGAGCAACATTGATGGATATAAAATGACATGAAACAATCAGTGAAAAACATAACACCGACAATTCGAAATTAAAAAACAGTCGCTATATCATTTCAACACTAATAGCTAACCAAAAAAACATAACAGATAGAGAAAAATACGTTTACAACAAATACTTCTCTTCTCCTACTTAAAAAAAAAAAATTATATTCTAATATTTGCAAGCAATAGCAACTACTTTCTTTTTTTGCTAGTAACACATGGCTGTGTTAACGTGTTTCCAAGGAGCAAAAAAATTCCAAATTTCCTTTGGACTTTTCTTCTTACCTGGCTGACTACTTTGTACAAACTTCGATCCGGGAAAAAAGAAAACTTCTTCTAGGTATTGGGAAGATTTGTAAACATTGCTCAACGCTGACTGTTAAATTAAAAAAACAGTCGGTGAAAGTTCAAACACCACTGATGCTTTCCCTAAAAAAACAGTCGGTGTTGGTTACTTCTCAACACTGACTGTTAAATTAAAAAAACAGTCGGTGAAAGGTCGAACAACACTGACCCTTTCTCTGAAAAAACAGTCAGTGTTGGTCACTTCTTAACAGTGACTGTTAAATTGAAAAAATAGTCGGTGAAAGGTCTAACAACACTGACGCTTCTCTTAAAAAAAACAGTCAGTATTGTTTTACTAACGGTTTTTAAAAGTGAACCGTCAGTGTTGAAGTTGTTCATATTTACGATTTTGCCATGTAGTCTCTACAACGACTGTTACATAATAAAACAGTCGGTGACCAAGGGTCAGTGAAAGAGTTTTTTGTACTAGTGATATAACCCGATTGCAATCCATATCGTTATAACTGATCTATAACTAGCATCGATGTAATCTCTTACAACGTCCTTAAATTCCCACCATAGATGAGGAATATATCATTTTTACTTTTTACTTTTTCAGGTACTTCAGGATATCATTGACGGTGATGCAATGTACTAATTCTAGATTAGCCTGATATCTACTAGTCACATTTACTGTGTGCAACACATCTGGGCAGGTGCATATCATGACATGCATGATAGATTCAATTGCAAAAGCATATGGTATATATTATACCCATGCTATCCAGCACAACAGTCGTTGAAAGACACTATTTTTTTGCTCAAAATGATTCCAGGTAACATTGGCAGAAACTTTCTCTTAGCTAGAATCCTATATGTTGAACCTCTACGTTACTTTGTTAATGTATGCACTTTGACTCATCAATCATATAAGTCTCCTATATCTATCTCTATAGATCTTGATCCCTATAATATAAGCAGTTTCTTCTAAATCCTTTGTTGAGAACACCTTCATCAATAAAGCTTTCACATAATTCAGAAAAAAAAAAAAAATGTCATTTTCAATTAGAAGTATGTCATCCACATAAAAAAATTATAAAATGTGCATACTTTTTTTTTTGCGTTCCTTGTTAAGCCCATAAATGGATCTCTAAAACTTGTATATTTTTTTTTTTTGCATTATTAGAACCTGCAAAACCGTGAGATGAGATTATAAGATATACACATCATCTTTTAAATCTCTGTTTAGAAATGTGTTTTTGACATTTATTTGTCATATTTCATAATCATAAAGTGCACCAATTACTAAGATAATTCGAACTAACTTAAAATATTACCACATATGAGAATGTTTCATATAATCATCTCCTTAAATTGCTTAAAACATTTTGCATCCAACCATAATTTATAGGTAGTCAATTAAGTGGCAGTTTATGTGGGATAAAAGCAGCAGATAGTAACTTCAATATTTTTAATTATTTGTTTACTATATTTTTCGGTTGAATTATATTTCATAAGATATTAGTTTATTCGGACAATTATTCATTATATATATTTGTTTATCGTGAACAGATACATGAAGGTTAAGTTTTAAAAGGTATACAAGGATAGGAATATAGGATCCCAAGTTCCCAACAAGAGTAACTCTAGGCGAATATGGAAAAACAGGCCTTTTGTTTTCTTTGGGCTGGAGCGGACTGAGAGGGCTGCCTTTGGTATTTGTAGGGAGTTCTAATGGCCCATGTAATTAATTTTACCTCTAAAGATTAAATCATGTTTTCGGGGATGAAATTTGGACGGACAAATTGCTAATGGGCTATGTATTTTCCTCACCTTCTTCCACAAGTGCTTATAATGTTCGGTGTTTTCTAACAAAGTAGTATACTTTCGGAGAGACCCGTTTCAGTGAATTCGGATCCTAGTATACTTTTGGATATGAACCGTCTGATCGAATCTGTGTGAATATTAAAGAATTTTCATAAATTACATATAGAGTATACTTTCGTCTGCAACCAAAGGCTTTATTAGTCTTATCCTAAGCAAGCTGTGTGCTTCTCTAGTATTAATTTTTTGTATTACTTGTACAACATATATGAATTATTGTATGCAAAACAATAGACTAAGATTAATATTGAAATTATTAACATTGATTTCTCGTTTATGAAGTAGTTGTCTAAACAATTCTTCAATTAGCTTTACAGAATATTAGCTTATTAAGAGTTAATCATTGGTACTGAGCACTAATCTTGATCCAATGCTCCAAATCAATCAGAACTTTTGATATAATTGTAAATTGAAAATTGCCTAATTGGGTTATCCCAATTTACAATACTCAGTCCCATATTCTCCAAAAAATACAAATGAATATTTCTCAACAAAAAGATTCAGATAAAATTTTGGTCATCGAAATTTATACGAGTTAAATAAACATTTCTCAGCAAAAAGATTAAGGTCACCAAATTTATTGGACATCACTCATCCTAGTCCTGTAAACTCTCTGTATAATCTAAGGATGGAAAAACAGATAGAATCAAATCTCATTCAGAGAAAAAATATTTCTAAACATTAAACCCTTCGGCACGAAGGCACTGCTTGTGGGCTTCGATCCATTTTGTGCAAGCATCTTCACCATGCTCCACTATGCACTCGTCTCTTAGTCGTTTCGTGTCTGGGCATGCACAGCAGATCTTCTTCTTTGGTTTTACATCAGATGCAGGTGCAGGTGCAGATGCAGTTGAATTTCCGTTTGCAGCAAGTTCTGAGTTTAGATGCAACCCAACTTGCTTGTTCTCAGTCAACTTGCTTGTTCCGAAGCCCATTGTACCAGTATTCTGAAATTATGAAAGGGATGGACAGATCAGGATGGTAAATATCAGAAGTACCAAGTCGGTACAGAAGTTATGTACCAGAGCAGTATTCATTGACACATTACCAATTAAGTCTGAATAAGCCAAACCAAAAAAATAATAATATAAGAAAGAGGTAAGGTCTAGGGTAACAGGAAAACACAGATACCAGAATAAATGGTACAGGATTGGTATACTATTATCCCAATATTAGCCAGGTTGAGCTCTAAAATGTAAATCCAATAGACAATTAGACAAAAAGATAAGCCCTTTTTTGTTGCAATTCAATTTCGCTTTGTTTCTATTTAATTACCAGTTTGGGGGTATTGTTGGGTTAAGAGAAGCATAATTCAATCTTAAAAATGTTAAACCAAACACATAATTAGTGAAGAGAAAAGCAATTAGGAAGAACTAAAAACTAATAGATTCATTACTAGATAAAACCAAAACCCTTCATGGCTAGGGTTTACTGTTAACTATACTCAAGCAAGAAACAAAACCAGGGACGGGGAGGGGAGAGAGGGAGAGAGAGAGAGAGAGAGAGACTTACTGTACAGAGAGGATGATCAGTCAAGCTTGTGTAACAAGAAATGGAAAAATACGGAGAGTTTATTTCCAATCGCCGCCAGAGGAGAGAACGATCTTTCTGTTCGGATCGGGTTCAGTTTTATTGGGTTTATCCGTTTTCTTTTGTGCTGGTTGATTCGGATTCTTATGTGCTGTGATCCTAAAAGATGAACAGCAATCTTAAAATTTCTGTTTTTTTTTTTAAATTTAGCTATCTAATAATTTAGTGCACGTATCTCAAAGCAGATGATTTTCTATTGTACGAATTTCAAAACAATTTAACAGTTGGATTTGAAAAAATAGAGATCGTAGGTTACTGTTCATGAATAAAGAATCGCAACAGATTCGGATCCGAAAAATTGAGAACGCTGGTCAACATTTTGACTAAATTGTATTTCATAATGTGAGTGAGTGAGTCCATCAAATCGGATTTGAACAGGATTTAGTTAGAATCTAAATATAAATTTAGTAGAATTATATAAGATCTATATGCAGATTTATGTCTAACAAATTAAATATGAATCATATCGAATTTTTCTTTAAATATTAAAAATAGAAAAGTACATATATCAAATAAGTGAATATAATTATTTTATATTATATAAAATTATAAATAATGGTTTTATTTTAGCTAATTTAAATGAATTATTATTTAATGCAGCCGGCATTTTTTTCCATAACCAAAAAATTAAATAATATAATATTAATAACCAAATTTTAAAATTTATTTTATCCATAACCAGACCGCCCAAATGTGGGGCGGTCCACCGTGCATACCAAACCGCCCCCCAGGTGGGGCGGTCTACCCTCAGACCAAACCGCCCCCCTGTGGGGCGGTCTGAATAATTTTTTTTTTTTTTGTATTTTGTGTATAAAATGATTATTTTCTCTCTCCCGAGTCACAATAATCCACTCACTCTTCTTCCAAACCGACTTCGCTCTCAAACAAGGTCTTTGCGAGGCGATTTTTTAGGCGATTCCGAGGCGATTGCGATCAACAGGTGTGCTCAACAGTGACCGAGGTATTTTTAATTTTTTTTTAAATGTTAAAAATTTCATAAATAAACAAAATAACTAATATTGAACGACAAATTTCTTTTCTAATGTCAGAAAAAACTCAAAAATATTCATTACATTGTACTTGGGTGGAAAAATCACGAAAGGAGAGTTTGGATGCCAATACTCGAAAAATGCGACTTACGGCTTCCAGGTGAATGCCAATACTTCAATTTATGAAGTAAAGGAAATAATAATGCAACAAACCGGTTGGGACCGTGTCCAATTTACCGTACAAATCGGTACACCGAATTAACAATCAACCCCTAGTGCCAAACCTTACTATATAAAATATCCTATAGAAGAGCGAGGATATATGGAAAGCTATGTACGGATTTTTTGAGTCCAATTTAATCCCGTAATGGACCTATTTTGCAAAAAGTTTCGATTCAACCGGTTGGTGTCCCGAGAGAACCTTCTACCCGAAACAACCCGGATACCGGGGCCGGACCTTCTACCCAAAACAACCTGGATTATGATCACAACCAGGATGTGAACTCACCCCCTCGTGAGTCAATGAGACGAGATAGGTATTTGCAAGTACCCGAGTATAGTGTTGCACCCCGGCCGAAACTAGAAGACGGTCATGTGTTGGTCGGGTTGGATACCAATCGGCACTCGATCCATTACCTAACTACAGCCCCCTTGAACCTAGAAGACAGTCCACGATCGATCGAAATGATAGAGGCATTGATTTTGATGATATTGATGAGATACCGACAAAGGAAATTGATACTGGTGATGATTGGGATGGGGATTGGGGTTCAGACAGATTATCAGAGGGCGACGATGAGGAGATTATGGCTCCTCCAATTGAAGACAGATTTCCGATCAGGGGATGAGGAGACAAGCACCCGGTAAGGACATTCAATGACACTACTTCTTTTGAAGAAGCAGACATTTCTTTTTTTGGGAGACGCGTTGTATATAACGAAGAGATTAGCCCGGGCCGCCTTTACACCAACATAGAAGAACCGTCGACCAAAGTTAAGCGGTTCCATTTAAAGGGTAATTGGGAGTTTACAGTGGCCAGGCGGGAGAGGAACCGGTATGTTGTAATTTGCAAGGATACAAAGTGCAAATGGAAAATGTCCGCCGCGCCTAAAGGCAAGGGAGAGGCATGGATAATTAAGAAGGTCGAAGGACCACACACTTGCAAGAGTGCGTCAAGAAGATCGAGATCATAGTGCGGCGACGGCGGCACTTATTGCCGATGTAATTATGACGGACATTAAGGAGGACCCCGCGATGAGCATTAAGGAGGTCGCTCGTGCGGTGAGACGAGTCTATGAATATGTAGTCCCACATTACAATAGGTTGTGGAGGGGTCGGGAACTTGCGGTGTGCGGATGCTTCAAACCCGGGAAGGGGTCGTACAATCTCCTCGCACCATTGCCGATGGCCATAACAAGTACAAATCCGGGAACTAGGTTCGAGCAAGTGGCATGTACCAACCGATACACCCGGTGAGGTACAATTCAAGGGCATAGCATGGGCTTTCGGTCCATGTATTGAAGCATTTCAATATGTTAGACTCGTGATCGGCATCGATGCATGCTTCATGTCCGGCCGGTATGGTGGGGCTCGCTTATAGCATGTGCATATGATGCTTGAAAACCAGCTGTTACCCATAGCTTTTGCCATTGTTCAACAGGAGGATGGTCCAAATTGGGGTTTTTTCATGTCATTTCGAGAAGAGAGGTGATAGGGAACGGGGTTCGTCTCGCGTGATATCGGACCCAAGACAAAGGGCATCAAGCATGTATTTGATAGCCTCAACTATGGGTGGAACACGAATACGGGAGAGTATCGTGCACAGTGCTGCATGCAACACATTTCGAGAGAACCTGTGCAAAAATACCGGCGGCGGAGAATGGGTTGCTGACAGGTTCAAAATTGGCTGCAAGAGGAAAAAACCACGACGAATAGAAGAGATGTTCAGAGATTTTGCCAGAGTATGTATGCATTATTATTATTTTTTTTTACATTTGCACAACTTGTATCATTGAGGTATATTTCTATTTTTTGTAGACATTTCCAGAGGCAAATGCCTACTTAGCGAAGGCGGGCAAGAGACGTCCGCGCGATCCGATGGAGCGGTCAGCATATGAGAAGATATTTCAATCATGTGATGGAGGTTGGAGATGGGGAATTATGACCACTAATGGGTCGAGTCGTTAAACAATGTCTTCAAACAGAGCCGTATGTTACCCGTGGTTTCACTTGGTGGAGGATACATTTTACAAGTTAAATGCTTGGTTTGTTGAGAGGCATGCTAAAGCCACTGTATTAGCGAGTAGGGACCAACTGTTCTCAGATAGAGTAGAGGAGAAATTAAGAAAACACAGAGAAAAATGTTCTGTCATGCACGTTGTAGCATATGGCAACACAGGTACGGAATATGAAGTGCAGGTTCCAAGTGAGATCATTCCACCGGTGGTGGGACAAAGTGGCATTATACAAACTCATGAACGCGCATGCAAGTAACGTACAGAGTCGTTTTAGGCACGAACAATCAAGTAACGTGCGAGTGCCAAGGCCCCCAGTTAGTTCGCATTCCGTGTTGTCGAAAACGGAATTTCCTTGAAGACGTCTTTGTTGACAACTATTACCGTGCCGATTGCCTTCGAACACTGGGAGCATCATTTCACAGCTACCCCAACCAAGTACCGGTGGCCATACTACCTTGGACCTACGGTGGTTCCCGATAAGAAATGGATCGGGGAAGGGGAGGAGGAAACACAAGCGGCGCGTAATGGAAATGGACAGGATGCAAGGTCAGCGAGTGGGACATGAGGCTCACCGTTCGACTACTGAGAGGCAGATTAGAGGTATGTAGATGATCGTACACAACTTAAAAATAATTTGAAATTAAATTTAAATATTGATACTTAATGTTCAATGAAATGCATTGAAGAGGCAATAAACGAAGCCAACGAAAGAGAGAATGCTAGAGTGGTTGCCGATGCGGGACCTTCTGGAAGTAGGCGACCCAGTCAGGGAAGCCACTCAGGGAGTAGTCAGGGCTCTACAACTGCCAGTGTCGCGCCGTCATCCACTTCCAGAACCCTAAGAAGTAGACTTGGTCTGTTCGGACACAGGAAGAGTTAATTTAATAAATATTGTATTTATATTTGTAAGTTATTTAATTAACTTATGTTGTGAACTATTTTCCTTAGAAATTGCGGACTTGGGCATATATTGTTATGTATCCATCATCGCATTAAAATTATTTCTTGAGTTTTCGAAGCACCGCTCAGTTCAGTCCGGAGAAAATTATTTCTGAGAAGTTAATTATGCATGAAAATCATTTTGCCGACGGCCTAGATTAGTCAAGTTACCCATTTATTTCATATCTATAATTTCAAACAAAATACATTCATTATTTAGATTGAAAATTCAAATCCTAAAAATAAAAAAAAATAAAAAAAAATTAACTCAGACCGCCCCACGGGGGGGCGGTTTGGTATGCACAGTGGACCGCCCCACGTTTGGGCGGTTTGGTTATGGATAAAATAAATTTTAAAATTTGATTATTAATATTATATTATTTAATTTTTTGGTTATGGAAAAAAATGCCGGCTTTAATTTTATGTGATATATATAATTTTAAAAAACAACTCAAATCAAATTTAACAAATTAGAATAATATTTCAGATTCAGATCGTGGAAGTTTAAAATGCAAACTTTATAATTAAGACAAACCCTATTTAAGGATTGACATGTGGATTAAATAAGATATCAAATACATTTTAAGATTTATTATACGTGAATTCATTAATTCATTCAAAGTCCGAACGAATGATCGGATTATGGATATTCGTTCACAAATCCAAATTACAATATACTTTTCAATATTCATACAATAATTTTTATGAAACATATTACGAATACAATACAAGTTCATATTGAATATGGTATGTTTACTATTTGTATTGTAATTGATGAAATAATTTTATGAGAAGGCTTTCCAAATCAGCTATAAAAAAAAATGAAAAGTAAAATTTGTATACGAGTACTCTATTATTATCTTTTATTTTCCAACCCTGAAATATTTTCAATTTACAATAAAGTTGTTTAATTTATAACTTTAAAACATCATAAGCTAGTTTAAAATTAAAAGAAAAAAAAATATTTCATTATTTTTAGTTAGATTACGTAAAAACTACCAATTAATTTTATAATTATTCATACTTGTTTGTTACCAGTTAATCTTAATAATAAATAAATATAGGTAATACATAACAAATACAAATCAAAATAAAATTTAATAAATACGAATACAAAAAGTCTTCGTTCAACTCTTATCGTACTTGTTAGCAGGAATACAAATCACTCAAGGTAACTCAAATTTTGAGTTTAGATCTGAACGGCTGCTTGCGTTTAACCTAAGACCAGATTAATCCGAATTAGGATCTGACGGTCTAGATCCAAACTCAAAATTTGAGTTACTTGATTCGGACTCCCTTACCAGATCTGGAAACCAGAATCAATCGCAGCAGATATGAATCCCAATTTTTCTATCAGTTCCTAACGGTTAACGGGTTTAATCTCTCTACAAACCGTACCCAATACCATACTCGGTCAAGTCGAATCGACAACTCCCACCGCCACTTCGAGTTTTCATTCTCTGAGTTAACTCAAATTTTGGAAATAGATCCTAACCGTCCGATAGGAATCCAGGCCAATCAGACCCATGCCTGTAATGCACGGGATACTATAATATTCGTGCGGATTTGAATTGGACAATCTAGATCTAAACACAAAAATTGAGTTAAATCAGAGGAAATAAATTCCGGTGTAAACAATTCAACACATTTGTTTTGGCTTCATGCAATACAAGAACCGCATGAAGTGCTATTTTGACTCTATAATCAGTGCGCTGCACGAAGAGAAACCTACTCTGTTAAAATTTATACCCGAATTCCGTCACTTCACTACTTTCTTGAGAAACACGGCGGAGCCCCGAATCACAAAACACACTCTTTGCTTTCTCTCTCTCTGCGACAATGGTTGCTACGAATCTGAAATCGGAAACAAAATCCTTGATGGATCAAAGAGAGGCCATGGAGACGGAGATGAACGCCTTGATCGAGACCCTCTCCGGCCCCGGTGGCCCCGGACTCTCTGGGAATCTTACTGACTCCGAGGTAAAAGTAAAACCCTGATCTTTCTTCCATTTTGAAAACCTAGTGGCTGTGAGAAGTGAAATTTTGATGCTTTGTAGGTTAAGTGATTGTAAATACTTGAAAATTAGTGGCTATATATTGTAATTGGTTAATCACTCCCATTTATTTTTTAGGGTTTTCCTAGGTCAGATATAGACGTCAACACTGTCCGAGCACAGCGCAAGCGACTGACCGGTAATTTATCAATTTAATTATTTTAGATACATGCTTCACTTGTACTGTTTATTTACTAGGATTATTCTATTTTATTAGTTCAGAGCTCACTTGACAGTAATTGACACCTTATTGTCCATTCCAGAATTGAAGGAAATTTGAGCACTTTTATGAATTATCGAGACTTATGAAATTTCACTGATTTGCTTTCATTGCAGAGCTTCGCAATGATCACAAGGATATAACCAACAGGATTCAGAAAAATATAGAAATACTGCACTCGGCAAAATTGCCCCAAAATGCTGATACAAAGAACCAAGGTACGGGTGAACCTTAAAATAAGTGATCTTGCATCTTTCAACTTATAAATTGTTTAAAATTGGAGATGTTTTTTTTCTTGTAAGTATATAAGTACGCCTTTGTTTACCAAAACACTAAGTTTCTGTACTGTTCTAGTTAGCTGGGGAAGTGGTGGTATGGTAAAGCATTGCTACTTGTGGAAATTTCTTGTATACCCCTCTAAAACACCCAAATTATGTATTCCCCCCTCTGAACTTTATAATATCATATTTACCCTTCTAAATTTGAAAAACTCACAAATTTGCCCATTTTATTGTATTTTCTATTAGAACTCATTTGAACGTATAAAATACCATTTTACCTTTTATTAAAAAAATAAAAAAATTGTAGTCAGTCTTCAAATATGTCAGTTTCTGAGAGGAAGCGTTCTTTTTCTCTACTTATGACGTATAGACAAGTGTATAGCTTATGTACAAGTATGAAGAGCAAGGTACCTTTCAAAATAATCTGATGATTAAGTTAACCCTTACTATTGCTTCTGGCAGGTACACCAGCCTCATCTGCGAACCATCCAATGGAGGTGGACCCAGTCATCAGGATTCCATTTGCAATGATTGACGAAATTGCAGAGGATTCACCGGCAGCAGAGGATGGGTTGCAGCTGGGAGATGAAATTGTAAAATTTGGAAATGTTGAGATAGGCGAGAGGTTGCAGGAGAGGTTCTTGTCAGAGGCACAGTCAAACCAGGGTTGTCCCGTTTCTGTGGTTGTGAATCGCCGTGGCGCTTTTTTGGATCTGACGGTGACACCTCGCCCATGGCGAGGCCGTGGTCTGCTCGGGTATTTTTTTATATTAGTAATTTTATGAGTGAGGCTATGGTACTATGCATAGCGCGGGTTGGTCCATACTATGGATGCATCTCTATTTTCATAGTTCAAACAGTTGATCTGTTCTGCTTAACATAATCTTCATATGAAAATTTGTTTGGAAGCTACATTTTACAATTTTTAGAAATTTTTTTGCTATTTTTTTAGATAGGTAGAAAATAACTTGATCTAAATAATCTGGACCATCTGAAAATAGTGATTTTGTACCTATTTAAAAAATTAGTATTAAAATTATAACAAATGTAAAATTTGGCATCCAATCAAATTTTCATGTGGAGATCATGTTGAGCGGTATGGATCTAATGTTTGGATTTTGAAAATGGAGATATACATCCATAGTACGGACCAAAGTGTGCTATGCATAGTACCATAGCCTCACTTGTTCTCTTTTTTCTGTGAACTCATTTCGTAATGTTTGGCCAAATTAGTCCATTTAAACCCTGGCATGAATTATTTTTGTTTATCTGAAATTAGAATACTATTTTTTCCTACTGTGTAAGTTTCTAATTACTGGTCTTGTTATGTACTGGTACTGGTTTAACTCCTTTTGTATCAAATGTAATATTTAAGGTGGGTTAGGAACCATACTAATCTTGCATCAACAGTTCCTGTTTATGTCTTTTTGGTATTTTATTTAATTAGGATTCAACTAGAAAGGGAGTTTTAAGTATTGTCTGAAAATACAAGCAAATATTACCATTTTTGGTGCTTCTACCAATTGCATGACTTGTTGGAGAACTAATTTTCACTTTGATTTTCTCGGCTTCTTAAGCCTAAATTGAATCCATATTAGGCAATTTTTTTAATTTTTACTGATATGCTTCTTTTTTAATTAATGCAGATGTCATTTCCTTTTTCTATGACCCAGGGGTGGCGCATTTTCTCCAGTGTTTGATAAATCTCTTGTCATATACATCTTTTGTCAAGCATTTGCTTCTCTTAAACTCTTTTTTTCTTCTCTAGGATGTAGGCATCTCAAGTATATTATTAGTCCTAGATTTAGCTGATAAACATGATGTATCCCTTTGGAATTGTTCTAACATTTGGTTTTGGAATCAACTCCATGCTTTTATTAAAATAGAAAATAAGTGAGTGCAAGTATTAGAATAGGTTGGTATGACTACAAAAAAAAAATTACAGTGAAAGGAGGTAGTAGAGATTAAATTTTGTATTTTTTTACAAAATGAACATTTGAAAATGGGCGATTTTTTTTTTTAGAAAAGTTTGACAGAGGTAAAAAAAAGGGCATTTTCAAACCTAATGTTTTTGCAATTATCCATTTTACTGTAAAATTTTTGTCAAGTGAAATGGCCGTGGAAATTTTGTCAAACCTTCGGATGATTTTTATTTGGAAAGTTCAGTTGAATGTAATTATTAAATTTTTTATTGTGGAAATATTTCAAAATTTGGATTTTTGGAAGTTAGCTATAAGGAAATATGTAGAATGAGATTATTAAATGAATGTAAATGTGATAACTTTTTTTCAATTTATAATTTTTTTTAAAATCCGAAAAAAATAGTATACCAAAAACCTCAATCAACTCGAATTATACCAGAGAATCTCAAGAAAAGTTTGCTTGAAAGTTTATATTTTTTGTATTTTTGTATTTTGTTTTTATTTTTTCAAATTCTTCAGTTTTAGCCTAGTAGCAATCAACTTGAACTCGTTTTCAGAATTTCTCTAAATATATATTTGACAATTGCTTAATACATACTGGAGCATTTATATAAATATACATTTGATTACTGTGCCAATGCACATTTGCTTGTTTAATTTTTTGATAGTTGGCCAAAAACAGTTGTTTAATTATAAGATGAGTTATTGAAAGGCTAAATACAATGTTGTTTCTAAATTTCTAGCAAATTAGGAACTGGAGTTGTTGTAATTTGTAATTGATTTGAACTTTATCATCGTCAATAATAATTCAAAAAATAGAAAATATCAAAGATTGACAGCACCAGTTTTATTCTTTATAAAATAATTATATTTACGGTTGTCCATATATAAAATACTATTTAATTAGATTTCAAATATGCTTTTACATTATCAGATAGGTAAGTTAATGTATTATTCCAACAATACAACTACCAATATATTCATGTCAAATAATCACCCTTAAGTCTACATATAATAATTGTAAGTGGTCTAATGTGTTGATTACATCATAATGTTATTTTAAATTAAATTAAATAAAATTGCAAATTGTTTTCTTCTCGCGTTCATAAATTTGGCATGACACTAGGTATTCAATCAACGCAGATACAATGATCAATCATGAAAAATGTAAACATTATGAAATAAAAAAGAATAAATTCACCTCAAATGTTAATTAAGTAGTTTTGTAAGATTAATTAGGACGTGTTCGGCCGCTCCACTGTTTCCGTGGGAAAAAAAAAATTCAGTATTCCACTCAATCAACTGAATTTTTTTTCCCACGCGAACAGTAATTTTTATTTCAATTCCCATACCCATGTCCATTTCCAATGGCATGCCTAACAGGCCCTAAAGTGTAAGGATGATGTATTAAGTGGTTTCATTTTGGAACGAGTAATTATAGTATTCCACTCGAGGTAAACTGACATAGTATTTAACAACAAAGTTGAAATATACAAATTACAAACAAAAATAAACTATTAAGGTAATAATTTCTCTAAAACTGATCGTTATACGAATCATACTGTATTTTTTTCATTTCTTAAATAAGTAGAAAAATGTCAAGAGTTTTTACAAAAATTTAATACAATGAAATTTAATGTCATTAATTACAACATTTTTATATTATTTTTAGGAACTTTTTTAATGAAACAAGTAGGTATGAATTCACTTTATTAAAAACAATTATTTTATTATAATGTTACATATTAGATAAATTAAATCTAATGGAGATTTAAAGTAAATATTACACTAATAAATTTGTTATTTCATAAAAATAGTAATTTCATTAGCATAAGGAAGATCAACTATCGCTCCCCATTTTTTTTTGAAATGGGATGTTTTTTTATAGTAAAATGTATGACTGAAAATTTTTTTTGGTCCAAAATCTTTATCCTATTGTAAAATTATATATTTAATTTTTTTGATCATCTTTTATTGAGTAAAATGTTTTAGCTACTTGATCAAGAGCTTCAAACTTGCAATTGAATAATTTAAATTCTAAATCCACTAGTTAGGATGAAATGGTTTATCTACCAAATACAAAATAAAAATTTAATTAAAGAAACATATCAAGTTAATTAAATAGACTATAGCCGTAGTACGTACCCTCACACCAAAGTTTATCTTTAAAATTTTACAATATGAATAAATAATTAAACCAATAATATGTGGGCCATATAAGAGTAATGTAAAATTATAACAATTTCCTTTAGATCAATTGTTAGCGTATAAAACTGTTACCAAATTTCATAATTTATTTCTTCACAGCACAGAGAATTCTATACCAAGTTTACTTTCAGCACAAGTCTGATATGAACAAATTTCCAACTAGCAAACTTCGCCAAATTACATATACAAACTTATTACATACAAACTTTGCCAAAGTTTAGTTTTACATAGTACATTATTCATAAAGCCAGATAACTAATAAAGTCTATTACATGGCTTAGTACACTACTCATAAAGCCAGATAACTAATTAAGTCTATTACATAACATCTTAACTAATTAGGTCTATTACATAACATACTTAACATGACAAGGTCTAAACAGTAAAAAGAAGCCCGTCATTTTTATCATCTTTATTAGCCGAGAAACAAGCACTAAACCTGCTACAGAGAGAAAAAAGAAAAAAAATTAACAAGTGTCAAAATAAAGGCAAAAAATATAATAAGCAGGGATATTAAAACATATACAATGAAATGTTAATTTAGTATCCATATCTTCTTTAATGCCCGTTACTAAGAAAAATAAGCCTAGCTTCTATCTCAAGCATTATGTCATGAAATGCAGTACTTACGTAATTTCCTGCTTTCCCTCTCACCTAATTTCAAGTTTTCAACCATATTCCATATATAGTCTGATTAAACTTATCTCTTCTTCTTCTTCCTTTTTTTATCTTCCAACCTACCCAAACTGACTCTTTCTCACTCTTTTCCCCATTTACACCCTCTAATCTCCAGAGTGAATTTTAACCAATTGATAAAAAAATATAAATTAGTAGGCACGTATAAAGAAACCAAAAACTCACTGCTGTTATAGCCCTGACTAATGGAGCTTCTTTAAGCATGATAGACCATATCATCACCTCTACACTGTTGATCCAAACAAAAGAAAGAAAAAAAATTCAATAATAATCATAATGAATTAGTAAAATAAATGAATGCAGATACATGCATCTAAATGTAAACTTCTTATAAAGGATGTACTATTTCGATAAAGTAGTCTTGTGCAAGGATTACTTTTTATATAAGAATTGCGGGATGTAGCATTGAAAAAATAAGTTGATACTAAACGATTTTCTATAAGCAAGAGCTCACTGAAAAACAGTGACTGGTACCACAAATTAGAAACTGAGCTAATCAAATGCGTTTTCTTTCTTTTTGTTCTGGAGGGGGGGGGCTTGGCCGCTTTGGTGTGCCATCATAATATGTAAACTTCTTGCGCCGCAATTTGGCTTAAAGATACAAAACATTAAACTTCTAGGGTTTATCAGAAGCCGGGCTTGTGCGGAGGTGATTATACCATATCAACAACAAAAACGAATCAATTGTCCAGATGACAAAATTGTTGATGGGATATTTTAGACTAGGCTTTATAGGGATTCAGCCCTGCAAGGCTCTGATTGTGCCAAGTCATCAGAAAGAAAAATTCCATTTGCCGAGATGAAATTTTTATTGGAAAGTAGGATGGTTCCTTAACATGTGAAATCTTCTACAAGACTACAACCTCTGATCTTAAAAGATGTTGTAAGCAATCTAGGCCTTTATTAATCATTAAATGGACCCAGAAGGAGCCAGGAGTTTTCAAAGATAAGTATTTCAGAGTTAGTTAACAACTAACTTCGTCACAGTTAATCCAACTTTTACCCACAGTGAAAACATTCTATAATTTTCTTTATTTTTATAAGATTAAAAAACAATTTAATATTAGGACACCTTTCTTTATTTAAGGTTCACATAAATATTTTCAACTCTCAATAGTTAGGTGAGAATTGAGTACCTGATAACACAAATATCTTCTGTTTCTGTATAAATGAAGATTCTCCAGATTTGGTGAATTGTCCCCCATGCCAGCAACCAGAATGGAACTGAAACACATACACTGTTCGCTAATTTGCAAATCCGTCAGGTTGAAGAAAGTAGGACATTTTGGTAATTCTACGCTCAGCAAGTCCTGCATTTACAGAAGAAACAAGCACAACTATAATAAAAAAAACAAAAAAAGATAGATAGATCTAATAGTTGTCAAAGTTTTCTTGAAAAATGGTACAATAGATTGAACACCCAACTAATCAGATACGAAGTATTCCAAATAAACAACTGTGAACATTTGGTACAATGTAGCATCAAGTATTTTATGCAGTACTTTTATGCATACAAAACAAGCATTTAATGAGACACCTAGGCTTTTTCCAGAATTCTTCTCAAGTTGTAATACAACTAAACACAAATGGTGAACATCAATGAAACTCATACCTTCATGACACTCCCGCATAGCTTGAGACTTTTCACATTTGGAAAGGCAGAAAGGATTTTGCAATTTGCATCAAAGCCTGTGCCATCATCCACAGTAATACTCGCGTTCACCAGAAATGGTATCTCATTAAAGTCTGCCGCACAAAGCACATCTCCACGTAATTCTAAGCATAGCGATATGAGGTTTGGAGCTCTGATTGCCTTGATCCTTGCTTTATCCAGCCCTGAGAAGATGGTCAAGTACTTGAGCTGTGGAGAGGAAATAACACGCATATCAATGCTGCAGACATTCAGGTGTAGATCTTCTAAAGCAGGGCAACCAGATAGGAGTCTTCTTAAAATATTACGGTTCCGTGACATTATTCCACAGAGGTGCAATTTCTTGAGTCGGGGAAGATTAACCCCCCCAGCAATTACACCTTTACCAAGGCCGTTACCCAGGCCAGATATATCCAGAATCAACTCCTGGAGAGATGCAGAGGTGAATATGTCTTTTGGCAGCTTTCTGTATAGGCATGCAGATACCTCTATCACCTTGGCATTGTGCCTAACGGCATAGAGGATCCAAGCCTTGATCGACTTGTGGGAAACAGTGAAGCTATCTTCTTCACAGAAGAGACGAAAAGCATGCAGATCTGTGTGTTCCCGCTGGGAGAGCAAGGTGTCGACAAATCTCATGAAACTCCTTTCAAAATTTGGGCTCCGGGTATTGATTTTCTTGAAGTCCGGCAGGCAGAGATCCAATGAGTCAATAAAAGTCCACAAGTTGACCCATCGTTTAGAAAGAATACACGTCCGGACAGCCTCTTGGGAGTCCAAGAGAGAGAGTATTTGGTGGAGCACAGGATCCAGTAAGTTGCTTATTCTGTCCTCTCGGGGGGCCATGTTCCTCAACGGAGAACTTGAGTTCTGTGAAAAAAGCACAAACAAAAAGAAAAAAGAAAGAAATGTAAGTGCAGAAGCCATTCAAAGGCAGAAAGAAAAAAAAGAGGCAATTCATTGGTTTACCAAAGTTATTGAGTGCATTTCTGCAGAAATTATAAAAAACAACATGGACAGTTTGTTTGTAATTTACATGTAGTTAGAAATACCAAAATCAGTGTTTTCAACTTTATTCTATATATTTCTAACAATTATTGTGCATTTTACATGTTCCTTTTATTTAAGTTTTATTAAAGTTTCCTACATAATTTGGTATTAGATTACCCCATGCATAAATTGGGTTTTCTTCTAAGAAATAAGAAATAAAAAAAAGAGGTCAGTACGGTTTAAGGTGAGAGGTCACACACGTGTTTCATTATATAATCCTACTTATATTTTTTATTTTTGTAAAGTATAACAGTAGTATGTTACAAATCTCATGTTTATAATTTGTCTATAGAGACTTCAACCAGTAAACTCCCTAGGCCATATGACAAAAATCTTCTCTCTATTTACTTTTTGATCAAACGAAACTTCTTTACTATTGAAATTAGTACAATTGAGAAGAAAAAATCTGACTAAAAATGTAACATTACAGCCATAATATTGGTATGTTTGGTTGCAATGAGAATAGGCTATTCTTTAGAACAAGCTATTCAGAACAAACTATTCGGTGTTTGGTCGGGTTAGAATAGCTAGAATAGAGAATCAAACTTGTTTATTTTCACTACTACAAAAAACGTCTTCCTACACTGTACTTATACATGAATTTTCTCAATTTTATAAAAAAACGTGTATGAAATAAGATTTTTCCAGTGTTCTAGAAATCCTACACGAATATTAACTTAAAAATTAGTGTCCGTGTGGAAATTAATATTTTATACACGGATATTTCATTAAATATCCGTGTAGGAATGTTGAGAGAGCTACATGGATTTTTACTAAAAAAAAAAAAAAAAAAAAACGGTTCAGCTACCTTCCTACACGGATTTTTAAATAAAAATCCGTGTAGGATAGCTAAAAAAAAAAAAGGCTCAACAACCTTCTTAAATAAAAACCCTTGTCAAGTTTTTTTTTTTTTTTTTTGAGTAAAAATTGGAGGTCAAGCCACCAAACTATTTAATACCTTTGTTATTATAACAAAGAATTTTTCCCATCTGAGTTTTGAACCCACGACCTCTCATATAGAGACCATGTGCCTTAGCCACTAGACCAACCCTTGTCAAGGTTTAAACAGTAGAAAAAAGCTCATCGTTTTTCTGATCTTAATCAGGCAAGAAACAAGCATTAAACCTGCTGCGGATAGAAAAACAACAAAAAAATAGCAACATTATATAGTCTGATTAACAATCTTAATTCACAAACCTTGTATCCTTTGGCCTAATTTGATAATTAATACCCATGTTCCTAAGAACTGATTCTGTTTTACAGTTATTTAACAACTAACTTTGTCAATTGTTTCCAAATTATTTAACTTCATTAATCCAACTTTTACGCAGAAAATATGTTCTTCTCTACACAGTAAAAGATTCCTGTAGTTTTCTTTAATTTTTATTACATTCCAAAGCAATTTAATATTAGGCAAATTTTCTTTAATTAAGGTTTACTTTACATAAATATTTTTAACTGAGAATAGTTTGGTAAGAATTTAGTACCTGATAATACCAAGTATTTTTGCATACATGAAGATTCTTCAGATTAGGTGAATGCTACCACATGCCATCAACCATATTGATCCTGAAACACCTACATAGTTCACTAATGTGCAAATTCGTCAGGTTGAATGGTAATTCGAGGCTTAGCAAATCCTGTCCACAATCCAAAAGCAAGGAGTGACAGTTACAAGAATAGAATATGCTTGACAAGAATAGAACTATATGAACAAGAAATAAAAATGAAACATTTTGTTATGGCATACCGAATACTACGGCCGGCATCAGACAAATAGCTCATGGTGTGCCACCCGGAAATTGCCACTGTCGCCTTTTGCTCAGCGTCCTTCCAGAAGGGCTCAAACATCGTCGGATAGCCACTTCAAGATAATTAATTTTTTATTAATTGATTTTTCAGAAGTTGAGCAGAGAGAAGAGTTCAGCAGAGTACTTACTGGGCGAGGTTGACGGCGTCTTCTTCGGTGGTAGAAGCACTGGAGACGACCAGTTCTTGTGATTGGTGGTTAGGATGAGGAAGAGGAGGAACGCTGTCAAAAGAAGTAGCAACGCCGCCACGCAAATGACAGTCAGACTGAGACAGAGGCGGCCGGCGCTGTAGGGGCAGTTTGGGTGCAGTCAATCTGCTCAGTCTCTCTAATCGTTCTCTCTCTCTCTCTCTCTCTTTCATGCTCGCATTTCATTGCTGTAATAAGTTCAATTTGAGATAATGTCATATTTTTAGTACTTTGTCTACTGATTTTGTGTTATTTTGATACATTTCGTAAAATATGCTCACAAAAAATATTAACAATCAAATAATCGGTATCGGCTGTTACCGAACAATCAATATTGATGTTTAATATAAAGTCAAGCGGTCAAACATTCAGTTTCAATGATTTATATAGTTTTGGAAACTACTGACTTCAAATTCTAGAAAGAATTAAATTTTCAACAAATCAAAAGAAAATTCAATTAATAAAAATTTATAGCATCTATTAATGGTAAAACATATTTTTAATGAAAGAGTAGGTTTACGCCGCTCAGAAATTAACAAGATGAAAAATTAGTACTAAAAGAAAAAAATTCATTAATTGCTACAATAAGAGTATATAGACTTACCAATAAAACAGTGGCCGATACCAACCGTGTGGAAGCTTGAATATGAGTACGAGCTACAAGAAGTCATTTTTCATCATGGTGTGTGTCTTTGTTGTATCTATTTGAATACGGGTTTTATTTGGAGGTTTTTTTTAGGGTTGGAGGAGCCGCCGCCTAAATTTTTTAGATTGGTTTAATTTACACCGCAATGTGTTTCAGAATATATAGTCCACGCGCCGCTACCATCATAATTATTTAGGGTTATAGAATATATCTAGATTTTAGGGTTGCAAAATGTATACCATACAAATGTAATTATACTGATTTAGAGTAATAAATACATTACACAAACAAATAAAAAAAAAATCTTTTTGGGGCGCAAAGCGGGGAAGGGTAGGGCATATATGAGAAGTTCTTGCATTTGTTATTTAGCTAAGACTAGTAGTGTAGTAAAATGTGGATTTCATGTGGTATGCGGAAGATCACCGCATATCGCATATGTGGTATATGGCCGTGTATGCAGATTTTAGTGCTTACTTGTATCTGCGGATTGAGCATATAAAACAACCAAAATTAATACTACATGCAAATTGGGCAATATTAATCAAAATCCAGCAGTATGGTCCAAAATCACATTTTAATTAGAGTACTATTTTCCATTATTTATCCAGATTGGCCATTAGGCTCATTTCTATTAATAAATATATGTAAAATAATAAGGCCCACTGATGTGCGTTAATAACCGATACAAAAAGTAATTTTTCCACTAGTGGACATAGCGCCATACAGAGAAAAATTGGAAAAAACAAAGAAAGTTTTATTCTAGATCTAATCAATATATTCGCATGGGGATCGAATTTGACGGGAATTTCAGTAACCGGTATGTGGAACATAATTTTGGGAAATAATTAAGAATGCGTCAAATAAAAATGGCCTTACCGACTTATCAGAAGTGTCTTGATTGAACGTACAATATTGTCTAGTTAAAATTTCTTAATCACTATATTATAAGACTAATTAAATAGTAATTAAAATTGAGAGTTGTAAAAATAAATTAAAAAAGTAATTAAGTACATATGTCAGAGGTTTGATCTATTCGTGACTTGTTTGATGGATCAGGTTCAGATTGAAAAACTTTGATTCAAGTTGACTAGAATCGGATTGAAAAAGTAATAAAATTACACCCCAAGTATCTCTATATATATCTGGTGATCCCTCTCCCTTTTACTAATGTACTTATCTAGAGATTTTACTTTCATTTTGAAATTAACACTTTCCCCAATTTCAATGGAGCATAAAGTCATTATAACACAGACATATTAATGAAGAGAGATAGGGTTTGCGGTAGGGGTGTCAATGGTACTATCTTTTTAGCTGTTTATCCGATCTGTATTGTATTCAATAAGGCGGCTATGGGAAAGGGTTTTTTTTTTCGTTAGTTTATTGAGTATGGGTATGGGTGCGGGTAAGAAATTTTTTTTGTTAACCAAATGGGTATGAATATGGATATGAGTAATGATTATTCCGTACCCGTTACCCTATAGGATAATTATAAAATCTAAAAGAGGAGGGTTCCAATGCCTCATTTCCTCATACCTCATCTATACCTCATTTTATATATCTCCATTTTCAAAGTTCAAACTATCGATCCGAACCGTTCAATATGATATTCATGCTAAAATATGCTTGGAGATGAAATTTTATAATTTTTGCAATTTTTTTACTATTTTTTAAGATAGATACAAAATCACTATATCTGAACCGTTCAAAAAACAGCGATTTTGTACCTATCTTAAAAAATAGTAAAAAAATTACAAAATTATAAAATTTCATCTCCGAGCTTTAGATGCCTTCAACAGGGACACAGGCGGTTTGAATGCAGGGGGTTGATTAAATGTCTCAAGTGCAATCAAACAGGGCACCTAGCAAGTAGATGTGGACAACGTTCACAAGCTACTCTCATACCCAAGGGAGAGGTGCAGAGAAAGCCAGTTTTCAGGGAAGTTATTGCCCAACCACCACCAGTAATTATTCTCAAACCACCAACGCCAGAAGCTCCTATAAAAGTGCACCAAGAGAAGCGATTCATCCTGCTACAAGCACTCACCAAGAACAACAACCTAACAACGGAAGAAAAAATGGACCCTTTGGCCAACTGGCAATCCATGAGAATGACTGACCCTGCATATGTGCAAGCTCAGCAGGACAATGGAGAGGACATGAAAGTGTTCCTTCCGGACAATGGTATATTGGCACCAGAAGTAACTTTCGTTGAAAGGTTAGCCATAGTTATGACAGGTCCCAACCACAACGACCAACAGCTTATGAACCGGCTTCAACAGAAGTTGGCACACACATTCACCTACCACCCTAGGCAGTTTAAGATCAGGAAACTGCCGGCAACCACTGGAGACCTTATAGCCATATTCCCCAACAAGAATATGATGAAACAGGCAGTCCACATATGCATGTTTAACCTGGGCTCAGGGGTGCAAGTGCAGCTAGCGGCTTGGAGCAAAGAACAAGGAATGCTGCACGGCCTGACAACCCACATGGCAAGAATCAAGCTCCACAACCTGCTGCTCAAATTCTGGACTTGGGCGGCCGTTGAGCAACTCGTTTCTGGTTTTGGCCACCTAGAAAGAATGGCCCCAGTATTTGAAAACGACAACTATGAAGAGCTCCGGATCTTAGTCGGCTGCTACCACCCCATGAGGGTACCACCCTATGTAACAACAACAGCAAACCCCAGGTCAGTTGCAGTGCAGGTGGAACTGGAAGGCTGGCTCCACAACGAGGCCTTGCGCACTGACACACCTTACACAGGGGGGAAAGAACTGACCAGAATCAGCCTCGCGAGGACCTTGAAGCCAGATACTGGGAAGAGCAAGCCGAGAACAACCTGAGAAGAGGAGGTCAGAGCTCTTTGGGCTCTACAGACAAACGGGGCCGGTCACTCAGTACAATCGCCGGGCAAGGCCGATAATGGGAGAGGAGCCGATCTATGGCGAACTAGAGAGTGCATTTCAACCAACAAATGGAGAGCAAGGAAACAACAAAACGGTAGTTTTTGAATTCTATAGTCAGACTGACAAATTTCGGTACGATTTCAGGGTACGGTTTAACAACCTCCATCATGAAATATGGGTATACGGCAGCAACATTAAAGAAGGAGTCAGAAGCGACATTCTTCTCAAGGTAGCGCCGAATGTTCACCAGTTTGCAATGTACTTTGCTGCAGCTGTTAACGGTAGGTTGACAATACCTACCAATGGGGGAGAACAGACAAAAACAACAGTCCAACAGAACCTCAGTCAAACTACAGATGACAATGCAACTTATCCTGAAATTGAGACCCAAGAGTTAGTTTCATTTGAAATAAATGGGCCACATGAAACTTCGGCCCAATAGGAAAATATTATGGATGGGCCGCCACCAGGTTTTTCTGGGTCGCCAAAATTTCTCACCCCAAGAAGGAGCAGGAGGCTCAATGAGAAATACACAGGGGTTTATATAAGCCCAGAAGAGAGGGCGAGAAGGGAATATTTATTTTCTTAGGTGTAGAAGTATCAGTAGGACAATAGACTTTCAGGGGCAATATGTAAGTTGTGAAAGAGGGGAAGGGAATGTTTGGAATCTCAGGAGGAGCTTCCCTAATTTTGGTTTCATAATTGCGCAGGTCAGGGTCATGAATGGCCAGTTAGAGGAGGAAAAGGAAGTCAGGGACGAATTAATGTATGTAGATCATCAGCAAGGGGCTTACCTCCTACTGATGTGTTTTTGTTGTGTTATTAAAAAGGAGATAGCCATGGATGTACTGTTTACATTGCATTGTCATTGCCATTTTTATTTACTGTTTGAGTGTATGCCGAACAAGAAGACCTGTCATTTTTATGGATTATAAAACCAAACTCAAGGCAATCACATGGAATGTAAGGGGGTTGAATGAGAAGACAAAGAGGATAGCCATCAGAGAAACAATATTCATAGAAAAACCTGACATCCTGTGTCTACAGGAGACTAAACTGTCAAGCATAGATAACACAATAAGAAGGGAAATATGTGGTGGGAGGCTCAGTAAATATGTATTTTTACCAGCAAGAGGAACCAGGGGCGGTATGATGATCGCATGGGTGGAAAAAAGATTCCAACAAATCTCAGTGACAAGCAATGAATTTTGTTTAACAGTGCAACTACAGGACACCATGTTAGACATAGCAATACAAGTAATGGGATACAAAAAATTCTCTCCAAGATTCTGGCTAATAGACTTCAAAGCAAAATCGGAGAAATACTACACCAATCACAGACAGGATTTATAAAAGGCCGACAGATAATTGAAGGATTTATATATGCGCAAGAAATGCTGCACTTTGCAAAAGATAGAAGGATACCAATGGCAGTCTTCAAAGCGGATATTCACAAAGCTTTCGACACCATTAGCTGGCAATTCATTACCAAAGTAATGGAGAAACTAGGATTTCCACGAGCATGGATTTCCTAGATAACAAGGCTGACATTGCAAGGATCATCACAAATCATCATCAACGGACTTCTCGGGAAAAAGATCACGCTAAAACGGGGCGTCCGACAAGGGGACCCATTGTCACCTTTCATCTTCATATTGGCAATGGACTTCTTGCCAAGATGGCTGCAAAAATTACAGAACATCGGAGCTCTCAGAATGCCTATACAGGGCATGCAACCGTCCCTACTGTATGCTGATGACGTTATATTTTTCGTCAAACCAGAGTACCAACAGATACAGATACTTAAGTTGGTCCTACTAGCATATGCCGAAATCTCAGGTCTGAAGGTCAATATGGGAAAATCAGAGATCATGGCGACTGGAACAGAGTCAGCAGAAATTACTCAAATGGCAGAGCTACTAGAATGCAAATTGGGTTCGTTCCCAATGCAATATTTGGGGCTCCCTCTCTCTGACTCAAGGCTTCCAAAACAATCATACCTCCCGCTCATACAGAAAGTCAAGAACAGGCTACCAGGATGGTCAGGAAAGCTCCTTTCCATAGCCGGTAGATTGGTATTGGTTAATGCAGTCCTAACATCAATACCAGTCTACTACATGTCAGTGTTCAACCTACCACAGTGGGTAAAAGATGAGATAGACAAATCAAGAAGGAACTTTTTTTGGCAGGGAGGCGCAATGAATGAGAGAAAGATACACTTGGCCGACTGGGAACTGATATGTAGACCAAAAAAAATAGGGGGACTAGGCATTCTCAACCTCAAGGATTTCAACAAGGCCATGCTAACAAAATGGTACTGGCAGTGGCAAACAAAGGACAGGAGAATCTGGAAAGACCTCTTCAGAACACTGTACTGCATCCAGCAAAACCAAGGGGTAAAAGAGTCATATTTCTTCAAATCACAGCTCAGACAGATCTACACCTTCTGTGACAATTTCATTCTAAGAATACAAGGCCCAGGAGACACAATACAGTTCTGGGATCAAAACTGGGGATTGGGCATAGCCAAACACAGATTTGAGACACTTTACACATACCACTCACCAAAACATAACCCTGGCTGATTTCGATCGACAACAACCACATCCTGACATATTCTGACACAGCTTATCAGAGGACGCATTAGAGCAAATGAGTACTTTGTTGAATGAATACAATGCAGTCAGACAACAAAGGGGCCCGTCCCCACAATAGCAGGATGATGCTACATGGTTAATGCAGACCAATGGCAACTTCAAAGTTAGCTCAGCCTACAAAACAATGCAAAACGGACCTGTCATAATCTCAGCTGTACATAACATTTGGAAACTGTTAGTCCCACCAAGATACAAAATATTTGCATGGCTACAGGAAGATCCTAACAACCGAAAACCTGAAGAAGAGGGGATACAATTTACCCAGCATTTGCTATATGTGCAGGGATGAAGAGGAGAGCATCGAGCATATGTTCAATGAATGCAGCCATGCAAAGCTGTTATATGAGGGGGTAATGCAGAGGATGCAACCCATCTAGGACACAATTGCCATGATACAGGGAGGGGCGCCAATGAAGGATAGAGCACTAATCCTAATAGCACAGTTCACACTGTGGAGAGAAAGGTGCTGTCGGATTTTCAGAGGGACAACCAAAGGTATTGCTGAACTGGTAAACGAAGCAACGGAGCAGTGGGAACTGTCAGCAAAAACAGAATAACAGAAGAACATAGATGCCGTGAGAAAGAGGACCAAGCATACTACTTTCAATACAATTATTTAATGATTTTTTTTTTTTGCTTCCATTTCAAAAGTCTTTGAAATTTTGTATTTTCATGTAACCGGGTTCCTTCTCAGAAACTCAAAACTCTGTAACCGAATGTGGTTAATGAAATGAGGGCTTGACCCTTATTGTTTACTCAAAAAAAATTTCTCTCCCATGTTGCATTTTCTTATTTTTGGTACATTGAACAAAATCGTGTCTTGAACAGTCAATGATGTCTGAACTTTGACAACTAGCTATATAACATTGATCAAATTTTAAAGGCCTTTGCATAGAACAAAAAAGGAAATGCCATTTAGATGGAGTCAAGAAGGGTTGGAGACCGAGGTTCAAACTATGAGGTTGAACATGGATTTGGGTCCTTAGTTTTAAGGTCTGGCCAGCTCCACCATGCTTGACTCCATCTAAATGACATTTTCTAGCATGCAGAAGTGTTAGGTGCATAAAGTTGAACTTCATTCATGGATACAACAATTAACAAATTAATTTATGTGAACCTGTAGTCATTAATATATTTTGGAATATGCTGCAGTGAATGTTCATTGGTACCGTGAAATAGTTGTAAGAAATTCTTAGTTAAGGAAGAAATTAATGAAAGAGAGGCAAAAGAAAAAAAAAAAAGGTAATAAATAATTAATAACAAGAAAATTATTTTATAAATGACGCAAAGCAGCCCCGTTACGATCTTGCTTGTTAAGCTCATGTACCAGTTAAATAGTATAGAGAAAAGTAAAAAATAAAGTCTCAACATAAACACACAAATAAAACTTTCTATTTCATTCCATATATCATTCTCTCTGCTCGAACAGGAGAGTTTGTACATATTTAAAGTAAGAAAAAACCAATATTAAAGCACTTCTTGGAAATACAAATTAAGCAAATAAGACTATTAATTATAATTTTAGTAAATCAACAACGAAAATAAATTTGACTAATGTAGTAGTCTTCCAACGAAAGTTTTAACTAATTCTATTTTTTTTACTACAGCCCTTGCAGTCTTCCATACAATCAAGTTTAAAATTGGTTATTTGCTCAAAATTCTTCTTGGAAGTTCGACCCATGTAGTACTCAAATTTATTAAAACTTGTTTAATTAACACTTTGGAAATAATTCCCATGCAAACTCTTAGATTATCATCCGAAAGTCTTAACTTTTAATAAAAGTCCCATGCCATTGAATTATGGGATCAAATTTCAAGTTCTTTATAAAACCTCTTGATCGGTTTAGATCTAGTGTGGCCATCGTTTATGTCCGAATCCGAATCGTACATTTCTTCAATACACAGCATCAATAAACCAATGTTATTTATTTATTTAATTAAATAATAATTAAAATATAAGTAATTAATTCTATGAACCTACTGGTAGTTAATTTATATATATATCTGCTATCTCATTTTTTATCGCTGGATTCATTTTAAAATTTGCGATAGCGACCGACACAACCACTTTCTCCTCCCATCGCCCTTTCCCTGTCCATGAACAACCCACCAAAACCCTACCTCTCCCCTCTCTCTTGTGACGGGCTCATCTCATGTCTTCGATCTGTCTCTCTCACTCTCTATCGTGTTAGGTTCGGTTAGCTCCGATGACTGTCTCTCCTCCACCTTACAAATAATTAAAAAGTACCATGTAAGAAATATACTGTCAATAATTGAGAATTTTGAGATGAAAATACTAGTGAAATTTATGATGCGCCCTTTGTAATCTTCAATTTGGATTTTGAATCATTTTAGCAGTGAAAATAAGATTTTTTATTTTGACAATCAATAGGAAGCCACCAAGGCACTGGAATGAACTCATTAACTGGTTCATAATGGTGTATATTGTACTTATTTTAATTCTTGTTTCCTTCTAAAATTTTCAGTATAGATAATTAATGTATTTTCGAAGACGATAAATATCATTCGTAAGTTACTTACTCTTTATTTGACTAAAAAGTCACAATTCCAACATATTTATGTCTTGAATTTTGTGGTGATTTACTTCAAATGAATCCCAGCTATAAGGCTCCCCCAGACTACAAGCCATTGTTGAAACAGACCAGAATTATTCTTTTCGTGAGTCTACTCTATGCATCGATCACCATCTTGGTTATTAATTATTTTTTTTCTTGTTACGTTTCGAGTTTTTGCAGACAAAAGAATATTCTGTTCAGATGGATTGTTAGAAGTTCTGCATGCATAAAGATAGAAAGGGCTGATGAGTAGGGGAAGAGGTCACAACGCTCTTCAATTTTATTTTTTATCCGTCTCCGTTAACTTCTTTTTCAGAGCCTAATCGCTAGTGTGAAAAATAAAGCGAATCGAACGGTGAAAAAGAATAGCAGAAAGTGTCCTTAGCTACCACCGCGCGCTAGCTTCGATCCTAGCCTTACTCTCAGAATAATTAATCTAAAGAATGCTAAAATAAGATAATTAGATTCAAAATTGGGTATAATATGGAGGAATAAACCTAATCTATGAATGGGAAAAATTGATGGCCCAACAGTACTAACTGGGAAAAATGGTCTAATGTAATATAAACCGAATTAACCCACAAAATCTGATCAGGAACACGTCCTTAATGTTTTAATGACATGAATCATGACGGTGAATTATTATAATATGTAGAATATCCACGATATTATTTCTGGTATAAGGATAACGTGAGCACCGGAGAACTAGTCTTTCGTCTAGTGACTAAGGCACATGATCTCTATATGAGAAGTCATGGATTCGAAACTAAAATGAAGAAAATCTTTTGTTATAATAACAAAGATATTAAATAATTGGATGACTTGAACTCCAATTTTACTAAAAAAAAACTTCAACTTAATTTACTCAAAAAAATAACGTGAGCACCGAGCCACCGACGTAATTGCACCAAATATATAGCGTACAAAGTACAAACTCCCACCAAACATAATGAGAAACACGGTTGGTCGTGCATGTGGGGGGCCTATCAAATCGATCTCAAATTTAAGTACACTTCGTAGCTAATAACATGATATTCAAGCGAAGTATGTAACATATTTAATTACAAAAAAATAAATTAAACTAAAATCGTACCAATTAATAGCACATATAATAAAATTTCATATTCAGATCCACAAACAAATTCATGAATTTGATTGATGTACGTAACAGCCGTCAGAATAATTATAATTAAATGCATGAGATTTGTAAAATCACTCAAACACATCTTGATTAAGAAGTGTAAACTTATATGACACGCATCCCTTGTGATTTATAACTTTATATAGATGGTTCAAATGCTTCATTTTTGTCCTTCATTATGTATTTATCTTCATACTTTAATAATTTAAATTTTAAAACTTAAATGTTAAAATAAAATCGTTAAGTATGATCTAAATTACTTTTTCTATGTATATGAAAAAAAATTATGGCATTTCAATTTTCATTTGATTCTTATCAAGAGCTTAAAAAAATACATGGATAATTTATGGACGTTGATTTTTCAACTTATTGATTTATATAAAAACAAAACCAAAAAGTGATATTTTTTTATATTCGTGTAGAGAAAATAATATAGATCACATCTAATCTAATGGTGTTATTTTGACATATAAAATCATTATTCAAATATTATAATATGCATTCAATTGAGACAATTGAACCCACCTCATTTGTGCATTACATATTAAAAACAATTGACTAAAAGCAAAAAAATTAATGAGATAAATATTTATTGATATATACATGTTGGTTAGTAATATTTTTGACAACTAACAAATTGCTAAATAAGCAAGATAAGTCTTTACAAGAACAGCATATTTGTTATTTGTTAGGAATATTTGCCGTAAATATCATGCATAGAATAACAAAACATATTTGTTTCTTAGAAAAATATATGTTAATTATAAAAAAAGAGACAAAATACTTATATGCTGGAAATAACTAATCAAGTGTTCATAATAACCAATTAAATATTTGTATACATATAATAGTTATGTTAATATCGGAGGAGTACACAAAGAAAGAGATCAATATTGATTGATATGACATTTAGGAACCATAAAATGTCTCTTAAAATACAATTGCGTAGAAGTAATGTAAATATGTACAATCACATAATTATTATGATTTTTTTTATGATCAACTATCAAGTATTAACATTTTTAATATCTTTGTTAAGAGTCGGCAACTGTTAAAAATTTCGGTTGGTTCAGCAGTAGATATTAGATGGACAAATTTTAATGGACTCAAAAACATTTTTCTTCTTAACTAATGATAAGGGCTGTCTTTTCAGCAGCCGATCAATAATAATATGAATTAATATATTAAAAACCTATTAAATAACTATCAACTTGAGAAGCATGGAAAACTCATAGATGTATTATGTAATAAAATAATGAACTCATGGAAAGTGACATATTTTATTTGGTAGAAATTAATTTATAAGTATCCACAATGAAATTTTTTTTTACTATTATTTTAAAAACAGTATTTTATCATTGAGAACCAATGAATTTGTAACTCACAGCCATTGTCACTAGTATTTAAAAAAAAAAAAAAAAAAAAAAAACAGAGAGAACAGATGAATTAATTTGTGACCTAAACTCATGGAAAGTGACATATTTTTATAAAATATTGGAACAAATTATTTCAAATTCTCCATATTGTATAAAATATATATTTTTTACAAACATAATTTTATCATTGAGAATCGATGAATTTGTAACAGATAGCCATTGTCAGTATTTTCAAAAAAAAAAAAAAAAAAAAGAGAACCGATGAATTTGTAACTGATAGCCATTGTCAGTATTTTCAAAAAAAAAAAAAAAAAAAGAGAGAACCGATGAATTTGCATGTGACCTAAACTCATGGAGAGTGACATATTTTATAAAATATTGGAACAAATTATTTCAAATTCTCCATATTGAAGGTTTCTACAATATATATATTTTACAAACATAATTTTATCATTGAGAATATAGATGAATTATGTAATCTAATAATTAACTCATGGAAGGTGACATATTTTATTTCGTAGGAACTTTTTCGAATTTCCAATATCAAGGTTCTTATTTACACTATATTTTTGAACAAGAATTTTATCATTGAGAATGATGGGTTAACTGATCTTAATCATCAAGGGGGATGTACGTAAGGTCTTTATCATTGAATGAAGTTAGGTGGTCCGAACACATTATTCAAGAGGTAAATGAAATTGTTTATATATATGTTCAAGATTTAATTAATGTCTATATATGTTCATTATTGGTAGCTGTACGATTTAGTCGTCGGCTATACTCAGGACGAATCCAAGATTACAACTAGAGATAGGCACAAAATATTGATAAGAATATTTTTTTTTCCTGACGAATTAAAGCGCTAGCGAAGTAGTAGATAAAAACTAAAAAAGTTACGGTACGACTGGATACGTCACGGCACGTACAGTTTCATCATGACACGACACAAAACATACGTGTTGGTTACGTGCCATGACTCGCGTGTCTCGTACCGTGACCATTCACGTGATGTGACCATTTTTTAAAAATTTGGCACGACATGGCATGCCATATATGCGAAGATTTAGTCACGGCACAACACATGGTCACATGTAATTAAAACTATTAGATCTTGATCGAATGATGAATCTTGAATAAACTAATTTAAATTATAAAAAAATAGTTAAACATGTGTGTGACCGGTCACATTTGAACACGTCACGTATGGTCACGGCATGCCTTGGTTATGTCGTGACTAACGTATTGTGACCAATATTCACATGTTATTACCATCCTTTCAAATTTGGTCATGATACAACACATATAAATCTGTCTTGGTCATGGTACAATACGTGATCTAAGTCATGCATGGCATGGTACTTATTAGATGTACTAATTAGATGTAGGTGCATGGTCTCCATCATTACGGTATCCATCTTTCTAAATATAGTTTGTTACGTAATCAGATTGCACGTACAGTGAACGTCTATTATTGCACGTACAGTGAACTTCTATTATTGCACGTACAGTGAACTTCTAAATATAGTTTGTTACGTAATCAGATTGCACGTAATCTGGACCATTGATTTTCCATGCAATGGCCTCAGGAACCTGATGAAATACAGACCCTTATTTACTATTGTCCCACATGGCAATGTTAACTGTCGTGAGAAAAGCCATTTGAAATTTTAAAAGGAAATCAATGACATTTTGGTGCATGTATGGCCTCCGAACGTCATTATCAAATCTTTTGTTCCAAATATAGTTTGATCAATGTGGACCATGTGTACGTAGGATAGTTGTTACGTAATCGGACTCTATATCTATAAATGGAAGGGGAATCTAGCAATCGGAAATTAATATATGCACAGCCACAAGCACACAAGTATCTCCTATAATTTAATTCAAGCTCCTTGCATAAATGGCTCTTTGCTTTGCACTTCCATCTTTCATTCCGGTTCGCCAGACACAAATGAGAGTGTCTTCATGTCGGTTCCGTATTTATGCAAATTTACAGTCTCCAGGGCTTGAGCGACGGTATGGGCACTATCCACCGACCATATGGAATGATAACTTCATACAGTCATTAAATAGTGGAGATGAGCATGTAAGCAAATAATAAACAGATCAGTAAGAAACTGTTCATGAAGCTTAGTGTATATAAACAAACTCCCTAAGCTCAACACACACACACATGAACATATTAATTAATTATCAGCTAGATAAATGACATGCACATTCTGTTTGTTTTTGTATTTGTTTCTGTACATGAAGGAGGGTAAAAACATGGAAAGAGTAGGCAAGCTCAAGAAAGAGGTGAGTCAAATGATATACAAGGAAGAGTTGCTCAGGGATAAATTAGAGCTTGTTGATACCTTGCAACAGCTTGGAGTCGCATATCATTTCAAGGACGAGATAAACTGCGTGATTACCAACATCCATGAATCAATGGATCATATTTCCCAATCTGCAATGCTTGGTAGCCTTTATGAAGTATCACTTCTTTTCAGACTGTTGAGGATGCATGGATTTAGTGTACAAGAAGGTATAGTTATATAAATTCCCAAGAAAAGCTATTGTATATTTCACTTTGACAATTATTGATTCAACTCTGAATGAATTATCACCTTTGGAAGGGCGGAATGCCTTTTCTGTTGACGTTACATATTCTTATGAGTTTTAATAGAGATAATATTATTTGAAACACATTAAACACATTCAAACATAAATCTATTTATTGCCTTAGTCAATAAACTAAATGCTGGCCCGCTATATATATATTTTTTATTTTAGTTTAATTTTACTTTGAGCAGATATATTTAATAGTTACTTCGATGAGAAAGGAAACTGCAAATTAATGCTATATTCAGACATTAAAGAGATAATTAGTTTGTACGAGGCTTCTTTTCTTGCAAAAGAAGGAGAAGAGGCGTTGGAGAAGGCCAGGCACTTCACAACCAAACACCTGACAAATTATTTGGAGAGCTCTAAGTATGATAATTCAAGGCTAAAAGAAAAAGTTGCCCATGCACTGGAGCTCCCTCTGAATTGGAGGATGCAAAGACTGCACAATCGTTGGTTTATCGAGCAATACAAGATAGACGAGCAGATCACACCTGCACTGTTGGAACTGGCTATTTTGGATTTTAATTTAGTTCAAAACTTGTACAAGAAAGAACTAAAGCAGGTGTCAAGGTAAATATCCATTATAAATTAATTCAATTAAAAAGGGAATGGCATTTCCATGATTCAAATTAATTAATGTTTTATTATTCGTCTCTTAAAAAAAAAGGTGAAGTATTAACGTATTTTACTTTGAGAAAGCTTTATTTGTACTTATCTTTTTAAGTTTAATTTCACTTATCCTTTGTGCAGATGGTGGACTGACTTGGGGCTTTATGAAAAACTACCATTTATTCGCAATAGGCTCGTTGAGAACTACATCTGGACTGTAGGCGATCCTTCTGGGCCAGAGCATTCAAGTTGTAGAACAGCAATGACACAGGCAAACTGCCTGATTACAACAATTGATGATATATATGATGTTTATGGGTCACTGGATGAACTTGAGGTCTTTACTAGAGCCATCCAACAGTAAGTGCTTTACGGGTCTAACTTGAATTTTGATTCAGAATAATATATAGGCTATTTCAATTCTTAATCATCATTTTCTTTTGAAGATGGGATGTCACTGCTACAGATGGGCTTCCCGAAAACTTTCGGATGTGCATTTTAGCTCTCTTTAATACTGTCGAAGATCAGGGTAATGAAGTCTTAAAAGAAAAAGGCCTTAATGTTACTCCGTATCTTAGGCAAGCGGTAATTAATTAATCCATATTACAGTTTGTTTCTTCTATAATTTGGTTACCATCATTAAAAAAATAATGAAAATGAGGGATGACTGGATGACTGAGATATACACTTGCATTAATCATGGCTTCAGTGGTGAATTATATTAATTGTTTTAAACAATTTGGCAGTGGAAAGATCTATGCAAAGCATACATAGTGGAAGCAAGGTGGTATCACAGTGGATTTGCACCAACCTTAGAGGAATACCTTGAGAATGCATGGGTCTAAATTTCAGGTCACATAGCTCTTTCCTATGGCTACTGTATAAACGATTACGTTACTGCTAAAGATCTAGAGCAGTTCTCATCTGGTTATCCTGACATTTTTCGATATTCATCCATGAACCTACGACTTTACAATGACTTAGCAACATCCACTGTAAGTCCATTAAAATAATATGGATAGAACAAGGGTAATAATAAATAATTTTATGTCGTTGCCTAAATAAATTTGGGGGCACTTAACCAACCAGATTATTAGTTCCTATTCTTTCAAATTACTCAGACAACCTGAAAAGATTTTTGAAAATGGGATTGGTATCAATATTAGGATCCCGAAACATCTGAAAAAGAAGATCTGAAGAAATGATCAATTTCTTGTATTTACACCGCAATTCAAACAATTTTCTTGCATTACTCACCACAATTCTACTTATAGGGCGAGATAGAGCGGGGGGACAACGACAAAGTCATTCAATGTTATATGCGTGACAAAATTGTCACAGAATCTGTTGCTCGCCAACAAATAAAGGATCTGATTTGGAAAAACTGGAAATCACTCAACAGTGAAGTTGTAGGCAATTCTGCTTTTGAGAAGTTCATCACTAATGTTGCTTTCAGTATCTCTCGCATGGGACAACGTATTTACCAACATGGCGATGGATATGGCAAGCCCGACAGCGAGACCAAGGATCTAATAAACTTAATATTGGTTGAACCAGTTAATTCAAAACATGTTTCAATTCTTTCTTGTTGATCTTTGCTACTTTGATAATGTGTTTCTTCTTTCTTTCATTCCTGTATTATACTTTCTGCTTGTAATCCCATGTTGGCTTTTGTAAAAAGAATGTGTGATGTTTTTGGTACTGTTCACTTTCTTATTATGAAATATGTAAAAATATTTTGCAAACTATTACTTGATTATGTCTAATTCATATATCAAACTGCTTATATTCATTTATGCAAGCTGTGGTCTCATGCAAGAAAATATTATCAAGCACATATATAGAGAGTTCATAGCACAAGTAAAAATACTATATGAGTGAGGATATGATACTATGCATAGTATATATCAGTGTTGTAAAAAACGTCCTTAACGGCCGTTTAAACGGAAACGGTGGCCACACCGTTACGCACACTATTAACGGACGGCTGTTTGCGGTTTCGGCCGTTTATTCCCATTTATTCCTGTTTTATTCCCGTTTTTTTTCCGTTTATTCCAGTGAAAATTTATTTTTCACATTGTTTTTTTTTTTTTCTATGATAGTGTGTGATAATAAGGTTTATAAATTATGTATTGTAGTTTTATTTGTGCTTGGATATACATCCAATATTGTTTACATATGTTTTTTTTTTCTTCTTACTTATTTTGAAATTGATTAATTCTTCTATTATTTATATACCATATTTTTTTTACTTACTGATGTAATTTTTTCAATTAGTACGACATTTTAATTATGAAATTATGTTATTATCATAAATTAAATTTAGTGACTTTATGTTAAAATGTTTTCTTTCTTTCAAATAATATGTTATTAGTATTTTAAAAAGGTTAATTCTCAAATTTATTTTTCATTAAATAAATGTGTTACTTACACATGCAAAATGCTTATGTGTTACGAAGAAATAAGCATAGTGTCATGTTATAATAATAAAACTAACTTAAATTAAGTTTATTTGATAAGTTTAATGAGTTAAATAAATTATCTTTAATAAATTATGATATATATACATAAATTTAATAAAACCGTTAAATTGTCCGCATAATTCCGATTAATCGGCTACATACCGATTAATCACTTGGCGGCACCTTGTCCGTCCGATGACCGCATACCGTTATTTACAACACTGGTGTATATTGGTCTTACTATGGATCAATATATATATATCTTTTAAAGTCCAAACAGTCCATATGAACTATTTAACATGATCTTCATATGAAGATAGTAGATCAAATTTTAACATTTTTTTTAATGATTTTCTTTTAGATAGGTAGAAAATCACTTAATCTAAGTATTCTACACCATTCAGAAGTACTAATTTTTTTATCTATCTAAAAAATAGTAATTTTTTCCTAAAAAAATTAAAATTTAGTCTGCAAGTACATCTTTATATGGAGATCATATTTGAACTATTTGAACTTTGAAAACAAAGATATGTGATCCCATATATGGACCAATGCATGCTATGCACAATACCATTTATGGCTGCACTCGTACAATATAGATCGTAAATATTTTCTTATAATATTTTTATGTTGGAAGAGATCTAATACTTTTTGGCAGAAAATCTCCTATTAGCAATGCTATTTTCGTTTAAATTCAAAAGATACATTACATACTATATAGTTTACAGAAACTTTATACACATTCTACTCGTACTAAATGCAGTGGCGGTAATAGAAAATTTAGATAGGAGATAAAAATTTAAAATACATAATTCATGGCCGACGCTTGAACCAAACTCTACATAATAACAAATTAGGATTTTAACCACTAGACTATAAGCACACATGCGATAATTTATGAATGGAGCTCAACTACTATATAGAAACTTTAAGAAAACTAAAAATTCAATTAAAATTTCGATATACATGGTTACAAATTTTGTAATCACAGGAGTAGCAGAGCACTCGGTGGACAATATATAAATCCTCGGCTGACTTAATGATATTTAACCTTCTCATTTGAATAATAAATATAAATATAAATTACAGCAACAAAAACTTTTAATCATTTTTTTAGAGAACGAAAATTATAATACAAATTTATATCACAAAAGATACACATTGATATTTTTTATCAAATGAACAAAATTAGTAACTATAAAATAAATTGGAATGAACAATCATATAAATGATGCATGAGGGTACTTTTTTCCTGTGATCTCAAACTGCAAACATACAAGAAAATATTTCTGTGTCTAACAAATTTAACTAATTCCAATAGAATCATTTATATCCACAATTAACTGGGGTAAAAAATAAGTTCCAAATATACATCTCTAACAGAACCACAACATCATTTAATGTTCCAGAGAGACATCTATTCTAACCAACGAGCATATGATGAAATGTGTGTTTCTTGGCGCTGTCTTCCTCGAGGGCACTAATCAGTTCTTGATCCGTTGGGATGTGTTCATCAATTTGGTAAACACCGTAAAGACTGGTCCTAATTACATATTTCTCGTACCGGTCATGTTCGTGAACCAATTAAGAACTTGGTTTCTGTGAAAAAAACACAAAAAAAAAATTGTTAGTGCACAAAGAAAAAGAGGCAATATAGTAATATCCGAATTACAATGATATTAATTACGGGATCCAGGCCTCAATGGAAAATTATAAATATCAAGGAAAACCAAAAACATGTGTTCAGTACGAGGACCATGCATGTTACTATGTATATCAGTTCTTTATAGTAAATTTAAGATAAATACCATATTTCCTATTATTTTATTATTTAGCAAATTGGAAAGCTTCATCCCTTTCTCAAAAAGAGAATTTACCTCAAGAGTGTGTTTTTGAAGTTCTGTAAGTACATTGTTCATTGTAAATAAGAATTTTTTTTATATATGACCAGGTCCGTAAAAAATTTAATTACAATATTGACAAAGTACTCACTTACATAAGTTTCGTATTTAGTACGAGAGAAGGTATCATCCCAATAAATGTCAGCAAAATCAAATTCAAGGACCGGCACAGAGGCCCACTTTGTTCTTCTCTTCCATCGCTTTGAAAGTCCCGACTTCCCTATTAGCTTCTTAGTACGTAGGCATGTAAGACAGAATGTCAACTAGTTGTGAAGATGTTTAGTACCAGTTTGTTAGTACCGGTGAACAACATATGAGTTTACAGTATAATGGAAATTGATGGAATATTCCACTTCTTTCAAAAACAAAAATATAGAAATATTTTGTTGAAACAAAACAGGAGAACTTACTGTTGGGGAAAAACATGGTTGTAGAAACTCTTCACCGTTGCCGGTCTCTTTACCTTCATAAAGAATATGATTGTGTAAATAATTATTTTCAAGAAAAAATAATAAGAAATTATATATATAGTTTATGTTATTCTAAATAATTGTGAGTGTAACAATTTATTGATTGTGTAAATAAGAAATTGCCATCATAAAAGAATATGATTGTGTAAATAATTTATTGGATAAACTTAATTTGATTTCGTGATCTCTTGATATTATATGTCTTGTAAATTTAGAATTCAGTTAGATACCAAAAAGAACGAAATTAAGTCAAAATGCTCATTGATTCCTTCCATCGATCTTTAAAGGCATCTATTCGGCGGACAACTATCTATAGTTTTGAAATTCTACATAATTTGAATTCTAAACTGAATTGACACCAAATCACAAAGAGAAAATCAAATAATTAAAAATTAATACAAATTAATCTAATAAAAACATAATTTAAATAAAAGAACGGAGCTTTACACCCGTCGTAAATAAGATGTAAATATTAGTACTAAAAGAAAGAAAATTAATAAATTGCTTCAATAAGAGTATAGGCTTACCAATAAAACAGTGGCCGATACCAACCGAGTTGGAGTTTGAGTTCGAGATCATGCTAGTGAAAATCATTTTTCATCATATGGCGTGTGTGTCTGTTGTTTCTAATAAGCTATGTGTTTGATTTGGGGAAGGGGGTGGGTTATTGAAGGGGGTTGCTAGATGGATCAAAGGAGAGAGTCACTGCCTGACTTTTTGATATTGCTAGTTTGATTTACGCCGTAACTAGTTTTCAAACACAATATATATTTGCTATGCCGCCGCCTTATGTTTTTAGGGTTACAATAGATATTTTTTAGAGTTTACAAGTTGTATATCATACGACTATAAATATACAACTTTACAAGAATAAATACACTATACGAGCGAAATACAAAAACATCCTTTTTTGGTGCAAAAGGGGAGCGGAAGAAGTTATGAAAAGTTTTTACTTCACAAAATATCAACGGTTCATGTATGATCCTGTACAAATTTTAATGTCCATATTTATTCAAATTTTAGTAGTACAATAATTAACCTAATGAACAATCAACCAATAATGTGTAAACTTGTTTTGTTGTATAAATATTTATATATAGTTACAGCTGAAAATAAGTTATTTCATAGTAATAAAATGTTTATAAAATAGGAGCGCCAATGTGAAGAAGTTTAGTTGTTTTGAATGTCTCTTTGCCCAATTTAACTTTTCAAATTATCATTACCAGTTAAAGATATTCAGTGGCGCATTTATTGAAGCACGTTTTGCACACAAAAAAAAATTTCATATAAAAAAATCAAAACTCAAAACTCAAAATTAAAAGAAAAGGAATTGTTTTGTGCTAAAATAAAAAATAAATGAATAAAACTCGGTATAGATTCTTATGCCAAGTAGAAAGTGCAGTTAACCCTTTAGCCCATTACACTTGTGCACAACCCAATAAGAATCTAAATGAAGGCTTCATCATTCCTTATCCATTCAAAGCCCAATCACGGATAATTTCTTAAAATCCGGTCACAATATGAGAGAATTGATGAAACTCAATTGATATTTCTTTGAAATTCAGCAAGAAGAGGATATTTTATGTGCTTCTTAACTAAAAGTTAGAATAAGTCAAAACCGTTAAAAATAAGCATTTGGAAGTTTTATATAAAAATTACAAATGTCTAATTTAATTTTTTAATTAAGATTTTAACTCACACTTTCTAAATCATATATATATATATATATATATATATATATATATATATATATGTAGTATTGAAATGTTTTATTTTTATTTTTTTAAAGTTAGTGACTATAAGTGCCTATTAATAATTTTATTGTAAAAAACGTATTTACAATTGGTCAAATGACCGTAATTCCTAAATCTACTCTTATTCTCATAAAACCTTTAGATCTAAAATTCTAATCTATTTTAATTACCCTAATACCTTAATTCTCATCTCGCTCCACGACCGGATCTGCTTCTTCAACTGCCACTGCGCTCCGACAACAACCGGATCTACTCACCGTCGTGCTCCAATCGAGATGTTGACCACTCTAACACCATCTCGGTCCACGACCAGATCCGCTTCTTCGACCATCGCCGCACTCCGATTTCGAATAATCCCCTTAATCTGTACTATATCTATTACAACAATTGTCTACTGATTTCGAATTCTAGAAATAACTTTTCACCAAATCACAAACACTAGTAGAAAAAACACAATCTGTGTCGGTTATTTATGCATATCTGTATCGGACATAGGGGCGACACAGATTTTTGTGTCGGTTAAAAACCCGATATAGAAAAAAAATATTTGTGTCGGTTAAATAATAAACCAAAACAGTTTTTTTATTTCCATTTTTTTATTTTTATTTTTTACATTTTGTGTCCGTTATTTATTAAAAAATCGACACAAAAGACACTATCTGTGTCGGTTAAACAATGCATCACTAATTCAAATATCACATTTAGATAACACAAATGTTACATATTAATTCCACATTAATTAATATCACATTTACATAATTCAAATTTTACTAAATAACACAATAATAATAATACCATATTATCTAAATATCATATTTTCACAATACAAATTATGAAAATTAGCAAAACCACAAGTAGAAGCATGTATGTATCAGTTGAGTGATAATCATGATGTAGATCCCAAGTAAGAAGTCATCTCTACAATTATAGAAGAAAAATAATAGTCAAGACATTAAGGTTCTGATAATCACATTATACTAGGCCAATATAGGAAAAAAAAAAACAGTTTCCTTAAACAACAAATTTGCTTAATATGTACTAGTCTGGCAACACCAATCAGGCAGTCCTAGTATATATAACATAAACAGAAGTTACAAAACTACATTTTGCAGGGACATCACAGCCCTCGCTCAACCAACTAAAGGAACAAAATAAGTTACAGCCCACTTGAGCCTAAATAAACACTGTTTGTGCAAGATTTTCCCCAATCAACCTGAATTTATCCTAAACAGTGTCATAACCCTCATTGGAGCTGTGATATCTAATTTAAGCTTCAATTAAATTAAATCTAGCCTTATTATGTTCATGTTTTGATGCCATTAGTAGAAATTAAGGTGGAGCTACGGATTTGTCCCATTAGCAAGATGATCAGAGTACTTACCCTCTGTAATAAAACTAGTTATATATAGCGAAATTAAGGTATGACAGAAGAAATGAACACTACTACAAAAAACGTCTTCCTACACTGTACCTTATACACGGATTTTCTCAATTTCATAAAAAAATTTCATAAAAAAAAAACGTGTATAAAATAGGATTTTTCCAGAGTTCTAGGAATCCTACATGAATATTTACTTAAAAATCAGTGTCCGTGTGGAAATTAAGCTTTTATACACGAATATTTCATTAAATATCCCTGTAGGAATGGTGAGAGAGCTACACGGATATTTAATGAAATATCCGTGTAGGAAGGTCTTTTGTACACGGTTTTTTTATTTAAATAGCCGTGTAGATATGTTGACAGAGCTACACGGATTTATAGTTAAATATCCGTGTAGGAAAGGCTTAGTAGGGTTTTAATGAAATAAAATGGTTATCTTCCAGCGCCATTTTAATCAATATTACTCTCTCTCTCTCTCTCTCTCTCTCTCTCTCTGTATTGAATATTGGTTTGATTTCTGCGCACAAGGACGGAATTGGCAAATTCAAATTTTGTATTTCTCCTCTTTATCTTGCTAAGGTTAGTCATGAGTGTATATATATATTTTTCTTTACCATTGTTGGGTTATTGAAGAAATTAAGATAAAATATTTGAAGAAATTAAGATAAAATCTAATGGGAAAAAGTATTTAGTTTTGCGACAACTTTCTGGTGATAAGAACCTATGTTAAGAGCATATTTGAGTTACAACTCAATTGCATTGGAAAGCATGTGAGACTTTATGTTGCACTTGCATCTTATAATATGTTTTAGTATGTATGAAATTTCGGTCCAAACTAGATCATAGCCATGAGTTTTGACAACATGAGCCCAACTTATAGAAATTTGGGCCAAAACTTGATCACAAGACTACTAAGTGGTAAAGACATAATTTTTATACAAATATTGTATTAGATCTTGAGGAGTATATGTTACATATTGGATCAAAAAGTTTGCATGTACAAAAGACTATGTATATTCAATCTGAAATATATATTATTGGCTAGTAAAAGTGGAGGCTAGCCCAAAAAAAATAAAAAAAATAAAATAGGACAATCCTACACAGATATTTAAATAAAATCCGTGTAGGAAGAGGTAAGAATAAAATATTAGTAATTCGTAACCTTCCTACACGGTATTTTAACTTAATATCCGTGTACGAATACTCTTCATACACGGATATTAATTAAATATCCGTGTAGGAATCCCTTCCTACACGGATTGTTTAATTAATATCCATGTAGCTAGGGTACAAGAGCTACACGGATATTCAGTTAATATCCGTGTAGGAAGACTATTCCTGCACGGATATTTATTAAAAAACCGTGTAGCTCTCTTGCAGTGCGATGTATTTTGGTAGGTTTTCCACACGGATCTTTACGAATAATCCGTGTAAGATTGGTATAATCGTACACGGATAATTATCCGTGTGTAAATGTTGCACTTTCCTACACCCTAGTATTACACACGTTTCCAAATCCATGTAGCTATGTCATTTTTTGTCCGTGTACAAACTGTGTTTTTATAGTAGTGGAAAAACATAACATGATAAGTTTTAGTAGTCTCTTGATGGAGAAGTACAAACCTGTCTTAAGGTACTCAGGAGGCGTGAAGGCAAGGTTTGTGCTGTAGCTCTTCCCATCTCTACTATTCTTCATAAGGCCAAAGCAAGACAATCTCGGATTTGCATCCTACAAAATCGAGTACAATTAGTAAACATAGAAGTCCAGCTTGAGGAAAACACACAAATACCGAAAAAGAAAACAAAAAAAGAAACAAATATAGAAGTCAACCTACTTTCGGCCGGCACAGTGGTGCTACTGAGCGAGGAGGAGGTGGTGAGGCCAAGTGAGAGGGAGGAACGGCGGGAGGCACAGTGGTGAGAGGCCGAGTGAGGATGCTTCAGTCGCAAGGAGGGAGGCATGGTGGTGCTTCAGTCGCAAGGAGGAGAGGCGACAGTAAGAGGCCGAGTGAGGGTTTGAGCGGACAGAGAGTGAAACATTTTTGAAAATTTCTAAGTAAAACGAAGGAGGAGGGAAATGAAATATGAAACAATTGTGTCGGTTGATTAATTTAACCGTTACAAACAATATTTTCTGTGTCGGTTAATTACAAAGAACCGATACAGAAGTCTAATTTTGAAAAATTAATTTTTCTGTGTACAATCTGTGTTGGTTATTTCCAAAGAACCGACACAGATTGTCATGCACCTTTCTATGTCGGTTCTTTGTAAATAACCGACACAGAATGTTGACAATCTGTTTTGTGTCGGTTAAAAACCCGATACAGAAAAAAAAATATTTGTGTCGGTTAAATAATAAACCGATACAGTTTTTTTATTTCCATTTTTTTTTATTTCCATTTTCTACATTTTGTGTTGGTTCTTTATTAAAAAAACCGACACAAAAGACACTATCTGTGTCGGTTATTTATTAAATAACCAACACCAAACAGTTTTTATTTCCATATTGGTTTTTTTTTTTACATTTTGCATCGGTTATTTTTTAAAAACCGACACAAAAGACACAATCTGTGTCGGTTTTTAATAAATAAACGACACAATATGGTTTCTGTGTCGGTTTTTTATTAAAACCCGACACGATTTTTTTTTTTTTGGCAAAATGTAGGTATTAATTATTAACACAATGCATCACTGATTCAAATATCACATTTTGATAACACAAATGTTACATATTAATTCCACATTAATTAATATCACATTTACATAATTCAAATTTTACTAAATAACACAATAATAATAATACCATATTATCTAAATATCATATTTTCACAATACAAATTATGAAAATTAGCTAAACCACAAGTAGCGGCATGTATGTATCAGTTCAGTGATAATCATGAAGTAGATCCCGAGTAAGAAGTCATCTCTACAATTATAGAAGAAAAATAATAGTCAAGACATTAAGGTTCTGATAATCACATTATACTAGGCCAATATAGAAAAAAAAAACGACTTCCTTAAACAACAAATTTGCTTAATATGTACTAGTCTGGCAACACTAGTCAGACAGTCCTAGTATATATAACATAAACAGAAGTTGCAGAACTACATTTTGCAGGGACATCACAGCCCTCCCTCAACCAACTAAAGGAACAAAATAAGTTACAGCCCACTTGAGCCTAAATAAACACTGTTCTTGCAAGATTTTCCCCAATCAACCTGAATTTATCCTAAACAGTGTCATAACCCTCATTGGAGCTGTGATATCTAATTTAAGCTTCAATTAAATTAAATCTAGCCTTATTATGTTCATGTTTTGATGCCATTAGTAGAAATTAATGTGGAGCTACGGATTTGTCCCATTAGCACAAGATGATCAGTGTACTTACCCTCTGTAATAAAACTAGTTATATATAGAGAAATTAAGGTATGACAGAAGAAAGGAACACTACTACAAAAAACGTCTTCCTACACTGTATCTTATACACGGATTTTCTCAATTTTATAAAAAAAACGTGTATGAAATATGATTTTTCCAGAGTTCTAGGAATCCTACACGAATATTAACTTAAAAATCAGTGTCCGTGTGGAAATTAAGCTTTTATACACGGATATTTCATTAAATATTCGTGTAGGAATGGTGAGAGAGCTACATGGATATTTAATGAAATATCCGTGTAGGAAGGTCTTTTGTACATGGTTTTTTTATTTAAACAGCTGTGTAGATATGTTGACAGAATTACACGGATTTATAGTTAAATATCCGTGTAGGAAAGACTTAGTAGGGTTTTAATGAAATAAAATGGTTATCTTCCAGCGCCGTTTTAATCAATATTACTATTTCTCTCTCTCTGTATTGAATATTGGTTTGATTTCTGCGCACAAGGAGGGAATTGGCAAATTCCAATTTTGTATTTCTCCTCTTTATCTTGCTAAGGTTAGTCATGTGTGTATATATATATATTTTTTTCTTTACCATTGTTGGGTTATTGAAGAAATTAAGACAAAATCTAATTGGAAAAAATATTTAGTTTTGCGACAACTTTCTGGTGATAAGAACCTATGTTAAGAGCATATTTGTGTTACAACTCAATTGCATTGGAAAGCATGTGAGACTTTATGTTGCACTTGCATCTTATAATATGTTTTAGTATGTATGAAATTTCGGTCCAAACTAGATCATAGTCATGAGTTTTGACAACATGAGCCCAACTTATAGAAATTTGGGCCAAAACTTGATCACAAGACTACTAAGTGGTAAGGACATAATTTTTATACAAATATTGTATTAGATCTTGAGGAGTATATGTTACATGTTGGATCAAAAAGTTTGCATGTACAAAAGGCTATGTATATTCAATCTGAAATATATATTATTGGCTAGCAAAAGTAGAGGCTAGCCCAAAGGTTATATGTATATACAAAATGCTATCTATTTATTTTTGCAAAAGGTTGTGTATTTATTTTCACAAAAGGCTATGTATATTCAATCTGAAATATATATTCAATCTGAAATCTTTGATCCGATTAGCACAGCACGGGGTGACTATTATTAGTACTATTATTAATAAATAACCGACACAATATGGTTTCTGTGTCGGTTTTTTATTAAAACCTGACACAGATGTTTTTTTTTTTGGCCAAATGTAGGTATTAATTATTAACACAATGCATAACTGATTCAAATATCACATTTAGATAACACAAATGTTACATATTAATTCCACATTAATTAATATCACTTGTACATAATTCAAATTTTACTAAATAACACAATAATAAGAATACCATATTATCTAAATATCATATTTTTCACAATACAAATTATAAAAATTAGCTAAACCACAATTAGCGGCATGTATGTATCAGTTGAGTGATAATCATGAAGTAGATCCCGAGTAAGAAGTCATCTCTACAATTATAGAAGAAAAATAATAGTCAAGACATTAAGGTTCTGATAATCACATTATACTAGGCCAATATAGAAAAAAAAACACAGTTTCCTTAAATATGAAATTTGCTTAATATGTACTAGTCTGGCAACACCAGTCAGGCAGTCCTAGTATATATAACATAAACAGAAGTTCCAGAACTACATTTTGCAGGGACATCACAGCCTTCGCTTAACCAACTAAAGGAACAAAATAAGTTACAGCCCACTTGAGCCTAAATAAACACTGTTTGTGCAAGATTTTCCCCAATCAACCTGAATTTATCCTAAACAGTGCCATAACCCTCATTGGAGCTATGATATCTAATTTAAGCTTGAATTAAATTAAATATAGCCTTATTATGTTCATGATTTGATGCTATTAGTAGAAATTAAGGTGGAGCTATGGATTTGTCCCATTAGCACAAGATGATCAGAGTACTTACCCTCTGTAATAAAACTAGTTATATATAGCGAAATTAAGGTATGACAGAAGAAAGGAAAAACATAACATGATAAGTTTTAGTAGTTTCTTGATGGAGAAGTACAAACCTGTCCTAAGTTACTCAGGATGCATGAAGGCAAGGCTTGTGCTGTAGCTCTTTCCATCTCTACTATTCTTCATAAGGCCAAAGCAAGACAATCTCGGGTTTGCATGCTACAAAACCGTGTACAATTAGTAAACATAGAAGTCCAGCTTGAGGAAAACACACAAGTACCGAAAAAGAAAACAAAAAAGATCCAAATATAGAAGTCAACCTACTTCCGACCGGCACAGTGGTGCTACTGAGCGAGGAGGAGGTGGTGAGGCCGAGTGAGAGGGAGGAACGGTGGGAGGCACAGTGGTGAGAGGGCGAGTGAGGATGCTTCAGTCGCAATGAGGGAGGCACGGTGGTGCTTTAGTCGCAAGGAGGAGAGGCGAGAGTGAGAGGCAGAGTGAGGGTTTGAGCGGACAGAGAGTGAAACATTTTTGAAAATTTCCAAGTAAAACGAAGGAGGAGGGAAATGAAATATGAAACAATTGTGTCGGTTGATTAATTTAACCGTTACAAATAATATTTTCTGGGTCGGTTAATTACAAAAAACCGATACAGAAGTCTAATTTTGAAAAATTAGTTTTTCTGTGTACAATCTGTGTCAGTTATTTACAAAGAACCGACACAGATTGTCAAGTATTTGTGTTGGATTTATTGTTAGACGATACAGATTAATTTTTGTGTCGTATTTTTTTAATAAACTGATACAAAAATCTTTCTGTATCGTTTGACATCATTAACCGACACAAATAGGACGACACAGATTGTGCTTTTTCCACTAGTGAAAGAAAATTTAATTAATCAAATTTATAGCATCTATCTAATGGCAAAACATATTTATAATAAAAGAGGAGTTTTACGCCCATAAAAATTAAATAAGATGAAAATTTATTACTAAAATAAATAAATTCATTAATTGCTACAATAATAGTATATAAACTTACCAATAAAACAGTGGCAGATACCAATCGTGTTGGAGCTTGAATATGAATACAAGCTACAAGAAGTACTCATTTTTCATCATGATGTGTGTGTCTTTGTTGTATCGATTCGAATACGGGTTTTATTTTGAGGTTTATTTTCGGCGCCTAAATTTTTTAGATTGGTTTTGATTTGCACTGTAATATGTTTCAGAAGATATAATCGACACGCCGCCGCCATCAGAATTTTTTAGGGTGATATAATAGATGTAGATTTTAATTAGGGTTACAAAATACAAACAAAATGCGAATGTAATTATACTGATTTAGAGTAATACATACATTACACAAACAAAATACAAAAAAAAAATGTGTGGCGCAAAGTGGGGAGGGGAAGGGCATATATATTTGAAAATTTTCTTGCATTTGTTATCTTGCTAAGACGTTTTTACTTTAATGGGGAAAATTCATTATACCCTTGAAAATTTTTGAATCACATATTTCTCCGATTTTTTTTTATTAATAACCTCAAAACAAAAAAATTAATTATAAAAATAACCAGCCTCCAATTTTTTTTTAAACTAACCAAACCGCCCCACTGAGGGATCCACCCTTCACCCCAGATTGCCCCCCTGCGGGGCAGTCCACTATGATTACAGAAACGCCTCCCGGGGGGGCGGTCCTCAATTTTTGTTTTTATTTTTATTTTTTAAATTTTTTTATATTTTGTTATATGTTTGATTTTTTTTGTATGTGTATTTTGTTATATTTTTTGTTAGATTATTTTGTTTTATATTTTTTTGTTTGGTAAATTTTGTTTTATAAATGTGTTTTATACAACATATATAGACATTATTTTTTGTACATAGTAATTTCCAAAAATGAAATATGCAACCCATGTGATACATATAACATATATCACTCCTCAAGATCCAATACAATATTTGTATAAAAGTTATGTCTTTGTCACTTAGTAATCACGTGATCAAGTTTTGGGCCAATTTTCGTAAAGTTTTTTAATTTTTGGCTTATGCTGCCAATTTTTTTGGCTATGATCTAATTTGGACCAAAATTTCATACAAATTTAGTTGTATTAGATCCAAGAGTTCCGTCTCCGTTAATTTTTTTTCAGCATCTGATCGCAAGTAAGAAAATTAAAGCGAATTGAACGGTGAAAAAAGAGATAGGAGAAAGTATCCTTGGCGACCTCTAGCTTCCTGGCCTTACTCTTTAAATAATTAATCTAAAGAATGCTACAATAAGATAATTAGATTCAAAATTAAATAAATTAGAGTAAGTTATTTGGTCTAACATAATTATTTTTTTTCTCAACTTTTTGGCTTACAATTGGGTATATGGGGGAATAAACCTTATCTATATGGGAAAAATTGTTGGCCCAACACTAATTGGGAAAAATGGTCTAATGAATTGTAAAACCCAGCAAATCTCAGGAACACGTCCTTAATGTTTTAATGACATCAATCACGACGGTGAATTATTCTAATTTAATGTAGAATATTCACGATATTATTTCTGGTATAAGGATAACGTTAGCACCGACGTAAGTAATTGCACCAAAATATTGTGTACAAAGCACAAACTCCCACCAAACATTTATGAGAACCACGGTTGGTCGTGCATGTGGGGCCTATCAAATCTCAAATTTAAGTACACTTCGTAGCTAATAACATGATATTCAAGCGTAGTATCTAACATATTTAATTACAATATATAATCAAACCAAAATCGTTCCAATAGCACATATAATAAAATTTCATATTCAGACAACAAACAAATTCATGAATTTTGATTGATGTAACAGCCGTCAGAATAATTATGATCAAACGTGTGAGATTACAAAATAATTGCGGTTCTTCGTCTTTTTCAAAACTCACTCCAACTATTTTCTTTCTAACATATTATATTATTTTATTTCTATATACAAAAATATATCCGCTCTTTTTTTTTTGCTTGAGGAACAATGTATTTAAAAGATGAAAGTATGCAGTGCTCTAAAATTGATCAAATTAATCAGATTACACGTGCCACGTGCTCCTCGTTTATGGCATGCCATGTAAAGTTTAATATTGCCCTACGGGGGGCGATGCGTTTTTTTTTTTTTTTTTTTGCATTACCGAGTTTGAGAAAATTAGTTAAAAATCCGTACTGTTTAATTTTTTATGTAGGAATCTCAAAATACAATATTATTCACCTCATGAATTAGAAATAGGTAGCCAAAAAAATTTAGGCCGACTTTAGATTAACTAAAAAAAAAATTGAAGAAATCTCCGGGGATCGATACAAACTCCGTAGCCAATACGGCGATAAATTCATTAAAAAAAAAGTAATCAACTACATGTAGGTGCATGGTCTCCATCATTACGAAATCCATCTTTCTAAATATAGTTTTAATCAGATTGCACGTACAGTGAACTTCTATTATTGCTGCCATGTGATGTTTACTAGAATTCACACCCAGTGCAAGGTGAAATATAAATAGATTAGGACTGTTTTTTGGAACCGAATCCTCTGCCCTCAAGGAGGCAGGATTTTCCTGCTCCTAAGTCACTGACATGTGGACCCGCAGCAAAATTAAAACTAATATTTAAATGTTTAAATCAGTCTGGATCCACATGTTAGTCGCACTGGGGGCAGAAAAATCATGACCCAGGGGCATGTGATCTCTTTCCCTGTTATTTTAAGATGGCACAAATTTCAAAACGGACCATTTTAAATAGTTTTTATATGCATCGGATTGAGTTGATTAATCTGGACCATTGATTTTCCGTGCAATGGCCTCAGGTACCTGACGGGATACAGACTCTTATTTACTATTGTCCCACATGGCCATGTTAACTGCCGTGAGAAAAGTCATTTGAAAATTTAAAAGGAAATCAATGACATTTTGGTGCATATATATGGCCGCCGAACGTCATTAGCAAATATTTTGTTCCAAATATAGTTTGATCCATGTGGACCACGTGTACGAGAGTTGTTACGTAATCGGACTCTATATCTATAATTAAATGGAAGGGGAATCTAGCAATCGGAAATTAATATATGCACAGCCACAAGCACACAAGTATCTCCTATAATTTAATTCAAGTTCCTTGCATAAATGGCTCTTTGCTTTGCACTTCCATCTTTCATTCCGGTTCGCCGGACACAAACGAGAGTGTTTTCATGTCGGTTCCGTATTTACGCAAATTTGCAGTCTCCAGGGCATGAGCGACGGTCGGGACATTATCCACCAACCATATGGAATGATAACTTCATACAGTCATTAAATAGCCGGGAGGAACATGTAAGGAAATAAACAAATTCAGTAAGAAACCGTTCGTGAAGCTTATTGTATCTAAACAGACTCCCAAAGCTCAATATATATATAAATATAGACACACACACATGAACATTAAGTTTGTTTTTGTTTTTGTTTCTTTACATGAAGGAGGGTAGAAACATGGAAAGAGTATGCAAGCTCAAGAAAGAGGTGAGTCAAATGATATATAAGGAAGACTTGCTCCGGGATAAATTAGAGCTTGTTGATGCCTTGCAACAGCTCGGAGTCGCATATCATTTCAAGGATGAGATAAACTGTGTGATTAGCAGCATACATGAATCAAGTATTTCTCAATCTGCAATGCTTGGTGGCCTTTATGAAGTATCACTTCTTTTCAGACTGTTGAGGATGCATGGATTTAGTGTACAAGAAGGTGTAGTTTTGTATATATATAAATTCCCAAGATAAGATTTAGTTGCCAACTATTGTATATTTAACTTTGACAATTAGTGATTCAACATTAAATTAATTATCACCTTTGGAAGGGCGGAATGCCTTTTCTGTCGGCGTTACACATATTCTTAAGAGTTTTAATAGAGATAATATTGGAAACATATTAAATAAGTTGTTGTTAATTATTTCCATTATATGAGTTTGTCTTAGAGTTGTAAAATATGGAGAACCGGTTTTTGGTCAAGGGGCAAAAATTAATTATGTTATTTGTTTGGCAGATTGGAGGTTTAAAACCCGGATGGAAACTCTTTGTGGATATTTTTTTTGTGGCTTGAATACCTCCCACAACCTTTTCGCAAAAACATATTGCAAAATAAGTGTTATGAAAGGAAATGTTCATTGGCCTCTGGTTTAGCAAAATTATATATCAGAGCTCAACGAGTGTGGTTCCGAATACATAATGTTTATTTTCAATCTAACATAAAACACTTTGACTTTAAAGTGGAAATTTGAGTTATAGTTGAAGATAGGTGATCAGTTTTACATAATTTTGGTGATTCAAAATATTTTCTTGCTAAGATAAAGATGGAAGTCCAACCTTTCAATTTCTAATATTCACACAAAATTCTCAGTCGGATTTCAAATTTAAATCTCCTATACGAAATGTATTGCCTTAGTCAATAGACTAAATGCTGGCCCGCAATATATTTTTTTTAATTTTAATTACTTTTATTTTATTTTGAGCAGATATATTTAGTAGTTACTTCGATGACAAAGGAAACTGCAAATCAGGCTTTGAGCAGATATATTCAGACATTAAAGAGATGAGTACTTTGTACGAGGCTTCTTTTCTAGCAAAAGAAGGAGAAGAGGCGTTGGAGAAGGCAAGGCACTTCACAACCAAACACCTGACAAATTTTTTGGAGAACTCTAAGTATGATAATTCAAGGCTAAAAGAACAAGTTGCACATGCACTGGAGCTTCCTCTGAATTGGAGGATGCAAAAACTACACAATCGCTGGTTTATCGAGCAATACAAGAAAGACGAACAGATCACACCTGCACTGTTGGAACTGGCTATTTTGGATTTTAATTTAGTTCAAAACTTGTACAAGAAAGAACTAAAGCAGGTGTCAAGGTAAATACTAATTATAAATACAATTAATTCAATTAAAAAGGAAATGGCATTTTTCCATGATTCAAATTAATTAATGTTTTATTCTTCGTCTCTTAAAAAAAAGGTGAAGTATTAACGTATTTTACTTTGAGAAAGCTTTATTTGTACTTATCTTTTTAAATTTCTTTTCACTTATCATTTGTGCAGATGGTGGACTGACTTGGGGCTTTATGGAGAACTACCATTTATTCGCGACAGGCTCGTTGAGAACTACATCTGGAGTGTAGGCTTTGCTTCTGAGCCAGAGCATTCAAGTTATAGAATAGCAATGACACAGGCAAACTGCCTGATTACAACAATTGATGATATCTATGATGTTTATGGGTCATTGGATGAACTTGAGGTCTTTACTAGGGCCATCCAACAGTAAGTGCTTTACAGGTCTAACTTGTATTTTGATTCAGAATAATGGATAGGCTATTTCAATTCTTAATCATCATTTTCTTTTGAAGATGGGATGTAACTGCTACAGAAGGGCTTCCCGAAAACTTTCAGATGTGCATTTCAGCTCTCTTTAATACTGTCGAAGATCAGGGTAATGAAGTCTTAAAAAAGAGAGGCCTTAATGTTATTCCCTATCTTAGGCGAGCGGTAATTGATTAATCCATATTACAGTTTTTTTCTTCTGCATAATTTGGTTACCATTATTAAAAAATATAATGAAAGATGAAAGATGACTGACACATACACTTGCATTAATCATGGCTTCAGTGGTGAAAATCACTTTCTTTTATTATACATTAATTGTTTTAAACAATTTGGCAGTGGAAAGATCTATGCAAAGCATACATAGTGGAAGCAAGGTGGTATCACAGTGGATTTGCACCAACATTAGAGGAATACCTTGAGAACGCATGGGTCTCAATTTCAGCCCACATAGCTCTTTCCTATGGCTACTGTATAAACGATTACGTTACTGCTAAAGATCTAGAGCAGTTCTCATCTGGTTATCCTGACATTTTTCGATATTCATCCATGAACCTACGACTTTATAATGACTTAGCAACATCCACTGTAAGTCCATTAAAATAATATGGATAGAACAAGGTAATAATAAATAATTTTATTTCGTTGCCCAAATAAATTTGGGGGCACATAACCAACCAGATGATTAGTTCCTATTCTTTCAAATTACTCAGACAACCTAAAAAGATTTTCGAAAATGGGGTTGGTATCAATATTAGGTTCCTGAATCATCTGACAAAGAAGAACTGAAGAAGTCAATTTCTTGTATTATACACCACAATTCAAACAATTTTCTTGCATTACTCATCACAATTCTACTTATAGGACGAGATAGAGAGGGGGGATATCGACAAAACCATTCAATGTTATATGCGTGACAAAAGTGTCACGGAATCTGTTGCTCGCCAACAAATAAAGGATCTGATTTGGAAGAACTGGAAATCACTCAACGGTGAAGTTGTTGGCAATTTTGCTTTTGAGAAGTTCATCACTAATGTTGCTTTCAATGTCTCTCGCATCTCACAACGTATTTATCAACATGGTGATGGATATGGAAAGCCCGACAGTGATACCAAGGATCTAGTAAACTTAATATTGCTTGAACCAGTTAATTAAAAGCATGTTTTCTTTCTTGTTGATCTTTGCTACTTTGATAATGTGTTTCTTCTTTATTTCTTTCATTCCTGTAATATACTTTCTGCTTGTACTCCCATGTTGTTAATATACTTTCTGCTTGTACTCCCATGTGTGATGTTTTTGGTACTGTTCACTTTCTTATTATGAAATATGTAAAAAGATTTTGCAAACTATTACTTGATTATGTCTAATTCATATATCAAACTGCTTATATTCATTTATCCAAGCTGTGGTCTCATGCAAGAAAATATTATCAAGCACATATATAGACAGTTCATAGCACAAAGTAAAAATATAATATGAGTGAGGATATGGTACTATGCATAGTGTTGATTGGTCTTACTATGGATCAATATATATTTTTTAAAAGTCCAAACAATCCATATGAACTATTTAACATGATTTTCATATGAATATAGTAGATCAAATTTTAACATTTTTTTTACTAATTTTCTTTTACATAGATAGAAAATCACTTGATCTAAGAATTCTACACGATTCAGAAGTACTAATTTTTTATCTATCTAAAAAATAGTATTTTTTTCATAAACAAATTAAAATTTAGTCTGCAAGTACATCTTCATATGGAGATATGTTTGAACTATTTGAATTTTGAAAACAAAGATACGTGATCCATATATAGACCAATCCATACTATGCACAATACCATATATAGCTGAACTCGTACAATATAGATCGTTAATATTTTCTTATAATATTTTAGTGTTGGAAGAGATCTAATACTTTTTGGCATAAAATCTCCTATTAGCAATGCTATTTTCGCTTAAATTCAAAAGATACATTACATACTATATAGTTTAGAGAAACTTTCTACACATTCTACTCGTACTAGATGCAGTGGCAATAATAGAAAATTTAGATAGGGGGTAAAAATTTAAAATACATAATGCATGGCTGACACTTGAACCAAAGTCTCCATAAATACATAATAACAAATTAGGAATTTAGGATTTAACCACTAGGCTACAAGCACATATGTGATAATTTATTAATGGATTGAGCTCAACTACTATATAGAAACTTTAAGAAAACTAAAAATTCAATTAAAATTTCGATATACATGGTTACAAATTTTGAAATCACAGAAGTAGCAGAACACTCTATGGACAAATATATAAATCCTCCGCTGACTTAATGATATTTAACCTTCTCATTTAGCTCATTTGTTTTCTAAATACCAACTTTCATCTTTAAGTTTATGCAGCCTAAAAACTACAAACATAACTTCTGAACTTCTTAAACATTATCTGTAACATTAACTATTACATCGTAGAGTAGAACTAGGTGTTCTTATGTTTATCAAGCATCTTTGGAATTTGTAAGTTCATCTCTAAAACTTATCAATAAAATGGTTTGAATGTCGTTTGAACTATATTCCATTAATTTTGGAGTTAATGTCATATCACACCGATGTTATACTAGCTGGACTCTTTAATAATTATCAATTTATCATTAAGTTTATAGAATTTATACTTCAATTATTGAGATATCAAATGTTGTATCGATGTATACATATAAATCACACCATATATTTTCTTACGCAGTATTTTATTTATGCTAAACAATGATCTACTGCATATATATTTGTGAGAGTAAATAAGAGAGAAGTTTTTTATATTTTTTGGAATTCTTTTAGTATTTATTAAGATGTGTAAAAAAATTATTGTTTTCAAACAATTCTAGACCATTGAAAAACAATGATTTTCAAAAATATAAATAAATACTGAAAGAATTTCAAAAACTTTAAATTTGATCTCCAAGCACATTTAAATATGGAGATCATGTTGAAAGGTTCAGATGGACTGTTTGGATCTTGAAATCGCTAAAATGACTTATAAAATATGGTGTGAAGATGGGATTTTTTTTATAAACCATAAATAGAAAAAAGAAAATTAACAAACCAACTTCATGGTTTTATTTTTTACAAAAATGAATTCGGCCCGGACTATTTTTTTTTTATTTTGTGCCGAATTAGGAGTTCGGCCCATTGAATATGACAAGTTGTAAGACAAAATCCTATATAAAATCAAATTTCTCCTTGTGCCAAGATGGCAAATCGGCTCGTCAATTCGGCATACAGAGAAAATTTATTGTTAACAAAACAAAAAGAACGAATTAGAAAATTTCTTTTAACCCAAAAAAAATCTCTGTGCCGGATTGGAAATCGGCACAGAGGAAAAAATATTGATTCCACCAATTAGAATTTATTTGTAACCCAAAGAAAAAAAATTCTCTGTACCGAATTGGGAATTCGGCACAAAACAAATTGGAAATTTTCTGATGTGTTGGGACGAGTCCCCATCTCGTCACAGTCATAAATAAAAGTAATTACATACATGCCACAAGGATTTTTAGTAATTTTATGGAACCGAGATAACATTTCGGTACACAAAAAAATTAAATAGTTTGGGCCGAATTCTCTATCTCAGTACTTATAGTTTTTGTAAAAACTAAATTCATCAAGTTGGTTTAATTGTTAATTTTTTTTTTCTATTTATAGTTTATAAAAAAAAATCCGTCAAGATGTGTTACAATAAAATGGTGTAATTTGATCCCCACTCTTATACAGTTGCTTTTGTACTTACGTATTATTTGTAAGTGAATTAGTGGCGAGGCCACATGAAGGCAGGGGTAGGCATATGCGGAACCGCATCCTCTGCTGCACTTTTATTGTGTAGCAGGATGTTTCATTTTTGGACGGTCCAGATTAATCCCAGCCGGTGAGTGCTCGGATGATGGAGGGGGCAATATTAATTTTGCTTTAAAATTCGTGCCAAAATCTTATTTCGTCCATCCGATAAAAAATGAACGGGCCAGATTAAAAGTGCAACAGAGGATGCGATTAAAGGCATATGCCCACCCCTGAATTTTTTTTTTTAATAAAACCAGATTCTTTTTTAGTCTTGCCTACCTCTGAAATTTGAGCTTGCCTACTCAGAACCCAAATTGAAGCCCATAACAGAATTATTTTTGAGCCTGTGTAACTGTGTAAGAGAAGGAAAACCAACTACGCAGAGGGGAAACAAGTAAACGACGCGACCCCAGCAGACTTAGCGACGCAGATGCTAGAGGGGAAACGTGACGGCCGACGGGAGACGCTACCACCACGTTGGGTCGCTAGCGAACCTTGTACCGGCGGCCTTCTTCGCTGATTTGGCTTGTGCCTTTAATCTGGACCTCGTTGCCCTGTTGCCTTCTTCCGGTTCTAACATGTGCTTGATTAATTTATTTGGTACCGACTCTTGATTAATGGCTTTGGTACCGGCTCTGACCTGTGCTTGAATAATTGCTTGTATCGGCTCTGACCTGTTCTCTGACAGTGTGCTTGATTAATTATTTTGCTTGTTTGATTTGGTTTTGTGTGCTGTGCCCTTGTGATGTGCTTGATTAATTAATTTGGTTGTGTGTCCTTGTTGACCTCTCCTAATTCATTTTGCGTGCAGCATCTGTATTCTGTGTATACTGAACTGACAGGGACTAAGCTAAAGATGATTTGGTAAATTAGTGAAATTAGCATTGATATTGCCGGTGGCTACGGCTAGTGTTGAAAGGAAATTTTCAGCGATGAATTATGTGAAAAACCGAGTAAGGAATTCAATGGGAGATTAATTTTTGAATGATTGTTTGGTCACTTGCGTTGAGAATGAGTTGTTTGATGAGGTAGATGATGAACGAATTATGCAATGATTTCAAAATTTGAAGAACCATAGAACAATGCTTCTTTCATTGACTTGATTTTGTAGCATTAGTATATTTCTTGTATTTTGATATATAAAATAATATTTGCTATAAATTTTGGCTTAGTTGAAACTTTTAATATATTTCTTGCTATTTTTTTTTAATTGTGTCTTGAATCCGAACCCGAATCTGAAGCCGAATCCGAACCCATTAATTTATTCGAATCCGAATCTAATTTTTGCCTACCCCTAAATCAAATTCTAGCCTCGCCACTGAAGTGAATTAATATATAGCTGAAGGTAAAAACTTATGAAACATGCAAGTACAAATCTTGAAGCAAGACCTAAGATAACGTAAATAGATTCATGTCAATATAGTCAATGACTAATTGATTCTATATATATTCCTAAACTGTACCATTTGCAAATTGGAATGCTATTATTCTGATTTCCAGAAATATATAGACATTTATAAGATTGCTAACCTATTACCTCGTAGTTTGCAAGATGTAGAAATTTAAATATGCAATGAACCATTAAGACTTTAATTAGTAGTCATAATTTGACCCATATTTTTAGAATTAGATGAATGCATAATTTTTTTTAAAATAAAACAATTAAGGCTTAATTAATAGTAAGTTTAATGTTTACACTACTCTTCTAATAGCAATCCTACTATTCGATCTTACTATTAAAAAACATCCACTAATTTTCAATTTGAGTATTGGACTGTTTAGCAGTGTTCACCGGATCCGGTTTAATCGATTATAAACATACCCGAGAGAGTTCGGATTAAACGGTTCGACTTTTCCAGTTAAATAGATAAGTTTGGTCCATTTTATAAGTATGATCTAATTGTTTGGTTCAATTTGGCTTAATTTTTTTTTAAAACTAGTTAGACTGATCCAACCGAAAGTTTTAACCCATGTTCCATCCAAACCAAAACATTTAAAAAGAATACAAAATTACGACAAAACGCATATATATTGCTTGATTATTTTTAAAAACAGTTAGACAGAAGCAAACAAATTTTTAAACCAACTTAAATAAAATTTAAAAATATTTAACTTTATGATTAATCTTCTTATTTCAGTTCAATTAATTGTCCAGTTTAGCTTTAATTTAGTTGATCAGTTTGTTTTGATTGATTTAGTTATATATTTTTAAAAGCGAATAAAATTTTAATTATCTATTTATTTCAATTTTAACTTAACCCCTGTATCTTTTCAAAGTCCTAGGAATTGCATAGCAATTGCACAAAGGCAAAACTGATTTGTTGAGTTGATAGCTAGAGACAGAGATATTCAATTGCCTATTTGCGTTGTCGTACAAGAAATAAATGGAGTTTGTACATATATACAAGACTGACTTAGGAAAGGGACTAGCTAGCTAGGTAGTCAGTACTCAACCGCGTCTTCTTAATTTAGTGCACGAGACTAGAGAAGGAAATACGTGACACGCCGTGACGTGACGTGACAAACACGCCGTGATTTGGTCACGTGACGTGACGTGACGTGATCAATTTTTTTTTTCACGTGACGTGACTAAAATGGTGGCGGATGGTCACGTCACGCGTAGTCACGCCATGACTATACGTGACATGATTACACGTGACGTGACGTGTCGTGACGTAAATTAGCGGTGTCAATTTTTTTATATTTTAATTTAAATTGTTGAAAATTTAGAAAAAAAGATAAAAAAAATTATAAAACAACTAAATAATATTGTAAAGATTATTTTTTTTAGAAAATATTACATCTGATATTACTTTAAAAATTCAAATTATAAACATTCATTAGACTAAACTAAAAAAAATAAAAATTAGTACTACATGAGTACCAATATCACTGAACTTACACTAAAATAAAAATCTGAATACTCTATACATATAAAAAAGTTGGATACTCTATGTTTCATACCGTGACGTGACGTAACGTGATCATGTGACGTGACGTGACGTGGCGTATATTTTCACTAGAATGTGGTCACGTCACGCGAATGATCACGTCACGTGTCACGCAAGTCACGTCATGTAATTAACACACGTGACGTGACGTCTCGTGACGTGACTAGTCACGCCGTGACAAATTTTCTTCTCTACATGAGACATCCGACTTAAGAAATGTGAAATTTATTATAAGGTAGCTACGGTTCCAAGTCTGATGTCACATGCCGTGTGACGTCTATATATTAAGTTCTAGCAGTCCATTTTTTATTTACCTCAAAATTACCTGTCTGACCCACTCTGTTATATTTTCAATCAGATAAGACCTGATCGATTCAACCAAAGATTATTAAAATGTTTTAAATAGAAAAAAATGTTTCTAAATTATTTCAGATTAAAAAAAAACGATTAGGTTAAACTGCCCAACTGTCCAAAATCAGTTGTATATTTGAGATATAGATGAGAGTTAAATTTTCCAAAAATAAAAATTTGAAAAATCACATTTTTTTTTTTTTATCATTCGAGATTTCTTTCAACGACAACATCAATAAGTTATGTAATGCCTACGGACCTTTTAGTACAAAAAATAAAAATAAACATAAAAGATATGTGTATGAATGATAAATAAATTCAGTCATAAATCAAAACTTAATCCATTACTACTGCACCACTGAAACATTAATTGCGAAATTTGCTTCACACCATAATCCTCACAGCATAACTAAAAAGAAATTAGATAACAACAAAATTGATGTATTTGAGATGCATACAGTTTCAATATAAAATTTTATCTGATTACGAACCAACATTTGATCTAATAACAACAAATAATGTTCTTCTTTTAGAAAGTTACATGTTAATAAATTCTTTGATAAAATTCGTTGGCTTGTCTAATTGTATGTGGCAATATTTTGCACTACAATCCAAAAACCAAAATTGTTTGCATTTTACCATGCGGCGATATTACTTGTATTCATTCGTATCAACCATTAATCATAGCCGGCTTTTATTAGAATTGGGTATTGGAAGATGGTATTTGATGTTTTGGTGGTCATTTTAACAAGGCTTAATACTAATTTAATAGAATCAATTTAATAATTGAGATAAACTTATTATAATTATAATAGTGAAAAAGAGTCACTAGTTAGCCGGATATCTAATTTTATTATCAATATTATCTTAATTTTTTTACATTCAAAAGACTCCTTATATATTCTATAGATCTATAAAAATAATTTACACACTCAACTCTCGTTAAATAACATATAATATTATCATTTTATTAACCATTTTTATTTTCAAAATACGTTTTTCCAACTTCCCATTTTCCAAGGCAGAAGACTATAACATGATTCCTAAACTTCCTAACAATTATCTCTAAAATTAACTATTAAAAGGACCAATAATTAAGTTAATTTATTATTTCCAACAATGATGCCTTGATGCTCAAATATCACTAAAATATATACTAGAATTAATTAGAGGTGTTGTTAATTCTTTGACTTCATTCAATTATATATTTATATCGCTAGAATGTATTAAGATTAATTGCTTTCACGGGTAGCCCTATTAGAGCCATAGCATTAAAAATTTCACAGGGATCAGATGAGTCGGATAATTTGAAGTAACCTGGTTGAAATTTATCCATTTGAAATTAAAAATAGTACGTAATCCATAATAAGTTGCTTGCTTCCTCTTCTTCTTTTTTTCTTTTTTCTTTTTTTGGCTTCATGCTTAATTTCGTTTCTTTCGGAACAAAATATAGCTATATATAGCTGTCCTTGTAGAATTTTAAAATATAGCTAAACATTAGTATATATTCAAATGCTTCTGCCGGTGTGGCCATCCCCCGTAACAGTATTATATTTTATAGGATGGATAGCTCTCTCAGAAGGAACCCACTTACAGTTTGTTAATTTTGTACCCAGTCAAAATACATGCATGTTCCATGGTTCCAACTTGAAGTACTCTTCTTTTACTAAGTCAAAATCCATCTGCCATGGTTCTCTCTCTCTCTCTCTCTCTCTCTCTCTCTCTGTGTATATATATAATTATTAGGGTGTCAACGGGTAGGATGATTAATGTTGGATGGTGGCATTTTCATACCTGTGCCTATTGTGATAGCGAAAAAAAATCTTTATTTTTATCCTTCTTTCTGAATGCGGTATGGGTCGGGTCAACGGGTAGGATGATTAATGTTGGATGGTGGCATTTTCATACCTGTGCCTATTGTGATAGCGAAAAAAAATCTTTATTTTTATCCTTCTTTCTGAATGCGGTATGGGTCGGGTAAACGGATAAAATAGTGTCATTGACATCTCGATTTGTGTTTTCGATAAAATATTTTTCAAACAAGAAAAATAATAATAATGAATACAGTTAATTTGTATTATGAAAATTTAATAAAATACAAAACTTTATTGAATAATGTATTATCGTTATACAAATATATATTTTTATATATATAATTTTATTTTAAAAATTATCTTATATGATAAAGATAACGAAAAAAAGACTATTACCCACTACCCAATAAACTAAAAAAAAATAAATCTTACCTTATATGTTTTTTCAAATACAGTACAAATAAAAGGGTGTCATTGACACCCTATATATCCCCTCATTTTCTAATGTTAATTTTAACCAGCGAACATATCTGCTCCTACCAATCTTCTTTTGGAAGTTCCGATAAAGGTACTGATGATGTTGGGTTTTATTTCATTTGACGGCGATGATGTGGAGCTCCACCCGGAGATTCAACAGATGATCTTTGCAACAAAGCAATTAAAGATAGAAAAGGAAGGTATTTCATTTCTATATACTTAAATGTGGTGGCAAGACCCTTATTTTTCCTAAAAAAAAAAGTGTGGTATTACAATCTGTGTGGTAGCTAGTTAGGTGTTATTTACAACCAAGTAAATTAGTTATAAGCAATGTCTTGAACAAGTACTGATCTATTCGGAATTTCTAGATTAGTCAATGGTTTAGAATTCTCTAGGTTAATCTCGGCTTTTGCATCTTATGCACCTTTTTTACGTAAAATTTAAATGACAATTAATTATCTAATGTGTTTTGGTAAATAAAAAATTATGTTGGGACTACATAAGAATGTCAGCCATTTGAAATAAAAATGAAAATGAAGATAAGACGAAGAGTGCACTTCAAAAAAAAAATATTAAGAATTAAGAAAATTCGAATTGCTTACTTAAAAGAAAAGAAAGAAACAACAATATAATTAAGAAGACCATCAGTATAAGACAAATTTGAGATTGTTTACCTCAGGTTTTCGCACATTGATAGCATAGCTAGCAGAATTAATTAAGGAGTCATTAATAATCAATTAATTATGCATTATCTCCATATTGAAATGTGTTTGGAGATCAAATTTTATATATATTTTTTTAATTTTTTACTATTTTTTTAAGATAGATACAAAAAAATCATTATTTATGAATACTCTGGACAATATAAAACAGGAATTTTGTTCTTATGTAAATGGAGTAAAAGATTTCCGCAAAGAACATAAATTTTATTTCCAGACACATTATAATATGAAGATCATGTTGACCAACTCGGATCGATTGTTTAGACCTTTGAAATGATGATAAGGCTGTGAGTCATGATTGGGGCATGAAAATAATGAGGCATGTTACCCCCAGTTTTACTGTTTGAAAACATAGATTTCTCAAAGAACGCATCATATTTGTTACTTGTTTATATTACTATGCCATTATTAGCATCATATCTGTTACATTGTTATTTTAGGGTCTGACAAATCATTACATGACCACACAGACCGAAAAGGGAAATGACCTGAGCCCGACCAAAGCTCCAGGGCAACCCTTTGCAAAATCTGCACGGTACGGATGCCGACAATCCAAACCTTTTTCATTAACCCCTGCAATCACATCTTCTGTAATTCCTGCATTGTAAAGTACATCGAATCTAAACTTGATGGGAGCAATGCCACCATCCCTTGCCCTCACCTGGGTTGCAAATCCGGCTCCCTTGACCTGTTAACCTGCCAACACATCCTCCCAGCAGCCACACTCGACAAATGGGGTCGTATTCTATGTGAATCCTCTCTGGGTCGTAGCAAGTTTTACTGCCCCTTTAAAGATTGCTCAGCTCTGCTGGTACATGATGGAGGTAAAGAAGGGAGAAATTGTGAGTGCCTCCATTGTAACAGGATGTTTTGTGCACAGTGTAAAGTGCCCTGGCATGGGGACATGAGTTGCGAGGAGTTTTCAGAGTCTCGGCAAGGATGAGAAGGGGCAGGAGGATTTAATGCTCAGAAATTTTCCAAAAGATAAAAGGTGGCAGAGATGCCCCCAGTGCAGGATGTATGTTGAGAAGATTGACAGGTGCATGTTCATGAAGTGCAGGTATAAATTTCTTAGTGACTGGTACCGTTCTGGATTTCCAATGAACTTGTTACAAGAAGTAGCTAGATATAATGAGTTATTTCTGTATCAAATATATTTTAATGGTTGCATCCAGTATCAGTAAACTGGCATAATAAGATCAGCCTTGAACTGTCTATAGCAGCTCTTGTTCTCTTACATACTTTTTAGGTGCTTGGCTTCTGGTTTTTAAAAAATATTACCAAACATTAGTAGAATTTAGCAGGTTTATTTGTCTATAGGAACTTATCATTTGTCAGTACGGTTTTTGGTTTAGAATAATATTTAATGTGTGCAATATTTTATGTTAGCAGCCAATTTTTCTGTTAATTTGGAATAGTTATGACAATTTTACCTGTCAATTTAGAATACAGTTTTTTGGTTGAGTTGTGTGAGGTTTTTTTTTGTAATGTATTAATTTGGAAGGTGTGGATACTGCTTGTGCTATGTGTGCGCCACTCCTATGTCGAAAGGAACTCACTACTGCTCCAAGTGCAAACGTTAACTGAGGTCTTCACTAGAGCAGCTGGAATTGCACTATATATCTGGAGATCATGTCAACATAGGACATAGGTGGATGATAACCTATTTAAGGATTCCTTTTTGGTTGATTATTTAGACACAGTGAAAGTTTGATCCTTTGTCAACCTTGTTTGTTTGCGAATGAAGATAGTAGAGGTTATATTTATATATGAAATATTGATAAATAAAATGTTCGTCTATTGTCAGAACTCAGAAGTATGTGCTCTTAAGCTCTTTATTCTCTCTCATCAATAGTGTGCAAGTGGCTTCCCATTATTGAGTATTAGTTAGGTTTTATGCCTCTTTTTTTGTTTTCTGGACGAAATAATTCTGTATGGGGAATCTGAAAATATAAAATGATTGTTTGAGAAATAAAAAAGTGGAATTTGGAACGTAATTTTGAGAAATAAAAAGGCGCACTTTTTTGTCCTCAAAACCCTCAAATATAAAGGGTCTTACCGACTTATTAGGTTACAACTTACAAGATTCTTTTAAACTGAAAAGATAAAATGATTGTTTGAGTGAGCAATTAATCAAGTACACCTTGCAGAGACTCTAAAATCTCCCGTTGCCAGAGGTGAAAGAAAGACAAGAAAGAGAAGCTCTTGCATCTGAACTTTCTCGGCCAGATCACAATTGTTGGGATTTCATACAAGGCTACAACCTCCGCCACACCTTCTCTTATCACAAACTTGTTCGCTTACTTCATATCTCTTTCCTCTCACACTTCATCAATAACGCCACTAAATTTGCATCACAGGATTCCAAGACCAAGAGTTTATTAGGAAAAAAAAAAAAGCGGGGCATTTAAATAAATTAAAATTTTCAAAAAATCTCAGAACCTGGCAATGACAGTACTATTGAGCACAGCATACGTCTGCAACTTACTTTTTTCTGAATTTGGCCTTTTACTGCTGATTTTGTAGAACTTGTTAAGCGATTTTGGATAGAAAGATGGTATTGGACTATTGGTTGTCTACTTGTTACGTTTTTGAAACAGGATTTGCGTAGGAGAATACTGGTTAAGCTATCTCCCTGCTGATTTTTTATCTTCTTTCCAGTTTCTGGTTTTGAAGTTGACAGTGAGTCAGAATTTGTGCAAAGAAAAGGACCTAAATTAGGTTCTAAATATCGTGTGCCAATTTATGTTCTGAATTTCTGATACCAAGATAGATTTAGAAAGAGGTAATGACTTAGGATCTTATGGTGTAGCAGTGCTAGGGTTTTGGAGTAATTTTGAGTAAATCTTCAGATTAGAAACTAGGGGAAATACAAGTGTAAAAGAAATTGCCGGTAAATGAGTCCTTTTCAATGAACAGGGAATAAAAGAAAGTTTTTTTGTATTGATTGAAATTTTTTCATTTACACATTACTGATTACAGGTGCTTATAAAGGATAACTAGCCGTTACCATTTCCTAATATACAAATAGACATTTACATTACTAGATATTGCTTGATTAAAATCTGATTTGTATCTGCTAGAATTTCCTAATATTTTGGGTTACTTTTGTAAGGTTGAGAGCTATTAGGGATCCTAATTAAATTGGGTTTGATCTTGGTTGGATTTGATATCTTCAACAGAGTCCATCTCTTTATGTTCTAAGTGAAGATGGGCTTCACCATATAAGCGCTCCATAACATCACTATGAGTTACTTGTAAACATTTGAAACAATAAGTTAGTGTGAAAATGAAAAAAAAAAAAAAAACTGCTTATATATATAAACAAAATAATAAGTTAAATAATTACCGAACAAGTTTTTGTATACAGGCTTTGTAAGTTTGGCGAGCATTTGATAATATGGAGCACCACATTTGCATGAAGTTTCGCCAAAATTCTATTGATAAGCTCAGGTTTTCAAATGTTGGAAGATTGATCACCTTTGAGAGAATGTTTGAAAGATGCTGTATATACCACAAAAAAGAGCAGAACTTGTAAATATATATTTAAACTATTAAAGACATGACCAACAAGTACAAAGTTCATTGTTTCTGAAGACTTAATTAACTTATTGGTAATAGTAACAAACACTTTAAGAAATTAATTAGATGATAAAACTTAATTACCTCAGTGCACCATTCACCCAACGATAGCTTTTCGGCCATCTTCAAGGAGGATACTGTCTTAAGCATCTTATTTGCGGTTTCGTTTATTGGCTTCCGTCTATTGAATATCTGGTAATCGTTCAACCACTGAATCTCATCCATCCTCACATCCTTCAAGAAAGAGAAATGAACACCTTCGGACATTGTGAGATTTCTCCCTGTGAATTCAAAATTTTCCAGGTTCATTGCAGCTGCATGTACATATATAGATGTAATCACTGCTGCCAATAATCTCCTAGCTAAGAAGTATTCAATATTGTCAACATTTCTACAACTATTATTATTTCTGAACTGGTTTATAATAAATTTATTTAGATTATGAGCTGAATATTTAAGTTATTTAACTGAATACTAAAACATAAATCAAACATAAAGTAATGTATACGAAGTTGTTAGATCGAAGCGCTCCCAGTGGAGCAAAAAAAGAAAAAAGAGGGGATCAAACTCTAGCCGCCTCCTGCCTCCTCCACTCCATTTCGCCTCTATCATCTTTTCGAGGTTTCTCTCCCGACAAGTGATATCCACTCCTCTCTCTGGTCTCTACCTTCTTAAACAGAGAGTAGAATGAGAAGAGAGGGAGGGAGCCAAGTTGAAAACACATTTTAATAGGACCACGGAGTGTAGAGTCTTCATCGCAATCAGAGTTTCATAGTGAGTATATCCGGTCGTCAGAGCGCGGCAGAGGTCGAAAGAGCGGATCCGGTCGTCGAGCAAGATGAGAATTAAGGTATTATGATGATTACGAGTGTATATAAATAGGATTCAAAGAGTAGATCTAGAAATTTAGGGGGTGGTTAAGGGTGGTTAGAGTAATTTTGAGTAATTTAAAAGATTTTGTGGGAATAAAGAAGTAGATCTAGGAATTAGAGTCACTTAACTAATTGTAAAAATATGTTTTTTATGAATGAAATTATTAGTAGGCATTAAAGCCATTAACCTTCAAAAAAATATTGTAAGGTCGCAACTGTTCAGGAATTGTGTATTATTTCACATTTAACCTCTTGCAATTGATCTTTTCAATTTAGTACTGGTATGGAGACTAATAATTATCCAAGTTACCCGAACACTTAGGGTCTGCTTCAAAAGGAGGTACGACAGGGGAAGAGAAGGGAGCGGAACTGATCCCAGCCAGATCTGACCAGGGTCATTTACTTGCTCCATAACAGTTAATTTTAGAGGTGAATGGACAGAAGAGAAGGAAAAAAGTGGTGAAATATGTTGAAATTTTTTTAATATTTTATCACCTCCAATTTTGAGTCTAAAAGAAGTGAAATGACTGTCTATATTTTTTCCCATTTTCTATCCCTTCCCTTCCTTCTGGAGCACACCCTTAAGCCATTTAATTAAACTCTAACTTGAACACTAAAGTACGCTATACTGTTTAGTGAAGTTGTGACCGGTTTATTGTGTAATGGATTGCATAATCTAACCCAAGAAATTTGGTTAAGGCCCAGCTGGTTTGTGAGTTTTTGGGTTTTGGGTAAGTTTTGATTATTCAGGACCTATCTTTAGATAATATCTCCACTTTGCCACTGCCATGAGAATAGCTAGGTTGCTTCAGTTCAGCACCACCGATTCAAGATTAATTAATTAACAATTATTCAGAATACCTGAAGAACACTTAAGTCATTTGACTTAACACTAACTATCATTTTAAGCTAAGCACTAGTGATGATAACAACGATATATAGTGATAATATGTATGTATGTATCAGCTTTCCATTTTTCATGTTGATTGTTGAAATACATTAAAACTTGTCTAGTTATAAAAGATATGGGCTGGATACTTATATTTTCTTAATTAGAAAAAAAAAACAGTTTTATACATATTGTTCAGTAGGAATTATCTAGAAATTGGTTGTTGAAACAAAACAAGATTGAGTAACTTGTTGTTGGGAAAAAAAAACTTGATCGGAGAAAACTCTTCACCACTACGTACCCTTCTCTCCGTCATCTTTACTTTCATAAAGAAAATGATTGTGTAAATAAATTTTTCAATAAAAAATAATAAAAATATATCTAGCTTATGTTAGTCTAAAGAAACTTTGATTTTATCATCTGATGATATTATGTCTTTCAAATTTATTTGAGTGCTTATTTAAAATTTGGTTAATTAATTAGATACCGAAAGGAACGAAATCAAGTCAAAATGATAATTCATCCCTTCCATCTTTAAAGGCACCTATCTGAATATCTATAGTTTTGAAAAATACAGAATTTGAATTCTAGATAGAAATGACACCATATCACAAAAGAAAGTTTTAATTATTAAAAATTAATGCACATCAATCTAAGAGAAATAAACATAATTTTAATAAAAGAGTGGAGCTTCACCCTCGCCATAAATAAGATGTAAATATTAGTACTAAAGAAAGAAAATTGATTAATTCATTCAATAAGAGTATAGGCTTACCAATAAAACAGTGGTCGATACCAACGGAGTTGAAGCTTGAGTTCGCGATCAAGCTAGTGAAACTCATTTTTCATCTTGACGCGTGTGTCTGGTGTTTCTAGTAAGCTATGGGTTTGATTTGGGAAGGGGGTGGGTTATGGAGGGGGGTTGCGGGATGGAACAAAGGAGAGAGAGCTGCCGCTTGACTTTTTGATATTGGTTTGATTTACGCCATAATCTAATTTTCAATCACAGTATATATATTTGGTGCGCCGCCGCTCTATTTTTTTAGGGTTACAATAGATATGTTTTAGGGTTTACAAGTTGTATACCATACGACTGTAAATAAAAAACTTTACAAAAATATATACACTATACGAGCGAAATACACAAACTTTTTTTTTGGGTGCAAAAGGGGAGCGGAAGAAGTTTATATATATAGAAAGTTTTTACGTCACAAAATATCAACGGTTCATGTATGATCCCTGTACAAATGTTAATGTCCATATTTATTCAAATTTTAGGAGTACAATAATTAACCTAATGAATAATCAACCAATAATGTATAAACTTGTTTTGTTGTATAAATATTTGTACATAGTTACAGGTGAAAAGAAGTTATTTCATTGTAATAAAATGTTTATGAAATAGAAGGGCCGATGTGAAAAAGTTCAATTGTTTTGAATGTCTCTCCTCCCAGGAAATAAATCTGCTCCTATTCCAAAGGGATAATAGGACTCTGTTATTTCAATTCCAGCCGTTGATCTTTGTTGAGATTCAGATATGAAAAATTTTCTTCTTTGAGATTCACGCATAAAAAACTTTGAACGTTTGAGATAAGGAATAACAGGTCCTGTAATCCCTTTGGAATAATAGCAGATTTAGATCCCTTCTCCCAATCTATTCATTTACCTTTGTTTTAACTTTTCTAATCATCATTACCAGTTAAGGATTTTCAGTGGCTCATTGAAGCACGTTTTGCTAAAAATCAACACAATTTTGTTGCAGAAAATTTCAAGTGGATCGATACAGAAACATATAATTGTGACTCAAAACTTTTAGGTTCATATATAATTACAAGTATGAGAGACCTTTTTAAAAAATTATTGGTGGTTTGTTATCTAAAATCTCTAGTAAAATATAATTTGAAAAAGAGGCAAAATATAAAATTGATAACATCCGATTGATGAAATATTTACGGCGTTAAATATATCTTTTACTAAAGGAAAAGGTATTGCTTACAGTGAACACAGCATAAAATTAAGTGATTAAAGGTTACAATCTAGCGAAATAGTATATAGTTGGGTTTCTCAATTCCAGACCAGATCTGAACGGATTAATCAGACTCATGCAATTTTAACCGGATCGATTGTCAAATGGGCCGAGTATGGACTATAGTACTTTTGATCCAAATCCGGTCCGGCCCATTTAATTTTGATTTGTTGGATTTAGTTTGAAATTATTTATCATTATTTAAAAGGTTTATTACACACAATATATTTAAGAGTAGTTATATGTTAATTTCCATTAAGTTATTTACACAATAAATTATAAAAGCAATTAACCAATAAGTAATAAAGTTACACGAGTAATCACGTTGGATCAGTGTCATGAGATTTTATTTTCTTTTTTTAACTTTCGCAGAGACTGCCAATAAATGGAAGCGGGACAATATTAAAAAAAACGAAAAATTCCAAAAATATCAAGACTGCAAATTGAATTGGATGCATCCAAAAATTCAAAATCCACTACAATATACTAATATACTGACATTAGATTTTTGAGAGGCGCAAATTAAATCTGCAGCCCTCCAAAAATAGAGCCGCATATTGAATTAGCGGTCCTGATATTTTTGAAATTCTCCAATTTCATTAGTGTTTTTTTTTTTTCTGAAATGGTATTAATAAAAATTTCGAAAATGTCTATACATAAAAGTATTGACAACCTATACTACACTGCTGAATAAAATATTGAAACTTACGATGAGTAAGATTCTCATCTAAAATATATGGTATAGTTGTGCAATCTGTTAACAGGTACTGTGGATATACAGTTAACACGTCGGAGATGCTTAGCCATTCAATAATTTAAAAAAAATAATGTATATTAATTTATTTGCATTTTTTTGAAGTTTATATATATATATTTCAGCACCTCAGTCATAAAATGCTAATAAATATATATGCTTGTAATTTAGTTGTTAGAATTTCATTTATAATTGTAAAGACTTTAGTTGAAGTTTTAGTGGCCACATAATACATTTTATATTTCATCCGCCCTCTAATTTTTTTAATCCCGGACCCTTCTTTTTTTAAAGGCTGCATAGTGTGCCGATTTTTTTTCATCTGCTACTCTAGAAACGAGTTTAAAAATAAACAACACCTAGAGTCAAATTTTATCAAAAATAACACTCTCGCGGACTCAATCCATAGGGACCAGATGCGCGGACTGAGCAGGTACACTGACGGGTGCACGAACTTAGCACGCAGATCCAGATTTACAGACTAAGTATGCAGAACTGCAGATTCGTAAATTGAGTCTGCGTACCTGTCCGTTCGTAGAAATTAGAAAATATGCTCTACGCTGACTTATCCACAGATCAGAAGGTCACATCAGTTTGAAAAAAGTTTCAATCCAATTTTGTAATTGCATGTTACAAATTGTTTGCACTTTGCTTATTTTAATAGAACTCCTCCTTGGAGTCGGGACTATGAATTATTAAGATGATATTTTATGATTAACATTTTGTTTTGCAGGGAAGAGGGGTGTGGGGTCCATTGGGTTGTCTGTTCTAGTGTCCTTATTTGACGGTCAAAGTAATCGGCTGTATAATATAGTATCTTAAAGAATATTTTTGTTTGTATTTGGATATTGTATAACAATAAGTGGATAAAAAAGTTTTAGAAAAAAAATAACACTACGGACAGGAATTTAACTACAACCACCTGCATACTCAGTCCGCGAATCCGGATCAGCGTGTTCAGTTCATGCACCCGTCAGTGCACCTGCTTAGTCCGCGTATTTAGTCTCTCTGGATACACGGATTGAGTCCGCGGGAGTGCTATTTTTGATAAAATCTGACTTCGAATGGTGTTTATTTTTAAATCCTTTTCTAGAGTGGTAGATAAAAAAAAATCCGCATAGTGTGTATCTACAAGTTACTTTGATTATTATTCACTTATCAATTCCTAAATAAAGCTTACTTGAATTTTGTAAAAAAAAAAAAAAAACTTCAAGAACCAGAGTTTGGCCATAATATTCTGAAAGCTGTTTTTCTGCTCTAAAAACAAAGGGGTCTACTTTGAAAGAAAATATCACTCGTCAAATTATAGGATGTCCTAATGTCTTCATTTTTATAAAAAGCAAGTTCAAGTAAGCCCATGAAGTATATTAATCAAGACTTCTTTTTGAACTAACCAAAAAAAGTGCCTTCTAATGTAGGTTGTAAAATAGTTTAGAGGTAGTAAATAATATCTCAAACTCTAGATGATGCCCTAGTCTTCCTAAAGAGAATATATAAATAGCTAGGCATACTAGTAAGTTGTCATCAAACAACTCCTCTTTTTAACTTAAGTGTTATAGTTGTTTGGAGGTGTAGAAAATATTTAATAGCTAGAGGTGTAATAGTACTAGTTGTTTGAAGTGTATAATAAAAATAATTTAGGTTAACGGTTAGGGTTTAACTTGTGGCTCGGCACAATGTGTGTGAAAGTCAAGTAAGAATAAGTTGTTTACTTTAAATTATTATTATTTTGATTGAGGCTTAAATTTAAGTCATGACTTAAAATATTCTTATTAAGATATAATTTGTTACTTAATTAAGTCATGACTTACCATAATTGTTGTTGAATTGTATATTATTGTATTATGTGTGTTGTTTAAAAAATATATTGTTGTACGTATTCAAGATGACAATTTAATTAATATAATATATATACTTTTATAGTTAACAAAAAAGTTTTTTTGAGTAAAAGTTGAATGTCAAGCCACCCAATTATTTAATATCCACAAAGAATTATTTCTTACGGATTTTAAGCCTACGACCTCCTACACAAAAAGCATAATTATGCATTAAGTGTTAATTAATACATGAACAGAATGTAAATTAACTCTTGAAGTTTCAGTTTAGGCATCAAGTCATATAATCAAACCTGTTATCATCGGAATTCATCTTTAATTGAATTTTCGTTGGCCAAGTGAGGTATCTATCTTACTTAATTTTAGTCCAGAATAAAAAAAAATTAAACCTGTATTTGATCATTTCTCCAGAATGTATTTGATACTTTAGTAAACTTAATATCTTAAATATTTCTTGATTACACCATGCTAAAAGTAAAATTGAAACTAATTAAATCACCACATAGTATTTTTGTTTCAACATAATTGACAAATTTATGCTCGAAAATGATCGGTCACGTTAATTTGGTTTATATTTAAAGAAATATTAAATTACTTATTTCATTCTTCGTCAATTTTACACTTCGTTTTATAGATTAAGATTAAGTATAGAGTAAATTGTTTAAATAAGTAAAATATTGAAAAATAAAATATGTTCATTAATTACAATAAATTCTACAAAAGAAATAAGTGTGAAATAAATTAATAACCTAAAACTATAATTTAACTTATTTCATATTATTTATCCCTCCTCTTTACTGAAGTACAAATTACAAGATAGATCGGCCAACTGCGCATTCCATGTGAATTCTATCCAATTAATTATGAGTACAGTTGTACCACAGTTTGACCTCTGGAAAAATCAAGATATAGCCAGAATTTCCCCTTCACATGTCACTACTCACTACTCACTACTAAAGTACTAATTAATTATATATCTGTTCAAATCTCAACTTACTCTTATTTAATTATTTATTTACTTTTCTTTGCCAAACTTCCCAGGGGCTTCAATTATATATACCCATCAAGTCTATATACTACTTTCATAAAACTTTATATAATGAAATTTCAACTCTTTCATCAAACTTTGCCAAACTTCCCATAAGCTTCAATTTTATATATTCCCATCAAGTCTATATACTACTTCCATCAAACTTTGCCAAACTTCCCATAGGCTTCAATTTTATATATACCCATCAAGTCTATATACTACTTTGAGTAGAACTAGGGTGCTCCTAAGTTCACCCAACCTCTTGTGAATTTGACTCTAAAATATATCGAATCGACTTTAAACGATAAATCCAAACCGTTGAAATCATTCTACCTAATGATTGATGCATCTACATGTGAATATTTTAAAGTTTCGAATTAATTTAATATAGAGTCAAGTGGTCAAAGGAGTCCAAAAAATGAATGCATTAAAATTAATTTATAAACCTTAAACTTTTGACCACTTGACTCTATATTAAATTAATTCGAAACTTTAAAATTTTCACATGTAGACGCATCACTCATTAGGTAGAAGGGTTTCAACGGTTTGGATTCATCGTTTAAAATCGATTCGATATATTTTAGAGTCAAGTTCACAAGAGGTTTGATGAACTTAAGAGCACCCTAGCTCTACTACTTTCATCAAACTTTGCCAAACTTCCCATATATAGCCATAGGCTTCAATTTTATATATACCCATCAAGACTATATACTACTTTCATCAAACTTTGTACAATGAAGTTTCAACTCTTTTCCATCTTTCTTGTAACCTTACTATTTCTGTCTCTCACCTCCAATGCTACTACATTAGACTCAGTGAAAGACACTGACGGCCATGCTTTGATCTCAGGAAAGCAATATTACATTCTGCCAGTAATCCGTGGCCGTGGCGGCGGTCTAACCATGACTCAACACAATAACCAATCATGCCCTCTTTATGTAGCTCAAGATAACATGGAGGTCGAAAAAGGCTTACCCTTGATCTTCCATCCCGCAAATCCGAAAGACAAAGTTGTCTGCCTCTCCACCGACATCAACATAGAGTTTGAGGCTATGACAATATGTGTGATGTCATTGACATGGCAACTCGGAAATGTCGAAGGAGGTAAGCGATATGTAATTACCGGAGGTATAAACGGAAATCCGGGGAAGGAGACGGTGAGTAATTGGTTTAAGATAGAGAAATGGGAAAATCATGAAGACTACTACAAACTGGTATTCTGTCCAGGTGTGTGTGACATTTGTAAGGTGGTGTGTGGGGATGTGGGTGTGTTTTATGAAGGTGAGAAGAGGCTGCTAGGCTTGACTGGTGAGCCTTTTCCTGTTATGTTCAAGAAAATAGATTCATGATTGTAATTAGTAATTGTGTTTTATTAGAATCATAAGTTTTAATTATGTGAAGGAAATAATATGTGCTAGCAGACTGTATTTTGCACAATGAATAAACTGGAATAAAATAAACATATTTTCCTGTTCCTTGTTTCTCTACTTAATAAAATGCTCTCTGGTTATAGATTATAATATATATAGACAATAAATCAATCAAATTCATGCTAACTTGTAGAGTTTAATACTTGAAACTAAAGCATGGATTGTAAAACTCACAATTAATCTTTGCTAATGCAATTTCTGTGTTGTTGAAATAGAAGTTGACATAAGAAAATTCCCTGTAAAATTAAAACTAAAACATGATCAATAAATTTTCTTCCAAAAAGTGAAAATAATACACCTTCGATTATTAATTGGGAAATTTCGATCAGCTGATACCCATCCAGTCAGGGTCAGGCTATCAAGCAGTGTTCACATTCAATTTGTGTCATGTGCTTATAAGGCTTAGAGTCAATGGTATGGAAATTAAATTGGAGATCCAGAAGGGACTTATAAGGCTTAGAGTCAATGGTATGGAAATTAAATTGGAGATCCAGAAGGGACTTATAAGCCTTAGAGTCAATGGTATTTAAATATTTGATATTAAATAATTTGAAATAAGTTAACTGGATTAATTTACCTTTTTTAATTATCATTTACTGAACTTATTCTACCATAGTTTAACCATATTTGTCTCCTCAAGTGATGAATAATCTCTTATTCCTCAAACGGAACAGATATGGATTGGTAAAAAAATATCAGTATATGCTTTTACATTTTGATATGAATACAGATTTTGTATCCATTTTTTTTTATAATGATGTATAACATAATTTTTTTCATAATATATGTTAAATTATATAGTATATGAGTAAGGCTACCATGCATTGCGAATTAAAGTGGGTGTTTTAATTTGCGCTCATGTCGCTATTTTCAAAGTTCAAATAGCCGATCCAAACCGCTCAACATGTTCTCCATATTGAAATGTGCTTGGAGACCAAATTTTATATTTTTTGGAATTTTTTTACTATTTATTAAGCCACTTTGAAAATCGCTGATCCAACGGTTTCACTGTTTGGTTGAGTCACCGTTGGATCAGCGATTTTCAAAGTGGCTTAATAAATAGTAAAAAAATTCCAAAAAATATAAAATTTGGTCTCCAAGCACATTTCAATATGGAGAACATGTCGAGCGGTTCGGATCAGCTATTTGAACTTTAAAATAGCGATATGAGTGCAAATTAAAATACCCACTTTAATTCGCAATGCACGGTAGCCTTACTCATAGTATATATACTACTACAAAAAAAACAGTTTGTACACGGACTTTAACTGGAGAGCTACACGAATTTGGAATCGTGTGCACTACTGGAGTGTAGGAAAGTCCACCATTTACACACGGATAATTATTCGTGTACGATTACACTAATCCGACACAGATTTTTTACTCAAGAGCCGTGTGGAAAGCCTCAGAGCTACACGGTTTTTTAATAAAAAACCGTGTATGAAACATCTTCCTACACGGTTTTTTATTAAAAACCGTGTAGCTCCATACCCTAGCTACACAGATTTTTAGTACAAATCCATGTGGAAAGATCCTAAATCAATTTTTTATTTTTAACACATCCTACACGGATTTGTTCAAATATCCGTGTACGATTTTCTTTTTCTTTTTTTGTATTTTTTTCTGTTTTTGGCTAACCTCCACTTTTGCTAGCCATTATATATAAAATCAGAATGTTTTTTAACCCAAAACAGAATCCCAAAACAGATAGAAATTGCCAAAACAACATAACAATTCAAAATTAATAATTACACAAATTAATTTATACAAATCCATATTGTGGAGTACAAAATTGAGAAATAAACCACCTTGACCACATCCCTCTCACTTCGTTGACTTGCTCGGTTGAGTAAGCGGCTTGGCTCCGGGAAAACTACAATTATAATTTGAGTTAGTAACGAGAAACGGATCGAATTATTGATATTTTTAATCCCTATTAATCCCTATTGGATTAATTTTGAACGGGCATGGACCTAAAATCATATTAATAGGTCGGTTATTGGACAACAATACACTAATTATTCTAATTAACAAATTAAAACAACCATGCATGCATCAATTAATCAAACCCTAAACTCTAAATGTGCAATAATAAGAAAATAACATAAAATTAAAGAAAAAAAGAAGAACAATTACTAACTTGAGCAAGAGAGAGAGGAGAAAATCACCAGAAAATCAGCAATCTCAGATCCAAACGCAGTACAAATCAGTTTCCAACCAATCCAGAGGAGAGAGAGTGATCAAAACAGCGCTGGAAGAAGCATTAAAACCCTAAATGGCCTTTCCTACACGGATTTTTAACTACAAATCCGTGTAGCTCAGTTAATTTATACACACGGCTATTTATACCAAAAACCGTGTACAAAACATAATCCTACACGGATATTTTCTAAAAAATCCGTGTAGCTCTCTCCGAATTACATATGGATATTTAGTTAATTATCCGTGTATAAAATCTCTTTTTCCACACGGACTGTTCCCCAGGGAATTGTACACGGTTTTTTATGTAAGCATCTGTGTATAATTCTTAGAGATATTTAAAAATCATTTTTCCTACACGAATTTTTATAAAACAGAGGAAATCTGTGTATAATCTACAGCATATGAAGTGTTTTTTTGTAGTAGTGATATATACTATTTGGATACGAATAATTAAAATTTAAAACTATATCCGTATCTATATCCGCATGGATTTATGTATTTAAGTTTCAGATACGAATCCGGATACAGACAAATAATATCTGATTCGTTTCCAACCCTGTACTCCCTTTTCTCTGGAGTACTCTACTGAAAGAGTCCTTTTTCCATTATTAAAAATCATATAACGGTCGTTTTGGTCTGGCATGGGCATTTTTGGGCCGACCAAAGTTCCCAAAAAACCCAAGACCACCAATCAATTTGTTAGACTTGTCAAACTTTGAAAGAATTCTCACGATCAGGGAACAAATCTAGCGAGTTATGAACGCAATTTCTGCTCGTTTCCTTACAAAATTCCATATAGCAACGGGAGAATTGAATAGTGTGAATACTAATAAAAAATTTAATGAATTGAAAATGGAAAACAACACAAAAACCTCTAAATTCCACTCTTCAAAAGAAGCGAAAAAAAAATTGCAAAATGCAATTACTATTCCTTGAGAAGCTCAAGAGCTTTAACAAGTACCGGTTCAAATCTAGTCACATTAAGTCTCACATCTTGCTCAAACCAATAGTACCTCTGCGGATCCTGCCATCCTTTTGAAGCTACTGCTTCAGGATCTTTTACAGCAGGATGGTCCCACCCATATTTATCTAACAACGAGCTCTCGTTGACGGAGATAGTATAGTCTAGTGTCCTCAGCTTCATCTCTTCCGCTGGTCGGTCATAGTATCCATGCGCTGCACCATTCATGTGGGTCCCTCCTAGCGGTATTACCTGGATAATCACCGCATTAGTTCTAAGGAACAGCATGTTTGTTAGCCCAGCACCATGCACACCCATTAGCACATCGCATGAGTCCACTAATTTTGACACTTGAGACTGGTTGTCGCTCTTTTTTAGCTCCATTTTCACAAGCTGTCAAAGAGAAATAGCTATTGAGCATGGATGTTATAACAAAGGTATCTGGTAAAGAGCAACATAATATAGATGTTGTAATCAGCGGACATACCTCAAAACCGTTCTTCGAGATAACCTCCGCTACCTCTTCTTGATTAAGAAGCTTTCTAGTTTTGGATCTTAATATAAGCATTAGCCTCGGTTTTTTATTAGGCTGGGGATCAATCTTATATGGTGTATCTACATTCATTGGCAGTGAATAGATGTTTCGAACATACAATCTGAACTGAAACATGTCAAACCTATCAAAAGCTCTATCCGGATCAATTGAAAAGTCGCGATGGTTTAGAAGACCGACCATCATTTGAGGGTAGCAACGGACTTTGTTATCTTCATCAAAGTTTATGATCTCGTACCTGGTAAGATCCTTTATTATCAGATTGTGTTTGTTAATGAGTCCTTGATTATAGCTACTTGTCAGTAACTGGACCTCTCGATTGAAAGGTTTTGAAGCAAGGAAAAGTGGGATCAAGACATCGGTGAAGGCGTGCCAAATGTTACCATTCATTGATGGACCACCCGTAGACATCAAAATAGCGGAGGTGTTACTGCGGAAAGTGCAAGTAGGTGCATCCCTTGGGTCCCTTAGCTGCTTCACTGTCACAAATTTGATCAGATACGAGTACATCTTTTGCGAATAAGGGTTTAAGCTCCATTCTTGTTCCTTGGGGTAAAGTGTGTGTGCAGAAGGTACGAAGAAGACAGAGCCATTATTTCCTTTCGTTCGAATATCACCGGTCATGTTGCAAATGTCGCTGCGCCAATCAGAATAGTCACAAATTGGTTTTGATGGAGGTGCTTCTTCATCTTTTTCATTAGAAATATTATCTATATGCATGAGAAGTAAAAAATTATGTGGAAGTAAGAACTAAATGTACATACGATCCATTAATTTTCCTTGAGAGCAATATACCAACTTATTCTAATTAACCAACTGATTTCCTATAATTCAAAAGGGTACTTGTAATTGTTTAGAAATTAAAAGGAGGAAATTATGGACTAAATTATGGACCTTGAGTGCCGTTACTTGTTTTATCTTTTTCTGATTTTATATTGATTTGGACAGGTAATGAGTTGTCATGTTTGCTTGGCAACAGCTCCGTTCCTAGCAAATGCATATAAAACACAATCAAATGTAGTCAATTTCTTGAATGATAAAAAAAATTAAAGGAAAAGGACAGCTAATGTAAAGATAAGTTAAAAGAAATTCACGGAAATCAAATCAATTCCCATCACTTACAAAGTTCCCTACATTTGTCTGATGCACCATTCTTCCTATATAAAAGGACCAGATTTTTCTTAATTAACATTTAAGAAAGAGAAAATAAATGTTATTTATGTCATAAATTAAAGGTTGCAAACTTTCAACACAAAAAATGGGCAAACAAAAACTTCTAAGACCCCCATGGACTATTATATATGCAGGATTTGCAATTGCAACTTCAAATGCCTTTTTTGTTTGAAAAACACGAAGAACTTTTCAGTAAAGATCGACTCTAATCAAGACAAGTTAGATTTACATACCAGAGTCAAATGCACAAACAAAATTATTTTTTTTGTGAGAGACTTGGTAATATAGGTTTGTATTTAATTTGCATCTGAAAATAAGTATAAAAGTTCGACATAAAACAAGGAAGTTGTGCAAAAGAATTCGAAAAAGGAACAAAAAAAAAACAACAACAAAGAAACAGAGGATATAATTAATTGTAATAAAATACCAAAGGTTGCATTCCTCGTTCTATTGTTCTCAGGATCAATGTTAATTTGTGTAGAAGTAATCGTTGTATAATAATGTTGTGTACTCGGTTCTCTCATCTTCCCTAGAAACAGAAAGAGAAAAAACACTCAAATTAAGTGCATACAAGTAAAGAAAAATAGCAAACTAGAAAAAATTGGTAAACTTCGCCTAATTGTATATGCTTTAATTTCTACTCACACTTTAGGTTGCGGATACTGAAAGATTGAGGCGATGAATAGAACATAGCAAATAGCGAGCAAATCCCTACAAGCAACATCAGATGGAATGCAGCATCAAATGATACCTTCATCTCTAACTCTTAATTAACACAAGCAACTCAGTTACTAAGCTAGTTAATTTCTCTTTATGTCATTAGTGGGAGACTGGTAGGGGAGGACCTAACTTATAGGGGATATTACTTTCTGTGGGCCCCACAGTTTATCTCGGATCGTCAGGTGCCGATCTGACGGCATAATAATGCCGAGCGAACAGCCAGTTGAAGTCGCTCAGGGGGTAGATGTATGTTTAAGAAATGAGGGTTAATTGACATTATTTATTTTCAAAATTTATAGACTTACACAGAATTTTTTATATAATTTAGAATAAAATAATATTGATATTGTAAAATTGACTACACTTACAGTATAAAAATTTTATATAATTAACTCTCATTTATGTTAGATCTTCATAGCTTGATAGTCTGATTCCCCTTCTAAATTCGCTTCAGATCAAATCTATATTGGCCCTATCAATTTTGCACCGAACTTAGATCAAAATTAGTAATCACAACAGATATATTACGAATCGGATAAAAATAAATTTGTACCTATTTTTATTTAAAATAATTTTATTCGTATTATGTCCTTATCTGTTAAATATTAATTTAAGCTATCCACACGCATATTCAGTCTGCATGGAACCAGGATTCTGCGCAATTTAGTTTGCATGGAACCTTAATTAATTAAATTGAATATATATGTGTATGGTCTATTTATTGAATTAGTTTTCCACAAGAAATTTGTATTGCATTGTATATTAATTGTTCAATTTTTTTGCATTAATTGTTTGCTTAAAACATTTTAAAAGAAATACACAGAGCTTTCAAGCAGATTGAATCTATGCAAAATGTACTAAATTACTAATAAAGTTGAAATTTGAAAATATTAAGATGCCAACTAATTAAAAAAAATTCGGATATTTATACAGCCACATAAAATATGGGGACCATTAATTAATTTCGCTCGTTGAATTGCTTTGGAGGCAGCAATCTCCAAATCAAATCAAATAATTTAAAATGTTTAGAATGACATGTGAAGCGCAGGAACCTATGAACAAAAATTGCGCCGTTGACCAAGAATCCAAGATAGCTGTGTTCCTGGAGTAAGAGAACGGAGTACGATCGGATTATTTTTGTGTTTAACGAGTTCTATAATTATTTGATTTATTTTATGATCTGTGCAAATAAAAATTAAAGTAAATACATATAAAATTTAAAACATTGCATCCGAATTTTAAAGCAGGTAATTGAACTCATCCAATCGAATCAATGTAGGTCCGATGGAGTAATTAGAAGAAGTACGCTTCGTTCAGATCGAACATATATTTAATTCAAGAACTCAAAAATAGCTGTCGCCTGTATTATATAAAAAATGGCACCATTGACCATTCCATATAAAATGAATAATATAAATTAACAATAGTATATGCAAAGTTTGAATTTTTGGCTGACAACATTTTACACTAGTTGTCAAGGATATTTTCCATAGCTGAGATTTAATTTATAGCATTCAAGTATTTTCCATAGCTGAGATTATCATTTCATAATATATATGATTATTTTATCTGTCATTTTATAAGTTAGAAGTTCTAAGAATCTGACAAGGATAACGAAAATAAAAATATTTCCTCAAAAAAAAAAAAAATATAGGTTATATGGACTCCCAAATTGTTTGACAACTAAGGGTGTCAATTGCACATTATTATCTATTTATCTTACTTATACCGTATTTAATAAGATAGATGCATGTAAGAATATTTTTTTTTTGTTAATTAACAAGGGTACAAGTAAAGACATTTTGCTACCTGTTATTCTATACGGTAATAATTAAATAAAAATTTATAGACTTATATATATAGAGAGAGGGAGAGAGAGAGAGGTGAGAGTTCCAATACCTCAACATTATATCAGTACTAAAATATATCTGGTAATGAAATTTTATTGTTTTTGGAAAAAAAAAATTATTAACAAAGGACTGTTAAAAAAACAGTGATTTTCTATCCATCTTAAAAAATAGTAAAAAAAATTTCAAAAATTATAAAAAAAATTTCCAACCATCTAAAATAGATATCATGTTGAGTGATTTGGATTGATAGTTTAGAATTTGAAAATGAAGATATAAAATATGAAGTTAGATGAGGTACGAAAAACATGAAATATTGGAACCCTCTTCATTTTCCCCATTTGCATCATTCGCATTTTCAATATTGCTCACATTTCTAAACTCACCAAGCAATTATACTATAAACAATCTTCTTCTCTTCTAATTTTCGTCATCACAATCATCTCCACACCTTTCTTTTCAATTGAGTTCCCAAATTGAAAGTTAGAGTTTTCAATCATAACACTAAGAGTTGAATTGGAGAGCAACCAAGTATTGACACAATAAATGGGAAATGCATAACCGCAACCCGGTAAATGACTGATATAGGTTGTCTTCTATGAGAAACTCGGACAAACAAACTGCACAATCGAAAGGTTTCTTCGAGCCAAGAATCTCTTCATAAAGAAAAACAGGTAGTGAATCGATTATTGTCTGGTCTAACACCGAGTCATGGAGATGCTACAACTAATATAATTGGTTGGGTTGCGGCTGGTTCGGCGGAGGTGGTGAAACTTGAACTGAATCTCTCTGAGAGAAGGCGGTTTTAGCTGTTAAATCTCTCTCATACTCTCAGATTTGTGAACAAATCCAAGTCATTGGTTAGAGATTCTTCTTTTGAATCTTGGCGGTTTAGCAGAGAAAAAGTACATGCAACTGTGTTCAGCTTTTTCTTCTCTTAATCAATTAACTAATTACATTATTTTTCTTCCATGTTTTTTTTTCTCTCCTCTCTGAATTTCTCTCCCCATTTTTTAGACGTCGAATGACGATATATGTCTATTTAAATCTGATTCGCTATTTTTTTTGGTCTAACGAAAATTTTGGAGCCTGTAACTTTTTCTCCATAAAAATCAGTGGTTTGTAAAGATTGATGAAAACAGTTTATCCAAATGGTATGTGAAAAAAAACTCTGTGATGAGAACATAAAAAGTTTGGAATATTTATCGAAATGATATGAGAAAAAAAATTAAGATATGTGATTCAATGTTTGATAAAAAAAAATTACTAGATTGAAATTTTTACGAAAGTAAAATAAGTTGAACAAAAAGCCTTAAATGACGCTTGAAAATAAACAAATTGAAAATTTAGAGTTACTTATTATTTTCGGACATTGCATTGTTATTGGACAAAAGGCAAGTTCATAATACGGACATTGCATTGTTATTGGACAAAAGGCAAGTTCTCAACGTGAAATTTGATAACTAAAAAATTGTTTCAAAGAATTAATGGAGAAAAATTGTGGAGATGATTCCACTTCAATATACAGAGTTTGATGTAGATAGGAGTTAGAAAATTACTACAAAGAGATAAGAAATTTGCTAATAAAATTAGGGATGAAAAAATATACAAACAAAATATTTTAGAAATCAACATATTTATCGATTTTTTTATTAATAGGAATTATAAAATATAAATTCAAAAATCGGTTATGTATCCAAATATTTTCTATAATCATTAATTTTCAGTATCTTCCCGGAAAAATAGACGAACTAAATGATTGGCAAGTAATTTTATGATTCTAAAAATCAAAATCTGCAAATTGCCTGTGGAATAAAAATTAGATGATTTCTTATAATTAATCAGTCATTTCAGATCGAAAACTCGAAAAAAATAATATTGTTATATACTAAAAATAAAATATGAATTAAATCTTGATAGATTATTATACAAAGTAGAAAGACACAATTAAAATGTTAGCAGTTAATCCTTTAGCCCATTAATTACATTTGTCCATAGCTCAATTAATTACACAATTAAAGAAATAAGAAAAAAATTTAGAAGCCATCCCACATGTTCATCTAAGTTAAAAGCTTCACTTTATCTTTTCCCATTCAAAGCCCAATCACGGCAAACTGGCTTCTTACAAAAGAGATGTCCCAGTCGAATTTTAATTTAATTTCAAATGTCTTTATTGAGATAAAAATGGATTCAAAATTTTTAATTTAATTTTAAATATTCAAAAGAGATATCTCAGTCGAATTTTAATTTAATTTCAAATGTCTTTTTTGAGATAAAAATGGGTTCAAATATTTTAATTTCTAAATCCCCTATTTACTCTCTCCAAATTTCAACATCTAAAATTTGGATATTGATTCTCAAATTTTAAATGTATACGCTCTTTTCTAGTATTGGTACTACAGATTAGAAATTATATTGACTATATCCACAATATAAATTTTGATATGGCTGCTTATTTTAGATGGATATTTCAAATACATATTGTCTTCAAAATGCTTGACAAATCTAATTTAGTGAAGTGGTTTTCTCCATAAAATCGGTGGTTTTGTGAATATTGGTGAAAATAGTTTTTCCAAATGGTGTGGGAAAAAAATTTGTGAGAGTACATGACAAATAGTTAAAATATTTATCTAATGGTATTATAAATAAAAAAACGATATGTCAATGTAATGTTTGTTAAAAAAAAATTAGTAGATTAAAATATTTACGAAAGTAAAATAACAATTTGAAAATTAAAGTTAACGGTTTTCAAGCCCAAAATTTGCTAATAAAATTCGAAAAGCAAAAACAAAAATGCAAACAAAATATTTTAGAAATCAACATATTCACCGATTTTTTTTATTAATAGGAATTAAAAGAAAAATAAAATAAAAATCAGATATGTATCCAAATATCTCAAAGATAGACAAGGCACTATAACATAGCGTTATGAACTCTGGCTCAAAAAATTATAAAATTTTGCAAACTCCGAAAATGTTTCTCCAAAATATGCCACTATTTCTGCACTTTTTCTCACAAAAAAATATAAAAATATACTTAATATTAAAAATAATTTTAAAATTATGTCTCACCCTAAAAATTTGCCACCAGAACTGTAATTGCTATGTAGCTTTTGCAGAACGCGTATCCTCTGCATTAACTTAAAAGGGAATCTTTTGCGTTAATAAATCTCAACCGTCCGATTTGTTTAAAGATTCGTGCAAATTAGATCCGCACTAATATTGAAAAGCCCTTATGTCATAGGCAGAGCCAAATTCGCTTCTTCTAAAATCAAACGGTTGAGATTTATTAGCTCAAAAGATTTTTTTTTTTTTTGAGTTAATGCCGAGGATAAGCGTTCGCTTTTGCATGGCTTTTAAAAAAAAAAAAAGAAATTGCCCCACCATGTTGACTCCGCGTCTCGGCCCCTACCTTACTCCAGTAGTCCAGTTAACCCTTTTCTTTTTCTTTACAACTTGAATTAATTGGTATGAAAGTAGAGTTAGAACAAATTTTGGAATAGAGGGCAACTGGCATTGTCACAGTAGATGCTTTTGAAAGAATCATGCATATTGTGGCTGACATGAAACTTCTCAGAGGATAAAGGTGTACCATTTTGCATTATTAGATGCTCCATTATATTTTAAAAAAAAAAAAGATTAACTGTCCATATTGATTTCATTGGATTAGCGGAAAGAGAAATGAAAGTGGAGGGGTACAATGGTACAATGACTAAAGGTCAAGTGCAAACTTTATAAAGTTAATGGAGCCTTGAGCCTTCTTGCCTAAGGTATCTTAATTAGGCGTACAATGAGAAAAGAACGGTCTGGATTTAGTCTCATCAGATGGATAAAAAATATTGGTGTTTATTAAAAAGATATAAGTGGTCCGTTTTGAGTTTCGTGTCATGTTAAAGAACAGTCCGAATTTAATAATTTTATTTTCAAATATCTGAGGAGATCCTAATTCATAGTTAACAGCGTCTTGTGTATCTTCCGATATATTTGGATAATGATCCAATTTTTGTTTAATTTTTTTTGTAATTTATATTAATAAAAAATTCGAACATGTTCATACTTAAATTGTATAAATCTTCTTTTTGGTAGAACAGATAAAATATAGAATATTTTAAAATTTATTAAAATTATATACAGAAAATTCATTCATCATTTTTTTTTTGTGCAACTTGATGTAATCCTCCATTATTTCTCTTGAAGGGTAACCCAAAGTTTGAGTTCGGATCTGAACTGTCCGATCAGATTTGGCACAAATATTAAAGCAGACCCTTCAATTTGGACTCAGCTGAATTAGTCTGAATTCTGATCAGACAGTTTAAATCTAAACTCAAATTTTGAGTTAGAGAACTGGACCGACTTTGGAGTAGTTCCGATGTCCATTGGATGTACATTAGATTCAATGGTTTAAAAAGTACCGTCCCATCTGTTTTAAGATATGTGCCCTCAGCTTTAATAATCATATGCGTTTGCATAAATTGTCGTGCGCACAGATCTTAAAACAAATTGGACGATTATAAAGCCCATTAAACCCAAATATAGGTTCAATGGGTATCGGAGACTCCTTTCTCGAACCCAACCATTAAAGCAAAGCGACTCGGGTGCTTATCTCTGAGATATCTCAATTTTTGCATGACCGACGTGTCCGGTGTCTATTCGGGAGAACGTAGGGGGCCAGTATTATTTGAGCTTTGAGATTCGTGTAGAACGTATTTCAACGATTGATATATTCGAAAAGATCACGCAAAGTTTGAGATATCTCAGAGGATGCAAATTCAAGCGACTCATCACATAAACAGTCAGGTCAAGGGACTCCGACCAATTAATTAATTTCAATTTAATTAAATGCCCGACGCCTCGGTCTCTTTCTTGTTTTTTCCCGAATAACCTCTTGCTTAGTAACCAGTGTCGCCATGATGGAGGTAGTACGAGAGGCAAGAGAAATGGATGAAGAAGCGCACGAGCTTATTGTGATCCGAGAAGGCGAGTCGGAGGTTTTAGAGAATCCCGACGCCGATGATCTCGCTGAGGAGGTGCAAATGCAAGAGCTTCTCTTCTTTCTCCTCCAACCCCACGAGCTTGAGCCCGAGGTTTTAGAATCTCCACACGGTATATATAGATTCATCGCTCACTCAACACAATCAATTATATGAGGGTTTTTGTGAATAATCAAATGAATATCTTAGTTTTAACTTTTAACCCAAATAGCATTTTTACCCAAATTAAGCATTAAAACATTTTGTAATTTTGGTATTTTATATTCCTATATCACTTATGAATATTGTTATACAATATATATTGTTAAACATATCTGTGCAGTTGGAAAAAAAATAATAATGCTACAGATAGGTTCTGGCATGCCCATTTATTTTTTAGTTTTAGCCCAAATAACATTTTTACACAGCATTGAATTGAAACATTTTCAATTGTTTATATTGTATATTACTATATCACTTATGATACTTATTATTTTTTGTTTCTGATTGTTATACAATATGTATGGTATGTAATTATTATGACCTGTATAAATTATAAATTAACTATCGATTTACTTGAAAAATAAATATAATGTACAAGATAGATTCTGGCATGCCCATCATACTTGCTAATTCCCCAATTGAAGAATCAATTGAAGAACCGATTGAAGAAATGATTGAAGAACCGATTGACCCAAAGGGGAAGCAGCCGGTTGAATTCATAGTTTCCAACTTCATTGCTGAGAAAGGAGAGTGCTCCAAAGAAATTCATGACAATTTTGACTGCCCGATCTGCATGGAATTCATTCCAACAAGCGATGGCTTCAACATAAACCTTTGTGACCACATCTTTTGCATTAGTTGCATGATCCACTACATCACTGTGAAAACCGAGGAGAATGCCGTCACAATTCCCTGCCCCATACCGGGATGCTCCACCTTTCTAGACCCAGAAATATGCCAACACATCCTTCCAAAAGATACATTCGACAGCTGGAATCTCACATTGTGTGAGTCATCTCTCGGCCAGAATAAATTATACTGCCCCTTCAAGGATTGCTCTGCTTTGCTCATTGATGAAGAAGGTGAGCAGATAACGAACTGTGAGTGCCCGCATTGCAATAGGATGTTTTGTGCAAGGTGTAAGGTGCCCTGGCATGGTAACATGAGTTGTGAGGAGTATGAGAGGCTTGGAGAGGATGAGAGGGGACGGGAGGATTTAATGCTTAGAAATTTGGCGAAAGATAAAAGGTGGCAAAGGTGCCCCAAGTGCAAGATGTATGTGGAAAGGATTGATGGGTGTATGTTCATGAAATGCAGGTATATATATATTTGGCTCTCTTAATTTTTTTATTGTTCTTGAATTTCAGAATTTTGTTATTATTTTTCATTTAGTTTTACCGTTCACAAATTTACCAGAACTGAGATGGAATTTGGTATATGTTCAATTAACCAAGTAAATTAGTTATGTTTGCTGTATTAAAATAGGTTAGATTGAGATCCTTGTAATTGCCAATCTAAATTATCTTAGTTCAATTTTTGATATGAATGTTGCATTTTCAAATATAAGTACATTGATTTTAACACTAATTTTTTTTTTTTCATAAAGGTGTGGCTACTGCTTTTGCTATGCTTGCGCATCTCCAATGTCTAATGTAACTCACTATTGTGAAAAATGCCAGCGCTGATTATCTTTTGTTAACCTAAAGGTAACCACTAAGCAATGCAGTTTAAAATGTTATATGTAGAGGCCAATATGCAAAATTTCTTCCATTTTGTTAAAGGTAGTTTCGGTTTACATGCTATGTTACCATATTGAATAGTTGTTATCTTACAAATATATACGAAGAAGAAGCTGATTACATCAAAAGTTTTGTCTGGCTATTAACACAATTAATCACTTTGATGTTGTCATAATGGAAAATTGTTAATTATGTTTTGCATTTATCTCCATACATGGAAGAAAGGAAAAATAACTTGACATTACTTGCAACATCATTCCGAAAAAAGGAAAGCACGCTTCAATTTTGACATTGAATATTGTGAAAACTGTTTGTGGGAGATGTTACAATTCATTTTCCTTCGATTTCATACAAATTGTTGGTAATTTTAAAGGTATTCAAGCTCAACTGAAACAAACTCTGGTTACACTTGCCCCCAACCAGCACAGTGTGCTTTTGGATAGGAGAAACAAAATTTCAAGGAATAAACTGTCATTTGTTTTGGAATGTTGAGGCAATGTCAATGCAAATTTTTTTTTTTGAGTAAGAATGTCAAGGCATTTTACAACGGTTCATCACATTTTTCTGAGGTTTGCTGTGTTATTTCCTTAGATATATTGCTAATTGTTCATATAAAATGGAATTGTAAGCTGCAAATGCGTGTCAGCTCACAAATTATTTTTCTTGGTTGATCAAATTAATAATCACAAAAACCGTTATTTCTAGCATAGCATGGCCGAAAAGGGGCTAGATTACTTTAAATGTGCCTCAATCACACTTCAATTTTTTTGGAACCGAATCCTCTGCCCCCAGGGGGCAGGATTTTTCTACCCCTGAATGGCTGACATGTGGGCTCGCAGCAAAATTAAAATCAATATTTAAATGCCTAAATTTGTCTGGACCCACGTGTCATCCGCACTGGAGGCAGGAAAATCCTGCCCCCCGGGGGGCAGGTGATCTCCTTCCAAATTTTTTAGCCCAGTAAACAATATTTCAAAGTTGCTGTTCTTTATGAACAAGGCCCCATAATTACAAACTGCTTTATTTTATCAACACATTTGCACCTAGTATTTCGTGGGGCTACTGAAGTGTTTTATTTTATCAGAAAGCATAAACGAGAAAGATGGTTACTTTATATATTCCCTGTTCATAAACTGTTGTTTGTCAAAAATATAAATGTATAACAAGGAATCAGTTCTCAAAACCTTTTATCACTTTTCTCATGGAGGCACAAAAAAAAATGCTTTTTACTAATTCAATAAAGGACAATCAGCCGCACTATTGATTAGAGAGAATAAAGAGCTCAAGAGCACAGCTTCTGATAAATATACACCAACTTTATATATTTCAATATTTCATATATAACCTGTACTATCTTCGTTCGATAGTAAAAAGGTTGACAAAGGATCAACCTTTCTCTATATGTACATAACCGACGAAAGAAAGAAATATAAAAATGGTTAACACCTATGTTGACATTATCATGCAAATACACAAAATCCAGTTGCTCTAGTTGAGGCCTCAGTTAACGTTTGCACGTGGTGCAGTAGTGAGTTTCTTTCGACATTGGAGTGGCGCACGCATAGCAGAAGCAGTATCCACACCTGCCAAATTAATACAAAAAAAAAATGTCACACATATCAACCAAAAACCATATATTCTTAATTTAACAGACAAAATTGGCTAGTTATGGTGAATATTACACACATCTCAACCAAAAACCTGTACTGAAAAATAACAAGTTCCTACAGACAAAAAAGCCTGCTATGTTCTACTAATTTTAGTAATATTTTCAAAAAACCAGAAGCAAACCACCTAAAAAGAAAAAGAACAAAAGCCAGTATACACAGTTCAAGGCTGATTTTATTATGCCAGTATACTGATAATAGACCCAGCCATTAAAATATAATAATATATTGATCAACAAGAAAAAATAAGAGTGAGGATATGGTACTATACATAGCATGGATTTGACCTTTTATAAAGTACAAAGTGTCCATCTGAACCGTTCAACGTGATCGTCATATGAAAATGTACATGTAGATCAAATTATACATTTTTTTCCAATTTTTTTAGATAGAAAATCACTTGATCCAAAAATATTGATTTTTGACCTATATAAAAATAATAAAATAGTTCTAAATAAAGATAAAATTTAGTCTACAATTACATTTTCACATGGAGATTACGTTGAACGATTCAGGTTGACTATTTGAATTTGAAAATGAAGAAAATAATCCATAGTATGGACCAATTCGCGCTATGCATTGTACCATAGCCTCACTCAAAATATAATATCAATTTCTTGTAACAAGTAACTAATGTGAAAGCCACAACGGTCCCAGTCACTAAAAAATTCATACCTGCATTTCATGAACATGCACCCGTCAATCTTCTCCACATACATCCTGCACTGAGGGCACCTCTGCCACCTTTTATCTTTTGCCAAATTTCTGAGCATTAAATCCTCTTGCCCCCTCTCATCCTTACTAAGCCTTTGAAACTCTTTACAACTCATATCCCCATGCCAGGGAACCTTACACTTGGCACAAAACATCCTGTGACAATGCGGGCACTCACAATTTCTCACTTCTTCACCTCCTTCGTCATCTACCAGCAGAGCAGAGCAATCTTTAAAGGGGCAGTAAAACTTGTTACGACCTAGAGAGGATTCACAAAGAACAAAGCCCCATTTGTCGAATGTGTCAACTGGAAGAATGTGTTGGCAGGTTAATGGGTCAAGAAACCCGGATTTGCAACCCGGGTGAGGGCAGGGGATGGTGGCATTGCTCCCATCAAGCTTAGAGGTGATGTAGTTTACAATGCAGGAATTGCAAAATATGTGATTGCAGGGGTTAATGTGAAAAGAATGAATTGTCGGGAGCCGCTCCATGCAGATTTCACAAAGGAATTTGGCATGGGTAACTCTATTACAGCTTTTGGCAGGTTGCTTCCCTTTTCGGTCAGTGGGGTCAGGTTTTGATATGTCAGAGCCTAAAATAATCATTTGTGTATACAGGCGGTAGCATGTTATGTAATTGGTGATCTTAGAACAAACACAAATGGATGATGGTATTGAGAAAATAATATAAATAAAGAAAAACAATATGATGTGTCCTTTGAGAAATCTATGTTTATCAGAATGTAAAGTTTGCCACAAAGGTGTTCGACGGAATGCTTTCTCCAGCTTCATTCTTATTTCCCTGGATTACTCAATTGATTGTACTTTAAGGAACCTATATACTTGCCTAATGCCCACCTGTTCGAGTATATAGTTGGAAATTAACGTGCCTGACATATATTAGCAACCAAAGCACATTGGAAATTGTAAAACTACGCAAACTGTATACAGAGCCGTTTTGACTTCATGCAGCACACAAACCATATATAGCACTGTTTTCATTCTATACTCCATGCGCTGCACGAAGACAAAACTAATCTGTTAAAATCTTTACCCCTTGTAAACCCACACTTAACTAAATAGAAATTAAACAACCCTTTTTAATTGGGGATAGCTACCTTGCTCTTCCTCTGTCACCAAAGGAAGATTTTCCCGTTCCTTCTCGGATTGCATTGTCATGTAGAGAATCTCTTGAATCTGGATTTCTTCCGACAAGAGCACATCATCGTCGCTGTCAATGACGAAAATACCCTCGTCTCCCCCTTCCTCTTTCCTTTTACCTTTGCGATAGCTGGTCTCTTCTCTGGATTGCTTGCGTCTTTCCAATTTCTGGAGTTCTTTCGACAATAGCACATCGTCGGCGCCTGAACGAACATCACTGTCGCTGTCAACGACGAAAATACCCTCTTCATCGGCGCTGTCAATGACAAAAATACCCTCGTCTCCCCCTTCCTCTTTCCTTTTACCTTTAAGATCGCTGGTCTCTTCTCTGGATTGCTCGCGTCTTTCCAATTTCTGGAGTTCTTTCGACAATAGCACATCGTCGGCGCCTGAACGAACATCATTGTCGCTGTCAATGACGAAAATACCGTCTTCACCTCCTCCTCCCTCCTCTCTCCTTTTACCTTTGCCATCGCTGGTTTCTTCTCTGGATTGTTCGCCTCTTTCCAGTCTCTGCCGCTTTGTTCTTGGTTTAGGGTTTTCGATCGAAGTGGAACCGCTAGTTCTTGCCATTTTCCTACAAGGAGCAGAGAAGGGGGACAGGTTTGGACTTTGGAGAGATTTTGCAAAGCGAAAGGAGAGGTGGACCAATATCCTCCCAGGTACCGTAGAGGATGGGCATCACTTTACGGTTTGAGATTCAATCTCAACCGGTTTGAGATGTGAATCTCAACCGGTTTGAGATTCGGGGGAAAATAGGGGGCAATATTATTTTGCTTTGAAATTCGTGCCAAGCTAAAAATAACGGTCCGGATCCAATAATTGTAAAATATTTCCTTTTCAGGCAATGCACTGGATGTGAATTCAAGGAGAGTAGCGTGGTGATGTGATGTGTCGTTTTCTCAACTTGCAGGCGATGAAAAAAAACTGAAATGAACGGTCCAGATTTAACTCAAAACTGTGCATGTTTGGGGCCAGTATTATTTGTGATTTGAGATTCGTGCTTAGTTATAAAACGATCCTCAACCGTTCGTTTCTAATATGCTTGAGTCAGGTACCTGGGGTGTTACGAATTCGATGAACAACGGATATTTTGTGCGAATCTATATGTGGCGCACCATCTGCCCCAGTGATTTATCGGACGGCTGTGATTGAAGGAGAAAGCCTGTGAGCGGAAAAGGTGTTTCGGCACTTCTATGGAGGTGTTTTCTGTGGATCTTATCACTAAAAAATGGATCTCTGGTTTCTTCTCTGGATTGCTCGCCTCTTTCCAGTCTCGGCCGCTTTGTTATTGGTTTAGAGTTTTCGATCGAAGTGGAACCGCGAGTTCTTGCCATTTTTCCTACAAGGAACAGAGAGGGGGGACAGGTTTGGAGAGGTTTAGCAAAGCGAAAGGAGAGGTACCGTGGTGATGTGATGTGTCGTTTTCTCAACTTACAGGCGATTAAAAAACTGAAATGGACGGTCCAGATTTATCTCAAAAACTGTGCCAATTCGGGGATAGCGCAGGGGCCAGTATTATTTGTTCTTTGAGATTCATGCGTAGTTATAAATGCGATCCTGGACCGTCTGTTTCTAATATGCTTGAGTCAGGTACTTGGTTATCCGAAATCAACGAAGAATGGATATTTTGTGCGAGTCTATTTGTCGCGCACCATCTGCTCCCCAAATAGTGGAGGAATCCACTTGTACAGTTCCATTTTTGTGACAGCCGATGACATTTTATATTTTTAAAAAAATTATTATCTAAATCATTTAACATGATAGATATATTAAAATGTGTTTACATATTAAAGTTTATATTTTTTTTAATTTTTTTATTATTAAGTATTTTATATATCATTGTTTATAGACAAATGAATTTTTGTACCAATCTTAATAAATAGTAATAAAAAATTAAAACAAATATAAAATTTAATCTCAAGCACATTTTAATACATCTATCGTGTTGAACTGTTTGGATCGACGGTTTGAACTTTAAAAATTTCTGGTGTGATTCGGTGTCACAAAAAAAGAATGTAAGTGAATCCATCTTCTATTTTAAATTAGATTAGACACATTGAGGGCCTGTTCAGCTGTCATCTCGCGTATTACTGTTCACGCAGAAAAAGAAAATTCAGTTCAACTGAATTTTTTTTCCCACATGAACAGTAACCCGCTGTTTACTATTCACCCGTTCCTATGCCCATTCCCGTTCCCAGACTACAACCGAACAGGCCCTGAGTGAGTCATCTCTCGGCCAGAATAAATTATACTGCCCCTTTTAAGGATTGCTCTGCTTTGCTCATTGATGAAGAAGGTGAAAAGATAACGAACTGTGAGTGCCCGCATTGCAATAGGATGTTTTGTGCAAGGTGCAAGGTGCCCCAAGTTCATGAAATGCACGCTTCAATTTTGACATTGAATATGGCGAAAAGTGTTTGTGGGAGATGTTAAAATTAATTTTCCTTCAATTTCATACAAATTGTTGGTAAAAATTTTAGGGGCATCCATGCTCAATTTAAACAAACTCTGGTTACACTTGCCCCCAACCAGCACAGTGTGCTTCTGGACAGGAGAAATCCAAAATTTTAAGGAATAAACTGTCATTTGTTTCGGAATCTTACTATTGTTAAGGCAATGTAGGCATTTAACAACGGTTCATCACCTTTTTCTGAGGTTTGCTGCTGTGATATTTCCTTAGACATAGTGCTAGTTGTTCATAAAAAATGGGATTTTTAAGCCACAAATGTGGGTCAGTTAACAAATCATTTTGCTTGTTTGATCAAATAAAAAAAACAGAACAACTGTTCTTCTTGCAGAGCATGGCCAATACAGCGGCATACTACCCCTCAATAGTCAATACATTCTTTGCTTTTCTTATTTATAATTTTAAGTGGAGTCACTGCAGTACAAACTATATAAAGAAAATTCATTTTTTTATTAGCACAATAAACAATATTTAAAATTTGCTGGGTTCTTGGTGAACAAGGTCCATAATTAAAAGAGGCCGGAGCAGAGAACTTGTTGCACATTTGCAACTAGTAATTCAGTTCTAAAGCCTTTTATCACTTTTCTTATGGAGGCACAGAAAGTAAATGTCTTTTTACTAAAAGGTAATTAGTTATGTTACATGAAGGATTGAAGGAATTTATTAATGTATTGAAAACTAAATGTTGGCTCTAAAAACATTATCACCAATTGAACAAAATGCGAATTACATAATTTTATTTCTCAAAATTTCGTTTATATTCCACTTACTAATCCCATCAGATTCCCCATGCAGATTATATTTAGTCTGAAAAGCCAAAGAAAAAGGCATAAGACTAATTCAATAATGGGAAACCATTTGCACTATTGATTAGATAGAATAAAGAGCTTAAAACACAACTTCTAATAATACACCAACTTTATATATTTCAATATTTCATATATAACATCTACTACCTCAAAAAAAAAAGTTGACTAAGGATCAACCTTTCTAATTATATAAATAAACCGACCAAAATAAGACACATGATCTTCAAGTATTGCAATTTTAGTTGCTCTAGTCAAGGCGTCAGTTAGCGTTTGCACTTGGTGCAGTAGTGAGTTTCTTTCGACATAGGAGTGGCACATACATAGCAGAAGCAGTATCCACACCTTCCAAATTAATACAACACAAAAAAAAATTCACTCACATCTCAACCAAAAACCATATTCTAATTTAACAGACAAAATTGGCTACTTACAGAGAATATTGCCCACATCTCAACCAAAAACTGTACTGCCAAATAACAAGTTCCTATAGACAAAAAAACCTGCTAAGTTATACTAATTTTAGCAATATAAACCAGAAGCCAACCACCTAAAAAGAAAAGGAACAAAAGCCGGTATACACAGTCAAGTCTGATCTTATTATTCCAGGATATTGATACTGGACCCAGCCATTAAAATATTTTGATCAACAAGAATAAGATGAGGATATGGTACTATCCATGGCGCGGATTTGACCGTTTTAAAGTACAAACAGTCCATCTGAACCGTTCAACATGATCTCCATATGAAAATGTACATGTAGATCAAATTATACATTTTTTACAATTTTATTAGATAGGTTGAAAATCACTTGATCCAAAAGTTAGAGACCATTCAAAAATATTGATTTTTACCAATACAAAAATAATAAAACAATTCTAAAAAAAGGATAAAATTTAGTCTACAATTACATTTTCTTATGGAGATTACGTTGAACGATTCAGGTTGACTATTTGAATTTGCAAACGAAGATAATAATCCATAGTACGGAGCAATCCACACTATGCATAGTACCATAGCCTCACTCAAAATATAATATCAACTTCTTGTAACAAATAACTAATTTGAAAGCCACAACGGAACCACTCGCTAAGAAATTCATACCTGCATTTCATGAACATGCACCCGTCAATCTTCTCCACATACATCCTGCACTGAGGGCACCTCTGCCACCTTTTATCTTTTGCCAAATTTCTGAGCATTAAATCCTCCTGCCTCCTCTCGTCCTTGCCAAGCCTCTGAAACTGTTTACAACTCATATCCCCAAGCCAAGGCACCTTACACTTGGCACAAAACATCCTGTGACAATGCGGGCACTCACAATTTCTCACTTCTTCACCTCCTTTGTCATCTACCAGCAGAGCAGAGCAATTTTTAAAGGGGCAGTAAAACTTGTTACGGCCTAGAGAGGATTCACAAAGAACAAGGCCCCATTTGTCGAATGTGTCAACTGGGAGGATGTGTTGGCAGGTTAATGGGTCAAGAAACCCGGATTTGCAACCCGGGTGAGGGCAGGGGATGGTGGCATTGCTCCCATCAAGCTTAGAGGTGATGTAGTGTACAATGCAGGATTTGCAAAAGATGTGATTGCAGGGGTTAATGTGAAAAGATTGGATTGCTGGGACACGCTCCATAAAGATTTCACAAAGGAATTTGGCACGGGCAACTCTATTATGGCTTTTGGCGGGTTGCTTTCTTTTTCGGTCAGTGGGGCCAGGTTTTGATTTGTCAGAGCCTAAAATAATAATTTGTGTATACAGGTGATAGCATGTTATGTAATTATGTAATTGGTGAGCTTAGAACAAATGCTAATTGATGCTGGTAATGTGAAAATAATATTAAAAAAAATGAACAAATATTATGTGTACTTTGAAAACAAACACCTGATGTGTGTTTTACACGAAAATGTAATTTTACCAAGAAGGTGTTCGATAGAATGCTTTCTTTAGCTGCATTCTTATTTCCCTTAATTACTCAATTGATTGTACTTTAAAGGAACTATATACTTTCCTAATGCCCACAACATGTTGGAGTATAGAGTTACAAAACCTAAATACCCTCGTATCCTTCTTCCTCTTTCCTTTTACCTTTGCAATCACTAGTTTCTTCTCTGTATTGCTCACCTCCTTTCAATTTCTGGAGTACATTGTCGGCGCCTGAACGAACATCATTGTTGCTGTCAACGATGAAAATACCCTCTTCACCTCCTCCTCCCTCCCCTCTCCTTTTTGCGATCGCTGGTTTCTTCTCTTGATTGCTCGCCTCTTTCCAATCTCTGCCGCTTTGTTCTTGGTTTAGGGTTTTCGATCGAAGTGGAATCGCGAGTTCTTGCCATTTTCCTCTAAGGAGCAGAGTAGGGGGACACGGTTTGGAGAGGTTTTCAAATTTCAAAGCGAAAGGAGGGGTACCGATTGAATTCGAATCCTCTGAGATATCTCAAACTTTGCGTGATTTTTTGGAATATCTCAATCGTTCAAATACTTTCTTCACGAATCTCGAAGCTCAAATAAAACTGGCCCCCTACGCTTCTCTGAATAGACACCGGACACGTCGGTCACGCAAAAATTAAGATATCTCAGAGAATACGGACTCGAGTGAAGAGAGTGATTTGACAACTTAATTAAAGACTTAAATGTTTGACAATTTAATACCTTACTTGTCTCCATGACTCCATCAGTGCACTAAAATCTTCAATACTTCACCAAATCTTACTTGTTTCACATTTAACTCTATTAATATTATCATAGTTCAAATCTTCAATGCTTCACCAAATCCATTTCCTCAAAAACTCTGTCGGTCCTTATTCGGCGTCTTAACTACGGATTTTTTTATTAATCGAAATTAAATTAAATAAATATCGAAAAGGAGGAACGATGTCGAATTTTTTCGAAATCTCATAAGGACGGTGACACTGTTCACGTCCCTGCGGACGGTGACAAAATTAACGTCCTCGTTAATTATAATCTTAACCCAAACGGTGGTCCGAAGAAAAAAAAAAAGAAAAAAGAAAATAGTGGACGTTGATACTCTCACCGTCCCTGGGGTGAGTCCGAAAAAAAAAAAATTGGCAAAGGGGCTCCGACATCGACAAAAGCCCAAAATTCCATCGAATGTGAAGTGGCAAAGGGGCTCTGACATCGACAAAAGCCCTCCATACGGTGCCATATGGGGTAACAGCCTCCGCTATTTTAATACGACGAGGGGAGGGACGGCGGGTATCTCGTACGTCCGGAATCAGCTCCAACTGTTGCTCCAGGCAAACATCAATTAGATCCCGTATCAGGCGTGGTACCGGGCTAGAATGTTCTGTCGCTTGACGATGGAACAGAGAGATCTCGGTTTATACCGTGGTCCGGTCGTTTGTTTCTGGATAGTTGAGTATCACTATTCTGATCGGGTTCCTCGTCAGTTCGGCTTCGATGCCTTCATCCCGGATGACCCGATACTTGGTGAGGATGAGACGGAGAAGTTGCACAAGTAAGTAATACACACCTAAATATTGATATTATTTTACAAATTGTATCTAACTAACTTATAATGCAGTACCTTCCATAAAAAGCCAGAGGTGGATTGGAGCAGCCGCCATTTAGGCCACTATAGGATTGCCCACATGCCTGAGAACTACTTGTGGGTCCCGCCTGACCCGACAGATGTCAGTTTGGGAGCGGGACCATGGGCATTGCGATATATGGTCTAGTACCAGCGGTGGTGCATGAATTCAGTGTACTTACAGGGCGACTACGGTGATTCTCTTCGCCGGAGAATGATAGTTGACGAGAGTAAGACCCATTTGCCATGGGGCCCGACCAGTATTCGAGCGGTAAGTAATAAAGATTACTTGTAGTATTAATTTTTTCCATACAACTCATTTTCTAACTAATCGTTATGAATATGTACTAACGGGGATCCGAGGAGTTTCACACAGCTTGGTGTGCATGGCGAAAAAAAGTTTTCGGGCGTTCGGGTGTACTATGCTGCATCACACTGCTCTGATCGTCGAGGATTCCCAGTTCGATGGGCGCCTTATTGGCATGTTGCACGACGCTGGTGAGAACATCAACTGGCGTGAGATCAAGAAAGACTCACAAGCTCCGAACCAGCCAAATCAAGAACGAGTCCTCGTATACGATGATGACCTACCACCAGCCCCCGAAGGTATTATAAGTTAAATTATAATACACGTCAATTTTGTTTTCAAAGTGTGTTCTTAACAACTTCAACTCAAATGTTGCAGAAAACAACCCGGATTGGGCGTTCCACGATTGGGTGCTCGACAACAAAAAATGGCATGCCTACTACAATAAATATAATGTGCCAGTGCAACTTGGCGAGGTAAGCTGGTTCGTCTCTATATAAATTAAATTTTCGTTATTTTCATAAAGAAAAACTAACATTATATAACTGCAGATGGTCATCCTATATGGTGTGCCGAACCCACTTTCACTCCGGTAGACTTTGGCCTCACCACCACTGGTGTAGAGGATCTCACCGGAGCCACACCATCGATGCCACCCCCCAGGCAGCACGACCACGAGGCTAGTGGCAGTGGGGCATAGTAGCCCATTGATGCTTGGGAGACTGCTGCGTTTAGGACACAGCCCCCGAGCACATATACTGGGGACTGGGAGACCGATCCATGGGAGACGGATCCATCGCAGGCTACTCAGTATGATCCATGGCCCGATTCATACCAACGATCCACGGGCACAATGCAGGAGGACATGCATATGGATGATTCTGATGACGAGGAGGACATGCATGTGGATCTGACTCATAACGAGGATCCTCCACAGCCACAGAGGAGGCGTGTGCAGCGACAAAGGACCCGTGTGCAGCCGCCGAGGGCGTGCGGGCCGGCTCCCAGATTGTCACTGTCCGGTCCTCCTCGTCGTCGTCGCTAGTTTTTTATATTTCATATTGTAGACCTGACGTAGTATTTTTATATTTCCGTTTCTATATTGTATGTTGATTAGACATTATTTGCTGATTTTATTCACTTTGTTTTCGTTTCTATATTTTATGTTGATTAGACGTTATTTGATTATTTTGTTCACTTATGTTTTAAACTAGTTACAAATAATAAAATCTATTGTATTAAAAATATAAACAAATATATAATATTACAAAATACATAAATTATAAACATCATCGCATTAAAAAAGAAAAAATTTAGGCATGGATAAAAATAATTGGAGAATCTGGTTATTAATAATATATATATATTTTTTGGTTATTAATAAAAATCACGGTAATTTGTATTAGTATATTTGTATAGTATTAGTATATTTGTATATGTAAAAAAAAAAAAAACTTCATCCGGACACTCGCCATCTGATTTGTCGCAGAAGCGAAAATAACATTTAGTAGAAGCTTTATATAAAGTTGTGTCATTGTGTGTCAGTTGTAGAGTAAGATAAAATGACAAATTGATCCGGAATTTTTATTAATATCTAAAATTAAATATAAATTATCAAACATGTTCAAAGAAGCTAACTATTAATAAAAATGTCCAACTTAGTCAATTATTAACCAGTTCTTATTTTTATTAGAAGTAGGTCAATAATTAGCCGGTTATTATTATTTTTTTGAAATAGTTATATTAATAGTAGAGTCTATATTAAGACTAAATTTTTTTATATTATTTGTTGTGCATGAATTGACTAATTACTAAATATCAAGCTTTGAGAATGTCTGATAGGTAATAAATGACTTCATTTAAGCTTCGAAAATATCCGATAATATATAATTTGATTTATTAGAAAGACTGCCGATTTTTATATTTGATTTATTTAAAGTTAATATTACATCTCTTTTAGACGGATGTTTATTAGTACTCTAATAAATTTGATATGTGTCTTTATGTTATAATGCATTTATATTAATTTTTTAAAATAATTTCTCTCATTTGCTAAAGCACATGTATGTTATACATGTATTTATTTAAGAAATCTCTTGTAAATAGTTGAGTCTATGACAAGGAATAAAGTAAAAGAAACGAAATTTGTTCTAAAAAGGCGTAAAACGATGACGAAAATTCATACGGCTATAAAATGACGCTCGAGTGTCCGATTTGAGAAGTGAGAGCATTGAATTTTTTTTTTTATAAACCATAATTAAAAATTGAAATGTCATTTCAGTCCGCTATTTTTTTTTTATTTCGGAACTAAAATGACATTTCGGTCCGGTGTGATTTTCTATGGTCATTTGTATGAAAAAACTGTAAAACCACACCGGATTGAAATGTTATTTCAGTTTGTAATTATGGTTTATAAAAAAAAAAATTCAACGCTCTCCTCTCTCAAATTCATATCATCAAAAGTTCCTCAAATTTTGAGTTTAGATCTGGACCATCAGATCTGGACTGAACTCGAACGAATTAAAAAAAAAAGGAGGGTATTCAATTGCAGATCGATTTTGATTATCTGCAACGTATTAAATCTCTTTTATAAATAATTCTTACTGACAAAAATGTGTACATTTCAAATATAAAAATATTACAAGGCATTTATGGCCCATGAACAAAATCAACCCTCAAATTAAAAATCTTTGCAAGTACAAGGAATAAAAAATATCTCACGGATTTTAATATGTTGTACTATATTCTTTCATTTGCATATTTATAGAGACGGAGACAAAAATATTTTGCTATAAAATTGTACAGTGAGCCTTTAAAGTACACGACATATAATCATATTTTAATTTGACAACAAATCAACAATTAGAAGTATGGAGATCAGTGATATATAATTCATTGATCACTTTTCTTTCCTCTTCATTTTTTTTAATATATATCACGACAGTTGTGATTTTGGAGGGAAAGATTCATTGTAGTAGAATTTGTAGACTATTAAATTCACATGTATCATCCCATAAATTTTTTTGACATGTTTATTATCATTGTATGAGTGACAAATTGTTTGTCGTTGAAATAAGTATTAGCGACCGGATTTCAAATATGAGCGATTAATAGTTTATCGCTGAAAACATATATCAGTGATCGGATTTTAAACATCAATAACGCAAAAATCGGTCTCTGAAAGTTGTATATAATTTCAGCAAAATGGCTGGTTCTCATTTTTTTCTCAACCAGTCATTTTTTGGCCAGTTGGGAACCTTTTTTTAAATGTTATGATTTATTTATTTTTTGTATTAAAATATTATAATTTTTTAATATTTATTTTAAAATAGATAGAATGCTATATAATTTGATTATTAGAAGTACTGCAACAAATAACATAGATCAACATTTTACAGGCCGGATTTTTCAAGACTATAAAAAAAATTAAAATATTTCTTTGTGTTTTTGGAAAAAAAAATGCTTTGAATCTGAGTTATTGATCCCAGTTCAAAAATCACTTCTAGATAAATATAGAAAATATTGTGATTACTTTGGAAAAAAAATTTCCAAAATGGAAGAATGGATATTCATTTTGAAAAAAAAAATTGGAATACCAATGATGATTTTGTAAGAGAATTTATTTTTCAAAATATATAATTCATTGATCACTTTTATCTCCTCTGCTTTCTTTTCATATATATGTCAGGATAATTGTGACAATTGTTGGGAAATATTCACTGTGATAGAATTTGTAGACTATTAAATTCCCATGTATCATCCCATAAATTTTTGAGACATGCTTATTATCATTGTAATTTTTTTTGTGTCCGTATCCTATGATCAGGGCTCCAAACAAATCGAACCGAATCGAACTTACCTCAGTTTGAGTTTGGTTTGAATTAATTTCGAATCGAATTTTTTACGAACTCAATTTTGAATCTTTTACAAATTTTTTTATGAACTATTTCGAATTGAATTTTTTACGAATTTTTTCGAATCAAATTCGAATCGAATCACGTACTTCGAATTTTTTGTGCAGCCCTATCTATGATACACTTACCTATATTCATCAGCATAGTACTGATGGACTCAACCTCACTTTTTGATATTACACACACACACACAAAATATATAATATTTTAGGCAAGTAAATATTTATAATTTTTTTGACTTCTTTTTATTTATAAGGGGGGCCTCTTAGAAGGACTTATTGAACTCCACGGCCCCAAAAATTGCAATCATATCAAGTGTGGGCTATTAATGGGTTCTCCAATACAAAAGCCTAATATCCCAATATCCCAATAGCCTTATGTTATGAGTCGACTAAACTGTAATGGAGAAAGAAATATAATAAGTGGATAATTCAAATATATAAGATAAAATACTTCACCTATATAATCCACCGCTATAATGTAACGCAAACATACAAAAAAAAATAAAAAATCTCCATAAAATTAATTGAAACTTTTATAAATTAAGAAAAAAAATATGTTGTGTTGCCAATCGATCGACAGGGAATCATAGGAAATTTGAAATCAATTAACAGCACCTAATTCCATTCTTTTAAGTAAAATATAAATATTGTAGATTTTCCATACTTTGAAAATTTTTCATAATAAAAATATTACTTGAAATTTGAAAGTAAAGCTTATTCTATACCTTGACGATTTTCCTTATTATTAATCAATCAAGGTGTACCTCTCGTGATTCAGGTGTCTCAGTCATAAGGTGTTGTTTGATTGCAGTTTCATTGGTAGAATAAGAGACTTAAAATGAGAATGAAAAAAATGAAAAAGTAAGATATAAAATGTAAGTAATGGCGTAACTCAAGGGTAAAGATACTGACATAATTGTTTTGGTTTCATGAAACACAAAATCGAGACAAAAAAATGAAAAAGTATATGGCTGGTGCGTCATACGTACTCCCTTAGAACTGTGTCATGCATATTGAAAATTAAAAGTTGTGAAAATGAGTATATATGAAACTGATATTGATTATTACTTCGACATGTTTTGTTCTAAACATGTCACATCTAGATAATATCAGTAATTGCTGGTAAATGTACGTAGCGTAAACAAGTTACAACTATACAAGCATTTCAGTCAAATCTGAACAGCAGCAAAGAAATAAGAATTAATTTTGATAAACATTGAATTTTTGAAGCTGAGTTGTCAATTCCAAAGTTTAGTTTTTCATGGATCTCTGATTTAAGGTTTATATATACATATATTGGTCTATATAGAGATATGAAGCATAGCTGAGGCAAACCAGTCAACTAAGACTTGAAGCATTATGAGAGATTATGGATATCCTCGTATGTGTTGGTAATTAAACCATACCAACATTGCTGCAATTGATCTATTTTTTTATATATGTTCAGAAATCATAACTGGGAACAAGTCAAAATGAGGTAGATTCCTAGCGGCAAAGATGGGGACCACAAGTCATGATCAATTGACCAGGCTAGTGTATTTTATCGATCTGGAGCGAAAAATTTGAGCGAATTGTATTATCCCCACTTGTAAATCATGATGGATTTTTTATTTTAATTTTTGTGGTGGGGTACTGATGCCTTTTCAAAATAGCATCTCCATATCCCAGGATACAGGTTATAGATTGATCACACTCGTTTATTTAAAAATCTACATGTTCTAAATCTTTAACCATAAGACAGTTCATTAACATAGAGGTGAAGTTTATTTTGCCAATCAGTATAATTAATAATGTTCAAACATATAATTCAATTTTATACCAGTAAAAACAGAGCTAAGAATAAGAGGTCAAGCATGGTGAAAACAATACCTAGCAAGTGTCAAACATCACCTGACAATTTGTTAAACTATCCACTCAATTTATGTTCTCAACAACCTCTTAAGTATTAAAGAGCAATCCAACAAAGCCAACAGAAAAGGTTCTAGCCATGATTAATGGTGATATATATTATTGCATGAGCGAGATTGGGGCCGAGATCTTAATGGTTATAAGCTCCTTTATCATAGCAATTTCCGTATTTTATCGTGTGGAAACGAGATCGACACACAAGCTAGAACCACAATTGAACAAGATGCAAGCCTAATACTGTCTTCAGCTTATGCCCTTTTCCTCCCAGTCATGTCTTACTTGTTTTCACAAGCCAAGCAATACAACTCAGAGGGAAGAGCTCAAGTTATTCTCATCTGGATGGTGTTTATCGAGATCATCCGTATACATGCTGATCCAATCTTGACTTGGAGGCTCCGAAAGTCGGCGGAGCAATTGGTCCGATTAATTTGGGTGGGTTTTCTTGTTTGCAGTTATGCACCTCTACATGGGATTAGGGTGAGTCTCCTTGTCCTCTGTATTATTTTTGGTGTCTGTGAGGTCCGGAAGGGAATTGTTTTCAACAGAGCCAAGGACTCCTTGATATCTCGTTATTTTAACTACATTTCCGACCAAATCTTGTACCAAAAACTGTGTCCAAAACTGTAAAATCATGTTTATTACATTGATTATCTGTAGAATATGGTATTGCTGCGCTTTTGTTTGTTTATTGTAGGAAACGGGCGAAGAAAGGGTGAAATCCAACAATCTGGACTTCCTACACGGGCCGAGTCACAATCCACACGGACCGTGCAAGACCCTACTCGACCCCCTACACAGGCGCTGCACGACCCGGACAAGAGACACGAGCACACGGTCCGTACGAGAATGTCACACGGACCGTGTCGGACAAATCCGGCAGCTTAATCTAAATTTACAGATTATTGCCTAATTAAAGATGGACGGTTATGGAGAATAAAAGAACGACCCCTGGGGGCAGAAAGGAATCAATTCATACAGAGACCGATTCTAAGGGAGTTCGACAACAACCAACTTGGAGACGAAGTAGAGAGGAGGAAATCGAGAGAATTCCGACGATTCTTCTTCGTATTTTCGGTTTTTGCAATGAATTGTTTATCTTACTTTTGTTATTCTGTTTTAGAAACCATACTTGAGTAATTTATTTAGTTTCTTGGGAACATGATGTAGTCTAATACTTTGTTTACTTGCTAGTTGTTTGATTATGCGTGATATTTCGTGTTTGCTTGTTTGTGTATGATTTTAATTGTTTTTCTGTGTTGTTCGATTATTATTTGGTTCTTACCATTAGGCTTGGCCACGTCTAACAAGGTACTGTGTCTAATTTCATCTTTCAACCAGACCAAAGTATTTGAGGTAAGTTGATGAACTGAGAGGGAAGACTAATTAGTAGCCGAGAGGTGAACTTTTCAGCAATCGAGAGATGTTGAATACCTTTAGTAAACCAAACAAGTAACTTAGGCCATTCAAACCAATGAACGAGAGTTTAGGTTAGAACCCTAAAAGGATTGAATTGTATTTCCATTATCGAATTTATTTAGCCAACAAACGAGAGTTGAGGTTTAAAAACATCGGGTATGGTCGGTTCATCCTACACGAATTAATCGGCGCGAAAACCGGACAACCGTAGTTTCACTCGAGTCGACACGGACCGTGTAGGATACTACACGGGCCGTGTGACACGAGTCGTGTACGAGAGTACACGGGTCGTGTCGAGCAAGAGGCGAGTTGCGAGATGAAATCGAAACCCAGGGAAACGCTTGTTTTAAATTAGTTTTGAATTCCAGTTTAGTTTATTTGCAACCTTATAATATTGTTAACCAAAATTTCGACCAACTCAAACCTTTTCAACACTTCTAGTTCGAAGATAAATTAGGTAAAAATCTAGTTAAGTTATTGAACCGTCATGTGGATCGACACTCGATATTACCAACGATAGGACTGTACACTTGCAGTCTGAATCAGAAGTAGAATCGAGGTTTAAAAAGTACAGCTTGCTGTACTGAAACTTTGTAGTACACTTTTGTGCGAACACTCCTATCTAATAGGAAAGAACTCAAATTTAATACACAATTATGTGGAGAGGATAATGCTCCAAGATGATCTTCACACCACACCAATGAACATTTGCGATTACATTGTTATGGGCGAGAAAAATCACGAGATAGAAGTTTGCAGTAACGGCTACGTCCTAGGTGAGAAAAAAATCTAGCACTAAAGGCATACTCACAATTGGTAGAGTTTTCGAGTTCAGATCTGAAGATGAAGCCTTTACTCTGGCACATCCTAACTGGCGTGACATTTGTCTCTCCCATGCCCTCGCTAAAATGTTGCGGCGAAGGTTCGCCAAGCTCCCAGTAGATGAGGCCGGATGTAGAAAATTCCTTGATTTTGTACTAGTAGGAATAATTGACTACATCGGCAGCAATCGAGATATTCAAACAGACGAAAATGATGGAGAAAGAAACCCAACGAAGAGGGTATTTAGCATTATCCAAGAAGAGCTGGAGTACATTTCTGAATTTTTGCACACCAATGCGCCAACTGATCATTATCTCGATTATTCTTGGTTTAATGGGTACAGTATGATGGTGATGATTGGTAATGGGATTTACCTTATATATACAATTAACAAAAAGAGTTCTGCATGGCTATCCCTTGTGGTAGAAAAAGCATACAATCATTGTTTTTCTCATGGTTCTAGATATGGTTCTATGGTGGTAAAATTTTTCAGTCGTTTTGATCTAGCCATCACAATCTTACTATTTGTTGCATGCTTCTACATCCAATTAAGTGGGACATACCTGTTAGATTCCCCACGATGGTCATGTCTTAAACTTGTTGAAAAGTACATTAAAAACCCTACCGAGTGGAACAGATCTCACAGCTCAATGGCACATCATATAAAAAAGAAAAAACCACATAAAAAGAAGACCAAGGGAACCAGAGTTTGTTATTCCTCCATTGTTGATTTGGAAGCTAAGATTATCTTCTTTTTTATAAAAGTTGATTTGTCAACTCTAGAACGCCTTCCCAAAAGAAGCTATACTGAAGTCCTTGAGAAGAAGTGGTGATCAACTCACCAATGGAGGAACTTCACAACAAAACCATGGCATGGACCATTTGAATTGGGCTTGCCAGCCTCATGCTAGTACCACAGAGACCATTCTTGTTTGGCACATCGCCACAACCCTCTTTCACAACGAGGAACCCTCACCTCACCAATATAATGATCCCCATCAAGAACCTGAATCGCAACAAAATAACAACCCCTTCAAAAAGGAACAAGAGGTGGCCTTAGTGTTGTCTAACTATTGCCACTATCTATTGAAGTATTTTCCTGACCTCTTACCAGATAAGGTTGACTGGACAGAGCAAATATATGAACGTGTGAGAAAAGAGATATTAGATATTACTCTTTTCGATCAGAAACCTACAAAAGAATATCGTTGCAACTATGCACTGCATATTGGGTGGGTTGAAAGTTCAGTGGTTGGTAAAGGTGCCAGGCTGGCCAAAGATCTAATGAAGTGTGCTGAAGACGAAGCACCGGTTTGGAAGATGTTGGCTGATTTTTGGGCAGAGATGATGTTGTTCATCGCATCATCCGACAATGTTGATGGTCATGAGAGGATTTTAGCCCGAGAAGAGTTTATCACACAATTATGGGCATTGCTTACCCATGCTGGGATTATTACTAGGCCCAAACCCACCAGACATCAGGATCATGAGGGCGAAAACAATGTTTAAATTGTCTCTGTCATTTGTACCAGTTATTTTATTTTCTCTGTTATTTTTTTTAAAAGAAACTTGGTAATGCTATCAAGATCTTAATTGTACCGTTTATTTTCAATTTGGCATATGTTAGTTGTTTGTTGGATGCTTATTTATGTACCCTTGCTTTCAAGAAAAAAGTGTTTTGGGTTATGTGCTTAATTATTTATGTATTCCTGTTTTTATCAATTAGTAGCTCATCTAAATTGTTTGTGTATTTTTTTGTTTTCAGCATTTTGTTTGAATTATGTCTGTCGATTTGTGCCACTTTTCTTTCAGCAACGAGGCTTCGATTTTTCACAACTTTTAATTAGAGTAGTTGGTTTTTCCTATATTCATAAATTTCTGTATGTTCATCTTTAATTTTACTATTCATACGGTTTAAAAAGTTGATTTGGAGCTTATTAAAAAGTCTATTTTGTTTCAACAGCCATACATTTTATATTATTCTAAGAGCATCTTCATTGATGCAATTAATATAGCTCCATGAAATTAGATGCAATTACGGCGTGACACATTTCTCAATTCCATATGAAATTAGAATTGGACTGGTATATAGATTAAAAAAGAGAGACTAATATTACCCATACTTTTCTCAATTTCAACGTACACATTTTGAGAGAGGAAGAAAACTTGAGCTTTTTTGTTGGTCCAATTCTTTATTTTAATGAAGAAAAACGTCACTTCTCCATTGTGAAGTTACCGAACAGGTTTGAAATACATCAGAATAGTCCTCTCGTTTCAAATTTTCAAATTTTCAATTCCACAATTCCTCTAGCTAATCTTTCACTATTCCATACCCTGCCGAACAACATTAATCAATCATATCACACGCTCCTGTCGCACGATGGGTTTTTTAAGGCCACTTGTAAAAAAGTTTAAATGGGCCAGGTTTAAAAACTTCAATTTAGTTAGAGCATCTCCATCAGATTTGTTTTATGTGCACAGTACTTTTATGAGGAAAGTGTTACTATTGAGTATTTTGTCTAATAATATTCGAAAGACAACAATATTATATATTCCCCAAGCGCAACACTACTTGACAGAAGAGAAAAGGTTACTAGAGACATAGAGAGGTAGTTCATGTGTAAGAATCCTGTGGTAGAGGGTCTTATACCAAATTAGTGTAGTTTTTGCTGAGTCTATATAGAGATATGAAGCATAGCTGAGGCAAACCAGTCAACTAAGATTTGCTCCCTATCTGTATATTCTAAATCTTTAACCATAAGACAGTTCATTAACATAGAGGTGAAGTTTATTTTGCCAATCAGTATAATTAATAATGTTCAAACATATAATTCAACTTTATACCAGTAAAAAACAGAGCTAAGAAGAAGAGGTCAAGCATGGTGAAAACAGAGGAGAAAAAGAGGAGCCTAATCTGAACCGATTTAAGTTAAGATGCTTAAATGATTCTCTCCTGAGAAAGCATAAAGAAATTGTTCCCTATCTGTCCAGGCTTAAGGTTTTAAGTTATTTCAATGAAGCCTCTAAATAATTTTTTGATTCAATGAAATACTTCAAATCTTAATCTTTTTTCTTTTTGTTTTGTACTATTTTGAACAAATAAGATGAGCTGGTGAAGATATCCTCACTTTTATTATAAAAAAAATATTGCACTTTTCCTTAAATTCTTACAAATATATTAACTTAAAAAAAAGGAAAACATTTAGCATATTATCACAAAAGGTTTTCTTTGCTATAACAAGGAAGAAAATTCCCCCCAAAAAAGTTTCTTTGGTATATTAGTTGAACTGTAATTAAAAATAGATATTTTCTTAGAGCTGGGGTCCAAAGTCCAAACAATCCATCTAATTCAACCAAATAAATATATATAATATTTATGTAGACAAAAGTAAAATTAGTTCAAACAAACAAAAAAAAAAATCAAAGAGCAAGTAAAAGGATTGCTCTTGTACACTACGCCTAGCCCAACAAGCCCAAATCAAGTCCCACCTTTATTTAAAATCAAAGGCCCATATTATAGGCCTGTGTATTTTTCTGAACCGACGGGTCCATATTTAATGGTCTGATGTCCATCGGACCGCTCTTTTCCCATCTTAATTCTTGTCTGTTTGCCGGGACTATCTAGTTGACGTAACTCAAATTTTGAGTTTGGACTCAGACCGTCCGATCAGAATTAGGGCCAATCTACTTGAGACAGAGTGCACGGCGTTTCTTTAATAGTCGTGCCAAAGTACATCTAACGGTCCGGATCCAAACTCAAAATATGAGTTACCTTAGTTGATAAGAATTCGATTTCCATGATTCCATCTCCTCCCTCTCGAAAGAAAAGCAAATTCCTCTCTATGGAACACTTGAAGGGAAGGAGAGAATCAGAGCTCCTCTTTCACCAAAGGAGATCTATCGTCTCCCTTGATTCATGATTTGCTGCGACAACCTTGATTCATCCTGTCGGCTAGTCGATCTGCGACGCTCCTCTCTTCTCTCGATCAGCCAAGCGAAGCCCTAGAATTCAGTACGCGTACAGCTGGTATTTCTCTCTCCCGCCTCTCTGATTCTGTTCCATTGTACTTCAAATGAGTAGTGAATTTGTGTTTTTTTACTGAAGAATAATTTCAGATCTGTATTTGTGCTTGATTTTATTTTCACCTCAAACAACAGTACCAAATGGTGTTACTAGTCTATAATGTTGATAGTAGTTCAAATGGTGCAGATTTGTTCCAATTTGGTTGAAGTTCACTCAATTTTACTTTTAATTAGTTCAGATTAGTGCAAATTTGCAAGACTTCTGTCAAATTAATTTCAATTGCACAACATAATCAGTACCCATTCCCAATTAATGAAATTTCTCTGTATAATATGATTATTACACTTGAATTTTAATGTAAATAGTTCAAACTCTGATCTGTTCGATATATGGGTTGTTTGGTCGTCTCACTGATTATGTTACGAATATAAGTTCTCATCCGTTGTTTTAGTTTTTCTTTAAGAAAGGTTCACCTTGTCCTGCCAATGCAATGTATCATGTTACAGATGTTATGTATGGCAGGACATGGATTGGACGGTTTCAGTTCGAAGAAATTATATCAGTTTGCTCATGCATTTAATTGGTTCGTTAATGCACATGCTTCATTAACTCACTAGAGGCTACCAAATTTGCCATGAACTGCAAAAAATTGGCAGTACTCAGTTATGAAGTTTTTTTAAATTCTTATATTGAAATACTAGTATTGATTCCATTTAGCTTTTCTCTGTCTATGAGTGCATTACTGTTGGTCTGGTACTGGTAAGCCCAAGTAATTTATTAGGGGGGTGGGTGTTTGTGCATGTGAATGCAATCAAGGCTTCTACATATAATTTTTTATAGCCTAACAGTATGTAAAACAGGTGTTTTGGTGAACCCTGGTTAAGAGAAGAACCTTAGGTAATGGGGATTTAAACATAGCATTGTTCTACAAGTATATAGAATTGGGAAAGAATTATATCATTATATACAAGACCTAAACAGTTCATGACCAATAGTAAGTTGAGGTTGTGAATTATGATAAGAGTGTATGCTTTATAATTGAGAATAAGTTACCAGCTAGGGAAGATTAACTGAAATTGTCTTTGTTTTTATTTCTTTTGCAGATACAGTGCTTTTTGTATGATACATAGATTCGCAATTAATACTAGATTCTTCAAACCCGTTTCTAGAACTACTTTCTCTGTCAGCATGTCTACCTCAGATGGGAATCATACCACGCCTCCTCAAGAGGAATGCATGTGCTCTTCAAGTGTGAAATCAACCCCAGAAATTGAAAAGAATTTCGTGCATCGGGTCTACGATGCAATTGCACCTCATTTCAGCTCGACACGCTTTGCAAAATGGCCCAAAGTAGCTGCCTTTTTGAATTCTATAAAACCCGGATCTATCATCCTCGATGCGGGTTGTGGTAATGGTAAGTACCTTGGGTTGAACCCAGATTGCTTCTACATAGGCTGTGACATAAGCCCTTCCTTGATTGAAATTTGTGGGAATAGGGGCCATGAAGTGCTGGTAGCAGATGCGCTTAATTTACCATATAGGGATAATTTCGGAGATGCTGCAATTTCAATTGCTGTTTTGCACCATTTAAGCACTGAAATTAGGCGGAAGAAGGCAATAGAGGAGTTAGTGAGAGTAGTTAAAAATGGAGGCCTTGTTTTAATCACTGTGTGGGCCGTGGAGCAAGAGGACGAATCACTTCTTGCCAAATGGACCCCTCTTTTTACCAAATATGATGATGAATGGGTTGACCCGGACCCGAGCACAAACCCGACCCGCAATCAATCTAGTGTACATTTAGCGAGAATACCAGAGACTGAAACTGTTTTACGAGAATTAGATGATGAGAATAAGATATTGAATGGTGAGGTTTCCTCTGTAATTGGTGAGGGTAGTAACAGCAAACAGCAAGAGTATTTTGTGCCATGGCACCTGCCATATCATCGTGCTGAGGTCAGCGGTGCCTCAGCAGTTGCGGTGGAACATGGTTTTGCAAAAAAGGATGATAAAAAGGGGGCTGTGGTGTATAATCGGTATTATCATGTTTTCGCAGAAGGGGAACTCCAAAGGTAATGATATTAGTATATTATATAGAGTGAGGCTATGTACTATGCGTAGCGCAGATTGGTCCGTACTATGGATCAATATCTCTGTTTTCAAATTCCAAGTAGCCGATATGAACTGTTAAACATGATGTACATATGAAATGTACTTGTAGATCAAATTATACAATCTTTTACAAATTTTTTATATTTTTAGATAGGGAGAAAGTCACTTATCTAAAAATTCTTGACCATTCAAAAGTAATGATTTTCTACCTATCTATAAAAATTGTAAAAGGATATTAAAAAATGTAAAATAATCTGCAAGTATATTTTCATATGGAGATCACATTGAATAGTTCAAATCAACTATTTGAACTTTGAAAACAAAGATATTGATCTATAGTACAGATCAACCCACGCTATGCATAGTACCATAGCCTCACTTCATTATTTATTTGTTATTTCTTTTGCTGAACATCAAGATAGATTTGTTCTTTCTTATTATTTTTTTAACGAATGTTTCTAATTATTGTTTTTTTTTTCAGATTGGTTTCGAGTATTAAAAATGCAACTATAGTGGACCAGTTCTATGATAAATCCAATTGGTGTATTGTTCTCAAGAAGATGTGAATCGTGATTTCTCTATGACCATGCTGTTGCCAATTGTTGTTTGCTTGAAAATATGAGGTTCTCTTTGCATTCTAGTCTTTAACTGACTTAAAATTTGATTGGTCAGTGGCTAGGTTTTTTTTTTTGGTATTTATTTTTATCATTTTATGTTGTGTTCTTTTTTGTATTTGCGTTTGGAGTGTTATGTTTGACTGAGAGATGCATCTTGTCTCTAATAAAAGAAAATTCTGCACGCTTTGATAAAGCTCGTAGTTATGATCCAACCCCATACTAAAAAAATTATGAATAATGATGATATGTTGGTAGTCCCTTCAGTAATAAAGCTCCATTGTGTACAGGTTTTTCCTTTTATTTTATTTTCTCCTACAGAGTGATCTCCAGCTTCTGTTTTTTTTTTCAAAATTTTTTGGATTTAACAAAGAAATTTGTTTTTTATTTGGTATTGTAAAGAAATAGAAAAGAGAGTTAACCACACTATATTTGGTATTCAAATGTGCCTATACTATTGCTCCCTTATAAGAATTGCTGTAAATCGGAACGCATTTGTAGGTATTCCTTTTTTTTATATAAAGTCTTTAGGCAAACCTTCGTTTAAACTGAAACAAATAACACATTACCAGAAAAACAGCTAAGCCCCGTAATGTAAAATATACCAGACAACCTAATGAAGGAAACCTAATGTAAAAAAAAAAAATGGAGGTCTTTTTTTCTCTTTCGCACAACCAGGCCTTCCACCCTTCTCCCCTCGGGGCACTGCCTTCGCCTCCTCTATCTGCAATTTCTTCTCTATGCTACAATAACCCCGAATCTCATGTCTAGTTTCGACTTTATTTTGGGTTTTACTCAGCTCTGCAGCTGACCTATGTCAAATTCAGTCTAAACCCTTACCTACTTTTCTAACAACTAACCAGCATAGTGAGAGTATGAGTCTGATATGAATACTTAAAGAATCTGAGTGTGTTTCTTGGATACTTTACAATTTAAACATTCATACTTTTGGGGTTTGGTATGAATACTTAACATGATAGAGATGCATATTGTTTACAACAAATGCAGCGCTAGAAGATTGATCCATGCCACACATCCGGATCTCCTTGGTTTTGCATTTGTGGTCCCGTCGATGTCATTTTCAAGAGATGTTTGCGGTCCCTCCAGGTCGTTATTGGTCCTCAAAGGAACCTCTAATTTCAATTCTTTGTCACCTTAGGCCAATGAAAACAAGAAAAAAAAATGAAAATGAGATTAGTAAATTTACCCAAAATACATCCAGATGTGACACATAACATCTAATATGCATTTAATCCAGTTAAACATTTGGTTTTGTTTCAACTGTAGGGGTGAACCTGGCCGGACTTGTATTTATTTTTAATAAAATGAAGCCCCTCAACCAGAACACAACCCATAACATCCCATTAATGAAAAAAAAAAAAATAGGGTTTAATTGGTAAAAGTTGCATTTAATAAGCTTTGATTTGGATTCTTCTAGTTCTAAGAAGTTTCCTACTATTTAGCGTTTAAGGCTGTGGTACTATGCATAACGCAGAATGGATCGTACTATGGATCAATATTTTTGTTTTCAAAATCATAACGGTCGATACAAACCGTTCAATATGATATTCATATAAATATATACTTGTAGATTATATCTTATATTTTTCGTATTTGTTTTACTATTTTTTTAGCTAGATAGAAAATTGTTGTTTTGAGATTATTCATAATTTAGAAAGAGACTTGAGAATTATAACTAGTTTATAAGAGATATAATAATACCATTTGGTGGCCACTTTAGTAATCATCAATTCTGGATATGAAAAATTAATTTGTCAGAGGCCTGAAAAAGCCCATTATCTGCGTAAGTACATTCTACATATAATTGGTTGCAGAAGCTTATCCTCACAAATTTTATTCGCTCGTTTTTTCGTCTCCAACAGGAAACAGGGAGCTGTGACCATGTCTATGAATCTTTTTGTGGGGAGAATTCATATTCATTGCCTCTGTTCATCTCTTCCTCCTCAACTCGCCTCCTCCTCTTCTCAAGCCTTGCCCTCAAATCCAAATCCCACTCAAGCTTTCGCTGTACAATACCTTGTCCAATCCTGCGGTCTTTCCTCCGAAAAGGCACTCAAAGCATCCAAGCTTATCCACCACCTCAAGTCTCCTGATAAGCCTGATGCGGTGCTCCGGTTCCTGAGAGAGACTGGCATAAGCGAGTCGGACATAAAGACCGCCATGTCCAAGGAATCTCGCATCCTTTGCTCTCATGTGGAGAAGAGCTTGAGACCAAACATTGCCAAGTTACAAGAGCTCGGTTTCTCCATCGAAGACATCTCAGGTATCTTTGCAAGCAACCCTTATATTTTTCGGGTCAATTTTATACAAAAGATTTACTTCTTCATGGAGGTCCTTGGATCGGTAGAGAATCTTTCGGTGATATTGAAAGCCCCTGGGTTTTCATCACTTTTTAGTAGCAACATGGAAAAAGTGCTAATGCCCAACTTATCTTTCCTTCGGGAGCAATGTGGTTTATCTCCTCGTCAAATTATACGGCTGATCAAGTCAGTTCCTAGATTGATCTCATCTAGGCCTGATTTTTTAAAAATGCAAGTTGAGAAGGTTGAGAAATTAGGCATTGCTCGTTCATCAGCAATTTTTCTCAATGCATTATTAACAGTTAGCTATCAGAAGCAATGCACCATAGATGCAAAACTAGATAACTTGAGAAGTTTGGGATTTTCACAGGAGGAGGTAGCACTTTTGATTAGAAAAGTCCCTACGTTGTTGGGTTCACCAGAGAAACTGGTAAGCAACAAAATGGAGTACTTGATAAAGGAAGCCGGTTGTGATAAGGTTGATGTGCTGCGAAATCCAGTTCTGTTGCTATACAGCTTGGAAAACAGGCTGATTCTCCGGAACATTGTTAGAAAGCTTCTCATGTTGAAAGGACTTCGTGTGGCCAATAGTAAATTTATTAATTTTTTAAAGCCATCTGAGGAGGAGTTTGTGAAGAAATATGTTCTGCCATATGAACATGCTATTCCTGGTCTCCACCGAGCTTATGCTGATGCTTCTACTGGGAAAATTGAGGGTACTGTTGAATAGTTTTAACTTTTAAGAGTATCTCAGGTTGACTTTCGATGCTGGCTTACATCCTGCATTTTAGATTTTACTGGGTTAGAAATTTTCGATTATCTTTCTTTTATTCTGTTTGGGTAAGTGTCACTTTGTATTGATTAGTAAAATGGATATCGACCATGAATTTTTTAGATTGATTGATGTCACTGATATTTTTAAATGGATGCCTGTTGTAACATATCAAAGATGCTCACTGGTTAATTATAATTTGAATTTTATAAACAGAAATATTAATTCAAAGTACAGAGCAATATGCGCTATGCTTAATACGATAGCCTCACTCCATACTCAATATTAGTATCAAAATAATTTGCACTAATTTATTGTGATATTTATGAAACTTGTTGTGTCATTCTCCATTCGGATGCAATCACGAAAACCATGGGTCACGTATGCAGTTATATATCTTTTCATTTGTTTTCTTAGTAAATTAGTGCCACTATATCAGTTTGTGTGTTAATTAATTAAAGTGGGAAGATTAAACAAATTTCTTACCCGGATGCCAGTTCTCGGGTAGGACTTGGCCAGTTGATGCCATTCATAGAAGCCAAATATGTCGTCAGACAACTAGCTAGTACTTGAAGTAATACTAACTGAATCTGACAAACAAATGGTAGAAGTGCTTGTACTGGTACTTGCACTAATTAATACTTCTACCACCACCTGATACTGACAACTCTGGGTTTAGTGAGCATTTTGTTAAAGGCTTTTAATTCATTCTGATGGCCTTGAAAAGGCTCTATAGCAACAAATCAGCAGGAAGAAAGCTGATGAATTGATTTTCTTTTTTCTTTGGCATCCGAACCCGTTGGCGTGATTAATTGATATTTTCACTGTTATCTTTTGCTACTATCTTTTTAGAATTCATTTTAATTAATATTGTCACCCAGTTTAATGGTTTTAATGTTCTGTTTATTTATAAATAAATGGCAAAAGTGTCAAAAAAGAAATGTAACTTAAAATTCAATTTAATAACATTATCATTCAATTACTTTGATATGCTACAAACCACCAGCCAATTAAAAAATATCAGTGACATCAATCAATAAAAAAAAAAGATAATGGTTGATATCCACTTACTAATCATTACAAAGTGACACTTACCAAACAGAATAAAAGAAAGGTAATCAAAAAATCTAAAATGCAGCATCTAAGCCTGCATGAAAGTCATTCAAAAGTACCCCCAATTTTCTTAGTAGAAGCATCAGCATATGCTTGGAGGAGTCTGAGAATAGCAGGTTTTGTCATTTGTGAAGGTTTTGTAACATTAAGAGAAAGGGCCAAGGGAGATAAACCATTTATACATTAAGTTGAAGTATGATGGTAGCATCTTCCGCATCAGGTATCTTTATATTTGTGAGAATTATATTGTTCAAGATTCTAAGGATTTTGTTCGATCTATGTTAATGCATAGGAACTTAACATTTTTTGGAACATATATTGAAAAATTTTAAGCTTCATTTTACTCATTCATTTGTAAGAATTAAATTCAGACTAAATCAAGAAAAAAAAACAAATTAAATATAAAGAACCAATAAGTGGTACTTAATGTGCATCTATGAAACCTATGACTGGTACTGTTATGCACATAGGGACATGATCTGGTTAGTGACGTCTCGGTCAATTTATTGTAAACGTAACTGAAGAAATTGATTTAATTAATAAATTAATGTTATTTTCTGGAATTTAGTATATTTGAATCTGAGCTTGTCGACATATATATCATCCCTGTTGTTAAGACCACTGTCACTGGTACAATAATTGTTGGGAGAATGTGTGGAGATTAGCTAGTGATAATCTTGTCTGAAACCATTGCCAACTAGAACAGGTTGTATTAATTGAATTTGTTGATATTTAATTTTACTTGTGTTTTGTTCAGGTAACAGGGACACATGGGCAGTCTTAAAAAGTAGGAATGTAGTTTGTTGCTTGAAAGGTTCACATACATAATTTATTACTGCCGAATTAAGGATAAATTAATTATACAATTAACTGAAAGTAAAAAAAATCAAAATTAATCTGAAAATAATAGAAAATCGAAAAAAAAGAAGAAAGATAACACAAGTAGATAAATTAACAAGGTTTATAATTAATGTGAGAAACAATTACTCATGATCTGTCAAGCTAGGCTCAATCCAGATACAATTTATAAGCTGCTTGATATTGTAAGAGATCTCTGGATGGTACTTGTTAGTTTCCAAGGAGTATAATGCGTTACTACTGCAACTGTCATCAGTAAATCCTGAGAGGTATATCAGGTTACGGCACCTTTTCTCTAGACATGATTTTGCAAGAGATGTTCTATGATTAATAAATAGTGTAATGTCCCCTAAACCATCTAGCTCACTCCAAACCATGTTTTGTTGGTCTAATTTGAAAACACGTATAGGATCCTTGCAACGATTTCTGAATACAGTGATAAATTCCCCCTCTGATTCTGTCAAATGGCATTCCCTTATTTTTGTACTAAATAGCTGTATATCAACTGGTGCTTCTATTTCAAGGTCTCGCAGTGTCTTCTTCTTTGTGTTGTAAACTGAAAGCTGACCTCTCATTCTGTACCAGTAAAACTCTCCACGAGTGAAGACAGGGCTACAGGGCACATAAAAACCAAACTCATCATTGAAGCTCATTTTGCTCCATTCTCCTTCACCGGGGCTCCATGTTGATATTTCAAGAACATCAAATTGGGTAAACAACAGTACAAGTACAACACAATCCAAACAGGTTGGTGCAGAAGAAAATGACATAGCAGTATCTATGCGATTATTAATATTATCGAAATGTGGAAGACTAATAATCTTTCTTGTCATTGGATTTATTAAGAAAAGCGAGTTGTCTTCTATCGATGCAAGAACCCATCCATCTTTTGAATAGTGAAAAGTAAGATCCTTGCTTGATCCAAGCCATTTCATGTCTATATAGTACTCTTTTTCAAACACGGGGTCGAAGAGCCTCCACATGCAACTATCATTATTCAATGGGTACATAAGCCATGGGTATACCTTTGCATCTTGGGTGGGATTTGAGAGGGAATTCCAGTACTTGCAAATGGATGGAAGCCGAAGGCAGTCGACCAAATAGAGGCGTCCAAGGAGTAGTTGCACCAATTCAATGGGCATACCTGCCCATGGTCTTGTGATATCAATTCTGCACTTTTCTTCTTTTTTGTTTTCATTTTCCCTGTGGACATATCTTGCATGATCACCCTGCAAAATGAGAGTATATATACCGCAACAATTAACGCTTGTATTTTAAATGTCAGTGTTAAAAAGGAAAAATTGTCAGAGGTATTTAATTAAGTTGATTTTAATTTTTAATCCAAAATTGTATCCATCTAACTATCTATATATTTTTCATTGGGTTACCATTCATATATTATCAGAATAAATTTAGTTAGGTGCATATGCATGCTCTCTTCTGTACAAATATATATATAGTTCTTGTGATCTAAAAAGGGAAAATACCTAGCCAGGTAGGCTTTGTATATATATTTGGAAAATTCATTAGAAAATATCAAAAAAAGGGTATTAAGTCCTATTGCCTTATTTTGATTTGGACATTATATAATTAACTCACACTTTACGGCTTGTATATAATTAATTAACTCAGTGAAGAGTACTAGAATTTAATTCAGTCAATTATAAAAAAAATTATTTGGATATCACCATTAATGCTTTGTATTTTTCTCAAGTCCTAATTCACTTACAGGCACATCAATGTGCTACCTAGTTGCATTGTAAAAAGAAAATAACGAACTAGAACAGGATGCTGCCAACTCACCTTATCTGTGCTATAGGAATGAAAGAAGCTCAAGGTCTCCCGCTTGCTTTTCCTTGATATGTAATAGATAGATAAGCAAAACTTACACACATATAATATTATATAACAAAGCGTAAGCGGATATCAAAATTATGTTCATACATCAAAGTGTTCATAGTTATAATTAAAAGAAAAGTGAATGAAAAAGGAGGAAGTGCAAAATTCAACTAGAAACATGAAATTTAGCATACTGATCACACACCTGTTTGGCAGCATTACCCAGCATAAATGGAATCTCAAATCTCTTGTCCTCTTCAGTACCAAACTAAGGCTGAGAGTTTGATCTGGCAAACAAATCACATAGACTCCCTCCCCATGAAATACATTGTAGTTTTGATTCACAACATATATGCAATCACGTTGTGTTCCTGCTTGAGCAGCTGAGAGCGTTGTATTCTGGATTCCGCCTAAGAAGAACACACAACCACCGATGCTATTAACACGCTCCCAAGTTCGATCTGATGTCTTAAAACGGTGAATGGTATAATTGGTGGGACTGCGTCGGCATCGAGAAGTGGCTATCGATACCAAGAACATGTCACGACCAGAAACCACCAAATGATTCCAGGCACAAATTTTGTTTGGCATCTGTACTACTGTCCATGTACAGCAACCCATTAGCAGTGAATCCTCATTTATGACCACAACTCGATGCGCAACTATATCGCCATGGAGAATGTATAACTTTCCCTTGTATCTGATGATTTGGCCAGTGAAGCTATTATTTTCATATTGCAAATAAACTGGTACTGATACTTTAGTCCAGCTTGTCTCCATTTTTGGTCTGCAGTAAAGGATAACATGTCTTCCCCTCTCTACAATAGTGACTATACAATTGCGGGATGTTGGAGACGATGATATGACGCAGCCACCAATGCGTTTCAATTTCAACAACTCATTGCTAAGGGAAGGAAGACGGATTTTGAGTTTTTTATCTAAGGTACGGTGTAAGAAAAATGTTTTTTTTGTTGATCTGTCGGCCAATAGGAGCCAATCCTCGAAGAAACCTAGGATGAGCTTCCCTTTTAGCTGCGGTATATTTCTTTTTACGATGGTGCGATCATATGGATTCATAAATTCTTGCATCTGATTTGTTCTTCCTTGGAACTGCATTAGCCAAGGTTCATAGCCAACACTAAGAGGAAAGACATCTTCACATTCACTAACTCCCATTTTAAAATCAGCTGCTTGGAGACCTGAATTTATAGGAATTTGGAACTTATCAATCATATAAATATATATCTAAAGAATAACTGAATAAGGTACGCAATATATGCAAATCAATCCCTCTTTTTCTCATTCCAAAAAAAAAAAAAAACATGTAATTATTTTCATGGACTCAGTATATATGCAATATATATCATTCATCTAATTATTCCATAAAATTAATTCTTACCTTAAAATTAATTAAATTACAGAAATATAAGAAACCAAATGCTTTGTGCTCCTTTTTGTTAATATTGTTACGTACTCAGGCTGCTGGTAGCTAGGAAAACAAAAACAAGGAGAGAGAGGGAGGAAGATATGAGAGAGAACAGTTTCTTACTTTTGAATCGAGATAGCTAGAGACAAATTGGAGAGGGCACGCAGTAACGATGATTATTCAAAGGAAATTAAAGCAGCAGAGCTGTCATGACAAAATCATGAAGATACAATTAATATATATATACATGGCTATAGTCGGCAGTTAATTAATAATAGAAATTAGTTTTCATGTTAATTTACCGAAAACAAATATATATAACGCTTAATTGTTCTCTTTGAAAGGTGATACGTGTGTGTGTGTGTGTCTATATATATATATATTCAATAATAATACAAATTTATAAATAGTTCATCTATTCTGACTAATTAATTAATAACGTGACTAATAAAATTCGGCAAATTACTAATTTAGGTACATACATACAAATTTTATTTTAATTAACCCATCAAATATATATATTAATTATGAATTTTGTAGAGTATCCGTTAAAATTCGACCCGACCTCATAATAATTGAATTTGTAAATAACTTAATTTTTTTTTTTTTAAACCTTCGCAGAGGCTATGAAGTTGTGAGAGGAAATCGAACTCTCGACCTTTGAATACAACAATCCTAGAACTTTTTTCTAGCCAATTGTGCTACCTTCCCTTTCTCGTAAATACCTTAATTTTTAAATGAGAGTTCTAATTTATATTTTTTTTTTCCCATTCAACCTAGCTAATTTAGAAATTGAAAAATGCTTACTGCTTGTGTCCATAAATTTATTTATCTTTTATTTTGCTGAAACTATTTATATTTTTTATCATTATATTAATTCACGTCAAGGGTAGGTTTAGCTAGCAAAGTAGATGTTATATTTAGATTATACTATATTTTAGAAAGTAGTGTGTGGTTATTATTTATTAGGTATAAAGTAACTAATTATATGTATAATATTGTGTAATTTAATTTGTTGTCGTATGAGAAAATAGAATTGCCCAATTTTCGGAAATCAGTTTTTATATAAACAATATTTGCTATAAATATACATATATCTGAATTGACGTCATATATACATTTGAGGTGATAATTAGTATATATATAATAACACAATTTCTATGGATGAACTACAATATTAATTATAAATGCGATCATGTACAAAGTGGGGTCATGCAATCTAGCAGGAAATAAAATAATCACACATAAAGCCAATTTAAAGTTAAAGCACAAGTTGTCATTCTAAAGCATAATTGTTTAACAGACACTTAAATAAATTAATAAAGCCAGCTCCTATTAAAATGTAGCACAAATAAATCATTATTGTCATTTTCATTAAAAAAAAAAAAAAAAGTAGCACAAATTAATGATAATAGAGGCCTGCTCTTATTAAAACTTCTCACGGAAGAGGTTCTTGGATGGTAGAGATGTAATTAAATGCATGGTTTCCGTGGGTTAACCCAAGTGAGAACACTGGGATCATGAACTGACTCTCCTGAATTTTGAGACTTTACAAAATATATACAAACTCACAAAATTGTGTGCCCCAGCTCTGAAAATAAATTTGACCCCTTTGAATCTAGAGCATTAAAAATTTAAAAATAGAGAATGAAAATTAGAAGTTAGAGCATTATTTTTATCTAGAACTAATTAAGCATGATAAGCTATTTTTTTGCCACCTTAACAAAAATCCTGGATCTACTCGTCTTCCTGGATGACAGAGATGTAAATTTGTGCTATGCAGTGTGACTAGTCACGTGCTGTGTTATACTATAATAAAATCAAATTTTTATACATTGTGCCGTGATTATAATTGTGGAAAATGATCACAGTATGTTAGTCATACCATCACAAAATGTGATATTATTAGCCTCATTTGATCATCTTACTCAAATTTGGTCAAATTAATTTGTTTACGTATAACTACTTTTTTATTTTAAGTTTGTTTTAGAAAGAAAAATTGTTGAAATATGAAAAAAAAAAAAAAAAAATTTTGTAAACTAAATTTATGTGTAAAAGAAAATTTGTCTGGAACTTAAATTGTTATTAATATATATAATAACATAAAATATATTATATGTTGTTTTGGTCATAGGTGTGTAGTCATGTTTGAACTTTTAAAATAGATATAATAAATTTGTGAGCTCATTGAATTTAAAAGGATAAATACGATCTTATGAATTTTATAAGAGAACTAGTTACTTGGAGTTGCGGCTACGCCGCAACCATTTTTTTAATGTTGCCTGATCAGGTTTCCCCCTCCCCCTTTTTCCCCTGCTGTGTCTCGCCTTGTTCTTAGGTTTGTTCTTTTCGATGATGTAAATAACAAGTTTTTAGTTTAGTTTAGTCCGGAGAAAAAGAGATGTAAGAATGGTTACAATTGTGATGATGGTGATTATGGAGATGTTTGACCATTTTAATTAGGTACTTGAGCCAAATCATCATTTTTACTTGAGCTAATTCAGTCTGATATTAATTATGGTGATTAATTAGACCGTTGACAGCTTGCAACCATCACTTTTAACTAACCCACCAAATTTACTTGCATGCCTTATCAGAAGAAAGATACACACATGATTAGAAAACATCAATGGGCTAAGAAAAATATGAGGAGAACATTTAGTTAATTCTACTACCAGTAGTACATGGTCAATTGATATTTAGTTAAAAACGTAGTCTCCTGGTAGTAAGGACAACCTTTTGAATTACACAGGATTTGAAGTATTTGTTGGTATCATTGTTCGTGACAGTTCTATGTTATAATTTAACTCCATCTGTGTAGTCGAAAAATAACAGGATTTTATTGTATCACCCTGAAACATTTTTAAGAAAAGTAATGAGAAAAAAGGAAAAACATAAAAGGCATGAGACCAATCAAGTATATATCTGTTAAAAGAGGAGGGTCCAAATTTTTCATGTCATGGACTGTCAATACATACCATCTGATTTTAAACACCATCCCCTCTCTGGAACTTTAGAAAAGTCCAATCTACACTCTGTATCTTACCCTATCCCCAATAATATAGTTGGAAAGGAGGAGCAGTTATGGGATTCAGAATTAATTATGGTCTTCCAATGACTCAAGAGACTCCTTGAAATGTCACTTGACAGGGTATACTCCATTATTTTGAGGTTCTACAGGGCTATGCAAGAAAATTAAGCTGAATCATTAAAAAAATGGCCAAATTGAGATGAGATAATGTAGCAGACTAACATCAAGGATTGCAATGATGGAAACATTTGTAGGGCTATACAGCATCCGAACAACCCGAGTGCCCAATGTCAATAGAAGATATCTTGCTTCATGTTAGGCAATCAAATTCTGCAGAACAAATTTTTTACCAAATTAGAAGAAAAATGACCAAAAATAAATAAAAAATAAAATAAAATATATCTGAAACGAATGACAAAAATGGAGGTTCAATTTTTGCAATGTAAATGTTATAGGTCAATTTTATAATTCCATACTTTTTTTCTTTTTTAAATTTTTTTGATCAATCAGATAGCAGTACAGTACCAGCCATGTTTTTAGTTTGGTTCATGTTTTATTGACTTTTGTGGCTGAATTTGTGGCTCAGTAAAGTGTTGATGTAAATTCCAACCAAAGTTTTAATAGTACAAAAAGGTACATACGTATACCCTCATACTATCAGCAATGCTTGCAAAAATGAGGAGGTTAAGTGGTAGATTGTATTCGTTAAGTCATCGATTTGTCAGCATAACAGAGGAAAGCTAACTGGCAGAATCCTCATGCAATTACACCAGAAATTAAGCTATGAAAAACTCTCATAAAAATTAAAAATTATAAACCAGTAAAGGATTTGCTTACCGATGTCGTAGGTCCCAACGGTGACTGCCACAATGGTTTGAGAGGACTTGAACGCCGTGTAGTGATTCTGCCCGCGGGCCACGTGGTGCAGATCCAGATGTTGCACCCTCATCCATTCCATCATTTCTCCTTTTTGCTGGATGGATTTCACAACAGATCAAAATCAAGCTTTCATTGGAGTTTCTTTTTAATTTATTTTTGGGGTTTTTTTATTTTGTACTTAATTTTTGTTTTTTATAGAGGGTATAATGTTATAATATGCATGAATCATAGAGAAACTAAAAGGAATTGGTAAACTGTTACTATTAAGGGCAGTTTAGGAAATTTTTCCAGTTAAAAAATATAAATACCAAACAGTTCTAAATCTATGCTTGAAATTTGAACTGTATGCAGAACATATATAGATGTATATATTTTTCATCTTTTATAAATATTTGTGAAACAATAGAGTAAGAAGAATAATCATACTTACATTTAGAGCACCATGCCAATTGCTCATATTTTTATTCAGGCTACTTCTCATTGTGTGTTTGCTTAGCTTTATGATACTTGTTGTCGTCATGGCAGTGAATTCATCATAGTCAATTCGCTCTTCCTGTCCAAAAAAAGAAAACTGTTAAAAATAAACAAATGAAGAACTATACATAACACTGGGGCGGAGCCAGACTTTTAGACTATGGGGGTCAAACATGAATAGGAGTGAATGGGGGTCAAGTATATAAAAATTTTCTATTACGAATGGGGGTCAATTTTATCTTATTCATATATTTTAGTTTAAATCTATTAAAGAAGGCATTTACACTACAGTTATATATTGTTTTGCCCCAATAATCCCTAACTAACATCAGCAATTGTGGGAAAAATAACTAAACAAAGTTTACACTACAAGGCATAGGCATATTCTGACGGGATTAACAGGAATGAACAGGAGTGAAGTCTTAAAGCAAAAATAGGGCAATTAAATTAAAAAAGGGGCCTTAAATATCCATCCCTAAATGACTGCAATGCTCTAAAGGGAGGGGTAAAATTTAATTTTAAAGAAGAAAACTGTTGCTCTCAAAATCAAAAATCGCACTTGCTGGGCACTATAAATCTTAAATTGTTCATCATAAAAGGAAAATTTTGGCAAGAGGAAGAAATTATCAATTCAAATGACAATTAATTTTGTTGAGAAAATATCCTGTTGAGAAATGGTGAGATGGATGTAAAAATCATAAACTTGAGAGAAATCTTACCACCAGAAGTGAGAAGCTTCGATCACAGACTCACAGGGAAGAGCACATCTCTAAACCATGATTTAGCATATTACTAAAGACCCTCAGTGCTTCTTTTGCATTTTCATGATATGTGTAATTAGAAATCAGGGTGATCTAAGAAGCCACATTTCTAAGCGGCATTTCATCAAACAGGTTGTGTGTGTTCAAGTGATAGGCAAATCTGGAGGACACATTAATCAGGTTGTCTGCTATGTTTGTGTCAGAACATATGCCTACTTTAATCAGTTGACAATGGAGTACATATTGATAAGGTGAGAATGGAGACATATTAATAAGGTTGCTCTTCATTCAAAAATGCTTGTCATAGAGTTAGTTGCAAGTAGATTGTAATGATATTTAATCCCTGACATTGATTAGAACTTCCAAGATAGAAAGATGAAAGAAATATGTGAAGGAGGTTAGCGAATGAGGAAGAAGCGACTGAAAACCTGAATTGCCAAGAGATTAGCAGCAGGAGAGTGGAAAAAGTGAAGATAACGTCACCAAGAGAGGAAATTGGCGGCAAAGAGCAACGAGGGAGGTCGCCGAGAACATAGCAAATAACACGTAGGGGGGCAGGTGGCGAGCGGAGAAGAGAAGAGGAGGACGCCTGGCACAATAGACGGATTCATCATGGGGAAATGTTAAATTCGTGTGATGATGAGAGCTGACGTAAGCTGAAAATAATCCGATCTATCCATATCTTATCAGACGGTAGACAGAAGGGGTGACACTGTTCATTGCTGGCGTCACAGGCATCCAAATTTAGGTATTATAATAAGGCAAATTCTTCCATGGACCATAAGGACCTATTTGTAAAATGAACATATTTTTATTTTCAAGTTCAAACAGTCGATCCGAACCGTTCATCTTGTTCTCCATATTAATATGTGCTTGGAGACCAAATTTTACATTTTTGTGAATTTTTTTACTATTTATTAAGATGGGTACAAAAAATATCAAATTCAGACCATTGAATTTTGTACCATCTTAATAAATAGTAAAAAAATTTAGAAAAATGTAAAATTTGGTCTCCAAGCACATATTAATATGGAGAACAAGATAAACGGTTCGGATCGACTGTTTGAACTTTGAAAATAAAGATATGTTCATTTTACAAATAGGTCCTTGGGTCCATAGAAGCATCACTCTTATAATAATATTGGAATTTTTGGGGTATACATTAAATTGCCCCCAAAATAAAAATGGAGCAAGGTAAAGCCCATTATCGGCATTTGCTTGTTTAACTTTGTGTGTAATAAACCTTCCAAGTTATGTACTTCTGCAGTGATAGTTTATTTTGGTGGGAATGATTTGTGTAAAGTTATTTTTCTCACATGTGCCTCTGGTAGAGTAAGGGCTTTACATAAAGGTATTTTTCTCACATAATGACATGTTATAGGCCTGAAAAGGCCCAAGGCCCATTATCAAAGGAAGAACAGAATTTCAGTACCAGGAATACGGCGCAGAAATTTTATCCGCTCGTTTCTTCGTCTCCAACACCAACAGCCAACAGCCGTTCAGCTCAGTCAGAGCTGACAGTGTCTATGAATCTGTTTGTGAGGGGAGTTCATATTCATATTCATTGCCTCTCTCCATCTCTTCCCCGCAATCAGATTCTGACCACATGCACACCACTCGCCTCCTCCTCAACTCAAACTCAAGCGTCGCCCCCAAATCCAAATCCAAATCCCCACTTCGCTGTACAATACCTCATCCAATCATGCTATCTTTCCTCCGAAAAGGCACTCAAAGCATCCAAGATTATCCACCACCTGAAATCTTCCGATAAACCCGACATGGTGCTCCGGTTCCTGAGAGAAATTGGCATAAGCCAGGCGGATATAAAGACTGCCGTGTCCCGGGAACCTCGCATCCTTTGCTCCCAAGTGGAGAAGAACTTGAGACCAAACATTGCCAAGCTACAAGACCTTGGCTTCTCCATTGAAGACATCTCAGGTATCTTTGCCAGCAACCCTTATATTTTTCGGCTCAATTTTGTGCCAAAGATTGACTTCTTGATTGGGGTCCTTGAATCAGTAGAGAATCTTTCAGTGATATTAAAAGGCCGTGGGAATTCATCACTTTTAGGTAGCAACTTGGACAAAGTGATAATGCCTAACTTATCTTTCCTTCGGGAGCAATGTGGTTTATCTCCTCGTCAAATTACCCGGCTAATGAAGTCACTACCTAAATTGATTTCATCTAGGCTTGATTTTTTAAAAACGCAAGTTGAGAAGGCTGAGAAATTAGGCTTTGCTTGTTCATCAGCAAATTTTCTCAATGCATTATTAGTGGTCAGCTATCAGAAGCAATGCACCATAGACGAAAAACTAGACAACTTGACAAGTTTGGGGTTTTCACAGGAGGAGGTAGCACTTATGATTAGAAAGGCCCCTATGTTGTTGGCGTTACCAGAGAAACTGATAGGCAACAAAATGGAGTACCTAATAAAGGAAGCCGGTTGTGATAAGATTGATGTGCTACAAAATCCAATTTTGCTAGCATATAGCTTGGAGAGCAGGCTGATTCCCCGGAACATTGTTAGAAAGCTTCTAATGTCGAAAGGACTTCCTGTGGCAAAAAAATTTGCTTCTTTTATGAAGCCAAGTGAGGATAAGTTTGTGAACAAGGTTGTCCTGCCATATGAACATGCTATTCCCGGTCTCCACCGAGCATATGTTGATGCTTCTACTGGGAAAATTGGGGGTGTTGAATAGTTTAAGAGTATCACAAGTTGACTTTCATGCAAGCTTGTATGCTGCATTTTAAATTTCACGGGTTAGAGTTTTTATTACTTTTTATATTATTTTTAGTTAAGTGTCACTTTGTAATGATTGTAAGATGGCTATCAACTATTAATTTTTTTCAGATTGATTGCTTAAATTTTATCTATGCTTAAACTTTTTGTCTTCATTTGAATCTGTATCGTTCTCTTTTCTCATTCATGTTGTGCTTTTATGAATATCAAATTGTTGGGTATTTTACCTATATATATATTAATTGAGTTATTGGCTTATTGCTATTCATTATGAGTTACAAATCTAATTATTTGTCTGAAAGTGTCCACTAGCTCCAGTTAATAGTCTTGTCATACTCGAGAGTGAGGCTATGGTAGTATGGTATTATGCATACCAAACATTAGTCTGTACTTTGGATCAATATATGTGTTCACAAAGTACAAATATTTGATCTGAACCGTTCGACATGTTCTCCATGTGAAAATGCCATTACAGACTAAATTTTTATTTTTTTTTTAGAATTTTTTTGGGGAAATCACTACTTTTGAATGGTCTAGGTACTTTAGAACAAGTGATTTTCTACCTATCTAAAAAAAAATAGTAAACAAATTCGAAAAAATGTAAAATTTGATTTACAAGTATATTTATATATGGTAATCATGTTGAATGTCTTAGATGACTATTTGAACTTTATAAACGGCAATATGAATCCAAAGTATGGACTAATATGTGCTAGGCAGGGTACCATAGCCTCACTCCATACTCAATATTAGTATCAAAATAATTTGCACTGATTTATTGACATGTTTATGAAACTTGTTGTGCCATTCTCCATTCGGATGCAATCATGTAAACCATACATGGGTCACGTATGCAATCTTATCCTTTATTTTTATTTTGAGAAGAATTATCTTTTCATTTGTTTTCTGAGTTAATTGGTGTTACTAATGGCAGTTTGTGTGTAAATTTACCATGATCCAAGGTGTTTTCCTTGCTGCTTTTCTTTGTTTCCTAATAAACTGTACAAGCAAGATTAGAAATCTCATAAATTTCATGTAGGGGTAAATTTGTCCAATTTAGAAAAAAAAAATATTTCTTAAGTCCATTTGAATTTTGATTTGAATCTCTACAGTGTATAGAAAATAGTTAGATGCACTTAATCTAAATTTTCTAGAATTTTTAGATCAATATATTAGGAATCATGACCTGAGTAGTCTAGTGCTGCCAAAATTGAATAGAAGTCAACTGATGTGTTGACTGAAATGAAAATTCACATTCTTATACAAATTTGATACAAGAAGGTCCTTAGAAATCCTTGAGGACATGTTAATAAACCTTCTTATAAACTTAGAAACTGAAAACTACACAATCCAGATGCAACTATTAAAAAGAAATCCAAATCAGATGCAATTTGTGAATTAGTGAATCTTGAAGAAACTTTTTTTAGCTCTTAGTTCATTCTTTGTTCTTAGATATTTTCTTGTCTTAATTCATTGTACTATATGATAAAATATCCTACTTCAAGATCAAAATACTGAGTAGACAGGTAACAAAATAAATGAAATACCAATTTCACCAAATAAGCATCAGATCCTGAATGAATTTTAATGAACTGGTAACATGATTAGTTGTCAGAATGTCAGTGCATTGTCTTTACGATTTCTTCATGCAATTACCCAATTCAAACTAGCAAACACCTCCTATACGAGTAGAAAGAATCAAATTTAATTCATTGAAAGTGTTCATCAGGTCTGATATTGGTCTGGATGAGAAGAAATGACCTGATTCAGGTTATCTCAGTGGCGTGATGAACACTGAGTGTGAGTTTATTCTCAGTTACCTTAAAGCGCCGCACCAAATCATAAGGGACTGAAGACATTGTGCATGATTGTCCCCATAAAACTAGATTTCTTGAGATAGCATGGAGCAAGGTCACTGTACCGAAGGGGATGGGGGATTTGGGCCTGAGAAGTTTAAAGGAGATGAACCAAGCCTTGGTACTTCAAATGTGTGGAAGATTACTTCAGGTGAGAACAGTCTGTGGGTAGCGATGATGGAGGCGAACTATTACCCCAGGGGGTGCTTTTGGGATGTGATGAGGAGGTACTCTGGTCAAAACTTTGGTGACAATTGGTTGATTTGAAGCCAGTTTTGAAAGATGACCTAATCTGGAGGATTGGTTCAGGGAGTAATATCTCCAAATTGGAATCAATTCAGAACCAGCAACAAGATAGAAAGGGATTTCCAGCAGCTGCAGCAATATTTTGGGTTCTCAACAGCTCTGAGCATATCAGTTAATGATGCAATCAAACTGGTTCCAGCACCGGCCAAATCTCTATTCTCAAATTTCCGTACCAGCTTGTACAGTTAGGAGTATACCAGTCTTCCTTCTCTCTCTATGGGGGCAAAATAGTCATATTTAAATAAAATATATGTTAACATCTAAATTTACAGTACAACCTTTCTTTCCTCTTTATATACTTGTGGAGCAAGCGAATCTATTAAAATTCTTCCTTTCCTTACCCCTCCCTTCCATTTTTATTTGAGTTTGTGAAGCACGCCCTAAGGGACAAGAGACATACTGTACGTGATTATCCATACAAAACTAGAATATTGCTTGAAAGGTTGGGCTGTTTGGACAACAAGGGGTAGGGTATAGAGTGAGATTGGGATTGTTCACTTTATTCTGGCACAAATTTTAACAGAGATAGGCCTAAGGGTAGACCATCTCCCTCTTGAATTCCCAAAGGCTTTTCTGGAGATAACTCAATAGATGTTTGAGGAGGAGATGAGTTACACATTATATTAGGCCTCGGCATTTCGCAGCATACCACCTCTTCGATGAAAACAAAAAGAATACCTTGGCAAAAATATCATGGTGTATTTGGCGTGCAAGGAATGAAGTGGTTTTCAAGGCCAAGAGAGCAACACCTGAAGGTATATTAATGCAGGTCAAGCTCATGGGTATAACTGGTAATGAACAGGTAACAGAGGAGGAATGTAAGGGACCAAACAACACAAAAGATTGAGGTACCGACTGGTACCAAGGTGGTGCTGATGGATGCCTCATGGGAAAGGTCAACCAAAACGGGATGGGGTATGACTCTCTATAGTGAACGTGGTAGATTGAACTCAGTGCAGTATGAACATGTATATGCTTCTGACCCAGGTACTGAAGCACTCTACCAGGTACTGAAACAGATACATTTCCGGTACGCTTCACAACCAGGGGTAAATTTTGCAATTTATTCGGATTGCCAGATACTGGTATCGGCTGTTAACAGGAATTGCATTGATGACCTTCTGATATGGAGAGTGGCCCACACAGTAGCGAAATGTGCTACATTGCTGACAAACTGCGAGCATTAACAACAGTCTCAAAGGCAGCGAGGGAAGTGGTACAGGAAGCACATCAGTTGGTAAATTGGGCAAGGAGAACAGGTCAATCTTTACAAGGGGTAAATGGGGAAGTAACCACACTGAATTTCACCCTGCAAACAAGAATCATAGAATGCAGGTTTTAAGTAGATGTTACTTTGTGTACCAGTATGATTAATTTTTGGGTTAAAAGTAGATTTATATCTCTGTACCAGCAGTTCTTTTAGTTTCTTACTGCAGGTTTAAATGCAGGTTTTTAAATTTCTGCTTTTCATACCAGTAGATTTAATTTGACATGTAGGGCTATATACCAGTATCAGTGACTTCAGTGTAATATTTTCCTGGTATCAATGAATCATGCCTATGGGCTTTTCCTGGTATACCATTTTAATTTTGTTCTGCTGGGAGCTAACCTCATCCACTACTGTTAATTAATATCATTATTAGTGATGTAATGGAGCATTGATCATAGAATTATTTATGTGAAAAGTGAATGAACTTTTAATAAATAATTCATGGCATATTATTTATAAATTGTTTATGACCATTTTTGTACAAATATTTCATTACTTCTCCTTTAGATTTGATTCGTGTAAAAAGAAAAAATGATCAATCATGTCCAGGAATAACCCTTTGAACCGTGGTCAAATCGGAGCCTTTTTATATAAAATAGTTCGATCCCATATGTGTAATAATAATAATAATAATAATTAAAATAATTATTTTGTAGATCTAACTTTAAAAAAATGTTATTTTGCTTTCTATTTTTATAATTCGTAGGATTTGCAACTTTGACCTTAGTCAAAAGATGTTAGCATTTTCGTTATCGTTAGGATTTTTTAAATAAGATTGTTAGACAATCTTACAAGGCTATAAAAAGACTTTAATGTATTATGTACAGGTAACAAATGAGTAAATTAATAAAATAATTCTTTCCTATACTCTTCTCTTTACATTAGACATGTATGGTATCAGATCGATGCCTTGTTTTTTCGGATTAAGACTCGGGCATAACATCTCGGACGGCCGAGATCTACACTAACAAATGACCTTTGAATAGTTGAATAGTTGAATGCTTACATGTAGAAAGGACCTCTCAAACATCATGTGATGTTAATTTATCCATAAGAAATCTGTACCAAGTACCATATATTGTTCCAAGTAATGGTACTGGACAATGATTCCTATTAAAAAAAATTCAAATTATAATTAACCAGTCAGCATCTTTGATTTTTTACAAACAGCCAGCCAATTAAAAAATATCAGTGACATCAATCAATCTAAAAAAATTAATGGTTAGTCTCCATTTTACTAATCATTACAAAGTGACAATTGCCCAAACAGAATAAAAGAAGGGTACTCAAAAAATATAACCCGGTGAAATCTAAAATGCTGCATTTAAGCCTGCATGAAAATCATTCAACAGTACCACCAATTTTCCCAGTAGAAGCATCAGCATATGCTTGGTGGAGACCGGGAATAGCATGTTCATATGGCAGAACAAATTTCTTTAGAAACTCCTTCTCACTTGGCTTCATAAAAGAAGCAAATTTTTTATTTGCCACAGGAAGTCCTTTGGACATGAGAAGCTTTCTAACAATGGTCCGAGGAATCAGCCTGTTCTCCAAGCTATATGTGAGCAAAGCTGGATTTTGCAGCACATCAATCTTATCACAACCGGCTTCCTTTATCAGGTACTCCATTTTGTTGCCTACCAGCTTTTCTGGTATCCGCAACACATTAGGGGCTTTACTAATCATAAGTGCTACCTCATCCTGTGAAAGCCCCATAGTTGTCAAGTTACTTAGCCTTGCATCTATGGTGTGTTGCTTCTGATAGCTGACCGTAAATAATGCATTGAGAAAATTTGTTGATGATCGAGCAACGCCTAATTTTTCAGCCCTCTCAACTTCCATTTTGAAAACATCAGGCCTAGATGAGATCAATCTAGGAGCTGCTATCATCAGCTGGGTAATTTGACGAGGAGATAAACCACATTGCTCATGAAGAAAACATAAGTTGGGCATGAACACCCTTTCCAAGCTTCTATGTAAAAGGTCATTCCAGGGGGCTTTCAATATCATAGAAATATTCTCTACCGATCCAAGAACCCCAATGAAGAAGTCAATCTTTTGTACAAAATTGGCCCTAAAATTATTAGGGTTCCTCGCAATGAAACATGAGATGTCTTTGATAGAGAAGCCGAGCTTTTGTAGCTTGGCAATGTTTGGTCTCAGTGTCTTCTCCACTTGGGAGCATAGGATGCGAGGTTCCCGGGACACGGCGGTCTTTATATCCGACTCGCTTATGCCAATTTCTCTCAGGAACCGGGGCACTGCGTCGGCTTTATCGAAGGACTTGAGGTGCTGGACATATTTGGAAGCTTTGAGTGCCTTTTCGGAGGAAAGACCACAGGATTGGACGAGGTATTGTACAGCGAACGCTTGAGGGGGATTTGGATTTGGGGGCGAGGCTTGAGTTGAGGAGGAGGCGAGTGCTGTGCATGTAGTCCGAATCTGATTGAGGCAATGAACATGAATATGAATTCTCCCGACAAATAGATTCATAGACATTGTCAGTTGTCACTGAGCTGAGCTTGTAAATTGAAAGGCGACTGTGCTTGGCAGCTGTTGGAGATTTTTGTGTGCCAAAAGCCAAGAAATTCTTCATAGGCTACGTAGTGGGCTCAAGACCAAAAGGCTTCCTGGACCCATTCTCAACCTCGAGTTCGAGAAACCCCCACGACAGCCCAATAAGACCTGCCACGATGACCTCCTAGAGCAAGCTTATGCAAAGCTCGGAATGGTCCCTGCATCTATGGGAACATTACCGCATCAACATGACTGTTATGCACTTGTTAGGCCACGTAGGTGCAGTCTTGTCATCGCCCATGAGATACAATTACCGGATGACTTATATAAGACCTCAAACTCAACCGAGTAAGAGGACGAAAACTTTGAACAAAAGAGAGGTGTTAAAAGAAAAGAGTCTGAATACCTCACTATCTTTCTGTTTCGGGAACTGACAACCTGTATTTTTATTCTCAGTCTGTTTCCTCAAAGCAGGACGAGTTCAAACCAAGAATCTGACCCATAGGTACTCTCTCTGATAATACACGTATCTATATCAAAAAAGAAAAGAAAAAAACAAATGCCGATAAATTGACTTTACCTTGGTGAACTGACAAATTTATTCTATTGACTGTGTTTTCAATTAAAACTCAGGTTTTTGTTTTAATAAATAAATAATTTATAGTATATTTAATAGATGACTTACCTAAGTTGTGTAATTTTGAATAAATGTAAGGGTCCAATTGTAAAAGTGTATTGAGGCTGTCAGTTAGAGAATGTTGTACAGGGTCCAATTGAATGAAATTCATTTCTCCACATTCTCTGTATCTTCTTTACAAATTCCTTTAATACTTAAAAAAAATGTTTAGTTTTTTTATCTCTTTGAATTTGTACAATGAAAGATAAATTAACCACCATCACATACTTCTTTCGGACCCCACCCATCAGCCTCACTTTCTATTCCTGCCCCTACCCTTTTTTGAAAAGAAAAGAAAAACATAAAAATAAAAGAAAATTGAGGAAGATTTAGAAAGATATTTATGGAATTTTAAAGGTTAAAGGTTAAAACCACGCAAAGTTTTATTTGCTTGTTATTACAACCATCAGTCATTGACCCAATCTCTTACTGGATTTTATCCAAAGCGATTTAAACCATACGTTCTTCATTAAGATTCGTGTAAACAAGTATAGAACGAATCTGAACAGTTTACACGAACTTTGACGTAGATCAAATGGTTTAGACCCTGCTTTGGATAAAACCTTGTCTAAATCCCTGGGACGAAATTCTCACCACCCATCTCCCGACTCCCAATCCAATCCCCGTTGACAATTTTATCCCTAAAATAAAAAAAGGCATGATTACATAGAGAAGCACTGGGATTAGAGAGAGATTAGGGTAAGGAATGGTGGGACCCCAGAGGCCAGTGATAGTGCTCTTTGGTTCGTCAATCGTACAGTTCAGCTTTTACAAGGGCGGCTGGGGTGCTACTCTCGCTGATCTCTATTCTCGCCAGGTCTTCTTCTTTCTTCTCTGTTTCTTTTGATTTCCTCTTCTCTGATTTTGTCTGATTTTGTTCAATGAATGAAGGCTGATGTGGTGTTGCGAGGCTATGCTGGATGGAATTCAAGGCAAGCGCTTCAGGTTCTTACCACTGTCTTTCCCAAGGTAAAATCAAATGCTTTCCAATAAATACTCTCCAATTTCATGTAATAACCACTGAACATGGTTGTTATTTTTGCAAATTGCTACAATCTAAGATCTTATGTTATGTAATTTTCTACTAAAACCAGGATTCAGCAGTACAGCCTTCTCTAGTGATAGTTTATTTTGGTGGGAATGATTCGTGTAAACGGCATCCCTCCGGCCTGAGTCCACATGTGCCTCTGTCAGAGTACAAGGAGAACATGCGCAAAATCGGGCTTTACATCAGGGTACTCCACACTTGATTTATCTATTCTCAATTTTCATTTTCTTTTGAAGCAAATTTTGTTGTTTAGTTGTATGAAGTAGAGATTATTACTTCAATTATGGTTTGTGGTTTGCAGAACTTTAGCCCAAATTAAGAATTACTTGACTGAATGTCCAAAATTAGGAATTGCGTTATGTAGAATTTGAATAAATTCCAGGTTAATTGCAAATTTAAACTGACAAACCTTGTTTGGGATTACACTAATGCTTATTGAGTGCTTTTAATTTCTGATACATAAGCAACTTCACAATACAAACACTATTTTTCCTTTTGCCTCAAAATGAATGCCTTATGTGAATTGTACTAATGCAGGGTTTATCCGAGACTACGCGTGTAATTTTCCTTAGCTGCCCTCCAGTCAGTGAGAAAATGCTCGTTGAATCAACAAGGTAATTTATCAAACTATAACTTATTGTATTACTTTCACACTTTCAGTTTAGACATACGTGCGAAGCTATTTAATTGATTGTTTTTTTCCACTTGAATTAGGACAATTGAAGCATGTAGAGAATACTCTAACACTTGTATAGAAATGTGTAATGAATTGAGTCGTACAGACCCAAGCTTCAAAGTTATCGACATGTTTAGTGCAATACAAAAGCGCCGAGACTGGGCGGATACATGCTTTATGTAAGTTCACATACATGAGTGAGGCTATGGTACTATGCATAGCGCATAATAGTCCGTACTATAGATCTAGTAGATGGATGGACCACACCAACCTATCTTCTAGCCGTAATCGATAAGAAGGAAATATCATGGCATGTCAAAGCAATCTTCCTATTCACCTGAATGGATGGAGTGAGTTATTTTCATTTTCAAAGTCTAAACAATCGACATGTGAACTTGGATTTTCATTTAAAAATGTACTTGGAGATCACATTTTACAATTTTTACAATTTTTTACTAACTTCTTAGATAGTTAGAAAATCACTTGTTCTAAAATTTGTAGACCATTCAAAAGTAGTGATTTTCTATCTTTGTAAAAGATAGTAAAAATATTCTAAAAAATATAAAATTTAGTCTGCAAGTACATTGTTATATGGAGATCACGTTGAACCGTTCGGATTGACTATTTGGACTTTGAAAAAGAAAATATTGATCCGTAGTACGGACCAATCTGTGCTATGCCTAGTACCATAGCCTCACTCCACATACAATAACAATAGTGCATTAAAAAAAGACACAGCTTGGTTTTTTTGCATGTTGATAATTTTTAAAAATTAACTGATGCAGAGAGGATGGAATACACTTCTCAGCAGTGGCAAGTGACATACTGGCGGCAGAGATATTGAAGGCGATAAGTGAAGCAAAATGGAATCCTTCTCTGTATCTGACTAATCTCCAAACCGAGTTTGAAGATGTCATGTATCCTATCCAACCTCTCATGCAATAAGCCGATTAGTTGTTTATTTGCATCACTATCCACCCCCCCCCTCCCAAAAAACAGTGAAGGAATTTTTTTTACAGTTGCTTCTCCCAAGGGCGGGCTAGATTATTATCTTATTGGAGTATGTGGATAGACTATTATTGCTTGAAAATATTGAATATTGAAATAATAAATCAGATTTCAGCCTAGTTGTTGTAATTGTTTTGTTTCTTTTAACACTTTTTTTTATATGTTTACAACAACTTTTTGTTTTTAGAAGTTTGAAAAAATTACATTTTAGAGGCTTTTCTGATAAGAAACTTTAAATTTTGTCAGTGTCACTTTGGTATTTTCTTTTTATCTATTATATTTTTATCAAATCAAGCCATTACTTCTTAATCCTACTTTCTACCCACTTTTTGAATGCCAAGTATTTGTTAAAAATTGTGATGAAATTGAAAGAAAGATTTCATTGATTAATTGTTCATGATTTTACAACACATTTCTAAATTCTATTTATAATGTATACAAGGCTCAAAGAACAGTTGCTGTTTTTTTTTTTGAGAGTGTCTTCTATGGACATAAGAATCTATTTGTAAAATGAACATATTTTTATTTTCAAAGTTCAAACAATCGATCCGAACTGTTCATCTTGTTCTTCATATTAATATGTGCTTGGAGACCAAATTTTACATTTTTCTGAATTTTTTTACTATTTATTAAGATGGGTATAAAAAATATCAAATTCAGACCATTGAATTTTATACTCATCTTAATAAATAGTAAAAAAATTCAGAAAAATGTAAAATTTGGTCTCCAAGCACATATTAATATGGAGAACAAGATGAACAGTTCGGATCGACTGTTTGAACTTTGAAAATAAAAATATATTCATTTTACAAATAGGTCCTTATGTCCATAGAAGACTGTCTTTTTTTTTTTCGTATCTGGTAACCTTGCTTTTTCGGAAGGATAGGGTTTAATTGGTAAAAGTTGCATTGGGTTTTGTTAAATGCACCCAGAACTAGCATCTCCAACAGTATTGAATAAGCTTTGATTTGAATTCTTCAAGTTCTAAGAAGTTTTTACTCTTTTTTGTACAAAAACATCCCATGATATGACATAAATGAAAGAGTTAGATTCAAGTTTCAAATTAATTATAATACGAGTATTGATTTTAAAATTTTTAATCTTGGGAACTAAAATAAGAGTTCAGTTCATACTTTTATTCTAGAACAATAAAACTGGTGAAAAATCAAGAAAATTGAGAAGGCAGCACCTTACTTCGGTGAAGACTTTAAATTAATATATAGACTAACAAATTAATGCTTCTTCTTCTCCTCAAGGAATTAGAAATTTGTTGTTCTTTATTTTTTGTTCAATATTGGACGCTACATTTTATAGAACAATGTTGCTATGTTTTATTTAACTACAACAAACAAAAACAACCTGAAAAAATGAAGAAAAAAAAAGTGCTTGAATCTTAATTAATTCACACTTTCAGGAAATTGCATGCCAATCTCTGTAAATCTAAGAACTGTCTCTCTCCTTGCTAGCCGAGTATTCGATCATCCCATGGATAACCCGTCATGCCAAGGCACCCCGCAATGCACACAAAACGAGTGGTTGCATTGCCGGCACTTTGACATCATCACTTCGGGAATTTCCTTTTTCTTTATGGTGCACTGGCAAGTAATACCCAACAAGACGCATCGTCGTTTAATCATGGACTTGTTTCCATGGTGACCCGCTTCATCTGTGATCAATGTGGCGCAGTCTTGGAACGGGCACTTAACCTTGTTTTATCCAATTATTGATTCACTCATTAAAACACCCCATTGATCAAATATTTCGGGTTCGAGGATCTTTTGACATATGTCGGGCTCGAAAACCCCTTCTTTGCATGTCGGGGCAATGAATTTGTGCAAGACATTCTGTTATCTTTATCAGGAGGTGTTGTGTTACACATTCTATGCAGAATGTATGCCTACAAGGCTTAATATTGAATCCACTGGAATTAGGCAAATATTTCATGCAAATTTTGCAATAGAACACATCGCTTGTAGGTACAATTTTAGCGACTTGTTGATACTCTGTTTCAGTTAAAAAGAAAAATAAAAGAATAGGTAGTTAGATAAGTTGATTATATTTTGAAGGGGTTTGTTTTTGAAACTATGTATATGTATTATAACTTAAATCTATAAAATATATTGGTAATTTTTGCTTCTTTATTGGTAATTAGTGCAGTAACATTTAGCCTTCCACAGACAATATACAGTAATTGGGTTGAGAATTCACCAAAAAATAATAATTAAATAAACGGAAAAGATATAACAACATCTTATTTTAAAAATAATACAGTTTTTTTATGTTCAGAATAGTTAAAACATATGATGTTGTGTTCTTGAGTTAGTTTTCTTTTCAATTAGTTAATTCTAATATCACAGATTCAACAATATATAATTGAATGTAATACTGTGCAAATAGACAAGAACAGGGGAAAAAAAAACATATCATATAAAAAAATTAAGATCCTCAACAAAACCCTGATTATTTATCTGGAGACGGTTCCTATATCGCTTTACTGCTATGCGCCATTGAGAGTAAACACTCAACCGAAGATTGGCTTTGCACTTGTCGGGCTCGAGCAACTCATTGCAGCTGTCTTGCGGACATTTCAGCGAGACCGCAAAGCCGCTCTGCAACTTTGTTTGCACATATTGACTTAAACATTCTCTGCAGAATGTGTGTGAACAACTGATCTTCCTACCATTGTTCTTCTGACAAATTTTACAAGGGTTGCTTTTGTCTGCAACCAATTTTGAGATTATATATTAACATCATTTTTCCATAGATATTATTACTACATTACCAAAATCTACAAATTCTATGAAACTATAATTTCTCAGTATATTTGTTTAGCTTATTTGATGATAGCTAATATTAATTTTGGCAACATGATCTGTATTTGTCGATATCTCACGCTCGAAGTTTTTGCTTCCCGGTGCCATGCACCACTTATTGTACACAATGGACCAAATGATCGTCTTGCAAATAATTGGGTCAAGCAACACTTCACAGCCATCAGTCGGGCACTTGAGTGTTACCACACCTTGCTTCGGCTCTGATTGCGCATGTACTCACTCAAACACTTGCTGCAGAACAAGTGCACGCAACCGATCCTTGTTCCGGCATTGTTACGGAAAATTTCACATTGTTGAATTGAGCCGAAAATTTCACATTGTTGAATTGAGCCAGGTGATATCGGAGCAACAACCATTTTTCTTTCTTTTTGCTGAATTTGGTTTGAGAGTTAGTGTACAGGAAGAAAGGCTATGAATTTTGGGTTTCAACAAAGAAAGGAAGAAAAGATGCATGAGACTTGTAAAGATGTAGATTGAACATATTTATTGTGAAATATAAAAATATAAATTTTATTTAAAAAAATATGTCAAAGAAAGAATATAAATAAGTCTTGATTTAAGCCTTGAGACTTTCATGATTATTTTTTGCTATTATTTTTAAACTAAATATCGATTAAAAAAACAAATAACTTTTGATATGGCCATGTCTCTGCTTTCTTTAATGCTATCAATTAATGTCAAAGTGTATTATGTTTATCTAGATGGAGATACAATATTTATGTCTTTTCTTTAAATGGAAAAGAGAAACCATAGATATGGATTTGTACAAAAGTAAAAATCAAGGGGTTCAATGGAGAAATCTTGCACGGATACAGAGGTCAAAGCCTTATCTAGAATATAACAAAATGATTTTATTTCCTGCAAATATATAATATACATAAAAAGAAACAATATCCAAATGTTTACAAAAATAAAATTATGAATTTTACAATCACATACTAAGTGCCACTGACTTGCTTTAATGTTTTTTTTAAAAAAAAAAAAAAAAAACACCTTTCAGTAAAAAAACTGTTATTTGAAATATTTGTAGTTAGCATTATTTTGTTACTTTTATATATAAAAAAGCTGCTGATTTTTTTATTTTTTAAATACACATATCCAAGGAAATTTGTTGTTGTTGTTGTTGTAATATTCAAATATATGTTGTTATGACTTATATTTTGTTTGTTAAACCCGTTATATGACTAAGAAATATTAAAATATTCAAGATTGTATGACACTATTCAGATTTATTTTTTTGGTTATGGATTGAATTAAATTATTACAAGTGACCGTCTTCATTTCAACTCTGTTGACTCAACCCCAAAAAATATTAAGTCAATTTCTGATTTTGTCAATATTTTTTTGAAGTTTACTAAGAATAAATTAAGGCCTGGTCAACCGAGTGACTTGATCATTTTTTTTTCTTTTAAAAATATAGATGGATAATGTATATTCCTCATCTAATAAATTTCGTAATTCCAAAGTCATATGATACAAATGTTATTTTATTATAACTTTATAAGTATCAAATATTCATAAAAATGTTTAGCTTACTATGATTCACATTGTTCAATTATCTTGTATTTCTTCATAGTAGTCCGAATTACCAATTAGGAATGGCAACGAGCTGGGTCTAGCTCGTAATCGACTTGTTTATTTACTAAACGAGCTGGATTGAGCTTAAATCTCAGCTTGTAATCGTTATGAGTCAGTTTGCGAGCTGGATCGAGCTTGCTTACTAGATCTGATTGAAACTTGTTTTAAGAAAAAAATAAATTTTACAAATTTTTTAGACTAAATTGGATCGAACTAGACAGCATAAAATGTACACAAATTCATACCTAACTGAGCTAAGTCCTAGCTTGAACTCGTTTAATCTGGACTAAGCCACTAATGAGCTAGCTTGTTAACAACTCGACTAGCCCAGTAACAAGCGAATTGTTATCGAGCGAATCAGATACAAGTTACGATTGAGCCACGAGCTACGAATATATTGTTTTGAAATTTTAATGTCTCATTTTAAAAATATATCCAGATATATAGTTTTAGTTATTTGTTCGTCTTTCATACTTTAAAGTTGTATTAGATGTTAATTTCTCTATAGATGCCATTTTCTTTGGTATCACTCGTAAAATAACTGATGTCAATTTGTATTTTTCATTTGAAGTTTATTTAATTAGTTTAATAATATTTATTTAGTTTACTGTGATTGATAATGATATAGTATATCAAGACAGGACATATATTGCGTTTCAAGTCTAAAAGTTGGTTTGATGGTCAGTTAGAGCCGTTCGATTTGCTTTAACATTTTGTGCAGAAAGCTTTAGGATTCGTGCTATTTAAATGCAAATGCATTTCTATGAAGTGACCTTTGTTTAATTCGGACATGAGACATCTAAAATAAACAAGTGTCGGAATTAATATAAATATTATTGGGCTAACTTTAAATTGGGCCCAGTGAACTGGGTCGGATTGTATTTGCATATCTGTTTTAACCTGAATGTCCCTTTAGTTTATGGAATGAACTATTGTGATTTTTTTTTTGTTATTTTAGAAGCATAATCCTGTCTTTTCAGAAATAAAAAAATTAACGGTTGGATGTCAAAAGGTTCTGGGCCCAATTGGTAAAATACTGGTAATTGTGCATACAAGAATTTGGCCCAATTCATTTTATTTTGAAACTCTCTTTTCTTTCTCAATTTGAATTTTGAACGAGAGGAGGGATCCAATTACACCATATTTTGGTAACATTATATTACATTCTACATTCTCAAAGTTTTTAAAGTTTAAATAGTCGATCTAAACCGTTTAACATGATTTCCATATTAAAATGTGCTTTCCCACCAAATTTTTTATATTTTTTATATTTTTTTTAATAAAATTGTTGTTTTCATATAATTGAATTTTTATAACTATCTTAATAAATAGTAAAAAATTCAAAATATATATAAAATTTGATTACAAGCGCATTTCAATATATCCATCATGTTAATTTTAATCAACTGTTCAAATTTTGAAAATATAAAATATAATTTGATGTCAAAAAAAAAAAAATGCAGGTTGATCTCTACTCTTTGAACAAACCAGAACCTAGTGGCACTAAAGAAGTTGGACCAATTTCTGGTAAAAAGATATCTTTTTTTGTCCGTTTATATTTAGACAGACTGATATCACTGGAATACTTATCAATAAGGACATCTCCAGTTGTGCTACAAACGTAGATAATACAAACGACAGTACTATTTACCAATCAATTTTTCACCAAACATTTTGACATGGAAATATGGAATTGTTAATCTACAAATTAAAGTAATATATTGCCGAAATGAAGCATCAAATATTTCTTTGTCAATATTGTAGTCTTTAAATTAATATTTACTAGTTTTCTTAGAATAAAAAATTCTTAAATATAATTGCCATCTCAATTTGCATTTTGAACAAATGATCTCATCATTACCTAGTGGCACAAAAGAACTTGGACAAATTTCTGATTAAAAAAAATATTATTTCTGACAACTATAAAAAAAAAATACTTTATTATCTCTGAAAAATATATTCGAAATATAATTGCCATCTCAATTTGCATTTTGAATAATTAAATCATGAATCCGTAAATTAGCTAGTGGCATGCACTAAAGAAGTTTGGACAAATTTCTGAAAAAAAAATCTCATTTTTTGTCCGTCTTGTCAAACTGAATATATGTCACACGTATTTTTTTCAGCAAGAATTAATATCTCAAATTTTGTCAAACAAAGAGATAATACAAACGAAAATATATTTTACCAATTAATTATCACCAAACATTTGATATGAAATTGTTAGAATGTAAAGTGTTAGATTGTAGAAAATAACTAAAAAAAAAAACTCTGTGATCAACTTTGCAACGATGTTCAATGCTGAAAAAAAAAATATTTTAAGGTTTAAAAACCGTTTTATAACACGGAACGGTTAAAAAAAGCATTCTATAGCACTGATAGCATTATAACTTTTATAATCCAAAAATATTACAGTGCATTATTTAGAATTCTAAAAAAAAAACACACTACTTTCACAGTTACTAGAATAATTTTAATCAGTAACGGCCTATATCAGCAAGTCAATAAAGTTCTTCTATGCTATTGAAAAAATTACGTCAACTTTGTATAAAATTAAAAATTTAACTACCTTTTTATAATAATATATTTTTTTTGAAATATAATTGCCATTTGAATTTAGATCCTTGAACAAACCAAAGTTGGACAAATTGCTGGTAAAATATCTCAATTTTTTTGTCCGTTTGAGGCCGGCTGGATACATCATACCTGTCACATTGTCACTTGCATCCAAATGGACATCTCCAGTTTTGTTTTAAACAGAGATAAGTCAACGACAGTAATATTTACCAGTCAATTTTTCACCAAACATCTGACACAGACTTGTTCTTTGTATTTTCTAGGATTCTGTAGCTAGGGGTAGACTTGGACTCTCTCTCTCTCTTTCAGTCTTTCTTCTCTCCAACCTCAACAAACCAAGATATGGTCATGAACTCATGATCATAATTAATTAGATTCTCAACTTAAATTAAACAATTAATATGTAATTATAGCAATATATTGAAAGTTGACGCGTGTCTTTTTTCTTAATTAAGCAATACTATTAAAATAAAATAGAGCTGTCAGAATACTCAATCATACTTGCATCTCAATTAAGGAAACATAATGAAAACAGACGCGTGGCCTATTACTAAACCATAATTTTATGGATTCTTTCATTCCAGAATTAGTTGATGGAGCTTGTATCACTAATTATTGAGAGGTGAAGGAGTAAATATATCCTATTCTCACCAAATACATACACACACGTACGGTACGTATACGATATACGACTATATATTGACCATTGTCATGAAATGTACCATTTCTATTATATTAAATATGTATCATCGTAGAAATATGTATATACAGAGAGAAATTGACTAATATGTTTTCGCTAGTGCTTCGGCCAAAGTGTTACTGACTCAAATTTCAAAATTTTATATTTTTTTATATTCGAAACTTCGAACTAAGTAGCTCGGTAAATTGGTTATATATTGAACTTGCAGAATATCAATTTTTACGATTTTTGAATTTTTTTTTTTTTTTTTACTATTTTTTAGGATTTATGAAAGATGACGAAAAATTGCTTAAAAATAAAAGAAAATTGTCAATATTTAATTATGTCATCTTTTTGCCATCTTTCATAAATCATAAAAAATAGTAAAAAATTATAAAAATCTTAAAAGTTAGTATTCTACAAGTTCAATATGTAACCAATTTATTCAGTTACTTAGTTCGAAATATATAACCAATTTATTCTACAAGTTAGTATTTCGAATATAAAATTTTGAAATTTGAGATGGTAGCACTTCGGCCAAAGTGCTACTGACTCAAATTTAAAATTTTATATTTTTTTATATTCGAAACTTCGAACTAAGTAGTTCAGTAAATTAATTGGTTATATATTGAACTTGTAGAATACCAATTTTTATGATTTTGGCAAATTTTTTTACTATTTCTTATGATTTATAAAATATGACAAAAAAATGCTTTAAAAAAATTGCCAATATTTAATTATCTTTTTGTCATCTTTCATAAATTATAAAAAATAGTAAAAAATTCTAAAAATCTTAAAAGTTGGTATTCTACAAATTCAATATATAAACAATTTACTGAGTTACTAAGTTCGAAGTTTCAAATATAAAATTTTGAAATTTGAGTTGGTAACGGAAAACATATTAGTCAATCTCTCTCTATAGTTGGATCTCAATTTACATGGTTGTGACAAATTTGAAACTGAAATAACGCGCATAAGAATCTGTAAGAATCTGGTCAATTAAGGTTATACTATTAATTAACTAATTACTTTTTTCAATCATTCTTTCGCTAATATTCTTCAAACTTTTGGTTTTGGGTTAGTTAAAATATGTTTCAAACATAATGAAGTTGAAAAGTTCATTTACTTTTCAAGATGTACTGAAATTGAAAAATAATTTATAAATATCTATATGGAATATTCATGATGTGTGGAGTTGTTATATAAAATTTCTATTCAAACATAACATAACCAAATCGATAGAAAAGTTTATTTACTATGTATGTACTGAAATTTAAAAATAATTTATAAATAGTTTAATATGGAATATTTCAAGATGTATGACTTGGAGTTATTATTTGAACTTTCTATTCAAACATAATCAAGTTGAAAAGTTTATCTACCAAGTATGTACTAAAATGAAAAAAAAAATTGTAAGTAGTTCAATATGAAATCCAGCAGGATGTGTTGAGTTGGAGTTGTTATATAAATTTTCTTCATACCCAACAAATAATACATCAAATTCTTACCAAATACCATGCAAATATATATTTATCAAACAATGGTTAGCTGGCAATATGACACTAACCTTTCAAAAAATCAATCCTACCAATTAAATACTAGTTTTGACGATTTAAATGGTCACTATATGGTCAGCATTTAGCCTAAACTATTTATTACAATATCTGTTTTTGACAACACTTGTTAATATTAAGTTAAAAGAAGTTTTAAATTTCGAAAAAGAAAGTAAGAAATATATCTAGATTGGTTGTATATATCAATTTTCATTCAATTAGAGTGTGACTTATAGTTTATCAAAATGTCATTATTAATGTTGTGATTTTCAAGTCATTTAATGAATGGTGACACTCGCATCAAATTTTATTATAATATATCATTTATATATAATCATGCAAGCATCATGTTGAGAGGATTAAAATATCTTATATTTTTCATGTTTCATCGTGTCTCACATCTTTTATCTTTATTTTCAAAATCTAAACAATCGATCTGAACCGTTCAACATGAACTCCATACTAAAATATGCTTGTTGTCCAAATTTTATATATTTTTTAATTGTTTTACTTTTTTTAGATAGATAAGTTATCGTTGTTCCTGGACCATCCAAAAATATTGATTTTGTACTTATCTAAAATAAATATTAAAAACATTTAAAAAAATATAAAAAATTTGGTCTCCAAGCAAATTTCAATATAGAGATCTTGTTGAGCTGTTCGGATCAAATATTTGAACTTTGAAAACGTAGATAAAGAATGTGAGATATGATAAGACATGAAAGACACGAAGTATTTTGAACCCTCCTCGTATTATATTATATAATATGCATAATATTAAGCTAATTATTGTTTTTTTAATTATAAATAATATTCAACACAGTTTTCAAAATTATAGGTTAATTACAAGTCAATAAATTCCCACCCAAAATAATCTAGCTAGTTTATTGTTGGTAGGGACAAACTTTCAGTTGGATAATGTGGATTAACTATAGAAGCTGGTTGGGTTTATGCTATGAAGGAACTTTTACAAAAAAATAAGAAAATTAAGAAAACTCCTGGAAATAAGTTAAATTTAATGAACATGAAGTCAAGTAATTTGACTATATATAGTTTCTGTGGCATGCTTTCTATTTTTTTTTTCTAACTATATTTAATTTGGTGGGAAAGTGAAGTAGCTAGAATTTGAATTCAAAAATTTCGGCTATACATATATAGAACAGAATTATCAATTCTTAGAAGTAATCAATGGTTGGAATTTTACAATGCTAATTATGTTATATTTTTCTGGAAAAAATAAGGATCATGTCCTTATTTGTATATTGTTAATTTTAAAAAAGCGGCTCATATTTTGAACTAAAATGATATGTCTTACAAAAGTTTCACATGTGACTCAGAAATTCTGTGTCGTTAATTAAAGAAATTGATATAACTAAAAATATAATTTAAAAGAAAAAAATAAAAACAATGATAAAATTAATAATTTAAGCAATTCCAATTTATGTCTAAAAATTCTAGCACCTCTCTCTATTTTATGAATTGTAATAAAAAATTTTAGTTACCATCTTAATATTTCAAATTTGATCTAATTAACCTTATCAACAATATTTGAAAAATTAAGTCCTTAGCATTTTCTCAACTCTGAGCTGCACATAACCAGTTTGTCTATGCATCTTACCCTCTTAAATTGACCTCGTAATTCTCATTTGAACCTATGTTGTTTTAGTGTTGAGAATTGTATAATTTCAATTTTTTAGTATGATCTATATAAATAATTGATGAGTCATACATATTAATATTTTTGTTGTCAATCTGAACTGTTTAACATGATTTTCATATGAATATGTACTTGCAGACCGAAGTTTATATATATATATTTTTTAAATATATTATTTTTTAAGATAGGTAGAAAATCACTTGATCTGAAAATTCTTGACCATCCAAAAACAGCGATTTTCTATCTATCTTAAAAAATAGTAAAAATATATATATATATATATATATATATATATATATATATATATATATATATAATTCGGTCTACAAGTTCATATTCATATGAAAATCATGTTAAACAGTTCGGATTGATTGTTAGAATTTTGAAAATGAAAATATTAATCTGTATTACAGGCTAAATCATGATATGCATAGTACCATAGACTCCTGAACTGTGCAAGTCGCCTCAAGTCATGGATTGAGCTGCGTGGATGGTAAGTTTTTAATTTTTCAATTATCGATGGTAAAGTCATAATTTTGTAATATTAAGATGGTAACCTGGATGAATTGTGAGATCAATGTTAGGTTGTCAGTCAATTATATATATTAATTAGTAAGTTCTTTGAAAGGCATTTGTACATAAAAATGGTAAAGAAGGTATTAATTACTTCAAAATTCAATATTGTATATATCAATTTTCATTTAAATAGAATGTATGATGCGCCGTATATACATCAATATCCATTAAATTAGAATGTGATTGATTACTTGTCAAAATGTACTTATTAATGTTGTGATTAAGTCATTAAATGAATTAATATTTAATGGTGACACTTGCATCAAGTTTTATAATATTTTTATTGTGTATATATATTACACATATGATATATATGCATAATATATAAGCTAATTATTGTTTTTTTTCCTTTTCAAATTATAATATTTTTAACAGTTTTTTTTTAATTTTAAGTTATTTAAAACTATAAAAGCCATCAATAAATCCCCACCCAAAATAATCTAGCTAGTTAATTAATTTATTCTTGGTTGTGACGAACATTCAGCTGAATAATGCAGATTAATTAGAAGTGTGCTTCCTCACAACTCAATTTGCAGCTTCTGCGAAGATTTAAAAAAAAAAAAAAAACTAGAAGTATATGCTATTAATACTCAACCTTTTAAAAATACTTAAGTATACTTATCACTCATGGAAATAAGTCAAATGCAATGAACATGAAGTCAAGTAATTTGACTACATTTTACGTGGCAAACACTCTATTTTTTCTTAACTAATAATTGGTAGGAAAGTAAAATATAATTTGAATTCAAAAATTTCGGCTATAGATAGTGTTAGAACCAAAGTTATCAACTCTTCGAGATGTACGTAATAGTGGTTGGAATTTTAGAACGCTAATTATGTTTTATTTTTCTATAAAAAAAAATAAGATCATGTACTTATTTGTATACTATTAATTTGAAAAAATGGCTCAGAAATTTCACATGTGACTCAGAAATAATTCTGTGCCGTTAATTAAAGAAAATGAAAGAACTAAAATATATTCAAAATAAAAAAGAAAAAAATTGAGAAAACTAAAATAAGTAATTTCAATAAGCGTATACTCTTCATCACTCCTCATCGATTGTGATTTGATATGATTTCACATCTCTCTCCATTTTATGAATTGTGTGATCAACATATTCTTGTCAATCATTTTTTTTTTTTTTGCAATAGCAGAATTCCACCTGTTTCATTTTGAAACAATGTTCATACAAAACTGTGCATAATATCAAATATTCACTTATTCTAAACTACTGGAACAACATCCATCTAACAAGCACAGAATCCACAAAACAAGATAACAAGGTAACAAAATAAAACCCACTAATATCAATCACTAATAGCAATGACACTAGGAGAAGAAAATGATCCAGTATCAACTAGAGACCAATCAGAAGACAACAATCCAACTGCCTCATCGATGGCTTCAGATATCTCCCTTCAATTATATTAGTGAGTTCTTATTTGAAAGTCATTTGTCCATAAAAAGGTCAAAAAGGTATTACTTCAAAATTCAATAACATCACATGTTCATTTCATTTGAATTTCTAGAAAAGTAAAAGAAAATACTCTAATTTGTCGATTTTGTATTGGTTTGCTTGTGGAAAAGCCAAACTGATGCCATAGCTTTGTTTAGAAAATTATGTTATTTTCCTGAGAAAAGAAGAAGAAATTCCAAAGAGATGATGTCTCTGTCTGTAAGGTGGGTGTAGTGGAAAAGGAATAAACAGGACCTTTAGATTTTGAACATTTTGAAATTTTGGATCGTTCTCTCTATTGGAAAAAAATTATATTATCCGGTTCAAAATAAACGGTATAAACTTGTCAACAATTTTTCTCTGTCATGATTAGTCGGTTATTGTCTAAATCTATTATCTACATTTGTAGCAGTTGTCGTCATTATTACTATATATTTATTTATAGGGAGAGTTTAAATAATCCATTTTAAAAAAATAATAAATTAATAAATTAAAATTTAAAAGTCAAAATAAATTCATAAGATATACTCTACGTCATTTTATTTATGTAAATGTAAAAAAAATATGATAATTTAACTTTGTTATGTTTGTCATTAAGAGTTTGTAAAAATGTACTCATGTAGATAATTTTTAAATGTTCATTTTTCAACTTATTGATTCACATAAAAAAATTAAAATGCAATATTTTTTTATGAGCACGTACTGAAAACCATATAGTTCATTTCTAACAGTTTTATTTTGACGTTTATGTTTTAAAATTTGAGTTATTAACGTTTCAAAAATAAAGGCATGATAGAGGCATAAAAAATAAAGACATTTAAATTCTTTTATTTATTTATGTATGTATTTTATTATTGTTATTGTTATTCTTATTCTTGTGTGAGCTACCTGGCATTGCTTCAGCACGTCATGTATATATATTTTTTATTTTACACGTGTTGTAGTAGCTAGTGTACATATATAAAACATAAATGTTGCATAATATTAAAATTTCATATACATGAATCTAAACATAGGACTATTATTATATATGTAAAGCATTAATTGCATGAGCTGAATCACACTACGTTGAAAAGACTGCACGCTCCAAAGAATGAGAAACATTGGAACTATATCTATGCTCCTGTGTACGTGCCAAAAATGTTAAAAAAAATAATATTTTGTCTGACAAATAAAAGACATTATTTTTAAAAAAGCACACATTCCAAGATATAAAAATTGTAAGTACTAAATGCTTGCTGCTATATATGGAAACATAATCTGACTTTCTAACAAAAAAAAAGATGAAAAATACATAGAATTAAATAAGCAATGAGTGTTGAAAGAATATGATATGATTATGCAAAAGATTTTTGTTACCATGATGCACAGTCACACACTGATAATCACTTATTATATCCACTAATTAGGCACATCTACTGTCATTTTTTCATTGGCTGGGTGCTTGTGATGGCAGGCATTAATTATAATCTTATCTCATTATGAAAATGGAGACATAAATATATGGAAGAAGAGAACCCGTGAGCTTGACTCTCTTAGGATATATTCCAAGGTAAGATTGTTTGTTACTTCTCTATGGTGCATTTCCAGACATTTGGATTGATCAAGTCTGTTTATTTTCTTGAAAAAATGAGCATTTTTTTTTCTTTATGTGCTTATATAGATGAATCAAGTCTGTTTTTTTTCTTGAAAAAATGAGCATTTTTTCAATGATTACAGTGGACTCCACCTTTTTAAGATAGAGGACCTCATTTTTTGCTCCTTTTGTAAAGAGAGATAGAGAGAAAAGGAGGAGAGTGTCCTCCTATTCCTAAAAAATAGGAGCAGATTTGGATGTAGAAATGTAGATACCAATTTCACTGAAATTTTGAATATTAATTCCCATCTTTTAATTAGAATATTGAACAATTCGGTCCGATATTTAAATAAAAAGTTATTAGCATTAAAGTTGATGGTAAATATATTTTTTTGACAAACATTTAAATTTTTGTTTTTTTAAACTGCTAGGTTGTAAAAATAATGAATTATTGTCTGTACGTATATGAGAAAAATATAATACATGCATGTTAAATTGTAATGAAACAAAAGTTTTTTTTATGAAAAAAGAATGCGGAAGTCAAGACCCATATTCCAATAACCGAGACACCAGAGATGACAATTTACAAAAATAACAAAAATGATCCAAAAAAATAAAAAATGAAAAGAAAAAAAAAACAATAAAATGAATGAATTCCAAAATTCAAAAATGAAAAGGTTAAAAACTATGAAATAAGAAGTTTTTACATTGCAAAAAATTTGCATTATATGTGCTTGCAGTTGGTCACTAATGATTAATATTATTGCGATTACTGATATAATTACTAATTATAATAAAATCATATTTTTTTTTACAGAATAGAATTAACTAATTATTAGTGTTTAAAAATTAGAATCCATAAAAACTAATTACTTCATACAATTTAGTTTTTGAAGAATAACAAGTAGAAATACTAAAAGTTAAACTAGTGATAATATACATGTACTTATAAATTTATTTAGATCAAATAGTTAAACATAAAATTCTTGTAAATATACTTTCTAGTTTGGTTATACAGCAGGTGTCCATGGAAAACGAAAAATAAAAAGCAATAAAAAAGACTGGTGTTGTCCTTTCTCTCAATATACTGATGTTAGTTGGTTACGTCTTTTTTCTTCTGTTTTTTCAACTAAGAGGGTCACGTTCTTGACTCTTTCACAATACAAATAAACTTTCAATTTAAGAGTTATAATATTGTAGTTATTGTACGTGCGGTGAGATTTATAGAAGAAATCAACTCATTCTAACTATAATAGTTCTTTCCATAAGTTTGATAGTAGTTGGTTATGTTTTCTCTATTTTTTTAACTAATGTTAGGGATCATGTTCTTGACTCTTTCATAATACAAATTTGTCTTCAATCATGTGCAGTAAAATTTATAGAAGAAAAACAACTCATTCTAACCATTAATTTATAATAACTCTTTCCATAAGACTGATGCTAGTGCCTAGTTGATTATGTTTTCTCTATTTTTTATCCTAATAGTAGGGTCACATTATTGACTCATTCACATATAAATAAGTCTTCAATTCAATATTTGAGAAAAAAATAATAGCTATTTGTAAGGTTCATCAAGATGTCTAGATGAAAAACAACTCATTATAACTATTAAGTTATAATAGTGTTGTTAGGTTCAAATAAATTGGTTTCATTGGGAACACTAATATATATATATATTTTTTTTTAAAAGATGAAGATTATGTATATTGAATTTGAAAGCATACATATATATAACACTAATTTTCACTTATTTTTCTCCAAACTTGGGAGCATAATGATTTGTCAAAAAAAAAAAAAAAAAAGTTGGATTTAGGAGGTAGAGATGCACTTACATGAAAGGCCATATGGTTCATGCATCACATTGGATCATGCATGTGTGATCCCCACCCCTTATTCAAACAATAAAAGGATTGAAAATAAAATAAAATAACAGACACCTCTCTCTTTTCTTTTCTGGTAATTAAGTGTCAAGTCAATTTTCTTGGAGACTGTTTCACCTGCCTCTGAATTACTATGACCCATTTAATGTTTATTGAAAATATGTGGAGTATATAAAGTTGTAGCTTTTAAAATATTATAAAAACCATAGTACGTATAGTAAGTATAGAATCTATATTTATTTTGGCGGTGGTTGTTCTGGAAATAACCAGATTATCCCGTCACCTTTTGACACGGTCAAAGGATAATCAAATGTCTCTAAACTTGCTACTTTAAGCTACTTTTGTTTTGAAAGCGTCAAATTGTTGTGGATTTGCTACTTTAATACTTTTAACTTGAAACGGCCGTCCTTCTACGTAACGTCTTCTTTAAGCTGCTTTTAGTTTCTTAGGTCTAACCTAGTATTTTGATTTCGTATGGTGATATGGTAAAAGTCCAATTATTTTTATGACTACTTAATTAGTTGCAAACTAAGTCCATTCAAATCTAAATATATAGCGAATAATTAAAGAGTGTATATATATATGGGTATAGCAATGCATGCATTTCTCATGGTCATGAGTATTAATTAAATAGTCAATCAGAGCCTAGTCTAAATTTTAATCTGAATTATGAAAGTATGCATGTTAGACCATAAAGTTGAAGATTAATTGTTTTAAAAAAATATTAAGCTAGATAAAAATGCAAGAATCAGTTTTTGATTTAGTGACAAAATCACATGTCATTTGATATGAGATGTTATGAGTTCGAAATTTCCAATGAAAAATATTCTTTATATTATAACGACAGGAATTTGAGAAAACCTATTGGGTAGCTTGATTCCAACTATCTCATTAAAAATAAAAATAAAAACTTCATGAAATGCTTAAGGTATGTAAAATTATAACTAAGAATATACTTTGAATTAACTTAAAAAGATTCGGACAAAAAAAAAAACTAAGAGGTGCTAATAAACTTTATAAAGAAGAGTGCGTTTAGATAAACATATATAGGACTCTTAAGATATCAAGCAACTCTAGAAAAAACTTGATCTTTTGTCGAACAACATCATAATGAATCGACACATATGATTTTCAACCATTATCCAATTAATAGTGCATGTGCAGTGTATGATAATTTAAAAGAAAAGAAAAAGAAAAACATACAAAAATATTATATGGCATTAATTGTTACTATTAATTTAAAATTATCGAGGATCGAGCATCGTGTTGTTAGATCAAATAGAGCACTAGCATTCAAATACAACACCACGTGTTAAATTTTTAATGAAAAAATGACTAGAAATTAATTAATCTCCATGATAGTATATATAAGACGCGTACTAGACTAAACAGTCAACAGTGCAGGTATAAAAAAATATATATATAATTAAGAAAATTTAGGTAGACTATTTGAATTTTTAAAATTGTAAATATATTTTATTATAATATAAATATTATATAGTACTGTAAGAGCGCGGGCAGTGACATATGTGAATCAATATACATGGACGGACGTAATTCTAACACAGTAACACGTTTGATTCATTTCTGGAGCATACATGAATGGTTCAAAATAACTTAATTGAGGAATTTCATTCAAAATTGTTACCACACACCTCAATTTTTAAAGTATACATAATGTTTTTTTTTCTCAAAAAAAATATACATAATGTTTTGCTCTTTATGAGTACTGATAGCGAAGAAAATATCTGATGTGACGTGAGGTAATTAACAAATAGTGATTTAGTTACGTTGTAGCAAGTGATCAAATTTATTTTATATAACATGATTACAATAGTACAAGAAATTTATGTCACGTTTGGTTGTACTGTGACCACAGGTGACGTAACTAATTATGTTTAAAAACAAAATATATTAACAAATAAGAAACTATTATAAAATTAATTATAATTAAAAAATAATGCTAGAAAAACATCGATCATGTCTCATGTAGTAATGATAACGTGTCACATGATGTAATTGGATCACTTTGCATAATGTGACTATACAAATTATAAATTAGTCACATTACTAATCGACACACATGATATAACGTGACTGACAACAATATTGCGACTAATTTCTTTCTCTAAGAGTACCGAAACGCCCATACCATTTCAACTGAAAGATAAAAAACACAACACTTTTAAATATATAACATTAATTGCGGAATCAAGCGACCGTTGCAACTGAATTTTGGCAGGTTACCTTGTTTTGGTTTGGAGCTCTCTTTCACCTTATCATGGTCCAAAAATGTATAATCTGGTTATAATTAGGAGAAGACCCTTGTTTTGTAATTTATTATTATTATTATTATTATTATTATTATTATTATTGCTGCTGCTGCATATGTAATTAGGTTTCAACATGCATGTAGGCAAATATTTTGGTTTGTAAGTTTCAATGGATGTTTCATTTCCATACTATACCTGTCTAGCTTCAGTAATAAATTGACCTTTACCTTTCCGATTTTATATATATTTTTTAATATGTCAACTTTACATATTATATTATAGAGGAGGGTTTCGATGCACTCAAAATTTCATGCTCTCATTTGCTTCCAATCATTTATCTTCATTTTTAAAATCCGAATAGTCAATCCGAACCGTTTAACATGATCATCATAATAAAATATGCTTGGAGTCCAAATTTTATATTTTTTGGAATTTTTTTACTATTTTTTAAGATATGTACAAAATCACTTTATCGGATGGTCCAGAATCTTTGTGTGGTGATCCATGCATGAAAATCAATTTCTTTAGAGATTTGTGTATTCCAAAAATTTAAAGGTTGGATATGAAAAAGCAGGATCCTGTGATCCATAAGAATCACAACAGATTTGATTCCGAAACTTCGGCTAAAGTGCTATCAACTTAAATTTTAAAATTTTGTATTCGAAGCTTCAAACTAAGTTGCTCGGTAAATTGGTTATATATTGAATTTGTAGAATACCAATTTTTACAATTTTTGAATTTCTTTTACTATTTTTTATGATTTATAAAAGATGACAAAAAATTGCTTAAAAATAAAAGAAAATCGTCGATATTTTAGTCCATTTTTTATCATTTTCATAAAAAATAAAAAATAGTAAAAAAATTCTAAAAATCATAAAAATTGGTATTCTACAAGTTCAATATATAACCAATTTACTCAACTGCTTAGTTCGAAGTTTCGAATATAAAATTTTAAAATTTGAGTTGGTAGTACTTCGGCCGAAGTGCTACTGAAATCATATTAATCAATCTTTCTCTATAAATTTCTATTTTGTTATTTAAAAAAATATTCCTTATAGTGTACATATTCAAGATCTACATCATATATAATAGTGCACTAAATTTAAACTTTCAAAACCGCGTCTATAATGGATCACTTTCAATTATAAGGTATATGTCTATTGTAATAAAAAATTATTAAAATATATGACCACCCAAAGATCCTACAATTGACACATGGATTCCACTAGAAATAACTCATAATTAATTAGCAGTCGCTCATCAATTTTAAAAACTACATTAATTTTTTATTAAGATATTGTTCTTCGTCGTATGTTCAATTTTTTATATGGTGAGCAGTAAGTTGAAAAACTTTTTGACTCCCTATTTCATACTAAAATATATAAATAATAGAAAAATTCTTCAACAAAATAATATTTTGTTGTATGATTCATATCCATTTAATCATGAGATGGATCTTCTGTGTTATTAAGATTTTTAAAATTATATGAAAAGGATACAAATATAATTTCTTGTATGATTTATATTTATTAGTGAATATTTTCTTATCAAAATATTAAAATTAGCCCTAAAAATATAACAATTTTTTTTCTACTTATCTTTGTTTGATCAAATAGTTAAGATTAATTAATACATTTTCTCTCATGATATAGTACGTGTACCAAAGTGTCATAAAAACAACTAACAAATTTCTTAATGTCAGTGACATTTAACTAGGGTGTTCAAATGGTTCAGTTTATTTGTTTTTGAACCGAACCGGAAAATTTCGGTTTAAATAGTTCGGTTGTTCGGTTTAAATAGTTCAGTTCGGTTGATTTTATGAATTAATTCAGTTTAAATAGTTCAATTCGGTTTTGGTTTCTCAGAACCGACTAAACCGAACCGACCGGTTTATTTAACTCATTCAAGAATCAAGATGCCCTGTGATTAATCAGAACCGACTATTTGTTTTAAGCAACTCATTCTCTGATGGCTTTCCTTTCCTTCCTTCCTCTTCAAGCCTGCTCAGTACGCACGCGGCACGCCTAAACCTAGACTACCCAGTACCCACTCGATCCCGTCTAATAGCCGAACTACTCCTGTCAAATCACCGAACCACTGAGACTCTGTACGATGTCGCCTTCGCACTTGCGCATGTGCCTCATAAATCACAAAGGCCATTTCTTCTTGACTGTCTCTCTCTTTCTCAACCCCTGGACCCTGATTTCACTCATTTTTTTCGAACCCTAAGTCCCAACCCAACCTGACAACCTGCACATCTCTCTCTTTTCTCAAATTGGACAAAACCTAAACTTTCAAGTCTCAAATTCGACACCATTTGGAGCAGATTTCATGTAAAGTTAGCAATTTATTTTTATTTATTTGTATCCAAATTAGATGAATGCATAATTTTTTTATGAAACTTGTTTAGATATCTATTGATATTTCAAAAACTAGTACTATAGAGATACTTCATCTCCTTTGTTTGCACTGGAGGTATTTATACATTGCGAAGGGAGTCTCGGTTCAAGGCGACTACCAATTTTTCTTCTACTCTCATTCTATTGATATTTTTCTTCTACTCTCATTCTTACAAATTTGTTGTGTTGTATTTTTGATGTTGTAATTTAGTAACTTTTGGGAGAGTTATGTAAATTGGAAGTAGTTTGTTCCAAGCTACCAGCTGTCATTTACAAATTCTGGGCACTTCCTGAGTAACTGTTATACAGAATGTAAATTTCGGTTTGAACCGAACAAACTGAAATAAATTTTGGTTTGTTCGGTTCGGTTCTTAATCGGTTGTAAAATTAAATGGTTTAGTTCGGTTCTATTTTTAAAAATTGAAAAAAAATTTGGTTTGAATATAAAACTTCAGTTTCAACCGAACCGACCATATGAACACCCCTACATTTAACAGTTAGTTTTAGGCAAATTGAAACTAAATCCTACCTCATTCGTATCCTCACCTAAATGGTTAAAATTAATTATTAATATACATTTTCACTCATCAGATATAGTCTACTAATTAAATGTCATAAAAAACTTGTAAAATTTCTTAATATTGTAACTGACATTCAACAGCTTGTTTTAGGCAAATTGAAACAAAATCCTATCTCATCCATGCTCACCTTACCCTAAATTCAGATTCAGTGAGGTAACCCAAAAGTTGGGTTTTAGATCGGATCCATCCGATTCAAATCCGAGACTATCCATCCGGAAATGAATGCACGTATTCCGAGATACGAATTCGGATCTCGAGACGATCTACAGATTCGAATCAGACGGTTCCAATTCAAAACCCAAAAATTGAGTTACTTTAGGGGATTGGACCCACTTACCTTCACCTCACGAGGTCCTCACCTACTCCGAATTCAAGCTCAAGGCTCAATGCAAAAAAAGGAAAAAACTGATAAAAGCAAAGCACTAATTATCTATACCCTCTTTTGTTTGTCCTGTCACAGTGTCAATTGTCTCTAGCTTCATCTTTTAGTTTTTTTTATATTTCTCCTGTGTAACCGCTGCACTGTATAAACACTTCACTCACTACTTCCTCCACTAACAGTGCTTATTGGTGGGTCCCGTTTCTAACCTTTTATTTGTGGACAAAGCGTGAGAGAGTGTGTGGATGGTAATAGGCGCAATTCGTCTGCTACTCAGCTCCTGGTCGGTCGGTGCAATATTTGCTTTTTCTTCTTCTTTTTCTCCCTCAAATTGATGGTCTGTGCTCCTGTTCTGACTTTAGTGTTTATGTGGCAATGTTAGTGCAGAGCTCCGTGTAGCAATTTTGGAGTGCAAGGAATCATATCGTTAGGTCTTGCTCTTGCTTTATAATTAATGTTGGTATTAGAGGAAAGAAAGACGAGTGGAGAGGATAATAAGAGTGCATGTGATCGATATACTGACTAAGATTTAGTGTTAATTTGTTTTCGAACTGAAAATTTTGAAAGGAAGTGGAAGGAGCAGGAGAGAGAGAGTGAAATGCATATAGAATTTTAACAATTTTGCTCATTTCTGAATCAAAGTATAGAAAAATGTGAATTTATTAAATGTCTTATTTCAAATTCTATCATGTCCCTTTCAATTACACGACTATTTGTTAAGCAAAATTTTAATCAATTTTTTTTAATTAATAGAAGATATGGCTTATATATATATATAAAACGTACAAAGAACTTTAACTGCTTATGGATATAACTCAGATTCTAATAGTAATTGAAAACGACTTAATTTTATAATAGAAAAAACATATGTATATATACAATTGATTAAAAATACTCACACTCTAGTATTTACAAACTATAGAAATAAAGAGTTTCTTAAATTTATTCTTTTGTTCTAAAAAATTATTCTTCATGAGTCTTGGCTTTTACAAATATAAAGTGCATTCAACATATTTTTTACTAGGATAGGACTTATTACATACTTGGCCACAAAGATTAGATTCAAAGTTTTAACCTTTTCACCTACCCTTCCGACTATTACTCAAGAATGGTTCTCCTAGAATTTTGGATCTTCTTTACCTAAACTTTGATTTAGCAATGTTAACCATCCTAGCTAGCTACATGTATAATTTGACTTAGGACTTATTACTATAGTTGAAGTATTTAATTACTACTATAATATTAGTAGCAATTTACAAATTTTTATCTGCTTAGATACTTTTCATTCAAATTTTTGAAGAATATAGTTGATATATACTTAATTTACATGTTTATTTTACATTTTGTCCAGAAGTCTGTATATTAATATTATTGACACAATACATAAAGTAATATGTATTCATTTTGTACCTGTTAATTTTTTGCAAGAAAGTTAGAATCAAATCCTCCAGCTGTTTTAATTAATATTTACAATATATGAATCTTTCATCTGAATTTTGAATTTGCGATCAAAATTTTCAATTATAATGTCAAATTTTTCATCAGATATGTAAAATAACTAGACTATTAACTCATATAAACTCGAGTTAGTCTATACCTAATTGATAATTAACTTTACCAACTTCAAAATTGACTGAAAATATTCAAGTAAACAGATCAATGATAATCAGGTGGGACTCACGCGGAACAACTTTGCAAATAATAAGTGGGGCCCACAAATGATATCCTTGTTAATACTCAGTGGGGCTACATATCCTTGCTAATACTTACTCAGTTGGGCGCCAAAACCAAAATAGTTGCAAGCATGCCTTTTGCATCCGCTGCCCTTGTGAATAGTCTAGGAAAATGTATTAGCAAGCGTAAGCCCTTTAAAAAGTCTGAAATTGAGTATTTGCGTTGGAGCTTACTACAACAGTAGTATTTGCAAGCGTAGCGCATATAAATAGAGTTTTTTTTTTTTAATTTGTAGCAAAGAGTAAGCCGTTGCAACAAATCAATTTCTATTATTGTCATTACTGAGAATTCTAGTAGTACAAGTTATTATGAAATGTTTAGCATTCAAAATAATTCTAGAGCAGTACTTAAAACATGAACTACCTTCCCTAGTTCCCTTTCCCTCCGATCAAATCCTGATTGTTGGTTGGTTGGACGCTTTCTGCTCTCCTTTCGCTTTCATGCAAAGTACTCTACAAACTTATCCTATTTCCAAAAATAACTTGAATCTCCTAAGTTGCACCTTCTTAATTAATCTTTTAAACGATTTTTTGATAAATAAGATCTTAGTTTTTTTCCTTTTTCTTTTTTTCAATATATGGATACTATGGCAAGAGATGGAATCCCTACCATCTTAGGAATATTCTTTATTTTTAATAGGAGTTTTAATATTTAATTCTTATTTGAACATATAAATATTTTTATTCAAATATTCAAGAGGTTGTTTCTTCAGAGCTCTTATTTAGGATGTATCTATCTCACCACAATCATTATATATTAATTAAATGAGACAATGACTAAAATATATATGTACTTGAAATTGATTATTTCGAAATATAGCGCACGTGCAAGTCAATAAAATTCCTACCGCTCTTTGTGTTTAAATGTATAAATATATTTTAAAAAGAAATACTACCTTACACCATATTTTTTTAATAAAAAAAATCAGTAATAACTATCTGATGAAAACACGTTTAAGTAAAATAATGCATGTCTTGCTTTCTATTAAAAGTAATGATACAAACATTACGAGTATCAACAATATCTCACCAAAATCAAGGAGTACATACATATATTAATTTGTTAATACAAAAGCATGTAAAGCCCATATACAGGACATGCATGAGCGGGACACAAAAAGCAAGTATAGAGTACTTAGATACCTCGAGAAAATGATAGTTAATTTGCAGTTGAATTAATCTTACAACAAAAGCCAATTATCATTATTTCACCTACCGCCTATCACCTCACTCTTACATATGCCACGCACCTTATTCCCTTTTTCAATCCTTTATAACCATACCTATTCCATCCCATCCATCCCATATCCTACCAAATCCACCGACTCACCACAATTCTCTACCTGATCATCACCAAAGCACTCTCTTCTCTTGCTCTCAAAGTACACACTTTTTCATTGAACTTCTACAACTGAAACCTTTTTATTATACCACACCAACAAAACAAACTTAAAAGAATACTTAAATTAACAAAATGACCGTTGGAGACGTTACCAGTACCTTACCTGGTGCAGAAGCAAAAACCGTCTGTGTCACCGGTGCAGGAGGTTACGTCGCCTCTTGGCTTGTTAAGCTCCTCTTAGAAAAGGGTTACACTGTAAAGGGAACAGTGAGGAATCCAGGTAATGCATGTATATTCTTGCTTACATTCATTTCTTTAACATAACATACATAGACAACTGATGATATTATTTTGTCTTTATCTTTTTTAGATGACCCAAAGAATGATCACTTGAAGGCCCTTGATGGTGCAAAAGAGAGGCTTATATTATGCAAAGCCGACTTGCTTGACTACAACGCACTTCGCCTTGCTATTGAAGGTTGTCAAGGTGTGTTTCACACAGCATCCCCGGTTACCGACGACCCGGTATGAATCATGTTAAATCATATTTGATAGTTGATACATGCAGTTGATTTATATTAGTTTTTACAAGGTTCTAATTATAGGAAGATGTTTGCATGGTTAATGTTTCCACAGGAGCAAATGGTAGAGCCGGCGGTGAGAGGTACCGGATATGTGATTGATGCGGCTGCTGAAGTCGGCACAGTTCGTCGAGTCGTGTTCACTTCCTCTATCGGAGCGGTGACAATGAACCCGAACCGTGGACCAGATGTAGTTGTCGATGAATCGTGCTGGAGTGACCTTGAGTTCTGCAAGAAAACAAAGGTAACTACAACATGTATTTGTAACCCTACCATTACTCCAAAGTTTTAGAAGGGCTTTAAATAATGATTTTGAATGTTTTAATTAATTACCAAATCCTCAACAAGGTAATGTTTGCTCTTGTCGACCTCATGGACCCACTAAGTTAATATGTACGTGCCATTTTAGTAATCCGGTTCTTTTCAAGTTTAAGTTGTAACGTATAAACTTTTTCTTCTTTACATCTGACTTAGGTTAATTGTTATAATTACGCCTTTTCGTCTCTACTTTGGACCACAAATGCTATTGTCTAAGATGTTGAATTAGTAGGAGAGTATTTCTGAAGTGAGTTGGTTGGTGATTTTTTTTTTAATTATTTAAAGTTTCTCACCTTTCCTAAATAAAGAAAAAATTTCACCTTGGTTCCTTTGTAAAATTTACTACATAACTTTTATTAAATCAAAATAAAAAAAATTCCCTGTTATCCTCAGAACTGGTACTGCTATGGCAAGGCAGTGGCAGAGCAGGCGGCAGTGCAGGCCGCAAAGGAGAGAGGCATTGACTTGGTGGTGGTAAACCCGGTCCTTGTGATCGGACCTCTTCTTCAGAACACAATCAACGCGAGCATCATGCACATACTCAAGTACCTTGACGGCTCGGCAAAGAAGTACACCAATGCTGTTCAGGCTTACGTTGATGTGCGAGACGTGGCTCAAGCGCACGTCAGAGTCTTCGAGGCAGAGGAGGCGTCCGGTCGGTATTTGTGCGCCGAGAGGGTTCTCCATCGGGAAGATGTGGTTCGCATCCTCGCCAAGTACTTCCCGGAGTACCCCATCCCTACCAAGTAAGTGCACAAGACCTCGTTTTAAATTTTGATATATGAAATTTTGTGTTAATTAATGATTACTTTAACAATTTTATTGTTTCCAAAAGATAAAATTAATATCATAGCAAAAAACATGTCAATATTAGATATCCACAATGAAAATTCAGCATATCTGATCGATGTAACTTATATATAATACAACAATCTTTTAGTCATTATCTGTATGTATATACTTCCTCATGACAAGTCACCTACCCCTCATTCAAATACTAGGTTGCGAAATTATAATATATATTCATATAAGTGGTGTAGAATTAATTTGATACGGAACTGATGGTAAGAAAAATATAGCAACCAAGATCACAAGAAACGTTGGGAGTGTGACAGAGATATTGGAGATAAATTAAGCATATACATATATATTATTTAATACGTACTAGCTAGATATCCCTGGATAATATAACAAGGCCATTTGGATAGTTACACACTGTGTGTGGATTAAAAGAGGAGTAGATAGGAGGATGGGAGATAGAGAAGGCGTGCACTGAATTGAATGAAAGAAGTAGAATTATAGTAATCATTTAGGTCCACTTTTGGTAGGTAAGAAACTAACTAGAGCTAAAAAAGGAACAAAATTTGAGGTGGTGGTGTTGTTTCAGACTTTCAGTTGAACCAACTCACTACAACTTGCTGACAATAAAACTATCCGGTGCTATAGTACTGGTAAATGAGAGTAAGAAATACATAAAAAACAACATGAATTATTTTTCAAATACAATAAATTTAATTTTGAGAAATTTTTTAAACCATATAACTTTAAACATGCTTTCAAACATGGAGACATGTTAAGTATATAATTAAATTTCGTACAAATTTCATGGAATGTCATTTGAGATTGCTTTTAAACATTTATTTTGTAAGTATAAAGACTGTTAAGTTAAACAAATGCAATATATCTAACTGTTCAATTTACGTTAAAAGTCCGACAAGTCTCATCATATTTTAGCTACATGCCTTATGCATGTGATGCAGATCCCACCTAAAATGCTGGATTCTAAATCTTACTTTATTATAATGATTGTAAAATTCACCAAAAATGTGAGTGTGGCTAAAACTCTTGATAAATTACCCAAAACAAATTAATGGTCAATGAAATAATATCTATATAGCATGTTAAGAAGTCAGTAATATCTTGGGATTTTGCTTACATTGACATTGTCTGGTGGAGAGGAAATTTAGAGAAAATCGATCCATGGACCAATTTAAGAAAATATTGTTTGCATGCTCTAAGTCACATGTTGATATTTTTTAATAGTAACGTGTTGAGCTTAAAAACTCAGCCATATATATCTTGGTACTTCCTTATATTGACACATGTGTGGTGGTAAGGAAATTTAGAGAAAATCAATCAATTATGGCATAAATATTGTTCACATAATCTAAAGCCGAGTAAGTCAATTTTGAATGCACTCTGGCATATTTGGTAAATTAATTGGCACGGAAAATAGTTCAGTTTACCTTTGTTAGAACTCAGGATATTTTTAAGGGTTTTCCCCCTCTTACTTTTTAAGGTACAATTATATATATTTCCAATTTCATATCTAATGGAAAGTAAAACATAATTATTCGAAAGAGGAATATTTCATACAATAAGTAGAATCCTATAGGCTATATAACCCTTCACATAAATTGAAGGTCTTCTAACTGATCAAAATATTTCTAAGAAGCCACAAATTAGTCTGTGAAAGTTCAACAATGCATGTACCATCAAACACATAAAAACAATTAATGAACCTTTGACGATTTGGTAGAATTATTGGTGTGAGAGAGACATAGAAGAAGGAATGCATGTTGTAAGTATATGTTGGAGTTGGTAGGATGCATGGGGTGGTTGAGGAACATAGATATCTATCTAGTGTTTTTTCTTTTTTTTTCACCGAAGGTAAAAAAAAAAAGTCACTTTCTTTTACTCTCTTGTTTTGTCGTTTTATTAGGCCACTAATTAATACGTAGAAGATCAAGGGGATATATGTTTCTAAAATTTTATTAAGAGTTCTTAAATAAAATTATAACAAAATGTTATCAAGAGTTGGGAGAAATTTGGTCATTATATGCAAAATTTATTTCTAATTGTTAAAAGGACTTTCAAGATAAGTTTGTTAACAATCTTATCACAATAGAAAGCTTCCACAAGGTTCTAAGAGTCTTCTATAAATTAATTATGGATTAAACAACTTTAAATTAACCTAACATATCTTAATTATTGATAAAAATTATAATGGTCCAAATGTCCTGTTCAAGAAAAGATATCTCATATCTTTACTTGATGCTTTAGTCCCCAGTAACAAGACAAACCATGCTATGGCTGTGGCTTAAAGAGGAGCCTTGCTCTGATATATACTTGGTTGGTGGGTCACAAGTGGCACTATGAAAGTATGAAGTGACTTTACCACATTGTGCCACGTATAGCTTACCTAGTGATTACCTCATGCAACCATCATCTACTCCACTTCTTGGGCTTTACATTGCAATAGAAATAAGCCCATATTTTGTTTGACCTTGACCCATTGGGCCTACAATAATAAAGATATCATCATCAATCACCATCTGTGCCAAATTTTTTGTTCCTCTAGTTTTGGTAACATTTGTTTCTTTTGTTTTTGGTAATTTTTTTGACATAGTATAATAATTCTTTGCTTGTACATGCAGATGCTCTGATGAAGTGAACCCAAGGAAGCAACCATACAAGATATCGAACAAGCGGCTGAGAGACCTCGGATTGGAGTTCACGCCGGTGTCAGAGTCGTTATATGAAACGGTGAAGAGCCTCCAAGAGAAAGGCCATCTTCCCATCATGAGCCCATCAAATCACTTCTCAGCGAATTACATGCTCAATTAGTGTTTTTTCTGCAAAAAAAAAAATCAGAAAAAGAGACCTTAATTTATGTAACTTAAATATGGCATGCTTTTCCTTTATCATGTTATGGAGGAGCTGTGATTTGTAAGTATGTGGTGTCACAAATCTATGTTGTACTGAAAAAAAACTTTTAATTTGGTATTTGAATGCAAGCTAATGATGTTTGGCTTGGTTAATCAATTACAACCTTTCTTTTCGTAAATTTGTGCTAAATTTTTGTTTATCTTCTGATAAGACTTGAGCCAGGTTTTGTTAATAAAAATTTCAATGTTTCTGAAGCATTTTGGTTCATATCTAGCATTGAAAAATATTAATATGATGCAATGACGACCTTTGATCGACTTGGCAGCTCGTATTATAAATAATAAAAAAAAAAAAACTGTCCTTGTAACAAAGGAATTTGGATAGGGGTGTGCAAATAGTTGGTTTGGTGAATAGTCAAATATTTTTTTTTTTCGCTTTTAAAAAGTTTAATCAAATCTATCGAATTAAACCTGTTAACCCAATAACCGTACAAACAAAAAAAATCGATTTGTTTGATTAAACCGAAATAAGAAAAATTAAATTTCAAAAGGTCAAGTATCAATACATCCACAAATACATATAATAATCATGGAAATAAATATCAAGATATACTGAAATAAGAGGTCAAAATCAAATCAAATATAAAATTAAAACCGCAGTAATTCTAGTAAATTTCAATTTGTTTGATTGAATTACTTCGGTTTTAATTTTATATTTGGTTTGATTTTGACCTCTCTTATTTATCCATTCGGTTGAAAACCAAATAATCGGATCCAGTAAACACCTAAATTTAGGGTTTAAATTGAGGTTTAGGGTACTTCGGTTTTATTTTATATTTGGTTTGATTTTGACCTCTCTTATTTATCCTTTCAGTTGAAAACCAAATAATCGGATCCAATAAACACCCTAAATTTGGATTTGTTTCTTCTTCTCTTGCAACTAGTCTGATTTTGATAGTCTTGTATACATATCAGTAGAATGTGTTATGATTCTTATATCCAACCAAAGAACAACTGGCAACTGAAATATTGTAAGCATTTTTGCATAAACTCCATTTCAACAACAAAGCATTTGTAATTTGTGAACAAAATACTCATCCTAAACATGAGAAAAATCATAAACACATGCAAATGCATCAATAGAATCTCCACATGATTTGTTCATATCAATTGACTCGCAAGAGTACGTACATAGTACAGATATCCACAACTAAAACCTCACTAAGGAAAACAAAAATGAGAAAAAAAAATACAGAAAACTTATTGAAAAAATTTAGGTTTTGAATGTGGAAGGCTGTGGGAGCGTCATTGGGCCCCGCCTCGAATCATCAGAGTCCAGAAGCCGCTGTACACGCTTCTTTGCACAGAACTGTCTATCAAAATGCCTCACCTAAATATATTACATTGTAAAGGATCAGTTAAGACTTTTAAAGCATTGAAGGAAATTTATGGTCTAAAATTTAATTTCCTACTAGAAAAGGCAGTACAGTTCCCTAATCTGCGAATTAAATTAAAACATGAAAGGAAGAAGAGTGAGACTATGGTACATTGAAAAACACAGATCGGTCCAAGCTTTGGATTCATAACTTCATTTTAAAAATCCAAATAGTGGATCTGAACCAAAGTTCTAAATAGCGATTATCATGCCATCGCGGGAAGGCTAAAAAAAAAATCTATCACAAATAGCGTAGCTATAGCGAAAGCTATCCTACATAACATTTTTTGCTTAAAAAATTATATTTTATATTTCTACTGATTATCAACATTATCTAAAGTCTCATAGAGCAATAAGTAACACAAAATTGATTAAGAAATTAGAATATTCATATTGAACCAGTACAAAGTCCAATTTGCTATTCGAAATATCCCTAATAATATCATAAACTATCTATATTTTCCATTCAAAATAACCTAAGCATCATGGCATAAACTATATATTCGTTTCTATTAAAAAAAAGTCCTAAGCATCATGGCATAAACTATCTATCTTTTTTTTATTTAAAAACAAAAGCAATAAGGATCTTAAAAAACATTGATCCTTGAAGTAAATTTTCAGTTTGGGCCTTTAAATATAAGTCTATGTAGCATAGCATGTAGCGCAAATAGCGGACCGCTATTACCGCTATAGCGGTCGTAGCTGAAATAGCGCACTTTTATTCCATAGCTTAGCATTTAAGGTCCAAAAACACTATAACGCCGCTATTTAGAACACATATCTGAACCATTCAACATGATATCCATATGAAAATAAACTTAATTAGAACTTTTTTTTACTACTTATTAAGATAGACAAAAAATCACTACTTTCGGATGGTCCAAAATCTTTACATCATGTGATTTTCTACTTCTCTAAAAAAATAGTAAAATAATTCTACAAAATACAAAATTCAGTTTCCAAGTACATGAAAATTTTCATATGGAGATTATGTTGAACAGTTCAGATGGACTATTTGGCTTTGGAAACAATTAATATGAATCCATAGTATGGACCGATTCGCGCTTTGCAAAGTACCATTGCCTCACTCAAGGAAGAATACTGACATGAATAGTGGCTGGTACCACCTGCTATATACCAGTACCAAACTAGTTCACATGACAGTAGAGACCCGGCCAAACTGGCACAGTCAACCGAACAAACTGGAACTGATGGTAATCCAGTTTGCTTTCATTATTTGGACCAGAAAAGCGGTCAATTCAGCCGGACTTTATCAGAGCAGTTTTGGCTTACACCTCTCATTCCTATATTCTTCCCTTACACACAGCCCTGGAGCACAGTCTAAAAAAAAAGAGTAAAGATTTTAGCATAGCAGTTTTAGCTTCATGCAGCGCAGGTCTGCAGAATAAAAACAACGCTGCGTATGGTTTCTGTACTGCATGAAGCCAAAACTGCTCTGTTAAAAGAAATTAAGAGGATGAGGAGATGATATACCCAGGAGGCGCGGCAGGAGGAGACGTAGAGAGCACGTGACTCTTTGCACTGAGATGGAAAGAGAAACCCTGCAGTGGCGATCTCCGTCGGCTGCTTGTCCGCCTCCTTCTCTACGCACGCGTAGAACGCATCCCTCGCCTTCAATGATAACAAGAAAAGAAAAAGATCAAATCTCGAGAGAAAGAGATCAAGAGAGAGAGATGCGTTGTTACCTTGTAGCAGTTGTCGCGGCCCTTGGAGAGCACGTCCGCCATCACGCCGCCTTGATCCGATGCCATCTCCTAGAATCGTCCGGAAATTAGTTACTCCGTGTTAACCAACAAGGCTGGGCTGGGTTGTGTGTGCTCACAAACAAAATGGGCCGGATTTATTATTAATGCTACAGAAAAGTAGCTGGGACTATTATGGGCTGTGTCGGTGCCCTGTCTATTATTGATGTTATAAAAAGTAGCTCGTTCTATGAAGGTCCGTGTTGAGCTTAGAATATGGGCCGTGTCAATTATTGATGATATTGAAGAGTAGCTGGTTCTCATATGGGCTTTCTCAGGCTGACAATATGGGCCGTGTCTATTATTGATTCTGTAGAGAAATAGTTGGTTCTACTGGAGCCTAGTTATATGTGCTTCATATAAACAATTCAATACAAGTTCTGCTTTTGCTCTAATTTTACTTGGTACAAATTCTGACCGCATTTATTTTATCTGCTTGTCCTTCAGAGTTGTAACTTATAACGAGTTGATTGTTTATCTACCGGGAGTAATTGTTATTGTCATTGTTATTTTTTTTTTTTTGGGATTTGAAACCCGTAGGTTTGTTGTTGTTGTTGTTTCCATAATAAAAACACCATAAAAATATATGTATGGACAATGATCTGATCCCTGACCCTGCTGCCTTTCTCTGGATATGAAAAAAAATCAAGAGTCAAGAATAAACGAATCTTACAATTTTATATATGTTGATAGCCTACTGGCATGTATAAGAAAAGCAAATAGAGTTTGACAAACCGTGAATGCGTAATTTTACTGGGAAATGTAAATACATATGTTGATAGCCTACTGGCATGTATAAGAAAAGCAAATAGAGTTTGAAAAACCGTGAATGCGTAATTTTACTGGGAAAGGTAAATAAATAAAAAAGGTTGTACTGCATAAATGCTTCTAAAAATAATTTCTTCAAACACCTTGTGCGCATACACCAAATCAACCAAATCACAAATAAAATAAAGAAATATAAGAATCACACAAGATACCAAACAATAAAATAAAAAAGCACAAGAAATAAGATACAAGATTTTATGTGGAAATTCTTTCGGAAAGAAAATCATGGAAGCACACAACACAAATTCACTAGATAAATAGAGTTATAAATACAAAAAATTAGAACTTATAATAGCACTCTTTTACAAATTTTAAAAAGCAGAGAACAAAATTCTAGAAAAACTTAGTAAAGAGGCAACATAGAGAGCAACTCAGCTTAGACTCACGAATTGGCTCACAGAGTAAAGCTACGACTAGAGTGGACATAGAGTGGACAAAATGTGCCGTGACTTTCATCTCGTACCGTGCTGTGCCGTGATCAAATGAACAGTCACATGTGCCGTGACTAAAATGTGGAGGGGTGGTCACGGCACGCAAGTCACGCTGTGACTCCCGTGCTGTGACTATTCATATGCCGTGTCTAAACGTAACTGGTTATGTTTCTCACATTTAACTATTTTTTCATAATTTAAGTTAGTTTATTCAAGATTCATCATTTGATCAAGACTTAACGGTTTTAATTAAACGTGACTCATATGACAACGTGCCGTGACCAGATCTTTCGCATGACGTGCCGTGTTGTGTCAAATTTTCAAAAGATGGTCATGGCATGTGAAAATCACGGCACACAAACAGTCACACATGTCATGCCATTCCGTGCCATAATTCCGTGACAGAACCGGTTCTACCGTACTATTTTTTCAACTCTTGCTACGACACAGTCTTTTAATTAAAACACATGTAGCGGCGGTTCACAAAATCAGATGAAGTCCGCCATTAACTACAAAATGGGCTACGGCCCATATTGTCTTCAAATCTAACAAATTTCTAGGTGGGGGCATTAATTGTGACTGTGGTTATTGCTTTTAGTATTTATTTATACAACGGTTAGTTAGTACTGGCTCTTATTCTTAAGTCTTAACTAACCTTTCTTCAAAGTAATGCATGCATGTTTTGATAAAGCACATAGTCTTTATAAGAGTGCTCTTAATATTATTGCTATATATATAACATGCATGTAGACCGGTCCCCAGTTATTTGGATTTTGGATTGCCTTCTCCATAATGTTTTAAAAAGTTTTATTGGATTAGACCCCTCAAACGTTGGTTAAATTCAAACTCGTTTGTGCGTAATACTGATTTTTTGTTGGAAATTTTTTTAGACATGCACAAAATTAAATGTGATTCAAGTATTCTCATATTAAACTGAATGAACTTATTTTGGTAAATAAGTTCGGTAAAGGTTAATTAATTTTCTATCTGGTGTTATATGTATGCCATTTATTTTACTGATTAATTATAGGATACTTTTTTCTTTATAGACTTGGTAGAGACTACCATGTTACTGATTATAGGATTAGTGAATAAAAAATAATGTTCAAAATTTCATAAGATATATTATATTATATGAGGAGGAATCAAGTTACAACAATTTTGAGTGACAACAAAGTTACAACAACAATTTTTTTTTTTGTTTTCAAAGTATAAATCGTCGATCCAAACTGTTCAACATGATTATCTAAATAAAATATGCTTCCAGATCAAATTTTACGTTTTTTTGAATTTGTTTGCTATTTATTAAGATGGGTATAAAATTCAATGGTCTGAATTTGACTAGTTTTTGTAAAATACTTAATAAATAGTAAACAAATTAAAAAAAAATGTAAAATTTGATCTGGAAGCACATTTTATTTAGATAATCATGTTGAACGGTTTGGATCGACAATTTGGATTTTGAAAATAAAAAAAATATTGTTGTAACTTGATCCCTCCTTATATTATATTATATTATATTATATTATATTATATTATATTACTTTGCAAAGAGCAAATGCTGTTAAAATAACTATATATTGCATAAACTATTAATTAGCTAGTATCAACAACGACGCTATATATCTAATATTATTCGCTAAAAATATTCAACTTATTACGAGTCTGTTTAAATTAACCTTTACTTCTGATAATAAAACAGCTACATCCTGCCTTGCACAATTAAATTGTCTCTAGATTTCATATGACACACAAGTTTGTTAATTAAGTCAGTACTACAGCTTTATTTATAGCTGTGCAATAGAATCAAGTTGAAACTATATGAACTCTACACATTTTAATGCAGAAACTCCCACAGTTTGAAACCTTCGATTCATAAAAGGCTTTGCTATGCCCTATGGCTATGGGAGGAACCCACATGAGATCCAGACCGCACATCTTGTGCTTTCTTTTAGGCAATGCCACGTGATGAGGGCCCACCTCTCCTGAACCCGTTGTCTAAATTATGAACCAATCATCATCGAGATGCTGCAATTTGTAGTTTGTACAATCTCCTGATTTTTTTTTTATTCCAAGGCTTTCAATAAAAAATAAAAATAAACAATCAGTTTAATGAAATATATATTTTTTATTTTCTGAGATATTTTCCGCCATTTTTTTTTCTAGGTTAAAATTTTAAATCTCTTGTAATTCATTATAATATTCTAGTTTTGTATCTCGTGGGATTTGAGTCGAAAAAATAAATCTACTAACACCTTGTATGGATGTATGGATGGAGAGCAGAAGAGAATGGAAAGAAAATAAATTTATTTCGAATCGTGTTTGGTTGACAAAATTATATGTGAGGTGAAGGGTAAAGAGGTTAAAGGTTTAACCTTATATATATGATTATAATCAATATAATCGATTCCCTTCAATTTGAAATGTAATGGATGGGAATTTTTTTTGTTGCAAATATTTTTAGAAAAAATGATACAAATGTCCAATCTTATATCTTACCTATATAATTCTCATTCAATTTTTTTTTGTTACAAACTTGCAGCAGCCATTAATTTTTTTAATTAACCTTCTTAATTTTAATTAACTAAACAGGAAATAAAACGAAAAGAAAAGTTATATTTATGTTTTCTTATTAATTATTCAAATATGAAAATGTTAAATATTTTAATCTTCCATTTTATTCCATTTCATTACCTTCTATTTTTCATCTCATCTTTCTTTCTCTACTCTCCATCCAAACAAGGTGTAAGTTGTGTTGATATCATACTCTTAAGTTGAATTGAATTGATGTCTAAATTTATATTTATTAAGGTTGTTTTTCAGAGCGATGTAAGAGAAGAGAGAGAAAGAGAGAGAAAGAGAGGCGAGAGGATATATAGAGTAAAATCTTCACCTCTTCTAGCTTTGATTTGGGTTAAAAAAATTATGAATTTATATAGTGAGTCCATCTCATTTTTCCTTTTTTCTCATCTTCTTTCTTTCGAGTTTATTGTTTTTTTTCTTTTTTGGAAAACTCGGTAGCATTACGAATTTATTGTTGTGAAGCAAGTTCTCGAGTGAGGTCAGAATCAGTCATACCTTCGTTCTCTTTCCTTCCCCTATTTAGTAACATTTTCTAAAACATGTACGCCATAAAGATGTACATGAAAGGAATCATTTTCTGTTGCTGATGTCTATGTGTATCTTAAACATGTCGTTTTCATCATTTAATTGGTACTATAACAAACATATGTTGAATTTTTACAAAAGAAAAGACTTAAAAAATGAGACAAGGACTAACACACTAATATTATAAAAGGATGAAAAGAACGAAAGGTAAAAATGATCATTGCTAGTTGAATTGGCAAAGAAAAAACTGCATTGACCTCCCCACTAATGACCCTTGCTAGCCCTTACCAAACTTTCAAGAAAGATAAAAAGAAGAAATAACCTCCCCACCAATAGAGTTTAATTTAGATTAGAAAAATGATAAATAGATTTTTGCATAAAGTATTTTTGTATTTCATTACTTATTTTACTTTCTTTTTTTATGTTTAAACCAAACGCCGAATTCAAACTGTTGAAATCCATCTAATTCATAGTGATGCATGTACATGAATTTTTTTGAAAATTTCAAATTCATTTAATACAAAGTCAAGCGGTAAAAAAAATTAAACTTTTATAAGTTGATTTCTATATTCATTTTTCATCATTTTTTTTACCACTTCACTTTGTACTTTATATATTCATTTTTTTTTACTCTCTTTGCTTTTTCTTTTGTTATATCAAGTCTGTAGTCTTATATTAACACCAAATTGTAATCTATGAGCGCCTAATGATTTAGATTGAATAATTCATACAAAAAGGGAGGTCAAAGTATTGATCATAGTAATTATTAGTATCAATCATTTCATCAATTAATAGATATATAGATAATGTTCATCAAGATAGATAGATAGATAATGTTCTTTTGATTAGCTTCGTCTCACCATAATTGTACCCTTAGCATATTGATAAAGTTGTTGCAATTAACGATATTAATTAGAGCTACTATATATTGTTAGGTGATAACTTTATGTTGATATTACAACGATGGAAATTGTTGGTTGTTAAATTTCATTTAAAAAAGGCAATTATCTATTGACTATTGTTAATGCAAATTATGGCGCCACTTATTTCAAAAAGAAAATGTATAGATTTAATCTCATAAAAATCTTTTTTTTTTTTTTTTAAAAAAAAAAAAATCTAAAAAGATTGCCTTAATTATCTCCTCCGAACAGCACAAAAAAAATCTGAAAAGATTGCTTATAAATGGCCTATGAAAAAGGAGGAGATAACTTAGAAAAATATAAATAAATAAATAGGGAGGCTAGAGATTAGACGCAAGAGGGGAAGTAGCCCATAATCTTTTAAAAGAAATAAATTCTTTTCATATCACAACCTGAAAAAGCAAAAATTGCGGCCCAATTGGAGAAGGCATGCTGGCCGCTAGCGTTCTTTCCAAGGCATCACGAGTCTAAATTCATCAAACCAAATTTCTTCTCATGCCATGTGATATGTGATGGATGCTTTCAAAAAGGAAAACAAAAATGAAAAAGAAACCATATTTGCGGCCACACATGTCTTGCTTTCTTTGCTTCGCATGCATGTAGAGAATAGAGATGCGTAGTGCCTTTGTTGCTGTTTGATTGGACCATCAAGATTATCATCTATATATTATTTTTGTTTTATGAAAGATTAATATTATCTAATGAGCATTCTACAATGGCTGCGTATCGAATCTTATTAAGCTATATTTTATGGGGAGCACTCTAATTGGTGTAAATAATATTTTAAATTAAAAATAATGATCTTTAGAAATATTCTCAGTTAAAGAAGTGCTATGAGTGATAATTTGACAAATTAAACTTCAAAATTAGTGCAAATAATTCAATTGGAAAGTACAACAACAAGAATGGGACAGTATCCCTCGCAGATACTGTCCCAATTGAAAGCACCTTTCTATTGCTAATAATTGGTGCAAACAAATTGAAAAGCACAACAATGAGGATTAGTATACTCTGGCGGATACACCTGTCGCTAATAGAAAAATCACCTTTTTGTTGATATATTTTCGCGAATAGTCACTTTTTATTCCCGTGGATACTGTTTCATTCTTGTAGCTGAACCCTTTAGTCTGTATCATGTAAGATATCGGCTCAATTTCTTTTCCCTGCCTATTTGAAATGAAGGAGAGTATATTGTGCTTTGAGAATCGTGCAAAAAGGATTTGAATGGTGCTGATTTTGCAAAGATTCACTCAAAGGAGGTGTAAGACATTTTCGTAACACAGTTTCAAATATAAAAAAATAAGCACTTAATCGGAGTTGTTAAAATCATATAATTTTATGTAATACATAGTTACATAACTTTTTTTGATTGCATATATGTGGTGTATATATTTAACTGCCGCCAAATAAATATAATTTCTGCACTAGCCATTCATACGACGTCATTGGCTTTACCATTTTATATTCAAGTAAGGCTGCAGTTCAAGCTTTCCATTTTTGTGATAAAGATTCGTACATATTTTCATTCAAACTAATATTTCAGAAAAAAAAAATATGGTATTATGATATTATCGATATAGTACAATGATAATATAGCCCGCGAAAAATCCATCCATCATGTATAATTCATGATATAATTCATGATATAATTAAGCTTTTGATTTTTTGTGCCGAATCAATGAATTTGCACAAACTATATATCAGCCAAGCATCAAGTTGAAAAGTTATGGGGAAATGGATTTTCATGAATTGTCTGAGGCCTTTTTTTTGCAAGAAAATAATTGATGTGATAAAAGTTTAAGAAAATCTTAAGAGGGTCAAAGAGTGAATTAGTTAATATTTTGAGAGGTGAATTAGTGAATATTTCTTCGAACTTAAAATCAATTTTAAAGGTCTTATTATGTCATTAATTAATGTGGACTGTGTTATAAATCAACCAATTATATTAAAAAGAACTAATAAATCTAAGAAAAGGAATAACTTCATATTCAATTTAATAATAAATAAATAAAAATGTATTTTTGTGTGAAAACACGAAGTTTAAAACTCCAATAAATATTTATTTTTATAGATAATAAATAGTTCGGCTGTCTCACTTCAATCTATTTTGAAAAAAAAAAAATAGATAATCTGTCACAAAATTTGATTAAACCATGTGTTTTATTGGTTTGTGGCTTGACTTCCGATTAGGGCAAGATTTTCAAAATTGTCCTCTTGTACTTTACTTCTATCAAACTCACTGCTCTGTCGTGTAGCTGATTTCTTTTCTTGACATGTAGTGGTTGTGCCACTAACTGTAAAATCATGCTGGGTGAATAAATTAATATATAAATGAACAGTGCAAATATTCAAGGATCATATATAAAGGATCCCAATTAATTAACTCATTTAAGTTTAAGTTTAAGCAATGATCTTGAGCAATTTTTTAGGAGATCAACACAAAAATGGAGTTTAAAAAAATGAAAATGGAATTTCAAAATATCAATTGATTAATATAAAGCATGTTTTGATGATGATTATTGGGAAATATTTTTAACTAAAGCCAAGTGTGCACCTTGCTAAAACCAAGTGTCTTTTCTAGCTAATATAAGTGTTCCTTATTTTCATGTGAATTTGAAAAAAAATATAGTTATTTAGAAACTAGTAAGTGTGTGTTTCCAATACTAATATTGATTTGTAATAAATAAATATTAATTTTATTCAATAATATATGTATTTAGTTCAAATAAAAAAAATCCATCTTCATATATATATATATATATAAAGTCTGATACGTCCTATCTAAGGAGAGCAGGCTGTATATATTGGACTCAGAATGTTTTGGGCTCAACTCGCTACTAGAAAGTGGACCAAGATTGGTGGTGGTGTGTAGTGTTGGTCCTAAGTCGGGAGTTGAGGACAGGCTGTATATATTGGACTCCGAATGTTTTGGGCTCGGCTCGCTACTAGAAAGCGGGCCAAGATTGGTGGTGGTGTGTAATGTTGGTCCCAAGTCGGTAGTTGTGGAGGTATTCGGACTCTAACCTGTGATACCCATCCTAGTGTGTAAAAGTCCAGCCCCTATTAAATGAGACTTTGCACCTTAAATAGGCTCTGCCCTTCGTACAGGCGGTCGCACCACCGCATTTATTGTCGGTGCAGACGTCAGGCGGTGACGGTAAGTTGAGACTGTGTTGGGCTTTTCTGGATCGAGACCCGACTAAGCCTTGTTCGAATATATCGGGGCGGGCTATTTCGTGCTCCTATCCTTTTTACTCGTCTCGGGGCGTCCCGGTGCGAGAGCCCAATTCGAGTTGATTTCGGTCCGGCACTGTGCATAATATTTTAAAGATACTCTTCAGCATTGGACTTTCTCTTTGACTTCGGCCTAGCCTGGGTAAGGGGTCCGAGACTCAGTCTATTCTTCGCCCAAGACCTGTTTTGTGTAGGCCTTTGATCCATGGATTAGTGTCGATTATTACTTTTAATATTTATAAACTCGGTATGCTATCGAGTCGGACTGCAAACGATCAAATCACAATTCTTCGAGAGGCGTAGACGAAATCTGAAAATTGAGAGTTGTAAGTCTCCAATGTTAAAAGTAAGTAGAATAGAGATAGAGATGTGAATTCCTAGGGTTTCAGCACACCGATGTTACTTCAATCCACTTTGATAGTAAGTCTTTCTATGATTTCATTTTCAATTGTTGTAATTAAGTTGCATTAGTTGGGATGTGATGGTATCAACCTCTTCCACCTTTAGATCTATGGTTGGATCTAAGGGTGCACAAATGCTGGAGCAACTATCGAGATAACTATAAAGACCATGCGATAGATAAACCTCCTCCACTAATACTGGTGCACAATCGCCGGATCTCTTACATACGGATGCCACTTTAAAGACCCTGTGATAGATAAACTTCCTCTACCAATACTGGTGCATAGCCACCGGGACATCGTTCTACGTTTTTGTTGTTCCAACTAGTGGTTTCCCCTCTTAGGTTTTCTTCCCACTAGCCTAATAATTCTGTTAGTTCCTTGAATAATTTATCATAATTCATTATTTTTCTCCAATGGCATTGTCACTACCAGACGGAATAAATTAGATTATCGATACCAAGAGAAAGGAAAATAAAGCACAAAAGCAGATCAATCAACAAAAGGATAGAAGAACATAGAAATTATATTATCAAAGCTTCATGAGTAACAAAGGTTTACAGCCTTGCCCTAAGAAATCAAAACTAAGCCGCGGAACGATATGTGGACACTTCTTTCTTCTTCCTATACAATTGAATTTCTAAAATACACAAAGATCTTGTTGATTTGTTCCAAGAAGGGAGAGATAAGTTTCTCTTCGGTCCAAAGTTCTTATATAGGGTCAAAGGGGCGCCTGAGGGTGATTAGAGGCCTCAGAAACCTAGTTTGAATATAGCTGGCAAAGTTATTTACGAAAGGACGCCTTTGTTATGGACCGTATTAGGTGATACGGTCCGTAATGGGACTATGTCGCTGACAATAGTGCGTATTTTGGCCATAGATCAGTCATCCGGACTTCGATTGAGGTGATTCAAGTTGCGTTAGAAACTAGAAAACAATATCTACAACTTTCATGAAGGTCTTGAACTCTAATTCGGAATGTAGAAGGCTTAGGAATTTATCCAAAGTGAGTATTTTTTTTCTCTTCAGGATTTGGCCATCTATCACAATATTGTCGAAAGGATGCGTCTGGGGATGAGTGGAGTGCAAGTTATCTGTCTGGATACAGTTGGTGCAGTCATTCACCAAGGGGTGCCTCAAATACAGACCGTATTGGCTAATACAGTCTGTATTGGGACTGTGTCGCTGAGGGACTTAATGCGTATCGCGCCATCTCTGGGTCCGTAATGGGCTCTTATCAATACAGGCTGTAACAAAGCCTTAGTCGGTGAGCGCTGCTTATCCGATTGACCCGATTCTTGTTCCAATTCATATAAAATAGCCCCAAAGTACGTTTCTTGTGGTAAAACACAATGTAGAGCAAAAGTAAGATTTTTCTCATGTAAATTAGATATAAAGGTAGGATGATGGGGCAAAATCTAAGCAGAAACCCTATGTAATCCACTGTCATTTCGACGTTACAGCCTTCGGTACATTGCCCTATTAGAGTCTATAGATAAAGTTTGATGGAAAAAAATTGAGATTTTAGATAGTTGAATATGCTACTTTCAGGTAATTTTATTTGGGGAATTTTAAATATATCCCTCAAAAACTTCAAAATTATGCATTTTCACTCAAAAACTTCAAAATTATGCATTTTCCCTCTAAATTTGAAAGTATACCCCCCTTTAAACTTCTAGAACTCACAAAATTACTCATTTTTATTATTCTTTACATTATAACTCATTTTAATTTATAAAATACCCATTTTACCTTTTAAAAGCATAAAAAATTGTAGTCTGTTAAAAAAAAATGTGGACCTTATAAGATACCCATTATACCATTTACTCTTTGTAAATACCTATTTTGTCCTCGAAAACCAAATACCCATTATACCCTTAACATTAATAAAATACTTATTTTGTCCTCGAAAACCACCCATTATATGTTTTACCTTTTATAAAATATCCATTTTGCCCTCCAAAACCGATCAAATATTAGACCAGCATTTTTCTTAAACAAGTTACAAATTTTTTTATCTTTTAGAGTAATATGAGTATTTTATAAATTTAAAACGAGTTTGATATAAAAGACAATAAAATGGGAAAATTTGTGAGGTTTGAAAGTTTAGAGGGGAATACGAAGTTTAAGGGAGAAATACGTAATTTTAAAGTTTTTGAGGGAAATACATGAAATTCTCCTATTCTATTTTATAAGAAGAGCTGAAAAATATCAGCATTTATTAAAAATATAAAGTACAAAGAAAAATTGTTAAGTTCTACTTGATGAGTATGGTTTATCCATCCTCGTCGACAATCTAATTCAACAATACACAGAGTTACTTAAATTAAAATTGATAATTAGAAATAATTAATTAGCAGATGGACTCGATTAAAAAATGAAAAAAAAAAAAAAAAAAAACAAGAGGAGTGATTGGTAAAACACGGTATATTTTCAATTTAGATTCAGTGAAGTAACTCAATTTTTGGATTTTAAATCGGGATCATTCAATTCAAATCCAAGACAATCTATTTGGATATGAAGCGCACATATTTCGAGAACAAATTTGAATTCCGAGACGATTCCGAACATGAGATTCGAATCGGAGGGTCTCAATCCTAAACCCAAAAATTGAGTTACTTTAGGAGATCCGGACTCGTATATTTTTATGGGTACCACCTGAGTAGTTGCCCTAATATCTGCTTATTAGTTTATTAAAAAGCTGGGATGCCTTTTACGGTTTTACCACAATTTCTTGGAATCTTGGACCTCCCCACAAATTCGTATATTCGTCCTTTCGTTCGCATAGAAAAGAGGAGAGAATGTTAATTATCTCTTGCTAGTTTTGATTCTTTCAGTACACTATCACATCATGCTTAGTGGGAGATACCCTTTTGTAGGATCCCCTGGACGTGTTGAGTTGTGCTTTTCTTGGGAATATATCATGAATCAATTGATAAAATATCTAATGTGGTTTAATCTCTATAACCAAATGTGCAACACCTAAATTAATTTAGGAGAAATTGTGTGAATATCATCAAAACAAATATATATTTATATAATTATTGAATGAAAATACAAAGTATTATACTATGCACATAATAATTGTTTGTAATAAAAAAATTGCTTGTCTTGATAATTAATATATCATGAATCATATATGTGAAACACCTCAAGTAAAAAGAAATCGTGTGAAAATTAATATTGGTAAATAATAATTAAATTCAAATGCTAAGTTTTATTATGGATACAGTAAAAGTTATTTTACTGTAAAGTAAAAATTAATTTATATTGACTAATAGTGTAGTGCATATTTTTAATCTTATCCTAGCTATATATTGCAAGCATTTTCTAAATTGAACTCTTAATTAATATATCTCTACCATTTAAGTTTGATTTGATTGTTTGTATGTGTAATAAGTAAATCAAAAGGAAAAATTAAAGATGGAATTCATTACTAACCATTGCAAGTTAAGAATAGTTAAGAATATTAACAATAATTTAAGCAATGACAAAGTTAAATACCAAGATTTTTAATCTTAGTTCCGGCTTTTTTTATCGTCTCAAGTCGATAAACTTTAGACTTTAATAAGTAATTGTTCCATTACAAAGAAAAAGTAGATTCGTCTTATATCGTGTCATTTACGTTTCGAATAAATGACTATAATATAGTAATTTGAGATCTGCAGCAGACTTAATTTATCTTTAGTGGAACGCCGAACCAACATAAAAGTTAAAACGTCTCGAACCATATAATTTCTTTAATCTATTTTATCTTGATATAATCACTCAATTCTTATTCATCAACTTAGTTGATAACCACCTCTTGGTTTTCTCCAACCATATAATTTTTTTAATCTATTTTATCTTGATATAATCACTCAATTCTTAGAAAACCAAATAATTTTTTTAATCTATTTTATCTTGATATAATCACTCAATTCTTATTCATCAACTTAGTTGATAACCAACCTCTTGGTTTTTTCCATTTTTAAATTTATGTCATTGGTCTTCACAACATATTCAATTATATATACAACAATTTGAACTTTAAAAGCCTGCCATATTTTTTTATTAAAAATATTTATAGCAAGTTGCAACAAGAACATGCATTGCATGTTGCAACATTGTGGAAGCTAACAGGAGAACAGCTCAAGGTGGAACACAGGGGACCAGGTAGGCACGTACTAGAAATAGGAGAAAGATTGGTCCCAAACCCTAGCCCCACATGACCTGGTTCTAAATACAGGATGAGGTCGGTTGTTAGCCAATAGCCATTCTTTGGATAAACATGGAAAATAAAGTATAGTGATAATAGTGAATGAATACCGAATAATGCAATCCAAATTGTTCTTATAAAAAAAGGGAATACTGAATAATGCGTCAAAAAAATTTATTATTAGTTTTTTTTTCAACTTTATGAAATAAAAAAGGAAATGATAATATTCTTCGGATTGTTTAAAAAAAAAGAAGAAGAAGAGAGAATATAGAATATAGAATTATGCATCACAACTTATTTACTTGTGTCTTTGTTTTCTTTTTTCTTTTACTTTATGAGACAAAAAAAAGTAAATGATGACATCCTTTGAGATTGTTCTTAAAGAAATATACCAAATAATTAATGCATCACAAATTATTTCCACTTGTTTCTTTGTTTTCTTTTTCTACTTTATGAGGCAAACAAAGTAAATGATAATATTCTTCGGGATTGTTCTTAAAAAAAAAGAATACACAAATTGTTTACTTGTGTTTTTGTTTTTGGTTTCTACTATAAGAGATAAAAAGAAAATGATGATATCCTTCGGGATTGTTCTTGAAATATAAAGAATACCGAATAATGTATCACAAATTGTTTACTTGTGTTTTTGTTTTTATTTTCTACTTTAAGAGATATAAAGGAAATGATGATATCATGTATCACAAATTATTTACCTGTGTTTTTATTTTTCTTTTCTACTTTAAGAGATAAAAAGAAAAGGATTGTTCTTGAAATATAAAGAATATTGAATAATGTATCACAAATTGTTTACTTGTGTTTTTCTTTTTCTTTTATACTTTAAGAGATAAAAAAGAAAAGATGATATCTTTCGCGATTGTTCTTGAAATATAAAGAATACTGAATAATGTATCACAAATTATTTACCTGTGTTTTTGTTTTCCTTTTCTAGAAAAGATAAAAAGGAAATGATGATATCCTTCGAAATTGTTCTTGAAATATAAAGAATACTGAATAATATATCACAAATTGTTTATTTGTGTTTTGTTTTTCTTTTCTACTTTAAGATATTAAAAGGAAATTATGATATCCTTTAGGATTATTCTTGAAATATTGGTCATGTTTGATTGTGGAGTAAGAGGTTGAGTAAACCTCTTACTCCAGCTTAAGAAGTCAAACGAGGAGTAAAATAGAACGAGTAAAATAGAGCAAGAGGTGAGCTATACGGATTAAGTTACTCCATATCTCCAGACAGATTAACTTACTCCATACTTAATCCATCTGTAGGGCCCACTATCATAGATTTTGGTCCATTTTCCAATATATTACTCCTTAATATGAATTAATTTAATTCATGATATAAACTACAAAACAAGAGAGTAAGATGGAGTAAGTAATTTAATCATCATTAATTTTACTTCACAACCAAACACGACCATAAAGAATACTAAATAATGTGTCACAAATTGTTTACTTGTGTTATTGTTTTCTTTTTCTACTTTAGAAGACAAATTAAAGGTAATATATTTAGGGTTGAAAAGAAAAAAAAGAGTTCTGAATACAAATTATTTACTTATGATATAAACAAATAAATGATAATATCCTTTGGAATTGCTTCAAAAAAAAAAACAAAAAACCAATAATGCATCACAAATTGTTTGCTTTTTTCTCTGTTTTATTTTAATACTTCATGAGATAACAAAAATATTAAATAGTAATATCATTGAAGATTGTACTTTTAAAAAAAAATGGAATACTTAATAATGCATCACAAATTGTTCACTTTAATTAATTGTTTCTTCTAGAAAATATAGCCCGACAGAGAGGTAATGAGAGGATGAAAAGGAAAGAATCCAGCCTCTCGATCTGATTAATGCATGGATGTTATGATGTGTTCTTATTGGAATATTCTGGCTACCCCTTTCCACGCAAGAAAGGGATATGAAATCAAGTTGCATCTTGTCGGCATCCATTTATACAGATTTGTGTATTTGAAAACAAATTTGAGTTGTTAGACTTTAATTATGTCGTCAAAATATGTATGATTTACAGGAACTGTCTTAAGCTTGCACTGAGAAAATGGTTTCAATTTGAGTTATGTTTTTCTTTACAAGTGTGAATCATATACAAATTTAAATTTGTACAGAGTTTACATGCATGTATAAGCATAATGGAAGTGGTGGGCTATTTATTATTCTGCACATTGGTTTTGTAGATAGAGAGAGAGAGAGTTCGATTCGGATTCGGGTGCTCAATTAAGCATCTGAGTTAGGAAGGAAAAATTATTTCTTCTAGAATTATAGTGATAAATGGTACCCAAAAGAAAACAAGTTGTAATATTCTACCTTAAAATGCCACAAAAACTTGATGTAAAAATGACGGGATCACACATTAATTATCTCCTACTATCAGAAGATGGTTTAATTGGATTCGCTCCAATAATTAAAATTTCTTCATGCTCTCTCTAACAATTGATACTATTAATGCACAATCCAATGATCGTAAATTATTGTTTCATCCAAACTATGAAGGATAAGGTCTAAATAGACAAATTTATTCTAATACATTGCATTGACTCAAGAAAATTCATGTGCACAATTATAAATTTTGAGATATTATATACTCAATTGTAAAATTTTAGATCAAGTAAAATTTATTCTTTAAAATGTTTGTCCCATCCAACATTATATTTTTCAGAAAAAATTGTTTTCCCTTCCAACAACAACCACACAACAACGTCATCTCTTTCTTGTCTCTATCTCCTCGAGCGAAGAAGAGGTCTAAGAGAGGGGAGGAAATGAAACCGAGTCATTGTAGCTCGTAACGCGGAGTCTCTCCCCCCATCTCGATCGGAGCGCGGCGGATAGTAAATTTGGTTGTCAGAGCATAATTGCTGCCAGATGAGAGTAGATCTGATCATAAGAAAGATGAGAAATAATATAATAGAATACATAGAAATAGTGATAATAGTGAGAATAAGAGTGTACATAAGTAGTAATAAAAAGATATGCATGGTAGTTTAGGGGAATTTAACATAATAAAGAAGAAGATCTAGGAATGAGGATCATTTGACTTGTTGTAAATATTTTTTATCAATGAAATTATTAGTAGGTATTTAAAATAACTAATCTTTAAAAAGAATATTTGTCCAGTCTATACGAACAAAACATACTTTGATTATTATATTTTATGACCATAAAACTTAAAATTTCAATAACAAATTAATGTATATTAAAAACAAAATTTCAAAAGAAATTCAAAAAATAATACTAATAAGATAAAATGGCTGGATCCCAAATGTTGTTGTCAAAGTATTAATAATAGTAATTAACTGACCAAAATGGTACGACTAAAACGGGACAGACATGACCTAATCAATGCTCCACTGATCTCTATGTACTACATTAATATAAATATCTTCCATCTTTTTTTTTTTTTTTTCTTTTCTACTCAATTGAAATTTGAAGCATGCCTAGTCGGCCGACAAGGTTGGGTCTAATCCAAGACGTCCAAATCCCTATTAATTATTTTTGTAGCATTGGAGAAAGAAATGTCCGTGTTGCTTTTGGCTATATACTCTTGGTACTTTCAAATAAGATAATTAAGTTCGAGATTTGTGATTCATTTGACTAGATTTTAAGTTTATAGGTCGAATTAATTAACTTCAAAATATTTTTTTATTGTAATATATAATTGAAGTCAAGAGAATTAAATCCGCAAAAAGATTAAAATTGAGGAGTAATAATTATGAAAATCTGAAAATATATGACAATTTGAAAACAATATGTAAAATTTATAAAAGTTTGACTGTACTCGATTAAACCCAAAAAGAGTGTAAGATTTAAACTCGAACATGATCTAGTGGCAAAAGACAATGCCGGCTACAAAAATGAGAGAGTATCCACGAGGGTATACCAACAAAAAGTTATTTTTTTTATTAGCGACAGTAGTATCCATAAGGGTATACCGACATAATCCATCGTGAATATTGTAGATTCAAAACTTAAATAGAATTTTTTTTAATAGATATTTAAATGAAAGTTGGTAGACTAAAATTTTATATTTCTATCTAAAAAATGTAGAAACATAATCAAAGAATTTTGCGGCTAATAATGATTTGTTGAATCATGGCACATGCTCATTTTACATATCAGACGAAATAATAAATATATTTTAATTTAAAACTCTAATGCAGAGAATCGAATTTCAATGGGACTATAAATAACAAGGTTCTCATTTGCAGCTAATTAAGAGGTAATCAAGTACAAACACTCTCCTAAAATAATTAACTCTCAAGTTTGAGTTTGATCATCCAATCAAAATCCACACAAATATTATTAATAGGTCTCATAAATTTTCAATTTAAACCAAATTAATTATGATTTTAGTTGGATGATTTGATCCAAACTCAAATCTTAAATTACTTGAGAAATCTGGATCAGACTCTCAAAGTGCCGGAATTTTTATTTAAAGCATAATCTAAAAAAAAAATTAGAAAACTATAAATTATGGAAAATCCTAAAAATAACAAAACCATTAATTCAATCTGTAACTCCATTAATAGAATCCGCAGATTGAATTGGCGGACCTTCAAAAATCCATTAATATTTCCAGTACTAAAGTTGGGCATTTTTTTGGAGTCAGCCAATTCAATCTGCGGACATCCATTAATAAATCCGCATATTAAATTAACAACTCTGATAATTTTGAAATTCTCCAAATTCAACAGTGATCTGGTTTATTCTTTTTAAATGGTATTAATAAAAATTTCGGCTCAAAAGTGAGCTCACTGTTAACAGATAAATGGATCAACAATTTTTTTTTAAAATAAAATACTTTGAATTCAGAGTTGTCCTTCTGTACTTTAGTTTTTGTTTATCTTGTACTGGTTGTTAGATTTTTATGAGTACAGTTGGCAGGGGGCGCGCTGACGTATTGTTGTACATGTTATGTACTCCAATCAGAGTTCAACACAGTCCTTTCAGATCACCGACAGAGGTGGGTCCCACGCCACGTGAAGCACACTGAATTGATACGAGGATATTTATTGTACACAAAAAAGTTTCTATGTATCATGCATGCAAGTAATTGAGGATTAAATTTTGATTAGTTTTGAAATCAAGGCACAAATTCGTTACTCACTAATTATATGTATATACATATCCAACTTTTTACTGTATCATGCAAGTATTTCATATATTGGAAGGCATAACAATAAAGTAATAAAAATAAGATATAAAATAATTCAAAAAATAGTAAAATTGATATTCTACAAGTTTAATATATAACTAATTTACTGAGCTACATAAATCGATGTTTCAAGCATAAAATTTTAAAATTTGACCTTAAGCATATGAGCCGAAATACTAATGAAAACATATTAGCCGGACTCTATAATACTTGTTACGTTCGGATAAGAATGCGACAAACAACAATTAGAATACGTTCGGTTGTTAGGAAATTTTACACGATGAAATTATTGAAGTATAATTATTTACAAATTAATTTATTGAAACCCATACCTTAAGTATGCCTGGAAAGGACAATAAGAATGTGCTCAAAATGAATGTTAGATTATATTGTGTGAATAGTTGTGAAAAGTCTTGAGAAAAATATTCATGAAAAATTATATTTAATTACAGACTTTTTGTCAATAATAAATTTTTGTTTAATATTTATTGATAAATTTCTAATAAATATATTAATTCAATGTCTAATATTAAAATATTATAATATTGAGAAAATTTTTAAAAATAAAAGTAAAGGTAAAAATGATGGTGAATTTTTTTTCTTTATGATTAAATAAAATTAAGAAAAGAAATAAAATGTGCTTGTCATCAAAATAAAAAATAAAACAAAATTCATAAAATGCAAAGAGAGAATAGCAAGGTTGATGAGTGAAAAAAAAAAGTTAAGTTCAACATCGCGTGTCTTCTTCTCACGCAATTGTGTATTGATTCTCATATATTTTCTTATAAGTAATTTTTTCAATATAAAAAAAAAATACTGAACCCAAATATAACTTTTATCCAACCAAAATTGTCACAAATTCTCATTAATAAGTTAGCCGGATGCAAACACGTCCTTAGAGAAGTAAAAAGTTACATCATGACCACATTCGCCACGACATAATTCCATTACGGCATTACACTCATGCAACTAGGTTACGTGACATCACTCGCATGTTGTGTGCCTTGACTAATTAAAAAATAATAATAGGACACAATACGTCACGCAAAACTGCCTGATCATGACATGGTACGGCACAGACTAATTGTGCCTACACATGGCCAAAGCAATGTAAAATTTATGTTATTATTTATTTCAAATATCAATTCAAATTTCAAAAAGAAAATTCATTTTTGTACATATAAATATTATATCACACAATTATTTACTATTTTATCACGTTTTTCAACATTTTCTATGATATTTTTTTTTTTTCCAAAAACTAACTTAAAATTTGAAAAATATGTAGTTAATTAAGCAGTATTCAAATGTGGGTAAATATATAGGCATGACACCGCATAACTAATCATTTCACGCACGTCAAAATTAATTTATATCCCAAACTGCAACATGAAGTATTAAAAAAAATATTGTCATTCATCTGCGTACCTAAAGTCTCAGGAGTCATATAATAACCTTCGGTGTATCGAGCAATACTTGCTCTAATTATTGACTTCATCACGGTGGCCACACCACTAAAAAGCTAGCATAAAAAACACAAAGTAGATCGGCGTTGTTGCACGCTGATTGGGTGAAGATCATCAACCTGATAATTATAAGCAAAATCTAATTACTGGTGTTAAATTCAGAACTAGTCAGTTGCATTGTGAGCAAGTATAAATAAAGTATGATTATAGTAACATACTTTGTTAAATTTGGGTTTAATTTTTTTTACGTATTCGAACTAAACACCAAATAAAATGCAAAAAAAAAAAAAAACCGTATAATATATATTTTATTCACGAATAAAATGCAAATCACGAATTATTCACGAAAAAAACTTGAAAAAAACGAGAAAGCTTTTTAATTCTTTTTTTATGGTGTTTTTTTTAGGATTTTTTTTGGCTTCTTTGTGGTACTGAATCATTCTCAAATTATTTTCAAATTACGAATTTTTTACGCTGCTGAACCAAACATGAACTATTTATTTGTCACTATGGTTCTGATGGAAAATATCATAAAATGTCAGGTGCAATTCAAAAACGGAAAAAATAATCAAGAGGATAAATATAATTAAGAAGATTAGGGACTTATTACTAATTAGTCTCAGATCCATTAGAGTTTTCTCACCATATAACTAACTAGTTAGATTAAGAAAAATAAAGATTTAGTATTTTTAGAAGAAAAAAAACCAACTTAACATGTTCTTAGGTCATTCGTGGAGATTTGTACGGATGAATTTAAATATGCACTAATTTTAACCGTCTTATGAATCTAAACTGTTTGCGAAAATTCTGACACAAGTCAAATGACTTAAATTGAACCACGTCAAACGGATTTCAATTGAATGCCAATTAGAATTAACCCTCCTCTCTCTATATATTGGGAATTTGCCTAGCTATCAGGGGCAATAAAAGGTTATGGACCCCATAGTTGAATTATCCAGTTGCAACTTAAAAGAAATTGGATCGGCATATAGAAAGGAAAGTTGGAGTTGGACTAATCTCAACCGTTCAAAAGAAGGTATAATTGGAGGGTTGACAAAAGCAGAGGTATCACAACATAAACTGGTAAATTTGTAGTCCGTTTTTTTTTTTTTATTATTAAAATGCGGCTTTGGTTATAGCTAGTTGTTCCTTCTAGGGTATATATTTATTTACATCATCTTTCAAACTTATGCTGAAACCTACATTTTCTTAATGTAGGTTAAAATGATAGGTTTCCAGAATACATCATATTGTATATATTCTCCTTTTTGACAGATTCTGTGGGGACAATTACACATTAATCGGTATATATGCAGAGAATTCACCTATAAGAAATGGAAAAAAAAATAATAATAGAAATTTTGCAGTAAACTTAAATCCAAAATGTAGGATTTGTTGGCACATCAGTAAATTACGTAAAATGTTAATTATAGTTTGTAAAAATTCATCAAAAATTAGAATTTTCCAACGTATTGTTGCTTCCATTAAGCAAAATGAAATTCTAAACCAACTCTTTTCATTTCTCCTTTATTTAATTTTTTGGTATCATCACCTTAATATTCCTCCGAGGGCTTATATAAAATTAAATTTTGTAAAAATATAGACGTCCAATATCCTCGTTGAACTTTATTTTTTTTTGCCGCTTTTGTACCTGGCCACTAAATCATGTTGTTTTCTCACTTTCTGAGATTCATCAGCAATCTCTCCCGGTCCTTTAATTTAGTTCTTTATTCCTTTATTCCTGCACTTGACCATTTCACTTTCCTTCATTTTCACTGAGCTTGACTTCAATCATTATTATATTTGTCCCACTTGTGAGTCTTGTCTTTTGTGACTATCTTTCCTCTTAGTGAATAGTAGTTCATGATTTGTATTTAATTTATTTATTTAGTTATAAGTATGTTAATTAATTTCCTGAACCCAAAAACAATTTGGAATATTAATTAAACTGGTTGTATAGGTTAATTAACGTTTATACAACAACATCAGCGTGCAGCAGCAGCATCAACAAGAAGTAAGCAAGTCTTTAATTCCAAATAAAATGAGATAGACTAGAAAAAAAAATCCAATTAGAGTCACAAAATCAAGATAGACAGTAGTAACAATAACAATAACAATTAATAACAACAATAATAACAATAGTAATGCTAGTAGTAGTAGTCAGGGACAACTAAATTTTCGTTTCCAAGCTCATTTTAAAATGGACATCACGTTGAACGGTACAGATTGACTGTTTGAATTTTAAAATCACAAAAATAACTTATAAAGATATGGTGTTAAGATGTGTCACCATAAAATGATGTAATTGAATCTCTCCTCAAATATTATATTCAATTTATTCATTTTTCTATTTTCCATAACGTTGTATTGACGCTAACCAAACTGATGAGAAAATTTTCTACCTTCTTCGTCACAATAATTAGAAAATAATATTATAAGAAAATATATCTTAATTGTAAGAAAAATATTATGTTAAACATATTACTTTTTTATTTGAATGTCTTGTTATTTAGTTAACGAATTGAATTTGTTAGAAAAGATATTAGTGTTTTCAATTTTTTTTTTTGCTTTATAAAAAAACTATTAGTTAGATTTGATTGTATATTTGTATTTGATTTTTTTTATATTAGTAATTGTCATTGCATATTATGATATGATAAGTTTTGATAGTTTCTTTGTAAAAGTAATAAAACCACTATATGAGTTTTATTCGTTATTTGGCCGCTACCGTTTCGTTGCCCGGTAATTTTAAGGACTAAGAATAGAGTAGAGTAAGATAAATTCTTAACAAATATAGGTAGATTATGAATAAAATCAAATTTTAATAGGTATGCGTATGTTTTGAAAAAAATCGGTCGGTCCAAGATCGGACCGGACCACGCATGGAACCGTCCCATACTGACTTGGACCGTGGCAAAAAACCGGACTGGCCTGGATCGAGGATAAAGAGGGTCTCGTAGCAAGGTTTTTTGGTGTGTTTTTTCCACTAGACCCGGACTAACCCGGCAGTTCTAAATTTGTGGACCAGACCGGACTATAACCGGACTAAACCCGGACCGGACCGTGCTAAACCATGATACACCAAAATCAACTCGTGCTAACCCGTGGTCAAAACCGTGCTAACCCGTTCTAAACCGTGCTGAACCGTGCCAATCCGTGCTAAACCATGCTAACACGTGCTAAACCGTGATACACCAGACTCAACTCGTGCTAACCCATGGTCAAAACTGTGCTAACCCATTCTAAACCGTGCTGAACCGTGCTAATCTGTGCTAAACCGTGCTAAATCGTGGTCAAAACCATGCTAAGCCGTGCTAACCCATGGTCAAAACCGAACCGGACCACCCTCAAAACTGTGCTAAACCGTGTTAGATTTATTTTTAAACATGTTAGATATTTAGATTTTAATATGTTATATTAGATTTATTTTTAAATTCGGATTTTTAGTAATTTAAATTTTAAATTTGAATTTATTGTTATTTTAATCGGTAAGATTTATTTTTAATATGTTATATCTATTTTTAAATATGTTAGATTTAGTTTGAATATGTTAGATTTATTAGATTTTAATATGTTATGTTAGATCTATTAAATTCTCAAAATTAGAATTATATGTTAGAATTCCGTAAAATTGCGAATTATACATTGATGCATCCATTGTAATATTTCTAACAACAGTATTAAATTAGATTAAATAAATCTCAAATTCTAATGAGATGGAAATTTTTATTTTGAACCCGAAATATTAAATCCAAATCTCTAACAACAATATACAATTTTCTTTTTAACCCAAGACATCAAATCTCAAATCCATATGTTATATATATTTTTAGATTTATTAGAAAAATAATTATTTAAATATTAGAGTTTAACAATTTAATATATTTAAAAAAACCCGAGGATCCGCTCAGATCGCACCGGAACTGGACTAGACCTTAGACCGAACCGGACTATATGAATTTGAATCATGATTCTAGCACGAGTTTAGACCAATCATTTCAAATCGAACCTACCAGATCCAAACTGTGTAGACCCGTGAGAAACGTGGATCAGCCAGGTCTGGACCGGACAGGACCAGACCGGACCGGACCGCAGCGTTTGCAAAGATTTTCATATCCGTATAACGTATTGTGACCAACAGATTCTCAATTAAAATTTTAATTGTATGACACGAAAGATCGATACAGAAAGATTCCAAAAATGATGATCATCATCATGTAATCTTCCAGAAAGATAATGTTGGGATAATTATATCGGATATATATATATATTTTTTTTTATATCGGATATTATTTTACTGTAGTGCATCTAGGTGTCAGTCTTTTATCATAGTGCATGTGTCAGTCGTTATTTACGGTTTATATATGGTATGTGTACAGACTACACAAAAGCATATATTTTTCTCTTTAAAAAATGTTTTGTTTGTGGTTAAAAATCATGCTACGCGCTGTGGCTACTAGTATCTATTTGTTTATTTTCTCATTTGCAGTGGACCAAATTAATTTATATACCCATTCTGGGCGTATTAAGAATGGCGCCGTATTCAGAACTTACCGAATAGTGTTATTTTTTTCCCCAGCAAGTAGCGGATAATAATTTAAAAAAGTCATGGAGTGACAGTATACATCACAGTACGGTATGATACAGTACATTTCGATCGGTCACGGCACAACACGCATACGTTTGCGGGTCATACGTTTGCGGGTCATGTGTGGTGACTCACATGTTCTATACCGTGACCATTCGTATGTGACCATTTTTCAAAAATTAACACAACATGTTATGCGAAAAATTCAATCGTGACATGACATGTGGTCATGTGAGTCATGTGTAATTATGAATGTTAAATCTTGATCGAATAGTGAATCTTGAATAAACTAATATAAATTATGAAAACAAAATAGTAAAATATGACCAAACGTGAGTCATGTGTGGTCAAAGAGTGACTAACGTGCTGTGCCCATCCTTCCAAATTTGATCACGACATGAAACGTAAAAATCTAACTTGGTCATAGCACGACACGTAAGCTTAGACACAAGCCTATTCAGGAATAGGCACAAGTTTAATTTACTACTAAGTCTAAATTTCAAACATCAGAGATAGACAAGTGCCTACCTCTTAGCCTCTCTAGTGAATTTTACAGTATCTTTTTTTTTTTCTTTTTTTTCATGGAACAAATGATTGAAAAATAAATTATAGCTTTATATGAAAACAAGTACTATTGGATTGTGTTATAATCTACTTGTCTGTTTAACTAGATTTGCAAAACATATATAAATTGAATTTTACAGTTTTCTTGTCTTGAGATATTGTGCAGAATCATGACAATAGAAGATTCAAAAATTACACATTAAAGATAAAATGATTAATTGCTATACATTATAAAGGAATCATCATCTCAAGATTAGGATATTTAATTTGTAAAATTGGTAAAATAAGCTTGAGAATAAATTAAGTGAGGCCTACCGTTATAACAGTTCAGGAACTATTGTAACGAATAAAATAAATCCTACCCATTCCATGACGGTTTAATTCAGTTGAACCCGTCACCCAACGGCAGGATTTCCAGAGATTACTCGTTACGTACCATTACCATCGTAGCGTACCGTTAGGGTTAATGGCATTCAAACCCGTCGTAAGTTGACCAACCGTTATAACGATCGATAAATGGAGCCGTTATAACGGTAGAGCCTAATTACTTCATTTTTATCAGCTCTCTATAAATAGAAGCAATATCAAGGTTTGGATTATCACTCTAGCCGCCCGAACTTTAATACTTCAAATTCTCAGATTTATAAAAGGCCGTTGTTGCTTGTGCACTTCAACTTCAATATTCACAATCAATCTCAAACTTATTCAATTAATACACAAACTCTTAAAGTGATCATGCGAGATCAACCCTTTACCTTTGAGCCTTTGTTGCTTGCTTTGTATTCTTGAGCCTTTAGTGCTGTTGAGCCAACCGTGCTCAGGCCGTGTGACTTAGCTTCCCAGAAGATTGTAAGGCCTCACCGGTTCCATCTTGCATTCCTTTCTTATTGGATAAAAAAAATGCGCATCATCTCAAAGGTCGCGAGCCCCAAAGACGTAGGCATTAGTGCTGAACTCCGTAAATAACTCACATGTCAAGTGCCTCGAAACTCTAATCTTTATATTATTATATTTTATTTTAAAACTAAATTATTCGAGTTTCCGCTAAGAATAACTCTAAGACACACTAGGAATTTATAACTTAGTTTAAAGGTTTTAAAAAGTCCTATTCATCCTCTAAGTGTCTTTGCTATACCAGTAACTATATACTAATGATGATATGCTATTTATTGGTCAAATCTAGACAACTATTGATTTTGTTGTCCATTATATATTTTTTTTATCAATATCAAAACTATATATATAAATAATCATATTTCTACAAGCATTGAGAAATATAATAGACTTCATCATTTCAACAAACACCTTGAGTTTCATAAGTTATACAGTAACTTTAAGTCAACTATGTCAATTTCAAAATTCCAATTTCAAGTATTACTTGGAGCAATAAAGAATAATATTCTACATATATATATATTTATTCCACTACTATCAAATGCTAAAATTAACGGCACATGTGATTTAGCCTTTCAAATCAAATAATGGCATAATGATATAACCTTATAATGGAAGTGCTAGCTAGGTTTATTAGTAGTGCATCATGCACTACAGAACATGAAAACAGTTAAATTAATTATGAAATTACTTAATGCTACAGGTTGGCATTGGACCCTTGCCCCCCTTGTGCCAATAAAGGTGAATTTCATCAGCTGCTTCTATTATTTTTCTCTTTTCGTTTTTTGGACGGCTTATTGATCTTTATTCCAAAATAGCATAGTTAACTCGATTTGTGCGTGCAGGTCCTGTTACATATCTTATAAATGAACAGAACCGTAATAGTGTCCGGATTAATTTTCTTAATTCAATCCAACCGTATCATTATAAAAATATACCACTATTAGCGAGAGTAAAAATATAATTATTTCTGAAAATATATCGATAAAAACTGCTATTTATGAATATCTTAAAATTACCGATAGGAGTATATATGAAGATACTGTCGGCAAAATTAAGACACTTTTACTCTCGCAAATAATGATAAATTTTTATAGCGCGTTCGGTTCAGTGCGAGTTTCATGACACAATGAGTTACAAATTATTGACTGCCATAAGAAGCGGTGGTTAAATTTGAAAATTTTCATCTATATTACATCCTCAACATCATCATCTATCTGATTCTATAGTCTATGTAATTTTGTGTTAGACAAACATTTTCTTTTATTATATAAGCTTTTAGAGTTTACCCAAAAATATTTATTTATTTTTAAAATTGCTTTAATTGTAAGATTATTGGGTTTAACCAACCACGGCAACGGCCAAAACATGCCATTCATTAAAATATTGAATTTCATGTATAGCATTCAAATATTTGAAATTCTGTAAATTTTATAATAGCATATTTACCATTAAAAATTATAATAACTCATATATTTATACAATTAAATAAAAAATGAGATTAGTTATTTTTAATATTATATAAAATATAATAAGCATCTAATTATGTCCCTTTTATTTCCTCATGCGTCGAAAGTCCGGTCACTCTAATCTTCTATAACCTTTAATGCTAAAATTGTGCCCCTTTCCCTTTCTCTTGCACTAAACATTTCCTTCTGAATGCTTCTAATCCTCTCCACAGTGCCTTTTCAATAACCTTTGTTGGAGATGATATATGAGAAAAAATAACTCTTGAGATCTAGATAGCGGCTCACATTAAAAGAGGAAAAACAAATAGACCTAGATGGGACATCAGAGTAGAGAGAACTAAGAGTAGGATCTCTTGAAAATATAAGATAAAGATGAAGAATGTTTAGAGGAAGAATGAATATAGTTTTAATTATCATAATTCATTATAATTTTTAGAATCTTAAATACAAAATTTGAAATTCAAATATATTTGATATATATTTAAATTAATTAAGTAAATATAAAAGTTATAAGAATATAGGATGGTGAACACATTATTATAAAATTTGAAGAGAAAAATATGTAATTTTGTAGTCTTTCGGTGGTATTTATAAGATTTCCCCCTTAAATAAATTACCAATATGGGCAGACATGGAGACCTATATAATATTTAGAACTATTGTGTCGTTATGGCAGAAACTAACTACCACATTTCATCATTTTTTTATTAAGAATTTAATTTCCCAAAAATATATAAAAAAAAAGGAACGTACCATTCTTTGTTGATTTGTTAAGAGAATTATCTCGTTTTCAGGTAGTTGACCGCAAACTCTTAAGAACAAAACCGTATAATTTTCCAAATTTTGGATAGTTCAAAAATAACTGTAAAGCTAAAAGATAAAAACAAAAAAACAAACACTTCAAAGAAAAGCGAAGAAAAATAAAAAATTGAAACACTCTCTCTCTCTCTCTCTCTCTCTCTATCTCATTTGAGCAAAAAGGCGAAGAAGATCCTCTCTCTCTATCTCACCAGAGCTCAGTGGCAAGTCTTCCCCGTAACCCTAACCCTAATATCACCAGAGCAAAGGTTTGCTAGCTTTACCTCCGAAACCAAATCAATGAAATCGATGCCATCTTCTCTCTGATCTCCACGCTAGACCCGACAGCTAATTTTGGTTGGTGTCAGGTGACCCCAAATTTCAGTTATTTCTTTACTATTGTGCCTAATTGTTTCTCTTGATAAAGATAATTTGAAGCGGTTGTAGATTATTTGCTTTAAAACTGAACACCTCTTTTGCTTAATTAGATCAAAGTTGCTTTGATCACTAATCACCTCTTGGAGAGGAAGCAACAGGCTGTAAGCACCAAATGTACTAAAATAGAAGAAGATAAATTAGAGATCTCTTTGGTAAATTAAAAAGTTTGCAGTATTCATCAGTATTACTTGTTGTTCAATTGATATGTACTAATTTTGGTATTACTTAAAAGGTTACATCTCAAAATCTTAATCATAAGGTATTAATATTATTCAGATCAAAAGGAATTATTCTACTTTTAGGATTGATACTTTCTATTTTTCTTATATAGGTTTTAAAAGTCATAAAAAAAAATTTTAGGGTTCAAATGCATCATTAAAGCTGATATATCCACCTAGTAGTTCATTATAAAGGATAAACTTATTTTTATTTTTTGAGAAACAAGGATAAAATTAAAATTACAAGATGAAATCAATTCTTAGGTAATTGCTGCGTAGACTTGATGGAATGCTGAGGTCGTTGCTTATTATCAATTTGTATATTCGACAACATTTACATGGTTATGGAAATCCGGCCTCCATCTTTACTGGTTTATCAATTTGCCATGTTATTACAACTATTGTTACAGGGCTGTTAGTCTGTTACAGCATTTTTTTTTTGAAAAAAAAATATTAATAACAACTATTGTTATAAACTCCACATATTTTGTGGGGCAGATATAGTAATTTGGTTTTGCAACAGCCTGTATATTATATCTGAAGTTTCCTATGGTGCATTCTTCTAGTTTCTATATGCAGCCCCAAAGACAGAAAGAACAGTTGTTCCAACAACAGTGATAAAAGAATTTGACATTGTGATAAAATTTGAAATTCTAGGATAGAGGATGCTTGATTGACATTGGACTTACTGGTGAAGTTTTGGACTACTGCCCCTGTGTTGCCAGACATCTCATATGTCGCCTTGCCAACAATTGTGGTTTGGTTTTCGCTCATTGCGACGATTCTGACTTCTCTCTGAGCCGATCCGGTATTGCTAGAATTCTTATTGCTCTCATACCATGTTTCAAACAACAGTGATAAAAGAATGTTTTTTTGTATTGATTGAGTTGTATCATTTACACAAATTACAGGTGCTTATAAAGGTTAACTAGCCGTTACCATTTCCTAATATACAAATAGAGCATTTACACTACTAAATATTGCTTGATTACAATCTGATTTGCATCAGCTGGAATTTCCTAATATTTTGGGTCACTTATGTAAGGTTGAGAGCTGTTAGGAATCCTGATTGGATTGGGTTTGATCTTGATTGGATTTGATATCTTTAACAAAGAGTAACATACACATCAATAGAAATTAGCAAGTATAGTGACCAGAACAACAGCGGTAGGCGCATCAACAGATCCCACATACCATTAATTTTTAGTTATTTACTCTGATGTTTCCATGTAATAATCATCTGGATTTTGTTTCTTTTGGTGGCATGTGACGTATAAGAATTGATTTTGTTGCGTAATACTATGTTTACTTTTATTGTGCCCTTGTATACGTTATGCTTTGCCCATGTGACATCTCTAATTGAATTTACTTTCATAGTGAACATTTTTGTTAAAAAGTATGACTGTGAAATAAGAATTCCACTGTATACAGTTCAAGAAAAAAAAGCATGAAAAAAAATTTAATTCAGGGTCATAATAATCGACAATTTTAGATAGAAAGCTATAGTTTTTCCTAAGGCTTATCTCCGGGTGCTGCATTGGGACTAATAGTTATGACCTTTGATTAGAATTATATACTTTGTAACTATCTTTCTATATGTTTCATGAATTCATCTATATTGATGTTACAACTCAAAATGCCAGCTTCGTTTTAAAATTAATGTTTGTATCCACCAGCATCGAATAATCACCCCTTCTGTCAGAAAAATTTAAAGAAATTAAACTCAGTCATTTCTATGTAGTACGTATAAACATATATATAGAAGTACTTGAATCTTTTGGCATTAAAGTAGTGTAATTAAACATGTTGAAAGAACCAACTTTTATCATTACCTAGCTCCCCTTTTATCACCACTTAATTAGTATAAACATATTGAAACAATCCATGTTGCATCTTTTGGGAAAATAGGATTGAAGTAACATGTTACAAGATTTGTCCAATGCATGTAAATATATTGTCAATTATAAATCACTAGATCTGTAAATATATTTATACAACTTTTCGACAGCATATATAATCTTTCAAATGATGCTGTAAAGAAACAAATGGTTGTTCCTAACTTCTTTGGGAAACCGACTCAAACCATTTTATATTTGTTACAACATCATAAAAGAAAATAAAAAATAAGGGATTTATAGTACATTAATACCCAAGAACTGATGACGCAGAGATGAATTTTGTTTCCCTTGTAAATCCATTGTTACATTTTCAACAATAACTATTTTAACACACTTCAATACTCGGATGTGATATTGCTACATAACAACCAAAATTTAAAATTGAAAATGACAACGCTCAATAATTTTAGAATCTTAAAAAAGATAAGGCGGAATTGATGTTCCACTTTACCAAATCTTATGATTGAATATGACCAAATGTGAAGGAAACGGCTGAGACTCCCAACCTCTTCTCAAAAAAATGTGAAGGAACTTTCTTCTCAAAAAATATGTAAAGGAACTTACTATTGGGGTTTCTCCGTAACATAATTCTTTAGCATGATAATCTATAGTGAGATTTTGACAAACCAAACTAAAAGTTATTTAAATTGAACATTCTTCAGATTTCAGAATGTGTTAACTCAATTGAACAAGGTAAATCTAATAAAAGATGCAGAATTTATTTTGAGTTATTCGGTTTAACAATTAACAAAATTAACATAAAACACCGGATTGCTGATCAATGATACAGTCATTAACTTGTTGAACTATGTATTTATGTGTAATATTGCAATTCTAGAGTAAAGCGAGCGTGTGTTGTCCTCATCAAAAGAGTTTGGTGAGCACAGCTCAAAAACTTTATTGAATTGGTTTGATATAAGAAATCCAAACAGTTGAAGCCGATCTAGTTCACGAGTGAATGCAAAATTTTGAAAATTTTGAATTCTTTTATTGAAAAATGATTGATTAAAATAACTTATAAAAAATTCATCTTTTTGACCGTCATGACTTTGTACTACATTAATTTGAAACTTTCAAAATTTTGCATGCATACACATCACTCTTTAATAGATCGGTTTCAACTGTTGAGATTCGTCATTTAAAGTCAATATGAAAGATTTGTTTTTTAAAATTGTGCTCACTAAACTCTCTTAATGAACACAACACACTAGCTTTGCTTGCAATTCTATATTGTAATTCATGTGTAATATTGCAATACTTTGTGTATTATTGTTTGCTTTGGTCGGTTTAGTTTATCTCGCTTCAAATTAATAAACTCAAATATTTTTTAATGGTTTCATTCTAAAGGGTGCGTGTATGAAAAAATATGTTTAGAGGTGTATGAAAAATAAATGTTTACAAAGGATTGAATATTTTGTGTACAAAGAAAAACAAAACATTTAAGGGAGTCAATTAATGATCACAATCAGTAATAAATGATGACAACTTGACAAGTTACTTTCTTGACCAGAGATAAAATCAATGTGCTAGCAATCAATTATAAGACAAAGTATTATGACCTGGGATTTGACTGACCATTTAATTACCTTCCAAGAATATACATTTCCATACTATATATTGACGATTGTATCCCTCCTTTAATTTTTTTTCCTTTGCCACTTGCCCTTTTATTAATAATAAAAGTTACTATATCTCCACAGTCCCCAGGGTACAGGAAAGAGCGAGAAACACACGTTTTTGGGTCATTGCAATACCAAAAAAACAAACCAAACTCAATTTTCTTTTGACAATCCAATCAATGAAACTTACCAGAACAAGTTGTAAATTGCTGATACGTGCAAGAATTGACCGCGTCGACGTGTCGATTTTTTACCACCTCAGAATTTATATCCAACCTAGAAATGGGCCCCAAAAGAAGGTGAGATGATAGACTTTTCTTCCTAAAAATAGGAAACAAACAAACAAAGGATGTGAGTTGTAAGGTCTACCTATTTCTATAATCTTTCATTTCATTAACTTATCAGAATTTACAACCTATGTACAATATTTTTACCGTGTATTTAGAAACCTTACAGCCTGAAAAGGCTAAAGAATATATCTTTTTTTAGAAACCACTCGTGGAGAGAGACGATGAGGCATGGAGGATGGTCCTATAGTAGATAACCTATAACAAGAAAACAAAAAAGAAAAAAAAAAAAAAAACCCTAATTTTTTTTAGCTACGCCTATCATGGAAGGAATTTGGGGACTTCTCGTTCTATAAAAGGAGCAACCAACAGCAGTTCTTACACACACCAAATAATTAAGAGACACTAGATCAGATCTAGCCGCCTCTCTTTGCTTCTTCTATGATAAAAACCCTAGATCTGATCATCTGATTCTTCTTCTTCCTTGTTCGTTTGTGTTTTGAATGGTGGTGGCTGGGGGAATATGGGTTTAAAGGCTGACAGAAGAGAGTGAGCACATAGCGGTTACTCAGTACCTGTCAAGAGAGAGAAACGGTACCGGTGCTGTTGCGTGCTCACGTCTCTATCTGTCAGCTCTGCTTCCTCTCTTGGTACTTGTACCAGGAATTGAATCATTTCCCTTCCCCTCCACTACTGTGCTGTCTCCACTATTTTTTTTTCCTTCTTTTGTTTCAGATTTGACATATCACGAAGAAAGCTCGGCGATACTCCCATGGAGGTAAGAGACAGAGGATCTTATCTTATCTTATCTTATCTTATCAGGTTATGAGTACTTTCTTAATTTCTGTGCTCTTTTTGGGAGGAATAAATCATTGGAAAAGAGAAAGGCGTGAGGTGGGAGAGGTGGGAGCGGGGTTTTTGAGAGAAAAAAAAAACTACCTAGTTTATCGTACGGATAGAGATCATTACTTAATTAGAGATTAATTTAGGGTTCTCATGGGAAAACGGGATTTTGGAATTTTGGTTACTTTGCACGCTGCCCGGATTTAAGGGAAAGAGAAATTATTACTGTTTGACTGGTCTCATCTTGCACCCGTTCATTCATTCATTCTCTCTCTTTCATTTCTTCTTTTTCACCTTTGTTCTTCTTTTTCTTTTATTTTTTTTTTATTTTTTTGTTTCTTTTGCAACAAGTTGATCTGTGATTGTCAATTGGTTCTAGAAAGAGGAGCACTAGATCATGATCAATGGATTAATCTTTGAAGTCAAAAGAAAAGATAAAAGGTATGGATCTTTAGATTTGTAATCTTTCTTTTCAGATATGTTCTGTATTTCAAGCTTCAAGGATCTGCTAGGGTTTTCTTTTCAGAAAGGTTGTTCTTACTAATTACTTTTTATGTATTTGTGGGTTTGTTATTGCTACATGCAATAATCATGCATAAGTTTCATATTTGGTTTTAGGCTGGCAATGTTTACTATAATTATAAATATTCATTCTCTGAATTTGAATTTGTAAGTTTCTTAGGCCCACAGTTGTACACAATTCTTCTTTTGTTTGGTATAGTTCCTTTCTGATTTCTATTTTGTAAATGTTTCTTTATTTTTTTTTGTTCATGCATGTGATCATAACATGAGAATGGTTTACAACTTTTCCAACTAAAAAAAATGAAATTTTCATTTGGAGAATCTTTGATCATAAGATGAAATATAAGGACAGATTAAATTTAAGAGTTACTAAATATTTTTTAAGCCTAGGTGCATGCCATTGATCTTTCAAGGATGATACAAATCTAGTTTATAACCGTCAAAATCATGTGGTCCTATGTTAAACATGCAATGAATAATTAATCCTTTGAATCCTATCACTTTTTTTAAATAGTTGGTTGTAGAAATAAATTATAGTAATAAACATTAAACAAACAATCTAAGGATGCATTCTTTGTAAACTTTTGTCTCAATTATCTGGTTTGACTTGTCTTATTTCATGTATTCTTTGTTATATAAACATGAGTTTGTGTGCACGATGTGCTTTCCTTGGGCTATTGACCCTGTTGCATATGGAGCATGCTTGATGTATTGTCCCTGCATGGTAAATATTTTTTAATGTAGCTAATTTTATTACTATTATACTTTTTGTTGATCCAAACAACAAATTTTTGTTTAGTATGCACCATCAATTTCTGTGCTTAAAAGTAACCTAGGATTTGTTTGACAAATACACAAACTATAGTTATCTAGTTTTGCTGTTAAATTGAAGGGACATGATCAAACAATAATTGATATCACCCTGAAAGGATCATTTTTTTTATATAGATTCTAATTAATTCTTCTTATAAAAAGGAGGGTTACCTGTTTTGTGTTATTTGTTTGCAATGCTAATTCTGAAACTTTGCACAAAGATAATGTTATCTTTATTACATTACACACTTGTTTAATACGACAATTGTGGCAGTAAGGCAACTGACTGGTTCAAATTCAAGTTAATGAATGTGGAATGCATCATGCATGTCTAAATGCATGAACAACAATACTCGAAATTTTTGGTATTTATCTCATGGTTTATTTATAAGATTAATTTTATGTCTTTTACATGTTGTGCCAGGTACTACTTTTGCATTTAGAGTTATCCACTTTCTTAGTTAAATGCTGTGCACATACATATCTTATCTTATCTTAACTTTTGTAGAGTTATCCGCTACAGAACTGATCTTATCTTGAAAGTAATTCATCAAGCTTGAAAAATGTTTTGTAGGGTTAAAAAACTTCAATAAGCTCACCTATACCATCATGTTAGTTTCAAGTAATCAATTCTTAGGTGTTGATTTTGATCGAAAATTCATCCTCTTACATTTGTGTTAAAAGATTTGTAGTTTATTTTGAGAGTAAGTCATCAAGCTTGAAAAATGTTTTGGAGGGTTATAAAACTTCAATAAGCTCACCCTATTCCATCATGTTAGTTTCAAGTAATCAATTCTTAGGTGTTGATTTTGATCTAAAATTCATCCTCTTACGTTTGTGTTAAAAGATTTGTAATTTATTTCTTTCTTCTTTTTTGGTTAATCAAGAGTTCAAGTTTGTTGACAAACAAACGAGCTACTATCACAATCTTCATTTTTCAACATCTTGATCATGCACACCACAAACTCAAAAAATCACAAACTTGGAATTTAAAAACATGGTTTGTGAAGTACATTAAGGTGATTATGGTTAGAATTCAATTATTGGAAGCCAAGCAGATGGTTATTTATGAAGTACGTTTACCTTCTTGGTCAGTTCAGCTCATCTCTACTCCAATGTTAATAGAGCTGGATTAGACATCAATTTGGTTATGTCGAGGCTTGTTTTATTAGTTTATTGGTCGGGCAATGAGTTAGACTGCTGATTTTTTTCAAAATTCATGATAGTGTTTAGTAAATTTTCATAAGATACATATACCAATAAGTTAGTGGCATAATTCGATAAAAGCATGTGTGTGAGCTAAATTATCCTGTAACAAATTTTAAAGTATGAATGTATGGCCGGTGTTAAGAGAAACTTAAAAAATATATTATTAATTTTGAATATATGTAAAATTGTTAAATAGATTGGCAATATAGTAATTTTTAAATTTTAAATATGGTGGTCCACTGGACAACTACAAACTGATCTAATATGTTAAACATTTATGTATCTAAAGTAGATATGAATTGAGATATGACTACTTTAATTACTTTTATATCTATATGAGAATAGGTGATTTATTTAAGCATCTGTAAAAGAAAAGTTATACAAACATGCTTCTTTTCATGTTTTTTGCTTTAATTTGCTTACAATATTAATTGTTTGGCCATCCAAAACAAGTAAGGTGTTAAACGGGAAATCTGACTGAATGAAGCATTGCTACCAATAAACATATAGTTTTTGATCACATGGGCCAGGTCATTTTTCTTATAATGAAACCGGCCATATTCATTTGATTGTTCATGCTCAACTGCATATCCAGTCATAATGATGGACTGAACTAGATTATAGGCTAGTGTTGGCTTTTCGGGGGGACCGGTTGGTCCAGTGAGCTGGTTTTTGTAATACTCCTCTGCTCTTATTTTGAGCAATGCTACATTCTTTATTATGTTTATTGTCTACTTGGTTTGCTAGATTTTTAATCCCCAGACTTCTCAATTTAGTTGAAATTTTAAATCCATTGGGAAAAGAAATCAAGGACAACGCCACAAAATATCATACTTAAGTTTTGTCATTTGATGCTTTTTCATGTCAGTAAATTTATAATTACCACAAGTACAGTATTTAATTCAGCATGAACGGGTATGCTGTAGAAAAACTACGGACTGATATGCTAATGACTGATTCACTAGATACAAATGTGGTATGGATTTGCATATCTGTGCTATATATAATAATCAAGCTGCTATCTTCTATTATAGCGGCATATATTAAACTACTAGAGTTGATGAGTAAGTTTCACCATAATGTAGTCAACATTGTTGGAATATGTAAATTTATATTTAGTTTATCTTAAGTCTACTGTTATTTTATATCAGAACCTAATGACAGGCTCATATTAAGAATTCAAAAAATTGAAATGAAGAATACATCATAAAATCTTGTAACAATAATATATTGACTTGCCTGATCAAAAAATAAATCTTTTGAAGTCAAAATCATGTTCCATATAAGGTCTACTGATCATTTCTGGGTACACCTAAATTGTCAGAAGAAGTCGGTGATAGAAATGATTAGTCTGGTGGTTTCAACTCTTTAGTGATTAATGGGTTCTCTCAAGAAAAGATTTGGTCTGTGTATACAAATATCCTAGTATTTCTCAATCATGATCTATCAGCCCATCCCTTTAGTTTATTTGATTGCATTGTCTGCTTAAATATGGATTTTAGTTATGTCAATTTAGCATATTTTGGGTATCTTATTTTGATTAAACTATGGTTTTGGTGGGCTGTCAGTTTAAATTTTATGGACAAAATTCCTGTTTACTCATTTAAAATTTGATTAATTTTTTGTGTTAAGCTTTGGAGGCTGTAATTTCTGTTGCATCGCTCCATTCTGTATCTCCATATTTGGAACTAAACGAAATGTAGTCCCATTGATCCATCTTATGTTGGTTTTATGTTGATTCATTTGTTGTAAACATCATGTGTGGGTTTCCATATGCTATATATATGTGCTACTGTACAAGGGGAACAGATTATTCTTGGACGTCATGTTTTCTATTGGGAGTGTCCATCAGTACTGATCATAATACTGATATAGGCCAGGAGTTGTTCACATTGCAAAACCTAAAATAAGAAGCCTGAACAATGTGGTTTAATTAACTCATATAAAACTAAGTTCTCCTGATAATTTCTTTTTACAGGTAGATTGATTTGCTCTTGCATAAATTTGGTGAACATGATTTAACAAGGGTGGTTGACCGTTCAGTGAGTAGACATGATTAATGGTAAGTCAGTATTTGGTATTATTTTCCCTTTTTGTGTAGTCCGTATAGTGATACCTGGCCTCCCCTTGAGTCTGCACACATCGACACATCTGAATTATTTTTTCTAATTGATGATCTCCAAGCACTTGTAACATATATACTGTTTGCATGATATTTGCAATGACATGTCGACCGACTTCACTTCCCAGAAAAAGTTTGTACAGTGATATGGATCCCTTACCAAGCAACAAGGACGTGAGAATATGAGATAGATTTTAACATGATGGAATTGCTTAAATAGGTATTTCGAGTTTTAAAAGGTTAGTTTGTTGGTGCAAACTTAGCCTTTTATACGGCAGGTTAGTTTTTTTATTCTGGGTTTTGAGTTTAATGTGATCAAGATTTTAGGTAATTGTACCTAGGATGCTACATGCAGAACATGAATGAATTGAATACTTTGTTTAGAAAGTGTGTTGGTAGAACAACTGTTCAATCCATTGTCTTCACGGCTTCTTGAAAGGGCATGGGCAGTTCATCGATCAGTAAGTGTTCAACTCATCTAGCACTATATATAATCAATGAAATAAATTAATACTCTAATTGAGAATATTGAGATATTTTAGAATATAATATTAGTGCATACATTATTGTCTTATTTTGAAACTGAGATGAAGATAAAACAACGAATTTCAGAATTCAAGATAATTAAATACTAGTATGTGGTCAAAGTTTTAATTTATGAATATTTTTTTAAAAAATAAAATATCCGTCAGCTTTTTATCAAAGAATGGAAGGTGTTTAATTATTTCATTACCAGAGATTTATACAAAAGCATTTGTTTTGTTTTTACCTACAGCCTGATGGAGGACAAAATAGAACCAAGTATAACTCAAAATCTTGCAATATTATCTTTTTGACAACATGCATTCTATGATTATGCAAAATATAGTTATAGATGAAGTGTCATGATTTAGTTTCGTAAGATACCCAATGAGGACATGAAGTTACCCTATGAGGATATAGATATCTTAATTCCAAAAGAATGTTTAATTGCATGTGAGGAAATTATATGTAGATTTCTTGAGATGATAATCATCACACATTTATAACCATTGTTTTCTGTGGTTCTATAAAGGGGTCTCTTTTAGTTAAAGAGACCATTTAATCACACAGAGTATACCTGTAAAATTTGTTGTTAATGTTGAAATTTTATACCCGGTCAGTAGTTTGGGCTAATAATGGACAATCGGTACAAAACCAATCAGGGATATCATGTCTCGCTAGAATACTCTAAAAGCTAGGTTTTGTTGGTGTTAGTTCAGATCATTATATTGATGTTGGTGTTGGAATGCATTCTAATTTGAGAAAAATTAGACATCAACCAGATAATTTAGATGAGGATATATGCATTCATGGCCATTGCAAATTGTGTATGTTCACTTTTCCCTTAATATTAATGCCTATTTAACAAGAGTTAACATGTGAATCTGGCTTATTTGCTCACATAAATGAATCTTGAAGTCTAAAGGATCTCAAACCTATAAAATCATGATGATCCTAATTCCTTTTAGCATATGGCAATTAATTGGGAATACATGCTGACTAAAAATACTTATCATATAATACGTCTACTTGTCTTCATTTTTTTTTTCCAATGTTAAATGATCAAAGTATGTGTAAATTTTGTTTCAATACTGTACAATGCAATTGTTGGCCTGTTAACCCTTTGAATAATATTTATTTTTTCAAGGTAGACCTTTATTAATAATCCTTAATTATTATCCATTTGATGGTGTATTTGTGAAACATGTTCGAATGCCAAATCCTTGTTATCCATTTTATTATTACTTTAAGCTGATCCAGATTGTTGTGAAGACTGATTGCCAAGGAGTATATCATGCTATTTCAATGAAAAACAAGTGGCAGCAGCAGATGATCAGAAAAAAGTGCTGCATGAATTTAGATTATTGGAGGTTAGTTTGAATAATTTACTGTTGATTTCTTTCAAGAGTTACTTTCTTCATGCATTTTAGTAATTGAAATTTGTGTTACATAGATAATGGTGGGTTTTACCGGAGAAAACAAATCAATGGGGAGAGATCACCTGCCCCCCGGGGGTAGGATTTTCAAATTATGCCCCCAGTGAGAATGACAAGTAGGTCCAGACGGGTTTATAAATTTAAATATTGGTTTTTAGTTTTGGTGTGGCCCACATTTCAGTAACTCAGGGGTAGGAAAATCCTGCCCCCAGAATTCGGTCCCCAAATCAATTTCAAATAGAGGCTTACAACATCCAAAGCTAGAAAGAACATGTTTATATCAATTGCAAATTATCCCATAGATCTCAAATCCCTTTAATTAGAACCGGTTCTATGCCTTAAACTGATGGTTGAAATGATACAAAATTCACCTAGAAGTAGAACAACCACTGGGGTTCAAATTATTTTGAACTTTGGAAGCATAGAAAAGGATTCAGAGATATTCCAAGCAAAGCCTTCTATATATTAATTCATTCCTCCAGTAAAAATTATATTTTGGTGCCACAAATTTTATTTAAGAGTGACGAAAGAGTCGGAGCCTCTTAATTTATTAATGAACTGATCATGCTGAAGTTGCTTTTTAATTGGTAACTTTCATACAACAGTAATGTTAACAGATCATATATCAAATTTCAATTATTTTATGAAACAAGAAATAGTGAAGAAAGAGAAAAGAGACATTCACATAAGCATAGAAAGATGTCATAGTAGACTCAATATTTGCAGAGAGGAGATGAACATTTTGACAAAAGATTTACTTAACCCACATTGAAATTTTTAATAGCTACCACCCAATGCAAATTACAAAAATTGGCACCCACGTTTACTCAAAAAAGTTCAAAATTAATAAAATTTACAGGACTAATTTGCAAAAACGTAGAATAAATTATATTCTTCTCGATCTGCTTCTATATGGTTTGTACTCTAGGAAATAAATCAACCGACTGATGTAAATCTAACGCTTGTAATTTTGTAGCATAGATCTTGCATACAACAAACATTTGGAGGCTATCAATTCTCTTCCACGCGGAAATATTGGTAGTGGGTGGCGGGACCCACCTACTCGTTAAACTCATTTATTGGAGAAAAAAAAATTGATTATTTTTTTTTTCTTGAAATTCAAGTAAAAACTACCAGATGTATGTACAGTAATATGTGTTTATAACTTCAGAAAACTAAAAAAATACATTCTCCTCTCTCAACAAATATGAATTGAGTCTTTATAACATTTAAGCCACATTTTTGTTTCTGCCTTGATATCTCGAGCCAGCAACCATAGAGGTTTCCAATATCGGCCGAAAATACATGCATTTCGCTACTTCCACACTCTTCAAAGAACAGTCAATAATTTTAAAAAATGTATGATTGATTTCAAATAATAAATTTAAATTGTTGAAATTCATTTGTTTTCATGAGTGAAGTGTATATATGTAAAATTTTGTAAGTTTCGAATTCATTTGCTACAAAGTCAAGTAATCAAATAAATAAATATTTTATAAGTTTTTTTTTATTTGTTCATTTAAAATTAAAATATTTTCTTGTGTTGTAATGAAACGGTAATTGTGTATGTTTTTCTATGATAATCAATTAACTATAAAAGTTGTATGATTGACGGTAGACATAATAAGAGGAAAAAAACGGAGGGCTAAAAGTTAAATGGACGTGTCCATTTATAAAAAGTAAGTATTTCAACTATTAAATAGTAATAAATAATTAGTTAAATTTAAAATTTTAAGATTTAATAAACCGAAAATTTTATGAAATGTTTTTTTTTTATCAAAAACTATCAAACAAAATATCTCTAAAATTATTGACAATTTACATTCACTACTGAGTTGAGTTGTACATTGTTCTCAATTTTTTTAATTTAATAGATTGCCAACAGAAATATGTATCAATTTGTGTATTGTTTGAGATTTTAATTGTAATAATAATTATTATTATAATTACAAAGTTCACATAGTCGAATCTCCATGGACCGAGCAGAGAATTTTTTGTCAATAGAAAATATTAAAAAAGAAGGGAGAAAAATAGAAAGAGTACCTGTGATTTTTCTTGAGTAGAAGGACCGGTATCGGAGAAACTGACAAAAATAGATAATTTATGTTAAAATTTAGATATAATAGAAAGACTCTATCTATTTCTTAACATGAGGTTTTTTTGAATCGTTTTCTTTCATACCGTTCTTTCTACTCATGAAGAATAATAGTTACTTTTTCTATTTTATCTCTTTTCTTTTTTAATAATTTCTATAGACAAAAAAATTCCGACCCAGCACAATTCATCAAGCCTAAGGGCATTTTCACTAAAAAAAAAAAAAGAGTATATATATATACATAAGAATCCATATGAGAACCTTCCGGGCCCACTTAACAGCTCGATTGGAAGTCTCTGATTGGCTGAAGATTATAGAATATAGATGCATATAGATATTTCGTTTTTTTTTTTTAAAAAAATGCGTTTCATGCATATTCAATTTGCACACAATATAAAATTCAAATTTAAAAAAAACGCTGGTAAAGTTGAAATTTAAAAATTTTAAGATGGTAACTAAAATTTTTTGGTACATTGTTAATTAAGCATTAATATTACGAAAATATTAATATATAATTTTTTAAATTAATTGAAAATGAATCTCATCAAGAAATATTCATATATTTGATTTCAAATTTTAAAAATCAATTATTAATAGTTTGATATGTGAAAAATAAAATAATGAACTCCAAATTTTGAAACATAAGAAGTTCAAAACTTTGGATTAAATATCAAAAACCACAAGTTTTTCTAATAGTGCAAACTAATTATTTTGTTCTTCAATAATTATACTAGGATTATTTGAAATTCTAAATTGCTCCTATTGTTCTTCACTTATTATTTTGTCTGCAAAAAAAAACAGGAAACCCTATTTACTTTTCTCTATTTTACTATTTAATTAAACTGCTGCTTGATTTTAGTTGGTTCTTATATAAATAAGAATTTATTTTGATAAAAATAAAAAAGAGGAAAACTGTAAAATGCTTATATTGTGTTAATGGCACTATTTTTATCCCAATAGTGGTGAAATCTTCAAAATTTATAAATTGAAAATTACCATTGTCTATAAGTCAACAGTAAAAAAAAAGTAAAAAAAAAAAATGCAACTTGTCAGATAGGCAAAAAGCATGAGAACCGTGCAAGTCTTGTGATTTAGAATAAGAATCTGACACCACATGCCATTTTTTTACTGCTCCTCTCATCTCAACTCTTCTATAAAATTGCAAATTTTCTGGTAATATGCAAATTGTAAATATACAGAATAAAAAATAGGGGTAATTATTAGAGGTCTGGAAAGTGAGAATTGGAGGATATTAAATAGATGCATTCTTCGTTGTGCTATTTGATTTCCTCCTATATCTTATCTTCCATTATCTCTTTCTGAAGGCTTTTTTGAAAGAAAAAGAAATAGTTGATTTACAAAATTACAAGGAATTTGAAAGTGAGAATTAGATGAAATTAAATAAATTTATATCTATTTGATTTGATGGTTTATTTGATTTCCTCTAATATCTTACCTTCAACTGCTTCTTTTTGTTATAACTAATTTTAGATGAAAACTATTTTATTTACTTATTTCAAATATATTACAAATTAGAACTTGTATAGCAATAAATTGGTGAAATTACATAAACAAGCCTTCCCGGAAAAACAAAATATGAAAATATACATGAGTGCCCACCTAAAACTATAATCTCGTAAATTAGCCCAAACAAGTTTACTTATTTATATCATATAGCTAGCTAGGAGACTCATGCATATCGGACTATAGGAAAAAATTAACAAAAAAATCATCTTTAATTTCTTCGTCAGTTCTATCTTCTTCTTTAGAAGAGATATAGAATCTAAAAGATATTTGACCAGGTCAGTTTGTTTTGCAACTGATGGCTTCCAAAACATCATTTTAGAGGTGTTTTCTAATCGGTTGGTTTTGAAACCGGATAATTCATTTACTTACTTGTGACATGCAAACAAATATATGCCTAAATACAACTACATAATTTAATTTTGTAATAAATGATAAAATTGATTCTTTATAAATTTGTGATTTTCTGAAATTTAAAAGGATAAATATAATATGTACCTATGATCATTATTGTGCCTTTTAGATTACACAACATGTACCTATTTCTGGTAATTTACTGAGACAGAGATCACTGAGGGGAGAAAATGCGCAGCATTAGTGATAAAAATCAACCGAAAACATCTCGAAAAGTTTTCTCATAACACATACTTATTATACAAGATGCAAACAAAGCTGCACATAAATGAAACTCTTTTAAGGTTCTAATTCTTAGTTACATAAACCTGTTATTAGTACCAGTAGTAATCAACCCATAGTGTAAGAAGGCGCTGGTAGATTTATCACAGTGCTCTTTACTTTAACCATCATGTTTATACTGTTAGTTATCCCTTGAGATCCAATTCCACTGTCCTTGAGACCCTACAATGATTTATACAAAAATAAAACACCAGAGCATTGATTTACTATCGTTTATTCTAGAGTAGAAACAACAAATCAAAACCGTTGAAACTGATCTATTTCACAAGTAATACATTTACAAGTCAAATTTGTAAATTTTCAACTTAATTTAGTATAAAGTCAAGCGGTAAAACAATAATGAAAAATGAACGCAAATAAAATTAACATGTAAACCTTTTTTATTTTTACCACTTGACTTTATACTAAAATAATTTGAACATTTATAAATTTTGCATGTAAACATGTCACTCATGAAGTAGATCGGTTTCAATGATTTGGATTCATCAATTGAAGCCGATCATATAGGTTTTGCAGTTAAATTCACCAAGCCTCTTGGTGAGCTTGAAACACCCTCTCTTTATTATATTACTAAATATGAATCTTATCAATCTAGGTGATATATACCTGGAAAGGAAAATGGTCGGGCCCACGGGCAGGTGCCGAGTTAATCTGAATAGTTCCAGACTCCATAGCATCACTTATCATGATCGCCTTATTGATGTCTCTTGTGAAGACACAACCCTGGTTTTGCAAAATGGTATTAGAACACTAAAGCTTCTAACAGATGTTACAAAACTGGTACAAGATACATAATTACGATTAATTTATCCATATTTCTAATCCAAAGCACTAAATAGGAAATAATGAAGAGAAATCTGAGAAGTGGAGAATACCTGAAGTCCAAAATTACTGGCATTGCAGTGGTGGATGCCCTCCTCGACTGACAGTATCCTGATAACAGGCAGCACTGGCCCAAATGGTTCCTCCCAGGCTATCCTCATGTCAGGTCTGACATGATCCAGTAGCAACGGCCATATGAGGTTCCCTTCCCGCCTGTTCATGCGATCCAAATTAGGGTTTTTAAGCATTTCAACAATTTGACAATTTTTGATATGTATAGGGAGATTGTCATGTAAACTTAAACTAACAATCAGTTACTAGCCCTAAAAGGCACAGAAATGCAAAAACAATAATCAGGATAGTGAGATTGGTCAACTTTGTAAATATCAATTGCAACTGCAGAAAGTTGAAAAGGACAAAGGCAAATTAAGTGAAAAAACAATTTTGAGTTTGGTGCAATTTCACTGAATCAAACCCTTGATAAAGGTAATAATGTATTATTACCTGTACTCCTGGCAAAATGTGGCACCTTTCTCTTTTGCATCCATGACTAGACCTTCAATGAAATTAGCTGAGGACTCAGTGACCACTGGGGTGATATCACAGTCATCCTCTGGTGGACCCACTGTCAGTTTTGCCACTTTGGATTTAACTTTTTCTACAACTTCATCGGCTACTGAATCCATGATTAATACTACTTTCACAGCAGTGCACCTCTGACCACTGCAGAAAAGAAATATTCAAAATAAAAGTTAATGGGTAATTCATATTTACCTAGACAAAACTGAGAATATTTTGCACGTCCCTGTAAAATGAGAAATATTGTTCATATTCACAGAATTTAGGGAAAAAAGTGATTTATGCAAACTATGTATTTCTCTTTAGCTGGGTACACACAATATTTGAGTTTTGCTGGGGCATACAAGAATAATATCTAACTTGTTTTATGAAATTCTTATACCGACACCAGATCGGCAAAATATATTGCTCTTTTCACTTTTATCTTTTTTCTGTCTTTTGATGCTTCATTTGGTGTTTAGCTACCCAATTGACAGTATGCTGATATTAAATTGAGTTTATTCGAGTCTCAGACATGTTTCCTTGTATGTAGATAATACTGGTAAGTACATAATGGAGGTAGGGAAAATTTTCAACAGTTAAAAATTTGTTTTGTAGTTACTAATTAATTGTGGCATAAAAGTAATTAACCTGTAAGAGAAGCCTCCTTTGACTATGTTAGCAGCAACCAAGTCAAGGTCGGCATCTTCTAGAACAATACAAGCATCTTTTCCACCGAGCTCCATCTGCAGTGGTATCATCCCTGCCTTCTTTGAAATTGCAATTCCAGTATCGCCCCCAGTAAAGCTAACATTATTATTTTGAAAAAAAATCCATGTTGGAACAGTAATTAAGGCTTTTACGTTATTGGCAAAAAATATAATATACTAACCATTAAAACAGTGAGGCTATGGTAATATAAAATATTACACAACAGCCCGCGCTATGGACTCATATCTCCATTTTTAAAGTCCAAACAGCGATCTGAACCGTTCAACATTCACTTCATATTATGATGTACTGGCAGACCAAATTTTACATTTTCTTTAGATTTTTTTACTATTTTTTTAAAGGAAAAATTGGTCATTTGCCACTCCAAAACCTTTCAATATGAAAAATGCCATCACAAAACTATAAATCTGAAAAATGCCACTCTAAACTTAGTTAATTTTTAAATTTGCCACAAATACACAATTTTATACTTTTTTTTTATTAAAAATTAACTGAAAAAAATACAGTTTTGAGATATGTATAATGAGGAGTCTGAATGATATACAGGGAAATACAGAAATACGTATCTCAAAACTGTATTTTTCAATTAATTTTTAATAAAAAAAATATAAAAATTATGTATTTGTGGCAAATTTAAGAATTAACTAAGTTTAGAGTGACATTTTTCAGATTTATAGTTTCGTGATAACATTTTTCAAATTTAAAGATATTGGAGTGGCAAATAACCAATTTTCCCTTTTTTAAATATGTAGAAAATCACTTGATTTGAAAATTCTGGACCATTCAAAATCAATGATTTTCTACCTATCTAACAAGATAGTTAAAAATTTCTAAAAAAGGTGAAATTTGGTCTACAAGTACATTTTCATATGGAGATCATGTTTAACGGTTTGGATCGACTAGTTAAATTTTAAAAATAGAGATTTGGATCCATAGCACAGGTCGATCTGTAATATGCATATTACCATAGCCTCACTCATATTTTAATATGTTAAGTTTGACAATTTTACCCACTGACTGCCCAATGAAATCTATCTCACAAGAGTGAAACCCAGGTTAATCAAAACCAATGGTCAGTATATGTAATCTAGCATTTATTAATTAGACAAGAAATCAGATGCTTGTTTTGTCACTTTTTTTATCAGTTCCATACGCAAGACATTAAATGCAAAGAAAATTTACAAAGCAATTTCCAATACCTAATGCAGTTAACCCCAGGATGCATTGTCAGAAAATCACCGATCTCAGAACCCTTTCCAGTGACACAACTAATCAAGCCTTTAGGGAAACCAGCCAAGTGGAAACAGTGCATCATGTGAAGAGCTGCTACGGCACCCTGAATTGTAATTTTGTGCATACAAAAAACAACGATTTCATTTCATATTATGACAACATTCACCTGGTAGCTCATATTTTTGAATAAGATGTACGAGTTCTTTGGTTACTTTTGGAGTGCAGTCAAAATTTAAATAATTAATGAATACAACAACTACCCATAACTTGTGAACAGTAACTAAATTCAGTCACTGGTTGATTCAAACTTAAACAACATTAAAATACCAATTTAGTAGGGAGCGTCGTTCTTTAATAATCCAGAGACCTTGGAGTTTGGTAATTACAAGTTATGTCTCGGTGCATTTGTAATTAGTGAAATACAACAAATCTTGGTGATACTTGACCCCGCAGAAGCCCTACTTTCATGAATAATTGGATGAATTTCAACCTGAGTGGGCGGTTTTAGCACGAGTGCATTTCCAGCAATCAAGGCAGGTGCAATTTTTGAGACAGCTAGGTTGACTGGGTAGTTAAATGGAGGGATTGCCAGAACAACCCCCAATGGAACCTACATTAAGTAAAAATAAATAAATATAAAAGGAAACTACAGACATCAATATTGATTTTAATTGTATGTCAGTGAAATGGACATTCATGCAATGTGCCACTTTTTAATTGTATGTCTGTGAAATTGCAAGTGACATCACTATGTTTACAAGGATTTCATATTTAATGTGAGCAAAGCAAAGCAAAATTTCTCATAATTCTAGCAAAATTATGTGAGCTAACCAAAATAACTTTTCAGGTAAAGAAAGCAATTTAACAGAACATTTCCTTAAAAACCTAACAACCTGGCTCCTACCATAGTTACCTACCATGAAAGATTACAGTTGAAGAAAAATTATAACCTCCCAATATGACACCAATTTATAACCAATAACTATTGTTAGAAGTACATTTATTTGTCTGACATGCTAGGTGTTTGAACAACCAGAGCAACAGGAGGGCCCTCATTTATTTCACTTACTAAAATAGACTATTCAAAAAATAAAACGTCTTCTTTTGCCGATATTATAGGAAGCATAATGAATTATACAAAATTATATCCAGACCATCAAACCGGTTACAATTTTCCCTGACAATGTAAAATTTCTGTAGTTGTAAAAAAGTGATAGGTTTCCTGTAAAAGTTGATATACCTTAGAACTGAGACAGTATTTGTTGCGTTCATTTCCAGGAAAGCTGTCAGAAACAAGCAACTTTCCCTCTCCTAGAATTCGAACTCCTTCCTCTGCTGTGTATGATACTAGATCTCCAGATCTAACCACCTAATTAATCACACAACAATTAAAATTTCCTAAAAGAAAATTACTGTTTTAATATGGTAAAAAAAAAAAATATCTGAAAACAGTGATTTTCAAAAATCCTACAAAAATAGTATAAATTGGTCTCCAAGCACAATTTAATATGGAGAACATGTTGAGAACTTTAGATTGACTATTTGAACTTTGAAATCGAAAAAACCACTTGGTTGGACGAAGGCCTCTATCCAAGCACTTGGAGATTAGCCACTCTCTCTCGCTTGGAGATGATACATTATATGATAAAGTTTAGTACTTCATCAAATTTTCATAATACAAATTAGTTGTATTCATTATTCATTTTTTCTTTCTTTTTCTTGCTTTGAAAAATATTTTACCAAAACCACAAATCGGGATGTCGATAACACCTTTTGTCCATTTACCCGACCTGTACCGTATTCAAAAAGACGGGTAAAGGTAAGATTTCTTTTTTTGTTAACTTATTGGGTACGGGTAAGAAAAATACTTCCACCCAACCCGTATTGTACCCGTTGACACCTCTAAATTGCCAGCCACTTTATGTAAAGAAAGGATGCAGTGTACCTACCTCAGTGACAGCATCTTTGGCAGGCTTAGCGATCTCCTTGACAAGGCATTCGGCAATTGGAGCCTTGTGCTCCTTCAAAATGGCTGCGGCCTTGTGCAGTAGCTCAGCTCGTTTCCAAAGCGGCGTCCGGGCCCATGCCTTTTGTGCCACCTTTGCTGCTTCCATCACTTTGTTAACTTCTTCTTGTGTGCATGCTATAAACCAACCCGACAAAAAATTAAGAGAAAATTCCAAATTAACAATGCTTTTACATATTCAGTGGGATATATAATAGGAATTCACTCCACTAATTGATTGAAATTAAGAGGAGACAATTTATTCATAGAAAAAAAAGGAAGGTTAAAACTTTTACTCTGTGTGGATGAATTAATTGAATTCTTGATAGTGATGGTTACTATATTTTATTAAATTCATAGTTGAAATAATGATAAAAACCTTGAATTTGTATATTAGTACTGGGACAGTCCCAAAATGCAGTACTCTTTATCTTTAATTATAAAAACACCTTTTGGTGGTTATGTGGGATTTGGGGCTAAAGTAAGATTAATTCATGACTGTTGGTACAAAATTCATTCCGAAGAAACCAAAAGAATCAAGCAACTCTTCTGTACCAGTATAATGGCCAGGTCTGGTCCAGCGTGTACTAACTGGTACCAACAAAAAACAGCTGGTACACAATTATTTGGCTCGGTGACCAGGGTCAAACACAAAATCTCAGGCAAATTTAAGACAACATGCATGCATCATAAGTTCTTTTAAGTTACAATTTTTTCTGAAATTGACAATTTCGAGGTTCTGTTCCTTTTAATTTAACACACCCCCCCCCCACCCCCGGCCCACACACACACACACACTCAATTAGCTTTCTGCTGTGCTGAGTCTCGAATATCTGTCATATTATCCTGAAAATATAATTAAAAAGCGGCATGCAAATCTCCTCTACCCATTGTTTGATGCCTCTTTAAATATGAACTACAAAGGTACAAACTGATCAATTAACTCAGCTAAGCTCGAACGAATCAAAAATCAAGAAAAAATAGATCAAAGGCGAGATGAACTTCACACTTCCCGCAAAATCAATGCTTAAATAATTTTTTAAAAAAATGAGAAAAGATGGGAGTTTGTAATCACTCACCTTGTACTTTGAACTGTGTTTTCCTTGTAGTGGGATTGATGATGGAAACGGACTTGCCTGAAGTGGACTTACGCCATTCGCCATCAGCGTAGTACTTATACACATCCTCATCAAAGATCTCCGCAAAGACTCCGGTTCCTGCCATAGAACGAACGAAGGAGATTCGATTGGATATTCGCTTTGGTTGAATTAGTAAAGAGGAGTGAGCAGTGAGAGTAGCGAAAAGTTGGGGAAGTGGTAGAGAGAGGTTAGAAGGGGTGATTGATTATATAAGAACAAGGTTAGCCACGCGTGGCTCATCATCACTGACCGCGCCAAATTGGAGTTATAAACTCTGAAGTAACTCAAAATTTAAGTTAGATCCACACCGTCCGATAAGAAATCTAGCCAATCCTGCATTCCTACATATCAAATGTTCGGAGTCAGAACAGATTGGACGGTCTGTATCTGAACTCAAAATTTGAGTTACTTTAGTGAATGTAATTGGCCAAATGGACCTCTCATCTGTCCGTCTCTCCCGTTGGTGCCGCCTTACTGTCTTCTCTGCATTTCGCGCCATTACAATACCTTACAATTTCACAATTAAATTGCACTGTTAATTAATTGTCGGGATGAATTTATTTTAAAATTTAAAATTTTAGTGCTTGCACACATTCTAAATTTCTGAGAAGTAATTTAAACCCATATAGAATTTTCAACTCTCTTATTTTTTTTTTATTAAAGATTGGAAAATTAAATCTTCTAGTTAAAAATGGAATTTCTCTAATATCCATTGAAGAGGAGATTTATTTGATACAGAGCAGCTTGTTTTATGGAAATTAATTTTCAATTTTTATTTTAAATCTTTTGTCATGTTAGATATGATGAATTTTGTCTCTGATATGTATGGACGTGTGGATCATGTTGATTTTTAGGTACCTACTTCAGGTTATTTTACTCTAATATTTTGATTTCAATAAAATCGGTGGATATCCACTATATACATACATACATTCACTGAGAAATTAAATTTTTTGAATTTATGACTTCTCACGCAGTATCATTTTTTTAAATAATATATATGAATCCAGTATAAAATTTTGTATAGAGATGATAATACAATTTTTAAGAACTATTTTAGTTATGCGTTGTATTTTATCAAATGCATCATTTTAAAAAAAATATATATTTTTTTTGTATGGCTATTTGGTTGTCTTACTAATTTGTTGAAAGTATATTGTTATTTTTTTTTACTAATTCCTTTTCTTTTGAGTAACTAAAAATGAACAATGAATCATTTCTCATTGAAAAGATACTAGCTATTACACTATTGTCGATTTCGTCATAGTATGTCACCACACGCGAGTCTTTTGTGTGATGTCATGAGTCATGACATGATTCAGATATCATAGCTCATTGATTTGGTATTTTAATTTTTTTTTCAGTATTTTCTTACATTCTAGTGTATTTTTTTCTATTAACTAATTTAAAATTTGAAAATATTAGTTAAGCATGAGCGATCACTTTTATTACGTCATATTTTTTTTCTTTAAGGCGTGTTCGGCCATTCCACTGTTTCCGACTGAATTTTTTTGTTCTACAAAAATAGTAATTTTTAGTTCAATTCTCGTGTCCGTGCCTATATCCATTTTCAATGGCCGCCCAACAGGTCCTTACTATGCGTATTCATAAGTGAAAGTGAAATTCCATTATTGTGCAATAATCAAAACCAAAAGAGTGTGTGATGAAGAAATTCTGGTCGTAGTGGGGCCCATCATAAAACTAGAGGTAAGATCTGTTCCTGTTTCTGTGGTGGGAAACTGGGAATTGCATCCAGTCATTCATTGAGATCTGGAGTAGTTGTGCTACAGGTGTCACTAATATGGTTCGTTGGATTTGAGAATAGGTCTAATGTTCTTTGAACTACTTTGGCTCACGGATTCAAACATTATTCAATATGTTTTAAGATTCGTGTGTTCTGTTTTAAAATTCATGTATTTTAATTTTAATTTTTGTGCACAGTTTTAAGATAGATCATATAGTTATGGAGTTTATTAGATCCAAAAGTAGATATGATTAGTGTTAGAGGCAGATCCAATAACAAGCAATGGGGTCAATTGAAACTCATTTATTTTTAAATTTTTTTATGATTATACATAAATTTATGTATAGTTTAGAGTAAAATGCTACAAAATTATAAAATTGACTCACATTCGCAATACAAAAAGTTTATATGGTTGATCTCCATTCAAATTTGACCCCCATATCTTAAAAGTCTGGCTCCGCCCCTAATTAGTGTTTGAAAAAAAAAAAAAGCTGGTCTAGGATCGGACCATACGTGGAACCGACACAGACCGTAATTAAAACCCGAACCAACCCGGATCTAGTCGAGCTAAACAAAACTAGCTTGAACTTGACTCATGCCAGAACAAGTTGAGTCGGACCTAACTTTAACCGAACTAATCACGAGTCAAGCCGAGTCAATTGGTGAACATTATATGAAGTGACTTAATTGAAAATTTTAGATTACATGAATTACAAGTTTTGAGTTTTTGTCGGAAAATTATATGAAGTGATCCAATTGGAAAATTCAGATGCTCCTAAAGAATATTGACATTGTTGAACCAAGAGCAAAATTCAACAACCTTCAAAAGAAATTTCACCTTTTTATAATAGAGGAGGGCTCAAATGCTCCATTTTAAAGTTCAAACAGACGATTTGAATCGCTCAACATGATATCACGTTAAAATATGATTGGAGATTAAATTATATGTTTTAATTTTTTTACTATTTTTTAAAATAGATACAAAATCATTGTTTTTAAATGGTCCACAATTTCTTTAAATAAACAGTAATTTTGTATTTATCTTAAAAAATAGTAAAGTTTTCTAAAAAAATTATAAAATTTTGATCTCCAATTATATTTTAACATGAATATAATGTTAAGTGTTTCACATTGTCTGTTTGAATTTTAAAATTAAAGATAAAAATATTAGAGTACAACTGAAACATAAAATAATAAAACATTTGAGCTCTCGTCTTTATAATATTTAATTTCATTCCAGTGGAATCCACAGACACCCGCCTGCCTACCCTTTTTTTTTTTCGTTTCCGTTACCGTTTTGGTTTTCTCCTTTTCAGATTGAAAACCGTTTGCAAACAACTTTATTTCGTTTAAACCAAAGCAGTTGAATATATAAATCAATGCAGAATTAATAGAAACTAGGATTCGAATTTTGGTGGAATTATGCTGACAATGTTGATTTGTTAATTGTTTGTGCATGTGAGAGCAACTTTTCATTATTACACTATTGTGTTATTAACTTTTCTAAAAGATTCCTTTTTACAGTACAGGGAAGAATGTTCCATCTATTATCTCGTGTTATATGGACCGATGGCTTTGTCATCCAAAGGTGTAACCGATGATTTTTGGTTCTGGTACTCATTGTTTTGTTATCGGTTCTAGATAGGTTGAAATCGATAATTTTGCTATCGGTTTTACTTTTTGAAACCAATAACAATGTCATCGATATGGGTAGATCTCGAATTCTTTGTCATTTTTTGATAGATTGTTAAATTTATAAATTTTTTTTGTATATTAATAAAAATTTCGGCATCATTTGTAAGGTAGAAGGATTTCAACAATTTAGATTCATTATTTAAAACCAATCTAATAGATTTTAGAGTTGAGTTCACATAGAGATTTGGTGAACTTAGAAACAGCCTAGTTCTACTCACAATAAAATTCTAAATTGATAATGGCAATTATACAACCTTGTCCCTGAAAATGTTAACCTACTGCGTTCGTTCAATAATATCCATAAAAAAAACTTGTAACTAACTCAACAATGCCTTTTATCTTTAAGTGGAATATTTATTGTGCAATTATGAGAATAATTTGAATTGAAAAAGAATTTATTATATAATGTAAGAATGAGAAAGTTAAATCTTTTAGCTCTATTGTTGAGAATTGCTTTACTATCTCTCTTATTATTTTCTGGTCAAGATTTCAAACAAAAATAAAAATACTATTTAAGATATTGCTTTCCATATAAAAAAAGAGCATGTTTGAAATCTAGAAGGATCAGAATCCGATTAATTCGGATTAATTTGAAAATTTATGAGGATGAGAGGCAGTGGAGCCAATTAGAGCTGATTTGAGCGTGGTATCATCGGAAATCGGAGCGTGGGTCAATCATTTTGATTGGGACGCGACAGTGAATAGATCCGGTCGTCGAAGTGCGATAAGTTGGACGAGAACGAATCTGATCATAGAGAAAAATGGAGAATAAGATGATAATATGAGTAAGAGTGTAAATAATCTAGTCATGAAGAGAAATTGGTAAATTTAGGAATGAAAATTATTTAACTTGTTGTAAATATTTTTTTCATAAATGAAATTAGTAGGCATTTAAATTTACTAACTTAATTTTTTTTTATGATGATGCTTTAATATTCGTGTCAATTTATAGAAAATGGGTCAGATTCAGGAAAGAGATCACCTGCCCCCCAGGGGGTAAAATTTTCCTGCTCCCAGTAAGGTTGACATGTGGGTTTAGACGGGTTTATAAATTTAAATATTAATTTTTAATTTTAGTATAGACCTACATATCAGTGACTCAGGAACAAAAAAATCCTGCCCTTCTGTCCCTCAGATTCAAACTTAAATTTGAAGTGATCTTGAGAATCTGAATTCCTTTTGAAAAGGAGATGAGATGATGGCGCAATTGGCTGTGGCGCATCTTGTGTTGGTTAAGTTTGTTTTTGTTGGATAACGTGTGGCTTGTAGCATTATTCTGTTTCTTTTTGTGGTTTCGTAAATGATGGTGGTCTGTTTTGAATATAACGCAACATATGAAAACTAATTTAATGCATTTATTTATTTTACTATTATTTTTCAAAAGTTTTGTGTAGACGTGGAGTCGAGATGTCCATGATCCCGGATCCGTAAACTCTGCTGCATTTTTAGAGTGCAGCATGCACTTTCGGACGGTTCAGATTTAATCTCAGTCGGTGAGTACTCGGATGATGGAGAGAGCAGTATTAATTTTGCTTTAAAATTCGTACAAAAATCTTATTTCGTCCCTCCAATCAAAAATTAACGGACCAGATTAAAAGTGCAGCAGAGGATACGCTTCTACCCCTGCGTAGGCGTAGGCCCAATAATGGAGCCCATTTGGGCCAACCAGTTTTGTCCTAGAAAGTCATCAGGCCGAAAAAACCATTCCGGGCCAAGCAAAGTTCAAGCCCGTTACCTGTTATCTATGATCCGATTCTTTCCGCCCCTCGATTCTATGGATTCGACACCCTACAGTAACTCAAATTTTGTGTTTAAACTATAGACGTCCGATCAGAATACGGCTTAATCTATGCACGGCCCATTTTGTGCAGGACGTAAATTAGACGGTCTGGATCCAAACTTCAAAGTTGAGTGACTTTAGTGGTTCTTAGTTCCTCGATTTTGACACCGATTCTCTAAAGTCTTCAAAAAAAAAAAAAAAAAAAATATATATATATATATATATATATTCTCTAAAGTAATTCAATGTTTTAGTTTTGATCAGGGCTGTCCAATCAGAATACGTGTCAATCTGGCCCGAGTTAGAATCAGAATGCACGGGTTCCCTTAATATTCGTGCTACAACAAATCAGACGGTCCAGATCCAAAATCAAAATTTGAAATACTTTACGGAGACGTATTCTCTATTCTACGTATTTTTGTTTTTACTCTATTATTTTTATTATTATTTTATTAGTGCGGTTGGATTATCCACCTCACCTTTGTGTGCCTTGGTGGCCTCAAACGAGGAGGCTCATCGGTACGGCCACTGCCAACTAGGCAATACCTCCTCCTCTCTCTCTCTTCACCAACTAAGTAAAAACCCTAGAGAGAGAGAGAGAGAGAGAGAGAGAGAATGGCTCTGAGACTCTCAAACCCCATCCTCCGCTTCGAGGTAGTAACTTTTCTTCTTGTTTTTATTTTCTATCCAATTTCTTATCTTTTTCTTATTTTTTATTTTGATCGCTGTTTCTTGTTTTCTAGGCGCGACCTAGAGGATTATCAACTGTACAAAGCAGTAGAGCAAGAATTCCATTGTCTCAAGGTATATATGATTGATATGTAATTTTTCATATGTTCATCCTTTGGATGCATTGAGTGAATTGTTAGTTTGTAATTCTGAACAGGTTTATTTTACCGGAGGATACAATTTGTTAAAAAGGAAAATATATTTGTAAGAGCTGCTGTGGTTCCCGATACTACTTTGTTGTTGTCAGATAATGAGGAACAAAATACTTTGCTCTCACCAAATAATAGTACTGAAGAACAAAAGAGGGAGATGTGTGAAATGTACGGATTCACACAAATTGGGGATCCAATGCCTGATAATATAACCCTTAAAGACATCATGGAAACCCTCCCTAAAAAGGTACTAACACATTCTCTATATTATCCATTACGGGTATGTACTAAGATGTTGTGCACGGGAGCGGGGGACATCCAATGGGCAATGCCCAAAATTGCTCAATTGCCTAGTCTGAACAGTCCAATCCGCTCCACCAAAAGTGCGCACTACTTCAATATTTGTGTGTGCCGCTTCAAGTAGATCAAGTGTTTGTGAATCTTGGAGTGAATCGGACGGTTCCGACCAGGCATCAGACTGATTTTGGTCTGATGCCCATTGGACGCACCCCGCTTCCGTTGTGTATGAATTGCCTAAATGTCAAGTAGTTGCATGCAATATTCTTGCTTTTGACATTAGAGGGGCAGCCTCTTTTTTGCGCTATTGTAGTACAACCCATTACCATTATTTGGTGGTAATTTTTTGCTTGAAATGACAAGTATTTTACTTGCTTGTGGTGTTGCCTCTCACATGGAGACATTAAATTGTCTATTTGAAGGTTTTTGAAATAGACGACATAAAGGCATGGAAATCGGTTTTGATATCGGCCTCTTCTTATGCCCTTGGATTGTTCTTCATATCAAAGGCTCCCTGGTACCTGCTTCCGATTGCTTGGGCTTGGACTGGTACGGCGGTAACTGGGGTTAGTCTCCTTTCCTCATAACCTCATTATTTCCTTTATAAAACCTGTCGAGTAGTAGATTGTTTTACATTGTACTAGTGAGATCCTGTCCTATAAAACAGCAGTTAGGTTCTTTTGTTTCTTGTTTTGGTATCCTAACCCCTGCATGCACCCTCCCAAAAAGAAAAGAAAAAATATTATGATTTAAGTAGTAATGGGTAAATAATAAATCACCCCAACAAACACCAGGAAAGGAAGAAAGGGAAGAACAAAGGAAAAAAAATATACGGGGAAGAGAGATCTCAGGAATGGAAGGACCCAAATTGCCTACTGTGCCACAAATAATCATTTAAGGCAATTTAGAGTTTAGACGATCCTTCCTTTTGTGATATGTGCATGGATTGAATCATAATTAATTAAAAATTCCCCAAAATGAATGCCCCCAAATTTTATACGGCTGGTACAGTAATCCGTGCTTAAAAGTGTACTGAAATTTTAAGATAATATTTTTTTCCCCTTTGTGAAGTTCTTTGTCATAGGTCACGACTGTGCCCATAAATCATTTTCAAAGAATAAATTGTTAGAGGATATAGTTGGTACACTGGCCTTCTTGCCCCTGATATATCCTTATGAACCGTGGCGGTTTAAACACGACAAACATCATGCAAAGACCAACATGTAGGTTTTTCTCTAGACTGGATCCTTTTTCTTTTGTATTACTCTTGCTTTCCTTGTTTAACTATCAGACTGTAATTTGGGTTTTATCAAATTGGGTCAGCTTAATTTTGGGTTGTTGGTTGTCTGTGTTGGATTTTTTCATGATTTGATTCAGTTACATTTTGGGTATGTGGGGGCCTATGCTCATAGGCCTTTGATATGCTCGGGGTTATTATCATAACCCAAGATAATTTATCGGAATTAAACATGATTTCTCATTTGAAGAAGATGGAAAATTTTAAAAAATTCCATATTTATCAAATTGAGAAATTGTTTAAATAAAGTGTATCTAGACTTCTTTAAGGAATCTGGTATAAACAACACGAAGGATCTTGTTTATTTAATCCTAGAGTTGACTGATATTGGATATATATATAATCTAATCTTACTCTTTCTCAAAAATAGAAAGATGAGAATTCAATTATTCAAACCAAATATTGGATAAATTTTGCCTGCAAAAATAAGAACACCTGAAATGCACTATATTTAATCCTAGAGTTGACTGATAGCACTCGATGTTAGCATGTCTGATGCACTATATTTGTGCTTTGTCCACCTTGTTTAATGAAATGAAATAACTAGGGTTTTCACCTTACTTCCGCATTCTATTATCTCTGTAAACCCTAGGTTAAAAGAAGACACTGCATGGCACCCAGTTTGGGAAGAGGAGTTTAAATCATCAACTGCTCTTAGAAAAGCTATTGTCTTTGGTTATGGTCCATTCAGGCCTTGGATGTCTATTGGGCATTGGTAATGTACAGATGCGACTATTTTGAGGTTTAAATGATCAATTCTTCTGTAGGGTTTTTGATAGGCCCCAGTACCTTTTTGTGGTACCACCTTTTGCTGGTACTCTAATTTGTGTGTATATGGTGGTATTGAAAGCTAAGACCAATAAGTCTTACCTAGGCGCAAATTGCATTCAATATTTCTGGTACTTGCAGTTGAAACAAACACTCATCATTTGAAACCAGCGCCGTGTTTTGTAACAGAATCATCAGTTGCCCAAACTAGTTCATCTAAACTCAGAACCCAATATATAATTCAATTTTTTTAACTTAATTTTAATTGTACTCGATTAAAGACTAATCAGAAAGTTAAGGACAAAATAGTCAACAGTAAACTGAACATGTCTACAATCAGGTGTCAACTGCATATATCTCTGAAAATGTTAGGTGTCAGTTGATCACTATAACAAAGTTTTGGTGCTTTCTAACATGTCAAGTTTGATTTGCTAGGTTGACATGGCACTTTAACCTGAACAAGTTCAGACCAAATGAGATTGCAAGGGTAAAGATAAGCTTGGCATGTGTATATGCATTCATGGCAATTGGTTGGCCATTGATTATTCTCAAGTCGGGCATAGTTGGCTGGTTCAAGTTTTGGCTCATGCCTTGGCTCGGGTACCACTTTTGGGTAAGCTCCTCTTTCTGTTTGTATATTTAATCTCGCTTAATAAATTTACCCTGTTTTGTATCATAGTTGTACTTGTTACAGTACCAGTATGTACCAGATTCAGTGTGTTGCTGTTATCCTTCTTTTCCCTCTTCTGTTTTCACATTTTTGGGTGATTAATTACATAACTGGCACTGCTAAAATACATATTTTCTACTCTGTTCTGAGTACCACTATATTGGAAAAAAAAAAGGAAATTTGATATTTTTTTCTTCGATTTTTTAGATGAGCACATTCACAATGGTACATCATACTGCTCCGCATATACCTTTCAAAAATGCTGAAGAATGGAATGCAGCACAAGCACAGCTCGGCGGTACTGTCCACTGTAACTACCCACGCTGGTACAGTATTTCTTACTTTTTGGTAGTTTGTCTATACTTAGTAATAGCAGGATTAAAACTGTTTGGCCAAATCATACCTATATGGAGTAACACCCGACCATTTGATCTGTCAGCCTGGGAATTAATTTCCAATTTCACTTATGGAACCTGACCTGTTACCCATAAGACACAGTTAATTAATATGGAGATATAAAAGACTGAAAATTTGTTAGTTTATCACTGGCACATTTTATACCAGTCTTGACCAAGGTGGTCGACCTTTTCGAGTTTTCGTTACCTTTTTATGGAATTTCATTGCCTTGTATTGGTGGTTAAGCACCAAAGTCATCTGTAATTGGAGCAAAGCTAGGGTGTGATGTGCTCACTAGGAGGGTTTGGTGAGTGCAACTACAAATGTCTATTGGATTGGCTTCAAACGACGAATCCAAACAGTTGAAATCCATCTACTTCATGAGTGATGCATGTACATGCAAAATTTTGGAAGTTTCGAATTCATTTAGTACAAGGTCAAGAGGTGAAAATTTTTATGAAAAATGAATACATAAAACAACTTATAAAAGTTTCATTGTTTTGACCGCTTGACTTTGTACTAAATTAATCCGAAACTTCAAAAAAATTTCATGTACATGCATCACTCATGAAGTAGATGGATTTCAACAGTTTGGATTCGTCGTTTGAAGCCAATTCGATAGACTTTTGGACTTGTGTTCAACCAAACTCCCTTGGTGAGCACATCACACCCTAGCTTTGCTCACCCCCATTCATTTAGAAAAAGAGAGTCTATTTTTGTAATTAGAGATATTGTTCTTATGTATTAGTATATGGACTCAGTATAACACGATTACAAACAAAGTATGTCGTCTACTTTCTAAAAAGTATAAAGAAATGAAATTTGTATTATTATATGTAATTGATGTTTCTTACCTTATACATCAGTAAATCTTTTACAATGTTTTGTGACCTTTTGTGTTAACTACAGTTTTTTTTCTTTTCTATAGCTGATGTTATTTCTTAATCATATTTACTACTGGTGTTAGTGGCTTACTAACAATAAAGACTTTTTTTTCTAAATATTCTAACTCACTTTTATAATTATTGAGAATGTTGGAGCCTTTTAGTAATTTGTGGGTACTAAATTTGCTTCTCGGCAAAACTTCACAAGGAGCAAAAATTAGTTACTGAAACAAACTGAATTCTGAATGAACTTTTTCTCCAAGGGTGTGCTGGCATTTTGTGGATATTAATAACTTTCCACTATTATTTTTATGCTTAAAATATTCAATTTTTGTTTTTATAGGATAGAAATTCTATGCCATGATATCAATGTTCACATCCCTCACCATGTTTCTCCAAGAATACCAAGCTACAACCTTCGTGCTGCTCATGAGTCTCTCCAACAAAACTGGGGAAAGGTTCTGTCACTTTTTTTTCTAACATTAAAAATAGGTCTTTTTTTTTTTTTTTCATGTTATGCAGTCTTTTCTTACTTTCTAAAGTAGAAACACGCTAACTTAATTACATTATTTGGTCAAGCATCACATGGCCCATTTGTTATTTCATGTGAATTCTGCAACACAAGACAAATGCAAAGAATCCGTCGATTGTCTAGAAAACACAATTCTGGATTGCAGCATCCTATATGTTGTTATAGGAGTAGGAACTTAAGGGATGCCCCCAACTATTTATCAGTTTCTAAAACCTTCAGTATTCTGATGACATTTGGATGATCAATTTTTTGGAATATTTTGAACACCATGTTTTGTTCATAGGAGATGAATGGGAAGGGAGCTGAGGAATGGAGGGGATGGAAAGGAATGGGAAGGGAGGGAATTTATATCACCTAAGTTAACTCAAATTTTGAGTTTAGATCTGGACCGTTCGATCTGTTTTTAGCACAAATATTAAGGGGCCCCTTGCATTCCACCTCCAATCGGATTGGTCTTGATTCTTATCAGATGGTCTGGATCTAAACTCAAAATTTGAGTTACTTCAGAGGATCCGGGCTCGAAGGGAGGTTATCATATTTTTCATTCTCTTGTTTGGCTGGTCTTGTTACCTTACACTCCAATTTAAAGGATAGCAAAACATAAGCTTTAAGAGGTTACATGAGGTTAAACACTAGCCTCCATTGACCTTACCGTCCAATTAGAAATCTAACTAGACAAAGATAATTTCTACACTTTTGTTTCGCTCCCTTCCCTTCCTCTACCTCCTGTCCAAACAAGGTGGGAATCTCCAAAACTACTAAAAGCTAATCAGGCTGTTGGCTTTATGATGACGGACACATATATTATGTAATAATATCTTTACATTTATATTACATTGCAGTAGGTAACCATACTGACTTGTTTTATTATTATTTTTGTTATTTCTTATCCTAGTATCTAAATGAAGCAAACTGGAACTGGCGACTAATGAAAACCATAATGACAATGTGCCATGTTTATAACAAGGATAGATATTATGTGCCTTTTGATGATATTGCCCCTCAAGACTCGCAACCGATCGCCTTCCTGAAGAAGTTCATGCCAGAATTTGCATAATTCTCATACTCATTATTTATTTTTAAAAATTTTCATTTGATACAACAATTACAGAAATAAAATGGTTATTAGTTTTTGTCATTTGATAAAGAGTAAAATCCTTTCCTTGGCTGTTTTGTTTTCACTTGTTTCTTTTTATATGTGAACACTAACATGTTAATACAAACTATATATACAAGTTACTTTCAAGTTATCATTAGCACAATATTACCGGGCAAGTACATAATGCTCAATTTGAGTTACAATAAGTTGACCCTTGTTAATATAAAAAACTACTACTTATCTCAAGCTAATAAATTACTTAATCTCCATTGTATATGTTGACCTTATCTACATGCTTCTTGATAGAAGTTCTTTTATATTATCATGTTGGGTGTATGCACTTTGTGAAACCATGCTGTATAGTGAAGGTACCTTCTAAGATTGTGTTTGTTATTGACACAGACATGAGAGAGATTTTGAGGGGAAATATAAGTTAAAGAGCAAGACCAGATTGACTCTGCTGTTTTTCATGCCAGCAGTCTCTGTGATTCATCTTGAATTGCAAAAGGATAATGTATTTTGATTTGGTATTGTGGGGGTGCTTAGAATTAATTTGTTCATTTTCTTGTTCTTAAACGAAGTTAAGAAGAAAAAAAAATGAGGAAGAACCATGCTATGAGACACAGCAAGATATCTAGTACTAACAGCTATTTGTAAACATGTTGGGGGTATGAATTATCCAAGCACAATAGTAAAATATAATGAATTTGGAATGTGAAATATCGTTCACAAAGAACATGCTATGCCATTTGAGTCGAAATTTATGATAAACCTTTTTTAACTTGACTGTACTTTTATAGTTTACAGCGTTGCAACTGATATTTACGCCACTTAAAACTTGAAATTTAATTTATTCTTCTAGATACAGCTAAAGCAAAGAGACTGAAAACACAAATCCTATTACAAAAACTGGACCTTGGAATGTTGTATCAATAAGATCAAATCCTCTTATAATATGATATAATCCCAAATTAAATCCATGTATTACCCTGAATCTACTTCTGAAATATTCTCGAAAATTTTGCCGGATATTGCGCTTGCTAGCGCAGCCGTAAAATCGGGATCTTTGGTCAAAGAACTCGCCATTTGTTTCACAAGTACGGTTTGGAATTCTTGATTTTGGATTTCACGGCAGGCTTTCTCTACGTTTGGCCTCGATCCTTGTTGTGTCAGATCGACCGTGATTGTTGAGCCGGAAGTGCTGTTTGCTGTGTAGCATGACAACAGTCGGTTTTCGTTCAAGCTTGTGGAAGGATAACCATGGTTGTGCTCTCCTTCGTACGTTACAATTATTATCGATTTATCTTCCACGCTTCTTTGAACCTGATAATTAAGCCGAGATACCGACAATGTTCTTTAGATTTTGGTACATTAATTTAGAAATCTAATGGTCAGTTTTCTCATTTGATCACTGAATTACTGAGTTTTCTCATCTGATCACTCAAGTACTGATCAGTATGGTTTTCTATATATTCTATAACTGAAATCATTTTGCTTAATACCAGGAATCTTCATATGATGCAAGTATTATTCGAATGCAAAATGGGTTTCAAAACTTTACATCCAACCAAGTAAAAAGTTAAATGATAAACTCTAGTAGCTTTATATTATGGAGTATAAAGTCACGTGATGAAACAGTAAAAGTTCAATCAAACAATTACCAGATTGCATACATTAATATTGATTAAAATCTGAAATTTCTATCTTTACTACAACAAAATAATTGAAGTTAGAAGCTTTCAGCATATATACAACATAAAATTATATGTTGTAACTTGTAACAACATAAAATATCAATAAAAGATGTATGAATTACCTTTTTCTTGACAGGGCATGAAGGGGCAAATGAGCATTTGAAATAGGCTCTAGGAGATGGATTATCTCTTGTCACTTTTTGTCCATACTTCCTCCATTGATACCCATCTTTCACAACCTATATATACATGAACAACACAAACTCATTCAATTCAACTTACACCTCAAAGTCAATTATATTCCCAAGAAATATTTGTTATCTTATTTCACTCACAAGGCTTGAATCAGCCGGATCAGTTTGCATAATGATTCTGGTAAACTTGGGCTTGATTTCCTCTTGGAATTTCATGCATGTCTCCTGACTTGTCGGGCTCTCATTTTGAAACGCTTCATGGATCGTTTCTCTTCTAGAGTTTCCATTGATATTCATTGTCAAATCATTCTCAATTCTTCTCCTCTTTGCAGGGGAGGTCACATTTTGATGGTCTTCGCTAGGAGAAAAGCGATCGGTGCAATCATCATTCTCATTTCCTAATGTCCCGTATTTTTCAATGTAATTGTCGAGCATCTCATTGAGCCTCTTATTCTCCTCATTCATCTTTGTCAATTTCTCTTCTAGCTCAGTTGCCTGAAACAATCAAACATCCATACATCATGATATATAACTAATTATAAACACAAATTATGATATGATTATGCTACTTTTTAGATAATGAAAGGATAATTCGTCATGAGATGCACACCTGTTGTGTATCCCTTGCTCTCTTCGGGCTACATCGACTGGTATGAAGTTCCGATTCGTTCTGCGCCAATAAAACACCAACTCATAATCTTTTTCTTGAATTGGAAGGAACAACATGAAATATCACAACTATGTTATACTCAAAGACAGAGAGATGAATTAACTAACCGGAGGTGGGTGTGACATGGCATCAACCGGGCCCAGACCGACAGTCAGCTCGAGGCTAAGAGGGGATCCTCGGTTCCATACTTTATCCATGAGAGTTAATTAGAGAGAAGATCAATTATTTTAGTAGTTACTTTTTGTTTAAGATTTAACTTTTTTCATAAGAGCATAAGATTAGAGGAATCTGAAGGAGACCAAGGAGGAGACTGCCTTTGTTATATAGAAATCTCAAGGTTTTGGACACATGTGATGATGTGATGGATTCAATAGAAATTCTAAGCGCTGATGTCAGATTGCACACATCATGTATCTTGAGGTCTTATCTTTTTCTTTTTTATTATGACCAAGTCAATCTTTTTAATTGGCTAGTGGGCCAGTGGCCAGCAGGGCAGTGGGCCAATAGGCCTAGAATAATTGATCTGTGGTTTCTCTGTGGCAGTCCCTTTTATGGAGCGGGTTGTATCCGATGAGCATAAGATCAAATTCAATATGTATATTGTTCGACCAGCATCGCGATTCGTACGTACAATTAATAAACATTTAAACTGGGTGCATCTAATATACTTATTTTCTTTAATTTCTTTTAAGAGCCACTTTGCATGGAAGATAATAGATTTCCATTTCAATATTATGGTTTATAAAACATAAAAATAAAAACATGGTTGTATTTTGAAAGTTATATCTTATTCATCCAATTTTTTTTTTCTATTCAAATAAAATAGAGTAAATAATTAATCATGCATTTATTTTTGCTCCATATTGTTAATACTTTGGCTCTATCTCTGTTGTTTTCAATATTTTGGCGCCTTAATTTCTATGTTTTGTGACCGTTACATGTATAACTACAGGGGAAGAGAGTACAGAAATTTCAGGATGCAAGCGTAAGGTGCCTGACGTCAGCATTGTGATTTCCAAATTCTCTTTAATTACATCATAATTGCTTGCACGTGCAATTTCTTATTTAGTTTCTTAGAATTTTGAAGGGTTCGTACTTCGTAGAATGGGAATTGGATAATTTGATAAATTCCATTTGCTTACACCAGTGAAATTGCTATAAAAATGTTTATTAATTTTATTTTAAGACAATTGTAACATAATTTAATAATCATCAATTTATCATTGAAGTTTATGTTATTTATACTTCTATTAGATAGATATTACATACTGTGGAATATGTACATAACAATCATATAATAAATATTTTTGATACTATTTGATCAAATTTAATTATTGTAGATATTTTGTTGAACATTAATTATTAATAGTAAATACGATAAAAGTTTTAATTATACAATTGCATATGTACTTCGAGAAGTCATTGCTAATTGTGTATATAGATGAAGATAAATACATCTGTATGAATCTAAGTAATCTCTAACATATATGTGTGTGTGAACATATTCAATCAATAGTCAATAATTTGATTATGTATTCCTAAAATATACCAATTTGTAACTAAAAAAAAGAGTCAAATATGAAACCGATGATCGATATTTTCAATCTTTTAATATTAAATTGTAAGAACTTATTACATTGCTATGCTCTGGTTTTCAGAAATAGGCCTGTAAGATTTCTATTGTATTGCCTTGTATTTTCCAATATGTATATAATTAATGCAATTAGACAGTTAGACTCTAATTAAAAATTATCATTGAATGCATATGTTTAGACTTAGAAGAATAAATTGAAAATTTTGAGAAAGAAACATTTAGATTAGAACAATACGTAAAATTCTTACAATTGAATAATTAGAATGGAAATAGAAAATTTAGATTGAGGGAGTTGAAATATACTCTACTTACCATCTAACAAACATTTTTGTGGTTTCAATTAGAAATGGATAAAGTATACTCCACTTTCATTTAATATATGTATATAAAAGAAAAAAAAATTACTACATTTCTTAGTATGGGAAAACCAAAATAAAAATGAAAATCAATATGAGTATTGGACTCAGGTGCAGACCCATATGGTCCGGGGGGGGATGGGAGGGGTCCGGATTCCCTAATGTAACTCAATTTTTGGGTTTTTGATCGAGACCGTCTGATTAGAATTCGACGTTCCATCTCGCACAATTTATCTCGGGATGCGTGCTCCATCTCGAATCCAGCGCTCCATCTCGCGCGCTCATCTCGAAGTCCCGATTTAAAACCCCAAAATTGGGTCACATTACTGGATCTGGATTCGGAGGGGGGGGGGGGGAGGGAGCCGCCTTCTCCTGAATTTTGAGTTTTAGTGGAGATTTATCGGTTCCGGTCAATTTTGTTCTCTCTGAATTTTTTTGTCCCCTTCTGGATGTTTGATTTGTAATTTGAGTTAAATTTACGATTAAAATTAATATAATTTTTTTGAATTATGATTGGTAATTAGAATTATAAGTCAGAACATTAGAAAGTATAAGTTAAAGTATTGTTTTATATCGAGTATCTAATTAGTTAATAAATTTAAATCTAATTAGCTGTTTAAATTTGATTCGATATTTTTTGTCTCTCTGATATGGATCCGGCCCTGATTGGACTGTTCAAAGTAATAGGAATTGCATTGCAATTGCAGAGAGGCAAAACTGATCTGTTGAGTAGTAGGAGACAGAGATATTCAATTGTGTATTTGTGTTGTCGTGTCACAATACAACACATATTGTATTTATATGACTGACTTGTAAAAGAGGGAATAGTCAGTCAAGTCAACGGCTGTCTTCTTAATTTAGTGCATGCTCTCAGCGTGCAAAACAATGTAATATTAACGATGACAATTATTGTGAAATTTGTGGGGTAGGGTTTCGAAATTATATGATGTCATGCTGTAACGTGACGTGTGCATTAAATTTAATTTGATCCGTTATACTTTTATTCAAAATTAGATGTCTTGTTTTCTTTTCAATCAGACCTTATCGATTCAACCATAAATTATATGTTACTCAATTTTAAATAAAAAATGTTTCCAAAACCATTTAATTTTTTTTTAAAAGGTTGAAGATTAAGCTGTCATACGTACCTCTAATATCCATACACCATTTTATGATATATGTTTATAACTTATTTTTGTGATTTTAAAATTCAAATAGTCTATTTGAACCGTTCAACATGATCTCCGTTTTTTGGAAATAATTTACTATTTATTTATAATTTTTGAAAATTACTATTTTTTAATGGTCCATAATTATCTGAAAACAATAATTTTGTACACATATTAATAAATACTAAAAATATTCCAAAAAAATTATAAAATTTGATCTCTACATATTTTAATATGGAGATCATATTGAACGGTTCAAATTGACTGTTTGAACTTCGAAACCGTAATAATGACTTATAAACATATGGTGTTAATATATGTCACTATAAATTGGTGTAATTGAATCCTTCCTCAATATCTCTCATCATGATCTCAACACAACTAAAAAAGAAGGAAAAAAAAAATCGCTTCGAAATTCATACAATTTCATTATAAATTTTTATCTGTTTGAGAACTAACACATTTAATCTAATGAAAACATTGTACACATTTAATCTAATGAAAACATATGTGCAATGTTTTTAGAAGTTGCAAATTCAAAATTCGAATAAAATTACAATACAATATCTTATTTAGCCCCCACTTTTTTCTCCTAATTTCAAATATCAAGTTTCATTATGAACTCATCTAAGATAGATTTTAAAAGCGTATTCTTTAAAGTACCACATCACTCTACTCAATCTCTTTTTGTTTTTCTTGAAAGACTGATCGTGGCTATCACACTCTATTCAATCTCAGCCGAGAGATTCTTTTACATCCCAACAATAAATGTACGAGAAGTTTTTGAGATTTGCACCAGGTTAAATTGAATGCATGTGATTCCTCATTCTATATATAGGATACTCTAGAATGAGTATCCTTTGCATTAACTTAAAAGGAAATCTTTTGAGTTAATGCATCTGGACCATCAAATATGCTTTAAAATCTGTGCGAACTAGATCTGCACTAATATTAAAAGGGTCCTTGTGTTAAAATTAGACGTTCAGATTGATTCCGTTTAAAATCAGATGACCCAGATGCATTACCTCAAAAAGTTCATTGGCTCCTTTTAAACCCACTTTCCACTTCTAATTTCAAATATCAAGATAGATTTGGATCTAGACTCAGTTAACTTGGCTATAGGTCTTTGGCATAGCTCAGTCAACTAACAAATTATTTTTCAGGAAAAAAAAAAAAAATTCCGAGGTCTTTTCGTCGCTTAATTCCCTGTCCCTGATCTGGAATCTGATCTTGACTTCCTCTCAAGTTTGCTTCTAGTTAGTTATATGTATATATATCTTCACCAACTGATTTAATTCAATTGCCAGCTACACAACTAGTCGTCACCATTGCAACGTCATCCAAGACTTTTCACAATGACGTCGCTAAAACAATGTCTTTTTTCATAATAATTAACTACTGTAATTGCAATTGTATTGCAACATATTAATTAATTAAGCAGCTAACAGTTGCCAAATTTGAGGAATATTTTAAAGGAAGATGGCGGTACTGTATATATAGTAATTAATTAATTAATGAAGTATTAAATAAAAAAAAACGTTTTAATATATATGAAAATTAATAAGAGTTGAGAATATATAGGCAAATCAGTGGTTAATTAAGCTCTTTATTGTGAATCAGCTTTTCATCTAATTAATGTCTAAGATAATATCTTTTACAAGTACAAAGTCTTATTGTATTAATGAATATTTAAAATTGAAGAAATTAATAGCCCAATTTTTTTTATTTAAAGAAAAGAATCTCTAACTCTTTATTTTCACTTATATATATATTGAACAACAATAATTTTCTTGATTCGTCAAAAAAAAAAAACCAATTTTTTTTTTGTTGATAATCAATTGCATTATTTTGGCGTGTGGAGGGGAAGGTGTCTCTGGATATGTGTACCTCTTAAAATGAACATCGTCAGTTCAAAAGGAAAAAAAAAATTGATTGGTTTCTTTAGTATATTGAATTGTAAGTTTTTGACTTTTCATTCGTCCAAGTTTTTGATTAATAAAATAAAAGGAGGGGCATTTGCTCATTTTTTGTCCTATATATACCAATCACTTTCTTTTCACAACTTTAAAAGATATTTTATGGCTGTCCTATTACAATCACTTAATTTCCTTGCTCATTGTTTGTTCATTTCGTCCGAAAATAGAAATATATGTTGTATGTTATTAATTTTAGGGAAAAATAAACAAAGAGAAAATGTATAAAGAACGACTAAATTATAAGTGAGAAGCCATCTAAATTAATTAATATAACTAATGGAGGTGAAACACACACATATATACATATTTCTTTTAGGAGAAGTTTTGAAATAATTAGTGATCTTGAGAGGTGTGCAAAATGAACATTCATAATTTATTCATTAATAACACACACAATATTAAATAATTTTTATCTATTATAGAAACTTTTGATTGTATTTTATATTTGTTGAGCTCAATATAAAAAATTCAAACAATTAAGCTCAATATTAATTAATTTTAATATAGAGGAGGGTTCAAATGCACTACTATTTTTGTGCTCTAATATGCTCCATATCTTTTATCTTATTTTTCAAAGTCCGAATAATCGATCCAAACTGCTAAACATGATCTTCATAATAAAATATGCTTGTAGACCAAATTTTATATTTTTTATAACTTTTTTAGAATTTTTTTAGATAGGTACAAAATCACTGTTTCTAAAAAATATAAAATTTATTCTCCAAACATATTTTATTATAAAGATTATGTTGAACGGTTCGGATCGACTGATCGGACTTTGAAACAGAGATAAAAGATGTGAAGCATATTGGAGCACAAAATAATGATCCATTTGAACCCTCCTCTTTAATGTAGTTGTGAAATATGTTGAAGGCATAAGTTAAGTAATTAAGCTATTTCTTGTTTAGTTGGTTTTATGGTTTAATTCATGGTTTAGATCAATTTTTTGTCATCTTTTGCATGCAATTTTGATTAGAAATAAATATTAAATATGATAATAAATTAAATATATTATTACATAATATTAGAGAAAAATGACTTCCTAATTTTTTTGAGATAGAAAAATAGAGATTTAAACTTTTAACTTCTATTTAATGGTTATATAGGACTCCATTCGGAACCCACGACCACTCACAAAGAGAATAAGAGAATGTTGCCCTTTACCACTAAATCAAAAACTGATTCTTAACAACATCCTCATAAAAAATTGCAGATATTAATACATCATTTTGAAATAAATTGACAATGTTATTAAAGTAAAAAATAACAATATATTAATATATATTCCCAAAAATAATAGTACATGGACAATCAAATTTCACCGTTTCACTTTATTCCCCAATATTTCAAGAACCATTTACATATATAGAGAAGAAATCGTGGATACAAAAAATAAATAAAAATATACCAATATTGTGGAGTGTCTTGACTCTTGACTAATTAATTAGATATCTATCTCGAAATCAAATTGTATTTATTTTATGTTTGCTTGTAAACCGAATGAGATGTTCTACGATAGCAATTTTCAGTTCTCTTCACAATTGAAAAATTCTACAATTTAATCTTGAAAACCTCATATCACTGCAACACACACATCGGTGACACTCTCGAAAACTTTCTCCGAAATTGCATTTGCCAATGCCGCTGTAAAATTGGGATCTTTACTCAGAGAACTTATCATCTGTTTGAGGAGAATAGTTTGATCAAGTTCTTGATTTTGGATTTCATAGCATGCTTTCTCAACATCCGGCCTCAGACGACCCAACTGCGTCAGATCGAGTGTGACTGTTGAGCTGGCATTGTGGTTGTGTTCTCCTTCGTAAGTTGCAATTATTACTGATTGGTCTTCAGCACTTCTTTGCACCTGTATAGACAATGCAACCAATTGTTTAGATTTATGTGAACAAATTCAGTAATTTAATGGTGAATTCTAAGCAATTAGCTTATAAAATGAAAGAAAAATGATGCTTTTGAGTTTTACCTTTTTCTTGACAGGAAAATGAAGGGGCAAAGGAGCATCTGAAATAGGCTCTAGGAGATGGATTATCTCTGGTTACTTTTTGTCCATACTTCCTCCAATGATACCCATCTTTAACAACCTATACATGAACAACAAAAATATCTTTTGATTAATTAAAAAAAAAATTACACATCTCCCCAATTTAAATCAATATGTTCATCATCAATAATATTATATCTAATTCTATTCACAAGGCTTGAATTGGCTGGATTGCTTTGTATAAGGATCGTTGTGACCTTCGGGTTGATTTCTTCATGGAAGCTCTTGCATGATCCCTTGCTTGATGGGCTTTCTTTGCTAAAGAATTCAGCTGTACTTTCGTTGCTAATGCCATCAAAACTGATTGTTAAAGGGTCGTCAATTTTTCTCTTCTTTGTTAGAGATGCCGCATTTTGTTGTTCTTCAGTAGGAAATAAGCAATTGTTAACGTCAGTGACCTTATTTCTTAGTGCCGTATAATTCTCAATAAATATGTTTATCTTGTCATGAAGCCTCATGTTCTCCTCAATTATCTCGGTCAATTTCACTTCTAGCTCTCTTGCCTGAATTATGCAAAACAACAATAAAATGTGATCTATATTCTATGTAATTTATATTTTTCATACATAATTGTTGATAGCTGCATTGATTAATAGCATGACGGTATTATCCATTCTCATGTACCAATTGGATCTTCACCATACCATAATATAATTCTATGTTTTGCAAATTTTAGAATGAAATATCAAATGTAGCAACTAATTACCGGAGGTGTTTCTGAGATAGCAGCCGGGTTCACAGCGGCATTTAAGTCAAGGTTAATATCGGATCTCTGGCTGTATGATTCCATGATAAACTAAGCAATTATATTTCTCTTATTTTGTTAAATATATACAGTTTCACTTATGAAAGGAAGGAGAGAAGGGACATGGACGAGATTAACAGATGAAGAGTACCGTAGGAAGGGGATGGAAAAAATAAAAAGGAATAGAATAAAATAGAAAGGAAGACTAACATATTTAATTTTTTTTTTTTTTATGTTTGGATGATTAATGAGGGAAAATATATTTAACTTTTCTTTCCGTTTTATTTCTTATTTGGTTAATTAAAATTTAGAAGGTTAATGAGAAATTTAGTAGTTGTTGTAGGATTGTGACAAAAAAACTTGTATAATAATTATATAGGTAAGATATAGAGGTGGGCATTTGTGTTATATTTCTAACAATATTTGTAACAAAATTTCTTTCCATCTGTTACATCTCAAATCGAGAGGGAAACCGATTCTATTAATTTTAATGACACAAGGTTAAACCTTTCACCTCTGACATAATTTTGTCAATCAAACATAATTCGATAAAAAGTTTCATTTTCTTTCCATTTCCTCCCTCCCTCTACTCTCCATCCAAACTAAGGTGTAATGAGAGATAATTTTTTTTGTTATATGGGAATTACTAGTTCTGGATCATGTGCAAGAGAAATTGCAATGAAAATGACAATAAATTAATGATATGTCAGATGCTGAGTATAGTTACGTCAATTTTTTATTTTGTTTAATTTAACTCGATTAGTTGTAGCTGGATCGGGACCAGAATAAGTATGTGCCCTATGGTGTTGTTCGGCTGGAGAAAATTAAGTCTCTTTAAGTCTTAATCTGGTTCCTTTAGCTTCCTTAGCAGCTTAATCATGCCGAACACCGATTCCTCAGTGCAAATTAAGATTACCTCTTTTAGCCTCATTTTGCCCGGATCTTAATTCTCTGCCCGAACTTTAAGGCACCCCTCCCTTTTCTTTAAACACTTAATCATTCATCCACGGATTAAGACAACTGAACATCGGTTCCTTAGCGCTCCTTAAGCTCTTAATCCTTTGTTGCCGAACGACCCCTATGTGATTAATTTTGAATTTTTGAGGCAAGTATGTCAAATTTTATAGTACTTCATATAGAGCTTGGTGAGATAAGAAGAGGGGGGTTAAGATTATTTTAAGTAACTACAATCTTGAGTGTGAATTTGGACTTGTAGTTATTTTGTTTGTTGAGTCTTTCTGTGCAAGAAATTTTATCTGTCACCTCCATCCCACCTTGCTGTCTACTACCTGACTTTTTAGCTTCTTCTCTCCTTTCTCTCTTACCTCCCTCTCCATCCTCCTCCACCAGTTTGCCTCCCTGCCGTTCTCTATCTCCGTTGAGTCGGAAGAAGAGAGAATCGGTAACAATAATTATAGTCGTCAGTTTTCTTGTCTCTGGCACCTCACCTCCCCCTTTGTGTCTTCTACCGTCCTCCACTCAGTTGGGAGAAGAGAGATCTAGTTGGCGTCTATTTTTGAAAGAGAGGATTTGTTTATTTTGTTGTTTTAGTTGTTTGTGTTATTAGATGTTGCGGTTTAGTTGTTAATGTTGATATTTTTCAGATTTAGATGTAGTTTGATGTGGATGATGTTCTGGATGTATTTTATGTTCAATTAATAAAAATTTACTTGGCAGCCACTACCATGGGTTTCGAATTTTTTTTTGGAGTTATATATAGTTCAAATTATTTTCAAATTGAACTGGATTGGTTCATATTTTGATTGGACCATATGAACATAAATTCAAAATTTGAGTTATTTTAGAGAATTCTGATTGATCCCATAAGAGGAGAGTGTGAGTATCCCAGCCGTTGGCTTACATCCCGATTCAAACATTTTTTAAATTAAACGGTTCACATTAATATGATCAGTTCTTTTTTGAAAAAATAAAATCTTCACCATTCTATCCGTATAGTTTCAAAAAAAAAAAACTTCCAGTTTATGTCAAATTAATTTGAATCATGATCAAACAGTTTGCATTTCAAATTTAGTGTATATAACTATAGAAGATATATACATTTGGCCTAAAGCAAAAAAAAGATATCAATGAACTCTAGCCGTCCCATTTACCTCCTTTCATGTCCCTCTCCATTCCACCCTTCCATTCCTTCTAGATCTCACTCGTGACACAGTGATATTTTCTTCTCTCTTCTCTACCTCCTCAAATGGAGAGGAGAATGAGAAAGAGGAGAGAGTGCGAAGCCGTGTGGAGCCAACAAGAAGTGGAAGCGTGATATCAACGGAACTCGGAGCACTTGGTGAGCTGATTTGGCTATCAAAGCAGAACGACAATCAGATGAAAGTGAATTCGGTTGTAAAAAGAGATGGGATGAGGTAATAGAGTATTTAAAAGTGTAGATAATTAGAATTAGATGATTAATTTCATTAGAATAAAAAAGTTTAGATTTACAAATAAAAATAATTTAACTCTTTTTTTATCAATAAAATAATTACTAAACATTTAAAATCATTAATTAAAAAAATGTATAAGATAGGGAAAGAGACGTCTCAGAAGACTAAGTCCTTCGAGTGTTTGATGAGGTCTAGATATAAATAATCTTGTCCGTCTGATTAACATCTACGGTTTAAAAAGCCAAATTTTTTTTTTTGACATCCGGATAAATCGTTTTAAATTAAATGACATCCGGACTAGTGTTTTGTTGAAATTGATAGTCCCGCACAATGATTCCGCGCACCAACCAAACTAGGTCTGCACAAGACTTTTGCGCACCTCTTGGTCCGCACAATAATTCGGAGCACCTAGTCCGCACAACAATTTTGCGCACCAATTGAGTTCGCATAAGCCTTTTGCGCACCCATAAAAGCTGCACTCTTTGACTTTTGAAAATATATATGGTCACAATCAGGACCATTCGATTGCATCAAGATCCGTACTAAGTGCAATAAAACCCGTGCAAGTATGTCAATTTCCATGCGCAGATTTTGGTCAGCAGCGGCAATATTTGACTTTTGAAAATATATATGGTCACAATTCAGGACCATTCGATTGCATCAAGATCCGTACTAAGTGCAATAAAATCTGTGCAAGTATGTCAATTTCCGTGCATAGATTTTGGTCAGCAGCCGCAATATCTGACTTTTGAAAATATATATGGTCATAATTCAGGATCATTCGATTGCATCAAGATTTGTGCTACGTAAAATAAAATCCGTGTAACTATGTCAATTTCCGTGCGCACCTATTGGTGCGCCAAATGGTTGTGCGAATTCTTTGGTGCGCAAAATTATTGTGCAGATCCGGTGTGCCAAAATCATAGTGCGGACTAAGAGATGTGCCAAAGCACCGTTCGGATCCGTTTTAGCTAGTGCGCGAAACCATGGTACGGGTGTTATTTTTTGTTTTATAAAAATCTGTCTGAGTACTTTTTAATGAATAACGGATTTTAACGGTGTCAAAAAAAAAAAATCTGTTTAAAAAGTTACTATGTGTCATGTGGGCATTTATTGCCCCACGTGGAGAGCGCATAAATCGATATCTGGGCGGTGTGGATCCACCGTTTTGTGCGTGTTTTTTAAGCTAAGTCTAGTCAATGATATATATAGCTTATCTCCCGGTTTCGGTGCTAACTGCTAACTGCTATTGAAATTTAGATTAGAGGAATAAGTTGTATTCTCATCTGGTCAAGTTTTATATGAAAAAGTCCAGTACTCTTGACTTTTTCTGTTGTGTAGTGGAAGATATATTCAAATAAATTAACAAAATTACATCTAACACAAGTCATTAATTAAAGATATATTTTTGTGTGAATCATTTTCTTTATTACAAAAAAAAAAAAAAAAAAGTATTGAAAGCAACTGTTTGGACTTAATTTGGGCTAGTCATTATTAACAATCAATAGATTTTTTTTTTTTTTTTTGAAAGATGTCTGGGTCGAATTAAACCTGCGGCTTACCACTTAGAAACTAATGTTAGTGGGAGACTAATGTTATTTACCAGTAAACCAAAGCTAGTTCTCTGATCAAAATTAAATTATTTTTGACAATTTTGCTATATATATATTTCTTTTGACAATATCATCAAGTTTATACAGTATTGCATAATATACAACAGGGTTATCAGATCAATTATCTAGTATTTCCATGTAGATTTATATAAAATATGTAAATTTGGATTGGTCAGAGCACAGCAATTACAGAACAATTACATAGAGCACCAACTCATTGGTTGGTCCAATACAGGGGAACAAGGAAATTTTTAATTTCCCCTGTAGATTCCTGCAAAATTACAAAAAACACAAAGTGGAAGACTAGCAACAGGAGTTCACAGCGGGTCAATTTGGTCATTTTTTGTAGGCGCATCCGCGTGCATGCAGAGTTGACAGTGACGGGTAGAGGGTAAAGGGAATCTTCCTTATCTCTTTGCTTGTAGAAAAAACTTAAAAAAGTTAGGGGAATTTCATTATTACCCCCACAAAAATACACAAATTATGTATTTTGCTTTTTCAAGTTCATAATATCATATTTACCCTTCAAAACTTTAAAATACACAAATTTATCCATCTTAATAACTTTTCTATTAAAACTCATTTTAATTATGAAATACCTACTTTACCCTTCATTAAAAAAAATATGTACCATATTTTTTGAATAATATATGTCTTCTAATTGAATGGTTTCCAAGAAAAAAATGGGCATTTCTTTACTTTTGACGTTTACACAGTGATATTTAGGTATTTGCTTGTCAGCTTGTGTAAGCGTCAAAAGTAGAGAAATGACCCATTACTCCCGGAAACCAAACAATTAGACGACTGTCATTTTTCTTGAAACATGCTATTACTTTTTTATTTTTATGAAGGTTAAGATGTGTCATTCTTAAATTTAAAATGAGTTCTACTTTTAAAAGAAAAAATAATAAAATGAGAAAATTTGTGAATTTTGAAGTTTAGAAAGTAAATATGATATTATGAATTTTACATAAAGATATATGCAATTTTGAAATTTTTGAGTAGTATACATGAAATTTCCACAAAAATTTATATGTACCACGGAGTTCGAAATTATTTTATAGTCGAGTTAGTGTAGATAAAAAAAAAATATAATTTTCTATGTGAATGTAGATAAAATAATATAGATCAAATCTAATGATTTTATTTTGATATAATTTTTTTTGTTATTAGAAAATTTAAAGTAGAGGCATTTGAACTATCTTCATAAATATGAATTATTTTAACAATTTGTTTAATCATATTGTGATGAACCAAGAGATGAAGTCTAATGAATAAGAAAGTAGTAAAAAAAATCTCTAGATAATTAAAGGAACTTAATGACTTTAGATTAAATATTGGAACTCACACAAATAGAAGACCAATTAAATTAACTTGAACAGGGTATGAAGCCATACAAGTTAAATAGAAACATTTACATTAAAATAATACTCGATCAATTATCACAATTCAAATATTAAAAAATTAATTAAAGAAACATGATTAAGATATTATGATCAACACATGCACTAGATATCCATCACAGTATTTTTGTAATGTACTTTGTTTGCATAATTCAACTTGCATTTACATAATTAAACTCAAAACTCCTGAGGATTCATCCTACATTCTTAGAATTTATTAAAATTTGTTGGTGTAGATTATCGACAATTAATAAATTAGTACTTCAAATATCTGGTTTTAGTTCGATAATCCGTAGTACTACATGGTAAGTTCATGTGTTTGCGACCAAATTTTGTTTATAATTAAGATTTATTAGCTAAATTATAACTCTGTACATCAATTTACACCTTTACTTGGAGATATTTTGATAGAGAATATTGGAGTTGTTAGTGGGTGTATATTATAGTAGATGATTAAAAATGCAAGGGTAGTACATAGAATATGATTAGTTGAGATATTTAATTAACAATATATCTTATCTCCTCTTTTTTTTAATCTTTATATGATATATTACTAAACATCTCCTCCCTACCTACCGTGTCCTTACAATTCTAATCATACCATATAATATACACCCACTAATATCTCTAATATTATCTCTATCATATTTATATGCGCAAAATAAAGACTTCATACTTCATAGTGTATAATATACTTATATTGTTATATATTTATACATTCATTAATACTAACTGTTATTATCCTATATATTTAATAGACAATATGAGAATATTCATGCCTGCATAATAGGGTTTTATAATTCAATTGTCAGACATAAAAACTTGTAAACCAATTATTATACTAAATATTATACTAATATTTTCTTTTTTTAAATTAACTACGAATTTACAAAAAATTAAAAAGCTAGAAATAAAAGGCAGGATTATTATATAAAAAAGGGGCAGAAAAGATTATTGCTAAAATGTAAAAGACAGAAAAAGAACAAATTTCAAATCAAAAACCCATCTCGCTCGTCAAACCAAACCAATGAATTCAATAAAGATATGGACTATTAAAAAATATTCACTAATGTCAAGTCGCTCTTGAAAAGAGATTTTTCCCTCCTAATGGAAGAATCTATCTTTTCCGAAAAGAATAAAGAAAGAAGGTTATGGGGAACCGTCTTTCTTTAAAGCTTGTCACTAGTGGAAAAAACACAATCTGTGTCGCCCTATTTGTGTCGGTCAATAGTGACAAACGATATAAAAATATTTTTGTATCGGTTTATTAAAAAAATGCGATACAAAAAATTAATTTGTATCGGCTTACAAAAAATCCGTCACAGATTCTTGGCAATCTGTGTCGGTTATTAGCAAAATAGCCGACACAGATATTTTGTGTCGGTTCTTTACTAATAACCGACACAAAAATCTGTGTCGCTTCTATCTGTGTCGCCCCCGAAGTCCGTTACAGATAGGCATAAACAACCGATACAGATTGTTATTTCTCCACTAGTGTGTGTAGAATTTTTTTTTTGATGGTTGGCATAAATTAATGCCAATAATTTCATTGATAAAAAAGTATTTACACAAGATTCTAAAGTTACACACTAATTACAAAAGTTATATATTTACATTCCTCTATTTATATTTATCCAGTACTCATCCATTGGATAATTTACATATGTAGAATTAGAATACGGACTAATTAATAGCTTTCGTCTCCAACAACCTACAACTTGTATAGAATTAGAATAGGGACTAATAGCTTTCATCCCCAACAACCTACAACTTGTGTAAAATTAGAATACGCCCAATTATATTAATATATATTGACTTGATAGTCTTTGCTCAGTCAAGTAGAAATTCTATTAATTATTGTGTTCCTGAAATATAATTGTTAAACAATTGATCCTTATTAGGTTATCATATATTATCTGTAACATCATGAGCACATTTTTGTAAACGTCATCATTGATATGACATACATTAATATATATAGTGAAGCAAAATGAAAAGGAGAAGCCATATGCCATCCAATTAATTTTGATAGAATCATATTCAAACCAGAGCTAATTAAGATTTTTAATTAATAGGTTATATTCCGATCTTCGAAGCTGGCATCCTGGAAGGTGGCGGGTAGAGCAATTGAGGATGCAAAACTATGGATGAGGTTCTGTGGGAAAGGGAGGTTGTATCAGGGGCTTGGGGCATACCATAGAAACATTTGATTTAAAATTCTGATGTAATTATTTAGAATTTGTTGTTTTAAACACATCTAAATATAATCTTGGTAGCCACTACCAAGTTTTCAAAAAAAAAAAAAGAATAATTTGTTTGTTAGAAAAGCGTAGATATATACATATTTTGGGGAATTTTTTAGCTTATAGGTCTTGGCCTCAAGACAACTAGCATAATTATTAAATTGTATATTAATTAATTCCCTGTTCCTGATCTGGGCTCTGATCTTGTCTTCTTGTCAAGTTTTACTGGTATATCTTCACCAATTTTTTCAATTCAATTGCATCATGCCATTGCCAGATACACAATTAATATGCCATGTCTGATGTCATCGAACTTAATTTTCACAATGACGTGCTTCACAGGGAATAAAAACCCGCCGCACATCCAATTCCCTGCTCACACTGGAAATGTCTTTTAATAACCACTACTGCAATTGCAATTGAATTGCAACATATTAAGTATTACTTGATCTACTTTGATTCGACAAGTTCAATCATCATTCAATTTGTTTTAAGATTCATCTGCAATGTTTTAAATTTCGTGCATATTTGTTTCAATTTTGGGCACACAGATATTAAGATCGATCAGATGGTCGTGAAGCTCGTTAAATCTAAAAGTATGTCTGATGAGCATAGGACCCATCCTGTTTTCATTAAGTATAGTCCGATTTATTATTATTAGAAATATATTAGATATTTTTCGGGAAGGAGATAGATGAGAAAATCTTTAAAATCCCATGAAAGGACTTCCGGTTTCGGTTAGAAAAAATCTGAACCGTCCAATCTAAAAGTTTTGGGCCATCCAAAATTAGTGATTTAATTTCTATCTATTTAAAAAATAGTAACAAATTCTAAAAATTTAAAATTTGGTCCTCAGGTACATTCTCATATGGAGATCTTGTTTAACGATTAGAATTGACTGTTTAAATTTTTATAATAGAGTTATGAATTCATAGTACGGGCCGATACGTAATATGTGTATATTACCATAGCCTTACTCATATGAGAATTTTAATCTCAGTTATAAATTTGTATAACAATTATTAATTTAACAAAATTGTTTATTAATAAGTTATTTAAAACTGTCGAATTTTTTCAACAATTGTGTGTTGGAAACAGTATATAATTTCAATAAATGATACTCTAAAAAAAAAGAAACACACACACACACAAAACATCCATCGGACTATTTATTTAGCTTTAAATATTTGTATTGTATGATGTTAATGGAGTATTTGTGTGTTTTGACTAACATGATTATTTGAGGAATTAATTTTTTAAATATTATTTCCTTTTTATTTGAGTACAAAACAATTTTTTTTTTAAAAAAAAATCCAAGTTTTTGAACTGATTCTGTCGATTTTCACTGAATCATGCAATTCCGATTGCATCATAATCTTATTGATTCCGCTTCTAATTCTGATTTTCAGAGCCATGGTCCAAATTAATAAGGTCCTTTAAAGACATTTTTTTATTTATTGTTTGCTTGCAAACCAAAAGAGATGTTCTAAGATAGCAACTAGCGAACACTCTACCAATTAATCTTGAAAACATCATTTCACTGCAAACATACATCGGTGACACTCTCGAAAACTTTCTCAGAGATTGCATTTGCCAGTGCCGCTGTAAAATTGGGATCTTTACTCAGAGAACTTATCATCTGTTTGAGGAGAACAGTTTGATCAAGTTCTTGATTTTGGATTTCATAGTATGCTTTCTCGACATCCGGTTTCAGACCCTGTTCCGTCAGATCAAGCGTGATTGTTGAGCTGGTGGCATTGTTGCCGGCTGTGTAGAATGACGCATATCGGTTATCATTACGGTTCGCACAAAGATAACTAGTGTGGTTGTGTTCTCCTTCATAAGTTGCAATTATTACTGATTGGTCTTCAGCACTCCTTTGCACCTTTATATAGACAATGCAACAAATTGTTTAGATTTATGTGAACAAATTCAATAATTTAATGGTGAATTTTAAGCTTAAACTAATTAATAAAATCCATGCTCTAATTCCATTGTCAATGATGAATTTATATATCGGTTTACTAACATTCATGCTTTAATTCCATTGTTAATGATGAAATATATCATTACTATAACAAAAATCAGGGAATTTTTTAGACTTTTAACATAAAGTATGGGTCAACCAACATTAAATGCCAAGTTTTTCTTTTGTAATTAATATAACATAACAAAATAATGGTGATTTTCTTGTTGTAATTAGCTTATAAAATTAAAGAAAAATGTTGTTTTTGAGTTTTACCTTTTTCTTTACAGGACATGAAGGGGCAAAGGAGCATCTGAAATAGGCTCTAGGAGATGGATTATCTCTGGTCACTTTCTGTCCATACTTTCTCCATTGAAACCCATCTTTGACAACCTATACATGAACAACACAAATAATTTGATTAATTCAAAAAATTAATTAAACAGCTTCCCCACCTCAACTCAATAAGTTCCCCCAATAATATAGGTTTATCAATTCTACTCACAAGGCTTGAATTGGCCGGATCGCTTTGCATAAGGATCGTTGTGACCTTCGGGTTGATTTCTTCATGGAATCTCTTGAATGAATATCCCTTATTGCTTGATGGGCTTTCTTTCCTAAAGAATTCATCTGTTATTCTCTCATTGCTAATGCCATCAAACCTGACTGTTAAACCGTCATCAAATTTTCTCTTCTTTGATGTCGGAGATGCTGCATTTTGTTGTTCTTCAGTAGGAGATAAGCAATTGTTGCCGTCAGTGAGCCTCTTGTACTTGTCAATAAACATGTTGAGCTTGTCAGTAAGCCTCTTGTTCTCTTCATATATCTCGGTTAATTTTGCTTCTAGCTCGCTCACCTGAATTAAGCAAAACAACAATTGAACATGATCTATAAATACAATTTATATTCAGATATACATGATTGATGATAGCAGCATTAATTGGTAATAGCATATCTATGTGTGAAGAATCATTTGTAGCAAATAAATAGTATGAAATATCGAATGTAGCAACTAACCAGAGGTGGTTCTGAGAGTGAGGGTGTTGGGCTCAGACCGACATTTAAGTCGATGCTAATATCAGATCTTTGGCTGTAAGATTCCATGATAAACTAAGACTATTGTTAATTTCTAACTCTGTAGTATATATGATTTCACTTGTCAAAGAAAGGAGAGAAGGAACATGAAATGAGACTATGGAGATAATTGCTGTTGTTATATAGGGGATCACTAGTTTTGGATTCATGTGCAAGAATTTCAATGGAAATTGCAAAGAAAATGACAAGAAAGGATATCGTCAGCTTGGTGATGACATCATTTTTAATTTGCTTTTTTACATGAGGGAGGGGGGAGGCAAGAACCATGCTTTCAATTTTTTTAATTGGAGTAGCTGTATACTTGTATCCAGAACGGCACCAGAATAAATATGGTCCCCGTTTGATTTTGAATTTTTTATGTAAAGTATGTGAATTTTTTTAGTAGTTTATGTAAAAGGTTGGTATATATAATTGTTAAGATACTTAATTTAAAGAAACTTAAATTTTGAGTTTCAGTTTGGACCGTCCAATTAGTTTTGACACGAATTTCCAAATTGAAAATGATTGGTTTGGATTTTGATTGGATGGTCCAAATTTAAACTCAAGAGTTCTTTTAGGGAATTCGTATATATCTCAGCCGTTGGCTTACATCACTATTCGAATATTTTTTTATCCAACGGCTCACATTAATATCAGTTTTTTTTATTATTGATTAAATCAGTTGCTCAAACTTTTTATAAGGTTGGGTAATTAACGAGTTACATTTAAAAAAAAATTGATTGAAAATTTAACAACAATCCAAAGTGGAGGCCGGGCCCCACCTCAGACGTTGATTAGAAATTTAATTAACAGATCATCTTAATTAGATCCTACTGTTTAAAATTTTCTCTTGCTATGTGCACATTTATTGCCGCATGTGGATATTTGAGCGCGGTGTGGATCCACCGTTTTTTTTTGCGTCTCTTGAAATTAGGGGAAGTTGTATTCTCTGGTCAAGTTTTATATATGTGAGAAAGTCTAGTACGTCTTGATTAATTTGGAATTCAAGAGTACCTACTTCAGTTCAGTTTGATGGGTGTAATATTATTCGATATATATCAAGATTCGTACAAATAACATCAAAATTCGTGCAGAAAACTGGTACTTATCCCTATACTTACCTTAGACACTTCCTCCTCCGATGGTACTGTTTCAATTTTCATTCATACAGATCTTAGTACTAATCGTACGATATTAGAACTAATTATTGGATTAAAAGTATGTCCGATGCTCATCAGACTTACTCCTATCTCCTGCATTTGATCTGCTGTTAATTTAGTGGGAAGATATATTCAAACTAACTATAAATTATATCTAATACAGTTGGTTAAGATATTTTTTTGGAGAATTTTATTATATACCAAAAAGAAAATTAAAATTACGTTTCACCCCCTCTAAAGTTCAGAATATCATATTTACCTCTCTAAATTTCAAAAAATCACAAGTTTACCATTTTATTGTTTTTCTTTAAATACTCATTTTAAATTTACAAAATACCTATTTACTCTTTATTAAAAAAATATGTATTCTATTTAAGAAAAAATGTTAGTTTTCTAATTGGTCGATCGGTTTCCGAGAATAAATAACTTATCTCTTATTCTAACACATTCACAAACGATACCTAAATGTCACCGTGTATATCAAAAGTAGACAAATGAACTATATGCTTTGCTCAGAAATTTATCAATTAGAATACTAACATTTATATTAAATAAGATACATATTTTTTAATAAAGAGTAAAATAGGTATTTTGTAAGTTTAAAATGAGTTTTAAGAGAAAAGACAATAAAATGGGTAAATTTGTGAGTTTTTGAAATTTGAAAGTTTAAATATGATATTATGAACTTTAAGGGTGTGGGGGGATACGTAATTTCATATTTTTGAAGGATACACATGAAACGCACCCCCCCCCCCCCCATTTTTTTGTTTGTGAACTTCAATTCTAGCAGTAACTAAAAATTTTGAAAAAAAAATTATAAATCTGAATCATTCTATCACTTTATTATAAAGAAGCATCAGGCGCTAAAATCTTTTCGATGTCCAATCTAGATCGTTCGATCTTCATCAAGTGCATACAATTAAAATTATAAATCACTAAACGAGATCCAATCTCAATGCAAATTGAACAGTCCCAAGACTAAATTTAGTTCGATGTTCGATCATCAACCCTCCTTCCTCCCAAAAAGTATTTATAGCCAATGCTTGAGCTTAATTTGCGCTAGCAATTAATTATAATCAATCAATCAAAACTAAGTTAGTCTAGAATTTATTTGGGCACATAATTAGTGAATTATAAACAACAGGGGCTTTATCAGTGTCAATTTAGATTTCTAAAATATGTAAATTTGGGCAGTTCAGAGCACAGCAATTACAGTAAATTTTATTTTTTCCATGTAGATTCCTGCAAAATTGCAAAATATATAAAGACTCGCAAGAGGACTTCACAGTCAGTCAATTTGGTCATATTTTGTAGGCGCATCTCAGATCTCAATGCAATGCTGAGTTGGCTGTGACGAACAAGAAAGGTAAAGGGAACCATATCCTTATCTCCTCTTTCTATAACAAAAAAAAAAGAGAGTAATATCTGACATGAACACGATCGGGAAGTTCTTTTCGAATTAACACTTAAATATATATATTTTTATTATTTCAAATTAAACAAATTAATATTTTTGCACACTATCCAAATTAGTATTGGATTTTATTATTATTATTATTATTATTATTATTATTATTATTATTATGTTCTAAACGCGTACTTGTAAAGTCAATTGTGTAATTATATTAAATAATATTCATCTTTATAAAATAAATCATATAATAATTATATTTCTTATAAATTAATTTCATAAAGAGTATGACTACAAGTAAAAGATAAAATTTCATAATTTTGTCCAAAAGAAAAGAAGAAGAATAACGGGCAGACAAATATGTTTGTTAGAATGTAAGAGTGTGTATCTCTACTTGTGAGTAAAACGACTATAATGAAAGAGAAATGGAGGAAACGGAGGTGGAAGCTTCCCTCTCTACAGGGAAATTACACTCTAAATGTGGATGAAGAATTTCGTCAAAAATCAACATAGTGCTAACTTCCGCTCCCCTCTACATAGTGTTCGTTCACTTCCGCTCCCTCTCTAATTCTTCTTTTCTAAAGAAAGTGAAATTGTCAAGCATAGCTGTGGTCTGAGATGAGACTCATTCGTGCAGTGTTTCTTTCTTTTTCTTTCAAGCTGAATCTAAAAAGATAAAAAGCGAATAAAGGTATCTGTTTTTTTTTTAAAGGAAGAGACAAATTTGAACAATAAAAAAAATGAAAGAATGTAAAAGCACTCAAATTGCGCCGAGTTTGCAATCCAATTAAGGCCACCTGAGTTACCTCAAAATTTTGAGTTTGAGTATCTGGACCGTCGACTGATTTGCTTTTCATATTGACTTGATTTAGTGTTTGCCTCAGTGGTCAAGTAGAAATTCTATTAATTATTGTCTATGTTGCATAGACATGAGTATGAATATTATATCAGATACGATACGGGATACAACAATATGTACGGTAATTATTAATACGATACTGGTATCAGATGATACGGTATGAGTATAATACAGCAATACGATACGTATTGGATACGAGTACGGAATCTTATATAAAATATCGAAGTAACATAGATTATTGTGTTTCTGAAAACTGAGGATATGGTCTGAAATATTGTTAAACAGTTCCTTTTTAGGCTGTCATAATCTCTGACTGTCTCATATGACTTACCCATTTCTGGTACATCAATGAATTACTTATTGGTGAAGGAAATTGAAAAGGACATGTCACACTTTCTTAATCTGGAATTAAAGAATATATATATCATAGCAAGAAGTAAGTCCGGAGCTAAGATTTTTAATTGGATGAACAAAATTTTAGTGTGAGGCACAATTTCATAATTATTTTGAATATTAATTAAGTATTCCTTTTTCAATGTTTTCTTTTTTTATAAAAAAACATAGAAATAAATTTATGCATATTTTGTAATTTTTTCTAAAATGCGTGGAGATTGAAACATATGTTTGAAAAAAATTTAGCCATAAAAAAGTGCCTCGCTCGGATTTTATGTGGCTCCGTCACTGATTATAACAGTAAAGAAATTAGAAAAAATAATTGTTAAGTCATATTATATATACTTTTCAAAGTTGTCTCGCTCGGTGCCATCACCGACGCCTCAATAACAATCAGTAAAAGAATTTTTTGTACTAGTAGTATTATGTAACTTGAGTAGGTTAATTTTCAATCTCAATGGCCTGTAAAATTAAGGCAGAGAGAAATTATCATTTCTTTATGATGGCAAATGCATGAACTTATAAAGATAGATACTTTTCTCCAATCTATTTTCACTGAAAATTATAAATTCCTTAAAACAAAATCATGCAAATGTAACTTGAGTGCAGTTTAATTTCCAATTAAGAGGCTGTAATAATTAAAGTCCATTGAACGTATTCGATCAAACATTGAACAGAATATGATTCAAAATCCATTGGGCCACCTCCAATATAGCCTTTAGACTAAAATGTAAAAGACAAAAAGGAAAGACGAAAAGTTCAACAAAGAAATACGAATTTTAATTAAAAATAAAATATGGAAGAATGGAATAAAAAAAAAGACCCAAATTGTGCTCAGTTTTTTAATCCAACCGACACCAGACAAGTACCATGGCAATGCTTTATCGATCCCCAACAACTTACAACTAATTGATTACAATTTTAATTAATATGCCAAATATTGACTTCATCGTTCAATAGCTAGTCTTTTTTTTTTTTTTTTTAAATCTTAACAGTAGCTACCAAGTATATTTTTTTTAGGGTTTAGAATTTAGAGTTTAGAATTTAGGATTTGATAGCTACCAAGTATATTTTTATTAATTAAACATAAAATTACATGTGTTGTTTTACATCCAAAACAACCTCCATTTTACAACACATCAACATCTAAACATCGACATCATATTTAAAAACATGGACTTCTAAATCTAAACATTTAACAACACAAACATCATAAAAATTTTGAACAATAAAATACTAAAGAATGGAAAAAAAAAAGAAAAAAAGAAGACCCAAATTGTGCTGAGTTTTTCAATCCAATTAACCAACGCCAGACAAGGCAAGGCTTTATCCCCGTTCCCCACCAACTTACAACTAATTGATTACAATTTTAATTTATACGCCAAATATTGACTTGGAAAGTCTTTGGCTGGATCAGTGGTTAACTAAGAAATTGTATTAATAATTGTGTTACTAGAAGTTGAGCAAAATCGTCGGAATCTTATTGAAAAGTTGCTTATTAGTCTGTCATAATCTCTCACATGCATGCATGCATGAGGTCATTCTTGCATACGTACGTCATGAATGACGTCTATGCCTTGAATCCCTGATGGCGAAAGAAGAAGAAAAGGACAAGCCGCACTTCTTTTTCCCGCTCACACATATGCAATGGCCATGCCTTGGTAATCATATCAGTAGAGAAAATTAATAAAGAAAAATAAAAAAGTATTCTTAACTCATATTAAAAATATATGAAAACTAATTTTTATTCTAGGATAACCTTGGTAATATATATCTTTTGTGAGAGATGACATCTTTGAAACTCAAATGATAAATCTGTATAAATATCAATATAATATAACTCAAGATGCATGGGTACATTTTTCCAATTTATTATTTTAAAGTACAATTACAAGGAATTGCACCATGCATATATAGGGTATATTGTGTAGAGTCCGGCTAGTATGACATCGGTGTTATACGACACTAACTTCAAAATTGATTGAATCAAACAACTAATCCAAACCGTTCAAACTGATTTACTTTATGAGTGATGTGTTTATATGCAATTTTTTTTTTATATTTTCGAGTTATTTTAGTATCAAATCAAGCGGTAAAAATGTTGAAAAATGAATGTATTAAAATTAACTTAACTCACACATTTGACTGTTTGACTTGAAACTAAATAAATTTGAAAAAATATACATTTTGCATGTAAACGCACAACTAATGAAGTAGATCGGTTTCAACAGTTTGGATTCATCGTTCGAAGTCGATTCGATATGTTTTGGAGTTAGTGTTATATAGACTGAAATGACACTGGTGTTATACTAGCCGGACTCTATTGTGTATACCTAGCTTGGCGATTCATGGCTTGAGGAGTCGCTATATTTAATGACAGATTTTGAATAAATTTTGTTGGAAATTCGCTATCTAGTGCTGTGGGATAAAGACTCAGAATATCGAAAAATCTACCTAATTTGTGACCAACCATCTTTCATTAACAATTAATTATATTGACGATCGTCGTGTGTATATATTTATCCTTGGTGAATTGTATTTTATGAAGAAACAATAATGGCGTTCCAATGAGTATCGGATCAAATTATTTGATTCATATTAAAATTTGTACCAACGGATTTTATAAAATATGCTCGTCATCATATAAATAAAATGCGTGAATCTTAATGCTGATTAAATGACTCTGAACGGACATATATCGGTCCAATCAAATTTAGGACCTAATTAATTTTGCACTTAGAGAAAATAATATTATGCGAATGTTACAAAATATTCGACACGTGATTTAAAATATTACGAGTCATGACCTGTCATGCTCAAACCTATTGATAAAATTTTTTGTGAGGTCTTTACCAAAATCTTTATTTTTTAAGACTAACATTTGATTTAGTAGTTAGTGTGAAAGATCACACATTTAAAACTCGAATACGTGATTCTTAATTTGTAAGAATATTTTAAAATAGAAATCTTCACTTCCATATTTATTTTAAAAATTAATTTAATAATTGTGCACAATAGCCTTTATTCCAAAAGAAAAAAAAAACTCCTCTTCAATTTTACTCAAATAACACAAAATATCTATAATTTTTGTAATGCATTTGAGAACAAACCGATGGATATAAAATCCGAAGCCCAGGCCCAATAATGATAAACCAACGCGAGTTGTGATACGTTGAATATAGTGACAAATTAATTATTCAGATTCGGTGACGTGAGGTCAAAAATTTGTAATTCGGGAATAATTCGGATATAATTCGGGAATAATTTGGTATTATTCGGATCAGAAATCTCAGTTCTATAAGGGAGCAAAAACAAAAATAAAATACCAAAAAATAAAATTCTGAGAAAAATTCGGAAATAATTTATAAAATTTGCGAATTATTCGGTCAAAATTCGGTCAACCGAATAATTCAATATTCAATTTGGCATCACCAAAAAACCGAATAATTCGTAAATTTTGTCACTATGGTGTGTTGAACCTCACCTTAAACTATGATTGACTTCGACCATTTACTTGACTAGACTTTCATTCTACCTCGACTGCGTGGCATCTTACATTTTTTAATGACGTCATGCTATACCGGCCGCCTCTCGTCATTTTGAATACGTACGTAGCCAAAAACGCAAAACATAAATATACGAATTTTAAAGCGGTTTGGACGGTGATTAAGCCCCAACCCAAAGTCAATATGATGCTCATCGGACCTACTTGAGAGTCTTTGCACTTTTTGTTCCCCGATATTTTGGAATTCTTATCCTCTAACTCAAATTTTTAAGTTAAAATCCAAACCATCTGATTTAAATTCGCACTAATATTAGAATGCCAAAAATAAATTTATTAAATAATTTTGTTTAGGTTGCCAAAAAAAAAAATTGATCACTACATGTTCCAAAAATTCAAATGTTAAAATTGCACTAGGTGGTAGGGACACAAATAATCGATTCTCGGGTTCCTGTTTGTCTGAGAAGAAAATAACGTCTATAGGAAATAAATCTGTTGTTATTCTTGAGAAATAACAATAATTTGTTATTCCGATCTCAGCCATTAATATTTGTTGAGATTTGTGCATAGAAAAATGTGAACGGTTGGCATCGGAATAACATGTTTCTGTTAGAATAACAGCATATTTATTTCATTAAAGGCCTAACTAGGTCTCCTACATTAATTCTTACAGCTGCTAGTATGGGTGAAAACGGAGCGGAAATTGAATGGGAAAAAGACCCAAATTGAAATTGTGTTGAGTCTTTCAATCCAACCAACGCCAGACAAGTACCATGGCAATTAATGATGATTACAATTTTAATTAGTACGCCAAATTAATATTAATTGACTTCATTCATAGCTAGTCTTTGCCTCAGTAACTTGGAAACAAAAGGACAAACCGCACTTTTCTATTTCTCATCCGCTTCTATATGTCATCCAAACAACTTGGAAAAAAATCATATAAGCAAAGTGAGAATCAGTTTAATTTAGTAATAAAAGAGATTTTTTTACATATAAAATATTATTAATTTGAAATTCGGAAATTTCATGTGCATATTAAATAGTTAGGAATAACTTGATCTCTAACTTATTTAAAAAAAAATCGGAAAAAATAATATTAAGTTAAGAAAATTTTATAAATATTATTATAAAAACATATACAAAATGTAACTATTCGAATAGGTTAATTTTGATCGGGCAGCTCAAGGCGGAGTTAAGTACAATGAATGAGAGTCAATTGACTTCTATTTTTTTTTTTTTATTTATGTATGATTTTCTATATAATTTAATGTAAAATGTCGTTGATATTATAAATTGATCTCATTTTCAAAATGAAAATTTTATTATATGATCGATTTTTATTGTGTATTTGACTCTTATTGTCTGAAAGTCTGACTCCACTCCTAAACTGCGCGTCTACAAAATTATGGCATAAACAATAAAGAAGTTATAATATTTTCACGGTGGAAAATGCTCGGACTTTATGAAGATATATACTTCTTTTCAATTTATTTTCACACAAATTTGGAAAGATTTTCTTAAAACAAATCAAAATGAAATTAACTTCAGTATAGTTTAATTTTCGTATCAAACTATGGCTACAACCGAAATTGCTTTCGCACTGTTTTTGTTGTACTATTTTTGGAACAAAAATAGTGCGAATAATCTTTTTTTTTTTTCAATTTTTCCCAGGAACTCTCCAAACTAAGGGCCTGTTCGTTTGTCACGGGATTGTGCGGGATGGGATTTGACGGGTTCGGAAACTCACTTTTTTATTTGTGGGAACTCATGCTCATAACTATGAATGAGAATAATTATGGAAATGTACTGAATGAGTGTTCGGTTGTACTATGGGAATAGTTGTGGGAATTTTTCTTTCTAAAATAATTAATATCAATAAAATAATTATTAATTAAATTAAACTAAACTAAATCAATTAAACAATAATATAAAAAATATTACTAAATGGGTATAAATAAAATAAAAAATATTTATAAATAAATTAAAAATAAGAAAACAACAATTAAAAACATTTAAAAACATTTTACAAAAAATAAACATTTAAAATATGTAATTACAAAATTAGAAAACAAACAAACATTTAAAATATGTAATTAAAAAAATAAGAAAATAACAATTAAAAACATTTAAAAAAATAAATGCTTATAAACAAATAAACATTTAAAACATGTAATTAAAAAATAAGATAACAACAATTAAAAACATTTACAAAAAATAAATATTGAAAAATATTTTACGAAAAATAAGCATTTAAAATATGTAATTGCAAAATTAGAAAACAAACAAACATTTAAAATATGCAATTATACAAAAAATAACAATTAAAAACATTTAAAAAAATAAATGCTTATAAACAAATAAACATTTAAAACATGTAATTAAAAAATAAGATAACAACAATTAAAAATATTTACAAAAAATAAACGCTTATAAATAAACAAACATTTAAATATGTAATTACAAAAAAAAAAAGGTGCGAATCCGGACTATTTGATTAGTCCCACAATTGAAATAGACTAATCTTCTCCCTCCTTATATATATATGGAAAGGTGAGGTATAGCACTAGTAGAATAGGAATGAACCACGTGTGAAGGTAGAGGCCTATACAAAAATAGAATGAGTTGTTGAGGTGGGTCCCAGCAAGCAAGAGAGAGAGAGTTGGGTAAAAAAAAATGAAGTTCAAGTTCATATTTTTTATCCCACATAATTACACTGAAAAAGTAAAAAGTTCCGAAGCCCATTTGGAAGCAGGTGGGAAAAAAATGGTCATCCGAACGGTCCGTTGAAAATAATAGAAAATTTAACCAAATCCCATTTAAATTCTATCAATTCGCTTGCATCCGAGCGGGACCTAAATTTTGAAACTAATTTTTCCATTTGGGTAGGTGGGTCGAACAACTAACTTTTCAAACTAATTAATATTCAATTCTCTTTTTTGGCGCACGTGGGTGGCTAAAAAACAAATATTTTGAGTTAATACATCTGGACCGTCCAATTCACTGTCATTTGGGCAGGTAGGGGCAGGTAGGTCCACCAACTCTTTTTAAATTTATTAATATGCCACACTTTTTTGGCACACGTGGGCGGTGGGTGAGGGAGTTCATATTTTCTGCAATCAAAAAAAAAAAAAATTTGAGCTAATATATTTGAATTGTCCGATCACTTTAAAATTTATACAGACTAGATTTATATTAATATTAAAAAAAATATATGATTAACTCTGTTTAAAATTCGTAAAGACTAAATCAACATTAATTCATACGGACTATGTGGTTAAATGGGTCCCACGCCCAACATTTTCTCATTTACTTGGTTCTTGACAAACGTGGGTGAGTGGATCCACAATCTTTTCTCATTTGTTTTTGAATAGGAAATGAAAAACTAAAGAGGATTCGGCAGGTATAATCTGTTACACCACTTTGATAAACCGAATCTTATGTTTTCATGTAGACCGGAAATTTCTGTCTCTAAAATTATATTTAATATTTAAATATTAAAACTCATTTCAAATATTCTATCATGCAGTGATTTTAGAAAAAGTAATTTTCTGCTAACAGAGAAACATATATGTGATCCAGTTCCCACTTTGATACTTGCAAAACTAGTTTTCACAGGTTATATATAAGTGGTAAAATCAGAAAAATTTTAAAAATATGTTAATTTTATTTTTAAAGATTGTATAAAAAAAAAATCGGTGGCAACGAGATGTCATTTTTTTATGGCATCACATGCACGGACTCCATCAAAATGGGTATTTTTTTTTCCCAATTTAATATTTTTGAAGTAAAATTGCAAGCTAGATTTCGTATACCTTGGCGATTGAAGGCTTGAAGAGTTTTTTTTTTTTTGGAGGAATTGCAAGGCTTGAAGAGCCGCTAATATATAGTAATGATAGTTGTGAATAAAATTTGTTGGGAATTGGCTATCTACTGCCGTGGCAAAAAGATTTCGTAATGTCTACTCAATTTGTGATAGAACGGACGGATGCTAAGGCTACTCCCCTCTACAAATTTTGAGCCTAATTAATTAATGTTGCACTTGGAGAGAACAAAACTCTAGCTAGGCGAAGGTTACTAGCTAAATATTTTACATCAAAATTTCACCCTTTATATAAGGACTGAAAGATTCTTAAAATTATATTAATTAATTGGGGAGAATTTATATAGAATATGATTTTGAATGGACTCGTATGACTTGAAACCAAATTAATGTGAGGTCCCCAATCCAATATCTGATCCAATTGAGATGCAAGAGTTAAAGAAAGAACGCAACGTATAACCTTATAAGAGTAGCGGAACAATATGTATAACCTTATAAGAGTAGCGGAACAATATGCTCTGCATTCTTTATTTTTATTTTTAAAGTCCGAACAGTTGATTCGAACTGTTCAACATGATTTTCATAATAAAATAAGCTTGGAGACCAAATTTTATATTTTTTAGCAAAAAATTTTACTATTTTTTTTTCATAGGTACAATATCACTTTATCGGGATAGTCCAGAATCTCTGTAAAAAAAATGATTTTGTACTTATCTAAAAAAATAGAATTTTTTTTTAAAAAAATATAAAATTTGATCTCCAAACATATTTTATTATGAAGATCAAATTAAGTGGTTCGAATCGACTGTTCAGACTTAAAAACAGAAATAAAATATATGAAACATATTAAAGCAAAATAAAATAGTGCATTTGAACCCCTCTTAGCGTTGTTATTTCAACTTCAAAATCTGTGAATTTTTGAATAAATTTTAGGAATCAATATCCTCCCAAGTACCATAGAGGATTGGCCTAACTTTACGGTTTGGGATTAAATCTCAACCGGTTTGAGATTCCGGAGGCAATAGGGTGCATTTTTATTGGACTTTGAGATTCGTACCAAATTAAAACGAACGGTCCGGATCCACTAACCGTAAAAGATTTTCTTTTCAGATAATACACTGGATATGAATTCAAATTTTAGAAGGTCATGCCTAATGATAAAGCCAAGCGACTTGAGGTCTGTTTAATTAGAAACCCGTAGGTGTCATCTTTTGATTTGACCTGTCTCTTGACTAGACTTCAAGTCTATCTCCCTTGCGTGTCATCTTAGATTTTAATTGAATGACATCATGCTATACGGTATTGCTCTATGTTGTCATCTTAAATACATTGCCAATGACGTCATGATATTTATCAAATTTGGTGTTAGTATTTTTATTATCTTTAAGATTGCGTGCTGTTTATTATATTGAGCAAAAGTTGAAAATTAATTTACCTAATTATTTAATATTTATGAAAGATTGTCTTTTCTAAATTTCAAATCTGTGCTTTTGACACAGAGATAATTACTTTTGTTACTAGATTAAATGTTGGTTCTTGTGGACTATTTATTATAAAATTTGTTTTAAAAATCTAAACATATGCATAAATTTTAATCTGGATTGAATGACTTTGACTAGATATATTGAATTAAATTTAGTCCGGTACTTTTCTTATCAGTCTATTTTCTTCTTTAATTGCTGCGCGAAACCATATGGGAATAATTTATTAGGGATCTTTGAGATCTCAAAATAGAAACCACAAATCTAGAAGTGACATGCAATATTGTGCCGTGTGGTTAAGGATACTTTTTTTTTTATGATGGTATTTGAACTTGGTAATTTGGAGAGTTTTGATTTTTTTTTATAATACTGGAAGATATTAAAAAGGAATATATGAAATTACTTATAATTAATAAATTTTAGTTTAATTTTAAAATTTTGTACAAAATAAGTTGAAAAAGTGATAAGTCCTCTACATAATTGAACATTAAAAACAATACTGAGCTGCTTAGTAGGCCTAAATGGGCCTAACTGGGCCGGTTAGACTATTCTTACAGCTGCTAGTCTGCTAGTTTTCAGAGTGAAAATACTGACGTGTGATTTAAATTAGGATTAAATTAATAAAATAACTTATATATCAAATTTGAGCAAAAATAAAGGTCTTTGAACTTTTCACCAAACAATTAAAAATTTATAACGGTTTATTTTTATGACCTGCAGATTGATGACAAATTAAATTCAAAATTTACTCAACTCTTACATTCCTATCTAAATGATAGAATAGAAATTCAATTACCATATTAATCTTATTCATTAGATAATATTGTCTAAAACATTAGAAAAATGTATCATAACATGGATACATGCTTTTTTTTTTTTTTTTACATGCATGAATGTAAAATAGCACATCGCACCCGTCTCTCATCTCAACTATGCTTCCAAAGCAAAATGGATACATGAATGCTAGAGATTTAGGATGCCACAATCTCTAATATAATTCTCTATTCTCCACTTGCATGTGTTTTTAAAATTTGAAATACAAACGTCGAATTTACAACGTAAGTTGATATTGTTCTTTATCACAAGAGATACGCATACATGGAAATTTATAATTTTATAATTAAGTTTGTTTGAGGGGGTTGAGAGGGTCTCTGAACTGAAGATTAATTTTGCTTATAAGTTTTGATACCCTTGATCATCTCTTGTTTTGATAAGCACCAGTTTGCAAATGTTTCAAGGTGTAAATTTGATTCTCTTCCTTTTATCTATTTGGATGTGGTCCATGTGGATATATAGAAAGACAGATTTGGTGTAAATTTGATTTTCGCTTCCTGTCATGTTTGGATTATCAAAGGAATTGATAAAAATTGAGACAAGATTTTTATGGTATAGATAGTGGCATAAGACCCACATTTTCTTAACTGGGACATTTTCATGCTTGATTAAGTTATTTTTGTATTTCATAGTATAACGTACATACAAACTAATGAAAGAACCATATCCTAGTAATTATATAAGTGCTTTAAAAGGATCAGATACTGAGCAAATGGTGGAAAAATTATATTCATATTTGTTTTTATTTTTCAGATATATATCGGATATTAGTCGGATACAGATACATGTCAAATTAGATATTTATTAAAATATATATAAATATTTTATAGAATATTTATAATATTCATCTAATTATGATATGAATAATATTTTTTTTAATAATATATATTAAACTAGAGTAGGATTAAAATACACTATTGATTTTGTGCCACAATCATACCCCACATCTCTATCTCTGTTTATCAAAGTACAAACAGTTGATTCGAACCACTCAACATGACGTTAATATTAAAATGTGCTTAGAGACCAAATTTTATATTTTTTTTGAAACTTTTTTAATTATTTTTTTAGATAGGTACAAAATCACTACTTTTGGACCATCAAAAACATTACTTTTGTACATATCTAAAAAATAGGAAAATAATTAAAAAAAAAATGAAAATTGGTCTCTAAGCCCATTTTAATATTAACGTCATGTTGAGCTGTTCGAATCAACTGTTTGTACTTCAATAAATATTTATTAAATAGAGATGTGGGATATGATTGTGGTACAAAATCAACGGTGCATTTTATAATCACTTGACCAATGTTCAAACCAAATGGCGCCAATTAAATTTTCATGTCTCTGTCTTCCTCTCACTTAAGAAATTGTATTAATAATTGTGTTACTAGAAGTTGAGCAAAATCGTCGGAATCTTATTGAAACGTTGCTTATTAGTCTGTCATAATCTCTCACATGCATGCATGACCTCATTTTTGCATGAGATGAATTTGGGTCCGACGTCCATCAGATTTGAATTGAGTTCGATGAATTTTATAACCGTCTGATATGTTTTAAAATCTGTGCGCAGTGCTTTATTATCAATGTGTGTATGCTTTAATATCATTACACACGAATTTTAAAACGAATCGACTCAATTTAAGTCTGATGAACATCAGACTCAAATTTAAGTCTTGATCAAACTATTCATGCTATGAAATCCAAAATCAAGAACTTGATCAAACTATTCTCCTCAAACAGATGATAAGTTAGAGTAAATTAAGATCCCAATTTTACAGTGGCATTGGCAAATGCAATCCCGGAGAAAGTTTTCGAGAGTGTCACCGATGTGTGTGTTGCAGTGATATGAGGTTTTCAAGATTAAATTGTAGACTTTTTCAATTGTGAAGAGAACTGAAATTTGCTATCGTCGAACATCTCATTCGGTTTACAAGCAAACATAAAATAAATACATTTCGATTTGGAGATAGATATCTAATTAATTAAGTCAAGACACTCCACATTGTTGGTATATTTTTATTTATTTTTTGTATCCACGATTTTTTCTTTATATGTAAATGGTTCTTGAAATATTGCGGAATAAAGTGAAACGGTGAAAACAAACAAAAAACAAAGTTAATTGGGTTGGATCGATATAGATCTAAAGTAAGTTTTATTAATTTCATCTTGGATATGATCATATATATGAAGGTACGATAAGACCAAGCCAAACCAATTTAATTCTTTTTATTGCATTTAATAGAAATTTAACCTTAATTCTGATTTAATAGAAATTTAACTCTAAACGGTCGAATAATGAGGGATTAGATTTTAGTTAAGCAATCAAATATGGAATAGTTAGGTCGGCATAACTAGACACAAGTCTAAAGTTAGGTCTAGATCGAAATGGATTAAACTTAAGCCACCAAGAGAAGTGGTTCAAGCTTAGTCCGTCTTTAGACTTAACTCATGTGATTTTGATTTTGAGTCGATATACTTTTTCAATTCAGCCTCTTTTGCGTAAGCAAACATTATTTTTATAAATTAATATTAAATATTATGAAGTAATTTTGAGAAAATAAATTATCTTTTTTATGATTAATAATTTTCTAAATTTATTTTCTTATCTGAAATGTGTGTAAGTAATTTATTTTTTTTATATGTTTCCTTTTGGCTAGGAGCAATTTGATTGTCAATTTACTATTTTTTTGGGAATATATATTAATATATTGTTATTTTTTACTTTAATTAGATTGTCAATTTATTTCAAAATGATGTATTAATATCTTAAATTTTTTATGAGGATGTTAAGAATCAGTTTTTATTTTAGTAGTAAAGACAGTATCAACATAAAAAATATATAAATAAAAAAGTAGTCGTTCTTTATACATTTTCACTTTCTTTATTTTTTTTCTCTACAATTGATAACGTACAACATATCTATTTTATTATTATAGTAATAGTACATAATTTTGGATGGGATTGTTCGTACTCAATAGGTGTCCTCTCTCAAAAAAAAAATATATATCTCAACAACAACTGTTCTTTTTCGTCTTCCTAAACCCTTCCCACCCCTTCGCCTCTTTCTCCTCCGTCCGCCGACCTCCTCCTCCGCTAGCCATTTACTTTGGTTGAGACCCACTCCTTCATCACCAGGGTTACAAAACTCTCCTTATGCCTCCATCTCTACCTTCCCCTCTCCTGGTCTCCACCTCACTTTTGTTTCTCACGCGAAATAGGGTTTACGGTTTACCTGAGAAAAAAAGAAGAAGGGTTCCAATAAGAACAGAAAAATAAAAAAAAAAAGGGAAAAAGGAGAGAGTGGAGGTCTCCGCTGACTTTCTTCCAACAATTCCACCAGTGCACAACTTCCCCATGCGCAATTTTGCAATGTTTTATTAGGGATTATGTCAATGTTAGTCCAAGAATTTTTATGGTTAATATTGGGATTGATGTTTTTAGTCCGTAGGATAGAGTTCCGGTATTTTAATCAGAGAAGGCGAGATCTTTCATACAAAATGAAATGGGTTGCTCCATTGAAGTTTTATTTAAGAAATTTGAAGACCAGCCTACCGCTGCTGTCAGTCTTGGTCAGGTAGTACCTTCCTAATTTATATTTCCTTCTTATTTTATGTAATAAAATGTTATTTGTAATGTTGGATTATATGTTATTTTGACATCATTTAGTTAAAACTTGAAATAGTTGCATGAAATAGGAGGAATTCTTTATTATGTTGCACTTAACATGTATAATTATAAAAATAAAAAAGAAGAAGCTGATTGACAGGGAGCAGGAAAAAAATATTTTACTCAAATCAATAACAAATAGTTTTTTCAGACTCAAATCAATGTTGCTGAACCTTAACAGCTGCTTTTCTCCATTGGGAAGCACTTCACTGTAGGATTTAATTCATGCATAACTTGACCTATTCTCAGGAAACCTCAAATTGGTGTCAGGGTGCTTTCAAAGAAGTGAAACACTCTGTGGTCCCACGAGGGATTGGATTGGGATTTATGATGAATGAAAGTAAGAATTTCTAGCAGTATTGCACAATAAACTTAGTAAATGTTTTTCATCAGTTCTCTTTAATCTTTCCAAATAAATGTTCTAGAAATAATTTCATCCTTTTTATTTCATGTCAATATTGTTTTGTAAACTTTTGTATAACCTTTTTAACTTGTTTACATTTTGATTTTATTAATTTTAAAATATACATGGTTTCTGGATTATCTATCAAGAAATTGACTACATCAATGAAGAAAAGAATGCAGAAAATTTTAAAAGAGATTTTAGAAACATAAATTGGGTTTGAGAGCCCGTAAGCTTTGTCCGACTGCTGCTTTATATGTTTATCTTTTGTATTGAAGAGGTAAAATTTTTCTTATTATTTGGGATTATATAACCACTAATGTTCTCACCTTGGTGTATGTTCTTGGTGAGCCTCTAATCATACTATTTGGTTTGCAACAACCCAGATATTCAACTTGATGTCTTATCTTTTTAGTGATTTAGTGCTCTTTTATTATTGTATTATTCGCTTGCCTAAATCGTTCTTTCATTAATGTAGGTATAAAAATAAAGAACTTGAGACAAAGATGCATGCTGCTTTAGTCGCTCTCTTATTGCGGCGCACTCAATCGAGTCTTACTTAATTCAAGTTTTGAATTATGTTCTCTTGGTATGCTAGCTATTTTCTGTGGGGTTCTTGGGTGTTTGGAACGATAAGGCTTTAAAATTTTCTTTGGGAGTATATTCTGACTCATATCTTTGGTCTGTTTGTTACTAGTGGACCATTAGATTAGAACTATTCATGCATTGTTTATGAGGTCTTTTGAACTGCTTCGTCACCCCAACTATTGAATCAAGATCCCTACAAGCTCTCTCTCTCTCTCTCTCTCCCTCTCTCTTATCTATGGAAATTGAACTCCTTTAGAGCATCTTAAAGTGAGATTTGAGTGTTTTTCTTCAGATCCACTTCCTCATATTTTAAATTAATCTTCATATAGTCTGTACAAACTTGATTTGATCAGACCCCTTTGCACTTGCGGCCTTGCTTGGTTTAGACTTCAATATTTTGCTTTTTCTTTTGTTTATTGTACTTCAGCTATAAGGAGATAGTTTGGTGCACAGGAAGTACTCCAGGCTTTTGAAAGGAACTAAAAAAAAAATCTCTTATTGATTTTTTTTTAATTTAACAGGTGAACTATTGTTTTTATTAAACAAAAGTGCAAATAGCGTTTTACAGACTCATGTGTAGTTAATAAATTCTTACTTTGTAGTTTGTCACTAAATTCGAGTAGTTATGTTTAGGGTCCAGTAAACCAAAGTTTTCAGTTGTTTTTGTTTCAGTAATCAGTACATCATACAAAGGAAAAAATGCTACCAACTGGTAGAGTCACAATGTACTGGGATTTGTCATTTTGCCACTATTTTCTGAGATCGAAGCTTTCTAAAGAAGATTAGAAGTATGGCTAATTCAGGTAGGGTGTCTAGTGGGTCATATGCCGGTGGAGATGAGGGTGAGCAGAAGCAAAACAAGTTGCTTGCTTTGGATCTAAGTGTAGAAGAGATGAGTCCAAATCAAGTTTCATATGATGTTTTAAAGCTTCGGTTGAAGGGGAAGCCCGATGAAGCTGATGGACTATCTGTGAGTATCTCTGTTATTATGCTTGGTAAATTACTGTATTTCAAATAGCATCCAGATTGTATATGCAGCCAATATAGTTTCAAGATTATCTGGGATCCAGTTCTCAGTTTTGTGATGGATTTTTTTTTCAATATTAACATTTTTGGCCTTGCATACATTTTAGGCCTTCTGTTTATCTCTCATTTTAAAGTGGATTTGCAGTAAGTTGAGGCAAGCATGTTTACACTTCAATTTCGAGATTGAATTAATTCAATTTTGAGCTTGATTAATTGTTTATGGAGGGATAAGCCTGGGTTTAATATGTAAGGCAGATATCAGGGGTTCCTTACCTAACTTATAATTAAGAAAAATTGGGTGGTGTTTACTTAGCTGCGAGTGCATTCAATATGGGGAGGTATTTGAAAAGAAACTTATAATTATTAGTTTTCTTATTTTTATTTTCTAGAACCAAATAGAAGCAATAGCTGGGAGAATGAAAATATCTTGCTAACTCTGTAGTGTCAAGAGAAGAATTTCTAGGGCAGTCGGCCAGATTAATTAGTATGCAGAAAAAATTCAGAATTATGAATATTCAGCTTTTCATATTAATCAATTCAGTTGCTTTTTGATGCTATAGGAGAACACATTATCATTTTCTATTTTGTGTGTTTCTTTTTAGTTTTCTAAGTCTGTTTGGTCTTTCTATTCAAGTTAAATATTGTTTCCAATGCAAAGATTTATCTGAAAGAGAATTTTTTGATGATTTTATCCCATTTTTTTTTAGATGTACCATGTATATAATAGCTTGGTCATGCAAATGCTGTAGAGGTCTGATTTACAAAAATTTGGAAGTGAATGAGCCTTAGAATCTCTTTTGTATTCAAGTGTACAAGGGTTTTACCGGGTGAAAAGAAAATAAGGAAAGACAACTCAAATATGCTCCTTGGAAGGGGATAATGCAAAATAGAAAAAAAAAAAAAAAAAAACACACACACACATACTGTAGGAAGCATTGATGATGGATATGATTATGATGGAATTGCCTCTAGCAAGAAATATAAATAAGGAGGGGTAATGAAGGGGAAGTGGCAGAGAGGAGGGCATGAGAAGGCAAATGCTGATTCAGAAAGAGTGATGCCTGTTCTGCTTTGAGAACCTTTCTTGGCCAAAGCACCTTGGCGTGAAAACTGTGAATATTACATACATGATGCTACCCCAATGGCAGTCTGTTGTATCAGGACACTATATCATCCTTCCTTTGCAGGTGAGTTAGGCCAAAGCAGTACAAGCTTGACTGTTTGGTATTTGGCTATTTTTCATGTTATAATATTTAAGCCTGATCAATTTAGCATGTATTGTTCACACTAATATTACTTGGATTCCTGCATCATATGAAGTCTTGGTATCATGCTACTATTTTTTATTCCTTCCACTTTATCCCTGTTAATTGCCTCTTAGATGTCAAATTATGGTGAATATTAATTACTTTAATTAATATCCCTTTATTGTTGTTCCTTTGAAAAAAAATGGATGAAGGTGCAACGAGAAACATAAACTGCAACAGGAGATAACTTCAAAAAGTACCTCCTGAGAAGTTTGCTAAACTAAACAAGAAAAGGATGTGGTTTTTCTAGAGACTGTGATCGGCCTATCAATACCTTCTCATCTCTTCAGGGCAGCTCCTATGCACTTCAAAAGGTTCATTTTCTTTTCCTGTTGATTTGTTTTCCTATGCCCACCCGGTTGAAAACTTGAAATGTTATATATACCTCTTAATTAGCATAATTATGTTGCTTCTCTCTTGAAAATGTGGCATGTGAAAAACAGAAGGCCATGTTTTCCAAGCAAATGTTAGTAAAAGGGAATAGATTAATTATTTGTAAATCAAGCTTTATGTAAACCCATATTATTAAAAAAATACAAATAAATCATAAATTCAACATAAATTTTTTATGAAAATTACTAAAGATGAGGAGAGTTCCAATGCACCTAAAATTATATGCTCTAATTTGCATTCAATTCTTTGTCTTCATTTTCAAAGTCCGAATAGTCGATCCAAATCGCTCAACATGATCTTCATAATGAAAATATGACTGGAGATCAAATTTTATATTTTTTAGAATTTTTATTTTACTATTTTTTAAAATAGATACAAAATTATTTTATCAATAGTCCAGAATCTCCTTAAAATAATGATTTTGTACCTATCTTAAGATCGATACCCATATTTCACAACCTATGTATACATGAACAACACAACTCATTCAATTCAACTTACACCTCAAAGTCAATTATATTCCCAAGAAATATTTGTTATCTTATTTCACTCACAAGGCCTGAATCAGCCGGATCAGTTTGCATAATGATTCTGGTAGACTTGGGCTTGATTTCCTCTTGGAATTTCATGCATGTCTCCTGACTTGTCGGGCTCTCATTTTGAAACGCTTCATGGATCGTTTCTCTTCTAGAGTTTCCATTGAGATTCATCGTCAAATCATTCTCAATTCTTCTCCTCTTTGCAGGGGAGGTCACATTTTGATGGTCTTCGCTCGGAGAAAAGCGATCGGTGCGATCATCATTCTCATTTCCTAATGTCCGTATTTTTCAATGTCCTTGTCGAGCATCTCATTGAGCCTCTTAATCTCCTCATTCATCTTTGTCAATTTCTCTTCTAGCTCGGTTGCCTGAAACAATCAAACATCCATACGTCATGATATATAACTAATTATAAACAAAAGTTATGATATGATTATGCTACTTTTTAGATAATGAAAGGATAATTCGTCGTGAGATGCACACCTGTTGTGTATCCCTTGCTCTCTTCGGGCTACATCGACTCGTATGAAGTTCCGATTCGTTCTGCGCCAATAAAACACCAACTCATAATCTTTTTCTTGAATTGGAAGGAACAACATGAAATATCACAACTATGTTATACTCAAAGACAGAGAGATGAATTAACTAACCGGAGGTGGGTGTGACATGGCATCAACCGGGCCCAGACTGACAGTCAGCTCGAGGCTAAGAGGGGATCCTCGGTTCCATACTTTATCCATGAGAGTTAATTAGAGAGAAGATCAATTATTTTAGTAGTTACTTTTTGTTTAAGATTAAACTTTTTTGATAGGAGCATGAGATTAGAGGAACCTGAAGGAGACCAAGGAGGAGACTGCCTTTGTTATATAGAAATCTCAGGTTTTTGAATGCTTGTGATGATGTGATGGATTCAATAGAAATTCTAAGCGCTGATGTCAGATTGCACACATCATGTATCTTGAGGTCTTATCTTTTTCTTTTTTATTATGACCAAGTCAATCTTTTTAATCGGCTAGTGGGCCAATAGGCCTAGAATAATTGATCTGTGGTTTCTCTGTGGCAGTCCCTTTTACGGAGCGGGTTGTATCCGATGAGCATAAGATCAAATTCAATATGTATATTGTTCGACCAGCATCGCGATTCGTACGTACAATTAATAAACATTTAAACTGGGTGCATCTAATATACTTATTTTCTTTAATTTCTTTTAAGAGCCACTTTGCATGGAAGATAATAGATTTCCATTTCAATATTATGGTTTATAAAACATAAAAATAAAAACATGGTTGTATTTTGAAAGTTATATCTTATTCATCCAATTTTTTTTTTCTATTCAAATAAAATAGAGTAAATAATTAATCATGCATTTATTTTTGCTCCATATTGTTAATACTTTGGCTCTATCTCTGTTGTTTTCAATATTTTGGCGCCTTAATTTCTATGTTTTGTGACCGTTACATGTATAACTACAGGGGAAGAGAGTACAGAAATTTCAGGATGCAAGCGTAAGGTGCCTGACGTCAGCATTGTGATTTCCAAATTCTCTTTAATTACATCATAATTGCTTGCACGTGCAATTTCTTATTTAGTTTCTTAGAATTTTGAAGGGTTCGTACTTCGTAGAATGGGAATTGGATAATTTGATAAATTCCATTTGCTTACACCAGTGAAATTGCTATAAAAATGTTTATTAATTTTATTTTAAGACAATTGTAACATAATTTAATAATCATCAATTTATCATTGAAGTTTATGTTATTTATACTTCTATTAGATAGATATTACATACTGTATTTGTGAGTAGGAATTGCATTGCAATTGCAGAGAGGCAAAACTGATCTGTTGAGTAGTAGGAGACAGAGATATTCAATTGTGTATTTGTGTTGTCGTGTCACAATACAACACATATTGTATTTATATGACTGACTTGTAAAAGAGGGAATAGTCAGTCAAGTCAACGGCTGTCTTCTTAATTTAGTGCATGCTCTCAGCGTGCAAAACAATGTAATATTAACGATGACAATTATTGTGAAATTTGTGGGGTAGGGTTTCGAAATTATATGATGTCATGCTGTAACGTGACGTGTGCATTAAATTTAATTTGATCCGTTATACTTTTATTCAAAATTAGATGTCTTGTTTTCTTTTCAATCAGACCTTATCGATTCAACCATAAATTATATGTTACTCAATTTTAAATAAAAAATGTTTCCAAAACCATTTATTTTTTTTTTAAAAGGTTGAAGATTAAGCTGTCATACGTACCTCTAATATCCATACACCATTTTATGATATATGTTTATAACTTATTTTTGTGATTTTAAAATTCAAATAGTCTATTTGAACCGTTCAACATGATCTCCGTTTTTTGGAAATAATTTACTATTTATTTATAATTTTTGAAAATTACTATTTTTTAATGGTCCATAATTATCTGAAAACAATAATTTTGTACACATATTAATAAATACTAAAAATATTCCAAAAAAATTATAAAATTTCATCTCTACACATTTTAATATGGAGATCATATTGAACGGTTCAAATTGACTGTTTGAACTTCGAAACCGTAATAATGACTTATAAACATATGGTGTTAATATATGTCCCTATAAATTGGTGTAATTGAATCCTTCCTCGATATCTCTCATCATGATCTCAACACAACTAAAAAAGAAGGAAAAAAAAATCGCTTCGAAATTCATACAATTTCATTATAAATTTTTATATGTTTGAGAACTAACACATTTAATTTAATGAAAACATTGTACACATTTAATCTAATGAAAACATATGTGCAATGTTTTTAGAAGTTGCAAATTCAAAATTCGAATAAAATTACAATACAATATCTTATTTAGCCCCCACTTTTTTCTCCTAATTTCAAATATCAAGTTTCATTATGAACTCATCTAAGATAGATTTTAAAAGCGTATTTTTTAAAGTACCACATCACTCTACTCAATCTCTTTTTGTTTTTCTTGAAAGACTGATCGTGGCTATCACACTCTATTCAATCTCAGCCGAGAGATTCTTTTACATCCCAACAATAAATGTAGGAGAAGTTTTGAGATTCGCACCAGGTTAAATTGAATGCATGTGATTCCTCATTCTATATATAGGATACTCTAGAATGAGTATCCTCTGCATTAACTTAAAAGGAAATCTTTTGAGTTAATGCATATGGACCATCAAATATGCTTTAAAATCTGTGCGAACTAGATCTGCACTAATATTAAAAGGATCCTTGTGTTAAAATTAGACGTTCAGATTGATTCTGTTTAAAATCAGATGACCCAGATGCATTAACTCAAAAGATTCATTGGCTCCTTTTAAACCCACTTTCCACTTCTAATTTCAAATATCAAGTTTCATTGCGAAGTAATCTAATTAATTAAGATAGATTTGGATCTAGACTCAGTTAACTTGGCTATAGGTCTTTGGCATAGCTCACACTACTACAAAAATACAGTTTGTACACGGACTTTAACTGGAGAGCTACACGGATTTGGAAACGTGTGCAATACTGGAGTGTAGAAAAGTCCAGCATTTACACACGGATAATTTAGCCGTGTACGATTACACAAATCCTACACGGATTTTTTAATAAAGAGCCGTGTGGAAGACCTCCAAAAGTGCACACACCGCAAGAGAGCTACACGGATTTGTAATACAAAATCCGTGTAGGAATCCTGTTTATACACGGATATTAACTAAAAACCGTGTAGCTCTCCTCCCTAGCTACACGGATTACTAACATAATATCCGTGTAGGATTACCATTCCTACACGGTTTTATGTTAATATCCGTGTGTAAATAGGGTCATCTAGCTCTATAAATTTTTTATTGTTATCACATTTTACACGGATTTTTTTTTAAAATATCCGTGTAGGATTTTCCATTTTTTTTTTTGGAATTTTTTTTGTTTCTGACTAGCCTCCACCTTTGCTAGTCATTAAATTATATATAATCAGAATGTTTTTTTTGCCCAAAACAGAATATAAATTGCCAAAACATAACATAACAATTCAAAATTGATAATTACACTAATTAAGTTATACAAATCCATATTGTTCTTTACAAAATTCGGATACAAACCACCTTGCCCACATCGCTCTAATTTCGTCGATTTGTTCGGGTGAGAAAGAGGCTTGGCTCCGGCTATACTGCAATTATAATTTAAGTTAGTAACGAGAAACATATCGAATTATTGAAATTTTTAAAATGAAAATTAATGTGAATTACTTACGTTATTTGGAAAGGAAAATTGATTCCTTTCGATCCAATTAAACATGAAAATCATCGTGTAATAAGCGCACTCCCAAGACGCCTTCTGTCGCGCGCACTGAAATTTATATTTTTCGGGCTATGTTACAATGAAAATAATTTTTGGAACTATAATATTTAAGTTAAAAAATTATTGCATGTGTGCTCACCGGTAACCACTCAATTTTGAATTTATGTTTCACGGTCCCTCTAGCTCTTCCTTGCAGTCCTCCCTCTGCAGCATATTTGGTCCAAGCCCTTACAAAATTAAGCGACTGTAATTAGCAATTTCGATCCACAATTTAATTACAATTGAAAAAAAAAATCAAACCTAGTGAAAAATTATTGCTTACTGTGTCAAAAAGGGACAGATCTCTCTGCTCTCTTCAGGTGTGATGTCTTTTGGCCTTGCAGAATCCATGATAAAAGCCCTATTTGCAGTCGGAATGATGATAAACAAACACCAGTGTGTCCTGTGGCATGAGAAATATTAACACAATTATAATCAAATTTAATTTCTTTTTTATAATTATTGAATTGAAAACATCGAGAAAAATTGAAGGTTAGAATCGTACCTCTGGTGGTATGGCAGAAGAATAAATTTCTTGCCATCCGCGGAGCAACGGTGCATCGCATGACACATATAGTCGACACACTGCTAACTCTGACCTTGTAGCACGGTGAAATTGAGTTTGCCGGGGTCCAGAATTGCAGTGTTGTTTACCTTATTTTCGAGCGACCATGATTCGCAAGTTCGGAGCAGCTTCCTGAAAATGCTTAACATTTTGAATATATATTTGAGTGATATACAATATATAAATAAAGTAAGGTCACTTACATGGCGAAAATGGTAAGGAATGAGCTATCGAGCCATCTATCGCGACCCTTGGCATATAGAAAGTCCTTGAAGTTGTCGAAAGAGAGCATGCATGGCCAGCCGTCATGCAGGAACATGCCGGGTGGCGTCTCGATCATGATGCTGGTCATGCCTTCGGGTGCCTTCATCAAGCGGTCATGAAGACGCTGACAATTGAGAGGCAAAGCATTGTATTCTTCTGGGCTGATCAGACGGTGGTCTGGCACCTCAGGCTGGACTCCAGCATCAGTCTCTCCTACGACATCAGTCGTGCGGACCATCCCACTCTCCCCCCGTATCGGTGATAAATTGCCCTCCTACGCATGCATCAAAATTTAAAAATTTCGAGTATTTAAAAAGAGCGGTTTTGAATGTAACAAGAGATATTGATAATTTAGAGATTACCTGATCAAGAATGATCTGATTCTTGGGCCATTGGATAAATGACTCACGGATGTCATCCACAACTAGCATGTCCTCGGTCGGGACAGGAAGAGGTATCCTACGCCATTCTGACACAACAGAGTCGATCTCCACACATGCATAGCCGCACCCGACCGGATCATGGTGCACCAATGTTTGCCCCGGAATTACGAGACCCTTGGCAACGGTGACAGGCACCGCACCGCTCCAAATGATCAAGTCGCATTTGGTGGCCACCTGCAATTATTATTAAGATAACCATATTTGATACTAAGTTTACCAAACCAACATTAATTGCATTTAGATTATTAATAGTAGGTATTACCTTGAGATTATCGAACTCGTCCTCCCAGGTCCCGGATGCTTGACTGGTTCGCCGAATTCCCGGCGAAATGGGGGGTCCTTGCTCGAATGGGTGTGTAAACTGATGAGATGTCACGCGGTTTACAATCCTTGCTTCCATCTCCGCCATCCTCTCCGCCAGCCTCGTCTCGTATTCTTGTTGGATTTCCTGGCGGAGCCGCGCATCTCTATCTTCGTCGGTGACTTTAGCGCGCGATCTTCGCTTGGGTTTCTCTGAACGGAAAACATTCCTGAAACCCTTGTAGACGCCTACACCCCTTACCCGACCCGGGTGCTCTGGATTGTCAAGCGTTTGAGTCAACGAGTCATTCTCCCTGGAAGAGGTCCGGACACCCGATGTGACCTCCTCCTCCACTTGCAACTGTTAATAAAAAAATTGAATATAACAAGAGAATAAGTCAAGTGAGTGAGCTATAATTTTTTTTTGAATAACTCAGGGTTATAAAAAGAATGACTTACTATTTTATGAGCCACGGGCTACAACTCTTGAGGCAGTCGGATCTTCCTGTCGGCAGTAACCTCAGATCTTGCCATGAGCCAATTTGTGCCCCGGGGATTGGCGATCTTTACCACGGGTGAGTCAGAATCTTTGTTTGACTCAAGCACGGACTTCCATTCCTTTGACTTACCCTCGTACCCGCCTGATCCTAAATGGTGCGGGTACAAGTTCTTAGCAACAGTCCTCCTGCCCCTTTCGCTTTTTTCCTTCAAGAATAAAAGCAAATCAAACCGTTAGTTCGAATATAACAAACGATCGAGAAAAAAAGAGTTAAAACTTTATAAATTTAGTTACCTTGAACTCGGGTGTTTGCTTCAAAGCAACAAACTCGTCCCATATTGGTTGAGTCACATTTTGATAGTACCCGACCGGACACCTCCCTTTATTCATCCATTCCGTCACGAGGGTGCTCTTATGTTGCTTCCACCCCTCGTTCATTATCTTCAAGGTGTTCTTCATCTTCAAGGTGTTCTGCTTCGGTGTGTCATCCTTGATGTTCCATTGAGCCTGATTGACAGCAAACAATTATCAGTGTCAAAGCCTGATTAACAACAATCGAATTGAAATATTTAAATATAATCCGATTACCTTAATCTGCTGCCACCATTCTTCCTTATCTTCCTTTTTAACCTTCTTCCAGTTATCTATCCTAATGTCCGCCTTCTCCTTCACGAGGTTGTTCACCTAATTTGAGTACGGCAATCGGTTTGGCCCGGTCGGATGGCCTTCTTCAGTGAACTCGATGACAAATTCCTTTGCCTCTGTTGTGTTTTTGCACTTGGTCGGACCTCGCTTCCTTCTTTGTGACGAGGCTAACTGTGATGAACCTTGCATGTCCTCGTCTTCAGGATTGTCGAAATGATCACCTGAATGTGACATGATTCTGCAAAAAAAAAATTACCAAACCTAATTTCCAATTGGTTCAATTTGATTCAATAGACCTCCTTTTAAATTACACTAAATTTGGTTCAATTTGGTGTAAAACGATTCCAATTTGGTCTAAAACAATTCCAAACAAGCACAAGCACAAGCATTTTTAATCAATTTGGTTCAATTTGAAAAGTTACATATAAAACCAAACAATTAGCACAAGCATTTTTAATCAATTTGCATATCAATTTACACTAATTATAATCTATTTGCATATCAATTTACATATAAACCCGAATCCTTCTTTAAACCCTAATTAAACCCGAATTAAATAGAGTGATTACCTTAGACAGCAAGACAGGGAGCAATGGCAGACCAGAAGAGAGAGAGAGGCAGCAATGGAGTAGACCAAAATCCTAACAAATCCGAATTTGGAGTAAGTGAACCAAATTTGTTTGAAAAACAAAAGAGAAAGAGGGAAGAGAAATATATTACCAAGTGAAGAACACAAGCACCAGGAGAGGCAGCAATGGAGAGTTTGAAAATCGAGTTCCAAGCACTACCCAAAATCGGGTTCCAAGCACTACTACCCAAAATCCTAGAATCACCAAGAGAAATTTTAAATGAGCAATGCCAAAAGAAAAACATAATAGGTAAGATAGATGTTTTCAGTTACCAAGAGAGGACAACGAGCTCGAGTGAGGAGATGGAAGACCAGCAATGGCGATTTCGAGCACCAGAGAAGGAGAGGGAAGAGAAGAGAAGTCGATCGGGTACTTAGAAAAAAATTCAAATTGAGATTTTAACCCTTCACCACTCTTCCTACACGGCTTTTAACTTAAATCCGTGTGCAAATACTCTTCCTACACGGTTTTTAAACTAATTATCCGTGTAGAAATAGAGGAGAGCTACACGGTTTTTAATTTAAAAACCGTGTACGAATAGGTTTCCTACACAGTTTTTAAACTAATTATCCGTGTAGAAATAGAGGAGAGCTAAACAGATTTTAATTTAAAAACCGTGTACGAATAGTTTTCCTACACGGTTTATTACGTAAAAATCCGTGTAGGAAGAGTATTTGCACACGGATTTAAGTTAAAAACCGTGTAGGAATCTAAAAAAAAAATTATATAGGTGGTTTATATAAATCATTTCTGAATTTTAAAATGTATATTAAAATTTTTGCATTAAAAATGGAAATAAAATATCTTGAGTTTTTAAAATTGAAATATAACATATTGAAATATCTGTATTTTAAAAACATCAAATATCTGTATTTTTTTAATCTAATTTATTTTTAAAATCTATTTTTTTTTGAGAAATAAATCTATTTATGTGATATATATTGAGAATATTTAAACTAATGTAAACTAATAATATATTTATATTTCAAAAAATATTTAACCTAATGTAAAATAATAATATATTTATATCAAAAAATATATATTGAAAATTTAATCTAATTATCTAACATATTAAAGGTCTCAAGTTTAAACAATAATACAAAAAATATTACATCAAAAAAAAATATTAAAGGTCTCAAGTTTAAAATAAAAATATTACATATTGGCTTTTTTCTTTCTTTTTCTCTTTTTTTTTTTCACTTTTTGAACATCGGCCCATAATCCTTCGTTGTGGTCGGATCTCATGTAGTTTGATTCGTCTTGTTCTTCAATTGTTGGTGCCTCAGTTGGCATGTCGGCACAAAATGGAGGTATCTCTTCGAACTGGTCGTATTCTTCTTCGTCGACGACGTCTTCGACCCCAACAATCCTTCTTTTACCCGACAGCACAATGCTCCACCTAGCATCACTCGGGTCAGTGACATAGAAGACCTGTGTGGCTTGCTTGGCGAGTATAAACGGATCATCAACATACCCGACTTTGTTGAAATCAACGAGTGTGAACCCATTGTTATCAACCTTAACACCCCGGTCTTCGACCCATCGACACCGAAACACAGGAATGCTTAGGCGAGGGCTGTAAATGAGCTCCCAGATTTCTTCAATAACACCGTAATATGATTTTGATGCTATTACAGGCCGGGCATCCCCGAATCTACTGAATTCTTGAGCGGCCGCCACCAACGTCACCCCGCTATTTTGCGTCGCGCTCTTATCACTTTGGAATTTAGTGTAAAATGTATATCCGTTAATCTCGTATCCTTGAAATGTTCTGACCACAGTTTGGGGTCCTTGGCCCAGCAGGCTAACAATTTCATTTACGGGGTGTGATTTCACTATTTCTTTCAGCCATCCTACAAAAGAACGATTGTGCTCGTTATTAATCCACTTCTGACTTCTTGTGTAGTTCCCTTGACGAAGGATTGTCATGTGCTCATCTATATAGGGAGCGACATCTGCAATGTGCTGTAGTACAATAAAATGTGCCTTTTCTAGTTCATCTTGGTCAGCAACTATGGCTTTCAAACCGATTGTCCCAACTCCTTGGAGCCGTCCCTCGTATCGAGATTGTGGAATACCAATAGGACACACACCGGTTAGGTAATTCGTGCAAAACTCGACCACCTCTTCCGTGGAATATCCTTCGACAATGCTACCTTCGGGCCGATGTCGGTTCCTTACGTATTTTTTCAAAATGCCCATGTATCTTTCGAATGGATACATATACCGCAAGAAAACAGGACCACAAATTTTAATTTCTCTCACAAGGTGAACAACAAGGTGAACCATAACATCGAAAAAAGATGGTGGAAAATACATCTCAAGATGGCAAAGAGTAACGATGACCTCCTTTTGCAAAGCGTCCAATTTTAGCGGGTCTATCACCTTCGAATTAATTGCATTGAAGAAAAAACAAAGCTTCGTAATGGTTTGCCGAACAGCCTTTGGTAAAATACCCCGAATTGCAACGGGAATCATATGTGTCATTAAAACATGACAGTCGTGGGATTTCATACCAATCAATTTTAGGTCCTTCATTGACACCAGCTTCTTAATATTCGAAGAATACCCTGATGGGACTTTAATACTGTGAAGGCATTTACAAAAGTTTTCTTTCTCGATCTTCGACATTGTGCACATTGCGGGGCGTAGGTATGCCCGCTTTCCTTTATCCTGCGGTGCAAGCTTTTGTCGTATTCCCATTTCCACCATGTCTTTTCGAGCTTTAATACCGTCTTTAGTCTTGGTCGGGATGTTCAGCAATGTGCCAATCAAACTGTCACACACATTTTTTTCAATATGCATGACATCAAGGCAGTGTCTCACTTCTAAAAATTTCCAGTACGGTAGCTCCCAAAATATGGACTTCTTTTTCCAAATATTTTTCGGTGGTGCTTTGGCACATTTTCCGAAGACAACATCAAGGCTTTCAACCCGCTTAAAGACACTCTTCCCGTCCAATGGACGACGTGCCACTCCGAGCTCATTTTTTTCATTGAATACCTTCTTCTGCTTACGGTATGGGTGATTCACATGGAGAAACCTACGATGGCCCCTTTAGTACTGTACCTCTTTACTGTACGCATCCCACATCGAGACGCCATCCTTCCATAATTTTTGGAGGTCCTCGACTAATAGTGCGAGATACACATCTATGTCATTTCCGGGTTGTCTGGGTCCTTGGATCAGTAATGACATCATTATATACTTGCGTTTCATGCACAACCATGGTGGTAGATTGTAGATAGATAACAGAACTGGCCAAGTACTGTGCCGACTGCTCATGCTTCCAAACGGACTCATTCCGTCTGTGCTTACCACAATCCTGAGGTTTCTCGGGTCGGAACCAAATTTTTTGAAGTGTCTATCGATGTTTCTCCATTGGGGAGAATCAGCCGGGTGTCTTAGTTTTCCGTCCTTTTTACGCTCTTCTTCATGCCAGCGCAATAATTTGGCATCTTTAGTTTTCCGTCCTTTGAATCTTGGAATTATCGGCAAGTACCACAGCACCTTTGCCGGAGGCCGGCTCTTTTTTCCTTCATCGTTAAATTCATCAGTGTCACCGCCCTTACGTTTATACCGTGAAACACCGCATTTAGGACATGCATGCATGGCCTCGTACTCTTTACGATATAATACACAGTCATTTGGACATGCATGTATTCTTTCGATCTTCAAACCCACTGGACAGATCAATTTTTTGGCCTGATAAATTGTACAGGGTAACTCGTTGTTATCCGGGAGCATTTCTCGTAAAAGGTGTAATAAGGACGTGAAACTCTTATCGCTCCAACCATGTTCTGCTTTTAATTTCAATAATTTCAACACAGCTGACAATTTTGTAAATTTCGTACACCCAGGATACAACGGCGTTTTGGATTCATTCTTCAAATACTCAAATTTACCATAATATTTATTACCAATTTCATCTCCCGCATCACGCAACATTTTCTCTAAATTGTTATCGTACTCGTGTTCTACATTTTCATCAATATTCACTGTCATCTCGTCATCGTCGCTGCATTTGAATCCAACATTATCAAAATTATCAAAATTTTCGAGATTTTCATAATCACTATCATCGTTGCAATCAAGTTCATAATTATCAAAAATTCCTACATTATCATCATTATCTTCACAATTTCTATTGGTACCACTACTTTCTCCAATTTTCTCGCCATGCATGAACCAACATGTATATCTTTCCTTAAATCCCCGACAAATCAAATGAGCTCTAATTACTTCCGAGTCCCCAAATCCTACACAATTTTTACAATCCCTACAAGGACACAAAATGTTGACATCTCTTTTCTCCACTCTATAACTCTCCGCAAATTGTAAAAACTCTTCAACGCGAACCAAATATTCTTTACTATCTCGTCGCAATTCATACATCCAACTTCGATCCATCTGTAAATTAAATTTAAAAAATGGTTTCAATTAATTAATCATGGTGCATGGTCGACATATATATAGCTTTGGACAACTTAATTATTGGCTTACAAAGGGCCGGTTTACAATCCTAACCCACCCTTTGAATATTGTGCCTCATATGTGAACACATGTTAGCGGAATTTAATTAGTATTTGAGAAAAATTCGGCAGCATTTCCCCTTAACTCCCCAAGTATGCGTAAAGACCACATACTCGTAGGAGTAATAAGGAGAAATACTGTCGAACATTTCCTCAAATACTAATTAAACCCCGCTAACATGTGTTCACATCCTAAATGAGACACAATATTCAAAGAGCAGTCCCAAACCGGGGACTATTCAAAATTAATCCCTATTGGATTAATTTTGAACGGGCATGGACCTAAAATCATATTAATAGGTCGGTTATTGGACAACAATACAGTAATTATTAACACTAATTATGCATCAATGAAACCCTAAACCCTAAATATGCAATAACAAGAAATTAATAGAAAATTAAAGAAATAAATAGATCAATTACTTACTTGAGCAACAAAGAGGAGAAAATCAGAAGAAAATCAGCAATCTCGGAACCCAGCTGCGCAATAATCAGATCCAAGCCAATCCAGAGGAGAGAGAGTGATATTAATTGACCAAAACAGCGTTGCAAGTGTTCATTATAACCCTAAATGACCCTTCTTATACGGATTTTTAAATATTAATCCGTGTAGCTCTCTCTATATTTACACACGGCTTATTATATAAATAACCGTGTACATAACATAATCCTACACGGATATTTCAGTAAAAAACCGTGTAGCTCTCTCACGTTTTATACACGGATATTTACTGAAATATCCGTGTAGGATTCCTTAATTTCCACACGGACACTGATTGGGGTGTTATTATCTGTGTAGAATTCCTTGAGCACTGGAAAAATCCGATTTTATACACGGTTTTTTATAAAATTTAGAAAATCCATGTATAAGGTACAGTGTAGGAAGACGTTTTTTGTAGTACTGTTAGTCAACTAACAAATTATTTTTCAGGAAAATAAAAAAAAATTCCGAGGTCTTTTCGTCGCTTAATTCCCTGTCCCTGATCTGGAATCTGATCTTGACTTCCTCTCAAGTTTGCTTCTAGTTAGTTATATGTATATATATCATCACCAACTGATTTAATTCAATTGCCAGCTACACAACTAGTCGTCACCATTGCAACGTCATCCAAGACTTTTCACAATGACGTCGCTAAAACAATGTCTTTTTTCATAATAATTAACTACTGTAATTGCAATTGTATTGCAACATATTAATTAATTAAGCAGCTAGCAGTTGCCAAATTTGAGGAATATTTTAAAGGAAGATGGCGGTACTGTATATATCGTAATTAATTAATTAATGAAGTATTAAATAAAAAAAACGTTTTAATATATATGAAAATTAATAAGAGTTTAGAATATATAGGCAAATCAGTGGTTAATTAAGCTCTTTATTGTGAATCAGCTTTTCATCTAATTAATGTCTAAGATAATATCTTTTACAAGTACAAAGTCTTATTGTATTAATGAATATTTAAAATTGAAGAACTTAATAGCCCAATTTTTTTTATTTAAAGAAAAGAATCTCTAACTCTTTATTTTCACTTATATATATATTGAACAACAATAATTTTCTTGATTCGTCAAAAAAAAAAAAAAACCAATTATTTTTTGTTGATAATCAATTGCATTATTGAGAGTGTCTTCTATGGACATAAGGACCTATTTGTAAAATGAACATATTTTTATTTTCAAAGTTCAAACAGTCGATCCGAACCGTTCATCTTGTTCTCCATATTAATATGTGCTTGGAGACCAAATTTTACATTTTTCTGAATTTTTTTACTATTTATTAAGATGGGTACAAAATTCAATGGTCTCAATTTGATATTTTTTGTACCCATCTTAATAAATAGTAAACAAATTCAGAAAAATGTAAAATTTGGTCTCCAAGCACATATTAATATGGAGAATAAGATGAACGGTTCGGATCGACTGTTTGAACTTTGAAAATAAAAATATGTTCATTTTACAAATAGGTCCTTATGTCTATAGAAGTCTTTGTCATATTGAATTGTAAGTTTTTGACTTTTCATTCGTCCAAGTTTTTGATTAATAAAATAAAAGGAGGGGCATTTGCTCATTTTTTGTCCTATATATACCAATCACTTTCTTTTCACAACTCTAAAAGATATTTTATGGCTGTCCTATTACAATCACTTAATTTCCTTGCTCATTGTTTGTTCATTTCCTCCGAAAATAGAAATATATGTTTTATGTTATTAATTGTAGGGAAAAATAAACAAAGAGAAAATGTATAAAGAACGACTAAATTATAAGTGAGAAGTCATCTAAATTAATTAATATAACTAATGGAGGTGAAACACACACATATATACATATTTCTTTTAGGAGAAGTTTTGAAATAATTAGTGATCTTGAGAGAGAGAGGTGTGCAAAATGAACATTCATAATTTATTCATTAATAACACACACAATATTAAATAATTTTTATCCATTATAGAAACTTTTGATTGTATTTTATATTTGTTGAGCTCAATATAAAAAATTCAAACAATTAAACTCAATATTAATTAATTTTAATATAGAAGAGGGTTCAAATGCACTACTATTTTTGTGCTCTAATATGCTCCATATCTTTTATCTCCATTTTCAAAGTCCGAATAATCGATCCAAACTGCTAAACATGATCTTCATAATAAAATATGCTTGTAGACCAAATTTTATATTTTTTATAACTTTTTTAGAATTTTTTTAGATAGGTACAAAATCACTGTTTCTAAAAAATATAAAATTTATTCTCCAAGCATATTTTATTGTAAAGATTATGTTGAACGGTTCGGATCGACTGATCGGACTTTGAAACAGAGATAAAAGATGTGAAGCATATTGGAGCACAAAATAATGGTCCATTTGAACCCTCCTCTTTAATGTAGTTGTGAAATATATTGAAGGCCTAAGTTAAGTAATTAAGCTATTTCTTGTTTAGTTGGTTTTGTGGTTTAATTCATGGTTTAGATCGATTTTTTTGTCATCTTTGCATGCAATTTTGATTAGAAATAAATATTAAATATGATAATAAATTAAATATATTATTACATAATATTAGAGAAAAATGGAGATTTAAACTTTTAACTTCAATTTAATGGTTATATAGGACCCCATTCGGAACCCACGACCACTCACAAAGAGAATGTTGCCCTTTACCACTAAATCAAAAACTGATTCTTAACAACATCCTCATAAAAAATTGCAAATATTAATACATCATTTTGAAATAAATTGACAATGCTATTAAAGTAAAAAATAACAATATATTAATATATATTCCCAAAAATAATAGTACATGGACAATCAAATTTCACCGTTTCACTTTATTCCCCAATATTTCAAGAAACATTTACATATATAGAGAAGAAATCGTGGATACAAAAAATAAATAAAAATATACCACTATTGTGGAGTGTCTTGACTCTTGACTAATTAATTAGATATCTATCTCGAAATCAAATTGTATTTATTTTATGTTTGCTTGTAAACCGAATGAGATGTTCTACGATAGCAAATTTCAGTTCTCTTCACAATTGAAAAATTCTACAATTTAATCTTGAAAACCTCATATCACTGCAACACACACATCGGTGACACTCTCGAAAACTTTCTCCGAGATTGCATTTGCCAATGCCGCTGTAAAATTGGGTTCTTTACTCAGAGAACTTATCATCTGTTTGAGGAGAATAGTTTGATCAAGTTCTTGATTTTGGATTTCATAGCATGCTTTCTCAACATCCGGCCTCAGACGACCCAACTGCGTCAGATCGAGTGTGACTGTTGAGCTGGCATTGTGGTTGTGTTCTCCTTCGTAAGTTGCAATTATTACTGATTGGTCTTCAGCACTTCTTTGCACCTGTATAGACAATGCAACCAATTGTTTAGATTTATGTGAACAAATTCAGTAATTTAATGGTGAATTCTAAGCAATTAGCTTATAAAATGAAAGAAAAATGATGCTTTTGAGTTTTACCTTTTTCTTGACAGGAAAATGAAGGGGCAAAGGAGCATCGGAAATAGGCTCTAGGAGATGGATTATCTCTGGTTACTTTTTGTCCATACTTCCTCCAATGATACCCATCTTTAACAACCTATACATGAACAACAAAAATATCTTTTGATTAATTAAAAAAAAAATTACACATCTCCCCAATTTAAATCAATATGTTCATCATCAATAATATTATATCTAATTCTACTCACAAGGCTTGAATTGGCCGGATTGCTTTGTATAAGGATCGTTGTGGCCTTCGGGTTGATTTCTTCATGGAAGCTCTTGCATGATCCCTTGCTTGATGGGCTTTCTTTGCTAAAGAATTCAGCTGTTCTTTCGTTGCTAATGCCATCAAAACTGATTGTTAAAGGGTCGTCAATTTTTCTCTTCTTTGTTAGAGATGCCGCATTTTGTTGTTCTTCAGTAGGAAATAAGCAACTGTTAACGTCAGTGACCTTATTTCTTAGTGCCGTATAATTCTCAATAAATATGTTTATCTTGTCATGAAGCCTCATGTTCTCCTCAATTATCTCGGTCAATTTCACTTCTAGCTCTCTTGCCTGAATTATGCAAAACAACAATAAAATGTGATCTATATTATATGTAATTTATATTTTTCATACATAATTGTTGATAGCTGCATTGATTAATAGCATGACGGTATTATGCATTCCCATGTACCAATTTATATTTCTCTTATTTTTTTAATATATACAGTTTCACTTATGAAAGGAAGGAGAGAAGGGACATGGACGAGATTAACAGATGAAGAGTAACCGTAGGAAGGGGATGGAAAGAATAAAAACGAATAGAATAAAATAGAAAGAAAGATTAACATATTTAATTTTTTTTATGTTTGGATGATTAATGAAGGAAAATATATTTAACTTTTCTTTCCGTTTTATTTCTTATTTGGTTAATTAAAATTTAGAAGGTTAATGAGAAATTTAGTAGCTGTTGTAGAATTGTGACAAAAAAACTTGTATAATAATTATATAGGTAAGATATAGAGGTGGCATTTGTGTTATATTTCTAACAATATTTGCAACAAAATTTCTTTCAAGCTTGTGGCTTAATAAATAGATCTCTCTTTCTAATAACACAAACAAATGTAAAAAAGTACAAGCTAGAATATGACCTGCATATTACCAACTGGATTAAATCAATTGTAATTTGTAAGAACCAAGTTTTTCATGCCAATTCTAAACAGAGATGGAAGCTAAAAGAGATTTTCAGAGTTTGTTGAACATTTCCATTCATTGATTGTAAAATGTACAATTACATGCATTGATGTATAAAAAGAGATGCTTGTCTAAGATCTTGTCCTGACTAACTATGGTTTAGACTATTAATTAGAGTTCTAACCGCCTAATATACATCTCTATCAAACTCTCTAACCAACACTGTTACATCTTCACAACTTCTGATGGTGTGTGCTATCATAGTGCTGATGCTGATGTGCTATGGGTTTGCTCCAGTCTTGTGCTATCATCTATTACCAATGCCACGGTCGATGTCTCTTTGAAAATTCTGTGTAATGGCAATTACAAATGAGACAGAAGCTAGAAATTATATTTCAAATTTACAAATAAAAAATGTTCACTGATTAATACTCACTTAAATACCAAGTTCTTCTAGAATACATCACTGATTAATACTCACTTAAGAGCTTAAATAGTTCATTTTCTTCTTTTGAATTTTAGATTTGAATCTAGTTTTGCACTGATAGAGAGAATTCCGACTAAATGGCCTAAGCCTGTATGGCATCCTCCATGAAAAACTACCGGGTATAAGCCAGAACTTGTTTCTTCATTTATTTAAACTTTAAACTGATCATTTAATTTTTCTTTTAAGAACCAAATACTGTATTTTAATTATTATGCAGGTAATATGACTACTACTACTTACAACCAATTGAATTAAATCTATGAGAACCGAATGCTTGTACTTCTAGCTGCTGCAATTTGTAATATGACTAATTCTACTTAGCCGAATATGAATCATTGCTACGGTATGTCTTACTTAGGTCAATCTCAAACTTATTTTACTAATTTTATAGATGATAATTTCTAATCTTGAGATGATATTTTTGTTGTCTAATGCTCAATTCTTCATGACTTCATCCTTGATAGATATATCAATTATTCATTTCATCATTGATATGTATATCTTGCATCTTCTATAGTCATGATCCTGCACAATATCTCAAGACATGAATACTATAAAATTCAATTGATATATGTTTTGCAAATTTAGACAAACAAACAAATAGATTATGGCGCAATCCAATGCCCATCATATATAATGTTTTTCATTGAAACCAACGGTTTAAAAATCTGTAATTGTATATGATGGGTGTAATCATGTGAGTGCACTCACGGGGCTAATAAAATTTATAACCCGTTTCCTATTGAGTCAGTTTATAAGCGTATAATCCTATCGAGTAGTATATCGAGTGTTGATCCGCAGGGAATAAGGTTTATAGTCTTGAGTGATTAAATCACAATCCTTTAAATGGCTAGACAAAATCTGAAATTTGGATTAGATGATTGGTAAATGATCATAGTATTTGGCAAAAATTAAAAGTAAATAAAATAGATAATGTTGTGAATTTCTAGTGTTTTGGCATACCGTTGTTATTTATATCTTATTTGATTCTTATATCCCATTTGATGGAGGTTTTCAATTGTTGTATGAGGGTTTCTAATCCTATCTTAGTGTCTGCCGCGATCGCTACACAGTCACACTATAAATCGAGACTTTCTATGTGGGGCTTGACTCCATTTCATGCAAGGAGTTCTATGATTAGCCCAAAGTTACAACCTTCACTTTATCAAGTCTATCAACTGATCCTATAGAGTGTCCCCATGATAAGGCACAACAATACGACATTCGTCTGCGAATGCCGAAACTCTCATGTATAGTTTTGTTGTACTGGTGCTTTCCTAGTGTTGTTACAACCTTCACTTTATCAAGTCCATCAACTGGTGCTTTCCTGGTGTTGTACTGGTGCCGGCCCCTCCTGACCTGTAAGATTTAAATTAATTTGTTATTTTATTTTGGATTACGTGTTTCTAATTGTCAAAACACATCATGTTTTATTATGTTTATCATTTGATATTAGAGCATTCATAAATTCATATAAGATGCAATAATTTTTTTTTACGAAATTGATTTTCAGTGGTTCTTATAAAAGCTATATAGATTCAATTAATTTTATGTATAAATATTTTCTTATAATTTCGGATGAAAATTTTAACTGAGAATTTTTATTCTCTATTATGTATGTATGCACATATATGTTGATCCTTGTATTTTTCATTAGAGATGCAAATATGCAATATTGTTGGAGACTTTTAATCAAGAGGAATCATGTCATGAATCACATGTGCACTTCTTTTTTAATATGTTGGATCTAATACAACTTAGTATGTATGAAATTTCGGTCCAAACTGGATCATAACCATGAGTTTTGGCAACAAGAGCCCAACTTGATCACATGGTTACTAAGTGGTAAGGACATAATTTTTATACAAACATTCAGATCTTGAGGAGTATATGTTATATGTTGGATCACATGAGATTGCATGTAGAAAATGCTCTGTGTGTGTGTGTGTGTGTGTGTAGAGAGAGAGAGAGAGAGGTTGGCTAATATCAAATCAGTTGTTCCTGAGGTTCTATGCAACCAAGTCGTTTTTTTAAATTTCGAAGTCCAATCGTCGATCCAAGCCGTTAGATGTGTTCTTTATATTAAAATGTACTTGAAGACCAAATTTTACATTTTTTGGAATTTTTTTACTATTTATTAAGTCACTTTGAAAAACGCTGATCCAACGGTGGCTTAACAAAACAGTAAAATTAGAAGTCATCGTTGATCCAGCGATTTTCAAAGTGGCTTAATAAATAGTAAAAAAATTCCAAAAAATGTAAAATTTGGTCTCAAAGTACATTTTAATATAGAGAACACATCTAACGTTTGGATCGACGATTTGGACTTCAAAAATTGAAAAACGACTTGGTTGTACGGGATCTCAGGAACAACTGATTTGATATTAGCCAACCTCTATATATATATATATGTTGCAAAATGCTATGTATTTATTTTGTAGAGTAAATTTAGAAGAGAAGGCGGGTTACCCTATTTCTACAAAGATTTTAAATTATGGACTATGTGCAATTTTATTTCTACACGGCTATTTTACCAAAAAAAACCGTGTACAATTCTTTGGAAAGCTACACTGACATTTAATTAAATATCCATGTAGGAATACTTTTTCTACATGGATATTTAATTAAATGTTTGTGTGCAATGTTTTTCCTACACGAATATTTATTAAAAAAATTCGTGTAGCTCTTGGTAATATGGAGAGCGACAATGGCAGTGTTCGTACACGGCTATTTATATAATAATCTGTGTAGGAATCATTATAAACGCACAGGGGTAAATATCCGTGTGTATTTATTTACCGATTCCTACACCTTCACAACCTACACGGTAGGAAATCCATGTAACTCCTCTATTTATGTCCGTGTCCTTTTTTCCTGTAGTAGTGACTCCTTGAGATTGTGGTCACGGCACGGAACGACACGTGAAAAATTAACATGATCTAGGTACGACACAGTACAAGACCAAAGTCACAGTCATGACATGGCACAGAACGATACGTTTTTGCCACTATTTACATGCATGCACCGACATGGGAATTTTGGAAGCAAATCTGCTGCGATTCTAAAGGATCGCAAGATCATGCGATTTCAATCTCAACCATTTATTTATTGAAATATAGCAATTAAAAAAAACTAATTTTTGTATATGAATTTCAAAACATTTGGAATCGCAGCAGATTTATTTCAGGGAATTTCGGATTTGAATGAAGCCAAGGGAATACTATGAGGCAAAAATAATTAAAATAAAAAACAGAGTACCCCTCCTGCACTTATTCCATATTTTGCACCCTAAGCTTACGCTTTATGAATCTCAATAGCACAAATTAAGCTCCTCAATCGATGCATACCGACTTAGTGTCAGATGTTTTAAATTTCAACTTGAACCTAAGATCAAACTTATTTAATTAGCCGTTATCTTTCTTGCCTACGTAACCATTTGACTAAATCAAATTTATTTAATTAGCCGTTGTCGTTTTTTGCACCGAGATTTAGCCTATATATTTAAGCCGCCTCGATCCTCCCAAATCTATTTCTCAACACAGACTCCACAAAAATGGTGAACTCGGGGGTGAAATTTGCTTTTTTTCTCATATTACAAATTGTAGCTTTCCTTGTAAATTATCCATACAAACACACTTTCATCCTTTCAAACACACCATCAGAGCTCCCGCCTCAACAGACGGAATGCAATAGCCCTCATTACAGCACGAAATATCCCATTAAAACATGCCAATGTCTTGAGCCCAAAGTATCTGTTGACCTGCTCTGCATGCTCGTAAGTGTCACTTTGATTGAAGACTTAAAGGAGGTCTATTGTAAGGAGAAAACTGATCAACAATGCGCGACTGCATTTGATATAGCAAGGAGGATATGTGCTCATTTTAGTGGCAAATATGATGGGGGTGACATTCTTCTCCATAGAATTCTGGAGATTATTTTCGATTATTATACTACTGTCGAAAATTCAAATGATGAACAATGCCCTACTTAATTAATTTGATGTCAAAGGAAATTAGTGCATTGTTTTTTGTTGTGCTTGTAATATTTTAATTTCTTTTAGTAGCATCATGATGTGTAATCTATTTGATATAATAACACTTTCTTATATTTTCTGGTTTTTGAACCTTTTTTTAGGGAGAATTTCTAGTGTGTATAATTTTTTTTTTTTTTGAAAAAAGTGTGTATAAATTTTTAAAATAATCAATTTTCCTATAAAAACATCATAATATCTAATATTTCCACAAAAATTAATGTAATTATAAAAAAAAAATTCTACATTGCCGAACACATCTTAAAAAAAGTTTCCCACTCTTTCACAAATCCAATAATTTCTCATATAATGTGAGGGTCCTAATTATTTTTTACTGGTTTAAAAAAAAAAATAAGCTGACATTGCCACCTGCTATTGGGTCCGGATCCCCTAAAGTAACTCAATTTTTGGGTTTTGGATCGAGACCGTCCGATTCGAATTCGACACTCGGAATCATTTCGGAATTTGAATTCGTTCTCGGAATGTTTGCGCTCCAGATCTGAATAGATTGTCTCGGATTCGAATCAAACAATCTGGATTTAAAACCCAAAAATTGAGTTACTTGACTGGATCTGAATTGCCTGCCTATTGCATCCATTAATTGTTATCCGATATAATTTGTCTTTTCTCACACCTTTATTCCTTAAATTTTCAATATTGCCACGAATGAATATATGTCCAGAATTACGAATTACGATACATTTTGAAGTCCTATGCGACTTAAAAACACAGATTCAATAAACTATCATGATTCTTTCCTAAGATTACAAATTGGGGTCGGATTTAGATTGGGTACCGGGTCAGGTCGGATTCAATAAAATCCAAACTACGATTGATGTGTTATAGTCCATCTATAAGAGTGTTATAGGTCACAACTTCAGGCGCGTACCTGTTAGACACAACTAGAAGAATTTCTCGCTTTGTTTTCGCTATGTTATGCGATAAGTTTATCCTGATAAATATAAAAAATGTAATTGTCGATCAAATTTTATATTTTTTTAATTTTTTTTTACAATTTATTAAGTATTTTACAAAATCGCTATTTTCATACCATTGAATTTTTGTACCATCTTAATCAATAGTAAAAAAAATTTTAAATGTAAAATTTTATCTACAAGCACATTTAATATATCAATCATGTTGAATAGTTTAGATTGACTGTTTGAACTTCGAAAATATAGGGTATAATCCGGTTTCATCAAAAAAGAGTGTAAGTGGATCCCTCATAATAAGTAAAAGTTGAAAGTTAATTTACATAAATAATCATGAAAGATTGTCTCTTTTGAATTTCGAATTTGTGACCTCTCACACGAAGAGAATTATTTTTGTCACTAGATCAAAGGTTGGCCGAAATTTTTATAAATATACAAAATATGAAATTAATTTAATAATCTATACAAATTTTAAACAGAATTTCAAAACTATCTAAACCGCTGACCTACTCATCGGTCCCAGGATTGATGAGTATGTCATCCCTCCCAGAACCGCTGACATACTCATCAGTTTCAAAAGCTGCACGATTTTTGTTAAATTTTTATTTTTTCAAAAATAGAAAGACCATAATATTTTCTATATTTACCTAGAAGTGACTTTTGAACCGAGATAAATAATTCAGATTCAAAGTATTTTTATTTTTTTCTAATAACACACAAAGAAATATATTTTAATTTTTCTTACAACCATGAAAAAACGGATCTGAAAAATATTGGTCCGGATTATTTGTTTAAGTCTTTCTAATAAATCAAATTATATGATATTCTATCTAATTTAAAAAAAATATAAAAATATTTCTAATATTTTAATAAAAAAATAAATAAATTATAACATTTTCTAATTAAATAAAAAAGAAAAAGAAAAATTATTTTAAATTAAAAATATCTAATTTGATGAAAGTCTGCGCCCTTGTGTAATGATTATATTTTTTGTTTGAATCAGAATCGTTCATTGTTTCAAAAAGTGTGCAGAAATCATCAAAAATCGTGCAGCCAATGACATTTTTTGTTTGCGCAACTATGTAATGATTACATTTTTTTGTTTGAATATGAATCGTTCGTTGTTTCAAAAAGTATGCAGAAAGCATCAAAAATCGTGCAGTTTATGAAACCGATGAGTATGTCAGCGGTTCTGGGATGGATGACATACTCATCAATCCTGGGACCGATGAGTAGGTTAGCAGTTTCAGACTATGAAACCGATTAGTCTGTCAGCGGTTTAGATAGTTTTGAAATTCTGTTTAAAATTTGTATAGATTGTTAAATTAATTTCGTGTTTTCTATATTTATAAAATTTCGGTAAGGTTGGTTCTTATGGACTATTTATTATAAAATTTGTTTTCAAAAATATAAGCATAAGTTTTATTGTGGATTGAATGTCTTCCACTAGATATTGAATTAAATTTAGTCCGGTACTTTTCATATCGGAATAAGATTTGGTCCAAATGGCTTTGGACTGGACACCGTCCAATGCATCTAAAAATCTTATGATTAAAGTCCGAACAGTCGATCCGAATCGCTCAACATGATTTTCATATTAAAATGTGCTCAGAGACCAAATTTTATATTTTTTGGAATTTTTTTACTAATTTTTTAGATACGTACAAAATCACTGTTCATGAACAGTCTAAAAATAGCGATTTTGTACGTATCTAAAAAAATAGTAAAAAATTTCCAAAAAATATAAAATTTGGTCCTTAGCACATTATTAGGAATTTTTGGAGATCCCAAAATAGAAACCACAAATCTAGAAGTGACATACTGACATGCAATGTTGTACCGTGTGGTTGAGGATACTTTTTTATGATGGTATTTGAACTTGGTAATTTGGAGAGTTACTGACATTTTTTTATAAAACTGGAAGATATTAAAAAGGAATATATCAAATTACTTATAATTAATAAATTTTAGTTTAATTTTAAAATTGTGTACAAAACAAGTTGAAAAAGTGACAAGTCCTCTACATAAATTACAGTTGTCATGGAGAGAGATTAAAAAGATACTTGATCTACATGTCACAAGAAAATTCGGATGTTAAAATTGTACTTGGGCCAAACTGGGCCCAAGAAAGAATGTGTTAGTAGGCCTAACTGAGCTGCTTAGATTATTCTATGTATCATTTAGCTTGACAAAGCGATCAATTTCTGATTCAGTCCCACAACCAAACTAAGAACAGAACAGTTAGCATGGTACTGTACCACCAGGGCCAATAACCATAATACAGCAATGTTAATACTTATTCAAAGCAATTACACTTCATGGAAAAATTACAAATGAACCCACCAAATGATAGAATTCCAACATTAATAAACCCTGCTTCAATCACAGCCTCTCCACTATCTAAAGAGACCGAGACATAATTTATCATGAAACCGAGCCAACAAACAAAGTATAAGACTCATGATACAATTTTTTTTTCATTGAAACAAACGGTTTAAAAATCTGTAATTATATATACTTTACCATCAATTAAACACAGGCAGTTGCAGAGAATGTTATCTGGAATGAAACACATAATCCTATTCTTATTTTCACTTTCAGCCACTTCATCAGTTTAGTAGGCATTCACCAGTACCATTTTGCCACAGCAATTCAAAACTAGAGAAATTTAAGAAAATTATGGAAATTATGGGAATCGACCAAGATCTCTAATCGATATCATAATGTCTAGCAGGGTTTAAGAGATGTGTTTAACAAAGAAAGCACCCCATCCACAACTGCAAAATAAAATTTAAATGAACTCTTCATCCATTCACTCATTCTTCTTCTGATACTTCTTTCAACAGCTATGTTATGTAGCTTTAGCTATCTCCTGTCCACTAACTTCAGTTTCATGTCTTCTTCACCTAGTACATACAAACACAACCATGTAAAAATCATTGATTGAATGCTGACACCCATTTTTAAAATACTTGCAATAATGCTGTTTAAATTCTGGATCGAGTCATTTCCGAGCTCCATTGAGCATTTTAGGATTCAACATCAAGTATCAGATAGTACCATTTTAGTGAACAAATATGGTTCAAATGCTGCATTGAGTGAGGCCTTAATCAGTAAATACGAGCTCCCCTTTGCAATCTTTGGGGAGTACTGAATAGATATCTATATATGACAAGTTGAGAGTTCTTTATTGTAATTTTTATGTCCAAATTTAAAAAAATAAAAAAATAAAAAGAATTACTAGCTGTAGCCTTGTTCTCTAGTGGACTCAGCTCAGGCAAGACCATGTCGTCCCATCTTTGTTGTGGTGCTTGATTGTCCAAATTATTACTACAGATGGAATTGGGTCTAATATCTGATCAATTGCTTCAAAGGAATGCTTGACCCTTCATAAAAGCAAAAATGTCATGTACTGGTCTAGTTGAGAATGTTACCAATATACCCTTTGGCAGCACTTATCCAACTCGACTGCCCTTAGAAAAAGTGAATATTAGTTGACTTCGAATAAACAGAAGTGTTTCTGACGATATGAGTGAAGGGAACTTTGCAAGAAGGTCCTTGCCAAAACTTAAATTCTGCTTTCTTATCTAAACTGTTATTTGGTGATGAACAAAAAAAAGCTAGCATGGTTTTAAACAAAAAGAAAAGAAAAAAAGATTAGGATGAGGAAAAATTGCAAATTCTATAAACATTCAAGCTAGCATGGTTTGTAAATTTAATTTACAACTTAAATTGGAAGAATGAGGGAAATAAATTTCATGTCCTTAAAATTTTCAAAATTATTCACAAAAAAGAACAATTTAGATTTGACCAGCTTATGCTAACTAAGCTACATACTGATAAGTGTGTAACTGGAATTTTTAAAACAATGAAACTGACAAACCAGTCCACCAGAAGAGTTTTGGAAGCACAATTATCTGATTATTCAAAGTCAACTAGAATATTAATATCAAATTCTCCTAGATTTATCTTCTAAAAAACAAATTTCATTGTGTACCCGGGAACATAAGAAATCATATAATAAAACTAACAAAAATAGAAATCAAATAACTCCTGAATTAAAGAAGTATGAAATTGTAAACATGCATTAGATCCTTGAATTTTTCTGCTGGACCTACATGAGCTGGTACAGTGATCCTTGGACAGCAAAAAATATAAAAGAAGTATATGTTCATAGGGAAGAAAATATATGGTTCTTACCGATATATACCCTCTGGCAGCACTTATCCAGCTCGATTGCCCTTAGAAAAAGTGAATATTAGTTGAATCCATAATTTAATTCCATAGGGGATTAGGAAATAAGCATCACTCAAGTGTGCAATAATGTCCCCTTTTAGTTTAATCTAATTAACTCAAAATGAAGGAGGTTGTCGAACATATCAATATAACCTGACTTCTTGCTCAGTTGTGCATTAGTTTAGCAAAATCATTACTCTAATTTCAGTTCAAGTGATCACAGAGTTATGCTACCAAAGATTATCTTATATAGTTGATGTCTGCTGAATCCACTTTGATTTTAAGTAATTATGTTAAAGTGCAGGTTAAGCTGAATCTGCCTAACCAGTAACAACTGCAACTGCTGATTCATCTTATGCTTTTTACTTAAGTAGTTTGGAATTCTTAAAATTCCAAATTATTACATATTTGCATAATCACTGAACTCTTCAGTTTATAAATTTTTCAAGAATTATGAATATATTTCTATATTATGCACATTCTTTGCATAAATTCAAACAGAAAATATTTAACCAAAGTTCAATAAGTCTTCTGCATGGTCTTACCAGCAATTTAATCTTTAGTTGTTGCTCCAGCATCTTCATGTTCATCTTTACTATCATATTGGGGGTTGTCAATAGGATCTGACTGCCAATGAAAATTAGACATGACATGCAGGTAAGCTAAGATTGCTCTAGAGGATTTCATGCTGGACATAAGTATTATACAAGCTGTTCGGTCATGTAAAAACCAAAAATATTCTAGCAGTGGAAATTCCTCATTTTCCTATTCTTTATTTATTTTATTGTCTTCTTCTGCAACTTGGGTATGTTTTTATATGCTTAATGAATCAATCAAGGCTCGAACATGAAATTCCAGAAAATCTACCCAAGATAGTTGGTACTGGTTGGGTCTACTATTAAGAAATATGTATACAAGGTTCTCTAGCTTCTAAACAATATAAAGTACTTTTTTTAATTTTGTACCTGGTCCTCGTAAGTGATGCTGTTTCTCTGGCACCATTCTCTCATCAAAGGGCAATCACCAATGGTAATATGAGGCCTGAATTGGAGTCTTTCAGTAGCAAGACAGATGCTTATGTTCCTACAATGTAGTAATTCCATATTTTCTAGTTTCATCAAGCCATGAAAACCTTCCAACAAAGTCAGCTTTGGGCAGTTCATTATCAGAAGATTCTTGAGAGTGCTCGAATGGTTTTGAACTGATAGCAATGGCAAGGAGCTCAGCTTATCACAAGAATTCAGTTCCAGGAACTTGAGTGATAGTGGCAGTGTTTTATCATTCCAATTGCACAACTCTGGACAGTATGATATGCTCAAGCGCTTGAGGTTCCTGAGGTTATCCAGCCCTGTCATTGATATGACCTTCCTGCACCTCAAAATCTCCATTATCACCAACGAAGGCTGATTTAGTATTATATGTTGACAGCTCACCCCAACTAATGGTACACATGTTAATGATTCCATTTCTAGAAAATCTTCTTTTGTTAAGAATAGCGCAAGGGGATTTTTTAGAAGTGGAATTGGGGAATTGACGGATGACAAACGGATCTCATTATTCCCAATTAAGTTCAACACTTTACTCGTATCTCTCTGTTGCATGAGTAAAACATATTAGTGTGATTAAAGAATGTAGAGTAATGAAAAAAGTTTTAAAATGTTCACTATATGGTGATCCTTTACCTGATAGACATATCTTTTCCCCAAATCCATTCTGGGGCAGTCATAAATTTCAGCCCTTTGGGTCATGGAGCGCAACACATTATACACAGGAAATTGGAGAATGGGACAGTGTGATATTCGCATGCTTTTCAGACCCTTTTGTAATTCGGGATAATCCTCAAATAGGAGGTTTGTATGAGACAATGTCTCTCTCTTCACCCAATGAATTGAGGTGAGTAGTGGACAGTGAAAGACATCAAGCATTTGGATACTAGATTGTAAAGGAAAGATGATTTCCTGAATATTGCTATAAGCTATCTTCAGTTTCTTGATTGCTGTTGGAATAGTTGGGAGATTGAACTTTGGGCAGTGTTCAAAACTAACTTCCTCAACAGAATTTAATCCCCCATCACTCCAATTAATTGATATTAGCTCTATACAATTTGAGATTATTAGGTTAACAGATACTGAACGGAACATTATTGTACGAAAGCCACACTCGTGTATCTTCAGCTTCAAGGTTCCAACAGGAATGGTTACGAGTTCCAATTTTGGGCAGCATTCAAAACTAACTTCCTCAACAGAATTTAAGCCCCAATCAATCCAATTAATGAAGATTAGCTCTACGCAGTTTGAGATTGTTAGGTGCTTGAATACTGAACGGAACATGATTGTACGAAAGCCACACTCGTGTATCTTTAGTTTCAAGGTTCCAACCGGAATTGTTACGAGTTCCAATTTTGGGCAGTATTCAAAATTAATTTCTTTAACATAAATTAAACCCCCATCCCTCCAATTGATCGAGACTAGCTCTGCGCAGTTTGAGATTGTTAGGTTCTCAGATACTGACTGGAACATGATTTCACGAAAGCCGCACTCATGTATTTTTAGCTTTTTTATTACCGATGGACATGCTAGAAGTTTTAATTTCGGGCAGTATTTGAAAGTAACTTCCCTAACCGATAAGCCCATGTCTTTCCAATAAATCAAGGTTAGCTCCGGACAGTTTGAGATGTTTAGGCTCTCAAATATTAATGGGAACATGATTTCACGAAAGCCACATTTGTGTATCTTAAGTTTCCTGATTCCGGCTGGGAATTTTAGGAGTTCTAATTTTGGGCAGTATTCAAAGGTAACTTCAGCAATAGAATTTAGGTTCTTATCCCTCCAATTAATAGAGATTAGCTCCAGACAGTTTGAAATGATTAGGTTCTCAGATTTTGAAGGCAACATTATTTCACGAAAGCCACATTTATGAATGTTCAGCATCATAAGTTCTTCAGGAATGGTAGGGAATATCCATAATTCAGGACAGCAATGAAGTGAAATACTCTTAAGAACTGGTAGTTTGTGAATGCTTGTGAATTTACATAATCTAGGGCAACCTTGAACTGAAATGTTCACAAGAGTAGATAAGTCATTGCCCGTGGAATGCACTGAGATAAGATCTGGACAGTTAGAGATCAAAACATTTTGCACCTTAGAATCTAACGAGAATTGAAGTTCATGACAACTGCATTTTGTTACTAGCACATCTCTAACTTCCAGCGGAATTGTCGCGATTGTCTGTAATTTTGGGCAATTATCTATGACGAGTTTCTTAAGACAGGGGAAGTCGCAATCATGCGCCTGCCACTCCACCAAATTGAGCATGTTCCTCAATGAGAGCACTTCAAGTGATTGGTAACTAGGTTCCTTGGGCTGCTTGCAAGAACCATATTCTGTCAATAGTGAATATTTGTTGAGCTCATCTCCCACATTTCTAACACCACTATTACCTGATATATCCAGAAATTTGAGATGTGGCAGTTGACCAAATGGTGGTAAGAAATTGGGCTCAGTCCAAAAGTTAAGAGTAAGAGTTGTCAATTTGGGAAGTAACGGATTAAGCAACCAAGAAGGAAAACTTCGCCCTCCATAATTTAATATTGCAAGCTCTGTGAGGTTACCATGAGGTTGGAGGCTCGTGAGTACAACACCCTGTGTCTTCTCATCATTCTCATTCTTTGCATTTTTACTTGAACAAACAGCTAAATGGAGTTCTTTATCTCTACAACCTAGAATACTATGACCTTCGTGAAAGTTTAAAATTAACTTGTATAAATTTGGTTTTGATGCAAGATTGGCATTCCTGGAGTACTCCACATCACTGATGTTCCTAAGCCCTGATATGCACAACAACCCGCTAAGCTTATTCATATCCTTGAGCTCTCCCAGCCCTTCGATCATGCCATGATCCATGACACTAAAATGCCCACTTAACGGTTTAAGAGTTGTTAATTTTCCAATTCCATATGGCATGTTGATAAGAGATAAAGGTAAATCTAGAATGCGCAACCTAGTTAACTGTTCTATGCCCCTTGGTAACTCTTTGAGTTTTGTACAATATTCTAATGATAATGTATGCAGGTTACGAAGCATAAAGATAGATTCAGGTAACTGCTGTATTTCACCACTGCTCAGTTGAAAGTACCGAAGGTTAATAAGGTTTTTGATGTTTTCAGGCAACTCTCGAAGATAAAAGCTATTCAAATCCAAAGTTTGGAGGTTGTAAAGAAGACATAAAGTTTCAGGAAGCGTCTCCATATGACTATTTCCAACAGAAAGGTAGCGCAAGTGCTTCAACGTGCCGAGTGTATTTGGCAACAAGGAATGCCTCAGATGAAGGGCTCTTGCACCAGCAAACTCAGATGAGATTGCAAAGTCAAAATTCCAACTTCTTGGGCATTCCTTTACAAATGTTCTGATAGAGCAGTAGTTGCTGGGTGCTAAAAAAGAACCCAATAGTTTATCTTGTTTGGTTAAGTACAGGTGGTATACTTTGCATGGACCATTGCATTCATGGTCATTTTCCAAATTAGGTCGGTAAGCTTCTTGAGAAATGGATCGTGCTAGATCATACACTAAATCATGCAAAAAGTACCCAGTGAAAGACTCACAATCAACAAGTGATCTGCCTTGCAATTCATCGAAGTACTCGCTTCCAATCTCTTCTAATGTTTTCAATTTTCTTGTATTTCCATTGATATAGCCTTGTGCCATCCAGAGCCTAACCACCATGTCTTTTTCAAATGGTGTATCTTTCGGAAACAAGGATAAATAAAGGAAACATGGCTTAAGATGTTGTGGCAATTTCTGGTAACTTAACCATAATGCTGGCAAAATCTCTCCGGTCTCATCTATCTCTGATATATCACTCTCTAAAATTTCCCTCCATTTCTCTTCATCCATTTCATAACAGAGAAGGCCTCCAAGTGCCTTTATGGCCAAAGGTGAGCCTTTGCATTTTTGGACAATACCACGACCAATCTTGTGCAGGTTTCCATTTTCACTTGCCTCTCTATTGCCAAAAGCAAAATGCTTGAATAGTGACCAACAATTTCCCTCGGGTAAGGATCCCAATTGAAAAGGTGACATTGTCTGCATGATCTTAGCAACTGAGGTATTGCGAGTCGTCGTCAAAATTCTTACAAATTTGGCCCCAAAAAAACCAACTTGAAAGCACTCCCACAGGTTTCTTTTTTCATTCCACACATCATCTAGCACGAGAAACAAGCTAAGACCTCTTATCTTCTCCTTGAGAACATCTTGGAGTATGCTTAGCTCACAAGACTGACAAGGTTTGTCACTCACAGAGTCCACGATAGCTTTGGTTAGCCGCACTAGATCAAAATCTTCAGAAACAGATATCCAGCATCTCTTGTTAAACAACCAACGAATCCTAGAGTCATTGTAAATAAGTTGCGCAAGTGTGGTCTTGCCAAACCCACCCATTCCAACAATAGGAAGAACCATAATATTTGGACCATTTGAAAGGTTCAGGAGGCTAATGATCTCCTCCTTCTCTTCCTCCCTACCAAAAATAGCTCTCTCATCCACATGAGAGCTGGTCGGTGGTCGGATTTGTGGACCGCTGACCAGCCGGGTCCCATCCTCCTCTCTCAAATGAAGATCCCTACGAGCATTTGAAATCTCTTGAAACCTCTCTGTTATGCCCCTGATCTTCTCAGCCATGCCCTCTGGAATCGAGGCCTTAGTAACGGTAAATGAATAAGAAGCAAGGGAGGATGATGCGTACATCTCAACAAATTTTCTCTTAGTCCCTGTAGAATTGTATATCAAAATGTCTCTTAATAACCCCATCTTTATCTCAACAAAAAATAAAATGGAGTAGACCAAAGGTGTGCTTAAGACCTATTGGATTGACTTCAAATGACTAATTTAAACATTGAAACCGATCTACTTCACAGTGATGCGATGACATGTCGAATTTACAAACTTTTGAAGTAATTTAATATAAAGTCAATCAGTCAAATAAAGAGGGTTTATAAGTTAATTTCAATGTGTTCATTTTTCATTGTTTTTTGACAGCTTGACTTTATTTAAATTAATTCGAAAATTTATAAATTTCATATGTAAACACATCACTCGTGAAGTGGATTGGTTTCAACAATTTGGATTCGTCATTTAAGATCATTTTGATAGATTATGGAGTTAAGCTCACCAAAGAATCGGTGAACTTAAGAACATCCTAGTTTTAGTCAAAAAAAATGTCTTAGTCTCTTATCCTTGAAAAGTGAAGAAAAATGAACACAAGTTTACCCCAACGATTTTTTCTGTTTTCTATTTTTTTTTTCTCTGTGTTGTTTCGGATGGAGTCATGAGGATTAAAAAATGTGACATTTAAGCTGTATCTTATCATCTTACCACTTAGGCACTATGCCAGTAAATAACTAAATATAAACGGAAAACAACTCAACTCACATGAGTCAGCATACACTTAAACATTTCATCGAATATGTTGTGTTCAATAATTGAAGTAGCAAAAGACAGAATCAAAAGCATATATATATACCTCCGTTCCTATGGTAGGCTTGAATGGCAGCATCACCGCTCTCAACAATGGATCTGAGCAGCTCGTAGTAGAACTCATCGAGCACGTCCTCTGCTTGGTAGGCCACACCTCTGAGCTCCTCCAGCCACAGCCGAACAGATCTGTCGTGAATCTCCCTCTCTTCAGCATCCTGTTGAACGGCCTGTATCCTTACAAGCATCCGACTCAGCTTCTCCAAATCCTCTCTAACACTTTCGACTGGATGCGAAGTGGAAGGGGTGCCTCGAATGGCGTGAAGGAGCTTGGTGGAGAGGGATTGAATAGAAGAAAACAGCCCGGACGCCATTAAATTGAATTGAAACTCTCTGTTAATTTTTCAGTCTCTGCTCTCTCACTGGTTCGGTTGCTGATTGCTAGACTAGACATGGAAACTAATTAATTTATGATGCGTGTGCGCGCGGGCGCTGAGGCCAGTAAATTGGCTTAGTGATAATGTCTCCCATAGAAATAAAATGGACTGTTATCTGCCTTTCATTAAAAAAAAACAAAAGCAGTAGTTTGACCAGTACTGTACAACGCACTATTTCTTGAGTGCGTATCCTCTGAGATATCTCAATTTTTGCGTGACCAACGTGTCCGGTACCTATTCGGAGGTAGCGCAGGGCCATATTATTTGTGCTTCGAGATTCGTGCAGAACATATTTGAACGGTTGAGATTTTCCATAAAAACAAGCAAAAATTGAGATATCTCAAACTTTGTGTGTGTTTTTCAGAAAATCTATCCCGCTCTTAATACGTTCTGCACGAATCTCAAAGCATAATAATACTGACCCTGCCCAATAGGTACCAGACACGTCGGTCACGCAAAAGTTTTGATACCTCAGAGGATACGCACTCCACACCAACCGTGGGATGAAATCAAGCTCCAAATTAAGTCCTTGCCCATACGGCACGACCACATGGCAAATTGAACCAATTAATATTGAAAAAAGAAGTATTGATTGAATATGGCATAAACCAATGTTACAAATAGAATCAAATTATTTTAAGCACCCCATGTAATATCATTTGTATATGGTCTCTACTCTCTAACAAGGATGCGCGTTGCAAACCCTGTCACGGATTAATGATTTTACGTGTATGTGAAAAGCTATCTCACAAAATGTCTACATATCTAAACAAAAATATAAATATATCTATTAACAACTAATTTCCATATTCAAATATCTAATTTTAAAAAAGCTGATATATTGTTGTTATTGTTAATTATTTTTGGTCTAGTAGCAAAGACAATACCCTCCCGTATATGAAGTCACATGTTTGAAACTCATAGAGAGTTATAAGAAGTAATTTTTTGTGAATATTAAATAGTTAAATGACCTGATTTCCAATATTTACTCAAAAAATAATATTTTAAATAAATTGTCGTACTGACATATACACGATGCTTATACTCTTGTGTATGCATAGAGAAACGAACTAGTTGTGAATAGAAAACGACCAATTATAAAACTGATATTTTTCAAAATTCAAAGTTTGTAATTTTGTCTATTAAACTTATAAGTTTGCATGCACTAATACTTTTATCCCTCTTATAAAATAACATTAAACTACCCTTTTTCTAGTTCTCTCATTTTAAAATTTCTAGCTGTGCCCTTGGCTCCTTGAAGAACAAATTAGTAGAGCTCTTTAGACCTTTGTGATTATCAACAATATATGTTTTTTCCTAGACTTCTTGACATATATACGACATATCATATTATCATGTATTATGACAAGAAAATATGAACCCTATCACCTTCATTGAGCCTAATAAAGGCCGTCCACAATTGGATCCAATATGAGCGTTAATTTATTTTTGGGCTTTGGGCTTGATAATTCTCCATGTGAACTTCTTCGGTCTGTTGGCCTCATTACTGTAATTCTTGTGAATTTTTCATAGGTTTATGGGCTTAATTACTGTAATACTTGTGAATTTTTGTTTTATTTTTGGGCTTTTATATTATGGATGTATATTGATTAACCTTTTTATCTTGTAGGGAAAATGCCTATGATTTGATTTCTGGGATTTTCTGAACACAATTAAATGATTGCATGTATTGACTGCGGTACGACTTACTGTTGAATGATAATCATTTCTTTATCACAGTTGTACTTCAAGGAACAGTGCAAATGGATCAATTATATTTATATATGAGCACTAATTTATATTGGGGCTTTCGGCTTGATAATTTCTTCCCATCAACTGTTAGTGCTGTACTTGGGCCTATTCAATTTCACCTATTTAATCATGTGTGGGGCCACATAGATAATCCTGCTTTAAATTTTATGTTTGGGATTAATCATGTGTGGGGCCACATAGATAATCCTGCTTTAAATTTTATGTTTGGGATTTTCTGGATGCCCTAGTGTGTGGATTCGTATCGTCTCAGGTATTGTCGAGGATCTCTCACTTTACGGTTTGAGATTAAATCTCAGCCAGTTTGAAATTCGGAATAACTTAGGAGTTAGGAGGCAATATTATTAGGCTTTGAGATTTGTGTTGAGTTAGAAAGAACGGTCCACGTCCACTAATTATAAAAGATTTCCTTTTTACCTGGGAGGATGTCAATTCCTAGTGTGTAGGCTGCAAACCAATCAAACCAAATCGAACTTAACTCAGTTCGAGTTCAAGTTCAAATCAATTTTGAATCAAGCTAGTTTGATTTGAATCTGAGTTTTGAATTGAAAATAAGAGTTCGAGTTTGATTCAAAATTGATTCGAACCAAACTAGTTCGAAATTAATGCATGATTTATAACTAAAAAGAAGAGTTTCGAATCAAAATTAACCATGTTCAAATTCGAATTCGAACTGAGCTGGTTTGATTTGTTTCAGAACGAACCAATTTCGAACTGAGTTAATTACGATTTTTTTCGAATCAAATCACGAGCTACGAGTTTTTTTGTGCAGCTCTACTAGTGTGAGAAAAAAAAAATATATATAAATTAATAAAAAAATAAAAGTGATCATATGCAATGAAAATCAAACAAGATTTTAGAGATTGGTACATGTCGCCTTCACACTGAAAACCGACAACACAGACTCAACGCTGGGACAACTCTTTTCTGAATTTCCTTGTATTTACTTTGACTAAATTTACTTTTACTTCCACCAACTTAATTTACTGTTTCCTTTTATAATTAACATGTAATAAGTTCTTTGGAACATTGTAACGCAAAAATGACACTTCTGGTGTCAGCTATGGAACTTGAGAGCTTGATTCTCACTCTTCTTTTAAAAAAAAAAATAAAAATAGAAAGAGTACATCATATTTTTTATTGGTAGAAAGATAGAAATTATACCAATCCTAATAATTCAAAAGTTTAGATTAGTAGTGATCTTAACTTAGTCTTTTTTTTTTTTCTTTTTTTAATCTGACGCATAGATAAATGTAATTCTTCTATTATATCTCTATGAAAATTAAAAAGTTTTTAAGGAAATAGATGAATTTTTTTCTATTACATTTAATTTTTAAGATACTTTATCTATTTTTTTAAAAATATATTTATATTTTACTAGTAAAAACTAAAAATAAAATCCAAACTTTTGAATGGTTAAAATCGACAAAATTCCTACCAATCTCTCTACCAATTAAAAATCTGATATACTCTTTTTATTTCTCATTTTTATAGAAAAAAGTTAACTGTTTCGTCTTTTAACACAATTAAATGATGGTGTATATAAAAATAAGACATTAGCAATTTAGCACTTGGCAGCTCACATGAAGATACAATTAATATCCAAATGTATTCTATGCCAATAAGAAATGGGAGTGGGGGGTGTTCGATGCTCATCAGATCAAACTCAGGTTGGATTGATGGTTTCTACTGTCCGGTTCACTTCAAGATTTGTGCATATCACTTTAATATGCGTGCTGTTTGTTTTAATATCTGTACGCACAGATCTTAAAGTGGATCGGATGGTAAAAAACACTTATTGAACCGAGTTTGATCCGATGGGCATCGGACACGCCCCTCTCCCATAAGAAATGTCCCCAACACTCCTGTCTTAATACTAGAAAAAGTCGCAGCAGCTTAAAGTTTATGTTGGCCTACGGGCATGATTCAAGCACGCTACAAATTAGATACGGGCATTATAATGCAATCTAATAAAACAAAAAAATTTGGTTAATCTGTCATGTGCACGCTACAAATTGTTTGTATTGGATTGCATTAGTCGAATATGCCACCAGATAGGGGTGTAAACAGATCGAATAATATCCAACCGTATCCGGATTTATATTCGAAAATTAGATATGGATATCTGATTTCTGAATATATGTGTGGATACGGATACAGATATAGTTTTGAATTTTAATTATCCGTATCTTAATAGTAGATATATACCATATAATTAATATATATTATGAAAATATTTATGTATATATTTCTAGATATCTGATATCAAATCCGTATTCATACATAACCATCAAATATCCGATATGTATCCGTATCCAAAAAATAAAAACAGATACGGATATGATTACCACTATCCGATCCATTTGCACCTCTACCATCAGATGAGGATTTTTTCAATAATTATTTGGAATAAAAAATTCTAGATGACATTTGGTTAAATGTGATTGTCCTTTTAAAAAGAAATATTTGTATTGGTGACCCTACCTGCCCAATTTTTTTTTTTAGAAATAAATAAAAATTAATTTGTCCGAAATAAGATAATTTTTTTTCCCAAGAAATGGATATATGAAATCAAACTAATGGTTCGATCTCATTAGAGAGATATCAATATGACCGAATTAATAGATCACTTCCTCTAACTTTTACAATTTATCACACCAACAATTACATATGTAGACAATTAATAGGATCGAACCATATAGTATGTTCCATTGGCCTCTACCCAAAAAGGGCCTCGGGTGGAAGAAAATTAATGAAGGATAGGAGAGGGCCCGCGAATTTCACAACCCGGCTGGTTTTAAATTGATATTTTGATTATAGTAATTTTCAGATTTTATGTGACGAGAACACACTACAACTTATAAAAACTTTTTTAGAGTAAATGTTGGAGGTCAAGCCGGCCTCCTAACTATTTAAAACTCTTGTTATTCTAATAAAGGATTTTCTCCATCTGAACATCAAACACATGACCTCCCATATAGAGACTATTTGTTTTTTGCCATTTTACCAAATGTTAGTTCTCAACTTATTATAACTACTGAAATTAAATTATTGATTCAGTCCTAAAAAATACATAATGAGAGCGAATTGTTGATTTTGAGATCGGAAAATAATAATTAATCTTGCTTCAAGTAATTTGATTTTTTTCATTCAATTTTTTTGTTTTTTAATTTGCAAGGTGAGTGTCCTTTTAAAAAGAAAGATTCCTATTGGTGAATTGGTGCCCCTACCTGCTTTTTCTTTATAGCCTTAACTTGTAACTGATTCCTTATCTTAATGGATAGACGTTACCTTTTATTTTAGCTTCTCACATGCAACCAAAATACCAAATCCAATAATAATTTCTAAATACATTATTATATTAACATATGATATTAACATGACATCCAGCTTTCTTGTTAATTATGGCTCTACTCTAAACCTATTCCCAGATAATATCGTTTCACCTTTTTATATATCTAGTGTGGAGATATGATAAATAATGATGCCTATAATTTTCTTTGAGTAAAAATAGGGATCCAGCCCCTATGGCTATTTGGATAATAAATTTGATGAACTAATTGGAATAGTGTAGAGATTATTCCCAAAAAAATATTCCCAGCGTAACCTAATCATATATCCATGAGAGAAAAATGCACTTATAAGCATTCAAAATTAGTGTATTTTTTATGCATTAAAACAAGAGATTAGCACTTGACAGCGTGCGTACGTACATGATTTTTGTACTATATTGCAATTATTATTTTTATCTTGAACTAATATAAAATATATTGTACTAGATTGCATCAGTCGAATAAGCCACCAAATGAAGATTTTATTCAATAATTTATTTGGAATAAAAATTCTAGACAGCCGCCTAGTTCTTTGCACATGAAGTCATCATATCAAGATATTTTGGAAAGCATACATGGGTTTGAAATTGGATGGCTATTATTTGCAATAAAATAAGATCCAGTTGAAGTATATAAAGTAGCAAAATTTTAGCCGTTCTTATCTGAATTTATATTTAGATATTTGATAGATATGGATACTGAGCTTATGTTTCAAAGTGAATATAGATAAGAATTAAAGAGTAGAATCAGAATGTTTTTAAGCTTATCTGAAGTATTTTGATAAGTTTAATTTCAAAATTTATGTGATTAATTTCATATGAAATTTAAAATGTTAAAACTGATTTATTTCACAAATAATATTACATGTAAAACTAATAAATTTTCGAATTAATTTAATATAAAATCAAGTGGTAAAAGAAAAAATATTTGTAACTTAATTTTCATGCATTTAATTTTAATTATTTTTTAACTGCTTGACTTTATACTAATTAAAATAAAAAAAATTTATAATTTGCATGTAAATCATCACGCGTGAACTAAATATGTTTCAATTATTTGAGTTTATCATTTTGAGCCAATTTGATGGGTTTTAGAATTAAGCTTGTCAAATAACTAGATGAGTTGAAGGACACTCTAGTTCTACTCGAGAATTATATGTAGATCCAAATTTTATTATTAATCATATATCTATTTTGATGGTCCATATAACACTATAATTTAGATAGTGAAATATAACATAATATTTTTTTACCAATTCAATTAATAATCTTCAGACCAAATTATTCAATTTCACCAACTTATATTTCAACTTCTATTAAGATTTATAATTTCGTGATACATTTGGACTAATAACAAGTAACTTTCAGTAATTATATTTTGTAGGTAATATATAACTAAAAAGTTTTTTCTTGAAACATAATATTGTTTTATCTTATGAATGTTTACCTAATATGTGTATTATTTTGTGAAATTTGTGATAATTTTTTATTTTAATATCCGAACTGTATTTGTACTTGCATCCGTACTATGTGCTTAATATTCAATCTGTATTTGTATTTAATCCATATTTAGATTCCTATTCATATCTATAAATAAAAAATTATGTAGATGAGTGAGGCTATGATAATATTACGGATCAACTCATATTTTGGATCTATATCTTTATTTTTAAAGTTCAAATTGTTGATCTGAACTTTAAAAAATGGTCTCAGTATGAAAATGTATTTGGAGACTAATTTTTATATTTATTTTTATTTTTAATTGTTTTTTAAATAGATAAAATATAACTATTTTTTAATGGTCCAAAATTGTTTAGATCATTATCAATTATATCCGAGCTCATGTCCTGTCTGCAGAGAATACCAAATTAACTTGGGTACGTATGATTGAACCCTTGCTTTTCAATTATTATAAGCGTATTGCATAAGTCAGTAAGCGTATATACCAGAAATTAGAACAGTTTGAGTAGATAAAGACTCTTGGTACGGCTACGATAATAAAATATTAAAAGTATTAAATTTATAATATTTATCTAATTATAATGGTAAATAACATAAATTTTTTGAAACACTAAATCATATTAGTACCATTATCTACATGGATATTCAGATATCGGATATTTACATCTAAGTTTTTGAATATGAATCGGATATTTTCTATACCGTTTTCACTCCTACTCTTGGTGACAAATTGAACTCCAATATTAAAGGAGGAGAATAGGTTAGATATTTATAATTTTATGGAAGTAGAAAATGAATAAAATTAACATTTTAAAAAGAAAGATTCCCATCAATTGGTGCCCCTACAATATTCTCCGTCTTTAGTCTAATTAACTTGTCACTGATTCCATTATCCTTTTATTTAATCTTTTCAAATGTACCCAAATCCAATAATAATTTCTGATACATTATTAACAGCATAACTTTTGGCAGTTTGCAAAGAAATAAAAGAGAGACAGAAATGACTTTTAGGGTAATATCTTTTTACTATTTGATAATGCTACAAAAATATCTGGCATAATTATTGGGGAGGGTGTTCAAGCATTTCTGATTTCCCTATGAGGCATTGCTAATTTGAATCCCCTAAAGTAACTCAAAATTTGAATTTGGATTCAGACAATTCGATCAAGAATCTACATGCAAATTAAAGAGACTCGTAAATTCTATCTCGAGCGTTAAATTTGCTGATTGGAACACACACACCCTCAACACCAAAATGATGATGAGAAGGATAGAAATCAACAAAATAAGAGTAGGGAAGTTTTAATAACTCATGCTTTCATATCTCATCATAGTTCATAATTTTGATTTTTATTTTTAAAGTCTAAACTGTTAATCTGAACCACTCAACATGATATTCATCTTAAAATATATTTGGAGATCAAATTTTATAAGTTTTGGAAACTTTTTACTATCTTTTAGATAGATAGAAAATCACTGTTTTTGAACGGTTCAGAAACAATGATTTTGTATCTATCTTAAAAATAATTAAAAAAAAAATTCAAGTTTTATTAAATTTCATTTCAAATATATTTTAGTATATATATTATGTTGAGCATTTTGAACTTTAAAAATAAAAATATTAAATATGAAACATAATGATATATGAAAGGCATGTACCCTTCTCATCAATAAATTAGTTAAATATAGCTCCCTGATCACACCCTCCAATCTACACTTGTTTTACGTTGAATAATGAACACTGAAATTTGTTCAAGAAATCCTCTCCTTTTTTATTAGTTTTGTCAACACAAACTACATTATGATTTATGACCTCTATAAAATAACTTATACTAGTTAATTAGCATTTCAAGAAACTTAATTATGTCATGAAATAATTCAATTAGATCTATAAAGAAGTCTCTGTTAAACTAAATTATAGGTACAAAAATTACCAAAAATATAGCCTCCACCGGCGCTCAGCAACCTATGTATATACTCAAACACCACTCAGGCATCTAACAAAGCAAAATCTATGTACAAATCTTTCAATTAACTCTACCAGCTAAAATCTACAGCACTGAATTCTGTGTACAAAACTATCATCATATGCCGTAGTTACGCCGCAATTCCGCTATCCGGTATATTTGTGTCGGAGGCTGTTGTCATGTTGTCCTCGCCTTGCCATGCCCATACAATGTCCTTGAGCCCCGGCCTGATATCTTCTTTACAAAATTTTACATACTCTAACGTGTCACCGGCATCCTTACCGAACTCCACCACTGACACTTCGGGCGCCACCTCAAACACCTCTACCGACACTGCCAATTTCCCTTTTCGCCCCTCCTCCTTCCCTTCCATTCTCACTTTGTACCCCTCTTTCTTCCCTACCTCTATTCCAAAACCGAGTGCCTTTGCCATTCGCCCGAGCGAATTAATTATCTTCCCTGCTGACGCCTTAGATGTAAAAACAGTTGGTGCTCGTTTCTGGTTTTCAAACAGGCTTGATAAATCGAAACCCGATGACATAGATGAGATCAATTCGAATGCGTTGTACGATCTTGGAGATAACCCTTCTATGTTATTACATTGCTCATCCTCCTATATATGATCAATTGCACAGATTAATAATGATAAAAAGATAGATAAATGTAACATCTTTCAAATTTGTAACATAGAGCACAAAAAATACCTGCTCAGTGTCTTCCTTTGCTTGAATTTGCAAATTGAGGGCCTTAGTATTTAGACCTGAAGCACCCTTCTTCAACCAAGGATGCCTTAGAATCTCCGCAATTGAGATTCTCTTTGTCGGATCGACAACAAGTAATTTTGAGATGAGTCGACGGGCATCACCAGAGACCCAAGGCGGCACCTGATAATCGGCTTTAAAAATTTTCTGGTACATCTTCATCATGTTCTCATGTTGAAACGGGAGGAATCCTGTCAACAGCACATAAAGGATCACACCGCACGACCAAATATCCGTGCAGGCTCCATTGTATCCTCTGTTTCTCAACACCTCAGGAGCCACATAAGCCGGTGTGCCACATTGCGTATGCAACAACCCGTCTTGTCGCAACTGCTCTGGCAAGGCCGAGAGACCGAAATCAGATACTTTCAAATTGCCATTCTCGTCCAGGAGGAGGTTTTCGGGCTTGAGGTCACGATGTGAGACACCACGGCTATGGCAGAAATCAATGGCTGATATCAACTGCTTAAAATAGTGCCTTGCTTTATCCTCCGGCAATCGACGGTTTGCCACTTTGGTGAATAATTCGCCGCCTCGAACATACTCCATGACAAACAAAATGCGCGTTTTAGTTGCCATCACCTCCTTCAACTCGACGATATTCGGGTGCCGCACCATTCGCATGATGGAAATCTCACGTTGGATTTGCTCCATCATGCCGTCCATCCGCTTGACCTGTTCTTTGTTGATGATTTTTATCGCCACGCTCTCACCGGTACGTAGGTCTCGGCCGTGATGCACTTTCGCGAAAGTGCCCATGCCAAGGAGCTTACCGATTTCATACCGGCCTAAGACTAGTTGCCTTACATCCTCTTCTCTCTCTTTCCACATTGTTTTGATCTCTTCCTTTGGTCTCAGCTTGTTGGTGTAATTGTGGTGGTGCTTTATGTGGTTCTTGTGTAATTAATTGTTTAATTTAAAGTGTGAATGTGATGTACATATTTTGTTTGAGGAACGGTGGGCGCTATGGAGCAAGAACATAGAAATTGCAAGAGATGAAGCACCTAGTTTTTTTTTAAGGAGGTTTTGGAGATTTGTTTGTTGGGTTTAAATCAATTGTTATTTTCTTTTTTTGGTTTCATACTTGATAGACAAAGTTTGTGTGAAGAGGGACCAAAGAGAGGGGGAGGTGGGAGGAGCCCATTGGAAGGTAGAGATGAATAATTGAGGTGGTTTTATATAGAAACAGAGGGGGGTAGAAGAAATATCTTAGTTTTAGTTGGGGCCAATGGGGTTTTGAGAGGTGGATTTGGCTTTATTGACCACCAGGTGCACCAGGGACCGGTAGCTGGTGGTCATTGTTGAGCTTTTTTTTCATTCAAGACCCTGTCAAATTTTATTTTACAAGAGAAAGATATATACACTGTAGAGCCCATATTCTCTGAGGCAACACAATATTTCTGTTTATATCTGGACCGTCCGATCAGAATTTGAGTTAATCCGATTTGAGATAGAATGTACATGACTCTTTTGAATATGCGTGCTGATTTTTATCAGACGGTCCGAATTTCAACCGAAATATTATTTTATCTTAGGGGATATGAATTCAACTACTATAAGTTGAATTTTTATTTTCTGAAGTACAAAATTATTATCATGGAGTGTGTGTCTATGTATATGAGAAGGATTCAAATTATACTATTTTATGGGACACATCTTAACACAATATTTGTATAAGTTATTTTTGTGATTTTATAATTTAAATAGTCGATCCGAACTGTTTAATATGATCTCTATATTAAAATGTGCTTGCTGACCAAATTTTAGATATTTTGAAAAAAAAAATTAGTATTTATTAAGATGTGTACAAAATTATTGTTTTCAAACAATTTTAGACTATTGAAAAACAACGATGTTCAAAATTTTTAAATAAATAGTAAATTTTTCCAAAAAAATTGTAAAATTTGGTTTCCAAGCACATTTTTATATCGAGATCATGTTGAATGGTTCGGATTGACTATTTAAATTTTAAAATAACAAAAAATGACTTATAAAAATATGGTGTTAAGATGTGTCACCATAAAATGGTGTAATTGGATACCTCCTCAAATATATATGATTTAAATTTGTGTGAGTGTTACGTTTTGTTGCTGAATCTAATGTCTACAAAAATGATTTGACAAATAATTTTTTTCTGTCCTTAAGAAAATGTTTTACCGACACAAAATTTTGCATTTCTATCCATTTTGGAATAAAAATTTGAAGCCACCAAAATAAATAAATATATATAATGCTGTAAATTTAAGGACTTGTGAACCATGTAAGTATGTGACCCTAATTGGTCAACAAGTGCTAGTAATTTTGAACCGCAAAAACCATTATAATGTTGGCATGAATGCATGCCAAGTGTAATATTCTCTTTGACCCTTCCAATCTTGGTCAATTTTGATAAGATTCATATTATGACCAGCTTTGGATTGGGACTTTTCCAGTGGACCAAATTGCATTTTGTGTTTTTATTTTATTTTTAGATAATGGTTAATTCTCTCTCTCCATATAAATACCTAATTATAGATAAATTACATGTCCATTTATTTATAGATCCATATATTTGCCTTTAACTTATTCAAGAAAGTTTAATCATGTTTGATTGAGAAATAAAAATTTAGTCTATAATTATTTCGTTCTAAAATGACATATTAGGTATAATTTTAATTGAACTTAAGTTAAAACTACATATCTACATAATTTAACTTACTTCGTTTATAAAACTCACTGTCAATGAATTTTTTTTTCTCTTATACTTAATTTAGATCTATTTAATTTTACCTCCACTAAAAAGACAATTAAAATTGATTTAACATGAAACAACCAACTTACATGTGATTGTTTCTTACTTTTCCTCTTATACTTAATTTAGATATATTTAATTTTAGCTACACTAAAAAAATAATTGAAACAAATTTTACTTAAAACAACCAACTTACACATCACATGCATGTGACTTCATAGATTAGAAGAGGACATGGAATTTTTTTTTTTGCAAGTAGCTAACGTGGGTCCCACATTATGGGTCTATTGTTGCCATCAGAGAAGAAATAAAGAAGAGTCCAGAGGGGAGGAATAATGTGCCACTTGGCAGAGTTTGAAAAATGAAGCACACTGTAATTAGCAACGCTGGTGCATTCAGGAATAATAATTTTGTGGCAAGGAAATCTATATCGCCAAGCAAACATAGACTACATAATTTTAGTGGGACCAATTAGGTGATACAATGCATGAGGAGAAAGTAATTATACTGTGCAGGTGAGGGAACATAATGAATTTTTTTATTTATAGAAATTATTATAAAATAATATATGGTATTAGATTAGATATATTGTATTCATATTTTGGTTTCATGGAAAGAATTCAAAATTTTATAGTTTATTAATTGTTTGTATCAAATTATTTCTGTTTTTTTACTTAAATACTAAAAATAAATAGTAATTAAACAAAATATAATATAATTTAATTTACGAGAAATAGCAATATTTATTGAACAAATTAATTGATGTTATTTATATATATTTCTTAATGGTGCAGTGGAGATCATTGTCTACAAGTGTAATAATAGATGTAATAAATAATATACAATAAAAACCGACCAAGTTGTAATCTCAAACAATTCTTTGTTTGTTGATCATAACTTTCAACCACCATGATATATTTATATTTTTTTTTTACAATTGATCAATGAACGTTAAGTGACTCTTAATTTGTAAAAAAAAAAGTATTTATGCTCTAACTGACTGACTATTTAATATTTAATGAAACATAAAATATTTAAGATACCTAAAATATTAGACTCAAGAAAATACAAGAGTCACCGCTGCCTAGAGCATATGGGTAAGACACCCCACTCTCCTAAGAAAGAAATGGGTTCGATTCCTGCTAAAGGCAGGAAAAAAAGAGTGTGTGTGTCTGTGATGCCTACGGGCTATAATAAATAAAATATAATATAGCCTTTGTCGCTGTATTGAAAGCAAATAGGAAATAATTCAAAGCGCTAGACGCTAGTAGGTAATTAGAATCACTGATCACAAGTTAAGTCACGAGCCAACTCGAGTTACGCACGAGTTGAGTCTGAGTTAGCAAGATAGCTCGGCTCGGACTTGCCAACTCGAGTGAACTCAACTCGCTATTTTCTGAGTTGAATTTGAGTTATCCTGAACTCGAGCTAACTCAACTTGTTAGCAACCCTAGTACTACCTCTTCGAGATCAGAATGGACAACTAGCACAGACAAACCGATAGGCCAACTATATATATGTTAGAACTAATCATAAAATTAGGCCTACGTATCTGAATAATCAATATATATATTTTTATTTAAAATGTTAAGTTTATTTTAAGAATTTTTTATAGTGTGCTACTATGCAAACTGAAAAAAATTTAGTTCTTTCTATGGAATTGAAATATGAATGTTATATTTCTAATAGCATAAATTATTTTTAAATATTTTCTATAAACAAAAAATTGTGGGGACCATCATAATGGTAATCCTATAATATATACACACGTATCATATAATTGCCGAAAGGCCATGCTAAAATCCTACAAGAAGATTTTAGTTTTGGATAATAGTTTATTTTTCGTTTTTTTATTTATTTATATAGTTAAGTTCGGAACTTAGGACAGAATAATAGTAATGAGGCATGGTTGAAACGGTTCAATTTTTTTTTTTTTTTTTATGTCTGAACGTTCAATTTAATTAATTGCTTAATTTAATCTACATATTAAATTATTATCGAAAATAAAATTTTATTGTCTTTGAAATTTTCATTTTTTTGAATATGTGTTTAAAGATGTCATAAATGTGATAATATTGTTTTTAAATAAATAAAACTCTTTTATTTTACAGATTTTTGGTGTTTCAAAAAGATATTATTAACCGAAATTTGCTAATGTAATGTTTTAAACATATATAAATTGTCTCTCATTTGTAAAAACAAATAATAAATATTATTCTCTTTGCAGAACGAAATTCAGAAGAGCAACTATAGATAAATTATTATTGACCTAATTATATATCATTGAATATTATAGATGATTATAATATATTTAAGAAAAATCTAATTGTAATATATTTAAGAAAAATCGAAAAATGATACTGTTTATCTCCACAAATTGAATATTCTCATAAATACATAAAGGACTATATTATATATGAAACTATGTTATCTTATAAAAATATTCTCATAAATATATGCTCAAAAAATTAATAATATACATGAGACTGAATATTAAACATTATATTCAATGAAATAGTAGCTTTGTTAGTGACAGCATGACAAGTTTGCCTACCTTAATTTGTTTGGTGTGAATAACTTCAACTTTGAAGTGTGAATTGTTCTCTCTTTTATAATAAAGAACAAATTAGAATAGAAAGTTAGATGCGATTATGATAGACAAGTGTAAGATTGACCTTGACTTATCACCTTATCCTGAACAGTAAACTTACACATGGTTAGTAATCAACAGCTTTTTTCTGTTGTTTTCATGGTTGCTTCATATATTGCTTCCAAAATTAAGACAATTGCATTCACTGTCTGACTTGAAATGTCATAAAAATAAAATAAAGAAGGAAGAAAAACTAGCTTTTGTTATGTTTGAATTAATAGAATTTTTAAAATTTGGTGTTTATATCAATGGATATTGACTGGAGTCTATTATCTTCGAGATGAGTGCGCGAGATGGAACACACATTCCGAAATAAATCGTGCGAGATGAAACATCGGATTCTAATTAGACAGTCTTGATCCAAAATTCAAAAATTGAGTTACATCAGGGGATCGATCCGGACCCTTAATATTTATGTCAATGCAGATTGGGTCCGGAATTCTTCATGCAGCAACTCAAAATTTGAGTTACCACAGACGATACAAATTCTATTGAATATAGGTTAATATTTAGTGTGTACTAGTTTTCCTAATCCGGCTGATACACCATGCAAACTAAGCATTAGCAATATTTTTGTGGGGATGAATTGTTTGTGGGATACTTGAAATCAATTTAATTAATGTGTAATATTTCATGCTAAAGCAGTATTCATAAAAAATGATAATATATGTTGCAAACCGCAAAATGGAACGATTTTATTATATTATGCATGATATCCTTTTCTCAGTAAACAAAGAGAACATAAATTTGAGAGAGAATCACAGTCTGACAGTTGGTTAAGGAATTGTTTTCTGTATGAGAGATTGAAACTGAGTACATGCATGGAAGACAATTTAAAATTATCGATTTTTATCTTATTCTAAAAATAAGGCCCAAAATATAATGCAAATGGATCTGTATAGAACTCGGCCCAATAAAATTTTAGATTTATTAATGGCCCAAAGAATTATGGGTTTCTTAGAGCCGCATATCAGTATATGTGTATATAAATGCTTGCTTGCAGTTTCTGAGAAAATGTACGAGTTGTTTTATTTAGTTTAACCATTAAATTAAATCGCGAAACGATCAAAACTGCAGTTAAATGCCATTATATAGTTATTTTAAAACTTAATGTCTGTAGATTAATGAGTACATGCCGCTTGGCAGAGTCTGTAAATTAAGGATTTTGTTCCATTATTCTTCATGTTTATCAAATTCATTTTTGACCCATCAAAATTTACACTTCTAACCTCTAAAAGATTCAATCTTTTGAAAAGGCCCGCCACCTCTCCGCCTTGACCATCTTTCTTGTTACAAACTAGACCGCCACCTCTCTAGTTCACTCACAAACTAGACCGAGTACAATGCGCATGCCAATCCATCACTAAACCCAAGATCAAACATATCATAAAAAAAACGGTAAGTTATGTGGGCCGGCCCTTTTGATGAGAGGTGGATAGTTGATTAGATCCACTCCGGTGACATCCGTTACGTCGTAATTTTGTAGCACCTCCACCGCATGCCCCGCCCCCAGCAGAAAAGCAAAGAACATGAGACGAGTTGGAGAGGAGATGAAGCGATCGGATACGGTAAAAGACTGAGCCGAAAAGGGAATGTACTCGGCAAAGACAAAACACTACTAGATTTTGGACTTCTTATAAGGACAAAATTTCGGTTGTTGCAATGGCTTACTCTTGTAACAAGTTCGAAAAATGTCAGTTACATGAGTTACCCGTGTAATAACTACTCTTGTTACAAGCTTCATTGTAAATACTCAAATTTTGACTTGTTACATGGGCTACCCTTGTAATAACTTTTTCCTATCTTGTTACATGGACTGCCCTTGTAATAACTACCTTTATAACAAGTCTGAGATTTGACACATGCACAGAGTATTTGCAAGGATATAAAGCGTGGGTCTCATCTAGTATTTGCAATGATAGGAACTGAGTATTTGCAAGGATAGAGAGCGTGGGCTCCATCTAACATTTTTTAAGAAATTTTTATAGCTATTACTGTGCAAACTGAAAATATATCAGTTCTTTCTATGGAATCTAAATATGAATGCTATTTTCTAATAGCCTATATTTAATTGTACATAATTTCTATAATTAAAAAAAATATATGTGGATCGTCATAATGGTAACCCTATAATATGTACACATGTATCCTATAATTACACAAGGCTCTGGGAAGGCCATGCCGAGATCCTACATTTTAATTTTGGATAATAAGATTATTATTATTTTATTATTTTTGGTAGCTAGGTTAGGATAGAGAAACAATAACGACGCATGCATGGTTGAAATGGTTCAAATTATTTATTTTATGTCAAAATGTTGAATCTAAATTCCTTAATTTAATCTACCTATTAAAATATATATTATCGAAAATAAAATTTTATCATTTTTTATTTTTCCTTTTTTAAAATGTTATTTACTGATGTCTTAAATGCAATATTCTAATTTTTTTATCAATAAAACTTTTATTTTACATATTTTAATGTTTCAAAAAGGTATTTATTATTAGCCGAAATTTGCTAATGTAAAGTTATTTGTAAAAAAAAAAAAAAATAGTTTACTTAATTTAAAAAAGGCAAAATTCAGTAAATATATTTCTCTTGTTATTTCGTGTCAAAAATGGAGCATTCTCTAATTATGTAATAAAAATGGAGAAATTTTGATCTCCGTATTAAGAAAAACTTTAAAATTAAAGTTCCGCATTATGAATGATAATTTCTCAAAATTTGATTGCTCAGACAAGCTCTAATATATATATATTTTTAAAATATCAACGGTCGGATTTTGAAAAAGTTTGATAATAATTCTCTATTAATATATAAATTTAGATTTCTGAATTTTCCGAAAGAGCTATTATTAGAAATTCAAATTGCAACTTCAATTCAATGTTCAAATTGTTTAACACAAAATTTTTATTTTTGTGTCTTATTAGTTCCTGTCTACTCACCTTTGAAATTTTATTTAGTGAAGTAAATAAACATGCTAAAAGAGTATATATGTATCAGTTCGTTTCTCTCTTATGTTATTTTTTTTAATTTACCAAAATCTCTTCGTGCACTATTTTTTAATTTGTTAGTATATCTTTTATATATTTGCAAATAGTGTAACGCGACTATAAAATCAAATTGAATAATTAATCTCAATAAATTCCGACCTGTTTGCTTCCCTAAGATAAACTTCCTCAGTTTTGTCAATTATTTATTGTTTATTTGGATAAAATTATAAAATGGAGGAGATAAATTTCCATTTTTATTAAAAGGAATTTCTAGTGAAACTAGTTGTTTACAAAAATACATAAAGGAATACACACACACACACACACACACATACATACTTAGAAAATTACGTTATCTTATTAAAATATTCTCATAAATGCTCACAAAATTAACAATACACACATACATACTTAGAAAATTACGTTATCTTATTAAAATATTCTCATAAATGCTCACAAAATTAACAATATATTGTGACTGAATATTAAACATTATATTCAACGAAATAGTAGCTTTGTTAGTGACAGCATGACAGGTTTGCCTACCTTAATTTGTTTGGTGTGAATTGCTTCAACTTTGAAGTGTGAATTGCTCTCTCTTTTATAAAAAGAACAAATTAGTCCCTTGACTTATTACCTTATTCTGAACAGTAAACTTACACATGGATAGTAATCAACAGTTCTTTGGACTTTGATGGTTGCTTTATATATTGCTTCCAAGACTAAGATGTATTCACTGTCTGACCTGAAATGTCATAAAAAAAATATAAAGAAGGAAGAAAAACTGGCTTTCTATTATGTTTGAATTAATAGAATTTTTTAAATTTGGAGTTTATATTTCAGTGGATATTGACTAGAGTATTTCAAATTTTGAGTTAGAAATCACGGTTGTCTGATCATAATTCGGATCAATTCAGCTTAAGTTGAAAGTTCATGGAACCCCTTTAATATTTGTGCCAATACAAATCCGGTATGTATTTTTTCTCCAGTAATTCAAAATTGTTCTTGTAATTTAAAACAGTGTTTCTATCAATGGAAACGGGTCTAGTAGCCTTTTAATCTAAAAAAAATTCAAAATTGTTCTGAAACAAATCATTATTTTGTGGGGCAGAAGTGTTTGTGTCATATTTCTAATATTTCATTCTAAAACCATATTCATCAAAAGTGAAAAATATTTAATTGTTGCCAACCGCAAAATGCAATGATTTGGTATTATATTATTCATGATATGCTTTTCTCAGTAAACAATTCAATTGTTTTCTGTACGAGGGATTAAAACTGAGTTCACATGAAGGAGATGATTTAGATTTTTATTTTTATCTCATAAAAAAAAGCGAAAATATAGAATGTAAATGGAACTGCATAATGGATCCAAGCATGCTTCAATTTGTGTTGATGACAGTAAATTAAAACTACTCCAGCCCAAATTTCTATTCCTCTTTCTCAAAAAAGAAAAGAAAAACAACTGCTCCAGCCCAAATTGTTCTTATCCTTTTTCAAAAAAGAAAATTTTCTCATCCGTAAAGAACTCAGCCCAAGAGCTTCAGGTAGGCCCAAATTTAGTTGGATAAATATTTTATTTATTAATGGCCCAAAGAATTATGGGCTTATTAGAGACATTCATGTATTTATAAATGTTTACATCAAGTCAAATTCCATGGATATTCAGTGACTTCCTGGGTATATTTCTCTAAGTGGAGATGCTTCGTGCACAAGAGTTCGATAGGGTGTCCTTTGCCAGAAGAAATAAAGCAAATATACACAGAGGGATGATTAAATTTGTGTCCACAGAATGCACATACAACTTTAATTTGTTTACAGCTGAATACTTTTAAAGACACTTGTTGTCTAATATATTATAACAACTGGTTTGTAACTTTTTGAACCAATGCAATCACCTTCCATCAAAGAACAAACAGTATTTTCTTCCGAAATTTTAACCCAATATTTTTACTTTTGGAGGTGCTCTTTCTAATATCCAATGCAATGCATTACTATTGACATATTGTTTAAATCAAATTCAAAATTTCTGTTTAATGAATGTGTACAATCCAAATTAACAAGGGTGCATCCATAATTTATGTTAGGTGACATAGAAATCAAGTTCAAATCTATTAACTAATCGAATTCAAATTTATAACTAATCGAGTACTTAAAAAAACAAATATTGTCTCTTACATAATAAATAATAACAAAAATAGTAGCTTACATAATAAAAACAACAAAACACTTTTCTTTTAAATATTAAAAACAACAAAAATGACAAAGAAAGAAAAAATTAATATTGAGGAGGACAAATGAATTCAGACCTATTAAATCAAAATTGCACAACTACATATAAAACATAAGTCCATCCGATGCAACAAAAACATCAATCCTCTATTTTAAAAATGCAGATGTGATTATGTGAATCATGTGATTAGGTGTGCCCCTATATGTTTTTCCTTAAAAATAAAAAATCATGTGATTAGGCTCCCTCTTTCATTCATTCATTCAATGATGGTACCTAATAATGCAACACTGAATGGTGGGACCCATTCTCCATTCTGACTAGCTAGTACTCTTATTTGCTTTTTCCATTTTAGGGACCAGAGTCTTGGAGTCACTGTCTCTTTTCTTAGCTGAGTTGTCAGAGCACTCACAGGTCACAGCATGCATAATTGAGCAAGGACATAATGTACAATTTTTTATACATGTCCTTCTCTTATTGGCTTGTAGGTACTATAGATAGAGAAATCTAAATATCCCTGGGTTATACATAACTCAGCTTGCTTAGCAGAATCACTGTCACAGTTTGGATGTATTGTACCCTCTCTCTCTCTCTCTCTCTAACATTATGAAATAGTTAGGAACTGTTCTGAGATTGACAGTCCAGTTGGGAATTTGGATGTATTCTCTCTCTAACAATATGAAATATATGTTCTAAAATTATCAAGTATTTTTATACATGTTCTTCTCTTATTGGCTGGTTGGTACTATAGATAGAGAAATCTAAATATCCCTAGGTTATACATAACTCAGCTTGCTTAGCAGAATCACTGTCACAGTTTGGATGTATTGTACCCTCTCTCTCTCTCTCTCTCTCTCTCTAACATTATGAAATAGTTAGGAACTGTTCTGAGATTGACAGTCCAGTTGGGAATTTGGATGTATTCTCTCTCTAACAATATGAGATATATCATATATGTTCTAAAAGTATCAAGTATTTTTATTGTTTTATTAAATTTTATTATCCATAATACAAAATTGTACACATGCACTTCCCTGTCACATATTCTCTCTAACAATATGAAATTGGCAGGAGTTGGAAGTTCGAACATGCTATTATTCAATGAGTATTTTGAGTAATTCTTTTTTTTTTTTGGAGGAAATAAAGAATTCAGTTCTATCTTTTAATATATAAAATTCACATGAAGGCAAGTTTGAAATTTTTAATTTGTACTTTCTTTTGTTTTCTTTCCAGAAGTTCGAACATGCTATTATTCAATGAGTATTTTGAGTAATTCTTTTTTTTTGGAGGAAATAAAGAATTCAGTTCTATCTTTTAATATATAAAATTTACATGAAGGCAAGTTTGGAATTTTTAATTTGTACTTTCTTTTGTTGGAGACAATGCCCAATAACAAATATTTTAAAAGTTTCAAGTACTTTTTATTTTCTTTAATTTTTTTCTTAAAATAAAATAACAGACACACTTCGCTCGCACAAATTCTCTCCAACTAAATTCTCAATCAAGTTCTCGCTTGAGTGGTTAAAATTTTAAAATATTAAGATAGTAACTAAAAAAAATTAGACAGTTTGAAGTATATCACTGATAATATTCTAATATATTATTTATATATTTAATTATTTTTCAAATTAGAGCTATTAATTAAAAAACTTTAAACTTTGCCGAATTATTTTCAAATAACTTTTTGCTATACAAATGAATAATTCAGGAAAGATTTGATAGAGTTAAAAATTCGTGATTCAAGAACAATTCGGCTATAATTTGAAAATAATTCGGAATTATATATTGAAACAAAATTAACTAGAGATTTTAGTCTCAAAAGAGAGCAAAAAAGTATTTAAAAGTTTGGAAATAATTCGCAAATAGTTCGTAAAATTCAGAAAAATTTGTAAAATTTGTGAATTATTCTCGAATAACTAAGAAAAAATTCGGAAAACTAAATAATACGTGAATTGCTTTAAAAAGTGTTAAATTCTGAATTATTCGTTAATAATTCACGAATCTTGTCACTATACCGTGTACCACAAATAGAGAAGGAAATTTGTCACAGCGTGACTAGTCACGTCATGTCACATGTGTCGATTACATGACGTGACTCGCGTGACGCGTGACGTGATCATTCGTGTGACGTGACCGCATTCGAGCGAAAATTACACGTCACTTCACGTCACGCGAACCAGTCACGTCACGTCACGATATGAAACATAGAGTATCCAACTTTTTTGGTATGTATAGAGTATTCAGATTTTTATTTTAGTGTAGGTTCAGTGATACTGGTACTCATGTAGTACTGATTTTTATTTTTTCTAGTTTAGTCCAATGAATGTTTGTAATTTAAATTTTTAAAATAATGTCAAATGTCCAACAACCTTTTCTAAAAAAAAAAATATTTGCAACATTATTGACTTATTTTAGAATTTTTCATATTTTTTTCTAAATTTTCAACAATTTAAATTAAAATATAAAAAAAATTGACGTAACTAGTTACGTCACGTATGGTCACGGCGTGACTACGCGTGACATGACTATCTGCCACTATTTTGGTCACGTCACGGTGTGTCACGTATTTCCTTCTCTGGTCCACAAGCGTATCAACTTGCTACACAGTTTTTTTTATTTAAATACAAACCACAGAAGATCCGGATTAATTGTAGAGACAGGATAGGTACACTGTACCAGTCACATGGGCTCCATTAGCGGTGCCATTTACCAACGTTGACTATATTTTAATTCCCGGTACAGTTTGACACTTTCTATTTATATTTCCATTTATATTTCAGCGAGATTCAGATCCAACTAATCAACCAACCACGGTGCGTGGACCAGTCTTAGAATCTAAGAATTTATTAGACCATAATTGACCTCTCTCTGTCTCTCTTGTAATCAATTAATCATCTATAGGTGATTAATCATAGATGCAACAGTGAACAATCTAAGATCCATTCCAAAAAAAGAAAAAATTATCAATGATGGTTGTTTAATCTTTCAGCAATGACAACATTTAATGATGTCAAGTGAATAATACTTCTTGGACAGCAATCATATCACATTAATAATCCGGTTATTGATAACTTTTAATTTTTTTTTATTTGTAAGTTAGTTTATTGGGATTTTTTTTTTCTTTCAAAAGATGTTAAAAATTGTAAAATAAGTGAATATTATTGGTAACAGCAGTTTGATACATTCTCTTGAACACATGGTTTATAGTGAAAAAAATTGTTAATTGGGAAAAAAAATGCGAACTAATTTAGAGTTAACAAGATGATATATATATATTTGATAAATATAGCTAGAAAAGGAAAAACATAATGTGACTCATTATTTAGGTGATGTGATGTGACTAAAATAGTGGATAACAGTCACATCACACGAATAATCACACCGTGACTGTACTAATCTTTCGCGAAATATGACTAATTACAGTTAATTATTGTCTTCAAATTGAATTTAGTTAAAAAAATAATAATAAAAAATGTACTAAAAATAAAAAATATTACAAAATGATTATAAATTTATAATTAAGAAATAATATTTAAAAAGTTAGTCACATAACATGTGACGTGACATAACTAAGATGAGAAAAAACAGTCATGTCATGTGATATGTGAGAGTTATGTTACACAACTAATAAACCAGGTTTATAAAATAATTTTGTGTAACTTAACTTTAATTTCATGCTAATAAAATAGACTTCACTGTCTTTTTATCAAAAAAAAATGTCACGTAACTAACATACGTAATATAACTAAAAACGACATTACGTAAAAAAAAAAATGTCATGTAACGTGACATTACTTATATAACCGAAACTTAATATAACCGAAACGACATCACTAATTTTTTTCTTTAAATTTAGCTCATATACTATATTAACATTTCATTTGATATGTTAATGTTTGAAATAATAATTTTCGATATTCGAACAGTAATTCAAGCCATTCTACTCGAGATCTAATAACAATATAATCATGTACGTGTATCTATTCGTAATGTTCATAATATCGCATAATTTATTTGTATGTTTACACATATCTTATGCAATCATGATATAACGGATCCAGTCATACGATGAGTCGGTGACTTTCTTTCTCAACTGCATTGCATTTATTTATTTCTGACAAAGAAAAGTAAAGAAAAAATAATACTCTATATAATTTCCCCATAATTGACCACCGACAAAGCTTTCCTTACAGTTCTCAAAGGACACAAAAATCATGACAATTACTTTACCAGAAAGCCCAAAAAGAGGAGGAAAAAAAATATAATAACCAAAACGCAACAACCAATTAATTATATTTACCATTAACATTTCTTAAGCCCAAAATCATGACCATTAATTACTTTACTAACTAATATTTATCCTCTCAACTCCATGCTCCATTTCATCAATGAAAATCAGAGCAAATTTGATCAATTCCTAGAAAGGCAAGCTCTTGGTCTTGTTTAAATGCTCCGGTGGTGGCATGATTTCCTCCGGCAAGTTTGCGCGCCTCGCAATGCGTCTCATGTTACAATGCAGGCTTTGTTGCACCAACTGCTTCACTGCCTTCTGCTCATTGCTCATATCTTCTGTCCCCTCTTCAATTGTTATCTTGTACTTGCCTTCCATTGCTACCGGTGCCGACACTGCGAAGCTACCGTTCGATATCTCTTTCCCTTTCTTTGATTTCAGCATTTCAAGCATTCTCGATGCTCGTTTTTGCGCTAGGGGAGTGCCCATCAGTGTCAGCTCTAGTAGTGCTCCCGAAATCCTGGCTTCCGCCATTATAGCACGATCGGCATGCGATTTATGTGCCATTATCATAAGTATATAAGCAGATTTCTCCTGGCACGACGGAGAATCTAACCATCCGAGCACATCTATTAGTATCTGAAACGATTCATGTGCTCTGCTCAGATGATGCCTCGCCTCCGATGAGGAAGCAACCAGGTTAGAAAGCGTCGCTAGTGCATGATCCGTCACATTCATGTCACCGATCGATGCAAGTAACGAATCGATTATGCCGGCCTCAATGAGATGTTGAGAATTTGCAGACACAATCGAGAGGTTGAAGAGAGCACGCAATGCATCCTGTCTCGAGTTCTTGTTTTGCCGCAATGAGTTGATCAAGAATGGCACGGCTCCTGACGAACCGATGATTTGTTTATTCGCGTCTAGAGCACTCAAGCTTAGGAAATTCGCCACGATAGCTTCAGACAACTCGGGTTGTATCAACCCGAGCATTTTATGCACGGCTCCCGCTTTCACAATCACCGCCTTGTTTCTGGCACCACAAATCAAAACCAAAACAGAGAGATCAGTATCCTAGATCTAAGATATGAAAAAAAAAAAAAAAAAAAAAGACAAAGCGAAGCACTTACAAGTCATTTCCAATTGCAAGATTTAGAATAGCATAGAGTGCTGCGATCTGAGAATCAATGTGCAACTCAGCATCCAGCATTCCGACCAAAGGAGGAATCGCTCCGAGCATTGCCAGTGTTTCTCTTGCATCAGCATCTTCCTTCGCCATCCTTCGAATCTCCACCGCTGCTTCTCTCTGACAATCTCCATCAATCTGATGTAGCGCTGACACGACCTTTTCGAACTCCTCGATATCTTCCTCTGATTTCATCTCTGTATCAACCGTGTCCCCCTCGTCAGATCCCGACTCCGATAGTTCCTCTGTTATCAGCTCTCCTAATCGATCCGACTTCACCACTGGCGGCTTAAATGCCGCCACCTTTGCTCTCTGTTTGGTAGAAACAGAGCATCCGCCGCATGTGAGCGCTTCTAGAAGCTTTCGACGGAGAATAGCGGCGGAGAATCTGGTCATTCTTGATTACTAGGAAGCGTCACATCGGAGAAGATGATCTAGAAAGTAGAGAAAAAGAAAGAGAGAGAGAGAGAGAGAGGGAATGAAGAAAGGAATTGGGAACGTGATTGCTAGCGGGGGGAGCTTAGAGGGGAAGAGAAGTCTCGGTCGTATATTTTGGATTTTAGTGAATGAACTTCCTTCGTACTGATCCACTCGTCAGTCGTCACTCTGATTATTTTATATTAATAGGGAGGGATAATTCCATCTGTATCCCTCGAAATCTTGAAATTACGTATTCTTCTTGTAAAATTCATAATATTATACCAGGAGAGTTCAAATGACTCATATTTTTCATAGCTCATATTCTTTATATCTGTTTTTTTAATATCAGAACAATTGATCCGAACTACTTAAAATGATCTTCATATTAAAATATGTTCGGATATCAAATTTTATATTTTTTTGTGATTTTATAACTATTTAAAACTATAGTAAAAAAATTCAAAAATTATAAAATGTTATCTCGATACAGATTTTAATAAAAAGATCATTTTAAATGGTTCATATTGATTCTTTATATTTTAAAAACATATTAAAAATATGATGAACAGTGATAAATGAAAGATGTGATATATTTTAACCATCCTAATATATTATTTACCCTTCTAAATTTTAGAAACTCAAGAATTTATCTAATTTATTGTTTTTACTAAAACTAATTTTAAATTATTAAATTTTCATTTAATCCTTCATTAAAAAATAAAAATATGCAAGTTATGTAAACAAAGATATTTTGTCTTCACGGTTCGTGAGATAAATTGTTTATTTTTTAGGAGTAAATATAATATTATAATATTTAGAGAGATAAAGTAAGAATTTTGAGGCTTTTGACTGACATACAAGAAATTGCCCTTATTTATATATTGGCGCGAGTCTTGAGGTGTTCTACTCTTCTCTGTTATTTTTCTTCGTCCCGGTTATTTGTGTCCAGGTATTATAAACTATTATTTATCCTCTGTGGCGGATTCTTCTAACATACTATGTCAAGGCATTCTAGACAATAATAGCTTTGAGGCTGGCTGTCAATGCACATGGTAGAGAGCTGCAGAAGATCATTTTACTTTTTACTTTTTTTGAGGGATTATATTTGTCGTTGTGTGAAAAGAGACCAGGATATGATGTTAAAATAGCCACAAGGCCACAAGACCCGGCCTATTTTGCATCTCTCTTTAGTACTGTACCTAACCTGCTACAGTGGACTTTGATTTATGAAAACAAGGTAACAGTGGACTTCATTTTATTATGGCATGCACCATTATTTATGCACTAAGGTTTAGATGTTACACAGTAGGGGTGGCAAAGAAAAGCTCCTGGCTCGTGGTCCGATTACGGCTCATATTTGTTTCGCTCGCTAAGAGTTTGCTCGTTATTGGACCGAACTGTTAACGAGCTAGCTCGTTACTAGTTCGGTTTAGAATTAACGAGTTTGAGCTGGGACCTAACTTGCTCGCCAGCTAGCTCGGCTAGGCATCAGTTTATGAATTTATGTGCATTTTATACTATCAAGCTCGGTCCAAAAAGATTTGTAAAATTTATTTTATTCTTAAAACAAGGTCCAGCCAGACCCAATAAGCCAGCTCGTGAACTAGCTTGGGCTAGCTCGTCACGAATTTGAGCTGAAGTTTTAGTTCGGAAGTCCTAGGTCTAGTTAGCTCGGTCCAGGCTCGGTCCAGAATTAACGAGCTGAGCTAAGGCCCAGCTCAGCCCTAGTTACATTGTACAATATAAGGACTTTCTTGTTACAGTTTTAAAAATTTATTCTATAAATTTCAAATTTCAATTTGTAGCATTTGAAAATTTATTATACAAATTTCAAATTTCGATCTAAGTAGCTCAGTTATTTGATTATATAATGAACTTGTAGAATACCAATTTCACTATTTTTATGAAAGATAACAAAAATAGATTAAAATATTGACATTTTTTGTCATCTTTCACAAATAATAAAAAATAGTAAAAAAAAATTCAAAATTAGTAAAAATTGGTATTCTGCAGATTCATTATATAATCAAATTACTGAGATACTTAGATCGAGGTTTGAAGTTTAGATAATAGATTTTTGAGCCGTAGCACGGAAGACCTTATGCTATCCATAGCACCTAAGTCTTACTCTTATTTGTATGTGGTCAACAACTGGCATGTAAATGCATTGATTTTTTGTTTTTCCAAAAATAAAATTAGTATTTTTAATTTTAAATCATTGGTATTTAGTAATAAAAAATATGGTATGCCAATGCCAATGACGCTAATTATTAAATTATAATCAAATTAATTAGTAAGTAAAAATGACCTCTAAAGCAAAATAGCCTTCATATTAAATTTTTAGGGCTACATATTTTTCTTCATGTATTTTCCTTGCACAAAATAACTTACTATCTTTTATAATTTTGTACTTCTATTTTTTTTGGCACTTTGTACTTCTATTATAGTGCTTGAATATTGTGGTTCAAAAGTGTTTTTGTGTGCATTAAATTGTAGTACCTGAAGGGGAGGAGCAACAATTAAATAATGTCCCTCACTACTGTTTTGTGAAAATAGCTAATTTATAATGCAAAAAATTAATAAATAACTAATTTAACCTATTTACAATAGGTGGAACTATTTTGATCGTACAAATTTTATTTTTCAGTGTTAAGAGAATTCTTTTTTCCTTTATTTCAATTTTGTTCTTATTAAGTACTTTTTATTTTTATGTAAAATTGATTGTGTTGTTATTAAAGACAATATTTAATGCATTAACAATTAAAATAATTTATTTTTGAGTAAATATGATATTATAATATTTAGAGGGAAATATAAGGGTTTTGCGGTTTTTTAGTGGCATGCATGAAATTTCTCTATTACTATGTTGGCGCGAATCTTGAAGTGTATAACTCTTCTCTGTAATTTTTCTTCGTCAGGTAAATTGGAATTCGCATCCTCTGAGATATCTCAAACTTTGCGTGACTTTTTGGAATGTCTCAATCGTTCATATACATTCTGCACAAATCGCAAAGCTCAAATAATACTGGCCCCCTACGTTTCCCCGAATAACCACCGGACACGTCGGTCACGCAAAAATTGAGATATCTCAGAGGATACGCACCCGGTAAATTGTGTCCAGATGATGTAAGCTATTCAAGATCCTCTGTGGCGGATTCATCTGACATACTATGTCAACCATTGGAGACGATAATAACTTGGAGGCTGTATATGAGACCCACAAGTTGCATTGTTACATTGTACATGGTGGTGGACTGTAGAAGATCATTTTCCTTTTTACAATGGGATTATGTTTGTCTTCGTGTGAAAAGAAGCAAGAGATGATGTGTAAACTGTATCTCAAAGAATTCAGAGTAGCTTCGATGCCCATCAGATCTACTTTGGTTCGATGGGTGAAATGATCATTTGATTGCATCAAAATCCATTCTACGTATTTAAAATCCGTATAACTCTATTTTAATTTTCTTGTGCATTTATCTTAATGCTAATTGTATAATGTTAGAGTTAATTGAACCTAAAAATAGGTCAGATACCCATCAGACCTACTCTTATCTCATTTTTAAAATACCCACAAGACCCGTCCTATTTTGCATCTCTATCTTTACTGTACCTGCTACTGTGGACTTTAGTTTATTATGGCATCCACAAGGAGGGCGAGTATCCTCTACAGAGTTTTGTAGTGCGGAGCTGATCGGACGGTCCAAATTTATTCTCAGCCGGTGAGTGTTTGGGATGATGGAGGGGACAATATTAATTTTGCTTTGAGATTCGTGCCAAAATCTTATTTGGTCCGTCCGATCAAAACGAACGAACTAGATTAAAAAAACTGTAGGTGCGAAGCTTCGCAGAGGATGTGATGCATCCACAAGGATAGGGAGATGAATCTGCAAATTTCAAAGTTTTTTCAGCACAAATCTAAAAAAAAATCTTTTTTATGTGCAAATTTCAACAAATATCAATGACTGAGATCAAAATAACATATTCCTGTTACTCCTTTGGAATAACAGTAGATTTATTTTCCAAGGATAGTGACAAATGAATACTTTGGGTTTGATTCGGTTGGGTAAAAAATTCGTGATTCGGATATAATTTGAAAATAATTCGGGAATGATTTGATACAACAAGGAAGCAAAAAAAAAAATCCCAAAAAAATATTTCCTTGTTTTTTTGCATTTTTTTCACGAATAATTCGTGATTCGCGTTTTATTTGTGAATAAAACATATTATACTTTTTTGCATTTTATTCGGAAACATAAAAAAAAAACAAATAAAACATGAACTATTCACACATTTATCGCGTATATTGTTACTATGTCCACAAGTACAATACTTGTGTATGGTCAACAACAAGTAAACGCATTAATTTCTTGTTTTTCCAAAAATATTTCAATTTTAAATCATTGGTATTTAGTAATATAGTAAAATATGGCATGACAATTAAGCTAGTGATTAATTTATAATCAAATTAGTAATTTAAATGATCTCTAAAGCAAAATAGATTTCATATTCAATTTTTGGGGTTACATTTTTTTCATGTATTTTCCTTGCTTAAATTAACTCCCTATCTAAATTTTATGATTTTGTACTTCTATCATAGATTTATAGAGTGTTGTGGCCATTCAAAATAGTTTTTCTTGTGCATTAAATTGTAGCACCTAAAATGTGGAGGAACAATTAAATAATGTCCCTCCATAAGTAACTACTGTTTGGTGAAAATAACTAATTTAACCTATTTACTATGGAGAGGAACTATTTTTACCGCACAAGTTTTTTTTTTTTTTAAAGCTTCACTGAAGCTGCAAATCTGTGAGAGGATTTGAACTCTCGATATTTGGATAACTAAAGTTCTAGAATTTTTTCTTCTAATCAGCTGTACCACTACCTTATCTGACAAATTTTATTTTTTAATGTTGAGAAAATTACTTTACCTTTATTCCAATTTTGTTCTTAATAAATACTTTCTATTTTCATGTAAATTGTTCGTGTTATTATTAAAGGCAATATGTAATCCATTAACAATTAAAATAGCTATGTTATTTTATTTCAACTAAAACCATAATTGAGAAATGAAATTTGGGGCTACATTTTCTTTTCATGCATTTTATGATTTTGTACTTGCAAATAGTAGTGCTTGAATATTGTGGTCATCCAAAAGAGTTATTCTTGTGCATTCAATTTAGCACCAAAAGGCGATGAGCAATAATTAAGTAATGTTCCTTCTTAAATTAAACTTGCTACTCCACCTTAAGTAACTATTGTTAATTGGTAAGAACAATTAATTTAATCTTTTTACTATACAGTAACTTTATCTGTAACATCTCCTTTACCTTAAACTCCCTTTATGCATAAAATTCAACTAAATAATATGGTTTGTTTATTATTCCTTTTACCTTAAAGTCCCTTTTTCATTCAGCATTAAACATTTTCTTTTCATGCATTTAATCTATAATAATATGGTTTGTTTTTAATTTCTAAAATCCTCATAAGAGACGAACAAATACTAACATATGACTTTTACTTATCTGTGAACTTGTGCTGAATGAAATATTATTTTTGTTGCTAGAAATAGCTTCTAAAATATATTAATTTATAACATATTTCGTGCATCAAAATGACTACTTTCATGAATTATAATATCACCAAACTAACTATTATATTTCAAATTTTATCTGTTACTAACAGAACATTTACTTTTGATAATTTTTTAGAACAACAAGTTTTAAGTGAAACTAAAATCAAAAAATAGTTGAACTAATTGAAACGGCTTCTTAGTAATTTCTTTTGTTTCTATATAATTTTATTTTTCTGCAACTTTTCAGTTTTATGACTTGAATTTTGGGGCATTGACTTAGAGTGAGAAAAATGGCATAGTGGAGCTGGCTCCGAACGGTACAGCATGTGTGGCTGTTTTGTGTCGTGATTCGTGTGTCCCGTGCCGTGACCATCCTTTGAAAATTTGGCACGACATTCACACGAAAGATCCATCACGGCATAGCACTGTACGCGGTCACACGAGTCACCCGAAAAAAATAACAAAATTTATCAAATTTGACTAACATTAGACCGAATTGGATCAACATTGTTACAAAATTGCACGAAATTTGTACCAATTTTTTCTGAATACAATGTTTGCAAATTGTACAGTATGATATCTTCCAGTTGTACGCAGTACCAGTACACCCCGACTGACTGAGATGCATGGTTCACGAACACTTAGCATGCAAAATTAATGGATGTCTTTATGGTATTCTGCTCTGAACTACAACCAACTTTCGCCATGTAATTTCAACTCGGTCATCTCCATTTGTAATAAATTAGTGGCTTATGAGCTGCTACATCTCAGCAGTTCCAAGGCATCTCCAAATAACAACGAGACCTAAGCAAATACGCAGATTGATCAATATGATGCAGATGTTATTTAGTTTTGCTTACAAAATTAACTGATAATGGTGATCATGATGATGACACTACAAGAATTCCGGGCTTCCGCGAGGCTAATGATATGCATCTACCACGAAAGTTGAATTAGCCTCGCGGATGAGTTATTACTGAGGCTAATTCAATTGGGTCGGCAATAATGGAATGACATGCTTGGGGATAAAGAGGCATTTGATAGGCTAATAAATTAGCCTGGCAGATAAGTTATGCACAGTAGCAAAAACAATTATTGGAATAAGTTAGCCTCGAGTTTAAGCTATGCAGGGTACCAAACAATTTGAACTTTGGGGTGGGCATATTTATAGTAAATTCCGGGCCTAAATATATGCACGGTAATAATATGTGACAGAAGAGAAAATAATTACCATCTTTCATAAACAGAAATAATATGTTTTTATACAAGGGAATAATATTTTTTTTGTTTTTCTTAGAATTTAATTAATTAGCATCTCTATGAGTGCATAGAACCTGAAAATGATTATATTTCTGCGCCAATGTATTAACGACAAACAATAAATTAATTTAGAAATTATAAATACTTGAATCCGAATGCTTAACAGCCAAAAATATTAATCGAGCTGTTTGACAAAATAAATGTACTAATTAGGCACATCTTCTTCTTCACTTTCAGACCCATTGTCGCCAACGTTAACATCTGATTCTGTGTTACTGCGAGATCTTCTAGGTGCTACTGTGAGATCTTCTGGATCCATCGGGTCTAGAACACCTTGTCGTACCAAACCAGAAGGTACATCTAGTTCGTCTCCCGCAGAAACCACGTAGTCGCAGCTCTGCATCTCGTCTTGAAAAATATTAAGCTCTTCTGTTTCCCCTGCATGACTAAAATTTGGCTTGCGTCTTGTCTTGTAAGGTACCCACCAATCAGATCGATTAGGAGATGCATGCGGTAGGTAAACTAGAATTGCTTGGCATGCCAGGCAATAGGGGTCATAATTTCGAAGTCTAGATTTGTGGTTGACCTCAACAAGACCATGGTTCTTATCTACCTTGACTCCATTTATTGGGTCAAACCAAGTGCAGTTGAATAGCACAACCTTGCCACCACATCCTGAGTAATGTAACTCGACTACCTCTTCTAGAAGTCCATAGTAGTCAATACTGCCCTCTCCTCGGATGCAAACCCCGCAGTTGTCCGCTGATTTGTGCTGGCCGTATGACCTGGTGTGAAATCGGAAACCATTGATGTCATATGCACCATAACATTTGACATGTTTATCAGGTCCAAGACAAATGTTTTTCATATGCGTGTCGGTAACACGATCGATTAGCAGTTTCTTCCTTATCCATTCAGGGAAATTTTCACCCCAGATTCGCTCCCGAACTGCTGGATTCCGATGATTTCCTAAAAATTCTGCATCAAAGGCACTGAAAAATATGCAGTGAAATAAAATTAAATATCAGCTGAGAAGAAGTTTTCTATGGTATGGGGGTAGTACAATTATTAAAAAAGTAACTGTGGTTGATTGGAACTTAGTATGTGCTTAATTTGGACACTACAAACATTGACCTTCTTCCTAAATGGTGCTATAGTTTTAGTGATCCTCACATGTATTACCGGTATAAATTTTTAATGGTTGTTGATTCTGAATTGGAAATATGATTCTCAGATGGTACCTTCCAGCATACTTTCAGCTTTTGTGCGGTATTAGTAACATCAATAGATCGATGTAGTAGAAGTTGTCAGGTACAATACAGGACAGTGTATGGGGGCTTCATGCACAGTGTATACACATTTATTTTAGTTAGTGATTTATTAGTAAGGGGTCAAATTAATCTGAATTTCAGAAGACAAAAGACAGGGACATTTAGGTTAATATGACAGCAGCTGTCAGAACAATTAAACACAGTTCATTTATATGGGCTAGCTCCATCTGGTCAATTTTTTGTGCATTCCTTGCATAAATGTGGTAGGAGTTTTGGGGAATAACAAAATGAAGAGTTCAATATCCGGTTTTAGTTAACGAGAATGAGGCAGAGGTTGAGCCCATTGTTGAAGAACCACAAGGCCCCCCACCTGCAATTCCACGCAGGAGACGCGGGGCAAGTGAGACTCAGAAGGCACCCATGAGAGAAGGCCAGACAAAACCATTTGTCAAAGTTGTCCGCGACAGGAAATTAACTACTGTTGATCCTGAGGGACACGTACGACTGATCACTACCATTGGAAAACTTGCATGTGGTCGGATGTCATTCCCATGCCGGAGCTACCACGATTTTAGCCGTCATGACAAGCTTGAATTCCACGCTGACTTCTTGGTTCCTTTCATTTCCATTTTGTTCTTGCTCAATATGTCTGCATTTTGTTAACTAATTGTTTTTCCTTGCTATTTACATTATTATATTTTTTGTGTAGTCACGATACCAGTGGATGCAAGGCCAAGACCCACGTGAAGGCATAATTGCACTCGATAATGTAGCTGGAGAGCGTTATTCTCAGGAGCTACACCTACGGAGGAAGGATGCCATAAAAATATATGGCGACAACAAAATTTTGTGGAAAACGGTTGTCCCTCACTGGTGCAAGTTTCCACAGTTCTGGGAGGGTTTGTGCGATTATTGGAACACACCAGAATGGAATCAACTGTCTGCTACAAACAAAAATAACCGAACTGTGGGGGGACATTTGGTGCACCATCACTCGGGCAACCGGCCAACTTTCAGAACAAAGGAGATGATGGTTGGTCTTTACACAATATATTTGACTAAATTATCAAACAAGAAAAGAAAAAAAAACAAAACAAAAGAAAAGTGAAAAAATAAGAAGAAGAGAAAAACAGGAAGGCTTTGATTAAGAAAATTAGAGAAATGATGAGCCTTTCACTCTTTTTTTTTTGGTAAACTGAAACCCAACTAATTGTAGTTCTGTTTTTCCAATTGCAACTCTCTCTATATATATAGAAAGAAGCTAACAATGGAGTAGAACCATCAGCTTTTGACCTCTTTCGAGAAACAAAGTTACCAAAGTCGGTGCGAAAACTCCTGGCAACCGGAGTGGCGGTAGATGATGCAGACTTGCCATTCCCGACTACTAGAGCAAAGGATATATATGTATGATACAATTAATTAATTATATTAAAGAACATTAATTCTTTTTTTGTTAATTTTTTAATTCAAGCTTCAGTCAAGAAGTAAAATTTTATACTTGGTAAAAATCTTATACTAGCTATGGTTGTCCACTTTCCCCATACAGGATAGAGCAGTCCAAATGCGGGCTGATGAAAACTATGCAAGAGTGGACCACGAAAAACTATTTTGGCTTGCAAACGACAAGAAATTAACACATGGACATGTGTATGGTCTATCAGACTGTGTCTCAGAAGATAGCCTGACCACAATGAGGAGGCGAAACAGTGGCAGGCATGCTTATGGAGGTCAATCGTCGGTAATATCGGAACAAATGCTGGATGCTGACAATGTGCCAAGGTTCACACAAGCAGAACTAAATGCACTGTTGGAAGAGCAGCGAGTGCAGGCTGAGACACGTGATCGAGAGCGCGCTGCAGAGTTGGAGTACCACCGATATCTGGTGGCTAATTTGTACGAAACCCTCGGCCAGCCGTTGCCAAGTCGACCGGTATGTAATATGTTAATAATTTTGCACAAGTACTTACATTACCATTGCAACTCCAAAAAAAAGGGATTAAAATCAGAGACGTCTCCTTGTTGATTAGGTGTTGTTCCAGTTAATGGATAATGAATGCAATGTTGTGATGCAGCTTGGAGGCTGGTACCGGCATTTTTTGAGTTACTGATAAACCAGTACAGTTTACCAGGGACCAAACTGTAAAGTTTAGAGATGCCGAGGTTGTGTAACTGTTGTACACATTAAATACCAGTATGTTATATGAACTAATGGTACAATGCTGAATTTATTCTTTACAATGTATTAATATCAACTTGTGAATGTCCTGTTTTAATTACAATGTATTAATATCAATTTGTGAATGCCCTATTTTTAAAACAGTGGTTGACTGTTGCTGTAAATTAATACTTTGGTTTGTTTTAAAACAGTGATCATAACATATATTGGTTTTTTTTTTTTTTTTTTTTTTCTCAAATGCAGGGTCAGACTAGCAACCCAGTTACAGACCCGGCTCTGGCTGACCTGGAGGGTCATGTTGACCCTGCTTCTAACACTATTGATGAAGTATTGAATGGTGATTACTATTTCAACAATGCTATGTGATTGCTCCAATGAATTAACTTTAATTATCTGTTATTTTTGTGTGATCATCCTTATTTTGTGGTCTTGCTGACCTTGTCTAATTAGATGTAAGATTAAATTCCACGTACGATGAATATGTTACTGTTGAACTAGGCTATTAAGAACTTTGTATTAGGTATGCTACGCTATTAAGAACTGATGTGATGAAATTATATATATTTGCTAATTTAATTTGTTTGTCTGTGTTAATGTTGTATTCTGAATTTAGTGCGATGAATAAAAATGGATTGGTACCGGATAATATTAAATCACCGATCAGCATATTCACATTTAATTAACATATTTTTGTCTATATTTCAGCCACAGTAAAAACGTAAATTGTGATAATATCATTTTAATTATACATGGTAAAAATATTAGAATATTAAATTATGATGAACTCATTTCCGTCGTACTGTTATACATGGTAAAAACTGTATTGTCCATTTGTCCTTGAGTTGAACTCATTCCCGTCAATAACCTATGCATGGTAACAATGTAGAGTCGTTAGGATAAACTCCATTCCCGTAAATGCCTCATACATGGTAAAAATGTAGTGTCCATAGGATAAGCTCATTTCCGTCAACAAAATTTACATGGTAAAAATGTAGAGTCCTTAGGATAAACTGAATTCCCGTTAATGACTTCTACATGGTAAAAATGTAATAACCTCGCTGAAAATGCCCCTTCGAGAGGATATTTCTGACAATTATTTTCCCGCTGTTTTCGCGCTAAGCACATTGACGACGATTCTGTATCGCAGATGATTCTCTTTGCTCTCGGGGATACTCCAGAGTGGGCGGACGACATCCACTATTGCAAGGAGCGATTGCTTGGCAGAAAATTTGATTTAGCCTCGTCTATACGTATCCACGTGGAATCCTTGGCGATAATATTATCCGCTATGGGAGCAATACGAAGGATAGTAATTGTGAGGTGATAAACTCGTGGTTGTATATGTACAACGCAAATATCTCGACATTGACCCTTTTTCCTAGCCTCGCGGAAGCCCGGAATTCTTGTTGTGTGACAGCAGCAGCAGCACCAATAACAACAACAACAACAATAATATTAATATATTTTTTTTCTTATGAACCCATGCATCACATCTTTGTGCATGTAATCTAAACAGTGTTGTGCAAACACATACGTTCAAACTTCATACTGATTAACTTGCAAGCATCCAATATCTCTATATTAATTTCTTGAGCTCCGATATATGAATGGATGCATTTAGATTTCAAGTATATTTTTCCTATTTATTTCCGAAAATAGAGATGTTTTTAGTAAACAAAGGACTTTTCAGTCAGTCTCTTATACAGTCATTCTCTGTCCGCTGGCATTATTTTGGTTTCACACTGCATGTCTATGCATGGTACTGATACTTGATCTTGTTTTAACTGTCACTGGTACGGGTACTGGTTTTTGGCTCTGACTGGTACTGGATTGCGCCTCACTGATACACTTCCCTTACTGATACTGTTCTTGCCATGCACTGGCTTCTCTCTGGGTTGTACATTTTCTCTAATGCTTGTAAAGTATGGGTTGGTACCGTATGTACAATATCTACTAATAACCAATATTGTCTATCTGTACTTTTGGCTTTTTCTGTTTTTGACTTTTTTTTTTCTTTTTCCTTGGGTTTTATGGGTGGTTGATTCTTTTATATGTAATTTATAACATATGCTGGTACTGCTACTGTTTTTTGACTTTTTTTCGTTTTCTTTTACATAGTTTTTGCTACTGTTTCTTTTAGTAGTAGTAGGGGGAGTAGCAGTAGCAGTACCAGTAGGATGTGTGGATTGTAGTTTTCAAATTCACTAACTTGAGCACCATATAAGTATAACATATAATAACCCTTTTAGTTCAAGTAATTCGTCGAATACTTTGATGACAGTCAAATATCAAATAATTATCAATCATAAATTGTGGCCTTCAAAATATATCATACATAGATTTCAATTGTAATTATGGCACATATATTTTCAAACTGTTCCATCGCAATATTTTTGAACATTCTTGGTTAGACATGCATTAATTATGTATGATCATTATTTTGCGAACTTCTTTACCAGATTGATTTTGCAGATAAGAAGAATAGGTTTGCCAAAATAATTATTGTATGAAATGAATACTTATTGCACTTGAGTTTGAATTCTTAAGAGGTGCATGTTTTGGGTCAAATTAGACAAAATATACTACTTTTTGTAGTGTTTTCCAAATTTTCCAAAATCTTATTTTCGGTATACAACGAGTTAACGAATCCATAATCACAGAAACAAAAAGTTTTTTCTTGTGGCCACAAAGCAAAACAATTGACACACTAATATTTCAACAATAAATTAGAGCAAGACTCTCAAGTACCTAATAAATCTGAAAACTTTACTTGTAGCCACAGAGGAAAACAATGATATAAATAAACTGAAAGTTACAAGAGTTGATCAGAAAATTAAGAAAGCATTGTCAACAGTTGCCACAATTTGAAGGAACATATTTCTTCAAAGACAACAAGCTATGCACATGCAGACTGCGCAGTAAACGACTATTCAAATTGTTATGTACTTGCTTATCCAATCTTTTATCATATCTATCCAAATAGCAAACATTTTGGGAGTCATCTAATAGTGAAGCCAAGAACATTCTATTATACATAGCAAAAGATGCTCTTCCCTGATGCAAGATAAGATCACCCAAGAAGCAAGAATCGGATTCTGACATGCGCACAGCAATTGGGTTGCAAATAGAGGCACGCCTCATCCAAATATCTTGTGCAACATCTTGAAGCTCCCAAATTGACATATATTTTCTCTCGTGCCAATACATGAAAATAAGGTTTCCTTTCACTTCAGATAGAATTATCTTGTATGACATCACGTCGGGTGGGAGATCAATTATACCTGATTGCTCAGTAGCTAGATCTAACCATAAAACCGATGAATCAAAGATATTAATCCAAAAAATTACCCCGTTGGCAATAATCGGGCTGACTAAAATTGGAATTCTGATGTTTATGGTGATTTTTTTCCACGACCAAGATGATAATGAGAAAACAGCGCAATGTCCTAATCTCAGAGAATTATTTTTAGAATAGATACACACAATTTTGTATTCATCCATTGATGGAATAAACCCTATGTACACAGCCTCGTAACGATAACCTTTGTCGTCATCTGAAATTAATGAGCTTGGCTCTGGCAGAAGCACGCTCTCTTTGGTCAATGGGTTATAGAGAACAATGTCTCTGTCACAATTAGTTTTATAAATGCAAACAATACCATTGCAAGAATCAGATATCTTATAATCGAATCGCATAGGTTCTGGTAGTGACTGAAGATCGATCAACAACTTATGATGGGGCTGCGTGGACCCATCAACGGTCTCTATGTGTGGTACACCTTCTTGAAAGTTTGGGAAGTATAAGATGCATCTGTAACGAAGGCCTCTGCGGTCAAAATGTTTTGTCGCAAAGATGGGGTCATGCATCCATCTGTTCCACAACTTGCATGTTGCTTGAAATCTAACGAGTGACTTCCCAGGAAGCCATGTTAATATCTCCTGCTGGACATCATGAGGGAGATAAGGAGATTCTATCTCTAAATCAGGCTTTTCTTGCTTGTCCATAATATTTGAAGCTAACAAAAGGAGTCATAATTATGTTAGAGAATGGAAAAAATAAAAACAAATGATTGTAATTGTATTGTATTAGATGATTTGTCTGATCTTAAACACATTTTTATAGGCTACGCCAATCGATTGAGGAGCAAGAAAACTTAAATAAGAATACAATCCTACAAATTCTACAAATAATATCCGGCTATAATATCCGATTGAGGAGCACTGTAAATGTACGTCATTGGATTTGATAGCGTTCTGGATTCGAATCTGGGCTTTTCCGGTTTATTACATCTGACATCCTGGTCCCACTAGTCAATATCTGCCGATCCTTAACCCTTTTTCCGCATAGTACGGCCCAAACAGTACTGGCCCAAACAAACATCCTGCTTATTATTCCATCTGGTGATTCTATTTTCTGAAGTATAATCTATTAATAGTTTTTTTTAAAACTTTGACAGCGGTTGTCAAATATAATTTTTCACAATCCATTAATAGTTAATACATGGAATTGGTGGTGCTGTGATGGGTATCAAATACAGTCGGATGATAGGTTTAAACTGTCTGATTCGCATCAAAACATTAGGAAGAAAACATTCCTCCAACATCTCTCAGACAAGCTAGGTCCGATGGCTTCTATCACCGTCTAATTCGCTTTAAAATTCGTGCGCTATACTTTAATATATGTGCGCATACGTTTTAATATACGTGCACAAAGATCTTAAAGCGAATTGGACGGTGATGGAACCCATCAAACCCAGTTTGAGTCCAATGGGCATCGGACCCAAGCTCGTCCCCAGACAATAAACACAAACTGGGACTCGAGGAGCTTTTACATTTTGTACAAATTTTGATAAGAGGTTAACTTGAAAACCCTTTTGAAAGAAAAGCTTAAGAACGAACTCAATTCTTATTTTAATACTCATGGACTATATTGGTGAAAATGAAGGTTCAACAATTTAATTTTCAAAGAACAATTAATTTTTTTTTCTTTCTAAAGTTGTGGTACTAATTTATTACATATGACAGTCTAATAACAACTTGATTTTCCCAAATATAGTTCAACGAACTAAAAACTGAATCTTCCCTTATATACATCATTGGGGTGCATTTGATTGGAGCAAGAATAAAGCTAACCCAAGAATAGCACTATTCTTTTGAGCTAATACACATTTGGATCAAGAGTTATCACCTATCCTTTGTTTGTTTTTTTGTGAGTTAGCTCACTATTCTACTAATCCAACAAAACAGCTACTATTCTCAATTTGGAGTTAGCTCACTATTCTCACTAATCCACTCCTCCATCCAAATGCACCTTAATGACTAGAAAGAATTACTGAACTCCTTGAATTATGGCTCCAATATGTACCAAAATTTCATTTTGAGAAGAATATGTACATGACCCAAATGTGGAGAATCGCAACATAAACAAGTGCCAAAATTAGGGCTTTTGGGTTCCTCCTGAGGAAAGGCAGCCCAGCTGAAAAAATGGAGTCCAGTTGATGGATCACTGATCCTAACTGGATGCCTCCAGTTCTTTCTCTGACAGGATATTCCTGTGTTCTGGCGGTCCCAGATTCGATGTCAATGAGGTGGTCTGTGGAATTTGTCCCATCAAGTAATCTTGACACCATCTGCAATGAAAAACAAACAAATGGTGTTGCTTCAATTTGTATTATTGTAATATATATTGTCTTCTGCTAATTCACCTCTGAAAACGGATTTTGAATTTCTTATTTTTTTCTCAGCTTCTAGTTCATGCGACCACCTTACCTTCCATATTTGAAAACAAGTAAATGATACTGAATATTTCTGTAATTGCATCTAAAACGAATGCTTCATAAACATTTCTAGATTATGTTGAGTGAGTTTATGATACTATGCATAGCACAGATTGGTCCGTATTATGGATCAATATCTTCATTTTCAAAGTTAAAATAGCCAATCTGAACCGTTTAACATGATCTCCGACTAAGTATTATATTTTTTAGAATTTTTACTATTTTTTTAGATAGTTAGAAAATCATTACTTATATTGGTCTGGATTTTTTAGATCAAATAATTTTCTACCAATCTAAAAAAGTAGTATTTTTTTTCTAAAAAATGTAAAATTTGAATTACAAGTACATTTTCATATGGAGAACATATTGAACGGTTCATATCAACTGTTTGGACTTCGAGACTGGTGATATTGATCCATAATAAAGACTAATTAATGTGCGCTATGCATAGTACCGTAGCCTCACTCCTGTTATGTTTTGTGTCGGTTATGGCATGAATATTCTCTGTAACATATTGAAAAATTTGCTCCTAACTGTATAACAATTTTCTTTTTTCTTTCTTGAATTTCACCTAGCAAAGACAACTAAAATCAAGAAAACACAGGAAAACATAGGAATTTACATTATTATAGATTGAATGGTAGACATAATTATGAAATAAACCAAAAGCTCTTGAATGTTACTGTACAACTTGAAAAGAACAAAAAAAAGACAAACCTCAATTCTCAGTAGAAGTGTGGCCTTCTCAGATGAGAGAGCCTCCACCTGACGAGACAATACACAAGCCAGGGAAAATCACATTACAATTTTGTTTAAATATCACAGCTCAAATTTAAGAAAAACTTCTAGCAGTGCAATCTTATAAAAACCGACAACATAACATTCAGTATACTATTTGCAGCTTATTTGTTCTTCGGCATTTTTTAAATGGGAGTCCTACCTGGCTTTGTTTCTGAATCAAGCGATCACTAAGTTGGTCCAGTCTCTTCTCCAGTTCTGTCTCCATTTCAGTTTGATTCTCCATTTCCATCTTTGTCATATTGATGTTTTCTTCAATACTTCTAACCTTACAAATAAAAGCAAGAAATATATAGGCTCTCAAGAATATTAAGAATTTAATTTTCTCTTATTTATATTTGCATATTGCTAAAGGCACAATTATAAGTTGAAAATAACCGACCTTATCCTGCAGTCTTGCAACCTTATCAACTACAAGAGAATACTCTGCATCAATTAGCTCCAATTTGAATTTGCTCAAAGATTTCGACTGCATAAAAAAATTAAAGATGAGTTATTTACTATTACTACTTACAATCTGATGCTAAATTAATGCTCTAAGGGAAGTTACTTCATCTCCTGAAGTGGATCTCGCTTGAATCTTTGACATCTTCCTTCTATACTCTGCATATAAAGCACATATAACAATCCCAATATTAAAACATATAGATGCTAAAAGGAGAAAAAAGAACTCTTGAGGGATACAAGATTTCATTGAAGAGTCTCATGCAGATCTAAGCTGTCTATTTCAGATAGAATGGGTCAGATTAAGTATAACTTCATATTAGTAATATTGGTCAGAATTAGGGGTGTTCATCAGGTCCGGTTAATTGGTTTTAATCCGAACCGAGAGAGATCTGATTAAACAGTTTGGCTTTTACCATTAAATGGACCGGTTCGGTTCATTTTGTAAAACCGGTTTAATTGTTCATTTAGAAAATTTTAAAACCAGTTAGACCGAACCGACCGAAATTCTGAAACCCGTCCCCTGTCTGAACCAAACATTTAAAATAATTCAAAAATTACGACATAATGTATATTGCTTGGTTCGGTTTAAACCGGAAGTCCGAACCAATCAAAATTTTATCAATCTTAAAAAAAAATCAAAATATTAATAAAAAATCTGGTTGATAAGTTTATTTCGGACAGTTCAGTTGTATTTTTGAAAACCAAATAAAACTTTGGTTTGAACCAAACCAAGCTGATGAACACTGCTAATCAGAATAGGCAGGCAAAGTCAAGGCTGGTCTGGACCGTCCAAACTGAAATTGACAGCCCAATTTGTATGGGACTCTCCAATCAAATCTGAGCAATTTGAGAGAGACCAAAAATAAAGAAATAAGTTAACACTCTTGGGCAGTAGTTCACCTTTCTGAGCATGTTCCTTCGATTCAATCTGCTCTCTGAGTTGGGCTACTCTTTTAACCTTTTCTTCAACAAATATGTTTTAGAAATAAAAATGCAGATTAGTAGTCTGACTAGCACAGTATATTAAAGATGTGAATGAATTAGAGAATAAATAGGTTGCTTATTAATGGTCAAAACAATGTGTGCAGTTAACTTGACCTTATTGCTATGCATCAAAGTTGTGTTTGGAGGCCATAAAGCATTACATAGATGTCACATTCATCTCTTACTTGGTGCATTTTTAACATTGAAGGTGAAATAGCAAATGAATAAATGAAGAAATAACACCTACTTCCAATTCTAGATTCCATTGGGTATTTGCAAGTACTTTCGAGAGCTCAGCATTAATAGCCTGGAAAAAAAATGTTACCTCAAGTCATTAACACAGTTGATTTTTTAAGAGGAGAAAAAAAGTGCATGATAATGGATCTTTCAAATTGGATGGAGAAGGCAAGTGTTGATGGTGAATGTGATAATCAAAAGTGAATTTGATGGTAAGTTCAAACTTTTATTACAAATTTCCAAAGCAGGCATAATTTTATCTGCATTTTAAAAAAGGGGAATTTTCAGGGTTAACCCTGCAAAACCTCAAGAATAACACATATACCCAAAAGAAAAGAATATCTAAACAAAGACATGCCATATATATGAAACGATTATCTACATATACCCTCTTCATATAGCTTAAATATGCAAATGAGATGGAAAAGGGTTATCAGAAAATAGTTTCCAGAAACAAGTAGCAGAGAAATGTAGGTGAATGCTCAGATACTTTAACATTGTAAGAGAATGGATAAAAATTTAAGTTTTTCTAGGGTACATAAGAATCTTCTCCAAGTTTTATTTATAAAACATATAGGTAAATAAAATACCTCAAGCTTAGCTACACGAGCAAGAGCTTCCATTCTTGTACTATTATGCCTTTTCTTCTCTAACTCGACAGCCTCTATTGTTTCAGTTGTATTCACCAGTAACAGTGTAGCCTGAAACCAATAAAAGGCAAAAAGGACATAAGAAAAAAAAAAAAAAAATCGCACAAATAACAGTCAAGCTTTGATTAGTCCTTTTGGGTTTAACAATACCCAGAAAAGGTGAAGACAAACACTTTTCTCACTTATCTAAAATTTCTCTTTCTAAACCCTAATTGCTCCTTTTTCAGTGCATTTTGGTAAAATTTCTGTTCCAAAAAAATTACAGAAACACCTTGTTTGAAACCATGAACATTTAACAGAATCTGAGAGATAAAACAATACCTGTTGAGCTTGTTCCCTCTCTCTCTCCTGAAGAACTCTCTCCAGACTCCTCTTCTCCCCTTCCATTCTTGCAACCAATTCCTCCTTTTCTCTAATCGCCTTAGCTGCCAGCTCAGCCAATTTCTCCTCCTTCCTTTTCCTCCTTTCCTCTCTCTTTCTCTTCTCCTCCTCTGAATCATATGAAGAGTCGGAGTTTGATTCACTCTCACTCTCACTGCCAGAATCAACAGCCTTCTTAGTATCCTCTCTCTTCTCTCCTTTACTATCTTTCTCTCTCTTTACCATGCCAGCTCGACTTTGAACTCGCACATTAGGAACCATCTCCCTTTTTACTGGTTTTGAAGGGGTACTGAGAATCTCAGTCCAGTCAGCATCAGCACTGTCAGTTGCTGTGACAGTTAAATTTGACGGTGAAGCAACTCTGCTGCTGTTACCAGAAATGTTACCAGAAACAATAGGTGATTTTTGGGGCAATAATTTTGACAGAGAAGGTTTTTTCCTGGGGAGATTGATGGATTTGGGATCTGTGACAACCTGTTTGGTGGAGTCCGGTACGTCATTGGTAAATAATTGTGGGCCAGAAGGTGGGTCCGGCTGGTCAGTCTTGCCGAGGGACTCAGCTGCTTGCTGATCAATCTGGTTTCAGAGAAACCAGAATAGATATGTATCAGAAGTTTAGCAGTACTGCATCTAAAAGAAAATAAACTCAACAAATTCAAGGATAATAACAAAAGGAATAGGTGGTTAAGTGCTTACATGCTGAAGGAGATTCTCAGCAGCCTTGATCTTAGAGGAGATCCAGTGCGCCATAGTTGAATTATCTCATTAGAAGGTGTTACTGCAGTACAGATGAGATCTAGCGAGAATTTGTTGAGTTTTGGGTAGAGAACGATTGAATCGGAAGAGACTCAATGATATCAGTGCAATATGACCGTGTAGAATGAGATCTGAGTCGTCATTTTAATCTGACGCCAATCTCAAAGTAGAGTAATTTATTCTCTGCTGTAACAGAATATTTAAGTTTATACAAGAGCTGTTCGATCATAATCTGGGTCCATCTGGACCGATGTGGATTGGACGGTGAGATTTTAATATTCGTGCTGAAGTAGATCAGACGGTTAGGATCTAAACGAAAAATTTCTGTTACTTCAGGTGATATGAAATCGTGTGTACGTGGGAGATAATCACTTGGGTTTAGGCTTGCTTGGGCTATATTGGGCTGAATATTAAGAGATTTATTGGGCCAGGTATTATTTATGATAATAATTATGCAATGAGGGAAAATTTGCTGCCGTTCGTCCACTATTTGCGTTGAGACTTGAGACCAGTGTTGTAAATAAAGATACGTTTGGACATAATATCATTAAGAGCATCTACATTGGCTTGCATATCGAATTTGCATGATCTTATATGTTGGAAACAAAATATTTCCAAGTTACTGCAATATACCGAATTCCCTCTCTAAATTGGGTTCCCTGAATTTTTTCAATTTTTCTCATAATGCCTTAACTGGTTCAATACCCAATGGCTTACAGGCATTGAAATTGAGTTATATCAATTTTTCCAATAACAGCTTATCGGGTTCCATTCCACCTCAGCTATTAGCAATTGCAGGAGAAGAGGTGTTTTCTGGTAATCCTGATCTCTGTACAAGTGATATTTCCATTACCTAGCAAAATTGAAGCCATGTGGACTTGTTAATTTTCTTACTATGTAGATTAGGTTTTGTCCAAAAATGAGACAGACTATGCTTTTCATTTTTGTAGAGGTATACTTCATATTTTTTAGGCTTTGTACTAAAATGTGAGGTTTGAATGCAACAATTATGTGTGTTGTTGTTTACCAGTAGTCTGAGAACAAGCCCAAATTACCTTTTTTTTAGTAATTGCAAACTGGAGCACATATTAGATTCTTTCCAAAAGAGAAAGGACCTTATCATGTATACCACTATACTCAGAGTTCTTCACTGACCCGAGAAGCCACGCCGGTTCCTCTCACGCCATAAGATGAAGTGATCGCTGATGTGGCGGTCTTAACAATTTCTTTTTTTTTTTTTGAAATGCTTGGTAGAGACTACCAAGTGTACAATAGATAAATGTGTTTACATCATAATCCTACACCACTATAAACTACTCTCTTATTATTCCTAAACCCATTGTCCGACTTGGATTTACAGTCTACAAAAACGAACCCACAACCCCATTTTTTCAATAATCTTAGATGCCAGTATTGCCAGATGCATTACTAAACATTTAAATATGGCATCATTCATCTGTTTCCACACATGCCATAACACAACCATGAATCTTGTTGCCCACAGTCGTCGGCCCCTTGGTCCACTCGTTGCAGTACTTGATGACAAATGCCATGTCTAAGCAACCGTGTCACCTCTTATCAACAAAGTCAGACCAGTTCTCAACTGCACATAATCCCACACTCGGGTTGCATACACACAATAAAACATCAAATGCACAGCCGTCTCCACCACACAGTGTTCACATAAAGGACACTGTAGCTCACACATCATACCCCTTGTAGCTCACACATTGTAGCTCACACATCATAACAATTTCAAATTGATTTCAGCGATGCAGCGTTTGTGAAAGAGTAAAAACTACAATTTCAAGTTCATCTCTTGACAGCTGTTTCAAATTGCAAATCAATTTTACCGATGGAGATGCTCTTAGTGATTAATTAGAAATAATTGAGAATAATAAGTTATAATCAGAAAAAAAAATGGTTGATTAGTCGAAATTTTTTTTTGACAATTTGATTACTACTAACAACTAATCGGTCAACTAATTGGACAATTAATCGGTTTAAACATACGTTGTTTACAACACTAGTTGAGTACATGTCAATAAAAGTAATTGGAGTTCAGCACAATTTTTTTCTCAAATATTAGTTAGCAGACTTTAATTATTTTATTTGGTTGTTGCTAATTTTTGCTCCTATCTTTTGTCTTCAAATATTTATAAGTCTCAAATGAAAAATTGAAACTGTTCAAACCAATTTACTTCACGAGTAATGTTTTTACTAACTTAAATTTTGAATTCATTTGGTTTCAATTCAAGTGGTCTAATGAAAAATGAATGAAAAATGAATACATTAATAACTGAAAACCTTATATTTATTATTATTTTTATTATTGTTGGACTTGATACTAAATAAGTTTGAAAATTCAAAAAATATATTTGTAAATGAAACTCATGTGAAGGAGATCAGTTTGAACGATTTTCATTTTTCATTTGAAACCGATTTGATAGTTTGAGGCGTTAAAACTTTCGCTTAAATCCTAACTCTAGCTAGTCAAATCATCTGCATTTATTTTAAATTTCTCCGTATGTATAAATAATTTAAAAATACAATACAATAAGATTTATAAATTATACAATACAGTTTTTGTGTGGTAGGATATACTCAATATTTTTGTATATACATTTTTTTTCCTACTAGCTACAAAGTTTATTAATTATTTTATAATTTATTTACCATTATATTATTTATATTTACTATTGTATATTTTCCACTAGTATGAAAATTCATATAAACTAAAATATTCATCTATTTATATATGTTCTAAAAAAGAGCACATCTCATTGCGCTCATAAACAATTGTACATTTGTTATGTTAAAATATTATCATTTTTCCAATAAAAAGTGTATTAATATCGTTGAATACATCCTTCTTAATTTCGTGGAAGGTCTAGTGCATATGACTTTCTTTTATGGCACGATCTACCATGGTTTCCACTGATTCCACCAAAATGAAAACCAAGCATTCATCCAAAATGGAAATCAAGCAAATTTATAATCAATTTTATGTATTTTTCTAAATACTACCTCAAATTCGACCAAATAAATACACATAATTAGCATTAAATAATCACAAATTATATCTAATTTTGTGTCTTTTTCCTTACTATATATGTATCTCAAAATTTCCCAATAATACCTAGATACTCATGCTTAATTTTCTCCGAGTAACAAAATTTTTAAATATACCATTAAAAAAAGATAAACCAATAAACCACGAATGCTGTAGAATAATAAAAACTATCACGGACGCAACGACAGGTGGCGGCCATGAATTGGGTGGTCTCAACGACAAGTTGTGTCCATGTTGAATTTTTTTTTTCTTTTAACATATATATGTATATGAATTTTCGTTTGTGCCAATTGTTGTTTGTTTGATATATCTTTTATTTGAAATGTAGAATTGTCGTTTGTACCAGCCAAAATCTATACCGGCAAGTCAGATATGTCACAATGTAAAAGCAAATACCATAAACCTCAAATTTCAAACTTCTAAATTACATTTGAAATATCAAATTTTGGACAATTTCAAATTATTTAAAAAAATAATTTGTTACTATATATCATTAAACAACCCCAAGACATCAACCTTGTAGCTAAGAGGCTTCCAGTAGTTACAAAAAAGGGAATTTTTTTTTATGTCACTCCAAAACATGAAAATTAGAAATTTGTCACTCTAAAATCTAAAATTAGTAAATTGCCACTCCAAAATCATTATAATTAGCTAATTGCCACAATTATACAATAATTCAAATATTCAATTAAGAAAATTATGAAAATTTATGTATAGTAAAACGTATTTTTGTAATTCCAAAATTACCCTTCATGAATAATAAAACGTATATTACCCTTCTTCTTCAATCCGAGGCTCCCTATAGACTCTATCCACCCACCAATCCCTTCTGTCCGACCAAACCACCACCTCGCCACCACCTGCAAGCTCCACCCGGAGGAGACTGTCATCGGCTTCTCCGTCCAGACCTTCGCCGGTGCAAATCCTTCTTGTACCGTCTGGGCGGGGACAAGGGCGACCCGTTTGAGCCGCAACACCACTCGTGCGACGTTAGGAGGAGGAATACGCTGTGGTCTCTGTTTCACCAGGACGATCGTGAAAGAGTGCGCGATGGCACGGGGTGGGTAACCAACCAGCGAGTGAATCCAAAATTGTTGGGATAAAACCACCATACCTTGAACTGCTACAAGCTTATCTCCTGCAACTAACTAGAACCGAATTTAATCGATTCTAATGAAGAACAGAAAGAATAATGGAAAAATTGAGAATACGGAGGAAATATGGGTGAAGAACAAGAATAGAACTTTCTTTGAAATTGGATATCTTTATTCATAATTCTGTTCAGAGTTACATTAGTCTTATATAGAGGATTTCAATACAACAAGAATTGCTAAAATTGATCAGTAAATGACTCCTTATTATTCTCAACTTGCCACATCAGGTGCCATGTCTGCGAAGCTGCTTTGCTGGCCTAACGAACTGAAACGCTCGCTTCATTCTGACCAGGAAATCCTGACCTTTGCTGAACCTCCTAGGACCCAATCTCAGTCATAATGAAGGATGACCGTGTGCTTTACATTGCTTGCCTGCTGCCCCTTTCTCCTTCTTCTCTTCATGTCGCTCAAAACCCACTCGTAAATCAATGCAATTAACCTCAATTCGTTGCACGAACGGCGATTTCTTTGCCAAATTTGGCATTCAATCTTAGACACTGGTTTCCGCACGCATTTCCGATTTGGGATCTTTAAGCGGCTAAAACTGGTCGGATTTTGAGAAAAGAATGCGAGAAAGCAATTGGAGAAGCACAACATATCAATTTGGAATTGTAAAAAAAAAAAAAAAAACAACTACTTGACTATACTAAGAGAAAAGTACAAATGGAAGAAATGAGAAGATTACGAATTCAAAAGTTGGTTTAAATCTCTTTTTGTCTGTTGTGATTTGTGTTTTTTGTGTAATTTGTGTTTTGGTAATATTTGAGGGGTATTTTGGTCACTATTAAATTTTGTTGAATTTTCAGAATTTTTTTAATTGAATATTTGAATTAGATGTATAATTGTGGCAATTAGCTAATTATAATGATTTTGGAGTGACAATTTGCTAATTTAAGATTTTGGGATGACAAATTTCTAATTTTCATATTTTGGAGTGGCATAAAAAAAAAAATTTCCTAAAAAAAATCAACGGAAACTTTTCTGAAAATTGGTTTTTTCCCCCAAGTGCCAAGTATATATATAGTGTTGTTTTTCACACTGGTTATTCTGCAAAATCCTACTCTTCGGACTAGCTTAGGTAGGTGATATTGTTCAAAATTCTCCAAAAAATATAATTTTTCTGGTATAGTAATTAATGTAAATTATCCAAACCAAACATCCTTGAGTCTAAAAAAAAAAAAAAAAAAAAAAAAAAAAAAAAAAAAAAAAAAAACCAACAATAATTTCTAGTGCAAACTGAATCAAGCAACTCATGGAAAAATTACAACATCCTAATTAACTAACTTACAAGCACACTCACTCCTAATATCAAGAACGAACAGTTGAACTGGTGATGTTCTAATTGAAATTAGTAAACATCAAGATGACACAAACTGGTACTTAATTAAACAAACTTAATAATAAAAAAAACAAAAAAAAAATCAGCTGATTTGCTGTTCTAAAAAGAAACATCGATCGGCATTCGCAAGATTCCATTGATTGCTTGTTATCACATAAAGATTAGTCTTGACATGTCATTTCTAAAAAGAAACATCGATCGGTGTCTATTGCAACCCAGAGATTAGTCTTGATCACAAGTATGTCATTTCTCAGATAGCTCGAGGTCTCAAAGTCGGACCGTCTGATGAAGCGGAAATAACCCCATCTGGTATGCGATGATGAAAAGGTATCCACATTGGAGTCGACAAGGGTGTCGGTTGACCAGGTTGATGTGTTCCAGTCATGGAAACAGTGGGTAGATATTGCCTGGATATCATTCGTTGGATTTATCAACCTGACACCTATTGATATAAAATCGGAGGAGCTAGCATCCCATCCTTGCGGATAGAACTCGATCGCCCATTGATAGCCGCCAACAGTGAATATGTCAGATTGAATGTAGTTCCCAGTCTTGATTACTTTCTTCATGATAGAGTAGTCTGTGATTTCGAGGGTACCGGTGTTTGAACCAGCGACGAAACCGGTGGCTGCTACTACATGAGATGTCGTTGTTAAGCATTTTGAAGTACTCTAATAAAGTCTACTAGCAAGTTTCTAATTAGTAGTAAAGGATTTGGCTGAAAAATACACAACTGTATTCTCTTTTTTCATACATGAGTGAAATAATTTACAAGAAAAGTAAAGAATAAGGTGATTAGATTTAGAAGCAACATGACTTTTCAATTGTTCAAATTAAAATTAAAAACCTATTTATGAACAGATTTGGTTAGAGCAATACAGAAAGTTACACAACTTAGGTATTAATTGCAGTTTAAGAGTTGGGTGTGTAATATGTGATAAAACAAGAAAAGAAGTTGTATGTAATTCAAAAAAACCTTGAACTGAAACCTGGTAAACATCTCACCATTATTGGTCTTATGCTTCTTAAAAAGCGGCTCATCAGTGTCCCTACTCAAAACCTGAATGCTCTCCCTGCTTGCTGTGAATATTTAATCTTATATTACTATCTTGTAATAATTTAGTGTACATTTATAATAAAAGGAGAATTTCAAGACCTCAATATATCATATAAAATTTCTCAAAAACCTCGACTGTAGTAAATACCCTACAAAGCACCAAATTATCCCACCAGTATTGATGGCAACAACAAACAGCAGAATGTTAAAAAAATTGGCGGTGCAAGGAATTAGTTAGGTTTCTTGAAGACTACTTATATATAATCGAACCACAATCTCTCCAATATGGCTGCTCCTCGGACTCACCAAGGAAGAAAAATTGACTAGAGAAAAGGTTAAAAATATAAAAAAAAAAAAGATGAGACTCACATCTAGTAGTCTTTTTGGAGTAGGCCTTGAGTGTTTCCTCAAGTGGTACATCACCTTCCGCCTCTAAAGCAGCCACCTCCTCTTTCATTTCTGCCTCTGTGATTTTAATTTCATCTTCCTCTATTAATCTTTCATCATCATCGTCTTCCTGCCATTTACGTTTTCAATTTTTAACATAAAATTAATACAATCTTCAAAGCAAAGTACAGAGTTTGGTAAAGTTTATGGTTTCATCATCGGACTGGCTTTCATATTCATCATCACTGTCCAAGTGATCCAGCTCCAACGCTGCATGTAGCAAAAATCATACATCTAATCAATGAAGCATATGAACATCACCAAGTACAAATTATAGGAAAAGAAAGGTTAAAGGATACTAACATGGATCATTAGCAATCTCCATATCATGCTTAGAGATAGAGTAGTCTGTGATCCGAAGAGTTTTTGATCTGGTGAGTAACCCGGTGACCCCTACCACATGAGGGGTGGTTGTTAGAAAACTACAGAATAAGGTGATTAGAAGTATCATTACTATTCAATTGATAGACTGGGGAAGGTTTGGATGAGATTGATGAACTAATACAAATTAAGAAGTTGTTCAAATTCAAATCAAAAACCTATTTATGAACAGATTTGGTACAAGCAATACAGAAAGTTACACAACTTATGGTATTAATTGCAGTTTAAGAGTTGGGTGTGTAACTGTGTATAAAAAAAGAAAGAAAAGAAGTTGCATCTAATGCAAAAAAACCTTGAAACCTTATATACATCTCACCATTATTGGTCTTATGCTTCTTAGAAAGCGGCTCATAAGTTTCAGTGTCACTACTGATCAAAACCGGAATGCCCTTCCTGTTTGCTGTGAATATTTAATCTTACATTACTATCTTGAAATAATTAGTGTACATTTATAATAAAAGGAGAATTTGAAGACCTCAATATATCATATACAATTTCTCAAAAACCTCGACTGTAGTAAATACCCTACAAAGCGCCAAATTATCTCACCACTCACCAGTATTGATGTGCAACAACAAACAGCAGGATCTTGACTGGCAATAAAATATAAAGGCGTTGGTGATACTACTATTAGTTTATGAGGTGCACCTGTAATAACTTAGTAGTCCGTAGAACAGAGGCGTAGGTGATATGGTGAACTTAGGTTACACAAGAAATTCCTTCTTAAGCTTATAATTTATATATAAGGGTATGTTCAAGAGATGACCTTTTGCTCTCCTCCACCAAAAAAAAAATAGAATGAGAATAAAAAACATGAAGCAGAATGTTAGAAAATTTGTCTGTGCAAGGAATTAGTTAGGTTTCTTGAAGACTAACTTGTATATATTAAAATATGGCTGCTCCTTGAACTCACCAAAGAAGAAAAATTGACTAGATAAAATATTTAAAAAAACAAAGGATGATCGAGATGAAACTCACATCTAGTGGTCTCTTTGTAGTAGGCCTTGAGTATTTCCTCAAGTGGTAAAACAGCTTCTAAAGCAGCCACCTCTTCTTTCACCTCTGCATCTGTAATTTTAACTTCATCATCCTCTATTGTTATTTCATCGTCAGCGTCTTCCTGCCATTTACATTTTTCAATTTTTAACATCAAATTAATACAATCTTCAAAGCAAAGTACAGAGTTTAGTAAAGCTTACGGTTTCATCATCGGATTGGTTTTCATATTCATCATCACTGTCCAAGTTATCTAGCTCCAACACTGCATGTAGCAAAAAGCATACATCTAATCAATGAAACATATATATAAACACCACCAAGTACAAATAACAAAAGAAGGGTTAAAGGATACTAACAACGATCATTAGCAATCCCCCATATTATGCTTCGCTTTCTCTTCTTATAAATTGGAAGGTTGACAATCTTTCTTTCTCTCTTACAAATTTTAAATGACAACCTCTCTATTATAGACTACATGGTGTATTGTACATATCTTAGAATATAAATATTATTAAACATGACACAATGACACAAGTATCAATTAAATGCATGAATTGCAAATGTCATTTCATATTGTTGGAAATCCAAAGCGTTATTTTTTTTTTGAAGGGACATGTCATATTTAGATTCAACCTCTCGGCTATTAGTTTCTTCCCCTCCTATCAATTGCACAAATCAAATATTCTTCTCAAGAGATGGAATGGTTGATAGCAGTGAAGGTGGCTTCAGCAGCCAGTGAGGTGTACATATTAATTAGTAGCTTCAAATATATTGTAGAACTGACTTGCATGGCATGGCTATTTGCCGAGGGCAGCGATTCAAATAACACCAGTATATTGTTGAACTGGCTTGATTCAAATGTTATATATAGTACAAGGAATATTGTTTTGGATCCGATAAATTCCAAAATACAACATAAACGTGGTTGGACCAAAAATAAAGTGACATCACAAGGTACACGAATTGGTGTACACTAGAATGGAAATCTTAAACGGTCAATTTGTTTTATTAATATGAAGATCGAATTGTTCAGCAATTAATAGCGCGCCCTGAGCAGGTAATAATGCAAGCGACCAATGCTTGATTGTACACTAATATTGTTATTGTTCCAATATATTGCATATTTATATCATTATATATTAGTGTTGGGACTAACCATAATAAAAAAGTTTATTACCATCATTATATATTGTTGGGACGATACTAGTAATGTTAGTATCTTGCTTATCTTTTGAAATTATGCTTAGCATTGCCTGTACATATATTGTCTGCCAAATTTGTTGTGGATTTAACTTCAAGATTTAATAAGTGTATATATATTAAAAAAAATATTTTATAGGAGAATGAATAACAAGTGAAAGAAATTCCTTGTAGATAGTAGTAGAGATTAGGGAGAATTTTGATGTATACCCCTCAAAAATATTAAAATTACGTATATTCCTCTCTAAAATTCATTATATCATATTTACCTTTCTAAATTTGAAACACTCACAAATTTACCCAACTTATTAACTTTTCATTAAAAACTCATTTCAAATTTATAAAGTACATATTTTACCCATTATTAAAAAAATAATATAGTCCATTTAAGAGAAACCTATAATCTTCTAATTGGTCAGTTTTGAGAGCAAATAGTTCAATAATTTCTCTATCTGGTGATGCACAAAAAAGCATATGACAAAATGTCGCCATGTATGCATCACAAGTAAAGAAATGAACCATTTGTGTATGGAAACTGATTAGTAGACAACATAATATTTTTCTTACACATACTATATTTTTTTGCATGAAAGGGTAAAATGGGTATTTTTTAAATTTAAAATTAGATTTAATATAAAACTAAGTAAATTGGGTAAATTTATCTTTTATTATGGATCATGTTGATATTAAATTTACATCTTTGTTATACCCTATTATGATATTATGAGGAGTCGATCCGTATATATTATGCATAGTTGCATTCATCATCATTATTATAATTATTAAAAAATGGGGACAGTCACAAGTTGGCAGTGACCTGCTTTAGTCTCTATTAATGGTTAACCATTTAATCAACATTTATATATAAGCCCGTCTTTTCATATGTTGAGCCAAAGGTTCATTTGCCTGACATCAAATCTCGTTGCCATCCCTCATATTGAAACAATATGCTGTTCATCTCCCGAAAATTTGAATAACTGGCGTTTCATCTCCCCTCTCATTGGAACCACAAGCACTTTATTGGAACAACACCCAATCATCATTACAATTTAGTATGGATATTAGATACTTCTTGGAAATGATTAATTACTTTATAGACTCAATTGAAGACCAACCACTATATGCATTCCAGTTTAAAATTTGACCATATTCTAGCTGCCCTCCTCCAAAGCAATAAACAAACACAGCAGATAATTAATATCATCCTCACTGGTCATTATTTGCTTCATTTTCCCCAGAAATATATGGTATGGATTAACTTTTTCTTAATACAAAGGTCTAAACTTTGGTTTTGTTAGGAAATGATTGTCCATATATAAAACAATTAGAGAGAAATTAATGTATCTAATTCACTAATAATCTTCTAAATTATTATTGTGAATTGTGTTGACTTTAATGAAGGATTCATGTGGAAAAGCAATTGTCTCAAAGAAGGTAGGACCATGTGGTGGTGCTGGCGGCTCAGCGAAAGATATGGACATCACTGGCATCACTCGCATTGTTAAGGTCAGTGTTCGACATGGTTGGGCTATTGATGCACTTACTCTGCATTTTCTACGTAATGGTCAGGAGGAAAGCACCGGCCGGTGGGGCGGAGGAGGAGGAACTTTGACAGAGGTACAGCATCCTTCTTTATTCATTTGCACTTCTATTGATAATACCTGCCATAGCTTGATTTCGAGAATCCACATATCTTGCAGTATTCATCGGACTTTTGTTCGTTCCACTTAGAGATTTAAGAGCAGTTTACCATGTCAAATCATTTATCTTGTCAAATAATATGATTACAATAGGTAATATTATGATCTTTTACAATAGCACCTGTAAAATGTGTAACACTAATTGTGCTATTTGAAAGAATGGCAACATATCATTTTTTTAATTTTACATCAATACTTGGTAAAAATCATGATGCATGACTTTGTTTCCTGATGTGAATTTTGTAGTTCACTCTTCAGCCATCAGAGTACATTACCACGGTAAAAGGCCACATGGGTCGCTTTGATGGATTTTTTGTTGTTCGATCACTAAAATTTGAGACAAATTTGGGAGCTTATGGGCCATACGGTCGGAAGGAAGGAATTCCTTTTGAACTTTCAGCCATCAACAGTAGAATTATTGGTTTTTATGGACGGTCTGAATCACTGCTTGACGCACTTGGAGTTTATGTGATCAACGATATGGTACATAAAATTATTATTGTTGAATTTAAAAGTGTCAACAGCAGTCGCAAAATGTATTTTTTTCATGTATTAATCTGCAATTAAGCTTATTAATCTGAATCACAACTGCAGTTGAATTTTCTGTTTAACAATTATCGGTACTGAATGTTAGTAAAAAGGGCCAGATAACTATTTAAAAACCCCCTTGTGTAATTTTCCTCTAGAACAATAATTGCCAGAGAATAATATCCTCCCTCTATTGTGCCACATATAAAAAAATAGTTCTCCTTCAGTACTTCAATTTATTTTGTTTTTATTCTACTTCTTTCTCCCTGTGGAAGATTGCAATTAACTTCTTCGATCTTATCTCATTGGATTGTTGAATTGGATTAGTTTTAATTTTAATTTTGTGAAATATGTCAGGAGATGGATCCGGTGGAGAGATTAATCACCGGATTTAAGCAGTTCAAGACAGAGGTTTACAAGTCAGTATATCTGCATAACTGCATAATCCAATCAAAAAAAAATTAGGCTGATTTTGTATTCCTCTCTTTTTAATTCTTTTGAAATATTTGTATATAATTTTTATAATTTTTTTAATTTATGAAATTTTACAGCAAGAAGCCAAAGGTGTTTGATCCACTCAGGAATGGACAATGGCCCAAGGTATATATATATATATATGTCATTGTTTTATGTTCTTTGAACCCACACCCGAAATATTCTCGTAATTTTTATTTCTTTTGTAAATAGAGTTACGTGTGCATGACCCACAACATGCCACAGCTTCCTCAATGAAAAATAAGAAAATAAAAATGACACCAATATATGTGTACCCCATCTAAATATCTATATTAATGATGAAATCAATAATTTTGGTATATTGATTTTGGTTTTTGTGTGATAGTTTATGCTGTTTTCCTGCTCTGACTCTCGTGTTTGCCCCTCAATCATCCTCGGATTCCATCCTGGTGAGGCCTTCACTGTCCGCAACATTGCCAACATGGTCCCTCCCTTTGACAAAGTAAATTTGGTGATTTTATTTGATTTAGTGATTTATTGATTCTTTTCAATAAAATTCGATTTAATTATTTGATTTTTTTTTAATTCTTTAACATCCCTTCTGTGTATGAGTGCAGAACAAATACACCAGTGAAGGGTTTGCGATTGAGCACGCTGTTTTGTACCTCAAGGTAAGACCTACAAGTTGGATCTCCACACAGTTATCAATCATATGGAACAATTATAAATAATTTGATAGTAGGAAATAATTTGATACATCATTTAGAGTATAATAACTTGATAAGAGAGTCCAAGTAAAACAGATATGCCTCACTGGTAACAGACTGTTAAAGAGATATGGTAAAACTTCTAGTTGGTCGAAATATCTATAATGCAAACTGCCTTAAAGAGATATGGCCCCAACTCATCTATTGATTTGTCAAGCTAATTTTTTAGTATAACGGTTTCTAAACATCATTGAGTTGTTTAGGTGGAGAACATAGTGGTGGTTGGACATTCAAAGTGTGATGGAATTAAGAAGCTCATGACCATCAAATATAATGGAAACAACATCCTGTAAGTCTGCATGAAAATTACATATTTACTATCTGTTGACAACTTCAGTAATTTATTTTCAACTGAAAAACATTATATATGCATACATATATAGAACATATTATCTTAATATAATAAAGATAATTTCTTAGAGGAATATTGGTATATATTAATATTTAAAAAAGTTAATTAATTCGGACAAATTTTAAAGAAAATGGAGCAGTTAGTTAATTAATACTTTATACCTAATTATCGAACTAATTCCTCAACTGAATGTCTATATGAAATGTTGTCCCTCGTGAGTAATGCACTGTTTGTACTATATACCAATGTTGTCTTTTAATTTTGACAAACTTCTCGATCCGTCTTATGATTTTTAAAACAAACAGTGAGATTCTTTATTGGGTGAAGATAGGCTTGCCTGCTAGAATTAAGGTTAAAGCTGAACACAGCACCAAGTCCTTGGATGACCAATGCGCCATCTGTGAAAAGGTAATTTTCCTTTCAAACCTTGTCAACTTTCTGATTTCTTGGTTGATTAATCCAGCCCCCCTCAAATATGTTAAATAATTAAATGAAGTGGCATTGTGACTTGCATTTACAGATGTCCCATTTTAAGTTATTTTCACAGATTGGATGATAACTGATACTTTAACATTGGTTAGCTAGAGCAAGACCATATGAGTAATCGCTGCTATTTTAATTTGTAAAAAATTGCCACATGAAAGAAAAGAAAAACTCGCATCATTTTGGAATAATAATAATGACGATATTAATAATACAGCAGTAATACTTAAGTGCTAAAAAAATTTCAGGAAGCTGTGAAAGTATCAGTAGAGAACCTGAAGACGTACCCATTTGTAATGGAACAGTGGAAGAAGGGAACGCTCAAGCTGTTTGGTGCTCACTACGATTTCGTCAATGGAACATTTGAGATCATGGAATAATTTAATTACACTGCCTCATTGAGACATCATGCATATTTGTTTGAACTTGCCATAAGTAGTGCATATATATGTAATTTGGTGGCATTTTCTTGTTCTGGTATTGAATGTTGCATTTTGATATATTTCTTGGTCTCATCTTAGTATTTTAGCTTTGAATGACATGAATTGGCCAGCACAATTTCTTAAAATCAGTTTGCTAGAAATGTTTTGTTATTTCTTTTCGTAGATATTCTTAAGTAAATGATATACATAATCCTGTATTTAAATCCGTGCTTTATGTGATAAGACAAGATATAATGAAATTATTGTATTGATCGATCTTGTGTAAATCTTTAGTACATCTACATCATGTATTTATTGTTGGGGTGAACTTTTAGATATTCGGATAGTTAAGAACATAACTAAAATATCAAATTGAAATTCAGTTAAAACAATAAAGTTTTAGATAATTCGGGATTGTCACTCTTTATGACACAATCCCTCACAAATTACCGATGATATAGATTTTGTGAAAATGGATAAGAATTTCTAGGAAGCAAATTCATGCAAGAAAATATACGGGTTCTTCTTATAAACAAAGGGAGAGAGAACAGAGTGGGAGATTAGTATGAAAAAAAATGATCAAAATTACCACATTTGGATGCTCCATATCCTATTTATAACTATCAAATTTGGTTGTAAAGTTTTACTTGCTATTGAAGACTTAAAAGTCAGTTATATTCATCTAAGTTGGCAGCAACAATTTTATATCAAGGAAAGAAGAGTTGACTTTTCTTCTTAATTAATAATTAAATTTTGGATTTTCAAAATAAAGTTCCAACAATCCCTCACAAAACTCAAAATTTACAAATATCAAATGGTGAAATTTTTATATAAACAAATTTGCTAGATATTTATATTGTGTATCGATAAAGTGGTTTATAAATCTTGAACTTCATCTTAGTATCGATGGATTTAATTTCGAAGAAACAGAGTGAACTATGTCTTGAACTCATTCATTTTATCCAAATCACATCACCACACACACAATATAGATATTCTCGTCAACAAGTTTGTGCACAAATACCTTGGATTTTTTATGAGAGTCTTAGAAGCTTACTCATGCCTCGCACTACGACTGTATATAGATACTCTCATATAGGTGAGTTACCTACCAAGGATATGTGTAGATGCATATCCTGTGGAAAATATCACCTCAGTCCTTGTTAAGAGCTTAAATGCTCATCCTATCATCTACATAGAGCACACTCACTGTGGGGATGGAGTTGGAGTCAATACTCTTAAAATTGTGCGCTCTCTTGACCAACTTATATGTTTGTTATTACTCATTGAATCTCTATCAAGAGATCACCTATTAGAGATTGGGTTGCTACCACAAAAAGACCTATTTGGACTTACAGACCCGTCCCCCTCGATGAAATTTATATAAGAACTTTTAATTTGTAGTCCAATATAAATATATTTTTAGGTCGATCGATCATCATTCTTCCCTCAAGCTTATAAGTAGTTTCTTTGACCTGCCAAAAAAAACTTACAAAAACAATATCTTCCACATAATTATGATTAGTAGTAGTTCTTATAAAAACCATATTGACGACTTCATGAATAAATAATCATGTCATCCTTCAATTTATTTTGTCTCCATGTCACACATGAAATAAGGTTATGAGTATACTTCAATAAGTATTTAAATCCTCACATTTTTCTGCTACGTGAGATTAATTATTATAATATCATCTCATTTGATTATTTCAAATATAACATCATAATCAAGTACATATTTAGTCATCATGATCAATTAAATGAACACTCTTTATTTCATACCTCCACATTTTGTTTTGTTTTTTGTTTTTATTTTATCAAATTTATCATTATGCCTCATAAATTTAAGGACATATATTCAATATTCATGTATATTTATGATTTATATCATACATATAATAGGATTAATTAATTTAATATTTCCACAAACATTTGAACCCCACAATTTATTGCTATAAATGTGATATAAGAATTGTATCTATTTAAATTATTTTCACTAGTGCAAAAATCACCCATGTTAATATCTCTAAATTAATATAAGTCATCACATGACCAATTAGATGCAATAAAATCTAATAAAATTGATCAAAATTAATTATTTTTTATTATTTATTCCATTTTATATACAAATCTAAGCCGGTTATACTTTCTCTTTCTATTGAACAATTCAGTCGGCATTTAAATTTTTATAGACGGTGCGTGCGAATATACTTCTTCTTGTAGCAGACTTTTCTAAAATCTGTTAGTCATCTTTAGAATATTATACACGTAATACATCTCAAAAGAGATTTCTAGTACTACCTTCATGAGTTAAAAAGTTTCTTGAGTAATCCCAAATTGGATTTTTCTTACTCGAAAAAAATCCAAATTGGATTTGGCCTCTTCAAAAATTCCTCAAAAACTAAAAAATTTACTAATCTAAATTAGATTTGGCCTCCTCCTAAATTACTCAAAAACTAAAACTTAGCATCATTTATCATTTTTTTAATATTACTGTTATTCAATGAAACGATGTGAAGAAAATAGACCAACAATTGGGTTGTCAATTAGAAATTTTAATTACACACAATAAACAAGTACAATGTATACATTTGTGAACTAATGCAAAACCGAATTTAAGAATATCTGAGTAAAGTTTTGAAAATAACAATTTAATTTTTTTCACCCATATTTTTCTTCATGGATGTGACACTTTTTAATTATGCCTTGTCAAAACAATCAAACAGATACTTATTTGAATTCTAAATAACATGTACTTTTCATAGTTCTAAATTTATGCTAACTAATGTAATACCACACTGACACAAACAGAGAATCACAAATATTCTATCCGAACTTGGAAATACACTGAAGATTGTTGGGATAAGTTTTCAGATATTCTAATAGCTAAGAACTTGACTAAAATATCAAATTAAAATATAGTTAAAACAATAATATCCAAATTGTATGAAGCACTATTCTTAAGTGTATTTTGTCTCTATAGTGCAAGATTTGGAATCGTCATCAAAATTATATGGGATTGTCACTCTTTAGAGCATGACCATGAAAATGACTGACGATAACTCCACAATATCTAGCACTCAATCAGAATTAATTTATGCATATTTTGTTAAAATGGATAAGAATTAATTTATACAAATTCAGGAAAGAAAATATATAGTTTCTTCTTATAAACAAACGGAGCGAGAATAGAGTATGAACAAAATTATCAAAATTATCACATTTGGATGCTTCATATCCTATTTATAACTATCAAATTCGTTTGTAAAGTTTTACTTGCTATCAAAGACTCAAAAGTCAGTTATACACTTATACTCATCTAACTTGGTACGTAGCCACAAATTTTGACCAAAGAAAGAAGAGTTAATTGTTCTTCTTAATTAAAAGTTAAATTTTGAGTTTTCAAAATAAAGTTCCAACATTTATAGCCATGGTTTACAAGGATAACAACTCTATAACAAACTAATTAATCTAATTAACTCACTGTTGTTAAGAGTCCTAATCTGTCTTGCTTGTTTCATTTTGACTTGGTCATATCTTGTTAGGTCACTCAAATTCAAGACAAATTTGGGAGCTTACAGGCCATACAGTTAGGAGGAAGGAGTTTCTTTTGAACTTCCAGCTATTAATAGTAAAATTATTTATTTCTATAGACGGTCTGGACAATCCCTTTGACCCATAAAATTAGTTTTGTTAGTTAAAAATTAAGAGTAAAAGGATTATCTGCATTGAATGTTAATTGGTAAAACGGGTCAGATAACGTACTATTTAAAACACCTCTATGGACTTTTGCTCTAGAACAATTGTAAAATAGTACCTTCTCATCTCAAAAAACAATTTCCTCCATCAATACTTTAATTTATCTTAATTTGTTTCTATTCTACCTCTTCTATCTTCTCCCTGTGATCCATTGCAATCAACTTCTTCAGATTTCATATCCTTAAATTTTCAATTATCGTTGTTGAATTTGATTTATTTTAATTTTAATTTTGTGAAATCTGTCTGGAGATGGATCCTGTGGCGAGATTAAACAACGGATTTAAGCAGTTCAAGACTGAGGTGTACGAGTAAGTATATCTGCATAAAAATATATATTTTTTACAAAGCTGATCTTGTATTATTTCTCATTTTAATTCTTTAATTAGAGCTATTAATTTCTATATATGTAAAGTTTATGAACTTTTTAATTTCTGAAATTTTGTAGCAAGAAACCAGAGGTGTTTGGTCCACTGAAGGAAGGACAATGGCCAAAGGTGTGATTTATGTATTTGTTTTTCAAGTTCTTTAGATATTCTTTTACATGGATTTTCTTTGCTTTAATTTATTCCCATTTGTGCGGTGAGCCTTTTTAGATTATTTTTTACATAGGTCTTGCTTTGCTTTACACCATGAAATAATACGTCGATCGACTTCCATATTAAAAATATATAATACTTATTATCGGGCATCAAATAGTTATGCAGGAATAAGTGTAACCTGTTATTTTCATGCATGGGGTTCCTAATTCGAAGAAAAAATTACATAAAATACAAGATGTCTTTTGCAATCCGCATAATTTGCTTCAATTGCCATATCTATTGAATTGGGTTTGAATTTGTTCTTGTTTTGCGTAAAGAATAACTGTAATATATGTTTTCAGTACTGGCGTCTCCTTTCTTCCAGCCCAATGTCTGTTGTAGTTTCTTTCTTTTGCAAATATATATATATATAGAATGATGCTACTATGCATTGCAAATTAAAAGGCCCCTTTTAATTCACACTCATATCGCGATTTCCAAAGTACAAATAGCCGATCCGAACCGTTAGATGTGTTCTTCATAATGAAATGTGCTTGGAAACCAAATTTTACATTTTTTGAAATTTGTTTACTATTTATTAAGCCACTTTGAAAATCGCTGATCCAACGGTGGCTCATAATGAACAGTGAAACCGTTGGATCAGCGATTTTTAAAGTGGCTTAATAAATAGTAAAAAAATTCCAAAAAATGTAAAATTTGGTCTCCAAACACATTTCAATATGGAGAACACATCTAACGTTCGGATCGGCTATTTAAACTTTAGAAATCGCAATATGAGCGTGAATTAAAAGGGGCCTTTTAATTTGCAATGCATAATAGCATCACTATATATATATATATATATATATATATATATATATATATATATATAAGGAGGGATCAAGTTACAACAATTTTGAGTTACCACAAAGTTACAACAACGGATTTTTTTCGTTTTCAAAGTCCAAATCGTCGATCTAAACCGTTCAACATGATTATCTAAATAAAATATGCTTCTAGATCAAATTTTACATTTTTTTGAATTTTTTTTACTATTTATTAAGATGGGTACAAAATCCAATGGTCTGAATTTGACTATTTTTTGTACCCATCTTAATAAATAGTAAAAAAATTCAAAAAAATGTAAAATTTGATCTGGAAGAACATTTTATTTAGATAATCATGTTGAACGGTTTGGATCGACGATTTGGACTTTGAAAATGAAAAAAAAACGTTGTTGTAACCTTGTGGTAACTCAAAATTGTGGTAATTGGATCCCTCCTCTATATATATATATATATATATATATATATATATATATATATATATATATATATATATATATATTACGTGTGCTGGACTTATAACTTCCCATATTTTTTTCAATGGAAAAATATAGGAAAAGAAAACATCGCACTAATATATATTTGTCTCGCTTATCCAAATAATAATCTATAATAATGGTGCTATATATGTGTCGGGTTTTTATGATGCAGTTTATGCTGTTTGCCTGCTGTGACTCGCGTGTTTGTCCCTCAATCACGCTTGGGTTCCAACCCGGTGAGGCTTTCATGGCACGCAACATTGCGAACATGGTCCCTCCTTTTGACAAGGTAATTTTTTATAAGTTGGAGGAAATTATGGAAGGTATCATTTCAATAAATTCCAATTGATTAGTGATTTATACTTTTATTTTTTACTGTTTTAACATATCCCTTCTACGTATGAATGTAGACTAAATATACCGATCAAGGGGCTGCGATTGAGTACGCTGTTCTCCACCTCAAGGTAAGACGACCTTTGAGTTTGGTTTCTGGGCAACAAATCAATCAGATGGAATAAGAAAAAAAAAGAAGAAGGGTTTTCATTCTCTTTGAAAGTATTCAATAATTAGTGAATAGTGCATGATAACTTGATCAGTGCACCACTGGAAACAGATTGAGAACTTATATTTGGTCCAAATTTAGTTAGATTTTGTTATGCGTGTGAATGCAATTACCGGTGAGCACAATTCATATATATATTGAATTGGCAAAACTAATTTTAGTATGAAGGATTCTAGTCTAGCTAAACATTATTTGATTGTTTAGGTGGAGAATATAGTGGTTGTTGGACATAGCAAGTGTGGCGGAATTAAGGGGCTCATGACCTTCAAATATGATGGAAACAACAGCACGTAAGTTTGCAAGCAAATTACATAAATGTTGTTATTTTCCCAATATATATGCATGCTTCCCTTGTGCCATTGTTCATGATTGATAGTTCCAGGTTCAAGCCCAATTAGCAGACTGATTCCTCATTACTTGGACCCATCGAAATTAAATCTACTGCGATTCTCGAAGAGATCGCAGACCCTGCTTTTCTATATCCAACTTTTAAATGTTTTTGAGATTCTTGTATAAAAATTAATTTCCTTATATATTTGTGCATTCTAAAAAAAATTAAAAGTTAGATATGAAAAAACAGTGCAATATCTAAGAATCACAGCATATTTGTTTCCTGATCCACCTAGTGGACCATTTATCAAGTAATAACATGGGCCGGACCCACCTATTTTGGGCCAGATTCTTAATCAACAGAATGTATATGCATGAGTAAATTAATGTATTGGATTATACTTTTAGATTAATTCAAAATTTTAAAATTTTCACATATAGATACATCACTTGTAAGGTAGAAGGATTTTAACGGTTTGAATTCGTCATTCGAAATTAATCCGATAGATTTTAGAGTTAAGAGTATACAAAGGAGCTTGGTACTTCTAGTTCTACTATATATATATACCTATTTGTATTTCAATTTTGACATAATTCTCGTGTCTTGTTATTTTTTAAATAATAAACAGTGAATTTATTGAGGATTGGGTGAAGATAGGCCTCCCTGCTAAAAAAAAGGTTCAAGCTGAACACGGCTCCAAGTCCTTTGACGAGCAATGCACCATTTGTGAAAAGGTTAATTAATTTATAGTATATACATTTATTAATAAGACACTATTAGTTAATTATCCAATCCCTTTAAAAATAAATATAATTAATAAATAATTGAAGTGCATTTGTGATTTGCATGTGCTAATGTATTATTCTCAAGTTATATATTTTCACAGTATGCATGATAAGTGATCATTTAGCTAGATTACTGCAGGATTATTCGAAAGTGTAATTACAACAAAGTTTTATTATTTGATGATGATGATAATAATAATAGAAGAGGGTTCAAATGTCTCATCTTTTTATACCTCATTCATTATATCTCTATTTTCAAAGTCCAAACTATCGATCCGAACCGTTCAACATGATTCACGCTAAAATATGCTTAGGGATGAAATTTTATAGTTTTACAAATTTTTTTTACTTTTTTTTTAAGATAGATACAAAATTACTGTTTTTTTAACGGTCCAAATACAGTGATTTTTGTACCTATCTTAAAAAATAAAAAAATTATAAAATTTCATCTCCAAGCATATTTTAGTATGAATATCATGTTGAACGATTCAGATCGATAGTTTGGACTTTGAAAATAGAGATATATAACATGAGGTATGAATGAGGTACAAGAAGACGAGATATTGGAACCCTCCTCATAATAATAACACTAAAAGTAAAATATTGAAATATTTCAGGAATCAGTGAAGGTATCACTTGAGAACCTCAAGACATACCCGTTTGTAATGGAAGGAGTGGAGAAGGGAACCCTAAAGCTGTTTGGCGCTCACTATGACTTCGTCAACGGTGCATTTGAAATGTTGGAATAATAATTGGACGTGTTTAATCTGAGGTAACATAATATTTCTGTTTGGAATCACGGCCGTCTGATCAGAATCTGAGCCAATCCCGTCTGAGGTAAAACGCACGGAGACCGCTTTAATAGTAGTGCGGATCGCCATTGGATGGTCCAGATTCAAACAGAAATATTGTGTTACCTCAGGTGATCTGAATTTGGAAATAATTTATCTCTACTGTCCCACGAGCATATTTGTTTGATTTTATGATAAGTAGCCAAGTAAAATTATTTATATACAATACATGCATATATATGTAATATTTATGGTGGCATTTTTTTTGTTCTGACATTGTATTGTATGATGTATTATTAAAAACAAATATTGAGATAGAGATGGAAGTCTGTCGGCCGATTTTTTTTATTAATCGAAAATAAATTAAAAAAATATCACGATACGGAAAGGTTTTTGAGAAAATTCGAAATCTAAGAAGAACAGTTCAGTTTATTCCGTCCAAAGAAACAGGATGTTTTAACCCGTCTTTTTAATGAACTCCACTAATTAACCAAACAAACAGTCACTAATTAACCAAACAAACAGTATGTGAAAAACAAAATTGAGACGGTAAAAATAAACCCCGATTTTAATAACCCAAAAAGATTTAATAAAAATAACCGCAAAATAGTGGATTGTACTGTTCCTGGTCTTTTTCTTTTTTGGCTAGATGGGATAGATTGTACCGTTCCTAACAGATAGTTCTAATTACCTTTCCATATACCTGATGAATGCGCGGAGATTTCTAGTTTTGTTTTCATGAAGTTGGAGGAAATCATGGAAGGCATCCTTTCTATAATTTTTAATTAAATAAAGCTTAACATCCCTTCACACTGGTGAAGGGTTGCTAGGTAGTAATCAATCAGATGGAATGAGGAAAAAAAAAAACATTTTCGCTTTTATTGTAGTTAACAATTTGACACATTATTAGTGCATGATATATAATTAACTTGATCAGCGCCTCACTGGAAACAGACTGTTAATTAAAGAGATAAGATAGAACTTATAGTTGGTTCAAATTTAATTAGAATTTCCAATAGATAAACCAAATCAATGTTCTTGATTGTTATGCATGGGGTGTAAATGTAACTAGAGGTGCTATCGGATTGGATCAGGTCCGGATACTATTATATTTGGATCCGGATCCTAAAAGTGTTCGGGTCCAAATTTCAATATATACACTTATTTGTTTTAAATTGGGTCGGATCCGGATCCAGATACCTATCTACCCAGAGGCGGATCCAGGATTTTCGTCGGGGGGGGCAAAAAAATATCGAATCAGATTTAAATAGCTAATTGGGTTTAAATCCATTAATTAATTAAATATTTAATAAAAAATAATGTTTTAATCTATATTTTTTAATGCTCTGACTTGTAATTTCTGATATTTTAATTATTAATCATAATTGAAGAAATTTATTTTAATTTTAACTCTAAATTTAACCCGAACAACAAATTAAACATCCAGCTGGGGGCAAAAAAATTTCCAGGGAGAGGCAGAGTCGATCGAAACGTCCCGACTTACACTAAAACACAAAATCCAGGGGGGCAGCTGCCCCCCCCGGTTAAACTTGGGTCCGCCCCTGTATCTACCCGTAGATATTTCGGATCCAGTCTTTCAGTTCCGGATAGAAAAATACCCATAACTTATTTGTAGATTATCGGATCCGGTCCGGATCCGAAACGAATATATGTCACAACTTCTAAGTATTTGAAAATCAACTCATATATATATTGAATTGGCAAATCTATTTTTTTAGTATTAAGATTTATAGCTAAATATTATTTGATTGTTTAGGTGGAGAACATAGTGGTGCGTTTGGACATAGCAATTATGGTGGAATTAAGGGCCTCATGATCTACAAATATGATGGAAGTACATAAAATGTTGTTATTTTCAACAATATATACATGCATGCTTAATTGCTTAACGTTCATGCATTGTTGGATTAGATCGATTAATATACTTCAAATAGCTAAAAAATAATATATATAATATCCTTCAAATAGATTAATTGCTTTACATACATAATAGTCCAACTATATATACACACACACATAGTGAATGGCTAAGATCAAAATGATAGTTCCTAAACTGTGGTCATACTAATTCGGTTTTACGATTTTCAAAGTCCAAGTCGTTCAACATAATATCTATATTAAAATGTGCTAGGAGACCAAATTTTACATTATTTTGAATTTTTTTACTATTTATTAAGATGGTTTGAAAATCATTATTTTTAATAATTCAGAAGATTTTTACTGTTTATTAAAATCAATAGTTTTCAAATCATCTTAATAAATAATAATAAAAATTCCGAAAAATATAAAATTTGATCTTCAAGCTATTTATATTATTTATATGATAATCTTTATATCACGGTATCTATTTCATTTCATTTGGAAACTGGAAAACATACTGCAGTGCGTGGTATCCTTTTGTTAGATAGGTTTAATATCTGTTCACCAAAAACTTCACAAATTAATTTTACAAACTGAAAAAATTATGTTACAATAAGTTATAGGCATCGATATTGGCTGGGCATAAGGTACTAATTTTGTTTCTTTAAATTACTATTAATTAATTTAAGATATATATAACATCACTGGCATCCCTCGAACACAACAGTACATATCACCTCTACAGTAACAGCATCTTATCTTATTGGGCCACTGTTCAAGTAATAACGTGGGCCGGACCCACCTATTTTGGACCAGATTATTTTCCTTTATTTGGTGATAAGAGAATGTATATGAAGTTGTAAATTATGAGCAAATTAGGTAGAGTTGTTTTGCTATGGACTCAAATTTTGAGCAAAATTTTTTTATTGCAATCAACTACAACCGTTTGTAGTTGGTTATGTTCAAGTTTTGACGTCTCTTAAACTCTTTAAATTCCCCCCACAAATTTATACTGTGCAGTGCAAATTAACAAGCGATTAATTCTGGACCATCTAAAAGTAGAGGTTTTGAACTAGGGGTGTAAACGGAGCGGATTTGGAGGCGGATAATGCTAATATTATATCCGCATCCGTTTTTCAACAAGCGGATACGGATACAGATAGTAAACAGATATCAAAATTGAAAACCATATCCGTCTTAAACGGATATGGATACGGAACGGATAATCCATAGATACGGATTCGAATACGAATATGGAGCAGATAATTGTCAGATATTGAGTAATTCTACTAAATTTCATAATTTTAAATTACCTAATTTGATTACCTAAATTGACAAAAATTTAATAGTCTTTTTAACTTTGCACAGTGATGATTATGCATGACTAATTGCTTATTGGTTCAGAGAACCAATCCATTATTCTAATAGATTATATAATTTTTCTATCAAGATTCTTGGACTTAAACGAATATATATGTTTTTTGGGAATTTCATAAGGTTGAAATAATTGAAAGCTGCTGAAAGATTAAATTTCGGATCCGAATATATATGGATATCCGCTCCGTTTATATCCTCACGGAATTATCCGTATCTGTATCCGTATTATTTTTTCATATACTAAAATTATCCGTATCCATATCCGCAAGTATCCATATCTGTTTAATCCGAATACGGATAATAAGCGGATTCGGAGCAGATTATCCGCAGATAATCCGTATCCATTTACACCCCTATTTTGAACCCATCTAAAAAATTAGTAAAATTCCCAAAAAAAAATATAAAATTTGGTCTACAAAAGTATATTTTTCACATAGAGATCATGTTTAACTGTTCGGATCGATGACTGTTTGAATTTTAAATATAAAAATATGGATCCATAGTACAAGGAATGAATAATCCAAAATCAATTGTGAACAAAAGATGCCTGAAAAAGAAAAATACTACATCCTCAAACTCTGACATCACACTTCAAGACTGTTTGAATTTTAAATATAAAAATATGGATCCATAGTACAAGGAATGAATAATCCAAAATCAATTGTGAACAAAAGATGCCTGAAAAAGAAAAATACTACATCCTCAAACTCTGACATCACACCTGAAGTGCATCAACACTGCCTAATCTATGACCAAAAATGAATAAATAAATAATAAAAACGATACAAAACAAAACCCACCAAAAGTATTTCATCAGTGCTTGTGTGAATGTTTCCTGTTTTTTCTTGAACTGGCATCCCACCTTTTCCTTTCAATAATTCTACAAACAAAACTAACAACGCCAATCCAAGCCAAGGGGTAGAAGGCCTTGTATGGTGCAAGAGCAATGGAGATCATGAAAGAATAATAACCGGCTATTAGATACATATGGCTGAGCTCGAGTTCCCACCCGTTAGAGCGGAAACCAGGTAAGGAGAATGATACATAGTTTATATTCGGTTTTGACCCGAACAGCCCATGTAAAATTAGACCTACGCAGAGAACTGAGTCGATAAACCAGGGAAAGTTTTGCCCCATACCTATTCTCTGGAAAAATTAAAGAGAGAACACAAATGTCATAACAAAATATCATATGCACGGAATCACCTTTTCTGATGCATGCAAAGGGGCTTAAATGAATGTGCAACTGAGGCCTAATTGCACATTTGAGATTGATTTAGGGTAGTTTTTGTTAATTTGGTTTAAATGCTTAATTCCATAATTAAGGTTAGGCCAGGCCTAGTAACAGTAATAGTGGCTAAAACATAAAATAAAATGTGAACTGTGAGGCTGAGTATGAGAAATGCTTCTAGTACCGTGTATTGGTCACAAACTACCCCTTTCTTAATATATTTACTTTTAGTATTTTTTCTGGTGGTATACTTTTAAAAGTTCAAAAAATTTAACAAATCTTTGATATCAAAAAATGTTCCTTTTCTAACAAAAAATTATGATAAAATATGCAATCTCTTCACAACTTTGGTCGGTATGATCATTAGGGACCCTCACTTTTTTCATAGGTCGGAGCAGTCATTCGCATGCCAGTAAACATTGATAGAGAGTGAGACAAAAATAGTGGGAGGGAGTGGAGAGCAGGTGAGAGAGAGAGGCTTACCTGTAACCAAGCTACAAGGGATGGGACAAACATGAGAGTGGCAAACAAATGCAAAATGAAAACCCCATGCCGGTAATTGAATGTTTCTAACTGGCTGTCACTGAAGCTCTTGGCAGAGGTTGGGCTGCGAGAAGTGCTTTCGTCAGTTGGCAAAAGAGGCTCTGACATGCTTTTATTAGTCTTATTTTTATCAAATATTGGACTAGGGTTCTCCAATTTTGACTCGTACCAGGCATCCTTTCTCTGAGCTTGGCTGCGAAAGTTAGCCGCCAAAACACTGTTACAAATGCCAAAATTATTTAAATATGCATGTTAAATTAATAACTTACAAATAAGAAAAAGCATACTGAAAGTTTCTGCACCAGATTGGGTTACTGCTTAATCGCAAAACTCAACATTAGTATTATATTAAGAGTGAGGCTATGGTAATATGCATAGCGCACTTTGATTCGTACTGCAGATCCATATCTTCATTTTCAAAGTATAAATAGTCGATCCAAAACGTTCATTATAATCTCCTTATGAAAATGTAGTTGGAGACCAAAATTTACATTTTTTTTTAATTTGTTTACTATATTTTTGGATAGGTAGAAAATCACTAATTTTGAATGGTCTAGAATTTTTAGATCAAGTAATTTTTTACCTATTTAAAAAAATAGTAAAAAAATTATAAAAAATGTAAAGTTTGGCATCCAAGCACATTTTCACAGGGAGAACATGTTGAGCAGAACGGTTCAACTATTTGGATTTTAAAATAGAGATATGCATCCATAGTACGAACCAGTGTTGTAAAAAACACTGTTAACGGTCATTTAAACGGAAACGGTGGCCAAACCGTTACGCACATTGTTAACGGACGTCTGTTTGCAGTTTCGAACGTTTAATCGGCCATTTTCCATTTAATCGCCCATTTATTCCCGTTTATTCCTGTTTATTCCCGTTTATTTCCGTTTATTTCCGTTTTTTCCCGTTTTTTCCGTTTATTCCAGTGAAAATTTATTTTTCACATTGTTTTTTTTATGATAGTGTGTGATAATAAGGTTTATAAATCATGTATTGTAGTTTTATTTATACTTTGATATACATCCAATATTTTTTATATATGTTTTTTTTTTCTTCTTACTTACTTTGAAATTTATTAATTCTTCTATTATTTATATACCATATTTTTTTTTTTACTTACTGATGTAATTTTTTCAATTAGTGCGACATATTTATTTATGAAATTAAGTTATTATCATAAATTAAATTTAGGGATTTTATGTTGGAATGTTTTCTTTCTTTCAAATAATATGTTATTAGTATTTGAAAAAGCTTAATTCTCAAATTTATTTTTCATTAAATAAATGTGTTACTTACACATGCAAAATGCTTATGTGTTAAGAAGAAATAAGCATAGTGTCATGTTATAATAATAAAACTAACTTAAATTAAGTTTATTTGATAAGTTCAATGAGTTAAATTAATTATTTTTAATAAATTATGATATATATACATAAATTTAATAAAAACGATAACTTGTCCGCATAATTCCGATTAATCGGCCGCATACCGATTAATCATTTGACGGCACCCCGTCCGTACGACGACCGCATACCGTTATTTACAACACTGGTACGAACCAAAGTGCGCTATGCATAGTACCATAGCCTCACTCTTATATTAGATACAAAGGTTAAAATACCATACTTATCACATTAATCTCCATTCTTTACCAGTTGAATATAATATGTATTGAAGGATTAACTACGAGTGCAAGTCTTGACTTCAGAATAATTTGCTCAATTGACGATAACTGAGGCTTAATAGCACTTGTGGAAATTTTTTGAATCCTAACAACAACAAAAATAAAATTACCTAGAAAGTGAAGAGTGTGCATGGATAGCATGAGAGACCAGCAGTATAGAGAGACCAATGGCAGGATGGACAAAGCAGACTAGAGGAATCGTAATTAGTGCTACAATAACATTCGTGTTGCCTTTAATTATCTGCATGATCTATTTTTAGATTAATCAGTTCACATAAACATGTATGTAATCATTACTTAACTATTTTGAATATTACTATGGCAAAAATAAAAATTGGAAGAGGTAAAGCAACTATACAAAAATACCCTCCCAGATAAGTAGCATGCACAATTGGATAAGAATGTGCAAAAAGTAGCAACATATTGTTACTGTGCTGCTCTAATTTTTGTAGATGTATACATGTAACATAAACATTTGTGGGATAAATACGCAATTCTGCATACAGAGAAGCTCTAATTACCTTGGTAGAATTAAATGATGATGAAAAACGAAGTATCTGATTAACAAAAGAAGAAGAGAAGGTGCTTTCCCATGCTTGCCACCTGCCAAGTACATAATTATAAAAAAACACTTTTTAAAATTTCTTTGCTTAAGCAAGCAAGTTAAGCTAGAAGCAAGAATACATTTAACTTCCAACATAAAAGCAAACACTTGGCCAAGCTAATGGATTTAAGATTATTTCTTTCTCAATAGGTGCTTTATTTATTTTATTTTATTTTTATTTTTTGGCGGGGTTGGGGAGGGGGCATTGTTTTGGTTTTCATAGTTCGTTTGACATCCTAAAATCCCCAGTTCTACCAATGGAAGGAAGTTGGATACTTTTCATAACCTTTTAGGAGTTGGACAATAATTTTATAGATATAATGTTGTTTTGGTAACAAGTAAATAAAACTAACCTATAGATATAATGTTGTTTCAGAAACAGATAAATAAAACTAACCGCCTTTTGAGTATCACATGTAAAACAGCAAGCAAATAGAAAATCCACTTGGAAACAAACACCACTAGAATCACAAGCCCATTTGCAACCAAATAACAAAGTAAGGTGATGGACACGAAGCTTGTGACAGAAGAAAGCTGATCTGGTGCCAAAAAAGAGTACAATACGCAGAGGATTACTGGGACGCATGAAAGGAGAAGAAAAGCTTTTAATCTGAGGTTCATTTCTAGAGAATGAAGCACTGAAGGCACTGATGCATCGACCTCCCATGCGTGAGTTTGTTGCATTAAAACAAAGAACATGACTGATAGCATGAATCCCACAATCTATATTGCAAAAGATAAAAAATAATTACTTAATATTGTATGAGAAGTAGAAAACATGCAAAAGGTGTCATTTGCTGACATCCCCTGCATCATACATGGAATGCATAAAGGGTCTGCTGTGTCATTAAGAATTGCATTTTACTGCTCGAGATCTTCAAAAAGTTTTAATTGTTCTCCTCAAGAGTGCTAAATGGGACCTTTCTGTTATTTATGCATACTACAGAAACTTTTTGTAAGATTTTTTGTAACAAAACCGACCTCCAACTACAACTCTAGGGTTTTCCTACAAACCTGATGATTAAATGCAGAAGCAAGGCTACCAGATCAATACTGTTCTTGTTTGGTACAAGCCCATTTTTTTATCAAAAATTTCATTTTTTCTGTTCCTTTACCTTTTTTTTACATCTGCAAGGACTTGGTTATTGAAACTTCCCTCCAACCCACTCCAATGATAGACCCAATAAACATCAAGCAATCAAAAAAGTTTACAAAAAAAAAAATTCCAATGCAATATTAAAAATAAAGAAACACCAGAAATATAGAATTATGAAAAAAAAAAAAAAAAAAAACAAGATTATAACCTGAGAAGAATATAAGAGCAAAAATCTACTTGCTGCAGCTGAAATAGAAACTGAAACACCAATTTTGTAGGAGCAATGTGGATCTGCCTGGAGAGAGATCAATGTGCATCTTTAGCAGGTATAAAATATCTAATCAAATACATTACCATGCTCAGCATTTTGTACCAGCATCGCATTTATTTTTGTATTGTGCTTACTGTGTTCTTAATAGGGATACATAAAAGAAAAAATATCAATAAAAGGAGCAAGGAGTTGATACCAATAGGAGCACATTAGTTTTCTCAGAACCTTTGGCCAGACCCCAAAGAGCAGGAGAAGAGTCAACCACTATAGTCTCAGAGTATACGTTTGGTATCACACGAAGGTCTGATGCAGAATCCCAAGCTAATACAACTGGTGGAAAACATCTAGATTTGCATAGCTCTACAAATTATGAGAGAGAGAGAGAGAGAGATGGAAAGTACTGTGTGAGTGTTGTACTTCCAATGTAGCATTAATTTTTAAAAGAGTATGCTGTTAAACTGAAAAGAAATTAACTTTGTTATGAAATAATTTGGAAAAAAATATCCTGAAATATGGTCCAACCTTTCTTTAGTTGAACAGACCTTAATTTCATTGACCGACAATTTGTAGAACAAAATCAATTATGTGCTATAGCATCTTTTTAGAAGAGCTCTGTACCAGTTTGAGCTGTGTTAGCCTCTGCCAGTAGGTGTGTATGGGGCAAGAGAGAGAGACTTACTATTCTGCTCCTCTTCAGATTTGTCAGCAGTCGAACCTTTAATCCCACAACCAGTAGTTTGCAGTGACAAGGACATTGGCAAAAGGCCAAGGCTTATAGAGAATGACATTTTTTGTACAAGTGCATGATCCTCCTCCAAATTTATGTCCTAAAAAGCAAACAGTATACTTCAGGGTTGTGATGAGCATTCAATACAATTAACTCTACAAAATCTGAGAGATGCTACTTAAGGGTATAGAACCTTTGGAATATAGCTTGAATGAAGGAGCATGGCAGGAGAAAAGTTTCTTTCACCTTCCTTTGGGTTGAAAAATTGACCAACCGCCATTGAAGCTGCTGGGGGAGGTCTACCTGAAATAGTCTGGAACCTAAAACTTCAGCGAATTTGAGAATTTATCATAACTCAATATTAATTTAAAGAAAAAAAATAAGTATATTTAATTTCCAAAAATAACCAAATTTGAAAACTCAGTTATGCTCAAAACCTTGTGAGCTGACCTAACTCAAGTGCCCAATGGGCAACGGCCCAGCCACATTCTTTCACCACTGGTAGGGCAGCTCAGACCAACTTATCTTAATTATTAATTAAAAAATGAGGACCTGAACTTACCATTAGGCTTTAGTTAAAACTAAAACTGAATAAAGATGACAAAAGAGGAGTTAATTTGATTATGCGCTAGCCACTCAAGGAAAAGAAGAAAGAAATTACCGGACGAGGTGCAACTGAGATGGTCAAGAAATGAAAGCCACTCAACTCATCAGGTTTCAGAAGTATAAATGAAGATGGTGCAGCCTGCTCCATTTGGCTTCCTGGCTCCACCTATCAGTCATTAAATTAACCTCTTTTAACAATATAAAATAAAAGGCACATTTTCCTATTAGCTTAAGGCAGAGCAATTTTTTTTTTTTGAAATGCCATGACAGAAGCTGTCAGGTATTATTGCATATAACAGAATGCATAAATTGGACTTACATAGTTCATCTTACAAAACTGCATGCACCTACACTACACCTTACCAGTAAAAAACTGAAAAGAAAAAAAAGGAAAATAAAACAACTAAAAATCAACAAAAATTCAACCAAAGACTACATTCATTTAAAATCCAGCTCACTAGTATCTCAGGGGTAAGATAGCTTCCTCTGAAAACTCTTTCGTTTCGCTATAAGAGGTAGTGGTGTAGTGGTCTAATTTCTTAACGACTGATTAAGGCAGAGCAATTAGTTGAGTAAGATGGTAACAAAGCAAGAGTAGTTAATTCAAATGCCAACAGGTTTCATAGCCGAGTAATTACCTATATCATAATTGCATGGAACTATAATTGAGATTCAATTTAGTATAGCGGGATGAGACCTGACATGAATATATTGGAGATGTTTGTGATTTCACAAAAATATTTATAATAAAAATTAAGAAACTATGAAACAAACCTGTCTTGGGGCAGCACCCGCAGGGATGGGTATCATCTTTCTAGTAACTTCAATTATTCTCTTACTACCAGGTATCTCGCTTACACGTGAAGAGTTGAGCTTTCCAGGCCAGAGGTGAACCCTAACTCCGGTACACGGTGCCAAATTCGTTACAAGTACAAAATGATCCCTCCCACCTGATCCCTACAATATAGTTAATAGCTTGATCAACTTGAAACCAGACAGTCTGTACAGTGATGGTGCTTTACATTATGTACCAATTGAGCTCAAACAATTCCATGGTTATGCTGATTCTGGTCAGGCAAGGGTATGGTACATAAAAAAAAATTTGTTAAAAAAAATTACAAGTTCTCTAATATCAAGCCACCGTCTCCTTCCATCCATGGATAAAACAGTAACTACATTCGACTTTATATAGAGATCTTTGTCGAGTTCATCATGGGCCCACTGTACAGTTGCTGGACAAGAGAATAGATCCTTTTCTTGAGACCCTGCAAAGAAAGTTAGCTGCTACTTAGACGGAGTTCCCATTCTTTCTTAATAAGAGAATATTTCTGAATATGCTATTTCCTAGTATGTATGAAATGCATTCCAAGTATAAAAATAATGGTACCAGGCAGTTACAAGTATATTTTTTAACTGCATACCCATGTGCACATAATCAGAAGGCCTTGTCAAGCTGAGAGCTTGTGATGTTGCACTTTCAAGCATCTTAGAGAAAACCGAAAGCCTTTTTTTCGTGCTTGAGAAAGGCCGTCCAATTACAGGGTCTATTATGCTAAGGAGTGTGTGTGAAACCTATACATACATATAGATAAAACCAAAACAAAATTTAATACAAAACTGTCAGTGCAAAATGATAAAATTATATGATCAGCAGGCAGTCTACAGAAAAACCACTTTAGGATGAAGTCTTATTACTTGCACTACAGGGCAGAGATCCACTTTTGGAAATTACTGAAATGGTAACCATCAAAGTTGTGTTCTTTAAAATCTAACCAGGAAAAATTTTGGATCAAAAGCCACACTAGTGGAATTACAAAACAAAGGCACACATGGCTCAAATTGACAATTACTTTAACTGATAATAAGAGAATGGAGACCATTCCTTAAAAAAATTAGACCTTATATTATCCCCACTATTTGTCTAAAAATTAGACCTTATATTATCTCCACTATTTGTCTTTTATATTTTTTACGTTACAGACCTTATATTATCTCCACTATTTGTCTTTTATATTTTTTACGTTACCTGAACCACAAGTTGATTACACCAGAGAATAGTTTGGTGCTCCATTGACAACCAGACGTTATTCATTCCAGAGCTGCCAAGTGTCAACCCATGAGTAGGTGGTACTATCCCGTCTAATGAGGTTAATGTCGACCGTACCTAAAAAATTGAATTCGATTAGAGAATCCAAGATCATATTAGAAAAGTGCATTCATATCTTGAAAATTATCAACTGTACCAAACAATATAACAAGCGAGATCATCATTTTCCAAATTATCAAATGAGACCTTATAGCGATGGTGAAAATTCCATTTAAACATTCTCAAGAGAGTGATACATATGAAAATGGTATTACTGTGATTTTCTGGAATCACAAATAATACTATCTAAAGGTTCAAATAGATCAAAGAAATTCCATATCAAGAAAGTAAAAGTATTTGACACGCAAAACAAAAAACAAAAAAACTTGAAGAAAAGATAGGGAGATAAAAAAAACCTGATAATCATTAATGCCTCCAGCTATGGAGACAACAATCACATTAGAGAGTCTGGTACCAGCAGCAGAAAGGATGCCATGTGAATTGTCAGTATTATAACCCTTCTTCCATTCTCCATTTACGTGTGAAAAGAAATGACCCAGAGATGGTTGCAAAGCCACTGGAGGGTATCTGTCATGCAAATTCAAGTCAAACAAGTTAAGAATTTAGTCCAAACTATGTTGCCTTCTGATTAGACATGGTCAGATCTGACATCAATGATTTGAGTTAAATTTGATTTGAAAATCATTTGTAATTGCAAACAAGGCAAGTCAACACATTAATAGAAATTCAATGTCTTTCAGAAAGAAAAAAAAGAAAGACAAAAGACTTAGGCCATATATTATCGCTTTCTACTTATCAATTACTTTCACCCATAACTCGTTAAAACCTTAAATGAGCAGCACTCTATTCATCCTCAATTCAAACCAAATTAATCACAATGTAACTAATAAAGCAAAAGAACCAAGGGAAAGAAAATTGTCTTTACTCAGACAGTGCTAATACCATACCAACTGCTCTTATACCAAAAGAAAAGCCTAAATTTGTCAGTTGATCCTTGACTCATACTACACAAAAAGGCCTAAACTATGTTTAAAGCCTCATTTGTCTTGAATAAATATAAATAAGACACAATGCAATAATAATTCAGCTACTAAAACCAGAGCAAAGTGCCTTGTTGGGAGGCTCTTACTTGAATTAAATTCTTTTCAATTATTTGATTTTCCTTATTTTACTTGGACCCTTGGATGGTTCTCAAAAATACATGGTGAAAGAAATTATCCCTACAATCAAGAGTCAAGACTAATAAACCAATATTAACCTTGACTCCACATGGTTTACACTTTACAAGTATAAACTCCATTAATTCATTTGAGATTATTTACTGTATAAAGAAAAATTGCTGAGAGAGATTACTGGTGGGGGCTAGAGAGAGTAAGAATGGTCTCAACAGCAGCCTTGCGGAGGTGAGGATGGATAAGGGCAGCCCGAGAGACAAAACCTCCCATTGAGTGGCCAACAAGTATTACACTAGTTGGCAATGCATCAGCCGACTCTTTTGAACCATCTTTTATTCGTAATTCCTGTGATTCCTTGTACTGATCCAATATCTGCAGTAAAAAAGATGGTTTGACCAACATTAGCCACCATAGGCAACAGTTGACCAAGGCTATGGTACTATGCATACCGCACTTTGGTCCTTAATGTGATGCATATCTTCATTTTTCAAAGTTCAAACCGTCAATCCACTCAACATGATCTCCACATGAAAATGTGTTTGGATGCCAAATTTCAGTCTTTTTGATATTTTTTTTACTATTTTTTTAAAATAGGTACAAAATCACTTGATCAAAATATTCTACACCATTCACAAATAGTGATTTCTACCTATCTACAAAAAAGTAAAAAAATTGTAAAAAATGTAAAATTTAGTCTCCAGGTACATTTTCACATGAAGATCATGATGAACGATTCAGATCGACTATTTAGATTTTGCAAATGAAGCTATGAATCCGTAGTACGGATCAAAGTGTGCTATGCATCAAACCGTAGCCTCACTCCAGTTATGGAAAATACATGTCAATATCAAACAAGAAAGCATAGGCAAACTGCCCCAAGTGCACCTTTCTCAACTATCTATGGCCCTTTTACTATAGTACAGTAGTACCCTTCTAATTAGTACCATGGTTAAATTCACATAACTAGCCTGTTACACATTGTTTGACCAATATTCCAACTTTTGATTTGTGTTGGCTTTTTTGGTCCAATGTACCATGTGTATTATGGTACCCAATGTTTCCCTTGTACCAATTCAGTACCAACTATGTAGTTTTAGAGATTTTTGGTGGTGAGAAAGAAAAACTAAAGCATACCCAAAGTAACACCACTACAAAATACCCTTTTGTATCACTGCACCCAAACAAAACTAGCAAGTTGCAACAAAGGACTAATCAATCAGTATGGAAATGCACAAATTTGGTAATAGAGGGGCTGTTCGGCAACACATGGAAGATTAAATATTAATCCGCGCTAAGGAGGGGTTGTTCGGTAAGCTAAGGGGGGAGGTGCCTTAAGGAAGGGGCAGGGGATTAAGATCCGGACAAAAGGAGGCTAAAGGAGGATGTCTTAATCCGCACTAAGAAACCGGTGTTCGGCAAGATTGAGCGGCTAAGGAAGCTAAAGGAGGCTCCTTAAGCCTTAAGGAGGCTTAAGGAGGCCCTTGCCAAACAGCACCAGAAAGTACAATTTGTGAAATAAAGGCCCGGTTTTCTCCAACTAACCCTGAGTGATCTTTGTTTCTAGAATATAGTCTGTCTTAATTCAAACCAGCATCTCTTAAATCATACCATAATATTTAAAGTAGTAGTACAGGTACCATATCAGGAGGAGAATACGTACACGGTGAATAGAGTAGACTACATATTCTGTATGCTCTTCAAGTATACGGCCATCCATAGCTGAGTGTTCCCCTTCTAGATCAACAGCAAACCAGTCCAACATTCGGCTGTACTGATTTGGTAACCCAAGTTCCTCTAACCCATCTGTTTCAACAAATGATGCCTCCTCATAGAATGTTGGCTCCTGTGGGCCCCCTTGGTATGCCCGGAATGACTCAGAAGCCAGAGACCGTACCTACAAAATATAAAAATTAATAATGGCCAATTAAATAAGAAGAAAATCTGATTAGAAAGTATCCAAAATAAAAAACTGGCAAGTACTGGTAATATTTTGCTTCCTGGTAGTTGGTAGGTTCCAGTTGCTAAATAATCAGAAAATCTGATTAGAATATTCAAAATCATAAACTGGTAAAATACTGCTAATATTTTTCTTCCTGGTACTTGGTAGGTTCCAGTTGCTAAATAATCAGAATATCTGATTAGAATATTCAAAATCATAAACTATTAAATACTGGTAATATTTTGCTTTCTGGTACTTGGTAGGTTCCAGTTGCTTTCTGGTAAATCAAAAGGTTTCACCTACCTGCTTGTAGCTGCCTCCATTACCAGGTATGAACAAAACTGGCACTCCACTAAGGTGCTTCAAATGATGAGCAAAATCGATCTGCTGCCACCCTTCATGGTACAAAAACAAACCATATTTCTCAGAAGAAACATTAGCTGGTGTAGCAATTGGTATATAGGTCGGGTACATGTATGTCATCGCACAGCCATTAGGCACCGGTTTGAGCAGTTGATTGAGAGCAAGAAGCACTCCTAAAACCGTCAAAATCGCGATAATTCCAAGCCTAAGATGTTCCTTGAATCCACCCATGGAGGATCGGAGGAGAGGAGGAGATCGACTCTTCCCTCTCCCTCTTTTCTTCAAATCCGCAAAATCAAACACCTTCTTTGGCCGATCCCTTGCAAAATCAAAAACCTTCTTCGACGTAATCTGAGAGGTAAGATCTTTGATTTTGGAGCAATGGTCAGAGATCCAAGCACTCAATTCTTTCTGTTGTTTTCTGATGAAATTAGTGAATAGAGGAGACTGAAGAAACGAACCTCACCAGTGAATTCAATCATCTGAGGTAACAGAAATTTGGTGTTTAAATACGAACCGTTCGATCTTCTGGCACGAATATTAAAGTAATCCACCTCGGACCCGATTTTTCCCGGATTCTGATCTACGGTTCTGATCTAAACTCAAATATTATATTACCTCACAGGATATGTGCTCCCTGACCAGTGGGGTACTGGGGATAATGCAGCTGGGTTATCGGGTTGAATTATGAATTCGTTTCTTTGAGTTAACTCAAATTTTAAGTTCAAATCTGAACCGTTGGATTTTTATATGCACGAATATTAAAGGATTCTAAACATTACGAGTGTGGGCTAGATTGGTCTTAATTCTGATTGGAAACGGGCATTAATTGGAGAGTGAAGAGACGAACCTGACCAGTGGGGTACTAGGGTTAGCAGGGTAAAGATTTTACTGTGTGCAGCGCACGAACCTGTGCATTGCTGTTTTAACTCTATACTTTGTGCGCTGCATGAAGTAAAAATTGATATGTCAAGACTGTGCTTCACAAAATTAAATAGAAAGAGAAAGGAGGGGATGGGAGAAAACAGGAGACACAGATCTGAAACATAGTCTAAATCGGACGGTACAAATTTCACAAATTTCAATTTTTTCACTCTACTCCTCTTTCCTTTCCCTCCCCTACCCCATCTGGAGCACAGCCTAAATATTTTACCCAGTTTGAAGACCGTTCTATTTATATCCGCACGAATATTAAAGGCCTATATACATTATGGATGTGAGCTGAACTGGTCCGAATTCTAATCGACAATCGGAAGCTACACTCAAACAGTGCGTTAATGCCGAGCATGCGGTCATTAATTGTGGTTGAAGAATTAATTGTTATAATTACTAATATTGTGTCTTTAAAATTGGTATATGACAAACTGTCTAATATCAGAGCAAAATCAAATTTTCCATCCAAAAAAAAAGGTCAAAATCAAATGAATGCCAAGGTACATCGATCGCATCTTAGAAGCGTAAAGAATTTATAAATCAATCGAAACGTGTGAGTGAATTAGATGGACCCCAAGCCAGAACAGATGTTAGATGAGAAGTTCCTCAAGCAAACTGATCAAGAATAAAGGTGAAAGTCATGGAGATTGCGACAGAGAATATGGGACAGAAGAGAAGAAAAAAAAATGTATATAAAAAGTGTTGAATCTTCCGAGGAGTTCATTCTTTATTCAAGAAGTTAACTATAAATAAAATATGATAGAATGATTTAAAAAGAGTTTATTTTCACTTATTCTATGTTATTATTGTTGTTAGCATCTACATTTTTAAAATTATTAGAGTTTATAATCTGATGTGATAGTTTCTAATTTAGTTTCAAATATGTGTGAGTTTATTATTTAGCAACTATGCAAGAAAATTTCTAATTAAGAAATTATTTATAAACTCTATACTGATTAAATGATTAGCTCAAATTATTTTTTTTCTTTTTAATTTATTGTCGACGAGGCTTAAGAGAAATTCTAAAATTAATTTCAAAATATGAAAACTTAAAAACTTTAGATCTTAATTTCTAAAAAAATGTTATAGTTGAAATATAGACTATAAATTTTGAAAAAAAAAACGTTATGTATAATAGCTTTCGTTATAGTTGTGCGATTCACAATTATTTTTTTATTTTGTTCTCTCATTATGCCGCTATTTAGAACATTTATTTTCATACAATTTATTAAAACTAATTAGACCGTTTATTTTCATGCAATTTACTAAAAAAAATATCTGAGGTGATACGATCGAAGTTAGGTCTAGGTGTTCCCTCTTCGTTCCCCAGCTGCCTAACAGCCTCAGTTCACAAGTGTCACAGCAATTTATAAAAGAAATACAAAAAAATGTGCATAGCGGTAGCTGTTTCCAATTTCTCTTTCTTCCACTATCTCTCTTTTGTCGTAGTTATCTGATCAACTATATCATTGCCTCTTTCTTTGTTAGGATGCGACCGATGAACCGGACTCCTCCAGTCTTTTCGACCGCCCCACAAACAATTATACCCGCATCTCCTCTCCAGTAGTCCCCACATTGCTTTTTATAAAGCCTCTCTTCCCCCTTGCCTTGATAGGATCCTCTTTTGCTGTAATGGTCCCCCTTACTATTATTCCCATGTGAATTTTGCAAAATCATTACCAACTTTTTATTTATTTATTCAAATATCCACCTTATTTTTGCAAGTATTGCATTTTTTTAATTCTTTTGTGCATAGTGAGACAGATGAATTATTCGAGTTCGGTTTAGTGAGATCAAAATTTCATAATTTGAGAATGATTCAGTCCCACAAGGGAGCAAAATATCCCTCCAAAGAACAGAAAATATAAATAAAAAAATAAAAGTCGTATTTTTTTGCGTTTTATTCAGTAATAATTCGTAAAACACGTTTTTATTCGTGAATAATTTGTAAAATATTTTTTTCTTGTTTTATTTGTTGTTCGATTCAGAAAAGTAAAAAACAATATTTTACTCGTGAATAAAATACGAATCTAGTGACTATGTATATGTGCAACACTAATGTAACTTATTAGTGTTGGAATCAAGTGGAATCAGAGATGAACACCTTTTGACTTAAAAAAAATTATTTAATATTTAAAATAATTATAAATTTATATCTCATTAAAAAAGTTTGCCCCACCCCACTTATTATCCTTCCTCTGGCCCTGACACTTGTTAAATTGATAATCTAATTAATGATAATTTATTAATTAACAAGACTCATGGACTCAAATCAATAACACTAACAAGAAATTAAAAAAGTTGCTCTCATTTTGATGAGCATTATAATATTTTTTTTATTTCCTAGCCAGATATGAAAAGAGTAGCCCTACTTGTTATCCTTCCTCCGGTCCGAACACTTGTTAAATTGATAATCTAATGATATTTAATTAATTAACAAGATTTCATGGACCCCAGTCAACAACACTAACAAGAAATTAAATAAAGTTGCTCTCATTTTAATGATCAGTAGCATATCTTCTTATTTCCTAGCTAGGTATGAAAAAAGTAACCCTACTTATTATCCTTCATCCGCTCTTGACACTTTGTTAAATTGATAATCTAATGATAGTTAATTAATTAACAAGATTTCATGGACCCCAATCAACAAATTCTGATCCTCTCAGGTACCGTGAAAAGGAATCTTTGACAATTACTGCATCCAGACTGTTTTTTTTTTTTTTTTTTTTTAACTTTGCACAAATCCCAAATTACAAATAATATGGACCGTTCTTTTAGTAATTATAAAATATTTCTTTTTACGGTACCAAAAAGGATATGGATCCAACAACCCTAATGAGAAAATAAAAAAGTTACTCTCGCTATGATGAGCATTAGTAGCGTTGTAAATATGAGTATGCACTTGTCGGATGAACATAATACCGTCAAGTAATTAATTTGAAATAATTAGAAATAATTGAGAATAATCAGTCAATTAATTAGAAATATCCGTAACAGTTCGATTGCCGCCAACGACTAATCAGCCTAAACATCCGTTTTTTACGAATTTAAATTGACTGAAATTCAAGATTTTCTGAAATTCCTGAAATTCGAGATTCTCGTTCAACTTTTATTGTGCACGCATATCGGAACAGCTGATTTTTCTGCACACGTATCTCGAAACAGTTCGACGGCTGGATCCGAATTTGTAGGAATTTCAGAAACACTGTTCATTCGTCTCGGCTTGGACTTCAGCAGATTCAGATCCGTTTTTTACAACCAGTATCAGGTATGAAAAAGCCAGGGCTCAATTCCAAATATGATAAAACACTACTGGTCTAGATGCAACTTTCCAAAACACTTACAGTCAAATCAAATCTGACCAATTGAAATTTCTCTATCACCGCTTGACCCTTATCCTTGTATAATTGAATTGAATAAACTTGTTGATTCAAGGCACACTTCACTATGCATCTCATTTACTTCAATGCCCAACCAATCAATGAATGATTCGATCAAAAGGTCTCTTTTGTGGGATTCTTTCCAACAAATCAGACGAAAATGGTATAATTTGCGATAAGGATGCCTTTTATTGGTTTCAAATCAATCAATCCAGATGAATCATATTGGTTAGCTTTATTAATTGGGTTCTAAGATAATCTAATTTTTTTAGTTTATCCAAAATCAAGTCGGATAAAAAAAAAACGAATTTGATTCACTTCACGATAGCTTTGCTAAAAATGAGTTTCTCTTTTTGTTTTGAGTTCTCAACCAGCGATTTTTTTTTTTTCAAATATTAGGGTCCCTCAACCATTTATTTAATAATTCAAAATTTCATATTTAATTTTCTTAAATAATAGAATATATATTTGAGAAATATGAGGAAAGTAATTTTTTTTGCATGTAGTTGTGTTTTTTTAAATAAAATCAAGGCGTTAGGTCCACCTCCTGACAAGTGTAAATAGAGGAAGGGAAAATAGAGAGGTTAAGAAACTTGTCGAGAAAGCACGCGATCAACGTGATCAAATGCATGATTTTTTACATACATACAGATACTATTTTGTGTAGTTGAAAAGCTCTATTTTGCTAAAAGGAGGTAAACTAGTTCCTCTCCTTCCTTATTGCCATTCCTAAAGCAAGTAAATACCTTAAAAATTTCTCTTTCCTTTCTAGCCCCTCCCCTTCCCTCAGGGGTGGACCCAAGTGCAACCGAGACGGGGGGCAACCTGGATTTCACATTTTAGTAGAGGTCGGGATGTTTCGATCGACTCTGCCGCTCCCTGGAAATTTTTTTGCACCCCCGCTGGATGTTTAATTTGTAATTCGGGTTAAATTTAGGATTAAAATTAAAATAAATTTATTCAATTATGATTAATAATTAGAATTATAGATTAAAATATCATAAATTACAAGTCAGAGTATTGAAAAGTATAAATTAAAGTATTATTTTTATTAAGCACTTAATTAGTTAATGAATTTGAACCCAATTCAATATTTTTTGCCCCTCCTGATGAAAATTCTGGGTACGCCCCTGCCTTCCCTCCCACCCCTCCTCTTCGCCCTTTCTTATATAATTAAAAATATATGTTGAACACCGAAAATCTAGTCAGAATATCTATATTGAAACTTTAATTTGAAACCTAGAAGTTAGATCAAGAAATTTTGAACATTCGTATTTTGCTTTTTATAAATTGTTTTCCGCACACAAAAAAATAACTTTTAGGGCGTGTTCGGCCGCTCCACTGTTCCCGCAGAAAAAAAAATTCAGTACTGAATTTTTTTTGTCCCACGTAAACAGTAATTTTTAGTTTAAATTCCGTGCCTATGCTCATTTCCAATGATCCACCGAAGATGCCTTTAATGTAGTAACAAATACAATACTTACATGGAATACCTCTTATAAATATTAAATAATTGAATTATATAACCTTCAATTTTTAGTAAAAAAATAAATTGAATGCTTATCCACGAGCAAAAAAAAACTTTTACGTGTCAAATTAATGGCAAGCATTATTTTTTGGTTGGCAAGCAAAAATTTAGCACATGGTGCCCAAAAAAAGTTTTCTTTAAATTTCATCCGGATCACATCAATTTCTTTTTATATAATTTAATCTAAGAGTAATATCAACTAATTAAAGTTGTTGGGACAATAAAGTGCAGGAGGTGTCTAATCAATTTAATCAATAATATACTTTATGGATTTCGAATTGAGGCTTTGTCAAATTACAAATCACTTGATATTGGCAAAAATGAAATATTTTGATTTCATCAAATGTCTACATAATAAATAATTGGTGGAGATACATGTATTGAATGAAACCCAAATATGCAATTTGGGACTTGGTAGTGTTAAGAACTTTTAATTGTACTAGCTCAATTAGGCAATATCTGATAAGTTAGAATAAGTGGGTTCATTGTATTGGCAATAAAATTTGTGTGTTGCTCATTAGAGCTGGAAAAAAAAATTCGTAGCTCGTAGACTGTTCGGTTTCAACTCGTGACTTGTTAAGTAACTACTTAATCGTTACTTGATCGAGTTCAAAACAAACCAGCTTGTTTTATGCTATCTAGTTCGGTCTAGTCTGTGATTCGAGAGTTTATATCAATTTGTATGAATTTTATACAGTCTAACTTAGTCATAATTATTTGTAAAATTTATTTTCTTCTTAAAACTTACTTCAACTCAGCCCAACGAGTTAATATGAGTCAGCTCAGTTTAGCTCATTATTAGTGGCTTGGTTAGATTAGGAGCTAAGTTTTTAATTCGGTTCCCTAATCTCAACTCTGCTAAGTTTTAAATATAAACTGATTATAAACTTTAACCTAGTTTCGGCCCGAACCAGTTCGTTACTGCCCCTAATATTTTGCTCATAGGTTGCATCATAATAGTCCATTGTTTGTAATGTGTACGTAGATTATTTTTTTTATGTGGAAAAACAAAAACCATATTTTGTGAGAGTATTGATCGTTATCATAATGAAATTTTGTTTGATTGGTATCCTACAGGCGGAAAAGACAAACCGACCCTGAAATAGCATAGCTGGAATTTTCCTCTGTCCTATTATGCTTCATTTTTCCTGGATTTTCTAATTTTTCTTTTGTGGTTGGTGTTTGGCAAATGTATATATGCAATAAATATAATAGTTGTATAAATTTTTTTATTGAGGAAACATAGGATCAAATTGTGGCACAATTTAAATTAGTGCATGCATGTTTGGCTGAAAAAAATAAATGGCGATTGAATGAATTTAGTCTTTATTTATTCAGTCAAACAAGAAATAGTTAGATCGATATATGATAACACAAGTCTAATTAATTTTAGGTTGGTTTAATTTAAACCATTTATTCAGATGGTTTAAATTATTCTGTGTTTAGATTTGTTGTCAAAGAAAAAAAATATATTTTCTTTCATTTTTTTTAAGAAAAAAAATGTCTTTTTTCTTTTTCTCTTTCCCGCTTATTAATAATTATTTTGTGAAATTCCGTCGACCCATCATACGCACTGTGATATTCTAGTTCCAATGCTCCAACCCGACAAGTCGGTCTTGCATCATGCTGCATTACGGGATCCATGACAAACGTTATTCATGCGCATCGCCCGCCTTAGCTCAAGTCATCGACCCCTGTTGCTACCCGAAACAGAAATAGCAATGCCATTCAAAAAACTCGTCAGAAAACCGCAAAGGTGCTACCAAATCCTTGTTGTATATGCATATTAGTTGTTAAAATAAAAATTAATTATTGATGAACTTAAAACTTATATATACTGATTTTTAAATCTATGACTATTCGTCAGGGTAAAAAAATGACTATTGATGCACTTTTACTATTGCAGATATTTACAAATTCTTATAGTAAAATATGCAAATTTGAATTGAGGTCTCTCCTTTTGTAATCCCAATTAATTTGGATAAATTTTACACTTAAATATATCATAACTTTAACTGTTGATCTCATTTTTAAATGTTAGTCATGCGACTTAATTTTTCGTACAAATATATACACAAATATTCACCAGGCCTTGACTCAAAAAGTATTTTTAAATGTTGTGTACTTAAAGTTACATATTCCTCAATATGGAAATGTTTCAACTTTTATAAATATCAGCAAATTGAAAAACACTCTAAGAACAATGTACCAAAATATACATTTCTCCTATTGTTTTGTAAGCATATATATATTCTAAAATTTACAAATTGGAGCGTACTTAGGGGTTATAAATATGTAACGGACGTGTCCTGAATAATCACATTGTGACGTGTTGTGATCATATTTGAAAAGATGATTACGACATGTTAGTCACACCGTGACCACATATGATGTGTCTGATCATGTTTGTTACGTTTAATTATTTTTTCTTAATTTAAGTTAATTTTTTTAAGATTCAACATTTGATCAAGATTAATTAACGATGCTAATTATACTTGACTCATGTGACCACGTGCTGTGATCAAATCTTTTACGTGCCATATTTTATCAAACTTTTAAAAAATAGTTGTTTTATGCAAATGGTCACAACACGGATCAACAAACGTGTTATACTGTATCGTGACGTGTCTAGTTTTTGTAGATCAACATGCAAACCAACATTTCCGATTCCTTTTGATGTGACTCCAGATTAAGCTCCCATCAAACCAAAATTCTTATAAATTGTGAGCTTTAAAAAAGCCCAATTAATTAGACCATATAATGATAACAACATACTCAAATTGTAAATTAAAAAAGTACATATTTGAGGATTGTATCAGTATACGTAAGCAGATAACTAGGTTGACTATATATTTTTTGCTTTTCTGTAAATTTTATGGGTCTAAAGACGGTGCGTGTCTAATTCTTCCTTTTCAATCTTCTCTTTTAACCACACTCCAATCATGCATATATCATCCAACATTTTTCTCTACATATATTATTCAACGCACATTCAATGCATTACCTTATTATATATAGATATATATGTCCTCATGTCCTATAGCTAGCCAAAAGTTGTATACTTGCATGTGAGAGAGAGAGAGGCATATATAAGCAATAACCAAAAGCTAGTACTCACTCACTAACCTTGCACAACTACTGATTACAAGCTAGGAGTACACATGGATGGGGCATACACTGGTATTACCGGTACCAACAACAACAACATGGAGGCGGCGGTGCACAAAGTGGTGGCACCACCATGTCAGAGCACGGTCGACAAATTGAAGGGAAAGATGAAGGAGACATTCTTTCCCGACGACCCTTTTAGGAGCTTCAAGGGCCAACCGGCTGGTCGGAAATGGCTTCTTGCGGCGAAGTATCTCTTCCCTATCCTTGACTGGGCCCCGCAATACTCGCTGTCGCTCTTCAAATCTGATCTTGTCGCGGGCCTCACCATAGCTAGCTTGGCTATACCACAGGTCATTAATCAGTTAATTATTACACGAGTAGTGTTACTTTTAATATTAAATGCTTCAATAAATGATACGAGATTCTGTTTGTTTTTTGTTTTGGCAGGGTATTAGCTATGCCAAATTAGCCAGCTTGCCACCTATCATTGGTCTTTGTAAGCATTATAGCTACCCATTAATTAATAATCAATCAAGTTCAGATATCATACTTTGCCAAACATATAATTAGGCATATTGTATTAAGATAATATGATGTTTGATATTTGTATATATATGTTGAAGATTCAAGTTTCGTGCCACCGCTTGTGTATGCGGTGCTCGGGAGTTCAAGAGATCTCGCAGTTGGTCCCGTCTCAATTGCATCACTTATAATGGGAGCAATGCTGAGAGAAGCCGTGAACCCGAGCACAGACCCGTTCCTCTTCCTTCAACTTGCTTTTACCGCCACTTTCTTCGCCGGAATGGTTCAAGCTTCTCTTGGCATCCTCAGGTAGTTAAAACTTTAACACCACCATGCACCTCTATGAAAATAAATAAATAAAGTAGATGATTCCAAAAAATAAATTTTCTTGCAAAATGTAAAAAGAATCTCACAAAAGGTGCATGATCATCCTTTCAGGTTCTTATGAATTAAATACTCGTACGGAAATTGGAACATAAATACACACACACACCTGAGCATTTATTATTTGAAATTTTTAGTGTTAACTTAAAAATAAAATATATATATATTTTTATTGATTGTGGCTTTGTGGTTGTTGAGTGTAGATTGGGCTTCCTGATAGACTTCATGTCAAAAGCAACACTAGTAGGGTTCATGGCAGGAGCAGCTATCATAGTCTCTCTCCAGCAGCTGAAGGGCCTTTTGGGGATTTCACACTTCACAACAGAGATGGGAATCATACCTGTCATGAGCTCTGTCTTCCACACAACCAATGAGGTCCGTTTGGTTTGGTTTGGTTTGGTTCAATTTGTTTGTTATTTTGTTGGTTTTAGGAATTTATATTTGTTCATGCAAAGTTGGTGCCTTGGATTTTTTTATGGTTTTGGTCTCTATCTGTGTTGATTTACTCTGAGCATGAGACATTTTGTTTGGCAGTGGTCCTGGCAAACGATTCTGATGGGGATCTGCTTCTTGCTTTTTCTATTATTGACTAGGCACCTGGTATGGCCTCTTCCTCCTTTTTCTCCTCTTACGTATATACTCTACGAGTACTCTTTTGTCTTAATTTGCCAATTTTTTTTATATGGAACATTTGAGAAAATAATTAAAATTATGTCATCAAATGGTGTACATTAATTTGACTAGGAGTACCTAGGAAATAGACATATAACTCATCTCCATTTGACTAGGCATTTTGTATGTGGAGCACTGATGGAATTATATTTCAAAAATTCTAATATATGATACAACACTGTCATTACTAGCGTTTCGTCCGTAGTGCTAGCTTTAAGTCTTTTTCAAAAAGTTGCTGTCATGAATAAAAAATAATTCTGATTTGATGGCTCTACTTAAATTTTTTTTAAATGATACAGATAAAAAAACCAGCTTAATTTGTCTATATAGACTCCCTCCATTCTAGTTCGAATGGAGATGATTTGTCTAGTCTTTTTAAAATGTAATATCTAGCATTACCCATTAAGTTTTAAATATGTTTGCACGAATATCAACACAAATCGGACGTTTAAGCTTGCCTTTGCTTGAGGTTTTGTCCAAAGCCCTTTGGACAAAACCCAATCCCGCCCTCCATATTTATCTTAAATTATTACATATTCAAGTTCCAAATTGAAAAAATAAATTAACTTTGTTCTAATCTGTAAGTCAAATTCATTAAAATTTGGCTAGGACATTCGGTCAAATTGAAGTCTGAACTTGGTCAATATTATATATATATCCGTACAATTAGGCTACGTTTATGAAAATTCTCCTTGTTTTTGAAAATTAAAAGGATAGGGATTAGGGAGACCTCATTATTGTACAAATGTTTGTAAAGCCGGATTAGTTCTATATAATTGAAATGAACTATAAAGCTCAATTAATTTATTTTGTACCATGTTTGTGTTGATACAGAGCATCAAAAGACCCAAACTGTTCTGGGTTTCTGCTGGCGCGCCTCTCGCATCCGTCATCATCTCGACCCTGATTGTTTTCTTGTTCAAGGCGCAAAAGGACAATATCAGTGTTGTTAGTATCAGTATCAAATTTTCATTCATGGAGATATACTTTTTGTTTGTTCTCTAAACTAATTAATGTATTTTTTTTTATTTACTATACAGATTGGACAATTGAAATGCGGCCTGAATCGCCCATCCTGGGACAAATTGCTATTTTCTGGCACCTATTTGGGCATTACAATGAAAACTGGTCTAATAACTGGAATCATCTCATTAACTGTAAGCAATTGATCAGTCATGATTTTATTTTAGAGTGAGGCTATGATACTATGCATAGCGCATAATGGTCTGTACTATGGATCAATATATTGATTTTTAAAGTCCCAATAGTTGATCTGAACCGTTCAACATGATCTTCACATAAAATTGTATTTGCAAACTAAATTTTATATTTTTAAAATTTGTTCACTATTTTTTAAGATAGTAGAAAATCATTACTTTTGAATGGTCTAGAATATTTAGATCAAGTGATTTTTTACCTATCTAAAATAATAGCAAAATTTTTTTATAAAAAATAAAAAATTTGATATAATAGTATATTTACATATAGTGATCATGTTGAATGGCTCAGATTGACTGTTTGGACTTTGAAAAAATAGATAAATTGATCCATAGTACAGACGAATATGCGCTATGCATAGTACATAGCGTCACTCTTTATTTCAAATAAGAAGAAGGTTATTGCAAGCTTAGTTCATTTGAATTCAAATGGAAATAATGTAAATTTTGATAATTTCAGGAAGGAGTTGCTGTGGGGAGAACATTTGCTTCTATCAAGGACTATCAAGTGGATGGAAACAAGGAAATGATGGCCATAGGATTGATGAACATTGTGGGTTCTTGCACTTCATGCTATGTAACAACAGGTGCATCTATCCCTTTTTCTCTTAAAATCTTGTGTAGTAGTACATTTTGCCAGAAAATTTTCCAGTAGAAATATATTTTGGAAATATTCTTATATAAACAATCCAACAAATTCTATTAATTATTTCTAAATTTTGTTTGAAATTAAACATATAGGAGCTTTCTCACGCTCTGCTGTGAACCACAATGCCGGTTGCAAGACGGCATTGTCAAACGTAGTAATGGCGATGACGGTCATGGTGACGCTCCTCTTTCTGATGCCTCTGTTTGCATACACACCAAATGTAGTTCTTGCGGCGATCATTATCGTGGCCGTTATAGGTCTGATAGATATCCAGGCGGCCTACAAAATTTACAAGATGGATAAGATGGATTTCCTCATTTGCATATGCGCTTTTCTTGGGGTCATCTTCATCTCCGTCCAAGAAGGGCTCGCTATTGCGGTACGATACATATAAATTTAGTAGTGATGAAATGCCCTGATGAATAGTCAATTCTGCCCGGTGACAAATAGAAGCATGATAAGGTTGTAAACAAAATGTATTTTACTACCGATTTAAATCACTAGGTGAAATAAGAGTTTCTTACGCATGAGTTATAAAATTTTTTGCATCTATTGCACCTTGTGAGACTGGCATCGAGCTGCCGTTTTATCTAATAGAACACATCTTCAGATGTTATTGTGTGTATAAATAAATATGTTCTCCAGAAAGTACGAAAATAAATCAAAAATGATTTTATAACAGTTTCATTAGTGATATTTTCATAGAGTTCCACTGGTACCAAGCACAGGGACTGGTACATGACAATCGTATGCTGATCGTCTTTTCTTATTTTTTGACAATGTTTTTATAGGTGGGTATATCAATATTTAGAATCCTTCTTCAGATAACTAGACCTAAGATGGTGATATTGGGGAACATTCGAGGTACTGACATTTATAGGAATTTGCATCACTACAAGGAAGCTCAGAGAATACCGGGTTTCCTCATCCTTTCTGTCGAGGCACCTATAAATTTTGCAAACACAAACTATCTAAATGAAAGGTAAACACAAGTTGTAATTCTATTTTATTTATTTATCAAATAGAGTAAAAACTGGTTGCACTGCTTACTACCTTTTTTTTTTTTTTTTTAATGAAAATTAAAAATACAAATCTGTAATTATTTATCACTACAATACTGGTAACATTTGATACATCAGTTGTCTCTAAAATTTTTTGTCAAGAGGGAAAAATGTCAATATTTCCTCTTTTATGGTTTTGTGGCAGAATTAAAAGATGGATCGAAGAAGAACAGGATAATGAAAATAAAGTTGCAAACCTTCAGTATGTAGTCTTAGATTTATCCGGTGAGTAGTTCATTTTTATTTTTTTTTTATATTCCAAGACAATTCATTCAAGATTATTAAGCAATTTTGTAATAAAACACTCTTTTCAGCTGTAACTACCATCGATACAAGCGGAATTGCATTATTCATGGACTTGAAAAAGATGATAGAAAAACGCGATCTTGAGGTAATTCACATCAAAGATTGATTAATTGATTCACTCTATTTTTTAGCTTTTTCATCTGAGTTTGTACACAATGCTAATTTTAATTTTAACTTTCAGCTAGTATTTGTGAATCCTGTTGGAGAGGTGATGGAGAAGTTGCAGCGAGCAAACAAGCTTCATAATTTCTTCGGGACGGATTCTCTTTTCCTGACAATTAATGAGGCTGTGATTTCTCTTTCCTCTTTCGTCAAGTTGTCTCCGTAAATTGGTTATTCCAGATTTTACTGGTTGTAACTGTTTCTTGTAATGTTCAATTCTCACAATTTTCCCCCTCTATTTATCAGTCCTTGTGCTTTAAGAGACTGTAAGACAGATGGCAAGTGTAAATTTAATATTGATATCAGCATAGCATAGTGAGTGCTAACATTAAACTCAATAAAATGTTGTCAAACTATCTATCCGATCGAGCATCTAACCTGACATGAAAAAATTATATTGAAAGGGCTATCAGTGACCTTTCTAATGTGTCATTGTTGATTTCTAATTTTATCAATGTACTATGGATAATACAGTATCTAGCATGAGTGAGGTTTCATGAACTAAGTACTTGGCAGTTTGTTAATCAATGGATCAAACCAAATTTGGCAACCCTAGCAGAAACTGATTGCAGTTCAGTCAGAACTTTGTAAATGAAAAAAAAATGACCATATTTACCAAGTCTATCAGTTAAATCACTTCTGTCAATGCAAACCTTTTGAATTATCAAACAATTGCCATTACCAGATAATGACGTAAAGTTCTTCCTACACGCCTATGAAAGAAATTTTTTCAGTACATACTAAAAAGAGGTCAATTTAACTAAAAACTAAATTGGATAGAAGTATTGCAATAACTGGTACTGTACCAGACCACAAAAAAGCCCCAATACAGTGACCAGAGTTAATTATCTATCAACACCTTGATATTGCAATTATGCCCCATTGTCAAATTAACCCTGAATTTTCCCAGCTTACCCTCAACAGTGCATTAGAAACGAAAAAAACAAGAAGATCACTTATTCACTTTTACCCTCACTCAAGTATGATTATATATTAAGCTTTCTCTTTTCACTTATGGGAAGATGCCAAGTTATGCAACTGAAAAAGGAGGGCAATGTTGGTACCAAGTACTAAATTGGTTAAAGCAAATTAGGAGCAGGGCTAAACTGGTAAATGAGATACTTTCCTCTTTGGAGGTATTCCATGTTTTAAGCCAGCATATTTGAATGCACAATTATGGTTTTGCCCTTAGTACTAAGCCATTTTCCGTATAAAACCAAACTATTTTTTGGTAATTAGGATTGATAAACTAATTACTGTAACCCTTTTTCTCACCTGATTCTTAAAATTATCCATTACTATAATATAAAGTAGTTGCCAAAAGAAGTAAAACCAAATCAAAGCAATATTATTGACCATGAGGTAAATTCAAGTAAAATTGTATAATTCAGCTCACAACTATATCCTCTTTCAATTATATAAAACAAAATGGGGAAATCTGACATAGCATTTTTTTTAATTGTTTTTCAGACAGGAGCTTTCTCCTTTGGCTCATTTTATTTTATGGAAAAAAAAGTGGTAGAGTATACCACCTGTTTCATTCATATGAAACAACAGAAGTTTATTAAAACCTTTGTTTCCTTCTATCAGATATGTTGTGAATTTCCACAAGCATTTATGTGCAATAAAATTAACAAAGATAATTGTAATCCAACATAATGTTTTTAGTGGCAGTTATTGTTTTTATTATATATTGTTTATTATTGGTAAATAAGCTGACAAGGGAACGGAGGGATTAAATGGGTCTCTAATGGGCCTTTAAAAGAGATGTAACAAGTCCATTAAATCTTAAAGCCCCTCTATGCAGTGGGCCGCTCAAACGGATTCAAAGAAACTCATGTACCTCATTTTTTGAGATTCAATCCGGTTTGTTTATTATAGGCAGACACGAATCTTGAAGGGACAGGCTTGGGCTGGATTGGTCCGCATTCTAATCGGACGATCTGGATTGAAACACAAACGGTGAGGTAATGCAGAGGATTTGGAATTTTTTTAAAAACCATAATTATTAAAAGTAAATTTAGAAACCAACATGATTTTTTAGGCTATTCGGTACATCTCATTTACGTTTAAGCAGTACCGAATAGCCTATTCGGCACCTTCCAGTTTTACAATTTTTTCATAGTTTCTGTCAAGTAAAAAGATAAAATTGGGTGGTACCGAATAGGCCATTCAGTATTGCTTAAATGAAAAAGAGGTACCGAATAAGCTTATTCGGTACTTATGGTTTTTGTAAAAAAGAAAATTAATCAAGTTAGTTCTCTAAATTGTATTTTTTTAATTATGGTTTTTTAAAAAAAAATTCGAGGATCCGGACTCTGCTCCAACCCTAGTCCAACTAGTGTATTTTTTGCAAAATCATTTAGCACTTAGATGAAGATAAGGTGAAATCATTAATGCCCCAAAATATCTAAGTAACAGTGAGTTCAGTTGCTGTCGCCTTTATTGAAATTGTTTCATCTCTCTCTCCATATTTTCTTGCAGTTGCTTTGGTAGTCCAAACACATGCACCCGTTTTTCTCTTATCTTTCTCCTTCCTCATTTTTTTCTTTGTTTTGAGTTTGCTATATTTCTTCCTTGACTGAGAAGATCAGAAATGGAACTACTTGCACTCCCTTCTCTTCTCTCCTTTCTAACTTTTCTTCTTCTACTAGTGTTCTCCCTTCGATTCCTTCAGAAGCAAATTACACATTCTAAATCTAATCTCCCTCCAGGCCCCAAGACCTTGCCATTTATTGGAAGTCTACACCACCTAACAACTTCAAGTTTGCCACATCATGCCCTGCATGATCTTGCCCAGTTACATGGACCCGTTATGCTCCTTCGTGCCGGCGAGAAGGACCTCGTTGTCCTCACTTCTCGCGAAGCTGCAAAAGAGGTGACTACTTGTTGTAGCTGATCATTTTAATTATTTTATGGGTGAGGCTATATATATGCCTATGAATAACACACATTGGTCTGTGCTTGGAATTAATATCTCTGTTTACAAAGTTCAAATAGTTGACTGTTTAATTAACATGCATGATTATCATATGAAAATGTACATGTAGATCAAATCTTATATTTTTTTAGAATTTCTTTTTGCTATTTTTTAGAGGTAAGTAGCAAAAGAATTTCTAAAAAAAATTCTAAATTTGGTCTCCAAGTACGTTTTATATGGAGATCATGTTGAATGGTTCAGATTAACTATTTGGACTTGAAAAACAAAAATATTGATCCATAGTACAATAACCTCACTCTTATTTTATTCTAATAACTCACCAACAGTTGATCAGTCAATTGGTATCGCTCTTGGAAAATTTGTGGTTCTAAATTAAAGGTACCATGTGAATAGGGGTTTGAATATGCTTGACACATTCAAACGTGTTATTATTAATTATATCTAATACTATTTTTCTTGAAAAATCGAACATGTGCTTTTCTTTTTGCATAATTCCAAGTAAATCTGTAGGGTATAATTAGGGACGGTATGAAGCTTAATATTAATTAACAAACACAATTGTAACTAATTATTACAAAAATTTGATGTCTTTATATTTGTGTCTTATATTGGAGGAAAATTATATGCTTTAACATTGATGCGTACAAACTGCATAGGCGATGCAAACACAGGACGCAAACCTTGCGAACCGCCCTGCGCTATATGCAGCAAATTGTCTCTTCTATGGAAGCACGGATATTGCTTTCTCAAATGGCCCCTACTGGCGCCAGATGCGTCGAATTTGTGCCAATGAGCTCTTTAGTTCAAAACAGGTGAAATCTTTCTCCTCAATTTGGCAAGAAGAGATCGATTCCCTGTTGAAGAGCTTCAGTTTAGTTTCTGGTAAATCACAAGTCAATTTGAGTGCATGGACATGTGAGCTTTCAAACAATATTGTCATTCGCACAGCATTTGGAGGAAAATTTAAAATGAGAGAAGTGTTATTGGAAATATTAAAAGAGGTAGTGGAGCTCTTTTCTGGGTTCCAACTATCTGATCTCTTCCCATCATTGAGTTGGTTAGATGTGAAGATGAGAAGAAGAGTTGCGAGACTCCACCGGTAAGTACACTTGATGAACTTAATTTTCTTCTTATTCTTTAAAGTTTGGCTGAGACACATATGTTAATTATAATTAATACATGTAGAAAAATTGATTTGGTACTAGAGGAGATTGTACAGGAGCATTTGAAGAAAAGAGGAGAGGAAGAGATTGAATATGATTTCATCGATTGCCTTATTAATATAAAGGAACGTGGTGACTTGGAGGTGCCTATCACTATGGACAACATAAAAGCTATTATCTTGGTATGTGCCTGATTAACATTTACTTCATATAAACTATTATTATAATTAATAAACAAGGAAAAAAAATACACATTAATTATCTGCAGAATATGAATATAACCACTTTAAAAAAAAGAATATGAATATAACCTCCATGGGGCAACCGTATCAATATTCAGTATTCTTTTTTGACCTGTGATATGTTGCATTTCTAGGGGCATATATGTAAAAGTATGTTGGATCCTTTACTAAATTTGCAAAAGCAGTACAGAAAATTAAGGATTTGTTACTCATGGTTAAATTCAATGAGTATCATTATTCTCTCATCAATTATGCCAAATAAACCGTAATAAAATATATTTTAATATACTTGTGTGTATGTAGTAATTGATAAAAAGTACTGATTGAATGTTCACTTTATTCAGGATGTATTTAATGCAGGAACTGAAACATCGGCAACAACAATTACATGGGCCATGGCAGAACTAATTAAGCATACTGATATAATGGCAAAGGCACAAACAGAGATAAGGCAAGCTGCAAGTGATAATACTAATTTTGATGAGAATACCCTCAGTTATTTGCAATTAGTCATTAAAGAAACTCTGAGAATTCACCCTCCGGCGCCACTTTTATTGCCACGACTATGCAAGGAGAGTTGTCAGGTACTTGGCTACACAATTCCCACCGGGGCCCTCATGGTAATCAACGCCTGGACTCTGGGAAGAAACCCCGAGTACTGGAACGATCCAGATGAATTCAAACCGGAGAGGTTTGAAACATCTGGTATTGACTTTATAGGGCAAAATTTTGAGTTTGTGCCATTTGGTGCCGGGAGGAGGATTTGTCCCGGACTTAAGTTTGGTATGACTGTGGTGGAGCTTGCTTTGACAAGTCTATTGCTGCACTTTGATTGGAAACTACCTGACGGGATGACGCCAGAGGATGTGGACATGACGGAGGCCCTTGGAGTTATTGTTGCCAAAAAGGAGCCTCTGTATTTGGTACCAGCATTGCGAGTTCCTTTGCCTGATGTTTAGATATAGATGTCCAAGAAACAGTATACATAAAAAAGAGAGTATAATACAATGATATTTTGGTATGTGATCAGCAACATAAAAAAATAGTAAAAAATTAAAAAAAAAATTAAAATTTGGTCTCCAAGCCCATTCAATATGGAGATCATGTTGAAAAGTTGGGATCGACTGTTCAGATTTTGAAATTACAAAAACTGACTCATGATAACTTAAGCTAAAATTATAACGTTTGACATTAGCCAGACTCCATAAATTTAATAATTTATTGTATTCAGAATATTTTAATGCCGAAACCAGAATATCAGTTAGGAGTGGGATGTTTATTTTTTGAGTTATCCGGATATTTACCACTCGCCACTCCCCATCATAATTTTTTTTGTCAAGTTAGAAAAATGTCAATCCTTCCTTTTTTTTATTTTTAAAACTCAATAAAGGAAGTGTTAATTTAATATTTACCACAGTGAGTGAGTGCTAACATTAAACTCAATAAAATGTTGCCAAACTATCTATCTGAGCATCTAACCTGACACATGCAAATTTTACGCAGAGGGCAGTCAGTGACCTCAGAAAATACAATCACCTTTCTTTTCGAATTGTATCATGTTGATTTCAAATTTTATTAGTAAACTATGGATAACACACGATCCGGCATTTGTGTTTCATAAACTAGGTACTCGGCAGTTTTTTAATTAATGGATCAAACAAAATTTGGCAACCCTAGCAAACTTGTTGCAGTTCAGTCAGAACTTTAAAAAAAAATATTACTATTTTTGTTCATCACATTTCCCGCCTTTTGAATAGTGGAACAATTGAATTTAGCGGATAATGACGTAAAGTTCTTCCTCAGAATCTATGAAAAATTAAAATTTCAGTACTCACATAAAAGAGTCAATTTAACTAAATACTAAATTGGATAGCAGTATTGCAATAACTGGTACTGTACCAGACCAGCAAAAGCCCAAATACAGTGACCCAAGTTACTTCTCTATCAACACGTACCTTGTTATTGCAATTATGCCCCGTTGTGAAATCATCTATGAATTTTTACCATCATACCCTCAATAGTGTAATAGAAGCCCAAAAAAAAAAAAAAAAAAAAAAAAGAAAGAAAGAGGGGAAACTTATGCCATAGAGAGGTATCAAAATATCACAGACACCCTCTTAATTTAACAATGTTTATGTTTGTTTAAACATAGAAAAGATCAATTTTACCCTCACTCAAGTATGATTATATATTTAGCTTTCTCTTTTCACTTACTGAATGATGCCAAGCTATGCAACTGAAAGTCTGAAAGAGGGTAATGTCGGTACTATGTACTTCATTGGCTCATGCAAATTAGGAGCAGGTATGTAACTGTGTTCCACGTTCTAAACTGGTTAATTAGATAATTCAGAGCGGTATAGAATCGAAATCATTGATATTTCATGTTTTAAGCCAGCATATTTGAATGCACAATGACAGTTTTGCCCTTACTACTAAGCCATTTTCCCTATAAAACCAAACTAAAATCTGGTAATTGGGAGTAATAAGCTTATTACTATAACCCTTGTTCTCACCCTTTTCTCAGTCTCAATGGGCCTCGAACCAAGTTCAGAAGGGCCTCTAATGGGCCTTTAAAAGAGGTGTACCACGTTCCACGTCCATAAAATCTTTAAGGCCCTCTATGAAATGGGCTGCTCCAATGAATTCAAATAAACTAATGTGCCTCATTTTTAGTTTGAATCCAGTCCGTTCATTATATTTTTGCCACAAATCTCAAAGGGACGCATGCATTAAAGGCTTTACTGGATTGACTGGACGTTCAAATGCCTCTATTTTTTGTACCTCCACTCTGCCTCCAATTTTAAAAACATTAATAATTTAAAATTTAAAAATTAAATGTAAAAATAAAACCGTTGGATATTATATACATCATTTTATCTATGCACATGCAAAAAAGTATGACATTTCAATTCTGTTTTGGTTGTCATCAAGAGCTTGTAAAAAATATACTAATATGGATAATTTCTAGACGTTGATTTTTCAACTTATTGATTCACATAAAAACAAAATCAAACTGTGATAATTTTTTATGAACTCATAGAGAAAATAACATAAATCACATCTAACGGTTTTATTGTGACTTTTAAGTTTTAAATTTTGAGTTATTGAAGTTTTAAAAAATAGAGACATTATGGAGGCACAAAAAAATGAAGGCATTTGAACCCTCCTCTATAAAATATTTTCTTAAAAGTGCAATGCATTCAACCATAATTTAATTTAAAATAAAAAAGAAAGTATTCATATTTTCTAATTGTTCGATTTTTTTCAAATTTTTTCATGCGTCAATTTTAACGAAAGAAAGTTTTTCATGTGCGAATCCCAACAAAGATCAGAATAACATGTTCCTTTTATTTCCGTACTGGGAACTTTGGACTATATGTAAATATATAATGCTATTTTAATTATGTTATTCTATTTTAATTTAATTTCTAATCAAGGCTATATATAAAATTAGATTACAACCAAATAAAAAATAAATTAAATCATAATTAATTAATTTTAAATCTTAACTTAAAAAAAACTATATATGTCGGCCTAAGCTGAAATAATCGATTTAAATTTACTTTTAACTTTACAATTGATATTAGAAGCCAGACTTGTATTCCTTCATCAAAAAGAAAATTCCTTTGAAGTACTTTATACCTCAACTCAATCTAACATAACCAAACACGTTTCTTTTCCGGCTAGGCGGTGGTCATGGCGAAAGACTCTAACCAAATTGATCATCTCTTTTCTCCCCACTCACATCGTCACACGCACCTCCGTCCTGTCCCATCGCTTCTACCACCTTTTGAAGGTCTTTCCTCCTCATGTGATCATAAGTCGAGACCTTCCTCGCCCCCAACGTGAGAACTTCGCAGCCATGGCCAAAGATTTGATCCTCCATTGCAATCCCTCCAACCCCCTCTTCAGTTTGCACTTGGAGGTCTCTCAGTGTCACCAAAATGCTTCATTTCTTTCTTCATTGCTTGTCAAGGTCCGTTCCTTCGAGTGCCGCCATCTTACTATCGAAGGTTGCTGTTTTCCAAATTTCTTACTTCTCATCCCCATAATCTTCACCATTAACTCTCTCAGGTCCCTCTCGTTTGATTGCTTTCTTGATCCTGAAATTTGTTTTCCTTCTGGAATCACTTTAATCTGCCTGAGAAGCCTTTCCCTTGGATTAACTAGGACTGACTCGGCCAAACTGAACCAACTTCTTTCTGAATTGTATTCATTGGAAGATTTAAAATCTTCATATAATTGGAACACCGGTGCTTAGCATTTCCTCTCAGAAAATCAGAAAACTCAAATTGATTATTGTCTCCAAAAAGCCACCAGTAGATAATTTGAGTTTATCTCTTCCTTCATTGGAGTCCCTTCATTTGGAAATTCGGAACGGCCTTCAAGTTTCATCTAACTTTCATGTAAAGGTTCCTTTTTTGAGAAAATCTGTGATTAATCTTTATAAACTTCATGAGAGAAATGTCAGAGCTGTGGTAGGACTGTTGAATTGTATCTCACATGTGGAAGAACTAAGCCTGCATTTAAAGGAGAGCGAGGTAATTAATGAAATTTAAACTTGTTAATTATTACTTTTTTGCACGTGTCAGTTTGGTTTCTTTTTGGACCTCTGGTGTGTATTGATCTTCGAATTGTTTAGATTTTTGTGTCTTAACTTATCAGTTAGCAGCCTGCTTTAAAATTTAAAGTGGTGTTGATATGTCAGATATGCATCTGATACTAATATGACAGTTTTATATGCTTTATATTGTAGATTAACGAATTAATTACATGTATAAAATTGAGATTATTTTTTTATTTCTACAGGATGAGAAGTACCCAATTCCTATCTTGTTAAATTCAGGAATGGATATGCCAAATTTTCTCAAGTTGAAACAATTGGGTGTGACCCTTTGTTTTCACAAGCACAATTTTCAAGCTGTCACCACGCTGCTCCATAATTGTCCTGTACTGAAATCACTGAAGCTAGTTCATGAGGTGCATAACCTATTTTATTTTTGTATTTTAATCATATGTGCTATCATATGAATCAAGATTCTTTGATGAAAATAAACTTTTGGTTGTTGGGTCTACCCTAATTAATTTAACTATGCTCAACAGACTCAACCCATTTTTTTTTTTTTTTTAAAACCCCGATAGTGACTATCAGGTTGAAATACAACAGTAAACACCATTACATCTAGAGCACTATCTCACTATAAAAATAAGAAACAACAAGGAAAAAAGAAAAACAATTCAACAAAACTTCCTCCAGAGGAGAGCCTCATTCCTGGAACTGATAGCTATATGTTTTGGGTTAATAATTCCCCCCTCAAATATCTTCTTGTTTCTTCCTCTCCATAGGAACCAGCAAACCGCAAAAGAGTATAAAGCCCACTCTTTCTTGTTATATCTCTTCTGGCAAGCCCTCCATGATTTGTCCATTGTGGCCTGTATCGTTTCTGTTGTGTGTAGAAGTCTAATTCCCAGTAAAGAACTTATCTTTGTCCACACCCTTTGAGCAAAAATACAGTGGATGAACAGATGTGCATCAGTTTCCATGGAGCACCGTGGGCATAATTCACACCTTGGGTTGCAATGTATTCCACGATTAAACATAACCTCATGTGTAAGGATCCTTCCTTGTAACAAGAGATATCCAAACACTTTAACAGTTGGTGGAATTTTTAAATGCCAGATAACCGATGAGGCCATGTAGCGGTTCCTGGAGATATTCCAGTGTGGTAAAAAGATTTTGCCGAGTATTCCCCATTATTTGAGGGCCTCCACACTATCTGATCCTCACCATGTCCCTGCGGTGCATGAAACTGGCAAATGCCAGACTCCAGTGCCAATTGTAGAGAGTATTTCCTTGTTGAATATTCCAGTTGTCTTTGGGATGCCATTGTCGGATATGTCCACGCATCAAACCAATAAGAGACAGATGCACCACTTGCTACCTTCCAAGAAATACACCTATCAAATGTCAGCCTAATTTTTAATAATTGTAACCAGAAGAAAGAGCCCTTCTTCATCAGAATTTTATGTGTGTTGGGAGATGGCGCTAATTGTACAGAGGTAGCATTGTTTGGGTCCATAGAGATTCTGAGTATCTGTAGAGGCGCCACCACCACCTAAGTAACAACGCTTTATTTCGAATACTGAGATTAGCACCACCCAATCCTCCATATTTCTTCGGAAGACACACCAACTTCCAATTTATCAAAGAAATCCCCCTTCTTTGATCTGATTTGCCCCATAGGAAATCCCTCCGAATTTTGTCAATTCTCTTAATAACCCAAACCGGTAAAAGAAAGGATGACATGAAGTAGATCGGTATGGAGCTTAGCATCGAATTCATGAGTTGCAAGCGGCCTCCCTTGACATTAGTCGACCTTTCCAGCCTTCTAATTTAGATTCAATCCTTTCAATTAAAGGGAAGAATAATTCTTTACCGGGACATTTTAAAGTCAAAGGCAACCCCAAATAGTTAATCGGAAAATTTGAAAGAGAGCAGTCTAGTACCGATGTTATTATTGGCAATTTATCATCCTCAATGTTTAGTGGTATCCAAGTACTCTTATCATAATTAATATCCAGGCCCGATTAACTATTTCCTTTTAAGTTCTTTTGTTTGTTTCTATTTCCTGCAATCAATAGGGCTATGATTGAGATTGAACTCCTTTATATTTTTATTTTTAAGAGCAACTAGGATATAATTGGGGGATAACAGTATCTTATTTTATCACTTGATAGCTACTACGTACCAAGCTTTAAAAAAAAAGAGACATACCTGGTTTTATTCAATATGATCGATCTGTATAATTCCGACTCAAACTTCCATATATAGCTTAGTTTCACTACAAAGGGCCTTGATTTCTTGTCAGTAACATCATTTTTTATTTGGTTTTCCAAAATTTCTTGTATAATAATTGCTACTTATTTATTTATTTTTTTAATATTTTTCTACTTTAGATTGCCGAGTTCAATAGTTATTGGACAAGAAAAAGGAAAAGGATAGATTGGGAATCAAAACTGCCTCGTAATGTTGATGGAAATTGCTGTTATGCTTATTTCAAAAATCTTGATTTGGAGGAAGACAGTAAAGAATTCAAAAAGTTGTTGAGTAAGAACATACCTCTAAAAGCCAAGTTCGTAACTAGAACTTGCGTGGTCCAGCTCGATGAACTCATTTTCTTTACTCTTACTTTGCTTGTATTGATTATTCGTTTTGTGGTAGCTAATTAAATATCCTAGCTGTGTGTCATTTCTTTTTAGAAGCTGGTTGAAGGACTAGGTCCTAGCATTTTCATTAATAAGAAAAAAAATGTTATAAATAATTACAAGATCCGACTCTCTGTCTTTGTTGGAAAAATATTAACTAACCAATTAGTTTTAAATCTGAATTTTGATCAATAAATTAAATACAAATATATTTAAAATTTAATCAAGAATATAAAAAATTAAAACTTTGTTACCGGAGCTACAAAATGGAGACCTAACGCAACTTTCCGTCCTAAGCACAGAAATAATCGGTTAAGCTTGCTCCAAGTTACGCCGGTATTCCTCTGCATGCGGGCACAACCGTGGCAGAAGTTGATGTAGCTTCTTTCAACAATGATAGAATAATGATATGTTTTCTATAAAGAAAATATTTGTTTGTGGGAGAATAAAAATTAAATTTATGAATTATGGAGCTATGAGAAAGAACACAAAAGTATGTGAATTGTTGGATAATACTCTTCAAATAACATGAGCTATTTATAGGCAAATAACACAGATATTAATGAATCGTGCAACTCATTTTTATATAGTAGAACTGTTTTGGTATAGTAGAATTGTGCAACTCATTTTTAAACTCTAAACCCTAAACTTGACTATACAAAAAAACGTGACTATACACGGTCCGAAAGACTAATGATACATGGTTTCACGACCATATCAGCGAGCATTGTGTATGAATAGAAAGACCATGTTTATATAGTACTAACATACACGGTTAATAGACTTGAACTGTGTCTAATACTCTAATATGTGTGTTTCCGTACTAGTGACCGAGAGGTAATAGTAATTGAACAATAATGTTTTCAGTGGAATTTTTTTTTTTTACATATTGTTTATGATTTAAGGAAGGAGTTGTTGCGGAAAAGTTTTGCTCATATTTATTTTTGGTAAAGAAAGGAGGATCCATTTGCACAGTCGGAAACAAATCCATAAAATATTTAATGGGTCGACTAAAGAGGGGTCCCTAATGGGCCTTTAAAAAAGGGTGTAACGAGTCCATTAAATCTTTAAGTCCCTCTATCCAAAACTAGAACTGTTTTGGTAATTTATGTAAAGCAGTTTACTTTTAGTTAGTTTACTTTTCCTTAAAAAAGATGCAAAATTCTATCAATATGTAGGCAGACGGTGGTGACACTTTAAAAGTGCAGGTGTATACTCACAAATAATAAATTGGTAGGGTTCTATGTGTAAAAGTTCAACAACAAAAACAGTAATAACCATTGTAAAAGTTCCACAAAACAGAGTAATATGTTGGCAATTATAGGGCCTTATCGGACTATAGTACATAATGGGCCTAGAGGTTGTTATTACATGGAGTACATAATGGGCCTAGAGTCAGAGGTGTAATAAGTCCATAAAATCTTTAGGCCCGTCTGTGTGAGCTGTTCCAACCATAGTTTGAGTTTCCACCATTGGCATAAAGTCAATGTCAACGCCAACCAACTACATACAGAGATGGAGAGACAGAGCTCTGGGTCAACTAAAGGATAACTATTTGAAACACGCAGAAACACGGTAAGAGAGAGAGAGAGAGAGAGAGAGAGAGAAGAGAAGAGAGTAGAGATGGGTGCAGAGTTCATTTATTCTGTGATTTCAACTTTGAGCAGTCTGCTGATCTCCCTCCGGAGCTCGGGAGCCACCTCGACTGAGGGAGGAAATGACATTGAAAGAGATCTGAATAGGTTGGAAAGGTTGCTCAAGAGGATTCAGGCCACACTTTACGATGCCGGGGAGAGGGATTTGCGGGATGAATCTGTGAAGCTCTGGCTCAAAGAGATCAAAGCTGTTGCCTACGAAGCAGAGGATATCCTTGATGAGTGTCAGTATGAGTTATTGCGTCGGCAGATTGAGGAATCGGAAGAGGCCACATCTTCTTCAACAGCAGATGGTAGAATGATGAAAAAGGTGAAGCGTTCAGAGGTTGTTATTTCAGATCAAATGGTCGATAAAATTAAGGCTGTGATAGATCGGTTTGATGAAATCTCAAGAGATAGGGAGTCCCTGTGTTTGAGAGATGATGATGGAGAAAGGCGGGAATGTGTTTTCACAGGCTTGCCGCCGACAAGCCACATGGTGAATGAGAAAATGGTATTTGGTCGGGACCAAGATAAGAGGAGGATCCTAGATTTTGTATTGTTGAGGAATAGAAAGGGAAAGAATCACATCTCTGTTGTTTCAATTATTGGGATGGTTGGTGTTGGCAAGACAACACTTGCCCAACTAGTTTATAATGATCCCCTGGTTATCCGTTATTTTAATAAGAGCGCATGGGTATATGTCTCTTCTCAATTTGATGTCACAAGGATAACCAAAGAGATCCTTGAGTCTATCTCTGAGAAGGTATATAGTGGCTACCCAGGAATAAGTGGGCTTCAACATGCTCTCGAAAAAGAAATCAAAGGAAAGAAACTCCTTTTAGTGCTTGATGATGTCTGGAATGAGTTACCCAGTAAGTGGGAACAATTTGTAGAACCACTTCGAGTCGCCGAGTTAGTGAGAATTGTAGTGACCACAAGAAGCAAAGCTGTAGCTCAGATCGTTCAAACCAAACATATACATGATCTGCATTGCTTGCCACAAGATCAGTGTAAATTGTTGTTTGAGTACTATGCATTTGGGGGTCAAATTATAGATTGTTCTTCGAGGCTTCGGGAGATTAGTGCACAAATCATTGAAAAATGTGCTGGTCTCCCACTAGCAATCAAGTCTATCGCTAGATCTCTATCTTGCAACATGCACGAATATAGCTGGAGAGATGTCTTGGAGTCAGAATTATGGGAATGTGATGGTAAAGATGAAATATTCCCTGCCCTCAAGGTAAGCTATTACAGTTTGCCTTCAGAATTGAAACCTTGCCTTTTGTTCTGCTCATTATTTCCAAAAGGTTTTCGATTTCATAAAGATGAAATAATTTATATGTGGATTGCGCATGGTTATATTAAATCTAGAGGTAGCAAAAGTGAAGAAGTCATTGGGAATGAATATATCCATGAGTTGGATAGGAGGTCTTTCATAATGCTAGATAAACAAAGGTGGCAAAAATCCTTTACCTTGCATGATTTAATTCATGATTTAGCAAGATCTATTTCTTTGGGTGAATTATATACCAACACAACAGAGAGTATAAATGCAGTTATATCTAGTGAAGTGCATCATGTGTATACGGAGAATTGTAGTATGATCGACAGATTAAGTGGCAGTGGTTTATTTATCAGAACATTAGTCCATTGCTGCGAATCTGTATATTACCATTTGCATATGGATATGGTGAGGGAGAATAATCTGAAATTATGGACTAATGCAAACTTCCGGGTGTTGAAATGGGAAGGTGCCTATGCACATGCCTTGGAACATATGGTCAATCTAAAGCACCTCCGCTACTTAGAACTCAGTTTTAGTAACCTTCAGAGGCTGCCTAAATCAACAACACTTCTCTATAACCTAGTTGCATTAAAAATAAGCGTTCTTATGTACCTAACAGAATTGCCTGTCCACATTGGAAAATTGGTCAACCTAAGGTTTCTTAGCTTAACTGTCGGTAGAGATATTGAAGAGTTACCTGAATCACTTGGCCAACTTTCTAACCTACAAATGTTGTACTTGTACTCGTGCTCTAATATAACAAAATTTCCAATTTGCATTGGAAAGCTGGCCAACCTAAAGAAACTGCACATTTCAGATGCAGAATTTAAACAATTACCTGAATCATTTTGCATGCTTCAGAAATTGCAAACACTAGTACTGGACAGGTGCTGGAACATCAATGGATTACCTGATAATATCGGAAATCTCAGCAATCTTCAGTGCATATATGTCCTTGGTGGTTGCATTAGAACGTTGCCAGAATCAATAAAACAGCTTTGCAACCTGAAAATCCTTGAGTTGAGTACCAATACCTCTCTTTTGAAGTTGGTATATTCGTGCCACGACAATGGCCATTTAGACAAAGGTTCATTAAATATCTCAATCGAAAAGAATCAAGTAAAAAGTAAGATTGGTGAGTACATGCGATGGGGAAAATATGGACTCTTCAAGGAATTCAGGTATGCAAAAATTGAGAACCGTGATAAATACAAATTATACAGGAAATCTGAAAGCTTACGAGAGTGTCTGAAGCCAGTCAATCACCTAGTTGGGTTGAAAGTAGATGGATTTATTGGATATCCGAAGTGGTTTAAAAATAATTATAATTACAATAGTGGTGTAGCCATTATAATGCAATGCCATCTTAATAATGGCAATTTCTTTAGGGTTCTTGGAGAGTTACCGTCACTCAAGTCACTAGCTCTAATTGGTCAGACCCTAGCTAACAACTTTTTCCAAACCTTGACCACTCAAGATGTCAAGATGATTTTCCCATCTCTGGAGGAGTTAGAACTAAAAGATATGATGGAGTGGGATATTCTAGTTGGAGAAAAATATTGGGGTTGTCCAATATTGCACGGTCTTAGAATTAACAATTGTCCAAATCTGAGTTCAATCCCCAAGTTTGATTCTCTTAAAAAGCTAGAAATAATCAACTGTTCATTTTCGAAGCTTGAGTTCAACATGTTGCATTTGCAACTACTTCAGAATCTCTATATTGTAGAATGCTTCCAGCTCACCTCACTCCAGGGATTGCAAAGCCTATATTCTCTCAAAAATTTATATGTTGTGCGATGCCCTCAGCTCAAGGAATTCCCTTATCCAAGGATACTAAATTTGCCTCTCTCCATAAATATTGTTGAGTGCCCTTCCCTGAAAAGCTGGTGTCAAAGTGATGAGGAACTGAACAATAAAGAGGTACTTAATTATTGTAATTAGCATGATTTTCTTAAATTGGAATCAACAATGTTCTCAGAGGAAAATATTTTTTTTTCTTCCTTTTTTATAATTAAAAATTTCTTATATTGTTTTATGTTCTCTTAACATACCAGGATCTTCTGATAGAATACTGTATGAGAGAGAGTCTGGAGTTCCATAAAGGTCTCTATAATCTTGTAAAGCTAGAGATAAAGAGTTGTTGGAAGCTAGAAACCCTCAATGGGCTAAGTAAACTCAGTTTGCTTGAAAGATTAGAATTATGGGACTGCCCCTTGCTCCAACTTGAAGAAGTACCACCATTTCTCAGGTCATTGGTTGTCCATGGTTGCCCTAACATGCTTTCTCTGGATCTACTACAACCATCATCGTTAAGAGAACTGGAGATTACGGATTGTAAGCATCTAATGCACATTGCAGGCCTTCGGAATCTGACCAAATTAGAGACCTTGGCAATTATTCAATGCCCTCAACTTCTACTCGAGTTGTTGTTCACTGTACCTGAATGTGTGGTTATTTCTGGATGCCCTAGGCTAAAGGCTTGGTGTGGAATGCATTCTATTGAACCACTTGGTAATAAATATTGAAGAATCTTTTTTTCTTTGAACAAATTAACAATTACAATTGTTTGCCATCCTCATGTTTCAAAGATAAATTTCTAAATTTGTCACCGTGTTTCTTGTGAAATTATGCAGATAATGAAATGGAGTAAGCTACGCAATGGATGTCATGCCAGGAGATAGTTGGTCCTCGGTCTGGCACCCTCTTTCAATACAAATGATACACTACTTCTTTGTCATTTTTTTTCCGCTATAGTGGTGGATTAAACACCCTCGTGCAAATATCGCTAGTTGGTTTACCTATTCAAGCACCAAATTTTTGTAGACTGTCCTACTGACTTTGTATTAAGTACCTCATGATGGGATACGAAATGCTATTCAAAAACACCTGTCTGGACAGCAAAATGAATACTCTAGCCAAAACTAGAACTGTTTTGGTAATTTATGTTAAGCAGTTTAATTTTGGTTAGTTTACAAGCCCATAAAATTGGGAACCTTTGTTGTATGATCTTCATCCTGTCTGGTATTTATAATTTATATTGGAGTCTGTGGCAGCTCTTTGTTTTTCTTCTTTTTCTCCTTTCGTCCCAATCAATGTATAAAGCAACTTTTGTATTAGCGTACACCCATTTTTATCCTCTGACTACTCTTGTACAAAGTGGGATTTCATTTCCAGGGGACTTGAAATGGTATTGTGTTTGTTAATCATGTTTAAGGGTCATGGAGCAGTCAGAGCTAGCAAATAATTAAAGTTCAAATTTTATTCTGAACAGATTTTTTTCTGACAATTGTCTGGCTGTGGTGCTCTTTCATCTGGAAATCAGGTTGTCACCTTGGATTAATGATTGATTATTCCAGATTCTGCAATCTGCATGGTACTTGTTTTGTGTTTCGTGTAATGCTTAATATAGCAATTTCCCCTCTAACAGACTAGGGAAAGCTAGTTCCACTAGACTCCAAATGCTTCATAAAATGTATCTTACCTTTCTACCTAGTCCCCAAAATCATCATAATAGGATACTTTCATATCGTGTTATTTTTACTCTGCATACCGAGACTTAAATAATTGTAATTGAACTTGTTGAAACATCATATGAAAAATGATCAACACGCAGCAGCTTGCTTTTTGAAACATGAAATACCAAGTCAAATACATTATCCTCGAGTAATAAAAATAAGCAAGTCTCATGTCATATATGATTAGAATTGTTTTGACTGTTTTACTCCCTACGAGAGCAAAGGAAAATGACGATTTTAGTTAGAAGATACTCTGTAAAACAAATCCATTCCTCTCAATCCCACAAAATTGTGTTCAATCTCAACTCATGAGCAGAATAAACCACGCTCAGCCTTGCTCAAACAACGGCCAAAACCACATGAAATGAAGCTTATTATTATGATACGATTAGATCAGTGTGAAGTATCTTTCAACTAATACAGAACAAAACTATGTTAATCCATTCATATTCACAATTTTAGCCAAAAAAATCAGCACCATCCTCCACATCGTCAGTTCTGATGCCACCAGACTGTGCCATGAGAATCCGATAAACCCGCTTGGAACAAACCTCACCAAGCCTCCTCTCTCCATTACCCAAAATCCCTTCCATCAGCAGGTCCTTCAGTAGAAACTCTTTCTCATGAACCTGTTATCATATCAGCTAAATTTAGCAGTCACAATTTATCACACAAACTGAAGCTAGCAAAATGTGACCTGAAATTAACGGATTGTATTTGCAAATAAACCAACCTGCAACCTAAGAATTTCTATCTGTCAAGCAACACATGACGAAAACAACCCAAAATGACACCATACACTGCTGAATTTTTTTGACAGTATCTATCAGAATCGCTAAGCTTAAAATTTTGACAACTCAAATCGACCTGAACCTGATCTGACTGCAGGATGTAGAGAGTGAAACAACTGAAACCCGACCTGACCACAACATAATCCCACAGAAAAATAAATGCAAAGTCACAATACCTGAACCTGATTTAACCTGGAGGTTCAGGTTGCCCTTGTTTGCCTAATCCCAACCTCACAATGTAAACCCATAAAGGTTGTGAACCTAATCCCTTGTTTCAAAACCTGACCCAACCTCACCTGATAAGCCCTTCTTTGCCACAGTATATTACAAAATACAAGGGGTGATTTCAGCCCAAGGTTCACAGGTCACTTTTAGACAAATCTTAAGGGATACAAAATTCGGTGAACCTAAAGGGCCTTCTAAATAAGTTAATCGTGCTGAGATGCTCGGCCGGCATTTCATTGTTTCTTAACACCATATCTTGCAAAAATAGAAAATAAAATGCTTGGCCTATATATCAGATTCCATTTTAATGGTGCTTGAAGCAAAATAATTACATAATTATATATCAGTTTTGCTGGTTATAATATTGGGTTTAACAGCCCCTACTGTATAACTGTTCCCAGCACATTGTTGAAAGATTATGGTACAGAAAGGTAACAAGATCCTCAAATGACTTGTGCATCTAAGTTTAAAACATAACTCACCGATCTAGATGGGTCCATATACACATTCAGTAAAGATCTCATGGTTGGGTATTTCTTCCAAATAGCTATTGCATTTCTAGGCTGCACCTTCGGGATAGCTATGAGGGCCTTCAACCTGAAATCCAGAGTTCGTTGCATTTGTATATCATGCCAAAACTCAACCTATTAAGATGGATAATTTTCTTATGGAAACAATAAATTATTAAAACTGCATTATACATACAAAAGCTAGAAAACATAGGGTTGAGCTTTCAATTTTATAATGAATTACACGAGGAGGGTGTTTTGTGGTCTTTTCTCTTGCAAGGAAATAAATTAATTTATTCCTTTACAGTTAATTCTCTTGCTTTGTGTTGTCCTCATTTGGAACATTGTGTAATTATGTCTCAATTTCATAACCAATAAAAATGAAAGCACCAAATAGTGCAATCACTTTGCAACCAGAAGGTACCATATTGCAACTGGAAGCATTTGTTGAAAGAAATAGGCATAACTTACCAAGTATTTTTCTTAATCAGATTTTTTTCAACAGCATTGTTTGGAACAATTGAACCATTCGCATTCACAGATAACCATGTCAATTTCTTCCTACATTATTACAAAAGACATTGTGAGAATTGTATACAAAAAAAGAAAACCAGAAGAACCAAAATCTACCAATTTTCTATTTCTTGTACCCGAAAACTATTATGAGGACCAATTTAGTGCCCTGATCAAGCGTTTATTATCTGCTAATAGTTTATTCAAACCTCATTACGTAAAAGGATAAATTCATAAACCAAATAACCAAAGAAAAGAGAACAAGTATCACTTGGAACACTACAATACATGAAAAATCTATGCATTCCCGTATGCAATAATGGAAGTGTCATGAAAAAAGTATCTTCTTCTTTTATACTCACTATATAATGCACTTCAAGAGATGACCAAGCTTTCCTTGCTTTTCAACTTAATCTGAAGTTTTCCATTTATTAGGGCATATAGTTTGATATTGTGGGAAAAAAAATGGTTTTATTCCAAAGGAAAGAAGTAATTGCAGATTCAATTCACTACAAATACAAGGTTTTGGATGCTAATCCTTTTTCGTCTACTTTTAATTACCTGAATTGGCAATTGGCAAGGCTAGATGTTAATCCAACAATATGGTCAGCAAGCTCAGCTTCATCTATGCATTGCCTTGAGTGAACTTGAGAATAATGCGTAGCTAATTTTGAAATAGCCTACAAAATGACCACATTTTCAGATACTTGTACACAACACATGTATAACTGAAATTTAAGCCGTTTTCATTTCTTTTCTGTGCCAATTATGTTCAACATTCATGTAGAGTGTTTTGAGAAGTTCAAGCTTCAAATTATTGGTTGAGGTCAGGTTCAGGTTACTCAACTCTGTTACTTTCTCACAGGGATTGGGGTTAGTCTAGGTCCAGACATGCCTACCTTTGGAGAGAGAGAGAGTGGGAGGGAGGAGGGAGGGGGGGCGGGCAGGCGGCAGGGGGGGGTGGATTTCCGTCAGGTGGGATTCAGATTGTTTTGGCATTTCAAATTTCAACATTCAAGGCAGGCCAGTATGAAAGCAAGTAAAGGCTGGCTGTTTCCATATGTAATAGTTAGATCATATAGTTCTTAGGTCGTGTACAATGCATGTGAAAGCACATACCTCATTAACTGGGGGGCTTCTCCAACCATTAGATATTGATGGGTTCTTGTACTGGCTTTGTTCACTAAAAACATTCGCCAAAGTTATTGGAAATGAAATATATGGCACAAGAAGTAATTATTATTGATTGTGGTTTAAATCTTCTACTGATATTAATTACACAAATGACACAAGCTGGTAAATGGAAATGTCTAGGTTATTTTTTCCATTTCTTATCAAAAATAAGGCAGAAACTTGATCTTACAACAGTATTGAAAACAAAATTAACAAAATAAGAAAGCAAAAGAAAATGAGGCAAAACCTGACCATTTTTTAAGGTAGCTCATTAGATTATTGGTGGCATAACAAATTGTAAAAGATGGATATTGGCTTAGCAATTTATGAACATGGTCCATCAGTAAATTGTTTCCGACGAGATCACAAAATTCCTTGGCTTGATACACAATTACAACATAAGGCACTTCAGCCCCCACTGATGAATTCTACATTGCAAAGTAACATACAATTAAGCAAAATATTTTGAAAATAAAAAAAATCAAACTACCATGTGTCATATTTATATGGAATTTTCATTATCCTTGGGCCATTATTTCCAAGCATAAATTTCTTAATTAAAATTGCATCAACAAAGCATGGCATGTTAAGAATCTGACATGATATGAAAAGTATACAAAGAAAAATTAGTTAGTAAGTTTAGACATATACTTTTACCATACCAACTTTCTACATCACTTCTGAGGTATAAACTTTCAATAGCACCACTAGTATTTTACAGATACCCAGAAAATTGAAGTAAATTTTCACTCCCATATAACTAACAGAAAAAGAAAATAGCATACATACTACCTGAGCAACTTCATCAGGTACATCCATCTTCCAATAGATTGATCCCTCGATTGGGTTTTTTGTAATTCGGTACGAGAAACCCTTCTCTGCAAACCTAGTCAGAAGATGTCCTGCATGTGATAAAAGATTAAAAAATGTCAAGTGACATAGTTTCAGAGATCCACAGGATTTTATTTTGCCCAGTCACATAACACCCCCACTCATAAGTAGTAGTCAGGTTCCACAATAGACCTAAGGAACTGTACCTCCATAAAAATGAATATTGTCCTTCAAACAATAACTCAATACAACATTGCACCTTTGTGCAATTCAAGGTCTGAGCCTCTGCGATGCAGCTTGAATGCTTAAGCAACAGTTTTATGGTAGGGGAGGTTAAGGTAAGCTCTGTTTATTGTATTCTTTGCATTGTTGAATGAAACACTGGTTCAAAATGCTACTTTTTATTCACAAAAAGTATTTTGCATTTAAGCCAGTCAGACTAAAATTTCTTTCTTAATATTGAAAATAAAACCAAAATTTACATTAACATTAATTAAAATGTTATATTACTTTGCATGTTGACAGCCGTTTCTTCTTATAGCAATCCATCTTTTACAGAAATCCAAATTAAGGTAAAACAGTAAAGAGCAAGGTTCAAATGCCTTGTGTCTTTCATGCCTCACATCTTATCTCTGTTTTCAAAGTTCAAACAGTCAATCTGAATCGCTCAACATGATCTTCCTATTAAAATGTGCTTGGAGACCAAATTTTATGTTTTTTGGAAATATTTTCCTATTTTTTTAGATAGGAACAAAATCACGGTTTTTTGATGATCCAGAATCTTCTGAAAAACAGTGATTTTGTATCTACTTAAAATAATAGTAAAAGATTTCCAAAAAATACAAATTTGGTCTTCAAGCACGGTGAGCGGTTTGGATCGACTGGTTAGACTTTAAAAACGGAGATAAGGATGTGAGGCATGAATGACATGAGGCATTTGAACCCTACTTAACAGTCAAAATATTATAAAGAAGACTTTGTATTGGTCCATATTCTATGTACATCTTAGAATATTTTGATTGACTTGACTTCCAACTAACACAAAAAGTTGTCAAAAATTCAGGTGTTATACTATTATATTGAGATAATTGGTACTACCCATAAAATCAGAAACTTTTGTTTCATCATTATGTCTTTGCAATGGAATACAAAATCAGGTTTAATTTGCAAAAGAGAAATCAGTCTCTTTTTTCAAGATGTAACAAACCTCCGAGTTTCCCATCCTGTATGACCTTAGGATCAATTTCTGCAACAATTGATTTTAGGGCTAACTTCCCCTTCTCCCATTTTTTTTTTTCCTTCTCCAATTTCTTCATCTCCTGTGCCTCTGCTTTCTTAGCTTCCCTCTCCAATTTCTCTTCCTGTGCTAAACAAATACTAACGAGAATGAGTGAAACAATTAGCTTCAATTGAATACCTCAAAAGTTTGGTAATAGAAATGTTTATCCCCATTACTTGGAATAAGTCAAATCTGATCCTGATACTGTACAATATAAATTAACAAAAATTGATAGCTTCACAATGAATAGGTATCCTGCATCTATCCTACTATATGAAAATAATAGTCGGTAGAAGGTTAAACAAGGAGAAATCCTCCTAGCCTCATTTGTACTGAATTTCTTGTACTTATAAATTAAAGTAGCCCAAAGAGTACTGCCTAGCGCAAAAAAGCACTGCCATAAGTTTCATAGAACCTACCAACAAAAAAAAGCATTCTGCAAGATGGTGCATCACAACTATAAAATATTATCAAAAAAGGAATATGAGGATAATGGAACCCCATAAGAAGTGCTTTAACCCACTAATATATGATAGCAAAAATTATTTTATTAAGATAAATAACAATAATAAGCACAGTAGTCTGACCTGTCTTTTTCGTTTCCTTTCTTCGACAAGTTGAGCTTTCTCTTCTTTCAGTTGCTTCTTCCTAGCAGCAACTTGAGCCTTGGAATCATTTATATCACTTGCACATTTCCTCTTTTGTGTATTTCCTTCTTGTGTTAAGCTTTTTTCTTCATTTGCGTCTTGACTGATCTGATCAAAATGTTTTGATATTACATCACTTGCAAGTCATTACCTTAGTAATGTTACTGAACATACAAGATTACAAAACCAGTAAAAGACCAAGCACAACTCATAATTAGTATTGGTGCAACAACTTGACCCCAAAATTATTCAATCAATGTACTTATCATGTACTGACACTTAGCATCATATTGATATTTTGATTACCACCAAAATATGGCATCCTGCATTGCCAGTACTGGCAATTCTCACACTAGATCAGTCTGATAAACCTGAATAGAAAGGAACAATGTTTTACCTCTGTTGTAAGGTTGTTATCCAAGGGATCATCATATCGACTTCTATCACCCACCATTGACAAGTCCGTTATACCTTAAGTACACTATCAGTGTATCAGTAAACATCCCACAGTTTTTCAAAGATAGATAATAGCCCATCTACCCCTCAGAAAAAAAAAAAAATTGATCCAAAGCAGACAACCTATACCCTTTTGGTTGGTCTTCTTTCCTTTGGGAATCATTTATGTATAACCCATGTCTTCACAGCATAGCTAGACTGTGAAGATGATTAGTTAGGCATTATAAAAAATATAAGAGAGAGGTACATGTAATATCTTTCCATGCTTTATGGGACTAGAGAAACTTCCTCTTTTGTCAGAGCTGCAAGGTATTTGATTTTCATTCTTTTCATTTTTCTACACAAGGGCATACAAGAAATTATGCCCAACAAAGCCCAACAATGAAGGAGCACATAAATTTTATTTTTACTACAGATAATTACCATGAGAGTCATCAGACTGACTTAGGTTGACACTTCTACTGGCGCTCTCATATTTAGCATTGCTTTGACCAGATAACTGAGAATCACAGTTTTTATCTAAATCTGATAAACTTTCTATTTCAGGAGAAGATCCCACAGGCTCTATGTCAATTCCCCCACAACTTACTCTGTCTGATTCATCATCACTTTCTACAAGTATCATTCCAGATATCCCTATATAAATATATAAAAATGATGATTCAGTTCACTTCATGCATTTTATTCTTTGGCATATTACACCAAAGTTTACCCCAATTATAAATTGCACCAACATTTCTGGCATTAGCAAAAACTGATAATACTACCTCCCTATTTTTCTATCTATCTCAGTCAGAACTCTTTACCAGTTAATAATACAACAAAACCTAAATACAAAGGAGCACTTTCCACTATTGGACTGTCATTTGAGTATTCCAAGAAGTAGAAGCGCTACTGTTACTTACCAGCGACCTTACCAGAGGAGGCACGGGGCTTGGGACGAGCGAACGAAGAAGGAAAAATGGTGACATCCGGGCTGGATCCAAGGGGAGACAGTGCAACGAGAGACGACGGGATGGTTTTGTTGGGCCCGGACTTGATCGGAGTGGGATCATCGTCGGATAAGAGAAGAATCGGAGAAGTCGGCTCGGCGGTTCTTTGAATTGAAGGCGGTGGTGCCGATGGGGGTTTTGGAGGAGGAGAAGAATCGCCATCGGAATCGGAGAGGATGTCGACTGCCACTGCTTGCCACGACATTCTTTTGTACTCCAGATTATTTGATTTGAATTGATTTTAGTTTTCATTTTGATTTCAGATAGGGGATCCGTATCCGTATCCTCCCAGGTACCTGATTCAATCAAATTGAAACGGACCATCCAGATTTACTTTCAGACATTGCGTACCCATTGGGAATTCGGAATAGCGCAGGAAGTCAATGTTATTTGTGCTTTGAGATTCGTGCCAATATAAAAGAATCATTCTGAATCGTTCCTTTCAATTGTCCTCAGACAGGTAACCTGAGGGCATGTGAATTCTCAGATAGGAGGGCCGGGCATTTGTTTAATCGAAGTGGTATTTGTTTTTTCTGTTGTCTTCCGCTCTGTGTGAGTTTCTTCCAAATTTATCAAATAAAACGATAAACTAAAATTGTTAAAATTAATCTACCTTATAAATATTATGTTTACATATTAAATTTAGAGTAATGCTATTATGCATTGCGAATAAAAACGGATGCTTTAATTCGTGCTCATATTGCGATTTTCAAAGTTTAAATAGCCGATTTAAACCGTTAGATGTGTCCTCCATATTGAAATGTGCTTGGAGACCAAATTTTACATTTTTTGGAATTTTTTTACTATATTAAGCCACTTTGATCCAACGGTTTCACTGTTCAATATGAGCCACTGTTGGATCAGCAATTTTCAAAGTGGCTTAATAAATAGTAAAAAAAAATTTTAAAAATGTAAAATTTGGTCTCCAAGCACATTTCAATATGGAGAATACGTCTAACGGTTCGGATCAGCTATTTGAACTTTGAGAATCGCAATATGAGCGCGAATTAAAACACCCGCTTTAATTCGCAATGCATAATATCATTACTCTTAAATTTATAAATTTATATATTAATTTAGTATTAAGTCGAGCGATAAAAAATAATAAAATAAACATGTTAATATTAAAAAAATATTACTTTTCAAAAAAATACATCAATCAATCATTAACCTAATTAAAAACAGGCTTATCTTGTTTCTTAGCTTGAGTTTATAACCAAACTAAATCAAAATAATTAAAGCAAAACCAGACAACATACACTCAACCCAAAAAAAAAAAGCAAAACAAAGAAAATTCTACAAAAGTCTTATTTTCATCATTTGGACATCTAGCATTTGGGAAGATCAGACGGTGGAGGAGGCAACTTCTGATTAGGAAGGTTGCCATCTAACACAAGCCATGCCATCTTGAGTCCCCAACTTGTGTGTACCTCCAAGTGACAATGCATGAACCATACTCCTATATATATAAATAAAAAATCATAAAAAAAATTAAATGGATTAAATCAAGTGAAATAATAAAATTAGAATTAAAAAAATTATGAGGTTAAGAATTGATCAAAACTTTACCTGGATTATCGGCAAGGAAACGAATTGCCACCCATCCACCAGGTGGAACTCCAATTGTATTCCTCTCAACTGGGTCCACTAGATTGAACTTGGCCGGATCTTTAGCAGGGTTGTAGTTGCCAAAACCTCGGCCGACAACAAAAAAGTTGAAACCGTGGAGATGAAATGGGTGGCTTTCGGCACCTAAAATGCTTGTGTCTTGCAACACCAACTCCACACTTGTATTGAAGGGAATCACCAAAACTTTGGTGCCATTGGTTACAAACGTGTTGTTCGGAGGAGTGCCAGTGTAGTTGAATGGCATGAGGGGTATAATCGGAAAATTGGATGCGTACACACCATTTGATTTTCCAGAAAAATGTGATTGGAGGAGGGCCTCTTTGGGAAGAACAAAGGATACGTTATTCACAGTAGCCGCAAACTTCGTCCCGTTAGGGCCCTGATTATTTAACAAACAGTAATAGTAGTTAATTAAGAAGCAATTATACATTCAAATAAAATAATATCCAGATAGAGATCAATCATTATTATTTCTTGTTTTTTAAAGCATGCATGATTTCTTTTTAACACAACTAGTTCAACATTCTCAAATGTAGTACTTGAAATAAGATTAGTGATGAGATAATTTGAGATTTAAAGATAACAAACCTGACAGGTCTGATTTTTTGGACATGGATTTGCTCCTAGCCCAATAGTAAAGAAGAATTGTCTGTCAACTGTTTGCGGAACATTTGCTGGATATTGAATATTTGCCAAACTCCTTAGCTTATTAGTGAAATTGGTTGCAAAAGAAGTGTCATTCAAAATAGGCAATGTTGGCTTAAATAATGGTAAGTTCTTATTAAAGCTAGATGAAGAAAAACTATTAGGGTTCTCATATTCCAAAATTCCTGCCACAGTTGTGTTGTCAAAGGTTCCTTGGCCCGTGACATATGGTCGTGCCTCCATGAAGAAGTTTGCTCCGGGATATTGTGCATGAGTAGTTAGTAGAATATTTGTGGTTTGGCCGGGAGTTATCAGCAATGTTTTTGTAGTGAAGGGTTTCACATAAATAGCATCAACTTCTACAATTGTGAGCGAATGATTGGCTATGGAAAAAAAGAGTTCGTCATTGAGTGCAGCATTGATAATGCGGAGGAGGTACGTCTTGCCAGGTTTCACCTTAAGCTTGAATGTTTCTGCAACAATTTAAGTATGATAGTGCTGATGTCATGGAATAATATAGCATCATGACAGATATATACTAATGCGGCTCTTTCAAAATTAATCAGTTATTAATTCTATATATTTGATATTATCATCTTCTCTTACCTTTTGCTGAGCAGTTATATAGTAGACCGGGAAGGCCATTAATGGTGTACGCATCGGAAACATTTGGTCCTCCTCCTGTCTGCAAAGCCTGACTGATGATGGCCTCTGTATCGGCCTTCCACCATTCCCCTAGCAAATTCAAAACGAAGCAAAAACAATTTTGTCAAAACATTAGATGAAAAAACAAAATAATATTCTCATATATAGTGAACTTCAACACAAAATTAGACATAATTATATGTACCAAAGATGACTGGAATTTCCTTGTATGGTTTTGCAAATGGATAAGGGACGCCCAGTTTTGGAAGGATTACAATCGGTCCATAAACAGTGGCACGTAGCCATGAAATGTGTGCATGCCACCATAGAGTGCCTCTCTGGCCTACTATTGTGAAGTTGTAAACATAGCTCTGGCCTGATTGGATTGGACATTGGGTTATGTAGGCTGGCCCATCAGCCCATGCACTAAACAACTGTCTGACACCATGCCTGTATATATATTTCCCATGCACGTAAACAATAGTTAGAATTGATGTAAATAGTAAGGTGTTGTTCTTTGATAAAATTATTAATTTATTGATTCTACATCTATTATATAATTTAAAATTAATTTCTGAACAGGAAATCTTTTTAAAAACACAGTTAACCAACCAATCTACAACAAACAAGAATGCTTCAATTTGCAAAAGATTAACTTTATGTAACTAACTAAAGCATGCAAACATGCATCTTTAATTACACATCAAAGAGAAAGCTGACCTACCAGTGCAAAGAGATGTTGTACGGAACATGGTTAATAACCCGGACTACCACTCGATCACCTTCTCTTGCTACGATCTTAGGTCCCGGAAACTGGCCGTTTACTGTCACGATGCTCTTTGTTTGACAGAGTCTTGTTACATTTTTCATTTGTATCTGCCGTGTTTGCGTAGGCATGATAGCAAGCTAATTAGTGTATATATAATATAATAGATAAATAAATTAGAAAAAACTAAAACTAATACTACATATAACCATATAAGTATATTCATGCACGTACGTCAAACTGGTAGTGCCTTGTAATGCTGGTTTGCTGAGAAGCAGTCATGATAGGGAATTGGAGGAGCGCAACTGCAATGCATGAGAACATGATAAGAGAAGGTAATAGAGCTGAGGCAGCCATGGTTCTTTAAGAGACAAGGGAAGAAGGCTATGTGTTAGTTAATTTGATGAATTGCATGGTGACTTGAGAAGTATATATAACGATAGAGATAATATTTATAATATGGAGATTGATATATGTTTGGTGGAATGAAGATGAACATAATACATCAAGAGGTAGAGTTGGCCTTAGATAGCTTTGAGTGTTGCTAAAGTCAACCCCATAGTATTTTGACCATTACTTTAATTATCATTCAATCAATGAAAATTTTGGTGGGGTTCAGGTATAATTCAGAACAGAAACATTACGCCTAATTTGGTCAATGTTTTTTCTTTGACTTGATTCATGTTAGGCCTATTATATGTTATATTATAAACGAAAATAATATATAACATGTTATTCCATGGGTGCTAATTTGCATACCAATTAATATATGTTATTTACTATAGGATAAATCGAATCATGCTAGCAGACACAAAATTTCACCTTTTTAGTTAAGTTCCAGCTATTTCTCTTAAATAACAAGAAATGAATATATTTAACGCAGAGGGTCATTTTCTAATGCTAATGAGACATCGACATGCAAAAAGTGAAAAATAAATTTGGTGACTTGATTTTTGTATGATTAAAATTGAGGGTAGGTGAAATATTTATCTTATATATGTTTGTGTTCGTGTAATCTTATTTCTTTTCTTTTATTTGTTTTTAATTCTTTCCTATGTCATCTTAAATTAGATTTGAATTCAAATCATTCAGTTAATTTGTAATCATTTTGACGTTTTAATATTATTAAATCAGGTCGGGTTCAGTTTCGAATTGTTTTGGGTTCTTCAAGCTCAAGTGTAGTCAAGTTTTATTTTTATTATATATAGAGATGAAAAATGAACGGGTTCGGTTAAATTTTGGTTGGGTCAGGCCGAATATGAGCTGTTCGATTTGGGTCATATTTAGATTTCGAGTTGTCGACTCAAGTTAGATCGGACTGAATTTTTTATAAATAACATACAAAATACATAAATAAAATAAAATAACATGGTTTTAAACCAATTTTCTAAAATAACATTTTCGCTGAATAATCCAATTAAATTGAATTGTATTTCCACTAGATAATCTAGAGGAATTGAAGCTAGAATTGCGATTACATTGGATTATCCAATGGAATTGGATTTAACTTTTGTAATTAATTTTATTCAATTTATTCATAACTTTATAATTCTGCTGGATTATCCAGTGAAACTGTTGGTATATCGGGCATATTTTTCGAATCATATTAGATCTTACCACCTCTACTTTAAGATACTTCCAAGTTGTAATTGACGGTGCATCTACATTTTGTGATGTCCGTAATGGAATGGTATTATTGTGAGAGTAAATTAGACATATTGTATGACTTTTCGAGCAATTTTATTCATAATAAGGGACAGATATATGCTAGTCTCCTATAAACTGAAGATTAATATATAATTTTGTCCATCAAACTTAATTTATTATATATTATCCATATTTTTCTTAAATAAGTTTGTATTTCCGTACCTAATCACAAGTATGCACGAGTAAGGCTATGGTACTATGAGTAGCATAAATTTATTGGCCTACGCTATGTCATATTTTTATTTTAAAAGTTCTAATGGTCGATTAATATCTTTCAACACGATTTTTATATAAATATGTAGATGCAGAGCAAAATTTATATTTTTTAGATCTACAAGTATATATTTATACGAAGATCATGTTGAATGATTCGAATCGACCATTAAAACTTTAAAAAATAAAATATTTATCCATAGTACAGACCAATCCACACTATACATAGTACCATCACATAGCCTCACTCATTATCCACAAAATCTAATTGCCAAACCGCTCTTAAAAAGCACTAGGTTGAATATCTATTTTTCTTTTGCACTCTATAATATACAGAGGAGGGTTCTAATACTTCATGCTTTTCATATCTCATCGTGCTTCATATTTAATATATTTGTTTTCAAAGCTCAAACTTTCAATCTAAACGCTCAACATGATATCCATACTAAAAATATGCTTGGAGATAAAACTTTATAATTTTTGAAATTTTTTTACTATTTTTTAAGATAGGTACAAAATCACTATTTCTGGAATGTTAAAAAACAATGATTTTGTATTGATCTACAAAAATAGTAAAAATATTCCAAAAATTATAAAATTTGGTCTCCAAGTATATAATAAGATGGATATTATGTTGTGCAATTCAAATCAATAGTTTAGATTTTGAAAACAAAATATATATAAAATAAAGCATGATGAGATATGAAAAACGTGAAGTATTAGATACTTCTTTATATAAATGAGGTGGAGTAGAACTAGGGTGCTCCTAAGTTCACCAAACCTCTTGTGAACTTGACTCTAAAAATATATCGAATCAACTTTAAACGATGAATCCAAACCGTTGAAACCCTTCTACCTAATGAGTGATGCGTCTACATGTGAAAATTTTAAAGTTTCGAATTAATTTAATATAGAGTCAAGTGGTCAAAAGTTTAAGGTTTATAAATTAATTTTAATGCATTCATTTTTTGGACTCCTTTGACCACTTGACTCTATATTAAATTAATTCGAAACTTTAAAATTTTCACATGTAGACACATCAATCATTAGGTAGAAGGATTTCAACAATTTGAATTCATCGTTTAAAGTCGATTCGATATATTTTAGAGTCAAGTTCACAAGAGGTTTGGTGAACTTAGGAGCACCCTAGTTCTACTCAAATGAGGTGACTATATAGCAAGGATTTATTTTTGGATTTTATAAAACAATAGCAAAGAAAAGCTTTCACACATCCCATGTTTGGTTGTGCCGATTATATATATAGCAAGGACCCATAAATGAGGCGACTATATAGCAAGGATGTGTTCTGCATGACTGCATTCGTCCGATCTGATTTAAGATTTGTGTGTACAGATATTAAAGCAGAAACAAACGGATATTGAAACGGGATTCTTAATTTAATCTGGTTGATGCGGAACCCATCCCGAATTATTCTAAAATTTAGCATGGACGGATATTTCAACCGGTCTAATTTTGTCCTCGAGTCTCATTATAATTCATAAATGTCGTTTATTTGCGTACATGCTAAATTTATATTGAGAAGATTCACAAGAAAATGTGCATGGATGATAAAATTGGAGAGGGAATAAAAAGTAAAAACAAAGGGGCAAGATAAATGAACCATTCTCTCATATATATATATGATCGACCAAATACAAGTTGGAAAATAACCATTCTCTTTTTCCCTTGTCTTGTTGATATCAGAGAACCCTACCCCCCTCTTCAAGCACACGTATTGCAAATGGAAAACTCAACAAACCCCTGTGGGCCTACGCAAACATTCAAAGGGTATTTTTTTCTTTATAATCTCTTGTTTCAAAATTTTCTTTCTTCTATACGTTTGCATTATGATTAACATTTAAGAAATTTACAAAAACCTGAAATATTAACCTTGTAATGTTGACAAAAAGTTCGTCGAGTCAACACTATCCAGAGCTTTCTTAATTTCTCTTAATTTTTAGTATTGAGGTTATGTAACAGGACTCCTTTTGGGTTAATATTTAAGAAGCTTACTAATAGGCATTTTGCTTATATATAAAGAATAAAAGAAAGACAAAAAAGCCTCGTGAATTGCCAGCAATTAATTAGTGGGGATTAATATAAATTTAACATTGGTTAAGTAATGATATAGATTGACCATGTAGCCAAATAAATATATAAAATTTGATAAGCTTATATATATGTATGTGTTTCAGCATCAGCATATGTAAGGAGATGATAAAAATAAGTTGTTTGTAAAAAAAGTTTCCTTTTGTGCTTTTGCATTATATCGCCAACGCCTTGTAATGTCGGTCAGGTGTGTTACTTGCGGTGTTTGTTACATATATGATTAAGCCAGTAAACATGTATATATAAAGTCTCAATTTCATGATTTATAACATGATAAAATTCATGTCAATCAGTTTATGTCAGCCTAGCTAAGCATATATAAAGGTCTAACGTCCTCATTTTTGTATTTGCTCTGAATAATAGCACGCAAGAAATAGATTCCGTAAGTCACATGCCTACTATAAATCGAAGGCACAGTTTCGAAGTTCTGAACTACTCACTCGCCAAGGGACGCGGTATAGGCAGGTTCATCCTTTCAAGAACCTTCTGTGTCGGGGGATATGAATGGATAATCAAATACTACCCTCATGGGGTAATAAAGGAGTCTTCAAATTATATGTCTGTCTTTCTCGAATTCAAATCCCAATTAGGTGAACCGACAATCAACTACAGCTTCTCACTTCTGGACTATGCTTCTGGCGAAGCAGTGTACGTGAAAAAATCTGTTATGCAAACCTTCAATACGACCTCTAACAACGGCTGGGGTTTTCAGAAATTCTTGGAAACAAAAGTTTTTGAAGCTTCAAATTGTCTTAGACAGGATAGTCTCACCATAATTTGTGATGTAACAGTTATAAAAGAACCGGTGACTTACGATAATGTTCCCGGTACAGTTCCTGTTCCACCTTCTAATATCCACGAGCAACTTAGTGGTCTCCTGTCCAATAAAATTGGTGTTGATATAACTGTTGAAGTAGGTGGTAAGAGCTTTAAGGCACATAAATGCGTTCTGGCTGCTAGCTCACCAGTATTTAAGGCACTTCTTTTCGGTGGGATGATTGAGGCGAAAAAGAAGAAGATCAAGATAAAAGACATGGAGGCTTCGGTATTTCAGGCTATGCTTCATTTCATTTATAACAACACCCTTCCAGAAATTGATAAGCATGCTGATACAGTGATGACTCAACATCTGCTCGTTGCAGCTGATAGGTACTTGTTGAATAGGTTGAAGTTAACTTGTGAACAAAAACTATGTAACAATCTTGATACGAGTAAGGTCGGTACGACACTCGCATTGGCTGAGCAGCACAATTTACCTCATCTTAAAGCTGAATGCCTCAGGCATCTTGCCTCCTCCATAGCCTTGAAATCTGCCATCAAAACAGATGGTTTTGAGCATTTGTTAAAGAGTTGCCCAAGTGTTGGGAAAGACATTATAAACAACATGATTTGAATCTGATATGGCGGCTTGATTACATAAGGAAAAACAATGTGATTAACATAGCAAAATAAAGGTGATGTTAAGTGAAACGATTGTACGTACTTATGTTTTTCTTTTTAAAGTTATGTGATAAAAGTCTTAGGTATGTAAAAGGTATGGAGTATAAGCAGAAATTTAGCATATTGAAATTAAAAATAAAAATAAAAAAATGGTTTGAATCAGTGTCACGATGTTGTAAAATGCATCATCTTAGCCGAACAATGTAGAATTACTAAGTACATAAGGCAAAAGCAATAACTAGGAATCACTGTCAATATTATAAATAAACTTATTAATTTAGATTTTTGCAGTGTGTCCATTACATCAAATTAATTATTAATTGTTTACGAAAAAGAGGTACCAGTGTGCATGGACCATGCATAATATAGTTGAAAATTAAATAATTTAACGACAATTGGCTTTTGCCATGCAATTGAATAATGTGAAAGATGAATTTGACATTTTCCATGCAAATATGCAATTGAGATTGTGGTACAATTGGAATTAATTTAAGGACTATGTCTTTTTCTAGTTCCTTCCTTGAAAATGATGTTTTACCAGTATAATAGAGTATTCCCACGCACATCCATTGCTATATTTTGCCTGATAGCAGAAACCTAATAGTTCTAATCTGAACTGCCCTGTCGACAATAAATGACTCAGTTATGTTGTCATTTGCAATTTGGGTTGATTTAAAAAATATGTAATCTTTTCATAAAATAATTTAAAACTATAATCAAATCATCCTATAGAAATCCGCCGATCGAGTTATGCATGTTTTGGGTGGTACAAAGCCACAAAACAACCCCAAAACATATTAATTATAAGTTTATAAGGCAAACACATAAAGGAACACATGGAAACATAATCTGCTTCCAGCCGGAGTCTTACAAAGAAAGCTCACAGAGCCAACATGAGCTAATTAATATTGCACGCAATATTTTCAGATTTATTAGTGATTGCGCTCCAATGATATTCGCCAAAGATGACATTACAATTGCTCTGGAGAATACTGGAATATGTTTTATAACCATTCGTTACCTTCTCAGTCAAACACAACGAGGTTTTCGTCAAACACTGCATTAACAAGTTGCACTTGCTATCTAAGTTGGCTGTTTGAGACGTACGTCCATTTGGGCAGCCGTTTTCGTTCAGGACCAGATAGCACTCATTGCAGTCTTACAAATTGTAAGAAAGTAATAAGTGCTAGAATGCCAAAGGCAATCAGCAGGATTAGACGAGTGGTTAGTAAGAAAGTATGAGATGATAGTAATTGTTGTTACGTACGAGTTGTTTTACCTATTATATGCTAGAATTCTCTGTTTATAAGCAGTTAGTGTGCTTGAGAATAGTGGGAAAGATGAACTTCACTTTCGGAATGCCCTTGAGATCTGCGCTTGACATGAAATTAATTTGATTTTAATGTTACAAGTCCTTTTATAATTCCCTGATCATATGGGAAGTTGATTCTATTATCTCTTGTTAGACCCGGCACTTATGAATTATGATCTCTTTGTAGACAACTGATATGGGAAGTTTAAGCTTGAAGTGCTGATAATGCATCTTACTTATTAAATCATAGATATGTTAGTATTGCATGTTATCAGTCAGGTCTAGTGTAAACTGATCAAATTAAAACAGACCTATACCAGAAAAAATTGACCCGTACCAACAAAACTGACCTGTGATTCTGCTTCAAACACAATATCAGTACCGCCCAGTTTAAACCCAACCAAAATTCTACATGATACTCTTTGCGGAATTTATTGAACATCTTATGTGCATAAGCAAAACAGTGAACAAAATGTTAAGGAAAATAAGATGTTCTTCAACACATAATCACCCGAAAAAAGACAAGGTAAACCTTAAGATTCGGGGATCGAAATAAAGCAAACAAAATATCACTGATTGAGAGGATTAGAACATAGAGACAATAAATATCTAACCAGCAAAAAGAACACCAACATGGAAGATACCTGGGGAAGACAACCAACGCTTTAAACCGACACAGCAGTATGAGCTGGAGGGATTCAGGGCTTGAAGTTCAATGTTGGAATAAAGGGTAAAAGGTGAAGATTGATTTATGCATAGAAGTATACAAGGTTCAACAAGAAATCATATAAAGATTCTGGTTCAACCATGCAATGATACTGTTAGGATATAGAAATATTTGTAATTTTGTAATGATATTATAAAACTGTAGTTTTTTTAAATAATATTAAACTTAATAGTTCAACAAGATATCCTCTTAAAAAAGATTATTTAACAACAGATATTTTAATAAGTATCTTTATTACCGTATATAACACATATGGATTTTTGCATGTGATTTATAATTTAACCACTTCCAAAAATAAAATTTGAATTTTGAATCATATAACATAAAAGAAAGATACATATACAAGGGCGAACCCACCTTGTGCTGGGGGCAAAACACCCCCCCTTGAATTTTGAAATTTAGTAAAAAAATACGTGTCCGGTACCACTTTGACTCTTCCTAGAAATTCAGTTCAAAAGCACTATTAACAAAAAATTTTGTTTTTATAGAATTTACAAGTCCGGTCCAACTTTATCTTTTTAATATATAAAATGATATTACTCTGTTATTTTTATAATGTAAGAGTATACTATTTTTATTATTTTTTAATATGTTTAATTTTTATATTTAGTATCTAATTAGTTAATAAGTTTGAATCCGATAAGCTATTTGAACAAGATTTCTGCCCCACCCTAGCTGTAATCTTCCGCCCATGTATATATTGTCACTCTAACAAGATTTCTGCCCCACCTTTGTATTATGTAAGAAATACTTTCTTCTTGAAACTGGTACGAGTATATTTTTAATGAATCCTTTTTTTGGAACTTATAGCGATAGAATAACAGGCAATAGCACAGAGTTGTTTGTACTATCTATTTTGATGTAGGAAGTTCAATTGATGTTATTTTTTTTTTTTTTTGGGCTGTTCGGATGGTTTGTGTAATGAACTAATAGCACAATATTACTTGTACTATCTATTTTAATGCATATTACTGGTAGCTCCTACCAGCTTTTTCCACAAAAAATATAAAGTAATTTATACTTTTGTCTTTTGCATTTAATTAAGTTCTTATGGTTTTTATTGGTACGATCAATAACTCAGTACCGAATAAATATCCTTTTGTGTTAATATGGGATAAATCATCATATCATTACTAATTATATATTTAAGGGTAGAAGCGTCATTTTATTTCAAATGGAATCATTTCTCTTGTATTATGTATACTTTCCAATAAAAATGTGAGAAGAATTCAATTCTTTTTTATTTTTATTCCGATCACCAAAATTCAATTGGAATTCATCTCTATTGAACTCTAATGAATTGAAATCAATTGAAATCTATTGAGCGGTGGTTCCGATCGGACCCTTACTGGCGTGTCTAATTAAGTTTTTGCATATTGATGCACTTTGAGCGAGTTGTTTTAACTAAATTGGTGCTTTATGTCTCCAATTCACTTGTATAATAACTATATATATATTTTCATATAATACATATTTCTTAAAAGCTGTAACCCTTCAAGTCCATTAAAGTACCACTTGTTTTATTATTAGAATTATTATTTTTGTAAAAAATAGTAACGTGTCAATTATCAAACTTTAAGTCACACAAGTTTTGTCAATTGTCATGCATGCATTATTGCATATAGTTTAACAACCTCATTTGTCGTTGTTCTTGTGCTTAGCAACCTCATTTGTCGTTGTTCATATGCTTATCATCCTTTTTTTCCCTTGTTATTGTGCTTAACAACCTCATTTGTCGTTGTTCATTTTCTTATCAACCCATTTTTCCCTTGTTTTTGTGCTTGGCAACTACATTTGTCCTTGTTCTTGTGCTTAGCAACATCTTTTGCATTTGTTCTGGTAATTATCAATCTTATTAGTCTTTGTTTTCGTTCTTAAGAACCTGATTTGTCCTTGTTCTTGTGTTTAGTAGCCTCATTTGCCCTTGTTCTTAGGAACCTCATTTGCCCTTGTTTGTGTGCTTAACAACCTCAATTGGCGTTGTACGTGTGCCAACCAATTTTGCCCTTGATCTTGTGCTTACGAACCTCACTTGCATTTGTTCTTGTACTTAAGAATCTCATTTTCCCTTGTTAATGTGCTTAACAACCTCAATTGTCGTTGTTGATACTCTTCTTAATCTCTTTTGTCCTTGTTCTTGTGCTTAGCAACATCATTTACACTTGTTCTTGAGCTTAACAACCTCATTTGTCGTTGTTCGTGTTCTTAACGACCACTTTTGCCCTTCTTGTGCTTATGAACCTCATTTACATTTGTTCTTGTACTTAGGAACCTCATTTGCCCTTGTCTGTGTTCGTAACAACTTCAATTGTCGTTGTTCATATGCTTCTTAACATCTTTTGTCCTTGTTCTTGTGCTTAACAACCTCATTTGTTGTTGTTCTTACGCTTTGCCACATAATTTGCCCTTGATCTTGTGATTATGAACCTCATTTCCATTTGTTCTTGTACTTAGGAACCTCATTTGCCATTATTGGTGTGCTTAACAACCTCAATTAGTATTGTTTGTGTGCTTAATAACCTATTTTACCCTTGATCTTGTGCTTACGAACCTCACTTGCATTTGTTCTTGTGCTTAGGAACCTCATTTGCCCTTGTTTGTGTGCTTAACATCCTCAATTGTCATTGTTCGTGTACTTAACAACCTCTTTTGCCCTTGATCTTATGCTGATGAACCTCATTTGCATTTGTTCTTGTGCTCAAGAACCTCATTTGCCCATGTTTGTGTGCTTAACATCCTCAATTGGCGTTGATCGTGTGCTTAACAACCTCTTTTGCCCTTGATCTTCTGCTTACGAACCTCATTTGCATTTGTTGTTGTGCTTAGGAACCTCACTTACATTTGTTCTTGTGCTTAGGAACCTCATTTGCCCTTATTTGTGTGCTTAACAACCTTAATTATCGTCGTTCACATGTTTCTTAACTTCTGTTGCCCTTTTCATGTGGTTAGCAACTTTATTTACACTTGTTCTTGTGCTTAACAGCCTCATTTGTTGTTGTTCTTGCGCTTTGCAATGTACTTTTCACTTGATCTTGTGCTTATGAACCTCATTTGCATTTGTTCTTGTGCTTAACAACATTTGCCCTTGTTTGTGTGCTTTACATCCTCAATTGGCGTTGTTCTTGTGCTTAAAAACAACTTTTGCCCTTGATCTTTTGCTTATGAACCTCATTTGCATTTGTTGTTGTACTTAGGAACCTCATTTGCATTTGTTCTTGTGCTTAACAACCACATTTGCCCATATTTGTGTGCTTAACAACCTTAATTGGCATTATTTGTGTGCTTAACAACCACTTTTGCCCATCATCTTGTGCTTACGAGCCTCACTTGCATTTGTTCTTATACATAGGAACCACCTTTATCCATGTTTGTGTGCTTAACAACCTCAATTGGCGTTGTTCCTGTGCTTAACAACCTCTTTTGCCCTTGATCTTGTTCTTATGAACCTCATTTGCATTTGTTCTTGTGCTTAGGAACCTCATTTTCCCTTGTTTGTGTGCTTAACAACCTCAATTGGCGTTGTTCGTGTTTTTAACAACCTATTTTGCCCTTGATCTTGTGCTTACGAACCTCACTTGCATTTGTTCTTGTACTTAGGAACCTCATTTGCCCTTGTTTGTGTGCTTAACAACCTCAATTGTCGTTGTTTGTGTGCTTAACAACCACTTTTGCCCTTAATCTTCTGCTTATGAACCTCATTTGCATTTGTTTTTGTCCTTGGGAACCTCATTTGCCCTTGCTTCTGTGCATAACAACTTCAATTGACATTTTTCGTGTGCTTAACAACCTCTTTTGCCCTTGATCTTGTTCTTATGAACCTCATTTGCATTTGTTCTTGTGCTTAGGAACCTCATTTGCCCTTGTTTGTGTACTTAACAACCTTAATTGGCGTTGTTCGTGTTCTTAACAACCTATTTTGCCCTTCATTTTGTGCTTACGAATCTCACTTGTATTTGTTCTTGTACTTCGGAACCTCCTTTGCCCATGTTTGTGTGCTTAACAACCTGAATTGGCGTTGTTTGTGTGCTTAACAACCTCTTTTGCCCATAATCTTGTGCTGACGAACCTAATTTGCATTTGTTGTTGTGCTTAGGAACCTTATTTGCATTTGTTCTTGTCCTTAGGAGCCTCTTTTGGCCTTTTTTGTGTGCTTAACAACCTCAATTGGCGTTGTTCGTGTGTTTAACAACCTCTTTTGCCCTTGATTTTGTGCTGATAAACCTCATTTGCATTTGTTCTTGTCCTTAGAAACCTCATTTGTCCCTATTTGTGTGCTTAACAAACTCAATTGGCATTGTTCGTGTGATTAACAACCTCTTTTACCCTTGATCTTGTGCTTATGAACCTCATTTGCATTTGTTCTTGTACTTAGGAACCTCATTTGCCAATGTTTGTGCGCTTAACAACCTCAATTGTCGTTGTTCATACGTTTCTTAACATCTTTTGTCCTTGTTCTTGTGCTTAGCAATGTCATTTACACTTGTTTTTGTGCTTAACAACCTTATTTGTCATTGTTATTGCGCTTTGCAACATATTTTGCCCTTGATCTTGTGATTATGAACCTCATTTGCAATTGTTCTTGTGCTTAGGCAACTCATTTTCCCTTGTTTGTGTGCTTAACAACCTCAATTGGCGTCGTTCGTGTGCTTAACAACATATTTTGCCCTTGATCTTGTGCTTACGAACCTCACCTGAATTTGTTTTTGTACTTAGGAACCTCATTTCACCATGTTTGTGTACTTAACAACCTGAATTGGCGTTGTTTGTGTGCTTAACAACCAGTTTTGCCCTTCGTCTTGTACTTATGAACCTCATTTGCATTTGTTTTTGTCTATATGAACCTCATTTTCCCTTGTTTGTGTGCTTAACAACCTCAATTGACGTTGTTTGTGTGCTTAACAGCCACTTTTGCCCTTGATCTTGTGCTTATGAACCGCGTTTGCATTTGTTCTTGTGCTTAACAACCATAATTCTCGTCGTTCATGTGCTTCTTAACCTCTTTTGCCCTTGTTCTTGTGGTTACCAACTTCATTTACACTTGTTCTTGTGCTTAACAACCTCATTTGTCGTTGTTCTAGCGCTTTCCAATGTAATTTGTCCTTGATCTTGTGCTTATGAACCTCATCGACATTTATTCTTGTCCTTAGGACCTCATTTGCCCCAATTTGTGTGCTTAACATCCTCAATTGGCGTTGTTCGTGTGCTTAACAACCTCGTTTGCCCTTGATCTTGTGGTTACGAACCACACTTGCATATGTTCTTGTTCTTAGGAACCTCATTTGCCCTTGTTTTTATGCTTAACAATCTGAATTGGCGTTGTTTGTATGCTTAACAACCACTTTTTCCCTTCATATTGTCCTTATGAACCTCATTTGCATTTGTTATTGTCGTTAGGAACCTCATTTGCCCTTGTTTGTGTTCTTAAACTACCTCAATTGGCGTTGTTCATGTGCTTACCAACTACTTTTGCCCTTGATCTTATGCTTCTGAACCTCACTTGAATTTGTTCTTGTGCTTAGGAAACTTATTTGCCCTTGTTTGTGTGTTTAACAAACCTAATTGTCGTCGTTCATATGTTTCTTAACCTCTTTTGCCCTTGTTCTAGGGGCTAGCAACTTCATTTACACTTGTTCTTGTGCTTAACAACCTAATTTGTCGTTGTTCTTGCGCTTTGCAACGTAATTTTCCCTTGATCTTGTGCTTATGAACCTCAATTGCATTTGTTTTTGTCCTTGGGAACCTCATTTGCCCTTGTTTGTGTGCTTAACGGCCTCAATTGGTATTATTCGTGTGCTTAACAATCTCTTTTGCCCTTGATGTTGTGCTTATCAACCTCATTTGCATTTGTTCTTGTGCTTAGGAACCTCATTTACCCTTGTCTGTGTGCTTAGCAACCTCAATTGTGGTTGTTCGTGTGATTAACAACCTCTTTTTCCTTTAATCATGTGCTTATAAAGCTCATTTGCATTTGTTCTTAAACTTACGAACCTCATTTACCATTGGGAGTGTGCTTAACAACCTGAATTGTCGTTGTTCATACGCTTCTTAACCTCTTTTGTCCTTGTTCTTGTACTTGGCAACGTCATTTACACTTGTTCTTGTGCTTAACAACCTTATTTGTCGTTGTTCTTGCACCTTCCAACATAATTTGCCCTTGATCTTGTGCTTATAAACCTCATTTGCATTTGTTCTTGTGCTTAGGAACCTCATTTGCCCTTGTTTGTGTGCTTAACAACCACAGTTGGCATTGTTCGTGTGCTTAACAACCTATTTTGCCATTGATCTTGTGCTTACGAACCTCACTTGCATTTGTTCTTGTACTTAGGAACCACCATTGCCCATATTTGTGTGTTTAAGAACCTCATTTGTCGTTGTTCTTGCGCTTTCCAACATAATTTACCCTTGATTTTGTGCTCATGAACCTCATTTGCATTTGTTCAGGTGCTTAAGAACCTCATTTTCCCTTGCTTGTGTGCTTAACAACCTCAATAGGCGTTGTTCGTGTGCATAACACCACTTTTGCTATTCATCTTGTGCTTATGAAACTCATTAGCATTTGTTCTTATTCTTACGAACCTCATTTGCCCTTGTTTGTGTGCTTAACAACCTTAATTGTCATTGTTCATACGCTTCTTAACCTATTTGTTCCTTGTTCTAGTGGTTAGCAACATCATCTACACTTTGAAATATATTTTGCCCTTGATCTTGTGATTATGAACGTCATTTCCATTTGTTCTAGTGCTTAGGAACCTCATTTGCCCTTGTTTGTGTACTTAACAACCTCAATCGTCGTTGTTCAGACGCTTCATAACATCTTTTGTCCTTGTTCCTGTGCTTAGCAACATCATTTACATTGTTCTTGTGCTTAAAAACCTTATTTGTCGTTGTTCTTGCGCTTTGCCACATAATTTTCCCTTAATCTTATGATTATGAACCTCATTTGCAATTGTTCTTGTGCTTAGGCAACTCATTTCCCCTAGTTTGTGTGCTTAAGAACCTCAATTGGCATTGTTTGTGTGCTTAACAACCTATTTTGCCCTTGATCTTGTGCTTACGAACCTCACTTGCATTTGTTTTTGTACTTAGGAACCTCATTTGACCATGTTTGTAGCTTAACAACCTCAATTGGCGTTGTTTGTGTGCTTAACAACCACATTTGCCCTTCGTCTTGTCCTTATTATGAACCTCATTTGCATTTGTTTTTGTCCTTAGGAACCTCATTTGCCCTTTCTTGTGTGCTTAACAACCTCAATTGACATTGTTCGTGTGCTTAACAACCACTTTTGCCCTTGATCTTGTGCTTATGAACCTCGTTTGCATTTGTTCTTGTGCTTAGGAAACTCATTTACCCTTGTTTGTGTGCTTAACAACCTCAATTGTCATTGTTCATATGCTTCTTAACCTCTTTTGTCCTTGTTCTTGTGCTGAGCAACATCATCTACACTTGTTCTTGTGCTTAACAACCACATTTGTCGTTGTTCTTGCGCTTTGCAATATAATTTGCCCTTGATCTTGTGATTATCAACCTCATTTGCATTTCTTCTTGTGCTTAGGAAAATCATTTGCCATTGTTTGTGTGCTTAACAAACTCAATTGGCGTTGTTTGTGTGCTTAACAACCTATTTTGCCCTTGATCTTCTGCTTACGAACCTCACTTGCATTTATTCTTGTACTTAGCAACCTCATTTGACCATGTTTGTGTCCTTAACAACATGAATTGGCATTGTTTGTGTGCTTAACAACCACATTTGGCCATCATCTTGTCCTTATGAACCTCACTTGCATTTGTTCTTGTCCTTAGGAACCTCATTTGCACTTGTTTGTGTGCTTAACAACCTTAACTGTCGTCGTTCATATGTTTGTTAACCTCTTTTGCGGTTGTTCTTGTTCCTGTACTTAACAACCTCATTTGTCATTGTTCTTGCACTTTGCAACGTAATTTGCCCTTGATCTTGTGCTTATGAACTACATATGCATTTGTTTTTGTCCTTGGGAACCTCATTTGCCCTTGTTTGTGTGCTTAACGACCTCAATTGGTATTATTCGTGTGCTTAACAATATCTTTTGCCCTTGATCTTGTGCTTGTCAACCTCTTTTGCATTTGTTTTTGTCCTTAGGACCCTCATTTGCCCTTGTTTGTGTGCTTAACAACCTCAACTAGCGTTGTTTGTGTACTTAACAACCACTTTGGCCGTTAATCTTGTGCTTATGAACCTCATTTGCATTTATTTCTGTCCTTGGGAAGCTCATTTGCCCTTATTTGTATGCTTAAGAACCTCAATTGGCACTATTCGTGTGCTTAACAACCTCTTTTGCCCTTGATCTTGTGCTTATGAACCTCATTTGCATTTGTTCTTCTCCTTAGAAACCTCATTTGCCCTTGTTTGTGTGCTTCACAAACTCAGGTGGCATTGTTCGTGTGATTAACAACCTCTTTTGCCCTTGATCCTGCGCTTATGAACCTCATTTGCATTTGTTCTTGTACTTAGGAACCTCATTTGCCCTTGTTTGCTTAACAACCGCAATTGTCGTCGTTCATATGCTTCTTAACATCTTTTGCCCTTGTTCTTGTGATTACCAACTTCATTCACACTTGTTCTTATGCTTAACAACCTCATTTGTCGTTGTTCTTACGCTTTCCAACGTAATTTGCCCTTGCTCTTGTGCTTATGAACCTAATTTGCATTTGTTCTTGTCCTTACGACCTCATTTGCCCCTGTTTGTGTACTTAACATCCTCAATTGGCATTGTTCGTGTGCTTAACAACCTCTTTTGCTCTTAATCTTGTGCCGACAAAGCACACATGCATTTGTTCTTATACTTAGGAACCTCATTTGCCCTTGTTTCTGTGCTTAACAACATGAATTTGCGTTGTTTGTGTGCTTAACAACTACTTTTGTCCTTCATCTTGTTCTTATGAACCTCATTTGCATTTGTTTTTGTCCTTAGGAACTTCATTTGCCCTTGTTTGCGTGCTTAACAACCTTAATTGGCGTTGTTTGTGTGCTTAACAACCACTTTTGACCTTAATCTTGTGCTTATGAACCTCATTTGCAGTTGTTTTTGTCCTTGGGCACCTCATTTGCCCTTGTTTGTGTGCATAACAACCTCAATTAGCGTTGTTCGTGTGCTTAACAACCTCTTTTGCCCATGATCTTGTGCTGACGAAGCTCATTTGCATTTGTTGTTGTGCTTAGGAACCTTATTTGCAGTTGTTCTTGTCCTTAGGAGCCTCTTTTGGCCTTTTTTGTGTGCTTAACAACCTCAATTGGCGTTTTTCGTGTGTTTAACAACCTCTTTTGCCCTTGATTTTGTGCTGATGAACCTCATTTGCATTTGTTCTTGTCCTTAGAAACCTCATTTGTCCTTGTTTGTGTGCTTAACAAACTCAATTGACATTGTTCGTGTGATTAACAACCTCTTTTGCCCTTGATCTTTTGCTTATGAACCTCATTTGCATTTGTTCTTGTACTTAGGAACCTCATTTGTCATTGTTTGTGCGCTTAACAACCTCAATTGTCGTTGTTCATACGTTTCGTAACATCTTTTGTCCTTGTTCTTGTACTTGGCAACGTCATTTACACTTGTTCTTGTGCTTAACAACCTCATTTGTCGTTGTTCTTGCACCTTCCAACATAATTTGACCTTCATCTTGTGCTTAGGAACCTCATTTGCATTTGTTCATGTGCTTAGGAACCTCATTTGCCCTTGTTTGTGTGCTTAACAACCTTAATTGGCGTTGTTCGTTTTCTTAACAACCTATTTTGCCATTGATCTTGTGCTTACGAACCTCATTTCCATTTGTTCTTGTACTTAGGAACCACCATTGCCCATATTTGTGTGCTTAAGCACCTCATGTGTCGTTGTTCTTGCGCTTTCCAACATAATTTGCCCTTGATTTTGTGCTCATGAACCTCATTTGCATTTGTTCAGGTGCTTAAGAACCTCATTTTCCCTTGCTTGTGTGCTTAACAACCTCAATAGGCGTTGTTCGTGTGCATAACACCACTTTTGCCCTTGATCTTGTGCTTATGAAACTCATTAGCATTTGTTCTTATTCTTACGAACCTCATTTGCCCTTGTTTGTGTGCTTAACAACCTTAATTGTCATTGTTGATACGCTTCTTAACCTATTTGTTCCTTGTTCTTGTGGTTAGCAACATCATCTACACTTTGAAATATATTTTGCCCTTGATCTTGTGATTATGAATCTCATTTCCATTTGTTCTAGTGCTTAGGAACCTCATTTGCCATTTTTGTGTTCTTAAGAACCTCAATCGTCGTTGTTCAGACGCTTCATAACATCTTTTGTCCTTGTTCTTGTGCTTGGCAACATCATTTACATTGTTCCTGTGCTTAACAACCTTATTTGTCGTTGTTCTTGCGCTTTGCCACATAATTTGCCCTTAATCTTATGATTATGAACCCCATTTGCAATTGTTCTTGTGCTTAGGCAACTCATTTCCCCTAGTTTGTGTGCTTAAGAACCTCAATTGGCGTTGTTTGTGTGCTTAACAACCTATTTTGCCCTTGATCTTGTGCTTACGAACCTCACTTGCATTTGTTTTTGTACTTAGGAACCTCATTTGACTATGTTTGTGTGCTTAACAACCACATTTGCTCTTCGTCTTGTCCTTATGAACCTCATTTGCATTTGTTTTTGTCGTTAGGAACCTCATTTGCCCTTTTTTGTGTGCTTAACAACCTCAATTGACATTGTTCGTGTGCTTAACAACCACATTTGCCCTTGATCTTCTGCTTATGAACCTCAGTTGCATTTGTTCTTGTGCTTAGCTAACTCATTTGCCCTTGTTTGTTTGCTTAACAACCTCAATTGTCGTTGTTCATATGCTTCTTAACCTCTTTTGTCCTTGTTCTTGTGCTGAGAAATATCATTTACACTTTTTCTTGTGCTTAACAACCACATTTGTCGTTGTTCTTGCGCTTTGCAACATAATTTGCCCTTGATCTTGTGATTATCAACCTCATTTGCATTTCTTCTTGTGCTTAGGAAACTCACTTGCCATTGTTTGTGTGCTTAACAAAATCAATTAGCGTTGTTCGTGTGCTTAAAAACCTATTTTGCCATTTATCATGTGCTTACGAACCTCACTTGCATTTGTTCTTGTAGTTAGCAACCTCATTTGACCATGTTTGTGTCCTTAACAACATGAATTGGCATTGTTTGTGTGCTTAACAACCACTTTTGGCCATCATCTTGTCCTTATGAACCTCATTTGCATTTGTTTTTGTCCTTAGAACCTCATTTGCCCTTGTTCGTGTGCTTAACAACCTCAATTGGCGTTGTTCGTGTGCTTAACAACCACTTTTGCCCTTGATCTTGTACTAATGAACCTCACTTGCATTTGTTCTTGTCCTTAGGAACCTCATCTGCCCTTGTTTGTGTGCTTAACAACCTTAATTGTCGTCGTTCATATGTTTCTTAACCTCTTTTGCCCTTGTTCTTGTTCCTGTGCTTAATAACCTCATTTGTTGTTGTTCTTGCACTTTGCAACGTAATTTGCCCATGATCTTGTGCTTATGAACCCCATATGCATTTGTTTTTGTCCTTGGGAACCTCATTTGCCCTTGTTTGTGTGCTTAACGACCTCAATTGGTATTATTCGTGTGCTTAACAATATCTTTTGCCCTTGATCTTGTGCTTATCAACCTCTTTTGCATTTGTTTTTGTTCTTAGGACCCTCATTTGCCCTTGTTTGTGTGCTTAACAACCTCAATTAACATTGTTTGTGTGCTTAACAACCACTTTGGCCCTTAATCTTGTGCTTATGAACCTCATTTACAATTGTTTCTGTCCTTGCGAAGCTCATTTGCCCTTGTTTGTGTGCTTAAGAACCTCAATTGGCACTATTCGTGTGCTTAACAATCTCTTTTGCCCTTGATCTTGTGCTTATGAACCTCATTTGCATTTGTTCTTGTCCTTAGAAATCTCATTTGCCCTTGTTTGTGTACTTAACAAACTCAGGTGGCATTCTTCGTGTGATTAACAACCTCTTTTTCCCTTGATCCTGTGCTTATGAACCTCATTTGCATTTGTTCTTGTACTTAGGAACCTCATTTGCCCCCTTGTTTGCTTACCAACCGCAATTGTCATCGTTCATATGCTTCTTAACCTCTTTTGCCCTTGTTCTTGTGGTTACCAACTTCATTTACACTTGTTCTTGTGCTTAACAACCTCATTTGTCGTTGTTCTTGCACTTTCCAACGTAATTTGCCCTTGCTCTTGTGCTTATGAACCTCATTTGCATTTGTTCTTGTCCTTAGGACCTCATTTGCCCCTGTTTGTGTGCTTAAAATCCTTAATTGGCATTGTTCGTGTGCTGAACGACCTCTTTTGCTCTTGATCTTGTGCTGACGAAGCACACATGCATTTGTGCTGGTACTTAGGAACCTCATTTACCCTTGATTGTGTGCTTAACAACCTGAATTTGCGTTGTTTGTGTGCTTAACAACCACTTTTGCCCTTCATCTTGTTCTTATGAACCTCATTTGCATTTATTTTTTCCTTAGGAACTTCTTTTGCCCTTGTTTGTGTGCTTAACAACCTAAATTGGCGTTGTTCGTGTGCTTAACAACCACTTTTGGCCTTGATCTTGTACTTATGAACCTCAGTTGCATTTGTTCTTGTGCTTAGGAACCTCATTTGCTCTTGTTTGTTTGCTTAACAACCTTAATTGTCGTCGTTCATATGTGTCTTAACCTCTTTTGCCCTTGTTCTAGTGGCTAAGAACTTCATTTACACTTGTTCTTGTGCTTAACAACCTCATTTGTCGTTGTTCTTGAGCTTTGCAACGTAATTTGCCGATGATCTTGTGCTTATGAACCCCATATGCATTTGTTTTTGTCCTTGGGAACCTCATTTGCCCTTGTTTGTGTGCTTAACGACCTCAATTGGTATTATTCGTGTGCTTAACAATCTTTTTTGCCCTTGATCTTGTGCTTAGGAACCTCATTTGCATTTGTTCTTGTCCTTAGAAACCTCATTTGCCCTTGTTTGTGTACTTAACAAACTCTGTTGGCATTGTTCGTGTGCATAACAACTACTTTTGCCTTTGATCTCGTGCTTATGAACCTCACTTGCATTTGTTCTTGTGCTTATGAATCTCATTTGCCCTTGTTTGTGTGCTTAACAAACTTAAATGTCGTCGTTCATATGTTTCTTAACCTTTTTTGCCCTTGTTCTTGTGGTTAGCAACTTCATTTACACTTGTTATTGGGCTTAACAACATCATTTGTCATTGTTCTTGCGCGTTCCAACGTAATTTGCCCTTGATCTTGTGCTTATAAATCTCACTTGCATTTGTTCTTGTACTTAGGAACCTCCTTTGCCCATGTTTGTGTGCTTAACAACCACTTTTGCACTTAATGTTGTGCTTATGAATCTCATTTGCATTTGTTTTTGTCCTTAGGAGCCTCATTTGCCGTTGTTTGTGTGCTTAACAACCACTTTTTCCCTTAAGGTTGTGCTTATGAATCTCATTTGCATTTGTTTTTGTCCTCAGGAGCCTCATTTGCCCTTGTTTGTGTGCTTAACATCCTCAATTTGCATTGTTCGTGTGCCTAACAACTTCTTTGCCCCTTGATCTTGTGCTTATGAAGCTCATTTGCGTTTGTTGTTGTACTTAGGAACCTCATTTGCCCTTGTTTGCTTAACAACCCCAATTGTCGTTGCTCATACGCTTCTTAACCTCTTTTGTCCTTGTTCTTGTGCTGAGCAACATCATTTACACACTTTTCTTGTACTTAACAACCTTATTTGTCGTTGTTCTTGCGCTTTGCGAAATAATTTGTCCTTGATCTTGTGATTATCACCCTCATTTGCATTTCTTCTTGTGCTTGGAAAACTCATTTGCCATTATTTGTGTGCTTAACAATCTCAATTGGCGTTGTTCGTGTGCTTAACAACCTATTTTGCCCTTCAACTTGTGCTTACGAACCTCACTTGCATTTGTTCTTGTACTTATGAACCACATTTGCCCATGTTTGTGTGCTTAACAACATAAATTGGCATTGTTTGTGTGGTTAACAATCACTTTTGTCCTTCATCTTGTCCTTATGAACCTCATTTGCATTTGTTTTTCTCCTTGAGAGCCTCATTTGCCCTTGTTTCCATGCTTAACAACCTCAATTGGCGTTGTTTGTGTTCTTCACAACCACTTTTGCCATTAATCTTGTACTTATGAACCTCATTTGCATTTGTTTTTGTTCTTGGGAACCTCATTTGCCCTTGTTTGTGTGCTTAACAACCTAAATTGGCATTATTCATGTGCTTAACAACCTCTTTTGCTTTTGATCTTGTGCTTATGAACCTCATTTACATTTGTTCTTGTCCTTAGAGACCTCATTTGCCCTTGTTTGTGTGCTTAACAAATTCAGTTGGCATTGTTCGTGTGCTTAACAACCTCTTTTCCCTTTATCTTGTGCTTATGAACCTCGTTTGCAATTGTTCTTGTGCTTAGGAACCTCATTTGCTCTTGTTTGTGTGCTTAACAACCATAATTCTCGTCGTTCATATGCTTCTTAACCTCTTTTGCCCTTGTTCTTGTAGTTGCCAACTTCATTTACACTTGTTATTGTGCTTAAAAACCTCAATTGTCGTTGTTCTTGCGCTTTCCAACGTAATTTGCCCTTGCTCTTGTGCTTATGAACCTCATTTGCATTTGTTCTTATCCTTAGGACCTCATTTGCCCCTGTTTGTGTGCTTAACATCCTCAATTGGGGTTGTTCGTGTGCTTAACAACCTCTTTTGCCCTTGACCTTGTGCTTACGAAGCACACTTGCATTTGTTCTTGTACTTAGGAACCTCATTTGCCCTTGTTTGTGTGCCTAACAACCTAAATTTGCGTTGTTTGTGTGCTTAACAACCACTTTTGCCCTTCATCTTGTCTTTGTGAACCTCATTTGCATTTGTTTTTGTCCTTAGGAACCTCATTTGCCCTTGTTTGTGTGCTTAACAACCACTTTTGCCCTTGATCTTGAGCTTATGGACCTCACTTGCATTTGTTCTTCTGCTTAGGAAACTCATTTGTCCTTGTTTGTGTGCTTAACAAACTTAATTGTCGTCGTTCATATGTTTCTTAACCTCTTTTGCCCTTGTTCTAGTGGTTAGCAACTTCATTCACACTTGTTCTTGTGCTTAACAACTTCATTTGTGGTTGTTCTTGCACTTTGCAATGTAATTTGCCCATGATCTTGTGCTGATGAACCCCATATGCATTTGTTTTTGTCCTTGGGAACCTCATTTGCCCTTGTTCGTGTGCTTAACGAACTCAATTGGTATTATTCGTGTGCTTAACAATCTCTTTTGCCCTTGATCTGGTGCTTATCAACCTCTTTTGCATTTGTTTTTGTCCTTAGGAGCCTCATTTGCTCTTATTTGTGTGCTTAACAACCTCAATTGGCGTTATTTGTGTGCTTAACAACCACTTTTGTCCTTAATCTTGTGCTTATGAACCTCATTTGCATTTGTTTCTGTCATTGGGAACCTCATTTGCCCTTGTTTGTGTGCTTAACATCCTCAATTGGCACTATTCGTGTGCTTAACAACCTCTTTTGCCCTTGATCTTGCCGTGATTTTTATTCGTGCCCAACAGTGATTGAATTTCGCCAACTCTGTCCACTAAAATCGATTTCTATTAAAAATGCCCAAACTGGCTATTAAACCTCCGGTTTCTAATTTTTATTAGGAACCGGCTATTAAATGGCCGGTTCCTATCTTTTTTTTTTTTTTTTTTGGAAAAAATTATATAATTTTTTTTATTAAAGTTTCAAAAAAAATTGATATGTTTCTTTGAAATTGGATAGATAGAAAAATAAATAATTTAGTTTATTTCAAGTCCTTGAAATCAAACCTGAAGACATAATGCTTGTATAATACTTCTCCTATGGGAGTTGCACTTGCTGCTGATACATTTCTCGGTGCTGAAAAGTATTTTTCAAAATAAGAAAATTCAGTCGAGACGCTAAAAATCTTAAACTTAATTTTTGAGGCACTAAACGACATTTTTTTTTTATAAATTCAAATTATAAATAATTATAAATCCAAATTCATACAAATTTAAATTCATTTGACATGGTTGTAACTCGATAATTTTTGTTATAATAAAATATAAATTAGAAATTTCTTAAATCAATTACTTTAAAAATAATTAAGCTCTTATTTTAAAACAATAGATTAAAAAATTAACGACGTTTTTTGACACTAAACGACGTTTTTTGGCACTAAAAATCTTAAATTTAATTTTTGAGGCACTAAACGACGTTTTTTGGCGATTCTGATTTGTCGGATACCCGGGGTTACACCCCTTTCCGAATTGACGTCATACGCGTCAATCCGACTTTCCTAGCCAAAGTTATGGCTGTTTAAAGTTTTAGAAATTTTTCAAATCATTTTAATGCAATTTTTTTTAGTAATTAATGATATATATATTTTTTAAATGATGTTATTAATATTATTATGCACAATTTTTAGAAAAACATTTTAAATGATGTTATTAAATCATTTTAAAAAATATTTGACACTTCTACGAAAATTTTCTTTTTTTCTAATAACACACAATGAAATATTTTAATTTTTCTTACAACAGCAAAAAATGCAATCTGAAAAATATTGATTCGGATTATTTGTTTTAGTCCTTCAAAAATTTCTTATACAAGCATTATGTCTTCCGGTTTGAAACATATCAAAAATTTCTTATTTACTTTTCTATCCAATTTCAAAGAAACATATCAATTTTTTTTTGAAACTTTAATAAAAAAATTATATAGAAATCGTAGCACTGTCCTATTAAACAGTGCTATTATATATCAATTTCAAAAACTTTAATATAATTTTTTCAAAAAAAAAAAAAAAAAAGATAGGAACCGGCCATTTAATAGCCGGTTCCTAATAAAAATTAGAAACCGACGGTTTAATAGCCGGTTTGGGCATTTTTAATAGAAATCGATTTTGGTGGACAGAGTTGGCGAAATTCAATCACTGTTGGGCACGAATAAAAATCACGGTTGATCTTGTTCTTATGAACCTCATTTGCTTTTGTTCTTGTACTTAGGAACCTCATTTTCCCTTGTGAGTGTGCTTAACTACCTCAATTGTCGTTGTTCATATGCTTCTTAACTTCTTTTGTCCTTGTTCTTGTGATTAGCAATATCATCTACACTTGTTCTTGTGCTTAACAACCTCATTTGTTGTTGTTCTTGCGCTTTCCAACATAATTTCCCCTTGATTTTGTGCTTATGAACCTCATTTGCATTTATTCTTGTACTTAGGATCCTCATTTTCCCTTGTTTGTGTGCTTAACAAACTCAATTTGCAATGTTCGTGTGCTTAACAAGCTCTTTTTTCCTTGATTTTGCGCTTATGAACCTTATTTGGATTTGTTTTAGTCCTTAGGTGCCGGAATTGCCCTTGTTTGTGGTCTTAACAAACTCAATTGGCATTGTTCCTGTGATTAACAACCTATTTTTCCCTTGATCTTGTGCTCATGAACTTTATTTGCATTTGATCTTGTACTTAGGAACCTCATTGCCCTTGTTTGTGTGCTTAACAACCTCAATTGGCGTTGTTCGTGTGATTAACAACCTCTTTTGCCCTTGATCATGTGCCTATGAACCTCATTTGCATTTTTTCTTGGACTTAGGAACCTCATTTACCCTTGTGAGTGTGCTTAACAACCTCAATTGTCGTTGTTCATATGCTTCTTAACCTCTTTTGTCCTTGTTCTTATGCTTAGCAACATCATTTATACTTGTTCTTGAGCTTAACAACCTCATTGTCGTTGTTCTTGCACTTTCCAACATAATTTGCCATTGATCTTGTGCTTATGAACCTCATTTGCATTTGTTCTTGTGCTTAGGAACCTCATTTGCTCTTGTCTGTGTGCTTAACAACCTCAATTTGCGTTGTTCGTGTGCTTAACAACCTATTTTGCCCTTGATCTTGTGCTTACGAACCTCACTTGCATTTGTTCTTAAACTTAGGAACCTTTGCCCATGTTTGTGTACTTAACAACCTCAAGTGGCGTTGTTCGTGTGCTTAGTAACCTCTTTTGCCCTTGATCTTGTGCTTATGAACCTCATTTGCATTTGTTTTTGTCCGTAACAGCCTCATTTGCCCTTGTTTGTGGGCTTAACAACCTCAATTGGCGTTGTTTGTGTGCTTAACAACCATTTTTGCCCTTAATATTGTGCTTATGAACCTCATTTCCATTTGTTTTTGTACTTGGGAACCTCATTTGCCCTTGTTTGTGTGCTTAACAACCTCAATTGGAATTGTTCGTGAGATTTACAACCTATTTTGCCCTTGATCTTGTGCTGACGAAGCACACATGCATTTGTTCTTGTACTTAGGAACCTCATTGCCCTTGTTTGTGTGCTTAGCAACCTCAATTGTCGTTGTTCATACGCTTTTTTACCTCTTACCAACCTCAATTGGTATTATTTGTGTGCTTATTAACCTCATTTGCATTTGTTCTTGTGCTTAGGAACCTCATTTGCCCTTGTTTGTGTGCTTAACAACCTCAACTGGCGTTGTTCGTGTGATTAACAACCTCTTTTGCCCTTGATCATGTGCCTAGGAACCTCATTTGCAGTTGTTCTTATACTTAGGAACCTCATTGACCCTCGTGAGTGCGCTGAACAACATCAATTGTTGTTGTTCATACGCTTCTTAACCTCTTTTGTCATTGTTTTGTGATTAGCAACATCATTTACACTTGTTCTTGTGCTTAACAACCTCATTTCTTGTTGTTCTTGCGCTTTTCAAAATAATTTGCCCTGGATTTTGTGCTTATGAATCTCATTTGCATTTGTTCTTGTTCATAGGAACCTTATTTTCCCTTGTTTCTATGCTTAACAACCTCAATTTGCGTTGTCCGTGTGCTTAACAACCTATTTTTCCCTTGATCTTGTTGTTACGAACCTCACTTGCATTTGTTCTTGTACTTTCAAACCTCCTTTGCCCATGTTTGTGTACTTAACAACCTCAATTGGCGTTGTTCGTGTGCCTAACAACCTCTTTTTTCCTTAATCTTGTGCTTGGGAACCTCATTTAGATTTGTTTTAGTCCTTAGGAGCCTCAATTGCCCTTGTTTGTGGGCTTAACAACCTCAATTAGCGTTGTTTGTGTGCTTAAGGACCACTTTTGCCCTTGATCTTGTGCTTACGAACCTCACTTGCATTTGTTCTTAAACTTAGGAACCTCTGCCCATGTTTGTGTACTTAACAACCTCAATTGGCGTTGTTCATCTGGTTAATGACCTCTTTTTCCCTTGATCTTGTGCTTATGAACCTCATTTGTATTTGTTTTTGTCCTTAAGAGCCTCATTTGCTATTGTTTGTGGGCTTAACAACCTTAATTGGCATTGTTTGTGTGCTTAACAACCACTTTTGCCCTTAATCTTGTGCTTATGAACCTCATTTCCATTTGTTTTTGTACATGTGAACCTTATTTGCCCTTGTTTGTGTGCTTAACAACCTCAATTGGCACTGTTCGTGTGATTTACAACCTCTTTTGCCTTTGATCTTGTGCTTATGGACCTCATTTGCATTTGTTCTCGTACTAAGGAGCCTCATTGCCCTTGTTTGTGTGCTTAACAACCTCAATTGTAGTTGCTCATACGCTTCTTTACCTCTTTTGTCCATGTTCTTGTGCTTAGCAACATCATTTACACTTGTTCTTGTACTTAACAACCTTATTTTCGTTGTTCGTGCGCTTTGCAACATAATTTTGCCCTTGATCTTGTGATTAAGTACCTCATTTGCATTTGTTCTTATGCTTAGGAACCTTATTTTTCCTTGTTTGTATGCTACAACCTCAATTGGCGTTGTTCGTGTGTTGAACAACCTATTTTTCCCTTGATCTTGTGCTTACAGAACTCACTTGCATTTGTTCCTGTACTTAGGAACCTCATTTGCCCATGTTTGTGTGCCTAACAACCTGAATTGGCGTTGTTTGTGTACTTAACAACTACTTTTACGCTTCATCTTGTCCTTATGAACCTCATTTGCATTTGTTCTTGTGCTTAGGAACCTTATTTGCCCTTGTTTGTGTGCTTAACAACCTCAATTGGCATTATTCGTGTGCTTAACAACCTATTTTGCCCATGATCTTGTGCATACCAACCTCATTTGCAATTGTTTGTCCTTAGGAAACTCATTTGCCCTTGTTTCTGTTCTGAACAACCTCAATTGGCATTGTTCGTTTGCTTAACAGCCTTTTTTGCCCTTGATCTTGTCCTTATGAACCACATTTGCATTTATTCTTGTGCTTAACTCAATTGGCGTTGTTTGTGCGATTAACAACCTCTTTTTCCCTATATCTTGTGTCTATGAACCTCATTTGCATTTGTTCTTGTACTTTGGAACATCATTTGCCGTTGTTTGTATGCTTAACAACCTCACTTGACGTTGTTCATACGCTTTTTAACCTCTTTTGTCATTGTTCTTGTGCTTAGCAACATCATTTACACTTGTTCTTATGCTTAAGAACCTCATTTGTCGTTGTTCTTGCACTTTGCAACATAATTTTCCCTTGATCTTGTGCTGATGAACCACATTTATATTTGTTCTCGTGCTTAGGAACCTCATTTGCCCTTGTTTGTGTGCTTAACAACCTCAATTGGCATTGTTCGTGTGCTTAACAACCTATTTCTTGATCTGTGCTTACCAACATCACTTGCATTTATTCTTGTACATAGGAACCTCATTTTCCCATGTATGTGTGCTTAGCAACCTGAATTGGCGTTGTTTATGTGCTTAAGAACCACTTTTGTCTTTGATCTTGTGCTTATGAACCTCATTTGCCCTTGTTTGTGTGCTTAACAACCTCAATTGGCGTTGTTCTTGTGCTTAACAACTTCTTTTGCCCTTGATCTTGTGCTTAGGAACCTCACTTGCATTTATTATTGTGGTTAGGATCCTCATTTGCCCTTGTTTGTGTGCTTAACAACCATAATTGTCGTCGTTCATATGTTTCTTAACCGCTTTTGCCCTTGTTCTTGTGGTTAGCAACATAATTTACACTTGTTCTTGTGCCGAACAACCCCATTCGTCGTTGTTCTTGCGCTATGCAACCTCATTTGTGTGCTTAACATCCTTAATTGGCGTTGTTTGTGTGCTTAACAACCACTTTTGCGCTTGATATTGTTTTTAAGAACCTCATTTCCATTTGTTCATGTGCTTATGAACCTCATTTGCCCATGTTTGTGTGCTTAACATTCTCAATTGGCGTTGTTCGTGTGATTAACAACCTCTTTTGTCGTTCTTGTACTTAGGAACCTCATTTGCCCTTGTTAGTGTGCTTCACAATCTCAATTGTCATAGTTCATACGCTTCTTAACCAATTTGTCCTTGTTATTGTGATGGGCAACATCATTTATATATGTTCTTGTGCTTAACAACTTCTTTTGTCATTGTTCTTGCACTTTGCAACATAATTTGCCCTTGATCTCATGCTTATGAACCTCATTTGCATTTGTTCTTGTGCTTAGGAACCTCAATTGCCCTTGTTTGTGTGCTTGACAACCTCAATTGGTGTTGTTTATGTGCTTAACAACCTATTTTGCCCTTGATCTTATGCTTACCAACCGCATTTCCATTTGTTCTTGCACTTAGGAACCTCATTTGCCCTTGTTTCTGTGCTTGACAACCTCAATTGGTGTTGTTTATGTGCTTAACAATCTATTTTGCCCTTGATCTTGTGCTTACCAACCGCATTTCCATTTGTTCTTGCACTTAGGAACCTCATTTGCCATTGTTTCTGTGCTTAACAACCTCAATTGGCATTGTTTGTGTGCTTAACAACCTCTTTTGCCCTTGATCTTATGCTTATGAACCTCATTTGTATTTGTTCTTGTGCTTAAGAACCTCATTTGCCCTTTTATTGTGTGCATAAGAACCTCAGCTGGCATTGTTCTTGTGCTTAACAACCTCTTTTACGCTTGATCTTGTGCTTATGAACCTCTTTTCAATTTGTTCTTGTGCTTGGGAACCTTATTTTTCCTTGTTTGTGTGCTTAACAACCTTAATTGTCGTCGGTCATATGCTTCGTAACTTCTTTTGCCCTTGTTCTTGTGGTTAGCAACATCATTTACACTTGTTCTTGTGCTTAAGAATCTCATTTGTCGTTGTTCTTTCGCTTTGCAACGTAATTTGCCCTTGATCTTGTGCTTACGAACCTCATTTGCATTTGTTGTTGTGCTTAGGAACCTCATTTGCCCCTGTTTGTTCGCTTAACATCTTCAATTGGCGTTGTTCGTGTGATTAACAATCTCTTTTGCCATTGATCTTGAACTTATGAACCTCATCTGAAGTTGTTCTTGTACTTAGGAACTTCATTTGCCCTTATTAGTGTGCTTAACTACCTCAATTGTCACTGTTAATACACTTTTTAACCTATTTTGTCTTTGTTCTTGTGCTTAGCAACATCATTTAAATTTGTTCTTGTGCTTAACAACCTCATTTGTCGTTGTTCTTGCGCTTTGCAACATAATTTGTCCTTGATCTTGTGCTTATGAACCTTATTTTCATTTGTTGTTGTGCCTAGGAACCTCATTTGCCCATGTTTGTGTGCTTGACATCCTCAATTGGCGTTGTTCGTGTGATTAAGAACCTCTTTTGCTCTTGATTTTGTACTTATGAACCTCATTTGCAGTTGTTCTTGTACTTAGGAACTTCATTTGCCCTTGTTAGTGTGCTTCACAACCTCAATTGTTATTGTTCATACGCTTCTTAACCTATTTTGTCTTTGATCTTGTGCTTAGCAACATCATTTACATTTGTTCTTGTGCTTAACAACCTCATTTGTCATTGTTCTTACACTTTCCAACATAATTTTCCCCTGATCTTATGCTTATGAACCTCATTTGCATTTGTTCTTTTTCTTAGGAACCTCATTTGCTCTTGTTTGTATGCTTAATAACCTTAATTGTCGTCGTTCATATGCTTCTTAACCTCTTTCGATTTTGTTTTTGTGGTTACCAATATCATTTGTCGTTGTTCTTGCGTATTGCGACGTAATTCGCCGATGATCTTATCCGTATGAACCTCATTTGTATTTATTCTTGTGCTTAGGAACCTCATTTGTCCATGTTTGTGTGCTTAACATCCTCAATTGGCGTTGTTCGTGTACTTAACAACCTCTTTTTCCCTTGATCTTATGCTTACGAACCTCATTTGCATTTGTTGTTGTACCGAGGAACCTTATTTTCCCTTGCTATTGTGCTTAACAACCTCAATTGCTATTGTTCATACGCTTCTTAACCAATTTTGTCCTTGTTCTTGTAATTGCCAACATCATTTACATTTGTTCTTGTGCTTAACAACCTCATTTGTCGTGGTTCTTGCGCTTTGCAACATAATTTGCCCTTGATCTTGTGCTTATGAACCTCATTTGCATTTGTTCTTGTGCTTAGGAACCTTATTTGTCCATGTTTGTGTGCTTAACAACCTCAATTGGCGTTGTTTGTGTGCTTAACAACCTATTTTGCCCTTGATCTTGTGCTTACGAACCTCACTTGCATTTGTTCTTGTACTTAGGAACCTTATTTGCCATTTTTGTGTGCTTGTTAACAAGTTAAATTGGCGTTGTTCCTGTGCTTAACAACCCCTTTTGCCCTTGATCTTGTGATTATGAACCTAATTTGCATTTTTTCTTGTGGTTAGGAACCTCTTTTGCCCTTGTTTGTGTGGTTAGCAACATCATTTACACTTGTTCTTGTGCTTAACAACCTCATTTGTCGTTCTTCTTGCGCTTTGCAACGTAACTTGCCCTTCATCTTGTGCTTATGAACCTCCTTTGCATTTGTTCTTGTGCTTAGGAACCTCATTTTCCCTTATTTGTGTGCTTAACAACCTCAATTGGCGTTGTTTGTGTGCTTAAGAACCTTTTTTGCCCTTGATCTTGTTCTTATGAACCTAATTTGCATTTGTTCTTGTCCTTAGAAACCTCATTTGCCCTTGTTTGTGTGCTTAACAACCTTAATTGTCATGGTTCATATGCTTTTTAACCTCTTTTGCTCATGTTCTTGTGGTAAGCAACATTATTTACACTTATTCTTATGCTTAACCACCTAATTTTCTGTTGTTCTTGCGCTTTGCAACGTAATTTGCCCTTGATCTTGTGCTTATGAACCTCATTTGCATTTGTTCTTATGCTTAGGAACCTCATTTGCCCATGTTTTGTGTGCTTAACAACCTCAATTGGTGTTGTTTGTGTACTTAACAACCTCTTCTGCCCTTCATCTTGTGCTTATGAACCTCATTTGCATTTTTTCTTGTCCTTAGGAAACTCATTTGCCCTTATTTGTGTGCTTAACAATCTCAATTGGCGTTGTTCGTGTGGTTAACGACCTCTTTTGCCCTTGATCTTGTGCTTATGAACCTCATTTGCATTTGTTATTGTACTTAAGAACCTCATTTGCCCTTGTTTGTCTGCTTAACAACGTCAATTAGCGTTGTTCCTTTGCTTAACTACCACTTTTGCCCTTCATCTTGTACTTATGAACCTGATTTGTATTTGTTCTTGTACTTAGGAACCTCATTTGCCCTTGTTGCTGTACTTAACAACCTTAATTGCCGTCGTTCATATGCTTCTTAACCTCTTTTGCCCTTGTTCTTATGGTTAGCAACATCAATTACACTTGTTCTTGTGCTTAACAACCTCATTTCTCGTTGTTCTTGCGCTTTGCAACGTAATTTGCCCTTGATCTTGTGCTTATGAACCTCATTTGCATTTGTTCTTGTGCTTAGGAACCTCATTTGCCCTTGTTTGTGTTCTTAAGAACCTTAATTGTCGTTGTTCATATGCTTCTTAACCTCTTTTGTCCTTGTTTTTGTGGTTTGCAACATCATTTACACTTGTTCTTGTACTTAACAACCTCATTTCTCGTTGTTCTTGAGATTTTCAACATAATTTGACCTTGATCTTGTGCTTATGAACCTCATTTGCATTTGTTCTTATGCTTAGGAACCTCATTTGCCCTTGTTTGTGTGCTTAACAACCTCAATTGGCTTTGTTTGTGTGCTTAACAACCTCTTTTACCCTTGATCTTGTCCTTAGGAACCTCATTTGCATTGTTTCTTGTCCTTAGGAACCTCATTTGCCCTTGTTTGTGTGCTTAACAACCTCAATTGGCGTTGTTCGTGTGGTTAACGACCTCTTTTGCCCTTGATCTTGTGCTTATGAACCTCATTTGCATTTGTTCTTGTACTTAGGAACCTCATTTGCCCTTGTTTGTGTGCTTAACAATCTCAATTGGCGTTGTTTCTTTGCTTAACTACCTTTTTTGGCCTTGATCTTGTACTTATGAATTTGATTTGCATTTGTTCTTGTACTTAGGAATCTCATTTGCCCTTGTTGTGTACTTGACAACCTTAATTGTCATCGTTCATATGCTTCTTAACCTCTTTTTCCCTTGTTCTTATGGTTAGCAACATCATTTACACTTGTTCTTGTGCTTAACAACCTCATTTCTCGTTGTTCTTGCGCTTTGCAACGTAATTTGCCCTTGATCTTGTGGTTATGAACCTCATTTGCATTTGTTCTTGTGCTTAGGAACCTCATTTGCCCTTGTTTGTGTTCTTAACAACCTTAATTGTCATCGTTTATATGCTTCTTAACCTCTTTTGCCTTTGTTCTTGTGGTTTGCAACATTATTTACACTTGTTTTTGTGCTGAACAACCTCATTTATCATTGTTCTTGCGCTGTGCAACGTAATTTGCCCTTGATCTTTTGCTTGTGAACCTCATTTCTATTTCTTCTTATGCTTAGGAACCTCATTTGCCCCTGTTTGTGTGCTTAAAATCCTTAACTGGCGATATTCGTGTGCTTAAAAACATCTTTTGCCCATGATCGTGTGCTTACGAATATCATTTGCATTTGTTCTTGTGCTTAGGAACCTCATTTGCCCTTATTTTGTTGCTTAACAATCTCAATTGGCATTGTTTGTGTGCTTATACGTAGCAATCTCATTTGCGAATAGCAACATCATTTGAATTTGTTCTTGTTTTAGGGAACTTCACTTGTCCTTGTTCTTGTGCTTATGAATCTAATTTTATGTTGTTCTTGTGCTTAATAACCTAATTTGTCGTTGTTCTTACGCTTTGCAATGTAATTTTCCCTTGATCTTATACTTAGGAACCCCATTTGTCCCTGTTTGTGTGTTTAACATCCTCAATTTGCGTTGTTCGTGTGCTTGACAATCTCTTTTGTCCTTGATCTTGTGCTTACGAACCTCATTTGCATTTGTTCTTGTACTTAGGAACCTCATTTGCCCATTGTTAGTGTGCTTCACAACCTCAATTGTCATAGTTCATATGCTTCTTAACCAATTTTGTCCTTGTTCTTGTGATTGGCAACATCATTTATGTTTGTTCTTGTGCTTAACAACCTCATTTGTCGTGGTTCTTGCGTTTTGCAACATAATTTGCCCTTGATATTGTGCTTATGAACCTCATTTGCATTTGTACTTGTCCTAAGGAACCTCATTTGCCCATGTTTGTGTGCTTAACAACCTCAATTGGCGTTGTTCGTGTGCTTAACAACCTATTTTGCCCTTGATGTTGTGCTTATGAACCTAATTTGCATTTGTTCTTGTGGTTATGAACCTCATTTGCCCTTGATTGTGTGCTTAACAACTTTAATTGTCGTCGTTCGTATGCTTGTTCACCTCTTTTGCCCTTGTTCTTGTGGTTAGCAACATCATTTACACTTGTTCTTGTGCTTAACAATCTCATTTGTTTGTGTTCTTGCGCTTTGCAACATAATTTTTCCTTGATCTTGTGCTTATGAATCTCATTTGCATTTGTTCTTGTGCTTAGGAACCTCATTTGCCCTTGTTTGTGTGCTTAACATGCTCAATTGGCGTTGTTCGTATGCTTAACAACATCTTTTGCCCGTGATTGTGTGCTTACGAATATCATTTGCATTTGTTCTTGTGCTTAGGAACATCATTTGTCCTTGTTTGTGTGCTTAACTACTTCAATTAGCGTTGTTTGTGTGCTTAGACGTAGCAATCTCATTTGCGAATAGCAACATCATTTGAATTTGTTCTTGTTTTGGGGAACTTTACTTGTCCTTGTTCTTGTGCTTATGAATCTAATTTCCTATTGTTCTTGTGCTTGGCAACCTCATTTGTCATTTTTCATATGGTAATCAACCCATTTTCCCCTTGTTATTGTGCTTGGCAACCTCATTTGTCATTGTTCATATGCTTATCAACCCATTTTGCCCTTGTTCTTGTGCTTAGTAACCACATTTGCCCTTTTTTCTTGAGCTTAGCAACATCTTTCGCATTTCTTTTGGTGATTAACAACCTCATTAGTCTTTATTTTTGTTCTTAGGAACCTGATTTGCCTTTGTTATTTTGATTAGCAGTCTCATATGCCCCTATTCTTGTGCTCAACAACCTCATTTGTCGTTGTTCTTGTCATTTGCAACATCATTTTCCCTTGATCTTGAGCTTATCAACTTCATTTGCATTTGTTTTTATACTTAGGAACCTAATTTGTAATGTGCTTAGGAACCTCATTTGCCATAGTTTTTGTGCTTAACAACCTCAATTGTTGTTGTTTAGATGCTTATCAACTAGTTTTGCCCTTGTTATTGTTCTTAGCAACATAATTTGCACTTGTTCTTATGCTTATCAGCATCTTTTCCTATTGTTCTTGTTCTTAGTAATATCATTGTATTTATTTTTGTGCTTACAAACGTTATTTGCCCTTGTTCTTATACTTAGCAACCACATTTGCCATTGTTTTTATACTTAACAACTTCATTTGCAGTTGTTCTTATTTTTTGGAGCCTCGCTTGTCCATGTTCTTGTGCTTAGAATCTCATTTTACCTTGTTCTTGTGCTTTGGAAACTCAGTTGTCGTTGTTCACATGCTTATCAACCCCTTATACCCTTGTTCTTGTGATTAGCAATCTTATTTGTCATTGTTCATATGCTTATCAACCCCTTTTGCCCTTGTTCTTGTGCTTAGCAACCAAATTTGCCTTTGTTCTTGTGCTTAGCAACATCATTTGCATTTGTTCTGGTACTTAACAACCTCATTAGTCTTTGCTTTTGTTCTTAGGAACCTGATTTGCTCTTGTTATTGTGCTTAGCAACCTCATTTGTCGTTGTTCATGTGCTTATCAAATTTTTTTTCTCTTGTTATTGTGCTTAGCAATCTCATTTGTCGTTGTTCATATGCTTATCAACCCCTTTTGTCCTTGTTCTTGTTCTTACCAATATCTTTCACATTTGTTCTGGTGATTATCAACCTCATTAGTCTTTGTTTTTGTTCTTAGGAATATGTTTAGCCCTTGTTCTTGTACTTAGCAGCCTCAATTGCCCTTGTTCTTGTGCTTAACAACCTCGTTTGTCGTTGTTCTTGTCTTTTGCAACATCATTTGTCCTTGAACTTGGACTTATCAATCTCATTTGCATTTGTTCTTGTGCTTAGGAATCTAATTTATCCTTGTTCTTGTGCTTAACAACTTAAATTGTTGTTGTTCATATGCTTATTAACCTCTTTTGCCCTTGTTCTTGTTCTTCGCAACATCATTTGCATTTCTTCTTATACTTATGAAATTTTTTTGTCATTATTCTTGTTTTTAGCAACATCATTTTATTTGTTCTTGTGCTTAGAAACATAATTTGCCCTTGTTCTTATATGTAGCAATCTCATTTGTGCATAATAACATCATTTGAATTTGTTCCCCCATCACAATTCAGAACCTAGAGAACAAAAAAAAAAACTTTTGCTCTGATCACATTTCTCGCGTTTTCGGCCATCTTGCGATGTACCGATACCTTTCCCTAATTCGCCTTTTTATTCTCTACATTTTGAAATCTCAATTGCTCATATTTGTTTTACCTTGTCTCTATTTAAAAACCTCTCTGTATCTCTCTTTGAGTGCGCATGTGAATGAGAAGGCATGATAGGAAATGAGGAAGAAAATGATTGTGTGTGTGTGTTTGCTTAGAATTAGCGTTGTTTGCCAGGTTTAGTTTTGAATGACCAAACTATGCCAATAGTATCCAAATCAACAATTAGATAGTGGGTTCAGCTTTGCTAAAATATTTTAGTTCCAAATCAACAACTTTTAAGAAGGATTCGTGAGAAAGAGGCTTGAGTGCTGGACTCTCTGTAGTGGATGGAAGTGGGAGAAAAGAGTAGAGAGTAGAGATGAAAAGAAGAGGAATTGGAAAAACAACAGAATTCTAAAGAGACGAAAATGGCTAACGTGGACGCTAAAGAAATTGATTTTAGTTTCATGAGTCTTACAAATTCAAAGGGGTTTAATTTCTATTTAGTGGTTAAAAGTTATTTAACAATTCATTTTAATTGTTGGATTGGAGATGCTCTAAGAAATTTATATATCTTTTTATCGATAAAATTATAAAATTATTTCTTTATTGGGCAAAGCAAATATGTTGTTGAAAAATAAAATTTCTAAAATTTTAAGTTATCCGATTCAAACAGATCAGAACCTTCTCAAAGGATTTCCAGACTAAACAGCACATACGGACGTCTACAATTTTTTTTTTCTAATATTAGAAAATGACGCAATGCAAATCTGCACGGGATGATTAGTTTTAATTGGTGTAAATTTAAACTTGAGGGAAATAATGATTTCCGTTGTTTGAAAAATAATATATATTTTCCACAAATAACTTATTATGAGATGAAAATAAATTGTCCATATTTTAAATATAGACTTATAATTATAGTAGACCAAATATTTTAAAAATAAAAATTTGAAACAATTAATGAGATTATCATATATACAATTTTTCTTGGATAAAATATACTTAATTTAATTGATATTATTGATTTTACACTTCAAATATCAACGACCATACATTAGACTGCATGGAAAATCAGAATTTATCATAAAACTTAAATATACGTTAGAATACTCATTTTAAAAAAGTCTAATAAAACTTTATTACTTCAGAAAAAAAATACGCATAGCTTTATTAAGTAATTAAGAATTTAAGACATTAAGTTCTTATGTTGGAAACTGATTTGTTAAACCTTTTCTTTTTTCATAAACATTTTTAAGATAAAAATGAAGACACAATTTTCTCAATTAAATTTCGTACTTGAGATATGTGACACAAAACAAAAGGATTTTCTTATTAAAAAGTTATTCTCGTTACATTTGCATAGTTAGCACCAATACTCTTTCATGTCTCAATTAAGCTTCAGCAATGGGGAAGGCGGCGTTCAAATAGACATCAGATCAAATTTGGTTTGATATCTGATCATAGTAAAGAGTTGTGTGCACTTGATCCTAAAATGGGCATTTTTTTTTAATATAAACTTAAGATGAGTTTTATTAGAAAAATCAATAAATTGAATAAATTTGTGATTTTTTCAAATTTAGAAAGAAAAAAAAATGATATTATGATTTTTAGAGGGAGAAATACATAATTAGGGCTGCTCATGAGCTGAGTGGAGTTCGAGTTGAGGGTGACTTGAAATCAACTCATAAACATATGAGCCGAGTTGAGTTGAGTCGATAATTCAGTTTCGAGTTAGAAACTCCGATTTGGAATCAACTCGCAAAAAACTCGAGTCGAAGTGAGTCGACTCATGACTCATATATAGTACATAGTGAGAGAATCTAATTTAATTCTAACAAAAGAAATAATACATTGTTTATCAAAATAACACATAATTAAAAGTAATAGCATATAGTTCACCAAATTACTTTGTAATATTACAAAGGCTAATAAATTTATCAAATTGCTAAACAGAATTACCAAAAAAAAGTCTAACAAAACAATGCACAATTCTTTTCTCTACTTCTCTTTCTCTTTCTTCTCTACTTCTCTTCATCTATTGTAGATTGCTCAAAATTGAACAAATTTAAATAATTTAACAGTATCAAGAAGATGCATACAGGAAATGAGATTATGGAGTAAGTTATGCTAAATTTCTAATGTTTTAATAATTGAGTAATTAATATTTTGATAAGGTTTTGCAGCTCTAGTGGGAAATGTTATATGTAGGGAAATTAGGAATATATGAATTAGGGTTTGACAAGTCCAACCGAGTCGATTCTGAACCGAGTTGGAGGTGACTTGGAATCGACTCATAAATTAACCGAGTCAGTAAACTCGAGTCAGTTTTGACTTGAGTCAGATCCGAACCGAGTTATTAGCGAGTTGAATCCGAATTGATTCCGAACCAAGTTTCGAGTCGTGAGCTTTTTGTGCACCCCTATACGTAATTTCAATAATTTTGAGGGATATACAAGAAATTTCCACTTAAAAAAGGAAAATAAAACATGACAAGTACACCCGCTGATAGGCACCGGAATGTTAGGTCTTGTAATTTTATTTTTCTTAGGCCGTTAATTAATTTTTAATTTGGTAGTAAAATATATTTTTCTTTTTTGCGTGTAATGTTATAGGTTTGAAATTTAGATTAAATATCTCTTGTAAATATTAAACAATTGGATGACTTAACCTCTAATTTTTTTTCTTAAAAAAAAAAAAGTTTTTCCATGACATAATGCATCACATACTATGTTCATTTATATAAAAAATGGATTCAATTAGCTATTGGGAACTAATACACCAAAAATGGATTTATTAAGTTAGATACTGTAAGTCTGTAACTAAAAGACACAGATTCAAATTCTGGGCTTGAGCAGGCCCAGTTTCAGCCCAGTGGCCTACTATTCAGTCTTAGATAAAATCCTACGAGGGAAAGAGATAACGAGAGAGCAAAAATGGCCTCCGTGTGGTGTCTCTCAGCGGCGACTACCGTCTTCTCTCCTTCTCCGGTCGTCAAAAACCCTAACGCAGCTGTTACTGTTAGTCCAAGGAATGGTTGCATTTCTCTCCGAAGTCAGCCGTGCGCGCTTCAACGGCGCCGGAGAGACTTGACAGTGTGCATGGTGTGGGATCAGGAGGAAGATCAGCACAGCTATCGCCACCCTCTAGATTTTCCATATGTATGCTTTCTTTACCTTGTTCCCTTCTACTTGATTAGTTGAAGTGATAGTGATTTTGATGCGAGATGGTGATTTTTAGGGTTTACCAGAATGTAGTTGAGAAATGTGGGAATATGTATGGGAGAAACAAAGAGAGGAAACTGAGTACAACTGACAATTGGATGTTTACCAGAATGTAAAATTGAACTCTTGCATTGGATTTGATTGGTTCCATTTGTCAATTCAATTTGTGAGCTGGTCATATTGTTTTCTTTGGTCTTAATTTATACTAAATTTTGAAGTTTGGTTTTTGTGCTGTTACTTATGGGCTTTTATCCTTGAATGTGAACTGTGATACCAGAACTAGAATTGAAAAAAAAAAATGTGAGGGTCTTTACTGTCAGATTTTAGTGACTTGTTTTCAGTTTACATCTAATTGAAAAAATGCGTGATAGTGATTTTTAGGGTTAACTAATGAGGAGTGGAATTGAAAGTATTTGTCTGATAATTTCTCTAATTAGTCGATTCTAGTGCAAATGTAGTTGAGAAATGTGGGAATAAATTAGTATTGAATTGACATTGTCAATTATCTATGGGAGAAACAAAGAGAGGAAACTTGAGTACAATTGACAATAGGATGTTTACCAGAATGTAAAACTGAACTTTGCATTGGATTTGATCGGTTCCATTTGTCAATTCAATTTGTTAGGTGGCAGTAATAATTTATACTAAATTTTGAACTTTTATACCAGAACTAGAATTGAAAAATAATGCAAGGGTCTTCACTGTCAGATTTTAGTAACTTGCCTTTCAGTTTACATATAATTTAATTACTTTTTGTTTTTGCTCATTTTTTCTAAATTATTCTCTGAAATTTCAGGAGGTGGAGAGGCCGAAACCTCCAGGAAGAACAAATGTATTTCCGCAATTTCCTGCAATTTCAACACCACTGACCACTTGGCTGCCCCATGACGTAGCTCCTGACGATGAAATTGATGAAGATGAAGAGGAGTATGAAGAGGAGCAAGAGCAGGAATATCAGGAGGAACAAGATTTCTGAGTAGTATAACATTTCCTGCTTTGTTGAATATGCTTTTTTACCAGCTATAAGTATGTTTATAGTGTGTTAGATATTGCTCCGTTTGTATGGTCTCTTAGACTTCTATTTTAGTGCCAATTTATATTTTTTGCATGGTTTTATTTGTGTACCATTTTTTTTGTGCATTGAATATTTTAATAAAGTTTCTACTGCCCCTTTTAATATTCCTATTAGACTTCAGTTTTTAATTATAATTGATTTATTAGAAAGATCAGGAGCAAATGGGATTTCTACTGATATTATTTGGTAACGCATACTATTCTATGTGCTTTTCTCCAATAACTGATCTTTTCATATTATTATTTGTTATTTTCATTTCAAAGAATTCTGTGATGCAGTTTGTTTGGTCATCCATATACGAGACCTGTTATCGTTTTCCAAATTATGATGCCCTTTTAAGGGAATCGGTGAGCATTGCTTTTGTTTTCTTAAAATTGCTTTATATGGAAGCATGAGAGGCAAGGAAGGTGTTGTCACGTGACAAGCTTTCGTGGAACGATTTCCTTTGAATAAATGCCTTGGCAGAGGAATGACACATGCATTCGAAAGGTAATACAGGAAGGTAAGCATTGACAGATGGCACTTGTTATTACCATGCCTACTGGTATTGTTCGTAATTACTTTGAAGTAACCTTCGCCTTTATTTTGTCCTTTTGTTTGCATGCCTAAAGTCTTAGGCCGTCAATACGATACCTATTATTTAGGTATTCACTCTAATTTTGGTAGGATCATCACTCATAGAATCCTCTTTGGACTATTAATTTGATTACTCATGGTAAGAAGCGAAACCCTGCTTTATTTGTCCACTTGATCAATATTTTTTTTTCCTAATTTGTGTCTCATGCAGCCTCTAGCACCACTATTTGCAAGGAATTTGGTGGGATTCATGGGCTTATTCATAAATAGACCAGCTGAGACAGTGACGACCATCTTGCATCTCAGCCGTAGGATCCCAAGAGATGGTAGATTGGAAAGGCTAGTTCAAGAAGATATAATCCTAGATAATGATAACTGTCTCTTATGCTTCCCAATTGAATTGATAAGATGCTTTTTTTAGTGCTGTAGTGTTGCATCAATTTAGTGAAATGGAATTTTGTTGAAATGTAGCATCTCTCCTGAGTTTGCTCCTGTACCTTTCTGAATGAATCTATAATAAAGTTGATTAATATTAAAAATTCTATATATTTAAGATAATGTAGATTATAAATAATGGTAAGAAATGGATTTGAACCATTTCTCGCTATTTACCGCAAAAAAAGAGGAATAGTTGCATCGAATTTGGATGGAAGTGAATTGGTTTAATGTAAATTAAATTTTTATTATGAATATGGGTCTTTGACTAAACATACATATGTAAAAAAATTCTTATAATTTTTTTTGTTCCTTCAAGAACTTAATTTTCTCATTTTGTCCCTAATATTTGTTATTCTGTAATTTTGATTCTAGCACAAATTTCAGAAGTGCAATATTACCTTTTTTTTTTTTTTCCTTGCATCATGTTTTTGATTTGTTGAGAGTTTGTAGTGATTTTCAAAGTTCTTTCCTTCCATTGATGGCCTCATGTAAACTATAGCTTTGATTTTTCTTCACTAGTCTTCATGTCTTATATTGCTTGCTCCCGTTATCAAAAACTTGATTCTGACAAGATCAATCCATTTGGAAAATTTGTCTGAAGACGGTTCCCACATAAACAGCCTTCAAGTCAGTTCATACTACCTTGGATGCATTCTCTTCTTTATTGTTTTGTACTTTATATATATATGGCATAGTATAATTTCTAGCTTAGGAAATTTCATAAACAACCTTGATTTCATTACTGGACAAGTTCACCAGTTATCTTCTCAACTCTGGATGTTTCGTTGCTCAATGAAGGACGAAAGTGGTGCCGGAAAGAGGTCTGCTGCAACTTCTGAGACTATATAGGATTAATCCAGAGCCAAGAAGAGACAAATGTGGCCATGTTAGAATATGCATAATTTAATAAAAAAGTCAATTCAAATTTCAAATCAATTTTGATTTAGTTTAATTATATATGCCCTCTTATGTCAATTATTGCTCCAGTTTCTTTTTGCCTACAGTAACCAAGTAAAAATCTGAATATACAACCCGATTGGAGGACGATGAAATAGTGCATCTTCAAAAACAAATACAAGAAGAAAAAAACTAGTGGAATATGAAGGATAACCAGAGAAAATTAAAAAAAACTAGTAGAAAAAATAACTAGCTTAAGATTAAAGACAATCAGAAAAAAAAAATTATAGACAACTAGTAAAATATGAAATACAACCAGTACAAGATAAAGACAACTATAATAAGATGAAATATAATTAGAAGATGATGAAATACAACTAGAAAAATATGAAATATAATTATCTATCTTCTACTATAGTAGAAGATAAAAGACACTCAGTAGAACTTGAAAGATGTATTTCATCATAGAAGATGATGAAATACATCTAGAAGTGAATGAAATACAATTAGTAGAACTAGAAGATAATGAAATACATCTAGAAGAGTATGAAAGACAATAGTAGAAGATGAAAGGCACCCAGTAGAACTTGAAAGATAACAAGTACAAGATGAAAGAAAATCAGAAGACGACGAAAAATAATTGGTGGAATATTAACTACAACTAGAAGAAGATGAAAAACAACCAGTAGTAGAATATGAAAGATAATGGTACAATATAAAAGACAACTAGAAAAAGATGAAATACAACTAGAAGAAAATAAAAGACAACTACAAGCAGATGAAAAACAACCTGAAGACGATGAAATACAATAAGTAGAAGATGAAAGACAAGAAGAAGAAGATGAAAGACAACCAATAGTAGATGAAAAAATAAGTAGAACATGAAAGACCACCTGCAGAATATGAAATACAACTAGTAGAATATAAAATACAACCAGAAAAAGATGAAATACAACAAGAAGATGATGAAATAGAACTAGAAGAGGATGAAACACAACTAGAAGAAGATAAAATACAGCTAGTTGTAGATGAAAGACAACCAATAGAACTTGAAAGATAGCCAGTATAAGATGAATGAAAACCATAAAAAGGTTAAGAACAACTGGTAGAAGATGAAATACAACTAGAAAAAAATGAAATACAACTAAAAGAAGATAAAATATCACAAGTAGTAGATGAAAAACAATAAGTAGAACAAGAGATACAACTACAAGAAGATGAAAAACAATAAGTAGAACAAGAGATACAACTACAAGAAGATGAAAAACAATTAAAAGAACTTGAAATACAACCAGTAGAATATGAAAGACATCTAGTACAAAGTGCAAGACAACTAGAGAAGCTAAAATACAACTAGAACAAGATGAAAGACAACCAATAGAACATGAAAGACAATCAGTAGAACATGAAAGACAACTAGTACAAGATAGTAGACAACTAGAGGAAGATGAAAAACAACTAGTAAATGATGAAAGACAACTAGTAGTAGATGAAAAAGAACATTTAGAACTAAAAGAACAAGAAAGACAACCAGTAGAATATGAAAGACAACCAGAAGATTATGAAAAAGCTGCTAATGTAATTAACCACAGGGGCTTGCGCCCGTCAGAAGTTTAAACGTCCCACAATCAAATAATAAAACCCCCGATGAACTGATCATGAACTGTAGGTCCGTCTAGGGTGAACTCAAAAGAATGCAGATAAAAAAAGAAATGCTCCAAATTCAGTGCCCTTCCCTCTCATAACCATAAGAGCATTGAACCTTGGGAACATTCATCAAAACCCCCGCACTCTTATAGCAATGCAGTTTTCTGTGCCTTACAACTTTCATCTTGTATTGGTTATCTTTCATGTTTAGGGTTTAGGATTTAGGGGATGTGCTTGCATGGGGTTTATGGGATGTGGATGGATGGTCTTCAGGCTTATCCAGGGCAAAAAAACATACAAGATGTGGAACCCGGGGTTTGTCTTCCAATCATTCAATCCAGGAATTCAATCCGATCACAGGGGTATAGGAATAGTATCACCTATCAGCCAACAATGGCACTCCATGATAAGCGTCCCTAATTCCCCTTAGATCACGCATCTAAAGTTTTACTCTAGTCGTATAGGCTTGAGGATATCACGTATCAGCCAACAATGGCACTTCACGATAGGTGTCCTCAGCTGGGGCCGATGTTGAGTAAAGGGAAATCACGTATTGTTCTAGTAACCATGCTAGCATTCGTTATCTGAAGTTTTAGGTAGGCCATACCTTATATCATATCATAACTTGGAATTTTCTCAAGTTTCATTGTTGCATTTGCTTCTGGGTTGGGGGTATTGGCAGCTGTTCAGAATGCTGACCTTGCATATCTGGATGACCCGGGCGTATTCATAGCCCAAGTTCTATTCATGGTTGCATTTTATTCATCTTCATGGCATTCATTCATATCATATTTGTGTCTGGATCATAGCATATCATACCATATTATTTTATCAGGATTATGCATCAATGTGTTTATGCAGGGGTTCGGTTCAGCCGGCATGATCCCTTGCCTATGGGTCCCTTCCTTGTAAGAGGGAGGTTTCCTAACGATCCTCTTGATTGGACGCTAGAGACTCGTTTGAAGATTGGTCACAGCTATCATAGAGGATCTGTGCTTCATGAGAGTGATTTTCATTCCATCTCGGGTGACATTCTTCATCCTGTCACCGCAAATTGCTCACCGCACCCTTTGCATCTGTTGGGTTTAAAAATGGTAAAGGTCGAAACTTTACCTTGGATCCCTCATCGACTTCTCTCTGGATCATTGGAGAAAGAGGCAGGCTTGGTCGACTGGGTGAGATATATGCTGCTTAGAGAAGAGAAGGCCCTCAAGAAGGTTGGTATCTATAAGGCAGTTTTTCTTTCCCTCTTTGAGTATACATGGGATCTGTCTTTCTTTCAGGCTTTGGCGGAGAGGTGGAAGTATGATTCCAACACGGTTGTTCTAGCCGACCATGAGTTGACCATTTCACCTTTGGAGTTTTGGAGGGTGTCAGGGTTGCCTATCTTTGGCGATCCCTATGACGAGTATGTCCCTCTTCATACTGCATTGGCCCAGAGATCGCCTGAGGGTGTTCATGCATTCCCTCTTGCACTTAGGCGACTCTTCGACATATATCATACCCTTTCTTGGGTAGGAGATGTGACATTCTCCATCTGGATTAGTCATTTCACTAATCAGGTGAGACAGCCTTGTCAGCTATTTGCTCATCCTCTGGATCTCTTCGGCACAGGGGAGGACGAGATCATCCATAGTGGTTAGGCTTTCAGGCCATGCTATTCTCGACATAGAGAGGTGGGGCGGGAGACCATATTGACTGCCTTCTTATCATGGCGGCTGTGTTATTTTGTCATTCCCAGTCAGCTAGCTGGTATCATCAGACCTGACACATTTGTCATGGCCAGCAGGTTAGCACGGAGGCGTCTGGTTTCCTTGGCTATCCGGGCTTTGACGAACCTCTTTAGATGCATGAGGATCATCTTGACATCATGTGACCCCTCTTTTTGCATGGAGGTTATCCCATATCATTATCTCTTTGGCTGGGCCCACTTATACTGGTCAGGGTTATACATCCCAGCTATGAGTGACAACACCCTTCGTCAGCTACTGGCATTGGCAGAGCTTGCTGGTGCGAGGGCTACTTACATACCACCTCAGCGGGCGCGTGTGCTTTTTCGTGATAGTGGAGGCTTCATCAGGCTCGCCAGCGGGCAACAGTATGCCTGCTATGATATCCAACATGAGGATTTGATCATGTATGACAGTGGTCCTGAGGGAGAGCACCGTGAGAGATTGAGATTGGGCTCTTCAGAGGCGGGCTTCTTCATTAGCCTCCGTCATGGACTCCTCCCTTTGCGCTTAGGGGATAGAGTGATTCTTGAGCCATACATGCCACACCGCTGTGCACACCAGTTCGGCTTAGATCAGTGCATTCCAGCGGATGTGCCACTTGCTAGCGACATACATGCTGATTTGGCAGGTGTAGTCCGATGTTGGACATCATTTTTTCGCATAGAGACCCAGTCCCGTTTTGTCATACCGAGGACTCATAGGCTCGTGGCTTTCACATCCGATTATGAGAGGTGGTTCAGAGATATGGTGGAGTCATGCTACCTACCAGATTTGGACTATTGGATGCGGGTCGTTCTTCCTCAGCCAGATGATCATGTTGGCGTGAGGGTTATTCCTCGACTACGGACAGTTTCAGGCATGCGGAGTCGGGATAGCTATTTCTTCATTAGCAGGGTTGCAGCCCTAGCTCTTCATCATCAGGTATGATTTCATCTCATTTACTGCTCATGAACGGCAACCATTTTCATTGCTGACTGTGTTTATTTGACTTTTGCCAGCACGCCATGTGCGGACAGATGGAGCATTCACATCTTTCAGGATTCCAGCCAGGATTTTTCGGCGCTCAGATTCTCCTTCTGAGGGGACTCCGCGTAGGAAGCATAACCGGCAGGCCCGCTCTTCATCATCAGGTACAAGTTTCATTTAACCTTGCCCTCATTCACATATTTATTTTTCATCGATCTTGACTTTCTTTTACTTGTCAGGTCATGGCATGGTTGGTTCAGCAGGTGCTCAGGGAGGAGAGACTTCCATTCGTCCCCAGGAGGCTCATATACCTGCTGCTCTCTGTTTGGACATTGTTCCTTATGTATCTCCATCTTAGGAACTGTTTCATTTTTATCACATTATGGGGTTTACGCTATCGAGCTAACCCTTGTATCTGGTTTATGCATTGATTTTATATATCATGGTTTATGTTTTTACTTGAGCTTTCTGAGTTTCTTCCGTCAGGTTCTAAATGACAAAATAATCTCTGGTCAACTCAAACGCATATCCAAGTCTTCTGAGCCCTCTCTCACTGGGTTCTAAACGGCAAGATAATTCTCAGGTTGACTCAGATTCATATATCATAGGTGTATTGGATTTCGGCATAGAGCTTGAGAACCCATCCTCAGGTATCAGCAGAATACGCGCATGTGCCATACAACTCTGATAGTACCTAGCATCGCAATCATGGTGACAACCAGCATATAATGCCTTCTAGGGTCTCACAGATGAAGCGGAGATCGAACACCCCACTTGGAAGAGGAATGCCCACCTTCAGACTCGGTTACACGCCGAGTCCGGCATCACGCACTTAACATTGATCCGGCCTAATTGACCTTGATGGATCTTACGTCGAATGTGGAAAACTCCTTCCAGGCCAGGGGCTTGCGGAATTCGTCTTCAGGTATGAGCAGAACACGCTTATGTGCCATACAAATTTGATAGTACCTGGCATCGCAATCATGGTGACAAACAGCATATAACGCCTTCTAGGGTCTCACAGATGAAGCGGAGATCCAACACCCCACTTGGGAGAGGAATGCCCGCCTTCAGCTCGGTTACACGCCGAGTCCGGCATCACGCACTTAGCATCGATCCAGCCTAATTGACCTTGATGGATCTTACATCGAATATGGAAAACTCCTTCCAGGCCCGGGGCTTGCGGAATTCGTCTTCAGGTATCAGCAGAACACGCTTATGTGCCATACAGCTCTGATAGTACCTGGCATCGCAATCATGGTGACGACCAGCATATAGCGCCTTCTAGGGTCTCACAGATGAAGCGGAACATAGCAGAAGCCTAACCATGGGTCTTCTTGTAAAATCATTTGTGGGCTCCCGTGGGAGCAAAAGCTTCTAGAGCGCCTGGTATATATTCAATATCGGTGGGATAGGTTTTAAAAGGAGAGCCAGCTCAACATATGGGCTCTGGTTAAATCATTCATGGGAGGATCACTCCGGGTATAGGTGAGAGGGAATACCTCAATTACTTATGTCATTCATTGAGGGAACACCTCAGGCATTTAATATCATCGTTGAGGGAACACCTCAAGGTTTCATAAGCGTAGGGTTATATACCCGAGGGATCACCTCAGGTGGCTGAAGGGACGCTCCAGCTTATTGTAAGCATGGGATTATATACCCAAGGGGTCACTTCAGGTGCTTTCATCATTAATCGAGGCTGCGCCCCGGCATCATCAACATTTGTTGAGGGAGCACCCCGGCAATTTCATCATCTATCGGGGTGGTGCCCCTACATATTATCATCTATCGGGGTGGCGCCCCGTCATATTATCATCTATTAGGATGGCGCCCCAGCATATCATCATCCATCGGGGTGGCGTCCCGGCGTTTCATCGTCCATCGGGGTGGCGCCCCGGCATCTCATCACCTATTGCGGTGGAATTTTGCCTGAAACCATGGCAGAGCAGTTGATTTATAGCCGTCTTCTCTTTTGCATATTGGGCCCGTGGGACTAAATATGTCATGGGCCACGATTTCAGGTTAAGCCTTATATCGGCGTTGGGTTTCATGTAGCCTGGTCGGGCTGGCATTATAGGCATGCATTGAAGGGTCTAGGCCTCATTTGGGTACAGGGTGGGGGTTTTGATAATTGTTTTAGAGCCCATCCGGCATCAGGCACAAACATCAAGGCCTTAATTTGTCCAGCACAAATTATAAAGCTTGCTCGTCTTTTAAATGGCTGGCTAGACGAGCGTACCAGTGACAATTGTTTGAAGGGCACAAGCTTGACAAAGCCCATTTTGTGCGTGAGGCTTTATACTTGGGCCTCTCATCTCTCCACTCATATCCATGGGGTGGGACTTGTATTTTATGTGTATTTATGTATGTATGGAGTGGAATCTTACATCAATCCTCTCATCGCCTCTTAGGGCTTGTGATAATTGTTTCATAGCCTGCCTGGCATAAGGCACAACATTAAAGCCTCAATTTGTCCAGCACAAATTGTAAAGCTTGCTCGTCTTTTAAATGACTAGCTAGACGAGCGTACCAGTGACAATTGTTTAAAGGGCACAAGCTGACAAAGCCCATTTTGTGCGTGAGGCTTTGCATGTGGGCCTCTCATCTCTCCACTCTCATTTGCATAGTGAGATTATGTGTACTATGTGTATATCATGTATATATGTGGGTGGAATCATACATCACTCCTCTCATTGCCTCTTTGGGCTGTGATAATTGTTTCATAGCCTGCCTGGCATAAGGCACAACATCAAAGCCTCAATTTGTCCAGCACAAATTGTAAAGTTTGCTCGTCTTTTAAATGACTAGCTAGACGAGCGTACCAGTAACAATTGTTTTAAGGGCACAAGCTTGACAAAGCCCATTTTGTGCGTGAGGCCTTACATGTAGGCCTTTCATCTCTCCACTCTCATTTGCATAGTGGGATTATGTGTACTAAGTATATATCATGTATATATGTGGGTGGAATCATACATCACTCCTCTCATCACCTCTTTGGGCTGTAGTCATTGTTTTATAGCCATCCTGGCGTAAGGCACAATATCAAGGCCTCAATTTGTCTAGCACAAATTGTAAAGCTTGCTCGTCTTTTAGATGACTGGCTAGACGAGCGTACCAGTGACAATTGTTTAAAGAGCACAAGCTTGACAAAGCCTATTTTGTGCGTGAGGCTTTGCATGTGGGCCTCTTATCTCTCCACTCATATCATCAAGTGGAATTTATATATCACGTGCGCGTGTGTATACACATGTGTAGGGTGGAATCATACTTCACTCCTCTTATTGCTTTCCTGGACAACCTATACGGTGTCAGTCCTTAGGCAGTGGCTTAGCGGGAAATGCGTCACTAATTTTATTTATTTTAAAAGAAAGGGGGTTTTATGCCTTCAGATTTAAAATAGTCTAAAAAGACCGCTTTCATTTATTTTTTATTTTATTCGAGATATCATCATTAGGCATCCCATTGCTTAAAGGGCAATGGAGAAACCTTGTCTCTCTTTTCATCATTAAACCGGGAAGAAAGACAAAACCGGTGGTAGTTGTTTAAGGGCACAACACCAAAGCCCACTTTGTTCAAAGTACAAAGCAATAAAACTTGTCCATCCTGTATTACATACTGGCCTGATGGACCTGCCAGTGTTGGTTGTTTAAGGGCACAACCCAACAAGGCCCATTTTGTGGCATAAGGCCTTTATGGAATATGTGTGTAGTTGGGGGACCTTACATTTTGCTCACGACAAATTTCACTCGCCGGCGATTGGGCCCATCATCATGTGTGTAGAGATTTTCACATAAGTGCATCATGATTGTGTATCACCCCTGCTCATTGGGGAGTAGATTTATTGACGGCATTCATATTTTATCCTTCGATTAGAGCTTTCAGCGTTCACCTCAGAGTCGGTTATAGGATGCTGAACCTCCATAGGTTTATCGTCCTTTTCAGAGGAACTGCTTTCTGTCAGCTTGAGTTTAGCATATTTCCCTTTAACTCTATGTCTTGTTCTTGTTTTCTTCTGTGCCTTCTTTTTGGCATCCTTACAGGTAGGACATATCCATTCCTGGAATCTCTTATCACATCCGGGAGCTACATTTCTCCTGAGTATGCAGTGTGTGCATGAGTGCTTTTGACATTGATCACACTTGATCATAGCGGGGACATCCTTCTCTATGCCACATTTCGTACATTGAGTTTTTCTAATGATTTCAACATCGTCGTTCTCATTTGAACAAGTGTATTTGGAGTTAACAGAACCCGGAGATACCATATAGCATACTTCTTCATTTTCTCCAAGGGAACCTTCGGAAGTATCATCCCCGTATATGATAGGAGCGGCTTTGGTCTTATACTCCCGAGGTACTTTATATGCTTGGAGGTATTTGCCTTTGATTATGGGCACGAACTTGGTACCTCCACTGTCTGTGAGTTTGTATGCGTCGCGCCCTAAGGTTCGCTCGATTATATATGGCCCCTTCCATTCGGCTATCAATTCGCCATTGTCAGGTGACTTGGAATGGCTTAGCATGAATACTATTTCCCCTTCTTCAAATTGAGAGGGTGACCCATGCCTTGGGGTTGGCTTGATATCTTTCTTTGCTTTGTGCTCGTTTTGGGGGACCATTTGTCCTTTCTCCAAATATGTTTTAACACCGCGTGGTATAGTCATATTGTTGATCTTTTCTTCAAGGAGATCTTTGAAAACCCAGCAATCCTCTATGGTATGTCCCAGGATGCGGTGGTATGGGCAGTAATCAGGCTCGTCAGTCATTGTGACTTCCGCGAGCCGTTTTGGTTGAGGTAACTCAAGACCATGCTACATCATCAGGGTGAATGCTTTAGCGACTCTATCTCTTTCGAAAGAGTATGATTTGTTTTTCATCTCCTCCAGTTTCCTGCCGCGTGACACCGGCGGGATTGACTCATGTGATTTCTGTGAGACATTATCACAGTGCCTAGGCGCACGATTATGTTTGCTATGGATGGTCAGATACTCTTGTAAGAGCTCTAGCAGCCGATCATGTTTCTCGTGGGGAAGGCAGCTTCCTCGTTTAGCATGGGAGGACAAGCCTTATTAATCCCCCCAACAACAGGTTGAGCCATTGATTATATTTTAACACATCGGAGGCAACACCATTTCGCACATTCTCCAAGCTTAGGGGTCACCTCAAATTAGGTACATGGAGGGTGACACATGTTGCCACAGCTTGGACATGCTATGACTTCATCGTATTTGCCTGCTATATCGCATACTGAGCAGGCGATATACCTTGGTCGACATGTTTCGGTTTCAACCACATGACAAGAGGCTCTCCTCTCTCTATTAGCAGCAGCCTGATCATGGTCAGAGTCAATATTCACATTTCTGAACAGATTTTCTATGAGAGCTGCTTCTCGTGCTCTTGTGGCGTTAATTGCCCTCGCGTGTCGAGATGGGTTGTACATAGGTGCCATCATCATCAGTGTCATTATTTGTATTTGCGAGAGACTCGGGTCCCAGTTCTGGGCCATCATACCCGAGACCTTGTTTGTCTTCCGGCTTCTTAGAAGGAGTAATCATTTCTTCAAACCTTCTTTCTTTCAAGACGGTTGTAGTCATCGGACATGCTTTCTTTATGAGTTTGATCAAGCCCTCACCGCACCATATGGGTATATGGACATCTAGCACTTGGTCGAGTATATATTCTTCTTGACCAGCAATCATCATTTGAGACAGGAACACCATTTATAGCATCTTGGGCCCGATAAAATATAATAGGGCCTTAACGGATCGTCCCCATGTCAGTTTCTATATCCTTCGGGTGAATCACAAAGGTTTTGAATTCTTGTATTTCATTCACCTCTCAGGGAATAAGGTCTTGACGATGACCCTCAGGTGTTAATTCAACTACCAGAGTGGATTGGCCTGCTTCCTTTTCATCATCTGAGGAAGGTATATATGGTGGGAGGATTTGAGTTATGTCAGCGTCCTCCCCTGACGACGAGTCAGTATCTTCTCCATACAACCGGATCTCAATTTGTGATTTACTTTGATATTTTCCTCTTCTTTTAGGAATATCCATGAAATATTTGGCATCCTTAGGCCCTACCTCGTGGACTTCAAAGGGTTTCATTTCCCCATCAATTCGTTTTACCTCACCATCCTTCACATATTTCACGCATTGGTGAAGGGTAGAGGGTACGGCGGTATTTCTATGCAACCATGGCCGTCCTATAAGAGCGTTATAGGTTGTGTCGGCATCTATGATGCAGAATTTCATCTTATCTTGTATTCCCCCGATATTAAAGCATAGATCAATCGAACCTATGGATTGCTCACTTTTATGATTGAAACCATGGATTATTATCCTTTCTCAGCTATAATAATGCGCCTTTAGGATCATGCGGTCAAGTGTTTTCTGAGGAATGAGGTTGATGAAAGAACCCGGGTCTATCAGCATGCGGGTTACTCTTTGACCCTCACATTCGCCAGTTAGGAAAAGAGGTCGATTATGATCATTTGTGTTGTCCAGGAGATCCTCTTCACTAAACATGATTGCTGGCATTTTATTTTCTACCAAAGCGGCTTCTTGCACTCTCTTTTCGGCGAAGTGCGCTTGAAACTCTTCGGGGTGTTGGAGTGCGTATATCAAGATTTCACGTATCTCCGCGGACATCATCAAGATATCAAACACGCTGACCACAGCAGGTATCTTCCTGAGCTGAGATAAGACATTATAGCCTTGCACCAAATTCTTCGGGTTGCTTGGTTCACCCTGAGCGAGGGGTTCTTTCCCTTTGGCTTTAGCTCTTGGTCTTTAAATTTCATCATTTGGAGGAGCTTGACGCTCAGGAATATAAGTACCCGAGCGAAGCACTGCTTGACATTCAGGCTTCTTGGTTTTAACATATGCGACTTCATCATCTGAATCGCTTGAAGAGCCTCCGTATACAACCACATTGCATATTCTATGGTTGAAATCGTCATTTTTGTTTTCTTCAACATGGAGAAGCGAGTTACTTTCCTTAATTGAGCGCACACCGTCTTTGTTGATCATGCAAACGGTGTAAGAAAGGTTTTTTAAAGACTCATGCTTTTCGTCGTGTGTAGACACCATATACACAGTAACATTTTCGTCTATGTCAGAGGGCATTGCTATTACCCTTCGCTTTTTGTGGATGGTGTTTGGAGCGATCACTGTTATATTTCTTTGTGTTGGGCACGGCTCAATCCGTGCCCCCAACCGATCATGTACGCTGGTTGACCTTGACATTGGAGAGGTAGAGCATGACCCCTCACTTCTGATATATCGGGCGTTATGGGCCCGCAACTCTCTGCGGAGTCTTGGTTTCAACGAGGCACCGTCAGGCGCCCCCAGCTGTGGAGCTGACATGGTAGAGGACGAGGTGCTTTCAAATGCCCCCAGCCCTTTGGCTGGGGAGGAGAGCCTCGTAAATACGGAATGTCGGGCACTCTCAGGTGCCCCCGGCTTATGGGCCGATGCATCTGGTTTGGGCCTGCCCAGTATTTGCACTGGGTAGGTCAGCTTAGCCTTGGCATCAGCTGGTGTAGAGGTTTAGGTCAGCTTAGCCTTGGCATCACCAGGAGGAGAAAATTATCGGGTCCTACGCTGTTTGGTAAGGCGTAGTTGCTTGTGAGCCTTATGGATGGCAACCACAGTATTATCCGCAACCGTTATTGGGTTGGGTCTCGAGATTATCCTCCGAGGTTCATGCACGGAGGGGACAGCATTTGGGATTTCTCCCGCTGCACGCATGTGTGCAGTAGAGGCATTTTTTCTCACGACTCTCAAGAGGAGAGAAGGAGTTGTACACAGGAAGAGCTGGTTCAGCTATGAGCTCCTCTTGGTAGGCTTGTAGAGCCCGCTTCTTATTAATCGGGGCCTGAATATGGTGGGCCCGGGTTGATTTCTTTGAGGCGCGTCTTCTTGAGCGCCTGTTTTTGGTAGGGAGGGCAAAGGTTAGACCATCACTGCCCTTGTTAGTGAGGTAGTAGCATACCTCGCTAACTGCATCATCAGTATCAACATCAGGGGTTTGGGTGTCATCCTCGGCTATAGACCCGAGGGACTCCTGCTCTGGCACAGGCATAGGCAGAGCGAATTTCATGACTTTGGAGATTGGGCCCCGAGGGACCCGAAAAACATCATCCCTTCAATATCAGGGAAGGCAGTCATTTCGTTGGTTGCTGCAGTGAGAAAAATCAACATCCTGCAAACAAACAAACTTAAAATTTCATTAGTCAATTTTATTTGAAAAGCATGAGAACCCTTTATACATGAGTTTAGCCCGATTACTCAATTCATAGGCATCGATAATGATTCACAAAAGGATTATATGACTTTACTCAAACGGTCCAACGACTTGTTGTTTGAGAATCATGGAAGTCATGGAATGTGAGGAGGAGAACGTCCACCGGGCGTGCCAAAACCTGTAGGGCGCAAAAAGTCGCAAGGTTAGGTTAGCTAACGATGCTGATATATTTGTGGGGGAATGCTCCCGCATGGGTTCAGTGCTCCATTTCTTAGATAGACATGAGCGGGGCACCGAACTCGGGGCATTGCTGAACATCTTTTCGCATACCTTCCAGTTCACCCTTAGCCAGACCTACGTTCATGATCAGCCAGCCAGGGTTTTATTTTTTGATTGTGCAGACATTTAACTCCCGACGGGCGCAAGCCCCCGCCGTTATTTACATCAGAAAGACTTATCAGGTCTAACTGAACACCTCGTTCATTCCATTCCAGGATTTGTGCCTATTGGTTGTGAACTGAGTAATGGGGCTAAAAGGGCTCATGTTTTGTCATGTTATTTGTATATTCAGGGTTCTCAGCTGCTTTAAACATTCATACAACCATAACATCTGCATGGACATTGGACAAGACATATTGGGTCATGAAAGACATGTGTGCATATTCATAATTTTAACTATTTTAAAGAATCATATGTTATGTTTAATGAAATTCATGTTTTATTTATAAGATATAACCTTTTATTTAAGAGAAGGGCATTTTAGTCATTTCAGGTTATGACTGAAGCTTAAACATATTTATTTTTGATTTAGAATGATAGAGAATTGAATTTGAGTTCATTTGGTTTTGGTTTGAGTCAATTTGGACTTGAAATGAAGAAGTTATGATAAAAAAAAGGACTGGTTTGTAAATATTTTTATGTTCCAGGGACTTATTTATAAATTCTGGAAGGACTTGAGAATTCTATTTGGGGTTTTGATAAGGTTTGGAATAAAATTTGGGCTTCCAAGGACTTATTTGAAAGGATTTTATACAGGCAGGGACTTCTTTGTAAATTTTTCAGGGACTGCGCTGTGAATAGAACTTGTCAGAAGGACCTATTTGTAAAAGAGTTTTATTTATTTGATTTTATTTAGTTTGAGATGAATCTGGCCCTTTGGATTTGAGATTTGGGCCTTTGAGATGTGTGTTTGGGCTTTCAGATATGCACAGAGGCTTATGGGCCTTTGATCTGGGCTTTGAGATGCGTACAGAGAGATCAGAGTCATTAGATATGACATGTGGGCCCCATCTGTCAGAGTTTATTTAATTTAACAGAGGAGAATTGTGGGCCTTTGGATTGGACATGTGCATCAAGATTCGGGTGTTCATTTGAATTTGATTTTTGGCGCCTCTATCGGACGTATCACATTGCATCAATAATCGTGCGACCAAATAAGGGTTCTTTGCACCGAGGAGAATTGGATAATTCCAGTCCCGATAGGGTTTGTCCCTCCGACGTTGCTCCGGCCACGGCTGATCTTGAGTCGGTGTAGTTTGCATCGTCCTATCACCAGGAGTACGTTCATAGTCTTGTCGGCCACTGGCGGTCGTCAAAGATGTCGATTCCCGTTTGACATTGGTATTTCGGTACCGGTTTGAGGTATAAGCCAGATTTCATCAATTTATTCATGATTTTCATTGATCAATCAATTATTTGATACTAGATAGTTATGTGTAAGCTCAGGGGAACATCAATTTCGAGTTTGAATTTCATATATACATGATTGGCATTTGGAGCTTTCTGTTTGGAGCGAAATTGGTACCAGTTTGTGGTACAAGAGGCATAGGTTAAGTCAAACATTCATTTCATCATTTGAGAGCATGTCAGAGGGTTTAGAAGCATTGGATTCTGTCTGAAGACTGATTATACATGATATATACATATGGTTCATGTGTTTTAACATATTTACAAACTCAAATCTTCATTTAAACTCAGATTTTGATAAAGAATCACATTGGGCAAGATCATAAGCATGGAGTACAATGCATCAGGAGTATCCAGGATCATTTTTATCATTTTTGAGAATTTATTTATATTTTTAAGGATTTTCCAGAAGCTGTCAGGGGTATAAATGTCCAACAGTACACAAACTTTTGTATTTAATTCCTGAATTTATTCTGAGAGCTATACAGCTTGGATTTAAGCAAAATTTAAGTCTAAATTCATGTACAGAGAGTGTAAATTATGAATATATATATTTTTTTTAATATTTACAGATCATTTGGTGCATGAACAGGGCAAAACAGTGAACTGGTATCAAAATTCCAGTGTACTGCACTGTGCAGTTTATGATTTTTAGAATTCTGAACTTTGGAAAATTATTAAAAATAGAAGAAAAATCCAATAAATGGAAAATTTGTGAGGAATGTGTTTTTCTTTGAGTCCTCTATCAAACTGTGTTTTTTACATTTTCAGTTTAAACCCTGGTTTGGTCCAGATTTGCTGATTTGTCAGCAGAGGTCGAATCAGCCTATTTCATTGCATTTCTTGTACCAGTTGGTATTGCATTGGGCTTGGCTATTGGAATTGGACTTGGTACAGTACCAGAGGTCTGTTAAACATGATTTGGACATAGTTCAAGGTCTTGTTTGCATCAGAACAGCATTTCAAAGCATGAAAGCCACTGTTTTAGTATGAAGCAACATAGAAAGAAGATCAAAGCTCCACGATTCAAAGATTCAACATATTTAAAACATTTCAAAGCTGTCAAAGCATGAATTTATGCAAGGAAGTCCCTGGTTTGTTATAAAATTGTGTTTTAATGATCTTTTCACTTGATTAGAGGGCAAATCATTGAAGTTTCATTAGGAATGAAGTACAAATGACAGGGGGTGACCTTAATCACTGCCTATTTGCATTCAAACCCTTAGCTTCTCACTATTTGCAACTAAGTCCTTCAAAAATGATAAAATTGTGAATTTTGGCAGCCTAACAGTATGCTCTTGTCATTCCTGAAGGTTTCATTTGCAATTAGGCCCTTGTTTATTAAGGAATTGTACATGATACCATAAGGCTCAACTACTACAACCCTTATATGTTTATATTTTGATTTTTATTCACTTTGAACCCTCATATTAGATATTTTAATCAAAGTAATATGATAATCAGATGTGGGAGGATACTATAAGGCTCAACTACTCCACACCTTCATAACTTATTACTTTGTTAAAGGATCCAAGAGCAGAAAAGGAAAAGAGAAGAAGAAAGAAAGCAAAATACATGCATATATGCATTAACTTTGTATATTTTTGTATAAAATCAAGATCAAACAGAAAAGAGATCATTGTTATGTATAAAAATACAGATCCAACACAGTGCTTTATTATAAGCTTCTATATATGTTGAAAACAGTGAAGAAGAAGAGAAAAAGAGAGGGAAAAAGAGAAATTTGATCATCAAGCTCTGTGCCTAATCACAAAGCTCTCTCTTTTAAGCTTCAAAACAACTAATTATAATAGAGAACAGATCTGGAAAGAAAGGATCAAAGAAACAACAAGAAATATAATAAAATCAACAAGAAAATAGGAAATTTCAAAAGAATTTCATTCACCTCTGGAATTATTACATGCTATGATCTAAAAGATCCTCAAGAACTATGCTATACCTATTGAATTGCAGAGAGAGGAAGAAAGCAACAAGCTTTTCACTATAAACTTGAGAAAAGGCTACCCTAAGAGCAATCTGTGTATATCTGTCTAATTTCTCTCTATATCTGTGTATTTCTCTGTGTATTGTTTTACATCTAATATGGGTGTCCTTATATAGGCCAGGAGCTAGGGCATAGCTCTACATCAGCTGGGCTTGTTTCATCATGCACCTTAGCTGTTTGATCACTGGTTCAAGCTATTCCATGCTCATTCATGCGCCATCTGGCAGGAAATCATGTATTAAGCATCGTTTAGATATTTTCATGCAAATTAATCAAGTTCCAGCCTTTGGATTGGCTTGGAGATGAGGTGTCATGCATCTGGGCCGTTAACCGGCCGGATATGAGGAGCACGCATGCATTGCGTGATCTCTGACATTGAAGAGGGAATATTCCCTTGCTGGCATCACTCAATGAGTGTATAACACGTGTCTAGGGGGACCATGGAATTGGCAACGGCTTCAACAGCCTTGGTGCGCTATACCCGTGCCGGTCGCGGCTTAATGTGTTCTCACATCATGTCATATGCTCTAGTGTATGGGAAGCTGACAGAGAACATCGCAAACCCCCCTTTATCATGTGCTTGAGTGCAATTTACCATTTCAATAGTCGGGCACGCACCCCTTGCTTCATCCGGGATCCAATGCGAACGGGTTTCATAGTTTCAATATAATTGAGCATCCATTTCTCAAATTAATCCTTTAAACATCATCGTCTGGTCATCACATAGCTAAGCACCGAATTTCTTAACTCAATTCGACCCTAGTTGCTTGCCTCAGGTTTCCCAATCCATCTCCTTTTCCGGTTATCAAAGAAATTGGTGAGAAGAAGAGATCTTGAAGAAGAAAGGGTCTTCGTTCATCTCTAATAAGCTCAAAGAATCGGCTATGCATGATATAAACCCCTGATTTGAGCTCCATCTCTAAATCGGCAGCGCAGTGAAGGAAGGGAGAAGAGAAACAGGGAAGAGAGACCTGACAGGTAGGCCCCACATGTCATTCCCTCTAAACCCCAGCCAATCGGCTTCTTTCATTTGTATTATCCTTTGTTTAAACCCGGTATTAGATGCACCGTATACAGAGCATAACATGGCTCACGAAAAATGGGTGCACGGGAAACGAAGGGGTCGCAGGTGCTGGGTTTTAAACTCAGCGACATAACCTAGCTTTCAGGTGCTCTCTGTGTGCCATGGACCGAGGCGCTGACAATTCGGTTCACAGCATTGTTTTGCTGTGAACCAAGTCCAACCATATTCAAAACCCAGCAAAATTTTAATTGTTTCACTGACCAGTGGGCCCAGCTTGTAAGGGTTTGTTTGTGAACCCAAAACTTGCACCCAGAGAGGTTTTCTACTGACTTGTAAGCCTCCTGTGCTTGCGTGGCACCCCTCAGATTGTGCCATGTCAGCATATTTTGAGTTATAAATTGCATATCATATCAAAATTCATAGTTTTGCACATGTAATTATACTATGAACTTTAAAACATCACTCTCAGTCCGTTTTAGAGAGTTGTCATGTACCCTTGGTATGTCCCAAGTATTAAAACACTGCTAATTCATATTTAGCAATATTTTAGGGTACAACAAGCATGAATGATCTCAACTCGAAACAACATGTCAACCACTACATGATACAATGTGGAGACTCGGCAAGAAATCAAGCCTTTCTTTGCCGACAATTCTCTATGAGCCTGGCCGGACCAGTGTTTGACTGGTATTGCTCTCTTGAGCCAGGGAGCATACACTCATGGGACCACATGGCGTCCCTCTTTATAGACAGGTTTGCCACCACAACCAATCAAATCAGGTTGGCAGACCTTGTGTCAATGAAACCCAAATCTGGTGAATCAGCCATGTCGTACATCACCAGATGGCGCAATGCGAGTGTCAAAGCAAGTCACTCTATGCCTGAAAAGGAAGCCGTCGAGCTGATGATACGGAATTTCCCCGGCAAGATGGGAGAATGGTTAAGTATAGCTAACATAAGCACTTACCAAGAACTCATCGATACTGTATCCCGTATCGGGTAAGCAAAATTGGATGAACCGGCCTCCTCATCGTCGCGGCCGAGAAATGATTTCCCAAGGAGGAATGAATCGAAAACCGTGTATGCCGTCAGAAGTGACAACTCGGGATCCTCTGATAAAGAAAATAGAAGAGTTGATAATAGACCATTCTCCTCCAACAATCGCTATAATCAAGGTAACCGCTTCGGAAAATCCTTTGACAAATTAAAGAGTAAGAAATACTCTTTCAGGAAGGAGAAAACCTTCAAAATATTTAAGCAAGCTCTAGAAGATGGTCTGGAGCTACCTGCATGCAAACGCCCCGAAGAAATGGGCATGACAAATCATCCCAAATTTTGCCCCTATCATAAAGTGGTGGTCCATCCTATAGAAGACTGTTGGGTTTTCAAAGACCTGATTGAAAAGATAATCCAAGAAGGTCGCATGCATTTGTCACCAAGTGCCATGCAAACCCCTACAAGCCATGAGCAGGTGAATGTCATCTCGCATATTGAGGTTGTTGAAGATCATGCAATGGAGAGTCCTGACGATGGGACATGGCAAGTCCACATTTCCAAAGATATGAAGAAACAACTGAGGCAATTGATGAAAGCTCCTCAGGTTAAATAGGATCATAATCTGAATCCCTCAGTGTCAAGGCCCTCTGATCGGGTCGTTCGCCGCAAGTTCAACAAAGGTCGGAAGAATAAGAATCCGGCTAATGCACCCAAACCTCCCAGAGTCCCCAAGCTCAGCTGGACTCTGAAGAAGTCAAACAGAGTGTTCCTCTAAAACCTGTGCTTCTGGATTTTATCCTAGAAAATGTCTTGGCCGCCATGATGGGCCTCAAGCTTGAAGAAGGGGAATGCAGTTCAACCCCTAATGATAAAAATGATGAAAATGATGAAAACCCAGGGAGCTCTGATGGAGAAGGCGAAGCTGAGTGTTACATGGTGTCTCTAAGACCATACCAGCTGTCTGATAATTCAGACAATGAGCCCGAACCTGAACCTGCACCAGAGTGGAATTTGGAAGACCGCTCTGAAAAAGTCACATGCCGATACTGCAAAGAAAGATTTGGAGTTGATTCCACTTTCGAATGTGATGTATGCCATAAATATGCTTGCATCGAATGTGTCACGGGAGAAGCATTACCTCCCCTATCTGATGATCGACACTTTGAATACATGTGCATAAATTGCAAATGGGATGAAAATGAAGCAAAGCTGAACAAAAAACATGATGAACGATGAGGGAAGAAGAGCAAATGCGCCACTTTCTCAAAGGATGAAAAGAAGAAGAAGGGCGAAAGTTCAAAGCCCTATTCCAAATCCAAATCCACCTCTTCCAGGAAACCCAAAGGCGATGACCCTGATGGAGGAGCAGCAGGGGCCGCAGCCCACTGCTACTTGGTAGAAATAGAGAAAAGTTGACGATGATGAGTCTGAGTTGGACTGGGACTTTGAAGGGAATGTACTCGCAAAGAAAGCCCTCTGCGCCGAATATGAGGAAGAAGGCGATTATTGGGTAATGTTTGAATGCCATAAGTGCGTTCGGGTATTTCACCCGCCGTGTATCACTCCAGATGGAAATGAGGCAGTGATCATGGATGATAGATATGATTCCTATGTATGCCCAAGCTGCGAAGCACTTTACGCCGTGAGGGCTCAAAAAGAGAAAAGTTGAGTCAAGACAGTAACCCGGCTCAATACGAAGAAGAGTTCGGAAGCATGGTCTCTTGCCGTACATGTGAGGTGCAAGGGAACTCGTGCGATATGTTTGAATGTGCTAAATGCGACAGTACACACCATCCGCTTTGCACTACTCCTGGTAGAGAAACGGTTGAGTCCAATGATGTGCGGTTCAGCCAATACGAATGCCAAAAATGTATCTTCAAACGAGTTCAAGCTCGGGCTAATATCATGAAGAAAGCCCAGAATGAAATGACAGCATCCATATGGATTGTAAAAATAGATGAGCGTGGTTCAAGGCGAAGATAGCATGAGGCCCTCATAATCCAAAAGGCTAAAGCAAGCATAAGAGAAAACTACTGCTCAGCCCATGAAATAAGCCCACTTCCCGAATATGAAAAGGGACAACTTGTGTGGGTTGTAAAAGAAACTCCTAGGCTCATGGCCATTAACTCATGGGGCCCATACGAGGTGGATCAAATCCTGAACGACCACCAATACAAGTTGATAAACTATAAGAGTGGTGTTCCCACTAAGCCAGTGAGCGGCCGATACTTGAAACCGTTCCTGATGGGTGATACGCTTGACACCTATCACCAGGAGTACTTTAGTGACTCGTGAACGGTTATGATAAAACCGCCTATCATACTCATGAATGGAGATGGCAGTTATGCATGAAAACCATGATGGGCATTATGGCGCCCGAGGGAATGATATATATACCCCTCTTCAAATGGAAGTCGACATCTCTGAGTCTCAAGCTTCCCAAGCTTACAAAGTTCAAATATTGTCAGAATGGCGTTGGCGCGACCAATTCGCGATGACTGGGCCACTATGCCACTCACGCCCACTGAAGAGATGGAAGATGACCCTCTCGCGGGTCCTGAAGGCATGACAGTAATCTTCCCAAACAATGATGCTCTGCCTCATGATCTACGATGGCTAGGTCGCTTAATATTTGTCCAGGTCATAAATGGGACCATGACACCTTTTACCAAATACCGCATAAGGCGCCACATCGCCAATCGAATCGAGGTCAATGATAGGACCTTGACAATTGCAGATGTTGATGAGCACAATGCTCATTATATCCTGATATGCCCTGATAAGGGCCTTGGGTTTGGGAGCCATCACTATTGAGCCTCATGTTCGCAAAATGTCTGTCCTTGATATCCGACTAACCGGATGGTCAGCTACCCATGAAGGAGAGTCTCTGCCTCTCACATATCGCGCACGCATACGATTGCGCCGGGTGCCACTGAATTTATGGAACCCCGCCGATATCCACACGCTCATAGCCGAATTTGGATTCCCACTGGCGATTGCTCCATATTTCTCCAACCGAAACTATGACACCCTGCGGATATTGATCGCCTGCGGGACCCCAAAGACGATTCCTCATCAACTATGGCTATCTGTTGAACCCATCTGCAAGATAGTAGATGTGGAAATTGAAGGATGGGATAATGAACCAGATGGGCCTCTTCCGCCCGATGATGCTGAAAGCGCCGTGCAAGAATCAAGGCCTCCGCCACCTGCATCTACACCTGATAAGCCTGGCCCTTCTCAGCTAGCCATAATGCCATCACCCTCAGAGCCGTCTGTGTCAGGCCAAGAAGAAAGGCTCGCGAAGCACCAAAGGGATGACCCCGCTCCTCAGTGATCAGGAGCGATGGGATATTCTATGTTATGATGTGTTTATGCTTTCTTTTACCCATGTATGATGATGATATGATGATGATGATGATTATATTATACCTCGCTCCCATGTTTACCGAGCGCCTCATACTTCATGTCCTAAACTCCACAAAATAAAGCCTATAACTCCACATGAAACAATTCAAAAATTATAACTTTCCAGACTCCATAATGAAACTTCTAAATGCTCTACATAACCATGATATGTGATAAATCCATGAATGAAATGACAAATACACAACCATGATAATACGCTTGATGCGAAAACCTCTACACACATGATAACGGACCCAATTGCCGGCGAGTGAAATTTGTCGTGAGCGAAATTTGAGGTCCCTCAACTACACACGTATTCCATAAAGGCCTTACGCCACAAAATAAGCCTTCGTGGGTTGTGCCCTTAAACAACCAACACTGGCAGGTCCGTCAGGCCAGTATGTAATACAAGATGGACAAGTTTTATTACTTTGTACTTTGAACAAAGTGGACTTTGGTGTTGTGCCCTTAAACAACTACCACCGGTTTTGTCTTTCTTTCCGATGTAATGATGAAAAGAGAGACAAGATTTCTCCATTGCCCTTTAAGCAATGGGATGCCTAATGATGATATCTCAAATCAAATAAAAAAAATAAATGAAAGCGGTCTCAACCAGCATATAACGCCTTCTAGGGTCTCACAGATGAAGCAGAACATAGCAGAAGCCTAACCATGGGTCTTCTTGTAAAATCATTTGTGGGCCCCCATGGGAGCAATAACTTCTAGAGCGTCTGGTATATATTCGATATCGGTGGGATAGGTTTTAAAAGGGGAGCCAGCTCGACATATGGGCTCTGGTCAAATTATTCATCGGAGGATCACTCCGGGTACAGGTAAGAGGGAATATCTCAATTACCTCTATCATCCATTGAGTGAACACCTCAGGCATTTCATATCATCATTGAGGGGACACCTCAAGGTTTCATAAGCGTAGGGTTATATACCCGAGGGATCACCTCAAGTGACTGAAGGGACACTCCAGGTTATCGTAAGAATGAGATTATATACCCGAGGGGTCACCTCAGGTGCTTTCATCATTCATCGAGGTGGCGCCTCGGGATTTCATCATTCATCGGGGTGGCGCCCCGGCATATCATCATCTATCGGGGTGGCGCCCCGGCATATCATCATCTCTCGGGGTGGCGCCCCGGCATTCATCATTCATCGGGGTGGCGCCCCGGCACTTCACATCATCTATCGGGGTCGCGCCCCGGCATATTATCATCTATCGAGGTGGCGCCCCGGCACTTCATCATCCATCGGGGTGTCATCATCTATCGGGGTCGCGCCCCGGCATATCATCATCTATCGGGGTGGCGCCCCATCATTGCATCTTATATTGGGGTGGCGCCCCATCATTGCATCATCTATCGGGGTGGCGCTCCGGCATATCATCATCTATCGGGGTCGTGCCCCGTCATATCATCATCTATCGGGGTGGCGCCCCGGCATATTATTATCTATTATGGTGGGATTTTTCCTGAAACCATGGCAGGGTGGTTGATTTATAGTCGTGGTGGGACATAGGTTGTGCATATCGCGTGGTGACATTATTCATTCACTTCTCTTTTGCTATTGGGCCCATGGGACTAAATACGTCATGGGCCAAGATTTCAGGTTAAGCCTTATATCGGCGTTGGGTTTCATGTAGCCTGGTCGGGCTGGTATTATGGGCATGCACTGGAGGGTCTAGGCCTCATTTGGGTATAAGATGAGAGTTTTGATAATTGTTTTAGAGCCCATCCGACATCAGGCACAAACATCAAGGCCTTAATTTGTCCAGCACAAATTATAAAGCTTGCTCGTCTTTTAAATGACTGACTAGACGAGCGTACCAGTGACAATTGTTTGAAGGGCACAAGCTTAACAAAGCCCATTTTGTGCGTGAGGCTTTGCATGTGGGCCTCTCATCTCTCCACTCATATCTATGGGGTGGGATTTGTATCTCATACGTATTTATGTATGTATGGGGTGGAATCTTACATCACTCCTCTCATTGCCTCCCAGGACATCACTGGGGGCGGTGATAATTGTTTCAGAGCCTTCCTGGCATAAGGCACAACATGAAGGCCTCAATTTGTCCAGCACAAATTGTAAAGCTTGTTCGTCTTTTAAATGACTGGCTAGACGAGCGTACCAGTGACAATTATTTAAAGGGCACAAGCTTGACAAAGCCCATTTTGTGCGTGAGGCTTTGCATGTGGGCCTCTCATCTCTCCAATCTCATTTGTATGGTGGAATTTATATATCATGTGCACTTGTGTGCATACATGTGTAGGGTGGCATCCTACTTCACTCCTCTCATTGCCTTCCTGGACAACCTATGCGGTGTCAGTCCTTAGGAAGTGGCTTAGCGGGAAATGGATCACCAATTTTATTTATTTAAAAGAAGGGGGGGTTTTATGCCTTCAGATTTAAAATAGTCTAAATGATTGTGATGCCAGGTACTATCAGAGCTGTATGGCATATGAGCATGTTCTGCTGATACCTGAAGACGAATTCCGCAAGCCCCGGGCCTGGAAGGAGTTTTCCACATTCGATGTAAGATCTGTCCATGTATGTATGTTTAGGCAGATCGATGTTAAGTGCGTGATGCCGGACTCGGCATGTAACCGAGTTTGAAGGTGGGCATTCCTCTCCCAAGTGGGGTGTTCGATCTCCGCTTCATCTGTGAGACCCTAGAAGGCGTTATATGCTGGTTGTCACCATAATTGCGATGCCAGGTACTATCAGAGCTGTATGGCACATGTGCGTGTTCTGCTGATACCTGACGATGGGTTCTCAAGCTCTATGCCGGGATCCAATACACCTATGATATATGAATCTGAGTCGACCCAAGAATTATCTTGCCGTTTAGAACCCGGTGAAAGAAGGCTCACAAGGCTTAGATATGTGTTTGAGTTGACCAGAGATTATTTTGTCATTTAGAACCTGACGGAAGAAACTCAAAAAGCTCAAGCAAAGACATAAACCATGATATATAAAATCAATGCAAACATATGAACCATGATCATGCATAAACCAGATACAAGGGTTAGCTCGATGGCGTAAACCCCATAATGTGATAAAAATGAAACAGTTCCTAAGATTGAGATACATAAGGAACAATGTCGTAACAGAGAGCAGCAGGTATATGAGCCTCCTGGGGACGAATGGAAGTCTCTCCTCCCTGAGCACCTGTTGAACCAACCATGCCATGACCTGACAAGTAAAAGAAAGTCAGGATCGATGAAAAATAAATATATGAATAAGGGCAAGGTTAAATGAAACTTGTACTCGATGATGAAGAGCGGGCCTGCCGGTTACGCTTCCTACGCGGAGTCCCCTCAGAAGGAGAATCTGAGCGCTGAAAAATCATGGCTGGAATTCCGAAAGATGTGAATGCTCCAATGTCCACGCATGGCGCGCTGGCAAAAGTCAAATAAACACAGTCAACAATGAAAATGGTTGCCATTCATAGGCAGCAAATGAGATGAAATCATACCTGATGATGAAGAGTTAGGGCCTGCAACCCTGCTAATGAAGAAATAGCTATCCCGACTCCGCATGCCTGAAACTGTCCGTAGTCGAGGAACAGCCCTCACGCCAACATGATCATCTGGCTGAGGAAGAACGGCCCGCATCCAATAGTCCAGATCTGGTAGGTAGCATGACTACACCATATCTCTGAACCATCTCTCATAATCGGATGTGAAAGCCACGAGCCTATGAGTCCCCGGTATGACAAAACGGGACTGCCTCTTTCTCCAATGATCTAGAGAGAAGTCGATGAGGGATCCAAGGTAAAGTTTCGACCTTTACCATGTTTAAACCCAGCAGATGCAAAGGGTGCGGTGAGCAATTCACGGTGGCAGGATAAAGAATGTCACCCGAGATGGAATGAAAATCACTCTGATGAAGCACAGATCCTCTATGATAGCTGTGACCAATCTTCAAACGAGTCTCTGGCGTCCAATCAAGAGGATCGTCAGGAAACCCCCCTCTTACAGGGAAGGGACCCATAGGCAAGGGATCATGCCGGCTGAACGGAACCCCTGCATAAACACATTGATGCATAATCCTGATGAAATTATATGATATAATATGCTATGATCCAGACACAAATATGATATGAATGAATGTCATGAAGATGAATAAAATGCAACCATGAATAGATCTTGGGCCATGAATACGCCCGGGTCATCCAGATATGCAAGGTCAGCATTTTGAACAGCTGCCAATACCCCCAACCCAGAAGCAAATGCAATAATGAAACTTGAGGAAATCCCAAGTCATGATATGATATAAGGTATGACCTACCTAAAACTTCAAATATACGAATGCTAGCATGGTTATTAGAACAATACGTGATTTCCCTTTACTCAACATCGGCCCCAGTTGAGGACGCCTATCATGAAGTGCCATTGTTGGCTAATACGTGATATCCTCAAGCCTATACGACTAGAGTAAAACTTTAGATGTGTGATCTAAGGGGAATTAAGGACGCTTATCGCGAAGTGCCATTGTTGGGTGATAGGTGATACTATTCCTATACCCCTGTGATCGGATTGAATTCCTGGATTGAATGATTGGAAGACAAACCCCGGGTTCCACATCTTGTATGCCCTGGATGAGCCTGAAGACCATCCATCCACATCCCATAACCCCCATGCAAGCACAAGTGTAAATGAGGTTTAAGTAAAACATACCTCTATGCCCTGTCATAGTTGAAGAATGACGATCAAGTCAACTTTTGAGACCGTCAATGCCTGACCTGAACTCCAATTACCTGCAACAAAGCAAGTAACATGGCTAAGATGAAATTTCATAAATGTATGAAGTACACTGGAGGCACCTGGCTGAGCTGTTCAATCCCCACAGTCTTCACACCCCACCCAGGTGGGGGGCATTTGTTGTACCCTAAAATGTTGCTATGAATTAAAATGACAGTATTTTAATGCTTTGAAAATACCAAGGGTACTTGAAAACTCTTTTAATTGGATCAAGAGCAATGAATTGGAGTTCAAATAATGACTCCTCATGAGATATTATGAATTTTGATATATTATGCGATTTATAACTCAAAATGATTGAAGAGTTATGAATTTTTATGAAAATTGCTGAGATGGCAGCCTTTGATTGGTGCCACGTATGCACAAATAGCTTGAAAGCTCATCTGAAGTCACAGGGGTGCAATTTTAGGAGCAACATAGCAATACCCTAGCCCTGGACCCACCTGTCATAGGCACAGGTTCATTTTTGCTGAGTTTGAAAGATAGACAGACTCGGCACATGGAAATTTAACGGTATACACTGGACTGTCGGTGACTTGATTCATGGTACACCAGACCTATCCAAAACGCAACTTAAGTCGCTGGGATTTAAAATCCGGCGCAATAACCCCTTCAGCGCCCGTGCGCCCGGATCTCGTGAGCCCTTCTATGCATAATACACGGTTCATCTAACACCGGGTTTAGATCAAATAATGGGTGAATGAAATAACCCGATTGGTCGGGGTTTTGAGAGACCGACAGTGGGGTCCACTCGTCAGCTCTCTCTCTCCCCTCTCTTCTTCTTCTCCCTTCGCTGTGTTGATTGAAATCGAAGGAATGAAATTCAGAGAAAGGGATTGAGCTCTACCTGAACCAATATTGGGGATTGTCAGATGGGTATGAATGCTCTTCTCAAGTCAGAACCCCTTCAAGCAATTGTATTCTCACAAGCCTTGAATGCGGCCGAGAAAGGAGCCGATTTGGCACTTAAAATGAATGATTAAGGCCGAATTAAGCTATGTAGCATGGCATGTAGTCATTATATGGTGGCACGATGATAATGGTAGCATGAATTTTAAAGGAAGGCGTTCAATTACATTGACACCCGAAAGCCAGCTCACATGGGATCCGATATGTGTCGGAGGGATATGCTCAACCGCCTGGGTGGTAAATTTTGCTTCGGCACATGATAAGAGATCAATAACGATGGTATCTGTCAAGGTCTCATGTTCCAGAATGTTCCATTTGAGTGAGAACACTCTAAGCTCAAGCCGGGCTCAAGCATAGCATACCAGTCTGTTGAGGCCGTTGCCAACTCTATGGTCCCCACAGACACGTGTTATATACTCATTGAATGATGCCAGCAAGAGAATATTCTCTCTTCAATGCCAAGGATCACGCAATGCATGCACCATCCCCTCTGATCAGCCGGTTAACGGCTTGGATGCATAACACCTCATCTCCAGATCAATCTAAAGGCTATAAATGAATATGCGAGCATGAAAATATCTAATCAATCATAAAAGCGTGATCTCTGCCAGCATGGCACATGAATGAACATGGAATAGCTTGAACCAATGACCAAATAGCTGTGGTGCATGATGGAACAAACCAGCTGATACAGAGCTATGCCCTAGCTCCTGGCCTATATAAGAGCACTCATATGAGATGAAAAAGAGATATACACACATATACACAGATAGAGATAGAAAGAGATACAGGAATACACACAAATTGTTCTAGGTTAGCCTCTTTTCAAGTTCATAAGTGCAAAGCCTGTTGCTTTCTTCTCCCTTCTGCAAACTGATAGGTATAATATAGCTCTTGAAGATCTTATATATCATAGCATGTAAAATTCCAGACGTGAATGAAATTCTTTTGAAATTCTCCATTTTCTTGTTGATTTTTGTTACATTTCTTGTTGTCTCTTTGATTTTTTTTTCTTTTCTAGATCTGTTTCTTTGTCATAATTAGCTGTTTTGAAGCTTAAAAGAGAGAGCTTTGTGCTTAGGCACAAGGCTTGATGATCAAACATCTCTCTTTTCCTCTTTTCTTTACTGTTTTCAAATAAAAAACATGTATATACAGTAGTTTATGTTTAGATATTGCATAGGATCTATCTCTGGAGCTTAATAATCATTTATTTACTGTTTGATCTTGATTTTATACAAAAATGTACAAAGTTAATGCATATATGCATGTATTTTGTCTTCTTTCTTCTTCTCTTTTCCTTTTCTGCCCTTGGATCTTCTAACAAGGTGACAAGTTATGAAGATGTGGAGTAGTTGAGCCTTATGGTATCCTCCCACATCTGATTATCATGTTACTTTGATCAAAAGATCTAATATGAGGGTTCAAAGTGAATAAAAATCAAAATATAAACATACAAGGGTTGTAGCAGTTGAGCCCTATGGTATCCTCTACAATTCCTTAATAAACAAGGGCCTAATTGCAAGTAATACCTTCAGAAATGACAGATGCATGCTGTTATGCTGCCAAAATCCACAAAATGTCATTTTTGAAGGGCTTAAATACAAATAGTGAGAAGCTGAGGGTTTGAATGCAAATAGACAGTGATTAAGGTCACTCCTTGTCATTTGTACTTCATTCCTAATGAAACTTCAATGATTTGCCCTTTAATCAAGTGAAACGATCATTAAAACACAATTTTATAACAAACCAGGGACCTCCCTGCATAAATCCATGCTCTGACAGCTTTAAAAATGTTTTAAAAATGTTGAATTCTTGAATCTTGGAGATTTGATCTTATCTCTATATTGTTTCATGCCAAAACAGTAGCCATATGCTCTTGAAAATCTGTTCTGATGTGAACCAGACCTTTGACCATGTCCAAATCATGTTTAACAGACCTCTGGTACTGTACCAAATCCAAACTCAGCAGCCCAGGCCAATGCAGTACCAACTGGTACATGAAATGCAATGAAAAGGGCAGATTTAACCTCTGCTGGCAAATCAGCAAGTCTGGACCAAACCAGGGACCAAACTGAAAATGCAAAAACATAGTTTGATAGAGGACTCAAAGACAAACACTTTTCTCACAAACTTTCCATTTATTGGATTTTTCTGCTACTTTTAATAATTTCCCAAAGTTCATATTTCTGAAAATTCAAACTGCATTATGCACAGTATACTGGTACATGACCCAGTTCACTATTTCATCATTTTTATGAACCAAATGACCTGTAAATATTAAAAAATATATATATATATATATTTGAAATCTACACTCTCTGTCAATGATTTTAGGTATAAAATTTATCCAAATCCAAGTTGTATATTGTCCAGAATAAAATCATGAATTAAATACAAAAGTCTGTACACTGTTTGACATGTATACCCCTGGCAACTTTTGGAAAATTCTTAAAAATAGAAATAAATTTCCAAAAATGATAAAAATGCTCTCAGATGCTCTTGACACATCATATTACATGCCTTTGATCTTATCTAACATGACCCTTCACTGAATTCCAAGTTTACATGAATGTTTGGGGAATATGAAAATATTAAGTTATATATATCATATAGGCATCATTCGCAATGAACTTCAAAAGCGAGTTTTAATGCTTTTGAACTATCTGACATGCTTAGAGGTGATCCCAAGTAACGATCTGCAAGCTTGAATTTGACCCAAGTCACTTGTACCACATATCGGTACCAAAATTCTTGATGTAAGAAGAAACGTCTGATGAAGGCGCCAAAATAAAGTTCAAATCCAACATCCAAATCTTGATGCGAATGCCCAATCCAAAGGCCCACAATTCCTCTCTGTTGAATTAAATGAACTCTGACAAATGGGGCTCACATGTCATATTTAATGAGACTCATCTCTCTGTGCAAATCTCAAAGCCCAAATCAAAGGCCCTGCACACGTCTCAAAACCTATACCCAAATCTCAAAGGTCTGAACATGATCTAAAGGCCCAGATTCAATCCCAAATTAAATAAACTCAAATAAATAAAACTGTTTAACAAATAGATCCTCCTGACAAGTTTTATTCACAGCGCAGTCCCTGAAAATTTACAAATAAGTCCCTGCCTGAATAAAATTCGTTCAAATAGGTCCCTGGAAGCCCAAATTTTATTCCAAACCTCATCAAAAGCCCAAATTATATTCTCAAGTCCTTCTAGAATTTATAAATAAGTCCCTGGAACATAAAATATTTACAAGTCAGTCCTTTTTGGTCATAACTTCTTCATTTCAAGTCCAAATTGACTCAAACCAAAACCAAATGAACCCAAATTAAATTCTCCATTATTCTAAGTCAAATCCAAACATGTTCAAGTTTCAGCAATAACCTGAAATGACCAAAATACCCTTCTTTTAAACCAAATATTATATTTTATAAATAAAACATGAATTTCATCAAATATAACACATGCTTCTTTTAAAAAATAGTCAAAATTATGAATATGCACACATGTCTTTCATGACCCAAAATGTCTTGACCAATGCCTATGCAGATATTATGATTAGATATATATGTATATGATTGTATGAATGTTGTATGAATGTTTAAAGCAGCCGAGAACCCTGAATATACAAATGACATGACAAAACATGAGTCTTTTTAGCCCCATTACTCAGTTCACAACCAATAGGCACAAATCCTGGAATGAACGAGGTGTTCAGTTAGACCTGATAAGTCTTTCTTGATGTAATTAATGGCGGGGGCTTGCGCCCGTCGGAAGTTAAACGTCTCCACAATCAAATAATAAAACCCTGGCTGGCTGATCATGAACGTAGGTCTGGCTAAGGGTGAACTGGAAGGTATGCGAAAAGATGTTCAGCAATGCCCCGAGTTCGGTGCCCCGCTCATGTCTATCTAAAAAATGGAGCACTGAATCTATGCGGGAGCATTCCCCCACAAATATATCAGCATCATTAGCTAACCTAACCTTGCGACTTTTTGTGCCCTACACCTGCATAAGGCGGCTCTGATACCACTTGTTGGTGCAAAAGCGCACCTTTAAACCTGCCCTGGGACCATCCTATGCAGAAATAAAAGAAATAAAATCAAGGCAGCGGAATTACGTACCTTGTTCCATCTTAAACGGGCTGTTACTGGACACTCAATCGAGATCAGAGGCTTGAACACTTGAACGCTAAACTTGAGATCTCAGGTCCTTCCAAGGCTTGCAGAGCTGCCGAACAGAACTCGTATCTGAATTACTATTCGAATTCTGTCTCTAATGTCCAATGGAGAGACAAAAGAGAGGCTTAGTGGCTAATCCTAATGCTACTATTTGATTTCTAATCAAATCATACTCTGCTGCCTTGGTGACCTTGCTCATTTATAGTGATAATATGGCGGTTTCAAAACCGACCTTAATTGCAACCGGCTTTATATAAAGGTCTTAATTGAAGTCAGCCAATGGTCAACCGACTTTATTTTGAGAGCTTATCAATTAAGGCACCTTGCTTTATATATATGTGCCGACTTTGATATTCTTCAATAGTCTAGATTATTTCATATATGCCTTTTCTTGTTATGGCGGCTAAACCTTTTAGAAATATCTATATTATTTTAGCTCTTTAAAAAAATTACCACACTTAATTGTAATATTTCTAATCGGTCCATCAACAATTAACTAGAAATAATTACCCTGATATTTCTACACATATTTTCGGTCCATATCCTTATTTTAAATACGTACATGCCTAATTAATGTCACAAATATTATACTGAATTTGATCACATGGTTAGGCATTTAATTGAGACAGTATACAACATATAATTATATGTATAATTATATTACATAGTAGTCCAACATAATAATTAGATTTAGACGTCTCCAAATCTAACATAACATTCATTAAAATAAATTTATGATACATGCATTACATCCATTAGAATTAAAGACACATTCAATTATACAAGTACTTCAAATAAGTTTCTACATGAATCCAGAACTTAATCGCATAACCTAGATTCTTATAAATAAGAATAAATAGCAAATATATATTTCAATTTGAAGCAACCAGAGAAAGCACAACTGTGGTGGTTTAACCACTATTATGAGGCACTGCACATAACCAAAGAGGAGACTTCCTTCTTACGCTTATTCCAAAAGTCTCGGTCATGTCCAGTTCATCAGGCTTCAACCCACAAGGAGGCTCCCAATTGAAATGATATATAAGGTTTGCCAGTATGAGTTCAACAATCACCGAACCGTAGGATTTACCGGGACAATTCCTACGTCCAGCACCGAACGGGAAGAACTCAAAATCCATTTCATTTGAATCTGCACTGTCACTGTTTCCCTCAGAAAACCGCTCTGGCTTAAACTCGTCTGCATCTTTCCAGTACTTGGAGTCCCTCCCTGTAAATGTATGAACATAATAAAGTGATAAGCAGTCTATTATATTAATCTTACATGTTTAAATTGTATTAGTATAAAGAAGATATATATATACCAATAGCCCACATATTTACAACCACAGTAGTCCCCTTGGAAATTTCATGGCCTAATATATTAAATGTCTCTTGACACACCCGTGGGATGAGTGGAGCCACCGGATGTAATCTCAACGTCTCTTTGATAACAAGTTGTAAGAAATCAAGCTCCGCAAGGTCAAATTCAGTTATGATTTTACGGCCTTGGAGTCGTCTGACCACAGCCTGGGCCTTCTTCATAACTCTAGGATTTCTCACTAATTCACTCATGACCCACTCAAAAACTGCAGCTGTTGTATGGGTTCCTCCTCCAACAGCATTCTACAAGTCAGGTAAATAAAAGATATGAAATATATCATCAGAAAGAGATGCATAATAATGAAAAAAAAAAAATTATGCTCAAAAGTCTTACAAAGAGAATGGCTTTTGCAGTGTCCATGCTAATTGAGTTCTCTGCATGAAGTCTTAGAAGAACACTAAGCAAACCCTCCGTCTCTTCATCTATTGCACTTTCTCGATGTTCTTGTATCAGGCTGTCAAGTAGTCGATCAATAGACCGATGGCACTCCTCAGCCTTGCGCACTTGCCCGCTGATCAGCCTCGCAACTCGGGATGATGGGAAGAGGTTGGCTATACCAAACCCTGCGGCTAGCTCAGCGGACCGTTGCAATTCATTCACCATCAAAATTTCGTTTTCTGTGTTGCTTTTGTTTCCTGTAATGGCTCTTACCGACACTTTATTTGCCATTACAGACATTAATTCACTAAGATTAACAGTTTGTCTGCGGGATGATAACGATGAAATCACTTGGATCAGGTCCAATACCTCCTCTTCACGTATTGACCGGAAGGATTGGACCCGCCCTGGGCTTAGAAATTCTAAAGTGATGATCCTGCGGATCTCTCTCCAGTATTCACTATATGATGATAACACCAAGTCCTTGCCCCCATAGGTGAAAATTTTTGTGGTGATGTTATCAGGGCGATTGCAGAATGTCGTCTCATGTGTGTTGATGATTATTCGGGCTCCCTCACTGGATGAAATAATGACTACCGGCTGTTCGCCTATTTGAAGAAACATGATATGACCATACCGCTGTGACAGGTTCCTGAGTGCGCGATGAGGATGGCCGGAGCGAATAAAATGGTGGAGGCTTCCTATTATGGGAAGGGTCCATGGGCCTGGGGGAAGTCTATGATGGTATTTTGCATTAATGGTTGATTTGGCTTTGATTAAGAGAAGCAGTAAGATAGAGAGCACGAGGTAAATGGAAGTCATTTCGTTCATTGGCTGGCCAGAACTAGGAGATGCATTATATATATATATATATATATATGCGGCATGTTGGTGGTTTGGTGACAAAGTTGGTGGCAAAAAATGATTTAGCTGGAAAAAAAATTTATATTGCAGAGTTGGTGGTTTTAAAATTGGTGGCAAAAAAGTTGGTGGTTTTAAAATTTTACTCATATCTCTCTTAAACCCTTCCTCCATAATTTATATTTCCAAACCATATACTACAAAATATCATTATTCAAACATGTCTTTCATGACCCAAGATATCTTGACCCATGTCCATATAGATGTTATGACTAACTTGACCAATGTTTATGCAGGTGTTATGATTAAAACATATGTATGTATATGACTGTATGAATGTTTAAAGTAGCCGAGAACCTTGAATATACAAATGACATGACAAAACATGAGTCCTTTTTGGCCCTATTACCCAATTCACAACCAATAGGCATAAATCCTGGAATGAACGAAGTGTTCAGTTAGACCTAATAAGTATTTCTGATGTAATTAACGGCGGGGGCTTGCGCCCGTCGGGAGTTAAACGTCTCCCCAATCAAATAATAAAACCCTGGCTGGCTGATCATGAACGTAGGTCTGGCTAAGGGTGAACTGGAAGGTATGCGAAAAGATGTTCAGCAATGCCCCGAGTTCGGTGCCCCGCTCATGTCTATCTAAGAAATGGAGCACTAAACCCATGCGGGAGCATTGCCCCACAAATATATCAGCATCGTTAGCTAACCTAACCTTGCGACTTTTTGCACCCTACAGAAATTAAATTGGTCATATGAACAATATATATTTAACAAGAAAGTTAAAAGGAAATAAAAACAAACTAAATTGATATTTCCTTTTGTCTTCCTAATTAGCATATGAACGAAACTGTAACATTCTTAGGACAAGCTGTCATGTTGGAAGAAGACAAAATAAATAAATTTTGTAATGGCAGTGAGTGGAGTTATAAAATCGAAGACCCAGTTATTCTAACTTACTAGTACATTTGGGTTTTGCTATCCAAGAAGGGTGAATAATTTGTTCAAGAGCATGGTACATCTTGCTCCTTCAATTTTCCTCTCTTGTTTTTCCTCAGCTAGTTGCATATCACGTTCATTTAACATTCCGATTAGGACATCATCCGTGAAGACCCTTTTGTTTCCAAGATTTGTAACCCCAGAAATGTCAGATGATGTAGGGGTTGCCCGGCCTCGTATTGTTTTTGGCAACTTTGGGTCTAGGATGCATCCAAATCCTCTTACTCGGCCATGGTTGCGACCGCCAACCGCTGACATAAACAAGTCGCCCTCATCCATATGAGCATTGACAGTGTTAGCCCTCATGTCCATAACATTTGCCTATTATATACAACAGGCGAGAAAATATATATTATTGCTAAATACGGGTTTAAAAATTGTAAGGGCATTGGGTTATTATTAATAGTAGTGATGTACAGTTGTGTGTTTCTCATTTGTTACTGCTATAAACAGGTAGCAGCATCCTTTTGGTGTAGTGTCTGTGGAAACAAGCTTTATATACTCTGAATTAAATATGGTAAATGTGAGGGTCTAGAATGCAAAATTTATGTCATGAATGGATTTGGGGAGTTTGAAGTGTTGGGTACTCACAATTTTGGTGAAGCACAATTTCTGAGAACTCGTTCATTTGGTTGTACATTTTAAGTAAGAAACCGACAAAGTCTATGACAATTATGTTGTGTACAGCCAGTAGAGAAATAAATCATATATTATTTTCAAGCTATTATAATTGATCATTTGAAGTATAGTTTGAAAACATGACATGCAACAAAGGCCTTCCACACAGCATCAATTCCATGCTACAATTTAATTTCAAGTTTTTATAAATAGTTATTATACTTCACATAGAAATTTACCTAGGATTTAGGTGATACAAGTTAAAACTTACAATAACTTTTTATGCTTTCTTGGTGGTAAATTTCAAGGAGGTAGTTGGTTGCAGCGATACATTGTCATCATCATTTTCACTAGCTTCAGATGTAGCCTCCACCTGGGATGCCTTGTATTTTTCCAACACGGGCGATTTCCCCTCTGCATTTCTACTGTGAAGATGGACGAAGAGCTCCCTCATAGATAGCGCACCTCCATTTTTTCAGTTTTGTCTCCAAATGCAAAAACAGTAAACAATGAGTATTCACGAGTTGAGTATTGACAAAATTACACCTCTGTTATATTTTTTTAACACAAATTCATTTCAGCTTACCAGTTTGTTAAGATGCTGGTGTGCGCTTGAACAACCACCGTAGTGGGGGATCATAGTGCCAGGGTGGGTGCGGTTCAGTTTATTTTGTTTGCTTAGTTCTTTCCAATCCTCAGTGTCAAATATATCGCACAGAGCAACCCAATTGGGGGGGGGGGGGGGGGTTTCAGACACCAGTGGGCCATTGTCTTCTATGCTTTTACATTGCCTGGAAATTTCTTCTCGCATTTAGCTCTCGCTTTGTTCATCTCCTCAGTGTATCATTTGGCTACAATGGCATCCAGAACGGTCCGACATAGGCTGACATCTTCGTCTTCCCTATACCTGTATCTTTGCTGTCACCAATGACAAATAAGGAACATCATCCAACACGCATATTCGTAAGTAAAAGTGTTTTGGAGAACAATTTTAATCATGGGGTGTGTGTGAATTTTAATTAAAAACAATAACAGTAATAAACTTATTATGACATGTCATGGATTTCCTTTCACGTGAGAAATAAGTGCATACACAACAAAATCAGAAGTATTTAAAATATAATTCTTGATATTCATGTGACAATGACCTAAGCTATATGTAGCATATTTTGAAAATATATAATTACACTAACATCACAGACATGCATTAAAAGAGAACTTTGAGAGGTCAGAATTACTTAAGATTAGACAGTACAATTACTGGACTTAACAAGTACTAAAGCTTTTAATGGTCTAGACAAAGATATACTTTAGCTTATAATATACAACATAATATAAAATTTATATTGACCAATATACCCTTTCCTTGTTTTCCGCTTCTCTTTCACAGACAAAATATAAAACTAAACTTGTTTGCAGCTAGAAAATTTGCAAAGAGATTGAAAAGACGAAAACTATCAAATTTATTCTTGATCTAAAAAGCACAAATTATTTCACAGACTGTAGCACACACTGACCGAAACTATGATTGCTATTTTCAAATCTAATAGAAAGTATTGTTACCAAGAACGCCCTCTCCACACTGTTCTTCCGGTCGAGATCCCAGCTGTGATAACTTCTTAGGGGTCCAGGCATGTAGTTGAGAGCTAGCCTAGTGATCGATGCCGTGATATTCCCTGGTTTAACATTTTCTGTTTCTTCACAGGTGAACTCCTTTTTTCCAACCACCCATATGATCGGACGTTCTTCGACAACCTCTATCGCGTCTCGCAGCAATGCAAGGCCTCTTCCCTTTCTCTTTGGTGGTGGTGCTTCTACTTCTGTCGGAACCATTGAACTCTCCCCAATTTCCAAGGAGGTATCTGTTGCTTGCTTTCTCTTTTTGTATGTACCTGCCTTTGGCCTTTTCAGAGCTGATTTACGAGGAGGCATATTGTTCTGTCTACCTATAATGTATGCAAGTTGTTACTATAATTCATGAACAAACCATAATATATAATTGATATGCAATACTCCAAAAAAAGTGAGGGCCATAATATTGATTGGCCATGCAAAGAGGTGTGTTTAATGTGGGTGTCTATACATTCCCAACAAAATTTAATTGAGGAAGATAAGACGAAATTAGGTAAGTATTTCACGAAGTGTAGTGGTTAAAAATTCATACCCAAGTTACCATAGGTACTCAACATCATTTGTCATTTACCAAAGGAACTAGTTTACAAAAACCAACCAAAACCAACCTAAAAGGACCAAATCTAACTAAGCACAGATTAAATTAGCCCAAATATGACCAACAAAGGAACTAGTTTACAAAATCCCAAATATGACTAATCACTCACTAAAAGCCAACCAAACCCCACCAAAACAGACTACTAAAAATCAACACGCAACTACAAGCTAGTAATGGGGTTTTAAAACAGTGAAGTGTAGCTCTTAAGAATGGATTATTTAGAAGAGAATTCAGAAATTATTGATATATAAGTTAATTACTAGTAAACTGTTACCACAATAAATATGAATATGATTAAAAAAAATTGGGTTAATCTCCTAGCTAGATACCCTTTGAGGTTTCTCCAATTTCTTATTTACAATGATTTCTTATTCACCCATCACTTAATCAATTCTAAATTATCTCTAGTTTAATTATAAAAAATATTGATTAAACATTGATTTAAAAAACTAGATGACAAAATTGTCATTTTTCTGTAACAGGAGTGAAGTCACCCATACTGGTAGAGTTCTAAATTCGTGTCGTGTCGTGCCAAACACGTCTTGGCACGGCACCGCACAATTATTATTTTATTATTTTTACCATGCCGCACACTTGCAACTACTACTTGCTACCGTTGCTAACATTGGGGATTCTAGTAGTGATCCAAAGTATGGGTCATGCTTATATCATTAACATTTATTCAGTAAAATAAAATACAATTAAAGTTACAGAATTTCTTATTCAAGTATGGGTCAGTTGCTCTGAGCCACATTTCCTATTTGACTTACATGTGAGAGCCGGCACATGCTTAACGTTTACACATGACCTACGAGTGACCTTTTCCAATGAGAGTCCCCTTTAACACCTATTTCTATATCCATAGTGAAAGAGCGCATCAATGAAGTGTTTTGTGATGGTAATAAATCAAAGAGGCAACTTTCATGGCCTTTTCCAAAACACTTTGCATGCCCCTGCAAATCCTCTATAACATCAAATAAATACAAGCACTTTGAATGCCCATACAAATGCTCTATAACGTACATCAAATCAATGCAATGTGCAGCTCATATAGGCCAATAAATTCGGGGATATTTAATTTCTCCATCAACAACCTACCAGCAGCTAGCCAGAGGAAACATTCAAGTTTCCTTATTATTTTATAACACTGAACTTATTTTTATACGATTATGACCTAGCCACTTAGCCAGTGGATACGGTCTTATCTGTAAATGTTGTAGTAAGACTTGTAGGCAACAATTAAGGCATTGCATGGAAGTTGGGTACACGGTACCCCATTTATATAAAGAACAAATAGTCACCTCATGTTTTGGAGCCCATTTCAATAAAAAAATGAGTAATCAGGTAATTATATATTACAGCTCTAAATTTGGACAACCTCTGGTCACAAACAAGAAATACGGACAAGGATATATATTTACTGATAGACATTAATCGAAGTTCCTTAGTTCACCATATTTGCTGAATAATTCAAAAAAATTCGGCCCATTTCATTATTAAGAAATTATAAAAGAATTAAACTTCACTGATCAAATTCTAAGATCTTGAATAAAAACTAAAAGCAGATTGATGGAAAATAAAATTATATAGATTTAAGTAATCACCATCACTGGTGTTACTCATCAGTGATGGATTTTACCCTAAGAACAATCACTGATAGTATTATTTTTTTCAAATAAATAAATAAATAATTTTATGGTCTGTCTGTAAATATGGATAGCCTTCAAATTTTCTAACCATAAATATAATATTAACAATCACATCACAAAATCAATAAATAAAGTATCAAAATATCACATTATAATTAATCACAAATTGAACCGATTATAACTATTTTCTAACTACAAAAGTAAATATACTTAAAAAAAACTATAAACTAGTTAAATCAATATAATTTATTAGATTTCCAATTTATTTGAAGAAACATGATATGACCATACTGCTGTGACAGGTTCCTGAGTGCGCAATGAAGGTGGCCGGAGCTAATAAAACGGTGGAGGCTTCCTATTATGGGAAGGGTCCATGGGCCGGGGGGAAGTCTATGATGATATTTTGCATTAATGGTGGATTTGGCTTTGATTAAGAGAAGCAGTAAGATAGGGAGCAAGAGGTAAATGGAAGTCATTTCGTTTCACTAGGAGGGATAAAGATTCCTTTGACTTAATTTGCCAACTAATTCCTAACTTTAATTGTCAAAAGAAATATTAAATATAAACAAATTGTATAGTTATCTTTTTTTTTTCCGTGAAAGTGTCAACATTGTCTCTATATCTATAAGTTTTAATAAGCTAGAGTCGCTCATGATATGTATTAGGACCAACTTAGACGCATCAATAATTTAAAATCAATGAAAGGATAAAGACAAACAAATTATGGGATCGATCTCTCTCTTTTTTCCACTGAAAGTACAACAATGTCTCCACATCTATAATTTTTAATAAGAGTCGCCTATGATATATTAGGATTACATTAGTTGCATCAATAATTAAAGATAAACAAATTATGGAATCTTAATTAATATAATTAGTTAGAGGTGCAGTTCTATGGTCATTTTGGTTAGAAAGAAATAGAGTATGTTTTACAGGTCATTTTGGTTAGAAGTTAAAAAAAAAAAAATAGACTTTGGTACAAGAATACTATCCATGGCCTTCTTTTGGTGTCAGTTTAGGGTTGATAATTCTTTTTTTAAACTAAGTCTCATGCATACTGCCGTCTGATGTTAAGGACCTTCCAGATTAGTATTCTGGTGTTTATTTGCTATCTTTTGTATATAATTAATGTGCTGTAGGTATTTTATATAAACAAATTTCTAATAGAAATCATTGGATAATTGTACTAATTAAAAAAAAAGTTAATTAAAACTCTAACTTCTTAAGTTTCTATTAATTGAATTAAAAAAAATCCAATTAAGCACAACAGAAGAAACGTCGAGTTTGATAACTAATATATTTGAAATATGTAGACAGAGAAAAATATTTCATTTATATAATTAATCTTAATTAGTGTGTGATAAATTTAATTTAATTAGTATTAATTAAATTTCAAACTAAATTCAATAAAATGCTATGAAATGGGTCGGATCAGATCCTACTCAACCTGTAAAAAATTATAATCCCTACTCAAATCGGGTCAGACGACCTTTCAGGTCGGATCGAAAATTGACATCCTAAATTGAGATGATAATGACCTTAAAAAACAAAGAAAAAAAATTAACAGAAAAAGCTAGCGAGCTAACTCTTTTCCGCATGTTTCTCGCATTGGAAGATACCTAGCTCTAGTAAGATTTTTTTTTTAAATCATAATTAGAAAAAGACAATTTAGAGAACTAACTTGATTTGTTTTTGCAAAAATCATAAATACCGAATGTTCGGTACCTCTCATTTACTTTCAAGAGGTACAGTTTTAAAAAAAAAATCATTTTTTTTTTCTGCCAAGCTCCCAAGGATTAAAGAAAGAAAAGAAAAATATGGTCTCAACATGTCAATAGCTCCGTGATTTTTATTAGTATGCAACGTTAAATAGAAAATTATAAAGAGGAGCTGGAAAGTTATAAAGGTGTCTAAACTGACTAATTATTGGCTGGTTCTTATTTTTGTTAACCATCCAAGCCGGTTTTAATTAATTTTTTTGGAAAATGTTATAATTTAATTTATTTTTTGTATTAAAATATTTGAAATACTATATAATTTTATATATTAGAATACTATTATAATTTTATTTTATTTTTCTAATAACATACAAAGAATATTTTAATTTTTCTTAGACTAGCGAAAAATATGGTCTGAAAAATATTGTTCCGGATTAATTTGTTACAGTCTTTCTAGTAAATCAAATTATATAGTATTCTATCTAATTTCAAAGAAATATAAAAAATATTTATAATATTTTAATAAAAAATTATAACATTTTCTTAAAAAAAATTAAGATCCGGTTCATTATTGACTGCATTCTAATAAAAATAGAAACCGCCAAATAATTGACTGGTTTGGACACTTTTATAACTTTCTAATTCCTCTGAATATAGTTAAAATTTTCTATTTAACATTGGATATTAATAAAAATCACGGCCAATAGCTCATTTATTCATATTTAAATGGTTGAGGTCACCATTCTTTTTTTAATAACCGGATTTCGTTTTTTTTTTCTTTTTCTTCTTTGTGTGTCTAGCGTCACACACCAAACAAAATGGTAGCTAATTAATTATTTACTCAAAATAAGTTAATACCAAGAGGCATAAAAGCATGTCAGAAAATATGTGGTCTCATCTCTCACTCAGGAAAATTCATATATTTTGAGGTAATTCAAAATTTGAGTTTGATAGTAAAGAATTCAGACCGTTTGTTTTAATTAGGTACAAACTTAAGAGATGTCCGCTTTTTATTACTCTGTCTCGTAAATTTCAAAAATATTCAAATTTTCAATTATTCGATTTTTTTTAGCAAAATCAAAAGTTTGAATTAGCTAATAAAATACTTTAATTCCATTGAACGAACGTGCAAAAGTATATATCTGGCCCAAAAGAGACACCACTGATTTGAAGTTCCACAAAAAGGAGCCCATGAAGTGCTGAGGCCTATAAGAGCCCATTTATAACAATGGTCAAGTTAAAATTTAATGAATGCCTACTATAGTACCCCAAATCAGAGGCAATCCAATTCCAATTTCACTAAAAAAAAAAATCCAATTCCAATTACATCAATTTTGTTATAAGGCATGCAAAACATGAAAAATTAAGATTGTATTTCCTCCTTGTTCTGGAAATTAATATTGAAAAATTATTCATTGACTTTACATATTGTAAGGTTTGCTTAACAAATGAATCAGTGATATTCAGATGTAACTCCAAAAACGATGATAAATTCAACCGATAAACAATTAGTCAACCTCTCATGTCAGTATTTGTATTGTAAATAATAGTATGCGCTCGTCCGACAGACAGAGTACTGTCAAGCTATTAATCAGAAATAATCAGGAATAATCAACCATAATCGAACCAATTAGTTGCAAAAATCTGTAAATTTGATCGCCAATGAATAATTGGCCGATTAATCAGCCTAAACTACCGTTTTTTATAATATTAGTCAGTATATATATGACTGGATATTTGGATATAACTTATAATTAGTATAAAAAGAATATACCTAAAAAAATTAGATTGGAAGAGTTGAAACTTTGAAATTTCAACTCAAGTCTCTGCAATCACAAAATAGAATTCTAATTTTTCAGCTATATACATACATTTATTATTTTTATCCTGGAATGACGTATATAAAAATAAAAAATCACTAAAACTCTCTAATTTCACCGTAGATATGCTTTGCGCATAATTCCACCCATGTTAATATTTTCATTGGAGCCTACGAACTCTACCAAATTTCAAAAAATTGAAAAATTGATGGGGATCCGTAAAAGTCAAATTTTCACGATCTCTTTCCACTTGTCGAATAGACTTATCACTTATTATCAAATTAATATTCAATTAATTAGCACGATCTTTCCATTTGTCGAATAAAATTAATATTTACTAAATTAGTTCGGTCAATACAAATTAATATTCAACAGTGAGATAAAAATAGACTTAAGTCAACTATCTTTAAATATTCATAAATAACGAAATTCCAAACTTACAATTTCAATCAATAGTGGTCGGCTCACTTCGATCTATATATTTAAGGATTCGGATCTGCTGAAATCCAAAATTCATGAACATTAATTCTGAAATCTCTGAAATTTATGATCCAACTGTCCAATTTTTTCTGTGCATGCATCTCAAAATAGTTGATTTTTTGTGCACGCATTTCGAAACAATTCAATGGTTGGATCTCAGATTTCAGGAATTTCAGGGTTACTGTTCATAACCATAAATTTCAGCAAATTTGGATCCACATATTTAACACAACCCCATTGTTGTGTTTGAGTAAACTAGATTAAAAAAAATAGAGTGTGGATAATGTCATAACATTATAATTTCAGTTTAAGTTACAATGACTCAGTTTTCACAATTTTAAAGTCCAAACAGTCAATCTGAACCGCTCAACATGATATTCATATTAAAATATGCTTGGAGACCAAATTTTATATTTTTTTGGAATTTTTTTACTATTTTTTAGATAGGTTCAAAATCACTGTTTTGGATGATTCAGAATTATCTGAAAACAATGATTTTGTATCTATCTAAAAAAGTAGTAAACAAATTTCAAAAAATATAAAATTTGCTCTCCATGCACATTTTAATATGAAGATCATATTGAGCGGTTCAGATTGACTGTTCAGACTTTGAAATCGTGAAAACTTAGTCGTTATAATTTAAATTGAAATTATAACGTTATGAAATTAGCCGGACTCAAAAGAATAATATAAATCCCTTGGAAGATGAAACTACCTTTTCTCATTCAACTATTCAAAATTTTCATGCACAAATCTCGATAAAATTAACAATTGGATCATGAAAAACAGGTTCTTGTTATTCCAAAAGAATAACAGCTGATGTCCTTCTCTTTACGTGCGCCATGTTGTTTGTAAGTGTCAATCTTAACCGTGTCAATAATTAACTATATATAAATTTTAATTTTGTACATTGAGTGAGATTATTGTGATATCCATATTACAAATTAAATTTGTGAAATGAATCTATATTTCTATTTTTAAAGTTAAAACTGTCAAACCGAATTATTCAACATAATCTCCAAATAAAAATTTATCTGGAGATCAAATTCCATATTTTTTTTATTATCTATTTTTTTTAAATAGATAGCTTCACTTTGGGATTGTCTAGAATTTTTAGATCAAATAATTTATATCTATTTAGAAAAATAGTAAAAACTAATTTATATGAACATCATATTTAACAATTCGAACCAACTGTTTCAACTATAAAAATAAAAATAAAAATCCATAACACTATTCATAATTTGCATATTACAATAATATCACTGTTGTACATTTTAACTCTTAGGTCATGAATGCATGATTGGCCAACATTCACCCCATGGGATTTCATCAATTTTAAACAAGTCGTGATAAATTTTCTTCGATGTGTTCGGTGGCCATTTTTATTTGGACTGAGTTTTGTTTTATTTGCCATCTTTTCTTCTCATGTAGTACAAAATAATGGAAAAAAAAAAAATAACATCAAATCCAGCTCAATTTTTTTTTCACCTATGCAATGATGCGACGCTAGCGACTAATATACTTAGTTAAAAATTAAATGCTCACATTATTACCATATCTATAATTGCAATTTAATTTATAAAATTTGTTATATATAATAATAAATTCAGTTGCATTGATAAAAAAATAATTTTCAGTATAACAAAATTATAAAAAGTACATATTTGTATTCTATTTCAAGCAAATTAAATATCATGATTAATTATTAATTTGCTAATATAAGTTTTAATTATTTTTCAGTGATTAGAGAACAAGTTTATGAGCAAAAGCATCATTATGAAATAATAATTAATATGTATTGTTATGTAGCGTTAAAATTTGTTATATATAATAATAAATTCATTTGCATTGATAAAAAATAATTTTCAGTATAACAAAATTATAAAAAAGTACATATTTGTATTCTATTTCAAGCAAATTAAATATCATGATTAATTATTAATTTGCTAATATAAGTTTTGATTATTTTTCAGTGATTAGAGAACAAGTTTATGAGCAAAAGCATCATTATGAAATAATAATTAATATGTATTGTTATGTAACATTTTTAATCAATTTATTTAATTACATAAATAATAATTAACAACAATAATTGTATTTATATCAATCATTTTAGAATAAAATTACGATTTTTCACGACTTATTCTCAAATTAAATATCAACATACATTTCAGAACATTCCATAACTTTTTTCATGCATAGTCATAGAGTTGGTTCCCACAAATTAATTTATTTTCCAAAATCTGAAAAATCTCATCCAGCACAATCCCTTAACAGTTAACACCCAATATGCCCTAAGAAGCAAAACTGATACTTATTATAGATTGCATGCGTCACTTCTATTTAATGGGCGAGCCAACAATAACAATCTGTCAGCACCTTACCATTCGCTATTCACCATTCAGTGTGTAACAGAAAATCCGGCCACATATCTACTTGACATTTGACAACCCTAACCAGAGTTTAGAGCCAAAGAAGCACAGCGACAACTAATATCACAAGTAGTGCGCAGAGCAGAGAGAACAGGAAGTTCCTTCAGCTTCAAGTGGAAACCAGAAAACCAGAAAGCGACATATGTTGCCATTGCTGAGCACAAAGCAATAAAACGACATGCACTGGTAAAAAGTGCACCCCTTATTTACCAGCTGACACCCAAGTGCTTTTAACATTTTGCTGTTAAACTATAGTTTAGACTTTAGAGTAGGTAATGCGCTCACGAGCTACAGTGTTTCCTTTCTTTTCATTTGCCATTGAGTTTTTTTGGGAAGAGCATGAGCATGAGCTATAGAATAGGTATGCACACTGTGACAGACCTTTTAATCTTTACTTTATACCAATTCTTGTCCTTCTAGTTTTGTGTTGTTCTGTTTTGTATATAATTGCAAATGACTGCAATTAGTAATATCCGTTTCAAAAGAACTATTTTATTATTTTATTTGTTTTTAGCACAGTAAGTTCTTCATTTGTAAATTGTAATATTTTATTTATTTATACTTCCCGCATTTTATTAGATAGTTAATTTCGATATTTGGCATGAAATGAAGGTCTAAGCTTGTAATCATCTCTGATAGATAATAAATTTATACCTTTTGACTAACAACATGAAAATTAATATCTTAGTCAATTTTGCTATACATCATTAGAATGCAATATTTTGCTATTGAGCCTTTATTATAACTTCTATGAATACTAATTAACAATATGAATATTAAAAAAATATATCTTAATTTACTTTGTACATTATATACAACTGCGGTGTGTTGAGAATTTTTTTTATTCAAACAATAAAAATATATACTATGTACAAAAATTGCATTTTTTTTTTTTCATCTTGTGATAAACAATGATAGAACATAAATTGCATTTTAACTAATATACAGTGATAGAACATAAAAGTATATTAGAATGCAATATTTTGTAGCTTTATAGAACAATTTTATCTAAGAAAATAATTAAGAATCCTGTCAAGAAATTATTAGGGAAAATGTATCCTAACATATAGAGCAATATATATATTTTTTTTGGTAAAAAAAATAATAATTAGAACTTAATTAAAAAAATTAGTTAAATTTAGCATTTCTGCTGTCAAATTCTGTAAATTATAAATTTGAAAGTATATCATTTTTTTATTTTTTTACTTTCTTGACAGCCCGTAGGCCTTAAAGTATATTAGTATATTTCAACTTTTTTGAAAGTAGGAGTCTGCAATTACTTTTAGATAACAGAGCTAATGGACTCGCCTTTTCAAGCTTCCAAGAGATCGAAATTTTCCTGTTTTTTAAATTTTGGAATTCACAAACCGTGAACTTGACCAACTTTTGATTAGGCCTAGATAAACCACCACATGACAGCCCTGTACCAACTCCTGCTACATATAAAATTATCACACAATGTTTTACATTGATCATTTTATTAATACATGAGACCAAAACAAAAACAAAAGTTTATTAATACATTGGCATAACTAAATCTGCTGTTATTCCAAAAGTGTAACCGTTTAAATTTTTGTATCTGCGAAACACAAGAAAGAAAGTATTTTATGTGCGAATTTCAACAAAGATCAGCCGTTGAAATCGGTATAACATGTCCATAGCCACTGCAATATAAAAACTTAAATTTGATTTGTCTCTGCACTTAAAATTTGTACTAATTAAGTCACTCTATAATTTTTCCATTCAAAATATTAACAAAATATTATAATTGCATCCAAAATATATCGAAATCATTCCATCCAAACTTTTAACTGAATATACTTATTCATACTTAAAAGATTAATTCGTGACAAATAATAAAATTTATTGATCTCCAACAAAATTTATCCGATTTATTTCCTCCCATACAACCATACATTGTGTGGTTTGCTAAGAAATCCGAAAATAAACCTGCTGCGATTCTTTGGAATCACAGGTTCCTGTTTTTCCAGATCAAATTATTTTTTTTTTTTAAATACATGAATCTCAAAAAAATTAATTTTTATGTACAAATTTCAAAACAAATGAAAAGTTTGATTTGGACAAGCATTAGCTGTGATTCCAAAGAATCGCAGCAGATTTGTTTCCAAGAAATCCGCATAGAATATGCAGTTTCTACTATAGAAATTTTGTTGTCATCTTTGTTATTCTTTTAAAAATATTTATTTTCTTTATAAAAAAAAATCTGCTCAGTTAAAGCCAAAAAAGAGATTTAAAATATTAGATAGAAAGGAGAATAATTTAAAGACTTTAAATAGGGTTCTGTGCCGCCTAGAAACATCCCCTGTTTGTCTTAAGCATAAATAATTGGCTATTAAATTAACTTAAACCAAACTGCAATTTGTGAATGTACCCCAATACCAGGAGGAATTTTTCCAAGGGCCTTGTTGTTGTTGTTAGTCAATCCTATAAAAACTTCTTTTCTTCATGGTTCCGAAATCTCTTTTTTCTTCTTTTTATGGTCAGTATATACAAATAATATAAGTAAATATTTACAAGGATTCTAAAATATGCTAATTTGAAAACTTTAGCAAAATGTGGTTGACTAGATCTAGCATCGTCTTGCTCTTTTTCATAAAAAGCATTATGTTTCGCTCACGCCAGTGTCCAATATCCCGATAAACCGGTGTTCTACTCTCACTGAACCCAGTTTGTTCTTTCCACCATATTTCTAACAGTGCCGTGAAATGCCCTACCTCAATGATTCTGAAATCTTTATCGCTTGGCATGTCACACTTGTTTTACATTGTACTAAAACTAAATTAATGATAGACAGTTTGCTAAATGAAAAGTCTCATACAGTCATACTGTAATATTTTTCTACCATCATTATTAATAGCTGATTAGAATTGCCAACTATTTTTCTTAAATATGAAACCAAATTTAGCTGTCGTGCCATCCAACTAGTTGGCAATATTGGGATTTTTAAGGGTCAGCATGCTAATTTTGTCCTCTCCCTACATGGTTAATATTGAATTTTACTTATTCAAATTTTAAAAAGAAATAAAACTAACTAAAGTTTATTTTAAGTACAACAATATATTTGACACATTAATCTTAATAACAAATTAGATATCAATATATCATACAAAAGATCTCCTTTTTTCTTAATTGAATTACATTATAATCCAACATTGTGTGCTCTCCCTTCTAACAAATTACAAGGTGAATATTGAATTTTAGTTATTCAAATTCCAAATTAAATATAATTAAAGTTTATTATAAAGTGCAACAATAGATTTGCCACATTAATCTTAGTAACAAATTAGATATCATGAGTAGAGTCATGATATCAAACTCCAATCAAAATAAAATCAAATGGTTAGTACACATTCCAAAAAATTAAATTAATGTAAAAAAAAAAACTAATTAGAGTAGAAGGCCAATCAAAATCGAACTCTCATTAATAATCTATTCTAAAGAGAATGTATTAATTATAACTTTAGCAATTAGCTCTAATATCTCTCTCAAAAGCACTAATCAGAACATTTTAACAAGTATACATTCAACATAAAAAATAAACAAGAACAGTATATTAGCACTAAAAGTAAAATCTTTTCCCCAAATCAATCACCAAGAAGGTGAGAAACAGAGAGTGTTAGACGAGAACGAACACGACGAAGCCTGGTTCATGTCATTCGCACAAACCGACCCATGATGCCATTGCCGAACCGGCGGCAACTTCTTCATGAACCCAAGCGGCGGTGACCATTCTCCCTCCTCACCAAATTGTGAAGGAGAGGTACCCGGGGTCTCAAATGGAGTACTACTCTCATCCTTAATCTGAACTCCATCATAAACCGGGTTCGAAATACAAACAAACCTCTCGCTACCCGACAACGAACACACAGAAACTGGGGAGGAAGAAGTCAGTTTGATCGGTGGAGCCGCGGCGGCTTCGAGCTTGGGCACAGTTAGAAGGAAGGAAGTAGGAGCTTGTAATACCCCATGTGCATAAAAGGAAGGCAATGTGGTTGGTTTTGAAACTTGTTGCGATTTTGGGTTCGGAGATTCTAAGTCAAGGTTTTGATTCGGAACATGTTTTCGGGTTTTGAAGAGTGAGGCAATGAAATCGGCCAAGAGGAGGACGAATAGAGTGAGGAAAAGAGCGAAGATTAGTGCCACTGTGATCGTTGCTCCAAGTGCAAGCTTTGTCATGCCCCCCATTTTCTGGGTGGAGATGAGATTGAGAGAAATTGAGAGAGAGAGAGAGAGGTGATGGGAACTTGGGAAGAAAGAGGGAAATGGGTTTGGCGGGAAGGTGTCTGTTTCTGGGGAAACGAATGCGAGGTGATGGGAATCGTTGGATGCTTTTTGGGTGCAACTGTTTAGGGATTTTATGATTCATGTGCCATACAACATTTGTGTGCTTGTTGTTGATAAATTAGGTAAATCTTGGAGACGAGTGTAAAGGCTGATTTATCATGTGCGAGTGAATTTTTTACTTCTAAAGTGGCATGTTAGATAATAGATGTGCATGATCATGTTTGTCAGATCGGATCCATTTGACTTTACAGAATTGTCGTGTCGCGGATAGGGTTCGGTCAATTCAAGTCAAATTTTAAATTGTTTTATTATGGATCATGGTCGAGTCCTCGAGTCGTCTCACCTCAGATCTGGAGTGGGCCGTGCTTCATAATCAGATATGGGCTGTGCACGGGCCTAACCTAATGGATGTTATTGTGCAAATTATTTGGACCATGATTCCATGAGATTCAAAATTAATAGTATTTATACAAGAGAAGGGCCTAGGTTTTAGCACGAGTATTACAAAGAGACAAATTAATGCTCGACCTTCATGGATCAGTGTCGCAATTAATTTCTCAGACATTATTATGGAATCCATTAACTCAAATATTGAACCAATGTTCAACATTTTGTTATGTTTTACAACAAAAAATAATGGGGTGTATATAATTTTTAGACCTATTGTACCGTTGGTACTTGATACTAACGGTAACTATTATACTAATAGTAAAAAAGATAAAAAGTTACTTTTTCCTATTTACATTATTTCTAATTTACTCCCTAATTATTTTTTATTCTCAACACTATGACCCTGTATGTAACTATATTTTGTTCTGTGCAATTCGATAATTGGCACTAGGCTGCTAATTAACTAAAAAAAAAAGAAATAGAAAAGAAAATAATGCTGTATAATTTGGCGAATACGGAATACAACTAGTTCAGTTCAACATTGTTTCTTGCCATCCCTATACTCGCTTCCACCTGTGTATCGTTGTCTTTTGATTTCCTTATGTTCCTCTATATATTGAGCAAAATTAGAGTGTGATGTGCTCACAAAGAGGAGTTGGTGAGCACACCTTCAAAAGATTGTTGGATTGACTTCAAACTACGAATCCAAACCATTTAAATCCATATAATTCGTGAGTCATGCATGTATATGCAAAAATTTTAAAGTTTTGAATTTATTTAGTACATAGTCAAGCGGTAAAAAACTAATGAAAAATGAATACATAAAACAATTAAAAAATAACTTATAAAATGTCCATTTTTATTTTACCGCTTGATCATGTGCTAAATAAATTTGAAACTTTAAAAATATTACATGTACATGCATCACTCATGAAGTACATGAATTTCAACAGTTTGAATTTGTCGTTTTAAGCCAATCCAATATATAGTCTTTCGGAAGTGTGTTCACCAACTCCTCTTGGTGAGCACATCACACTCAAGTTTTGCTCCCATATATTTGTGCCAGTAAAAGTTACATAGCATTGAGAAAACAATATACTCTTGTTATCTCCACAAAGTTGCGGTGCTTACAATATTGTTCGCGTTGAGAAACGTTTTTCAGTTTTTCCCTTTAAAAGCATCCTCTGATGCGTTGCTATTATCATTTGATTTACTTTGATTGCACCTCTTAAAAGCATCTTAATGATGCATTACTCTTTGACGTTACACCGTTCTAATTTTCTTCTCCTCTATCAAGGATTACTTAAGTCCTCTTCATTCTTTGTTAAGGTACCCTCCGATTGAATCTCTGAACTTGTTCTTCCTCTTTCATATTAATGTTCTAAATAGCACGCTATAGTGTTTTTATACCCCAAACGCTAAGCTATGGTATTAAAATACGCTAATTGAGCTACAGCTGCTATAGCAGTAATAGCGGTCCGCTATAGCAGATAGCATATAGTGCCAATAGCGTGCGCTATGCAATATAAGCATTTTTTTGGGCAATTTATATGGGTTTTGAATGTGATTTTTTTTTGCAATTGATGTACTATGCTCTATATTAAATTATTAATTGTTAAATGAGAATTCATTGGTAAATTAAATAGTTAAATAAAAGCCAAAAATAATAAATTGAAAGCTTGTTACTACAAAAGGAACCCTTGTCGCTGAAATTAGAAAAATTTTAAATTGGCGACCTCTCTAAAATGATACTTAGTTGAAATATTTTTAATAGATAAAGATAAATAGTTTATGCCATGATGTCTAGGTTATTTGAAATTTGAATAGAAAAAAAGAATAGATTATGTCATGAATCATGATGCTTAAAATATTTTGTAGAAAAAAATCAATAACTTATGATATTACTATGGATATTTTGAACATCAATTTGGACTTTGTACTGATTCAATATGAATATTATAATTTCTTAATCAATTTGATGTTATTTATTGTTACATGAGACTTTAGATAATGTTGATATTTAATACAAATATATAATATAATTTTTGTAAAAACAAAAAACGCTATCTGGCATAGCTTCCGCTATAGCTACGCTGTTCGCTATAGTTTTTTTTGTAGCCTTCCCGTGATGACGTGATAAACGCTATTTAGAACCTTGGTAAAATACAAACAATTAATTTGCTCTCCATTGCTCCATTTGAAAGAAATTAAAAAGCAAAATATATTTATCTCCCACATGATTCTTTCATTTATCCCAATTAATCAAATTCTTGATCTATGCTGGATATTGCGGAGTTATCGTAAATTTCTTCTATTGCGTGCGTAAGAAGTTAACAACCCCGGATTATATTGGTTGCGGTTTCATCTCGTACGATAGGATATAATACACTTAAGAATAGTGCTTTGCACGATCTTGGTAACTCTATTTCAATTTGATTTATTTTAATTAATTTCTAACTATCTGAATATTTTGAAAATTTATATCAACAATCTTAAACGTTTTCCCATAATTTCGAATATATAGTAATCATTTAGATTAATTTTTTTTTTCTGAAATTAAATTCAATTATTGATATATGCATTAATATTGGTGGATTAAATGCATTATGAATTAAATTAGTTAATTTAATTTCTAATTATGATTGTGATTTTTGGAATATATTTTGACATTATAATCAGAGCAATATCCAATATCCAGTGTATATACAAATTCTGCTTTAATTATTTATATAGTTAAAGACTTAAAGTCGTAAGTGAACATGCAAAGATATAATTTTCAATTAAAATAGATTTAGCCTACAATATTTATTGCTAATCAAAGGGGTTGTGATCTTATAAAATCTACTGTAAATCGAAGTTACTATTGATTGATATATAGTAATTTAGAAACAATAGATTTAATTATGTATTTAGACGATCCATCAAGAATCATGATTTGACTGTTTCGGTCAAATTATATATATTAGATGCTGTTGTATTGTTAATTGAAAAATCTGACAATTCGTGTTCTATCGGGCTTAAATAATTTTGATATCTTTCTTCGTGTTTTGGACCGTTAATGATTGATCGGAGGGTTGTATAGCAGGACTGATATATAGTGAAATGTGGAGAGGAGAGATCTCCCAATAACAACAACAGGAAGTGCCCCTTTCAAAATTCGATCAACATCAGTCAACACAGATGCAATATTAATGCAATCATCTAATTACCAAAATTAATGGATAAAGAAAGGTTGTGTGAGTCTGACTGGGTGCTTGACCTGTGTTCAACAGCGACTTGATTTAGAAAGGCAACTACAAATAGAATATTTTGAGAGGGAAAGGCAACTACAACCCGTGGGCGACATCAACAATTGTATCTATATATATTTGATACAACATTAACAAATGGGAAACCAACATTTAATCTAGTGGAAAAAAATATTTTCTGTACGAGAAGTTGCAAGTTTTAAATCTAAATGATTTTTTTTTTAAATATTAAATAATTAGATAACTTGATCTCCAATCTTTATTAAAAAAAAAAAATACAATTATCATGATTGCTTGATAGCAACAATTCGTACATTACTCATGATGATGAAAAATGGAAATATATACATAAAAACTCGTTGATACATTAATTAATTAATTAATTATTTTAATCAATCATCTTATTACCTTCATTTCATTTATAATCTGTTATAGAAGGCAGCTGAACCAAACGATCATTTTATATATATGAAGTTTTTTGAGTAAAGTTGAAGGTTAAGCCACTCAACAATTTAATATCTTTGTTATTATAACAAATGTTTTCTCTATTTGAGTTTCGAATTCATGACCTCTCATATAGAGACCATTTGTCTTTGTCACTAGACCAAATGCTAGTTCTTTTTTATATATCAAATTAAGCTTGATAATTCCACTTGGCATCGAATCTACAATCTTCGAATGTATATTCATGATTATTAGTACTTGATGTAAGTAACGATGATTTGTTTTCCATGGCATTGGTATATCTTTTACTGTATATCAACTGTAAAGTACTCGATACTGTAAACATATCAAGTTAAAAAAAAAATCAAATGACAATGAAATTGAGCCATTTCATTAAAAAAAAAATTAAAAATTAGTACAATAAAGTCTTTCAATACACTATAAATAAGTACTAAAAAGAAAAATTGAAAAAAAAACCTTGCGAATTTTACCTCCCAGTGTCATCAGATGCCTCGCCACTTGTGGGATTGAGAACTTTGAATGAAACACCTTTCGCCTGGAAGTGGATATAAACCTCTTCACAAAATACGGTAAAACACAATATGAAATACTGTAAAACCATTGCAGATAGTCTCCTACTATCTGCAGATCATATCCTCTGATCTCCTTCAGATTGTCTCTCTCATCGTCTCCTCATATCTCATCATGATCACCTTTCTCTTATATCTTCTCTGGATCGCTTTTCTCTCATATCTCCTCCAGATCGCCTCTCTCTCATCTCTCCGCATGGGAGAGCACTGCATCGCTTTCAGATCCGCGCAATCAAGAACCCGTCGGAGAGGAGGCCGCCAGAGGAGAGACCGTTGGATTGAAAGGATTGAGGAGACGAGAATGCAACGACAAGAAAGGTGAGAGCAGGAATTAGGAGAGAGAGAGAGAGGCGTGATCTCTCTAATCTGATGGAAAGAAAGGAGGAGAGGAGAGACATCAGAAATTTACTAGAAAATAATAGGGGAAAGTTTTTACATAAGATAGTTTGGGAGAACGGTTAGAATCATTAGAAGACTGATCTAGAAATAACTTGAGTAAAAACCGAGTACAGAACTATGAGTATAGAAACATTTTCTCTTAATTAAGGCCTTTGCAAATTATGAATCAAAAGCAGCAAAAAACATCCCTCATGGAGTGGACACACACACTGTACATGTACTTTGTTTAATAACGATGAGTTAGAGAATGCCATAAAAATGAACAGTGTCTGTGATAAATGACGATAATTATATTCCATGCATATATTTCCGAAGATAACTATTTCCGAAAACTTACACACAGCAGGATTAGTTAATTTTTTTGCCCGTTTTTAGTACACAGATTCTTGTAGTGATAAATAAATTAAAATATAATTAATCAATCCGGCCGAGATTCGTATAAGTGATCAGGTCAGGTTGAAGGAAAATATAAAATAAGATCGACATGATCTAATCCGACTCGATCATTTGACATCCCTATCTCAATTGTTGTTTGAAAGATTATTAGTTTGTCTGTTTGTCAAAGTCACAGAGCAATAGTAACTTGAGCTTATAATATATATTCCCTGTTCAAATGTCTCTATATCGTATTAGACGTACAAAGGCCTATCTATTTTTGTGTCAGAACTGCAATTAAACCAAGTTAAACATTGTAGAAAGTTAATTCTAACTTCCAATAAAAAAATTATTCCAAGTTAACATTTTTCCCAACAAATTAACTTCAAGTAATCTAACTATTTTGTAAATACTATTTGATATATACAAAGATTCTTTCATTCAGATTTTGAACTTACAATTTCACAATTAGAAAAGCATTTTTTTTTTGCCACTAAATTAAATGCTGGTCCTTCTCGTTTGTTAATGTCGTACCAAAGATAGATACAAGCTCCTGTTACCCCCGTGTCGCAGTTGTCTTTACCTCTCAAAATATTCTATTTGGAGTTGCCTTTCCAAATCAAGCCGCTGTACACCGGTCATGCGCCTTGTCAAACTCACACAACCTTTCTTTATCCTTTAATTTTGGAATTTAGACGATTGCATTAACTAAAAAATCTATGGATTGCTATCGAACAACACATCAAAATAGTTGAAACTGATCTACCTCACGAGTAATATGTCAAATTTATAATTTTTCGAACTAGTTTTCTATAAAGTCAAGCGTTAAAAAAATAATAAAAAATAAACTCATTAAAATAAACTTATAAAACCATCTTTGTTTTTACCATTTGACTTCATATATACTAAATTAGTACAATAATTTAAAATTTTCGCAAGTAAGTACATAATTCATGAAGTAGATCAGTTTCAACAGTTTAGATGTGTTGTTTGAAGTCAATCCAATAGATTATTAAATTAAGCTCACAAAAAAGACTTAGTGAGCTTAAGAACACCTCAGTTGTACTCTATATTACCAATTCACTTGTCTCCATATTGTATTTCACGTACTAAGGCCTATCAATTTTTGTGCCAAAAGTACAATTAAACTAAGTTAAACATTGCAGCAAGTTAATTCTAGCTTCCAGTAAAAAAATTCGTCTAAGTTAACATTTTTTTCAACAAATTAAGTTCAAGTCATATAACTATTTAATATTTAAAAGAAATTTTTTCATTTAATTTTGAACTTGCAATCTCTTATACCGAGACCAATTTTATTAGCACTAGATTAAATGCTGGTCCTTCCCATTTGTTAATGTTGTACTAAAGATAGATACAAGCTGCTGTTGCCTCCGTGTCGTAGTTGTCTTTCCCTCTCAAAATATTTTATTTGTAGTTGCCTTTCCAAATCAAGCCGCTGCTGCACACCGGTCATGCACCCTGTAAGACACACACAACCTTTGTTGATCCTTTAATTTTGGTAATTAGATGATTGCATTAACTAAAAAAATCTATGAATTGCCATCCAACAACACATTCAAATTATTGAAACCGATCTACTTCATGAGTGATGCATTAACATATCAAATTTATAATTTTTTGAACTAATTTAGTATACAGTCGGAGAACTAGTCTTTGGTCTAGTGGCTAAGGCACATGGTCTCTATGTGAAAGGTCATGAGTTTGAAATTCAGATAGGGAATTTTTTTTTATATAATAACAAAAGTATTAAATAGTTGGGTGGCTTGACCTCTAACCTTTACTCAAAAAATTTAGTATACAGTCAAGTGTTAAAAAAATAATAAAAAATAAACTCATTTAAATAAACTTATAAATCATTTTTTTTACCATTTGACTTCATACTAAATTAGTTCAATAATTTAAAATTTTGACATGTAAACACATAATTCATGATGTAGATCAATTTCAACAGTATGGATGCGTCGTTTGACGTCAATCCGATATATTTTTGAATTAAACTTAGGAAAGGACTTAGTAAGCTTAAGAAGACCTTAGTTCTACTCAATATTACCTATTCTCTCCTCTATATATTGTATTTCACGTACAAAGGCCTATCTATTTTTGTGTAAAAACTGCAATTAAACCAAGTTAAATATTGAGGCAAGTTAATTCTAGCTTCCAATAAAAAAATTCTTCCAAGTTAACATGTTTTCCAACAAATTAAGATCAAGTGAACTATTTAATATTTACAACAGATTTTTTCATACAGATTTTGAACTTACAACCTCTCAAGAAGACATTTTTTTGCCACTAGATTAAATGCTGGTCCTTCCCATTTGTTAATGTTGTACCAAATATAGATACAAGCTGCTATTACCCTGTGTTGTTGTTGCCTTTCCAAATCAAGCCGTTGTTGCACACGGGTCAAGCATCCTGTTAGACTCACACAACTTTCTTTATCTGTTAATTTTAGTAATTAGACGATTGCATTAACTAAATAAATCTATCGGATTGCCTTCAAACAACACATTCAAACTGTTGAAACTGATCTACTTCACGAGTGATGCATTAACATGTCAAATATATCATTTTTGAACTAGTTTCGTATAAAGTCAAGATTTAAAACAATAATGAAAAATGAACTCATTAAAATAAACTTATAAATCATTTTTTTTTTTTTTACCGTTTCACTTCACACTAAATTAGTTCAATAACTTAAAATGTTGACAAGTAAGCACATAATTCATGAAGTAGCTAGATAAGTTTCAACGGTTTGGATGCCTCGTTTGAAGTCAATCTGATAGATTTTTGAATTAAACTTACAAAAGGATTTGGTAAGCTTAAGAACACCTCAGTTCTACTCTATATTCCCCATTCACTTGTCTCTATATCACTCATTCACTTGTCTCTATATCGTATTTCACGTACAAAGACCTATCTATTTTTTTTTTTGTGCCAAAACTGCAATTAAACCAAGTTAAACATTGCAGCAAGTTAATTCTAGCTTCCAATAAAATTATCCAAGTTTCCAATAAATTAATAAATTAAGTTACTTGTAACTATTTAATTAATATTTATAAGAGATTAATTCTTTTATTCAGATTTTTAATTTACAACCTCTCACAAAGAAAGTATTTTTGTTGCCACTAGATTAAATGTTGGTTCTTCCTAGAGAAGGAAATTTGTCACGGCATGACTAGTCACGTCACGTGTGTCGATTACGTGACGTGACTCGCGTGACGCGTGATATGATCATTCGCGTGACGTGACCATATTCCAGTGAAAATATACGTCACGTCACGTCATGGTATGAAACATAGAGTATCCAACTTTTTTTTATATGTATAGAGTATTCAGATTTTTATTTTAGTGTAAGTTCAGTGATATTGGTACACATGTAGTACTGATTTTTATTTTATTTAGTTTAGTCTAATATATGTTTATAATTTGAATTTTTAAAGTAATGTTAGATGCAATATTTCCTAAAAAAAAATCTTTACAATATTATTTACTTATTTTAGAATTTTTATATTTTTTTTTTCTAGATTTTCAACAATTTAAATTAAAATATAAAAAAAATTTGACATGACTAATTTACGTCACAACACGTCATGTCACGTGTGGTTGCAGCGTGACGACGCGTGACGTGACCATCTTTCACCATTTTGGTCACGTCACGTGAAATAAAAAAGTTGATCAAGTCACGTCACCAAATCACAGCATGTTTGTCACGTCACGTCACGGTGTGTCACGCATTTCCTTCTCTACTTCTTTCCATTTGTTAATATAATACGATAAATAGAGACAAGGTGATGTTTCCCACGTGTTGTAGTTGCCTTTCCCTCTCAAAATATTAATTCTATTTGTAGTTGCCTTTCCAAATCAAGCAGATGTCAGATTCACACAACCTTTCTTTATCTGCTGTTGCACACAGGTCACGCTGTTGCATCAGTGTTGAGTGATGTTTAATTTCACTATATATCAGTCCTGCTATACAACCCTCCGATCAATCCTTAATGGTCCAGATCGCTAGATTGTTGCTTAAGGCCTTTACAAATTAGGAATTAAAAGCAGCAAATAACATCCCTCATGGAGTGCACACACACATACACTGTACATGTACTTCGTTTTTTTATTGATGATCAGATCGATTGCAATTAAACTGAATAGTGTCGGTGATAAATGACGATAATTAATATTTTCCCAAAGATAGCTATCTCCCACGATTTACATACCAAATTAGTCATTTTTTGGGGATGAGGTTTGGTCCAAATGGCTTTGGACCGGACACTGTTTAAAGCCTCTAAAAATCGTACGATTAAAGTCCAAACAGTCGATTCGAACCACTTAACATGATTTTCATATTAAAATGTGTTGAGAGACCAAATTTTATATTTTTTGGAAATTTTTTACTATTTTTTTAGATACGTACAAAATTATTGTTTCTGAACGGTTCAAAAAGAATGATTTTTGTACATAATAGTAAAAAAATTTCAAAAAATATAAAATTTGATCTCTAAGCACATTTTAATATGAAAATCATGTTCAACGGTTTTGATCGACTGTTTGGACTTCAATTGTACGATTTTTAGAGGTTTTAGACAGTGTCCGGTCCAAAGCCATTTGGAACAAATCTTATTCCAAAAAAAATATATATATATATATATATATATATATATATAGAGAGAGAGAGAGAGAGAGAGAGAGAGAGAAATTAATTATTGTAGTTTCCTCGCAAAAAATTAGAGATCTACAATACTAACCATTAATCACCACCTCTATTTTTTTTTGGGGGGGGGGGTTTGCCGCCATTGGTCGATACTAAGCATCGACACTTAACCTTGATCGAAGCAATATTTTGATTTTTTTTCTTTTCATATTGTGAGATCACCTCCAAATCCAACGAATGCACACCATTTTGATCCAAGTTAGACATTCACAATTCAAATTAAGAAATTAGAAAAGTCTGATGCATGGATCGATATCTTTAATTAGCCATCAAACTAAAGAATGATCCCTTAATTATAAAATAAATATGTTCAGAAAGTTCATTTGTTTATTAGTATCAATTATTATTGCCTACGACGCAATGATTTTGGGGTTTAAATAGTACCAAGTTGATACTCCATATATATGTACTATATATATAATGCATTTGCTAATTCAGTCAAGCCCATTAAACGAAATGATTTCCATATATCTCTTGCTCTCCATCTTACTGCTGCTCTTCATCAAAGCCAAATTAACCAATGCAAAATACTGTCATGGACTCCCTCCTGGCCCATGGACCCTCCCCATTATAGGAAGCCTACACCATTTTATTCGCTCCGGCCTCCCTCATTGTGCACTTAGAAACCTGTCAAAGCGGTACGGTCCTGTCATGTTTCTTCAAATAGGCGAAAGGCCAACCGTCATAATTTCATCAAGAGAAGGAGCCCGTATGATCTTCAAAACCCATGAGGCAACGTTCCGCAATCGCCCTGATAATCTCTCCATAAAAATATTGTCCTATGGGGTAAACGACGTGGTATTTTTATCATACGGTGAACACTGGAGAGAGATCCGCAGGATCCTCACATCAGAGTTGCTAAGCCTTAAACGGGTCCAATCCTTCAGGTCCATACGTGAAGAGGAGGTATTGGACTTGATCCAAGTGATTACACTAATGTCGTCCTGCAGACAAACTGTTAATCTTAGTGAAATAATGCCTGAAATGGTGAATAAAGTGTCAGTAAGAGCCGTCACAGGAAAAAAGTACAACGAGGAAAAATATGATTCAATGGTGAACAAATTCCATCTGTCTGGTGTGTTATCATCAGGATTCAGTATGGTAGACCTGTTCCCGTCATCCCGTGTCATTAGGCTGATCAGTGGGCATATGCGCAAGGTTGAGGAGTGCCATCTGGCTATCAATCAACTACTAGAAAGTATGATACAAGAACATCAAGGAAGTGCGGTCAACGGAGAGGTGGAGTGTTTGCTTAGTGTTGTTCTAAGACTTCATGCGGAGAACTCAATTAGCATGGACACTGCCAAAGCAATTCTCTTTGTAAGCCTTCTCAAAATAATTATTTCTTTCATTAACATCCGGCTCTTTTCTGCTAATTTTAAATTAAATATTTTGTTTGCTGTTTTATAGGATGCTTTCTTTGCTGGAACCGATACAACAATTGCACTTTTGGAGTGGGTCATGAGTGAGTTAGTCAGAAATCCAATAGCTATGAAGAAGGCCCAGGATGAGGTGAGGCGACTCCAAGGCTGTAAATTCATAACCGAACTTGACCTTCCCAAGCTTGACTTCTTACATGTTGTTGTTAAAGAGACATTGAGATTACATCCGGCGGTTGCACTAATCCCACGGGTGTGTCAAGAGACATTTAAAATCTTGGGCCATGAAATTTCCAAGGGGAGTACAGTGCTTGTAAATGCGTGGGCTATTGGTATATAACTATATATCTTCTTTAAATGACTAATACTATTTAACATGTCAGATTAAAATATTTCTGATTAAAGCAATTAATAGTATAGACTGCTCATCAATTGATTATGTATGTACATTTACAGGAAGGGACTCAAAGTACTGGAAAGATGCAGAGGAGTTCAAGCCAGAGCGGTTTTTGGAGGGAAACAGTGACAGTGCAGATTTGAAAGAAACTGATTTTGAGTTCTTTCCATTTGGTGCTGGGCGTAGGAATTGTCCTGGTAAATCCTTCTCTTGGGTGATTGTTGAGCTGACTGTGGCAAACCTTCTGTATTATTTCAATTGGGAGCTTCCTTTTGGGTTGAAGCCTCATGAACTGGACATGACTGAAACTATTGGAATAATTGCAAAAAGGAAGTCTCCTCTTTTGCTGCATGCAGTGCCTCATAGTAGTGGTTAAATCACTGCAGTTGATATTTCTCTGATTGCATCAACTTGAAATTTATATTGGCTATTCGAATATAGGTTATTTGAATTTTATATTGGCTATTTATATTGGGTATTTGAGTCAAAGTTATGCTATGCAGTTAAGGGTTTGAGAAACTTTATTTTAACTTGTGTGGTGTTGAATTTGCGGAATAATGACAGTGAAATGATGATTGTAATTTCTTATTATCAATCTGAGTAATTACTGTTTACAGTGGTGCTTATATAGCAAAAGAGAAAAAAGAGCTGTTGAGATTTCTAACGGTTGCCTACTTCTGTACTGTTGTTTATGATTTCTAAAAATGGAAAAAGATTGAGTAACTTTATATACATTTATAGTTGCTCTCTTTTATTCCTAAAATAGCCTATGATGAACTAAAATCCTTAATGGATCTTTGAGGCTATTATTAGTCTCTAATCTTCTTTGTTTTCAACACTCCCCCTCAAGTTAGACGTGTAGATATCAATCAACCCTAACTTGCCTATATTTTCTTCAAATGATTTCGGATCTAAGCCTTTTGTAAAGACATCTGCCAATTGGTCTCCGCTTCTAACGAATGGAGTCTCAATTTCTTTTGCTTGAATTTTTCCTCTAATAAAATGGCAATCAACCTTGATGTGTTTAGTTCTCTCATGAAACACCGGGTTGGATGCTATATGTCGTGCCGATTGGTTATCGCAAAACATTTGCATTGGTGCTTGAATTTGAATTCCAAAATCCGAAAAGAGTTGCTTAATCCATGTCAACTAGCTTGCGGTGGACGCCATGGCACGATATTCTGCTTCGGCACTTGATCGTGCCACGACGTTTTGTTTCTTGCTTTTCCATGTGACTAAATCCGCTTACAAATGTACAAAAGCCGGTTGTCGATTTTCTATCGAAGCTCCCGGCCCAATCTGCATCGGAATAGCCACACACATTGTTAGAATTGTTATTTTTCATGCAAATTCCTTTTCCGGGTGTTCCCTTTAAATATTTTAGAATTCTATTTATTGCCTCTAAATGTGGTGTTCTTGGTGAATGCATAAACCTACTAATTTGACTTACGGAAAAAGAAATTTCTGGACGAGTTACGGTTAGGTATATCAATTTTCCTACAAGTCTTTGATATTGATTTACATCTTCTAAAGGTTCACCATCTTCGGTATTTAATTTGTATCTACCGTCTATTGGTGTTGAGACCGGTTTGCATCCTATCTTACCGGTTTCTTTTAACAAATCTAATATATATTTTCTTTGAGAGATAAATAACCCTTTCTTGGAATAAGCTATTTCTATACCTAAAAAATACTTCAAATAACCTAGATCCTTAATGTCAAATTTTTCTCTCAATTGAAATTTTATTCTTAGAATTTCTTCTGGATTATTTCCGGTGATTATAAGGTCATCAACATATACTAGTACAATAGTAGTGTTAACTCCTATATTTTTAACAAATAAGGAATGATCGGCATTGCTAATTTTAAAATTACAAGAAATTAAATAAAAGCTTAGTTTGCCATATCATGCCCTTGAAGATTGCTTTAATCCGTAAATTGACTTCTTCAATTTGCAAACTAAAGCTTGATCGTTATCTTTTTCATGACCGGGTGATAAAGTCATGTATACTTCTTCCTCAAGTGTTCCTTGAAGAAAAGCGTTCTTGACATCTATTTGGTAAAGTTTCCAATTTTGGTTTACCGCAATTGAAAATAAAATTCTTACGGTATTCATTTTGGCAACGGGTGCAAAAGTTTCATAGTAATCTATACCATAGGTTTGTGTGTATCCTTTGGCAACCAAGCGAGCTTTATACCGTTCTATCGTACCATCGCTATTATATTTAATTTTATATACCCATCTACATCCTACGGATTTTTTATTTTGTGGTAATTGTACAATTACCCATCTCTAGAAATGTGAATTTTTTTGTTAATTGGATCATAACATTTATAACCCTTTTTTTGTGATGAATATAAAAAAAAAATAGTTTTAATTGACGTATAATCCAATTTATTTTGTTTGTTCTTATATACATAACATGTGCATCCAAATATTCTCAAATGGTCTATTTTTATTTTTCTTTGATAAAGGATCTCCAATGGACTCTTATAATTTAAATTTGCACTTGGTAGCCTATTTTAGATTTGTTGAGGTGAGAACGGCATCCGACCAAAATGTTTTGGGAACATTGTTTTGAAATAAAATTACCCGGGTCATTTCAAGTAAGTGTCGGTTTTTTCTTTCCGACACTCCATTTTGTTCGGGTGTATATACACAAGTAGTTTGATGTAAAATACCTCTTTGTTTAAAAAAGTTTGAAAATTTTTGATTTATAATTCCGTCCCATTGTCGGATCTAAAAATCTTAATTTTTGCATCAAATTGATTTTCTATAAAATTATAGAATTCTTGAAAATGTGAAAAAACCTCACTTTTATTTTTTAGTAAATATATCCAAGTTGTACGAGAAAAATCATCAATAAAGAGAACAAAATATTTGTATCCATTGAACGAATCAATAGGGGCCGGGCCCCATACATCCGAATGAATTAGATCAAAAGGTTTTTCACTCTTACAATTTGATGAATAAAACGGTAATCTAGTGTGTTTTCCTAATTGACATACTTCACAACTACTACAATCTATTTTTGAAAAATTAAAAATACACTTTAGAATTTTATCGGAAGGATGCCCAATTCTTCTATGCCAAAGAGTGCTTAAATCTTTTTGTCTCTTGACATTAAGATTAATTTTTTCGCAATTCAAAATATAGAGTCCATTTTCCATGTATCCTTCACCAATCATTCTCTTGGTTATCCATTCCTGAAAAATCACATTTTTTGGTGAAAAAATAGCTTCACATTTTAATTCGCTTGTGATTTTACTAATGGATAATAAGTTGGATGAGCAATTCTCTACATACAAGACATTTGATAATTCTTTGGACAATATGTTAATTGTACCCATTCCTATAATTTTCATTTTTTCACCATTGGCAACCGATATAAATTGGTCAATTTTGCATAATTCAAAATTATTTAACAATTTTTTATTACCGGTCATATGGTCGGTTGCACCCGAATCTAAGATCCAATTTGATGTTTTTAAATTATAGATAAGATTGGCTGCCATACCACTGATTTTTGAAGAATTTTTCTGTAGCAACACGGATAACTGCTCAAGGATTAGCTTCACTGGATCATTGGATCCCTTTGAGTTTGAGTCAGCGCCAGAATTAAACCCAACAGCGTTGCTTGAGCTTGGGTCCATCTGAGCCACATATCCCTTCTTCTCCCCTTTTCTTTCATCCCGCTCTCCCTGTCTCCTTTCGCCGCCCTTGTTAAAACCACCATCTCTCTTGCGATTTGGCCGGCGATGCGGGTAGAGGAACCAGCAGCCCTCTCTTTTGTGCCCCTCTCTTCTACAGTGGTCGCACTTAGGTGCTTGGTCCCCCCGCGGTTCAAACCTCGAGCTTGGATTAGGGTTTGGTTTGTTGAAAGCAAAGGCCTTTGCTTCTGGGTTTTCGATTGGTTGAGAGTTCATAACTAATCTCCGTGATTCCTCTCTCCTTACCATCGCAGCTACCTCATTGTATGACGGAAGTTCGGGTGATAAGAGGATTTGAGACCTAATCGGTTCGTAACTCTGATCTAGGAGAGTAAGAAACCGAAAAATCTCATCTTGTTCCTCTCTTTTTCGAATTTCATTGATATCGGCTGTGGGTGGCCTATAAACCCTGAGTTCATCCTTGATTTTTGGAGTTGACTTAACATTTCGGTAATTGATTGGGTTTTAACGAGAGTTACCTTTTCTTGAAGCTGATATATATGAGAATAATTGTTTTGTTGACCATACAATTGTTTGGCTTTATCCCAAATTTCTTTAGCCGAATCTTGATATACGAAGAGATCATATACCGTGGGATTCATGGCTGCTAGCAACCAACTTACCACTTGGTGATCATTAGTTGTCCATTCAGCTATAGACGTCTTCTCATCGTCACTAGGTCTCCCTGTGATTGCTGGCTTTGGCTTCTTTTTTTCACCTGTGACATAAGCCAATTTCCCTCTGCCACTGAGACTGAAGGCAGCAGCTCTGACCCAGGTGAGATAGTTATTGCCATTTAGTGGTGCTCCTGTGAGCTTTTCCAGTGAATATGACATACTGGTTTTTGGATTTTTTTTTTTGCTGATTTGGGCTACTGGTGCTGAAACAGTGCCTCTTTGCTGATTTGGATTTTGAGTGACTGCTTGCAGATTTTTTTTTTCTGCTCAGTTCTTTGGTGGCCTCTTGGTGGCTCTTGTTTGTTTGATGTTGGATCAGTGCTCTGATACCATGTTGAATTTGCGGAATAATGACAGTGAAATGATGATTGTAATTTCTTATTATCAATCTGAGTAATTACTGTTTACAGTGGTGCTTATATAGCAAAACAGAAAAAAGAGCTGTTGAGATTTCTAATGGTTGCCTACTTCTGTACTGTTGCTTATGATTTCTAAAAATGAAAAAAGATTGAGTAACTTTATATACATTTATAGTTGTTCTCTTTTATTCCTAAAATAGCCTATGATGAACTAAAATCCTTAATGGATCTTTGAGGCTATTATTAGTCTCTAATCTTCTTTGTTTTCAACATATGGTTTGGTAAAATAAATGTTTTTAATTCTGATGTTTGCAATGCATGTATAATATTTATATAGAAGTTGGCTAATATACAATCGATTGTTCGAGGAGTTCAAGCCAGAGCGGTATTCAGTGGGAAACAATGACAGTGTAGATTTGAAAGAAATGGATATCGGGTTCTTTCCATTCGGTGCTGGTTGTAGGAAATGTATAATATTTATATAGAAGTTTGGTATTAGTTGGGCTGACAGTGGCAAATCTTCTGTATCATTTCAATTGGGAGCATCCTTTTGGCTTGAAGCCTCATGAACTGGACATGACCGAGACTAGAGGAGTAACTACAAAAAGGAAGTCTCCTCTTTTGTTGTGCGCAGTGCCTCATAGTAGTGGTTAAATCACCGTACATGTGCTTTCTCTGCTTGCATCAACCTGAATTTTGTATTGGTTATTTATGTTGGCTATTTGAATCTATCTTATGCTATGAAGTTAAGGGTTCGAGTGAGAAACTTTATTGTAACTTGTTTGTTTTGATAAAAATAAGCGTCTTTAATTCTGATGTTTGGAATTCATGTATAATACATATATAGTTTTTGATGGATGTAATGCGTAAAATAGAGTGATCAGAAGCTTGCTAAATCATCTTTGCTTCAATCAAGTACAATCATGATCAATAGATGGTTAGGTTCGTTGTATCTGGTATTACACTCTCCTATGTATGTGTAATTGACTCACAGGCCACATCGTGGAAAATCCAGTCACCCTAACTCAGACAGACTCCATTTTCAATCCTTCCACAAAAAGCGGGCACTATTACAGAAAAACACTTCGCCGTCAGTTCAAATTGCTATTCGTCATCAATTGCTGAACCAATTTATATTGCCCTGATAGTAAAGATATACACATACGCCATCAATTGCCCTCAGTTCAAAGATCCGATAGACAATGTTGACTACTCAATGCCATTTCTTGCGCTTTGCAACCAATGGCAAATGTTATTAGCACCGTCTGTTGGATTTATCAACCGATGGAAAAAGTGTCTTATACCATATGTTTTGTTTGATTTGGTGTTTGGCAGGTCCTAGTTTTCCTTATGTTATTATTTTTTAGCCATTGATGATGATTTATATATTCTGGCTAATACGCTTATATAAGAAGTTCAACACCATCTTCTTATAAGTCCATATTGTGTTTTTCAAAGTTCAAATAGTACTAGTCAATCCGAACTGTTCAATATGATATCAATATTAAAATGTGTTTTGAGACCAAATTTTACATTTTTGGAAACTTTTCTTACTATTTTTTTTAAATAGGTAGAAAATTCATTGATTCAAGAGTAAAGATATCATGCAGCAAAGATAATATTAACCATGCAGCTATATATGCAACGTAAGCTATGCAATCGAGCTTTCAAAAATCACACCCAATGGTTGTGTATATGACCAAAAACCAGCAGCATATTTCATACAGAGATAAACCCCCACTTAAGTACTAGTATCAGTCAACTTACAACACATATAATAATTGTTTTAGTACCCACAACAATATATATCGTATGTATCAAAAATCACCCCCAAGTTTAATTCCAAGCACCTCAATCTATAAACCAATCTAAGAAGTACCCACTAGTACAGAAAACTCCTATACCGACTCTCAAGCACTGACTGTTTTTGTATGTAACAGTCGGTATAGAGACTGCATGGCAAAATCATAAATAAGAACTACTTCAACACTGGCTGTTCAATTGTCAACGACCGTCAGAGAACCAATACCGACTGTTTTTTAAAAAAACAGTCAGTGTTGCTCATATCCTACACCGACTATTTTATTAATAAAACCGTCAGTGTTGAGGAGCCCACCAACACCGACTGTTTTTCTTAAAAACAGTCGGTGCTGCTCAACCCTACACCGACTGTTTTATTAATAAAGTCGTCAGTGTTTGAGCTGTAACTAACACTGACTGGTTTTAAAAAAAAACAGTCGGTGTTGCTCACACCCTACACCGACTCTTTTATTAACAAAACCGTCAGTGTTGTGCAGTTACTAACACTGACTGTTTTTAAAAAAAAAAACAGTCGGTGTTGATCATGTCCTGCGCGCGTTTCTCTATTTCGATCAGCCGCCAAGTCTTTCTAAATTTCATTTCCCTCTTCGTAATTTAGATTTCCCTTCGAGATAAACCTCTCAACTTCTTTCTCTGCTCAAAACATTTCATTTTCTGTCTCTCCGCCTCCACTCAGCCTCTTTGAGACAAACCCTAAGACCCTCCACCCCACTCAGCCTCTGCTCAGCCCCGCTCAGCCCCGCTCAGCCCCGCTCAGCCCCGCTCAGCCTCGGCTCAGCCCCGCTCAGTCTCGGCTCAGCCCCCCGCTCCACTTCCGCTCAGCCCCGCTCATCCTTCTCTCCGCCTAGTGAAGAATATCGCTTCTTCGTTGCCACTAGTGACCCCGAGAAGCCTAGAGCTCCCAAGTACATAATTTTTCTTCTGTCTGTTTATACATATCTACATTAATACTTTCTTTTACTTGGCCTTAATTTCTGCTCAATCAATTAATTAGTAGTTCTAATTCTGCTTGATGGTTATTATTAAAAAATAATCAACAGAAAAAAAAAGAAACTCATCTTCACATCGTTCTCGTCATTTGCTCTCTAAACAAAAAAATTCTGCTTGTATATTAGTTTCATAATTCGTACAATTTTAGGTGTAATTATATGATTACCATATTATTCAAGCCCATTCCACTACTGTATAAGCAATTTAGCACCCATGGTTCTGTACCATATCAGTTCCCTACAGATAAACAGTTTTTACTTGTATCAGTGTGTTTCTGATGTAAAAGTTCTTTAAGAATTATTTCAGGAGAATTGGTACAAGTGTAAATGTAATTATAAAGAGCATGAGAGGGACACATCTAAAAGACCCCCTTTCTTATAATGGGTTTTATATTACCAAGAATGCTGCCAGATGTAAAAAATCTTGACTGAGGTCAAAGTCCTTACATTTCTTCATTTTCTTTTATCCTTTTTCATTTTTACATTAGTACTTTGCATCAGTGCTAAAATCAAATGTATTTCAACTTAATACTTCGTAAATGATTGGTATTGTTCTGAAATCTAACAAAAATGAGCATATTCTTTTTTCTTTTTTTTGTGTATTCATTTGTTCTCTGCTTTTGAATTTGGTCAGCATCTCCATTTAATAGTACCAACCAGTGCACCAATATGCATTTTCTTCAGTATGCATGCGAGGTGTTATGTGGACCTCTAGCCATTTAATTATGAAACGTAAGTTGCACAACTTGTGTTCTTTTTTAAAATTGTTAATTTGCACTACAGCATAATCCTCAATTTTCAGTGATAAGTTATTTTTTAACTTTTATTAATCCTTTTTAACCTAAGTAATGTACTTTTCGAGTTTGTATATTTCACCCTTTAGTTTTTATTATGTGTTGAACTAAAACTTTTCAATTTAATCTATAAGTTGTATTCTGCTATTTTTCTTCTATCAGTGCATATTTTTCTTCTATTTTTATAACATTTATTGTCATGTGTTCTATTTAACTTTGTATCAGTGTTGCTGCATTTTTTTAAAGAGTGAGCAATACATATTTTTGTATCATTGCATATCATTGATTCTCTAGCTCCAAAGGAACCAATTTACGACATCACGTTGCCATTTAAAGAGTGAGCAATACATCTAACATTTAATCTAATTTCATTTACTTACAATGAACGTAATATTTGTTGGTAATTACTAATTAATTCATTGACGTTTAATAAATTTCAGCATTTTTGAATCTTATGTGGAGGCCGGAGGAGTGCACAAGGAGGGATCAACGGAATATGAGTGGAAATACATCAAGGTGTGAACTCGTACACTTGAATTTTAATTTAACTCTTAATTTGTTTCAAATTCTTTTACAACACTAATATTTGAATAGTTCTCTTCATATAGTCAAATATTAACTCCCTGGCCCGTTCTGCATGTACCAACCAGTGTTACCAGTATTAACCAAGTATTGCTGGATCATTACCTTTTAGCCTACTGGCCATAGGACAATTTTTATTCATTTTTTAATTCTAAGCATTATAGGTGTAGCACATAGACATCAAGTTCCCGTTGAAATAGAATCTCATTTTTTTGCTAAATATGCTAGTCAGCTCCAATACGTATCAGCAGTGTGTGGTGACACAGTTTTACAAGTTTTCAGTTTTTTTTTATAACTATGTCTCGTCAACCCTAGCTTGAGTTGACCTCATCTTTTCAAATTAAGGAAACAAAATTCTAATGAGCATCTAGTTTTATTTCCTTGCTGTCTAGAAAAGCACCTATCTGAAATTGTCTTTGGGTTGTAGCTACATAGTGTTAATTATTCATTTTTACTTAAATGGAACATTACAAGAGCCCTAGGCAACAAGGTGGCAAGGTGTGTGGATTTTACGTCATGAAACACATGCAAGACCTAGTCACTACGCAATTTGATATTTTTCCTAATGTATGTATTTTATATTTGAACTTGATTCATTTTTCATATAACTTGGATAAAATTAACTTCCTCAATTTGTATTCATGCAGTGTGATTTACCGACAGAAAAATATACGCCGACGCAACTTCATGTAATAACACGACAGTGGTGTCCATTTTTCTTGGACAACTTCTAAACTATTTATAAGAAATGCAATGTTGTTAACTTCATATGTATATTTTGTAAGTGTTTTATGTAAATTTTGTTATAGTGTATTTTTTTGTGAATGAAATATAAGTAGTGTTTATATTGTATTGTCTTTTGTTTGTGTTGCTCAAATTATTTGCATGATATTTTATTTAATTTAGATGAATGTTGAATAGTAATATATTGCTAGCAAAAATATGGAGGCTAGCCCCGATACAAATAGAACCATGCCAAAATTTTATGCAAACACCGGCTGTTTTTATCACTAATTATTGACTGTTTTTTAGAACTACACCGACTGTTTTTTAAAAAACAGTCGGTGTAGGTGCCCAACACTGACGGTTTTTTTTAAGAAAACAGTTAGTGTAGGTGCCCAACACCAACGGTTTTTTAAAGAAAACAGTCGGTGTAGGTGTGCAACACCGACGGTTTATTTGAACAGTTAGTGTTGAATGTCTACGCTGACTATTATTTACCAGCCAGTAAAGAATACCTATACTGGCGGTGCCATCATTGACGCCTCAATAACAGTCAGTATAGGGATTTTTTAACAGTCAGTTAAAGTGTTTTTCGTACTAGTGACCTACACAATTTCTGACGAAGCTCATGCAACATTTCCTCCGATTACTCTGTCGGTAAACGAGACTGCATGAATATTATGAAAATATACTAATGACATGTATAAGAAGTTAAAATTAGTACATAATAGAAACAAATTGACATACATTTGGAAAAGACCATGCAAAACAAGTGATTATCATCTCCATGATCTTCATTACATAATAACCACACTACATGTCAGATAGTTACTGGGGGCGGTTGAAAAATAAATATTTTTAAAATAAAAATACCATCACTAACGATTCTTCATGGAAAAATCATATATGAGTACATTGGTGAGGATACTCATCAGTGGCGGTTATTAATAAATATATAAATTATAAATTTGTTCTCAAACTTGGCCTCGGTCGACTGTATACTTAATTACCAAAATCTAACTTTCCTTCATTTTCATGATTGGAATTTATTATGATCAATGAGAGTAACTGAATATTTAGGCTATTTCGCAACAGCAAAGTACGTAGCACATTTACTCATTTAATGATATATAGAGCAAGGGTTCCGCTCCAGACAGACCATAATAATTTTATATTAATAAGAATAATTAATCAGATGGATTCAAGACTGCACATGAAATTGAGTGATGTGATGTGCTCAGTTTTTTTTTGTCTTAATGTGTAGATCTTAGTTGAATTTTTTTTTTGTCTTAAAATAAATACATTTGTATTACAAATGAATACTATCGGACGATTTTGTGGTCCGCATTTTTTTTGCGCGATTAACGCGTTTTCTCAGCCGTTTATGCGTTTTTTTGTCATTTAGTGTGATTAACGGTTTTTATCCGGAAGACGTTTCACGTGGAACAGCTAGGTGGACTCTAAAATAAATACTAACATCCAAGATCCAACCAACATAAATTAATGCATGCTTTTAATAAGCCCTACAAGCACATGCAAAGAATTAACAAGTTTAACATTTTACATTAACCGGTAGCTCAAGAATCCATCAATACTCATTAAATTTTGTATCCAACTTGCACCTAGAAATTAAGTCTGTTCTCAACAAGCAGCTATATGCAACGTAAAGTAACAGGAAAGAAAAGAAGGAGAGACATGAGAGAACAAAATTGCTAATCAATTCTGAAACAAGTAACAAGCGTTGATCAGACACAATCAGCTAGACTTTCTCTAATAAAATAATGTCATACGGAGTCTAGAACTCGAGATCTCCCTGTAAACATATAGGGATAAAGGGACATAAGCTCTAATTAATCCATGTCGGAGACCCCTCATCCTCTCTTCTCCATTTCGACATTCAACCCCATCTCGCATCCTCTCCTCCCATGTCTGATTCTCTCAAATCCTAGCTGCATGGTAACAGTACGTCTATTTGAGCGCTATATTTTTAACTTTCAAGCATTATTTATCTAATCTGTTTGTTCTTTTGAATTAGTGTGGGGTTGTTGCTCGTTAGCATAATAAAGGTAATTCTATATACATTTTATAATTTGTTAGATGATTTCAAAACCAACATTATAATTTACAAGGATTATCTTTTAAATCACTTTTGTCTTTTGAAATCGTGTGGCATTGTTGTCTGTTAGCATAATGAAGATTTTTTTTTGCATTTGAAATCAGTTTTATAACTTACTATAATTAATCAGAAACTTCAATTGCAGTTTTGAGATCTTAAAGGATGATTTTTTGCAATTCTGAGTGCACTGCCCACACTATTATATTTTCCTTCCCCTTCTATTTTTTTATATATTAATAATTTTGTTTTTAAATAAAAAAATTTACTCTCGAACATCTCATGATTCAAAAAATAAACTTCATATATTAAAAAAATTTAGCGCAAAATATTAAATATGACCCACTAATTTTTTTTTAATATTTTATAATTAATTGCTTCAATGTACAAGTTTGAGATTGTAATGTTACTTTGAATTTTGAAAAAGTAATACCAATTTTTAAAATAAATATTGGAAATAAAAATTAGAGAAGTCAAATTTAATATAACAAAAAAGTTTTAACTTAGAAATTAATATTACTAAAATTTTGAATGTTAAATATTCATATACCATATGACATAGAACTTAGATTATATTTCATTGTGGAGTAAAGTTAACATGGATAAATTGCTTACTCAATAATTATCATATTTTACAGCTCGTTTGATAGTTAGAGTAAAGACTTAATTTAGTCCGCAAGAAGTTGATGTTAGAAAATGAACCTCTTACTCATATTTTACAGCTCATTTAATAGTTTGAGTAAAGAGAATTTAATCCGCAAAGATATTGGAAAATGAACCTCTTACTTACATGCAGAGTAAGTGTACAGTAAAATAATCCACTTAGATAGAGAAATGATGATAATTAATATTTTTTCGAACATAACTATCTCCCAGGTTTTACACACCAAATTAGTCATTTTTTTGCATGTTTTTATTAGAGATTTATTAGTCATAAATAACTAAGAATATTTATTTGATATCTCTTCAGTATCTCTAAAATATCTGCACCTCATTTAGAGAACTTATATATATTATTGTCCTCACTTATTATTATTCTAATAATATATTAAATAGTCCCCACTAATTATTATTATAAAATTCCTGCATTACTCTTTCTTTATAATACCTACTAATTATATGGTCCTCCTTTTCTAGCTCCGCACTCGTCACCACGTCAACCTTCATATATATATATATATCTGAAAGACAAGGTATTAATACTTTGATGCGTAACTTGTTATGATCATTACTTATTTCTAGTCCACCATTCATTCCCACTTTAACCTTCTTCTAGAAGTAGTGGGAACCCTGTAACACCGCATCAACATTTCCAATCATTCCCATGACAATCTTTCTTTAACAAAAATAGTTGACTACATAAATATAAATACTTCATTATATTGGTATAAATACTTACAGTACTTGAAATTAATACTTTTAGTTGTCATCCAGTGTCATATGTAAAAATTACTTACAAGTATAGGTATAAATATTTGCATGACGAGATATAAATACGTGTATGATGATGAGCATAAAAGCACATCATTGTGGATTTTATTTGAAAGATAAAATTGTGTAGAAGACGTTCGTGATTTTCGATTCGCAAAATTTCTCACAAATCGTCAGAAATATGAACAAGATTGAACGGAAAAAGAAAATGAACCTCAAAAATCGTGTATGGTCCCCCAATATAATTTGAGTGGTTCCTCACATGCATTTATGGTGCGGGTACGTTTGAGAGATTTATTTGGAGAAAAAATTATTTACGTAAAAATTATACACCTCATATATATAAATACTTGTGTGCATAAGTATAAATGTAACATATATTCGGTGCTTCTAACTATTTATTTTTAAACTTATTTGGACTTATTTATAATATTAGAAAAAAATAAAAGTTTAAATTGTAAAAATTCAATATTATCACAATTCACAAATAAAGCCAACGTGACATATTTGAGTCACGCGGCTCCCATGCCTTTAACCACCAGTTTTGATCCTTTTTTCGTCCATGGCAACATGCTACAATTTGATAAATCATTTATTTAACCCTCCAGATGATATATAATTACTTCTTCATCAAAGCTAAAAATGAAATCCAATGAAAGAAAAAAAAAAAAAAAAAAAAAAAGAGGTGAATGATATTGGAGGAATTGAAAAAATATTTCGATATTGATATTGAAATTATGACTACGTTGCGTTGATTCTGAACAGTTATTGCAACTTGAATTGGATTTTTGAATTAATCGTTATCTGGTAATCAGACTTCTCTATAATGTGTTTTCATTTTATGTGGCTGAATTGAATATTTAAATTGAGTATTGGATTATGAGGATATATTTAATGAGATAACATGTCTGATGTTCGAATTTGATTTGTGAGATGTTATGATTGTGCGTTGTGAGAAATTATGAAATAATATGATTGTGTGAAATAAAATGATATGAATACAGTGTGACTTGTTTTATTGATAACTCAAACTCAGGTGCTATCTCCAATTAAATATGTAGGCATAATTTGATTTGAAATTATGTGAATTAATCTAGTCTGTTTGAATGATTGTTTACATAAGTCAATTATAGAGAAGCGCATCGTTAGATAACCGGTTATTAACTTTTGTACCTGACTTTGTATTGCTTATGTTTGCTATTTTTGTTGCGATGTAGGTTGACAGGACAACGGATGGATGTGAGAGTGCGTCTCTTGTCTCTACTCCCAGCCCGACGGTGGAGTCGGGACAATTGAAATTTCAGTAAAACAAGTCACATTGTATCCGTATAATTTCATTTCACATAAATATATCATTTCACAATTTCTCATAACATACAATTATATCATCTCACAAATCAAATTTGAACCTTTGACCCATTATCCTATTAAATATGCCGTCATATTCCAATACTCAATTTAACCACACAAAACAAAAAACACATATTATAGAAAAATTCAGTTATCTGATAGCTATTAATTCAGAAATTTAGTTTGAATTATAACGACTATTCAGAATCAATATGACGTAGTTGGAATATCAATATTAATATCAAAATATTTTTTCCACTTTCTCTAGTAGCATTCACCTTCTCTCTTATTTTTAATTGGATTTCCATTTTTAGCTTTGATGAAGAAGAAATGGAGTAATTATCATCAAGAGAGGTAAATAAATGGTACGTTCATCAAATTGTAGTATGTTGCCACGCAAAAAGAATCAAAATTGGTGGTTAAAGGCATGGGAGACGCGTGGCTCAAATATGCCACGTTGGCTTTATTTATGATAAGATTGAATTTTTACACTTTAAACGTTTTTTTTTCTAATATTATAAATAAGTCCAAATAAGTTAAATAAAGAAGAAGTTTTTTTTTTTTTTTTTGTTTGAAAAATAAAGAAGAAGTTAAAAGCACCGGATGTTGCAATAAATATAGCCATGCATATGTATTAATAATTTTAAAAAAATGAAGTACTGGAGAGTATCTGTGACCAAGTTAGTTATAGTAATTGTGGTGCAGTTACAATGTATATACTATAGTGTGGATACTGTTATTAACACCCAATAATTTAATTAAAATATAATTAATAAAATAATAATCAAATTATACAGGTACCTAGCTAGGATTGATTGAGAATTATAGATATAGAGACATTAATTAATTAATTAATTATTTAATTAATCAAACATTCACAATTTAAATTAAAATTTGGAAATTAGCAAAGTCTGATTGCTCGATATCAAGGTAGCCGAGCAATCGATCCTCAGCATCGCTTGCAGCCGGGGCTGCTATTAATTACTCGATATCTAAGTATCCACACTTAACCTCACAACAACATTTTATTTCTTGTTCACATTTCCGTTTTAGCTTGAACGGTGTATTTTTGGCACTAAGAGTTGTAATTAAATATTTTAGTATCAATATAATATATTTGTTGGCAGTAATTTGCGGTCAACTATAAAAAGTATTTTATTCCTTTTTATTTCTTGTTCTTCCATACTGTGAAATTACCTTCAACAATATACAACATTTTGTTCCAAGTCAAACATTCACATTTTAAATTAAGAAATTTACAAAGTCCGATGGATCGATATGATCTTTAACCATCACATTAAAGAATGATCCCTTAATTATAAAATTAAACTTGTTAATTAAGGAAGTTCATTTCTTTATTAGTATCAATTATTATTGCCTATGACCTAACGTTTTTGGGATTTTTTTTTTTTTAAACTTGATAGTGGCTACCAATATTGAATTTAGATGTAATTAGAACAACAATTTCTAAATAATTACATCAGAAAATTAAATCACATGTTTCTATGGTATGCCCCAGGCCCTGATACATTCTCCCTTTCTCACAAAACCTCATCCAAAGTTTGATATCTTCAATTACTCTACCCGCCACTTCCAGCTTGGAATTAGCTTGAAAGATTGAAATGCTCTACCCGTCACCTTCCAAACTTGGCAGCTTGGGATTAAATAGTAGAAAATTGACACTCCATATATATAATTACTCTACCCGTCACCTTCCAGCTTGGAATTAGCTTGAAAGATCGAAATGCTCTACCCGTCACCTTCCAAGCTTGGCAGCTTGGGATTAAATAGTAGAAAGTTGACACTCCATATATATATATATATATATATATAATGCATTTGCTAATTCAGACAAGCCCAGAACGAAATGATTTCCATATATCTCTTGCTTTCCATCTTACTGCTTCTCTTCATCAAAACCAAATTAACCAATGGAAAATACTGTCATAGACTCCCTCCTGGCCCATGGACCCTCCCCATTATAGGAAGCCTACACTATTTTATTCGCTCCGGCCTCCCTCATCGTGCACTTAGAAACCTGTCAAAGCGGTACGGCCCTGTCATGTTTCTTCAAATAGGCGAATGGCCAACCATCATAATTTCATCAAGAGAGGGAGCCCGTATGATCATCAAAACCCATGAGGCAACATTCCGCAATCGCCCTGATAGTCTCACCGTTAAAATTTTGTCCTTTGGGGGAAAGGACGTGGCATTTTTACCATACGGTGAACACTGGAGAGATATCCGTAGGATCCTCACTTCAGAGTTGCTAAGCCTTAAACGGGTCCAATCCTTCAGGTCCATACGTGAAGAGGAGGTATTGGACTTGATCCAAGTGATTTCAGTATTGTCGTCCTGCAGACAAACAGTTAATCTTAGTGAAATAATGCCTGTAATGGTGAATAAAGTGTCAGTAAGAGCCGTGACAGGAAAAAAGTACAACGAGGAAAAACATGTTTTGATGGTGAACAAATTCCAAATATCTGGTGTGTTATCATCGGGGTTCAGTATGGTAGATCTGTTCCCATCATCCCGTGTCATTAAGCTGATCAGTGGGCATGTGCGCAAGGTTGAGGAGTGCCATCAGTCTATCAATCAACTACTCGATAGTATCATACAAGAACATCAAGGAAGAGCTGTTAACCAAGAGGTGGAGTGTTTGCTTAGTGTTGTTTTAAGACTTCATGCGGAGAACTCAATTAGCATGGACACTGCCAAAGCCATTCTCTTTGTAATCCTTTTCAACATAATTATTTCTTTCATTCACATCTAGCTCTTTTCTGCTAATTTTAAATCAAATTTTGTTTCCTGTTTTATAGGATGCTTTCGGTGCCGGAACCGATACTACAATAGCACTTTTGGAGTGGGTCATGAGTGAACTAGTTAGAAATCCGATAGTTATGAAGAAGGCCCAGGATGAGGTGAGGCGACTCCAAGGCCGTAAATTCATAACCGAACTTGACCTTGCCGAGCTTGACTTCTTACATGTTGTTGTTAAAGAGACATTGAGATTACATCCGGTGGTTGCACTAATCCCACGGGTTTGTCAAGAGACATTTAACATCTCCGGCCATGAAATTTCTAAGGGGACTACAGTGCTTGTAAATGTGTGGGCTATTGGTATATATCTTCTTTAAAATGACTAATACTAGTTAACATGTCAGATTAAAGCAATGAATAGTACAGACTGCTCATCATTCATCGATTGATTATGTTTGTACATTTACAGGAAGGGACTCAAAGTATTGGAAAGATGCAGAGGAGTTCAAGCCAGAGCGGTTTTCTGAGGGAAACAGTGACAGTGCAGATTTGAAAGAAACGGATTTTGAGTTCTTTCCTTTCGGTGCTGGACGTAGGAATTGTCCTGGTAAATCCTTCGCTTTGGCGATTGTTGAGCTGACTGTGGCAAACCTTCTGTATCATTTCAATTGGGAGCTTCCTTTTGTGTTGAAGCCTCATGAACTGGACATGACCGAAGCTATTGGAGTAAGTGTAAAAAAGAAGTCTTCTCTTTTGTTGCATGCAGTGCCTCGTAGTAGTGGTTAAATCACCGCAGTTGTGCTTTCTTTGCTTGTATCAACTTAAATTTATTTTGTGTTATGTTTTTACCAAAATTGGTATTTGGACCCGTTGAATTTTGTATCTTTAGTTTGTAGCTCATGTAATGACTCATGTATAGGAGAGAATTAAGTCTAATAGAAATCAATTTGAGTTGTCTCTTTGTCTCTTGCGCTCTTTCTCTGTTGACGTATGAAGCCAAAAATAAATGGGCCAAGGCCCATGTCGCTAATTAACGAAATAAATTTCCAATGGAACAAAAGGGAGACAGAGATGTAGTGTAAGTCAAGCCATTCTTTTCTCATCTTCTCTAAACACATTCTAGGTTTTTTGTTCTCTTGATTCAATCTAGTTATACACTTGAAAATCTCATATATTAGTGTATAAAATTGTAAGAGAGTGTTAAATTGAGTGTTATTAGCTTGATTATCAACTTGTATTGTAAAGACTCATTAATCTAGTAATGTTGTGCCATGTGCTTCCGTAGTTTTTTCCGAAAGGATTTCTACGTGAAATCTTGTGTCTCCTTTTATTTTATTGTGCTTGATTGCTTGTTTTGTTGGCTTCTTGTTTGAATTTCATATTTCTTCATTTGGTCGGGTATTGGTGTATGCCCGCAAGGTGTTTGATAAAATTACTCCTTGAACGTTTCTGCGTCCGTCATCAACATTCTCTTCTCAAATCTTAGAAATCATAACATATTGGCTATATTAGAATATAGGTTATTTGAATTTTATAATGGTTATTTATGTTGGCTATTTGAATCAAAGTTATGCTATGAAGTTAAGGGTTTTGAGTGAGAAACTTTGTTTTAACTTGTATGTTTTGGTAAAAATAAATGTCTTTAATTCTGATGTTTGTAATGCATGTATAATACACACACACACATGTAAATGTACATATGTACATATACATATGTATATGTATATGTATATATCTATATATACATATATATAGAGTAAGGTTACCATACTTTGCAAATTAAAATGAGTGATTTAATTTGCGCTCATATCTTTATTTTTAAAGTTCAAATAGTTAATTTGAACTTCCAACATGTTCTTCATATTGAAATACTTGGATACTAAATTTTACATTTTTTTTGAATTTTTTTATTATTTATTAAGCTACTTTGAAAATCTAAAAATCTGGGTGAACAGTAAAAATTTCTAGACTACCGGATCACCGATTTTCAAAGTGTCTTAATAAATATCAAAAAAATTCTAAAAAATGTAAAATTTTGGTCTCCAAGCACATTTCAATTTGGAGATCATGTTGAGTGGTTTGGATTGACTATTTGAACTTTAAAAATAGAGATATGAGTGCAATTTAAAACATCTACTTTAATTTGCAAAGCATGGTAGCCTTACTTTATATATATATATATATATAGATATATACATGTATATGTGTATATATATATATAGATATATACATGTATATGTGTATATATATATATATATATATATATACACATGTATATATATATATACAATATATATATATATGTATATATATATGGAGTCTGACTATGGTGAGACGTGGAGTAAAACACGTTTGTACTACACGTCATCTCTTCATTTCCAAAGTTCAAATAGCCGATCCGAACAGTTCAAAATGTTCTCCATATTGAAATGTACTTGGAGACCAAATTTTACATTTTTTTGAATTTTTTTACTATTTATTAAGCCACTTTAAAAATTGTTGATCTATTGTGAACAGTAAAATTTTCTGGACCATCGGATTAGCGATTTTGAAAGTGGCTTAATAAATAGTAAAAATCCAAAAAATATAAAATTTGGTCTCCAAGCATATTTCAATATGGAGAACATATTGAGTGGCTCGGATCGGCCATTTGAACTTTGGAAATGAAGATATAGTGTCATGGAGTAAAAACTTAGTTTACTCCACTTCTCACCATAGCCCAGCTCTATATATATATATATATGTGTATATATGTGTATATATGTGTATCTCTGTGTGTGTGTGTGTGTGTGTGTGTGTTGATGGATGTTTTGCATAACATACGGTTAAGCACTCTCTGAAGCCAATCAGTTGATCTGTCCTGCAATAAAGAACAATAATTTCAAATAATTTCATAAACAATTTATGTGTTCCAATAATGAAACACATCCATTTAATAGGTTCATCAACCAACATAAATACTATCATCCAACCAACATAAATTAATGCCTTTAATGGGCATTACAAGGACAGAGATCTACTTCCATTAATTTTTGCACATTCTAAGAACTAATTAATAACGTTTGAATAACTAATAACATGTCAAATCTAAGTGCTTTGTTAAATTTATTTTCTTAGCCAGAACATAGATTGCAGAGCCAAACTAAGCCTAAATTAGCTCTCAGTTGAGCAATTGGCAATTGCACAACAAACAACATACTTAAAACAATCATCAATGACCCAGCATTTATTGACAATTAACTAATGTTTATTGGTCTGAATGTGCTATTGCAAATTTGCAACATAATATAAAGGACAGAAATGTGAAGAAAAAAAACATATATTGACTAGGAAATAAATCTACTGTTACTCTAAAAGAATAATATGAAGTTGTTATTCTAATTTCAACCGTTGATTTTCATTGAGAGACCACAAGAAAAAGTTTTTTTTGTTAAGATTTAGGAATGAAAAAATTTTAACTGTTGGAATCGGAATAACAGGTTCTAGAATTCATTTATTTATTTCCATATAGACTAACCTCTATTAACTTGAAATCGATATGGCTCTTCAACTTTATTTTATTTTTTTAAAAGTCTGATAGTGGCTATCATATGGTGTTACATTATGTTACAACCAGATATAAACGTCCAAAAAATAAAACCAACTTTACAAGCTCTTAAAGTCCACTGAGTTATGCATCCTAACAGAACCTCAACCATAGCTTCGCCTCATTTACAGCACCCTGTGCTATACACTCAGGAATTGAGTTGCATTGCTCAAAAAAATTTCTATTGCGCCCTCTCCACAAGAGCCAACAGACAGAAAAGAAATATGTCCCCCAGACATTCCTTGAATATTTATGCCTATATGATCTGCTTGAGTCTTGAATTGTTGATTGCACAGTATGACTCCTATCCAAGATACTGGTACCAAGTAACTGGTTTACCTTCATCCAAACAATTTGCGAGAAATTGCACTGGAAGAAAAGGTGTGAAGCAGTTTCGAAGGCGCAGTGTTGACATAACTCACATTTAGGATCACAATCCAAACCTCGATGGATCATCACATCATGTGTTAATAGCCTTCCCTGCATCAACAGATAAGCAAAAACCTTGACAGTTGGTGGTATCTTGAGCTTCCAAATGAACCGGTATGCCCATCTTGTTTTTCCAGCCGATATGACCAAATTGTAAAAAGAATTAGCCGAATAGTCCCCATCTTTGGTCCACTTCCATATAATTTGATCACTCACCAATCCTTGTGTTAAGCCTATACTGCAGTGACCATTTTGAATTGCCAATTGCAAAGAGAAATTCCTGGTAGATTGATCAGGGGTATTTTGGGCAGCTTTTGTTGGGTATATCCAAGAATCAAACCAATAAGAGATTAAAGCTCCATTTGCAATCTTCCAGGTAACACACCAGTCAAATATTGTTTTGATTCTTAATAATTGCAGCCAAAAGAAAGATCCGCGCCTTCAGAAAATGTGATGTGAGTGGTTGTGGTTGTTTGATGTCAAGTTATAAAGGAGCAATGATGTCTGCGTCCATAAGGATTCTGGTTGCTAGTATATTCGCCACCACCACTTTAGAATAAGGGATTGATTTCTAATTTGCAGATTAGCAACTCCCATGCCTCCATATTCAGTAGGAGTGCAAGCTTCCTCCCAATTAATTAGTGAGATACCCCTTCTAGTTGCAGATTTTTCCCAAAGAAATCCCCTTCGAATTTGATCAATCCTTCGTATGACCCATACAGATAAGATGAAGGAGGACATGAAATATACCGAGACTGAGCTTAATACTGAATTCATGAGTTGTAATCGGCCTCCCCTAGAAATGAGTCGACTTTTCCAACCTTCTAACTTGGATTCGAGTTTCTCAATCAGAGGCATGAACATATCCTTACTTGGCCGCTTTAAAGTGAGGGGTAAACCCAAATAATTAGTTGGGAAATTAGATCTCGAGCACCCCAATACATAAGAGATTACCGGTATATGTGTATCAGCAATGTTTATGGGTATCCAAGTTGTTTTGTCATAGTTAATTGCCAATTCTGAAATTGCAGAAAATAACCGTAACACAATCTTCAAGGTGATGATGGTGGTGGGCTCTACATTTGCAATCAACACCGTATCATCAGCATATTGATGAATAACCACCGCCTGCTTAATTTTTCTAGTCAGTTGCGCATGCACCGTATCGTTAATCGCTTCAATCATCATTGTAAGAACATCCACTGCAATATCGAACAACATGGGGGACAATGGGTCCCCCTGCCGCAAGCCCTTCTTGTGGTAGAAAAAATCAGAATGCCCACCATTCATGGTGATTCTGGAAGAAGCAGTGCTAAGCAAACATTGTATCCATCTAATCCATTTCGGTGGGAATCCCCGTGCCTCCATTATCCTTGTGAGATACTGCCAATTAACTGAATCGAATGCTTTTGCAAAATCGAGTTTGATGAAGCCGGCCGGCCTCCCACTAAGAGATATGTGGTTCAACAGTTCCCTTGTAGAGTTGAAATTATCGGTTATTTGACAGCCTTGTACAAAGGCAGTTTGCTTGGAAGAAATTAGGCTTGGTAAAAGGATGCGCAATCTATTAGCAAGGAGTTTGGAGATCAACTTAGGTACCGCGTTCATAGCACTGATTGGCCGAAAGTCAGTAACATTGACTGACTGATCCTTCTTTGGAATCATTATTATGTTGGCTTGATTGATGGAGGAGAGGTCCAAAGAGTGATTATAGAAGGCATGAATCATGTGACATAACTCATCTCTGACTGTGGACCAGTGTATTTGCAGAAATTCATTGGAAATCCCATTGGGTCCCGACGCTTTATTCTTGGCAAATTGACGAACTGCTATTTCAATCTCAGTCTGTGTAAAGGGAAGAACTAAAGATTCTAAATTAAGGTTATTCTGGTATAGCGCCTCTGGTTTGAAATCCCACACGGAATTTTCTGTTCCTAAAAGATTTTCCATGTGCTCTCGGAATGCATTCCGAATTAATACCTCCTTCGTTAGCATCTGATCCTCATGATGGATGAATTGAATTCTGTTTCTTCGGAGCCTTGCCGACGCAACAGCATGAAAATAACGACTGTTTTTATCTCCAGATTTCAACCACTTGCAATGTGCTCTATGCTTCTATCTAGACTCTACAATACAAGCCAAGCTATAAGCCTTCTCCCTGACCATAAGCCTGAATCGCCTTTCATAACCTTCCAGAGATGAACCAGAGATGAACAAGCTACAAATAAGAGATGAACAAAAAAATTAACTCCGATTTGTTCAGAGGATGGGTGACTCTTGTCAAAGCAGTCCTAATGGCGATTCTCCTTCACTTCATGCAAGCTATTAGAATCCCAATAGGAGTGATCAAACAAATAGACAAATCGCCGAGGAGATTTCTATGGGAAGGAAACAACACTATACTTGCAAGAGAATAAAATGCTTATTTTTTTTCCTTGATCAAAAAGCAGTTGCTTTGATTTTTGTGGGTCCGAAATTTTTTTGGCCAATCCAAAACAATTCTATAGTGGCAAGATCACTGTTGAAGTGACTTTCTTAGTCAAAGCCGCTAAAAATCAAAATTTTGAGCACAAAAATAAAAGGAAATGTGTCTGCAATTTCAAACTACAGACACCCAATTTTTGTCAGACTACGACCGTATCAAAAATGAAATTTATCAGAATTTGCATTTATTTGGTTTAATATTTTTTTAAGATGGTAAAAATAAAAATTTCAGCTTAAAAACACCCTAGTTATCTGAATTCATTAGAATTAACATATCAATTCAAGATGTATACAGTTCAATCTGTGCAGTGGGTAAAAAAAATGGTTTGATTTTCCAATATTTCAACATTTTAACAGTATTAAACTCATTGAGAGCATTTATGTCATACAAATATAGATGGTGAAATGCATCTCCAAAACTTAATAAGAAAATGTGGTTGAGTCTTGAAACCCAGCTTAGGACGGGGCATAAAAAATGGCCTCAACTCTTCATCTCAAAAAATGTAAAAGAAAAAAGAAACAGACATGTTCAACTCAGTAATTTGCTTTGGTGAACTTGAGAAAACCCTAGCTTAGGTGGCATATAACAAATAAGAATATAGAAATCCATAACACATAACATTATCTGTAAACTGAGACACTGCTATCATAACTGCACTACTTATTAATCACAACTTCCTGTATGTCTTTTCTAATAACATCTGTACATTATATTCATTCCTCTAAAAGAAACAAGAAATATGTTAAAGAAAAAAATGTTGTTTTAATTTCTTCTCTTATTTGTCCTTGAAGACCTTTTCTCTTTGGTAGGAGGCGAAGGAACCGGCAATAGCATGCCACCCCTAATTTCATCTGCACCTGTCATCTTACCAATTGTCTTTTGAGCCTCAATGCACACCGTGAAATCTCGTAACTGTATAGCCAACCAATGATTTATCGTAAGAAATTTCATGTTTGGAAATTGGGTGAAAAAAAATATTAAAAAAAAAATCGTACTTGATAATATTGCAATTAGCATGGTTTGCTGCAAGGGCTACAATGTTTTCCCCTCAATGCAAATAGCACCCAACCATTCCCTTTTATCTAACCATGATAAACTTTTGAGTGAGGCTATGATACTATGCATAGCGCGGATTGGTTCATACTACAGATCAATATCTCCGTTTTGAAGGTCCAAACACTCGATCTGAACCATTCAACATGAACTCCATATGAAAATGTACTTTTGGATCAAGTTTTTACATTTGTTAGAAATTTTTTACTATTTTTTTAGATAGAAAGTCACTTGATCTAAAAATTCTAGACTATTTGAAAAGTAGTGATTTTCTACCTACCTAAAAAAATAGTAAAAAAATTCTATAAAATGTAAAATTTGCCAGAGATCATGTTAAACGGTTCAGATCGACCATTTGAACTTTGAAAATGAAGATATTGATCTATAGTGCGGACCAATCTGCACTATGCATAGTACCATAGCCTCACTCATAAAGTTTTTGAGATTTTCTACAAATTAGTGAATTACAATCCACCACCACAAAGCTAGTGTACTACAATGGATATTATATGCAAAATATCTGTCAATTTTGGCCATAGCTCTAACTATGATTTTGTTGGATTAGCATACAAGGTTTAATTCAGTCATTTATGTGAGAAACGCTGAATATTACTTTGCGAATACAGAAAAAATCTGCTACAATATTTTGCAATTACATGTTTGGTCCCCTTCATGGAGAAACATGGGATCTTTAAACTAAAAATAGAGCACTCAAAGCAATTACATAGCATAACCACGGTACATAATTAAAAAAACCAAAGACACTAGTATGTTAGGCACAGTTACATGAATTCAATAGATTTTAAATAGCTTACATAACTAGGGTTATCAAATGTTGTATTGTTAGTTTACTTTGCAATGTTGGATTAGTTCTTGAACATAATGTGGGTTTACTTAGCAAAGGAGGCATTACTTACCTGCTCTTCAAGGTCTCGAATCATGTAATCCTTTGACTTCAACGTTTCTCTTTCCCTTTAGAAGAACAAAAACAATCCACTATTACTCATGATGTCAGAAATATGAAACAACATAAATGAAATACATGGCATTCATTTTTTACTGCTGCTTTTTTACATGGCTTGCAAAAACCTAGGAACTAAGTACCTCTCTTCAATTTCCTTGAGTTTTTCACGCCATATATTCTGATTCTTTGTTAGATCATTATTCATCTGAAAGCAAAAACAAGCATTCAATATTAAAAAACTAATTCAAGGAGAGAAATTAGCAAAAGCGAAGGGATATTTTAGACTATATGAAGGACCAGACCAAATTTTGCTTACATTTGCTAGCTCCTTATTCTCTTTATTTACATTTTCTATCTTTTGCTGAATCTCATGTAGCTTCATGTTCACTCCACTTTCCACGGAATTAGAGAAGTGTTCCTTTTGGTTCTTTGCCTCTATAAGCAACTTTTCATAATACTGCAAAAATAAAGAAAAAAATTTAAAAACAAACAGCCTATCACATAACTCTCTCAATTATTGTCTTCTTTGGCTTCAAATACTACGACTACAGCCCAACTAAATTTAAAAACCTCAATTCATTCAAATACCATAAATTTATTAAAAGAAGGGTTGAATTGAAGTGATCTGGTAATACCTATCTTAATATAACACTACCATACTAGACTTGTAAGGTGTTTAGAATCAGTGTTAGCCACTGTAATCCTTCCAATAAAGCAAATGTTAAATCAACTAAAAAAACAGCAGCCAGAATCTTAAAGGAATAAAACAGTACCTGTCTTTGAGTTTCGAGTTGGCTTGCTAAAAGAGCATTGTACTCTTCCACGATCTGTAATGTATCATATGCTACATTTGTCAGGAAAAAAAATACTACAATCCCAAATTTAAAAGATATAATGGCTTGCTTGATCCAGATTTCAAACTTAAATCATGTCAATTTAGGCCAAAACAAAAAACCACAGAAACAAGCAAAAAAAATTTGTTCTAACATCGAGGGTTAAAATGTCTCGTGTCTATCATGCCTCATCGTGCCTCACATACTTTATCTCTGTTTTCAAAGTCCAAATTTTATATTCTTTTTTGGAAATTTAATACTATTTTTTTAGATAGGTACAAAAACACTGTTTCTACTTCTGGACAATCCAAAAACAGTGATTTCGAACCTATCTAAAAAAACTACTAAAATATTTCCAAAAATATGAAATTTGGTTTCCAAGCACATTTTAATATGGAGATCATGTTGAGTTGTTCGGATCAATTGTTTGGACTTTTAAAACGGAGATAAGGATGTCAGGCACGATTGGGGTATGAAAGACATGAGGCATTTGAAACATAAATCAAGTCTATTTGGGCCAAAATAATGGCTTGCTTTGCCCAGATTTCAAACTTAAATCAAGTCAATTTGGGTAGAAAAAATAAAAATTCACAGAAACAAGCAAAAAAAAAATGCATTCTAACATAATACTCATACTGCATCAATTTTGCTACTCAGAATAGCTCCAACGAAGCCAGAATCCTCGCTGCAAACACAATTGTCATAATTGTCACCGTGCTCCATCTTGGATTGCAATTTATTGAGCTTGTCGCCACCCTTGGATTGATTTAACCGGTGCACGTAGTGGTCACCGACATAGTCCCAAACCCGGTGCGTCTCGAGGTCTAACGAGTAGCAGTGCTGTGTGTTTTTCCAGTGTTTGAAGGCATGCCCTTCTTTGTATCTGCACCCAGGAGAAACAAAACATGGTGGTTATTAGAACTTAACCGGAATAAAGAATGAGTAGGGTTAAAATGCCCCAGAGTTTTCGTGCCCCAATCATGCCTCGCAATCTTATCATTGTTTTTCAAATTCCAAACAGTTGAAACAGCTCAACATGTTCTCCACTTTTTATATTTTTGGAACTTCTTTATTAATTTTCAAATTGGTACAAAATTATTTATTTTTTTCACAATAAGGATATAAGGCATGATTGGTGCACAAAAACAATGGGGCATTTTAACACTACTCGTAAAGAATAACCTTCAATTTCAGATTATATCATAATAAACCATGCAACAAATCCATGTACTTGTTGAAGAATTTTTCTACCTTCTTTTTTTTTTCTTTTTCTTTATGTTACTGCTTTGTGTTTCATTAGGGCTATACTAGTGAAGTGATTCAATAATAAGAATCATCAAAGCATGTTATAGAAAACTACACTGTATATTTTAGGGGTATTTGCAAACAACAACAAAAGGTTATGATCATCAAAACTGTTTTTTAAGATAGTAAATGATGAGTACCAATGTTAGCCGATGATGGAAATGGTACAGTTTATAAAACATTGTTGATCACATCTTATCAAGTCACTTTGCACTAAGTTTAGATCGAATAAAAATTCAGCATACCTTCCACACCCAACAAAACCACAGATTACACAGATCCAGAGATTTTCATTTGTCTCACAAATTGAGCATGTAGGCTTTGCTGAGAGGTTCTGACAGAGGTGACACACCTAAAAAGAAAAACCAAAAAATCGCTCAGTAAGAAAAGAAATGCTGGTTTTTTTTCCCTGATAACAAGGCCTTCAGTGAATTCCATAATAAAGATACCAAAAAGAAGGGAAACAAAAATTACTGGGCATGAAGAGTTAACCCATTTTGACACACATGAGCATTGAAAAGAGTGGTCACAGGTTGTAGCTACAATCCCACTGATATCTTGATCTAGCCTCTCTGTGTCATTGCATATCAGAAAAATTATGTATTAGCCAAAGTCAAGCCTCAAACAATGTAATTGTTTCAAGCATTTTTCCTAAATAAGAATAGAAAATGAATATATATACTTAGAGGAGGATTCAAATGCCTCCATTCTTTGTGACTCCCTCATGCCTTCATTTTTTAAACATTAAAAGTTAAAAGTTAAAAGTTAAAAGTTAAAATTTAAAATTCATATGTCAAAATAAAACAGTTAGATTTGATCTATATCATTTTCTCTATGAACATATAAAATATTATGACATTTTGACCTTGTTTTGATCGGTATCAAGAGCTTGCTAAAATATATTGATATAGATAAATTCTGAACATTGAGTTTTCACCTTATTGATTCATATAAAAATATAACTGAAAAGTGGTAATTATTTATGTGTGAGTAGAGAAAATACAATAGATCACATCTAATGGTTAATTTTAGAGATATGAATTTTAAAATTTTGTTATTTAAAAATTTAAATAGTGGAGGCACAAAAATTGGAGATATTTGAACCCTCCTCATATATTAATTACATATTATCAACCAGGAACCAGGACCATGCGAATGCCAGTGACAGTTATGGTGTGCCTAAGGGAGAAAATATTGTATCACTTACCTAAACAAATGGGACAAGTCGGAAGCTCAGTAGAACCAACTGGAGGCGTAGTCTCAATCTCTAAAGATTGAGTAAACTCAGCCGAGACTAAGAAAAACACATGACATACTTCTCCCTACAAATATTTAAACCTATGTTTAGAAACATATTGAATTTCATCATAGAAATATAAATGAATGTCCACAAGATTCCTTTCTGTTGACAAAAGTAAATACCAGATACAAACAAAAAGCAATAACTGTTTTACCAATACTTATCTGATGATTTGTGATATAACAAACACTTTTAAATTGAAATTTTACATTTTTCTCACACCCAAAAATAAAACTTACGACATCTGAAGAAGGGAATCTCCAACCATTAAGTTCAAGATAGAACCGATCAGCAGCCATTTGATCATCAAACTCAATTAACACACTATATCGATCCTCCATGCCATCATTCCTATTTAAGTATAAAAAAAAATTAGTAATATTAGAGGATAAGCACCGATCAGAACTAATTCCTACTGGCATGGCACTAACAATATTCAATAAGCACCTAATAAAGGTGATTCTAGAGGCACGTTGAATGTAGGAATCACAAACCCAAACAAAATCATCTGGCGATAGAGCATTAGCAATTGCCAGAACAAAGAGAAGCTTTCCTCGCATCGCCTGTATGCATTCAAATATTAATATAGAATAAACACCAATTCAGATACAGTAATAATTTTATCCAAATATTAGTGACAGTAATGCATTACAGGGAGCAGAGAATCATTTGAGGGAAGAGCAGCGGAGGCTGAGGAGGAGGATGAGGCTACGGCAGCATAGGAGGCAGCTGGGGAAGGAGCAAGATTGCGATAGAGATGAACAATACCACGAACAATCTTGAACCTTTGATTAGGGTTAGGGTTCCGTGGCGAGGCGGTGGTGCTAGGTCCGGCATCGAGAGAATCGGACGCCGAGGTGGAGGCGGCATCTCCGGCGTTGTTGGCGGACGAAGCGGAGGAGACCGAGGAGTCAATCGAGTGGATTCGAAGGCTGAACATGGCGATCGCTGGGTTTCTCCAGTTGGGAGCTGTGATGGTAGGAACAAATCAGGCATGGAGCTGTCCTGTCCGTTCGATCTACTCGGGGTTTGATGAATTCATAGCACCGAAGGTAACTCATACTTTGTCTTTAATCGAAGACCGTTCGATCTCCATACACACGAATATTAAAGCTAACGGATTGACCCTGGAGTCTGGATCCAATCTCAAAATTTTACGTTAAATTATGACCGTTCGATCTACTTTTGTACGAATATTAAAGCAACTGGAATAACCACGGAGTCTGGATCCAATCTCAAAATTTGAGTTACCTTAGAAGGATGGACTCTTGGCTATTGGGGCTGTTTTTTAACGGGCTGATGGGCTGAAAAAATTGAAAGTGGGTTTATACCAGGCCTCAAGCGATTCTTACAAAAAGTAATTTATTCTCTCTTTACAGCATCAAAAGAGAAATTTTCAAGTAGGGGCCTTGGCCCATAGAATAGGTTATAGGGTGCCTCTTTGATTCAATCCCAACCGTCGATTTATAATAAACTTCTGGATTTGATCTGGATTATTATTAAACCACAGTATGCTCCAATGCTTAAAGATGAAGTATCATGTATCAATGATGTATGATTCTGTGCTTTAAAAGGCGATATTTTGTTATGGAATTTCTCTTTTTAGTAACTATAAAAACTAATGAGCACTAAATATACTGTTAACTGTTATGATATATTTTATCTGTTATCAAATTAGTGTTTCAGATTTAACATTGAAAAAATCAACAACTATAGTCCATGGAAATACTGATACAGATACTTTCTGAATGTGTTTTACTGTACTGGTTTATATTATGAATTGTTACAGTATCCATTATATATGTTCTCAGAAAAAAAAAAGAACTATCAGAAAGCAAAACAAGCTATATCTGGGTCAACGCCTGATGTGAAATACAAACACAAAAGAAAAAAAGAAGAACAAAAATCTTATGAACGGTTAAATTGGTTCAACTGATTGGCACGGGGATTCCATACCAGATTCTTCACACGGGATCTCATCCATTGAGATTTCGTTGAGTTTAAGCTGGATTTCTTCGATTATTACAGGGCAGCATAGCTTTAGATGATCATATCCATCCATTGATGCAATTTTGGTATAGTTTCCCGGTACCGCAGTAAATTCAATACAAACTTCCTTTAACTGACGACAGTTATGCTGCTCAGCGATAGCTAAAGTGGTCGCAACTGTGTCAACAGTGACAGTTTTGTACAATTTGGATTCACACATTGACTTAAGTCTATCTAATGCGTACCGATCTGCGGCTACGAGCAAATGTTGAGTCATCAAAATATCATCCATGATCAAACTCGAATCATCATCATCATCATCATCTCCATTATTATCATCAGGCAACGAATCTGTGTATATAAAATGAAGCAATGACCTGAACACCAGAGGCTCCATGTCGTAAATTTTTATGTCTGTCAAATTATGCTCATGCATCATACCATACAACTCCGCTTTGAACACCGGTGAACGAGTCGCTAACACGAGCCTATGTGCATGAAAAAACTCACCATTTACATCAAAAGTCACATCGGCTGTTTCTTTATCCTCTAACAGTTTACCGAAATGCAAGTGCAAATCTGACAAAGGTACCGTGACAGGACAAGCAGAATCACTTAGAACTGTAATAGTGCAGACAATAACAAAATGATTATCTATTACATACGACCCCTTCAAATCCTCGACTTTTACAAATCTTGGCCAACCCCATCCGTACCCGGATTTCTCGAAAACATGACAAGTCCGGTTTGACTGAGTGGCAGAAGGCCGTCCGTTTTTGTCTAACAAATTGAAGTCGAAGATTGCACTCACATCCTTCGAGTCGGTACGGAGATCGAGGAAAAGAGATAGGTACGGGTCATTTGTGCACTCTTTGTTTCCAAGAGGATAGCATGTTATGGACCAATCATGGTCACCGGCACGGAAGGATGGGGAGGTGATGTACTCACCTGTATTGATCTTTTCGAGTTGCGAGAAATTGATTTCGCACCGGTACGATCCGCTGGCGACCTTGGTGATTTTCGTGATGTCGGTACGGTTGTTTGTGGCTGTGGAGGCCATCTCCAATGGAGAGTTGACTTGCAAATGAGCTGAGGAATGAAAGAATAAATGAGAAAGAGAATTTGTGAATAAATAAAAGGGAGCTGTTTGTAAATGTTGACAAAGAAAAACAGATATATTTTATTTATTTTTTGTTCCTTAGTTTCTTTCCCTCTGGTCTAAATTTCCCGTTTGTTGATTCCAAACTGTTAATTACTTCTCCTCATGACCTGAGCCACCTAACCCGACCCAATAAGATTGATACAAATATACAATAGACTAATGGGTCGGGTCTGAATTTGTGTTATCAGGTCAATCTGGAGTCTGTACCCATTAATATTTGACTAATTAATTTGAGTTGAATTCAGATGCTTCGTAGCCGTACAAAATTTGTAAATTGATATTTTAAACACGTAGAAGATAAATTGGTCTATATCAAGTAAAACAAATAAAAAGAACCAATGTTACTTAAACTAATTCTTTCATTTGAAACAAAATAAAATTACCTCCACAAGAATTCAGCATTCCAAGCCCGGCTCACTGGAAATTAAATCAAGAATTAATTTCTTCTTCCTTTAAAAATGTGTTCTTTCGTTGAAACCCAATAAAAATGTACGTAGAGTCAAGTTAAAATGCTCCATAATTTTTTCATATATATAAGATAATATTATTTCATGAGTGAGACTATGATACTATGCTAGCGCGCATTGTTCTATACTACGGATTAGTATTTTCACTTTTAGAATTCAAACAGTCGTGATTGATGACCCATTAACAACCAGACCCGATACGAAGTCAATGTTGGTGGGTCGGGCGCAAGGGCTCTATATATGTAGACCATGACCGGGATAGAGAAAGTGGAGCTTCTCATGGCAATGAACTTTGTGTTTACCAATGGGGAATATAATGGAAATACAATTTCTATTTTGGGACACAATGCAGTGGATTCTCCGGTGCGTGAAATGCCGATTGTCGGTGGTAGCGGGTTGTTCAGATTTGCTCGTGGAATGCCGATTGTCGGTGGTAGCGGGTTGTTCAGATTTGCTCGTGGGTACGTGCAAGCACTGACATACTCGATGGCAAAAACCGGTGATGCTGTGGTGGAGTACAATATCTTCATCAATCATTATTGAGAGGAAATTATGGGTTAAAATTGCTTTTTTATTTTTATTTTTATCTTGCTTTTCTTGATTGGAATTTGTTATGGTGTTATAGTTATTTTTAACTTTTAACTTTCCTTTTTGGCCAATAAACTTTCGAAAGATAAATTTAATTAGAAAGAGAAAAAATATATAAGAAAGATAATTCCTACCATAATGACATGTCCTTCCTAGAAAATTCAATAACTGATTTCTCAAATAAAATGTTACAGTTTTATTTGCATTTTTGACAATTTACTTGAACTATATCTCAAACTTTATTAGATAGTTCTTTTGTTTATTATGTGGGAACAATATAATCCAAATACTTTTTATAAGCTTAAATTTCAAAAATTATTGGATTGATTTCAAATAACGAATTCAAACCGTTGAAATCAAATTACTTTACGAGTAATATATATTTATATGTAAAATTTATAAATTTTCAAATTAGTTTAATATGGTCAAGCTGTCAAAAAATAAATAAAATGAATGTATTAAAATTAACATGTAAATTTTTTTTATGCCGCTTGATTTTATATTAGTGTTCTAAATAGCGAGCTATAGTGTTTTTGGATCCTAAACGCTAAGTTGTGGCATCAAAATATGCTAACGGCCGCTATAGCGCATAGCGTGTAGCGCAAATAGTGCGCGCTATGAAATATGGGATTTTTTTTTTGACATTTTATATGGGCTTTAAATAAAAGATTCAATTGGGCTTTAATCGTTAGTTTTTTTGGGCAATTAACGTATTATACTCATTGGTAAATTAAAAAGTTAAATAAAAGCTCAAATCAAAATCAATTGAAAGATTGGTTGTTGCTGTCAAGAAGAAACCCTTGTCCCTCAAATTAGAAAAATTCTAAATTGGCGACTTTTCCAAATTGGAATATTTTGAACCATAATGAATTTGGACTTTGTACTGGTTCAATATTAATATTATAATTTTTTAGTCAATTTGATGTTATTTATTGTTATATGAGACTTTAGATAATGTTGATATTTAGTACAATATATAATATAATTTTTGTAAAAAAAATAAAATGATATATGGTGTAGCTTCCACTATAGTTTTTTTTTAAGCCTTCCCACGATGACGCGATAAACGCTATTTAGAACCTTGCTTTATACTAAATTAATTTAAAATTTTAACATGTAAAACCTTTGCTTGTGAATTTCAAATTAGATTGTTGTTGGAAATCAATAATGATACTAATTGCTAAGTCTGGTATAATTTTTTTTATTTCTGATTAATCGGTGGAATTTTCCAATCTTTTTCTTTTTAAAAAGCATATATTAAATTCAACAGGACAACGAATACAAATATAGAATAAAGAGATATATAATACAAAAGTATGCATAAATAAAGACGGAAGAGGATTGATAAGATGTGCATCCGTATGTTATAGAAATATCATGCCAAAAAAAAAAGGAAATATATAATATACATTTTATGTCAAAACATGACACCGGAAAAAAAAAAATTGTTCTCTTTTGCTACCTACAATTATTTTGCAAATAAGATCATGCCAATCCAACTGTCATTGAAGATAAGCCAACATGGAAATATTTTATTGTCAAATCAAATGATTGAGTTAGGTCATTCATTAAAGAAAAAGAAAATAATAATAATAATAACTTCAAGGAAAAGAAATTTGATTTAGGTTCAAGGTCTATGTCATAGTAATTAATTCCAAATGGTCAAGCCTTCGTTGAATTTTTTCTTAACAAAAAGTATTTTGAACCGTCTGATCAATGCTAGGTGAAAGGGATAGAAGAGGGTATGGATGGAAATCAGACCAAAATTCATCTGATGTTCAATCTGAGTCGTCTGTCTTGTATATATAAACGGATTAGATTCACAAGACGGTTGAGATTAATGTAGATTTAAATCCATCAACACAAATCTTGATGTGGGTGAAACATTTTAAACTGGATATCAGGCGAATTTAGTTCTGATGTTCATCGAATAATTCGGATCCGTATCCTCTCTATTACTACAGAGGATGCGCATCACTTTACGGTTTGAGATTAAATCTCAACTGGTTTGAGATTCGGGAGAAAATAGGGAGTTGTTATTGGACTTTGAGATTCGTGTCAAGTTAAAAGAACGGATCCACTAAAAAGAGAATAATTCTAAAAGATTCCCTTTTGCGGTACCCGCTGCATACGAATTCAAATAATTCTAGCATTCTACACAGGATTATCTTCATAAAACCTTCGCCCAAATTTACCACGTGGCAGAAAAAATGATATCAGAGAAAAATAAAATAATCATCTTAATCCAACGGCCCTTATGCGCTCACATTCTCCAATTGGTCGATTAAACCGATGAGATTTCATGCCTTTTACAAGTGTCAAGCCACGTGTCACAATTATGATGTGGCTGCAACTGGGGGGCCCATGACACGCACAGATGTGGTTTTTTTGAGGGATCATCTATGACCCTTCGCCGTATAACCTTTGTGTTGTAGAGCTTTTTTTTTCATATGGCACCACATTATTAAAAGTTTAAAACTATGGTAATTCTAATAAGGTTCTTGAATTATTTTTTATTGGAATTATTATGATATTTTAATTTAAAAATTACTAGAACCAGACGATATTTATCTCATATTATTAAAAAAAAATTACAAAGTTATTTTATTTCATTTATATAAATTTAATATTTTGCAGTATTATATAGAACTCAAAACTTCATTGAATTATTTTTTTAATCCCCAACTTGCTATGATTAAAATCAGCTTCATGCATAGGTTTTGCTTCTGAAATTTCACTAGGAAAGAGAAAAGTAAATCTCTGCCGTGTGATTTGAATATGAACACAAATCTTAAAGAAAATCAATGGTGCAGATTTGCTCTCTGGAAAGAGCGCTTTCATGGCTTGAATTTTGCAGCTTTAGATGGAAAGCACGTCTACAGGCGCCTGAAAATCCCAAATATATATATAAAGGCATTTTGTGAGAAATTTTGTGGATTTGGTAGTAAATCATAGTTTTATATTGCGTTTGATTTCAGTAAGGATTCTTTTAGAAAGAATTTAGTAGTATATCTATATGCGAAATGACATTTCTGCCCCTGTGTTCCATCTAAATCAAAATTCATGACAGAATGAATACAAAAAGCACAAATTTCATTCAAAGTACATGATTGGGATTAGAGTAATGTAAAGAGAGAAGACAAGAAGAAGCAAAGCGTGTCACACTTTCTCTCTCTAACCGAAAGCACAACCCAACTCAGTAGGTGACCCATTGCTTTTCTTTCACTAACTTTGTTCCTTTCTCTCTCTCTAGGGTTTTATTGGAAACAGACATATCCTCTGCTTGTCTCTCTGTCTTCTCTGTTTCTACTTCACAAAAAAATCATGGGCTTCTTCTCATGCTGTGGAAGAGATTCTAAATGGTATGTGTGATTCTTTCTAAATCTTTAATCATCTCACAATTTTATCTACTTCATAATAATTTTTCATGAAGAGGTTTTCGATATGGAAGTGGAGATATCCGGTGATCGTCGAACCAAATTCGTGTTGAGATTTGTACAAAATTAAAATTATAAACCGCCCGTGAATCTCGATATAAATCGAATGGTTCAGAGCGGATACCAGACCGGATTTGTGTTGAGAGTATAATCGTGATCATGATTATAGATTGATTGTTAATGGTGCAGGAAGGAAGAGAGATCGATGGCGAAGTGGCGAATTTTCTCGCTAAAAGAGTTGCATTCGGCTACGAACAATTTCAATTATGACAATAAACTCGGCGAAGGAGGGTTTGGAAGTGTTTATTGGGGCCAATTGTGGGATGGTTCTCAAGTAATTAATTCATACTCTCTAATTCTTTTTTTTTTTTGCTTGTTGCATGACTTATCAGAAGATAATCAGTATTATATATTCATCCAGTTTGTTTCAGTATTATCCGATGCATAATTCTCGCGTCGAATTATGCAGGATTGATCCGATCTCGATATTTTCTGGTAAGGATTTTAACAGAGTAGTTTTGGCTTCATGCAACACACAAACCATATGGATCGTTGTTTCGATTCTCTAGTCTGTGCTCTTCTTGAAGTCAAAACTGCTCTATTAAAAAGTTTACCCATTTTTTTCTGTTGTTCGGACAATTTAGTGGGTCAAATTTAGGTAATTTTAACAATTTTTTAGTCCCATCTGAAGTTAAAATGAAAATTGGAAAAACAGTAATATATAATTTCATTTTCTTCATCACGTACTCTGAACTATCTAAATAACAGTATACAATCATATAAATATTTTTATTTTATTAGTATGCATGGAGTTTTGACAATTAAATTATACATTATTCATGATTAAACTAGATTTATATTTATCCCTTCAATATCTCTTACCAACTAAGCATATGTATCCATATGGAAAAAAAAAAAAACAGATTGCTGTGAAAAGATTTAAGGAATGGAGCAACGAGGCCGAACGAGAATTTACAACGGAGGTCGAGATTCTTGGCAAAGTGAAGCACAAGTATCTGCTGTGTCTGAGAGGATACTGTGCCGAGGGGCAACAGAGACTAATTGTATACGATTACATGCCCAATTTAAGCTTGCATTCGCATCTCCACGGGTCCCACTCCCGGGATTGCCTTCTTGATTGGAACCGGCGAATGTCGATTGCAATTGGGTCGGCTGAGGGAATTGCGTAAGTGTATATATATATACTCTCAATAAATTTAAATTTGTGTTGTTTGGAATGTGATTTTTCATGTTTATGTGGTGCTGAGTTGTTTTTTAAGATACTTTTTTTTTAATCATATTGAAAAATTTATCAGTTCATGAATTTATTCAGTAATGATCCATAATGCATTGAAGTACTTGTGCAAATGTATACAGAGTTTGGACATATAAATTCTAATATAGACTCAGAAATTATGTAAAACAGTAATTGTATCAAAATATGGATTTGCTCTCTAAACCAATTTGAAACACAAAACAAAAGGAAAAAAAATACAAATACACACAACTCAGGTCAATTTGATCTAACCATAATCAGAATTTTTTTTTCTTTTTTTCTTCTTCCTTGTAGTTATCTTCATCACCATGCAACACCACGTATAATCCACCGAGACATAAAGGCAAGCAACATCTTACTTGACACGGATTTCAAAGCTCGAGTTGCTGATTTTGGATTTGCAAAACTCATCCCAGATGGATCCTCTCATGTCACAACAAATGTAAAAGGCTCCTTGGGTTACCTCGCACCAGAGTACGCAATGCATGGCAAGGCCTCAGAGAGTTGCGACGTGTATAGCTTCGGTGTACTACTATTGGAGATTGTAAGTGGAAAGAAACCGATTGAGAAATCGGATTTGGTGCAGAATGTGGTGATCATTGATTGGGTACTTCCTTTGGTTAAAGATGGAAGGTTTAGTGAGATAATCGATTCGAGATTGAATGGCAAATATGTAGAGGGAGAATTGAAGAGGTTGGTGCTTGTGGGGCTCGTTTGTGCACAGAAGGAGCCCGAGAAGAGGCCGACAATGCATGAGGTTTTGGCATTGCTTAAGGGAGAATTGAAGGAAAAAATGGCATTGATCGAAAATGATGAGATGTTTCGGGCAGGGTCGAATGCAATTCAAGAAGATATTAAGGACCTAGACGATAATTCAAACTGTTCGACCGAGAAGTCGGTAGAGGAAGTGCAAGAGACAAAGGAGATGGAGCAAACAAAAATTTAGTTGTTGTGTTTTATTCAATTTGTTGTAATATTTGAAGGAAATTGAGGGCCATATAGCATATAGAAATTTATTGGATAGTGAGTTCTAGTTTGTTGTTTGAGAATGTGAGAATTGAGTTTATCTTTTTTTTTTTCCTTAATTTGAAATTTCTTGGTGATTGGTTCGAATTGTATAGTTGCGTTAATTAGTTGGCTTGTAAAAAACATTACCTATCTTTTTGCTCTCATTTGGTTGGAGTGTCAACAATCATTATTTGTTTAATTTTGCTTTTCTTAAGTTATCAATGTTGTTATTGGATGTGTCTAATATCAACAATCAACAAATATATATTGAGATTATTTTTTAGAGAGTTGTTATACATAGTAGTGTTGTAAATAACAGTACATGTTTGTCGGGTGGACAAGATATAGTCAAGCAATTAATTGAGAATAATCGAGAATAAGTGATCATAATCGGAAATAATCAGCTAATTAGTCGGAAAAATCTGTAACAATTTAATCGCTGCCATTGACTAATCGGTCTTTTTTGACAACCACTAATATAGTACATAATACATATCACCCGTAGTAACTCAAATTTGGAGTTTAAATATGAACTGTCAGAAGTATTTTGACACGAATATTAAAGAAACTCTGTAAATTCCATCTCATATCAAATTAGAGGTACATTATCAACATTAAAATACAAATAAATGTCAGATTGTATTCACATCTCATTTTACTCACTTCTAATTTGAATTCTGACTAGGAGACTTAATCGAGCTGCAATTAATATAGGATAAATTGGTTTGATATTTGCTAATTCGGGTTTTATTTTTTTAATTCAAATTAGATTTGAATCAATTCGCATTTGAGTCTAGCTTGTCGATCGGGTTTTATTTCGATCTAATGAGACGTCGAACAAAATAAATCTTTATCTATTTGAACCTATACGTGTTAATGTTAAGTTAATGAAAAAAAATCTTTATCTATATTCATCTAATTCAACATAGTACGGATCATAAAAACAAATAAAAGAATTACATTGACATCTCTATTTCTCACCTCGTCATTGTTTAAACAGAGGATAGAATCAGGACAGGTTAAATTTCATCTAAATTAGGGACTACATCACCGACTGATTGGGGAATACTATTAGAAACAAAAATTCATTAGTCCTATGCTTATGGTTGAGATTTTCCATAAAAACACTCAAAAGTTGAGATATCTCTAAGGATGCGAATTTAGTTTGACCTCCAATTTTTAGTTAAAAAAAAAGTTTAATTATTAAATTATAAAAAAAAACATAATTGAGACATCAAAAATAGGAATATTTGAATCTTCTTTTAGATATTTTTCTTCACTAGAATTAAAATAGGGCCTGACCCTTGGATTTTTTTCTATGAAAAAAGGTCCATCAATTTTATTTTTTATTTTTTGTGTGATGTAACTCAAAAGAAAATCTTTTGAATTCAATGCATGTTGACCGTTTGATCAGGATCGATCGGAGCCAATCCAGCTCCACTTATGACGCACAAGTAGGGCTGATTAATGAGCGAGCATGAGCGAGTCAGAGTATACTCATGCTCGGCTCATTTAGTTAATGAGCGATAATGAGAGAGTTATTAATGAGCGAGTTGTTAATGAGCGGGTTGTTAATGAGTGAGTCACGAATTATGAGCAAGCTAAGAAATTAAAGACTAATTTTCAAAAATTAATTTTTATTTATAGAATTTAACAAATTGTCATAATCCAATCTAATTAAACATTACATAATTTAACAAAAAAAATTGTCCATAAGCAAATTTAACAAAATTAAACAACAAATTTGATCTGGAGCGTAAGCTTAGGTTAGAAGATTTTTTTTATGTATTCACTTTTAATTTTAATTTAATAAATTGAGATTAAATGTGGTAGGATTAGATGTGACAGTTTCTTAATGAGCGAATTATGAGCGAATTGGGGTATGCTAATGCTCGGCTCATTAAGTTAATGAGCGATAATGTCCTTTAATATCTTTAATAATGTCCTTTAATATCTTTAATAATAGTGCGGATCTTAATCGGACAGTCCAGATACATTCGACTGAGTGTCTTTTGAACCGAACCGAAACAGGTTTAATAAATTTCTCCGGATCAACTGGTCAATCCACCGTTTTTTCTGTTCGAAACTCGCAATTGGCACGTAACAGGCAACAGCATCCTTCCTTCCAAATTTCCAATACCTGTCCCTTTTTCATTCCTTACAGCCGAAGACTTGTAGCGAGAGATCAGATACAGATACACTCACCGCTGCTATTCTCAATCAATTCCCCATTCCATTCCCCTCCGCCATGCAAGAGCCCGAGTTCCACGACCTCTCCGACGATTCCGATTACGCTGCCGCTTCTCAGCAACAGGTTCTTACTTTCCCCCAATTCAACCTCTCTTTTGCAATTTCATGATTTCATCTTAACTGTCTCCGTAAATTGGTTGTCAATTTGACATTCTTTGACGTTTCTTGCTTCTGATTCACATCTGATTCGGTCTAAGTGATGTTCGCGATCGAAGGCATTATAAGGTGGTTTTGAAATGATGCAAGATGAGCGTCGATCAGTTGAATCGATAGTTTAGTGATGGGAATTGATGCTCTTTATCCAAGTCCTAAATAGAGGATATTCTCTTATTCCTGTACCGTTTTAAACTGATATTTTATAAGAGATATTCATGCTGTCGTAATTTAACCAATAGAGGATACATTTCACTTAGAGACTAAGCAAGATAGTTACTTGCAAGTTAAGGCAATGAAGTTGGTCAAACCTACTAATCATTTGCTAGTTGAATGATAGGTGGATTGATTATTTGTCACTGTAGTTATGATAGAAACATAATCATTGCACCAAATTTTGTATGGAGTAAGAGTACTGATCAGATCAACTATTCTGAAATGAGAGAGGCATGGTATGTTGTTTGCGTATTTACTGGTCAGGTACAGTACTGGTACGGAAGTAGCTTTCCCTGACCCTTGGCTTATTGTACCATCTAGGATTTCGAGTTTGTTTTTGACGATTCAGGCTATGACATCTCTATTTCCATTTCTGACGAACAGGTTTCAGCTCCAATCCCATCTACCAAATTTCATAACTATTCTTCGATTCATTTTGGATGTTAGATATATATTGATTTCGATTAAATTTTCCATTCAGGATATGACATCACTATTTCCTTGTTTCTATTGTATAGAAATGTAGATATATTTGGGGCCTTGTAGTGATCTTGTTCTTTCTTTTTTAATATAAACAATTCTTCATCCAATGTAAATATACCCTTGTACTGTATTTTTCTTTTGATAATAAACTAAAGTATGTTATTTGTTTATTGTGTTTATTTGGTATTATATAAAACAACCAGTGAAGGCCATGTCACAGAGTTTGCAAATAATTCAGTTCATGCGTAGTTGAGTTTGGAAATTCAATATACAGTTTTCTCCTTCATTTTATCTCTTATTATAAAACTTGGTATAATTGATACACTCCCATAATTTGTTGACAATTGTTTTTATTTTTTTCACTTGTGAAGTCAAGTAAGAGAATTATGAGGTCTGATTCAATTAAGAGTGGGGTAAGTGAACCTAGTGGATCAGAGATTGTATTCTACAAGGATAATGTCACGATACATCCGAAACAATATACATCTGATAGAATCAGTGGCCGGCTACGTCTCATTAAACAAAGCTCTGATCTGCTTCTGGTAAGTATTTTGTTCATACTTTCTCTGAGTTAGACCTCTTATCTTGAGAAATAGCAATATTTTGTTGAGAAATTGCAGAAAAGCCTTTCTTTGTATTGGGAAATTAAAAAGTGGGTCTCTACTGTAAGTTAGATCTTTAAGATTGTAGTTCTTTTCACTTTGTGAATGTGAATGATCTTGCTAAAATTATAAATTATTTTATGAAACATGAATTAAACCATTTTCAGTATTATTTTTATAGCATTGCTGGAAAATGTCAATGTTAACATACTTCTAATCAGGTCAATTCCATTGATATTTGTTATAATAATTCCTTTACTCTTTTTGGAATACTAATCTTACTAAAGCTAAAATATGATTATTATTCATTTAGAACATTTCAATAAAGATTTGTGATTCTTGCAAACAGAGAAGAAACTAATTCTCCCTATCTTTTATCAAATTATCGTTAATTTTCAAAAAGAATTATTTTTTAAATTAATTTTGGATTGTATTTCTCTTATGCATGGCAGAGTTGGGTACCATACAAGCCAAGTGAACTCGGAACTGATTGTTTAGGTCGGAGTGATCCTGAGGCAGCAGATAAAGGCAATATTTTATATTTTGTATTGGAAGCTAATGTTTCACTATTTATACCCATCCTTCAACCATAAGCAATACTGAGCATTATTCATAGGCCTCATAACTTATGGGTTTAATTGGTACTAGAAAATTCACATCTCATATTTCATTAAGGTTTAGTGAAGGGCTACTCTACAATTTCATTTTTTTCTGTAGAACTTGGTTGAAATGATTATTTAATCAAACTTGAAAATCAAAAGTTACTTGATTACCCTTTAGCAGCTTAGGCAAAATTACCAACAGGTGTTGTTGTCAGATAGAAACACTCTGGGTTTAATTTGACACCATTAGAAAACTTGTGATAAATTTAATTCTTAATTAGTTCTTTACTAATCGCAGATAGAAATCTATATGCAATCAAGGCATCTCTGAGTGATGTGCGTTCGATTCGTAGGCACACGCCACCTCTTGGCTGGCAGTACATAATTGTTGTTCTCTCGTCAGGTAATTAGTATTATTAATGTCATTAGTTTACAATTTATATGATGTATATAGAGTTATTATCGAGCAATTGCCTGGGATTTTTGTGTTTAAACAAACAAAAAATACATTATTATTCTAACGTTGTGATGAAAATGTGCAGGACTAGCATATGCACCTCTTTATTTCTACAGTGGTGGGGTTCGAGAATTTATTACTACATTAAAGCAACATGTTTTTATTATCAGGTTTGCTACTTCCACTTGATGATTCATCTTCTTTCTTTTATCTGTCTCAATTCATAAAAATGCCATTGTTTTAAGTATATAAAATGACTTTTTTGTCCTTATTGTCATTACTAGATCTTCTGATGATCCCAATGTTTTCCTTGTAAATGATTTCCAAGATCCACTTCAGGTATATAGTGACGAGCTTTACCCTTCTTTTTAGGATATATTTAAAAGAAAAACAAACAAATTGTTCGTATTACAAGACGACATGTGCACACAACTATTTTGCATGATTTATAACCTTTCTTGTATGTATAGAAGTGATTCGTTTAGTGCCTTTTACATATGTGATATAATTTTTATGATCCTTTTTTTGATGTACAATACCTGGTGATGGTTGTGCGATTATCCATAATTGATTTTGTTCGTCTAATGAAACCTTGCTTTGTTTTCTGATCCAAAATAAAAGTAAGAAAAATATAGTAACCGAGTGTTCTTTAATCTGTGGTATATGATGAACTCATTGTCTTTTCATTAAAGTAAAGCTTGCTAATGATAGTTGAAATTTAAAGTTTACAGATTTTTTCTTTTTGACTTTTTTAAATGTCTTGTTCTTTTGAGTCCTATTTTAGATTGTTTAATTTAGGATAACGGTTTTCTGCTAAATGAAGCAAGTAAATAGCTTAATGGTTCCTTCAAACAATTATATAGTCCAAAACCATTTTTTTAACACTTGTACATTTTTTTTTACCTGATGCACTGTTCGCATATAACTATGATAGACCTATACTTGTTTACAATGCTGCATGATTGTAGCAATCTTAATCTTTTTCGGAAGTATATTTAATTATATGCTTATATATTATTTTACAGAAAAGCTTGTCATCCTTGGAGCTTCCGGGGTTGGCATCATTAAAATCGGCATCATTCAAGAATTCTACTGTTTCAATGGATAATTCTGATTATGATCAAGCCAATGGATCAGTACAAAACAGCTCAAGGCCAAGTAATAAAAACAAACAAGGTGACCTCTCAATGCAGGTACTCGAAAAATTCTCTCTTGTAACCAGGTTTGCACGCGAGACAACTTCCAGCCTCTTTAGAGAGAACCATGGTAACCAGTACCCCTATGAAAAATTCCTAGAAAAACACAAATCTGCTTTGAACAACAAGGAAGAAAGCAAACTTGAACAGGAGGTAACTAGTCAAGAATCGAGTTCAGTCGCTTCAGACGTGTCGGAGGTATATATTTCTAATTGTCAGATAATACATGTAGAATGAAGGTAATAAAGTGAGGGGAAATTTGATCATTATAAACATGAGGCATATTTGAGGTTCACACTTATTTTTCAAAATTGCCAATAAAAAATATTTCTCTGAGAAGAGTGGGGGCAGCTTGGTCAACTAATCATGATGAAAATGTAGCAAGTGATGTACATTGATTTTTTAATGCTTTGTAGATAGTAGTGTGATATTTTTTGGGTTTTAGTTGGTATATGTAGTTGTCCCCATAATTTGTAAGGTGCTTAATAGAAAAATCATATGGATCGTACTTACTTTATCTTAGTTTTTTCATTGATCTTCCCGAGTAATTTTTAATTTCCTGTACTTGACATCTACAATTTGACAGTTTGACAGGTTACCTTTAGTCTGGGGAAATCAAAGAGAGAGCCCTCTTAATGTGGAGGAGGTAATATGTTGACAAGTTTTATTTTTTAATTCTAGGAGTCTTTTTTTATATTTAAATTTTTAAGATTTGTTATACAGTGGACTTCATTATTGGATAATGATGGAAGAGTAATGGATTCGAAGGCATTGAGAAAAAGAGTGTTTTACGGTGGAGTCGAGCCTGAACTGAGAAAGGAGGTTATAATTTGGATTTTAACAAGTTTTCTTTTTGCTATAGTCATCATTATTGCCATATGATAACCTCTATATGTTTATAATTATTAATTTGGTTCCCAACATCTATCATCTTCACTTAATGGCCAATGTTCAATTTTTCGTCTAAGATTATGTTATTTCCACTTAAACTAAATATAGCATATGAAATCCTTCAAAGAGTATATATTAGGTGGCGTGCCTAACTTATGTCACCGCATTATAATCATAAGTTGGTATGTATAACATATGCAGGTTTGGAAATTTTTATTGGGGTTCTATGAATATCATTCGACTTATGCCGAGAGAGAGTTCCTTTCTTTTGAAAAGGAGCAAGAATACCAGACTGTTAAAAAGCAATGGCAGGTACACAAGCTTATGTGAATTTTTTAATTATTTTATATAGGCATTGAATTTGTTATAATTACAAGAGAGCTTCTTCAACTTTTTTAATATTTTGAAAGGACCAACTAAATCACCAATTTTACAGCCTTTTGTTTCAAATGTATTAAATACACTATAAATTATACAAATAAATAATGTTTTTTTTTTTCTCTTTGCTTGTCATTTGTAGAGTATTTCATCAACTCAAGCTAAAAGATTTACCAAATATCGGGAAAGAAAAGGCCTCATTGACAAGGATGTTGTAAGTATCCACCTTTCATATATTTACCTTTTTAACTCCTTTAAGTGACATGCAGCATTGTTTTATTTCATTAATGGGTTTTGAATTTTCTAGGTGAGAACAGACAGATCGGTTCCCTTTTATGAAGGAGATGATAATCGAAATGTTGTAATTCTTCGTGACATTCTTCTTACACACTCCTTTTTCAATTTTGATCTCGGATATTGTCAGGTATAATTTATTTTAATTTGAGATCTACATGTCAGTGTTCTATCTAACATGAGAAGCATACACATAGAAGATACTTTTGTTTCTCCTTATCGGGTTTGTTTTTCTGGTGTTTGTGGGGTACAATTCCATGAATACAATTTTAATATTAAAACTAGCAAAGATTCACTTCATTCTGCTAAGGAATGAAGGATATCACAAAAGGAAAAGAAGTCCTGCATGTTTTCTTTCCTATTTTTTTATTCAACCATACCCAAATTAACCCACTTTTGTCAATATTATGTTTGTTTTCCTCTTATTTTAATGATAAATTAAAGCCTAAAAGTACAACATCTATTATTCCCAACAAGTAACTACAAGATCCATCTAGTACTTGTATGCTTTATCAGTGCCCAATTTGAACTAATGAAGCCTCTCTATATGACTTACAAATGTGCTCTCCCAATTTTTTTTAGGAACATCTTAAATTTTTTTGCGTAATTTTCTATCTAGTTAAGTTGTTGTTTTGTTCTTAGGGGATGAGCGATCTGTTGTCACCTATATTGTATGTTATGGAGAATGAATCAGATGCATTCTGGTGTTTTGTTTCATTGATGGAGAGGTTAGGTCCCAATTTCAACCGTGACCAGAGCGGAATGCACTCTCAGCTACTAGCGCTCTCTAAGGTAAAGTCCAGGTCAAAGAAAAAAAAGAAGATAAAAATATAGTCAATACATGTGCATTCTGTTGTTTGATTTGGTTCTCACACGGTATTATTAAGTAGGGATGTAAAAAAGGTCGTGCTGTGATCAAATACGTCACGGCATGACACTTGTGCTGGTTAAGTGCCATGACCATTCGCGTGATGTGACTATATCGTAACTCTTCTAAAACTTGGTGTTTATTATACCAAGTATAAAGATTTTTTTCATTTCTTTTAATATGAATAAAGTATGGATGTTGAGAAACTTCTGCAAAATGATCCTATAAATACATAAACCATTAACAAATTGGCACTATATTTTTTTTTTGCGGTTTAATTGCTAATCCATCATTCAATGTGTTACTTATTTGCTTTTCTTCACAGTTAGTAGAGCTACTTGATGGGCCCCTACAGAATTACTTGAAGCAGGCAGATTGTTTGAACTATTTCTTTTGCTTCAGATGGATTCTTATACAATTCAAAAGGTAACCTCCAAATACATCTTGTATAGTTTATTTCACTTTAAGGTTGATATATGAAAAGATATGTACCCGTCCCCCTCAAAAATAAAAAAATAATTTAAAAGGATGCGGACAATTTCATTATTTTCTTTTGCTTCATTTAAACTTATAATAGTTGTGTATAATAATGCCTTTGCAAAATGAACCAGAAATAAAATGTTTGTTGCCTATTTACAATGTGAAAAAACACGACCTGACAAGCATTTATACAAACACAGAGAGTTTGAGTTTGATGAAATAATGCGACTATGGGAAGTATTATGGACCCACTACCTGTCAGAACACTTCCACCTGTACATGTGTGTTGCTATCCTCAAGAGATACCGAGGGAGGATAATAGGCGAGCAGATGGATTTTGACACGCTTCTCAAATTCATCAATGAACTGAGCGGCCACATCGACCTCGAACAGTCACTGAGGGATGCTGAGGCACTCTGTGTCATAGGTGGAGAGAATGGGGCTGCATTGATTCCGCCTGGGACCCCACCTTCTCTACCGATAGAAACCGATGCAGGCCTCTATGTGCTGGATGATGAGGTTTTGTGAGGTTTTATGGGTCAGATTTATATGTTGGGAATTTGGATTAACATATGGGTTGATGATATCAGTTTTTTTTTTTTTTTTTGTATATTATTTCAATAATGAAAATGTATGGATGATGAGGCTGTTCATGCTCAGTTTATGAATAGGTTCTACATTTGTTAAATTTTTACTTGCCTTTATTTTACTGCAATAATCAGGCTTAGCACTCGGTGTAGAATCCAAAATGGGAATTATGAAGTTAAAAGGTTGAATGATTTAAATGTAAAAATAGAGGAATCGAGTAAATATGTAAGTTTTTGCAATTTTGAAGGACAAATATTATATTTAATTATTTATAAACTTTTGAAAGAAAATATATATATGTAATATTGAAGTTTTTGAGGGAGAGAAAGGATTGCGCATTGATGCTGTTGTTGGTATATATATTTTCCATTTCTTCCTATTTGATCAATTGATCTTAATTGGCATAAATATTTCTCCTTATTTTGGACATACAAAATTTCGTCTTAAACCCACGTGCATTAGTAGTTAAGCAAATTATTATATATGAAACCATGCATGGTATTAGCTAATTTATTTATATAAAATGTGCACCACATTGTACATCGAATCATACCATTAATTGTAGAGGCATAAAGTCAACATTGAATAATTAGAGAAGTGTCATCCATCAATGCAAATCTAGTTTTGGAAAACATGAAACAATAATAAAGATAAGTATGCTTTGGAAAATTAGCAGTAGAGTTGATGTATATTACTGTAATCTATATGATGTGTTGTATGTACATATACTTGCCACAAAAATATTCTTTTCTTTTTTTAGATATCCTACTAGAAGGAATTGTAAAATATACAAATTTCAACCTATATGTGAAAAACAGTAACCATACTACTAGAAATTACAAAAAGAATCACCATTTCAGTGATGCCAAAATCTCAAAATTTAAAAATTCATAAAATCATACCTTCTAGGAGTTTCATTTGCAAGCTGATTAATGTATTAAAAATGAGGTGAAAACAATTAAACACTTAAATATTTTGTTGTCCCCATTTTTGCAAAATTGACTTACAAAATAGACTTAATTTAGACACTAGTTCAAACTAGATCGGAACAATCACCACTGAGAGTGTATGTTTGGTTGGATTGAGAATAGAATATTCATAATAGCTTATTCAATGTTTGGTTGGATAATATCAGATACATGAAACTAGAGAATGCGACTTGGTCTATTCGCATTTGATTAATAAGTAGGTGGGTCTTTTGAATTTCTTCTCTGGAGTTGCATAGCTGGCAGACTATGCCGTATCGAACCCTTCCTTGAGAATAAAAAAAACGTCTTCTTCTTTCCAAAATCAATGTCGCCTAGAGGAATGCGCAACCGAAAGACACAAATTCAAACTAAATCGGAACAATCACCACTCAGAGAGTATGTTTGGTTAGGTTGAGAATATGCTATTCTTAGAATTAGGCTATTCATAATAACTTATTCAATGTTTGTTGGGTTAGAATAGTTAGAACAGGGAATTCAAATTTTGTCTTATTAAAATAAACTATTCATAAAAATTTTGAGATTTAGCTATTCTAATAAGACAAACAATAATTAATTATTTTTAATTTGACTATTCTAATTAGTTTTATTTTGCAACCAAATATATTATATATAGGAGGAAGAAGAGGGCACTATCATGTGAGCCCAAATAAATAATTTCTCTATTGACTTCAACAAGGGAGAGACCACATATGTTAACTTTATTCTTTGTTTACTTATTTTTACGTACAATTAAGCTCCATCAATAAATGCTAGCTAAAATCAACGATAGTTACTCCAAAATTCAACGATTTAAGAATTGCTCATAACCAATATCACCATTAATTGGTCCAATACATGAAAGAATAAACAAAATCGTTTCTCCCAAAACAATTTTAATTAAGGGAATCCATTGACTTTAAATAACCTAATTAACTTACTTCTATGCCTATATACAAAACGTAAACTAAAAGCAAAAACGATACCCAAACAATTTCAAGATATATAGCTAGGAAACTTCAGCTATTGGAAGGACGGAACAGCTTGAAAATGGCGCCTCCTCTCTCTCCAACCATGCCTTATATATAGCAACAAGATCATGACACTCCCACAGGAGCACGGCCTTCAGCCGATGTACCGTCTGAGTTTGTTGTTCCTATTACTTTTCATCCCTCTAGCTTTCTTGTATTACAAACAAGACCCTGTTGGCCATTTCCCGGTTCCTTCTGTGATGCATCCTAGCACCTCGCGAGTGGCGATATGTCTTGTGGGAGGTGCTAGGAGGTTTGAGTTAACTGGACCCACCATTTTGAAGCACGTCTTGACTGTTTTGCCGGAGGCGGATTTGTTCGTGCATAGCAACTTGGATGAGAATAGCTTCAAACTGTCATTGCTTCGATTGGCCCCACGTGTCACAGAGGTGAGGATAAGGAGGCCGATGGTGCTTGACGAGACAGAGGAGCAAAGGGGGTTGCTTACTGCTGGTTCCTCGCCTAATGGGATTCAGGTTTGCAACATTTATATATATATCTCGCTTTACCCTTAGTCATATTTATTTTCTATCCTCACAGATTCTTGTAGTTGAATGTTGATAGCTACATTAATTGTAGCAATTAGTTTTGTAGACATGATACATCAATTGGTACTTTGACAGGGTTTGTTGCAATACTTTGACCTAGTAGAAGGCTGCCTCAACATGATCGGTGCGCAAGAATCCCAAGATAACTTTAAATATGAGTGGATTGTGCGAGCAAGGGTAGACGGCTATTGGATGGGTCCTCTGGATATGAAAACCTTCAAAACGGGTTCGTATGTCGTTCCCGAGGGACCCTCGTTTGGTGGCTTGAACGACCGCCTAGGAATCGGCAATAGATCTTTTTCAGCAGTGGCTCTGTCTAGACTCTCTCTTCTGTCCCGTCTAGCCTCGGCTGGTTTTCATAACCTCAACTCAGAATCTGCATTCAACGCACAACTAAGTTTATTTAATATATCCTCAATGCAACTCAAATTCCCATTCTGCATCTTATCAGATCGCAAGATCGGGTACCCGCCAAAGTCCGGTGGTATGCCGGTTGCATCAATTAGTAGCCCCGGGCCATTGAGTGGGACATATTGCCGACCGTGCATTCCAATATGCAAAGGCAAATGCTTAGAAGAATTGGGTCTTGATTCGTTGAAGTGGTGGAGCTGGATCGAGTGGAGAAACGGTAGCCTAGAGCTATGCGATGCTAGCTTACCATGGCAAGAAGATTGGGAAGAGATTTTCGACAACGATGCCGGCATTGAAGCGGCAAATGAGAGGCGCAGAGTGAAAGAAATGAAGATTGAGGAATGTGTGCAGGAAGTTGAGGAGTTGAGGAGGAGAGCTCAGACATGGAACGGCCCTGATTCAATTGAGATTTGCAATTTGGCTTTACTGCAAGTTGAAAGAAATATTTCTAGGAGATTAATCTTTTCAAGTTTCAGTTTTCCTTTGATTCTTCTTTTCTTGGTTTTGTATTTTCTCATGTTTGATTCTTCTTTTCTTGGTTTTGTATTTTCAGTTTTCCTTTGTATTTTCTCATGTTTTGTATTTTCTCAGTTTTGACCAGATATAAGTTTGTGCAACTGTTCAAAATTCAGCATTAAATTGTTTCCATGTTTGATTCCAAAATTCTGAGCTCGGCCTAAAAGCCATTAATTTTTTTTTTTAAATAGGCAATAAGATAACATGGGCCTAGATTAAAGACCTGATTATTTATCATTATTTTTCTCGTTTTTTTAGGCGCGCAAAACGAGTGTTTATATATAGTTGTAATATAATCTAATTTTCAGAAAAAATAAAAAAGATTGATATGCATTTTGAGTTGTCTACTTTGTCTTTAATCAAATATTTAATTTTTTTTTTGGTTTACTGTTTTTACTATTTGAGAATACATTTGACTTTCTTTATAGTTTTTGACAAATTATATTTTTACTATCTTTTTTATATTTATTTTTTTTAGTACAAAACAAGTTTCAATAAAAAATATTTAAGTGTCTAATCCGATTCCTATTCACCTGATTCTGATTCTGATTCCACATTTACTGATTCTAATTTTACGAACCATGGTTATTATAAATGTGTGTATCTTTTCAAAATTCAGTATTTCAATACTCAGATAATAATCGGGATTAAATTAGTGTTTCATTTGATGCTAATCAATATTGTCTCCTATTATCTTCCGATTTTTTTTTCTTCTGATTGCTTGTTTATTTTGAATAGAATATAACTAGCAATGAATTTTTTTAATGCAATCTCCTTGTTTGCTATTTGCAATTAACCTTTTAAGTATACCAAATTAAGGACAACAAGTTCTAACAAATAATCTCTTATGAATTGGCTCACATTTATCGATTCAAACTCTACGCAATATTAATTAGTTGAGCAATTTTTTTTTAGGCCAACTTTATATAGATGCACGGAAGTCTTTAAAATTGGTACAAGATTAATATGGTTGGTTTAGCTTCCTCAACCCTACGGGTACTCTTTTACACCTTGTTTGGATGGAGAGTAGAGGAGGGGAGGGAATAGAATAGATAGAGAATTTTCTCTCGAATCGTGTTTGGTTGACAAAATTATGATGAAGGTGAGGGGAACAGGAGGGGAAAGGGTTAACCTTATATAACTATAATTAATAAAATCGATTCCCCTTCCAAATTGAAGTGTAACGGATGGAAAGAAATTATGTTGCAAATATTTTCAAAAAAATGACACAAATACCCTATCCTATATATCTTATTCCTATATAATTACCATTCAACTTTTTTTATCACAAACTTTGCAGCCACCGTAGTTGATTGAGCAGACTAGTTTTTCTTTTCTTTTTTTATATCAAACTTCTTTATTTTTTATACATCAAGTTTGGAGTCATAATTGATTATCCATCAAGAGCCGTTTACACATCAGGTTAAGTTGCGTTTTTATTTTCTTTTGCAATCAGAAGCCCGTGTACTTAGCACCAATTACGTCTGAGAATGAAATTTAGTAAATAATTTGAAGCTCAATTACGTCTGAGAATGAAATTTAGTAAATAATTTGAAGCTCATGTTAATGTACCTCCATTTAACGGTAAACATTTCCATTGATATTTAAACTGCTATTCAATCGATATCAATCTTTCAATCTTTGAACCACCCCAAACTGATAGTTAAAAATAGGATATGATTATCCTGTCAGATTCCAGCCCTCAGTTCTGTCAGGTTAGGTTACGGTATACAGAGAAAGTTGGATATGATTTTTTGTTTACTGTATTAAGTTGTTGTAATCGTTTATTTATTTTGTTTGTTTCTACATTATTTATTTTATTTTTTTGTTTCTTCCTTGCTTTCTGGTCATTTGTTGCTTAATTGCTTATTGAACTATATTGAAATTGCATTATTTGTATACCCCAACAATGTACATATAAACTGATATTTTTAGTTCTCAAGTTTTAATTGATATGAGACCACACTGGTACACATGGTACCAGTACCGACAAAGGGTATAGTCGCACTGGAAAACCCTTAAAAGGAGAAGAATATGTAGAATTGGTCGCATGGTTTTCTTGAAGGTAATCATTGTTTTCATTTGTTCTTGAACTTATGTTGGTAAAATGCATTTCTTTTTTGTTTAAATTATCTATTGTGTTTTAAAATTGTAAAGGGTATAATAGTCAAATATGCTAAAACCATTTGATTAACCTTCTATAATTTTAATTAACCAAACAAGAAACAAGACGGGAAGGAAAGTTAAATTTATTTTCTCTCATTAATCATCTAAACACGAAGAGGTTAAATATGTTAATTTTCCTTTCTATTCCATTCCATTCTTCACCTCCCCTCCCATCCTCTACTCTCCATCCAAACAAGGTGTTAGAGTCTGTTCGGCTGTCTAAAGGGAACGGGAATGAGAACGAAAATGAAAATTTTTAATGACTAAAATACTATGCACGTGAACTGATTTTTACGAAGTATGAGTGAATTTTTTTTCCCCATGCGCATAGTAAACGGCCGAACAAGTTGAGAATTTTTTTATAGAAAATATTATAAAATAATAGAAAAATAAAGAGTATCTTGAAAATTTAGATGCATAGATAATCTGGAAAAATAATTCTCCGATATAAAGTGTTTTTTTTTCATGTTGTATTGGATCATCCGTGATCATTGAGTCATACTTTCAATTATTTACGTAATGTCAGTGTACAACATATTGTATAATTTTCAAGGCCATAGAAGATCCAAGACAACATGGAAAAAAAAATCTTTAGAAATTTTTCCGGTTCATCTATACATCTAAATTTCAAGACACTCTTTCTCTTTATCTCTATTATTTTATAATATTTTCTATAAATAAAATTTCTCCATGCAAGATCTGAATTCACGGAAGAGACCCCACTAAACACTTTAAAATTCAATTTCACAGCCTGAGTCATCCATCTACAATCTTTTTTTATAACATTGAATCTCTCTTCTCTCTCCTACCCCCTCTCTCAAATTAATACTCCTTTTCGACCTTCCAAGACGCTTTGTATATTGTACACAACAAAAGTCAAGGCAAGAACTACATATACAGATTGCCCAGGCATACTCTCTCTCTCTCTATCTCTGAGAATAGTGTTGTTAATATGTACTCTAATCTGAATCCTCGTAAAATTTGTTGGGAGGAAGCATAAATTACAAAGAAATTTGATCATTTGCAAAGGAAGAGTTATTTTTTTCTCTAACACGTACGGTAAAATGAAGACGTAACCAGGGTTTACTGATAGGGAGAATTGATATATATAAAATATTATTAAATAATATAGGAAAAGAAAAAGATCGTACCTTCGATTTTCGATGCATAGATTGGTTGGTAGAAATTTTTCTGATCCAAACTTTGATAATTGGATCAGTAAATATATTTTTCTTTCCTTGGTTGCCATGTTTTTTACCAGTGTGGAGATTTTTTTGTCATAACTACATATATAATTTTCAAACTAACTTTAAAAAAATATATTGTTATCCTTTTTTTTATATAACCATTGAAAGTCACTTTTGCATTATGTAGGTTTCCTTGCTTACATTAATTCTCTATCTCCAGATGTTGAAGTATGGCAAAAACATGATATCTAAAGCCATTCAAGTTGTCTCTTTTGTGATGCGTAAATGCCTCTTTTCTATCCTCTCCATGGGCCCGGTACCAGCTCACATTGCTTTCATAATGGACGGGAATCGCCGGTATGCAAAGAGACATGCTTTGCAAAGTGGTCACCAGGTTGGTCATAAATCCCTCATATCAACCATCCAATACTGCTTCGAAATGGGCGTGAAGCATGCAACAGCGTATGCTTTTAGCATAGATAATTTCAGGCGGGACCCGCATGAGGTTCGGGCATTAATGGATATGATAATTGCTAAAATTAATGGTATGCAAAGGAGACAGATTGTTCATGAAATTTGATGTTCGGATCATTTTTGGGGGGAATTTGGAGCTTCTTACTGAGCTGGTACGTGTAGCTGCAAAAAAGGCAATGGATATGACAGTGCACAACAAGGGACCCGTGCTCTCCGTTTGTGTGGCCTACAACTCGACCGATGAGATAACACATGCAATAGAGGCATCGGTTAGAGAGTCGAGAGGGAACAGTACTCAAATTGGAGTTTGTGATCTGGAGAGAAATTTGTTCACTGCCAGTTGTGTGGATTCAGATATCATTATTCGCACTTCGGGCGAGAGCCGTTTGAGTAACTTCCTTCTGTGGCAATCGGATTTCACCCAGTTGCAGAATCCAAACCCATTATGGCTTGAGTTCTCTCTAAGACACCTTGTTTGGGCTGTGCTTGAGTATCAAAAGGTTCATGGATATATGAAAAAATGGAAGGGGGAAACTAAGAAGAACATATGAAATTTGTGCTGTGAGAGTTGTCTTTGATTTTACCAGGGTTGAAATATGATGATGTGCAGCTTAATTTTGTATAAACCTAAATCAAGAAAATATAAATAAACAACTGAAAATTGAATTTTGAGTCTTATCCTCCAAGATTTGAATCGATGTTGTGAACCTATTCATAGAGATTATTTGTTATGACTTAGTGTCTTTTAATTTGATATACTTGAAAGGATACTTGCATATAGAAAACAAGGATTTTCATTGTTCATTATCCTCTATATAGATAACAAGGGATCCGAATCTGCTGCGATCCAAATTTGTGAACAGTGTCCCTAACCGCCTGCCGTCTACGCGACGCGCCTCTGCCTGCCGCCTGCGTGGTTGTGCCTTCCGCCTCCGCCTTCCTCCTCCGCCTGCTGCTTGCGCCTGCCGGAGCAACTGATAGGTTCTGTAGTTATCTTGGGAAACCTAACCGCCTTGTGCGCTTCTGAACCAGTATGTAGTTTCTAACTTTCTGTTTGGTATTTTTGTATACTTGTCCTCTGTGTTTTGATTGCTGTACCAATGTCTCTAGTTTGTCACTTTGTTGCTAGCAAGTAACCAACTATTAATTCACCAGACCCGATCTGTTTCACTGTTTGTTACTAAAAACAAATTGACACTGAATATTAGTTCACCCTTTTTAGCCTACTAAATTTTAACCTTTTTTTTTCAATTTAGCTTTGGAAATTAGACCAATTGATGTCAAATATGCACAAGGGCACAAGGTTCTGAATTTGAATAGCTCAGGATAAATTCCATTTGTATTTGAATTTGAATATTTGACTTGTAATTTCCATTTGTATTTGAATTTGGAGTTAAGAACTTGTACCAAATATAACCATTCCATTTGTCACATTAGGATAGCTCTCTCTTAAACTATTTATCTTGTTAATAATCATTCTGTTATGGTATTCGGTGAATTCATTCAGCCAAATAAAATAATAGACATAGAGATAATTAATTTGAGAGATTTATTTTTTTGAGAGAGAAACAAAGATGATTAATATTAACTTGTATTCTGTCTTGAATCCGAACCCGAATTTGAACTCGAGTCCGTTAATTTATTTGAACCCGAATCCGATTTTTGCCTACCCTGACTCAAATTCTAGCCTCGTCACTGGCGGTCGGCCCAATAGGCCCAATGTGTCCGAAGAAATTAAACTGAGAAGTCTCTCACCTGCGATGCTCGTTGACTGAATCTCCTCCTCTCTCTCTTTACCCCCTCTCAAATTTAATCCTCCTGCTCCTGGTCAAGGTTCTCTCTCTCTCTCTGCTCTCTCTCTCTCTCTCTAGTGTTGTCAATTGTAATTACAAAGCAATCTGATCATTTGCAAGCCAATAGTTATTCTTTTCTCTAACAAAGTAAAAGGAAGACCTGACTAGGGTAGTAGCAGTAGTAGGGATCACCTTCAATTATTGTTCGACCATGCACTCAAGGTGTTTGTGAAAATGTCTGACTTAGCAATTGTTGTCATAACAATCATAAACACCCAAAATGGTGAACAAATAATGACTGGATGAACCTTCTGCTTGTAGTCCAGACAAAAATGAAGAATTCAGCCTTTCAGAATTTTAAAGCCCTAGAAATGAAAGACCATCTTGCCCGTGCAAGTAGTCGGGGATTTCAAGTTACAAATTCGTTTGAATACTTAACTTGTATGCTCTTTTTGTCCACTCTAGGTAGGGTGAAGGATCTCTGTACAAAAGATTTATGAACAGAAAGCCCAGAAAAATTTGGAGTTGACATACCAGTACCTGTATCTTTCAACCATACTTTTGACCTACTGGCATTTTCTCAATAAAGAAAAGGAAATAGATAAAATGAAAATGATCAAACAAAACAGTGAAGGCCACTGTGGAGAATTTTTTATCATCACTACAAAAGTTTTCAAAATAACTTCAATTAAATTTGATGTTATTCTATTTCGCATATAATCATTAAAAGTCTCTTTTGCATTATGTAGGTTTCTTTGCTTGCGTTCTCTCCAAATGGAGAAGGATGGCAAAAGCATGATATCTAAAGCCGTGGGACATGTCTCTTTTGTGATACGTAAATGCCTCTTTGCTATCCTCTCGATGGGCCCGGTACCTACCCACGTTGCGTTCATAATGGATGGTAACCGCCGATACGCAAAGAGACATGCCTTGCAGCAAGACAGTACTGATCCAAATAGTGGTCACCGGGTCGGATTCAAATCCCTCATATCAAATCTCCAGTACTGTTACGAAATGGGCGTGAAGTATGTGACAGTATATGCTTTCAGCATAGACAATTTCAGGCGGGACCCACACGAAGTTCATGCACTAATGGATTTGATGAAAGCAAAAATTGACGAACTGTTGACAGAAGGGAGCTTGTTGAAGAAATTTGATGCTAGAATCAACTTTTGGGGTAATTTAGAGCTTCTTACCGACCCAGTACGTCTAGCTGCAAAAAAGGCAATGGATATGACAGTGCATAACAAGGGACCCGTGCTCTCAGTTTGTGTGGCCTACACCTCGACCAATGAGATAACACATGCAATAGAGACATCAATTAGAGAGAAGAGAGAGAATGTTCAAATCGATGTATGTGATCTGGAGCGAAGCATGTACACGGCTGGTTGTGTGGAACCCGACATCATTATACGCACTTCAGGCGAGACCCGTTTGAGTAACTTCCTTCTATGGCAATCAGATTTCACCCACCTGCAGAATCCAAGCCCATTATGGCCTGAGTTCTCTCTAAGATACCTTATTTGGGCTGTTCTCAAGTATCAAAAGGTTCATGGTTATTTGAAAAAACTTAATAGGGAAACCGATAAGAACAAATGAGATTCTTCATTCTTGTTTTGTTTAAATTATTGTATCATTATCGTGTTCTGAGAATTGTCTGTGATTTTATCAGGGTTGAAATATGATGATGCACAACCTAATTTTAGAAACATAAATAAAGAAAACATAATTAAACAAATGAAATAGAATTTTGAATGGTATGTCCCAGTTTCATAAGAGATTATTTGTGATGACTTGCTGTCTTATAATTTGGTGTACTTAAAAAAGGTTACTTGCATATAGCAAGGTCTTGCTAGCAAATTTAACAGCAACACTGTTTTGGTACCGCATGGAACTGGTACCACTGGTGTGATATGATGTTGGTACAATTTACACAAGTGTTTTTGAGTAGTTTGTACGTGCTATCTGTAAATAATCTGAATTTTTTAGTTCTCTGCTATTACAAGAGTTTGCAGGGACTTGTTTGCAAAACATACAACTGTTGAAGATCCCAGCTGCCTCAGATGAAATAGAAATTATTTGTTAGTAACTACTGTCTTGTACTTTAATAATTAATAAAGGTTGCTTGCAGATAGCAAACTCGGAGGTGGCATTAAAAAATATTTCATTGTTCATTTTATCTGGACACGTGTTGCTCAAGCTCAACATAGGAAAAAGAAATAAAAAAAAAAAAGTAGACAAAAATATATAAAGTCTGATCATGTAAGTCAAACCTTTCTTCTCCATTGGAAGAGATCCCCACTAAACACTTTAATTCATTCTTTTTCACATCCTGAGGTCTTCCATCTACAATCCTTCAAACCCCCCTCTCAAATTTAACACTACTGGTAGAGTCTCTCTCTCTCTCTCTCTCTAGAATAGTGTACTGATATGGAATTGGGTTTGTACTTATGAGATGTAGTATTCGACCATGCACTCAAGGTGTTTGTGAAAATTTCTGACTCAACAAATTTAGGCGTTACAATAAAAAAAATTGGCTAAGATTACGGGCAAATAATTATAGAATTAACCTTCTCCTTGTAGTTAAGGTATGAATGAAGAATTCATCCTTTCAGCTTCTCAAAACCCTAGATATGAAAGACCATATTGCACGTGCAAGTATTATATATGTATAATTTTACTGGTAAATGAAATGAGCCATTCAGGCCTCCTTCTCAAAGAAAAAAACAGGATAGGAATTGTAATGAAAACTAGTATCTTAAAACCATGCTTTTGACCTACTGCCATTTTCTCAATTAAGAAAAGGGAAGAGAGAAAATGAAAATGAGTAAACAAAAGAATGACGACCAGTAGTATAACTTTTAAATAAAATTTAATGTTATTATTTTTCACATATAACCATTAAAAGTCTGTTTTGCACAATGTAGGTTTCCCATTTCCTTGCTTGCGTTCTCTACAGATGGAGAAGTATGGCAAAAGCGTGATATATAAAGCCATTAGACATATATCTTTTCTGATGTATAAATGCCTCTTTTCTATCCTGTCGATGGGCCCGGTACCAGCCCACATTGCGTTCATAATGGACGGGAACCGCCGGTATGCAAAGAGACATGCCTTGCACCAAGACGATACCGACCCGGGTAGTGGTCACCAAGTCGGTTTTAAATCCCTCATATCAAACCTCCAATACTGCTATGAAATAGGTGTGAAGCATGTGACAGTGTATGCTTTTAGCATAGACAATTTCAGGCGGGACCCACATGAGGTTCAGGCATTAATGGATTTGATGAAAGCGAAAATAGAAGAACTGTTGACAGCAGAGGGCTTGTTGAAAACATACAATGCTAGGATCAACTTTTGGGGCAATTTGGAGCTTCTTACAGAGCCGGTACGTTTAGCTGCAAAAAAGGCAATGGATTTGACAGTGCACAACAAGGGACCCGTGCTCACGGTTTGTGTGGCCTACACCTCGAACAATGAGATAACACATGCAGTAGAGGCATCGGTTAGAGAGAGGAGAGAGAAAGTTGAAATTGATGTGAGTGATCTGGAGCGAAACATGTACACGGCTGGTTGTGTGGAGCCTGACGTCATTATACGCACATCGGGCGAGTCCCGTTTGAGTAACTTCCTTCTGTGGCAATCAGATTTCACCCACTTGCAGAATCCAAACCCGTTATGGCCTGAGTTCTCTCTAAGACACCTCATTTGGGCTGTGCTTGAGTATCAAAAGGTTCATGGATATTTGAAAAACTGGAAGGGGGAAACCAATAAGAACAAATGAAATTCTTGTTTTGTTTAAATTATTGTATCACTATTGTGTTGGGAGAGTTGAAATATGATGATATGTAGTTTATTTTTATATAATGAAGTAGAATTTTGAGTGGTATCTCCCAGATTTGAATCGGTATCTATAAACCAATTCATAAGAGATTATTTGTTAGGACTTACTGTCTTATAATTTGATGTACTTAAAAGGTTACTTGCAAATTTAGTAGCAGAACTGTTTTGGTGCTGTGAAGAACTGGTACCACTGGTATGATATGATGTTGGTACGATGTAGCTTCATTCTTGACTGGACATGAGTGTTTTTGAGTAGTTTTCATGTGCTATCTGTAGACAATCTGAATTTTTGAGTGTTCTACTATTGAAGATACCAACTGCCTCAGATATGTTAATTTTCCAATATTTGTTGGTATATCACCTTTTAATAGAATTGTACTGAAGATCGAAGTATGATACAAAGGCACATTTGTTTATGCCAGTATAGTAATGTATAGCAAACTGCACATAATAAGGTTATGAGATGTCACGTTTGACCATGCACTCAAGGTGTTTGTGAAAATGTCCGAACTAACAACTATTTGCATAACTATCAAAAGTACCCAACATACCAACAAATATTGACCCACCAAGCCTTCTCATTTCAAGCATGCTTGTCAAAGTGGGAAGGGAAGATCCAGCCTCTCATCATTTCAAAACCCTCGCAATGCTAGAGCATCTAGCATTGCGTTAATGTTCATTTTTTACCCAAGAACAAGCTCTCAGTGTGCCCCACTTCAGCCCCATGTTAAGAAGCACCCTTCATGGTGGTGCATCAAAAGCAATGTCGGAGAGGTCCGACAAGTTTTGTCAGAGGTGGTACAGGCAACCCTTTGACATCTCACCATCCTACCTAAATACCCAATTGGATTTGTTTAGACTTGATACTTACTGTTTATTTTGATGGGTTTCAGAGGATTCTAGATTTTACTATGGTTTTAGTTCATACATTTTGTTGGATTGAAGAAGCTGGAGCATGTGCATGACATGTTGGAGCTCATGAAGATATCGTGTGGTCCCACCTATGAGTCGGTAAGGAATATATTTTGAGTGAAATTGTGGCATGGTGCTACAGGTATGAAATGAGAAACTAGTTGTAATAAATTGTTCAAAGCACTTCTCATATCCTTCTAAAAAGACAAATTGGAGGGAGTTGTTATAAGGATAGGATAGAGTTGAACATTTGCTACCATCAAAATTGTTTCTATGATATCAGAAAGGTTTAATTTTATTCGCTTCTTTTCGGTTTGAATTATATTTCTTTCATGCATGGTTTATTTCCCTTTTCTTTTTGGGTGTATTTAGTTAAACGGGTAATTTGTAGAGTAGTTTCTTTATATGCTTAACAGAACAATTTATCTTTAAAACCAGAAAAAAAATATATATATAAAGGCCGAAAAAGATAAGAATTTTAGGAGTACTAGAAGTATAGGATAACCCAGGTTCACCGGTACAAGACTAAAAGGGAAATTATATGAACAAGTTGAAGTGTACCGGTCATAATATCTTAAACCATGCCTTGACCTACTGGTGTTTTCTCAACAAAGAAAATGAAAAAAATAAAATAATTGATTTTTGTATTTTTCACATATCAGCATTAAATATCTCTTTTGTATATTGTAGGGTTCCCTGCTTGCAATTTCACCTCACAGATAGTTATGGCAAAAGCATGATACCTAAAATAGTGGGACATGTCTCTTTTATGATGCGTAAATTTCTCTTTTCTATCCTCTCTATCAGCCCGGTACCAACTCACATTGCATTCATAATGGATGGGAACCGCCGGTACGCAAAGAAACATGCCTTGTACCAAGATGGTACCAAACCAGATATCGGGCACCGGGTCGGGTTTAATTCTCTCATAACAACCATCCAATACTGCTTTGAAATGGGCGTGAAGCATGTGACAGTTTATGCATTTAGCATAGACAACTTCAGGCGGGGCCCACAACATGTTATGATACTAATGGATTTGATGAAAGAGAAAATCGACGAACTGATGACAGAGGAGTGCATGCTGAAAAAACTCGAGGTTAGGATCATCTTTTGGGGTAATTTGGAGCTACTTATCGAGCCTGTATGTATTGCCGCAAGAAAAGTAATGGATATAACAATGCACAACAAAGGACCCATTCTTTCGGTTTGTTTGGCCTACACCTCGACCCATGAGATAACACATGCAATAGAGGGTTCAGTTAGAGAGAAGAGAGATAAAGTTCAAATAAATGTGAATGATCTAGAGAGAAATATGTACACGGCTGGTTGTGTAGAACCCGACATCCTTATTCGCACTTCGGGTGAGACCCGTTTGAGTAATTTCTTTTTGTGGCAATCGGATTTCACCCATTTACAAAATCCAACTGCATTATGGCCTGAGTTATCACTGAGACACCTTGTTTGGGCTGTGCTTGAGTATCAAAAGATAATGTGGTATTTGAAAAAAAAGAAAGGGGAAACCAAGAAAAACAATTAGTTTCCTTCCTTGTTTAAATTATTGTCTTTTATTTAGATGTTATTTAGATATGATCATGTTGGGGCTCAAGTATTAAAATATGAATTAATCTATGCAATTGGAGTGTTGAGTGAATATATAGCGATTAGCAAATTTAGTAGTTTTTTTTTAATCCATTCTTACAAACACCTGTAAGATCTCTCTCTATCTCTCTAGGATACTTTTGGTTTTCTATTACATTAGATAATTGGTATCTCAATACCAATGTGTTACTTCTCATCATCAGAGCTCACTTACTAATTACTTGATTAGTATTTCATATCCTATTCTTTACTTATAATTGATTAGTGCCTTCAATTTACAATTCCACCTAATCTATGATATTAGTTCCTGACATAAGCCAAACTACTCGACCTTTCTCTTTTCATTGCACCAGAATCAATTTGAGATATCATTCTCTCCTACATTGGAGGACTAGATTATAGTATCATACAGAATCTAGTATTGATCAATCAGGAATCTTTCACTATTTCACTCAATTGGGCCCACATGTCAGATTATTATCACCTCCTTATTCTACTGGTATTGAGGGTTAATTTGTGTTCAACTATGCTCTAAAGATGTTTGTCAAAATGTCTGACCTAATAACTGTTACCATTACCATCAAAGACATCCAACAAATAATAGCAATTAAGAACTGCCTTTGGTGGGCCCCACTTACAGAAGCATCATTCACAGTTGGTGCATTAATTAGCATCAATGACATGGGTTCCTGAGAAGTTCTTTTAGAGGTGATAATAATCTGACATGTCTTGTGCCTATGATATTTCATTTGTGGGCATGTGGGTCCAATCGGGTCCGATTCTACCTTTTAAGTTATGTTTTGTTTCTACCAATAAATCGTATAATATGATTTGTATGGTTATTGGATGTGTTACACTTGACTGTGGTTTCATAATTTCATTCATGTCATGTGTTTTGTTGGATGAGATAAGTTGATCATGTATTTGACATGTTTTTGCTCATGAAGATATGACTTGCAGAGATTTGTGGCCCCACTTATGCTTAGGTAACAAATAATATTTTTGTGAATTCAGAATTGAGGAGGCAAGGCGCTTTCGGGATGAGGCAATATAAATACAAATCCATAACTAATTGTTCCAGATATTTGCTATGATAATGCAAAAGAGTTGAAAAGGAGGAAGTTTGCAAGCATCAGATTAATGGCTACAATATCACAAAGGTCTTCTTCTTCTGTTTTCCTTTTTCTTTTTATTTTTCTTTTTTTGTGGTCGAGTAATTTCTTTGATGGTTTCTTTCGCTTTCTTTTTGCGGGTTCTTAGTTAAAAGAGTAATTTGTAATTAATCTTGAACAGAACAGTTCATCTAATTAATCAAGAAACTACCAAGATAAAGTTAAAAGTTAAGGAGTCTAAAAATGAAATTATAAATAAAAATGTTGGATTTTCTCAAGGAAGATAAAACATATAGAAAAAAAAAATGAGAAAGAAGCAATGAAGTCCAATTAATTCAGAGAATTATTTGGTTGCAACTACAAAAGCTTTCAAAGTAATTTAAAATTAAATTTAATGTTGTTTTTATGTCTTTCTTTTCACATGTCACCATTAAATCTTTCTTTTGCATTTTGTAGGGTTTCAATCTTGCAATTTCAACTCCGAGAGAAATATGGCAAAAGCATGGTTTTCAGAACTATTTCACACGTCTCTTTTCTAATGCGTAAGTTCATGTTTTCTATCCTCTGTTTCGGCCCGGTACCGTCCCACATTGCTCTCATAATGGATGGAAACCGTCGGTTTGCAAAGAGACATGCATTACTCCGAGACGGTACGGATCCAGCTAGTGGTCACCGGGTCGGGTTCAAGTCCCTTATGTCAACCATCCAATACTGTTATGAAATGGGCGTTAAGCACGTAACAGTGTATGCTTTTAGCATAGACAATTTCAAGCGAGGACCCGAAGAGGTTCAGTTATTAATGAATTTAATCAAAGAGAAATTAGACGAAATATTGACTGAAGAAAATATGTTAAAAAAATTCAATGTCAAGATCATTTTTTGGGGTCATTTGGAGCTAATTACCGAACCAGTACGATTAGCCGCCAGAAAGGTAATGGATGTAACAATGCACAACAAAGGACCGGTACTTTCGATTTGTATGGCATATTCCTCAACCAATGAGATAACACATGCAATAGAGAATTCGGTTCGAGAGAAGAGAGGGAAAGGTTTTCAAATTGGAGTTTGTGATATGGAGAGAAATTTGTTCACCGCCGGTTGTGTGGATCCAGATATCATTATTCGCACTTCGGGCGAGACCCGTTTGAGTAATTTTCTTCTGTGGCAATCGGATTTTACGCATTTACAAAATCCGAAAGCATTATGGCCTGAGTTTTCACTAAGGCAGTTTGTTTTGTCTGTGATGGATTACCAACTAGTCCATGCCTATATGCAAGAGAAGAAGGGAGAAATTGAGAAGAAAAAATGAGATATTAGTTACTTTTAATTTTCAAATTTAAAATTCTGTTGGTTCGTGCGAGAAGGGAGAAATTGATGAAGAATAATTGTATGTAAAAATAAGTAAACAAAGAATAAAGGTATTATATTTAGTGGTCTCTCTACCTTGTTCAACTTAGTTGTGAACTAATTCAAAAGAGAACTTATTTTATTTGCCCTGTTTTGGTAACATATTGGCTGCCAATTCTTATAATTATATCATTGAAATATCTTTTTTTTCAATCCCAATTGTTAAAAACAGGGTTTTTAGCAAGACAGCAGATTTTGGGTGGGAATGATTATTTCCAAAATATAATTTGAAAAACCATCCAAAAAGATTACTATCTAGAAGAAATATTACTCAATCAAATTATCCTCTTTCAATTTGTTTATAGATATATAACTAATTAAGCCATAACCACACCATCTGATCAAATTAATATCAGCCACTAACAACCAACTTGTTGTATTGCATTACTAAGATCTGAAACTATGCTCAGATTTTTGTTAGGATAAAGGATTAATTTGCTACTACTAATATTATAGAAATTGCAATTGCACTACAAAAGAATCCTACATAAGGCACTCCACAAGAAAATGCACTGGCTTGCCATTAACCTTGCAAGAATCCTGCAATTAAAATAATATTATGTAATTAAGCAATTTGAATAGAAGAAGTCAACAAATACATTAGTTAAATTTTTTAATTAATAAGATTCAAATGCTAAACAAAGGAGATATCAATACATTGAATTTTGGTATACCAAGGAGGCAAGCACATTCAACGACTTCAGCACCGACACGCTCTGAATTAAAAAAAAAACGTGATATCAAAATCAATCGTGCGAGAAATAAGCGCAGTAAATTTAACCATCCAGCATAAAAATATGAAGAATTTACATCAAACATACCAATAAGGCTTATAGCTGCACTCAGAGTTCCACCGGTTGCAACAAGGTCATCGATAATCAGCACCCGTTCATGCGCTTCTAGAGCTCCGACATGCATCTCCAAGCAGTCTTTCCCATACTCCAGCACGTACTTCTCTGAAATCACTTCACCTAAATTCCAATTATACGAAAAATTATATACACGTACCGTACTATATAAAAGATGTTTGTTACAAAGAAAGAGCAAGATGAAAAGAGAAGGTATATATAGATTACCAGGCAATTTCTTCGGTTTCCTCAGTGGAACGAATTTAGCATCGAGTGCTAATGCAATTGGTGGTCCAAAAATGAATCCTCTTGCTTCAATGCCTTTCAAAAGATTGGAAGCCAATTTTGAACATTGAATTGATTTGTATACTTAGTGTGTAAATAATTGTCAGAATAATACAATTTCAGTTGGAACTTTTTTTTTTTTTACAAACACAAGATTCACTGCTTGAAATTTAGAGGAACAGGTCACACAATTGGTTTCTTACACTGTCAGTTATAGCTCAAACAACACAAAATTTCATGATAAAATTGCAATACAATCTTTTCCAAATAGTAACTAAGCTCTAATTTGAATGATTCACTCTGTTTTATTAGGCAATTTAAATTGAACAACAACAGAAATTAAGGTGTTATTGGTTGGTTTCGCCTCATTTTTAATACATTAATTGGCTTGAAATTAAGAGCTCTGAGAGTGTATAATTTTATAAATTTATAAAAAAATTAGATTTTGGAAATCACTGAAAAGGGGTTCTTTTTTGTAATTTCTAGTAGTATGGTTGCTGTTTAGCACATATAAGTTGAAATTTGTATATTTTATAGTTCCCTCTTGTGGGATGTTTAAAAAAAGAAAAAAAAAATTCTTGTGGTAAGTATATGAATATAACAATCTACATGTTTATTATCAATATTTCTTAGTGGGAAATTTCCACAAACCCTAAAAAAAAGTACAGGTATATAAAGCAACTCACCACCCACTCCACCATTCCATATTAGGCATAGAGGATCTAGGTTGCTTTATTATAATAGATACGCAATCTACTCATAAACTCAGCATGCAAAAATTGGTGTGCTTCTAAAAAGAATCTCCCCTCTCTCTCTCTTTTAATGTTTTGAGACAAAAATATAGCATTCAATGTACTGTGATATTACCTAAGTTGGATAAAGCCAACATTCTGCCAACCTCTCTTTCTCTCTCTCTCTATATTATCTCAAATCACATGCACGCTCCCAAATCCAAAAAGATCAAAAATTAAATTGAAACCAGCCCAAGATCAGTACGGAAGCAGGCCTCACATGCACCTTTTAAGGCTTAAATGCTCTCTTTTTATTTCCACTTGCAATAACATATTCACATGTCCATTCTCTCTCTCTCTCTCTCTCTTTTGTTAATTTTCCAAAGCTTACTTTTCTTGACTACTGTTTCATGTTTTCCAAACCTAGATTTGCATTGATGAATGACACTTCTCTAACTATTCAATGTTAACTTTTTGCCTCTACAATTCATGGTATGTTTTGATGTACAATGTGGTGCACATTTCATCCAAATTAGCTAATGAAACATGCATGCTTTCATAATAATTTGTTTACCAGTTGTATATATTATATATTTTGCAAGTTGCTTAACTGCTAATAGTGCATGTGGGTTTAAGATGTATAAACTTTTGCATGCAAAGCAAATGCTTCAAAAGTGGACCCAAAATTAGGAGAAATATTTGTGCAAAGGATTAAGTGATCAGATTTGAAGAAACGGAAAATATACCGGCAACGGCATCGATGTGCATTCCTTTATATCTCTCGACGAACATGTCGATTGCATCCCTAAACACTTTTGGTTTTAGCAACAGCGTCGTTATATCATTGAACATGATCCCTACACCCAATAAAAAATATGGTCAATACTTTAATTAATTAATAAAATTTTCAAAATTCAAACATATATAATGTGTGTAATTTCCTTTTTAGAAAATGTTTGCTTGGAAGACCTTTCAAGTTTGAAAACAAAAGATCATATATAGGCATTTCCACCTAAAATAGCTCAATAATTTTATTCAAAAGCAATAGCTCAAAAAAATAAACTACAATTTTTTAATTACCAAAATTTAAGAATTCAAACAAAATGTATTTAATTTCCTTTTTTTCTGAAATGTTAGCTTGGTAGAAAACCTTTCAAATTTGAAGACAAAATTAATTAAGATCATATATTAATTAGGCCATCTTCTTAATTAATTAAAACTACTACAAAATATCATATAATTTTATTCAAAAACAATAACTCACAAAAGCAAACAAACTATACTACAATTTTTTTAACAGTGTGTGTGTGTGAGAGAGAGAGAGAGAGAGACCTGGTTTGGGGAAGTTGGGGACAACACGGATGGAAGAGGTGATGGCCTTGAGGCGAGGATCTAATTCTACACCACTGTTGATCTCTTTCTTCTCCACCATGTTTAATTTCTTCTCTCTTTATTTCCTTTGGTCTTATCTTTTGATTGTTTTTTCAGTGGTTTTCTCCTCTACACTACAAATGCTGTCACACACAGAGGCACTTCACCGTGTGTCTCTGTCTCTCTATTTATAGACAGCTGTATCAGTTGCCCAGTGAAAAGTACTCCTACTCAGATTTTATAAGTTTATTTGTTTTCTTTTAATTAAATAATATTGGTAACTTCACTAATTTGGTTTTTTTTTTTTTTTTTTAAATGACGTTTAAAAGCTGGATGCATGCATTTAGCAAAAATATAATGCATACATTCATTTTGGACTTGAGAGTAGGTACAATGCTCATCGGACCTACTTTGGTTTGATGACTCAATCACCGTCCAATTTATTTTGAGATGCGTGCTCTCTTCTTTAAAATTTGGTACGCACAAATCTGAAAGCAAATCGGATGGTCTTGGAGTTCAAATAAGCATCGGACATACTCCGTTATCTTCAATTTGATAATAAAAAAAAAACTACCTTATATGTACAGGATAAAAGATCCGGATTTAAATATTTTTATATGCATGCATCAAAATATTAATACATAGATTGATCAGCTTGATGAAAAAATATTTTATATGCACAAGATAAAAGATTTGGATCTAAATATTCATATTGCATGCATCAAAAATTAAATACATACATTCAATTTGATGCAAAAAATATTTGGTAAGCACAAGAAAGAGATCCTGATATATCTATTCATATATCAAAAAATTTAATGTATACATTCAGCTTAATTGAAAAGTATTTTATAAGGACAAGCTAGAAAAAAGATTGGGATCTAAATATTTATATATGCATGCATCAAAATTAATACATACATTCAGCTTGGTGAAAAAAATATTTGGATCTAAATATTTATATATGCATGTAGAGAAGGAAATTTGTCATGGCGTGACTAGTCACGTATGTCAATTACGTGACGTGACTCGCGTGACGCGTGACGTGATCATTCGCGTGACGTGACCACATTCTAGTAAAAATATACGTCACGTCACGTCACGCGAACCAGTCACGTCACATCACGTGATCACGTTACGTCACGTCACGTGATCACGTTACGTCACGTCACGGTATGAAACATAGAGTATTTAATTTTTTTTTATATGTATAGAGTATTCAGATTTTTATTTTAGTGTAAGTTCAGTGATATTGGTACTCATGTAGTACTGATTTTTATTTTCTTTAGTTTAGTCTAATGAATGTTTGTAATTTGAATTTTTAAAATAATATCAGATGTGATATTTCCTAAAAAAAAATAATCTTTACAATATTATTTACTTGTTTTATAACTTTTTTTTATCTTTTTTTTCTAAATTTTCAACAATTTAAATTAAAATATAAAAAAAATTGACACGGCTAATTTACGTCACGACACGTCACGTCACGTATAGTCACGGCGTGACTACACGTGATGTGACCATTCGCGTGACGTGACCATCCGCCACCATTTTAGTCACGTCACGTGAAAAAAAAAATTGATCACGTCACGTCACGTCACGTGACCAAATCACGGAGTGTTTGTCACGTCACGTCACGGCGTGTCACGTATTTCCTTCTCTATATGCATGCATCAAAAAATTAATACATACTTTCAGCTTGATGAAAATATATTTTATAAGCACTAGATAAAAAGCTCCGGATCTAAATATTTATATATGCATGCATAAAAAAATTAAGGAGAAATTTTATGTATCCACTCAAAAATTTCAATATTACGTATTTAATTCCTTATCAAAAATTTATAATATCATATCTGTCCTTCAAATTGAAAAAACTCACACATTTACTCAATTCATCAATTTTCACATTAATTTTAAATAATTCAACCTTTTAATTTCATATTTCCAATTTTGCCTTTTGTTTTGATCATTAATTTCTTTTTGAAGTCTTCCTTAAGTCAGCTTTCTTTCTTCACTTCTTTCATTCATGTATTACAAAAAGAATTCTCTTTCTTTTTCTCTTTATTTTCTCTTTTTGTTTGCATGAAATCCAAAAGAATAGATAGGTCAAAGATTTGTTAAGGCCAAGTACCTATCAAATTTCTAATCATTGAAATTTTATAATGGACGAATAAAAGGTGAATTGATGTTAAATGGCAACGAAATCTTGACAGCGAATTAATTGGGTAAAGCTTTAATTTCAATTTTTTAATATAACTTTTTGGATGTAATACTTAACCATTTTCTAAGTGGAATTTGTACTAAAAAGAAGCACCGGTCACCTTCGTCGTTTATTTCTCGCCTATGTTATTGTACAAGTTCATCATGTGGCCAATTGTATATGTTTCATTGTATAAGCATATATATCAAGAATATACTTACAACTTATATATACAATCTCAAAGTTCAAATAGTCAATCCGATTAATAGATGTTCGAGATCAAATTTTATATTTTTTTGAAAAAAAAATTGAATTTTTTAAAATGAAGATTTTTCAGTAAAATAATGTATTAAGATGCACATAATATCCTTTATTTTTTTATCGCTTGAATTAATACTATATAAATTTAAGAAAATTAAATTTTTATACATAAATGAAGCTCTCAAGAAGAAGATCAGTTTGAATGATTTGAATTTGTTGTTAAAACTTTGAAAAATAATATATGGCTTGTAAATATATATGTCGTAATATTATAATATGCTTATAGCCTTATATAAATATAGTGCAACCGGATTCTTATATTTAATATTGTTATCCGTAAGATACTAAATTACTAATATATAAAAATATGCATGGGCGATGTATTTTATTATTATTTTTAAAATAGTTTGACTCGCGGACTGATCACGATACAAGTATCTACATGCATTTATGCACAAAAGATCTCAGAAATTTTATTAACTTATATACTTCTAAAATATTCTTTAACCTTTTTTTTATATATTTTTATAGAATAAAAATTAGATATACATATATAATTTGTTTAGTTCATGCAACTATCCTTTAAAAGGAGAAAATTAGTTTTTGCTAGATTTTTCAAAAAAAAAATATATCTTTTTTTATGCAAAAAGTTAATGAAACAAATACATTTATATAAAAGATGTGTTAATATATATCGTAGATTTATTTTAAAATTCCATACATTGTGATATATGTGTTATACTAGATATATCTTATACTTGTATACATATGCAAGGGCGGATCTTTGCACAACGAATTGAAGTCAATTGATCTTAATTTTTTTAATGTTGTTTTTATGTGTGATTTTATGTAGTTTAGAGCAAAATATTATGGATACTATAAAATTGATCTCCATTCTCAGCATAATTTTTTATATGATTGATTTTTATTTACGTTTGACCACCGTAGTTTAAAATTTTGACTATACCCTTGTACATATGTAACAATATTTTCTCACTTCCTATATTTTTTTGTTCAAGTCTTCGAGATTATGTCTAATATCTATAATAGATTCTCCATTTATGTTTTGAATTTACCACCTCTCACACGAAATCTATAATGGATTCTCTCTATATATATTTGGAGTTTGTGACCTCTCACACGAAATATATTTTGAATCTATGTTAATGTTGAAACAAATTAGGCTATTGATTTTTTAGATCAGACAATTAGATTGAATTATGACAAAATAGTTGTTTTGCATGTGTGCTATGTGTTTTTTTTTCCTATTTAGTAGCAAAACTAGACATTATGGCCATGTTTGGTTGTGGAGTAAAATTAATGAGGATTAAATTGCTTACTCAATGTTACTCCTCATATTTTACATCTTGTTTGGTAGTTGGAGTCATGACTTAAATTAGTCCACTTAGTAGAGCAAGATATTGAAAAATGTGTTTCTTTTTATAACAGTGGGCCATACAAGTAGAATAAGTTACTCTGGATTAAGTCATCTCTTACTCCATCTTACTCATCTTATTTTACTCCTTGTTTGGCTCCTTAAGTATGGAGTAAGGGGTTTACTCCATCTCTTACTCCATAACCAAACATGACCTGTTGGATTACATGATTTACAATCAATGCTTTGGATTCGTTTCAAAGCAACTAAATTGACAATTTGAAAGGTCTTTGTAACTTATCCATTTAATGAAACATTCCTATTAAAACACACATGTACTGTAATCAATTAATTAAGCACTTTGACTTGTTTGTTCATTTTGGGGCAGTGTTCAGTGTTCACACCAGTAGTTGAATGATATAGCTAATAAATATAAAAAAAAAAATATGTGATTGAGATTTATAATGATTTCAGTGGTTTCATACCAGAATTTTTCTTTTTTTGAATTTCAATAGAAATAGGTAGATATCATCCTATTTTTATAAAAAAAAAAAAATTAATAAATAATTATAAAATAAAAATAGTTATTTGACTCCTCCTAAGTCTAACTCTTTACATTGAGAATTTAAAAGGTACACAGATATTGATAAAAAAAACAAGTTTAAATTTAATTTCAACTGAAATTTATTTTAAAAAAGAGAGAAATCATATCCTCCTACTAAAAATATAATATCAACATGTAAGTCAAATTTTGACCCAAATCAATTTATATTTCATCACGTTGATAACACCTCAGTTGTCATTTTATTAATTATTGATTATTGAGACCAATGCATCACATCTCTTGCCACCTTGATTAATTAACTATCAACTAATCTTCTAGAAGCATCAATTAAATCGCACATGGAAATAATAGGATTTGTATGGCACGTTTAGAATTGTTCTGTGAGACATCTATTTTCTACTTCATCTCATATACTTTAATAAAAAAAATTAAGTATTATATAGGAAAAAAGATTTGCTAATTTTGTTATGTAATTATGTCTTTCTAACATGATGCATACCTTCACCGAAATACCTAATTAAGTTTTATCCAAAATTGGTAGTACCAATTTGGTATATTCTGAAAGTAGCTTTGTTTTCTTTATTTTTTGTTTACTTCATTTCAATTTTCAGTATAATTATGCATGTGCCCTCCAAGCACATAGTAATTGCTTGTCTAATATGTCATTAAAATAGAATATTGGTAAGAGGTATAATTTGATATTGAACTTTGCAGAAAATGTAAAATATAGTTAATATTTTTTGTAAACTAATTTAAAATAAAATTTATCAAACTCTAGTGGAAGTTTTTTTAAATTATTTTTTTCCTTAATAGTACTGCATAAGTCAATAAAAGAGATGCCTTCATTTTGGATGAAGGATAATATGGTAAATTTAATTATAATTAAAGATTATTAATATATTAAATGAATAAAATCAATATAATTAATTAAGTACTTTCAAATATTTGAACATTTTGTTGAAAAAGTAAAAAAAAAAATCAGAAATTTAGATGAATAAAGTAGCAATAATCCTTAAATTTATCTACAATTAAATCTTCTATATGATCCTGTTCATGTGCAGCAAAAAAAGTTAGTCGGTACTTGTGTTATCTTGATACTTCGTATATGGTTATGTATTTGTATTTTTGATATATATCATATTACAGTATCAATATATGTATTGTATCGTCTGATATCCATATCGTGTTGAAAACTATCTTATAGCCGTATTTCATATCATACCTGATACAATATACCTGCACTTATATTCATGCAACATAAGTTGGCACCAAATATAATAGAGTAAATTGAATCGGAAGACACTAAATTTGTTTGTCAGGATTGATAACTCAAATTTAATTTGTCTCTTTGTAGTTATTAAAAATTTTATTATATTGTAATCAAGTTACTCATTAGTTTAATAATCCAAAATACTGATATAATATGCTTAATTATTCACCTCTAAGTCACTTTATATACTTTAAAAATTTATTAGTATTTAAAAAAAAAAGAATTGACTTGATAAAAATAAATAAAATAATCAATAACTATATAAAAATAAATTAAACTTGAATCAAAATTTAGTACCCAGTATAATACCAAAACAAAATAGAAGTCAACAAGTGTGAATCAGGCATATTCATATCGTGTTATTAATTGTGTTGTGTTTGAATAAGGGTGGCACAGAAAATCCTTTTCATTTTTTAATTAACGAGACACGTGAGATTCAATTCAAGGGGTTCACACTTGACATATTAATAATATATGATATATCATATCATTTCGTTTCATATCATATCATACGATAGAATCCATGCAACAACACCAACAGCACAGCAGTGGGGCTTGCATGCATGCCTCATGTTGGTTGGCTATATATATAGAGCAAAAAAGTATATATATACTTTTTTTTATTAAATATATATATACATTAATAGTTCTGACAGTATACTGGTACTCTGAGGTAAATCGAGCTTGTCAGTCCACGGAGGATTTTATTAACATCGATCGCCACTCTCCTCGATACGTACATTACTGGTATAATTACAAATAACAAGGCTCTGATATTACACTATACATGCATATAGCTTTGCTACAGTTCCAACAACAGAGGTTTAAATGCTTATCAGTACCTCCATCATAATATTTTACAATAATATCCCTGAATTTAAAGGCACAAAAAAACTCTTTTAATATTTTCAGAAAAACTTAAAGGCACATCAAATTTTGAGTTTTTTTTATAAATCATAAATAAAATAATTATTTTTAGGGTTCCAGAATGATTGTTTTTTTTTTTTTTTTTTATAAAAAACATAAGAAAAAAACAAGTTGGAAGTCCGTTCCCTACAGTATTTCATACTCCAGAACGGACTCCTAACTCATTCCGGGTCATTTTTTAGAAAAATATCCAGAATGGGTTCCCAACTCGTTCCCCAGCGAGTGCAAAATTTTTGAGCTTTGAGATTCGTGCCAAGTTAAAAAGAACGGTCCAGATCAATTAATTGTAAAACATTTCTGCATCGTCATCAAATTGGGCTTTGGGCTTTCTTGAAATTAGTGGTGAGTGGTGACCATCAGATCTGCATTAAGATTTGTGCTTATTTATTAAAATCCGTGCAAATATGTTTTAATTTCCGTGCATAGTTTTTTTTTTTTCGGCTGGGAATGTATTGGTAGTTCATTCTCCATAGAGAACGGATAAATACTATAGGGAACGGACTGCCAACTCGTTTTTTATAGTTTTTATAAAAAACCTACAAATAATACTGGAAGCCTAAAAATAATTTTTTTATTTATGATTTATAATAAAAGAAACTCACAAATTTTGGCCCCTAAAATATATTATGAACTTTTTCTATAGAGTGTTCTCCATTGTTCACATTTTTCCATTCACCCATTTTTCATCATGAAAGCATATCAATTACATTGAACAAATATAATATAAATAAGAATTAGAATAAGGAATATGAGCTAATCTCAAATAGAATAAAAAAAATTGAGGGAATTTCATTTATACTTCTCAGAAACCTTGAAATTACGTATTCCTCCTCTAAAATTCGTAATATCATATTTACCCTTCTAAATTAAACAAATCACAAATTTACCCAATTTTTATTGTATTTTTCTTTTAAAACTCATCCCAAATTTATGAAATATCCATTTTATCCTTTATTAAAAAACTTAAATGTGTAGTATGTGTAAGAGAAATGTTTGGTCTTCTAATTGGTCAATTTTCTAGGACAAATATATCATTTATTTACTTGTGACACACCACATTTAGTTATACGTTTGTGTATGCATCATAAGTTTGCCCTTACAACTGGCCAATTAGGAGAGAATTGAGTATTTTATAAATTTATAATGATTTTAATAGAATAGGCAATTAATTGGATAAATTTGTGACTTCTTTAAATTTAGAGAGATAAATATGGTATTATGAATTTTAGAGTAGAAAATACGTAATTTCTAGCTTTTGGAGGGATATATAAGAAATTCTCCCAAAAATTGAATGACAATTGATGAAAAATGAAACTCAAGATAAAAAGAAAAAGAAAATTTTGACCCAATAAAATAGAAGAGAGCCTTCATTATCTTTGCATGGCAGAGCCAGGGATAGAGAAAAGAAATAGAGTGAGTCTATGGTAATATGTATATTATAATTTAGTCTGTTATACGGATTAAATTTTCGTTTTTAAAACTCTAATGGTTATTCTGAACTGTTCAAAAATAATTTTCATATGAATATGTATTTGTAATTTTATATTTTTATAATTTTGTTACTATTTTCAAGATAGATAGAAAATCATTGTTTTTTATAGTCCAGGATTTCCAGATCAAGTGATTTTCTACCTATCTTAAAAAAAGTAAAAAGTTATAAAAAAAATATAAAATTTGGTCTACAAGTAGATATTCATATGGGGATCATGTTGAACGGTTCAGATCGGCCATTAAGATTTTAAAAATAGAAATATTGACCCATATTACGGATTAACCCGTGATCTGCATAGTACCATAGACTCACTCAAAGAAATATACAAGATTATATGCAGTTATTTTTTCAAAATATACATGTAAAGGAAGAAAAAGATACTATTGTTGTTGTTGTCCTACTTTAGTCTTTTTAAATTTCAATTTGGAAGTTAAAGATTTGAAATGATTAAGGAAAAAAAATTCCCTCTATCTCCCTTTCCTTTCCCTTTTTGTTTTGTGGAGCAAAGAACATCACAAAGTTGGTGTGTTTGACAAGTGAAGAAGTTCTCCTAAAAAAAAACAATTGAAGAAGTGTTAATTTGAGTCTTTAATTATTTAAACAAAAGTGTTTTAAGATTATTAATGATGAAATTTAGTTAAAGCATAGGCTAGGTGAAGTTAAAATTAATGCATTTTTTTTTTCCAAATTTTAACATTTTTATCCTTAGTGTTTCACTTATTAATATAATAAATGAGGACAACTTAACTTTATTATTTTAATATTATTTCATCTATATGCTTCAATACCAGTATACCACTGAGCCCCCGAACACTAACATTTTAAATTAATATAGAGTCAACTACCTTTTTATTTATCTCAAGAATACCTTAATTTTACCTGTGAAATGCTGTTGCAGTAATTAAAATCATGCATCCACTCAAATTTTTTTTTTAAATCATGCATACTTAATATCAAAGGGAAAGTTTAGAAATAATTTTAATTTGGGACAAAAGATTGAGACTGGGAAAAAAATAAATTGGAGACAGCAGAGCACAGAGGCAACAGAACTACGGAAGGGACAAAGAGATCTCTCAGATCAGAGTCCCAGAGATTCTGATATAATATTTTATATTTTATATTTTTATTTTCCTCTTGAAAATATAACTATTTAATTACTTTATTAATAAGTAAATAATTTCATATACATAAGCACGTGGTGGGCCCATTTCGACCAGGTTCTGGCACGCGCTCTGCTTCCTCCGGCGCCGCATTAAACGAAATATAGATTCTTCTGTAGTGGGACTATAGTTTTAATTCGTGAAACAAGTTTGAATGGAAGTAATAAATGACTCGTTTCACGGGAGAATACTGTTAGTGGGTCTCAAAAAGAGAGAATGGGAGTATCCGAGGTGTTTAGTCTCCAGTTTGCCTACGGTCTTGCTTGACTGTAATTTTGATGGAGAGTAATGATGCTCTTCTAAAATTACACAGTATTGTACAAGTTGCAATGCTTATAAATAATCTTATAAATTTGAAAAAAAAAAATGTTAATTTGTTATTCCTATAAAATATTTGATTAGCAAAAAGAAAAAATAGACTTGTGTTACATCCGAATAATAATAACAATACTATTTTTCGAATTAATGCTATTTTAAATATTCCATTGTTATTTCTGTTCGTAGAATGTAGAATGTAGTGGTTGGATCTTAAATTTACTTTCTATATTGAGGTGCTATATTGGATCGTTTGATTTTAATTGACTAACGATTAATCGAGACCGTTCGATTTCATCAAGATTTATGAGTGTTTAAGACAGCTCCTCCGTTATCCACTTACAAGTTTTATTTAACAAATTATAAGTTTAATAATTGATTTTGTACAAGTAAATAACACAAAATACTATATATGATATTGAGGGAAGAAATTATTGCAACTTTAGATTAAATCATAAAGATAATTTTTTTTACTAAATTATTGCTTATTTAAGTGTTGTCTCTCCAATAATAAATACTGAACTTATATGTTAAATCACAGTATCCTTAAAGTTATAACATACCTAAATCTATTTTAAATTAAGACAACTGAAAAAAATATATGATTATCGTTTGTACAATCTACTTTTTTTACTCTTTTGATATCATTATTTAAGAATTATTTTAGCAATCTTAATTTAAGTGAAACTTATTATACGTTTTAAACATATTGATACTACTCTGCAGGAGTATTATTAATGTATTTAGGTTCTTTCATGGAGATATAAATTTGTTATTATATTATTTCATCATTAGACATTAAATTTATATACAACAATAACACAATGATTGTAAAATTACCAAATTTTATCCTAAAAAATGGTAAAAGTAATTTTTTTTTGTTTAGGAATGTATGTTGTTAACATAATTTATAGAGCAATTCTGTTGATTTTCATGTGGGTTATACCAAACACTTTATCAAGATTGAATTAATTTTGTATATTTGTTGGATTGTATTATTGAATCGATATCATGGAGTGTACTTAATAATCTACAAAAGGTAATTTAGACATTTAAGAACATTTATAGGGATAAGATGTAAGTTATTATTTTTGTTATGTTTTTGAAGTCAATTGTAATAAATAAATGACAGATTTTAAAATTATTCTAATTATTATTTCTAGATCAAATATAATGATTGTTAATAAACTAAATTCTATATAATTATTAACTCTCAAAAATAGACTATACATGTGTATAGAACTTCTATAGGCTTAAACACAAATGAATCAATTAGAAAAAAAAAGCCGAAATTAATTATATAAACCTCTAAATTGATCACTTTCTTATACTATGTTAATTATTGATTTGAATATTTAACTTACTTTTCAAGTTTCTTATACTATGTCCATATAACACTTTAAGAATGCTTATTAGTTTAGGAAAAATATTAATATTTTCATGAACTTTTAATTGCAATTATAAAAATTTCAACCAAAATCCAGGCACATACATATTAGAGTGAGATAGGTATTAATTTTTTTTGCAACAATTGAAATTAGGGAATAAGATAATGAAAATTAATTTAAAGACAAGCATAATTTGATGGATTCCAAGGAGGACCAATACTATCAAGCATTTCTCAAATCAGCAACTTAATTAACTATAATAACTTGTCACCTAGTTGATTGTAAAATAAACACATACTACTAAACAATTCAACAATTAAAAATCACAAAAATGATCATACCCCCAACAATTTCCATTGCCCCGGAACGGGAAAAAATTATAGAAAATTTATATTCAAATTTGACTGAAAAAGGAAAATAAGAGTGCTGGATTGCTCTCACAATTTAGCAAGACCAAATGCATTTGAAACTCAAATCTAAAAGAGACCCATTATCCCATGGAAATATGATGAGGTGAGAATTAACCTCATCTATCCCAATAATTATCAAAATTGATAAGGACCCAAAAGTACTGTTCACGTGGAAATTGATTTTTTTTTTCTCACTAAAACAGTGGAGCGGCTGAACACGCCTATTGTGTGTTTATTGCAAATATATGGATAAATGCTTTTGGTTCTTTATAAAGATTAGATAGCATATTTATTTCAATCCACCATGTTATATTATCTTCTATGTGTTGGAAATGTAGTACTTATACTCAAACCAATAATTAATTTTGAATTTAAATGGATGTTTTATCTAACAATGAGAAATTTGATGATTATATCTCAAGAGTTGCATACCTCAAAATACACACTTGGTCTTGTTATAATGCAATCCACTCTAATAAATTTATTCTGTAATCTATCCTGTGAGGAGTTGACTACATTTGTATTTGAATGAAAATAGGGTATGAAACTTAGTAGAAATTGGATATAATAAATTAATAATTACATCAAATAGAAAATACAATAAGGTAAATTTGATGTAAAACAAAGGGGAAATTGTGAAAATGCCACTCCAAAATCTTCAAATTGTGAAAATGTCATTCCAAACTTTGAAATTGTTAAAATGACACTCCAAACTTCATTAATTTGTAAAAATGTCACTCCAAATAATTAATGACTAAAATATCCTCGCTCGTCCATCTCTGCCTCCGCCCCTCTGCCACCTCCTCCGACACCCTCCGACGACCCGACCCTTGCCCGTTGCAAGAAGAGCAAGAAGCAGTTTCCGGGAATGATTATCCTCGCCCTCCTTCGCATTCTTCGCAACTCCTCCTCCTCCGACAAGCACCAGCACCATCAAACCCTCCTCTATGACCCCCCTCCGCCGCGCTCAGCCGCCATTCGGAACAAGAGAAGAAGAGAAGGCAGGAGAAAGAAGAGGAGAAGAAGGATATTTTAGTCATTAATTATTTGGAGTGACATTTTACAAATTAATGAAGTTTGGAGTAGCATTTTGACAATTTCAAAGTTTGAAGTTGCATTTTCACAATTTGAAAGTTTTGGAGTGACATTTTCACAATTTTCCCTAAAACAAAATAGAAGAACAACTCATTTAAGTAAGAAATACATGGTTGTTTGATTCTTCAAAAGTCAAAACCCTTTTTTTTTTTATATCACAATATAACTTGTTAAATTTCAATGCAAATTGAATTACACGGATTAAACATCAAACGACTAAATTTGATCTTATAACCATGCATAAAAATTCTCACTAAACAAAGGCCCTCAATAATAAATAGATTAATTCAAAAAGTATCTTTTCTTCGAGAAATTTTACAAATGCCATTCTTTTTCAAAATATAGAACAAACTACTCTCCTTCCAAAATTCTTAACAAAATGCTCTTGGACCCCACTTGTTCCCTCTCTTTCCATCTCTTTCACTCATTTTTATTTACTCTCATTTATTCTTTGCTTATGTAAAATATATAATTGTGATTTCATTCTTATTTTGAATAATTTTTTAATTTTTGTGTTTATAAATGATTCAGAATAAAAAAATTAAAGTGTCAAATTTTTATTTATTTGAACCAAAAAGTATAATATTAACATAAATGTAGAATATTTCCAACATATGGGTCTTTAAAAAAAATATTATATTATAAGATATGGTATTACCTTATTTCGTAAAAAAAATCTAACAAATAAATATTTTTAACATACACATTTTATATAGTTTATTTTATATAAATTTCATATTCTTAGTTTTCACAACAATAAGGGGATTTATCACATTAAGAACAATTTAGTGATATACTTATACTTCAATAAAAAAAAATATACTAATTATATATTTGATATAATCTTAAGAAATTAAGAAATAAATAACAAGTGCAAGAAATATTGAGTTCGAATACTATAGCAATGAGTGATTGAGATGACTTGAGATACATTTTTTACACCTTCGAAGTGCATATATATATATGGTCCGATTAATTAGTAGATTCAGCAAAGTTTGATTTTTAATTTTTCACCATAATATATTCAATGGTGAGTCGTATTACTTGCATTGTAACTAATTCAAAACTGATGACATTATTTATTTCTTAAGATATGTTATACATAATTATAATATTTTTTATTGAAGCATAAATATCTCACTAAATTATTCTTAACATATGATGTGGTAAATAAGTTAAAATTATTATATGTTAGTTAAAAATAGTTTATAGAATAAGTTAATACCATTTCTTATAATAATTTTTCAAAAAGAACAATATGTTTAAAATATTCTATATATATACACAAATATTATACTTTCTAATTTTAGCAAATACAATTTCACACTTAATTTTTTTGTTCTAAATAATTTATATACATAAAAAATAAAGATTAATCAAAATATAGATGAGAGATCACAATTATATATTTTACTTAAGCAAAAAATAAATGAGAGTAAATTGGGATGAGTGAGAGGGAGGGAAATAGAGGGAACAAGTGGGGTCCACAAGGGCATTTTGTTAAGAATTTTAGAAGGAGGGTATTTTGTTCTATGTTTTGAAAGAGAAGAGCACTTTGTAAACTTTCCCTCGTGAGTGGCTTATATTAGTTGCAACAACGTATTATATATTAGGATTCTCTTTTTAGCCAGAAAAAAAAATTATCTAATCACAACTGTTGTGTGAATTGGAAATGTAGTTTGTATGCAAGTAGTAAAGATGCAAATGAAAATGTAAAATGTACCTTGTCTAGTTGCAACGTATTATATATTAGGATTCTCTTTTTAGCAAAAAAAACAAAATTATATAATCACAACTGTTGTATGAATTGGAAATGTATGTAGTTTGTATGCAAGTAGCTGGTAAAGAGAGTGTGTTATGTGAAAACAAATCTAGCTATATATATATATATAATGGCCACTATTTTCAAACTAGAGCTTTCTTTGTGTGTGTGTGTATATTTATATCAACATACTAAAGTTTATCCAATCTCTAAAGGTTATCCTATGATTTTTAAAACATTACTTTGAGATTCCAGAGTTAGCAACATAGCGTAAGATATAAGAGAAAATCAATAAAAAGTAATACCTTTAGTAAATATTTAATTAAATAATTTTAAATAATATTAACAAGTAGAGCAAAAAAGTTTCACATAATATGTATAAATTTGCAAGTCTTATCGACAAATTTTAAGTTTAAGAATTGTTTTGTAAAGGAAGATAACACAAAATATTATATATGATATAATGAAAGAAATTATTGTAACTTCATATTATATTAATATTAATTATATTGCAGGAGCGTTATTTATGCATTTAGGTTCCTTCATGGAGATATATTTTTTTTCATTCGACAAATCAGCACAGTGAACTCTCCGGTTCTTGCCCACAGCAGTGCCTCTCGAATGATGAAGTTGTCGCCACAGCTCCTCGTTGATTAGTTCTGAAGGCGGGGATTGCTGCCCTAGCCCAAACTGTCTTGTGATATGTCCGGAGTAGTGGTGCTCGACAAACTATGAATTTAATTATGTTACATTGCTTATATGAAATTATGAGAACATGACTGAAATATGATTAAGTTAAATTTACGATTCCTGGAAACATATAAGCGAAATCTCTGTACGAAAGAACTGCTCTTGCTGTTGACATCTTTTTGGCAATAACTCAAAAATGCACCGATGTACCCATCTATCTTAACCTGAATTTACAGATAAAAATAATGATATTAATGCAAACTTAAAAAATTGTAATCAAATTTGAAAAAAAAAGAAAAAGTCTTACATATTCTTTGTAAGATGCTCAATCTACACCATGTACTCCGGATAATCTCTAAGATGTTCGTTCTCCTGTCTAAAGAATGTGATGCCGAGTGACGCGTCATGCCCTGAGCCCACCCAAATCCTTTTATGACAATACTTGGCACCGTATATCGGGTAGTTGTCTAGCTCAGGTTTGCCCCATTTTGGCACATCTCTAGTGTGGGGCGGGGCTGGACTGCCAACAATTAGGTGCGTGTACGACCAATGCTACAACAACATGTATGGTCCAATAAAGTCTTGTTCTTCTTCAGAAATGTATTGTTAAGACTCTTGTAAAATATTAGTGTTAACAACAAATTTATTAGTTATACTAAAATGTAGAAATTTTACAAATAAATTTTGTATCTATACAAAAGCAAGAGATAACAAAAATGCAAAATATCTTTGTTTGAATCCAGAAACATCCGACACATGATCATCCGCAGGATATAGGCGTGTAGGTAATGAACAACAGTCGTTTGTTATTTATTTAAATTATTACATTTTTTATATGATTTAATTTAAAATATAAGTAAATTAGAAAATTATTTAAATTAAATACCTGATCTAGACGATATGGATAGACTGAGAAATTTGGCCCTCATTTTCGCTAAGCTGATTGAATTGGGCGAGATCTAAATCTTCTCCCCTCTCTTCTTCTCTTTCTGGAGCTCGGTGTGCACGTATCCCAGCAACTCCTCGCACAAGTGTCTCAAGTCCCCATATTCCAAGCCTGTCACGGGCTCCCCAACGATAGTCATACCCGTAGACAGCTGACGTCCTGTAGAGAGACTGTCATCTCGGCATGGGTGATATGAAAGGTGTGCGTCACATCCAATTATCCAAATCGTGCATTTAATAAAAAAATCAACTCGAGTTTAATCTATATTCATAGGAAAAAAAAATAATGTTATTAATTTCTTAAAAATATGAAAACTTACCCAAGTGGCAGCATCTATAATGGAGTGCTCTATGTTAGGGTACCACAAAAAGTCGCTAACCCTGTTAGTGTGACTCCAGAATCCCGAAACATCTACCAATGCCATCTCGTCGTACTGTGACATCTCGTAGAGAGTGGGTATGTGTCCATACTGTGTATGGCGACTAGATGATGGAACACTCCTACTGGAAGATGGTATATCCCTATTAGATGCCATGCTATATTAAATATCATGTTTATATTAATATTGGTGCTAAATTTTGGTACTACATTTTAATTTTGGTCGTAAACAATTTAATTTTGGTGTAATACTACTAAAGACAATTAATTTGGACAAAAAATAATTAATTTGCGCACTATTATAATTAATTTTGGTACTACTGTAATTAAATTTGGATAATTTTCTAAATTAATCTTGGATCAAAGATAATTAATTTGGGCACTATTATAATTAATTTTGGTACTACTCTAATTAAATTGGAGTAATTTCCTAATTTAATTTTGGACCAAAGACAATAATTTGGACACTATTATAATTAATTTTGGTACTACTGTAATTAAATTTGGGTAATTTTCTAATTTAATTTTAGATCAAAGACAATTAATTATGGCATTATTCTAATTAATTTTTGTACTACTCTAATTAAATTTTGGTCCTAAATCCTAGACCCTAAATTCTAAATTCTAAATTCTAAACTTAAATCCTAAACCCAAACTAAAAATTGAAAGAAGAAAAAAAAATATAAAAACTTATCCAAGCTCGAAGCTAGATATACCAAAAAAATGAACCAACATGTTGGGTCTGCCAATTCAATTGGCGGACGTAGTACAAATTGAATTATGAGAAAAAAAATAGTTAATTGTTTTTTTTAATATGGTATAAATAAAAATTTCGGCCCAAACACACACTTGTCCTGTTATAATGCCACTCTAATAAAATCTATTCTGTAATCTATCCTGTGAGTAGTTGACTACATTTGTATTTGAATGAAAATAGGGTATGAAACTTAGTAGAAATTGGATATAATAAATTAATAATTACATCAAATAGAAAATACAATGAGGTAAATTTGATGTAAAACAAAAGAGAAGAACAACTCATTTAAGTAAGAAATACATGGTTGTTTGATTCTTCAAAAGGCAAAACTCTTTTTTTATATCACAATATAACTTGTAAAATGCCTCTATTTTTTGTGCCTCCATCATGCCTTCATTTTTTAAAACATTAATAACTCAAAATTTAAAACTTAAATGCCAAAATAAAACCATTGGATATTATCTATATTATTTTATATATGCATGTGTAAAAAAATATGACATTTCAATTTTGTTTAGATTATCATCAAGAGCTTGTAAAAAACGTACTAATGTAGATAATTTCTAGACGTTGATTTTTCAACTTATTGATTCACATAAAAACAAAATCAAAATGTGATAATTTTTTATGAATATACAAAAAAAAATATATATCACATCTAATAGTTTTATTTTAACTTTTAAATTTTAAATTTTGAGTTATTAAAGTTTTTAAAAATAGAGACATATTGGATACACAAAAAGTGAGGCATTTGAATCCTCCTCATTTCAATAATAGACCAAGCCCAATAAAGCAAAATATTAAACAAACAAAAGCCCACCTTGCACATCTCCCTTGAACTTGTTCATTTTCTCCTTGAGGGTCACTTCCAGGTGGTCCCCATTTATCATTCTTCCCTCTCCTTTGCATCTCTTGTTCACAACTGCTATGGAAAAAATTATCAAAAGAAATTAAGAGTATATATAATTACAAAACTTTTCAAAGGAGTTTGTATTTTAGAAGCAACCATACAAGTTGTAGGCCACGTAGAATTAATAATGTACATATCAATAAAGTTTAATTACTGTTCTTTTCAGGAGTTATAAAAGTTTTTCTTTTTATTTCGGAAAAATAATAAAGATGAATATTTTATCACGTCAGCAATAGTAAATTTTTTTATAAAATTTATATCATCTTTATTTATATAAAGTTTTAACATCATTTCATCTTTATTATTATAATTTCCGCAAGTTTTTTTTTACATCATTGTAATTGACAATTTCAAGTTGATGTAATATTTTTAGATAGAATATTAATATTAATTTCACAAAGATTACTATATTAATAATTGTTCCATATATTTTCATTTAAAATTACAATTCTAGTGTTAGTATTTTACAATTACTTTGCAAGTTGTGAGAAGATAATTCTAATAATTTTTTTCAGGACCTAAATTAGTTGTACATTTGCACAATTTAGGTTGAGCTCATTGCAGAGCGAATAACTAAACTTTTAACATTTTATTCAATTAAGGTGCTTATTTGGATAGTTTGATTTTAATTACTCAACTTCAATTTGAATACCAACAATCACCATCACAATTAAAAGAAAGATATATGCTTTGAAATAATCATCTATACAAACAAAGAACCTAAATAATAATTAGATTAACTCAAAAACCCTGCCATATTAGGTATAAAAATTAACTCTACTTTGAGAGAGATACATTATTTACGTAAATGAAGATGTAAAGTAAAGTGTATAGTTTAATTGTAAAAACATATTATACATTAAGATTATCTTTTTAGCCAACAATAAAAAATTATCTTATCACATTAGTTGCATGAATCGGGAATGTAAATTGCATGAAGTAGTAGAGAAAAAATGTTTTATGTGAAAGCAGATCTAGCTATATAATGATCACTACTAGTAGAGTTTTTTTTTTTTTTTTTTTAATTTTTTTATATATCAACAGACTGAAATTTATCAAGTAATTCTAAAACTCTTTTGATTTTTGAAACATAAGAACCCTCGAGTTAGCAATACATCGTAAGACATAAGAGAAACTCAATAATTTACCGAGCAATCATTTTTTAATTTAACAATTTAAATTAATCAGATAAACATAAAAATTACAAAATTTGAAAGATATTTTGTCGGTATCAACGGAATCTGCCATTCAATCAGACTAACCCTGATAATCGTAATCGATTCTTGCTAGATTTTATCAAAACTCCTCTATACTCCCAACCCTCTTCTAATATGAATTCACAATTCTCATTCTACTTAAACCAAAACTTAGAAGGAGAGAAAAATAATAAATAGAAACAGATTTCGAAGTATTTAAAAGTTAATATTAACCAACTATATTGCTAGGCAGACACTGGGCCAAAAAATTAAGAGAAATGGATAATAGTCTGTCAGAATCTTAGATTTTTAAATTGTTCAATTGTTAATTAACTAAATTTTGATTTCTTATTTTTTTAGACATTCACCATGTAACATAATTTACTGAGCAATTATTTTAATTTTCAGTTATTTTAGAGCAAACATATTATAAAAATTGGATTGTAAATTTAATCGATCTAATTAAATGTAAGCCCATTATCTAAAATGATTCATTTAGTTTTTTTAGAAACATTTATAGTGATAAGATATAAGCTGTTATTTCTGTTATATATTTTTTTAAATTCAATTGTAATACATGATCAACAAAATTTTATATGATTCTAAATTATAATTTCTAGACTAAAGAAAATTATTGTTTGTAAACTAAATTCTGTATAATTTAACTCTGAAAAAAAATATACTATACATGTGTACAAAACTTCAATAGGTTCCCAGTTCGAAAAGTAATAATTTAAACCTCTAAATAGTAAATAGACAAGATTCTTGTACCATATTAATTATAGTTTTCAAGATTTCCACTACTCAATAAAAAATTAGTTTCAAGTTGCCATTACGGTATAACCTTTTCATATAAGGAAGCTGTCAGTTTTAACAAAAATTTCTGCCAAAATAACATTTTAATACTGCTTATTAGTTTATGACAAATATTAATATTTTCACGAACTTTAGGTTGCGATTGAAACAATTTCATCCAATAAATAATTTAGAAAAATAATTTGTCAGCAACAATTGAATTTAGAGTAAAAGATAATGAGATATAATTTAAGAAAAATTGTCAGCAACTCAATCCAAAAGAAGCCCATAATCCAATGAAAATATAAGCAGGCCATAATCCAATCAAATTCTCTTTTTCAAGTTCTGATTTGAGAAGGCTGAATCTCTCCTCGGCCCAAAACTCGATAAGGACAATATTTGCTAGGCCCAAAAGTACCTGGGCTTATGAAATAGTGAATGCCTGAGTTTGTCCTTAAACGAAATATGAGTTCTTCTGTGATAGGAACATCTTTTGAGTTTGTCAAACGAGTTTGGTTAGAAGCACTAAATGACTCGTTTCACGAGAAGAAACTATCAGTCCGTCTCAAAAAGAACCAACAGAAGTATCCGGGTCTTGTTTTACTAAATAAATATTATTGAATTGTACAAGTTGCAATGCTCTTAAATCATCCTAAAAATTTGTATTTTGATTGTAATTTTTTTTTTGTCACGTTTAATAAATACGACAGGCATATGAAAATCTATCTCAGCTAATAATAAGAATTAAATTGTGCGTACCCTGACAATGGTAATAGAATAGTGTATGGACTTTGTTATTTGGGTTGATTAGTATATATGTAGTTTGAAAAAAAATGGAATCTAAATAATATGAAAAGCAGCTAATTTTATGTTATTTGAACAAATATAAATATCTTTAAAATTATGTACTAAATAGTTCAAATTTGAAAAAAATGTTAATTTGTTATTCCTATAAAATATTTAATTATCGAAATATAATTAACATAATACTATCTCCAAAAGAGAAAAAAATCGCTTGTGTTACAACACTGTTTTTAATTAATGCAATCCTCATGTATGGAAACATATAAATACACTTGATCAAATTTATTAGAAATAAGCACATTGTTGAAAATTTATTACTAAGAGTAAAAACTAATCAATTCAAAAACATAAAAAGGAGAAAACAGATTACCATATAATAGATCCGTTGAAAAACTCCATGGCTTCTTTATATTTATCAAATTTCTCATAACCAACAATCAATACACACCTCAACAAACCATATTTTGACTGGGCATTACATCAAAAACCACTTGTGCATCCTTGATACACCCACAATTTGGAACATACTAATTAACCAAGGCTGAACCCAAATAATAATTGAAATAAAAACCATTACAAAAGTTTGCATCTATAACCAAAATTAATCATATAAACCCCTAAATAGACAAGTTTTCTTATTTTATGTTAATGATAGGTTTCAATATTTCCACAACCCAATACAATTCATGAATTTAGAGAAAAAGAAATTGAGAAATAATTAATTTAAAGACAAGCAAAGCTTGATGCTTTCAATAAAGGACCAAAACTACAAACCAATTCTCAAATTAAACGACAAAATGTTACATACATTACATCATATCAAAACGATCTCGATTCCCCTTTGAACGGTAAAATAAAATAATAAGAAATTTACTCGAATTTGACTGAAAAAGGAAAAGATTGAAATGCCTGGATGGCTATCACAATTTAGCAAGAGCAACTCTATCCAAAAGCAGTCCATCATCCCATGAAAATACCAGATACTTAAATAACCAAAACAAATTCTCAAGTTCTGACTCTGGTGATTTTAAGAAGGCCCAATGAGTCCCTTCTCTTCTAAAATTCAATGAGTAGCATCCTTGATCGGCCCAAAAATGTATGAGCTTATCAAGTGTTGTACATGCCACTATGCATTTATTGTATAATATGGATAAATATTTTTCTTCTTCTTCTTCTTATTATCTTTTATTTGCAAAGTCATAGGTTTCGTTATTCAGTACTAGAGCTGAAGGTGAGATCAAGAACTTTTACCCTTATCTCAAGCAAAATTCATAAATAATAAATATAAAATTGTAACATTAAGTAGTAGACCAAGCCCAATTAAGCAAAATGCTAAACAATCAGAAGCCCAGCTCACTCATCTCCCTTTAACTTGGTTTATTTTCTCCTTGAGGCTTTCTTTTTCAGGTGTCCCCCATTTGTCATTCTTCCATCTACTTTGTCCATATTTTCACAAACTATAAAGAAAAGTTAACTATACATTTGTTTAATATGGAGATTATATTTAGCCGTTCAGATTAACAATTTAGACTTTAAACACAGACTTAGATTAATAATTTGGACTTTAAACACAGACTGGGGTGTTCTTAATTAAGCTCATCAAGCTTCTTCATGAGCTTAGCTCCAAAACCTATGGAATTAGCTTTAAATTACGAATCTAAACTGTTGAAACTGATCTACTTCACGAGTGATTTTGAGAGGCGAATTTAAACCTCTATGTTTCTAAAATTATAATTATATTTATTGAAATTTAATTGATTTTTGTTATTTTAAAGTTTGTATACAGGTTAGCTCCCTCATAAAATAAAAAAATTGTACTTGTTGTCTAGTGGCTAGAGTTTCTAAAATTGTACTTGTTATGTTTCCTAGTGACCACATTATTTTTATCTTTTAACATATTATGCATTTTGTAGTTTAGCCTTTTCTATTTGCTGTTATCAACTGAAATTGAATAATGGTAAATACAAACTAACCAGAGATGTCGAGCCGATATTTGTGTCTTTTTTACATGCATGCTAATGATTTGTTTTACAGTTGGATTAGGAGGCCATGAGCCTGCTGCTAACTATTTTGAATTATAAGACGGTATGGAGAGCGGGGCGCATCCGATTCTCGTCACGATTCGTGCGTGTCACTCCAATATTCATGCATGACACTTTTATATTCGTGCGGACAACACTCGTAACACAATAACGATAAAATAATTTGGAAGATACTACTCAAAATTCTATTTCATTTGTTTATTTATATTTTCTTTATTTAGGTTTATACAAAAATAAACTCCTCACATCATTATATTTCAATACTGGTAAAATCAGAGACAACTCTAACAACACAACAGTGATACAAATCATACAATATTTTACACAAAACAAGAATTTCATTTGTTCTTCTCAGTTTTCCCCTTCCATTTTTTCAAATACCCATGAACCTTTTGATACTCGAGCACAGCGCAAACAAGGTGTCTTAGAGAGAACTCGGGCCAATACGGCTTTGGATTCTGCAAGTGGGTGAAATCTGACTGCCACAGAAGGAAGTTACTCAAACGGGACTCGCCGGAAGTCCGTATAATGATGTCAGGATCCACACAACCAGCTGTGTACATGTTTTGGTCCAGATCACATACATCGATTTGAACATTCTTTCTCTTCTCGCTAACCGATGCCTCTATCGCATGTGTTATCTCATCGGTCGAGGTGTAGGCCACACAAACCGAGAGCACTGGTCCCTTGTTGTTCACTGTCATATCCATTGCCCTTTTTGCAGTTAAGCGTACCGGGTCGGTAAGAAGCTCCAAATTACCCTGAAAGTTGATCCTAGCATCGAATTTCTTCAACAAACTCTCTTCCATCAACAGTTGGTCAATTTTAAGTTTTATCAAATCCATTAATGCCTGAACCTCATGTGGGTCCCGCCTAAAATTGTCTATGCTAAAAGCATAAACTGTTGCATGCTTCACGCCCATTTCGAAGCAGTATTGGATGGTTGATATGAGGGTTTTATAACCGGCCTGGTGACCAGTACCTGGGTCGGTACTGTCTTTGTGCTTGGCATATCTCTTTGCGTACCGGCGGTTACCGTCCATTATGAACGCAACATGGGCTGGTATTGGGCCCATGGAGAGGATAGAAAAGAGACATTTACGCATCACATAAGAGACAAGTAGAATGGCTATAGATATCATGCTTTTGCCATACATTTCCATCTGGAGAGAACGCAAGCAAGAAACCTACATTATGCAAAAGAGACTTTTAATAGATATATGTGACGGAAAAAAAATGGAGTTTATTTGAAAACTTCTCTAGTTATGATGAAATAATTTATATACATGGTTTTGAAACTCGTAATCAGAATTGGAATCGGGTTCTTAACCGTGGAATCAGAATCGGATGAATCGGAAACTCGAATTTTTTTGGGAGAAGCTTGTTTTGTAGCCAAAACATAGAAAAAAGTTGGTAAAAAATATAATTTATATAAAAACTATGTTAAAATAAAATATTACACTCAAATCTACTAATTATATAATGTAATACAAGCATTATAAATAAAACATATTTTTTATTGTCAAAAGTTTTACCGAGCTGGCTGGATTATCTCATCGTTTTTTGTTTTAAAATATGAATGGAGATATTATTGTACAAAGCCAAAAAATAAAAAAGCAAAAAAATAAAGACATTACTTGTTATAGTTTGAAAAAAATAATAATTAAATTATAAATAAATATTCACTAAAACAACATAATAAAACTTCGAATTCATTGAACCGGTTAATTTCCTAAAATTCAATTAAGATGATTAATTCGAAATGAATAAAAGGGTAGGGAATTCTAATGTTACATAATTTAAGATACAAAATTTTGAGACACAATTACAATGATGAAATAATAATAATAATAATAACAATAATAATATATAATAATATATAATAATAATAATAATAATAATAATAATAATAATAATAATAATAATAATAATAATAATAATAATAATAATAATAATAATAATAATAATAATAATAATAATAATAATAATAATATATAATAATAGGCAAAGACTTCTATGGACATAAGGACCTATTTGTAAAATGAACATATTTTTATTTTCAAAGTCCAAACAGTCGATCCGAACCGTTCATCTTGTTCTCCATATTAATATGTGCTTGGAGACCAAATTTTACATTTTTCTGAAATATTTTACTATTTATTAAGATGGGTACAAAAAATATCAAATTCTGACCATTGAATTTTGTACCCATCTTAATAAATAGTAAAAAAATTCAGAAAAATGTAAAATTTGGTCTCCAAGCATATATTAATATGAAGAACAAGATGAACGGTTTGGATCGACTTTTTGAACTTTGAAAATAAAAATATGTTCATTTTACAAATAGGTCCTTATGTCCATAGAAGAGACTCTCATAATAATAATAATAATAATAATAATATATTAGATGAATATCATAATAAATTGCACTAAATTTATAAATAAAAAACAATTAATAAAATTAAATGCTTACCAATAAATAAAAATTAAAACTTACCATTTAATAAAATTAATATTAATTAAATGCTACGAATGATACTTTCATACTTAAAATTTCAAATTGTGACCTATTAGGAATAAATGAAGGTATTAAAATATAATTGATAATAAAAATTATGAATTTGTTATAAAAATAATGATAACAAGATTACTAAAAATTAGCTTAAGTTATAATTTAATTTTTATAAAGCAACGTGATTTATGATCGAAATTTATAATAGGGTTAATGATTGTTTGATCTTATTTTCCCTCTGGAGCAAATTCTAACCATTCAGATTGTGCTGCACGAATCTTGACGCAGCCCCCTTTCCTCTTCTCCCGTCCACGCAATGCCTAATCCTAACCCGTCCCTCTCTTCTCCCGCTGCCCCCAAACCCGGCCCCAGTGAGCCCCTCTCTCTCTCTTTCGTTGTTTCCTGGAGAAGGAAGCCAATGGGTTCTCCTGCTTTCTCCCTTTTTGCTTAGTTACGAATGTCGCCCCTTTATCTGCTCTTGTCGCATCTCCTCTGTGCGCGACGACTTCGCCGTCTGTCAGGGATTCCTGACGTCCTACTCGGTCAGAAAATCGGATAACTCAACCGAGTCAGATACTGTTCATCCGAATGTTGTTTAAAAAGTCACATGTGCGCAAGACTTGAGTGAAACTCGAACCGGATATGTACGATACGAGTTGACTAGGTATTGGCCGATTTTCAGAATCATATTTCTACACCGGGCATCATTCTTTTGTTACCTCATTGTCATTTTCTCTGTTTCCATTTATTTATTAAGAAAATGCCAGTAGGTGGAATTGGAAAGCACAGTTGCAATTAGATACTAGTACTGGTGGAGAGAACTTGATAGCCACTGCCAAGTACCTTTCAAAAAGAAAAGAAAAAGAGAGATAACACTATTGTGCCTTCCTCCCTACAAATTTTACGAGGGTTTAGATTGAAGTACATATTGGCAACACCATTCTCAGAGATAGAGATAGAGAGAGAGGAGATGGCCGGTAGCACAATTAGTTAGAAAAAAATATTCTAAAACTATGGCTACTCAGAGGTCGAGAGTTCGAATCTCGCTCTTGACTTCACAGTTTCTATGAAGATTTAAAAAAGAGAGAGAAAAAGAGAGAGAGAGAGAGATTTGCCGTGGTTCGTATGTAGTTCCTTGCCGAGATTTTTTTTGTCTGCTTAGGAAGCGCCTTAGACGAGGAGTATTACTTTGAAAGAGGAGATAGAGAGAGAGAGAAGAGAGAATCATGTTATATATTATGCCTGATAAAGATGGTAGATGGAAAACAACAGGTTCGACAGGCTGTGAAATTGAATTGAAGTAAAGTCTTTAGTGGGGTCTCTTCCGATAATTCAAATCAAGCAGGACTGTATGGTAGCCGTAGATAGAGCAGGGGTACTGTAGATAACCTACAGTAAAGCAGAAATGAAGATTTTTTATGAATTATTATATAGAATAGAACTCGGGTGTTTCTAAGTTTAGTGAGTCTCTTTGTGAATTTAACTCTAAAATTTATCGAATTTACTTTAAATGACGAATTTAAACTGTTGAAATTTTTTTATCTTACAAGTCTCTTGATGAATTTAACTCTTTGTGTACGTTTGGATGCACTCTAGAATAGCTAGAATAGTTATTATTTAGAATAGTAGATAAGAATAGTGATTTTTAGAATAGAGTGAAAATGGTGATATTCGGAATAGTAAAAATATTGTTTGAATTTGACATTTGTAATAGTGAATAGCTGTAACTGATAAATAATACTGTTAACAAGATGCTTATTAAGAGACAAGATAGACAAGTGGGGTCTCAAATGAATTGTCACGACGTAGAGATAAAATAAGTTGTGTCAATTTATCATTTCGGGACTGTGTTGACGGTAATAAATATTTTTTTCTCTATTCACACTTTCGAATAGCAGCTATTCCAACATTTCCAAGGAATAGAGAATATAAGTTATTTTCACTATTCTGGATAGCAGAAATGTCATTTGGATGCACATTGCTATTCCGAATAGCAGCTATTCTTGAATAGCTTGCTATTTTAGCTATTCTTGAAAATTTTACAGTTTCGAATTAATTTAATGTAAAGTTAATTGGTCAAAATTAGAATGTTTATAAATTAATATTAATGTATTAATTTTTGGATACCTTTTAACCACTTGATTATATACAAAATTAATTTAAAATTTAATTTTTTTTGCATTTAGACATCACTCGTAAGATAGAAGTATTTCAATGGTTTGAATTCGTTGTTTGAAGTCAATCTGATAGAATTTAGAGTTAAGTTCACAAAGGGTGCATTTTGATGAATCAAGAATAGTGGAAGGATAGTAGCTATTCTAATTTGAGAATAGTAGCTATTCTAACATTTTGTAGGATTAGTATAATAGTAAACAATGTTGGGTTACGGGCCGTCCAAACCGTTGATTAGCTTAATATGCGGAAAGAACATAAAACAAAATTTTTACTTCTATATTAAGCCAAGGATTAAACGAGGTATGTCAGAATACTTTCCAAGGGGATCCACCTTCAGTATTCTTTGGCATGAAAACCCGATTTAATCCTTTTACAGATCTACTCCATAATTGATTTCTAAAACTTTAATCTATCTACAAATTAAATAGATTAATATAACATATTTATACCTTGATCCAAATTCCAATTGGATTGCAGCAGACCAAGAAGACCGAATCTGAGGAACGTCTCGCTTCAGAGTATCAGACGTCTGATACCTCTATTGGTTATCCACCAGGACTAACCAGAGAGCGGTTTATTTCTTTTGCCAGAAATACTGTAAACTGCGGAATTCTGCAAAAACACTATTCACCGAGAAAAAGACAAAATAAATATATTTACGACTCGCAGTTATTCAATAGAAATACCGCAACTTTCGCAAAAATATATTATTTCTGAATCCCGTAAACAACCGTAACCGAGAAAGAGAGAAAATAGATTTATCGATTCGATCGGGCCGATCGAATCGGATATGAGTGAATTGGTTATTTTCTCTCTACCCCTACCCCCTCTATTTATAGGCAAATGAGGAGGTTCGCCCGATTACCAAAATACCCTTAAAGTTTGGCATATTTACAATTATGCCATTCTTAATGGTGGTTTGGTAAAATGGTAAAATCAAATACCATGGTAAAATCAAATACCATTTGAGAATACCATTTGAGAATACCATTTGACAATACCATTTGAGAATACCATTTGATTAATATATATATCATATATATATATTTGGATTTTTAATTTATTTAATTAAGGTTTTAATTTTGCCAATATTCAAACCATAATTAATATTTAAAATCTAAATCAAATATATATAATTGTTCTAAACAATTATATTTCTCGGTCCTCGGTTTCGGTACGATTTTATACAACGCATCGAGTACGCTTATAAATTAACCGTTGTTTCTGCTTGTCATCTTATATGACATTTATAATTTAATTATATCACGTATAATTAATTATAACCATCTTAATATTAATTATAATCAATTTATAATTAATCAGTAAGATTCTCCGACTAGCTCCTATACGGTGTGACCCAATAGGATCTGTGTTATGTTGGTAAATAGAATTAAAACCATTTTAACTTCTATAATCATAGGAGGCATCTGACATCTGCACTATGACCATCCAATTACACGGATGATGCTTTGTACTATACAATACCACGATCCAAAGAAACTATTTTAGTCGTGTTAATTCTTATGTCTCGCAAGATGTCGAGATCGGTTTCAAGGTAGGTGTGTGTCATCCTTGCAAACATAATCTTTTCTCGATCTTGAAGCAGATTATCAAATATAATTACTCTTGTAATTATACTGCATGCAGATAATCCTACTCTATCAAGGGGCCCAGTGATACCGTAACTCGTATAGAGATACAAGGGACAATAGTACTTTTGGTAAACCATCACTACCTCAGCTAAGCTATGTATACCGAAAAGCTACCGTTATGACTGCGTTTTACCGACAGCGTTAAGTAACAATCACACATACACATCTCTTAGTAGGAAAGATGAATACCTCATACTTTAGAACTTAACACTGAATGAAAACATTAATGACACGTACACAATTCCATTTAATGTTTCATTCGAGGTCTGTCAAATACCATGTTCCTAGAAGATGTATCTATGTGATTAAAATGACATCTCATGTCAATGGTCTGTAAAACTTGACCATCTTTTAATCCACATTCTAACCTTGTAATGATAAATTAGTGTTCCTGCTAATTACCTCGGTTAGAGACTTTTAAGAGTATTTATCATCTATATTATGAAGCTCTACAATTTCAAGTCATGAACCCGAAATGATTCATAAATTCAATAATACTCAAGGAACAAAATGACAGTTTATTAATCACTCAATTCATAAACAAAGCTTTATGATAATTTATCGTATTATTGACTTCTAGATTATTACAAACTAACAAACAATCCCACAAAAGACAAACAAAGAATAGTGGCTATTCGCTAATCCAAACACACCCAAACGTAAATTAGTAGCTCGGAATAGTGCTAATCCGGAATAGTAGTTATTCTTCACCCACCCAAACGCACCCAAAAGAGACCTGGTGAACTTAGGAACACCCTAATTCTAGTATATCAAACATAGGTATAGATAAGAAAAAAAAAAGTTCGTTAACTTACCAATGTGTAACTAATGCGATGTGATCATTCGCGTGATGTGACAACACCTCGATATTTTAGTCACAACATATTAAAAATTGACTTGATCACAGCTCGTATGGAATCAAAGTCATGACGTATTAAAAGCACAGCACGGTACGATTTTTTCACTCGCCATATGAGATGTATTTTAATGATCCAGGCCCGCTTAATTATTTAGGGTCTAGGTATATTTGAATTTAAAAGGGAGGTAATACAGTTGGCTAGAAAAAAGTCCTAAGACTGTTGTACTCAAAGGTCAAGAGGAGTTCGATTCCCCCTCACAACGAAGACTTAAAAAAAGAAGAAGGTATATTTGAATTTTTTTTATAAAAATAAATGTATAACTTAGAATGAGTTTGAATCTGATGTTATTGATAAAATATGGAAGGTGCTGGAAAGTGGGGACTCAGATTGTAAATTTGTAATGATCTGACCGACGTTAAATATCTAGGAGGGTGGGGGCCATTATTCTTTTGGATTCGGGAACCCATTCCTCTTATCTCGCTTGTCGGTGAGAGAGACCGTGATATTTATTAATATCCAACGTTTCCCTAAATAGAAAAATGTCAAATTTATGAAGCTCCGGTTTAAAATTATAAAAGTGACTAAATTGGTTAATTGTTAACCGGTTTTTAATTTTTTTCTCAAAAATCATCAATAACTCAGATTCAAAGTATTTTTATTAGAAAACACAACATTTTCTGTATTTACTTATAAATTATTCTTGAACTGAGTTTAATAACTCAGATTATTTTAATTTTTCTTAAATCGGGTTTGAAAAATATTGATCCGGATTATATGTTGCAGTCTTTTTAATAAAATAAAATCATATAATATTCTATCTAATTTCAAAGAAATATAAACAATATTTATAATATTTTAATAAAAAAATAAAAAAATTATAACATTTTCTAAAAAAAAAAAAGTAAGGACCAGCTAATTATTGGTCAGTTCTGAAAAAAAAATTTAGAAACCGGTCAATAATTGACAGATTTGGATATATTTATAATTTTGGGCCGAAGCTGGCAAAATTTGACATTTTTTATTTAACGTTGGATATTAATAAAAATAACGGCGAGAGAGTTATCTGGTTTTCTGTGGCACTCTACAAATTATTCGCTACATCCATTATTTCTGAGTTGACTACTTAGATATATGCAGGCATGTAGATATAGAATTATCAACAGAGCATTTTAAACATTTTATCTTCTCTGATGAGGAGAATTTTTTATCCATAGAAAATATTAAGAAAGAAGAGAAAAAGAAAGTACAGCTGGATTTTCAAAAGATTCAAAGTTTTAAATCGGTAGGAATTTAACCAATTCAAAACAATATTTTATCCCTTTTTTCCTGCAGTCAATGGTTTGAATGAGAAGAATTATGATTTTTTTATTTTTAGATATTATTATTAAATAATATAGAAAATAGATGAAATATTTTAGAATTTTAATGTACTAGAAGGACCGCAATATATAATACGGATCCAAAGTTTAAATCGGCATCAATAATTCAGATTCAAATATTTTTTTTCCAGTAACATACCAACTAGTAAATTGATGAAAATGTTGGTTACAAAAATCCAACCTGTAAAGTGTTTGGAATTAAGACAATTGATCCCGGTTTAAGCATTGGATCCGAATCATTAGTCTCAGTCCTTCTAATACGTACATCTAAATTCTAAATTCTAAAATACTGTATCTATTTTTCTATATTATTTAATAATAATTTCTAAAATATTAAAAAATCTGTTCATTCTTAATTTGTTCAAACCAATGACTATCGATGAAGCAAGTGAAAAAAAAAAAAATATATATATATATATATATATATATGTATTTGGATTGGTGGACTTTTACCGATTCTTTTAATGGGCCATGTAATCACTGATTGTGCCATCCCAACAAACGGTACAAAAACCATCATTGATATTCATTTTTTTTTCTTCAGGAAATCAATATCCACAACGTAATGAATAAAAATTCGAACTCGTATATATATGCACATGCCCCACAACAATATTCGAGTGAATAACAACTAACTTGGTGAAATGAATAGCGAGTCTAATTTAAGAACTTTTGTTGGAAAGTTTTGGTTTCTGTCATGTTTGGCATATATGACACAGTCAGGCAATAAATCAACAGTTCAGTTGGTTTTTTCTAGTGATTCAGCTTAGCAGGATCTACGTAAGTTTATGTCAAAATAACATAAGCAAATCAGTATTTATTTATGTCAAACAACACTAATAATATTTTCATTTTAGAATGTTATTGTTGAACTTTTATTTAAAAAAAAAATGTTATATTTGAAGCTTGATTATTTTAGATTTAACTTTCTTTTTGAGTTGCATTCAAAATGTTTAATTTAATAATCAAGTCCAATAATATAAGTTCAAATCAGGTCCAAAATTCCAGAACTTAAGATCTTGGCACAGGCCCTTATTCTTCACTTTTTAATTTCTGAACGGGCTCCAAAAGAACCAGCCCAATTCAATTCTCCTTTTCCCTTTTTATTTTAAACATTCAAACCCCAAAAGCTCAGTAACTATTAAATTTTGCGCTTGACGCTCTGACAAATATCCATTAAGCTAAAAGAAAAAAATTCATTGAGATTGGAGAAAAGAACTAGCCCAATTCCATTCTCCTTTTCCCTTTTTATTTTAAACTAGACAGCGGGGCCTTACCAACTTAAAAATATAGGAGCTGTTCAGCAAGCATGGATTAAGCCTCTATAAGGTTTAATCTGCTTCTTTTAGCTTATTAGCTGCTTAATTCTGCCGAACACTAATTTCTTAATGTGGATTAAGAACACCTCTTTTAACCTCATTTTGTCTGGATCTTAATCTCTTACCTGGACCTTAAAGCACCTCTACCCACTCCTTAAGCGTTTAATCATTCACCTACGGATGAAGACAACCGAACATCAGTTCCTTAATGCTCTTTAAGCTTTTAATCATTCACTCTTAATCCTTTGTTGCTGAACGACCCCATATATCTTTCATGAGAAGGGATCCAATTACACCATTTTATAGTGACACGTCTTGACACCATATTTTTATAAATTATTTTTACAATTTCAAATTGTAAATAGTTGATCTGAACCGTTCAACATGGTCTCCATAATAAAATGTACTTGAAGACCAAATTTTACATTTTTTGGAACTTTTTTGGTATTTATCTAGAAATTTTTAAAATCGTTATTTTTCAATGGTCCAGAATTGTCTCAAAAGAGCAATTTTGTACACATCTTAATAAATACTAAATTTTTTTCCAAAAAAAAAATGTAAAATTTGTTCTCCAAGCACATTTTAATGTAGAGATCATGTTGAACGATTTGTATCGATTGTTTGAACTTTAAAATCACAAAAATGACATTTAAACATAAGTGTCAAGATGTGTCACCATAAAATGGTGTAATTGGATCCCTCCTCATATATAAATATCAACAGAACAAAATCATAATAACAATCTGGAAAAAAGAGGTTGGAACTTACCTAGCATGTGTGTATTATGCAAATCAGCAAGAGAGACGGTGCAACACTTATTCTCAAGAGTGTTCCTTTTCCCTGCAATTTTATAATATATTGGACACTGTCATTCCATCTTTAAATCACAACTGGAACATCATCTTACAAAGGAAGGATGCACAGCATTGGATAGTAAGCAAGGAAGGAAATGTAGAATCAAGGGAAATCTTATTATTGGCAATGTTTGTCATATGGAGAGAAAGGTGTTCAAGAATTTTTAGAGAGGAAATGAAAACTTGGAGGGTCTTGATAGAGGAAGTACAACAAATGTTGAAGCTGTTACACTGATGTGCAGCAAGAAGAGTTTTATTTTTACATCAATTTTCCTTTTCCTTTTCTTTTTTTTAAGAAAATCCAATTTTGTAATTTTTTCCATTTAAAATCAGGGTTCAACAAAGTTGAACCGATTTTGTAAGCTTAATTATTGAGTTTCCTACTGAAACTCAAAACTGTTTTTACCCCAATCAATATATCAAATAAGGACTTTGATCCTTATTTTTACTCAATACAATCTGGTAAGTTAATAAAATATTATATGATGTTGATCGGAGAAATTAGTGAAAATTTTAGATGGAACTATAAGGATTTTTTTTTTCTCACTATTAATATGAGAGGTGAGAATTCACCTCATCACATCCCAATAAAAGCAGATTTGAAAACCCAAAACAAATTCTCAAGGTTTGATTTGGTAAGGCCTAATTAGTCTTTTCTCCAATCTCAGTAAATACCATATTTGCTCGGCCCAATTATGTCTGGGCTTATAAAATGCTGAATATGCCACTGTGTTTTTATTGTATCACATGGATAAATTTAAAGGAGCTTTATAAAGATCCAATAGAATAAATATCTCAATCCAACATATTTTATTATCTTTATTCTTTGTGTAAGGATTAAAAATTAAGTATAACACTAATGAAGATGAGATGGAGAACTTTTTTCCTTAACAGAAAGCAATAGTTAATTTTGAACCTTTTATGAGGAAAGCTAATTTAAAATTTTGAATTTTTAATGGATGTTTAACTAATAATGATAGTTTTGATGATTATGTTAATAAAATTTTATAATTTATTGTTTAGATCGAGTTGTATACGGTATACCAGAATTTTATAGGGAATTTTTTTTATGCTACTTCAAAACATGAAAATTAGGAATTTGCCACCCCAAAACTTTAAATTAGCAAATTGTCACTCCAAAATCATTATATTAGCTAATTGCTACAATTATACATATAATTCAGATTTTTGATTAAAAAATTTCTGAAAATTCAACAAATTTTAATAATGACTAAAATACCCCAGTATTATTTCATCGTGCCTAATTGGATGGTCAGAGGGCAGTATTATTTATGCTTTGAGATTCGTGCTATGTTAAAAAGAGGAAATCGAGGGGAGCTTCTGACCATCCGAGTAGGCACCGATGAAACAGTACTGGGGTATTTTAGTCATTATTAAAATTTGTGGAATTTTCAGAAATTTTTTAATAAAAAATCTGAATTATATGTATAATTGTGGCAATTAGCTAAATATAATGATTTTGGAGTGACAATTTGCTAATTTAAGATTTTGGAGTGGCAAATTCCTAATTTTCATGTTTTGAAGTGGCATAATTTTTTTTTCTTCCCAATTTTATAACTTCTATCCTATCGTCAAGACAATTTAAGCTTGTACTACCAGATGGTGGTCTTTGATTAATCGGAAACAATAAACAAGATTACATCAAATAGTAATACAATAAGATAAATTTAATGTAAAACAAAAGAGCAGAATAACCCAACATTAGAAAAAAAAAAATAACATGGTTCATTGATTTCTCATCTGCTCCATTTTTTTCTATCACAATTAATATAAATTGTAACATTCAGTAGTAGACCAAGCCTAATTAAGGAAAATGCTAAACAATGAAAAGTCCAGCTCACACATTTCCTTTTAACTTGGTTTATTTTCTCCTTGAGGCTCACTTTCAGGTGGTCCCCATTTGTCATTCTTTTTCACAAGTGTACGTGATAGACAAAAACTATAAACAAAAACTATAAACAAAAATTAATTAAGACTATATATATATATATTTGTTTAATATAGAGATTATATTGAGCATGATAGGGCCACAGGCTCTAAAATGCTTAAATAACATATGAGATTCGGACCTTGCAATTGACAGGCCAACCTAGAATATGAAAGAAAAGCCCAATTAAATAACAGGCCGACATATCGGCATAAACGCTACATGCGGGATAACCGTAACACACGGCATAGAACCGCTATACGTGAGACAACCGCTAACCGACTTCCTAACTGCTCCCGCATTCTCTGAGAAAATCGCAGAAGGGATAGTTAGAAAGGATGGTATAAAAAGCCTCAGATTTCCTGAGAAGGGCATCGAATTTTCTACCAATAAAAACTACGCTAAGAGAGATATCGATAGAGAAGAGTAGAATATCTCACATCCTTCTCCTAATTCCTTCATTAAATTGGTTTGCATCCCACAGTAAGCCAACCCCAAGTCATCTCGACTTATCTAGCGAGATAAGGAGAGATCCAGCTTTCAGCATCATCTCGACCAATCGACCGATATAGGGAGAAATTCAACACAACCAGTTCATTTCTAGCATACGGGCTATCCACTCCAGATAGGCCATATCAGAGCAGTTCAAATCGATTATTGGACTTTGAAAACGGAAATATAAATGAGAAATATGATTGAAGCATGAAAACAATAAGCATTTGATGATTTGAAGCCTAGTCTATTAATATTTAACTTGTTATAATAAAAATTAAAAATGTCCAGAGTTCGAAAATAGATAAACACATGTTAGGAGGCGCTCATAACCTTTTTGGCTTTTTCTGTGCAGTTTGCTAAACATTACTATACTTGGCTTAAACAAATGTTGGTCTTCATAACAATTATATTAAAAGGTGAGATGCCAACAAGTATTGGAACATTAACATCTCTGAGATAGTTGGTATCGCCAATAGTTGTATCTTTTGGAAACAAGTCCTTACACACACTCATGTAACTATGTAAGAGCATCTACAGATTGCACATGCAAACTACCCAAAAACACTAAAAAATGGGTACCAGTCATGAATGAATGAAGCTACAGAACACTAAAAAATTCATATTCATCTACAGATAGATAGCACATGGAAACTACCAACTCAAAAACACTCATGTCCAGTCATGAATGAAGCTACATCGTACCAACATCATATCATACCAGTGGTACCAGTTCTACGTAGTACCAAAACAGTGCTGTTACTAATTTGCTTCTATTAATTCAAATTGAATAACAATACAATACAATAATTTAAACAAAACAAGAGTCATTTGTTCTTCTCGGTTTCCCCCTTGCACTTTTTAAAATACCCATGATCCTTTTGATACTTGAGGACAGCCCAAACAAGGTGTCTTAGAGTGAACTCAGGCCATAACGGGTTTGGATTCTGCAAGTGGGTGAAATCCGATTGCCACAGAAGGAAGTTACTCAAACGGGTCTCGCCCGAAGTGCGAATAATGATATCCGGATCCACACAACCAGTAGTGAATAAATTTCTCTCTAGATCACAAACTCCAATTTGAGTACCGTTCCCTCTCGTCTCTCTAACCGATGCCTCTATTGCATGTGTTATCTCATTGGTCGAGGTGTAGGCCACACAAACTGAGAGCACGGGTCCCTTGTTGTTCACTGTCATATCCATTACCTTTTTTGCAGCTACACGTACCGGCTCGGTAAGAAGCTCCAAATTACCCCAAAAAATGATCCTAACATCGAATTTCATGAACAATCTGCCTCCTTTCAACAGTTGGTCAATTTTAGCTATTATCATATCCATTAATGCCTGAACCTCATGCGGGTCCCGCCTGAAATTGTCTATGCTAAAAGCATACACTGTTGCATGCTTCGCGCCCATTTCAAAGCAGTATTGGATGGTTGATATGAGGGATTTATAACCAACCTGGTGACCACTTTGCAAAGCATGTCTCTTTGCATACCGGCGATTCCCGTCCATTATGAAAGCAATGTGAGCTGGTACGGGGCCCATGGAGAGCATAGAAAAGAGGCATTTACGCATCACAAAAGAGACAACTTGAATTACTTTAGATATCATGCTTTTGCCATCTGGAGACTTCTCCATCTGGACAGAACGCAAGCAAGGAAACCTACATATATAATGCAAAAGAGACTTTTAATGTTTATATGCAAAAGAGACATGAACTGAAGGGAGCACTAGTGGTAGAGAGAGAGAGAGAGAGAGTGCCTTGGCAATCTATATGTAGTTTCTTGCCGTGATTTTTCTGTCAATATATGTCGCAACCTCAATTAAAATAGAGAGGAGATAAGTAACTAATACAACTCAAATTGATAAGTGGATACAGTGTTTTGGCCAAGCCAATTCAAAAGAACAAACATATATAGTTTTGACTTTTTGAGTCAAAATGGCATAAAATTGAAGATCATACAGAGAGTTATTTATATTTATAGAGTCGATGCAATTGGTGATGGAACCGGGTCATTTCATCAACCCGTTTGCTCTATTGATTCTCCATGTGATATCAGCAGACAAGTGGCTGAGTTGTTAACATTTAACAATTGACTAAGAGTTTTCAACCACCCCTTGGGTAATTCAAGAAAACCCTAGGTTTTCTACAGCCGCCTCTCCAACCACCCATTTTCTCCTTCTCCCTTATCTCAACATGATAGCAAATTAGCACAAGTTTTGAATTACTTTTCTGCAGAGAGCCAGCTTGTACTATCCCAATTTGTTACCATTTTAATTGTTAATAGAATAATGAACTTTGTTAATTTGAGTTAGTATATAATATAATTTTAAAATGGTAATTTAAATAATATTAAAAAAGTTAATTTTATGTTATTCGAAATGATATCTTTTATGTTTTAAATTAAATATCGCGAATAGTGTAAATTCGAACAAATTATATTTCTATGCAGATTGAATTTAATTTGATATCAATCAGACGGAAATAAATCTGCTAAGATCCAAAGGAATTGCAAGATCCCCCTTATTATAAATCCAACTTTTAATTTGTTTTGAGATTAGTGTATAAAAACAACTTCTAGCATTCCAAAAATTGAAAGCTCGAATTTGGAATTACAAGACCCTGAAATATTCCTTTGGATCGCATCAAATTTATTTCCTCATCAGACCCTTTCGCACTGAATAATAAATAGATTAATTCAAAAAGTCTCTTGCATAATTAGTGGCAGTGGCGAGGCTAGAATTTGAGCTAGGGGTAGGCAAAAATCGGATTCGGATTTGAATAAATTAACTGGTTTGGATTCAAATAAATTAACAGTTCAGATTAGCGTCAAGCTGTATGATTCAAAGTAATTGATGTTATTTCTTTGTCATTTTTTCTTAGTCTGTAAATTAACGGTTCGGATTAGCGTCAAGCTGTATGATTCAAAATCGCGCACAGACGTCTCAGCATCTCCTCTGTGTTGAGGCGGAGGGTGTTTTTATTTTTATTTTTATTGATTTCTCTTTGGATAGGACTGGACTCTGGATTAGAGGTAGAAAAATCTATTTTTTAAAGGTAGGCAAACCCAAAAAAAAAAATTGATTTAAAAGAAAAAAAAAATTTCAGAGGTAGGCATTTGCCTACCCGTGTTGCATGCTGGCCTCGCCAATGATTAGTGGCTTATTATCCAAACTACCTTTTCAAAAGCCTGCCATACTAGGTATATGGGCTTTGTAAAACTAACTCTAATTTTAGAGAGAAAATTCATTGATGCAAATGATAGTGAAAAATGTACCCTCTTTAATTGCAATAACATGTTATACACTGGAATTTCATTTCTAGCAAGAAAAATAAAATTATCTGATCACATCAGTTGGAATGGGAATGTAATTTGCATGTAAGAAACACAGAGCAAGTTTTATGTGAAAACAAATCTAACAATATATATAATGATCACTATGTTATTAAAATTAGAGCTTTCGTTTTATATGTATATATTTAATTACAAACTGGAGTTAATCTAGAAACTCTAAAGCTCCTATGATTTATAAAACATCACTTTAAAACTCTTGAGTTTGAAACACGCCCGGTTAGATATAAGAGAAAATCAATAAAAAGTAATACATTTAGTAAATATTTATTTAGTAAATAAAATATAATATTACAACATATAAGGACAAGAAAAATTATAATTTTCATATTTTAAGTATCAATTAAACAAACCTTACCAATAACTGAAATTACAAATAGAATATTTTTTTTACTAAATTGTTTAATGAATAACGATTTATACCAAACTTATGAGTTAATTAAAAAAAATATACAACTTCCACAAAATCCTTAAATTAATAATATACTTTATTCTATTTCAATTCAAAGCTACTGGAAAGTATGGTTGTACCTTTTGCAATATATTTGTATACTCTTTTAATATCATTATTTAAGGATTTATTTTTGGCAATCTAAATTTGATTGAAATTTAGAATCGTTAATTTTTTTATCACATTGATAATATTTTGCAGTATCATTATTATTATACTTTGGTTTCTTAATGGAAAAACAAAATTACTATGATATTTATTTATCAAAGGAAAATCATTTTAGTTGCTGAAATAATAGATTCATCCTTAAATAACCAAATTACATCGAAAAAAGGTAAAAAACAAAATTTATATATTTTTTTAATTTTTCCGTAGGAATATATATTGTTACCATAATTTACTAATCAATGTTTTTAATCTTCAGTTAGTTTTAACAAAACACTTTATCAAGATTGAATTGATTTTGCATATTTGTTGGATTTTATTAAAGTCATGTGACATTCTTAATTATCTGAATCGAGTCATTTAATTTTTTTAGAAAAAATTATCTTGATATGTTGTAAGTTATTATTTATTTTATGTTTTTGAAATTCAATTGTAATAAATAAGCAACAGACTTTTATGTAATTCTAAATTATTATTCCTAGACCAAAGAAAACATTGTTTATAAAGTAAATTCTATGTAATTATTAATTCTTGAAAAAATAGTCTGTGCATGTGTACAGAACTTCTATAGGCTCCTAATAGAATTGACTTAAAAAAAAGCTGATTTTTTGATCCGACTGAAATTTATCATAAAAACCTCTGAACTAGTTTCCGATATATACTATGTTAATTGTAGGTTTGAATATTTCAACTACCCAATAGAAATTATTGCTCTTCAAGTTGCTATTATGATATTAGTTTCAATAGAAATTTTCTCAAGATAACATTTTGAAAAATGCAATTACTAGTTTAGACAAACATTAATATATTCGTGAATCCATTATCCAATGGAAATATGAGAGGCGAGAATAATGCAGCCCAACATGTCAAATACCATATTCTTAGACTCAGCTCCAGCCAGAAGAGGGTACGCAGAGGGATAGAAAGACAGCAGAGGTGAAATGACACATGACTGCATATTTCTGTGACTATTTTCTTGCTCCATAACCGTCAAATTCGGAGGTGAGCAGAAGGGTGAGAAAGGAACGGAAGTGAACATGCACAAAATTTCTAAACAAAACTCAATTACCATTTCACCTCCAAATCAGGATGTAGAGGAGGTGAAATGGATGGCGTCTCTTCCCCTTCCTTCTCATTAATGCTATTTCACATTCTAGTGTTGGAGCACACTCTTAGATTGTGTTCGTGAATTCTCTTATTAAAATGTGCTCCACAAAAGAGGAGGAGAAGGGAGCTCCCTTCTCCTTCCTTCTCCTTCTCTTTTGTCGAGATAGTAGGGTTAACGGTTCATCTTCTTTCCGTTGCTTTCTTCTCTTTCTCCCTCAAAATTTGACATTGTGGAGCAAGTAAACAAGATCTGATCAGGTCCAGTCACTCCTCATCTCCCTTCTCCTCCCCCTCTTTTCTCTTCTGAAGCACACGCCATTGGTATTATTCCATGTTGTTATGTTTTGAATTGTTTGCTTATATATTAGATGCTTTTCCAGTTAGTTTATATGTAATTTGTTAACTTGAATAAATCTAAAATTAGGTATACTCTGAAAATTGCATGAACATGTTGTCCTGATAGAGCTTTCAAAAAGATTTACCGTTTTTGTATTGTACAATGACCAAAATATAACTTAAAAAAAAAAAAAAAGAATTGGATCAAGCATCCCTCTCTTGATTGGATGGAGATGCACTTGGCCTGGGAATGTACCGAAATATTTATAAAAAATGTTCTACCAATCAACTATAGATGTATTATATTGTAAACACTGAAATGCCTTTCATATTTTGACACTGGAAGGACACATTAAAGCATGACTAACAAACTAAAATTATGTTGGAGATTAATGACTTCATGCTAGAAATTAGGAAAGGAAAAACGTTAATCAAGAAATGGCATGACTCGATCGCTTCTCTTGACTAACCACGATAATCAAGAAATTTAATACTTTTTTTTTTTACTTTGCTAGTGTGTTTACTTGCTTGACTATTGAGCTATAGTTAATTACTTTGTTGCAAGTTTGAAATGGCATGACTCGCATGAGACTCGGTTATATTGTTTCCAAAAAAGTTATGAAATTTAAGTGTGGCATGAGAAGTGTATTGTTTGAATATGAGACTGCCGTAAATGAAATATGTGGAATTTAGTGAATTTTTAAAGTACGTAACATCTTTGATAAGTTATAGGCCAAAACAGTAAGTATGGTGGGTAACCTTCAAGCATGTAGGCGCTTCCACCTGTAGCACATGCTTGACCCCTTAACTCTGAAATATGATGATTATGTAGACGCCATTGTTCGGATAGTACAAAATCAGAGTCATATAGGCGCTTCCATCTGTAGCGTATGATTTAAAAACAAGTTATGAAATTCAGTTGATCACGTAAGCGCTTTCACCTGTAGCACATGATCAGGTCATGTAGGCGCTTCAACCTGTAGCGCATGACCGAGGCATGGAGCTCTCCGTGTGGTTTATCCATCATACTATGGCATTTCCCTACCTAAGTAAATATGAATTGTTGTGCATTTAATATGATTAATTGTGATTAAACATGCTTAGATAATGAGATTGCACAAATAAAATTGAAATGTTGCACATGAACATTAACGCATTTGTTTTGATACATGAGCATTGCATGTAATAATATATTGTTATGCTTGATTGTTATAGTTTATCAATTGTTTCTCTAGCTTGCTGATTTTGTTTCGCCATATTTTAGCATTTCTTAAAGTGAACTTATATTTATGTTGCTTGACTTATTTATGTTGTAGCTAGTTATTTGACTCTTAGATTATTGTTGTGGTCTATATTTTTGTGATGCTCAGTGTTGTTTTAGTTTCAGTTGGTCGGATCTGGGAATAACTCGACTAGAATTGAATACTGCACTGAGGGATTTTCAATCTCTCACCGTTCCACCTTGTGAGTTCCAAGTATGAAGACTAAGATAGGAAAATGACATGTAGAATTTAAAGACTTGCGGAATTTGCCACCAAGAAGTTTATTTGTTTGTTTTCAATAAATCTGCTATGGTACTTAATTAGTTTGTATATTATTACACTCATAATAGGTTTATTCTTCGATTTGTTTGTTACATATATAAAACTTTAGAAAGTTCCTTCATTTATTATGGCTCTTAATTTTGTCACTGATAATGTATGTATATATCACTGTGTAAGATGATTTAGATCGCCTTATGCGGATAGTACGGCGGATTTGTCAGTAGTCGGGATATGACGGTTCTTTTTGCAAGCCATGTCAGATTCAAAGGATGCACAACAATTATATTTCTCAAAAAGTATAATTGCAAATTGATAAGCTCGAACAACTGAATATGAAAAATACTATGAACTAATACCATACTTCTATCTCCAGATAGTTGTCGCCGTGAGATTGATTTTTGTACTTAAATGTCAGCTGACAAAAAGGACAAATGGAGACCTATTTTATAGCGGTTACTGCAAAGACAAAATTAAGAAAATACGAAGAGATACTTCTATGCATAATTATTTTTATTTTTATATTAAGATAAGGGTATAATGGTCATTTGGTTTTAAACCAAATTTCTAAAATAACATTTTCGCTGAATAATCCAATGAAATTGAATTGTATTTCCACTAGATAATCTAGAGGAATTGAAGCTAGAATTGCGATTACATTGGATTATCCAATGGAATTGGATTTAACTTTTGTAATTAATAATATTAAATTTATTCATAACTTTATATTTCTGCTGGATTATCCAGTGAAATTGTTGGTATATCGGGCATATTTTTCGAGTCAGATTAGATCTTACCACCTCTACTTTAAGATACTTCCAAGTTGTAATTGACGGTGCATCTACATTTTGCGATGTCCATAATGGAATGTTATTATTGTGAGAGTAATACATATTGTATGACTTTTCGAGCAATTTTATTCATAATCAGGGACAGATATATGCTGGTCTCCTATAAACTGAAGATTAATATATAATTTTGTCCATCAAACTTAATTTATTATATATTATCCATATTTTTCTTCAATAAGTTTGTATTTCCGTACCTAATAAGGCTATGGTACTATGAGTAGCATAAATTTATTGGCCTGCGCTATGTCATATTTTTATTTTAAAAGTTCTAATGATCGATTCATATCTTTCAACACGATTTTCATATAAATATGTATATGCAGAGCCCATCCCGAATGTATTTTTCAACACGATTTTTATTTTCCTTTTAACCAGGTTGATGCGGAACCCATCCCGAATTATTCTAAAATTTAGCATGGACGGATATTTTAATCGGTCTAATTTTGTCCTCGAGTCTCGTTAGAATCCATAAATGTCGTTTATTTGCGTACTTGCTAAATTTATATTGAGAAGATTCACAAGAAAAGGTGTATGGATGATAAAATTGGAGAGGGAATAAAAAGTAAAAACCAAGGGGCAAGATAAATGAACCATTCTCTTATATATATATATATATATATATATTATATATATGATCGACCGAATACAAGTTCGAAAATAATCATTCTCTTTTTCCCTTGTCTTGTTGATATCAGAACCCCCCCTCCCCGCGCTTCAAGCACACGTATTGCAAATGGAAAACTCAACAAACCCCTGTGGGCCTACGCAAACATTCAAAGGGTATTTTATTTTTTCTTTATAATCTCTTGTTTGAAATTTTTCTTTCTTCTATACGTTTGCATTATGATTAACATTTAAGAAATTTACAAGAACCTGAAATATTAACCTTGTAATGTAGACAAAAAGTTCGTTGAGTCAACACTATCCAGAGCTTTCTTAATTTCTCTTAATTTTTAGTATTGAGGTTATGTAACAGGACTCCTTTTGGGTTAATATTTAAGAAGCTTACTAATAGGCATTTTGCTTATTATATATAAAGAATAAAAGAAAGAGAAAAAAGCCTCGTGAATTGTCAGCAATTAATTAGTGGGGATTAATATAAATTTAACATTGGTTAAGTAATGATATAGATTGACCATGTAGCCAAATAAATATATAAAATTGGATAAGCTTATATATATGTATGTGTTTCAGCATCACCATATGTAAAGAGATTATAAAAATAAGTTGTTTGTAAAAAAAAATTCCTTTTGTGCTTTTGCATTATATCGCCGATGCCTTGTAATGTCGGTCAGGTGTGTTACTTGCGGTGTTTGTTACATATATATATATATATATATATATATATGATTAAGCCAGTAAACATGTATATATTAAGTTTCAATTTCATGAATTATAGCATATAACATGATATCTCAAATTCATGTCAATCAGTTTATATCAGTCTAGTTAAGCATATATAAAGGTCTAACATCCTCATTTTTGTATTTGCTCTGAATAATAGCACGCAAGAAATATATTCCATAAGTCACATGCCTACTATAAATGGAAGGCACAGTTTCGAAGTTCAGAACTACTCGCTCACCAAGGGACGCGGTATAGGCAAGTTCATCCTTTCAAGAACCTTCTGTGTCGGGGGATATGAATGGATAATCAAATACTACCCTCATGGGGTAATAAAGGAGTCTTCAGATTATATGTCTGTCTTTATCGAATTCAAATCCCAATTAGGTGAACCGAGAATCAACTACAGCTTCTCGCTTCTGGACTATGCTTCTCGCGAATCAGTGTACATGAAAAAATCTGTTATGCAAACCTTCAATACGACCTCTAACAATGGCTGGGGTTTTCAGAAATTCTTGGAAACAAAAGTTTTTGAAGCTTCAAAATGCCTTAGACAGGATAGTCTCACCATAATTTGTGATGTAACAGTTATAAAAGAACCGGTGACTTACGATAATGTTCCCGGTACAATTCCCGTTCCACCTTCTAATATCCACGAGCAACTTAGTGGTCTCCTGTCCAATAAAATTGGTGTTGATATAACTGTTGAAGTAGGTGGTAAGAGCTTTAAGGCACATAAATGCGTTCTGGCTGCCAGCTCACCAGTATTTAAGGCACTTCTTTTCGGTGGGATGATTGAGGCGAAAAAGAAGAAGATCAAGATAAAAGACATGGAGGCTCCGGTATTTCAGGCTATGCTTCATTTCATTTATAACGACACCCTTCCAGAAATTGATAAGCATGCTGATACAGTGATGACTCAACATCTGCTTGTTGCAGCTGATAGGTACTTGTTGAATAGGTTGAAGTTAACTTGTGAACAAAAACTATGTAACAATCTTGATACGAGTAAGGTCGGTACGACACTCGCATTGGCTGAGCAGCACAATTTACCTCATCTTAAATCTGAATGCCTCAGGTATCTTGCCTCCTCCATAGCCTTGAAATCTGCCATCAAAACAGATGGTTTTGAGCATTTGTTAAAGAGTTGCCCAAGTGTTGGGAAAGACATCATAAATAACCTGATTTGAATCTGACATGGCGGCTTGATTACATAAGGAAAAGCAATGTGATTAACATAGCAAAATGAAGGTGATGTTAACTGAAACGATTGTACGTACTTATGTTTTTCTTTTTAAAGTTATGTGATAAAAGTCTTAGGTATGTAAAAGGTATGGAGTATAAGCAGAAATTTAGCATATTGAAATTAAAAATAAAAATAAAAAAATGGTTTGAATCAGTGTCACGATGTTGTAAAATGCATCATCTTAGCCGAACAATGTAGAATTACTAAGTACATAAGGCAAAAGCAATAACTAGGAATCACTGTCAATATTATAAATAAACTTATTTAGATTTTGGCAGTGTGTGTCCATTACATCAAATTAATTATTAATTGTTTACGAAAAAGATGTACCAGTGTGCACGGACCATGCATAATATAGTTGAAATTAAATAATTTAACGACAATTGGCTTTTGCCATGCAATTGAATAATGTGAAAGATGAATTTGACATTTTTCCATGCAAATATGCAATTGAGATTGTGGTACAATTGGAATTAATTTAAGGACTGTCTTTTTCTAGTTCCTTCCTTGAAAATGATGTTTTACCAGTATAATAGAGTATTCCCACGCACATCCATTGCTATATTTTGCCTGATAGCAGAAACCTAATAATTCTAATCTGAACTGCCCTGTCGACAATAAATGACTCAGTTATGTTGTCATTTGCAATTTGGGTTGATTTAAAAAATATGTATTCTTTTCATAAAATAATTTAAAACTATAATCAAATCATCCTATAGAAATCCGCCGATCGAGTTATGCATGTTTTGGGTGGTACAAAGCCACAAAACAACCCCAAAACATATTAATTATAAGTTTATAACGCAAACACATAAAGGAACACATGGAAACATAATCTTCTTCCAGCCGGAGTCTTACAAAGAAAGCTCACAGAGCCAACATGAGCTAATTAATATTGCATGCAATATTTTCAGATTTATTAGTGATTGCGCTCCAATGATATCCGCCGAAGATGACATTACAATTGCTCTGGAGAATACTGGAATATGTTTTATAACCATTCATTACCTTCTCAGTCAAACACAACGAGCTTTTCGTCAAACACTGCATTAACAAGTTCCACTTGCTATCTAAGTTGGCTGTTTGAGACGTCCATTTGGGCAGCCGTTTTCGTTCAGGACCAGATAGCACTCATTGCAGTCTTACAAATTGTAAGAAAGTAATAAATGCTAGAATGCCAAAGGCAATCAGCAGGATTAGACGAGTGGTTAGTAAGGAAGTATGAGATGATAGTAATTGTTGTTACGTACGAGTTGTTTTACCTATTATATGCTAGAATTCTCTGTTTATAAGCAGTTAGTGTGCTTGAGAATAGTGGGAAAGATGAACTTCACTTTCGGAATGCCCTTGAGATCTGCGCTTGACATGAAATTAATTTGATTTTAATGTTACAAGTCCTTTTATAATTCCCTGATCATATGGGAAGTTGATTCTATTATCTCTTGTTAGACCCGGCACTTATGAAATATGATCTCTTTGTAGACAACTGATATGGGAAGTTTAAGCTTGAAGTGCTGATAATGCATCTTACTTATTAAATCATAGATATGTTAGTATATTGCATGTTATCAGTCAGGTCTAGTGTAAACTGATCAAATTAAAACAGACCTATACCAGAAAAAATTGACCCGTACCAACAAAACTGACCTGCGATTCTGCTTCAAACACAATATATCAGTACCGCCCAGTTTAAACCCAACCAAAATTCTACATGATACTCTTTGCCGAATTTATCGAACATCTTATGTGCATAAGCAAAACAGTGAACAAAATGTTAAGGAAAATAAGATGTTCTTCAACACATAATCACCCGAAAAAAGACAAGGTAAACCTTAAGATTCGGGGATCGAAATAAAGCAAACAAAATATCACTGATTGAGAGGATTAGAACATAGAGACAATAAATATCTAACCAGCAAAAAAAACACCAACATGGAAGATACTTGGGGAAGACAACCAACGCTTTAAACCGACACAGCAGTATGAGCTGAAGGGATTCAGGGCTTGAAGTTCAATGTTGGAATAAAGGGTAAAAGGTGAAGATTGATTTATGCATAGAAGTATACAAGGTTCAACAAGAAATCATATAAAGATTCTGGTTCAATTAACCATGCAATGATACTGTTAGGATATAGAAATATTTGTAATTTTGTAATGATATTATAAAACTGTAGTTTTTTTTAAATAATATTAAACTTAATAGTTCAACAAGATATCCTCTTAAAAAAGATTATTCAACAACAGATATTTTAATAAGTATCTTTATTACCGTATATAACACATGGATTTTTGCATGTGATTTATAATTTAACCTCTTCCAAAAATAAAATTTGAATTTTGAATCATATAACATAAAAGAAAGATATATATATATACAAGGGCGAACCCACCTTGTGCTGGGGGGCAACCGTCCCCTCCCCCGAATTTTGAAATTCAGTGAAAAAATACGTGTCCGGTACCACTTTGACTCTCCCTAGAAATTCAGTTCAAAAACACTATTAATAAAAAAAATTATTTTTATAGAAATTTACAAGTCCGGTCCAACTTTATATTTTTAATATGTAAAATGATATTGCTATGTTATTTTTATTATGTAAGAGTATACTATTTTTATTATTTTTTAATATGTTTAATTTTTTTATTTAGCATCAAATTAGTTAATGGATTTGAATCTGATAAACTATTTAAACAAGATTTTTGCCCCAGCCTAGCTGAAATCTTCCGCCCATATATTGTCACTCTAGCAAAAATAATTATATTAGCTACGTCTCGATTTTACCATATTATTTGGTCATGGTGTAATTTTGACAATTTACTGGCGTGTCTAATTAAGTTTTTGCATATTGATGCACTTTGAGCGAGTTGTTTTAACTAAATTGGTGCTTTATGTCTCCAATTCACTTGTATAATAACTATATATATTTTCATATAATACATATTTCTTAAAAGCTGTAAACCTTCAAGTCCATTAAAGAACCACTTGTTTTATTATTAGAATTATTATTGTCTGTAAAAAATAGTAACGTGTCAATTATCCAACATTAAGTCACACAAGTTTTGTCAATTGTCATGCATTATTGGATATATATTGATCACTCATTAGAAACAAGTGTTTTCTATCATGCATAATGTATTATCTGTCACAAATACATCGTGAATTAACTTTTACAATATAACTATATATAGTTTGCATTTCAATAATATGGAGTAACAACATATTTTGCAGCGTATTTAATAACATTTATATAATTTTCAATAAACCTATAACATAATATTGTATAAATATGTTATTTATTGCGTGCTATCATTTCAACTATTATCTAATATATATAGATTGGGTTTTAGCAAGAATTTAGTTTTTTTTTCTAAATAATAATTTATTAAGATAATGGAGAAAATCAACATTATTTAACAGGAATCATATTATATCTCTAATTAAGGTATTGGCAATTAGACTAGAATCATACAAAACTTGAATTTTCTTTTAAAATTTCAATATCAATAGTTTATCAAATCAATTTTACTAAAATAAAATTAAATGAAATTAAACAAAACTTTAAACCGTATATCTATTTCTATTGTAAAAAAAAAACTATATTCTAATAAAAAAAATAACTTTTATATTTAGTAAAAAATAAAGTATTTACAATTCAAATATAATAATATGTTGTAATTAAGCAGCTTGCCACCTCAAATAAAATACTAGAAATTTAGGTTTGTTATTTCAAAAATAATGTTTAATGCAATTATATAGCAATTATATAAATTGCATTTTGACAATTCTTTTTTTCATAAAAAAAAAATGCAACACTCTATCTACTATTAACATGATTAAAGAGAATAACAAAGAAATAACTAGTGAATAAGTAATGGAACATTAGAATATGTCACACTCCACGGCCAGAAATAGTGACAGAGCCCCGCCGTAAACATACAACTCCGTGTATGCTTACAAGGCCATTCAAAATACACTCATCACAACACAATAATAGACATAAATAGATATAGATATAATAGTCCAAGTACAAAATATATGGTAGAAGTATAACATACAAAATGTATCTCGTACTGATACCAACCATAAGGTACATAAGGAGCCATATAACAGAACAAAATATGCCCTCAAGTCAATAACCAAAATAACCACTAAGGTAATATGGTGACATATACCAAGGGCCTACTACTTGCGTGCCTCTCTAGGATCAGCCGCACCAGAACCTGTAAAAAGTACCCAAAGGGTGGAGATGAGAATATAATTCTCAGTGCGAATTTGCCACAATCGAGTTATTGGACTTGCAATCAGACTCCATATTCAAAAATGAAATCCATACAAAAGAACATTAGCTATTCTTTAACAATATATAAGTATATGCATATGCTCAACAACAAATAATCAAATGAAGTACAATTTACGGAATTTCCAAGGTGAAGTCCAAACAAACACATTTTTGCCCTAACTTATCTTATTATGGCTGGTAGCACTTACAGATGTTCCACCGAGCTGGACCCTTTATCTGACTCTCGTCTGTAGGGTTATTGGCACCTATAGACGTTCCACCGAGCTGGACCCTTTATCTGACACTCATCTGTAGTGCTTTGGCTTAACCATTAATAAAGTCTGGTTCCAAGTCATATAATGAAAATTCACATGAAATCATTCAGAATGTCGTAATATTCAATTGACCGTTCAAATACATTACCACGTAGGGTAATGCCCTCGAGCCATAGACATTGCACACAAGTCAGCCACAATCACAATCAATCACACACATATAGTCACCCACCCCTCGTCCCAACCGGTACTGGGACACCATGAGGGCCAATCACCTAAGGCCAATAGGTTCCTGGGATCAAAGTCGGCTCGCCCAACGGGCCAGACTTTGCAAATTCATTCACATAATTCCGTCTGCTCGCCCAGCGGGTCAGACTTTGCAAATTCATTCACATAATTCCATAATCATCAATTTGTGGTGACTTTCAATCATAAACAAATCATAAGAACACAATCAAGATGACAACCATACGAATATGCAAATCAACCATGTCACACAATTTGGTTTTAACCAAATTGAGTTATGCAAACAATTCACACAATTTCAATTATGCAACAATCAAACATTCAATCCGTCCAAAAATGCAACAATCAAACATACAACATGACAATCGAAAAAGAATTTAATTCTTGAAAATGAAACATCAAACAAGTCCAAGAACCCCGTACCTGATTACGGAAAGCGTATCACGTCCCTATGGTTCGGACGTGTCGAAAGGTCCCGCAAACTCTTGCTCAACTGAGCCTACACCTAGTTCATTCATACATAATTGATTTTATCTTTGTTCAACAATTGATATGCCTACTTGAGCTATATTAGTTCATTTATACTTTTATTGCGGCCCGCAACCAAATCCATTGCGGTCCGCAACCAATCCTTAACTTTTTTCCAGAGGCTCTGAGTCATCTCTTGCGGTCCGCAACAAGATCCATTGCGGTCCGCAACCCATCCATAATTTCTCCAACCTTCAGACGGCTTATCTATTGCGGTCCGCAACAAGATCCATTGCGGTCTGCAACTAATGAAAAATTTCCAAATATTTCAGATTTTCCTGATTTTCCAGATTTTCCATTTTCCCCAATTATACAAACCTTAGATTAACCAAAACCAAAATAAATTCCATATTTTCAAGAGAAAGATGGGACATTACCAATCAATACCTTTGTTGGTCGGATTGAACTAAACTAATCAAAATTTCTTCCCTAAATTTCGGATTTGAAACCAACCCTAACAAAACAGTCACGATTTAGGTGACATTGAGAAAGGAAGTACTAAATTAACAACATGGAAGTTTAATGGAGGTAGATTACTCACAATTTATACAAAAATTTTAGATTTGAGCAAATCCTAGAAAATGGAGTTGAATTTCAGATTTTTGAGAGACAAAAGAGAGAAAACAAGTACCAATAGAGGAGTTAGATGGCAAATTTTGGGGAGATCTCAACCTTTCCACTTCTTTCTTCAAATTGTTTGATGGATTTTCAAGGGAGAAGATGATCTCCCTCTTTCTTTTCTTCTCTTGGGCAAACCACACACAAGGAGGAGGCAAAACAGGGAAGGGACGGAGAGAGAGAAAGAGAAATAGCATGATTTTTGGGAATTTTACCAACTAGACCCTCAAAATGTCCAATATTACTTAAATAAGCATTTAGACTTATAATTATGCATATGAGATTGTATTTTGTTCCCAATATATATAAGACATAAATTTCGAGATTCGATCAAGTTTGGTCGTTTCGAAAATTCAGACCAATGTTTAATTGTTTTAAATTTTAGATTTATTTATCTATGTATATATTTTTATTTTATTAATTTTTTTTTCTTGGCTTAACAGAATATATCAAATATACTATAAATTATTATATATTTATCAAAAACATGAAATTGGTGTTTCTTAACGGGATTTACATATGTCGATATATATATTAAATAAGGAAATATATAGTTTAATCCAATTTGTAAGTTTATTTTTTAATTAATGATTTGATTAATTTTAATTTTGTCAAATAAATTTATTATTAATTAATCGCTTATTTAGATCAACTTTGTTTGAATAAATGTTTTAGCATCATACGCGACGATATTTTTAATTAAATAAGAATAAAACAAAATTATTATAACAAATCATGAAATTATGTTTTAGTAGATACAATATGATAAGAGCATCTACAACGCAGTTTGTTTTCTAGTTTGTAATTTGATGTGGCTTATTTTATATTAATTGTTGGGATGTGCGGTAGTTTGTAAATTAGCAAAAAAAAAAAAATTAAAAGCAAACGTTTGTTTAATGCCATGCTATCGAATTAATTGGCCCAAATTCTTTCCGATCTAGTTTCTATCAGTTAAAGTTTCTTCAATTTTTTAAATCAATTTCTAAAGACTACGATGGCAAAATTCTTTACTCCTATTTGCTATTGTCCAAATCTCTCTCTCTCTCTCTTCCCATCAAATTTAGAACCGCGACATATGAACAACAACAATTGAAATTGTTAAGCACAAGAATAAGGCCAAATGAGGTTCCTAAGCACAAGAACAAATACAAATGAGGTTGCTAAGGACAAGAACAAAGGCAAATGAGGTCGATAAGCACAAGATTAAGGGCAAATGATATTGAAATGGACAAGAAAAACGACAAATAAGATTGTTGAGCACAAGAACAAGGGCAAATGAGGCTGCTAAATACAAGAACAAGAGCAAATTAGGTTCCTTAGAATAAAAACAAAGACTAATAAGGTTGTTAATCACTAGAACAAATGCAAAAGATGTTGCTAAGCACAAGAACATGGAAAAATGTGGATGCTAAGCACAAGAACAACAACAAAATGGGTTGATAAACATACGAACAATGACAAATAAGGTTGCTAAGCACAATAACAAGGGAAAAGAGACTGATAAGCATATTAACAACCACAAATGAGGTTGATTAGCACAAGAATAAGAGCAAATGTGATTGCTAAGCATAAGAACAAGGGCAAAAGGAGTTGATATGCATATGAACAATGACAAATGAGGTTATTGAGCACAAGAACAAGTGAAAACGGGGTTGATAAGCATATGAACAATGACAAATGAGGTTGTTAAGCACAAGAACAAGGCCAAAAGTTATTGACAAGCATATGAACAATGACAAATGAGGTTGCTAAGCACAATAACAAGGGAAAAAGGAATTGATAAGCATATAAACAACAACAAATGAGGTTGCTCAGCACAAGAACAAGGGCAAAAGGGGTTGATAAGCATGTGAACAACGCCAATTGATGTTCCTAAGCACAAGAATAAGGGAAAATGAGTTTCCTAAGCACAAGAACAAGGGCAAGTGAGATTCCTTAAAAACAAGAACAAATGCAAATGATGTTGCTAAACACAAGAACAATTTCAAATGATGTTAAGCACAAGAGCAAGGGCAAATGTGGTTGCTGAGTATAAGAATAAGGGCAAATAACATTTCTTACCAGAAGAACAAATGCAATAATTTTAGTAAGAATAAGAACAATGGAAAAAGATGCTAATAAGAATAAGAACAAATGCAAATGATGTTGCTAAGAACAAGAACAAGGACAAAACTGGTAGATAAGTATATGAACAATGACAATTGAGGTTGTTAAGCACAAGAACAAGGGCAAATGAGATTCCTAAGCACAAGAACATAAGCATAAGATCAAGCGCAAATGATATTGCAAAGTACAAGAATAATGTCAAATGAGATTGTTAAGTACCGCAACAAGAGCAAATGAGGTTGCTAAGCACAAGAACAAGGATCAGTTTCCTAAGAACAATGACAAATGAGATTGTTAAGCATTAGATCAAATGCAAATCATGTTGCTAAGCACAAGAACAAGAATAAATGTGGATGCTAATCACAACACCAAGGGAAAAATGGGTTGATAAGCATATGAACAACGACAAATGAGATTGCTAAGAACAAGAACAATGGAAAAAGAGGTTGAGAAATATATGAACAGCGATAATTGAAGTTGTTAAGCACAAGAAGAAGAGAAAATGAGGTTCCTAAGCACAAGAACAAATGCAAATGGTGTTCCCTAAGCACAAGAATAAATGCAAATGAGGTTGATGAGAACAAGATTAAGGGCAAATGATGTTGCAATGGACAAGAACAACGACAAATGAGGTTGTTGAGCACAAGAACAAGGGCAAATCAGGTTCCTAAGAACAAAAATAGACACGATTGAGGTTCTTAATTACCAGAACAAATGCAAATGATGTTGCTAAGCACAAGAACAGAGGCAAATGTGCTTGTTAAGAACAAGAACAATGGTAAAAGGGGTTGATAACATATGAACGACCTCATTTGACGTTGTTCATATGCTTATCAACCTGTTTTGCCCTTGTTATTGTGCTTAGCAACCACATTTGCCTTTGTTCTTGTTCATATACATATCAACCCCTTTTGTCCTTGTTCTTGTGCTTAGCAACCACATTTGCCTTTGTTCTTATTCTTAGCAACATCATTTGTATTTGTTAGTACTTAAAAACCTGATTAGTCTTTGTTTTTGTTCTTGGGAACCTAATTTGCTCTTCTCCATGTGCTCAACCTCATTTGTTGTTGTTTATATGCTTATCAACATGTTTTGCCCTTAGTATTGTTCTTAGCAACCACATTTGCCTTTGTTCATGTTCTTAGCAACATCATTTGCATTTATTATGGTACTTAATAACCTCATTAGTCATTGTTTTTGTTCTTAGAAACCTAATTTGCTCTTGTTCATGTGCCTAGGAACCTCATTTGTCATTGTTCATATTCATATCATCCCTATTTTTCCTTGTTATTGTGCTTAGCAACCTCATTTGTCATTGTTCATATGCTTATCAACCCATTTTGCCCTTGTTTTTGTACTTAGCAATATCTTTCGCATTTGTTCTGGTAATTATCAACCTTATTAGTCTTTGTTTTTGTTCTTAGAAACCTGATTTGCCCTTGTTCTTATGCTTAGTAGCCTCATTTGCCCTTGTTATTAGGCTTAACAACCTCGTTTATTGTTGTTCTTGTCCTTTGCAACATCATTTGCCCTTTATCTTGGGCTTATCAACCTCATTTGGATTTGTTCTTTTGCTTAGGAACCTCATTTTCCCTTATTCTTTTGCTTAATAACCTAAATTGTCGTTGTTCATATGCTTATGAGCCTCTTTTGCCCTTATTCTTGTTCTTAGCAACATCATCTGCATTTCTTCTTATGCTTATTAACATTTTTTTGCCATTGTTCATGTTCTTAGCAACATGAGGCTGTTAAGCACAAGAACAAGGGCAAAAAGGGTTAAGAAACATATGAACAACGACAATTAAGATTGTTAAGCACACAAACAAGGCCAAATGAGGTTCGTAACCACAACAACAAATGCAAATGAGGTTCATAAGCACAAGATCAAGGGAAAAAGTGGTTGTTAAGCACACAAACAATGCCAATTGAGGTTGTTAAGCACACAAACAAGGGCAAATGAGGTTCCTCAGTACAAGAACAAACGCAAGCGAGGTTCGTAAGCACAAGATCAAGGGCAAAAGAGGTTGTTAAGCACACGAACAATGCCAATTGAGGTTATTAAGCACACAAACAAGGGCAAATGAGGTCCCTAAGCACAAGAACAAATGCAAATGAGGTTCATAAGCACAAGATCAAGGGCAAAAGAGGTTGTTAAGCACACAAACAATAACAAATGAGGTTGTTAAGAACAAGAACAAGTGTAAATGATGTTGCTAAGCATAAGAACAAGGACAAAAGAGGTTGTGAAGCACACAAACAATGCCAAGTTGTTAAGCACACAAACAAGGGCAAATGAGGTTCCTAAGCATAAATTGCAAATGAGGTTCATAAACACAAAATCAAGCGCAAAAGTGGTTGTTAAACAAAGGAACAACACCAATTGAGGTTGTTAAGCACGACAAGGGCAAATGAGATTTCTAAGTATAAGAACAAATGCAAATGAGGTTCATAAGCACAAGATCAAGGGCAAAAGAGGTTGTTAAGCACACGAACAACGCCAATTGAGGATGTTAAGCACACAAGCAGGGGCAAATGAGGTTCCTAACAAGAACAAATGCAAATGAGGTTCATAAGCACAAGATCAAGGGCAAATAACGTTGCAAAGCGCAAGAACAATGACAAATGAGGTTGTTAAGCACAAGAACATGTGTAAATGATGTTCCTAACCACAAGAACAATGGCAAAAGAAGTTAAGAAGCATATGAACGACGATAATTAAGGTTGTTTAGCACACAAACAAGGGCCAATGAGGTTCCCAAGTACAAGAACAAATGGAAATGCGGTTTATAAGAACAAGATCAAGGGCAAAAGAGGTTGTTAAGCACAGAAACAACGCCAATTGTGGTTGTTAAACACACAAACAAGGCCAAATGAGATTCCTAAGGATAAGAACAAATGCAAATGAGGTTCATCAGTACAAGATCAAGGGCAAAAGAGGTTGTTAATCACACGAACAATGCCAATTGAGGTTGTTAAGTACACAAACAAGGCCAATTGAGGTTCATATGCTTCTTAACCTCTTTTGCCCCTGTTCTTGTGCTTAGCAACATCATATACACTTGTTCTTGCGCTTAACAACATTATTTGTCATTGTTCTTGTGCTTTGCAATATAATTTGCCGTTGATCTTGTGGCTATCAACCTCATTTGCATTTGTTCTTGTAATTAGGAATATCATTTTCCCTTGTTTCTGTGCTTAACAACCTCAATTGGCATTGTTCGTGTGCTGAACAATATCTTTTGCCCTTGATCTTGTTCTTATGCACCTCTTTTACATTTGTTCTTGTGCTTAGGAACCTCATTTGCCCTTGTTTGTGTGCTTAACAACCCCAATTGGCGTTGTTTGTGTGCTTAACAACCTCTTTTGCCTTTGATCTGGTGCTTACGAACCTCATTTGCATTTGTTCTTGTAGTTAGGAAAGCCCTTGTTAGTCTTCTTAACAACCTCAATTGTCGATGTTCATATGCTTCTTAACCTCTTTTGTCCTTGTTCTTGTGCTTCACAACCTCATTTGTCGTTGTTCTTGCACTTTCCAACATAATTAGCCCTTGATCTTGTGCTTATGAACCTAATTTGCATTTGTTCTTGTGCTTAGGAAACTCATTTGCCCGTGTTTGTGTGCTTAACAACCTCAATAGGCGTTGTTTGTATGCTGAACAACCACATTTGCCCTTGATCTTATGCTGAGGAACCTCATTTACATTTGTCTTTGTCCTTAGGAATCTCATTTGCCCTTGTTTGTGTGCTTAATAACCTCAATTGGTATTTTTCGTTTGCCCTTGATCTTGTGCTTATGAACCTCATTTGCATTTGTTCTTGTGGTTAGGAACCTGATTTGCCCTTGTTTGTGTGCTTAACAACCTGCTTTGCCTTTGATCTTGTGCTTACAAACCTCACTTACATTTGTTCTTGTACTTAGGAACCTCATTTCCCTTGTTTGTGTGCTTAACAACCTCAATTGGCGTTGTTCGTGTGCTTAACAACCACTTTTTCCCTTGATCTTGTGCTTATGAACCTCATTTGCATTTGTTGTTGTGGTTACGAACCTCATTTGGCCTTGTTTGTGGGCTTAACAATTTTAATTGTCGTTGTTCATATGTTTCTTAACCCTTTTTGCCCTTGTTCTTGTACTTAACAGCCTCATTTGTCGTTGTTCTTGCACTTTGCAACGTACTTTGCCCTTGATCTTGTGCTTATGAACCTCATTTGCATTCGTTCTTGTGCTTAGGAACCTCATATTCCCCCTTTTTGTGTGCCTAACATCCTCAATTGGCGTTATTCGTGTGCTTAACAACCTCTTTTGCCCTTGATGCTTATGAACCGCATTTGTTCTTGTGCTTAGGAACCTCAATTGGCGTTGTTTGTGTGCTTAACCGCTTTTGCCCTTGTTCTTGTGCTTAGGAACATCATATACACTTGTTCTTGCGCTTAACAACATTATTTGTTGTTGTTGTTGTGCTTTGCAACATAATTTGCTGTTGATCTTGTTGTTATGAACCTAATTTGCATTTGCTCTTGTGCTTAGGAACCTCATTTGCCCTTGTATTTGTGCTTAACAACCTCAATTGGCATTGTTCGTGTACTGAACAATATCTTTTGCCCTTGATCTTGTTCTTATGAACCTCTTTTGCATTTGTTCTTATACTTAGAAACCTCATTTTCCCTTGTTAGTGTGCTTAAGAACCTAAATTATCGTTGTTCATATGCTTCTTAACCACTTTTGTCATTTTTCTTGTGCTTAGCAATATCATTTACACTTGTTCTTGTCCTTAGCAACCTCATTTGTAGTTGTTCGTGTGTTTACCCTTGATCTTGTGCTTGTGAACATCATTCGCATTTGCTCTTGCGCTCAGGAACCTCATTTGCCTTGTTTGTGTGCAATTGGCGTTGTTCGTGTGCTGAACAACCTATTTTTCCCTTGATCTTGTGCTCACGATTTGCATTTGTTCTCGTACTTAGGAACCTCATTTGCCCATGTTTGTGTGCTTAACAACACCAATTGAGGTTGTTAAGCAACCTCAATTGGCGTTGTTCGTGTGCTTAACAACCACTTTTGCCCTTGATCTTGTGCTTATGAACCTCATTTACATTTGTTCTTGTGGTTAGGAACCTCATTTGCCCTTGTTTGTGTGCTTAACAACCTTACTTGTCGTCGTTCATATGCTTCTTAACCTCTTTTGCCCTTGTTCTTATGCTTAACAACCTCATTTGTCGTTGCTCTTGCGCTTTGCAACATAATTTGCCTTTCATTTTGTGCTTATGAACCTCATTTGCATTTGCTCTTGTGCTTAGGAACATTATTTGCCCCTTTTTGTGTGCTTAACATCCTCAATTGACATTGTTCGTTTGCATAACAACCTCTTTTGCCCTTGATCTTGTGCTTATGAACCACAATTGCATTTGTTCTTGTGCTTAGGAACCTCATTTGCCCCGGTTTTTGTGCTTAACATTCTAAATTGGCGTTGTTTGTATGCTTAACAACCTCTTTTGCCCTTGATTTTGTGCTTATGATCCTCATTTGTATTTGTTCTTATACTTAGAAACCTCATTTGCCCTTGTTAATGTACTTAACAACCTCAATTGTCGTTGTTCAAACGCTTCTTAACCCGTTTTGTCCTTGTTTTTGTGCTTAGCAACATCATTTACACTTGTTCTTGGGCTTAGCAACATCATTTGTCGTTGTTCGTGTGCTTAACAACCTCAATTGGTGTTGTTTGTGTGCTTAACAACCTATTTGGCCCTTGATCTTGTGCTTACGAACGTCACTTACATTTGTTCTTGTACTTAGGAACCTCATTTCCTTTGTTTGTGTGATTAACATCCTCAATTGGCGTTGTTCGGGTGCTTAACAACCAGTTTTGCCCTTGATCTCGTGCTTATGAACCTCATTTGCATTTGTTCTTGTGGTTAAAAACCTCATTTGGTGTTGTTTGTGTGCTTAACAACCTTAATTGTCGTCGTTCATATGTTTTCTTAACCTTTTTTGCCCTTGTTCTTATGCTTAACAACCTTATTTGTCGTTGTTCTTGCGCTTTGCAACGTAATTTGCCCTTGATCTTGTACTTATGAACCTCATTTGCATTTGTTCTTGTGCCTAGGAACCTCAACTGGCGTTGTCGGTGTGCTTAACAACCTCTTTTACCTGTGATCTTGTGCTTATGATCCTTATTTGTATTTGTTTTTGTGCTTAGGAACTTCATTTGCCCTTGCTCGTGTGCTTGACAACCTCAATTGTTGTTGTTTATATGCTTCTTAACCACTTTTGTCCTTGTTCTTGTGCTTAGCAACATCATTTACACTTGTTCTTGTCCTTAGCAACCTCATTTGTCATTGTTCGTGTGCTTAACAACCTCTTTTGCCCATGATCTTGTGCTCATGTACCTCATTTGCATTTGTTCTTGCGCTTAGGAACCTCATTTCCCCTTGTTTGTATGGTTAACAACCTCAATTGGCGTTGTTCCTGTGCTTAACAACCTATTTTGCCCTTGATCTTGTGCTTACGAACCTCATTTGCATTTGTTCTTGTACTTAGGAACCTCATTTGCCCTTGTTTGTGTGCTTAACAACCTTACTTGTCGTCGTTCATATGCTTCTTAACCTCTTTTGCCCTTGTTCCTATGCTAAACAACCTCATTTGTCGTTGTTCTTGCGCTTTGCAACGTAATTTGCCCTTCATCTTGTGCTTATGAACCTCATTTGCATTTGTTCTTGTGCTTAGGAAACTCATTTGCCCGTGTTTGTGTTCTTTAGCAACTCAATTGGCGTTGTTGGTGTGTTTAACAACCACTTTTGCCCATGATCTTGTGCTTCTGAACCTCATTTGCATTTGTTTTTGTCCTTAAGAACCTCATTTTCCCTTGTTTGTGCGCTTAGTAACCGCAATTGTCGTTGTTCGTGCGCTTAACAACCTCTTTTGCCCTTGATTTTGTGCTTATGAACCTCATTTGCCCTTGTTTGTGTGCTTAACAACCTTACTTGTCGTCGTTCATATGCTTCTTAACCTCTTTTGCCCTTGTTCCTATGCTAAACAACCTCATTTGTCGTTGTTCTTGCGCTTTGCAACGTTATTTGCCCTTCATCTTGTGCTTATGAACCTCATTTGCATTTGTTCTTGTGCTTAGGAAACTCATTTGCCCGTGTTTGTGTTCTTTAGCAACTCAATTGGCGTTGTTGGTGTGTTTAACAACCACTTTTGCCCATGATCTTGTGCTTCTGAACCTCATTTGCATTTGTTTTTGTCCTTAAGAACCTCATTTTCCCTTGTTTGTGCGCTTAGTAACCGCAATTGTCGTTGTTCGTGCGCTTGACAACCTCTTTTGCCCTTGATTTTGTGCTTATGAACCTCATTTGCCCTTGTTTGTCTGCTTAACATCCTCAATGGGGGTTGTTCGTGTGTTTAACAACCCCAATTGTCGTTGTCCATACGCTTCTTAACCTCTTTTGTTCTTCTTCTCGTGCTTAGAAATATCATTTACACTTGTTCTTCTGCTTAACAACCTAATTTGTCGTTGTTCTTGCGCTTTGCAATGTAATTTGTCCTTGATCTTGTGCTGATGAACCTCATTTGCATTTGTTCTTGTGCTTACGAGTCTCATTTGCCCTTGTTTGTATGCTTAACAACCTCAATTGGCGTCGTTCGTGTGCTCAACAACCTATTTTGCCCTTGATCTTGTGCTTACGAACCTCACTTGCATTTGTTCTTGTACTTAGGAACCTCATTTTCCCTTGTTGTGCTTAACAACCTCAATTGGCGTTGTTCGTGTGCTTAACAACCACTTTTGCCCTTCAGCTTGTGCCTCATTTGCATTTGTTCTTGTGGTTAGGAACCTCATTTGCCCTCGTTAGTGTGCTTAACAACGTCAATTATCATTGTTCATACGCTTCCTAACCTCTTTTTTATCCTCTTCTTGTGCTTAGCAACCTAATTTGTCATTGTTCTTGTGCTTAACAAACTCATTTGTCGTTGTTATTGCGCTTTGCAACGTAATTTCTATTGATCTTGTGCTTATGAACCTCATTTGCAAATGTTCTTGTACTTAGGAACCTCATTTGCCATTGTTTGTGTGCTTAACAATCTCAATTGTCGTTGTTCGTGTGCTTAACAACATCTTTTGCCCATGATCTTGTGCTTATGAACCTCATTTGCATTTGTTCTTGTACTTAGGAATCTCATTTGCCCTAGTTTGTGTGCTTAACAACCTCAATTGGCGTTGTTCCTTTGCTTAAGAACCTCTTTTGCCATTGATCTTGTACTTATGAACCTCATTTGCATTTGTTCTTGTACTTAGGAACATCATTTGCCCTTGTTTGCGTGCTTAACAACTTGAATTGTCGTCGTTCATATGCTTCTTAACATCTCTTGTTCTTATGGTTAGCAACATCATTTACACTTGTTCTTGTGTTTAACAACCTAATTTGTCGTTGTTCTTGCGCTTTGCAACGTAATTTTCATTGATCTTGTGCTTAGGAACCACATTTGCATTTGTTCTTGTGCTTAGGAACTTCATTTGCCCTTGTCTATGTGCTTAACAACCTCAATTGGAGTTGTTCCTTTGTTTAACAACCTCTTTTGCCCTTGATCTTGTACTTATGAACCTCATTTTCTTTTGTTCTTGTACTTAGGAACCTCATTTGCCCATGTTTCTGTGCTTAACACCCTTAATTGTCATTGTTCATACACTTTTTCTTGTAAGCCTCATTTGTCGTTGTTCTTACGCTTTGCAATGTAATTTGCGCTTGATAATGAGCTTATGAACCTCATTTTCATTTGTTCTTCTGCTTAGGAACCTCATTTACCCTTGTTTGTGTGCTTAACAACCTTAATTGTCGTCGTTCATATGTTTCTTAACCTCTTTTACCCTTGTTCTTGTGGTTAGCAACTTCATTTACACTTGTTGGTGCTTAATAACCTTATTTGTCATTTTTCTTCCGCTTTGCAACGCAATTTGCCCTTGATCTTGTGCTGATCAACCTCATTTTCAATTTTTCTTGTGCTTAGGAACTCATTTGCACTTCCTCAATTGGCGTTGTTCGTGTGCTTAACAACCTCTTTTGCCCTTGATCTTGTGCTTACGAATCTCATTTGCATTTATTCATGTGCTTAGGAACCTCATTTGCATTTGTTCTTGTGCTTTGGAACCTCATTTTCCATTGTTTGTGTGCTTAACTACCTTAATTGTCATCGTTCATATGCTTCTTAAATTCTTTTGCCCTTGTTCTTGTGGTTAGCAATATCATTTACACATGTTCTTGTGCTTAACAACCTCATTTGTCGTTGTTCATCGCTTTGCAACGTAATTTGCCATTTATCTTGTGCTGATGAATCTCATTTGCCCCTGTTTGTATGCTTAACAACCTCAATTGGCGTTGTTCGTGTGCTTAACAACCTCTTTTTCCCTTGATCTTGTGCTTATGAACCACATTTGCATTTGTTCTTGTACCTAGGAACTCATTCCCCTTTGTTAGTGTGCTTAACAACGTCAATTATCATTGCTCATACGCTTCTTAACCTCTTTTTTAACCTGTTCTTGTGCTTAGCAACCTAATTTGTCATTGTTCTTGTGCTTAACAACCTAATTTGTCGTTGTTCTTGCGCTTTACACCGTAATTTGTCCTTGATCTTGTCCTTATGAACCTCATTTGCCCTTGTTTGTGTGCTTAACAACCTCAATTGGCGTTGTTTGTGTGCCTAACAAACTCTTTTGCCCTTGATCTTGTTTTTATGAACCTCATTTTCAATTGTTCTTGTACTTACGAACCTCATTTGCCCTTGTATGTGTGCTTAACAACCTAATTTGTCGTTTTTCTTGCGGTTTGCAACATAATTTGCCCTTGATCTTGTGCTTATGAACCTCATTTGCATTTGTTCTTGAGCTTAGAAACCTCATTTGGCCCTTGTTTCTGTTCTTAACAACCTCAATTGGCGTTGTTCGTGTGCCTCACAACGTCTTTCGCCCTTGATGTGGTCCTTGTGATCCTCATTTTCATTTGTTCTTGTGGTTGAACCTCATTTGCCCTTGTTTGTGTGGTTAACAACCTCATTTGGCGTTGTTCGTGTGATTAACAACCTCGTTTGCCCTTGATCTTGTGCTTATGAATCTCATTTGCATTTGTTCTTATGCTTAGAAATCTCATTTGCCCTTGTTGTTTTTAACAACCTCAATTGGCGTTGTTCCTTTGTTTAACAACCACTTTTGCGCTTGATCTTGTACTTATGAACCACATTTGCATTTGTTCTTATGCTTAGGAACCTCATTTGTCCTTGTTTGTGTGCTTAACAACTTCAATTGGTGTTGTTTGTGTGCTTCACAACCTCTTTTGTTCTTGATCTTGTGCTTATGAACCTCATTTTCCCTTGTTTGTGTGGTTAACAGCCTCATTTGGCGTTGTTCGTGTGATTAACAACCTCGTTTGCCCTTGATCTTGTGCTTATGAACCTCATTTGCATTTGTTCTTATACTTAGGAACCTCATTTGCTCGTGTTTTTGTGCTTAACACCCTTAATTGTCGTTGTCCATACGCTTCTTAACCTCTTTTACCCTTGTTCTTGTGGTTAGCAGTTCTTGTGCTTAACAACCTCATTTGTCGTTGTTCTCGCGTTTTGCAACGTAATTTGCCCTTGATCTTGTGCTTATGAACCTCATTTGCATTTCTTCTTCTGCTTAGGAATCTCATTTGTCATTGTTTGTGTGCTTAACAACCTTAATTGATGTCGTTCATATGTTTCTTAACCTCTTTTACCCTTGTTCTTGTGGTTAGCAACTTTATTTACACTTGTTCTTGTGCTTAATAACTTCATTTGTCATTTTTCTTGCGCTTTGTAACGTAATTTGCCCTTGATCTTGTGCTTATAAACCTCATTTTCATTTTTTTCTTATGCTTAGGATCCTCATTTGCGTGTTTAACTTCCTCAATTGGCATTGTTCGTGTGCTTCCCTTGGTCTTGTGCTTACGAATCTCATTTGCATTTATTCTTGTGCTTAGGAACCTCATTTGCATTTGTTTTTGTGCTTGGGAATCTCATTTTCCCTTGTTTGTGTGCTTAACAACCTTAATTGTCGTCGTTCATATGCTTCTTAAATTCTTTTGCCCTTTTTCTTGTGGTTAGCAAGATCATTTAAACATGTTCTTGTGCTTAACAACCTCAATTGTCGTTGTTATTGCACTTTCCAACGTGATTTCTATTGATCTTATTCTTATGAACCTCATTTGCAAATGTTCTTGTACTTAAACCTCATTTGCCATTGTTTGTATGCTTAACAATCTCAATTGTCGTTGTTCGTGTGCTTAACAACATCTTTTGCCCTTGATCTTGTGCTTATGAACCTCATTTGCAAATGTTCTTGTACTTAGGAACCTCATTTGTCATTGTTTGTGTGCTTAACAATCTCAATTGTCATTGTTCGTGTGCTTAACAACATCTTTTGCCCTTGATCTTGTGCTTATGAACCTCATTTGCATTTGTTCTTGTACTTAGGAATCTCATTTGCTCTAGTTTGTGTGCTTAACAACCTCAATTGGCGTTGTTCGTGTGCTTAACAATCTCATTTGTATTTGTTCTTGTGCTTAGGAACCTCATTTGCATTTGTTCTTGTGCGGAACCTCATTTTCCCTTGTTGGTGTGCTTAACAACCTTAATTGTCGTCGTTCATATGCTTCTTAAATTCTTTTGCCCTTTTTCTTGTGGTTAGCAAGATCATTTACACATGTTCTTGTGCTTAACAACCTCATTTGTTGTTGTTCATGGCTTTGCAACGTAATTTGTCTTTTATCTTGTGCTTATGAACCTCATTTGCCTCTGTTTGGGTGCTTAACATCCTCAATTGGCGTTGTTCGTGTGCTTAACAACCTCTTTTGCTCTTGATCTTATGCTTATGAACCGCATTTGTATTTGTTCTTGTACCTAGGAATCTCATTTGCCCTTGTTAGTGTGCTTAACAATGTCAATTGTCGTTGTTCATACGCTCCTTAACCACGTTTGTCCTATTCTTTTGCTTAGCAACATCATTTATACTTTTTCTTGTTCTGAACATCCTAATTTGATGTTGTTCTTGCGCTTTGCAATGTAATTTATCCTTGATCTTCTGCTTATGAACATCATTTGCATTTGTTCTTATGCTTATCGTGTGCTTAACAACCTATTTTGCCCTTGATCTTGTGCTTACGAACCTCACTTGCATTTGTTCTTGTACTTAGGAACCTCATTTGCCCTTGTTGGTGTGCTTAACAACCTCAATTGGCGTTGGTCGTGTGCTTACCAACCACTTTTGCCCTTCATCTTGTTCTTATAAACCTCATTTGCATTTGTTCTTGTGGTTAGGAACCTCATTTGCCCTCATTTGTGTACTTAACAACCTTAATTGTCGTCGTTCATATGCTTCTTAACATCATTTGCCCTTGTTATTGTGGTTAGCAACATCATTTATACTTGTTCTTGTGCTTAACAACCTCATTTGTTGTTGTTATTGCGCTTTCCAACGTAATTTCTATTGATCTTATGCTTATGAACCTCATTTGTCATTGTTTGTGTGCTTAACAATCTCAATTGTCGTTGTTCGTGTGCTTAACAACATCTTTTGCCCTTGATCTTGTGCTTATGAACCTCATTTGCATTTGTTCTTGTACTTAGGGATCTCATTTGCCCTAGTTTGTGTGCTTAACAACCTCAATTGGCGTTGTTCCTTTGCTTAAGAACCTCTTTTGCCATTGATCTTGTACTTATGAACCTCATTTGCATTTGTTCTTGTCCTTAGGAATATCATTTGCCCTTGTTTGTGTGCTTAACAACCTGAATTGTCGTCGTTATTTAATTGATAAGGTATTTGAATTCGAATGGGTAATTAGTAAATTTTCGAATTTAATGGGCCAATTAATATCTAATATTGAAAGCTTTAATTTATTATATTGAGACATTTCAGACATTTCAGAATTAACAAATCATTTTGGTAAATATATATTATCTTCAAACATATAAAATAATAAAATATAATACACTCAAGTTCCAACAAAAATGTTTCAAAATCCTATTAAAGATAAGTCTACAAAGATTATTTGAAATCTCAAACTAGCACAAATTAAATGCAAGATTAACAATGAGAAGGGGCAGGGCCAATTTGTTCAGTTATTTACTCGCCACCAGATTAAATGTAAGATTTCAAATTATCTGTTATGCCTTATTATGAATTTACACCAATATATACATGTTTCTAGCAGCAATATTTCAATTGGATTTAACCCCCTTCATATATGTTGCCATTTACAAGTAGATGCAATCTAGAATTCTTCATTATATATATGTTGCCATTTCAAATTCATCACTCATCAACTATTTATCTCTTGACCATTACTTCGAGCTAAAGAGTCATCAACTATAAATCCTAATTAATATCGGATATAATGTGAAATCAATCTTTTTTTAGCACCATTAGCAGAGAAGAATAACATGGTCTGTCACACGAGAAAGGGGAGACTCGAGTGTAATAGAAAGAACAAACTTTAGGGTGAGCGAAGATATGGGGAAGGCGATTGATAGCGTATGACTGAAGAGGGGAAGTTTCAAGAGTTATTTCTTATCTTCCAGGGAGGGCGAGTGGCAGAGAGAGAAGCAGGACCCACTTGTCTGTTCATATAACTGTAGCCCTCTATCAAGGATTAGGTTATATATATATAGATAGATATACCACAAATAATTAAGCAATATATGCTAACTCCAATTGTCAAATAAAGTAGTTTTTTTTTTTAATTTCAAAAGTCCGTAGGCAATACTAGTACATCAGACTTCTATTATATCCGTACCAGTACAACTTCCACTAAAATAAAATTCATAGTAATTAAACAGAGACACTATCAGGCATTAAAAGCTACTCTAAAAACATAGGAAAACTATACCCTATATAATTCTATCCCTCTATTCGTCTCTTTTTTGCAAGATAATCCGCCAAAACATTTTGGCTTCTAGGAACATAACAGCATTGAAAACTCGGCGACTCTTTGAATGCTTTCCACACATTAAACACTTCTGCAAAAGCTCTCCAGTCTGTACCATTGGAGGTTGTAGATCATTTGCCACAGCAGAAAGGATTTGACAGTCTGTTTTGAAAATGCAGAAAGAGTATCATTCCTTCCTAACCCAAAGAATAGCCTCCTCAAGTGCTTTTGCTTCCGATTGGAGAGAACAACAAGCTTTACAAGCCGATGATTTATAAACAAGAAGAGAGGTACCTTGTGTAACTATAAAACCAATTCCTGTTGGAAATTGATATCGGATTGTGGATGGTATAGGAGAGGAGTTTATATAAAAATTTATTTTATTTCTCAAGAGGAGTACAATATATTTGGAGTATATATTTCTTACTCACACTTGCATATATTTCACTCTCACACATTAACGCCTCATGTATACTAGCCTATTTATACATATCAAAGTCGGTTTGGCATTTTCTAGATTAAGCTCTAGATTATATCAATAAATTTCTAGAAGTTTCTTATTCTACCGACATATTGACCCTAGAATACACAGAGCACTAATCTACAAAATTCTAGTATACATACTACCGACTTAATTTGGTTTATAACTTCTTGAACAATCTAGAAAAGTATTTGGGCCTTGGGCTTCGGTGTTGTGAATTCAACACTCCCCCTCAGCACCGACTTGATTTTCTTTAAGTTTTATTTTGCCGATCAATTTCCAGTGTCCTCTATTTACTCCCCCTTGATCTGAAATCCCGAATGACGACTTCGCATCGAGTTGGTCTGATTGCCACTTCTTTTGAGCTACTAGTCTTCTCATCGGAACATATTGCTCCCAATAGTTGATGGGTTCTTGTTTGAAGCCTTTTTCCATCAACCTTGTTTTGTAGTTTTTTACTGCACTGCCACGATTTAATTTTCTCTGGTAGATGCATTTATCACCAATGACTTCACAATATTTTGGTCGATTTACAAGCCTCCGAGTGTTGTTCTTGTCAATCATTTGCATTTTGTTCTTCATGGCCTTTATCCAATTTTTTTTCTTCTCGACCTCTTTAAGACTTTGAGGTTCAACAATTGAAAAATTAGATGACTCATAAATTTCGGATAAAAATCTTTCTTGCTGGGGGGTGACTCTGTTGTTGTAGCCCTTCTTTAGCTCTTCGACTAGCACTCGGGCTTGATCCTGAATTTGAAGTAGTTCTTGATCTTGACCCATCTTCGCATTGTGTATAACCTTCTTCTCGTGGCTCGATCACCTCATTTATTAGTGTCAAATGCGGAGCGTAGCTTATGTGCAGTGGGAAGCTTCTAGACTTCTCCATTTCTATTCTTGCTATTACTTGATTTTTATTTCTTCGGTCGAAAATTTTGCAGCCTCCATTTTCAAAATAAACTGCGTATCCATTCTGTACTAGTTGCCCCACACTCAGTAGATTTTGTTTTAGGTCCGGAACCAGTAGCACATCTCGGATAAATTTCAGACCCATCTTGGTCTGTACGGCAATACTGCCTTTACCTTTTGCTTGAACAATTGAGCCATTTCCCATACGTACCTTTGTCTCATACAAAGTATCAATGTGGTGAAATAATTCGCGGTTCCCAGTCATGTGATTTGTGCAACCACTGTCAAGGAACCAGATATCGCCTTTCTCTTCTTTGACTGAGTGGCACGCATAGAAAATGCTTTCATGACTCTCATTTTCTTCTATGTAGTTTGCTCGGTCGCTGATTCTTGTTCTGCACATTCTGGCTATGTGGCCGATCTTCTTGCATTTGTTGCATCTCTTTGTCGACCAGCATTCAGATGTACTATGGTTCGACCTTTTGTGTATATCGCACCATAAATTTGAATAACTCGAACCTGGTGCTTTCTCTTTCAGCGTCGATTGTTTTTCTGTATCTTGTCGCGGACTACCGCCTTCTTGGATTTTTTGTTGACTCGTGGGGTTATATCGAGGTTTAAAGCTCAGCTTGGAGTGGAATGCATCTTCCACCAAATTTACTTCACGTTGGAGCTTTCTTTCTTCGTGTGACTCCAAGGAGCTCATCAATTGTTGAATCGAAAGCGTCGATAAGTCTTTCGATTCTTCTATCGCGGTAACGATATAGTCATATTTATCGGTGAGGCTAATTAAAATTTTCTCGACTACCTTCTGATCGGAGATGTCTTCTCCATATGTCCGCATTTGGTTGACGATTTCGAAGACTCGTGAGAAGTACTCCTTAATCTTCTCCGACTCCTTCATTTGGAGATTTTGAAATTGCCTCCTCAATGTTTGCAACTTCACCGCAATTACCTTTGCGGAGCCTTCGAACTCCTCTCTCAAAGTCTTCCATGCCTTCTTGGATGTAGTTGCTCCGCTTATTCGTGGAAATAGACTTTCGGCTACACCCTGTTGGATTAGAAACAGGGCCTTGGCATCGTTCATTTGTACTTGTTTTTGCTCTGGCGTCAATGGTCCCGTTGACGCCGTAAAACCTTTTTCTACGATATCCCACAATCCCTGCGAGAGTAGCAGCGTCCGCTTCTTTATCTTCCACATGGAATAATTTTCTCCCATAAATACTGGAATTGTCGATTGTGCCATACTTGCGAATACACCTGAAGACATCGATTTAGGATGCTTCTTATATTGCACGAACACCCTAGTCTACTTCGCTAATTTCTTACTCGAACCTGAAGCTCTAATACCAAATGTTGGAAATTGATATCGGATTGTGGATGGTATAGGAGAGGAGTTTATATAAAAATTTATTTTATTTCTCAAGAGGAGTACAATATATTTGGAGTATATATTTCTTACTCACACTTGCATATATTTCACTCTCACACATTAACGCCTCATGTATACGAGCCTATTTATACATATCAAAGTCGGTTTGGCATTTTCTAGATTAAGCTCTAGATTATATCAATAATTTCTAGAAGTTTCTTATTCTACCGACATATTGACCCTAGAATACACAGAGCACTAATCTACAAAATTCTAGTATACATACTACCGACTTAATTTGGTTTATAACTTCTTGAACAATCTAGAAAAGTATTTGGGCCTTGGGCTTCGGTGCTGTGAATTCAACAATTCCACCCTCCCAACCTTGTGATCATGAGCCATCAATCATGCAAACCAAGTCAGGTGAGTTTAGAGAATCATTAGTCACATGCACCTGTTGTCGTTGTTGTGTGTATGTAGAAGTTGTAGCAATCAAGGTTTCAGAATTTATAGAATGCAAGAAGTAATTGAATCTGTCCATTGATGGATTCTTAGCAACATAAGTTTTTTCATTTCGACATCGCCATATTGCCCATGCTACGTTTACAAAGGCTGTCCATTGCTCATCCGAAAGGTCATGGCTCAGAATAGAGAGTGTATGAACAAGAGGTGTAGAAAATTTTCCAGAGCGCAGGGGTAAAGGTGAGTTGCACCAACATCCTCTAGCAAAATCACATAGAAAAAGCATGTGAACCACATCTTCATCAAAATTCTCAACATATAGAACATGTAGAGTCAATTATGATACCTCTTGAAGCGAGAATATGAGACAGATCGAGGCAAGGCATTATTGAGCAACCGCCATAAGAACAACCTTAAGCGAGGTAACACACTTCCCTTTTTTCAAACATCGCTCCATAGGCTATTCATTACCGGATTTTGCTGACTGCTTGAGCTTGATAAGTTTAAATATGCATACGTGTAATTAGTGCTTGATTTTGACTTTTGAATTCATTGTTCAATTATATATAATACATACGTGTTTGACGATTTTTTAAATTATTAAGGCATGCAGTATAATAGAATGTCTTTCTGAGACGTCCAACAGACATGCATATATATACTTTGCCAAATTTGTAAGGATAAAAAAATGTTTGATCGGTCAAACTGAAATTGGAGGAGTGTGCTGCACCTGTTGTGTATCTATAAAGATTAATTGCGCAGGAGCGAAGTTTGACCGGTCAAATGATAGTGCCATAGTGGGATTTAATTTGTATATCGATCGAGCAGGCCAAAACAGTCGTCCACATGTTGTTCAGGTACGCCTGAACACTCACTGCTTGCCATTCGAACTGATGACTTCCTTGGATGACTAGCTATAAGGTGTCTCTTACCATGCTCCTCCCTCATGTGGCATGTTTCGAAGTTGAGATGCTCGCATATTTATGCGGGTACTACAATTAATAATAAGCTGTGACAGTAAGTTTAATTTATATAAAAGTAGTGTTCACATGTTGGGTTGATGGTTAATTTCTTGAATTGGAACCACATAAATGGGGGTACATGTTTTAGTATGCGGAACACATAATATAATGGTCTCTTGTTGGATAGGTTTTAGTCCTGTTTTTATTTTATTTATTTATTTATTTATTATTTTTTTATGTAAAATACTGCTGTATGTGGAACACGTCTGGACTAGATGTTTTTTTTCAATTAAAACCTACGGATCTTTACACTAAAAAAAAATTTAAAAATTGTGCAAAGCATTTTGAGCCCAGAGACAAACAATTACTATAGCTAGGGTATATATATGCATTAAAGTTATATAAATGAATAGCCAAGGCCCAGTAATGGTGGAGATATTTTTGCTCAAGAGATTTACTATACACATTTTGACATTTTTAAGATGTTGTTCAAGTATCACTCTCCATCTAATTAATTCAACAGCACGGAAAACTGTATATGCACAGTAACCTGATCAGTTGTAATTAATATATAAATTATATTTTTCTTTTTAGCAGAAGTTAAAATTTTGTATATATTATTGTCATGACCAGTTCATCCTTGTATTCATTTTCTTCTTTTGGTTTTTTGGTGCGTATCCATTAAAATTTTACTTTTGAATGTTTCCTCTCCTAACAGTAAAATGTGAATATTTATCCATTAAAATCTTAATATCTTTGATATCTCCTCATAAGTTGTTTAATTATAATTAAATTGACATAAACATTTTTATTATTTTTCTCATAGATGAAAATATCCTTCCCATATGATCATTTTCGATTTCTAATTCACCTCCAAAAAGTTTTTTTTTTCTTCTCTTTGTACTACTGTTTGTTTTCTTTTAGATGAAGATGAAGATTAAGTCTTCTAAATTAATATTAAAAAAAATCTAATTGAGTTGTGAATATAAAATATCGCACGTGGAGAATATTTCTTTGTCATTACACTAAGATTGGTTCTCAAGGTGCTAATATTTCTTTTTTCTTGAAATAGAAGGTGCTAATATTTTGTTAATGGAATATCATTTACAATTGCAAACTACTATAATTTGTAATTCAATTAGTTAAATCACCTAGAGGGTTGTTCCGAATACTTGTAACACAGCTTAATTTCTATTTCGATATTGAACTAGAAAAATGATGTACTTCATTTCAATCTAGTGAGGAACATGGATTGGCAGTTGGATGCATTTTAATGTGTCAGTGTAGGTAAGTAGGAGGTGCATCCCTCTATGGTAGAAAATAAATAAAACAGCCGATGCCTACATGTGCAATAAACATGTCATTCTCAAAGTGGGTTTTTTTTGTTGTTTGTGTTTGTGTAAATATAAAGAAAAGGACAGATATTAGGAAATATCTCATTCACTGATTACCCTGTCATGCACAGTGCAACACTGTGACTCACAGTGTTGCACTATACTCAGAGATATTAGGAACGGGCATTAATATCGTTATTTTATATTTTTTTATTAATATTAATCAGTATTTTAAATAGGTTAAATCAAGAAATAGGTATATTAATAAAATAAATGAGTTTGGATGAGAAAGTAACTAATTTTAAATTAAGTTTTGAACTTTTGATAGGTAAATATCACACGGATGAAGTTATGATGGGCATGTATCTAATTAAATTTCTCAAAAATAATATCTTCTAACTATTTAATTATTCTAAACACCACTTATTAGCTACCCTCTACTTATATTTCATTCATTTTTAAATCCTAATTAATAGGACATTACACATATGAAGCATTCAAAATTATATACAAGCTAGAAATAATACAACTTATTTAATTATATACATATTGCAGTTCATATATCCTAAGAAGAAACAAAAATATCCTAAAATATTTCCACTTTTTGAAGGGCGAATGAGCAAAAAAAAGTGTTTTCTATTTTCTGTTGTTGTTTAATTTATTTACAAATGCGACTCCAGGCTGAGAGAGAGAGAGAGGAGAACAAACATTTTAGGCAAATCTTACTAATACGTTGAACTGATGAAACAGTAATATAAAACTCAAGGGAAATGAGGGCGGCAGTGTACACTGCGGCACCTTATGCCGTGATGACGTTCAGGTTCTTGGGTTTTGCGGGGTTGATGGCGATGCTGCAGTCCACCCTGGACTCGGTGCACGGAGTGAACTCAGTGGTGCTGACGGTGTATCAGCAACTGGCCTCCACCTCTGTCCTCATCTCTCTCACTCTCTTCTTTGATCAGTACATCTCTTTCTGCGTTTCTACTTCAATTTAAGTTAACATTTTTCCAAATTGTGGAATAATTGAGGTATGATACTATGATCATCATTTAATGGTTCTGAAACTCGGCTGATTCCGATTCCGAGTTTCAGAACCATGATCATCAAAGGGCCAAAAATTGGGTTCTTCAATAATCAGCAATCAGTAATTCTAAGCTTTATTACTCAAATAGTAACTGATATTTCATTTTGTTTAGGTTAATAAGTGTTTTTATTTGTCATATATGGCAGTGGAATAAGGAAACCAAGCTTGCAAATTCTCTCATGGACATGCTTAATTGGATTCTTGCAGTCAGTAGTTCTATATATTCTTTAATTTTCATACTCAAAATTTGGCAAAACTGTCAAAGCAAAAATAATTTGACTTTTCAATTTCCTTAACTTTTAAATGTAAAGGATAACAGTAGCAGAGCTGCTACTTACATCGAGCCTCCGATACATAACAGCGACAGTGCAGAGCATAGGCCTCAACATCATACCGGTTGCAGTATTTGTTCTTGCTGTTTTAGTCGGTCGAGAAAAATTTGCATGGGGCAGTTTGTACGAACAGGGTAAGCTATGGGGTGTCATCACCTCTGTCGTTGGGGCCACCTTAGTCGTGCTGGCATCTGATTCTGACAGCTCGGGTAATGGTGGCGTTATTGGTGCTTCTGATGAATATTTGGTTGGTGTTTTAATGGTTGCTGTTGCCGTTCTCGTACTTTCTGCACCGTACATCCTTGTGGTAAATCGATATATTATATGTGTTTCTCTCCAATTGGTTTCTCGTCATAATTCTTTATAATCTTTTTTAGACTTACCAACAATATATCAGAATGGATAACTTCCGTTTTCCCTTTTTTTTTCGTTTGGAAAATATTTGGTGCATCAAATCAAATAATAATATGCTTGCTTGAAGTTAGTAGTATACTAAGCCAGTCTAAAGAACATTTTCTACAGTGTTCTCAATGAACTTTTAATAAGGTTTTGAAATTAATTTGGTTGCAATGGTTTTGTGAAAGCATTGTCAAAAAATCAAAATAATTGTAATTGTGTGATTAGTCTGGTTGTTTCTATTTTAATTATTTGTTCTTTTATTATTTTGGTTATAGGAAAGGGTGGCAATAGAATATTCGTCGGATCTTGCTTTGTCAGCTATGATAAATTTATTTGGGATGACACAAACTGTTATATATGCGGTTCTGACAGTGAGAAATCCATCTTCTTGGAAGATTAATGCAGATAGCCTTGAGCTCCTTGTTATTTTATATGGGGTCTACATATTTATATCATTTTTATTCACAAAAGATTGTTCTAAATTCTAATACAGTCTTCAAAATTACCTCTTGATTTTTAAGAGATCTGTTTGTTTATTTTTTTTCAGGGAATAGTGGTGACTGGAATATTCAGTTTCGGGCAGAATTGGTGCATACACACAAAAGGTCCTGTTTTTGTGGCATCTTTTCATCCGTTGCTCGTTGTGTTCTCTTTCATTTTTGAGATCCTTTTCTTCCAATCCCAAACAATTAACACCAAAAGGTTGTCACTAGCTTAAATTTTAAAATTTCTCTGTTCAAAGTTCTCTTTTCCTTGTTATGATATGATATACCTCACCTATTTTTGACAATGTACCCATCAGAATTTGATACCAAGTGATACCAGTATATTTTCTAGTTGTAATACTAATTACCAACTTCAAATACTTTTTCCAGTTACTGTTACATGTCTTGCATTTTCTTTTAGTTTTGGTCTTTGTGATTTTGATCATTGATTGAATAAAAACAATAATGCAGTATTATAGGGGCCGTGCTTGTGGTAGGAGGTTTGTATCTGCTTCTATGGGCAAAAACAAGAGATCATAAAGAGAGAGTACTTCTAATCGATTGTAACGATATCTTGGAAAGCTCTTTAACAGAACCACTGATAGTAGAAAGTAGAGCTTAGAAACTGAGGAACTAGAAAAAAAATTGTGTTATTTATCTCATACATGAATGAAATAACTACCATAAATAAAGAAAGAACTTCTTGTAAAGGTACATATTTTTTCTACTAAAGAAAGATTTTATTTACATGTATGCTAATGACTTGTTTTACAATTGGATAGGAGGCCATGAGCCTGCTCACTATTTTGAATTATATGACAGTAATAACTATAGCTGGAGCAATCAAGAAAATAAGGAAATAGATTTTGTATTGATTCATAGAATAATCAGATTTTAGTTTCTGTTTTCAGTTGTTTCCATTTACATTTCACACAGCCTTGTAAATCAATAAGCCTATATATAGGTATGTAATTTCTCCTTTGAAAATAAATACAGAAAATTCAAATCACAAAATATATTATGGTATCAGAGCTCTAAAAATGGCCAACGCCAATGAAACACCCTCCTCTCCCCCACCTGAAAATCAAATCCCACCACCTCCTCCTCTTATGCCAGAACCTATTATCCACCTTAATTTTCCTATAGCAACCAAATTAACACCCACAAATTTTCTTACATGGAAATCTCAAATCTTACCTCTCATTCATGGATACAACCTTACCAAATATCTTGAAGATCCTCCACCTGACAAGGCCCTGCGCACAGCCCACTGGGATCGTCAGGACCAAATGCTTCTTGGTTGGATCCGTTCTTCTCTTACCAAGACTATTCAAGGACAGGTCGCCTCCTGCCTCACTACCTCTGCCCTTTGGTCATCTCTTGTGCATTCTTACTCCGTTAATTCTCGAGCCCGTTTAAATGATCTTCGCCATCAAATCCAATCCAGCACCAAAGGCTCCGCCTCTTGTCTCGAATACCTCAATCGGATGCGCAGTCTTGCCGACGAGCTTGCTTTTATTGGTCATCCAATGAGTGATGACGATCTCATTTCAGCCGTACTGACCAGTCTCGGCCCGGAGTTTACACCATTCGTCATCTCGGTCACCACCTCTAGTCGTGACAAGCCTTACACCTTTCCTGATTTACACAGTATGCTTGTAAGTTTTGAAAAATTAATTCAAAATCATTCCCCAAATAATTCATCTCTGCCATCTACCGAATCCCCATCTGCCTTTTTAGCTAAACCTGGTTACAAAAATAATCAAAGCCGACCAGTCAATTCTCCTGGTTACCACAATTATTCCCAAAACCAAACCAGGCCTCAAAGCCCCTATTCGAACCAACCAAGGCCCAATCCCTCTTATTCTCAAAACCGATCCCCTGCTGGTTACAACAACAAGACTCGGCCTCAAACCCAAGGCCCAAAACCCCCTGCTGATTCTTCTCAAAAACCACAGTGCCAGATCTGTATGAAATTCGGTCAAAGTAATGAATCTTTTAATAAATTATTCTATTAGTTGTTTTATATATTCACTTTTTATCATTACTTTGACCACTTGATCTTGTAGCAAATGAATTCGAAACTTCCAAAATTTTGCATGTACATGCATCACTCACGAAGTACATGGATTTCAACGGTTTGGATTCGTCGTTTGAAGCCGATCCGATGTATTTTTGGAGTTGTGCTCACCAAACCCTCTTGGTGAGCACGTCACACTATAAAAATAATCTTTAAAAGTATATAACGGTTTAGGATTTATGTTATATTTAAAAGTAATCTTTAAATATAAAAATAATAACAAAATATGAAATTGGAAAAATTAATCTGAAATTTTTTGAACTACACAGATATTTACTTTCAAATCATATTTAATATAATAAAATATTTAAATAAAAATTCTTTTTTTTTGGTTTTTTTCTTTTTGGCTATCCTCCATTAAATTATATATAAATCAGAATTTTTTTTTTGCCCAAAACATAAAATAAACCATCTTACCCACATCTCTCTGACTCTCTCACTTGGTTGATTTGGTCGATTTACACTGCAATCACTTGGTTAACTCTCTCTGACTCTCCCACATCTCGCTGCCATGGATTGGAGGTCCTCGTGTAGCTGTGTGCGCTTGCATCTGCGGGTATAGGGTTTAGGAAGTTGCACATCTTTTTCCTACACACAGATGCAAGCGGACACTGCTACACGATGACCTAAACTCATATGTGCCTCATATTGTCCCTAAACTCCTCAAGTAGAGAAAGTGATCAAAACGGCGCTGGAAGAGAAGCATTTTATATCAGCTGAACCCTAGATGACCTTTCCTACACGGATATTTATCTATTAATCTGTGTAGCTCTATCAACATATATACACGGCTGTTTAAATAAAAATCCATTTGAAGTATTGCTGTCCTACACGGATATTTAATTAGATATTCGTGTAGCTCTGTCACAATTCCTACACAGATATTTAACTAAAGATCCGTGTAGGAAATGTAAGCTTTTTTGAAACACTATTTTTGAATAAAATATATGTGTGGGATTCTTAGAGATATCATTGATCATTGGAAAAATCCTATTTGGTACACGGTTTTATTAAAAACAGAGAAAATCCGTGTGCAACCATAGTGTAGGAAGCGCTATTCTGTAGTAGTGACTCTTTACCTTTTATAAAATATTTATTTTCTCTCGAAAACCGATCAAATATAAGAGCAACAATTTTGTCAAAGAAGCTACATAAATTTTATGCTTTTACTAAAGGGTAAATGATATTTTATAAACCTAAAATGAGTTATAATATAAAAAGAGTAAATTTGTGAATTTTGGAAGTTTAGAGGGAAAGTATGTAATTTTGAAGTTTTTGAGGGCATACATGAAATTGATATAAAGAACTCCATATGAACACTAGTAAAAAAACACTATGGTGGAACAGCACTAGTAAAACACAGTACGCCGAAACATGACACTTATGGTCGCAATACACTAGCTCTAGAAGAGACTATAGAGGAGACTGCAAATAAGTACCTGGAGCAACTTTAGAATACCTTTGAGTAAGTTGTACCTGGAGCAACTTGAGGATACCTTGAACAAGTTGTTCCAGATACATATCTGCAGTCTCCTTATAGTCTCTCATTTTTGTAATGTAGCAAAATCTCATATCCAATTTTACTGCAAGTGAAAGATATAGTGAGGGACTCAGCAGAAGAAGAGGAAGGAATGAGAGGGTAAGTGAGAGAAGGTGGAGGAATTAGCGATACATATATAGAGAGATCGATGTTGTTAGAGATAGTGGAGAGGAAATGGTGGTGGTGGTGAGATTATAAATTTATAATCATGTGGCGGAGGACCAAAGAGGTAGGTTTTAATTTATAATGAATTTAATTAATGATACAGCTAAGAGCCGAGAAAATATTTCAGTTTTATAATTTCCAAATATTTTAACCTTTTACAAGTTCAATGTGAAACCAAATTAATCAATTTAAAATTTTAAATATTGAAATTAAGAAAAGTTGAAGAGACGCCTCTTGATCTGTTATGGGTAAAGGCACATGATTAAAATTTTGTTAATTTGATTTTTTTTTCAGAAAATATGTTAGTTTGTAAGATTCCCCGTTAGAAAATAGTACGAATCTGCTGTTATTCTTTTGAAATAACAAAAAACTATTTTTTATCATTCAACTGTTTAAATTTTTTCTTACACGAATTTCGACGAAAATTAACAGGGTTAGAGAGAGAGATTATTTAAGTTTTTTGTTTGTCAACGCTGTTGTTAGCTATAGATATTGGATCCAGCTCCTCTCAAGTACCGTAGACGATTCCTCTCACTTTACGATTTGAGATTAAATCTCAACCGATTTGAAATTCAGGCTAACGCAGAGGCAGTATTATTGAGCTTTGAAATTCGTGCCAAGTTAAAAAGAACAGTCCGTATCTACTAATTGTAAAGGATCCTCTTTTCAGGTAATGGAGGAAATGTGAATTCATGGATATCTTATTAAAGTATTAACTCTTCTTTCAATGGAAATCCTATGGGGTAATGAAGGGCACATGATCCGCACGTTGTGTGCTCTCACTTGGAATGTCTTGGATAACTACAAAGTCTTCTTCCTGTGTTGTTATTCAACCCTCGAGTTTAATTTTCTATACATTAACCTAGATTAAACATAATTCACAGTTTCAGATTAAACCCTCAAAGACTTAGAAAGTTTGCATACAATCCTTGGAATCACAACAGATCAGACTATGTTATTATTTGTTAATAAGATAGTAAATAAAATTTGGATTTGAGTTAGTTTATAATTAATATAGTAATCTGAATAGAGGAGGGTTCAAATGCACCATGGTTTTGTGCTCCAATTATGCTCCAAGTCTTTATCTCTGTTTTCAAAATCCGAACAGTCGATCCGAACCGCTCAAAATAATTATTACAATAAAATATGCTTGGAGACCAAATTTTACATTTTTTAGAATCTGTTTACTATTTTTTTTGGTAGGTACAAAATCTCAGTTTTCAGGAGATCCTGACCATCCAAAAAAGCGATATTGTACCTACCAAAAAAAATAGTAAACAAATTCTAAAAAATGTAAAATTTGGTCTCCAAGCATATTTTATTGTAATAATTATTTTGAGCGGTTCAAATCGACTGTTCGGATTTTGAAAACAGAGATAAAGACTTAGAGCATAATTGGAGCACAAAACCATGGTGCATTTGAACCCTCCTCATCTGAATAATATGATTATGGGTTAATTTTATGTTATTCCAAATAACATAAAAATTTATATTAAATATGGCATTATTCAAATTTGAAAAAAGAAAGAAAATTTATTATTACAATAAAATATTTAATTAACAAAACAACGTTTAGCACAATGCTATCATAAAAGGAAGAATAGATACGCTTGTGTAACAGGCGAATAATAATAACAACACTATTTTCTAAATTAATGTTATTCTCATGCATGCATCGAAACAAATTAATACGCTTTAGATCCGTTTTTATTACTGTAGATTAAGGTGTATATATTTTATTTTAAATCGTAAGGACCACATGCATATGGCGTTATGCGGCTCTGCCTCTTATACTTGGGTACAGAAATTAGCTCTTCTTTTAGAGAAAAAAATTCATTTTGTGTGAATCAAAATGTACAATTTTCTAATTGTTTGCATCAGTTGTATGAATCAAGAATATAGTTTGCATGCATGCAAATAACATAAATATATGTTTTATATGAAATCATAGCTATATATATAACTATTACAATGTTTTTATAACTGAAGTTCTCTTTTTTTAAGTTGATCCGATATTAAAATATCACTTGAAGACTGACGAGATATATAGCAACACAACCCATAAGATATAAGAGAAAATCAATAACATGTAATATATTTAGTAAATCATTTTAAATTTATAAAATATAATATCAACAAATATAGTTTTACAGTTTAACATATAAATATAAACGTTCAGAAGCCTTACCAACAAAATACTTGTAACAGACCAATTTTTGAATACATGAATACATAAAAATTTTAGATTTTGAATATATGAAAAATTTAATGCGACTTCAAATAAATTATTCATTAAATAAGAAAAAAAATTAAATGAATTTAATAGATAAAAAGATGCATGTGGAGAACACATGTCACTACTTTGATAACCATCTTTTTCCATCTAATTTTTCCACCGATCAAACTCTTCTTAAGAAATTTCATGGAAAAGAGGAGTCCGCCTAAAAAAAAGAAGGGAAAGAAAGGAGAAATAGGAAGAGAAATTAAAATAAAAAATAAAAAGAGAAATTGAGAGAGAAATTAGAATGAAATAGAAAATGACGAATTGATAGAGAAATAGAAATGGAAAAGAGAAAAAAAAAAGGAGTAAAAGAGAAGAAAGAAAAGGGAGAAATGAGAAAGGAGGCATCGGCAGCTTTACGCAACTCGTAAGATGCGGAAGATCTTTTGTTTTGCTTGGTTGATTGTTTATATCCGAGGCGCTGTTCTTCGAACGACTCGACCGACTTGATTCTGGAGAGTGACCTCTGACTTTGAGCCTTGTTGTGCCCAATGTTAAAAGGTGCTAATTTCGAGTTATTTCTAGATTCGATTCTTCTAACTAATTATATTGTTATTGATTGTTTGTGGTTGTTATTGTTTGATTTGGTATTGCATGTGATTCAATTCTTCTAGCTTGTTTATTCATTGTCAGCTTTCATTTATTTTTATTTTAAGTGTTAATAAATTACTTGGTTGCAGTTCATAATTGCGATTATATTTATTGTGAAACTATCGTATGACATGTGTTTAATTTAACTGAACTATTTGTGCATCACATTGCATACGAGACATCACCATATTTTCTGAAATTAGTTAAGTTATAATTGGGTTGGGAAAATTTGAATTAAACCATGAGTTATATTGGAAATTAAATATGCATTGTATTTCTTAGTTTAATCAAATGGATGCATGAGCATATATTTCTAGAACAATTTTTGAAACTAAAACGTGACATGATTTTGCAAGGTATGGGTTATGATATTATTATAAAGTGAATTGTGTTGAAATATAAGGAACCTAGTTTAAAATGTCCACGCATATAGTACACTATAATTCTAGCAAATGATGCAGAGTGCAGATATAGAATATACCGAGGTATTCTTTTATCTTGGTTATTGTTTTGGTTGAACACTTGTGTTTGCCTTGTTATTGCTTGTTATTGCTGATTGGAGCTTTTCAGCTTGTTTTGTTAGAATTATTTATTAAGTCCTGAGTTGCATGACATGCATGTGTGCTACAAGGCATGAGCCTTACCGATATACTTGAGTTGCATAGAAATCATGTTTCATTAATCCTTGTGCTGATCCAATTCTTTCATTGTATAATTGCATGCACTATATAATATTACATGACTTGAATAATGCACTTAGCATGAATCTTGTTGAATTTTTGTTAGCTCTGAATAAAAGGAGCCTTCAATAGAGTTGTCAACATGTGTTGCATTTATAGAGTAATTTGATTTGCTCTATTTAGGGTTTAGGGTTTATAGGGTTTTGATAGAAGAAATTATACAACTTTAAATAAAATTATTAAAGGAATTTTATTTATAAAATTACTTATTAAAGTTGAATTTCTTAAATAATTAATATTGAACTTTATTATGTAACAATTTTCCTTTTGTTTCATTTAGAAGTCATTGAAAAGTGTAGTCGTACATTTTACAATCTAATTTTTTATTATTTTAATATATTATTTAAGGATTATTTTTGGCATTATAACTTTTAGTGAAAATTTAAATTGAAATATTTCCCTATTATATTGACATCTTTTTGCAAGAGAATTATTAATTCACTTAGGTTTTTTTAAGGAAAAAAACTTATCATGATATTATCTTCTTAATTATCATTAATTTTATCTATACTCATCGTAAAAAATATCAATGTTAACTAAAAAAAAGATAAAACTTAAAAACTAAAAATATATTTAAAAAAAAATGTATATTGTTAACATTATTCACTAAATATATATATATTTTTTATTTAGTTCAAAGTAAACTCTTTGTTGGTTGGTGTGGTGGAGTGGATGGTTTAGATCTTCAGTCATGCCTAATTCGGCCATGTATTACTTTCCTTTTTTACTCTGCGGCGTCTATGCGAGGTCACGTGCGACCTTCCAGGTGGCGTGCGGCATCGACTTGTAAGATTTTTCTTAGCTGAAAAATGTAAGCTGCGAAAAACAAGAAACTCAAAAATTAGAAAAGATTTGTGAATATGAAAGAGAGGAAGGGACGCCCTATTATAGGAGAGCACAAAACAAGTAAAAGTTGTGGTAAAGGTGGAGAAAATAGAGGACCAGCCCATGATCTCCTTTATAATTTAAGACACATTACTATTGAATTAATTTTGAGTATTTGCAGTATTTTATACTCAATTGATGTTATGTAATATTTGTTATGTTGATAAACTGAGTCATTTAGTATTTTTGGCAAAATCTTATCTCTTTTTTAACAGAAACACATATAGAGACAAGAATAAATTATTTATTTTTTATATTTTTAAAATTCAATTGTAATAAATAATGGACATGCTTTTATATAGTCTAAATTGAAATCGACCAAATTAATTTTTAAACAAAATTTTGTATAATTATTAATTATAAAAAGTAGACTATACTTATAGAATTTTTATAGGCTCCTACTTCTAAACAACAAGAAATCAATTAGAAAAAAAAGCTGATTTTTAATTGCACCGAAATTAATCATAAAAACCTGTAAATGGACTTGTTGTTTATACTATATGTTAATTATAGGTTTCAATATTTCCACTATCCAATACAAATTACTCTTCAAATTTTTCTTATGGTATAAGTTTTTCATATACAAAAGCTGTCACTTTCAACAGAAATTCTGTCAACAAGTCCATTTAGAGAATGCTTATTATTTTTAAGGGAATGCTTATTAGTTTAAGATAAATATGAATGTTTTAATGAAATTTTAGTTGCAATTAAAAAAAATTCATCACAGAAAGAAAATAATAAATAATTTAAAGAAGAGTAAAATTTGATGCTTTTAAAGGATAAAAAATACCGAGCAATTATCAAATTAGCAACCAAATCAAACGAGAATAATTTATCATGATTGTAGAAACAAACACAGTACTGAACAATTCAACTTCAAAATTATAAACCACAGAATGTTGCATTCATTAAATCATACCATAATAATCTTGATTTTCCCCGGAAGAGAGAAAAATAATAATAAATTGACTCGAATTTGACTAGAAAAGAAAAACAAGAGCTGAATAGCTGGATGGCTGTCACAATTTTGCAAGAGCAAGAGAGCAACAACATTTGAAACTTAAATGTAAAAGAAGCCAAAATGCCATGGAAAAATGAGGTGAGAATGCACCCTTATCCCAATATAGACCAGATTCTTAACGACCCAAATCAAATGCTTATATGTTCTGATTTGAGAAGGCCCAACAAAGACTGGGCTTATCCTAAATAACTCAGAACTTTGTTGGGCCCAACGACAGCCACCTATTGTACTATATATGCGGATAAATGTTAAGGTACTTTATGAAAGATAGAATAGAATATAATCTCAATCCAAATATTTTATTATTTTTTGTGTGCAAAGGTTGCAAGTTCGGAATTTAGTATTCATACTAAACATTAAATTCTAAACCCTAAATCGCTAAGTACAAATATATAATAATATACATATCAAGATTATTTGAATAATTTCAAAATAAAAACTGTTTTTTTTTAGGTATAAAGTATTTTATTTCCGAAAATTACAGATGACAGAAATTTGGTCACATCACTACATCAGTAATTTGATCATATTATTTTTATAATTTCCAAAGTTTTTGACATCATTGTAATTGTCAATTTCAAGGTGAGGTAACATTTTTAGCTAGATAGATTATTAATATAGCAAAGAGTACTATATTAATAATTGATCTATATTTTTACAATAAAATTACAATTGTTATATGTCAACATTTGCAATTACTTTGCAAATTAACTAAAGATAATTCTTATAATGATTTTGAGAACCTAAATTAGTTTAACTTTCATTAACTTCATATGAAAAGTTTAACTAAAGACAATTCTTATAATGATTTTAAAATAATGATATTACATTAATTACATATGATATATTTTTTTAACTTGGACATTAAGCAGTGGCATATCATGTCTACTGAGAATTGATATGATATATAAATTTCAGGTCAATTGATATGATATATAAATTAAAAACAAAAATAATATATAAATTGCCCCATGAAAGACACCTTTTTAATTTACAAAAAAATTGTAGATGATAATTTTGTACTTAAAATTGTATAATACACTTCAGACACATTCTTCTCTTGACATAACATATATTAATTATTTATATTGTATACAAAATAAATGCAAAAAATCTACTCTCACAGATTTAATTTGATATATATTTCTCTCTCCTTAAATCTGCCACCATGCAAGAGAAAGAATTAATTTCCAAGTATTCCACTTAAAAATAAAAAAATAAAAAATATTAAGTATGCCACGATGCTTTGAGATCAAATTTTAGATTTTTTTTTTTTATTTTGTTACTATTTATTAAGTATTTCTACAAAAGTGTTGTTTTTAGACAATTTTGGACTACTAAAAAACAACAGTTTTGTAAAATACTTAATAAATAGTTAAAAAATTCAAAATAATGTAAAATTTGATCTCAAAAGACATTTTAATATAGAGATCATGTTGAACGGTTTGGATCGACTGTTTGAATTTTCAAAATCGCAAAAACAAATGTTGTAACATGTTGTAAGTGGATTCCTCCTATATATATATATATATTGAAAACAACGATTTTAAAACTGACTTAATAAATAAATAAAATAAAAAATAGTAAAACTTGGTCACCAAGCACATTTTATTACATATTGAATGTTGAATGGTTTGGATCGACTGTTTGGACTTTAAAAATATAAAAACCCGAAACATTTGTTCCACAGCCTAGAAACAAACGTTTTGATATTATCCAACCCCTCTCTCTCTCTCTCTCTCTCTATATATATATATATAAATCATGCCCTTGCCATGTCTATATATACGATTCCATACTCCTGCATATATACACATATAAAAGAGAATAGAAACCCTAAAAGAAAAACACAATAAATGAATAATTCTTCATGTTAATTTTGGTTTCTCCTGGTAACTTCCCACAGCTTTATTGAACTGCAATAAATTGACAAATATGCACCAATACATGCACTGATGCATACTTCTCCATGAAATAGATTCGTGCATCCATCAAATTAGGAAACATAGATGCAGTTCAAGAAAGCTGTGGAAGGCTGCATGGAGCACCATGTTTTTGTTTTTGCACCACCAATTCATGTCTAGATTCTATATTTGAAGAAAGAGATAGAGCTGTGTTTAGAGGTAGGGTGAGGTAAAGATTGGAATTGGAAGCTACTTATAGAGGGGTAGGGGTTGTTGATAGAGAGAGAGAGAGAGAGAGAGAGGTGGATTTATTTAGGGATTAGATGGGAACAATTAAATGGATCCAATCCCTAGAGCTAGAGAACGTACATAGGTAATTAGTGCTGCCAGGCTAGCACTAATCCCATAATCCTTCCAAGCGTTTCGTTTTTAGTATTGCTAAGGGTCACCAAAGTATTGCCCCTTATTATTATTCTATCATTTAAGTGTCTACATCTACATGGCAATATCTTAATTACGAGTCATGTGTTTTACATGTAAAATTTATAAATTTTGAATCAACTATTATTAAGTAAAAATAATGCATTTATTTTTTTTATCACTTTTTAACATCATTTTGAATTCATCTTATTCGATATGTATGCTTTAATAATAATTAGTACTTAGAGGCTGAAATGTCAATGTAGATATCGTTTGTAGCCAGACACTCTGTAAGACAATTTTACCTTTAATTTTTTTGGTCTTCAATATCAATCTATTATGATTATGTTAAACTTAGAGGTAGATGGATTCACCATGTATTATCGGTATTTCAACTCTTCTCTTCGTGATTCCTTTTAATTTGTATCCGTGAAATTATTAAAAGAGTTTTGTTTTATTTATTTAATACTTAATAAGATTTCAATGTATTATATAATTAGTAGTATGTAATATACTACAAGCTGTATAAAAAGAACCAAGGTGCAATTTTTTTGAAAAATAAATATGTGCTAACTTAAATTAATAAAACTAGAGTGTGTGTGTGTGTGTGTATGAATTTAGCATTACAGGCATATAACATTATTACATAAATATATTTTATGCGGTGAGATCCGTTGAACAAATTAAACAGGCAATATACGATACAATTTGGATTAATGATGACATAATATATGGAATGAAATATTATCGAATATCGATCTTCTTTTTATACAAATAATTAGATATATTTTAATTAGTACCTCGTATATATAACTTACAACTAATAAAACTAAATCCAAAATTTACCTAGCTAGCTTATACATGAATTGAAGTTAAATAACTTAATTAGAAGCTTTAAGTTGCTCTTCTAATAAAAAAAAAAAACAAGAACATATATTGGTAGATTTCTAGCATTCACCATAACTTTAGGTGCCTCCAAGCGCCCCTCTCCCCATAAATAAAAACAAAGAAAATGATAAAAAAAATATAAAGGAATTAAAAAAAAAAAATCAAAGATAAGAAGGAAATTAAACAGCTGGGGAGAGAAAACGTCAAGGCAATTAGGTGAGGAGGATGTAATTTCCTTTGGATTTTATCAAAATGAATTTATTTCCTTTGGTGGAGAAGCATCAAATGTTTGTTTGGTAGATGTTAAACATGTTCAACCAATTCTTTTGTTGCTTCTGGCGGTGGATTGGACAGCGCCAAAAAAATATTTGGAGAAAACAAATATTATTTGGACTAAGATTATTCATTCACACGTAGAGAAATAAATAACTATTATTTGTAACTAACCCACGTCTATAAAACTTTTGCATCATTTGTATAACCATGCATGTCTCAATGATCATATAATATTTAGTTTATTAAATGTCTATTGATGTTAACATATAGGTATATATTGAAAGAATATTTTCATATTTATATTAGTTTAAATTAAGTTTAATTAGTTAACAATTAGTCTTAATTATGAATTTCTCTATTCTTATATGTTAAAGTTAATATCTAGTGATAATGAATCACATATAGAATAATTATTGAATAAATTAATAATTTACATAATATAACCTAAAATTATAACAAACAAATAAATATGTTATTTTAAACAAGTCATTTGCATAATATGTTATAAATATAAAAAAAATATAATTATTAATACCGGTAATTTTTAAAAGAATAAAATACTAATAAAATAAAATTATATAAAATGTTGTATATATCAATTTCGTTAAAATAATAAATATTATATAGTTAAATGTACTGATACAAATTATTATATATGATTTTATATCTAACAATTAATTATCTTATAAGCTACAGGGTACGGCTTAGATTTTATCAATTATCATCAAATTGTAATTACTAAAATTAAGACATTATTAGTGAAATCCGATCAATTTGATTTAAATTGAACAGATTCTATCTGAACCATTGTGTTTTGTGGGAAGTCTTTGTAATCTAATTATTGATTGCACAAGTATCATAAAAGTAAACAAAGGAATATGTTAATGAAAATTTGAATTTATACAGATGTGCATGGATGATCATAGTCACAAGATTCGCGAATAATTCATTTTTTTAGTGATCCCGAACCGAATGCCGAATTATTCGGTTGAACGAACTTTGACCGAATAATTCGCGAATTTTACGAATATTTTCCAAATTTTACGAATATTTTCCAAATTTTACGAATTATTCACGAATTTTTCCTAAATTTTTCCCATAACTTTTTTTTGTTCACTTGCAGGACTGAGATCTCTAGTCCGGATAATTCCGAATCATTCTGAATTATACCCAAATTATTTCTGAATCGAATCCCAATAATATATAATTCATTTGTCACTATATATGTGCATAATCAATGCATGTTTTACGACTGATCACAACACCCGATTCACCGTATCCGCCACAGAGAATCAACCACATCTGTACTGTGCCAAAATTGTTTGATCTGGCAGGAACCGACCACACAATTATTTTGCATCTTTTGTCGTTGGAAATGGAAGGATTATGTTACGTTATTTTATGTTATTGGCGTTATTGCCATGGCCTGAACTCAGGTGTGAGATAAAATTAAAGAAAATGATGAAAAAAAATCAAAAGTAAATGATGAGAAAATATACTAATAATGATTTACGCACTACAATTATTTAATTTGTCACTTACAAAACTTGTAGTTCTCTAAGAACTAGTAAGTTGGTTAAGATATTACTAATTTATATCAAAGATAATTGTTTTAAATCTAAATTTAGCTTAGATTTTAGAAGAAAACAAGGGAGTAGGAACCATATTTTTCACTCTCAAGTCTCATAATTATGGGTACCATTTTTATTTTATTTCTCCATTTAGAAATTATTAGTGAAAGCTTACCCAAAAATCACATGAAAAACAATAATATTGTCAGGCTAGTTAACTACCATTGGTTGGTGAAGTATATTAATAAAATATTACAAGCAAGAACACACCCATGTGATGATATATATCTTTCAGAAAATTGTCAAACAAATTATACCTCTATTCTTTGTTTTTTTTTTTTTTAAACTAAAATTCTGCTATTTTTTTTAACATGACATATCTATGGGTAAAAAATGAATAAACAATTGAACTAGCAAAAATAACAGAGAAAATTAAGATAATCTTTGGCATATGAAAATATCTCAATTTGCCAAAATAGGTGCAATATTATTAATATGAGGAGGGTTCCAATGCATTCAAAATTTCATGCTCCTATTTGCACCTATTTTTTTTTTATTTTTATCTTCTTTATCTTCATTTTTAAAGTCCAAATAGTCGATCCGAACCGTTTAACATGATCAATATAATAAAATATGCTTGGAGATCAAATTTTATATTTTTGAAATTTTTTTTACTATTTTTTAAGATAGGTACAAAATTATTGTTTTAAAGAGATTCTAGACCATCCGATAAAGTGATTTTGTACATATCTTAAAAAATAGTAAAAAAATTTCAAAAATTATAAAATTTGGTCTCCAAGTATATTTTATTATGATGATCGTGTTGAATGGTTCGGATCGACTATTCGGACTTTGAAAATGAAGATAAAAGAGATAAAAAAATGGGTGCAAATGGGAGCATAAAATTTTGGGTGCATTGGAACCCTCCTCTATTAATATATCCAAATTTTATCACAATTTTTTTTTAACTGTATACTATCTCCACTTGATTTTTTTAATTGTCACTGTTGTTGTTTGGTATTTAGTGCTTCAAGTACTTGTATTTTTCAATTGCTTTCAGATACAATAAAAGAGTAATTAATTTGTGCCTATTTAGTTAATTTTTTTATCCAAATAATAAGATCAATAATAACAACGAAATGTGGCAAAAAAAAGACAGCGCATAATATTCCCTTGGTACCAGTTGAATGTACATGTTGTCCTGTGCACAATTTGCTCTCTCTTTAGAAGACACCAGATTTAGTTTGATTTAGCATGTTGTGGCAAAAGGATCTTTTATTTGATTTACCAAATTATTATTATTATTATTATTATTATTATTATTATTATTATTATTATATATATATATATATATATATGAGAGGGATCCACTTACGCTCTTTTTTTTATGACACCGGATTACACCTTACATTTTCAAAGTTTAAACAATTGATCCAAACCGTTCAACATTATTGATATATTAAAATGTGCTTGCAGATCAATTTTTTTTTACTATTTATTAAGATGGGTACAAAAATTCAATGGTCAGAAAATAACGATTTTGTAAAATACTTAATACATAGTAAAAAAATTCAAAAAAATATAAAATTTGATCTGCGAGCATATTTTAATATATCTATCATGTTGAACAGTTTGGATTGACTGTTTGGACTTTGAAAACTTAAAAAATGTAAGGTGTAAATATATAATATACTGTGTTTTTATCTCTTTTCTATGGGCCAATATATAATAACTACTTTTTTCATTTTGGGCTAATAAATTGACCCATTTAGTGAAAATGGGCCTCAATTTTTTACCATTCAATTTTAGGAAAGCATCATTCTTTTTTCACTTTCAAACTGTGTTATTAATTAATTGCGCCAATGACTACAAAAATTTCATATATATATATATATATATATAGAGGAGGGTTCCAATGCATCCAAAATTTCATACTCCCATTTAAACCCATTTTTTTATCACTTTTATCTTTATTTTCAAAGTCTGAATAGTCGATCCGAACCGTTCAACACGATCATCATAATAAAATATATTTGGAGACCAAATTTTATATTTTTTGGATTTTTTTTACTATTTTTTAAGATATGTACAAAATCACTTTATCGGATGGTCTCGAATCTCCTTAAAACAATAATTTTGTACCTATCTTCAAAAATAGTAAAAAAATTCCAAAAAATATAAAATTTGATCTCCAAGCATATTTTATTATGATGATCATGTTGAACGGTTCGGATCGACTATTTGGATTTTGAAGATGAAGATAAAGGAGATAAAAAAAATAGGTGCATGAAATTTTGAGTGCATCGGAACCCTCCTCATATATATATATATGTGCAGTTGAGACCGACATCTCAGAATTTTACTACCTTGATACATTTGGAGAAGGCCTCTTTTCATAGATTTCAATTATTTTTGGATCAACATTGCTTGAAAGTTGAATTTTTGTAACCTGAGTGTTTTTATTTTTCTTATAGATCGGCCTAGATATAATAAATTTCTTTCATTTTGGGCTAATAATTAATATTGACCCAATTAGTGAAAATGGGCCTCAATATTTTAGCATTCAATTTTAGGCAAACATCATTTCATTTTTACTGTCAAACTGATATTATTAATTAATTGTGCCAATGATTCCAATAATTTCATATATATGCAGTTGAGCAGAGCTGCAATAATGATCTACTTATTTTACTAGCTAGAATTGATCCATTTTGTACTCTCCTCTGAGATGCGATACCACCAAAATACGTAACGCAATGTTACACATTAAACACAACAAAACCTATGGTAAGAATTACCCCTGCCATGATAAATGCTCGAGCGCCTACTCTTTCGGGCATCCTACCACTATCATTTCTCAGAAACAGTGCCTCGTATACTGGCCAACAATTCGCAACGCCGAATCCTGCTAGAAACATCTCCACAACCATGTCATTTCTGATCATTCCGATCGTGAATGCGCATAGACTGAGTATTGCTGCAGTACCTAATATGACAAAGAAAGGCGAGTCTACACCAAAATCGAAGAATCCTTGGTCGTACCTATATTAAGTGTAGAAACCTTGTATTATATATGTGTGTTGATTTCAAAACTTATTATGAGAATTATTTCCAACACTAAGATCTGTACAGTATTATAAATCACAGAAATCCCTAAATTACCTTTTGCTCTGATCATCGTCCATGACTTTGCTCGTGACATTAAAACCTTGAGTAGTGATGTTGAATTGCTTGAACACAAATTCCAACATACCGAAGGGGAATGCGGTGAGGCCGCGAATGAGCCACATTCGCTGGTCACTCCACCAGCACATGAAAGTGCCGTTGTAGGAAACAAAGTCGGCCATATCTTGGATGTATGCTGCCAAGAAGAGGTATGCATACAGATAGAACCATGGATTCGACAGCTGCGATTAGGTAAAATCAATAGCACAGTTAGCAAGTTATCATGGTAAACTGGTACATTGCTGTTTATGCTATTGAATTTAATTTTTTTTCTGTTTCCTTTCATATTCATATGGTGATTATGTTGAACGGTTCAGAATAACTCTTTGGACTTTGAAAACGGAGATATTGATCCATAGTACTGTCCAATCTGCGCAATGCATAGTACCATAGCCTCACTCGTATGATAATATAAGGATAGACAGAGTAATACACCTCTGGAAATAATGGCCTGTTGTTGATTAGAGCCAGTTGAGGCACAATAGCATAAGTGGCAATAGGGATGCACCAAATGCCCCAAAATGCGTAGTTGGAGTAAGCTAGCCCTGCTCCAAGTGAAGCTTTTTTGACACCAAAGATCAATGGGCAATACCTGGAAATACTCACCTGCAATTCATCCAATTTAACCCCATTTTATATACTTATGTTATGGTACCAGTAGTTAACCAATACAATTAAGTAGGGGATATGCTAAAAGAACATTTGACTGGTAAGTATTAAGGTATATGCATATATAAGATTGAATTATTGCAAAAGCCTCAAAATATTACCTCATAGAGGCCAACAATCCACCTCTTACACTGGTTAAGCACATCATTCAGGTTCTTTGGTGCATCCCCAAGAAATGCTGGCTCAGGCGGGTTGCAAAATACCGATTTCCATCCTTCGCAGTGCAACCGATAGCCTGTATAGTAGTCCTCAACCAATGAACCATAGCGAAAACCAATCTGGAATAAGTAATGTTAATATTGAAATTAATTAAATTACCCAGAAAAAAATACATCATGTTGCTTATTTTGTTAAGTCTACTTTTTACACTAAATAATGGACAGGGAGCAAATAATTTCAAAAAGTTTAGCTTCTGATCACAAATTCAATTGAGAAAAGTAGAACTTACCGTGTCTCCCCATTTCGTCCCGATCTCATAGTCACAACCTGCCGCCTCAATCGCCTTTTCCAAAACAACCTTAGACCCAATTTTCTCCTCACCGTCACTTACACCCTTCAATGATGAACCAAACAAGGCACGCCTTGCATGAAACGTGTTGGTACCGACATAATTTGGCCCGCATAATCCATCGAGGCCAATAGAATTTGTTGTGAAGAGGCGCTTGATTTCACCGCCGTATATGTCGTTTTTGTTGAGTCCTTGAAAATGCTGAGGGAATTGCACAAAAGCAAGCTTAGCTGAGGTGGCAGGGTCTAGGAAATAGCAAAGTGCCCGGTGTGGTGAAGTCGGGTCGGTCGAGCACATGTCACAGTCGATTGTTAGGATTATTGGCGCATTTGTCAGAACGCACGAAACACGTACCTAACAAAAAGAATCACAGTTTCAATTAACATTTGATGTTCTACATGATACTTGCTATGGATGTCATGAATATACAAATGAAACTATAGATGTCAAGCTCTACTGTTAATATATAGTGGGTCTTACAAGAGCATTTAGTGCGCCGGCCTTGAAGTTGTGAGGAGATTTCGGACTCTTCTCTCTAGAAACATAAATTAGGTTTGGAATGACATCACCGGCGATATCAGTATCTTTGCTGCTTTGAAGTAGAACCTGAATTGCACTCATGAGAAACACATTTATTGATCAATTATATAATGCTCCGGCGATATGTAAACCGGATGTCGGCATTGATTATAACAAGAATATATTGAACCTGGACGACCGTGGGATGATTATTGCGGGAATATTGCTTCCACTTTTGAAATATGTGTTCATCTTCTTCTGATGAAACTAACTCAGCACTAACACTGCCTTTATCCAGTGCACTCTCCACCCTCTCTTTCATAGTTTCATACATAATCTACAACCAAAAATTGCAAAAATATTATTTTCATCAGAAATTATATATGATGAAGTAAAATGGTGGATATATAATTACCTACCTGTGGCACCATGAATACATGTAATAGAAATTCAAAATGAATTAGCCTGATGCTAAATATGATATTAAAAAGCTCCAGTGTAACATACATGCTTGATACATGTGACTTGGTATAGGCTTTTCATCAAACAGATGCGTGCAATGCAACAGAGCCTATATTTCCCCACATTGAATTGAAAAAGAATTGCTTACTCCATATTTGGTTGTGGTATAAAGATAGAATAAGAAGTTTAGTTCTAATTATTTCACCAAATGAGTATTAATTGAGCCGGACTAAGATGGCATAAGTTGATTTTTAGGTCATTCTAAATTAAACCACTTTATATGGTGTCGTCGTGACCTAACTCGAATGATTATAATAATATATTATTAGTATATAATTAGTATATAATTATATAATTAATATTTTATATTGTTAATATATTAAATAATTATTATTATAATATTAGAATATATTATAGTTATTATTAATATATCAATATAATATATTGAGTATTTTATTATTAATATATAATTATATAATTAATATCTTATATTGTTAATATATTAAATAATTATTATAACAATATAGTGATTTTAAAAAATTCCAAAAAAATTGTAAAAAAATTCTAAAAATTGTAAAATTTGGTCTCCAAGCACAATTTAATATGGAGATCAACTCTAACGGTTCGGATCGATGTTTTGAACTTTGAAATTGAAGATATAGACACGAAGTAAAACACTCGTTTTACTTCGTGAAGTACCATAGCCCAACTCATAACAATATTATAATTTATTATATAGTTATTATTATTATTATATTAATATTATATAATTAGTATCTTGTTATTAATAATTAACGTACTAACTTAGGTTTTTTAAACTTTAGTCCTCCACCAATTCTAACCAAATAAGGAATACCTTAAGTCATAATCTGACTTTAGATCTCAACTAAATATGAATAATTTAGATTGACTTAAGTTGGAATAATCAATTTATACCTCTTATTGATTGATTGTGTGGAAGACAACAGAGCCTATATTTTTTTATTTTATTGATTGATTGATTTTTCATTACATTACTTTACTAGTCGTTAGACTTTCCTATTATACGAAATATAATTCTGATCCTAATTAATTGAATATTAATGTGAATGATACCCATAATCTTCTTGAAAATTAATATTTATAAAATGCATATAATATATGTTGTTAAGTGTTTTTGACGTACTATTGTACCTTCAATACTCCTCATTCAATCCTTCTCCATTTCTCTCCATTTCTTGGAGATTACTCAATCCTAAAAATCTCCTCGGTGTTTTAAAATTTGCATGAACCAGAATGATCTAATAAAAATATGCCGACATTCTAATTTATCACTCAATTTATCTTGATTAATCGATAAACTATTGAATTACCATTCAATATTAAATACTACTTACTAAACGATTTTTTAAAGCATGCCCTCACCTTGTAATATATTCAAGTTTTTCAAATGGAATGAGCAGTAAGCGTGTGGATTTTGTGTGGCTTATTCATAGCAAAGCAAAACAGAACAATTAAGGAGAAAAGAGAAACTAATTTGAACTCCAGTACAGAAAATGCGACCATACAAGATATATCATACACTGATGCAAAAAATATTCACATTAACAGTGTATAATAGTCTGAAAGTTTTGAACTATATCTGGAAGTCACGTTTATGTAAAGTTGAAGGACAAAAAATAATTTGTTTTTATAAAGTTCTTAATGTACTTGTTGGCTATATGTGTATGTTTGTTGAACGATCTAAATTTACTTTGGAAATTAAGACAGAGAATGATGAAACCAATGATAATTCTTGATCAATCTAGCCGAAATAAAAACCTGACATGGGAACCATATACAAAACTAGAATGTGAGGTTCTAGTTTCTTTATTTTTGGTTTTATTTTATTCTTGGCTCGAAAAGTTAGGGTTATGTATGTATGTTGAATGTTGAATATTGGTTGTATAAAAACCTGACATGGGAACCTGACATGGGAACCATATACAAAACTAGAATGTTTTTTTAAATTAGTTGCTCTCTGAGGTTCTCTTGATATATATATATATATATGTATGTATGTTGAATGTTGAATATTGGTTGTTCTGTGTTGAAATATCGAATAAATGAATATTGATTTTTCTCTGCTGTGATTATGGATGTCTAATATTATATGTTTAATGGATAGCAAATATGGATGTGTAATAATGTATGTTTAATGGCTAGCAAATATGGATGTGTAATATTGTATGTATAATGGCTAGCAAATATGATGTGTAATATTGTATGTTTAATGTCTAGCAAAAATGAATGCTAGCCAATTATAAATTGAATTTATTAAGAAATATAAAATTATTATTAAAAATACAAATAATATAAGTTTTTTATAATAAACTTTAAACTAGCTATATGTTATATACCGAAATTTTTATTAAACCCAAAAAAATATTAAATTTAACAATCTACTTAACTTGGATAAGAATTTTAAGTCTGCCAAAACCGATAACTTAATAATTGATTCTATGTTCTAAAACTGATGAAAAAATAATTGATTCATATTCATACTTGACAGATGAGAAAACGAGTGGTTTTCCTAGAACCGATGATTAGACTATCGATATTATACTCCGGAACCGATTCATAGTTTAATCATCGGTTCTATTTTTTTTATTTTTTATTTCTACTTTGCTTCGGTGCTCCAGTCTTGGATTCATGGCTAATCAAAGTTTTTTATTTCTACTTTACATTTGATTGGTTGGATGTCATTGACTGATGAATCAACATAAAAAATCTAATCGGATATGGTATTTGGTGTAAATATTTTTTTTTGACAAAATTCATCTAACCAAAGTAGAAATCACAAATAAAGGCGGTGTCAAGCTTCGATGCTACTAACGTTCCTGGAACTGATGATTTTTTGATTGATTTTGCACTGCATTAAACATATGATTTTCTTATCGGTTAACAAGGTCCGAACTAATGATTTAATTATCGGTTTGAGTATATTTTAAATTCTCTTCACAGGTTGGGTAGATTGTAAAATTTAATTTTTTTTAATATTAATAAAAAATTTCTGTGGTATATATCTACTATATATTCAGATACAAATAATTAAAATATAAAACTACATATGTATCCTTATCTACACACATATATATTAGGACATCAAATATTTAATTCTAAATTTTCGAATATAGATCGAATACAGATTGGATATTATACATACCGTTTTCACTTCTAGAAATATTATATATATATATACAGAGAGAGAGAGAGAGAGAGTAAATCTAGGGTGTGACGTGCTCACCAAGAGGGTTTGGTGAGCACAACTCCAAAAATATATCGGATCGGCTTCAAATGAAGAATCCAAACCGTTGAAATCCATGTACTTCGTGAGTGATGCATGTACATGCAAAATTTTGAAAGTTTCGAATTCATTTGCTACGAGGACAAGAGATCAAAGTAACGATGAAAAATAAATATATAAAACAACGAATATAATAACTTATTAAAAGATTCATTACTTTGACCGCTTGACCACCTAGCAAATGAATTCGAAACTTTCAAAATTTTGCATGTACATGCATCACTCACGAAGTACATCGATTTCAACGGTTTGGATTCGTCATTTGAAGCCGATCCGATGTATTTTTGGAGTTGTGCTCACCAAACTCTCTTGGTGAGCACGTCACACCCTAGATTTATTCTATATATATATATATATAGAGAGAGAGAGAGAGAGAGAGAGAGAATGGCTAATATACAATCGATTGTTCTTGTGCTCCCGTGCAACCAAGTCGTTTTCCAATTTTCAAAGTCCAAACAGTCGATCTAAACCGTTAGATGTGATCTCTATATTAAAATATACTTGGAGACCAAGTTTTACATTTTTTAGAATTTTTTTACTATTTATTAAGCCACTTTGAAAATCGTTGATCCAACAGTAGCTTCTGTTTTTACTGTTTGGTTAAGTCATCGTTGGATCAACGATTTTCAAAGTAGCTTAATAAATAGGAAATTTAAAAAAAAATGTTAAATTTGCTTTCCAAGTATATTTTAATATAGAGATCACATCTAACGATTTGGATCGACTGTTTGGACTTTGAAAATCGAAAAAACGACTTAGTTTCACGGAAGCTCAGGAACAATCGATAGTATATTAGCCAACCTCTGTATATATATATATATATATGCTTTCTTTTTTGAGATCTACCTCGGGTATTTATATATTCATGTGAAATTAATGAACTTGATCAGCATACAAACTAATTTTGTCACAATCCGCTGAATTATTTGAGGGCACCTTTGTCTCTTCTCTATATTCAATTCATACTCTCTCCAAACCACAGAAAAGTCGCCAATGTTTATATTTCTACAAAACTCGAATAAATTTTCGACCATACATACCCCATACCAGATTGGACCATGCATCCTATATATATATAGTGCCACTGCCCACTTGACTTGACTATAGTGTGCCTTATAATATTCGCTCATAGAAAACAACAAGAAGTCGGTTTCTTGTATAGGAGATATTTTTCTTATAGTGAGTTTTTATGATTTTAAAATATATTTCAAAATTTTTTTTTTATCCTAATCAACTATAGCTAGCCAAATTTGGACCGTAGGATCATAAAAAAAAAACTCTCAGTTTTTTATATAACTTAATTTATTATTTATTAATTTTTTTTTTGTCCCCTTGTTGGTTGTATGTGTTGATGCCTATAGTAATAAAACAGGAAAATAACAAGTCCAATAACACAGCTATCTTTAACAAAGGTCATGAGAGGATTAACAGAGACTATATATTACATGACATAAAATTGTAAATTAGATTAACAGAGACTATATATTAGATGAATAAAAGTATGAGATAACTGTTATTCACCTTTATTTTCGGATGAAGGTAGCTAAGCAAACTAAATGAACAAAATTTTAAAAAAGATGCTTGTAATAATTAAACAGTTTAGCGGGTATAATCAATTATCAAGAAGTTAAAAATATGTACAAATATATATTAAGATTAATTACCTTGAGCTTATCCTCGTCACTACCGCCGCAACGACATCCCGAAGCAAAGAACGCCTCCGGCGATCTATCCTTGACTCCATTCTCCCTACAAAACGGCAACCAATGACGTGCAAATTTCGCACCCTCCATGAACGCAAAGAGCGTCACATCGGCACCACCATCATCAGAAATATACACCGACAACTTCTTAGGAGGATAGTCGAAGGCCAAAAGCGAGAGCGCCGTGTTCACAACACCCATTGGTGGCTCCTTATGTGGATCAGCGGTACAAACAAACACATCTAGTGCCGGCCAAGTTGCTTGATCCGGTAACCTAGCCGGAAACTCTTGCCGGTGCACAGGTCGCCACCTGAAGGCTTGTGTACAGGCCCACATGAACGCCAGGATTAAATCCGATACTAGGATCGACCATAATAAGCCGGCTTCGATGAGGGTAGAGGAGGCGAAAATAGATATTATTCGATGATATATTACAGCAAAGATAGCTAGAGTATACACCAGCATATGTACGCGGTATATCGGTATTCTACGGTCGAGATGGATCGTGTTGAGCTTGGAAGGGATGGAGGACTTGGTACCCTCCATCTTTGGTTAAAATTTAAGTTGGAGGTTACTAGTCAGTGAGTGAGTGTTTTTGTTTGCTTAAATAGGCATAGTAGCAAAGAGTGAGAGATAAGTACGGATCATCTCCAGTTCTGTTTTGAAATGGAGGTGATTATTTTTTCCAACATTATGACGCTTATATAATATAATTAAGATCTAAAATTAAACAGATAAGAATGGAACCAGACCTGGTAGAAATTGAGATAGCTGCTTGGTAGCTCCAAGCGAGAATACCTCAATTAAAGGAGAGGCACTGGCTCTTCAACTTGGACTTGTCCATGCCACCCATACACCCTCTACACCTCTATAATTTATCTCTACAGATTTAAATTAATGGGGATCCTGATTTCTTCTGTGCCAAATATCAAGACAACTCTGGCAAAGGTATTGGTGCCCTTTTACCCATTGGCCGGCCGGTTGGTGGCAGATAAAGATGGCCGGCTAGAGACTGATTGCAACGGTGAGGGTGCTTTTTTCGTGGTAGCTCGGTGAAAGCTTACTCTCGATAGATAACTTAAAAGGATACGAGCCATCGGCTGAGGCCTGAGAATAGGAAATTGTTTGTGCCGGTTGTGAACTCAGAGACACCTCCCTTGTTATTGCTTCAGGTTTTTACTTACTAACACTTCTTTGGTGCACCGATGCTTTATAAATCTTAGCGGTAGTCTATTTTTTTATAGCATACTCTAGATCTGAATACCAAAAACACTAAACTAAATTTCAAATGAAAATATTTACATGAATAACATTTTAACTAAAAAATTAAAAATATAATAAAAAAACAGTAAGACCGTGTACAATTGTTGGAGTATTGATGTACAATTTGTACAATTGTTTTATTCAGTCATTTAGTCATGATTATATTTCACGAGTTTGATATAATTATTAAAAAAAATTGATAAAGTATTTTACTCAATTAATCATCCATCTATATACTATTTATATGCCATTTGTTTTGAGAATTAGAAAAAAAAAAAAAGACAACCGAGCTATTCCAGCTTTAATTTCAATTATTATTGATCAATATTGCTTGTAACCTGAGTGCTTTTATTTCTCTTGTCGAAGGGCCAAGATATAATAAATTCGATCTCTTTTATTTTGGGTTAATAATATTGACCGAATTAATGAAAATTTGCCTCAGTTTTCTACCATTAAGTTTTAGGCAAGTATCATTTGATTTTCACTGCCAAACTGAATTTATTAATTAATTGTGCCAACGATCACAATAATTTCATATATAATTACTGTTCAAAATTACAAATAATTATCATATGTTTTGTGGATCAACATTGCTTGAAAGTTATATTTTTGTAACCTGAGTGCTTCTATTTGTCTTGTTTATTGGCCAAGATATATACAATAACTGTTCTTTTATTTTGGACCAATAAATTGACCCATTTAGTGAAAATTGGCCTAAATTTTCTACCATTCAAATTGAAGCAAGTATCATTTAATGTTTACTGTCAAACTGATGTTATTAATTAATTGTGCCAATGACAACAATAATTTCATATTATAAATACTATTTGAAATTAACAAATAATGATCTTATTATCCTACTAGCTAGGCTAGAGTTGATCCATTTTGTACTCTCCTCTGAGAGGCGATACCACCGAAATAGACATCGCAATGTTACACATTAAACACAACAAAACCTATGGCCAGAATAATCCCTGCCATTATAAACGCTCGAGCGCCGACTCTTTCGGGCATCCTCCCACTATCACTCCTCAAAAACAGTGCCTCATATACCGGCCAGCAATTCACAACGCCAAATCCTGCTAGAAACATCTCCAAAACCATGTCATTTCTGATCACTCCAACCGTGAATGCGCATAGACTGAGTATTGCTGCAGTACCTAATATGACAAAGAAAGGCGAGTCTGCACCGAAATCGAAGAAGCCCTGGTCATACCTACATTAAGTGTAGAAACCTTGTATTATATATGTGTGTTGATTTCAAAACTTATTTTGAGAATTTTTTCCTACACTAATTTCCATATATGTCCACCAATTCTGATATATTGTTCCAACATTCAAGTAGTAATAAGAATGGTGTGAAATTAGAGTTCCTGCGTTTAAATCTAATGGGGAATTTTATGTATGCCCCTCAAAAATCTTGAAATTACTTGCCCATCTAAAATTCTAAATATATAAATTTACCCCCCCAAATTTCAAAAATTACCGGATTTATTGCCTCTATTAAAACTCATTTTATATTTTTAAGGTGCCTAATTTAAATGTTCACTCTTGGCCGGTTGTGAGGACAAATGATTCATTTTCTTACTGGTGACATGCACACAAGCGTCACCCTAAATGCCACTAAGTATGCGACAATGGTATATATAAGGACATCCTACACAAGCATTGTGACAATTGTACAATATTATAAATAACAGAAAAGTTTATAAATTACCTCTTGCTCTGATCGTCGTCCATGACTTTGCTTGTGACATTAAAACCTTGAGTAGTGATGTTGAATTGCTTGAACACAAATTCCATCATACCGAAAGGGTATGCGGTGAGGCCGCGAATGAGCCACATTCGTTGGTCACTCCACCAGCGGATGAAAGTGCCATTGTAGGAGACAAAATCGTTCATATCTTGGATGTACGCTGCCAAGAAGAGGTATGCATACAGATAGAACCATGGATTCGATGGCTGCGATTAGGTAAAACCAATAGCATACAGTTAGGAACTTACCATGGTAAACTGGTACATTGCTCTTTAAGCTATATTTTAGGTCTTCTATATTGAATTCCACATATGCTTCCAGTTATCCAATGTTTATTAAAATAAATTAGTCTATAAGTTGTTCAAATAAGACCATAATTTATTAAAAAAATAAGCAAACATACACAAAACACTGTAAATACTAAATAAACTTCAGAAAAATTATAGGTCTAATTTCGGCTGTTTCTCTTTGATTTTTGAACAAATAAATTTATCAGCACGCACGCAGAGGAAATATATTGGAGATCATTGTTCTTCTAAAAAAATACAAACAAGTTTTAGGTAATATAAGTATAGACAGAGTAATAAACCTTTGGAAATAATGGCTTATTGTTGATTAGTGCCAGTTGAGGCACAACAGCATAAGTGGCAATAGGGATGGACCAAATGCCCCAAAATGCGTAGTGCGAGTAAGCTAGCCCGACTCCTAGTGAGACCTTTTTGACACCAAACGTCAAGGGGCAATACCTGGAAATAGTCACCTGAAATTCATCCAATTTAGCCCCATTTTATATACTTGTGTGATAGTACCAGTAGTTAGGCAATACAAATAAGTATTAACAAAATCAAACTATAATAGAAGAAAAAAAGAATTAGAGTAGGGGATAAGTTAAAATAACATTTGACTGGGAAGTATTAAGGTTTATGCATATATAAGATTGAAATATTGTAAAAGCCTCAAAATATTACCTCATAGAGCCCAACAATCCACCTCTTACACTGGTTAAGCACATCATTCAGGCTCTTGGGTGCATCCCCAAGAAATGCCGGCTCAGGCGGGTTACAAAATACTGATTTCCATCCTTCGCAGTGCAACCGATAGCCTGTATAGTAGTCCTCAACCAACGAACCATAGCGAAAACCAATCTAGAAATTTCAAAACCATAATAAATATACTTTAAGATTGTAATTTTCTTGTATTCAAGTTTATCTGTTATTCACTATTTGCATTTTGTTTAGAACAATACATCAAAATTGGCATCTTTAAAATTATGAGCAAGTTTCTCCAAAATAAAACTTTGATTCAAGAGGACATGAGCATAATATTTGTTTTGTCAATGTAGTGCATCCTCTCTTCAGTCCAAAGGAGTAATAAGTGGTCTTAATACTGAAATTATTTTGTTAAGGCTACTTTTTACACTAAATAGTTGGAGGAGGTAATAATTTCATAAAATTTATCTTCTGAGATAATAACCACAAAATAGTAGCACTTACAGTGTCTCCCCATTTCGTTCCGACCTCATAGCCACAACCTGCCACCTCGATCGCCTTTTCCAAAACAATCTTAGACCCAATTTGCTCCTCCCCATTTCCACCCTTCAATGATGAACCAAACAAGGCGCGCCTTGCATGAAACGTGTTGGTCCCAACATAATTTGGCCCGCATAATCCATCCATGCCAATAGAATTTATTGTAAACACGCGCTTGATTTCACCGCCATATATGTCGTTCTTGTTGAGTCCCTGAAAATGCTGAGGGAATTGTACAAAAGCAAGCTTAGTTGAGGTGGCAGGGTCTAGGAAATAGCAAAGTGCCCGGTGTGGTGAAGTCGGGTCGGTCGAGCACATGTCACAGTCGATTGTTAGGATTATTGGCGCATTTGTCAGAACGCTCGAAACACGTACCTAACAAAAAGAATCACAGTTACAATTAACATTTGATGTTCTACATGGTACTTGCTTAGGGTGTCATAAAAATAGAAATGAAACTATATATGTCAGGTTCTACTGTTAATTGTTGGTCTTACAAGAGCATTAAGTGTGCCGGCCTTGAAGTTGTGAGGAGATTTCGGACTCTTCTCTCTAGAAACATAAATTAGGTTTGGAATGACATCACCGGCGATATCAGTATCTATGCTGCTTTGAAGTAGAACCTGAAATGCACTCATGAGAAACACATATTATTGATCAGTTAAATAAATGCTCCGGTGATATGTAAATCGGATGTCGGCATTGATTATAACAAGAATATATTGAACCTGGACGACCGTGGGATGGTTATTGAGGGAATATTGCTTCCACTTTTGAAAAATGTGTTCATCTTCTTCTGATGAAACTAACTCAGCACTAACACTGCCTTTATCCAGTGCACTCTCCACCCTCTCTTTCATAGTTCCATACATAATCTACAACCAAAAATTGAAAAAATATCATTTTCATCAGAAATTATGATGAAGTAAAATGGTGGATATATAATTAACTACCTGTATGGCACCATGAATACATGTAATAGAAATTCAAAATGAATTAGTGCTAAATATGATATTAAAAAGCTCCAGTGTAACATACATGTTGATACATGCATGTGACTTGGTATAGGAATTTCATCAAACAGATGTGTGCAATGCAACGGAGCCTATATTTACCCACATTGAATTGAAAAAGAAATGCTTACTCCATATTTGATTGTGGTCTAAAGGTGGAATAAGGAGTATAGTCCTAGTTATTCCACCAAACGAGTATTAATTGAGCCGGATTAAGATGGCATAAGTCAATAGTTGATCTAAATTAAACCACTTTATATGGTGTTTTAATTTTATTGCACGTCGTGACCTAACTCAAATGATTATAATAATATATTATAAGTATATAATTATATAATTAATATCTTATATTGTTAATATAATAAATAATTATTATAATAATATTATATAATTAGTATCTTATTATTAATATATAGTTATATAATTAATATCTTATATTGTTAATATATGAAATAATTATTAGTATATATTATAATATATTGTAGTTATTATTAATATATCAATATTATATATTGAGTATCTTATTATTAATATATAATTATATAATTAATATCTTATATTGTTAATATATTAAATAATTATTATAACAATATTATAATTTATTATAGTTATTATTATTATTATTATTATTATTATTATTATTATATTAATATTATATAATAATATCCACATTAACAGAACAATTAAAGAGAAAAGAGAAACTAATTCGAACACTAGTACAGAAAATGCGATCATATAAGACATATCATACACTGATGCAAAAAAATATCCACATAAAATAGTCTGAAAGTTTTGAACTGTATCCGGAAGTCACGTTTATGTAAAGTTGAAGGACAGAAAATAATATGTTTTTATAAAGTTCTTAATGTACTTGCTAGCTATATATGTAAGTTTGTTGAATGATCTAAATTTACTTTGTAAATTAAGACAGAGAATGATGAAACCAATAGTAATTCTTGATCAATCTAGCCGAAATAAAAACCTGACATGGAACCGTATGCAAAGCTAGAATGTGAGGTTCTAGTTTCTTTATTTTTGGTTTTATTTTATTCTTGGCTCGAAAAGTTAGGGTTATGGTGTTTTTTTCAAATTAGTTGTTCTCTGAGGTTCTCTTGATATATATATATGTATGTATGTATGTATGTATGTATGTTGAATGTTGAATATTTATTCAATTATGGATGTCTAATATTGCATGTTTAATGAATAGTAAATATGGATGTGTAATATTGTATGTTTAATGGCTAGCAAATATGGATAATATGCAATATTGTATGTATAATGGCTAGCAAATATATATAGATGTGTAATATTGTACGTATAATGGCTAGCAAATATATATAGATGTGTAATATTGTATGTATAATGGCTATCAAATATGATGTGTAATATTGTATGTTTAATGTCTAGCAAAAATGAACGGATTTTTTTTTATTTATCACTCAGAAAAATCGAAATTAATTAAAAACCATCCGGTCTGACTTTCTATCACAAATACCACCCCCGCACAAGGCTTGTGCGCACCCGACAGAACTGATCCGCAAACCGCTGTGCGCACCCGATCCCGACAAAATAGGATCCGCACAACCTTTGTGCGCACCCGATCCCGACAAATTGGATCCGCACAATGCTTGTGCGCACCCTCCCAAACACAAAATTTGTAATTTTAAGAATTTGGGGGGAAAAAATGGACGGTACAGATTAGTTCCATCGAAATCAAATTCAATCCGGTGCATAGAATTTATAGGGGCTTCATTTCTAGATTCATGCTAACTTAAAGAACAGTCCAGATCTAATTTTTTTTTTTTTATGAGAGGTCCGGATCTATTCATTGCACCTCGGATACTGCACTCAGTGTGAATTCAAGAATTCGCATCCTCTGAGATATCTCAAACTTTGCATGACTTTTAGAAAAATCTTAACCGTTTAAATAATTTTGCACGTACCTTAATGTAAAATTAATACTGGCCCCCGCGCTATTCCACCGAACACGTCGGTCACTCAAAAATTGAGATATCTTAGAGGATACGCACTCTTAATTCAACCCACGTGATGGGGTATTGGAGGATGCACCGGGTACATTACCTCTGAGATATCTCAATTTTTGCGTGACTTACGTGTCCGGTGCCTATTCGGGGGACGTAGGTGGTATTATTATTTGAGCTTTGAGATTCGTGTAGAACGTATTTGAATGATTGAGATATTCCGAAAAGTCACGCAAAGTTTGAGATATCTCAGAGGATGCGAATTCGGATGCACCCGGCTCCAGACGCGGAAAGGGACCAGCCGCCAAGGAGGATGCGCACAATCCTTGTGCGGATCCGATCGGTGCGCCAAATTGTTGCGCGGACCCAGTGCGCGAACTCTTTCGTGGACCCGCACTTCAGGTGCGCCAAATCCTTGTGCGTGTCTGTTTTTTGAGTGCGCACAAGGATTGTGCGGGGGTGGTATTTGTGATAGAAACTCAAACTGGGTGGTTTTTAATTAATTTCGATTTTTCTGAGTGGTAAATAAAAAAAAATCCGAAAAATGAATGCTAGCCAATTATAAATCAAATTTAAAAACAAAAACAAAATCATAAACGGTTTCGAAAAAACATACGGTTCTAAATATATACCAAACTGAGTATAGAGTCCTTGTTATTGTACACAGTTACTTTAACTATGTAGAGATCACCATTTTCAGCGTGTTTTTTTTAGATCTGACACGGTTTAAGTCTATCAATTACCATAGATGTTAATGTTATATAGACACAGTTAGAAAACCGTGTACAATGTACCCTCCTATTCATACATGACACTCACTGATACGCTCGTGAAACCATAATTTGCCAAATAATTAATAGTGATGTGGACAACGTAGGAGTGAAAACGGAGCGGATACAGAGCGAGCAGTATATCCTTTTTAATTTTCTGGATACGTATACGGATCAAATATTACACAGATACAAATCAAACCAGAAATTTATTAAAAAAAAAATGAAATTATATTAAAAAAAATACTAAGAATATAAGTTTTTTAAAATAAACATTAAACTAGCTATATGTTATATACCGAAATTTTTATTAATACCCAAAAAAATATTAAATTTAACAATCTACCCAATTTTGGATAAGAATTTTAAATCTGCCCAAACCGACAACTTAATAATTGGTTCTAGACTCTAAAACTGATGAAAAAAATAATCAATTCATATTCATACATAACCAATGAGAAAACAAGTGGTTTTTCTAGATCCGATGATTAGACTATCGATATCATACTCCGGAACCGATTGATAGTTTAATGACCGGTTCTAAGTTTTTTTATTTCTACTTTGGTCCAGTGCTACAGTCTTGGGTTCATTGCTAATCAAAGTTTTTTTATTTCTTCTCTTTGACCCAGTCTTGTCAAAATACTCTACATTAATTTGATTGGTTGGATGTCATTGACTGATGAATCATAAAAATCTAATCGGATATGGTATTTAGTGTAAATATTTTTTTTGACAAAATTCATCTAACCAAAGTAGAAATCATAACCAAGCACTGAATCCAAGACTGGAGTTACAAACGTTCATACATGTGGTAGTATATATATATATATATATATGCTTTCTTTTTTGAGATCTACCTTGGGTATTTATATATATTCATGTGAAATATAATGAACTTGATCAGCATACAAACTAATTTTGTCACCATCCGCTGCATTATTTGAGGGCATATGTCTCTTCTAGAATGAGCATTTTTTTTCCCAAGCAAATAATCCAAATTCTAGTAGTGTCTCCATAAACAATTCATACTCCAAACCAAAGAAAAGTCGCCAATGTTTAAATTTCTACAAAACTCGAAGAAATTTTCGACCATACATACCCCATACCATAGATTGGACCATCCTATATAGTGCACTAGACTTGACTATAGTGTGCCTTACATAATATTCGCTCATAGAAAAAACAAGAAGTCGGTTTCTTGTATAGGAGATCTCTTTTTTTTTTTTTTTTATAGTGAGTTTTTATGATTTTAAAATATATTTCAAAATTATTTTTTCATCCTAATCAACTATAGCTAGCCAAATTTGGACCGTAGGATCATAAAAAAAAAAACTCTCAGTTTTTTATATAACTAAATTTATAATTTTTTCTTTTTTTTTGTCCCCTTGTTGGTTGTATGTGTTGATGTCTATAGTAATAAAACAGGAAGATAACTAGTCCAATAACACAGCTATCTTTAACAAAGGTCATGAGAGGATTAACAGAGACTATATATTACATGAATAAAAGTATGATAATTGTTTGATCTTCACCTTTATTTTCGGATGAAGGTAGCTAAGTAAACTAAATGAACAAAATTTTAAAAAAGATGCTTGTAATAAATAGTTTAGCAGGTATAATCAATTATCAAGAAGTTAAAAATATGTACAAATATATATTAAGATTAATTACCTTGAGCTTGTCCTCGTCACTGCCGCCGCAACGACATCCTGAAGCAAAGAACGCCTCCGGCGATCTATCCTTGACTCCATTCTTCCTACAAAATGGCAACCAATGACGCGCAAATTTCGCACCCTCCATGAACGCAAAGAGCGTCACGTCGGCACCACCATCATCAGAAATATACACCGACAACTTCTTAGGAGGATAGTCGAAGGCCAAAAGCGAGAGCGCCGTGTTCACAACACCCATCGGTGGCTCCTTATGTGGATCAGCGGTACAAACAAACACGTCTAGTGCCGGCCAAGTTGCTTGATCCGGTAACCTAGCCAGAAACTCTTGCCGGTGCACAGGTCGCCACCTGAAGGCTTGTGTACAGGCCCACATGAACGCCAGGATTAAATCCGATACTAGGATCGACCATAATAAGCCGGCTTCGATGAGGGTAGAGGAGGCGAAAATAGATACTATTCGATGATATATTAAGGCGATGATAGCTAGAGTGTACACCAGCATATGTACGCGGTATATCGGTATTCTATGGTCGAGACGGATCGTGTTGAGCTTGGAAGGGATAGAGGACTTGGTACCCTCCATCTTTGGTTAAAATTTAAGGTGGAGGTAACTAGTCAGTGAGCAAGTGAGTGTTTTTGTTTGCTTAAATAGGCATAGTAGCAAAGAGTGAGAGATAAGTACGGATCATCTCCAGTCCTGTTTTGAAATGGAGGTGATTATTTTTTCCAAGATTATGACGCTTATATAATATAATTAAGATCTAAAATTAAACAGATAGGAATTAATGGAACCAGACCTGGTAGAAATTGAGATATATAGCAGCTTGGTAGCTCCAAGCGAGAATACCCCAACGGAGAGCTGGAGAGGCACTGGCTCTCCAACTTGGACTTGTCCATGCCACCCACCCTCTACACCTCTATAATCTATCTCTACGTAGATTTAATGATCGTATGTTTTGTGGATCAACATTGCTTGAAAGTTATATTTTTGTAACCTGAGTGTTTCTATTTTTGTGGATCAACATTTCTATTTCTCTTGAAAGTTATATGGGCCAAGATATATATAATAACTATTCTTTTATTTTGGGCCAATAAATTCACCCATTTAGTGAAAATGGGCCTAAATTTTCTACCATTCAAATTGAAGCAAGTATCATTTAATGTTTACTGTCAAACTGATGTTATTAATTAATTGTGCCAATGACAACAATAATTTCATATTATAAATACTATTTGAAATTAACAAATAATGATCTTATTATCCTACTAGCTAGGCTAGAGTTGATCCATTTTGTACTCTCCTCTGAGAGGCGATACCACCGAAATAGACATCGCAATGTTACACATTAAACACAACAAAACCTATGGCCAAGAATAATCCCTGCCATTATAAACGCTCGAGCGCCGACTCTTTCGGGCATCCTCCCACTATCACTCCTCAAAAACAGTGCCTCATATACCGGCCAGCAATTCACAACGCCAAATCCTGCTAGAAACATCTCCAAAACCATGACATTTCTGATCACTCCGACCGTGAATGCGCATAGACTGAGTATTGCTGCAGTACCTAATATGACAAAGAAAGGCGAGTCTGCACCGAAATCGAAGAAGCCCTGGTCATACCTACATTAAATGTAGAAACCTTGTATTATATATGTGTGTTGATTTCAAAACTTATTTTGAGAAATTTTTCCTACACTAATTTCCATATATGTCCACCAATTCTGATATATTGTTCCAACATTCAAGTAGTAATAAGAATGGTGTGAAATTAGAGTTCCTGAGTTTAAATCTAATGGGGAATTTTATGTATGCCCCTCAAAAATCTTGAAATTACTTTCCCATCTAAAATTCCAAATATATAAATTTACCCCCCCAAATTTCAAAAAATTACCGGATTTATTGCCTCTATTAAAACTCATTTTATGTTTTTAAGGTACCTAATTTAAATGTTCACTCTTGGCCGGTTGTGAGGACAAATGGTTCATTTTGTTACTGGTGACGTGCACACAAGCGTCTCCCTAAATGCCACTAAGTATGCGACAATGGTATATATAAGGACATCCTACACAAGCATTGCGACAATTGTACAATATTATAAATAACAGAAAAGTTTATAAATTACCTCTTGCTCTGATTGTCGTCCATGACTTTGCTTGTGACATTAAAACCTTGAGTAGTGATGTTGAATTGCTTGAACACAAATTCCATCATACCGAAAGGGAATGCGGTGAGGCCTCGAATGAGCCACATTCGTTGGTCACTCCACCAGCGCATGAAAGTGCCATTGTAGGAGACAAAATCGGTCATATCTTGGATGTACGCTGCGAAGAAGAGGTATGCATACAGATAGAACCATGGATTCGACGGCTAGGATTAGGTAAAACAATAGCAAACAGTTAGGAAGTTACCATGGTAAACTGGTACAATATTACTCTTTAAGCTATATATGTCCCGTATTAATTTTCATTTTGTCTGCTTTCTTTCATTGTCTTTGATGTATTTAGTTTTAACATATCACATATGCTTCCTATAAGCCAATGTTTATTAAAATAAGACCATAATTTAATAAAAGCATCAGATACAAAATGCTGTATATGCATTTAGATGAACAAATAAATTTATCAGCATGCGCGCAGAGGAAATATATTGGAGATCATTATTCTTCTAAAAAAAATCAATCCAAGATTAAGTTAATAAAAGGATAGTAATACACCTCAGGAAATAATGGCCTATTGTTGATTAGAGCAAGTTGAGGAAGAACAGCATAAGTGGCAATAGGGATGCAATAAATGCCCCAAAATGCGAGGTGAGAGTAAGCTAGCCCTGCTCCAAGTGAAACCTTTTTGACACCAAACGTTAAGGGGCAATGCCTGGAAATACTCACCTGTTCTCATTTTATATAAGCAAATAAAAGAATATAATCAGATGAGCAAAGAGATCCTAACAGGAAAGGATTGCGTATCAGGCCACAAAAGATGCAGCACTTTGGAGGAAGTATTGTTGAGATACAGTTGTGTTGTGCAGTACTGGTAGATAGTGCTGATGTAACAATTTTGCTTCTGGTTTTTTGCTGTATTTTTTTTTTTTTTTTTTTGCGTTGTAACAACAGATAGCCACTATCAGTGCTTTCAAAAAAATATATATATAATCAGAAAATTAATTAGATTAGGGGATAGAGTGTGGTTGTGGTACTATTCATATTACAGACTGGTCTATATTACGAATTAATATTATTATTTTCAAAGTCTAAATAATTGATTTGAAATGTTCAACTTTATTTTCATATGCAATTTTTCTTGTAGACTAAATTTTACATTTTTAGATTTTTTTTTTACTATTATCTATGGATAGGTAGAAAAATTAACACTACTTTTGAATGATCTAGAATTTTTGATCAAGTGATTTTCTATCTATCTAAAATAAAAGTAGTAAAAGTGTAAAATGTGATCTATAAGTACATTTTAGATCATGTTGAATAGTTCACATTGAATAGTTGGACTTTAAAAATAGAACTATTAACTCATAGTATGGACTAATATGGATCATGTTGAATAGTTCACATTGAATAGTTGGACTTTAAAAATAGAACTATTAACTCATAGTATGGACTAATATGCGCTGTGCATAGTATCGTTGTCTCACTTGTAGGGGATATTTTAAAAAGAACATTTGACTGGTAAGCATTATAATGTATGGATATGTAAGATTAATGTATGGATTATTACCTCAAAGAGCCCAATAATCCACCTCTTACACTGGTTAAGCACATCATTCAAGCTCTTTGGTGCATCTCCAAGAAATGCTGGCTCAGGCGGGTTGCAAAGCACCGATTTCCATCCTTCGCAATGCAACCGATAGCCTGTATAGTAGTCCTCAACCAACGAACCATAGCGAAAACCAATCTAGAAATTTCAAAAACCATAATAAATATGATATGAGATAACTTTATTTCTTATATTAAAGTCATGCTCTGTTTGTCTATCTTTCATTATTTGCATTTTGTTTGGCATGATACATCACAATTGGCATTTTTTTTATTTATTAATCAAAACTTTGATTCAAGTGCACATCCTCTTCAGTTCAAAGGTGTTGCAACTTATAAGTGATCTTATTATTGAAATTAATTTCAAATACCCAGAAAACTGCGTCATGTTGCTTATTATGTTAAGGCTACTTTCACACTAAATAAATGAAGAGGGAGGCAATAATTTCATAATGTTTAGCTTCTGAGATAACAATCACAAAATCAATTATGAAAAGTACTTACCGTGTCTCCCCATTTCGTCCCGACTTCATAGTCACAACCTGCCGCCTCGATTGCCTTTTCCAAAACCATCTTAGACCCAATTTTCTCCTGATCATTTCCACCTTTCAACGATGAACCAAACAAGGCGCGCCTTGCATGAAACGTGTTGGTTCCGACATAATTTGGCCCGCAAAATCCATCCATACCAATAGAATTAATCGTGAAGACACGCTTGATTTCACCTCCATATATGTCGTTCTTGTTGAGTCCCTGAAAATGCTGTGGGAATTGCACAAAAGCAAGCTTAGCTGAGGTGGTGGAGTCTAGGAAATAGCAAAGTGCCCGGTGTGGTGAAGCCGGGTCGGTCGAGCACATGTCACAATCGATCGTTAGGATTACTGGCGCATTTGTCAGAACGCTCGAAACACGTACCTAACAAAAAGATAACAGTTTCAAATTTCAATGAACATGTTATCCACATAATCCTTTATTAGGATGTCAGAAAAGTACCAATGAAACTATATATGTCAAGTTCTACTGTTAATAGTTGGTCTTACGAGAGCATTAAGTGCACCGGCCTTGAAGTTGTGAGGAGATTTTGGACTCTTCTCTCTTGAAACATAAATCAGGTTCGGCATTAAATGACCGGCGATATCAGTATCTAAGCTGCTCTGAAGTAGCACCTGAAATGCACGTGAGAAACAAACATTATCGATCACAAATTGTGCCAGTAAGTTGTGAATCGAAAGTCGGCATTAATTAATCAGTAACAAGAATCGAACCTGAACGACCGTAGGATGGTTGTTTCGGGAAAATTGCTTCCATTTTTGAAAAATGTGTTGATCTTCCTCTGAGGAAACTAAGTCAGCACTAACACTGCCTTTCTCCAGTGCACTCTCTACCCTTTCTTTCATAGTTTCATACATCATCTACCAAAAATTGCAAAAATGCTACTTCCAATCAGAAATTAAGATGAAGTAAATGGTGGATATATAATTACCTACCTGCGGCACCATGAATACTTCTAATGAAATTTCAAAATGAATCATGGTGAAGGCATTTCATCGAACAAAAGGTGTGAAAGCAGGGGCGTAACTTGAAAATTTTGATAAGGGTGGATCAATGAAAATTAAATGCATAATTGTGATAAGTAAGATTTGAACTCAAGACTTCTTAACTACAAAATAGAGATTTAACCACTAGACTAGAAATAAATACATTATTTATTGAAGATGGCTGGTCTATATAAAATGTTCAAAAAAAAAAAAGATAAAATTTAATTAAATTTCTATATGCATAATTAAAATTTTGAAAACGGAATGGCTTAGTTACTTTTGGCTATGCCTTAAATCAGCCCCTATCTAGACAACAATCTCTCTCCATTTTTATTCATTTACTTGGAGACTACTCGATCCTAAAAATCTACTCGGTTTTAAAATTTTCATGCAATCTGATTAACTAGAAAATGAATTAATTATATTTTAACGTCTTAATCTAGTATAAAATAAATTCAGATAATGAAAAGTTGGAATGTGAAACTTTGGTATATATTAAAGAATTTATTTTGAGCTCAGTGATTCGAATTTGTCATTTGTAAGCATGTGGATTTTCTGTGACTTTTTATACAAATTAAAAAAAGATCAATTAACGAGAAAAAAAAAAAAAGTCCAAATTCGACAACATGGTCAGGTAATGCACAGAATCTGAATTCGGGACGTGTTGATGTAAAAAAATTTGTGTCAGTTTAAAAATAATCAATTATGTACTCAATTATTTAGATAATAATTTTTTTTTAAATTGTGTCAGTTTAAAAATACACGATTCTGAATTCGGGGCATGTGTAGATATGCTTTCTTTTTTTTTGAGATTTACTAGGTATTTTTTTAATTTGAGTGAGGCTATGGTAATATGGATAGCGGACTTAGGTTTCATACTATGAATTTATATTTTTATTTTCAAAATTTAAAATATTAATCTGAATCATTCACTCACTGTGATCTCTACATGTAAATGTATTTGGAGATCAAATTATATATTTTTTAAAATATTTTTACTACTTTATAAACATGTACAAAATCATTACCTTTGGAGGGGTCATAATTATTAGATAAAGTGATTTTGTATCAATTAAAAAAAAAATAAAAAAAAATTCTCAAAAATATAAAATTTGAGATCCAAGAATATTTGCATATGTATAGAAGTGTTGTAAAAAGCATCTGGTTAGCCCGATTAGTCGTTGGTGATGATCGAACTGTTACGGGTTTTTCCGACTAATTAACTGATTATTTTCAATTATGTTTGATTATTACCGATAGTGATCATTCATATTGAGCGTTTCATATTGACATTTTTTAAAAATATGTATTTATTGGTACATAGCGTCTGTGAAATTGTGCTATATATGCATAATACATAGCCTCTGTGAAATTAATGAACTTAACCAGAATACAATTAAACTAATTTTGTCACTATCCGCAGCATTATTGGATTGCACCTAATTTGTCTCTACTACGTATACAATTCAAACTCCTCTAAACCAAGAAAAGTGGCAAATGTATAAATTTCAACACTTTTAAATATTTCAAGGGTTTTGGACCCACAAAATAAAATCAGACTTTATGATATGAGGAATGTTAAAATATTTAAGTCCAATAGAAACAAAAAAAAAAAAACTCAATAATTTTTAGACCATATATACATAGCCCATACCGGATTGGCCAACTGTATCATCATACTCCCACATGACTTGAATACTATTGTGGGACTATATAATGCAATCATAGAAAAAAAAAAAAAAAACAATTCTGTATCTTGTACAGCAGATATTTTATAGGGAGCTTCTATGATTTTAAAATTAATATTTCAAAAAAAAAAATTTCATCCTGGAAAACTAGCTAGCTAAATTAGACCGTAGGACCATTAAAAAAATGATCTCTTAGTTTTTATCTTTTTAAATTCATATATATATTATTTTTTCTTTTTTTTCCCTTCTTTGGCTGCATGTGTTGATGCCTATAGTAATAAAACAGGAAAAGAATATCAAATAAAAGCCAAGCTGTTCTAAAATAACTATTACAATAATACAGCTACCTTTAACAAAAGGTCAGAGGATTAACAGAGGATATATATATAAAATTATAAATAATCCTGAAAATATGAAGCTATGGTATTGGTTCTTCTCATTATTTTTTGGAAAAAATGAAGCTAGCTAAGCAAAATGAATGAACAAAATTAAAAACATTATGCTTTAATTTAATTTAAATAAACTGTTAAGCAGGTTTTAATTCTCAAGAATTGAAAAAACATATACAAAAAAAATTAGATTAATTACCTTGAGCTTGTCCTCGTCACTGCCACCGCAACTTCCCGAAGCAAAGAAAGCCTCGGGCGATCTATCCTTGATTCCATTCTCCCTACAAAACGGCAACCAATGTCGCGCAAATTTTGCGCCCTCCATGAACGCAAAGAGTGTCACGTGGGCGCCACCATCATCCGAAATATACACCGACAGCTTCTCAGCAGGATAATCAAAGGCCAAAAGCGAGAGCGCCGTGTTCACAACACCCATCGGTGGTTCCTTGTGTGGATCAGCGGTGCATACAAACACATCTAGTGCTGGCCAAGTTGCTCGATCCGGTAACCTAGCCGGGAACTCTTCCCGGTGCACCGGTCGCCACCTGAAGGCCTGAGTAAAAGCCCACGTAAACGCTAAGATGAGATCGGATACTAGGATTGACCATAATAAGCCAGCTTCAACGAGGGTAGAGGAGGCGAAAATAGATGTTATTTGATGATATATTAAGGCGATGATAGCTAGAGTGTATACGAACATATGAACACGGTATATCGGTATTCTACGGTCGGGACGGGTCACGTTGAGTGGTGGATTGAGCTTGGCAGTGATGGACTTGTTGCACTCCATCTTTGGTCAAAATTTAATTAGGAGGAGGTAACCAGTAAGTGAGCGAGTGTGGTTTTTGTTTGGTTAAATAGGCATAGTAGCATAGAGGGAGAGATAAGTACGGATCAACTCCAGTTCTGTCCCAAATGGAGGTGATTATTATTGAAGAACTGAGTTTCTATTATTTAATCTGATCCGGATCTCCAAAGATTATGGCGCTTATTATTATATTATAAGTTTATAACACTTATGCAACTTTTTATAAGTTTATAACACTTATGCAACTTTTTGTATTTTGTCTCAATCTGAGTTGTGTGCTTAAATATCTAATTAATTTTCAATAAGGCTACATGGCGAATCAACAGAATAAATAGGGGTGCGTATCCGCCACCCATAATTTTTAAAATTTAATTGAACTTTTGTTTGGCATGTATTAGGTTTCTATTTCATTTTTAATATGTACTAGTATATTTTTTGGTGTTGATTTATTAATTTCTTATTCTTTTTTTTTCTTTTTTGTGCAACTCAGGAAACATGTTTTGTTTTATATATTAAAATCTTGCTATTTAATTTAATATCATTTAATTTATTTTAAAATAATGCATAATATAATAAATTTAAAATATTTTAATGTAAACATTCATAATAATATACCGACGCTTAAGTTTTATAATTTTAAAAATAATTTGAAATTATAAAACTTAAGCGTCGGTATATTATTTTTAAATTATTAAACTAGATTAATAAAACTAGATTTCAAAAAATCAAAATTTGAAAAAATAAAAAATTTGAGAAAATTTTGCCGCAACTGTAATGATTAACATTTTTCTCAAATTTTGATTTTTTCAAAAATAGAAAAACAATAATATTTTCTGTACTTACATAGAAGTGACTTTTGAACCGGTATCAATAATTCAAATTCAAAGTATTTTTATTTTTTTTTTAATAACACACCAAGGAATATTTTAATTTTTCTTACAGCCATGAAAAATCTGATCTGAAAAATATTGATCCAGGTTATTTGTTTAAGTCTTTCTAATAAATCAAATTATATGGTATTCTATCTAATTTCAAAAAAAATATAAAAAAATTTCAAATATTTTAATAAAATAAATAAATAAATTATAATATTTTCTAATTAAATAAAAAAATAAATGAAAAATTATTTTAAATTAAAACCGATGGAAATGTATTGGTTCAAGAATATTTTGCGCAGAGTGTAATGATTACAAACAGTATTCTAATCTAAGTCGTTCGTTGTTTTAATCTGAGTCGTTCGTTGTGTCAAAAAATGTGCAGAGAACATCAAAAACCGTGCTGGACTAAAACCGATGACACTGTCATCGGTTCAAGCTTTTTGAAACCGATGAGCAGGTCATCAGTTTTGGACTCTGTAACCGATTATTTTGTCATCGGTATAGACAGTTTTGTAATTTTGTCCAAAAAATGTATAGATTGTGAAATTAATTTGTGATTTTGTATATTTATAAAAATTTCGGTATCAAATAATTACTACACTCCAAAGTCCAATCTCCGGAATTCTCACGGTAATATATTTTCTCCTCGTCAATTTTTCCATCGTTTTTTTTTATTTGACATTGTTAATTTCTAAGTTAGTGTTTGCATTGTCAACATTTTAAAATTACAAAAAAAAAAATAATGCAATTAATCTCATTTTTATTAAATATATCGCTTCAGTAAAAAAAATACAGAGACTTTTAAAATAAATATTAATCAATAAGAGTAATTTTAAGTAAATTATGAAAAATTCAGTTTAATTGATTGCCTAGTGTCACAAACAAACCTCCAAATCAGATGACATCAAATATCAATCAAGGCATGAAAAAAGGGCTAATAATTAACACAAAAGCAAATCACATTTGATGTATGCATGTGTGCTTGTCCGCTGACAATTTTGACCAAAACAAGGCGGTTGTCACAAGAAACTTTGCTCTTGAAAAAATTGAGATTAGAGTGACTGAATAAATTATTATTGTATAATTTTATTATATGGAGATAATTGAAATATATTAAAATTATAAATATTATAAAAAAATATAAAAGAAAAAATTGCTATTGCTTTATTTTGATTAATCATCAAAATTTAATTTCTCAAAATTACTATATTGTACCCCATCAACAAGAAATTGTTGTCAAAATCTTTGAAAAAAAGTAGCAAAGAAGCAAATTACATGAAGAAAAAAAAAAAAAACGCTAGAAGGAGGGCTTGAACCTCCGACCTTGTGGTTAACAGCCACACGCTCTAACCAACTGAGCTATTCCAGCTTTGTTTATCACTACTGTTTTTATTATATTAGTTATAATTTACAGAGCTAATCTCATTCCATGTCAAACCGATTTAACATCGATAATTTTTATTAATTTTTAAAAATTATTAAATTCCCCGTAATGTTTTCTCCTCCTCTTGTAGTCTTGTGGGACCAAAAATAATACAATACGTCTGCTTTGAGTTTCGTGCTAAATTAAAACGGATGAGTTAGATCTAGTGTTTGGTAAACAGTCCGGGTCGGGCGGTCCGGCTCTAGCCCGTGCACGGGCACGATCCGCTAAGGTCACGGGCGTCACGGGCACACGGGCACAACGGGCCGGGCATCACGGGCATTTTTTTCAAAAATCCTGACCTACCCGTTTAATGTCCGTGCCCGTCACGGGCTCGGAGGCAGGACGGTCCGGGCACCGGGGGCAGGACGGGCCGGGCCGGGTTTTTTTTTTTTCTGTTTTTTTTGTTCTTTTTTTTTCTGTTTTTTTTGTTCTTTTTTTTTTTTTTTTTTTTCTGTTTTTTTTGTTCTTTTTTTTTTGTTCTTTTTTTTATGTTCTTTTTTTTATGATTTTTTTTATGTTTTTTTTTCTTTGAAAACCAATAAATTATAAATTCAAATTCATACCAATTTAAATTCATTTGACATGGTTGTAACTCACTAATTTTTGTTATAATAAAATATAAATTAAAAATTTCTTAAATCAATTACTTTAAAAATAATTAAGCTCTTATTTTAAAACAATAGATTAAAAAAATAAAAGTTACTCCCCTCTTTTATTTCGGACTTGGGACCGGCTATGTAAAATAACATAGGCAGAGTTCTAACTTTTTTTTTGTTAGTAATTTTTCGTTAAAATGAATAATTTAAAAACTAATTGAAATGTTTAGAAACTTATAATTTAAAAAATAACCATAAAGATTAAAGATGTTAGAAATATATACCGACACTATCTATCTAGAATTTCGCATTCCTATACCATTGTTCGCTCTCTTCCGCACCATCTGAATCTGAATTAGCCTCGCCCTCGTGCCGCACCTCGGTACCGCTTTCTTCAGTGTTGGCTTCGGGTGATGATTGTTGTTGAGGCAGATGTTGTGTGCACTCTTCAGCAGCAATCCAGTCTTTTAAGCACACAAGTCTCTCAAAGACATGTGCACCCAACTTACTGCGTTTATCAGAGAGGATCTTGTTCGCCGAACTAAAACAACTTTCGGAAGGGACGGTTGACACCGGCACGGCAAATACATCACGGGCCATCATCGCCAGGATTGGATAGATCCTTGCATGCCTCCTCCACCACCTAACGACGTCAACATCTTCAGGTTCATTGAGCATCGCCATATAGCTCAATATCTCGTTTGTGGATGTGTGCAGTTGGCTCTCTGACTGGAAATCTGCTAACAATCCACCACTTCTAGTGCTCCTAGAAGTGGAACTATTAAAAAATAAAAATAAAAATCAGCGGACAAATAATGTAGATATTATAAATAATAAATATTAAAAATACGTGTATATTTATATTTATACCTAGGGCCAGCACGGGACGAAGACGGGTTCTGATTGCCACTCATTCTTGAGCTGTATGTGTTAAACATTTCATCGAACTTCGAATTCACGTATGCCTCCACCCCAGTGTTGTCTAAATGTAGATAATCTTTGTACCTTTCAATAAATTTGATCATATAATACTTTTTGTATGCCGGGTTGAGACAGTTTGCGATAACGGCCAGGAGGGGTATATCTTCCCGATATTTTAGGAATTTTTGTTTCATGGCATCTATGATCGGTGTGAGAGATTTATCTTTGATTTCAGCTCGTTTCAATTCATTATATACCTTGGAGATGTAATAGAGATGTTTAAGCAACTCAAACGACGTTAGTGAGTACGAGTAGGATAGTTGAACGGTTGCTGTAAAAAAGGTTTTTAGGAACTCTTTAACCCTTTCTAGTTGCTCCCATTCTCCTTTGGTGAGTTCCAATGCCAATCCCTCGGGGATGGAGCCTCTCAAAGCCTCCCCTATGACAGCTTTGTAAGGAAGACATCGGTTTAACAACCTATAGGTAGAGTTCCAACGGGTATCTATATCCCAAGGTACTTTGAACTTGCTCAATATATAGTGGACACATAATCTCGCAAACCGTTGTTTTCTTTCTTGACTCAAAACAATGTGGTTGAGAGCATCTTTAAATTTAATTATCAATAGCTTTACGGCTTCTGTTTTAAGACCCGCCTTCACGATGAGGTTAAGTATGTGGAAATCACACTTTTGGTGAAATATTTCACCGTTCATAATCGGGTTTAGTGACCGTTTAAAAATCTCAATGGAAGCTATGTTGTTGCTAGCATTATCGAATGGGATATAAAAAATCTTATTATTCATATTCCTTTTAAGGTTATACTATTCTATAACCTCAATAATTGATTTAAAAGTTACATTTGCAGTGTGCGGGGATTTAAACACTCGAAAACTTAATACCCTCTTTTGTAATACCCAATTATCATCCATCCAATGCCCGGTAATACAAGAGTACCCGAGTCCATGTTTACCAGCAGTCCATATATCGGAGATAATTGAGACCTTATTGTTTTGGTATGCAAATGTAGCTTTCAGATCATCTTGTATGTTGGTAAACTGGTTTTTTGTTTCACTAACCATTTTTTATGATGAATCCTCTTGTACATTGGTTGAGCACACCCCAGAATGACCAACCGGATAAAACTCAGGCAACCACCCATACTAATTAGTTGTTCTTTATGGGTAATGTACCGAGCCAATTCACTAAGCGTTTTTTATTCATCGAATTTTGGGTTCGTTCTAGTACCATCCGCGTTCAATAGGGTTTGGATTTGTCTCCATCCAACATTTTCACTTGTCCAAGGAGTACCTCCTATCGGTTGATGTGCTGCTTGTGGAATAAACATGTTTGGATCATTTGAAGTATAATACGGTGCGGTTATTTAAGGGGGTTGTTGATAATTTAAATCTAGCATTTGGTCCCTTCTTTGATAATTTTGTGGATAATTAGGTGGATAATTAGATGCTGGCATTTGGGAGGAACCGGGTTGATAATTGGGTTCATAATTTTGTGGATAATTATGTGGCATATCGGGGCGGACAGGGCCAAAAAGATTGGTCGACAATCTTTGGATGGTTTCTTCCACCGATTCGCGATAAGGAGTTGTCATTTTTTAAACCTATTGAAAAAAATAAATGTAAATTACTTAACACAAAAATAAAATCTAACATCTTTTATTAACCTATTAAAAATAAATCCATAATTTCAAATATAAAATCTAACATATTCAAAACAAATCTAATTACTTCACATATTCAAAAATATAAATCTAGCATCTTTTATTAATCTATTAATAATAAATCCGAATTTCAAAAATAAAATCTAACATATTCAAAACAAATCTAATTACTTCACATATTCAAATAATAAATCTAACATCTTTTATTAACCTATTAAAAATAAATCCAAAATTTCAAAAATAAAATCTAACATATTCAAAACAAATCTAATTACTTCACATATTCAAAAAAATAAATCTAACATCTTTTATTAACCTATTAAAAATAAATTCGAATTTCAAAAAAAAAATCTAACATATTCAAAACAAATCTAATTACTTCACATATTCAAAAAAATAAATCTAACATCTTTTATTAACCTATTAAAAATAAATCCGAAATTTCAAAAATAAAATCTAACCTATTCAAAACAAATCAAATTACTTCACATATTCAAAAAAATAAATCTAACATCTTTTATTGACCTATTAAAAATAAATCCGAATTTCAAAAATAAAATCTAACATATTCAAAACAAATCTAATTACTTTACATATTCAAAAAAATAAATCTAACATGTTTTATTAACCTATTAAAAATAAATCCGAATTTCAAAAATAAAATCTAACATATTCAAAACAAATCTAATTACTTCACATATTCAAAAAAAATAAATCTAACATCTTTTATTAACCTATTAAAAATAAATCCGAAATTTCAAAAATAAAATCTAACCTATTCAAAACAAATCTAATTATTTCACATATTCAAAAAAATAAGTCTAACATCTTTTATTAACCTATTAAAAATAAATCCAAAATTTCAAAAATAAAATCTAACATATTCAAAACAAATCTAATAACTTCACATATTTAAAAAAATAAATCTAACATCTTTTATTAACCTATTAAAAATAAATCCGAATTTCAAAAATAAAATCTAACCTATTCAAAACAAATCTAATTACTTCAAATATTCAAAAAAATAAATCTAACATCTTTTATTAACCTATTAAAAATAAATCCGAATTTCAAAAATAAAATCTAACATATTCAAAACAAATCTAATTACTTCACATATTCAAAAAACTAAATCTAACATCTTTTATTAACCTATTAAAAATAAATCCGAATTTCAAAAATAAAATGTAACATATTCAAAACAAATCTAATTACTACACATCTAACATAAAAGAAATCTTACAAATCTAATTACTTAACAAATTTAATAAATCTAATATTCAATAAATATAACAAATTTAATTACTTAACACTCAATAAATCTAACATAAACTAAATCTAACATTCAATTTAAATCCTTAATTTCTCTACAAAAATAAATCTAACATCAAATTTAATTTTTAAATTACTCTACAAAAATAAATCTAACATTCAATATTTGAATCTAACAAAATTTAATCTAGCAAAATTTAATATAGCAAAATTTAATCTAACAAAATGTAATCTAACAAAAATTAATGTTACTTTTTTAATTTCGCGGAAAATTTTTCGAGAATACCTTCGTAATTCCGTTTGCATATTTGTTAAATTAACAACTATATTTTTTTAAACAATAAAATTAAAATTGGAGAATAATAAAAATATTGAGATTGAGATTGAGAGAATGAGAGATGAAAATATTGAGAGAGATGTGAAAATTTGTAAGGAATGGGTGTATATTTATAGAATTTTGTTTGGAGGGATTAAAATTTGAATTTAAAAAAAACTGAAAATAAAAAAATGGGTAGGGGTCCGGTTTTGTGGGGTATAGGGGGAATGGGGGGAATTTGAGTTTAAAATTTGAATTTTAGTAAAAAAAAAAAAAAAAAATTTTGGCACGGGCACGGGCGCACGGGCTCACGGGCACGGGCGTCACGGGCACGGGCGATGGGTACGGAGGTCCGTGTTCTCACGGGCATTTTTCCAAAAAACCGGATCCGGCCCGTTTAATGCCCGTGCCCGTGTGCCCGTGCATGCCCGTGGCACGGGCACGGGCACGGGCACGGATGGTTCGGTCCGGGTTGGGTCCGGGTGAGCATTTACCAAACACTAGTTAGATCTCATTGTACTCAGGTATTGCATTGAATTTGAGGTAGGGAAGGGACAAACTTGGGTCCGATACCCATCGGACTCAAATTCGAAAACCGTCCGATTCTTTTTAAGATCGGTGCTCATAGATATTGAAAAAAATGCTCACGGATATTAAAGCAATGCGCACAGATTTTAAAGCGAATCGAACGGTGTTTTGGAACCCATCGCACTTAGTTTGAGTCCGCTGGGCATCGGACCCAAGTGTGTCCCGGTAGGGAAATCTGAAATTGTTTTTATAGGTCAATAACTTTTTAGAGTTTTACTTCTAATTTAAATTTTTATTAATTTTAAAAAGTTATTAAATTGACCGTAATGTTCTGTCTCCTCCTCTCTAGGACCCGTCAAGATCATCAAGTTGCTCGCATCATCTCAGTTGTTTTTTTTCCTTAAAATACAGATCAGAAATTATTGACACCTCTAATATGGGAAGGTAAGTGTGGAAAAATGTTTCTCAGGCAACTTGTATTTTGTAAACATCCTTTTCTTTTTGAATAGTTTGACGACAATGACAAAGATCATGATCATATTTTGTATGTATAATTTTTTATTAATATCCATCATAAAATTAAAATTACAAAAATACACATGACACATGGTTTTATGAAAAATTTTAAAATACTCAACATGTCAGAACTTCTTACGGTTGAATTTTATTTGGACAGCAAGGAGTTCTGGTGGTCCAATTTTTCTGTTTTGAAAAATTCTCAAAATGAAAAAACTAAACTAAATACTCAAAATGATATGTTTATATAGCAATATCTAGATCTGAATATCAAAAACGCTAAAATACTAAATTTCAAAATGAAAATACCAAACTAATTTTTTTGTAAAACACTAAACTAAATTATCAAAATGATCTAATTTTATCATAGAAGGAAAAATCATAATCATAATCGTAATCGGGATCGGTCATTTGATCATGAAATCGGAATTGGATGAATCAGATCGGAAACTCAGATGCAAAAGCTTGTTTTGTGCTAAAAAAAATAGTAAAGAAGTTTGTACAAAACAATAAATGTTAAAAAACTATTAAAATAAAATATGACACACAAAAAATTTATTTATATAATATAATACAATGAGTATAACTAGGATGTTCTTAAGCTCACAAAGTCTCTTTGTGAGCTTAACTAAAAAAACTCATCGGATTGGTCTCAAGCAACACATCCAATTATTCAAAGTATTGAAATTGATCTACTTCATGAGTTATTAGTTTACATGTCAAAATTATAAATTTTCAAACTAATTTAATATAAAGTAATGTAGTAAAAAAATAATGAAAAATGAACACATTAAAATTAACTTCTGAACCATCTTTTTTTTACCGCTTGACTTTATACTAAATTAATTCAAAAATTTATAAATTTGACATATAAACACATCACTCGTGAAGTAGATCGGTTTCCACAGTTTGGATGCATCATTTGAAGCTAATTTAATAAGTTTTTTTATTTAAGCTCACTAAAAGACTTGGTGAGTTTAAGAACACCCTAGTTCTACTCTAATAGAATTATTACAATTAAAACAAACTCTAAAAAATAACTAGTACAATTTAATTAACCTTATAAATACTATGAACATGGATATTGAGAGAAATTTGTAATTAAAAAAAATGTTCTTCCAATGTGGGGTTAGTTTCAAATACAAGTATAATTTAAATATTATAGTTTCGGCCTAAATTCGATGAAAAAAATCTAGCGAGTAGCTCGGTCAGAAATCAAATTGGTACTGCTCGATTCCGATCCAGAACGGTCGATTTTTCGTTCTATGGTTTTTATTATAGCATACCCAACCGAAACAAAAATAATATAGAATCTATTTAAATATAGGAGATCTGCGTTGAGGCTCGTGCGAGATTAAAACTAAGTCAAGGACTTAGATCTCATTGTACTCAATCAGGTATTGCACAGAATATGAGGGAGGAGGGGAGTGCGTTCTAGATGAGGCAGAGAAATATGAAATCGTTGTAATAAGTTATTAACTTTTTAGAGATTTAATTCCAACTTAAATTTTTATTAATTTTTAAAAATTGTTAAATTGACCGTAATGTTGTCTCCTCTTCTCGCGGGAGCCGTCATGGTCATCAAGTTGCTAGCAGCATCTCAGTTATTTTTTTCTTTCTTTCTAAATACACATAAATTATTGACACCTCTAATATGAGAAGATAAGTGTGGCAAAATATTTCTCATGCAACTTGTATTTTGTAAACATCCTTTTTCTTTTTGAATAATTTGGCGACAATGGCAAGCACATGATCATATTTTGTATGCCGAATTTTTTTATTAATATTCACCATAAAATAAAAAATTACAAAAATATCCATAGTTTTTTGAAAATTTTAAAAATACTCAAACCGCCAGGAGTCCTATAGTGTTTGAATTTTTTTTTGGGGAAATTGTGAAAATGCCACTCCAAAACTTTCAAATTGTGAAAATATCACTTCAAACTTTGAAACTGTCAAAATACCACTCCAAATTTCATTAATTTGTAAAAATACCACTCCAAATATTTAATGACTAAAATACCCTCGTCCGTCCATCTCCGCACCCTTCGCTGACCCGACTCTCGCCCATCGCAATTAAGAGGCACAAGAAGTAGTTTCCGGGCATGATTCCTTTTGCCCGCCTTCACATTCTTCGCAATCCCTCCTCCTCCGACAAGCACCAGCACCATCAAACCCTTCTCTACGACCCCCCTCCGCCGTGCTCAGCCGCCATTCGGAATAGGAGAAAAAGAGAAGGAAGGAGAAAGAAGAGGAGAAGAAGGATATTTTAGTCATTAATTATTTGAAGTGGTATTTTTACAAATTAATGAAATTTGGAGTGGCATTTTGACAATTTCAAAGTTTGGAGTGATATTTTCACAATTTTTCCTTTTTTTTAGGACCTTCAGGACAATTTTTCTTTTTTTTTGTTGAAAAATTCTCAAAATAAAAATACTAAATTAAATACTCAAAATAATATGTTTTATTTATGGAGTCTATTGTGATATTCGTGTCAAGTTAAAACTGATTTTTTAGTATATATAACTTTCTAATTTTCGGAACAAAAATGTTTTATGTCTGATAAAACTCTCAAGAAAAAGCAGCATGGATGAAAAATTATTAGGAATTTTATAATTTTCATCCGGCAGAGACTCTTGACTTCAATGATGACATCCCTACAAAGAATTTAACTGAGATGAATTAATGTTTCCATTCCAAATTCCCAAAGCTTTTATCTTAATATTTTTTTGTATTCTAAGATGATGAGATAATATTTTCAGCCGTCAGCCAGGTTGAATGGCCGGAGGGTCAAGTCTGGATTCATTTATCTGATTGTCAGTTGGTTTACTGTAAGGGAGATGATGAGATTAATTAATTGGTTTATACAACTTGTAACGGAAAAGAGAATTATTTTGGCGTTACAATAATTGATGAAATTGATGAACTGATGACTAGGGAGAGGGATGTATCCAATGGGAATTCAATCAGATTAGATCCAGTTCGCTTCTTCTATTGCTTCCTCGTTGGTCAATAAAATCCGTAGGCTTATGGATTGGGGTCGGAGTTGTTTGCTCTCGGATTGTTAAGTGGACAATTCGATTAGAATTGGCCCGGGTCGGCCCGGCCCGGCATGCAGTGAAACGCATATGCCCTTGGGCCTTGGCATTATATCTATTATTAATTGTTTAATTTTAAAAATGAATCATGCGATCGATCGTTGGAATTATTAGAATGAATACTTAGAAGACCATATCACTTTTAGTCTTTAATAATTTTTTAGTCCGTGATTTTGAGAGCAGTTTGGGTCCGATGTCCATTGGACTAAGTTCGATAGGTTCCATTAGTTAAGTCCAGGATAGAACAACTGTCATACTCTGAAAATTCAAATTTAATTTACAAAAACCGAAATTTGGGCCTTTGTTCTATCATGAAGAATAAAATTGTCCTACCCTGGATCTATTATAAGCCCAACAATCTGATATATTGAGATAGCCCAACACAAGTTAAACAGAGACCAAAGTTTTAACTCAATTTGTGCGCTGTCGCTGATCCAGAGAAAAAAGAAATATGCTTCCTCCAGAGTAAAAGTCGCTAATCCCAAGGAAAACAAAAAATGTTGCTGATCCAGACTCCAGAGTTAAAATCTCTGATTTAGAGACGCAAAAAAAAAAAAAAAAACTCGAACCTCTTCTCTCCATTAAGGGGTTGACAAGTCCATGATATTGGAGATATTTAGCAAGAGAAGCATTCCTCAATTAAAGCTTGCTTTCATCAGCTACAAGCACATCTATGGCCGGGAGTTCACCAAGGTATAATTCATTTGGATGTTCCTTAATTAAATGCTAACATTACTAATAAAAACTTATAATTAGTGAGATATGTTGTGTAATTTTATACTGGTGCTTTTTTTTCTTATAGAATGGCAGAAGCTGCCATGTGTATTTATACTGGTGCTGTTAAAAAATAATAGATGTTCACTCAGAACTGACAATTAATTTTGTTTGGTTTTTAAGCGTAAATTGGGCTTTAAAGAAGTATCTCATTATCCAAAGTTGAGCAGTATAACTTGTGAAATCAGCCAAGAGCGACCCGATTATCCATATTTATTACATGATTTAGTATCCGATTATTTAATGAGTTTGAATCTGATTATTTAATGGGTTTGAATCCGATTATCTATTTAAACCCGATTTGATAATTTCTTGCCCTACCCTGATGAAAATCCTGCATCCGCCCCTGGGTTCCATATCCATCCGATCCGTTTTAAAATCCGTGCGCGACACTTTAATATCTGTGTGCGACCGCTTTAATATATGTGCGCACGATCTTAAAACGGATCGGACGTCTATGGAACCCATCAGACCCAAACTGCTCTCCGGGATTTTAGAGTTTTTAAATTACTAAGACAAAGTTCGATTATTTTTAGTCTTTATTAAAAATTAACTTTGCAACAAGTTTCTTATGTGTAAAAATAAGGAGAAGAGGAAAGGAGTTTTTTGCATGATTTATCATATATGTTTTATTTTATTTTATTTTAAATACTTCATGAATTTTATAACTAATACTAATTATGATTTATTGTATATAGCAAAAGAATAAAAAGTTCTCAACAAATATTTTTTTTACTAAGAAAGTTGATAAGACATAGTTTGAGTAATTATATTCAAAATTTTACAATAAAATATTAGAGAAAATCAATAAAATTATTATCATATATCTAAATGAAATATATGTCTGTTACATTATTATTATTTTTGTTAAAATAGAAGTAACAATTGGATTGAAATTTCTGAGTTGTTCAAAGCGACTATTATCGTTCGATCGAAAATTTTAAAGATACATGAATCAACATATTTTTTTAATAGAGTAGATTGTTCGTACATATTTCATATTTATAGGGTAGGATAATATAGCTTATTAATAAATACGGAGCAAAATTTCTTTAAGCTAGTATTAGTAAAATATTTCTGGTTTAATTTTTTTTCTGTTGGCTTTAAATAAAAATGATAATATTAAATATCATCTTTCTAACAGGATTTAAGGAAATTCACTAATTACACAGTGAGATTAGCTAGCTTGATCAGGTCCATTTAGAGCTAAGTGCTAATATAATCTTTTTCATAATCATAATATTAAATAATATGTAAAATTCTGAATTGAATAACCTAACAGAAATTGTTCATCCATGATTTTTTTTTTTCATGGTACATGCCAACATAATGAATTATAAAATTTGCAGCTTATAATGTATAAAGTTAATTTTAGTACAAATAATTTCTTGACGTATAATATATAAAGTTTAGCATGTTTTTTTATTACTATTTTGTTTGAAATGTCCTACATAATTTATTTGGGCCGAATTAATTAATATGTTAATTTTTAAAATTAGATATGAATTAAACTGTATTAATTGGACCGCATGCATGAATTATAAGTAGAAATTTATGTACTCTCTCTATTTTAGAAAGTTGAGACTTGCTGAAAAGGTGCAATTTTCAATGAAAAATCAAAACTAGAAATTAACACCCAAATCCATAAAATCTTAACAACACCTCAATATAAAATTCCTTCAATCATATCAAAGAATCAGAAGATATGAAACTATACAAAAATATACCCAATCAAATACCTCCTCAAAACATGCACCATCGATCTTTTGTAAATCCAGACTTCTCTAAAACCCTTTGTAAATCCAGACTTCTCTAAATCCTTTAAGTCTTCAAAAACTGTTCTAAGTACCAACTGTACTTAAATTATAATGATTATAATTAAAATTATCTCTAAACCCTTTGTATGTTGGAGTTTTTTTCATTGAAACGCCTCTTCTCATTACACACTGTTTTCTGTATAATTTTAGAGGTTCTATAATTAAATACTAGAGTTGTAATATTACATAAGAGAGTTGTAATCGTATTTTGAATGATAAATAAGAGATAGTTTTATATATATAGTGTCACTTTCTATACTCAATATTTCCTAAACATTTATTTCCGGTTCAATTATGGACAGTATATTGAACAATTTTTAATTAAAACTAGTCCCTCAAATAATAAGCTACTGAGATTTAAAAAAAAAAAAAGGCGCAGATAAAATACGGTGACAGATTTGTGGACCTTTTCCAAAATAAAAAATAAAAAAAAACAAACATTGCACGTTTCCCTTTGTTTACAACTTTAAAGTTCCAACTCTTTTGAAAAACAAATTGACAAATACAATATTATCTCTCATGGCTCCCGGGCATCTGCTTTTCTCTCTTCACATCCATATCCTCACAATCCTTCTGCTTTTAAAATCTGGAAATTGTTGCTTCACCCGCATTTTCTGCTTCGGCGACTCGATCAGTGACACTGGGAACTACCTGAAGTCTATCGGCGACAGTTATGACCCCGTTTGTAACTTGCCATATGGGGAGACTTATTTCGGCCGTCCCACTGGCCGGTTCTGTGATGGACGAATCATTCTTGATTTCATTGGTTAGTGCATTGTACTTATAGATTTCTTCCTCCTATATATACCGAGAATTGTTTCCTATGAATTTAGGGATACAATTAGTAAAACAACAAACAAGTTCCTCACACATTTAACGATAGGATCAAGGAATAATTCGCAAGAAAATTTCATGAAATTACGCTAAATCAATACAATTTGAAAAAAATGTTATCCCCAGATTTTAAAATTTTAGTATAGCCTTGTTTTAACTAAGAGATTGATTGGCTTATATTTCATTGATTAGCGGAAGCATACGGGTTGCCATTTATCCCGCCATATCTCTCAGGAGAAAGCACTAAAGAGAACTTCCTCCATGGTGTGAATTTTGCTGTTGGTGGCGCAACAGCACTGAACAATTCCTTCCTTGAATCCATGGGAATTGAGGTGCACTGGACGGATTACTCACTTGGCACTCAACTTCAGTGGTTCAAGAAATTACTACCTTCAATCTTGGATGAACCAGGTATTATCCGAATGTTTATGTTTGCTTGTAATTCATGGGTGCACAAGCATGCATTTTGCTTAGTACAATACAATAAAAGTTGATTAAATTAAAGCACTATGTATTTTCTTTTTGTGTGATTGGTCTCTAGGTTTTTTCTTAATTTAATTAAAAGTCTATAGTTATTCTATATGTTCAGGTTTTGTTTGACAGCTTTTGTTGTTTGGTTGTAATCCGCCTCAAAAGTCATAAGAAGAGGGAGAGATTCAATAGACCTCTTTATTAAGCCAACAAATAATATAACCCAATAATTCAGATTTTCCAATTCAACTAAAACGGATGTGACAGTTTATACTAATTTAAAAAAACAAGAGATTTCTTTCTTTTAATGTGTTGATGGCTGCAGGTATATATGGTGACGTGCTGCATGTCACATTTATTATATTAATGCAAGACGGTATCATGGCCAGTGATTTATAATAATGACAGCAATTAGTTGTTTCTCATTAACTATTTATAATGAATAAACAGAAAGCAAGAGTGGATCACCAATAAATGTACAAATTATTGACAAATTAATAAATTGAACAATTAATATATGCAGGATGCGGCAGCTCTGTCATGAGCAGTGCTTTGTTTGTGGTAGGTGAGATAGGAGGAAACGACTACAATTATCCATTATTGTTTCAAAGGACAACACTAGATCTAGATGAAGTCCGAACCTTTGTCCCTGATGTAATCAGAACCATCAGTTTAACCATCCATGTACGCATTCTTTTTCTCTTCTCTAAGCATGATCAGTTTCATCTATATTATTATTAAACATGTCATTGGGGGCACATGCAATTATGTGTTATCCTCTGGCCTCTGCGTCAGCAAAAACTATTTTTCTTCATGCTAACATGCTTTATTGACCTTTTTTTTTTTTTTTAAATTTGCCTTATCCTCTGCATCTATGTATATTTTAACCAGCACATCATGGTTTTGAATTTTGAAAGTGATAATTATTTGATAAAAAAGAGTTGGGGTAAAGTATGACTGGATCTTAAATATACAATTATACAGGAATTGATCAGTCATGGAGCAAAAACATTATTGATTCCAAATAATTTCCCGATAGGATGCGTCCCGATGTATCTTACGCAGTTCCAAAGCCAGAAAAATGAAGACTATGACTCCGAAACAGGATGCATCAAGCGCTTAAATGAGTTTTCAATGTACCACAATGCAATGCTTTCAGAGGAGCTTGCAAAGCTCCGACTTCTCTATCCTGATGTGACTATTATCTATGCAGATTACTATGAAGCTTCCATGAACATCTTTCGCAATCCAAAGAAGTTAGGTAAGATTTTGCAATCAAAATCAACAAGTCAATTATTAGATCATCATACTAAAATGTAACATCCTTCTCATTTGTATATTTAAGCCATTTTTTGTGTAGGTTTCAGTTATCCTTTAATGACATGTTGCGGGGCTAAAGGGCCTTACAATTACTCGTCATTCGAATCATGCGGAAAACAGGGTTCTATGGTTTGTTCGAACCCATCAAAGTATGCATCATGGGATGGACTCCACTTGACAGAGGCCGCTTACAAGACGATTGCACATGGAGTGTTACGAGGGTCGTACTCTTCTCCTCCCATAAGTAACACTTGCTCCGATATCATGCATGATACGGCGAGCTTTCTTCTCGATCCCTCCAATGCAATGTAGTGGATGAGATAGACAACATATAAGCAACCATTCTTCAATCCTAATTGTTATTTTGACCCAAATTAATGGCAAATATAAGAAATCTGAACTTCCTTTTCCTTTGTTTGATCGTTAGTGGGACTAGTGATGAGTTATTTAGATTAAAAAAACAGCAATAAAATTTGAATAAATAACTGGTAATGGAATTTGTTGTACTGTCCATAGGAAGATCACTTGTTTTAAAAAAAAAAAAACGATTGGGCTAATTTATATTACAGTTGCCTTTGGATGATGCTTCAGCCCAAATATTTTTTAATTAAGATAGGAACTATTTTTTCATTAAGGCCCAAGTCCAGGTCTATAAAAGATATTTTCATTTTTTTTTTTGAGGAAATTTAAAAAAAAAATTTGACGAAAAGATATTTTCATATTTTGGGCCACATCTTCTTCTTTTTTAAAACAAATATGAGGTGACACCTTTATATTTTATTGCAGGCTATGTTTAACATTGAAGGTAATGTAATTTGATGACCTTCTAATATCGGATCATACATTAGTACCGATATAAGCAAGTTAAATTTGTTAAAACTCTCAAGATGATGAAAAATTCATAGGATTTATATAATTTTCATCTGGTATAGACTCTTGACTTCAATTATGACATCCCTTTAAAGAATTTAAAGGAGATTAATTAATGTTTCCTTTCCAAATTTCCAGAACTTGTATCTTATAATTGATTGAGGCCAATTTATAATATCAGATTTATGATGGATCCATGCTATATACCCAACACATATCCTTATCAAATCTATACATAAATAAAAAAAATCTTTTAATTGAAATTTTTTTTTTTTTTTTTCGCCTCAAGAGTTCAACATACCTAAATAGAACAGTTTTCATTGAAAAACCAAAGCTAGAAATTAACACAACCAAATGCATTTTAATCATAAAAGAAAAACACACCCAAATCCACAAAAATCTAAAAAGCTCCTTCAATCATACCAAAGGATCAGTAGATATAAAACTAGAGAAATGTTCTAGCTCCCGAGTCATCATATCCGAGCGCGTCCCCCAACTAGTTTACTAGCATAAACCTTCCAATTTTGTCTAACTTCCATTTTCAACGCTCATATCTAAGTATTTAAAGTTCTATTTATAATCTTTTACAAGCTACTTTCAAGAATTTAAACTTCTATCTGAAAACATTTAAATTCTAAATCTAGATAGTTATAACTCCTAACTATTTTGTCTTTAAGTCAAAAAAGAAAATATTTTTTTCACCCACTCTTTTTATTTTTTCTGTGATCATTCTTATCTATTTTTCTGACGATATGTGATGAATTTCACAAATCTAAAAATAAGAACGCATTAGATTTTATCTTTCAAAAGATCCATGAAGAAATACTTTTGATGTTATTTTTAAATCATTTGTTTTGTTATTTGAAAATAAAACTCATGAGCACTTTAAATTTTCAAGTTTTTAAACCTCAGTCTACCACCATTTAAATTTTCAAGACTTTGTACATAAGGTTTAAAAACTTTGTACATGAGATAGAAGTGTTATTGTTGAGGTTTATATACTTTGAAGTGATCACATATTGCTTGACTTGACAACATAAGATCCGCACAATCAATATTAGCCAAGAAAAACATACGAATCCATTATTTGGAGTCTGATTTTTTTTTTTTTTTTTTACAATTCCGTTGACTTTGCATCAAAATTCTGAAGAAGAATACTTTTGGCGTTACAATGATTAATAAGTAGATGCTGAATTGATGATGCTTTTGCTTTCTCCTATTGGTCATCAATACAATACGCAGACTTATAATTATTCATTGGAATCGAATGTCCTGCTCCTGCTCTTTTGTAGGTAGGAAAATCCTGCTCACGGAGTCCATCTATCCATCTATTTTATGATTGTTCTGATCTTAACTGTCAAAATTAAAGTATGGAGAGTGTCCTTCCAAAACTCATTACTATTATTATTATATTACTTTTCAATATGAAATCATAAATACAACGCTCTCAATATGTTTGAGATTAAATATAAATGAAAAAATAATTCATTTTAGTAAATTTTAGCCACTTGAGAATGCCACGTGCTCTCCTTGCACACGTTCGTGGAGGTTGTCTTAATTATGTATTCACTCTATTTTTCCCCCAAAAAGTATGTAAATTTTAGCTAGAGTGAAGGCAGTCGTGAATAAAGGATATTAACATTTTCTCAGTTGGTGTTTGTAGAGTTTTTAAATTACTAAAAAAAAAAATTTCGATAACTTCTAATCTTTATTAAATATTGGCTTTACAACAAGTTCCTGGTGTGTACATAGAAGAAGAGAGGAGCGTTTTGCATGAAGGTATATGCCATACATGTCTTATTTTTTTTTTTTGAGTAAAACTAAGATGCTTTTAAGTTCACCAAGTCTCTTTGTGAACTTAACTCTTAAATCTATCAGATTGACCTCAAATTACGAATTCAAACTGTTGAAACTCTTATATCTTATGAGTGATGCATCCACATGTAAAAATTTTAAAATTTCAAATTAATTATGTATAGAGTCAAGTGGTAAAAAATTGTTAAAAAATGAATGCATTAAAATTAATTTATAAACTTTCTACTTTTGACATCTTAATTTAATACTAAATTAATTCGAAAGTTTTGAAGATTTTTATGAGACAATTGATCTGAGGAGAATTGTTATTATTGAACAGTATATGTTTACAAAGTTCCTATCACCTATTTATAATAGAGAAATTTAGATATATATCCATCATAACTTCATCAATTAGATATTTACCCATCAAAATTTTAAAATTAGTTATTTCCCCATCTTAACTCACATAATTTATAAATATCCCCATTTTATAATTCAATCAGTTAAAAATACAAATCAATATTAATTAGAAAATAAAATGACAATTCTACCCCTTTCCTTCTCCCTCTTCTCTTGCACCTCCGTGCCCAGTTTTCTTCCTCTACCCCACATATTTTACTGCTTGAAGAAGAACAAAAGAAAAGAAAATGGAAGATAAATCAGAACTAAGACGTTGAACTGCAAGAGATAAGCATGAGATTATCTAGGGGAATAAGTGATGCCGCCAGATTTCATTTTTGAAATATTTAGTTAAGTTTTGGTGCTTGTAAACATTATGTATTTCATTTTGACCCTCACAAATTATAGTGTACGGTTGATCTTCAATACAATGTAATGTTTGGAGAAGAAACAATTAGTATCAGAATTTTGAAGATTCAAATAATCAAGCAAGCAAAATAACTTATAACATATATGAAAAAATATAAATTTTCTCCCCCTTCAGCACTTTCCTAATGCCTGCTTCTCAATATATTTTCTGATTTCTAAACAAAAAATTCCCCAATTTCATGCCCGATGAAACTGTACGATATGATGGGCATATATCTAAGCTTGAACTACTCATCAACTAAACACTAATTCAAGATAATTATAACAATTGAGATGGAATTGGTGAGAATAATAATGGGAGAGATGAGAAAAAAGATCAATTTGTAAGTCCGTGTCTCATTCTCTGATATTTTTTTAACATATTCGAGAATAAGAACTGCATGAATTTAGTCAATAGTATATATCTCCTGCACTACAACTTTTAGTTCTGATTTATGTGTATTTTATTTTCTTCAATTCTTATTCAAGCAATACAATATGTGGTGTAGGAAAAAAAAACTGGATAAGGAAGGGAGGTGCAGGGGAAGATGGAGAAAGAAATGGGTAGAATTGTCATTTTATTTTCTTATTAATATTGATTTGTGTTTTTAATTAATTGAAGTAAGAAATGAGGATATTTATAATTTAAGTGAATTAGGATGGGGAAATAACTAATTTTAATGTTTTGATGGGTAAATATCTAATTGATGAAGTTATGATGGGTATATATCTAAATTTCTCTTTATAATAAAGGTCTAACGGCTCTTTATTCTACTGTAGCTACATAGTACCGTTGGTACTGTACAATCCTATTTTAGCTTCAATTTAATTTAATTGATCCATGATGGAAGGCTGAGATCAATTCTCTATTTTTAACTTATTATTTTCAACACTCCTCCTCAAGCTAGGAATGTAAATATCGTACAATCCTAACTTGCTTAAAATATTCTCGAATTGCTTCGAATCTAATCCTTTGGTGAAGACATCCGCTAATTGATCTTCGCTTCTAACAATTGATGTCTCTATTTCTTTGGTTTGCACTTTCTCTCGAATAAAATGGCAATCAACTTCTATATGTTTTGTTCTTTCATGAAACACCGGATTCAAAGCGATATGTCGAGCGGAGTTATTATCACAATACATTTTCATTGGTTGATCACTTTCAACACCCATATCCTTGAGTAGTTGCTTGATCCATATTAGTTCACTTGCGGTAGATGCCATGGCTCGATATTCCGCTTCTGCACTTGAGTGAGCCACGACACCTTGTTTCTTACTTTTCCATGTGACTAGGTTTCCGCCTACAAATGTGCAAAAGCCGGTGGTAGATTTTCTATCAAAGCTACCAGCCCAATCTGCATCAGAATAGTCACATATTGTATTAGATTTGTTGTTAGTCATAAGTATACCTTTCTCGGGATTTTGGTTTAGATATATCAAAATTCTATTTGCGGCTTCTAGGTGAGATGCTCTAGGTGAATGCATGAATTTACTAATTTGGCTTATCGGAAAAGAAATATCCGGTCTAGTTACCGTAAGATTGATTAATTTTCCTACTAGTCTTTGAAAATTGTTTATATCATCTAAGGGTTCACCATCCTCGGTATTTAATTTATATTTGCTATCAATTGGTGTAGAAATTGGCTTACAACCCAACTTGCCGGTTTCTTTTAATAAATCTAGTGTGTATTTTCGTTGTAAAATAAATAATTTGTGTGAAAAAGCTATTTCTATCCTTAGAAAATATTTTAAGTATCCTAAATCTTTAATATCAAAATTTTCTTTTAATTGAAATTTTATTTTCCTAATTTCTTCTAAATTATTTCCAGTGATTATAAGGTCATATACATAAGCTAATACAATGATTATATTTTTCTCTTCTATTTTGGTGAACAATGAATGATCGGCACTACTAATGCTAAAATTAAAAAAAAAAAAATATGAGTTAAGTTTTCTGTACCATGCCCGAGGAGATTGCTTCAATCCGTAAATTGACTTATTTAACCTACAAACTAGATTAGATTCGTTCTCCAATTTATAACCGGGTGGTAGGTTCATATAAATCTCTTCTTCAAGTGTTCCTCGAAGAAATGCATTTTTTACATCCATTTGGTATAGGTTCCAATTATTATTTACCGCTATAGAAAATAAAATTCTAACGGTATTCATTTTGGCCATCGGTGCAAATATTTCATTATAATCAATACCATAGGTTTGAATATACCATTTTGCTACTAATCTAGCTTTATACTGTTCTATGGTACCATCACTATTATATTTAATTTTGTATATCCATTTACATCCTATGGTTTTTTTATTTTTTAGTAATTGTACGATTACCCATGTATCATTTTTTTCTAATGCTCTTAATTCTTCTCTCATGGCATTATACCATACCGGTTTGGTTATTGCCTCTTGATAATTATTAGGCTCCTCTTCTTTGTGAATAGAAGTAAGAAATGCATTATACTTGGTTGAGGATGAACCATATTTTGTGAACAAAAATATAATTTTTTTAAAAAGAGTATTATAAATGTATTATACTCTTTTTAAATGTATTATAAATGTATTATACTCTTTTTAAATGTATTATAAATGTATTAGAAACTCTACTACATCCCAACAATTATATTAGCAAATAACACATCAGATTAGCAATCTAAAAACAATTACGTAGATGCTCTAAAACAGATTTCTCTGCACATGCAACTTATAGATTATAGCATTTTAGATTTCTCTGCACATGCAACTTATAGATTATAGCACGATTCAAGAATGCGATAGTCATGTCTAATATTGTAACCGACAAAGGTGATTCGAATATTAGATAACAAAAGAGCTAGAGCAGCAGGAATGTGTTTGAAATGGATCATCTGATCAGAACATGTTGGCCAATGGATATCTGTACAAATATTACGTATATTTGGAGATCTACATTTAACTACAAAAGAACTATTACTTATAATTGAATCATTTTATAATTTTTCTAATGCAAGGTAGAGATAAGGAATATCAGATTTGTTATGAATCCATACTATCCAACAGACATATATCCATTTCAAATTTGTATAGAAATAAATAATCTTTTACCTTAATTTATTTCATTATTTTTTTTTTCAGATTTCCGGATTAATTCCTGAGTTGAACAACTTTCAATTTAAAATCAAAACTAGAAACACATCCAAATCCATAAAATCTAAATAACAACTGAATCTAAAGTTCCTTTTATCATAGCAAAGGATCAGTAGATATGAAACTATACAAAACTATATCCTTGACCTTGCCTTTGTGAATCAAATACTTCCTCAAAACACCATCTTTTGTAAACCCAGACTTCTCTAAAACCCTTTGTGATCTCACATTCTCCAAATTAACCAATGCTTCAATTCTCTCTATATCCTTGAAGTCTTCAAAAATTGTTCTCATCACCAACTGTACTGCTTTTGTTACAATTCCCTTTCCCCAGTACTGTGTTGCCAACATGTAACCTAGTTCACCGCGGCACTGGGCCTCGCCTCTACGGGGTGTCACCTATTAATTGAAATGATTATATGTTAAACAAATTATATATTATGTCATTGTTTGCTTAATTTTATCTTCATGTTTTGGTACAGATGGCCTAATTGAAATGTTATATATTATATTAGTGGCAGTATATCTTATATAGTGGTGCTCTTCTGAATATCCGACGCAACTCAGTATTTTAAATCAACATTTACATTTTTAACTTGAAGGCTTGAATATTATGCATGTCTTGAATATTAGCAGCAGCAGCAGTCTTAGATAAATACATGTACAATATACATGTTCTTTAGAAATGAGAAAAATGACTTAAAAAAATTAATACAAATGATTTATAATAGAAAGACACATATCGAATTTCTTAGAGCACTAATAAACATCTGTCTGAAAGAGATGTAATTTTAATTAAATAAATCAAATATAAAAATTGGCAGTCTTTCTAATAAATCAAATTATATAGTATCAAATATTTCCGAATCTTAAATGAAATCATTTATTACCTATCAGACATTCTCAAATCTTGATATTTACTAATTAGTCAATTCATGTACAACAAATTATATAAAATAAATTAGTCTTAATATAAACTCGACAATTAATATAACTGTCTCAAAAAAAAAACCAAGAACCGGCCAATTATGGACCGGTTCTAATAAAAAATAAGGATCGGTCAATAATTAGTTGGTTTGGGCATTTTTATTAATAACCAGCTTCTCTGATCAAGTTTGACAATTTAATAAAAATCACGGTTTTAAGAACTGTCATAGCATACAGGTGATTATCAGATATGCACACTTAAAGCTTGCTTATAATTTTTGAATTTATAAGATAACTAGAACAGGCTAATCGATTTTGGATTGAATCATAAAATGGTTAATTCAATGTTAAACTAAATGAAATTCCATGTCATTGGTACCAAAGGAAATGATGCCGGTTCAATAAAATTACAAAATAATGATAAAAAAAAAAAAAATCTGTTTCAATTTAGGTATGATGATACATTGTCACAATATAGGTGTTAATGTTTAACACATTCTTATTTCAAATAAAATAAACAGATTAAGTGATATGTGCCTATTTCTAATTTGGAATAAAATATGTGACTGATAATCTTCAACACACTTTATTCTCACTAAATAACATTTAACACTCTCATTTAACTATATTCTCTATATACAAGTTTCTAATTCATATGACATCTTAACTTCAACATAGAAAACTACAGACTACAAATAGTAATTTCAACATAGAAAACCAGAAAACATTAATTTCAACTGACACAAATATTGTTCCATTCTATGCCCTTCTTGACACTCGGAATAGAGTCATATAATTAATTAAACTACCAAAAATAATCACAATTCTCTTATTATTATTATTATTATTTTTTTTGGAAATAAGGCATAAAGCCTGTCTCATATAGAAACAAAGAAAAGTTTTACAAAGTTCCTAACACAAAGCAGCAAGGGAGATAACCTAAATACACAGAATTGGGCATATCCCAGCTTAAGCCACACAGGCTCCAAAATAACATCTAGAGTAGCAAGCATAAAAGATAAGATAGAGCTAGGATATAAACTGGCATATCACAAAACAACCACACAGGGCGCAAAACATCAGAAGTTCCAAATAACTAAGTAACAGCATTAATATCTATATAATCAGCTTAGAACGCCAGTTTATGAAGTGGATTCCTCCTCAGTAGAAGATCTCAGTTGTCCAGCAGCCTCTGAGTTCAACTCCCGCAGAGGTATGTCCTGCATATTCTGAGGCATCCATTGTGCTCTTGCTCTACTGGCTTCACCTTCCAGATTCCCTGTCCAGTAAACAATCAAATGAGTTATATTGAACACAATAGATCGAACAGAATCTGAAATTACCTGATTGAAACAGACATTATTGCATAGACCAAAAATCATGTTCAATCTCCCATTCCATATGTTTTAGAAATCATGTTCAATCTCCCTCACCTCAGCAACTTGTTACGTGCTGAATTCAACTCTTTTACAACATCATTCATTGCAATGCGCTCTTTTGATAACTCCTTGGAGCACTGTAATCCGCATCGAATCACTGAAACCAAGCATTCTTGAGAGTTTTCTGGTACCACTATATTCTCATTCCCCTGATCTGTTGAGAACAATTTGGTATCAATAATGTCCATAACTTGGGCTAGAAATGCTGTCTCGACATGCTTGTGAAGACTCAAACCGTCTCCAAATCTTTCATCAGTGGGGCTAATTCCAGTGAACATTTATAGTAGAAGAATGCCGTAGCTATACACGTCTCCTTGTGTGGATGTCTGACCGCCCATTCCATATTCTAAGCAGTGAAAAATATAAAGAGCAGAAGTTGTTAATAGTCATATATAGATGAAAGATGTAATACTGCAGGAAATAATATTTTTTCATGAGCAGAGTTATTAAGCTTTGTACCTGGAGGAATATAGCCAATAGAACCCTTGATTCCACTGGTACTTGTTATTGACTGAGCAGGCACGATATCAGATCGAGCTAGAAACCGGGCTAACCCGAAATCACCCACATGTGCAGTCATGTCATCATCTAAAAGCACATTGCAGGGTTTAAGATCACAATGTATAAGTGGCATTGGCTTGTGATCATGGAGATAGTCCAATGCCTTGGCAATATCGATTGCTATGTTCATCCTTTGCAACAGGGTGAGGCTTTTGGGTGGCCGATCGTCACGCGTAATTTGATGTAACCATGTTTCCAAGCTACCATTAGGCATGAACTCAAAAATCAATGCCTTAAAATCGTTACCTCGATGATCTATGCTGGAACACACACTGAGGATCTTGATAAGATTTCGGTGTCTGACATTTTTTAAGGCCTCGCATTCTGATAAAAAGCTTCTAATAGCACCATGTTGCTCGAGGTTTAGTACCTTAACAGCAACAGTGTTGGCACTTCCTAGACTCATAGAAGCTTTATACACCACTCCGAAAGTACAACTTCCAATTAGATTCTCTACAGAGAAATTGTTAGTAGCTTTAAGAAGGTCATTATAGGACACTTTCTTATATTCCCATGACATGGCCATAATGCCTTGAGGAACTTTTTCGGATCTCCTTCTCCAATAACAACTAGCTACAAAACATATTATAATGCTTATGCACAACAATCCACTACATATGCAAACAAGTATTATCTTGATACTTTCGGAATGATGCTTTTTTTCGGGCGAATCAACAATACATTTTGGCAGATGGTTATCAGGTAATCCGCCACAAAGTTTAGGGTTTCCTCTTACATCAATGGCAGTCACATTCTTAAAAATACCTTCTGTTGGTAGTTCTCCTTGAAAATCATTGAAAGAAATGTTTAAACTTTCAAGTTTCATTTCACTAATAAAAGAAGGTATTATACCAGAGAAATTATTGTTCGAGAGATCAAGATCTTGCAACCCCCTTAAATTGCTTAAAGAGGAGGGAATGAGCCCTTGGAGTGAGTTCCCTTCTAGATGAAGGATTTGTAGCAGCTGACAACCGTCAATAGTGTTAGGAACTTGACCGGATAAATTGTTATACGACAAGTCAATTTGTTCTAAATTATTTAACTCACCGATTTCTGATGGTATTGACCCATTTAGATAATTTTGTGACAAGCTTAGGCGAATAGAAAGAGAATGAATATTCATGATTTCTCTTGGAATGTAACCTATCAATTTGTTGCTTGAAATATCCAAGATCTCCAAAGATTGTATGTTACCCAAAGACGGCGGTATACGCCCTTCAAATGCATTATTGTTAAGATAGAGCTGAATCATTTCAATAAGGTTTCCAAAAGTTGATGGAATTTCACTGGATATCATGTTGTTCGAGATATCGAAGTGTTGCAGGTTCTGAAGATTCCCAATTTCTTTTGGGATTTTTCCACTAAGGAGTGTTTCATCAAGATCGAGAGCTATTAGATTAGTCAGCATTTCAAATTCTGCAGGAATAGATCCTAAAATTGGATTCCCAGATAATAATAGAACAGTAAGACTGGTAATGTTTGCTAAAGAATGAGGTATGACGCCTTGGAGTTGGTTATAACCAACAAGTAGATATTGCAGATTTGTACAATTGATCAAAGCATGAATAAAACTCCAATCACTAGATGTCTTCGCCACTAGTTGATTCACACTAACTTGAAGCGCATTAAGTTGTTGCAATGTTCCTAAGCTGGAAGGTATTACACCGGTGAAATTGTTGAAACTAACATCAATGGTTTTCAGAGTAGTGCAATTGGACAAAGAAGATGGAATTTGCCCTTTAAATTGATTTTGATAAATGTCTATTAGTTCTAAGGTCTGGAATACATCACAGATATCAGGAGGAAGAACTCCTTCGAGATAATTGGCGGCGAGATCAAACTCAATTAAGTTGGACAGATTGTATAAAGAACTAGGTACTGTGCCGGAAATTTGATTATAGCTGATATGAAGTTTCTGAAGCGACTTAAGTTGACCAAGCGAATCTGGAATGTAACCCGTAAAGCTATTTGATAGAAGAGAAAGATGCAATAGGTTAGTAAGATTTCCTAAGTTGGGTGGTATGATTCCGGTGAAATTATTGCTAGACAAGGATAGAGAATTGAGTTGCGGTAGGTTACCAAATCCAGGAGGTATGCCTCCGGCAAGAATATTATTGTCTAGAGAAATGACCAGAAGATTCCAACATTGCCCGAGAGTTGAAGGTATGGTTCCTCCGAGATTATTACTACTCAGAGACAGAAATTCTATATTGGAACAATTATTACCGAGGGCAGAGGGAATGCTTCCATGGAGAGAATTTATGCTGAGGTTGAGGTACCGCAATCTGCTCAATCGGCCGAGTTCCTCCGGGATGTTCCCAGAAAGGCTGTTGTCAGCAAGGTTCAAGCTCTGAAGAAAGGTGAGGTTACCCAAAGAAGGAGATATCTGGCCGGCCAGTTGGAAGGAATTGAGAGCGAGACCAGTGACTCTGTCAGGATGGCGACGGCCACAACTGATGCCTGGCCAATGACAGTGGTGGAGCGAGGTGTTCCATGATGATAATGTGCCAGAGGAGTAGCTCCAGATGAGAGACTTGAAGGAGATAAGGGCGAGAAGATCGGTTTCTGTTGCATTGGTAGTGATAGTGGTAGTGGCTGCTGCGTTTGAAGGAGTAAAGAAGCAGAGAGAGATTAGTGAGATTGAGATTAGGAGGAGGATGTTAGAAAGAGTAGTAGTGCCAGTGGTGATGAGAAAGAGATGAGATCCAGAAGCCATCTCTTTGATTTCTTAATGGCGCCTTTGTGTGTGTGTGTGTCTCTCTCTCGCGCTATCTATATATAGCACATCGGAAAGGTTTCTAACGGCCTGTTGCTGTGAGCCAGCATGTTTCGCAGCTATTAATTTTTTTTTTTTGGTAACTGTTCAAATTTTTCTGCACCCCTCAAATTTTTAAGGATAAAAGAAAAACAGCATAGTAAGCTACTAAGCGAAGTTTGAAATTTTGTCCATGACTTGACTCGGCCAAATTTCCTGATATGAAGATGGAGCTCTGGCAGAATTTCTGTTAACTCTTACATCTTGAAGAATCACACTAGATTCCCGGATATGAAATTTTGTCCGTGCTCTTGGGTTTGGAAGAAGCACTAGAGCTGATGCCAGAGGATCCAGTACACAGGCTTGGATTTGGAGAAGCACAGATGATTGAATTCGCTTGCTAGCTCTCAAAATTAGGTTCTAACTGCTTTTGTGTAATGGGTGTATTAGCTAAAACTTTTAGTTTATGTCTGATTTTGTTTAATACCTGCCTTGATCAAACACTAAGGTCGTCCTAGTTTGTTGCTTAACTGTAGAATTAGGCTGTGAAAACTCTAGCTAATTCTTCTGATATTCGATATTTTTGTAACAAGAGAAACACCAGATGATTGGTGTTTTTCAGGGGCGACATCATGTATACCACCTCTTGTACAACCTTCTAATAAACCGAAACGGTACGGCTAAAACTAATTAATGTATTCCAAATCAATTGCAAACCGCTGTCCATAACAAGAAAATAAAAAAAAAACAATTAGTACAAATAGTAGAAGAAGAGTTCAAGAGTACATTGAACCCGCCCCCCCCCCCAATATAATTTTATTTTTAAATTCCAGATAGCCCGAATCAACAACACATACAAAAATCTGTGCATAATAATATTGTCACAATTCTTTAAAATAATTATATTTTGAATATTTGCACATACATGCAAGAAGAACTTTTTATTAATCGTTAAGTTTTCACTTTTAGGAAGTATTTTTGGTTGAGTACTTTCAGGAAATTTGAGCGTGTACGTACATACCTAACGGTCAAATAGTTAATTTGAATTCTGGTTATTTTGTCTGAATATTGCTATTTATTTCTCGTTTGAATTAATGTCATCTTTTGGTGTTATAGTTGATTGGTTTCTTGTGGTATATACTATTAATTAAATAATCTGATACAATTATGTGGATCGAATTAATGCCAACTCAAAATATCAGTTGACTAAATGTTGAGAATTTGTTTCATTTTTATTACCGTCGCTTTCTCTCTTGCACATTTTTTCTACTGATTGCACATTTTTTCCACTGATTGTTGAGCTTCGATAATGCATCATCACTGAATGAATGGATATTATTACTTAATTAACCAAAAAATCTATTATTTACCTTTAGGTATTCAACCTCTACAATTTCTGAAACTAAAAATATAATTCTGACGAATATTACTTCCATAGTATATATATTTGATATTTTTAAGAAGTTTGGACCAAATTAAAAGTCACGCGTCCTTCATTTTTAATCAAACATTTAATTTTTTTTTACTTTTCAGTTCTGACATTTTTTCATGGATGACCACTACTTAAATCCAAAATTTACTAAAATATCATGTACAATATATCAAAATAATAAAGAAAACATTTGTAATTTTATATATTTTTTTTTCAATAATAGGTTTACAATTTTCAAATAAAATATAGATATACCTTTGGAATTATTAAAGAAGCAAAGAAAAAGCCTAATCTGATTCACCTCCTCAGTATTTCTGATGAAAATAGCTAGAAAGCATAAAGTTCTAGTTTATCTTTATGCTATTTACCGATTTTTTTTAATATTCCTCAAAAATTACAAAATTACAAACTTGCCCCCTATTTTTTTTTAAATGCCCAGACCACCAGAAATTCTAGCAGTCCTATTAATTCCTGATATTTTTTTAATTCTCAAAATAAAATACTAAACTAAATTTTCAAAATGAACTTTTTTTAATAGCATACCCTATAGATCAGAATATTAGAAATACTAAACTAAATTTCAAAATGAAAACATTTGTACTAAAAAAAATATATTATGGATGTAGAAAGATAATCGATCCATATTTTTTATTTTGATGTGACAAAAAAAAAGTTGACATTAACAGAAATATTTATTAAAATTCTACTATATATGGACGTAGAAAGATAATCGATCTTTACCATTCAAACGGAGATATAGCATAGAGTACAAACGGATTTTACTCTATAGAGTACCATAGTCGGTCTATATATATATAGGAGTGTAAGGACAGACAAATAAAAGTAAAAGGCCTGCTGGACGAGTATGCCCTTCACGCCCGTCTACCTCGAGACGACATTCTTCACATATTCTTTGTCCTTTGTGTTCAACCGGCACTACTACAAAAACACAGTTTGTACACAGACGAAAAATGATAGAGCTACAAGGATTTGAAATCGTGTGCATATATGGGGTGTAGGAATGTGCAACCATTTACACACGGATAATTATCCGTGTACGATTATACTATTCTACACGGATTATTCATAAAAACCCGTGTGGAAAACCTCCCACAGTACATCTCATTACAAGAGACCTACACGGATTTTTAACATAATATCCATGCAGGAATACTCTTCCTACACGGATATTAACTAAATATCTGTGTAGCTAACCTTCCTACACGGATATTAATTAAACAATCCGTGTAGGAAGGAATTCCTACCCGGATATTTAATTAATATCCGTGTATGACGAGTATTCCTACACGGATATTAAGTTAAAAAATCATGTAGGAAGGTTATGAATTACTAATATTTTATTCTTATCTCTTCCTACATGGAGTTTATTTAAATATCCGTGTAGGATTGTCCTATTTTTTTTTTGTTTTTTTTCTTGGCTAGCCTCCACTTTTGCTAGCCAATAATATATATTTCAGATTGAATATACATAGTCTTTTACAAAAATAAATACATAATATTTTGCAAAAATAAATAGATAGCATTTTGTATATACATATAGCATTTTGCAACATATATATATACATAGCCTTTTATACATGCAATCCCATATAATTCAACATATAACATATACTCAAGATCCAATACAATGTTTGTATATGTCCTCACCACTTAGTTGGGCTCATGTTGTCAAAACTCATGATTATGATCTAGTTTGGACCGAAATTTCATACATACTAAAACGTATTAGATCGAACATATCAAAAAAGGAGTGTGCATGTGATCCATGACATGATGGCTCTTGGTTAAAGGTCTCCAACAACATTGCATCTCCAATTAAAAAAAAACAAGGATCAACATATAATATATGTGCATACATGTATAATAGAGAATAAAAATTCTCAGTTAAAATTTTCGTTCAAAATTATAAGAAAATATTTATACAAAAAATTAATTGAATCTGTATAGCTTTTATACAAACCACTAAAAATTTATTTCGTAAAAAAAAAATTAAACATATAAGAACCCGAAATTTTTGCATTTTGGTGAATTTTTGCATTTTGGTCCATGTCAGTTCTAGATCTGGTAACAACATAGAAGGGGGTGAATATCTTTGCATTTTGGTTAAGTAGAAGTGGTGCTTAAGAGGACAGCACCGGCACCAGAACCCTAAGAGAGAGTGGCGAAGAGGACAACAACCAACAGTGACGAAGAAGACAACAATCAACCAAAACCCTAAGAAAAAAAATTTCTTCAATAACCCAGCAATGATAAAGAAAAATATATATATACACAGAAATACAAACTTCGAAGATCTCAAATCCCTCCTTATGCACAGAAATCAAACCAACATTCAATACAGAGAGAGAGAGAGAGAGTAATATTGATCAAAACGGCGCTGGAAGAGAAGCCTTTTATTTCATGAAAACCCTACTAAGCCTTTCCTACATAGATATTTAACTATAAATTCGTGTAGGTCTGTCAACATATCTACACGGCTATTTAAATAAAAAACCGTGTACAAAAGATCTTCCTACACAGATATTTAAAAAATATCCGTGTAGCTCTCTCAACAATCCCACACGGATATTTAATAAAAAATCAGTGTACAAAAGCTTCATTTCCACATGGTTTTTCCCCACATAATTGTACATTGATTTTTAAATTAATATCCATGCAGGATTCTTACAGATATTTTGAGCATTGGAAAAATCATATTTCGTACACGATTTTATATAAAATAGAGGAAATTCGTGTATAAGGTATAGTGTAGGAAGTGTTTTTTTGTAGTAGTGCGATACTTCTCTAGCTTATCCCCGAGTATAACATACATGCCGGAGTATATCCATTACACCGCAACAGGGATTAACGTACCAAGTACCTTGGCAGACACAGTAAATCCCATGGCAGAGTATAACTAATATGGAGAATAAGATACACTAATTTCCTATAAGAAAATATATCTATGTTATGTTATAAGATGAGATATAGAAATTGTGATGGTGCAACTTGTTCTGGAGTATTATGAGAGTGGAGATTTTATGTTGTATATATAAATGGAAGTATGATTAACCCATCACATCACTCATGTGATATACGTTTTGTATTTTTAAGATAAAAGTCTAAACCTGATGCATGGATATTTCTTTTTTTAAAGCAGTGAAAACATAATTTTTGGTTCAAGATAAACAGCTCTGGTTTCTGCATATATATGGTTTAGATTACTCACCATGCACCTAACATGCCGAATATATTATTTCTAGTATATTCAAACTCGAAAGTAGCATCCATTTCTTAAAATCTAAAAACCTACAGGACATGCAGACTAGGTTTGTGTGCCACTTAGGAGTGACATGTAGACTAGATATCGTACGATCAAAGAGGCATACAGATCTTAGTCAAGAGGTAAAAAAATAGTGAACCGGGTTTACATAACTAACTAGGTTCAAGTTCACTAGCTAATTTGATACTAGATAAAAAATAATATTCTGACTTATAATTTTCAATGTTCTAATTTCTAATTCTAATTATCAATCAGAATTTAAAAGATTTATTCTAATTTAATCCAAAATTTAACTCAAATTATAAATCAGAATTTCAGAAGAGAGCAAAAATATTTCTAGTGGAGGACAAACTCGGTTCGGACCTATATATTTCTATAAAAATTCAAAATCCAAAAAGAGACAACTGTCCCTACCAGATACATGTGGGTCCGACCCTAGAGGCATGCATGTACGTACGCAAATCTACGGTGCAGGTCATTAGGGGAGACACGGGGACTAGGTCTACGTGTCACTTTGCAATATTACTTAAATACAAAGTGTCGAGAATCAGAAACTTTAATTGAGTTTTTAAGGCATCAAAGGATTTTTTTTTTTTTTTAAGAGAATGGTAGCATTTGGGTTACACCTGAGAAACCTTGTAGTCTCGTCACGACCTTCTGGATTGTGATTATAATAAGAAATTACATTTGACTATCAAAAGTTGTGCCTGTTTAAGAACTAGTTTTTGGTTTAGTGGCAAAAGTACATAGTTTCTATATATGTGGAAGGTCATGTGTTCGAAATTCAGATGAGAAAAATCTTTTGTTATAATAATAAGAATATTAAATAGTTGGGTGACTTGACCTCCAACTTTACTCAAAAAAAAAAAAGTTGCGCGTGTTTGAAGTTTGAATTTTCATTTGCATTTTTTTGTTGATTTTCTTTAGCTTACAAACTAACTTCCTTTGTCAACATAAATTATTTCCAAAAAAAAATAGTTGTAAAAAAATTAATATGCTGATTGAATAAAATAAAAGTGTTTTTTTTTTCTTTTATTTCTATTTTGGTTGATCATATTACTTTCTTTTTATTTAGCATATTACTTAATATTTCTATTTTAATTTTAATTTTGAACAACTAACAAGAACAGAGAATATTACATATCATTTTAAATAATTAATGATAAATATTAGTACATAACGTTTTTAATTACGACAAATAATACATAAAAAAAATTAATTCAAAATAAAAGAAAATAAAAAAAAAACACCGTGAGTCTACGTGTCTGCCCAGAACATCTACATTCAAGGAGATGTTTGGCAAAATTAGTGAACGGAAAAAAGCAAAACAAAAAACTATTGTTTGGAACTAATGCAAATTATTCAATTTATTTCTTGCCAGTAAATGCAGTTTATCTCAAGTCGGGACGTTTGATGTAAATTTATAAAGTTAAGACATGTAAGTCATTTCAGATATGATATAATATAATATAGAACCCATACACTACATTATATAATTACATATAATACAACAGGGGCGGATCTATACTATGCCCAAGGGGTGCTAAGCTATCCTATAATTTTGAAATTTTTAATCACGTAGGTTGAAATTTAATTGATTTTATATTTTTTTGAAATTTTTATATAGTTTATCCTCCCTCATAAAATGTTAGATGTGTACTTGTAATCTAGTATTAGGAGATCTTGGGTTCAAATTCCACTAGTTACAAATTAATAATTATGTATTTTAAATTTTAGTCACCCTAACTAAATTTTCTAGTTCCGTCCCTGAATAACAATCAGCTTGGTATCAGCTCATGGCATTAGTTGGTATAGCAGAGCTATGCCGACTGGTACCGAATGCTCAACCTCTGCAGCAACACATGGTACAGGATCATAAATACCGTACTGGAGAAGGCCTTTGTATTTCGGATGGCTCATTCAAAGAACCAAACCATGGGGTAGCAGCATATGTACTTAAAAGGTATGGATCGGATACTGGTACAATATGAGCTTCGGTACCAGCAATGCTTCTCACCATTTCACATGGAGGCAGTTGAGATATGTTTTTGCATGAGAATTTGGCAGTCATTCATTTTCTAATTAGGGTAGTTGAGATCTGCTGCAAGACGGTGACACTGCTGTCCTCACGAGATGTACCAGTAAGTAGTGATTGGCGTGTTCATGGTGAAATCATGGAAATGTGGGGACTATTGGGGAAATTTCAGCGATTTAGTTGCCGATATGTCACTCAGGAAGAGACTAGTATTGCCCACAAATTAGCAAATTTGGGTAGAGGTTTACAGTTGGATTACGAGGGATACTACTTCCCGATGTTTAATGATGTATGATTCCCCTAATGTACTATGTTTAATGTTTAATGAAAGGCCTAAGGGCATATTTCGCAAAATAAATAAATAAATAATGATCAGCTCATCAGAAGACAAATAATAACAATAAAAGGTAACAAATTTAAAAATAATAACGAAGGTCAAATCATTAGAACGTGTTATGAGAATCATGTACAATGGCACATTAGAGCGACGACAACTCTACCGGGCCGCCTCTTCTTGCCTTAGATTAGGCACTTTCTGGCAAACCATCTCCCATATATGATTCACTGCACCATCTCTTGGCACCAGGCCCACCCCACCCGGAAAACCGTTATCATACTCAAAATTACTCTGCACCTTGACCATATAGTTGTTTTGTAATGCTTCTAAGATAAGTCACCAAATAGTTGTTTTGTAATGCTCGACTCCGACACGAAAAGGGCAAATTGGGAATAATCAATGATTCCCTTGAATGGAATGTAGAGGCTTGCGATTGCATTGAAGAGGCGGCAAGAGGTGGGGGTCACTGGCCGGGTGAAGGTCAAACTGGGATGAGCGCATGCCTTAGATTATCACATCTGGTTCATTTTCTAGTATGTACTATAGTTTTTCCCTGTAAAATCAACAGATCAAGGTTTTTAGCAAATAAAGTCCAATGATGTATGGAAATCTGGTACACCATGTCCCTAGATCTGGTCAGGTGAGAATTTCATGTATACCTCTCATAAATCTTGAAATTACATTTTACCCTCTAAATTCATAATATCATATTTACCCTTCTAAATTTCAAAAACTCACAAATTTATCTAATTTATTGACTTTTCTATTAAAACTCATTTTAAATTTATAAATACCCATTTTACCCTTTATATAAAAAAATATGTACTATGTGTAAGAAAAATGCTGTCTTCTATTAAAAATCACAAATATTATGTATTCTTGTGTAAAAATATTTCTCCCTATACACATATACTGATTCAAAGTTATATATGAATCTAAGACAGCTATAGTTCTACTGCATTAGATACCCACACTAATCTATTTCCCTAATCAAGATTAAACTGACACTGTTTCCGCACACCAGCAAATTAACAGAAACATCAATTGTGACCCACACATTTGATCTCTTAATTGTACCATACCAAACAGTGTCAACAATATTACCAATGAAAAACTTAAAAACAGAACTCAAAAATTAGATTTTAGATCGCGACCGTTCGATTCAAATCCGAGATTATCTATTCAGAAGTAGAGCGCACATATCTCGAGACGAATTCGAAAAACCGAGACGATCCCGAGCAACGGATTCGAATTGGAGGATCTCGATTCAAAACCAAAAAATAGTTTACTTTAGGATATCCGGACCCGGGTTTACAGAGATGACAGACAAGGCGACAAAAATGGGGGTCAAGAATTTAACAGCGCTGTTTTGGCTTCATGCAGCGCACTGCTTCATTGCTAGTATCACTGCGGTACGAATAACACATTTGGATGTCTATTTGGATTAGAAGGATCTGCTTTGAGATATGTGTCAGATTAAATCGAACGATACAAATCTCTACCGGTACTCCGGTAGAGTACCGCACGGATATGAAGAAAAAATGGATATACATTTTTTAATAATATTTAGAGAAATACATGATGAAGAAAATAAAATAAGTATAGGCATTTATTGGCTTATTATATATAAATTTTAGTTCATTTATTTTTTGTAACACTTTTAAGTTTTTTTTTGGGTGCATTTCAGGACTTAGTTTTAATTTATTGAATGCTGAATCACACATATATAATTGGAGTGAAATATATTGATTGGATCACTAGGGGTGAAAAATGGTGTATCCGATCCGTATTCAATCCGTATTCAAAATTTTAGATGTGGAAATTTGATATCCGAATATCTGTGTGGATAAGAATAATGATATAATTTTACGTTTCAATTATCTGTATCCGAATAGTAGATATAAACCATATATTTTAATATATATTATGAAAAATTTATGTTATTCACTATTATAATTAGATAAATATTATAAATTTAATATTTTTTTATATTATTTGAATAAATATCTGATTTAATTCGAACCCATATCCGTATCCATTTGATATGTGTAATATTCAATCCGTATCTATATGCCAAAAAAAAAAGGAATATGGATATGAGATAGGAGTAGGTCCGATGGGCATCGGACCTACTTTTAGGTTCAATTAGCTCTAACACCGTACGATTATCACTGAGATTGGTGTGCACGGAAAAGATAGGTCCGATGGACATCGGACCTACTCTCAATTGTATGGATATACCACTATCCGCTCCGTTTCACTCAACACACATATATTTTAGTTCACACATTTATTGAATGTTGGATCACACATAAATTTAAGTGCACTACTTCACCCAATATATTAGCTTTCTAATTTGTAGGCCCAATGGGCCATAAAATATGCAACACCAACATATGTTGACCTGAGCAGTATTTCTTGGACGTGCAATCTCGGTAGTTGACTTCAATTATTTTTTCTTGTTTTGACCATTCTTCAGTCATGTTAGGTGGTGAATTATTTTAAACCAGACATCAGGGCAGCTTAAATTGAACCAAAAATTTTACTCTCTGTTTTGAACAGATTCATGCTCCAAGTTTTAGACTTTCATGTTAAAAAATTCAAAACGTATCTCTTGGGTTAATCATATATCCTCCTATATATACACAACACATGTTCTCTCCTCATTCATCTCTCCAAAACCAAGTTAATTGCACCATTACAATTTCTATATCTCCTCATATATCTTTTTCTCTATATTAGTTTCTCAGCCATGGGATTTACTGTGTCTGACGAGGTTCTTGGCACGTTGATCCCTGTTGCGGTGTATTGGATCTACTCCGGCATATTTGTTATCCTCGGGGATAAGTTAGAGAAGTATCGATTGCACACGAAGGCTGAGGAAGATACAAAGAATGTTGTTTCCAAGTTAACGGTCATGAAGGGCGTATTCGTCCAACAGGCATTTCAGATCGCCATCTCGATGCTGTTATTTACTGTAATATATAGTTTTTTTTACATTAGATGTTAATTATACCTGCTACATTATCATTACATTCCATTTAATTTGAAAAATATGAAGATTTTTACATTTTACATAACATTAGAAATTAATTCAAATTTTTTTAATGAATGAATAATTAATTTCCACAGTTAAATTCAAATTTTGGGAACTTTTTATTAATGTTTTGACATGTAACTACAGCTAATAAAGGATGAAACCGGTGCGCCGAAACCCAATCCACCTCTGTACATCATCGTCGTTCAATTCGTCATTGCCATGTTCGTCCTCGATACATGGCAATACTTCATGCACCGTTACATGCACCTCAACAAGTTTTTGTACAAGCACATCCACTCCAAGCACCATACCTTGGTCGTACCATACGCCTTCGGTGCACTCTACAACCATCCTTTGGAAGGACTATTGTTGGATACTATAGGCGGGGCTCTTGCCTTCCTGGCCAGTGGTATGACGCCACGTGTTGGGGTCTTCTTCTTCTCCTTTGCAACTATTAAAACTGTCGATGATCACTGTGGTGTATGGTTGCCTACTAACATCCTTCATATATTCTTCGCAAACAACAGTGCGTATCATGACGTGCACCACCAGTTGTATGGGACCAAGTACAACTTCTCGCAACCGTTCTTCGTGACGTGGGACAAAATCATGGGGACTTACATGCCGTACTCATTGGAGAAGAGAAAGGAGGGAGGATTTGAAGCAAGGCCAATAAAAGATTAGAGGGAATTAACATAAATTAGATCAAATGCTATGAGAAGTACTTGTTCATTGAAAATAATCATTTTTTGGATTTTTTTTTTGTTGGTGGGATGGAATGTATATCAGTGTTCGGTAGTCTTTTAATAATGAAAACATTGTCAATGGAAAAATATACTAGAATTAAATTTGTACGCAAATATATGGAGAAAAAACACGAGGTTGAACTTAATTTTATTTTTCTTACATTCTCTCTTTCTCATTCTCTTGCATCTTATACGAGAATCAAATTTGTACACAAATATATCTTGATTTGCATCTTATTAAGTTAATTTTTATTTTCATGTCAAGTACATTTATTTAATTTCTTTATTTTCTTGACAAGTGCATTTTATTTTATTTTCCGTTAATTATTTTATTTTTTATGACAACTTTTACTTTTTATAATATTATTTTTAAATTTTCTTAGAATTGATCAGATATCTATAAATAATTATAGATATTATTATTTTTATTTTGTTAGATATTATTTGATTGAAATGGTTAGAAATTATTTGATTTGAATTGTTAGATATTATTATTATTATTATTATTATTATTATCATTATTATTTTTTATTGTTATTCTTCTTATTTTAATTATTATAATAGTAATTATTATTATTATTATTATTATTATTATTATTATTATTATTATTATTATTATTATTATTATCATTATCATTATTTTTTTTTTCTTATTATTCTTCTTCTTTTAATTATTATAATAGTAATTATTATTATTATCATTATTTTTTTTTTAATTATTATTCTTCTTATTTTAATTATTATTATTCTTTTTATTTTATTGGATTAATTTATAACACATCTGATAATTTTTTTTTTTGTAAAACTTAATATTTTGAAATGCAGGACGACTAGATCTAGACGATCACGAGATACCTCAGACACCGTCGAGAGTTCGCATTCTGATGACGATCCGAGTGGGAGCACAGAGACCATGCATGCGGAGGGTGTCGCTGCAGATACATTCAGTCCCCTCCTATGGCTCCCCCACAGACGTCACCGTGTCTCACTTGCATCGGTAGATGTACGTTGAGTAATTCGAAGAAAATGCAAACATTATGTTTCAAAACACATATAGTAATTCATCTAAAACTTTAATAAATGCAGGATGAGACCATGTTGACGGTGCGGCACCGCACGCCAGAGGTACCGTACGTGGCACATCCACTGATGGATCGGTACCTGATGAATCTCGGGTTGTACCAGCTAGGCACATTGGAACAACCAAGGAGAATTGACCAGGCACTTATGTGTAGAATCGTGGAGAGATGAAGGCCTGAGACGCATTCATTCCATCTTCCCGTGGGGAACATGACAGTGACCCTACAGGATGTCAGTGCCTTATGGGGTCTGCGGATCGATGGCAATCTGGTAGGAGGTGTCTCGAATCATAAGAACCTCAAGCAATTGATCCCAGAACTGTTGGGGACGCATGTGGAGGCAGTGGCCAGGAAGATCAAGCTGAGGGGTGAAGGGGGAGTGGAGCGTTTCTCCAGTTACTGCATTAGTCTTAGGACTCTCCAACAGTATGCCGCTGAGATTGCCATCACCCCCCAGACGGCTGAGCAGGAGCGCGTCAAGAGGTAAGATCAAAATGCATTAAATTAAAATTATTACTGAAAAATACACAGTTTTTTAAGTTTTCTTGAAACTGTAGGTACGTTAGAGCATTCGTGCTTAACTTATGTGGTATCACACTGCTCCGATCGTCGAGGATTCCCATTTCGATGGGCGCCTCGTTGGCATGCTGCACGACGCTGGCGAGAACATCAACTGGCGTGAGATCAAGATTGACTCACCAGTTCCGAACTAGCCCAACCAACCCTCGCCTCTCGTACGCGACAGAGACCTACCACCACCCTCCGCAGGTAATATAAGTTAATTTTTTTTTCATTGACGTCAATTTTGTTTTGAAATGTGTTCTTAAGATGTTCCACTCAAATATTGCAGACGATAACCCGAATTGGGCGTTCCACAATTGGGTGCTGGACACCAAGAGATGGCACGCTTACTACAATCAATATGGAATGCCGATGCAGTATGACGAGGTCAGTTGGATCGTGTCTGTATAATTAAATTTTTGTTATTTTGTATAAAGAAAACTAACATTACCTAACTGCAGGATGGTCACCCTACATTGAGTGCCGAGCCCACTTTCACTCCGGCAGACTTTGGTCTCACCGACACTGGGGCAGAGAACGACCATGAGGCTAGTGGCAGTGGGGCACAGCAGGCTACCTAGTTTAATCCATGGGCAGATGCTGCATTTGGGACACAGCCACCGACCACGTATACGGGGGCTGGGGCGAGCCCACACTATCGATGCCACCCCCGGGCGGCACGACCACGAGGCTAGTGGCGGTGGGGCACGACGAGGCTACCCGGTTTGATCCATGGCCGGGATCTTTGCGTTTGGGACACAGCCACCGAGCACGTATACACAGGACGACATGCATTTTGATTATTCTGATGACGAGGATCCTCCAGAGCCCTCTGAGCCTCCACAGCCTCAGAGACATGTCCAGCCACGGAGGGCGTGCGGGCCGCCTTCCGGATTGTCATTGTCTGGTCGTCGTCCTCGTCGCTAGTTTTTTATAAAGAATATTGTAGCCCTTGACAATAGTATATTTATATTTTCCTTTCTATATTTTATGTTGATCAGACGTTATTTGGTTATTTTATTTGCTTATGTTTTCGTTTCTATATTTTATGTTGACCAGACGTTATTTGGTTATTTTGTTCACTCGACCAAATCCGTCGTTATTTTGTTCACAAGGAAATTACAAGGAAATACAATCATATAATCCAACGAAATACATAAAATACAATATAAATTACAAGCAAATACGATATAAATTACAAGCAAATACATAAATTACAATATAAAATACAAAAATACAAAAAGAAAACAGACCGCTAGGTGGGGGGGCGGGTTGGTGGGTAGGGCAGACCTCCCAATGGGGGGGCGGTCTAGTTATGAATAAATTTTTTTTCCCAGTTTGGTTATTAATATTATATTATTATTTTTTTGGTTATGGAAAAAAATGTCGGTTGATCTTCGCTTACAAACAAATAAATTCTTGATTTTGCTCTTCTTGTTTTCTAGATAAATTTTGGACTTTAGTTAATTGACAGTAAAAAAAACAAAAAATTTACCATCACAGATGTCGCCACTACAAAAACACTAATCTTTATACATGATAAACATTTTCATCACAATGTCGCCGCTACAAAAACACTAATTTTGTACCTGATATACATTTTCTCAAAATTTTCATGCAAGACAGCGAGAATCCGAAAATGTGCTCCAACATGTACACACGATTTTTACTAAAGAACTATGTATAAATGTATTACAACATTCATACATGGTCATTTATTAAAAGTCGTGTATGAATGTTAAAGCACATTTTCGGATGCGCGTATATGAGTGCTACAACAATTATTCACAGTTTTATTGTATGATACGTGTGAAGAAAGAAATACTAAATTTTTCACATCATCGATCTATATATACCTTTTCTATTATAATGCATCTCTATCTACCTTTATTAAGGTATTTCTATCATTTCTAAAGCATATTATTCTAGTACATGTATTTCTCTGAGACATTTTCATAACATACGAAACTAGGGTGAGGAGTAAGACAAGGGAAGCAATTAATATCTTCACCAAGAAGATGAAGAAACTTCAAATGGACATAATTCATCGCTTGATTGTCCAATTTGAGTATTCTTTAATTTGGAAAGCTGGTAAGGAGATCTGCAACATTTATCCCGTATAGGTATAACCGCATTTATCAGACCTAAAAACAAAGGGAAGAATCTCAAAACTTGAGTTGAAGTTTTCAATTAAGTTTTTCTTTCTAATTTACCATATTTTGTACTCATTTAACATTTTTTTTTCTTAGGCATTGTGCATGTTAATGTATAAAGTCTCAAATTTATATATAGTATTTCTTTTTGTTGTATTTTTATTTTTTTTGTTAGAATGTTGTTCATATAAGAATTTGTTTAATGTAATTGTAAATGTTGTTTATATTGGTAAATGTAATATTTTTGGCATGTGTTTTGTTTAAATTCATAGTTATTTTAATTTAATTAGTATTTTAGTATATTGATAAATGTAGTGTTTAATTTGAATTTAGATATAGGGTTCTTTCTATTTTTAAAAAAAATATGAATTATACATAATTTTTAAATAAAACTGTGTATGATTGATATTTTCATACATAGTTTTTACTTTAAAAACTGTGTTTTAATGTTTTGACGGAAAAATCAGTATTGTTTTTAAAGAAACGTATACAATTTATCGACTCTTTCATACATGCCCTCACACACAATTACAAAACAGTGTATAACCCGACTTTTTTTTTAACGTGTTTACTTATATACGTACACTTAATGTTTCTGTGTCCTGTCAGCTAATTAAAACCATCAATTTGCTTCCAGAATCTCATTTTTAATATCTGTCCAAGGATTATTTTTTTGTGGTGAATATCTCATGTATTATTATCATCACCACAGAGTGCAATATATTTCTCGTCCAACAACTTGGTATACGTAATTTTGTAAACATCGTTTTCTATATATGAATTATTATGCGACAAAGACAAGATCTAGAACTTGTCTCGTCTGTTGTGGTTAAAACAAAAGTTGGCATGAAATTAGATTCCTTTTTAGTACTCCTACGCATATGAGAAATTTGTGGGAATGGACAAACAACTTTTCGGCTGCTCAAGGTTTTTAAATAATAAAAATATTAATGTTAATTCAAGTAGAAAAGATAGCAACATTATTTGAATTTAACAATTTTTTTATAGTAATAGAAAAAAAAAATAAACTTATAATATCGAACTTTCCAAATCTCAATTTATAAAATAAACACTGAATTATTCGGCGTTTATTACTGTATAGAACATAAATAGTTAATTTTCAATTTGTTGAACTACGCTGAAAATAAATTTGTAAAATAATAAAATTAATTAATTTGTTGAATAACACTGAATAATTCAGATTTTTGAAATGAAATGAGATTTGGGAGATCCCATGGTATAAAATTAAAGGGGAATTTCATGTATCTCCCTCAAAAACTTCAATATTACGTTTTTTCCTCTCAAAAGTTTTTAATATCATATTTGTCTTTCAAATTACAAAAATCTCACATATTTACTCACTATTAATTCTACACTATATGAAATATTTCTACTAGTAATAAAATATAATATTTTACTCTACAGAGAATTATACCCTTATGTCTTCGCTTTGTCACTCTCTCTCTCCAATTCTTTCTCATTGTTGTTGTACCCGCCAAATGCTTCACTCTTCCGCATAATTTTCTTCATTTATTTTGTTGCCTTAATTTTGGCGTCTCAACGATGACATAAACAAAGAGCTACATGAGATGCGAACTGAAGAAGAGGCAGCAACCGTCGACCGATCGAGTGCAAAGTCCAGTTAGACACATATTAGCGAATTATTCTGAGTTGGAAGCTGATGGGTGGTAACCAGAATAGTTAGAACAATTTAGTAAATGCAGTCTTGATTTTCTTTTTGTATTAGAACCACATATAAAAGACAGAGATGCATGGAGCCATTTTATCGAATAATTATATGGTTGAGCATGAATCGATACCAAATGCTTAAACAGGTACGTAGTTGTTTCAACCGACCGAGCAGAATTATTAATATTTCATCCCAGATTTTTCTTCTCAAAGAGTAATAAATAATATAAACTTTTGAGGGGGGGTTTGAGGGGAACATGAAATGCCTCCCTTTTTTAATGTGATTAATAAAAAAAATATATGAGTTTTTGCAATTTTGAATGAGAAATATGATATTATAAACTTTTGATGCCTATTATACGGTAGCTATAATACATGTATAATATTGGATCAACATATTGGAATTGACATCATAATTACCTTTCAATTTTCTAGGCCCAATGGGCCTAAAATGGAACACCATCATATATTGAATTAACCGGAGCAGTATTTCTTGGACTAAGTCTTGGCAGTTGACTTTATTTTTCATTTGTTTTGATTAGTCAATTTAGGGGATTAATTATCTAAACCAGAAATCAGAGCAGTTTCACTTGGACCAAAAATTATACTCTCTATTTTGAAAAGAACTATGAATGCATCACGTCTAGACTTTCATATTAAAAAAATTCAAAACGTATATGTTGGGTTAATCATATTTCCTCTTATATATATACACATCACTAATGATATCTTCTCATTCATCTCTCCAAAACCAAGTTGCACCATTACAATTTCTATATCTCCTCATATGTCACATACATAAATAGATAAATTCTCTTATATATAGTTACTCTGCCATGGGATTTACTGTGTCTGATGAGGTTCTTGGCACGTTGATCCCCGTTGCGGTGTATTGGATCTACTCCGGCATATTTGTTATCCTCGGGGATAAGCTAGAGAAGTACCGGTTGCACACGAAGGCTGAGGAAGATACAAAGAATGTCGTCTCCAAGTTGACAGTCATGAAGGGCGTATTCATCCAGCAGGCATTTCAGATTGCCATCTCGATGCTGTTATTTACTGTAATATATAGTAAATTATTTTTCACATTAAATGTTAATCATACCTGCTACATTTTATCATTACATTCCATTTAAGTTGAAAAAGATGAAGATTTTTACATTTTGCGCAACATTAGAAATTCAAATTTTTGCATGAATGAATAATTAATTTCAGCACTTAAAAAATACATGCAGCTTTTTATTAATGTTTTGACATGTAAATGCAGCTAATAAAGGATGAAACCGGTGCGCCGAAACCCAATCCACCTCTATACATCATCGCCGTTCAATTCGTCATTGCCATGTTCGTCCTCGATACATGGCAATACTTCATGCATCGTTACATGCACCTCAACAAGTTCTTGTACAAGCACATCCACTCCAAGCACCATACCTTGGTCGTACCATATGCCTTCGGTGCACTCTACAACCATCCATTGGAAGGCCTATTATTGGATACTATAGGCGGGGCTCTCGCCTTCCTGGCCAGTGGTATGACACCACGTGTCGGGGTCTTCTTCTTCTCCTTTGCAACTATTAAAACCGTCGATGATCACTGTGGCGTATGGTTGCCTATTAACATCCTTCACATTTTCTTCGCGAACAACAGTGCGTATCACGATGTGCACCACCAGTTGTACGGGACCAAGTACAACTTCTCGCAACCGTTCTTCGTGACATGGGACAAAATCATGGGGACTTACATGCCGTACTCGTTGGAGAAGAAAAAGGAGGGAGGATTTGAAGCAAGGCCAATAAAGGATTAGAGAGAATTAACTGATCTCTCTCGTTTTAATTTTTTTTGGTGATTTTATTTGTGAAAATGTTTTTTTTTTGTTCAATTCTTGTAGACATGATATATATTACCAGGGTTAACTGAGAAAATAAAGTTGAAACAATGTTGGAAATTATAACATTACCATGAAAAATAGGTACAATTTGTCATTTAAAATGCAAAATATATTATGATGACTTATGGGGGCATGGATTTCACAGGATATCGATTTTAATTTAGTGAAATTATCACATGATCACTTGTATGATATACACCTCCATAATAATTATAATTTTTTTGGAAAAGATTTGTACCTAATAACAAAAATATTATATATTTTACCCAATAGATATAGAATTTTTTTTTTACAAACGTACTTTAGCTTCCAAAAATATTTGAATGAGTTGGTTCAAATTGTATGTACGTACGTTTAACATTCACTGATCAACTTTACAAAATATATGAAAAAATTGTCTTAAGATATAAATATTTGTCAAAGAAAACGTAAGCCCCTTTTGTGTATGATATATAAACTAAAAGAATTTGCCACTATCTGTGTGAAGGTAAAAAATAATTATTGCGTAAGATAATCTGGCAGAAATTGTTATTTTCGAAAATATCGTTATCACCAATGAGAATATCGCTATACCAACGAGAATATCCTCGACGATACCAACAGTGTTAATTTTACTCTCGCAAATAGCAGCAAATTATTGTAGCGTACGTATATGCACTTAACTTTATTAATGAAAACATTAATATTTTACTGTGAAGCTTGTTACGAATCTGTTCTAAAACAATTTTGTAGCTATACTATATATAAATTTTGAAAAACAAAATAGCTGGTCCGGTTCACTACAGAATATTTTAATATATATATTGAGTATATATAGAATAATAGAACAACTCGCATAATGTATTTTAATATCTGACAACTATCATATAAACTTGTCGTTGTACAAATGAATAATTGAATTCTTGACCCCTCGATAATCATTAATTATATATATATATATATATATATATAGGAATGGGCTATGGTGAGTTGTGAAATAAGAGGTCTTTTTTACTTCACACTCGTATTTTTATTTTGAAAATTCAAACAACCGATCCAAATGTTCAACATGTTTTCCATATTGAAATGTGCTTGGAGACCAAATTTTACATTTTTTTTGAATTTTTTTACTATTTATTAAGCAACTTTGAAAATCGCTGATCCAATGGTCCAGAAAATTTTACTGCTTTTTACTGTTCACCCGGATCTGTGATTTTCAAAGTGGCTTATTAAATAGTAAAAAAATTCAAAAAAAAATATAAAATTTGGTCTCCAAGCACATTTCAATATGGACAAAATGTTGAGTGGTTCGGATCGGTTGTTTGGATTTTCAAATTGGAATACGAGCGTGAAGTAAAACTTTGTTTTACTTCGCAACTCACCATAGCCCATCCCTATATATATATATATATATGGATGGGATATGATGAGTTGCGAAGTAAGATGTCATTTTTACTTCATGATCATATTTTTATTTTGAAAATCCAAACAACCGATCCAAACCGCTCAACATATTCTCCATATTGAAATGTGCTTGGAGACTAAATTTTATATTTTTTGGAAATTTTTATATTTTCCGTTCCGTCTATTTTGATTAGCGACAAACTCAAATCACTTGGAACACGATTTTAAAGCAAATCAAACGGTTTAAAAAGTGGTATCTCCAGGACTCAGGAACTACCACTTTGATCTTTGTCACTCTCTCTCTCTCTCTCTCTCTCTCTCTCTCTCTCTCTCTATATATATATATATATATATATGAGGAGGGATCAAATTACAACAATTTTGAGTTACCACAAAATTACAACAAAGGTTATTTTTCTTTTCATAGTCCAAATCGTCGATCCAAACCATTCAACATGATTATCTAAATAAAATGTGCTTCCAGATCAAATTTTATATTTTTCTGAATTTTTTTACTATTTATTAAGATGGGTACAAAAACTAGTCAAATTCAGACCATTGAATTTTGTACCCAACTTAATAAATAGTAAAAAAAAATCCAAAAAATGTAAAATTTGATCTGGAAGCACATTTTATTTAGATAATCATGTTGAACGGTTTGGATCGACGATTTGAACTTTGAAAATAAAAATAACCGTTGTTGTAACTTTGTGGTAACTCAAAATTGTTGTAACTTGATCCCTCCTTTGTATATATGTATATATATTAGGATACAAAAGTCCAAGTATAATTTCAATATCCATACTTGAATTGTTGGCAGTTGACTTGAATTTTGTTTTAGATTTCATTTTTTTGACCAGTCTTCAGTCTTGTTAGGTGGTGATCAATTATCTAAATTAGAAATCAAATCAGAGCGCTGTTTCCCTTGGACTAAAAATTATATTCTCACTGTTTAATTTTGAAATGAAATATTCATGCTGCAAGTTTAATTTTAGACTTCCATGTTAAAAATTCATAACGTATCTCTTGGGTTAATCATATTTCCTCTTATATATCTACAACACAAATGATATCTCCCCATTCATCTCTCCAAAACCAAGATGCACCATTACAACTTCTATATCCCCTCATATATCACATAGATAGATAGATAAATTATCTTATAGTTTCTTTGCCATGGGATTTACTGTGTCTGACGAGGTTCTTGGGTGATTTCATTTGAGGGAAAAGTGTTTTTTTTTTTTTTGTAATTTTCGTAAACATGATATATAAATGTAAACGAGTATACCAGGGTTAATTGAGAAAATAAATCAATACAATGATGCAAATTGAAATATTACCATGAAAAATAGATTATATTTTTTTTATTAAAATGCACAATATATTCTGACTTATATATGGGGCATGGATTTGACAAGCTAGATCGATTTTAATGAATTGAAATTATCACCGGTAGGGGTGTCAATGGGTACGGTAGGGATAGGGTGGAAGTATTTTCATACCCATACCCACTAAGAGTTCATACCCATACCCTACCCTTACCCGTTAAGAATTTGCCTTACCCTACCCTATCCATACCCGTTGAGATAAGTGGGTAACGAAACGGTAGCGGGTGAATAACGAATAACACTAATATAATAGTTTTATTATTTTTACAAATATACTATCAAAATTCATCATGTCATACATATGCAATTACAATTACTAATATAAAAATCAAAATATAAATATGCAATTAGTTCTAACTAATAACATTTTTATAAAGACAAAAAAAAAAATTCAAATATCTCTTCTAACAAATTCAAAATTCAATTCGTTAGTTAAATAATCAAACATTCAAATAAAAAAAGTAATATGTTTAATATTATATTAATCTTACACCAAAATGCATACATTTTCTCATGAATTAACGTTGATAAAATGATATGAGAAACATAAAATTGAATAAATTAAATATAATATTTATATATCTATATGCAATTTATTTTATATAATTACCCGTTACCCAATGGGTACGAAATAGCCTTTACCTGTACCCATACCCATTTAGCTAACGAAAAAAAATCCTTACCCATACCCTTACCCAATAAGCTAATGAAAAAAAAACCTTACCCATACCCGTCTTATTGAATACGATACGGGTAAGGTAAATGGATAAACGGTTTTCATTGACACTCCTAATCACTGGATTAACCCTGGTAATATATATTACCAGGGTCAATTTACTGGATACCTTTGTATGCACCTCCAAAATTACTGATATATTTTTTTGAAAAAGATTCATATATGATAAAAAAAATATTAAACATTTTACATAATAGATCATATAAACATTTTTGACGAACTTTTTTGCTTACAAAAATATTTAAATGAATGTTTATTGCTGTGTTTTTCTTACGAATCGGTTCTTTAAACAATCTTGTATATATATTGGACTACCATAAATTTTGAAAAACAAAATAGTTGGTCCGGTTCACTAAAGAAAAAGTTTAATTATTGAGTGTATATATAGAATAATATATAGAAAGTTTTCCATAATGTATTTCAATATCTTATCATGACAACTGTCATACTTTCGTTGTACACAGGATTATATATATATATAATTGAGTTTTTTTTTTTTATAAAATATATAATTGAGTTTTTGACCCCTAGCTCCATAATTAATCATTAACTATTAGAATACAATAGTCCAAGGTATATGTCCATGGAAATAAATCTGCTGCTATTCTTTGAATCGAAGAGTTCTGCTTTTTCAGATCAAAGCATTCATTTGTTTGAAATGCACGAATCTCAAAACAATTGATTTTTATGTACGAATCTCAAATAAATGAATGGTTTGATTTGGACAAGCAGGACTTGCGATTCCAAAGAAATACAACAGATTTGTTTCCATATGTCCATATTAATGTTGTTATTTTTTTTTTTGAATGATTTCTTTCTTATTGGTTAATACTTGAAGCAATCAAGCTATTTCTCTTATCACATTTACTCATTAGCATTTTTTTTAATATATGATCTGGTCAAAATACTTAAAACTGTAAGACAGAAAAGAAAAGAAAAAATAATCTTCAATTAATTAGGGTTTAAGATACGGGAGGCGAATACTAAAAGGATAAAAACAATAAATTGAGTACTGATAAGATGAATACTAAGACGAATAAACTGAATGTTACCATAATAATATACTTAAGTCTTGTACCATGACTATAAATAAAAATAAGTTGAGCTATGTATGTCCAATAAGCTTAATATTATAAGGTAATCAAATTGAATATTAAAGTACACAAGTCGGAAGTTAATTTAATAATTTGTTGGACCTATATATTCATTGACCAAATATTTTAGTCAAAATAAAGTGTTGACCAGTTAAAATCTTTGATAGTAATAATAGTTATTACATAACATATTTTATGATACTCTCATGGTACAGTTTCTTGAAAATTAAAATTTAATTAGAAAGTATGTATTTATGTATATACTGTCAAAACAGATTCAGATAGATCCGATCATGGCTCACGAGGGGCATGGCAGGTGCTAGTGGGGTTGTATGTGCTCCAAATTAAAACTGGACCATCTCTCTCTATATATGTATGGTTCACAAGCTATTAGTACAACGAGTGGTTCTCTGTTCTAATTGGGTTTTGAAATTTTTTATAACAGCATCTCCATTTGGTTTTTTTTTTTTAACTATCTTAATTAATCAACTGTGCTTACAAAATTTGAAAACATGTAAATTTATCAATTCTATAATTTTTTTCTTAGAATATCAGTTGAATCGACAGTGTGTGCTGATGTTTGCAATAAAAATTAGAATTCAATCAAATAATTATATTTTCTTTTAAATTCTAAGACTTGATGAGGAGAAGCCAAATTAAAGATTACTCACGCATGCAGTGTGCTCGCCATATGTTGAAAGAGAAGCATGCATAAGAAAAACATATACCAGAAAATACCAGTACATATAATTATTGCATGCAGTGTCTCCCGTGAATTGTTGGAATCAGAACAAAAAAATGTTGGTGTCTCTACTTCATGCCAGCCACTACATGCTGTGTATCCAGTTAAATACATAATTGGACCAGTACGCGGTTTATATTATTAGATAATTACAAATTAGGATATATTGTGTCATCCCTCTGCACATTAATTCTCTGCATATTTTCTCCTTAAAGGTAATTTGAGCTGAACTACTATGAGCTATGTACAGTGTAAAAAAAATGGTTGCATAATGAAGGAAATTAATTAGTCACATTGTTATTAATTTCATTACGAAACATTATGGTTATGTTACAGCACAGTTCTTCACACGTGTTGGTCACTTGACAAGATTTGTGGGTCTCATGAGGTGTTTTTCTTCGATCGAAAAAGATAAAGCATGTTACGTTATGTCACGTCCCGTCACGTGACAATTTTGTCTTACATTACTTTTTATTTTAATTTATATTGCAACATTTTCATGCTTAGAAATTTTTATTTCTTTCAATGGACTGACTTACAATCCAAAAAAATAGATAAATGTGATTATTTGTGTACTGTGATTGTCTACTATCGTTTTAGTTACATGACATAAAATATTTTTACTATGTAATTTAATATAACGTAATCAAGTCACAACATATTAGTCACGTTATGTTTTTTCTTCACTTTCATAAGATGAAACTCGATCAAATTCTGAAAAGATTGTCTATGTATGATAAGTAGCACAAAAGATCAGTTGTCTCCATGTCTATATGACTATGTCACTGACAGCATCCTACAGAAGATCTGGGGGTCTCACCTTTGTTTTCTATCTCTGCTGCTTTGCTTCTATATAACACAACAGATGGTAAACAGTTTGCATGCAACAGAGAGCACCAAAAATGGATTCATCCAGGATCACTGCTCTTCTCTTTATTTTCATGCTCTCCTTCTCCACTATACCTCAAACCCTAGCTTATTGTAACTACTGCCCCAAACCCACTCCACCTTCCCCAAAATCCCCCGCCTCTCCTACTCCACCTTCCCCAAAATCCCCCGCCTCTCCTACCACTCCTACTCCTGCCACGCCTACTCCATCCACTCCTATTCCGATTATCGGCACTCCCATACCACTCCCTCCGATCATCGGCAAACCCCCGAAAGTAGCCCTGCCACCATTCAGTTTACCACCATTGAAACCGCCGTTCAAGTTGCCACCTGTCACGGTACCAAAGATGCCGCCTGTCACTTTACCACCGTACATAAAGAATCCCCCGGTAACCTTGCCGCCAATTGGTTTACCGCCCATACTAGGTAATGGTCCGACACCTCCATCATCTCCATCACCTCCTAAAAGTCCGTGCCCCTCGCCGCCTGCTCCTACAAGTGGTAGTTGCCCCATTGATGCGCTCAAGCTTGGAGCATGCGTTAATTTACTTGGAAACACTGTTCAACTCGGGGACCCCACAGTAGAGTGCTGCCCGGTTGTTGATGGGCTTGCGGGAGTTGCTGCTGCCGCTTGCCTTTGCACCGCAATCAAGGCTAAGTTGCTTGATATCAATTTGTACCTGCCTATAGCACTCAAGGTCCTTGTTGCTTGCGGCTCCTCGGTTCCTTCCGATTACACTTGTGCTTGAAAACCAAGGTAAAAATGAGTATTAAATGCTGCAATTGTAAGATGAAACATATACTGTAGGCAATTGATCTACACATAATATATGTACAAGAGAATAACGACTACCAAATACAAGGGACCCTGATGCATAGACCCATTGATGTTGTGTTACTCAAGTTATAATGTACTTAAAGCAAACATTACAACAATTGTATGTGCTATTGAGTGTTTTTTTTGGTAACTTGGCATAATTATCTCAAGATCTAGAAATTAACATCTCTGAAAGATTGCTTCAGCAATGTTTATATATATTGAGATGTACCTTAATTTGTAGTTAAATTACACTAACAAAGAGTTGATTTTCATTTTCTTATCTTTTTTTTTCCCCTTTGATGAAGCTAGGAGACATGGATAACTGGATGTGCAGAGAAAGCTAAAACATGCACAAAATATGTGTAAAAAAATGTTCAAAAGACATGAGGGGATGTCTTGTAATTCGTTCTTTGTTTTGTCTATTTTCGTTATTTTGCCTTATTGTGAGGATGTTGTCTTTTGATATATTGTTCATTTGTTCAGGTTGTTACATTAAAACTTGTAATGGACATGCATTTTGTACGATTTTGTTCATTAATTTGTTGCAATTAATTGATGGTTAATTTGTTCATTAATTTCGGAAAGGTGAAGCTTGTTCTCGACATAATTTCTACACCACATGCCATACACTATTTAAAGACAGTAATTATATAAAAATAGTGTAATATTTACAAGCTAATTAAATTACTTATATTTTTTATTGTTAGATTCATGTTAAATGGCTTGGATCTATATATCCATTGACCCAATAAGCTTAATATTATAAGGTCATCAAATTGAATATTGAAGTACGCAAGTAGGAAGTTTAATTTGTTGGACCTATATATCCATTGACCAAATATTTTAGTCAAAATAAAGTGTTGACCAGTTAAAATATTTGATAGTAATAATAGTTATTACATAACATATTTTATGATACTCTCATGGTACAGTTTCTTGAAAATTAAAATTTAATTAGAAAGTATGTATTTATGTATATACTGTCAAAACAGATTCAGATAGATCCGATCATGGCTCACGAGGGGCATGGCAGGTGCTAGAGATGGTTGTATGTGCTCCAAATTAAAACTGGACCATCTCTCTCTATATATGTATGGTTCACAAGCTATTAGTACAACGAGTGCTTCTCTGTTCTGATTGGGTTTTGAAATTTTTTATAACAGCATCTCCATTTGTTTTTTTTTTTTAATTATCTTTATTAATCAACTGTGCTAACAAAATTTGAAAACATGTAAATTTATCAATTCTATATTTTATTCTTAGAATATCAGTTGAATCGACATGTACTGATGTTTGAAATAAAAATTAGAATTCAATCAAATAATTATAATTTCTTTTAAATTCTAAGACTTGATGAGGAGAAGCCAAATTAAGTAAGATTACTCATGCAGTGTGCTCGCCATATGTTGAAAGAGAAGCATGAGAAAAAATATACCAGAAGATACCAGTACATATAATTGCATGCAGCGTCTCCCGTGAATTGTTGGAATCAGAACAAAAAAATGTTGGTGTCTCTACTTCATGCCAGCCACTACATGCTATGTATCCAGTTCAATACATAATTGGACCAGTGGTTTATATTATTAGATAATTACAAATTAGGATTTATTGTATCATCCCTCTGCACATCATTCTCTGCATATTTTCTCCTTAAAAGGGAATTTGAGCTGAACTACTATGATCTATCTACAGTGTAAACAATGGTTGCATAATGAACGAAATTAATTAGTGATGTTGTTATCAATTCCGTTACGAAACATTATGGTTATGTTACGGCACAGTACTTAACGCATGTGATCAGTCACTTGACAAAATTTGTGGGTCGCATGTGGTGTTTTTCTTCGATCGAGAAAGATAAAGCATGTCACGTTACGTCACGTGACAATTTTGTCTTACATTATTTTTTTATTTTAATTTATATTGTAGCATTTTCATGCTTAATTAGTAATTTTTATTTCTTTCAATGAACTGACTTACAGTCCAAAAAAAAAAAATAGATAAATGTGATTATTTGTGTTGTGATTGTCTATACTATCATTTTAGTTACATGACATAAAAAAAATTTACTACTTAATTTAATGTAACCTAATCAAATCATAACATATATTAGTCACGTCACGTTTTTTCTTCACTTTCATAAGATGAAACTCAAATTCTGAAAATATTGTCTATGATAAGTTGCACAAAAGATCAGTTGTCTCCATGTCTATGCGCATGCTACCGAAGATCTGGGGGTCTCACCTTTGTTTTCTATCTCTGTTGCTTTGCTTCTATATAACACAACAGATGGTAAACAATTTGCATGCAACAGAGAGCACCAAAAATGGATTCCTCCAGGATCACTGCTCTTCTCTTTATTTTCATGCTCTCCTTCTCCACTATACCTCAAACCCTAGCTTGTGAGTACTGCCCCAAACCCACTCCCCCTTCCCCGAAATCCCCCGCCTCTCCTACCACTCCTACTCCTGCCACGCCTACTCCATCCACTCCTATTCCGATTATCGGCACTCCCATACCACTCCCTCCGATCATCGGCAAACCCCCAAAAGTAGCCCTGCCACCAGTCAGTTTACCACCATTGAAACCGCCGTTCAAGTTGCCACATGTCACAGTACCAAAGATGCCGCCTGTCACTTTACCAAAGGTTCCACCTGTCACTTTACCACCGTACATAAAGAATCCCCCGGTAACCTTGCCGCCAATTGGTTTACCGCCCATACTAGGTCATGGTCCGACACCTCCATCATCTCCATCACCTCCTAAAAGTCCGTGCCCCTCGCCGCCTGCTCCTACAAGTGGTAGTTGCCCCATTGATGCGCTCAAGCTTGGAGCATGCGTTAATTTACTTGGAAACACTGTTCAACTCGGGGACCCCACGGTAGAGTGCTGCCCGGTTGTTGATGGGCTTGCGGGGGTTGCTGCTGCCGCTTGCCTTTGCACCGCAATCAAGGCTAAGTTGCTTGATATCAATTTGTACCTGCCTATAGCACTCAAGGTCCTTGTTGCTTGCGGCTCCTCGGTTCCTTCCGATTACACTTGTGCTTGAAAACCAAGGTAAAAATGAGTATTAAATGCTGCAATTGTAAGATGAAACATACTGTAGGCAATTGAACTACACATAATATATATATACAAGAGAAATATGACTACAAAATACAAGGGACCCTGATGCATAGACCCATTGATATTGTGTTACTCAAGTTACGTACTTAAAGCAAACATTACAACAATTGTATGCGCTTTTGAATGTTTTTTTTTGGTAACTTGGCATAATTATCTCAAGATCTAGAATTTAACATCTCTGAAAGATTGCTTCAGCAATGTTTATATTGAGATGTACCTTAATTTGTAGTTAAATTACACTAACAAAGAGTTGATTTTCCTTTTCTTGTCTTTTTTCCTTTGATGAAGCTAGGAGACATGGATAACTGGATATGCAGAGAAAGCTAAAACATGCACAAAATATGTGTAAACAATTGTTCAAAAGACATGAGGGGATGCCTTGTAATTCGTTATTTGTTTTGTCTATTTTGATTATTTTACCTTATTGTGATGATGTTGTCTTTTGATATATTGTTCATTTGTTCAGGTTGTTACATTAAAACTTGTAATGGACATGCATTTTGTATGATTTTGTTCATTAATTTGTTGCAATTAATTGATGGTTAATTTGTTCATTAATTTCGGTAAGGTGAAGCTTGTTCTCGACATAATTTCTACATCACATGCCATACATATAGTAATTATATAGAAATAGTGTAATATTTACTATTAAATGTCAACAAAGATTATGACACTGAACAAGAGTACTATATTATTGTAAGTGTTTCACACAATTTAATTTGGTGTGCATGCATGTGAAGGATACGACTCTGCTGCTTTTTTATAACAAAAGCAGGATCTGTTTTTCTGATCCCAATCATTTAAAATTTTTTGTTTGGGTATCTCGATAAAGAAACTTTTTCATGCACAAATCTCAACGAATTTAAATGGTTGGGATCAGAAAAGCAGAACCCTGCTTTTGTTATAAAAAAGCAGCAGAGTCGGATTCGCATGTGAAAGTATTTTAATGACCTGCATGCTATATATGTTACACAAATATAGGCCATACGGCACGAGTATGGCATTTGATACGGTACATATACAACGCAACTATATAGTACATACTATATAGAAATCTAGAATAAGATATGTCTTTTATATTTATATAATTTATGAACAACAACAACAATAGCAGCAACAACAATAACAATAATAATAGCAACAACAACATAATTCATTTTGTATTCTAACAAAATTTTCTCTTATAATTAAACTAAAATATACTTCAGTTAAAAAATATTGAGAAATTATTCATACACTCAGCAACACTTATCTGCATCCATAACCGTTTATACTTAACATGCTATTTATTCAGATTTATATTTACAAATAGTTATATCTTTTTTATTAAAAAGACCTAAGCTCATTTCATTTAAAAACAGTTAACTTACAAACATTAGCATCTAAAACCTTAACAGTTCACCTCATCAGACCCTAACAAAACACCACAAAATATCTACAACAACAACCCAGGTGAGAAACACCACAAAACACAGTATATCAACCACATAACAATATCAGAAAGCAACAAAAATGACTGGAAAAACATAACAACAGTTCTGAATTCTAAGCCGCCCATTGGGGCTGGAATCAGTGTTGTAAAAAATGCCCTTAATGGCCGTTTAAACAGAAACGGTGGCCACACCATTACGCACACTGTTAACGGACGGCTGTTTGCGGTTTCGAACGTTTAATCGGCCGTTTTCCGTTTAATCGGCCGTTTATTCCCGTTTATTCCCTTTTTTTCATTTATTCCTGTTTTATTCCTGTTTTATTCCCGTTTTTTTTTCTATGATAGTGTGTGATAATAAGATTTATAAATCATGTATTGTAGTTTTATTTGTGTTTGGATATACATCCAATATTTTTTACATATGTTTTTTTTTTCTTCTTACTTATTTTGAAATTGATTAATTCTTCTATTATTTATATACCATATTTTTTTTACTTACTGATGTAATTTTTTCAATTAGTACGACATGTTTATCTATGAAATTATGTTATTATCATAAATTAAATTTAGTGATTTTATGTTAAAAAATTTTCTTTCTTTCAAATAATATGTTATTAGTATTTGAAAAAGCTTAATTCTCAAATTTATTTTTTATTAAATATTTATTTGATAAGTTTAATGAGTTAAATAAATTATCTTTAATAAATTATGATAAATATACATAAATTTAATAAAAACGTTAAACTGTCCGCATAATTCCGATTAATCGGCCGCATACCGATTAATCGCTTGGCAGCATCCTGTTCGTCCGACGACCGCATACCGTTATTTACAACACTGGCTGAGATAATAATGGTAAATTTTGTTTTGTAATCTTCTTCTTCATATTTTCACCATCTGAGCCCATGTCTCCTTCACCACAACAGGATCTTTTTCTGCATCATCCAGGTGCCAGCTAGTTAGTGGTAGATCATCCATGTCCACTGGGAGCTACAAGGTTGTGGCTTCAGTCACCTTCAGTTTCACCTTACTTGTTCAATAATGCATAAGAGAGATTATAAGCAAGATAATTTGTCTAGTTGTTTTTTTCTTACCTTTGTCAAAACAAAGTTCGTTGCGATGCTTTCATATCGTCCAGCATGCTGTGGTAAAAACCAACAGAATGGCTGACATGTGTGTAGGAGGCAGTTGGTTAGCAAACTTAACAATATCTACAAATTTCGACCAATGAATACTTTGTTTTGTAAAAGGACATGAAACAAATAAATGGTTAATAGTTTCCGGTTGTTGACAAAATTGACAAGTATCACACCCTGTCTAGCCTTTAATTTTTTCTTTAAATTGTTAGTTGTTAAAATTTTGTTCTTATGAGTAAGCCACATAAAGATCCGAATTTTAAGAGGTATTGGAACTTTCCACTATAAAATTGTATTTTTAGGTTTAATGCCTCTAAAATTGAGAATTTTGTATAAAGACCTAACAGTAAATATGTCATTTGGTTCTCATCTCCAACAAGAGCCTATCCTCTAAATAACAAATAGTGATACCTAATGTGCAAAGTGTTTATGATCACTTTTACATTTCTAAATAATCATAAATTCAGCTTAAACACTTTGTCATATGACTAAAAAATACAACTTTCAAGAGTTTTTATTTGTAGTAACAAGAGGTATCAACACTTTTTTCATGGAGCATAAATATTTTCAAAAAAAAAATTAACATATGCTGAAATAAACAAGGAGTGCATATAAGAATTAAGGTGCAAATATTAATTGCTTTTTGATAATATATATATGCATATCTAAATTAAGAGGAGGGTTCCAATGCACCAAAATTATATGCTCTCATTTGCACTCAATCTTTTATCTTCATTTTCAAAGTCCGAACAGTCGATCCAAACCGATCAACATGACCTTCATAATAAAATATGCTTGTAGACCAAATTTTATATTTTTTAGAATTTTTTTTTACTATTTTTTAAGATAGGTACAAAATCACTTTATCAGATGGTCCAGAATCTCCTTAAAACAATGATTTTGTACCTATCTTAAAAAATAGTAAAAAAAAAATTCTAAAAAATATAAAATTTGGTCTCCAACCATATTTTATTATGAAGATCATGTTGAGCAGTTCGGATCGACTATTCGGACTTTGAAAATGAAGATAAAGGAGATAAAAAGTTGGGTGCAAATGGGAGCATATAATTTTGGGTGCATTGGAACCCTCCTCCTAAAGTAATTTAATTATTTTGTAAAGAAAAAAATTGAAGTTTAGAATATATTAGTCCAACACTAATAAAGGTTAATAATTACATAAGGCGCTGATTTGGTGTAAAATAAATTATTACATAGAATTAATAAACCTTTGGCTTCCTGTTAAGGCATGCCCACCAAAAATATGTACGTATTCTCACGAGACAAATAGCTTAGCTAGCAAAAATTGTATGATTGTTCAAATGGGAATTACTTTGATGGAGATGTAACAAAGAATGCCAGGTGCCATGTTACAATGACTGGAATGACGACACAGATTCAAAGCTGGCATAGACAATGACAAATCAATAGGGAATACGAGGCACCCAAACCTTATTAATTTCGATTCATATATATAGAGAGTAAAGCTATTGTGCATTGCGAATTAAAGGGAGTGTTTTAATTTGTGCTTATATCGCTATTTTTAAAGTTCAAATAGCCGATCTGAACCGCTTAACATGTTCTTCATATTGAAATGTGCTTGGAGACCAAATTTTACATTTTTTGAAATTTTTTTACTATTTATTAAGCCACTTTAAAAATTGATCATCCAACAGTTTCACTATTTTGTTGAGCCACCATTGGATCAGTATATCAATCATGTTGAATGGTTTGGATCGACTATTTGGATTTTCAAATCGCAAAATTAAACTATAAAAAAAAACAATATCATGATGTGTCAAAAAAAAAGTGTAATTGGATCCCTCCTCATATATATATATATATATATATATATATATATATATATATAGGTTGGCTAATATCAAATCAGTTGTTCCTGAGGTCCCGTGCAACCAAGTCGTTTTTCAATTTTCGAAGTCCAAATTGTCGATCCAAACCGTTAGATGTGTTCTCTATATTAAAATGTACTTAGAGACCAAATTTTACATTTTATGAATTTTTTTTACTATTTATTAAGCCACTTTGAAAATCGTTGATCCAACAGTGGCTTCTAATTTTACTGTTTTGTGAAGCCACCGTTAGATCAGTGTTTTTCAAAGTGGCTTAATAAATAGTAAAAAATTTTCAAAAAATATAAAATTTGGTCTCCAAGTATATTTTAATATAGAGAACACATCTAACGGCTTGGATCGACGATTTGGACTTCGAAATTTGAAAAACAACTTGGTTACACGTGACCCCAGGAACAACTTATTTGATATTAGAAAACATCTATATATATATATATATATAGAGAGAGAGAGAGAGAGTAGCTAACTTGCTTTGGGAAGTAAACGGGGTGTTTTACTTCCCGCTCGTATCTCCTTTTTCATAGTTCAAATAGTCGATCCGAACCGTTAGATGTAATCTCCATATTGAAATGTGCTTGGAGACCAAATTTTATATTTTTTGGAATTTTTTTACTATTTTTTAAGCCACTTTGAAAATCGCTAATCCAACGGTTTCACTGTTCATATTGAGCCACCGTTGGATCAGCGATTTTCAAAGTGGCTTAAAAAATAGTAAAAAAATTCCAAAAAATGTAAAATTTGGTCTCCAAGTACATTTCAATATAGAGATCACATCTAACGGTTCGGATCGACAATTTGAACTTTGAAAATGGAGATACGAGCGGGAAGTAAAACACCCCGTTTACTTCCCAAAGCAAGTTAGCCCATCTCTCTCTCTCTCTCTCTCTCTCTCTCGCTCTCGCTCTCTCTATATATATAGAGAGATGGGCTATGGTGAGTTGCGAAGTAAGAGGTCATTTTTACTTCATGCTCATATTTTTAGTTTGAAAATTCAAACAACCGATCCGAACCGCTCAACATGTTGTACATATTGAAATGTGCTTGGAGACCAAATTTTAAATTTTTTGGAATTTTTTTACTATTTATTAAGCCACTTTGAAAATCGTTGATCCAATGGTCTAGAAAATTTTACTGTTTTTTACTGTTCACCCGGATCTGGGATTTTCAAAGTTGCTTAATAAATAGTAAAAGAAATTCAACAAAATGTAAAATTTAGTCTCCAAGCACATTTCAATATGGAGAAAATGTTGAGCGGTTTGGATCGGTTGTTTGAATTTTCAAATTAGAATACGAGCTGTTGTTTTACTTCGCAACTCACCATAGCCCATCCCTATATATATATATCTCACTTGTACAAAAATGAATGTGTGAGGTCAAACAGTTAATTTAAACCATTTAAATAGATAAAAAAATATAATCTATAATTTTTGGACCATACGAAAGTAGTGCTATAAATGATCTTTTTGGACTATTTTTACATGTATTGACATATGTTATCTTTGAATGGTGATATATTTTTGCACTTAACTTTGAAAATATTGCCTTAACAAGTTAAATATAGTACATAGGAGGGACCCATATTTTTTTTTCCCCCAAAAAAAATTGAATACCAAATCTGTTATGTTATGTCATATAAATAAACAGGCAGTCTAAGTAGAATTGAAGAACCATATCAATCAACTAAAAGAAACAATCCATTTCATCTCATCTCATGGCAATTAAAAACACCATTTCAATTCTCTCATTCCTACTCATCTTTGCCTTCATAAGTGCAGCAGCAACACCATTATACTATCCCATTAAATCGACACCATACGAGCCACGTAGAATCTCCCACAAGTTGCCACCGGCAAACCCTTTCTGTCCCCGAGATGCACCCAAGCTCGGAGCGTGTCTTGACCTGCTCGGGGGCGCTCTCGGTTTAAAAACCGGAGCAGCATTGGAGAAGCACGGAAAATGCTGCTCGGTTCTTGATATGCTTATTGATGCGGAGGCGGCTGCATGCCTCTGCACCACGATCAAGGAGAGCGTGCTCGGGATTACAACCGCGTGGTCGGTGGCAGTTAGCTTGCTTGTTAGCTCTTGTAACAAGGATTTACCTGATGGGTTCAAGTGTGTGTAGAAATTTTAATATTTGGGTTGTTTATTAATCATGTTGTTGGGATTATTATTTTGACAAAAAAATTGTGAATCAAATAATTCCTCTGCTTTGGTAATTTGACACCCCTGGTGCCCCAAATTAATAGAATATGGAGGCTTGACCTTAACATTTCTTCTTCAAAAAAAAAAAAAAATTCCTATGCTTTGAATTATCTTTTCTTTTGAGGATATGGATAAATTGTTTCAATTTTAAATGAGTTCATTGGTATGCTTCATTACAAAATAGTACCCATAATTGAACACACTGCCAAAGTAGAGTACTGGATACCAGTGAACTGGTATTTACCCATTAAAGTGTCAGTACTCTGTACCACTCCTTGGGAGAAAGTTGGTGGTCTGGTGCTGCAATGTCAATATTCAGAAATGGATTGAACTTACCAGAATAATTAGGTTGAGTTAGATGAATAATTTTAATACAAAGATGCGTTAGTTAACGCAAAATTTGTCAACGCTTAGAACAATTTTTGGTGGCTATATATGTACATAGATGCTAATTGTTTTATATATATAACATACACACTAATCAACTGTGCAAGACGGAAAAGCAAAATATAAAAATATAATATTTGTTTCTCTACTATAATATATACAATTCTTCTGTTTACAATGCCAACATCTTTATAAACAAATCCTCAGTATAGGAAGCACATGCATAAAAAAAAGGGAAAAAATGATAATAGAAGAGCACCAAAAATGCTTTGTTGAGGAACACTTCTCCATGGGAGTCTCAAATCAAAGATTGATAACTTTGCACATAAATTTCTCTCTAGAGAAACCTATTCAGAGCTTCTACAACTTTCTCTGGCCTGATATATATTGAAGAAAAATATAATCTCATTAGGGATCAATTAGGAAAAATATGACTGGGAACTCAAATAAAAACAGCAAATTCTATAATATATCCCCAAAAATATTCAGATCAGTAGTTATTTACTGTAGAAAGGAAGGGCATCTTTCAAGAATATTTCAGAAAATGAAGCAAACAGGTTATCTCCAAATGTTTCATGCAATTATTAAGGAGGCCTTTTGTCATAGTGGCTATATGAGATAAAATCTAGGAGAATTTTTTGAATATATATATATATATATATATATATATATATATATATATATATATATTTTGATGAAATAAAAAGTACCAGTCCTCTTGCGGCATGTGACCGGCCCCTTCAATTTGCTTAATTTTTACAGCATTGGGGTTTCCCTTTTGGAATGCCTCAGCTTCTGACAGCGGTAAATATTTGTCTGACAATCCCCATGCAAGTAATATCGGTTTGTCCCAACTGTACAAATGTTACAGATGAGAACAAAAGGTACATAAATAAATAAAAGAAACAAAAAAAACAGTTAAAATTGAAGATTACAACTTTAGAGTGCATATATACCTTGAAGATGAAAATCCAGATGATATTCGACTTAATATGTCTCCAAAATTTGCCTTTTTTGCAGCTTCAAGCAATGCTTTTGTACAGAAACAAGGGAAGAAATTAACAAAATTACATGTTCAAGGCATAAAGACAGGGAACAAAAAATAATTTACAATTTTCATCAGCAACAGTTTAGAGTGTTTTAATGACACAGAAATAAAAAAGACTAGTACATACCGAACCCAGGTGCACCACTCGACAAGTATGGCAGTCTATAAACATCGGCCTTCTCATTTTTCAATACATATCTGTAGCAAAAGGAGAATCATGGTATCATATATATTGCCAGCTTAATTTATGTAGGTGATAGCACAAACTTGAACTAAATATCATTATCTATTTGAGTTTTAACCTTAAAATATTTTAAATGCAACTATTCAACGAGAGTGAGGCTATGGTACTATGCATAGCACAGATTAGTACGTACTACGGATCAATATTTTCATTTTCAAAGTTTTAAATAGTCAATCTAAACTATTCCACGTGATTTACATATGAAAATCTACTTGCAGACTAAAATTTTATATTTTTTATAATTTTCGACTATTTTTTAAGACAAGTAGAAAATCGCTACTTTTGAATGGTCTAGAATTTTAGATCAAGTGATTTTCTACCTAATCTTAAAAAATAGTAAAAATATTCGAATAAAAAGTAAAATTTGATCTACAAGTACATTTTCATATGAATATAATGTTGAGCTGCTCGGATCGATTATTTGAACTCTACAAATGAAGATATTAATCGATAGTACGGACCAATATGTGCTATGCGTAGTACCATTACCTCACTCATCCAACAATTACAAAAAAAAAAGTGAAACATAAACATAAACAATTAAATAAAAATTGTGATAGCAGGTACATACGGGCTACCTCCTTCAATGAATCTTTCAGCCTCAATAGCATTTTGACATGTAAATTCACCAAAGAGCGGTATCCTGAAATAAATAGAGCAATATGTAAATATATGTTCACATAAACAATTGATTATTACTACTTAACGGGTCCATAAACCATCACATCTATGTACTAATGCTCAATTATGAAAATTAGAAAAAAAATCATAAAACTGAAGAAAGTTCAAAATTAATTTTGTTGCTCCATACTAGCTGGTGCAATAATTATCGAAACAATTAAAAGAATCCAGTTAAATGCACAATGCTATTTACAACTATTTTGAATTTCATTTGTGCATCATTTTTGTTTTCAAACTAGACGAAAAGGGAAAGTACAAAACAAACCTTAGTTTCTTAAATAATCCAGGTAGAGGAGAGGAAACAGTCAAAGGGCTGTTAAGGATTGCCAATTTTGATATCTTTTCTGAGTTTTTCAATGCCCATGTTAATCCATATGATCCTACAAGGAAACCCTACAACACAATAAAAAGTGAAAAAAAGAAAACAGAGATAAATCTCTTGTATTGTATTTTAATTAGAAAAACTAAATCAGAAATGCAAACTAAGAGATGCAAATTATATAAGTTGAGGCTATGGTAATATGCATATTACACAAGAGCCCGCGCTATGGACTCGTATCTCTTTTTCTCTTTTTTGAAGTTCAAACAGTTGATCTGAGCTGTCCAATATGATCTTCATATGAAAATGTACTTGCAAACTAAATTTTACATTTTTTATAATTGTTTTACTATTTTTTTATATAGGTTGAGAATCACTTTATTTGAAAGTTATGGACCATTCAAAAGCAAGGATGTTCTACCTATTTAAAAAAATACTAAAAAAATTATAAATAATATAGAATTTGGTCTGCAAGTATATTTTCATATGGAAATCATGTTTAACGGTTCAGATCGACTTTTGAACTTAAAAAATAGATATATTGACCCATCGATTCGTAATATGCATATTACCATTGCCTCACTCAATTATATAATCCAACCAATACAAGTTGACAACTACCAGTACATTTGAGATTGCACCTTCCTGGTCTCACAAGAGTGCTGGTTTATATAATGGCATCAAAATAGTTTTAGAAATTGTCAATATGTAATATGAGAAGGCAAAATATAATTTAAACATAACAAATGGTGAGAAGGCCCAATATACTGTCCATAAAATAGCGGTCATAATTGCAACTGATTTGTAGTAAATTACCAAATTGTCCTAATAGTTTGACGTAAATACCTGAACCACCAAGAAGAAAGGAGAACTAATATTTAAAACTTCTAAAAGCTTATCCAGTGCCGAATGGAACTCATCCTCTGAAAAGGAACAGAAACAGATCTCAACTACAGAATTAAAAGAATAAAAGATATGAACATAATTCAGGTAAAAGTATGAGCAACAATAGACCTGTATAGCTAAATCCGTAGCCAGGCTGTGGTTTATCACTAAAACCAAATCCTATCCAGTCAGGGGCGTAACAGTGATAGCCAGATCTTGACATCTAATAATTTCACGCTTTGTTAGAAAACAAAAAAAAAAATATGAGTGAGGCTATGGTGTTATTTATAGCACAGATTGGTCCGTACTATGGATAAATATCTTTGTTTTTGAAGTTCAAATAGTCGATCTGAACTGTTCAACATGATCTCGATATGAAAATGTACTTGCATACTAAACTTCACATTTTTTAGAATTGTTTTACTATTTTTTTAGATAGGTAGAAAATCATTAGTATTGAATGGCCTACAATTTTTAGATCAAGTGATAATCTACCTCTATATAAAAATAGTAAAAAACAAGTTGGAAAAAATGTAAAATTTGAGCTACAAGTGATTTTGTTTTAGATTGATGAACTATTTGTTAAAAAAAATATGGTACAAATTCCCTATACTGTCAAACATTTTCTTTAACAAAAATTTTACAAGGGTACAAAATGCACAACTGGAGTATTCACCTGTCAGGCTTAGCCCACGGCTCAAGAACAATTCCCATTTAAAACAACCCATTAATTGCCAAATAGTCTTTCTAGACCCGCTAACCTTTTTCAGTATAAACACGCATATTTAGATGTAAATATTATAATATTCGGTATGATTTCCAGGAAGTTTATTAACTGACCTGAGACATGACTTCTCTATAGCTAAATGATTGAGTTGGAGCTCCATGAAGGAATAATATAGTCCCACGCGGGCTGTTAACGGATCCTACAAGAATTGACGGATCATTTCAAAATTTGAATCATTATTTGAAATATTGTTGAAACCATGGAAAACTGATATTCCCAATGAGTGAGGCTATGGTACTATGGATCAATATAACAATATCTCAATTTTCAAACTCTAAACAATTGATCTGAGCTGTTTAACATGAAAATATACTTGTATATCAAATTTGACATTCTGAAGAACTTTTTAATATTTTTTTAGATAGGTAGAATTCTCAACCATTCAAAAGTAGTGATTTTTGTACCTCCTAAAAAATTGTAAATAAATTCTATAAAGTGTAAAATTTAGTCTGCAAGTAAATTTCCATATGTAAATCACACTGAATCCATAGTATAAACCCATCCAGGCTATGCATAGTACCATAGTCTCACTTTTACCTAAAAAAGGTAGATTAGTTAATATACCTGTTTCTCTAACAAACCACCGAAGCTTTCCTGATTTTACATAGGAGCCATATTCTCTTCCTTTGTTTTCTATTCTCTGAATGAAGCAAATTACAAAACCAAAATCTATTGTCTCAGTTGACAAAAACACTGTAGGGCTTTAATTCAATACATATAAAACCCTAAATTGAAACCTATATTGCCCAATTACAGATTAACTCATCAATTATGAAATAAAATTTGTTCCAGCAAGAATTAAACAACTTTGCCATTGACCATTCATAACAAAAAATAAATAAATAAAACAGTAACAAAAAAAGCCCCCCCCCCCAAATAAAATAATAATAATAAATAAATAAAAGGGGGAATTTCATCTATACCCTTCAAAAATCTCAAAATTACATATTCGCCCCTCTAAAATTCATAATATCATTTTTACCCATTTCAATTTTAACAACTCACAAATTTACTCATTTTATCGTCTTTTCTATTAAAACTCATTTTAAATTCATAAATTATTCATTTTATCCTTTATTTAAAAAAAATGTAGTATGTTTCAGAAAAATATCAGTCATCTAATTGGTCGGTTTTCCATGACAAATGGATAATTTCTCTACTTGTGACGCTTACACAAGCATATACATGAATGTCAAATTACTCATTTACCTTTCTTAAATATGATATTACAAACTTTAGAGGGGGATACATAACTTAGATGGTTTTAAGGGGTATACATGAAATTCCCAATAAATAAACAAAAGTATGTGAATTAGAAAATAGTAGAAAGAGTTGAATCCATACATAAAGCATCTGACCAACATTGCCATCCTCAGCAGGAGATTCAGGCAGCTGAATGGCACTCTTGCTTGACGGGTTATCGGTGACGAATCCAAACGGGTTGAAACCCGGTTTATCATCATCCTTCTCTCTCTCACTGCTACTGGTGCTACTGAATGCCACGAATTCCTTTCTTGTACCATGTTTTCTACTCGTGAAGGTTCGACTGGAGAGGAAGGAGGAGCGAAGGGAGAGAAGTGAGGAAGCCATGGTTGGCTGTGACTTGTGCGTGCGGTAGAAATTACAGCCTATAAATTTATTTGTGGGTTTGATTCACCTGAAGTAACTCAAATTTTAATATTGAATCAGGACCGTCCGAATACAAATCAGAGAAGATCTAACGGTTCATATCCTAACTCAAAATTTGTGTTACTTTAGGTAATGTAATTCGTGTTTGTGGAGGGAAAGGTAAGGGATATTTGCGGGACCCACAGTATCTGGCTCTGGAATTTCTGCCAAGCAATTGGCACGGACGTTCTTCTGTGGCATTTTCCATATAATCTAACTGTGGAGAGTTATCCTTACACTGACATGTGGACCGTAGTTTCGTTTTAAATTTGCAATTTGTTGGGATCCACTCTAATTATATAGAGAAAATGTTTTTGTACCCATAATTTTGTATCCAGTTTTTACCCAAACTATTTCTGAATCAACTTCTAATGGTTCTAACTGTTCTCTCCGGAATATTTCCGTAACTTCCAAAACCACCTTTTATATGTCCGATCTCTCTCTCTTTCTCTCTTTCCGATCTCTCTCTCTCTCTCTTTCCGATCTCTCTTTCTCTCTTCATGGAAACAAAAGTTTGAGCTATAAGAAGAATCGATCGAAGTTCAAGCCTACTCCAAGCATTGATCTCATACTTTTAACGGTGAGAAGAATATTAAACCGATTGCTAACCCTAGTCTAGGTTTCCTCCTGTCGCCATGGCTACTCTCCTCTAAGCTCCGCTCTCCTCTAGAATTAAATTCGCTTTGAGGCTTTCTGATGGTAAATCCATTGATACGCACTTTGAGAAATCTATGATTGTTGTCAGTGAGATGCTTCCCTCTTTCTCTCCATTTGTTTGAATTTAATCGGAGCTTAATTTGATATTTTTTTTTTGTTTTATTCAGATTAATAATCGATTGTTGAAATAGAGCAGATCACTCAGTGTGGGTTTGATTGTGCGAAAATAAGATCAGTAAGTGAGATAGTGTTTTATTGTTGAACTATTAGCTTTTTCAATGTATTCTATCTAGTGCTCACAAGGTGTTCGATGAATTGTTTGAGTGATAATTCACAAGATTTTTGTTCTATATCGCTATCGATTCGTTACTTCTAGCAGATCCTGATTCGATCTGGTAATACTTCGAGTCTGAGATTTATTATAGTATTTGTTACAGTTTTGTTTTACCTTTGTTACAGTTTTGATCAACATTTGTTACAGTATTGGTTTAAGATTTGTTATAGTATTGGGTTGAGATTTGTTACAGTAATGATTTTCATTTGTTAAACTTCTGTTTTAGCTTTGTCACAGTTTTGTTTTACCTTTGTTACAGTATTGGATTTAGTTTTGTCTTAGTATTGGGTTTAGATTTGTTACAGTATTGGTTTGCATTTGTTGTAGTTTTGTTTTACCTTTGTTACAGAATAGGTTTCCTATTTGTTACAGTATTTTTGTTTAGATTTGTTGTAGCATTGATTTACATTTGTTACAGTATTGGTTTACATTTGTTACAGTTTTGTTTTACCTTTGCTACAATTTTGTTTTACCTTTGTTATAGTGTTGGTCTCAATTCCACTCCTGCGATTTTCATCTACGATCAGCCGGATCAATCCAAAACCAACAGAATTGCCTGAATGATCAATCTAGACTCGTCGAGAGAAACTCAGGCGAGGAGATCGATCAGGCGATGGGAAGTGGGGAAGAGACGACAAGAAACCAAAAGAGGGGAGCGATTCAAGGGATCGTATGGAAACTCTTGATCTCTTTTACCGATCTGTTCATTCAATTTGGTCTATATCTTCTCCCTGCAATGGATCAAACAAGGCAGGAATGAACAACTCTTGATCTTCACATGAGGCGGCCTCGTGCTGTGGTCAAAGATAATCGAGTATACGAATGAAGAAAATCTTCACAAAAAGTTCAAAGGTAACCAGTTATACTTGTTTTTAATTTTGAATCTAGATCTTGTCTTCAGACTGATTATTACAGCATATGTGCTATCTGTTACATGATCCACTCCGTATAAATTACAGTATTCCCTTAGTATGTTATATTATTTGTTCAGTCCTCTAAGTTACAATCTGCATGATGCAGTTACATTATTTATTCAAGATTGAGCAGTATTTGTTCACATCTGTTACAGTATTATTTTATATGTGTTTGCATTATTTAAGTCAGTGTTCTTGCATGCAAATTTAGTGTATTCATGTTTGTTAAAGTATTTATTCATATCTGTTACAGTATTTTTATTTCTTTGTTACATTATAAGTTTGCATGTTTAACATATAATTTTTTTTTTGTTCAGCTGGTTGAGGTTGTTCTGCAGGTGATGCAATTTGAAACACCTGTTGCTCACCCTTGGTTTTTCATTTTCCCTTACACCTCAGTAAGTTTTTATTCTCTTTTTGTATTTTTATTTACATTTATTTGCTACAGTTCTAGAATTTGTTGTAGTATTGTACATTATTTGCTACAGTTATGTTAGGCATTTGTTACATTATTTTATTTCATATTTGATAGTACGAATTATTATGGTACAATTTTAATTTTCCTTTGTTACATTACTTGCTCATATTTATTACAGTATGTTCTCTTATAAAATACAGATTTTGATGCACATATACACAGAGAAACAGGCGGTGGTGGCTATTCCTCAACTGTCTGGCCAACAGTTTGAGACACTGGTTGATATTTAGTATATCTGTTACAGTTTGTTCCTACATTTGTTACATTATTTGTCTACATTTATTACAGTATGTTGATACTGATTGATATACAGAATGAGTTAATTTGTTACAATATTTGTCCACAGTTGTTACTGTATCTTTTACAGTATTTTGTGTACATTTTTTTTTTGCAGTTTTATTTTCTTTATAATATTTGTAGTTTATAATATTTGTAGTTTTAATTCTAAGATTTGTCGTATTTTTTTGCAGGAGGATATATCGAAGGAGCGTTTGATTCTTGCCATGAAGCTTCTGACGCATCCTAATCATGAACACCAAATATCTATAGTTTAATTTTTTTTGTGTTTGTTGTTTGCTGGACAAAGTTTTGTAAAGTTGTTTGCTCGATAATGTTTCTTTGACAAAGTTATGTTTGTAAAAAAAAATTTTTGATATTTTTGTTGTTTTATAGTTGTTATGGTAATTGTTACAGTTTGCATACTTTATTGCTGCTATATTTCTTGTTACAGTTTTGATACTTTATTGTTACAACTTTTCATAATGTTGTGTTACAGTATTTTGAAATATAAATTTTGTCATTATTTTTGCACTTTACACAGCTATTTTTTACTATATTCAATTTCATTAGTTTGAATCCGTAATTTTACAGATTATTTAATTCAAAAAATAAAAAAAAAGATGAATTTAAAAAAAATGAAAAAATAATAATAATCAAAACTTCTAAAACGATAGAAAAAAAAATTTAAAACTTCTAGAAGGGGGAAAGTACACAAGTGGACAGATTCTTAAGTAAAACAAGTACAGTTAACTGTTATTAACTATCAAAGTACATAAAGTACAAAGATGTTGGAAGTTACAAGTTGTTAATTTTTAAAAAATTGATTGGATCTTTTACATCATTTCATATTGTCTGTTACATTATTATATTATATTGTTACAGTATTATTATCATGTAAATGACAGTTGGTTTGAGTAAAAAGTGGGTACAAATTCTTGGGTACAATTAGAAGGATCCAATTATGTATATATATATGAGTCCATTATCCTATGAAGTAACAGAATATTTATGTTTAGATCTGGACCGTCCGATCAAAATTCAGACCAATCCGGACAAGGTGAAATGTACAGTGCTTCTTTTGTATTTTTGGGAATTTTAATCGGACGGTATGGATATAAAGTTATAAACAGAAATATTATGTTACCTTTAACTTCAGGTTGATAAATTTAAATTTAAAATTTATTAAATTGACTTTAAACAATCAAGCTGTTAAATTAATCTACTTCACGAGTGAAGAATTTGCAAACACAAATTATCAATTCAAATTTTTCATTTAAAAAATCAAGTAGTTAAAAAGTAAATATACGAAAATTAATTTAGAAATCTTCTTTTTTACCACTTGATTTTATTATTTGTGAAGTATATTAGTTTAAATAATTTAGATTATGAAGTTAAACTTGCTACAAAAATGAATGAGCTTAAAAATATCTTAGTTTCACTCTCAGCGCTGAAATGAATTCGGAATAATTCTAAATTTAGAGTTTGAATTCGGATCTTGTAACATCCCATAATTTTTTTATAAATTCTTATGAACTTATAATTTTTACTTATTTATAATTATGAAAAATTTGAAGGTTAAAATAAAAAAAATCCAGCTTATTCTTAAAAAAGAAAAAGAAAAAAACTAACGTGGCTTCTTGCATGAAAATTTTTAGCACCGTTAAAATCATGTTATATATATATGATCTCTCTCATTGATATCGGATTAGGATGAAACTAAAAAGGAAAAAAGAAAAAAAAAGAAGAACAACAGAGTAAAATCAGATAAATGAGAGAAAGAGAAAGAAATAGAGAAAATAAAACAAATATTTTGATAAAAAAAAAATTATGATATCGATTCTTATCTGATTGGAATTCCAACTGCGTCGCGTTGATTCTGAATAGTGGTTGCAGTTCGATTTAGATTATGGATTGGTCGCTATCAATTAACTGGATTTATCTATAATCTGTGTTTTCATTTGGTTTGGTTGAATTTGATTTTGAATTGGGTATTGGATTATGATATATATTTCATGAGATAGCGGGTCTAAGGTTCGAATTTGACTTGTGAAATGATATGATTGTATGTTCTGTGATATGATTGTGTGAAATGAAATGATATAGATATTTTGTGACTTGTTTTATTGATAACCCAAGAATAATTGTTGTGAATTTGTATGGATTAATCCAGTCTATTTGAATGATTGTTTAATTAAGTAAATTATAGATAAGCGCATCGTTAAATAACTAATTACTGAGCTTCATAGCTGACTCTGCATTGTTTATGTTTATTATGTTTGTTGCAATGTAGGTTGACGGGATGAAAAATGAATGCGAGAATGCCTCTCTTGTTACGACTCCCGGTCCGACGGTGGGGTCGTGATAGATCATTTGTTATTTTAATTGACACAAATTTTAAATAGTCTTTAAATAGTCTTGTGAATTTTCTAAGTGGTTTGAAGTGACTCAATTTATGATTGTAAGGTCCGGATTTTAAGTTCCGAATTTTACGTTTTTTATAATTTAAATAATTTACTAAATAATATGCGGATATACTGATAACATATAAAATTAAAATCATATAATATTAGAAAATTCATTGTCGATTAGAGTATAAATGAGGTATTTATGCGGATATACTGAATATTATTTGTAAAGTTCGTCAACACCATTTTCTTTTGGCAAATAATTTTATTTGTAAGCATCTATTGATATTTTTTTTTTTACTTCTTAACTTTAAATTAAATTATTTCATAAATTTATAAATTTTATATAAACACATTACTCATGAAGTACTACTTAAAGTACTTAAAGTCAATCCAGTAGATTTTAATGTTAATCTCACAAAAAATATTGATGAACTTGAGAACACTATTTTACTCTTCTACTACATCAATAGCAAATTCTACTCTGTTAATTTTAGCAGAAAAACAGGAATGAAACAGAGAGCATGCTAAATTGTATATCTTTGTTACAAGTGTTACATGGGTATTTATATAAAGTCTCTAACGGTAATATTCACTCTATTCTAACGGTAAAAAAGAGGTGAGTTATTTATTATCCCAACAGTAGCCTATCATATTTTATTCTAATTTCTAACTAATTAATTAAATTCTATTTCTCAACACTCCCCCTCAAGTTGGGCGTATAGATGTCAATTAGTCCTAACTTGCGAGTATTTTCTTTGAAAGATTCCGAGTCTAATTGTTTTGTGAATACATCTGCCAATTAGTCTCCACTTCTTACAAATGGCGTCTCAATTTCTTTTGATTGGATTTTTTCTCTAATGAAATGGCAATCCACTTCAATGTGTTTTGTCCGTTCGTGAAATACGGGATTGGAGGCTGTGTCTTAGCCTTTGCTCAAAACAAGATATTATTCCACTAGTTGTTAATCTTAATTTAAAATTACATTTCTCTAATCATCATTAATTTATTATCTCTCTGCTACAAAAACTACTTTAATCAACAAAATGCTCTCTATATATTAGCCAAGATTTGTTGATTATGCCATGCTAAAACCTTCTCATAAGAAAGATCACCTCCAAATATGTCAAGAGAGCTACCGACTGTGACATCAACTCGGCCTTTACCAGCTGTCTTTATTCTCTCAAGGTCGTCCATTGTTGATACGCCTCCGGCATAAGTTACCGGAATCTAGAAAGCAAGTTACAGGATTAGGTGGAATACAAAACAATATGCAATATTTCTCATTTCAAAACCCAACATTTTTTAATATGCTTGTAAAAGGTAATGACATTATATGAAAACTTATTCTAAATTTATGAAGTACTCATTTTAGTCTTCTCAAATTGGTCGGTTTCACAGGGCAAATGAGTCATTTTTCTAATATGAAGCTTACACAATCATATATCTAAATGACACTGTGTGAGCGTCAAAAGTAGATAAATGACAAATTTGCTCTCAAAACTGTCCAATTAGTAGACTTACATTTTTCTAAAACATGCTATATTTTTTAATTAATATACTTGTAAGGTAATGACATTATATGCTTGACAAGATACTTTTTTATGCAAGCGTAAAGTAAACAGAAAGTGACAGGTAAAACAAAACCTAATTAGGAGCTAATTTTGAAAAAAAATTCAATTAATTCAATATGAAAAAGAAAGTCTATTTTAGTTGCTTTGGCCAACGGAGCATTGGTTTTGAACTTTTAACAGAGATATCTGCTAAATTGCAAATATGACTAATGCTGGGTGTTATTTGTAAATGCAGCAAAGCATAATATGTAACTTGCCAAAGAGACCAAGTATCATTTTACCACATTTCAATGACAAGCTATTGGCCTTCTAAGAAAGTCAAATTCAACCAAAAAAAAAAAAAAAACAACATTTTCCTTGTCAACTTTAAATAAGATCACGAGAAAAGTCAAGAATTCAAAATAATTGAAGAGAGATGGGTTACATACAGGAGAAAGAGATCCGAGCATAGTGACAAGCTCCTCATCTATACCTAGTCTGTGATATCAAGAAAGTAGAAAGCATGACATATATAACATTTATTATATACAGATATATTGTGTATCCTGCCATTTTTCCCTTTGAACTGCTCAAATAAAATTTAATCCAATGGAACCTTAATTATACAGTAATCAACCACACTTAGACTGAATACTTGAATTCTTTGACTTTTTTCCTACCTTTCTACTCTTTTTTTTCAATGGTGTAAACCAAAACCTATAAAACCAAATTTCAACCAATGAAATTACGAAGTGGCTGGACCATTATTCCTTCCTTAAAAAAAACAGGCTCAATACTTTAATTACATGTGCCCAAAAAAAAGGAAAATGTATATATTACAAGGTGAGAAAGCTTCACCTTTTCCCTTCTACATCAACTCCATGCACCAAAAACTCATCGGCATATGAAGCCAAAAATTCTAAACTTGGAGCATCTAGAAATACATCACTAAACTTTTGCCACCTGTCTGTCACAATGGCATAATTTCCATCCTGCATGACAAAAAATAAACAGAAATTGAACTTAAAATCCAAAATTAGCCTCAATCAAATCCAACTTAAACAACCAATCCTCAATCAAACTTTGAAGAACCCAAATTATGCCTCAATCAAACACAAGTTATACAATTAAGCCTCACTTATAACCCAATTTTAGTACTAAAAACATCATGTGCTAATTAACCCAATATAGTTTGATGCTATACCTGATATATTGGTAGAGATGAAATAGATTTAAGTTGTACCAAAAAGCCCCAATTAGACTCAGATTTGTATCAACACCTGGTGGGCTGTGTAGTTTTGCCTCCATTAAGCTTCATTAAATTAGCTGGCACATTCCTTTTTCAAAACTAAGATGCAATTATTTGCTTCCTTATCATAACAGTACCTATCAGACGCTCGCTGTTCGTTGAAACTTTAAAAGAATAATAAAAAATAAAAAACACACTCGCTCACAGTAAAGCTTTTACTACTTTGATTAGTGCAACAAGTTTCAACTATTTAGTCAAATAATTTAAGCCTCATTTAGACAGTTTACTAAAGATGCCCCAGTTTAAGTCCAGAAAAAGCTTAATATAAACTGATTTTGCATCAATCAACTGTGGATTTAATTATGCCTCGATGAAGCCTTAAATTAAGGAAAACTTGATGTACCTTTTTTCGACAACTAAGATCTAAAACAAGTCTTTTCCTCCCTATCATATCAACAAGGCCTTCAAGCCGCTCCATGCTCATCTTTCCGTCACTGAAGACATACTAAAAAAATAAAAATAAAAAAGGCAAAAAAAATGGATAAGATTCAAATTGTTAAAGCTAATAAAACTGATACATTACATCATAAAAATAATATAAAATAAGAAGATGATACTACTCCAGGACCAAAATGAGTAAGTGTTTACTACTTAATTTGATTTCCTGCATATTCTTAAATCTCATAAAACCCAATAAACACAACCAATGGCACCTTACGGGTACCTCACAAACATAAAGGTGATAATTGAAGGAACATTAAGTCTTTTACTTTTAGTTCTCGTATTTTTTTTATTCATTTTGCAAATAATAACAAATAACTCATGATATTTTTAAATAACACCTGAGGAGTGGAAGCGAGAGAGAGAAAAACATACTGAGGTAACAATAACATGAGATGCACCTTCATCAAGATATTTCATGGCATTCTCCAAGTTAATCCCACCTCCAACATGCAAACCACCTACTCACAAATATAAGCAGCTGTCGATTCTTTTCAAAATTCAAATATTGGTACAGAATTAGAACAGTATAAGAAGTACAGCATTATATTAGATAAGCTTATTCACCCATAATTGAAACATTAATGATCCTCTCACCATCTACCAATAAAAGTAAAAAAGGTAAAAAGTACACATATAATTTCTAACCAGGATAAGCATGTAAGGCCTCTAAAGCTGCCACCTGGCTCAAGGGATCGGCACCAAGCATTATGACATGGCCACCAGTGAGACTGTCTCTTTTGTACATATTTGCATAGTATGCAGCTGACTTGTCAGATTCAAAGTTAGTCACAAGAGGGGAGCTCCCATTTTCTGACGAATCTCTTAGAGTTGACCCCACAATTTGTTTCACTTTTCCCTAAGAGAAAATAATTAAATTCAATTGAGGATTAACATCAAAACATGGCAAAAATCATTCAAGTAACGGCATCACCTACTACTATTGGCATGCTTGAAGTACAAAAGATATGATAAACAAATAATAAAACAAGAAAAACTAAAAATAAAAATACAAAAGAGCAAACAGAAAAATTGCTTTAAACCAAAATAGTACATATACAGGAAAATAAATGTGCCAAAAAGATATTTGATTACAGTGCAAAATCACCTTGTGTATATCAATGCAAGGTCGAAAGCGTGTCACACATTGAACAGCATGTTGAGCTCCTAAAGAAGTCAAAAGAAAAAGGTAAAGTTTCAAGTTTTGGAGGGTGTATCTAGAAAAGAACTAATGATAGATAGGGGAAGAGAAGTGTATTACTAGAAGGGGTGCACCTTGAAGGAGGTACAAAAGATGATATCTTTCTCCGATTGTAGATATAATTCAATTGACTGGTACCAATCAATTTATCATAAATCAAGCTGTTCATCTTCAGTTGATTGCATCAGTTCATGATAGTTCTATTCATGCAAATAACACTGGTTAGTATAAATTCAAAATGAACCTCTGAATTAGAAGGAATAGAAAAATGCTTAACAAACAAATTTTCAAACTGAAATGATCATCTCATATAATAAAGCCTCACATAGGCCTTATAACAAAGGAAGAGGGCCTCCTTTTAGCATGTTTATAAGTAAGAAATAGCTTTGTAATGATTCATGAGCAATTATTGATAAGGCAAGGTCCAAATTGCAAAATTGGAAGGGGGTCCTTCTAATCTACTGGAGCAATTCAGTAGCTAATTGACCATGATTTGTAAGTGACTACACAATGTAGATTACTCAAAAAAGATTTCAACTTTTTCACAGATTTCAAGTTATACGGGCAATGGCAAAATCAAAACCAAAGGGGGGAAAGTGAGAGACTTGATACCTTGAGTGGAAGACTTGATACCAGTCGGTTTTACCTAGCTCCGCGTCGTTCCGGCACGGCGGCGGCTGTGGAATAGAGAAAAAGGGATGTTCGGTGAACTAGAATGGTAGTAGGAGAGAGGAGATGGTTAAAAGGAAATCTATTTATAGCCCCTCAGGTAACAGGATATTTCTTGTTTAGATCCTGACCGTTCGATCAGAATCCGCACGAATATTGAAAGAACCCGTGCATTCCACCTTGGGCCAGATTGGCCCGGATTCTGATCAGACGGTTCACATATAAACGGAAATATAATGTTACCTTACAGGAAATAACAGTGAACATTTTTTTACTTGTTATCCATTCGTCAGCTGCACAGCCGTAACATAACCAAAAGGTCCAACCCATATTAACATATAAATCCGACTGTGGGCTTCGATTTAAGCCCAAGTCTGACCTGACCCGTCCAGCCTGATCTTACCTGGTCCATCACAGTGCCGGACCAATCGGGTAAGAAACGGGCCATACAGATATGATCGGACCTCCAAACCAATTGAGTTTTTTTTGCCATCCCTAATTTCAACTCATAAAATCATGACTTATAATAACTATTTATTCAATATTGCACTAATGCCGTTGAAAAATAAAAATGAATGTAAATTCCATTTACATGCTTCTAAAATTTCAGAGAATTATGTATACCTACTCTAAAATTCATAATATAATATATATTCATATAAAATTTTGAATTATATATATTATATTCCTTGAGTGAGGTTATGGTACATTGCAAAGTGTGAATCAATGTGTTACCGTACTTCTTCTTTTTTTAAGATCTAAACTGCTCAACAAGAATTCCATATGAAAATGTAATTTGAGACCAAATTTAATATATTTTTATTTGTATTTTTTATTATTTTTAGATAAGTAGAAAATTACTTGATCTATAAATTATGGACCATCTGAGGTAATTAAGTACTTTATCAAATGGAAATTAGGCATCTCAACAAATCAAAAGTTGTCCTCATGCTCTAATATAAGATTTTACTTTGCTTAAAAAATGAACTATATATGTATATTTGAAGAGTGAACCATGCACAAATTTAAAGCGAAAAAAATGAATTTCAAAATTGGACGAAGTCAAGTAAAATTTTAGGAACAATAGTTGGCACCCCTCTCTAAATATAAGGAGAAATTATATATATATATATAGATATATAGAGGTTGGCTAATATCAAATCAGTTATTCCTGAGGTCCCGTACAACCAAATCGTTTTTCAATTTTTGAAGTCCAAATCGTCGATCCAAACCGTTAGATGTTTTCTCTATATTAAAATGTATTTGGAGACCAAATTTTACATTTTTTGGAATTTTTTTACTATTTATTAAGCCACTTTAAAAAACGCTGATCCAATGGTGGCTTAAGAAAATAGCAAAATTAGAAGCCACCGTTGGATCAGCGTTTTTCAAAGTGGCTTAATAAATAGTAACAAATCGACAAAAATCGACCTCAGAGAAGGAGAAAGAGAGCTTACCAAAACCCTAGATCATCGAGTCGTCGCTAAAGAAGGCGAGAGGAGGAGGTTTCCAGAGACGTCGAGAGGACGAGGTTTCCAGCGACGGCGAGAGCGCCGATGAACCAAAGGGAGAGATGAGGCGAGTTGAGCTGCTGTTTTTGCGTCAGAGAGGGAGAGAGGCGAGAGAGGGGGATGGAGGGGCTGTTGAACGAAACTGGAGATATCCATTGATTATAAGTTAGGGTTAGTTTTTAGAATGGACCAGCGAAAATTTGAGCTATCATCTGATCTGATCGGACACGAATCTTGAAGGGTATCTCAGGGATTAAAATGCAAAGCACAATGGGGTGTTTGCTTTGCAAAGCATAATAGCCTATATATATATATATATATATATGCCCATCACAATTTTATGAAATAGATATTTTTCCAAGAAAATTTTAAAATTAGCTATTTTCCTATCTAAACTTAATTATTTGATTAATATTATCATAATTCATAATTTAATCACTTCATTAGAAATATACATTTTAATATTAGTAGTTAAAAGATTAAATTCACAGTTTTGCCATTTCACATTCCTTGATGTCTCGCTTATTATATGTTTTAAGGGATAGAGCATTTCTATATATTTGTGGCCGATAGAGTATCGAGGGACTATATTTGGCAGGAGATAGGAGTAGGTCCGATGGACATTGGACTTACTTTTAGGTCCGATGGACATTAGCTTTATCACCATATGATTAGCATTAAAATCTGTGCACACGGAAATTGAAACAGATATGAACTGAATTTAATATCGTTTGCACGAATCTTCACGCAATTGAATGGTCATTACACCCATCGAAACAAAGTAGGTCCGATGCCCATCGGACCTACTCTGAATTCATTTGGCAGCTATCATATTGGTCTCATATTCTCCTACTTCTCAACTTTATTAGTCTTTGCACACAATGTGTATTCTTGCTTCTATTTGGTGTATATAGATGATTTTGAGTAAAGGTGTATATAGAGGATTAGAGGATCTATTTACAAGTTAATTTGGAAAAGAACCTTCACCCCATATATATATTTTTTGCCACAAAATGAAATACAATCGGAGCTAATTGGCATTAATAATTTCGACCACTAATTAAATCTTTACAATCACAATTATAAATCATATATATTATTTTTTTTTTTCCAAAATGGTTTCTAACTTGTAATTTTAAGTGTGAAACTAATTAATGGAACAAATAAACCAATTAAAATGAGTAAACCTAATGCTAGAGTAATTCATTTTTCAATTTTTTCAAATTTTATTATACTAAATATTCTGATCATTCATAACATACCTTTTACATCAATCCCTAAAACTTTTATCACAATAATCCTACATAATTCAAAAAGCAAAACACAACGCAAAAGTACAACCATCTCAGTATGATCAAACAATACATCTCAAGGGCTTAACATTACATTTCATTCTGCTGTACGTGTAGTCAAGTCAACAGAACATATATGACTGATTCAAATTATTTTTCTTATGATGTCTTTCACAACACTTGGGCAACTCTTTAACAAATGATCAAAACTGTCTGTTTCGATGGCAGATCTCAAGAATTTAGGTGAGGCAAGATGTCTGAGGCATTCAGCTTTGAGATGAGGTAAATTGTGCTGCTCAGCCAGTGCAAGTGTCGTACCAATGGTACTTGTGTCGAGATTGTTACATAGCTTTTGTTCACAAATTAACCTCAACCCTTCCAACAAGTACCTATCAGCTGCCACGAGAAGGTGCTGAATCATCACAGTCTCAGTATCCTTATCAATCTCAGGCAGGGTGTCATTATAAATGAAATGAAGCACAGCCTCAAATACTGAAGCCTCCATATCTGTTATCTTGAGCGTTTTCTTTTTTGATTCTTTCATCAGACCGAAAAGTTGTGCCTCAAATACTTGTGAGCAGGCAGCCAGCACACATTTATGTGCATGAAAGCTCTTACCAGCAACTTCAACAGTTATGTCAGCACCCTTTTTACTCAACAGGAGACCACCGAGTCGCTCGTGGATATTAGAAGATGGAGCAGGAACTGTTATAGGAACATTACTATACGTCACCGGTTCTTTTATAACTGTAACATTGCAAATTATAGTGAGACTATCCTGTTTAAGACATTTTGAGGCTTCAAAAATATTCCTTTCCAAGAAATTCCGAAAACCCCAGTTGTTGGAAGAGCTTTTGAAGGTGTACGGGAGATACTCTTTTGTATACACTGCTTCTCCGGAAGCGTAGTCAAGAAGAGAGAAGCTGCATCTGGTTCTCGGTTCACCTGCTCTGGATTTTAATTTAAGGAAGACAGATATGTAATCTGAAAACTCCTCCTCGCTCCCATGTGGGTAGACACTGATTGCCCATTCATATTCTCCGACAAAGAAGGTTCTCGAATCGATGTGCTCGCCTAGCCCGCGTCCCTTGGTGAGTGCATAGTTCTGAACTTCGAAATTGTGACTTCCGGTTACAGTATGCACCTGACTTACTGAATCTATTTCTCGCGTGCTATATATTACTCGCAATAAATTATGCAAAACAGAGGATAGATGTGAGACCTCTAATTAAGCGTAACTAAGCATACATATATTATTAATTGATTGACATGAATTATATTTGTTAGGTTATACTATAATTCAAGTAAATGACATAATACATGTTTACAAAGGACTAGCCGATTCAATGCCCAAGGCCCAGAGGAAATTTTATATATAAACCACTTATTTTTATAATCTCCATATGCATGCTGAAATTAAAAAAGCTCATCCACTAACACCCAAAATTGGTCACACCCAATTACACTTTCATTTTTAAAGCCCAAACAATCGATCAAAACCGTTCAACATGATGGATATATTAAAATATGCTTGGATATCAAATTTATATATTTTTTTAATTTTTTTACTATATAATAAGATGGGTACAAAATTAAATAGTCCGAAAACAACAATATTTTTTTTTTCTATTAAAGGGCACCGGTATAACCCAGCATCTTTTACATGTTATTCTTCAAAATTGAACTTGCAACATCTCCATACAGGACTTGTGCCACTGCACTAAGCGTACAGTTCATAAATCATAGGTAATTAATTGCTAGCAATTCACAAGCTTGTATTTCATTTCTTTAATGCTTTGTAAGCAACATGTCTATCAGTAACATGCAGTAAGCTTCTTAAATGTTAACCCAATGGAGCTCTATTACAGAACCTAAGTACGTACTGCAAATTAAGAGATAACTTAAGAAATCTCTGGATAAATGACTCTTAGAACTTGTTATCAACATTATAAGGTTCTTGTAAAGTTCTCAAGTATTAATCACAATGCAAACGTATAGAAGAGCGCAAGTTTGATCCTAGCTAGAAAACATATAATTCTCAGGCCGTGAGCTAAAGAAAGAAAGAAAGAAAGAAAAAAATGTCAAAGATTAAAAAGAAAACAAATATACGTACCCTTTCATTGTTCGCGTATGCTGACAAGATTTTGTTTTGTTTTCCATGTGCTTAATACCTAGTGTGCGCACACATGCATTGGTGTGTGGGTGGAGGATGGGGTGTTCAGAGATGAATGAGACAAGGGCAAACTAAAATTATAATTTTGCAAAAAGTATTTGGCAATGTCATACAATCAAGGTTAATTATATTTATCTTGTGACTCTTGTCTCTTCTTCTATTTTACTTTATTTGCTTTCTAAATATAACTGTCATATGTGCCCAAAAAAACAAATTTCTGGACTATTGAAGCTCTAGCTAGATTCAAGGATATAACATTAGAAAGGTTAAAAGGCCATCGCTATTTTAACCATGCAGCATTTCTAGTTATAACGTCTTCTCTGTGTGAAATTAAAGCTTGTGTGCTATTTTAAAATAGCTAGAATAACTAGTGTTTAGAATAGTAGATAAGAATAGTGAAAAAAAAAATAGTGATTTTTCATAATAATGTGAAAATAGTGCTATTCGGAATAGTAAAAATGTTATTTTGATTGTACATTTGAAATAGTGAATAGCTATATCTGATAAATAATAGCGTTAATGTTGAGAATAGAATAAATGAGGAGGGTTAAAAGTGTAAAATAGAAAAAGGGCAAAATTGTAATTTAGAAAATTAGAAAGTTACCGTTGGTACTATTCTAAGTACCAACGGTACAATAAGCATAGAGGGTATAAATACTAAAAGAAAAGATTGTAAGAAAATAATAGATACTCAATTCAATACAAAATACTCAATATTCATAAATTTTACATGGTATCAGAGCCTTGATCTTGAGGCCTCAGAAAAATTTCATATTCAACAGAAGTGTTGAGATTAAAGCCGTGACTCCAATATGACAGAGCTGACAGGCAATACCACAGCAACACCGGTAACTGAAACACCGGTATTGATTGCTGAGGCACCGTCGTCGCGCTTAACCGCCACATTGCTCAACGGTCATAATTTTCAATCATGGGCCAGAGCTGCAATTCTTTCACTAAACGAAAGGGATCTATACGAGCACATCACTGGAGATGCAAAAATGCCCGACATAGAAAAACAAAAAGCCGAATACAAGAAATGGAAGAAATCAGATCTCAAAGCCATGAACTCACTAATTCAATCCATAGAACCCAGCATGATTGATTTATTTCTCTACACCGATACCGCAAAAGAGATGTGGGATGCCATCAACAAACACTTTAGCAAAAAAAGTAACCATGCCCACATATACCATCTTAAAAAGGAAATTCACCAATCCTCTCAAAAGAACAGAACCCTCATCGAATACATAAGCAAGTTAAAAAGGAAATGGGAGGAACTAAAGCTTTATCTTGTTAAAACCTCAGATCCGAACATTATCAAAGAGCGAGAACAAGAAAGAGTGTACCAATTTCTTGCCGGGCTTGATGAATCATATGAACAAGTCCGAGCTCAGATTCTATTATCAGCCTGAGCTCCCAAGCCTTGACGACACAATGTCACTTCTTCAAGGCGAGGAATCGAGGCGTCTCGTCATGGCCGGTACCTCAGCCGTACAAGAAAAACTCGAAAACCAAGCCATGGCAGCACTTCGAGCAAACCCTAGATTCCAAGGAAAAGGGGGAATTGAAAAGAGGTGTGAGCATTGCAAGAAGGAAGGCCATGACAAGGACAAGTGCTGGTTTCTCCATCCAGAGCTTAAACCGAAATGGTGGAAAGAAAATGGCAGAGGAGATAGGCCAAAGGGGGAGAAGAAGGGTCTCAGCGCTGCTGGAGCGGCGCAGTACAAGGAAACAGGCGAAAGGTTTAGGTCTGAGGATAACGGGTCCGCCAATGTCCCTGGAGATAACGGGTCCGCAAATATAACCGGATCTGCCCTTCTTGTTGGATCCTCTGTCCATAATCCAACCCAGTCCGAAATCAATAAAATCCTATCATCTCTTAGTGGGCTGTTAAACAAGGCTTCTGAGCCCAATCCAGGTTTTGTTAAAACCGAAAATTTATTAGACATTCAATCATTCAAATCAAGGTTAAGCCCAAACCAGAATGTGTATGTTATACCGAACAAAAGAAGTACAATAACCCCAAATATATGTGATGCAAATAAAATAGAACATATAAAGTGTACCAACTTAGGTAATTTAAATATAGAACATTCTCAAAATAATGTAGATTGGATTTTAGATTCTGGTGCAACCGATCACATGACCGGAAATAAAAATATATTGTACAACTATAAAAAAACCAAAAATCAAGAATTTGTTTATGTTGCAAATGGTGAAAAAATGGAAGTTTGTGGTTATGGCTCAATCAATATTTTTCTAAAAGAAATTAAAAATGTTTTACATGTAAGAAATTGCACTTCTAATTTATTATCCATAGGTAAATTGTCAAAAGAAATAAATTGTGAAATTATTTTTTCATCAAGGAATGTATTTTTTCAGGATATGGCATCCAAGAGGATGATTGGTGAAGGTGTTTTTCAAAATGGACTCTATTTTTTGAATAGCCAAAAATTCAATTTCAACACAAAAATACAAGACATGGGAAGTTTATGGCATAGAAGAATTGGGCATCCCTCCGATAGAATTTTGAAATATATATTTAATTTTTCAAATTTAGATTGTAGTAATTGTGAAGTATGCAAATTGGCAAAGCATACTAAACTTCCTTTTGTAATTTCAAATTCTAGAAGTAGTAAAATATTTGAGCTTGTTCATTCCGATGTTTGGGGGCCCGCTCCCGTAGACTCTTATAATGGCTTTAAATATTTTGTTACATTCATAGATGACTTTTCACGATTAACTTACTTATATTTATTAAAAAATAAAAGTGAAGTTTTTTCTAACTTTCAAGATTTCTCAAATTTAATTGAAAATCAATACAACACAAAAATTAAAACTCTTAGGACCGATAATGGAACGGAATTTGTAAATCAAAATTTCTTAAATTTTTTGAAACAAAAAGGCATTATACACCAAACTACTTGTGTTTATACCCCATAACAAAACGGTGTTTCCGAAAGAAAAAATCGTCATCTACTTGAAGTGGCAAGAGCACTTATGTTTCAAAATAAAGTTCCAAAAATTTATTGGTCGGATGCCATTCTCACCGCAACTTATTTGATAAATAGGTTGCCAAGTATAGTTTTAAATAAGAAAAGTCCATTAGAGGTTCTTTATCAAAGAAAAATAATTTTTAATCACCTAAGAGTATTCGGATGCACATGCTATGTACATCAAAATAAACGAGATAAACTAGATCATACTTCTATTAAAACTATTTTTTTAGGATATTCGTCACAAAAAAAGGGCTATAAATGCTATGATCCGATAAACCATAAATTATATATTTCTAGGGATGTCACATTTTTTGAAAATGAGCCATACTTCAAAACAAATGAAAATAAAATTGATAATCACATTAGTACAAATGATTTTATCACTCCTATGATCACTAATAAAATTATGGAGCCAAGAGTTGTAGAAAATGAAGATGAAGATGAAGATGATAATACTCCTCAAAGTGGAACCGGAGAAGAAGAAAGTGATAATAATGAAGCCGAAAGTGAAAATATTGAAGTTCCACTTAGGAGATCAACTCGGCCCACTCAACCATCAACAAGGTTACGAGATTTCGTAACCAATAAGGTTCAATATCCTATTCAAGATTATATTTCATATAAAAATATTTCAAAATATCACCATACATTTCTTAGTTTAATTTCCAAAATAGAAGAACCAAGAAATTTTGAGGAAGCTATAAGCCAACCGGTATGGTGCAAGGCTAAAAAAAATAACACATGGACCATTGTACCGTTACCAAAAAATAAAAAACCCGTAGGGTGCAAATGGGTTTATAAAATAAAATACCAAAGTGATGGTATTATAGAAAGGTATAAGGCTCGGCTAGTTGCCAAAGGGTATACTCAAACATACGGTATTGATTACCAAGAGACCTTTGCTCCGGTAGCAAAGATGAATACCATAAGAATTTTGCTTTCAATAGCGGTAAATAAAGGGTGGAATTTATTTCAAATGGATGTTAAAAATGCATTCCTTCAAGGAACACTTGAGGAAGAGGTTTATATGACTCTACCACCGGGTCATGTAAAAGAAAAAAATACTAATCTTGTTTGTAGGTTAAACAAATCAATTTATGGACTTAAACAATCTCCAAGGGCATGGTATGAAAAACTCTCTCAATATTTAATTTCTCGTGGTTTTAAAGTAAGCCGATCCGATACATCACTATTTTTAAAACATGAAAATAATGATACAACTATTATTCTTGTGTATGTTGATGACATAATCATAACCGGGAACAATTATGAAAAAATTAACATTGTGAAAAGGCAATTAAAAGAAAATTTTGAAATAAAAGATCTTGGTAAACTTAAATATTTTTTAGGAATTGAAATAGCACATTCAACCAAGGGACTATTTATTTCACAAAGAAAATATACCATTGACCTTTTAAAAGAAACCGGAAAATTAGGGTCCAAACCGGCCTCAACACCCATAGATAGTAATTGTAAATTAAATTCCGAAGATGGAGAACCGTTGGAAAATATCAACCAATTCCAACGGCTTGTAGGTAAATTAATCTACCTAACGGTAACTAGGCCGGATATATCATTTGCGGTTAGCCAAATTAGCAAATTTATGCATTCACCAAAAAAACCTCATTTAGATGCAATTAATAGAATTTTGAGATACTTAAAGAAATCACCCGGAAAGGGTATATGGATGAAAAATAATAAATCTAACGAAGTATGTGGCTATTCCGATGCAGATTGGGCCGGGAGTTTCGATAGAAAATCCACAACCGGCTATTGCACGTTTGTAGGCGGAAATTTAGTCACATGGAAAAGCAAGAAGCAAAATGTTGTGGCACGATCAAGTGCGGAAGCAGAATATCGTGCCATGGCATCCACCGCAAATGAACTTACATGGATCAAACAATTGCTCGAAGAATTGAACTTCAAAATAGATAAACCAATGAAGATGTTTTGTGATAATAATGCGGCAAGGTACATTGCTTCAAATGCCGTGTTTCACGAAAGAACAAAGCATATCAAAATCGATTGCCACTTCATAAGAGAAAAGGTGCAAGCAAAGGAAATTGAAACTCCTTACGTGAAGAGTCAAGATCAACTAGCCGATATCTTCACTAAGGGTCTCATTCCAAAGACGTTTGAAGAAATAACAAGCAAGCTATGATTAATCGATATTTATAATCCTAGCTTGAGGGGGAGTGTTGAGAATAGAATAAATGAGGAGGGTTAAAAGTGTAAAATAGAAAAAGGGCAAAATTGTAATTTAGAAAATTAGAAAGTTACCGTTGGTACTATTCTAAGTACCAATGGTACAATAAGCATAGAGGGTATAAATACTAAAAGAAAAGATTGTAAGAAAATAATAGATACTCAATTCAATACAAAATACTTAATATTCATAAATTTTACAGTTAACAAGATGCTTATTAAGATAAAAGATAGACAAGTGGGGTCTCAAATGAATTGTTACGACATAGAGATAAAATAAGTGGTGCCAATTTTATCATTTCGGAACGGTGTTGACGATAATAAACATTTTTTTTCTCTATTCACACTTTCGAACAGTAACTATTACAACATTTCTAAGGAATAGAGAATAGTAGCTATTCTCGCTATTCTGAATAGCAAAAATATCGTTTGGATGCACATTGCTATTCCGAATAGCAGCTATTCTTAAATAGCTTGCTATTCTAGCTATTTTTACATCATCCAAACATACACCATCCAAATATTTGCTATTCTCTATTCTAGCTATTCTTAGATCATCCAAAAGGAATTGTGGCATTGGAGATTGAGATCCGTCGATGAAATAAGAAGATAGTTCTACCATAAATAATAAAGCACAATTAAGTACTTAACTGTTATTTTACAATTAAAACTGTATGAAATTTTTTTTCCCTTTATTCTGAATAGTGACTTCATTATTTTCCAAATGTCCGAATCAAAGTCATTTGAATATGCGATTGGTGATAGATCATCATAAATAAGCCTAATGAAATACAGACACGGATAATTAATTAATATTATTTTACTAATGTTGTTACCTAAAATTGTTTGCATATAATTAAAAAAGGCATTTGACCAAAAACATGTCTTTTTTAGTATGGAAAGGTCCTTTTTATGAATGCATGTTATTGTTCTTAAGTTTTATGCTGCAAGCATAGAAATTGAATACGAAATTAAGTGACCATTTATCTTAATAAGTTTTAAATATATTAAATGGTGTACAGAAAATAATTGGAAGTCTAAACAAATTTAACTTAATCTTTCTTAGAAATCAAATGTTCAATAATTGATTAGTTATTAAAAAAAACCTCTATTGTTGTAAATGATTTAGAAAATGTCATTTTCAAATACTAACTTTAAGAAATTAGTACGATGGGCTCAACGATATGAGAATGAATTCACTCTAATGTGTTTGAAATTAGTATGATGGGCTAAATATGTATACCTATATATATAATTTTATAAACTTGATTTTTAATAATTACCATTATCCATAATGGGCAAGAAATAGTACGTACTATTACCAGACCAGATAAGCTAAACAAAAATTTTTTTATCAGTACCCATCTTTATCGAATACGGTACGTGTCAAGCAAACAGATAAAAAAGTGTTATTGACATCCTTACAGGATTACAAAGGTTTGTAAATATATCTATTGTAATACCGATTACCAATAGTGCTGTTCAATATCTCCCTAGACGAACCAAAAGAGAAAAACACCAAAAAAAAAAAAAAAAAACATAGAACTTCTGTAAGTAATAATAGTCCCTTAAATCACACTCCAAAAAAATAACCTTCAAAGAAATCAAGCAATGCTCTGGACTGCTCTTTCAAAGCTTTCATCAGCATTTGCCATGCGATTAACTAGAATGTGCTGAGGATGAGACAGCTTCAATTGGCTGTACAAAAAATAAACTTGTAGCATTAAATTAACAAATACAAAATATAAACTATAAGTATATTATACAACTCTTTCATGTAACAACAATGCAGTGCAAGACTACTTCTGACACTCACACAATCTAAATTACTCATTTGCCCTTGGAAACCGACCAATTAGAACACTGACATTTTTCTGAAACATGCTACATATATTTTTCCTAATAAAAGGGTAAAATAGGTATTTTATCAATTTAAAATAAATTTAATATAAAAGACAATACAATGGGTTAATTTGTGAGTTTTTTTATATTTAGAAGGGCAAATATGATATTATGAACTTTAAAAGTATAAATACGTAACTTCAAAGTTTTCAAGGGATATACATCAAATGCTAAAAACTATTTGAACTTTGAAAACAAAGATATGGATCATTGGGTTAGTTAACAAGAGAGACACCCAGAAAGCACAAAGTGCAAAATGATAATAATAAAGGATCTAAAACAAAACACCATTAGTAAAATGCATGCATGTATTAGGATCAACAAAGAAAAAAATATTGAAAAAATTTACTTGAGGAAGCGAGAAGCAGATTTGCCCACATGAAGGCTGCACACGACAAGGTTAGCCAATGTCTCTGGATCTTTTGCATCCTGCATGAATTTCAAAATGTAAGAAGCTATATGGAAAATATGCTGAGAGAGAGAGAGAGAGAGAGAGGGAGGGGGAGAGAGAGAGGTGACCTTGTTCAAAGCTTCAATGAGCAAAGATTCTGCCTCATCAAAATTACCCATGAGCATACAACACACAGCCTTCCCATTTAAAACAAGGCAAGTCATGGGATACTTCTCCGAGAAATCTTGGAATATGAGGTAGGCTTCTTGTATCTTTGACCCACCCTGCCATGCCAGTATAAGTAATCACATGAAAAAATTAGTACAACAAAATTAGCTTATTTCAGGGGCCATTGTATTAAAATGGCACGCAAGGGTTTTTTCTTAGACCTAAATTTGCTCCATGTCTCTACCCATCCAGCTAAAACAAAGGGGGAACTTCATGTATAACCCTCAAAAACTCACAAATTTACCCATTTATTTGTCTTTTCTATTGGAACTCATTTTAAATTTATAAAATATCCATTTTGCCATTTTATTAAAAAAAAAAAGAGAGAGAAAATGTAGCATGTCTCAGAAAAGTGTCAATCTTCTAATTGATCAGTTTCCGATGGTAAACAGGTAATTTCTTCACTGCTGATGCATACACAAGAATATACCTAAATGTCACTGTGTAAGCATCAGAAGTAGATAAATTACGTAATTTCAATGTTTGTGAGGGCTGTACATGAAATTCCCCCTAAAACAAATCAACCAACCAGGAAATCTTACGAAATACAGTCATGCACAAATCAGTACTTGCCAAGTACTGTAACAGATGCATGGCATGACCAAATATAAACAACAGTAGAAATATTTAACTAACCCACCACAGCAATATCCACCCAAGCATTTGCGAGTTGTGTGAGAGTATGGTCTTCATCAATTTGTTGCATTATCTTAAGCTGTTTCTCAGCATGGTCTGATCGGTTCATCTTTATAAAGATCTGCACATTCAAAGCATGACTACAGAAAGAAAATAACAAATGGTTAGAATTTCAAGATAAAATAATTAGATGGTTCATTTAAAATTTTATTTTACGTGGTATTGCAGCTAATATGCCCACAATGATTTATGTTTACTTCTGGAGCCTATAACTAACTTGATTGAGGCCACAGTACTACCTATAGCGCATATTGGTATTCAAAATGATCTTCATATGAAAATGTACTTGTGGATCAAGTTTGACATTTTTTAGAAACTTTTTACTATTTATTTAGATAGGTAGAAAATCACTTGATCTAAAGATTCTAGACCATTCAAAAGTAGTGATTTGCTACCTATCTAGAAAAGTAATAAAAAAATTCTAAAAAATGTAAATTTAATCTGCAAGTACATTTTCACACGGAGATCATGTTGAACAGTTATGATTGACTATTTGGACTTTAAAAAATACAAAAAAATGATCCATAGTACTGTTGCCTCACTCAACTAACTACATAGACCATCTATAATTGTTGAAAAGCTAGAAAAAAAAGAACAAAAAGATGTAACAACTAACATGAACAATTAGGCACTACTACTTTCTTGGGCTGAATCTATGTGTAAACAAAACCAAGCATAAAAGAAAAATAAATTTAACGAATGAAAATAAGAGGTTCAATCGGTATTAAGAAATCTTACAGCTCCAATGTGCCACCAGAGTGTGTGTGCTTAAGTGCCTCATTAAAATCTTGCTCGTGCAGGAAAATGGTACCAGCAATCAGTCGAAGTGTAGGATTGCTTCCTATTGCAGAATCTCCCAAGAGCTCATTGAGACTTGAAATTATTGACTCCTTTAATGTTCATACAAAAAAAGTAAGGATACAATCCCATGAAATGTTTGTGCACACAATATTCCAAGGCCAAACTGGACACAAATTTATTTGGCTTAACTAAAAAAAATAAAACAACCCAGACCTCAACTGAAAAATAATCAATTTTATAGCACTAATTGTTCAGAAAAAAAACTGGTTCAGATCTCGTACTGTCTAGTAACTGCATCTAATAGTACCAGAATAAACTAGTTACATATAGAAACCACTATTCTTGGATCTAAAATACATCTGTATTCATTTCATGGCCTAAGTCTGAATCCCCAAATAAGCACAATTAAAAGAAGATAAAAATATTTAATCAAAAAAAAAAATATATATATATATATATATATATATATATATATATATATATTTAATAAAAAAAAAAAAGATAAAAATAAATATTTGGTCGCACACAAGACCAGCTTCAGTCAGAATTCAACTAATTAACTAGAAGTAACCATGAGAATCATAAAGGTGGAACAGAATCGTGAACAGACGACGTCATTGCCAAAGAGAAAATGGATGATCTCATCACAAATCAGATCGATTATACTCCATAAAAAGAGATCTACTAAAAAACAAACCTTATTTTCTGGAGCCGAGAGATAAAGAGCGAGGAGCTTGACAGCCTGAAGCGCCGTCGGTGCATTCGAGTCAATCTCATTAATCACCAGCTAAACCAAATAAAGCAAAAAAACGACAATCAAATCACTGGATCTTTAACTAGATCTGAAAAACAGAGAGATTATAAAGAGACCTGATATGAGCCCAGCGCAATGTATGAGCGATACACAAGAGAATCGCGCTCGATCGCGTCGTCAGGGGATAGAGTGGAGATCTCGCTGTTGTTAATGGCGACCTGATATGCGCCGAGGTAAAAGTTGTTGCGGAGACCGAAGAGGAGGTCCGGCGTGGTCATGGCGGTGGCGGTGCTGAGGGAGAGGGAGAGAGAAAGAGAGAGGAGAAGGAATGGATCTGAGAAGAGAGATGGAAATGGAGAGAGTTCGATCTGAATCAGTAGGAATGTAGGATGAATGAATCAATATCCTCTGAGGTAAAGGAATATTTATTTTGGATTACTACTGTCTGATAAGAATCCGGTTCTTTAATAGTCGTGTGGATTCTAATCGAACAGTTCATATTTAAAATAAATATTCTGTTACCTCAGGAGATACGAATTCATGTAGGATAGAATCAAAAGGAAGGGTCTCAAGTTGGAATTCATGTCAGATCCGAACGGTCTGATCTGATTTTGACACGAATATTAAAGATACCGGTGTTTTTTACAACTGGCCGGATTGCCGGGATTCTGATCCAACGGTCTAGATGAAAACTCAAAAATTGAGTTACTTTAGGGATTCGTAGTTCGGACTCAAACGGAAGGGTCTAAGTTGGAATTCATTTAGAGCTGTGGTAACTCAAATATTGAGTTTATATTGTAACCGTCCGATCTATTTGACACGAATATTAAAGGATCCCGGATTCTAATTGAACGGTGTGGATCAGAAACAAAAATACTTACCTTAGAGACTGGACTATAAAACTTAAGTTGGATTCGGATTTTGAGCTCGGGTATGCGAATGCGATCCATGACTTACTAATTCGTATTGGAAATTTGGAATTGGAATCTCTTTGCTAACAGACTCAAAACATTTTATTTTGTTTTATTTGGGATAGATCTCAAATATTTGGAGGGAACAAGTGACAACAGTCAACAATTTATATATGAGGAACTTTGTCAATATTTATAAATTTTGAAATTCCAAATTATAAATATGATCTATTTATGAATATATTATGGACATAAAACATTATAAAATTTGGTGTATAAAAATATATATTTTATAAGATCAATATTTAAAAGAAGTAAATTATAAATTAATTATTGTTTGACCGAATGTTGTACAAATCGATATCATATCATATAATTAATATAAAAATTATATGATTAAATGATGATTAAAAAATATCATGTATTATTTGAACTATTTATTATCCTTTGGTAATCAATTCTACAACTGCAAAATTATTTATATCTTAGTCATCAATTCTAAAACTTATGATAGTGAAATAATTATTATTTATATCTTAACCCAATAATTTTGTCTTATTTGGTATTAAATGTGGATAAGACGATAAGTTGAACCTATTCATTATTCTCCAATATACAACATCTATGCAAGTCCAAAGTTTACTGAAACCCAAAAAGCCCACCTATGTCAATTTGGGCCTTTATCGAATTTGGACCTGAACCCAACAAATTTTCTCAAGTTCATTTGAGAATACCTGAAAGAGCTGTAAATTAATCAAAGTAATCCTATAGAAGTATGGAACCATATTTATTTGGGGAGAGGGGTGTTTCCGATGCCCATCGGACTAGAGTTTGTTCGAGGGGGTGGTTTCTACTGTGCGATCCACTTCAAGATCTGTACACACGAATATTAAAACAAACAACACGGATATTAAAGTGATGTGTACAGATCTTGAAATGAATCGGACGGTAGAAACCACCCATCGAACAAACTCTAGTCCGATGGGCATCGAACACCCCCCCTCCCATTTATTTGGGGTTATTTGGGGAATTGTTCGTGTACCCCTCAAAAACTTCAAAATTACATATTTTCCACTCCAAAGTTCATATTATCAAATTTACTCTTCTCAAGCATATACCTAGTTGGCTAGGTCACTGTATATATGTCATTAATAAAAAATGAACAATTTATCCTAAGTTACTGATAAACTGGTATTATTCTTCAATAGGCTACCAATTTTTTATTTTTCTTTAATAAAGGATAAAATAGATATTTTATAAATTTACTGAAATCAGTACATCCAGCCATGCTAAACATATATTTTCTTCAATAGACTACCAATTAATCGGTCTAAACAGATATTTTTTACAACACAGATTCAAAGTTTACTGAAATCAGTACATCCCAGCCATGCTAATTTGGCCCGTAATTGACTTTATATTGGACCTGAGCCTAAACATGTTATCACAAGTCCAATTTGAAAAATGTCTGAAGAACTGTAAATTATCAAGGTAATCTTATAGCGCAGCACCATAATTATTTTATAAACTACAGACCAGCACTGCTCCCACACTGATAGTTTCATTCAGAATACATTTGCACTTGCTTAATAATTAATAGTTATCTTAGTCTGACATTAAGCCTCCTCAGCCACACAGAATGTAAAATCATGTTAAACGCATCGAATCGCGTAGGAGGTTGGTTTAACACAAAATGCCTCTTCACGGCCTTCACACCTTCTCTGAGTCTCTCAATCTCCTCCACTGGTACTGCAGCTAGCAGGTCTCTGAGTTTCGGTATATCTGCAACTGAGATCGAAATCGAGAACTCGTTCCATTGTAGCACATCGCTAAAAGGAAGCACATATCCTTTGGTGATGATAACGGGTACACATTCTGCCCAAATTGCCTCTGCGATCCGAGGGCTTGAGACCTCAAATCTGTTATTGAGAAATTTCACACAAGTGACTACAATTAGTTTAGATTCATGAAATAAAATTTTGTTAAATGGCCTCCTAAAGATATACATTGTATGCCAGCCTTTTGGATTGGAATTTTTTTTTCCAAGTTAGTTAAGAACTTACATCTCTGTAACCTATTAATATTGATTTATTTTTGTTCAACTACATTTTTTTTTTGAAAAAAAAAACCCATTTCAATAATATGAAATTGTTAATTACATTACAACTAGACTACTTAAACGCCCTTGGGATTGAGATCTCAGCCACTCATTTTGCATCATTCATCATCCCTAAAACTCAACCTATCCCATTATTGCTATCTATGCTATACTATTATCAGTATATGTTACCAGTATACGTTGTACTGTATCAAAACAAGAGCACAACAAGCAACCAAACAAAACATTTATACAACTAAAAGTCTAAAACCACTCTCTCATGGGAGCTTATTTTCCTTCTTTGTACCACTTTGGTGCTCTATTTAATCCAGCAGTCTCATTGTTCCTTTAATCCACCCAAGTTACTAACTGTATCTCATTCGAATACGAAGCGTCTATAATTGCTAATTTCAAGCATCTTGCTTTGACTTACGTAGAACCCTTAGTCTGATACTCCTCCATGGACACAGACAGACACCTATACCACCTCCTCGAGAGGGAAGATGTTTGAGTGTGCTCTTGTATCCCCCTCATGGTCGGTCTGTTCACTGCTGACAGTATCTTGAGCTAGTGTGTTCTTTGTAATAGGCTCATTTTGGACATCTCATTTCTGGATTTGCTGAAATTCCTCCACCTAGTACTCATGTTGCCTTTCAGCTTTTATTGCCTGTAACACTTCTTGTTTTATGTATCATATTACTGCCACTAGGATCTCTTGCAACATTTCCTCAACAAAATCAGTATCACTCGCATTTGTATCTGTATCACTCACATTTGTATCCATCTACTTACTCGAATTAGGGTCAGTCCCCGGCCCACTGGCAACAATATCTCTTATCACCTCCAGAACTGTCCAATCAGCAATTCTTTTGTGCAGGTTTGAGGAATTTTGTTTGTGTGGGCTTCGCCTTCCACAAAAGCTTCTTCTTCACTCCGAAGGCTTCTTTAAGCATCTTCATGGCTTGAAGAATCTTTCCACCGATTTTCTCTGCTGCACTGACCACACATCACAGCTGTTCATCCAAGAGCTCATTCAACACAAAGATTGCCAGAACAGTCGCTGCCGGTACAGGCTCCTGCACTGAGGAAGGAAATCCACTGGCGATCATCACCTTTAAGCACACCACCGCTGCCTTAAGGCTCCATTAGCGCTTTCTCCATCCACCCCTCTATTTTGACCCCGCTCTTTCCACCATGCTTTCAATTTCTTCAAGTGAGAAGCTTCTCTCTGATTGAACACCTAACCCATGATCAGAAACCCCCTATTGATAAAATTTCTTATTTTCGTTTGGATTTTGATTTCGTTGTATTTTTCTCTCCCTCGATTTGGATTGAACAAAATACAAATCACCTCAAGATGGCCTCACGACGCTCTCGTTCCCAATGTAAGGAAGGAGAAGTAACACCAAAAAAGTTCATATGATACCTTTGCTAATCTTTTATGTTATATCAGGTACTTTACCTAATTTTTTTGGGTATTATGATATCCTTGATTTAACCAACTAATGAAGAAGATACGTACAAAGGAGATTACCCGCTGGGGCAGAGGCAAAATCGAGACCGCAGCAAGAACGAATAATAATCAAGTCCCTCTGGCAAATACTCATACACAGGGAAGTTTTCAAGATCCCGACCTTTCCAGTGCTCAAATAGAATCGGTCTCACCGGTCCATGCTGGCCTCCAGAAAAAAACGCAAGCAGCATGCGATCCCCCAGACCCGGGAGTGGAGATGAAGTCAATTGGGCCGGCATGCTTCCATCTTGAAGATTTATCCGGGGGATTGAAACGTCCTTGCTTGGGATGAACGCTCCGGAAGTGTTGGCATTGCAAAATGCACAAATTGAATTAGAGTAGAGTTCTGGAATGCGAAAGGCCACATAAGGTCCCTGGAATTTTTTTGTTCAATTTAGTATTTCATATAAAACTAACACATTTAAATATTGAGAACTAAATAAAATGTCTTAAATTCAAATTGACAAAAACTCAATGATCATTTAATGTCAGTCTTGCAAGAATTTACAATTTTACATCACAATTGAACAATTTCATCTTCAATTAAAGACAGTGCCAGAAAATTAGAATGTAAAGAATGTTCTAAAAAATTGTACCCAATCATGTGCAGAAAGCATGAAATGGTCAGCTCCTTCAGTTCGATTCCAAAAGGGGTATTTTCTCATCACAACTTGCACATAATCTTCAAATGAGCGATGGATTTGGCGTTTACTTTTACGAGAGAAGGGGTCGTAAACATATTTAACAATATTAGTGATACTAACTGGCAAGAAGTATGCATGGGCTTGATTCGGATCCCATGTCCGAGCCCCTGCTTGGTTTGGCTGCAACATCTTGAGCTGTTCGATGAACCGACCTTCAATTGTGTAGATGTCCTTGCATGGCCCATGGTGCACTAACGGTGGCTCTCCTTCCTCATATACATAAACCTTGAATCTTTTCTCCATTTGTCTATAACTCCTACAAGCAAAGTGCAGCTTTGTTTCAGATTGTTAAACACAGAAAGGAAGGGCTAAATCACATAACATTATGCAGGATAATGAAAATCAATATTCCAATTGTGAACAATATACACTCCAGCTATTAAATGTAAGAGGTCGAATGTATCTACTTCCAATTTTTGTTGATCTAGCTTCCTTTTGAGTAGTGTACCACTTTTTGGTGACTGATCTTCACATTTTTCAGTTAACACTTAACAGTTTATCAATTCAATCGAGTTAATTTTTTTTTTGATAGTGATTGTACGGTAATGTATTCTTTAATACAACCATAGCCCATTTGAGAACAGAACAATACTTAGATACAACAATAAATATATAGCTTACTCGAGAAAGGCGGCAGGGTTTCTGTAGATGCGAATATTAGACACCCCCAATTCATTTTGAATTAATGTTGAATTCTTTTCTGTTGAAATGGCTGCTCGTTTAATCATGGCACGAGCTGTTGCAAGCGATCTTTCAATTTGTAGCCATCTATAATCTTCATTTTGATCCTCATTAGATCTCTAGCCAGCAAAGAAAAAATCAACAAAAAGTTAAGCAATCATAGGAAGGCGATACTGATTTCATGATATACTATGTATATGTGACAGAACCACCATATATATATATATGGAAACACTATGTCTTTATATACTGCACTAAGGTTGGATCGAACAACTTGAAAGTGGTACGTAATGCTTAAGAAATAGGAAACATGCATGTTGAAGAAGGAAAGGATCTTACTTACCGTTAGATGTCGGTGTTGATTAATTAGCTTGGTAGATTTAGCTGAGAGACTCAAGTTATTGAAAAGAAACCAAATTGTAAGAACAGATATTAACAAAGAGTGTTGGGGGTGCATAGTTGATGAATGGTGAAAGAGAAGGTATTGTATTTCAAAAACAACAAAAAGGAGAGGGTGGGGTATGAAATCTTGTGATCATGCATCAAGATATCTAGAAATATAGAGAGAACAAGCTAGTTTGATTAGTAGAAGTTCAATTAATGTTCCTAAATAAATATCAAAATTAATTGTAGATTTTATCCAATTTAATTACACTGCACCTTTTCTATAAAACAACAAAAACCAATTAATGGTTTATCTTTTTATCACTACCATGAAATGAAGTTCAACATTAATTACAAATAACTGTAAAGAAAAAAACAAAAGGGGCAAAATATTAAAAAAAAATTGTCAATTGATGTAAAATCTGAGGTGAAAATTAGGCGGAAAAAGGAGGAAAACCAAAAAATAATCAAAGAGAGATAAACGAAAATAAAAAAAATAAATAAAATGAGCGATCTAGGTGAAGTTTTGAAAATAGCATCTGAGTCATTGTTGACCCTAAAAATAGCATAGAAGAATAAAAAAATAGAGGTGTCCAATTATGAAGTAAAATTGCAGCCCTCAACGCCGCCCACCCCATTCCATCCTACGCTCAGGTAACGGCTAACCACACACCACCCTTACACCGCCACACAATCCCAGCACACAGCAAACCAGTTAGACAAGGATTAAATGTTTTTGCTTACTTGCATAGCATAATCTGATGTTTCTTTTCTGTCATAAGTTCATAAGCAGATTACATATGTTGATCTTTCATATATTCATTCAAAAACAGAACTAGATATTTCCCCTTCCTTTAACTTCAAGCATGTCTTTTGAGTTTCTTCTTTCTGAAAGACTGAAACACCATTTAAAAAGGAAGCTCAAAAGTCTTTTTTGAAAATAAAGAACATAACAAGGGGCTGTCTCTAAGTTTACACGTCCCTTGTCAGAACCTTTTTTATGAACAAAAATATAACCAGACCAATGAAGTGATTAATGACATGAGACTTTTCAGTCCTTCTACTTTGCTATTGTTTATCTTTCTCAGAAGTCAGAACTACTCATGTAATGTCATATTTTAGATAGTTTCACATTTGCACTTTGCTTGGTAATTATGTTAGTCTAAGATTAAGCCTCCTCAGCCACACAGAGTGTAAAATCATATTAAATACGTCAAATCGCATAGGAGGTTCATTTAACACAAAATGCCTCTTCACGGCCTTCACACCTTCTCTAAGTCTCTCGATCTCCTCCTCAGGTATTGCCGCTAGCATGTCTCTGAGGTTCGGTATATCGGCAACTGACATCGAAATTGAAAACTCGTTCCATTTTAGCACATCACTAAAAGGAAGTACATATCCTTCAGAGATGATGATGGGTACACACTCTGCCCAAATTGCCTCAGCGATCCGAGGGCTTGAGACCTCAAATCTTCATATAAAAATTCACACAAGGGGCCACAATTAGTTTAGATTCATGACATAAAATTTTGTTTAATGCTATCCAAAAGATATATAGTTTATGCCATCCTTTTAGATTAGAAATATTAATTTAGTTTTCCAAGTTGGTTAACAACAGAGATATATAACTCAAAGACTTTTAACTTATATATTGGTACTATATTATTATTGATATATTTTTATTCAACTACATGTATATGCTTTTGGCTTGTGTTCTATTTGGCCAGTTGGTCTCTTGACGATTGGCTAATATAAGATAATATTTTCAAGACATATAAACCCATATTGAAAAGATAAATTGAAATAACATTTTAATTAAGAAGTTTTGTATGTGTGCAACATATACTTCAGTACCAAATTTCATATGATATGATATCATTGCCAATCTTTTTTGTTATATCAGGTACATTAAATATAGTTTTTTGAGTATTATTCTATCCTTGATTTAAGGAACTAATTATGAAGAACATACAAAGGAGATTACCCACTGGGGCAGAGGCAAAATCGAGACCGTAGCAAGAAAGAATAATAGTCAAGTCCCTTTGGCAAATACTCGTAAACAGGGAATATATCAAGATCCCGATCCTTCCAGTGCTCAAAGAGAATTGGTCTCACCGGCCCATGCCGGCCTCCGGAAAAAAATGCAAGGAGTGTACGATCCCTTAAACCCGGGAGCGGAGCTGCAGTGAATTGCTCAGGCATGCTTCCATGGTGAAGATTGATCCGGGGGATTGAAATGTCCTTGCTCGGGATGAACCCCTCAGAAGTATTGGCATTGCAAAGTGCACGAATCGAATTTGAGTAGAGCTCTGGAATGCCCTTGGAGATATAAGGTCCCTGGAATTATTTGTTAGACTGAGTTACATGTCATAAGATATCACAATGTATAGTAGAAGTAAATATAACGCACTAGACTACGCGTTCATGGTTTATTTGTTTAATTTAGTATGTTTATTATATAGATAAAATATTTAGATAATGAATGCTAAGTATAAGGACTAAAATTCTAGTAGACAAAAGCGCGCTGAATGATCATTTAGTGTCCATATTTGCAGGAATTTACGTCACAATTGAACAATTTTATGTCTGCAAATTAAAGACAGTGCCAGAAAATAATTAAGAATGTCAAAACTGTTCTTAAAAAATGTAGTACCCAATCATGGAAAAAGTTAAAGAAATTCTCAAATTATACCCAATCATGTGCAGCAAGCATGAAATGGTCAGCGCCTTCAGTTCGATTCCAAAAGGGGTATTTTCTCTTCACAACTTGCACATAATCTCCAAATGTGCGAATAAGTGGGCTAAAATCATGAGAATTTATGTCGTAAGCATATTTAACCATATCAGCGACACTAACGGGAAAGAAGTATGCATGGGCTTGATTCGGATCCCTTGTCCGAGCCCCTGCTTGGTTTGGTTGAAACATCTCGAGTTGTTCGATGAACCGACCTTCAATGGTGTAGATGTTCTTGCAGGGCCCACGGTGCACAATCGGTGGCTCTCCTTCCTCATATACATAAACCTTGAATCGTTTCTCCATTTGTCTATAGCTCCTACAAACCAAAGTGCAGTATTGTTTAGGATTGTTAAACACACAAATTAGAAAGGGCTGAATCACATGACATTTAGCAGTATAATAATTAGAATCAAAATTCCAATGGCAAACAATATTCAGTACTCAGAGTGCAATCTATTAATTATTAAACATATATAATTAAGAGGTCCAATATATATCTAGATACAATTTTTTTTTATCCAGTGTCCTTTCAAGTAGTGTACCTCTTTTTGGTGTCTGACCTTGACATTTTGCAGTTAAGAGTTTATCTATATTTTAAATTATTTTTTCTTTTGAATAGTGATTATAGGATAACCTATTACACTGATGTCAAGAAAAAAATCCAATGGTTTCTACTTATTTCCTTATTTTGTCCTTCAAACACCAATTCACTTGACCATATACCATGCATGTCTTTTAGATTAATTTTCTGATGAAATTTTCTGATCTAGCAAGCTTAAATTGAATTCACCAAACAAAATTAAACACGGTGCGATTTATTAGTCAACCATATTAATTAGCAAATGAATTCTTCACTGTCATTTTAAACATTTTTATTAATATATCGATTGATTTGTCTTGGTTTGGCCATTAAAGAGAAATGCATACCGTTATGGTTTCTAACATTTGTTCCTTTCCACCTCTCCAACCATATAAAATTAATTACCATATATTTCATTCCTTAATTAAACATATATTCCATTATATCAAACAAATTAAAAGTACACATGTTCTGTAAATAATAATCGACTTGTGAACAGAAAAATACTTAGATACAATATATCGATAGCTTACTCGAGAAAAGCGGCAGGGTTTCTGTAGATGCGAGTAGTAGACACCCCCAATTCATTTTGAATTAATGTTGAGTTCTTCTCTGTTAAAATGGCTGCTCGTTTAATCAAGGCACGCGCTTTTGTAAGCAATCTTTCAATTTGTAGCAGTATATGATCTCCATCTTGTTCTTCATTAGATGTCTAGCAAACACCAAGAAAAATCAATAAAATAAAATGATTCCATCACTAATAATCCCTTGCAAGTAAAATTATTTTAAGCAAGCATTTTTTTTGTTTAGATGTGAACACGAATGAAGAAATCATTTAAAGAAGATTCTAATTTCAAGATATACTATGTATATGTGAGACAACAACACCATTGATCAGTGACAAAAAAATCAGTTACATTAGAATGTAAAAATGAAAAATAGAGATTGATATATGCACTCAGGTAAGATTGAACAACTTGAAAATGGTACATAATACACGTAAGAAATAACAGACATTCTTGTGTTTTGCTTTAGACCAAAGGAATTAGACAAATTGAAGAAGGAAAGGAGTTTACTTACTGTTAGATATCGGTGTGGATTTAGCTTGGTAGCTTTAGCTGAGAAGCCTGAGTTGTACACAATAAGAAACCAGACTGTAAGAGCAAAGATTAACAAAGAAGGTTTTGGGTGCATAGTTTATGGTGAACGGTGAGAGAGAAAGAGAGAGAGAGAGAGAGTATTGTATTTGATTAAAAGAAAAAGGGGGGGATGTTATGAAATCTTGTAATCAAGAGAGAGATAAAGAGAGAGAGAGGGTGGTCAATGAATGAGTGAACAAGCAAATTGGACTAGTAGAAGTTCAATGTACCCAAATTAATATCAAATTAATTGTAGATTTTGTAATTTACAAAATACAATTTATTTGCAATAGATTTTTCCTGTATTCATTGGTGATATACTAAATTGAATGACACATACAATGAAACAGCGCAAACCCAATAATGGTTTTATCTTTTTTATCGCCATCATGACAATAAAAAATTAAGAGGTTAATAACAAGGAAAAGGAAAAACAAAACAAAAAACGAAAGGGACATAAAACTAATGGTCAATTGTTAGTAGGGTTGCTTTCAGATGCTAAAGTTGCATGTGGATCATTTAATTAACAAATTTCATTTTAATTTGATATATATCTCTCCGGCAATCCTTCAGAATAGATTTTGAAAAACAAGTTCTTATGTAGAAGACATTAATTTATGAACTTAAATCTGAATGGAAGAATATAAAAAATTATCAAAGGATGCTTCCATGTGCTCTCTCATCTATATCAATATCAATATCATAGATAATAAATCATCTCTATTATTAAATAATTATATATATATATGATATATCTTAAACATTTATTTTTTAATTAGCGGAGTAATTAATATATGCATTTAATAAGAGGGATAATAATGGAAGGGCAACACAGTTTGCACAAACAAAAAAATGATTCTTTTTTTTTCCTTATAGAAATAACCCTTTTCTCACCAATCAAATAATTAACGAAACCTGTAAGAATTCTAATGTATTTTCACGCTTCATTAATTGGGAACTAAGGATATTATTAGATGTTGGAGGAAGCGATTTCATTGACTCTCGTACAAATTAAAACGATATATAGTACTATGAAAAAAAAAAGCTAGAAATTAAGACGATTTCATAAAAACCATTTAAATTTTATATTTTCCTTCCAAACTCAAAAGTATATATTCTATATCCCTATTAAAAAATTGACTTTATTATTTTTATCCCATATTCATCATTGACCTATTATTATTAGCCTATAAAAAATTTAACAAATTTACTCATTATTTTGAATACTTTTGATGGAAAATTCTAACATATACAGATGTAATGATTTCATAAAAACCATTTAATTTTATATTTTCCTTCCAAACTCAAAAGTATATATATTCTACATCCCTATTAAAAAAATGACTTTATTATTTTTATCCCATATTCATCATTGATATATTATTATTAGCCTATAATTTTTTTTAACAAATATACTCATTATTGTGAATACTTTTGATGCAAAATTCTAACATATACAGATGTAATTGGATATTTGTAAAGTAAAGAATAAAAAAATACGTACTGTTGTTTTGCATCCTTCTCTTTTCCTCTTATTAATGTTCTCTTTATTTTTATTTTTACTAATTCATGATCTCTCGTAGAGTTTGATCTAGTACAAAAAATTGTATTAATCGAATATCTACTTTTCTAATTAGAAATACTCTGAATCAATTAGTAGCATCCTTCAGGCCAAAATATTACACCCATGTGCACAAACAAAGCCCCTTGGTTTTATACAAGGGCGAATCTAAAGTCATTCAAAGAGTAGTTAAGTGACCCCTATAATTTTAAAATTTTAAGTAATGTGTATTAAAATTTAATTGAATTCTATTTTTTTTAGAACATTTTATATAATCTAGCTTCTCTAATAAAATATCACACGTCTATTAGTAATTTAGTGGTTAGAGTTTATTTTAATATTGTGAAAATTTTGGGTTTAATTTTCACTCACCACATATTATGCATTTTAATTTTTAGTTATCTATCAAGATTTTCTAGTTCTGCCCTTGTTACATGCTTCGGTTTGAAACTTAATAGGTTAAAAGAATATGAGACATGCATGTTCACACTCTAAAATAGAACTAGTGTCTTAGATATTGTCCGGCCCACAAAGGATTTGTAGAAACTAAATCGAGAGATCTGTGATGAAATAGCACAAGGAATGCAGGAGAGGGAGAGGCATCGCGAAAGGGAGGGGAAGAGTGGCGAAATAGCAGAGGTGGTAGTGACGAAAACAATGACAACGGATGAATGCAGGGCGGAACTAGAAAATTTCAATAGGAGTGGCTGAAAATTAATATGAAAAATATGTGGTGAGTGGGATTTGAACTCATGTCCTCTCAATTACAAAATAGAGCTCTAACCACTAGACTACAACTTAACATTTGTTATTTATTAAGGAGAGCTAGATTATATAAAATATTAAAAAAAAATTCATTTAATTTCAATATAAATAATTAAAATTTTAAAATTATAGGGGTGACTTAGTCACCTTTGATCAGGTTTGAGATCCGCCCATGGATGAATGGGACCGAGAAGGGAAAGGAAGGGAAGAAAGGGAGAGTAATCTAGCTCGATCGGTAACGATGAGGGTCTGAGAGAGCAAATTTGATTGATTCCTTTTCACCGACATGGAGAATAATCTGCATAAACTTAAGGATCTAACGGAGTAACGGTTACTGTATCTTTTACTTCTTTAATTCCCTCTCTTATTTTTTTGTTTTACCAACTTAACATCCAACTGTGTAGCGAGTTGTATAAAAGAAAAAAAAAACATAAAGTGAAAACTTAGCTACACAAACTAGTCGTGGTAAAAACATGACAAAAAAAGGTCTGAGCCGGTTCTTCTTTTACTTATGTTTAATTTGAAAATAATTGCATTGGCAATGTGAGCGTCTAGTTTATTTTATTCATCTTCTTAATATTATCTAAGTGCTGAACTCAGATGAAAAAAAAAGTGAAATGGTAAAGTTAGTTCATAAATTATTTTCATTACTTATTTTACCGCTTATCTTTACACTAAATTAATTCAAAAATTTATAAATTTTGTAAAAAAAAAACCACATCATTCATGAAGACTATCAGTTTAAATAATTTATATTTGTCATTTAATGTAAATTCATGTAAAAAACACATCATTCAGTTTGGGCCTGAACCTAACAAATTTTCGCAAGTCAATTTGAGAGTTCGTCTAATAGAGCTGTAAATAAGTAATACCGTAATACCAATGTGTTAATAAAAATTTACAAAGAATAAATAAGTAAATAAATAAATTAATTAATAAATTAAATATTTTAAAAATGGTCCAATTACTAATCTATAAATTAGTTATCTTCCTCTGACAATAAAACTGGGTTACACCTTTTGCTGTCAATGTTCAGTTAATTCTAAATTAAACTAATGGATAACTATAAATTAAGCATGAAAGCCCTAGATTATAGATAGCTTTGGAAAAATAAAATGGTATTTATCAATATAATTCTAATAGGCTAATTCCAGATAATTTATACAATTTCAGAGGATAAAAACAAAACTGATATCCCCACTTCTGTAGAGGAAATCTCTTCACAGCTTTACTGAAATTAGATTTCTCTCTTTTAAGGTGCATGGTTCAGAATTCAGACGTTCATAAAGCTTATTCGACACCTTGAAATAGTTTTGAAATATCATATTTCCAAAGCCGAAGCCTCCACCACTGTTTCGTCAAAAGGCGGGGGTGCAATCCCAATATATGCTCAGGCATGAAATCATGCCTTGTCAATATGCCTACTACCGGGGCCCTCTGCATAAGGTTATTTTTCCTTTAATGTGAATAAAAAAACGATAATTGGCACCTCACTACTACCACAACCAACTGGTACAATACTGAGACTTCAGACCATGGTCCCTATTTCAAACAATTCCATAATATTCAAGGCAGGTCGATCTACTGGTATGCCAACAGGTAAGGAAAGGCAGACATGGCCCACAGTGAAGACAAGGTGAAAGACAACCCGGTTGGTGTGCAGTACAGCTTAGTACAGACAAGACTAACAGTACAGTTTCCTACACTAATTAAAGACACAGTACTTTAGTAATACACACAAGCACTAAATTTCTGAAAATAAAAAAGTGTTCACTCACAGTGGTTGATTTGGGAATGACCAAGAGGTGGCGCAACCCGACCTCACGAAATAGAATTAGCGCCTTGGCAAGACACATGGTTTCGACTACAGTATAAGGTGAAGTGTTTGTGAAGGGATGCAAGTCTACATACATCTCCATCTCTTCTTCACTTAATTTCAAATCCTCAACCAATTCTCGATTCGCCATAGACCCACGCTTGGCAAAGTCGTCGGCACAGAACTGCTTCGACATATCAAAACCTGATTAGAAAAGTAGTACTTTCGTCAAAATTTGCATTTTTTAATATATCTTGGTCCTTCTATTTCATTAACCAAAAATGTATGAGGTACCAATCACAGATATCATACCAGAAAGCACGGGAGAATGCTGGAACACCTTTTTCTTCAACAAGACAATTAAGTGGGCCCGAAGAATCAGTCCATACAATACTGGCGAGTCAGAGAATGGTGGTTCGTTAACCACAGGGAACCCGTTATGACCTGTTGTTCTCAACACGTGCACTATGTTACCGACTTTCTCCACTCCGTTAAAAAATTGTAATGGGCCGGTAACAACATCAGCCACTGTAAGTTGCCGCATGTAAGGTTCCGCATGTGGCTCGAGATATGGAAACCCCTTTAGATTCACAAGCATGTCGTATATATTTGCATTAAATGCATCTGCTACAGTTTTTGATATGAGGAGGACTAGCATGACTAATGGGAGTAGTAAAAGGTTATTGGTTAATTCTAGTAGAATTACACAAACAGAGACAGTTATTCTCATCGACCCGCCTAAAAGAGAAGCCGACCCGAGAACAGCAAACAGGCCAAGATCAAGAGAGGAATATGAACCCATTAGCATACCAATTAACCGGCCATAGGTAGCACCAGTAAGTATTACCGGCACAAAGAGTCCTGTCGGAGCCGCTATTCCATAACTAAAAATGCCTGTTAATAAAGGTGACATAATATTAATAAAAGATAGCCCAATGCCAGTAAAAGAAGCCAAAAAAAAAAAGAAGTGAAGTTTATGGTACCAAGAAAATAGGAGGCAACGAAAAATATGATAATAGTAGAAGGTTGAAAGACATTGTCAGTTCCGGCTCTATAAAGGTTCTTTATCGTATCGTCATTAGTGTTGAAAAATAGGCTTGCTAGGTCATTGTAGTGGTCAGGGGCACATTGATACTTTTTGAAATTTCCAGATCGGCCAATGGAGGGGCATGCCTCAGCCGCATCAGCCGGGCAAGGTGTACAAGCAGCAAGCCAGGGAAGGCCGAAGAGACAACATGACGTGCAAATTGAGATAATTGCCGCTAGTAGCAATTTGTAAAACCTTCCTCTCCTGAGAAGACAAAATTCAAGAAACTTAAAGGCATTCTTCTCTTGTTGAGTGCAAAAAAAAAAAAAAAAAAAAAGAAGGCTATGGTACTATGCATAGCACGGATCAATCTGTACTATGGATGCATATCTTCATTTTCAAAGTCCATACAGTTGATCCGATTGTACTTGTACACCAAATTTTTCATTTTTTTACTATTTTTATATATAGGTAAAAAATTACTTGGTCTAAAGGTTGTACACCATTCAAAAGTAGTGATTTTCTACATATAAAAAAAATAAAAATAAAATATATATAAAATTTAGAATGCAAATACATTTTCATATGGAGATCACGTTGAGCGGTTCAGATCAACTGTTTGGATTTTGAAAACAAAGATATTGATCTATAGTACGGACCAATCCGCACTATGCATAGTACCACAGCCTCACTCAAAAAGAAAATTACAAGGGTGTAAATGTGAAGATAAGATAATAGCAAGTACTGGTTAATAAGGGTGTAAACGCGGAGAATCTTGATGAGCAGGAAATTGTAGAAACTCCCCAAAATACCCCCAACAACTCCTAAAACTATCACAGGGAGTAAATCCGAGAAATGATAAGCTGTATTCTCAGAAGTCACATCATACATTATAAGGCCTCCTTTACCGAACAACCCACACTTGCCACTCTTACATACATCAATCAAGGCTCTGAGGACAACTGCTACTATAGCAGTGGTGAAAAATGAACGCCAGAGAAGCGAAATCCTCCACCTGAAAAGCAAACAAGTGACCTAAACTGAGATTAGAATCCCAAAATATAGAATTAATCCTCAACAATTGCAATTTTGCATCAATAATTTTATTGTGCACTGGAGTCACAATTATGACTTGACAGCCATATTAGGTTAACCTTTACCAAGGGCATTTCTTTTTGAGTGAGGCTATAGTACTATGCATAGCACGGATTGGCCCATACTATAGATCAATATCTTCGTATTTAATGTCCAAACAGTCGACTGAACTGTTCAATGGTTCAGATGGACTGTTTGAACTTCGAAAAATAGAGATACTGGTCCATAGTACGGACCAATATGCGCTATGCATAGTACCATAGCCTCATTCTTTCTTTTTTGTATTATTAATAAGATGCTGAATCCAAAGAGAAAGAAAACAGAAGTAGAAAGTGCTCTTACAACAAGGTACAAAATACAGAAAATAAATATGATACAAAAAAAATAAACCGAATACCAGGAAGAAACTGCTTCAAGTGCAAACAAGACACCACCAACTGGTGCACGAAACGCTGCTGCAATACCAGCACCTGCTCCACATGTGACCAAATCACGTCGGTCCTTATCATTTTTACAGTATCCTCCCAACCATTTCCATGACAGGTGGTGCTTGTGGGACCCACCCTGACCCAGTATTGATGCAATGCAGGCCCCAGTGTGCACTAGCGGGCCCGCCTTGCCTATGTGCAGAGATGAGGAAGCCGCAGCAATAGTCCCCACAACCTAATTGCAAGATGCTTACTTAATTTAAGATTTTTATTTACCGGTTTGCACCCAAACAGCTGGTACCACTTCATAATACCATCAATTCCACCAATCTGGTACCATTACACTAATTTCCTTGCCTATACTATACAAAGAGATGATTAAAAGGGACTTTGGCCAAAATCAAGACAGTTGACATTAGTGCTTAAATTTATCCCCATATACTATACAAAAGACCTTATATGGCAATTAAATATAATATAAATCTGACCTTAACCACTAGGGTCCGAAATGAAAATATCCCTGGTGCATCAACCCCATTCAAGTATGCCTTCACCTCTGGAATACCAGACCCTGCAGCCTCTGGTGCAAAAAATACAGTTATCCCTGCCGCAAACATTGTCAGCACAAAATTTGATGCCGTGAACACCCCAAAGGCCCATTCATACCTGATTTGTACAAACCACACAAAGATTAGGCTATACCTGATCAATTCTGGTACAATATAGTACCATCATATACCAGAAAAATGTTTAAATGTGATTAAAATATGATTAAAAAAAGTGGTTATTACCTCCCTGCAAGCATCATATTGGAGGTGACAACAAATTTTATCCCGGCGACATTCTCTACTGCCAGGTTTGTCACGAAGCCAGTCCCACCAGCCAGTGCCCCAACCAGAAAACAGAAGGCCCATTTGAGTACAATGTACTGAAAAATTTGGGCCCGGCTACGTGATCTCCAGTCCTGTCTGAACAGGTCATTTTCAACCAACCTGAAATCAAAGAAGAGAAAAGGGATTATAAATATGATGTTTTATGAAAATTACTCCATGTTTGACCAAGATGACTGAATTAAGGGTTTATTGTGAAATTAACACTAGAAGAAGAGTAAATTAAACATGTTAGGCAATCCATCCGGGTATTTACTGGTATGTGTACCAGTAGATTAACAGTAGGAATAAATCAAATGTACAGGGACTAGATTAAAAACAGTAGAACTTACTCGTAGTCAAGGCTTTCAATGGGGGAGACCTCAGCACCAACGATGGCGATTTGAGAGGTGGTGTTAGCCGTAGCTCGCCTGAGATCGACTACGAAAGAATCATTGGATAACAGAGGCGCCTCCATGTCGTTATTCTCTTTCCTCCCTTTGATCGCCATGACCAGAGAAGAAGAGAGGAGAATAGCGTTTGTGATTCAGATTCGTGCGATCAGTGTTAATTATTGAGGAGTAGTTGCCAGGAATAAAAGAATGGAACTTGTGACGGTTTGCTTTCGCTTAGCGAGAATAGGTGATATGAACGTGGTAATATTAACATAATAGTTTTCACTTCATGCAGCGCACGAATCATACAAGAATTTTTTGACTTCTATAGTCCCTGCGCTGCATTAAGTCAAAACTACTCTGTTAAAATTGTTACCAATAAAAGCGGGATAAGCGTTACTAATGACATGTCCTGTCACATGTGAGAATGTTTTTATTCAATTGGCATTGAATCAATTTGGTTTTGTTTTAGAGTAGTTGTTCGATATATATCAAGATTCGTGGAAAAATTTTATATCGGTTTTATCGAATCCACGAATGCCTATCGGACGGTTTTCAAATGGGGTTGGATCAAATTTTGTACATTTTAAATTGGGCGGTCTCAACATGAGTGCAGGGATGCACTGTTAGAAGCAACTGGGAGTTTTAGCACGGATCGGGATATATCTTCTCCAGTACTTTAAATGGAGGCGTCTAGAAATAACATATTTCCGTATTTGTTGGGATTCATTTTTTTCAATTTAAGTTGGAATCCACTAAAAATAAAAATGTATCTGAAATTATTTTTTTGGGGGGGTATTTGTGGGAACAAAATTTTCATATTTAGTAGTATTTAAATTAATATATTTGTACTAAAAAGAGTCATCAATTTATAACTAAGTCTCTTAAATAAATATATTTAGAGATACCAACTAATAATTGAATTACTAACTTTATAGTTCTTCATTTAGAATGTCTTTGTCAGCAATAAAAACTTATATTTGATTTCTAACACTTAAATTTTGATTTCCGTTTGTTAAATTTCTACAACTAAATTCTTATATAACAAAAATACAAGTGCAAACATAGAAACGGTAATAGTGAGAAAATTTGTAAATTTTATATGCATTTATACATTTAATCCCTCTTATAAAATTAAATTACACTATAGTTGATTTTTCAATACCTCCAATTTCATTTTTTAGTTCCGCCTCTGATTACAATTGATAATGTCATATGATGAAAAGAGAGTATTTACAAAAGCCAAAATTACAAAACTATTTTGCATTTACTAATGAATTGACATTTCAAAATATACCACTAACAATTAGTAAGTTCAAACTGTCATCTTTAACTAATTATTAATAATTTTGTATATATTCATGTAGAATAATTAATATTTAACTACTACTCTTATGTACTTAAAAATAATTGTATATATAGCATTCAAAGTTCTCTTTAGAAAATTTAAAATGTCTGTAAAAAATTGATGGGGCATGAAGAAATGGAGAAAAGGAGCATGCACAGAGACTGGAGAGAGTTGATAAAACATTGGAAATCAAGCAATAAAAGCAGAAAAACAGAAGAGTTCAGCATGCACATCAAAGATGTGGGCACGGAAGGGAAAGAAACAAGTTGACTGATAATTGTGGGATTCTTAAATTTGGCTCATTGATAAAGACACTGAGAAGTGGGCCCATTGATGGAGAGAACCACAGTACAGTACATGTCTGCCTATGGATTTTTTTTTATCAAAAAAAAAACCACTTGTATTAGTAAATAGTACCCATGTTTTTTAATGTGATTTTGCATGCCGTATGCCAATAAAGAAAAATAAAATAAAAACACTAGTATTAGTACCGATGTTTTTTAATGAAATATTGCTAGCGGAAAGCCACAGTATGTAGCATACTGCATATGTAAATTTGTATGATGATTTATATATACGAATTTTAAAATGAATTTATAAATAATTTGTATGCAAAACACATATGTAGTAATACTATGCAGTATATTATATAGTAATAATATGCGATATGCTATGGGCACATGAGCATTTATGCAGTAATAATATGTGTTCGCACATGTCCACATATATGGACTGTATACATATTTTCATGCGGATTTCAACTACAAATACATATATATGTGATCGCAAGAACAGAATTTTACAACACTGTCTAGTACGTAGGTCTAACATCAATTATATAATTAAATATAATTGTAATAAAAATAAAAAATTAACTTAGGGAATCTTTATTTTTATAATTAATTAAAAATGGTTAAGTTGGATTAAAAATTAGAACTGGATGTCTAATATAAAATTAGCAATTCACAAATAACAAATGAAAATTCATAATTTTATCAACGCGAAAATTTAGAAGTGATATTTTATTTTAAAGCTTGCTTATTAATTGTATATTCCTATGTATTTAAAAAATTATATAAAAAATAAATTACATACAACTATTGTAAATAGGAAAAAAATAACTTAGATAATCTTCATTTTTTAAATCAATTAAAAATGATTACTTTGGATTAAAAGTGTAATAAAAAATTAGCAATTAACAAATAACAAATTAACTAAAATTCGTAATTTTGATCAACGCCTAAATTTAAAAGTGATTTTTTTTTCTAATAAAACTTATTATTATAGAGTAGAACTAGGGTGCTCCTATGAGTACCAAGCACCTTTGTACTCTTAACTCAAAAACATATTGGATTAACTTCGAATGACGAATTCAAACCGTTGAAATCTTTCTATCTTACGAGTAATGCGTCTACATGTGAAAATTTTAAAGTTTCGAATTAATTTACTATAAAGTCAAATTGTCAAAATTAGAAAATTTCTAAATTAATTTTAATGCATTCATTTTTTGAAAGACTTTTGACCACTTGACTTTATACTAAATTAATTCGAAACATTAAAATTTTCACATGTAGACACATCACTCGTAAGGTAGAAGGATTTCAACGGTTTAGATTCATCATTCGAAATTAATCCGATAAATTTTAAAATTAAGAGTAAAAAAAAAACTTGGTACTTCTACGAGCACCCTAGTTCTATTCTATTATTATAAAACCCCATGTATCTTACAAAATAAGAATCTTGCGTCAACATGTATTAATTTTCCGGAGAAAATAATTAGAGGATATATGCTGGGGCCCTACAAGATTCTAGTGGGTTCAATTGGATTCCTGAGCTTTCTTTAATTTGTTCAATCACATCGATCAACATCATCTTGTCAAAAAATAAAATAAAAAGCTAGGGGAAAAAAGGTTAGGTTGCTACTTGTCCGTCCTAAAATGCTCAACTAGATAAACCTTTTTCTTTGGTAACCCAACCAACTATCACAGGATAAACCTGAAAAAGATTTAGGTACTTAAAAAAAGCTAAAGATTGGTCGATTTCTCACATGGCTAATGTGTTTTAACATAATTGTGACAACTAATAATTTAATTTTATTTGAATTAGAGAAAAAATCACTTAATTTTAACCCCTAAATTATTGTTTTAGCCTATTTCTGAATTTTAAAAAACAATTATCGATCAGATCCGTATATAGAAGATTTAGATCTGGATTTTGCCTATCCTGACAGAGTTGCTGCAAATTTGACCGAGTTTATTATTTTTTTAAAATAGAACGAAAGAGTCTGATCTACATTGAACATATTATTTTTTCCAAATGAATGGGCCAGATTCTTTTAAAAAAAATGTTCCGAATTATCATATAAAGTTTAAATTATTTTCAGATGCTCAATTGTTAAAAACTGACCAGAATTTCAAAAGAATGATGACTATACTATGCATCAAAACACAATTTAATATTTTAATGATTTACATTAATTTTTTATCTTAATTTAAATTTGCACAAAAGTTCAACTCTCCGATGTTATTTGACCGATACCTACTGATTTTAACGATATCACTTCCGGTGAAAATTATTATTATTAATAATAATAATAATAATAATAATAATAATAATAATAATAATAATAATAATAATAATAATAATAATAATAATAAATTAAATAAAACATTGATTATAAATTAATAATATTTGTGTTTGGTCTACCTTTACTGAAAATTCTGACTATGTTGCTGCCCTTGTCAAGATTGAGTGTTAGTGTTGCAATCATAGAGATTTCTAAGAACTATTATATATATTTAAGTTCATTACTAATAAATATTATATATAGAGAGAGAGTAGAACTAGGGTGCTCTTAAGTTCACTAAGTCTCATTGTGAACTCAACTCTAAAATTTATCGGATTGACTTCAAATGACGAATCCAAACCGTTGGAGCTCTTCTACTTTATGAGTGATGCATCTACATGCAAAAAATTTAAACTTTCCAATTAATTTAGTATTAAGTCAAACGGTCAAAAGTAGAAGGTTTATAAATTAATTTTAATGCATTCATTTTTTGAAGAATTCTTGAGCACTTCACTGTATACATAATTAATTCAAAATTTAATTTTTTTGCATGTAGACGCATCACTTGTAAGGTATAAGAGTTTCAACTGTTTGGATTCGTTATTTGAAGTAATCCGATAGATTTTAGAATTAAGTTCACAAAGATGCTTGGTGAACTTAAGAGCAACCTAGTTTTACTCATATATATATATATATATATATATATATATATATATATATATATATATATATATATATATATATATATATATATATATATATATATATATATATATATATATATATATATATATATATATATATATATATATATATCAAGGTTGACTAGGGTGTTGCTTGGAGTAAAACATGTTTGTGCTTCACACTATATCTTCATTTCCAAAGTTCAAATAGCCGATTCAAACCTTCCAACATGTTCTCCATATTGAAATGTGCCTGGAGACCAAATTTTAATTTTTTTGGAATTTTTACTATTTATTAAGCCACTTTGAAAATCGCTAATCCACTATGAACAATAAAAAAAAGTAAAAATTTCTAGACAATCGGATTAGCGATTTTCAAAATGGCTTAATAAATAGTAAAAAAATTCAAAAAAATGTAAAATTTGGTCTCCAAGCACATTTCAATATGGAGATCATGTTGAGCTATTCCGATCGGTTGTTTGGATTTTTAAAGTAGAAATATAGTATCATGGAGTAAAAACTTGTTGTACTCCATAAAACACCCTAGCCCAGCTATATATATATATATATATAGAGAGAGAGAGAGAGAGAGAGAGAGGTTGGCTAATATCAAATCAGTTGTTCCTGAGGTCCCGTGCAACCAAGTCGTTTGTCAAATTTTAAAGTCCAAAAAATTGATCTAAACCGTTAGATGTGATCTCTATATTAAAATGTGCTTGGAGACCAAATATTACATTTTTGGAATTTTTTTACTATTTATTAAGTCACTTTAAAAATCGTTGATATAACGATGACTTAACCAAACAGTAAAACCAGAAGCCACCATTAGATCAGCGATTTTCAAAGTGGCTTAATAAATAGTAAAAAAAATTCCAAAAAATCTAAAATTTGGTCTCCAGGCACATTTTAATATAGAGATCACAGCTAATGGTTTGGATCGACTTTTTAAAACTTGAAAATTGGAAAATGACTTGGTTGCATGGGATCTCAGGAATAACTGATTTGATATTAGCCAACCCCTCTCTCTCTCTCTCTCTCTCTCTTTATACACACACACACACACACACACACACAGAGGTTGGCTAATATACAATCGATTGTTCCTGTGCTCCTGAGCAACCAAGTCGTTTTTGGATTTCCAAAGTCCAAACGGTCGATCTATATCGTTAGATGTGATCTCTATATTAAAATATACTTGGAGACCAAATTTTACATTTTTTTGAATTTTTTTTACTATTTATTAAGCCACTTTGAAAATCGCTGATCCAACGGTGGCTTAACCAAACAGAAGCCACAGTTAGATCAGCAATTTTCAAAGTGGCTTAATAAATAGTAATAAAATTTCCAAAAAAATGTAAAATTTGGTCTCTAATGGTCTCTAGTGGTTTGGATCAGAAAATTGTGTTTGTTACCTTTCATACACTGTTTTTATTTAATAATTGTGTATGATTTATACATATATTTTTTTTATTCCATTTCTAATGGGCTAGTATCCATAATTCAAGAAATATTGAACATTTACAAGATACAAAACAATATTCAATATCGAACATTCAACACAGAAAACAATACACTAAATGTTCCACATATGTATACATGCATCCATAATTCAACATATATGCATATACATATTAAACAAATATTGTAACACTTGATATGCATGTTCAAAAAATTAAAACATGTTTTAAATCAAAGCTTTTAGTAGTGTATGAATAGTAATGAGGCAGTGCATATTATTAGGACACGGGACGTGTTCTGACCCATACATGTCCTCGAAAACCTAATTGTTGTGCTTGACCCATCTTTCGTACTTGGCTTATATTGTTGTTTAACCTCTTTCGCAAACCACAACTTATTTCAAAGAGGGTTTGTGTAAGAGATTAAATAACAATGGATGTTCAGCACGAAAGTTGATTCAAACTCAGCAGTGAGGTTTTGGAGACATTTAGATTCCATAACACGCCATGTGGTCGGAAATGCACTGTTACGTACCTTTCATATACTACCGAAAGCTTGACTTTAAAACATGATTTAATTTTTAGAACATGTTTTTATCGATTCAAAGAGAATCACCATCCTTCATCTTATCATGATCTTGCATGGATACCTCAGGCTCCTCTTGTTTGTTGAAATCAGCTACATGATTCTGCAATATTCCATTTGGAATGCGCTCTAGAGCTGAATTCAAGATTCCTTGCCAAATTCTAAAAAAAAAAAGAAGTATGCCTTAGACATTATATATGTAAAATCACATTACACATCCTGGATTGCAAGTGTACAAATGAATTTGAATCTCGCGTATGCATTTATCATGGTCCATATTAATCATGATGCAATATGGTCCTGCGCATACTTCACGAAAAGGGGTGTAACTTTTGATCCGTCCGTCGGATAGGGCTGAATTTTTGACAAGAACTCCGCAGCCCAAAACCGGATCCGAAACAATCTATGATTAGTTTCGCCCATGTTACGGGTTCAGATTCGCGATCCGAGTCTTCCTTCATGGACTTTTGGATTTTTTTATAATTTTAGAGTTTTTAGGGTCTTTTATGTATTTTCTCTTTTTAGGGTTTGTATTTAAACAGACATGATATCTTTTGGCGGAGTTGGTTAATTTTTATCAATTTTCTTCTGTCAAAGAATTGAGAATCTGTGTGATCTCAAAAAATCAAATCTGTTTTTTTCCATTAATTTTTTCAATTCTCTATCGTTTTCGTGCATCAAATCACTTGATTCCGGATATATACAAATATCATATATATATATATATATACCGTGACATATATCTTGGGAGAAGACTAGTACACAACACAACATAACACTCATAATAAGAAAGAAAAGCAAAAGTGGTTGTGCACTTTTACTGATACCTTTTAGATGAACAATATTCTTCAATAACACTTTCATCTTCCCCTTTCGGTGATACTGCATATATTTGATAGAGGATCCCGCTTCTCAAAATCTGAGAAATAGCAAAAGTTGATGAAGAAAATTATGTCAGACTAATTATACATAAATTAATACTACTGATGTATCGTTTTTATTTTTAAAACTAAGGAACAATATTTAAATCATAACTAATTTTTGACAACAATATTTTTTTAGAAAATAAATTTATAAGATCAATATAATTAACAGAACCTGATCTATGTTGGTACGCTTCTTTCCGATTGGCGATAGCCCTTTTTTTCTTCTACATTTGTGAAAGTTCAATATTTATTTTCTTCCTATAGGTTTTTCAAACAACAAGACTTCTCAAATGAGACTTACCTACACGCACAACAGTTGCACATTTCTCAGCATCTAGGGCACACCCAGTTACCCAATTGTGCACTCTCTGCCTCTTCGCGAGGATATGACCTGATCCCAAATAGTGAATATTGAACAAAAAGGAATGTGATATATAATCAAAGGGATGACAATATGTAACATATATTACCTTGCAATGCATTTTTGAAAATATTTCATTATGCACAACTTGTCCTTTTTAACGTTGGTGCAACAGAATACATTATGCTTGTATCTGTGACACTGCAAAATAAAAATTATTATTATTATAAGAAAAAATAGTAGATGAGAAAAATAAATAAGTATATAACACAAAGAAGCAAGTTAATTAATTATAACCTGATGGCAATAAATGGGGACCTTTTCCGCCATTAGAGAAGGGAGTGTTAGGGTAGACAAAAGTGGCTTTTTTTATTTGAGTGAGAGAGAGGGAGAGAGAGAGAGAGAGAGTTGAGGGATTTTTATTTCTATTTTAATACGTTCAATTGGCAGCTGCTGCCAATTTAAAAAGAGAGAGAGAGAGAGAGAGAAAGTTGAGGGAAAGAAGGAAGTCAATAGCTGTCAAAACGGTTGTTGTTTAGTTTAATTTTGTTGTTTGTTTCTTGTTTGGATTTTCCTTTATTTCTTTTTCGCTGTTTAAGATGTAATATGTAAAGGACGTTTCTATTAATAATACCACCAACTTGGCAGCCACTGCCAAGATTTTCAAAGAGAGAGAGAGAGAGAGAGAGGGAGGAGAAGAGAACCAAGGGATAGTGTTCCTATAGAGAGAGGGCAGAGGGCTAGCTATAGAGAGAGATATTGTGATTTTAGGGAGAGGGCCGGGGGCTAAATAGAGAGAGATCTTGTAATATGAGGGATTATATAACATAGAGAGATGCACATAGAGAGGAGAAACAGATAATTAACTTTCAGAATGGAATGACCAAAAGAAATTAGTGTTTTATAGATAGATTTCATCATTTCAATTTGAATGTTCCTGGTGTCCAACTTAAATTTGAATTACCCCAACATCTAGATGATTTATCAAAGTAGGTTAACAAGATCAATGGATGAGATTTTACATCAACTGATGCCTGGACCATTGGTATTCTTGTTGGTATTCAAATAATACCAAATCAGTAAATCAATCATACCAAATTTTGGTGCATGCATGTAACTGATAGGTGCATTTGGTTATATTTTTCCAGCTAGTTGGTGAAGTCCGGGGTGGTATTGCCAAAACAAACAATAACATAAAGTTCCAGTCTTAGATACAGAGATTAAAACCAAATGCTATGGTACAGGGATTAAGAATAAGAAGCAGATATTTCATTGAGGACCAGAAGATATGGAGCATATATAGATGAAAAGTTAAATAATTCTAAAGAAGTGAAATGAATGCATGCATGCACAAATAATTAGAGAAATAAATTGTTCACAATATATGTTTCATTACACAGGAGTTGAATTTAACATGAGTGTATAGTAAAACCATTAATTTCCTCCTGAACTTATTTTGTGATGATCTGTTCACCTTCACTTCCTTCCTATTTATATTTGAATTCTTTAATTTGTGCCTTTTTTATCTGTTATTCTCCATCCATTTGTATTAAATATACATATATTATCCTAACGTATGTTTCAGGTTTACTAATTTTATTCTTTGGACATAGACTGTACTAGCTAGGTATAATTTGAACTAAAGTTGTTGCTCACTGATATTATTTTATGGCAGGATTGCAGAAACCAATGGTTCAGATATGACTGTGGTGGTTAATAATTTTTGACCGCACTACAAAATAATTACCTTTGCTTGTTACCATGGCAAAACATAATGCTAAGAGAATGTTAACGTGATCACCATAAATGCATCTCCCCGTTGTAACATGTAATTTTCAAGTAAATACTAGTTGTACTTCATATAAATCATATAAATAGAGTACTTACCCCTGCTACGAGAGAACGAATTTGCCAAAACATCCATATCTCTGTCACAACCTGAGCCCCAAATCGACCAAGTGTGAATATAATATTATCTTCTGCATCCATCCAAGTACAGTTCACTTACAACACACCAAAAAAAAAACCAATGAAATTGAGCAAACAAAGTCAAATTAAAAGTCAGTCATGGTTAATTATCCACATCTCTATTTAGCGTTTTATAAAGAAATAGTAAATACCCGACTAAAATTGTTTACTATAACTAATTTATTTCACAGCATTTACTCCATGTAGCTGATTTGGCCTTCATTAAACATATGGCTGAGTTTATCAAATTAATGAAATTAACAATGCAAGATGTAAGGCGCATTGGAAATTTTAGAAACTAGCACATGGGGGAGATAATAGAGGGTCCTATGAAGCAAAATATATCTAAAATTAAAAATTTATCTAAATGGATACCTAAAATTAGAATAAAGGGACTACAACCCATGGATTTACCTTATCTAGAGTTCGATGAAGCAAAATAGGTGACCTATCAAGGAATCCAAAATTCAGTATTATTCGGATAAACTGTCAATTTTGGAACAATGCATCGTGCGATAAATTTACAATTTAGGATACCTTCAATTGGGGAAAATTTACATAATGATCTTCTTTTTCAAAATATAGAACAAAATACACTCCTTCTAAAATTCTTAAAAAAAATGTTCTTGTGGGCTCCATATTTCCCCCTCTTTCCCTCCTCCCTCCTTCCTTTCCACTCCTCCTTATTTACTTGCATTTGTTATTCTAAACTTATACTTTAATTTATATATTTAATATTATCTGTATGATCTTTCAAAAAAATATATATATTACCCGTATGAAATTAATATCTCCTGTATGAAATTAATATCTCTTACGTATGAAATGTGGGACCCACAATATTATTCTGTTAAAAATTTTAGAAGGAGGATATTTTGTTCTTTGATTAAAAAAATAAGGCATTATGTAATGTTTCCCCTTCAATTGCCACAAAACAATTAATTTATCTCAAATTCTCATACATGTTTAAAATAATAAATAGTTATATTTCCAAAGCAATTCGAATAATAAAACTATAATAAATTCTTATTACATACTCATAATTACAAATGATTGATCAAGATTTTTCAATAGAATAAATTTGTTACCTTAAATGAAATCGACCAGAAATCACAATTCAGATCACAATTACTTGAAACTCCATGCTGTGTATTATCAGTTTCAACAAAACAAACCAATCAAACACCACCGCCAAATCAAAATTTATTTTTAGATGTCTCTCCTTCTGTCAGAATAACGATAGAAAAGGTTGTGGTTTAGGGTTTATTATAGGTGACTACAAAGGAAGGTAAGTTTTATGGGAAAAAGGTTGCAGTTCAGGATTTAATTTTTTTCTTTGGTCAAGAAAAAGAGTAGAGAAAAAGAATTAGTTTGGATTGGAGAAAATGAAAACAGAAGAGGATAACCTGTGCTTTGTATAACCTGTGCTTTGTTTTTCGTATTTTGTTCTCGGTGTTTAAAAAAGGAGATATAGCATGTCGGCGAGAGAAAGAAAGGCAGCGGTTACCTAGGTTTTCTGTGTGAGAGAGAGAGACTTATGGCGGACTTATGGCGAGAGAAAGAAAGGCGGCGGCTACCTAGGTTTTTATTGGGTTGGGCCGTTTATTTTATGGCGGACATGTGTGTTTCTTTATTATTATTTTTTGTTGTTGAATCTTTTAGATGTTTTCCTTGAAGGTCATTTAGTTTTTTTTATTATAAATGATTCAAATGATAGTTTACCAATTTAAAAAAGCTAGATAGTGAAACTTTCAAAATGTTAAAACTTGGAAGAACATATTAATAATATAATATTGAATATGTAATGCAGGTCTTTTTTACTATGAATTTGAATTTGGTATATATGTTGAAATCAATTTTTATGATTAGTTTAATAATTCTCTTGATTCAATTTTCAATGATATTGATTGATGAGATTTAACAATATTGTTACTTACATTTAATAATTGTGTAGTATAGTTTACAGTTGTTCTAGGTTAGTAATGTAGGTCCAATTCTTAATTTTTGAAGCACTTCAATATGCTGCATATGAATTTAGCCATTCAGCATATTCTTTTAGTTTAACAATATTAAAATTTTCTTTATACATTGTTAGAGGTAAGATTAAACATGATTATTTAGATTTCAATTTTCAATTTTCAATTACACACATGACTTTTAAAAAATTGTAAATTTGTTCACAATATTTAGTAAGTACGATAATTTTACTATGCAAAAAGTGAGAGTACACATGGACAAAGTTAAATTCCCGATAATGGCTAAAGCTTTTGCGCTCAACGGGTGGCTAAAGCTTTGCGCTTAGTTCACATATTTAGTAAGTATGATAATTTTACACTTAGAAGCTGATGCGGGTCCCACCCGTCAGTTCCTTCTTCATCCGATCACACCGCGCCATGACCAAAACCAAAATCCAAAATTCCCGATAATGGCTAAAGCTTTCGGCAAGCCGTTGCCTGAAATCAAAAGAGGTTCCTTCCCCTCGTCCTTGCTCAAGGTTCTAATGTTCAAACACCTTTCACAACTCCAATTGCAACATAATTTAAAACAAATGGGAAAAAAGGAACTCGAGTTGTAGAGCAAATTGGGCTCTGGGAATTTAAGGGAATGTCTACCAGACCTTGCTTGGGTTGTCAATTTAAGCCCTAAAGGCATCTAGAATGAATGAGATAAGGATGGGTTTCAACTCGAGTTGCTATAGGTTAAATGCACCGCGAAAAACCACAACCCCCATGGTTGCGTCCCCTTCTTCGGTTTTGCTGCGCGTACAATGCCTTGTCCTCCATGATAGTTGCCTTAGTTTGTAAGGCCTCCTCGTGCAACCCTTGTTTCTTCTTCTTCTTCCGTTGTTCATGTGCCACGAGAGAACAAGCGAGATCATCGATGGTCGTCTCTTCCAAATTCTTCGACTCCTCAATTGTGCATAAAACATTCTCAAAATTCTCTTTCAAGGACTGCAAAATCTTGTCCACCACCCTTGCATCAGTTAGGATTTCTCTGTTGCGTTTAAGTTGATTCACCACTGTTTACACGTGCGTGATGTAGTCAGATATTTCATATGATTCCTTCATTTTCATGGCCTCCAACTCACCTCGAAGAATTTGAAGTTGCACTTGTTTAACTTGGTCGGCACCATTGAAGACCTTTTGTAAAGTGTCACACGCTTCCTTTGAAGTTGCTGCACCAACAATTTTCTTAAAACCCGACTCATCCACTGCTTGGAACATAAAATAGAGAGTGGTCTTATCTTTCATGCATGTTTCTTTCAACGCCCTTATCTGATTTGCTGTCTGATTGCCTATTGCAATCGGCTCTTCATAGCCAGCTTCTACTACTCTATGCGTCTTGTGCACCGAGTAATACACGCATCTAAATACTCCAATTGTCATAGTTTGACTTGGTGAGTCGTGGCAGCGGTATCTGCCCCAGCGATATACTTACATAATTTACCATAGTTTTGATACCAAATTGATAAAAACATAGTGCTTTTGGTGCAAAAGAGAACAAGAACACAATTTTTTTTTATTAACTCTTAAACAAATTTTCTTCTCTTACATACTTCATAGAACACCACTCAATTTATATAGTCTTAATATCAAAACAAACTCTTATCATTTGCACACAAAACAAATAATAAAAACAGAATTCTAAACAACAGCCCTTAATTCTGACCTTGGTTACTAAAACTACCATAAATAATTATAGGGAACTCCAAATGACTTGAAACTTGAATCATCTGAATCTAGATTCCCAAACACATCAAATACATAATTAATTTCTCCAGAATGATCTAGAATTTCCCCATCAACTTCGCATTTAATATCGCCTTAAAATATGTCCCTGTTTTTTTAGTTTATTCTTTAACATCGTCATCCTTTCCTGCCAAAATCTGCGGTGAACTATTGGCCCTTTTATTTTGGTTGACTGCATTAGGTGCCTGCATTTACAAACAAGGTATTATCATCAAAATATGAAATATTATGTATAAAGATTGACAAGATATATTAAATGGGTACCTCATGAAGCTCCTCTAGTTTGTTCAAATCAGGTACATGATTCTGCAATATTCCATCTGGAATGCACTCCAGAGCTGAATTCAAGATTCCTTCCCAAATTCTTAAAAAAAAGAAAAAAAAAATATTCCTTATACATTGTACATGTAAAATCACATTACCTCCTGGAATTCAAGTGGATTGCAAATAAATCTCGTATATGCATTTCTCATGGTCCATGTTTGATCCCTTGATTCCGGATAAAAACAAATATTTTATATTGTGACATAAATAGAGAGAAGGTGGCACTAGTACATACAAATGATCATTAACGATACATCAGTTATACTGAAATCCATATTGCTTGAATATCTACCAGACAAGATACTTGTATTAACCATGCCATTCATACTAACATCCATGCAGACCACATACCATAAAAATAAAGAAAAGAAAAGTCGTAGTGCACATGTATTGATACCTTTTAGAAGAACTATATTCTTCAATAACAGTTCCATCCTCTTTCGAAAAGACATACCACTTGTCAATTAATGCTGTCTTTATTTGATAGAGGATCCCGTTTTTCAACATCTGAGAAATAGTAAAAGTTGATGAAGCAAATATGTGAGACAAATACTGCAATTAATACTATATTTAATATTTCAATAGCAATTTTAACAAATGGTACCTAACGATCTGTTCTCCTTGACAAATCTATGTTAGAAGAAATCTTAAAATCATTGTTGTTTCATTCATATCACTAAAGACTTAAATTTGATAATCTCAATATATTGAATGATCTAATGTCTTCCATTATTTGCTAAAGTTATACTTATATTTTTGCACATGAGAATGAAGAATGTATCCGCAGTTACGGTTTGCGCAAATATTATATTTTATTCTTGCGCAAAAGCTTGAAGAATATATCCGCAATTACGGTTTGCGCTAATATTATATTTTATGTTTGCACAATAGCGTGAAGAATGTATCCGCATTTACGGTTTGCGCTAATATTCTATATATTTTTTTCTATAGAGCACGAAGAATGTATCCGCAATTGCAGTTTGGCTGTGCTATATTTGTTTTTGGCAATATTGTGAAGAGTATATGTGTGGAGGTTCTAGAAGGTGAACTTATAGGTAATTTGAAGGAGTTAGTAGTGACATCCTAATTATACAAAAATAAGTAATATTTTTCCATATTTAACCTTGGACAGCAATTGATGAACTTTCCATGTAGCCTTTAATCTGAAAAAAATATCCTTCCATTTGTATCAGATGTTAGTGGCTTCACTCTCTTGGCACTCCTTTCTGAGCCTGTCATTTTTTCCATAGAGTAAATTTGTTACCTTAAATGAAATCTACACGAAATCACAATTCAGATCACAATAATTACTTGAAACTCCATGCTGTGTGGTATCAGTTTCAATCAAACAAAAAACCAATCTAACACCACCCCTCAAATCGAGATTTATTTTTAGGTGTCTCTTCTCTCCTTCTGTTAGAGTAACAATATAAAAGGTTGTAGTTTAGGGTTTATTAGGTGACTACAAAGGAAGGTAAACTTTTTCTGAATAAAGGGTTGCAATTCAGGGTTTAGTTTTTTTTTTTTTTTTGGTCAAGAAAAAGAGTAGAGAAAGAGAATTAGTCTGGATTGGGGAAAATGAGAAAAGAAGAGGAAGACCTGTGATTTGTTTTTCATATTTAATTTGTTCTTGGTGATTATAGAAAAGGAAATATATAGCAAATCGGCGAGAGAAAGAGAGGCGGCGGCTACCTAGGTTTTTTGTGTAAGAGAGAGACTTGTGGTCGGTATTTATGGGCTTGGACCGCTTATTTTATGGCGGACATGTGTGTTTCTTTATTATTATTATTATTATTTATTTGTTGAAATTTTTAGAAGTTTTCCTTGAAGGCCATTTTCTTATAATAAATTATTCAAATAATAGTTTACCAATTAAATAGCAAAATAGTCAAACTTTCAAAATGTTAAAAGTTAGAATAAAATCTTAATAATATAATATTGAATATGTAATGCAGGTCTTTTTTTTACTATGAATGTGAATTTGGTATATATGTTGAAATCTATTTTTATTGATTGGTTTAGTAATTCTCTTGATTAAATTTTCAATTATATTGATTGATGAATTCAACAATACTGTTACATATATTTAGCAATTGTGTTAAATAGTTAATAGTTGTTCTAGGTTAGTAACGTAGGTTAAATCCTTATTTTTTTTGAAGTACTTCGATATGCAGCATTTTCTTTTAGTTCAACAATATTAAAATTTACTTTATGCATTGCCAGAGGTAAGATTAAACAAGATTTTAAATTTTAGTTTTCAATTACACACATGACATTTAAAAAATTGTAAACTTGATCAAATATGGACAAACAATCAGTAGCAAAAAGTGGGACTGTGAGCGAGAGTACGTACGCATGGACAAACAATCAGTTTACACACGAATTCTCTTCTGTGTGTGAGCTCAGCGTTTGTAAAAAAGTTAATACTGTATGTGTTTTCTTGGTTGAATTAATAATTACATTACGTCTTTTATTAAACTATTGAATTTAAAGATATTGGGTAGTCTACTTCTTTAATGATATTGCGCTTGATTATTAATTTATAAATTAAGGATGGTGAATTTATGTCTGTTGAGGTTGTCATTTTTTTAGGAAAAAAAAGGGACACAAATAATGAGCTGAATTTTTTTTAACTTTTTCTTATATGTGGCACAAGCCAACTCACCAACTTATAGGTGTTTGAAACTGTATTCATGGATTATCTGCTTTGTATCCATAACCATTTAAAGCAGATATAGTTTTACATTTGGACATATATTTACGATCGTATTTTTCATTTATACCTACTAATTGAAAAATCGATACAATTTTGGTATTAGCACTCTCCTTCGGCCCATGCATGCAGTAAAAAATTATTAAAACTTAATTATTTAACTCTTTGGAAATATTGTTTTTTTTATTATGGTTGGCGGCAAATTGCCGACAACAGATATATTGATAAAAAAAGTTAATTTACAAACAAAAGGAAAAACAATATGCCCACCCCTAAGCTATAAAATGAGGTGAGCGCATGTCCTAATTACTGAATCTCAAAATCGAAAAATATAGCTGTATAAGAAACTCTAACAGTTGACTCTCCATGACTCAATTTTCATTGCTGTGTCATTTATGAGACGTCGAACCAGCCTCTGCTTGTTCGAAAAGAGTCTCCTGTTGCATTCTCTCTATAGGGCCCATGTTCCCGCTGCCCAACGAATATTCCATAAAGTACTGTGTCATTGTGGCACCAGTGTCTAACCAAACCCTCTCAATGTGGGTTCTGCCTTTGACGGACATGTTGTAGTGTACCATCAGTCTGTGTCAGAATCGGACTGAGTAGCCGCACTCCCACATGATATGATCTCTTGTCTCAATTATATTGACCTGGCATAGATGACAACTCGTGTGTACAGCACACCCCCTGAATCCCCCTGAATAGTAGGGTGTGCTGAGTAAGTATTTTTACGTCCAACATTAATCAGACGAAAATCCTTATTACTTTGAGTGGCACCTTAATTTTTCATAGCATTCTTTGAGTATGCGATGTAATACCTCCGAAAGTCTTATGGGAACTCTTAGATTATCATCCGAAAGTCTAAACTTTTAATAATAGCCCCATGCTATTGAATTATGGGAACATATTTTCAACTTGTATATACAACTTCTTGATCGGCCTGGATCAAATGTGGCCATTGTTTATATATGTTCAAATCAGAATCAGACATTTTTTTCAATACGCACCGCGTCACACAAAATAAGTCTTTCTTCACTATTGATAAGATGTCGGTATATACATTTGATCGTGTAACATATTGTTGTAGAGGTAATGATATATATATTGTACTAAAAGTTAGTTTCTTATAACAACATTTTGAGCAATACTATAATAGCGTGTTTGGTTAAGTCATTAAAACAGTCAAATTTATTGAAGATTGAATTGTAATAAATCAAGTATTAATATTTTTTTAAGTCTGGTATTGTATCTAAGCCAAAATTTAAGTATCTAATTTACAATTCCTTTTTTTTTTCTTCTTTACTGAAAGAGTGTTGAATTGTTATAATAATAAAAAATAGAAATAAAAACAGGTAAGCAATGTTATATTAATTTGTTGATGCGCCGGTGGGAACTGGATTCTCTTATTCGCGTACCACAGAGGGGTTTCAGACGTCTGACACTGAGGAATTAATTTTCTTATGCGCCGGTGGGAACTGGATTCTTTATAAGGTGTATAATCCTTTTTTCTGGTTATGGTGCAATTAATTTTCAATCCAAAACTTCTATTCTAGTGTCCTAGAAAAAACATATATTGTATATTTTTTACAATATAATGTCACATACATTAGAAAAACAAAGATCAATTCATTTGAAACTTTTGTTTGGTTCACAATTGAATTTTGGGAATTGCGTATGGAGCAGTATATATAGTTTTGAGATAGTTGCATGAATTTGAAGATGTGTCTGGTTTTAGTATCCAAAACTCCCGAAAGATAAAAGGAAAAAACTGAAAAGCTTTCTCCAGTTTCTAACAAAAAAAAATATATAAATTTAAACATGCCTTTTATATAAAATTTGCTATGTAGTGGCTTCTCACTATTTTTTATATTTAATAACCATGTGTGATTTATACATATATTTTTTTTATTCGATTTATAATGAGCTAGCATTAGTATTCACTAGCAATTAAACTTATAATATTACACGTCCATATTCAATAAATATTGAAGATTTACAACATGACATAAAAAAATAATTCAATATCTAATATTCAACACACATAAAATAATACATTCAGTATTCAATATTCAAAATTTAACATACACATACTGTTATGTATGTGGGTCTGATTCTAGGAGTATGCGGGGGGTGACAGGGGGGCGGCAGCTTTATTCAGCCCGGAGAAAATTATTTCTGAGAAGCTAATTGCATGAAAAATCATTTAACCGACAGCCCAGATCAGTCAAGTTACCCATTAATCTTCACATGCGTTGTTGCGAGCATTGTGCAATCTTCAGCACAAAGCCCTAACTGAAATATTTTTTTTCTCAAGACATATTGCACATATTTTTTAAGTGTTCATACTTTTGTTTTCAATGATATTCAAATAGTATTGCAATTAGTTTGGTAGTCGGTAGAATATATACTTTATATGATGAGATTTTTTTTCTTTTATGTATTATGTTTCCCTTTGATAGTTACTAGAGGCTTATTAGAAACCTAGTATTTCTAGCATATATGTTTACTTCCAATATTTTGTTGAATTAATTACAGTAATAAAGTTTCAATTTTTTCGAAGAACTATTTTACGTTTTGTTTTATATGCTAGGATTGAGGATGTACTGATGAGATATCTTAGGCTCTCAGATCAAGAAAAGACAGCTGCGGATAAAGACAATGAAAAAAAGTATAATTTTAACCAATTTTCACATTATAATTTTATCGTTTTCTAAAGATTCTTTTAGATATTATTATTAAATATTTGATTTGTTTGGTTTGGTTTGTTAATTTTTTTCTCTGGGCTTTGGATGATATTTAGAGATGGAACTCATAATGTGGTCATCCCAAACAAAGAGGTAAGATTTATTTATTTTGTACTTCATAAATCTTGATATATATTTAATTTAATTAAAACATAATGGAAAAAGTATTATATGGAATTAAGTAGCTAGTACTTGAATGCATTTTCCTCATAAAAGATATTTCAATTTATTTCATACAATCTTGATACTCATGTATCATATGAACAAAGTTTATAAGGCAACGAGGAAATATTTCCTAAGACATGCATTAGGTATTAGGTTTTAAGTACTAGCTACAAAAATATAAGAGTCATGCTCTCATTTCATTGATAAGGGATTGTTACAAAAAGTGTTGTAACAGTCAAAAAGAAAATACAATATAGCTCATGATGTTGAGCTTAAGTTAAAATACAAAAAGAAAAAAAGAAAAACTGCAGTACACTAGCTACTTAATTTTAGATTAATAGAAACATGATTGCAAAAGCATGCACCAGTTACTTTCATGATATATAATACTGAAAGGCTTCTAATTTTGCATATAAATATACATTTTTTCTCTAATAATAGATATTTGAATTTATTCAATGCAGAATTTGATTTCTCTACTTGAGAATCTAAAAGTTGATGAAGACATGGTTAGACAAGCATCCGGCAGGTATGCATTTTGAAAAAAGTTTCGCATTCCTCACAAAAACATCTCCAAAGCAATGAATACGCACTCTCCAAAATTAGTAAATGAGTATTACTACAAAAAGAACAAATACATGTCATGATGTTAGTTCTTGCATCTCATGTTTAAGATACTTTTGTAATATTTAAACACAAAATAAGCCAGAATTAAATAAAGAAAATCAGGTCATAATAGATATCGCCATAACAACGTACGTAGGAAAAAAAAAACTTGAGAAGTACAAAAAAGATGTAAGGTCGAAAGCAGACCATATTAATTTGTTATTAAACATGAATTAATTCGGTATCAAGTCATGATGATACTAATATTAGTAACTGCCCCAAGTTTAAATCATTTACCAAATTATTCAACTATTATAAGGGCACTTACAATGTAAAATGTTAATGTTACTAAGTAAATAAGGAATTTTCTGAACATCTTTTTGCTATATTGTTTATTTAAGGAATTTTCAAGAAAGATCAACATTTATAGGGAATTTTCCAATTTATTGTAACTTTCCGATCATATATGATCTATTTATTTATTTATTTTCAATTTAAATAAAAGTATTATTTTTCTTGAAAATTCAGTAATAATCTAGCCAGTTCAACTTCCAAATTGGCTAAAATCAGCAAGGATTCCCCGATAAAGGTACTTGTTATATTACTAATGTTTACATCAAAATACTATTTCTTGTAGGATCAGAATACTATTTCCAGTTCCACTATTGTAATATTGAGAGTTGTGAGAAATTTTTCTATCTAAGTAGCTATTTTGTCTTTCAACTCTTTCTTTCTTTTGTATTAACTTAATTAATAAACAAAACTAACAAAGAAAGGTGGCCCTTCCAATTTTGATGACTCAATTAATAAGAAAAATTTTAATAAAGGAAGTCAGTCCTTACTCCTTCCGATTAGGAAAAATGCTAAGAATTAGCACCAGCATATAAACAGTGTATTCATATAACCAAAACTATTTTAGTTTGAAATTCAACATTGCTAATATTCGGAGCCAATAATCATTCTAAAAATTTCAAGTTAGATTTTTTCGAGTGACCATTTGAATATTATAAAAGAATGTTATGAAATATATAAATATTAAACTTAGTACAATAGTTAATTTTGAAAGGACCATGCATGAGTGCCATGACCACAGGTTCGGTTCAAATACCTTTGTTAATATAGTGTTGACTAAATATTATATAAATGAAAATTTACTATGCTGAATGTGTATATAATGAAGGTGAGCAGGTTTGAAATCAGGCTTCACTCAACAATTTGAACTAAAGTTTTTAATTTTTTTGGCATGCAACATTTATCAGTATCGATCATGTTACGGAGTGTTAATTAGAAAAGAAAAATATAATATTACCAGTTCCAATTGCAAATAAAACGGTGCATAATCTGTAATCAATATTGTATGTAGCCACATAATTATGCAAGAACTTTCCTTTATTAGTTTTATTTTGTTAATTGACTAACTTTCCTTATCTTTAATTAGTAATTAAGTCATATATAAGAGAAAAAGAGTTGATGGATAAAACAGGTATATATTTAGAAAGAAATTTCTCTCTCAACCTTCAATACTGCAATAGTTCAACTGAAAATAGCACTCTCCTTTGTTGTATTATGTACCATAAATAATCCAATGCTTGAATAACATCTCTGGTCTAATATCTTTTCATACTACAATCCTTTATTATAGTCATACCGTAGAGTTTCACAGACCAGAAATATAATTAACCACTACAAATTGAAAAAGAAAGGACAACAATAACCTGCAAAGAAAATAACCAACTAATATTTGGTAAAAAGGCTTACTAGGTTCATACATATACCCAACTAATTTTTTTTTTGTATGACATGAACTATTATTTGCAGGATATTAATCAAGAGCTGATGAAATCTAAAGCTAGACTAGAACAATTGATTGAAACTAGAAGGTTAGTTGCTACTTAATTAGTATGTAATTAATAAATTAAGTTCACTTGTCTTAAAATTTGCAATACTAGATATAATGATTTAAAATATAAAATTTTGGCCTTCCAAAAGAAAGTGTTGAAGATTATTTTCACAATTCATTAACTAGGGCTATAAATTATTTATATTCATTAATTATGAAAATCGAAATAATTTCAGCACAATGGACTTTGCCCTTATCATGCTCAATATATAACTTATGAAGTGCATTTGATCCTCTCAGCCATCCAAACATCCTTATTACATAACAAAGTATTTTTTGTAAATATTTTAAATTACTTCCATCAGTAGTTAAAAAAAACATAGTTAGCTTATATATTTAATTACAACTGGAAAACAAAATTTTAAGTTGATACCTTTGAGGATACTGGTTTAATTTTGATTTCAACATTGATTTAGTTTAAAAAACTAGAATCAACTAGAATCATCGCAAGCATTCATCATTGAATTTTCTCAATAAATGGTTCTTGGTTTGAATTATTGTTTTGAGTTATAAAACTTAAAATTCTCAAAAATAGCACCATATTAAATGATTAAAATATGTTTTTCTATAAGATTCTTATTTGATGACATACACAAATTGCATCACACCCACCAAGAGCTTGAGGAACGTGAGACGAGGTTGATGGAAGTCCTCAGCCGGGTTCGTGAGAGGAAGGTAAATTATGAATTAGTGTTGTTTTGTTATTTTAATTAAATCGGACATACTTGATATTTCATTGCATAATTTGTAATTCTTGGTATTATGATTATTATGTTTTGAACATGTCATATATATTGGCCTGACAGTTCTTCCACAAGCCTTAAAAATCTAATATAAGTTGCACTACTTATAATTCTTCTACAAGCTTTAAAAGTGTTAGATATATTTATTTTGTTCTTCATCTTTTGTCATGTTTCCACAATTTCGGTTAATTATTATATATTTGTTCGCCTTAAATTGACTAATTGAGCATCTACACTAGTAAGAATAATCTTGTCTTTGATACAGTATACAGTCCAACACCAAAATATATAGGGAAAATTGTGAAAATGCCACTCCAAAATCTTCAAATTGTGAAAATGCTACTCTAAATTTTGAAATTGTTAAAATGTCACTCCAAACTTCATTAATTTGTAAAAATACCACTCTAAATAATTAATGACTAAAATATCCTCGCCCATCCATCTCCGCACCCGCCCCTCCGCCACCTCCTTCCACACCCTCCACCGACCCGACCCTCGTCTGTCGTAAGAGGCACAAGAAGCAGTTTTCGGACATGATTCCCCTCGCCCGCCTTTATATTCATCGCAACCTCTCCTCCTCGCAAGAAGGGTATTTTAGTTATTAATTATTTGGAGTGGCATTTTTACAAATTAATAAAGTTTGGAGTGACATTTTCACAATTTCAAAGTTTGGAGTGGCATTTTCACAATTTGAAAGTTTTAGAGTGGCATTTTCACAATTTCCCCAAATATATATTGCCATACTAATGACATAGCTAATGGACTCTCCATTTCGGCCAAAACGGGAGAACTCTCTACTGCATAATATATTAGATTTTGTCCGTTGAGAATAATCTGTTTACAGCTCACCTTTCTATTTTATCTGACTATGTAGATAGAAAGGCCTATATTAAGGCGTGTAAGATCAATCTTTTAATTCAATACAAAATATATTAATATCTAAAATACAAAACAGTGTCTGATTTTATGGTATCAGAGCACCATGGCCGCCGCCACACTTACACCTGAAAATGGCTCTGCACAACCACCACCTCCTATCATGACAGAACCAATAATATCCCTTAATTACCCTATTTCTACAAAACTCAACCAAAATAATTTTCTTACATGGAAATCCCAAGTCCAACCCATTATACACGGTTTCAACCTTACCCGATTTTTAGAAGCACCACCACCCGAGAGAACCACTCAATCTCCTGATGGCTTGATGATTGACAACCCCGAGTTTCACCCATGGGGTAGACAAGACAAACTATTACTGGGATGGATTCGTTCCTCTCTAACAGAGGCTATCCAAGGTCAAGTTTCCAGCTGCTCGACTACTGCCGAACTTTGGGCCTCCCTCAAACAGACCTACTCGGCCACATCATGCGCACGACTGACCGATTTGCGCTGCCAAATTCAGACCACCACTAAAGGAGGGTCATCATGTACCGATTATCTTCTCAGAATGCGCCGCCTTGCCGATGAACTAGCATTTATTGGCGCTCCATACTCCGATGAGGATCTCGTCATGGCAATCTTAAATGGGCTTGGACCGGAATATGACTCTTTTGTCATCTCTGTCACCACTGCTAGCAGACATACACACTTTACCTTCGCCGATCTACACGCTCATCTTCTCAGCCATGAATCACAGCTCCAAGGTCAGGAACAATTATCAGAATCGGTCTAATAACCAATACGAAACCCGACCCATTAACCATAATCAGAACCGACCCACTACACAGTACCAACCTAGATCGACTAATACTTCTGGCTTTAACCAAAACCCGCCAAGACCTAATTATCCCAACACTAATCTGCCAAAACCCAATTACTCTCAAACCTTTCTTTCATAGCAACAGTTCAATGAAACCAACAGACCCCGAGCTACCTTCAATGGCCCCTAACCAAATTCCCAAAATTCAAAACCTCAATGCCAAATTTGTACTAAATTTGGTCACGTTGCTAAGGAATGCTATGTCGGCCATCTTCCAACTTCCATGCTTATGTCGCCAACCCCTCTTCCTCTGCCAATCCTTCCACCAATTGGATGCTAGACTCAGGTGCTACCAATCATGTCACAAATGACAACAACAACTTATCCTCCTCCTTCAAAGATGATGGCCAAGATACCCTTCAAATTGGCAATAGTATGGATTTGCCAATTTTACACATTGGTTCCTCAAAACTTTTTCTCTCTTCTCATACTATTACACTAAACAATATTCTACATGTGCCTAGTTTTTCTAGGAACCTTCTAAGCATTTCACAACTCTTGCATGACAATCCTCAACTAATTCTTGAATTTTCTTCTTACTCTTGCTTTTTCAAGGACCCCCTCACCAAAACTACAATCCTCCAAGTTCCATGTCCTAGTGGCATCTTCTTCTTTTCTTCACCTCGCTACAATCAACCTCAAGCTCTTCTTGGTGTCCGTGCTTCGACCGACACATGGCACGCTCGTTTTGGGCACCCCTCCTCTTCCACTACTTTACATTTACTTAAAAAAACTTAAATTTACCTTGTCTTTCTCATAAGTTAAGCACTTGCCATGACTGTTTTTGGCTAAGTCTCACAAATTACCTTTAACTCCTATTTCTTCTTCTTCATCCCCTCTAGAACTTGTGCACTCGGATGTATGGGGACCCTCTCCCATTAATTCATTTAATGGAAAACACTTTTATGTGATATTTGTGGATGATTTTACTCGCTTTACTTGAATTTATTTCATGAAACACAAAAGTGAAGTGCCTTATTTATTTTCTATCTTCAAAGCTCAAATCGAAAACTTGCTTTCTACAACAATTAAAACTTTACAAACCGATGGAGATACCGAATACCTTCCCATTACCAAACAATTTCCCCAAATAATTCAACAAACTACTTGTCCATACATACTCCAACAAAATAGCCTCGCCGAACGAAAACATAGACACATTATTGAATTGACCTTAGCCATTATGTCTCATGCTTCCTTGCCCTCACATTTTTTGGATGAAATTTGCTCAAGTGTGGTATATATACCTCATTAACCACCTTCCCTCTCCAACTCACTCGGTAAAAATTCCTTATACCGAACTCTTCAAAAGCCAACCCGACTACTCCTCTCTACACATCCTTGGTTGCCTATGCTTTCCCTACAACCGCCCTTATAACTCTCACAAACTTGAGAACCATGCACTTCCTTGCATTTTTCTTGGCTATACGACAGCACAAAAAGGCTATAGATGTCTACATGTGCCTTCTAATCAATTGTACATTTCTCGACATGTGCAATTTGATTAAACTTGTTTTCCTTTCAAAACCGAAAACTCTTCTGTCTCTGCTAGCGACAACCTTGCTCCTCTTTTAATTTCACCCACTACTGCTACAACCTAATTACCTCCTCTCCATATTTCGACCCAGTCCCTATCCTCTTCCCCTTCTCACGGCCCGAACTCCAATTCTTTAAGCCACGGCCCAAATTCCCCTCCCAGCCATAGCCCAAACTACCCTCTAACCCAACCTCCAATCCAACTCACCTCTTCTTCAAATCATTTAATAACACAAACCAATATCCCACAGCCCGCTTCCCTTGCTCCTATTATCCCTACCCGAGCACAGCCCCCTTTTGCTGCCCCTGACATTATTCGGCCGACACCCTCCACTTCAACACATCCGATGGTTACTTGTACCCGCGACAACACTCGACGACCTTGTATTTTCACCAATCATGTCACTCTCACAGCAACTCTTGAAACCGAACTCTCTTTGTTCGCCCAAGCCAACACCAAACCTGAATGGTGCAATGCCATGGCTCTTGAAATCAATGTCCTTGCTCTTAACAACACTTGGACTTTAGTTCCACCGTGCCCATCTCAACAAGTTGTCGGATGCAAATGGATCTACAAGATCAAAAGACGAGCCGATGGTTCCATTGAGCGCTACAAAGCACGTCTGGTTGCCAAAGGCTACAATCAAGTCGAAGGTATTGATTACTTTGACACCTTTAGTCATGTAGTTCGACCAATCACCATTTGACTCATTCTCTCTATAGCTGTCTCTTCTCATTGGCCGTTTCGTCAACTTGATGTTTACAATGCTTTCCTCAATGGAGATTTAACCGAACAAGTCCTTATGTCCTAACCACCAGGTTTTGTTGACCCTGACCACCCTAACCATGTTTGTCTTCTTTCCAAAGATATCTATGGCCTTAAACAATCTTCTCGTGCTTGGTTCAACAAACTTAGTTCGGTCTTATTTGATCATGGTTTCTTAGTCTCTAGCTATGACCCCTCTCTCTTTACTTCTCACTCCTGTGATCATCCAACTATGATTTTGGTTTATGTGGATAATATTTTAATCACCGGTAGCAACCCCAACCATTTGCAACAATGCATCAACCACCTTCAACAAGCTTTCTCCCTCAAAGACCTTGGTCCTCTTAGCTATTTTTGGGAATCGAGGTCACCTCTTCAAACCATGGACTTCACCTTTCCCAACACAAATACCTTCAAGAACTCCTTACCTGAACCAATATGCTTTCGGCCAAGCCAAGTCCTACCCCCATGGCAACCGGCTCCTCTCTCTCTCTAGTGATGACAGCACCCCTTTTGACAACTCCCACTTATACTGAAGCATAGTTGGCGCTCTCCAATACGCTACTATCACTAGACCAGATCTTTCATTTGTCGTCAACAAGGTTTCACAATACATGCATGCCCCAACCGAAAACCATTGGTCCGCAATCAAACGCATACTCCTTTATATCCGTGGTTCCACTAACCTTGGCCTCTTCATTCACTACGATTCATCTCTAACTATTCATGCTTATAGTGACGCCGATTGGGCCAGCTCTCTTGATGATCGCCGATCCACCACGGAATTTTGCATTTACCTCGGCTGAAACCTCATCTCTTGGAGTGCCAAGAAACAACCAACCGTTTCTCGCTCAAGCACTGAAGCCAAATATCGAAGCCTAGCCATTACTTATGCCGAAATTATTTGGATCCAATACTTGTTAACTTAACTTAACATCAATCTTGCCCCTACTCCTACTCTTTGGTGCTACAATCTTGGAACTACCTTCCTTGCAGCCAATCCTATGTTCCATGCAGTGGCAGAACCAAGAATGAAAACTAGGGAGCATAAATAATTTAGGGCCCATAAGCAAAAAAAATTTGGACCAGTATCCTCTGCAGAAGTTTGCGGTGCGGAGCTGATCGGACGGTCCAGATTTAATCTCAGCCGGTGAGTGCTTGGGATGATGGAGGGGGCAGTATTAATTTTGGTTTGAGATTCGTGCCATAATCTTATTTGGTCCGTCTGATCAAAACGAACGGACCAGATTAAAAGAACTGCACTACCTCCGCAGGTAAAAGCTCCGCAGAGGATGTGATTCCAGAAATTTTAGGGGGTGCCAAGGTCCCATAAATAATTTAGAGGGTGCCAAGGGCCCATAAGCAAAATAAAATTATGTATATTTTCTGAAAATTTCTGTATATTTTCTGAAAAAATTTGTATATTTTCTGAAAATTTCTATATATTTTATGAGCAAAGAGGGAGCTGAGACGTAGGCTGGCTCCTGTCTTGATTCTGCCCCTGGTTCCATGCCCGTACGAAGCATGTCGAAATTGATTATCACTTTGTCCGCAAAAGAGTGGGTTCAAATGAACTTCATGTCCAGTTTATATGTACCAAAGATCAATTGGCCAGTGTATTCACAAAGCCTTTACCTACTCCGCGATTTGAGTATCTCCGTTCCAAGCTTTCAGTGTCTTCTGCCACTTCGGCTTGCGAGGGGTGTAATGAGACAGCTAATGGCTCTCCATTTCTGCCAAAACTGAAGAACTCTCTACTGCATAATATATTATATTTTGTCCGTTGAGAATAATCTGTTTACAGCTCACCTTTCTATTTTATCTTCCTGCGATTGTGTAACTTTCTATTTTGTCTTCCTGTGACTATGTAGACAGAAAGGCCTATATTAAGGCGTGTCAGATCAATCTTTTAATTCAATACAAAATATATGAATATCTAAAACACAAAACAGTGTCTGATTTTACATACCAATATTTTATGCTCCACTATTCTTAATAATCAATGAATTTAAATAATTGCTTTGACATTTTACCAAACAATCTAACAAAACTAAGGCAATTTGCTAACTCAATGGCATTAATCTTGTATGACAGAAGTCTTTGATCATAAATTCATCCACATGGGCTGCATCGATGACTCTGCAATCAGTACGTTTTTATACTGTTTAAAGTTGGAATGCATTCAATTTCTAGATGATAATGAATTTCAATACAAAATATTTTGTTATTATGACATACCTACTAAAAGAGAATGCAAAAAATATTGATCGGCGTTATGCCAGACTTTGAACGTACATGATTTTGGCCAAAATAAAAGAGAAAGACACCATATGAAATCATTTTTCCTCTTCTCACTAGAAGTGTAATGATCTTTCCTAAAAACAATATGTAATACAAATGCAATCACAGAAAGAGGGAACTTCTTCACGGATGCAACAAGAATCATTCATTGAACAGACAAAGGCAAGCAAAGAAAAAATCCTAATGCAACCACCATTTGAAAGAATACTGTATATGGAGGAGGAAGTAGTGATGGAAGGGAATTACAATGAAGCGGCCAAATATCAAAAGTATGTTAATTATTTCATTATCATTCTCGCAATATATAACATATAAGTTGAATTTGAAGCAGCGTGTCAATTGCATATTAAGTTCGCTAATTTTTAAATTTCAAGAATCTCTTCTGTTGGTACAAGTTTTACTAATTTTATACAAATTTTGCTTAATCTAAATTACATTCTATTCTTATTTGTTAGTCAAACTTCGGTGTTCAATGATCAAGCCGTACAACAAAAAATAAACAATCCAATGGGTGTCCAAATATTGCTTTTGGGAGCTTTCAAGATAATCCATGGAAGCAAACACGGAAATATACCAATTACCAATACTACTTGGACCCGACCTTCGCCCACAAGTGAAAAGTTTCCTCTGTTTTAGGTACCAAACAAATAACGATTATTTAAAGTATTTAGCAGGTTAATTAGTATCTATACTATTAATATTATTTTGATTGAAAAGATTTAAAAAAACAAGTGTCACAATATTCCTGATAGAAATGATAATATATTATAAATCATTAAATTAGAAAACTAAAAAACACAAATCCAGCAATAAATTTACTCTAATTAATACATATACTTGCTTAAATCAGTTCATTATTGATGATTTTTTTTTCATTTTGTAATAGCAATCTTTTGAAAATGGTGCTAATCGTTCAGCATGTCAACTGAGGATATTATGACTCTACTAAGCTGCTAGAGGCAAACCAATTTGATTTTGGCCTGAAACTTAATTATAAAAGATCTCTAGTTAATATTGTAAAATTTTAGCACAAATTTACTTTTTTGAATTACATATCTACACTAGTGGAAATTCTACATTTAGTATCGGGTATTTAATCCCATCTGTATCGGGTATCGGGGCGACACTGATCCAGGCGATACAAATATCCGAGGTTATCTGTATCGGGTGTTCAACCGATACAAGAAACGAACTTTTAGTGTCGGTTAATAAGTAGAACCGATACAGATTACAAAATTCGGGATTTAAAAAAAAAAATTGGGATCCAACTTGTATCGGTTTTTATTAATTAACCGATACAAAAAAACTAATTGTATCGGTTAATTAAGTAAAACCCGATACAATTAATGTTTTTGTAACGGTTAGTTAATAAAACCCGATACTGATATGTTAATTTTAAATTGTGAAAATACATTTTGTATCGTTTTTAATATAGAACCGACACAAATTTTATTTAATTTTAAATGATTTTTTTTTCATTTCTGGCCAGCTCCCATATATTTGGCTGGCCTATATAAAAAACATGCATTCATCCATACATCCTAAATTATTGTCTACAACACCTAAATTGAGTTAAACAAATAAATTGTTATTACAATTAGATTACACCTCAATTAATTGTTCCTACAACTTATCGAATCAATTGATCCTAATTAAACTGTTCTACTTGGTTGCGATATTTCTTGTTTGAAAAACCTAACCCACTCGAAACGAATTGAATTGATCTCTGCCACAGAATATGGGGTTGCTTTCCAATCCTGTATTTTTTAATATAAAATAAAAGCGCAATTAATTATTTATTCAATAAAAACCGAATCAACAACTAAGGTTATATTTGAAAAATATAAATGCACATATACCTCTATTGACAAAAAATTATCGAGAAAGTGATTGATTATGTCATTCATGAACATCATGACAAAATATGCACATTCCCAGCTTTCCTTTTGTTGCGGGCACTATATGAAATTGTACCCAAGTAAAAATAGTCAATTTCTTCAGGTCGTAAGAACCACATTACCTTGTTCTTTATAAGTTTCAACTTATCGCTTCTTTCGATTCCTCCGGTTGCTTTCTCGACGACCCAGGGACTGTTGAAATATTAGAGATATTGAAATGATTTAGCAGATTTAATTTGAAACACTAACTCCCTAAGCGCGTCGATGATCGCAAGATCTCTTACAAGTTTTAACTTTTCATACTTTGTGCCAGATGAATCGAACAAGTATAGCTCACTTTCATACGGCCGGAGCACGAACAATATCCAGTGAGAGCTGCATGTTAGGTTTGTAGCATGTTATATTCTATAATATATTCCTATGAAATAAAAAAAATTCAATAAAATTAGACTATATATATATATATATATAAGCACAGACTCTTGAAAGTACGGTATGAAGATAAATTTCTTGTCCCGGTTTTCTCGCAGAGCTTTCCTCAGGTACGTATCGGCATATTGCTTCTCATGATCATCACCTTTGAAAAGATAGCCGAACGTCTTCTCAGGATTCATAAACCCTATAGGGATCTTTGGGAAGTTGTCCCTTTGGTATTTGAACACGAACCTGCAAAAAGACGTAGATGTAGTATAAATTTTTTAAATTATGTCATTATTACGAATATGAACTCACAGCATGAAGATCTGCATAAGTGGTACGGTGAGCCACTCCGTGCGCCTGCACAAGTCTCTGTAGTCATCTCGATTGACTGTTATGACATACGGTTCATTGAAAAGCTCAAGCGGCGCTAGGACACGAATGAAGGGTTGACCTTGGCTCAGGAACTGATCACGCACAGTCTTGTACATTCCTCCCAGTCAGTTGAAATCGATGGTGTCGAAATCCTTGTAGGTTGAAATCAGAGAGGGCCGAATGTTAGTTTGTAATAATCTAGAAGTCAATAATACAATAAATTATCATAAAGCTTTGTTCATGAATTGAGTGATTAATAAACTGTCATTTTGTTACCTTGAGTATTATTGAATTTATGGATCATTCCTTTATCTGAACTAGAGTCAATAGTTGGAATTGTGAAACTCCATAATATTAAATGATATATATACTCTTAAAAGTCTCTAACCAAGATAATTAGCAGGAGCACTAATTTACCGTTACAAGGTTAGAATGTGGATTAAAAGATGGTCAAGTTTTACAGACCATTGACATGAGATGTCATTTTAATCACATAGATACATGTTCTAGGAACATGGTATTTGACAGACCTCGAATGAAACATTAAATGGAATTGTGTACGTGTCATTAATATTTTCATTCAGTGTTAAGTTCTAAAATATGAAGTATTCATCTTTCCTACTAAGAGATGTGTATGTGTGATTGTTACCTAACGCTGTCGGTAAAACGCAGTCATAACGGTAGCTTTTCGGTATACATAGCTTAGCTGAGGTAGTGATGGTTTACCAAAAGTACTATTGTCCCTCGTATCTCTATACGAGTTGCGGTATCACTGGGCCCCTTGATAGAGTAGGATTATTTGCATGCAGTATAATTACAAAAGTAATTATATTTGATAATCTGCTCAAGATCGGGAAAAGATTAAGTTTGCAAGGATGACACACACCTACCTTGAAATTGATCTGATACTGCGAGACATAAGAATTAACACAACTAAAATAGTTTACGGATCGTGGTATTGTATAATATAGCATCATCTGTGTAATTGGATGGTCATAGTGTAGATGTCAGATGCCTCCTATGATTATAGAAGTTAAAATGGTTTTAAATTATATTTACCAACATAACACAGATCCTATTGGGTCACACCGTATAGGAGCTAGTCAGAGAATCTTACTGATTAATTATAAATTGATTATAATTAATATTAAGATTGTTATAATTAATTATACGTGATATAATTAAATTATAAATGTCATATAAGATGACAAGCAGAAACAACGGTTAATTTATAAGCATACTCAATGCGTTGTATAAAACTGTACCGAAACCGAACCGAAACCGAACCCTGAGAAATATAACTGTTTAGAACAATTATATATATTTGATTTAGATTTTAAATATTAATTATGGTTTTAAATTTGGGATAACAATCATTATAAAATTAAAACCTTAATTAAAGAAATTAAAAATCCAAAATCTAAACTCATGTCGGCATGAGATATATATATATATATATCAAAATCATGTATTAATAAAAACATGTCGGCATGTATTAATCAAATTTAAATATATCAAAATCATGTCGGCCAAGAAACAAAATATCAAAGTTTGATATTTATTTTAGGAACCGCCATTCAATGGCAATATTGTAAATAAGCCAAATATTAAGGGTATTTCGGTAATCGGTCAATCTGCTTGATTTTTCTATAAATAGAGGGGCAGGGGTAAAGAGAAAATCACCAATTCACTCATATCTGATCTGATCAGTCTGATCGAATCGATAAATCTATTTTCTCTTTCTCGGTTACGGGTGTCTTGAATAATGTTTTCGCGAAGTTTCGTGAATCTGATTTTGCGCGAGACGCAGTCAGTTTTTACGATCCTCGTGAATAGTGTTTTAACGCCTCCCGTGAATAGTGTTTTTGCGAATCTCGCTGGTTAGTATTTCTGGCAGTAGAAAGCCAGCGCTCTGGTGGTTCCTGGTGGACGACCGATAGAGATATCAGACGTCTGATACTCTGAGGCAAGACATTCCTCAGATTCGATCTTCTCGATCTGCTGCAATCCAATTGGAATTTGGATTAAGGTATAAATATGTTATATTAATCTATTTAATTTGTAGATAGATTAAAGTTTTAGAAATCAATTATGGATTAGATCTGCAAAAGGATTAAATCGGGTTTTGATGCCAAAGAATACTAAAGGTGGATCCCCTTGGAAAGTATTCTGTCATACCTCGTTTAATCCTTGACTTAAGATAGAAGTAAAATTTTTGTTTTACGTTCTTTCTGCATCTTAAGTTAATCAACGGTTTGGACCGTCCATAACCCAACACCGAAATCTTACAGGTTCTTTGGGTTGTTCCTACTGTTATGACAAAAAAAATCATGCACAAATACCATAGACTCTATAGGATGTATAGATGCAAATTTACAAGTAAAATATGTTGTAATAATAATGTAATTTTGTTACCTGATCATCGAAAGATATGAAGGCCATCGGCCACGCAGTGTAACTGCCAATGGCGGAGCGAAGTGTCACGAGTTCGGCATTTGGCACAGGTAACGGAGTGTCATCTTCGCCCGTATGACACACATCCACCGTTACCCTCGCATGATCATCCGGTACAGGCAGACCGTGAATCACTAAGCCTTTATGGATCGGAAGATTGATTTTTCCGATGGCCACTTCGTAATTTACCCTGTCGCAAACCACCTGGAGTTTGCAGGTTCGTTCTAACTGCTGTACAAATATATTCTGTATTGAGGTTAACGAAATATCATATACGAATTGCATAAAAAGTAACGAATTCTTTTTTCAATTGAATAAAATGGAACAATATTTATTTCTTTGTATTACCTGGATCGGATCGAAATATGGCTGTGGTTGGACTGACTGGCAGCTGCCCTGGACCGCTCTCGGGCTATCTTGTGCAATTGGTTCAGTCCGTTGGGCCATCATCTGTGCCAACTGTTGCTGAACCAATTGTTGCGTCTGCTGAGCCATTTCGGCTTTCAACCTCGTCGCCATATCGTCGAAGTCTCTAGTCAAGAATGCTACTCTCTAAGCCACTTCTCTTTGTATCCTCTCTTCATTCTTGGCCTCACACCCCGCCATTCTCGACCTCCTCTTACTTGGTATCCCCTCGTTGGCATTTTCATTCGCACGTGGGATCCGACCCCTCGCACCCTCCCAGGATGCTCCCGATTTGGCAGTGATTTCCCCAGAACATCGTCGTAACGCTCGACGGGAAGCAGGCCTTTCTTGAATGCATCTTCTTGTTCTTCCTGAAATGGCAAAGTTGATATGTTACAAAAAAAAAATTCATCATTAAATTCGACAAATAGATGTAGAAAAGCGCTTACAATTCTCTTGACGATCTCTTGTGTTGCCGGGTCAGGATAGACAGGCTCCTGGCCGCCTCGACGGACTCTCTGTCTAGCCAATTTCCATGCAACATGCCTATGCTCAACTGACATGTCGAGAAACTGCTCATCTGACATTGCTGTTGTTGACCCTTGGGAGGACGGTGCGCCACTCGATGCCTGCTGCTCGTCCGCAATCCCCTGCAGAGCATCTTTGAGCTTGGTCTTGAATTTCTCTCCAGCATAGCCTCTGGATCCTAAGCGATGCGGATAGATGCTCTTATTCTGATTCGTCCGCCCCTTCTCACTTAGCTCCTACAATTAAACTTATATATAACCTCTGAATACTTGATTTGAGATAAAGTATATGTATGTATAAAGGAATAAACATACCCTGAAAGCTTCCGACTGGCGGGACTCCACAAAGGCATCCCAATCTGCTTGACTGATTTGGTACCTCTTGAGGTTGGGCGTCTTACCTTTCACTACAAATTTTGTGGTCAGTTCGGTTCTGAACCGTCGGTGTAGAGTGGCCATTTGAAAGAGAAGCCTCTTTTTTAGGTCCTTGTCATCAGGTATTTGCCAGTCCTCCTACCAATCAATATATACCCCAAGTTTGAAATTATTTTAATATCAAATAAAAGTTGAAGAAATAAAAAGGTCATATATAGAGCTTACCGATAGAGTAGTCCATATCTTCTCCTTCATTAGGTCATCCAACTCAGACCAATCATTTATGGTGATCAAGACCTGCCTTTTCACCACCACACCCATCTGAGAGGAAAAACTTTTAGTCGTGCGATTCAAGATAGCCCTTCCGAATTTATCAAACTTAACCTGCTTTCCATCTTTACTAATCACCTCAGTCAGCTGTGTGGGCCATCTCCCTTGTTTCTTACCCGAGTCCTACTCACCATCACTTGAGTGAGAGGATCGCTCGCCATCACCACCAGAAGACATGGTAGGAACTGCAAAATTAGAAATAACTTGAGTTAGAAATTTTCTAAACATATATGCTACAAGTACCAAACTTCTAAACCCTAAACCCTAAAACCCTAAAACATATTGATCATTAAGAGCGCGCGGAACCTTGGCGAGAACGGGTGTAGCGGAACCCTAGCACGGACCGAACCCCTTCGCTGGTGCCATCTTCGGTTGTACAAGGTCGACACGAGGGAGAGAGAGGGGTCGACGGCAAGGAGGAGTGAGACGGAGTGAGGGAGAGAGGCGGACAGAGAGAGAGAGAGAGCTAGGCCAGGTTTGAAATTTTTTGTCTAAGTTAGAACTACTAGGAGGGAAATAAGCAACATTTGTGTCGGTTATATACAATTAACCGATACAAAAACTTTTCAATATCGGTTAAGAGGTTATCAACATATACAAAAACTCACTCGGTATCGGCTCTGGCTACTAACCGATACAGATCCTTAATTTCATGCTCTGGCTACTAACCGATACAAAAACTCACTCTGTATCGGCTCTGTCTTGTTAACTGATACAGATCCTTAATTTCATGCTCTGGCTACTCTGTATCAATTCTGGCTACTAACCGATACAAAAAATCACTCTGTATCGGCTCTGTCTTGTTAACCGATACAAATTACTCTGATTTACTAATTTCATGCTCTCTTTGTTAAAATAAAAATAAAACGTAGTAATTAAATTTTATTTACACAATATGTAATTTAATTTATTAATCCTTGTAGAAAAATTATTTTTGAAAGAAAAATTGTTATATATTTTTTTCAATTTATTTTTAAAATTACTTATTTGAAGAAAAAATTACTTATTTAAAATTACTTATTTAAAATTATTTTTAAAATTACTTATTTAAAATTATTTTATTTACAAAATATGCTCCTTGCAAAATTTACTTATTTGAAGAAAAAATTGTTATATAATTCTTTTAATTAATTTCATCTCCTTCTAAATTTAGTGATAATTAAGTTTTGAGAACTTACAAACAAAATTTTTGAAAATTGTCTTGAAATAAAATAAGCTAATAAATTACATATTGACTTAAAAGAAACTAAATTACATATATATTAAATTCGGTATAAGCTTGCGTGCGTCCCATCTTCTAGTAATATAATGTATGCATCCTGAAGAAAAAAAATTAACTCTTCTTAAGTACATTTGTATCTTTTAATAATATAAATAATTTGAGATTTGAAAATGATAAAAAAAAATTAGTATGTAAGACATACCAATAAAAATTTAAATGTCTATCTTATTCTTGGACCCATTCTCCTTCGTTATGATCGCGCCGCTTGTGACTTGTTTCGCTATCCGGAATGGTTGGTGAAGATGCTATGCCTGTGGAAAATGGAGGTATCTCATCAAAATGATCGAATGCTTCTTCGTCATCCACGTTATCGACTCCAATGATCTGTCTTTTTCCGGGTAGGACAACATGCTTTGAACGATCCGCGGGGTCAATTATGTAGAACACTTGTGTGGCTTGTCTTGCAAGAATGAATGGATCGTCCTTATATCCATCCTTACTGAAATCTACCAAAATAAAGCCATCATTATCAACTTTAACCCCTCGACGGTTATCGACCCATTTACAACGAAATAACGGGATATTAAATCTCCTGTAATCCATTTCCCAAATTTCTTCAATAAACCCGTAATATGACGAAGATGTATGCGATGGTCCGGCAGCTTTAGCTCCTGAAAAATCATTCGAGATGGCTACTAATGTCACTTCACTATTCTGCACAGAGCTTTTAAATCTTGCATTCTCGGGTAAAATGTATATCCGTTGATGTCATATCCTTCGAAGGTCCTCACGACAGGTTTTGAACCAAGAGACAACATTTTTATTGTTTCTGTAATGTTTTCTTCTTTCGGAGCCATCAAGACTCGCCGAGTAAGCCAATCTTCAAACTTTTCTTTGTTTTCGGCCATCAACCACTTATCAGATCTCTTCGGATTCTGTTGCCGCAAGGTGGTCATATGCTCTTCAAAATATGGATAAACATCTGTGAGGTGTTGCAGAACATGGAAATGTGCTAGTTTCATAATCTCTTTTTCGGGCACGAATAATTTCAAACCAATTGTGCCTACACCGTCAAGTCTTCCCTCGTGCCGAGATTTAGGAATGCCGACAGGTTTTAAATCCTCCAGATAATTAGTACAGTACTCAATAACCTCTTCGGTGGCATAGGCTCTTACAATGTTGTCTTCAGGACGATACCGATTCCTGACGTATCCCTTTAAAATTCCCATGTACCTCTCGAACGGATACATGTACCGCAAGAAAACATGTCCACACATCTTAACTTCGTTAACCAGGTGGACAATCAGATGAACCATGATATCAAAAAAAGACGGTGGGAAATACATTTTGAGATTACAGAGAGTGACAACAACCTCCTTCTGCAAATCATCTAACGTCTCAGGATCATTAACTTTGCAACAAATGGCATTAAAGAAAAAACATAACTTCGTGATTGTCTGCCTAACACATGGTGGCAGTATGCCCCGAATTGCAACAAGAAGAAGCTGTGTCATTAAAACATGACAGTCGTGAGACTTCATGCCTGTCAATTTCAAATGGTCCAATGAAACTAGGCTTTTAAAGTTTGAAGAGTATCCAAATTGAACTTTGACACTGTGAAGGCATTCGCATAGGCTCTTTTTTTCGTCTTTCAACAACGTATGCTGAGCTGGAGATATATACCACCAGATCTTACCCTTGTCAGTCTTCTTCTCAGTGGGTTGTAGATCCTCACGTATGTTCAACAACTGCATGTCTTTCCGAGCATTGATGCCGTCCTTAGTCTTACTTGGAATATTCAACAATGTGCCGACTATACTGTCGAACATATTTTCAACAACATGCATCATATCGAGACAGTGTCGAACATCTAAATGCTCCCAGTACGGTAAATCCCAAAATACTGACCTCTTCTTCCACATAATTTTCGGATCTCTTTTCTTTCTTGCGGCCTTTTTCTTAAATTTGCCAAATTCTACCTTGATATCCCTCACTCGCGAATAAACTTCTCGACCGGTCAACGGGTATTTCGCTCTCCCATTCTCGGTCTTTCCATTGAATTCTCTCTTTCTCTTTCTGTGTTCGTGATTGCCAGGAAGAAATCTACGATGGCCCATGTACACATTTTTAGATAAGTTAGGCAGATACAGATCGATTGCATCGTCCATGCAAATAAGGCACGCTTTTTCTCCCTTGACACTATAACCCGACAAATTACCATAAGCCGAAAAATCATTGATGATGCAGAAAATCATAGAATGTAGAGTGAAATTCTCCTTGCTATTTGCATCAAATATCTCCACTCCGGGAGGCCATAACTTTTTTAAATCCTCAATCAATGGCGCTAAGTACACATCTATATCGTTTCCGGGCTATTTGGATCCTAATATTAGCAAGGTCATCATGATGTACTTGCGTTTCATACACAACCAAGGCGGAAGATTATAAATGCACAATAGAACCGGCCAACTGCTATGTTTACTGCTCATGCTACTATGGGATTAATTCCGTCGGTACTGAGCCCGAGCTTCAGGTTTCTTAGGTCACCGCCAAAGTCCGGAAACTTTCTGTCAATATTTCTCCACTGAGGAGAATCAGCGGAGTGCCGTAATTTCCCGTCTTTCTTCCGGCTATTGGCATGCCAACGCAATAATTTTGTATCTTTAGCATTAGAAAACAAACGTTTCAACCTCAGTATCACGGGGAGGTACCATATTATCTTTGCTGGAGGTCCTTTACTCGGTCTGTCTGTATCACTTTCATTGACGGTTAACTGCTTTCTACTATAACGAGATGCACCACATTTCGGACACTCGTGATAATCTTCGTACTCATTCCGATATAATATACAGTCATTTGGACATGCATGTATTCTTTGAACTTCTAAATCCACTAGACACAGCATTTTCTTCGCTTCATAAGCATTACAGGGGATCTCGTTTCCATCTGGAAGAATTTATTTCAAAGTTTCCAATAGATCAGTAAAACTCTTATCATTTCAACTATTAGATGCTTTCAAATTATACAGTTTTAATACACCTTTCAATTTTGAAAATTTAGCACAACCAAGATACAATTCCTTATTACAATCTTCGTACAAATTCTCAAATACACAGTACTGCTTTTCATTACCGAAATCCTCTTCTAAATCACGTAGCATTTGATCAAAATTATCCGCGATTACATTTTAATCGACTGGCACATCATCACTATCGTCATTTACATCGATATGGTATTCCTGATGCTCAGAATTATTGGTAACTCTGTCTGCTTCCAAATTACTCTCACCGTGCCATATTCAACACTTGTAATTGTGCTTGAATCCACGACGAATTAAATGGTTCCTCACTTGGATGAGGTTGGAAAATTTCTTCAGGTTGTTACAATCAAGGCAAGGACAAAGCATCACACCATTCCCATCACCTGCCATATATTCTTCAGTAACTTTCATAAATTCATCAACACCTTCCATATATTCATTCGACAGACGTGATGCATCGTACATCCAATTGTGGTCCATCTGCAATTAATTATAAGAAAACACAATTAATTAAACACACGGTTGGGCTTGAGTGTTCACAGTAGGGCTTATATGGGCCGGTTACCATCTTATCCCACTCTTTGAATACTCTGTCTCAGCAGTGACCACATATGAGTCGTGTTTTAGTATCTAGGAAAATTTCGGCAGCATTTCCCCAACTAGTTCCCCGAGTATTCGGGGAACTAGTTGGGAAAATGCTGCCGAAATTATCCTAGATACTAAAACACGACTCATATGTGGTCACATCCTAATTGAGACAGAGTATTCAAAGAGCAGTCCCAAAACAGAGACTATTCAAAATTAATCCCTAATGGATTAATTTTGAACGGGTATCAGGACCTAAAGGCATTAATTAATTCCATTGTGGCTCGTAGGACAATATTCTACCTAGTATATACACCTAATTAACTATATCCGTACTCGTATATATCAAAATACACATCCATTCACAAACTACTAATTAAATATAAGCTTTAGAGTAGTACTTACAATTTGTTTGGATGCCGGATCGAGTGAGATGAAGAGATCGTTACACAAGATGATCGAGAAGATAGTAGCGCGCAAAATCTACAAATCCACTACCCTATATAAATCACAATAATTAGGCTGGATCTACAATCTCCACTAATTTAATCACAAGCGATTAGATATATAAGATTTAAACTTATATATTAATCACAAAAAGTATAGCCTACATACAAGTTTAAAACACAAATTGCAAAATTACCCTAATCCTCTAATTTTTTATAAAACTCAATTATTTACATGGATGCATAATTTATTAAAAAAAATTTAGGATTACATGCATGAAATTGTATAAAATTATCATTTACGGGTTACATTAATGATCATAAATTCATGAAAAATCTTCACAATACCATACTCAATCATTAAATTCTTTCCAATCATTTTTCAATCTATTACTCGACTTATGGAATTAATGAAAATTAAGATTCATGACATTGTGACTGTTTAATTTCTTACAAAAAACAAAATTAGCACTAGTTGTACTTTGTATTTATAAATAAATATTCAGATTACCAAAAATGAAAAAAAAAAAAAAAAAACTGACATTATAAATGGGGAAGTTTATGTATACCCCTTTAAAACTTCGAAATTACGTTATTTTCCCCTCTAAAATTCATAATATCATATTTATCCTTCTAAATTTTTAAAAACTCATAAATTTTATCAATTTTATTATTTTTCTATTAAATCTCATTTTAAATTTATAATTTACTAATTTTATTTTTTATTAAACAAATATATGTTTAGTATGTTTCCGAAAAATTTCAGTCTTCTATTACAAAATAATCATATTTTTATATAGTATCAATAAAAGTTCGCACATACATAATAAATAATATAATGTAAGACAAAATTTATAAAAAAATATTAAAATTTGACATCTAACTTAAATGAAAATACATATTTTATTAAAAATGATAATGACTGGAATTTTTTATTTTATAACTATCAAGAAGTTATTTTATTTTATAATAGCAATAAATTATGTCCTTAACAAAAGATCATACGAAAACTTAGAATGAATAATAAAATTATAACAATTATTATTTTGGAAAAATAAACATATACTAATAGATTTTATACAATACAAAATTAATTATATTATATTTGAATATCTAAATATTTAAGGTTTTCTGTGTAAATTGTATAAGAAAAAAAACACTTAGTCATCTAATTTTTTTTTCTATGTGAACATGTATGATGCGAAAATCATTCCCCCCTCTCTCTCCTTTAGGGCCTGTTCGGCTACAGCTCGGGAACGGAAATGGGCACAGGAACAGGTAAATAGTAAACAACAGGTTACTGTTCACGTGAGAAAAAAAATTCAGTTGAATTTTTTTTTTTCCCGCGTGAACAGTAACACACGGGATTGCAACCAAACAGGCCCTTAATGCATAAAAAATGCATAGGAAACTCAACTAGCGTCAAACCGGTACTTGATTTTAAATAATAAATTTGTTACTTTTTAATAAATTACCGGCTATAAATCCAGTTTTTAACGGTTCACTGATTGAAATGATCTTCTAAATGAACCAAATCGAAAGGAGTGCCAGATCCGATTTTTTCGGTTAATTGACCAGTTTGGTCCGATTACGATAACACTGCTCTTCATTGTCCATTATTATATTTAATTTATTCATTAATTGTTACTTTTCTACTCAAATTATCATGAAAACATGGTTATAATTTAGTTGTACAATTTAAATATTTCAAGTTATATAATTTAATTAGCTTGCATTGAATGCTTTGGTCAACAATATCCTCTTTTACTACTTTTATGGCGTTTGCATTGAATGTTTCGGGTGTTTATCACTTTTTTTCTATATATTTATTAAAAAATAAAGTTAAACATTTTGTTAAACACTCGTTTTTTTTAGAGAATTTTATGTATACTCCTAAAAATAATTCAAAATTACTTATTTTCTCTCTAAATTTAATAATATCAGCTTTATCCTTCTAAATTTAAAAACATAATAAATTTATCTAATTCATTTGCTTTTCTATTAAAACTCATTTTAAAATTATAAAGTATCCATTTTACTCTAAATTAAATTAATAAAATATGTAGTATGTATAAGAAAATTGTCCTGTCTTCTAACTAATCGATTCCGAGAATACATAATTTATTTTCTATTTGTAACGCATACATAGTGATATATAGATATATTAATAATTTTCTCTCAAAACTAACTAATTTGAAAATTAAATATTTATCTTAAACAGATTACATATTTTTATTCTTTTAAAAAGAACAAGAGAGTACTTCATAAATTTAAATCAATAAATTGTATACATATGTATTTTCGAGACTTTTGAGGGGTATACATGAAATTTCGCCTTTTAAAAAATATTTGTACATATTTCCCAGACCAAATCCTTGTAAATATTTCTTCGTCTCTTTCTAAACCCACCCGTGCTATCCAAACTCCTTTCTCCATCTATTAACTTATTTATTTTCCAATAATATTTAAGGTAACAGAATATTTGCGTTTGGATCCAGACCGCTCGATCAGAATTAATGCATGGGGACTCTTTAATATTCGTGTTAAAGCAAATCGGATGGTATGAATTCAATCACAAATATTATGTTACCTTAGGGGAATGAGTTCGGAAAAAAGAAAAAGAGAATTTTTAAAACCCAATAAATTTTTAAGTGATGGTTCGGTGCATACAAGGACCTATTTGTAAAATAAACATATTTTTATTTTCAAAGTTCAAACAGTCGATCCGAACCGTTCATCTTGTTCTCCATATTAATATGTGCTTGGATACCAAATTTTACATTTTTCTGAATTTTTTTACTATTTATTAAGATGGGTACAAAATTCAATGGTCTGAATTTGATATTTTTTGTACCCATCTTAATAAATAGTAAAAAAATTCAGAAAAATATAAAATTTGGTATCCAAGCACATATTAATATGGAGAACAAGATGAACGGTTCGGATCGACTGTTTGAACTTTGAAAATAAAAATATGTTTATTTTACAAATAGGTCCTTGTATGCACCAAAGAATTTGCCAATTTTTTTTGAGTGATGCTTCGGTGCATACAAGGACCTATTTGTAAAATAAACATATTTTTATTTTCAAAGTTCAAACAGTCGATCCGAACCGTTCATCTTGTTCTCCATATTAATATGTGCTTAGAGACCAAATTTTACATTTTTCTGAATTTTTTTACTATTTATTAAGATGGGTACAAAATTCAATGGTCTGAATTTGATATTTTTTGTACCCATCTTAATAAATAGTAAAAAAATTCAGAAAAATATAAAATTTGGTATCCAAGCACATATTAATATGGAGAACAAGATGAACGGTTCGGATCGACTGTTTGAACTTTGAAAATAAAAATATGTTTATTTTACAAATAGGTCCTTGTATGCACCAAAGAATTTGCCTTTTTAATATTATCTCCCAACTCTTTCAACTAAACCCAATAAATTTTTAAAATCTATTGCCTACTCAAAAACCCACTGAACAGCAACTACTAATTCAAACATACAAAATCTCCTTCCTCATTCGCCATCTGGCCTTTTTGTCTTCTTTCTCTCTTAAATATCCTTTTTATTTCTCTATATTTTTTTGTCCGTTTCTTATCTGAAATTGGAGAGAAATTGAGAGAAATTGGTTTCAATGGGGTTCCTTCTCGGATTGGTGGTGGGTATCGTCGTCGGGATCGGATTGATTATGGCGTTTGCCAAATCAGAGAATTCCAGATCGAAGCAAAGATGCGCAATGGTACTGGATCTGTTTCTATTACTGTTTTTCTGTGCTTTTTGTGAGGATTTCATTTTGAATTCTATGAATAGGGGGAAGAAAGAACGAGTAATGGTTATAAACAGTAAGTTGATTTAGTTTCAGTGAATATAATTAGATGTTTCTATAATTAACTGTTGTTTAAAATGGATAATACCAGTCCTGAGTATCAGAAAGTACTGCTCTTGTACCTAAATCTATGTACTACTGGTACAGGCTGCTACAATTACTAGTTTTGCAAGGATGACAGTAGAAGATTCTAGAAAGATTCTTCCACCTGATGTTTACCCTTCATGGGTTGTATTTTCCAGGCAACAGAAGGTAAATTTTCCGATTCTTTTCATTGTCATCTGGTACCATTTCGAACTTTTAGATTGAAATGGTACATGCAGATGCTCTAACTGTGCATTTTGGTACCATAATGAAATTTGTAATACAGTGTCATTGTTACTTGAGAATTCATGTTTTCTATTAGTACCTTGAATTCATGATGCACTAATTTCAAAGTTTGTTCTTTGTACAGTTAAAATGGCTAAATCAAGAGCTGGTAAAAATCTGGCCTTATGTAGATCAGGTATTTATTTTTTCTGTATTATTGATATACCTGCTATATATCATGCCAAATGTCAACATATCACTATGCAATATATAAAGTAAAGGAGTATCAATTTTGTCCTTTCAAGCACAAAAATATCAACCCCTCTACTCTGATACATTACAATAGGTACCAAAACTATCCTCCGTAGTGTTTCTTTTTCTTTTTGTAAAAGAATGAGGGAGAAAAGATGGATAGTACTGGTAAATCTGATGAAATTAGGAAAGTAAGAGAGTATTTGTGATAATTTCTGCCTTTTAGAGGGGGCATATGGTAATTTCTTCTTTATCTTTCTGGAATATCCTTTTGATGCTGTTTTATTCCTTAGGCAGCATCAGAACTAATAAGAGCATCAGTTGAACCAACTCTTGAGCAGTATAGACCTGTTATCTTGGCTTCTCTGAAATTCTCAAAGTTGACTCTTGGTACAGTTGCCCCACAATTCACTGGTATGTATTCATGCTTGGAAATTTTTAATTGGATTCTCTCGACATGCTCGGAAATTTATTTGATTGCTTATCTATGAAAAGGTAATTGTTTTTTCTTCTTTTTCCTTTTGAAGGAATTTCAATTATTGAAGCGGATGATTCGGGAATTGTTATGGAATTAGAGATGAACTGGGATGCAAATTCAAGTATTATTCTTGATGTTAAAACATATCTAGGTGTTGCTCTTCCCATACAGGTAAATCCACAGCATGAATAATAGCTATACTTTTTAGTTTTTAGGATTTCTAAGTGTATATTTTGAGTAGAGATAGAGCGAGTGAAACTATTATCCACTTTAAGATGCTATTTCCTTATTTTCTTTATTTAGGTAAAGAATTTGAGCTTTACAGGGGTATTTCGGTTAATATTCAAGCCATTGGTCGACCAATTACCATGCTTTGGAGCTGTTTGCTTCTCCTTGAGAGAGAAGGTTGAAATTACTTCTTCGTATTTTAAAATACGTACAAATACAATCATATTTCCTACTTGTCAAAATGGGTCCTTAAAGCAATTTTTTATTTTATTTCAGAAAAAATTGGACTTTAAATTAAAGGTCATTGGAGGGGACCTTTCATCCTTACCTGGAGTTTCTGATGCTATTGAGGTTTGAAAGTTTGTATCATTTTGATTCCAATTTTAAATTTTGGATGACTTATTTTGTCTTCTTTTACAGTGTATGTGCTTTCAAGATGAGAAATCTTTACCACATTGCTACATCCCTGTAGACTGAGAAATGTACTGTATCTGTCACATGATCTCCACTAATGACTGATGAGGGTTAATTTGGGTATATCTCTAATGGAAGGGAAAATGTCTGCATATATAAAAGGCACATTTTACTTTTTGGGGGTATTTATGAGATCTACTTATCTAAATGTTTTTGAGGACAACACAGGAAAAAATTTCATTAGTTATTTTGTTGCAGTTTCTATTGTTAGATTCGTTGATATAAATGATTACATGATTTATAATCTAATTATCTAAATGTTTTTGAGGAAAACACAGGAAAATATTTCATTAGTTATTTTGTTGCAGTTTCTATTGTTAGATTTGTTGATATAAATGATTAGATGATTTATACATCACTAGGCAACAATACATAATGCTATTGAGGATACCTTGATGTGGCCAGTGCGAAAGGTTATTCCCATAATTCCTGGAGACTACAGGTACTTGTCAAACCTTCTTCATAATTAGAATTATGCATGTAGCCCCTCTAACAACTTGTACTATATATATATATATATATATATAAATAAAAATTGTATACTTTGCCTGCACCAGTACTAATTGTTAGTGGGCATTTCGCCAACTGACCTTAAAAAAAAAATAAAAAAAATTATTGCCTCTGTGGGATCAAGTTGGAATTCTATTTACTCATTTGCAATTGTTTCCATGTGCCTATTCCTGCTTGGATTGGAATATATGCATTATTTTTTAAACTTTATAGGGGGAATAGTACAATAAACATCTTATGTTGCAGTACAACATGCTAGAACTAAACATATTTTCCTATATCTCCATTAAAGAATATTTTTAGAGCATATTACAAGCAAGAATTTGAGTCTCAACAAAGATTCTCATTTCGTAAAGTAATGGTTCATGTGGAGTGCATGTCAGCCAGAAAATTAAACATTGTGCTAGAGAATGCTAGATTTAATTCATAATTGTGTTTAGAATATAGGTTATATAGGTTGTTCATAATTTTTATTTTGTAATTTCGTGCAACATCTTCAGTGATTTGGAGTTGAAACCTGTGGGAACATTAGAAGTGAAGCTTGTTCAAGCACGGGACTTGACGAACAAGGACTTAATTGGGAAATCAGACCCGTATGCTGTAGTGTACATTCGCCCATTACCAGACAAAATGAAGAAAACTAAAACTATTGTAAGTTCAAGAGTCATTAAAATTGCCTATTTTCATCTCCTCATGTCCTTTTGCCTAATTTGTATGACAGAAATACAAAAAAAAAAAAAAAAAAAAAGGTTTAATAAAAGCACAAAATCCTGATAGGAATACCCAGCTGGTACAAAGCATGTACCAACCTATGTTGGTACAAATCACAACATATGTATTTGGAGGTTGAATCCAACTTAAACTTGCCTCATTCCATGATATAAGAATGTGACTAAATTTCTTAGAGAAGGGTTCAAATGTCTCATGTCCTTATTTTGTTTTCAAAGTCCAAACAGTTGATCCAAACCACTCAACATGATCTCCATAATAAAATGTACTTTGAGACCAAATTTTATACTTTTTGGAATTTTTTAACTACTTTTTTAGATAGGTACAAAATAACTGTTTTTCAGAAAATTCTGAACCATCCAAAACCAGTGATTTTGTACCTATTTAAAAAAATAGTAAACAATGTCCAAAAAATATAAAATTTGGTCTCCAAGCATATTATAAAAAAATAGTACACATCAGTTAGGTTGAATCCAATTTAAACTTGCCTTATTTGATTTCTTAATAATTTGATTAAAATTATGAACACAGAACAATGATCTGAGCCCAATATGGAACGAACATTTTGAGTTCATTGTGGAGGATGTATCAACCCAACATCTAACGGTCAAGATCTATGATGATGAGGGGTTCCAGGCATCCGAGCTCATTGGCTGTGCACAATTTACCTTGAAAGATCTCGTGCCAGGAAAAGTGAAAGATATATGGGTGAAGCTAGTAAAGGATTTAGAGATCCAGCGAGATACCAAGGATCGTGGCCAGGTATACTTGTAATTTTAAAGTGAGCGAGGCTATGGTACTATGCATAGCACAGATTGTTCCGTGCTATGGATCAATATCTCCATTTTCAAAGTCTCAACAGTTGATCTGAACTGTTGGACATGATCTCCATATGAAAATGTACTTGTAAATGAAATTTTACTTTTTTTACTAATTTTTTACTATTTCTTTAGGTAGGTAAAAAAATCAGTTGGATCAATCTAAAAATTGTAGACCATTCATTAGTAGTGATTTTTTCTACCTAAAGAAAAGTAAAATTTAGTCTGAACTGTTTAGATCAACTATTTGAACTTTGAAAACGAAGGTTTTTATGCATAGTGATAGTATGTTTTTATGCATAGTATGGAACAATTCGCGCTATGCATAGTACTATAGCCTCACACTACGTTTTTTGCATTACATTAGTAAATAAGGTTAGGAACTTCTCAGTTCAAAACTAAAACCCGTATGACCCAATGTGATTTGCATGGAGTAATCATAATGTCAATCACAGAACCATGAAGCGAAACACTACCAATGCTGGTTAATATCTCCATTTTGAACATGATCTCAATATGAAAATGCCCTTACAAACTAAATTTTATTTTTCTTAGAATTTTTGTAGATAGGTAGTTAATCACTCTACCTATCTAAAAAAATAGTAAACAAAATTGTAAAAATGTAAAATTTGATGTACAAGTAATTTTCAAATGGAGATCATGTTGAACAGTTTAGATTAACTGTTTGGACTTTGAAACAGAGATATTGATCCATAGGACGGACCAATCCGTGCTATGCATAGTACCTTAGCCTCACTTTTTATCAATTAGCCCAATTCTGAACAAGTTATGCTGTTCTGGTAAAATATTGTAGGTACACGTGGAACTATTATACGTCCCATACAACATGAAGAATGAGATTTCAAACCCGTTTGATAAGGAATTCAGCATGACTTCTTTGGAGAGAACTTTAAATAACACACCAAATGGGACACCAAATGGGAGCAGTCAAGGCAACAAAACATTAAGTAGGAAGAAGGAAGTCATAACACGGGGAGTGCTTTCTGTGACTGTGCTTTCTGCAGAGGACTTGCCGGCAATGGATATTGCAGGAAAATCAGATCCTTATGTCGTGCTCAATATGAAGAAATCTAAGACTAAGCACAAAACTAGGGTAAACATTCCTGCCAAATGGATTACAATATTTTTTTTTCCCTTTGACTGAAAAAATTGTTATTGAAGTATATTTTGGTTCTATATAAATTTGATCCAGTATGCTTTCTTGCTATCATGTCCCATTTTATGTCTTGTGGTATAAGACCTGATATCAGATGCAGAGCTTGAGTGCCAATGTGTGGTGCTAGAAGCCAAGTAACAATATAGGCTCATACTCTCTCAATATACATCATTATATGATTATTGTTTATTTTATAAGGGGGACTAAAAAGTATTAATGCATACAAAGATTACAAAATTTAATAGACATAGGATATGCCTCTGGTCAATATTTTTGTCAAACAGAGATTTCTAGCAGTGCTTATTATGGCACCAACAATCGGACCTTAGTTTAACGTTTGTTCAACTTGAAATCAGAAATACTCAGATACCGCTGTAAGAATTAGAAGCCTTACCTAGTCCTCGTTTCAATTTTTGAAAAGTTTCCCAGATTACCCTCCTTTAGCAGATCCAAAATATACAGGGAAATTCTTTTGGTACACGAACCACAAGAAACAGAAATTTTATCAATAACTACTACTACCTGATGTTTCTTAACACTATATCCAAAATACCCCTCTATCTCTTCTCTAATTCCAAATCAAGAGAAAATCAGAAAATAAATATTTGTAACTATTGAGTGATCATATCTAGCCACTTTACCAAAAATGGTTTAACTTAAACCTATTTATTATTAAGTTAAATTTGCACTTTCATAGGTTGTGAATGAAAGCCTCAATCCAACATGGGATCAAACATTTGATTTTGTTGTGGAAGATGGCCTCCATGATATGATTATTTTAGAAGTATGGGACCATGATACATTTGGCAAGGTACACTTCTTTCTTATATGGTTATATATGTATAAATTGATCACATTTTTTGGTGTTATTGAATATTGTTTTGAACATCTTAGGACTATATGGGAAGGTGCATATTGACATTGACTAGAGTTATACTAGAGGAAGAGTACAGAGAGAGTTTTCCTTTGGAGGGAGCTAAGTCTGGGAAATTGAATTTGCATCTTAAGTGGTCCCCACAGACAATCTACCGCGACTTTTAAAAATTTTGGGTGAAGTTCATGTTATATCAGTATATCAGTGTTTGTGTAGAAATGTTGGTGTTTTGTTATGCTGGTAATTTTGCCTTTCCTTTTGGTTTTGTTAATTAAATATCTGTTATTTAGGAGGTTATTATTCTTGTAAAGAACTGAGATAGTAGTATATAAACATAAAAATGCTGGTTTGGAACTTGGTTATATTGCAGTTAATTATCTTTTCTGAGATAAAAGGTTAGTTTTGAAATTGCACTTGCAAATTCAAATTACCCAAATATCCACATATAAATAACTCTTCTCCTGTATCCAGTTTTATCTTATGCTGTGAGCCTGATGTCTGTTTGTTTGTAAAACGTCTGGCGATGCTTTACCCAATAACCCATGAACTACTAAACAATATGTTAGGCTTAGCTTTCGTGTACCGAATAATGCCCTATCTTTTCGTTGGAAACTGGGCTTGCCAACTGGGCCGAAATTTTGGATCCCAATTATTTGGGATCTCCTGCTTCCAATGAGACCCCCAAAAAACACCTCCATTGAGGGGTGTGCAAACGGGTCAAATATTACCATCTGTATCTGAAATGTATTCGAAAATTAGATATATATATACATATACATATACATAGACTTAGACATACATATACGTATACATATACATACATATACATCTATCTACATACATATACATATATATCTACATACATATACATATATATGGGACCGGGCTACGGTGCTACGCGTAGCTAAGAGCCCCTCCGTGCTACGGCTCAAAATTTGTGTTTTCAAAATTCTAATGGTCGATCCGAACCGTTAGATGTGTTCTACATATTGAAATGTGCTTGGAGACCAAATTTTACATTTTTTGGAATTTTTTTACTATTTATTAAGCCACTTTGAAAATCGCTGATCCAACGGTTTCACTGTTTGGTTAAGCCACCGTTGGATCAGCGATTTTCAAAGTGGCTTAATAAATAGTAAAAAAAATCCAAAAAATATAAAATTTGGTCTCCAAGTACATTTCAATATGTAGAACATATCTAACGGTTCGGATCGACCGTTAGGATTTTGAAAATTCAAATTTTGAGCCGTTGCACGGGGGACTCTTAGCTACGCGTAGCATATTAGCCAAAACCCATATATATGTATATATATACATATATATATATACATATATATATGTCATATAATTTAATATATATTATGAAAAAAATTATGTTATTCGTCATTATAAATGGCGAATATCATTATCCGTGTCCATTTAATATCAAATCTGTATATGTGTAATATTATATCTGTATCCGTATCGAAAAATAAAGCGAAAGCCGAAACCTGATATTATTTTACTTGTATCCGATCTGTTTTCACCCTCTACCTCCATTTATGGGTGTTCATCTGATTTGATTTAATTAGTTTTAAACTAAATCAAGAGAGCTTAGATGAAATAGTTCGGTTATTCTGGTTAAATGGATCAGTTTGATTTAGAATTTTTAAAACAAGTTAGATTAAACTGATTGAAAATTTTAAACCAGTCTCTATTTTGAACTAAATGTTTAAAAAAAAAAATTCAAAAGTAATGACATATTTCATACTGCTTGGTTTTATTTAAAACTGGTTAGACCGAGCCAAACAATATTTTTAAATTCATCTTGGAACAATTCAAAAGGAAAAAAAAAATGTTTATTTTTAATTATTAATCTTTTATTTCGATTTAACTGGTTTCAATTCGGTTAATTAGTTTATAATAAACCGGATAAAATTTTAGTTTTTCTATTTTATTTTAATTTTAACCGAATTACACTTACCTCTGTTCTGAACCAGTCACGTGACTCACGTGTATGCAAATGCTTGATCTTTTGTTTGAGCCGATTTTTTTATTAATCGAAATAAAATAAAATAAAAATCGAAAAAAGGGTTAGATGCTGGATTAAGGGCGTTAAATTTTTTAGCGTACCTATGGACGGATTATAAATTAACGTCCGTGCTAATCACAATCCCTCTAACTAATTCAAACTCTGAAAAAATAAAAAATTTCAGGAACGTTGTAATTTTCAACGTCTGTGAACAATAAAAAAAACTTAGAAAAAAAAATTAGGTTTGATTTTGATTAAATAAAAAAACTTAGAAAAATTATGTTTACTAAATTATGTTTCAACTATAAAAACAATAATTTATTTTTCAACTAAAAAACAATAAATTAGTTTAGTAATATTTTTAAAAATAAAATTTATATTTAAAATTTAACATTATAGACATGATTTATATTTTAGATATTATGTCTATCAATATGATGAGATTTGATTTATGTTTTAGCTAAATCAAATGACTTGAGAACTCCATTATTAATTTATTGAGAACTCTATTATTAATCAATTAATTTATTAATCAATAGTTAATGTAGTTCTCAAAAAAAAAATTAAAAAAATTTAGATTTTTCTAAAAAACATAATTTAGTCATTTGATATAATGGAGTTCTTAATAAATTAATAATGGAGTTCCCAATAAATTAAATTAAATATAAATATAAATATAAGTTTTTCTATATCACTGATGTTGATACATTATTAATCAATAATTAATTACATTAAATTTGAATTTAATTGGTAGACTATCTCTGTGTCCGATAACATAGATATATTTCTCAAGTTATTTGATTTAGCTAAACATAAATCAAATCTCATCATATTGATAGACATAATATCTAAAATATAAATCGTGTTTATAATGTTAAATTCTAAATATAAATTTTATTTTTAAAAATATTACTAAACTAAATTATTGTTTTTTAGTTGAAAAATAAATTATTGTTTTTATAGTTGAAATATAATTTTTCTAAGTTTTTTTTATTTAACCAAAATCAAACCTAATTTTTTTTTCTAAGTTTTTTTTTTTTACTGTTCACGAACGTTGAAAATTATGTCTCTGAAATTTTTTTTTCCTGAATTTGGATTAGTTAGGAGGATTGTGATTAGCACGGACGTTAATTTTTAATCCGTCCGTAAAAACGCTAAATAATTTAACGTCCTTATTACTTTTAAAAAAAAACTAACTTGTATTCTCTTTTTTCGATATTTTTTTATTTTATTTCGATTAATAAAAAAATCGGTTTGTTTGAGAATGGAATATTTGAGCTTCAATGAGGAGGTCCCAATGGACCCAATCCCATGAACTGCATGCGCTGCCAAAATTCCACATGATGACACCACGTACAGCTGTTGTAGGAATTGCCTTGTTTCACACTATCTCGCATGATTCACGAATCAGATGCAAACACAGTACATCCGATTTTAGGGGATATATATGAATTCAAATTTAGGGGGAATCTGAATTCTGAAGTACTGTGCAAAAATGCGGTGCTTCAGCAATCAGCATCCACTTACAGCGCATCTAGTTCTCCCGTTCACTGAAAGATGTTGTGTCTCATGATGAGTCATGATATGTGGGCCATGTCTCAGCAGGTGCATTTCTCTTTTGAATTCCTTACTTTTGTGCTTTTCTGCTGTTACACAGCAAGAAGTCAAGAGAAAGATTTACTCGCAGCCTTTGGGAGATTTGGGCTAGCGTAGGGAGCAGTATTATTTGGACTTTTAGATTCGTGCAAAATTAAAAGAACGGTCAGGATCCACTAATTCTAAGATATTTCTTTTGGGGTGGGTGTGAATTCGAAGCAAAGAACTCAACTTTTAAAGTATTTTTTTCGGCCTTGTTGAAGATAAATAATTAATTAGAGATCAATTATATTAGTAGTATATCACATCAATTAGTATTAATTATTAGATATAATAAATAAGGAAATATTTTAATGGCTCTTTGCATTTCTTTCTTTTTAACATTTTTAATTTTAAAAATATGACTACTCTAGTCTCTAATAAGCAAGTATAAAATGAAACAAATATGTTTAAGAAAGAGTTAGAATGACTACTCAAATAAGGAAATATGTTTAAATTTGGAATCAAAGGTTGAAACTTGAGTGGCCAAGGAGAAGATGTACGATCTCTAATCTCTTGAATCAAGAAATGTTTTTTTACAAACTTTTACTAGACTAGGTGCATTGTACTATATTTTGTCAATAGTTTTAAGAATTCAGAGTAGGTCCGATGTCCATCGGATCTACTTTGGTTCGATAGGTATAATGATCATTCGATTGCATCAAGATTCGTACGAATTAAATAAAAATCCATGCCATTCTGTTTTAATTTCCGTACAAACAAATCTTAATGCTAATCGTACGGTTTTATAGCTAGTTGAACCTGGTCCGATGCCCCATCAGACCTACTCCTATCTCTAGTTTTAAATATTTTTCATGGTTCAATCCTGAACCACGTCTAGCTATTAAATAGGCTAAGTTTAACAGTCAAATCAGCAAAAAAAAAAATTAAAACAGCATTTTTAGCTTCAGGTAACGACATGAACTAAAATCTAAAAATAGGCTGCATTAAGTCCAAGGTACTATGTTAAAAATCTTTACCCAGATCAAACGAATCTAAGGTGCATAGCACAGCCCTACTGTATTAGATTAGATAAGTTTATGACACAAATGTTCGTTTTCACTTGCTTGTTTTGCACAATTGAACTAGTTGCAAGGGTGGTCCACAACACTTATATTATATCACGCAACAATGGAACACGTATTCTCTGCATTAACTCGAAAGAGAATTTTTTGAGTTAATAAATCTCAACCGTCTGATTTTAAACAGAGTCGATCTGGCTATAAATTTTAAAATATATTAGACGATTGATATTCATTATCTCATGATTCCCTTTCGAGTTAATGCAGAGGATACGAATTCCGTAACATTGGTGCAGAGTATACTTAAAGTCGAAAGTTGCTTTTCCAATTATCTTTCCGCTTTTCTTATCGTCTTAATTTCCTATTCTTCGCACAAGTTAATTTCTCTGAAAGATTTGTTTCAATAGAAATTATAAATTTTCTTTAAATATCCCCGCAATTAATTGCCGTCGGTTTCTCCATGTACCAAATAAATGACCCGCTATACAGACATTTCATTGTTACTGCGCCACAGTGAAACCTGTCCAATGAGAAAGAGAGCAGTAGCTTTCAGCAGTCAATGAGGCAATTAAAGCACTAATGAGTATTATGGACCTATAATTATATTTTTATGTTTTGGTTTCAACTGAAGCCGCACAAGGGATGGAATATAATTTAGTCCACTAATGAATCAATTTATTCCAGGATACTTGTAAAGGGAAAAAATGTTAATTAATAACACCTTGTTTGGATGAAGAGTAGATCAAGGAAGGAGATGTGAAGAATAAAAAATAATGGAATAGAATAGAAAGGAAAATTAACATATTTAATTTTTTTATATTTTAATAATTAGTGAGAGAAAATAAATTTACCTTTCCTTTTTGTCTTATTTTTTGTTTGGTTGATTAAAATTTAGAAGGTTAATGATAAATTCGGTAGCTGTTGTAGGTTTGTGACAAAAAAAATTGTATAAGAATTATATAGGTAAGATATAAAAATGAGCATTTGTGTTATTTTTTCTAACAATATTTGCAACAAAAAAAAATTCCATTCGTTACACCGCAAATCGAAAGGGAAACTGATTCTATTAATTTTAACGATACAAGGTTAAATCTTTCACCTCCTGTACTCTTCACCTCCGACATAATTTTGTCAACCAAACACTATTCGACGAAAAGTTTTATTTTATTTTCATTCCCTTATTTCCTCTACTCTCCATCCAAACAAGATGTAAGTCCAAACTGTTATTTAAATAATTGATAAGGTGAAAGATCGCAGTTTTTTCATTTTTCAGTTGAAAACCTTTTGAGTCAGTTACCATTTAAAAAAAAAGGTAGATCGGATGGACATTACAACAAACTGGTATCAGAGCAAGATTTGTCGGGTGATTCTATCGAAGTTGATAGTCATCGTCTAAGTTGTGACTCAGTACGTATATATAATTGGAAAATCACTGATTGAATAGTGCGTTGACACTTTGCTAGAAGATCAATCAGATGCGTAAGGTTGTCATGGATATTGCAGGTACAAGTTGTGGTTTTGAGAAACTAAATTACCACAATTATACATACTGAAATACATGTATAGAATCCTACCTACAATGTCAAAATTTATGGGAGGTTGTAGCAGATCCAAGACTATTTCGCCGTAGGCCAAAGTAAAGATGGTAGACCCATTAGTGTATATAAGTGAGATTAGAGTTATTTAGAGAAATTTAGAGGATTGTGTGAGAATAAAAGAGTGAATTTAGGTTTAGAGTCATTTGACTTGTTGTAAGTTCATTTTTTATCAATAAAATTATTAGTTGACACTTAAAGTCACCAAATTTAAAAAAAAAATAACAGACTCAAAAAGAAAAAAATTGACAAAACTGATGTAACTGTAGATAAAGAAAATGATACTCACATAAATGGAGAAAATGATACTGACAAAACTGATGTAACCTTGAAAACGGATATCTCGAAAAAGCTGTCATCCTAGCAGCTTACGAGAGCCTGTTCGGCAGGCTATTGGGAATGGGCATGGACACAGAAATTGAACTAAAAATTACTGTTCGCATGGAAAAAAAATATTCAGTTGAACTGAATTTTTATTTTCCCGCGAGAACAATAGAGCGGCCGAACAGAACCAACACGAACAACGAACTACTGGGCATATACGACATATTTCTTTTTCCGATATCAATTAAATGAGGTTGTACACCTTCCGAATAACATAAATTAATGTTAGTATTTTTTTGTTTGTTGGAGGTGCGGTACAAAACATATCTCTATTGGATGTGTTATGGAACATAATTGTGATAGTTCTGTACCTCTGTTGGTACTAACCTGATTTACTATATTTATATATATATATATATATTATAATGTACGTATCTATATGTTGCATAATTTATGTTGGAGGTTGTATTTTGTTTTATATTGATTGATGTTGCTCGTTTCTGATGATAGTTGTATGTATAATTTTATGTTGTAGGTATGTATATTAGTTGCTTGTTTATGTTGCCAATTCTTTTATTAATAATCCAAAAAAAAAAGCAAATGTGTTCTCGCTGTATTAATTTTTTATAAATGCTCTAACCCTTCCAATGAGAGACGGTTCATTATGAATATCAGACTGCCCAATTAGAGGGTTGTCCACTACCCAACCTAACCGCCTCTCATTTGAGCGGTCGGTTAATTTTTTTAATATATATTTGTTTTATATTTATGTGTATTTTGTTTTATATTTTTTTTGTTAGATTATTTTATATTATAATTTTTGTTTGTTTTTTATTTTTGTTTGGTAAATTTTGTTTTATAAATGTGTTTTACAAATTTGTTTTCATATAAATTTTTAAAAATTCTATAATTTTGAAAAAAAAATTCATTTTTTATGCCAAGTGGATAGTCCAAATTCAACGCCGTTTTCTTGAACATTTTTTCTGGAAGACGAATCAATCGCAGCTTGTTCGACATCACATAAAAAAGAATGAGAGAACAAAAAAAACAACAAAATGCTAAGTGCACAAAAATAAACTAATCTAGTTTCATCAACATAAAATATAGCAATCAAAATATGAAATATTACAGTCAGGTCTACAACATATAACAAATTATCGACGAGGGTGAGGATCGGACAGTGACAACCTAGGAGGTGCCCCGCACCCCTTGGGCGGCTATACACGCCTCTGCGGGACTGCAGGCTCCACGTCATCCATCTACTCTTGGATGTCCAATCCTGAACCGGCTGCCCATGGATCGTCCTCCTAGATGGCCGACCCTGAACTAGCGGCCCATGGATGCTCTTGGCTCATTTCAGACCTCGCACCGGTCGCCCATGGATGCTCCTAGCTCACCGATTGTGTCCCCATGGATTGGCCCTCCAGATATCAGGATACATGGTCGGTGATTGTGTTCTAAAGATAGCAGCCTTCCAAGCATTTACCGTCTGCATCCCACTCCTACTCATCTCATCTCGTGATTGTGCTACCTGTGAGGTGGATACGATGGTCTGCGGAAGCTAAGGTCCTCTGCTGTGGTGTCTCCCCGGTCAGGTAAGTTACTTACCTGAAAGTGGATTACTTACCTGAAAGTGGAATTGTCATATTTGTTATTTTTTTGGGTTATTAATAAAAACAGTCGGTTTATGTTGTATCACTGCAACAAAAATGAGATCTCCTAACACTTATTTTTTAAAGATTCAAATGATCTTGATATGAAGCTGATAGACTAAATGTGTTGTGACAAATTAGTAAATAAGTTGAAAAACTATTCTATCGGTTGAGTACTTGGGTCCTTAGGAATTGATAGGAGACATGTCCCACTTTCTTCTTTTGGTTAGTGGTAGTGTACCGATACCAAAAATTATAATCAACACAAACATGGTCATAATTTAATCAGAATGCCTATCTTATGGTAATTAATTTTTCATTATTAATTATCAAAATTAGGAACATTTTAGAGTATTATAGAGTTCTACAATTTCAAATTCTCAACTTAAATATGATCTATAAATAATAAAATAATTAGAGAACAAAATGATAAACAAATCATTCAATTATATAAATAAAATTTAGAATACAATCATCTTACGATTGACTTCTAAAACACAACACTAATATGAGAATCTCACACAATTCCGTGACAATTGAACATATTTTAAGAATATTTTGATCACCTATTAATCTTCTTAATTAGAAGTGACCCACTACACAAAGTACTATAAATGCTACAATTATAGTCCATTTTAAACAAAAATAAAAATGGCGAATATTTGACAAACGGTTGAATTGTTGGTGAATATTGGATATGTTAACACGAGTAAAGGGGATCCGATGAATATCGATACGATGTTCAGTCTAGACCATTTGATTTGTGTCAAATTTAGATTCACGATGTGCTTAATTTATAATTTTAATTTTCACACAAATCATTACTTAGAATATTCACGATGTGATTAATTTATAATTTTAATTTTCACACAAATCTCGTAATGAATGGAACGATATATTAAATTTGGTGGCCAGGAGATTTTTACAGTCTCTAATCTCTTTAAAGAAGAAATGCTTTACTCCAAATTTTAGAATTCACATCATCCCAAGTAGCTGAAGAGAAAATATATTACAATTAATTGATCCGGACTGTTCTTTTAAACTCGGCACGAATTTTAAAGTCCAATAATATTGCCTCCTGCTCTAGCCCGAATCTCAAATGGATTGAGAATAAATTTCAAGCTGTAAAGTGAAAAAAATCTTGTGCAGTACATGAATGGATATTAATTTCAAATTTTGACTACAATAAGTGCATCTAACTATTTTGCCAATAGTTTCAGATTTGTTTCATGTTTAACCTGAAACACGTACGAGTGGCTATTAAATGAGCTGAACGGTGAAAATTGGATCCGAATCTGCTATAATCCTAGACTAATAAATAATGATTCTGAAATTCCTGCAATCCAAATCTAATCATCGAACTGTTTCGAGATGCGTATACGGAAAAACCAGCTGTTTCGAGATGTGTTCTCGAAAAAAAATTGGCAGCTAGATTCGAGATTACAGAAATTTTATGGCATTTGTTCACTGAATCCGGAATTGCAGTAGATTTATTTTCTTGAAAATTACGTGTGGCTATTAAATGAGCTAAACGGTGCATAAAATATTCAGCTGATTTGTATAATCTATATTTTTCCAAAAAAACTAAATAAATAAACCCATGAAATCATAATGCAACACACAAATTATAAAATAAAAACGGCGTTTTACATGATTGGTGCAATATTTTAAGCCTAATTAACTTGCTACAAATGGTTCGCTTTCACTTTCGTTTTTAAGTTTTTATAAATTGCTCTTGCTTCAAGGGTAGTCCACAAAATTTATATCATAGAGTCGTTTCTTTAATGGCCTTTCATATATATTACTTTAATTTCCATGTTCTCTGCAAGTTGTTTCTCTCAAACATCCTTTTCACATAAATTGACAATTTTGTTCAAAACATCCCAGAAATGATTGCCATCCGTGTTTGCATCATAGTGACCGAATATATTATTCGGTTTTTGGTGATGCCGAACCGAATGCCGAATTATTCAGTTGACCGAACTTTGATCGAATAATTCCCGAATAATTCATGAATTTTACAAATTATTCCCAAATTTTATGAATTTTTTCCGAATTTTTTCCGAATTATTCCCGAATTTTTCTCAGAATTTTATTTTTTGATTATTTTTTGTTTTTGCTGTCTTACAAAACTGAGATCTCTGATCCGAATAATACCGAATCATTTCCGAATTATACCTGAATTATTCTCAAATCACGAATTTTTGACCTCGCCAAACCGAAACCGAATAATTGATTTGTCATCCGTGTTTGCATGCAACAAATACATGACCCACTGTACATATATTTCTTTGTTGGTGCGCCACATTGAATCCTGTCGGTGAGAAAGATGGAAGTAGTGTTCAGTAGTCAGTGAGACAATGACTACCCATTATTTTTTTTGGAGGAAATGACTGCCCATTCAATAGACAAATAATAGCAGCTGGATATATTATTCTATGAGATAGGAGTAGGTCCGATGCCCGATATGAAATTATGAATTCATATTCTATTTTGGTTTTAACTTAAGCCACACAAGGGATCAATTAATTTAGTCCACAAATTAATTAATTTTAGTCCAAGGTATATATGCAAAGAGAAAAATTGCCACCTAATTATCCAACTGTGTTTGGATTTTTTTGCACAAATAATTGAGAAGGTAGGTCATAGGACGCATTTATTCGCTTCTACTTCTCACAATTTCCAATTTAAAACCCTTTGAGATATTTAGTTGCTACTAGATATTGAAATATTAGTTACCACTATTTATGTTCATATCCACAAACAATATAGAAAAAAGGTTCATATTTACAAAAATATGTTTACGGTAAAAAGTATAAAAGAAAAAGAATCTAAGTATTAATTTATATTTTTTTTTGTTCTATATATATTTTTGAGGTTTAAACTGGATCATATTTGAGTTTTCAAAATTCTAACGGTCGATCCGAACCGTTAAACATGATCTCCATATAAATATGTACTTGCAAACTAAATTCTATATTTTTTAGAATTTTTTTAGATAGGTAGAAAATCACTTGATTTGAAAATTCTCTACAATTCAGATTAAGTGATATTTTTTTACCTATCTAAAAAAATAGTATAAAAATTCTAAAAAAATGTAAAATTTGGTTTGCAAGTACATATTCATATGGAGATAATGTTGAACGATTCGTATCAACCGTTAAAATTTTGAAAACTCAAATATTGAGCCGTTGCACGGAGAACCTCTATGCTACGCGTAGCACCTTAGCCAACTCCTATATATATATATTGGTTTGAAAGCAACGTCTATGTAAATATGAGATGATTTTGGGTACTTATATGTAATAATCCTATAATCTCTATTTATAAGAGTATAACAACATGTGGACTGTGGAAACAGATATTTTGCCAATCTGAATTTCTTGTGCTGTAGAAACATGTCAATTAATTTAAACAGTGCACTGTGGAAAGCAAATGATTTGAAAGATGAGAAGCTTTACGCAGCCTTGCTTCTAGCAGAGGGAGACCGGCGATTGGCAGCGCTGCTCCAGCCACCGGTCGATGATGTAGAAGACGAGGCTGATCTTCCATTAATTGAAGGAAGTAGACAACATGCTATGTGCCCCGATCTATACCGAGCCATACAATCTGGATCCATTAATCGTGTTATGGAATTGCTCGGGTTCAAAGAGGACCTGACATGTAGAAATTATGCCAGTCATGGTAATTTCTCGTATTTTTTTTTCTTCTCTAATTAATCATGAATATATTTCTTGAGTTTAAATTCTCATATTTAGCTCATCCATTACAGATCCAAAAGAGGTGAGTGTTTTCTTCGAAGATACTTGTGAGAGTAAAAAGACAAATAAGCATTGGGGACACGGTCACTGTTTATGTACGCTTCAGGAGGTCACAGCCGAGAAGAACACCGTTCTACACATAGCCGCAGAACAAGGCCATGTAGAACTTGTTGAGAAAATTATCCAAAGAGACAATACTCTTCTGGTATCTCTAAATTCCATGCAAGAAACACCACTGCACCTGGCTGCAAGAGCAGGAAACCGTCGCATGGTTTCCCTTATTGTATTTCTCGCTCAACAGTGCGGAATTGGGGCATATGAAGTACTCACAAAAAGAAGCATTGAAGGAGATACGGTTCTACATGAGGCGGCACAACATGGTCATGAAGATGTGGTGCAAGTACTCATGACAGTGGCTCCTGCACTGTCTATTGAGTTGAATAACGTCTCCATGTCTCCGTTGTATCTTGCCGTGGTTAGAAATTCTATTGGTATTGTACAAATATTGACACAATACTCGCACTCATCCGCTCTTGGACCAAACAAGCAAAATGCTTTGCACGCTGCTGTTCTACAAAGTCAAGGTAAAAACATCACTCTTTCATATAATTAGTAGAGAACTCGAGAGTCGAGATTAATTTTTTTCTTTCAGAAATTGTAAAAAAAAAGACTCAAATTTATGAATGTCATTGTCAGAAATCACGTCCATGCTGCTGGATTGGAAGGCTGAATTGGCGAAAAAAAGGGATTCCTCCGGAAGCACTCCGGTTCACTACGCAGCATCCAGTGGAGACGTTGATATAATGAAAACTATTTTGGATAGAGTGCCTTTAGCTGTTTACATCCAAGATCAAGAAGGATCATCACCTTTACATGTTGCGGGGCGAATGTGCAATTGTTCTGCCATTTCTTGTATGATTGATCTTTGTCCGGACTCATTTGAGCTTTGTGACAACCAAGGTCGGAATTTCCTGCATATTGTGGCCCAACATGGTGGTAAAGAAATTAATGTAAATGGTCATGATTTGAAAAATATAATCTCCATAATTAATATTGTTTCGAGGAAACCTGATTTGAAAAAGTTAGTTAATGAGAGGGATAATGAAGGAAACACACCCTTGCACTATGCTTCTATGAATGGGTTTTCACAGGTAATTTTGCATTTGCTTAAAGTAAGCGAGGCAGACACAACACTAATGAATAATGAAGGAAAGACAGCACTGGACCATGCAGTTTCATTAGACAGCTTTTTCCTCATGGTACAATCTCAAACATGTTATATTTATTCGGTAAACACTACAATATTATTAAGTATTAGAATGCAATAATATTAGTTGTAACATTTATCTTAACAGGCAGGTGCTGTAGCAACACTGTCTGCTTATGGAGCTACTTTTAGTCCTGAGAGACAAGACAAAGTAATAAAAAACTGGAAAGATGAAACAACAAAATGGATTGACAGAGTTTCCGACAACCTGATAATTGTTTCTGTTTTACTCGCTACAATTGCATTCTCTGCCGCTTTCAATGTGCCGGGATCGTACAATAGTGACGGAATAGCAAACCTCCGTGAAACAAGGCAGTACAACATCTTCCTCGTACTCGACACTATTGCCATGTCAGCCTCTGTATCTGCAACAATGCTGCTCGTGGTTTCAAAGGCGGTTAGTAAGAGGGGCTCTTGGATTAGCTTCTCTCTGTCTTTGATTTTCCTGTGGATATCCCTTTTCACTATGGAATTAGCATTTGTCATTGCTGTATCAGTAGCAATGGGAGATGGTAAAACTGCCACCAAGTGCATCATTTCTTCTATTTCAATGTCTTTCTTCATCTGGACAGTATTGGCTATTCTGAACATTTGTTCCCCGGCAAAATTGGAAACGATAAGAAAATTTCTTTCTTCTACGAAAAAGCAAACGCAGACATCTCGCCAAATTTCTATTCAATTTCCCAAATTGGCGTCCTATGTTAGGAGATGGAATATGTTTATTTTCTTAAACTTCCTTTTGTACTTCGCAACAGTTGCTATTCTGTGGACTATTTAACTACAAGACAGATTGGTAATTAGTTAATTAGTAATTACTCTGGTAATTTGTAGGCAAGGTATGTTTATTGATATTTCTCATGTAGTGTGAAAGTTATATATCAAAATTAATCAATTTTCCTGTAGTGCTTCTTTGGATTATACAAGCTAGGTTCTTGTGGCATGAATTAACATTTCAATAGTTTATGTAGTCTTAAGACTATCCAACAATTGTTTAATTAGTATCATTTCAAAATGCTCCAAATTATACGATAAAATTTGCCTGATAGCCATTGTAATTTTGGGTATTTTTGGAAAGATTAGGAAACCAGGAGCAAAGAGAAAAAAAAAATCTAAGGTATAATTTGTATAATTGCCACCCAGTTATGCTAACTGTCCCCAGTCGGTGTATCTCCAACACATCCTTTTTCAACTTATACATATCTTTTCCTTGTTTTGTGTACACCACCGAATCTGTTATCAGTACATCTTCTTTACCAGGATTCACCATTGCTTGTGTGGAAGCATCATCAGGTACAGAATGTACAACACTGATCTCAATACTGACCTCTTTTTATCTGAGCCATCAGCTGTGCCAGACCCCTCAACAAGCACTGGTTAACAGTCCATACCAGACGCTACAGTTTATAACATTCCGAAAGCAAAATAAAAAAATAAAAAACAAAGAAGAAGGGGGACCGGACGCCATGGCGTTCAGGGCATAATCTGTCAAAGACACATTGCCTCTGAAGCTATCAAAGATACATCTATGTTGAGTAGATAGAAATAGGTAGATTTGAATCTTGAAACCATGGTTCTAAATAGCGATTATCTCGTCATCGCGTAAAAACTAAATAAAAAGCTATCGCGAATAGCCTAGCTATAACGAAAGCTATCCTACATAACGTTTTTTGTTTAAAAAATTATGTTTTATATTTCTACTAATTATTAACATTATCTAAAGTCTCATATAGTGATAAGCAATGCAAAATTGATTAAGGAATTATAATATTCATATTGAACCAATACAAAATCCAAATTGCTAATCAAAATATCCTGAATAATATTATAAATTGTCTATCTTTTCCATCCAAAATAACATAAGCATCATGATATAAACTATATATTATTTTTATATTGAAAAAACCTAAGCATCATATGGCATAAACTATCTATAATCCAAACCTTCAAAAAATTGATTCTTAAAAAAAATTCAGTTTTGATCTTTAAATAAAAGCCTATGTAGCATAGCGTGTGCTATAGCACGTAGCGTGTAGCACAAATGGCGGACTGCTATTATCGCTATAGCAGTTGTAGCTGAAATAGCGCACTTTTATCCCATAGCTTTGCGTTTAAGGTCTGAAAATGATATGGCACCGCTATTGCATCCCTATAGCACTCTATTTAGAACACTAGTTGAAACATACGGGTTTAGCGGCATAGATGTAATTTGATAGTTTTAGTGGCAATATTTCTTAACAGTCCTCGACCGGCTTTATTTTTTTCCTCTTTCCTTTTGGGATCTTATAAAATATGGGCACTTTTTTTAATGTTTTTGGTCTCTCCTATGATCAGAAAATTTCAAATATTGATCCGATTTTTTTTTATTTCTATTAATAACAAAGTCAGCATAATTACTACCATAGAAACTAGCATGCTAATTGTAACCACATAATAGCACAAACCTTACCTCCTTTGAATCTCCATCTCATGTCTCTTTCTCCTCTGCTAGTGCTACTATACGAGATGCATTATCTTCCTCATCTTGTATTCTCATTTTTCTTCTTTGTCCCTCTCCCTTTGGACTCTTTTTCACTTTTCACCTTCTCACTGAGCCTACTTGTCCCCACTGGACACCACTACATGGACCATGGACCATCTGAGCTTCAACTGGGCCAGGCCCAAAAAGCTCCAAGCAGGCCGACTAATACCAGCTGATGTTGGGCTAGCCATATTTCCCTCTGTAAGAAAGAAAATTTAAATACCACATGAGTCACATGACAGCAATTCTAAGATCTCAAAACCAGAGTATCAGTGTAGAATACACTAATTACCTGAATAATTAATCAATTAATTTTGTGCAATCTGCTAGATATCGGTCCATTAATCTTTGAAGTTCAATTGGTTCCATTTAATTATGTTGTTGAAGGAATCAGATGTATACTTAATAAAATTTCAATTCTTTATTTCTGGGAAGACACAATATTATAGTTGGACATGGGAATTAAAGATAATAATTTTCATAATTACATTCAGTTAGTAGACTATCCAAGTTAGAAATCAAATTCTGAATAAGGGAAAGACATGGTTGACATGGTTTTGTGAAGAGATATATTGTCTTAGAATAACAAACGATGGTCTCTTCACGATGGCTACATGATCAGATTCGTGTCAAGTTAAAAGAACAGTCCAGATCTAATCACATGCGCTAGCCCAACCTATTAGCTGGGATTATAGGGCCTGCTCGGGGTGTTTGTTTGATGGCCCAGATGGAGCCCATCTGGTCCATGTAGGGTTGGGCTGAGTATGTGATCTGGGATTTGGCACGGTGAGAAGGTGTATTTTATTAAAAGCTCGTGCAAATTGAAAGAAAGGTTAGGAAAAAAAAAATATAACCTACGGAGCAACTAGCAAGGGAAGAAGAGGCCAGAGGGAAGGAAGAAGGAAAAATAGGAGAAGAGAAGAGGTGGAGATTCAGAGCACGTTAGTATCAGGTACCAGATACCAAGCTAGTATATTGTAGTAAGTCTGGATCTTGTAAATTACCAGAATCGATCTGTTACTGTGTCAGCAACAACCAGTAGACAGTAGATCAGTACGAGTCTAGGGTTCTGGCATTGCTTAGATAAAAAAAATGAGGCGAGTATTGAGATCAGGCCCATACATACTGTACCTGGTGATGCTCTCACACAAACTGTGGTGAATCCTGGTAAAGGAGGGAGTGTTCAAGTGAATGTACCGATAACAGTTCAATAAGACTTCTAAAACTATTTGGAGGATGAATTCGTGCCACAAAAACACTGCACATATACACCAAAAAATCACTAATTAATTAACATTGAGAAATGAAAACTGCATATCACTTCCACACTACAGAAAAAAAATCAACATAACTGTAAAAAGCTTACTACCCATATCGACAGAATACAGAGTAATTAGTAATTGCCACTTCGTCTTATCGTCATAAAATGGGTACTATCCACAGAATAACCATCATTGTGAAGTAGAAAATCAAGTCTAAAAATATAAACAAATTAAATCTGCTAACATATGCAGCTAACTTAGGAAATAGAACAGCAATTTGGTGCGTTGATTGAGTTTGTTCTTTCATAGAAGAAATAAATTTTCTTCTCGTCCCCCATTTTGCTGGGGAACCAATTTTATGGATAGCACTTTCTGTCCAGATAAAGAAACACAATGAAATTGTAGAAATGATGGTCTTGGTTGCAAATTTACCATCTCCCTAATGTTACTGATACGGCAATGACAAAGGCCAATTCCATTGTAAATAGGGATATCCACAGGAAAATCAAAGAGAGAAAAGCTAAACCAAGAGCCCGTCTTACTAACCACCTTTGCAACCACAAGCAACATTGTTGCAGACACAGAGGCCAACATGGCAATAGTGTCGAGTACGAGGAAGATGTTGTACTGTCTTGTTTGGCGGAGGTTTGCTACTCCCTCGCCATTGTACGATCCCGACACATTGAAAGTGGCAGAGAATGCAATTGTAGCGATTTAAACGGAAACAACTATCAGGTTCCATAGAAGGCAAAATTGGTCGAGTCAGATCGGAATCGGCCGAGTTGGACCGGAATCGGCCGAGTCAGACCGGAATCGGCCGAGTCGGACCGGAATCGGACCAGACCGAGGCGATTTTGGACCGAGTTACTCGGCTAGAGAGTTTTCTGCAAAAATTCGGGTTCAACACTGTTGAATCAACTAAGTGAAGCGCGTCTGCACGATTCCAGATAGATTCTCACAATTTGGGGCAGTTGAATCAACTAAGTGAAGCGCGTCAGCACGATTCCAGACAGATTCTCACAATTTGGGGCAGTTGATTCTGCATTTTTTTTGTTCAATTTGGTTTTGCTACGTATCTAGGGCAAGGAAAGGGCGAACGGGTTGAAATCGACCCGTGTCGATGTCGCGAAGAGGGATGCAAACGAATTGGATAATATCTGACCGTATCCGGATCCAAAAATTTGATACAGATATCCGATACCAAATATCCGTGCGGATACGGGTACAGATATAATTTTGAATTTTAATTATCCGTATCCGAATAGTAGATATATACCATATAGTTTAATATATATTATGAAAATATTTATGTATATAATTACAGATATCCGATATCCGATCCGTATCCGCACATATATGTCTAATATCGATCTGTATCTGTATCTGAAAAATAAAAGTGAATACGGATATGGTTTTACTACTATCCGATCCTTATCCGATCCGTTTGCACCCCTAGTCGCAAAGAAGAAGAAAGAGATATGGGGCAGGTCGGTCAGTGCGGAAATGAGATCGGGCAGCAAAATATTAAAGGGTGGTCTCTCAGCGAATTATTTTAGTAATTTACGAGAGAGAAAAACGAAGTCGTGGGAGGAAGAAATAGGGGTGCAAACGGGTACGGATAATCCGCTCCGAATCCGCTTATTATCCGTATCCGGATTAAACGGATACGGATACCTGCGGATACGGATACGGATACGGATAATTTTAGTGTATGGAAAAATAATGCGGATACGGATACGGATAATTCCGTGAGGATATAAACGGAGTGGATATCCGTATATATCTGGATCCAAAATTTAATCTTTCAGCAGCTTTCAATTCATTTCACCCTTGTGAAATTTTCAAAAAACATACATATACGTTTAAGTCCAAGAATCTTGGTAGAAAAATCATATAATCTATTAGAATATTAGATTGGTTTTCTGAACTAATAAACAATTAGTCATGCAGAATCATCAATGTGCAAACTTAAAAAGACTATTAAGTTTTTGTCAATTTAGATAATCAAATTATGTAATTTAAAATTATAAAATTTAGTAGAATTACTCAATATCTGACAATTATCCGCTCCATATTCGTATTCGAATCCGTATCCGTGGATTATCCGTTCTGTATCCGTATCCGTTTAAGATGGATATGGTTTTCAATTTTGATATCCGTTTACTATCCGTATCTGTATCCGTATCCGCTTGTTGAAAAACGGATGCGGATATGGTGTTAGCATTATCCGCTTCGAATCCACTCCGTTTACACCCCTAGGAAGAAATGATATTTCAATCTTTAAAAATAATTTTACAATTTCAACCTCAGCGATCTTTTTTACAATTTCAACCTTTAAATTTTTTAAGGTTCAGTCCCAATAATAAATTAAAAGAAGATTTTCTACTGTGCCTATTTCGTATAAATCCTAACTTTTAACATTTATTTCTAACTATTTCATATATAATATATTTTCAGACAAATAGATTTTCAAATAATCTATTTATCGTATTTAATTTTAAATTAAATAAATTTTCATGTTCATTTGTCTAAAAAAAATACTATTTGCTAGTAAATTGTTACCTATTTTAGTTGTAATGTTTGTGTTATATTGTTTTATTGGATTGTTTGAGTGTAATAATTTGTTTAAATAGAAATTGTTGACAAATTAATCTTTTATTAAAAAATAGTACAAAATAAGCTTCATGCAAAAATATCCGAGTTTCCTTATCGTAAGATATATAATACTAGGTTTCGAAAGTGCAATGATCCAATACTAAGTAGCATGCTTGTAATTTTCACAACTTGAAATGCTCGCATTCAAATAAAAGAAACATTAAACACAGTAGTAATAACTGCTACAATCATAAGAGAAAACTGAAACAAAATTCAATCTTTTTCCATGCATATGATATGAATCATATGATATAGGTGCCCAAATGCAATGATCATGAATATTACTTGATGCACAAATATTCCTCTAAAGAGATTATTTTAGCATTTCTATCTTGCGATCCAGATACGACACTTATTTCACTACGGGTCATGTGCTACCATGAATACGGCGCCTGCACAATTTCTGTTCGCATAACCTGAAATTGTGTTCTTACCATGAAACAATGCCTACGGTCCGTCAGCTATGCTTTACCACAAAAGAACAACGCCTACATAACCTGAATCTCGAACTACCACGAATACAACGCCTGCATAATTTATGTTATGCGCTTCCACGAATTAACGATGCCTACATAACAAAAATTATGTGCTTACCACGAAAACAACACTTACATGACTCTAGTCATGCACTACCACGAAAAGACAGCTTCTACATGACCGGTCAAGTTTCCAAGTACAATATTTAATCAAATGCACATATGTCTATATATTATGCTTCATGAGAAATAATATGCAACATTATCATGCCTTTGTTCAATTAAATCAAACTTATAATTCAACCAAATTATTTCATATGAAGTCATGCATCTATTACAGAAAAATATAATCATGCTTACTAAGACATTTCATGCATTCATATCATATCCTTCAAAACTTCAACAAAAATCTTTAGTAAGACCACAACTAGAAATCAGCAAGCAATTATCAAGGCAATAGCAATCAAGCAATCCAAATTGTGTGCAAGTAATTTTAAACCAAATAATTCACTCATGTCATTATCTAATCCAATAAATCAATAATATCATACTTGAGGCTTATGCATACAATTCTAAAATACAACACCAAGTCTAAAGTGTGTCATATATTCTATATTTTAGACCCAATATATACATAAACAAAGTAATAGCCCACTTCCTATAACAAAACACATATTTCAAAATAAAAAATCTAAAAAAAATTAATTTCCATAACACAAGTACCGAAATACAATGCAAATCACATTAAAATAAAAAGATAAATGGCCAACAAATATAGCAAGCAATAATTCCTATCAATTGGCACTTGGTTTCATCGGCATCAATTTTCTAAAAGTTCCTCGTGGAACACCTTCTTGAATTGTTGCATGATCGAAGAATCAAGTGCGGGAACAACCTTTAGACAACCATCCTTTCCCGGTTCATTCATTATGTAGATAACTCTATCTTCTGTGTATCCTTCGCAGGAATACACTTGCGGTGCCCCCCATGCGAAATCTACATCACAGAATCCCATTCCAAGCATGCTTCGAATACGTAAATCAGATTCTGCTGGTGAGATTTTCTTGATTTGCATCCCTTTCACCTCCAAGTAATCAATGTAAGATCTGATATATTCATCAGTAACTCTATTAACGGCAGCCTTCACGGTGGCAGCCACATCGCCAATTGGGTTCGACGTAATCTTTGACACTTGGGATGTCGCTGACATCCGCATCACAGCATTACCAAAATATGTTGTAAGCGGGGGATTTAGGCGTCTGCGTATGTCCACAGTAAAATATATACGTGATTTACTGTCGGGTGGCAGTCCTTGAGCAATGCAGTAACACTTCCAGACCAGTGCGGAAACCACTGAGAAGGTCGAAACATTGGTGGCCTTGCGATCCTGGCTGCATCGATTTTTGAGGTGTCTAACTTGTTCCTTTGAGAGCCTCAATACACTTAAAACACAAGAATTCGGATCATCTCTTTTTATTTGTGGTTCAGTTGTGATCTCCGGGAAATCGAAGCTGATTTTTGGTGGAGACCGAGCTCGTATCAGAGTGTTGTCAAAGGAGGGTGGGACGATGCTCTTTAGGTCTTCTTGTGCAATTCTACTCCAAGTTTGGTACAAATGAGAAGCACTCCAACCGTCGATTATAATGTGATTATCAGAGGTGCCTAGCACGACACTACCACATTTTAGATATGTTACCTGCCATGCAAGAAGCATGTAATTAGTAAATATAAAACATTCTCACATGTCAATATTACGGGAAAAAAAAAAACTCAAATGTAACTGCTAATAACAACAGCAAAGGAATGGCATATCATATGACTATCAACCTGCAGCATTAGTATGAGGGACTTTGATAACTCCTCTTTAGGAATAAAAAGCTCTCTGAGCTCTCTTGACATCGGCTCAAATTCAATGCTATCTGCGGTGCGGTCCAACCGGGCCACCTGAAAGAGAATTCCCTCAGCATTGCAAACTATCTGGTCACGGCCATCTTGCCCAACTACGTGCCGGCCAGCAAGAGGGTAGAGCAGCACCAATGTTTTGGCCAGAGCAGACTTCAAGACTTCAGCACTAAGGAAGTCCTTTGCACCTTCAGTGTTTTTATACAGATATATGCTGCAGTTGTGCTTGCGGGTCGCAACAAGGTCGAGATTCGACAGCATGAGGGTCTCTCTTGGAGTCTCCTCGGATGGAACCACGAAGGTGTACTCTAATATTTCCACCATCATTAGTTCATTACCTCGACCAACTTCTTCCCCTTACTCCCTTTGGTCTTATGGGATTCGCTCTTTTGTTCTTACTCCCTTTGGTTGGTTGTATATATTATGGGATCGATTGGGTGTCGGACTCCCTATTTAAGGGCTGTGGTAGCAACCCTAATTTGCATATTATATATGTATATTTTTTTGATCCATCCCCTTATAAATTACTATTGTGTACATATAGTTTAGTAATTAGAATTCCACTTTTTGATGGTACAGACTTGGATACTTATCTTGACTTGTTACACATTATGCATTCTAAGCCATCCAAGTTTAAATTTTCGTTTTCCACCCATGCTTTGTTCCACACCTGCCTGATAGAATCTAAAGTCTTGTGTGTTGCAAGACATGGTTTTCGTTGTTGTTTTTGTAGTTTATTTTCTTCAAGATCCTTTTGTTTTATTGTAACTTCTAATAATATATATATATATTTTTTTTAACAACAACTTCTAATAATATATATATATATTTTTTTTAACAACAACTTCTAATAATATTGATTCGAAGGTTTTAATTGTTGAACTTGGGAAGTAGCATTATAAGCTCTATGCGCTAAATGGTTGTTTACGGTACTGCAGATCATCTCTGGACAAAATAATTTCAAGGAGTCTTGTGTTAATTTACTTGTTTAGAAGAACTAATTACCTTATCTATCTGAAATATGGCATCACAATATCACATCTATTATGATATTATTTTTATTGATCAATATATTTGTCTTATATTTATTTTACATAAGATTAGTAGATCTAAGTTAATTTAAAGTGTAAAAACTATATAGCTCTAAATTAACTTAAATAAATTTTAACTTCCACACACTGTAATTAGACATTATTAATGTTTTCTCTTGATTGTTGATAAAATATTATTATCATCAGATCTCTTCAGAAATTTCATGTGTAGTCGATCTGTATCCATCGGATGATGACAATTAAAATATGGTGAAACAATCAATGCACATTTACTAATAAATTTCATATAAAATACGCAATGTGATACAACGCGAGACACGATGCATGCACAATAGTATGGTCTGTCTGGGAGCGGAATCCTTGCTGTCTCATTAATTTAATGAGAAAAAAATGCTACTATGCTGTGCTAAATCGGTCTTGTGTCATCATAATTAATCTCAGTTAACCTGAAAAACAAGAGAGTTTTTAGGGTTTGTAATGCTTAAAAATAGAACTTATAAGCCTATAAATTTATAAACCATCTTTTCTTCATCATTTTTGGATTGCTAGATTTTATACTAAACACATCACTAGTGAAGTAGATCGATTATAATAATTTGGATGAGTCGAAGGACTTGTTGAGCTGAAGAACACCTGGTTTTACTCCTAATTATTTAATATTATATAAAAATATTACTACAGCATTTTCGGTCATCAGTGACCGGTTTGATCGTCGGTCGCTGAAGACCAATTAAAAAAAATAATAAATAAAAACCTTTGACGACAAAACCCTTCTGTTTTTATGTTTTATTTATGTTTTTTTTTTTTATCTTTTTTCAGTTTTATTTCTGTTTTTTCTTCCTTTTTCCTGTTTTATTTCTTTTTTTTTCAGTTTTTTTCTGTTGTTTCTTTTTTCTTTTTTGTTTGTTTTGTTTTTTGTTTTGTTTTATTTATGTTTTTTTTCTGTATTAAATACCCTTCTGTGACCGATATTATCGCTCGCTAAAGGGTCATATGTGACCGATTTTTTACTTTTCTGCGACCGGTGATGTCAGCGAGGAGGCCATCAGTGACGGAGCAACAGCGACCGACCTATCTGCACCAATTTTGGGCTTCTGTGACCGATTGATCCTTCTGCGACCGATTTAGCCGGTCGCAGAAGGGCCATTTTGTTGTATTGTATGATGTAATCTAATTAATGTATATAAATAAAGAATTATTTAAATTAACTGTACGTAGAAAACCAAAATAAATTATTTACCATTTAAAAATAAAAAATAAATCCAATAATAATTTATTTCTGAAATTTTGAAATATACCATGTCCATAGTTTCAAAATTGCGAAACCATACTATTGGTTCCCATTCCCATACCAATAATTTCATTTTGAAGCGGTGGATCCAATTTGATTCTGCAGTTGCAAACTACGGAATCAACACTAGTGGTAAAACCACAATCTGTGTCGGCCTATTTGTGTCGGCTATTTGTGCTAGGCGATACAAAAAGAAATTTGTATTGGGTTTTTAAAAGAATACGATACTAAAAATATTATGTCTCGGTTCAAACAAAAACCGACACAAATACCAAACAATCTGTATCGGTTCTTAGTGAAGAAGCCGACACAAATACTCTATATCGGTTCTTTACTAAAAACCTATACAGATTGTGAACATTCTGTGTCGGCTCTTAGTAAAGAACCGACACAGAAAGGTGCAGGACAATCTGTATCGGTTCTTAGTAAAAAACCGATACATATTTTCAGGGTATCTGTATCGGCCAAGTATATAACCAATACAGATAGCTTTTCTGTGTCGTTTTTTTGTAATTAACCGATACAAACAATTCATCTCTTCATTATATTCACAACAGCGCGGATTAAAACTAGGTTTTTGAGTTCTCAACTAAATCAACCGTTTGCTCTGTTCTCTCTTTGCGAAAACAACTCTGATTTATTATCTTAGCTAGCTACATATTTAGATTTCTATTTTGATTATCAAGAGGAGGTGACATTCCTAGTTGATCAAAGCAAGAAATTTATCACTTGATCATCCTTTAAGCTAGGTATGTATTAATTGCCTGAATCTAATGATATCTTCTTGAAATTAGCTAGCAAGGTATGCTTTAAGCTTGATGGTGCTATCTGAAACAAACAATTTCTACCCTAGTAGCTACAAATTGCAAAATAGAAAATTTCATGGAAAACTCTAAACTAGTGGAAAATTTTATGTATGGTATTGTGATGTTTTTTTTCTGAATTTATGATAAACTAGGAAGTTTCATGCATATGTAAACCCTAAATGATCATTTTACCAAACTTCATGCATGTAACCCTAAAAAAAATTAAATTAATAAATTATGCATGTAAATTAATGATTAGAGTTATATTAGCTAAATGTAGTGATTTTTGTAAAAAAAAAATGAAAGATTAGGATTTATTGTTCTTTATATATGGTAGTGGATTTGTAGATTCCGCGCGCTATTATCTTCTCATCTTGTGCAACGATCTCTTTGATCATCTCGCTCGATCCGACATCCATCTACATTGCAAGTACATCCTAAAACTCATATTTAATTAGCAGTTTGTGTATGGATGTGTATTTTTATATATAAGAGTAGTTTGTAGTGAATTAGGTGTATCTATACTAGGTAAAGTATTGTCTTACGAGTCACAACCGAATTAATTAATGCTTGTAGGTCATGATACCTGTTCAAAATTAATCCATTAGGGATTAATTTTGAATAGTCCCCATTTTGTGACTGCTCTTTGAATACTTTGAACACTTAAGCCCAACAGTGTGCTTAATTAATTGTGTTTTCTTATAATTAATTACATATGGACTACAGTTGGATGCACAAAGCATCACGTCTGTCAAATGAATATATGGCAGGTGTTGATGAATTTATAAAAGTTGCTGAGAAATATATGGAAGGTCATGTGAATGGCTGATGCCGTGTCCTTGCCGTAATTGTAATAATATGAAGAAATATTCGAACCCCATCCAAGTGAGGAACCATTTGATTCGTCGTGGATTCAAGCACCAATACAAGTGTTGGATATGGCACGGCGAGAGTAGTTTGGAAACTGACAAAGGCACTAGTTCTGAGCATCAGGAATACAATACCGATGTACATGACGACAATGATGATGTGCCGGGTGATGAAAATGAAGACATGGATAATTTTGATCAAATGCTACGTGATTTAGAAGAGAATTTTGGTAATGATAAGCAGCACTGTGTACTTGAGAATTTGAAAGAAGATTGTAATAAGGAATTGTATCCTAGTTGTAATAAATTTTTAAAATTGAAAGGTGTATTAAAATTGGATAACCTTAAAGCATCTAATGATTGGACGGATAAAAGTTTTACTGCGTTATTGCAATGACGTAGAAATGAGATACCCTCAAATGCTTACAAAGCGAAGAAAATATTGTGTCCAATGGATTTGGAAGTTCAAAAAATACATGTGTGTCCAAATGATTGTATATTATATCGGAATGAGTTCGAAAATCATCACGAGTGTCCGAAATGTGGTGCATCACGTTACAGTAGAAAGCAGCCAACCGCCGATAAAAGTGATACAGAGAGACCGGGTAAAGGTCCTCCGGCTAAGGTAATGTGGTACCTCCCTGTGATACCGAGGTTCAAATGTTTGTTCTCCAATGCTAGAGATGGAAAATTATTATATTGGCATGCCGACAGCAGGAAAAAAGACGGAAAATTACGACACCCAACTGATTCTCAACAGTGGAGAAATATTGACATAAAGTTTTTCGACTTTGGCGGTGACCCAAGAAACCTGAAGTTCGGGCTTAGTAACGATGGCATGAATCCGCACAGTAGCATGAGCTATAAACATAAAAGTTGGCCGGTTCTATTGTGCATTTATAATATTCCGCCTTGGTTATGTATGAAACACAAGTATATCATGATGACATTGCTAATATCAGGGCCCAAGCAACCCGGAAATGACATAGATGTGTACCTAGCACCATTGATCGAGGATATAAAAAAATTATGGGCTCCCGGAGTGGAGATATTTGATGCATATAGCAAGAAGAATTTCACACTATGGGCCATGATTTTCTGCACCATGAATGATTTCCTGGCTTATGGTAATTTGTCGGGTTATAGTGTTAAAGGAGAAAAAGTGGGCCCTATTTGCATGAATAATACAGTCGATGTATCTGCCTAACTCCTTTAAAAATATTTACATGGGTAATTATATATTTCTTCCTGCCAATCATGCACACAGGAAGAGAAAGAAAGAATTCAATGGAAAGACCGGTCGAGAAGTTTATTCGCAAGTTAGGGATATCAGAGTTGAATTTGGGAAATTTAAGAAAAATGGCACAAGAAAGAAAGGGGATCCGAAAATTATGTGGAAGAAGAGGTCAATATTTTGGGATTTACCATACTGGGAGCATTTAGAGATTCGACACTGTCTCGATGTGATACATGTTATAAAAAATGTGTGTGATAGCATAGTCGGCACATTGTTGAATATTCCGGGTAAAACAAAGGATGGTATCAATGCTCGGAAATACATGCAATAGTTCAACATACGGCAGGATCTACAACCCACAGAGAAGAAGACCGACAAGGGTAAAATCTGGTGGTATATATCTCCCGCGATGCATACGTTGTCGAAAGATGAAAAAAAAGTCTATGTGAATGCCTTCGTAGTGTTAAAGTTCCATCTAGATATTTTTCAAACATTAAAAGCCTAGTTTCACTTGAACATTTGAAATTGACCGGTATGAAGTCTCACGACTGTCATGTTTTAATGATGCAGTTTCTTCATGTTGCAATTCGGGGCATACTGCCACCGTGTGTAAGGCAAACCATCACGAAGCTATGTTTTTTTCTTCAACGCCATTTGTTGCAAAGTAAATGATCCTGATACGTTGGACGATTTGAGAAGGAGGTTGTTGTCACCCTCTATAATCTTGAAATGTATTTTTCCGCAGTCTTTTTTATATAATGGTTCAACTGATTGTCCATCTGGTTAGATAAATTAAGCTATGTGGACCAGTTTTCTTGTGGTGCATGTATCCGTTCGAGACGTACATGAGAATTTTAAAGGGATACGTCAGGAACCGATATCGTCATGAGGGAAGCATTGTAAGAGCCTATGCCGCCGAAGAGGGGATTGAGTATTGTACTAATTATCTGGAGGATTTAAAACCTATCGGCATTCCTAAATCTTGGCACGAGGGAAGACTTCATGGTGTAGGCGCAATCGGTTCGAAATTATTCGTGCCCGAAAAAGAAATGATGAAACTAGCACATTTCCATGTTTTGCAACACCTAACAGACGTTTATCCATATTTTGAAGAGCATATGACCACCTTACGGCAACAGAATATGAAGAGATCCGATATGTGGCTGATGGAAAAAAAAAACGTTCGAAGACTGGCTTTGTAGTTGAGTCTTGAACGCTCCGAAGGGAGAAAACATAACGGAAACCATCAAAATGTTGGCCCACCCCATGTCATGAGGACCTTCGAAGGATACGACATCAATGGGTATACATTTTACACGAGAAGTCAAGATTTAAGAAGTACTGTGTAGAACAATTGAGTGACATTAGTAGCCGTTTCGAATGATTTTTTAGGAGCTAAAGCTGTCGGACCCTCGCATGCATCGATGTCATATTACAGGTTTATTGAAAAAATTTGGGAAATATATTACAGGAAATTTAATATCCCATTATTTCGTTGTAAATGGGTCGATAACCGTCGAGGGGTTAAAGTTGACAATTATGGCTTTATTTTGGTAGATTTCAGTAAGGCTGGGTATAAGGACGATCCATTCATACTTGCAAGATAAGCCACGCAAGTGTTCTACATAATTGACCCCGCGGATCGTTCAAAACACGTTGTCCTATCCAGAAAAAGACGTATCATTAGGATCGATAACGTGGATGATGAAGAAGCTTACGATCATTTTCACGAGATACCTCCATTTTCCACTGGCAAAGCATCTTCACCAAGCATTCCGGATAGCAAAACAAGTCACACGCACCGCGATCATAACGAAGGAGAATGAGTCCAAGAATAAGATTAATGCATGTAAGCCTTTTGATTGGTATGTCTATAATAGACATACCAATTTTTTTTTATCATTTTCAAATATCAAAATATTATTTATATTCAAAGAATAATTTATTTTTTTTTTCTTTTAGGATGAATTACATTATTTGAAGATGAGACGCACGCAAGCTATCTACAATTTGTTTTATTGTAACTTTCTTTGAATTCAATATGTAATTTATTTATTTTCTTTTATATGTGATTTATTAGCTTATTTTATTTGAAGTCAATATGTAATTTATTTTTTTATGCTAGCTTAAATTTTTTTTTTCTGTTTTCTATAAAAAATCTTAACCTTTTTTCTTCTTCAAATAAGTAAATTACTAGCTTAATTGTGAATTCGGGAAAAATATATCTTTTAAGAAATAATTTATTACTAAATTTTACAGTAAATTAATTTAAAAATTATTTGAGGAAATAATTTATTTACATTTTGTTTAAATAAAATTTACATACTACGTTTTACATTTTATTTTAACAAAGAACGAACAAATTTAATATTTTAGAATAATCTGTGTCGATTATTAACTTACAATCGATACAGATTAATATTTGTGTCGGTTCTTAACATATAACCGACACAGATTCTAACCTGAAATTTTCATTTTTCAAAATTATATATATGTATCGGCTGTTATTTATAACCGACACAAAAAATCAAATTGTATCGGTTGTTTATATTAACCGATACACAAAGTTGATTCTGTATCGGTTGTAGATATTAACCGATACAGATGCTGAATATTCAAAACCACCTCCTCCTTACTGTAGTTTGAAACAGTAGTTTCATAAGATAAGTTAGAAACAGTGACAATAAAAATTGCAGAGAAGCGTAGGGCTATAATTAATTCTCACATTTAGAAACAACGTAAGTATTTATTGCCATGCATGCATGTACCAAGCTTGACGTGTTTATCTCACAACCGCTCATGCAAAAAAAAAAAAATCCCCCATGCTTTTAGTTCTATGTCTGACGTGACATCAATGAATGAATGAAAATGAACCATGCCCATGATACTGTTAGAGTAAATTTAGGTGTTCTTTAAGCTCATCATTTTTTTTTTTTAAGCTCAACTCAAAACTACACTACGGAGATAATATTCATGATGATTTATTACTCACATATAAAATATTCTGGGAGTTGTTGCCATTTTTTTATTTGGTTTGTAAGATTGGCGTCGAATATTTGAGGAAGAAAACGTTACCTTGTCCTTAAACTTATTGCCTTAGTAATTGCAATAAAAAAGCATCTGCTACAACTACACAAATGAGCGTAACTAAACTGACCGAAGTTTATTTTTTCCATCAATAATCTCTCCGACGAAAAGGACAAGAATCCACCTAAATACTCCGATGAGAAAACGGAAATATGAGTAGTAGGCGCGCGTATCTAGAAGTGATTTCGCATATATATTGTTGTAACTATCTACGAGAGTATACTGATAAAAAGATATTTTTTCTATTGGAAACGAGAGTATCTGCGAGGATATACCGAACGATATTGTTTCATTCTTGTAGTTAAAGGTCAGATGGTACGAATTTTATGTGGCAGGTATTGTCATCACGTGGCTAAATTTAATTTCTCGTGATTAAGATCTTGGGCTACAACGATCTACATACTCAATTAATTGGCCCATATTAGCTAAATATACATCCAAATTGCATTTCAAAATTAATAACTAATAACTGCTCCAGAGAAATCACTCCAGAAAATTAAAACATAAGTATAACAGTAGACACCCGAAATTATTGTCGATATATCCTCAACAAAAAAAAAATTACAAATATGCTCGAACATTTTGTTTTCAAATTTCTCCAATTGCTGATTTTTTTTTCTGCAGTTGTCTTTGAAAACAACGGCTAGAAAAGCCAGCTGTTGTATTTCTCTCTCTTCGGTAAATTTAAGAAGATATGACACTCATATCTTATTATAGAAATATTGATGTTATAGTATTGAAATATCAATGTTGTACTTGTGTTAGGATTAGTTAGTGTATCAACATTGATGAACTTAGGCTAGGATTAATTAAGGGTGAGATTAATTAACTAGTGTGAAAAAACATATATCTAATTGATGTTTTTGCAATAAAATATTGATGCACTTGTGCTGAGAAGAACAAGGTTAAAAAACATCAGGCTGTCATCAATCCATTTGTCCTCATATTAACTAGAGTATAAAAAATCGTCACGTCACTGATGTTTTTTCCATAAAACATCCATACATTGTTCCAATTCATGCTTATGTTGACAATTTGAAAAGCGTGTGAAGAGATGGAGGGCCTGGAGTCTGTTGCTGAAGTAGTCGGACGTAAGAAGAATCATAATTTCAAAATGCAGTATAAAACATGCATGTTATAAAAGTAAAAAAATGTACGTTTCATCTTGTAAATAATTATTTCTTATTTCTATCAGTATACGCTAAAATTGTCATAAACCTTTAGAAATTTCGCTGAGGGAAAACTATATCGGTTATGTAGAATATAACGATGCAAGAGCCAGGAGGTTAGGTACTTCAACAAAAATTCCCTAATGAACTAACCTGTCTCCTATCCGTTGCAACCAAGAACCGATAGAGGGCTCTACGTTTCAACTGTTTAAACCCTCCAAATACATGCGTCTCTGATAGAAGTTAAAAAAAAAAGACTGGAATCTACATAGTCTGTCGGTTTCGATGACTTATCCGATAGAAGTTAGCCTGGAATTTTCTATCGGTTCAATAATAGAACCAAAAGGATTATAATTAGGGTTGTAAATAATCCTACTTAGAGGCTGGTATAACCTTACTTGTAATGTTTCATTTTAGTAACTTCAGTTTATAATTTATAATGGACTATTGTTTAATATACCCTTGAGTAATACATCAGTGCTTGCTTATTTAGTTATTTACGTAAATGCATACTAGAGAAAGCTGCAATTAGATGATAGAACCAGGTGTTATTTACTCGCTCGACGAGACTTGACTTGCACTTTGGTACTATAACATTTCTTATAAAGTTCTATTTTTGTACCTTCGGTTTATAATTTACCTATCTAACTTGGTTGGTCGTTTGCTTTGCTGTTTAGATGAGATGAGTTAGAAACAGTAGTAGCGAACCATGAGATCGAAATGAAGACATGCGTAGCTAGAAACAGTAGTTAGATGAGAAAACTTAGAAACAGTGACAATAAAAATTGCAGAGAAGCGTGAAACAACGAATTAAGTATTCAATTAATGCCATGCATGCACTAGTACAGAAAACTCCTACACCGACTCTCAAGCACTGACTGTTTTTGTATGTAACAGTCGGTATAGAGACTGCATGGCAAAATCATAAATAAGAACTACTTCAACACTGGCTGTTCAATTGTCAACAACCGTCAGAGAACCAATACCGACTGTTTTTAAAAAAAACAGTCAGTGTTGCTCATATCCTACACCGACTGTTTTATTAATAAAGCCGTTAGTGTTTGAGCTGTAACTAAGACTGACTGTTTTTAAAAAAAACAGTCGGTGTTGCTCACACCCTACACCGACTCTTTTATTAACAAAACCGTTAGTGTTGTGCAGTTACTAACACTGACTGTTTAAAAAAAACAGTCGGTGTTGATCATGTCATGCACGCGTTTCTCTATTTCGATCAGCCTTTTTAAAACAGTCGGTGTTGATCATGTCCTGCACGCGTTTCTCTATTTCGATCAACCGCCAAGTCTTTCTAAATTTCATTTCCCTCTCCGTAATTTAGATTTTCCTTCGAGATAAACCTCTCAACTTCTCTCTCCGCTCAAAACATTTCATTTTCTGTCTCTCCGCCTCCACTCAGCCTCTTTGAGACAAACCCTAAGACCCTCCGCCCCACTCAGCCTCTGCTCAGCCCCGCTCAGCCTTGCTCAGTCTCGGCTCAGCCCTGCTCAGCCCCCCGCTCCACCTCCGCTCAGCCCCGCTCATCCTTCTCTCCGCCTAGTGAAGAATATCACTTCTTCGTTGCCACTAGTGACCCCGAGAAGCCTAGAGCTCCCAAGTACATAATTTTTCTTCTGTCTATTTATACTTACTTGGCCTTAATTTCTGCTCAATCAATTAATTAGTAGTTCTAATTCTGCTTGATGGTTATTATTAAAAAATAATCAACAGAAAAAAAAAAAGAAACTCATCTTCACATCGTTCTCGTCATTTGCTCTCTAAACAAAAAAATTCTGCTTGTATATTAGTTTCATAATTCGTACAATTTTAGGTGTAATTATATGATTACCATATTATTCAAGCCCATTCCACTACTGTATAAGCAATTTAGAACAAAAAAATTCTGCTTGTATATTAGTTTCATAATTCGTACAATTTTAGGTGTAATTATATGATTACCATATTATTCAAGCCCATTCCACTACTGTATAAGCAATTTAGCACCCATGGTTCTGTACCATATCAGTTCCCTACAGATAAACAGTTTTTACTTGTATCAGTGTGTTTCTGATGTAAAAGTTCTTTAAGAATTATTTCAGGGGAATTGGTACAAGTGTAAATGTAATTATAAAGAGCATGAGAGGGACACATCTAAAAGACCCCCTTTCTTATAATGGGTTTTATATTACCAAGAATGCTGCCAGATGTAAAATATCTTGACTGAGGTCAAAGTCCTTACATTTCTTCATTTTCTTTTATCCTTTTTCATTTTTACATTAGTACTTTGCATCAGTGCTGAAATCAATTGTACTTCAACTTAATACTTCGTAAATGATTGGTACTGTTTTGAAATCTAACAAAAATGAGAATATTCTTTTTTCTTATTCTTTTTTTTTGTGTATTCATTTGTTCTCTGCTTTTGAATTTGGTCGGCATCTCCATTTAATAGTACCAACCAGTGCACCAATATGCATTTTCTTTAGTATGCATGCGAGGTGTTATGTGGACCTCTAGCCATTTAATTATGAAACGTAAGTTGCACAACTTGTGTTCTTTTTTAAAATTGTTAATCTGCACTACAGCATAATCCTCAATTTTCAGTGATAAGTTATTTTTTAATTTTTATTAATCCTTTTTAACCTAAGTAATATACTTTTCGAGTTTGTATATTTCACCCTTCAGTTTTTATTATGTGTTGAACTAAAACTTTTCAATTTAATCTATAAGTTGTATTCTGCTATTTTTCTTCTATCATTGCATATCAGTGCATATTTTTCTTCTATTTTTATAACATTTATTGTCATGTGTTCTATTTAACTTTGTATCAGTGTTGCTGCTTTTTTTAAAGAGTGAGCAATACATATTTTTGTATCATTGCATATCATTGATTCTCTAGCTCCAAAGGAACCAATTTACGACATCACGTTGCCATTTAAAGAGTGAGCAATACATCTAACATTTAATCTAATTTCATTTACTTACAATGAACGTAATATTTGTTGGTAATTACTAATTAATTCATTGACGTTTAATAAATTTCAGCATTTTTGAATCTTATGTGGAGGCCGGAGGAGTGCACAAGGAGGGATCAACGGAATATGAGTGGAAATACATCAAGGTGTGAACTCATACACTTGAATTTTAATTTAACTCTTAATTTTTTTTCAAATTCTTTTACAACACTAATATTTGAATAGTTCTCTTCATATAGTCAAATATTAACTCCTGGCCCGTTCTGCATGTACCAACCAGTGTTACCAGTATTAACCAAGTATTGCTGGATCATTACCTTTTAGCCTACTGGCCATAGGACAATTTTTATTCAATTTTTAATTCTAAGCATTATAGGTGTAGCACATAGACATCAAGTTCCCGTTGAAATAGAATCTCATTTTTTTGCTAAATATGCTAGTCAGCTCCAATACGTATCAGCAGTGTGTGGTGACACAATTTTACAAGTTTTCAGTTTTTTTTTATAACTCTGTCTCGTCAACCCTAGCTTGAGTTGACCTCATCTTTTCAAATTAAGGAAACAAAATTCTAATGAGCATCTAGTTTTATTTCCTTGCTGTCTAGAAAAGCACCTATCTGAAATTATCTTTGGGTTGTAGCTACATAGTGTTAATTATTCATTTTTACTTAAATGGAACATTTCAGAGCCCTAGGCAACAAGATGGCAAGGTGTGTGGATTTTACGTCATGAAACACATGCAAGACCTAGTCACTACGCAATTTGATGTTTTTCCTAATGTATGTATTTTATACTTGAACTTGATTCATTTTTCATATAACTTGGATAAAATTAACTTCCTCAATTTGTATTCATGCAATGTGATTTACCGACAGAAAAATATACGCCGACGCAACTTCATGTAATAACACGACAGTGGTGTCCATTTTTCTTGGACAACTTCTAAACTATTTATAAGAAATGCAATGTTGTTAACTTCATATGTGTATTTTGTAAGTGTGTTATGTAAATTTGGTTATAGTATATTTTTTTGTGAATGAAATATAAGTAGTGTTTATATTGTATTGTCTTTTGTTTGTGTTGCTCAAATTATTTGCATGATATTTTATTTAATATAGATGAATGCTGATTAGTAATATATTGTTAGCAAAAATATGGAGGCTAGCCCCGATACAAATAGAACCATGCCAAAATTTTATGCAAACACCGACTGTTTTTGTCACTAATTATTGACTGTTTTTTAGAACTACACCGACTGTTTTTAAAAAAACAGTCGGTGTAGGTGTCCAACACCGACGGTTTTTTTAAGAAAACAGTTAGTGTAGATGCCCAACACCGACGGTTTTTTAAAGAAAACAGTCGGTGTAGGTGTGCAACACCGATGGTTTATTTGAACAGTCAGTGTTGAATGTCTACACTGACTATTATCTACCAGCCAGTAAAGAATACCTATACTGGTGGCGCCATCACTGACGTCTCAATAACAGTCGGTATAGGAATTTTTTAACAGTCAATTAAAGTGTTTTTTGTACTAGTGATGGACTCAGTTTGACGTGTTTATCTCCCAACTGCTCATGCAAAAAAAAAAAAGACGCAAGCTTTTAATTAATGTCTGACGTGACAGCAATGCATGAATGAAAATGGACCAAGTACATAGTATAGTTCATCAAGTTTATTTTGTAAATTTATTCAAAACTACAGTAGGTACGGTGATAATATCCACTGAAACCAATCTACTTTACTTTACGAGATGCGTTTTCATGTTAAATTTATAAGGTTTTGAATTATGTTAGTACGAAGTTAAGCAGTAAAAAAATGATGAAAATTAAACGTATTAAAATAAACTTATACACTATCTTTGTTTCAACATGTTTTGACCGCATGGCTTTATACTGATTTATTTTAAAAATTTATAAATTTGACACATAAATGCATCACTCGTGAAGTAGATCAATTTCAATGGAATACATCATTTAAGTCAATACAATATGTTTTTTACTTCAATTCACAAAGCGACTTGATAAGTTTAAGAACACCCTAGTTCTACTCATATTTATCTAATATTATATGAAAATATTATTAATCTAATTAATATACATAAATAATAATTATATAAAATTATGTGGACGCAGAAAATAATATTTTTATTTACCATCTTTAAAAGAAAATATAAACCCAATAACATTTATTTCAGAAAGTTCATCTAATTATAATTTAATTATTATAAGTACATGAATTTTCTACATATTAACCAGGGGTATACTTATAAGTAGAAAAAAATCATCATGTTTATTTATGAGAAAGCATTCACTGTTTTTAAGTCTTCATAAATTAACCAGGGGCGGAACTTAGGGCTGCTAATGAGTCGAGCGACTCAATATTTCATAACGAATCGGACTCGAACTACAAAAAGTTCAAACTCGACTCGGCTCGCTTTTGAAGAAAAAATCTCGGCTCGGCTCGCCTCATGTAAACACTTGGCTCGACTCGACTCGGCTCGCAAGCTCGTTAACCGGCTCGCGAGCCGAGCTTTTTTCATGTTTAAAGAGGTTACACTATAAAAAAAAAAGGAGTAATAAACTAACTATATCATGTAAGTAACATTCATATTAAACATATAATACAATAGAAATTTCAAATTTCGAATTTTTTGAAATTTCGATATTTTTGAAATTTTGAATTTTTTGAAATTTCGAATTTTTTGAAATTTCGAATTTTTCACAATTTCGAATTTTTTCAAATTTCAATTTTTTGAGGCAGCATATTTACATAATTTATAATTACACAGTATATTTTGACTTCAAATATAATTCATCTTCATAATTTGCAATTATACAATATCATTGTAACAAAAGATTTAGATCATATCAAAATATCAAGTTCTATTATAACTACTTTGTTGAACTTGAATCGCGACCCCAGCTGAGCATTTTCCTTTTCAAATCGAGTCGAGTCGAGCCGAGCCAAGTATGCTTATCTTAATGAGTCGAGCCGAATCTGAGCCGAACCTAGCTCATTAGCACCCTTAGGGGAACTAGAAAATCTTGATATTAGCTTAAATTTAAAATAAAATACGTAGTTGGTGAAAATTGAACTCAAGTTTTACATCACCACAAACTAAGTTCTAGCTACTAGACAAGTTTTACACAACCACAAACTAAGTTCTAGCTACTAGACTATAGGACTGAACTATATAAAATATTCTATAGAAATTAAATTCCGTTAAATTTCAATATATATAAGTAAAATTTTAAAATCATAGAAATGCTTTAGGAACTTTTTGAATGGTCATTGATCCGCCTTTGTATATAAAGAGATAGTCTAAGAGATTTTGATCAGTTGCATGGATGAAGTGAAGAATTACATTGTTATCTTGGTCATAAACACGGTAACAAGTTTGTGATTTGAATATAATTCAATGTTATTTAATTTATAATTCAACAAGTATTATATATGGACATATTTTAAAACTAATTTAATTTATAATATAAATTCTAGATTTAAATAGCCAGTAATACTTTGCGAAATAAATAAACCTTTCATATTTACCACTGCGAATATTAAATAACTAGCTAGTTTGTGTCGGCATAATTCGGTAGATTTAGAATAATAGTGACATCAATAAAGGGAATATAGGAGAAGAGGTTGAACGTTTAGATAGGACTAAGAAAACAAATGATTATTTATTTGTTTCTTCATATTCGGACAAACCTAAAACATTTCAAATGTTTTCATTAATTTTATAGGCAGATAACAATGATTATTAATAAAAAAAAATATATAGGTTCTGAATCTAATTAAAGAAAATAAAAAATATCGATCTAATTATGTCGTCATATGATTGAATGGATAATTATGTGAACACTCGCCTACGAGCTTCATCTCAAAAAAAAAAAAAAAATTATGTCAACACGACAACAACAATAGCGAAAGAATATATATATTATAGGAGTAGAACTAGGGTGCTCCTAGGAGTACCAAGTCTTTTGTACTTTTAACTCTAAAACTTATCAGATTAACTTTGAACGACGAATTCAAACCATTGAAATCCTTCTACCTTACAAGTGATGTGTCTACATGTGAAAATTTTAAAGTTTCAAATTAATTTAGTATAAAGTCAAGTGGTCAAAATTCTTCCAAAAAATAAATGCATTAAAATTAATTTCAAACCCTTCTAATTTTGACCACTTGATTTTATACTAAATTAATTCAAAACTTTAAAATTTTCACATGTAGACGCATCACTCATAAGGTAGAAGGATTTCCACGGTTTAGATTCGTCGTTCGAAGTTAATATGATAGATTTTAGAGTTAAGAGTACACATGGGCTTGGTACTCCTAGAAGCACCCTAGTTCTACTCATATTGTAGTTCGTGTAGACCTAGGTTGTTCTTAAGCTCACCAAGTTCCTTTGTGAGCTTGACTCAAATATCTATCAAATTGGCTTTAAACGACGCATCCAACCACTGAAACCGATCTATGCGTTTACATGCCAAATTTATAAGTTTTTGAATTATATTATTATGAAGTTAAGCAATCAGAAAATGATGAAAAATGAACGTATTAAAATAAACTTATAAATCATCTTTGTTTCAAGTTTTGAACGCATAGCTTTACACTAAATCACCTCAAAAAATTATAAATTTGACATGTAAACGCATCACTCGTGAAGTAGATCAATTTCAATTGTTTGAATACATCATTTTAAGTCAATCCGATATATTTTTTAATTAAGCTCACAAAGGAGCTTGATGAGCTTAAGAACACTTCTACTCATAATTATCTAATATGAGTAGAACTAGGGTGCTCCTAGGAGTACAAAACTCTTTTGCACTCTTAATTCTAAAACCTATCAAATTAACTTCGAATGACAAATCTAAACCATTGAAATCATTCTACCTTACGAGTGATTCGTCTACATGTGAAAATTTTAAAGTTTCGAATTAATTTAGTATAAAGTCAAGTGGTCAAAAGATTTCCAAAAAATGAATGTATTAAAATTAATTTAGACAAACCTTCTAATTTTGACCACTTGACTTTATACTAAATTAATTCAAAATTTTTTCACATGTAGACGCATCACTCGTAAGATAGAAGGACTTCAACAATTTTTATTCGTCGTTCGAAATTAATTCGATAGAGTTTAGAGTTAAGAGTACAAAGGAGCTTGTACTCCTAAGAGCACCCTAGTTCTACTCATCTAATATTATATAAAAATATTATGTAATCTAATCAATGTACATAAATAAGTAATTATATAAAATTAAGTGGACGCAGAAAAACATTTTTTTTTTATTTACCATCTTTAAAAGAAAAGCTAAACCCAATAACCATTTATTTCAGAAAATTCGAAATTTACAATATCCGCAGTTTGTACAGAATTGGGGCCTATCATTTTTAAAAACGGCGTTATTTTTAATTATAACCAAGAGTGCGGGCCGCCCTTAAGTATACGTTGAAGTGTTACACGTGCCATATATACATGCCTCATGGATTTAATATATAAATATAGCCATATAGGGTAGCTTGACGGGTCAATCAACTCAACAGACTAATGGTGATGATAAGACCCGCCAGACAAGGAAGTTATGAAAACAATTTAGTTATCAAAAGAAAAACGTTGACTAGACGTCTACAACTAGATTTCATAAGTGGGTTCCAACCTATGCTTTTATATATATATATAGAGATGGGCTATTGTGCTTTGCAATGCATAGACACCTTGTGTATTGGACCATAAATTACCGATTCAAAGTTCAAATGACCGATCCAAACCATTCATCTTGTTCTCCATATTAATATGTGCTTGGAGACCAAATTTTACATTTTTTGGAATTTTTTTACTATTTATTAAGCCACTTTGAAAATCGCTGATCCAACGGTGGCTTAACCAAACAGTGAAACCGTTGGATCAGCGATTTTCAAAGTGACTTAATAAATAGTAAAAAAATTCCAAAAAATGTAAAATTTGGTCTCCAAGCACATATTAATATGGAAAACAAGATGAACGGTTTGGATCGGCCATTTGGACTTTGAATCGGTGATTTATGGTCCAATACACAAAGGTGCCTATGCATTGCAAAGCACAATAGCCCATCTATATATATATATATATATATATATATATATATATATATATATATATATATATATATATATATATGAGTAGAACTAGAATATCCCAGGAGTACCAAGTTTCTTTGTAGTCTTAACTCTAATGTTTATCGGATTAATTTCGAATGACGAATTCAAACTGTTGAAATTCTTCTACCTTATGAGTGATGTGTCTACATGTGAAAATTTTTAAGTTTCAAATTAATTTAGTATAAAGTCAAGTGGTCAAAAGGCTTTCAAAAAATGAATGCATTAAAATTAATTTAGAAACCATTCTAATTTTGACTACTTGACTTTATACTAAATTAATTCAAAACTTTAAAAATTTTACATATAGACATATCACCCGTAAGGTAGAAGGATTTCAACGGTTTGGATTCGTCATTCGAAGTTAATCCGATAGATTTTAAAGTTAAGAGTACAAAGGGACTTGGTACTCCTAATAGCACCCTAGTTTTACTATATATATATATATATATACTAGTATCGTGCTCGTGCGTTGTAACGGAAACATATTAAGATTAAATATAGCACAAATAATAAATAATAGTAAAAGTAACAATAACAATGGGAACAAATTAAGATTGAATATAGCGGCAATAAATAATAGTGAAATTAACAACAACAAATGAAAAAAATTATCAAATATAAAATGAAAATTGGATATAATAAATACACAGTATACAGAGTTGACCAACCTACAATATCAGTACCAAAACTATAGTTTGTCTACTAATAAAGAGATAGATGGAGACATTTATGAATTCCATCCTCATTTATATGATATATTATATAGTTTAATATTCTTATATACAATAACATTAAATATAAGTTACGTACATTGTAAAATAGATGTACAGATGCAGTAGAACACCCAATATGAGTACAAGGATATTATGGTCCATATATTTTGATTCATCTGCTCAAGATTTTCTTTTTTTATCTCACTGCTCCATGTATCTTGATTCTTATTTTATTTTATTTTTTCAAATAAGTAGCATTCCTGCATGTTTCTTAGATTGGTTATCGCCAATAAACTAAATGAAGAAAAACTGAAAGTGCTGTCAAAATAAAATGACCAGTGAGACAGTAGTAAATATTTAAATTGTATCATTCCTTCACGATCATATTATTGCATTCCGAGATTTTCAACCAAGAGCTTTTGAAGGATGGATTTAACAATTCAATTTGTGATATTAACAATTTAGAGCATTTTGGCAATCATAAAATACAAAGATTAACATGACGTGATATTAATAATTTTCATTCTCATGGCCGTAGACTTTCCTTTCTTCCTGTCTTGTTGATTTGTGCATTTCTTTCTTTCCTTTCTTTCTTTCTTTCTTTCTTCCTTTCATTGCTTTCTAAATTTATTGACGGTAAAGTACATCTCCATTCTATTGATCTGTAGATGAGAAATAAGGAACAAGGAATTAAACGAAAATATGATTATATTGCTAAGTTTGTGCCTGCTGCGCAATTTAATCTAATTATAAACCTCCTCACTAAATATCTAGATTATAATATTGTATAAAAACGGAAGGAGATAATCATTCATCAAATTTGTCAATTTAATTGAATTGGAAAAAATAAGGAAACATAATTATATTGCTAAATTTGATAATTTGTTTTTGTAATGTATCGTGTGACGGTATATGTGACAAGTGTGTTTTTAGTTAAATTTAGACTTCTACACATTATTTAGATGTATTTATTCAGAAGAAGACATATTATGTGATTTGAGAGCTTTGATTAAATCTAAAAGTTCATCTTTCAATCGTGGCCGTTGGCGGATCGGACACTCAACGTGCTTAATAATAGAATATATATATATAAAGTCGGTTCCTTGGTTTTAAACTGCAAAACTTGTTTGGTTTTACAGTTTGGAACTACGGAATAACTATCTAACTTGGGTGGTAGTTTGCTTTGCTGTTTAAATGAGACAAGTTAGAAACTGTAGTAGAGAACCATGCCAATTGAATTTATGAAAAAAGATAGGTAAATAAACAATATTCTAGATGGAAGCCCCCCCCCCCCGCCTCCCCGTATTATTTTGTTGCCTGATTGTTGGTTGGTCGTTTATTAATTTTAAGAGTCCTCTCCCCCTATCATGGTATTATTTCGTTGCCAGATTGTTGGTTGGTTGTTTGCTTTACTGCGGTAATTTCGAAATAGTAGTAGAGAACCATGCGAATTGAAGAGATGCGTAGTTTGAAACAGTAGTTAGATGAGATAAGTTAGGAACAGTGAAGCAGAGAAGCGTAGGACTATAATTAATTCTCACATTTAAAAACAACGTAAGTATTTATTGCCATGCATGCATGTACAAAGCTTGACGTGTTAATCTCATAACCGCTCATGCCAAAAAAAAAATCCCCCATGCTTTTAGTTTTATGTCTGACGTGACATCAATGCATGAATGAAAATAAACCATGCCCATGATATTGTTAGAGTAAATTTAGGTGTTCTTTAAGCTCATCAAGTTTTTTTTTTAAGCTCAACTCAAAACTACAGTATGGAGATAATATTCATGATGATTTATTACTCACGCATAAAATATTCTGGGGGTTGTTGCCATTTTTTTGGTTTGTAAGATTGAACTTATTGCCTTAGTAATTGCAATAAAAAGCATCTGCTACAACTACACAAATGAGCATAACTAAACTGACCGAAGTTTATTTTTTCCATCAATAATCTCTCGGAGGAAAAGGAACAAGAATCCACCTAAATACTCCGATGAGAAAACGGAAATATGAGTATTAGGTCCGGATCCTAGAAGTGATTTCGCATATATATTGTTGTAACTATCTGCGAGATTATACCGACAAAAAGGTATATTTTTTTTATTAGAAACGAGAGTATCTGCAAGGATATACAAACCGACGCTGGCCCATTCTTGTAGTTAAAGATCAGATGGTACGAATTTTGTGTGGCAGTTATTGTCATCACGTGGCTAAATTAATTCCTCATTATGAAGATCTTCAGCTACAACGATCTACATAATTAATACAATGGCCCGTATTAGCTAAATATACATCCAAATTGCATTTCACAATTAATGACTAATAACCGCTCCAGAGAAATCACTCCACAAAATTAAAACTTAAGTATAACGGTAGACACCCAAAATTTTTGTCTATATATCCTCAAGAAAAAAAATTACAAATATGCTCGAACATTTTGTTTTCAAATTTCTCCAATCGCTGATTTTTTTTTTCCGCAGTTGTCTTTGAAGACAACTGCTAGAAAAGAAGCCAGTTGTTGTATTTTTCTCTCTTCAGAAAATTTAAGAAGATATGACTCTCATATCTTATTATAGAAATATTGATGTTATCGTATTGAAATATCAATATTAATTGTACTTGTGTTAGGATTAGTTAGTGTATAAACATTGATGCACTTAGGCTGGGATTAATTAACGCTGAGATTATTAACTAGTGTGAAAAACATCGGTGCGTAATTGATGTTTTTGCAATAAAATATTGATGCACTTGTGTTGTGCATGTAATGAGATCTAAGGTCTTGCTCATCCTATCGTAACTAGGTTAATCTAACGATGTTAATCATCTGACATGGTCATTACCATAGCAGACTAGATCTAATATATATTTTTTTTAATAATTTATATAGATAAAAAAATCTCTGCTTCAAGCATTGGAACGCATTGAGGAATAGAGAAGGTATCTTTTGACTTCAATGATTTTGCACTCCGCACTCATTACACTGAAATTCAGTCACCAGGTCCATATTGAATCCACGCAAATCCTGCCACTATAAATTTATGCTGCGGAAAGCCAGAGAGTAAAATTGACAGGTCTCCCAAAATTCTCAAAAAAAGTGAAGGAGAGAAGAGGGGAGATGGCCGGATTGTTCGGCAAGCAAGCGGAGCAGTATGCACAGAGGCGGCCTAAGTATCCCAATGAGTGGTTCTCTATGCTGGCATCGCTCACTCCCGAGCACAAGGTCGCTTGGGATGCTGGCACTGGTACCGGCCAAGCTGCTCTCAGCGTATAATCTCTTAATCCGATCCCCCTCCCTTTCTCTATCTCGTTTCTCCAAGAGTAACTGTTCATTAATTTTTAAAACACAAGTTGAAAATTCATCTTTGGTTCTTAATTTTTTCTGATATATGAAACATGTTTGTAGCAATAAATTATGTAGAAACTTGCCTCTGATTAGAAGTACATAAAACCATAGATTACAAAATCAGCCGCAGCCGATCCGATTTCAGTCCGATTTATCCGGTATTTGTTGATTCCAGTCAAATTTCGTCTATTTCGGCCAAATTCCGGCCGGAATGGTACAGATTCAGTCAAATTTCGAACGTTTCGGTTAAATTCCTGCCGGAACGGTACTATTTCACTGAAATGAGGTGAAATGCACTCTCCAGAAAACAAAAAAAAAATTTGGGTGCAGCATGATTCGAACCCAAGCCTCTCCTCTACCAACAACAAACAATACCACTACACCATTGCATCTTTAGTTACGAGAAAAAGTATAATACCCTATAAGTGTTGAATTCACTGTATTTGATACTAACAAATGCTAGAATTAGCTGTGTATTTTAATATAAAAAATGAACTGTGTTGATACTAACCAAAGGAGAATGAACTGTTTTGTTACTAAAAAAGTAAATAAAGCATACAAAGAAATAAATAAATAAAGAAAGAAAGAAAACAGACGACAATACCCCCTTTCTATCATAAAACAGACGACGATGAAATGATCCAACTAGCACGATATAGTTTCTGGTAGTGAAAGAGAGTGTTTTTAGTTGTAATACTTGTATTATATCGTATTAGTGGATTATTTAATTGTAATCATTTGTCTAAACTTGACAAATTATTTTTTTTTATCAATTTTTTTCTATTTATTTTTCTAGTATAAAACGAGCTTCTGGCAACAAAGTCCGAGTTTCCGATCCGATTCAGCTGATTTTGACCGATTCAACCAATTCGGATTCTCCGGCCAAAAGTCCGATCCTGATTCTGATTCCGATTCCGATTTTTCCTTCTATGCATAAAACAGGCTGTTGAGCAATAGGAATTTGGACTCCGAAATAATCATAGTATATATCATTTAGGTAAGAAATCAGCTGGTCAAGAATCCAGTAACATACATTTTAGAAAAATATAGTCAATAGTTAGAATAAAATTAGATTATAAATATTCATGTATTTAAGCTTGTCAAAATCAGGACAAGTTAACAAAATTTTCATTCTTCGTGTCTTTCTCTAAATCTCATTAGACACAACATATTTGCAAGGAGACCAATGGTTTACAATGAGCTTTTTTATCTGTCATTTAAAAATCAGTCATGAACAGTACAGCCGTTTCAGTACATATATAAAGAGAACTGGTAACAGGTAGGGATGTAAATACGTGTTGTGCCAAGACTAGTCTCGTCGTGACTTGGTTCACGTGCCATACTGTGTCGTGACCAAGTCAAATTTTGACATGCCTCAGACCAAATTCAGAGGAAGGGTCACAGCACGTTAGTCATGCTAGGTGCATTTAGGTGGGTGAAGAATAGCTACTATTCCGAATTAGCACTATTCCGAGTTACTAATCTACGTTTGGGTGTGTTTGGATTAGCAAATAGCAACTATTCTTTGTTTGTCTTTTGTGGAATTGTTCACTATTCTACTAATATTCCTACAAAATATTGGAATAGCTACTATTCTCAAATTAGAATAACTACTATCCTTGCACTATTCTTGATTCATCCAAACACACCCACTGTGACCAACGCAATCCGTGACCGCACATGTCGTGCTCAAACATGATTGGTCACACTTTTGTCACTTTTATGGTATTTAACTATTTTTTTCATTATTTAAGTTAGTTTAATCAAGATTCATCATTCGATCAAGATTTAACGGTCCTTATCATACATGACTTGCGTGACCATGTGATATGTTGTGCCGTAACCACACTAGTTTGTGTGTCAACAACTTTTCAAAGGATGGTCATGGCACGAGACACATGAAAAGCACATATGCCGTGCCCTGATGTATCTGTTCACGGCGTGGCTTTTCTACATTCCTAATAACAAGTACCTGACACTCCAAGTAGTCCATTTATTATGATGTTTGCTGTCATTCTGGTGCTTATATTGTAATTAAATTAGTTGTATTGAAACTACAACAATACAGAATGCTAATCTAACCAAAAAATGTACCTCTGTTTTTGTAATTGTATCATATATCAGGTTGCTGAACACTATGACCAAGTGATAGCAACTGACATGAGCGCAGCCCAACTTGAGCACGCCGCTCCACACCCAAAAGTCCGCTATCTCCATACCCCGATCTCTGCCTCAGAAGATGAACTTGTTGCCATGTTGGGCGGCGATAATTCCATCGACCTTATCATCTCTGCTACGGCAGTTCACTGGTTCGACCTGCCATTTTTCTACTCAGTCGTGAATCGTGTACTAAAAAAACCCAACGGAATCATTGCAGTTTGGACATACGGCTACGACATACCCATTCTGAAAAACACAATGAAAATGGTGTATCAAGAAACGTTGCCGTACAGGGATCCAAGAACATTTCTTCTCCAAGAAAAATACAAGAAATTGTCGTTCCCGTTTGAGAGTCTCGGGTATGGGTCCGAAGGCAGCCCAATGGAGCTCGACATGGAGACTGAAATGACACTAGATGAATTTGTTGATTCTCTTAAAACTACATCATCATTTATCAAGGCGAAGGAGCAAGGGGTGGAATTGTTATCAGATGAGATTTTGAAGGAGATGAAGAGAGAATGGGGAGATTCGACAGGGAGTCGCAAGTTGATTAATATAGCATACATGCTTGTTGGAAAACCCAAGTTTAACTGATCATTGGGTCATTTACAAAATACATTCATAATTGTTGAGTTTAGTTATGGATGTGATATTGACTGTTTTATCAATGTATCAGCATAAGAAATAAGAACCTTTCTATCAACAATAAAATGAAATCACAATTTCGGTTCTCTTGATATGATACACTATTGTCAGCTTTTAATTCTTTCACAAGTTAAAACTATTTTTTTAGAATATTGATCTCAAAAGAAGGGTTATAAATGTTATGATCCTATAAATCATAAATTATATATTTCTAGAGATATAACATTTTTTAAAAATGAATCATATTTTAAAATAAATAAAAATGAGATTGATAATCACATTATTATAAATGACTATGCCTTTTCAATGTCTGCTAATTAAATTGTTGAGCAAAGAATTGTAGGAAATGAAGAAGAAAATGGTGACGAAGATGACAGCACTCCTCAAAGTGGAGACGGGGAAGAAGAAAATAAAAATATTAAAGAAGAAAGTGATAATATTGAAGAAGAAACTCCACTAAGGAGATCAACTCGCCCCACTCAACCGTCAACAATGTTACGAGATTTTGTAACCTATGAGGTTCAATATCCTATTTAAAATTATATTTCATATAAAAATATTTCAAAACATCACCATGCATTTCTTATTTCAATTTCAAAAATAGAAGAACCAAGAATTTTCAAAGAAGCCATAAGCCAATCGGTATGGTGCAAGGCTATGAAAGAAGAACTTCAAGTCTTAGAAAAAAAAATAATACATGGACCATTGAACTATTACCAAAAAATAAAAAAACCCGTAAGATGCGAATGGATTTATAAAATAAATACCAAAGCAATGGATCAATAGAAAGGGATAAGGCCAGGCTAGTTGCCAAAGGGTGTACCCAAACATATGGTATTGATTACCAAGAGATCTTTGCTCCGGTAGCAAAGATGAATACCATAAGAATTCTACTTTCGATAGTGGTAAATAATAATTGAAATTTATATCAAATGGATATTAAAAATGCATTTCTTCAACAAACACTTGAGAAAGAGGTTTATATGACTCTACCACCGAGTCATGTAAAAGAAAACAATACTAACATTTTTTGTAGGTTAAAAAATTAATTTATGAACTTAAACAATCTCTAAGAGTATGGTATGGAAAACTATCTCAATATTTAATTTCTTGTAGTTTTAAAGTAACTCAATCTGATACATTATTACTCTCAAAACATGAGAACAATGATATTACCGTTGCCATTGTTTATGTTGATGACATAATTATAACCGAAAATAATTATGAAAAAATTAACAATGTTAAAAAAACACCTAAAAGAAAATTTTGAAATTAAAGACCTTGGTAAACTTAAATATTTTTTAGAAATTGAAATAGCCCATTCAACCAAGAGACTATTTATTTTACAAAGAAAATATACCATCAATCTTCTAAAAGAAACGAGAAAATTAGAATCCAAACCGACCTCAACACCAATAGATAGTAATTGTAAATTAAATTCTGAAGATGGAGAACCGTTGGAAAATATCAACCAATTCCAACGGCTTGTAGGTAAATTAATATACCTAATGGTAACTAGGCCGGATATATCATTTGTGGTAAGCCAAATTAGTAAATTTATGCATTCACCAAGAAAACTACATTTAGATGCTATTGATAGTATTTTGAGATATTTAAAGAAATCACCCGGAAAGGGTACATGGATAAAAAATAATAAATCTAATGAAGTATGTGGTTATTCCGATGCAGATTAGACCGAGAGTTTCGATAAAAAAAAAAAAAAATCAACAACCGGCTATTGTACATTTGCAAGTAGAAACTTAGTCACGTGAAAAAGCAAGAAACAAAATATCGTGACTCGATCAAGTGCGGAAGCAGAATATCATGTCATAGCATCCACCGCAAATGAGCTAACGTGGAGCAAATAATTACCCGAATAATTGAACTTCAAAATTGATAAACCAATGAAGATGTTTTGTGATAACAATGCGGCAAGGCATATTGCTTCGAATGCGGGGTTTTATGAAAAAACAAAGCATATCGAAGTTGATTGTCATTTCATAAGAGAAAAGATGCAAACAAAAGAGATCGAAATTCTTGATGTGAAGAGTCAAGATCAATTAGCCGACATCTTCACTAAGGGTCTCATTCCGATGGCATTTGAAAAAATAACAAGCAAGTTAGGATTAATTGATATTTATAATTATAACTTGAGGAGGAGTGTTGAGAATAATTAAGTAATAGAAAATCCGAACCACAGGGAAATCAACAAACTATATAGCCGTTATATTTTTAATGTTAGAAATTTTACCGTTGATTTGAAATGCTATAAATAGAACATGTAATGTTCATTGTAAGATGTAACAAAATATTCAATATCAATAGAAATTCGTATTCTTATAAAATTTACAGACGTCATGGCAACTCCCTCCGCATGGCCCCTCCCACGGCGAACCCATCCAAACTTCATCACCAACCATGGCTTCTAGCTCCGTCGAACCCTTGTTGCGGCCAACTTCGTTCTCTAATTTAAGCTACTTTATAAAATTTACATTACAATTTCTTTATATTTGCATAGATAGATGAAATACAACTTGGCATATTTCTGTTTATCAAAATATATGGACAAATGAAGCATTTTTCTTTTCCACAAATGAAGTATTTTCATCAGTTTGCACTAAGCCCGCGGTTCTAGTTCTTACTCTTTATAAATGTCTCTATTTGTAAATTTAATCCAAAATTTTTTTGTTCAAATTTTTTTATAAAATAATTATGCAGAAATGATTATTATATCTCATTCTTCAAAGTACCCAAATAAAAAAGAGAGCGAGAGAGAACAATTCAAGTTCAGATATCCTCATTCTACTCACCCCACCCAGCCACTTACAGGGAGGGCTAGCCCAACCCAGCAGCTGGGATTACTGGGCCTGTTCTGGTAGTCTCTTGGGCTTGAATAAAAAAAAGTCGAGTCTAGAGATCAGGCCAGTACATACTGTACCTGGTGAGTGGTGATGCTTACACACAAGCTATGGTGAATTCTGGTAAAGGAGATAGTGTTGAAGTGAATGTACCAATAACAGATTCAGTGCCTACGGGAGAGACGACCCCTGGATCGACTGGGGCCACTTAGCATAAGCAGGTGGCAATTACAAAAGCTATTTGTATAATTTGACGGCTCTTTAGTCATGTAAATCTAAATATATGAATCAAATTGAAGCATGTAAGTTATGAAAATATATTCAATATAATAACTAACTGTTTTATTGAAATTATAATAGGATGCATATTTTCTAGTCTAGTGTTTGTACTTTTAGAACCAAAACTAATAAGATCAGGGCCTTAATTTCATGCTATTTAATTGTGGAGTTGGAGTTTAATACACAGAGATAGTGTATAGGAGATAATGAAGAAAAAAAAAATTAAGGAAATTTTAATGACTCAATGTTTCAGTTCCTTGTCCAGAGTACCTTGTCACATAGTCAAGGCCTATTATACCTACAACTCCCTTGCCACGTTGCATACATTATATCTTCTAATTTGGTACATTTTGAATTGATACTTATGTACGAATACCCAAACTATACTGAAATGTTAATTCATACCACAAGATTCAAATACTTATAAACCAAAGAACCACTCATTAACAAACTACACGGAAAAAATTCAATAAGCCTGGAAAAAACTTCCATTTTCTACATAGCACAGAGTAAATTAGTAATTACCACTCTGTCTTATGATCAAATAGTCCACAAAATAGCAACTGTTGTGAAGTACAATAAGAAGTTCAAGAAAATAAACAAATTCCATCTCTTAACATAGGAGGCCAACTTGGGAAATTGAATACCAATTTGCCGTGTTGTCTGCGTTTGTTTTCTCGTAAAAGAAAGAAATTTTCTTATCGTTTCCAAATTTGCCGGGGAACAAATATTAAGAATAGCTAATACTGTCCAGATGAAGAAAGACATTGAAATAGCAGAAACGATGCACTTGGTGGCAGTTTTACCATTCCCCATTACGACTGATACGGCAATGACAAAAGCTAATTCCATAGTGAATAGAGATATCCACAGGAAAATTAAAGAGAGAGAGAAGCTAATCCAAGAGCCCCTCTTACTAACCGCCTTTGAAACCACGAGCAGAATTGTTGCAGACAGAGAGGCTGACATGGCAATTGTGTCGAGTACGAGGAAGATGCTGTACTGCCTTGTTTGACGCAGGTTTGCTATTCCATCGCTATTGTATGATCCCGGCACGTTGAAAGCAGCAGAGAATGCAATTGTAGCGATTAAAACGGAAACAATTATCAGGTTATCGGAAACTCTGTCAATCCATTTTGTTGTTTCGTCTTTCCAGTTCTTTATTACTTTGTCTTGTCTCTCGGGACTAAAAGTGGCTCCATAAGCAGACAATGTAGCTACCGCACCGGCCTGTTCAGACAAAATTTAGGACTAAGAACTGATGCATTCTAATACTTAATCATATTATGGTGTTAATTTTCTGAATAAATATAACATATTGGAGATTTTACCATGAGGAAAAAGCTGTCTAATGAAGCTGCATGATCCAGAGCCGTCTTGCCTTCATTATTCATTAGCGTCGTGTCTGCTTCGGATACTTTAAGTAAATGTAAAATTACCTCTGTAAAGCCATTCATAGAAGCATAGTGCAAGGGTGTATTTCCTTCGTTATCCCTCTCGTTAACCAACTTTTTCAAATCAGGTTTCCTTGAAACAAGATTAATTATGGAGATTATATTTTTCAAATCACGACCATTAAGATTAATTTCTTTACCACCATGTTGAGCCGCAATATGCAGGAAATTCCGACCTTGGTTGTCACAAAGCTCAAATGAGTCTGGACAAAGATCTATCATACAAGAAATGGCAGAACAATTGCACATTCGTGCCGCAACATGTAAAGGTGATGATCCTTCGTGATCTCGAATGTAAACAGCTAAAGGCACTCTATCCAAAATAGTTTTCACTATAGTGATATCTCCACTGGATGCGGCGTAGTGAACCGGAGTGCTTCCTGATGCATCCCTTTTGTTAGCTAATTCAGCCTTCCAATCCAGCAGCATGGATGTTATTTCTGGCAATTACATTAAAAAATTTGAGTCTTTTTTATACCAATTTCCAAAAAATAATTAGATATTAAGCGGAAGAGTAATGTTCTTACCTTGACTTTGTAGGACAGCAGCATGCAAAGCATTTTGTTGGTTTGGCCCAAGAGCGGATGAGTGCGAGTATTGTGTCAATATTTGTACAATACCAACAGAATTTCTAACCACAGCAAGATACAATGGAGACATTGAAGTATTATTTAATTCAACAGACAGTGCAGGAGCCACTGTCATGAGTGCTTGCAACACATCTTCATGACCATGTTGAGCTGCCTCATGTAGAACCGTATCTCCTTCAATGCTTCTTTTTGTGAGGACTTGATATGCCCCAATACCGGACTCTTGAGCTAGATATACAACAAGTGAGACCATGCGGCGGTTTCCTGCTCTTGCAGCCAGGTGCAATGGTGTCTCTTGCATGGAATTTTGAGATACCAAAAGTGTATTGTCTCTCTCGATAATTTTTTCAACAAGTTCTAGATGGCCTTGTTCTGCAGCTATGTGGAGCACCGTATTCTTTTCAGCTGTTACCTCTTGAAGCGTACATAAACCATCACCATGTCCCCAGTGCTTATTTGTCCTCTTACTCTCGTGACTATCTTCTAAACAAAGCTTCACCTCTTTTGGATCTGTAGTTGATCGATCAGCAAAATATGAGAGAATTAAATTAACCCCATGATTAAGGAAATTATAACAAAATATGAGAAATTACGTACCATGACTAGCAGTACATGTTATCTCCTCTTTGAACCCGAGCAATTCCATAACACGATTTATAGATCCAGATTGCGTAGCTCGGTATAGATCGGGGCACATAGCCTGTCGTCGACTTCCTTCGTCTGAAGGAAGATCAGCTTCAGCACTTACATGATCGACCGGTGGCTGGAGCAGGGCTGCCAATCGTCGGTCTCCCTCTGCTAGAAGCAAGGCTGCATAAAGCTTCTCATCTTTCAAATCATTTGCTTTCCACAGTGCACTGTTTAAATTAATTGACATGTTGCTACAACTTTAATTTCCCAACACCAAGAATGAAAATTGGCCAAATTTCTGTTCCCCCAAAAAGAAGGCCAACATAGATGCTGTTATACTCTTCTATATAGATTATGGGATTATTACATATATGTCCCTTAATTTATCCTATGTTTACATAGACGTTGGATTAAAAACAATATATGGTACAATTTAACCCTCAAAAATATGTTATTACATAATAAAAAAATTAGATTCTTTTTCTTTGTCCATTTTACCGTAAACACCTTTTATTTTAAGTATGAATTTAACTGGAGAGTGTGAAGTGTGAACACTAAAAGGGGAAAGCCACATTTTACATTATCAATTTTTTTTGAGTAAAACAAGAGGTAACCTCATTCTATTATTTAATATTCACAATAACTATTTAATATTTATAAAAAATTTCTTTATTCGAATGTCAAACATGCAACTTCTCACGTGAAAGATATTATCTGTCACTAGATCATAAAGCCTGGTCTTTCCTATAATTTTTTAATACAAAACCCAAGCAGTTTGGACTAAGTACTAATTCTTCCTCTTTACAAGTACCTTGGACTACAATTGATTTATTGGTGGACCAAATTATTTCATCCCCTTGTGTGGCTTCAATTAAAAGCCGAAATAAAATGTGCTTTAGCCAAAAACAAAACAGAATAGATCCCTGACCTGACGTTCACAATTGCTTTCTTGAATGGCTTTTCATTGTCTCATTAAATGCTAAACGCACGCTACGTATAACTTTTTACATTTCTCAGCAGACAGGATTCACCGTGGTGCACCAACAAACACATGTTATGTATTTGTTGCACAGAGACTAAACCACGAATTGTAATTTTCAGAGATATTTAAATAACATTTTCAATTTTTGTTGAAAAGGATGTTTTAAAGAATTAACTTGTCGATAATGTATTGCAAAAGCACAACGAATCAGTTGCACATGCCGGTAAGCATGACAAAGAATACGGCACGTCTTGTAAAGAAATTTTTTAATTTTTGTTGAATAAAATTGTTAATAGTGTATTGCAATAGCACGATGTGTCAGGTAGACGTGCTGACAAGCACAACAAAGAATACAACACGTTTATAACACGCTCCGTGTCAAGACGTGTATGTGCCGTATTGTGTTCTAATTTTTCTAAATCGACAAGTTTAAACACGGCACGTCTACACACAAATACAACACGTCATGTATAAGTTATAGTGGGGTGAGTCTAGACACTTATATGATACGGCACATTTTAAAAAAAATTATCAATTTTGTTACTCCTTAGAACTATTTTCTCAAATTTTACCAAAACAAAAAAACCACAAAACATTAAAAAAATACAAAAGTTTACAAAAGAAACTGTAATTTAATTTAATTTATTTTCATTTTTTGGGTCAATTATACATATTTTTTGACATTAGCACATAATTTTAAAATAACAATTTATCAAGATCTTAAAAAAAACCCCACAATATGTTTAAGAACTGGCACGTCTACCCAAATCATGTTGTATCATTAAATATCTTGTTTTCATTTTCAAAACTGTGCACAACAGGGCAAATATAAAAAATTTAATGTGTCGACACAACACGACTTCTTTCCAACTACACCAAAATACAATATGCTGAAACACAACACGGTATGGTGGCAATGAATACCAGAACATGAAATTATTCTGAGCAAATAGGAAAGGTCATTGGCAAAACGACACTGAACACGCTCTGCGCTATTGTAGCATGTTATAACTTTTGTGGAAAAGTGACTAGAATTTCGGTACAAATTTAGGAAAAACAAATCTAATTTATTGAGGAGGGTCGGGCTTTGCACCTTAAAAACAGTCAGATTTGGCAGTCAGCAGCAAACATGATGTTGACTGGGAATCCCATGTATAAGCCCATTTATAGCCAGGCGTGGTTCAGCTTGAATCATCAAAATAGATCTAAAATTATTGACAAAATAGTAGTGCACCTAGTCTACTCAAAATATCTAATATAACATTTGTATCTTTACCGTACATTTTCTTGCCCCCCTAACTTCAACCTTTGAAATTTTCTTTTAGGAAATAAAAAATTAAAGTTTTAGCAACCATACTTATTGATTTTTTCTCCAAATTATTAGAGCGTGTTCAGCTGCTTCACTATTTTTATAGAAAAAAAAATTCAGTTCAATTGAATTTTTTTTTCCACATGAACAGTAATTTTTAGTTGAATTTTTGTATCCATGCACATTCTCAATGACTCGCCGAACAAACTCTTAAGGACTTAATATTTCATCCCCTCATCACAACAGATCCATATCCTCTCATATACCTGACTCAAGCAAATTGAAAAGGACAGCCTAATTTATTCTCAGCCACCCTATTGGGGATAGCATATGGTCAGTATTATTTGTGCATTGAGATTCGTGTCAAGTTAAAAAAAAACGATTGTGGACCATCCGTTGCAAGTTATAAGAACAATTGTGCATGATACTCCTTGTGTGTTTTTAATTTGTTTACGTCTATATGTTTTATCTGACACTCGTGATCTACTCTTATATAACAACTAGTTTATAACTCTTTTAATTTAATAAAATTGTCCACAGACTTTTAACCAAAAAAATCAACAAATAAATGGGCCCTTGTAGTCTCATTGCCCGCTGATGCTAAACGCTACTTTTCTTTTTTTCTCAGCACAAAATTCACTATGGCGTACCAACAAAAAAATGTCTGCACGGCAGATTATGTACACGTTAAACGGTGACAGATATACCAACTAATTCTAGCAGTGTTTTATTTTTGTTTCATTTTTGGTTGAGAAGGTTATTCTAGAGAAACAACTTGTCCAAAAAATGGAATTAATCAAATCAATAAAAAAAAGTGATATGAAAAGCTATAGGAAAGGCGGTAGCAATTCTGAGCGTCTTTGAGCGATTGTTTAGATTATGTAATAAAGAGAGTGAAAAAAAAATCATTTGTAGGATGCATTATAACACAACACAATACGAAAGCTCAATACAGTTCAAGTACGATACGACATACATGTCGACCACGTGATATGATACACTTATTATAGCGTGACTATTCACATTCCATGATTATTTTTTATAATTTTAATCACCGACAAATGCGTCATTTCACCAACAAGTGCTTTGATTATTTTTGGATTCGGTAACAAATTTTATTTTCTAAAAAATTATTCATTTGTGGACCAACTCCATCCCTTGTGTGGTGTGTGGCTACTGGCTGGCTGAGTGAATTCGTCTTTAAAAGACCTGGACCCCTCAAATAACATTGGGCCTCTGTGCTATATCCCAGAATAGACACCGAACACGTCGGTCCGTGCTGAGTGTGAGAGAGGTCTCATCCATAACACATCCTTAACCCATAAGAAAATAGAATAGGTGCGTGAGGCACGCTCATTATTGCTGTCTTGAATCCGCTGTCATTGTCTAATATAATTGACTATTTGACTTGTGAACGCTACATTTTCTTTTGTCAGTGCACTGGTTTCCACCGTGGCCCACCAAGAAATATCTGTACAGCGGTTATATGTTTTATTGAAAATTTTCAATTTCTATTGAAAAAGACATTAGGCTACTGGAAAAGCGATTTGCGGCGGGATTGTTCAGATTAGACAAAATTCAACCAAAAATCTTTAAAAAAAAATAAGATAATCAATAGTTAGTACTAATGGATCATAACAGATGTACTGGCCTCAATGGGACCTGAAAAAGAAATCTTTTGAGTTAATAAATCTCGATCATCCGATTTGTTTTAAGATTTGTGCAAATTAGATTCGCACTAATATTGAAAAGCTCCATATGTCATAGGCAGGAGCCCGATTAGCTCCCTTTAAAATCAAACGGTTGAGATTCATTAACTCAAAATATATTTTTTTGAGTTAATGCTGAGGACACGCATTCATGGGAGCCGGAATCCTCTCTACGGTCTTTTATGATAATCTTAAATTTTTTAATATTAATTTTAGAATAGTATTATCTATGTTATTTTAATTTAGATGACGCCTCAAACAATACTAATTTTCAAAATTAACAAAGAGTAATCTTTTGGAATTATACAGATAGAGATAGGTCATACTATTTGTTAAGTAATTGTAAAAATTTATGTAACACTTTTCAGATAATTTGCTAACACTACTACAATAACATTAACTATACACGTCATAACATAAACATATGCGATAAAAATTCAAATTAACAGTGGGTAAAGGGTGGAGGTGCTCATGCGAAAATGAGCTCAACTATTAAAATTGTCATATTTGCTTCAAACGACGAATCAAACCCATTAAAACTGATATACTTCACTAGTAATACGTGTACATGCAAAATTTTGAATTTTTCGATTCATTTAGTACAAAGTCAAGCGGTAAAAAATAATAAAAAAATGCATTAAAATAACTTGTAAAATAACTCATAAAACTTTATTTTGTTGACTGTTTGACTTTGTACTAAATTCAAACCTTTCATAATTTTACATGTACACACATCACTCATGAAGTTGATCTATTTTAACGGTTTGAATTAATCATATCTGATAAAAAAAATTTAAGTTGTACTTATCAAATCTTCTTAATGAGCACATCACACATCTGTGATGTAGTAAACACGCTGTAATTAACTAAATATTTTAAAGATTTCAGTCGGAAAGTGTGAAAAATTAAACGTGAAGAATGCGTCCATTCACTTGAACAAAATCCATGCACTTTGGACTAAGTATCATTTTTTCTCTTTACAAGTACCTTAGGCTAAAATAGATTCATTAGTGGACTACATTAATTCATCCTTCATCAAAAAAAAAAAATTCATCCACTTTGTGTGGCTCAAGTTAAAACCAAAACAGAATAGGTTCCCAGAGTCCGTGGAGCTCATTATTGCTTTCTTCAATGTGGTATTATTGTCTCATTGATGTGTGAACGCAACTTTCCTTCTTCAGACGAAATGATTCACTGTGGCGTACCAACAACGGAATGTCTGTACAGCATGTCATGTATTTGTTGCAATTTCGGGGATGTTTTAGATAAATCAACCTGTTGATGACTGATGAGAAGAGAAGAACATGCATGGAATTATTGTGAGGGAAAGGCACTAGCGATTTGGAGCGATTCAGAGGGAATGTTCAGATTAGGCAAGAAAGTCCAGTGAAGAAAGAACTATTCGTAGCATATGGTCATGATCTAATTTATAGTATGACACATGATATCTGCTGAGAATCACATATTCCGTTGAACCCATTTATAGCGAAACGTGGTTACGCTTGGACCATAGTGTAGTGCACCTAGTCTAGTCTAATCAAAATGGTATAGTGCACCGAGTCTAGACAAAATTGATAAAAATCTACTGAGAAAAATAGTATAGTACACCTAGCCAGGCTAGTCAAAACTGTTGACAGTCTAATCAATTTCTTTTTTTCTTTTTTTGATGAAAAGCCCTTAGCCACTAATCAATTTCTGAACCCTACTTCCATCTTTCTCTGCAGACAAGATTCTCTGTGGCGCACAAATAAAGTTCTGTCTGCAGAGCGGGCTATATATGTACATGTTGAAGGGACAAATTTGGGTCCGATGCCCATCGGACTCAAATTTGGATCCGATGGGTTCCACAACCGTCCGATCTACTTTAGGATCCGTGTGCACATAAATTAAAATAATTGTGTATGGATATTAAAGCAATTCGTACATATTTTAAAGCGAATCGGACGGCTCTGGAGCTCATCGAATTCAATTTGAGTCCGATGGGCATCGGACCCAAGCTCCACTCCATGTTGAACGGTGATGGAGATAACCCGACGGCAATTCTGGCAATTTTTTAAAGGAAATTTTTAATTTTTTTTTTGTTGAAAAGGCCGTTTTAGAGAAACAACTTGTTGAGAAAACGGAATCATTATGACCAATAGTAAAAGTGATATGAAAAGCGAGTAGGAAAGACGATAGCACTTCTGAACGACTTCGAACGATTGTTTAAATTATACAAAATAGAAAGTTAAAAATATCCAATTGGAGGATATAAAAAACCATGCATTATGGCACAATATGGTTTTGACATAACATGGCACGAAAGCACGAACAGTTCAAGTACAATACGATATGTAAATCCGTCTATTTACGTTCTCAATTATTTTTTAGCAAATTTAAGCAGTTTGGATCAGGTAATAGTTTTTCTCTTTACAAGTACTTTTTTATATATAATTTTTCAATGGCTTCGTTAAAAAAAGTGTTCTAAATAGTTAGTTATAACTCCGCTATAATTTCGTTAAAAACAATGTACTAAAAAAACTACGCTATGAGATAAAATTGCGCTATTTCAGTTACGACTGTTATAATAGTAATAACTTACTACTTTTACCGCTACGCGTTATTGCTACCGCTATACTAAATGGGCTTCTGTACTTTTGTTCATATTTCTGATACTACATGATTTGTTATAATAAGTATGCTAAACCAAACTATATGTTTTTGTTTCTATTTGTAATTTAGTCTCTCAATTTATATCGGAAAATATTCAAATATTAATTCTTTCTTTTGTTTTCTCTTCGTTTAGTATTCACCTGTAAAAGTATCGCCGTTTGTTTCATTGAAATATTATTTCGATTATTATAATATATAAAATATTCAAATAGGTATACTAACTTTATTTTACTGATAAAATTAATTGCTCTTCGCCTATTATAATTTGTAATACTATTAAAAATATGAACTATTAAATAATGTTATCTTGTATATCTTTTTTTTTCCTTCAATCATGATTGAAAAAAAATATCGACTTAGATCAGTTATCATTTAGTTATTACCCCCAATTCTCTAATATTGATTATGTTGATAATTAAGAAATATAGACGAAAAATTTTCAAAATTTAAAAAACGCTATATATGAAGGTTTCTGCTATAGCTGCGTTATTCACTATAGTTTTATTTTTTGTTTTCCCGCTACTCTGCTATAATCGCTATTTATAACCTTGATTAAAAATAATCATTAGTATGTGTTTTTTTACATTTTTGTATAAGTATTGTTATTAATTCCAACATTATTTGTGTATATGTACATAGTGAATAATAATTCGGTGTTCTATTTTTTTGTTGGATTGATATTACAAAAGAGAAATACAAAATGTTATAAAAGAAAATTTTAACATAACGTAAAGATTAAAATAAAAGTACAAAATGTGGTAATCTAACTATAATTGTCTTCCAAATACATTATGTATAAATTAATTCATCCCTTATGTGGCTTCAATTCAAAGAAAAGCAAAATAAAGTCTCTGCAGCTCATTATTGCTTTCATAAATGAGCTCTCATAGTCTGATTTACTACTGATGCTAAAGCTACTTCTCTCTTTCTCAGCACAGGATTCACTGTGGCACACCAACAAAGAAATATTTGCACAGTGGAACATGTAAACGTTAGAGGAAAATTCACGTATACCTCTCAAAAACTTCAAAATTACATATTTCTTCCTTTAAAGTTTAAAATTATGTCTTTCTCTCTCAAAATTTCAAAAACTCATAAATTTATTCATTTTATTATCTTTTATATTAAAACTCATTCTAAATTTATCAAATACCCATTTTACCCTTTATTAGAAGTATGTAATTTCCATCGACTCAAACTTGAATATGAACAGTTCCTCTCCCGTCCGAATTGCCATGCATAGATCTTAATGCGGTACACGCTGATCAAAATTACTTTAAGATTCGTGCACGTTAGATCAACACAAATATTGAAGCGATGCGCGCAAATCTTAATGCGATGCGCTCAGATCAAATGATAGAGGAACCCTTCAGATTCAAATTCGAATCTGATGGGCTTTATATGCTTTTAATAAAGAGCCAAATGGGTATTTTAAAAATTTAGAATGAGTTTTATTATAAAAAAAATTTAGAGGGGGGAAAATGTAATTTCAAACTTTAGAGAGAGAAATACGTAATTTTGAAGTTTTTGAGGGGTATACATGAAATCCCCCCTAAACGTTAAACAGTAACGAAGATACCAACGGTAATTCTAGCAATGTTTTAAGAAAATTTTCAATTTTTGTTGAAAATATCGTTCTAGAGAAATAACTTGTTGAGAAAATGAGTTCATTCTAACCATTAGAAAAGGTGATATGAAAAGCTATAGAAAAAGCGATAGCGATTTTAAATGATTCTAGCGATTGTTTGGATTAGGCAAAAAAGAAAGTGAAAATGACTCAATTATAGGATGTAAAAAGAACACAATCTGATTGGATGCATTATGACACAACATGGTACGAAAGAGTTCAATTGACCTCACTTGATGTATGTCAATCCGTCTCTGGACATACCACGCCTCTTACAGACGTTTACATTCTATATATGATAATTTTTTTCATAATTTTAATCGCCCATAAATTCGTCCTTTCACCTTTCTCAATTATTTTTGAACAAATCTAAGAAGCTTGAATTAGGTAATAATTTTTCTCGTTTAAAGTTCCTTTAGACTAAAAAAAAATGATTAATTTGAGGTAGGCTAAAGTAATCCATCCCCTTGTGTAGTTGTGTAGCTTTAGTTAAAATCAATACATAATAGGTCCGTGATGCTCATTAGTGCTTTTTTAGGTGGGCTCTCAATTCTCATTGTTTCATTGAAATATTGAATCCTCGACACTACTACATTTCTTAAAACACAGGATTCACTGTGGCGCACCAATAAAGAAATGTATGTACAGCGGGTTACGTATTTGTTGCATGGAGACAGATGTATAGTGACAAATCAATTATTCGGGTTCAGTTCGGTAAGGTCAAAAATTCATGATTCGGATATAATTCAGAAATGATTTTGTATTATTTGAATCAGAGATCTTAGTTCTGTAAGGGAGCAAAAACAAAAAAATAACTAAAAAATAAAATTCTGAGAAAATTCTGGGAAAATTCGAGAATTATTCGGTCAAAATTCGGACAAATGAATAATTCAACATTCGGTTCGGCATCACCAAAACACTGAATAATTCACGAATAATTTGAGAATTATTCACGAATTTTGTCGCTATGGACAGATACATGGCAATCATTTAGAGGAAATAAATCTGCTTTGATTCCAAAGAATTACAAGACCCTGCAATTCCCAATCTAATAATTCATCAATTTTGAGATTCATGCATCTAAACTTGTTTTTGAGATTCGTGCATGAAAAGAAATGAATAATTGAATTGAAAATTGTAGCGTGATTCTTTAGCAAATTTTGAGATTCGTACATCTAAACTTTCTAATTTTCTCATTTCGAGGATGTTTGAAGAAAATCTTCAATTTATGTTGAAAATGATGTTTGAGAGAAACTTGTTGAGAACATGGAATTACTCTTGATGGATATTGGAGATAATAGAGAAAGCAATATGAAAGCGATTGGAAAAACGGCTCCGATGAATCTGTGCCATTGTAGCATGATATAACTTTTGGGTCCACCATTACATCTAGAGAAAGAAAAAATTGAAAGCGAAGATTTAAAAAAAAAAATTCAGTTTTTCGGTTTAAATGAATTGAATTGGTTTGTTTTTTTCATCTAATTCGGTTTTAAAATTTTAAAATCAATTGGACCGAATCGACGGGTTTACTCTAATGAATTAACGAGTTTATTTCTACGCTTTCCATTCGAATTTTTTTATAGATCATAATTAGAAAAATTAATTTAAAAAACTAATATAATTACTTAGATTTTTACAATAATTATAAAAATTGAGTTGTCAAATCAGTCTGAATTTTTTTTTTTTTTTTTTACACATTCTCATTACAGAAAATTCAGAAGTGACTACGGACCGAATTTTCAACTCAGTCAAAAATGGATACAGAGCGAGTTTCCACTCGGTCTAAAGTGAAAAATGGATGCTTTTGCTCCGTACTTTGTATTATTTGTTTTAGGAATTTAAAGATTTAAATATGATTTGATATGTGGCTATGCTGGCTTCGTGATCAGAGAATTTTTATTCATTGCATCTTTTCTGACATATGGTCGATTCGTACTTTCGTAGATATCAGTAGCAGATAGATGTTGAAAATGGATTGGATCTAAATTTTGGTGTTTTGGCGGTTAGGTTTCAGCGGTTATATATATATATATAAGAACTATGGTGCTCTGAGTTCACCAAATTTCTTGTAAATTTAATTCTAAAATATATCAAATTAACTTTAAACGATGAATTCAAACTGTTGAAATCCTTCTATCTAATGAGTGATGCGTCTACATATGAAAATTTTAAAATTTCGAATTAATTTGATATAGAGTCAAATGGTCAAAAATTTAAGGTTTATAAATAATTTTAATGCATTCATTTTTTGCCCTCCTTTGACCACTTGACTCTATATCAAATTAATTCGAAACTTTAAAATTTTCACATGTAGACGCATCAATCGTTAGGTAGAAGAATTTTTACTCGTTTGGATTCATCATTTAAAGTCAATTCGATATACTTTAGAGTCAAGTTTACAAGAGGCTTTGTGAACTTAGGAGCACCCTAGTTCTACTATATATATATATATATATATATATATAGTATTAAATTCTTTGTACTCTTAACTCTAAAACTTATCGGATTAATTTCAAATGACAAATTTAAACTGTTGAAGTATTTCTATCTTACGAGTGATACGTCTACATGTGAAAATTTTAAAAGTTTGAATTAATTTAGTATAAAGTCAAGTAGTCAAATGAGAATGTTTATAAATTAATTTTAATGCATTCATTTTTTGGAAGACTTTACCACTTGACTTTATACTAAATAAATTCGAAAGATTAAAATTTTCACATGTAGATACATCATTAGTAAGGTAGAAAGATTTTAACAGTTTGAATTCGTCGTTAAAAGTTAAACCGATAGATTTTAAAAGTAAGAGTACAAAGAAATTTGGTACTCCCAAGAACATCCTAGTTCTACTCACTATAAATATATTCTCAAAAGAGAAAAAGAAACAAACAAAGAGGGTTCGGATTCCTATGGATTAGGTAATATTTTTTATTTTACAAGTACCATTAGACTTAAAAAAGTATTCATTTGTGGACCAAATTAATTCATCTCCTTGTGTGGCTACTGCTGCGAACATGTATCCTCTGCATAAACTCTTTTCAATCTTTTGAGTTAATACATCTTAACTATGAGTGTTTAAATAATTCAGTTTATTTGGTTTTAAACCGAATTATAAAATTTCAGTTTAAATAGTTTGGTTCAGTTCATTTTATGAAATAGTTCGGCTTAAATAGTTCGGTTCGGTTTTGAATTCTCAAAACTAAATAAACCCAACTGACCGATTTTATTAATAGTTTGAGACTTCGTTTATTATTTTTGTTCATTTTCGGTTTTGAATCTATGTGTTTTGATTTTTTGAGATTGAATTCCTCTATTCGGTTCAACTGAACACACTATTTATTATCGGTTCAACCAAACTATTTATTTATTCCTCTATTCGGTTCAACCGGACAAGCTGAAGTTTAAATCAGTTTAATTGGTTCGGTTTTAATTCGATTTGCTATTTTAGTTCGGTTGGTTCGGTTGGATTTTTAGAAACCGAATTTTTTTTTGGTTTGTCAGTTTAATTGGTTCGGTTTTAATTCGGTTTGCTATTTTAGTTCGGTCAGTTCGGTTTGATTTTAAAAAACCAAAAAAAATTTGATTTAATTATTTTAGTTCGGTTTAAACTAAACTGACCAATTGAACACTCCCAATTTTAACCGTCTGATTTTAAATAGAGTCAATACGGCCGCGCTTGTTTACGTTGCAGTCATGACCATTCACATTTCATAATCATTTTTAATAATTTTAATAACCGACAATTGTGTCTTTTGGCATTCTCTTCAATGATTTCTTAGTTTGGATTAGGTAATATTTTTTCTTCTAGAAGTACCTTTAGACTTAAAAAACTCTTCATAATTTGTGGACCAAATTAATTCAACCCCTTGTGTGGCTACTGGCTACCGCGTCTGCTGAGCGAGGTTTCATCACATGCTTATCCAATAGCAAATTACCTACGGTGTTTCACTAAAAAAATAAAAACCAATTACAAATTAAATCCGCTGTCATTGTACGTGACTGACGCTCATTATTGCTATTTTTGAATCCGCTGTCATTGTCTCAAATCTCAATGACTATTTGACTCGTGAACGATACCTTTTCCTTTTCGTGGACAGGTTTCACCAAAGCCCACCAACACAGAAATGTCTATATAAGACATGTACATGTGAGACAGATGGGTATCATCAACTAATTAATCTACATGCAATCAATTAATTAGATTTTTACTGATAATTTTTTTTATTTTTGTTAAAATTTAATGCATATACTAATAATTTATTAAAATTAATTAATTTAACTCATTAAACTTATTAAATAATTTTTTTTTAATTAATAACGTTTTACAAAATTGTTATTTAGAAAAAATCCAAATGAAACAAGACAAAACATGTAATAGACTAAATGAGCTGTAAGTCGATATTCAATTATCAGTTGAGAATGTTCAGATCTAGCTGGTTGCATAGTATATATCTGCATTTGATTTGTCATGAATTATGCAATTTCGTGTGAAGCAAACCAATAGTCAAAGAGCAGTGGTGTTAAGAAGCAGAATTTTAGCAGTAGTCATTCATAAGGCGTGTTTGGTTGTGAAGTAAGAGGTGAAGTTACTAATACAAAAAAGTCAATCACAAACGGCTCATTACACATGATTCTGAGAAGCTTTTAGAAAATTAGTGTGTAAAGTAAGATGGCGGTAGTCCGAAAATAAGCTTCAATATACATATAAAAATTGTATAAGAGTTCGCAACTGTGCTTAACCATGACTGTGTATAAATGTTTCGAATCGTACATGGTTACTTAATAAACAACCATGTATAAATGTTAGAGCTCATATATACATGGTTGGTTCTATTTAATTAACGATAAATGGTTGAAGTTCTTTTTCGCACACGTGCCGTGTTAATATTAGATTATTTTACGGTGCACACTTGGGTAGCTAAATATTAAAAATCCTATAGTGGTAATTAATAAATATTTCAAAGTTTTCAATTCGAAAGTGTGAAAAGTTAAAAGGGACAAGTGCGTCCTTTCACTTTCTCTCAATTAGTTTTTGAACAAAATTCCATGCAGTTTGGACTATGTAGCAATTTTTCTCTTTACAATTACTAGGACTAAAATTGATTCATTTTAAATCACAAAAAAAAAAAATTGATTCATTTGTGTCCACATTAATTCATCCCCTTGCGTGGCTCAAGTATCAAGTTAAAACCAAAACAGCATAGGCCCGTACGTGACTCCGTGTTGCTCATTATTGCAATCTTAAATGTGCCCTTATTGTCTCATCTCATTGACTTCTGAACATTACTTCCCTCTATTAATTTCAGCCGAGAGGATTCACTGTGGCGAACCCAACAAAGCGAAGTCTGTAAAGCGGGTCATGTATTTGTTGCACGAAACAAAGATACGGATGGCAAATTGGCAATAGGATTCTGAGCGGCTCTGGCTCAGAATCACATGTTGAGTCCATTTAAAGCGAAACGTGGTTCATTTTTTTTTTTTTTTTTTGTAGAGTAGCAAACATGATATCTGCTCAGAACCGTAGTGTAATGCACCTAGTCTAGTCCAGTCTTAATGAAAATAGTATACTGCACATGTGATTTCTATAGAACTAAAAAATCTGAATCAACTAATTTCTTCATATTTTCCTCAGCCGTCCAAGCTTCCACCTTTGTGCCAAATTTAAAAATCCATAGAACTAAAAAAATCTGAATCAACTAACTTGTTCAATCTTGTTATTATGTTACAAATGGTGGGGTTGGTCCACATCCACATATCATTTTAGTGGTGGCATCTTTCAGTGAACTGGAGAACTTGATGCGCTATACTAGCTGTAAGTGGACGCTGGACGGTTGGAGGCGCTAGTTGTAAGTGTTTGCATATGATTTGTGAATCCTGCGACATAATTAATGTGAAACCAGCCAAAACTACAAATAGAGTAATGGCCGTCCATTGAAGATTAAAGATTCGCGGACACGTGGTTGAGTAATGGCGCATCTTCTGAGATAGATATGTAATACGTAATGTGACGTGACAAAAATATTATAATTTGATCAAATAATGTGACGTGACGTGATTAATTTTTTTTTTCACGTAACTTGACATAACGTGACTAAAATAGTGGTGGATGGTCAAATGACGCATAGTCACGTTGGAATCATACGTGACGTGTTGTGACGTAAATTAATCAGGTTAATTTTTTTATATTTTAATTTAAATTGTTGAAAATTAAAAAAAAATGAAAATTGTAAAATAAGTAAATAATATTGCAAATATTATATTTTTTAGAAAAGACACATCTGACATTACTTTAAAAATTTCAATTACAAACATTCATTCAATTAAATTAGAAAAAATAAAAATCAATACTACATGTACCGTATCACATAATTTACACTAAAAGAAAATTCTGAATACTCTATATACATACCAAAAAAGTTGGATACTCTATGTTTCATACGGTGATGTATAATTTTCGCTCGAATGCGATCACGTCACGTAATTGACACACATGACGTGACATGACGCGATATTCCGTGACGTGACTAGTCACACCATGATAAATTTCCTTTTCTACTCTGAGATATCTCATATTTTGTGTGTCCAACGTGTTCGATGTCTATTGGGGATAGTGCGGGGTGAGTATTATTTGTGTTTTGAGATCCATGCAAAATGTATTTGAACGGTTGAGATTTTTTTGAAAATGGAATTTTGATTTAGTGGCAAATTTAACAATACTTTTTGTCGGAGGCCTTATATTTGAAATTTAGAAAAATAATTTTTAGTTTATTAATATTAAATAGTTAAATAATTTAATCTCTAATTTTTACTAAAATAATATTAATTTTTATTTAGAAGACACCACATATATACTACTGATATGATCTGACATTTCGGCTCATTCACCCACTAGAATCGATGAACAAAGCATTTCATCATGGGTAAAGGGGAGCAGCTTGGGTCCGATGTCCATCAGACTCAACTGGGTCCGATATTTATCGGACTCAAACTGGGTTCGATAGATTCCATCACCGTCTAATTTGTTTTAAGATCCGTGCGCACTGTTTCAATATCCGTACGCGTTTATTTTATTATACATGCACACGGATCTTAAAGTAAATCGGACGGTAATTTGAGTTCGATGGGCATCGGAACCAAGCTCATCCCTGGGTAAAGATGTATTTTAATTTTGTGCAACACATTTTGTAAACAAGAAATGAAAATGTATAAAACTAATGCATTACATAAAGTCAAAATAACTTTGATAATTTCTTTACCTAACATTGAAAGGCTGAAATTTTTTGGGGCTCAACTAATTATGACATTATTTGGAATTTATTATTAAATAAAATTTATTAGTTCGATTTAGCAAAGAAAATATAGCATCATGTATTTGATTGGCTTCTACGTTGTTGGGTGAGGGATACATTTTCTCGTTATCATTATTAATATAATTTGTGTTAATTTACAATAATAGGAAAAAAAAATATGATAATTATTTTCTAGGCTTGAAGGAACTAGTCACTTTTTTTCTTTTACCGAACTAAATAAGTAAGCAGGGATTCATTGTTTTCTCAAACTAATTAAGTTCGTTATCAAGTTAATTATGTCACATTTTGTAACAAAATTAATATCCCTAACCGTTATTACTAGATAAAATTTAGAATTATGTAAATATATAATTAAGGATTATAGACTTACGCCTAAAATTGTTGGAACAATTAAAAAAAATTCAGTTAGCCTCATATAAAATAAAATAAATATTGAATTTTTTTTGCTAGAGGGTCATGATACACTGTCTTTTAAGCAGTGTAGTAAAATTTGGTCTATTCGGCCGAATATTCAATCGAATATTCCTATTCGGTGCAATACGAATAGAAAATCTATATTCAGTCCGAATATGAAGTTTAGAGCAAGTTAATAATGATAAAATACTGGTTTAAAGTATATTAACAGTGATAAAAATATCTGTTAGAGTATATTAATAGTGAGTCATACAACATATTACCGTATACTTGTTTATATATATGAATTCTCATTTAAAATCCGCATATATAAATCCGAATAAAAATTCGGATATGCGGCCGCATACCGTGTGTGTATATATATATATATGCGGTATGCAGTGGCCTTCCGCATACCAAATGAGAACCGAATTTGAAAATATTGCTTTTAAGTGTATTACGTGTTAATGTTTAAGACATGTAATATCAATATCATGATATATAATAAGATATTGTCATTTAAATGACAACATTGAGAATTACTAACGATAGCTCATGACAATGTATTGGGCTTGGTAAGCAACAGCGCAATAAATAGAGCAAATTTGATGTGAGTAAATAACCAATGGTTACGCATATTGGGCCATTGATGAAATAAACTAACGGACCTCATTGCTATTAATTGGGCCATTGATTGCCATAAAAGAAAGGAACTCACCATTAGGCTAAACTGGACCTACGTACGTACATAGAATATCAAATTAAATAGGAAATGATTAATTTTGTTTGAAAATTATATACTTGTTTGGACTTTGGACTACAATTCATATATTTCTTCATCACACAGCATATTGGAAAAAATGAATTTAATTATAATAATTTTGAATATTGTATCAATTAATTTTGATTTATTAATATTTTTTTTTAAATCATGAGTTAAGGGTTAAACCATCCAACACACTTTAAAACTCCTTTGTGGGTTTCAAATCCAGGACCTCTCATATGAGAGCCATGTGCCTCTGCCACTAGATCAAATACAAGTTCTTTAATAAAAGTTTATATAAATGAAGTTATCAATCTTCATGAAGCATGATCATCAACTCATTCTCTTTCTACATGATGAGTATGTGTACGCCACACATACCTGTCTAAGCAATAAGAGATATACTACCGAATTTTCCTCTAATATTAAATCCACTAATACTTATTCATATTCTAAATGAGACAAAGTATTCTAAGAAGAGTCCCAAAATTGAGACTATTAAAAATTAATTTCTATTTGATCATTAATTTCAAACAAGTATAGACCTAAAGGCATATGGTCGGTTATTTGAATAATTTGTTTCCAATTACACACACACAAACTTATATCAAAACAAAACACTGTAAATCATATGTATAAATAATAAACTGTAACCTTATTGATCGATCGGACGAGAGTACACGCGCGCGCCGGAAGAAAACTAATTAAAGTGACCTCGCTTAGAAGCAGAGAAATTAAATTTATGATGTAACAACGCAAAGGAGAAAAATGCTTATATATTAAGAATAAATATACATGCACACGCCGTTCACATTAATGAAAATGTTTAAAAAAACAAAACATATTTATTCCGAAAAACCCTGGACAAGAACCATGCATACATGGTTGGCATAAGATCCGTGTAAGAAAGTTTACCATATATTTGGATAAGAGAACCTGATCTATACACGGATCAGTGATACATAACCATGTACTATTGTGTAACATTGTACACGGTTGCTTATTAGCCCACCGCGTTCAAATGTCGGTACTTTTATTTTTGGAGCTCATTTTTGCACGCGTGTCTCCTTTCTTTACACATTGTTTCTTTGAAAATTTCTCATAATCGTGTATAATTAGCATTTTTGTAGCAGTGAAAATAACACCCACCTATTTAGCTATTTTATTCAAAGTAACACCAAATTAACTAAAATAACATTGCATGAAGTACATCATTGTTGTTGTCTTTACTTGGCCCTCAATACGTAAAACCTGAATTATGTAATTTTTCTTTAGTGTCTTATGGTCTAATTATAGCCATCTCAGGCGTCATGTGGTTTAATTTGCCAATCCCCCACAACAGCTTTTATGAAATAATAAAAATATAAATTAAAATAATTCATAATCTTCTAGTCAGCTTAAGTGACACCGATAGTATTGTTGCTAACTAATAGTGAGTTTAAAGCAACAAAATCATTCATAATTCATGGCGCACTTCTCATTTGTACTTAATATTAATTCATTAGTTAATTCACGAGGTCTACTTAGGGATGACAATGGGCCTAGCACACGGCACTACTACAAAAAACGTCTTCCTACATTGCACCTTATACGCGGATTTTCTCAATTTTATAAAAAAACGTGTATGAAATAAGATTTTTCCAGTGTTCTAGGAATCCTACACGAATATTAACTTAAAAATCAGTGTCCGTGTGGAAATTAATCTTTTATACACGGATATTTCATTACATATCCGTGTAGGAATAGTGAGAGAGCTACACGGATTTTCAGTTACAAATCCGTGTAGGAAGGGTGATTCTTCATCTTCCTACACGGATATTCAATTAAATATCCGTGTAGGATAGCCCACGGATGTGAAATTTTATTAAATGTTATCCAAATATTTTATTATATTATGTCATATTCCTACACGGATATGTAGTTAAATATCCGTGTAGGATTTCCTATTTTTATTTTTTTAAATATAATATACTTTCAATTTCATATTTTGTTATTATTTAAATATAAAAATGAACATGTTTTCATTGCTGTGAAGCTCTTTAAATATTCATTCTTATAAATTAAGAAATTTATTCATTTAGATATGAATTTTGTAAATATTAATTTCTTTATAATTTATGTATTCATTCTTGGACACTATTTTACAAATAAAAATATTCATCACTGTGTTAGAAATATTAAATATTAACAAATTTAAAATTGTACAATTAATACAGAAAATAAATATAGAAGAACAAAAATGAAAACAAGTAAACTTTTATATATTACTACTGATATATATATTACTACTGATATATATATTACAAAAGTTACCCAAAAATTGATATAATAAAACAAAAAAAAAGAAACTCTAAACAACAGATTTTTTCTTTGTGCGACGAATGTAGGGCTTCGGTGGCGGATGGCCCCTGGGGCTGCGACGTGGGCGAGTTGGACATGGTGGCCATGACCAACTTCTGGGATAACCTGGTGGTGGTCATTCGTAACCGGGTGGGATCCAAGGCACTGGCATGAAGTCCTCTGGAATTGGTGGTAGTACCTCAACAGGATGTTCTTCATCGACATTTGACATTTTTTCACTTAGAGAAATTAAGATAGGTTTAAGAGGAACCAATTCGGAAGATATATAGGGATTAATGTGACTCTTCATTTTTCTGTGTTTATTTTCGGTATATTCAATATTAAATTTGTAATTAATTACATAGGGCGAGCATGTTTTGAAATAAATATGCCTGTCCCTCGTAAGAAGTTGTACCGATCTTTTCCTACACGGATAGTTACGTAAATATCTGTGTTGAAAGACTATTCCTACACAGAAATTTAATAAAAACCGTGTAGGAAAAGATGAGAGCTACACGGATATGTACTTAAATATCCGTGTAGGATACCTATTGCACACGGATTTGTAATAAAAATCCGTGTCGGAATCCTTGCACACGAATCCTTGCCCACTAGATTATATCTTCCAAAATTTTCTAAGTCGATCCCCAGTTCACTTCTTCTTTCTCTGATTTTAAAATTCTTCCAAGTCCGAGTTCAAAACCCTCACCTCTGGTTCGCCGCACTTTCTCTTCTCTCTTCTCTTTGTCTCTCTCTCTCTTTCTTTTGTCAGGGTTTAGGTGGTGTGTGCTCCTCCATTGCTGCCTCTCTCTCTTTCTTTTATCAGTTCACTTCTTCCTCTAATTTTGTTTGTAGATTTTTGGTAATTTACATAGAATCCAACTGCCTCTAAGGTACCTCTCTTGTTACTAACTCAAATTATAATTGTAGTATAACCGGAGACAAGCTGCTTACTCACCCGAGCAAGTCGACGAAGTGAGAGGGATGTGGGCAAGGTGGTTTATTTTCCAATTTTGTACTCCACAATATGGATTCGTATAAATTAATTTGTGTAATTATTAAATTTGAATTGTTATGTTGTTTTGGCAATTTCTATCTGTTTTGGGTTAAAAAAACATTATGATATTATATATAATGGCTAGCAAAAGTGGAGGCTAGCCAAAAATAGAAAAAAAATAAAAAAAAAAAGAAAATCGTACACGGATATTTGAAAAAATCCGTGTAGGATGTGTTAAAAATAAAAATTGATTTAGGATCTTCCTACACGGATTTGTACTAAAAATCCGTGTAGCTAGGGTATGGAGCTACACGGTTTTTAAAAAAAAACAGTGTAGGAATATATTATCATACACGGTTTTTTGTTAAAAAACCATGTAGCTCCATACCCTAGCTACACGGATCTTGAGTAGAAAATCCGTGTAGGATTAGTGTAATCGTACACGTTTAAATTATCCGTGTGTAAATGGTGGACTTTCCTACACTCCAGTATCGCACACGATTCCAAATCCATGTAGCTCTCCAGTTAAAGTCCGTGTACAAACTGTTTTTTTGTAGTAGTGCGGGTATTTTGTCAAGTCCAGACTTGGCTTGCCCGTAAAATATTAATGGCCCGCCTGCCCGGCCCAGTCTGACAGGCTTGAAAATCTAGGCCCGGCCTGCCTAATGGACTTTTCCTCCAGGGCTTGCCCGTGCCTGCCTGCCAGTGCCCATGGGCTGCCTTACCCGGCCCAGCTCAGCCATGCCCAATTCATTTTTTGAGGCCGAATTTCTCCAAATTTTCATTTTCTTTCCCATAAACTAGCCTGTTGCACTATGCATTAATTCCAAATACAAGTATAATTGCAAAGATATTTTTTACTATGAGAAAATTAGAGACAACTAAGGCAGAACTTCTACCGCAGAAGCAATTACACAAATAAATAATGCTATTAAGTAACAAGTCAAAATAAAAAGAGAAAGGCCGGCACAATTACACAAATAAGTCTAATTAAATAGCAAAACAACAACGAGATGTAATTTAACATAACAAACAACATAGTTTTCCATAATTCAACAAAGTATAATTTAGCAATAAGATAAAATAAAAATTTAACACAATTACACAAATAACAATCGCTCTTCATCTAGTACTTCCCTTGCTCCAACCTGCTTTGTCATAAAATGCTAATTACTTTACGGTTACAAATTATAAGAAATGTACAATTTTAGTAGTTCATAAAAGAGAAAAGTTACCTCAAATTGCTTCATTTTGATAATTTCCATCTAGTGTCTGTTATGTATTAGAGAAAAGGAGAAGAAGAAAAAAAGAACATGAGCAAAAACAGATTATATGTATATTTTTCATAGGAGCTACAAACAAACAGATTCTATGTATATTTTTCATAGGAGCTACAAACAAACAGATTCTATACATGGTTATTTTATTAAAATTGAAATCTATACTTGCACAAAATTAAAATTAGAAAATCAGCTACATGGTTATTTTATTAAATTAAAATCAGAAAATTGAAATCTATACTTACACAAATAGTATTTAGCACTTGAGTAACAACAACTCTTCACCTAAAACTTCTCTTGTCGGATCTGCTACCTGCACATATAATTTTGCAAAATCAGATATGAAGTTTTTGTAAAATAGATCACAGTAGATGGAATACACAATGACTAAAATTTATTTTTAAGTAAATACTTCATGTGCATATACTCTTAGTGGCCTTATTTTAAAAAGCACAACTAAAGTACATAAATTTTAAATCAACACAATGACTCTTTCTTTGTAAAAGAAAAAAAAAAGTCAATTTCTTATCCTTCACAAGGGTTTTGCTAGAAATTTTTAGTAATGTCTTAAAAAACTTGCCTAAAAGATGAAGTCAAATTGCTAAAGTTGCAAAACAGGCCCACACTGTGGGATCAGATTGCTATAGTTGCAGAAAGCATACCCCTCTTTTAGTTGGCTTTTGCATAACACGATTTCGTCTGAGTGTATCTTCAGAGATCCCCCGTGTTTTAAAGAATAATAAAAGTTGAAACCATATCCAGACATATTTAAATGAAAAGATAACACAAAATAAATATTGAAGTATTAAGTTTGAAAAGAAATGACAAGATTATTTTATTTACTTTTTTATTAGATGGAGCTGGTGTTAATAGGACAGCTGATGGCCAACTATCACAAATTATTGTTAATTAGGCTAAGTTGAACTAAATTTGGGCTAATTGAATGATCAGAATTAAGGCACCATAGCAGTCATGTAATAATATATTAATCATATCAACCAAAATCCTAATCCTTTAGGCTTTGGCACACCACCATCTGGTTCATATGGTAGAACAAACTAATTTAGAACAAAATTCGACCCATTTTATCAGTTGTTTAATACAAAACAGGTGATATAACACACCAATAGCGCACTGGTACAACAAACTTCAACAGGCTGGCATGTATAAATGTAGAACTGAACTATAAGAAAAATCAAAGAATATGAAAAAAATTTAGAATGGAGGTCAAGCTGTAAACTCACCTTAGATTGTTTTGGTTTGCCTCCATGCAAATCTTCAAGCTTAGTTTCTTTTAAAGCTCCTGCAACAGAATTATATCGAAGTCATTAATTATAGAGAGCAAAAGGATGTGAGGAATGAAATATAATTGATGATTTAATAGGGGAAATAAACGGAGCTAAATTTATACGACAAATTAATCATTAGGAATCAACAAATCAGAGCCAATCTATGCGCAAGAACTCACAACCAGACAAAAGAAAAAAAAATTGTGGCCCAACCTCCATTTCCATTGCCTCCGCTTGGTACCGGAGTAGCACCAAGAGAAAGTCACCGGCCAGCACGGAATCAACAAACGGCCCTTGGTACGGTAGCCTCGCCTCACAGCTGCCTTCGATAGCACCGGCCAGCACTGTAGAGATTGAGCGGCAGAGTCGGAGAGAGAGATGGAAGAAGAGGAAGAGAGTGAATGGGTGAGAGAGATGGAAGAGATGGAGTAGCAGAGTCGGAGAGAGAGATGGAAGAGATGGAGCGACGGAGTCTCTCAGAGAGCTGAGAGCGAAATGAAGAGAGGAAGAGATGAATGGTTGTGGCTCATTCAAAAATCAAAATTCTAGATCTATTTTGCTGTATTAACATATAAGTCCAACGGGCTGTCTGTGGACTTCGGCTTAAGCCCAGGCTTGACCTGACCCGTCTTTAGACCCGGCCTTACCTGCCCATATAATTTGATTTATTACATAGAATACCATATAATTACATTTTTTTTTAAATTAGATAGAATACCATATAATTTGATTTATTAGATAAAATACCATATAATTATATATTTTTTAAATTAGATAGAATACCATAGAATTTAATTTATGAGAAAGACTTAAACAAATAACCCGGATCGATATTTTTCAGATCGGATTTTTCATGGCCATAAGAAAAATTAAAATATTTCTTTGTGTGTTATTAGAAAAAAATAAAAATGCTTTGAATCTGAATTATTGATCCCGGTTCAAAAGTCACTTCTAGGTAAATACATAAAATATTATTGTCTTTCTATTTTTGAAAAAATAAAATTTTCACAAAAATATCTAAATTTTTTCAAAAGTCACATGCAAATTTTTGTGAAAATTTTATTCTTTCAAAAGTAGAAAGACAATAATATTTTATGTATTTACCTAGAAGTGAATTTTGAACCGGGATCAATAATTCAGATTCAAAGTATTTTTTTTTCTAATAACACACAAAGAAATATTTTAATTTTTCTTACGGCCATGAAAGATCCGATCTGGAAAATATCGATCCGGGTTATTTGTTTAAGTCTTTCTAATAAATCAAATTATATGGTATTCTATCTAATTTAAAAAAATATATAAAAATATTTCTAATATTTTAATAAAATAAATAAATAAATTATAATATTTTCTAATTAAATAAAAAAATTAAATGAAAAATTATTTTAATATTAATTCGGATGAATTGCCGCAACATAGCAATGATTGTTGGTTTACGGACGGTCCAAACCCATTGATTAGCTTAAGCTGCGGAAAGAACGTAAAACAAAAATTTTACTTCTAACTTAAGCCAAGGATTAAATGAGGTATGTCAGAATACTTTCCAAGACGATCCACCTTCAGTATTCCTTGGCATCAAAACCCAATTTAATCCTTTTACAGATCTACTTCATAATTGATTTCTAAAACTTTAATCTATCTACAAATTAAATAGATTAATATAACATATTTATACCTTGATCCAAATTCCAATTGGATTGTAGCAGACCGAGAAGATCGAATCTGAGGAATGTCTTGCCTCGGAGTATCAGACGTCTGATACCTCTATTGGTCGTCCACCAGGAACCACCAGAGCGCTGGCTTTCTACTGCCACTAATACTGACCAGCGTGATTAGCAAAAACACTATTCACCGAGAAAAGGACAAAATAAAATATACCGCGACTTTCGCAAATATATTATTTCCTAATCCCGTAAACACTATTCACGAAAGGCGTGAAAACACTATTCACCGAGAAAAGGACAAAATAAATATACCGCGACTTTCGCAAATATATTATTTCCTAATCCCGTAAACACTATTCACGACAACCATAAAAACAACCGTAACCGACAAAGAGAGAAAATAGATTTATCGATTCGATCAGACTGATCAGATCAGATATGAGTGAATTGGTGATTTTCTCTCGACCCCTACCCCTCTATTTATAGGCAAATGAGGAGGTTCGTCAATGACCGAAATACCCTCGGTTTTGTGGTATTTACCAAATTGCCATTGAGATATTTATATCAAATATAGATATTTATATTAAATATCTCAAATATAGATATTTATATAAAATGTCTCAAATATAGATATTTATATCAAATATAGATATTTATATCAAATATCTATATAATTGTTCTGAACAATTATATTTCTTACGGTTCGGTTTCGGTACGGTTTTATACAACGTATCGAATACGCTTTATAAATTAACCGTTGTTTTTGCTTGTCATCTTATATGACATTTATAATTTAATTATATCATGTATAATTAATTATAACTATCTTAATATTAATTATAATCAATTTATAATTAATCGGTAAGATTCTCCGATAAGTCTCCTTTGCGGTGTGACCCAATAGGATCCGTGTTATGTTGGTAAATAGAATTAAAACCATTTTAACTTCTATAATCATAGGAGGCATCCGACATCTACACTATGACCATCCAATTACACGAGATGATGCTTGTACTATACAATACCACGATCCAAGAAACTATTTTACTCGTGTTAATTCTTATGTCTCACAAGATCGATCGGCTTCAAGGTAGGTGTGTGTCATCCTTGCAAACTTAATCTTTTCTTGATCTTAAGCGAGATTATCAAATATAATTACTCTTGTAATTATACTTGCTAGCAGATAATCTTACTCTATCAAGGGGCCCAAGGATACCGTAACTCGTATAGAGATACGAGGGACAATAGTACTTTTGATAAACCATCACTACCTCGGCTAAGCTATGTATACCGAAAAGCTACCGTTATGACTGCGTTTTTGACCGACGTTAAGTAACAATCACACATACACATCTCTTAGTAGGAAAGATGAATACCTCATACTTTAGAACTTAACACTGAATGAAAACATTAATGACACGTACACAATCCATTTAATGTTTCATTCGGGGTCTGTCAAATACCATGTTCCTAGAACATGTATCTATGTGATTAAAATGACATCTCATGTCAATGGTCTGTAAAACTTGACCATCTTTTAATCCACATTCTAACCTTGTGACGGTAAATTAGTGTTCCTGCTAATTACCTCGGTTAGAGACTTTTAAGAGTATTTATCATCTATATTATGAAGCTCTACAATTTCAAGTCATGAACCCGAAATGATTCATAAATTCAATAATACTCAAGGAACAAAATGACAGTTTATTAATCACTCAATTCATGAACAAAGCTTTATGATAATTTATCGTATTATTGACTTCTAGATTATTACAAACTAACAATCTCCCACTTAAGCTAGGAGCCAATTATCGTAGGCCCTACTTACACAAATCTCTAATATTCGAAAAATCTCGTAGATCTAAAGAAAATCTCACAGCCAATTGCCTATGTGTCTCTCAGACCCATAGCAGTATTATGCATCATATGCTTATCTTGAGAAAGAGGTTTTGTGAGTGGATCAGCTGTATTGCTGACTATGTCAACTCTACATATCTTTACGTCACCTCTATTTACGATTTTTCGTATCAGGTGATAACGTTTATTACGAGCTCGGAGTTACTACCGTAGACGAGAAACATATCCTTAGTTCTTCTCAAGCACTTAAGGATATTCTTTGCAGCATTCCAGTGCTCCAAGCCTAGATTAGCCTAATATCTACTCGTCACACTCAAAGCGTACGAGACATTAGGGCGAGTGCACAACATGGCGTACATGATAGAGTCTATAGCCGAAGCGTATGGCACTCTACTCATTATGCTTTGCTCATCAGTTGTCGAAGGACACTGAGTCTTGCTAAGCTGTGCACCATGATTCATTGGTAGGAATCCCTTCTTGGAATCCTACATGCTGAACGATTCAACACTTTTTCAATGTATATGCTTTGACTTAATCCTATAAGTCTCTTTGATCTATCTTGATAGATCTTAAAGCCTAGTATATAGGCAGCCTCGCCTAAGTCCTTCATCGAGAAAACTTTCTTTAATGAAGACTTAGCTTGTTGCAACATAGGAATATCATTTCCTATTAAGAGTATGTCATCTACATACAAGATTAGAAAGGCGATGGCACTCCCACTAGTTTTCCTGTACACACATGGTTCTTCTTCGCATCTGACGAAGTCAAACTTTTTGACTTCTTCGTCAAACAGAAGATTCCAACTCCGTGAAGCTTGCTTTAATCCATAAATGGATCTAAGAAGCTTGCACATCTTCCCAGCATTCTTTGGATCGTCAAAACCCGAAGGCTGTATCATATACACGTCTTCTTTTAATTTCTATTTAAGAAGTCGGTTTTGACATCCATTTGACATATTTCATAATCATGAAATGCGGCAATTGCTAGGAGTATCCGAATTGACTTAAACATAGCCACGGGTGAAAAAGTTTCATCATATTCAATTTCCAGAATTTGTTTAAAACCTTTCGTTACAAGCCTGCTTTGTATACAGTCATATTACCATCCATGTCTGTTTTTCTTTTAAAACTCCACTTGTTAGCTATGGGTTTCACCCCACCAAGTGGTACAACTAGGTTCCAAACCGTGTTGTTATACATGGATTGTATTTCGGATCTCATGGCCTCCAGCCATATATTAGAGTCAGGCCTATCCATTGCTTCTGCATAGGTCAGAGGATCTTCAGTATCAAAGACTAAGACCTCGTGCAGTCCCAAGTACCTCTCGGGTGCATGGACTGTCCTAGTTGACCTACGTAGCACTTGACCTTCGGGCTGCCGAACTTGATCCACAACTATTTGCAGATCCAGTTCTACTTCAACTTGCATCGAAGTAGTTGAGCTCGGGACTAGAACCCCCTCCACAACTACTTGTGAATTTGGTTCTTCCAGATGCTCTTCAGCTGAAGTATCAAGTAGTGGGTTTATCTGATCTAATTCAGATATTATATTGTGTGATGTATCTTGAATTTCTTCAAGTATTACATTACTCCCACTACTTCCTTTTGCGAGAAACTGGTTCTCCAAAAGTATACCAAAACGAGCAACAACCATTTTGTTCTCATACTGGTGATAGAAGTAATATCCTTTCGTTTCCTTAGGATACCCTACGGAAAAACATTTGTCAGATTTGGGATCAAGTTTGTCAGACGTCGGACGTTCGACAAATACTTCGCAACCCCATATTTTAAGATAAGACATATTTGAGATTTCCCCAAACCATAACTCATATGGAGTCTTTTCTACTGACTTAGATGAAACCATATTTATTGTTTGTGCGGCAATTTTTAGTGCGTGTCTCCAAAATAATTTCGGAAGAGTGGCGTTACTCATCATGGAACGAACTATGTCCAACAGAATTTGATTCCTTCTCTCAGAAACACCATTCCATTATGGTGTCCCCGGAGGCGTGAGTTGTGAGACTATCCCACATTTCTTTAAGTACGTAATAAACTCAAAACTCAAGTACTCGCCTCCACGGTCAGACCGTAAGGTCTTAATACTTTTGTTCAATTGATTTTCTACTTCAGCCTTGAATTCCTTGAACTCATCAAAGGATTCAGACTTATGTCTCATCAAGTAGACATAACCATATCTACTGTAATCATCAGTAAACATGATAAAGTAAGAACAACCATTTCCTGTACAAGTACTCACAGGTCTACAAACATCAGTATGTACAAGACCTAGTAGGTCACTTGCCCTTTCACCTTTTTTGGAGAAAGACGCTTTGGTCATTTTTCACGTAAGCAAGATTCGCATGTGTTAAATGATTCAAAATCAAATTTACCAAGAAGTCCATTTTCATGCAACTTCTCGATGCGTTTCTTGCTTATATGACTAAGGCGACAATGCCGCATGTAAGTCGTACTTTCATGAGACGTTTTGAGTCGTTTGTTAGTTATGTTGAACATGGGTTTTTTCATTTCCTGTATATATAGATCATTCATCATACAAGTGGATCCATAATATACTTCATCTTGATATATAGAACATCTATTGTCCTTTATAAAAAGAGAAACCATTCGTCTTTGAACATGAGACCGAAATGATGTTCTTGGAAATGCTAGGAACAAAATACACATTTTCAAGTTCCATTACAAACCCGGTGGGCAAATACAACTCTATACTTCCAACTATTACGGCTGCATCTAATGCTCCGTTTCCAACTTGGAGTTGTATTTCCTTGTTACGTAGCTTCCTTCTATTCTTTAGTGCCTGCATATTCGAACAGATATGAGCACATGATCTGGTAACTATTACCCAATCATTAATAGATGTAGCAACGTTAACTTCAACAACAAACGTACTTGAGACTGAAGCTTTTGAGACATTCTCAATTTTCAGATCTTCAACATACTTCAGGCAGTTTCTCTTCCAATGACCTTTGCCATTACAATAATAGCAGTCAGTGTCAGCAGAAACATTTATCATGGGAGTGTTCGCTATCAGAACCAACTTCCGTTTGCCTTTGTACTTGGGAGCCCTTTTCGCTTTCGTTATTTGTTTCTCGAGTAGGGAGCGTAAAGAGAAAGACGATTCTTTAACCATATTTCTACAACGTTAAAAGTAAAGATTTTAGCTTTGTTCATGTAATGTTTTATTCAAATGATAAAACTCCCACTGCAAATTTGTTCTATTCCCTTTTGCAGTAGGTCCAAGATCCATATTTTCACTAATGTACAAGCCAGCTGTTACGCATGACTCGGCCATCAGTTATTTTAGGTAAGCAACATTGCTAATCACACCTTGCTTTGTGATTCTTGGTTTCGTTAAAACATCACGTGTTTTTAACGAAAACTTTGCCCCAAGCCCAAAACTTTTTTGGAAATCATTGGTAAGTAACCTCACTCTATTTGGTTTGATATGTCGTACATAACCCTTGACCACCAAAGGTAAAAGGCGACGCCTACTGAGTAGAGAACCGTCAACCAATGAACAATAGTGTGAGAAGGATAGAGTAGGAAGGGCATACTACTTAATTCGTATGGGTTTGTGTTAATGCTTAACAGTGCAAGCAGACTTTAAAAGAGGTATGTCAGATAAACAACCGAGGGTGTCCACCTCCAGTCTATCTTTGGCATCATAACCTCTTTCACATGCTTGCTTTCGTTAAGTAGTTAGTTCTTTAAACTAACTGTAAGACATTCTTACGGATATGTGAAAGTCGTCTGCCAGAAAGATTGACGTGAGTTCCTTCACAAATCTTTCTTTGACATCACGTTCTTTCACGGTTCCTTAAAAACGATAAATCCAATTTATACTTTTTCATGTTTAGGTTTGTTTTTATGCTTAATAGTGTAAGCAGTCTTTAAAAGAGGTATGTCAGATAGACAACCGAGGATGTCCACCTCCAATCTATCTTTGGCATCAGAACCCCTTTCGCATGCTTACGTTTGTTAAGCAGTCAGTTCTTTAAATTGACTGTAAGACATTCTTACAGATACGTGAAAGTCGTCTGCCAGAAAGATTAACGTGAGTTCCTTCACAAATCTATCTTTGACATCACGTTCTTTCACGTTTCCTTGAAAGCGATAAATCTAATTTATACATTTCATATCAAATCAGTAAATCTAATTTTACTTATATACGGGACCTAGTCAGGTATATGGTTTATCAGTTTCTAATTCTTTATTTTGCAGCAATGCTCAGTTCTTGTTTATACCGTTTAAAAGCACATAAACAATTTATATGTTTTTCAAAACATATATTCTTTTCGGTCCATAAAGCAATTTGGTAATGTGACAAAGTTCCCGTTTGGGCCTGCTGATCAGGACACGTAAAAGAGGTAAGTCGAAAGAGTCCTAAGACACATTTCTTGACATAACCTTTATCTTTCACGGGTGGAGATTAACAGCTCTTACTTTAGGTACTTTATTGCTTCATCACATTCTTCGATGAACTTTACTTATCCGAAGGTTTTCGAAAGGCGAAAGAGTTACATTTTGCCATTTCAAAAGCGTTAGAGTAATTTGGTAACGTGACAAAGTCCCCGTTTGGGCCTGCTGATCAGGACACGTAAAAGAGGTCAGTCGAAAGAGTCCTAAGACACCTTTCTTGACATAACCTTTATCTTTTACGGGTAGAGATTAACAGCTCTTACTTTAGGTACTTTATTGCTTCATCACATTCTTAGATATACTCAAACACAGTTGAAAGTTTTTGAATACGAAAACATAAAGAAAGCATAAAGAAAACTTAAATCTAATTTAACTTTCTTAGTCGGAAAAACCGAACCAAGAAAATCTCATTTCTAATCGGTTTTGGACTTAAGCTGCAAATCTAAGAATTAAACAGATCTGCGGTATATGCACCTTATTTGCATAAGTTATAACTTTTAGAAAATCAATCAGCGGGAGAGCCTGGTGCTCTGATACCACTGTTGGGTTACGGACGGTCCAAACCCATTGATTAGCTTAAGCTGCGGAAAGAACGTAAAACAAAAATTTTACTTCTAACTTAAGCCAAGGATTAAATGAGGTATGTCAGAATACTTTCTAAGGCGATCCACCTTCAGTATTCCTTGGCATCAAAACCCAATTTAATCCTTTTACAGATCTACTTCATAATTGATTTCTAAAACTTTAATCTATCTACAAATTAAATAGATTAATATAACATATTTATACCTTGATCCAAATTCCAATTGGATTGTAGCAGACCGAGAAGATCGAATCTGAGGAATGTCTTGCCTCGGAGTATCAGACGTCTGATACCTCTATTGGTCGTCCACCAGGAACCACCAGAGCGCTGGCTTTCTACTGCCAGTAATACTGACCAGCGGGATTAGCAAAAACACTATTCACCGAGAAAAGGACAAAATAAAATATACCGCGACTTTCGCAAATATATTATTTCCTAATCCCGTAAACACTATTCACGGAAGGCGTGAAAACACTATTCACCGAGAAAAGGACAAAATAAATATACCGCGACTTTCGCAAATATATTATTTCCTAATCCCGTAAACACTATTCACGACAACCATAAAAACAACCGTAACCGACAAAGAGAGAAAATAGATTTATCGATTCGATCAGACTGATCAGATCAGATATGACTGAATTGGTGATTTTCTCTCGACCCCTACCCCTCTATTTATAGGCAAATGAGGAGGTTCGTCAATGACCGAAATACCCTCGGTTTTGTGGTATTTACCAAATTGCCATTGAGATATTTATATCAAATATAGATATTTATATTAAATATCTCAAATATAGATATTTATATAAAATGTCTCAAATATAGATATTTATATCAAATATAGATATTTATATCAAATATCTATATAATTGTTCTGAACAATTATATTTCTTACGGTTCGGTTTCGGTACGGTTTTATACAACGTATCGAATACGCTTTATAAATTAACCGTTGTTTTTGCTTGTCATCTTATATGACATTTATAATTTAATTATATCATGTATAATTAATTATAACTATCTTAATATTAATTATAATCAATTTATAATTAATCAGTAAGATTCTCTGATAAGTCTCCTTTGCGGTGTGACCCAATAGGATCTGTGTTATGTTGGTAAATAGAATTAAAACCATTTTAACTTCTATAATCATAGGAGGCATCTGACATCTACACTATGACCATCCAATTACACAGATGATGCTTTGTACTATACAATACCACGATCCAAGAAACTATTTTACTCGTGTTAATTCTTATGTCTCACAGTATCAGATCAGTTTCAAGGTAGGTGTGTGTCATCCTTGCAAACTTAATCTTTTCTTGATCTTAAGCAGATTATCAAATATAATTACTCTTGTAATTATACTGCTAGCAGATAATCTTACTCTATCAAGGGGCCCAGTGATACCGTAACTCGTATAGAGATACGAGGGACAATAGTACTTTTGATAAACCATCACTACCTCAGCTAAGCTATGTATACCGAAAAGCTACCGTTATGACTGCGTTTTACCGACAGCGTTAAGTAACAATCACACATACACATCTCTTAGTAGGAAAGATGAATACCTCATACTTTAGAACTTAACACTGAATGAAAACATTAATGACACGTACACAATCCATTTAATGTTTCATTCGGGGTCTGTCAAATACCATGTTCCTAGAACATGTATCTATGTGATTAAAATGACATCTCATGTCAATGGTCTGTAAAACTTGACCATCTTTTAATCCACATTCTAACCTTGTGACGGTAAATTAGTGTTCCTGCTAATTACCTCGGTTAGAGACTTTTAAGAGTATTTATCATCTATATTATGAAGCTCTACAATTTCAAGTCATGAACCCGAAATGATTCATAAATTCAATAATACTCAAGGAACAAAATGACAGTTTATTAATCACTCAATTCATGAACAAAGCTTTATGATAATTTATCGTATTATTGACTTCTAGATTATTACAAACTAACACATAGCAATGATTACACTTTGTTTTTGAATCTGAATCGTTCGTTGTTTCAAAAAATGTGCAAAAAGCATAAAAAATCACTACAGCAAATTTGGTTTTCAGCGACCGGTATCAGCGACCGGCGCCAATACCGGTCTCTGAAAGTATTTTTCCTAGAAAAAATTAATAAAAAACCACAATTCTCTGGCGACCAGGAGTATCAGCGACTATATCAGCGACGACCATCAGCGCCGGTCGCAGAAAACCATATCAGCGACCGGCGCCAATAGTTTCTGCGACCGGTTTTCCCGGTCTCTGAAAGTTAACCCTAATTATCGCCTCGCCAGCTTTATTTCATTTCCCGCGTTTAGGTCGATCGAAATCCAAAAAAAAAAAACCGACGATCGACGCCGCCCTGACTCCGTCAGCACACGACGCTGCCCGCCTACCTGCGCCCGCCACCCTCCGTCTGCGCCTGACGCCCGCCCCTGCCTGCGCCTGACGCCCGCCCCTGCCTGCGCCTGACAGTACTGCCCACCTGACGAGAGCCCCGACTCCGCCCTGCCGCGCCCGACACCGCCCGCCTGACTCCTCCCTGCTAGTAAGACGTGGCTGTTACTGTTTTTTTTTTCAATAATCTGTATGGCTTGTGATGTGTATTGGTTATTGCGATTTGGGAATTCAAAGTTTCTGACTTGTGTTGGTTATAGAAATCCCATGAAAAATTGCTCTGTCCCTTGGGGTCAATACTGACTCCTGATTGCACTGTTTGTAGCAAAACACGATTTCGGATCGGTTAGGCTGAAAACAAGTATCTTTTGCTCTTGGTAATCAACCGAGTACCCGTTCCATTTGCTTCTTGCGGTATAATAATGTTCAAATATGACAAATTAACTAATGGCTAACAATAATTATTCGGTCTTTTTTTTTCCTATTTTCAGAGAAGCTTAAATTGTTTGTATAGTTCGAAATGTTGCTCAAGTTAGTATATCTAATAATGAATTGTGAATTGTAAAATTTTGTAAGATTTAATGTAATGCATACATTTGTATTATTGATGATGCACGAAACAACACAGAAATTGCAAAAAGAATGGAAAAGAGGAATTTTGTTTGAGATCATACAGATTCTCAGAAATTTGATATAAACTGCTTAATAATATTGTCTGCCGAAAACAAACCAACTTTCTGTCTTAAATATCAAACCCTAAAAAACGGAAATTACATAAAAACCCACAAAAGTCTAAAATTATAGAAAAACATCCAAAAGTCCCTTAAAACAACTTCGGATCGCGAATCCGAAGCGATCCTTGGCGAAATGGTACGATTCGTATCGATTGGGTTGGGGAGAAATATATGAACAGAATGGGTATATCAATTTGTTTGGTACATTTCTTACCAATTGATGAAAAGAAAAAAAAAAAAACCAAAATTTTTTTAAAAAAAAATTACCCTTCTGCGACCGGTATTGATTATCAGCGACCATTTTTTTGGTCTCTGATGTCTTTACATGACGTCACCAAAATTCAACAGCGACAAAAAAAATTTAGTCGCTGATGAGGTATCTGCGACCGGGATGACGTCATTTAGCGACCGGTGACGTCATCAGGAAGGCATCAGCGACCACACTTTCAGCGACCGGGACAGCAGCGACCAGATTTTGGCATCAGCGACCAAATAGACTATCAGCGACCGGCGACATACGTATCAGAGACCGGTTTCACCGGTCGCTGATGCCTCTTTCTGCTGTAGTGAATCGTGCTTGCCTTAAACCGCTGACTCTGTCAGCGGTTCTAGCTTTCGAAATCGGCGACGGTGTCGCCAGCTTCAAGCTTCGAAACCGCCGACGACAGTCGGTGGTTTGGATAGATTGTGAAAAAAATAAAAAAAATTGTATAGATTATTAAATTAATTTCGAATTTTGTATATTTATAAATATTTCGACACAGATGCATGCATGTGATGTTTGAATTAATGTAAATTATTGATAATTGCCGAATTTTCTCCTACAAAACTGATTTATCCGTGGATTGTTGCCTGTAAAAGTTTTGAATTAAATTGTGACATTTCTTAATTGTCAATACACTCTGGTTCTGTTCGGCCGCTCCACTGTTCTCACGCGAATAATAATTTTTAGTTCAATTTTCGTGCCCATACCCATTCTCAATGATTCGTCGAACAGATCCTCCTTGAGGCTCCAGAGTTCCACTCATTAGGGATAATGAATGTATGAACATTGAGTTTCAAAACAATATAGTGATAAATGTGTGGCTGATTATTTTGGGGTTATTATTACAAAATAATTGATATTAACAATAGTTTGGAATTATTCAAAGGAATGAAAAGTAAAGATTGACTATTTCAAAATAGTGATAAATATGATGAAAGGCTAGCTTTGATAATGTTTTTTCACTCTATAATTAATCGTGTCATTTTGAAGAGGTTATCATTTTGGAAAGATCGATCAGTACGTCTGATCGATGTTATATATCATGTTAACTAAAATGAAAAATAATTCCCAAGACTATTACTTTATAAAGAGCCTCAGAGTGCAGTAAAACCAGAGAACTCAATAAAACCTAATGATTCAAATTTTTGATCGGACGGTTCAATCCAAACTCAAAATTCGAGTTAAATTGGCATCTCTCTCTCTGTTTTTTTTTTTTTTTTTCTTTTTTTATAAAATACATTCGCATCTCAACTATGGGCTGTCTAGTTCAACAATCCATAAAATAGTTAGTTTAAAAAAAAAAAACAATCCATAAAATAGTACTTGCCATAGAGGATCCAGGCTCCTCTCCATCCAAGTAGAGAAACAGAAGGCCAGGATTAAAACAGAGAGGAGAAATCCGTCCTTGAGCTGTGGATCTCCAGTTCAAATTTCAGCTCGATCCGACGGTCGGATTGAAAGTTACGCCTGTTTTTGTAAAGCATGCGCAGGCATATATTGCATCAATTGATCTTGTATAATTTATTTTGTTTTAATTGATTATGAATTGATCTTGTGTAAATTGTTTGGTACGATTCGTATCGATTGGGTTGGGGAGAAATATATGAACAGAATGGGTATATCAATTTGTTTGGTACATTTCTTACCAATTGGTGAAAAGAAAAAAAAAAAAACCAAAATTTTTTTAAAAAAAAATTACCCTTCTGCGACCGGTATTGATTATCAGCGACCATTTTTTTGGTCTCTGATGTCTTTACATGACGTCACCAAAATTCAACAGCGACAAAACAAATTTAGTCGCTGATGAGGTATCTGCGACCGGGATGACGTCATTTAGCGACCGGTGACGTCATCAGGCAGGCATCAGCGACCACACTTTCAGCGACCGGGACAGCAGCGACCAGATTTTGGCATCAGCGACCAAATAGACTATCAGCGACCGGCGACATACGTATCAGAGACCGGTTTCACCGGTCGCTGATGCCTCTTTCTGCTGTAGTGAATCGTGCTTGCCTTAAACCGCTGACTCTGTCAGCGGTTCTAGCTTTCTGAAATCGCTGACAGTGTCAGCAGTTCTGGCTTCTGAAACCGCTGACAGAGTCAGTGGTTTGGATAGATTGTGAAAAAAATAAAAAAAAATTGTATAGATTATTAAATTAATTTCGAATTTTGTATATTTATAAATATTTCGACACAGATGCATGCATGTGATGTTTGAATTAATGTAAATTATTGATAATTGCCGAATTTTCTCCTACAAAACTGATTTATCCGTGGATTGTTTCCTGTAAAAGTTTTGAATTAAATTGTGACATTTCTTAATTGTCAATACACTCTGGTTCTGTTCGGCCGCTCCACTGTTCTCACGCGAATAATAATTTTTAGTTCAATTTTCGTGCCCATACCCATTCTCAATGATCCGCCGAACAGATCCTCCTTGAGGCTCCAGAGTTTCACTCATTAGGGATAATGAATGTATGGACATTGAGTTTCAAAACAATATAGTGATAAATGTGTGGCTGATTATTTTGGGATTATTATTACAAAATAATTGATATTAACAATAGTTTGGAATTATTCAAAGGAATGAAAAGTAAAGATTGACTATTTCAAAATAGTGATAAATATGATGAAAGGCTAGCTTTGATAATGTTTTTTCACTCTATAATTAATCGTGTCATTTTGAAGAGGTTATCATTTTGGAAAGATCGATCAGTACGTCTGATCGATGTTATATATCATGTTAACTAAAATGAAAAATAATTCCCAAGACTATTACTTTATAAAGAGCCTCAGAGTGCAGTAAAACCAGAGAACTCAATAAAACCTAATGATTCAAATTTTTTATCGGACGGTTCAATCCAAACTCAAAATTCGAGTTAAATTGGCATCTCTCTCTCTTTTTTTTTTTTTTTCTTTTTCTTTTTTTATAAAATACATTCGCATCTCAACTGTGGGCTGTCTAGTTCAACAATCCATAAAATAGTTAGTTTAAAAAAAAAAACAATCCATAAAATAGTACTTGCCATAGAGGATCCAGGCTCCTCTCCATCCAAGTAGAGAAACAGAAGGCCAGGATTAAAACAGAGAGGAGAAATCCCTCCACACAAAACTCAAATCCACAGAGTCAAGAGTCAACCAGGCCCCAATTCCACTCCTCTTTTAAATATCTCTCATACTTTCTATCTAATTATTAAATTTCAACAGCATCACTTCTAATGTTGAAGAGAAAGCAATATTACAAAGGTTTCATTGCAATTGCTGCTTTTCGCTCAATTCACTGAGTAGGAGCACATCTACATCTGTTCATGCTTCTCACACTTCCACTTCCAAATCTAAGCTCACATTGAAATATTCCTAGGTAATTGGTACCTCTAACTTACATTAATCCTCTTTTATGATTATCTCCTCTTTTCTATATTCAATCTATCACAATTCAGACATTTTATTGATACTGATTAGATTATATGAGTATGATATCCTATGTTTTGGCCATTCAATTGAAACTAGGGCTTTACCTGTTGGCTGTTACTAGTACCATCACCATCAATGCAATTTGTTATAATTTTAGACTGAATTGAAAGAAAAATAATCTCATTGATTTTATTGATAATCATTCCATTGCTAATTAGCTATTATTATATTTCAAAAATTGTTCTACTAAAAGTTTCTGATGGTTTCGTACTTTTTTTAAAGTTTCTAATATTAAAAAATACAAAACAAAACAAAAAGTCAGTATTAATTGCAACTTTCCTTTTACACATTTATATGAAGAACACACTGAAATCTGAATTTATATGGATAAGGAAAACTTGCAATAAAAACCTGAGATACAGACTTCCTAGCTACGAAACGATTTTTCCTGGTCAGAAACTTTGCTCAGATAGCAACATATTTATATTTTTTATTGAATGCCTCGTGGATCTAGAATTTTTGTTAGAAAAGGGGATGGGCAAAAAAAATAACAAATCATATTTAAATAGCTAATATGAGTCAAACTCATTAGGTAATCGTCCAAAGGGTGATAAGCACCATATGACGCCAATTAATAAAACCGTAAATTAATTGTTTTTTAATGAAGGAGTTAAGTCTTTACTTTGCATTGTAAATCCAACCTGCAATATGTATTTAAGATCTCCATTATCTTAATAATGGAGAACTTCATTACAAATACGATGGAATTAATTATTGGTTTAGTCAGAAATGTAAATTTAAAAATAACATAGATCATCGAAATTTTTAAAGTTGCCATCTTAAAGAAAATAAACTAAATAACTACAAATTTCTGAAAATTCTATTTTTACCATGATTGTAGTTTGAAACTGTGGATCAAATTTAGGTGTCCCTAGTTTGAAACTGCGGAACAATTTTTTTTATTTTAATATTAAGTAAATAACAATTTTAGTTTCATAAGTTATTCAATTTTCTAGACGATATTACAATTTTATTTTTTTATAAATATTGAATTACTGAGATTGTGGAACAAAATATTGTGCCTATTTAAAGTGTTCATTTTATAATAATATCAATATAGGAACAATAGTTTTTTCCCTAATGTCAGTATAATCTCAGTATACTGAGATTAGGGAACAAACTATTGTTCCTATATTGATATTATATTATAAAATCGTATTAAAAACGTGGATAGAATGAATTATTACCGTCGGTATCCACGGGAATAATCCCCCATCTGTGGACTTACCGATGGGAATAGTCATTTTTCTATCCACGGCTTTAAACCAAATTCTTGTATCGATAATTAAATTTATCTTTAATAGAAGAAATTTCTATTATCTATTTATCTATACAATTTATTAATTTATGAAACTAAATTATTTTTTAATATTAATTTTTTTTTTTTGAATTTTTGACGAAAATATTTGCTTCCGTGAGAAGTATAGGATATGAGAAATAGAGCAATGGAATCCTCAATTTTCAGGATAATGATATTTTAAGTAACATGTTGTATGTCGGATTTACAACGATTTTGTGGAAATAGAAAGACTTTATTAGATCATTAAATGCTAATTAAATCATGATTTAAATTAATTGGCAGCAGTCTCTTTGGACGAAGATGGTCCAAAGGACTTTGGACAAGTTCCTCACCCCAAACAAAAAACCAAAAAAATATATACCTTTTAAGTTTTCTGTTTTCTTTTTGAACAAAGATGGCATAACCCCCCGGTTTATTGTTGAAACTAGTCAACCTTACAAAATTCCTTTTATGTTCGTCAGAGAAATTTTGACATTTTGTGTAATGTATTGTACGTAGATTCTTTCTTCGAAAATTAGGCTTGATTAGTCTACTGAATTTTATCAACAAGGAAAGTTGAAATATTGAAGCAAGTTTGAGACATAAAATGTCAGATATTAAAGTAATGTTGGAGTTGAAATATTAATATATTTAAGTCCATGAAAGTAATTAAATATGAACTTTCAGCTGAAGTAAGGATAACCTTCGGGGACATATACCCGAAGAAAAATATAATTAACTAATTAATGATCATATCTCAACAATATAAAGGAAGATTAAAAAAAAATTGTTCAACTTCTTTTTCTCTTGTATAATCTTGGTTAATTATCATTTTCTTACTGGAAAATTTCTAGCAGCATGTCTGCCAACTTTCAGGAACTAATGGCCAGTGTGAGGAGAGCAAGTGAACTAGAAGACCAAGATCTCATTGTTGCAGCCTTGCAACGAGCGGAGAGAGATGAACGATTGGCAGCCCTGCATCAGCCACTGTTTGATACCGTGCAAAATGGAGCTAATGTTCCTCTTGAAGTGGGAAGTCTGCGAAGTTTTATGTGTCCTGATCTATACCAAGCCATAGTATCTGGATCAATCGATCGTGTCAACAGTTTGCTAGGACTGAGACAGGAGACCACTCGCATACCTGACGAAGGTCATGGTATATATGCATCAATAGAAATGTCAATATTGTTATTATTATGAGGTTTCTATTACAAAAGTTTATTACATGAGGTTAATTTGTCATATCTAACAGATGTAGCAGTTTTCTTGGAAGACTCAAGTGGAAGAAACATGTCAAGTAGGCAATGGGGGTGTAGGCTTCATGGTGACAGTTTATGCACACTTCAAGAGGTAACCGCTGAAAAGAACACGGTGCTCCATATAGCTGCAGAACAAGGCCATGTACAACTTGTTGAACAAATCATCAGGAGAGACAATATTCTTTTACTATCTCAAAATTCCAGGCATGAAACACCACTGCACCTGGCTGCAAGAGCAGGAAACCGCCGCATTGTTTCCCTTATTATATTTCTAGCTCAAGAGTACGGTATTGGGGCATATGAAGTCCTCACAAAAAGAAGCATTGAAGGAGATACAGTTCTACATGAGGCGACTCGGCATGGTCATCAAGATGTGGTTGAAGTACTCATGACAGTGGCTCCGGCATTGTCTATTGAGTTGAATAATGCATCCATGTCTCCTTTGTATCTTGCGGTGGTTAGAAAATCTATTGGTATTGTAAGAACAATGCTACAATATTCACACTCATCAGTGATTGGGCCAAACCAACAAAATGCTTTGCATGCTGCTGTTCTACAAAGTCATGGTAAGAATACTACTGTTCTAAACAATCAGTCAAAATTAGTAAAAAGCTCCTAAGAATAACAACTTTTCAGTACTCTATTGTCAGAAATAACGTCCATGCTGCTTGATTGGAAAGCTGAATTGGCGAATAAAAGGGACGCCACAGGAAGCACTCCTTTTCACTATGCGGCATCCAGTGGAGATGTCTCTGTAGTGAGGACTATTTTGGATAAAACCCCTACAGCTGTTTACATTCAGGATCAAGAAGGATCATCACCTTTACATGTGGCGGCGCGAATGCGTCATTATTCGGCCATTTCTTGTATGATTGATCATTGCCCGGACTCATTTGAGCTTCGCGACAACCAGGGTCGGAACTTCCTACATATTGTGGCTCAACATGGTGGAAGCGATATTAATCTTAATAGTCAAGATTTGGCAAATATTATCTCCATAATTAATCTTGTTTCGCAGAAACCGGATTTGAAGAAGTTAGTTAATGAGAGGGATAATGAAGGAAACACACCCTTGCACTTTGCCTCTTTGAATGGCTTTTCAGAAGTAATTTTGCATTTTGTAAAGGTAAGCAAAGCGGACACGATGCTAATGAATAATGAAGGCAAGACGGCGCTAGACAATGCTGTTTCATCAAGAAGCTTTTCCCTCAGGGTAGAATCTTCAATATATTGTATTTATTCTTAGAAGGCCATAAAATAATAATTAACCTAAGGGCTTTCACTCTAAAAAAAATACTAATTACTATCACCTACTAACTTCTCATAATATCAATTTATGAACCGTATGCTTATGACAAAAAAAAATCTCATATTTTTTTATTCTTGTTTCCATTCTTTTACGCATTTCTAAACCATGTAATTTATCTAATGGATGCATTTCGGGTATCCGTGAGGTAAAAGTGCTTTTTTTACTGACGGTATGGTCACAGATGCTCATGTCGGTAATAACGATATCCTCGGGAATAGTCACTTTTTACCTTGCAGATAGTGGCAGATTCTTGTAGCTTTCTATCATTTGAGCTACATAGAGAAGGCCTCGATGGTGTGTCTATGTGATTGGTTTAGTTAGGGAATCATTAATTTTACTAATTAACAAGAACTTTGTCTCATAAATCACAAGTATCAAAATGCACACAATGTTTTGTTGTAAACGTTTATTTGAACAGGCAGGTGCTGTAGCTACGCTGTTTGCTTATGGAGCCACTTTTAGTCCTCGACGACAAGACAAAGTACTGAAGGACTGGAAAGATGAAACAGCAAAATGGAAAGACAAAGTTTCCAAGAATTTGATAATTGTTTCCGTTTTAATCGCTACAATTGCATTCTCTGCTGCTTTCAATGTTCCAGGATCATACAATGGCGACGGAGTAGCAAACCTCCGTCAAAAAAAGCAATACAGCATCTTCCTCGTACTCGACACTATTGCCATGTCAACCTCAGTGGGTGCAACAATGTTGCTCGTGCTTGCAAAGGCGGTTAGTAACAGGGGCTCTTGGACTTGCTTTTCTCTCTCCTTATTTTTGTTGTGGGCATCCCTATTCACTATGCAATTGGCCTTTGTCATGGCTGTATCAGTAGCATTGGGTAAAGGTTTACTTGCCACCAAGAGCATCATTAATTCTATTTCAGTGTGTTTCTTTGTCTTGATAGTTAATGCTATCCGTTATATAGGCTCCCCGGCAAAATTTCTGAAGATAAGAAAATTTCTTTCTTCTACAAAAGAACAAAAGCAAACAACACGCCAAATTGCTATTCAGTTTCCCATGTTGGGCTCCTATGTTAGGGGATCTCATTTGTTTTTCTTCTTAAACTTATTTTTTTGCATCGCAGCAATATTTGCTCTAATGTGGTCAGTAGCATATTTATAGTTAATGGATATTTTAATTACTTTGGTGTGGAACAAATATATTTTGTAAAAGAAATTAACTATCAGTGTTTCATTTGTGCATGCGTAGTGTTGTTGAGGCATGAATTAATGTTTTAATATTTTAATCATTTTGTAGTTTTATATAGTGAAGAGGAAAATTCCCAATAGATTATTGAAAGATGCGTTGGTACACAGCATTGTAAGAACACAGCATTTTTCAATTAATAATTGGACAATGGCACAGAAAAAAGACAAGTCAAATTCCTGATGACTTACTGTCGCTTACATTATTCTCAGGCTAGAGAAAATTTGAGCCACTTGATACCAAAATTCAATTACACCCAACCTACTCTTGTACAAGAGGACGAGCTATTTTAGAAACATTAATTTTTACTAATTTTTATATGAATACATATAAAATCATTAATTATCTAAAAATACATAGAAAATCATTAATTACTTTTAGATGGTCTAAAATCTTTAAGTCGAGTGATTTTCTATATATATCTAAAAAAATAATAAAAATATTATGAAAAATATAAAATTTTGCTTGCAAGTACATTTTCATTACAGAATTCATGTTAAAAAAGGTTCAGATCAACTATTAAGACTTCGAGTATATGTCCTCAAATATATTAAATATCTTTTATCTTCCTATTCATTCCTCAGGATTAGTTGTGTGGTTTTGACCTGCAATGTTACATAATATTTGATATTTTAATGTCTCAAACTTGCGACAACTACTTTTGTTAATAGAATTCAGTCGGCAAGTTAAGCCTAATTTTCGAAGAAATAATGTACAGAAATTACACAAAATTTCTATGAGAAACATAAAAGGAATTTTGTAAGGTTGACTTGTTTCAGCTGTGAACCGGGTGGCTATGCCATCTTTATTCAAAACTTAAAAGGTACATATTTTTAGGTTTTTGTAATTTGGTATCTGAATTTTTATCTCGAGTTTTGGATGCTTTTGTTTTTGATGCATGATCGAGTCATGAGTATGAAATAAAAAATAGAAATGTCGTTATCTGAGTTAAGTTTTGACCCTGAAAAATCGCTTCATAGGAAGTCTCTACCCGGTGAAAGCTCCATCATAACAACCTTGACAGTTGACTATAAAATCGTTGCAAGTTTTAATTCCCTATCTATACAAATTCTGAGTGTTCTTCACATAGAACTGTAAAACATAAGTTGCAATACTATCTTTTTTGCTTTGTATTATTTTTTATATTTGAAACTTGTAAAAAAAGAAGGAAATTATAAAAATGAAAAGGGATTAAAACAACATTTATGTATGGCAAAATTTTGTTATGTTAGTAGCTAGCTTATGTCCCACACATGCATGTGCAGGTTTGTTCTTAAACAATAAAGCGCACATTGGAGAAATACATGTGCTGCTACTCTCCTTTGCGATATATATTAAGGGGAAATTGTTTTTATGCCACTCCAAAATTTCAAAATTAGAAAATTGTCACTCAAAAATAGAAAATTAGTTTTTTGTTACTCTAAAATCATGAAATTAGTGAATTTGCCCTCATTATACATTTATATACAAATTTGATTAAAATTAGACTGAAATCTATTGTATAAAAATTATATTTTCATATTTCCTAAAATACCCCTCAATTCAACCCTAAAACCAAACAAGACCATTCCCTTCTTCTCCTGCACCAAACCAAATCTCATCGAAAGCTTGAATACCTCCTTTCACTCTGATACGCCTAATCAATAAAGTGAATTGTTTCAGTTTTTTAAGTGCAAAATTGACAATTGAATAATTTATGACTATCCAGCAAGTTCCGAATTGCTGATCTTCCTAAACCTTATTCTATTAGAAATGCAACGCGTCCTTGTTGGATGCATTTCAGAGAGGTGTACTCTTGCTTGCTCCACCATCCTGGCTACGCTAAATCATAAGGAATGCAATAGATTGATGCCCTCTAGGTCTAGTAGAGACGCACTAGAGATTCCTTCTTTGACCTCCTTTTCTCTTTTTTTGTTGTTGTTGAAGTTTCAATACTTGCGATTTGGGCTTCTGTGTGCAAAGTGATGTTAATATATTGCAAAGTGAATTTAAAAGAAATGGTGCTTCTGTGTGCGATTTGGGCCATTAGGAGAAGAAGAAGGGAATGGTCTTGTTTGGTTCTAAGGTTGAATTGAGGGGTATTTTAGGAAATACGAAAATAAAATTTTTATACAATAAATTTCAACCTAATTTTAATCAAATTTGTATAATAAATGTATAATAAGGGCAAATTTACTAATTTCATGATTTTAGGGTGGCAAAAAACTAATTTTCTGTTTTGGGTGGCAATTTTCTAATTTTGAAGTGGCATAAAATTAATTTTCCCTTTTGACAAAAGAATTAGGTAAGGATTCATTGACAACGAATTAGTTGACAAATTAGTTGCAAAGTAAAATATAACGTCATAGTTTATATTGTCAAAATAACGTGCCGTCAACGGATAAAGAAATTTTGATTATGCAAAATGCTGTTTTGCATATATATCAAATTTTACCAACAATGATTTGCAGGTTATTATAAAAAAATTATTTGTGTCTAATTACTAATTTGACGTTATTGATATATTCAAGTGTTTTATCTTGAAAATCGTGGCAACTTCCTATAAGTCAGTGCAAACTACTTAGAGCATCTACAATGGTGATTGTTTTTGGATTGCTAATCTGATGTGTTAATTGCTAATAGAATTGTTGGGATGTGGCACAAATTTTAAATTAGCAAATTTGCTTTAAAAGAAAACCATTGTTTAATGACACGTGGCTAATTAATTGGCTGAAATTAATTATAGCACTCTCCCTCTCTTCACAAAATTAATTATTGGGATGGAGTGATTTAGAAATTATGAATATTAATTGCTAAATTCAGTGAGATGACAAAATTACAATTTCTAAATTTTTTTGTGGGATGAAGACGCTCTTATAGGCAAACCTTCACTGACCAAACAAAATCGACTCGGATCTTAGTTATGGAGGCTGCAATGGATATTTGGTTGATTAGAGAGAATGAGCGTGATAATTTAAATTTCATCTAGGCATGTAAATAGAGTGTAAACTAATCTTAGGATCTTGTAAACACCTTTTCTTATTAATCAAAACAATAACTGTTGGACTTTTTAGGTTCCAACTTAAAAAAAAAAGTGCAAACTACATTGTTTTGATTTACCAGAAATCAAACTAAAATTTAACTACACTTAAAACTCGGTCATTTAATTTCTTTGTTTAAAAGGATTCCTTGAGAAATTCTCAAATTAGAGAGGTTATTTAAGCAAGTTATGACCAACTAACAGCAAATTCTATCTGGGGAAAGCTCCAACAGCTAGGATCGATGTTTCAACGTAATGAAAATTTAAATAATAGGAAATATTTAGACATTGACATTTGGAAGATAACTTAGGGGGTGCTTCAATCTTAAGAAATCAAAATTATTTTGACGTTTGAGAGGATGACTTTCCCATTTATTATGAATACATTGTTAAATTAGAGAACATAATTGGAAGGGTAATCTTTTAATTGTATTTGTAATTCTAAGTACAATACATCCAACTTATATCGAACTCTCATGACATAAATCAAAACCATAAGGTGTATATATATACAGAGAGAGAGAGTTGGACTACGGTACTTTGCGAAGTAAAGCGAGTGTTTTACTTCACATCTATATTTTCAATTTTAAAGTTTAAAACGTCAACCCGAACCGTTCAAAAGTTGATCTACATATTAAATTGTGTTTGAAGACCAAATTTAACAATTTTTAGAAATTATTTACTAATTTTTTGGAATTTTTAAAATACGATCATATTGTTCCACGATTTTCTTAAAATACGATCATATTTTATTCCTTTTGTTTTGGACGCATGAGTCACGATTCATTTAAAAAAAAATTAGATATATTGTTATCTGATGAAGTTTTGACCCGGAAAAAACCCTTCATAGCAAGAGTCCATCCTGTGAAGGTTCCATGGATCTAACAACTTTGACTAAATGATTGCAAGTTTGCCTTCAATTCAAATTCAGAATGTTCTTTTCAGAGGAATGGAGATATCCCTACAGCTTCCAGCACTTCCAAACAACAAAATTAGGACCATGGTAGATACAAAGATGGAAGACAGCACAAGTGAAGCCATAATATCAGCAAACTTCATAATCTGAAGAGAAAGATGCAACAGGATTTTCAGAGGCACAGAAAAAACAGCACAGCAACTGGTGGATGAAATAGCTGAAATGCAGAGGTGGAAAGAGCACTGGAGAGAAATAACGGCATAAGTGAGATGACACTACTACAAAAAAACGTCTTCCTACACTGTACCTTATACACGGATGTTCTCAATTTTATAAAAAAACGTGTATGAAATAAGATTTTTCCGTGTTCTAGGAATCCTACACGAATATTAACTTAAAAATCAGTGTCCGTGTGGAAATTAAGATTTTATACACGGATATTTCATTAAATATCCATGTAGGAATAGTGAGAGAGCTAGACGGATATTTCATTAAATATCCGTGTAGGAAGGTCTTTTGTACACGGTTTTTTTATTTAAATAGCCGTATAGATATGTTGACAGAGCTACACGGATTTATAGTTAAATATCTGTGTAGGAAAGACTTAGTAGGGTTTTAATGAAATAAAATTGTTATCTTCCAGCACTGCTTTAATCAATATTACTCTCTCTCTCTCTCTCTGTATTGAGTTTGATTACTGCGCACAAGGAGGGAATGGCAAATTCGAATTTTGTATTTCTCATCTCTATCTTGCTAAGGTTAGCCATGTGTGTATATATATATTTTTCTTTACCATTGTTGGATTATTGAAGAAATTCGTTTTTCTAAGGATTTTAGTTAGTTGTTGTCCTCTTCGCCACTGTTGGTTGCTATCCCCATTGCCACCCTCCCTTAGAGTTCTGGTGCCGGTGCTATCATTTTAAGCACCACTTCTATTTAAGCAAAATGCAAAGATATACATACGTGTTTAATTTTTTTTTACGAAATTAATTTTCACGAATTTTTTTTTTTTTACAGATTCAATTTTTTTTTTTTACAAAATTAATTCAAAACCGAGAATTTTTATTCTCTATTATGTATGTATGCTTTGACATGTTGATCCTTGTTTTTTTTTTCATAGGAGATGCACTATTGTTGGAGATCTTTAACCAAGAACCATCATGTCATGGATCACATGCAAAAACCTCTATTTTGATATGTTGGATCTAATACGTTTTATTATGTATGAAATTTCAGTCCAAACTAGATCATAGCCATGAGTTTTGGCAACATGAGCCCAAACCTCTTTTTTTTTCAAAACTTGATCACATGGTTACTAAGTGGTGAGGACATAATTTTTATACAAACATTGTATAGGATCTTGAGGGGTATATGTCATATGTTGGATCAAAATGATTGCATGTATAAAAGGCTATGTATATATATGTGCTGCAAAATGTTATATGTATATACAAAATGCTCTCTATTTATTTTTGCAAAAGGTTATGTATTTATTTTTGCAAAAAACTATGTATATTCAATCTGAAATATATATTATTGGCTAGCAAAAATGGAGGCTAGCCCAAAAAAAAAAAAAAAAAAAAAAAAAAATTAGGACAATCGTACACAGATATTTAAATAAAATACGTATAGGAAGAGGTAAGAATAAAATATTAGTAATTCATAACCTTCCTATACGGTTTTTTAACTTAATATCCGTGTACGAATACTCTTCATACACGGATATTAATTAAATATCCGTGTAGGAATCCCTTCCTACACGGATTGTTTAATTAATATCCGTGTAGCTAGGGTACGAGAGCTACACGGATATTTAGTTAATATTCGTGTAGGAAGACTAATATTACACACGGATAAATTATCTGTGTGTAAATGTTGTACTTTCCTACATCCTAATATTACACACGTTTCCAAATCCGTGTAACTATGCCATTTTTTGTCCGTGTACAAACTGTGTTTTTGTAGTAGTGTGACTTGGTGGCAAAATAAAGCTGTACAAAATAGCAGCATCCTCTCTTTTAATTTGTAGCAGTATATTTTTAATCTATAATTTTTTTATTTTTTTATTCCCAGAACACGTAGTACCACTTAGGTATTTCTTCTTATTTCTTTTTTTTCAGCTTCTTAATCACCACACCAGGTTCTCGCTCTGAGAACCTTCACACTTGTAACCATTCATGGTTAATATAAAGTGGGGCTTGACCCCTCTTGTTTCCTCAAAAAAAAAAAAAATTCAGAATGTTCTTCATTTAATTGTGTAAAATAAAAGTTGCAACACTAACTTTTTGTTTTCGTGTCAGTTAAATTAAAAAATTAAGAAATGAGCACATCAAAAAATTAAAAATGAATAACAAAACAATTATGTGTATTGCAATACCTTTGGATCGATCTAGATATTATAGAACAAAATTGTATCAAAATAACAAAATAAATTTGTTAATTCATGACACAATAACACTGCATATCTACAAAACAAACACTAACAGATAGTTTATTAATCATTGGTGACCTATAATAATTTCCACACAAGAGTAAAATACGGATAAACTATAAAATCTTCCTATCCTTATGAACAGAGCAACTACCGCTGCTTCTTTTAGTCCAAAAATGGTACTGTCCACAATATAACTTGGGTTACAATGTAAAAAAACAAGTTTAAGAAAAAATACAAATTCGATCTCCTAACATAGGATGCCAACTTGGGAAATTGAGTAGCAATTTGGCGTGTTGCTTGTGTTTGTTCCCTTGTAGAAGAAAGCAATTTTCTTGTAGTTATAAATTTTGCCGGGGAGCAAATATTATGTATAACATTTACTGTCCAGCTAAAGAAAGACACTGAAATAGAAGAAACGATGGCTTTCGTGGCAGATTTACCATCACCCAATGCTACAAATACGGCCATGATAAATGCTAATTGGATAGTAAATAGGGATGTCCACAAGAAACTCAAGGAGATACAAAAGCAAGTCCAAGAGCCTCTCTTACTAACCGCCTTTGCAACCATGAGCAACATTGCTGCACACACGGAGGTTGACATGGCAATAGTGTCGAGTACGAGGAAGGTGTTGTATTGCATTTTTTGACGGAGGTTTGCTACTCCGTTGCCATTGAATGATCCCGGCACATTGAAAGCAGCAGAAAATGCAATTGTAGCGATTAAAACGGAAACAATTATCAGGTTCTTGGAAACTCTGTCTATCCATTTTGTTGTTTCATCTTTCCAGTCCTTCAGTAATTTGTCTTGTCGCCGAGGACTAAAAGTGGCTCCATAATCAGCCAACGTTGTTACCGCACCTGCCTGTTCAAATAATAGGATAATTTAACACCATTACTTTCTTTAACTTATGATTTGCAAGTCAAGGTTTTGGTTAATTATAAAATTTATTTGCATTTTCAGTTTTTTAAACATACATATGTTAATTCATTCCCTTATTAACGACCAATACAGTCACAAACACCATCGAAGCGTTTACTATGTAGCTCAAGTAATGGTAAGGTACTCGAAATGTATCCATTAAATGAACTATACATGGTCTACAACTGAGAATAGAATGGAAACAAGACATGAAATCTTTTTTGGTCATATTCATTTGGCCTATAAGAGCCTAACATATGCTTATTTCAAATAAAATAATATTATTGATAATTATATGGTGATAGTAATTAATATCATTATGCTGTTTTGAGAATAAATATAACATATTGGAGATCGTACCATGAGGAAAAAGCTTTTCAATGAAACCGCATGGTCCAGTGCCGTCTTGCCTTCATTATTCATTAGTGTAGTGTCTGCTTTGCTTTCTTTAAGAAAATGCAAAATTACCTCTGAAAAACCATTCATAGAGGCAAAGTGCAAGGGTGTGTTTCCATCATTATCCCTCTCATTAACTAACTTTTTCAAATCCGGTTTCTGAGTGACAAGATTTATTATGGAGATTATGTTTTTCATATCTTGCCGATTAAGATTCATATCTCTACCACCATGTTGGGCCACAATATGAAGGAGGTTCCTACCATGGTTATCGCGAATCTCAAATGAGTCTGGACAATGATTGATAAAACAAGAAACAGCAGAATAATGACGCATTCGTGCTGCAATATGTAAAGGTGATGATCCTTCTTGATCTTGAATGTAAACAGTTAAAGGTGCTCTTTCCAAAATAGATTTAATTATAGTGACATCTCCACTGGATGCTGCATAGTGAATCGGAGTGCTTCCTGACGCATCTCTTTTATTAGCCAATTCAGCATTCCAATCAATCAGCATGGAAGTTATTTCTGACAATGTCATACAAAAAGTCAAGTTCATTTTTTTTACAATTTCCAAACAAAAAATTTAGTCTCGAGTTCATTCTAATTAGACAGATTTTTTAGAAGAGTAGTATTCTTACCATGACTTTGTAGGACAGCAGCATGCAAAGCATTTTGCTGGTTTGGCCCAACAGCAGATGAGTGTGAGAACTGTACTAATGTTTTTACAATACCAATAGAATTTCTAACCACGGCAAGATACAAGGCAGACATGGAGGCATTATTCAACTCAACAGACAGTGCAGGAGCCACTGTCATAAGTACTTGCACCACATCTTCATGACCATGCTGAACCGCTTCATGTAGAACTGTATCACCTTCGATGCTTCTTTTTGTGAGAACTTCATATGCCCCAATACCGGATTGTTGAGCTAGAAACACAATAAGTGAGACCATGTGGCGGTGTCCTGCTCTTGCAGCCAGGTGCAACGGAGTTTCGAGCCTTGAATTTTGAGATATCAGAAGAGAACTATTTTTTCGAATGATTTTTTCGACAAGTTCTACATGGCCCTGTTCTGCAGCTATGTGGAGCACCGTGTTCTTTTCAGCTGTTACCTCTTGAAGCGTACATAAACAGTCACTGTGAAATCTGTTTTCCCAGTACTTTTTTGGCGTTTTACTGTCATGAGTATCTTCCAACAAAACTTTCACATAAGTTGAATCTGTAATGGATCAGGATCATATGAGAAATTAATTACTATATTAACCTCATTTTATACTTCTGATTAAGTAAATATGTAATATAAATAAATATTGAAGATTCATATATGTAATTACCATGACTAACATCGTTCATGCAGGTCATCTCTTCTTTGAGACCGAGCAATTCTATAACACGATTTATGGATCCAGATAGCGTGGCTCGGTATAGATCTGGGCACATAGCATGTTGTCGTCTTCCTTCGTCTAAAGGAAGGTCAGCCCCGCCTTTCACACTATCATGCGGTGGCTGGAGGAGGGATGCCAGTCGCCAGTCTCCCTTTGCTAGCAGAAAGGTCGCATAAATATTCTCATCTTCCAAATCATTTGCTTTCCTCAGCCCACTGTCAAAATTTACAGACATGTTGCCACAAACTATAATTTCCAGCACAAAAATGAAGATTGACCAAATTTTATCTGAAAGAAAAGAAGACGAACTTGCTAACTTATTGTACTTTTGAGAATAGGTTATAGGAATACTAAATTATAAGTTGACAAGTTCTTTATTTTTATTTTTTTACATATGCCCTAAAATTGTCTTATGTTTACATATATCAATGCCAGTTGAATCTCTTCTTAGAGGTCCGTTTAAAAATTGACAACTAATTATTAGACTAGTACTAAAACCTATCTAGTTGTCTGTCTAAACCTCAATAGTATGTAATTGAAAAGAGTAGAAGCTAGAATTAATATTTTCATTCTTCGCTATACGTGTGGTGATTGGCCGTAGTAAAGAAGCCTATCTTGTCCCTTTTTTCTATTCCTATTATTTTCTTGTTTTGTCACAAGATTTCTAGGTTTTCCTAAGATATTAATGTACTATATATACGTCTATTTGTGGTTTGTTGTTTTTTTTTTCAAAATATGGGTGAGAGTAGTATATACGTGCCTGTCCTGAGTTATTATGTTATCTTTGTTTAAAAAGAAAAAGGAAAAATAAAAGGTCAAAAATATTGGGTCTTTTTGTAGTTTGGTATTTGATGGAGTGTTTATCCAGAAAACTACTTTGGATTATATAGTATTTATTGTTCCGATTTACTTTACTACAAGCCGGTCCGAATTTGTTGAATCTCAGATTTATTCCCTTTTTTAATGCATAGAGTCATGAGTCATTCATTTCACTAAATTATCTGAGCAAGCTTTGACCCAGAAAAGTCTCGTTATTGGAAGTCTCAGTCTACTTAATTTGATTAAATTATTTTAAGTTTTGACAACAAATTAGTTTGACTTATTTTACAATCTCAGTTTTCATCTTTTGTGCCTCTAACATGTCTCACATTCAGACACGGTTCACTCACATATATAAAAGAAAACATGTACCAAAGAAAAGATAGTTTAAATGTCTTCATCTTTTGTGCCTCTAACGTGTCTCACATTCAGACACGGTTCACACACATATATAAAAGGAAACATGTACAAAAGAAAAGAAATATAGTTTTTTCAAAAAACACTAGACAAGTTAAGAACCATACAAACATAACATGAGAAAACCGTGTAAAAAATTTTATCATACTCAGAAACTCAAAAAGTTTCTACCAATTATGGTTAATGAAATGTGGGCTAGACCCTCATTGTTATCATCGGTACTTTTCTTACAAATTTGTTTTATTGACACACTGTTATTTTGGATATTTCTCGAAACGGAGTATAATGTGTGGTTTATGATCGATTAGCCTTTTGGTAGTAGAGTTTTATGATACACCATAATTATAATATATGTATAAAAAAATATTATTGAAATTAAAAATATAATACTGCAGATATATTTTTATTTAGTTCTATATCATGTATATTTAAATATTATCTATCATCATAAAATTTAGATTACACTAAAATTACAATTACAATCATCTTTTACAAATAATTTTCCTTCGCAATAATTTGAAATCGACATCCCCTTAATCATCAAAGTAAAATAGATTTCTTAGCATGGAATTAAGCAATTCAGCCCATACAAGTTTATGTTACAGATGTCAATGTATAGATATTTTCCATTATTTAAATTTCATCACTGTCTATAATAAAATATCTAACTCCTTGACTAATTAATCATTGATAGAAACAAAATAACATATACATGTGGCCAAGGTACAAGTTGAGTTGAATTTTAGTTTGATTTCTGGTAAATCAGGAAAAGAAATTTTTGCATTGCACTCATCTGAAGATGAGCGCAGTTTTCCTAAAAACCACTTGCGTACATATCAATTAAGAACACAAACATTCGACTGAATTAATCAGCAAAGTAGTATTCAGATGCATGGAATAAAAAATGATTCGTATAGAAAAGTGGTACTTAGAAAGAATAAAAATTCGTAATATGCAACTTTCATTTTATACAATTAAATGAAGAACAATATAAAGGGAATTTTAATTAATAGAACAAAAACTTTCAATAATTTAGTCTAATTAAATTGTCATGATTGAGCTTTCACATACCGGATAGACACTTCCTATGAAGAGATTTTTCCGGGTCAAAACTTGCTCAGATAACAACAACATTTATACTTATTTTTTATGACTCATGACACATGTACTAAAAACAAAAGGAATAAACCCGGAGGTATTACAAATTTGGGCTGACTTGTTGTAAATGGGAACAAGAATTACTACTCTCATCCGAAGACGTGGTTTTAATTTCTGGATAATTATTTAGACACGAAATTGCAAAGATAGCGAAAAATGTATAGATTATACATTTCCTTTTTCTTTTTAAACAAATGTTTTTTTGCTAACCCTTTTTTTTTTAAACAAATGTAGCGTAGTAATTCGGAACAAGTACTATTCTGACCCATTTTTGAAAAAAAAAAAACTATATAATTCATATTATTTTCTTGTTTTGACACAGCTGTGGTTTCTAGGATTTTGTAAGGTATTAAATGTGCTATACGTCTCTTAATATATATATATATATATAAAAAAAAAAAAAAAAGCAAACTATATATTAAGAGACGTATAGCACATTTAATACCTTACAAAATCCTAGAAATCATAGCTGTGGCAAAACAAGAAAATAATATGAATTATAGACAAGGGACAAGATAGGCTTCTTTATTACGGCCAATTCACACGTGTCCTGATGAATGAATATATTCTGGCTCCTATTCTTTTTCAATTCCATACTATTGTAGCAAACGATTTGTTGTCAATATTTGGACGGACCTCCAAAAAGCCTAATAAATGTAAACATAAAAAAAAAAAAAACCGAGTCAACTGATGATTTAGCAATCCTATAATCTGTTCTAGAAGGTATAAATAGTTAATTAGCATGTTCTTCTTCTTTTGCTCTAAAAGAAATTTGGTCACTCTTCATTTTTGTGCTGGGAAGTTAAAGTTGTAGCAATATGTCTGTCAATTTGAACACTGCACTGAGGAAAGCAAATGATTTGGAAGATGAGAAGCTTTACGCCGCCTTGCTGCTAGCAGAGGGTGACCAACGATTGACAGCCCTGCTCCAGTCACCGCTTGATCATTTAAGAGGCGGGGCAGACATTCCTCTTGACGAAGGAAGTCAACGAGATGCTATGTGCCCGGATTTATATCGAGCCACGCTATCTGGATCCATAAATCATGTCATTGCATTGCTTGGGCTTCAAGAGGAGATGACTCGCATAAACGAAGTTAGTCATGGTAGTGACATACTGACATATATATATGCATCTTAAGTATATAATTTGCTCATTAACCAAAATATACTTCATGTGGTTAATTTAATAATTTCTCATTTTTGCTGATCAGTTACAGATCAAACAGATGTGAGAGTTTTGTTGGGAGACACGAATGAGAATAAAAGGTCAAATAGTTACTGGGGAGGCAGAGTTCATGGTGACGGTTTTTGTACACTTCAAGAGATCACTGCGGAAAAGAACACCATGCTCCACATAGCTGCAGAACAAGGCCATGTAGAACTTGTGGAACAAATTATGCAGAGAGACAATACTCTCTTAGTATCTCAAAATTCCAGGCAGGAAACACCACTGCACTTAGCTGCTAGAGCAGGACACCGCCGCATTGTCTCCCTTATTGTATTTCTAGCTCAAGAGTCTGGTATTGGGGCATATCAAGTCCTCACAAAAAGAAGCATCAATGGAGATACAGTTCTACATGAGGCGGCTCGATATGGTCATGAAGATGTGGTGCAAGTACTCATGACAGTGGCTCCTGCACTGTCTGTTGAGTTAAATAATGCCTCAATGTCTCCCTTGTATCTTGCTGTTGTTAGAAATTCTATGGATATTGTAAGAACATTGTTACAATACTCACACTCATCCTTTGCTGGGCCAAACCAGGAAAATGCATTGCATGCTTCTGTCGTACAAAGTCGAGGTAAGAGTACTACTCTTCTAAATGATTTCTATAATTAGTAATTAAGAACTCAGCTCTAAAAATCTTTAAGAAGCTGAAAAAAAGATGAACTCAAATTTTTGTATTCCATTGTCAGAATTAACATCCATGCTGCTTGATTGGAAATCTGAATTGGCGAATAAAAGGGATGCTAAAGGAAGCACTCCAATTCACTATGCAGCATCCAGTGGAGATGTCTCTGTAGTGAAAACTATTTTGGATAAAACGCCTTTAGCTGTTTACATTCAGGATCAAGAAGGATCATCACCTTTACATGTTGCGGCACGAATGCATCATTATTCTGCCATTTCTTGTATGCTCGATCTTTGTCCAGATTCATTTGAGCTTCGAGACAATCAGGGTCGGAACTTCCTGCATATTGTGGCTCAACATGGTGGAAGAGATATTAATCTTAATCGTCAGGATATGAAATATATTATCTCCATAATTAATCTTGTTTCGCAGAAACAAGATTTGAAAAAGTTAGTTAATGAGAGAGATAATGAAGGAAACACACCCTTGCATATTGCCTCTATGAATGGCTTTTCAGAGGTAATTTTGCAATTTGTTAAAGCGAGGGAAGCAGACGCAATGCTAATGAATAATGAAGGCAGGACGGCGCTGGACCATGCGGTTTCATCAAGAAGCTTTTTTCTCATGGTACAATCTTCAGTATGTTATATTTATTCTGAAAACACCATAATTATTAATTACTATCACCAGATAAGTTTTCATATTTTTTATTTTAATTTAGCAAAGTATACATATGTTATGCTCCTATGACCCATATGCTTATGACCAAATATAAATATCATATCTTTGAACCTTCTTGTTTCCATATTTTTTCTCATTTCAAAACCATGTACTTTTTTTAAAGTTAGTGACTTAAATAGCTACTAACAATTTCATTGATGAAAAAATGTATTACAAGTCAAATGACCTTCCTCCTTAGATTTAAACTTATTTATTCTCATAAAATAATATAAACTACTCTAATAAACTAATCCTACTTATTTACACTCCTAAACACCCATTACCTCTTTCTCCTTCTCTCTCCATGATCGGATCCGCTTTCTACCATGTGTTTTATCTAATGGATGCATTTCGAGTACCTTAACATCAGTTGAGCTACGTAGAAAAGGTTTCGATCGTGTGTGTGTCTCTGTGATTGGTTTAAACTGATAACCAATTCACTATGTTTGTAAAATAATCTGAAATTAATACAACTTTTAGTAATTAACAAGAAGTATGTCTCATTAATCACAAGTATCAGAATGCATTGGTTGTTAATTGTAACATTAATTATCTTAACAGGCAGGTGCTGTAGCAACACTGGCTGCTTATGGAGCCACTTTTAGTCCTCAGAGACAAGACAAAGTAATGAAGAACTGGAAGGATGAAACAACAAAATGGATAGACAGAGTTTCCAAGAACCTGATAATTGTGGCCGTTTTAATAGCTACAATTGCATTCTCTGCTGCTTTCAATGTGCCGGGATCGTACAATAACAACGGAGTAGCAAACCTTCGTCAAAAAAAGCAATACAACATCTTCCTCGTACTCGATACTATTGCCATGTCCACCTCTGTGTGTGCAGCAATGTTGCTCGTTGTTGCAAAGGCGGTTAGTAACCGGGGCTCTTGGACTTGCTTTTCTCTCTCCATGTATTTGTTGTGGACATCCCTATTCACAATGCAATTGGCCTTTATGATTGCTGTATCAGTAGCATTGGGTGATAGTAAAGGTGTAGCTGTCACCAAGTCCTTCATTAGTTTTATCTCAGTGTCTTTCTTTATCTTGACAGTAGATGCTATCCGTAATATAGGCTCCCCGGCAAAATTTACGACGATAAGAAAATTTCTTTCTTCTACGAAAGAACAAACACAAGCAACACGCCAAATTTTTATTCAGTTTCCCATGTTGGTCTCCTATGTTAGGAGATCTAATTTGTTTTTTTTCTTAAACTTGTTTTTTTACATCGTAACACAAGCTATATTGTGGATAATACCATTCTTTGAGCAAAAGACGAAGCAGTAATTGCTCATAAGGATATTTTAATTACTTTGGTGTGAAAAAATATACTTTGTAAAATTAATTAACTATGAGTGTTTCTTTTCTGCATATGTAGTGTTGTTGAGGCATGAATTAATGTTTCAATATTTTAATAAATTCTGTAGTCTTATATAGGGAAGATGAAAATTCCCAATTTATTATTGAAAGATGTGTTGGTACACAAGGGTTTCCCAACAGATTTTTGAAAGAGGAGTGTACACAGCATTTTTCAATTAATAATTGAACAATGGAATCAACCACCAAAGAAAAAAGACACAAGTTAATTCCTGATGAGTTACTGTCTCTTTCATTATTCTCAGGCTAGAGAGAATTTGAGCCACTTTATACCAAAATTCACTTGCAACTAACCAACAAAAAAGAGGGCGTGCTATTTTAGAATTTTTATATTATTTGTTTAGATTGGTAGAAAATCACTTCTTTTATATGGTCACATCTCTATCTTTAGATCAAGTGATTTTCTATCAATTTAAAAAAATAATAAACAAATTATGAAAAATGTAAAAATGGAGATCAAGTAAGTAAGTGGTGTAGTAAACTCTCTACTCTATCTTTAAAGAGTTAAATGAGGAGTAATATTTGAGTTAATTCGGATTAAGTTACTACATCTAGAGAGGTGGAGTAATAATTCGAATTAAGTTACTCCAATTGTGGGTCCTGCATAGGGGTGCAAATGGATCGGATAATATCCGACTGTATCCAAATCTATATCCGAAAATTAGATATGAATATCCGATATCAAGAACTAGCATTTGGTCTAGTGGCTAAGACACATGGTCTCTGTGTGAGAAGTCATGGGTTCGAAACTCAGATGGAAATTTTTTTTGTTATAATAACAAAGGTATTAAATAGTTGGGTGTCTTGATCTCTAATCTTTACTCAAAAAAAAATATCCGATATACGAATATCGGTACGGATACAGATATAATTTTGAATTTTAATTATCTGTATCCGAATAGTAGATATATATACCATATAATTTAATATATATTAAAAAATCAAATAAACTAAAAGATTTTATGTGGTACTAGTGTACTGTGAAATACTCGAAAATTCAATTTTTTAGAGTCATTTTGTTCTAATAATACATTACATTTTTAAAATAATTTAATTCAAAAGATATGATATACGCCTAAATTAAATGCACTTAATTTCCAAAATATCACATGAATATTATAATCATTGAATTTTGTTGATATCTTATAAATATCAAGGAAACTGTCAAAATCATTTAATTTTGAAGATATAATATAATACATGGTTGAAATTCATGCATTTTCTAGAACATTAAATAAAAATTTTAAGTGCACATGGTGTATAACTTTATAGTCACACGTGAGGAAAGGATAAAACATCGGTGCATAACTCAGTAGACTCGAACTCTTTCATATATAAATATAACCTCAACTAGGTATTGAGGTATATACCAATAATCCTTCATTAGCATCTATCTATGCGGCGCAACACTAGATAAAAGATTTTATAGATCAATTTCTCCCTCAAATTTTTGTTTAATAGTTCCATTTTTTTTATAGATCGAGGTTTCTCTTCACTTCCTTGGTTATTCTTAGGGAGAAAACCTCAAGGTATGTGTGTCTTTCTCAGAGTATCAATTAATTTCATCATTATTATCTCTCAATCAATCATGCATTTTGTTCCTAAACTTATATATTACAAATTGAAAATTTGTGTTATACTAGGAATTAATGATTATTTCAGATTGATTTCTTGCCACCAAGAATATCTGTGCAAGACCTTGTTTGTGACCTTTTAATTTTGCATACAATACAATATATACGTAAATATTGTTTTTCATAAAGCAGGCATGCATTTTGTTGTCCTTGTTACAAAATATTGTATATATTAATTCAGCTCAAAATTATTTAATGCATACAAGTTTCTCAATATAAATAAGGAAATCTACACGAAAATTACAAATTTTTGTAGTGTGTGCATATACATATCTATCACATATGGGTTGGATTGGTTAAATTGCTTGCTATTGAAATATTTTTCAGAAAACTCTTTGAATAATGATTATTTGCTGAAGTGAATATTTCATAAATCTTAGCTTAAATAGTCATAATTATCACTTTACTCCCTCTATATCAAAAAAAAAAATGAGTCATTAATTTTACTGGTACTGTTTTTTCTCTTTATTAGTTGTCCCAATTTTGATAGACATATTTTAAAAAATTAGTTAGTCTGGATAAGCAACAGTAAAAGCAACGAAAAAGCATAGTTTCGTAATCTGGTCTAAAAGGAGAACCTTAATTTGTTGTTCAAGCATGTTGCAACATTCCTTTTGTATCATTATTCAAATAGATTTTATAAATTGTTAACTTCATTCTTTCTATATTAATTTTTATAGGGCAACACAAATGGTCCTGTCATGTAAACACAAATGCAGAAAATTGACATATATTTTTCTAATCAGCATGAGTGGTTTAGGAAATATGGAGAAATTCTCATCGACTTCTCTCAACTCTCCAGGTATGTACTTTTAAATATCTTTTTTTTTTCCCTCAGTGTATAATGTCACCATGTGCCATGTGATATTTTTGGGTATATTTTGAGAAGAACATAACTAGTTTTCTTATTGTGACATATATAATTTCATACATGAAATTATCCATGAAGATTAACATAAATTGAAAAACAAATCTTCTTAGCTTCTTTGGAGGTAGATATATAGATTCGGAAAGGATTTCTTTTATCTTTGAAAAAGATAGTTAAAATCCAAATTGTTAGTATATCTAGAATAATTAACAATACATAAACTAATTAAAAACAACTCAGGCAGATAATTTAAGAGATTGGAGCAATAAAACAACTCTTGCCACATGATAAAGTAGAATTAATTATTGATAAAATATGAGGAGTTTGGGAAAAAAAATTAAAAAATAGAAATATCGCAACTAATGACTGCGATTTATTATATTTTGGTTCACAGACAATGCTTGAAACATCTACTGAACATATTTAAAAAATACATCATTTTGTTTTGGTAATGTAAAATTCAAATGTGAAGAGTTTAATTAGGACTATTTTTTTATAAAATAGAAAGTTCGCAAGTGATGATTGCGATCTTTTATATTTTGGTTCACTGACAATTCTTGATACATCCTGTGAACATATTTGAAAATATTTTTAACATCCTTTTTAGTTTTGGTAATGTAAAATTCAAAGGTGAAAATTTTAGAAAACCAATATTTTTTAATGTAGAAAGATCGCAATTAATAACTGCGAACAATGTTTGAAATATGCTGTGGACATAATAGAGTTGTATTCAGGATGGCAGATATTATCTTCAAAACTAAAAGAAGGATGTCAATTAATCATTAGTGGGAAGAAATGTTCTGTTTGACAAAACTCAATGTCATAATTTATGAGTTTAACAATCTTACTAGTACCGGAATAATCAGATTGTACCAGCACAGATGATCATCTGGGTATCTATAAGGGTGAAGCTATATAAATTATGGAGAATATAGGAAACCGATTATAAATAGTAGCTTTGTTTTTCTTTTGTAGTCATACTAATTAATACAATTTTAGAAGTCAGTCGAAGTTGTTTCAACTGGTAGGGTACCTGTGTTGGATTGGTGGTACTGAACCTAGACCAATTGGTGAATAATTTTCTTTTCAACTGTTTTACAGGTCTATCTAAAGTGCACCTCTCTTATCAGACAGTTAGATTCTGGAAGATATGCACTGAAGATGAAAATTAGTCATCTATTGAATTGGTTATTTATTCATCTCAAGTACTAGAGGAGAATTGCCAAAGTTGGTACGCTTTCTTCATTTTTTAAATCTTTCATTATTACTTAGACTTCAGACTTAATTAATAGGCAAGTTTCAACATTTGCAGTGCTAGGAGGAGAGACTAGAAGCAGCTTGAAAAGAAACAGCTCGAGTTCTTGTAGGCTTGCACCAGAGAGCACACAGTAATAGTTTCCAAACCAAAACTGTATGAAAAAATTAATGTTCTTTTGCTTCAGTAAATAGTGTGAAGAAAAATACTATAAATTGTAGAAAAATGCTGGATTATAAAGTGAATATATATTCTTATTATATTGTGTGTTTTGTACATATACAACAATGACTATGTATAACTAAGATATAACCTATCTGTCTAACAATTATATATCCAACTGTCTTTAAAAAATGATAAAGTGGTCAAAGCAATCTCTAAGAACTTCACTAACTATCTTGATTGTGCTCCAAATTAAGCAATCCAATAATAAACGCTATACATCTACTTTATTTCTAACGAATACTCATATGAAGTTATATATCCAAATAAATACATGTCGTTTCTCAGCTCGTATTATCTTCAAGGATAATTTCATGAATGCTGTAATAAATAAAACTAATTAACATGCACATATTACACATACAAATAATATGAGCATAGTTTCAATTATATCCATGTAATAAAAGAATTCAACTCCAAATAATTTCGTCTATTCCAATTATATTCAATTAAGCTCATCTCTCGCTAATTGTTAGATAATGCTAGTTAATATAATACTGGGTCTATTTTATGGGCTTCTATCTGAAGATGGAATCTGAGTATCTGACTACAAAGAAGAGCAACACACTGTTTCCTTCTTAGTTGTCGAAATTGTTTTGCTTAATAGCGCATTTTGTGGGCTTTGAGCATGGGCCCAGTATGAGCCCAAGTGCGCAAACCAACGTACGTAATCTTAAAAAAAATTATTACCGTGTTTTCTTTTCCTCTTGCCTGTTACTAAAATCGCAGGGCACTCTTAAAAGAACACAAATCTCTCTCTATACAGGAAAAGCACACTTGATCCTTCAGTAATGGAGATAAAGATTAGTATAATGATGAATTACGTTAATTGACAGATACTCATGTTCATATATATTTTCTTAAAAAAAAACAAAACAAAAAGTTTACAAAGTACAGGCATCAGTATGATCTTCATTTCCATCCAAACTGTACGGACAGTAAAACCACTTACTGGTAATTAAAATTGCAGTTTTTCGCCCAATTCCCGGAGTACAAACACATCTACATCTGTTCATGCTCCTCTAACTTTCACTTTCAAATCTAAGATCACATTTAGTTCCCAGATAATTGGTACCTCCAAATTATATTGCTCCTTTTCTATCTCTTTTTTTTTATGTTTTCAATCTATCACAATTCAGACATTTACAGGCAGTTCATGCTTGTTTGGATGATGCAATTATGTTTTTTTCTTTCTTTTACAAGGGGTGGTATGTAACTTGTACATTTCTTAATGTTCTTTTTTCTTTTATGACATTTTTTTTCTTCAATCTTACATTGGTGGTTTTTTCAATAATGTTGGTTTTTTAGAGCTAAATCAATTGTTCTTAGGATAAATACAGATTAAGAATAATGTTACAATAAATACACCCGCAACAAACATGTCGCAAATAGGCTACCCATTCAGATAAACCACTATTGTAAATAGATAGATACATAACAAGTTGTTAGTACCTCCTGGTGTTGGAGTGCAATTGTAAGATGGCTGTATGTACTTTTTCACTGAATTCTAATATATACAAGCCTTGGAAGCATCTTCTAAGTTTTCAAAAAAAAAAAAAAAAACATGTCGCAAAATTTTTAAAATATGTTTAAGAATAATGTTACAATAGAATATTTTATTTGCAATCACTTCTGTGTAGCCAACAATGATTTTTTTTTATATCTTTAATATAAGTTCCTTTTGAAATCTATGAAACGAAGTAACAAATATATTTGTTTATTAATATATTAAGGATTGTAAATATTAATATTTTGATTTTCTCAAACATTCCATATATTATTGAGTTTTGGCTATTTTGTTTTTATTTTTTACATTTATTTAGATATTTTCTACTTATTTAGTAATAGTGATGCTATTCTGAAATAGTAATCAATCCAAACGTACTAACTGCTATTTAGAATAGTTATTGTTTTGAGAATAATGATGCTATTTTGAACAGTGAGAATAGCTACTGTTTTGAGAATAGTAATGCTATTCTGAATAGTAATCAATCCAAACGTACTAACTGCTATTTAGAATAGTTACTGTTTTGAGAATAATGATGCTATTTTGAACAGTGAGAATAGCTACTGTTTTGAAAATAGTAATGCTATTCTGAATAGTAATCAATCCAAACGTACTAACTGCTATTCAGAATAGCAAAGACAGGGCTGTTGCGCTAACCCAACGAAAACAAGGAATAGCTTTCTCCCAGAAAAATAATGAGTCCGTGAGAAGAGAGAAAATACTACTTTCCATATTTTATTACTTTCCATATTTTATTACTTTCCATAGTGTTTGTTGATGTAATGAACATCTTATCCATGAATGTCACACATTTCATCTGAGAAATCATGCAAAATTTATCACTGGATATTTGAAGTCTTGATTATATAAAAATATCTGAATTGACTTTAGCTAATTCTTGCTTATTATAAGAATGCCTGATAATTGATCGTTCTTGTTTGATATGAATCGATGATCAGCTTTTTCTCAAGCATCATTAGAATTAATTAATTGAAGCGCCCCAAGGGTTGAATCAATTAAAACCTGTGCTGGTATTTGGGGGTTTTGTGTGTGTGTGTGTGTGTGTGTGATATATATATATATATATAGAGAGAGAGAGAGAGAGAGAGAGAGAGAGAGAGAGAGCGCATTTTACATAGTGCTTAATTCTGTTATTGGTAAGAGGTACTGTTGATTGTTACTGGTACAGGTTCATGACTTTGGGTGATGCAGTTATGTTATCTGTATTTCTTTATTTTATTAGAGAGCAGTATGTAATTTGAACTTTTTTTCTGGTGGTCTTGCTTTATTTTTATTTATTTTTGGGCATAACTTTGCTTCAATCTAACATTCTTTTTTTAATTATGATGGTTTGATTTGAGTACAACTAATAAGATGCAACTTGAGTAGATAAGAATAAGTCATAAATCAATTCAAATAACAGGAAAAAAAATTGATTCTGGCAAAAAAGAGAGAAAAACAAAGGCAGTAAATCGCTTCAGATAAGAACATTTTCATAGTCAAATGTATTCTAAGCTCACAGCTAATTTAATTTAGGCCAAGGCCCAAAATAAGAAGAGAAAATGTGAAGGTAAATGAAATCAAGAAACAGAACCCACTGAGCCCAATCTCCACCTTCTCTTTCGGTGGGCCCCACGTGTCAGAATTGATTATCAAAACGAGAATGACAGAGAAAGAGAGCAACTTGTGACTATAGTTTGATTTAGACAGCGCAATGCAGAAAGCAAAATAATCGATTATTTCGTGGTGTACTATTTTACAAACAACGACCAACTTGTTTCATTGACACTGAAAAAAAGAAAATTCAATACAAAGCAGGATAGGTACATCATGCAGAAAGCAAAATAAGCTAGTGTGTGCTAGTTATGCTTATCAAAGGATTTAGTGAGCATATAACTCTAAAATCTATAGGATTAACTTCAAATAGTTAAAATTGATATAATTCGCGAGTAACGCATGTAGATGCAAAATTTTGAAATTGACATAATTCAAACAGTCAAAAAATAATGAAAAATGAAGTTTTATATAGTTGTGTTAATGCATTCATTTTTTAAGCATTTTTTACCACTTGACTTTATACTAAATGAATTCAAAAATTTTAAAATTTTGCATATACAGTTGTACACACATCACTCGTGAAATAGATTGATTTTAATGGTTTGAATTCGTCATTTAAAACTAATTCGATAGATTTTGAAGTTTATGGTCACCTAACCTCTTGATGAACAAAGTACACGCTAATTAACTGTGCTGTTATAAATTAGTCATATGGTGTTATGACCCTATCACCTAAAATTGCTTTGACTTGGACAACCAACCTTCTTATGGTTTTTAGTATGCTTGATAATGATTTTTTGAGAGTTTATAAGAAAATTTCATATGGATGTGGAGAGGACAAAGATATCTAGGTTTTAAAGTTTTATGATCTACTAATAAGGTGGTTTGATAGACGAATTTGATGATGAAAGTACTGTGACTCTTTGGAATCGCAGGATCCCTGTTTTTCCATATCTAATCATTCATTTTTTAAAGCACGAAACTCAAAGTCAGTTGATTTTGATGCACGAATCTCGAAATAAATTACTGGTTGGATATAGAAAAGCAGGGACCCTGCGATTCTAAAGAATCGCAACAGATTTAATTCTGAAATTAGATGGATGACTGCTGAAATGGATTTGAGGTATGGAAAATGATAGTATAATTGGGGGAATATATCTATTATTTTTAACTAATAAAAGAACCATAATCAAACTAAACTCCATTATGTTCTGATTTCGTTGATTTGTTAATGAACTTGATTACTTTTTTTTTTTCTGAAGTAGAAATGTGGAGATCTAGTCTTCTTATTCCATTAATCAGACACCAACAATATCAAGTTTTACAAAGTAAAAAATCAAATAAAAGTTCAAGAAAAAAAATAAGAAAACAGTAAATTACAAAAACAGAGGTATTATCCTACTCATCTAAAAATTCTGATGCACCTCTCCCTCCATAGTACAAAACACATTGTAAAAAAATTATAAAACATCAACATAATTAAACACACTGTCTTTAATTACTTGATAACAAACTATTACAAACCAATTTGATCACCATAAACTCCGAATCATAAAAAAGAAATATAAAACATCAAAGTTGTAGAATCCGTCATCTATTTTTTAACGCACTTAAAATTGCATCTAGTGGACTTGTAAAGAGAAAGTTATGATTAAAATAGTTATCAGAGGTCAATTCTGAAAACTATTTGTATTCTGTGTCACATTCCTATCTAGTTTGAGTTCTCTTTCTGTATATTCTTAACGAATTCAGAGTAGATCCGATGCCCACCGGACCTACTTTTTTTCGATGGGTGAAATGACCATTCAATTGCATCAAGATCCGTGTTAAGTACATTAAAATCCGTACAAGTCTGTTTCAATTTCCGTGCAAACTAATCTTAGTTCTAATCATATGGTGCTAGAGCTAATTGAACTTAAAAATAGATCGGATGTCCATCGGACTTACTCCTATCTCATTCTTAACATGTACGACGTCAAACTTGTTCTCAAATTTTTTTTTTTAGATTTATTTTATTGATTCATTGTCATGCGGGTCATGTTGTGTGTCTTAATGGTAAATTCAGAGGTGGCAATAGGGTCAAATTGGATTTAAGTTTAAATTTTAGTTTCGTACCTCCAATTTGTTTCTCAATTCAAATTCGGAAATGTTTGGTTTTATAATTGGATCTTCATTTCGACAACTATTAAGTTATTAAATTTAAATTTAACTTGGGAATAAGTGCAAAATTATGCATATAATTAATGAAACAACAACACAATAATCATAAAAATTAAACTAATAATATACATGAACTTTTTATTTACTACTCTTAATAATTCAATCTCTATTGATTAATACTTTGATCATCTTTTCAACATATTTGATTCAAATAGGGGTAAAAGAGGTTCCTCGGGGCTCTTAAGAAGATTAATTATTTAAAAATTGAAGTCTTCCTGTTGATGTCATAAATGTTAAATATGATTTTGTGTACCAATTTGGGATCTACGAAGCATTTCATCCATCGCACAATTACTCTCTGCTCAGCAGATGTCAGCCCAAGCTGTTTTATTGTAAACAAGCCCCAAAAAAACACATTTCTCACATTTTTTTTTTTTTTTTTGCTGTTGCTGGAGTGAAGTGCTGTTTAATTAATTTTTCAAAATAATAAACACTAATACTAACTAAAAACTAGACGTTGAGATCAATATATAATAGGAGCACACTTGTAATCTTGGCTCAAAAATAACTTCAAAATATGTTTTTAATTATTTGTATACTTTTCAAAGAAAAAAATTATAAGAATATACATAAGATGCAATAAAAAAAAAAAAAGTCATGAGTGATCTTCAAATTTTCTCCAAAATATACTTCTGTTTTTATGTCCTTCTCAGAAAAATTATGAAAATATACTTAATAATAAAAAGTATATATGTCCCTTTATGAGTTTATCCCTTTGTCACGTGTCTTGGATCCAAACCCATGTGACCTCAAGATCTTCTGTGGCGGAACCTGATGCATATACAGTGTAACGAGTCATGCATGAACAGAACCTTCAACTTGTCAATTTTTACAATTAATATAATTTTGTTTTAAACTTAACTATCATGAATGAGATGCTAAATGTAACTTAATTATGTTACTTTCACTTTGTGAATGTTAAAAGTTAACGTGTGTTCCGTTTTAATTTCAAAAGAAACTAAAATTAGTATTAAACGACAATTTATTCACATTGTTTGGTTGTAAAGTTTCGTCACAAATTTATGATGGTTTAATGTGTATGTGTCTATAGCGAATGTATGTATATCGCTTTTAACAATTTTATTATTATATATAAACTTCAACTTTGCGTATGTAAAAAATTAACGTGTAGTGTTTTATTTTGATGGAAACTTAAAGGTATAAAATGACAATGTATTAAAGTTGATTCATTGTAAACTTTTGACGTCTGTCGACACAAATTTATGATTGCTTAATATCGTATGTGTCTATAGCAACTCCATACGTATCGCCATTAACAATTTTATTTTGATATATGAACTTTAACTTTCCTTATGTAAAATATTAATGTGTACTGTTTTATCTTGATGGAAACTTAAAGGTATAAAACGACAATGTATTAACATTGATAGATTGTAAACTTTTGACGTTTGTCGATATAAATTTATGGTTGCTTAATATTGTATATGTCTATAGCGAATGTATGTGTATTGCCATTAACAATTTTATTTTAATATATAGACTTTAACTTTGCGTATGTAAAATATTAACGTGTACTGTTTTATTTTGATAGAAACTTAAAGGTATAAAACGACATTGTATTAACATTGATAGATTTTAAACTTTTGACGGCTGGCAACACAAAGTTATGATAGCTTAATGTTGTATGTGTCTATACCGAATGCATGCGTATCATCTTTAACAATTTTATTTTGATATATGAACTTTAACTTTGCGTATGAAAAAAAATTAACGTGTACTATTTTATTTTGATGGAAACTTAAAGGTATAAAATGACAATGTATTAACATTGATTGATTGAAAACTTTTGACATCTGTCAGCACAAAGTTATGATAGCTTAATGTTGTATGTGTCTATAGTGAACGCATGCATATCACCTTTAATAGTTTTATTTTTAATATATGGACTTTAACTTTGCGTATAAAAAAAAATTAATACATATTATTTCATTTTGATGGAAACTTAAAAAACGACAATGTATTAACATTGATTGATTGTAAACTTTTAACGTCTATCGACACAAAATTATGACAACTTAATGGCGTATGTGTCGGTAGAGAACGCATGTGAATTACCTTTAATGATTTTATTTTGATATATATACTTTAACTTTACGTATGTAAAAAATTAACGTGTTTAGTTTTATTTTGATGAAAACTTAAAGATATAAAATGATAACGTATTAGATTGATTGTAAATTTTTGGCATCTCAAGACACAAAAATACAATAACTTAATGTTATATCTATCTATAGAGTACACATGTATATCACCTTTAACAATTTTATTTTGATATATAATATTTTTATTTTAATTTATGATTTTTTAATAATTAAAATATAGTGAAGGGTCATAATAAAGACAAGTATCTTTACAATATCACTATGATTATGATTACAAGGTAAGTCACACCAAACAACAATTTTCTATTGATAAAGAATGATTAATATTAATTTTATGGGCCCATGGTTTTTATTTAAGGAAAGTTGTTCAATTCAATTCAATAAAATATTTGGGATGTGATTTTTCCTAAATGGAAAATTATTGTTAGTTGGATTTATGATATCAGTGTATGTATGCTATGATACTATGATACAGATGTCTTCTTATAATTTGTCAACTAAAAAATAAATGTATGAATCAAAAATTTCCAAACCATTATTTTTATTGTTATTGTTGTTGTAATTTTATTTCATATCCATAGCCATCATGATCAACATTAACAAATCATCATTATAATTAATTTATTACCATTATCATTTTGGTCTTCATTATTTATTTATTTTAATGCAATAATAATCTTATGTCATTCCTTCCTTATTGTCTCCTTTGTATAACCAAATAAAAATAAAAATATAATGACAGGACATCATATAGTATAGGAACCTATTTTTGAATAATTTTATGCCCTGCCAAATTTGACCCAATGAATTTTATGATGAAAATACGTAATCACTCACTATTGGAATCAGAATTGTACTAGAATTAATCATAATTATATGTAATCACTCAACATGTAATTTCTGTGGGTGTACCCATGGATAAACCTATGGTATATTAAAAATGTAACTATTTTTAAGGATAAATTAACAAGTTGTTTAATGCATGGGCTTCACCAGGGTACCCTTGGAAATGTTATTTGTTTTCATCAGATATTTTATTTTTTGCTTATTTTAAGACCTTTTATTCATGGAAATAATAATAATAAAAAAATTCCATGAGTTAGAACTTATTGTATTGTGTGGCGTTTTTCATGGTGGAGCATAAAATCATTGGATTGCATGTATAGAATAAAGTATAAAATATAACTATTCTTAAAACTCTACTTCACAAGATAGAAGCTAGAAATACAACTATATGAAGTAATGAGAAGGAATAAAATTTGAATGTGCATATATTTAATTTTTATAAGGTCTTAACTCTTAATTAATCAGCACTTGGCAAACATTTACTGTGTAAGATAATACATTCTTCCATAATCAAGTCATTTGATTTCATTTATTTATTTGATAAATTGATAGGTTAAGTCTATTTGATGGCAAGGCAATCCCCCTCCTCCCTTTATAACCCGAAACACGGATGTCCGGTTGTTGCGGTTGACTATTTAATGAGTTGCTATCATACATAGCGATAAAAACTATGTCACGGTAAAACCTAAAATGAAAATCATAGAAAAAATAAGATTCACAGACAAAAAATTACACAAAAAATTACACAGAAACCCACTTGGGTTGGAGAAATGAGGGGGTTATAAACTCTTAATTTGTCTTGGAATAAGTTTTCTGGGTCTGTCCCTGCGAGTTGTGGGCAACTTAAATTGCTGTGAAGTGCTCGATTTTACTGGAAGTGGATTGAAGATTATAAATTATACTATATAATAATACTCTATTTAAGAAAGGAATATATTGAAAAAAATAGAAACTCTTGTAATATCTCGTTATAAAGTAATGTTAACGATTGTAAACTATGAAGTCTTTATATGGTATTATCAATTCAAAACCTTATATTGTTTTCAGTTATGATTTTTTTATCTTTAGTCGAAATAATGTAATTCTTAAATATATTACTAATAAATTTGTGTAACATGACAAAATTAAACTAATAGTTGTAGTGTTGAACAAACTTTTATGTAATAAACCAGCCTAATAAAATGAGTCATATATATTGCCAAGTGCAAACCCGCTACACCATTTTTAGGATATAATTGTCACAGAGGATCTAAGCACCTATTGTTTCTCTTCTAATAAAAGGGTCTCAATAGAGAGCGAGAGGCCAGGATTAAAGCGATATCTCTAAGTGAAACCCAAACCCACACATCTCTAATCCTCTCTCTATCCTTCCCCTCTCTCTATATTCTCCCCTTCTAAAACCCTCTCTCTTTTTCTCTCTCTAGAGAAACTGGTAATTCCTTCAAGCTGGAATGCATCAGTTGCAGTGACCAAGTATACTTATTACTGGGTACTTGAAAAAGAGAGAAATAGTTAGAGAATTTAACAGTATTTTGTTATGGCACCAAGAACTGGTAAAGGAAGAGGCAACAGAGGCAAAGGAGATAAGAAGAAGAAAGAAGAGAAAGGTATTGTAGCAACATGCATGCATTTAATATTATTATCGGGTTTTTCCGCGTTCATGTTCGACGATTAATTTTGTAATTTTTGTTTCCTTACTAATGATTTTTTTTTTCCGTTTTTTTTTTTTTTTTTTCAAATTATACATGGTTTGTTTGATTAATGTTGGTTTTTGTTTGAATTTTTCGCAGTTTTACCGACTTTAATCGATGTAACGGTTATCACCCCCTACGAAACAGAGGTCACACTCAAGGTAATTAATTCAACAATTTCTTCCTAAAATAAACATGAAAATTCACTGAATTAGTATTTTGTTTGAGCACATATACTATTAGAGTTAATTATTATTCATTAAATAAATTTCTTGTTTTTAGTCAAGGTTATCATTGTAAAATAAAATAAGTTTAATTATAATAATTTTAAGCACATATACATTTTAGCTGATATTAAGTTTAATTATACTAATTTTATTTTATAATTTGAATTGTTTTGTTGGGTTGGTAATAGCAATGATTATTAATTAAAGAACTAGTGTTGGTTTTATTAATTTCATATGCTATTTGCATCAAGTCTATTGTTGGTTTTATTAATTTTCAAATGGATGCTATTTGCACCAATGAAATTGGAGGTAATTAATATTAATATTTTGGTGGGTTTTTCAGGGAATATCCACTGACAAAATTGTAGATGTGAAGAAGCTCCTTGGCAGTCATATTGAAACATGCCACCTGACAAACTACGCCTTAACTCATGCGGTACTCTATCTGACTCAAAACATTTTTATTTAATTTCATATTTATTATTAATTTTGTCTCAAAAAAAAATATGAATATTATATTTATTTTAACTTGTCATTACCAAATATTGCCCCCATACTTTTAAGGAGTGTGCATTTAATTTTTTCAGATGAGCATTTATTTTGATTCAAACTATATTTTAATTTCATATCAATATTATAGTTACTTTGAAGTTTTGATTACATATTGTTGTTCGCATGCTTTCGAGAAAATGTGCATTTTAATTAATATTGACAAGCGTTTATTTATTGATTTCGGTGAGTGTATGTTCAAATATTTGAATAAAGAGTCTGAAAGTTCATGACAGCTGTTTATAACTATTTATACTGAAACAAACCTATATATCTATATTCTATTTAAATTTATAATGAGTGTGAATATTTCTAAATGTACGTTACAAAATATCAATATTATATTATTATACTTACTTGGAGGTTCTTATTACTAAATATTATAATTCGTCCGTTTTTAAAAAGTGTGCATTATAATTAATTCAGACAAGCATTTTTTTTATTCTGACGAGTGTGCGTTTTTTTAATAAAGAGTCTAAAAGTTTAGGACAACTGTTTATAGTTGTTTATATTGAAACAGACGATATTTTATTTGTTTCGTTTACATGAGTGTGATTTTTTTTTTATAAATGTGTGTTTTGAATCTGTGTGGCAAATACATGAGTAGAAATCTGAAGTATTATATTTCCGTTGAAAATATATGCAACTTTTCAGGTTATGGTGCAAATAAGTTATTTGATTTTTGTGGCATGCAATGATTTTCCGATTTATTTGGAGAGACAATTGTTCGATATTGATAAACATTTTTTAAATGTATCATTTGATTGAAACAGGTGGGGATCATGAATGCCACTTTTTTCAAACAAAATAAATATATATATCGACCAAAAAAAATAAACAAACTCATCATCAAACATCCAAAAAAAAATCATAGGGTCCACTAGTAATCTTCTCTATATGGCTTATCATTTTGTTGCTAACAAATATATATATTTTTACAAGGAAAAATTAGTATATCTTGGTGCATTATTGGGTGGTCTCTATTTTTATATTACAAAGGCTCAGTAATAAATAATAATAAAATAATAACAATATGGTTTTAGTTTGATTAAATAATATTAAATAAATGGGAATGCGTGGCATGCATGACAGGTGAGAGGGCAGCGGTTGGAAGAAGGCGTGGAAATCATGGCGCTCAAACCTCCTCATCTCACCGTTGTTGAAGGTATGTACGGTTCTGATTTCATCTCTCATTTCTCATTTATCTCTCTCTCTGTATCTCTTTCTTTCTTTTTTTTTTCAAATTCCACTTTGAGATTTTCAATGTTGCCAAGTGGACCTAGTAATAATTGTCCATTGTCAAATTGGAATAATTTACTAATCACAAAATAACATTTTTATGAATGACAAAATTTAATTGACCCACCACCCATGTTGGAATTTTGGAAAAGTTTGACTACTGTCAAATTTTTGGACCGTTGATTTTGAATCTAATGGCCCAGATCAATTTAACTATCTTATTATTAGCTTTATTAAAATTCAAAGATGTAGTTATCAAACGTTTTGTTAGTGGAAATTGATTAAAGTGGGCACCTACATGACTTGTGCATGTTAATTTAATTCTCTAAATATCTTCATATTTTTTTAATATTTCAAGTCAGATCAACAATTCATGTTCAAATTATTATTTGCTAGCTACCACCACACCAACATAATGTTATAATAAAAAGTTTTAAATTAAGATAAAGTTGAGAATAAATTTAACTTAAACTTTTAAAGTAATATTCTCTGTGTGTGAAAAATATATGTTCGAATTAAATAAATTTTTCAATAATTTAAAAATATATAGTTAATTTTATGATTCTAACTACTGCAATAGTACCAGAACCCACATTCAAATATTAAAATAAATCTTGCAAGGGAAATTTAAAAAATCTTGCAAAATAACAACTAAATTAAATTAAAAAAATAATTATTTTCAAATATTTTTTTAGGGAAAATTGGTTATTTGCCACTCCAAAATCTTCAAATTTGAAAAATGCCATCACAAAACTATAAATCTAAAAAATGTCACTCTAAATTTAGTTAATTCTTAAATTTGCCACAAATACAATTTTTTTATATTTTGTAATTAAAAATTAACTTAAAAATATAGTTTTGAGATACGTATAATGAGGGGTCTGAAAGGTATATAGGAAAATATAGAAATACGTATCTCAAAACTGTATTTTTCAGTTATTTTTTAATAAAATAAAGTATAAAATTTTTGTATTTACGGTAAATTTAAGAATTAACTAAGTTTAGAGTGGTATTTTTCAGATTTATAGTTTTGTGAGGGCATTTTTTAGATTTGAAAATTTTGAAGTTACAAATAACTAATTTTTAAATATTATTTTCTGAGAATAAGGACAACCGTTGAGTCCTAGGCATAGCCGCCATGGTGGCAGTCTTTCAACGGCTCTTATTAATTTACATTAATTTCACAAATATATTTTTCCAATCAATCTTTGTCTTTTTGCTCTCTCTACCGTCCATTTTCACTTTTTTGTACTGGCGTACCTACGTCACTACGTGGCAATTTGGCATTAAATTTAATTGTCATTTTCTGGAAGATTCTGCTATTTCTGTTTTTAAAATTTGGCTATTTCTGGATTAATTTCAATTTAAATATTTTTTAGACCAGTTCAGGTTTCCCTTCCTGTAACTGTAGTTTCTCTCATTCTCTGTGTATCATCATAGTAATAAATTTTACTAATAATTTAGATTTGAACCAATCCCCAAGCAATCTCTGTATTATTCGATTTCTCGAACCTTTTTAAAAATATTCATGAATAATTTGCAAATTTTAGAAATTTTTCATCAATTTTATGAATTATTCACGATTTTTTTTTTTACTTTTTTATACTCTTTAGACTGCAGATAAGTATACAAATTTATCTGAATTTTTGACTCTGTCATTCTGAATTATTAAGTTGTCACTATGTGTATAGCTGAGGCACACATTATTTATTGTATTTCTAATTAATGGTATTATTTTCCATTTCTTTTCTTGATTGTTTTGCTTTAAAACGCCACAGAGTCACTTTCAAGTGAAAACTCAAGAAATATGTGAAAATAAATTACATAAATCTTATTCACTCATTACTTATTTTTGAAGAAATATTAAATTACATGTCACAAGTAATGTACAAACTTATAATTGCTGTTTTAGAACAATACTGGTTTTCCTTCCTGTAAATATAATTCTATGTGTATAATATCTCAGTAATTAAAAATAATGAATTGTGTTAAGCGTATCGCCACAGAAGATCCGAATTGGTAGTCTTTGTTGTGTATACATTTTAGCTGCAAAATACATGACCTAATTAACACGTCTTAACTTAATAATATGATTTTAATGTATTTTTCACGTAACGTACCGTAGTTGATCATATTTAATTAAACAATCATGTCATGTAATTGATCACGTTTAATTTTTTTTTTCTGATTTTAAATTACTTTATTGAAAAAATCAGAACCAAATACTAACAAATATGAAAAAATTGCAAAATAAATTAAAGACACGTGATGTGACATATCGTGACTAAACCGATATCGACGTGATTAATTTTCTATAAATTTTCCATGCATTAATCTTGTGATGAAATTAACTCATACATGTTTCTCTTAAATTCTACTATCCCTATCTGAGTCAGAGTCCCTTTCATGTGAAAATGAAGAAACATGTGATTATTATTATATGTAATTAGCTTGAAAAAAATTAGATTTATATCTATTATAAAATTACTTAAATTTTAATCTGTCATGGCTTTACTTTCAAGAAATATTTAATTAAATGTTTAAACAGATTTAATGAGAGCACAATGACATAATTATTATTATTTTATTTTGAGCAAGTGCATGCACATTGTGGATTATAGAGATAGATTCTTGACTATTACTCTATTATTTCTTTATCAATTTTTATTTAATCAGTCAGCAGTGTCAAAATCTCAAATGAAAAGTCAACACTTAGACTTCAAATTTGATCAGTTAACTTGTTAGAAAATACCTATTTGAATTCAATACTTAGACTTCACATTAGATTCCAAGTCAAAGTACAAGTGACAAAAAATATTGACAGATTTTTTTTCTCATGTGCCTAACTCCAAACCTCCTAACAACTATGCATTTAATAAAGATATTGTTTTGTTGGTAAGTTGGTACCAATCTCATAAAAATACAGTCTCCAAATCTTCATAGCTTTCATAAAAAGTTGTTGGCATTTAATTCATATATACTAAATTTATGTTTGAATGATTCTTTCCCAGATTTGATCATTATTCCATAATTTTTTTAAATGGAATATAAAAAGATTTTTTTATTTTTGCAATTAAATTTGGTTTTTTTTTACAGCACGTTTTAACATGACAAATAATTCTTGGAATTTCTTTCTCAAAAAAAAAATTCTTAGAATTTTTTAGGGGAAGAAAGATGATATTTCTTAAAAATATATATAAACAAGAAAAAATGAAAATGAATTTCAAATATATGTTAAAAAAATATATTTGTAATTTATTTAGTTTTTAAGAAGAAAAAAACCTGAGTACAACTGCCTCATTATGAGCTACAAATATTTAATTGTAGGAATAAGCCCATAAAAGCCCATGAAAATTGATTCACTTTATTGTTGTGTCACGTGACAGAGGATTACTCGTTCGAAGAACAAGCGGTGGCGCACGTGCGGAGGCTATTAGACATTGTCGCCTGTACCACCTCTTTTGGAAAACCCAAGAAGCAACAAAATGTTACATTACCAACCTCAACCAATGAGAAGACGACACCTGTCCCATCCCCTTCTTCCTCTCCTCCTTCTCCTACTGCCACCGCTCTTGCCTCAGTGCCAGCCATTTCAGATCAGTTCGACATGGCCGCCATTAAACCACCTCCCAAGCTCAGCGAGTTCTACGACTTCTTCTCTCTCTGCCACGTCACACCTCCCATTCAGTGTATGTGCTTTTTCTCCGTTTTGTATATATATACTTGGTCCACTGCTGTACCAGTGAGGTCTACTGATGGTACCTACTACTGGTTTTTTACTGGTACTGGTATGTGCTAAACTGATACATGTAGTGAATTTATCGTATTGCCTTGTTGGAGTTATTGGCAGGCATAATGGTTTTGTTACTGGTACTTATATGTACCAAACTGATACATGTATGAATTTATGGTATTTTTTTGATGCAGTTATCAGGAGGCATGAAGGTGGATTTTCGTCTGAGAGGCGGGAAGGCGACTATTTCGAAATTGAGGTTACTATTGCTCCTGGTTCTTTCTTATTTTATTGGCACAATTGACGATAACTTGAGGCTAATTTTGTAAAATTAGGACCCCAAAGTTACTTAATGTTCGATACATATGCACTATTGAGGTTCTCAAGTTATGATGTTGTTTACTCAACTTCGAATTTGGTATTTATTTAGGCAATTGTGCTAAACTGTGGTTTAGTTGCAGGGTTCATTGAAAAAGACACTGAACTAAAGCTTACTGTGCACAATTAGTGATAGTGTTAAAGATTTCTTTGTCGGGGCTAATTGGAGAAATCCTTCAATGAATATAATCGCATTACATATCTCAATTTTTATCTGTTATTTAATAAAGAAATGTGAAAATATTTTAGGTCAAGGTTTGCAATGGGAAGCTTTGGCATGTGGTGGCATCGGTGAAAGGTTTTTACGTGGTCGGAAAGGAGAACATTATATGCAAATCTCTAGTAGATCTCTTGCAACAGCTCAGCAGTTCATTTACAAATGTCAGTATTCCTATAAAGATAATTTTTATTAATTTATACTTTGAAGTTTGTTCAAGTTGGTTAATTTGTTGACTTGTCATATGCAGGCATATGAAGCGCTAATGAAAGCTTTTGTGGAGCACAATAGGGTATATATATTTAAACAAGTTCTCCATCTCTTAAATACTTGTTAGATTCATATTCGAGTTTGTTCTAGTACATAGTATTATATATATTTCAATTGATTTCCTAATTTTTTTTACTTGTTCCTTTGAAGTTTGGCAATCTACCATATGGTTTTCGTGCAAACACATGGCTTATACCACCTATACTTCTAGAACCTTCTTCTCCTTCGCTTCCACTAGAGGACGAAAATTGGGGCGGGAATGGCGGTGGCCAATGGGGAAAAGGCAAGCTTGAAAAAATTCGGTGGGCAACTGAGTTTTCAATTTTATCTGGGCTTCCTTGCAAAACTGAGGAGGAGAGACTTGTCAGAGACAGAAAGGCTTTTCTATTGCACGGGTTATTTATTGACACTGCCATTTTTAAGGCTACTTCTACAATTCGTGGAATTCTAGAACATAAGAGTAGTTCAAATTTGGATGGGGATGTTATACATGATGAGAAAATCGGGGACTTGCATGTAATTGTGAGAAAAGACAGTGCTGATGTGAGTTTGAAGAGAGACGAAAAAGTAGATGGAAGTAGCGTGTTAAATTTGTCTCGAGAAGAAGTTTCTAGAAGGAATTTGTTGAAAGGGCTGACAGCTGATGAGAGTGTAATAGTGAAGGTATATTTCTTTTTTCTTTTAACCATCACTTGACACTAGAATGTGACAATTATATTCTAGTGGTCATACTGTGTTTATGTTTTCTCTTTTCATCATTTTATTTTTTATTTTCAGGATACAGCTACACTGGGTATAGTGATTGTGAAACAGTGTGGTTACACAGCAACTGTGAAGGTTGTGGGACCTGCACGTGCTTCTGCTGATGGGAAATCAAATCTCAGCAAAATTGACCAACCGGATGGTGGCTCACATGCATTGAATGTTAACAGGTACATGGCACTGGTACTGTAATTGGTACAGCGTTTGTGATAATACACTGCATTAATTTTATAAATTGAGGTTGAGTGAAGCTATGGTACTATGCATAGCACATGATGGTTCGTACTACGGATTAATATCTCTATTTTTAAAGTCCAAATAATCAATCTGAACAGGTCAATGCAATCTCCATATAATTGCAGATCAAATTTTATTTTAGAATTTTGTTACTATTTTTTAGATAGGTAGAAAAATGTACAAGTGATTTTCTACCTATCTAAAAGAATAGTAAAAAGGATCTAAAAGAATAGTAAAAAGAATTCTAAAATTTGTAAAATTTGATCTCCCAAGTACATATTTATAAAGAGATGGCATTGAACGGTTCAGATCACCTATTTGGACTTTGGAAACGTATATTGATCCGCAGTACGCACCAGTCTGTGCTATGCATAGTACCATAGCCTCATTCATTGAGGTCTATTACCAGAGTTTCTACATGCCTGATGCAAAAACCATATCTTTTGGGCATGATACTAGCCTTAGACTTGTCTTTTGTGCTTCTTAATCTTTTTAATTTGAACCTAAGATAATGTGTATACACCGATGAGGTGCTATATGGTAACTTTTTATAATAAATGATTTTATCTCATTTCAGCCTAAGGATGGTTCTCTCAAAATGCACAAATGCCGAGACAAATACAGCCATTGGAAACAAGTCTCCTTCTGCAAAACCTAATAAAATGGTTTCTTCACCATCGCCTAGGGACATAGCTCGGAAAGTACTTAGGGAAAACCTAGCAAAACTACAGAAATCACCTCATGATAAAAAAAGAGCTGTCAGATGGGAGCTAGGGTATTCGTGGCAACAACACTTGCAAAAGAAAGAAACCCTAGATGGAGAAGTGAAAGGAAATGGAGTAGAAACCTTAGATGTGAAGGGTCTTGGTTTGGGTTTCGGGCAACTTAAGAGAAAAAAGAAAAATGATACTAGTGTCAATGATGAGGCAAAAGAGGTTAAAAGTAGTGATGTCGGAGAAGAAATTAGGAAATTATTGGATGAAGAAGCGATTTTACGGTTCAAAAATTCTGGCATGGGTCTTCATTCTAAGGTTTGATAATATATTTTTTTTTTACCAATTCTAGTATAGGTTAGGGATGTAAATGCGTGTCGTGTCGTGACTAGTCATGCCGTGACTAGTCACACCGTGACTTGGCTCATGTGTCGTGCTGTGCTGTGATGAAATCGGGATGGACAATCACGTCGTGACCACACGTGTCATGTCTCGTGTCCAAACATGACTGGTCACGTTTGATCACGTTTAACTATTTTTTTCGTAATTTAAGTTAGTTTATTCACAATTCCCCATTAGATCAAGATCTAACAGTCACGTGTGACATGTGACCACATGCTGTGCTGTGGCAATTTTCTGAAGGATATGTCATGCGAATGGTCACGGCATGGAACACGTGAGTCATGACACATGACCGGCACATGTGCCGTGCCATGACGTATCCAATCACAGCGTGACTTTTTTACATCCCTAGGATTATAGGTTCAGTGAACTTTATTTATAGTCAAAAAAGGAGGTCCTTGCCGGTAAGTTTCTAGAAAGAAGATCCTAGAATTCTGTGTTCAAATCTATCGTACACATCTCATCAGATTAATACGCAAACAAACGTATTGTTGTGTTTGCACAAAGTTTAATGGTAATCATGAGGTGTTTTTTGGCTAATGCAGTCTCCAGAGGAGCTTGTGAAAATGGCACAGAAGTACTATGATGACGTGGCACTTCCTAAGCTGGTATATTACTGTCAATTGATTTTTTTTTTTTTTATCAAAACTTAGTTTTCTGAGTTGTTAACATTTTCTCTTTGTTCCTTGCCAGGTATCAGATTTTGCATCTCTGGAACTTTCTCCAGTTGATGGTAAAACTATGACTGATTTTATGCATACAAGGGGGCTTAGCATGTACTCCTTGGGACGCGTGGTGAGTATTATAGAGATATCAGATATATTTTGACTAATTTTTGAAGAAATTAGATTGTTTGGGATGTAAATAAAAAACTTCCTTTAATGATTTTTTTTACTGTGGATTAGGAAGATTGTATTGATTCGACTGATGTACACAATCTACTATGTCATGTTACATTTATATCAATTTTTTTTTTTACTAAAACAGGTCGAACTAGCAGAGAAGTTGCCACATATACAATCAATTTGCATCCATGAGATGGTCGTCAGATCCTTTAAGCACATTGTTAGAGCGGTGATAGCGGCTGTCGATGACTTTTCAATGGCGTCCTCAGTAATTGCTGAAATGTTAAATATACTCTTGGGGTCTCCTGATAAAGAGAGCGAAGATTATTCTCTGAGAATTGGATGGGTCGAGACCTTCCTTTGCAAGAGGTTTTCTTGGAGAATAAAAGATGAATTTTTTCATTTGAGGAAGTTAATTCTTTTGAGAGGACTTTGCAACAAGGTAAAGAATGAAGTTAACAAAATCATAATCAAGTTAGCCTTAATTAGCACTTAGTTTTTCAATTATACATTGACCGTCAATTGTACTTAATTTTTTTTTGGCAGGTGGGCTTAGAATTGGTTGCAAGGGACTATGATTTGAGTGGCCCAAACCCATTCGAGAAGTCCGACATTATAAGTCTTGTACCCATTTGCAAGGTATAATATCCAATTATTCCTTTATAATGCAAATTAAAATAATAGAAAGAAATAAGGAACAAGTGACAAGAGTTTTTACTTTTTACCATCAGCACATGGTTTCTTCATCGGCCGATGGTCGGAACCTTCTAGAAGCATCTAAGACGGCCTTGGATAAAGGAAAGTTGGATGAAGCTGTAAGTTGTGGTACCAAGGTAATGAAAACATGTGATGTTTCTATTTATACAAAAAGGATAGGGGCAATTTAGTCAGTTCAAGTAATGACACGCTGTTTGTTTGAAGGCCTTGTCAAAGATGATAGCTGTTTGTGGGCCATACCATCGCATGACCGCCAATGCATATAGCCTTGTTGCTGTGGTCCTTTATCACACTGGAGATTTTAACCAGGTATGGGAAATTTTCATGGTGCAATTTTGGTTATTTGTGTGAAACATGATAGTATTATTTGTACAATGTAAGAAGAGAATTATCACAGAGGTACCTATAAAATATGTATACGTTTCTTGTCTTCTTTTAGTGGGGCATGTTAGATACTTCTCATTCAGAGGGTGTATATTATTCCAATACTGGATTTAACCTTGTATCAATTGATGTGACCATGCTTCTGATTTTGCCTTTGCCCCATAAAATTTGTAGGCAACTATTTATCAGCAAAAGGCATTAGACATAAATGAAAGGGAGCTTGGCCTTGACCATCCTGAGACTATGAAGAGTTATGGAGACCTCTCAGTTTTCTACTACAGACTTCAACACATTGAATTGGCTTTGAAGTAAGAATTGTTTTTTTTTACCACAGTACCAATTTTGGACGGCTTTTGTGGGGTTTTACCTTTGTTTTGCGTTCTACTTTTTTTTTTAATATTTTTTTTCGTACCCAACATGACATATCTACAGTTTTTGTCGAATTTTTTTGTTGATATGGGCGAACACATAAAAATCAAAGCTTGCAAAGTTTCTATTTTTTTTAAATAAAAGACTTAACTGCTACTGGTTTCAATTTTAATCCTACCATAATATATAGCTTCTCTGTTGCTTTTGAAGGTATGTGAGTCGTGCACTCCATCTTCTCCATTTCTCCTGTGGGTTATCACACCCGAACTCTGCAGCGACCTACATAAATGTGGCAATGATGGAAGAAGGCATGGGAAATGTCAATGTTGCCCTTAGATATCTCCATGAGGCTCTCAATTGCAACAAGAGGCTTCTCGGATCTGATCACATCCAGGTCCCCCCCCCCCTCTCCCCTCCGTCCCTCTCTGCCGAGATTTTTTTATTTATAGAAATTATTATTAAATAATAAAGGGAAACAGAAAGAGTGCTGGGGCTTTTGATGGCATAGATGGATCCAAAAAATAAAAAATAGAATTTTGGTAATATATTGGTTAGGTTTATTTCTAATATTATTCAATTTTTAATATTACCAGACAGCCGCTAGTTACCATGCCATAGCTATAGCTCTATCAATGATGGATGCCTTCTCGTTAAGCGTGCAACATGAACAAACAACTCTACAAATTCTTCAGTTGAAACTTGGACCTGACGACCTCCGTACTCAGGTTTGTTTCCTCTCCTCATAATCAAAGGGCGAAACTAGAAAATTTTAAATGGGGGGTGTTGAAGCGTAAAATTTTAAATTAGCTGAGCCCAGAGTTTTATCCAAATGAGACTATTCTTGAATGGTACTTTCAATATACTAATTTTTTTTGTAGGATGCGGCGGCATGGCTGGAGTATTTTGAATCAAAGGCGCTGGAGCAACAAGAGGCAACTCGAAGGGGAATGCCTAAGCCTGACTCTTCCATTGCAAGCAAAGGCCATCTAAGGTATGAATTTGCTATTTTTGCCGTACCAAGCATCTCCGATACCACTGTTACCAAAGTGTACCAGAAATATTTTGATTCTTGTTCAATTTTTTCTTTATGTTACTTTGCTTTGCTTGTTTTGATTTGATTGGTAGGAAAAGATTGGGAACAGAAAGAACTATAGACTTTCCTATTAATTTATGAGTGAGGCTATGGTACTATGCATAGCATGGATTGGCTCATAGTAGGATTGGCCCATACTATGAATCAATATCTCCGTTTTCGAAGTCCAAACAGTCCATCTGAACCGTTTAACATGATCTCCATATGAAAATGTACTTGTAGATCAAATTTACACTTTTTACACTTTTTTTAATATTTTTTTAGATATAGAAAATCACTTGATCTAAAGGATTTTATAGTGATTTTCTACCTATCTAAAAAAATAGTAAAAAAATCTAAAAATGTAAAATTTAGTCTGCAAGTACATTTTCATACGGAAATTATGTCGAATGGTTCAGATCGACTATTTGAACTTTGAAAACAAATATATTGATCCTTAGTACAGATCAATCTGTGCTATGCATAGTACCATAGCCTCACTCTTAGTTTATATATATTTTAGATTTCTCACATATCAATTTTGCTTACATTTTCAGTGTTTCCGACCTGCTTGATTATATAAATCCGGATGATGAGAAAAAGGAGAGGGAGATGCAAAGAAAGCTCCGCCGTGCTAAGGTATTTTTTTTTGTTCTTGTTTTGGGCCTTTTTTTGGGTTTTCTTGCTGAGGATTTTGATGTTCTTTCTAAAAGATGCTATCTTTTTTTCTTTTTTTTTGGGTATATACTTGATCTTACTTTACTTTTCACCTTATATAGTTAGTACTTATTGCAGAATAATAGCAGATCTGACCAACCCAAAGATGGAGAAGAACAAGAGCAAATGCTTGAACCAAAACACGAAGAAGTTTTGATATCTCCATCTAATACAATACCTTCCAAGGAAGAAGCACCACCTACCACTGCACCTCAGCCCGCACCAAACTTGCCACAAAAGATCGAAGAGACAAATATCTACACCATCTCTTCAGAGGAATACTCTGATGAGGGATGGCAAGAGGCCAACTCGAAGGGACGTTTTGGTCAGAGAAGGATAAAAAATGGCAGGAGAAGACCAACTCTGACAAAATTAAATCTTCACGAGTCAGATTACGCATCTCATAACAATAGAAGGAGAAATGTACCTCTGCAGATAGAGGTACCAGTACCGGTACCAGTTGCACGCAAAGGAAATGGGGAAGGCAAGAAAATTTCTACAAAGTCATTGAAGTATGAAGAATACAAGAAAAATGGTACAGTAGGTAAAATGGCCTCTAACCTGGTATCGTACAAAGATGTAGCGGTATCTCCACCTAGTACTCTTTTAAAACTGAGATCGGAGAGAAACGAAGAGAAAGAGAACATAGAACGAGGTCGAGAAACAGAAGAGATTGCTACGTCAAATGGAGAAGATACCAAAAATCGGGAAGACGAAAATGCAACCGAGACTGCAGCAACTCCAGTTACTGAAAGTCCAGTTAGCGAGTCTTCCTTTACGGAAACTGGCGACAGTACCAGTCCTGACAGTCCGTCAGAGGCTAAGAAAGAAACTAAAAATGGGAGCAAGCTATCGGCCTCAGCACCGCCATTTAACCCGGGCTTGAACCCGGTTTTGTTCAATCCGGTGGCTGTTTACACCGACGGTATGGAAATTGGTCCTGACTTTGTGGATACCAGGGTGCCACGTGGGCCCCGCTCAGCACTGTACTACCGTACTGGTCACAATTTTGGGAGAAAGCAGGGTTTTAGTACGTACAGTAAAACTAAGGTTAGTGTGATGAACCCTAATGCAGCTGAGTTTGTACCGACTAAGTCTTTGAAACCACCCCAAACAGATGAAACTGAAAAAATAGAAAATAACGGAAAAAATGGTACAAAAGATTTCGAAAGGAATGAGATTGCCCGGCAAATTTTACTCAATTTTATAGTTAAATCCGTGCGAGACAACATGGATTCATCTGATGAAACCGGTAAAGAGAAGGACCTGAACAGTGGGAAGGATGGTATGGAATTGCTTAAGATTGGAGACGTACCTGTTCCGGTACTGGTACCGAATGTTCGTACTACTACCAGTGAGAAAAAGAATGACATGGATGGGTTCACTGTTGTCTCGAAAAGGAGAAGGAACAAACAACATATGATGAGTCCGGTAAATGGGTTATATGCAAATCATTCGATATGCTCTTCGGCCAGTTAAACAAATTATAATATCTTGCTTAGCTTGAATTCGAATAAACTTGTAGCTTTGCTAGCTATGTAACAATTGTATATGTGGAGATATTAAATGATCGTTTTCTTTTCGTTTTTCGGGGCACGTTTGGCCCTTTTTCGAACTGCCGGCAAATTTTGTAGATTATTCTTTTATATTTTGCATCTGGAATAAAATTGGGGTGTTTTATGGGTTTAGTAGACCTCTTAACTTCATCAGTTTGTAGAGTGCAGCTTTGTAAAATCCAAAATCAGATATCTTTTTTCTATGATTTTCGAATTTTTTTCGAATTTCAAACAATCAATCTGAACCATTGAATGTGATATGTATATGAAATATATATATGTAGACTTATATTTTTTAGAATTCTTTTACAATTTTATAAGATAGGTAGAACATTATTTCGATTGGTTCAGAACTTTTAGATCAATTGATGCCTGAAAAATGTATAACTTGATTTATAAGTACAGTTTCATATTGAGACTATTTGACCTTTAAAAATTGAGATATTGATTCATAATATGGACAAAAATGCACAATATTTGAAGGACTAAAAAAATAATTTTCTCTATATATTATTATTTAGGGGTGTCAGTGAAAAAGGATCGAGTCATTGACCATTATTATATTACTTCTTTTTTTTCATTTGTGTATGCATTTTAATTTCAGTTAATAGATTTTTAATTTTAATTGATGTGTAATAAATTTTAATTAGTTCTAAATTTAAAATTAAATCTAATAAAATACAATTAAATAGATTCGGTTACTGAAAGCATCTACATTGAAGTTTATTTCTAATTTCAAAATACGCGCTGGCAATTTCTCTTTAATTTCACCGACGCAGACTGATTTCATATTTAGAAAGAGAAATCAATTGTGAGAATGCAATTTCAGGAACTTAAATTTAAATTTAAATTAATTTCTTTTAAGACTACAATTTTTTTTTCTTTCATCGATGTAGATGTTCTAATAAAAATATTTTTTTGGTTTGAGAAATCGTCTTGTGCTCGTGATTAGTTTTCGTGTTTAGTTGTTTTGTGTGTGTTTTGCTAAATTTTGAATGATGTGTGCGTGTATAATCAGAGGCGGAGTTATATACACATAATGGGGTCAATTGATCCTATTTTTTTTTTTTCAAAAACCAATAATTATATATATATATTTTTTATATATTTTATAAGAATCTGCTGCACGTACCAGAAAATGATTGCCATATTTTATATGAATTTTATATTGTTGACCCTCATTATTTTTCTAAATTTTTTTTTACTATTATAGATGGTGTATAATATGAGAGACTTTAGCATTTCGTATCTCTCTCCCTAAGGCACGTAATTATCCAAAATATTGACCCTCATTAATCAAATAGCTGGCTCGGCCCCTGCGTATAATTGTACATGTTTTTTTTTATTTTTTATTTCGGAGCTAATAGTTTTCAACTTAATAATATAAGTTAGTAATATGTAAAATTATTTATGTATAGTTTAATATGAATTATTGTTGGTATTTGAAGTAGGGTTTTGAAGAATAAATTTTGTTGTGAACTGTTTGAACCTTCCGTTTATATTATGAATAAATATAAAAATTGAATAGTACATGTAATAATATAATAAAGAGAGCGTTTCAAATGCTTCCACTTTTTGTGTCTCCGTTATGTCTCCATTTTTAAAAGTCAAAATAAAATTGTTATATGATCTACGTTATTTTATCTATGCACGTGTACAAAATTATGATATTTCAATTTTGTTGTGTTTGTCATCAAGAACTTATAAAAATGTACTGATGCGGATAATTCCTAAACATTCATTTTTCAACTTATTGATTCACATAAAAAAAATAAAAATGTGATAATTATATTTTCATATATCACATCTAACGATTTTATTTTAACGTTTATGTTTTAAATTTTAAGTTATTAACATTTTAAAAATAGAGACATGATGAAAACATAAAAAATAGAAACATTTTGATCCTCTTTGAGAATAGACAAAAAAAAAAAAATGCTTGACCAAAAAACAAAGTGTTGATTTTCTAAGGTTGAGACAGTTTGAATGAGAAAATATTTGTTTCATTCTAAAGCTTCTATGTTCAAGTATAGTAGAGTACACATATTTCTAATCCTAACGGGTGCTTATACAGCCTATACAACGGTACTGTTCTAGCTAAATAAGCTAAATAATAAAAGTGGAGGTATTTATTGCTCCTTTTATTTTTAACAGTAACCAGTGATGTAAACTCTCAATGAGTCTGAGGTTAATTGGATCTTATTCTTCATTATTCTCAACACAGAGAAAAAAAAAAAAAAAAAAGAAGAAGATGAATTTATATCTTTCGCCAAAATATATCTTTGAGAACATTTTGATCCTCTTTTGAAGTCAGATATCTTTGGCCAAAATAACGCTCATTAAATGCAATTTTTTTTTGTCTATGCAGAGGCAATTAATGCCTGTCTGAATCTCTTTCTCAAAGCCTTGAAATTCCTGCATGGAAGCTAGTAATTTCTCATCAGCTGTTGTTCATGATTTCATTGAATTCTTCTTTACTCCAGTCAACTTCTATTCTTAATGCCGCACAAAATAAATTAAAAACGGTCCCTATTTTGATTCTCTCTCTCTCTCAATTTGTAGTACATAGCTGTTGTTGAGTACTTGATTATTAATGCTTGTCAGGGCACTTCTAAACTGAATCCAGATTAATTGAAAAATAAATTAAAAAAATGCACATAAGAACATTTTTTTTTTTAAACATTTGCATATGCTGCGAGAGGTGGTGACGTCGTGAGAGAGAATCGAACTCTCAACTTTTGAGTAACCAATACAGTTTTGACTTCTTCTTTTTTCTAACAAACTGTGTTACCTCCGTTTTTTCCACATAAGAACATTTCACTAAGCAAAAATTCCAGTTAGTACCAATCAATGAACGGAAAAAGGGGCGTTCCAATAAACATGAGACCAAATTCAGTTCGATGTCTAGTTGAAAAGTTTGATCTGTGTTAAAATTTGTACATCTAATTTAGTTTCACGGGTCGGAGTTTAATATAAAATTATTTACACTAATTTTATTGAGAACTGGATTTGATCCGATGTCCATTGAAACACCCCAGTTCCAGATGTAATTAACAACTAATACTTTATTAATTAGAAATTATATAACACTTGGATATTTAAATTTGTTATATAGTCTCTCGGTTTAATTTTAGAGTGAGTCTATGGTACTATGCATATCACGAGTTGATCTGTAATACGAGTTAATATTTATTTTTTAAAATTTTGATGATCGATCTAAACCATTCAACATGATCTCTATATGAATATGTACTTGCAGATCAAATTTTATATTATTTTACTATTTTTTAAGATAGAAAATCACTTGATTTGAAAATTCTGGACCATCCAAAAATAGTGATTTTCTATCTATCTTAAAAAAATAGTAAAAAAATTTTAAAAAAAATATAAAATTTGATCTGCAAGTACATTTCACAGTTAAAATTTTGAAAACAAAAAAATTGATCCATAATACGGACTAAAATCGTGATATACATATTACCACAAACTCACTCTTTAATTTATATCTATCTATACAAGACAATCATAATTTATAAATTTGAACTTTGTTCCCACTCTTTAATTTATACCTATCTATACAAGACAAATCAAATTTCTGATCATAATTTATAAATTTGAACTTTGAATTGGGAACAAAGGCTCTTTTGGGCAGACGTGAGACACATCCTCTCCAATATTGCACAAGGGAATCTTTTACGAGTTTCCGGACTATTCTTTTTAAGTTGGCACGAATCTCAAAGTCCAATAATACTGCTCCTAGATTACTCCGAATCTCAAACCGTAAAGTGAGACCCATCCTCTACAGTATTGGAGAGGATTTGAATCCGACAGGAGGCCTGCTCTTGTCTTATCAATCCTCGTATATTTACACTAAGGTCAAAAGAAATAACTAGTTTTTTTTCCCAATAGTTTACAATTTTTGTTTTGTTTTCGCATTATACTTATTACTAACAAACTTAATTTGCTAATAATATTATTAATTCTCTTAACCACTTCAGTCAACTTTTGTAGCCAAAATTCAAGTCTCTATCCATACTCAATTCTAGTTCAAGAAACAAAATGTGTTTAAAAAAAAAATAAAAGAGAGAGAGAGAGAGTAGCCCAAGTAAAAAATATATTTGAACTGTAGAAACTCTGTTTCTTTAATTAATTTTCCAAAGGTTAAAAGATAAATGACTAGAACATGCATCTCATGTGTCTTACACAATATAATTAAGTATCTCTAATTGATCTCTACTACTAAAATATAGCAAAAAATAAATACAAAAGCCTAAGAATTAGAAGAACAAATGCTCCTTGATTTTGGAGAGATGATAGGAAACAATGGCAACAACTTAGGTTTTGCACCATTTTCACCACCTCTTGGAGAATGGTGCAAATAAAACCCTTTCTCAGCTATCGCCTTCTCTTCTCTCTCCTCTTCTTCCTTCGTTAACACCACGGTGGGACCCGCAATCCTTGCGAAGGAAGTAGGAGAAAGCGATGAGGAGAGAGGAGAGTTGGAGGCCAAGAAGAAGGAAAAATCTATCGTTGAAACCGGAGAGAGAGACACATCGCCGACCGGCTTTTGTATTTGCGAAACAATTTGGAGATGAGTAGCGAAGGGGATGTCCAACCGGGCCGGTGTCATGCCTCGTCGCCTTTCCTATGAACACAAAAACATGGATTAGATTTATAAGATATATATATATATATATATATATATATATATATATATATATATATATATATATATATATATAAGACATACATATACTATACATTACTAGTATCATGATATATATATGTACCAGCTAACAGTAGTTTAACATTTTTGTTAATTCTTGGCTTCAACTTATATATATTAAATTGGTACAATTTGGACATAGAACATATCATGCTTAAAGGAAGCATATACTATATATGCTTAAAAATAAACCATTACATATATATGCTTAATTTATCTCTTGTGAAACATTATAATGTATTAATTAGGTACCTGAAGCTTTGGCCTCTTTGCAGAGGGAAGAGAAGAGTTGGAGAGAGCATGAATTGATTTGACGGGTGCACCGGTCAATTTCTGAACCACCGCTCGAAAACTCGACGGGTCGACATGTACGTAGACCGTGTTGCCATTGTTTGATTCACCACAAATGGGAGAGGTGGTGGTGGTGGTGGTGGTTTCTCTCTCTACAGTTTTTGTAGTAGCCATGTCTGCAAAAATGTTAGAGAGAGAAAGAAGGTGTATGGTTTGGAGGAGGGGCAAAAGGAAGGTTTTATGTAAGAGAGAGAGAGTTATGAAAGAAACTTATTGGGCTGTTGGTTTTTTTATTTTTATTTTGTGTTTCTTATTTTTATCTATGAATTAATTTGGAGATTTATTAATATTGAGTTAATGCCCTAATTTCTTGTGTGATCTATCTTTCCTGTCTTTACTGCATTACAGCCTTTACCAGGACCAGCTGCTCTTTGTTTGTACAGGCATTGATGTCTCTGGTCTCAACTATCAACTGTTTATGAGAGAAAGAGAGAGAGAGAGAGAGATGCTCTCTTGCTCTCCTAAATTGATTCATTGAACAACTAAAATAGTGCAAGTATGTGTGACAATGGGAAACAGTGTATTAATAAAATTCTAAGAAAATTATTTTTTTTATCTATTTTAAAAACAATTTAGCTTCATTTGTAGCACATATAAACACATTAGTTGATCTATTGTTAACATTAGCTCATTATTTTTTATATTAAAATAGATCATTATTAGCATATTTGTTAAACATATTAGCTCATATAATTATCAATCTAGCAAGTCTCATCAAATTAAGAGGATATAATTGGCATATTTGTTTATAAACACTACCCATATATATTCTAGCATTTTATTATCCATTAATCAATATTATTTATTGACAAAAAGATCAAGAAGAATATTCTCTCCTTTTTATAGTTAATTATAGAATAATCTCATTTCTTAAAAAAGACAAGACAATTTAATATAACAGCAGCATATATATATATATATAGATAGATAGATAGATAGATACAAACTTAGTGCACAAATTTACTTCTTTGATTTAAGTTAAGAATTTTTGCAAAAGTTTCACAAAATTGATATATGAGTAAATGCATATACAAAATTTACAATTGGATGATATAATGAAGATTGATTACAACATAACACAAGTTCATCTTTCCATTCTTATATTTAATTAATTGACCTCAGAATTTTAATTTTCTATTTGAGTGTAAATATTTTATTTACATTGGTTGATTTGTTCTTATTTATAACATGAGAATGTACTTAATTTTATTAAATTTGTGAAATATTTTTATACAAAGATATAGAAGATATATATGTAGGAAAGAGAGAAAGACCCACAAGGAAACTCGAGAGAAAAAGTATAGAAAACAAAAAACTTGTGGCAAAAAAAGTATGAGATGGAAAATGACAAGATTATAATTATCTGCTCAATTATAAATGCTTGTGTAACTTATTGGTAATTACAAAAAATAATTATGTTATTTACTTTATTGTGCATTCATGTGTGTGTCATTTATTATTTCTTATCATATCTAAAGTTTCTTTATATCATTCAATAACAATATTTTCCATATGCGTAACACATTTTATTTATAAATTATAATTATAAAAGAAACTATTAAGTTATAATATTTCAATGGATACTTAATATTTAGTCTTAATCAATCTTCTTTTCACCAGTAAAAAATCATACCATGTAGACTAGATACCACATGGAAGATCACACAGTCCTGTCGTAGAACATCCGAGAAAGAATCTGAGAAGCTCGCCGAGGTTGCGTGAGGGAAAGAACGAAGCTCTGTTTGTTTCGGAAAATCAATCAGCTGCTGATAAGGAACAGCAAACACTAAAACGCCGAGAAAGTACACGTGCAGGCAATTGATAGTTCGGTTTGGTGATTCCCTGTTTGTGCTATGGAGCAGATGGAAGACCCAAGAGCTGTTTCAGGATGGATGCATGCGTTACAAATCAGCGCGTGATGGTCGTTTCAGATTCGACAGCATCAGGTTTGAGGACCCACTTGTCAGAGAGCCTAATTGGCCCCACCCGTTGACCCTATGGATTGTTGGGCACGTGATAGTGAGAGCAGTTTGGGTCCGATGCCCATCGGACTCAAACTGAGTTCGATGGGCTCCATAACCGTCTGATCCACTTTAAAATCCGTGCATATCGCTTTAATATCCGTGCAAGTTTGTTTTAATATACGTGCTCACGGCTTTTAAAGCAGATCGGACGTTTATGGAGCCAATCGAATCCAAATTTGAGTGCGATGGGCTCCATAACCGTCCGATCCACTTTAAGATCCCTACACATCACTTTAATATCTGTGCGAGTTTGCTTTAATATACGTGCGCACGGATTTTAAAGTAAAATTGTGCCCGGATTTTATAGTATCCTTTTGCTGTTTGACCCTGCTCTTCTGATACTAACAGAGAAAAGTAAAATTGCACAAATGTGTTAAAAGAAGGCTCTGTTTAAGCTAAAATCCCCATTACTGAAGGCTGAAGCTAATGCACAAATGCGCAAAATTGTCTCTTTCAATGCCCCTTTTTAAGGCTAAAATTCTCATTTGAAACAATTAACACTATTTGCAAAAGGACGCAAAATAATGCTCAACTTTTAAGTAACGTACAAGAATCAATTTGGAGCTGAATCAAGAAGAAATACAAGCCCTAGAAACTTATCTAAATATCAATTTACATATACCATTTGGCTAAGTGGGAAAAAAAAAACACAGAAAAATCGAAAAAAAGACGCCTTATCGATGGTCATTTGTGACCCGTGTTGCTTTCCAAATGGAAAGCACAAAAAAATGGAACAAAAAAAATAGCTAACTGTGTAAAACTTGCAACATAAAAATAAAAAAAATGATTTGTTTCTATAAGCCTAAAAACCGCGAAACTCGATCTGCAATGTTTGCCAATACGAACCCAGCAAATACCTTCAAAAGATTCAAAATATATGATTTTGAGATAAATATAATAAAAGGAGTTCGAGTTTATTATATTAGACACCAATACCATACAGATACAGGCCAGGTACCATGCAAATCTTGAGTTGATATATTGAGTTAATTTTATCTAAGAACTCAAGTTAATGAAGAAGGTGATTTATGTTGGGGTGAAATTTTTTCCTAAATTTATTTGCTTATTGTTATTGTTAGCATCAGTAGCTGTACAATAATATAATATAATATGTATACTGGTGATATTTTGGTACCAGCAGGAAGAGTAATAGACATTATTAGCAAGTATTTATAGACTTGTTTTTAATTTTTTTTAACCTTGGGAAAATAAGTAATTTCCTTATTTAAGCAAAAAGAAAATACAGGTTTACTCAAACTATACATTGGTTAATCATTTGAAATTTCTAAACATTCAGAGGGCACACTGGAAAGTTTCGTATACTCTTTAGCTAAAAAGCCTAAAATATATTTCAAGAAGAGTGAGGCTAGAATCATAGTTCAATTAGTCGATGTGAACCGTTCAACATGATTTCCATATGACAATGTAATTGTAGACTAAATTTACATTTTTTTTAGAATTTTTTTTTTTTAGATAGGTAGAAAGTCACTACTTTTGAATGGTCTTAGAATCTTTAGATCAAGTGATTTTTTACATATCTAAAAAAAAAGCAAAAATTCTAGAAAATATAGAAGTTGATATACAACCACATTTTCATATGGAGATCATTGTGAATGGTTCAGATCGATTATTTGAACTTTGAAAATGAAGATATTGATCCATAGTACGGACCAATATATGCTACATAGTACCATAGCCTCATTCTTTCAAGAAAAATAAGAAACGTCACCTGAGCAGAGCCGAGAATATAGACAGCAGAATAATGTCGGCCATGGATGACCATGTCAGCAACCATAGCAAGTGGGATTGTCAGTGACATGCCCAGTGTGGCCACTAATGGTGTTGTCCATACCACTGAGAGCGCCCTGTATATAAAATTTCGACCATTTTCAGACCAGAAAAAAATAAAAGACCTACAAGGATTCTGTTTATAAAAGGTGCAAGTTGGGGTCTCAACGGGTCAGCTAGAAGCATTTTCATACCCTTATGCATTAAGTTAACAAATAAAAACTTTACCCTCACCAGTGCCCAATAAGCTAACAATAAAAAAACTTACTGTACCCATCTTATCAAATATTATACAGGTCGGGTAAACGGAAAAAAGGATCTCATTGAATAGATATACATGGGTCATGAATAAAACTATATCATATCATGGATCATCCCCATATAAATATATCTCTCTCTATATATAATTTTTATTTTTAATAATTACCGTATAAAGTAACCGTATAAGATAATGGGAACAATAACATCTTTACTGGTATCCACACAAGTCATGTTAACAAAAAAAAAAAACTATATCCTTACCTATACCTGATAAAAAAAAATACTTGCCCGTACCTGTCTTATCAGATACGATACGGGTCGGGTAAATGGATAAAAGGGTACCATTGACACCCCTAGATGCAAGAAACCCCAATAAAGGTAGAGAAAGGAATTTGGCTTAGTACTGGTACCAAACCTGACTGGAAAAATAATTGTTCTGTCAGTAAATACCAGAAATAATCAGAGAGAACACTTCCAATTAATCCATTTGCTATCACCACTTCATCAGTTTTAGCTGAGTGAGGAATTGTGAATTTCGGTTCGACTCCCAGCGCAGTCAAGGGCCATACTGAAATTTAATAATATAACAAACATTATTATATCTTATATAGATTAAGCTCCATAATTTTTTTTCTCAGCTGAGGTACTTATTAGGAGGAAATTGGGAGATGTTTATACATCATTTCTCTAATGGGTCTGTGTTACATATGATAATTAAGGAAAGTTATTAATGATTAATTAATAACTTTGATCAATTCATATACAACAGCCAGGAAAATGGCATAATTAATTATAATTACATCATTTGAAATGGTCAAATACAAATGTACTTATAATTAATAATTAATATAAAAGTTTTAAAATTTATTATATCATTATCACCGACAAAGTTTACTAGAATTTAGGAGAATAAAAATTTGAATTAAGCCATACCAAGCCACCAAAGAGCAACAAGTGTAAAGAGGCCAACATATCCAAACAACTTTTGCACATCTACTCTTTCACCTTCCTCTCCAGCAAATTTTTTCAGTAGAACTTCATGCATAAAAAAAAAAAAACAGTTATTTTTATAATAAAAAACTGGAATCTACCTTTTTCTGTGCTATTCATAGAAAGTATAACTTTTGAGAAAATGATGGTTACAATTGAAATAATTCAATCAAGAATGTATAAAGGCAACATTATACCAGTAAATAGGCCATATGTGACAGCTGAGAGAAGGCCAAAAAGATCACCGACAAGAGTTCTCTCTCCGCTCCTATATTTATACCCAAATGTCAAAATTATTATAAATGTAACTAAGAACAAGACCAAGTACACTAAGCTAGTAATATAAATTGTAGTGTATCATGAATACCGCTATCATGATTTTGGTGGTTCTAACCAAAGCTAGCAATTATTGTTTGCAATCAGGTACAAAAATAAGAACATTGATTTAGCTGGAAACTTGGAAACTTTTGAGAACATGTCCACTTGTCCAGTACCCGTACTAGCACAGACATGATCATCGAAAGCAGTCAAGGGCAGCAATTCAGTCATTTCACCCTCCAGAAGGTAACAGGGATAAAGGGGAGGGGAGATACTGATTTTTTTATCAGTAGTATAAAAGAATATCAAAATTTCACCATCTATCAATTCAAAAAAATTTGTTTTATACCACAACCGCTGAATTATTCAACGGTCGAAATCTGTGTTATCATCTACAGAAAAACCGGCTCTCTCCTAATATCATGTATTTCAACTGCTGAATAAGCGGTTGTGCCATAAAATGAAATATTGGCCCTAGGTTATTAATCTATAACAAGCATGTTACAGGGGGGATCAAAAGATAGGTCAAGTAACAAAGTATTAGAACATACTCAGCAGGGCTCAACTTGGCGTCGTCAGAAGCCCAAGTTTTGCCGATGGTGGTCATGACAACACCAGCCATGCAAACCAAGACAGACAAAATCTTGGCCACATTCAATGAATCTTGACCAAGAAGCACCCCGAAAAATAGCGTAAATAATCCCGAGGTCGAAGACAGCACAGTCGTGCTTGCCACACTCGTCCTTGCCAGTGCCGCATTCGACAAGTACTGCCCCCATGTAAAAATAGAAAGAAAAAGTAGACGATTCTTAGTAGTTGCACACTAGCAGATTAATTTCGATGAAAGAAATTTATCTATAAGTAGCATCAGGTGTGTCAGTTAATATCACGATCATACCAGTGAATCAGAAATTAACACCACTCACTTGGTTTTTTTCTGTTACCAGTGATCCACTGACCCTTACCTTTAACTGTGAAATGTGAAATTATAAAGGTAGGTCTTGCTACATGAATAATACTGGCAGTGGTGAAGGTGAGTTTGGTATAATATTTAGTTTAAAGTTGGGAAACCATTGTTGATCTAAAGATACTCTAACTGGCATCACAATCATACCAGTGAATAAAAAATTAGCACCAGTCACTTGGTTCCTAAATGGTACCAGTGACCCCGCAAAGGTAACTTTTACTGTGAAATGTGAATTATAAAGGTAGGTCTAACCTCAGTAACAAACCAAATAGGTGCTAGATAAAACCCATATTTCACAATTTCCATAGTAGGAACCGCTGCCAATTTCTCCTTGGAAAATTCACTGTTTGTTGTATATGCAATTAGAGCAACTGACTCTTCATCTGTCTTTGACGAAATATCAACACCGCTATCTTTTCTAGTTAAAGAGCTTAGAGACTCCATTTCTAGTATGACCTTTTGAGCAGGTTTGGTGATAATCTCAGAAATGCCATCAGTGCTTTTAGATTGCTTTTTCATTACATTATTGCATATCCAATCCTTGAGTAATGACAAGGGAAGATATATAATCATAAGCGAAGCACCTAGGTATGTAACTGCAAATGGCTGTTTATAATCTGTGAATATTCCCTGAAAATAAAAATAAATAAATAAACACAATCAAGAACAAATTTTTATTGTGCACTAAGAGTTACTATAAGTATTTTATTTTGTTTTTGGATACACTACAGCTGACTATAAATTTGACCTAAGATTTTGTCAAAGAAACATTAACATTTTCACATAGATCGGTACCACAAAATTTAACTATCAGTACCAGTGCTTCATTTGGTAACACAATAAACAACTGGTATCAAACCAGTCAACTGGTAATTAGCCTGAAAATTGTTTCAGGTTGTGTAGGCAGCTCTGTAAACACTGATACCAAATCAAGCAAACAAATTTGTAAATCTATATATACAGAATCAAAATTCAGAAAAGAAATCTGACCTGTGTAACCTCAGCAGAGGTGACCCAAATCACAACAACTGTGCCAATTAGAAATAACCCAGCTTTATATTTCCCACTCATCATCTCCTGTTTTATCTCCAATTAAAACCAAATTCAAATGCAATTTCAGCCCAGGTCGAATTAAAAGTTCAATCTTTCAGCCATCCCTGACCTCATAACGGGCTTCTTATCTAAAATCAAATCTGGTAGAAATGTATTGTTGTCTTTTCCAATTGCGTTACTGTTCAGCTTGTGTACCTTCTAAGAGAGAAAAAAAACGCGTGGGAGAACAGGGAAAAAAATGGCGGTTAATGGATCTACAAGATATGATTTCATTATGAGTTGAGACACCGAAAAGAGCAATGGCGAAAGGAACTTGTATCACCTAAAGTAAATCAATTTTTTATTTTAGATCTAGACCATCAGATATGTTTCAGAACGAATATTAAAGGATCGTACTGTTGATCGAACGGTCAAAATTTTTTAATTACTTCAGAGGTTCCAGACTCATGGAGAAAGTACCGAAAAATGAAATTATAAATGAAATACAAATTGAAAGCGTTCCCAGAACATGGTGTAAAGATAAATGCACCGTGTATTGACTGGCGAGCCCATGCGAGTAGTAAAAGGTGTATGAAGACCAGGTGTGTATGACAATAAAGGATGCAATACGAATTATAAATGAAATACAGGTTGAAAGCGTTCCCAGAACAAGGTGTAAAGATAGATGCACCGTGTATGGATTGGTGGGCCCACGTCAATAACAAAAGGTGTATGAAGGCCAGGTGTATATGGTGGTATAGGATGCAATACGGTGGGTGAGCTTTGTCAGAAATGCGGGCGTACGGTCACTATCCCATATATGCGGCATGCCGCATCATACGAGTATTTCTATACGGGTACCCGCAAATTGTACCCCAAATCGACAATTCCCAATTCCAGATGGTTTGTTACGGAAATTTGGAGCAGGATATGAATTTGCACGAATTTTAAAGTAAAATTTCCTGTATTATATATATGTCCAAAAAAAATTGTGACTAAGCTAGGAATCATTCTAAAAATAAATAAAAAATTATATGTAGTATTTTAAAAATATAAATTTAAAAGATATCATGAAATGTTGAAATCTCAAATATTAGCATAAATATAGACTGGGATTTTATAATACTTTATTTTGATTTAATTTAACAAGTGACAAATATTTTTATTTTTAAAATTTGAACGATTAACAATGACAAATAATAGTGCCGATCGTTATAAACGACTAAAACAACAGATACTAGTACGTATTTTTTTTTAATTACAACGATAAATAATAAATTTATCATAGTTTCTTAAATTATAAAATAATATCATTTAAAAAAAAGTCACTCAAAAGTAAAATGCAAGCTGGAGATAAAACGCAGGTACAAATTTGGTATTTGAGATTTCAAGGAACCGTGCTACTTTTGAATTTATTATTTTAAAAATGTTACAAATAAAAAATTGGTTTGTTACTTGCGCACTAAATTTATTGTAAGTGCATCCTTTTAATACGTTTTATACTTTTGATTGTAGCACCAAGTAACTGCACATCTTTTAATAAATCAAACTACTAGTGTTCTCAAAAAAAAAAAAAAAAAAAAATCAAACTACTAAATTTATTGAGTGCATTTTATACACATCTTTTTGGAGAGAAAAAATAATAGTAATGATCCAAATCAGATGTCAATTGATATACTGTGTCTATTTATGATGTTGATGTAATTTCGTTACCAACCAAATTCTTTTATTCTCTATATAAAATTTGTGTATTTGAGAGCTGAATAATTGGAGATTGTTCTGATCAAAATGAGCTGTCAAAGGTTAGTAGTACACATAAAATTGAGGGTTTAAATCGGCGCACTTAAATGTCAATTACAGAATCTCATAGATTGTTAGAAAAAAAATAGTCAAAACGGTAAGTGCTCACAATTTTAAATTAGTGGATTGTTTCTTTTCATTCATTAATATTTTGTATGTATCTGGATTCACTTAGTAATAGAATTGAGGCTATGGTGATTTGCATTGTGCAGATCGGTCCGTGCATGAATCTATATATTTAATTTAAAGTTTAAATAATTGATTCGAACTGCTCAATATGATCTTTATATAAAAATGTAAATTATGATGAAATTTTATATTTTTTTAGAATTTTTATACTATTATTTTAGAAAGTTAAAAAATCACTGGTTTTGAATGGTCCCGAATTTTTATATAAGCAATTTTTTTACTTATTTAAAAAGTAGTAAAACAATTTAAAAAAATATAAAATTTGATTTGCAACTATATTTTTATATATGAAGATTATGTTGATCGGTTTAGACTAATTATTTAAACTTTAAAAACAAAAATATGAGTTCACAATATAGACCACTAATCCATTATATAATAATACACATATTACCATGGCCTCACTCAATTGTTTTTTTTTTTTCATTCATTAATATTTTTATAATTAGTAACAGAAACAAAGCACATGTTGTTATGAACCCGCTGCATTAACTCAAAAGAATTCTCTTTTGAGTTTAATGCATTAAGGTCGTCTGATCAAAATCGGAGCCAATCTAGTCCATGTTTATAGCGCACAGGACTTTTTAATATTAGTGCAAATCTCAATCGGACAGTCCAAATCAATTAACGCACAATGCGTTAATTCAAAAGATACAAATTCTACTGATATTTGGCAGATGTTGGCTGCAGTCTAGGAATAGAAACCAAATTAAAAGAAGTCTAATAAGTAGATATGAGTCATCTCCCTTCTGAAAAGTAGAAATAGAGCGCTAGAGCAGTGGTGGAAACTAAGGCCGTGCTCCAGAGAAGGGAAAACCTCCTTCATTAAAGGAAAGGACCACGACCATTTACCTGCTCTAGAAAAGGTAATCGGAGAGGAAAAGGAAGGAACGCGGATACTGTAGCGAGGGGAATACAGGAGAACACCGTGTACAAAAGTTTCAAACTTCGTACTCTTTGATTTGGAGTGTAGATTTTACTGTAGCGAGGTAACGCGTGCGGCTTCTCCTTTCTTTCTTTTCTTTCTCCTTCCTCTCCGTACTGATTTTGTGGAGCACAGTCTTTATTGAAGAGGAGAACTTGAAAGAGTGGAATTCATATCATCTAAGGTACGTAACACAATATTTCTGTTTAGATCCGGACCGTCTGATCATAATATGCATTAATATTGAAGAAACTTCGTACATTTCACCTTGGATTGGATTAGCCCAAATTCTGATCAAATAGTCCGGATCTAAACATAAATGTTTTGTTACCTCAGAGGATATGGACTCGAAGAAGTGGTCATAATTAGATAAGGAAATACGTGACACGCCGTGACGTGACGTGACGTGATCAACTTTTTTTTCACGTGACATGACCAAAATGGTGGCAGATAGTCACGTCAAGCGAATGGTCACATCACGCGTAGTCACGCTGTGACCATACGTGACGTGATCACACGTGACGTAAATTAATCCTGTCAATTTTTTTTATATTTTAATTTAAAATGTTGAAAATTTAGAAAAAATATATATAAATTATTCTAAAATAAGTAAATAATGTTGTAAATATTATTTTTTTTGGAAATGTTGAATCTGACATTACTTTAAAAATTCAAATTACAAACATTCATTAGACTAAACTAAAGAAAATAAAAATCAGTACTACATGAGTACCAGTATCACTGAATTTACACTAAAATAAAAATTTGAATACTCTATACATATAAAAAAAGTTGGATACTCTATGTTTCATACCGTGACGTGACGTGTATTTTTTATTGGAATGCGGTCACGTCACGTGAATGATCACATCACGTAATCAACACACGTGACGTGACGTGACTAGTCACGCCGTGACAAATTTCCTTCTCTAGTCATAATGACCGTATTCTTTTTGCCATAGATGTCCATTCGCTTCTAATGATGAGCAATGAACCAAAGACCAAGAGTTTCAAAGTTCTAAGACGATCTCAATTTAGTGTTTTGCCTAGCAGTTCATTATATGGTTTTCTATTTATTACATTGCTGTTCAAAAAGGCAAGAATTCTGCCAAAGGTGCTAAGCTCAAGAGGTCTACATAAGTCTTTGTTTGGTTTTATGTAGGCACTTCTAAATCTAATAAGTTTATTGTAACTATTTTTTTATATATAATATCATTTTGGTTATCTAAGTATTTATTAGAATTTTATTGTAAATTTGTGTTTTGGCCCACTCTTTCATTTCTCCTTGCAAGCGGTGAAGCTTCAGTTGTAGCTGTTGTGGTGGCGCTGCAACAGCCATTGATTGCCATGTTGTGCACACTAATTCCTCAAGATTTAGAAATCTTAGCCATACATTCTCTAGTTGAAACAATCTTGACCGTCTAAAGGTCGTCTCTGCCGTGATGGTAAACAGGCTGTGATCAGAACTCGTGTTCGGTATCGCTTTTTGCACTAACTTCGGGAAGACAATGTTCCAATCGGATGATATGACAGCTGCATGCGTGGCCGGTACCGGTCATTGATACAGGTGAACCACCGGCCCGGAATTGGTTGTTCAAATATCAAAATTGTTTCTTCTTTTGATGACATGATAATTTTGTGTGTTGTTTCAGAAATATTACAGGCAATTATTAACAAGTAGATGTTGTATAGCATTGATAAACAAAAGTTTCCTTTGAATGGTCATAGAATTAATATATAATTTATAAAACTGGTGATAGTAAATTTGCACAGGGCTACATGTCACAAAAAGGAAAAAAAAAATGCAGAGGGTATTTTTTATTAGTACTGAATTTATGCTACCGGTGCTTAAAGTGCTCAGATTCAAATAAGAATGCAGATAATAAAAACCCTCATAAATGAATGCCAGACATAGGACAATTTTTTTTTTTTTTTTTTTTTTTTAGAAATAAAAAAAATCAAATTATCGGACAAGTTGGATTAGTTTATTTTTTTTAAAATTGAATCAATGATTCGATTCAATTATGATATTTTCTAGTACCGAATTAATAATCAGTAGTTTATGTAAGTTGCAATGGGTTTAGGGTCCTCTCCTCTGAGAATTTTTTCCTATTTCATCTGGTCACCATTAAAAAGGAATCCATACCCTTTGCATTAACACATCGTTTGAGTTAATTTTTTTAGCCATGTAATTAGAATTAGAGTCAATCCGACTCACATTTATAATGCACGGATGTTAGTATGGATTTAAATTGGACGGTTCAAATCGTAACTCAAAATTTGAATTAACTTTTGATACAAATTCATTAAAAAGAGGCTAATGGGATGTGCTAAATTGTGAAAATCAATGGAATTGGCCCATTGGTTTTATCAAATTGTGCTAAAAAAATGTTGCACATAAAGAAGCTTGTGCAGTTGTGCCCAGTGTTATAAAAAGCAAGCCAATTCATCGACTGATTAGCTGTTGGCGGTGATTAAATCGTTACGAATTTTTCCCACTAATCAGCAGATTATTTCTGATTAAATCTGCTTATGACTGATTATTCTTGATTATTTCCGATTAATCGATTGACAATATCATATCCATCTGACGATCGCATACTGTTATTTACAACACCAGTTGTGACTGTTATGAATGAAGATGGTTTTTATACTAGTAACCTAATTTAGGGGTGTTCATCGGTTCGGTTCGGTTGAAACCGAACTGAACTAGGTAAACCAAAGTTATAATTCGGTTTTAAAAATAGAACCGAACCGAACCGAATTAGCATTGCAACCGAACTGAACCGAACCAAAGTTTTATTTCGGTTTGTTCGGTTTGTTCGGTTCAAACCGAAATATATTAATTATTTTATTTAAAAACAATAATAAACCGAAGTATATTAACAAATAAATCGGAGTATTAAGAAATAAACCGGAATATTAAGAAATTAATCGAAGTATTTAAAGCAATTAATTAAGAAATAAACCGAGATATTAAGAAATAAACCGGGACGGTCCGGACCAAATTCATAATATATAAAAGTTCGGTCGGTTTGGTTATTTCGGTTTTGAAAATTTCAAACTGAATCGAACCGAAGTTATAATTCGGTTTTAAAAAACAAACCAAACCGAACCATTAAACTGAAAAAACCGAACCGTTTGAACCGATCTAATTTGGTTCGGTCCAAAACCGATTAAACCGGACCCAATGAACACCCCTAACCTAATTTGCGTTCTTGTTTTGATAAATTGCAGTCTGTCTAGTATTCCCTTGGAAATAAAATATTAATAAAAGAACCACACACAAATGAATTAAAGATTTTTTTAAAACCTAAACCAGTATTTTTCCTCCTATCACCATTTCTTCTAGAAATCAAGGGCGGTCTGATGGGCATTAGATTAATTTCGGTATGAAGCCCCGATCAGAGTCGCTCGATCTGAACATCATCATTCATATTGACAATAGAATTGTGTGGATCATTCACACATCATCTTAACGTGGACCGAATTGCTTTTACTGGACATCATACCCAATTCGATCTGATTTCCATTGCTCCCCCCCTCCCCTACCAAGTGACAAAAAAAAATACACAACTTTCTTTTGGAACAGTACAATTTTTTTCTTCCCAATCTACATAGTCAGAAAAAATCAAACTTCGTCATTTTGTTTTATCTTTTACCAACATCAAAACATTTTGTTATGTATGCCTCTCATCTCATCATATATTTTCATCAGATTTGATTTAGCAGGATGTCAGAATAATAGACTATATTTGACAAGCTATATTAAGAAAAAATAATTTAGTATTTTAATACATGAATATTTTAGAATTTGTTATTTATAAAAAAAAATTTTAAAAATTTATGTTGCTATAAATTATGTCATTTGTAAGTAATAATGAAGCTCAAAGAATACAATTAAATTTCCTCATAAATATTTGTCTGAAATAACCTCATCATTCTCAAAAAACCCTAACACATCTACATATCAATCAATCATAGAAAGCATGTGCAACTCCCCAAAACAGAACATACTTAAACAGTTAGACTGGACATTTTGGATTAGGAACTGATCGTACCAAATGAAATACATTTGGTCATGGTTCGTACCAGCACTCATCAATGGGACTGGTACAATTAAAATCTAATATGATCCTATCAAAAAGACACCAAAATGCTGGCACGTGCGAACTCTCATGATATAAAATAGTTCAATGTTTTTCAGTGTATAAATAGTTCAGACTAATGATATCTCATGATATAAAATATAAATAATTTCAGTACAAGAAAAGGCTATTGTCATTTTTCCCAAAGGAACACAGTTCAAAAAATTCAGGTTCCCTCTCATCAAACCCAATTTGTATCCATCCCCATATCAAAACTGAAATAATGATATTGATCAGCAAAATTTAACCCAGTTAGCAACTCCCAACTAAAAAACCAAACCCACCAGAAAAAAAAAAAAACCGAACTTGATTTTGTCATATCGGTTCAATAGTACCAGTATTACCACCCGCTGTATAACAAAGCACCTTTTGCACATAGAACAGCATATATGCCTGAGACTCTCTAACAATACTCTCTTCGACTTTAATCACCCATGCATCATCACATTTAAACCAACTGTTATTAATCCTTAAATAAGTCACGTAGTGACCCGCATCCAACCGGCCCGAATGCGTCACGACCGCAAAAATTTCAAATTCCGAGGATGTCCCACTACTTATCACAGCTTCACTGGCACCATTTTCGACAACAGGTAATAAGCGGTTCCCGTACCGACTCCTTAGAACAGATGACGACAGGTATGCTGCCATGTCTAAAGCAAACGGGAATTGGAGACAACTGTCGATCTTACGCAATGTTTTTTTAATTGTAGAGTGCTCAAATCGCTTTACATGGAAGCACAAAACCAGGGGAAGTTTTCGGATTGACATCTGTTTCAGAGATTCTCTTCTCTCTTTGCATTTCTGACAGTAAAACTTTTGTTCATTGTCAAGTCTCTCTGGCCGCGTGAATTTCTCGAGGCACCGCATGAGGGTGGTGGGGCCCGACTGATTCTGGTTGTGTTTTTGCTTTGTTTCTTTCTCGCCATTGCGAGCAGCCTGGCGGCTCATATGGGTTGAATCGAGGTCTAGCGAGAGATCGATGCAGGGGTCGTAGGTAGTGGAAGTGAAGCCGCAGTGAGTGCAAGTCACGTCTGATCTTAAAATGCCAGAGAAGACTCGATGCGCAATGCAACAGTCTCCTTGACCTAAAATTTAGGTTGAAAAGATGGATTTAATAAAAAAATATTATAGCCTTAATTGGTCCAATTGATCCTGAATCAAGTGTCTCTGTGTAATTGAGCATCATTTTAACACACTAAAGAATTCATTTTAGTGAAATTTTTAACATGGTTTTGCTAACATTAGAAACTTAAAAATAAAAAATGCAATCAAACAGCAATCAAGCGCAACAAGAAATACAAAGAAAAAGTAAAAAATCAAAACAGTTGATAGTACTGGTTAGCTGTATCTTATAATTTTGGCAAATTGCAAGGTCCACAGTACAAATCCCAGAGTAATAAAGGAAATGTACATACATATGTTGCATCTTGTTAAATTTCAACAAGATTATAACTATAGCAGAAATGAACTAAAAATGTATACATAATGGATACCATTATGGTTAGAAATCTGCTGATCTTCAACCAGATTATCATGAATTCGATCAAGAATTGAGATGAAAAATTCATGTGCATCCTGTTGCTCATAACTTGCAAGATCTGAAGAAAGCCTCCACCAGCTGTAATTGAAGAAAATATTGGCAATAAAAGATTAGAAACAAATCAGAATAATAAAAAAGAAGGATCATCTTCTTCACTTGTAATCAGTGATCACAAATATCGCTATAAAAAAATGCGGGAAGAAATGTAACCTGTAGAGAAATTTAGCGGGGCTGAAGGGGGACCGATCGCCAGAGAAAGCAGCGGAATAGATCTGATCGAGATCGCAAACCAGACACATGTCGACGCCATTGGCACTCTTCTTACGCGATCTTCTAGCACAGAGAAATCTATTATGACGATCACTGAGGAAATAGTTCCTAAGAGGCGGCGTATGAAGAAGCGCTTGCAACACCGAGTTCATGAAGCATGTATTCCCCATGTTGTTCAATCCCCTCAATCCCCAAGGGTGAAGATCCGAAGAACTGGGATCTGGATGTAATTGAGTCGATCGAGTGCGAATGAGCTGAGACTGTGAGGGATTCGGATCCCACTGTTTGAAATCGACACGGCGGCGCTTGCTACTAGGAGGAGAAGATGAAGAGGAGGAAGGGAAGGAAGGAGACTGAGCAACTGACACTGTAGAATCGAAATCAGAATCGTAAACCTGATCAGAGCAGGAGCAGCAAAAGAGTTCAGCACGGAGGAGGTCGACAGATATATAGTGACCAGGGGAGGAGATGGGGTGGGAAGAAGCGTGAGACGGGCAGAAGACCTGCCCGCAGGAGAGACAAGCAAGGAGGCGGGAGGAGGAGCTGTTAAGAGGTGATGATGGGGAGGAAGAGGAAGAGGAGGGGCAGAGCGGGCAGTGAGGGTGAGAAAGAGGGTCAAGACGGATACAAGGGAGACCAAGTGGGCGCACGCGTAGAGAGCGACGGAGGTGGCGAAAGGGGTTACGGGAAGAGGAACGGTAGGAGGAGAGATGCGGGCAGGGGGCAGGGGTGGATACAGGAGGTGGTGCCATGGGAAGGGGAACGGGCAGAGGAAACTGAGAGCATCGACAGGGAGGGAAGTATGGGATCAGGCGGCGCGGTGGGGGAAGGGAAGGCGGAGAATGGGAGGAGGAATGGAGGGATGAGTCGCGCACTACGGGTAGTAGACTAGTAGGCCACGAGGGAGTAGTATAATTGAGTTTTGGTTATTTGTTTATTTAATTTAGTTTATTATGATAATGGAAAATGTCTTCGCCAGTTTTGTTTGGACTGGAGGTCAAGAGAGACGATTCACCGACCAGTTTCTAGAGAGAAGATTAAAGTGCCCACAAACTCTCGCAGTCTCTCTTAGTTGAATTCGCATTCTCTGAGTCTCTATTTGTTCAAATACGTTCTACACGAATCTCAAAGCACACCTAATACTGCCCCCCTACGTTCCCCCGAAAAGGCACCGGACACGTCGGTCACGCAAAAATTGAGATAACTCAGAGGATACGTACCCCCAAGGTTACCTTGTTTTTTCGCCAGCACCACAGAAAGAGCCCAAGTATGCTCTAAAACCTTCTAGTATACTAACCAAGATATTGCCCTCCTTAATTAGAAAAAAAATAACAGAAACACCCTAACATTTTTTTTTTTTGAAAATTCTCAAACAAATAGCGTATATATGGAGGATTAATTGAGGGGTAAAATTGTCATCAATAATTTTACGTGTGTGTTTGAATGAGGCAAAGACTAAAATTGTCATCAATAATTTTACTTGTGTGTTTGGATAAGACAAAGAATAGTGCTAACCCGAGTTAGTGACTATTCTGAAGAGTTATTTTATGTTTGAATGTGTTTGAATTAGTAAAAAAATAACTATTATTTGTTTATCTTTCGTGGATATGCATACTATTTTACTAACTCAACCTTTGGTTGAGTTAGCTCATTCTTTATTTTGGGTTAGCTCACTTTTCTCACTAACTCAAGCATTCATTCAAATGCATCCTAATGATTAATATCAACCTCACGATATATAACCCTAACTAACAAACATAACCATTGTATTTTTCAAGTAAAAATAAATAAATGGTGTTTCTCATTTTTTTTTGTAAAATTGATACTCAATTTTAAAATGTTTATTATTGTAAAATAAAAGTTTATAATGAATAAATTAACTAATCGTGGAATAAGAAACAACTTCAACTAAAGTTTTGAGGTCTTAAATGATGTTTTATTTTTCAATTATGATTCTTTCGACACCTGAAGGCTTATGCCTAGGATTCCAGGCCATCTGTCTCTTCACGAGCTTTCTGAATTGTTATAAAAAGCTAAAATTAGAGTTTTCTACCAAGACTTATGATTGTTTAAAGTTTGGAACATTATTTTGATGTTTTATTGTAAAAACATCAATGACGCGCTGATGTTTTATACCCTGGTTAATCTCAACAAAAGTGCATTGATGTTTTATAGTGAAAACATTGATGATGCGCTGACATTTCATACCCTGATTACTCTCAACACAAGTGCATGGATGTTTTATCAAGGAAATATCGATGATTCACCAATGTTTTTTTACTATAGGTAATCTCAGCACAAGTGTATTGATTGCAAAAAAATCGATAATGCGCCGATGTTTTATACCCTGGCTAATCTCGGCACACAAGTACATTGATGTTTTATATCCTTGTTAATTTCAGCACAGGTGCACGATGTTTTATTGCGATAACATCGAATGATGCACGGATACGTTATATCCTGATTAATTCTGGTACTAATACATCAATGTTCCTGTAATAAGATATGGGTGTCGAATCTTCTTAAATTTAAAAAAAAGAAAAAGAAAAAACAAACAAACAAGACAAACGCTGGCTTTCTCAACAACTGAGGCATTTTTTTAAAAAAAAATATCAAGGCATTTCTCTAATTTTGTTTAAATTGAGGATATAAATAAAAATTTCGGTTGTGATGTTTTATATAGTGATGTTTTATATAGCGATTTTTTTTTATTCTGACTCCAATATACATACGTTGTATAAATTAAAATAATATAGTGAATATTTTTATTTAAATTTTATTATATGTGTTGTATAAAGTTAAAATAGTATTGTTAATATTTTTATCCTAGTACTTTAATAGACAGCAATAAAGAAAAACTAATTACAAGTTTACAAAACAAATTCTTTTAACTATAATGTGGCGTGACGTCATGTAATTTTTTATTTATTAATTTCTGAGCAAAGACGAGATTTGCAGATTTATTTCGAATGTGATTGAGAATATGTCCATCAAATTTTGCGTTGGAACTGATTTTTTGAGAGTATTAGTAGGAACTTAGAATGTTGAAATTTTCTAAGCTATATACACAAACTTTCATTCGTGCTAATTTGTGCATATATTGTATCAAGGCGGGATCACTTAGAAACAAATTATATTGATAATTTTGATAATATTTTTGAGAAATATTTTTAAATATAAGATTGGAATGAAAAGTAAATTCGAAGGTAAACTTTTAAATATCAGATACCTTTTATGGAATTGAAGTCTATTATGAATAAATATGATTTGAACAAATCATAGCTCAGTATAGGAGGAAGTAGTAATGAAGATATTTTGTTCACTCAAAAAAAGAGGAAGATATTTGCTGAGAGTCAGGATCTTCTCCAGTTGAATTTTCATTGGACAGTTCCACAGCAGATCTGAAACGCTTATTTTTAGATTTCAGATTTGACTGGACAGCTAGGGGGGTCTTTGTTGTATGATTTTTTTAATCATAAACCTTAATAGAAGACACAAAAAAGGGAATTAAAAAAAAAATAGAACTAAATTTATATATTTTAAAAGAACAAACATTATTAATTTGAATTCTAACACATGAAACCCGTATTTAAAACATTGATTTTGTTTGTGGATGATCACGAAGCAAAGAAATGCATTGTAACATGTTAATCTGTGGGCTGTGAAAAATGAAGTTGAATGATTCTTTCAATTTGCAAAGAGTTATAAATATTGCCTGAATAATTAGAAGGAATTTGGAACCAAATCGAACCAGACTCACCTATGGTCCATTTGATTTGACAAGGTTTTATCAGTACCTTGGCCAAGAACAGCATAATTTTGTGAAGCCTATGTATAGTACACATTGGTCTTACTATGAGTTAATATTTTCAGTTGTAAATATTAAATAATCGATATAAACTGTTTAACACAATCTTCATACAAAAATGTATTTGTAAATCAAATTTACAATTTTTAAATTTTCCTTTTACAATTTTTTAGTAGGTAGAAAATCACTTGATCTAAATATATTAGACAAGTCAAAAATAGTAATTTTCTACTCATCTAAAAAATAGTAAAAATATTCTAAAAAGAGTAAAATTTTGTCAACAAGTACAGTTCATATGAAAATTATGTTTAACATTCAAATCGACAATAAAAATCTTCAGATATGCATAATACCATAGCCTCAGTCTAATTTTGTTGAGGAAAAGAAGAAAAAAATGAAGAGAAATTACATCTATGGTTTAACATTGACTAGAAATTAAATTCTGAGATAAGAATCTTTCTGCAAATTTACATCAGAAAATACATAACAAGGAAATAAGACATCAGAATAACATTAAAAAGAAAAAGAAGAAGATGAAAGCTCGAGATCGTGGTCACTACAGCAATGGCATCATAGATACACTTCAATAATTGATAATAAAAATAGCATAAAATTAAGTTCTAAGTTAAGAGATTACGCCAAGTCAGCAAGCTCGAAAGATTTTGAAACTGCCCTCGACCAACTCTCGCCTCTCTTCTTGCGCTCGGCCTCTTCAATTTTGGGATGAATGATGGTGGCGTTCTCATTGTGTAAACCTTCGAAAATTTGTGATTCAGTCCAGACACCAACTGCCAACCCAGCAGCATAAGCGGCACCTAGTGCGGTTGTTTCTATATCGGCTGGCCTCACGACCGAGCTTCCCAATAGATCAGCCTGTAAAATTCAAGTAAAAAAAGAAAAAAGAAGTTATTATAAATCCAAAAACAAGTCATGAAACTGTATTATAATGTACCAGTAATGGTAAAAATTAATAACAACAATTAGCTAACTAGAATAATTGGTAAAGGGTGAGGCTCTCGTACTATGCATAACACATATTGGTCAATATCTTCATTTTCAAATTCCAAACAATGAATCCGAACCGTTCAACACGATCTCCGTATAAAAAATGTACCCAGTGTACCAAATTTTACATTTTTTTATATTTATTACTATTTTTTAGATAGATAGAAAATCACTATTTTAGATCATGTGATTTTCTACCTATCTAAAAAAAACGACAAACAAATTATAAAAAAATGTAAAATTTGAACTCCAAGTACATTGTCATATGAAGTGAACGGTTCGAATCAATTCTTTGAACTTTATAAACAAAAATATAAATCCATAATACGATATGTGCACATTGCAATGTACCATAGCCTCACTCTCTTTTTTGGCCAGAAATATGAAGCACTAATCAAATTTAAATCAAGGCACAAAACATCAGAAAAAAAAAAAAAACAGTAGAATATTTTTACAATGCATTGTAGACTGTACCTGGATCTGCATGAGGAGGTTATTTACAGTCGCCCCACCATCAACCCTGAGCAAGAATTCGCCGTTCTCATTCCTTACCTCTCCTTCTTCTCCGGCATCCTTATGCATTGAAATCAAAACATCGTTGACTTGAAAACACATACTTTCCAAAACTGCCCTTGCAATATGAGCCCGATTGGTGTACCTCGTAATCCCGACCAGTACCCCTCTAGCATCATCTCTCCACCAAGGCGCAAACAGCCCGTTAAATGCCGGTACAAAGTAGACCCCACCTGTAGCGGCAGAACTAGAAAATTTAGATAGGGGGCTAAAAAGTAAATTCATAATATGTGAAAATACATAATGTGTGGTCAATATAAAATTTTTAAGAAAAATGAAATCTCAATTAAATTACAATATATATGATTAATTTTTTTGAAAATAACCGTCCCTGCTCACCTGTGCTCTGAACTGTCTCTGCTAGTGCTTCGATTTCACTTGCTGAGGTAATAAGGCCGAGACCATCTCTCAGCCACTGAACAGCGGCCCCAGCTATTGCAATGGACCCCTCAAGTGCATAGTTAGTCTTCGCCTCCGGCCCCAGCTTGTAAGCAATAGTAGACAACAACCCATGAGATGACTTCACAATATCCGTACCAGTGTTTAAGAGAATAAAAGCACCAGTACCGTACGTACTTTTCGCTTCTCCTTTTTTACACAGTTGACCAAGCATGGCTGCATGCTGGTCTCCTAAGCAGCCTGTGATCGGTACACCTGCTAACGGCCATCCATTTGATATAACACCGATTTCTTCAGAATTACTGATGATTTCTGGTAGCATCTCTAGAGGAATCTTGAGGGAATCCAAAGTGGGTTGATCCCAATCTAGTGTTTTTAGATTCATTAACATGGTACGGGATGCATTTGAAACGTCAGTGACATAGGATGCAGCCCTGTACCTGCCATCCCGAGTGGTACCGTTGTGGCCACCTGTCAGGTTCCAGATCATCCACGTGTCGATCGTACCAAATAAGGCATCGCCGGTTTGAACGGCGTTTTGTATGACTTCAACATTTTCAATTAGCCAGAGGATTTTTAAGGCACTGAAATAAGTGCTTATAGGTAAACCACATGTGTCAACAAAGTGAGTTCGGCCACCTGACAACTCCTTCTCTAGTCTCCTGCATTTTATCAAACAAGTATTTGTATTTAAGCTAATTTTAAACAGTATAAGGCGAATCAGCAGGTATAATAAGACAATAAAATACAACAACAAATTATTATATGCCACTTTGAAAAATCAAGTTATGAATTGCCTTTGTAAAACAAGCAAATTTCACTGATCATGTCTGCAACTTTGTATGAAAAATATCATTCATATCCTCTTCTTCTAATATTTTTTTATAATACCGAAACTACCCTTCTTTGTGGGGCAAACTGTGTTTCTACATTTATGAAATGTAAGCAAAATACCTCATTTATTACAGGGCACCTATTAGATTCGTATTATTTGCAGGGATCTAGATGGGTCCAATTAATATGTTATACCTTTTCAAGGTTAACTAAACTTTTAGTTAATTTGGACACAAAATCAGTAGTACCTAAATAGATGATTACTTAATAATTATTTTGTACTAACTTCTACTCATTACAGTTACACTAAAAGTCGATTTATAGAAAGAACATACCGGCAAATAGAGCTGGTACGCACATCCATCCAAACAATGGCATTGTAAAGGGGCAACCCGGTGGCCTTGCTCCATATAACGGTAGTCTCTCTCTGATTAGTGAGCCCCACTGCCTTCAATCCAGATTCCACATTGTACCCAGCAACGGTCGCTTTGTCTATTGCTTTTCCCATGCATATTTTCACACTCTCTAGGATCTCCATCGGGTCGTGCTCTACCCATCTGTCAAAAGGAAGAAAACGAGTAAATTATGTTATTAGAGAACAAATTTTGCAAAATAAAAATAATAAAGAGTTAATGAATAAATATGAGAAAATAAATAAGACTGTTAATTTTGATTAGAGCTAAACATTGATTGTAAAATAAAGTAGCTGAACTCTGAATTAATAAAAAATATTTGTCAGAATATAAGACAACATCATGTATTCAAACAAATAGATATTTGTAATATAAACTAGCTCAATCCTCTAGTTTTCTTCAAGGTGAAATTCCTTTTTGTTTTGCTTCTAGATTAAGGTTTATTTTTTCACTTCAACAAAAAATTTCTATTTGACCCCCAACTTTACTAATAAAAAAAAAATCTGCACTGTAAAATAGCAAATCAGAATTTTTTTTTATGATTAAAAAATTCTCAATTAAATTTTATAATTTTTTTTTCACTTTTAGATAAAGTACATGCCTAGAACAAATCGTAATCTACTGAATCAATCTAGTTAAGTACCAAAATCTAACACATCCTCAAATTAAACAAACATATTACGTTGAATAAGCAATTCTATACTCTTAATTAAGCTATAATTATAAAATAACGAAGTCAAAAGTAGAAATGGAGAATCAACCGATCAATGAATCATACCCCGCTTCAGGATAGAACTGAGTGAACTCGACTTGGTGAGAAGCGATCGGCTTGGCGTTCCGATCGTAGATGATGAACCTTGTGCTCGTCGTACCTTGATCGATCGCCGCGACAAGCACATCCTCTTCGCTTCCTGCCATTTCTTCTCTCTTTAGATTTTTCTAAAATTAGATTGAATTTCTATGGGAGAGAGAGATGAGGTGAGTGAGGTGAGATGGAGAAATTCATTGAAAGAGGTGGGAAGCGGGGTTTATAAACCAATCCTGACTTGGTCAAAATTTGGATTTCCCAAGTAACTCAAATTTTATGTTTAGATCTTAACCGTCGATCGACTCCACACGTTTATTAAATATTAGACTGAGTTCCACGTCAGTTCGGATCGGTACACAAAATTTGAGCTACTGCAGAGGATCTCACTCCACTTGGTCGATGGTCCCCAAAGGAACTCTCTTCCTCTGAGACATCTCAAACTTTTATTGTTTTTCTGTATAATGTGAACCGTTCAAATACGTTATGCACGAATCTTAAAGTATAATAATTGACGTATAAGTTCAAATACGTCATACACGTCGGTCAAGCAAAAGTTGATGTATTTCAGAGGATACGCACTCGTTACCAAGTGGTGCTTGGAACATATCTCCTGTGGCACACTACAAGCAGTAACATTTGTAGTAATCTACTGTCATCTATTAATAATGACCCGTTACATAGAAAGATATAAATCTCATTCCAGGATAAGTTCTTGGAAGGCATTTTTTGCGCCAAGGTTAAAGATTAAGATTAGATAGAGACGAGGATAACTATAACTAATAAGTCAAAGGTACAGCTGGGTGGCGGTTGGTTTATGCTTGTTTTTCCCATTAAATAGCAATTGATTCCAACAATTTGATTCGTCATGTATTAACAACAAATCATGAATCTGGATCTATAATTAAAGAGCGCAGAATTAGATTAACACTTGTAATGTACTATCGTAGAGCGTGTTCACGTGATAATTCTGATTCTGACAATAATAATTTTCAAAATTAACTTTATACAAACTTTTTAAAAATTAATTATAAATTTTGTATGGATTTAAATTATTGTAGAGTTAACACTTGTAATATTTTGCGCTTAATGTATTATCGCCAAAACGAGCGAGCTATGAGTCACTTTTTCAGCTCGAACTCTATTACTGACTCGGATCGAGCTGGCTCGTTGTCAGTCCTAATTTAATATGAATATATTATACAATTTCTCAATTGCAAATTTCCGCTTTGTTGAGTTCATATATTTTCTCTTAACAAACCTTTGTTCATTTAGATAACCAAAAGAAATTCTAAAGTTTACTAAATTATAAATTATATTTATTTGGATGTGAATTAAAAATGTTTTGTGTTCAGTCATTACAGACAAAAATAATATAGATATAGATATATGGGAGAAAAAAAATAGTGGAAACGCTTGTATGAAAAGATGTGAAAGCATATGGGAATGAAATGTTATTTCAGTCTAGATAAAAAAAATAGCTGACTAAAATGACATTTTAGTTTTTATGATTTTTTGTAAAAATAAAAGTAATCGTGTTGGTTTCATAAAATATATATTTTTAATTATGATTTATAAAAAAAATTCGGAAATGGATCTTAGTGTAAATATTTATTAGAGAAGGTAAGGTAGTATGTAGTAGGTGGCAGTTGGTCCAATAAATTAAGTTTGCTCAACATTGACGATAATATTTTTTATATTTTTTCAATATATATATATATATATATATATATATATATATATATATATATATATATATATATATAGAGGTTGGCTAATATCAAATCAGTTGTTCCTGAGTTCCCGTGCAACCAAATCGTTTTTCAATTTTCGAAGTCCAAATCGTCGATCCAAACCGTTAGATATGTTCTCTATATTAAAATGTGTTTGGAGACCAATTTTTACATTTTTTTTGGATTTTTTTACTATATATTAAGTCACTTTGAAAAACACTGATCTAACGGTGGCTTAAGAAAATAGTAAAATTAGAAGCCACCGTTGGATCAGCATTTTTCAAAGTGGTTTAATAAATAGTAAAAAAATTCCAAAAAATGTAAAATTTGGTCTCCAAGTACATTTTAATATAGAGAACACATCTAACAGTTTGGATCGATAATTTGGACTTCGAAAATTAAAAAACGATTTGGTTGCACGGGACCTCAGAAACAACTGATTTGACATTAGCCAACCTCTATATATATATATATAAAATGTTGTTTCCCCTGCTCCATAAATAACTCACTAAATGATGGGGCTAATAATATTTTTATATCTTACCTCTTCATATTTATCAAATAGAGTTTTGGAGCCTCCACCAACTATTACCTAAAGAGATTCGCTTTTTTTCTTTTTGTGTGTGTGTGTATAGGCGTGCAATGTTTTTGGATTGGATTGTTGGAGATTAGGTGGAGCATAAGATAGGGCACAAATTTCAATTCTTTGATTTAAAATATTTTACTTATGTGGATTATTTGTGTAAATTGCAAAAAGTCTATTATATAATAATTTTCTTACATGTTTTATTATTAGTGAAAAAAAAAATTTATTATTAGTGAAAAAAAATAATATTATGTGACTTAACACGTTGTAGCTTGATCACATAATTTTATCTATGATAAGATACTTCAAATTGACAATAATACGTGGATAATATTACGGTGTTTCTCCACACGCGCGCAAAGAGTTTTCAATGCGAAGATTTTGTGCATACCTGAGATCCTTCGGCAAGTCGTCAAATCCGACGGACACAAATCCGCATTCAAATCAGAACTGGTTGCACTCGAATCATGTATTCAACGAATCACTGAGAAAATATAAATGAAAAAATATTGTTTGTTATTATTGCTATTGTTTTTCATTTATTTAGATGTCTCGAACTATCTATATTTCATTAATTACAAGAAATAAATTGAATCCAACAAAAAAATGTTTTCCAAAAAATATTATTGGATTTATTATATATTGTTGCCCATTCTCATTTAGTCAAACAATCTCCTTAAAATTACTACTTTATATATTGGTCTGAGAAATTTTTTTCTTGGATCCACTATTATTCAATTAAACCTAACATAAATCAGTTGAATCCAACAAAATTGTTTCCCTTAAAAGACAAAAAAAAAAAGCAAACAAATGTAAAATATATATATATATATATATATGATTTATTGTTCACCAGTAAATGGCTTGACTCAGATAATTCAAAAATCCAACAACTGAGAACTAGAACATGAAAAAATGGATGGAAATAAAAAAAATATTTCATTTCATTCACCTGCTGAAGAAAAAATACTAAGGAAAAATATTTCATTTTTTTTTCTTTTAAAACATATTATATATACAATCATTAATCATTGATCACAATATGAAGAACAATTTTTGTCAATTTCCTTTAGACCCAAATTAAACTGCAACTCTATTGAGAAAAGTCAGTTTCAAAAGATATAAAGATGCAGGAAGTCCAGAAAATTCACTAAGGCTGACAAATCCTAGCTCTTAAATATTAAAATTCGTTAAGACTGATAATATCTTCGAACGATAAAGATGTTATGTTGGCAATGTATCTGCTGCAACTAATGGTCGACCAATTAGAGATGATTACGTCCCATGTATTATCTCAGAGTATGAACTCTATTGATTTCTTCAAATATCTTAACGAATCAATACATATTATCTTTTACATCTTTTATGATATGTATTATCTATCTTCTTATAAATTTATTAGCAACTTAGTTACTTAAAGATATTGAACCTAATTTATTGAATATAAATGCTTGAAATTTTCAAGATATTTTCGGGAGATTTATACAGAGAGAAAGCCATTTAATTTTCAAGATATGAGCAATGAACTCATTTCATTGCTAGGAAAAATGGGTTTTGCAGAAAGAATCAATTATCAAACCCAAGAAATCATGCATTGGGCTTTTATCATTTTAGGGTTTAATTAACGTTATTCACATTTTTACAACTAGCTAGAGATATTATTATAATATATGTGATATTTACCTAGTTTACACATTTTAAGCCTGAATGGTAAGATTAAGTGCCTTTTCTCATCTTAAACCAAGAATGAAATATATTTGAACTTATTCAGCATACAAGCATATATACAACATTTAATAAAGTCTTTCAAATCAAGCGGTGTACAAAAGTGATACATGAATAAGAAATTATTAGATTTATCATATGTGTACAAGTATTTACAATTGTATTGTAATTGTTGTGTTTTACATGCTCTATATATGTGTTATCAAGAGATGTGCTTGAGACTTCAAATTGGCAATGGTGGACAGGATCATGATGCTGTGCCAGTGCCGCCGGGAGTCTTCAGAGTGGAGATTTCGAGTCACGGTATACATAACATGTTTCTTATGCCGGTCTCTGAAAAATTTATGAGGATATCCCCTCGGATGAAAGTGGAGATCTAATCTACATCCCTGAAACTATTAGAGTTTCTAATCTGATATGGCAGCTTCTAATTTAGTTTCAGAGATATGAGACAGTTTCTTATTTAGAAACTATGCAGTAGAGTTTTTTTTTTTTTTTTATTATGAAACTGTTTATAAATTTCATGCAGACCAAATAATTGGCTCAGATTAATTCTCCTTTTTAATTTGTTACTGACATGGCTTATTAGAAACTCCAAAATTAATTTCAGAGATATGAGAGTTAGAAACTTTAAAGACCTTAATTTCTAAAAAGTAGTTAACAAATATTTAGAAACTCATTTGAGTTGCAGGGATGTAGATGATCCACCTGTAAGTGATCAAGTCTGACAAACACATACTATCTTTTAATTTTTTTTTTCATTACATTTATTACCTATCATTTTATAAATATATTAGAAACTTCATTACTATAAAACATTTTTTTTTTTTATAGTAACTCATTTCCTTTGAAATTGAAAACTCTTTGTTTTTCTTTTTCAACTATCTCTTTCACTTGCCAATGTCCCAGGTCCTTGACATATTCTAATACGTTTATTCTGATTGCATGATTTAATTAATTAATTATTCTTTTCTCTCTAGTTTAAGTTCCAACTTTTGTTGAATTTGATACTGAACTTCAATACTAACACTACCTCTAGGTTTAGTGCCAATTTGATTCTCAAATAGGTGATCTGATTTCACTTTTATGCAATGGCCTGACAACAAGTGAAAGCAAAGTTCATGTAATCAGCTATTGTAAAAGTAATTTTTGTTTAAATTAACATTTAATTCTCTTAATCAATGATGTTTTAATACCAGGACTGTATGAATAGTTTGATTAACGTGACTGTGGTCTTTTGCTGCACTTGTGATTTTTTCAGGATTGTGCCTGTGAAGTCATGCTTTGGAGCTGAGCAGGAACTGTGGAAAGAGGCTACATAATATTGACTGAAAACAGTGCTGGTACCAGAGAACAGGGACTCTATATTTAAAGAGACTTTGTATTGTTTTGGGAGGTTGGTAGCAAGCTTTGTAAAGTATGTCATTGAAAATTGGATTTGGATTTGGTTACTTTTTAGTAGGGGTTTATAATGTTTTGAGGGTCCCAAATTTTTGGTCATTTGGAAAATTTGAAAATTTGACCATTATAATTTTCCAAATGATGTAGTCCCTTGAAGGTTCATTGAAAATTATAATTTTCCATTATAATTTTCCAATTTGACCATTCAAGTCAGATGGTCAAATTTTCCAAATGACCAAAAATTATAATGGAGGTTCATTGAAAATTGTAAAGTCAGATGGTTTATAATGTTTTGGTTATTTGGAAAATTTGACCATCTGACTTGAACAAATTAATCCCTTGAAAATTGAAATTACCACAACCATGATGTAGTTGATAGCCAATGCTATTTGCTAAAGATTGTAGGACTAAGAATTCAATCAATCTATAGCCCAAGTAGCACTCAATGGATCCGAATTTGCTAAAATCTGAGACCAACGAACAGTAATTCTGAAATTCTTGCAATTCTAATCCAGCCGTTGAACTGTTTCAAGATGCTTGCAAGGAAAAACCAGCTATTTTGAGATGCGTTCTCGAAAAAAATTCGACGATTGAATTCGGATTACAGGAATTTCAGGTTACTGTTTATTGGTCTCGGAATTGCAGCAGATTTATTTTCCTCGGTTTGTCCGATTTAGCCCAGTTTGCACAAGAGGGGGGGCAGGAAGGGATGGTTTTATCTATATTATCCTATTTCATTTTAATGGAAGGATGTTCTTTAAAATATCCAATAATACATTCCATATTGTCATATGTTGGAAATTTTTTGCTACATCAAGTTAACGGAGATAACTTATAAGACTGGTTATTATTGCTGTGATGATCTCCCTCATTAGAAAAATCCCAAACAAACTTCTCAATATAATATCTAAGGGAGCTTCTTACTCAAGCATCTAGGTGCTATCTAACTGCTGGTAGTGGTGATGCTCTTTTGAGGTACGCTGGAAAATTCTCTCTCCCAACCCTTTTACATTTTTTTTTTCTGACAAAAGTAGCCTCAAAATACCATTGATATAATTGAAAATCACTAAAATTAGAGAAAAAAGGAAACTTCATAATATAGGGCATGGTTGGCACCCTTTTTTTTGTATGGCTTATGAAAAACAAAAAAAAAACTAGTTTTCGATTTTCTTGTTTTGTTTATAGAACTTTCATTTTCTTTTCTGAAAGTTAATATGGAACACTGTAAGGATATTTCTGGCTAAAACTGATGAAATAACAGTTGACAGCTGTTGGTTGGTTTAGTTACCTTAATACTTCATTAAAGAGAAGAGCTAGTTAAGTCCAATCACAACATTAAGAGTTGAGAGAAAAAAATAATAATTTATGTATACCGATTTTGTCCCTATTTAAAGCTCTTATTTGAGGGCATCTTTTCTAATTTTGAGAGCTAAGATAATTATTTTTTTTCTCTGAATACCTCTCTCTCTAACCCAATTAATTAAAGAACTAATAAGGGAAATAAAGAAAATTTACCTTTTCTTCCCCTGAGTGATTGACACATAGAATGAATTACACTTTCTGATTACAATTTCTTACAATCTTCTGCTCGATCACTACTGGTACCTGGTGGGACAGCTGCTGCTTCTGGCCATGTGCCTGTACCAGTTGATTTTGTTCATGCTGTTTGACTTTTTTAGAAAATTTCAAGTATATTGATAGTTAGATCTAATTAATTTGTACACAGTTCTAGACAATAGAATGATATTAAATTATAACACCAACCAAATCTTGTTATCTTTTTTGTCCATTATCTTATCTAAAATTCTCTTGCAAGAACCTCTACAAAATCCTGAACACTTACAAGCTGTATGATTTCGATTATGTTTTGTACACTGCTTGAGCTATAGTTTTAAGTTTTAACTTTCTTCTTTCTATTTTTGTATGCTGAACGGTTGTTCAAAATGTGTTTATTCAAGTGTAACATTCTCATCACTCAGTTTGTGTTATGGAAAGAGCGATGCTCTAGAACATTCACAGAAAATACCAAAGATAAGCTGACAGTAAGAGAAAGTGGAAAACCAGCAAAGATTTACATGACTGATCAAGGTTAATGGCAGTCAAAACAGTCCTGGTACTGCTGGTACGGTTGCTGGTACATAACTCCGTATCAGCAGGTTGGCTGGTACGGTTGCAGTTTAGAACAGACACTCAAGCAATAAAAAATTGTAAGAATCTGTATGAAGAAGAAAGTGTTAATTCATTCCATGCGTCAATCACTTACGAGAAGAAAAGATAACTTTTCTTTATTTCCTTTATCAGTTATTTTATTAATTGGGCTAGAGAGAAAGGGTAGAAGGACAAAATCGGTATTTAGAGAAACAAATTCTTAAATTAGAAAAGATGCCCTCAGTATAGCACTCCCTTATTTATTTGCGAAGTTCTGGTGCTTAATTAATGCTTTGTAAGTAAATAAGGAACTTCAGAACAAATATAATTAAACTAGTATTGATGCTTCTTATACTTACTACTAAATTAATCTTAACTAGCCAACTATTAATGATGAAATTGAAAATATTTTTTTTACTGAATAATGTTATTCTATAGTTTCACTTCACTAATTGGATTCGTTCATGAAATTTCTAGATCAAATATCTAGCAAATCAAATTTTGGAAGCTGCAAGCAACATATATGGCTTTGCCGAAAGAGAACAACTCAAGGTTTTTTAAGTCAAACAAATTGCACAGTTCCATTAACCTCTCACAAATTATCCCTGAAAAAGACCAATATGAGAAGTCTGGGATACTTTTAGATCCAACACTAGACTACATAAGCCGGTATTTATTGGAGGAAAATATAGATGAAAATATTAATGGTTATCAAGATGCAGCTCTCAGGGACATGGAGAAACCTTTTTATGATATCCTTGGGGAAAAGTATCCACCTTTACCAGATAATCAATTGGCACCGAAACAATCAAAGGTAAATCCTAATTTCACAACTTCTGTTTTAAATAATCAAGCGGGTCTAACTTTTAGTGAGAGTTTGGAACAACACCCGCGTGTAGAGAACTTGCTGGTTACTGAATTTCAGAGAGGTGTAGAAGAAGGATTGAAGTTCCTTCCAAATCATAGTAGATTGTCAATTAATTTTCAAGTGAGCAATCTTTCACTTGATCCAATGAAGAAATGTGAAAGCAACTCACTAAAGTTCAGATTGGGGGAAGAGAAAGAAAGTAATTTGCTAAGTAAATCAAAGGGTAAAAGGAATACAAGTGATGGAGACTTGGACCTTTTGGAGGAGCGAAATGGCAAAATACCCATGGTCTCCGGTGAGGAAACAATTAGAGATGAGATGTTGGATAAATTAGTACTATACAACAGGGAAAAATGTTCAAGAGAAGAAATATCTAGCCTAAGAGAAATCAAGGAGCTCGAAGCAAACTCATATAGAGAGTATCAAAACCAACACGAACATACTAATCTCAGAGCAAGCCTCATATCTTGTGCAGAGGCGATATATATGAATGATAACAAATTGGCTTATGAACTTATAAAACAAATAAGGAAGAAAGCATCTCCTATTGGAGATGGGATCCAAAGGCTTGCATGCATTCTTGTTGATGGACTAGAGGCACGCTTGGATGGTACAGGAAGTGCGATCTATCGTCAATATGTCACAAGACAAGTACGCACCAATGACTATCTGAAGTTTTATTATATGTGCTCGAAGGTAGCCCCTGTCATGAGAGTTTCATATCATTTTGCTAATGAGAGTATTCTCAATGCTACAGGTAATGCATCAAAAATCCATGTAGTTGATTTTGGCATTACTCATGGATTCCAATGGCCATCTCTAATTCAATCACTTACAAAAAAAAAAGATGGCCCCCCAAAATTACGAATTACTGGTATAGATTTGCCTCAGCCGGGCTTTCACCCTGCTGAAAGAATCAACGAGACAGGAAGGAGGTTGGAAGATTATGCTCGAAGTTTTGGAGTTCCTTTTGAGTATCAAGGGATCGCCTCACAGTGGGAGTCCATTTGTATTGATGATCTTTGTATCAATGATGATGAAGTGCTTATAGTTAATACTATTTATAGCATAGGTAGCGCAAGGGATGAACCTTTATTAGGTAGGAGTACTCCTACGAATAAACTCCTCAATTTGATTCAAGAGATCAAACCAAAGGTTTTTGTTCAAGGAATATTCAACTTATCCTTCAGTTCCTTCTTTATCACACGGTTTAGACAGGTTTTGTTGCAGTTCTCCAGGTATTTCGACATGCATGACATGTTTCTCCCACAATACAAGCATATGCAACTATTGGAAAGAGAAATTTGGGGTCCTTCTATAATTAATCTGATAGCATGTGAAGGATCAGATTTGGTAAGACCGGAGAACTACAAGCATTGGCACATGCGAAATTTGCAGACCGGTTTTGAACAATTTCCAGTAGATCCACGTGTAGTGAAAGAATGCCGTGAAATGTTTAGAAATGGTTATAATGAGGCACTTTTTATTGAAGAAGATTGCAATTGGTTCTTTTGGGGATGGAAGGGTAACATAATGTATGCTATATCATTGTGGAGATCTAAAGGAGAATAAGCTTCGAGGTCATCTTCTAATTTAAATGTGAAAATTTAAGAATGAAGGACATTTATGAGTACTTACTGGTACAAACTGGTATTCTGAATTTTAGAGGTTTTGTTAGTGGGCATACATTTTACAACAATTTTTAACGCTGGTATTCAAATTTTCAGAGGTTATGTACTTCTTTTTTTAATAAAAGGCAACGACTCAGAGATTCTGTACTGAATAGGTTGTTATGTTTTGTTCTCTGCATTCTCTGCTATTTCATATACTAAATTAGTTTGTAAATGTTTTATTCTCTTCCATTTCTCCTTCGTCCAGTTCAACATTTCTTCTCTTATCTTCTACCTCTATTATTGGAGAGCACTGGAGAGTGTCGCCCAATAGTTTAGCCTTTCTCCTCTGTTATGGTTCTGATTCAGTGCGCGCTTTTTTAATTTGTCAGTATAAAAGAGATCAAGATAAAAAAAAAAGGTATAATGGAAAAATCAAAACTCTGACAATACTTAACTGTAGATTTTTAACTGTATGGGTAAATAGGAAAAACTAAAGAGAGTTGAGGGATATATAAAATATAATAAAGAGTGTAGGGGTAAATAAGAAACTGAACAAGTCTTTGAGGGTAAATAGAAAATTAGCCCTTCTTTTTAATTCTATTCTATCCTTTACTAAGAAAAGTTTACCAAGAGCAGAGACCCTAAAAAAAAGAGAGAAAAAGCTTTATAGTTGATCACTTGGACTTCTGCTACAAAAACTGGTACAGTATACCAGCATGTACATACAATAATGGAAATCTCAACAGAAAAATCTAAAATACAAAATAGGCCAGCACAAATGAAAACACCCTTTAGTTTTAACTATACAATTAGAAAGTGGTTCTCATTAAAAAATTACTGTATTACCCCTTATCTGCGTACCCTTGAACAGACTTGACAATCCCAGTTACTTACTTGGGATAAACTTTGATTTAGAAAATACTAAACATCCCTTTGTAATTTATGTTGCAAATGTTAGAAAGTTATTCAACAGAAACATGAAAAGAAAATCTCGATTGGCAAAATTTTGTGCTAGCTGCCTATCACAACTTTATTATACTTTAATTAAATTGGGTCATAAGCAAGTTATAATAATTTGTTATTTAGGTATTCTCGATTAAAATTCTATTTAGACATCAGTACTGGTATTGTGTTGCAGATAGACATGGCACGACCAATAAATGAATGTCTGTGCTGCGTAGTAGGCTGGTAACATAAACCAAAAAGAAACAGTATCAATTGGGGTAAACAAAGAATACAGAGTCAAAATGAGGCCAAAATTATTTCTACATACAAGTTCTATATTAAAATTACAATGACTTTACAACTAATTGTAACTTGCAAAAACTCTTACCAGAGAGACCTCCAATTACCTGAGAGATTATCTATGTACGGGTCCAGATTCAGTTTTTCAGTCGTGAAGTAAAAGATAAATATATAAATAATTAAACTTGGGGATCAGCACCGGAGAGATCTACAACCAACTTGGAGTAAAATTGAGGCATGCATGGCCAGTATTCAGTTTCAGTTTCACAGAACAGTATTCCTTGTAGTAGCCAGTTGGAACTCTGGTATGGTACCAATGTACCAATTAAAGGTATACACTGTTACTGGACCTTCATGCTTGATTCAAAGAGAAAAAACAGCGACTCTGTTACTTTATATGCTTTAATTTTCTTCATTATTTACTGGATCGAAATGATTGGTACCAACATATTGCAAATTCTTTCATGAACAATGGTAAACAAATTTCAGGATTTTATTGGCACAACATGATTTGAGAAACCGTGAATAACGTTGCAATCGAAAGAGGGAATTCCTACCTAGCTAATGAAAAGAATGATTCAATTGAGAAAACAAGAACTAGATCTTAGCAAGCAACCACAATTTCATATATCCTTACAAAGTGGCATTGACAAAACATCTAAAAAAATGTAGTAGAAATTGAAGAACCTAACATGTAAATATAAAATGCAGTATGTAAACCTACAAGAGAGTCAATTTGAGATACTCTGGAACTACTTAATAGCCTCTATGGTCTCAGGAATATGATGCTCATATGGCAGAACAAACTTGTCATCACTTATCTGCATAAAAGAAACAAAAGCTTTATTCGTCACCGGAAGTCCTTTCAACAACAGAAGTTTTCTAACAATATTCCGGCGAATCTCAACGGTTGGGATTGGAATAACAGGAACAAAGATTTTAAATTCATTAATTTTTAAGTTAAAATAATTTATGGAAATATTTATATTATATGCTCGACAAGTACATGAATATTATTTTGAAAGTTTTTCTTTTTCATTTTTACAATGAGTGAGGCTATAGTACTATGCAAAGCACACATCCGCTCGTACTATGGATTTATATGTAAACCACTCAACCTAATCTTTATATAAAAATATACTTGGAGGTTGAAGTTTACACCATATCCTTTTTACTATTTATTTAGATAGGCAGAAAATCACTTGATCTAAAGATTGTGGAACTCATTTCATCCCTAGAAAAAAAAGGGTTTCGGTCATTTAATGTGTGCGGCTGAAGCCCACAAGGAATCCATTATCAAACTCAAGGTATAATGCATTGGTCTTTAAATGTCATTTTTTTTTATTTGATGAAGACATGAGGTGGCCCAATAACCACTTTTGCTTGTTGGGTCTACAGTAGTCCCCTAATATAAAGGAAAGAAAAATAATGGTATTTATCATTTTAGCCACTCTCTCTTAACCTTTTAATTTGGTGATGCATATTCTATAAATTTGATTTACTCAAGAGGGAAGAATAACAATTCCTCGACAAAGTCATGGAGGTCATTCTCAAGAAATATCCAAATAAGATTAAATTGTTTGTATCCTTGACAAAGTTTTGATTTTCTCACCAATTGTTTTACATGGATGTAAAATTGAGTGCTTAATTAAGATGTGTTTACACTATAAGGTAGTGACATGCATGACTATCATACTTTAATTACCTACCCTAATAGTGAGATTCCACTTGATATGCAGTCATAAGTCAACTGTCAAGTCCGGTATCAGCATCCATGTTTGTGTCAAACTTTACTGCGAACTTGATATTCTACCCTCTATATATATGTGTGTGTAAGAAGTGCATCCTCAGAGGTAAAGTTAATTAAAAGAAAAAAACAAACAAACCACAGTCAGATAAAAAAGGTTATGGCTTACACAAGGCTCTCCATTGCTGTTATTCGCCTACTGTCCGGTACATTTTTAATTTAATTTCTCTCAAATGATTGTTTATCTTTCACTTTTTTATATTTGTATTAAAGAGGAAAAGTTATTTACATGTACATATCATTTGTTCCTCAAAGCTTGCATATAAATTAATGAAATCAGAAGTGCTCTTCCTAGAAGAAATGGGCAGCAATGCAAAAGCTGTTGCGTGCCCGCTGTACTGTCTACAAGTCGAGTACATGATCTGCCCTTCTTCTGGCAACGAGCATCTGACGGCGAGCTGCAATTGCTGTCTGACAAGCGGGTCCAAAGGCTGCACGCTCCACCTCTCTGACAGATCTCAGATCAATTGCTCTTGAGATGGCTGATAGCTAGTCATGTGATCTTATCTTGTTTATGCATATCTTGAGAGAGATGGGATTTGTCATATCTTTTGCTTGTAGTAATTATTAGGCAACTAATTTTCTTCCTGAAGAATAATTTTGATGGATTTAGTTTTGGATAAATGTTATCAAAGAATACAGAGGTTTCTCCATTTGTTTTGCCTTTTTGGTGATCTGCCCTGTTGGGACTAACTGTGTAAGAATTGAAATATGCCGTGCGGCATGAAATATATAACAATTCAGGTTTCAAGAAAAAAAAAATGGAGAATTGAACAAGAGGGAATTAATAGAGGTTACAGGTGACAAGTTTTTGCAATGTTTCTGACTTAATTGAACAGCAAGCATTCAAATTTTCTTAGTTTAAAGAATTGAAAACACACAAATGTGGTGGTCGTGGGTTGGGCTGCACAAAAAATTCTTAGTTCGTGATTCGATTCGAGTTTGATTTGAAAAAGTTTGTAAAAAGTTCGATTCGAAATAGTTCGAATTAAATCAAATCAAACTCAAACTGGACCTGGTTCGTTCGAAATAGGTTCGCAAACTATTTTAGTTCGAATCTCAAAGTAACGTGAAATGTTAATTTCCGCTGATGACTTAAAAGTTAAAACATAAGGCCGCTTAGTCATAAAAGTTAAAACATAAGGCCGCTTAGTCATAAGTTAACTCGTAAATCGTTACTCTTGCTCTCAGTTTTAAAATCCTAGATGACTTTCATCTCTCGCTTTCGACCACTACAATCACTCTTCCTTGTCGTAAAAAAGTTCGTAAAAGATTCAAAATTGAGTTCAAGCCAACAAGGAACTCATTGGATCATATCATTTTAATTTTTCACCTAAACTGGTATGAGCATGAAGTTTCAATGAACTCATTTAATCACTACACAAAAGGGTTTTGGTCATTAAATAGTGCGCCTGAAGCAGAAGGAATCAATTATCAAGCCCAAGGTATCATACATTGGGCTTTGGATGTCTTTTCTTTTATTTGTTTCATGAAGACATCAGGTGGCCCAGTAATTACATTATCATTGTTTATATATTTAATCAAATTTGGTATTTGTACTTGCCTTGTTGGGCCTAAATAATAGTAGTCCTCCAATAAAGTATTTTTTTTTCCAATAACGGTATTTTTTTTTTTTAATCATTTTAGCCACCTCTTCTCTACCTAGGTGACAACACTAGAAAGATTATTCACAATTTTACAACAAGCTAGAAATATCATTATAATTATTTGTGACATTAAGTTTACACATTTTAAGCCTGAATGATAATATTCATTAAACATCATTATAATGCATGGTAATTAAGATTAAGTGCCTTTTCTCATATAAAACCAAGAATGAAATATATTTTAACTTATTCAGCATACAACAAATAAAGTCTTTCAAATCAAGTAATGTACAAAAGTGACACATGTATAAAAATTTATTAGGACCATCAGCTGCAGTTAATAGTCAGAGTGACATATGTATAAGTACTTAAATTACAACTTAATGAATAAAATTAATTACAATTACTTTTTTATTCAATTACAATTATATTTTAATTGTGATGTTTTTCTTGCTTTATATATGTGTTATCAAGGGATGTGGTTGAGACTTCATGATATATAGTGAATACATCAATTGATCTATGGTTGCATAACATGTTACAGTACGCCGGCCTCTCAGACAATTATGAGGATATCCCCTCATATTAGAGTGCAGATCCGAGATCTACCTGCAAGCCGTCAAGTCTGACAGACACAAATCCACATTCGAATCAGACTGTCCCAAGAGGAAAAAAATATTGTTTGTTATTATTGTTATTATTTCTCATTTAATTAGACCAACACAAGTCCGTATCTTTGTGTGGCTTTTGTTGGAGGATATAGGCTGGTAACTCAACAAGAACTCGTGATGACGGGTTGTCCGGCCACGGGTGGCTGCAAATTGTGCAATTCCAATGTGGAAGAGATCAGAGACCATATGTTGTGGGAATGTATCTATACCAAAAGATTCTAAATGAGTCGACTATCCGTAGGGGTGTCAATGGGTACGATACGGGTAGGGTGGAGACATTTTCATACCCATACCCACTGAGAGTTGATTTTACCCATACCCTATCTTTACCCATTAAGAATTTGTCTTATCCTACCCTATTTATACCCGTTAAGATTAGTGGGTAACGAAACGGTAGCGGGTGAATATCAAATAATATTAATATAATTGTTTTATTATTTTTATAAATATACTATCAAAACTTATCATGTCATACGTATGCAATCACAATTACAAATATAAAAATCAAAATATAAATATGCAATTAATTCTAACTAATATTTTTTTATAAAAAAAAAAAAACAAATACCTCTTCTAACAAATTCAAAATTCAATTTGTTAGTTAAATAATAAAACATTCAAATAAAAAAAATAATATGTTTAATATAATATTCATCTTACAACAAAATACATATATTTGCTCATGGATTAACATTGATACAATAATATGAGAAACATAAAATTGAATAAATTGAATATAATATTTCTATATCTATATGTAATTTATTTTATATAATTACCCATTACCCAACGGGTACGAAATAGCATTTACCCGTACCCATACCTGTTTAGCTAACGAAAAAAAATCCTTACCCGTACCCATACCCAATAAGCTAACGAAAAAAAATCTTACCCATACCCGTCTTATCGAATATGATACGGGTAAGGTAAATGGGTAAACGGTTTTCATTGACATCCCTAACTATGCGCACATATATGGTGGAATGGTCGACAGATGAAGTCCAAGCAGGAGCGTGCACTATTGGATACAATCTGAACAGCAAGGGCGTGGGCTTTATGGCGCGAGAGATATCGTACGATCTGGACAGCAGGGGCGTGGGCTTTATTGGTCTGGGATAACTTTTTCTTGGATCCACTATATATTACTCAATTAAACAAATGTTAGAAAATATATGATTTATTGTGTATTAATGAACTTGACTCTGATTATAATTCAAAAATCCAATAACTGAGACTAGAACATGAAAAATTGAAAGGAAATAAAAAGGAAACACACAAAATGAGTGCATGTCTTAATAAATTTTTATGATGAGATAACTTGAAAAATGCAAACCTTTTAGAAGGAGCTGCTAACACACTATATATGCTTCACCATGTGTTCGTTCACCTGCTGAAGAAATAAAACCAAGAAGAAAAAAATTCAGGTTTTTTTAAAACATAAATATATATACTCGAATTAATCATTGAACACGATATGGACCACTATATGAAAACAAAATTTGTAGTTAAATTTAGGCAATATTTTGTGAATAATTTTTTTCACCAGGCGCATGCATGTTTGTTTCTTTCCAAAACGAGATTAAGAGTTGAAATACTGTATTTTTACTGGGCAATATTAAAATTGTCCCAGGCACCCTCCAACTAGGGGTGAAAACGGATCGGATAGTGTAAAAACAAATATCATTTTTTTTTTTCCGGATACAGAGATATTAGACCAACACATAGATAGATACAGATCAGATATTGGATATCCGTAGATATATACATAAATATTTTCATAATATATATATTAAACTTTATAGTATATATATTCAGATACAAATAATTAAAATTCAAAATCATATATATACCAATATCTGATATTGTACAGATATTCAATATTCGAATATCCGTATTTAATTATCAAATACGATCCAAATTAAGTCGGATAATATCCGACGCGTTTTCAGCCCTACCGCCAACGGTCATACAACTACTACCTTGTATGAAGGCGACTTGGCCGCATCAGATTGGTCAAATACATGATGTCCAGGTCTTCTTTTGCAATTCACACCTTTGTTGAAAGTTTAAAATAATGTACCAAATATCAAGGGATCTACTGTGAATTGCTCTTTCTCTATGCAATATGACGGTGCTGTGGCTCTGACATTTGTATTAATAACAAAAGGCTATAGTAATATACAATATTATGAATTGACCCATATCTCTATTTCAACGCTTGGACAATGGAAGCGGGGGCATTCCGATGCCCATCGGACCAGGTCTTGTCCGATGGATATCCACACCGTCTGATCATACTTTGAGATTCGTGTCAGGAATTGATTGATTTCCCTAACAGAGCCTCCCGTTAATCACCGTAATTGTGTCTCCGCCAATTTTCGTCGCTTCACCTTCTTCAATTGTTCTTTCTTCGCTGTTGCCTCACCTTCTCTTCACGCTCGCTCCCTCCTCTCCCAATTGAGAAAGTGAATTAATTTCTCCATTCTTCTTTATTTGGTTCCCTATTAATTCACGATTCTCCTTTATTTGATTCTCTAATCTGAATGAACCACCTTCTCTCTTCTGCTGCTTCACCTGCCTCTTCTCTGTTCTTCACGTCAACAAAATCAGTACTGATGAAATATTAGAAAATAAATATTATTTCTCTTGGTCTTTATTTTCGTTATTTTGTTATTTTGTTTGGTTTAATCTGTTTTAGGAGTATGGACTTCTAGTTGTCTGGTAAGTGGCTATATAGATTAACAGTACTCGTATTTTGCTACAGTAAGTTTATTGTTAACAATTTGAAAATCAACAGAGATACCGCTGAATGCAAATCTTGGTGGACATGGTCTCATATGTTCGCAAACCTCTGAATTGACGGTATGTGAAATTCGTCAAATATACAATATTCTTACATTAATATAAATGTACTTACATGATTTGACTTAATATGCAGAATACACATTCTTATGGATCCACAACTGAAGATTTTAATTTTAATAGAATGCATGCTAGTCAAGAATTTAGTCTTGTGGATTCTCATATTACTGCTACACTACCTAATTTGACAGGTATGTCATTTAATAATGATAAGCACACAATGTAAACTTTGCATGTTCAGAGAAAATATGACTTAGTTTTTTATTCTTACTTTGCAGGTTTAGAGAAATAGAGTGGCTTTATAAAAGTGTCTCTACAGGACTATAGAGTAGCTCCTTGAACATGGCTTGGTATAGATAAATTAAGATAATAATGTAATGATATTTTTTGGTGACGTTTTGGGATTGCAACTGAAAGAGTGGTGCTTGATATTTCTTTGATGTTTTGGATTTACAACCATATGTGGATGATTTTTTCTTTTGCTATATTAATATCTATATTTGATGGGCTGGTATAAGTTCAACTTATCATTATTATTTGTAGTATATTTGTTTTTGGCTATAATAGTTGTGCTGGTATAGGTTCAGTTTAAAAGTAGAAAGCCTTCAATTTAGTTCCTGCTATCAATTATTAACATAAACATAAGGTTGTTCTTCAAATATTTTTCGAGGGGCATTGTTGTCATAAAAATAAAATAAAGGCCAAGCAATACATTTCCTAGTTAATGTAACATTCCTCAAGAGCTCAGAGTACTATGTTACTAGTTAGTACCTTAGGAGTGTAGTTCTCAATTTTAGTTATAAAAGCTGGTGCACTAATACATTATGCTTATGTGAGCCAAATCTGAACTCAACATTGTTGGTACCATTTTTAACTATAACTCAATTTTATGTTAGTTTCAAACCAGTTGATTTCAATTTAACTCGGACATTTAATAGGTTAATAACAACACATATTCACTTAGCAAACAAAAAAAAATGAGTAATTTGATGTGAGCTTATTGGATGATTATCAAACTCAAGGCACATAATTTACAAACATGACAAAAAATAAAAATAGAAAGAGAAATATGTATAACATAACAAAGACACATAAGAGTTGTTTCCAAGGGGCATTATTGTCATAAAAATAAAATATTACAACACAAGCAATGTTATTACCACAGATTGAAATAAGGGTTCTATGCATCAACAAAAAAATGAAGATCAATCAATACATTTACAAGCAATTCAAACAATAACAACATAAAAAAATAACTATATTCAATTATAGTTCTTCCTAGTTTATGTAACTTTCACAAACAATGTAGATTTGGCATCTCTTCCAAAGAAGGGTCGACACAATCCGAGTTTGTTCAGACGATATCACTTACCACACCTACTTCAGTATTCACGTCAATCTGAATGAAAAAGGATCACACAATTAGTTTCTATATAAGCAATTTTAAAATTTAGCCATTGTAAACAAAATTGTCAAATAATACTTACAACAACAAATTAGAATTGCGAGAAAAAAAAATTATATCATGTATGTATGGTCTTACATTAAGATGTGTTCTATTTGAGCTTAAATTAACCACAATTCACATAGTAAACATTAATTAGTTGTTCTCAATCATCAATTCTTGTGCTCTTACTCTCTCACGTTTCTGCTACTGCACTCTTTCCAACCAGCCCGAAGGAGTCAATAGCAAATAAAATTGGAATGCAATCATTGTTACACTAACAGACTTCATTGCTACTTGAGAGTTTATAATCACTTTTGAATGCTGCTACATTGTTACTTGAGAGTTCATAATTATTTTTGAATGCTGATCCTGTCTTAGATTGGAGGAATTAGCAACCAGATCAAGATCACCAAGGAAAATAATAGGTTAAATAAGGCCACTAAATTAGGACTGACAAGGTTTTTGACACATTCTGGTACGATGGGTTAATTATAGCTTAATTGCAATATTAGATAAAAAAAAATTTAGCTTGTTATTTGGATATAATTGCAAACCTTTTTTATACTGAGAAGAGCATTTCTCAATTATTCACTGAAATGAATATTCTCGAATTGAATCGAATAAAAGTACAAGCAAACTGTAACCCTGCAACAAAATTATCATAAATTTTACAAAAAGAATTCTCAAATCAGAAGAAATTAAGAAAAAAAACAAGAAGTACAAAGAGTTTTAAGTGGGTACATACCTCAATTTGCATATATTTGATCTGAAGAAGATAATAGGAGGCAGTTTGTTCAGTTGAAGAAATAAAAGATAGGAGATAGTCGGAAGTGGTGATTGGGAGAGGGAGTGAGCGGTACCGAGAGAAGGCTAACCTACGCTAATCAATTCGGAAGATAGGAGGCGATTCGGGGAAGAATCAGAGAACTAATTCGCTTCTGCGATTGGGAGAGGGAGGGAGAGAGCGCGAAGCGACAGCATGAAGAAAAGAAACCAGGCAAAAAGACACAGTTACAGTGATTAACGGAAGTCTCTGTTAGAGAAATCAATCAATTCCTGACACGAATCTCAAAGTATGATCTGACGGTGTGGATACCCATCGGACAAGACCTGGTCCGATGGGCATCGGAACGCCCCCGCTTCCTTGGACAATATATATGAACCGTTAATAATGATTTCGTATAAAAATACATTTAAAGACTGAATTATACATTTTGTATTTTTTTTATTAAATATGCACACTTCATATAAAAATTATACACAAAATAGTGATTTTCTATCTATCTAAAAAATAGTAAAAGAGTTTTAAAAATAAATGTAAACTTCAGTATTTAGTACATTTTGATATGGAGATCACGTATCGACAGATTCAAATTTAAAAATAAAAATATAAATTCAAAGCAAAAGTCGACCCATAATATGCATATTATCACAACCTCACTCAACAATAAAAATAATTCTTTCCTATTAGAAAATTGTAATAAGCAACTAACTTCATTTATTTAATTTTTCTGAAAACAAATACCGTAACAAAAGAACCAAATTAATCAATCCTGTTAATTACCTTCTTATGCGGCTACAGAAGATCCCTATTTTAATCCTAATTCAAAGTACTATTCAGGTGGCCAGGTCCAATCAATGTAAATTATTTAATTTTAAACATGGTAATTAAGCTATGGCTTAATTATTTAATACAATGGCATGCACGACCCCTTCCAAGCACGCGGTTAACGACCAATTCATAATCCCAAATTTAATCATATAAATATATACAGTTTCTCAATTAGCAACCAAAATCATAATCTCAAACTCATCTTCATTCAATTAATCATGCATAATATAGCATCAATCCTTCTCCTTCTCTTGCTGTGTGTTACAAACATTTCCTTCTCTTGCAGCACACGAACCGAACTGATCCACATAGATGCCGGTAGCAAGTACACGAAGCTCGAGCTATTACAACGCATGGTGCAGCGTAGCAAGACCCGAGCGAGATTCCTTGCATCAAGATACATCGACCACCCCACTAGTACCTCAAGCAACGGGGAGTACCTCATATATTTATCGATTGGTACACCGGCTCAACCGGTTGCTCTCACTTTAGATACCGGAAGCGACTTGATCTGGACTCAGTGCAAGCCATGCCTCCAATGTTTCCACCAACCTCTCCCACTCTACAACCCATCTAATTCCTCTACTTTCTCTGACATATCATGCGATTCTGACCTTTGTCAGGCACTACCTCACTCTGCATGTCATAACAAGTGTATGTATCTTTACAGATATGGAGACGAGTCGATAACAATAGGTTCTCTAGGAATTGAGACTTTCACATTAGGATCGACCCAAGTTCAAAAGGTCGGTTTTGGATGCGGGTTTTTAAATAACGGTATTTTCCAGTCTAATGAATCCGGCATAGCTGGTTTCGGCCGTGGACCCTTGTCACTGATATCACAGCTTGGGTATCGAAAATTCTCTTATTGTTTCACATCCTTAGATGAATCCAAGAGCAGCCCGGTTTTGTTTGGTTCGGAAGCTGAGTTAAACAGTACACGGACCAGAGGAAGAGTTCAGTCGACACCATTCATAATCAATCCTGCAATGCCTACATTTTATTACCTCAGTTTGACAGGTATAACAGTTGGTACGACACTTCTGGAAATACCCAAGTCGGCATTTTCGTTGAAAGAAAACGGCACGGGTGGGGTGTTAATAGACTCGGGTACGAGCAATACTCAACTAGCAGAACCCGCTTACAATCAAGTAAAATTAGCATTTTTGTCCCAAATAAAATTACCAGTTGCAAACAGTACTGTCGAGGAATTTGATCTTTGCTTCAGGTTGCCTTCTAACTCATCTGACAAGGTTGAAGTACCGAAATTCATATTCCATTTTGACAGTGCAGATTTTGAACTACCAACCGAAAATTATATGGTACCAGATCCCAGTAATGGCTTGATATGTTTGATCATGGGAAATTCTCTCGATGGAAGTACGATAATCGGCAATTTCCAGCAGCAAAATTTTCATGTACTCTATGATCTCGAAGGAGGGAAGCTATCTTTTGCCCCGACACGGTGCGACCTGTTGTAGTGCTACTCAGTACTGACTCTATTTCGGTTGAGGCAGCATGCCCGGATGGCCGACCCCTGATTTTTCGGCCGTAGATTAATTGATTATTTGTAGTTGTATTAGAAATATTCTTTTGATTTGTAGATTTTACAACTTGTATAGATATGGTTAAGCGTTTGCTTTTAAGACTATTGTATGAAGTAGAACTACCGGCTATCAGCGTACAGTGAATCAATTTCTCAATTTGTGATGCTTTCACTACTACAAAAAAAGGCAACTATATACATGTTTATAAGGACTAATTAATGACACACTTCTGCAACCGTGTCCACGCACATCATGTATGTGTACACGGTTGTGGAACCGTGTCTATATAAAATGTACATACACAGTTTCTGCAAGAGAATCCTATCAGGTCTTTAAAAAAAAGGTCGCCAAACAAGGTGATTTATATACAGTCGTATATTGTAACCGTGTATAATAATAAGGGTTATATACAAGTTTACTAAAAAAAACCGTGTATGATTTGTGAAAACCATACACGGTTGATTTTTATGAAACGTATTTGTTACCATTTAAACATTTTTGTTGTATTCAACAAATGTTTATGATTTATATGTATTTTTTGTATTAATTTAATTTATAATGAGCTAAGCATTCATATTAGCTAGCAAATTAACATACAATATTACACATCTATAATTTAAAGAAATATTGGACATTTACAACATAAAATAAATAATATTCAATATTTAAATTCAACACACATAAAATAATATTAAGTATTCAACGTTCAATATACATAACATCGTCCATAATTCAACAAATATTGGACATGCGAGCAGTTTGGGTCCGATGCCCATTGGACTCAAATTTGGATCCAATGGGCTCTATAACCGTTCGATTTGCTTTAATATCCATGCACATAGATATTAAAGCAAACTTGTACGGATATTAAAGTAATGTGCAATGATCTTAAAGCGGATCGGATGGTTATGGAGCCCATTGGACTCAGTTTGAGTCTGATGGGCATCGGACCCAAACTGCTCTCATTGGACATATACACATACATGTTCCCAAATACATTTTCAACAAATATATATTACGTATAATCTTTCATACATTGTCACATATACCTTTCATACATTGCTGAAAGCTTGAGTTTAAAACATGTTTTATTTATAGGGAGTCTTAGTGACCAATTTCTTTGGAACTTAGTCTAGATAAAATATGTTATAAAAATTAAGGAAAAATCAAAACAACTTTCTTGTATGTGATTATTGTGATTATTGCTCTGATTCAATAACCACCACAAGAAAATTGAAAAAGAAAATGTACAAAAACTTAACAAAAAAAAGAAACAAAATCTGACAATGTTCTAGACTTGCATACATTCTCCATGACAGGTTCTGTTTTTGGTTCTCAATCATGATCAAGAAATTTCATTGGTTTCACACTACTGAGACAAGAACATGAAAAATTGGAAGAACATATAAAAATGAAGAAGCAAAACACAAAATGAGCATGTACTAATTAAATAATAATATTTAAGACTCTAAAATTCACTTCTGACCATTATGCCCTTCTACTCTTCCATTTTTCATTCTTTCTCTCCGATATTTGTCCGCCAAACGCTCCACTCTCCTGCTAAATTTTTCATTTTCATGGAAGAATCAGACACATCTAGATTGGTACAATGGTTATGTTTTTCTGATTTGTCCTTTACTGTTTCTGAAGTTTCTGTGATGTGGTACTGTCGATAAGATGACAGTTCGAACCAGCAACTACCTCAGTAGGTCTCCACTTATCATCTAGAGCCAAAACCATCTCCTTTATAATAGAACTTCTACTAGTGCTGAGTTCTTTCAACACACTGAGCATACCTCAACTAGCATGTAAGTTTCAATTGGGAGTCTGTTGAGTAGCAAAACAATTAACTTGTCGATCGGAAAGATTGTTGCTCACAACAACAGTTACAACATTTGATGAAGCAGCTACGTACAGCATGCACAAGGTTGTACCAGTGTGCCGATGCATCATTATAGTTATTAGGTTTTTCTATTAATATGTACTATGCAACTGTTTGCCACGCATATTGTTATAATTACATCCCATGTACTCTCTCTGAGTACGAACCTTATTGATTTCCTCAAATATCTTAACAAATAAAACATATACATATACTATCATTTACATATCTATTATGTTATGTATTACCTACCTTGTTATAAATATATTAACAACTAAATTATTTGAAAACATTGAACCTAATTTATTGAATAGAAATGTTTGAAATTTTGCAAAATATTTTTGGGAAATTTATATTGATAAAGCCAGCAAGGAACTTATTGGATCATATCATTTTAATTTTTTACCTAAACAAATATGAGCATGAAGTTTCAGTGAACCCATTTCATCCCCCAAACAAAAGGGTTTTGGTTATTTAACTTGTGTCTGAGTCTGAAGCAGCCAAGAAGGAATCAATAATCAAACCCCAAGGTATCTTGCATTTGGGCTTTGAATATTTTTTATTTTGTTTGTTTGATGAAGACATGAGATGGCCCAATAATTCCAACTGTCATTATTTAAACATTTAATTAAATTTGGTATTACAACTTGTGCTTGTTGGGCCTAATAACAGTAGTCCCCAATAAAGTAAGAAATATTAATTATTTCTAATAACGGTAACTTTTTTTTTTTTTTTTTTGAAAGAAGTGGGATTCCACCAATTTTCATTAAACTAGAAACCATTACATTTTTTTTTGAAAGAAGTCAATAACGGTAACTTAATTTTATCATTTTAGCCACCTTCTATTAACCAAGATGACAGCACTAGGAAGATTATTAACAATTTTACAAGTAGAGATATTATCTTTCAGTCCCCAATTAAGTATCTTCATACTTCATCTAACAAGTGTTTCTTTCTTTAACCACTTCCATAATTAGTTGAATAAGAACGTAAACCCGAGATTCACCCCCAAGCCGACAGATCCGAATCAGGACTGGCTGTGCTCGGATCATGCATTCACCCAATCAAAAGAGAGAAAAAGATAGAGGTCTAGCTTTCTAAAATTATTGATTATTGGTTAATTTTGTATCTTAAAAAATAGTAAAAAAAATAAATAAAAAAATATATAATTTGGTTCTAAGAAAATTTTAATATGGTGATAATAATGAACAGTTCAAATCAATTGTTTGATTTAAAAATAAAAATAAAGAATGTAAGACATGATGAGACATTAAATATATTTCTTTTTATTATTTTAGTCACTTTTTCTTAACCTACATAACTGCACTAGGAAGATTATTCACAATTTTACTACTATTCAGAAATCAATTTCGTATCTATTTAAAAAAATAGTACAAAATTTTTCAAAAAATATAAAATTTGTCTCCAACCATGCTATGTTGAATATATAGCATATTAAGATTAGAATGTGAATCACGAAATTATTGTAATTCCTATATATAATTAAATCACTAAATGATATGGATGTCTTGTAAAAATATGAATGAAAAAATAATTTGTTGATTAATATTATTATAATATTATTGATATTTCTCATTTTCTTAGGTATCATATAAGAACTAGAGAAGGAAATACGTGACACACCGTGACGTGACGTGACAAACACGCCGTGATTTGATCACGTGACGTGATCAACTTTTTTTTTTCACGTGACGTGACGTGACGGGACCAAAATAGTGGCGGATGGTCACGTCATGCGTAATCACGCCGTGACCATACGTGTCGTGATCACAAGTGACGTGACGTATCGTGACGTAAATTAGTCATGTCAATTTTTTTATATTTTAATTTAAATTGTTGAAAATTTAGAAAAAAGATATAAAAAAAATTCTAAAATAAGTAAATAATGCTATAAATATTATTTTTTGAGGAAATGTTGCATCTGACATTACTTTAAAAATTCAAATTACAAACATTCATTAGATTAAATGAAAGAAAATAAAAATCAGTACTACATGAGTACAAATATCACTAAATTTATACTAAAATAAAAATATAAATACTCTGTACATATAAAAAAAGTTGGATACTCTATGTTTCATACCGTGTCGTGACGTGATGTGACTGGTTCGCGTGACGTGATGTGACGTATATTTTTCCTAGAATGTGGTCACGTCACGTGAATAATCACGTCACGCGTCACGCGAGCCACGTCACGTAATCGACACACGTGACGTGACATGATGTGACGTTAACGTGACGTGACGTTAACGTAACGTGACGTGACATAACTAGTCACGCCGTGACAAATTTTATTCTCTAATAAGAACGCACTACATGTCATGCAAACAAGCCTCCTTAAAATTACTATCCATAGGTCGTCTGAGATAAAAAAAAAAAAAGATAAAAAAAAAAAAATAAAAAAAAAAAAAAAAAAAAAAAAAAAATTAGATCCACTATTAAGCAATTAAACCTAACAGAAATCAGTTGAACCCAACAAAATTGTTACCTATTAATTAAACACAACAAATAAGCAGATTAATGTAAGAATATGTGTATGATTTACTGTGCACCAATAATGAGCTTGACTCAGATAGTTCTAAATTTCTTCAATGTCTGAGACAAGAACATGAAAATTTGAAAGGAAATAAAAAGCAAAAAAAAATTGAGTATGTTTTAAGTAATAAGGAGATGAGATGACATGAAAATGCAAACCTTCTAGAAGGGACTGCCGACACACAATACTCTCTGATATCTTCCTTCAGCTTCTGAAGAAAAAAAAAACAAAGGAAATGTATATCTGTTTTCATTAAACACGTCTAAAACATGTATTAAGTTTATAAAACAAATAAGAATAATTCAAACAAAATATATGTTTATCAGTCAGAGAAAAATTAGGAATAAACAAATAGAAATGAAATGTTGTGTTTTATAAATTTAAGTTTGAACCAAATTGCCCTCAAATCATTTGCCTTTTGGTCTCTTTTTCTTCCATACATCCTGCCTGCCTTGCCTGATTGTACTATAAAATGACATCTTAATTTTTATAAGAAAATTTGATGATATCCTTCAATGACCCCACAAAGCATGAAATTTGAACCGCTTAAGAATAGCTACAATAGCAAGCTATTCAAAAATAGCTGCTATTCGGAAGAGGAATGTGCATCCAAACGATATTTTTGCTATTCGGAATAGCGATAATAACTATTATTCTCTATTCCTTGGAAATATTGGAATAGCTACTATTTGAAATTGTGAATAGAGAAAAAAAATATTTATTACCGTCAACACAGTTCCGAAATGATAAAATTAACACTACTTATTTTATCTCTATGTCATTACAATTCATTTGAGACCCCACTTGTCTATCTTTTCTCTTAATAAGCACATTTTTAATATTGTTATTTATCAGTTATAGCTATTCACTATTCCAAATGTACAATCCAAACAACATTTTTACTATTCAGAATAGCATTATTTTCACACTATTCTGAATATCACTATTTTTTCACTATTCTTATCTACTATTATAAATAGTGACCATTCTAGCTATTCTAGAGTGCATCCAAACTAACCTAACTTATGTAATTTTTTTAAAAATCCTCTCCAAATTAACCTCTTATGTATTTTTCTTAAAAAAATTGGGGGTTGGTCGGGTGGATCATATATTTTCCTCTGACTTAAATGCTACATCTCTAGAAGATAATGTTTTCCACACTTGTAAACAGTCTTAAAGTTAAAGCTCTGACAATTAAATACATAATTGTGGGTTCACATTTCACATTTATGCAAATGACGCCTTGCCAATAATGTCCTTGTCTGTGTTCACAAACTGATATAATATGCAGTAACAGAGCCACATAGAGTCAAAGGTGTTTCTCTGGTTCAATTTCTTTTGAAAAATATGTTTTTAATTTGATATTTTTTTTAGAAAAATTGTAAAATATACTTAAAGATTAATTTTTTTATAAGATTTATGCCTCACCATAATTGTTTTTTCTGAAAAATATGCTTCTATTTCTATTATTTTCTCAAAAACAAAAAAATCGAAATGAGGAGGGTTCAAATGCACCATTTTTTTATGCTCCAATAAAGTCCACATCGTTTATCTCTGTTTTCAAAGTCCGTACAGTCGATCCGAACTGCTAAACATGTTCTTCACAATAAAATATGCTTGGAGACTAAATTTTATATTTTTGAGAAACTTTTTACTATTTTTTTTCATAGGTACAATATCACTTTATTGGAGGGTCCAGAATCTCCTTAATACAATGATTTTGTACCTATGGAAAAAATAGTAAAATATTCTAAAAAATATAAAATTTGGTCTCCAAGCATATTTTATTATGAAGAACATATTTAGCAGTTCGGATCGACTGTACGGACTTTGAAAACAGAGATAAACGATATGAAGTATATTTGAAGCATATTGAAGCACCAAAAAAATAGTGCATTTGAACCCTTCTCTTTGGAAATACTTAATTTTTAAAATAATTATAGATTGTGCCTCATCATAAAATTTTGTCCAACTCTATCAAATTGTTGGCTCCGCTGTAAAGCAGAAATTAGTGAGCTCGAGTAAAGATATATTTGCACAAGGTAACAATGGAATTATATAGCAACTGAAAGAATTTATAAACCAATCATACAAGGTAAAAATGGAATTATGACTTCTCCCAATATAACCTATTTTTTTTGTACTTTCACCTATTTAGAACCAACACATGGTTTTCAGATGCTGTTCTCGTACTGACATGAGAATAATTTTATCTTTTAATTACTGCCTATTTGTATGAGATAAAAAGGGAAATGTTGAAATATGTTGATTTTATTTACTTGTCTCATGCATGTGATGTGCAAATTATTCATTCATATCAGCCCATAAAGGTGCTAAGTTATTGCCATTTATATATAATGGGCCCATTTACTATTTTAATCCTTGCAAATAAATTTAATATCTGGAACCTCCTCCTCCACCTGTCAACTACCTTCCAAAGAAGATGCATCCCTTATTCAAATTCAGCAAATTTCTTCTCAATTCATTCATGAAAAAAGCAAAAGAGATTGATCACCTTGACAAAATTTCCCAATTAATAATCCAGGCAACAAAGGCTCTTTTTTTTTCTGATATGTACCGTATCTGATATGACAAGTGCGGGCAAGATTTTTTTTCGTAAACTTATCAGGTACGGGTACGGATACAGATAAAGATTTTTTTTCGTTATCTAAACGGATAAGGTACAGGTAATGTCTATTTCGTACCCAGTATCCGATTGGGTCATTATAAAAAAAAATTATATATATTATATATAAAAATAAGCATTGAAAGAGCACTTTAATTGGTTTACTTGCACTTAGCATGATCATGAATTTTTTTTCAATAAAATACTATGCATATGTGAAATGAAGATATATGTTTTAATATATTATTTAATAAATAATAAAAATAATATTTATATTAGTATTACCCGTTATTTACCCATTACTATTTCGTTATCCGACAACCATAACGGGTAATGATAGAGTGCGGGTAAGATAATTTATAGTGGGTAAAGATAGAGTATGAATAAGGACAATTTGTAACGGATACGGATATGAAAAAGATTCCACTCGACCCTTAACTGTACCTGTTGACATCTCTACCCAGAACTAGTAAAAAAATGTTGTATCAAGGCTCTTTTTCTAGAATTCTAGTTGCCGGTTCCATCATTCCTCCTCCACACCTCTCTCTATTTCGTCTCTCCCGCTTCTTTTAGGCCTCACTTTCAATATAGCGATACCATCTCCTCTGTCTGATCTCTACATTCTCGAGCGGAGAGGAGAATGAGAGAGAGGTGAGGGAGCCAACCGGAGCCGAGAGCGTGATATCTTCAAAGTTCGGAGTTTAGAGTCTCTACTCTCATCTCGATTGGAGCACGACTATGAGCAAATCCGACTGTTAGAGCATGACTGCTATTGGACAAAAGTGGATTCGGTCGTGGAACGAGATGGAGAATAAAGTAATAGAGTGTTAAAGAGTATAGATAATTAGGATTAGCTAATTAGAGTAGTTTAGATGATTTTATGAGAATAAATAAGTTTAAAACTAGAAATGAGAGTCATCTAACGCGTTGTAATACGTGTTTTTTTTAAATGAAATCATTAGTAGAGACATTTAAAATCACTAATTAAAAAAAATAATAGTAGGTCCAATAAACCCTATGCTTAAAATTAGGGAAAATTGTGAAAATGCCACTCCAAAACCTTCAAATTGTGAAAATGTCACTCCAAACTTTAAAATTGTCAAAATGTCACTCCAAACTTCATTAATTTGTAAAAATGTCACTCCAAATAATTAATGACTAAAATACCCTCGCCTGTCGCAAGAGGCGCAAGATGCAATTTCCGGACATGATTCTCCTTGCCCGTCTTCGCATTCTTCGCAACCCCTCCTCCTCCGACAAGCACTAGCACCATCAAACCCTCCTCTACGACCCCCCTCCGCCGCGCTCAACCGCAATTCGGAACAGGAGAAGAAGAGAAGGCAAGAGAAAGAAGATGAGAAGAAGGGTATTTTAGTCATTAATTATTTGGAGTGATATTTTTACAATTTAATGAAGTTTCGAGTGGCATTTTCACAATTTTCTCTTAAAATTATATATTAGTGTTGTAAAAGCCATCAAAATCTATGTTATTGTTTGGCCATTTAGTCTAAGTTAATAGGGACACCGTCATGTGTATATTGTATTTGGAGCTTGTTTTAAGATTCGTGCCAGGTTAAAACTGATTGCTGATCGATCTCATTATACTCAGTCAGGTATTGATCAACTGGATCTGAATTCAACAGATACCTACCTGTACACCAAATGCATAACTTATCCCACAAAACGGGACAGTATCGTATCATACCGGTACTTGATCCTTATCAACTACAAGCGTCATTTAATTTACAAATCAGAACAAGCATTCATTTATTTTCATCAACTGTCCAATTTATTGCATTCTCTGACCCACAATCTCTTTCTTTCTCTGACAGTACTGACGGCTTTAGAAATATTTATTTAAAAAACAATTAATTGGGCAGATCTAATTAAAATTAATAATTCAGATATAATAAAAAAAAAGGGTGGATTTTTGTCCAAATCCCTTAGGACAAAGGCACATTCAAAGTTTCTGATCTTTGTTAAAATTCTCATAGACGGTTTGAATTCAAGGAATCATTTAAATTTATTAAATTTTAAATTATTTGCACGAATCTTAATGCAGAATAGGCTGTTAAAGTCCGGCTTTGGATGAGACTGTCCAAAGACCTTTGGACTAAACCGAATTCCATAAATATATTTGTCTAAATAATCAGTTATTTATTATTAAAATATTGATAGGTGTGTAAAATTAATAAATATATTTGCAAATATAATCAATAATTTTGAAAATAAAAATATATTATCCGTATAATTTGACATATTTAAAAATGATTGGAAAATGTGTTGAAAAAGTGTAATAAATTAAGAGAAAATAGTCTTAGTTCCTAATTTCTCAAAAAAAAAAAAAAAAAAAGATAAAGAAATAGTCTCTTGACTCCTGAATTTAAACATCATGAAATTAACACTGACAAAAGGCACCCATAACCTTAAAGAAACCAACAGAGGCAACTGCATCGATCACACACCGGTTTCGTTTTACACATGCATTAATACAATTAATATAATCACAACCAACAAAATTAATGCAATCGGTAAATAAACCGGCCATCGGGATCGATCGATGCTGGCGGTTACGACACGGGATAGCGATGGATGCAGTCTTTCCATGGGTTATCAGGGTCCATGGATGAATCCTTGAGAGCTCTCCATACAACGCTACACGCCTTAAAACCCGTACCAAACGCCAGCATCCACACGCGGTCCCCCTTCTTCACGCGCCCCTTTGCATCGAAGTAGGCCAATTCGTAGAACACCAGGCTGCTTGACGTGTTACCGAACCGATGTAGTGTCATTCGTGCTGGCTCCAGCACCCCGCGCTCGAACTTCATCAGCTTCCCCACTGAATCTATCACTGCCTTGCCACCCGCGTGGAAGCAGATGTGCTCGAACGCTTTCGTGAAGTCTGGCACTTGCGCCTTCGCCGCTTTTTTGTCTCCCGCAATGTACGATTTCGCCATGTTGAACGCATACCTCACCTATACATATATACATATGCATCAAGCACTAAATAATTATTCATTTAATTAACTAATTATATGACTAATTACCATCTCTGACACAGGTAGCACGGAAGGTGCCAAGGTGCTGATATGCCGGCGCAAGCTAGTGCCGGCAACCCGAATAAGATCTTTCGTGAGGGCAACGCCAACCATGCCTTCATCGTCATCCATTTGAATTGCGGCACCATATGCCGAATCATCTGCACCGTGGTGGGTCCGGTGGGTCAGCACAAGCTCCATCTTCGCCTTGGGGCGCTGCACCGGGTCACTTGTGAGCAGCAGAGCCGTCGATCCAACACGGAAGATGCAGTTGGTGACGAGCATGTGGCGGTTATTGCCAAAGTACCAGTTGCCACCCATGCTCTCTGTGACCACTATAAGGGCATATCTGTAATCAAATAATTATGGCCAATAAATTCCATCAAATTAAACAAAATTTTAGTGACATGTTAATTAAAAAAATTATAGTTGTATATATATTAAAATGAGGGGGACAGTCATATTTTGAATAGTAACATCCATGCTTACATGTTTTACTTTCTTTCATATTTTGATATTTCAATATTAATTGTACAAACATTCGATCTGAGTTGTTCAACATAATCTATCGCTATATGAAAATGTGTTTTGAAACCAAATTTTATATTTTTTTCTTAAATCTTTATCTATTTTTATTTAGAATTTTTGAAAATCATTGTTTGTTTATGATTCACATTTTCTTGAGAAACAGTAATTTTAACAAATTCTAACAAAATATTACACAATTTCCAAAAAAAAAATAATATAAATTTTGGTCTCCAAACATATTTTAATATGAAAATCATATTGAATAAATCACCTGTTTAAACTTTTAGGATGAACATATTAACAAAAAATAAAATAAAAACTTTACTTCCCAAAGCACTGTAGTCCACCTCGGATCGAATTCGTATCCAGTGAGGTACCGTAAAAGGGAATCTTTTAGAATGATTCCCTTTTTAGTGGATCCGGATCGTTCTTTTAACTTGGCACGAATCTCAAAGCCCAATAATACTACCCCCTATTTTCTCCCGAATCTCAAACTGGCTGAGATTTAATCTCAAACCGTAAAGTGATGTCCATCCTCTGTAGTAATAGAGAGGATACAGATCCCCCATCTGTATCCATCCCCTCAGATACCACCTTAATTAATTGGGAAAAGAACAATCTGGATTTAATCCCATCCAGATCAAAAAAAAAAAAAAATTGGTGTCTAGTGAGATATAAGAAATATGTTTTGAGATTCGTGCACTATATATACATAGTCCGTAACCTCCCCATATTAAAATTGTAATCTTTTATTTTTTTTTGTCATTTGATACTGTTGGCAAGTTAATTGATCACTAACCCAGGTTTGTGGCGAAGTAAGCGGGTGGCCATGTCGACACACATGGTACCGGCATTGCATCCCATGCCACACAAGGTGTACGCCTTCACCGACTCGGCAAACCCAAACCGGTTGACCAGCATAGAGCTTAAAGACGGAGACGGTGAAAACATGCTACACGCCACTATGACGACCGAGATCTCATGTGGCGCTACGTCGGTCTTGCATAATAGGGTAGAAACAACCGAAAAGAGGCTCTCTTCGGCCTCTTGGATTGCCGAAGGATGCTTTCTATCTAGTTGATGCAACGGTTGGAAGAGGTAAGGCGGCCCATATGATTCATCGCTTACACCCGACTTGCGGTAGATTGCACGCATGAAATTTTGACTCACTTCGCAGTATAATCCGGTACGTATGCCAAGGTACTCACACACGTCCTGCATGGCACGGCGTTGAGGGTCGGGTTGGTAACAACTGTATCCTAGGAGTAGTATCGGGTAACGACGGAGGCGGTGCCGGATCAGAGAGAAGAGTATGATCATTGTAAGGAGGAAGAGAGGCAAGGATAAGAGGAGAAGAGGTGTCATGGTACTGGTATAATATAATTAAGCTAGCTCTAGCTAGGTACCAGATGTGAAACATATAGGAGGTGTCTATTTATATACAGAGAGGTGCTGAACTGCTGATTCTGTTTCTTGATATGAGAAGTAGTTCAAATAGTGTTCATTTATTGTTGCTATTACTGTTTTTTTGACTGCATCGACATATTCTTATCACTTGCAATGAAATCTCCAGACTTTTTGGGGTTCCTTGCTGAAAATAAATCTGTTGCGATTCTAATTCTAACCGTTGATTTATTAATGTTAATTTTTTTACACGAATCTCGAAACATATGAACAGTTGAAATTTGAATCCCAAAAAATTGGTACCAGACAAGGGAATCTTTTACCATTAGTGGATCTAGACTGTACATTTTAACTCTGCATGATCTCAAAGTCCAATAATACTGCTCCTGCATTAGTCTGAATATCAAAACAGCTGAGAGTTAATCTCAAGCCGTAAAGTTAGGTAAATGTTCTACAATACTTGAGAGGATACGGATCCGGTTGTTCGAGAATTCTATACCAAATGCTGAAATTAGAAACCAATTAGAATGGAGGTAATTTTATTGAAATTGGGTTTTGTTCAAAGTTATTTAAACAATATGAGTGAGTCTATGGTACTATGCATATCAGTTGCGTTTGGATGGTGCAAGAATAGAGCTATTCTTGAATTAGCTCCACTATTCTTATTCTTGAGTCATCAAAACACAAATTGAAAAATTAGAATAGCTCAAGAATACTATTCTACTAATCCAAAGAAATGGTGGAATAGCAAGAATAGAGCTAGTAGGATTAGTGATATTAATAAAAAAAATAATTTTGATTCCTCTCAATTAGAATTAGTTTAAATATTAAAATAATATTAAATAAAATATTTGATTAGTATTAAATAAATATAATATAATATAATATTAGTATTAAATAAATATTGGTTTAAATATTAAATGTAATATAATATTAATTTAAATAATATATTAGTATTGAATAAATATAATATCAAATATTAATATTAAATAAAATTTTAGATTAAATATAATATTAATTTAAATATTAGATTAATACCAAATAAATATAATATCATATTAGATTAGTATTAAATAAAATATTATATTAAATACAATATAATATTAGTTTAAATGTTAAATGTAATACAATATTAGTTTAAATATTGATTAGTATTATATGTAATATTAGATTAGATTAGTATTAAATAAAATATTAGTTTAAAATATTAAACGTAATATAATATTAATTTATATATTAAATTACTATTAAATAAATATAATATTAATTTAAAATTTTAATGTAATATAATATTAGTTTAAATATTATATCAGTTTTAAATAAATAAAATATCATATTAGATTAGTATTAATAAATATAATACCAGATTAGATTAGTATTAATAAATATAATATCAGATTAGATTAGTATTAAATATAATATACTATCAGTTTAAATATTAAATGTAATATAATATTAGTTTAAATGTTAAATATAATAAAATATTAGTTTAAATATTAAATTAGTATTAAATAAATATAATATCATATTAGATTAGTATTAAATAAAATATTATTCATTATTTTATTCATTCCCTTCATCGTTATTCCAAATATACAATCCAAACGACATTTTTACTAATCCGAATAGTTCAAAGTTAGCACTATTCTCAAACCACTCGGATTAGCACTATTCTCAACCACTAATCCAAAAATTGCTATTCTTGCATTAATACTTGCACGATCTAAATGCACCCAATTTCATGATTTAGTCCGTAATACAGTTCAATATTTTCTTTTTCAAAATCTTAATGGTCAATCCGAACTGTTCAACATGATTTCTATATTAATATATATGTACTTATAGACCGAATTTTATATTTTTTAGAACTTTTTTGCTATTTTTTAAGATAGATAGAAAATCACTGTTTTTGGATTGTCCAGAATTTTCAGATCAAGTGATTTTCTACCTACCTTAAAAATAGTAAAAAAATCCAAAAAAAAAAAAATATAAAATTCAGTCTGCAACTACATATTCATATGAAAATCATGTTGAACTTTACGAATCGTCCATTAAGTTTTTAAAAAAGAAAATATTGAACCGTATTACGGATCAACCCGTGATATGCATATTACCATAGACTCACTCAAACAATATTTATTTAAATTAAACTCGCATCTAAACTATCCAATTTGTATTAAAATCAGTGCAAATGTGGGACGGAGCCACATTAGCACAGAATAGTCATCTGGATTTTGAATATCAAATTCTTATATTGAAAATTAAGTCTAAATTCACATGTAAGTGGAATCACAGAATTCAATTTTTGCCTGTATTATCCTAGAACTTATATGTTTAAACGGCTTCGTGAAATTAAATTATTCCTACAAAGCTTTGTCAAATTTAATGAATTAAGTTGATATAAATTTATTCTAAAAGAAGTACACACCTAACATTAATGTTTCGATATAAAGTTGTCATTTCACAATTAAAGCATATGACAGAATTAAGAATTGTCTCTATAACATTTAATTTCGGTACCTAGATTTTCACTTTAGCATTAATTTCTTGCAAAACCAATTAAAAAAAAAATTGCCAACCATTCTCCCATGAAATTGCGAACATATTCATAAAAAATAAAATTCACATGTATAATTTAATATAAAGGGTGGATTTCATGTATACCAATCAAAAACATCAAAATTACATATTTTTCCCTCTAAATTTCAAAAACTCACAAATTAACTCAATTTATTGCATATCTTCTTTATTAATACTCAAAAATCAGTCTCCTGATCGGTCAGTTTCCGGAGACAAATGGCTCATTTATATAATTTTTACACATACACAATGGCATTTTGATATACACTTGTGTGCACATTACAAGTAAGCAAATTACTCATTTACCCTCACAACCGGTCAATTAGATGACAAAACGTTTCTTTTGAACATGCCACATATTTTTTTTATTCATTTTTAAAGAGTAAAATGAGTACTTTATAAATTTAAAATGAGTTATAAATAAAAAGACAACAAATTGAGTAGTGAGTTTTTGAAATTTAAAGAGATAAAATATGATATTATGAATTTTACAAAGAGAAATACATAATTTTAAATTTTTAAGGGATATACATTAAATTCGCCCTATAACAAAAATTCCAAAATATTATGCCCAATTTATTGGGACGAGCATGGGTCCGATGCCCATCGGACTCAAATTGGGTCCGATAGATTCCATCACCATTCAATTCGCTTTAAGATCCGTGTGCACGTATATTAAAACGAATACGCACGGATATTAAAGAAGAGTGCACGAATCTTATAGCAAATCGGACGGTGATAGAACTCATCAAACTCAGTTTGAGTCCGATGGACATCCGACCCAAACTGCTCCCCAATTTATTACATACATTGAATTAACTGAACGAACTATTAATTCACACTGGCAACTAGGAGTTCATATCAGTCAAAGTCAGGCCCAAAACTTTCAAACCAATTTAAAATTTAAGAGGCCCCATAATATTAAACAGTTCAGATCTAACCTGGTAAAATCAGGTACCTTAATTACCTGATCCGAATTTAATTTGCCAGTGTAAATTAACTTAAATTAAACAGTTCATATCTAATTAACCTGGTAGAATCAGGTACCTTAATAAATTACCTTATCCGAATTCGCCAACTATTTAATTAATATATTTCTTACTGTTCGTGGTAAATATATTTTCTGTAGATCACTGTATATTAATTACTATAGCAATGCTAGCTGGCATTGGCAATACTGTTGTTACATTTAAATTAAGTAAATGTCTGGGGCCCACATGGCAGATCCGTACACTCAAATAACTGGAGATTTCTGATAAAAGCATTGACCCTCACCGAGGGGCTACAGAAAATTAATTAAAAAATGCCAACTTAATTGCTTAATTAGCAAAATAAATGTATTTAAGCATGATTATTTTTGTACATTCATTTTTTTTTTGCCAAATTTTAAATAAATTCAAAATGCACACATTTTCCAAGAGTTCCATATCTAATTAACTTTTTTGTAACAAATTAGTTATATAATTAACTCTTAATATGAAAAGAAGAATCTCAATATTTTAGTAAAAGCAACAAGAGGCGCTTCATTCATTAATTTGCTCCAACACCTTTCAAAGACACAATTTCAGTTCAAGGTCTCATAAATAAATAAAAATTTAGTTCAAGGTAATGGGACATGGATGCATATGGTTCTCTTAGGTTCTGTTCGGCTGCACGTAGAGAAGGGGAATGGATTGGGGTTGGAGTCCATTTTTGAATAGACAAATCACTGTGCGCGTGGGGAAAAAAAATTCACTCTGAATGAATTTTTTTTATTTCCACGGTAACAGTGCTGAGCCGAACGGGCCCTTAGAGATTTATACATGCCTGGTGGGACTAGAGTTGTATAAATGCTAGGTAGTGATCAATTATCAATAGAAGGGGCGGCATAAGCATTTCTAGTTTTAAGATAAGACATAAGTTTATATTTTTTTAATACTTTAAATGAAAAAGAAATCATAATAATTCGAGAAATTATGAACATAAATAGAAGCAAATTTGGAAAAAAAAAAATTAAGATGAGGCATAATTTTTAATTATATTGAATATTAAGTTTATTTTGTGTAATATTTTCTAATAAAAACATAGAATATAGACGTCTATTTTGTTAAAAAAAAATTAATGAGAAGCATATTTTTTTAAGTATTTTGAATATTAAGTTTTTTTTTATATAATTTCTTATAAGAAAACGTAGAAATAGATTCATATTTTGGGGAAAAAAAATTAAGACGAGACAATTTTATGATCTTTTATAATTTAACCATATTTTCATATAAAATTTAGAAAAAATATATATAGAAGTATTTTAGAAACAAAAAAAAAATAAGCTTGAAATTAGTTCAAACTTGTACCATGCCAGTTCGACTCGTTTAAAATTAGTTCATTTAAATGTTTGAAATATTAACATAAGACAAGGGAAATCTTTTTAAATTAAGACATAGTTTATAATTATTTTGAATAGTAAGTATATTTATCTAATATTTTGAAATGTTGTAAGTGAATTCCTTTTATATCTATATATAACTATATATCTCTCTCTATATATAGTGTGTGTGTGTGTGTGTAGTGTGTATATTAGTATATGTGTGTGTGTGTGTGTGTGTGTGTTATATATAGACACAGATACACATATTTTATTTTAATTCAGCCAAGAGCAAGTGCCTCCTTCCGGCTCTATATGCATGGCTCCACCACTGCTCGTAACTTATTGATATAATTTATGATTAATCACAGCGTTGATAACTTGATTTGTTAATAACCTTCCTCTCTGTCTTAACTAATGACATAATTCATTATATAATATATACACAACACACCTCGATCAGGTTTGTAGTTTTCCCTTTTATAATCCGTATAGTCGATCGTCTCTCTCCCTCCAATAGTTTGGAATTCAGATTCAGGGCAATGCCAATACCTGACCGTGTAATTTGAAATTAATAACTAAGCTGTGAATGACTTACCCGGGTTGACGGCGTAGCAAGCGTCCGGCGAGGTCAATGCACATGGTTGCAGCACTGCATCCCATGCCAGACAAACTATAGCTCTTAACCGACTCGCTAAAACCAAACCGTTTCACCAGCATTGCGCTAAGAGAAGGAGAAGGGGCAAACAGACTACATCCAACAAGAAGCAACGTGATGTCCTCCGGCGCCACATCTATCTTGCACAGCAATGCAGATACAGTCGAAAAGAGGCCCTCCTCGGCCTCCTGGATCTCAAACGGGTGCTTTATCGAGAGGTTTTCTACCGGTTGCATGAGAAATGGCGGCATACACGTCTCCTCGCCAAGGCCCGATTTTTTGTAGATTAGGCGCATGAAATCTACGGCTTCTTCGTTGTAGATTTTCATGCGTAGGCCGAGGTACTCACACACATCTAAGGTGCAGCGGCGATCGGAGTCTGGAAGGTGACAGCTGTAACCTAGAAGCATCACCGGAAGGTTGCGGGGGCGGCGAAGGAAGTATAGAATTATAGTGCTCACTAGTAGGAGTGTAAGAGTGAAACCTAAGAGTACGATATCTGTCATGGTTTCTTTCTTTTGTTTAATTTCTTGCAATTCTACCAAAATATAAACACAGATATATATAACTGTTTCTATATTGGAATTAATGATCTTTAGTCTATTGTCTGGTTCAAATATAAAGCTAGAGAAAGTACATATATACATGTGTTACTGTTTATGCATGTTAGTCAAAGAAAACCACTTTTTATGCAAGACAGATGTATTTAATTCAGAATATAATTCACCAATCCAATTACTTCCTGTTACTCTTTAGTACATTTTCTAACTTACCTTTGAAACAAGATCATAAATATGCAATCAATTCACTGTTGTTCATAAATTTTTATTAATATCCAAAATTAATAAATAATTTACAAATTTACACCTGGGACGCTAGAATTCGAAAAGTGCCCAAATCCGAAATTAAATCCACAGTTTCAAGCCCTCTTTCCGCAAAAAAAAAAAATTATGGTTCCAGACAGTCCAAAATCGGAGATTAAATTTTCGGTTTGTAAAACCAGAAATTTAATTCCCGGTTCTAAGGTTTTTTTTTTAAACAAAAATGTTTATAATTTAGTTATTTTTGCATTGAAAAATTAGAAATATTTTATATATTTCTTTGAAAATAGATGGAATACTATATAATTTGATTTATTAGAAAGACTGTGCCAACTAACTCAGATCAACATTTTAATTTCATGCCGAATTTTTTACGACTGTAAGAAAAATTAAAATATTTCTATATATGTTATTGGAAAAAAAAAATGTTTTCAATCTTAATTATCGATTCTGATTCAAAAATCACTTCTAAATAAATACATAAAATATTTGGATTTTTCTATACTTGAAAAAATAAACAAAATTTGATAATTATTTGACGTCATAGAAAAGTGAGATAATTATCAAATTTTGTTTATTTTTTTTTAAATAGAAGAATCCAAATATTTTATGTATTTACCTAGAAGTAACATTTGAACCGGGATCGATAACTCAGATTCAATTTTTTTTTTATATTTTTTCAATAACACACAAATAAATATTTTAAGTTTTCTTACAGCCGTAAAAAATCCGGCCTAAAAAATGTTGATCCCGATTATTTATTGTAGTCTTTCTAATAAGTCAAATTATATAGTATTCATCTATTTTTAAAGAAATATTAAAAAAAATTATAATTTTTCAATACAAAAAATAAATGAATTATAAACATTTATGTTTAAAAAAACCTTAGAACCGGAAATTTAATCTCCAGTTTCAGACTGTTTAGAACCGGAATTTTTTTTTTTTGCGGAAAGAGAGCTTGAAACCGGGAATTTAATTTCCAGTTTGGACACTTTTCGAATTCCAACGTTCCAAGGTGTAGATTTTTAACTTATTTATTAATTTTGGATATTAATAAAATTTGGGCTGTTAGGGGTTAGTGACTAGTGAATAATTCCTTGTCAATATGATAATTTTTGGCGGTAGAGGAAACTATTAGTAATTAATTTCTTGCCTTTAATAAGTGTTGCAGTTAGAAGTTGATCATTAACCGATAAAATGTACGTGCAATCATGCATCTCCTCAAATGATTATAACAATTTGGTCCCAGTAATTAAGTCTTCAAGGCCCAACAGAAATTATCATCATTTTAGAAGCATTATTTGAGTCTTAATTGTAAATTTCAAATTTATACAAAATTTAATGCTCCTTTTATTATTATCGTTGCTTGTCAAGAAGGTAGATGAAAAAAGTCATGTTAACATCAAATAAATTAATACCCTGATGATATTAAAAGCAAGATGTGTATATACAAATTATTATTTTGATATTTTAATAAATGTCAAAATGTAGGATTAGTATTGATATGAATTAAGCTGATAGCTTCTATCATGCTTCTCGAAAAAAAAAAAATGGTATGAATTATGAATTCTAATGACCAAAATAAACTGCTACTTTTTACCTAAAATTAAAGATGGAACTAAACGACAATACAGGTACCAACAACCAAGCCTACATATATATTACAGTACCAGAGCCCAGAGGAACATTACTATTTGTTTCCTTATGAAATTTATACTTGACCAGTGTGTGGGGCATATAAAATGAACATGTGCCGGTCAATGCTAAAGAAACTACCGATTTTTTTATTAATAACCCAAAAAAAAAAAATTAATAAAAAATAACCTTAAAATAAAAAATAAAAATTAAATGACCCAACCGCCATCTGCTACAGTATTTTTTTAGCGGACCACTGCCGGAGGGCGATCTACTACACTATTTTTTTTGGGTATTTTCATCTAAAAATGAGAAATGAAAAATATTTAATTTTACAGCCAACAAAAATATTCAATCTTACACTATGTTCTCAATATTTTTTTTCATATTTCCATTTAAAAATGGAAAATAAAAGGTGTTCAATTTTATAGCAAACAAAAATGTTCAATTTTACACTATGTTCTCAACTTTTTTTTTTTAAGATCTTAATATTTTCATCTAAAAATGGAAAATAAAAAATGTTCAATTTTATATCAAACAAATGTTCAATCTTACACTATGTTCTCAATTTTCTTCACCAACCCCATAGGCTAAAATGAAAATTTATAACAATTCAAGCGTAGGGTCTTAATTATTTATTATTTATTTATTATGTGCTCTACGATAAAAAAAAATGCAAATAATGTTTGCAACAATATATTGTATTAAAATAGTAACTGGAATTCTAAAATTAAAAACTACTTGTTTTTATTTTATTTTTATAATTAGAGGTTTTGTCCCAAATAAAATAAAAAAATAATTTGTTTTAGTACCACATTATTCATTCGAATAGTCTGCAATAATTTTAAATTATTTTAGAATCTCTATGTCCAAAAAATATTTACAAGTGTAAGATTGAACATTTTTAATTTCTCATTTTTAAATGAAAATATTACAAAATAATTGAGGACATAGTGTAAAATTGAATATTTTTGTTTGCTATAAAATTGAACATTTTTCATTTCGCATTTTTAGATGAAAATATTAAGATCCTAAAAAAAAAAATACAGTAGCAGATCGCTCTGGGAGGCGGTCCACTAAAAAAAATTGAATGTGAAATATAAAAAAAATACTGTAGCAGATCCAGACCAAACCCGGGGGGGTTGGGTCATTTTTTAAAAAAAATTATTTGAAGATTATTTTTATTAAAAAAATTGGGGTTATTAATAAAAAAAAATCGGGAGACTCTATATACTGGAATATTTTTTAGTATATTGTGTGGTTCTAATGTAATATTTATATGGAGTAGAACTAGGGTGCTCCTAAGTTCACAAGTTCCTTTGTGAACTCAATTCTAAACATATCGGATTGATTTCAAACGACAAATTCAAATTGTTGAAATCCTTCTACCCTTATGAGTGATGCGTCGACATGTAAAAATTTTAAAATTTGAAATAAAATTTCAATAGAATCAAGTGGTCAAAAGGCTTCCAAAAAATGAATACATTAAAATTAAATTATAAACCTTCTAATTTTGACCACTTGACTGTATACTAAATTAATTCAAAATTTAAAATTTTTCACATGTAGACAAATCACTCGTAAGATAGAAGGTTTTCAACGGTTTAGATTCATCGTTTGAAGTTAATCTGATAGGTTTTAGAGTTGAATTCACAAAGAGACTTTGTGAACTTAAGAGCACCCTAGTTCTACTCTATTTATATTATATGTATATATAACTGTATGAGCATGTGAGTGCATGCCACTTTTTTCTAAAGAGTATAATTAACTGTTGCCGGTAGTGAATAATGCCTTGTTTCAATATGATAATTTTTGGCGGTAGTAGATGCATGCTATTTAGTAATTATTTACCCTTAATAAATGTAGCAGTTAGCAGTTGATCAAACGAGAAAGTGTACAGTCGTGCAATCATGCATCATGAAAATATATATATATATTCTCTGCATCTGTCTTAGGGGTGTAAACGGAGTGGATTCGGAGCAGATAATGCTAATGTTGTATTTGCATCTGTTTTTCAACGAGCGGATATGAATACGGATACGAATATCAAAATTTAAAACCATATCTGTCTTAAACAGATACGGATACGGAACGGATAATCTACAGATATGGATTCGAATACGAATATGGAACGGATATATAATTGTCGGATATTGAGTAATTCCACTAAATTTCATAATTTTAAATTACCTAAATTGATAAAAATTTAATGGACTTTTTAAGTTTGCACAATGATAATTATGCATGATTAATTGCTTATTGATTCAAAGAACCAATCCATTATCCTAATAGATTATATAATTTTCCTACCAAAATTATTCGACTTAAACGAATATGTTTGTTTTTTTGGAACTTCTCAAGGGTGAAATGAATTGAAAGCTGCTAAAAGATTAAATTTGGATCTAAATGTGTACAGATATCAACTCCGTTTATATCCTCACAAAATTATCTGTATCCATATTTGAATTATTTTTTCATATACTAAAAATATTTGTATCCGTATCCGCAAGTATCTATATCTGTTTAATCCAGATACGGATAATAAGCGGATTCGGAGTGGATAATCCGAATCCGTTTAACCCCCCCAATTATATATTCTGTCTGCTTGATAAATTTATATGATAATTTTTGGTCCAAGTGATATATTAGAATAAGTGTAATTAACTTGCCACTTGGAAGTCTTCAAGGGCCAAAAACTATCAGTATAACAAAACGAGAAGTAAATTACACAAATCCTCCTTAAAAATTATTAACTTTGATCAATAAATTTTCCAATGGCTTATTTTGGAAGTGGATGATATAATATATCAAAAGAATATGGAAGCTTAATTATAAAACACCACCTACGTGACTCATGTTGAATAGCATGATACGTACAATAGACAATCTCAAAATTAATTAGGAAGAACCGGTGTTTAGTTTAGTTGTAAAGGGAAATATATTGTAATTTAATTAGTTTCCCTTACATTCAACTTTAATTCATTTTTTCTTTATTATGTAAATTTTGATATTATATATTAGTGTCACGGTAAATTAGGAAGCAAGATATTCATCATTTTCTGAAAAGAAAAAAAAAACAATTTGTACACTTAAAAAAATGGCACTAAATGAAAAGATAGGTACCAACGCAAGCCTAAATATACTATATAAATGTACCAGAGGAAGCTAGAAAATATATTTACCGTTTCTTTCCTTCTGATATTTAAATGCCAGAGTGGCGCATTAAAATGAACATGTGCATGTGATTGAAGTAATGATAGCTCATGACAACAGTCCTGTTATATAGGAAATGAGGGTCCATGCATGTATAAAACTTGTTTTGAGTTCACACACACACACATATAGGGTTCAAGGTTCAAGGTTTAGGGTTTAGAGTTTAGAGTTTAGAACTAGGGTGCTTTTAGGAGTATTAAGCCATTTTGTACTCTTAACTATAAAATCTATCGAATTAATTTCGAACGACGAATTCAAACAGTTGAAATCCTTTTACCTTATGAGTGATGCGTCTATGTGTGAAAATTTTAAAGTTTCAAATTAATTTAGTATAAAGTCAAGTGGTCAAACGGCTTTCAAAAAATAAATGCATTAAAGTTAATTTAGAAACCTTCTAATTTGGATCACTTGATTTTATACTAAATTAATTTGAAACTTTAAAATTTTCACATGTAGATGCATTACTCGTAAGGTAGAAGAATTTTAACTGTTTGGATTCGTCGTTCAAAATTAATCTGATAGGTTTTAGAGTTAAGAGTACAAAGAGGCTTGGTATTCCTACGAGCACCCTAGTTCTACTCATATATATATATATATAGAGAGAGAGAGAGAGAGAGAGAGAAACAAAGACAGAGAGAGGTTGGCAAATATACAATCAATTGTTCCTGAGTTCCCATGCAACCAAGTCTTTTTCCAATTTTGAAAGTCCAAATGGTCGATCTAAAACATTAGATATGATCTCTATATTAAAATGTACTTGGAGATTTTACATTTTTTTTAATTTTTTTACTATTTATTTATTAAGCCACTTTGAAAATCGCTGATCCAAATTTTATATTTTTTTGGAAAGTACTTGGAGACCAAATTTTACATTTTTTTGGAAAATTTTTACTATTTTTTCTAAATATTTCAAAATCACTGTTTTTAATGGTTATGAACCGTTCAAAAACAACGATTTTGTACCTATCTTTAAAAATAGTACATATTCTCCCCTCAAAAGTTCATAATATCATAGTAAATATGTGAGTTTTCATAATTTTGAAGGTAAATATGAACTTTTGAGGGGAAATATGTAATATTGAAGTGTTCATGAAAAATAATTACATATTTAGTCCTTAGTTATTTCTTACTTTTTATATTTGTATTTAAAATTTTAAAAGTATCATTTTAGTTTGTAGAATTTATAATTTGTATCAAATAATTGGTTGTATTACTATTGTTGTTGCTATATGTTTAGCAAGTTAAATGAATATCACAAAGAATTTCTAAACAAGTTAAATGAATATCATATTAGCATTATGTCATGATGATGTTAATAATAATATATATAAATATATTTTTCAAATTATCTACTAATCGATATGCGTCATTGTGGAAAAGTTAATTATAATATTAATTTTTGCACCATCTATGTTATTTATGTGATTACATCAACACTGTTTCCAATGCTAATCCAACGCATGAAAATATTATTTTTTTAATGGATGTTAAAGGTATCCGAGTGATGAACTTTAAGTACTAAAATGCTAAATTTAAAACTTCAAAAACGTAAGTAGAAAATCAATAATACCCGAGGACCAATTTGTATGATTTGCTTCAAAACAACTAATATGCCAAAAATCAAACAGAGTAAATCATTGTCCGAACTAATAATTCATTAGTTATTTAGATCTAAACATGCACGGCCCCAAAACAATTAATATCTTATTGGTTTTCTTTCCTGGATTTATTGAATAGCATACAGGTGAGTTAAAAACAAGTATATAATTAAAATAAACAAAATTAATAAAAGCAATTAATTATTTCCTGTACCCACCTTTTGCACCCCTAATCTTTCTTTGGCTCATTTTCTCTCTCCTATATTTGAATTTAACATCTTAGGGGCGGATCCAGAATTTTCGTCAGGAGGAGCAAAAAAATATCGAATCGGATTTAAATAACTAATCGGATTTAAACCCATTAACTAATTAGGTACTCAATAAAAAACAATGTTTTAATTTATATTTTTCAATACTCTGACTTGTAATTTCTGATATTTTAACCTATAATTTTAATTACCAATCAAAATTCATTAAATTTATTTTTATTTTAACCTTAAATTTTACCCGAATTACAAATCAAACATCTAGAGGGAGACAAAAAAAATTTCAGAGGAAGGCAGAGTCAATCGAAACGTCTAAATCTCTACTAAAACTCAAAATTCAGGGAGGACATTAACTTGGGTCCGCCCCTGCTTATATATACCAACTTTAGTGAAGTTGTTATAAACACTTTAATAATGAAAACATGCAAGCATTTTTTTTTTAAGAATGAGATATGGAACTTAATATTTGGTTGTAAGTTGGTATAAACACTTTAGATCTGAGTCATCAGTTTTAACTTGGCACAAATCTCGAAAAAAAGACAAGTTATATTTAAATAGACAACTGAATTCCAATCGCTTGACTAAGAGTAAATTTGAACTAATTGTACTCAATGAGGTACATGAGAGGATACGGATTCCTGCGCTAGATGCAAAACATAGTGGTATAGAAAGAGCGATAAGTCTACTGTAAATTGAAAATTTATAAATTGGTTTTGATTTATTAAATTTTGTAATTTGTATATGAATTAATATTTTTAATCCCTCCGTAAAAATGAACTTACACTGTATATTTGATTTTTGATCAACTTCTTTACCCCAGCCTAAATCTGCCTAAAATCTACCTAAATCTCTATAATTCCACACCTAATTGATCTGAAATTAGAACTTGCATTGATGCATGCATTTTTTAGAATGTGATATGAAACTTACTATTTGTTGCATTTATAGCATAAAGATTTTCTTTATATAAACATTAATTGTTCCAAGGAGTTGAACAATTTGATTTTAAATTTGTCGAGTGTGTGCATGCATTCCGTTTTCAAGAATGTAAATACCATAATTTTTGGAGGGGTGGAATTAGAAAATTTAGATGGAGGTATTGAAACATACAATACATAATGTATATATGGTAGCTGAAATTTAAACTCAATTCTCTACAAATATAAGATAGAATTCTAGTCACGAAGCTTAGTTATGTATTTAGCATTTTATATATGAGGAAATTTAATTATATAAACATTTTAGAAAATTAAAAAATAATAAAACATAAATTTTTGATAATATTTAGATATATAGAATGACTTGGTGACAACTAATTAATTAGATCCGTCCCTGATTAACGGGAAACATGTTTTAATTTGAAGCAGGTAGAAATATTTTTTAATTTTCATTTTGTCTATATGTGTGTCAACTAGTGAAAAAAAAAAAATTCAAGTTTAATTTTAATTGAACATTTAATATCTGTATTAAAAAAAAATGCATCAAGAATCTTCTGGAGCGCATGATTGGAATCAAGATAGAGATATATGATAGGCGAAAAAAATTATTAACATTTAAAAAAATATATTTAATTCTATTTTCTGGATTTCCTATTTACGAGGACCGCAGTTTGTAACGGCACCAGCAAGGAGGTACCGTAGTTTAAAACGGTACCAAATTAATGCACTCAGTGTGATATTACATACACTATGGTCCTCAAAAATTGATTTTTCAGAAAATAGAGTTAAATATTTTTTTAGAGAGATGGTAAATAAAAAAATTAGGAAGATATAATTATCAGCTCTGAATAGATAAATAAGTAAATAGTAAAAGAAGAGAAAAGGAAAAATAAAATAAAACTTCGGAGTGGGACAGTTTTTTAACCTCTTTTATTTTTATTTTATTTTAGTAAGAGTTTTTGTAACCTCTATATATATCGTCCACATTTGCCGCTGTTTTAATTAATTATTGTTTGGCACTAATAACCTTCTTTTACTATTTCTATGAATGATTGTTTCATAAAAATACAACTCAACTAACAAATAGACCAAAATAATGAATAATTTATTATTGTATGTACTTGATCTATTTTTAGGGATTTTTTGTGAATATTTAAAATTAGAAAGTTTGATTCTATCATCTACAAATTAAAATATAAAGTTTAAAATTAATCTGAAATTATATATGCACAAGACTACAGTCACCGACCAACAGTGTTATATCAAAAAGCATGGTCCAAGTGGGGCATGTAAATTGAATATATACATGTGACATTAATTACTAACTAATGACTACCCATAACATAGTACGTACGCCCATATATGACGTGGGTTACATGTGTGGGTGGTTGTGTGTGTGCCGGGGGGGTGGTTTGTAATCGACACGATATCAGGTTGGAACTGTCAAATTTGTACGTGCTGCTTTAATATTTTTGTGTGATGCTTTAAAATTCGTGTGAATCAAGTGCTCATGAATTTTGAAGCAAAACGAACTATTCTGACAGGGTATGGATCGATTTTGATCTGATGCCCATACAACGTACCATGCTTGTTGCAAAGTAGGGCAACTGTCCTACTCTAGAATTTCAGAAATAGTTTTCAAAAATCTGATTTTGGTTCTTGCCTCACCATGAAAAACTAACTGCTATTATGAGTACTAGTTTTAGAATTTTAGATTTAATTTAGGTCTTCAAACACTGATTGATTGTCAGATTGAGTTTGTGATTCATAGATTGAATTTTTAGATCTTAAAATTCCAATGAATTTAAACCAATTGCCTATTTAAATCCAAACCTGATGAAAGACATGCATCCACCCCTGATGGGAACCGCATCCTCTGCTGCACTTTTATTGTGCAGCAGGATGCTGCACTTTTGGACGGCCCAAATTTAATCTCAGCCGGTGAGTGCTTGGATGGAGGGGGCACTATTAATTTTGCTTTATAATTCGTGCCAAAATCTTATTTCGTCCGTTGGATCAAAAACGAACGGACCACATTAAAAGTGCACTATCCTGCTGCACAATAAAAGTGCAGCAGAGGATGCGGTTCAACCCTTGATGCTTCCTGCGTAAACAGCAATAGATACATCTTACTTTAATGGAGAGGTAGCATAGTTGACTAGGAGAAAGTCCTAGGATTGTTGTACTCAAAGGTCAAGAGGTCAAGAGTTTGATTCTCCCTCACGACTTCGCAGCCTCTGCGAAGGTTTCAAAAAAAAAAAAAAAAAATTATATGAAACGACGGACCATGAATAGAACATGGGTCTGAACCCAAGCCCAAAACAAATATACTTTCTGTATTTCATTTATTAACGAAGTCTTTTTTTTTCTTTCTCCTCTCCTCTCCTCTCCAAATATAAAACCAATCTGAGTTATATTTTCAGAAGGATTTGCTTTTGCTTTGCGTCAAACTTGAAAATTGTAACTTAACATCTGATCTTTCTCTTCTCTGTGGGCTTGTGGCTGTTTGAACTAGACCTCATATTCCGTTCAAAACTGAAGAGTTTAAAAAAAATGTGAAATCTTAGATTCTTTTCTGCTAAAAGTTCAGTAATTTCTAATCTTACATCAAAACTTCAAAAAGTATATTTAAAAATTGATGAAGTTATATGAAAACAACCATCTCCAATAGACACAGTTTCTAGTAACAATATTTACCAAGTAATTAATTCTCAATGCCAATAATTAAATAACAAATTCATCTTAAAAGTAATATCTTTAGTAGCATTCAAATTACAAAATTCATGCTGATAGCAAATAGTATCGATCTTTCTGAAGAAAGCCAAGGAAAGATTATAAGTACAATGAATATAATGAATAGCACAAATAATAAATAAATCAGTTTAACAAAGAAAATCAATCAACAAAATACATGCACCAAAAGAAATAATAGCAAATAACACAGAAAAAAAGGGGGTAGGGATTATGTTCTTTATTTTTTAAAAAAAATTAACAGTTACTGTCAAGTTATACAAAAAAAAAAACATAAAAAAAAATTAATATCAACAGTGTGTGTTGTAATCCTCTTACAAGCGTGTTTGTCATGTCAGGAATTAGTATCACCACCTTATATATAAACATTGAAAATAAAATAATGTGAAATTGAATCAAAAATCAGAGAACCCTAACCCTAAACTGCACTGTGTGGATGTGTCAAGCTGTGAATTAAGAGATGGCAAATCAACACTGCTCTTGCAAACCAGATGTTCTTCTTCCTCCTCATTGTCAGAACAAATCGGTAAGATATCCATAAACGGACGTAATTCATCCTGCTCCTGCTCCTGCTGCTCCGTCGCATTATAATTATGATTATTATTCACATAATTGCATGTCATGATATCATGGCCTCCTATGTCACCATTGTTGTTATTCTTCCCGTTTGTTTGATTGTCGTTGAAATAAAAGTAGTTGTGCAACTGTTGCTCCTGCGTTTGGTTTTGCAACTTATTCTGACTCGGGTTTATCTCATCCAATGATACGAAGCTCGACTGATTCTGATCTGTACTCATTATTCACCAACAAATAAACTAAGTTTATCTAATTATATATGTTGTGCATATACATAATGATAGTACAAAGATATATATGCACCATCAATATAATGGCATTATATATATAAAATGGTATACTAATTATGGTCCTTTTGGCATGAAATTCAGGTTGTGGGGTTGTTGCATGCATGTGGTTGAACTTGAGCATTCCTAAATTAGAACCAAAGAGATTTGAATAAAATAAAGAAAATTGTAAGAAGAACATCAAGAAATCAAAGATAGGAATATACTCTATAATTAATTTATACGGACCAGGATATGGTTGATCGATATCGTGCTGATTTGTTTCAAAATTGCATCGGTCAGCCCGGGCAATGTTGATTTGGTGCTGGACATGAGCGAGCTCTTCCTCCAATTTCCTGATAACTTCCTCATAATATTTGATGATCCCGTAGCAGCCAAGCGACGGGTTTTCAGCGCGCATGTTCGCCTCGAACACCATCGTGTTGACAGCCTTCTGGCGGTCAGGTGCTGACAACTGGCGCAGCTTCTTGACAATATTGCTTACTCCAAAGAGCTTGTGTGCATTCTGGAAGTCACTTTGACGCTCTGGCGGAAAGTACGGCGCTAGCATGCACTGCGGCCCACATTTGCGTCTCTGGTACTTACACGCGGCGCACGCAGACGAAATAGGCGTAGTAGGAGCCGAGATGGGCAGGTCATGTGTAGTGACCGCATTAGCATTCAGATGCACAATGGAATTTGCATCTCGGGTGGGATTGTCGATTGACGGAGAAGAAGGAGATGGCGAGGTGACGAGGTTGTGAGAGAAAGAATGAGAGAAGGTAGAGGAGGAGGAGGAGGGGGTAGATGGCATAATTATAAAAAATGTGAATAAATATCAATTTAATATTATATAGGAATAAATTACGGAGGAGAAAAAGGAGGAGAGGAGACAAAAAAGGCGTTGGTTGAGAAATAGGTTTGATAAATTTGGATCAAGTATAATTTTAGTTCTAATCTCATCTCTATTTGTGCTAAATTTGGCACTCTTTTTTTAGACGAAATGCCACCTCCACACGCATCTTTTCTCCTAATCCTAATCTGGCGCCAGCATTTACTGTCTTTTACTGTAATTCCCAAAATTAATTTTTTTAAGAGATGTTGAATGCAAAAATAATATGAAGCAAAATCAACTTATTTGTGGAGATTATTAATGCTTATTTTAAAATTGACTCAAATTTGATGTACACTAAATTTTATATATGTAATTTTAGTTAATTTTTTTATTATTTTCAAAATAAGAGACACAAAAGTTAGATGGACACTAAAATTTATTTTTTTGGTTTCTAAGATGGAAATATCTGAGGATGTATTCGCATGTGAATCATTTTTTTGTTTTTTGTTTAATAATTCTAACTCTAGTGTGGTGAGATATTAAGATATCATTCCATAAATGAAATTAAACTACTCATCTATGTTTAGTACATACGTCAAGACAATTTTGTGAAGTTAGGCAGCCATACAATTTATATAAATTCATGCATTTCTCTTTCGTTCACTTAGCAGTTAAATTTATATCAAACTATCGAAGCAGCTTTCAATTGGAATTTCTTTTCAAAATTTGGCACCAAGGAGTAGAGAAAAACGCTAAAAATTAAAATAAAAAAGGTTAAGTTAGGAAATGTTTTGGGGTCAAGTATTTTGTGTCGGTTCAAGAATTTTTCTTTTTCTGTTAGATTGTTGGCCAGGATAAAGGGAGGCAATCAGGCCACTTATTTTGCAAAATATTGGGAAAAAAATATTGAAAATTTGTCTATCACATCATTTGTAGTGTCATGCATGAACAATTTAGTTTTTCTCTTTCATTTGTTTCCTTAATGGTCATGAATTTTTATTCCCTTTCATTCGACCTGATTCATGCAAATCTCATAATTTGGTTTCCTATCATATAAAAAAGTGAATTAATGAAAAAAATATCCAACAAAAACTCCTTTAAATCTACCCACTAATTCCGATATTGATTACATGTACAAAGTAAATTAAGAAAAACAAATAGCATAATATACTTGATATTCAAATTCACTCTTTTTCTAGTAAAATTTATAATGCAATATGTTAACTAACAATGATGCTGTTAACAAGAAGATCAGTACAAAGGTAAAAGAGCTGCCTTTTTTTTTAAAAGATACAATTAAACATACAAAGACTATATATCCAAGCCAAAGAGAAACCTCACAAGCTGACAAGCACAGATGATAAACAAAGATTTGCATGAACTAACAACTGGTGCTAACAATTCCTCGCCTTGATGCCATGAAATATATTCAACCAGGCAAGAAGACAGTTAAAATAGAGATGGAGAATGTAAAAACTCTGAGCTACTGATGATGTCTAAAATATCTAACCCATCTTCGACTTCTACTGGAGAGAGGATACTTATTGTTCAAGCAGAGCTGCACCATAATAATAATAAAAAAAAAACTTTTAATTTTCCCAAGAAGAGAAGCTACTATTACATTACATGATGAGTGAGGCTATGGCTATGCATAGCGCATAATGGTCTGTACTATGAATCAATATCTCCATTTTCAAAGTCCAAAAAATCGATCCGAACTGTTCAACGTGATATCCATATAAAAATGTACTTGAAGATCACATTTACATTTCTTAGAAAATATTACTGTGTTTTTAGATATTTAGAAATTCACTTGATCTAAAAATTCTACACCATTCTAAAGTAGTGATTTTTTACCTATCTAAAAAAATAGTAAAAAAATTCTAAAAAAGTTAGTGCAAGCACATTTTCATATGGATATACTATTTGGACTTCGGAAATGAAAATATTGATCCGTAGTATGGACCAATCTGCGGTATGCATAGTACCGTAGCCTCACTTGCATAATACATATTTATTATCCTTTTAACTTAATTTCACCATATTTGTGCATTTCATCAGAAGGAAACATTTTCATATTTTTCTCTTTTACCAGTGTGGATTTTCTTTTCATAAAACCAGTGTAAACAGTCATCGAATGACTAAGGACATGAAATTACCAATTTTCTAATTTGGATACAAACTCCTATTTTTATAAAGTTTTCCCAACTTGTTATAATATTATAAAATAACCATCTAAAAAAAGATACGTACCTTGGTTAGCAACTGCTCAAGCACCAAAGTTGGACAAAGAAAGGAGACAGAGAGAGAGAGAGAGAGAAGAAACAAAAATTAAGCAATAAAAGGTTAACTAAATAAAAGCCTTAATCTTCTATCGTTTTTATCTCTGTGGTTGTTCTGACGAGGAGGCCCCAGGAGTTTGTGCTGCATTTGGTGGTAGGCTACTGGAAGACCCATTCTCTGACGGTGGGGCCGCCCCCCACTTCCCTTCTGACTCGAGAGGTTCTATCACGTGAACTCCTCCGTCAGTGAGCCCAATTGCAAATTGGTTCGGCTCCAGTGGGTGTGCTGCAACCACAAGAGGATGGACATTTGGGCTGGAACAAAAAACATATATATATATATAAATAATATTATATGTAAAAAGAATAAATATGCATATTAGAATAGGCCTTGTATTGATCAGGATTCAGGAAACAAGCGAAATGGAAATATAGGCACAAATTGTAGGGTGGATTTTTTTTAAATTATACATTTCTTTCATTGTTTTCACATGGTAAAAGTTCAAATAACTTGGATCAAGAAATATCAGGCTTTATAACTCTTCATCCCAAGATAACAAGAACGTTATTTTCTTTCCTGTACAAAATTTATGTCCAGTGAAAATGGGTTAATATAGATGAAAGAAGGCTTTATGCAAAGAGGCGCCAGCTTAAGATGTGAAAAATATTAATTCCGGACTCATGAAGTCAGAAGGTGTTCTCAGGAATAAAAAAAAATGTAAAGAGGCTAATAAAAAAAAAAAACTAGTAATAGAAATAAAATAAAGATTACCTCTTCTACCAATTTGTTTTCAAAATTAATAATATTTATGTACTTTGTACTAAGCGATACCTGACATTGGGAGGAAGATAAGCTGCAGGGAGGATACGGCATCTAAGCCTGAGATTGGAAGCACTAAAAATGCACACAGTGGCATCCACGAATGTTGCATACACCAACTGGCTATCACATGAGAAAGTTGCATGTGATATAGGCGGTGCTGAGTTTTCTCGTGGGACCCACTAGTACAAGAAGTAAAAAAAATCAATAAGATTTCTAAAAATCAACCATAGTTAACAAACTTAATACACATTGAGCATCCTAATCATGTCTTGTGTATGGTTGCAATGTTAAAAGTATACTAAATCTGACTTGGACGTAATCAGGTATATCACTTCAGCTCTGCAGTTTCATTTCAGATCAATTCTACATGAAATGCATAACTTGTTCTACTTGAAAGTAGTTGCAAAACACTAACTGTTTCAGCCCTCAGGACTGAAATTTAAGCAGATTTTAGCAGCTATAAATTCATTTTTTCTTTAAGCTAAGAGTGAGGCTATGGTACCATACATATCACATATTGGTCCGTGCTATGGATCGATATCACCATTTTCCAAATTCAAACAATCGATCTGAACCGTTTCAACATGTTTTCCATATGAAAATGTACTTGTAGATCAAATATTACATTTTTTAAGAATTTATTTTACCATTTTTCTAGATAGGTAGAAAATCGCTTGATCCAAAGATTCTAGACCATTAAAAAGTAGTGATTTTTTACCTATTTGAAAAAGAACCAAAAATTCTAAAAAAAATGTAAATTTTCATATGAAAATCACGTTGAACGGTTCAGATCAACAATTTAGACTTTGAATGCAGAAATATTGATCCATGGTACAGATCAATCTGCGCTATGTATAGTACCATAGTAAGATGGTCACCTGTCTAAGACACTCTAACTTGGTGGTCTCATAAATGGCAATCTGAGTCGCATGAACAACAAGGAAATTGATTTGGTCCTGATGGAACTGGACCCGTGTGTCAGACATGCTGGACCCAGAATGGCTTTGCTGATTTGGTAGAAACTTGCTCCTTTGCTTCTCCCATCCATCAGTGCTCCACACACAGATCTGCAACAAAAAAAATTCAATATATTTTAAGAGTGCCACATTGTGCACCTTTTGTTTTGGTGTACATGAACTACGTGTCTAGCATTGTTTATTTCATGTCCAAGAGTCATGTCGAATTTAGAATAAAAACCTAGAAAATTTGTCTACTTGATCAACTGAAATTTTTTTATATAGATTGCTTATGTAAGCAATGTTATTTTTATTTTCTTCCATATTTCTTCGGGTAATTTGGCCAAGCAAGAAGGTAGTGAGCTGTGTCCATGTTTCTTTCACTATTGTTTTGGTGAAAAAACCATGTAAAGGAGCAAAAGTCAGCTATATGACTAAAATATTAATATTCAAGTAATATAAACATTAGACTGTTTGGTGTAAAGGAGCCTGCATAGAGAACCTGAGAATCTGCTCCAGAGGAAACAAGCACGTTTAACACATTGGAAAAGGCAAGACCAGTGATTCTCTTTGAGTGGCCTTTAAGTTTGCTTTTTACCTAAGAAAAAAAAAAGGAAGCAATATTAGATCCGAATGTCACCACATTTTTACTTTTCAGTTTATGTACTCGAGATTTCTTCTAGATCAAAAGCTATCCAAGAACAATAAAATGTTATTTCACATCAGAACTAAGATCTTAAAACCTCAATTGAGCCTATATCAAAGTTCAAAACCTTAATTAAACACACGAAATAAGGTAACATGCAACAACCTCATCAACTCTGACATTGTAAATTTGAATGGTGGAGTCATCCATTCCAATGGCAATTATGTTATTGTCTTGCGGGTGGAATGCTAGAAAAGTGGCAGCTGGTGGAGGCGGCATGAAGGTAGTCATCGTCTGTAAACAAAAGCACGTGTATTAATATTAATATTCCTCTTGTTATTTTTGATATTATCAATATGGTTCATATATCTGTGCTATACCTACTAGTAACCAAGGTGCCTCTCAGCCATGTGCTTAAAATGTAACAAAAATGCAAAACATAGCTTAAATAAATTTCAAAACAAAGTCTTGGCTCCTGTATCCACTGAAGTACAACAAAAATCTAAAGAATCCTTTTAGAAGCAACTACATAATAGAAACACCACGAAAACAAAATTAAAAAAAGTGATGAATAAAAAAAAAGACTGTTCCAGTAAATAATAGTATCATTATCCAGTGAAATTAACCCTAGTATAGACTATACGTACCTTAAAGGTCATCATATTGAAGAGAGAAATCTTTCCACCAGAAGCTGACATGACATAAGAGTCGTTCTTCGACAAGGCAAAGCATGGCACAGCATCCTCAGGATTTGAATCGGTTATGTCATTCGTCATAAGAATGCCGCTCGGTGGTTGCCACAATTGTGGTGTTACCCCAGCAGTTGCCTACATATTGAAAATTCAAATTTAGAAGTTCACAAACAAGAACAAAATTAAACACCACGAATTATATACCAGTCAGTATCAATCACTGTTGGAAAATACTCTTCTTTTTTTTCCTTTTTTCTGCTCTGGATATCTTGCATTCAATAACCAGATGTGACTACCTTGCATGGGTGATCATTTGTAAAAAAAGAGGACTGAGTTGCATTTTTTTTTCAACTGAATTAGCCAGATTTGCTGGTAGAGGATTGTGTTTCCATGCTTGGGTTGAGCTGGTACCGGTGCACCAAGAAGTGAGGATAGGGGCTGTCATATAGGGTTTATTTCTCGCACCAGTAGGAACTGCTATCAGTTTTATTTCTGTTGATCAATGGAAACAAGCATTTATTGCTTTTAAAAGAAATAAGAGAAAACAGTCGCCAGGTTCTTCATTAATTAATACCAATATGATGTGTACTAGGTTGCATAAGTCATGTATAAGCAATTTATCGCTCTCTGTAACAAACACGGTCACAATGTGTGTTACCTTTCCACTGGGGTTGTTATCATTACGAGGCCATTTCCAGAGGAGATGAATAGCATTTGAAGCAAGAGCCAAAAGGGCCACACCAGAGTTTGTATAAATCAATCTTGAAATCTGCAATTTAATACTTCATTTGATAACTTAACAAGAGGATCCAATCTTTTTGTGCATTTTTTGTTTCTCTTTAAATTTGAGTTACCTTGCTAGTTCTCAAATTATCCATGAGCCTAAGAGACCGGCACTGTGCTGGCTCATTAATCTCGGTAAGCTTCCACATCATCTTAGACTTGTCAGATCCATCTTCAACTATTCTGGGTTTTATGTCTACCATGCCTTTCATATCCCCATTCTGTTCAATTTTACCAATGTCAGTGAAAATTTAAACAATGAAACTAATAAGACAAAATCATAAGAAAGAAAAAAGACTTTATCTAGAGTTGCTATGGATCTTCAAAAGAGTTTATCTTATAAGTTTTATATCTTTTTGATGAAACCTGATGTTTAAGGCTACAGCATAGACTGTTATCTCTCATTTTTTTTTATCCGGTCAGTATCGATTCCATCCGGGCAGATCATATTATGAATGAAACAATAAACAAAATCAAACTTGGAAAAAAGAACGAAAAAGAAAGAACTAACCAATGCAGAGATTGGTGTCTGCGGAGTATTTGGTGCTCCAGTTGTCGAAGCCCCAGCAGATGCTGCAGCAGCAGCAGCTGCCGCCACCAATGGATTTACTATAGGCTGTGAATATAATAATACAAGCATGTTTCAGGTCTGGTACCATATCAAGTGACCAAAAGGGGGGCAAAATCATAATAATGCTACCTTAGTATTTGATTCTGAAATTGCTCTGGACGCATCAAATTGTCTGCTTTGACCTTCAAAGGTGCGTAGTAGTCGCAATCCATCAGCATTTGCCAATATCTTTATACCATTTTCATGAGTAGACACCGCCAATAGTGTTCCCTCCTTGTTGAAGCGTATTCTTGGACTAGCCTGTTTAAATAAACCGCAATGCATACATAAGCATTGCGCCATCTCGAGAAAAGTACTGCCTAGTACATGTTATAAAACAGTAATGGAACTAACAAGTGCAGTTTACCAAGCCAGATAAATTAACTGAACTTCATCTTTAAGCCTCAATCAGGGCCCAAAAATTGAAAAAGGTGTACAGAAAAAAGGTGAAAAAAGTTTGCAATCTGAACTGAACCGAGTATTCTCATACTAGGATTTCTAGTAACAAAAAAAATAAAGTAACTCTGCACTCTGCGATTCCTCAAATTAGTTCCATGTATCAGATATGCAATAATTATGTTGTCAATAAAGCAAAACTGATACATGAAAGCAGAGCCATAACAATAGCCTGTAAATATTAGTTAAAAAAAAACATACCGGGAGGCCACCTTCAGCATCTAGGGTTGTGAGCAGATTAGTACTGTCCATATCCCAAAACTTGATCACAAACTCATCTCCAGCTGCTAGATACCGGTTTTTAGTGGTATCAAATTGCACAACACCAAGGGACCTCTTTCTGAAGCCCTGATATGTCCTCTTCACTGCCCCCTCACTCTCATTCCACTCCACTATAAATGATTCCCCCTCCTTGCTTGTCCCGCAAGAAAACAGCCTATAATAATAATAACAAAAAAGAAGAGGATGAGAAGTATGAAACTTTTGAGCTGAAAAACTAAATAATATATCTGTATTTTGTATTTAAGATAAGGTCTAGAATGCAAGAAATATAGAAAACATCACATATATCCCATGAAAGACTTCAAAATACCCTCTATACCCCCCCCCTCATTTCCCCTTCTTTTCAGTCCAGATTATTCCTTTTTCTCCCTATTTTTGTTTTCCTCAATCTGGGTTCCATGAATTATGTAACCTATGTCGTATTTCTTATTTTGGCAGCATTACTTGTATTAAAAATTTCACGGGGCCTTTTCGTGATAAAGAAAAACAACTGACCTGGTGCCATCAGCACTATATGCCATGGTGGTGCACCAATGTCCAGGCGCATCATAATCAACCCTAGACCCCAAATTATCATACAACCATGCCTTTATTTTGCCATCCAAGGCCGTAGAGAAAATGAACTGGATGTTCTCTTTGTGATGGGGACAGACAGAGTAAACAGGAGCATCATGCCCTTCAAAAGTGTACTGCCGAGCCCCACTCGTCGCGTCCCAGACCTTGATTGTCTTGTCATCCCCACAGGTTATTACACACAGCTGCTTGTTAGGGTGAGAGAATGCTATATCGTTTACACCACCGGTGTGAGCATCTATCTGTTATAACTCAATACCAAAAGGAGGCAGAAAAGACAAGGAATCAACTATGGAAAGGATCTCAGTTCAAGTGGAGATATGGAATACCAATCAAAAGAGGTCCAATGGTGATCATATTATAAATTATATGCAACACCAACAATCACTAAGGCGAGCAAGATGAGTCGAGTCAAAAGTCAGATTTGGATCAAATTTGGTCCCCAAATACTTCATTTAGGTGGTTCGGTTCTGAGGTTTGGTGAGATTTTGCCATCTCTACTTGAAGCCGGATGAACTTAACTACCTGGTTCCATATGGTAGTATACTGGATATCAGATTCTTACTTTTCAATTTAATCTTCTGTTGCCTATTTTTTTTTTTACTTGAGCTCTGGCTAGCCATTTGAATCTGCACTTGTATGCCTACCAAGAGAGCATACCTCTCGCCCAAGGGCTTCTACTCAAAAAATAAAAAACCATACCTCCAAGTGTTGTCTAATATCACCACCACCATGATATGAGTATATTTGTACAACATGCTTTGAATAAGCGACACCTGTATCACAAACAGATAGGTACATTACAGTCAGGGTAAGGGAAATTGTATACACTTAAAGTGCTGTCTAAGATCTATTTCAATAATACAGATTTTCCATGAAACCTAACAATTTTTAATACATGCCCTAAATTTTTAATTCTCAACTAGTAACACTAAGACCCTGTGCATAATAGTCCTGATGACAAAGAAAAAATAGGAGATTATCCTCTTATATCCTGCTCAATATCCTTTAACGCAAACCCTCATCTGTAACATCTCAATTGCTTGTGTTTACTAATGTATTTCACAACTTGTGCATTATCTATTAGAGACTTGACAAAAGATATATAATGAACTTTTCAGGGATATTTCCTGTTGAATAAGTAGAGAAATTTCTGAAATGATATTTCATTGCACAGATACACTGAAAGTATCTAAAATCGGGGAACCACAGCAAAGTCAGACAAAATATTTTAAAAAAAACACCTTTATGCAAAATGACGAGAGCATCACATCAGTCTTAAACAAGGGAACCCTGAAATTCACATGGAAACATAGAAGCTTACCAAAGAGAGATCCATCTGGGCTCCATATCACACGGTTGACGGACACTGCGGGATCTTTAACAAGGGAACCCTGAAATTTGATCGCATAATCTATCAAACAATTTTTCATATGTATTTAGATTAAACATAATGCAGAAAAAAAGTACAGAATGGACATCTGGTCAAAAATAATGTGCCAAAGATCAATTCCATTAGTGCTAAGTACCAAGCAGATAAGAAATATCATTAGTACTGAGAATACATACCTGTAAGGCCATGGAGCATTGTGAAAGTTCCCAAACTTTGAAGTTCCTTAAAACCAGTCTCTCCCTTGTACCCACATCCCAAAGTCCAATATCTCCCACATTTGTCCCAACTATATACATCAAGAAGAGCAAAAAATAATACAAAAATGTTACAGCTCAAGATGCATTCACTACAATTTGCATTTTTAAAACACTCAATGTGCTCTTCTTTCAAATCATCTAAGTTCTCGTACTAAGTTTCTACTTCAATATATGCATGATTTCAAATTGCCCCTGGCACCACAACTACAATCTGTTCAATATAATCATCACGTGATAAATCAAACAAAACCTAAAGTCATCTCATGCTACCCTTCCAGTTTTTCAAAAGATTCTGGACCATCCAAAAAAATTGATTTTGTACCTATCTAAAACAATAGTAAAAAATTCCAAAAAATATAAAATTTGGTCTTCAACCACATTTGAATATGGAGATTATGTTGAGTGGTTCAGATCGACTGTGTGGACATTCAAAACAAAGATAAGGATATGAGGCATGAGTGGTGCATTAACCCTAAATTCATCTCATGCTCCCCTTCCAGTTTACCTATTATTGTACCAGTTCTGCATAGAGACAGAGAGGTTAAAGCGTACCAAGAAGAATAGTCTGGTTGACAGGATGAAAATCCATGCTCATGGGATTTGATCCCTGGATAAGGTTGCGAACTACCGTCTTGGGTATGTCTTCCGGAACAGGGGCATACATCGCCTGGTTGTGACTGCTCTGCGGGTAGCTTGCTGGAGTAATATTCACTGCCAAATTACCCTGTTTTTGTTTTCACGAAGGGTTTCAAACAGTCATTGTGCCATTAAAATTTTCTTGAAGAGCTTTACAGAGTTGCAAGCATTTTTAAAATAGTTTCTTGAAATTATGTACCTAATTGCATACCTCACTTTATCATCAGAAGTGAAACTAAGTAACGCAAATATAAAGGCAAACATGAAGACATTAAAAAAACATAAATAAGCACAAAAAAACCTCTCAAGGCTCCCTGATATGGTACAGTACTATGGTTTAGTATTTTGTTAACTGAAGGGTGAAGACAATAAAAAGGAATCAAAATAAAAAATAAAAACACACACCTCCTCAGAAACCCCAATAGGTCTCATTCGCTTGTTAGTGTGTTCGGAAGAATCTCCTGCTTGATAATCAGCCACAGGAAAACCAGTTGGAGGTGCTCTCTTCAGCAATTGGGCTATATGTTAATCACCAGATAATACCAAATCAAATGAAGAAAATAATATAATAGAACAATAGCAGTTATGACTGGTGTTTTCAGAAACAATTATAGTTTGTTTATTCTCTTTTCCTTTTCAGTTTCTTTCTTTTGCATGTGTGCTTTTATAATTATCAACCTTTTATTTGTTTCATCTCTTTTATATCAAGGCAAACCTTACCAGGATTAGTAGGAGCACCAAGCCCAATAGGACCACCTGATACTACACATGGAGTAAAAAGAACTGTGTTAGAAACTCAACCAGATTTCTATTTTCTTTTTTCACTAATGTCATTAAATTTAGGATGGCAACTCTTGCTGTCATTTAATTTCTATTTTTTCTTTTTTCTTTTTACCAAACAAAATAGTCCTACCTGGAATAGGATTTGAAGGAGCACCTAGCCCGATGGGTCCCCCAGAGACAGCAGGATGATTTAAAGCTGCAGAGGCAATCCAACTTTCCCTTTTATTAACTTATCATAAACAAATTAATCTTATTAGTCAAACTTCTCTTATTGTTAACTACTATTGTGTTTTCAATATAACCCCAAGTAATTACTTGGCATAGTTAGTTAGTATAGTGGAACTTGTGTGCTAACTGTTAACCAACTAATTTCTCTTCCACTAATAAGCATAATTTGTCTTAGTCAATGTAGATCAAAGACATCAACTGCTATTTTTAAATAAGAACAAGAAGGTGGCATCAGTTGAAATTATTAAAAATGGAAAAATAGATGACTAACTAGTACAATAACCTAATATTGGAGGGCCTGATGAGAAGACTGTACCGGGATTTGTGGGACCACCAAGTCCCATAGGTGCCATAGGTGCCCCAGAGACAGCAGGATGACTTACAGCAGAAGGGTTTGACATCCACCCGGCCAGCTGCGTCGGTACAGGTGCTGCTGTCGGTTGAAAGGGCTGAAAAATAATATTATATAAGTTCACAAGCTAAGCGAGTTCTCTGATATAATATAAATTATATTTAGTTAACGAAATATTAAAGGAATATTATCCTCTGTTATATGTGCCTCTCATCCTATTACCTCAGCTACATGATTTTCAATTTTTTTTCTTAAATTTCAAACAGACTAACATATGAGATTTATTGGAAAAACATATCTATCATTTCTTAAGAGGCAAGAAACATGAACTCGAATACAGATCAAATAAGGTCAAACATATTTATCAAATAACGTATGAGATTTCTTTGATTAAGATTGCACAGATAATCAGCTAGAGAGGGATACCCCATGAGCACCCAAGGGAGGGAAACCGCCTCCTGGTTTAGGCATGGAACCAAGCAATGGATTGTTAGCTGGACCTGGAGCATGCGCACCATTGGGTTGGCCACAGGTATGGTCCACAAAAAGGGTCTTTATGTCTGGATTTGGCCTTGGATTTTTGCAAAGCTGGTGCTGCCAGTTTAAACTGTGCATAAATGGCATAGTATATGTCAGAAAATTGGTATATTAATAAATAAAAAAAGATTAAATATGCCGAATTACAGAAAAAAATAAAAGATACTAAACCTGGCGCAGCAAAGATGGATTCCAAGAAACAAATATATTCTGGATTAAGAATATTACCTTTGGTTGATTAAGGTACGAAGCCTAGAGCTCTTCAGGCTTGGGAACTGAAGTTTATCTCTGAAGAGAGGGTTTGCTTCAATTAGCTTCTTTAACTCAACAAGCATTATTGACCTTGCTGATTTTGTATCTCCGTATTTCGAGAGTTGCTCATTCTCTCTGCCAGAAAAATATTTATCACTCGTTTTTTCACCTTTCTTTGGTGTTTAATTGCACAACTTTGCTTCTATTAGCATAGTGTTAATTGATTTGTGGCAATTGCACAATGGTATTATCGAGGATAAATTTGATCAAAAGATTGAGGATTAATAGAACTCTTTGTTTCTAATGAAACAGGTGGTATTTACCACTATTATCAAAAAAAAAAATAGAACAATTCATGGTTATAACAATAGAAAAAAGAGAATGATGCATCAAAATTTTAGTACCTGAAGTTATCCAAGGTAAGAAGCTGTGTTATCTCCTTGTATAGCTCCTCATTGAAGGTAGCAAATACTTTTAAATCCTTGACCAGAATATCAACTGCCTTTGACCGATCATGCCTAGAGTAGAGAATAGCAACCATCAATTACAGATGATCATTGCCTTGGCACATAAAACTTAGTCCCTAGTAGGCAAATCTGATGCTTAAAGCCTCATCTGATTACACTGTTATTTAACAACCCTAATTCTAGATTAAAATAAAAATAAAAAAACAAACCAAAATATACATAAACAAAAAAGGCACAAACTAAAAACAAGAACGGATCCACCAAAAAAGGGAAATAATCCATTCATCAACCACGTTTAACTAGAGAGAAGCAGTCAGATTCTTTGCTAATCTTTCCGAAGGAAATAATGAGGACCTATGTGCAATATGTTTCTGATACTTCATGAAACCAAAACATGACGCTCCTTAATGCTTTTACAGGTACACATAACAAAGAGTGAGGCTAGGATACTATGCATAGAGCAGATTGGTCCGTACTATAGATCAATATCTTCATTTTTCAAAGTTCAAACAGTCAATTCGAACCATTCAACATGATTTCCATATGAAAATATACTTGCAGACTAAATTTTACATTTTTTAGAATTTTTTTTACTAGTTTTTAGATAGGTAGAAAATCACTACTTTTGAATGATCTAGAATTTTTAGATCAAGTGATTTTCTACCTATCAAAAAATCTAGTAAAAAAATATTAAAAAATGTTAAATTTGATCTACATGTGCATTTCCATATGGAGATCATGTTGAACAGTTTAGATCGACTGTTTGGTCTTTCAAACAGAGATATTGATCCATAGTACGGACCAATCTGCTATATACATAGTACCATAGCCTCACTCATAATAAAATTTAACAGTGGTATAAAGGCATACTTGTCGAGCGCCTCCAGATACTTTTGTTTGCGAATCTCAAAGAAGATCTTCATTGAATAGCGATTGTCATCTACTTTGGTGAAGCCTGACAGGTACTTCTCGACCTCATCCCAATTCCCATTTTGCACTTCCTCTTCAAAATGTTTCATGTTGAAATAGAAGCCCGACTCCTGCTCCAGCCTACAAATAACAAGGCAATCAATAATTTACTTCATGGTACAGTCCCTGAAGTAACACTAACACCCAGTACTTATTGCCGAGAGTAAATATTTTAAAAACACTGACACGTGGTACTTATTCCCTGAAGGAACACTAGTAAATGATATAAAATCAAGTTTTACAAAGCCTTTAGCAGCATTTAACTGTAGGTGGTCATCTAACAGTTCAATGATTAATCGAAATAAAGCAGCTGATAAAATATGATACAGCATTTTATTTATATCAATAATTTCTAGTTTTGCAAAGTCCAAATTATTAATAGCACATACTTAACAACATAACACATATAAATTCTAGATGTCTGACATTATAAATTATTACATTATAATGCAATAAGCTAGTACTTGACTACTACAAGATCTCAATTCCCGAAGCAAAATAGTATTAAAATTGGTGAACACTACAATATCTCAAGAATGTAGCAATATGATTTAATAACTCAAAGCTGCAAACATCAAAATTTGTTAGATCTGTTTTTGGTACTGAAGTTATCCAAGACGCTTAATACGCTTAATCATGAATATGTTAAATCCATTTTTTAGAAAAAATTTAAACTAAGGGGTCAAAAATCCATTTAATCTCTGCTTTTCAAATGCTTGCTTGCAATTGTCCTCAAGATATTAGTTTCCCCTTGATATTTTTGCCAAAAAAATCTGAAAAGATACTTAATATTACAAAGTAAAGATTTCATCTGGAAATGAAATAACAAATTTACGATGATAAATCAGAGTGCTTGGCCAGAATTACAAAATGCCCCCGGAATAAATACATGTTTTATATTTTTCTCACTTTTTCCCCCAACAACAGATATATCAAGCTATTAATCCACAAATTGAGGACATATTTCTATCACAAGCTGTGCCCAACTTATTTTCACATTCTATCTTTTTCTTTTAGAAAATGGTGCCAGTGCCGCATGTTTCCATAGACACAAAAATACAGTAATCCAAAACAAACACTTCTTATAAACTGCCTTCAACCACTACCTACACATTCTCATATATTATTATTGTCCCAAATGAGCATTCCCTGGCAGAAATACATAAAAACACAATAAACAGATACTAGGAGTTTAAAAAAAGTCTATAAAAGATATCAGAACTTCCAATGGCCTTTTAGAGACATTTTTGTATACTAAATACTGCCAGCAAAACATTTCAATAGCATTTATATCGATTGTTTTAGGAAACAATGAATTATTTATACAGCATATTATTGTTTACGTGCTGAACTGTATCCAATGAAATTTTCTGTTTCCATCATTTATCCAGTAAGCGACAAAATATTGACTCACAATACCAAACAAAAAAATGTGAGCTGTAACTAGTACCCTCCAAAACTTTTCGAAATAAGAGCATTTAATACCCTATGACTCTTCTTCTTTTTCCTTTTTATTCTTTATTTTGTTCCTTTTCGGTTTGAGTGGGGGAGCATATTTAATTACAGTCATAGATATACCAAATTACATTCATAAATGCACCATTGAAAAACTATTAGTATATGCTCCTAAAATGATGAGAAACATTGCCTACAATTTACCTATCTCAAAGTCCATGACAAATTACACCCCCCCCCCCCCACACACACACACACTTTCTCAATTCTGATAATTTATATCCTTTTTGCGGGTATCCATGACACAACTTAGGTAAGATAGCATATTTTTAGCAAAATAATAACAAAAGAAAAAGGCATTACTTGTGAACGCTTTCTTTAAACTTCTCTTCATCTAGGAATTGTAGTATTAGAAAAACCAACTCTCTACTGAGAGATGACATGGCCGCTCCTGCAGGCCCAGCTCCAGCTGAACTCCACAAAACTATTAAAAAAAAACTGTCAGTAATTTGTTACCAGAATCAGAGAGTTTTTAAATGCTGCATAGAATATAATGATCTTGACAAATATGTTATGTTGTCTCGTAAACACTGTACGGAGATAAATTTCAACTATATGTGAACCACATTTTAGGAAAAATAATAAAATATAAACTCGCTCCCGTTATGGAGCCTAAAACCATACAATAACAAGAACAGTACATGAAAAGGCCTGAATTTTCTCATTTGTAGCATTTTACAGATTGAATTAGTTCTACACAACCTCAAGGTAATGTTTTGACTTGGTTAAATTTTTATTAATAAAAACAAAAGGCTCCATTCCACTTCATTCTAGGGAGAACCAACAAACCATGGTTTGATTATCAGGTTATTCTCACAACGGCACTAATTCTAATAGTAAACCAAGAAAATTCCTAAAAGATGACTACAAAAAGGGCTAATTCCAGCTCAATTCCAATTAATACCAGGAGAAGCAACACATACAAGACTATCCCATCTGACATGAGCAACAAAACCTAATTCCAGCAGATTTTCAACAGGATAACCCTAACACCACCACTATTCCCTTTAACAAAACTCTTATTCCAGCTGATTTGAGCACAAAACCGCCCTAATTCGAGCAGATTTCAAGAAACGAACCAGTTGCTTTCGTGCATGAGTTGCACATGGCGCGTACATTCTAGAAGGAAGGAGGAAAAGAGAGAGAATGGATCTGACCTTTAAAGGAGACACCCGCGAGATCGAAGAGGGAGAGAGAGAAAGTGGGAGAGATTAGGGTTTTTAAGGGAGAGAGCTGTGACCGTAATTCGTAAATCAGGAAAGGGAAGAGAGGCGAAAACAACAACAAAGACTTAAATTAGCTCCTATTGATAAGTGTATCTGCGTATAAGATGATAAGTAGATGTACTTATCAGATTACTTATCGGTGCGCTAGATAAGGAAGCAATAAATAGGGGCCCACTTTTCCTGCTAACATTGGTAAAGGCGTCCAATAATTGAATCTCATATACATCTCCAATTAATTTTGCTTAATTTGAGAAATATTTTTAAAAACCATAATTACTAAAAATAAATTTAGGAACCAACTTGATTGATTTTCTATACAAAAATTATAAGTACCTATTCAGTACATCTCATTTGCGTTTAAGCAGTACCAAATAACTCCAATTTTTACAAAATTGGTTGATCAAATGATAAAATTGGATGGTACCAAATAGGCTATTCGGTACCGCTTAAACGTAAATGAGAAGTACCGAATAGCCTATCCGGTAATTATGGTTTTTGTCAAAAAAAAAAAAAAAAACAATCAAATTGGTCCCCTAAATTGTATTTTTCCAATTATGGGTTTTAAAAAAATTCTTAATTTGAAATGCTTTTTCTCATTTGAGAAAGATTATTCGTTTCAAAAAAAAATTGTTATTTGCAAGCATGCATTTTTATTTATTATAAGATTTCCTTCCTTATTGGGAAAAATTAATTTAGGATATTATTATGCAACTTCTAAAAAATATATGTTACTTTTTGTGATTAATCATATATTTTGCATATGAAGTTTTATTCAGATTGTATTTATTTTAAGATGATGCAAGCATCTTCTAATTTTGGTAAATAAATCAAGCGTAAATTTTGGTAATAAATTGTGTTGTGAGACCATTTTTGTTTTTAAAAGAAAAGAGAAATTTCATGACATTATCTTTATGATATACAAATAGAAATACTATTATTAGTTTATTCCACAAAACAAATTTGTCACAAATACATGCATAAAAATAGGGCTAATTGTTGTTCTATGCAATTTTCTAATTATTGTGTTTGACTAATATGCAAAATATATAATGATTAAATTTAACGATTTCATTGTATGACTGGGTTTGCACGATCAAGAACAATATAATTAAGAAAGATTAAAGTTGAAGAACAAATAAAATCAACAAGACTTACGAAGATCAAAGAGATATAGATTTTGTAAATGACAAATAGATAAATAAAGTAAATTTGAGATTGTTGATTCAAGTACCTATCTGTTTGGTATGGAAGCAAACCGTTCGATACGGCGAATTATTCAGCGACTGAATAAAACACGAATTATGAATTATTAATGAATAAAACACAAAAAACCGTGAATATTTTTTTTATTGTTTTTTAGTTTTTTTTTTATATATATTTTTTTACTCTCTTGTGGAATCAAATTATATATGAATTATTTCCGAAATTTTTGACTCTGTCAAACTGCACTCAAATAATTGTTCTTGTTCTGTAACCATGATCAAGATAAAAGAAAGAATCGGAGAATAAATTACGTTTAAATTCACTAGAGTATATGACAAGACAAGACTTGATACATCAGCAAATAATTTATAATTCCGATTACATGTCTAAAAAGTAAGCTGATCAATAAATATTAGTCCAAAGTCAAAACCTACCCCAAAAGGATATGTTCCACTGAATTACAATGTCTCCATCAAAGCATCACTATTGGAAACAGTGTATAAACCTTTTACCGTAATCGTTTGGACCTCAAAAAATGATCAAAATAGCTAAATTATGTGTCAAAGTCTCTTTAAAAAACTTTAACAATTTTCTCCTATTCACCGTCCACTAAAAGATTCCTAAATTCATGGTTTTGTAGTCAAATCCATAAAACAAGAAGTCGTTGCTAACTTTTGAATATCTCTCTTTGTTAGAGGAGGTTTAGTCAAGAGAAGAATATAATAATTGAAGTCGTTGTTTATATTGATTTTTTATTTTGAGAAAAAAAATTGAGATCAAGCTATCTACCTATTTAATATTTAATATTTACAAGGAATTATTATCTGGTTTCAAATTTGTGAATTCCGCACAGAAAGTATTACATTTTGTCGAGTTCTTTGATGTTGGAAATTGTTTTTTTTTTTAATTAAAGGTCATGGTACATTTCAGCATTTTTTTAAATGTTTTTCACGAGAATTACACGTCTCTCTGTAGAGAGACGAGACTCGCATCGTTGTGCTAAGTCTGTGGTTATTTGAAAATTGATTTAAATTGAATGATTCTCTTGTTTGTTTGGTATGTTATCTCTACTCAATTTATTTTTTATGGAATATCTCTCAATTAAATAAAAGTATCTCAAAATTTTCATTTAAGCTCCGGCACTTTAAAATTTAGATTTTTTTTTATTGGTGAATAGAGTTAAATTGGTTACAGATTAAATTTATAATTGTCAATACTTAGAAAATCACACCAAAAAAACACAAAGAACTTGGGTAAAGATTTTGACAAATAATTTTTAATTCGTGCATATGAATCGTGCGCTCTGTACGAATCAAAAACTGCTCTGTTAAAATTTACAAAGTTAGTTATTATGATTAAATCGTTGTAATGCATCCCATACTGAATATAATTAAACAGCAATACAAATCATCCATACATTTACAGTATGAATACAGTCGTGCCACATTATTATTACGGATACTATATGCGCAAATTCAAATAGAATCACGGATGTGCTTTTTGTTGTATTATTTTATCATAATCAGTATTGTAAATATTAGTATGCGCTCGTTGGATGAATATGGTACAACCTAATAATTAATCAATTTGCGGCCAATTAATTGAAATTTTGCAGAAAATTTTACGTTTTTATCAAAATGTTACGCGATTATACTCGTAATTTATTAAGAATGATTAATTTAACTCATTAAATTTATTTTTAACTTAATTTTCCCGTTAATCAATAAAATTTTATAAAATTGCTATATAAAAAATATTCATATAAGACAAGACAAAATACAGTGCATAATTACATATAATGAATAAATACAGAAAAATAATAATAAAGATGACCGACTATTGGCCGTATAAAACAAACATACGATTAACCGGACAAATCGGCAAATTAGCCGGGTAAACAATCTTCGGACAAGTCTATTTATTACGGTCTGTTCACCACCATTGACTAAACGATTGATTAATCGGGCTAAACAGCCTTTTTAGAGCACTGATGATTCATAATAATATCTTTAATGAAATTCTAAAAGTTTGATGTGGAGCATTTTTTTTCTTATTAATTTTCGTACTAGCTAGTAAATTGTATTTGTTTGTCCGGAACAAATCTATCCACTAATATAAAATTAATAAATCTACGGTTAGATTTTGTCCACTGAGATTTAAAGGTCTGGATGCATCCATTCGGCAATCACTGAATGTTCCAACCTGGCAACAGTACTTGCTCCACTTGTCTTTTATAGCAGATTAGTTTAAGAGGGAGATAGAACTCAAAAAGGGACAACTCTTTTTGAACAATTTCATATACATCCATTAAAAATCTAAAATTACATAATTCTCCTTCTAAAATTTCTAATATCACATATATTTTTCTAACTTACAAAAACTCATAAATTTATTCTATTTATTGCCTTTTTCAATTAAGGGAGTGGGGCTGATCAAATTTGATGTTTGATCAGAACCGTTCGATCCACGTCAAGATCCGTGCTCGCTTGATATGCACACTGGTTCTGATTCATTCAATCGAAATTCATTTTAAATTTATAAAATTTCAAACTAATCTTTGTTTAAAAAAATAAAAAATATACACATTGCTTGAGAAAAATATTTAATCTTCCAATGTACTAGATAAATAATTCATATTCAAATATTTTAAAAAATATACAAACAAAATTCCCTTTTTTTCTACGTAATCTCACTTTGCTGCCTCTAAAAGAACAATGGAATCATATTATGACACTTGTGTAATCTCACTTAATGTTTTTAAGTGAATCTTGTATCTATTGTGCGATACTCTTGAAATCATCACTAAAATTTAATATTGTCATTTTTAGAATACAACACAAAAGTGGCTGAATAACTATAATTTTCAATACATTCAAATAAATTCATAATCAAATGGGAGTAGAAACACACAACCGATTAAAAATTAACTGAGAATCAAAGAGCGATTACGTGCAAATATTAACCGAAACAAGATAGATGCAAGAAGGTGTTAAAGAATGAGAATCAATGGGAGTTAGATCCGTGAGGATTTGTTTAAATTAAAAGAGAGATTGACATCCTCTCCTCAGTCATCTTACAAAATAAAAAAGAGTATGCATAAGAAAATCCATCCTCTGAGGTAACAAAATATTTATATATATATGTTACCTTACGTGATCATATGAAATCTATATAGAAGAGGGGTGCAAAATGAAGAGATGTTATGATAGTTCTTTTTTTTAGTCCTCAAATTTATTAAAGAATTTTGTGTTTTCTAAAATTTAGATTTTAACAATTAGAGCCACCTGTTTTACACTTTGCATAGTTTTAAGCAGTAAAAGATACTTAAGTACATAAAGAGAAAATAATTGCATATATAAGAAAGATTACTTTGTATACAATAATTAGTGCAACTCTTAATTTATATTCAGTAATTTGACTAATGCAACACCATGACACGACACACGACACGTCACGCAGATAAAAAATAATTTATCATGTCTTATTCATTCTATTTTACATCTCATTTAATAGTTTAAGTTACGTCTTAAATTAACTTAAAAACAAAATCTTTATTTTATATGTGCATAGAAAAACTAATACAAATCAAATCTAACTGGTTTATTTTGATAATTGAGCTTTATTTTTAAACTATTGATATTTATAAAATATAGAAACACGATTATGATGATGAAAGAAAAAAAAAAACATTAAAACCTCTGGAGCAGAATAAAATAATCCGAAATAGTTGGAGCACAGTAACATAGCATAACTAATTAATTGGATCCTGTCCAACTTGTTCGGAGCAGAATCAAATTAAGAATCCATACAGTCCGTTAAAAATAGATAGGATCATAACACAATGCTAAAAATGATCATTTTGCATCGCAAATTGGTTTCATGGACTCTATTCTAGATCTTATCGGATTATATAACTAGTGCTCTTTTTTTAACCGTTAGCCGTTTGAAGTGATGCTTGATATTTTATCAATGGAGGTGACCTCCTGCTCCCTGCTCTCGCCGCGACCTATTAAACCAGCTCCGTTCGTTCCCCTCCATTTCAACTTTGTTCGTTCATCTCCAGTTTCAAGAGCCTCCTCCTCTCCCCCTCCTTCTCCTCCTCCCGTTACTTCTTCTTCTCAGGTATCAAAAGTTTCGATCTTTATTCAAGTAAGAAACTTACCACACTGCTAACTGGTAAGGTAAGGTAAATAATTGGAAATTTTGTACATACATCATTGAAAGATGTAGAGTGGATCCCACTTGTCAATGATATCAGGTTTGTAGGAGGTTTAGGCTAGCTTAGAAATGCCTTTTCCTTTCTAAAAATCTTGCTGGTTAACATATGTTTTCTAATTTTCTTCTCAGTATCAAAAGTTTCAATATCTATTCAAATTGATTTACTGGTAAGGTAAGGTAAATAACTGAAATATTTGTACAACTATCATTGAAAGATGTATAGTGGGACCCACTTGTCAGTGATATCAGGTTTGCTGGTTTAGGTTATCTAAGAAATGCTTTTATTTAAATTAGTTCACTGGTAAGGTAAACAAGTTGAAATTTAGCACAACTATCATTGAAAGATGTAGAGTGGGACCCACTTGTCAGTGATACAAGGTTTGGAGGTTTAAGGCTAGCTGAGAAATGTCTTTTCCTTTCTGAAAATCTTGCTAGTTAAGTTAACATTTGTTTTTTTTCTAATTTAATTTCCCGAGAAGGGAATGTACAGAGGTGTGAAGCCGCAAAGGGACTGGATAGGTGAATGGGCATCTGAAAATGCTGATTTTGTAAGGATATTGCCGATTCTGGTTGGTGGTGTTTCCTTGGTGGCAGTACTTCTCAACCGTGCCTTCTCTGGCATAGCACCTGTTGCTGATGCCTCTAGGTCTCTCTCTCTCTCATTCTCACTTTCACACAGTCTATGTAGGTGCCCAGGGGTGAAAATTGAGATAGAGGGGGCTAGATGAATAGGTGTCAATGTAATCTCATTTTTGCATTTTTGAGGGGGGGGCATAGTAATATTTTTTACAAATATTAAAAATTTTGAAGGGCAAAAGTGAAATTTTCAATTCATAGTTCCGCCACTGTAGGTACCTATAAATTCATGTCAAAAGCAGTATGGTACCGGATGGTCATCAGTTGGTCTGGCACACTACTGGTAAAGAGAAGAGATGGATTGGGTCAGGGTCTGACGAGTGAATTGTTCAAAAATTAAATCAACTAAAGACCCAAAAACTCGAGGGTTTAATTGGATCAGGTCAGGTTGACACAATGATTTAACGTTCTGATTCGCCAGCATATGAAGTTACGGTAAACTTGCTGCCTATAAAACCCAACCCGATAACTGTTACTCAATTATAGTATAATCTCCATTTTGAATTTAAGTTTCTTTTTCTTTCTCATTTTTTTTTTGTCTGTTCAACCTTTTGGAAAGTTCACAGTCACGTGCCGATATATTAACTCTCTCTCTGGCTGTCACCGACATCCTAACTGGCCTCATTTGGCTCTCTATTCGACCTAAATATATACCTCCAGTAAGACACTTTAAACTTGTATCCTGCTACTATTTGTAAATCTAAAGCGAGAGAAATTTCACAATTGCCCCTGAACATTTGCATCTCGGTTTTAAATTCTTTGTTTTAACAATTTTTATTGTGGCAATGTATAAGACCCGCAAGAGAACTCAAAGACAATATAAAAATAAACTAGGTTTTGAGTATTGTATATTCATATATGAAGACATTTTTAATGGATATAATTTTCGACTTTCCTATTTTATTTCATATTTATTGCTTTTATGCTGTTCCTACTTTTAGGTGGTTCCATCTGGTGTAGAATGCAACTGGATTAAACCTGGTATTTCAAGTGATGCTAGTCGTGAGTTGCTATGGTATGATATTTATGATCGGCATGGTTATTTATATTAACCAACTTTTATGATTTGTGATTTTCCTAATTGGTTTTGTTTTCCTAATTGATTCTGATTAATGAAAATATATTGGGTACATTTTTTTCTAGGTTTTGGGAATCTCTTTCAACTGCCACGTGCTGTAAATCTCTAGTTGTAGTATATGGAAATGATTGCCTTCTTCAAATTGGAGTTGCAGCTGAGTCATCCAAGGGAGATGGTGGCATAGCGGCAGTGAACGTAAATAAGTTAACCCAAGGGTCTCTTTACAAAAGTTGCATGCAATCTTCAAAACGTATGAATTATCTTTTATATAAATCCAAAAAATAAAAAAAATAGGACCACTCGAACTGATACCTATACCATTGCTGGTTGTAGTGTGATTAGCACTGTGCTGGTAAAAATGGTTGCACTGTACTAGTAAAAATGTTTGCACTGTACTTGTACAAGTGCTGGTAAAAATGGTTGCACTGTACTAGTAAAAATGTTTTAACTGTACTGGTAAAAGTGCTGACTTGGATAAAGGTGGATTTCTAATTATCGCTCACAGTTACATGTTTGTATTGCTCTTTAGTTACCAGTATTTAAGAGACTCTTTATTAATTTGTATTATTTGTTTTTTTTTTTTTCTCAGAAAGTTATCTGGCAAATTTGCCTCTGTACCCGGGGAGATCAGAGCTTCCATTTTTGCCTAACAATACACAGGTGTTTATAAGTTTATTGTTTTTCTTTGGCTGGCAATATTAAAATTATTCAAATAAAGTCGAACATAAAATGCAAGTTTTATGATACTGGTCATTTGCCAGTTACTTTGTTGGCAACTCTTCATTGTAAAATTTCATATTACATATTTTGTTTTTCTATTCAGGCTCTTATATTACAGCCAATTGGTGATAGAGGGATTGCTATTATAGGAGGAGACACTGTAAAAGGATTCACTACTACTGACCAGGTTTGTTTTCATTTCTCTTTAAAATTAATGTTTTTGAGAAGAACGAGACTATGGTACTATGCATAGTGCATATCGGTCTGTACTATGAATCAACATCTTCATTTTTAAAGTCTAAATAGTCAATCTGAACCGTTCAACTTCAACATGATTTCCCATGAAAATGTACTTGTAGATCAAATTTTACATTTTTTAGAAACTTTTTACTATTTTTCAGATTGGCAGCAAATCACTTTGTTGAAAGATCATAGACCATTCAAAAGTAGTGATTTTCTACATATCTAAAAAATAGTAAAAAAATTCTATAAAATTTAAAATTCATATTGCAGGTACATATTTATATGGAAATCATAACGGTTCAAATCGATTGCTTGAACTTTGAAAACAAAAATATTGATCCATGGTATGAACCAATCCGTGCTATGCCCTATTTATTTTTTAGTTGATTTTTTTTTATTTTTTATTTTACTGTTATAGGCATGGATATCAATGGTTGCAGAGAAGATAGATTCTACTTTGTCAAAGTTATCTGAAGCACTTGCAGAGGCTTAGTGTTGTTACAGAGATTAGGCGCCGGTCTTGATTTTCTTTCACATTTAAAAAAAAAAAATAGTTAGTTTAGATTAAAGCAATCAAACCTTTCTTCTTAATTAGAAATTTACCAACTTAACCTTGGCAGTTTGTATAATTCAATTTGTGTGTTGTGTTTTGTGTGCAGCACGCCAGCACCTGGAAGGGGAATTCTGATCCTCTGAGACAACTAAAAAAATGAGTTAAAAATTCGGACCGTCCGTTATAATTAGAGTAAAGATTTAACAGAGTTGTTTTAGCTTCATGCAGCGCACAAACCATATGCATATTTGTTTTGATTCTATAGTCCGTGTGCTGAATGAAGCCAAAACTGCTCTGTTAAAATCTTTACCATATATTAAGTACAAATCTTAAAACTATTCATTATTAAAGATGTTTTGTGATTGACGATTTTACCCTTGTCAAAATCGTCTCTAACTGGAGTCGCCCATCAAACCTGATGCTGGATCGGAGCTGTCCGATCGGCATCAAGATTCACGCCAACATGAACCGCACGGAATATAATGTCTTACGCACACATACTTGATGCATATCGGACGGCTCCAACCGGTCTCCGATGACCATCATCTAACGCAATCTAATCCATTAATCCCGCCGCTCTCCCGATTTTTTTATTAATAGGAAAATAATTAAATAAATATCGTGATTAAGGAATGTTTCTGATTTTTTGCGAAAAGGGGGAAAACCGTTATTCAAAATCACGGCCAATGGACGCTATTCAAAATCACGGCCGGATTAACACAAACCAATTAGCAGAGCGGGACCTAAACTTGGGCGTTAAATGGAATTACGGCCAGGTGGGCCGTTATTTTGGACAACGGCCAGCATGAGCCGTTATTTTAAACAACGGCGAGGGGCCGTGAATTTTCTAATGCTTTGTTCAGTTTATTTTATTCCTTGGGTTGTAATTGATTAAGCTTGCGTTAGTTTTAAGACTTTGATCAATTGTAGCACATTTGTTTGTACTAAATTTGGTCAAACATGGAAAAGAGTTTTGTCGTTACATTAGATGGGTTAATTTCATTTTATCTTTTATGGATTATTATTGTGAAGGTTTTTTCTCTCAATTTTACTTCTAATGTATTTCATATATTTATCAACAAATTCAACTTCCATTCCTGCCCGCTGTATTCACGGCCCCTGGCCGTTGTTTAAAATAACGGCCCACCTAGCCGTAATTCCATTTAACGGCCCAAGTTTAGGTCCCGCTCCGCTAATTGGTTTGTGTTAATCCGGCCGTGATTTTGAATAGCGTCCATTGGCCGTGATTTTGGATAACGGTTTTCTCTTTTTTGCAAAAAATCGGAAACATTCCTTAATCACGATATTTATTTAATTATTTTCTTATTAATAAAAAAATCGGGCCGCTCTCTCTCCGTCAATTGTCTTTCTTTTCTGGTAAAGCTTTTAACAGAGTAATTTTTGTTTCATGCAGCCCACGGTATATAGAATTAAGACAGTGACGCATAAGGTTCGTCCGCTGCATGAAGCCAAAGAATGTCTATTAGAATCTTTACCCCTTTCTTTCCGATTTTTTTATTAATCGAAATAAAATAAAAAAAATATCGAAAAAGGGGTTAGATGCTGAGTTTTTTCGAAAACTAATAAGGACGTTAAATTTTTTAGCGTCCCTACGGACGTTAATTAAATTAACGTCCGTGCTAATCACAATCCCAACTAATCTAAACTCTGAAAAAAAAAAAAAAAAAATTTTCAGGGACGTTGAATTTTTCAACGTCCGTGAACAGTAAAAACATCCGTGAACAGTAAAAAAATTTAGGAAAAAAAAAATATGTTTGATTTTGGTTAAATAAAAAAAACTTAGAAAAATTATATTTCAACTATAAAAAACAATAATTTATTTTTCAACTAAAAAACAATAATTTAGTTTAGTAATATTTTTAAAAATAAAATTTATATTTAAAATTTAACATTATAGATCCGATTTATATTTTAGATATTATGTCTATCAATATAATGAGATTTGATTTATGGTTAGCTAAATCAAATGACTTGAGAACTACACTAACTATTGATTAATAATGGAGTTCTCAAGTCATTTGATTTAGCTAACCATAAATCAAATCTCATTATATTGATAGACATAATATCTAAAATATAAATCGGATCTATAATGTTAAATTTTAAATATAAATTTTATTTTTAAAAATATTACTAAACTAAATTATTGTTTTTTAGTTGAAAAATAAATTATTGTTTTTTATAGTTGAAATATAATTTTTCTAAGTTTTTTTTATTTAACCAAAATCAAAAATAATTTTTTTTTTCCTAAATTTTTTTACTGTTCACGGATGTTTTTACTGTTCACGTACTGTTCACGGACGTTGAAAAACTCAACGTCCCTGAAATTTTTTTTTTTTTTTTTTTAGAGTTTAGATTAGTTGGGATTGTGATTAGCACGGACGTTAATTTAATTAACGTCCGTAGGGACGCTAAAAAATTTAACGTCCTTATTAGTTTTCGAAAAAACTCAGCATCTAACCCCTTTTTCGATATTTTTTTTATTTTATTTCGATTAATAAAAAAATCGGCCTTTCTTTTCCCCATAAAGAAAAAAGAACCCAAAACGGCAAAACCCAGAACCCTTTCTTACTCACTCACGCGCTGTGCACACTACCCCCAAAAAAACCCAAAACCATCAATCATGCTCTCCTCCTCCTCCTCCGCCGCTGCCGCCACCAGCACTGGCGTCGGCACCAAGCGCAAACTCCCTTCTCCTCCCTCCCAGTCACCTCCCCTCAAAAAGAAAAAGCTCAAACCCCTCCCATCCTCCCGCCTCTCTCACCTTCTCTCCCTCCTCTCCTCTTCCCTCTCTCTCTCTCGCCGCTTCCTCTCCTCTCTTGACCCTTCCTTCCCCCCTCCTCTCTCTCTCCCCCTCGACTCCTCTCTCCTCTCCGCTTCCCTCTCTCTCTCCCGTCTCCTCTCTCTCCTCCCTCTCCCTCTCCTCTCCGTCTCCCTCGCCTCCCTTTCCCCTCCTCCCCCCTTCCCTTCCTCCTGGTTCCTCCGCCTCTTATCCTCCTCTTCCCCCTCTGCCTTCCCTCTCTCCTTCCACCTCTCCCGTCCTGCCTTCTACTCCCTCCTTCAATCCCTCCACCTCCCCTTCTCTACCCTTCCACCTGAGCACAGGCTCGGCATTGCTCTATTTCGCCTCGCTCATGCTGTTCCTTTTCACACCATTGCTCGCCGCTTTGGCCTCTCGTCACCGTCCCTCGCTTGCCAGGCCTTCTACGAAGTGTGCCATGCTGTCACTACTCATCTCTGCCACCTCTTCGGTTTCACCTCCGATATCCCTCTTCTCACACAAGGGTTTCACCATCTCTCCCTTCCCAACTGTTGTGGCATTCTCGGTTACACTCGATTCCCCATAAAGCACCAATCTTTAGGAGGCTCTCTGATTGCACAAGCCCTAGTTGATTCAAACGGGAGATTTATCGATCTCTCTGTTGGGTGGCACGGGTCAATGAAACCGGTTCAGATCCTTACTCAAACCAACTTGTACCAGACTCAGCTTGTAACCCTGCCCCGGTACGTGTTAGGCAGTTCGTGTTGCCCCCTTCTTCCATGGCTAATCACACCTTATAAAATCGGGCCTGAGTCTCCTTCAGGTCATGTTGTATTCAATCGGGTGCATGCGTGCGGCATGGAGATGGTTAACAAAGCTTTTGGGCTGGTAAAAGACAGGTGGCGCTTGCTCGGTCAAAGTTGGAAGGAGGGACAAGCTGAGGCCTTGCCTTATGTAGTGGTTGCGGGTTGCTTGCTTCACAATTTCTTGGAGAATTGTGGTGAACCAGTACCAGAGAAGGTGTTGCTCAGTACAGAGCCCGTTCCAGAACCTTTACCGGGCTTTGCAGATTTTGAAGGGGAAGGAGATGAAGCCGGTGTGAGAATGCGGGATGCATTAGCTTCTCACTTGATAATGACTAGACCTCAGTAGCGAGCAACTCAGATAGGGTTTAATGAATCTCAGGTAGTTTGCATACACCATTGAAAATACTTGGTTGTTTTGCAGTTACCCCCTCAAAATTTTGTTTCTAGAAGTGTATTATGTTAAATTATGAGGGTGAATATGGAAGAGATGTTATTGGGTAAATGCTGTGGTTTGTTGGTACCAAATTTTGACCCTTTTGTACATATGACCACTTGTTTGTGTACTTTGAAATGTGTTTATCTATGGATAGTTTATCAATTATATATATTTATATGCTTATGGGTCTTTTGATTTTTCACATGAATCCTGGATTTTATTCTATTGATAGTATTGAAATAATCTTCTTTCTAATCTTCTTTCTAGCTTGTCATTATATTAAGGAACTAGGATTGCTTTGCCGTAAGGTGCTCACATGTACCAGTAACATGCCTAACCAGTACAATACTGTAAAAAAATTGAATGCTAGATGAAAGAGGCACTATTAATTGATACAGAGGAAAGAAGATTAAATGTTGTGTCATTTGTTTTTGAGTCAGAGGATTCGGAGTCTCTAAATAAAATTTGGATTATTTAGAGAAAGAGCGTGCAGAATTTTGTATCATTTGTATAATTGTATTGTTTACTTGCACATTTATAAATAATAAGAATAAAACAGTACATTATACAAAACTGGAAGCATAGTTAATTATAAGACTTGTGGTTACTTGGCAGTTATGTTGTGATAAAATCAACCATTCAAGTGACATGTTGTGCTGTGACTAAATCATGACATGTTGTGCTGTGACTAAATCACGTGAGATGGCCATGACACATAAACAGTCACGTACATACGTTACATGTGATATTACTGGTCATGTTTATTTAATTTTTTAAATTTAAGTTAGTTTACTGAAAACAAATTCAGTAAACAAAGCACGGTACGGTACCCAAATTGTTTGATCACGGTAGGGGTGCAAACAGATCGGATAGTGGTAAAATCATATCCGTATCTGTTTTAATTTTTCGGATACGGATACAGATCAGATATTAGACTAATACGGATATGAATATCCGCTTTTTATAATAGTGAATAACATAAAATTTTTCATAATATATATTAAACTATATATTATATATTTATGATTCAGATACGGATAATTAAAATTTAAACTTATATTCTGCACGGATATTCGGATACGGTTGGATAATATCCTACCCGTTTGCATCACTAGATCACGGTCGTGATCACGGCACGATCCTATCCGACATGATTATAAGTGGATCACGCTTAATCAAGACCGTGTAGATTTATTTGAGCGATGATTAAACATATTTGATAAAAATAAATAATTAAGCGGATTGAAGCGATGACTACAGGGCAAAATTTAAAGCGACATGACAATTTTACTGAGATTCTTGAAATCTTTATTCAAAAAAAAGAAAAAAAGAATAAAAGAGATTCTTGAAATCTTTTTCAGTTATAAAACTACTCCCTATTTAACTCGCTTCATATCAAATTATAGCAAATCGTTCACACTTGCTCTATCTCAGAATTCAAATTCTTCCTATTCTCTCTCTTTGTTATCTCTGTTCGTCGTCTCAGTGGTACAAGAAATGGAGACTGGAGGAGGAGAGAGCACTTCCAATAGTTCCTCCACAAGAGGAATCGGGGAACAAGAAACCACAAGAAATGAGATTATCGTTGCAATCGATCCCGACTCACTGCACTGCTCCATTTGCACCAATCCCTTATGCCCTCCACTTTATCAGGTTTATTTTCAATCTTATTCTCTGGAAATTTAACTGATAACTGCCTTCTAACATTTGATGATTTTCACAAGCATAATTGATAAGCAATGATTGTGGTTGAAATTTTTAATTCAATTTGGTACAACTTCAAGTTTCTTTTTATTTTTACCTTATATTGCAAATGCAAAAAACTGAACAAATTCATGTACTTTTGGTAGTGCATCTACGGTGATCATATAGCCTGTTTCACCTGCTGGGAAAAAGTACAGTACAAGTGTCCCACCTGCCATAAACCGATTGGGCCCCAAAACATCGCACTTGAGAAGATCTTGGCATCAATACAACTCCTTTGCCCTAACACCATTTACGGTTGCCACCGGTCTTTTTCATACTCACAGATGCAATTACACCAAGAAATGTGCGAGTTTGGCCCGTCTTTATGCCCAATTCCAGGATGTGCTTACAAGGCCTTTTCAGGTGCACATTTTTGCTGGTCAATACTTTTTTTGTTCTGGTATTGTAGAATGGCTGTTTGTACTGCATGGCTGTACTGTTCTTGATTGGAACTTAAAACTGCATGTAGTACAGCTTACTAAAATAATTTGTCTTATGGAAAATCTTGATTTCTCAATTTTGTTTGCAAAATCAAAGCTTATTGTGGTTTTCCTTCATTTGTTTATGCACAGTTAATGTTGTAGGAAAATGGCGGGCACATTTTCTGAAAGAACACTGGAACTCGGACCCTCACTACAGTGAGGTCGGCAGTCACTACAATTATGGTGAATACCGCAGTATAAGACTTGATGAAGAGGTTTTTTTTTATACCTTACTTGGACCTGGTAAAGATGTGCTTCTCCTTGTGAAGGAACCCATTCACAATGTTGGGGATTCTATATCTTTATATTACATTGATCTGGACGATCTAGGCGATTATGATTTCTCATATGAACTTGAGGTGGGGGGTAGACTTTATACTACAAACAAGCTGCGATTGGAGTCACAAGTCCGTTCCATCACGGAGTGGAAGATAGGGAAAGTGCGTGGTTCTTCCCTTCTGGTGCCACTAGGATTTACATCCTCGCGAAATATAAAGGTCCGTGTTTTAATAAATAAAGAGTTGGATGAAGAGTCAGACACAATCTCGTCAGAACGACGAGAAGAGGACGAGGAAGAGGAGAAAGGGGAAGACGAAGAGGAAAAGGAAGAGGAAGAGGAAGAAGAAGATAAAGAGACTCCAGCTAAGAAGTTGGATGAAGAGTTGGACACAATCTCATCAGAACGACCAGAAGGGGAAGAGGAGGAAGGGGAAGATAAAGAGCCTCTTGCTAAGAAGTTGGATGAAGAGTCGGACCCAATCTCGTCAGAACGATCACAAGAGGAAGTGGAGGAAGGGGAAGATGAAGAGGAAAAGAAAGAGAAAGAAGAAGATAAAGAGCCTCCAGCTAAGAAGTTGGATGAAGAGTCGGACACAATCTCGTCAGAACAACCAGAAGAGGAAGAAGATGTAAATGCCAAGAAGGGGAAGGAGAGCAAGGAGGTGAAGGTTCAGGAGGAGAAAGAAGGGAAGAAGAAGGGTAAGAAAGAGGAGGGAGCTGCCAAACCCAAAAACAAAGAGAAGAAAGAGGCAAAAGCATCTACTTCTAATGCTACCAAGGAGAATAAGAAACCAGCTGCTAAAAAACAAGGTAATTTTGTTTCTATTTTATTATTTAGATACGATACAATGCTCTACCTTTGTTCTTTCTGTTTCTTCGTGGTTGGTTATTAAATTTGTTGTTTTCTTTATCAGATTAACTGTGGACCTGACTGCTATATACTGATACTGCACACGAGGCATTAAATTTGTTGTTTTCTTTATCAGATTTATTGCATTGAGTGTTCTTTGAGGTCAGGCTTGCCTTTTTTTATTTTTTAATAATCCAATCTATTTTTGTAGGAAAAGAGAAGGTGAGTGGAGAAGTTAAGGGCCCTACTAAAGAGGAGTTGCATGCTGTTATCAGCGAATTGGTTTTGGAAGTTGACTTGAATACGGTATTGATATAAAAAAATACTATTGTTCTTCTTTTGAATATCTGATCAATGGTTCTTAAGATGGGAACTATCTTGAACAGCCTCTGTGGATATTGATCAATGGTTCTTTTGTTCTTTACATTAATCTATACCTTTTCTTTTAATCCTTTACAGGCTACTCTGGCTGATATTATTCGGCAATTAGGTACATAATTTGTTTGATATCCTTTTACTAAATGATACAAATTATAATCCTGACATATTGAGTAATTTGCACGACCGGTCATTGTCACAAATTTTGTAGTTTTCAGCAGTTCAGTTATCAGAACATGTTTGGATGTGAACACCGGTACATTTGAATTGCTGAATGTGAATGCATTTATATCATCAACATGGTTGGATTATATGTTAACTAATAAGTATTACATCCACTAAAAAAAAGCTATAATAGCAAATTATGTGTATCTTTGGCGTATAGACACCGATGTATCAATTTTCATGCAATTTGAATATCATTTGATAAGGTGGTTGAATCCTAGACCATTTTATTTGCCAATGGCCACTGGAATTGGCATTTATAATGGGATAATGTACTTGTCCATATGTTCTTTATCTTGGCAGCTTGTTTTAATTATACACATATTTCACTTGTTGTTGACACAATATCCTGCAGTTCTATTAATCTCAACAAAAGAAATTATTTTAGTAGATAAAGTTCTTGGTTTAAGAATAATTGTTACTTTGGTGAGGAATTGGTGACAATAATAGTGTGTGAAATTTTATGTTTCTTGTAAATACTTGCCTTTGTAGGGGCACAATTTAAAGTAGACTTGATGGATAGAGAGGCAGAGGTGAAGCACATTATAGAAGATGTGGTAAACAGCATGTCTGAGGAGGAAGATGAACCCAAAGAAAACCCCAAAGAAAAATAGGGTTTTGCAGTAGACCATATATTTTGAATATGAACATTGTTAGTGTAAATTTCTCGAGGATGCTTAGCTATATTGTTATGTTCTTCGAAGACATAGTGAGCTAATAGTTGTAAAATGGTTGTAGAATAACAATCTTCTCATTTTTCTCTTTTAAGTTTATGTAGGTTTTCAATGTAGGCAGTAATGAACATGGAATGTGGTTCTGCTGGTATTATTTTTATCTGATGTTTTAGGTTCAGAATGGTAGACTGTTTGTTGTTGAACTGAATTTTGGGGTTTAACTGTTGATTGTACATTAGGAATTGAGAAATCCATTTTCATATGTGAACTCTCTGATAAAGGCATTTCGGGTTATTTTGAGAAAATTGAAAAGGATCCGGAACATATGCTTTGTTACAAGGAATATTTTTTGTGGGGGGTAGCTGGAAATAATGGAATTTTAACGCGGTAGAGGCACAAATGAAATGTTTCATTACTTATGAGTTTTATTCTTTCAGACCAAATTTGATTAGAGGACTGTCTGAAACCAATTGGACTAGACGTGCTTTTTTTTGTCCTTTTTTTTCTGGAGAATAGAACCTGGTACCAGATCGGTTCGGATACCGAGTGGGGATTGAAACCACGTGGTTCGAGCAAGTGGGCAGTGAAATAAAAGATGCATCACAGTTTCATTCTGCTGGCAGCATAATGGACAGAAAGGGTTAATGTGATGCCGGTACAGATGCACTCTGTGAGGTTGCAAGCAACTGGTACCCTTTTTTTAGAGTAAAAATTCCATCCTAGGCATAAGTGAAAACCAATTTATCAGTTACATTCGGGTGTAAATTATGGTACCGAAAATCATGAGCAATATTCTGAGCATGGCTGGCACCTAATAGGTTTTCAATTTTATTCACATCAAAGCTGGTTTGGGAAGTGGTAAACAGTGTATTCATATAAATGCTCCTGTGTCATCTCAGTCCAGCCTGAGAACCAAGGGGAATCAAATACCGGGTACGTCTGTCCATTACCGACGAGCCATTTGACATGGGGCTCCAACTGTGCTCTCTGTGCAAGAATACTTGTCTATAACCTGGTACAGTTTGTGGTTTTCATTGGGCATATGTCAGTTCTTACACAGTTAGTTCCAACAGGGCAGATCACCAAAAAGCAAAACAAATGGAGAAACCTCTGTTTTATTTGATAACATTTATCCAAAACTAAATCCATCAAAATTATTCTTCAGGAAGAAAATTAGTTGCCTAATAATTGCAACAAGCAAAAGATCTGACAAATCCCATCTCTCTCAAGACATACATAAACAAGCTAAGATATATCACATGACTAGCTCGCAACCTTCTCAAGAGCAATTGATCTGAGACCCGTCAGAGAGGTGGAGCGTGCAGCCTTTGGACCCGCTTGTCAGACAGCAATTGCAGCTCGCCGTCAGATGCTCATTGCCAGAAGAAGGGCAAGTCATGTAGTCGACTTGTAGACAGTACAGCGGGCACGCAACAACTTTTGCATTGCTGCTCATTTCTCCTATGAAGAGCAAACCTGATTTCATTCATTTATATGCAAGCTTTGAGGAACAAATGATATGTACATGTAAATAACTTTGCTTTTTTAATACAAATTTAAAAAATGAAAGGTAAATAATATATAATTTGAGAGAAATTAATTAAAAATGTACCAGACAGTAGGAGAATAACAGCCATGGAGAGCCTTGTGTAAGCCATAATTAAGCTTTTCTTACTGGTTTTTTTTCTTTTTTTTCTTTTCTTTTAATTAACTTTACTTCTGGAGATGCACTTACACACACATATATATATCAAGTTCGCAGTAAAGTTTGACCCAAACAGGGACGCTGATACCGAACTTGACTGTTGACTTGTGACTTTTGACTAATTAATAGAGCATATCAAGTGAAATCCTAAGGTAGGTAATTAAAGCAATATTGATAGTCATGCATGTCACTACCTTAGTGTAAACACATCTTGAATTCTTGATTCATGCATGCAGACAAGTTTCAAAACCGTTTTTTTCAAGGCTAAGATCTACGGAAGAAAATAAGAGGTTGGCTAATATCAATTCTAAAATTATGGTGTAACTAATTGGTTTTTCGATTTTTAATGTTCAAACGATCGATCCAAACTGTTAGATGTAATCTCTATATTAACATTTGCTTTGATATCTAAGTTTACATTTTTTAGAATTTTTTTACTATTTATTAAGTCAGTTTTAGAATCATTGATTTTAACAAATAGCGAAACATTTCTAAATCACTAAAAATAATGATTTTCAAACTGGCTTAGTAAATAGTAAAAAATTTAAAAAAAATGTAAAATTTGGTCTCCAAGCACATTTTAATATAGATTGAATGTTAAACAGTTTGAATCAACTGTTTGTACTTTGAAAATGTAAAAATCGAAACGTTTGTTCCACAGCTTAGGAACAAACGTTTTGATATTAACCAACTTCAGAAAATAATTAACATATATAGCTTGAAGTAATTTGAAAGGTGCACTCCCTGTTTAAAATAGGTACAAGCCTATATAAATCAATTACGTCTTAAGCACGCAATTTTACATCCATGTAAAACAATTTACATAGATCTTAGCTGCATGTGCAGGTGAGAAAGTCAAAACATTGTCAAGGATAAAAACAATTTATTCTTATTTGGATATTTAATTCTTGAGAGCAACCTCCATGACTTTATCACCATTAAAAAATGTTTAATTGTGCACCAACGCCACTACTATAGAGTATAGAATACACCATTATGCTAAGGGAGCAGTTTGGATCCGATGAGTTTCATAACTGTCTAATTTGATTTAAAATTGGTGCACACATATATTAAAGCGAAGTGCACAATATTAAAGCCACACACACAGATCTTAAAGTGAATCAGACAGTTATAAAACTCATCAGATCCAATTTGAGTCCAACAGACATCGGGCCCAAGCTGCTTCCTTATGCTAATGACACACGGATCCTCAACTGTGCGCAATCGCAGAAGGTGCGACGCATGATTCTAGTCAGGACGGATCATAGTTGAAGCTGAGTGTGCTAAACCACCCCAAATTTTCAAAATTTTATTACTAAGCAGCTAGAATATAACAAATTTAAAGGGGCTTCATTTTATTGGGACGCTTCCATTTCTGTGTTTGCTCAGTGAAAAGAAACGAATTCTTTCCAATTTGAATAGTTCATATCCATAAAGAAAAAAAAGAATGCCCGGTCCAATAAAAAGATAAAAGACAATCCCTAATTAATCTGGCAAGTTGATTTCATTTTTCAAATAATGTTTTAATTCATAGTAACATTCAGGTTTAAAATGAGTAATTAAACTTGGTAAATGTCCCAACTAATTATGATGACTTCCACTTGTAAAATTGTGAATAATCTTCCTAGTGTTGTGACTAAAAATGATAAAAGATACCATTATTTGAAATTAATTATTTTTTCTTTACTTTATAGGGGAGGGGACTGCTGTGGGCCCAACAAGCACAAATGGAAATACCAAATTTGCTTAAATGTTTAAACAATGACAGTGTAATTATTGGGCCACCTTAAAAAAGACATTTCAAGCCCAATGCATGATCATATCTTGGTTTTCTTATTTATCCTTCTGGGCTTCAGCCATTAAATGACCAAGACCCTTTTGTCTAGCTATGGTCTATGGAATTAAATATCATTCAAACTTCATGCTCATACATCCGAAATTTTTATTAATATTTAAAATTAATAAATAATTTACAAATTTACATCTTAATATGCTGGATTTTAAAAAAAGTCAAAACCGGAGATTAAATTCCGGGTTTCATACAAATTTTTTGCAAAAAAAAAAAATTCCGGTTTGCCGAACTGGCAATTAAATTCCGAGTTCTAAGTTTTTTTTAAATAAATAGAAATGTTTATAATTTATTTATTTTTTGTATTAAAATATTAGATATATTTTATATATATTTTAAAAAATATATGAAATACTATATAATTTGATTTATTTGGTAGACAATAACAAATAACATGGATCAATTTTTGTCAGACCAGATTTTTGCAGAAAAATATTTTTTTGTGTTATTGGAAACCAATAAAAATGTTTTAAATCTGAGTTATTAATCCAGTTCAAAAGTTACTTTTAGATAAATACAGAAAATATTTGGATTTTTATATTTTTTACTCCATGGCACTATATTTCTATTTTGAAAATCCAAACAACCGATCCGAACCGCTCAACATGATCTCCATATTGAAATATGCTTGGAGACCAAATTTTATATTTTTTTTTACTATTTATTAAGTCACTTTGAAAATTGCTGATCCAATGGTCCAGAAATTTTTACTTTTTTTTACTGTTTACAGTGGGTTAGGGATTTTCAAAGTGGCTTAATAAATAGTAAAAAAATTCAAAAAAATATAAAATTTGGTCTCCAAGCACATTTCAATATGGAGAACATGTTGAGTGTTCGGATCAGCTATTTGAACTTTGAAAATGAATATATAGCCTGGAGTACAAACATGTTTTACTCCATGAAGCACCTTAGTCAACCTCTCATCTCTCTCTCTGTATATATATATATATATATATATCCGTATAAAATAATGTAATACTTAGGACACTTATAGTTCTTTATAAAGATGCGTATATTCGAATCCGAATTATTAATTTCTAATTGTGATTTGTGAATTTTGAATTCTTAATTTTTTTTTATTCTTTTGTTGAACTACTCTCATAGGTTTTTTTTTTTGGTGAAACACTCCATCATTTAATAAGTTCATTAAAAAAAATCTGTAGAACCAAACGAGGGTATTATTGTTGCTTCACGGTAATAATTTTTATTTATTAAAAATGTTATTAAATAATAAAGTAAAAATCAGAAAGAGTGCTCGATGGCATAGACGGATTTGAAAATAGAAACATAAATCTTTATTAAATTTCCCTTAAATGTTAGGAATAGTAATTCGATCTCTTATTTATAGAAAATTAAAAAGTCTAGTAATAACAAATAACATAAAATAGTAACAATCCTTAAATGTTTTTTTTTTTTTCTATTTGTACCATCATGAGATAATTTCACTTACTGATCAGAATTCGTATATTTTATAAGTTTACAAAGAAAATAATAGAGACATTATAAAAAAAATCGGGTAAAAAAACTCTGTAGGTTCCCTATTAGAAGAGAAAGAGATCCAAAATAATCAAATAAATGAAATTATAAATTAATTTTGCAAATGGTAAATTTTGTTTTGAATTTGATAGTTTAAATATGTTAGGTGTGTTATTCGTATAATAATTATAAAGATAGATCTATTGATTTTCTCTGATATTATATTCTCAAAATTAATAAACTCATTTAAATATTTTAATTTAATTACTAAATCTATGTTTTATCAATTCTCTTAGTAAAATATAAAGACATGCTTATTTGTTGAGAAGTTTTTATTCGTTTTCTATATATATACAATAAATCATAATTAAAATTATTTATATAGTTTATAAGTTATTTAAAACAAGATATGTATGATTGATCATGCAAAACACCTTTTCTCTCTTCTTCTTCTCATCCAAGACACTTGTTGCAATTTTTTTTTAATAAAAACTAACGTGTTATCAAATTTTTACTAGTTATTTAAAAACGCTAAAAAAAATTCGGGCGGAAAAATTATCAAACTGAGAATAATGTTATATTTATTATATTATTACATTAACAATTGAGATTGTCGGACTCGTGTTGAGATTTGTGCTTATGTTGGATGTAATGAACGATTTATAATTTTAGTTTTCACATATTCTTATCATATATCGAACGGTCAAAATTAGATACCCATCAAATCTCTAACTAATTTAGTAATATGTAGTATTTTTAAGTATGTAATGCAAATTTCAAACTGTTACAAAACCAGTTTTCAAAATATTAATATTCATTCGTGATTTAAGTGCCCAATGAATTCGATTATTGACAACAAGTCTAATGTTAAAGATGAAACTAGAAAATTTAGATAAAAGAATCTGAAATGTAAAATATAAAGATCTTTAATGTGTAGTAGATGAAATTTGGCTCGTCTTTAATTGACAATCACAATGTGTAATTCTAACTACTAGACTATAAATATACATGCGATATTTTATGAGAGGGACTGGTATATATAAATAAAATTTGAAGAATTATTATTAAATTTTCAATATAAATTTAAAAAAAAATTATATAAAGGACTAATAAGCATCTCTTTGGTTGCATTAAGTTCCGTCATGGTCCAATGCCACAGAGAAGATGAAAATGAAATGGCATTACAGAACAATCGTCTTTGGAACGTTTATTTTCTGAATCTAATAGTGATGGACCTGACCCTGCATTATTAATGTTTTATAGGGGTTATTTGAATATAACAGTTTTTCGGAAGTTATTGTTTGTACAAATTATTCACTCGATAGTATTCACGAGGTTCTTTATTATTTGTGCATTTTTAAGAGAAAATATTTCTATATCCACTCTCTTGTTTTCAGTTTGTACCCATACCTTATCCAAACTGAGTTAACAGTCATTAATAGCGGCGGTCCCACTAATTAATGATTAGCGCGTCTGCTTATACAAGATACCATTCACGCCTTTACTCTCTTTTCCGAGTTTCATTTCAAATTTCCGCGATTTCAAAAAATCTACGTGGCAATTTCTTTCTCTCCATTTCCGATTGCTTTTCATTTTCGCGCGAGAGAATCCGCAAAGAATCCGCTAGCAATTTCCTTCCATTTATTCAGCGATTATCTACCAATTTCCTTCCATTTACTGGAGTTGCTGGCAATTATCTATCGATCTCCTTCCATTTACTGGAGTTACGGAGCGATTTATTACCATTTTAGACGGAACGATCTTATTCTCATGATTTGCTGGCAATGTGCTGCCCATATCATTCAATCGGAGGTTTAACCGAAGTTCAGCGAATTTAGTAAGTTACTAATTCATAATCTCGCTTTTGTTCGATCTTCTTTTCTGAATTTTTGCATTAGTTCATCGCTCATTGTATGAAATTAGATTTGAATTTTCATTTTCATTTTCAAAGAATTTTTGGTATAAATTGTCATTCAAAATTAAGATCAGGGTCCAGATGTAGATTCAGTGAGTATTTTACATAATTTTGATATCAGTTCTAGTATATATGCCTTTAATTTAGATCTCGCTGGTGTTATGTTTATTTTGCAGTATATAGCTTAGATAGTTACATGATATATGTACTATGTTACAGGATTGTATTCGTTATGAACGTTTTTTAAATTGAATTTTGATTTGAATTTCTATTTTGTTTTGTGAGACGATATTCATCATTTTTTTTCCGTTCGGATTAAAGATCAACAACGAAATCTAAATTCTATGAGTTACTTACAGATTTAATTTTATTTGCTAATCTAAATTATGTGAGAAATTGTATATCCAGTTGTGTAGCTTATTTTTACAGTATATAAATGAGATTATTACAACATATGCGGGTGATGTCTCTCTACTTTGCCTAGTTTGCGACTCCAATTTACACCAAAACTTGTGCCTTAAAGCCTAAAAATGTGGACTTTTCATTTAAATATCATTAGAATGTGGTACAGCTATGTTTTGTTTCTTATTTTGCAGGAAATGGGCGAAATTCTGGATCTGACACCTCTCCATACGGTCTGTATAGGTTTATATACGGTCCGTACAAGATCAGCCCAACCACACAGAAGGTTCCACAATAGAGGCAGCGATTCTCCAAGACAAAGCACGGGTATACGGTCCGTATAGGATTCTGTACGGACCGTACAAGCTATTTCGGAAATCCAGGCGCTGGAATTGGAAACAGAGACAGTTGGGGAGGCCGAAAAGGAAAGCTATTATTTCGCGATTTCGGGCATTAAGGCAGATATTCCAAATCTGAGAGGGCATCCATTCTCAATCTAACTCACTCTTGGTGCTTGAGAGACAAGGAAGAACTTGGAGAAGAAGAAGAGAAGTTCTTACAATAGATCTTCACTATTTTTTATAGTTTTACTATGAACTCTTTTATTACTATTGTTTTGTGCTGTTTTATGAATATGCTTGGCTAAACTTTCAGTTTCTAGTGTTAAGATGTAGTTGACGTTTAGTTTTGCTTGCATGTTACTTGGATTATGTGTTGAATATTGTGTTTTTACCTTGTTGAGTAGTAATTCGATTGCTTTATTTGTGCTTGCTTGAATTTTTAGTCATCCCGTTAGATGAATGCGCACATCTAATTGCTAGGAGCCAAGTCTATGATATTTAATCCAACCGAATAAAGTATATGAAGTAGGTTTGTGACCCAAAAGTTGAAACCAATGAGTACCCGAAAGGCGAAACTTTTCTTGAGACGAAAGTCCTTGGATACTTATAGTAAACCGACAAGTAATTTAGATAAATTAGGCCAAAAAGCGAAAGTTGAGGTTTAACGCATCTAAGATGGGAGTAGTTGAGTCCGGGTAATCGAGTTCTAAGCCAAAATTGCGACAGCTGAGGTTAGGAATTTAAATCTGGTCGATAGAAACCCTAGACATAGTATCAACACAGAAATAGTAACTGCAGCATTAACCCGGTGGGCTATACGGACTGTATAGGATTCTATACGGGCCGTATCCCTCGGGGCTAAACAAAATTGAAATCTGAAATCCTGGAAACCCTTTTTATAATTTGAAAACAAACTTTAAATTCCCTTTTTACTGCTTTAATCATTGTTTTAATCAAGTAGTTGAATAGAAACAAACCACCAATCAACTTTTCTCACTTCTAGGATATTTAGTAATTTTCAGTAGAGTCTGGTTATTTTTTTACCGTTCCTGTGGATACGATACCCTTCTATACCCAACTTCAGTTGTACGCTTGCAACAGATTTTAGGTGTTCTAGGTATTTAAAAGCCTACACGCTTTCGAGCGAACAGCGAACTTTGTTACAATATTTCTCAGTAATGCGTATTTGTTGAATTACATAATTAGATATATAAATGTAAATAGTTATAGGATATATTTAGGATTTTTACATTATATATGAATTATTTGACATGATTGTTATGTTGTTACATTATATATTTAGGATTTTTTTAAATTTTACAGTATTGGTTTACATTTGTTACAGTATTTATTTACATATATTACAATATTGGTTAAGTTTTGTTACATTATTAGTTGACATTTGTTACAGTATTGGTTTGCATTTATTATAATATTTGTTATTGATATTGACATGTTTTGATACAATAAACATTATTGGTTTACATTTGTTACAGTATTAGTTTGTATTTGTTACAGTATTAATTTGCATTTGTTAAAGTATTGGTTTGTATTTGTTACAGTATTGGTTTACATTTGTTACAATATTGGTTTACATTTGTTTATTTTTAGATCACAATCATAAACTCACTCTAGGATCATTTTTCTAATCCCTACTTATAGATATATTCCAAAGAGATTTAAAGATATGTTGGAATATAATTCCGATCAAGGTTTGTATACAACAGATAACATTGAACTTGTTTTAAAAATAGCTGGTGGTTACTTTAAGGGGACGTTTACCCGAAAGAATGCCCGAAACTACATCGATAAATACAAGAGGTGTAAATTGGGGGCTCTTGGTGGTGATGATGCTTCATTACTCGTTGATTATTTTGATAAGAAGCAAAAGTGTGATGCAAACTTTTGGTATGCCTACAAGCATACAAATATTTGTCGTGTATGGAATATTTTCCGTGCTGATAGACGAGGTCGTGATGCTTACAAATATTTTCATGATGTGGTTGTTATGGATGCCACATACCTTACAAATATGTATTATTTTTGTTTCAGATTTTTTTTCTACAGTTATCATTATTGCAGTATTCTATTAAGATTTTACAGTATTAAGTTATGTAATATACAGTATTGTGGTAAGTGAAATGTTATGATTTTTAGGTATGATATGACACCTATTCTTTTTGTTGGTGTGAACCATCACTGGCAACCAGTTATTTTTGTTTGTGCACTGCTTGGAAAAGAGACTGAGGAGGATTATACCTGGTTCTTGGAAAAGTTTTTAGCTTTTATGAACAGTGTCAAATTCGGTGGTATTTTGACAAATCAGTGCCCAATCATTGAGAAAGGCGTCAGGTATGTTTATTTTTTATATAACAGATTATTTTTCTGTTTTATCAATTTTTTTTGTTTGAAGTTAACTTGTTTGTAAATACAGTTATTATTATTATTATATAGTAGATAGATTAATTTATTGATTTTCTCTGACATTTATTTTAAAAATTTATAAATTCGTATAATTTTTTTAATATATTTACAAAAACTATTTTTTGTCAATTTTCTTAGTAAATTATAAGTTATGCTTAATTGTTGAGAAGTTTTTACTTTTTTTTTTCTATATACAATAAACCATAAACCATAGTTAACATTATTTATATAATTCATAAGGTAGTTAAAACAAGACATGCATGATTGATCGTGCGAAACACCTATGTTCTCTTCTGTTTGTATGTACATTCAAGTCTCTGAGATACTTATTGCAAAGTCAATTTTTACTAAAAACAAGAAATTATCGAAATTTTTACTAGTCATTTAAAAATGCTAAAAGCATCGGGCCAAAAATTATGGAACTGAGAAGAATGTTATCTTTGTTGATGTCCTTTATTTACAACTGCCTTCTCTCTAGTACGAGTCTCCTTTAATATTCGTGTGGATACTAATTTAAAATTTGAATCTGAAATTTTATCTAATCCATCTATTCATAAAAAAATTACAGTATTTTTTTTTTATGTAGCAAATGTTTACCAAATTTCAACCCTTTCTCATCAAATTGTTAATTGAATTGTTAGAATTTTATTCAAGACTAACAACAAGCCAAACACCTTCATATCTAGTGACATTAGATATATACTTGTGTAAGTGTTACAAGTAGAAAAATAATTTATTTATCTTCGGAAATTTACTAATTAGAAAACTGGTTCTTTTTTCTGAAAATTTTTTGTATTAAGAACTTTTAAATTTGGAGCATCTTTTGAACTATATGTATATCATTTTCATTTTTATTTTTAAACCACCTAAATTTATACATTGTATCAAGTTAATACTAATATTTTTATTATTAGTAAATTTCATTGGAGGTCACTAAACTTTGTCATTTGTCACAAATTAGTCACTCAAATTTGATTTGTCTATTTTTAGTCACTCAACTTTGTCATTTATTCTAATCAAGTCACTCTATACTTTTTCATCCAAAATCTTAAAGGAATATTCCCATTCCATTCAAAATATTAACGTAATATACTCATTTCATCCAAAAATACTAACGGAATGAGCATATTCTGTCCAAAATACTAACAGAATGAGCATATTTTGTTAGTATTTTGGACAGAAAAATATAGAGTGGCTTAATTGAGACAAATAACAAAGTTGAGTGACTAAAATGAGACAAATCAAACTTGAGTGACCAGTTTGTGACAAATGACAAAATTTAGTGACCTCCAGCAAAATTAACTCTTTTATTATTCTTATCATTTGTCTTTATTGATATTTGATATTAAATTACTGAAATTAATTTTCTTTTAATTAATAAATTTGTTTTGTTCTTCTTAATCGCGTTTAGATATATCTTGACTAATTATTAGATAAACTTCTTGCATAGTTCTTTCAAAATTAGTTTTTGAATGATGTTCTTTCTTTCTATAATGTTTCGTTGATGATCCATATTACAAGTATATTTTTTATTTTGGTTTCATATCAAAGATACATATGATAATTTTACCGAAAACCTTCATTTTAATAATGAAAATAGCGTATTACAAAAAAAAAAACAAAAAAACTATAAAATACTTCCGTTAACTCATATTATCAACTAAATGTGTGAATGCAACCGACACAATGTCAATGTATAAGCATTTTTGTGGTATACATTGCAAATATTTGAATTCATTTTAATGTACTAGTTGTAGTTTTTAATGACTTGAAATGCGAGAATTTAACTATAAATTGATGTATACAACGTCAGTGTATAAGCGTTTCGTAGTGTATATTGCAAGAAAAAAAAATACGTTTCATTTATTTTTAACACAAATGAATTATGTCCAATTAATTAGGGGTGAATGTGAATCGGATATTAAACAAATACGGATCGGATTAGATATATATTAAAAAAATAATTAATATTGTTAAAATAATATTGAAGTTTATAATATTTATCCAATTATAATGATAAATAACATATTTTTCATACTATATATTTTAATATATAGTATGTATCTACTATTTATATACAGATAATTAAATTTAAAATGATAATTAATTAAATTTAAAATTATATTCATATTCGCACGAATATTTGAATATCTTATTTAATTTTTGAATCCAGATTCGATATGGATCATTGGTATCCTCTGCGGAGTCTCTCTCTGCGAAGTTCCTGCGGAGCTTCTAATCTGATTCGTTCGTTTTGATCGGACGGAGAATAAATCAGATTTTGAGACGAATCTCAAAGAAAAATCAATACTGGACCCTCCATTATTTCGAATAATCACCAGTTGAGAATAAACCTTGACCATCCGATCAGCTCTGCCGAACTCAGAGCCTTGAAGCTCCGGCGAGGATACTTTTCCCATATATTATCCGTTTCGTTTTGACCACTACTGTCCATAGATATTCCGTATTCGGATATCCTACGTAAGTTAAGGTGTCCACTTTCATCAAAGTTAGCTGGGATTTGAATTCCAGAAAGCCTTAGCTGTGTCAGCGGTGCTTCCGCTTCAGCACTCCCATCATGGCTGCTTTTTGTTGTTTTCGAATATTTAAAAATCCTTGCATCACTGTTCACTTCCTTCCAGCATTAACAATTTTTTTATTTATTAGTTCAGATCTACATATGTACCTGTGTAACATTAATTATTAGTTTTGTAAACAGCTTTTTTTCTTAATCAATGAAAATGTCAGTTCTATTGACCTTCAAACTTCAAAGGGTCATACAGACACAGTCCCTCTCTTCCAAGAAGCAAAATGGATGAAGCCATGGAAGCCCTCCAATCCGATCTGAAAACCCTCCCAAAGTTAATACTAACTGTAATCATCTTAGTTTCCTACGCCCGTTTCGCATCGTCCCTTCTCCGCCCTGGCCTTCCACGCTTCCTCTCTCTTCTTCCAGTAGTCTCTCTTCTCCCCTTTCTCCCTTTAACCTTCTCTACAATCCATCTTCGTGGCCTCTCTGGGTTCTTCCTTGCATGGCTTTGTTTAACCAAACTCCTCTTACTCTCCTTTGGCCGTGGCCCGCTTGACCCGTCGCTTCCTCTCATCCACTTCATTTCTCTTTCTACCCTCCCTGTGAAACTACAAGATCACAACCAAAACTCGAAACCGTTTACGACATTTTCTCCGAAACTTCTAATTTCTACTGCCATTCGAGCTGCGCTCCTAGCTGCACTATTCTCCATGTATCGTTTCAAGGAAGAACTAAATTACTATGTCCTCCTCTTGGTGTATATTATTCATATTTACTTATTCTTAGAATTAGTTCTCTCTGTCTCGGCCATTACTAGCCAAGCACTTGGCATGGAATTAGAGCCTCAATTTAACAAACCCTACTTTACAACCTCTCTCAGAGACTTCTGGGGTCGACGGTGGAACTTAATGGTCTCTGCCATTCTCAGACCATCGATCTATGAACCCGTCAAAATCTATTTTGGATCTGAAGTCGGAGTATTTGCCGTGTTTTTAACCTCCGGTTTAATGCACGAGCTTATGTTTTATTACAACACACTACGAAAGCCGACAGGAGAAGTGACCGCATTCTTCATGCTGCATGGTATTTGTGTTCTTGTAGAATGGTGGTGGACCAAGAATCAAAAGTGGTGGTGCCCACCGAGAGCAGTGGCAACACCGCTAACACTGGGTTTTGTAGCAGTGACCGCTTTTTGGTTATTCTTTCCACCATTGATTAGAGGAGGAAGAGATGAAAAGGTGCTAGCAGAGGTGACAGCAATGGTGGCTTTAATTAAAGATATGGGACGGTGGGTAATTCGCACCGGTAATTGAGATACAAAACAGATTAGCTAGTTGCCTAGTTCAAAGGCAATAGTATGTTGTAGTTTTTGGTGAGATGTTATTAAATCTTAATCAAATTTATGATATGATTTTTTTATTGTGAATTAATATTCAATTGACTTGAAATTTAGAACAGAGTTCAAGTAGACGCTACATTAATTACTCGCATACGATTATACCAATACAGCTTGCAATCGAGATTTAGAGGTAAATTATGCTTTAAATTAGAAAGTAACTTATGGTCGAAAAAAGAGAATTAGCTATAGATAGAGATGTATAAGCTTTGTAATAGAGATTGTATCAGAGCAGGTTGCTCTGTCTCAGTAAAATATCAGAAGCAAGCATCCATTGAAAAATTTCCAGACCATAGTACCAACACTGAGGCGGTTATCCAGTTAAGGGTTCCGGTTAGCTTCAGGACTGTCAGTACTGGGTCAGATTGAACAGATTATCCAACAACTCAACCAAATTGTATTTTAGATGTGATCCTTCAAAATAATGAGAAATATTGATTAAAAATTGTTATTATCAAGTACTAATAGGACTATAATAACAACCCCTCAATCTCATTTAAATTTATCCATCTTGTGTTTTATATATGGTACATGGTGTGAAATTGAAAAACATATAATTTAGGGGGAATTTCATTATCCCCCTCAAAAACTTCAATATTACATATTTACCCCTCAAAACTTTGTAATATCATATTTACCCAAAACTAATAAAATAATAAAATTTATCACTTATAATTTAATAAACAATATTAATTAATAAGATATGACCATTATAACCTTCCTCCTTTCTCTCTATTCCATCTCCATGAGACTGATTGCTCTAATTTCTAGTGCCAAAACAAATCCAACCATGAAAAACCTAGCGCCTCACCCTTCTCGCATATGGCATCCTTGCCCAATCTCTGTTGTTCTAAGACTCTCCAATATGTCATCGGACTTCAATCACCCCTCTTTGGTTGCCCAATCTCTGTTGTTCAAGAACCTATTTATACCAGTACTTTCAAGAAATCAAAACTGTTATAAAATGTGATAATAGTATGTGTAAATGGGTACTTTCAAAAAATCAATACTTTATATTAGGGCTGTTATAAAGCCAACTTGCTCCATTTGTACCAGCAAAAAGTTTCATGGTTTAGAAGTAGTTACAGTATATGATATAAGCATCTGTTTGGGAAGGTGAAATTGGTTGTTTCGACTTACATATGCTGAAAAGAAATTGGTGTGTTGCATACTATTTGTATATTGTTCACTGGTACAGCTTCGCTAGTACACAGGTACTGAACTAATGTAAGGGGCAGGAATGAAGTCAGGGAATTGAAAAGAAATTTGGCAATTGCAGAAGATCAGATTTGCTTGATTTGGATTTGAGATTTTGGGCAAATACGAGACCGAGTTCCCGTCGTCTGTAGAATGTGTTCTTAGTTGGCAAGAAATTAATTGCTTGTTTATGTTATTATCCTCTCTTTTTTTCCGAACATATATCCTGCCAAATCTCAAGATTCAAACAGAAATTATGCATTCAGATGGTTTGATTAATTCATTTTATAAAAAAACTATTTTTTTGGAGTATCTAGCAGTTTCCCAGATTGTATTTTGGAATATTTCTTTTCGGTCAAATATTGCACAATATAGAGCTTAGGTATTAATTGAGCCCCTGTAAAAGCTTACAAATTATGTGTTTTAATAGGACTATCCAAGAGAGAATTAGAGCTGGCATAGAGCGGGCACAAAGAATTGGAGTGATTTAGCATTGCCAGGTTATTTTTTGCGTCAGGAATTAGAGTGAGCTCGAGGAGAGAAAATAGAGAGAAAGGAGGGAGGGTATAATGATCATATCTTATTAATTAATATTGTTTATTAAATTATGAGTGATAAATTTATTATTTTATTAGTTTTGGGTAAATATGTGAGTTACTGATATTTTGAAGGGTAAATATGATATTACAAAGTTTTGAGGGAGAAATATGTAATATTGAAGTTTTTGAGGGGCATACATGAAATCCCCCCTATAATTTATTTGCTCAGATTCCAATTCCAAACAGCTAATTTAGATAACTTATCTGGCTTAATTCCACTTAACTGGAAATGATATTTGTTCATCTCAAAATCAAACGGAACAAAGAAAGTACAGAAAGTACTGGAAATGATATTTGTTCATCCCATTTTATGTGTTTAAATCTTTTTTTTTTTAAATGTTTTGTCAATGCTACTTTGTAAGGATATATATATGAAATTGTGGCTCCTTGCTGAGATCTAGTTCTTGTTTTCTCAAATAATTCATTCTTTGTCTTTGCTTATTATCTCCAAGGGTAATTTGTACGGAATTGTCCCCTTTAATCGTGTAGTTTAATTCAAGCTAATTTTCTTAGCTAAACTTCAGACGTGCAAAAATTTCTTCGGTCATCAGTTATTTAACTCCAAGCAAAAAAAAGGACAGGAAATGGAGCTTAAAGGTTGTCAAACTGGTACATCTGACATACCAGATAGTTCATGCTAGTAATGACCAGAAATTGGTCTGATTGAAACTCCCCAACAATTTAGAGAAAACAGGCAAAGTGAAAATAATCACAAAACTATTCCTCCAATTGTAAAATGCAGCGTTCTCTACATTATAAGAAAAAGGAACTAAACAAAAGGCAATAGAAGAAGCCCCTTGAAGATTTGGGACAAATAGTCAAACAAAAGGAATGGGTAGAGAGGAAGCTCTACAGCTCTTACAGCCTCGGCCTGGACCGCACCATCAGTTCATGAGCAGTTCCCTCATTCTTCCTTTGTACAATGGCAAGATGAAGAGCCACTCATTCCATAACTCAATGCAGAAGGAAAGCATAACTGGGTACAGTGGAAGCAATTCGAGTAGCTGAGAAATGGAAATCCAGGAAGTGCAGGAAAGATGAAGGGAAGATTGTTAAAGCATCACAACAATTTATAATGAAACGGAGATGGATTTAACAGGTGGAGAGACGAGCTCTGGATTGAAGAGAGGAACTCTTATACTTACTGACAATTAAAAATATTTTTCACCAAATTTTTACTTCGGAAAACAGAGACAATTTTTTGAATTAGAATTGGTTGGGGTGCGCCAGGCCCGTGCAGTAGTGCAGCGCATGGGCGACGCGTAAGAGCCCCGGCAGCAAGCTACCGTGGTGGGCCCTTCCCCACAAAAAATAAATTTAATATCGTTGCCAGCACATGGCCGGCATATCAGATATTAAACTGATAAGAACAGATACTACACTTGATCTTAGCCAAAAGGCCGAGAAAGGTATGAGTTGCTGTGACACCTTGCCTCTTATTTTATAGCATCTACGGAGACTCATAGAAGATGCATATTGAATGTGGGACTAAACGAGCGCTTCGTTCAGTTATGAAACAAACCGGTCGCGTCTATCTATTTTCTGTTGCATACTTGCATTGCGTACTTCACCTTCTAAATAGACTGGGTTGTTAGTTGTACTGGACCAAAATATTGGTCTTAATATGGGCCTCACTTTAATTACCCTTCCCTTCTGCAGTAAATGAATGTGTGTGTGTGTGTGTGTGTGTGTGAGAGAGAGAGAGAGAGAGCCGGAAGGATTTCAATTTTTCATTTGTCCAAATAATTATTTTCAACCTTCGTTTACAAAGGGGAAACGCTACAATTAATCACAAGTATTATTTTTTTAAAGTTAATTAATCACAACTTCACAAGTATTATTACGGTCTCTTAACTTAATAAAGACATAATGACATGCAGGTTTGCACTTTTCAGTTCAAAAATCAAAACACTTGACTGAAATTAAAAAATATATATATTTTCTGAATTATAAAATCATGCAGTTCTCGTAATTAAGTCAGGAAATTATGCGGGAATGGTTCCCCCAAAAAATAATGTTAAATTTCTATGAGGATTCATTAATCCTAATCCAAAGAATATATATTTTTTTCATTTCGTATTCGTATTTCTTAAGAATTAGCTGTAAGATCCGCAGCCACAGAAAATCCTGAACTATTTGGATCAGGACAGTCTATTTTATTTGTAGGGAAATACAATTTGAAATCAATGAATCCGCTGCCATAGAAGATCCATTGAAGAGTGAGACCAATGGCAGCGTTTGATTTCAAATTTCACCCCAGTTTGGACCAGAATTATGGGTGCGTATCCTCTGAGATATCTCAATTTTTGCGTGACCGACGTGTCCAGTGCCTATTCGGGGAACGTGGGGGCAGTATTATTTTGTTTTGAGATTCGTGCAAAACGTTTTAAACGATTAAGATATTCCAAAAAGTCACGCAAAGTTTGAGATATCTCAGAGGATGCGAATTTCAGAATTATTGGGTCCGATTCAAACAATGCAGGATCTTCTGTTGCAGCTGATTTTCAAGATGTGCGAAATAATAAAAAATTTGGATCGGAACAATAAATCCGATCCGAAACTTTAGATCGAGACCAATAATATCGATATTTCTACAGATCTTACGTTCCCCATACTCTTTCTATTTTACTGCTTTTTTTATTAATTTCTATAAATAAAAAATTCTCAATATTTTTTATCACAGCTGATTGGCTCCGCTCATGCTTAGATCTGCCATTGTACAAGAAACTGAAAGGGATACCGATGATCGATAAACGAAAATATATGCTGAATTTTGTTTGATTGAACAAGGACGTTTATCATTATTTAATTTTACGAGGATTGTTAAGCCTCCAAATGTTTTAATCATACCAAATCATTGATATTGTTATTGATCCGATTCAATATTTGTCCCCTAATATGTTGTTGATTGGATGACTCTGGCATCATACTTCTCTCTCATCATTTGAAAAGTACAAGTTTGATGTGTTTAAGCCTTTAAGGTGAAATACAAGGATTTTTTTTAGAAATCATAATTAAAAAACCATGAATTAGAGAACCAACATGATCTCTTTTTTCTTGAAAAAACATAAATTAAAAAACTATAAGTGAGGAAACGAACATTGTCGCTTTTTTTTTTTTTTTTACAAAAACCATAAGTACCGAATAAGCTATTCGGTACCTTCCATTTAAATCCAAGAGGTGCCGAATAGTCTATTCGGTGCCTCCCAATTTTATCTTTTTATTTGACAGTGTCCACAAAATATCTGTATCTTTCTTGTATCAAATAGGCTATTCGGTCCCAACCTGAATTCGCCACATAATTACAACAGTGAAAACTTAAAGAAAATAAAAACCTATATTGAATAGCCTATTCGGTACAGGGTTATTCTATGGAAGACCACATAGTTAGTAGTAAAAAAAAAAATATGATGTGGGAGGTATCGAATAGACTATTTGAAATCCTTGAGTTTTAAATAGGATATACCAGGCCTATTCGGTACTTATGATTTTTGTAAAAAGAAAATACCATAATGTTCATTCCCTAATTTATAGTTCTTTTAATTATAGTTAATAAACAAAAAATCAAATATAACTCTTAAAGAGTGAGGATATGGTATATGCATATGAGGCTTTTAAAGAAGATAGAAGGTGCCCCCCTTGCCACTTGGCGTTGTATATGGTAACTAAACTCCAACGACTCCACTATTCATTTTTACCTTAAAACCTATAAATACTCCTCCCGCTCATTGATTTTTTTTTTTAAATGAAAAAAAGAAAGAAAAAAAGAAAGAGAGAAAATAAAAGTAAAATTTGTAATCTGTCAATTTGGAGTTTTGGATCCAAGTTGCTAGTGATTCTGAACAGCCAATTGTAATCCAATTTGAATTCCTGAAATGTGCTATCAGGTAATCTGATTTTTTTTTATAATCTGTATTTTTGTTTTGATTTGATTGATTATAAAAACCATATTAGTTGGATTACAAGGGCATATTTAACAGGATATTGGGTCTACAAATCTGATTTTGTTTATGGGATTGAACTCTCTGAGTACCGTGAGAGTACTGTGACATCTGATAACATAGTCACAGCTGCTTAAATATATATATAATCTGATATATTTGTGGATTAATCTAGTTCTGTATGTACAATTGTTGTGAATAAACCAGTTATAGAGAAATGTGTTGTTATATAACCAGTTACTGAGCAAAGTTCTGATTACCAATGAAGCATTTCTATTGTCTTTACTAGACTAGATCTGGGAAGGCACTAAAATTAGAGGTTCATGTTAAATAACATAATCTATAGGCCTAAATGCAAATAGCAACAAAATATGACCTCTACTACAAAATATAAACTAATGTCTAGATGGTAAAACGTGAAATTAGTGGAGCCTCCTTCGGCACTCAGCTGCACCACAGTGGCAGGACAACTTTATGACATTGCCATCAGGCATCACCACACTATCCATTGCATAACCGTAATCATATGTCAACTCCTACATAAAACAACATATGAAATAATTAGGAGATCAGTAGATTAAATTTTTTTAAAGGTAGGTGACAACAATCACAATTTCTGTTACACCATTTAGAACCTATCTCATTACAAAAGAAAAACTAAAGCCTTACTGTTGAAAGACTCAAATGAACCTATCTGTTTATTTCTTTCTATGAATGAAATTTTTATTCAATTACATAAAAGAAAGCACCTAGACCTAACAAAATTACTAGTAGAAAAGATTTTTCAATAAAGTTACACCATTTAGAGCCCATCTCATTACAAAAGAACAACTAAAGCCTTACTGTTGAGTGATGTACCAGTATCCTCGACAATTTACAGGGACCAAGCTAATATCAGTACCAACCTATACAAATTCATATCACATGAGTTAACTCAAATTTTGAGTCCAATTTTGTGTATTCAACCTCGGGTTGGATTGGCCTGGATTCTGATCAGATGATCTGGATCTAAACTAAAAATTTGAGTCACTTCAGAGGATCTGGACACAACCTATACAACAGTTACACCTTACTTGCTCACCCCATTTATCACAGTGTGAACTCAGTTTCACAACTGAGGAGGAATTAAAGATCCCTTGAAAAATACAATATGCATTACAAGCTAAACCTTGTACAAACAATCGAAGCATGCAACAAAGGTATAGACTATCTAGAAATGCAATCTGTTTAAAGTCCAAACAATCATCTAAAAAAGAAAACAAAGGGATAGACTATATCTGGAGTGAGGCTATGGTACTATGCATAGCACATAATAGTCCGTACTATGGATCAATATCTCCATTTTCAAAATCCAAATAATAGATCTGAACAGTTCATCATGATCTCTCCATATCAAATATTTTTTTTGTAGTTTTTACTATTTGTTTAGATAGGTAGAAAATCAGTTGATCTATAAGACTATAAATCCTAAACCATTCAAAAGTAGAGATTTTCTACCTATCTAAAAAAATAGTACAAAAATTCTGAAAAATATATAAAATTCAGTCTATACGGGAAGATCACGTTGAACAGTTCACATTGACTATTTCAACTTTGAAAACAAAAAATATTGATCCGTTGTACAAACCAATCGGCGCTCTGCATAATTCCATAGCCTCACTCATCTTTTCGTTCAAAGTCAAGAAAGAAAAAGCCAGCAACAGTTCTGAAAGGCCCTTTTGAGTGTGTAATACACCAAAAAGTGGTACATGTACAGTGCTCAAGAATGGTATATATACAAGCAGTAGCAGTTGGTTCCTATGCATTTTTGGGCCTAAAAGATACTAAAAGAAGAGGAACAAAGAGAAAATGATGAGACCTGAAGGGGTGGAATGGTGTCGGCAGCAAAGAGCATGACCTTGGCAAGTTTGATGTCGTGGTGGGAACTCAAGATGCACTGCACAAAGAGATTTGGTGCACAGCTGTGGTTTATGAAGCGGGCCACATTTCCCTCCTTCTCTGCATCGATGCAGTACTCTACTGGCGATTCTGACTCGCTGTTTGGGTCAACTGAGGGAACCTCCCCTGCTCTTTGCTGTTTTTTCAAAACCATCAATGAATGAGACAGTCAATAGTTAGTTAATGACACAGAATAAGAGTACTAGCTACAATGTTTATTGAGTGAGGCTATGGTACTATGCATAGTGCTGATTGGTCTGTACTACGGATCAATAATTTCATTTTCCAAGTTCAAATAGTCAATCTGAACCATTCAAAATGATTTCCATATGAAAATCTACTTACAGACTAATCTTTTGCTCAAGTGATTTTTTACATATCTAAAAAAATAGTAAAAATAAAAAAAAAAAATGTAAAATTTGATCTTTTGCTCAAGTGATTTCAAATGGATATCATATTTGAATGGTTCAGATCGATTGTTTAGACTTTGAAAATGGAGATACTGATCCATATTGAATGGTTACAGGCCAATATGCACTATGCCATACAATTTTTGGGAAGCATATTCTTTGGGGTGCAGCACGGCATAATGAGCTCCCATCCAAGCCAAAATAATTTCAGTGCCTATTAGGATTACACATGGGTCTTCTATAAGATCTGTGCTAGATTAAAAAGGTCTATGCAGATCTCAGTTTACACAGTAGGGTACCACACTTGTTCTGAAAACGGGCTCCACTATAATCCAAATAGGCATTACCATCCAGGTTGTTTATATGCAGTAACCAGGAAATTAGAAATTTGCAAACTAGCCAGCCAAGCAGACAGGACATTGATAGTACTAAATTTTTTTGTTTTTTCATGAACAGTGTGATAAACTTCCATTTTTTCCAGTCTAGGCAATAAAAGAAAGAAAGAAAGAAAAAAGATGCACCTCTCTCCCATCCAGACCCTTCATGGTTTGTAGACAATCGATGTCAAAAAGGTACTTATTTTCAAAATGATTGCAGTCAAGTTCGTCAGAACGCTTCAGAATGCCAGTGTATTCACACACCGGTGCACCAGCTGGAATCGTATCCCATGACCTAACAGCCCATCCCTTTGTTGGAGTTTTGAACACCTGGTGCAAAAGAATTCCACGTTTTGGTGAGTTTTATTTCATTTTTTTATTTGAGTGAGGCTATGGTAATATGCACATTACACAACAGCCTGTGCTATGGGCTCATATCTCATTTTTCAAAGTTAAAAAATTCAGTCTAAACTGTACAACACAATAATCAGACAAAATTTTAAGTTTTTTAGATTTTTTGTTAGATTTTTATTTTTAGATAGGTAGAAAATCACTTGATTTGGACATTATTGACCATCCAAAGCAGCAATTTTCCACCTATCTAAAAAATAGTAAAAATTTTCTAAAAAATATAAAAATTTGGTCTACAAATACATTTTGATATGAAGATTATGTTTAACAGTTCGGATCGACTACTTAAACTTTAGGGGAGTGCTATATTGAGTGCATGTATTCTAATTTTGAGAGCTAAGAGAATTTTTTATACTTCTATACCTAATTTACCTCTAATTCTTTAAATCTCTAATAATCTCACATCTTTTTATTTCTATATATATCTAGATTCATTAATACCTTCAAGTCTACATGAAAGGAAATAATTAAATGCATATAGATAATAAAAAAAAAGTTTGTTGCGCAATTTTTTTACACGCTGACTTTTTTTCTATTAAATGCTGAAATTTTTTATCTAAAAGAACTTGTAATTTCACCCAAAAAGAATTAGTAAATAAAAACAGCAAATTAATTCAGTTCATTGGGCAGAGATATTAAAGATCACTACATATTTATATAGTATTTGTAAAATCAATTAACCAGGAAATGACCTTCTCTGGCGGACCACTGTGTTATAACAAATAAAAACAACAAAAGTAAATATTATTATGTACTATTACATATATTGTTGGAAGTGCAAATAAATTTTCAACTGTTATGCTCAATGGACAAGCACAAAAAAATAATTTAAAATCAAGAATAATGAAAATTAGAAAAAGTAAAATACAAGAAACTTACATGTAATATTTGCAATCTCATCCATCCAATCTTTTCTTATTTTTTGTCGGAACAATTCATGACTCGACATAATTAATTAAAATAAATCCTTGGTATAGAATATAGATGAAACTGGTATTTTTTTCTCTAAACCTTTAATTTTTAGCAAAGATAATATTAATATGAGGAGGGATCCACTTACACCATTTTTTGGTGACACCAAATTACACCATCCATTTTTAAAGTTCAAACTGTTAATCTAAAACATTCAACATGTTGGATATATTAAAATGTACTTGCATATCAAATTTTACATTTATTTTTTATTTTTTTACTATTTATTAAGATGGGTACACAAAATTCAATGGTCTGAAAACAAAGATTTTGTAAAATACTTAATAAATAGTAAAAATTCAAAAAAAATGTAAAATTTGGCCTCTAAGCTAGGGCTGAAAACGGAGTCGGATAATCCGCTCCAAATCCGCTCCGTATCCACTTGGTATCCGAATTCGGATGATTCGAATTCAGATAATACCCGGATATGATCCGGATAATTTTTGAAACAGGCAGAATGGTCCCGGGTACGGATTCGGATAAATTTTCTGATCTGAAAATGGAGCGGATATCCGTATTATCCGGATAGATCCAGAAAACACTGTTACCCGAATCCGTTTTCCCTTTATCTGCGAATCTACTCTGTTTCGGCGTTCTCCGAAGGAATTAACAGCGCTTAGCTATATATAACCATCCCAATTTGTTTTAATATTTGTTGTGGGACTAAAGATTACACAGTCCGGACAATATTCGCGCGAATTGAACTGCGCATCATTCTTTATAAAAATAAAAGGACGTCACGTGGGCAAGCTAACTTTATCCTTTCTCATAATGGCAGCTATTTCATTCGGACAAAGAGCAAATAACCCTAAAAACCTATCATATGGCTAGGCACCTAAGCAGGTTAATGGGTCAACAGCAATTCAACATCAACTATTTTTATACAAACAAATATTTTTTTAGTGAGAATTGTTTGGGATACTTATTGAATGTACACAAATAAATTTGAATAATTATTTTTCTTATTTTTATTTTCTGATTTTTTTTCATAATTTTATTAAATGGTGTCTTAAAGTTAAAGCGCTCGTATGACTTAATTATCCGACAATTATTCGAATCCGTACATTATCCGTTCTGTATCCGTATCCGTTTAAGGTGGATTTGGTTTTGAGTTTTGACATCCGTTTACTATCCGTATCCGTATCCGTATCCGCTCATTGAAATGTGGATGGATATGGTATCAGCATTATCCACTCCGTTTACACCCTACTCTAAGCACATTTTAATATGGATATCGTGTTGAACGGTTTGGATCGACTGTTTGAACTTTGAAAACTTTAAAAATGGATGGTGTAATTTTGTGTCACAAAAAAATGGTGTAAATGGATCCCTCCTCTATTAATATATCATTATCAAATAAATCATAATCCTCCGTAGCAGCTAAATTATTTTTCATTATCACCATATGAATATAAGTACGCCATAGAAAATCAAATTTGTCCATAAAAATTCACTTCCATTAAAAAGAGGGCCTAATTAAACCGCCGGCTGGTATGATCCTTTGATCCTAATTAGATAGTTATCTTTGATTGTCTGCTGAATATTTTAAAGTAAGCCCCCAATATAGCGCTACCCAAACTTTAAAAATAGAGATATGGATCCATAGCATGGGTCAACCTGTAGTATGGATATTACAATAGCCTCACTCTTTTTATTTCATGAAAAAGACTCAAGTTGTGGTTTACATTTAATACCCAAATCAAGTCAAGTTACAAACCTCAAGACGATATCTCATATCCTTCTGGGATGTACGGTTTATGCAGTCCAGACCACATTGGCAACCTGCTCCACACTCATAGACAATTGATTTCGCCTCCACCAGCCTATTTGTGATAAAAGAAGTTATAAAAACAAGATGCGCCTGTAAATTCAATTCTAAAAATCATTGCTTATTTGATAAGAAATCAATTTAATATCATATTTAGATGTAGACTTTTCCAGCAATTTATACAATAACTAAAAACAATAACACAAAGCAAGCACAATATATGTACAGGTAGACTGATCTCGAACAGTACCTACAAAAACAGTACACTATTATTTTTTTTTGACAAGCTAACTAAAATGGATTACAACTTGACCAACTATTTTTCAAATATCTTCTGTATGTGATGTGTATAATCTAATCTAATTTGACAAATCATATATATCTTAAGCATTCCAAAAGAAAACAAATTTATTACCTTCCACCATCCATCCTGACATAGGCGAAGTCAGTCCCATTCAATTTGGCACAAGGGCAGTCAAGTGAACTTGCACAATCCCCATGGCATTTGCAACCCGCTTCATTCTTTGGTATTTTTATCTCTGAAGGGATGCGGAGTTTCTTTGTATAATTGAAACCTGCACATTGGTATAACAGAAATAATTTCATCTTTCCACCTGTCCTAACCTCATTAATTTATGTAGTCTGAACAAACTAAAAAAATTAACAAATTACTTGCCAGATGGTTCACATGGCGGATCATCAACAGTATTTGTTGCAGGAATAGGAATTTTCTCCTGACCATTACTGATGTCTTTACAAACCATGCTGATTGAAAAGGACAAGGGAAAAAAAGGGAATGTGTAAGAAACAGTTTATATTAGAGCTGCATCTACACTTTTTCTGTTTTCTTTGCCCGTACTGATTGAACAGGACAAGGGGCAAAAAAGGGACTGTTAAATGTAAAATAAATGATGTGTAAGAACTAGTTTATTTTAGAGCTGCATCTACACTTTTTCTATTCTCTTTGCCTGTTTTGATTTAGTGGACAATTAATGGGCTAAATCAATCTAAAAGTATAAAAACTGCAACTATACCCTCGCAGATCAGCAGTGGACTGGGGAACATCTTCACGTATAAATCGAACCTATAGTAAAAAATCAATAATAGATCAGACAGAGAACCAATAATCAATATGCCTTTTGTGAAACTTAGAGCATGTTTGGATTAGTTAGGATCAGATATGCATCTGAAAAAAAATACTTGAGAAATAATGGGTACAAGAACCTGAGAGGTGGTAAGCTGCTTCTGTCCTTCGAGCCTCTTAAGTTTATATTTGTAGACAATGAACTTTTGAAGCCCTTTCTCAGGCCAATGATCAGTAACCTGAACAATATAGAATGAAAGATGTAAAGCTCTAACATATTGTTGCCAAAATAATAGAGAGAGAGAGACATTCTAAATTCAAACCATGTAGAGTCCATCATAGGTATAGATCTTCCCAGTGTAGCTATTAAGTGCTTTGTGTCCCCGTATCACCCGTACTGGCACTTTATTGTCAATGCTATTCTGCAATATTCAATTTACAATATCATCAATTGAAGATAAACCTTCAGCACCGTGTTAAAATAATTTTTTTTTTTTAAGTTATATGAACAACTAAAAAAATTCTGTAAAGAATTACATGAATTGTATGAAGGACTCAAAAAATTAAGTAAATACAAACCTTGAGCGCCAAGTTGCCACGCTCCAACTTTTGGTCACTGATTTGCTTCTTGTTTCCAAGCAAATCATGACCACCTTGTCCGGTATAGGTGATTGTATCAGCGTTGTCAAGGTCATCCTCGTACTGCCCTGACAACACTATACAGCTCGCCAACGGGAAGGTATACTCCTCATACTGATCACAATTAAACAAAAAAAAATTCTCAAAAACGTTTTGCATAAGAGAAAAGTAGAATGGATGGTTCAAATAGTGTGTATTATTTTGTTACTTAAATATCCTTTAAAAACAACTATGTAGAACTTATTGAAGTATGATTCTAAATAGGGTACAGTACCATCTAGTAGCAGGGGGGTTGATTTAACTGTAAGCATTTTAATATGATATAGCGGACAATAAAAACATGACATTGGGATGTTTTGTAAATCATTTTTTTTTCCTTTAAAGCCCAAATTATTACTAATGTCTAACCATAGGAATATTACAAAATACCAATTCTATGACACTTCAGTTCATTACATAAAGTAATGTAAATAAAATATAACCACACAGTAGAAATGCAAGTGTGGTAAGTAATTTAATATATAATTGTTTTAGCAGCAAGGTTCCAAAACATGATATACTATGGAATCACACACTGTATCGTGATATTTAAAAGCTTGATAAGTAGAGATTATTCATATATTTCTACAAAAAATTACTAATGAAAATGTTTTGTTAATAACTTTTATAATAGGCTCTCTAATAATAATTTCTAAATCAAAAGAATAGAGGTTTTCTTAAAGTGAAGCAAAGTTGAAGACAATTGACAGAAAGTTCATTTGCACCCACAAATTGGCCCAATTGTTATTGTTACATCATTATATCTGATGGAGGCTCAATTGTTATTGTTACATCATAATTATCAGTATTACTAGGTTAAATAATTCAGAACTGCAAAAAAAACTTACTAAATTCACAAGTTCAAAAAGAATAATTACCACTTGCTTGTATTCTTGGCCCAAATAGTCAATCCCATTAAGCCAGTGGCTGTGGAGGCCCACCACTACCATCTCAGCTCTGGAGAAAAATTGATCCCCCACTTCAATACCTAAAACATATAATACAACTGTTACAAACTGAAAAGACTACTGTAATTCAAGCAGTGTGCATTGTTTTGGTCAACAAGAATCAAGTTTTTATTCAATTAAATCTATTTAGTTTTATTTACTGGTAAACCCAAAATTGAATTGAATGATATGTACTTGACCATTTTCATTTCTGGCACAAAGCATGTAAAGATTCTAAAGCTCATATAACTCATTTTAAGGCCACTCACTAGCACAAAATGCACACCCTTATCGGACCAGAATTCAATTAATGCAATACAAAATAAAGATTTTTCTTGATTACTAGACTAGATTTTATCAGACTTGGATTTAGATTCAATGAGTTTGGTCAATAAAGAGGAAAAACACACCTGGTATATGGCCCAATCTTTTTACGGGGTTTAGAACCATCATTTCCTCCTGCATCTGTTGGCAAAAGAATTACAATCACTTTTCACAGCACATTACAGAATTCATATTCAATGGGTTGACAAAAAACTAGACTATAATCAAAGTTTGTGAACAAAAAATGAAGTTGGAAATCTTCTTTTGTAAATTTATTCTGGTGTCAGTGTACCTTAGTAATCGCTTTCAAATCAGGTCGCTTCGATGGTCTCTTTACATCCTCCTCCTCTTCTTCCTCCTTCGCCTTCTCATCCTCTTCTTTGCTCTTAGCCTCCTAGAGAAAAGAAAACAATAAGGGCCGATTATTTAAAAAGGTAAAGACAGCAAATTTAAAAATGTTATATATCACATCACCTGCATTTTCTTTATGTTAAAATTGAACATACATATAAGTTTTTACCTTGGATTTTTTCTTTTTTTCTTTGGCATCCTCAATTTCTTTTTTTCTTTGCTCCTCCTAAAAACCAACAAACAATAATAACATGTGTAAATAATAATAAGTGTAAGAAAAGAGCAATATCAAGATACTATTACATCACCTCCATTTTCTTCATGTTAAAATTGAACATAAATATAAGTTGTTGACCTTGATTTTTTTCTTTCTTTCTATGGCAGCCTCAATTTCATGAGCTCTTCTTTGCTCTGCCTAAAAACCAACAAACAATAATAACATTTATAAGAAAAGAGATATTTCAAGATACTATATAAAGTACGATAAAAAAATTGGTGGTACTTCAAAATACAATAAAATACAAAATATTGTACATATATTACAATAAAAAACAAATAATAACCTGAACAAAGTAAAGATAATGACTGGTGAATGCACGAAGGGTCTCCTTGACCCTAGTTTTCGAGCTCTTCACAGCTACCGGTAACAGGTCGAGGTTACCATTACCCTCTGCCAGCTCCTCTGTGATCATCCCTTCTAGAATGGGATTCCTAACCAATCTAGGTTTCTTCTTTGGAGGCCCACTTTTCTTTTTCGGAACACTTTTCTTCACCTTTTTTTCTTTGACTGGTTGTCCCTTCTCTTTAGGACTCTTCTTCGGAATTATCTTCGGAGGGCGTTTTTCTTTCTTCGGACAGGCCCTTTTTTTCAGAGAAGCAATTTCAACCATTTCTGGTATTTTATCTGTGTAAGACGGCTTTTCTTTGCTAGTGAGTCGCGAACTCCTACGCAGCTCACTGTTGAGCAAAGGTGAAACCTCAAGGGTCCCCATCTATAAATAATAACAGTGTAAAAATCTAACATGAGATGAGAAGTAAGAGAAGAAAGGTAAAAACTAGCAGGGGATGGTAGTAAATATAACTTTTAGGAGGTTAAAAGAGATTAATTAAGAATCATTTGAGAAATTCTATTTCCTTCCCTTGCCCCCCTTCCCTTCACTCTCCGTCCAAACAATGAAAATTTATAAGAACCATGTCACAATTCAAAAATTCATCAAAATTAAAAAAAATGACAAACTATTAATACCTAAACTGCCTTATCAAGCAAAATCATGTGCAATTTCTGTATGAATAATACAGAAAATTAAAAATAGGGTTCACACTTTCATGAAATTTGCACATTTGGCTGCCCCTGGTTGGTGGGTCGGTCCAGAGGGATTATCCCTTTCATCCTAAATTAACTCTATAAAACTTTGATACCAGAATTGCCTCATCAAGCAAACACTTTACAATCAAATAAGAGATTTGCTCCTAAGTCAGTCAAATATAGTCAATCCAGCTAACTATATTAACTCTTATGCAAATAACACCCAAGCAAAATACACAGCATCATCACCTCCGCACAGTATCCACTTCCTTCCGCTCTCCTCTGCTCCCTCTTCGATTTTCTCTGTGTAGCAGGGGAAAGAGCCCAAGCACCTTGCGGTCTGGTCGCTCTTCACCTCCTCTACCTTTGCTTTCCTTTAATGACGGCCTCTTCCCCCTCCTCTGGAGCACGCCTTAGACTACAGAATTTTGAAACAAGGGTTATTTAGTCATAAAATCATAATAAGAGAATATCACAGTAGTAGGGTTTATGGAGAGTATATGCTCAATAGCACACTAAATTTTCCCAGCAATGATACAAATTACAGATTAAAAGAAATAGCAAGCCACTGACAGTCTGACAGTGCAAAAAATTGAAAAAAAAAGCACATAAAAAACGAATTTGTTTTTTAGAAGGGGTGTACCGAGAAAAACGCCCAAAATAGATTTTTCGAAAGACGCATGACAATATTCCTTCGAAAAAGCAAAAAAATAAAATAAAATAAACAAGCTACAGCAGTAAATAACTAAGTTCAAAAGTATTTGAATCTAACTACTGATGCCAGAATAAATCATGTCGATGTTCAAAAAAAGAGGGAAAACGAAAAAAACTACCCTCGCATTGTTAAAAGAGTTCACAAGAACTAACTACAATAGCGCAATCTAAACAACAAACGAAGAAAATATACTTTAAATATAATCTATCTGTTTACCTCTAAGCAACGGTCGACTCTCAATGTCAGTCGAAACCTAAGAAATTATGAGATTGTTAACAAAAGAGCGCAATCTAAACGACAAACGAAGAAAATACGCGAGATTTTGTAGCTGGTTACCTTGAAGGGATGGTCGGCGACAGGAGCAGAAAAAAAGGGGGCAAAACTAAAAGGCGGGATGAGAGAGAAAGAGGGAGGAGAGAATTTTAATGGTTTACTTACAAACGCAAGAGCTCCGAGTGCGTATCCTCTAAGGTATCTCATATTTTTCTTGACCGACGTGTCCGGTGCCTATTCGGGTAGAGCAGGGGGGCAGTATTATTTGAGCAGTGAGATTTGTGTTGAACGTATTTAAACGGTTTTAATTTTTCAAAAAAGTCACGCAAAATTTGGGATACCTCAGAGGATTCGAATTCAGAGGCGGAGTGTAAAAGAGTAAGGTCAGGAGAAGAACTGAATTGGCGGACTAGGCGTGAAATTTTGAATTTTGATCCTCTCCGGTAACTGACTACGATCTCAAATTTTCTTACCGTTACTTTTTGTTGAGATTCATATATCTAAGGATCTTGAGGCAGATGAATGGATTATATTAATCTGTTCGTACTATGGTACCTGACAGAATATGGCCGCTGTCTATAGGATAGCCCTTCCACTCCTCCCCCACTTTTAATTGTCTGGATGAACCAGGTTTATGACGTATTTGGTGCACGAATAACATTCGTATCATCAGATGAGATCAATCATCAATAATTAAATTAATAATTTTACGATCTTTTTAAACTAACTATATTTAATTAATTTTACGATCTTTTTAAACTAACTAGTAAATGCCGGACACACGGAATTAAAAATTTATTTTAATCACTTTTCTTCAGATATGAAGTTTGTTTTATAATAAATATTTTGTTAAATTTAGTTATTTTTCTGTGAAATTTATACTGTTATAGGTGCTTTGTTAATTATTTTTACATGTGTATTGTTTTTTCTCACTTCTTTCTTTTCCTTTTTTTCTTTTCCTTGTGGTCAATCGGGACATTGATTATATAAATAAATATTAAATGTAATTAAATAATTAAATCAAGAGAAAGTAAACATTCGTAAGTTTTTTTTTTTATTTGTTTGTATTCAAATGACCGTAAGCTTTACTTCCATTTTGGGATACACATGTTTGATTGTAAATATAAAAGATTTGCTAAAATTAATTTAAAATCTATTCTTAAAAGGCGGCAGGTATGTAAACCCCTCATAATCCCACGATTTGTTATCAGTGATTAAGCAGCACTTTGATATCCTCATTGTCAACACCTTCGAGATAACCTACAGCTCCCAGACCTAGCTGTTGTGAATTCAAGATCCTTCGGATCAATTTATGTCAATTTCAATCTATGAAATCTAAAAGTTCTCTTCTCACAGATTATATAAGCAAGTTTCCTTCTCACAGATTTTTATTTCACTACTACTAAAGATAACTACATTGTTCTTGAAGGCTAACAAAGCTCAACCTGATATGTAATCAAGTCATATTCTTTAATTAGCACTGAAGGCCTGTTAATATTATATCCAACTTGATTTCAACCAGATTTCAGTTGGAAAAGAGTTCAACCTCGACCCATTTCAAATTATACAAATTCACCATCCAATCCCTCTGACAAATTTAATTTACCAATTCATAGTAATTTTGCAAATTATGTCTTCTCTTTCCTATATTTTTAATATCAAGTCCCTAGAACTTAAAACATCATACCAATATACAAAATGACACTGGTACCTGGTACCAGAATTGTAACCACATTGTTTTTTACCAACTGAGACATGCTTTATAAAGAAACAATTCAACATTTCAACATTCTTAATCAATGCATTTCACTCATCACAATATTCGGTAACAAATATGGAATTCTCACCATTTTCAAGATATCCATAGAGCTTAATCAAATTGGGATGATCAAGATTATGTAGCACTTGAATCTTCTTTTGAAAATCTACTAAATTAAGTGGATTATATAAAGCCTACATAGAGAACAGTAAAAAAAAATTGTGTTAGGTCTTACCTCTGGCTTGGTAAGTACAAAACAGGGAAACAAAGAGAAAAGGAAAAGAAAAGAAATTCAGGAGTGGACTTCTTGATACCTTTTGGTAAATCTGAGAAAGATTTACCAAAATTAAAATTTCTACTTAATTTGATAAATCTGAGAAAGATGGCAGGTAACCTGATGATTATTCTCTAATGGAAAAGAGTTACTTTTTGACCGTACAAACTTAATTTTATGGTACCCAAACTCAATTTTGCTCTAAAAAAAAAAGAACTTCTTGACATTAAGAATTGCATGGTACCCAACTCAATTTTAAATCCAGATATTGTGAGACTAATTCAGTTTTCTTTTAATTTGAGACATGCTATTGAAGCCACGCTCTAGGATCCGATCAATTTAAATGTCTTCTTTTAAACTAAACCAATTACAACAAAAAAATCATTAGCAGCAAAACAAAGAGATTATTATCACCAAATATAACAAACTGCAATGCCATTACTTGTCAACTAAAGTGAACTAACATTACAAGAAAAAATTAAAAGAAAGGGAAATTCAACAATACCATCAGGATCTTCTCCATGGTCATCTGACCCGATGTCACTCGGTGTTGTGTCAACGGTAAATTGATCGAAATTACCAGAAAAAGAAGAACGGCTGCATATGCCCATGGAGGGGATGAGGCTCACTTTTGAAATCCACTGCGGGCGTGGGACCAATGCAAGATTGAGCTTGTCGTTGGCGCTGGAGCTAGTGCTAGGCTTCCTGCTGAAGCTCCTCTTTAGCATGCATCTCCAAGGAATATCTTTGCAGCCTCGTCTAGTGATATTGTATCAGCCTAAACATAATGTGCAATAAATTAAACAATAGAGAACAGTAATTCAGAAGAGCAATTATTTGCTAAGCTTTGCAATGTGATTAATTGGATAGTATGATATGTTAAACTTCTAGTGCTATGACAAAAAACAAAAACATTTTTCCCACAAGGACAACTACTAAAATGTGTTGATTAATATTCGCTTAATTTTGCATAACATTGTTGTATGAATTTAACTATCATGTACTCCAAGCACTGGGGTGATTTATGGGCTACGACCCCCCATCTCATGCTCAAAAAGAGAAAAAAAAACATACAGCCAAGCCAATTTGTTGGTTTCATGTTTTATAATTCATATCAATCTCAATGATTAAAAGAGAAATTCTATATAATGTAACTTCTATCCTAAGATTCCCACAGTTAAATTACACCAGTAATAAGAGTTAATATTTGCTCTTTTTTATCAATAGATATCAGTAATTCAATATTTTAGTGGCATACATGTCAGGAAAAAAAAAAACCAAAATTGTTAAATCGTTGTAGTAATACCTGTCACTCTGGAGTAACTGGAATTGATAGGTGTGCAAAACCCTAAACCCTAAACCTTTCTAAAATAAATCAGCGATATATGAGTGTGCAAAATTGAAAGAATTCCAGAATTACCCTTCTGATCTCATTATGAGTGTGCAAAATATTAGGCCTGAATGGGAATTTAACAATACAGTGAGGATATTTAAAACATGCAGTACCAGATTAAAGCCAAGTATGATAGTTGATCTTCTGCAAACTTGTAAAATAAAAAAAAAAAAGTTACAGTGAGGATATTTAAAACACGTGGTACCAGATTAAAGCCAAGTATGATAGTTTATCTTCTGCAAACTTGTAAAATAAAATAAAAGTTACCTCAAATTTCTTGCCCTCATAGTAGAGAACACCATGTGAAGTTAGCTTTGGCTTTGTTTGGTACTTGAAAAATGCATCATGCAAAACCTGACAAGACGGCAGAAGCAATTATTAAGAAACACATGCAACTGGTTAAACTCAATACAATATATCCCGAGTAAAAGAGTACCTGATAATTGATATCCATCTTTCCCATCTTGGGTTGCATGTGCTCGCGCTGCTTCTGTTTCAGTTTCTTACTGTCTTCTTTCACTATGGATGCCTGGAAAGGTCGAAATGATCATTTAATATTAGCTCCACCTTGAGTGAGCACAAGATATAAGAAAATATGTGGAAATTGTCTAGAGTAAAGAACTCTAACCTGTCTGATTTTCTCTATCCCAGTAGCAGCAATGAAGTCAAGCAATTGGAAAGGTCGTTTCTCAATACCTCTCTTTCCCTGGAAAAACAATCAAACGACCACATAATAGAAGAAATAACCAGCCAAATAAAGAAGAAATAGAGAAGAAATAACCAGCCAAATAATAGAAAAGTACCTAAGAGCATCTACAATTCTACATCCGTGAAACCCAAAAGAAACTAAATACAATTGTCTTAGTAATAATAAAACTAATTCAATCTTTATTTCTTAACCACTCCATTTGTGAATTAGTTTTAATTTTTTCGCTTGGGTTACAAACCAATTATAGAAAGAAAAAGTCTCATAAAAATTATCTTAATTTCTTAATTACTGCATTTGTGTAACCATTTCTTTACCTTTTTAATAAAAAATATCTTTTCTTCTTTCCAATTTCACATAATTGTAGATAAAAAATATCTTTAATGCATCTACTCGGAATGATTTCAGTTCAAGAGCTTAAAATTCGAAATAACTATCCTAAATTCTTAAAAGTTAACCAAATGACTTCTCTAGTTCAGTTTTGTAAAAACAAAAAACAAAAAAAACGGACACTCGGTCCAGAGGCACATGCATGGACCTGCAAAAAGATTGTTTTTACCTCAGAAAGTTGGAGATTGTTTATCATAAACTCATTTTCAAGCTCATCGGCCCCCAAATCAGAAAATGCTATTGGGGATGAAAAGTCAAGTATGGTCAACACTGGCTTAGGCATCACCTGAAAAAAACAAACCATGATCATTCAATTTTCTAGTGGATCCATTATGCCCAAGTTTGGTTGCATTGGTCATAATGTACCCCAGATTTTGAAATTACAGACCAGCACTAATACTACACTCACTTTCGTTGTCTTAAGATCAGATTGGTATGGTCCCAAAGTTTCTGCCAATAGGAGTTTCCTCTAACAGGATCAAGTTCAATTTTATTTTTCATTGAAAGGTCCCATCACCAGTCTAAACAAAGCTCAAGTAATCCAAAATTATTCATTTCAGACACCAAGTGACAAGCAGACAAAAAGAGAGAAGCTTTAAATTGATCAACCAAGATCGACACCATGACAGGGGGGACCATAATATATTAACTTACTCAATGGCTTTTACCAGTAAGTAAACTTACAGAAGGATAGGAGTCAGGTGATTTGCAGACTACACAAAAAAGTTTTGTTGCATACACAACAATCCAATAATTCTCATCTTCTGATTTCCTAGCTTTGTCAACACTGCACAAGTAGCATACAAATCCTTATTACTTCTATCATTATACCCCTGCTTTTAAAAAAAAAAAAAAAAGCTCTATGCTACCAATATCATTGCAAAATGAAACAATACAAGGACCCAAAACAGAAACAACCCTAAAAAAACCTAGATGAGCAATGCCTTCAGCTAAATGAAACTATCATCAACATCTCACCCCCTTTCACCCTCACCTACTGGCAACACCATATTTGTACCACTTGTACCAATACTAAGCTGCATGCCCCTAAATTCTTGCATTAGCATGCAGGATTGTTCTATGAATATATACAATCCTTCAATTGGTAAACATAAAATAGATCAAATGTACGCTTCCACATTAAAAAAGTTAAGCTTCCTTTTTACTAAGGTAAAATGTCATCTCTTGGCAAGAGTAGATTGGTTTATGTTTAAAGCTGTGGTTACCTGAACACTGGAAGCCAAGAACCACCAAACTCGTTACTATATACTCGCAAGATTCCCTGAAAGCCATAAGTATTAAAATAAATCACAACACCAACACAGGAACTACATATCAAATTTTCAAATTAAAAAAACATGCGAAATAATATTTGAAAATCGCAATAAAATACCTTCTGTCCTGAATCTTAGCTTTGAAATTGTCGATCGTAACACTGCTCTCGCCTTCGAGCGTGATAGTCTTCCCAGTGAGAGTTTTCACCAAGATCTGCATCTCGCCTCTTTCCCTCTCTATCCCTTTGTGCTGCGGTGCTGACAGGAGAGAATTGATGAAAAAACCTGAGAGCACTACGAATCTTCTCACGGACCCCACCGGATTCCTCGAGCTGGAGCTTGAACTCCTCGAACTGCTTCTCCATGGGGTAGCCGGTGGCGGAGGAGGAGGAAGGTATCGGATCGCTTAGAAGTCGCCAAAAATTCGATCTGGGAGACGAGCGTCCGAGACGGAGGAGAAAGAGAACGGGGAACAGGAAAGGCGGAGATCGGATCCGAAAGCGAGGAAAAAAAGAGGAAAGGAGGAGACGGGAATCGAAGAGGGGAAAGAAACGTGAAAAGAATAACGCGTGGGTAAGAGAGGAAAAAAAGACAGTTTTTCTGTGGCTAATCGTGTGGCGAATTTTTTTATAACTAATTTCAGATTTCTATACATAAACATACATAAAATACATGCATAATATCTCACATTCAATACAATGGTTTATAATGGTTGGATCTGTTAAATTGATGGTTGAGATCGTCTCTGGACAGATACACCATTCAGTCCTCTAAAATTCAAGGTGCAATTATAGGAGTTCTGATTGATTTAGATTTGAATTTTAAGAATAAATTTATATGTATAATATTAGATAGTCTAGAATTAAATTTTATACAATTGAAATATGGGTTGTGATGCACCATTAATCATTAATTTTAAGTCATATCGAGACAGTAAAAAAATATGTATGATATGTTTACATTATCAAATTTCAAATATAAAATTTAATTTAAAGATTCTCAAAATTATTGCTAAGTGAATTCATATCTACATCTTATTATAGGAGTCTCAGTGATACTTTTTTATCTGTTTATCCGATCTGTATCGTATCCGAAAAAACGGGTATGGATTAGATTTTTTTTTGACTTATTGAGTACGGGTAAGGGTAATGATTTGTTTTAATATCTTACCCGTTATTCTATAAGATATTTTTTAGAAAAAAATTATATAGATGTATATTTGTATGAAGATAATACATGATACAATAAAATTTTATATTTTACTAAATTTTTTAATACAAATTAGTTGCATTCATTCTTTTAATTCTTGTTTGGAAAAATATTTTATAGAAAATACAAATTCAGATGTCAATGACACTTTTTTATTCATTTATCCGACTCGTACTATACTAAAAAACAGGTAAGGGTAAAGAATTTTTTTTGTTATCATAATGAGTACAGATATGAAAATGTCTCCACCTGACCCGTATCGTATCCGTTGACTTATTAGCTTCTACAAAATAGATTGCATTTTTTTAAATTTATGTACATCGTTATTTAAATATGAACTTAATTAAATGGAGAACAAATAAATATCAAAAATGGAGAAAGATATCTCTTACAGCTCTGTCCGGCCGTATTATTGTGCGCGTGGGAAAAAAAAATTCAGTTCAACTGAATTTATGAACTATTTTTTTTTTCTCTACGCGCACAGTAAAATTTAGTTCAATACCCACACCCGTTCCCAAATAAGGGTGAGTAGTGTGGATTTTGGACGAGTACTACAAGGGATAGAATAACGATCGTAGCTAATCAAAATATTTTTGGTGTCTATTTGAATCAATGTACTAAATAGCAATTATCGTGTCATTGCATAAAGACTAAATAAAAAACTATCCTACATAGTGTTTTTGTTTCAAAATTATATTTTATATTTCTACTAATTATCAACTTTATCTAAAGTCTCATATAGCGATAAGTAACGCAAAATTGATTAAGGAATTAGAATATATTCATATGAAAGTAATACAAAGTCCAAATTGCTATTCAAAATATCTCTAATAATATCATAAACTATATATCTTTTTTCCTTTCAAAATAACCTAAACATTATAGCATAAACTATATATCTTTTTCTATTAAAAAGATCTTAAAGATCATGGCATAAGTTATAATTTTTTTTCTATTTAAAATCAAAAGCAATCCAAATCTTGAAAAAATTGATTCTTAACAAAAAAAATTCAGATTGAAATGCAGTACAGCATGCGCTATAGCGTGTAGCGCAAATAGCGGACCGCTATTACCGTTACAACAGTGGTAGCTGAAATAGCACATTTTTATCCCATAACTTAGTATTTAAGGTTCGGAAATACTATAACACCACTCTTGCGTTGCTATAGCGCTATTAATTTAGAACACTGATTTGAATTATTGGGGTTCGCTTTGAGATACTTGTCAAGTTAAAACATAACATGCAAATCTCATTCCATTTTTCTCAGGATACGCATCGTATATGAACCTGTGAATTTTAACAGTGCGACGATTTTACCTCGTGTAGAGTTATTGAGGAGAGAGAAAAAAAAAAGAGAATTTAATAAAGTAGTGCATTCTTAAAATTAGGAAAGGTTATGAGATCGACGAGAGTTCCTGAAATCATGAGAGAATATATATTAAAATGGGGCATCCTTAAAATTAGAAAGGTTATGGGACAGGATCACCAAATATTAATTGCTGGAAGTGGAAGGAAAGTTCATTATTGGTTTGAGACCTGCAAGAGGATTTGAAATGTTGGCGGAGAATTTGACGATGACACAAAAATTTAATAATTATTTTCAAGTTGAAAAGTTAATAATTTTATTCTCAATTATATAAAATAAAGAACTCATAAATGATGCGAAAAATAACTAAGAATTTAAAACTAACTACTAAAATACCAAAAATAAAATTTATAAAATTGCCAACTTATGGATGTTCATCTATTAAACAAAAGATATATAATATAGGAAAATAAAATAAAAAATAATAATAAAAATTATTTGGCTTTAGTACTTGATATAAATCATTTATCAAGTATAAAATGTTTTGAGATATTTTTTTCAGAAGATTATCTTAAAAAAAATAGATATCAAAGGAATTTTTCATTCAGCACGTTTGAATTATATATATATTTTTTAAATAGAACTCATACAAAAAAATTTAATCAAAGCAGACTCGTACCCATTGAAGTTATAAAAATAACCTCCACTGGTCTCCCAAACCGGTGTAGCTTGAAAATTCTTCAGATCTACGATTTTAACAAGGTAAAAATCTGAATTTTTTAAGCTACACAGGTTTGGGGGACCGGTGAAGGCTATTTTTATAGCTTTCCAGAGTACAGTGCTGCTTTGGTTAATTTTTTAAAATGAATTCTATTTAAAAAAATCTTTGAATTATCTATTAATTTCTAACAACATACAATAATGTAGAAATAAATAACTTCATTTAGTCCTGTCAATCTAATAAAATGAAGTAACAAAAATATATTATTAGGAACAAAAGTTAACACTGCAATTTTATCATGGCGTGCAATTTTAATGGTTTACTTTTTTTTTTTAGTAAAGCATCGTAGCATCACTCTTAGGGCCTGTTCGGACATCACGGATCACACGGGATGGGATTTGATGGGAGTGAGAATTCACTTTTGAAAAAGTGAGAACTCACAGGTACATGTACGCATATGATTGATTGTGGAAATGTGCTAAATTGAGTGTCAGGTTGTACCGTTGGATTAGTTGCGGGAAATTCTATTTTTCTTTCTATATTGTTTAATATTGTACAATTTTCTTTATTAATAAATAATCAATAAAACAATTAAATAAATAGATTAAATAATAACATAAAATTTCTAATTCATTATTATTTTAGAAAATATAAATATTTTTTATAATTAAATAAGAAGTATTTGATAATATGGAACAAGCTTTGCATTCAATACTGTTGCATTTATGAAAATTGAGTAGTTGGAAAAATAGAAAAGAGAATAAACATACTACACTGTATGAAAAGGAAAAAAATAACTTTAGAAATTGAGTAGTTGCAAAAGGCATTCAATGATACTTGAGATTGAGAAAAAGCGGTTCAAGAGAGAGAAATAGTTGTAGGCCCTGCATGAATTGGAAACATGAGAATTTGGTCGTACTGGATTTTTATTTTCTCATCAATTTGCGTTGTTTGGAGGAGAAGTTTGAGAAAAATGAAAGAAACTTATTGGAAATAAATTGAACATACGAACAGGCTTAGAATTTACAAATGACATTACTATGAAACCTATGACTTCCCATTTTAAACCCATATATCCAAACAAAAACATCGGAATAAGCTCTTAAGAGACTGTTTGGCTGCAATCCCACGTGAACAGTAACCCGCAATTTACTATTCACTCGTTTCTGTGTTCATTCTCGTTCTCGGGCTGCAGCCGAACATGCCCTAATAGTTTAGTTGTTGTATTGGCAGACTTGCTCGCGAAATTTGGAATTCTACATCCGCTCCAGTAATGAGTCCGGATTCTCTAAAGTAATTCAATTTTTGGATTTTGGATCAAAACTGTCTAATTTAAATCAGTCAGTCGGAATTTTCTCGGGATTCGAATTCGTTCTCGAAATGGGTAAGCTTCAGATCCAGATGGATTGTCTCGGATTCGAATCGGACGGTTCCAATTTAAAACCCAAAAACTGAGTTAGATCTGAATTCTCCAGTAACTAACTACGATCTCATAATTTTTTACTGTTACTTTTTGTCAAGTCGCGCTTTCATGGATCTCAAGAAGATGAATGGGGTGATTACTGATTAATCAGTTCGTACTATATATTTTACCTGAGAGGATGTGGCATGTCTGTAGGGTATCAGGGTATGACCTTCGGCTCCTCTCTTTTAATAGTCTGGATGAACCAGGTTTATGTCGTACCTGGTACACAAACACAGTCACAGTCAACATTTGTACGGGATCACTAGTCAATAAATAAAAGAGAAATTTAGATATATACCCATCATATTTAATTAGATATTTCTCCATCAAAACTTTAAAATTAATTATTTTCCATCTAAACTCCCTTAAATTATTAATATCTCCATTTCTTACTTTAATTACTTAAAAATTAAGACTAATATTAATAACCAATTAAAAGGACAAGATTGCCCTTCAAACAATGTACTATCTCTCTCTATCTCTCCCTCTCCCTAGCTCGCTCGTTTCTTCCTGTGAAAAATGATTATCTTCTCCAAAAAAACAATCATAACCAATGGCAAGAAAAATATTCTGATTTGAGAAGTTTACTCAATGACTGGAAGAACCGTAAAACATTGCCTATCGAGGAGAGAAATAAAGAATTTCATAGTTTCCTTGACAATACTGGGGCAAAGCACACATGTATGTAGAAAAATGAGATGTTTGATGGAAGAGGAAGAATAAGCTATTCTCAAATCAGAAGTTTACTCAATGACTGAAAGAACCGCAAAACATTGCCTATCGAGGAGAGAAATAAAGAATTTCATAGTTTCCTTGACAATACTGGGGCAAAGCACACATGTATGTAGAAAAATGAGATGTTTGATGGAAGAGGAAGAATAAGTTATTCTCATTTTTAGATAGACTATATTATAATAATACAATTTTGCAATGTACCCATTCTAACTGTAACCATGAGTACTGATGCTCAAAATTCACAAATAATTCATAATTAAAAAGTAGATCCAAAGCCTTACAAATAATTCGTAATTAAAAAGATGCTTTAGATCAAAATATTGTTCCTATTACAACTTCAAAACTCTATCAAATTGCATAACCTTCACTCATGCAAAGCACATGATTTCAGTATAGCATATTCATATTATAATTAATGAATAAATGGGTTCCTGGTATCCTTGGCCGCGTGTATTTCTTAAAACAAATAGCTTATTATTCATAAAAAACCAAATTTAAAATTGTTTTTGTTTAATTAAAAGATAATTCTCGTGCCTGTGTCTTGTACATTCTTTTTAATTCAATTTGAATTATTGATTCCAGGCCAGTAGTACATAATCAACTGGACAGCCTCTTAAAAGTGGCTAGTCGTGAGGTTTTGAAAGTCGCTAAAGCTGATACTGGATATAAAACAGACTAACTGTCGTAGAATACTTTGATGTGGCCATTGGCTTAATGTTTCCCTGGAGAAGAAAATCCTTTTTCACAGGAAGAAACTAGGAAGGGAGGGAGGGAGAGAGGGAGAAATGGGGATATTAATTTTAGTTGGCACATTGTTTGAAGGGCAAACTTGTCAGTTTAATTGTTTATTAATTTTAGTCTTTATTTTTAAGCAATTAAAGCAAGAAATTGGGATATTAATAATTTAAGGGAGTTTAGATGGGGAAATAACTAATTTTAAAGTTTTGATGGGGAAATATCTAATTGAACAAGTTATGATGTATATCTAAATTTCTCTAAATAAAATTAATAACTTTAACAATATTGTATATTAATACGAAGACGGATCCACTTACATCATTTTATTTTTGGTGAGTTATACTCTATATTTTCAAAGTCTAAACAGTTGATCCAAATCATTTAACATGATGAATATATTAAAATGTACTTACAGATCAAATTTTACATTTTTTTTTATTTTTTACAATTTATTAAGATGGGTACAAAAATTCAATGGTCTGAAAATAACGATTTTGTAAAATACTTAATAAATAGTAAAAAAAAATAAAAAAAGTGAAATTTGATCAGCAAACGCATTTTAATAAATACATCATGTTGATCTGTTTGGATCGACTGTTTGAATTTTTAACAATTTAAAAAATATATGATGTAATCTGGTATCACAAAAAAAAGTGTAAGTGGATCTCTCCTCTATTAGGGCCTATTCGGCGTGCCATTGGGAATGGGCATATGTGCAGGAATTGAACTAAAAATTACTATTCACGTGGGAAAAAAAATTCAGTTGAACTGAATTTTTCTTTTTCCACGAAAACAATAGAGCTGCCGAACAGGGCCTTAGAGTTTGTTCGGTCTACAGACGGGAACAGGAACAGAAATGGGTTGGACTCCAATTTAAATTGATTTATAGTGTATGTGTGAGACAAAAAATACAAAATTGAACGGAAATCCTGGCAACCCAACCGGTCACTGATGACTGAAAATATTGTAGTGCATGCTGCCCACCGCTCACTCCACCTAGGTACGGTTTGGAGCCAACTGACATTGTGCCCTGCCCACGCACCGGCCGTTCCGATCGGGTTGGCCCCAATATGGAGGGACTGGATCCGGACCCAATTCTAATCGATCGGATGGTCGTGATCCAGACCCAATTCAACTGAGGGCTCAAAGCTCCAGGGCTCCACTGGAGCAGTGACTTTGAAACGTATATATGTTAATATTTCCTACAAGGCTCTTTAATTGATGAATTGGGCCAAGTTGGTCTTAGTGAAACTGAGCTTTTACCTTTTGTACATATACATTAAATCAAACCTTGAATTTTAAACTGTAAACCAATCATGCATTTTACTTACTGCCTATATCCACCTGAAATTTGGTATTAAAAATTACGCTCATAACATTTTTTGTTTCTTTTGATGTCTTCCATGTCAATAGATATTTCTAACATTAGAAAGGGTCCGAATCTTACATAATTTGTTTGAAGCTTGCAAAAGTAGAGCCTTTTATCATAAGGCTTACAAGCAGGGGCACAGTAAAAAAAATTAAAATAAAAAGCTACATAAATAAGTATTATATATTTTTCTAAGGAAAGCTAATAGTATAATTTATTGGTAAAATTAAAAAAATGTAATAAGATAAATAAGAAAATTTCTAATTTATAATGCTGAGTACCCATTTTTCTCGACCTACTCACCCCTGCTTACAAGGCCCGAGTGAATAATGGTTTGTAATTAAATCTCAGCTGCTTTGGGATTTGGGCTAGCGCAGGGGTAGTATTATTGGTCTTTGAGATTCGTGCCAAGTTAGAAAGAACGGTCCGGATCCACTAATTGTAAAAGATTCCCTTTTCAGATAATGGAGAGAATGTGAATTCTGAGACGGGGCGACGGGTCCCCTTTAGTAATCGTTCCAAAGCAGATTGACAGTCTAAGTACAAAGTCAAAATTTGAGTTACTTTGGGGATCCAAATTCGTGGCATCATGTTCTCATTAATTGATATATAACTTTGTACCTTTTTTTTTTTTTAACTAAGAACATCAATAGCATGTCTACTGTCTACAAAAGAAAAAAGTCATCCGCTAATGAAAGAACATAATCAAAGTTAGAGGCCTGAAAAGGCCCATAGGCCATAGCCCATTATTAGGGGAGGTACATATTAATCAAATCTATGTTAATACGGATAAAAAATGGCTATTTTTTTAATCCAAAAGCAACCATTTTCGATACGTACGTAATGAAAGATTATGTCTGAAAAAACAAAATAAAATAAGTTGCAAATAGGGGTCTAAATGGGTTGCATTGAATCCTCATTTTCAGGTGGTCAGATCTTGCGATTTTAATAGGTTTCAAGTTTCATTGACAAAAATATTTATAAGTACAGCTAATAACATACAATAACAAAAATATGTACATAAATTTATTAATTAGAATATTAAAGTAATAATATTCAGGAAATAGCAATCTATACAACCCAACACAATATATATTTACTAGAAATACGAAAATTATTCATTCAATAATAATATAATAAAATAACAAATAAACACCTCATTTTAAGTAAAATTAATATAAACATATTTCAAAAGATATATATTATGCATGCAACCGGATTGGATTTTAACTGATGTGCTTAATTAACGGGGAACCAATCAAAAGATAGTAGTGTTGCTATAAGAGATTGACAAGTTCTACGTACTGCGCCAACTTTTCTACGTGGTACATGTTTGACTAGTAATTAAATGGTAATTAAAGTCCCAGCAAATTAAAGCAACATATGTGATGTTACATATGAATGAGTGAAAGAGCGGGATCATTAATTAAAACACTTTGTTAATTAGATTACATACACAAGATTAATTTAAGTTGTCTACATCTTTGACCCCATCCCATCATCTCCCATTAATTTAATATATGGCCCAAGTATGCTAACTGCCGAAATTTTCATTAACTGGAAAATAAATAAAAAATATCGGCAATGCAAAGTTTTTGGGAAGAATTTGAAAATTAGAAAAAATGAAATGGTCTATGACATCCTCTAGACGTAGGGGTGTCAATGAAAACCGTTTACCCATTTATCCTACCCGTATCGTATTCGATAAGTCGGGTATGGGTAAGAATTTTTTTTCGTTAGCTTATTGGGTATGGGTATGGGTAAGAATTTTTTTCGTTAGCTAAATGGGTATGGGTACGGGTAAAGGCTATTTCGTATCCATTGGGTAACAAGTAATTATATAAAATAAATTACATATAGATATATAAATATTATATTCAATTTATTCAATTTTATATTTCTCATATCATTGTACCAACGTTAATTTATGAGAAAATATATGAATTTTGGTATAAGATGAATATAATATTAAACATATTACTTTTTTTTATTTGAATGTTTTATTATTTAATTAACGAATTGAATTTTGAATTTGTTAGAAGAGATATTTGAATTTTTTGTTTTTTTTCTTTATAAAAAATTATTAGTTATAATTGATTACATATTTGTATTTTGATATTTATATTAATAATTGTGATTGCATATGTATAATGTATGACAGGATGAGTTTTGATAGTATATTTGTAAAAATAATTAAACCAATATATTAGTGTTATTCGTTATTCACCCGCTGCCGTTTCGTTACCCACTAATTTTAACGGGTACGGGTAGGGTAGGGTAGGGCAAAGCAAATTCTTAACGGGTAAGGGTAGGGTATGGGTAAGGTCAACTCTTAGTGGGTATGGGTATGAAAATGCTTCCACCCTACCCGTATCGTACCCATTGACACCCCTATCTGGACGTGATAGACCATAACGGTTTGATTAACAAAATCTAAGTAATGAAACAGCGATAAAAAAAAAAAAAAACTAGCCATTATAGACCAGAATGTCCAGGTACAACATTCCATTTTTTTTTCTCAACAACGTTAAAAAAAGTCTGGCCGTTGTAGACCAGAACGTCCAGATATATTTGTTTTTTTTTTTTCGCATTAATTGTTTCATTAATTAGCGGTAATCTAATTTCGCTAATCAGGCTATTGTGATCTATAACGCTCTATAGGACGTTATGAACCATCACGTTTTTCCTACTTTTTAATTTTTTTGCAAAACTTTCTCCATTGCCGATATTTTTTTATTTATTTTTCTATTAATAAAAATTTCCGTGCTAACTGCTCCCCTTGGTAAAAATAAGTATGCTAACTGCTATGATAAAAAATTTAGCCCTCAATCGACCAATTCACAGAGACCATTTCAAACATAGACTAATTAATTTGCCAACAGCTTCACTTATTTTATTTCCAAATTGTGAGGAACATTTCAAGCACCCGCAACTATAAATAACCATACAAGTTTTGGACATTGTATCTACACAAATCACAAGCTAACACAAGTTAAGATCGATACTCGAAAGAAATGGCTTACTTTACTACTTTTCTCTTCACTTTGCTTGCCTTGGCCTGCTCTCAAGCATTCGCTTCTGACCCTAGCCCACTTCAAGATTTCTGTGTTGCAGACAATAGCTCTGCAGTATTTGTGAACGGTTTAGTTTGCAAGAACCCTGCTGATGTCAAACCAGAAGACTTCTTCTTCTCAGGCCTCGACAAGGCTGGCGACACAAGTAAGAATCTCGGATCAAACGTCACCCTAGTCAATGTGCAAAGAATTGCCGGACTCAATACCCTGGGAATTTCCATTGCTCGTCTCGACTATGCACCTGACGGCGGCCTCAACCCACCACACACCCACCCCAGAGCAACTGAAGTGCTCACCGTCATTGAGGGCACTCTCTATGTCGGATTTGTGACGTCAGCCCAAGACTTCAAGCTCTTCTCCAAGGTGTTGAACAAGGGTGATGTGTTTGTTTTTCCTGAGGGACTCATCCACTTCCAGTTCAACGTTGGAAATGTCCCTGCTGTTGCATTTGCGGGTCTTAGTAGCCAAAATCCGGGCTTGATCACTGTTGCAAATGCAGTTTTTGGGTCGAACCCACCTATTTCAGATGATGTGCTATCCAAGGCATTCCAACTTGATAAGAAGATAGTTGACTGGCTCCAGGCTCAGTTCTCCAATAGCAACTAATCAAATGTGTCACCAACATGATATCATATGTAATAAATTGTTTACAATACAAATTTAGTGTGTAATATGTTACTGTCAATAATAAAACGCTGCCTTTAAGGCATGTTTGCATTAGTCAATAAAAGTTTCAATAAGTTATATATCTTATAATTATTTTTTTATCGTCTTTGCCTCTGGATTGAGGCGACTTCCTTGTTCATCTCTCTCTGTCTCTCTGTTTTTTTTTTTTAAAACTTGGCAACGGCTGCCAAGGTGTTATCATAAATACAATTCGTCTTACATCAGAAACGGCCAACAATAGCCTCCACCCTTCAACCAGTGGGTCACAGCTTAAACAAACATAAAAAAAAAAAAAAAAAAAAACTACAAATACTAAAAACACAATGTAATTAATAAACACGCCTAATCGACAAAGATACTACACCAATTTCATCCATAACTCTGCATCATCAACAATACGGCTTGTAAGGTCCACTGGTTGCATACGCCTACCTCCAAACACAATTTCGTTTCTCATCTTCCATAGGTGCCAGCATGAACAACAGAAAGCTAATTAAAGAAGACAACGGCATTCAGAACGGCTCTGCTTATCCAACTGGGATACAATAGGACATTAAAACCAGTGGCTATATTGAAGGCGATACTGAAGGCGGAGTCGCTGGAGATTGAAATGAAGAACTTTGTTTTTGAATGAGTTTGACTAGAATTAATCAGATGCCAATTCAAGTGCGAAGAAAAGGAGGTAAAATTCCCCTTATTAATGGATAATTTGTAATTTTGTCCATTAAATTTTGTACTTTTTTAAGTGTCAATATTTTTTAGTCTCTTTATAAATGAAATTGGACAGCACTACATTTATTACATATGTTTATTATTTAGGAGTTGAAATACAGTTATTAATTTGTAATTGAAAGAGCTAGCTTAATGATAAATTCATGAAAATTAATATCGAATTTTTTTATTTGTATATCATGCTTAGATCTGAAGATTTTTTATATTGTTTATTTTTTATTTGATACCCGATTAATTAATGGGTTTGTACCCATTGACACCCAACTAATTAAATCCTAGATCTGCCCTCTGATTGTACCCATTGACACCCCTAGTCACCTCCATAATTTACATATATAGATAAAGCTATGAAAACAAGCAAACAAAAGAAGCAAATTTATACCTTTCACTTTCACTAAGAAAAAAAAATTATAATGTTAAGAGAATGTATTGCTTTCCTTTTTCCCAGCAAGAATCCGAGATATCTGAAGTCCACGACTGAATGCTTGGTTAAAGAGGAGACGGGTTTGAAACTCTGACATGAAAGGAAACCACGATAATATAACAATCGGTAGAAAAATTATGATGCCCATGACATACTCGTACGCTCTTCCAAGCTCCTTTATCGATTCCCACAGTTTTAACTTCTTGGTTAGTGGCCGACATGCCTGACCCAGCTGTATTGTATTTGATAGAAACGGAAGTTAATTCACTGACTACAAAATATAAGCTAACAATAAAGATGAGTGAGAAAAGGTAAGTAATTACTAGAAGGATGCACCAGCCGGTGGGCATGAACCCGAGAATGCTTGCGAAGACGTCAGAAATGGTGAGATTTAACACGACAAACAAGACGGCTAGCACCGAAAGAAAACCTAAGAAGAGAAGTCCCTTGAGAATACGAAACATGAGCTGGGTATCTGTGCCGAACCTTCGCCTCCCCATTGAAACCATCTGACATTGTGACATTGATTCAGAGACTCAGGGCACATAAAGAAAGAATTAATTAAAATTTTAAAAGAGAGGTTAAAAGAAAGTTGAAATAATTGCCTTGAGAACTATAAGCACTGTGATCATGACGAGCCAAGATACAACATAGACCCAAATTTCCTTGTTGCCACGAGCAATGTGGAGGTGGTAAACAATGCCGTACTGATAAATGAGAAAGCGAAGAGAAAGTAAAATCTCAAGGATGTGTCCCCTAATGCTAGTAGTTTTGAGGTGCTCCTGCTCTTCCTCCCACCACGATTCCCAGCTGAGGTTGGGTTGGATACCGATGCCACCCACGTTGCCCATCCATTTCAGCCAATCTGTCCAGTCATCCACCGTCTTTTGCCACTCGAAACATGATGGGTTGAACGCAAATGGTGCAAACAACCACGATGCCACCAGGAACCAGATTGAGATTGTCACAAACAGGTAAAGAGTTGAGCCACGGTAAGATCGACCATATACTTGATAAACAACTAATAGGATAAGTAACTCAAGGCCTTTGACAAAGTGGCTACGGGAGTACATGCGATAGTTGTCTGCAAACTTGGCATGGTACACCACAAATCCACGACCTGTAGAGCGATATTTTGCACCACCATGTAAGATGGTCCTCCCATAGTAATGAGCCTATAAATTGATTAAGTGCTCGAACCATCAGTAATAAATAAATTTAAAATTTTCAAATGTAAGCAAATTAAAGCAACTAGAATAATAGGTCATATATACCTTGGTCCCAAGCTGGAAAGTGAAAAAGACAGATGCAAGCTGGAGCTGCATAAGAATAAACTCTCCTAGGGCAGTACGAAAGCCTTTCTCAAGCCCAACTTCCATGACCATAGGCAACACCAGCAGGAGACCCAGCTGGAACACAGATTGCGATGCAAGTGCATTTTCAAGAGGTTTTATATTTTTTTGCATGCGAGGATCTTCTAATATAGATCTCTCCAGCCCGCTCATCACTAGGTACAGTCTTCCATAAAGGAATACATATACTGTCAGCACTGTCACCATGCTGCTGAAGTAGAACCCCACTGTAGTGAAATAGAAGGACAGCATGCGGTAGAAATCAAACCTACGACCTAGGCGGCACACATCACGGCTCAGTGTTTGTTCACCATTTCCATTTGCAACCTTCGCTTCAAATTGGGAGATCTGGTTCATACCCACATCCCGACCTTTCCCCACTTGTATGTATTCGTGGTGCGTCACGTTCCCTCCTCGCATTGTCGAATTATATCCTAAATAAACACATAACATTTTCTTCAATGTATTGAACTATTGATGAACAACCTTATGCAGCAGAAGGTATAAGAAATAAATTGAACATAAATTTACAAATTACCAGCAAAGATATCCTCGCTTAAATTAATGATCTTAGAGGCTTTGCTAATGCCACCCCTTGTGATATGAAATAATCTGTCAAAAATATCCGGATGCCCATAATGAAATCGAACCCTGCAGAAATCATATTTCAGAAGAAAAAGAGGTAAATAAAGACAATATACCTATTAAGTGTGGCAACATAATTAATTGACACAGTATGCATGTAACAAATGAAAGTAAATTGAACGTATAAATGGAAGAACAAGAGAAAAAAAGCAACATACTTGAGGGGATTAGCGAGAACCCGTTGGCCAATGGTAACAAAGCTTGTCTCTTGGTTCGACATAAACCATGCCAGAGATGAAACACTACAAGTTACAAAAAGAGGAAGAAAGGATTTAATACACATCAATATAATTAAAGCAAAATATATGAGCAATAAGTTTTACATACCTCCCTGTAAATATATTCTCACGTAGGCCAAGAATTGTGGGCTTATTTTTCCCATATTCCACATTATGAAACTCCTCCAGCACATTCCTAACCTTGAAAGCCTCTTCCAAGTAGTTATCCTAAAAATTATGAAAACAAAGAACTAAATGGTAAAAAACTGAACATAATAACACATAAATATGTCAGAAACAAGCAAACAAATGGTTTTATTTAAAAAAATGTACCTGATTCATGTCAATGGTTTGGAGTGCCTCCCCCCGAGTGAAAATAATTGCATGATTTTGGTTTTCAGGTTTCCCTTCACCTATATCAGTCGGTTTACCGGGCAGCTTGATTCGATATATTTCCTTGATAATAAAGTATCCAACCGATAAAGTTTTATAATGTAAATTTGTACGTTATTGTTTAGAGAGAGAGCAAAAAATAAAGTATGATGAGGTACCTCATCCCACTTATCACCGCCTTTGACAAGTACAGAATAGTAGACTTTCAATGGTTTGTCATTGACCACCTCATCTTTTTCATCTATATATGCTACTCGCAAAGAGCGATTTCTACAAAGTGAAATTGATTGTGAGTTTATATAAATATGTTGCCGCAGTAAGTAGCAACTATGCAAAGAATATAGAATAATATAAGCATACGCAGTCATGAGAGCTAGGATGTTCTGATAGCAGAGCCTGTCATGGCCTTCCTTGATGCCTTTCATCTGGCCATAGATCTGGCATGATACCACGTACGTGAATTTAATGTCAGCTAATGCAACCGACTTGGCAAGGTGGTTATATTCATCCTGATACTGCTCTCTCGGTCTTATTGTTCTATAACCTCCCAATATATCTACAAGCAGGGGCATGCCACATGTCAAATTTGAATTGCCTGTCTCAATAGAAACAAACATATTTTGATCTTCCTATTATAAATTAATAAAAGATAAGCAACTAACCTCTATCCTCAGCCATGTCCAGGAAGCACTGTAGCTCAAGTGCACGTTTGTAGTACATCATTCCTCGAACTGCAAATAGTACAAACATTTTTAAGTTACCGAGGAAACAGAGAGGGAGGGAAGAGTTAGTTTCACAACCTAATATAATATCGTACCTAAACCTACCTGTTCTTGCGAGTGTCTGGCCACGGTAGGAGGTCCACTGCCTTACACTTTCAATGTGTTCCTGTTTCTCCAAAGGATCTTGCTGCTTCTCAGGCTGCTCCTTAAGAGCTGGATTTCTTTCTAAAAAGTTGTCCCATTCATCTACCAACGAAGCAACATTTCATTTCTTTGTTTCTTTCTTACCCCCACAACTAATAATACTAATGGATTTGATTTTTACCAGGATATATTTTCTGGAGATAGAAGAGAATAGAGATGCCATCCTCATTTTCACGATTAATCGCTTCCCATGAGTACATCACATCTTCTTTGTAATATGGAGTCAATACACTGAACAGGAAGAAAAATTTACTCATGATAAAAAAAATAATCTAATCAGTAAGAAACAAGAAACTCATTCTTTGAAGGCATCTAAATGGAAATTGCTTAAAATGAATGCACCTAAAAGATGTCATGTCGTGAATTTTGGGAGCATTAGGCATAGTCATAAAGAGAGAATTTGCAAAGAAGGTTATCCTGCGTCTTGCATCCAGGTTAGTTGGTACCCTGGATGCTGATTCCTTCACCGTAACCAATAAATGAAGCCTGGTCACCTTCTCCATCCAATTTTCATTTTTCATTAATTCCAAATTGAGCTCTGAGAACTGTGGATGATCTTTTTTTCTTTTTTCTTCTTGTTGATTGACTACCTCTGTACTTGCTGTTCTCTGAACCCTGCTATAAAAGAAACCATGATGCCCATCTGAGATCCTGAACTACTACTTATTATTCTGATACCATAACCTATGGAACCATACATAAATACCTGTTTTCATTTATCATGATGTCCTGTAAGATAATATCCATGGTATCTTGAAGCACATTTGTGATCTGTGTTTTGACAGAGTCTGGGTTTGCCATCTCTTGCATTTTTTTCTGGAAAATTAACAAATAGACAAAGCTTTACGAAAAAGATTGACATAGCACATGAGCTGACAAGTTGAGCAAAAAAGGATAAACATACATACCAGCAGGGTGAGAAATTTCTCTACTTTAGTGCTTAACTGGGGAAGTTCACTCATTCTGAAATTCGTAAGAAGTTTCCGTTTTCTTATGCTATCATCAACTGCTGCACAAACCTCCCGTACCACCCTTCAATCAAGAAAACAAGTATTTGTACTCTCAGATTGACTCAAATCACGTACCAACAACAGATTCAGTCAATAGGAAAAGAGAAGAGAAAACTTACTGTTGTTCATCTTTGTTCTTGAGAAGGCTGTAGAGGATATCCCGTAGCGACTCATAGCACTCTATCACAGCATCGTACATGTAACTATCATGCTCTATTTTTTTTACCAGCTCACTCTGGCTCTTCGTCTTGTTGAAGTCTTTCACTGTGTCCACTGCTATTGGTATCTGTCATTTCCAAAATCAAAATTAAAAAGGGATAATTAATAATCACAATCACTATTATCTATTTGAGAGACCTTATAGATTTACCTTGCTTGCAAGGAGAAAAGGAGGCCACTGAACAACTGATACGTCAGTTGAAGATGATGGTACCAACAACAGATCCCTCTCCCTATTAAATAATAAAATACAAGAATCAAAACTTCAACTTAAACATGTATGTACATCAGGGTATACGGGATGCAAGAAGCAATGTAAACATTAAAAATAAAAATAAACATATTGCTCTTTTAATACATTTCCAAAAAAAATACTGTCGGGTGTAGAAATACATACATATTGCTAATCAAGTCTTCTTCCCGTAAAGAAATGATGAATTCATTCCATATGTGAGAAAACTTGGCTATGTTCCTTCTCGCTATCTTTTCCTGTCAAATATTTCATATGTGAGCAATACTATGTGAGAAAACAGAGTACTATCATATTAAAACTGATAGAGGTATAATATCAATATTTCATCTTATAAAAAAATCTCAAAATCATTCATGTTCATGTGCAACTCATAGAAGGAAAAATTGGTCGTTTCGGACCGGAATTGGACTGTACTGATCCGATTTCATTCCGAGTTACAAGATATGTGAATTTTTCGTTCAATTTCGGCCGAAACGGTTTCATTCCAATCATACCATCGGCCGAAACATGCAAATACAATTCTCCAAAAATTCTCTCCTCCAATGTGACTCGATCCAAGGCCTCTTGGTTATCAACCAAGCCAACTACCACCACATTATACTATTTTTTATTGCTAGAATACATAACTGCATGTAAATATAAGCGTTAAAATGCTAGCATTATATTGTATTAGTGGATTATTTTATTGTAATTATTTGTCTAAACAGAAATTGTTGATAAATTATTTTTTTTATCATATTTTTAGTAAACAAGCTTTTGGCAAAAAAGTCTGAGTTTTTGATCCGATTCACCCAATTTCGATTCCACGGTCAAAAGACCGATCTGATTCTGATTCTAATTTTTCCTTCTATGTGTAACCTTACATGACCATATATGTAAAATTAAAGTAGAAAGTTTTAGCACAGAAATGAAAATTCAATTTAGCACGAACCTTGTCCTCCTTAGACTTATGACGCACACTTTCATTGTTTGGTACCAGCTTTTTACCAAATTGACGTGGTACATCTTGAAATCTTGATCTTAACATACCCAATGTTCGTATCTACAAATCCATGTCAAAAATCAAAACACATAAGTTATATTGTAGCAACAATGCACTGAACTTCAAATTCTTTTTCTATTATATCAAGTGTAGTTGCTTGTAACATTTAAACGTGGGTATAAAGCCCTTGCATGATTGAGAGAAAGTTAGAATTAGAGAAACTTTATCAAGTAATTAACTGACCTCACCCAAGTGGCTGAAAGCACCATTAATTCCACCAGATATTGTAGAGAATATTGCATACCAGATTTGTGTATCCATGAAGTATACCTTAATTAACAACATGAATTAGATGCCAAGGAGTGATAGAATAAAGGAAACACCTTTCTTCTAGTTGATCATTGAGAAGTTTAATGATTTTGCAATTTTATCATATTTAGAATACAGCCTAGAGGTTTGCAACATTAAGAAGCATAGAAACATTTTCACCAACAAACATAAAATTCGATGTTAAGAAAAAAATGCTTATGGGACATACCATGACAACTGGAGCCCATATGGTTATAATCACCCCGAGGTTGTGCTGCACTGCACCAAAAAGATATCAGAAACTTTGGGTAACTCAAAAGAACATATTTCAATTCAATACCTCTAATTTTGAAATTTTCAAAAAAACACATAAAATATTTGAAAGAAAACTATCATCTCTACACCAATTTTCAGATCAAATCTAAACAGTTACTAGCTAGACCTTCTTCAAATATACTCTATTGATCTTGTCATCAATAAAGATGAACATATAAGGTTGCATTTGAGAGAGTAAGCATAGTATTTGTAACTCACACTTGCACAAATCTAAACAGTCATAAACTTTCCAAAAAGATGATACTTACAGTAAAAGCATGGTAATTCAAATTTGCAGGGACAAGAAACTTACAGTATGGGAAAAGGTCAGGCCACTCGTAGGGCACATTTCCTAGATTCATAATGGTTTTGGTGGGATCCACCAGAGGAGATATCTAAAACAGGGTTATGAAAGATGAAAGTTAAAATTACCGATGAAAATATTATGCACATATAAAGACACTTGGAATGTGATATGAAAATAAAGGTATTTTGACTGGTTCTTTATAGAGCAAATATTACCTCAACATAGAAGCTGAAAGCAAGCTTGCATATAAGCAACAAAATCCAGAACATAGTATACCTGATGATTCATTACAGTAAAAATTTAAAATTAAGATGCATGAAAATGTTATGGTTCACCAAAAGAATATCAAAGGAGTAGTTCTTACCTCAAGAGAGAACACAAGCTCTCATGCATGCCTCGTGCCACATAAAGCTTTGGCTAAAAATAACAGGAAATAAATAAAGAAATATATTTTAAATAAGATGGATGGTATTGGTACTTTATATAGATGATATGGTACCTACCTGGGCCCACCACATGAGCAGCACAATGAGTCTCCAATTGGATGTCTCCATGAAGTGGTGAAGTGGGGGCAAGAGAAAGAGAACTGCAGCGAGGATATTGGGTATGAGATAGATGGCTATGGCAAAGCTATAGAGAGACTGACTCCTCCAGTTGCCAATCCAGTTGGCTGAAGTACCCGATGAGACCATTGGGATTTTGCACCCAGCTCGAGTAACTCACTATCAGGATTATTACCCATGCAGTTGCAACACAAAATTTTAGAAGGTACCGCATAATCTGTGTGTATGCCATTGTGCCCCATGCTTTCCAGCTTAGGATTATGTCCAATGCAGCTTGCAACAAGTTTAGTAAAGAAGCTGTTATGAAAATACTCAACACATCCCTAAACACATCTGCATCAAAGATTGCTGATAGAGAACCAGATGGACTCCATGCAATAATTAACATGGCCTGAATCAATTCAAAACAATTCAATTGATTATACTCTGTCTTTCATACATTATATGTATATCTATAGTTCAAATGAAATGAAAGAAGCTTGCCTGGAATGCCAGAATAAAGAAACTCCACATCCGATCAAAACTCCTGAAAAGGTGCCAAAATGTACGCACTTCCACAAAGTTTGTTTTAGGTTTTCTCCTCCCATAAACTACTTGGTCACGACTTTGCTCTCTTTTTGATGAGACGCTTTCTGTATGGATGAAAAACTCTGAGTTTGGGTCCATTGGCCATCCCAACTTTAAGCATTTTTTCGACCTTTAGAAATAATTCAATTATTCATCAATTTGGGTAATATTATATTTTATATCAACTTAAAACAAATAATGGAAGAAGGGGTTTATTTTACCAGAAGTACTCATTCAAATCATCATAATTTCTCCATTTCGAATGGCTTGCCGTACCTTTTTTATTTCTTAAAACTTCCTTTAAACACAAAAAAAGCAACAAAAGAAAAAAAAGTAGAAAATGAAATAAATATTTGTCTTCATCAGAGACTATATTTTAGTTTGAATTTCACAAGAAAAAATGAAAGATAAATAGTTACCTTGTATAGTACATTATATATGGGATGAATAACCACATTTAGAAAGTACTCTTCATCTTTTAATGGTACATTGCCAATTACAAACCCATGGAGCTCGTGTGCCATCTGACAAATAAGTTAGTAGGTACGTATATGAGGTTTACATACTGGTGTAGGCTCGTGAAGTTAGTAAAACTTACATTGTGGAAAATGTAGCATAAGCACTCTGGCATAAACCGAACATTTGAAGCTTCACCCCATATCAACAGGTACAAACCTATGTAGAGAAGTTCTAGTTGTTGTGTCTCATCACTATTTCGAAATCTGAAAATAAAATTATTTTTGGAGATATAAAACAAAAAAAGAAGGAAAGAGGATTAAGGTCTGAATGGTGAGTTCTCAGTAATAATCAAAGTAAAAGGTTCTTTGGTTTATCAAACTACCTGATATTAGAATGGAGATGTAAATAGTCACACCACGAAAGATAGTTCTTGAAAATTTTCTTCATCAAGTCTCTTACTGTACCTGTGCCCAGCTGCAAATCACATGCACAATTTGGAATGAGCAATAACCTGGGTACGTAGTGAGATACCAAGGTACCGTTGGCCTATTCAAGGTCTATGTTTTTGCTTTATATTTAAAATTTTTAGTGAAAGAGAGAAAGAGTAAGGAGAAAAATAGCAGAAATTTTTATACTATATTGATATTTTTCCAACTCTCCTACATCCAAATGATACCTTACATATTATATAGACATATGGGAACAATCCACACACTCTACTATCACTATATAACATTTAATCCTCTAATTAAACTCCTCTATTTCCTAGATACGAATTTCTAATTCCCATGATTTCCTAGAAGACTACAACCATTAACTTCACCATAGAAGACTAAAATATTAATTTCAATATAGAAGAACAAAAACAATAATTTTTAACATTCTCTCCCTTAATGTTTTTCTCTGTCATCACCAATAATTTCCTAAATACACAAATTTGTCACATGGAAGTGTTTAGTAAAAATATCTGCTCAATTGATCTCTGGTCTTCACATTATTGATTAACAATTCTTCATCTTTAACCACTTCTCGAATGTAATGATGCTTGACATTGGTATGTTTTGTTTGGTGATGAACCACCGGATTCTTCTCTTCTATGTGTGACAACCTATACACCATATTTTTTTTGCGCAATAATTTTAAACTCTCAAAATTTACATGCTCAAATCTCTTATGTGACAACCAAGACAAATCTTCTACACGTACCTTCAAAGCAACACTTCATGTGGTATTGAGTGTGAATTGAATTTTTTTATTGCTCTCTATTTTTACTACCACCATCAATTCTTTTTTCTCCAATTTGTCATAAATTTTACACGATTCACCCTCAATGTGAACTGCATGCTCATGTTTAATCAATTTTCCAATATTTAGTAAATTTTGTGTTAAATCTAGAACAAGTAACACATCATGAATAAAGATTTTACCTTTCTCTGAAGCAACGATAATCGTGCCCTAACCTTTCGACTTCACAACCGCATCATTACCCATTATAATTTGAGTAGTAGCAGTTGAATCAAGCTTGTAAAATATCAACTCGTCTCCAGTCATGTGGTTTCTACACCCACTATCAACATAGCACTTATCCTCATGTTTCTCAATTGTCGATTGGCATGCATAAAACATGCCTTCATCAATATTTTTCTCTTCTGTGTAATTTAATTTCTCGTCATTTTTCAACCTATAATTATTCTCAAATGACCAAACTTCTTGCAATGATAACATTGAGGCTTTTCCTTGTTCAAGCAATATATTTTTTATATGACCTAGTTTCTTATAATAGTTGCAAGTTTGAGATTCAACATTTTGAATGTTACTTCTACCTCCTCCTCTACTATTTCTACCTCTACATCTACTATTTCCACCACTTCGGGATGTATCCCCTTTGGTCACATTTTGGTTAGATGACTCTTTTACAATAATCTTAGATTGGAAATGACTTTCAAGAGAAGACTCACTAGGTCTATTTCAACTTTGCTCATGCATTTCAAGAGAAGTTTTTTTGGTTTCTTCAATAATGGTTGCAATATGTTGTAGTTGAGAGAGAGGCTAATTAAAATGGTTTCTTCAACTTAGTTCACCAAACTTTTAATATGGTTCACCAACTCAATCACCTTAGAGAAATACTCTTTTAAAGTATCTTTCTCATTCATTTGAAATTTTAAAAAATCTCTTTTAAGAGTTGAGAGCTTTTGTAGTTCTAACATTATCGGTACCATGAAACACCTTTAATCTCCCATGCCTCTTTCAAATGTGTCACACTGATTATTCTTGGAAAAATCTTATCCGAGATGACTTGCTGAATCAAATAGAGAGCCTTTGCATCATTCTTCATATTCTCCTTCTTCTTTACATCAACCGATGCCTCCACCTTATATTTTTCTCCTTTTTCTCTCTCATTTCTTCTCTACACAACCTTCTTCCACTATCTTCTATAGATCTTATGAGATCAAGAGGGTCCTCATCTTTATATTCCAATTGATAGTGTTAGTGTCCTAAAGCAAATGTTGATTCTATGATTTGTGTTTATATAATTGTTGAATTATTCAAATTGCTCCTAGAGTATGTTTTTACTAAGTTTATGGACATTGAGTTATATGATAACTCATTGAACTAGAAGTAATCTATTATGAATATACCTAATTGAAGTAGTTGGCAAAGAACACTGATTACATATATGACTAGCACAAGAATTACACGTTTGATAAGATCAAATCGGAAAGGTTCCGGTCTAATGTCTTGTGGATGCATATAATGAGTTATATGACATTGGATTGACCATACATGAACATTAAATGGATTCTTTGTATTGTGTCATTAATGGTTCATGTGGCATCTGAGACATTCAATGCTTCATGCTCGAGAAATATATGTTTGTGGTCGATGCCAAACACTCACCGTAACATGGAGCTATAAGGGTATCTTCTCGACATGTATACATCCATGTTGTGAAGTACATGAAATTAAGAAGACTAATATCCCTCAGGCACATCTGGCAGTATGTTGTATGAGTGATGATATCTATGGTCCCCTTGGTAGAATCAAGTTATACAACATGCATTGTGATCTCGGTTGATCACAAGTATAAATTGATTTATGGACCAAAAAATATAATCTATAAGTTGACATGAATGACACAATCCTATCTTGTGCTTATCATTAGAGATATCATGTGATATTTGATACGACACAGACAGTGTTTACACAATGTCTATATTAGATCACGATATTGTCCGGTTACATATCGTCTGTATCGTTTGGGTTGTCTTGACGCATTGCTAGATGTTGATCTTGACCTTTGGGAAAAGTTCCCATTGCCAACATGATATGGATCCAAGAAGGTCACACCTACAAGAACTCTATTTGTTTCATCATACAAGTATATGATGCTAGCAGTGCACTGTAAGATATTGCACGTTGAATCTTGAAATACTTAGTTATGTAGGTTCATAATAAGTATTCATTCAACATACAAGAAGTATAAAGATGAATGATTAATCCTATTTAGTACACAAGATGAATTAATCATATGAGGATTAGTCAAATTAATTTAGTACACAAGTATGCACAAATGATGATTTGACTAAATGAGGAAACTATGTTTAATGAGATTAAATATATTATGGAATTGATCAATTCTGCTATTTTTCTGCAATTAGATTGTGTGTTACAAAGAATTGAGAGATGAGCGCGTGGATATGTGGTATGCATGATTTGGACTTATGGTATAAAGATATGGCCAAATTAGTGAAGAGATAAAAGTTTGACTATAGTCAAATATGGTCAAACGTGGTTGATCAGACGTGGTTGATTTAAGTTGACTTGGTCAACTAAATGAGAGGGAGAGGCTTGCTTGAAGAATAAACTAGGTTTTGATTAATTGTATGGACCAATGGTCTATTAGACCAATCTCATGTTGAGTTACCATATGGTCTTTCATTAATATATTTTGTGAGGGTATGATGGTAATTTAGAAAATCTATTTAAACATGAGATCCCTCCATCTAAAATTAATTAATCCATTCATTCTATTTTGATCAAGAGAAGCCCACTTCTCTTTCCACTTGATACTCTTTCCCTTCCTTGCCCGATGCACCACCCACCACCACTGTGACAGTCAGTCGCCACTCACCTGGACCAGTGCTCCACCCGAGCCGCCCCTCTCCCTTGGTCCGATCGGCTTGGAGCTAATCTGGATTAGATCTGCACCACTCTTCTAGCCGTGGACTAGGCTGCCGGTCCACCTCCTTCACTATAGTATGGTCAAGATAAAATGAGATGATGAATAGCGGTGACTTATCCATATGTGTCACTTATGTACATGAATTTCGCGAATGGTCAAGATGATAAATATCCCTCATATAGTATCTAGTGAATAAGGTGTGAGTGATGATATCTTTTTGGGCCCCTTGATAAAATGAGATTATATATGCACATCACAGTCTAGGTTTGAACTATGAATATAATCAATTCACAGATAAAAAAACATAATAAGTACTGTAGCAGGGATGACATAATCCTAACTTGCACTTATCATTATATATTTATCATGTGATATTAGAAACAACATATGCATTATTATATATTGTCTATTTTAGTTCACGATATTGTATGGTTACATATTGGTTGTATTGATTGAGAGTCTAAATGCATAGCACTAGATGCCACTCATGACTTGTGGAATTGGTATTCCATGGCCAACCAATATGAATCCAAATGGTCACGCCTACAAGGTCCATAGTCTAGATATCACAGAGTATGTGATATTATAGATTATGTGGTTGGATGACATATATTGAATCTAGAAGTGTATAATTATGTTGTATATAATATAACATTTATTCAACACACTAATAGTGATGAGTGTTAATTGAAATGAAGATGTACACGATTAGTATAAAGATGATTCAATTATCTATGGAAATGTTTAATTGGATTAAACATATAATAGATTATTGAATTATTAGTGCCATGATCATGTGAGATGCAACATTAGGTATAGAATTCAAAGAAAGACGCGTGCATATGTGGAACACACAATTTGGACTTGTAGATCCAAAGTTATGGCCAAAATAAGAAAGTTTGACATGGTGGTCAACTGCAGGTTTGACCAAATGGATGAGAGATATATTGACTTGGTCAATATTTAGAATTGGATGGAATTTTCTTGGGAGAGAAGGCTTTGATTCGGTCAAAGTTGAGTCTCATTAAATATATTGAATAGACCATTGGTCCATGGACCACATGTGAGTTGAATTACAATAGTATCCTTTCAATATTGGATCTAGTCCATTAATTGAAAGGATAAGATTATAATTTTTTATTGCTCGGGCTAAAGCTCTGTTTGAACACATGAGAGCTCTTATGTTGACAATCAATTCCATTCTAGCAAGATTTGTTTCTCTCTCCTCATTCTCATCTTGATCTAGATCTTCACCTCCATCTCTCTCTCATATCCTTGGTCGAACCGAAGAAGGAAGCAACCACTGGCCCTAAGTTGAGGTCGACATCGCCTCCCCTTTGCTGTCACTCCACACCAACCATTGCTCCCTCCGCCCAACCCAATTGACTTTGAGTTGTGACATCGTATCCGTCGATTTGATCAAGTTGTACACGTATCTGATCCGAGTTGTCCCCTTCATCACTGCTGCACCTTGTGCCACCGCTAGTGACCGTCACCTCAACTCACCGTCACCATCTTTCTTTAAGCTAATTAGCCTTAATCTAAGCCGAGCCTCCTCTTCTCTTTCCTTATTCGAATTGAGATTGAGTTGTAGAGGTTGCGTGTTGATTCGACTTGGCATAGAGTGATTCGAAATGGATTCGAAGCTGGGAGAGAAGTTCAAAGAATTTGAAGGAAAAAGAATAGTAATGGACACAAATGAATGACTAAGTAGTAATCGACCCAAATAGTAGGAAAGCCGGAAGCCCTTCGACTTCCACTATCTATTACATTTACTTATCTCTTACCTTGTTTTACTCTTGCAAACAACAACAACAACCTTCAACAACCCCCCTTATTTAGTTTTTAATTTAGTTGTTTTACATTAATTCAATACTTTCATTTTCTATATGGTTCGACACCCTAAATATGACATTGATCGATTGTGCGTTTGCAACCAGCCTTTCAGTTGAGTAATAGGATCCTATAAATTTAAAAGCAAAAAGTGTATTAAAAGAACTAGAAATATCTCTACCCCAAATACACCCAATAGTCATACCTACAAGTTACTTGATTGAGATATCACCTAGTATATGATATTATATTATATTTTGTTGGACAACATATATCGAATCTAGAAGTTCATAATTATGTTAGACGTACACGGTTTGTACAAAGATGATTCGATTACATGAGGAAATATTTAATTAGATTAAAAATATAATGAAGTCTTGAATTCTTAGTGCTATGATCATGTGAGATGTATCATGAGGTAGAGAGGGCCTTGACTTGTATATCCAAAGTTATGGTCAAAACAAGAAAGTTTGATTTGGGGGTCAAACTTGGTCAACTACAGATTTGACATTGACTTGGTTAATATTTAGAGTTGGAAAGAGTTTGCTTGGGAGAGAGGGCCTTTGACTTGGTCAAAGTTGAGCCTCATTAAATATATTGAATAGAACATTGGTCTAATAAATCACATGTGAGTTGAATTACAATAGTATCCTTTTAGTATTCGATCTAATTCATTGATTGAAATCATAGGATTGTAATTTCCCATTGCTTGGAACTCAAGCTCTATTTTATCACGTGAGAGCTCTTATTTTGACAATCAATTCTAATATAGCAAGATCTTGTTTCTCTAAGCTGAGGCAGATGTCGCGTATCCTTCGCCAAGCTCTCTCCACCTAGCTCGATCAGCATGGAGCCGTGTTGTCGAATCCACCATTCTGATCGGGTTGGACCCAATCTGGATCCGAGTAGTCCTCTCTATCATCATCGTTCCTTGTGCCATCGCCTTCTCTCTTGAGGCCAATCGGCCTTGATCTAGGCCGAGCCTCCTTTTCTTTCCTTGTTCAAATTGAGTTTGAGTTGTAGAGGTTGCATGTTGATTTGACTTGCAATAGAGCGATTCGAAGTGGATTCGATGTTGTTAGACAAGTTTGAAGGATTGGAAGGGAGAGAAACTGTTTGAGGTTCTCTAAGTTGAGAACTTGCGAGGTGAGCAATCAAGGGAGACAAAGGAGCTGGCAAGTCATTCACGCTCCATCAAATTGGAAAGGTACGAGATTCTTGAACCTATGCTCGCCCGTGCGTGTGACACGGGCCATAAACTATGTGGATGATTGTTTATCTAGTAGTAATTAAAATCGTGCTCACCATAATAATATTTTGAATTGTACTTGTTTTTCCGCGAGTTATATCCTTAGAACCACTTATTAGCTTATTCAATGCCTATGTGTTTTGCTTTATATTTTATTTTTAGTGGAAGTGAGAAAGAGTAAAGAGAAGAAGGGTAGCAGAAATTGTCATACTATATGAACATTTTCCAATTCTTCTGCATCCAAATGATACCTTACATATTATTTTGACCGAACATTCTACACACTCTTCTAAATCAATAACATTTAACCATCTAATTGAACTCCTCTATTTTCTAAATAGGAATTTCTAATTCCCATGATTTCTTAGAACATTAACTTCAACATAAAAGATTATAAATATTAATATGGAAGACTCAAATATTAATTTCAACATCGAAAACCAAAAATATTAATCTCAACAGGTACAATGGGGAAGAGAGAGAAAGAGAGTTACCAAGGAATATTCTTGATGAAGGTGGTTCTTGCTCCTTGCATCAATATTTGCTAATAGCAAAATAATGTGCTCTCTTTGATTCTCCACATTTCCTCTCTTCAGTAGAAAAAAAAATTTGCATAATAAATAAGATTTGTGTAGGGTCTGCAGAGTTGATATATCGAATCTTGATCGTTATATATACCTGAAAACCAAAGGCAAGGCCAAGCCAGTCGAGCAAATCATGTATGGATCTGGTCCTCTCCTTGTCAGAAGGTAAGGCACCTATTTGACTTTGACTGACCTTTTGGCGATGGTTGGGCTCTTGGGTTACATGTTCTGTCATTTGATCTGCTCTTGGAATAGGCAACTGGCCTAGGTTACGCAATGCATTTACAGCTGCTTTTATCCCTGGAAGTTCCATAATAGGAGGAGGGGGGCCAGATACATGGAGAGGGAGAATGTTGTACTGTGCAAAATGGGGCTTCTTTGTTTCTACCTCTCTTGCATAGGTTTGCACCTAGAAGAGACGCATGCAAGGACAAAGAAAGAATGGAGATTAAGTTAAAACTAATAGGCAGATTAAAAAATAAATAAAAGAATAACCAAGAAAAAGTTATACCTGCTCCTCCATCTTCGCTTCTGGAACCACAGATTTAAGCACATCATATAAAATGGATGCAATCTGGTAATGCTTAGCCATCTCATCTCTAGTAGGTAAGTAGCAACACTAAGTAAACAATGAATAGATTGAAAATGCATGATAGCAAAATTTAAAATTAGATCTTATATTATAAAATCTAAATCGTTCTCACGCACTGTGGTCTCTTGACTAAACCATCTCTTAAGTGGGTCTCATAGTATTGCCGATAGAACTTTTGGATCTCCCTTGGATCTGTATTTGCTAGTGTCGGCTTTGTTTCAACTTCATCCTTTTCAAGCCTATGTAACAGATAGGTCTTAAACTGCTTCACACCACGACCAGTTGAGTTGGGGTCCAACTTGTGTGCCTTCTCAAAAGCATGAAATCGGCCTATACGTAAACAATACACATTTAAGCATCCATGGATGCATCAAATTAAATAACAAGAGAATGCACATGAGTGTTAGTCATTGAAACATATTGTCAAATATATATCTTATGGGTAGAGTGGGAAAAATGACATGCTGGAGTCGGCACTGACAGGGCGCAGCATGCGTGTCGATTACATACCGTAACTTGTGTGTTCTGTGTCGTGACCATTCGCATACCATAACCAATTGTTGGCAAAAAAGACACAACACTGCACTGAAATCACCTTGGTCACGACACGACGCGAAAAACGACAAGTTTAGTCATGACATTTTTTTTTTCTAGACTTTAATTCTTCATTTTAATCATTATGGTAGTTAGGCACTTTTGCACTTTCTCCTGTTCACCTCCGCATAGCTGGCCCTGGGGCTGGGCAGCCAGGGCGACCGCCCTAGACCTCAAGAGTTATGGGGCCCCTAAAAAAATAGTTTGTACACACACACACACACACACACACACACACAGAGTAGAACTAGGGTGCTCCTAAGTTCACCCAACTTCTTCTGAACTTGACTCTAAAATATATCGAATTGACTTTAAACGATGAATCCAAACCGTTGAAATCCTTCTATCTAATGATTGATGAGTCTACATGTGAAAATTTTAAAGTTTCGAATTAATTTAATATAGAATCAAGTGGTCAAAGGAGTCCAAAAAATGAATGCATTAAAATTAATTTATAAACCGTAAATTTTGACCACTTGACTCTATATTAAATTAATTCGAAACTTTAAAATTTTGACATGTAGACGCATCACTCATTAGGTAGAAGGGCTTCAACGGTTTGGATTCATCGTTTAAAGTCGATTCGATATATTTTAGAGTCAAGTTCACAAGAGATTTGGTGAACTTAGGAGCACCCTAGTTCCACTCTATGTATATAGGGATGGGCTATGGCGAGTTGTGAAGTAAAACAACATTTTACTTCACGCTCGTATTCTAATTTGAAAATCCAAACAACCGATCCGAACCGCTCAACATTTTCTCCATATTGAAATGTGCTTGGAGACCAAATTTTATATTTTTTGGATTTTTTTACTATTTATTAAGCCACTTTGAAAATGACAAATCCGGGTGAACAGTAAAATTTTCTGGACCATTGGATCAGCGATTTTCAAAGTGGCTTAATAAATAGTAAAAAAATTCCAAAAAATGTAAAATTTGGTCTCCAAGCACATTTCAATATGGAGAACATGTTGAGCGGTTCGGATCGGTTGTTTGGATTTTCAAAATAAAAATATGAGCGTGAAGTAAAAATGACCTCTTACTTTGCAACTCACCTTGACCACTTGACTCTATTAAATTAATTCGAAACTTTAAAATTTTGACATGTAGACGCATCACTCATTAGGTAGAAGGGTTTCAACAGTTTGGATTCTTCGTTTAAAGTCGATTCGATATATTTTAGAGTCACAAGAGGTTTGGTGAACTTAGGAGCACCCTAGTTCTACTATATATATATATATATATATATATATATATATATATATATATATATATATATGAGTCCGGCTAAGTTGCCGCCGGCAGCATTTCGGCCAAGTGCTACCGGGGCCATATTTTAGTATCTGATGTTCAAACAGAAAATCCAAATCGTTAGATGTTTAATCTATATTAAAATGAGCTTGGAGACCAAATTTTATATTTTTTGAAATTTTTTTGCTATTTATTAAGCTGGTTTGAAAACCGCTGTTTTTGTTGAATTTCTGGAGCATTGAAAACAGCGGTTTTCAAACCATCTTAATAAATAGCAAAAAAATTCCAAAAAATGTAAAGTTTGGTCTCCAAGAACATTTTAACATAGATTGAACATCTAACGGTTTGGATTTGTTGTTTGAACATCAGATACTAAGATATGGCCTCGGTAGCACTTCGGTCGAAGTGCAACCGGAAGCAATTTAGCCACACTCATATATATATATATATATATATATATATATATATATAGTATATATATATATAGTGTGTATATATATATATATATATAGTATGACTAATATGCTTCGGTTGTATTTCGGCCGAAATACAATCGATTCATTTTTCAATTTTCGAAGTCCAAAAAGTCGATCTAAACCATTAGATGTGTTCTCCATATTGAAATGTGGTTGGAGACCAAATTTTACATTTTATTTTATTTTTTTTACTCTTTATTAAGCCACTTTGAAAATCGTTGATCCAACGGTTTAATTGTTTGGTTGAGCCCCCATTGGATCAGCGATTTTCAAAGTGGCTTAATAAATAGTAAAAAAATTCAAAAAAATGTAAAATTTAGTCTCCAAGCACATTTCAATATGGAGAAAACACCTAACGGTTTGGATCGACTTTTCTCGAAAATTAAAAAATAAATCGGTTGTATTTCGGCCGAAATAGAACCGAAAGCATATTAGCCATACTATATATATATATATATATATATATATATATATATATAAATAAATAATTATGTATATATTAAAAAATAAATAAAACATTAAAGCTCGAATTTTTTTATATATAAAGGATCTAAATTTTTCTGTAAATAAGTATGATCCATTGACATATCAATAAAAAATGAGACCACCTAATAGACTTCCATAAGTACTTGAACCCGAAATTTTTATTAATTGAAATAAAATAAAAGAAATATCGAAAAGAGGATACTGTCGGATGTTTTTCGAAAAGTAATAAGGACGCTGTAATATAAAACGTCCGTAGGGACGGCATAGTTCACCACGTCCGTGTTAATTACAATCTTCCTCGATTACTCACCATGATTAAGGGAAAAAAAAAAAAGAGGGACGTCGTAGAAATTTGCGTCCATCAGGGACGCTGTAGAAATATGCGTCCGTGTTAATTTCAGTATTGTACTATCTATATACTAAAAAAAATTATTTCCTTTCTTTTGCTTCGGACCTTTCATACGTCAGACTCATGTGCAGGATATAATTACCCATGGAAATTGACATTTCATTTAAATAAAATCTCACCAAATCTTGGGGCTCAAAAGATAATTTTGTTTTAAATCTGGTTCAAACCTAATAATATATCTATATATTTATTCATATACATTCAAGTTCATGTCATATATAGTAGGTCAGAACTGATAATTTAATTGTTATTCAAATACAAGTATATGATTTTTCTCTTCATTATCATATTCATTAATTATAATAATTTCTTTTACATTATTTTATGTTTTTTGTTGACAGGAGTATCCGTGAAGATACCATCGGCAAAAAATATTTTTACTCGGACGAACAATGAATAGTTTTGTAGTGGTAGTCGGTTGAATTAATCATTGCAAAAATACATCTCGGTAGAAGGGCAAACAAAAATTAACTTCAACTACATATATTTTTTTGGGACAAACTTGGGGGCGATGCTCATCGGACTCAAACTGGGTGCGATGGGTTCCATCACCGTCCGATTCGCTTTAAGATCTGTGCGCATGTATATTAAAACGAATGCTAGCGGATACTATAGCAGCGTGCACAGATCTTAAAGCAAATCGCACGGTGATTAAACCCATCCGACCCAGTTTGATTAAAGTTGTAAATTTCAGCTTAATAATTAGCTAATGATCATATAAAGTGGCCTGCTCGTACCTATGTTATCATTTCATTTTACTTTCATAAATCCTTAATATATGAGAGACCTTCAGATTCTCAAAAAAATTATGATACGTCTAGGCGTCCAGTCGTCTACCATTATGATACGTACGTTAGCCTTTCAGTATTGTACTATCTATTTCACATTTTCTCCCCATTTGTTCACCTCCTGTTATCTTTTTTTCTCACTGATTGCTGCACTGAGTTGACCTCTTTATTCTCTTCCAAGTAAATGACATCTCAATTGCTAGGTTATTTTAAACAAATTTTCTTTATGTTAAACCATGATTGTAATATGCCAACAAATTTGAAAACAAATAATTAACATTGATAATTAATTATTTTTGGGTACATAAATACAAAAATAATGTAAAAGGAATTATTATAATTAATGAATATGATAATGAAGAGAAAAATCATATACTTGTATTTGAATAACAATTAAATTATCAGTTCTGACCTACTATATATGACATGAACTTGAATGTATATGAATAAATATATAGATATATTATTAGGTTTGAACCAGATTTAAAACAAAATTATCTTTTGAGCCCCAAGATTTGGTGAGATTTTATTTAAATGAAACGTCAATTTCCATGGGTAATTACATCCTGCACATGAGTCTGACATATGAAAGATCCGAAGCAAAAGAAAGGAAATATTTTTTTTTAGTATATAGATAGTACAATACTGAAATTAACACGGACGCATATTTCTACAGCGTCCCTGATGCACGCATATTTCTACGACGTCCCTCTTTTTTTTTTTTTTTCCTTAATCATGGTGAGTAATCGGGAAGATTGTAATTAACACGGACGTGGTGAACTATGCCGTCCCTACGGACGTTTTATATTACAGCGTCCTTATTACTTTTCGAAAAACATCCGACAGTATCCTCTTTTTCGATATTTCTTTTATTTTATTTCGATTAATAAAATTTTCGGTACTTAACACCATATGCTTATAAGTTGTTTTTACATTTTAAAAGTCCACATAATCGATCCAAATCGTTCAACATGATATCCATAATAAAACGTGCTTGGAGATTAAATTTACATATTTTTTTAAGGAATAAGATTTGGTCCAAATGGCTTTGGACTGGACATCGTCCAAAGTCTCTAAAAATCGTATAATTAAAGTCTGAACAGCCGATCTGAACCACTTAACATGATTTCCATATTAATCACGTGATTTTTAGAGGCTTTGGACGGCGTCAGGTCCAAAGCCATTTGGTCCAAACCTTATCCCATTTTTTTATAATAATTTTACTATTTTTTAAGATAGGCAGAAAATAATTATTTTTTATGGTCCATGATCTTCTGAATCAATAGATTTTCTATCTATCTTAAAAAATAGTAAAAAAATTTCAAAAATTCTAAAATTTAGTCTCCAAGTACGTTTTAATTAGATATAATTAATATTGAACGGTTCAGATCTATTGTTTGAACTTTGAAAATACAAAAAAAATAAACTTATAAATATATAGTGCTGAAGTACTTATAGAAATGTATTAGCTGAGCTCATAAAAAAATTGTATATATAAAGGACCCAAACTTTTCTCCTGCCCCGGGCCCCAAAATCTTCAGGATCGGCCCTTGCACCTCCGGCGGCGGTGGGCCTCTTTAAAAGGTAGCAACTAGAGCTCGAATATTTCGAAGAATCGTTTCATTTTTTTTAGAACTTCTATGAATTTTTTCAATCATCAAATGTGATAAAACGTGACTTTTGTGACCGGTTACAACATGTTTGGTCACAGTATGTTTAGGCACAATACAACTTGGTCACAGCATGACATCACTAGGTGTGATAATTAGCGTAGCGTGATTACCTCTCAATATTTTGATCACTGCACGATACAACACATGACCAAAGTCACAGCCTGCTAGTCACGTCACGACACAATTTTTCCACTCTACATATGGGCAATGCATGTGGCGATATATGAAAAAGAGAGAGAAAATGAGACAAATTAAGTAAGACTAACGTACAGAGATATGCTACACGGGGGTTTTGCTGCTCGATCTCATTGGCGACACGCAAAATGGGAACAATGGAGGCAAGAGACGATGGTACGAGCTCGCTATCGGCGGTGGGACCCTCTTCATCATGAACGTCAAGCATGGTTTGGGCACGTGTCAGCTTCCTGGACATCGATCTGTCCAGCATTCCAGACCCAGCGGCCCCACTACTGCTACTTGCCATCTCTAACCTAGTACTTGTCAGAGTTCTTTCTCTCTCTTCTTCTTTGTTATGTGTTGAAGGGGTAGTAATTGGTAAACATATAATATTTGGAGATGGGAAAAAGAGAATTGAGCGAGGCAAGCAAGGATGGAATATGGCCGCTGTGGGGTTTGCTCTTTTTTTTTTTTTTTTTTTTGCTTTATTCTCTCGAACTCTGTCTATGTATCTGTGAAGACTGAGAGCCATAAAGGCTAAAGCACTCTAAATAAAGACAATCAGCCAGAGTTAGAGAGAGACTGTGTGTCGGTGTCTGAGTAGTGTGTTTTTTATTTTTCTTTGTTTTCTTTTTATGCATGTGTCATTCTTTATATATTATATTATAGAGAAACTTATATATATGCCCATCATAATTTGTTGATTTAGATATTTACCCATAAGCATTTTAAATTTAATTATTTATCCATATAAATTCACATATTTTATTAATATCTCCAATTATCAGCTCAGTAGTTAGAAAAAAAATTAATATTCACCTAATCAGAGCCAATACACACTAGGCGCTTTCAAAATAGCCTTTAAAATAATATTCATATATACCATTTCTTTTTCCTTACACAATGATCCTATTTTGAACTGGCTAGCTTTTGTGTATAGCCTAGGCCACTGAAACTCCTGTCGACTGCATTTCGTAAGGATAAAGCCTGACACCCTTCTCAGTTTTTGGTCTCAAGTAGCATGTTAATGAAATAGGTGAGTTTATATGGGAAAATAATTAATTTTTAAATGTTGATGGAAACATATCTAATTTAACAAATTATATATGATGGGCATATATAAATTTCTCTATTTTGAAAAACACCTTATATGTTACGATTATGTCTAATTATAGTTATATAACCTAATTTAAGGGCTTGTTCGGCGGGCCATTGGGAATGTACATGGGCACGGGAATTGAACTAAAAATTACTATTCACGTGGAAAAAAAATTCAGTTGAACTGAATTTTTTTCCCGCGGAAACAGTGGAGTGGCCGAACACGCCCTAAGGGCCTCATTGTAATATGAAAAAGGATAATAGGACTATGCCGAAATCTAAAGTCCAAAAGGTGTTAGTTTTAAAATTTGAAAGCATATAAGATACCTTTCGTGAAATGGAGCGTAAGGAGACGGAGAGAAAGCTGTACTGAGCATTTGGCGGCTAAGAAAAGTATATATAATGGTCCATACTTTATTAATTAATATTGTGAATTTAATTTTAAAGTGTTAAATATTATTCTTTTATTATTTTAGGATATATTTGATATGTTATAGAGTTAGTATGAATAAGTATGTGATTTTAAAAAAAATTGAAGGTTAAATACTATATTATAAATTTTTGACGGAGAAATACATAATATTGAAATATTTGAAGGAGATACATGAAATCCCCCCTTTGTAAAAATGATTAATTTGAAGAAAATCTTTACAGGCTTGCCAACTAATGGGCCGCCGGCCCGCCGCTTAAGAAAAATTCTTCCATTTATTTCTTCATGCTATGGATAAAAAACAAAGTTCAGGGGAGTATGGAAACGGGAACCTCATTCAAAGTTTAGGTCCCCCCCACCCCACCAGTGACAAAACTACTGTCATCTCTTTTTCTCTTTCTCGCCTTAATAACTTCTTCTGATGCCTTCCTCCCATCTCGCAAGACAAGTGTTTGTTGAAAAGCCCCAGAGAGAATGAGAGACATCGTCGCTTGGAGCATAAGCCTTTCTCCCATACTCTTTTATTATGAACATGGACCACGCTAATATTAATTGAGAATTCCCAGCTAGACTTTTATTATGCGGTGACTCCTTTCTTCTTTCAAATTATGTTCCCCCGACCCTGCACGCAAGGTATTTGATGAATGTCCCAAAGAGACTTTCAGTATGGAATCTAATTTTGATTTATTTAAGGGAAGATAATATGTCCTTTGCTATTTCTATCAAATTGAGAAACAAGGCATAAACATACTTTTGGCTTGTTAATTTCTACAAGAGGACTTATCAGAAAACACTAATTTAGCAACTTCTATTTAGCCTTTTGCTGCATATAGTATGATTTATTGTTTTTTAGAGCTTTTAGTCATTATTGCTTCTTGATTCTTTGGATCACTTTGCTCGTTGACAAAATCCCGAGCAAGGAAAAATGACAAAAAATACCCGTCTGGATGAGTCCAACTTGATCTTTACTGCCCTAAACTAATCCCTCCTTAACGCAAGAGGGCAACATAACCTAACAGTACTTAAGTGTGGCACTTCTTGCACTGACATGCAAGACTTGAGCACTTTATGCAAAATCTGTTATTAACCACTCTTTCATTTTTTTTTATTTTGTGGGTAATCCATTGATAAATTATAACTGAAACAAACAGGTGGAGTTGTAACCATTTAATAAGTGAACACTAGGGAGAGAATCTGCACGAATGTTAAAGCGCTCTGCCTCTGGTGAATTTGTAAATCAATCGGTGAGCAGCGGAGAAGAGAAAAACCATTGCAGTTTTTGTCTGCTGGCCATTTACATTCCCTCTTTGCGAGGCCTCTGACAAATGGGACCCATAGGAGACATGCTTACGGTTGCGCGAGGAGGATAGAGATGAGGGACCGGAGCAAGAACCAGAAACTGATGCAGAGAGGCTGCTACCTCAGCTCTGAGGCAATCCAGGCCGTTCAATCCCTCAAGCGGGACCCACTTGGCAGTGAAGAAGGCACTAGAGGAGCAAGGGAGAAGGTGCAGAGGCTGATAAAGAAGGATATCGTGGCTGCCGTGCGAGAGCTCCTCTTTCAAGACGAACTCCTCCTCGCTCTTTTTGTAACTGTTTTTTTTGCTATTTTTTTACTATTTTGTTGAAAAATGAAATTTTTTTAGTTGTACCCAGCCAATCATTGTGTGACAGTACATACCTACTGTTACTGGTACGTACCAGTATTGCATGCCAGTACTGGTGTCTAAAGAGCTTTAGTTGAAATAATTATCATTCATATATTTATTAAAGAACACTAGTATATATAGGCTGCAATTATTGATGTACCTTGACATATTACCTGTTCTGGCGCGATTAAATTTGAACAAGGAGGTTGAACAAACATGCTCTTGCTTGAAAAGGGAGTATAATCTCAAGGCAGTTACCGAACGGTTGAATCTCCTTATCAGTGTTTTACTGGAATCCAGTTTTGTACATTTAACAATAGATTGCTATTGACTGATGTAATTGTGGGAACACGAACCAGATCAAGATAAATACAGAGTATTGATACATGGGCTTGAATCCAGGGTCAAATTGGGCATTTCCCATAATTTTAAGACTTCAGGCTAAGAGACAATATAATTTGGTTTTGGTGCCTGGGACAGTCCGTAGCACACATAAACAGTGCTATGCGTTAACTCATTTCCTAAAACCTAGAACCAAATTCAAGATTTCTAACCTATAAACGATGCTCACAACAATGTTAAAACATCTGGCAACAATCCTCAGCCCCAAATTATGCCAAACCATGTCAAATGTAGAAGAAACCCAAATGGAAATGGGTTTTAGGTCATGAATCAAGAACCACTTTAGTTATTATGTTGACTACAAAAAACAAGAGAATGAGAACACAGGATGAGTGCCATTCTTTTTATTCAAATAGTTTTTTATTTTTATTTTTTAAGGTTGGAAGCAAGTGCTCCAACGATTTGATTGACAATTAAAAAAGGTTTTACAAAATCCTAGTTTTAGCCTATACACTCTATGTACTATTGGTCGGGTTTAACACATTATTTACAAGGCCGTTACCCGACTTGACGCCCCATATGTCTATCTCATTTCTTGTCTAATCCTATCTTTTAACTAGGGTTATGCCATCCAATTGTTCACGTCTACTGCTGCTTCATCTATTTGTATGTGAACTGGCTTGGCCTTATCTGAGAATGTTCGGTAAATTCCCAATTAGATAGGGAAAAGGTTTTTCATGTGATTATATATCAAAGTGATTATTTCAAAGGTTTTATATAAAGTCGCCATCTCCAACAACATATCCATAAGACTTCAATGAACTGGACAAAACGTTTCCTTCACACCATCTTCTCTCTGGATTAAATTCTTTTGAAACATAACGACATAATAATAAAATAAAATATAACATGTGGTAAAAACTGTTGTGATAACTAATTGAAGGGGGTGAATGCGAGCTTTGATTTTTTTTTTTGTTTCTTTCTGGTTGAAACTTCTGTGCCAAACTTCTTTTTGGTTGAAACTTCTGTGCCAAACTTCTAGAGTAAGGGTTGTTAACAGAGCTAGCTCCGACTAGCTACGTGGGTCGACAAACTCGGCTAAGCTTCTACATCTTCGTAGATCTGCAATCACTAATCTATGCATCTTAATTTGTATTTTTTTTTTCCAGCAGGCAAAAGTTACAGTATAAGATTAATTGTCTGTCACTATGGTCAATGGACTACAATCAATCGATTCAAATTAATCGATCTCTAAATAACATATTGGAATGTCTAACAATAAGATTACAGAAATTCACGATCAAACTTTCTTGTCGGAATAGTGAGTTTATATGATGAGTACACTACAGTGTTCATATGATGAATACACTGCTAATTAGTGTGAATGGTAGGTAAACAGTGGAAGTTTTTGGTTTATAGTTTTTCTATGGTTGTAAGTTAAAGTATTGATTATGTTTCATTCAGGGAAAAATAATACAATTATACGATAAAATTTTGCCAAACTAATAATATAAACAATAGAGTAGAACTAGGGTGCTCCTAAGAGTACGAAGCCTCTTTGTACTCTTAATTTTAAAATCTATTCGATTAACTTCGAATAACAAATCCAAACCGTTGAAATCTTTCTACCTTACGAGTGATGCGTCTACATGTGCAAATTTTAAAGTTTCGAATTAATTTAGTATAAAGTCAAGTGGTCAAAAGACCTCCAAAAAATGAATGTATTAAAATTAATTTAGAAACCTTCTAATTTTGACTCCTTGACTTTATACTAAATTAATTCAAAACTTTAAAATTTTCACGTGTAGACGCATCACTCGTAAGATAGAAAGATTTCAACGATTTGGATTCGTCGTTCGAAGTTAATTCGATAAATTTTAAAGTTAAGAGTACAAAGAGACTTGGTACTCCTAGGAGCACCCTAGTTCTACTCACAAATATTGGGGGAATTTCATGTATACTCCTCAAAAACTTCAAAATTATGTATTTCTCCCTCTCAAGTTTGAAATTATATATTCCTCCTTCTAAACTTGCAAAACTCACAAATTTACCCATTGTATTTTCTTTTATATTTGAAACTCATTTTAAATTTATAAACACACATATATACATGTATAAATATCGATATACATACATACACACACACATACATACATATATACACAAACAAAAACATATATATACATAATATGTTTAAAGACACTGTATACACGCTTAAGAGAATTCTAATTATTAATTTTATTTTAAAACTATTTATATTCTTCGAGTATTTTTTTTCAATACTGTTTTCGGTAGTAAATTAATCTATTACTTATATTATTTACCTGCTTTAGTCTATACATTTATTAATTAAGAACTTGTAGGTTTTCTAAAATAATATAGGTCAACTAGAGCCACCTAACATTAATCACTAATCACTGATCTTGATGGCCAAAGTAAGTTTCGAAGACTTCGTAACTCAAAAATGAAGAGCTTGGCTTCACATAGGAGGCCTCACTGAGGCACTCCAAGAGAATTCATGAAAGGGGTGGGGGCACCTCTTATGCGCAGCCAAAAGAGACAAAAAAGAAGGAAGAGTACTAAGGCTAAGGTCACAAAAGAAAAAGCAGAGGATGAGGCTGAAGTGATTAGAGCTCTGGAGGAGGTACTGAACCGAGAGCCACTGGATGAGAACATTGCAGCGCAGATAAACAAGTTTTGTGGTGTCATGGCTGGGATGGAGGCGACCAAGGGTCAGGAGTGGCGGCAGTAAATGAACACGTATCCTCTGCATTAACTCAAAAAGGAATCTTTTGAGTTAATGCATCTCGGCCGTCTGATTTTAAAAAGAGTAAATCTGACCGTCTGATTTTAAACGAGGGACTTTCAATATTAGTGCGAATCTAGTCTGCACGAATCGTAAAGCAGATCGGATGGTTGGTATTCATTAACTCAAAAGATTCTCTTTTGAGTTAATGCAGAGGATACGCGTTCGCAGTAAATGACAAGGACGCGGGTCAGGACTCAGGAGCTGGAGGGGCGGTCAAATACAAGTACCATGAATCAACTTTTGAAGCTCTGGAGTATGATTCATCAAGCGCAAAAGAGGTTGTTAAGCGCACGAACAATGCCAATTGAGGTTGTTAAACACACAAACAACGGCAAACGAGATTTCTAAGTACAAGCACAAATGCAAATGAGACTCATAAGCACAAGATTAAACACAAATGAGGTTGTTAAGCACATGAACAACGCTAATTCAGGTTGTTAAGCACACAAACAAGTACAAATGAGGTTCCTAAGCACAAGAACAAATGCAAATGAGGTTCATAAGCACAAGACCAAGCGCAAAATATGTTGTTAAGCACACGAACAACGTCAATTGAGCTTGTTAAGCACACAAACAAGGGCAAATGAGTTTCCTAAGCACAAGAACAAATACAAATGAGATTAATAAGCAAAAAATCAAGCGCAAAAGAGGTTGTTAGGCACACGAACAACGCCAATAGAGGTTCTTCAGCACACAAACAAGGGCAAATGAAATTCCTAACCACAAGAACAAATGCAAATGTGATTCATAAGCACAAAATCAAGAGCAAAAGAGGTTGTTAAACACACGAATAACGCCAATTGAGGTCGTTAAGCACACAAACAAGGGTAAATTAGGTTTCTAAGCACAAGAACAAATGCAAAAGAGATTCATAAGTACAAGATCAAGCGCAAAAGAGGTTGTTAAGCACACGAACACCGCCAATTGAGGTTGTTAAGCACACAAACAAGGGCAAATGAGGTTCCTAAAGACAATAACAAATGCAAATGAGGTTTATAAGCACAAGATCAAGCGCAAAAGATGTTGTTAAGCACACGAACAACGCCAATTGAGATTGTTAAGCACACAAACAAAAGAAAATGAGGTTCCAAAGCACAAGAACAAATGCAAATAAGGTTCATAAGCACAAGATCAAGCGCAAAAGAGGTTGTTAAGTTCACGAACAACGCCAATTGAGGTTCTTAAGCACACAAGCAAGGGCAAATGAAGTTTCTAAGCACAATAACAAATGCAAATGTGGTTCATAAGCACAAAATCAAGGGCAAAAGATGTTGTTAAGCACACGAACAACGCCAATTTAGGTTGTTAAGCACACAATCAAGGACAAATAAAGATCCCAAGTACAAGAACAAATGCAAATGAAGTTCATAAGCACAATATCAAGCGCAAAAGAGGTTGTTAAGCACACGAACAACGCCAATTGAGATTGTTAAGCCCACAAACAAAAGAAAATGAGGTTCCTAAGCACAAGAACAAATGCAAATAAGGTTCATAAGCACAAGATCAAGCGCAAAAGAGGCTGTTAAGCACACGAACAACGCCAATTGAGGTTCTTAAGCACACAAACAAGGGCAAATGAAGTTCCCAAGCGCAGTAAACAAATGCAAATGTGGTTTATAAGCACAAAATCAAGGACAAAAGAGGTTGGTAAGCACACGAACAACGTCAATTAAGGTTGTTAAGCACACAATCAAGAGCAAATAAAGATCCTAAGCACAAGAACAAATGCAAATAAAGTTCATAAGCACAAGATCAAGCGCAAAAGAGGTTGTTAAGCACACGAACAACGCCAATTAAGGTTGTTAAGCACACAAACAAGGGCAAATGAGGTTCCTATGGATAAGAAGAAATGCAAATGAGGTTCATAAGCACAACATCAAGCGCAAAAGTGGTTGTTAAGCACACGAACAACGCCAACTGAGGTTGTTAAGCACACAAACAAAGACAAATGTGGTTCCTAAGAACAAGAACAAATGTAAAGGAGGTTCATAAGCACAAAATCAAGGGCAAAAGAGGTTGTTAAGCACACGAACAACGCCAATTGAGGTTGTTAAGCACACGAACAAGAGCAAATGAGATTCCTAAGCACAAGAACAAATGCAAATGAGATTTATAAGTACAAGATGAAGCGGAAAAGAGGTTGTTAAGCACACGAACAATGCCAATTGAAGTTCTTAAGCACACAAACAAGGGCAAATGAGGTTTTTCAGCACAAGAACAAATGCAAACATAGTTCATAAGCACAAGATCAAGAGTAAAAAAGGTTGTTAAGCACACAAACAACGCTAATTGAAGTTGTTAAGCACACAATCAAGGTCAAATGAGTTTCCTAAGCACAAGAACAAATGCAAATGATGTTCATAAGCACAAGATCAAGCGCAAAAGAGATTGTTAAGCACACGAACAACGCTAATTGAGGTTGTTAAGAACACAAACAAAAGCAAATGAGGTTTCTAATCACAAGAGCAAATGAAAATGAGGTTCATAAGCAGAAAATCAAGGGGAAAAGAGGTTGTTAAGCACACAAACAAGGGCAAATGAGGTTTCTAAACACAAGAACAAATGCAAATGAGGTTCATAAACAAAAGATCAAGCGCAAAAGTGGGTGTTAAGGACACCAACAACGCCACTTGAGGTTCTTAGGCACACAAACATGGGCAAATGAGATTGCTAAGCACAAGAACAAATGCAAATGAAGTTCATTAGTACAAGATCAAACGCAAAAGAGGTTGTTAAGCACACGAATAAAGCCAATTGTGGTAGTTCAGCACAGAAACAACAACAAATGAGGTTCCTAAGCACAAGAACAAATGCAAATGAGGTTGTTCAGCACACGAACAACGTCAATTGAGGTTGTTAAGCACAGAAACAAGGGGAAATGAGGTTCCTAAGCACAAGAACAAATGCAAATGAGGTTAATAAGCATAAGATCAAGTGCAAAATAGATTGTTAAGGACATGAACAACGCCAATTGAGGTTGTTGAGCGCACAAACAAGGGTAAATATGGTTCCTAAGCACAAGAACAAATGCAAATCAGGTTCATAAGCACAAGATAAAGCGCAGAAGAGGTTGTTAAGCACACGAAAAATGCCAAATGAGGTTCTTGTGCACTCAAACAAGGGCAAATGAAGTTCATAAGAACAAGAACAAATGATAATGTGGTTCATCAACACAAAATCAAGGGCAAATAATGATGTTAAGCAGATGAACAACGCCAATTGAGGTTGTTAAGCACACAAACAACGGCAAATAATATTCCTAAGCACAAGAACAAATGCAAATGAAGTTCATAAGTACACGAACAATGCCAATTGAGTTGTTAAGCAGACAAACAACGCCAATTGAGGTTGTTAAGGACACAAAAAGTGCAAATGGGGTTCCTAAGCACAAGAACAAATGCAAAAAAGATTGATAAGCACAAGATCAATCGCAAAAGAGGTTGTTAAGCACACGAACAACTCCAATTCAGATTGTTAAGCAAACAAACAAAAGAAAATAAGGTTCCTAAGCACAATAACAAACGCAAATGAGGTTCATAATTACACGATCAAGCGCAAAATAGGGTGTTAAGCACACGAACAACGCCAATTGAGGTTGTTAAGCACACAATCACGGGCAAATGACATTCCTAAGCACAAGAACAAATGCAAATGAAGTTCATAAGCACAAGATCAAGCGCAAAAGAGGTTGTTAAGCACACCAACAAGGGCAAATGAGGTTCCAACGGATAAGAACAAATGCAAATGAGATTCATAAGCACAAGATCAAGCGCAAAAGTGGTTGTTAAGCACACGAACAACGCCAATTGAGGTTGTTAAACACACAAACAAAGGCAAATGAGGTTTCTAAGCACAAGAACAAATGCAAATGAGGCTCATCAGCATAAGATCAAGCGCGAAAGAGGTTGTTAAGCACACGAACAACGTCAATTGATATTCTTCAGCACTTAAACAAGGGCAAACAAAGTTCCTAAGCACAAGAACAAATCCAAATGTGGTTCATAAACACAAAATCAAGTGCAAATGAGGTTGTTAAGCACAGGAACAATGCCAATTGAAGTTGTTAAGCAGACAAACAAGGGCAAATGAGGTTCCTAAGCACAAGATCAAATGCAAATAAGTTTCATAAGCACAAGATTTAACGCAAAAGAGTTTCTTAAGCACTCAAACAAGGGCAAATAAGGTTCCTAAGAACAAGAACAAATTCAAATGATGTTCATAAGCACACGAAAAATACCAATTGAGTTATTAAGCACACGAACAACATCAATTGAGGTTGTTGAGCACACAAACAAGGGCAAATGAGGTTCCACACCATAAGAACAAATGCAATTGTGGTTGACAAGCACAAAATCAGGGCAAAAATAGGTTGTTAAGCACACGAACAATGCCAATTGAGGTTGTTAAGCACACAAACAAGGGCAAATGAGGTTTCTAAGCACAAGAACAAATGCAAATCATGTTCATAAGCACAAAATCTAGGGCAAAAGAGGTTGTTAAGCACACAAACAAAACCAATTGAGGTTGTTAAGCACACAAACAAAGACAAATGAGGTTTCTAAGCACATGAACAAATGCTCACGAGGTTCATAAGCACAAGATAAAGCGCAAAAGAGGTTGTTAAGCACACGAACAACGCCAATTGAGGTTCTTAAGCATACAAACTAACACAAATGTGGTTCCTAAGCACAATAACAAATTCAAATGAGGTTCAAAAGCACAGGATAAAGCCAAAAGAGGTTGTTAAGCACACGAACAACACCAATTGAGGTTGTTAAGCACACAAACAAGGGAAAATGAGGTTCCTAAGTACAAGAACAAATGCAAATGAGGTTTATAAGCATAAAATCAAGCGCAAAATAGGTTGTTAAGCACACGAACAACGCCAATTGAGGTTGTTAAGAACACAAGGAAGGGCAAATGAGGTTCCTAAGCACATGAAGAAATGCAAATAAGGTTCGGAAGTACAACATCAAGCGAAAAAGAGGGTGTTAAGCACACCAACAACGCCGATTGTGGTCGTTAAGCGCACAAACAAGGGCAAATGAGGTTTTTAAGCACATGAACAAATGAAAATAAGGCTCATACGCACAAGATCAAGCGTAAAAGAGGTTGTTAAGCACACAAACAACGCCAATTGAGATTGTTAAGCACACAAACAAGGACAAAAGAGGTTCCAAAGCAGAAGAACAAATACAAATGTGGTTCAGAAGCACAAAATCAAGGGCAAAAGTGGTTGTTAAGCACACGAATAACACCAATTGAGGTTATTAGGCACACAAACTAGGGCAAATTAGGTTCCAAAGCACAATAACAATTGTAAATGTGGGTTCATAAGCACCAGATCAAACGCAAAAGAGGATGTTAAGCACACGAATAATGCCAATTGAGGTTCTTAAGTACACAAACAAGGGCAAATGAGGTTTCTAAGCACAAGAACAAATGCTAAAAAGTTTCATCAGCACAAGATCAAGCACAAAAAAGGTTGTTAAGCACACGAACAACGCCAATTGAGGTTGTTAAGAACACAAACAAACACAAATGAGGTTCCTACGAACAAGAACAAATGCAAATGAAGTTCATAAGTACAAAATCAAGCGCAAAAGATGTTGTTAAGCACACGAACAACACTAATTGAGGTTGTTAAGCACACAAACAACGGCAAATGAGGTTCCACACCACAGGAACAAATGCAAATGTGGTTCATAAGCTCAAAATCAGGGCAAAAAGAGGTTGTTAAGCATACGAACAACGCCAATTGAGGTTGTTAAGCACACAATCAACGGAAAATAAGTTTCTAAGCACAATAACAAATGCAAATGAAGTTCATAAGCACAAGATCAAGCGGAAAAGAGGTTGTTAAGCACACGAACAACGCTAATTGAGGTTGTTAAGCACACAAACAAGGGCAAATGAGGTTCCTAAGGACAAGAACAAATGCAAATTTGGTTCATAAGGACCAGATCAAATGCAAAAGAGGTTGTTAAGCACACGAATAACGCCAGTTGAGTTTGTTAAGCACACAATAAATGGCAAATTAGGTTCCGCAGCACAAGAACAAATGCAAATGAAGTTCATAAGCACAAGATAAAGCGCAAAAGAGGTTGTTCAGCACACAAAGAACGCCAATTGAGTATTTAAGCACACAAACAAGGGCAAGTGAGGTTTCTAAGCACAAGAACAAATGCAAATGAGGTTCATAAGCAGAAGAACACGCGCAAAAGAGGTTGTTAAGCACACAAAGAAGGGAAAATGAGGATCCTAAGGAGAAGAAGAAATGCAAATGAGGTTCATCAACACAAGATCAAACGCAAAAGCGGTTGTTAATCCCACGAACAACGCCAAAGGAGGTTGTTAAGCACACAAACAAGGGCAAATGTGGTTCCTAAGCACAATAACAAATGCAAATGAGGTTTATAAGCACAACATCAAGCGCAAAAGAGGTTGTTAAGCACACGAACAATGCCAATTGAGGTTGTTAAGCACACAAGGAAAGGCAAATGAGGTTCCTAAGCACATGAACAAATACAAATGAAGTTCATAAGCACAAGATGCAAAAGAGTTTGTTAAGCACACAAACAACGCCAATTGAGGTCGTTAAGCACACAAACGAGGGCAGATGAGGTTCCTAAGCACATGAACAAATGCAAATGTAGTCCATAAGCACAAGATCAAGCGCAAAGGAGGTTGTTAAGCACACAAACAACGCCAATTGAGATTATTAAACACACAAACAAGGGCAAATGAGGTTCCAAAGTACAAGAACAAATACAAATGTGCTTCATAAACACAAAATCCAGGGCAAAAGTGGCTGTTTAGCACACGACCAACATCAATTGAGGTTGTTAGGCACACAAACTAAGGCAAATGAGGTTCCAAAGCACAATAACAAATGCAAATGTGGTTCATAAGCACAAGATCAAGCGGAAAAGAGGTTGTTAAGCACACGAACAACGCCAATTGAGGTTGTTAGGCACACAAACAGGGGCAAATGAGGTTCCTTAGCACAAGAACAAATGCAAATGAGGTTCATAAGCACAAGATCATGCCAAAAGAGTTTGTTAAGCACACGAACAACACCAATTGAGGTTGTTAATAACACAAGGAAAGGCAAATGAGCGTCCTAAGCACATGAATAGATGCAAATGAGGTTCATAAGCACAAACTCAAGCGCAAAAGAGGTTGTTAAGCACACGAACAACGCCAATTGAGATTGTTAAGCACACAAACTAGGGAAAATGAGGTTCCAAAGCACAAGAACATATACAAATGTGGTTCATAAGCACAAAATTAAGGGCAAAAGTGGGTGTTAAGCACACGAACAACGCTAATTGAGGTTGTTAAGCACACAAACAAGGGCAAATGAGGTTCTAACGGATAAGAACAAATGCAAATGAGATTCATAAGCACAAGATCAAGCGCAAAAGTGGTTGTTAAGTACACGAACAATGCCAATTGAGGTTGTTAAACACACAAACAAAGGCAAATGAGGTTCCTAAGCACAAGAACAAATGCAAATGAGGCTCATCAGCACAAGATCAAGCGCGAAAGAGGTTGTTAAGCACACGAACAGCGCCAATTGATGTTCTTCAGCAACTTAAACAAGGGCGAACAAAGTTCTTAAGCACAAGAACAAATCCAAATGTGGTTCATAAGCACAAAATCAAGTGCAAATGAGGTTGTTAAGCACAGGAACAACGCCAATTGAAGTTGTTAAGTAGACAAACAAGGGCAAATGAGGTTCCTAAGCACAGGATCAAATGCAAATGAGTTTCATAAGCACAAGATTTAACGCAAAAAAGGTTGTTAATCAAACGAACGACGCCAATTGAGGTTCTTAAGCACTCAAACAAAGGCAAATAAGGTTCCTAAGAAAAAGAACAAATGCAAATGATGTTTATAAGCACACGAACAATGCCAATTGAGTTATTAAACACACGAAGAACACCAATTGAGGTTGTTAAGCACACAAACAAGGGCAAATGAGGTTCCACACCACAAGAACAAATGCAAATGTGGTTGATAAGCACAAAATCAGGGCAAAAAGAGGTTGTTAAGCACACAAACAACACCAGCTGAGGTTCTTAAGCACACAAACAAGGGCAAATGAGGTTCCTAAGCACAAGAACAAAAGCAAATGAGTTTTATAACCACAAGATCAAGCGCAAAAGAGGTTGTTAAGGACACGAACAACGCCACTTGAGGTTGTTAAGCACACAAACAACGGCGAATGATGTTCCTAAGCACATGAACAAATGCTCATGAGGTTCATAAGCACAAGATCAAGCGCAAAAGATGTTGTTAAGCACACGAAGAACGCTAATGGAGGTTGTTAAGCATACAAACTAACACAAACGAGGTTCCTAAGCACAAGAACAAATGCAAATGAGGTTCATAAGCACAAGATCAAGCCATAAGAGGTTGTTAAGCACACAAACAACACTAATTGAGGTTGTTAAGCACACAAACAAGGGCAAATGAGGTTCCTAAGCACAAGAACAAATGAAAATGAGGTTTATAAGCATAAAATCAAGCGCAAAATATGTTGTTAAGCACACGAATAACGCCAATTGAGGTTGTTAAGAACACAAGGAAAGACAAATGAGGTTCCTAAGCACATTAACAAAAATGCAAATGAGGTTCGTAAGCACAAGATCAAGGGAAAAAGAGGGTGTTAGGCACACCAACAACGCCAATTGAGGTCGTTAAGCGCTCAAACAATGGCAAATGTGGTTCCTAAGCACATGAACAAATGCAAACGACCCTCATAAGCACAAGATCAAGCGCAAAAGAGGTTGTTAAGCACACAAACAACGCCAATTGAGATTGTTGAGCACACAAACAAGGGCAAAAGAGGTTCCAAACCACAAGAACAAATACAAATGTGGTTCAGAAGCACAAAATCAAGGGCAAAAGTGGTTGTTAAGCACACGAACAACACCAATTGAGGTTGTTAGGCACACAAACTAGGGCAAATTAGGTTCCAAAGCACAATAACAATTGTAAATGTGGTTCGTAAGCACCAGATCAAACACAAAAGAGGTTGTTAAGCACACGAATAACGCCAATTGAGGTTCTGAAGTACACAAACAAGGGCAAATGAGGTTTTTAAGCACAAGAACAATTGCAAAAGAGTTTCATAAGCACAAGATCAAACACTAAGAGGTTGTTAAGCAAACGAACAACGCCAATAGAGGTTGTCAAGAACACAAGCAAACACAAATGAGGTTCCTAAGAACAAGAACAAATGCAAATGAGGTTCATAAGCACAAACTCAAGCGCAAAAGAGATTGTTCAGCACACGAACAACACCAATTGAGGTTGTTAAGCACACAAACAACGGCAAATGAGGTTCCACACCACAGGAACAAATGCAAATGTGGTTCATAAGCTCAAAATCAGGACAAAAAGAGGTTGTTAAGCATACGAACAATGCCAATTGAGGTTGTTAAGCACACAATCAAAGGAAAATAAGCTCCTAAGCACAATAACAAATGCAAATGAGGTTCATAAGAACAAATGAAAATGAGGTTTATAAGAACAAGATCAAGTGCAAAAGAGGTTGTTAAGCACACGAACAACGCCAATTGAGGTTGCTAAGCACACAAAAAGGGCAAATGAGGTTCCTAAGCACAAGAACAAATGCAAATGAGGTTCATAAGCACTAGACCAACCACAAAAGAGGTTGTTAAGCACACGAACAACGCCAATTGAGGTTGTTAAGCACACAAACAAGGGCAAATGACGTTTCTCAGCACAAGAACAGATGCAAATAAGGTTCATAAGCACAAGATCAAGCACAAAAGAGGTTGTTAAGCACACGAACAATGCTAATTGAGGTTGTTAAGCACACAAACAAGGGCAAATGAGTTTCCTAAGCACAAGAACAAAATGCAAATGAGTTCATAAGCACAAGATCAAGCGGAAAAGAGGTTCTTAAGCACACGAACAACGCCAATTGAGGTTGTGAAGCACACAAACAAAGGCAAGTGAGGTTGTTAAGCACACCAACAACGGCAAAAAAGGTTCCTAAGGACAAGAACAAATGCAAATCAGGTTCATAAGCACAAGACAAATCGCAAAAGTGGTTGATAAGCACAAGAACAATCGCAAAACAGGTTGTTAAGCACACGAACAACGCTAGTTGAAGTTGTTAAGCACACAAACAAAGGAAAATGAGAACCTACGGACATGAACAAATGCAAATGATGTGAATAAGCACAAGATCAAGCGCAAAAGAGGTTGTTAAGCACATGAATAGCGCCAATTGAGGTTCTTAAGCACACAAACAACGGCAAATGAGGTTCCAAAGGACAAGAACAAATGCAAATGAGGTTCATAAGCACAAGAGCAAGCGCAAAAGAAGTTGTTAAGCACATGAACAACGCCAATTGAGGTTCTTAAGCACACAAACAACGGCAAATGAGGTTCCTAAGGACAAGAACAAATGAAAATGAGGTGCATAAGCACAAGATCAAGCGCAAAAGAGGTTGTAAGCACACGAACAACATCAATTGAGGTTGTTAAGCACACAAACAAGGGCAAATGAGGTTCCCAAGCACAAGAAGAAATGCAAATGTTGTTCATAAGCACAAAATCAAGGGCAAAAGAGGTTGTTAAGCACACGAATAACGCCAATTGAGGTTGTTAAGCACACAAACAATGGCAAATGAGGTTCCTCCTAAGCACAAGAACAAATGCAAATGAGTTTCATAAGCATAAGATGAAGCGCAAAAGAGGTTTCTGAGCACAGGAACAAATGCAAATCAGGTTCGTAAGCACAAGATCAAGCGCAAAAGAGGTTGTTTAGCACAGGAACAATGCCATTTGAATCTGTTAAGGACCCAAACAATGGCTAATAAGGTTTCTAAGCACAAGAACAAATGCAAATGAGGTTCATAAGCACAAGATCAAGCGCAAAAGAGGTTGTTAAGCACACGAACAATGCCATCTGAGGTTGTTAGGCACACAAACAACGGCAAAGGAGGTTCCCTAAGGACAAGAACAAATGCAAATGAGATTGATAAGCACAAGATCAATCGCAAACAAGGTTGATAAGCACAATATCATTCGCAAAAGAGGTTGTTAAGCATACGAACAACGGCAATTGAAGTTGTTAAACATACAAACAAAGGCAAATGAGTTTCCTAAGGACAAGAACAAATGAAAATGTGGATCATAAGAACAAGATCAAGCGCAAACTAGGTTGTTAAGCACACGACCAACACCAATTGAGGTTGTTGAGCACACAAACAAGGGCAAATGAGGTTCCCAAGCCCTAGAAGAAATGAAAATGTGGTTCATAAGCACAAAATCAAGGTTAAAAGATGTTGTTAAGCACACAAACAAGTGCATATGAGGTTCCTAAGCACTAGAAAAAATGCAAATGAGTTTCATAAGCACAAGATCAAGCGCAAAAGAGGTAGTTAAGCACACGAAGAACACCAATTGAGGTTGTTAAGTACACAAACAAGGGCAAATGAGGTTCCTAAGCACAAGAACAAAGGTAAATGAGGTTCATAAGCACAAGATCAAGCGCTAAAGAGCTTCTTCAGCACTCGAACAAACCAATTGAGGTTGTTTTAAGCACACAAACTAGGGCAAATGATGTTCCAAAGCACAAGAACAATTGCAAATGTGGTTCATAAGCACAAGATCAAGCGCAAAAGAGGTTGTTAAGCGCGCAAAAGAGGTTGTTAAGCACACAAACAACGCCAATTGAGGTTGTTCAGCACACAACCAAGGGCAAATGAGGTTTCTAAGCACAAGGACATGCAAATAAGGTTCATAAGCAAAAGATCAAGCGCAGAAAAGGTTGTTAAGCACACAAACAATGCCATTTGAATCTGTTAAGCACCCAAACAAAAACTAATAAGGTTTCTAAGAACAAGAAAAAATGTAAATTACGTTCATAAGCACAAGATCAAGCACAAAAGAGGTTGTTAAGGACACGAACAAACCCATCTGAGGTGGTTAGGCATCCGAACAACGGCAAAGGAGGTTCCCTAAGGACAAGAACAAATGCAAATGAGATTGATAAGCACAAGATCAGTCGCAAAAGAGGTTGATAAGCACAATATCAATCACAAAAGAGGTTGTTAAGCACACGAACAACGGCAATTGAAGTTGTTAAACACACAAACAAAGGCAAATGAGTTTCCTAAGGACAAGAACAAATGAAAATGTGGATCATAAGAACAAGATCAAGCGCAAAAGAGGTTGTTAAGCACACGAACAACACCAATTGAGGTTGTTGAGCACACAAACAAGGGCAAATGAGGTTCCCAAGCACTAGAAGAAATGCAAATGTGGTTCATAAGCACAAAATCAAGGTTAAAAAATGTTGTTAAGCAGACAAACAAGTGCATATCAGGTTCCTAAGCACAAGAACAAATGCAAATGAGGTTCATAAGCACAATATAAAGCGCAAAAGAGGTTGTTAAGCACACAAACAACGCCAATTGAGGTTGTTAGGCACACAAACTAGGGCAAATGAGGTTCCAAAGCACAAAAACAAATGCAAATGGGGTGCATAAGCACAAGATCAAACGAAATAGAGGATGTTAAGGAGACGAACAACGCCAATTGAGGTTGTTAAGCACGCAAACAAGGGCAAATGAGGTTCCTAAGGACAAGAACAAATGCAAATGTCGTTCATAAGCAAAAAATCAAGGGCAAAAGAGATTGTTAAGCACACAAACAAGGGCAAATGAGGTTCCACACCACAAGAACAAATGCAAATGTGGTTCAAAAGCTCCAAATTAGGGCAAAAGAGGTTGTTAAGCACAAAAGCAACGCCAATTGAGGTTGTTAAGCACACAATCAAGGGCAAATAAGGTTCCTATGCACAAGAACAAATGAAAATTAAGTTGATAAGCACAAGATCAAGCGCAAAAGAGGTTTTTAAGCACACGAACAACGCCAATTGAGGTTGTTAAGCACAAAAACAAGGGCAAATGAGAACCTAAGGACAAGAACAAATGCAAATGAGGTTCATAAGCACAAGAGCAAGCGCAAAAGAAGTTGTTAAGCACATGAACAATGCCAATTGAGGTTCTTAAGCACACAAACAACGGCAAATGAGGTTCCTAAGGACAAGAACAAATGAAAATGAGGTGCATAAGCACAAGATCAAGCGCAAAAGAGGTTGTAAGCACACTAACAACATCAATTGAGGTTGTTAAGCACACAAACAATGGCAAATGAGGTGCCCAAGCACAAGAAGAAATGCAAATGTTGTTCATAAGCATAAAATCAAGGGCAAAAGAGGTTGTTAAGTACACGAATAATGCCAATTGAGGTTGTTAAGCACACAAACAAGGGCACATGAGGTTCCTAAGCACAAGAACAAATGCAAATGAGTTTCATAAGTAGAAGATGAAGCGCAAAAGAGGTTATTAAGCACACAAACAAGGGCAAATGAGGTTTCTCAACACGGGAACAAATGCGAATAAGGTTCATAAGCACAAGATCAAGCGCAGAAGAGGTTGTTACGCGCACGAACAATGTCATTTGAATCTGTTCAGGACCCAAACAATGGCTAATAAGGTTTCTAAGCACAAGAACAAATGCAAATGAGGTTCATAAGCACAAGATCAAGCGCAAAAGTGGTTGTTAAGCACACGAAGAATGCCAACTAAGGTTGTTAGGCACACAAACTACGGCAAATGAGGTTCCTAAGGACAAGAACAAATGCAAATGAGGTTGATAAGCACATGATCAATCGCAAACGAGGTTGGTAAGCACAAGATCAATTGCAAAAGAGGTTGTTAAGCACATGAAGAACGCCAATTGAAGTTGTTAAACATAACAAAGGCAAATGAGGTTCCTAAGGACAAGAACAAATGAAAATGTGGTTCATAAGCACAAGATCAAGCGCAAAATAGGTTGTTCAGCATACGAACAACACCAATTGAGGTTTTTAAGGACACAAACAAGGGAAAATGTGGTTCCCAAGCACAAGAAGAAATGCAAATGTGGTTCATAAGCAAGAAATCAAGGGCAAAATAGGTTGTTAAGCAAACAAACAAGTGGAAATGAGGTACCTTCCTAAGCACGAGAACAAATGCAAATGAGTTTCATAAGCACAAGATCAAGCGCAAAAGAGGTTGTTAAGCACACGAACAACGCCAATTGAGGTTGTTAAGTACAGAAAGATCGGCAAGTGAGGTTCCTAAGCACAAGAACAAAGGTAAATGAGGTTCATAAGCACAAGATCAAGCGCTAAAGAGGTTGTTCAAGACTCGAACAAACCAATTGAGGTTGTTTTAAGCACACAAACTATGGCAAATGAGGTTTTAAAGCACAAGAACAATTGCAAATGATGTTCATAAGGACAAGATCAAGCGCAAAAGAGGTTGTTAAGCACACAAACAAGGGCAAATGAGGTTTCTAAGCACAAGAACAAATGCAAATAAGGTTCATAAGCACAAGATCAAGCGCAAAAGAGGTTGTTAAGCACACGAACAATGCCATTTGAATCTGTTAAGCACCCAAACAGAAGCTAATAAGGTTTCTAAGCACAAGAACAAATGCAAATGAGGTTCATAAGCACAAGATCAAGCGCTAAAGAGGTTGTTAAGCACACGAACAATGCCATCTGAGGATGTTAGGCATCCAAACAACGGCAAATGAGGTTCCTAACGACAAGAACAAATTCAAATGAGATTGATAAGCACAAGATCAATCACAAAAGAGGTTGATAAGCACAACATCAATCGCAAAAGAGGTAGTTAAGTAAACGAACCACACCAATTGAGGTCGTTAAGCACACAAACAAGGGCAAATGAGGTTCCTAAGCACATGAACAAATGTACATGAGGTTCATAAGCACAATACGAAGCGCAAAAGAGGTTGTTAAGCACACGAACAATGCCATTTGAATTTGTTAAGTACCCAAACAATGGCTAATAAGGTTTCTAAGCACAAGAACAAATGCAAATGAGGTTCATAAGCACATGATCAATCACAAAAGCTGTTGATAAGCACAAGATCAATCGCAAAAGAGGTTTTTAAGCACACCAACAACGCCACTTGAGGTTCTTAAGCACACAAACAAGGGCAAATGAGGTTTCTATGCACAAGAACAAATGCAAATAAGGTTCAGAAGCACAAGATCAAGCGCAAAAGAGGTTGTTAAGCACACGAACAATGTCATTTGAATCTGTTAAGCACCCAAATAAAAGCTAATAAGGTTTCTAAGCACAAGAACAAATGCAAATGAGGTTCATAAGCACAAGATCAAGTGCAAAAGAGGTTGTTAAGCACACGAACAATGCCATCTGAGGTTGTTAGGTACCCAAACAACGGCAAATGAGGTTCCTAACGACAAGAACAAATGCAAATGAGATTGATAAGCACAAGATCAATTGCAAAAGAGGTTGTTAAGCACACGAACAACGGCAATTGAAGTTGTTAAACAAACAAACAAAGGAAAATGAGGTTCCTAAGGACAAGAACAAATGCAAATGAGTTTCATAAGCACAAGATCAAGCGCAAAAGAGGTAGTTAAGTACACGAACAACACCAATTGAGGTCGTTAAGCACACAAACAAGGGCAAATGAGGTTCCTAAGCACATGAAGAAATGCACATGAGGTTCATAAGCACAATATGAAGCGCAAAAGAGGTTGTTAAGCACACAAACAGCGCCAATTGAGGTTGATAGGCACACAAACTAGGGCAAATGTGGTTCCAAAGCACAACAACAAATGCAAATGGGGTGCATAAGCACAAGATCAAACGCAATAGAGGTTGTTAAGGAGACGAACAACGCCAATTGAGGTTGTTAAGCACGCAAACAAGGGCAAATGAGGTTCCTAAGGACAAGAACAAATGCTAATGTGGTTCATAAGCAAAAAAATCAAGGGCAAAAGAGGTTGTTAAGCACAGAAACAACGCCAATTGAGGTTGTTAAGCACACAAATATGGGCAAATGAGGTTCCACACCATAAGAACAAATGCAGATGTGGTTCATGAGCACAAAATCAGGGCAAAAAGAGGTTGTTAAGCACACGAACAACGCCAATTGAGGTTCTTAAGCACACAAACAAGGGCAAATGAGGTTTCGAAGCACAAGAACAAATGCAAATAAGGTTCATAAGCACAAGATCAAGCGCAAAAGAGGTTGTTAAGCACACGAACAATGCCAATTGAGGTTGTTAAGCACACAAACAAGGGCAAATGAGGATTCTAAGCACAAGAACAAATGTAAATAAGGTTCATAAGCACAAGATCAAGCGCAAAAGAGGTTGTCAAGCACACGAACAATGCCATTTGAATCTGTTAAGTACCCAAACAAAGGCTAATAAGGTTTCTAAGCACAAGAACAAATGCAAATGAGGTTCATAAGCACAAGATCAAGCGCTAAAGAGGTTGTTAAGCACACGAACAATGCCATCTGAGGATGTTAGGCATCCAAACAACGGCAAATGAGGTTCCTAACGACAAGAACAAATTCAAATGAGATTGATAAGCACAAGATCAATCACAAAAGAGGTTGATAAGCATAACATCAATCGCAAAAGAGGTAGTTAAGTACACGAACCACACCAATTGAGGTCGTTAAGCACACAAACAAGGGCAAATGAGGTTCCTAAGCACATGAACAAATGTACATGAGGTTCATAAGCACAATATGAAGCACAAAAGAGGTTGTTAAGCACACGAACAATGCCATTTGAATCTGTTAAGTACCCAAACAATGGCTAATAAGGTTTCTAAGCACAAGAACAAATGCAAATGAGGTTCATAAGCACATGATCAATCACAAAAGCTGTTGATAAGCACAAGATCAACCGCAAAAGAGGTTTTTAAGCACACCAACAACGCCACTTGAGGTTCTTAAGCACACAAACAAGGGCAAATGAGGTTTCTATGCACAAGAACAAATTCAAATAAGGTTCAGAAGCACAAGATCAAGCGCAAAAGAGGTTGTTAAGCACACGAAGAATGTCATTTGAATCTGTTAAGCACCCAAATAAAAGCTAATCAGGTTTCTAAGCACAAGAACAAATGCAAATGAGGTTCATAAGCACAAGATCAAGTGCAAAAGAGGTTGTTAAGCACACGAACAATGCCATCTGAGGTTGTTAGGTACCCAAACAACGGCAAATGAGGTTCCTAACGACAAGAACAAATGCAAATGAGATTGATAAGCACAAGATCAATTGCAAAAGAGGTTGTTAAGCACACGAACAACGGCAATTGAAGTTGTTAAACAAACAAACAAAGGAAAATGAGGTTCCTAAGGACAAGAACAAAAGCAAATGAGTTTCATAAGCACAAGATCAAGCGCAAAAGAGGTAGTTAAGTACACGAACAACACCAATTGAGGTCGTTAAGCACACAAACAAGGGCAAATGAGGTTCCTAAGCACATGAAGAAATGCACATGAGGTTCATAAGCACAATATGAAGCGCAAAAGAGGTTGTTAAGCACACAAACAACGGCCAATTGAGGTTGATAGGCACACAAACTAGGGCAAATGTGGTTCCAAAGCACAACAACAAATGCAAATGGGGTGCACAAGCACAAGATCAAACGCAATAGAGGTTGTTAAGGAGACGAACAACGCCAATTGAGGTTGTTAAGCACGCAAACAAGGGCAAATGAGGTTCCTAAGGACAAGAACAAATGCTAATGTGGTTCATAAGCAAAAAAATCAAGGGCAAAAGAGGTTGTTAAGCACAGAAACAACGCCAATTGAGGTTGTTAAGCACACAAAGAAGGGCAAATGAGGTTCCACACCATAAGAACAAATGCAGATGTGGTTCATGAGCACAAAATCAGGGCAAAAAGAGGTTGTTAAGCACACGAACAACGCCAATTGAGGTTCTTAAGCACACAAACAAGGGCAAATGAGGTTTCGAAGCACAAGAACAAATGCAAATAAGGTTCATAAGCACAAGATCAACCGCAAAAGAGGTTTTTAAGCACACGAACAACGCCACTTGAGGTTCTTAAGCACACAAACAAGGGCAAATGAGGTTTCTATGCACAAGAACAAATGCAAATAAGGTTCAGAAGCACAAGATCAAGCGCAAAAGAGGTTGTTAAGCACACGAACAATGTCATTTGAATCTGTTAAGCACCCAAATAAAAGCTAATAAGGTTTCTAAGCACAAGAACAAATGCAAATGAGGTTCATAAGCACAAGATCAAGTGCAAAAGAGGTTGTTAAGCACACGAACAATGCCATCTGAGGTTGTTAGGTACCCAAACAACGGCAAATGAGGTTCCTAACGAGAAGAACAAATGCAAATGTGATTGATAAGCACAAGATCAATTGCAAAAGAGGTTGTTAAGCACACGAACAACGGCAATTGAAGTTGTTAAACAAACAAACAAAGGAAAATGAGGTTCCTAAGGACAAGAACAAAAGCAAATGAGTTTCATATGCACAAGATCAAGCGCAAAAGAGGTAGTTAAGTACACGAACAACACCAATTGAGGTCGTTAAGCACACAAACAAGGGCAAATGAGGTTCCTAAGCACATGAAGAAATGCACATTAGGTTCATAAGCACAATAGGAAGCGCAAAAGAGGTTGTTAAGCACACAAACAGCGCCAATTGAGGTTGATAAGCACACAAACTAGGGCAAATGTTGTTCCAAAGCACAACAACAAATGCAAATGGGGTGCAGAAGCACAAGATCAAACGCAATAGAGGTTGTTAAGGAGACGAACAACGCCAATTGAGGTTGTTAAGCACGCAAACAAGGGCAAATGAGGTTCCTAAGGACAAGAACAAATGCTAATGTGGTTCATAAGCAAAAAAATCAAGGGCAAAAGAGGTTGTTAAGCACAGAAACAACGCCAATTGAGGTTGTTAAGCACACAAATAAGGGCAAATGAGGTTCCACACCATAAGAACAAATGCAGATGTGGTTCATGAGCACAAAATCAGGGCAAAAAGAGGTTGTTAAGCACACGAACAACGCCAATTGAGGTTCTTAAGCACACAAACAAGGGCTAATGAGGTTTCGAAGCACAAGAACAAATGCAAATAAGGATCATTAGCACAAGATCAAGCGCAAAAGAGGTTGTTAAGCACACGAACAATGCCAATTGAGGTTGTTAAGCACACAAACAAGGGCAAATGAGGATTCTAAGCACAAGAACAAATGTAAATAAGGTTCATCAGCACAAGATCAAGCGCAAAAGAGGTTGTTAAGCACACGAACAATGCCATTTGAATCTGTTAAGTACCCAAACAAAGGCTAATAAGGTTTCTAAGCACAAGAACAAATGCAAATGAGGTTGATAAGGACAAGATCAAGCGCTAAAGAGGTTGTTAAGCACACGAACAATGCCATCTGAGGATGTTAGGCATCCAAACAACGGCAAATGAGGTTCCTAACGACAAGAACAAATTCAAATGAGATTGATAAGCACAAGATCAATCACAAAAGAGGTTGATAAGCACAACATCAATCGCAAAAGAGGTAGTTAAGTACACGAACCACACCAATTGAGGTCGTTAAGCACACAAACAAGGGCAAATGAGGTTCCTAAGCACATGAACAAATGTACATGAGGTTCATAAGCACAATATGAAGCGCAAAAGAGGTTGTTAAGCACACAAACAGCACCAATTGAGATTGATAGGCACACAAACTGGGGCAAATGTGGTTCCAAAGCACAAAAACAAATGCAAATGGGGTGCATGAGCACAACATCAATCGCAAAAGATGTAGTTAAGTACACGAACAACACCAATTGAGGTCGTTAAGCACACAAACAAGGGCAAATGAGGTTCCTAAGCACATGAAAAAATGTACATGAGGTTCATAAGCACAATATGAAGCGCAAAAGAGGTTGTTAAGTACACAAACAGTGCCAATTGAGATTGATAGGCACACAAACTAGGGCAAATGTGGTTCCAAAGCACAAACACAAATGCAAATGGGGTGCATGAGCACAAGATCAAACGCAATAGAGGTTGTTAAGGAGACGAACAACGCCAATTGAGGTTGTTAAGCACGGAAACAAGGGCAAATGAAGTTCGTAAGGACAAGAACAAATGCTAATGTGGTTCATAAGCAAAAAAATCAAGGGCAAAAGAGGTTGTTAAGCACACAAACAACGCCAATTGAGGTTGTTAAGCACACAAACAAGGGCAAATGAGGTTCCACACCCTAAGAACAAATGCAGATGTGGTTCATAAGCACAAAATCAGGGCAAAAAGAGGTTGTTAAGCACACGAACAACGCCAATTGAGGTTCTTAAGCACACAAACAAGGGCAAATGAGGTTTCTAAGCAAAAAAACAAATGCAAATAAGGTTCATAAGCACAAGATAAGGCACAAAAGAGGTTGTTAAGCACACGAACAATGCCAATTGAGGTTGTGAAGTACACAAAAATCGGCAAATGAGATTCCGAAGGAACAAGAACAAAGGTAAATGAGGTTCATAAGCACAAGATCAAGTGCTAAAGAGGTTGTTAAGCACCCGAACAAACCAATTGATGTTGTTAAGCACACAAACAAGGGCAAATGAGGTTCCACACCCTATGAACAAATGCAGATGTGGTTCATAAGCACAAAATCAGGGCAAAAAGAGGTTGTTAAGCACACGAACAACGCCAATTGAGGTTCTTAAGCACACAAACAAGGGCAAATGAGGTTTCTAAGCACAAGAACAAATGTAAATAAGGTTCATAAGCACAAGATCAAGCGCAAAAGAGGTTGTTAAGCACACGAACAATGCCATTTGAATCTGTTAAGTACCCAAACAATGGCTAATTATTGGTTTCTAAGCACAAGAACAAATGCAAATGAGGTTCATAAGCACAAGATCAATCACAAAAGCTGTTGATAAGCACAAGATCAATCGCAAAAGAGGTTTTTAAGCACACCAACAACGCCACTTGAGGTTCTTAAGCACACAAACAAGGGCAAATGAGGTTTCTATGCACAAGAACAAATGCAAATAAGGTTCAGAAGCACAAGATCAAGCGCAAAAGAGGTTGTTAAGCACACGAACAATGTCATTTGAATCTGTTAAGCACCCAAATAAAAACTAATAAGGTTTCTAAGCACAAGAACAAATGCAAATGAGGTTCATAAGCACAAGATCAAGTGCAAAAGAGGTTGTTAAGCACACGAACAATGCCATCTGAGGTTGTTAGGTACCCAAACAACGGCAAATGAGGTTCCTAACGACAAGAACAAATGCAAATGAGATTGATAAGCACAAGATCAATTGCAAAAGAGGTTGTTAAGCACACGAAGAACGGCAATTGAAGTTGTTAAACAAACAAACAAAGGAAAATGAGGATCCTAAGGACAAGAACAAATGCAAATGAGTTTCATAAGCACAAGATCAAGCGCAAAAGAGGTAGTTAAGTACACGAACAACACCAATTGAGGTCGTTAAGCACACAAACAAGGGCAAATGAGGTCCCTAAGCACATGAAGAAATGCACATGAGGTTCATAAGCACAATATGAAGCGCAAAAGAGGTTGTTAAGCACACAAACAGCGCCAATTGAGGTTGATAGGCACACAAACTAGGGCAAATGTGGTTCCAAAGCACAACAACAAATGCAAATGGGGTGCATAAGCACAAGATCAAACGCAATAGAGGTTGTTAAGGAGACGAACAACGCCAATTGAGGTTGTTAAGCACGCAAACAAGGGCAAATGAGGTTCCTAAGGACAAGAACAAATACTAATGTGGTTCATAAGCAAAAAAATCAAGGGCAAAAGAGGTTGTTAAGCACAGAAACAACGCCAATTGAGGTTGTTAAGCACACAAAGAAGGGCAAATGAGGTTCCACACCATAAGAACAAATGCAGATGTGGTTCATGAGCACAAAATCAGGGCAAAAAGAGGTTGTTAAGCACACGAACAACGCCAATTGAGGTTCTTAAGCACACAAACAAGGGCAAATGAGGTTTCGAAGCACAAGAACAAATGCAAATCAGGTTCATAAGCACAAGATCAAGTGCAAAAGAGGTTGTTAAGCACACGAACAATGCCAATTGAGGTTGTTAAGCACATAAACAAGGGCAAATGAGGATTCTAAGCACAAGAACAAATGTAAATAAGGTTCATAAGCACAAGATCAAGCGCAAAAGAGGTTGTTAAGCACACGAACAATGCCATTTGAATCTGTTAAGTACCCAAACAATGGCTAATAAGGTTTCTAAGCACAAGAACAAATGCAAATGAGGTTCATAAGCACATGATCAATCACAAAAGCAGTTGATAAGCACAAGATCAATCGCAAAAGAGGTTTTTAAGCACACCAACAACGCCACTTGAGGTTCTTAAGCACACAAACAAGGGCAAATGAGGTTTCTATGCACAAGAACAAATTCAAATAAGGTTCAGAAGCACAAGATCAAGCGCAAAAGAGGTTGTTAAGCACACGAAGAATGTCATTTGAATCTGTTAAGCACCCAAATAAAAGCTAATGAGGTTTCTAAGCACAAGAACAAATGCAAATGAGGTTCATAAGCACAAGATCAAGTGCAAAAGAGGTTGTTAAGCACACGAACAATGCCATCTGAGGTTGTTAGGTACCCGAACAACGGCAAATGAGGTTCCTAACGACAAGAACAAATGCAAATGAGATTGATAAGCACAAGATCAATTGCAAAAGAGGTTGTTAAGCACACGAACAACGGCAATTGAAGTTGTTAAACAAACAAACAAAGGAAAATGAGGTTCCTAAGGACAAGAACAAAAGCAAATGAGTTTCATAAGCACAAGATCAAGCGCAAGAGAGGTAGTTAAGTACACGAACAACACCAATTGAGGTCGTTAAGCACACAAACAAGGGCAAATGAGGTCCCTAAGCACATGAAGAAATGCACATGAGGTTCATAAGCACAATATGAAGCGCAAAAGAGGTTGTTAAGCACACAAACAGCGCCAATTGAGGTTGATAGGCACACAAACTAGGGCAAATGTGGTTCCAAAGCACAACAACAAATGCAAATGGGGTGCACAAGCACAAGATCAAACGCAATAGAGGTTGTTAAGGAGACGATCAACGCCAATTGAGGTTGTTAAGCACGCAAACAAGGGCAAATGAGGTTCCTAAGGACAAGAACAAATGCTAATGTGGTTCATAAGCAAAAAAATCAAGGGCAAAAGAGGTTGTTAAGCACAGAAACAACGCCAATTGAGGTTGTTAAGCACACAAATATGGGCAAATGAGGTTCCACACCATAAGAACAAATGCAGATGTGGTTCATGAGCACAAAATCAGGGCAAAAAGAGGTTGTTAAGCACACGAACAACGCCAATTGAGGTTCTTAAGCACACAAACAAGGGCAAATGAGGTTTCTAAGCACAAGAACAAATGTAAATGAGGTTCATAAGCACAAGATCAAGCGCAAAAGAGGTTGTTAAGCACACGAACAATGCCATTTGAATCTGTTAAGTACCCAAACAATGGCTAATAAGGTTTCTAAGCACAAGAACAAATGCAAATGAGGTTCATAAGCACATGATCAATCACAAAAGCTGTTGATAAGCACAAGATCAATCGCAAAAGAGGTTTTTAAGCACACCAACAACGCCACTTGAGGTTCTTAAGCACACAAACAAGGGCAAATGAGGTTTCTATGCACAAGAACAAATGCAAATAAGGTTCAGAAGCACAAGATCAAGCGCAAAAGAGGTTGTTAAGCACACGAACAATGTCATTTGAATCTGTTAAGCACCCAAATAAAAGCTAATAAGGTTTCTAAGCACAAGAACAAATGCAAATGAGGTTCATAAGCACAAGATCAAGTGCAAAAGAGGTTGTTAAGCACACGAACAATGCCATCTGAGGTTGTTAGGTACCCAAACAACGGCAAATGAGGTTCCTAACGACAAGAACAAATTCAAATGAGATTGATAAGCACAAGATCAATTGCAAAAGAGTTTGTTAAGCACACGAACAACGGCAATTGAAGTTGTTAAACAAACAAACAAAGGAAAATGAGGTTCCTAAGGACAAGAACAAAAGCAAATGAGTTTCATAAGCACAAGATCAAGCGCAAAAGAGGTAGTTAAGTACACGAACAACACCAATTGAGGTCGTTAAGCACACAAACAAGGGCAAATGAGGTTCCTAAGCACATGAAGAAATGCACATGAGGTTCATAAGCACAATATGAAGCGCAAAAGAGGTTGTTAAGCACACAAACAGCGCCAATTGAGGTTGATAGGCACACAAACTAGGGCAAATGTGGTTCCAAAGCACAACAACAAATGCAAATGGGGTGCACAAGCACAAGATCAAACGCAATAGAGGTTGTTAAGGAGACGATCAACGCCAATTGAGGTTGTTAAGCACGCAAACAAGGGCAAATGAGGTTCCTAAGGACAAGAACAAATGCTAATGTGGTTCATAAGCAAAAAAATCAAGGGCAAAAGAGGTTGTTAAGCACAGAAACAACGCCAATCGAGGTTGTTAAGCACACAAATATGGGCAAATGAGGTTCCACACCATAAGAACAAATGCAGATGTGGTTCATGAGCACAAAATCAGGGCAAAAAGAGGTTGTTAAGCACACAAAGAACGCCAATTGAGGTTCTTAAGCACACAAACAAGGGCAAATGAGGTTTCGAAACACAAGAACAAATGCAAATCAGGTTCATAAGCACAAGATCAAGCGCAAAAGAGGTTGTTAAGCACACGAACAATGCCAATTGAGGTTGTTAAGCACACAAACAAGGGCAAATGAGGATTCTAAGCACAAGAACAAATGTAAATAAGGTTCATAAGCACAAGATCAAGCGCAAAAGAGGTTGTTAAGCACACGAACAATGCCATTTGAATCTGTTAAGTACCCAAACAATGGCTAATAAGGTTTCTAAGCACAAGAACAAATGCAAATGAGGTTCATAAGCACATGATCAATCACAAAAGCTGTTGATAAGCACAAAATCAATCGCAAAAGAGGTTTTTAAGCACACCAACAACGCCACTTGAGGTTCTTAAGCACACAAACAAGGGCAAATGAGGTTTCTATGCACAAGAACAAATGCAAATAAGGTTCAGAAGCACAAGATCAAGCGCAAAAGAGGTTGTTAAGCACACGAACAATGTCATTTGAATCTGTTAAGCACCCAAATAAAAGCTAATAAGGTTTCTAAGCACAAGAACAAATGCAAATGAGGTTCATAAGCACAAGATCAAGTGCAAAAGAGGTTGTTAAGCACACGAACAATGCCATCTGAGGTTGTTAGGTACCCAAACAACGGCAAATGAGGTTCCTAACGACAAGAACAAATGCAAATGAGATTGATAAGCACAAGATCATTTGCAAAAGAGGTTGTTAAGCACACGAAGAACGGCAATTGAAGTTGTTAAACAAACAAACAAAGGAAAATGAGGTTCCTAAGGACAAGAACAAAAGCAAATGAGTTTCATAAGCACAAGATCAAGCGCAAAAGAGGTAGTTAAGTACACGAACAACACCAATTGAGGTCGTTAAGCACACAAACAAGGGCAAATGAGGTTCCTAAGCACATGAAGAAATGCACATGAGGTTCATAAGCACAATATGAAGCGCAAAAGAGGTTGTTAAGCACACAAACAAGCCCATTGAGGTTGATAGGCACACAAACTAGGGCAAATGTGGTTCCAAAGAACAACAACAAATGCAAATGGGGTGCATAAGCACAAGATCAAACGCAATAGAGGTTGTTAAGGAGACGAACAACGCCAATTGAGGTTGTTAAGCACGCAAACAAGGGCAAATGAGGTTCCTAAGGACAAGAACAAATGCTAATGTGGTTCATAAGCAAAAAAATCAAGGGCAAAAGAGGTTGTTAAGCACAGAAACAACGCCAATTGAGGTTGTTAAGCACACAAATATGGGCAAATGAGGTTCCACACCATAAGAACAAATGCAGATGTGGTTCATGAGCACAAAATCAGGGCAAAAAGAGGTTGTTAAGCACACGAACAACGCCAATTGAGGTTCTTAAGCACACAAACAAGGGCAAATGAGGTTTCGAAGCACAAGAACAAATGCAAATAAGGTTCATAAGCACAAGATCAAGCGCAAAAGAGGTTGTTAAGCACACGAACAATGCCAATTGAGGTTGTTAAGCACACAAACAAGGGCAAATGAGGATTCTAAGCACAAGAACAAATGTAAATAAGGTTCATAAGCACAAGATCAAGCGCAAAAGAGGTTGTTAAGCACACGAACAATGCCATTTGAATCTGTTAAGTACCCAAACAATGGCTAATAAGGTTTCTAAGTACAAGAACAAATGCAAATGAGGTTCATAAGCACATGATCAATCACAAAAGCTGTTGATAAGCACAAGATCAATCGCAAAAGAGGTTTTTAAGCACACCAACAACGCCACTTGAGGTTCTTAAGCACACAAACAAGGGCAAATGAGGTTTCTATGCACAAGAACAAATGCAAATAAGGTTCAGAAGCACAAGATCAAGCGCAAAAGAGGTTGTTAAGCACACGAACAATGTCATTTGAATCTGTTAAGCACCCAAATAAAAGCTAATAAGGTTTCTAAGCACAAGAACAAATGCAAATGAGGTTCATAAGCACAAGATCAAGTGCAAAAGAGGTTGTTAAGCACACGAACAATGCCATCTGAGGTTGTTAGGTACCCAAACAACGGCAAATGAGGTTCCTAACGACAAGAACAAATGCAAATGAGATTGATAAGCACAAGATCAATTGCAAAAGAGGTTGTTAAGCACACGAAGAACGGCAATTGAAGTTGTTAAACAAACAAACAAAGGAAAATGAGGTTCCTAAGGACAAGAACAAAAGCAAATGAGTTTCATAAGCACAAGATCAAGCGCAAAAGAGGTAGTTAAGTACACGAACAACACCAATTGAGGTCGTTAAGCACACAAACAAGGGCAAATGAGGTTCCTAAGCACATGAAGAAATGCACATGAGGTTCATAAGCACAATATGAAGCGCAAAAGAGGTTGTTAAGCACACAAACAGCGCCAATTGAGGTTGATAGGCACACAAACTAGGGCAAATGAGGTTACAAAGCACAACAACAAATGCAAATGGGGTGCATAAGCACAAGATCAAACGCAATAGAGGTTGTTAAGGAGACGAACAACGCCAATTGAGGTTGTTAAGCACGCAAACAAGGGCAAATGAGGTTCCTAAGGACAAGAACAAATGCTAATGTGGTTCATAAGCAAAAAAATCAAGGGCAAAAGAGGTTGTTAAGCACAGAAACAACGCCAATTGAGGTTGTTAAGCACACAAATAAGGGCAAATGAGGTTCCACACCATAAGAACAAATGCAGATGTGGTTCATGAGCACAAAATCAGGGCAAAAAGAGGTTGTTAAGCACACGAACAACGCCAATTGAGGTTCTTAAACACACAAACAAGGGCAAATGAGGTTTCGAAGCACAAGAACAAATGCAAATAAGGTTCATAAGCACAAGATCAAGCGCAAAAGAGGTTGTTAAGCACACGAACAATGCCAATTGAGGTTGTTAAGCACACAAACAAGGGCAAATGAGGATTCTAAGCACAAGAACAAATGTAAATAAGGTTCATAAGCACAAGATCAAGCGCAAAAGAGGTTGTTAAGCACACGAACAATGCCATTTGAATCCGTTAAGTACCCAAACAAAGGCTAATAAGGATTCTAAGCAGAAGAACAAATGCAAATGAGGTTCATAAGCACAGGATGAATCGAAAAAGCTGTTGATAAGCACAAGATCAATCGCAAAAGAGGTTTTTAAGCACACGAACAACGCCAATTGAAGTTGTTAAACATACTAACAAAGACAAATGTGGTTCCTAAGTACAAGAACCAATGAAAAAGTGGTTCATAAGAACAAGATCAAGCGCAAAATAGGTTGTTAAGCACACGAACAACACCAATTGAGGTCGTTAAGCACAATAACAAGGGCAAATGAGGTTCCTAAGCACATGAAGAAATGCACATGAGGTTCATAAGCACAATATGAAGCGCAAAAGAGGTTGTTAAGCACACAAACAGCGCCAATTGAGGTTGATAGGCACACAAACTAGGGCAAATGTGGTTTCCAAAGCATAACAACAAATGCAAATGGGGTGCATAAGCACAAGATCAAACGCAATAGAGGTTGTTAAGGAGACGAACAACGCCAATTGAGGTTGTTTAGCACGCAAACATGGGCAAATGAGGTTCCTAAGGACAAGAACAAATGCTAATGTGGTTCATAAGTAAAAAAATCAAGGGCAAAAGAGGTTGTTAAGCACAGAAACAATGCCAATTGAGGTTGTTAAGCACACAAATAAGGGCAAATGAGGTTCCACACCATAAGAACAAATGCAGGTGTGGTTCATGAGCACAAAATCGGGGCAAAAAGAGGTTGTTGTTAAGCACACGAACAACGCCAATTGAGGTTCTTAAGCACACAAACAAGGGCAAATGAGGTTTCGAAGCACAAGAACAAATGCAAATAAGGTTCATAAGCACAAGATCAAGTGCAAAAGAAGTTGTTAAGCACACGAACAATGCCAATTGAGGTTGTTAAGCACACAAACAGGGGCAAATGAGGTTTCTAAGCACAAGATCAAGCGCAAAAGAGGTTGTTAAGCACACGAACAATGCCATTTGAATCTGTTAAGTACCCAAACAAAGGCTAATAAGGTTTCTAAGCAGAAGAACAAATGCAAATGAGGTTCATAAGCACAGGATGAATCGCAAAAGCTGTTGATAAGCACAAGATCAATCGCAAAAGAGATTTTTAAGCACACGAACAACTCCAATTGAAGTTGTTAAACATACTAACAAAGACAAATGAGGTTCCTAAGTACAAGAACCAATGAAAAAGTGGTTTATAAGAACAAGATCAAGCACAAAGTAGGTTGTTAAGCACACGAACAACACCAATTGAGGTTGTTAAGGACACAAACAAGGAAAAATGAGGTACCAAGAACAAGAAGAAATGCAAATGTGGTTCATAAGCAAAAAATCAAATGCAAATGTGGTTCATTTAGCACACGAACAATGCCATTTGAATCTGTTAAGGACCCAAACAATGGCTAATAAGGTTTCTAAGCACAAGAACAATTGCAAATGAGATTCATAAGCACAAGATCAAGCGCAAAAGAGGTTGTTAAGCACACGAACAATGCCATCTGAGGTTGTTAGGCACACAAACAACGGCAAAGGAGATTCCCTAAGGACAACAACAAATGCAAATGAGATTTATAAGCACAAGATCAATCGCAAACAAGGTTGATAAGCACAATATCATTCGCAAAAGAGGTTGTTAAGCATACGAACAGCGGCAATTGAAGTTGTTAAACATACAAACAAAGGCAAATGAGTTTCCTAAGGACAAGAACAAATGAAAATGTGGATCATAAGAACAAGATCAAGCGCAAACTAGGTTGTTAAGCACACGACCAACACCAATTGAGGTTGTTGAGCACACAAACAAGGGCAAATGAGGTTCCCAAGCCCTAGAAGAAATGAAAATGTGGTTCATAAGCACAAAATCAAGGTTAAAAGATGTTGTTAAGCACACAAACAAGTGCATATGAGGTTCCTAAGCACTAGAACAAATGCAAATGAGTTTCGTAAGCACATGATCAAGCGCAAAAGAGGTAGTTAAGCACACGAAGAACACCAATTGAGGTTGTTAAGTACACAAACTAGGGCAAATGAGGTTCCTAAGCACAAGAACAAAGGTAAATGAGGTTCATAAGCACAAGAGCAAGCGCTCAAGAGCTTCTTCAGCACTCGAACAAACCAATTGAGGTTGTTTTAAGCACACAAACTAGGGCAAATGATGTTCCAAAGCACAAGAACAATTGCAAATGTGGTTCATAAGCACAAGATCAAGCGCAAAAGAGGTTGTTAAGCACACAAACAACGCCAATTGAGGTTGTTCAGCACACAACCAAGGGCAAATGAGGTTTCTAAGCACAAGGACATGCAAATAAGGTTCATAAGCACAAGATCAAGCGCAAAAGAGGTTGTTCAGCACACAAACAATGCCATTTGAATCTGTTAAGCACCCAAACAAAAGCTAATAAGGTTTCTAAGAACAAGAAAAAATGTAAATTAGGTTCATAAGCACAAGATCAAGCACAAAAGAGGTTGTTAAGGACACGAACAAACCCATCTGAGGTGGTTAGGCATCCAAACAACGGCAAAGGAGGTTCCCTAAGGACAAGAACAAATGCAAATGAGATTGATAAGCACAAGATCAGTCGCAAAAGAGGTTGATAAGCACAATATCAATCACAAAAGAGGTTGTTAAGCACACGAACAACGACAATTGAAGTTGTTAAACACACAAACAAAGGCAAATGAGTTTCCTAAGGACAGGAACAAATGAAAATGTGGATCATAAGAACAAGATCAAGCGCAAAAGAGGTTGTTAAGCACACGAACAACACCAATTGAGGTTGTTGAGCACACAAACAAGGGCAAATGAGGTTCCCAAGCACTAGAAGAAATGCAAATGTGGTTCATAAGCACAAAATCAAGGTTAAAAGATGTTGTTAAGCAGACAAACAAGTGCATATCAGGTTCCTAAGCACAAGAACAAATGCAAATGAGGTTCATAAGCACAATATGAAGCGCAAAAGAGGTTGTTAAGCACACAAACAACGCCAATTAAGGTTGTTAGGCACACAAACTAGGGCAAATGAGGTTCCAAAGTACAAAAACAAATGCAAATGGGGTGCATAAGCACAAGATCAAACGAAATAGAGGATGTTAAGGAGACGAACAACGCCAATTGAGGTTGTTAAGCACGCAAACAAGGGCAAATGAGGTTCCTAAGGACCAGAACAAATGCAAATGTCGTTCATAAGCAAAAAATCAAGGGCAAAAGAGATTGTTAAGCCCACAAACAAGGGCAAATGAGGTTCCACACCACAAGAACAAATGCAAATGTGGTTCCAAAGCTCCAAATTAGGGCAAAAGAGGTTGTTAAGCACACAATCAAGGGCAAATAAGGTTCCTATGCACAAGAACAAATGAAAATTAAGTTGATAAGCACAAGATCAAGCGCAAAAGAGGTTTTTAAGCACACGAACAACGCTAATTGAGGTTGTTAAGCACAAAAACAAGGGCAATTGAGAACCTAAGGACAAGAAGAAATGCAAATGAGGTTCATAAGCACAAGATCAAGCGCAAAAGAGGTTGTTAAGCAGATGAACAACTCCAATTGAGGTTCGTAAGCACACAGACAACGGCAAATGAGGTTCCTATAGACTAGAACAAATGAAAATGAGGTTCATAAGCACAAGATCAAGCACAAAAGAGGTTGTGAAGCACACGAACAACGCCAATTGAGGTTGTTAAGCACAAAAACAAGGGCAAATGAGAACCTAAGGACAAGAAGAAATGCAAATGAGGTTCATAAGCACAAGAGCAAGCGCAAAAGAAGTTGTTAAGCACATCAACAACGCCAATTGAGGTTCTTAAGCACACAAACAACGGCAAATGAGGTTCCTAAGGACAAGAACAAATGAAAATGAGGTGCATAAGCACAAGATCAAGCGCAAAAGAGGTTGTAAGCACACGAACAACATCAATTGAGGTTGTTAAGCACACAAACAAGGGTAAATGAGGTTCCCAAGCACAAGAAGAAATGCAAATGTTGTTCATAAGCACAAAATCAAGGGCAAAAGAGGTTGTTAAGCACACGAATAACGCCAATTGAGGTTGTTAAGCACACAAACAATGGCAAATGAGGTTCCTCCTAAGCACAAGAACAAATGCAAATGAGTTTCATAAGCACAAGATGAAGCGTAAAAGAGGTTGTTAAGCACACAAACAAGGGCAAATGAGGTTTCTGAGCACAGGAACAAATGCAAATCAGGTTCGTAAGCACAAGATCAAGCGCAAAAGAGGTTTTTAGCACACGAACAATGCCATTTGAATCTGTTAAGGACCCAAACAATGGCTAATAAGGTTTCTAAGCACAAGAACAAATGCAAATGAGGTTCATAAGCACAAGATCAAGCGCAAAAGAGGTTGTGAAGCACACGAACAATGCCATCTGAGGTTGTTAGGCACACAAACAACGGCAAAGGAGGTTCCCTAAGGACAAGAACAAATGCAAATGAGATTGATAAGCACAAGATCAATCGCAAACAAGGTTGATAAGCACAATATCATTCGCAAAAGAGGTTGTTAAGCATACGAACAACGGCAATTGAAGTTGTTAAACATACAAACAAAGGCAAATGAGTTTCCTAAGGACAAGAACAAATGAAAATGTGGATCATAAGAACAAGATCAAGCGCAAACTAGGTTGTTAAGCAGACGACCAACACCAATTAGGTTGTTGAGCACACAAACAAGGGCAAATGAGGTTCCCAAGCCCTAGAAGAAATGAAAATGTGGTTCATAAGCACAAAATCAAGGTTAAAAGATGTTGTTAAGCACACAAACAAGTGCATATGAGGTTCCTAAGCACTAGAACAAATGCAAATGAGTTTCATAAGCACAAGATCAAGCGCAAAAGAGGTAGTTAAGCACACGAAGAACACCAATTGAGGTTGTTAAGTACACAAACAAGGGCAAATGAGGTTCCTAAGCACAAGAACAAAGGTAAATGAGGTTCATAAGCACAAGATCAAGCGCTAAAGAGCTTCTTCAGCACTCGAACAAACCAATTGAGGTTGTTTTAAGCACACAAACTAGGGCAAATGATGTTTCAAAGCACAAGAACAATTGCAAATGTGGTTCATAAGCACAAGATTAAGCGCAAAAGAGGTTGTTAAGCGCGCAAAAGAGGTTGTTAAGCACACAAACAATGCCAATTGAGGTTGTTCAGCACACAACCAAGGGCAAATGAGGTTTCTAAGCACAAGGACATGCAAATAAGGTTCATAAGCACAAGATCAAGCGCAAATGAGGTTGTCAAGCACACAAACAATGCCATTTGAATCTGTTAAGCACCCAAACAAAAACTAATAAGGTTTCTAAGAACAAGAGAAAATGTAAATTAGGTTCATAAGCACAAGATCAAGCACAAAAGAGGTTGTTAAGGACACGAACAAACCCATCTGAGGTGGTTAGGCATCCAAACAACGGCAAAGGAGGTTCCCTAAGGACAAGAACAAATGCAAATGAGATTGATAAGCACAAGATCAGTCGCAAAAGAGGTTGATAAGCACAATATCAATCACAAAAGAGGTTGTTAAGCACACGAACAACGGCAATTGAAGTTGTTAAACACACAAACAAAGGCAAATGAGTTTCCTAAGGACAGGAACAAATGAAAATGTGGATCATAAGAACAAGATCAAGCGCAAAAGAGGTTGTTAAGCACACGAACAACACCAATTGAGGTTGTTGAGCACACAAACAAGGGCAAATGAGGTTCCCAAGGACAAGAACAAATGAAAATGTGGATCATAAGAACAAGATCAAGCGCAAAAGAGGTTGTTAAGCACACGAACAACACCAATTGAGGTTGTTGAGCACACAAACAAGGGCAAATGAGGTTCCCAAGCACTAGAAGAAATGCAAATGTGGTTCATAAGCACAAAATCAAGGTTAAAAGATGTTGTTAAGCAGACAAACAAGTGCATATCAGGTTCCTAAGCACAAGAACAAATGCAAATGAGGTTCATAAGCACAATATGAAGCGCAAAAGAGGTTGTTAAGCACACAAACAACGCCAATTGAGGTTGTTAGGCACACAAACTAGGGCAAATGAGGTTCCAAAGCACAAAAACAAATGCAAATGGGGTGCATAAGCACAAGATCAAACGAAATAGAGGATGTTAAGGAGACGAACAACGCCAATTGAGGTTGTTAAGCACGCAAACAAGGGCAAATGAGGTTCCTAAGGACAAGAACAAATGCAAATGTCGTTCATAAGCAAAAAATCAAGGGCAAAAGAGATTGTTAAGCACACAAACAAGGGCAAATGAGGTTCCACACCACAAGAACAAATGCAAATGTGGTTCAAAAGCTCCAAATTAGGGCAAAAGAGGTTGTTAAGCACAAAAGCAACGCCAATTGAGGTTGTTAAGCTCACAATCAAGGGCAAAGAAGGTTCCTATGCAAAAGAACAAATGAAAATTAAGTTGATAAGCACAAGATCAAGCGCAAAAGAGGTTTTTAAGCACACGAACAACGCTAATTGAGGTTGTTAAGCACAAAAACAAGGGCAAATGAGAACCTAAGGACAAGAACAAATGAAAATGAGGTTCATAAGCACAAGATCAAGCGCAAAAGAGGTTGTTAAGCAGATGAACAACTCCAATTGAGGTTCGTAAGCACACAGACAACGGCAAATGAGGTTCCTAAAGACAAGAACAAATGAAAATGAGGTTCATAAGCACAAAAGCAAGCACAAAAGAGGTTGTTAAGCACACGAACAACGCCAATTGAGGTTGTTAAGCACAAAAACAAGGGCAAATGAGAACCTAAGGACAAGAACAAATGCCGATGAGGTTCATAAGCACAAGAGCAAGCGCAAAAGAAGTTGTTAAGCACATGAACAACGCCAATTGAGGTTCTTAAGCACACAAACAACGAGAAATGAGGTTCCTAAGGACAAGAACAAATGAAAATGAGGTGCACAAGCACAAGATCAAGCGCAAAAGAGGTTGTAAGCACACGAACAACATCAATTGAGGTTGTTAAGCACGCAAACAAGGGCAAATGAGGTTCCCAAGCACAAGAAGAAATGCAAATGTTGTTCATAAGCATAAAATCAAGGGCAAAAGAGGTTGTTAAGTACACGAATAATGCGAATTGAGGTTGTTAAGCACACAAACAAGGGCACATGAGGTTCCTAAGCACAAGAACAAATGCAAATGAGTTTCATCAGCAGAAGATGAAGCGCAAAAGAGGTTATTAAGCACACAAACAAGAGCAAATGAGGTTTCTCAGCACGGGAACAAATGCGAATAAGGTTCATAAGCACAAGATCAAGCGCAGAAGAGGTTGTTACGCGCACGAACAATGCCATTTGAATCTGTTCAGGACCCAAACAATGGCTAATAAGGTTTCTAAGCACAAGAACAAATGCAAATGAGGTTCATAAGCACAAGATCAAGCGCAAAAGTGGTTGTTAAGCACACGGAGAATGCCAACTGAGGTTGTTAGGCACACAAACTACGGCAAATGAGGTTCCTAAGGACAAGAACAAATGCAAATGAGGTTGATAAGCACATGATCAATCGCAAACGAGGTTGGTAAGCACAAGATCAATTGCAAAAGAGGTTGTTAAGCACACGAAGAACGCCAATTGAAGTTGTTAAACATAACAAAGGCAAATGAGGTTCCTAAGGACAAGAACAAATGAAAATGTGGTTCATAAGCACAAGATCAAGCGCAAAATAGGTTGTTCAGCATACGAACAACACCAATTGAGGTTTTTAAGGACACAAACAAGGAAAAATGTGGTTCCCAAGCACAAGAAGAAATGCAAATGTGGTTCATAAGCAAGAAATCAAGGGCAAAATAGGTTGTTAAGCAAACAAACAAGTGGAAATGAGGTACCTTCCTAAGCACGAGAACAAATGCAAATGAGTTTCATAAGCACAAGATCAAGCGCAAAAGAGGTTGTTAAGCACACGAACAACGCCAATTGAGGTTGTTAAGTACAGAAAGATCGGCAAGTGAGGTTCCTAAGCACAAGAACAAAGGTAAATGAGGTTCATAAGCACAAGATCAAGCGCTAAAGAGGTTGTTCAGCACTCGAACAAACCAATTGAGGTTGTTTTAAGCACACAAACTATGGCAAATGAGGTTTTAAAGCACAAGAACAATTGCAAATGATGTTCATAAGGACAAGATCAAGCGCAAAAGAGGTTGTTAAGCACACAAACAACGCAAATTGAGGTTCTTAAGCACACAAACAAGGGCAAATGAGGTTTCTAAGCACAAGAACAAATGAAAATAAGGTTCATAAGCACAAGATCAAGCGCAAAAGAGGTTGTTAAGCACACGAACAATGCCATTTGAATCTGTTAAGCACCCAAACAGAAGCTAATAAGGTTTCTAAGCACAAGAACAAATGCAAATGAGGTTGATAAGCACAAGATCAAGCGCTAAAGAGGTTGTTAAGCACACGAACAATGCCATCCGAGGATGTTAGGCATCCAAACAACGGCAAATGAGGTTCCTAACGACAAGAACAAATTCAAATGAGATTGATAAGCACAAGATCAATCACAAAAGAGGTTGATAAGCACAACATCAATTGCAAAAGAGGTAGTTAAGTACACGAACCACACCAATTGAGGTCGTTAAGCACACAAACAAGGGCAAATGAGGTTCCTAAGCACATGAACAAATGGACATGAGGTTCATAAGCACAATATGAAGCGCAAAAGAGGTTGTTAAGCACACAAACAGCGCCAATTGAGAATGATAGGCACACAAACTAGGGCAAATGTGGTTCCAAAGCACAAAAACAAATGCAAATGGGGTGCATGAGCACAACATCAATCGCAAAAGAGGTAGTTAAGTACACGAACAACACCAATTGAGGTCGTTAAGCACACAAACAAGGGCAGATGAGGTTCCTAAGCACATGAAAAAATGTACATGAGGTTCATAAGCACAATATGAAGCGCAAAAGAGGTTGTTAAGTACACAAACAAGTGCCAATTGAGATTGATAGGCACACAAACTAGGGCAAATGTGGTTCCAAAGCACAAAAACAAATGCAAATGGGGTGCATGAGCACAAGATCAAACGCAATAGAGGTTGTTAAGGAGACGAACAACGCCAATTGAGGTTGTTAAGCACGCAAACAAGGGCAAATGAAGTTCGTAAGGACAAGAACAAATGCTAATGTGGTTCATAAGCAAAAAAATCAAGGGCAAAAGAGGTTGTTAAGCACACAAACAAGGGCAAATGAGGTTCCACACCCTAAGAACAAATGCGAGATGTGGTTCATAAGCACAAAATCAGGGCAAAAAGAGGTTGTTAAGCACACGAACAACGCCAATTGAGGTTCTTAAGCACACAAACAAGGGCAAATGAGGTTTCTAAGCACAAGAACAAATGCAAATAAGGTTCATAAGCACAAGATCAGGTGCAAAAGAGGTTGTTAAGCACACGAACAATGCCAATTGAGGTTGTGAAGTACACAAAGATGGGCAAATGAGATTCCGAAGGAACAAGAACAAAGGTAAATGAGGTTCATTAGCACAAGATCAAGTGCTAAAGAGGTTGTTAAGCACCCGAACAAACCAATTGATGTTGTTAAGCACACAAACAAGGGCAAATGAGGTTCCACACCCTAAGAACAAATGCAGATGTGGTTCATAAGCACCAAATCAGGGCAAAAAGAGGTTGTTAAGCACACGAACAACGCCAATTGAGGTTCTTAAGCACACAAACAAGGGCAAATGAGGTTTCTAAGCACAAGAACAAATGTAAATAAGGTTCATAAGCACAAGATCAAGCGCAAAAGAGGTTGTTAAGCACACGAACAATGCCATTTGAATCTGTTAAGTACCCAAACAATGGCTAATAAGGTTTCTAAGCACAAGAACAAATGCAAATGAGGTTCATAAGCACATGATCAATCACAAAAGCTGTTGATAAGCACAAGATGAATCGCAAAAGTGGTTTTTAAGCACACCAACAACGCCACTTGAGGTTCTGAAGCACACAAACAAGGGCAAATGAGGTTTCTATGCACAAGAACAAATGCAAATAAGGTTCAGAAGCACAAGATCAAGCGCAAAAGAGGTTGTTAAGCACACGAACAATGTCATTTGAATCTGTTAAGCACCCAAATAAAAGCTAATAAGGTTTCTAAGCACAAGAACAAATGCAAATGAGGTTCATAAGCACAAGATCAAGTGCAAAAGAGGTTGTTAAGCACACGAACAATGCCATCTGAGGTTGTTAGGTACCCAAACAACGGCAAATGAGGTTCCTAACGACAAGAACAAATGCAAATGAGATTGATAAGCACAAGATCAATTGCAAAAGAGGTTGTTAAGCACACGAACAACGGCAATTGAAGTTGTTAAACAAACAAACAAAGGAAAATGAGGTTCCTAAGGACAAAAACAAATGCAAATGAGTTTCATAAGCACAAGATAAAGCGCAAAAGAGGTAGTTAAGTACACGAACAACACCAATTGAGGTCGTTAAGCACACAAACAAGGGCAAATGAGGTTCCTAAGCACATGAAGAAATGCACATGAGGTTCATAAGCACAATATGAAGCGCAAAAGAGGTTGTTAAGCACACAAACAGCGCCAATTGAGGTTGATAGGCACACAAACTAGGGCAAATGTGGTTCCAAAGCACAACAACAAATGCAAATGGGGTGCATGAGCACAAGATCAAACGCAATAGAGGTTGTTAAGGAGACGAACAACGCCAATTGAGGTTGTTAAGCACGCAAACAAGGGCAAATGAAGTTCGTAAGGACAAGAACAAATGCTAATGTCGTTCATAAGCAAAAAAATCAAGGGCAAAAGAGGTTGTTAAGCACACAAACAACGCCAATTGAGGTTGTTAAGCACACAAACAAGGGCAAATGAGGTTCCACACCCTAAGAACAAATGCAGATGTGGTTCATAAGCACAAAATCAGGGCAAAAAGAGGTTGTTAAGCACACGAACAACGCCAATTGAGGTTGTTAAGTACAGAAAGATCGGCAAGTGAGGTTCCTAAGCACAAGAACAAAGGTAAATGAGGTTCATAAGCACAAGATCAAGCGCTAAAGAGGTTGTTCAGCACTCGAACAAACCAATTGAGGTTGTTTTAAGCACACAAACTATGGCAAATGAGGTTTTAAAGCACAAGAACAATTGCAAATGATGTTCATAAGGACAAGATCAAGCGCAAAAGAGGTTGTTAAGCACACAAACAACGCAAATTGAGGTTCTTAAGCACACAAACAAGGGCAAATGAGGTTTCTAAGCACAAGAACAAATGAAAATAAGGTTCATAAGCACAAGATCAAGCGCAAAAGAGGTTGTTAAGCACACGAACAATGCCATTTGAATCTGTTAAGCACCCAAACAGAAGCTAATAAGGTTTCTAAGCACAAGAACAAATGCAAATGAGGTTGATAAGCACAAGATCAAGCGCTAAAGAGGTTGTTAAGCACACGAACAATGCCATCCGAGGATGTTAGGCATCCAAACAACGGCAAATGAGGTTCCTAACGACAAGAACAAATTCAAATGAGATTGATAAGCACAAGATCAATCACAAAAGAGGTTGATAAGCACAACATCAATTGCAAAAGAGGTAGTTAAGTACACGAACCACACCAATTGAGGTCGTTAAGCACACAAACAAGGGCAAATGAGGTTCCTAAGCACATGAACAAATGGACATGAGGTTCATAAGCACAATATGAAGCGCAAAAGAGGTTGTTAAGCACACAAACAGCGCCAATTGAGAATGATAGGCACACAAACTAGGGCAAATGTGGTTCCAAAGCACAAAAACAAATGCAAATGGGGTGCATGAGCACAACATCAATCGCAAAAGAGGTAGTTAAGTACACGAACAACACCAATTGAGGTCGTTAAGCACACAAACAAGGGCAGATGAGGTTCCTAAGCACATGAAAAAATGTACATGAGGTTCATAAGCACAATATGAAGCGCAAAAGAGGTTGTTAAGTACACAAACAAGTGCCAATTGAGATTGATAGGCACACAAACTAGGGCAAATGTGGTTCCAAAGCACAAAAACAAATGCAAATGGGGTGCATGAGCACAAGATCAAACGCAATAGAGGTTGTTAAGGAGACGAACAACGCCAATTGAGGTTGTTAAGCACGCAAACAAGGGCAAATGAAGTTCGTAAGGACAAGAACAAATGCTAATGTGGTTCATAAGCAAAAAAATCAAGGGCAAAAGAGGTTGTTAAGCACACAAACAAGGGCAAATGAGGTTCCACACCCTAAGAACAAATGCGAGATGTGGTTCATAAGCACAAAATCAGGGCAAAAAGAGGTTGTTAAGCACACGAACAACGCCAATTGAGGTTCTTAAGCACACAAACAAGGGCAAATGAGGTTTCTAAGCACAAGAACAAATGCAAATAAGGTTCATAAGCACAAGATCAGGTGCAAAAGAGGTTGTTAAGCACACGAACAATGCCAATTGAGGTTGTGAAGTACACAAAGATGGGCAAATGAGATTCCGAAGGAACAAGAACAAAGGTAAATGAGGTTCATTAGCACAAGATCAAGTGCTAAAGAGGTTGTTAAGCACCCGAACAAACCAATTGATGTTGTTAAGCACACAAACAAGGGCAAATGAGGTTCCACACCCTAAGAACAAATGCAGATGTGGTTCATAAGCACCAAATCAGGGCAAAAAGAGGTTGTTAAGCACACGAACAACGCCAATTGAGGTTCTTAAGCACACAAACAAGGGCAAATGAGGTTTCTAAGCACAAGAACAAATGTAAATAAGGTTCATAAGCACAAGATCAAGCGCAAAAGAGGTTGTTAAGCACACGAACAATGCCATTTGAATCTGTTAAGTACCCAAACAATGGCTAATAAGGTTTCTAAGCACAAGAACAAATGCAAATGAGGTTCATAAGCACATGATCAATCACAAAAGCTGTTGATAAGCACAAGATGAATCGCAAAAGTGGTTTTTAAGCACACCAACAACGCCACTTGAGGTTCTGAAGCACACAAACAAGGGCAAATGAGGTTTCTATGCACAAGAACAAATGCAAATAAGGTTCAGAAGCACAAGATCAAGCGCAAAAGAGGTTGTTAAGCACACGAACAATGTCATTTGAATCTGTTAAGCACCCAAATAAAAGCTAATAAGGTTTCTAAGCACAAGAACAAATGCAAATGAGGTTCATAAGCACAAGATCAAGTGCAAAAGAGGTTGTTAAGCACACGAACAATGCCATCTGAGGTTGTTAGGTACCCAAACAACGGCAAATGAGGTTCCTAACGACAAGAACAAATGCAAATGAGATTGATAAGCACAAGATCAATTGCAAAAGAGGTTGTTAAGCACACGAACAACGGCAATTGAAGTTGTTAAACAAACAAACAAAGGAAAATGAGGTTCCTAAGGACAAAAACAAATGCAAATGAGTTTCATAAGCACAAGATAAAGCGCAAAAGAGGTAGTTCAAGTACACGAACAACACCAATTGAGGTCGTTAAGCACACAAACAAGGGCAAATGAGGTTCCTAAGCACATGAAGAAATGCACATGAGGTTCATAAGCACAATATGAAGCGCAAAAGAGGTTGTTAAGCACACAAACAGCGCCAATTGAGGTTGATAGGCACACAAACTAGGGCAAATGTGGTTCCAAAGCACAACAACAAATGCAAATGGGGTGCATGAGCACAAGATCAAACGCAATAGAGGTTGTTAAGGAGACGAACAACGCCAATTGAGGTTGTTAAGCACGCAAACAAGGGCAAATGAAGTTCGTAAGGACAAGAACAAATGCTAATGTCGTTCATAAGCAAAAAAATCAAGGGCAAAAGAGGTTGTTAAGCACACAAACAACGCCAATTGAGGTTGTTAAGCACACAAACAAGGGCAAATGAGGTTCCACACCCTAAGAACAAATGCGAGATGTGGTTCATAAGCACAAAATCGGGGCAAAAAGAGGTTGTTAAGCACACGAACAACGCCAATTGAGGTTGTTAAGTACAGAAAGATCGGCAAGTGAGGTTCCTAAGCACAAGAACAAAGGTAAATGAGGTTCATAAGCACAAGATCAAGCGCTAAAGAGGTTGTTCAGCACTCGAACAAACCAATTGAGGTTGTTTTAAGCACACAAACTATGGCAAATGAGGTTTTAAAGCACAAGAACAATTGCAAATGATGTTCATAAGGACAAGATCAAGCGCAAAAGAGGTTGTTAAGCACACAAACAACGCAAATTGAGGTTCTTAAGCACACAAACAAGGGCAAATGAGGTTTCTAAGCACAAGAACAAATGAAAATAAGGTTCATAAGCACAAGATCAAGCGCAAAAGAGGTTGTTAAGCACACGAACAATGCCATTTGAATCTGTTAAGCACCCAAACAGAAGCTAATAAGGTTTCTAAGCACAAGAACAAATGCAAATGAGGTTGATAAGCACAAGATCAAGCGCTAAAGAGGTTGTTAAGCACACGAACAATGCCATCTGAGGATGTTAGGCATCCAAACAACGGCAAATGAGGTTCCTAACGACAAGAACAAATTCAAATGAGATTGATAAGCACAAGATCAATCACAAAAGAGGTTGATAAGCACAACATCAATTGCAAAAGAGGTAGTTAAGTACACGAACCACACCAATTGAGGTCGTTAAGCACACAAACAAGGGCAAATGAGGTTCCTAAGCACATGAACAAATGGACATGAGGTTCATAAGCACAATATGAAGCGCAAAAGAGGTTGTTAAGCACACAAACAGCGCCAATTGAGAATGATAGGCACACAAACTAGGGCAAATGTGGTTCCAAAGCACAAAAACAAATGCAAATGGGGTGCATGAGCACAACATCAATCGCAAAAGAGGTAGTTAAGTACACGAACAACACCAATTGAGGTCGTTAAGCACACAAACAAGGGCAGATGAGGTTCCTAAGCACATGAAAAAATGTACATGAGGTTCATAAGCACAATATGAAGCGCAAAAGAGGTTGTTAAGTACACAAACAAGGCCAATTGAGATTGATAGGCACACAAACTAGGGCAAATGTGGTTCCAAAGCACAAAAACAAATGCAAATGGGGTGCATGAGCACAAGATCAAACGCAATAGAGGTTGTTAAGGAGACGAACAACGCCAATTGAGGTTGTTAAGCACGCAAACAAGGGCAAATGAAGTTCGTAAGGACAAGAACAAATGCTAATGTGGTTCATAAGCAAAAAAATCAAGGGCAAAAGAGGTTGTTAAGCACACAAACAAGGGCAAATGAGGTTCCACACCCTAAGAACAAATGCAGATGTGGTTCATAAGCACAAAATCAGGGCAAAAAGAGGTTGTTAAGCACACGAACAACGCCAATTGAGGTTCTTAAGCACACAAACAAGGGCAAATGAGGTTTCTAAGCACAAGAACAAATGCAAATAAGGTTCATAAGCACAAGATCAGGTGCAAAAGAGGTTGTTAAGCACACGAACAATGCCAATTGAGGTTGTGAAGTACACAAAGATGGGCAAATGAGATTCCGAAGGAACAAGAACAAAGGTAAATGAGGTTCATTAGCACAAGATCAAGTGCTAAAGAGGTTGTTAAGCACCCGAACAAACCAATTGATGTTGTTAAGCACACAAACAAGGGCAAATGAGGTTCCACACCCTAAGAACAAATGCAGATGTGGTTCATAAGCACCAAATCAGGGCAAAAAGAGGTTGTTAAGCACACGAACAACGCCAATTGAGGTTCTTAAGCACACAAACAAGGGCAAATGAGGTTTCTAAGCACAAGAACAAATGTAAATAAGGTTCATAAGCACAAGATCAAGCGCAAAAGAGGTTGTTAAGCACACGAACAATGCCATTTGAATCTGTTAAGTACCCAAACAATGGCTAATAAGGTTTCTAAGCACAAGAACAAATGCAAATGAGGTTCATAAGCACATGATCAATCACAAAAGCTGTTGATAAGCACAAGATGAATCGCAAAAGTGGTTTTTAAGCACACCAACAACGCCACTTGAGGTTACGAAGCACACAAACAAGGGCAAATGAGGTTTCTATGCACAAGAACAAATGCAAATAAGGTTCAGAAGCACAAGATCAAGCGCAAAAGAGGTTGTTAAGCACACGAACAATGTCATTTGAATCTGTTAAGCACCCAAATAAAAGCTAATAAGGTTTCTAAGCACAAGAACAAATGCAAATGAGGTTCATAAGCACAAGATCAAGTGCAAAAGAGGTTGTTAAGCACACGAACAATGCCATCTGAGGTTGTTAGGTACCCAAACAACGGCAAATGAGGTTCCTAACGACAAGAACAAATGCAAATGAGATTGATAAGCACAAGATCAATTGCAAAAGAGGTTGTTAAGCACACGAACAACGGCAATTGAAGTTGTTAAACAAACAAACAAAGGAAAATGAGGTTCCTAAGGACAAAAACAAATGCAAATGAGTTTCATAAGCACAAGATAAAGCGCAAAAGAGGTAGTTAAGTACACGAACAACACCAATTGAGGTCGTTAAGCACACAAACAAGGGCAAATGAGGTTCCTAAGCACATGAAGAAATGCACATGAGGTTCATAAGCACAATATGAAGCGCAAAAGAGGTTGTTAAGCACACAAACAGCGCCAATTGAGGTTGATAGGCACACAAACTAGGGCAAATGTGGTTCCAAAGCACAACAACAAATGCAAATGGGGTGCATGAGCACAAGATCAAACGCAATAGAGGTTGTTAAGGAGACGAACAACGCCAATTGAGGTTGTTAAGCACGCAAACAAGGGCAAATGAAGTTCGTAAGGACAAGAACAAATGCTAATGTGGTTCATAAGCAAAAAAATCAAGGGCAAAAGAGGTTGTTAAGCACACAAACAACGCCAATTGAGGTTGTTAAGCACACAAACAAGGGCAAATGAGGTTCCACACCCTAAGAACAAATGCAGATGTGGTTCATAAGCACAAAATCAGGGCAAAAAGAGGTTGTTAAGCACACGAACAACGCCAATTGAGGTTGTTAAGTACAGAAAGATCGGCAAGTGAGGTTCCTAAGCACAAGAACAAAGGTAAATGAGGTTCATAAGCACAAGATCAAGCGCTAAAGAGGTTGTTCAGCACTCGAACAAACCAATTGAGGTTGTTTTAAGCACACAAACTATGGCAAATGAGGTTTTAAAGCACAAGAACAATTGCAAATGATGTTCATAAGGACAAGATCAAGCGCAAAAGAGGTTGTTAAGCACACAAACAACGCAAATTGAGGTTCTTAAGCACACAAACAAGGGCAAATGAGGTTTCTAAGCACAAGAACAAATGAAAATAAGGTTCATAAGCACAAGATCAAGCGCAAAAGAGGTTGTTAAGCACACGAACAATGCCATTTGAATCTGTTAAGCACCCAAACAGAAGCTAATAAGGTTTCTAAGCACAAGAACAAATGCAAATGAGGTTGATAAGCACAAGATCAAGCGCTAAAGAGGTTGTTAAGCACACGAACAATGCCATCCGAGGATGTTAGGCATCCAAACAACGGCAAATGAGGTTCCTAACGACAAGAACAAATTCAAATGAGATTGATAAGCACAAGATCAATCACAAAAGAGGTTGATAAGCACAACATCAATTGCAAAAGAGGTAGTTAAGTACACGAACCACACCAATTGAGGTCGTTAAGCACACAAACAAGGGCAAATGAGGTTCCTAAGCACATGAACAAATGGACATGAGGTTCATAAGCACAATATGAAGCGCAAAAGAGGTTGTTAAGCACACAAACAGCGCCAATTGAGAATGATAGGCACACAAACTAGGGCAAATGTGGTTCCAAAGCACAAAAACAAATGCAAATGGGGTGCATGAGCACAACATCAATCGCAAAAGAGGTAGTTAAGTACACGAACAACACCAATTGAGGTCGTTAAGCACACAAACAAGGGCAGATGAGGTTCCTAAGCACATGAAAAAATGTACATGAGGTTCATAAGCACAATATGAAGCGCAAAAGAGGTTGTTAAGTACACAAACAGTGCCAATTGAGATTGATAGGCACACAAACTAGGGCAAATGTGGTTCCAAAGCACAAAAACAAATGCAAATGGGGTGCATGAGCACAAGATCAAACGCAATAGAGGTTGTTAAGGAGACGAACAACGCCAATTGAGGTTGTTAAGCACGCAAACAAGGGCAAATGAAGTTCGTAAGGACAAGAACAAATGCTAATGTGGTTCATAAGCAAAAAAATCAAGGGCAAAAGAGGTTGTTAAGCACACAAACAAGGGCAAATGAGGTTCCACACCCTAAGAACAAATGCAGATGTGGTTCATAAGCACAAAATCAGGGCAAAAAGAGGTTGTTAAGCACACGAACAACGCCAATTGAGGTTCTTAAGCACACAAACAAGGGCAAATGAGGTTTCTAAGCACAAGAACAAATGCAAATAAGGTTCATAAGCACAAGATCGGGTGCAAAAGAGGTTGTTAAGCACACGAACAATGCCAATTGAGGTTGTGAAGTACACAAAGATGGGCAAATGAGATTCCGAAGGAACAAGAACAAAGGTAAATGAGGTTCATTAGCACAAGATCAAGTGCTAAAGAGGTTGTTAAGCACCCGAACAAACCAATTGATGTTGTTAAGCACACAAACAAGGGCAAATGAGGTTCCACACCCTAAGAACAAATGCAGATGTGGTTCATAAGCACCAAATCAGGGCAAAAAGAGGTTGTTAAGCACACGAACAACGCCAATTGAGGTTCTTAAGCACACAAACAAGGGCAAATGAGGTTTCTAAGCACAAGAACAAATGTAAATAAGGTTCATAAGCACAAGATCAAGCGCAAAAGAGGTTGTTAAGCACACGAACAATGCCATTTGAATCTGTTAAGTACCCAAACAATGGCTAATAAGGTTTCTAAGCACAAGAACAAATGCAAATGAGGTTCATAAGCACATGATCAATCACAAAAGCTGTTGATAAGCACAAGATGAATCGCAAAAGTGGTTTTTAAGCACACCAACAACGCCACTTGAGGTTCTGAAGCACACAAACAAGGGCAAATGAGGTTTCTATGCACAAGAACAAATGCAAATAAGGTTCAGAAGCACAAGATCAAGCGCAAAAGAGGTTGTTAAGCACACGAACAATGTCATTTGAATCTGTTAAGCACCCAAATAAAAGCTAATAAGGTTTCTAAGCACAAGAACAAATGCAAATGAGGTTCATAAGCACAAGATCAAGTGCAAAAGAGGTTGTTAAGCACACGAACAATGCCATCTGAGGTTGTTAGGTACCCAAACAACGGCAAATGAGGTTCCTAACGACAAGAACAAATGCAAATGAGATTGATAAGCACAAGATCAATTGCAAAAGAGGTTGTTAAGCACACGAACAACGGCAATTGAAGTTGTTAAACAAACAAACAAAGGAAAATGAGGTTCCTAAGGACAAAAACAAATGCAAATGAGTTTCATAAGCACAAGATAAAGCGCAAAAGAGGTAGTTCAAGACACGAACAACACCAATTGAGGTCGTTAAGCACACAAACAAGGGCAAATGAGGTTCCTAAGCACATGAAGAAATGCACATGAGGTTCATAAGCACAATATGAAGCGCAAAAGAGGTTGTTAAGCACACAAACAGCGCCAATTGAGGTTGATAGGCACACAAACTAGGGCAAATGTGGTTCCAAAGCACAACAACAAATGCAAATGGGGTGCATGAGCACAAGATCAAACGCAATAGAGGTTGTTAAGGAGACGAACAACGCCAATTGAGGTTGTTAAGCACGCAAACAAGGGCAAATGAAGTTCGTAAGGACAAGAACAAATGCTAATGTCGTTCATAAGCAAAAAAATCAAGGGCAAAAGAGGTTGTTAAGCACACAAACAACGCCAATTGAGGTTGTTAAGCACACAAACAAGGGCAAATGAGGTTCCACACCCTAAGAACAAATGCGGATGTGGTTCATAAGCACAAAATCGGGGCAAAAAGAGGTTGTTAAGCACACGAACAACGCCAATTGAGGTTGTTAAGTACAGAAAGATCGGCAAGTGAGGTTCCTAAGCACAAGAACAAAGGTAAATGAGGTTCATAAGCACAAGATCAAGCGCTAAAGAGGTTGTTCAGCACTCGAACAAACCAATTGAGGTTGTTTTAAGCACACAAACTATGGCAAATGAGGTTTTAAAGCACAAGAACAATTGCAAATGATGTTCATAAGGACAAGATCAAGCGCAAAAGAGGTTGTTAAGCACACAAACAACGCAAATTGAGGTTCTTAAGCACACAAACAAGGGCAAATGAGGTTTCTAAGCACAAGAACAAATGAAAATAAGGTTCATAAGCACAAGATCAAGCGCAAAAGAGGTTGTTAAGCACACGAACAATGCCATTTGAATCTGTTAAGCACCCAAACAGAAGCTAATAAGGTTTCTAAGCACAAGAACAAATGCAAATGAGGTTGATAAGCACAAGATCAAGCGCTAAAGAGGTTGTTAAGCACACGAACAATGCCATCCGAGGATGTTAGGCATCCAAACAACGGCAAATGAGGTTCCTAACGACAAGAACAAATTCAAATGAGATTGATAAGCACAAGATCAATCACAAAAGAGGTTGATAAGCACAACATCAATTGCAAAAGAGGTAGTTAAGTACACGAACCACACCAATTGAGGTCGTTAAGCACACAAACAAGGGCAAATGAGGTTCCTAAGCACATGAACAAATGGACATGAGGTTCATAAGCACAATATGAAGCGCAAAAGAGGTTGTTAAGCACACAAACAGCGCCAATTGAGAATGATAGGCACACAAACTAGGGCAAATGTGGTTCCAAAGCACAAAAACAAATGCAAATGGGGTGCATGAGCACAACATCAATCGCAAAAGAGGTAGTTAAGTACACGAACAACACCAATTGAGGTCGTTAAGCACACAAACAAGGGCAAATGAGGTTCCTAAGCACATGAACAAATGTACATGAGGTTCATAAGCACAATATGAAGCGCAAAAGAGGTTGTTAAGTACACAAACAGTGCCAATTGAGATTGATAGGCACACAAACTAGGGCAAATGTGGTTCCAAAGCACAAAAACAAATGCAAATGGGGTGCATGAGCACAAGATCAAACGCAATAGAGGTTGTTAAGGAGACGAACAACGCCAATTGAGGTTGTTAAGCACGCAAACAAGGGCAAATGAAGTTCGTAAGGACAAGAACAAATGCAAATGTGGTTCATAAGCAAAAAAATCAAGGTCAAAAGAGGTTGTTAAGCACACAAACAAGGGCAAATGAGGTTCCACACCCTAAGAACAAATGCAGATGTGGTTCATAAGCACAAAATCAGGGCAAAAAGAGGTTGTTAAGCACACGAACAACGCCAATTGAGGTTCTTAAGCACACAAACAAGGGCAAATGAGGTTTCTAAGCACAAGAACAAATGCAAATAAGGTTCATAAGCACAAGATCAGGCGCAAAAGAGCTTGTTAAGCACACGAACAATGCCAATTGAGGTTGTGAAGTACACAAAGATGGGCAAATGAGATTCCGAAGGAACAAGAACAAAGGTAAATGAGGTTCATTAGCACAAGATCAAGTGCTAAAGAGGTTGTTAAGCACCCGAACAAACCAATTGATGTTGTTAAGCACACAAACAAGGGCAAATGAGGTTCCACACCCTAAGAACAAATGCAGATGTGGTTCATAAGCACAAAATCAGGGCAAAAAGAGGTTGTTAAGCACACGAACAACGCCAATTGAGGTTCTTAAGCACACAAACAAGGGCAAATGAGGTTTCTAAGCACAAGAACAAATGTAAATAAGGTTCATAAGCACAAGATCAAGCGCAAAAGAGGTTTTTAAGCACACGAACAATGCCATTTGAATCTGTTAAGTACCCAAACAATGGCTAATAAGGTTTCTAAGCACAAGAACAAATGCAAATGAGGTTCATAAGCAAATGATCAATCACAAAAGCTGTTGATAAGCACAAGATGAATCGCAAAAGAGGTTTTTAAGCACACCAACAACGCCACTTGAGGTTCTTAAGCACACAAACAAGGGCAAATGAGGTTTCTATGCACAAGAACAAATGCAAATATGGTTCAGAAGCACAAGATCAAGCGCAAAAGAGGTTGTTAAGCACACGAACAATGTCATTTGAATCTGTTAAGCACCCAAATAAAAGCTAATAAGGTTTCTAAGCACAAGAACAAATGGAAATGAGGTTCATAAGCACAAGATCAAGTGCAAAAGAGGTTGTTAAGCACACGAACAATGCCATCTGAGGTTGTTAGGTACCCAAACAACGGCAAATGAGGTTCCTAACGACAAGAACAAATGCAAATGAGATTTATAAGCACAAGATCAATTGCAAAAGAGGTTGTTAAGCACAAGAACAACGGCAATTGAAGTTGTTAAACCAACAAACAAAGGAAAATGAGGTTCCTAAGGACAAAAACAAATGCAAATGAGTTTCATAAGCACAAGATCAAGCGCAAAAGAGGTAGTTAAGTACACGAACAACACCAATTGAGGTCGTTAAGCACAGAAACAAGGGCAAATGAGGTTCCTAAGCACATGAAGAAATGCACATGAGGTTCATAAGCACAATATGAAGCGCAAAAGAGGTTGTTAAGCACACAAACAGCGCCAATTGAGGTTGATAGGCACACAAACTAGGGCAAATGTGGTTCCAATGCACAACAACAAATGCAAATGGGGTGCATGAGCACAAGATCAAACGCAATAGAGGTTGTTAAGGAGACGAACAACGCCAATTGAGGTTGTTAAGCACGCAAACAAGGGCAAATGAAGTTCGTAAGGACAAGAACAAATGCTAATGTGGTTCATAAGCAAAAAAATCAAGGGCAAAAGAGGTTGTTAAGCACACAAACAACGCCAATTGAGGTTGTTAAGCACACAAACAAGGGCAAATGAGGTTCCACACCCTAAGAACAAATGCAGAAGTGGTTCATAAGCACAAAATCAGGGCAAAAAGAGGTTTTTAAGCACACGAACAACGCCAATTGAGGTTCTTAAGCACACAAACAAGGGCAAATGAGGTTTCTAAGCACAAGAACAAATGCAAATAAGGATCATAAGCACAAGATCAGGCGCAAAAGATGTTGTTAAGCACACGAAAAATGCCAATTGAGGTTGTGAAGTACACAAAGATGGGCAAATGAGATTCCGAAGGAACAAGAACAAAGGTAAATGAGGTTCATCAGCAGAAGATCAAGTGCTAATGAGGTTGTTAAGCACCCGAACAAACCAATTGATGTTGTTAAGCACACAAACAAGGGCAAATGAGGTTCCACACCCTAAGAACAAATGCAGATGTGGTTCATAAGCACAAAATCAGGGCAAAAAGAGGTTGTTAAGCACACGAACAACGCCAATTGAGATTCTTAAGCACACAAACAAGGGCAAATGAGGTTTCTAAGCACAAGAACAAATGTAAATAAGGTTCATAAGCACAAGATCAAGCGCAAAAGAGGTTGTTAAGCACACGAACAATGCCATTTGAATCTGTTAAGTACCCAAACAATGGCTAATAAGGTTTCTAAGCACAAGAACAAATGCAAATGAGGTTCATAAGCACATGATCAATCACAAAAGCTGTTGATAAGCACAAGATGAATCGCAAAAGAGGTTTTTAAGCACACCAACAACGCCACTTGAGGTTCTTAAGCACACAAACAAGGGCAAATGAGGTTTCTATGCACAAGAACAAATGCAAATAAGGTTCAGAAGCACAAGATCAAGCGCAAAAGAGGTTGTTAAGCACACGAACAATGTCATTTGAATCTGTTAAGCACCCAAATAAAAGCTAATAAGGTTTCTAAGCACAAGAACAAATGCAAATGAGGTTCATAAGCACAAGATCAAGTGCAAAAGAGGTTGTTAAGCACACGAACAATGCCATCTGAGGTTGTTAGGTACCCAAACAACGGCAAATGAGGTTCCTAACGCCAAGAACAAATGCAAATGAGATTGATAAGCACAAGATCAATTGCAAAAGAGGTTGTTAAGCACACGAACAACGGCAATTGAAGTTGTTAAACAAACAAACAAAGGAAAATGAGGTTCCTAAGGACAAGAACAAATGCAAATGAGTCTCATAAGCACAAGATCAAGCGCAAAAGAGGTAGTTAAGTACACGAACAACACCAATTGAGGTCGTTAAGCACACAAACAAGGGTAAATGAGGTTCCTAAGGACAAGAAAAAATGCACATGAGGTTCATAAGCACAATATGAAGCGCAAAAGAGGTTGTTAAGCACACAAACAGCGCCAATTGAGGTTGATAGGCACACAAACTAGGGCAAATGTGGTTCCAAAGCACAACAACAAATGCAAATGGGGTGCATGAGCACAAGATCAAACGCAATAGAGGTTGTTAAGGAGACGAACAACGCCAATTGAGGTTGTTAAGCACGCAAACAAGGGCAAATGAAGTTCGTAAGGACAAGAACAAATGCTAATGTGGTTCATAAGCAAAAAAATCAAGGGCAAAAGAGGTTGTTAAGCACACAAACAACGCCAATTGAGGTTGTTAAGCACATAAACAAGGGCAAATGAGGTTCCACACCCTAAGAACAAATGCAGATGTGGTTCATAAGCACAAAATCAGGGCAAAAAGAGGTTGTTAAGCACACGAACAACGCCAATTGAGGTTCTTAAGCACACAAACAAGGGCAAATGAGGTTTCGAAGCAGAAGAACAAATGCAAATAAGGTTCATAAGCACAAGATCAGGCGCAAAAGAGGTTGTTAAGCACACGAACAATGCCAATTGAGGTTGTGAAGTACACAAAGATGGGCAAATGAGATTCCGAAGGAACAAGAACAAAGGTAAATGAGGTTCATCAGCACAAGATCAAGTGCTAAAGAGGTTGTTAAGCAACCGAACAAACCAATTCATGTGGTTAAGCACACAAACAAGGGCAAATGAGGTTCCACACCCTAAGAACAAATGCAAATGAGGTTCATAAGCACATGATCAATCACAAAAGCTGTTGATAAGCACAAGATCAATCGCAAAAGAGGTTTTTAAGCACACCAACAACGCCACTTGAGGTTCTTAAGCACACAAACAAGGGCAAATGAGGTTTCTATGCACAAGAACAAATGCAAATAAGGTTCAGAAGCACAAGATCAAGCGCAAAAGAGGTTGTTAAGCACACGAACAATGTCATTTGAATCTGTTAAGCACCCAAATAAAAGCTAATAAGGTTTCTAAGCACAAGAACAAATGCAAATGAGGTTCATAAGCACAAGATCAAGTGCAAAAGAGGTTGTTAAGCACACGAACAATGTCATTTGAATCTGTTAAGCACCCAAATAAAAGCTAATAAGGTTTCTAAGCACAAGAACAAATGCAAATGAGGTTCATAAGCACAAGATCAAGTGCAAAAGAGGTTGTTAAGCACACGAACAAAGCCATCTGAGGTTGTTAGGTACCCAAACAACGGCAAATGAGGTTGCTAACGACAAGAACAAATGCAAATGAGATTGATAAGCACTTGAAGTTGTTAAACATACTAACAAAGACAAATGAGATTCCTAAGTACAAGAACCAATGAAAAAGTGGTTCATAAGAAGAAGATCAAGCGCAAAATAGGTTGTTAAGCACACGAACAACACCAATTGAGGTCGTTAAGCACACAAACAAGGGCAAATGAGGTTCCTAAGCACATGAAGAAATGCACATGAGGTTCATAAGCACAATATGAAGCGCAAAAGATGTTGTTAAGGACACAAACAGCGCCAATTGAGGTTGATAGGCACACAAACTAGGGCAAATGTGGTTCCAAAGCACAACAACAAATGCAAATGGGGTGCATAAGCACAAGATCAAACGCAATAGAGGTTGTTAAGGAGACGAACAACGCCAATTGAGGTTGTTAAGCACGCAAACAAGGGCAAATGAGGTTCCTAAGGACAAGAACAAATGCTAATGTGGTTCATAAGCAAAAAAATCAAGGGCAAAAGAGGTTGTTAAGCACAGAAACAACGCCAATTGAGGTTGTTAAGCACACAAAGAAGGGCAAATGAGGTTCCACACCATAAGAACAAATGCCGATGTGGTTCATGAGCACAAAATCATGGCAAAAAGAGGTTGTTAAGCACACGAACAACGCCAATTGAGGTTCTTAAGCACACAAACAAGGGCAAATGAGGTTTCGAAGCACAAGAACAAATGCAAATAAGGTTCATAAGCACAAGATCAAGCGCAAAAGAGGTTGTTAAGCACACGAACAATGCCAATTGAGGTTGTTAGGAACACAAACAAGGGCAAATGACATTTCTAAGCACAAGAACAAATGTAAATAAGGTTCATAAGCACAAGATCAAGCGCAAAAGAGGTTGTTAAGCACACGAATAATGCCATTTGAATCTGTTAAGTACCCAAACAAAGGCTAATAAGGTTTCTAAGCACAAGAACAAATGCAAATGAGTTTCATAAGCACATGATCAATCGCAAAAGCTGTTGATAAGCACAAGATCAATCGCAAAAGAGGTTTTTAAGCACACGAACAATGCCAATTGAAGTTGTTAAAAATACTAACAAAGACAAATGAGGTTCCTAAGTACAAGAACCAATGAAAAAGTGGTTCATAAGAACAAGATCAAGCGCAAAATAGGTTGTTAAGCACACGAGCAACACCAATTGAGGTCGTTAAGCACACAAACAAGGGCAAATGAGGTTCCTAAGCACATGAAGAAATGCACATGAGGTTCATAAGCACAATATGAAGCGCAAAAGAGGTTGTTAAGCACACAAACAGCGCCAATTGAGGTTGATAGGCACACAAACTAGGGCAAATGTGGTTCCAAAGCACAACAACAAATGCAAATGGGGTGCATGAGCACAAGATCAAACGCAATAGAGGTTGTTAAGGAGACGAACAACGCCAATTGAGGTTGTTAAGCACGCAAACAAGGGCAAATGAGGTTCCTAAGGACAAGAACAAATGCTAATGTGGTTCATAAGCAAAAAAATCAAGGGCAAAAGAGGTTGTTAAGCACAGAAACAACGCCAATTGAGGTTGTTAAGCACACAAATAAGGGCAAATGAGGTTCCACACCATAAGAACAAATGCATATGTGGTTCATGAGCACAAAATCAGGGCAAAAAGAGGTTGTTAAGCACACGAACAACGCCAATTGAGGTTCTTAAGCACACAAACAAGGGCAAATGAGGTTTCGAAGCACAAGAACAAATGCAAATAAGGTTCATAAGCACAAGATCAAGCGCAAAAGAGGTTGTTAAGCACACGAACAATGCCAATTGAGGTTATTAAGCACACAAACAAGGGCAAATGAGGTTTCTAAGCACAAGAACAAATGTAAATAAGGTTCCTAAGCACAAGATCAAGCGCAAAAGAGGTTGTTAAGCACACGAACAATGCCATTTGAATCTGTTAAGTACCCAAACAAAGGCTAATAAGGTTTCTAAGCACAAGAACAAATGCAAATGAGGTTCATAAGCACATGATCAATCGCAAAAGCTGTTGATAAGCACAAGGTCAATCGCAAAAGAGATTTTTAAGCACACGAACAACGCCAATTGAAGTTGTTAAACATACTAACAAAGACAAATGAGGTTCCTAAGTACAAGAACCAATGAAAAAGTGGTTCATAAGAAGAAGATCAAGCGCAAAGTAGGTTGTTAAGCACACGAACAACACCAATTGAGGTTGTTAAGGACACAAACAAGGAAAAATGAGGTACCAAGAACAAGAAGAAATGCAAATGTGGTTCATAAGCAAAAAATCAAAGGCAAAAGAGGTTGTTAAGCACGCAAACAAGTGCAAATGAGGTTCCTGCCTAAGCACAAGAACAAATGCAAATGAGTTTCATAAGCACAAGATCAAGCGCAAAAGAGGTTGTTAAGCACACGAACAACGACAATTGAGGTTTTTAAGTACACATATATGGGCAAATGAGGTTCCTAAGCACAAGAACAAAGGTAAATGAGGTTCATAAGCAGAAGATCAAGCGCTCAAGAGGTTGTTAATCACCCGAACAAACCAATTGAGGTTGTTAAGCACACAAACTATGAGAAATGAGGTTCCAAAGCACAAGAACAAATGCAAATAAGGTTCATAAGCACAAGATCAAGCGCAAAAGAGGGTGTTAAGCACACAAACAATGCCATTTGAATTTGCTAAGCACCCAAACAAAAGCTAATAAGGTTTCTAAGCACAAGAACAAATGCAAATGAGGCTCATAAGCACAAGATCAAGCGCAAAAGAGGTTGTTAAGCACAGGAACAATGCCATCTGAGGTTGTTAGGCACCCAAACAATGGCAAAGGGGGGTTCCCTAAGAACAAGAACAAATGTAAATGAGATTGATAAGCACAAGATCAATCGCAAAAGAGGTTGATAAGCACAATATCAATTGCAAAAGAGGTTGTTAAGCACACGAACAACGGCAATTGAAGTTGTTAAACACACAAACAAAAGCAAATGAGTTTCCTAAGGACAAGAACAAATGAAAATTTGGATCATAAGAACAAGATCAAGCGCAAAAAAGGTTGTTAAGCACACGAACAACACCAATTGAGGTTGTTGAGCACACAAACAAGGGCAAATGAGGTTCCCAAGCACTAGAAGAAATGCAAATGTGGTTCATAAGCACAAAATCAAGGTTAAAAAATGTTGTTAAGCACACAAACAAGTGCATATCAGGTTCCTAAGCACAAGAGCAAATGCAAATGAGTTTCATAAGCACAAGATCAAGCGCAAAAGAGGTAGTTAAGTACACGAAGAAAACCAATTGAGGTCGTTAAGCACACAAACAAGGGCAAATGAGGTTCCTAAGCAATGAACAAAGCACATGAGGTTCATAAGCACAATATGAAGCGCAAAAGAGGTTGTTAAGCACACAAACAACGCCAATTGAGGTTGTTAGGCACACAAACTAGGGCAAATGAGGTTCCAAAGCACAAAAACAAATGCAAATGGGGTGCATAAGCACAAGATCAAACGAAATAGATGATGTTAAGGAGACAAACAACGCCAATTGAGGTTGTTAAGCACGCAAACAAGGGCAAATGAGGTTCCTAAGGACAAGAACAAATGCAAATGTGGTTCATAAGCAAAAAATCAAGGGCAAAAGAGGTTGTTAAGCACACAAATAACGCCAATTGAGGTTGCTAAGCACACAAACAAGAGCAAATGAGGTTCAACACCACAAGAACAAATGCAAATGTGGTTCAAAAGCAACAAATTAGGGCAAAAGGAGGTTGTTAAGCACAAGAGCAACTCCAATTGAGGTTGTTAAGCACACAATCAAGGGCAAATAAGGTTCCTAAGCACAAGAACAAATGAAAATTAAGTTCATAAGCACAAGATCAAGCGCAAAAGAGGTTGTTAAGTACACGAACAACGCCAATTGATGTTGTTAAGCACAAGGGCAAATGAGGTCCCTAAGCACAAGAACAAGTGCAAATGAGGTTCATAAGCACAAGATCAAGCGCAAAAGAGGTTGTTAAGCACATGAATAATGCCAAGTGAGGTTCTTAAGCACACAAACAACGGCAAATGAGGTTTCTAAGGACAAGAAGAAATGCAAATGTTGTTCATAAGCACAAGATCAAGCGAAAAAGTGGTTGTTAAGTACAGGAACAACGCCAATTGAGGTTGTTAAGCACACAAACATGGGCAAATGAGGTTCCTAAGCACAAGACCAAATGCACATGAGGTTCATAAGCACAAGATCAACCGCAAAAGAGGTTGTTAAGCACACAAACAATGCCAATTGAGATTTTTAGGCACACAAAAAGGAAAAATGAGGTTTCATAGCAAAAGAACAAATACAAATGGGGTTCATAAGTACAACATTAGGGGCAAAAGTGGTTGTTAAGCACACGAACAACGCCAATTGAGGTTGGTAAGGACACAAACAAACGCAAATGATGTTCTTAAGCACAAGAACAAATGCAAATGAGGTGCATAAGCACATGATCAAGCGCATAAGAGGCTATTAAGCACACGAACAACTCCAATTGAGGTTGTTAAGCACACAAACAAGTGCATATGAGGTTTCGAAGCACAAGAACCAATGCAAATGAGTTTCATAACCACAAAATCAAGCACAAAAGAGGTTGTTAAGCACACGAACAACGCCATTTGAGGTCGTTAAGCACACAAACAAGGGCAAATGAGGTTCCTAAGCACATGAACAAATGCACATGAGGTTTATAAGCACAAGATCAAGCACAAAAGAGGTTGTTAAGCACACGAACAACATCAATTGAGGTTGTTAAGCACACAAACAAGTGCAAATGAGGTTCCCAAGTAAAAGAAGAAATGCAAATGTGGTTCATAAGCACAAAATCATGAGCAAAAGTTAAGCACACAAACAGGTGTATATGCGGTTAAATTCGACTCATCTTTTTTATATCTCCCGTGTATATATCTTGTGAATACACGGGTTCAATTTGTATTCTTTTTCTTGATTCCTTTGTTTAATTCGCACAGCATACTCCCATAACACCTTTTTTTTGTGACTCCAACAATCGCTTTAATAATATGTTGCTTTTATTTTCTATTTTTTTTGTTTACATGTATTTGTCATATCAATCGGCTCTCATTTTATTTCAGCAGCATTTTGGTCTCTCTTTTTTTTTTATTCATTTGAATATTATTTTTCACGTCTAATCAAGAGAGAATTTCGGCAGCATTTCTACCTCATTTGCACTCATCATTAGCATGAATATGACATCCTACGCACACCGAGTGCTTCGGATCCTTTTTTTTTGTTGGCACTCTACTTCACCGAGTGGTTCGAGCCCATTGAATCACTCTACCGGCACCCTACGCGCACCGAGTGCTTCGAGTCCGATAGTAGCGAGTGTTTGTGTGGTTTTGCCCAATCGGCACCCTACGCGCACTGAGTGCTTCGAGTCCGAAAGTAGCGAGTGTTTGTGTGATAGATTTTGCCCAACTGGCAGCCTACGTGCACCGAGTGTTTCGAGTCCGGGAGTAGTGAGTGTTTGTTGTGATTTTCTTTGTATATATAATTTAAGAAAAGAAGACGGATAAGAGAATCGAAAATCAAATATTCAATTCAAGAATAATGTAACGCCATCATCTTTTTTTCGTTTTCTTTTACCTTTCTTCTTCGGCCAAAGAATTTTTGTATCTGTTATCTCTCAATCTCACTATTCCTTTTTGTTAGCTTCTATTTCTCTTTTTGTGTATATATTCTCTCTGTAAATTTGAGTATAGTTTTGACTCCTCAATCTCTTCGTTTTCTATTCTGTGTGTTTGGCTGCTCTTTTTATAGCTTTTGTTGCCAAAAATCATGCGTCTCAGTTAATTCAGCCGAGCGTGCGATATTTTAAGTCTCAGATATTTTACAGCTATAGCGGTGAACATGCTTCAGTTACTTTTCATCAATAGTATTGAATCATATGTGACCAATGTTTTAGCGAGACTTGTGCATAATTTGTCTTTGAAGGATCAATTTCAATTAATAAAAAAAAAAACAAATTGTGCTGACGACCACTATTTTGTTTCTTGGACCTTTATGATTCGGCGTCCTTTTTATTTTAATGATCTAAAATAAAGCATCATGCTCCAATATCTTACATTTACATGCTGCTCCCACCACCACCACCACCACCACCACCACCACCACTACCACGACGACCACCACTACCACCACTACCACCACTACCACTACCGCTCCCACTACCGCTGTTGCTGCTGCTGCTGCTACGACTACTACTACGACTACTACTACGACTACTACTACGACTACTACGACTACTACTACGACGACTACTACGACGACTACGACGATGACTACTACGACGACTACGACTACTACGACGATGACTACTATGACTACGACTCCGACTGCGACTGCGACTGCGACTACGACTATGACTACGACGACTATGACTACGACTACGACTACCTTCTTTCGAATTGTTTCTAGTTAATTACCTTCTATTTTTGACAAATAGTTAAATTCTTTTCAGTAATTAATATAAAATTTTCTATTATGACAACTTGAAAATAAGGCATACCCAAATAATTTGGTTCTGATGCTGCCAATAGACCAAGAAGTTCTCAATTCAATGCAGTAGATAACCAGAAGTGAGAAAGAAAGGGGGATGTTCGTTCACTTGAGACAATAAAGAGGGAGAGACGCAGAATAGGAAGAGAGCAACTGAGGAGAAAAGAAAATGAAAGGGGGAGTATGAGGCCGTCATGTCTTGCAACTGCAAGGTGTTTGATGTGTGGTCAAGAAAGAGAGGTGACGAGAGGACAAAGGTTTGATAGAGAAGCGTGGGAATAGGCGAGAGGACAAGGGCTGGAGAAGGGAAGCGAGGAGAGAGAGTAAACCTCTAATCGGTGTTAAATTTACTCAATTGCTGAACGAATAGTGAAAGGTAGTGTAGAGAGAGAGAGAGAGAGAACCTGTATCGGAGATCAGAAATCAGAGACGGAGGTTGAAGACAACGTCGGAGCTGGAGACCAATTTCTTCTCGCGAAAATTATCGGAGAAGAAGATGGAAAGAGCTTCAACCGAATAAAATAAAAACAGCGTGCGCGCTTGGAGTGATATCCGTCCAGCGGGAATGGAAAAATTCTGCATTTTTTTTTGCTATCGCGATGACTATAGATTAAGCTATCGGAATGACAGGGAATCACCGATTGCCATCTCTATTCCCTTCCTAATATTGCCAAACGCGGTAATCAAATTCCAGGGAATTGCAATGCCAAGGCATCACCGACTAAAAGCCTGAACCAAACGCCCCCTAATATCTTATTTTTCAAATGTTAATAACTTATCTTCTTAGTATTTATATCTTTGAAGGTTGATGTGAGATGAGTGTAGGGATAGGGCAAGGGGGGACCATAGAGGAAGAGCGTTGTAAGAATTCTAGGATAATAATTGGTGGGGATCATGTAATATCTTTTTAGAATAATAATAGAATAATAATTAGTAGGAACCATAGTGCATAATTTCTCTAAATAGAGTGTGGTGATTTTGAGGGTCCGGAATAAGAGTACTCAAATAATTATTCTTACTTCAATTTTTTTTTTTTTACTTTTAAAGTTGTCAGTTAATTATTAGAATAGCAATATTAAAGTGTCCGTTAAAAACTCTATTCGAGATTGTATTGTTAAAATAAAATTTCTAGGAGTAATGACTTTTACTTTTTATGTTTTATGATTTAATAGAATATCTGAAAAAATGTTATTTCTAATGTAATTCATAACTCATTAATCACAACTCTTGATATTAGGCGTCAAGTTACCAATTTAAGATTTGAATATTTTTGAGCGAAATTGAGCAAATTTTACAAAAAGAAGATGCTCCATATCTCCATTCTCAAATGGTAGTCTAATAGTGGAAAGTTCTCCATTATTTTCCCTAAGACCAAACAGACAAATTTTGCTATCAGGTTTTATTATTAATTATTTAACAAGTAAAAAGTTCATGAACTAATGATTTCAAGGAAATTGGTGGATTTTATATACCACTTTTAACAAAAAAAAAAAAAAAAAACTAACAAAGAATTTTGATTCAGATAATTAGAAAACTACAGGTCGTATAATTAGTTTTTGCATAATTTAATCTTTGTAGTGGTGTATCAAGCCAAGGAATTTTGAATATTTTAAAGAAAGATGCTCCATATCTCCATATTTTTGTATACAAAGTGCATTTCTTTACTGTTTTGATTCATTTTCTTTACTGACTTGAGATCAGTGTTGCATTAGCACCAATCTCAATATATGATGGTTGCTAGATGAGTTGCCCTTGATTCAATAAGCTTTTCTTCACAATAAAATAGTAAAACAAGAAAATAAAAGGGTTTAAGTGTAAGAATGCGTGACAATAGGAAATTTGATTATCAGATGATAACCTTCACTCTCTCATATGAAATAATTGAAATATTTGAATAATAAGGAATAGCACATTCATATGACATCATCAATTGAATAAATTAGAATATTTTTTTCACCATTTGTGGAATGATGAAATAAAACAATTATTGATTTATATACATCTTCATATTTAGTACATATTTTTCATTTGTGTAGTAAATAATTAAAAAAAAAATGTATGCTTTGACATGCACAAAAGGTGTAGTGGTCATTTGTTGAATCTGTTTTATTGTTATTTGTTATTTGTCTATTTATTCAATTTTAATGTTCAATATTATAATATGTTTCCGTTGCAACGCACGGGCACGATATTAGTATCTAAGTTAAGCATGTTGTTTTATGCATTTGCTATGACAATGCCTCTTTTGTGTACTGTATCAAATGAATGATCAACTTATGAACTTTAAATTTAGATGCACAAAAATGTGATGTTATTAAAGATATAGCAAAAGATGCAAATCCAGATCTTTTGACATATCAAGAGACAAAGTGAAGTGAATGTTCAATCTTTCGAATGAGACAAGTGTGTCCATTACTACAAAAAAACAGTTTGTACACGGATTATAACTGGAGAGCTACACGGATTTGGAAACGTGTGCGATTCTGGGGTGTAGGAAAGTCCACATTTACACACGGATAATTTATACGTGTACGATTACACTAATCCTACACGGATTATTAATAAAGAGCCGTTTGGAAAAACAAGAGAGCTACACGGATTTTAACTAAATATCCGTGTAGGAATACTCTTCCTACACGGATATTTAGTTAAAATCCGTGTAGCTCTCATCAACAGAATATTAAATAAATAAACCGGGTTCAGTAACATTCCTACACGGATTTTTAAGTAAAAATCCGTGTAGGAAGGTTTTTTTTTTTTTTGTTAGCTAGCCTCCAGTTTTGCTAGTCAGTAATTATATATTTCAGATTGAATATACATAGTCTTTTGCAAAAAAAAATATAGAGCATTTTGTATATACGTAGCCTTTTGCAAAAATAAAATAAATACATAGCCATTTGCAACATATATATATATATACATAGCCTTTTGTACATGCAATTCCATGTGATCTAACACATAACATACACTTCTTGATGCACCAAAACGATAGAGAAATTGGAGGAAGACTATAAAAACTCTAAAATTATAAAAAAGAAGTCCAAAAGTCCATGAAGGAAGACTCGGATCGCGAATCTGAACCCGTAACATGGGCGAAACGAATCGTAGATTGTTTCTGATCCGTTTTTGGGCTGTGGAGTTCCTGTCAAAATTTCAGTCCGATCCGACGGACGGATCAAAAGTTACGCCCCTTTTCGTGAGGCATGCGCAGGACTGAAAAGAAAACCATACAAAACTGAAAAGAAAAATAAAAGAGAAATAAACAATAATAATTACACATGACCTAAATAAGCAATAATAAGTAACAGAAAATTAGATAAAGAAAAAAAAAATATATATATATTCATGGCTAACCTTAGTAAGATATCTCAGATTCCAGTTGTGCTATGAGTTGAAATCAAAACGGCGTTGGAGGGAAAATGCCTTCTTATATAACCAAAACCCTAAAGCTACATTTTTACACGGATTTTTCACTATAAATCCGTGTAGCTCTCTAGCCTTTCTACACGGATTTTAAAAATCCGTGTAGGAAGGTTGCTGAATCTTTTTTTTTTTTAGCTATCCTACACGGATTTTTATTTAAAAATCCGTGTAGGAAGGTTGCTGAACCGTTTGTTTTTTTTTTTAGCTAGCCTACACGGATTTTTTAGTAAAAATCCGTGTAGCTCTCTAGCCTTTCTACACTGTTATTTAAACAATAATCCGTGTTCAATAACCCCTTCCTACACTGATTTTTTAATAAAAATCCGTGTAGCTCTCTCACCATTCATACACAGATATTTAATGAAATATCCGTGTATAAAAGCTTAATTTCCACACGGACACTAATTTTTAAGTTAATATTCGTGTAGGATTCCTAGAATACTGGAAAAATCTTATTTCATACACGTTTTTTTATAAAATTGAGAAAATCCGTGTATAAGGTACAGTGTAGGAAGACGTTTTTTGTAGTAGTGGTCCTTCGAAATTCAAACATTATGGCACTTTGGATGCAGATGGAACGAAGGGTGGAATCCTTATCGCGTGGAGTTCGCGATTCACCTTAATGGATTTCTTTGCTTTAAAATTTCAATTAATGTGATGCTTAGGCATAGAGATTTTCTAAGAGAACTACAGACTATTCGAAACAGAAATGACATGCCTTGGATAATTATAGGCGATTTTAATCTAATCCGTGATATTTCAGATAAAATAGGAAATGTCAGGAATTTGGGAATCATGATGGAATTAAACAACTTTATTGCTGACACAAATCTCATCGAGCCCTGCTAAAAGGAAGGACATATACATGGTCCAATAAGCGACCCAATTTGACTTTTTCAAAAATAGACAGGGCACTAATTTCATATCACTGGAATTCGGTGGGAGCCTCATACAAACTGATTGACCTTCCGGCTATTGCCTCAGACCATGCTCCTCTTCTCACAATAAAACCTCACACTAATTGACTGAAAAGATGGTTCACATTAGAAAAATTATAGCTTAATTATCCGGAAATTCATCAGGTAGTATCCGAGGCTTGGCAAAAGGCGATAGTGAATCCCAACAGTGTAGTCTCTTTCCGAAACAAATTGGCATCGGTTAGGATATTTTTCACGCTCAATATTCATGAATTAAGCTTTTCTACTTGACATAGTACTGTTTTGTCTCTTTTTTCGTTATAAATACAAAATACAAGTTAGTAGCTTAAGTCTTATTATTTTATTATTATTTTTTAAAACGAAACATCCAGCTTGTTGAATAAAAATTCAGCATATACAATACAATTTATCATGGGTATACAATTTAGCAAGCCTGACAAATATTATAAATTCTGAAATTTTGAAAACCTCAATAACACATTAAACTGTTTCAAAATAAAGGGAACATAAAAGCAACGTAACACAAACACTTTAAGAGCACGATACATATGAATAGATTGCCAGATATTAGAAAGCACGTACTTCAATAGCCGCAACAATGAGGCCGGTCTTTTCATTATCGACATTGGTTTCTTGCAAGCAAACCACCACCTCATGACCTACACCATCAGGGTCATGGAAAAACTGCCCCAGGTCCACCTCCATCCATCCATCCCGCATCTCTTTTGGCAATCCAATACCGTGAGGCGTCATATCTGTTGGATCTAAGCATACTTTCATCTGCGTCGGGTTGCCGTCCACATATACTGTTGCCTCCTGGGAAATGTCAAGGCCTCTTGAGTTTTGCTTTGTTTTGAAGATGAGATATGCCGAATAAATTGCATTAGTCGAAAGTTGGTCCAAATTTATTTTCGCCCTTATGTGTAACACCTTGACATGCAATGCCTCCAGTGCCTCAGTGAACCTTTATTATGAGTAAACAAATCAAAGTCTAATTTGGTACACGTAGTATATATATTTTGTTATGAATGTCTCTTATCTCATCATTTGTTATTTCTATTTTTTTAAGGTTATATTTGTAAGTTTATCTTTTATGTATTTGTACAAAATCTTTGATGAAAGAGAATGCACAGAAAATTGTCTCAAAGATTACAGTGTCTTGCCGATGTTATAGCCATAGTGTTTCGATCGGTGGTACAAGGTCCTGATGTCGTTTGTTCCTTGCTATCTATTATTTATTTTATTTTATTTTTTATATATTTTGGCAGAAGCTACCAAGTGTGCTATTAGGGTTTGTCAAAACAATATAGGTATGTTTGATTGCAAAACAAGAATAGTTAGCATAGTCAAATTAAGAATAACTATTGTTTGTCTTATTAGAATAATTAAATCTCAAAACTCATAGGAATATTCTAATCTAACCAAACACCGAATAATCTAATTCCAAAAATAGCCTATTCTCAACCCAACCAAACATACTTGGAATAGCCTATTATCTACTCTTTGCGATTTCCAGCACGGATCCACATCCAATTCCTTTTTTGTGAGCCGCATGAAATTTATTTTGGTGGATAGCGCCAAATATTTTGGTGGATACTCTGTTTTTGGTTTGGATTTTCTATATAACGCCAAAACCAAATATTTCTCTCCTATTTTGCTCCGTGAGCCTTGCATGCTTGTTCCTGTCGACCATGCAGGTAGACCACACCATTTTCTTGGGATAAGGTTTAGTCCAAATGATTTTAGACTAGACACTGTCCGAAGCCTCTAAAAATCATACGATTAAAGTCAAGAACAGTCGATCTGAACCGTTCAACATGATTTTATATTAAAATGTGCTAAGAGACCAAATTTTATATATTTTAAAATTTTTAAAATTTTTTTAGATAGTACAAAATCACTGTTTTTGAACCGTTCAGAAACAGTAATGTTGTACGTATCTAAAACAATAGTAAACAATTTTGAAAAATTATAAAATTTGATCTCTGAGCACACTTTAATATGGAAATCATGTTGAGCGTTCGGATCGACTATTCGGACTTTAATCGTACGATTTTTAGAGGCTTTGAACAGTGTCCGGTCCAAAGTCATTTGGACCAAATCTTATTCCCAAGACCACTTCAGAGGAGTATTGAGGACTGCGACAGTGTCTGTATTTCTTCTAGTAAATATGTTATGAATTTTTTATTTCATGTGTATCAAATTATAGAATTGGTAATACTTTAGTAAATTGAATAAGGAGTTCAAATTCAATTATATCTATAAAATTTGATATGGAGAAATTCGATGATACAAGTACAGCTTCGCGTTATGGCAAGTTATGATGAAAACAATTTTGTCCAATTCGGGTGTTAAAGTTGCCATAACTGGTTGGTCTAAGGATTTAGAAGAAGATAAAAAGAATAAGGAGTGAGAGGTACAATTAATGATAGGACTCTCTCAACTATTCAATTGTGTGATTCAACACTTCAAAAAATTCTCTCAGAAACAAAGGCAACTGATGCTTTGGAAGAAGTTAGAGGAGATATTTACGAAATAATCAGTTATAAATCGATTAAGATTAAAATAGAGATTTCACTTTTTGAGGATGGCAGAAAACACCACCATTAAGACTCATGTTTCTGAGTATACCGCTATTCTCAATGACATGGAGAGCATCGGTATTAAGGTGGAGGATGAAGACGAGGCCATTGTTTTGCTATACTCGCTGCCTAAGTCATATCAGAAATTCAAGGAGACCATGCTTCATAGTAGGGTTTCACTCACCCTTGAGGATGTGAAGAGCAATCTGTTGGTCAAGTCTGTAATTGAAAATAACTTGACCACTTCTGAGAGAAGCAACCAAGTGGTTGGTTTGTATATTGAGATATGGAGAAATAATAAGAAAAAACATCACCAAGGAAGAGGCTGATCCAAAACAGTGCATAAAAACATCTCATGCAACTATTAATTGCAATAAGAAGGAACACATTGTTGCTGACTAATACAAACTCAAAAACAAACATAAGGTATAAAGAGGTGCCAGTTCAAGAGAGAAGAATGTAGCCGACTTAGATGTTGGTGATTTGTTATTTTTTTGGGGATGGTAAAGAAAAAATCAATAAGAATTGAGTGATGGATACGGGTGCTTCTCAACACATGACCCCAAATCGATAGTGGTTTACCACATATGAGCCGATTAATGAAGGTGGAGTCCTTTTGTAGGTGTTAGTATCGTGAAGATCAAGATGCATGATTGGGTTACCCGTACTTTGACAGGTGTGAGGCATATATCGGATTTCACAAAGAACTTGATTTCTTTGGGCTCCCTTGAGGATGTTGGCTGATAAATTTCAAAATGAAGGTCTGTCCTTAAGGTGCCAAAAGGGGCTCTCACCTTGATGAAGGCAAAAAAAGTGGGCACTCTCTATTTCTTGGAAGGTACTACAATCACAAGATCAGTTGTCATTGCTAGCTCTATCTCATATTCTAGATTCTGATATTACAATGTTGTGGATCATGAGGTTGGGACATGATTGAGCATGGCATGACAGTGTTGAGTAAAATAGGCCTTCTATGTGGTTTGAGTATCGGCAAGATGAAGTTTTGCGAGGACCGCGTCTTTGGGAAGCAAAAGAGGCTTAGTTTTAGCACATCCATCGACAACACAAAATATACTTTGGATTACATTCACTGAGATTTGTGGGATCCTTCTTGTGTTCCCTCAAAAGATAACAGTTCTCGTTACTTGTTCTTGTTTATTGATGATTTCTTGTTTCAGTTTGGGTGTTTTTCTTGAAAGAAAAGAGTCAAGTGCTTGTCATATTTAAGCAATGGAAGAAATTTTCTGAGAACCAAACCGGAAGAAAATTAAGAAGTTGAGAACTGACAATGGTTTAGAATTTTGCAATGAGGAGTTTGATACTTTTTAAAGAGATGAAGGAATCGCTTGGCATCTTACAGTTGTTGCTACTTCACAACAAAATGGAGTAGTTGATTGTATGAATAGAACCCTACTCGAGAAGGCCTAATGTATGCTTTCTAATGCATATTTGGGCCAAGATTTTTAGGTGGAAGCAACTAACAATGTTTGTAGGTTCCTAATGAGGTGTGGTCGGGTAAGCCAGCATATTACTCAGGTTTGTAGGTGTTTGGATGCCCGGGAACATGCACATGTTAATGAGGGGAAGCTAAAGCCAAGGGCTATGAAGTGTATCTTTCTTAGATATGCTTTAGGTATCAAGGGATACCGTTTGTGGTGTCTATATTCAAAGGGTAAGTTCCTTATCTCAAGAGATGTCAAGTGGATAAAATAAGCAAATGCCTGAGCCAATTAGGGAGGTCGAGAGAGCTTCAAAAGAAGAGGAGTTGGAGACTCTAAACCCACAGGTTAGTGTGACTCAACCTCACTCGATACATGTTCATGTTCCTCATTTTGTTGGTGAATCTGGTGAGCCTCATGATGAGAATCAAGATGAGCAACCATATGCATTGGCAAGGGATCGAGCAAGGAGGGAAATCAAACCACCTATGAGGAATGGTTATTTAGACTTAATATATTGTTTGGTTGTTTATGAAAATATGGAGTTTTGTGATTCCTCATATTATGGAAGGAAAATTATATTGATGGTGCAAATTGGATAGCAGTTGTGGAAGGGGAGATTAACTCTCTTAATAAGAATCAAATTTGGACGGTAGTTGAGCACCTAAAGGGAAGAAAATTATGGGTTGTAAGTGGGTGTTCAAGAAGAAGAATGACACTACCGGGGATCGATATAAAGCAAGATTAGTGGCTAAAGACTATAGTCAAGTTGAAGGCGTTGATTTGAATGAGGTCTTCTTACCCGTGGTAAAGCACACATTTATTCTAGTGTTGTTTTCTTTGTTTGCTGTGGGGAATTTGGAGTTAGACTAGTTAGATGTGAAAATTAGTTTCTTACATTGTGACATTGATGAGACAATTTACATGCAACAACCGAAAAAGTTATACGGTTGCGAGTAAAGGGAATCATGTATGCTTGTTGAAGAAATATGTGTATGGCCTAAAGCAGTCACAAAGACAGTGGTACAAGATATTTGATTCTTTCATGTTGAGCATCGGATTTTATAGATTCAAATTTGATAGTTGTGTTGACTTCAAGATGTTGCCGGACAAGAGCTTCATATATCTACTTATCTACATTATATAGATGACAGTTTAGTTGCGACCTTGAACAAAGAAGAGATTAAGAAGGTGAATAACAATTAAGCTCAGAATTTGAGATGAAGGATCTCTATAGGCTGCCAAGAGGATTCTTGACTAGGAGATCACAAGGAATAGGTCAAATGGAAAATTGTATCTTTCATAACGGGATTTGGTTAAGAATGCATTGCCTTGTTTCAATATGAAGGATGTAAAACCTGTATCTACTCCTCTTACAATCAAATTCAAGTTATCGAAGCAAGTAAGTCTGTAAACTGAGAAGGAGAAGTAAGATATGTCAAGAGTGTCCCATATTCTAGTATCGTTGAAGCATTATGTATTTGATGGTGTGCACCAGGCCTGACATAGCGCACGCTGTTAGTGTGGTGAGTGGTTATTTGTCATGTCCCGGCAGGATGCATTAGGAGGCGGTCAAGTAGATACTTCGTTATTTGAAAGATATTGCAAATACATGTTTGTTATTCAGGACAAACGATGAAAGACTAACGGGTGATGTAGATTCAGATTTTATGGGAGATCTTGACAAGAGATGGTCTTTAATTGGTTATTCACTTTGGGTAGATGTGCCATTAGTTGGAAGGCTAATTTTCAATCCATCATTACCTTATCAACCACAGAAGGTGAGTACATGACGGTTACTAAAAGAGTTAAGAAGGCAATATGGCTTAAGGGCTCACTTGAAAAATTTCAACACATAGTGGTCCTACTATTGTGATAGTCAAAGTGGCATTCATTTGGCGAAGAACTATGTGTATCACGAAAAAAGCAAGCACATTGATGTTAAATATCATATTGTTCAGTAAGTTATCTCGAAGGGTATAGTAGAGATAAAGAAGATTGATATTGCCGACAATCCAGCTGATATGCTCACCAAGCCTATTCCATCTATGAAGTTCAACTATTGTTCAAATTTAATTTCTGTGGGTTATTAGTTTTGTTGTTCATTTTGTTTTTCTCTTTTAGATCGATGATATTTCAATTCAAGATGGAGATTTCAATCCAAGAGAGAATTATATTTGTACACAAAACTTAGATGCAAGAGAATACACACAAAATTGCCTCAAAGATCCACATGGCTGGTAGACACCATATCTTATCGAGCCAACTTGACATTTTCCGATATACAAATATTTTTGTCCACATATATGTATAAAATTACTTTCTTCCGCACCTTATTATTTAAGAGTAACATATAACAAACGATAATGAAGAATTATTGAATAATTTATAGCTTACATAATTTAATCCAAAAAAATATAACATACAAATAAGTTTTCTAATATATATACAATCTATTATATTTAATAAATATCTAATATATATATACAATCTATTACAGTTCGACCAAAGAAACAATGATCCGAGCTTATGACGGATAGGTTGTTGGTCCGGATATGATGACATTGAGATAAATTCATATCCGTTAAGTTAAGAAAATTTATTTCTTGTACTTGTATGTTAAATTAACGAAAATTTTCTTACCCTTCTTTATCCTACCAAATCCGATACGAGTAGGATATTAACGAATAAAAGATTTTCATTGACACCTAATATCTATGCTACACAAGGAGCGGTGGGGAATAACCAACAAAAATAAAAAAATAAAATAAGCAAAGCTGAAATCAAGGGGGTAGTAATTACCTTGAGTCCCTTTGAAGAACGCACCTCTGGTATATGTTTTCTTGATCCTGCATTATTTCTAAATCTTCTGCCAAAAGCATCTGGGCAATTGAACGCTGGCCAGTACTGACATGGCCTCTAGAACTTTGGCCAGTACTGTTAATCTGACTAGAGTTCTGGACATTTGAACGCTGGCCAGTGCTGATAAGGCCTCTAGAACTTTCGCCAGTACTGTTCACCTGACGAAAGTTAAGGAAACCAGATGAATTGAATAAGTTCAGAATGGTACCCCACCAAATGTAAATATAAACAGAAGTAAAAATTGGTTTTATATCGGTTGGGTGAGTAAGTAGCCAGGAAGTTCGATCGATGAAGATGAGATAAGGACAAGGCAGGCAGATAAACATAATATAGTATTTTTCCACTGGATAATTTTTAAATGTTAAAAGAAGGAAGAGGAGGTGAATGCTTATATAGTAAGGTACGTGGGACAGGAAATAGCAGGTAAGGAGGAGGAAGATTCAGAATTCAGATCAAACGAACTTGGCCCCCAGACTGAACATGTTTTTGAAGCAACTTACCTTGGAGAAATGTTGAAATTATTGCAAGCGTTTGAACATGTTTTTGACTCCATGTTTTTGAGAATAGAGTAGGGGTGTCAATGGGTACGGTACGGGTCGGGTGGAGACATTTTCATACCCATACCCATTAAAATTGATCTTACCCATACCCTACCCTTACCCATTAGAATTGACCGCACCTTACCCTACCCTTACCCGTTAATATTATCGGGTAACGAAACTGTAGCGGGTGAATAACAAATAATACTAATATAATAATTAATTTTATTATATTTTACAAATAGAACATCAAAAACTAATTTATTTCACACATATGTAATTATATTACTAATAAAATAAAAATAAATATGCAATCAATTCCAACTAAATTATTTTTTATAAAACAAAAAAATTCAAAATCACGAATATCTATTCAAACAAATTCAATTATTGAACTAAATAACAAACATGCAAATAAAAATAATATGTTTAATATTTTTTTATAAAAAAAACATACACTAGTAAATAACAAAAATATATCACTAATTATTTGTCCAACTTTATTATATCACGCACATCAACTTCACCATCAAGAAGAATTGATTCTGATAAAGAAAAAAACACTTATTATGAAAATTGAAAATGAGTACGATAGTTTTTCAAACGTAAAAGAATTTGGCCTAAAAAATAGTGTTCTTAACCATATGGCATAGTAGTGAATGTAAATCCAAAAAGAACAGTGTACATATAAGTACTTTATAAAAAAAAAAAACAAATCTAGCTTTGGTTTGGGCATGAATATATTTCATAAACTCGCCTCAAAATTTTCAGATTTTCAAGTATTTTACAAATTATTTTATTCATTACATAACCGTCTAAGTTGCTTTCTTACTCTTAGAATCTTTTATCGCAAAGCCACTTATTTATTTTGTTTCACCAGGTAAATCAATTTCAAAAGGTGTTTACGGTACCTTATATCTAAATCAATAAAAAATACACACTCATGGGATATCAAACATACTTACAGTTAGGGGTGTCTTCTGTGAATATGTGATTCCGTTTCAATCTAAATTTTGAAATTTGAAAATGAAATTGACGTAGAGAATTGAAGTAGAAAGCCAAATTGACAACAAAAAATTGAAGTGAAGCCAGATTTTTGCAAATTTTACTTTATGTCTTTCCATTTCTACAATGGAGTAAAAGAGAAAGAAGACAAGAATGGAAGAAAAATATATCAATTATATTCAAATTTGAGAATCAAAAGGAGCAGTTTTAGAGGCCCTGAAATGGTAAATCTATATTGAACTTGAATATATATAATTTTAGATTTAATTTATATTTACCTTATAGGGTAACGGGTACGAGATAGTCATTACCCATATCCATACCCATTTGATTAACAAAATTTTTTTCTTACCCATACCCATACCCGTCTTATCGAATACGATACGGGTCGGGTAAACGGCTAAAAAGGTACCATTGACACTCCTAGAACAGAGGATTGATACTGTCCACCTGCCAAATTTGTAATAATTAAAGAATTATATTTAAATCAACTTGCTAGAACTCGCGCCACTTATCAAGTTGGTATTATGTTTACGACCTTCATAATAGGATCTTTTGTGGCTGAAATTATGTTGATTTAGCAGTGTCAAACTTGTAACAAAGCGTCAGCAGCCCATTTTTTTATGGTATCATAATCAAATCTCCATTCTTATATTAAGCACGTTGATGTTGTAAACTTCTAATCTTCCAACAATAGTGATTAAAAAATAAAATTTCGGATTGAATATCCACCATCCAGTCAAATAGTTTACTATTTGTTTATTCTATGCAATTTTTTTTATGTTTATTTACATGTAGAAGTATAATTTTTTTTGACATGTAATTGCTGACGCCTCTCCACCACTCTCTATGTCATAGAATCTACGCTTTATCCTAGCTCTTTCACCATTTTAAATATCAAGAAAATAAAAAAGAACATATATGTGATTTAAGGAATATTATTTACGTGTAGATGTCATTTAATATGTCATTTATAGAATATTATTTGTCAGTTAGACTATTTTTTTATTTATGAAAATATGACATTTTTGTATGAATTTTTTTTTCTCTTATAATATGTTATCTAGGGACACAATACTTGTATATTAAATCCATGAAATAATGGATGCTTAATTTATAAAAATGGCACGGACTAGTTCAGTCTATGGATAGTTTAGTCGGCTTAAATTGGTTTAAAGGGTCGGCCCCACCAATGTGGAATCTTGTGGTTTATACTTCCCAAAGGAATCAATGTTTTTAGAAAATTTGATATTTTCATGATATTGTTGTATACTGTACGTAGTTTTTGCCCAAAAAGGGAAATTTGTTTTATCCCTAGAATTTCAATTATATAAAAGAAAAGATATCACTACTTTCGGAGAGAATTCTGAAAATATCTCTTTAGACGATAGGTCGGCCGAGAAAATAGCAAAATAAAACTTTTAAATTCCAGAAGTTCGGTACATGCATTACTTCCAAAGTTATATAAGGTTTTGCAGCACCACAAGTTAGCAACCATTTGAGTCAGAGTAATTAAATATTGTTAGTGGTAGTAGGATATATATAAAATAGTCACGCTATGCAAACTGATTTAGTCACGACACATGTTCACACAAGTCACGCAGGTTGAAGACCGTTAGACTTTGATCGAATGGTGAATATTGAAGAAACTAACTTTAAAGACAAAAAATTAGTTAAATGCGATCAGCCACAGTAGAACACGACACGTGTTCACGACATGTCTTGGTCACAGCATAAATCACTTACATGACTATCCCTTCGAAGTCAATCACGACACAAGACTATATGTAAAAATCTCAATTTATAACAACACAGGATGTAACTCAAACCACAGTGTGACCAGTCACAACATGGCCCATATCTACATCCCTCGTTGTATCGTACCTTATGGGTAACTTGGAGCACTACAATAATATTTCTTTCATTTTTTTTTTTTTGTGTGTGTTCATAACTTCATATAATGATAACTGCCATGATCAATTTCAGAAGAAACTTTATACCTGAATTGTACCGACGAAGTAGTTGGCCACACGTGAAGCTATATCATCAGCAATTTTAGAAATGATGTACAGAACCAGAGCAGCGGGAAGGCCGAATATCCAACGGATTATGTTCCACATGGCTCTTGATAATTTGTAAGTATAACAGAAAGAAGAGAAGGAGATATATAGGAATAGATTGGAACTAATTAATTTTGAAATGCTAACAGAAAAAAAAGGAGATATGCATAGATATTGGAACTAGGTAAAGAGAAGAAGACTCAGCATTAATTTAGGTCAACGTAACGAACTCGGTCCAAGACTAAACCAGTTTAGAAGCAACTTTTTTTTTATTAGTAAATGCCCTTAGGATCTTTTGAAGCAACTTGCTCTACATTTCAAATAAAAGAGTCATATATTTTATATTTTTCATCCTCAATTGCGTGAACTTGCCGCACTTGGTTTTATGCAGAAAACATTCAACGTAGGATCTTTTGTGGCTGAAATTATGTTGATCTCTCAGTGTCAATTATTTTTTTTGAAAAGTAGTGGCGTACCACCGATTTGATTAAGAAACCAAAAAGCACCTAGCTACGGTATCATAAAAGGATACCATTAGCTAAGCACTCAAAGTAACTGACATTAGTTTACAAACATATATCATCCTTTTCCAAAAGGCTTACTGCAGTAGAAAACAAGTAAACTATCCTCACCAAAAAGCATCAGTAATCTATCTAAACAGCATATTAACCCTAACCAAAGTCTAATCCTCTAGATTATCCCAGTCTATAGAATCGTAAGTTTGATCATCCGAGTCTTGGGCGCTTCCAAACATTGGACCTGTACTGTCCACACCAATGGGGGTTGTTGTGACAGCAGTAATTTCCTGATCCTCCTCCACCCATTCTGCTATTCCCAGAAGAAGGGAGACCGCTTCCTCCTCCTCGGTTAATAGCTGATCTGGGATCCCCTTAACATCAAAAGGGAGAATGAGTGATAGTTTTAAATACGATTCATCATTACATGATTTGTACCAAAATTTGGTTAGAGACAATATTTTGGTAGCTAAGGCCTTAATCATACTTGGTCAGGTCCCATTGAAATAGACTTTGTTTTTTTCTAACCAAACCAACCATATTACTGCACCTCTAATTAATTCCAACAGAAATCTGTCTTTAAGAGGGATCACTACTACAGAATGGCGCTTCCTACACTGTGGTTGTACACGAATTTTCTCTGTTTTATATAAAACCGTGTGCCAAATGAGATTTTTCCAATGATCAATTATATCTCTAAGAATCCCACATGAATATTTCATTGAAAAACAGTGTTTCCAAAAAGCCGTTTGAAGTTTACATTTCCTACACGGATATTTAGTTAAATGTCCGTGTAGGAATTGTGTGAGAGCTACACGGATATTTATTTAAATATCCGTGTTAGGAGAGTTATTTGTACACGTATTTTTATTTAAATAGCTGTGTATATATGTCGATAGAGTTACACGGTTTAATATCTAAATAGCTGTGTAGAAATGTCATCTAGGGTTTCAGCTGAAATAAAAAGCTTCTCTTCCAACGCCATTTTGATCACTCTCTCTACGAAGCACATAAGAGTTTAGGAAAGATCACTCTCTCTACACGGATTAAGGAGATATAGGATTCAAAGTTTCTCCTCCATTGATTTTACTCTGAATGGAGGATTCAAAGTCTTTCCTCCCTATTGGAGGTGGAGGAAATGACACTGAATCCTCCATCTCAGAGTAAAATTAACGGAGGAAAAATTTAGCTGAAATTCAAAGTTTCTCTTCCAGCGCCGTTTTGATCACTCTCTCTACGAGGCACAAATGAGTTTAGGTCCTTATGTAGCAGTGTGCGCTTGCATTTGTGGGTATGTAGGAGAAAAGAAAATATGCATTTGTGTGCGCTGAAATTCAAAGATCACTCGCGGCTTCCTAAACCCACAGGTGCAACCGCACACTGCTACAATAGGACCTGCAAAATTGCAAATCAACTAAATCAACCAAATAGAGGCTACCTAAAAAAAAAAATATAAAAAAAAAATAACAATCCTACACGGATATTTAATTAAATATCCGTGTCGGAATGGTTTGTTGTGATTTTTTATGGAGGGCATTAATTTTGCATTTTGCATTTTATGTCATATTTTGACGAGTTCCTTTTAGGAATTATAAATATTTTGATAAGTTCTTTTTTTATGGAAAGCAATAAATTATACAAAATATAGATTAAACTCCCGCGCGACGTTTGAACTATCCTAAGTAAACCCTAAACCCTTCAGATTCATAAATGATTTTGTGCAGAAATCCGTGTAGCTATCTTTCATCCTACACAGATATTCAGTTAAATATCCGTGTAGGATAGCCCACGGATGTGAAATTTTATTAAATATGATATTAATATAAATATTTTATTATATTATTCATATTCCTACACGGATATGTAGTTAAATATCCGTGTAGGATTCCCTTTTTTTATTTTTTTAAATTTCATATTTTGATTATTTAAATATAAAAATGAACTTATGGATGTTTTCATTGCTGTGAAGCTCTTTAAATATTCATTCTTATAAATTAAGAAATGTATTCATTTAGATATGAATTTTGTAAATATTAATTTCTTTATAATTTATGTATTCATTCTTGTACACTATTTTACAAATAAAAATATTCATCACTGTGTTAGAAATATTAAATATTAACAAATTAAAAATTGTACAACTAATATAAAAAATAAATACAAAAGAACAAAAATATAAACAAGTAAACTTTCATATATTACTACTGGTAAATATTACAAAAGTTTCCAAAAATTTGATATAATAAAACTAAATAAAAAAAGAAACTCTAAACAACATATTTTTTCTTTGTCCGACGAATATAGGGCTTCGGTGGCGGATGGCCCCTGGGGCTGCGACGTGGGCGTGTCCGCCATGGTGGCCATGGCCAACTTCTTGGATAACCTGGTGGTGGTCGTTCGTACCCGGGTGGGATCCAAGGCATTGGCATGAAATCCTCTGGAAGTGGTGGTAGTGCCTCAACAGGTGGTGGTGGTGCCTCAATAGGTTGTTCTTCTGTGACACACGACATTTTTTCACTTAGAGAAAGATAGGTTTAAGAGAGGAACCGATTCCGAGGATATATAGGATTTAAGGCGACTCTTCGTTTTTCTGTGTTTATTTTCTGTATATTCAATTTTAAATCTATTAATATTTAATATTTCTAATTCACAGTAATAAATACATGAAATAAATGGGGCGCGCATGCTTTGAAATAAATATCATCTTTTCCTACACGGATAGTTACGTAAATATCCGTGTTGAAAAAGTATTCCTCACGGATATTTAATAAAAAAAGAGGAGAGCTACACGGATATGTACTTAAATATCCGTGTAGGATACCTATTGCACACGGATTTTTAATAAAAATCCATGTAGGAAAAGAGGAGACCTACACGGATATGTACTTAAATATCCGTGTAGGTATCTATTGCACACGAATTTGTAATAAAAATCCGTGTAGGAATCCTTGTAGCAGTTCAAAACCAGATTATGTCTTCAAAAATTTTCTAAGTCCCCCTAGTTCACTTCTTTCTCCTCTGATTTTGAAATTCTTCCATGTCCGAAAATTTATCAAAGTACCCTAACTTCTCTGAATATATATGTTGATATTTTATTATATTAAATATGATTTGAACGTTAATATCTGTGTAGTTCAAAAATTTCAAATTATTTTTTTCAATTTCATATTTTGTTATTATTTTTATATTTAAAGATAACATTAGCTAGTTAGATTATTCAAAAATATAAATATAAACAGAAATTTAAATATAAAACCATACATCACAGAAATAGAAAACATTAAAATAACATACACCATACATCACAGAAATAAAATAAAAAAACTAGCTAGATATCACAGAAAAAAAACTATCTAGATATATATCTAAAATAAAAATACAAAATATAAAACTAACAAAATACAAAACATTTCCAACTAATTGCCGCGCCTTTTTTTCTTAGGGAAGTAGTTGATTCTCTTGCCTCCATCCTTGTTTACATTGTCCCAAATTCTCTTGCTTCTTCTCAAAGATAACCAAACATCCTCATCATCCATAGGACCTTCTGGACCGTAAGGCTCATCATCAGAGAATTGGTAGTGATCAGATTCATCGGGGGATGATGTTAATTCAATTACGGGAGGCGGGGCTAAATGACTCCACTCAACTATGTCTGGATGTGGATAAGAGAACTGGAAGGTTTCAGATGGACCAACGAGAGGAGGGTAACCAGCGGGAATAGGAACTGGTGGAGGAATTATGGGAGCTCAGTTGGGATCATCTTGGGGGTCTTCGGCCATAGGATTTTCTGCGGGATTTTCAGATGGAGTAGGATTTTCAGATGGAGGATTTTCAGATGGAGGATTTTGCACTGTGGGCAAATTCTGGTTAACGCTAGGAGGATTCTCCATTTGGTTTTTTTTTTCTGATTTGTAAAATTCTGGTTAACGCTAGGAGGCAAATTCTGTGCAGTGCGATTTTTCACTAAAATCAGCAGTGATTAAATAGAATTAAGGGAGAAGAGTGTTTGAACTCCTGTGCGACGTTTGGACAACCCTAATTAAACCCTAAACCCTTCAGATTCGTAACGGATTTTGAGAAGAAATCCGTGTAGAAAAGTTAATCCTACACGGATAATAAATTAAATATCCGTGTAGCTATTTATCTTCCTACACGGATATATAATTCAATAACCGTCTATGAATATTATAGAGCTACACGGATATTTAATTAAATATCCGTGTAGGAATGGTGATTGTCACACGGTTTTTTATTTAAATAGCCGTGTAGATATGTTGGGAGAGCTAAACGGATTTATCTCTAATTATCCGTGTAGAAAAGGTCATCTAGGGTTCAGCTCACTTAAAAGTATTCTTCCAGCGCCGTTTTGATCACTCTCTCTCCTCTGGAATGGCTGGAATCTGATTTTTGCGCAGCAGGCATCTGAGATTTGCTGATTTTTAGTTGTGATTTGCTCCTCTTTTCCTTGTTAAGGTTAGTAATACTTCTCTTTTATTTCAATAATTTTCTGTTAATTAGTTTTTATTGCTTATTTACGGTTTAGGGTTTGATTAATGCATGCATGGTTGTAAAATAATTAGTGTATTGTTGTCCAATAACCGACCTATTAATATGCTTGTAGGTCCATACCCGTTCAAAATTAATCCAATAGGGATTAATTTTGGATAGTCCCCTGGTTTGGGGATCGCTCTTTGAATATTGTGTCTCATTTAGGATGTGAACACATGTTAGCGGGTTTAATTAGTATTTGAGAAAAATTCGACAGTATTTCTCCTTATTGCTCCTACGAGTATGTGGTATGTACACGTACTTGGGGAGTTAAGGGGAAATGCTGCCGAATTTTTCTCAAATACTAATTAAATAACGCTAACATGTGTTCACATATGAGGCACAATATTCAAGGAGTGGGTTAGGATTGTAAACCGGCCCTTTGTAAGCCAAGAATTCGGTAGGTTATACATATGTCGACCATCCACCACGCATGATTAATTGCAATCATTTTTTGGAATTTAATTTACAGATGGATCGAAGTTGGATGTATGAAATTCGGCGTGGCAGTGAAGAATATTTGGTCCGAGTTGAAGAGTTTCTACAATTTGCTGAGAGTTACAGAGTTTTGCAAAAGGAGGCCAACATTTTGTGTCCTTGTAGGGATTGTAAAAATTGTATAGGATTTGAGGAATTGGAAGAAATTAGAACTCATTTAATTTGTCGGGGATTTAAGGAGAGATATACATGTTGGTTCATGCATGGCGAGAAAATTAGAGAAAGTAGTGGTACCGGTAAATTTTGTGATGAAATAAATGAGAGTGATCAAATTTCTGATAATTTTGAATTTGATTGCAACGATGATTATAACAATTTCGAAAAATTGAATAGTGTTGAAGTCGATACTGCGACGATGATGAGATGGCAACGAGTATTGATGAAAATGTAGAACACGAGTTTACTGAAAACCTAGAGGACATGTTACGTGATGTGGAATGTGAAATTGGTGGTGAAAATTATGATAAATTTCAGTATTTGTCGGATGAATCCAAAAAGCCGTTGTATCCTAGGTGTATCACATTTACCAAACTGTCAGCTGTGTTGAAATTATTGAACTTAAAAGAAGACAGTAGTTGGAGCGATAAGAGTTTCACGTCCTTACTACGACTTTTACGAGAAATGCTCTCGAATAACAATGAGTTACCGTGTACAATATATCAGGCAAAAAAGTTGATCTGTCCAGTGGGATTGAAGATTGAAAGAATACATGCATGTCCTAATGACTGTGTATTGTACCGTAAAGAGTACGAGTCCATGCATGTATGTCCTAGATGCGGCGTTTCACGCTATAAGCGTAAGGGCAACGAAACTGACGATTGTAACGATGAAGAAAAAAAGGACCCGCCTCCGGCCAAGGTGCTGTGGTATCTACCGATAATACCGAGGTTTAAATGGTTATTTGCAAATTCCAAAGATGCGAAATTATTGTGCTGGCATGAAGAAGAACAGAAAAAAGACGGAAAACTAAGACACCCGGCTGATTCTCATCAATGGAGAAATATTGATAGACAATTCAAAGAATTTGGTTCCGACCCGAGAAACCTTAGGATTGTGGTGAGCACAGATGAAATGAGTCCCTTCGGAAGTATGAGCAGTCAGCACAGTACTTGGCCAGTTCTTTTATCCATCTACAATCTTCCTCCTTAGTTGTGAATGAAACGCAAGTATATAATGATGTCATTACTGATCCAAGGACCCAGACAACCCGGAAATGACATAGATGTATATCTCACACCATTAATTGAGGACCTCCAAAAATTATGGAAGACTGGTGTCTGGGTATGGGATGCGTACGGCAAAGATGTCTTTAAATTACGGGCCATGGTATTTTTCACAGTGAATGATTTTCCCGCATACGGGAATTTGTCGGGTTACAGTACGAAAGGAGCAAAAGCGTGCCCTATCTGTGAAGATGACACGCAGGGTGCTGAGGTTGAAATATTGTAAGAAGAATGTTTTTATGGGGCATCGCAGGTTTCTCCCCGTTAATCACCCATACCATAGGAGAAAGAAGACATTCAATGAGAAAAATGAGCTCGGAGTGGCACGTCGTACATTGGATGGGAAGGGTGTCTTCAAGCGGGTTAAAAACATTGATGTTGTTTTCGGAAAATGCGCCAAAGCACCGCCCAAAAATATTTGGAAAAAGAAGTCCATATTTTAGGAGCTACCGTACTGGGAATATTTGGAGGTGCGGCACTGCCTAGATGTCATGCATGTTGAAAAAAATGTATGCGACAGTTTAATCGGAACCTTATTGAAAATTCCTCGCCTGACTAAAGACGGTATTAACGCTCGAAAAGACATGGTGAAAATGGGAATACGACAAAAACTTGCACCGCAAGATAAAGGGAAGCGCGCATACCTACCCCCTGCAATGTGCACCATGTCGAAGGAGGAGAAAAAAAGCTTTTGGGAATGCCTTCACAGTGTTAAAGTCCCGTCAGGGTATTTTTCGAATATTAAGAAGCTGGTGTCCATGAAGGACATGAAATTGAAGGGTATGAAATCCCATGACTGTCATGTTTTAATGACACAGATGATTCCTATCGCAATTCGGGGAATTTTACCAAAGGCCGTTCGGCAGACCCTTACGAAGCTTTGTTTTTTCTTCAATGCAATTAATTCCAAGGTATTAGACCCGCTCAAATTGGACGATTTGCAAGCGGAGGTCGTCGTTATTCTTTGCCATCTTGAGATGTATTTTCCTCCCTCTTTTTTCGATGCTATGGTTCACCTTGTTGTCCACCTCGTGAGAGAAATTAAGATTTGTGGTCCTATATTTCTGCGGTATATGTATCCATTCGAGAGATACATGGGTATTTTGAAAAAATACGTAAGGAACCGGCATCGGCCCGAAGGTAGCATTGTAGAAGGGTATTCAACAGAAGAGGCGGTTGAGTTTTGCACTAACTACCTAACCGGTGTGTCTCCTATCGGTGTTCCAAAATCCCGATACGAGGGAAGACTCCAAGGAGTAGGTCCAATTGGTTTGAAACCCGTATTTGCTGACACAGATGAACTACAAAAGGCACATTTAATTGTACTACAGCACATGGCAGACGTTGCTCCCTATGTGGATGAGCACATGACAATCATTCGACAACAGAACTACACGAGAAGTCAGAAGTGGTTGAATAACGAGCATGATCGTTCTTTTACAGGATGGCTTAAAGAAAGAGTGAAGGAACACGCCGAAAGGTCGCCCGTAGATGAAATTGTCAGGCTACTGGGCGAAGGACACCAAGTTGTTGTTAGAACATTCCAAGGATATGAGATTAATGGATATACATTTTACACTAAATTACAAAGTGATAAGAGTGTGACGCAAAATAGTGGGGTGACGTCGATGATCCGTTCATACTAGCCAAGCAAGCCGCACAGGTCTTTTATGTCACTGACCCGAGTGATGTTAGGTGGAGCATCAACCTATCAGGAAAAAGAAGGATTCTAGGGGTTGAAAATGTCGTGTACGAAGAAGAGTACGACCAGTTTGACGAGATACCTCCATTTTGCACCGACGTGCCAATCGAGGTACCAGTAAGTGAAGAAGAAGCGAACTACATGAGATCTGATCACAACGAAGGATTATGGGCCGATGTACAAAAAGTGCCAAAAAAGAGGAAAAGAAAGAAAAATGGTACTGTGTAATATTTTGATTATGTAATATTTTTTAATCATGTAACAATGTTATTTTGCATTTTTCATTTCATTTTGTTTTTTTAATTATGATTTTTATGTAATATTTTGTATTTAACTATTTATTAAGAGGGTTACAAAATCGCTGTTTTTCAAAGGTCCGAAAACACCGATTTTGTATTTTGTTAACAATGAGTTGATAGGTTCAGTAAATATTTTGAGGTTTATATAGGGTTTAAGGCGACTCTTCGTTTTTCTGTATTTATTTTGTAATTCACAGTGATTAATTAATGAAATTAGCTGGCGCGCATCTCCCGCTAAAAATTTCGTCTTCGCCGACGGATATTTAAATAAAAACCCGTGGATGAAAATTTTTAGAGTTACACGGATATATTATATAATGTCCGTGTGCAAAGGATATCCTATACGGATATTGAATTAAAAATCCGTGTCACTCTTACCTTTCCTACACGGATTTTTAATTAATTATCCGTGTATGATACCCTTTGTACACGGACATTTAATTAGATATCCGTGTGGAAAGGGTATCCTACACGGATATTTAATTAAAAATCTGTGTCACTCTTACCTTTCCTACACGAATTTTTCATTAATTATCCGTGTATGATACCCTTTGTACACGAACATTTAATTAGATATCCGTGTGGAAAGTTCCCATCTTGCTATACTATAATTTTGGTAAATATTTCTAAGTATCCGACTCTAGCTTCCCTCAACTTCTCTGATTTTGAAAAACCTGGAGTGATCTGCCACTGCTCTTCCCTCAACTTCTCTCTGCGCCGCCTCTCCCTCTGCGCCGCCTCCCTCGTCGGCCTCTCTTGGTAATAAAAACAATCTCTATTCTCTCTCTATTTCCTTCTTATTTGGGCATTTCTGATTTAATTTGGTCGTCGTTAATTGTTGATTGTTTTGTCAAGTTGTCCCTGGTGCTCGTCGGCCTTCTTTGGTATTATTTTTTGTAGAATCATGTCACATTCGGGTGTGCATTACGTGAACCCCCAAGACGAAGAAGAGCATGGTGTAGCCTAGTCGGAATCACAAAGAAGGACGAGAGGTCCGACGACGTGCAAAACCATCACAGAAAAAAGCTATTTAAAATCGAGTTCAAGAAAGACGGGTGTTCGACGGGGGAAAACAGGGCGCATTACTCAAATTGGTGCAGCCTTTTCGCGAAGAGGAAAGCCGATATCCGTGCAGCCTCTTGGAGGGCCTTCAGCAAGGAGACAAAACAAGAATGGTGGGAGATGGTGAAGGTAATGTCACCATTTCAGTATTTCTTTTGATTGCTGTACATGCATGAACTGAAATGACATTTGTTTTGTGTCAATCAGGCTCAATGGAACATCACAGATGATACCGGAAAAAAAAACTCTAAAGAAAATGAACGATGGGTGGAAGCAATACAAGAGCACACTCGTGACCGAATGGATGAACAAAGGGAAGAATCCGGTCGGACACTTTGAAGGGTTGACCCAGGAGATCTGGGATGACTTCGTAGCGATGAAGCAAACTCTCGAGTTCCAGGTAACTAAATTTATAAAATTGTAACTATGTTTTTTGTGGATTGATCATTTTTCTGCCTTACACTAATTGATTGGCTTTGATTAATGAAGGCTGCAAGTGAAAGGGGCAGGAGTACTGTTGCCAAGAACAAGTACCCGCACCATTTAGGGTCAGGCGGGTACGAGGGTAAGTCGTTCGAATTTCAGAAGATATTGGAGTCAAACATAGATTCCGACTCACCAGTTGTAAAGATAACCAACCCTAGGGGGAGCTGTTGGTTCATTGCAAGATCTGAGATAACAACCGACGGAAGGATTCGACTGCCTGAAGAATTGCGGCCCTTGGCTCAGAAAATGGTACTTAATTCTTGTTATAACTTGCGTCATTCAAACAAAATTATAACTGCCTCCATTTAATTAGTCTTGTGTTTTATTCAATTTTTTAAACAGTTGGAGGTGAAAGAGGAGGTAAATTCGGGTGCCCGTACAGTCTCGAGGCAGCATGACGAATTGTCTCAAACGGTGGAGAATCCGGAGCACCCGGGTCGGGTTAGGGGTGTGGGGGTCCACGTGGGCTTCAAGGATGTCTTCGGTGCATCAAAATCTCGAAGAAAGCGTGAAAAGAAGGATGCCAAGATGGAGCGGCTCCGTCAGCAAATGAAACAGGAGCATGCCGCAGAGATGGTGGAGATGGAATCAAGAATCTTCGAACGCTTATCCTCTCAGTTTAGGCAGCAATCCGAGCACCCACCTCCCATTTCGCCAGGATTTCGGCACAGCAGTCAAGCTTCCGGGACCTGGGGAGACGCGTTCGATAATCTAAAGGTAATACTAGTTCATAATCACAATTAATTAATTGCTACTTTTTTATTTGTTGTTAGGTAACATTTCCTCTTAAAATGACTACATGATAATTGCAGAGCGCTAAGAAATGCGAGCTGGTTATTTGGGTCGGTACTGTGCCCGTTACTGTTGCTAAGGGCGTCGTAGAGCCAAGACCGACAGATGTGGACCCTGATCAGCTCGGTCTCGATAATACTTTGGTGCGTGTCGAGGTAGTCATGAAGGAATGGATGCACATACCTCTTCCTGTCCCGAACGAGCAGATGTACACTCTGGATGATGTCCGGATGGCCACTATCCCATGGCCCAAGAATCAGATCATTTTGGATCAGGTAATATTTAAACAATCAATATCTTTTGTTACATTCAAATCCGCTCTTTTGAAATGCTGAAATTGATTTAAAATTTTATACAGGCTGATGAGGACGGTCATTTGTCACCGGTACACACGGAGATCAGAGAGATGGGCGTCGCGACTGATGCGCCAGGATCATCACATCGCTCTCTGATCACCGCACAAGAATACAGCCTTTTGCCCAGGGATTGTCGTCGCCTCCATGACAAATTGATCACGGCACCCGACAGAACCCGAGAAATCATGATCATCATCCCACCGGAGATGTTTCCGCACGATTCATCTACTGTGGTGATATCTTTCAAGGACTTTCTGGATATTTTTCATGCCTCGAGTAGCGATAAATGGCTCGATGTGTCTCACATCACCATTTTCGCCATGTAAGTGAACAAAATTTATTTATATCAGATGTGTAGCACTGAAATATATGTTCTAATTTAATATGATGATTTATCAGGAAGCTGAACCGAAGTGTTGAATCGTGGCCGCTTGAACAAAAGAAGAACTTGAGTATATTTTTGGATCCCAGCAAACTCAATGCCACGATGGTGGAATTATATCCCAAGGATACCGTCGACTACCTGCGTCGAGAAATGCACCGTTGCTTCGAGAATCGAAAGAAATTCATTCTCGTGCCATACCACCAGGGGTTAATTAATTCTAAGCTTCAATTTTCAAATTATTTATTATTTATATTTTAATTTAAATAATTACAAAAATGAATTAAATATGATTATAATTGTGTTTATATTTCTCATGCCACAGCAAACACTGGTGTTTGCTCATCATCGTCCCGACTTCAAATAGGTGCTATTGCATGGATTCTGCAAGGACCGAAAAAAAAATACCACTACAAACGGCCAAAAAGCTCGTCAAACTTATTAGACAGTAAGGAATAATTTTCCCACTTTGATTTTTTTTCAATTCTAATTAAATTGTGTATCAAAATTGCTAATTACAATCACTTAATTTTGTAAGGACTTTTAACAAATATGTTAAAGAGGAGGGACAACAAAGCAAAGATCCAAAGGAAAATAATAAGATGACTTGCGGGTGGTTAACGGTGAGCCCTCTATAATTATTTTATTTTATGTCATGTTCAAAAAATTATTGTCATTCTAACATATATAGGCCGATCAATGTAAATTTTCAGTGCCCGCGACAGGAGGACTCATGGGAGTGCGGTTATTACATGATGCTTTGCATGTTAAACTGGATCGAAAGAATACAGTTCACATTTCCAAAAGATGTATGTAATTCATATTAATTTTTCATTTTTTAATATCAATAATAAATCTTGCATCTACATTTTCTAGTTACTAATTAATCACCAATTTATAATTGTAGTTTCGATGGACAAAGGACTCTTACTCCAAGGAGGAAATTGATGAAGTTAGAGATATGTGGGCAAGGTTTTTTCAGGCAGAATTTTGTAATGAACAATATGGATTTGTATAAATTAATTAGTGCAATTTATTAATTACACTTTCGGAATCTGGTTCTTTTTTTAAGAAAAGCTGCATATTTTAATGGCTAGCAAAAGTGGAGGCTAGCCAAAAACCAATAAAATTAAAAAAATAATAATAATAAAATCCTACACGGATTTTTAATTAAAAGTCCGTGTAGGTCTCCTGAAGAAATTTTTAAATAAATAAACGTACATTCCTACACGGTTTGTTAATAAAAATCCTTTGAATTTGTACACGGATAAAACAGAATAGCCGTGTACAAATCTAACTGGAGCTACACGGATTTCTAATTAGAAAACCGTGTAGGAATGTTGATTCCTTCATGGTTTTCTTATTTAGAAATATGTATAGGAATGGATATACCTACACGGTTTGTTAATTAAAAATCCGTTTAGCTCCAGTCGGATTTGTACACGAATAAACTAGAACGGCCGTGTACAAATCCTACTGGAGCTACACGGATTTATAATGAAAACACCGTGTAGGAATGTTGATTCCTTCACGGTTTTTTATTTAGAAATCCGTATAGGAATGGATATTCCTACACGGTTTATTAAGTAAAAAATCCGAGTAGCTCGAGTTAGATTTGTACATGGCTATTATAGTTTATCCATGTCGGTTTTATGATAATTGCACACGGATAAATATCCGTTTGCAAAAGATGACCCTTTCCTACACCCTAACATCCTACACTATTGAAAATCCGTGTAGCTCTAGGTGATTTATCCGTGTACAATCATGATATTCTGTAGTAGTGGATAGCTACATCTAATAGCCACAGCTCCTCTAAACTTTGATAAGTAAAACAGAATCCATGAAAATCAGCAATCCATTGCCAAATTAAACGAACATAAGAACATGTAACAAACAGATGGTCCACACTCTGAGGGAGAGAGCAAAAGCTGCAAGTATTGTCACCCTTCCATCCTCTTTGACATAAGTTGTCTTTTGTCAGTATTTTGTTTTTTCTGACAAGCCATAGAAAAATTTTAATTTTCAGGGGTAATTTCGATTTCCAAATTGTGAAGTATTCCTTGTTTGAAATTCCTCCATACTGAAGCCATTGATAGAAAGAGCTTACAGTAAAGAGACTGTTATTGGCTTATTGCTTAATCTCCAAATATCTCTCAGTGTCAATTAACTTGTAACAAAACGTTAACGCTCATTTTTTTATGCTATAAAAACAAAATATATTAAATGCATTAAATAACGGATGCTTAATTTGTTAAAGTTGCACGGACTAGTTCAGTCTATGGATCGTTTAGTCGGCTTAATTGGTCTAAAGGGGGTTTATACTTCCAAAAGGATTCAATGTGTTTTTTTACTTAAATTGATGTTTTTCATGATATATCTATATAGTATGCGTAGCTTTTTGCCCAATAAGAAAAATTTGTCATAGCCCTAGTATTTGAATTAAGAGAAAAGATATCACTAAGATATTCGGAAAATATCTCTATAGATAGGACGGCGCCTGGGAAAATACCAAAATAAAACTTTTAAATTCAACCAGTTCGTTGCATGCATTACATCCAAAAATTATACACCAAAGTACTACAAGCTTTTGCAGCACGGCAAGTTGGCAACCATTTCAATCGATCTGTCTTCAATCATCATCATCCAATGAATAATTGTACAAGTTAGTTAGAGGAGCTGAAGTCAAATGCTTCACACCGAAAAATTAATTCAAAACTACAAAATACAAAATGATTCAGTACTAATTAGTGATTTGATGGGTTAATAAATTATATTTTCACGAAGACTTCGCTTGTTTTGTCAATAAACCAAGAAAATTTCAACCCAATTTAATGTATTTCACGCGCGTCCAACTTGATTATATTGATGTCATTGAACCCGCGTCTACGTTTTCAGTAATAAATAATAATAATAATAGTAATAATAATAATAATGTGATGATGACGATGATGATGATGATATAAAACTCGATTGAGGTAGACTGACAATTATTGGGAAAAAAAAAAAAAAGGTACAGTTACAAATTTGGGTGTTAACTCGATTGTTAGCTACACACGTTAAGTTCAACGCATCTGGTATATGCATGCCCATCGGAAATGTGAATAAAGGGAACATAGAAACAACTCAATAACTTTTACAACTTGATACAATATGAATGAAATCAAATTAAATGTAGGATGTACACACAGAAGCAACACAGGAAATTTATAGATGGCTGTCCCGTGCTTGGAGATTAATTTAAATAGGATGAACTTTAATACCCGCGACGATGAGCCCGCTCTTTAATTCGTTATTGTGACTATTTTCGCTGATGCTTATCACCACCTCACCTGTACCACCATTGCAGTAAAACTGCCCCAGCTCCATCTCCATCCATCCATCCGACCTCTTTATGGGCAATCCAATTGATTTATCGCGAGAGCTCACCAATCTTGGATTTATGGATACTACCTTCTTCCTGGGTAGGCTGCCCACAGAAACTGATGCCTCCTGTAATGTGTCCAGACCTGTTGAGTTTTGCGTTGTTTTGAAGATGAGATGTGCAGCATAGTTTGTCTCAGCCGAAAGTTGTTCCCACTATATTTTCCCCTTTATTTCGAACCAAGTGACTTGTAAAAGCTCCGCTATCTCCGCGAACCTTATCAGTAGGAAACACAAATTCAAACTTCTATGTTCTAACTAAAAATTTCCCTTTTAATTTATAGGTGAATAAATTCAGACAAGAGCCAACAATGTGTACAAAATATATCTTTCTGCAGTTCGTTAACACTTGGTGAATCTAGTATGTTGATGCATCAAATAAATACACCACAATTTAAATTACTTAATATATATCATGGACGTTAACAATGGATATTAATGAATATATATGGTGCGGATCGGTTACAAATATTTTCATACCCATATATGTATAAAATTAGTTTTATCCGTACTTCATCCTTACCAGTTAAGATTAAGGCTGCTAATGAGTCGAGGCGGCTCGCGAATCTCTGAATCGAGCGGCTCAATATTTCATAACGAATCGGACTCGAAACTACAAAAAGTCCAAACTCGACTCGGCTCGCAAGCTCGTGAACCGGCTCGCGAGTCGAGCTTTTTTCATGTTTAAAGAGGTTACAATATCAAAAAAATAGAGGTAATAAACTAACTATATCATGTAAATAACATTCATATTAAATATAACATTGGGTGGTAAAGTCATATACACCTCTTCTTCAAGTGTTCCTTGAAAAAAAAACATTTTTAACGTCCATTTGATATAGGTTCTAACCATTGTTAACCGCAATCGAAAACAAAACTCTAACGGTATTCATCTTTGCTACCGGAGCAAAGGTCTCTTGGTAATTAATACCGTATGTTTGGATATACCCTTTGGCAACTAACCGGGCCTTATACCTTTCTATGGAACCATCACAATTATATTTGATTTTGTCAATCCATTTGCATCCAACCGATTTTTTGTTTTTCAGTAATGAAACAATTACCCATGTTTTATTTTTTTCAAGAGCTTTTAGCTCTTCTTTCATTGCTTTGTTCCAATTTGGATTTTGAATGGCCTCTTGATAATTTTTTTGGTTCTATGTCATTTTCTATAGAAGTCAGGAAGGCTTGGTATGAAGGCGAAATATTTTCATATGAAACAAAATTTTGTATAGGATATTGAACCGTATATGTTGTTATATAATCTCTAAGTCTACTTGTCGGTCGTGATATTCTAGATGTTCGTCTAAGACTTGAATTATCCCCTAATTCAGTTTCATTTATTTCATTATTATTTTCATCTAGTTCTTCTTCATGATCACTTGTATTATTATTATCCTCATGAACATTATCTTGAACAATATCTTGGTTTTCAATGTGAGGAATTACAGATTTTATTATTTCATTTTTGCAAGGTATTTTTTCATTTTGAATTTCTCCCCCTTTTTTGAAATATGGGTCATTTTCAAAAAATATAACATTTCTAGAGATAAATAGTTTTTTTATTAATAGGATCATAACATTTATACCCTTTTTTGAAGGGTGAATATCCTAAGAAAATTGTTTTTGTTGATACAAAGTCTAATTCATCTTTTTTCTTAATATGTACAAAGCTTGTGCAACCAAATATTTTGAAGTGATCGAATGTGATTTTTTGTTGATAAAGAATTTCTAATGGAATTTGATTTTATAATCTAGAACTTGGTAATCTATTAATTAAGTGTGTCGCACAAAGTATAGCATCCGACCAAAAAAAATTTGGGACGTTACTTTGAAACATTAAGGTACGTGTCATTTCTAACAAATATCTATTTTTCCTTTCCAATACTCCATTTTGTTCGGGCGTGTTTATACAAGTGGTTTGATGTATAATTCATTTTTCTTTGAAAAAGGTTGTAAAATTTTTGTTTACAAATTCCGTCCCACTATCCGATATAAATATTTTTAATTTTGCATTAAATTGGTTCTCTATAAGACACAAAAGTTCTTTGAAGCTACTAAAGACTTCGTCTTTGGATTTGAGCAAATATAACCACGTGGTTCTTGAAAAATCATCAATAAAAATAACAAAATATTTAAATCAATTATATGATTCAATTAGGGCCGGTCCCCATACATCCGAGTGAATTAATTCAAACCTAGTTTCACTCTTACTAGTAGAGTGAGGAAAATGAAGTTTAGTTTGTTTTGCCAATTTACAAACTTCGCAACTCATACAATTAAAATTTTTACAATCCAAAATGCGACTTAAAATTTTGTCGGAAGGATGCCCAAATCTTCTATGCCATAGATCAAAATTAATAGCCTTAGCGGAAGCACAAAGATAGTTTTTTTATTCTAAAAAATAATGCCCATTTTCAAGAACTTCTTCACCAATCTTCGTCCCAGTTTTCCAATCCTGAAATACAACATTTTTATAAGAAAAAATTATATCACAATTTAATTCTTGTGTTAGTTTTTGTACCGAAAGTAGATTTATAGGAAACGTTTCTATATATAGCACGTTACGGATTTTTTTGTTACAAAGGTTAGTACCTACACTGTTTATTTTAGCCTTCATATCATTAGCTACCAACACAAATTGGTTATTTTTGGTCATGTTTAGATTTTCCAAAAAAATTTGGTTACTGAACATATGGTCAGTGGCGCCACTATCAATTATTATTCGATCTAATAAATTTAAATTATTAGAGTATCACTACTACAAAAATCGTCTTCCTACACTGTACCTTATACACGGATTTTCTCAATTTTATAAAAAAACGTGTATGAAATAAGATTTTTCCAGTGTTCTAGGAATCCTACACGAATATTAACTTAAAAATTAGTGTCCGTGTGAAAATTAAGCTTTTATACACGGATATTTCATTAAATATCCGTGTAGGAATGGTGAGAGAGCTACACGGATCTTTATTAAAAAATTCGTGTAGGAAGGGGTTATTGTACACGGATTATTGTTTAAATAACAGTGTAGAAAGGCTAGAGAGCTACACGGATTTTTAAATAAAAATCCGTGTAGGATAGCTAAAAAAAATAAAAATAATAAAAATAAAAATAAAAACGGTTCAACAACCTTCCTACACGGATTTTTATTTAAAAATCCGTGTAAGATAGCTATAAAAAAAAAGAAAAAAAAAGAAAAGGCTAGAGTGCTACACAGATTTGTAGTGAAAAATCCGTGTAAAAAGGTAGTTTTAGGGTTTTGGTTATATAAGAAGACATTTTCTCTCCAATGCCGTTTTGATTTCAGCTCATAGCACAACTGAGATCTGAGATCTGAGATATTTGAAGTTGTTATTTTCTCCTCTCTATCTTGCTAAGGTTAGCCATGAATATATATATATATATTTTTTTCTTTATCTAATTTTCTGTTACTTATTATTGCTTATTTAGGTCATGTGTAATTATTATTGCTTATTTCTCTTTTATTTTTCTTTTCAGTTTTGTATGGTTTTCGTTGGTTACTGTCATCTTCACCTTAGTTGGTTACTATCCTCTTCGCCTTGTATTGGATCTTGAGGAGTGTATGTTATGTATTAGATCACATGGAATTGCATGTACAAAAGGCTATGCATATATATATGTTGCAAATGGCTATGTATTTATTTTATTTTTGCAAAAGGCTATGTATATACAAAATGCTCGTTAACGAACTCGCTAACAACTCGTTCATTTAAAACTCGAGTTAGTCTGACTCGAGTTGAGTAACTCGTTTAACTCATGAGTTGAGTTCAAGTTGGGCTCAACTCGTGAACTCGTTTTGTTTGATTAATTATAATTCTATGGACTCATTTCGTTTAATTTTTTTGTTAAATTATTGTGGAATTTTTGTTAAATTTTTTTAGTTTGTTAAATCGTTGTGGATTATTTGTTAATTCAATATTTACTTCTCATATTATTACATAACAACAATCATCAGTTCAAGTGTTCAACATTTCAACACTTTAAACGAGTTGACTCACGAGTCACGAGCCAACTCGTGTTACTCGCGAGTTGAGTTCGAGTCAGCGAGCCAGCTCGGCTCACTATTCTCAACTTGAGTCAACTCAACTCGCTATCTTCCGAGTTGAGTTTGAGTTGTTCATAACCCGAGCTAACTCGGCTCGTTAGCAGCCCTAGTTTTTGCCGAAATTTGAAGGATTGGATTGTTTGGTTGCTGCAAGTCCGAGGGTCTAGTGTCCCTCGTCGATTGAGGCTTGTGGACCGGCCATGGTCTCTCTCCTGCTCTCTTCCTGTTGAATCATGTTTTGAATTTGGGTATATGATAGAAGAGGAATAGTGTTCATGATTTGAGCTCGTACTGCCTCGTAACTGGGATTGAGGCCTGCCAAGTGTTCATGATTGGAGCTCATCTTTCTTCTTTTTGAGAGATCACAGGTACTCGATATGCTTTCTCATGCCTTGCTTTTCTTGTTGGATCTCTTGTTTGAGTTGGTATATGCGTGAGTAATTGTTTTGTTGCCCGTACATAGCTTTCACTTCTTCCCATAGTTCAAAGGCAGTGTCGAAACATAGGAACAAATCTGAAATTGAAGGTTCCATAGAGTTCATTAGCCAAGTTATGATCTTGTCATTGGTTGTTCTCCATTTTTTCTTTGTCTTTTTTTCGGGTTCTGTTAGAAGTTGAGGATTTGTTGGCTCGGGTTTTTTATTTTCTCCGGTGATGTATTCTAGCATCTCTCGACCACTAAGTTCCCTAGATGCTGCCTTTGCCCATGACAGATAGTTTTTGCCATTAAGCAGAGTATTTGTGAGCTTTGAGGTATTGGTAGCCTCGTGCTGCCCCTCTAGAGCCATTTTGCTATGTTGTCGATTTTTTGCCTTTGGTTGCGATTCCCAGTTTTACTGGTATGATATTTGTGAGTGTTTTGCAGTCATAGAGCTTAGAGCTCTGATACCATGTTAATTTTAAGAGAAATGCAAAGCTAAGGAGAAATGAATATTTTTATTATCTATTGAGATGCCTTTTTTACAGTTCCTATCTTCTATTTATATTTTTGGTCTCAATTTGACCGTTGGTGCCTATCTCTACTTTTTACACAGTGTACTGTTACACTTTTACATTTATACCCCTGACCTATAATAAATATTCTGAGGTCATTCTTCAACATATTTACGATGTAAATTCTTTTCCTTTTTAGCTTTTCATTTTTCACTTCGTCGATAAAAAATAAAATAAAATATATAATGTGGCTCTTGAATTTTCACTTTAATATATATATAATGTGTCCACTTCTTCTAATCCATTTCTTGTTTGCCGATTTCAAAACAACAACATCAAGGGAATTTAATAAATATCAAATTTTATATGTTGACATTGTCAAGCATGGATCATTATTGAAGAATTTGAAATGTATATGCATAAGCTATCGCGACCGACCATAAAATTAAGAAACCCAATATCTTATGAATTTAATTTATAATACTCATTTATCAACTTACACTATTTTTTTGGTAACATAAAATTACACCCTATATTTTCAAAATCCAAATAGTCGATGCAAACCGTTCAACATGATGGATATATTACAATGTTCTTTCAGATCAAATTTTACATTTTTTTATTTACTATTTATTAGGATGAGTACAAAAATTCAATGGTCTGAAAACAACAATTTTGTAAAATACTTAATAAATAGTAAAAAAATAATAAAAAAATATAAAATTTCATCATTAAGCACATTTTAATATATCCATTATGTTGAACGGTTTGGATCGACTGTTTGGAATTTGAAAACTTTGAAAACATAGGAGGTAATTCGATGTCACAAAAAAATGATGTAAGTAGAACCCTCCTCATTTTACCAAATAATAATTTTAGACAGAAATTTAAGTATATATCAGTTAATTCAAAAGGTGATTTCTTTTTTATTTCAAACTCTAAATCTACTTAGCTGCCACCTCTCTCGCCACATCTCTCCTCTTCGAGGTTTCACCTCCTACACAATGATATCATCCCTCTCTCTCGTCTCTACCTCCTTGAGTAAAAAGGAGAATGAAGGAGATAGGAGGGAGCCAAGCTGACCAGAGTTAACTGTATCCTTATCTCGACCGGAGCACAATGTTGAGTAGGTCCAGTCGTCAGAGTGTGGCGGCAGTCGAAAGAGCGGATCCAGTTGTGGAGCTAGATGGAGATTAAAGTATTAGAGTGATTATGAGTTTATATAAGTAGGTGAAAAAATATTAAAAAAAGTATAAGAAAGAACACAAACACAATCACTTACATGAAGCTTCCTTCCTCTCTTTGTTTTATTAATACTGAATTATAATTACCGAGTATTTTTGGATGATTGTTTTCTTGAACCGCAACCCTCTCTTATATCATTTTGATTACTAATCTATCCTACTTAAAAATCATATTTCCTAGTATATACATATGAGTAGAACTAGGGTGTTTCTAATAAGTTCATCAAGTCTATTTGTAAACTCAACTCTAAAATCTATCAGATTAACTTCAAATGATGATTCCGAACAGTTAAAACCCGTCTACCTTACGAGGGATGAATACTTGATATGATATGAATACTTGCACGCTGAGGTATAAATACTTGAACGACTAAGAACCCGAAAGTACTTCATCATGGATCTCATTTGAAAGGAAAAATTACGTAGAAGACGTTCGTGGTTTTAGATTTGCAAAATTTCATGAATCTCATCATGGATCTCATAGAAGACGTATAAATACTTGAAGAAATAGCAAGTCAATTGGATTCCATTTAAACACTTGTTGACAGTATACGGATTACAAGCACAGTGGATGATAGAGCAAGTTGGGGAAGAGAAGCTTCAGGGGTTTTTTCTGTAAAATCATCATATCAGGGGTTGAAGGATGAACCAAGAATCAAGTTGGCAGTACACAGTCTGGAAAATGAATGTACCTCCAAGAATGAAGGTTTTCCTATGGCTTACTTATCATGGCAAAAATTTGACTACTGATAATTTGGCAAAAAGGGATGGAATAGTGTTTGGTAAATGCCCGCCCGGACCCAACCTGCCCGTGCCCGTCCGTGCCCGTCCGTGCCCATGCCCGGACCGGACCGTGCCCCTGCCACGGGCATCCACGGGCACACGGGCACGGGCATTAAACGGGCCGGATTCGTTTTTTTGGAAAAATTCCCGTGAGAACCCGGACCGCCGTACCCGTAACCCGTGCCCGTGACGCCCGTGCCCGTGAGCCCGTGACAGATTTTTTTTTTCTTTTTTTTCTTTTTTTTCTAAAATTGAAAATTGAAATTGAAATTCCCCCCCATACCCGTCGGACTCCTACTAGCCATTTTTTTTTTCATTTTTTTTTAAATTCAAATTTTAATCCCTCCAAACAAAATTCTATAAATATACACCCATTCCTTACAAATTTTCACATCTCTCTCAATATTTTCATCTCTCATTCTCTCAATCTCAATCTCAATATTTTTATTAGGCAAATGCTTCCATGGACCTAAGGACCTATTTGTAAAATGAACATATTTTTATTTTCAAAGTTCAAACAGTCGATCCGAACCGTTCATCTTGTTCTCCATATTAATATGTGCTTGGATACCAAATTTCACATTTTTCTGAATTTTTTTACTATTTATTAAGATGGGTACAAAATTCAATGGTCTGAATTTGATATTTTTTGTACCATCTTAATAAACAGTAAAAAAATTCATAAAAATGTAAAATTTTATATTCAAGCACATATTAATATGGAGAACAAGATAAACGGTTCGGATCGACTGTTTGAACTTTGAAAATAAAAATATGTTCATTTTACAAATAGGTCCTTGGGTCCATGGAAGCATCACTCTTTTTATTATTCTTCAATTTTAATTTTATTGTTAAAAAAATATAGTTGTTTAACAAATACGGAAACGCAAACACGCAAACGGAATTACGAAGGTATTCTCGAAGATTTTCTCGCGAAATTAAAAAGGTAACATTAATTTTTGTTAGATTACATTTTGTTAGATTAAATTTTGCAAGATTAAATTTTGTTAGATTGAAATATTGAATGTTAGATTTATTTTTGTAGAGTAATTTAAAAATTAAATTTGATGTTAGATTTATTTTTGTAGAGAAATTTAGAATTTAAATTGAATGTTAGATTTATTGAATGTTAAGTAATTAGATTTGTTATATTTATTGAAATGTTAGATTTATTAAATTTGTTAAGTAATTAGATTTGTAAGATTTATTTTATGTTAGATTTGTTAGAGATTTTTAGTTTATGTTAAATTTGTTAGATGTGAAGTAATTAGATTTGTTTTGAATAGGTTAGATTTTATTTTTGAAATTTCGGATTTATTTTTAATAGGTTAATAAAAGATGTTAGATTTATTTTTTTGAATATGTGAAGTAATTAGATTTATTTTGAATAGGTTAGATTTTATTTTTGAAATTTCGGATTTATTTTTAATAGGTTAATAAAAGATGTTAGATTTATTTTTTTGAATATGTGAAGTAATTAGATTTGTTTTGAATAGGTTAGATTTTATTTTTGAAATTTCGGATTTATTTTTAATAGGTTAATAAAAGATGTTAGATTTATTTTTTTGAATATGTGAAGTAATTAGATTTATTTTGAATATGTTAGATTTTATTTTTGAAATTTCGAATTTATTTTTAATAGGTTAATAAAAGATGTTAGATTTATTTTTTTGAATATGTGAAGAAATTTGATTTGTTTTGAATAGGTTAGATTTTATTTTTGAAATTCGAATTTATTTTTAATAGGTTAATAAAAGATGTTAGATTTATTTTTTTGAATATGTGAAGTAATTAGATTTGTTTTGAATATGTTAGATTTTATTTTTGAAATTTCGGATTTATTTTTAATAGATTAATAAAACATGTTAGATTTATTTTTCTGAAGATGTGAAGTAATTAGATTTGTTTTGAATATGTTAGATTTTATTTTTAAAATTCGGATTTATTTTTAATAGGTTAATAAAAGATGTTAGATTTATTTTTTTGAATATATGAAGTAATTAGATTTGTTTTGAATAGGTCCGAAGCCCAGAATAAAAGAGGAGGGTAACTTTTATTTTTATTCTATTGTTTTAAAATAAGAGCTTAATTATTTTTAAAGTAATTGATTTAAGAAATTTTTAATTTATATTTTATTATAACAAAAATTATTGAGTTACAACCATGTCAAATGAATTTAAATTGGTATGAATTTGGATTTATAATTTATTGGTTTTCAAAGAAAAAAGAACAAAAAAAAAAAACAGAAAAAAAAAACCCGGCCCGGCCCGGCCTGCCCCCGGTGCCCGGATCGTCCTGCCCCCGAGCCCATGACGGGCACGGGCATTAAACGGGCAGGTCAGAATTTTTGAAAAAAATGTCCGTGATGCCCGGCCCGTTTTGCCCGTGTGCCCGTTTTGCCCGTGCCCGTAGCGGACCTTGCCCGTGCACGGGCAAGAGCCGGACCGCCTGGCCCGGACCGTTTACCAAACACTAGGATGGAACATGCCAAGTAGGTGTGTAATGTGCTGTAGAGCTGAAGAAAATATTTTGCATCTTTTTTCTGAATGCCCCTTCGCTTTACAGTTATATAGTAACCTGGAGGTCGCTTTTAATATACAAGCATATAATTGGAAGGAGCTATTTAAAGAGACTCCAACACAATTTTGGGTAGTAGATAGTAGACAGGATTTAAAAACAAGAGAGATTATCCTAATGGCAATGTTCATATGCTGGCGTGAAAGATGTTCAAGGATTTTTAAGAATGAGATGAAGAATCTACAACAGATTACAAGAGAAGTCAAGGAGCAGTGGTTATACCTTCATTAAGGAAGCAATCTTTTTTAATCTTTTTTATACAACTAGATTTTTTTTTTTTTTCAATTTTTACCTGCTGTGTAATATTGTTGTTTTTGTTTTTACTTTGGTACTCTGAACGCAATTTTTCTTCTTTGTTTTTTGTTTTGTTTTTCATATTCAACCAAGTTGAATATCTTTTTTGTAACTCAAGGTTTCCAATTGAAACCTTTTATCATTGAAACAAATAAGGACTTGATCCTTATTTTTCATCAAAAAAAAAAAATTTTTCTCACAGATCATCATAAATATTAACGAGATTAAACGAAAAAGAAACTCACTTCTAAAAACTTATAAATGATTGGTGTGTAAGAAAAGAAAGTTGATTTTTTTTTTTTTTAAATACTTGATGTTTTAGGTATAAATGCTTAATATATTTAGTAATACTTGTGGTATAAGTATCCATACATGTATGCGCTAGTTGTAAAATTTTTCAAATATAAGCAGTCCCGTTGTACTTTATGCATCAGTTAGGAAATATTTAGCAGACATAATAGAGGAGTCTGTCCCTTTATTTTATTATTAATTAATTATGTGAAAGGATATAATAATTAAGATAGATGATGGCAAAGGAAAAAAGTCAACGACAAGCAAGGAGAGCGCAAGAGAAAGAGAGAGCAATATGATTTAAGAGAACAATTGATATCATCTTGAAAAGCAAACTACTAATCAAATCTTAAACAATTAACTAGTTGGCAACAATTGTTTATGTTGTAATCAATTAATCAGTTATAACATGTTAACATGTCACTAGGTCATCTGGTTTCCTTAACTTTCGTCAGGTGAACAGTACTGGCGAAAGTTCTAGAGGCCTTATCAGCACTGGCCAGCGTTCAAATGTCCAGAACTCTAGTCAGATTAACAGTACTGGCCAAAGTTCTAGAGGCCATGTCAGTACTGGCCAGCGTTCAATTGCCCAGATGCTTTTGGCAGAAGATTTAGAAATAATGCAGGATCAAGAAAACATATACCAGAGGTGCGTTCTTCAAAGGGACTCAAGGTAATTACTACCCCCTTGATTTCAGCTTTGCTTATTTTATTTTTTTATTTTTGTTGGTTATTCCCCACCGCTCCTTGTGTATCATAGATATTAGGTGTCAATGAAAATCTTTTATTCGTTAATATCCTACTCGTATCGGATTTGGTAGGATAAAGAAGGGTAAGAAAATTTTCGTTAATTTAACATACAAGTACAAGAAATAAATTTTCTTAACTTAACGGATATGAATTTATCTCAATGTCATCATATCCGGACCAACAACCTATCCGTCATAAGCTCGGATCATTGTTTCTTTGGTCGAACTGTAATAGATTGTATATATATATATTAGATATTTATTAAATATAATAGATTGTATATATATTAGAAAACTTATTTGTATGTTATATTTTTTTGGATTAAATTATTTCAGCTATAAATTATTCAATAATTCTTCATTATCTTTTGTTATATGTTACTCTTAAATAATAAGGTGCGGACGAAAGTAATTTTATACATATATGTGGACGAAAATATTTGTATATCGGAAAATTTCAAGTTGGCTCGATAAGATATGGTGTCTACCAGCCATGTGGATCTTTGAGGCAATTTTGTGTGTATTCTCTTGCATCTAAGTTTGTGTACAAATATAATTCTCTCTTGGATTGAAATCTCCATCTTGAATTGAAATATCATCGATCTAAAAGAGAAAAACAAAATGAACAACAAAACTAATAACCCACAGAAATTAAATTTGAACAATAGTTGAACTTCATAGATGGAATAGGCTTGGTGAGCATATCGGCTGGATTGTCGGCAATATCAATCTTCTTTATCTCTACTATACCCTTCGATATAACTTACTGAACAATATGATACTTAACATCAATGTGCTTGCTTTTTTCGTGATACACATAATTCTTTGCCAAATGAATGCCACTTTGACTATCACAATAGTAGGACCACTATGTGTTGAAACTTTTCAAGTGAGCCCTTAAGCCATATTGCCTTCTTAACTCTTTTAGTAACCGCCATGTACTCACCTTCTGTGGTTGATAAGGTAATGATGGATTGAAAATTAGCCTTCCAACTAAAGGCACATCTACCCAAAGTGAATAACCAATTAAAGACCATCTCTTGTCAAGATCTCCCATAAAATATGAATCTACATCACCCGTTAGTCTTTCATCGTTTGTCCTGAATAACAAACATGTATTTGCAGTATCTTTCAAATAACGAAGTATCTACTTGACTGCCTCCTAATGCATCCTGTCGGGACATGACAAATAACCACTCACCACACTAACAGCGTGCGCTATGTCAGGCCTAGTGCACACCATCAAATACATAATGCTTCAACGATACTAGAATATGGGACACTCTTGACATATCTTACTTCTCCTTCTCAGTTTACAGACTTACTTGCTTCGATAACTTGAATTTGATTGTAAGAGGAGTAGATACAGGTTTTACATCCTTCATATTGAAACAAGGCAATGCATTCTTAACCAAATCCCGTTATGAAAGATACAATTTTCCATTTGACCTATTCCTTGTGATCTCCTAGTCAAGAATCCTCTTGGCAGCCTATAGAGATCCTTCATTTGAAATTCTGAGCTTAATTGTTATTCACCTTCTTAATCTCTTCTTTGTTCAAGGTCGCAACTAAACTGTCATCTATATAATGTAGATAAGTAGATATATGAAGCTCTTGTCCGGCAACATCTTGAAGTCAACACAACTATCAAATTTGAATCTACAAAATCCGATGCTCAACATGAAAGAATCAAATATCTTGTACCACTGTCTTTGTGACTACTTTAGGCCATACACATATTTCTTCAACAAGCATACATGATTCCCTTTACTCACAACCGTATAACTTTTTCGATTGTTGCATGCAAATTGTCTCATCAATGTCACAATGTAAGAAACTAATTTTCACATCTAACTAGTCTAACTCCAAATTCCCCACAGCAAACAAAGAAAACAACACTAGAATAAATGTGTGCTTTACCACGGGTAAGAAGACCTCATTCAAATCAACCCCTTCAACTTGACTATAGTCTTTAGCCACTAATCTTGCTTTATATCTATCCCCGGTAGTGTCATTCTTCTTCTTGAACACCCACTTACAACCCATAATTTTCTTCCCTTTAGGTGCTCAACAACCGTCCAAATTTGATTCTTATGAAGTGAGTTAATCTCCCCTTCCACAACTGCTATCCAATTTGCACCATCAATATGATTTCCCTTTCATAATATGAGGAATCACAAAACTCCATATTTTCAGAAACAACCAAACAATATATTAAGTCTAAATAACCATTCCTCATAGGTGGTTTGATTTCCCTCCTTGCTCGATCCCTTGCCAATGCATATGGTTGCTCATCTTGATTCTCATCATGAGGCTCACCAGATTCACCAACAAAATGAGGAACATGAACATGTATCGAGTGAGGTTGAGTCACACTAACCTGTGGGTTTAGAGTCTCCAACTCCTCTTCTTTTGAAGCTCTCTCGACCTCCCTAATTGGCTCAGGCATTTGCTTATTTTATCCACTTGACATCTCTTGAGATAAGGAACTTACCCTTTGAATATAGACACCACAAACGGTATCCCTTGATACCTAAAGCATATCTAAGAAAGATACACTTCATAGCCCTTGGCTTTAGCTTCCCCTCATTAACATGTGCATGTTCCGGGCATCCAAACACCTGCAAACCTGAGTAATATGCTGGCTTACCCGACCACACCTCATTAGGAACCTACAAACATTGTTAGTTGCTTCCACCAAAAACTCTTGGCCCAAATATGCATTAGAAAGCATACATCAGGCCTTCTCGAGTAGGGTTCTATTCATACAATCAACTACTCCATTTTGTTGTGAAGTAGCAACAACTGTAAGATGCCAAGCGATTCCTTCATCTCTTTAAAAAGTATCAAACTTCTCATTGCAAAATTCTAAACCATTGTCAGTTCTCAACTTCTTAATTTTCTTCCGGTTTGGTTCTCAGAAAATTTCTTCCATTGCTTAAATGTGACAAGCACTTGACTCTTTTCTTTCAAGAAAAACACCCAAACTGAAACAAGAAATCATTAATAAACAAGAACAAGTAACGAGAACTGTTATCTTTTGAGGGAACACAAGAAGGATCCCACAAATCTCAGTGAATGTAATCCAAAGTACATTTTGTGTTGTCGATGGATGTGCTAAAACTAAGCCTCTTTTGCTTCCCGAAGACGCGGTCCTCGCAAAACTTCATCTTGCCGATACTCAAACCACATAGAAGGCCTATTTTACTCAACACTGTCATGCCATGCTCAATCATGTCCCAACCTCATGATCCACAACATTGTAATATCAGAATCTAGAATATGAGATAGAGCTAGCAATGACAATTGATCTTGTGATTGTAGTACCTTCCAAGAAATAGAGAGTGCCCACTTTTTTTGCCTTCATCAAGGTGAGAGCCCCTTTTGGCACCTTAAGGACAGACCTTCATTTTGAAATTTATCAGCCAACATCCTCAAGTGAGCCCAAAGAAATCAAGTTCTTTGTGAAATCCGATATATGCCTCACACTTGTCAAAGTACGGGTAACCCAATCATGCATCTTGATCTTCACGATACTAACACCTACAAAAGGACTCCACCTTCATTAATCGGCTCATATGTGGTAAACCACTATCGATTTGGGGTCATGTGTTGAGAAGCACCCGTATCCATCACTCAATTCTTATTGATTTTTTCTTTACCATCCCCAAAAAAATAACAAATCACCAACATCTAAGTCGGCTACATTCTTCTCTCTTGAACTGGCACCTCTTTATACCTTATGTTTGTTTTTGAGTTTGTAATAGTCAGCAACAATGTGTTCCTTCTTATTGCAATTAATAGTTGCATGAGATGTTTTTATGCACTGTTTTGGATCAGCCTCTTCCTTGGTGATGTTTTTTCTTATTATTTCTCCATATCTCAATATACAAACCAACCACTTGGTTGCTTCTCTCAGAAGTGGTCAAGTTATTTTCAATTACAGACTTGACCAACAGATTGCTCTTCACATCCTCAAGGGTGAGTGAAACCCTACTATGAAGCATGGTCTCCTTGAATTTCTGATATGACTTAGGCAGCGAGTATAGCAAAACAATGGCCTCGTCTTCATCCTCCACCTTAATACCGATGCTCTCCATGTCATTGAGAATAGCGGTATACTCAGAAACATGAGTCTTAATGGTGGTGTTTTCTGCCATCCTCAAAAAGTGAAATCTCTATTTTAATCTTAATCGATTTATAACTGATTATTTCGTAAATATCTCCTCTAACTTCTTCCAAAGCATCAGTTGCCTTTGTTTCTGAGAGAATTTTTTGAAGTGTTGAATCACACAATTGAATAGTTGAGAGAGCCCTATCATTAATTGTACCTCTCACTCCTTATTCTTTTTATCTTCTTCTAAATCCTTAGACCAACCAGTTATGGCAACTTTAACACCCGAATTGGACAAAATTGTTTTCATCATAACTTGCCATAACGCGAAGCTGTACTTGTATCATCGAATTTCTCCATATCAAATTTTATAGATATAATTGAATTTGAACTCCTTATTCAATTTACTAGAGTATTACCAATTCTATAATTTGATACACATGAAATAAAAAATTCATAACATATTTACTACAAGAAATACAGACACTGTCGCAGTCCTCAATACTCCTCTGAAGTGGTCTTGGGAATAAGATTTGGTCCAAATGGCTTTGGACCGGACACTGTTCAAAGCCTCTAAAAATCGTACGATTAAAGTCCGAATAGTCGATCCGAACGCTCAACGTGATTTCCATATTAAAGTGTGCTCAGAGATCAAATTTTATAATTTTTCAAAATTGTTTACTATTGTTTTAGATACGTACAACATTACTGTTTCTGAACGGTTCAAAAACAGTGATTTTGTACTATCTAAAAAAATTTAAAAAATTTAAAAAATATATAAAATTTGGTCTCTGAGCACATTTTAATATAAAATCATGTTGAACGGTTCAGATCGACTGTTCTGACTTTAATCGTATGATTTTTAGAGGCTTCGGACAGTGTCTAGTCTAAAAGCATTTGGACTAAACCTTATCCCAAGAAAATGGTGTGGTCTACCTGCATGGTCGACAGGAACAAGCATGCAAGGCTCACGGAGCAAAATAGGAGAGAAATTTTTGGTTTTGGCGTTATATAGAAAATCCAAACCAAAAACAGAGTATCCACCAAAATATTTGGCGCTATCCACCAAAATAAATTTCACGCGGCTCACAAAAAAGGAATTGGATGTGGATCCGTGCTGGAAATCGCACAGAGTAGATAATAGGTTATTCCAAGTATGTTTGATTGGGTTGAGAATAGGCTATTTTTGGAATTAGATTATTCGGTGTTTGGTTAGATTAGAATATTCCTATGAGTTTTGAGATTTAATTATTCTAATAAGACAAAAAATAGTTATTCTTAATTTGACTATGCTAACTATTTTTGTTTTGCAATCAAACATACCTATATTGTTTTGACAAACCCTAATAGCACACTTGGTAGCTTCTGCCAAAATATATAAAAAATAAAATAAAATAAATAATAGATAGCAAGGAACAAACGACGTCAGGACCTTGTACCACCGATCGAAACAATATGGCTATAACATCGGCAAGACACTGTAATCTTTGAGACAATTTTCTGTGCATTCTCTTTCATCAAAGATTTTGTACAAATACATAAAAGATAAACTTACAAATATAACCTTAAGAAAATAGAAATAACAAATGATGAGATAAGAGACATTCACAACAAAATATATATACTACGTGTACCAAATTAGACTTTGATTTGTTTACTCATAATAAAGGTTCACTGAGGCACTGGAGGCATTGCATGTCAAGGTGTTACACATAAGGGTGAAAATAAATTTGGACCAACTTTCGACTAATGCAATTTATTCGGCATATCTCATCTTCAAAACAAAGCAAAACTCAAGAGGCCTTGACATTTCCCAGGAGGTAACAGTATATGTGGACGGCAACCCGACGCAGATGAAAGTATGCTTAGATCCAACAGATATGACGCCTCACGGTATTGGATTGCCAAAAGAGATGCGGGATGGATGGATGGAGGTGAACCTGGGGCAGTTTTTCCATGACCCTGATGGTGTAGGTCATGAGGTGGTGGTTTGCTTGCAAGAAACCAATGTCGATAATGAAAAGACCGGCCTCATTGTTGCGGCTATTGAAGTACGTGCTTTCTAATATCTGGCAATCTATTCATATGTATCGTGCTCTTAAAGTGTTTGTGTTACGTTGCTTTTATGTTCCCTTTATTTTGAAACAGTTTAATGTGTTATTGAGGTTTTCAAAATTTCAGAATTTATAATATTTGTCAGGCTTGCTAAATTGTATACCCATGATAAATTGTATTGTATATGCTGAATTTTTATTCAACAAGCTGGATGTTTCGTTTTAAAAAATAATAATAAAATAATAAGACTTAAGCTACTAACTTGTATTTTGTATTTATAACGAAAAAAGAGACAAAACAGTACTATGTCAAGTAGAAAAGCTTAATTCATGAATATTGAGCGTGAAAAATATCCTAACCGATGCCAATTTGTTTCGGAAAGAGACTACACTGTTGGGATTCACTATCGCCTTTTGCCAAGCCTCGGATACTACCTGATGAATTTCCGGATAATTAAGCTATAATTTTTCTAATGTGAACCATCTTTTCAGTCAATTAGTGTGAGGTTTTATTGTGAGAAGAGGAGCATGGTCTGAGGCAATAGCCGGAAGGTCAATCAGTTTGTATGAGGCTCCCACCGAATTCCAGTGATATGAAATTAGTGCCCTGTCTATTTTTGAAAAAGTCAAATTGGGTCGCTTATTGGACCATGTATATGTCCTTCCTTTTAGCAGGGCTCGATGAGATTTGTGTCAGCAATAAAGTTGTTTAATTCCATCATGATTCCCAAATTCCTGACATTTCCTATTTTATCTGAAATATCACGGATTAGATTAAAATCGCCTATAATTATCCAAGGCATGTCATTTCTGGTTCGAATAGTCTGTAGTTCTCTTAGAAAATCTCTATGCCTAAGCATCACATTAATTGAAATTTTAAAGCAAAGAAATCCATTAAGGTGAATCGCGAACTCCACGCGATAAGGATTCCACCCTTCGTTCCATCTGCATCCAAAGTGCCATAATGTTTGAATTTCGAAGGACACACTTGTCTCATTCGAAAGATTGAACATTCACTTCACTTTGTCTCTTGATATGTCAAAAGATCTGGATTTGCATCTTTTGCTATATCTTTAATAACATCACATTTTTGTGCATCTAAATTTAAAGTTCATAAGTTGATCATTCATTTGATACAGTACACAAAAGAGGCATTGTCATAGCAAATGCATAAAACAACATGCTTAACTTAGATACTAATATCGTGCCCGTGCTTTGCAACGGAAACATATTATAATATTGAACATTAAAATTGAATAAATAGATAAATAACAAATAACAATAAAAGAGATTCAACAAATGACCACTACACCTTTTGTGCATGTCAAAGCATACATTTTTTTTTTAATTATTTACTACACAAATGAAAAATATGTACTAAATATGAAGATGTATATAAATCAATAATTGTTTTATTTCTTCATTCAACAAATGGTGAAAAAAATATTCTAATTTATGCAATTGATGATGTCATAGGAAAGTGATATTCCTTATTATTCAAATATTTCAATTATTTCATATGAGACAGTGAAGGTTATCATCTGATAATCAAATTTCCTATTGTCACACATTCTTACACTTAAACCCTTTTATTTTCTTGTTTTACTATTTTATTGTGAAGAAAAGCTTATTGAATCAAGGGCAACTCATCTAGCAACCATCATATACTGAGATTGGTGCTAATGCAACACTGATCTCAAGTCAGTAAAGAAAATGAATCAAAACAGTAAAGAAATGCACTTTGTATACAAAAATATGGAGATATGGAGCATCTTTCTTGAAAATATTCAAAATTCCTTGGCTTGATACACCACTACAAAGATTAAATTATGCAAAAACTAATTATACGACCTGTAGTTTTCTAATTATCTGAATCAAAACTCTTTGTTAGTTTTTTTTTTTTTTTTTTTTGTTAAAAGTGGTATATAAAATCCACCAATTTCCTTGAAACCATTAGTTCATGAACTTTTTACTTGTTAAATAATTAATAATAAAACCTGATAGCAAAATCTGTCTGTTTGGTCTTAGGGAAAATAATGGAGAACTTTCCACTATTAGACTACCATTTGAGAATGGAGATATGGAGCATCTTCCTTTTGTAAAATTTGCTCAATTTCGCTCAAAAATATTCAAATCTTAAATTCGTAACTTGACACCTAATATCAAGAGCTGTGATTAATGAGTTATGAATTACATTAGAAGTAACATTTTTTCAGATATTCTATTAAATCATAAAACATAAAAAGTAATTAGAAAAACCATACCATAAAAAGTAAAAGTCATTACTCCTAGAAATTTTATTTTAACAATACAATCTCGAATAGAGTTTTTAACGGACACTTTAATATTGTTATTCTAATAATTAGCTGACAACTTTAAAAGTAAAAAAAAAAATTTGAAGTAAGAATAATTATTTGAGTACTCTTATTTCGGACCCTCAAAATCACCATACTCTATTTAGAGAAATTATGCACTATGGTTCCTACTAATTATTATTCTAAAAAGATATTACATGATCCCCACCAATTATTATCCTAGAATTCCTACAACGCTCTTCCTCTATGGTCCCCCCTTGCCCTATCCCTACACTCATCCCACATCAACCTTCAAAGATATAAATACTAAGAAGATAAGTTATTAACATTTGAAAAATAAGATATTAGGGGGCGTTTGGTTCAGGCTTTTAGTCGGTGATGCCTTGGCATTGCAATTCCCTGGAATTTGATTACCGTGTTTGGCAATATTAGGAAGGAAATAGAGATGGCAATCGGTGATTCCCTGTCATTCCGATAGCTTGATCTATAGTCATCGTGATAGCCAAAAAAAATGCAGAATTTTTCCATTCCCGCTGGACGGATATCACTCCAAGCGCGCGCGCGGTTTTTATTTTATTCGGTTGAAGCTCTTTCCATCTTCTTCTCCGATAATTTTTGGGAGAAGAAATTGGTCTCCGGCTCCGACGTTGTCTTCAACCTCCGTCTCTGATTTCTGATCTCCGATACAGGTTCTCTCTCTCTCTCTCTACACTACCTTTCACTATTCGTTCAGCAATTGAGTAAATTTAACACCGATTAGAGGTTTACTCTCTCTCCTCGCTTCCCTTCTCCAGCCCTTGTCCTCTCGCCTATTCCCATGCTTCTCTATCAAACCTTTGTCCTCTCATCACCTCTCTTTCCTGACCACACATCAAACACCTTGCAGTTGCAAGACATGACGGCCTCATACTCCCCCTTTCATTTTCTTTTCTCCTCAGTTGCTCTCTTCCTGTTCTGCGTCTCTCCCTCTTTATTGTCTCAAGTGAACGAACATCCCCCTTTCTTTCTCACTTCTGGTTATCTATTGCATTGAATTGAGAACTTCTTGTTCTATTGGCAGCATCAGAACCAAATTATTTGGGTATGCCTTATTTTCAAGTTGTCATAATAGAAAATTTTATATTAATTACTGAAAAGAATTTAACTATTTGTCAAAAATAGAAAGTAATTAACTAGAAACAATTCGAAAGAAGGTAGTCATAGTCGTAGTCATAGTCGTCGTAGTCGTAGTAGTCGTCGTAGTCGTAGTCGCAGTCGCAGTCACAGTCGTAGTCGTAGTAGTCGTCGTCGTCGTAGTCGTAGTCGTCATAGTAGTCGTTGTAGTAGTCGTCGTAGTAGTAGTTGTAGTAGTCGTAGTAGTAGTCGTAGTAGTAGTCGTAGTCGTAGTAGTAGTCATAATAGTAGTCGTAGTCGTAGTAGTCGTAGTCGTAGTAGTAGTCATAGTAGTAGTCGTAGTCGTAGCAGCAGCAGCGGTAGTGGGAGCGGTAGTGGTAGCGGTAGTGGTGGTCGTCGTGGTAGTGGTGGTGGTGGTGGTGGTGGTGGGAGCAGCAGCAGCAGCATGTAAATGTAAGATATTGGAGCATGATGCTTTTTTTAGATCATTAAAATAAAAAGGACGCCGAATCATAAAGGTCCAAGAAACAAAATAGTGGTCGTCAGCACAATTTGTTTTTTTTTTGTTATTAATTGAAATTGATCCTTCAAAGACAAATTATGCACAAGTCTCGCTGAAACATTGGTCACATATGATTCAATACTATTGATGAAAAGTAACTGAACCATGTTCGCCGCTATAGCTGTAAAATATCTGAGACTTAAAATATCGCACGCTCGGCTGAATTAACTGAGACGCATGATTTTTGGCAACAAAAGCGCCCCCCTCCTGTGCTATAAAAAGAGCAGCCAAGCACAATAGAAAACGAAGAAATTGAGGAGTCAAAACTATACTCAAATTTACAGAGAGAATATATACACAAAAAGAGAAATAGAAGCTAACAAAAAGGAATAGTGAGATTGAGAGATAACAGATACAAAAATTCTTTGGCCGAAGAAGAAAGGTCAAAGAAAACGAAAAAAAGATGATGGCGTTACATTATTCTTGAATTGAATATTTGATTTTTGATTGTCTTATCCGTCTTCTTTTCTTAAATTATATATACAAAGAAAATCACAACAAACACTCACTACTCCCGGACTCGAAGCACTCGGTGCGCGTAGGGAGCCGGTTGGGCAAAATCTATCACACAAACACTAGCTACTCTCGGACTCGAACCACTCGGTGCGTGTAGGGTGCCGATTGGGCAAAACCACACAAACACTCGCTACTATCGGACTCGAAGCACTCGGTGCGCGTAGGGTGCCGGTAGAGTGATTCAATGGGCTTGAACCACTCGGTGAAGTAGAGTGCCAACAAAAAAAAAGGATCCGAAGCACTCGGTGTGCGTAGGATGCCATATTCATGCTAATGATGAGTGCAAATGAGGTAGAAATGCTAATGAGAGACCAAAATGCTGCTGAAATAAAATGAGAGCCGATTGACATGACAAATACATGTAAACAAAAAAAATAGAAAATAAAAGCAACATATTATTAAAGTGATTGTTGGAGTCACAAAAAAAAGGTGTGTTTGTGTGCTTAACAACCTCTTTTGCGGTTGATCTTGTGCTTATGAACCTCATGTGCATTTGTTCTTGTGCTTAGGAACCTCATTTGCCCTTGTTTGTGTGCTTAACAACCTCAATTGGCGTTGTTCGTGTGCTTAACAACCACTTTTTCGCTTGATCTTGTGCTTATGAACAACATTTGCATTTCTTCTTGTCCTTAGGTTCTCATTTGCCCTTGTTTTTATGCTTAACAACCTCAATTGGCGTTGTTCGTGTGCTTAACAACCTCTTTTGCGCTTGATCTTGTGCTTATGAACTTTATTTTCATTTGTTCTTGTGCTTAGGAACCTTATTTTTCCTTGATTGTGTGCTTAACAACCTCAATTGGCGTTGCTCGTGTGCTTAACAACCTATTTTTGCCCTAATTTGGTACTTCTGAACCACATTTGCATTGGTTCTTGTGGTGTGGAACCTCATTTGCCCTTGCTTGTGTGCGTAACAACCTCAATTGGCGTTGTTTGTGTGCTTAACAACCTCTTTTGCCCTTGATTTTTTGCTTATGAACCACATTTGCATTTGCTCTTGTCCTTAGGAACCTCATTTGCCCTTGTTTGCGTGCTGAACAACCTCAATTAGCGTTGTTCGTCTCCTTAACAACCTCTTTTGCGTTTCATCTTGGGCTTATGCACCCCATTTGGATTTGTTTTTGTGCTTTGGAACCTCATTTGCCCAAGTTTGTGTGCCTAACAACCTCAATTGGTGTTGTTCGTGTGCTTAACAACCACTTTTGCCCTTGATTTTGTCCTTATGAACCACGTTTGCATTTGTTCTTGTGCTTTGGAACCTCATTTGCCCTTATTTGTGTGCTTAACAATCTCAATTGGCGTTGTTTGTGTGCTTAACAAACTCTTTTGCGCTTGATCTTGTGCTTATGAACCTCATGTGCATTTGTTGATGTGCTTAGGAACCTCATTTGCATTTGTTCATGTGCTTAGGAACCTCATTTGCCCTTATTTGTGTGCTTAACGACTTCAATTGGCGTTGTTCGTGTACTTACCAACCTCTTTTGTGCTTGATCTTGTGCTTATGAAACTCATTTGCATTAGTTCTTGTGCCTAGAAACCTCATATGCACTTGTTTGTGTGCTTAACAACCTCAATTGGTGTTGTTCGTGTGCTTAACAACCTCTTATACGCTTGATCTTGTACTTTTATATGCACCTCATTTGCATTTGTTCTTGTGCTTACGAACATCATTTGTGTTTGTTTGTGTCCTTAACAACCTCAATTGGCACTGTTCGTGTGCTTAACAACCATTTTTGCCCTTGATGTTGTACTTATGAACCCCATTTGTATTTGTTCTTGTGCTTTGGAACCTCATTTTCCCTTGTTTGTGTGTGCTTAAAAATCTCAGTTGGCATTGTTTGTGTGCTTAACAACCTCTTTTGCGGTTGATCTTGTGCTTAAGAACCTCATGTGCATTTGTTCTTGTGCTTATGAACCTTATTTGTCGTTGTTTGTGTGCTTAAGAACCTCAATTGTCTTTGTTCATGTGCTTAACAACATCTTTTGCGCTTGATCTTGTGCTGATGAACCTCATTTGCATTTGTTCCTGTCCTTAGGTTCTCATTTGCCCTTGTTTGGGTGCTTAACAACCTCAATTGGCATTATTCGTGTGCTTAACATTCTCTTTTGCGCTTGATCTTGTGCTTATGAATTTCATTTTCATTTCTTCTTGTGCTTAGGAACCTTATTTTCCCTTGATTGTGTGCTTAACAACCTCCTTTTGCCCTGATTTTGTGCTTATGAACCACATTTGCATTTGTTCTTGTGGTGTGGAATCCCATTTGCCCTTGTTTGTGTGCTTAACAACCTCAATTGGCGTTGTTCGTGTGCTGAACAACCTCTTTTGCATTTGATCATGTGCTTATGAAACCCATTTGCATTTGTTGTGCTTTGGAAACTCATTTGTCATAGTTTGTGTGCCTAACAACCTCAATTGGTATTGTTCGTGTGCTTAACAACCACTTTTGCCCTTGATTTTGTGCTTATGAACTACATTTGTATTTGTTCTTGTACTTTGGAACCTCATTTGCTCGTGGCAGGGGCACGGTCCGGTCCGGTCATGGGCACGGACGGGCACGGGCAAGTTGGGTCCGGGCGGGCATTCACCAAACACTATTCCATCCCCTTTTTGCCAAATTATCAGTAGGCAAAATTTTGCCATGATAAGTAAGCCATAGGAAAACCTTCATTCTTGGAGGTACATTCATTTTCCAGACTTTGTGTACTGCCAACTTGATTCTTGGTTCATCCTTCAACCCCTGATATGATGATTTTACAGAAAAAAACCCCTGAAGCTCCTCTTCCCCAACTTGCTCTATCATCCACTGTGCTTGTAATCCGTATACTGTCAACAAGTGTTTGAATGGAATCCAATTGACTTGCTATTTCTTCAAGTATTTATACGTCTTCTATGAGATCCATGATGAGATTCATGAAATTTTGCGAATCTAAAACCACGAACGTCTTCTACGTAATTTTCCCTTTCAAATGAGATCCATGATGAAATACTTTTGGGTTCTTAGTCGTTCAAGTATTTATACCTCGACATGCAAGTATTCATACCATATCAAGTATTCATCCCTCGTAAGGTAGACGGGTTTTAACTGTTCGGAATCATCATTTGAAGTCAATCTGATAGATTTTAGAGTTGAGTTTACAAATAGACTTGATGAACTTATTAGAAACACCCTAGTTCTACTCATATGTATATGCTAGGAAATATGATTTTTTAGTAGGATAGATTAGTAATCAAAATGATATAAGAGAGGGTTGCGGTTCAAGAAAACAATCATCCAAAAATACTCGGTAATTATAATTCAGCACTAATAAAACAAAGAGAGGTAGAGACGAGAGAGAGGGATGATATCATTGTGTAGGAGGTGAAACCTCGAAGAGGAGAGATGTGGCGAGAGAGGTGGCAGCTAAGTAGATTTAGAGTTTGAAATAAAAAAGAAATCACCTTTTGAATTAACTGATATATACTTAAATTTCTGTCTAAAATTATTATTTGGTAAAATGAGGAGGGTTCTACTTACATCATTTTTTTGTGACATCGAATTACCCCCTATGTTTTCAAAGTTTTCAAATTCCAAACAGTCGATCCAAACCGTTCAACATAATGGATATATTAAAATGTGCTTAATGATGAAATTTTATATTTTTTTATTATTTTTTTACTATTTATTAAGTATTTTACAAAATTGTTGTTTTCAGACCATTGAATTTTTGTACTCATCCTAATAAATAGTAAAAAAAAAAATGTAAAATTTGATCTGAAAGAACATTGTAATATATCCATCATGTTGAACGGTTTGCATCGACTATTTGGATTTTGAAAATATAGGGTGTAATTTTATGTTACCAAAAAAATAGTGTAAGTTGATAAATGAGTATTATAAATTAAATTCATAAGATATTGGGTTTCTTAATTTTATGGTCGGTCGCGATAGCTTATGCATATACATTTCAAATTCTTCAATAATGATCCATGCTTGACAATGTCAACATATAAAATTTGATATTTATTAAATTCCCTTGATGTTGTTGTTTTGAAATCGGCAAACAAGAAATGGATTAGAAGAAGTGGACACATTATATATATATTAAAGTGAAAATTCAAGAGCCACATTATATATTTTACTTTATTTTTTATCGACGAAGTGAAAAATGAAAAGCTAAAAAGGAAAAGAATTTACATCGTAAATATGTTGAAGAATGACCTCGAAATATTTATTATAGGTCGGGGTATAAATGTAAAAGTGTAACAATTACACTTTGTGTAAAAAGTAGAGATAGGCACCAACGGTCAAATTGAGACCAAAAATATAAATAGAAGATAGGAACTGTAAAAGAGGCATCTCAATAGATAATAAAAATATTCATTTCTCCTTAGCTTTGCATTTCTCTTAAAATTAACATGGTATCAGAGCTCTAAGCTCTATGACTGCAAAACACTCACAAATATCATACCAGTAAAACTGGGAATCGCAACCAAAGGCAAAAAATCGACAACATAGCAAAATGGCTCTAGAGGGGCAGCACGAGGCTACCAATACCTCAAAGCTCACAAATACTCTGCTTAATGGCAAAAACTATCTGTCATGGGCAAAGGCAGCATCTAGGGAACTTAGTGGTCAAGAGATGCTAGAATACATCACCGGAGAAAATAAAAAACCTGAGCCAACAAATCCTCAACTTCTAACAGAACCCGAAAAAAAGACAGAAAAAATGGAGAACAACCAATGACAAGATCATAACTTGGCTAATGAACTCTATGGAACCTTCAATTTCAGATTTGTTCCTATCTTTCGACACTGCCTTTGAACTATGGGAAGAAGTGAAAGCTATGTACGGGCAACAAAACAATTACTCACGCATATACCAACTCAAACAAGAGATCCAACAAGAAAAGCAAGGCATGAGAAAGCATATCGAGTACCTGTGATCTCTCAAAAAAAAGAAAGATGAGCTCCAATCATGAACACTTGGCAGGCCTCAATCCCAGTTACGAGGCAGTACGAGCTCAAATCATGAACACTATTCCTCTTCTATCATATACCCAAATTCAAAACATGATTCAACAGGAAGAGAGCGGGGAGAGAGACCATGGCCGGTCCACAAGCCTCAATCGACGAGGGACACTAGACCCTCGGACTTGCAAAGAACCAAACAATCCAATCCTTCAAATTTCGGCAAAAACTAGGGCTGCTAACGAGCCGAGTTAGCTCGGGTTATGAACAACTCAAACTCAACTCGGAAGATAGCGAGTTGAGTTGACTCAAGTTGAGAATAGTGAGCCGAGCTGGCTCGCTGACTCGAACTCAACTCGCGAGTAACACGAGTTGGCTCGTGACTCGTGAGTCAACTCGTTTAAAGTGTTGAAATGTTGAACACTTGAACCGATGATTGTTGTTATGTAATAATATGAGAAGTAAATATTGAATTAACAAATAATCCACAACGATTTAACAAACTAAAAAAATTTAACAAAAATTCCACAATAATTTAACAAAAAAATTAAACGAAATGAGTCCATAGAATTATAATTAATCAAACAAAACGAGTTCACGAGTTGAGCCCAACTTGAACTCAACTCATGAGTTAAACGAGTTACTCAACTCGAGTCAGACTAACTCGAGTTTTAAATGAACGAGTTGTTAGCGAGTTCGTTAACGAGCATTTTGTATATACATAGCCTTTTGCAAAAATAAAATAAATACATAGCCATTTGCAACATATATATATGCATAGCCTTTTGTACATGCAATTCCATGTGATCTAATACATAACATACACTCCTCAAGATCCAATACAAGGCGAAGAGGATAGTAACCAACTAAGGTGAAGATGACAGTAACCAACGAAAACCATACAAAACTGAAAAGAAAAATAAAAGAGAAATAAGCAATAATAATTACACATGACCTAAATAAGCAATAATAAGTAACAGAAAATTAGATAAAGAAAAATATATATATATATATATATTCATGGCTAACCTTAGCAAGATAGAGAGGAGAAAATAACAACTTCAAATATCTCAGATCTCAGATCTCAGTTGTGCTATGAGCTGAAATCAAAACGGCATTGGAGAGAAAATGTCTTCTTATATAACCAAAACCCTAAAACTACCTTTTTACACGGATTTTTCACTACAAATCTGTGTAGCACTCTAGCCTTTTCTTTTTTTTTCTTTTTTTTTATAGCTATCTTACACGGATTTTTAAATAAAAATCCGTGTAGGAAGGTTGTTGAACCGTTTTTATTTTTATTTTTATTATTTTTATTTTTTTTAGCTATCCTACACGGATTTTTATTTAAAAATCCGTGTAGCTCTCTAGCCTTTCTACACTGTTATTTAAACAATAATCCGTGTACAATAACCCCTTCCTACACGAATTTTTTAATAAAGATCCGTGTAGCTCTCTCACCATTCCTACACGGATATTTAATGAAATATCCGTGTATAAAAGCTTAATTTTCACACGGACACTAATTTTTAAGTTAATATTCGTGTAGGATTCCTAGAACACTGGAAAAATCTTATTTCATACACGTTTTTTTATAAAATTGAGAAAATCCGTGTATAAGGTATAGTGTAGGAAGACGATTTTTGTAGTAGTGATACTCTAATAATTTAAATTTATTAGATCGAATAATAATTGATAGTGGCGCCACTGACCATATGTTCAGTAACCAAATTTTTTTGGAAAATCTAAACATGACCAAAAATAACCAATTTGTGTTGGTAGCTAATGGTATGAAGGCTAAAATAAACAGTGTAGGTACTAACCTTTGTAACAAAAAAATTCGTAACGTGCTATATATAGAAACGTTTCCTATAAATCTACTTTCGGTACAAAAACTAACACAAGAATTAAATTGTGATATAATTTTTTCTTATAAAAATGTTGTATTTCAGGATTGAAAAACTGGGACGAAGATTGGTGAAGAAGTTCTTGAAAATGGGCATTATTTTTTAGAATAAAAAAACTATCTTTGTGCTTCCGCTAAGGCTATTAATTTTGATCTATGGCATAGAAGATTTGGGCATCCTTCCGACAAAATTTTAAGTCGCATTTTGGATTGTAAAAATTTTAATTGTATGAGTTGCGAAGTTTGTAAATTGGCAAAACAAACTAAACTTCATTTTCCTCACTCTACTAGTAAGAGTGAAACTAGGTTTGAATTAATTCACTCGGATGTATGGGGACCGGCCCTAATTGAATCATATAATTGATTTAAATATTTTGTTATTTTTATTGATGATTTTTCAAGAACCACGTGGTTATATTTGCTCAAATCCAAAGACGAAGTCTTTAGTAGCTTCAAAGAACTTTTGTGTCTTATAGAGAACCAATTTAATGCAAAATTAAAAATATTTATATCGGATAGTGGGACGGAATTTGTAAACAAAAATTTTACAGCCTTTTTCAAAGAAAAATGAATTATACATCAAACCACTTGTATAAACACGCCCGAACAAAATGGAGTATTGGAAAGGAAAAATAGATATTTGTTAGAAATGACACGTACCTTAATGTTTCAAAGTAACGTCCCAAATTTTTTTTGGTCGGATGCTATACTTTGTGCGACACACTTAATTAATAGATTACCAAGTTCTAGATTATAAAATCAAATTCCATTAGAAATTCTTTATCAACAAAAAATCACATTCGATCACTTCAAAATATTTGGTTGCACAAGCTTTGTACATATTAAGAAAAAAGATGAATTAGACTTTGTATCAACAAAAACAATTTTCTTAGGATATTCACCCTTCAAAAAAGGGTATAAATGTTATGATCCTATTAATAAAAAAACTATTTATCTCTAGAAATGTTATATTTTTTGAAAATGACCCATATTTCAAAAAAGGGGGAGAAATTCAAAATGAAAAAATACCTTGCAAAAATGAAATAATAAAATCTGTAATTCCTCACATTGAAAACCAAGATATTGTTCAAGATAATGTTCATGAGGATAATAATAATACAAGTGATCATGAAGAAGAACTAGATGAAAATAATAATGAAATAAATGAAACTGAATTAGGGGATAATTCAAGTCTTAGACGAACATCTAGAATATCACGACCGACAAGTAGACTTAGAGATTATATAACAACATATACGGTTCAATATCCTATACAAAATTTTGTTTCATATGAAAATATTTCGCCTTCATACCAAGCCTTCCTGACTTCTATAGAAAATGACATAGAACCAAAAAAATTATCAAGAGGCCATTCAAAATCCAAATTGGAACAAAGCAATGAAAGAAGAGCTAAAAGCTCTAGAAAAAAATAAAACATGGGTAATTGTTCCATTACTAAAAAACAAAAAATCGGTTGGTTGCAAATGGATTTACAAAATCAAATATAATTGTGATTGTTCCATAGAAAGGTATAAGGCCCGGTTAGTTGCCAAAGGGTATACCCAAACATACGGTATTAATTACCAAGAGTCCTTTGCTCCGGTAGCAAAGATGAATACCGTTAGAGTTTTGTTTTCGATTGCGGTTAACAATGGTTAGAACCTATATCAAATGGACGTTAAAAATGCTTTTTTTTCAAGGAACACTTGAAGAAGAGGTGTATATGACTTTACCACCCGGCCATAAAATGGAAAATATTTCTAACCTAGTTTGTAGGTTAAATAAATCAATCTACGGTTTGAAGCAAACTCCACGGGCATGGTATGGCAAACTTAGCTCCTATTTAATTTCTTGTAATTTTAAAATGAGTAATGCCGACCATTCTTTGTTTACTAGTTGTGATAGAATCAGCACCACTCTAATTCTAGTATATGTGGATGATATCATAATTACCGGAAATAATTTAGAACATATAAAAAAATTCAAAAAACAATTGAAAGAAAAATTTGACATAAAAGATCTAGGATATCTAAAATATTTTCTAGGAATAGAAGTGGCATTTTCAAATAAAGGATTATTCATTTCACAAAGAAAATACACACTTGACCTTCTAAAGGAAACATGTAAATTAGGATGCAAACCCGTATTGTAATACCCGATATTTATTATAATGTTTGTTTTGGATTTGTTTGCAATATTTGAAAATGTGAAGGTTTAAAATGCAAAATGGAAATCTTATTAAAAAAAGGAAAAGAAAATATTATGATAAATATTTCGATGCGATTGTTATTTGATTATGGATCCGATTGAAATTATGACTACGTCGCGTTGATTCTGAATAGTCGTTGCATCTCGAATAGGATTTCTGAACTGATCGCTATCAGGCGTAAAGAGACTAACGAGACAGAAAGTTTGGAACATATAGACTGCTAATGACTTCATCTGGTGCCCTACGATATCAGGTGCGAGGTTATTGGATTAGTCTGAGATTCATGACTAGGAATTAAATCGTAACTCACTATGCATTTTGAATATTTGAATTGACTGCATTGATTGAATTATTGCATCATATGCATAGCCCAATACAATTGAAACTGAATTACAAGTGAGTCTATTGACTATCATGTTGATATTGTTTATCGATTGACTGATTCTTATTGCAAATGATTGATTGATTGTTATTGCAAATGATTAATTGATTGTTATTACAAATGATTAATTGATTGTTATTGCAAATGATTGATTGAGACCACAGTGACTGAATTGATTGAATATTGAATACTGTAATCCTTGAACCTCCATATAGTGGAGAAAAATGATTAATATATCGTAAAGTCTAGCTAGCTACTAGACTTTACTCGAGAACCATTATGCACATATGGTGAATGGCCCCAACTGAACCCAGTACCGGTTGGGTATGGGATACTGAATAAAAATGAATTATGACTATAAGACTAATGAACTGTGATAACTGTCTTATCAATGATTTTCTTTCCGATAATGATAGTACTGTAATATTGATTTCGTATGGTTTCTGTTAACCGATTGCCAGGACAGTTAAAACTGTCTTATCATCAATTTTATTTCTGATACTGACGACATTGAGATATTGATTCTATATTGTTCCCATTACCAAATTGTCAGGATGGATATAACAGTATAAGCCCTAACACGATAGATACTTGTTATGGTATCTGTCAGTGTTACCAGACTAGAAATTGTAAAGGTAAGAAATCAAACGTTACCAGACTTTACGGTTTAAACTATTTAGACCCGAACCATTTATTCTGATAAGATCCTTAGAGTTCTGATTTATCTGTGTAATTGTTGTTGTTCGATTGGATATTGTTATTGAGCATTTGCATCCGTCATTTTAAAATGAACTGTTAAATTCTCGTGCGGTGATTTCATTCCGAATATGGACTTCCTTCAAATCCAATAATCTGAGTGGCAATCAGCACTGAGAAATAATTTATTATTTCTCACTCGTTTCCCCTTGTGGGTTACAGGTTTATTAGACGAAGATTGAGAAACGCTTTTGGGATTGTAATTGACAGCAGGGCCACATAAAGGTATGGGATTTGGGATATGATTAAAATAATGGATGCTATTGGCAATGCATAAAAAGATCCGTGCCTTGTGTTATGAAAATTGAAATGAAAATTGGACGCGGTAGGTCCGTCGCACCTCCGGATTGGGGGTGTGACAAAGTTGGTATCAGAGCATGGTTATGCAGTGCCAATAATCCATTAGCTATCGAGTGAACGTCAGTGAGATCGAATTGAATTATTCGTATTGTTTACGAACTCCTTTCTGGTCTATTAACGTTATATCTTATAAAAAAATAAATATAAATAAAAAAAATGATATGGAAAAAGAACCAATACTGAAAGTGAATTGTGGACTGTACGGATTTATATGAAAGTGAATTGTGGACTGTACCGATACTGAAAGTGAATCAAGAAAATAGGGACGTTTATATGAAAATATATTATAAACTAGATCGTATCATAAGGGTTCGTGTTCTTAATTGTAGATCGGAAGGAATCGATAGATTAGTGTATACATATGAAATAATTAATTGTCAAAGTATATTGAATATACAGGTACACTAGAATTGTTAAACTGAATATTGTATATATTGTGAGTAATTTTTCAAGAGTTAAAATTGAATTGTCAAAGTAATCACTTTGACGTCGACTTCTGATTTCCTGAATATATCTCAGATTTCTGTTTAGTTCCTTCTGCGATTGTATATCTTGTTTCTGGTTGTGGTATTCTTTCCATCTGACAAGAATCAAAGATAATGGGTCACAGAGTTTTATAGCAATCTATATTGTTATTTGATACTTTTGAAAAACTGATAAAATTGTACGTAATAAGATATTATATGGTATTGTTTAATATTAGATTTATTGACATCTAATTGTATGTGTAATATGATAGAACAAACTATATTCCTCTATTATAATTGTGATAAACTGTTATATGCAAACTGTTTATTTTTACTAAAGTACAGAGATTTTAACAAAACTGACTGGCCATCAGTTTTGATCACTGATTTGTAAAACGAAAGGTATATTATTTCTTCTTTGACTGATCACCAAAGAAGAAATTCATAACCTTGATATTATGTTATGAAGTAAAGGATTTGAAAATTTAGAGTAGCGCAGCGGAAGCGTGATGATTTCAACTAATGATTTTATTGTTTAAAAGAAACATGTTAATTTAAATTTCGAGGACAAAATTTTTTTTTAGTGGGGAAGAATTGTAATACCCGATATTTATTATAATGTTTGTTTTGGACTTGTTTGCAATCACTACTACAAAAAATACAGTTTGTACACGGACTTTAACTGGAGAGCTACACGGATTTGGAAACGTGTGCAATACTGGGGTGTAGGAAAGTCCAGTATTTATCCGTGTACGGTTATACTAATCCTACATGGATTTTTTACTAAATAGCCGTGTGGAAATACTCAGAGCTACACGGTTTTGTAATAAAAAAACCGTGTATGAAACTTCCTCCTACACGGTTTTTTATTAAAAATCCGTGTAGGAAGAGTATTCATACACCGATATTTAGTTAAAATCCGTGTAGCTCTCCTCAACAGAATATTAAATAAATAAACCGGGTTCAGTAACATTCCTACACGGATTTTTAAGTAAAAATCCGTGTAGAATTGTTTCCTACACGGATTTTTATTTAAAAATCCGTGTAGGAAGGTTTGCTGATTTGTTTTTTTTTTTTTTTTTTTTTTTTGTTAGCCGGCCTCCAGTTTTGCTAGTCAGTAATTATATATTTCAGATTGAATATACATAGTCTTTTGCAAAAAAAATGTCCAAAAGTCCAAAAGTCCATGAAGGAAGACTCGGATCGCGAAAAATCTATATCCGACGGTCGGATCGGGCTGGAAAGTAAGTTCCTTTAATTTGCAGTAGTCAACGAAAATTAAATACAAATGAAAAAAAAATTCTTCATTCTACTTATTCATATAAATTTTAAATTTGCATTAAATTCGGTAGGTGGACAGTTTCAATCCTACTTAATTCTTGTAAATATTCTCTTATTCACCCATATCCTAATACAAATGTACTCTTCTTGAGCGAGTACGGGACAGCCATCTATAAATTTCCTGTGTTGCTTCTGTGTGTACATCCTACATTTAATTTGATTTCATTCATATTGTATCAAGTTGTAAAAGTTATTGAGTTGTTTCTATGTTCCCTTTATTCACATTTCCGATGGGCATGCATATACCAGATGCGTTGAACTTAACGTGTGTAGCTAACAATCGAGTTAACACCCAAATTTGTAACTGTACCTTTTTTTTTTTTTTCCCAATAATTGTCAGTCTACCTCAATCGAGTTTTATATCATCATCATCATCATCATCATCATCATCATCACATTATTATTATTATTACTATTATTATTATTATTTATTACTGAAAACGTAGACGCGGGTTCAATGACATCAATATAATCAAGTTGGACGCGCGTGAAATACATCAAATTGGGTTGAAATTTTCTTGGTTTATTGACAAAACAAGCGAAGTCTTCGTGAAAATATAATTTATTAACCCATCAAATCACTAATCAGTAATGAATCATTTTGTATTTTGTAGTTTTGAATTAATTTTTCGGTGTGAAGCATTTGACTTCAGCTCCTCTAACTAACTTGTACAATTATTCATTGGATGATGATGATTGAAGACAGATCGATTGAAATGGTTGCCAACTTGCCGTGCTGCAAAAGCTTGTAGTACTTTGGTGTATAATTTTTGGATGTAATGCATGCAACGAACTGGTTGAATTTAAAAGTTTTATTTTGGTATTTTCCCAGGCGCCGTCCTATCTATAGAGATATTTTCCGAATATCTTAGTGATATCTTTTCTCTTAATTCAAATACTAGGGCTATGACAAATTTTTCTTATTGGGCAAAAAGCTACGCACACTATATAGATATATCATGAAAAACATCAATTTAAGTAAAAAAACACATTGAATCCTTTTGGAAGTATAAACCCCCTTTAGACCAATTAAGCCGACTAAACGATCCATAGACTGAACTAGTCCGTGCAACTTTTACAAATTAAGCATCCGTTATTTAATGCATTTAATATATTTTGTTTTTATAGCATAAAAAAATGAGCGCTAACGTTTTGTTACAAGTTAATTGACACTGAGAGATATTTGGAGATTAAGCAATAAGCCAATAACAGTCTCTTTACTGTAAGCTCTTTCTATCAATGGCTTCAGTATGGAGGAATTTCAAACAAGGAATACTTCACAATTTGGAAATCGAAATTACCCCTGAAAATTAAAATTTTTCTATGGCTTGTCAGAAAAAACAAAATACTGACAAAAGACAACTTATGTCAAAGAGGATGGAAGGGTGACAATACTTGCAGCTTTTGCTCTCTCCCTCAGAGTGTGGACCATCTGTTTGTTACATGTTCTTATGTTCGTTTAATTTGGCAATGGATTGCTGATTTTCATGGATTCTGTTTTACTTATCAAAGTTTAGAGGAGCTGTGGCTATTAGATGTAGCTATCCACTACTACAGAATATCATGATTGTACACGGATAAATCACCTAGAGCTACACGGATTTTCAATAGTGTAGGATGTTAGGGTGTAGGAAAGGGTCATCTTTTGCAAACGGATATTTATCCGTGTGCAATTATCATAAAACCGACATGGATAAACTATAATAGCCATGTACAAATCTAACTCGAGCTACTCGGATTTTTTACTTAATAAACCGTGTAGGAATATCCATTCCTATACGGATTTCTAAATAAAAAACCGTGAAGGAATCAACATTCCTACACGGTGTTTTCATTATAAATCCGTGTAGCTCCAGTAGGATTTGTACACGGCCGTTCTAGTTTATTCGTGTACAAATCCGACTGGAGCTAAACGGATTTTTAATTAACAAACCGTGTAGGTATATCCATTCCTATACATATTTCTAAATAAGAAAACCATGAAGGAATCAACATTCCTACACGGTTTTCTAATTAGAAATCCGTGTAGCTCCAGTTAGATTTGTACACGGCTATTCTGTTTTATCCGTGTACAAATTCAAAGGATTTTTATTAACAAACCGTGTAGGAATGTACGTTTATTTATTTAAAAATTTCTTCAGGAGACCTACACGGATTTTTAATTAAAAATCCGTGTAGGATTTTATTATTATTATTTTTTTAATTTTATTGGTTTTTGGCTAGCCTCCACTTTTGCTAGCCATTAAAATATGCAGCTTTTCTTAAAAAAAGAACCAGATTCCGAAAGTGTAATTAATAAATTGCACTAATTAATTTATACAAATCCATATTGTTCATTACAAAATTCTGCCTGAAAAAACCTTGCCCACATATCTCTAACTTCATCAATTTCCTCCTTGGAGTAAGAGTCCTTTGTCCATCGAAACTACAATTATAAATTGGTGATTAATTAGTAACTAGAAAATGTAGAAGGTGCAGAATCCTTACTGTCTAATAAGTTTGACGAGCTTTTTGGCCGTTTGTAGTGGTATTTTTTTTCCGGTCCTTGCAGAATCCATGCAATAGCACCTATTTGAGTAAGAGTCCTTTGTCCATCGAAACTACAATTATAAATTGGCCCACATATCTCTAACTTCATATTCTTTGTTTCTTCTTGGAAATTCAAGGTTGACACTATATAGGTATTTCATTTCTTTCTCAATATTGCTCTTTCTTAATCTAATTTAGACTTTTGACAGAATATGAAAGTCAACAAGTTAAAGCTTACTAAGAAAATTTAAAGGATTATTGGATTATTATATTTGAAGGAATATTGGTTTAACATATTGAATAAGACAAGCTAAAATTTTGAGGGAATTTAATTGAAAATTTGTTTAATAAGTATTCTAAAGGATTTGCTTAAGGTTTCCCGTATTGGTATGGTGTCATAACTCAACCGTGAACAGAGAGCCAGGGAGAGAAGATTTTGATCGCTGATTCACTGTTCTGAAGAGAGAAACACAGAGGTCTCTCATCTCTATGCGTGTGTTGGGTGCCTCTGCTCAATTTCCTTCCACCCAATTGATACCAATTGTTTTAGAAATTACAAGTAAATCTTTAAGTAATTTTGGTACCAATTAGTAATTTAGAAATTACAACCAATTTGGTAGGCAAAGACGCAATTTGGTAGGCGGGCGGAGGTGGGAAGAGAGTTATGGAGGCGATTCAAACCTAAATCCGTTCAGAAAAAAAAATATCCGAACCCAATTTCTGCCTACCACTGACTCAAATCCTGGCCACGCCGCTGCATACATGCGAGGAAAAACTTTGGCGAACTGTCAGCTCGGACATCAAGCTGTGCTGCACATTTCATATTCAGAACAATGCCAGACTCAAGATCAGTCTCACCACTTTCCTTGCAGAAGGCATTGGTTTCTAAATTTTGCCACTTCCAACAGGAAGTTACCAAAAAGAGCTGTTTTTCCCTTGATACATAGGTTCAACTTGACACTTCGGGGATGGGCAGAGACACACATGTCAATGGCTGGCAGGTTGGTTTTATTGAATGCAATAACTAACTCGTTGGTTAATATTGAAGCGGCCTTCTTCCTGTCGTTTCATTTTCTTTGGTATTACTATTTATCTTGAAACGTTTCATTTGCATTTCATTCTAGAACTATGTGTACAACTTAACGGGATACATTATATGAGAGTGTTTAGAATACCGGATTGGGCAATGCAAATTGTCAGCTGGTATGCACGCCAAAAAAAATTGGACTCGGATTGATGGATCTCAAGACTTTCAACCAAGCTCTGTTCTGCTATTGGGTCAAACCAGAACACAAATTGTTGAAACCAATTTTTACAGTACGTGTGGAGTGGAGGAAAACATTTTACCAGTTATTTAACGAGTCAATGGTGCACATACCAGGAAACGGTTCTTCAATACAGATTTGGCACCACGACTGGAGACATGGAATTTTAAGGTATGATAAATTGATATCTTTGCAAAAGGCTGTACAACCCGTACTGGCACAGCCAATTTACTCCCTTTTCAGGCCAGCAACCTCTGCTCTGGCTCAAGAACTGGTACAATTCAAGTGAATACTTTCACAGGCAGCAATACAAGCAGGTGTAGGGGGCAATACAGCATGGAAGTGGAATAAAACAGGAACATTTACTGTTAAAAGTGCTTACTAAGGAATGAAACATGGCCAAGGAATCAAGATGCATGTAGCAGAATTGTGAATGGTTATTGATTCTTAAAAGAATATTAACTGTAGATAATCTTGTAAGAAGGGTGTGGTGCATGATCAACATATGTGTGCTTTGCAGATCGAGCTCTGAAACAGTAAGCCACCTTTTTGATGAGTACCCTCTGGCGCCAACTTTGTAAGGCCTGGTAGTGGTAAGTTATAACATCCACAATCCATATCAGCAGACCACTGTACCGCCCAGAAATTGCTTTATGAAGTGCTACAGCCTACAAGAATTGAGGTCCCAAGCGCCAGTCACAAAAGAAACAACCTGAAAAAAAATTTAAGCTACACATCTCGAGCTATATTTCAAAAATTTACCTGTACGTTACAAACCAGTTGTAACCACTACAATTAATATAATGAATCAACTGCTTGACCCCTGTTTTTTTTTTTTTTCAAAAAAAAAAAAAATTTGTAAATAAGCTCAATGAGTGTTCAGTTTGAGAAAGAATGTAAAATTACAAAGTCACCAAATTTTGTAAAATCCTTGTCTCAAAAAACTTGGATGCATATCTCTCTATAAAACGAAATTACAACCATAAATGCTCTCCTAAGATTTGCGGGGCTTTTGTCACTTATTTTGTCTTGAATAACAAAGGTCTCCTTTATATTCACAGTCAAAAGTCAATACCAAGATTTTTCATACATGAATCATCTAAGTTTTTAATTAGTGTGACTTGTTGATCTCTTTCTTTCACTTGCTGATCTACCATGCATTGTCATGTTCTTACTCTTTGATGTGACAAGAGATAATCATATTCAAAACATTGCAACCCATATCTTAATAAGAGTTTTCATATCGATTTTAGGAGAGCATTCATGGTTGTTGTTTATGTTTTATGGAAAGAGAAATGCAACGGAACCCATATCTTCTTTTCTTTTTTCAAATCCTACTTGTAATAAACACAAAATGCAGCATTACTTTCATTTCTTATTAGTATACCTTTTAATTTCATTTCTTATTGGTATACTTTTTAATTTGATTTCTTCTTGGTACACATATTTTCGTTTCTTATTGGCATACATTATTGAATCAAACCAAACCCATATCTTAGGTTCTGAGAAAGAAACATAAGAGGTTATAGTCAAGAAATACAATTATACAAGCCTGGCAGGTGTTCAGATTTCTGAATCTTTTAAAACCTGAAGAACACATTAGAATGTTTCAAAATAAATTTAGGCAATTTGTACAGCTTGATATATACATTATGTATGGAATCAAATCTATTTTATCTTTGTCACGTGTTAGGCGGTTCAAATAGGACGCAATTCAATACCCACAACGATGAGCCCCATATTTTTGGTGCGATGAGTGGTTTCCTTGAAGCTTATATACCACCACCTCTTGATCATCGGGACCATCATTGCAGTAAAACTGTCCCAGCTCCAGCTCCACCCACTCAGCCGACCTCTTTACGGGCAATCCAATGCATTTATTACGTGGCCTGATGACTTTTGGTTTTATACATACAACCTTTTTCCACTCAAGGCCGCCCACAGAAACCAATGCCTGATGGAAAGTGTCAAGACCACATGTGTCTGGTGTTATTTGGAAGATAAGAAATGCAGCATAGTTCGTCTCAGGTGAAAATCTGACGAAGTTTATGCTCGCCTCTCTTTCCAAGTGCTCAACTCCCAACAGCACCACTACCTCCTTCAATCTAGCTTATTATTAGTAACCAAAATTATTGTTTATTTAATCAAGCCTCAAAATTAAAATGGTAGTAATTATGTACCTTGAATCAAAATGGCGACCCCACATCCAATGCTTGTCATCATTGGAATGAGCGATTTCTAAATCTCTTGCAATAAGCATAAGGCCTATATTCGATTCAAAACTCTGTTCCCCGCAAAACGATCAAAAATAGCAAAAGAAAATAACTGAACTGGTACTTGCTGAGAATTAAAGACTGGTGGTACTATTATCTTTCTTGTTATACATTTTTCTCTTTTTGTGTGCGTATGTGTTCATAACATCATGATATGATGGTAACCTCCAATTTGAAAGAAATCAAAATTCATACCCACAAACGATTGATTAGGAAGGACAATATTCGTGAAGATATTTCTCCAGCAAATGCAGAAATGAAGAGACCAGCCAGAGCCCCAGGAAGGGCGAAGATCCAACGGTATAGTTTCGACATGAAACTGGATATAATTTTCAAGTGCTAATTAACAGAAAGAAGAGTAGGAGATTTTTTTTTTTTTTTTTTTTTGGAATTTGGTAAAGAGAAGAAGACTCAGCATTCTGGTCTACCGATCGAACTAGGTCCAAGACTGAACCTGTCTAGAAGCAACTTGCTCTGTGTTATAATATATTTTTATCTTTTATTTTTATAATTAATAGTATTTAATTCAATATTACATCATCAAAAAAATTAAACTCATAATTATAAGCAGGAATGTAGCTCCCAACGAAAAACAGATACATATGAAAAGTTTTTCTTCATCCAACTAATTCTAAACAGGGGTGAATTCAGAAAATAAGAGAGGATGACACAAAATTTTCAAGATATGACATAAAATTTGTATAACTATTTTAAACATATGTACAAACAAATTTTTGTATTTTTTTAAATAACATGATAAAAGAAATATATTTAATATAAAAAATTACAATAATATGTTTGTAAATATGTTGAAAATAATTATACAAATAGGTCATGTCTTAAAATTTTCTCCCATCCTCTCTTATTTTCTGAGTTCACCCCTGTTTATAAGAATAAGTTGGATGAAGAGAACTTTTTCATATGGATCTGTTTTTCGTTGACATGTATTAACTGCACAAGTAATTTTGAATTGAAAAACTTTTTCTCCATCTAATTAGGATCGAACTTTTTTCCCTTTCTTATTTTCTTTTTCCATTCCTTCAATTTTCAGTGTGACCGAATTTTTTTTTTTTTTTTAGGCATAGGCCCGTTTCATTTACTAAAACATGTGACCGAAAAATAAATTAGAATATTATATGGTTCTTGAATTTTCAATTAAGACATTATTAATTTTCAATGGATATGTATATATCTTTCATGTTTTTGTGATGTGTTTGTTGTTAGTATAGAGCATAATGCCAAAGCTCATTTACTTCATCTTTTGTTCATTGTGATTTGTTGTAGATTATATAATATATATGCTGAGTGCTTTGTGGAGACTGCCTTTCAATATGGAAATCCTGCTTTTCTCCATCGTACGTGTTGTTCAAGGGTATGTATCATTTATTTTATAAACGTCTTCATTTGCAAAAAGTAGAGACAGGGATTATTTTAATTCCTCCCCATGCCCACTCACCATGTCATGCAGATAGTTATTATTTAGCTAAAGCTCAAGAGTCTCAGTGAATGTTATTTAAAACACAAATCTGGTAAATATTAAAGAAAATATATTACTAAAATAATAATAAAAATTATCAACATTAGTTGATGTGAACAATGCCAACACAATATATATAAATGAATTTCTTTCGATTTTTTTTATGTAAACAATATATAAACAGAATAAACAATGGTGAAAACCTTAGAGCTGTATTATATAAATTAATACAAAAAATATATAACCTTATCTTTCCTACATGAAAAATTACCCTATTTACAGCGACTTCGACCCTCCAAAGTCCGAAGTCCAAACCACATCTCTAATGTATAATTAAGGAGAATCAGGTCAATGTGACTCAAACCATTAATTGGTTAACGCGTCACTTCACCATTCTTTAAAATAAATTCAACCCTTTTTACCATTTAATTAACCCCAAAAAGTATCCCAATTTCAACAGTGAAACTGTAATGCTTTCTGGTCAAACTCGCCGGGCAATGGCCACTGCCTCATCCTCCTCATCTCCGGTCGAATCGACTTTTGAACTCAACACTCCACCGAGACAATCAAAGGTAAAATTTGCACAACCTTGCTTACCTTTGTTTGATCCTTCCCCATATGGGTTCTTAAATGATCCATCTGAATTACCTTGTCTGTTAGTTATCCATGCCGGTTCTTTATATGAGAAGCTTCTAGTAATAAAAGACGGCCACCTTTCCAAATGGCCAAATTGCACGCTCCTACCCATTCGGATGCTTCCTTCTCTGTAACCCTGCCTAGAGCTTGCCTCTCCTTGGAGACTCCTAGCTCGTTTCAGTTGTCCTGAGGCCATGATTTCTTTTCGGATATGATCAGGTAATCTAAGAGTGAACTTGTCAACACTCCCAATGTCTGGTATGACTGCTACAGGTGATGCTGTGTGAGACTGCCCGGTTGAGTGTGAACAAGCAAATTGTGGCTGTTGTCGTACCGATTTTGCACGCAGGGCTCGTTTCTGGTTTCCGATCCTCTCCAGCTCGACTGCCTCTTGTCTTCTCCTTGTCTGGTCTTCATGATCATCAACATCAATTACCACTACTGAATCAGATTGGTTTGATAGGTTCTGTCTCTCTTCAACATGTGTCAAAATCAAACTACTTGATTCAACTCCCCCTTCAGTCTGGTTTGACGGTTGGTTCGGATCAGGAGTTAGGACGCAGCGGCAAACAGGACATGTCACGTGAGAGGAGAGCCATTCATCGATACAATCAGTATGGAACACGTGGCTGCACTTGGGGAGGAGACGGATATTCTCATCGTCCTCAAACTCATACAAGCAAATGGCACACTCAAGCGACCCCCTTCCGATTTTGTGCTCCTTCACCTCGGAGTAAAGCATAATCAGAAAGGTCTCTAGAACAGCAGCATCAAGACCTTGATGCCACCTTGACCGCCCCATCGCGTTAGCAAAGGCTCCACGAGCGCCACTCCCACCATAATTTCTGATGAACACAGAGAAGAACCCTAGGACTAAGAACGCACCAATAAGAACTATTATCAGTATGGTATTTGAAGGATTAAAAGAATTATATCGGTAGACAAAATAACCGTTGTCATTTGTTGATGGGGGTGATGGCTGCACTTCTGCTGCTGGCGAAAGTACCACTAGAAGAAATACCAGCATCAAACCGAGAATGTTTCTCTCTCGCCCATCAGTTCGCCACATTTTATATTGCTTTATTTGATGATAGCTTAAGAAAGTGGGAAGATAAAAGAGATGGTGAGAAGAATTTAATTGAGGTTCTAAAAAGGAGGTTTTAGACTTTAGATGAAGGCCTCTAATAAAGGGAACTCAAAGCCATGAAGCTGAAGTATGGAGCCCGCCAAATCAAAGACTCTATAGTTGAATGCTCCTCATTAAAAATTTATTTATCGTATGCTTCTTTTGTTATGCTGCATTAGTTTGAATGAAAAAAAATTCCTATCTAATTAGGATAAAAAAAAAATTCCTTTCCAAGCTTTTTTGTTCTCAATTCCTTTGCAGTGATTATTTTTCAGTTAAACTGGACTCCGTCCAAGACTGAATATTTTTCTGAAGTGACTTGCTCTGTGTTTGAATACTTTTCTTTTTTTTCTTCTGAAATCAGATAATACAGGATTAGAACTGTCCAGCTGCCAATTTTTTTGCATTTCATAGTATTTAATTTAAAATTAAATTGTGACAAATTCAAAAGTCAAACTAATAAGCAAGGACGGAGCCGATAGGGCCCAGAGGGGAGGGAATTGTCTCCCTCCTAATTCAAAATTTATTTTATCATATTACTTTATTATTTTTAAAGCTTTTTATAAAAAATATATATAAAAAAATAAGTTAGTGTTCAAATTAATTATGTAATTATGTACTATTCTGAAAATTTTATGACATACTATTCTATATTCTGACTTTGCTCCTGTTAATAAGAATAAGTAGCTTTTGGTCTTGTTGCAAAATGCAACATCCTCCATCTGAAGTTCGTGGATTCGGACAATTTCTCTATGCTGTTCAAGGGTAAGTAACTAAGTACCCTTCCATATATAAACGTCTTCATTTGCAAATAGTAGATATCAGGTATTATTTCAAGTCCTCCCTATGCCCATTGAACACTACTGGTAGCTATTATATATTTAGATAAAGCTCAAGAGGCTCAGTGAGTGTTATTTAAAATACACATCTGGTAAATATTACAGAAAAATATTACTAAAATAATAAAAATATTTCAAAATTAAATTATTTACGTTTATTGATGTGAACAATGCCAACACAACATAAATAAATGTCTTTATTTTTTTTATATAAACAAGATATAAACAGAAAAAACAATGGTGAAAACCTTATAGCAGTATTATATAAATTAATACAAAAAATATATAGCCTTTTCTTTCCGACATGAAAAATCACCCTATTTACAGCGACTTCCCACCGAAGTCCAAACCACATCTCTAATTTATAATTAAGGAGAATCAGGTCAATGTGACTCAAACCATTAATTGGTTAACGCGTCACTTTACCATTCTTTAAATAAAACTCAACCCTTTTTACTATTTAACCCCAAAAAGTATCCAAGTTCAATAGTGAAACTGTAATACTTTCTGGTCATACTCGCCGGGCAATGGCCACTGCCTCGTCCTCCTCATCTCCGGTCGAATTAACTTTTGAACTCGAAACTCCAACGAGACAATCAAAGGTAAAATTCGCACAACCTTGCTTTTGCTTACCTTTGTTTGATCCTTCACCATCTGGCTTCTTAAATAATCCATCTGAATTACCTTGTCTGTTAGTTATCCATGCCGGTTCTTTATATGAGAAGCTTCTAGTAATAAAAGACGGCCACCTTTCCAAATTGCCAAATTGCACGCTCCTACCCATTCGGATGCTTCCTTCTCTGTAACCCTGCCTAGAGCTTTCCTCTCCTTGGAGACTCCTAGCTCGTTTCAGTTGTCCCGAGGCCATGATTTCTTTTCGGATATGATCAGGCAATCTAAGAGTGAACTTGTCAACACTCCTGATGTCTGGTCTGACTGCTACAGGTGATGCTGCATGAGAATGCCCAGTTGAGTGTGAACAAGGGAATTGCGGCTGTTGTCGTACCGATTTTGCACGCAGGGCCCGTTTCTGGCTTCCTATCCTCTCCAACTCAATTGCCTCTTGCCTTCTCCTCGTCTGGTCTTCATGCTCATCAACATCAATTACCACTACTGAATTAGATTGGTTTGATATGTTCTGTCTCTCTTCAACATGTGTCAAAATCAAACTACTTGATTCGATTCCCTCTTCAGTCTGGTTTGACAGTTGGTTCGGATCAGGAGTTAGGACGCAGCGGCAAACAGGACATGTCACGTGAGAGGAGAGCCATTCATCGATACAATCAGTATGGAACACGTGGCTGCACTTGGGGAGGAGACGGATATTCTCGTCGTCTTCAAACTCACACAAGCAAACGGCACACTCGAGCGACCCCTTTCCGATTTTGTGCTCCTTCACCTCGGAGTAAACCATAATTGGAAAGGTCTCTAGAAAAGCTGCATCAAGACCTCGTTGCTGCCTTGACCGTGCCATCGCATTAGCAAAGGCACCACGAACAGACGCGCCAGTGCCAGAGCCATTCCCACCATAATTTCTGATAAGCATAGAGAAGAACGCCATCAATAAGAACCCACCGATAAGAAATATTATCAGTATGGTAATTGAAGGATTAAAGGAATATCGGTTGCTAAAATAACCATTTTCGTTTGTTGATGGTGCTGATGGTTGTGCTTCTATTGCCGGCGATAGTATCACCAGAAGAAATACCAGCATCAAACTGGTCAAGTTTCTCTTTCGTCCATCAGTTTGCCACATTTTAAATTGCTTTATTTGATGATTGCTTGAGAAAGAACGAAGATATAAGAGATTGTGAGGAGAATTAAATTGAGGTCCTAAAAAGGAGGGTTGAGATGAAGACCTCTAAAAAAGAGAGCACGCCAAGTCAAAGTCTCTGTGGTTGAACATGTGAATTCATTAGAATGTGGATATTGAAATATGATTATAAATTTATAATCTGATAATTAATTAGTCCTAAGTTGAAATTTTTTTTTTGCTGTTAGGTTTCAGTCCTGATCCAAGTTGGGCATGTCGATCCGGTGTTTCTCACTATGCAAAGATTTTCCAAATGACAAAACGAATTATATTTTTAATATTGTATTGTTATATGAGTGAGACTATGGTACTAATACAGATAGGAACTTAATTTCTAAGTGCTAATTATAACGAAAAGAAGAGAGAGATATGCACAGACTGGAACTGTCAGAGGAAGTAGCGAGAAAGGAGATGCAGCAGAGAGTTCCAAAGAGCAAGACCCAGGATTCAGTTTAACCGGACTCTGTCTAAGACTGAATATTTTTTTTATGTGACTTGCTCTGGCGTTTGAATATTTCTTTTCTTTTTTTTTATTCTGAAATAAGATAATAGAGGATTAGAATTGTCCACCTGCCAATTTTTTTATATTTAATAGTATTTAATTATAAATTAAATTGTGACAAATTCAAAAGTCATCTTTATCAACCAGGACAGAGCCAATAAAGATCCAGAGGGGAGGTATTATTTTAGAATATACTTTTTTAGTCAACATTTTAGAAAAATGATAGAAATATGATTGTACTTATATTTATATAATAATGTATTATATATTATGAAAATTCTGTCACAAGCCTTGGTCTAATGGCAAAATGCAACATATTCGTGGATTTGAAACCAATATGAGAGGTCTTTTATAGATATTAAATAGAAGTTGGAAGGCTAGACCTTCATCTTTTTATCTACAAATAAATAGGATGATGATAAAATTTTCATTTGTATCTATTTTTCGTTGAAAGATACATAGGGGGATAGGGATCCCTTATCTAGTGGCCTTGTTTCAATTAATCCACGAATATTATTTCTTCCAGTAAATTTCACCACTATACAAATTTATTTAATGACCGAAGAGGACATAATTGAGGGAGAAGGCCGACGTGGAGGCGGAAGGGAGAGACGGAATTCAAATTACGAGAGCACATGTGTCTTGAAATTGTCGAGACCGCATGTGTCTGGCATTGTTTGGAAGATGAGAAGTGCAGCATAGTTCGTCTCAGGTTTTCCTCACCTTTATTTCCAAGTGCTCAACACCCAACAGCACTCCTACCTCCTTGAATCTAGCTTATTACTAGTAAACAAAAATTAAGGTTTAGTTAATTTGGTACACCATTGTATCCATTGTATGTGGATATACATCTAAAGATTAACAATCCCCATGTTGGACAAATATAGGTCCAATGGAGTAATTAACTCGAAACAATAATCAAGCCTTAATATTAAAATGATTGTAATTACCATGAATCAAAATTACAACCCCACACCTTGTGCTTGTCATTGTCTGACCGAATGAGCAATTTCTAAATCTCTTTCAATAAGCATAAGGCCTCTACTCGATTAAAACCTCTTTGTTACATGCAAATCGATCAAAACTAACAACAGAAAGTAATTGAACTGATGTTGAGAATTAAAGACTGGTGATGATATATACCTTACCTTATCAGTTTGGGTAACTTGGGGAAATATAATATTTCCAATTTTCCATCTTTTTTTTTTCTCTATTTTAGTGTATGTGTTCATAACTTCATATAATTGTAACCCCCATTTTGAAAAAAAATATTGCCCCCAAACGATTGATGAGGCACGACAATTAATATTCGTGAAGATATGTCTTAACCATTGCAACCAAATTCTTAACAACAGTTTTCATATCGACTTTAGGAGAGCATTCAAGGTTCCAATTTTTGTTTTATGGAAAAAGAGATGCAACCAAACCCCTATATTATTTTCAAAAAAAAAAAAAAAAAAAAGGAAAGCTCCTTGTTGAATCATACAAAATGCAGCATGACAATCAAAATGAATTCATATATAAGGTTCTGAGAAACACACATAAGAGGTTATAGGAAAGAAATACAATAATTGAAGACTGACAAGTGTTCTGAATTCTGAACTTTTAAAAACTAGAAGAGCACATCAAAATGTTTGAATATATAGGGAACATACACGCCATGTAGGAACTTTTGAAGCTACGATATGCACGGAGAATCAAATTAATTTCATGATTGCTAGATGTTATAGGCCGTTTAAATAGGACGTAGTTCAATACCCGCAATGATGAGCCCTTTCTTTGGGTTGTGGTCACTGGTTTCCTTGAGTCCTACCACCACCTCGCCAGTACCACCATCACAGTAAAACTGCCCCAGCTCTAGCTCCATCCATCCATCCGACCTCTTTACGGGAAAAGCATTGTTTTTATTCCGTGTATTCACCACTCTTGGTTTTACGCATACATCCTTCTTCCACTGGAGGTTGCCCACAGAAATGGATGCCTCCTGGAATGTTTCAAGACCTCTTGAGTTTTGCCTTGTTACAAAGATGAGATGTGCAGCATAGTTTGTGTCAGCCAAAAGTGCATTGAATTTTATTCTCGCATGTACGTCCAACCACCAGACTAGCAATAGCTCTGCTACCTCTGTGAACCTTATTATTAGAAAACAATAATCTCAGTCGTATTTGGCACACGACGTATATATTTCCGTAATAATTGCATTGCTATAAATGAATGAATTCAAACAAGGGCCTAAAATATATGTGGAAATATATATTTATCAAGATATTAATCTTGATACAGGTTAGATAAATACAGGTGTCTGGTGAGTAACTAGAAACAATAATCATGCCTCAAAAATTAAAATGCATGGTAGTAATTACCTTGACTGCGATTGAGGAATCCACTTCCAGTAGTTGTTATTATTGGAATGAGCTATTTTTAAATCTCTTGCAGTAAGTAGTTTGGATATCTTCTTGGAAGGGCCTCTGTCTGATTGTCCTTTGTTATATTGTCCTTTGCTCGATTCAGAAATTCCCTTGTTCGATTCAGAAGTACCCTGTTCCCCGCGAAACGATCAAAATGGAAAAAGATATAAAAATAAAATAATTGACTGGTAGTTATTGAGTAATTAAAGGCTGGACACGTCACGTGAGTCACACATGATTAGGACTATTAGATCTTAATCGAATGGTGAATCTTGAATGAACTAACTTAAATTACATAAAAGATAGTTAAATTTGATCAATCATGACCAACCACGTTTGAACACGACACGTGTAGTCATGACATGTGTGATGCGACTCCATCATGATCAATCACACTGCCAGGAGATGAAGGCTACACATCTGTTTAGTTGTTTCTATTTTTGGGTTTTCTATTTTGGGTAGAACGTGTAATAGGGTTATGGGGAGTTTTTTCTATTTCTTTAAGGTGCACATTCTTGCTAAGAATAGAAAATGTGGCTTGTAACTTCTATTTTTCAGGTTCACTTCTCCTATTTAAATAAAGGGTTGTATGTATTGTATTCAGTTAAGAGAATAATAAGAAAGGTTTCCTTTGTTAGAATATTCTCTCTCTCTCTCTCTCATTCTCTAGATCCCTAACAAAACTGGTATCAGAGCCAGGTTCGCTGCCGACAGTCAGTTCGGCGGTTCCAGGGTTCTTAGATCAGTCTGCTGCCGCTAGGGTTTCAGTTTGGCTTCCTCAATGGCATCCGCATCTTCTCAAATCGACTTGGCACCGCTGACCTCCACCACCAAGTTCCATCTGTTGCAAGTTAAGATGAAATCTCTCCTGACTTCTCTAGATCTCAAAGATGTTCTTCTTGGTGTCGACAAAATAACAGGCACAGAGGAAGAGAAAAAGAGGAAAGACTGCAAAGCCCTTGCACAGATCATGTTAAATCTCTCAAACAAAATTCTACAACAAGTTCACAAGGAGACAACCACCAAAAGTCTATGGGAGAAGTTGGAGTCTCTGCTCATGACAAAGACACCCGCAACACGGCTATATGCAAAGGCCCGCCTCTTCTCTCACAGGATGGAAGGTAAAGCTTTGAAAATTTATTTAGAGGAATTTCGTGAGATAGTTAATGACCTAGAAAACCTCGGTGTGAAAACGGATGATGAGGATTTAGCCATATTGTTGTTGTACCATCAACCAGCATCCTATACTCATTTCAGGGATACCCTTTTGTATGGTAAGCAGACCATAACTTTAGATGAGGTCATGACCAGCCTCCTATCAAAGGATATGATGGACTCATCTAAAATTAAGAATAGTGGAGAAGGATTGTATACAAGGGGTAGATCCACTGAGAGGGACAATTCTGGAAAAACACGGTATAGGTCGAAATCTCAACATAAAAATCTTATTTGCGACTATTGTAAGAAGAAAGATCACATTAAGAAGAATTGTTTTAAGTTGCAAAATAAGAATAAGGCCAAGGCAGGGGAAGGAAATTCATCAAATCATGATAGTGCGGATTATGTTTCTGATGATCTCGCATTAATGGTAGAAGGGAATGTTGATGGTGAGAGTTCAAATGCATTTTTGGTCGAAAATTTAAGGGATAAGAGGAGACAGGAGTGGACTCTTGATTCAGCATGTACCTTCCATATAACACCAAATAGAAGTTGGTTTAAAGAATATACTGCGGTAGAAAATGGGGTAGTATGTATGGGAAATGAAGCATCTTGTGCAATTAAAGGAATAGGTTCAATTCAAATTCGCACCAAAGAAGGCCCAGTTCTCACCCTAAATGATGTGAGATACATCCTTGAAATGAAAAGGAATCTAATCTCCTTAAGTGCTTTAGAAGATAAAGGCTTTCATTTTTCAGCAAGGAATGGTATTTTGAAAATTTCAAGAGGTCAATTAGTGGTGATGAAAGACATAAGGAAAGACAACCTCTACATACTGGAGGGTGAAACAATGGAGAGTAGTGCCTATGTTGTAGAGGCCAAAGATGACACAAAATTATGGCATTTGCGCTTAGGCCACATGGGTGATCGTGGTTTAAATGAATTATGTAAGCGTGGTCTACTTGGCAAATGCAATATTTTCAAAGTTGGTTTATGTGAGCATTGTCTGTTTGGAAAACAAAAGAGGGTATCATTCAACCGAACCGCTAAACATGTGACAAAAGGCATTTTGGACTACATATATGCCGATGTTTGGGGGCCTTCGCATCAAGCATCGCTTAATGGGGCCCGGTACTTTGTCACCTTCATCGACGATTTTTCAAGAAAGGTATGGATTTATTTTATGAAAAATAAATCAGATGCTTTTAGTAATTTTAAAGTTTGGAAGGCTATGATAGAAAAACAAACAGATCGTGTAGTAAAGAAATTAAGAACCGATAATGGGATGGAATTTTGTTCGGGGGAATTTAATCGGTTTTGTCAAGAGAATGGAATTGTTAGACATATGACAGTTCCATATACACCTCAACAAAATGGAGTTGCAGAAAGATTGAACCGTACACTTCTTGAGAAAGCAAGGTGTATGCTTTCAAATTGCGGTTTGGGAAAGAGATTTTGGGCAGAAGCGGTAAATACGGCGTCCCATATTGTGAACTGTTCTCCAACATGCTTCTCTTGACATGAAAACACCTGAAGAATTGTGGTCAGGAAAACCAACAGATTATGGTGACTTGAAGATTTTTGGATGCCATGCATATGCACATGTAAAAGAGGGTAAACTTGATCCACGTTCTGTGAAGTGTATTTTTCTTGGGTTCTCACCTGGTGTAAAAGGTTACAGACTCTGGAACCCTCAAACATCCAAAATACTTGTATCTAGAGATGTAGTTTTTGATGAAAATTCTGTTTTGAAAAATAAGCAAGACATTACAGAATCAAGCAATTCTCTATCGTTTGATGGTGATAAGATGGAGAAAACACAACAGACCCATCCCTCTAATGCATTACATGGTGCCACCATTCAATTTAGCATGATAACCCCTGGTGAGGTGACACAGCATGCAACCTCTACTAGCACGACTAACCAGCAGCAACCCATCGCTCCAGAAAACCACGTCAAACCTGGACCTGGTTCAGTGGAGTGCAAGAAAGAGGCCAAAAACAGTCCGTTGTGGCTCCAGAAGGTGTTCAAACACAAACAATTGCTGCTACTCGTTCAAGAAGAGAAATTAAGGCTCCAAAGAGGCTGATTGAAGAAACAAATTTTGTTGGCTTTGCATGTGCAATAGCAACCGAATTGGAGTCTAACGATCCCACATCATACTGTGAAGCATTGAGCAGCCCAGATTCTGACAAATGGGTGGAGGCAATGCAAGAGGAGATGCAGTCACTTCATCAAAATTCAACATGGCGTTTGACGAAATTGCCCCCCGGCAAAAGGGCAATTAAATGCAAGTGGATTTTCAAGAAAAAAGAAGGAATACCGGGGGTTGAAGACATGCGTTACAAGGCTCGATTGGTTGCAAAAGGGTACAGTCAAATTCCAGGTGTTGATTTCAATGATATCTTCTCCCCAGTAGTCAAGCATACTTCAATTAGATTGTTCCTCGGGTTGGTTGCTCGAGATGATTTGGAGTTGGAACAACTAGACGTTAAAACAACTTTTCTACATGGAGAGTTAGACGAGGAGATTTATATGGAGCAACTGGAAGGTAACCATGTTAAAGGAAAAGGTCATTTAGTTTGCAAATTGCAAAAGTCGCTTTATGGCCTTAAGCAATCATCACGTCAATGGTATAAGAAATTTGATAATTTTGTTTTACAAATTGGTTTCAAGAGGAGTGATTATGATCCTTGTGTTTACTGTAAGAGAAGTCATACCTCTTTTGCATATTTGTTACTATATGTTGATGACATGCTCTTAGCTGCCAAAAGTTTGGAGGAGATCAAGGAAATTAAGTTGCAGTTGGAGTCTGAATTTCATATGAAGGATCTTGGGGCAACAAGAAAGATTTTAGGCATGGAAATTTCAAGAGATAGAAGGAATTCAAAATTGTACCTATCTCAAGAGAACTATGTTCTTAAAATTCTGGACAGGTTTGGGATGGATAAAGCAAAACCAGTAAACACACCCATGACAGTACACTTTAAACTATCAAAACAAAAAGCACTTGTTTCTCAACAGGAGGTAGAAGAAATGGCAAAAATACCATATGCAAGCGCGGTGGGATCATTGATGTATGCAATGGTGTGCACCCGTCCAAATCTAGCACATGTCGTGAGTGTTGTGAGTCATTTTATGGCAAATCCAGCAAAGGAACACTGGCAAGCAGTGAAATGGATATTCAGTATCTCAAGGGCACACATTCAAGCCACCTCGAATTTTCAAGAGATACTACAAACCTGATAGGCTATGTAGATGCAGATTATGCAGGATGTTTGGATACTCGACGATCAATATCAGCATATGTGTTTACTTTTGGAGGATGTGCAGTAAGTTGGAGATCAAGGCTTCAAAAGTGTGTAGCATTATCTACTGCTGAAGCAGAATACATGGCCCTCTCGGATGCAATTAAGGAGGCAATTTGGCTTCGAAATATTCATGGCGAATTAACTCAAGGCATTCAGAAGTTAAGGATTATGTGCGATAGCCAAAGCGCAATATACCTCACTAAAGATAGTATGCTTCATGAGCGTACTAAGCACATAGATGTGAGATATTACAAGTTGCGTGAAGTTTTGGCAGAAGGTGACATCATTGTCGAGAAAGTCAGCACAGATGACAATGCAGCAGACATGTTGACAAAAGTCCTTACTTTAACTAAATTCAAACACTGTTTGGATTTGGTTAACTTGGTGTAGCAAGGAGAAAGGTCAACAAAATTAAGGGCAAGGGAAACATGGAGTCAGGATTCATGAATGAAGTCGAGGTAGAGATTTGTGATGCGACTCCATCATGATCAATCACACGGCCAGGAGATGAAGGCTACACATCTGTTTAGTTGTTTCTATTTTTGGGTTTTCTATTTTGGGTAGAACATGTAATAGGGTTATGGGGAGTTTTTCTATTTCTTTAAGGTGCACATTTTTGCTAAGAATAGAAAACGTGGCCTGTAACTTCTATTTTTCAGGTTCACTTCTCATATTTAAATAAAGGGCTGTATGTATTGTATTCAGTTAAGAGAATAATAAGAAAGGTTTTCTTTGCCAGAATATTCTCTCTCTCTCTCTCTCATTCTCTAGATTCCTAACAACATGACTCACTTGCCATGACCGTCCAGCCACGACACAACACGGCACGTAAAAATCTGATTTAGCCACAACATAGCACGTGAACACATGTGGTCACAACGTACCTCAGTAACGACGTGACTCACGTGCCGTGATCGTCCAACCACAGCACAACACGGCACGTTAAAATCAAATTTGGTCCCAACACGGCACATGAACACGTGCGGTCACAACGTACCTTGGTAATGACGTAACTCATGCCCCGTGACTGTTCCTCCGAATTTGATCACGGCATAACACGTCATGTAAAAATCTGACTTAATCACGACATAGCACATGATCCATGTCAAGACGTGACTAACCAAGTTATGCAAAAATCTAATTTGATCACAGCATGACACTTATCTACATCCCTAGTGGTCCTTTACCTGATAGATTACTTGGAGCACTACAATCTTTCTTTCATATTATTTTTTTGGTATGTGTTCATAACTTCATGTAATAATAACTGCCATGCATTTTAAAGGGAAATTTGTACCTGAAATGTATCGATGACATGGGACGTGATCCGTGAAGTTATATCATCAGCAAGTTTAGAAATGAAGTAAGCAACCAGAACAGCGGGAAGGCCGAAAATCCAACGGAAAATGTTCCACATGGATCTCGATAATTTGTAAGTGCTAACAGAAAGACGAGAAGGAGATATATACGAATAGATTGGAACTAAATTTATAAATGCTAACAGAAAGAAGAGAAGGAGATATGTATAGATATAGAAACTTGGTACAGAGAATAAGACTTAGGATTTAGGTCAACCGAACTCGGTCCAGGACTGAACCTGTCTTGAAGCAACTAAATGCTCTGCGTTTCAATATATGGTTTTTTTTCTCTTTGAAATAAGAGAATAGTTGATTAAAACTGTTCAACTGCAATTTCTTTTTTATAATTAATAGTATTTAATTCAAAATTAAATTGTCAGAAATTCAAGAAAATATGAGGGATGGAACCAGTAGGAGCTTGGAAACTGTCCACGCGTGACTCATTTTAAAAAATATATATATATATATGCTTCTTTTGTCATGTTCTTTAAAAATAATTACAAAAAGAAATATTTTTGTGTTTAAAATAATTATACAAATATGCCTATCCTGAAAATTCTGTCCCATTCAATTGTATTTTCTCACTTTTCTGATTATAAAAAGTATGTAGGATGAAGAAAAACTTTCAATATATATGTAGAGAGAGGGGGGTGTCCGATGCCCATCGGACTAGAACAGTGTTCGATGGGTGTCCGATACCGTCCAATCTACTTCAAGATCTGTGCACACGTATATTAAAGCAAACAGCACGAATATTAAAGTGATGCGCACAGGTCTTGAAGTAAATCGGATGGTATCGGACACCCATCGAACAGACTCTGGTCCGATGGGCATCGGACACCCTCCTCTCCCATATGTATCTGTTTTTGATTGACAGCTGCACAGAAAACAAAGTAAAAAATCGTATTATTTGAATTGAAAAACTTTTTCCCTATGTAATTGGGATCCATTTTTTTTTCCTTAGCTTTTTTTTTTAAGATAAAAGGTAAATTGTGCCTTTTAAATTTTTACAATTTTTTTCTACGACTTCTCAACCCTCTTTCTAACAACTCTTAACTGTCTCCCCAACCTTATATACTTCTATCATCTTTGAACATCTTTATTTTAAAATTAATTAAATTAATAATTGAAAGTCCAATGTAGAATTAATAATTAACAATCAACAAATAATAATTCATAATTTTATTAATGTTAGAATTACAAAGTGATTTATTTTAAGGACAGCTTGCTAATTATGAAATTCCATATATCGAAAAATTGAAAAAGAAAATTGCAAACATTGAATTATAAATTAGAATAGCAAGTCCAAAAATAAAATGCTCCAATATTTTACACAAGCATTACAAAGATAATTGGATAAACTGGAAATCTCAGTCATTGAAGCATTACCAAAATTATATATGGTGTCACAAATTAAATTTGGGAGACACTTTAAATTAATATTATGAGACTAGGATGATATTTCTAAAAATTTGTAACTTTAAATTAAGATTGTCGAAATTTGCAATACAATTCGAGTCCGAGTTCGATGTGTTATTCCAACCCCGATTTTCGAGATATAGTTTGGTTTAGTTTAGATTGGGTTTGTTTTAATTTGATTTGAATGTGTCTGATTTTTATTGGTTTAATCCGGTTCATTTTAATTTATTACCTCCTAATTAGGCGGTTTGTGAATTTCATTTCCAATCCTTAAAGTGCATTGTAAGGGTTTTCAGACATTTTGAATATTTATATAACTTCCAGGAAATTTATGAAGTTCACAGATATTTTATATGATTTTTCTAGTTTCTTACATGATTCATATGAATTTTGTGAATCTGCAAGTATGTTGTATGAACTTTAAGTATTGAGATAATAAATATGAATTTTTTTAGTCTTTGCACATTTTCTGTGGAATTTTTTAATATTCAGATAATTTTTAAGAATTTTCTGTCTCTGGATGTTTTCTGTGAATTTCTAGACACTAAGATAATGTATATGAATTTTCTGAATTTTCTGGACATTTCCGGAAATTAATTTAAATCTCTGAAATTTCAAGAATATTTTGTGATTTTGAGAACCTGCAGGGACTTGTGTACAAATTCCTGGGACTTAGATCAGATTCAGGATTCTTTTAGGGTAGATTTAGCAACTTTTCAAGCTCGAGAAACTCGTTCTAAAATTTTAAAATACACATTTTACTCTTTATTAAAAGCATATATATAAAGTCTATCGGACTCAAATTAAATCTAAAGGGTTCCTCTACTGTCTGATCCGTATACATCGCCTTAAAATTTGTGCGCATCGCTTCAATATTCATGCTGTAACATGCACGTATATTAAAACAATTCCGATTAGCGCGTATCGCATTAAGATCTATGCATTCGTTTCAATATGCTGATCTTGCTTGCACAAATCTAAAAGCAATTCAGACAGTAGAGGAACTGTTCATATTCAAATTTGAGTCCGATAAGATTTATATGCTTTTAATAAAGAATAAAATGGGTATTTTATAAATTTAGAATGAGTTTTAATATAAAAGACAATAAAACGGATAAATTTGTTATTTTTTTTAAGTTTAGAGGGGGAAATACGAAATTTTGAAGTTTTTGAAGGGTACACATGACATTCCTCCTTCATTTATTAAATTTTCTAGATGCCAACTTTATTGGTATAGTTGTTATTAGCACATGTTCAAATAACTAAAAAAAAAATTTGAAAAACTAAAACCAAATAACTTAAAAAATAGAGAAAAGGCTTCTATACTCAGCGTTTTGTACTCGGTTTGTACCCACACCGTTCCGGTCTCCACTTCCAACTACTTTTAATAATCGTTCCGAACTGTCTTATTTAAAAACTTTCCTAATCTATCTCTCACATTCTATTATCTTCTCAATTTTTCCATCGCTGATCTTAATTCGCCCAAAATTTCTCCGCTGACGCTAATTCTCCGCTTAATTTTTATTTCTCTCCGTTTTTTTTTTGTCCTTTCTGTATTTTGAGTATGACTCCGAATTCTAAATCGAAACTTTTGCTTTGAATACAATTTCTATTTTTTTGTCTCTTTTGCTTTGGCATTTTTGATGCAAATTTTCAATTTAAAATTACTTAGGTGAAATTATATCTTTGCCACTTTACGTAGTGAGAACCATTATTGATATTCAGTGTTCGAATCTGATCTGAGCCAAGAGATGAGAGAAAAACGATCTGAAAAAGATAGGAGAAGACGATCTAGAGAAGATAGAGAGAGGTTGTCTGAAGAAGATAGAAGGATACTATTGGTGCAGATTGTCAGTTTTTAAAGATTTGATAGATCCAGAAGCTGCAGTTAGTAGCGAGGTATGAATTTAAGTTCTAAATAATTAAATTACTTAGACCTTGATTTGACTTGACTTAAACCTTGATTTGCGTAAATAAATTGCTTCTTGATTTAACTATTTGTTTGATTTCGTTGATTAGGCTTCAACTTTTGGATTTCTCTATAAATGCTTTGATATCTTGCATGATCTATCCGCAGTTTATTCTATTTAGATCGTTCTTTTACATCTATTTGATTCATTTTATTTAGATCTATTTAGATCGTTACATGTTATATGACTTAAATTGATAATTTTGGCAATGATTTACATGATTAGGACTGGAAGTTGATTAATTCTTTCTCTTCATCTACTTGATTTATCAGATCTGATGTGACACTTCATTTTAGATGATAAGTTTTTTCAATATATTCTATCTAGTGCTTACAAGGTGTGTGATGAATTGTCTGAGTAATAATTCGCAAGGTTTTCGTTCTATATCGCTACTGATTTGTTGCTTCTGGCGGATCCTAATCTGATCTGGTAATACTTTCAATTCAGATTGAAGATCAGTACTGAGATCTAAATTCTGTGAGTTATTTACTTATTTAATTTTGCAGGATATAGTATTGGTTTTAGATTTGTTACGGTATTGTTTTGTATTTGTTACAGTTTTATTTTACTTTTGTTACAGTATTGGATTTAATTTTGTTGTAGTATTGGGTTTAGATTTATTACAGTATTGGTTTGCATTTGTTACAATTTTGTTTTATTTTTGTTAGAGTATTGGTATGTTACAGTTTTGGGTTTATATTTGTTTTAGTATTGATTTATATTTGTTATAGTATTTGTTTGTATTTGTTACAGTTTTGTTTTACCATTGTTACAGTATTGGTTTTAGATTTGTTGTAGTATTGATTTACATTTGTTATAGTATTAGTTTGCATTTGTTATAGTTTTGTTTTACCTTTGTTACAGTATTGGTTTCCATTTGTTACAGTATTGAGTTTAGATTTGTTATAGTATTGGGTTTAAATTTGTTACAATATTGGTTTGCATTTGTTACAGTTTTATTTTACCTTTGTTACAGTATTGGATTTAAATTTGTTGTAGTGTTAATTTATATTTGTTACAGTATTGATTTCCATTTGTTATAGTTTTATTTTACATTTGTGACAGTTTTGTTTTACCTTTGTTACTGTTTTATTTTATTTTGTATTGCAGGAAGATGTATCAAAAGAGCGTCTTATTCTAGCGATGAAACTTCTTATTCATCCAAACAATGAACATCAAATATCTATAGTCTAAGGATTTTGTTTCAAAATTTGTATTTGTTATTTGCTGGAAAATGTTTTTTATTTGGAGAATGTTGTTTGCTGAAGAACATCAAATATCTAATGTTGTTTGCTGGAGAATGTTTCTTGGATAAAATATTATTTTTCTAGTTAGTTTATCACTATGAATATGGTTGTAGTTTGGACAAATTAATGTTTGTTTATAATATTTGTTATAATTTTTATGTCTTATAGTTTTGATCGTTATTGTTACAGTTTTCATATTTCATTGTTACAGTATTCATTTTATATATATTTTGTCATTATTTTTGCAGTTTATGTAGATATTTTTTACCATATTCAATTTCTATAATTTGAAACTATAATTTTTAAAGATTACTTAAAAAAAATTAAAAAAATAAGAAGTTAAAAAAAATACGAAAACAATATTAATATTGAAAACTTCTAGAACGATAAAAAAAACTTTGAAAAAAAATTAAAAACTTCTAGAAGGGAGAAAGTACACAAGTTGATAGTTTTTAAAGTACAATAAGTACAGTTAACTATCATTAACTGTCAAAGTACAACAAATTTGAAAGTAGAAGTACAAAGAGGTTGGAAGTTGCAAGTTGTTATTTTTTAAAAAATTGATCGCATCTTTTACAGTATTCGATATTGTTTGTTACAGTATTATATGTTATTGTTATAGTATTTTTGCTAGTCAAATAACAGTTGGTTTGGGTAAAAAGTGGATACAAATTCTTGGGTACAATTAGACGGATCCTAAAAAATAATAGTCTATTTATAAAGTCTGCAGTCTATGTGTTTTATTTTAGGATGCCAATTTCTCCAAATTGACAACTTGTCTGTAGTTCTCTTTGGTTAGCTGATGTATCTCTTTTGTTTTTGCCATATTGATGTAGGACTTGTAATTAGTGTCGTACTTTGTAAGCAAACTATTGTTTCATAATGAAATAAGTGGAAATACCCACTTTTTCAAAAATAAAAAATAAAAGATGAAATTCTGAATTGAATATTCTCCATTAAATAGTCTGTTTTTTATTTTATGTATTTTTGTATATTTTTTTATCTGTAGAAATTGAAATTTATTCATGTACATGTCATATGTAGATGTCCTGATTTTTCTAATTTTTTTTTTAACTTTCTTAAATACAAACCGCACGAATCTTTGAAATCACGAATCCACACTGTTGAAAATAGATACGCTTCAATACAGAAAATAGAGACATTGGTTTGAAAAAATAAAATAAAAACTAACAAATGTTTTTTTATTGTGTTTGGGCTTATTGAACTTGGATGGTCTTACCTAAAGGCCTTGTTTCAATTAATTAAAATTATTTGTTCCAAATAATTTCACTACTGTACAATTTTATGATAACAGAACAGGAAATTGACTCATTGGCCAGGTTTAGTGTCTAACCATGCTAAGTCTTTACTCTTTACTAAAAAAAATTGTATAACTATAAACAACCCCATAAGAATAGAGGAAATTTCATGTATACCCCTCTAAAATTTTAAATCATGATTAGCCCCTCTAAAGTTCTTAACACATTTATCTTTTGAAATTTAAAAACTCACAAATTTATCTAATTTATTAACTTTTCTATTAAAAGTCCGTTTAAATTAATAAATTATCCATTTTACCTTTGTCTAAAAAATAAAGTACCCAATTTATTTGTCTAAATATAATATTATAAATTTTAGACAAAAAATAAAGTACCCAATTTATCTGTCTAAATATGATATTATGGATTTTAGAGGAGGGAATAGTAAATTCGAGTCTTAATAGAAACCTCAGAAGCTTCCTACAAACCGACTCCATATCCACTGAGGTAACATAATATTTCATTTTATATCCTGATCCGATTAGAATCCGTAACCTTCAATACTCGTGTGGATTCTGATCGGACGGTCTTTGGAAAAACATAAATATTATGTTACCTTAGGTGATATGAACTTGTATAAACCCCTCGCCTTGGGTAAATATTTTAACAGTTTTGGCTTCATGCAGCGTCAGGACTATAGAATCAAAACAACACTGCATATGGTTAGCGCGCTGCATGAAGCCAAAACAACTCTGCTAAATCTTTACCCCTCGCCTTCGCTCACTCTCTTTACTTTGTTTTCTTTACCAAACAAAACATAAACAAATCAAAAGCGAAAAGAAAGCAACTTTTCTTCTTCTCTTTTTCTCATGGAAGAATTATCGACTGCTACTCCATCAGAAGCTCCTCCAATGGCGAAATTGAAGGTCGCTGGCGCATGGTCGGGGGTGCTGGAGCTTGCGCTGGACACGTGGACGGTCCAGATGCTCCGGGCAGAGGTAGCACGCCGTTCCAACGGCTGCGATCCGACTCGGATCAACCTCATCTCTGGAGGGAAGGTGTTGAAGGATGGGGATTCTACGCTCCTGCAATTAGGGCTGAAGAACAATGGCAAGGTGCTTGCTACTCTCATGGCGGATTCTGGTAAAACCAAGGAGATAGAAGAAGAGGCGATGAAGGCGAAAGATGAAGAAGAACATGCCAAGAAACTCACTAGAATTTGGTAATTTTTTATTATTAATAGATTTTCTAAGTAGTAAATACAAGCAATTACTGTACTTGTTTTTCAGTGAGGGTTTACATAGATTTTATGATTCTGGTAAAACCAAGGACATAGATATTATGATTCTGGTAAAACCAAGGACATAGATTTTATGATTCTGGTAAAATCAAGGAGATAGATTTTATGATTCTGGTAAATCCAAGGACATAGGTTTTATCATTCTGGTAAAATCAAGGACATAGATTTTATGATTTTTCAACTTAATTATGCATTTGAGGGTTTTTGTAGTAAATTATACCAACATTTGTTATTATCTGACTGAATTGCTCATTACTTGTGAAACAGTAAAACCTAATTGGCATGGTTCATCTGATACTATTGCAATCCTTGATAAGTACTAGGGAAATTATCTATCTGTTGAATTGCTGATTAAAAATGTTTATAAAAAATTATCAGGGAGGCTGCTAAATCAATGTCAAAGAGGCATTCTGACGGGTCCTTTCCTTTGGATGATTATAACATTGAACTTGAAGATCAAAATGGCAAGAAGGTCATGTTTGCTGAATCCGATAGAAGGTAAATTTCTCTTAAAAGGGATATAATTGCTGGCAATTAATGTCAAAAGAAGGTAAATTACTAAAGCAAACAACTTAAATTGTAAATTTAAAAGATGTTTTGAATAGTTTCTGTTAAAATCAAATAAACAGTTGTTAACAATTACATCCAGGTGTGTTCCATAGTTTACTAAAGAAGTGTGCAATGCCCCAACAAAATTAGAATTATACAACCCTTTAAAATATGGGTATTTTTGGCATTTTCATTTTTTCTGGGAGGAGGTTATTAGTTTACGTCAAGTCTGAATGTGAAATTCTCTGAAAACTAACAGCACTTGTAGATATTATTGATCATTCATTTGGAAAATCTATGGAGCGGATAACTGTCTCTCTTTGTAGTAATATGTAAAATTGTAAATAGACGATCTAATAATTCATTGAATATTTACTATTTATAGAGCACTTATGATGGGCTTGATGCTCCATGAAAATGCTAAAGGTCTTATTAGGAAGAACAATTACAAGGATGCTTTGGACGTGCTAACTATGGCAGAGGTTTGATTTTATTTAATTTATGCTTTTATAAAAAAAAATAGCACCTTTTTTAGGAATGTCTAAATGAACTTCTCATTTGTTTCTCCTTTTTTTAATTTTTTTCAGGAGGCTTTCTCTCTATGTGATGAGAAGGTTCTAAAGGTAATTTGAACCCAAATGTAAATGAAGTATTAAATCCAGCACCTTAAAAAAGAAGTATTTTTTGTAAACCACTCTGTATCTCTTTATTTAACAAAATTTTAAACTATCCTATGTTTCTACTTGTTCATTAAAAGGTCACATGTATAATCAAACTGGAAACAGTATTTCCTAAAATAAAAGAAAAAAAAGAAATGAAAAGAATTTGAGATATCTCATTCATTTTTAAACTATCCTATTTTTCTACTTGACCATTTTATTCTTGTACTTAGTTGATAGACAACGTGCCGATACTCCAACTAGACATGGTGTGGTGCTACTTCATGCTACGAGATATCTCATGCTTAACTGTTGCTGGGACCCGCCTTCAGAGGGCTCGAAAGGGATTCGAGAGCTCTCATGGCAAAGATTCTGCTCGGTTTCGTGCTCTCCAAGCTGGCCGCCAAGCCGATCTTGCCTTGTGAGTACCTTTCCATATCTCTGTTTTTAAAGTTCAAATATTCGATCTGAACTGTTCAATGTGAACTTCATATGGAAATGTACTTGCAAACCAGATTATATTTTTTTTTGTTTTACTATTGTTTTAGATATGTAGAAAATCAATTGATTTCAAAATTCTGGACCATCCAGAAACAATGATCTTCTACCTATCTAAAAAAATAGTAAAAATTTCTCAAAAATGCAAAATTTGGTCTACAAGTATATTTTTCAGATTGACTGTTTGAACTTTAAAATTAGAGATATGGATCCATAGCACGGGTCGATTCATAATATGCATATTACTATAACCTCACTCTTCTTTTGCCGAAATTGTAGCATTTTTTGAATTGTGACCATTCCATGGTTTACAACTCTGTTTACCTACTCATATTTGAACTAGTAATCACCAAATACATACTCAGTTTTGATAAAGATTGATGTGTTATTGCCTTATTTTAATGTTTAAACCAAAAGTTGAGCTCTCAAGTAGTTAAGTTGCCTCAACTAAGCTGCTAATTAATCAAAAATAAAAAAAAATCCATTAATAGAAAACCATGGCCCATAGTGATTTTGCATAGTTTTTTTTTGTTTTGATTTGTGATAGTTTATTATTAAACAGATACCTGAGACTAGAACTGCTGGAAGGTGTAGTTTCTTATCACAATGGCAATTTCGAAAAGGCTCAACAGTCTATCAGTTCTGCCCAAATTAAATTTAACCAGGTAGTTACATTGTCAGAATAGAACCTTTTTAAGTTTGGACTTCTATGTTGCCAGTTCATACTGGTATATATTGAGTTGTACCAGTGCTTTATTTTTTGTGGTATTTGACCATATATCTTTTAATAAAATTGAGGTTAACATAGCAGAAGAGAGCAGTGTAAGGACTGTAAAAGGTGAAACATACAGAAAAGTTGTCACAATGTAAAGAGATGGGCTAATGTACATCGCGAATTAAAGCCCCTGTTTTAATTCACACCCATATTTTACAATTCAAGGTCCAAATAACCAATTCATTTATTTACATTTTTGGCAAACTTTTTACTATCTTTTTAGATAGGTACAAAATCGATGTTTTTTTATGGTCCAGATGTTTCTGAATAACAGTGATTTTGTACCTTTCTATAAAATAGTGAAAAGTTCCCAAAAAAATGTAAAATTTGGTCACCCAAACATATTTTAATATGGAGTTCATGTTGAACGGTTCAGATCGACATTTTGGACTTTGTAATCAGAAAAAAATAATTCGAATTAAAATGGGCACTCTAATTCGCAATGCACATTAGCCCATCTCCAATGTAAAATGCTGTTAACTGTATGTAAAGTTACACTAGTAAGAAAGGATATGTTCAAGCATAAAACAGCTAGCTTTCTGATATGTTTGCAACATTTTTTATAGCTGAAAACTTAAAATTATATTTTGTGTTTCGATGTATCAGCTTCAAGTGCCGGATGAAGCATTGGTTCTGCTAATGGGAATGGGGTACAAAGAGCGCTCAGCTAAGAGGGCACTAAGGTTGACCGGTCAAGATGTGCCAGCAGCTGTTGACCTCTTAGTGGAGGAGGGGGAGAGAAAGACTCGTCGGGTTGAGGAGAACCTCAAAAGGCGTGATGAAATCATGTAAGCATTCATTTCATTTTTTTAGTTGGAGTCATAAACTAAAAAAAGGTGTGATCAAATAATGAAATTTTTAATCAAAGGAAAGGATCATGATTTATGTTTTATGATTTATAGGGAACAAAAGGGATATGGCAAGACTCCAAATAACAAAGCGGTAGATATGGAAAAGCTGAAGGAGCTAGCTTCTATTGGGTAAATTTCTTAGCTGTTATTTACTTTTGCACAACCAGGCATAATTGACTTCGATTATCTACTTGGGAATCAATTTAAACTTTTGTTTTACTTATCTATTAACCTTTTCCAATACCAGATTTGAGAGATATCTTGCCGCTGAAGCACTTCGGATTAATGAAAATGATATAGAGATGGCTTTAGATGTTCTGACAGATCCTGAGAAAAACTCTGGATTGCAGGTTCTCATCTCTCTCTCTCTCTCTCTCTCTCTCTCTCTCTCTCTACATTTATTTCATGACAGGTAACACTTATTGTATTTTGAACCAGTCTTCATAAATATCTCATATTTACTATTAAAACACAACTGTTAATCAAAACTAACCTTTAGCTTTTTTTCTTACGAGTATTAATCTTGTGGTAAAAAATGAACTAAATCCAATTTAAGCTGATGTAGATATTACAATTATTCATGATTATAAATCAAATAATGAGGCATTGTGATTGAGTTTAGATAAAAAGATGTTAGGGACAAATTAGTCAGTTTGCCTTTTAAAAAAGATGGAACTTTGAATTTATTCACAACTGCAGTAAATTTTGAAATATGACATGAATATTATACTTGCAAATTTGTTTGTATTTTAGAGCAATATGGAATCAAGAAGGAAAAGAAGAAACACTCAGACAACACCTGTAACCCAACTCACAGCAGCAACAACTGATGCTGTCACACCAGAACCTGTCACATCAGCTGTCAGCAATCTAGAACAAGGTGGGCCATCCAGTGGCCCCACAGCTCCTGACATCCCAGAACAACAGCCAGAAGCAGAGGTGCTTTTCCCTGGAGGTGGAGAGGAGAGAGATGCTGAAATGGAGGATGAACTAGCAAATGAACTGACAGGTGACCCCTTGGCTGATTATGATATTGACGTAACTAAAGAAGGAGAGGCGCTTTCGGAGTATATTGCCTTGTTAAATTCTGTTATGGGACAGCCTTTATAACTTCTGACAACTGGGGTATGTTAGTTGAATGGTATGCTTAAATGTTTCTTTTTGTATTTTTTTTCCGTTTGGTATAGTCGAGAAAAAGGAAAGAAGAAAGAGATGGTGATTAAGATAATTAAGTTTGCTATTTGAAAAGACAGTGCTTTCGCTGCCTATTTGAACTGTAAAAATTTGACGTTGTATCCCTGTTTGTTATTCGAACTGAACAATCCAAAACTGGGATCTTGAAAAGAGCTTGAATAACATAAATGCCATGAAAATTTCGAGAAATCTCAAGCATAATTTGTAGTTCTTTTGTATTGTATGAAAACATGCTCTTATAATTCTTCGAGTGAATGCGGATTTTTAAAACCTATGACAGTTGATTTGAAACTACAGAGGGTTTAAATTGTGTTTTAGAAGAATTTTATTGGACAGCAACTGTCTCAGATTTTTAAACGGATGTGCTGCGGATCAATCTCAACCCAATTTGATGATTTATTAGGTATTTATTTAAAAAATCATCAAAAGAAAAACCATTCAAAATATCCAACAATTTGAAAGAATGAGGACTCGATCGTTGGATGAGTCCTCTTGACTCTTTTTAAGTCCGACTGAAAATTTTAAACCCTATCCCTCTTCTTCTGAATCAAACATTTAAAAAATAAAAAACTTAAAATTACAACATAATTTATATCCCTCTTCTTCTGAATCAAACATTTAAAAAATAAAAAACTTAAAATTACAACATAATTTATATTGCTTTGTTCGGTTTAATACTGGTTAAACCAGGCCAAACAAATATTTTGAATTCATTTTTTAGAATTTTAAAACATTAACAAACAAAAAATATTATTTTTTATGATTAATATCCTATTTCAGTTAAATTCTTATTTAGTTCTTATTCTATTTCAGTTTGGTCTAATTTGATTTTTGAATACCAAATAAAACTTTTGTTTGTCTATTTTAATACAGTTTAGACCGAACCATAAACCCCCCTAACCACAACTCCCCCTCCTGAACCAGTATCCTCCCATGTACCTGACTGAGAACAATTAGCAACGAACGGCTCAAATTAATCCCGACCAAGACACTCAATCCGACACCAATGAAAACTATAGGGGGTCTGTTTTGAGATTAAAAAAATTGTCCAAATTTAATAATTGCACCTCATGTACTTGGGAGGGAAAATTCCACGTTATAGAGTTTTCAGTGCTGTGACTCGCTGCAAGGAAATCCAGCATCCAATGATTAACTTTATACAGTTTGTGATATTTACAACATTGGAAAAGGCCTTAAGCTCTGCTTGGGCCACATAAATTTCTACGAACTTGGTCTCCAAAGGGCCCATAAAAGATAACCTGGGAAACAAAAGCACCATCAAATCAAGCATCTGAAACATGAGAACCAAACAAAACAAAAAAATTAGAGCTCCAAGCCTATAAATGCTCGTACATGGTTTCCACCATCATAATTTTATTAGAGTAAAAATGCATTATCCTTTTCTCAATGCAGATTATCTCAAGTCAAAATGAAACTAAACAAAAGAAAAAGAAAACGAAAATGAGGCCAAATTGCCTTAAACTCTTCACATGAAGTTGCGGATGTCTATAGTCCTGACATCTGGCATCTGCTCATCTTTGAACTCCTCCCTGTGTGAAATTACACAAAAAACCATTAGAAAGAGCAGTCTATACATAAACCCTAAACCCTAGGGGTGTTCATAGGGGTCCGGTTTAATCGGTTTTAAATGGTTAAATGTATCGGTTTGGTTCATTATTAAAACCGGTTTATTAGTTTGGTTTGGTGTAGAAATTTTGAAACCAGTTAGACCGAACAGACAGAAATTTTTAAACCCATCCCTCGTCCAAACCAAACATTAAAAAAATAATTAAAAATTACAAATAATGTATATTGCTTGGTTCAGTATAAAACCAGTTAAATTGAACCAAACATTTTTAAATTCATCTTTAAAAAATTTAAAAAAATTGACAACACATTGTTATGATTAATTTCATATTTCGGTTCAACCGAACAAACCGAAATTTACTTCAGTTTGTTCTATTCAGTTCTTATTTTATTTCGGTTCGGTTCGGTTTCTACTAAACCCAACAGTCATATATATTCCTAGAAACCTTGAAAAAAAATGGTTTTCCCCAGAAGAACTTATGATTATTATTACTATTATTTCCTTTATATAATCCAAATGGCAAAAGAGAGTGGGAGAGAGAGTGGTTACCTTTTGAGTTGGGTTTCCATGGCTTCGATAACATCTTTCTTCATTTCTGCAAGATCAGCCTTGGCAATTTTAAGCTCCAACTCTTCTTCCATCTTTGGCAAGTCCTCCATCTTGATACCAAGCCTATTTATATTTTATTAATTTGCACATGTTATTTGCTTTTAAACTCTCTACAGTTCAAGTAATTTTATTAATTTGCACATGTTATTTGCTTTTAAACTCTCTACAGTTCAAGTAATTTTATTAATTTGCACATGTTATTTGCTTGTAAACTCTATACAGTTCAAGTAATAAAATGTTTTCTTAATACCAACTCTTCTTTTCCTCGTTTCCTTTTAGTGTGAGGCAATGGTACTATGCATAGCACAGATTGGTATGTACTATGGATCAATATATCCCATTTCAATGTAACAATTGATCTGAGCTGTTGAACATGATCTTCGTATGAAATTGTACTTGTAAATCAAAGTTTACATTTTTATTTTTACTTTTTTGCTACTTTTTAGATACGTAGAAAATCACTTGATCTAAAGATTCTAGACTAAAAAATGAAAAATTTAGTCTACAAGCATTTTCATATGGAAATAATATTGAACGGTCCAGATCAACTATTTAAACTTTAAAAACAAAAATATTAATCCATAGTGAAATTTTTTTATAAACCATAATTAAAAAAATATATTTTTAGGAAACCAACATGATTACTTTTTTTTAGAAAAACCATAAAAACCAAAATGTCATTTCGGTCCACCATTTTTTTTTGGGGACCAAAATGCAATTTCGGTCCCAAATGCCATTTTGGTCCCATTTAAAAACTGTGAAAAGTAATGGAATCACATGGGACCAAAATGGCATTTCGGTTCTTATGGTTTTTGTTAAAAAAAAAAAAGTAATCATGTTGGTTTCATAAAATTCTTTTTTTTTTATGGTTTATAAAAAAAAAATTCATCCATAGTACCATAGCCTCACTCTTCCTTTTATGTTGGGTTTCCAATAGAATAATATACATGAATAACATACATGCAGCAGTAAATGTTGCAAATAACATCACCTGTGCCCCTTTTTTTCAAGAAAATACAAGATAACCTCCATTCCACATCTTACATATAGTTGAAACAGCAATAAAAAGAGGGGAAATTTGATATTTCCAGGGGTATATACACCTGTGCCCCTTTTTTTCAAGAAAATACAAGATAACCTCCATTCCACATCTTACATATAGTTGAAACAGCAATAAAAAGAGGGGAAATTTGATATTTCCAGGGGTATATAAAAACAGAGAATGTAAAGAGCCTTACTTTTTGTTGACCTTGTCAAACTCAGCCAAGAGGAGAGGCATGTTTTTCTTGTCATTGCGAAGGAGGGGTTTCTTGATATCCTTCTCCACCTTATCTAGGGCTTCAAACATCATTTTCTCAGCACCAAATTCATCTGGAAGGTTATCCCTAATAAAAATAAAATATTACCAAACAATCTATACTAGAAAAGAATGTAGAAATGGCTTTTGGCAATTTGAGTATTTCTCATAGAAATTAGGAGGGGATTGGACACGGATTAAAATTTCCTAAAATTCTAAATAAAAGGACATAGGTGCTCAAATTATCAACTTTATTTAAAAGAAATCAACAGTCAAATTAGAAATGGCATGTCATGTCTTTATCAGGATTAGTACATCCTTTACAGGGTATACAAGACATTTTTCATTTGGCAATGGTACACATCAATTTTTTTTTCCCGAACCATTCTACAGATCACTATTTTCGTTTATAAAATCCAAATAGTCGATTTGAACCATTCAACACGACTTTTCAAATGAAAATGTATTTGCAAACTAAATTTTCTATTTGTTTAGAACTTTTTTACTATTTTTTTAGATTGAATGGTCTAGACTTTAGATCAAGCAATTTTCTACCTTTCTATAAAAATAGTAAAAAAAATTCTAAAAAATGTAAACTTCAATCTACAAGTATATTTTCATATGTAGATCATGTTGCAAATGAAGATATTGAACCATAGTACAGACCAATATGCTCTATGCATAGTACCATAGCCTCACTTTAAGAAAAAAAGAAAAGAGAGGTACTTGATTCTGATCTCTTGAAGCTTCAAGAGATATGTTCTTGCATCAGGGATGTCTTTGGTGTTAACCTCGATGGTGTTTTTAATTTTCTCAGAATCAGACAGCAAGCCAGCTCTGAAATTGGAAAGAAAAAAAAAAAAACAACAAGATTTTTTTAAAAAATTGAAGCACATTATTAAATCAACCTGTAGTTTTTCTTACTATTTTGTCATACTTTGTTTTGTTGCCAAAATGATTGTAGACATGGTACGTTTTCATTATGCATATAGCCAGCTAGGAGTTGTTTAGGATTTCTATTTCTAGGTTGTTTTTGATGGTGCCGGAGAGGCCAATACTCGTTTGTTTGTATGTTCTTTTGAGTTTCTTTAATGAAACGTACGAAAGCCTTTTATCAAAAAAAAAAAAAAAAATTAAATCAACCTGGAGTAATATTATAACAGTACAGAAATAACTTTTTTGAATCACCCAAAAGCATATATGGACTGGTAATAAAACAAGATCACAAATTCGATAACTGTTCAACTTTTTCTCTCTTTGGTAACAAGTTGTCTGAGTACATAGGGTTTATCTCACCTTATTGGACAGATATGTATTTCTATGTTATTAGTTTTGATTTTTTTTTACCAAATCAAGCATGTACAAGGGAGAAAAATGTCCTTTTTAAAGAGAAGGGGAGAAAAAAATCTATGCTCTTAATATATTTGCAAATCTGTACCTATTTCTATGTTTCATTTTAATTTGGAAAAACAGAATATTGATACCGTATAGTTGAAATATAACTTGAATCTTACTCTTTTCTAGCAGTCTTCCACATATTTGCATAGTGAGAAACAGCAGCCTGGTCATCAGGATCAATTGTGATTTTTTCCCTCTTAAAAACAGAATAGACAGTGTCGTATACTTTCTTCACATCAAAGAAAATTCCCTTCAGGGTTTCTGATTTATACAGAGAAATTATTATTTATAGATTTTGGCCAAATATGCAAATAATATTGGTAGTACAAGTATGGTTTAATGAAATCAACACTCAAACAGTTTGATATTGATATTGAATTATAAAAATATATACAACAACAATAACAACCAAGCCTTTAGTCCCAAACAAGTTGGGGTAGGCTATTCGAATTGGGTATATATTATATACAGAAAAATAAATCTACTAAGGCTATTCAAAATGATTTTGAACTACTTGGATGTATATAATGATGTCTATGTCAAATGTTAAAGCTTACATGACAATTTAAGGTGCAATTGATAAATACTCGTAAAACCACAAAAGGATCTTTAACCCAAACAAAGTAAAATTTCAAATGAATCCTGTTTACAACATCAGATTAAACAATAATGCAAAGCATGGATTGGTAGAGTGATGCTGTAGTACTACGCAAAGCACGGATTGGTCCGTACTATGGATCAATATTTTCGTTTTCAAAATCCAAACAATCAATCTAAACCGTTCAACATGATCTCCATATGAAAATGTACTTGTAGATCAAATTTTACATTTTTTAGAATTTTTTTTACTATTTTTTTTGATAAATTCTAGACCATTCAAATATAGTGATGTTCTAGCTATCTAAAAAAACAGTAAAAAAATTCTAACAACTATAAATTAGTACATTTTCATATGGAGATCATGTGGAACAGTTTAGATCGACTATTTGAACTATAAATATGGATAGATTAGCTAATAGCACATACCATCTAACTCATTAGGAGGGCGTGGGCCTTTTGGCTTGGCAGGAGCACTGCGAGCAGTCTGCTTTGCATAGGTACGAACTGAGAAAGCATTGTCTCTGCCGAATACAGCTTGAACAGAATAAAGCTACAAAATCAAAATTAATTGCTTTCACTATTCGCACCAGGTCACGAAATCTGGTAAAACCGATCTAATTCAGGGGAAAACACGATGAAATTATGACCAAAGGCGATAATCTTCGATTCCGATAGATCAAATCATCTATCAGATCTAGAGAGACATAGAATGAGGAGAGGGAGAAAGAGAGAGAGAGAGAGAGAGAGATAATACTTGGCGAGATCTGGAGAGTATACGAGAAGCCAACGCCATGGCCGCCTGACTTAATCACAGACTTCTTTCGATCAGGGTTTCTTTGAGTAAATCAAAGCGGAGAGAGGATTGCAATTTGACAGGAGGAAAAGGAAAACAGAAAAAAAAAATATAATATAAAGCTGAGTTACAAGTTTTCTTCACCGTTAGATTGCAATTCGACGGTGAGCATCTGCGGGAGGAGAAGGCGAATTCTGATTCCCTAAAGTAATTCAAACTTGAGTTAGGATTCAGATCGTTCGATCTGCTCAGACACGAATATTAAGACCCGAATACTGATCGAACAGTTGTAATATGAACCCAAAATTTAAGGTACTTGAGATATATTTTACCCGAACTGCGCGGGGGAGACATGAACCGTATCCTCTGCTGCAAATTTTTTTCGCAGCATCCTGCTGCAAATTTATTTTTGGCCGTTCATTTTTTATCGGACGGACCAAATAAGATTTTGCACGAATTTTAAAGAAAAATTAATACTGCTCTCTCCATCATCCGAGCCCTCACCAGCTGAGATTAAATCTGAACCGTCCGAAAGTGCAGGATGCTGCGAACTAAATTTGCAGCAGAGGATACGGATCCGGGGGAGACAGGAGCCCAAGAAATGGAATTCGCATCCTCTGAGATATCTCAAACTTTGCGTGATTTTTTGGAATATCTGAATCGTTCAAATACATTTCACACGAATATCAAAGCTCAAATAATACTGGCCCCTACGGTTCCCCGAATAGGCACCGGACACGTCGGTCACACAAAAATTGAGATATCTCAGAGGATACGCACCCCAAGAAATGGGATTTTCGTTGGATGTTTGTAATGGGCATAAAAGCCCAGATCAATTAATGGGCTTGATTTGCTTTTATGTAATGTCGGATCACATTTTCACAATATTGTACATTACAAGTTTAGACTATATCAGCCTCAAATTTGCAATCATTAATGTTAAACTGGCATGTAATATGAATCGTTCATGTGTTTTTTTTATAATGCTTGTTATTTAATAATTAAAGTTTTGTTACCCTTATATATAGTTCACTTTTAGAAATTACAAACAAAGGTTCAGCATTTGATTAGATACATGAAGATGGAAATCAAATGTCGTCAATATAAGCGGGCATCTGATTTGCTGTAGAACTGTACTAGATAAATCTATCAAATTTCTCTTTTTAATAAAATTGCTGGTATATTACAGTCCATATTTCTAATTATGGAAGGCACCAGCTCTGAGCCTCTGATGGTGATGTATCCATTTTTCATGTTTTTTGTGCTAAGTTAGTGATGGATCAATGTTTGATGTTTTTTGTGCTAATTAAATTATAGTTGCGTCTCCATATTTGTACATTTACTGGTATTGACAATAAAATTTGTGTGTTAAAATTAGAAGTTATGACCTATTCAATAGGTACCCGAACAGTAGTTGAGGTTCTTATATCGATTCTTTTTACTGTATAACATTAACATAAGTATTTTTTTTTTTCAAAAATTAACTAATAATCTCGTTAATCATGTTAGATGTTATCTTTTGTGAGAGATATGAACAGGGTAGAGTTTTGGTACAGAATAGTAATGGTATTGAATAGTAATGGTACAGAATAGTAATGGTATCTTTATGAGTGATGCTTCCATGGACCCAAGGACCTATTTGTAAAATGAACATATCTTTATTTTCAAAGTTCAAACAGTCGATCCGAACCGTTCATCTTGTTCTCCATATTAATATGTGCTTGGAGACCAAATTTTACATTTTTCTGAATTTTTTTACTATTTATTAAGATGGTACAAAATTCAATGGTCTGAATTTGATATTTTTTGTACCCATCTTAATAAATAGTAAAAAAATTCAGAAAAATGTAAAATTTGATCTCCAAGCACATATTAATATGGAGAACAATATGAACGGTTCGGATCGACTGTTTGAACTTTGAAAATAAAGATATGTTCATTTTACAAATAGGTCCTTGGGTCCATGGAAGAATTTGCCTTTATATTTTATAAAAAAAAAAAAACTGATTGAATTCCTTGTTTGGGTACAACATTTGGCGAAAATGGAAAGACTTTATTACAACATTAGGTGTATCAGTTTGTACATGTTTGGATGTTGTACCTTTAGATTATTTGATGTTTGGAATTGGATGAATCCGAGTCTGTAATTATGTAATTCTGCTATTTCATATATGTTGTTGATTTAGTATTTCAACTATTTGACTGTTTGTTGCTATTATATATGTTGTTTATTTGTCTTCTTACCATAATCGATCTGTCCTATTTATTTCTACCGGATGGCATCTTTACAATTGTTATGAAAGCACCACCTTAGTACCTTACCTATAATGCTTTGAACTGTTGGAATTGTTATGAAAGTGTCAAATATTTAATTTTGTATGCTTAAATTGTTATGAAAATGATTACGAAAATGTCCATCAATGACGGTTGGAATTATTGTGAGATTTTCTAATTTTTCTTTTAAAAAATAATTCGTACTAATGTCAGTGATCTTATTAATAATAACTTAAATCAAAAGTAACTATTTTTTTATTAGAATATTGGAAAATTTTAAGAAAATTATAACAAATATTATAGAAACAATTTTATCTTGGCGAGGAAAGTCCAATCTGCAATCACGACTTGCTAATTCAATTTTTACAATTGATTGTCGACCTTTGACACATTCATATTTTTGGATTAGTTCCCTCCATGTATGTCATATTATATTGATTAAGAAATAAGAATTGGACAAAGTCAAATCGGACACACCTAAATTCATTCAATATTATCCAAAATGATTCGAAATCTGAATGACCCTAAATCGATACAAATATATTTAAAATGTCAGGTAGAAGATCCGACGAAGCTCAGAAACACAATAATTGAACAAAAAACTCAACAATTTGAGTTAATGTGTGTATTGTAGGGGTTTTCATCTGTTCGGTTTAGTTGAAACCGAACTGAATTAGGCAAATTAAAGTTATAATTTGATTTCAAAAATAGAAATGAACCGATTTAATATTGCAACTGAACCAAACCGAATCAAAATTTTATTTCAGTTTGTTTGATTTGTTTGTTCAAACCGAAATATATTAATTTTTTTATTTAAAACAATTGTTTTGTAATAAACCAAAGTATATTAAGAAATAAACCGGAATATTAAAAAATAAACTGAAGTATTTAAAACAATTGATTAAGAAATAAACCGGAGCGGTCTGGACCAAATTCATAATAAATAAAAGTTCGGTCGGTTCGGTTATTTTGATTTTGAAAATTTTCAAACTGAACCAAACTGAACCGAACCAAAATTATAATTTGATTTTAAAAAACAAACCGAACCCAACCGTTTGATCCAAACTAATTCAGTTTGACTCAAAACTGACTAAACCGGACCCAATAAACACCCCTAGTGTATTGTAGATAGCAAAGATTCAATATTTCAAAAGATCAATGACATATATAGCAAAGTTTACAAATTTAACCTTGTAATACGAGAATATACAACTATGACTGTCGTATAAATCGTACATTCATACGAGAAATATATAGCTACGTTGATCCAAACAGTTAATTTTTGTTATTTTTTTTTTTCAAAACCGTTGGACATTACTCTATGTAACGTTCTTTTTTTTCTGCTAATATCGGACCCTGATACTTCATGAATCAAGATCCAATAATGTAACTCAATTTTTGAGTTTTAAATCGGGACCGTCCGATTCGAGATGAACGTGTGAGATGAAGCACACATCTCGAAATGAATCATGCAAGATGAAACGTCAGATTCTAACTAAACGGTCTCGATCCAAAACCCAAAAATTGAGTTACATTAGAGGATCCGGACCCGATACTTCATAATATCCAGGACTATTACATAATTTGTTGGTTAATTATAATTTATTAATTTGCACGTTATAAACCATCATTTTTTTTCTTATATATTAAATTTCAGCAAAAATCCTTCTATATTATCGATATTTATTTATTTATTTTTCTATTAATAAAAATTCGGCAGAACGGAGTGCAAATAAAATATCTACCTTTCTTCTTTTGTTCTCTCTAACGCCAGTTAGTGTTTCAAAGAATCCTATCGTACTCAAAATCGATCCTCTCTTCAACCGATTATCATGGCGCATCAGGTCAGGTACAGAACACACTCTTGATCTCTTGAACCGATTCTTATGGCTTAAATTTTGAACTGTGCCACTCGATTTTGTTTTGGCGTAACTCTCTTTCTTTCTTATTAAAGGAAAAAAATATTCGGAAGAAATTATCAAATCTTGCGAAAATTTGCCCGAACTGGAGATTATAATAATTGGGAAAAACTTAAACATTCTTCCTTTTATCTCTTTTATTTATTCAACATTTTATTTAATTATTTTAAAAATTGAATAGACCAATATACCCTCAAGAGTCCCTTTGAATCTGTGAATGAGACAAAAGAAGAAGACATACCCGCTTGAACTTTTTCATGGCAACCGGGTCCGAATTTGACTATCGGATCCTATTTTATTTTTATTACCAAAAAGGTTTATCTAAATGAAAGGATGCTTCTCACAGAGAATCCAAGACCACACCTCTAACTTTAATTAAACTAGTAGCCCAGCGTGCAAAATCTACTTTGACTGAACTCCATCCAAAAATGAAACGGTCTGGAGCCCCTCTCTATTTGTATAGAATCAATTATGAATTATCGCAGTACATATCTACTGCTATAAGATTTAAAATATTATTAATTAATATGTAAGAACAAAAGTAAACCAATAGAAATATTGGGTTGATGTGTTGATGTGTCGTTGTTTCAGCTAAAATGCTAATAAACTCTAATTAACAGCCCATTAAGAAAGTATTCTCTTGTCCTATAACTGGAGGTGTGGCATTGGCTTCTCTCAATAGAGCATCCTTTTATTTTGATAAACCCTTTTGGTATTCAAAATAAAATATGATCCAATACGCAAATTTGAACCCGTTAGCCATGGAGAGTTCAAGCTGGTATATATCCCCTATTACAGATTTAAAAGATTCATTTAAAATAAAAGGTTATAATTGTCAATTCTATGTTTAAAATAACTAAATAAAATGTTAAATCAATAAAAAGGGATAAAAGAAATAATGTGAAGTTTTTATGGGAATATTGGATATTATGATGTTTCGATGGGAATATTGGCTATTTTAGAATTCTACATGGGCACACTAGAAATTTCCCATAGTAATTATAGGCCTTAGAGCTAGTTTATTTAGTAGAGAAGGGACCCTGAAATTGTATCATCATTTGGGAATTAGAAAAAAAAAAAAAATAGAAGCGACAGTAGTTGTGGGTTCTTACTTGTTCAAGTTAGGATTCAAGGTATGGGATGTCAATTAAATGTATCTCATGTCTAATGCAAACCTCCACCATTGCATAATAGAGCCTTGTTATCCTGGCATGAAAATATAGCTGAGAAAAGTTCATAAAAAAAATTGTATTGTTATCTAATAATGAATCAAAGAGTTTATTGTGTTTGAAGTTTTGAATTTCGAGCCAACAAAATGTAAATCAAAATCCTACAAGAATTAAATGCGCATTAAATTAGCTTTGTACGAGCCTTACAAGCTAGATGTTAAATTGCTTTGCTTTAATTTCGTATCTTTTATTTGTTAATTTGACCTTCTCATATGCTCTATGATCAGCTCGATTGTTAAATGAGGCAGATGAGTTGGTTACCACAAAAGTAAGGACACTAGAAACTGGAAGACCAAGTCTTAAATGGTAGTAGGGAGGGATACATTGGGCTGAAATAAGAAGTTGGTTTGTTTCCTCGATGTTATCGACTATTAAGAGGGTACTAAATCTTATTTACCGATCAGGTAGATATGATTTAAAGATAGAAACTGAGAAGTTGGATAGAAAACTTAGGTGGATTCAGGCAACGGTTGAAGAAGTTGAGCACAGGGAACTTCATGATGAGACACTCAAACTGTGGCTCCAAGAACTCAAATGTCTTGCTAGTGATGCTGAGGATGTCCTCGATGAATACCATTATGAGCTCCTGCGATGCGAGATGGAAGTAAAACCGGCTGTAACAGCAGCGACCTTATCAGGGAAAGTCACTGGTATGGAATCCAACAGTGCCATGGTAAGTCCTGTGTCCTCTTGCTTTTCCGAGAGTATTTCAGTGGAGATGATTGAAAAGATTAGACAAATAAACAGTCAATTTGATGAGATCTCAAGAGACAGAGACGCCCTACGGCTGACAAATGAGGAAGTAAGGAGGACAGCTGGCGCCTGCTCCATAAACCTCCCCCCAACAGGCCACTTGATGAATAAAGATGGTATTTTTGGCAGAAGTGATGACAAGAAGAAAATCATTGAACTTCTGTTATCTGGGGTATTATGGGATGAAGAAAGGAAAGATCAGCTCCAAGTAATCCCTATATTAGGAATGGGTGGTATTGGCAAGACGACTCTTGCTCAAATGGTCTATGATGATCCTTTTGTTCAATCAATGTTTGATGTCATGGCATGGATACATGTTTCTCCTGAGTTTGATATTCTCAGGCTCACAAAAGAAATCAGTGAGTTTGTTACTGGGAATTTTGGTAATAGCTTTGATGGATTCAGCAAGAACCAAGAGGTGCTTCAGAAGGAGTTAGCGGGACAGACAATGCTTTTGGTACTTGATGATGTGTACAATGTGCAACCAAATAATTGGGAAATTTTGTTTCTTCCATTAAGAGTTGCTAAACTCGTGAGAGTGTTGGTGACAAGTCGGAATGATGATGTAATCAAGACCCTGCATACAGTCACTCCACATCGACTTCATGTATTGCCTGAATCCGAATGTTGGAAGTTATTTCAGTATTCTGCCTTTAATGGTAAAACATTGGGAGAAAGAACGTGGTCATTAGAAATTGGTAGGCAAATAATCAAGAGGTGCGGTAGATTACCTTTAGCAATTAAATGTATTGGAGGGGTTTTGCGCTACATCAATGACAAAGATGGTTGGATGGATATTTTAAATAGCGAATTGTGGGAATCTGATGAACTTGAACCTGTTATCCGAGCACTTAAGGTAAGTTACTACCATTTGCCCTCAAATCTAAGGGAATGTTTCTTGTTTTGCTCCTTGTTCCCTCGAGGTTCTCGCCTCAGAAAGTTTACAATTATTTACATGTGGATGGCCCATGGGTTCCTTCAGCCTAAAATAATGAAAAGAGCAGAAGACTTGGGGGAGGAGTATCTTGATGAGCTGCAAATGCGATCTTTTATATTACCCTGTACCAAACGTAGCTTTAGTTTGCATGATGTAATCTATGATCTTGCAAGATCTATTTCTGGGGGCGAAATCCATACCATAGTGGGCGAGAAATCAAGTGACATACCTGACAAAACTCGTCATCTATACATCAGAAAAGGAAATAATCCCTCTCAGTTCTTTAGACCTCGCTGGTTAAGGACTTTCTTTAATGCTTCACTAAGCGCCCATGGGTTTTCCAAGGATCTATATGATATAAGATCAGTACGTGTACTTGGATTGATAGGTTCCAATGTATTTGCTTTGGCATATTCGCCGCTAAAGCACCTTCGCTATCTTGGAATCACGAAATTCAATGGTGTAACCTTACCTGAACCATTGTGTCTCCTTTACCACTTACAAACACTAGAAATAACTCACTGCGATCATTTAAGAAAGTTGTCTATAAATTTTGTAAATCTGGTGAACCTCCGCTATGTTCACATTGCACATGTGGGAATTGAGGATCTTCCTGTGACGTTATGGAAAGTTTACAACCTACAGACGTTACGCCTCAAAGGATGCTACAATTTGAGAGTGCTACCTCCTGGTATTAGTAATCTCATAAACCTACACATCTTGCAGTTGAAGTCATGCAAACAGCTAGAAGAGTTACCTGCTGATACGGGAAACCTCATCAATCTCACACTTTTGGATATTTCTTTTAGTGGGATAAGAACATTACCAGCATCTATAGGCCTGCTCAAATCAACAAAACTTGTGCTTGTTGGGCTACCTGGTAGTGTCAGGAGACAACTGCATTCTGACATGGTAGATATTTATTTTAAGAATTTAGTCCCTTTTTTATTTAATATGTGCACTCTTAAGTCTTAACTCTATAGCCATTAATTTTTCAGATGCAGTTGATAATCGCTCCTTCAGAGGTCAAGCATGCATGCTTACAGGGTCACCCAAATCAGTCACTTGTACAAGATACAGATGATGTAGAGGTTTCTTAATTATCTATGTATTTTTATTCAAATTCATATATATTCTAATTTGATAATTGGAGAAATTTAAGATATTGAACATGGTTGAAAAGGGGCAAGAGATGGGATAATTGGAGCTAGCTAGGATTAGCATAGTATCTAATGACTTAATGCTATTAGACGGGACTGACAGGACCTTGCACAAACAAGTGCTATTTACGTACTTATTCTAAAAATCAAGCATTGGTGCGGACTAAATTAGCATAAACTGCCTCAATTTTGTATAATCTAACTAATTTTAACCAACTTAAAAATAGTTTGTCACTAATTACAGCTAAATTGGTGTGTCAACTAGAACCCAGTGAAATAGTCGGTGATGACAACCAGATTGCTGTAATAGAACTTGTATTTGGGCTTGCTCCTTTCACCAGGCAGACAATTATGGCCCTGTCAAAACGGATGGCCTGTGGTTGGGGAAAAGAAGTCAACAATATCGAATGACTACTATTTATCTTTCATAACTGATTGAAAATATTAGATATAAGGAAAATGAAATAGTCTGGAACTTTTAACAATTAGCATTCTTCTTTAGAAGCTGTCATCATCGCTGCCATCTTTTGAATTCAGCTTAAATGAAGTTATGGTTCAGTTTGATGGCTTAAAGATTCACCTTATTTGGATAGTTCTTGACCAAGCGCTGAACCGTAAATCAATAGTGAATGGGTCCAAAACTGAAAAATGTAGTAGTAAAGAGGTCTTGAACTGGTTCTGACCAAACAAAACAATATACGTGCTTTATGATTCAGCTTAGGGAAGTTATAATTCAGTTAAATGACTTAAGATTCAGTTTTTTGAATGATTTATAATGAATTTGGTCAGTTCAATGGTAGCAATGTAGGTGGCGTGAATGGTTTCCTTTTTCTGTTTCAATCAACTCATCCATTTGTAACTTTTGTATGATCTAGATTTTGAGGGGCGGTACTGGTTTGTAACTTTTTGCACATCACATGCAGAATCTTGGCTAATTCTTTAGTTTATTTCAAAAAAAGTGAAATTTAAAACTGTTGGTTTAGTACTTTCCAACTTACCGTACAATCTTAGAAGTGGCAATATTGGAAATCGGGTCTACTTTAATGTTGTCTAAACAGGTTGAACACAATCTAACCTGCCAATTGGTTGAGATCATGACATGACCTACACCAGACCTGACAGGTTGCTAGGCACAGTGCAATCTGACCCAACCCATATTAGTACACCAATAAATTTAATTAGTTATCGATTATTACACTGAGTTGCTGGGGTTGTTGAGTTCCTGTGTGTCTTAGTTCCCTGTGCATTACATTGGTTTCAATCCTAGTAGGGGGGTATTTCGTTTGCCAGCTATTTCCTCTTCCGTATAGACAATATAATATAAGCTGAAAATCAGAGAATCAAATCATTATTTGTCACAGCATTACGAAAAGAAAGCCTAAAGATCTATGGTCATAACATTCTGGTAACTGTAATTTAGGAGTAATTTATTGTTCTAATCTAGTTTGCCATTTAATATTATAGCTAGATATCAGGGTTTTCCAGCAATAATGAATTGATACATGAAATTGCTTGCTTATTTGGCAGGAACTACCAGAAATTGCTTGGAGAGTAACACAAAGGCAGTAAGTTCCATTCTCTTTGGTTTCCACATGCTATAATTTCATTTGTCTTTGCTGTTGGAAAAAGAATATTCATTCAGAAAATCATAGGTTCGAGAATAGATGTTTATAGTAATTTCATGGTATTGTTGTGTCAACAGGCAGATCAGAAATGGCAATCCAGCAACAGTAATTGAAGATATCGGTTCTGTTAGCCCGAATACATGGATGAGTTCCCTTGACCAGAGCTCAACAGCAGAGACTGTCTAATTTCAATGCTGATTATAATGCCAAGTGGTTTAAATAATTATAATAAGACTTTCGAGGAACCTAAACATAGGAGAGATGGCCAAGTGGTTTGAGGCATATCACGTAAATTATCCTGAACATAATTGAATATCCCAACTCGAGCTACTAAATATTCATTTGTTTTACTGAACCCAAAGAATCACTAGCTAGATGCTCTATCTATGTTTTGTTGAGCTCAACAAAAACGTAATTAAAGTGATTATTGTGTAAAATGTAGGCCATGCAACGAAGATAAATCAAAATGATTTCACCCTTCACAATGGCTGTATTTTGGTGCTAGTTAAGAGGTTACTGGTACCTCTTGGTTTCGATACCCATAGCGATGACCGCATGCAAGTGGAGTTGGGTGGTCTGAAGGATATCAGACCAAATTCGGTCTTATGCTGGTGGGAGCGTTCTACCTGCATCAATATTTATTTGCATTTGATCTGCACAAATCTTAAAGTTGTACATGCACATCTTGATGTGGCTCCTACTGGGCATTGGACTGCCTCCAGATTCTGACTGCTAGATGGTGACATGGTGTGGTGTTTCATCAAATAAATAACTCTTAATCTTATTTTTATTTTGGGAGGTGTCAGGCGTAAGGCCAATATTAATGCAGGGTCAGTTTAACTTAGAATTTGTTGAGCAAACATAACAATGAACATATACATTTGTTTCTCAATGTAAATCATTAAAATTCACTTAGATATGAACGTGTACAAATTTTAAAATGTCAGGTAGAAGACCTGAAGCTCAGAAACACAATAATTGAACAAACAACTCTAACAATTTGAGTTAATTTCAACGAATTCAAGAAAGGCCTCTGATGATTCTAGCTATTTGGAAATTGTTTACTATTTTTTTTTATTAGTTGGTTTTTTATGATCCAGATTTGTTAGAAAAAATAGCGATTTTCAATAAATCTGAAAAAATGGTAAACAATTTTCCAAAAAATTAAAATTTAGTCTCCAAAAACATATTAAATTGGAAAACAAGTTGAATGATTTGGATCGGTTGTTTAAACTTTAAATCCGACAATTTATAGTCCAATGTAAAAGAGAGTTTGTACATTGCAATGTACCATAGTCTCTGTTTGTGTGTGTGTGTTATATGAGGAGGATGTACCATAGTCTCAGTGTGTGTGTTATATGAGGAGGGTTTATACATTACAATATTTGGAAAAAATTTACTATTTTTTTATTTATTGAAAATCGCTGTTTGTTTATAGTCTGTATTTGTTTGAAAAACAACGATTTTCAATAAATCTAAAAAAATAATAAAAAATTTCCAAAAAATATAAAATTTGGTCTCCAAGCATATTGTAACATGAAGATTATGTTGAGCAGTTCAGATCGACTGTTTGGACTTTAAAATAGAAGATATAGAATATGAGGCATGGATGAGATATGAGGAGATGAGGCATTGGAACCCTCCTCTCTCTCTATACATATAACAATAATTGATTCAACATTACATATGATCAACATAAACAATATATTTGAACATAAAATTAATATTATTACACGCAAGAGATTATATAACACCAAACAAATTAACACATACAAATGTCACCAATAATTACAATCTTTATATACATACATATTTCTTTTATACAAAGGATTGCTTAAATTTTTATAGCTAACATGTTTTGTTTATAAGTGATCAGCTTGCTATAACTTCCAGATCTTCCATGACTCAAGAGAGCTTTTGGCTTCAGAACTATGAAAGGCACAATAAAATGAATCCGATTGAACCCTTATTACGGTTGAAAAATCTAGAATCATCCAAGATATGCAAATAAAGAATGACACAAACTTACAAATTCTGTATTAATTAAATCTTAAGATAACAGCAAAAAAATTATCAAGAATGTGTTCTACAATCGATTTACCGTCAAAGATTGTTCTTCTTCTAACAAAACAATCAGTGCCAAATCAACAGAAGAGGAAGGAGAGATGAGCTCGTCATCTCTAGGGCTTCCTCTTCTACTGAGAGGCGGAGAAAGTGTGAGAGAGTTACAGGGAAGAGAAAAGATAGTGTTGAAAACAAAACGTACACATGAGAGTCGGTGAAATTTGAAGCCGAAAAGTTGCAGACAAAAGAAAAAAAATGAAAACGTGGGAAGGGCAGAGTCAGTCGGGAAAAGAAAAAAAACTTTGTATCGGGAAAGAAAAAAAAAAAAAGCTGAGCAAATTAAGGAAAGTAAGAAATCACGTGGATAAAATAAGACTTAAATATTACAAATTTTAATATGGTTTTGCAAGTGGCGAGTTAGTGTATAATTAATTTTATAATTTGTAGACGTACGGGTACATAAAAAACATGTATAAAATCTCATATTCGAATTAATGGGTCATTTCTGATGAATTTGTCAGATCGTCTCTGAACCGATACATCTTTTGGTCCCTTTTATTTCAACATGGTATTATAGGAGCTCTCATAATATGCAAATTTTAATCAATTTTTAGATACGTGTTAATTAACTGATCACAAATTTGAATAACATTATATAATTTAGTATCTCTAACATTCTAAACATGCATATTCATGGTTTTTTCCAATATCTTAAAACTTCTCAGATATATAATTTTTTTATTTTAAGTAATGCATATCATATCATATCATACCATTTATAATTTTTGACTCGCACCTTCTATTTAGGAAGATGTAAAAGAGGAAATGCCACGCCTAAATTAACCTTAGTTAAAGAAATAGTATGACCATTTCATGCTTCCCACATGTAATTTGAATATTTACTAAACTATTAGAAAAATATACATGTGATGGGTTTTATCGTCTGAAATACTGCTGACAATTCATTCCAAGCCACAAGTAGGCAACATCCTGCCATTTTTCTATAGGCCTAAAAAAGGATAATATGAAGCCCATGATAAGCCTCAATAAGCCCTAATGAGCTTATTTATGATGGTCTTATGGCATCAACATGTGGAGCAAATTTGACCCATATCCTGACAATCCTAATTTTACTAATTCGGCATTTAATAACAAAATCTGATTTTATTTTTCAATTGAAAAGTCTTAGAATTATTATACATTATTAAAGGAGAAAGGGGTGACACTGTAGCTAGCAACAGTGCCACCCACATTCCCTGCAGTTAGATCATCAATCTACGGTTCTTGGTTTTCCCGATGACCTCAGGTGACATCAGAAATTTAATTCCACTCTCCACTACGGATCTCAAAATACATCTAACGTTCAGCACTCTCCCACCGCTTTCCTGCTCAATTCCCAGCCGCGTGTCTTAGGCCTTGCTCCGCGTGTCCATCCAGTGCCTCCTACTTCCCTTGGCGCCGCTATTAGCATCCTCTCTCTGTTGACGCACTGGTCTCCTACTCCGCACTCCTCCTCTCCCTTTTCTTCCGATGGCTGCCGCTTAATTCGACAGCAAGGTTTCTTCCGATGGCTGCTGCTTAATTCGACAGTAAGGTCCTCACTCACTCAATCATCAATTTCGGTTGGTCGTTTAATACTCGCCTCTGTATACCTCTATCAGCGCTTCCTCCTTTGCTGTTTGTCCTTCACTTTCTGACATTTCCATTTTCCCCAAAATTTCGGCCCAACAGGAAGGAAGCTCTTCGATCCATCCACTGGTGTTTTGCTATTGAACTGCACAAGCCCGTCCCATTGCATCAATTGGAATGAAGGAAACTCCCTCCTCTAGCCAGCGTTGCTTCGCCGTGTCGTTCGACAAGCTCCTCTGGCTTCAGCAATTGCAAGGATACTGTTGTAGGTCTTGTCATTGGACATGCAATTCAAAGTTGAGCTGTGCTAGGTTATTCAACAGCAGAGAAACCAAATTTCTTTTGCATTCATAATCTGTGATATATCATGCTCCTGTCCTTCGGAAATCATTGCCTTCTCACATTCACCTCTCTTGCATAGTCAAATTATTATAGTACTGTAGATCACGCTAGACTGACATCCTTTACAAATCAATACTTTTAGAGAAAAAAAAAAGTCTTCTCAAATTTACCTTTCTTGCACAGCTAAGGTATAAGAGTGTTGTAGAGCATGCCATTAGGCTCATACCCTTTTGAAATCATATTATCATAAACATCTGATATTTCCTCACCTTCTCAGTTTCACCTTTGTAGCACAACTCAGTTGTAAGAATTTTGTAGGCTCATAAGTTGATTATTGGGAAATCTTCTTCTTTTACTTTGCCATCAGATAACACGGAGATGTTTGCAGGTGCTGTCATGACCGAACAAGAAATTTGCAGTACAAGTTTGTAGCTGCTGTCTTCACTGAATAAAGCAAGTTGATTGGTTAGAAATATTATTCATTCGCTTTGTCTTTTCAGTCGTGTTAAAATTCTACTAAAACAATTAATAACAAAAATATAATAAACAGTTTGTTCCAATGTATACAATTTAATTTATTTCCACTATGCTAATTGATTATTTCATATTGTTCTTGCATAACATTGCAATCAGCTAACATAGTGACATTTGTAGGTGTTGTGTTCACTAAATACATGATTTAGAGTAGACTTTGAAACTCTGTCAGTGTGTGCACATGTACTTGTCACCTTTCTTTCTTCCTTTTTGCAATTCATTTAGAGTTTAGTAAATGCTTAGTAGAACGTGCAATACAAGGTTAGTCTACGTGAGATTATTCAGCAGCACAGAGAGAAAAAATAATCTGATGTACAAAATACATTGCCTTCTCACTTTCATCCTTTATACATAACCCAGAAAATAGAGAACTGGTACAAAATAGAGTAACTAGTACTCAACACAGTAACATCCGTAGAATCCTTCTCAACTTCACCTTTCTTTCTTACACAGCCCATCATAACCTTACACTCATGTTAATGCCTTCTCGATTTCAGCTTTCTAGCACTGCTCATCTATAAGAGTGCTGAATACCAATTTATTCTCTCATTTCTTTTTCTGCATTCAATTTAATCATAGTTATATCACAATGGGGAGTTCCAATTTATTTTCTCATTTCTTCTTCTGCATTCAATTTAATCATAGTTATCTGTCTAACGATGATAATTTATTTCCTCTCAAAATTTCTCCCTGGGAGAGTTCTTCAGCGTACCAGCTGTTGATAATTGCCTTCCTGGGACAGGTATGTGAATGTAATCAACCAATTTCCCCCTTCCTCTTTCATACACTGTAAATTAGCTCCAGTAGATTTCAATTTGTTTCACTACTTCTGCGAAGACAGGCAAATCAATTCCTAGTCTGCTAACGAAAGAAAATCAGAGGGAATGATGAAAACCTCTAATAAAGCATGAACAAGAGTTTAATTTTACGTTGCCTCCCCACATTGAAATTTTGGTAGAGGCTACCAAGTTGCTTACCAAGTTGCCATTATGTAGAGTTCAATTTTATATTTGCCTTCTCACCATAAATTTGACTACCAGAATAATAGAAGAGGCGCAACTGTGGTTGAAAATTTGCACATGAGAAAGTGCAATTTTTTATTTTACAGGGTCTTTTGGGTAAAAAAAAACTTGGGTGGCAGTATGGTTTACAATGAATGTGAGGGGATCAGGGGAACTTTTGTTAGAGATCTTTTCGGCATAGTTCATAATTTCTATATGGACAGGAGAATGCCAAATTGAATGATATAAATGATAACTATTTGGTAGCCTTACGAAGATTTCCAAAAAGAAGAAGAAAATGAATTCTTTCTTTGTTCTATTCCTTAGTGGTTGGAAAGTCAACATAGTTTTGTAAATCTACCAATACTATACTGTCCCCCTTTAACTATGTTGCAAATCAATTTGCACTGCTAATTAAGTTGGTATCGGTAATTCTTCATCTACTAATACTTTCCTGTTTTATATATTTTTATTTTTCCCCCCTTATTTTCCTCTTCTGTTCCTTTGCAGTTTCAAAAACAATAGTGTAATTACATGCATAGCAAAGGTAAATAACATTCTCATTATTTATTTTAATTTTGGAAGATGAATATATTTTTTTTTGCAAAGTGAGATTCCTTCATTTATTTGATCTTTTATATGACGGGGGAAAAAAGTTTCAAGTTAGATGCTGTGATTTGGCAAGTCAAGTCTTCAACGAAGAAGGCTATATACCGTTCACTGCTACCTAGGTACATTTTTCACCGTTTCAAAGATTGACACTCTCCAAGTTGAGATACATTAACATAGAGCAAGGTATACTTCCCAGTACCATATATGGATTTCATAGAGAAATGAGGTACACCAGCATAAATTTTACATAGCACTCGAGCATCACTATTTCCTGTGTTTGTCATTGACCTGAAAAACAACAATATCAAGACATAAAGTTAGTTCTCAGCCTTCACTAAATTCTTATGTGAAAAAAATATAACGAACTCATCTGAACAGAATAAAATATTTCCGCCGTAATCAGGGAATCAATTAATTGGGCGATGTCATATTAACCGGATACAATACCAGTGTCCATCTGTACAATATTACATTTGTTGAAACTATGTTCAATTGTTTATTGAAGCACATTTAACCATGCTGTGAAACAAATTTGACCACAAGTTTTTTGTTCTTAGAAACTCTACCAAATTAAGTAGGGCTGACGACATTTCCTTCTTTCCTTGCATCTCATTTAATTAGCAAACATTGAATAGTTTACAACAAGCCTATTCAAGTGCTTTTCAGAAAGAAATTTGCACAAATAAGGTGATATGATTAAAAAAGATATGGTAAAAGAATATCTCACAGAGAGCTGTGCCTCACTATTTGTGCCGTGTCCGCAGTTCTTTAAAGAAGATTTGTTTTGTGTACTCTGTATAATTTTTATAAAGGCATTTTCTAAATATATGACATGGATTATTATATTATCTTAGTTTTTCTAAATTTCAGCACACAGGGAAGCCACTATGACTGACATGTACTATGCATAGCGCACATTGGTACGTACTATGGCTCTATATCTTTGTATTTATAGTCCAAACAGCCAATCTGGATTGCTTACCATGATCTCTATATGAAAATATATTTCAAATTAAATTTTATATTTTTCAGAATTTTTCTACAATTTTTCCAGATAGGTAGATAATCACTTGATCTAATCTCATGGGCATTGCCAAGACCCATCATAGGTGAAATACTTGGTTCTAAGTTTCTTTATTGTGGTGCTCTATTTTAAGTTTAGTTTAATCGAGATTCTAATAATGTTATGTAGTATATAACAGGTTAATAAATGTATATAATTCGGGGTTTCTAAGACACGATTTGTAGAAAGGTTATCAAAATCTTGTGACAACGCTTTTGATAAGCTCGTACAAGGTGGGGTTCCACAACTATATGAGATTGTTTTCAAACAGGTATGTATTTTTATTTGACGAATATACCCTTTCAAATTTCAACTGAGGATATCGGTTGGTGTGGCTGTGTGTATGTAAATTGTAATGACATGTGGTAGAAATAGTTCTAACAGCGCACATCTTTCCAGCTTTTTTCTCATTAATCTATGAAAATTTAATGACCACTAAATTACCAAATGACATTGCTTATAGTTAATTGTTATGCTTATAATTTTCTATTTTGTGTCTTTTTTAATATTATTGAAATTGCAGTTATGGTACAGGAGTAATAATTGTAGTACCAGTACATGACTCGCGTGACTTTGATTTTGCCTCTAAATCTGAATTACCAACCATCAATGTTGTCAGACCGTAAGGTGGTACTTTTGATCTAAGTGGAGCTTATGTTGACGAAGGTATGATGGTACATAACCTTCCAATTATACTCTACATTAAAAATTACAATTAATTTATTAGCTATGCTCCTAACAGTAACAAGTATCCTTTATATAAACAGATTTTATTATTTTTGTTTCTTCGAAATTTATTAATTGGGACCCAATACTGATTTTGTATTACTGTTCTTATTGTATAGGTGGCAACTAACCCCCCCCCCCCCCGCAGTTGATACTATTGCTCTTAAAAATACTTACCACTGCACCATTCACTCGTCGGCGCTATCTGAAAGTTTCTTAAACCTCTGACGGAGCATTTTCTTTATCATTATCCAATCAGAATGATCAGATCCTTTTTTCTTCATAAAAAGATCCACTCAACATCTCGGATCTCTAATAATTCAAACATTCTGCTTCTAGCCCACACCCCATTAGATCTCCTGGTCACTGGGACCCCCTTGATAGGCAAACTCCACAAACAGCTCACGTTTTCTAACGTAACTGTAATTAATTTAAATAAAAAATATAAATAATCTATTTATTTCACTAATCATTTTTTTATTTGAATCATTTCGCTAAATACCTGTCATTTCTCCAAATGAAAGATGAAACGTGTGAGTTTCTGGACGCCACCGCTTGACAAGCGCATGTATAAGTGACGCATCAATATTGATACCAGGCAACTTGGCAACCTGGTATAATCCCAACGAAAGCAGATACAGGGCATATCGGTCGTGGTACTCGCAATATGTCCGACAATTTCTCGCATTTAAATTAGCAGAACTCTACATTACGAAAAAAATATCAAGCAATATATGATTTGATTTCTAATCGATTTATTAAGAAAAATCAGTAAATGCTAACCTTTTTCGAAGCCAAAGAAACCCGATGAGCGCTGTGGGGTATCCACAACAGCTCGCTGAACCTACTTCCATTATCTGGGTTTCTCTCTTTGTCATTCTGAATTTCAAAAATCGTGCCAAATTATTTTCCTATACCATTTTAGTATATTGTAATCAATTCTCAACTATTTTGAGATTGTTCTAAAATCATTTTGAAATTTTCTAAATTTTCCTAAATTTTCTTAAGTCTTGATATTTTCTAATAAATTCTAATCGTTTCAGAATTTTATTAAAGCATTCTCAACCATTTTGGAATTTTTTAACTAATTCTAAACCATTCTAAACAATTTCAAAATTTTAATAATATCAACAACCATTCGAGTATTTTCTAATTAATTCTAAACCATTTTGGAATTTTCTAACTAATTTTAAACCATTCTAAACAATTTCAAAATTTTAATAATATCAACAACCATTCGAGTATTTTTGTGTCTAAACCGTTCGAGTATTTTCTAACTAATTCTAAACCATTCTAAATAATTTCAAAATTTTAATAATATCAACAACCATTCTAAAATTTATCTAAAATTATTTTTTGTATTTTCTAATTTACCTAAAATTTAAGTGGTATTTTCTAATTTTCCTAAAATTTAACAACTAATTTTTAATTTACTAAATTTTAATAACAATTTTCTAACTTACTAAATTTTAACAGCTATTTACTAATTTACCAAACATTTATATAAAGAAATAATATTTTAATAAAACTATGAAATAAAATATTAAAAAAAAAAACATACCTGGTTGCTAGAAGAAAAGAGGCGCGTAGGGACAGGGAGAAACAATGGTTCGGTGAGGAAGAGAGGTCACCATCGCGTGGCTATATAGAGCAAATCCAGAACCAGCGACAAAGTGAGTACTTCAGAAACCGCTAATAAAACGAGCGGTTTGGGGGACTGGAACCGCTTACCCTGTAAGCGGTGGCAGAATGCTGGAACCGCTAACTCTGTCATCGGTTTGATTCTCTGTAACCGCTCTCCCTGTGATCGGTATAGATAGAGTTGGAAATCCGTCCGAAAATTGTATAGATTGTTCTATAAAATTTGAATTTTGTATATTTATAAAAAATTTGGAAAATTAGAGGCACTGCTCCAAGTCTAATTAATTACCTGATTCAGTTCACCCCAAATAATAAATTGTTAAAAATATTATTTGGTGTTAGCTGTACGTTCTTACCTCATGATGCTTCTAGTCATATTTCCTATCTAATTATATATCCTTACAGAAACCAAAAAGAATGTTCCAAGAACTTCTCAAAGAGAAAGTAATGTAAATATATTGTCATTTTTTACTCTAATTTATTTTATATTTTTAACATGTCATGTACATATAGAGTAAAATCTGTGGAGGGTTACAATAAGCATTAGATCAAATTCAGCTCAATATTAGCAGCACAAATCTTAAAGCGAATTGAATAGTTCTGACCAGATATTTAAATCAGGACACGATTAAACAACCCTAAATGATGAACATTTATATTGTAATAATTATCATTTTTCATATTATATCAAATATTTAGAATAAAATAAATCTGCACATTTTCTAATAACAAAAACTTAAAATTTTAGTAGCAAAATTTATTACGACCTCGGAATTTCTAGATAACCAAGGAAGGCACCTGATTCAAATACACTTAATCTTACTGGTTGACACACACTGATCTTTTATTTAGAACTTTCCAATTTTCCCACGTGTCAAACTCTCAAAGTCAAGAGAAAGAACCCAACAATAATTAATGATTGATTAATTAATTAATTAACGCGGAGAAGGAAATTCTTAGAAGAAGAAAATATTTCAGTTCTCACCTCACATAGACTTCTGGAACCAAACGGTTGGTTCTTCAAAGGAATCTTCCAGTTAATTAAGTTATAAGAAATATCTAATCTTTATCTTACAAAGAATGTTCCATGATATAATATTTGAGGTACCGACTTAAATTTGGCCCCATTAAAATTTGAAAGCCAACCCCCACGAATTCGCATCCTCTGAGATATCTCAAAATTTGCGTGACTTTTCGGAATATATCAATCGTTCAATACATATTGCACGAATCTCAAAGCTCAAATAATACTGGCCCCCTACGGTTACCCGAATAGGCATCGGACACATCGGACACGTCGGTCACTCTCATTTGACAATGACAAGACCCGTTGGTTTTTCTTTCTTAACTACGTTCGTTAAGTAAAGTACCCCCATGTTTTTAATCTATTTTATCACATGCTCGCCACCACACTGGCAATTCTCTATTGATTGGATCTATACATCTTAGTATATAGCGAGTTACAAACACAGGTTACACAGCACGTCTCAGTAACCCACTAAGTAAGTGCACTTACTGATTGTGCTACATTGGATCTACCTTTTAAATATCTCAACTTCTTCCATTCCCGTGTAGCACATGAGGAATGTCGAAATTGAGTATGATGGAGAGAAAAGAGATGGAAATAATGTGGAAATTGAGCTAATTTTGGAAACCAAGAAATATCTTCGAGGATTACATTACAAATCAAAGATTTTTTTTTTCAATATTTTTTATGATAAAATTTATTATAAAATTTCAATAATAATTGCTTTTAGGAAAAACTTTATTAAGTACTTCTTTAATTATCAAAATTAACAATTATCATAGAATTATGTCTTAATTAATTAGAAAAAATTCACTTCACTATATATAATGTGAGCTAAATATAGGTAAGGGGAGACATTTGCCTCCTCTCTCTTAAATGAAATTTTTAAAATATGCCACATTCAGATTTTTGGAAATTATTTTAAAATAATATGTTTGTAGTTCAATTAGTTAAATTAAATCTAACCTTTTATTTTGTCCTATCTTATAATTTTTTATTATTGTGAATAGTATTTTAATATATATTGTTTATTTAATTCTTAGTTGGACAGTCAATTTCTCATAACTGTTATAAACTCAATTATATCATATCACAAGTAATATATTAACGCCAAATTTATTAATATTATTCTTACTATTCTTTTTGCTCAAAAGATATCATAATGATATGATCTTTTCCATTGAACTAGTCTACATAAATCCAAAATCTTTGCAACTTCAAAATGCAAAATCACTAGGAATTTTAGCCTTTAAAATTTTACCTGGTCAAACAAGAAAATTGTAGCTCATTAAACAGGTAAGAAAATATTAATTTTTTTGTAATAAATTGTTGTTATAAGATAATTTACAAAAAATAATTTCTTGATTTAAGAAGAGATATTGATATATTGATTTAATATATTAGCAATGTTGCAAGGAAAACGAAACCTCCTGTTGCTTAATTAGTCGCTTTGAAAATTATTATTTAGTAACTTTTTTTATAATTAAAAGAGTTAATTTTAATAAGATGCTTTCCGTTGTCTCCTCGAAATCAAAACAAAGAATTAGTAGCATAATTAATTACGCGTTTTTAATTTAATTTAATTGACAAAACTTATAATTGCATTAAAGCATGCAGTCAATTGCCCCAATACATAAAACAACTCAATTTAATTCTCTTTAATTGCTAGAAACATCTCTCCCCTTAATATATATATATATTTTTTCTGTTCTTTTCTTTTCGCACAAAGGCAAAGTCACGTTATGAAACGTATAAGATTAGATTCGATTTGATGTTTTATTGGAGTCGTTCGGCTCAAAATCTGCTCTTTTTCATGAAAAAATGAGCATTCTCTTTTTCTTCCATTTGAATTGTTCAAAATTCATCGTACGGATTCAATTAAATCTGAATCATTTTAATATATTAAATTAATTTGAAAATAGAAAGTAATTGAGACCGTGCGATAGATTTTGAACGATCTAGATAGAAAAAAAGAAGCAGAGTCGGTTCCGAGTCGTTCGATCAGTGTCAAAATGTATAGTTACGTTAAATCAGTGTCAAAATGTATAGTTACGTTAAGATTTACGAAACAAATTTGTAGTTAATACCTGCCAAGGTAACAAAATATTATTGTTTAGGTTCAGACAATACAGATATTTATAATATTCGTGTAAATTCTGATCAGAACGCGTTACCTTAAGGCTTAAGTGAATGTGAATTCTTGAATATTCCGGTTCCTTCTGAAAAAGCATGCTTAAAGCCGCCATGCCCTTTTGTTTTGATCCAACGGATGAGATCTCATCTGTCCTCCTCACTAATCACGCCTCTTCAAGTTCTAAAAAAATAAGGAACAGAAATAAAGACACAGAAATTTCCCACACTCGAAAGGCAACTTTTCAGCCACGCTTTCAGTTCCCACTTGACTCAATTTTTTTTGTGTTGTTGTTATAAGAGGTCGTCTCCTCTCCTCTCCTTTCTCTCCATATATATAACACCAAACCATACTAAAACAGAGCGCACCACAATTCCAATTCCTCTTAAAAAAATAAAGCATCTAAGCTAAGTAAGAACACAGCAATGGCAACTGTAACAAGCTTGACTCGGCTATGCACACTTGGCCGCGGCACAACCGCCACAGTCTCTCTTGCCTCTGACCTCAACTCGGGCCGCCTTTTCGCAATCAAGTCGGCCGAAGTCTCAATTTCATCTCCATTACAGCACGAGCAACGCATCCTCTCAAGTCTCAGCTCACCTCACATCATCTCCTGTTACGGGTCGTATATCTCGGATTATCAGTTTCACCTCCTTCTTGAGTTCGCCTCTTGTGGGTCCCTCTTCGACCGCATTAACGGCCACACCGAAGGTCACTTAGATGAGCAAATCATAAGATCATACACAAGAGATATCTTGCTTGGTCTCTCCTATCTTCACTCAAACTCAATCACCCATGGTGACATCAAGAGCCAAAATATACTAATCGGTTCCGATGGTCATGCAAAGATTGCTGATTTCGGTGCTGCGATGCAAACGGGTGGGACCCATGATCAGAAGCCGGGTCAATTATCGGGTACACCTTCTTTCATGGCTCCTGAGGTGGCGAGAGGGGAGGAACGGGGCCCGGCAGCTGACATATGGGCTCTTGGATGCACAGTTATAGAAATGGCCACAAGGAAGGCTCCATGGCATGGCATCATAAAGGATCAGGATATACTAGCGGCTGTTTATCGGATTGGGTTTTGTTCAGATTCTGTGCCTCCGATACCCGACTGGATATCGGAGGAAGGGAAGGATTTTCTAATGAATTGCTTGAAAAGGGACCCGACCGAGAGGTGGTCGGCCGAGAAATTGCTGAACCATCCCTATGTGCGCTTATGCGATGCGGGTTCGAAAAGAGATGGTAGCTCGGTTTCGACATTTTCGCCTCAGAGTGCATTGGATTCCGGTTTGGTTTTTCATGACTCAGAGACTGAGGATGAGGCAGAAGAGGAAGAAATCAGTTACAATGCGATCGAAAGGATTCGGGAATTAGTGGGTTTCGGATTCAGGTCGAGCGGGTTCGATTGGGATCCAAATGAGGATGGCTGGGTTGAAGTTAGAGCTAGCAATGGAGAATGTGAGAGTAGAGATGAGGTTGAATTATTAGATTATGATGATGGTGAAAATGATTTGGTATTGTCTAATGTAAATTTAAATTTTGTTGATGTTTTGGAGAGAATTAATGAAGAGGGGGATTGTTTTTTACAATCCAAGTGTGCTTTTGATGTATGTAAATTGAATTCAATTAATAAAGATGTGATATCTGGTTTTGATCTAATTATTTCTCTCTCTGTTTCTTCTTATTCTCTTGCTTTATTTATTTTTTGTTGAGGAATCCTTCTTGGTATTTCAAAGATAATTCTCTTATTCAGATGCACAAGTTGTCCTTTGATTTTGCAAATAGGCCCTCATAATATTAGCATGAGATTATATACCTTGCATCTTATTTTTATCTAAAACTCATAAATGCATTTTTTTTTAATTATTTTTGTTACTATTTCAAAATAACAATTAAGAAAATCTTTTTTGCTTGAATTTGGTAGTGAGATAATTACACTCCTAAATAATATTATTTTTCTCACAAAAGGTTGACCTATAGGAATTAGGTTAAGGCTGCTCTTGACCTAATTTTGGAGAGGATAACAGAAGTCAACCTTTTTGACAAAAGTATGAATTTACATTTAAGGGGTATATCTTCTAGGAGATATACCTTTTGACTCAAGTATATTCTTTTAACTTTGCGTATTTGGTGTAAATACGCATTTATATTTAATAATCAGAAAAGAATGACACTTATAATTTTTAACTGGGTAATGTCATATGTTTAAGGGGAAGTATATTTAAGGTTATACTGAAAATTGTTTTAAAAATATTGTAATTAAACAGATAACTCTCACCTTTATTTGATAATAATAATAATAATAATAATAATATGGACATTTCGCATAAAGTTAACCCTTTATGCACTTAAAAATAACAAAGAAAACTTAGTTATAATTATTAAGTTTAATTGGTACTTACCTATTAGTCTATTACCATTTTCCATCAATTTTGGCAAATTGACTGTAGGATTTTCTCATAGAACATAAATCAAAATGTTGAATTATTTGTTACACAGGTCAATTCCAAAATGTTATAAAGCAAATCTTTCAAGTACATCTAGAACCAAATCCAATTTGAAACTTCTAGAAAATTTACAAGTTAGGTTTTTGCAATGTATACATAAATTTTTGAGAAGTTTCTCTCTCAAAAGAAAAAAATATATGTGGAAGTTTCCAAAGAGACATGTGTAAAATGGTTACTGATACATACCTACTTTTTATGAAAAAAAATTGTTACAGGAGGAGAAGGTTCTAAATCAATATTTGGGCTTCTGAATTTTGAGTTTTTGACCAATCAATTCAACATCACAGGTATGCATTTCATTTGATGCATCTGATATATCATATTGTTTGGATGTTTCCTTTTCCTTCCACCTTTTAAAAGGGACAAAAAAAAAATGAGAATTTGCCAAGTGCCGTCTTCGTTTAAAGGAATTCAAACTAGGCTCAAATTTTGTACTAAGAAAGATATTTATACAGAAAGATCATCAGTCCTGTCACAAATTTTGTTAATAGCATTAAAATATAACAAATTAAAAGAAATGACATCAGTTTTTTAAATTTTCAGAAATAATATTTCGGTTGAATTTTTTTAACGAATTTATATAGGCTCATTTTGCTGAATAATCTAGCAGAATTGTCTATTCTACTTAATAATTCAACATGACAATCAATTTATATTAAAATATTATAGTTGTTTTATATTAATATATTATGCATGTTTTATTATAATATTATGATTGAAACATTAATTCTACGGTTTGACTCAAATTGTGTTTGGCTTTTTTTTTTTTTTTTTTTTTTCTACTGAAATATTAAAAACTTTCGGCATAAAATATGTTACAAAGGTTAACAATTATTTATTTTGTTTTTTTTAATTAATTGTTATAAATATTGTTTCTGTTGGATAATTCAGGCATAATAAGTTTCATTTAATCTTACTGAATAATTCAGAGAAATTGATCATACATTCCGTTAGATTATCCAGCGAAAATATTACTTTTAAAAATTCTTTGAAGCACATATTATTCTCTTTAATTTAATTATTTAATGTTATTAATAAAAATTTCGGACCTATGGAGCAACAGTTAAAAGATGCACTAAATTAAGAAAAAATATGCTAATTAATTCATCTAAACTACACTCATCATTTAATCATACTTATTTGCACTATTAAACATTTTAATATCTTATTCTCCATTTCTCTTCACGACCAGATCCATTTTCGTCCGATAACTGTCGCATTTCGATAGCCGGATCTACTCATCGTCACACTCCGATGGTCGAATCTACTTATTGCTGTGTTCTAGCACTCACCACTGCGCTCCAACGGCCGGATCTACTCACCACCTCGTTTCGATCGAAATAGATAGACTCTATGCTTCGAGTTTTGGTGATATTGTACTCTCGGTTTCGCTCGTCTCAGCTCAACTCCCTCCCCTCTTTCTCATTCTCTTATCCGCTCAAGAAAGTAAAGACAAGAAAACAGTTGAGATCTAGAAAAAGTGGGAGAGATGAAATAGAGTAAGTGGAAGAGAAAGGCAGCTAGGTTGCTGGGTCTGGTCCAAAAATTTTATTTATATCATATTGAAAAAAATAATAAACTAAAAAAACTATTTTTTTTTTAGAATTTCGAAAAGTGTCATGTCCGTAATTTTGATGGGCAAACACAGAAGGACAATTCCGTCCATCAAAATTGCAGACACAGTCTGTGTGTCCGCCATCTTAAATGACGGACCTTCTCTTTTTTTTACAAGTTTTACACCATTTTTAATATAAAAATTATATTTTAATATAAAAGTTATCATGACATTTTGTTTTTATTCTTTTAAATATTATATAAAATGATATGGTTGAATTAAATTGAAAGTTATATTTTTTTGTTTTTGTGTTAGCCGTAAGAAGAACACACACAAAAAAGAGGTTTGTAGTTTTAATTGGCGGATCCAGTCTGGGATCTGTCAAATTAAATAGTGGATCTTCACTTTTTTGTCCGCTATTTAATTTTTTTACGGACATGACAGATTTTGTAATTTTCAGAAGAAAAAAAAATGATTTTTTGCTTTATTTTCTTTTTAATATGGTATAAATAAAAATTTCGGTGGTCTGGTGTCGCCTTTTTCTTTTCTTGTTTATTTTTTCTGGATGAAAGCGCGCTAGTAGTTCCGTAATGAAGTTTTGAGAATTCTAGTTATTGTGCAGTTATTTTATTTTATTTTACGGAATGTTTATTTAATAATTAAAAGAACTTTTAACAGCTTTTTAAATTCTTTTTAACCAAGCTAAGCATCCGAAAGGGAAAGAAAAAAGAACAACTATTGCGTAATCTAGTGCGGTATACATCCGAAAGGAAAAAAGAAAAAAAGAAAAAAAGACAAAAAAACAAAAGGAATAAAGAAAGAATAAAGAGAAAATGGATAAGGGACGGTGGCAGCCGGCGCAGCACAGATACTCAACAATTCTGTCACAGAAAATCCGAAAAGAAAAGAAATAATGGATAATTCGGAAAGAGTCCGTATCATCTGAGATATCTCAATTTTTACATGACCGACGTGTCCGGTGCCTACTCGGGGAAGCGTAGGGGGCCAGTTATATTTGAGCTTTGAGATTTGTGCAGAACATATTTGAACGATTGAGATATCCCAAAAAGTCAGGCAAAGTTTGAGATATCTCAGAGGATGCGAATTCGGCAAGCGACGCGGTGCGTGAGAGCGCCTATTTATGAATGAAAATGCACATGTTATTGTTGATGTTATGTTATATTGATATTTGACTTGAAACCGACAGCGCCAACAATTCGCATCTTCTGAGATATCTCATATTTTGCGTGACTTTTTACAAAATCTCAACCGTTAAAAGATGTTATGCACGAATCACAAAGCTCAAATGATACTGGCCCCCGCTCTATGGCTGTATGGCCGCTAATTTGATGTTTTTGCTGTCAATGAGGCTTCTGAGATGTGAGAGTATCCTATGGAAAACGATATCTTCCTTTTTTGACCTTGTATTGTAACATTTGCAGTTGTGCTTTATGCATCATCATCTCCTCTTGGTATCTCTCCAATTGCTAGCTGTAGTGCCGCGTTTTTTTATTTATTGAGTCTGGAATGAGGTTCTTTTTTTTTTTTTTTATTTAGAAAATGAGTTGGAGATATTCTTCATTGTTTTTCTTTTACAGATTAAATCAATTTGACTTAGTACATTGCCGACAGAGTTCACTTTCCTTACTACAAAAAAATCATTAAATCAAATAAAATAGTTTTCATAAATAAAGAGAATATTCTAAACAATAGATGTCCTAGTTGCCGAAGAAAATAATCAACCGCATAATTAGTGAACAAGGTTGTAACATTTTTATTGTTAACAGCCTCTTAAATATGTTGAGCTGACCAAGAGAGTTTTGATAAGTACAATTTTAAAAAATATATCGAATTGGTTTCAAATGACAAATTCAGACAATTGAAATTGGTCTTACTTTTAGAAATTTTCATCTCTATGCTTGACTTTGTATTCAAAATTTTGATATTTCTATCTCTATGCTTGATTTTGTATTAAATAAATTCAAAATTTTAAAAACTTTACATGTGCATACATCACTCGTGAAGTATAAGATAGTTTTTTTAAATTGTGCTCATCAAACTTTTTGGTCAACACAATACAAAGCTCTGACGTATATGTTATCACGATAAAAAAAATTATGAGAGAACAAATTAAATTTGATCAGACATCAGGTCGAAACGGTTGAATTTATTTTAATATTCGTACAAAAATTAAAATTATAAATCTTTTTATAATCTAAACAGATTGTGCGAATCTTGATGCTATTTTTTTGTAAGCTTTCTCTTTGGTAAAAAAAAAGGGATATTTCATTCTGCCTTCTCTTCTTTGCACATGTAATTTTTTTAAGTTGTTTCTTAGAATATATGGAGGGCCAATTATATATCTCTATTTGTTGACTTATCTAAAAGCCAACTTCATTAAAAAAAAAAAAGAAAAAAAACATCAAGTTGAAAAATTCAGTTTAATGAGATTTATCCTAAAGCACTCTTTCACGCTTCCTTAAATTGAAGCCAGAAAAGTATTACAAGAGCCCAATTAATTAATAATTGATTAATAAACTAATTATTCTTTCTTTTTTCAAACGCGGTGAATTGTATCTGTACAAATTCAAAGAACAATAATTGACTGATTTCCTTCAAATGACTCTTTACATGTTTAATTAATTGCATGCAATAGCAGCCGTCAACGCTTTATATATGTTGTGAAAATCAACGGTTGAGATTTTCTTCTCCTTGTTCAAATTATCACACATCCGTCATTATCAACAACAGAAAAAAAAAAATGAAACATATAAAAGTGATCCAATTGAAAAATATGACTTTTCAGTTATAATTTTTTATTTTTATTTTGCACGCTTACCAGGTGGTTGGAAAAATAGGAATATTGGAAATTGAAATTGCAATAAACAGTTGATGAAAAAAAAAATCACCTACCAGCATAAAGATTTACTTGTAATAAACATAGAGATGGAAATATAGCAAAAATAAAATTTACAAAATATTAGCATTTTATACTAAAGAATTATGATCAAGCTATATATGTTTAGATTTTTATACTCCAATTTTTTTTTTTTTTTCATTTTGGTGATTATGACTAAATTTTGTTACTATAAATGTGGATTGTACAATAACAATTTAGTCTATGTTATTCCAATAACGACAACCAGTGAAAAACATACATTAAACATCTTGCTGTTGTCTCATTATTTTAATTTTACTCTTTGCAGAATATTCCCTGAATAACTACAAATAAATTTATCAAATTTTCAATAGTCCTAAATGCATGTATTTCCAAGGATATATATAGGTACATTGACCTAATCCCACTATAGAAATAGAATAATACAAAGTCAGCCTTCTAAACTATAAAAACTTGAAGTATTTTATAAAGGGTATTTGCATGTTGTTGTACAGCTAAATATTAAAGACAATAACCATTTTGACAAATTTTCTATCTTAAAATACAAAAATAGGCGATGCTGAATTATTGGTCAACATAAGTCAAGTCTGCTGTAATTTTATATATATTTTTTTTTTTTGGGGGGTTGGTCAACCACCAAAAAATATATTTGGAGATAAGATTTGCAATTTAAGAGCTCAATTTCTTTTAATTTTTTTTGTTTCTGTCAGCTATTAAAATTTTGTTTTAAACCACTAGTTGTGTTCATTATCCAAATTGTTGGGAGCCTTTTGTCTGATATTATTATTATCAATCTGAAGTTGTGTACAAATTGACTTTAAAATTTTTAATTTTCCCTTGTGGAATGAATGTGACTTAAATTTTTCCTGAAAGAGAGGAAGAATATTCATAAAACTTGAATTGAAGTGCCTTAGAGATACCATAAGCTATAACTAGAAAAAACATAGTGAATTGGTATTTATTTTCTTATTTTCAAATTGGTCTAATATAATATGCAACTATATTTGACCTTGTCCCATTATGAGAAGAAAAATGAGTCTCAAATATTTTAATAGGCGTCAATAGAATAAAAATGAGAATCATCTTGGAATTGATTAGCACCTTCTATGAAAGTACAAATGATTAACAGGGAAATTGACTTGAGTTTACGCTGCAATTTAAAGGCAGATTCTCTCATATGCTTGATTTGCGTAAGAGATGACATAAACATGGCGTCATTTGGGAGATGACAAACACAGGCACTTGCATATTTTCAAATTTATATTCCAACATCTAGATGAAATCTAAATTCGAGTTTCCACTGTAAGATATTATACTATAATATAATTAAGGAACCTGATAATAGTTTTTTCAGCAAAATCTCCTAAACATTTTTTTAAACGAGTTATAAATATTTGTAAGACCAATATTTTAAAAGTATTTCATTATTGATTTTATTTGTAAGAAAAAGTTACATAAAATACATGTTGTTTAGATTCACAAAAATCTTTACAGATAATCAGAAATACGAGTGGAATTGAACAGAAGAACAAAAAAAACACCTCTAAAAACGTGTTAAAAATGAGTGGGTGGTGACAGAGAAAGAAAAAAAGTTTGATAAATTCATTTTTTTTTTTTAGAAAGACTTGATATATTAGGTATCAACATTTGCACTGTAGATATTAATACTTGCACTTGCTAATTGTAAATTCTTTGGAAACTTTTAAAAACAGATTCAGATAAGATAGAGTTGAGGGATTTTAGATTTGAATTTAGTGAGTTTGCGGAATTTTTAGAGAACTGGGGACATGACAAATATAATTTTTTTAAATATAACAAGAATTGCATAAAAAATGCAAAAATAATTTCTCAAAATATTTCAAGCAACAATTTAATTTGGGGAAACTCATCCCCAAGAATCCGGATAAAAAAAAAATTAAAGATAAAAAGGTCTTTTTCAACTCTTGAGCGTACAAAAGCGCAGCCGTCAGATATTAACGAGTCTCATTTAATCCCTGCTTTTAATTACCACAACCACACGCCCCCAATAATCCAATTCCTGCTTTTAATTCTCATTCACACGCAAAATACCAATTTCAGTTTTCCACCACGCTTTCCCACTAAACATTATTCATAAAATGTTGAAAAATTAAATTAGGAAGAATACAAAATAAAGAATATCTTCAACCTCCAATCAAATCAATGTCTGGCTCTCTGCTTCTATTTTCTCTTTCCTCTCTCTCCGTATAAAAAAAGAGCACTTCAGTTGCTCTCTTTCTCCCTTCCTTCTTTAAAACCAACACAACTAACTAAACAAACGAATCCAAAAGGAAGAAAAATAATGGAGATTATTCCTGGGTTGACTTATCTATGCTCTCTCGGTCGAGGATCTACTGCCACAGTCTCTCTCGCCTCCGACCCGGTCTCAGCCCGGCTCCTCGCTGTTAAATCGACCGAGGTCTCTGTTTCTTCTCCAATACAGCACGAGTACCGAATCCTCTCCAGTCTCAGCTCCACTCACATCATCTCTTGTTACGGCTCGTACATTTCGGATTGTCAGTTCCACCTCCTTCTCGAGTTTGCCTCTTGTGGGTCCCTCTTCGACCTCATTAACAGCCACACCGAAGGCCGCTTAGATGAGCGAAACATAAGATCGCACGCCAGAGATATCTTGCTTGGTCTCTCCTATCTTCACTCAAACTCAATCACTCATGGTGACATCAAGAGCCAAAATATATTAATCGGTTCTGATGGTCGCACAAAGATTGCCGATTTCGGTGCTGCGATGCACACGGGTGGGACCCATGATCTGAAGCCTGGTCAATTATCGGGTACACCGGCTTTCATGGCTCCTGAGGTGGTGAGAGGGGAGGAGCGGGGCCCGGCAGCTGACATTTGGGCTCTTGGATGCACAGTAATAGAAATGGCGACAGGGAAGGCTCCATGGCATGGCCTCATAAAGGATCAAGATATACTAGCAGCTGTTTATCGGATCGGGTTTTGTTCAGATTCTGTACCTCCGATACCCGACTGGATATCAGAGGAAGGGAAGGAATTTCTAATGAATTGCTTGAAAAGGGACCCGACCGAGAGGTGGTCAGCCGAGAAATTGCTGAACCATCCCTATGTGTGCTTATGCGATGCAGGTTTGAAAAGAGATGGCAGCTCAGTTTCGACATTTTCGCCTCAGAGTGCATTGGATTCCGGTTTGGTTTTTCAAGACTCAGAGACTGAGGATGAGGCAGAAGAGGAAGAAATCAGTTACAATGCGATCGAAAGGATTCGGGAATTAGTGGGTTTCGGATTCAGGTCGAGCGGGTTCGATTGGGATCCAAATGAGGAAGGTTGGGTTGATGTTAGAAGTAGCAATGGAGAATGTGAGAGTAGAGATGAGGTTGAGTTCTTAGATTATGATGACGGTGATAATGATTTGATATTGTCTAATATAAATTTAAATTTTGTTGATGTTTTGGAGAGAAGTGATAAAGAGGGGGATTGCTTTTTGCAATCCAATTGTAATTTTGATATATGTAAATTGAATTCAATTAATAAAGATGGGATATCTGATTTTGATCAAATTAAATGTGCTCTCTCTATTTCTTCTTGTTTGCTTGTTTTTTTATTTGCTGTTGTTGAAGAGAAATCTTTCTTGTTACTTCAAAAATATTTTCTTTTTAGATACGTAATTAATTAGTACGGCTAATTAGGAATCAAGGATATTGATTATTAAATTATAGTTAAACCACTTGATTTTGCAAATAGAATTACTTTCTTTGCATCTTATTTTTATCTAAAACTCATAACTTAATTTACATTTTAATTCTTTTTGTTTATATTTCAAGATGATAACTAAATTATTAACTAATATGATTTTCTTAGTATTAGATCATCTTATTGATGATTCTCAAGCAGCTTTTATAAAATGTAGATTAATTGGTGATAATATAACTTGTGCTCATGAGATACTTCACCAAGTAAGGGTTTCCAAAGAGAAATGTATTCTTCTTAAATTAGATTTTGAAAAAGCATTTGACAAGGTTAATTGGGATTTTCTTCTTGAAGTTTTGGTTGCTAGGGGTTTTGGGAATTTATTTATTAATTGAATTAGATATATTCTGTACAGTGGTAGAACTTGTATATTCTTTAAAGATGAATTAGGTGATTATTTTCCTTGTAAATAAGGTCTTCGTCAGGGTGATCCTCTCTCTCCTTAACCTTTTGATTTAGTAGCAGACACCCTTAATAAAATTTTAAGTAAGGCACAAGCAGCAGGTTTCATTTCTAGCTTGGGTAATGAAATTATGGTATTAAATCTACATTTTGTCAATGATACTCTGTTATTTTTGGAGGTTAACTCTCTTATGGTCGAACACCTTAAATACTTGCTTTTGGGATTCGAAAATCTATCTGGTTTAGCTAGACAGTTAAATTATAAAATTAGCTCTTTGTCTATTTCTTATTTAGGAGTTCGTCTTCATTAGAAGAAATTAAGTTTAAATGATTGGCCTCTCCTGGTTGACAAAATTGAAAAACGATTAAAAACTTGGAAATGATCCTTATTATCATTGGGGGGTCGGGTAACTTTATTAAATTCTGTTCTTTCCTCTATACCTCTATATTGGCTTTCTATTTATAGATTACATGTCTCTATTAGGAAAAATATAGATATCATTAGAAAACATTTCATTTAGGCCAATGGTACCACTAGTAGAAAGCGATACCATCTTATCAATTGGGCAACTATGTGTCTTCCCAAAAATCAAGGAGGTTTAGGTGTTCTTGATCTCAATTATATGAATATTGCTTTGTTAGTCAAGTGGTGATTTCGATTTAAGGATCCCACAGTTGCTGGTAAGTGGAAATTCATTCTAATTGCTAAATATGATTCTTCTGATTTGGCTTCCAATAGATTCTCTTCATTTTGGGCTAGTATATTGGATCTTACTGATATTTTTTATTTAGGTATTAATCGGGTTGTCAGAAATGGTAGTGATACTTATTTTTGGTTAAATAGATGACATGGTAATTACGCTTTATATTGTTTTTTCCCTAATCTTTTTCGAATTACTATTGATCCTTCCATTACTGTCTCTCAGGTTTTCTCGAATTTTCCACTTAGTTTGTAATTTAACAGGCAATTAACGGGAATCATTCTTCATGAGTGGCACCAACTTTTAGGGCTTTTTTCTTTTCATTCTTTAGATTCTACTCAATCGGATTGTATTTACTGGCGATGGACTTCTACGGGTCATTTTACTGTCAATTCTCTTTATAAATAACTTATATTTAGTGGTATTCCCAACAATATTTACCATAACCTATGGAAGGCTAAAATTCCTCTTAAGATCAAAGTTTTTGTATGGTTACTTCGTCAGGACAAAATTCTTACTAAATGTAATTTGCGTACTCGTGAATGACAAGGTAATATAGACTATTTATTTTGTGGTGCCTCTGAGACTGTTGACCACCTTTTTGTTACTTGTCCGTTTATTTCTACCTTATGATCTTGGATTGATAATCACAACAATTTTATTTTTAACTGCACTCAGGTTTCTGAACGTTGGCATTTTGATTATTGGATTCCTTTAAAGGATTCACTTTTGGTTGAATTAATTAGGGCAGCAACTTTATGGATCGTTTGGTTGACCGGAAATAAGATTTGCTTTCAAAATGCCCCAATACCATCTATTAGTTCTGTAGCATCTTCTATAATTGCTTTGACTTCTTATTGGTGTAAGACTCGTTTAGATAACTCATACTTTAAATTATCATTGATTTTGCCTTTCGATGTTTCTCCTTTAACTCAGCTAGGCCCCTTGATAGTTCTCTCGGATTCGTATTCACAGGTCAGCGTGGATTCCGGTGGGGTCCCTATTCTTGAGTTCGTCGGGCCTGATGATAGGGAGCTATCTGAGGCCATTGATGAGGCAGTAGGTTTGTTGTCTCCTGATTGGTCTCTGGTTGATACTGGATCCTCTTCTTCCCCTAGTGTGATTGCTATCAGTAATTGATATTAGTGAATTTTATTTGGTTGTCTTGTTATCTTATTTTATGGATTTTATGCTTTGTTAGATGGATGTTATTTCATTAGTTTAGAATAAACAGATATTTGATATTATGCTCAGTTTGTATGGACATTGTTTCATAATGAAATAGGTGGAATTCCACTATTGCAAAAAAAAAATATTCCAAAGATAAATACACTATAGACATTGTTTCATAATAAAACAGGTGGAATTCTACTATTGCAAAAAAAAATATTCCAATGATAAATACACTCGTAGATATAATTGTTTTTCTTGACAAAAGGTTAGACTTATAGGAATTAGGTGAAGGCTGCTCGAGTCCTGACCTAATTTTGGAGAGGATAACAGAGGTCAACCTTTTTGACAAAAGTATGAATTTACATTTAAGAGATGTACCAAGTGTCAAATCAACACCAGGGGTTTGTTTATATTTCATTAATTAGATGCAAAGCAGCCATTCAACACTTAAAACAGTTGAAGACCAAAGCTGCCACAGAAGATCCAAAAAGAAAAGAAATAAGAAATTAGATAAATAAATTTATCACAGCGTGACTAATCACGTCACAAAACGTTATGTCACGTATTTCCTTACAGACACTAATCACGTCACGAAACGTTATGTCACGTATTTCCTTTTCTGTAAGGGACAATGGACGGTAGCATATAATATCTTTATATTTGTTTTTGCGGCTACCAGTAAAATCAAATTTATGAATGAAATTGGGCATGTTATTGTTTGTGTTTATGTTATTTGACTTGAAATCGAGGAATGAATTGAAAGTGCGCTGCCTTTTCAGCGAATGAATTGAAAGCATAGCTGATCTAAGCATTCACTGAATGGGCTGCTAATTTGATGATTTTGCTGTCAATGCATATGTATAATTTTTTTTATTTGCTTCTTAGAATAGATGGAGGGCATAATTATAATATATCCATCTGTTGACTTATCTAAAAAAGCAAACTTCATTATAAAATCAAGTTGGAAAACTTCATTATAAGATTATATAGTTTTAGTAATTATTTAATCTTTATCCAATTTAGTGGAAAAGAATTAATGTTCCATGATTCCCTAGAGAGAATACATCCCATTCCCATATAATTAAAAGGTAAGAAATTATTCTATTCTGAATTTAAATAATACACACGTAACACACGGGTTGAGTGACTTGGCACACGGATGAGCACATCCTACTTCGCCACAAAAGATCTAAAATATGAAAAAAAAAAAAAAAACGAAAGTTCGATTATAAGACAAGTGTGGAACCCTCATTTGACTATGACAAGACCTGACCCGTTGGTTTTCTTTCTTAACTACATTCGTTAATTACCCCATGTTTTCAATCTATTATATTTATATCACATGCTCGCCACCACACTGGCAATTCTCTGCTGATTGGATCTATACACCTTACTATATAGCGAGTCACCGAAAAAGATGAACACAGCACGTATCAGTAACCCACCACGAAAGTGCACTTGCTGTTGTGCTGCATTGGATCCAGCGTTTGAAATCTCTCAACACCTTCCATTACCGTGTAGCACATGTGGAATGTGGAAATTGAGTACGATGGATAGTGATAAAATTTGCAAATAATTTGTAAATAATTTGGTTTTTTTTATGCCGAATCTGAAGCTGAATTATTCGGTTGATCGAATTTTGACTCAATAATTTTTAAATAATAAATGAATTTTACGATTTTTTTCCAAATTACTCCCGAATTTTTTTCCATAATTTTATTTTTTTGTTATTTTTTGTTTTTGTTCATTTACAGAATTGAGGTCTCTAATCCGAATAATACCGAATTATTCTCAAATTATACCTGAATTATTTCCGAATCACTAATTTTTGACCTCACCGAACCAAATCCGAATAATTGATTTATACTATATTATGATGGAGAAAAAAGAGATGGAAATAAATAATAATGTTCCAGATCGACGTTTTGGGAAATATCTTTGTGTGGGGATTTTTACATTACACATCAAAGTTTATTTTAAATATTTATTATGATCAAATTTATTTTAAATTGTCAATAGTAATTGCTTTTAGGAAAAACATAATTCCATCATTCCTTCATTATCAAAATTAACAATTATCATAGAATTATGTCTTAATTAATAAGAAAATATTAATTTACTTAAATAGGAGAGAAAAACTGTGTATTCCGCATTTTAAAAGAAGATCGTTGATGGTAAAAAAATATTCATTCTTGTAATAGTTTTTTTTTATATTTTTCGAATTCATAGTCAGGACTACTGTTATAAACTCATCTATATCATAACCACCAGTAATATATTAACACCAAATTAATTAATATTATTCTTTCTACTAAACAACTTATCATAATATGATATATGTTTTCTGATCGGACGGTGTGAATGTAAACAAAAATATTGTGTTACCTCAGATGATATGGGTCTTGATTATTCCTGCCTAAAGCCGTCATACACTATTGTTTTCATCCAACGGCTGAGATTTCATCTGCCCATCTCACAAATAACGCCCCTTCAAGTTCTTAAAATATTAAAACAAAAAAGAAAAAGAAAGAAATTTCCCACACACGATGACACGAAAGGCAACTTTTCAGCCACGCTTTACAATTTTGAGGTCTCCTCTCCTCTCCTCTCCTTTCTCTCCATATATAAAAACCGAACAATACTAAGACAGAGAGCGCCACATTTCCAATTCCTCTTCCTTAAACAGAGCATCTAAGCTAACTAAGCACACAGAAATGGCAACTGTACCAACCTTGACTCGGCTATGCACACTTGGCCACGGCACAACCGCCACAGTCTCTCTCGCCTCTGACCTCAACTCAGGCTCCCTTTTCGCAATCAAGTCGGCCGAGGTCTCAATTTCATCTCCATTACAGCACGAGCAACACATCCTCTCCAGTCTCAGCTCACCTCACATCATCTCCTGTCATGGCTCGTACATCTCCGATTATCAGTTTCACCTCCTTCTCGAGTTCGCCTCTTGTGGGTCCCTCTTCGACCGCTTTAAAGGCCACACCGAAGGCCGCTTAGATGAGCGAAACATAAGATCGTACGCCAGAGATATCTTGCTCGGTCTCTCCTATCTGCACTCAAACTCAATCACTCATGGTGACATCAAGAGCCAAAATATATTAATCGGTTCTGATGGTCGTGCAAAGATTGCCGATTTTGGTGCTGCGATGCAAACTGGTGGGACCCATGATCAGAATCCGGGTCAATTATCGGGTACACCGGCTTTCATGGCTCCTGAGGTGGCAAGAGGGGAGGAGCGGGGCCCGGCAGCTGACATTTGGGCTCTTGGATGCACAGTTATAGAAATGGCCACAGGTAAGGCTCCATGGCATGGCATCATAAAGTATCAGGATATACTGGCAGCTGTTTATCGAATCGGGTTTTGTTCAGATTCTGTGCCTCCGATACCCGACTGGATATCAAAGGAAGGGAAGGATTTTCTAATGAATTGCTTGAAAAGGGACCCGACGGAGAGGTGGTCGGCTGAGAAGTTGCTGAATCATCCCTATGTGCGATTATGCGATGCAGGTTCGAAAAGAGATAGCGGCTCGGTTTTGACATTTTCGCCTCAGAGTGTGTTGGATTTCGGTTTGGTTTTTCACGACTCAGAAACAGAGGATGAGGCGGAAGAGGAAGAAATGGGTTACAACGCAATCCAAAGGATTCAGGAATTAGTGGGTTTTGGATTTGGGTCGAGTGGGTTCGATTGGGATCCAAATGAGGAAGGTTGGGTTGATGTTATAAGTACCAATGGAGGAGGAAATGGAGAATGTGAGAGTAGACATGAGGTTGAATGCTTAGATTATGATGATAGTGATAATGATTTGGTATTGTCTAACATAAATTTTAATTTTGTTGATGGTTTAGAGAGAAGTAATGAAGAGGGGGATTGCTTCTTGCAATCCAATTATGGTTTTGATGTATGTAAATTGAATTCAATTAATAAAGCTGTCATATCTGGTTTTGATCAAATTATGTGTGCTCTCTCTGTTTCTTCTTGTTTGCTTTTTTTTTATTTTTTATGTTGAGACATCTTTCTTGTTATTTCAAAGATATTCACTTTTTCAGATGCATAATTAATTACTATGGTTAAGTAGGAATCAAGGATAATGATTATTAATTTATACAGATGCACTTGATTTTGCAAATAGGCCCTCATAGTTTTAGCATGAGATTATGGGAATTACTTTCTTTGCATCTTATTTTTATCTAAAACTCATAACTTAATTTACATTTTAATTCTTTTTGTTTATATTTCAAAGATAAGTAAACTCCAAAATAAAATTAATTTTCTCACAAAAGGTTGACCTATAGGAATTAGGTTAAGGCTGCTCTTGACCTAATTTTGGAGAGGATAACAGAGGTCAACCTTTTTTGACAAAAGTATGAATTTACATTTAAGAGTTAGGTCTTGCAGGAGATATACCTTTTGACTCAAAAGTATATTCTTTTAACTTTGCGTATTTGGTGTAAATACGTATTTATATTTAATAATTACAAAGGAATGACAATTAATTTATAACTTTTAACTAGGTAACTATTTTTTTTTTTTGTATAAGAGGTTTTGTATATTTAAAATGCTACTGAAAATTGTTTTATAATATTGTAATTGAAAGAGTTAACTCTCACCTTTATTTAATAATAATATAACAAAGAAAACTTAGTTATAATTATTACATTTTCACCATTTTTGACAAACTTAGTTATAATTTTTGTACAAAATGTTGACTTATTTGTTACACATGTCAACTCCAAATGTCATAAAGACAAATCTTTCAAGTGCAACTAGAATCTAATCCAATTTGAAACTTCTAGAAAATTTACAAGTTAGATTGGTGCAATGTATAAATCAAAATTTTCAGAAGTTTCTCATTCCAAAGAACAATATTTATGTGGAAGTTTCCAAAGAGAGGTGTAAGATGATGACTGATCCATCATACAGACCTACTTTTCATGAAAAAATTCAAGAAATTTCTCAGAAAAAAATTATTAGAGGAGGAGAAGGTTCTAAATCAATATTTGGGCTTCTGAATTTTGACCAAGTATCAATTCAACATCACAGGTATGCATTTCATGAAGATGCGTCTGAAATCTCATATTGTTTGGATGTTTCCTTTTCCTTCCACCTTTTTAAAAGGGGCAAAAGATGAGAATTTGCCAAGTGCCATCTTCGTTTAAAGGAATTCAAACTAGCTCAAATTTTTGTACTAAGAAAGATATTTATACAGTCAAATTTTGCCAAGTGCTCCATCAGTATTCAACAGTCAAAAGATGCACCAAAGGAAATATCAACAGTCCATTTTTTACATGTTATTATAATTATAACAATATTTTGTTTTAGATATTTGTGTATAAGTTCTAAGAGTGTTACATATAGTTACCATTAATTGCCACCATTTTTTTTCCTTTGTTGTTCATTTTTTTTCACAAGAAAAAGCAGTTGGTGTTTACTTTTATTTTACGTGTCTATTTCAATAAAAATAACGGAAAAATAACGGAAAGTTTTCAGAAACCATAAATAAGAAGAAAACAAATTTACTAAACCAACTTGATTGCTTTGGTTTTTACAAAAACTATAAAAACAGAGATGATATTTCGGTCTAAAGTGTTTTCTAGATATGCACCAACTACGAGAAAAAAAAAACTTTTTGGAACGAAATAAGATCTTAGTTCTTATGAATTTTATAAAAACTAACAATAAAATTGGTTTGGTAAATTCTTTTTTATATTTATAGTTTCTAAAAATATTTCTAAAATAACTTCTAACAGATTTTTAAATGGTTTCACCGAGCGAAGCATGAGACCGCATATTGCGTAATCTCTAGTATGTCAACGTCATGCATCCGAAAGGAAAATTAAATAAAAAAATAAAAGACAAAAAGAAAGGAATAAAGAGAAATGGATAAGGGACGGTGGCAAGTGGCAACCGGCGACGTACACAGATACTCAACAATTGAATACTTATTACAGTTGAGGAGTTGCCACAGAAGATCTCAGAAGAAAAGAAATAAGGGATAATAAAGGACGGTGGCAAGCGGCGCGGTTTGAGAAGAAAATACGTGACACGCCGTGATGTGACGTGACAAACACGTCGTAATTTGGTCACGTGACGTGATTAATTTTTTTTTTCACGTGACATGATCAAAATGGTGGCGGATGATCACATCACGCGAATGGTCACGTCACGCGTAGTCACGTCGTGACTATACGTGACGTGACGTGTCGTGACGTAAATTAATCGTGTCAATTTTTTTATATTTTAATTTAAATTGTTGAAAATTTAGAAAAAAAAAAGATAAAAAAATTATAAAATAAATAAATAATATTGTAAAGATTATTTTTTTAAGAAATGTTACATCTTATATTACTTTAAAAATTCAAATTACAAACATTCATTAGACTAAACTAAAAAAAATAAAAATCAGTACGACATGAGTACTAATATCACTGAACTTACACTAAAGTAAAAATCTGAATACTCTATACATAAAAAAAAAGTTGGATACTCTATGTTTCATATCGTGACGTGACATAACGTGATCACGTGACGTGACTGGTTCACGTGACGTGCTGTGATGTATATTTTCACTAGAATGTGGTCACGTCACGCGAATGATCACGTCACGCGTCACGCGAGTCACGTCACGTAATCGGCACACATGACGTGACGTGACATCTCGTGACATAATTAGTCACGCTGTGACAAATTTTCTTGTCTTGCCGGGTGCGTGAGAGCGCATATTGATTTGTTTATATATGTTTTGGTGGCTACCAGTAAAACAAATTTATGAACCAATGAATGAATGAATGAAAGTGCGCATGTTATTGTTTGTGTACTTGTGTTTATGTTATATTGTTATTTGACTTGAAAGCGACGGTGCAAGCGCAGTGCATGCCTTTTTTGGCTATTTGCAATTGTGCTTTGTGCATCATCTCCAATGGCTAGCTGTCGCAATAGTACTGTGTTTCTATTTGTAGAGTCTGTCTAGAATGAGGTTCCTTTTCTAAGGTGTTGGGAGATATTTCTCATTGTTTTCTATTTATAGAGTTGTGTGTTTTACAGAAAAGAAAAATTCAGTCCACACTCACAGTAAATTTTAGTTCAAATTCCTGATTATTTATATCTGTTCCCATCAGCACGCTCAACAGGGCCTAAAGCAACTAATGAAATGCGAATTAGTGAACAAGGTCGTAACATTTTGTTTTTGTTAACGATCAGACATTATATGTTAGGCCTCTTAAATATATGATTGTAATAAATGAATGAAAGAAGATTGAAGAAAGGAAGTTAAGTTTGTATGTGTATATTGGATATTATGATGTATTCATGGAGATATTGTCTATTTTGAAAATTAGAATGGATACACGCGAAATTTTCGTAAATATTATGGGACATCCGAATGCAATAATATTCTGCTGATCTAACAGTCAGATTAACTATTTGAACTTCGATATGGCTTATTTCTGAAATTTTTTAAGATGAACTTGATGTACGTCAAAATGATAAAAAAAAAAATGTGTGGCAGTAAACAAATATTGGTTTATTTTTTATTATTAAGAACTATAATATTTCACCTACTAAATATTTTTTCAAGTTTCATTTTATATATATAATGTTCGTACTGAGGTTTAAAGGTTGACTTAGCAATAAATTATAGGGGGAATTTCACGTATACCCCTCAAAAACTTCAAAGTTACGTATTTCTCCCTCTAAATTGTAAAATTACATATTTTCCCCTCTAAACTTCAATAACTCACATACTTACCCATTTTATTGTCTTTTGTAATAAAACTTATTCTAAATTTATAAAATACCCATTATACCCTTTATTAAAAGTATAAAACACCCCATCGAACTCAAATTTGAATCTGAAGGGCTCCTCTACCATCCGATCCGCACGCATAGCAATAAGATCTGTGCGGATCTAGTGTGCACGGATTTTAAAATAATTTGATCCGTGTGCATCACATTAAGATTTATGCATGTCGCTTCAATATTTGTGCGAGTTCACTTCAAGATTTGTGTTGACTTAGCACACACGGATCTTAAAGCAATTCGACGGTAGAAGAACATTTCAGATTCAAATTGGAGTGAGATGGATGTTTTATGTTTTTTTAATAAAGTATACAATGGGTATTTTATGAATTTAAAATGTGTTTTAATATAAAATACAATAAAATGGGTAAATATGTGAGTTTTTGAAGTTTAGAGGGGAGAATACGTAATTTTAAATTTAGAGGGGGGAATATGTAATTTTGAAGCTTTTGAGGGGTACACGTGAAATTCCCCCTAAATTATAAAAAAAAAAAAAAAAATCCTCTCTCATAATGGGAGAAAGGTCAATGATCCTTATCAGAAGAAAATTTGTTTTGTTATTTATTTTGTCTCAACCTTGGAGTGGGAACTCCATATTAAACTTTCGTCAAATATAATTGCATATTATATTAGGCCAACTTGAAATTAAAAAACAAAGAATACCAATTCACTATATTATTTTAGGCACATTAATTCAAGATGGGTGAATATTCTTCATCTCGTTCTGGACAAAATAAGTCACATTCATTGCATAAAATATAATTTTTTTGAAATCAATTTGTACACAACTTCAGATTGATAATAATATCAGAGAAAAGAACCACAACAATTTGTTTAATCATCACAACTACTGGTTTCAATTTTTTTCATAATCTATCTTTGATTTAATTTAGCGGTAAAGACACGTGGTCTTTATGTGAGAGATCGTGAGTTCGAAATTCAGATGAAAAAAATATTTTATTGTAGTAACAATGGTATTGAATAGTTGGATAGCTTGACCTCTAAACTTTTACTCAAAAAAATATTATTACTTTATAAAAGCTGTTGCCTTTGAATTCAGCATAAACAAAAAATGAAGTATTTAATAGAAATTAATCTCCAATTGTAAATCTTATCTCAAGATATCTTTTTGGGTTATTGATCAACCCAATATATATATATATATATATATATATATATATAGAATAATAGCAGACTTGACTTATGTTGACCAATATATAATTCGCCTATTTTTGTATTTTGTGAGTTAAAATTTGTCAAAAATATTATTTTCTTAATATTTAGCTGCACAACAACATACAACTAATATTAACACTATAAAATTTGCTACTGACACATCACAATTCAAAATTTTAATTACGTAGACAAAATTGCCCTTCATAAGCTGTGATGATTAAGAAAGTACAAATCTGATAAAATAATAATAAAAATAGAAAATTTGTTCTCCATGTATATTTTATTATGAAGATCATGTTGAGCTAGTGCTCTACAGGCGGGCCGGGCAGGGCCCCACGGGCGCGGGCGGTGTGCGGGCACGGGCGGATGCGGGTGCGGGCGTGCGGGCAAAAATTTCAAAACTCACGCCCTACCCGTGTAATGCCCGTGCCCGCCAAGGGCGCGCGGGCAGGACGGGCGGGCACCGCGGGCGGGCGGGCGGGCGGGGCCGGGCATTTTTTTTTTTTCTGTTTTTTTTTCGGTTTTTTTTTTCCTGTTTTTTTTTTCTTTCTTTTTTCTGTTTTTTTCGGTTTTTTTTTCTGTATTTTTTTTCTTTGAAAACCAATAAATTATAAATCCAAATTCATGCCAATTTAAATTCATTTGACATGGTTGTAACTCGATAATTTTTGTTATAATAAAATATAAATTAAAAATTTCTTAAATCAATTACTTTAAAAATAATTAAGCTCTTATTTTAAAACAATAGATTAAAAAATAAATGACGTTTTTTGGCACTAAAAACCTTAAACTTAATTTTTGAGGCACTAAACGACGTTTTTTGGCGATTCTGATTTTCCGGCTACCCGGGATTTACCCGGGTGACGGTGGCGACCGTCTCCTCCTCCCCTTTCCGAATTGACGTCATACACGTCAATCCAACTTTCCTAGCAAAAGTTATGGCCGTTTAAAGTTTTAAAAAAATATATCTCATTTTTTATTATTTTAAAAAATTGGAGAATAATAAAAATATTGAGATTGAGATTGAGAGAATGAGAGATGAAAATATTGAGAGAGATGTGAAAATATTGAGAGGAATAGATGTATATTTATAGAATTTTGTTTGGAGGGATTAAAATTTGAATTTAAAAAAAAAAATAAAAAAAAATGGAGAGGTGGGGTGGGGACGTGGGGTCCTACTGGAGGGGGGGGGGGGGGGGGATTTGAATTTTAATTCAAATTTTCGAAAAAAAAAAAAAATTACAGGAGCGCGGGCAGGTTGCGGGCGCGCGGGCACGGCGGGCCGGACACTCGCGGGCGGGGAAAAAAATAAAAGGGGTCCGACCCGTGCCCGTGTGCCCGTGTGCCCGCGAGTGCCCGCGGCACGGGCGCGGGCGCGGGCAGGGCACGCCCGCACGGGTATTTTTAGAACTCTATGTTGAGCGGTTCAGATCGACAATTCTGACTTTGAAAATAAAGATAAAAGAGATAAATAATTAGATGCAAATAGGAACTAGTATAGAATTTTGGGAACTAGTATAGAATTTTGGATGTACTGGAAATCCTCCTCTATTAAAATATATAAATAGCGTTGTGTTAACAAAAACATTAGTAGTGTTAATACCATCATACAACTAACCTTTATAAATAATTGATGATTTTATAGTTTAGAAGGTTGACTTGTATTATTCTTTTTCCATAGTGGGATTAGGTCAATGTGCCTTATCTCTCAAATGTAGGTGCGTGCTTATATATTCTTGGAAATACATGCGTATAGGCCCACTTATAATTTGATAAATTTATTTGTAGTTATTCAAGGAATATTCTGCAAAAGCATAAACTAAAAAATAAAGCAGACAACAGCAAGATGTTAAATGTATGTGTTTGCACTGATTGTCATTTGGAATTAATAGCATATATTATTGAAGTATTATTATTTAGTCGACATTTATAGCAACAAATTGGAGTCTTAATCACTAAGGCCATGTTTGGTTGTGGAGTAAAATTAATGAGGATTAAATTGCTTACGTCATATTATTCCTCATATTTTACATCTTGTTTGATAGTTAGAGTCATGACTTAAATTAATTCACTTGGTGGAGTAAGATATTGAAAAATATATTTATTTTTATGACAATGAATCATACAAGTAAAGTAAGTATGAAATAAGTTAATCCATCTAGATAGGTGGAGTAAGTTACTCCGGATTAAGTCACATCTTACTTCATTTTACTATTTTTATTTTACTTCTTGTTTGGCTCCTTAAGTATGGAGTGAGGGGTTTATTTCACCTCTTACTCCACAATCAAACATGACCTAATTAAAGTGAAAAAAAAATGTAGTCGTGAAAGGAGCATTTTAGATACAAACTTATTTTTTTTATAATAATTATTTAGTATAAAATGCTACTATTTTGTAGATTATGATATTTCAACACATCGACATATTCACATATTACACGAATCTTCTAACCAATAAGATCTAACTCGCTCTGATACTCGATAGATATATCATCAACTACTTTCTTTTATTTAAGAAGAGAATACAAGAATAAAGTACAATATATAACTTGATGCGTACCTTTCTCACTCACCCTCACATACATGCTTCTGCCTCTATTTATACCACTAACTATTGTCGGTGAAGATAATTCTATAATATCCATTGAGAAATGTATAGAAACAACAAGAGACAAAACATTAACTGGTGCTTCCTAGATGAATAAAGTAAGTTCAAGTAGGTAATGTAAGAATTTCTCGAAAGATCCAGACATATATTGTGATCAGGTTGAGTTCTTAGATTACGATGGTGATGATAATGATTTGTATTGTCTAATAAAATTTAAATTTTGTTGATGTTTTAGAGAGAATTAATGAAGATGGTGATTGCTTCTTGAAATCCTATTATAGTTTTCATATATGTAAATTGAATTCAATTAATAAAGATGTGATGTCTGATTTTGATCAAATTATATTTTGCTCTCTCTGTTTCTCCTTGGTTGCTTTCTTCTTTCTTTCTGAAGCATAATTAATTAATACGGCTAATTAGGAATATTCAAGGATAATGATTATTAAATTATAGAGATGTCACTTGCCTTTTAAAATGTTTTTAACTATTTTAAAATGTTTTTAACCTAGGAAAGCATCTAATTTTGAACAGACAAATGTTTGCTTGAAATTATTATTTGAACTGAAGTAAATAATAGTTTATTTTTTAGATTAAATAAAGGGTAAACTTTAGCTAAAAGAGAGGTGTCTATTCTATTGAAAAAGTCAATTGCAAGGTTATAATCGTCATTACTCATGAAACTATTGCGTAATTTCAAGAGTGTCAATGTCAAACATCCGAAAGGTAAAAGAAAAGAAAAAAATAGAATAAAAAAAGAACAAAGATAAATGGATAATGGGCGGTAGTAGCACAGTGACAAGATTCGCGAATAATATCCGAATTATTCGCAAATTATTCGGTTTTTTGGTGATGCCGAACCGAACGTCGAATTATTCGGTTGACCAATTTTTGACCGAATAATTCGCGAATTTTACAAATTATTCTCGAAATTTTTCCGAATTTTATTTTTTAGTTTTTTTTTAGTTTTTTTTCTCCCTTACAGAACTAAGATCTCTGATCCGAATAATACTGAATTATTCCCGAATTATATCCGAATTATTTCCGAATCACAAATTTTTGACCTTGCCAAAACGAATCCGAATAATTGATTTGTCACTATGGGTAGCAGCCGTCGCTACACAGATACTCAACAACAATTCGGTGGAAGATAGACAGAAGCTGCCACAGAAGATCTCAAGAGTAAAGAAATGATAAGAGATAATGGACGGTGGCAAGCGGCGCGGTGCGTGAGAGTGCATATTGATTTGTTTATATTTTTATTTGGTGGCTACCAGTAAAATAAATTAATGAACCAATGAATGAAGTGCGCATGTTATTGTTTTGTGTTTATGTTATTTGACTCTAAAGTCTAAACCGACGGCGCAAGCGTGCCGCTTTTTTGGCGAATGAATTGAAAGCGGAGTTGACTTGTGAAATATTCAAATGAATCCAATATTTTAAAATGCAGTTTTAATGTGGCATTTAATGTGGCATGTGAAGGCCACCGTATACATGCAGTAAAAGGTGACGACACAGTGCATATGCATAAAAAATATACAGGCGGCTACATGTATAAATTTTTATGCAGATTTATATATAAGAATTGAACTGTATAGAAATTTTTTATACGGATTGAGATCGAATACGCATATACATAGACTGTATTTTGAGCGCTAATTTGATGTTTTGCTCAGTGTTGTAAATATATATATTAAATTACATGGAGATTTATATTAAATTAACTCCAGAAAAGTATTAGAAACCCACAAAATTAATTATTGATTAATAATCTAACTATTCTTACCTTTTCTAGAATTGAGATTTCAACGACTATTAATGCACGCGGTGAGTCGTCTCTGTACAAATTCAAAGAACAATTGATTGATTTCTTCAAGTGATTATTTCCCTTTCACCTTTCTTTTCATGTTTAAAAATATTTGCAAACAATATTAACTAGCAACCGTAACGGTTGGGATCTTCCTTTATTATTATTGCCCATCTATCATTATCAAAACGAGAATAAAAATGATACATAAAACCGATCCACTTGAAAATTTTGACTTTTTAATTTTGAAGGAAAAAATATAAATATTGGAAATAGAAATTGTCATGAGCTACTTGTTGTATTATTAAAGGAAAAACAAAACAAAAAACAAAATTTCCAACCAACGTAGAGATTCACTTGTAATAAACAGTGACGTCTATCCCTATATAATAAATGAGGAGCGATCAAGTTATAACAAATTTGAGTTACAATAACGGTTTTTTTCATTTTCAAAGTCCAAATCGTCGATCCAAACCGTTCAACATAATTATCTAAATAAAATGTGCTTCCAGATCAAATTTTATATTTTTTTTGAATTTTTTACTATTTATTAAGTATTTTACAAAAATTAGTCAAATTCAGGCCATTAATTTTGTACCCATCTTAATAAATAGTAAAAAAATTCAAAAAAGTATAAAATTTGATCGGAAAACACATTTTATTTAGATAATCATGTTGAACGATTTGGATCGACGATTTGGACTTTGAAAATGAAAAAAAAAAAAACCATTATTGTAACTCAAATTTGTTGCAACTTGATCCCTCCTCGTAATAAATTATGTAGATGACAATTTAAAAACTTTTAGAATTTACAAAATATTAGCATTTATACTAAAGAGTTATGATCCAACTTATAACTTTGTATCTAAAATGCTCCATTAATAACTCCATTTTTATTTTTATTTTTATTTTTATTTTAATTCTCGTGATTAGGACTAAATTTTGTTGCTATAAATGTGGACCTGGATAATAACACTTTAATCTCTGTTATTCCAATAATGACAACCGGTGCAAACACATACATTTAACATCTTGCTGTTGTCTCATTATTTTAATTTTACACTTTGCAGAATATTTTCCTGAATAACAACAAATAAATTTTTTATCAAATTTTCAATAGGCCTAAAACCAAGTATATCCTAAGAAAAAGTATCCGGAATCAAGAATAGGTACACGCCAACATTTAAGAGATAAGGCACATTGACCTAATCCCACTATGGAAAGAGAATAATACAAGTCAACCTTCTAAACTCTAAAATCTTGAACTATTTTATAAAAGGGTGGTTGCATGTTGTTCTACTGAAAATAAACATAGCCCAATATTTTTCTTTTGCTGTTCTTCTTTTCAAACATTTTGACAAATTTTTATCTCTCAAAAATATAAAAATAGGCCATGTTGAATTATTGGTCAACATAAGTCAAGTCCAATATTCTTTTATATAATATTTTGGGTTGGTCAACCACCCAAAAAATATCTTGAGGTAAGATTTGCAATTGAAGGGTTTATTTTATTTTAAAATAATATTTATTGTTTTTGTTTATGCTGAATTCAAATGCATCAACTTTAAATATATATATATATATATATTAAAACCACAGTTGTGCTGATTATCCAAATTGTTGGGTGCCTTTAAATGTGTAGTTTGTGTACAAATTGTCTTCAAAAAATTTATTTTTCTCTTGTGCAATGAATCTGACTTAAAATTTGTCCTGAAGAGGGGAGGAATATTCACCCATCTTGAATTTGAGTGCCAAATATAATATATTGAATTGTTTTTCTTTTTCTTTATTTTTGTAAAATTTTCAAATTGACCTAATATAATATGCAATATATTTGACCAAAATTTAATTTGGAGTTCCTACTCCCATGTTCAGACAAGAAAATTATACCAAACCAAAATTTCTTCTGATAAGATTCAGTGACCTTCTCCCATTATGAGAATGGATTTTTTTATTTATAATTTATAGCCTAGTCAACCTTTTTAACCTCAGTAAGGACAATATATAAAATGAAACTTTTTTCTTACAAAATATTTAGTAGTTGAAATAATATATAGTACTTAATAAGAATGAAATTATATAAACCAATATTTATTTCCAGCGTTTATCACAATTTTTGGATCATTGTGACATCAAGTTCATCCCAAATAAATTAGAAATTAGCCGTGCAGTATCAAGTTAATTTTTACAAAATCAACTTCATAATGAGACTTTTTTTATTTTGCAAATGATCTCAAGAGCCCGTCTATGGAATCATACATCTGCTTTTAAAGTCCAAACAGTCGGTTCAGTTCAACATTCTCTTCGTATAAAAATATACTTGCAGATTACATTTATGTTTTTTTTTATATTTCTTTTACTATTCTTTCAGATACGTGAAAAATTAGATTTGAAAATTATGGACCATCCAAAATTAGTAATTTTCTACCTATCAAAAAATAGTAAAAATAATCTAAAAAATATAAAATTTGATCTACAAGTATCTTTTCATATGGAGATCATATTTTACAGTTCGAATCAACTATCTAAATTAAAAAAATAAAGATACCAATCCGTAGCAGAAGTCGATCTGTAATGTGCATATTGCACTCTTATCTCTGTATATATTGACATACATCTTTTTTTTTAGGAATTATATATTGAATTTTTTTTTTTTTTTTTTGAGGAGATATATTGAAATATTGAGTGAGGCTATGGTACTGGTTGTGGTAGTGGTGGCCCAGGATTAAATCAGATTCATTTAATCTGACGGCATGTAGCTGCATGAGGTTACTTTATTAAAACTGAGTGTCGTTTGACGCGGAGAGACGCGGAGAAATCCCAACCGTTGATGACTCACCATTTGTTACTTTATTAAAACTGAAAAGCGCATGTAGCTACATGAGGTGTCCCTATAGAAACCTCCCACCATTTAAAAATAACTTTTTTTTTTTTCTGGCTTCTACTTTCTTCAAGTCTGATTTGTCTGATTGGTGGCGTGGAGCCAATGAAATTATAAATTAAAATGACGACTTGATGATGACATCTCCTAAGCAGAAATTCTTTGGTAAAATTTTTCTAGAATGTTGGAAAAATAGGGAGAAACAAAAAAAATATCAAATTAGAAGCAAGTCCATTATTTCATTCCAGGACAAACAGTGTTGTAACTAACGGTATGCGGTTGTTGGACGGACATGATACTGTCAAGCGATTAATCGGAAATAATTGAGAATAATCAGTTATAATTAGAAATGATCGATCGATTAGTTGGAAAAATATGTGACGGTTTGATTACCACCAACGACTAAACAGCCGATTAATTGGTCTAAACGGACATTTATTACAGCACTGGTTTCAAATAAGAGGATAATTAATAAATTAGTGGTCTTAAAAATCTATCTAATGGGGGAAAGAAAATAAAAGAAACAAAAAAAGAAAAAACTATATAAGTTAGAAGGCTTGAAAGTAGGTCCGATGGGCATCGGACCTACTTTGGTTCGACGGGTTTAATCACCATTCAATATGTTTTAAGATTCGTGTGTGATGCTTTAAATTTGGTACATGTTTGCTTTAATTTTCATACGCACAAATCTTAAGAGAGATCGAACGGTTATAGAACTCGTTAAATCTAAAAGTAGATCTGATGGATATCGGACCCACTCCGTTCTCAAGTTAGAAAAAGTCAAGTCAACTTTTAAGAGCAGCAAACTCAACCATAAAACAAAAATCAACATGATTTAATATAAAATAAATTGTTCATTTCTTTTATACAATCGGACATGTCATTATCTTCTTGAAACAATTTGAGTTTGTCAACAAATTGTTTTCTTGACTGAATAAAACAAATGAACTTTTTTTACTAAAGGTTGATAAAATGTGCTTTGGAAGGGTAGGTGATCTGATACCGAATCAGGTAGTTGAATCATTTCTTGATATTTTCAAGCCAAAAATCTATGCAACATGGTTCAAAATTTAGAAAGTGTGAGTAGAAGATAAAATACCAACTACTAATCAATACCATTTTCATACTTTCAGCCTAAAAAATTTAAATTTAATTGGAGAATTTTCTTTTTCTCCTCTCAAAGTGGAAGTAGTTGTATGTCACTCAGCCTTAGTCTTATCTGAAGACTTTTAGAGAAAACGGTGCAAAATTTTAAACAAAATTTACAATAACAAATTTGAAAGGTACAAGAACAAAAAGGGGAACAATATAGATTTTGATCAATAAAAGGATTTACTGACTTATTAGTCAAATTAACTTTGCATACATGAAATTCACTAGTAACATTTCCACATCTAACCCTGATCTCCTCATTAATTCTCTCAAAAACATAACCAAAATTATATAATATTAAATCACTATCTTCCTCATAAAATTCATCACTTATCTCACTATCACTGTTTCCTCCTCCATTTTCATTCCTAACTTCAATCCAACAATCTTCGTCATCCGAATTTGAAATCAAATAATCCGAACCCAATATTGACCCGGCCAATTCTCGGATTCTCACAAAAGGATCCAAACCCGAATCCACTTCTTCCTCCTCTGTTTCAGACTCACAGAACACATCATTAAAATCCAATACACTTTGAGGAGAAATTGCATGATCCAAATTACCGTCTCTTTTTAAACCCGCATCGGCAAGGCACACAAAGGGATGGCACAACAATTGCTCGGCCGACCACCGGTTGTTCGGATCCCGCATCAAGCAATTAATTAGGAAATCCTGCCCGTCGTTTGATAACCAATCCGGTATATCAGGCATGGAACCCGAACAATACCCGATCCGATAAATTGCCGCAATGACATCTGAGTCCTTTATGATGCCATGCCATGGAGCCTTCCCTCTGGCCATTTCTATGATCGTGCACCCGAGAGCCCATATGTCAGCTGCCAGGCCCCGCTCCTCTCCTCTTGCAATCTCAGGTGCCATGAATGCCGGCGTGCCAGACAACGAAGCCGAATTACCATTGTGGGTCCCACTTTTCAGAACCATGGCAGCCCCAAAATCGGCAATTTTTGCACGGCCATCGGAACCGATTAATACATTTTGACTCTTGATATCACCATGTGAGATGTGGTTTGTATGCAAGTAAGAGAGACCAAGCAAAATATCTCTGACATACGACCTGATGTGGCGCTCGTCTAAGCGACCTTCAGTGTGGCTTTTGATACAATCGAAGATGGACCCACCAGGAGCAAACTCAAGCACGAGGTGGAAGTTAGAATTGGAGGTGTAGGAGCCGTAACAGGAGACTATGTGAGGGGAACTGAGACTGGAGAGAATTCGGTGCTCGTGCTGTAATGGAGAGGAAACAGAGAGCTCGGCCGATTTAACAGCGACCAGCCGGGCTAAGAGTGGGTCAGAAGCGAGAGAAACTGTGGCAGTGGATCCCCGACCGAGATTGCACAGATAAGTCAATCCTGGAATTATCGCCATTGTTTTTCTTCTTTTTGAAGAAGGAAGAGAAAGAGAGCAAGTGAGGTGCTCTGTTTTGGTAGGGAGGGTTTTTTATATGGAGAGGAAGGAGAAAATAGAAACAGAGAGATTGATTTGATTGGTCGTTGTCTTCGTTACAGATTTCTCTGTTTTTTTTTGTTATTTCCCAATTTAAGTTTTCAACATTATTTAAATAAGAAGCGTGGTGGAAAACTAAAAGCAGGAATTGGGGGCGTGTGGTAGTGGTAATTAAAAGAAGGGATTAAATGAGAGTCATTAATTTCTGACGGCTGCGTAGCTCTGGCTCTGCGCTTTTGTTCGCTCAAGAGTTGAAATTGAATTTTTTTAACCTTTTTCATGAATTGTTAATTTGTTATGATGGCTACAGGCTACAGAAAGTTATTTTTTTCCCAAAAAATTTATTGTTGCTGGAAATATATAGAGAATTTTCTTTTGCATTTTTTTTATGCACTTCTATACTATATTTTTAACTTTATTTTATAGTTGTTATATAAATTATTCATTTCTGACCTCAAAAGTTTTTATATTATTCAGTATAAAAATTGGAGTATATGTTTTTAAGTTCATCAAGATACTTACTTTTGGATGAAACAAAAAATAGAGCGAGAACATAACTAATTTCAAGTTTGAGAATAGTGGTGAATCCAATAAAATGTTGGATTAGTAGAATAGTGAGAAATTTTATAAAAGACAAACAAAGAATAGTCTATATTTGTTAATCCAAACACACTCAAATGAAGAATAGTAACTCAGAATAGTGCTAAACCGGATGAGTTTAACTTTAAAATCCAGCGAATTAATTTCAAACGATGAATTCAAACTGTTTAAACATATCTATTTGACAAGCAATGTGTTTATATAAAAATAAAATATATATAAATTTGTAAATTAATTTATTATAAAATTAAATGTTTAAAAAATATTTATTAGTTAATATTAATAAATTATAGTCTCTTACAGTGGATTTAGATTTCATCTAGAAATATGTTAGAATATAAATTTGGAAATATACAAGTGGATGTGTTTGTCATCATTTGGAAATATAAAAATTGAAGGAATCTACCTCTTGAACCTCCCAAATGACACCAAGTTTATGTCATCTCTTACGCATATCAAGAATCTAAGAGAATCTACCTTTTAATTGCAGCGTAAAACCCCAAATTGAAGAGTTAATCATCATTTGTACTTTCATAGAAGGTCCTAATCAATTCAAATATGATTCACATTTTTATTCTATAGACACCTATTAAAATATTTGAGACTCATTTGTTAATTTATGAGGTCAATTCGCATGGTAACATGGATAAGAACTTGCCTCTTTTTTTCTCTTACAAAATGAAATTGGTCGAATTCTTGAATTTAATTCGGAAATATTTTGACTTAAGAATTGTAAAAAGGCTTGACAAATATTTCAAAATATATAAATCAGTGTTGTAAAAATTGTCCGTTTAGGCTGATTAATTGGCCGATTAGTCGTTGGCGGTGACCAAACCGTCACGGATTTTTCCGACTAATCAACCGATTATTTTCGATTACAGTCGATTATTTCCGATAAATCGTTTGGCGGTACTCTATTTGTCCGACAACCGCATACCGTTATTTACAACACTGATATAAATAGTTCAATTTGCATAAAAAAATACAAAAATATTTGTTTAAAGATGAACTTGATTTCGCAATGATACATAAATTGTGATAAAACGCAGGAAATAAATATTTGTTTATATAATTTCATTCTTATTAAGCCCTATATATTATTTCACGTACTAAATATTTTGTAAAAAAAAATCATTTCATATAATGTTCGTAGGTTTAAAAGGTTGACTAGACTATAAATTATAAATAAAAAATATCCCTCTCATAATGGGAGAAGGTCAAATATAGTTGCATATTATATTAGGCCAATTTGAAAAAAAACAAAAACAAATACCAATTCATTATGTTTTTTAAGTGAATGCTTATGGCATCTCTGAGGCACTTCAATTCAAGTTTTATGAATATTCTTCCTCTCTTTCCTCTCTTTCAGGACAAATGCAAGTCACATTCATTTCACAAGGGAAAAATAAAAATAAATAAAGTCAACAGCAAAAGGCCCCAAACAATTTGGATAATGAACACAACTAGTGGTTTAAAACAAAATTTTAATAGTTGAAAAAAATATTTAAAATAAATTGAGCTCTTAAATTGCAAATCTTATCTCCAGATGTATTTTTTTTGGTGGTTGACCAACCCCCCCCCCCCCCCCCGCCCCACCCACACACACACAAATTACAGCAGACTTGACTTATGTTGACCTATAATTCAACATTGCCTATTTTTGTATTTTAGGAGATAATATTTGTCAAAATGGTTATTTCCTTAAATATTTAGCTACACAACAACATGCAACTACCCTTTATAAAATAGTTCAAAATTTTATATTTTAGAAGGTTGACTTGTATTATTCTCTTTCCATAGTGGGATTGGGTCAATGTGCCTTATCTCTCAAATGTAGGTGTGTACCTATTATTGATTCCTTCTGGATATACTTGCATTTGGGCTTATTGAAATATATATATATAGAGAGAGAGAGAGAGAGAGAGTACAACTAGGGTGCTCCTAAGTTCACCCAACTTCTTGTGAACTTGATTCTAAAAAGTATCGAATCAATTTTAAACAATGAATCCAAACCGTTGTAATCTTTCTACCTAATGATTGATGCGTCTACATGTGAAAATTTTAAAGTTTCGAATTAATTTAATATAGAGTCAAGTGGTCAAAAGTTTAAGGTTATAAACTAATTTTAATGCATTCATTTTTTGGACTCCTTTGACCACTTGACTCTATATTAAATTAATTCGAAACTTTAAAATTTTCACATGTAGACACATCACTCATTAGGTAGAAGGGTTTCAACGGTTTGGATTCATCGTTTAAAGTCAATTCGATATATTTTAGAGTCAAGTTCACAAGAGATTGGGTGAACTTAGGAGCACCCTAGTTCTACCCTATATATATATATAGGACGTGGCTACGGTGCTACGCGTAGCATAGAGACCTCCGTACAACGGCTCAAAATTTGAAATTTCAAAATCTTAACGGTCGATCCAAACCATTAGATGTGTTCTCCATATTGAAATGTGCTTGAAGACCAAATTTTATATTTTTTGGAATTTTTTTACTATTTATTAAGCCAATTTGAAAATCGCTGATCCAACGGTGGCTTAACCAACAGTGAAACCATTGGATCAGCGATTTTCAAAGTGGCTTAATAAATGGTAAAAAAAATCCAAAAAATATAAAATTTGGTCTCCAAGTACATTTCAATATGTAGAACACATCTAACGGTTTGGATCGACCGTTAGGAATTTAAAAATTCAAATTTTGAGCCGTTGCACGGAGTCCCTCTATGCTACGCGTAGCATGTTAGCAATTTCCTATATATATATATATATATATATATATATATATATATATATATATATATATATATATATATATATATATATATATATATATATATATATATATATATATATATATATATATATATATATTTGTGATTATTCAGGAATATTCTGCAAAGTGTAAAGCTAAAATAATCAGACAATATATAGCAAGTTAAATGTATTTGTTTGCACTGGTTGTCATTATTGAAATAACAATGATTAAAGTGTTATTATTCAGGTCCCAATTTATAACAACAAATTAAAGTCATAATCACCAAAATGGACCCAAAAAAGTTGGGACTCATAAGCGGATATATATATATATATTCAATATTGGTAAAAAAAAAGCAAAGCAAATTAATTTGTAAATAATGCTAATATTTTGTAAATTCTAAAAAAAATTGGCATATACATAATTTATAACTATGGATAGACTTAACTGTTTTATTACAAGTGAATGTTTGGAATTTTTTTTAAGGTTGAAATTTCCAATATTTATATTTTTCAAAATTGAAAAGTCCTATTTGTCAAGTGGATCGCTTTTATATTTTATTCTGTTGTTGATAATGATATATGTGTGATAATGCGGCCAAGGAGAAAAACAATTTGAAACCGTTGATTGTCACAACATATATAAATTAAACATGAAACAAGAACCTGAAAGGGAAAGAATCATTTGAATGAATTAATCAATTGTTCTCTGAATTATTACAGAGACGACTCACCGCGTGAATTAAGTGGTCGTTGAAGTTTAAAATTTTGAAAAGGTAAGAATAATTAGATTATTAATCAATAATAAATTAATTGGCTTGTAATACCTTTCTGGCTTCAACTAAGGAAGCGTGTAAGAGTATGCTTTTAAGATAAATCTGATCAAGCTTAATATTTCTTTAATTAACTTTTGCTTTTATATACAGTCATCAGATTGAGATATTATGATTGATCATATTTATAAATAAATAAAATGAAAAATATGTCCAACTTATTTCCTTTGAGAAGGAACCTCGATCCAAACAGAACCGAATCTCCTACTCTCCTATGGACAGAAAATTCTAAAGTCACTGACACGTGGGTCCGGAGACTAGAGTGAACTCTGAACAAAATTATATATAATATTTAAATATCAAAATTTACTCCGGATCCACGTATCATTAACTTTAATAATAAAAAATTTCTACTCACATGATGAACAGATGATCTGGTTCCATTCCAAACGCGGTACGATTAACAACTTGCAATTTAGAGAGAAGAAAAGTCAGCTACTCTACAAATAAAAGAGCAAAACTCTGTTATTTCAATTCTTAACCGTTCATCTGTGTTGAAGCTTGTACATGAAAAAAATTCAACGATTAAATTTAAAATAACAAAATTCTGTGTTTTTATTTAGAGAGCAGCAGAGTCGGATCCGAGACAAGAGGCAAGAGGAGATGATGCACAGAGTGACGGAGCACAATTGCAATGCTTAGATATACACATTTGACAGCAAAACCATCAGATTAGCATCATCTATAGTGTGATTTAGTAAATGCTTAGGTGAAATACGCTTTCATTCGCCAAAAAGGCAGCGCGCTTGCGCCGTCGGTTTCAGTCTCTGCGTCTCCTATTCGCTCTCAACTTAATAATCATAAATTTTGTTTTACTGGTAGCCACCAAAACAAATATAAACAAATCAATATGCGCTCTCTCATGCACTGCACCCTGCCACCGTCCATTATCCATTATCCATTTGTCTTTATTCTTTTCTCTCTTTTCTCTTTATCCATTATCCATTTCTCTTTTTTTTTCTTCCCATTATTATGGCATCCAGGGTAGAAGAGATTTCAGTTGCATCTTCATGTTTTTAATTTGATACTTGTTAAAACACACAAAAGCATATATTGATATAGAACCTTCTCTTCCTGTAATATTTTTTTTTTCTGTGAAAACTCAAAACAAATAGAAATTTCTTGAATTTTTTCATGAAAAGTAGGTACGGATCAGTTTCTTTGGAAACTTCTACATGTGTGCGCGCGCGCGCGCGTATATATATATATATATATATATATTATTTTTTTTTGAGAGAGAAACTTCTGAATTTTTTTATTTATACACTGCACCAACCTAACTTGTAAGTTTTCTACAAGTTTCAGATAGGATTGGGTTCTAATTGTACTTGAAAGATTTTCTTTATTACAATTGGAATTGTTAACTGTCCTTCTTTTTGTATGCATGGAGAGGTCCATTGATTTATATTTTATGGACTTGTTTTTTTTTATATATATAAAGTGGACATAGTCCACCGATTTCATTAGAAACTATAGAGTTCAAATATTTTAGAGCTCCAAACAAATAGAGCTAAAAGCATATACAAAAAGCTGGCACTAACCAGTATCCGAAAAGCAACCAAAAACATGCAAATATAAGCAGCCATATGAATACATTTTATGGACTTGTTAATTATCCTTTTTTTTCTGGATCTTAAAACAAATGTTTCAGTTTTTATTTTTTCAAAATCAAAGTAGTTTATTTGAAGCGTGCAATATGTTATTTATATTAAAATGTGTTTGGAGATAAAATTTTACTATTAAATAATGAAAAATTCTGAAAAACAGTGATTTATTACTATTGTGAATTTGTTTTTTTTATTTTTTATAAAAGTGAGACTACTCCCACGGATTTCCATTACAGAAACCATAGAACAAGAATCTAGTACCAAACCACTGGTACAAGCCCTTAATGTATATTACAAGAACAACAAACTAGAAAAGAAAACATGTTAAAGTTTTACAAACAAGTCAATTAAAGCAACCATTAGCACCTAAACATATAATCATCAACAATCCATCAAACAAAACACAATGGTATCAAATTGCTCAATCCTCTCTAAGGCCGAACCCATTTGTAAGCTGAGGGGCCATGCGCTCTTGAGTTGTCCCATCTATTGCCTCCTCCTATTCAATCAAATCATAACAAAGAATAGGGATATACAATACATCAGTTGGAAGTACTAGTGATAATTTAAGAACAGACCAACTATCCTTAGACGTCACCCAAAATTTTGCAAGAGAAATAATTTGTGCTCTTACTGCTTTAGGTTTGGCCGTAATTTCTTGAACAATTTGTTTCTTGTCAACCATAAAGTCCACAACACTGCACCCCTAACTAGTTCTAGTAATAACCTATTTTTTAACGGTATTAAGGTATCAATAAACCAAAGCTTCTCCATAGTGCTAATATTGAAATCAAAGCTATTATACTCAGCAATCTAGTTCCAAATAATTCGAGCAAAAGAACACTGTAAAAATAAATGATCCACAGTGTCTGGTTCACCACAAAAAGGACAACCTACATCTCCTTGCTAATACCTTTTTTGTTTTATTAACCATAAAATAATCTTAATTTTAAAAGGAACTTTTGTGGAAAGCATCAAAATCTCTATTTTTCAACCCACCATACTCGAGCCAAGTGTAAAAAAAATGTACTGAAAAATCTACCGTTAGCATTCCACCTCCAATGCAAAATATCCAACTTATCCCTAATCAAATGTATAGAACTTAAATCATTTACCAAAGTGGCCCATTCCTCTCTATACTGCCCTGTCAGCACTATTGTGAATTTGTGATTATTACAATTAACATATAAGAAATGGACTCTAGATATTTTCCTGGAGTGCATCTTTTGACTACTGCTCCATAAAATGGTTGATGATATGTAATCTCTCTGTACAAAATTTGTTCCAATTCCAATTCCTTCAAACGAAGACCGCACTTGCAAATTCTCATCTCTCTTAAAAAGGTGAAAGGAAAAGGAAGCATAAATAGCATAAGAGATTTTAAATGCATCACCATGGAATGTAAACAAGTGATGTTGATACTTGGTCAATACTTTTAAAAGTCTATTAATTTAGAACTTTATCTTTCTGTAATATTTTTTTTTTCTGAGAAAGCAAATAGAATTTTCTTGAATTTTATCATGAATAGTAGGTAAGGATCAGTAACCATCTTACACCTGTCTCTTTGGAAACTTCTTCATATATATATATATTTTTTTCTTTTGAGAGAAAAACTTCTGAAAATTCTGATTTATACATTGCACCAACCTAACTTTAAAATTTTCTAGAAGTTTCAAATTATATTGGGTTCTAGTTGTACTTGAAAGATTTTTCTTATTACATTTGGAATTGACCTGTGTAACAAACAAGTCAACATTTTGATATTTATTCTATGAGAAAAATCCTCCAGTCAATTTGCAAAATTGGTGAAAAATGGTAATATTAATTTGTTATTATATGTAAATGCATAGAGGGTTCAATTAGTTATAATTATAATCATATATACATAAAGTTTTTAAATATTTACAAAAGCTCTTTTATAAAAATGAATAAAAGCTTTAAATTAATTTTAATTATGTGTAAAAGCTCTTTTAACAAAAAATAATTATACATACAACTTAATTTTAGGAGATATTATTTTAATTACTGGATCAAAAACTAATTCTTAGGCTATTAAAATAAATAATAATTAAATACGCAAAGTTAAAAGAATATACTTGAGTCAAAAGGTATATCTCCTAGAAGATATACCCCTTAAATGTAAATTCATACTTTTGTCAAAAAGGTTGACTTCTGTTATCCTCTCCAAAATTAGGTCAAGAGCAGCCTTAACCTAATTCCTATAGGTCAACCTTTTGTAAGAAAATTAATTTTTTTTTAGGAGTGTAATTTTTAAAATAGTTTCTTTTTTTAAATAGAAACAAAAAGAATTTAAAATGGAAAATAAATTATGACATTTAGATAAAATAAGATGCAAAGTAATTCTCATAATCTCATGCTAAAACTATGAGGGCCCATTTGCAAAATCAAGTGGCATCTGTATAAATTAATTATCATTATCATTGATTCCTACTTAACCGTGCTAATTAATTATGCATCTGAAAAGGTGAATATCTTTGAAATACCAAGAAAGATTCCTCAACAAAAAAAAAAGAGGCAAACAAGAAGAAACAGAGAGAGCACAAATAATTTGATCAAAATCAGATATCACATCTTTATTAATTGAATTCAATTTACATACATTAAAATTAAAATTGGATTGCAAAAAGCAACCCCCCTCTTCATCAATTCTCTCCATAACATCAACAAAATTTAAATGTATATTAGACAATACCAAATCATTATCACTATCATCATAATCTAAGAACTCAACCTCATCTCTACTCTCACATTCTCCATTTCCTCTTCCATTGGTACTTATAACATCAACCCAACCTTCCTCATTTGGATCCCAATCGAACCCGCTTGACCCGAATCCGAAACCCACTAATTCCTGAATCCTTTCGATTGCATTGTAATCGATTTCTTCCTCTTCCGCCTCATCCTCTGTTTCTGAGTCGTGAAAAACCAAACCAAAATCCAACGCACTCTGAGGCGAAAATGTCGAAGCCGAGCTGCCATCTCTTTTCAAACCCGCATCGCATAAGCGCACATAGGGATGATTCAGCAACTTCTCGGCGGACCACCTCTCGATCGGGTCCCTTTTCAAGCAATTCACTAGAAATTCCTTCCCTTCCTCTGATATCCAGTCGGGTATCGGAGGCACAGAATCTGAACAAAACCCGATCCGATAAACGGCCGATGGTATATCTTGATCCTTTATGATGCCATGCCATGGAGCCTTCCCTGTGGCCATTTCTATAACTGTGCATCCAAGAGCCCATATATCAGCTGCCGGGCCCCGTTCCTCCCCTCTCGCCACCTCAGGAGCCATGAAAGCCGGTGTACCCGATAATTGACCAGGCTTCTGATAACGGGTCCCACCCATTTGCATCGCAGCACCGAAATCGGCAATCTTTGCACGACCATCAGAACCGATTAATATATTTTGGCTCTTGATGTCACAATGAGTGATTGAGTTGGAGTGCAGATAGGAGAGACCAAGCAAGATATCTCTGGTGTACGATCTTATGTTTCGCTCGTCTAAGCGGCCTTCAGTGTGGCCGTTAATGCGGTCAAAGAGGGACCCACAAGAGGCGAACTCGAGAAGGAGGTGAAACTGATAATCGGAGATGTACGAGCCGTAACAGGAGATGATGTGAGGGGAGCTGAGACTGGAGAGGATGTGTTGCTCATGCTGTAATGGAGATGAAATTGAGACCTCGGCCGACTTGATTGCGAAAAGGCGGCCCAAGTCGAGGTCAGAGGCAAGAGAGACTGTGGCGGTTGCGCCGCGGCCAAGTGTGCATAGCTTAGTCAAGCTTGGTACAGTTGCCATAGCTGTGTGCTTAGTTAGCTTAGATGCTATATGTGTTTTGTTAAGAGGGATTGGAAATGTGGTGCTCTCTGTTTTTAGTATGGTTGGTTTTATATATGGAGAGAAAGGAGACGAGAGGAGACCACAAAATTGTAAAGCGTGGCTGAAAAGTCGCCTTTCGTGCGTGGGAAATTTCTTTCTTTTTCTTTTTTGTTTCTTATTTTTAAAGAACTTGAAGAGGCGTGATTTGTGAGGTGGAAGATGAAATCTCAGCCGTTGGATGGATGACGGCTTTAGGCACGCTTTTTGTTTATATTCGGACCGTCCGATCAGAATCTCTACGAATATTAAAAGAATCATGTGCACTTTATTCTGTGAATTTTAATGGTAGCTCGTATTTTGATATTGATCAAACGATTCTAATAAAATATCGAATAGAATTTGATATGATATCTATAATAACGTCCTTTTTCCTTTCTGCAAATAGGAAAACAATTTTTTATTTTAATTTTCAAGGGGAGAGATTCTTCTGGCCATAAATAGAATTAAATTGAGTTGTTTTATGTATTGGGGCAATTGACTGCATGCTTTAATGCAATTATAAGTTTTGTCAATTAAATCAAATTAAAAACGCGTAATTAATTATGCTACTAATTCTTTGTTTTATTTCGAGGAGACAACGGAAAGCATCTTATTAAAATTAACTCATTTAATTAGGAAAACAAATACAAAATAATAATCTTTCTAATTTCTTGAAACATTGCTAGGTCAATATATCCAAATCTCATCTTTAATCAAGAATTTTCTTTTTGTAAATTATCTTATAACAACATTTTATTAAAAAAAAAATATATTTGTTTACATGTTTAATGAACTACAATTTTTTCCTTGTTTGACCAGGGAAAATTTAAAAGGCTAGAATTCTGCTGATTTTGTATTTTGTAGTAGCAAAGATTTTGGATTTAATATTTAGACTAGTTCTATGGAAAAGATTATACCATGATAATTTATTTAGCAAAAAAGAATAATATTAATTAGTTTGGTGTTAATATTTTACTGGTGGATATGATATAGATGAGTTTATAAAACTAGTCCTGACTATTAAATCGAAAAATATAAAAAAAAAACTATTACAAGAATGAATATTTTTTTTTCCATGAATGATCCTCTTTTAAAATGCGGAATGCACATTTTTTCTCTCTCCTATTTAAGTAAATATTTTTTTTATTAATTAAGACATAATTCTATGATAATTGTTACTTTTGATAATGAAGGAATGGCGAAAAAATGTTTTTCCTAAAAGCAATTATTATTGAAAATTTAAAATTTGATCATAATAAATATTTTAAAAGCGTTGATTTGAAATGTAAAAATTCTCACACGGAGAAGATATTTCTTGGTTTCCAAAATTAGCTTAAGTTCCACATTATTTCCATCTCTTTCTCTCCATCATACTCAATTTCCACATTCCTCATGTGCTACAGTCTACACGGTAATGGAGGTGTTGAGAGATTTCAAACGCTAGATCCAATGCGGCACAAACAGTAAGTGCACTTACTTGGTGGGTTACTGATACGTGCTGTGTTTGTCTTTATCGATGACTCGCTATATGCTAAGGTGTATAGATCCAATCAACAGAGAATTGCCAGTGTGGTGGCGAGCATGTGATATAAATATAATAGATTGAAAACATGGGGTAATTAACGAATGTAGTTAAGAAAGAAAACAACGGGTCAGGTTTTGTCATAGTCAAATGAGAGTTCCACACTTGTCTTATAATCGAACTTTCGTTTTTTCATATTCAAGATCTTTTGTGGCGAAGTAGGATGTGCTTATCCGTGTGCCAAGTCACTCAACCCGTGCGTTACGTGTGTATTATTTAAATTGAGAAAAGAATAAATTTCTTACCTTTTAATTATATGGGATGTATTCTCTCTATCGAATCATGGAACATTAATTCTTTTCCACTAAATAGGATAAAGATTAATTAAATAATTACTAAAACTATATAACATTAATTCTTCTCTATGGAATAATGAGAACTGAATTTTTTTTTTCTAAATACTTACTTCTCCGCGTTAATTAATTAATCATTAATTATTGTGGGTTCTTTCTCTTAACCTTGAGACTTTGACACGTGTCAGCATCGGAAAGTTCTAAAAAAAAAATATAACAGTGTGTCAACCAGTGATATAAAATAAAAAAGAAGAAGATAAAAGTTCATCATTTTGGTATGTCTAAATTATATTCGTATAATTTGTTTCCTCAATTAACTTTACAGTAATAGGATGGGTTAAAAACTTAAAATGATAGATGTGCGACAAAGCGACTAAGGAGGAGAGAAATCTCAACCGTTGATTTTCACAGCTGACATAAGCATGGACGGTTGCTATTGTAATTTATTAATTAAAATGGAAAGAGTCAGTTGAAGGAATGAATCAATTGTTCTATGAATTTGTACATAGACGACTCACCGCGTTCATTAATAGTCGTTGAAATTTCAATTATAGGAAAGGTAAGAATTAATTAGTTTATTAAGGAAGCATGGAAGAGTTTGCTTGAAGATAAATCTCATCAAACTTTAATTTTTCAACTTGATTTTTATAATGAAGTTTGTTTTTTTAGATAAGTCAACAGATGGATATACTATAATTATGGCCTCCATCTATTCTAAGAAGCAAATAAAAAAAATATATACATATGCTGACAGCAAAACCATCAAATTAGCGGCCCATTCAGTGAATGCTTAGGTCAGATATGCTTTCAATTCATTCGTCGATTTCAAGTCAAATAACATAAACACAAACAATTACATGCTCACTTTCATTCATTCATTCGTTTATAAATTTGATTTTACTGGTAGCCACCGAAACAAATATAAACAAATCAATATGCTACTGGCTGGAAAATAGCGGACATGAGGCATCCCAGTACTATTGGCTTTATTTCTTTTTCCTGACTTTCAGGCCTTTTTTCATTTTCCTAGATTTTCTTCTTGTTAATTATCTTTTATCTTCTTTGCTTAGCTCAACTGTTTTGAGCGCATTAAATTTTACTTTCAGAGTTACAAACCCTTTTGGAACAGACACTATCTATCAAATATGGGCTCTGACCCTTATGTTTTTTTTCCTCAAAAAACAAATCAATATGCTACCGTCCATTATCCCTTGTTTCTTTCTTTCCGGATCTTCTGTGGCAGCTTTGGTCTTCAACTGTTTAAGTGTTGAATGGCAACTTTGCATCTAATTCACGAAATATAAACAAACCCCTGGTGTTGATACTTGGTAAAATAAATGCACATATATTGATTTAGAACCTTCTCCTACCGTAATATTTTTTTTCTGTGAAAACAAAAAGAAATTCCTTGAAGTTTTCTGTGAAAAGAAGGTATATGGACCAGTCATCAACTTAATTACACATGTATCTTTGGAAACTTCTACATTTTTTTTTTCTTTTGACTTTTGAGAGAGGAACTTCTGAAAATTTTATTTATACATTGCACCAGGCTAGCCAACATGTAAATATTTCTAGAGGTTTCAGATTGAATTTTGTTGGTGTTGTACTGTAAAGATTTTCTCAATTTATTACATTTGGACCTGTGTAACAAATAATTCAACATTTGATATATATATTTTAGAGTAAATCTCTATGCATATCACGATTTAGTTTTTTTTATTTATTTTAACGGTCGATCTGAATCTTTCAAAATGATTTTTATATAAATATGTACTTGCAGACAAAATTTTATATTTTTCAGAATATATTTTTATATTTTTCAAGATAGGTAGAAAATCAATGATTTTGGATGGTCCAGAATTTTCAGATCAAGTGATTTTCTACCTATCTTAAAAAATATAAAATTCGGTCTGCAGGTATATATTCCTATGGGAATCATATTGAACGGTTCGAATCGATCATTAAGATTTTGAAAACAGAAATACTAACCCGTATTACGGATCAACCCGTGATATGCATAGTACCATAGACTCACTCTATATTCTATGTGAAGTGCTATAGTAACATCCAATTAAACTTAATAATTTTAACTAATTTTTCTTTGTTATATCTAAATGCATATAATTATAATCATAACTAAATTAAATTTTAAATATTTATAAAAGCTCTTCAAACAAAAATTTTAACACAAACTTTGTGTGAATAGACAATACATCATATTACTACTGAATAAAAAATTAATTGTAGTCCATATCTAATTATTGAAAATAAATAACCAAATACGCAAAGTTAAAATTATATACTTTAGTCAAAAGGTATATCTCCTACAAGATATACCCCTGAAATGTAAATTCATACTTTTGTCGAAAAGGTTGACCTCTTTTATTCTCTGCAAAATTAGGTCAAGAGCCGCCTTCACCTAATTCCTATATTGTTCAACCTTTTGTGAAAAAGAAAAAAATGTTGGGAGTGTAAATATCTCACTACCAAATTCAAAGAAAAAGATTTTTTTTTTAATTTCACAAAGTTCTTTAGTCAACATAGCTCCAAAACTTATCAAATTGACTTCAAATGACGAATTCAACCTATTGAAACCGATGTACTTTACAAGTGGTGTGTTTTTAAAATATCGAATTAATTTAGTATAAAATAAAGAGGTAAAAAAATGATGAAAAATAAACGTATTAAAATTAATTTATAAACCTTTTTGTTTTCATCATTTGACTTTATACTAAACTAAATTTTATATTTTATAAAAGAATTAATTATTTTTTTAGATTGATAAACATTGATTCAAAATAGGTACCAATGTGTGTCATACATAATATACCATAGCCGCCCTTGAAGAGCATGTTCGGCTGCATAGTGGGTAAGGAAATGAGCACAAAATGAAAATATTTTGATCTGATTTTTATTTTTCACCTGGAAAGAGTGAATTTTTTTCTCATGTGAACAGTAAAAATTGGGCTACAACTGAATAGGTCCAAAATGTTTGTCAAGACTCAAACTGTGTAACAATTCTCAAGTCAAATATTTTTCGGATAGAAGAAAGAATTATACAATTTCATTTTGTTAGAGAAGTATCTATGTGAATTGATGTTAGAAAAAAAAAAAAGTACCTTTTTATCCATGTTCCCATGATAATTGACCTAATAAATTAGCAAATGGGTCTCAAATATTTTAATAGGTGCCTATGGAATAAAAATGTGAATCGTCTTTGAATTGATTGGGACCTTCTATGAAAGTACAAATGATTATGACTCTTCAATTTCGGTTTCTTCTCGCCAATTTTTCCAAACTTTATTTAACCATATATAATTGGAGAAAATGAAAGGTAAAAAAGAGAAGATTGTATGAGATGCTTGAATAATTGAATTGCGTGAGAGATGACATAAACATAGTGTCATTTGGAAGGTTGAAGAGGCAGATTCATTCAACTCTTTGTATATAATAATCAAGTAGACACATCCATTTGCATATTCCCAAATTTATATTCCAACATAATTGTAGTTGAATCTAAATTGATTGCTATACAAAAATTTGTCCACGCAATATGTATAACTTTCAAAAGAGAAAAATATTAATTTTGTAAAAGTGATCATTATATATCTAGCTAGATGTTTAAACAAGTCATATTGTGAGAGTAAATACATTATGGCGTTACATGGTTCCGTTACGGTACGGCACATGTGTTTGTCATATATTGTGACTCTGTGTGTTTTGTGCCGTGACAATTTGCGTAATGTGATCATTATTCGAAAAATTGACACGTCACGACATGCGAACTGATATAATCATGTCACAACATTGTACGTGGTCACGCGAGTTACTCGTGATCAAGAATCTTTAGATCTGAATGTAATGGTCAAATTTTAATAAACTAACTTAAATTTTAAAAAAAAGTTAAACATGACGAAACGCGACAGTCGTTAGTCATGTTTGAACACAACACGTGTATTGACGGTATGCTTTAGTTATGGCGTGACTAACGTGCTGTTTATCTCAATTTAATTTGACTTAATCACAACACGACAATGCACACGTGACTCAACAAGAAAATTGGAATTCAATAACTAGAAATAAACGGTCCGTTTTATAATTCATACCAAACTAAAAATAACAACCTCAAATCTCATTCTATTCAGTCAAGTATTGCACTAGATCAGAATTCCTTATCTCTAACGGTAAAACTAAAAAAAATATATCAGAAGCTAAAACATAAAAATACCTAACTGCCTGGTTTGTAGTCATTAAAATTTTAACTCAAAATTTATTGAGGTGGGACGGAAGTAGATATCATACAACTTCCAAAAAAACAATTTCTTCAAGCAACAGCTAACTAATTCCTCGAGCAACTAAAAAGATAAAAGGGTCTCTGTCAACTCTTCATCGCACGAAAGCACAGCCGTCAGATAATAACGACTCTGATTTAATTCCTGCTGCTTACCAGTTACCAGTTACCAGTACCAGTACCACACGCCCAATCCTACAAACAACAAAAATTAAAACCCAAAACCCAGAAATGTGATCCACACGCAAAATACCACTTTTCAGTTCTCCACCACGCTTTCCCACTAAACATTATTTTAAAAATGTTGAAAACTTAAATTAGGAAAGAATACAAAATAAAGAATATCTTCAACCACCAATCAAATCCATCTCTGCTTCTATTTTCTCCTTCCTCTCTCTCCATATAAAAACAGAGCACCTCAGTTCCTCTCTTTCTCTCTTCCTTTTTCAAAACCAACACAACAACTAAACTAACAATGGCGATTATTCCAGGCTTGACTTATCTATGCACTCTCGGTAGAGGATCAACTGCCACAGTCTCTCTCACTTCTGACCCGATCTTAGCCCGGCTGGTCGCTGTTAAATCGGCCGAGGTCTCTCTTTCCTCTCCATTACAGCACGAGCACCAAATCCTCTCCAGCCTCAGTTCCCCTCACATAGTCTCCTGTTATGGCTCCTATACCACCAATTCTCACTTCCACCTCATGCTTGAGTTTGCTCCTGGTGGGTCCCTCTTCGACCGCATCAAAAGCCACACGGAAGGCCGCTTAGATGAGTGCCACATCAGGTTGTATGCCAGAGATATCTTGCTCGGTCTCTCTTACCTGCATACAAACCACATCTCACATGGTGATATCAAGAGTCATAATGTATTGATCGGCTCTGACGGCCGTGCGAAAATTGCTGATTTTGGTGCTGCCTCGATTCTGAAGAGTGGGACCCACAATGATAACTCAGCTTCGTTCTCTGGCACGCCGGCTTTCATGGCACCTGAGATTGCAAGAGGAGAGGAGCGGGGCCTGGCAGCTGACATATGGGCTCTCGGTTGCACCATCATAGAAATGGCCACAGGGAAGGCTCCATGGAATGGCATCATAAAGGATTCAGATGTAATGGCAGCAATTTACCGGATCGGGTATTGTTCGGGTTCTGTACCCGATATACCGGATTGGTTATCAAAGGATGCACAGGATTTCCTAACGAATTGTTTGATATGGGATCCGAACGAGCGGTGGTCGGCTGAGCAATTGCTGCTTCATCCCTTTGTGTGCTTCGGCGATGCGGGTTTAAAAAGAGACAGTAATTTGGATTGTGCAATTTCTCCTCAAAGTGTATTGGATTTTAATGATGTGTTCTGTGAATCCGAAACAGAGGAAGAAGTGAATTCGGGTTTGGATCCCTTAGAGAGAATCCGAGAATTGGCCGGGTCGATAACGGGTTTGGATTATTTGATTTCAGATTCAGATGATGAAGATTGTTGGATTGAAGTTAGGAATGGGAATGATCAAGGAAACAGGGATAGTGAAACTAGGGATCAATTTGATTTATTTGAATTTTATGAGGAAGATAGTGATTTAATGTTATTTAATTTTGGGTATGTTTTTGAGAGAATTAATGAGGAGATCAGGGTTAGATGTGGAAATGTTACTAGTGAATTTCATGGATGCAAAGTTAATTTAACTAATAAGTCAATAAATCCTTTTATTGATCAAAATCTATATTGTTCCCCTTCTTGTTTTTGTATGTTTCCAATTCTCTTTTGTAAATTTTGTTTAAATTTTGCACCTATTTTTCAGATAAGACTAAAAGGCTCAGTGGCATACAACTACTTCACTTTGAGAGGAGATATGAAATTTCTCCAATTAAATTTTAACTTTTTTAGGTTGAAAGTATCAAAATGGTATTGAGAGTAGTTGGTGTCAGTGTTTTAAAATTCGGTCTATTCGGCCGAATATTCCTATTCGGTTACAATCGAATAGATAATCTATATTCGGTCCGAATATGAAGTTTAGAGCATATTACCGGTTTAGAGTATATTAATAGTGATAAAATACCGGTTTAAAATATATTAACATTGATTTATACCATATATTACCGGTTTAGAGTATATTAATAGCGAGTCACACCACACATTACCGTATGCTTGTTTATACCGTATATGCGGTACACGGTGACTTTTCACATACCGAATGAGAACCAAATTTCAAAACACTGGTTGGTATTGTTATGTGGTTACAATTACCAATATTTTATTTTCTATTCACACTTTCCAATTATTTTGAACAATTTTGCAAGGATTTTGTTCATTGAAAATATATGGAGATGATTCAACTACTTGATTTGGTATATGATCACCTACCCTTTCCTAAGCACAGTTATTAATCAATCTTCAGTAAAAAAAATTGAAGTCTTTTTATTTATTAAAAATAAAAATTGTTGTTGAAAAACTCAAGTTGTTTCATTAAAAGAAATGCACAATTTATTTTATTTTGAAATTATGTTGATTTTCATGTAATGGTTGACTTTGCTGCTCTTGACAGGCTAAAATTGTACCTTCTTAAAAGTTGACTTCATTTTTTCTAACTTATATAATTTTTATGTTATTTATTTTATTTTATTTTACTTTTTTGTTGAGTTAATTGACATAGTTTTTTAAGAAGAATAATTTATTATAATAATTAAAGTATATCATGAATTATCCTCTTAATTTGCTATTTTTGTCTCCTTATTTTCCCATCATTCTAGAAAAATCGAGTAAGGGTCTGTTCGGCGAGCCATTGGAATTTGAAAATAGGCATAGACACGAAAATTGAACTGAAAAATACTGTTTATGTGGAAAAAAAAAATTCAATTAAACTGAATTTTTTTTCTATAAAAAAAGTGTAGCGGCTGAATAGATCCTAAATCTTCCTGTAAATTCTTGCTAGGGAATATTTGAATTGATTTTATTAGAAGCTTAAAATGCGTAAGAGATGTGATCATCAAGTCGTCATGAGGATGTTTAATTTAAAATTTCATTGGCTCCACACAACCAATCAGAAGTTGACAATTCAGATTTGAAGAAAGTAGAGGCCAGAAAAAAAAAAAGCTATTTATTATTATTAAAAGGAAGAAGTTTCTATAGGGACACCTCATGCAGCTATAATGCTATATGCGCTTTTACTTTTTAATAAAATAATAAATGGTGAGTGATGAACGGTTGAGATTTGACAAGCAGCCAGGTAGAATGGTCCCCGTCATTTCTCCGCGTCACACCACACCCAATTTCTGATTGGTGGATATACTAATTTTTTTACATTTTGTTCTATCTCTTTTATTAGTATAAAATAGTATATTCCTTTGATGTCATTAGAAGATAGATAAGCTATGCCAATGGAGACTTTTTTTTGTTTCCTTTTTTTAATTTTCAATTAAATATAAGTTTGTTTTTCTTTAAATAATGTGAATATAAAAACAATAAAAAAACTCCACATCTTTTATTCGAAAGAGGGGTTTTGCCAACCCAAATTATTTTAGTTACCATTTCAACAATTAAAAATAGGCTGAGTTGATATGGGTTTTAAAAAAAATATTCAATATTTCAAAGAGTGACACCTTTGTGGTATACATACATTATCAAATATTTAGGTGGTGCATAGATAATATATGCGTACTACTCTGTAGATATTATCTGCGCATGCACCTGATATAAGTTGACAGATCTATGCATGAATTAGGGATGGCTTAGCAATCTCTATAAACTTGAAATTTGCGTATTTGTCCTTTAAATTTGATAATTTTTATAAAAAATTATATTTTTCAGTCCCTCTTATAAATAAAATTACACTGCAATATCTTATTCAGGTCATCAATCTCATCTAATTCCACCCCTGCCTGATAATATTAGAATATTTTTCAAACTCATGTCAGTGTCACCCTCTCTATATATATATATATATTTTAAATGGTATCTTAAAAAATTTCGGTTTACCAACAGGCTTAGCACATGAACTGATAACTTTTTTTGAGCTGTTTTTCTTTTTGTTTGTTTGAGCTGTTTAGGGTTAAATTGCAATGTTGCGTGCCAGTACAATCTAAGTTGGCAAATTAATGAACAGATCTAAACATAACACAGTACCCTCTATTTAATGAGCCATAAATGCATCTTTATTAAGTCAACTATATTTTGGGAACAGCCAAAAGTAACAATATCAAAAGGTGGGTTAATTAATTATATTTAACCCTACGTAGAGACACTAATTTTTATTTCATTTTATTCTCTTGAGTTCTGTTTAAATTGTCTGGGAAATTCATTTTTATTTTTATTTCTTTTTTGAATTATATATATATAGATATATAGATAGATAGAGGTTGGCTAATATCAAAATATTTGCACGACGGCTTCCGTGCAACCAAGTTTTTTTCAATTTTCAAAGAATCTCAAATTTTAATATTTTTCTTGTTTGTCCTTGATACCTAATTAATGGTACTGGATGCTTTTGTAATGCTTCGGCTTGGTTTTCATTTTAATGGAAATCGGTGACTTGGCCACTTCTCTCACAATAAAAAAATAAAATAATGAAACATATCAAAGTTCTTATGACATCACAGTTTGAACTATAATTAAAAACTAAAGAAATTGTTCAAAGGTGTTAGAATGGGGCAAAAGTCATGCAACCTTTTTTTATTATATCAAAGATTATCATGATCCTACAATAAAATAAATACCACCCAATGTCAACCATTTTGACTTTTGAATTTTGTATTATATCGAAGAAGAATTCTTGATGTGCTCATTGACGTTCTTAGAAGTCAAATTAATGGTTGTCTAGTAACCACTCAATACATCAAAAAGTTAAAAAGTAGGCCACAATCCATTTGTGAACAGCGCCTTTTACATTTACCTAATAAATATATAAACTTAGTGGCCTCCAAATGTTTGCAAACTTGACATTTCTTTCTTTTTTTTTTGGATCCCCAAATATATTACCTTTACGTAAAGCGAAGATTCTATCAACTATTTTTTTTTTGAGGGAATTCTATCAACTATTTTTTTTTTTGAGGGAATTCTATCAACCATCCTCATACAGGGGGGTTCATTGGGTCTGGTTTAATCGGTTTTGGACCGAATCAAATTAGGTCGGTTTAAACGGTTTGGTTTAATAGTTCGGTTCGGTTTGTTTTTTAAAACTAAATTATAACTTTGGTTCGGTTCGGTTTGAAAATTTTCAGAATCGAAATAACCGAACCGACCGAACTTTATATATTATGAATTTGGTCCTAACCGCTCAGATTTATTTCTTAATAAATTACTTTAAATACTTCAGTTATTTCTTAATATTCCGGTTTATTTCTTAATACCCTGATTTATTTCTTAATATACTTTAGTTTATTACAAAACAATTGTTTTAAATAATTTTTTTAATATATTTCGGTTTACGTACGGATTTTAAAAAAGAGCACAAACATCTGAAAGCAGATCGGATGGTGATTAAGCTAATCAGAACTATTAAATTGAATTAAAATAGATCTGATAAGCATCGGATCTACTCTCAAGTTAATAATATAAGCCAAGATACAACACAAATAGTATTACTTATGGAAGTCTTGAAAATTGTTACCCTTAGTAAATATTTAATTCAAGTGTACAATTAAAAATTAAATCGGCTGACATTTGTAAATTCAAATTGGAAGGTACAAGTAGAGACTTTAGTATTTGATTGAGAGGATCAATATTTCAAATAAAATTAATAAATAAAATAGTATTATTTTTTGCATGAGATGAATCTCATTCGGCAAGCATGGATTAAACTTCCTTAAAGCTTAATTCACTTCTTTTAGCTTCCTTAGCCACTTAATCCTGCTGAACACCAATTCCTTAGCGCGGATTAAGAACACTTTCTTTAGCTTCATTTTGCTCGGATCTTAATCTCCTGTCCGGACTTTAAGACACCTATACCCCCTCTTTAAGCGCTTAATCTTTCACCCACAGATTAAGACAATCCAACATTAATTTCTTAGTGTTCTTTAAGCTCTTAATCTTTAACTCTTAATTCTTTAACCCTTTGTTGTCGAACGACTCCAATAGAATGTGAACATTAAATCTCGGACCTACTAAACTAGTATTGTATGTTGAATTCTAAATGGGCTTTAAATCTTTCTTTATTCAGGCCCAATATTTCTTGTGTTATTCTCTCCAGGCCGAGCCCTTCACAGCTTCTCAAATTTCTTCTCTACAGCCGACAGCTCCTATTTCTCCTAATCTTAATACATCAATTACTGAGCTTAAACACTTCACCAAATTTTCGCTCCTTCCTCCTCCCTCCTCCCTCTCTATTCCCAGATTCCATATTCACTAAAGTAACACAATTTTTGAATTTGATCCGAACCGTTCGATCAGACTTCGGTGATTGCACGGGCTCCTTCAATATTCGTGCGGATTCTGATCGGACGGTCCATATCTAACATAACTATAATGTTACCTTAGACTGAGGTCCAGAAGAAGTCTTCCCGCCTGTTTGTATCTTCTCTTTCGTCTTCCCTCCAGAAGCAGAAGCAAAAGTATTTTTCTTCGACGATTTGTCTTCTCTTGGCGGTCGATCTCCGTTTTCCTTAACAGGTAAGTTTTCAGTGGTCAATAAAATATTCATTAATCATTGATTTTGTAAGAGGATTAGTGTGTGTGTTGGTTTTAATAGACTTGATGTGCTCAAATCCTTCACATTACTTGTTCTTTGATTTCAATTCTGAAGTTAACCTCCAAATAGAGGCAAATCCAATCACCAATTTACTGGTACTGCTATGGTAATGGTACGTAACAGTACCAGATGAACCAGAAGTACTACATTCTCTTAATATAAGAGCAAAATGGTCATATCTAAATAAAATATACGGAAAAACCAAAAGTACTGCATTCTCTTATTATTAAGTTTCTGATTCAAGTAACCTATGTAGGGGTGCTAAATGAATATGGTTTTTTATGAATAAAGTAGACCGAACAACAATTGAACAGAAATTGAATAGATTTTTATATGAACCAGATCCAAAGTTCAATTCGGTTCAGTTGATATCAAGCCAACCGGGCTGAGTTTGAACGGACTTTGAACGACCTGTTGAATAGTTTGGATTTGTGTTCGATGGATTACTGTTCGAACTTAACATTATCGAACAATCATTGTCCGAACATAACCCTATCGAACGTCACCGATCGAAACGACGAAATTGGAAATCCCTTCTCAATTTCTCACTCTCACGCGGCGCCACCCCGACTCTCCATCTCTCTGTCGCGCCTCGGTCTTCCCTCTCCGACTATCCATCGCGCCACCCCCTCTCCATCTCTCCGTCGCGCCTCTGGTCTTCTCTCTCCGTCGCCCCACCCCTATCCATCTCTCCTCTTTGGCGCCGCCTCTCTCCTCTCTCCCAGACAACTTTGGCGACGAGTCGACGACCCCTCTTCCCGACCTCTCCTCTCACCATATGCTGTCTCTAATTGTGTCCTAAGTAATAAATTTGAGTTTTCTTTTGCTGTTGATAAACTGGTACAGCAAAACCAATTGAAGGGCCTCCAGACTAGTTATTTGATATTCAAAGCACTGTACTGGTACTGGTACAGCAAAAGCAGAAAACTAATTTTCAGAAAAATGGCTATTGATTACTGCCTACTGGTGCGTCGCTCATTTTTAATGTATTCATTTTTTTGAATCGGGAAATACTTGTTCCAATTAAGCTGTCATTATTAGCAGTGATATTCTGAATTATCTTTCACACTAAAATATTTACCAACATTTAACTTCTCTTAGCTGGAACTTTACTGAAACCTGAATTCTGTCAGAAAAAAATGGGGAATGTTATCGCACTGCTTACTGGTGCGTTGCTCCTCTCTCACTGATTACTGCCTACTGGTGCGTCGCTCCTTTGCTCCTCTCCTCTCTCACTGATTCAACTCTCCTTCCTCAAAGCCTGACCTCTTCTCCGCTCAGCACACGCTCCCTCAAACCTGTAAGATCTCTCTCTCTCTCTCTAAGTGTGTAATTTTGTTTTTGGTTGGATTTTGTGTCTAGAAAAATTTGGGAATGTTTTGATTGATTGATTCTGGCATGGCAGTGGATAATGAATTTATATAAGTAGTATGGATGACAGCAAAATGAAGTTATTAAAGAAAACTATGGTCTAATTTAGTACTGGTAAACTGAATAGTACCATCACCTTCACCTTTGAGATTAAACCCGGTTGAGATTTAATCTAATAGGCTGCCTATGTCACCTCTTTAGAATTACTAAAACTGAATAGTACCAGTGCATTTTTATTTTTATGATATATTCTGCTATAATTTTCTCAGGATTAAGTAGCCAAAATTTTATGAAATTTCTGAATCTGAATTAAGTCTGAACTTCTGAACTGAACAAATATATATCTCATTTTTGCATGCATCACTTTTGTGAATAAAGATTTGTGAAGTTATGCATCTTAGTTTTTATATTTAAAGACTTTAGTGAGAATTTTAGTTATAGATTGTGTCTGGAAAATTCTTGTTTGGCTTCTGTTGTGATGTCTCAATTCTCTGTGGTTTTTTTGAAAGCTTCGTAGTGGCTACCAAGATTAATTCGTAAATTTTTTTACAAATTCCAGCCCTAAATATTACAACCGATGCTATGTTATTGCTGTCTCAGTACCTTCAATAGACCCCCTCCCTCGCGCCCGATAAGCCCTGTTTACATTGAAGTTACCACAATAATGGGTCCACAGTGCCGCATCTTCCCTTGCCTGATTCGCTACTAACCATGTTGGCAATTTAGACCCATGAAAGATAACCTCATTCCTTTACTTCCACAATGACCAGAGAGTTGCCATGAATGCAGTTGCCCATTGTCTATTTCTTTGTCCCGCTGTCTGACAGTGGTGCCGCAGTGATGCATCCCATGTATCCTCTACCGTGCGAGCATGTTGCAAGAGATACTGAAACCTGCCCCACACCTCGATAGCATTGGAGCATTCAAAAAACAGATGTTGAGAAGTTTCAATAGAACATGAATCGCACATGCACATTTCATTCCACAGATCATACCTCTGTTTTGCATCACTTCATGGCTCAGCACCCTATTTTGAAGTACCAGATAAGTGAATATTTTCACTTTTGATGGTGCTGGCGAGCTCCAAAGTTCCATATAGTTCCATCTAATCTTACCAGCAGAGATGATCAGAATAGAGAGATGATGCCGAGTAGTGACCACTACCCGACCAGCACCATACCAGTTGGTCTTCCCGATCTGTCAGAACCAGTACCGTCACTGGTACCGTACCAGTAAGTGCATCCACTATTAGTGAGCCCTCGGAAATTGCTTCATTCAATGAGATTAGCTGTGAAGGTGGCCTCTGTTGACGATCTCGAATGCCTCTGAGTGGGCCCGCTTCTCTCCAATTATCGTACCAGTATGAGATCAATTTTCCATCACCTATACTCCACTGGATACACCATTGAAAGAGTGACTTAATCTTAATCAAGTGCTTCCAGAAGAATGACCCACTCACCAACCAGACTTTAGGACATTCTCTACTTGGTCTGTGCTTTCTTAGAGAGTTGATTACCTCATACCAAAGGCCTCCAGTCTGGGTTGTGGCCTTCCACCACCATCTAATTAGAAATGTACAGTTTCTAAACTCCAAATCAGGGACTCCCAATCCACCAAACTGCTTAGGAGTGCAGACAGTTTCCCAATTGATTAATGAAATTCCTCTGGCTTTTCCTTGCGTTTTCCCCCATGAGAAGTGCCTACAAAGTCTTTCAATTCTTTGAGTCACCCATTTTGGCAATGCAAAGTATGTCACGATGTCTCAATTCTCACTGATTGATCTTAGTTTAAAGGAAGTAGGGCATGCATCTTAGTCTTAGATAAAAATTTGATTGATATATTGTAGCAGGTTCTAATTTAAGTAACCTATTTATGCTTTTAAATAGGAATTGGAGTCTCAATTTGTGCAATGCCGGGTTATTATGATATCGATGACATCATCATGGAAGAGGAGGTAAGATAATTACTTTGAAATTTTTTTCTTCTCCTTTTCATTTACTAAAATTAGGTAAACGATTTTATATAGGCTGTGTCAGTTGTTTTTCATGTGGGAGCAAATGGAGTTGGTCTACTTGATCCTGGTTCAGAAACAAACAGTGTATGTCTAATTTTCTGGTTTTTTGTACACCATGTTCATTAAGTAATGTTAGATGTTTCTTTGTACTGGTACTGTAAATCAACTAATTAGACCAAGCATGGCTTACCCAGGTTCAGCATTTACCAGTACTCCTACGCAACAGATGGTTTTTATTTTGCCAAATATGATTTTTACCCAACAGCTTGTGCACTTACCACTACCGGTACCAGTTCTGTTACCATAAGTAATCAATAATTGAGCAGCTTCTTTGATATATATACTCCCAAGTGTATACAAGCTAAACCAAGATAATAGAAAGTAGCAAAAGATCTGTTGCCAGTATGTATTATTTTCATGTTGTGTCTAGTTGAATTGTATTTTTATTTTGTTAAAGGTTGAAAAGGGGGCAAAAATAGACCTTCCGTTCTGGCTATCACATGAGCTGTGTAGGAGAAGAGCTGTGTCAATTATTGTACCACCCTGCTTCAATCAAAAGTATATCTTTTCTTCACAAAATTGCAATCTACCTTTTTATTATATTCACTGTATAATTTGAACTCTATAGTAAAATTTACCAGGTACCATGTGCTACAGTTCAGATTTGGTTTGATTGTTATAACTAGTTTTAGGAATCACGAGGAGTAGAAATCTAAAATTTCAATATTTTTGCAAAGTTAGTTTAATTTTCTAATTTCTAATTTATTTGTCTTTTTTTATTGCTAATGGCATAGAATGAAGAAAGACGTACAAGCAGATGCTGCTTGTGTTGATTTGGGAACACGTTATCCCTATTTCTATGAATTTGGATGCAAAATATTTCCTTTGTAAGTGTTCATCACTCACCTTATTAGCATGTCTCTGTCTGCTAATTTTATTTACTGTTACAAATTGTGATCATCTGCTGCTGTTTTGTAGGGTTTTCTATTTAGATGTTCACTTTCTTGAAATATTGTGAAAAAAGGCATTTATATTATTCAAAATTTCAAACTTTAAAGCCTCATAAATAAAATTAACATTACAAATCCACCTAGAATACTCTGCACAATTACTAAATGTTAAAATTTACCTTAGTACTGATATTTAAATCCCTACAAAATGAACTTCTAGAAATGAAATTTAAGTCCTTAAAAAGTTTCTGATGATAGCTTTAAATGAACCATATTTTTTTATAAAATTAAAAAGATAAGGGGTTTCTTGTAAATGTCGCTAGTTGATATTTAAAAATATAATTTGCATGTAGGGTCGGTGACAAGAGTATAGCGCCCTTTCTGCGGCACACATTTGCAAGTCGATACAAGGAGATGCTTAGCAAATCTCACACAGCTTCTATTAATGCTATCCCTAAATTTGTACTCCGCCTCTCCAAAGAAGAGTATCAAAGTGGGTCCCCCAACTCCTCTCATATATGATCTATTATTTGGTACCAGACTGGTATTATTGAGATTCGGGGTGTTCATTGGGTCCGTTTGGTTAAAACCAAATTAAAAAAATATGAATTATATATATAAGTTGTTGACATTACATAAATTGTTCAATTCCATACAAAATATGTAGATGTTCTGAAATATCCAAACCAAAATATAAGTTGATATTACATACACTACATATAAAACATGGATTTGAACCATATAGAGTTTGGTTGGTTCTGTCGATTCCGTTTTGAATAATCTAAACCGAACCGAATATAAAAAACCGAAGTGATTAAAATTTTTCAGCCAAACCGGTCCATTTAAACTGGAAAAACCGAATCATTTAATCCAAACTTTTTCGGTTTGGTTGAAAACAAAATAGACCGGACCCAATAAACACTCCTAATAGAGGTATCAATTTCTTTAGGGTTTTGGGTTTTATATGCTTGTCTTTACTGGCTGGTTGTACCAGTATGACCAGGTCTGCCAGGAACTGGTACTGATAATAAGTTATCTTCTTTTTGGTTTTTTAAGCTTATTTTTAATCTAGCTCACTAATCTGATTAATTGAATTTTGCTTTGTTAACTTTAGTGTTTGAAGCTGCGAAATCTTCTATGGTTGAATATAAAAAATGGCGGGTCAGTCATTTGGGCTTGACTAAGAGTTCTCTTCTTGGCCATAAAAGGAAGACAGATTCGCAATTAGGCCCTTCCTCTTAAACATTTACTATTTTTCTTAGGATTTAGTTCAGTTAATCAATTCTAGGAGTATAACTGCATTAGCATGTAAGAATACTGTACTGATATGCTAACCAAACTGAAACTGTATTCGGTCTGATTTCACTACTATAATCACATGAAGAACACATCAGGTTATAATGCTTCGGATCCTTGATTCTGATTGTAACAAATTTGACAAAAAAAAAATTTGGGGTTTTTTTTTAGTCAGTTTGATTAATTTTGTTTCCAATAACAAATCGAGCCAAACCAAATTGAATGAATATTTGTTAGCACTTTAAAGATATGTATTTTATGTTAGCAATATTATTATTGCAATTAATTTAACAATTAATTTAAATTTCAATTAATTATTTTGACTGGTCAAAGCACTTATTGGGTCAGTTGACATTGTGTTTGACTGATGCTCTTGAATGCAATTTCATTAACGCAACTCCTTTAAATCCATTTGATTATATGGTTTTAATTACGCTTCTAATTCAGGAAACAAAAAATCTCTTTCACAAGTTACCCTCATAAGTGCTGTTTCCTTTAAATTCTTAGGCCAAAAACGATTCCATGTATTGGTTCACTAAATTATTCTGGTTAATTCATTTTATGTTATTTAGATTATTCAAGAATCCAATTTACTTCATTTGAATTTAGAATTTTGAGGTACAAAATTCTATTGTAAGTTTGTAACATTTTAAGCCCACTTTTGGAAATTAATGGAAAATATTCCAACAGAAATATATTAGGCCCCACGTCTAACCCGAATCTGGATCCTCTGAGGTAACTCAAATTTTGTGATTGATTATGAACTGTCCGATCAGAATCCAGATCAATTCAGTCCGCTATGGAATGCACGTGATTCTTTTCGTGCTAGAAACAAAATTAAGGGGAGCGGAGGGGAAGGGGGAGTATCCCTATGGTATAATGAACGTGTACCCTCTACATTAACTCAAAAGGGAATCTTTTGAGTTAATAAATCTCAACACTCCAATTTGTTTCAAGATTTGTGTAAATTAGATCCACACTAATATTGAAAAAATCCCCCATATCATAGGCCGGAGCTAGATTGGCTCCGTTTAAAATCAAACGGTTGAGATTCATTAACTTAAAAGATTCCTTTTTGAGTTAATGCCGAGGATACGCGTTCATGGTATCATACCGTGTACAATAACTTTTAAGTTTTAACTGAGTCAAAATAATTTCGGTACTCATTTGAATTACATGAGGTCTGCTTTGAGATTCGTACCGGATTTAACGGACGATGTAAATCTCATTCTACACAGCAGTACCGCAGATCAAAACAGATCGGACGGTCCGGATCCAAACTCAAAAATTGAGTTACTTTAGGTGATGTGAATTCTGTCCAACCCTGACACAGCCCCAGAGATTTCACACTCTTAACATAAGCCAAGAAGGTGCATGCCCTAAGGAAAACAAAAAACGAATGAAAAAATTAAGTCTATTCCAAATCTGAGAGTGGAGACAAACATTCAGTCCTTCAATGATAGCTCTATTCCATATGCCATGTCACTAGTATTAAATCAAAGTTAATTAGCTCTTAAAACCCACATTTACATTAAATCCAGTGGTCACATAGTTAGAGACTTATTAGAGGGGATCACTTAATTATACCCCCTCACTAGAATTAAAAAAAAATATGCTTACATTTTAATTTTTTTTATAAAATATACTTAATATTAAAATAAGTATAAGCTTATTCTTATCCCAAAAGTATTTCTTAAAATATAATTCTATTTCTATATTTTCTCAGAAAAAAAAATTAAAAAATATTTAATATTTAAAATAATTATAAAATTAAATGTACTTCATTCCTATTATCCTATAGAGTAGAACTAGGGTGCTCCTAAGAGTACCAAGTCCCTTTTTACTCTTAATTCTAAGACCTACCGGATTAACTTTGAATGACGAATCCAAACTGTTGAAATCCTTCTATCTTACGAGTGATGAGTCTACATGTAAAAATTTTAAAATTTTGAATTAATTTAGTATAAAATCAAGTGGTCAAAAGTCTTTCAAAAAAATAAATGCATTAAAATTAATTTAGAAACTTCTAATTTTGACCACTTGATTTTATACTAAATTAATTTGAAACTTTAAAATTTTCAAATGTAGATGCATCACTCGTAAAATAGAATGATTTCAACGGTTTGGATTCGTCCTTCAAAATTAATCCGATAAGTTTTAGAGTTAAGAGTACAAAGAAACTTAATACTTCTAGAAGCACCTTAGTTCTACTCTATCCTATATCATATCAAAACTTGGGATTTGAATTTGCTGTAATCTGAAATGCATAAATAGTAATTATGAAATTTTTGCAATTTGAATCTAAGTGTCGAATTGTTTTGAAAAACGTGCATATAAAAACTAGTTGTTTCGAGATGCGTTCTCCGAACAAATTTGACAATAGTTCAGATTGCAAAAAATTCGATAATTCTGCGCATGCATTTCGGATCTACAGCAGAATTATTTCCCAAAACATGTGACCTGATTAAACCTTCCCACAAATAGAATATAGATGATATATCACATCACCATCTCCCTCCTAACCTACCTAAGCTTTCCTCAGTCTTCTTAAGACAACCAATCCATCAACAACTATTACCAGTTCTTGTCTCAATGGCTTTCTCCGTGATCTAACCTCATGATTATTTTCTGAAAAACAATTTAGACCTCTTACTGAACCATAGACCTATGACCTATATATTAATTGAATTCTTCATAACCAACAAATTAAAAACAAAAAAGTTTCAAAACCCACAAAATGTACTGGTACACATGGCTGTCCAAAACCGACCTCGACAAATCTCTTGTCTACGATTACTCGCTTCTCTTCTCCCGGAATGAGCTCGAAGAAGAAGACATCTCACATTTCAACCATGAGTTCCTTCAAAGCATGGGAATCTCCGTTGCAAAACACCGCCTTGAGATCCTTAAACTCTCGAAAAAGTACAAGCCGGTTAGACAGTCTCAACCGGCCATGACACGGCTTCTCACAGCCTTCAACCGCACAAAACAATGCCTGGCACGTTGCATTAAAGCGTTGGTGCATCGTGAGTATAGCTCGGCCATTGTAGTGGTTCAAAGACCATCACCGAAAAAGGCGGAGATGTTGAAGAGGAGTAGACGATCAGAGACAACATGCAAAGTGAAGCAGGACCGACCACCGCAGATGATCATGGCCGGGCCGAGAAAGGCGGAGATTTTGAATTCGCGCGGCATGAGCCCGTTGGTTTTTGAAGAGGGATTTGGAAGCGGATTAAGATCAGCCGAGTCGATTAAATGGGATAGCATGTTTCAAGGGTTAAAACCCACATGAATTATGATTATAGTTATGTAAAAGTATCATTGAAGCTTGTAGGAGGTAACTATAAGTTATTTTAATTTTGGCTAGATGATTACTTTAGATTTTAGCAGTAATTTCTTAGTACGTAATATTTGGTTATGAGTCTCTAAGAGGAAATCGCTTTATACATATTTAATTAGAAACTATTTTGCGTTTAATTTTTCTAATTGAATTAACGATTAAGCGAATTCGTATGCAATTTGATATAATTTCAAGCGCAATAACAATGGAGTTATTTTAAACAATAACACTATTAATTAATTACTTGTTGGTAGAAAAAGTAATAAACAATATGATATATAATTCACAAAATCAAATATTAATTGTTCTCAGAAAAGAAGAAACAGTTTGTTTTATTCCGAAAAGGAAAATAAAACTTATATTAATTATGAACTAGGTAATTTGGGGTTGCATATATAAATAAATATTCGATTAACAACATATAAACTTCAAGCAATCTTTTGAAATTGAAAGAGGAGGTCAATAATATCTCAATCTTAATTTTTTTATTATAAATAATGTTATAATTTGTGGATACAGATGAAGCTTGAAAAGAAAGAAATAATTAGGTTCAACTTTTGTGATTTCATCACCTATTTCCAAGTGTTTGTTGGAATCTTGTGGTGGTTGCATCTATCAATCCAACAAATATATGGTTCCAATTACCTTTTTCTTTCATATCAAGTCACCTAAGTGGTTCTCAGTTCTTACCATTAATTAATTCCCTAGATTTGTTTTTGAAGCAGTTGCTACTTGCCACCTTTTTTTTTTGTAAAGGTGCGAAAGACACTTAAAGTGCTAGTTTAGTACAACGTTTGATAAAATATTGCGTCCTTTCTACTATTACAATACCTACTACAACAAGGACATGTATACACAATGATGTGATTAAAAAGATCTTGGGAGACAGAATAATTATTTATGTTGGAATAACAGGGATTTAGTTACCAGAAATTCAATTATAAATTTGTAACCATAATTTTTTTTATGAATAATCCAGAAATAGTAAATTCAAATAAGAAATAATGGAGTTGTTCATCTTGATTTATTTTTAATGTAAATACAATCATGTGAAATATCAGAAAACTTGGAGTTCATCTTATACAGGTGACTTTTCCACCTATTTATGCAATACTTCAAGAATATATAAACAAGACCAATGGTTGAGTTTGGTGGTTTCAATTTTATGTTTGGAATTATTTGTAAAGATAGAAATATAGTTATCCTCATGGAACCCCAAAAATTGGGGAATTAAATTCCTTCAATGTAACATTTAGGATTTCATTTCATCTTTGAGGCCCAGTAGAGATATAAATGCAAAGGTCAAAAGATAAAAGTTGACCCATGATCTGTTTGTAATAGTGATAGGAAAGTGGAGTAGGCCCAAAATCCTTTGGGTTGACCAAGTCCAAAGTATCATGGGCCGTCTGATTTATTTTCTTTCTAACTAATTGTCAATGAGTTGAGAATGTAATTATGTAAAGGGTTAGATAGAGACAGAAAGGAGTGGGCCACAGTAAATAGGCTATTTCCTTGTCTTTTGTTCAAGTAATATAGTACGTGAGGTGAAGTTACACTACAAGAAAATATACGCAAAGGCGCTTAAAAACGGCACTAAATACTCTAAAAAATTCCAATAGAAACTTTTCCCGGCATTTAGACAAGTGTCGCGAATACCAGAGTCAGCAAAAGTCTTTCTCGGCGTTTGTTATGTTGAGTCACTATATAACCAAAGTGAGTTAATTTACACACCTTCAATGTTTTTCATCTAATAATCTCTTCAGCTTCGATTACGTAATGTTTTCATCTCGAGTTAATAAGTTTTGATAAAATTCTCTAAATTCATTTGTGTAGTTATTAATTACTAATTTAGACCATTTTTACCACAGTTGAGTTGTATTTACAAAGCTTAGCAGTGATAATAACTAATAAGCCTTCTATTTTACTTTTATTTATATAAGACTTCTATTATACAGAAACAGCTGCACGGAATTATAAATAAATGATTACAAACAGTACAAGTTTCAAGCCAAGCATCTAAGGATGTTGATAATAACGAGCGATGTTATAGCCAGTCTGTATTGCAGCGAGACTAAGTAGAAATACACCAGCAAACAACGAGATGACTGCCCATGGACTATTAAAGTATTCGTGCTGCAATTTCGCACATCGACGGTTCCATTTGAAGTTGTAGTAACTATTCAGATCATCAAACTGCTTTTGACAGTAATGATCTTTATAGTCAACCGTACAAACATTCCCGATATCATTGAAGTAAGTGGAAGCCATTTGACTGCTTCCTAGTTTGTTAGTCATTACGCCATGTCGCTGAAGTAACTCTACATCCTTTTCTGTATTAATTAGTCCATCCAGAAGTAGAACGTAGCTCGTCAGTAACCGTTCTTTTGAAGGCTTGTTCAATAATTCCTCAAAAGCAACAAGGTTTGTAAGTAAATTTGCCTGTTTTGGGTCAAGTTGCAGATGTGGTATCTGAAGGATACCATTTTGGAAAGTTACACCAAAACCTTTGCTATGTTCTCTCTTCTGAAAAGTTACACCAGCTCTCTGGTAAAGCACATCTGCATTCTTTATCCTTTTGGGTGCATTACTGCGGAGGTGAATTTTTTCCCAGCAACGCGCTGCATCATTATCATAATTTTGTAGATTTCTGTATCGGTTATCATGAGGAAAATGCCAGCAGTGATTCTGAAGGTCACGTTGGTTTGGCAGATTAATACCTTGGTCGTTTGAAGGACGTGACGAAAGGTCACTTTGGCCATTTGAAGGAGGTGGTGTGCACCATTTCCAATAAAGGTCGAGCAAATGTTTTGGTTCAGTCAAGTCGGCATGGTCATAGAATTGCCATGGCATATCCAACCATATTAAAGGTTTGAGCTCTTTGAGGAATTCATCTATGAAAATTGTGGTTTGTTCTGGAGTAGATTGTGGTGTGTGGTTTTGACTTTGCTGTGGATCAGTAGATTGTAATAAGTGGCGACAGCTTTGGCTTTGCTCTTGAGAGAGGCCAGGGGATAGTGGAATGGGTAGGCAACGCAAGCAAAGTTGTGGACTACTAGATGGAGAATTAGATGAAAAATTAGATGTAGAATTTTCTGAAGATTGTGCTGGTGGGAGCATGTTATTTTCCTTAAGGAAATTATAAACCTTCCTTAGAAAAAAGAAGGGAATTTGGTTTTCCAAAAGGAGCAAGTCAAATCTTACTGTTTTAATGTCGACTTCTGGATAGAACATACTCTCATCTCCCTCTCTAGAGAAATCCAGTATTATTAGGATAATAAAGCAACTGTCACGAACCAACATTTTGAAAAACTCCTCATCACCAAGGGGAAAGCTCATACCATACCATCTACGAATTTGATCCTTCATTATATCAGTGATATTTATCATCTGAACGAGATCATTGATATTCGCATTCGGATTACTTGTACTACTCAAAAAGTACGATATGCATTCATTCTTTGCTTCCTCTATGTCTTTTTGCTTCTTTATTTTCTTGTAATACAACGGGCCAATGGACACAAATTTCGGTTTAAAATAAGATTCTCTACCGTACCTCATATGTGATGGGGCACGGTAAAAAATTGGCGCAGACATGTTGATAGGAAATATATGTAGATTGGAGGGGTTTGCTTTTTGAGTATAATCAGGAACGAGCATGAGGGTCGGTATATATAAGCAATGCTACGTACGTCTTGAGATTTTACTTGTGCAAATCCTTGAAAATTCCATACACTGAATTGTATATTATATTGGGAATCGTTAGCTGGTACGAAAGTAAATTCTCAAGTCATTTTCATAGGTACCGGGAATGTTACCCAAGAGAGCTTATGGTTTATAAAATCTTAATTGACGCGATCAACCCTAATCATATGAAGGTTTAATCGACGAGGAAATTATATATTGACATGCCTTGGCAACAATAGAAAGCAACGCATGACAAATGTTTTAGACGAGTTATATATTCCTTGACTTATTCCTTGGCGAGTTATTAGGTCCATATTCAATACCGACTTATTCCTTGACACGAGTTATTATGTCCATTCAATGCCAACTTATATATTTCTTCAGCATTTCTGCATAAATAAAACGCATATACTATAGGAAAGTTCCAATATCTCTCTTAATAAGATAAGCCAAGTAAAGATCAACAAATTGACATTTTTTCATTTACGTGCCTAGCTTTAGTGAACGAATTATGTTTTGTGGTCATTCCGGATATTTCATCCACTAATATACTAGTATTATATGAGTGAGGCTAGCGTGTGTACGCTTCTAGATTCATCAAGAAGGCTCAGTGAGTTTAACTCCAAAATCTATTGGATTGATTTTAATTGACAAATTCAAATAATTGAAACTGATCTATTTCACGAGTGGTGATGTGTGTACATGCCAAATTTTAAAAATTTTGCATTCATGTAATACAAAGTCAAATGTTAACAAAAATGAAGATTTATAAGCTATTTTAATGCAATCATTTTTCATCATTTTTGAGCTCTTGAATTTGTACTAAATGAGTTCAAAAATTTTGAAAATTTTCTTGTCCACATATTACTCGTAAAGTAGATCAGTTTCGACTTTTTAAATTCATTGTTGGAAACCAATCTGATATATTTTTAGGTTAAGCTCACGAAGTTCTCTTGGAGAGCCTTGAACAGTATAGCCTCACTCGTATTAGATTATACATGCACGGAATTATCAGAGTTATAATAATTAGAAGGTTTTATATGGTTTTAATTAAGTTGTGGAAACAGATAAATTTATTAAAAATTGAAAGGCTAAAATTAAACATAAATTTGAGCCTTTTACATTGTGGCTTAAATTCTGAAACTTTTAATTATTTTTTCTCTGCATTACGTTCTATATAGAGGTTGCATGGCAACTGTCAAATCAGTTGTTCCTGAGGTCCCGTGCTATCAAGTCGTTTTTTAATTTTCGAAGTTCAAAACATCTATCCAAACTGTTAGATATAATCTCTATATTAAAATTTACTTGGAGACCAAGTTTTACATTTTTTGGATTTTTTTTTCTATTTATTAAGCCACTTTGAAAATCACTGATCCAACAATATCTTAACCAAATAGTAAAACTAGAATTAAATTGAGAAAGGGGAGGTAGCACAATTGGCTAGAAGAGAAGTCTTAGGATTGTTGGTTACCCAAAGGTCGAGAGTTCAATTCCCCCTCACGACTTCGCAGCTTCTGCGAAGATTTTCAAAAAAAAAAAAAAAACTAGAATTAAATTGTGATGCAAATGGGCACTACCTTTCGAACTTTAAAAAGTTAAATTTTGTGCTTTTACAAACACCGTTAACTTTGATCTTTGGCATAAGAGACTTGGGCATCAATTCGACAAAATTTTAAATAGTATTTTACATTTTAAATATTCTAATTATGTTAGTTGCTAAACATGTAAGTTGGCTACGCAAACGAAGCTTCCCTTTTCACTTTCAGTTAGCAAAAGTAAAGCTTTGATTGATTTAGTTTACTCCGATGTATGGGGATTGACACCAATTGATTCATATATTGGATTTAATTTTTTTTTGTTATTTTTATTGATGATTTTTCAAAAGCTACTTGGTTGTATACACTTAAATCTAAAGATAAACTGTGGTTGCTTTTATGAATTTCTATGTTTTATAGAAACTCAATTTAATGCGAAACTTAAAATCTTTTGATCGGATAATGAAACCGAATTTATAAATAAAAAAAAATTTAAATCTCTTTAAAGGAAAATGTATTATACATTAAAAAATCTTGCATAAATAATTCTGAACAAAATGGAGTATCAATTGGAAATGAAACATAGATACATATGAGCAATGACACGGACTTTATTATTTCAAAATAATGCTATTAAAATTTATTGGTTGGATGCCCTATTATGTGCCACACATTTAATTACGGGGATAAAAGCCCGCTATATTTCTTAATTAAGCCGGGGATGATTATACTTTGTAGTGCTGAAAATTTTGAATAAATTAAAATTTCAAACAATTCAAAACTTTAAATTCAAATGAAATAAAATCAACGAAAGCAAGATAAAGTATAATAAAGAATTGAGAATATTTATTTAACCAAAAGGAAAATTTTAAAACAAGATTAACAAAAGAAATTTTGATGAACATCTAAATATAAGGAAAAATTGAGCTTAAGTCAGAGATACTGACATGTGAGGTCCACATGTCAGGTCCAACCACACCAAAGGCCACACGGGCTTACCCCACCCTCTTTTTACTCTTTGCCCTTTTATTTCTTCTCCCATAAGGCCATAAGCCTCACCCAATTTTTTTTTTTTTTCATTTTTTTTCTTACAAAACGTAATTAAAATTATAACCTTGATTCGGTACACTCCCTTTTCTTTTTGTAAAAAAAAGAAAAAGGGTGACCGAATGTACTATTTTTTACAAAATTAGAAGTGGTCTTGTGTGCACCATATATATAACTGGTGGTGTACCAAAGGTAAGATTCGGTATTCCATTTTAATCACCCTCGCTCTTTTGCTGGTGGTGGTGGTGTTGCTGCTGCTGCTGATGTTGTTCCTTGCTCTTTTGCTGGTGGTGGTGGTGGTGTTGCTGCTGCTGATGTTGTTGTTTATTTTTATTTTTACAATATTTAATGATATGTAAATACCGTATTGCAATATTATAGTTATACACGTTAAAATGGAGAAAATGCGGGGGATGCCTATAATAACTATTTTGTATAGACAGCTAGCTCGTTGTTCGTTCTTAGGATGCAAGCGTGATAATGGCACAAAATAAAAATAAATAAATATATATATATATATATAAATCAGTTGGATCAGCGATTAAGCTTCTGTTTTTACGTTTGATTAAGCCACCGTTGGATCAGCGATTTTCAAAGTAGCTTAATAAATAGTAAAAAAATTTCAAAAAATGTAAAATTTGGTCTCCAAACATATTTTAATATAGAGAACACATCTAACGGTTTGGATCGACGTTTTGGATTTCGAAAATTGAAAAACCACTTGGTTGCACGGGAGCTCAGGAACAACTGATTTGATATTAGCCAACCTCTCTCTCTCTCTCTCTCTCTCTATATATATATATATATTATTCAAATAAAAGGATCTTATCGTCAACCGAGCTTGTCGAAATTTTAATATAAACCATAATTAAAAAAAGAAATTTAGAAAACCAATACAATTACTTTTTTTTTTAACAAAAACCATAAAAACCGAGTTGTCAATTCAGTTTGAATTTTTTTTATTTGGGATCTAATTGGCAACTCGGTCCCGAATTGTTTTTCAGTTTTTACGGAAAAACTGTGTAGCCATTATTGTAACGCTATGTTTTTCATTTTTTTAGCCGGGATCGAATTGGCAATTCGGCCCCAACATTCTAGTTATTATTATTATGATGATGATGATGATGATGATGATGATGATGGTGATGGTGATGATTATTTATGTTATGATTGATGATATATGAAGATCGCATTACATATTATATTAATTAATAACGTTAAAAATTTTGAAGAAAATACACTCACGATCGAGTACGTAGATAATGAGTTTGAGTATCAACTTACATCTAACCACTAAATTAACAATTAAGATGCATGGAATGCGTGGAATAAGTTATATGTAAACACAGCTGGCTGTCCAGTCTTATAAGATGCGTGGGAACAATAGAATAATGGCACAAAATAAAAGCATCTTACCGACTCTCCTTCGAAAGAAGAGCATAAAGATAAAAGAAAGATGAGAAAGTGTAAAGACTTGACTTTCGTCTTACTTGAAAAAAAGCAAATTAATTAGATGAGATCGAACCTCAAACAGGTTTAAATTCATAAACTTGGAATACATTCAAGATGGGTTCACCAGTTCATGTTCTTAATTGCTTCGGGTCCATAATTAAAGTATATTTATAATTTTAATTTAAGATTTTTTTCAAGGGATGTTGTCAAATTTATTTTCTCCCAAAGATGGGTTCACCAGTTCCACTTCAGTTATTTTCTAACTTGTGACATCGTTGTAAAAAAACATCAACGACCCTATTAAGTATTAAATTTAATTATCCATTTTTCTAGCGAATTAGCAGCAGCTATATATATCAACTATTTTTTAATTCACAGTAATGAAAGTAGGCTTTGGACTTCCATTCTCTTTCCTTGCTCCATCTTGCTGAGAGATCCTTCAAAAATAAAAAAATGGAAAATACAGCCTCTCTTGCTGCTGCGATTTCCCCTTCCATTGTTGCCACCACAACCACCGCCGAAACCACCATGCATATTATAATGTTTCCATGGCTAGCATATGGTCACATCAATCCGTTCATCCAGTTGGCTCGTAAGATCAACGCAGTTTCTGGTAGTAGTATACGAGTGACCTTTCTCATAACCAAAGGAAACATACCACGTGTCACGACCCTCCTCCCGTCGACACCGCTCATCTCTGTACTACCATTAGACCTCCCCCTTGTCTCTGGCCTCTCTCCTGGCGCTGAGAGCACTGCTGAGGTAACAGCTGATGGGGCTGAGCTGTTAAAGATCGCACTTGACATGACAAAACCTCAAGTTGAAGATATCCTGATGCGTACAAGACCAGACATAGTCATAACCGACTTTGTTCAGATGTGGTTGCCATCCCTCGCTAAACCCCTCGGTATGGTTAATCTTATTTTATTTTTCAATGCCAACCATCTACAAGTTTAAAATGAAAATAATAATTACCTTTTTTGCAAATATAACGTACATGCAATGCACAAAAAAAAAATTGTACCTCAGGTTCAGTGTAGTTTATTGCCTGTTTATTGTACCAGTGACATATATGCTGGATTTGTACCGATCTGTCAAGTTTCCCATTTAAGTGAAAATCAGAAGAAAAGGGTGAACTCGCCCTACAGAGTTTCTCAACGAGATGGAATAGCATCTCTTTTTCTATTTTTTTTTTAGCAAAGGCTTGCTTTGGTGAGGTCAAGCTATAATAACTTCGATTTTGTAGTATCTGTAAGTGATTCTGGATATGTACTGAAAAAAATTGGTGAATTGCTGCAATTTAACAAAAGTTGCATATTAAAAACTCTAAAGATCAGGATAAGAAGTCTGCTTCAGTAAACAAACTCTTTTATTTTAAAAATTCTGGAAGATTTATGTTTCTCTCAATGTAATATATATTTTAATTTCCAGTTTGATTAAAGTGACGAAGGTATATTTAAATAGTCCATCTCTCGCTGTCTCTTTTAATTTAAATCCTGGCAGAAGCTGTGACCGGCCATCTCTCTGTTTTTTTTTTTTTTTTTTACTTTAAGCGGTGCCAATAGTTGCAGGACTAGTCATAATCTCTCTTTCTATATATATAAATATATATAGTACGTAGGCAATTTGGTGTTTCACGTTTATTTAATTTAATTTTTTTCAAATTTCAAAGCATAGTTCGTATGAAGGTTACTGTGAAATCAGAATCAGTGAATCGGATTGAAAACTCATATTTTTTTAGAATCGGATTGAAAACTCATATTTTTTTAGTAGAAGCATATTTTGTACTAAAATTATAGGAAAAAATTGATAAATAAAATATTTTTGATTGCAAAAAAATAAAAAATAAAATAAATATATATAAAAAAAATAAAGAAAGAAAAGAAACAAAAAAGTAGAAAACATGAAAAACTAATTCAAAAACAAATGGACGGGTCCAACGAAACTAAAATGGAGAGCAGCAGGAAAAGGTGGAGGCAACTCTAAATTTGTCATTGAATGTTACAAGTAACCAAGTAAGAACCAAAAAAAAAATGTTACAATTGGCCCTATCCCTCCATGAGAGGTTTTCGTTGTTCCTGGTTTACAATAGACCATAAGGGCGTGTTCGGTTGTCAAGCGGGAACGGAAATGAGTTTGGGTTCATGTCCAATTTGAATGGCCGAGATACTATTTCCATGGGAAAAAAAAAATTCACTCTGAGTGAATTTTTTTTTTTCCCACGGGAACAGTGGCAGCCGAACACACCCTAAGTTTATTCTGTTGACTAGTAGACCAAGTCTATTTAAGTGTACCCATTTTCTTTTCTTCTCCACAGAATAAGTTCATCATTTTTTCTTCCCAAATTGAAGACTCTTCTTACCGATTAACTCAATTTGACGCAAAGGGAAAGGCATAATTGGCTCTTTTAGGAGAGAATCGCTCCCTTATTGTGAGAATTGATCTGGAATCGGTCAAGACTTGCTTGACTCGGCCGATTCACCACTGCTCATTCTGGTTTTTATCCGAAAAATGGGCCACTGCATAACTAGGTTAAAAATCGGATCGGTGTTGTCCGATTTCATTTTGACTCAGCCAATTCCGATCCGACTCAGCCAATAACTTTGGTCCAAAGAGTAAATTCTAACAGCCCAATATGATATTGATATTAAAATATGATTAGAAACCAAACTTTACATTTTTATCAAACTTCTTACTGTTGTTTTAGAATTTTATAAAATCATTGTTTTTCAAAATATGTCGACTATCAGAAAACAACAATTTAAAAAAAATCTATAAAAATAGTAAATAATTTCCAAACAAAAGTCAAATTTGGTTTCCAAATACATTTTAATATGTAGATTAGGTTGAGTAGATCGGCCGCTTGGACCTTTAAAATGGCTTGGATTATATGTATTATCTGAATCATTTGTAATATATATAAATCTATGGGTCTATCTGAAAATTGTTTTTATTTTATATTTCCATTAAATTGTCAATCTGGTGACCCTTAATCTTTTTTTTCTTTGGTGGCCAGTTCTCCATTTGAGAAAAATAAAAAATAATATATTAAGAAAAAAAATATTAGCACTAAAAAAAAACAGGAAATATTGTTCCATTTATATTCCCTTGTTGAATATTAAGGAGATATTGTTGGTCATTTCGATGAACACATCCTAAGAAATATGCTTGACAACAGTATATATTTTCTCTATCCGAATAATACAATTTTTTAATATTATTATAATAAAGCATTTTACGATCCAAATATTCTAAATTTTCATTTCGACACTTTGTAGTTTGTACAAGTTTATAATATTCATCTCTTGTGAATTTACGGTGAAAATTTATGTCTTGATCCAAGCTTTTCTAACAAAACAACAACATTGTACGCAATATAAACTTCGGAAAATTGTGTTATAATAATCTCTGTGTTTTTTCATTTTAATTTTTTTTTTTTGGCGCTAACTACTTGTTCAGGAATTTTTAAATTTTTTATTCTGCATGATATAGGTATCAAAACGCTCTTCTTTTCTGTCTTTCCTGCTGCAATGACCTACGTCAGTGCTGCCTCTCGTCAGTTCCATGGGCCAAACCCAACAATACAAGACTTGATGAATGCTCCAGCTGGCTTCCCTGATTCATCCCCTCTCCAATCTGTTCCTGCTCACAAGGCCGCAAACTTCCTCTATGGCTTTAAGAGATTTTACGGTCAACCTTCTGCTTTTAACCGGTTCTTAAAGACAACAGAGGATTGTGATGGAACTATTTTCAAGACATGCATGGAGATGGAAGGAAAATATATAAAGTTTCACGAGTCACAACAAGGAAAATTCCTATTGGCTGGACCACTCGTGCCGGAGACGCCTCTAGGAGAGCTTGAGAAGCACTGGGCCGAATGGCTTGCTGAATTCCCAGAGAAATCTGTTGTATTCTGTTCGTTTGGAAGCGAAACAATTTTGACTGATCAAGCTGTGGAGGAGTTATTACTAGGGCTTGAAAGTACTGGGTTTCCATTTTTGGTGGTACTCATCTTCCCGCGCGGTGAAGAGGGAGAGGAAGAGATCCTCAATAGGAAAGTTCCAAAGGGCTTCAAAGAGAGAGTGAAAGGAAGAGGGATTGTGCATTGCGGCTGGGTGCAACAACAGCATATACTGCGGCATAAGAGTGTCGGGTGTTTGTTGTGCCATGCTGGGTTAAGTTCTGTAATGGAGGGATTGATTGCAGACTGTCAGCTAGTGATGTTGCCGCAGAATGTAGACCAATTCTTTAATTCTGTGTTGTTTGAAATGGAGTTGGGAGTAGGTGTGGAGGTTGAAAGGAATGAAGCCGATGGATCATTCGGTAGGGAGGCGATCAGTGAAGCTATTCGAACAGTGATGGCCAAAGAGGAAAGTCGAGCTAAGAAGTTGAGAGAAAATCAGAAGAAATGGAAGGAGTTTCTAATGAATAAGGAGGTGCAAGAGAAATTCATGGTGGAGTTTGTCAAAAGCTTGAGAGATCTTGTAGCTGTTCCGAAAAAGGAGATGAACTGAATTACCTTCTAGTAAAAGCTATATGATGGAGATATTTTTGTAAAGCTATATGATGGAGATATTTTTGTATGAATATTTATTTGAAGCTTAAATAGATGAATTGAATTATCTTCTTTGCTCGATGTTTGCTTTATATTATGAATGTTGATAACATTAACTACTGTTTTTCTTTCGGGGGATTAATTTTTGTTCTTTTTTTTGTGAACATATTTGTCCATATATTGCAAGACTTGTCAATTGGAAGTAAAACGGTTCATTGAATATTAGATATCAACATGAATTATTGTGAATTAAAGACTTAATGTTTGAATCTTACAATGTTTCAAACAAAGGTTTAATAATTCCGATATTAACTACTCATCCAATCTATAGAGAGGGGACTTGATCAAAATACAGAGTGCATGCAGTGGCTTCTATAGACAGTTCATTGAAAACCTCACTTCAGGGAGACCAACTAAACAACCAACTGCAATATTGTAATACTGTATATTATCATGGCTATATCCTTTTCCACGAGAGAACTACCAATTGCATCTGTTATCCTTCCATCTTCTTCTAGGCTTAACATCCAGTCAATCAAATCCATATATAAATTATTGGGCCTCTAACTAGCAACTTGATAAGTTGGCCACAAAATTTTACTGAGCCCAACAAGATATGTTAAATCCAATTCTCCGATTCGTGCCTACAATATGGCAAGTTATATTGGATTTTTTTATGTAGATGACTTTGACAATTTCTGCGACCATGGAAATACAAACTACAAATTAAGACCGCGGTAGGAGAAGTCTTATACGCATATTATATAGCAGCAACTTAAATGGCTACTATAGACGCTTATTATGATGAAATTTTGTTTGTTTGTCAAGCTTATGTATAAATAACATCCGCAACATTAAACTATTGTTGGTTTGTCAAATCCGCAACATTTTGTTTGTTGGTTTGTCAAATCTATATTAAGACATATAGCAATATAAAGTTAACTAACATTAAACTATTGTTTAATTAAATTACATTTATTCTTTTAATTAGTTAAGATTCATTGAAGGGTTGTTGTCAAATTTATTTGCTACCAAAAATGGGTTCCATTTTTCTTTGTCATTTTCTTACTGAAGACATCCTTGTTAACAAATAATACTTCCCTTTACTCAAAAACAAATAATACTTCCCCAAAATTATAGTTTTAACTTTCCACTCAGCACCAACCCCATTAAATTAAATTGTCCGTGTTTCACCAGCTATATTATATATATTATTATTTTTACTGCACAGTGATGAAGACAGGTTTCTTTGCTCTTTAAATTAACATGAGAACAAATAATTAATATCCCCATATAGAAGAAAAATTCTTAAAAGAAAATGGAAAATACAAGTGAAACCACCATGCATATAATGATGTTTCCATGGCTCGCATACGGTCACATCAATCCGTTCATCCAATTGGCTCGCAAGATCATCGCAGTTTCCGGCAATAGTATGCGAGTGACCTTTCTCATAACCAAAGGAAATGTACCGCGTGTCATGACCCTCCTCCCGTCCACCCCGTTCATCTCTATACTGCCATTAGACCTCCCCCATGTCCTTGGCCTCCCTTCTGGTCTTGAGAGCACGGCTGAGGTAACAGCTGATGGTGCTGAGCTGTTAAAGATCGCTCTTGACATGACAAAGCCTCAAGTTGAAGATATCCTCAAGCGTACAAGGCCAGATGTTGTCATAATCGACTTTGTTCAAGCGTGGCTGCCATCCCTCGCTAACCCCCTCGGTATGGTTAAACTTATTTCCGCTTATCTGTATTCTACAAACTTCAATTTACTTGCTAAATGCGTCATTTTGCATCTCTCTCTCTCTTCTGTGTCACAGTAGAAATTAAATAATTTTGATTTTGAGAACTAACTTTTGGTCTAGTGGCTAACGCACATGGTCTCTATGTGAGAGGTCATAAGTTCGAAATTCAAATGGGGAAAATTTTTTGTTGTAATAAGAGGGGTATTAAATAGTTGGGTAGCTTGACCTCCAACCTTTACTCAATTTTTTTTTTTTTTTTTTGATTTTTTGTGAGTCGCCTGCGTTCCATTTGAGAAACATATAAGGAAAATCTTCTTTTTAATAATTTTCTCTTTTCTCTTGTGATATTTTTTTTATTGATGATATTGTGGATACCAATTATGAACAGTAAAATTTTTAATTTATTTTCCCTTCAATATGAAAAATTTATCCATTTAAATTGCTCACTATTGCTCAGTTTATTCGCATCATATATTCAGTTTCATATAAGTGCTTCATATAATTAAGTCCATGTTGTGTCTTAAGAAGCGGCAGTCCGATATTATTTTGGCTCCGATTCCATGGGTCCTGCGTTAGAAAAACAAAAGATGCCTAAAAATCAAGGTTCTAAATAGCAATTATAGCGGCGTAGCAGGGAGACGAAAAAAAATCTATAGCGAATATCGCAGTTATAGTGGAAACTTTCATACATATCGTTTTTTTTAATTTTCAAAATTTATAGTCTATATTTCTACTAAATATCAACATGATAAATATTGGATAATTGAGATAATAACTAAATGATAACTGATCTAAGTCTATATTTGTTTTCAATCAAGTAAATAAGAAGGAAAACAAAGGGATATATAAGGTAACATTATTTAATAGTTCATACTTCATAGTATTACAGATTATAATAGACGAAGAGCAATTAATTTCATAAGTAAAATAAAGTTAGTATATCTATTTGAATATTTTATATATTATAATAATAAAAATAAGCTTCCAATGAAACGAATGGTAATAATTTTACATGTGAATACTAGACGAAGAGAAAGCAAAAGGAAGAATTAATATTTGAATATTTTCCGATATCTAAATCACAAATATGAACAAAAATATATAGTTCGGTTTGGCATACTTATTATAGCAGACCATGTAGTATCAGAAATATGAACAGAAGTATAGAAGCCCATGTAAATTACAAAAAAATCCAATGTAGCACAGCGGTAGCAATAGCGCGTAGCTATAAAAGCGGCCAGCTATTACAGCTATAGCAGCTGTAGCTAAAATAGCTCACTTTTATCTCACAGCGTAGCTATAGCTAGCTATTTAGAACACTGCTAAAAATAGCATCATCATGATCCGAATAACACAATCTCAATTTAATTTGATTTTAACAGATTTCTTTAATATCCAATTTTCAAAATTGTTATTCCAACACTTTGTACAACAAGTTCAATTCCTTTGACACTAGGCAATAGTCATTTCTTATTCTCGCAGATAAAACAAAGTTTTGTTGTCTTATGTGTAAGAGTCGTAGGTCTAAAAATTAGACTTGTTTTCATTGCTTTCGTGCACCAATCAAAGCCCATGTCCTTATATCTGGTTCTAAAGTCCAAACAGACGATCTGAACTGTTCAACATATTATCCATATTAAAATATTCTTGGAGACTAAATTTTATATTTTTTTGGATTGATTTACTATATCTTTTAGATATATACAAAATCACTTTTTTTTTTTCAAAACATCCTGAACCATCCAAAATACGGATTTTGTACCTATCTAAAAAATAGTAAAAACAAAATCCAACAAACATAAAATTTGGTCTCTAGACACATTTTTTTATGGATATTATGTTGAGCGATTTAGATTATATGTTTGGCCTTTGAAACCGAAGATAAGGATGTGGAATATGATTCGGCACGAAAGCAATATGGGGCATTTCAGCCCTCCTTTGCTGCTGCATTTTGAACATGCTTTTTGCTCTGTAAATGGTTCAATTACTCCAATGGTAAAGCATTAGGACCAAGTCATATATTCAATCTGCAATGAAAACGAAATATGGATTTGATGTTAGTGAGTCTTTTTCATTTAAGAAAAAATATATTTTTGCCATAAACTACTTGTTCATCACTATGTAAGGATTTTTTTTTTATGTGCTATAGGTATAAAAACGCTCCATTTTTCTGTCTTTTCTGTTGTTGCTATGACCTACCTCATTGCTGACTCTCGTCAGCTCCATGGACCAAACCCAACAATACAAGACTTGATGAAGGCACCAGCTGGCTTCCCTACTTCATCCTCTATCCAATCTGTTCCTGCTTACAAGGCCGCAAACTTTCTCTATATATTTAAGAGCTTCTATGGTCAACCTTCTGCTTTTAGCCGGGTCTTAAAGTGTATAGAGGATTGTGATAGAACAATTACCAAGACATGCATGGAGATCGAAGGGAAATATATAGAATTTTTTGAGTCGCAACAAGGGAACTTGCTACTGGCTGGACCAGTCGTGCCAGAGACACCTCAAGGAGACCTTGATAAGCGCTGGGCCGATTGGCTTGCTAAATTCCCTGAGAAATCAGTTGTGTTCTGTTCTTTCGGAAGCGAAACATTTTTGACGGATGAAGCTGTCGAGGAGTTAATACTAGGGCTTGAAATAACTGGGTTTCCTTTTTTGTTGGTACTCAACTTCCCACGCGGAGAAGAGGCAGAGGAAGAGATCCTCAATAGGAAACTTCCAAATGGCTTCAAAGAAAGAGTGCAAGGAAGAGCGATTGTGCATTGTGGGTGGGTGCAACAACAACATATACTGCAGCATAAGAGTGTTGGTTGTTTTGTGTGCCATGCCGGGTTCAGCTCTGTGATGGAGGGGCTGATTGCTGACTGTCAGCTCGTGATGCTACCACAGAAGTTGGACCAGTTTTTAAATTCTATGTTGTTTGAAAAGGAATTAGGAGTAGGTGTTGAGGTTGAGAGGAATGAGGCCGATGGATCATTCCGTAGGGAGGCAATCAGTGAAGCTATTCAAACAGTAATGGCCGAAGAGGTAAGTCGGGGTAATAAGATGAGACAAAATCAGAAGAAATGGAAGGAGTTTCTAATGAATAAGAAGGTGCAAGAGAAATTCTTGGTGGAGTTTGTCAAAAGCTTGAGAGATCTAGTAGCTGCTCCGAAAAAAATAGTTGAAGTGAATTACAATCAAGAGGGAAAACAATGAAGTATTCAAAAAGCACTGGTTGCAAAAATATATAATTAAGAATCACGCCTATATATTATGAATATTTATTTGCATCTTATTTTAAGTATTTTTTTTCGGAAAATAAGAACATAGTCTAATGTAAGCAATTTATTGCAACTCTGTTGCTTTTAATAAAAAAATATTAGATCAATTTTTCATGTTGTGGTATACATATACATATATATATTTTTCTTTTGATGTACAGACCTTCTGTCTAGATCTCTCAGTAAACAGTTTTACTCCCTCTGAACAATCTGCTACCATACCAATGACAAAGATAAGAGCCATAAATGAAGGATCCTTCTTTCAAATTTTATACAAGAAATATACAAATCGAAGAATAAACCTGTTATGGTGTAATAATATACAAACGAAATATACCATTGTAGATTTATTGGAAAGAAACATATATAACCTTCTATGTGGCAAATCCCGTAGGTCTTCAAATTCGACCTCTCATTTGCGTATCTTGATCTTTTTATCTGGAACCCACAAAGTGGAATGGTTAGAGATTGAAAATCTCTCAGTGCGGTATTTAGTTCCAGTCAAGTTATTTCCATATCCGACCAACTAAAACTAAAACAACACCGAGCACCACACAAATATTAATCAAGACAATAATCTAAGAGTTAAATAACTAGCTACGACATATATCAGTCAAGCAACATATTTTTTAGTGTATGTAGATGACATTATAATTACTGGAAATAATATATAATACATACAAAAAATCAAGAGAACTAAAAGAAAATTTTGATATAAAAGATTTAGGATATCTTAAATATTTTTTAGGATTAGAGGTAGCTTGTTCCAATAAAGAATTTTTTATTTCACAAAGTAAATATACACTCGATTTATTAAAAGAAATCGGTAAATTATGATGCAAACCGGCCTCTACTTCAATTGATAACAAGTGTAAATTAAATAGTGAAGATGGTGATTCTATAGAAATAATAAACCAAAACTTGTAGGAAAAATGATTGCGGATATATCTTTTTCTGTAAGCCAAATTATTAGCAAGTTCATGTACTCACCTAAAACACCACATTTAAAAAATATAAATTGAATTTTGAGGTATCTAAAAGGAAATCTCAGTAAGGGCATTCAGATGAAAAATAATAATTCTAATAACATATGTGGCTATTCCGATACAGATTGGGCCGGAAGCTTTGATAGAAAATCGACAACCGGTTTTGTACATTTGTAGACGGAAATCTAGTCACATGGAAATAAAAGAAAGAAAATATTGTTGCACGATCAAGCGCCAAAACGGAATATCGTGTCATGGCATCAACCCCAAGCGAGTTGACATGGATTAAGCAACTCCTATCAGACATGGGGTTTAAAACTAGAGGACCTATGAAAATATTTTGCGACAACAACTCGGTACGACACATAGCATCAAATCCCGTGTTTCATGAGCGAATAAAATATATAGAAGTGGATTGCCACTTCATTAGAGAGAAAGTTCAAGCAAAAAAAATAGAAACACCATATGTTAAAAATGAAGATCAACTTGCGGATATCTTCATCAAAAGCTGGACCCAAATTTATTTGAGAAAATTACAAGCAATCTAGGATTGTACGATATGTACACCAAGTTCATGTATTATAATTTCAAATATAAAAAGATAATGGTAACGTGTACCATCGTTACTAGAATAGAAAATAGTACTAACAACTAGTTTTTGTGTCTTGTAATTGTAAATAGAAAATCTTGTAATAAGAAAAATACAAGTTTGCAAATATATTAATACTTCTCTGTTGTACGTATATAATCAACACACAGTGAGAGGCAGATATAAATTTGGGTCCTGGGGCAGCGGTAGAATCATGATTTTTTGAATGTTAGATTCGGTAGCCACAACCGTACGTCTATCGAACTGCAAGTATCCATGGGCTGTGGTCTTAAAAATGCTGCCAGGATGGGGATTAAAATCTCTGTGTCGTTGGTTGGAGATGTAACTGTGGTGTTAATGGGAGATGAATCTGGGCATAAGTTTCCCTGGGGTTGGTATTAGGAGACAACATTAAATTTGCTGGTTGGTGGGGTGGTTGGTGGCCGTAGCTGATTAAATTTCTAGTCATTGGGTCATTCTATTGTGGTTGGTATGCATGATATAATGGAGTTAATACTAGACACAAGACTTAAATTGCATTAATTAATCTTGCCATGATATAAAGAGGAGCAAACCTTCAAGTTTACAGTTTGATAATTCTATTTTGATTAGGCTGTGATCTTAATTACATGATTAAGTATATATATTTAATTTTATTGTTACCAGGTTGTACATTGGTTACCAACTTGTATGTTAAGGTGATTACCAAGAGTAGAACTAGGGTGCTCTTAGGAGTACCAACCTCGTTGGTACTCTTAATTCTAAAACTTATTGGCTTAACTTCGAATGACGAATCCAAACCGTTGAAATCCTTCTACCTTATGAGTGATTCATCTACATGTGAAAATTTTAAAGTTTCGAATTAATTTAGTATAAAGTCAAGAGGTCAAAAGACTTCCAAAAATGAATTTTAATGCATTCATTTTTGGAAGTCTTTTGACCACTTGACTTTATACTAAATTAATTCGAAACTTTAAAATTTTCACATGTAGATGAATCACTCATAAGGTAGAAGGATTTCAACGGTTTGGATTCGTCATTCGAAATTAATCCAATAGATTTTAGAGTTAAGAGTACAAAGAAACTTGTACTCTTAGGAGCACTTTAGTTCTACTCGATTACCAAAATTATTAGGATAAAAACACAAAATTCTATCAAAGCTGAAATTAACCTCTCTTATGTTGCTCATACTAAGTATATTGTCTTATTGACTAGGTCATTGACTAATTATTTTAATATTATTAATTCTTTTTTTGTATTCCCTTTTTGAGAATTTGACAAATTCTAAGTCACTAGTGTAATACTAACCAATTCTTTGATGAGATTCACTCCAAAATCTATTGGATAACTCCAGGACGACAAATCAAAATCATTAAAATCGATTTATTTCATGAGTAATGTTTTCACATATTCAATTTATAAAATTCTTAATTTATTTTGTATAAAGTTAAGAGGTAAAAAAAGAAGATTAATAAATTTATTTTACTACATTCATTTTTCATTGTTTTTTATTGCTTGACTTATACCAAATTGATTCAAAATTTTATAAATTTCACATGTAAACACACATCACACGTGACAGTTCGAATTTTTGGTTTGAAGCCAATCCAAATCCATGAGGTACTGAATTTAAACTAATCAAAGGACTTGTTGAGCTAAAGATCATCACAGTTCTACTCTTTATTCTTGTTTTTTTTTTTTAATTATTATTACGAGTGACGCTATGGTAATATGCCTTGCACGGATTTGAACCATTGATTTGTTCTATAAATAATATCTTTATTTTCAAAGTTCAAACTATGAGATGAACAATTTAACATGATCTTCGTATGAAAATATACTTGAAAACTAAATTTACATTATTTTTACTATTTTCACTATTTTTTTTAAGAGTGAGTCTATGGTATTATGCATATCACGGGTTGATCCGTAATACGGATCAATATTTACATTTTCAAAATCTTAATGGTCGATCCGAACCGTTCAACACGATCCCCATAGAAATATCTACTTGCTAACTGAATTTTATATTTTTTTTAGAATTTTTTTACTATTTTTTAAGATAGGTAGAAATTACTTGATCTGAAAATTCTTGACCAATTAGAAATTTTATATCTACTTGCTAACTGAATTTAATTGGATGACCAATTAACTTGATCGGAAAATCACTGTGTTTATGTCTTGCTATCCAAAGTTAAGACTAATTCCCAATTAAATTCCCAAATATCTTCTCTCTCCGCAAATTACAACACAATTAAAACTCCACATCCTTATCACTCTTCTTCAGTGTTTTGGATCTGTTTGGTAAGGGATATTATATAAGCACCCTCTCTTCTCTATAATTTTAATTGTGACTAAAAACTAAAGCTAATCCGGACACAAATTCAGTCGGACATCATATTTTCTATTGGCGCTCTCTCCATGTACTAATTTATTCACTGTATAATGCAGATATTAAAAATTGAATCATGATAATATTAAACTAAGTAATAAGAAGAAATCAAGTATTATACTCATTAAATACACCTTATTTAATTAATTATAAAAAAATTGTATTTTAGAAAATAATAAAATAATAATTATTGATATGTTATGATCCACTTTATTTAATTAATTATATGTAATAATTTTATTAATTAGAATAATTTTATACTTATATCAAACATTTTAAAAAGAAAAATGTGATTTGTTTTCATCTAAAATAATGTTGGTTTGGTTCTATTTCAGACCAAAATGACTATGACAAAAGTTTTTTATTTGAGATATGGTTTAAGCATCATATATATATAAGATACAAGATTTTGTAACAATGTTATTCAACTCATTAATAAATGCAATAACTAAAATCCAGTTTATAAATACACGATTAGATTATATCCCCTCTCATTAAACACAATTATATTTAATAATAAAAATAAATACAATTTATTTAGTTATAAAAATAAATACTTATTTTCTATTAAATAATATATAATTAATATACGTTATTATGTTATTATTTAATGTACTTATTTAATTATAAAACTATTATTAATAATAAATATAATTGTATAATATCAAGCATTTTAGAAAGAAAAAAATAGGGTTTCCCACAAATAATCCCACAGTACAACCGAACGCTTATTTTACCACATTCCCATAATCAATTCCCTGCGTACCCCTATCCATGATTTTTCACATTTTCAAAAGTAGGTCAAATCCCATTTCGTGTAATCTCGTGACAAACCAACAGCCCTAAAGGTCTAAATTTTATCGAAATTTGCTGAAATGTGTTTTATTGGTTAATTAAATGTAATACAACTATCAAGAATAGTTGGAGAATTAATATTCATTGCTCATTATTATATATAATGTATATAATTTGTTTTATAATTACCCGATAGGGTAATAGATACGGAATAGACTTTACTCGTTCTCTTGTCCGTTTAGATAATGAAAAAAAATCTTTATCCGTATCCGTACCCGTATCCAATAAATTTAAAAAAAAAAATCTTACGCATATCCGTCTTACCAAATACAGTATGAATCAAATAAATAAATAAAAAAGTATCATTCACACTTCTAATAGAACTTCTAATAGGACCGCATTACAATATTGTATCTTTATGCTTTTATATAATGAAAAAAATACACTTATGAGTACATTATTCAAGACTAGTGTCAGCTTAGATCTAACCACTAAATTAAAAATTTTGATGCGTGGGATGCGTGGGATGCCTGGAATAACTGAAACGTAGATACCGCTCGTTGTTTGTTTTTGGGATGCGTGCGAAAATGGGGTAATTAATGGCACCCAATGAAAGCGTCTGAGTCGTCTACTCGGAAAAAGTTTAGAGTTCTTTAGTTACTCCGCCCTTGAAGAAAGAGCAAAAACAATTGCCTACGGGCTTCTGAATGAAAAAAAAACAGCGCAAAAAAGTCAAATAGTATGCAAAGAAAAAGAATAATAAAAATAAAAGAGTTCGCAATTGTTCTGATAATAGAGATACTACTGTGCTGCCTCATATCTCTACCGAATACATCGTTGTTAGTAAATCCTCCTAAATAATTAATACTTCTCCAAAATAATAGTTTTCACTTGGCAGCATGCCAGCATCGCAATTAAAGTAAAATTTCCCCATTTCTAGCCGTTCAGCGCCAGCTAGATATTTTAATATTATTATTTCAATGTGATGAAAGTGGAAATAAATCTGCTGTGATTCTTGAGGAAATCGCAGGATCTTGTTTGTACATATCCAACCATTAATGTTTTTTGAGATTCGTGTAGAAAAATCAATTTATTTAGAGATTCGTGCTTTCTAAAAAATTAATGGTTAGATATGGACGTCCTGCGATCTCCTTGAGAATCGCAGCAGATTTATTTACGATGAAAGTTAGCTTTGGACTTCCATTTTCTCTCCTTGCTTCATCTTACAGAGGAACTCTTCAGAAAAATAAAATGGAAAATACAACCTCTCCTTCTATTGCCAATGCCCTTTCCACCGTTGCCACCACAACCAGCCATGAAACTACCATGCATATTATAATGTTTCCATGGCTAGCATATGGTCACATTAACCCGTTCATCCAGTTGGCTCGCAAGATCATCGCAGTTGCCGGCAGTACTATACAAGTGACCTTTCTCATAACCAAAGGAAATTTGCCACGTGTCGCGACCCTTCTCCCGTCCACTCCGCTAATCTCTATACTACCTATAGACCTCCCCCATGTCCCTGGCCTCCCTTCTGGAGTTGAGAGTACTGCTGAGGTAACAGCTGAGGGTGCTGATCTGTTAAAGATTGCTCTTGACTTGACAAAGCCTCAAGTTGAAGATATCCTGATGCGTACAAGGCCAGACATTGTCATAATCGACTTTGCTCAAGGGTGGCTGCCATCGCTTGCTAAGCCCCTCGGTATGGTTAAACTTATTTTGCTTAAGTTTACTTTCTAGGTAGTCTATCTTCTGTAAAATATTGACCTCCTTTTTTATTAACGATAATACATAAGTATCAGTATCTCAGGTTGTGTAGTGTCCTGTTTGTTTACGGTTCCAGTTACATGCTTTGTTTGTAGAAAGGCTATGGTGAGCTCAAGACTAAACATATAATAATTAACTTCAATTTTTCAGTATTTTCATCTGTAAGATGTTCTTGATTTGGGAAAATGAGTGACATAAATAAATTGTGAGGATCTTAAATCGGTTGATGTCTGCCATATTTAACTAAAACTTTATGCATATAGAAAACTTTCAAAGAAGATAAGAACTATGAAGTCTGCTTCTGTAAACAAACTCTTTTATATTACAATAGCTGGAGATTTAACTCTCTCATAGTTTTCCTCAAGATGTTTGTCACATAGTATAGATGGTAACCATTGTGTTGAATGCCAAATTTTAAAAAACTCAACAATTTCCTTTCAATATTTGAGTATAATCCTCTATTGACCAACAATTTGCATATAATATTTTCATTTCACAATTTGATTAAATTACTTGGTATATATTTTTGAATTTATTTACTATACTAACGAATCTAAGGGTTAATCCACAAATCATTTTTCCAAAACTCGGCCGATTCCGAGTTGACTTGGCTAAGTCAGACCAGGATCAGCCGGGGCCGAACTGATTTTTTCCGTGACTCCACGGGGCGAGTTATGTACAGAAAACCGGTAAAATTGAGGCCGAATGGGAACAATCGGCTGAAACCTGTTACGATTTTGATCAATATATCACATACTTGACCGATTTTTGACGATATTACGGTTAGAGCTATCTCAATTTTAGTCTGGATTTCAAAGAAATCACATATTGGGAATATAAAAGAGAAAAGGGAAATAAAAGAAGGAACTTCTGACAGTGGGACCCGTCCATTTAAACCTATGTTATTTAACCTTAATTTATTGTGAACTGGGTCATTGGCCCAACGACCCAGGAAACAGGCTAATTAAATTAACCTTTTAAGCTTATCCAATTCTTTATGAGCAAATTAGTTTACTATATAAAAAAAAATTAACTATTTTTATTTATAAAATGAGAGTTCTATATTAGGAAGTGTGATCAAGTTGTAATTCTATATAATCTGGTTTTAAGAAAATATTGATATTGATTTTAAATTTATCGTTAATCGAATATGTAATGTTTTATTTGTATTTGTTTTTTTTACACTATGTGAGAATTAATAAATAATAGTCTACCTTTTAGTTTGAAATATTTGAATTTATTATATTAATTGATTATTTGAGTGTAATATATTGAGCTAACATTTTTTTTTTTTTTGAAAAAGTGGAATTTTCACTGGTTTCATTACGAAACAATGTTTGTACAAAATTTACTAAACTGTGCATAGCACTCAAAATCAATTTATTCTAAACTAAAGAGAGACAAATAGCCAACTAGCAACAATAGCAAACTAGCATAACACAAAGCAAAGAAGAGAAACAGAAGCCAAGAAAATCAATCACTAATATCCATCATACTAGGTGAAGAGGAGGACCCAGTATCCACCAAAGACCAATCAGGAGACGACAATCCAGCGGCCTCCTCAATGGCTTCGGAGAACTCTCTATCAGACACGGCGAACCCAAGTGTAGGGGCCCCGTCTGTACCCTGTGAATCCGAATCCGATAGAACAATCGAGGGGCCTAAATGAGTTAAAGGAGAAACATCGAAAGACATAATCAATGATAATTTAAAATATGAGTTATCTAAACGAACTTTACACCAAAAAGAAGTCAAAACAATTATGGAAGATGCTACCGAACTAATAGGAGGTATTGGTGCATTCTGAAAACAAATCTTATTTCTAGTTAACCAAATAATCCATAAAGTGGCAGCCCTAATTAACTCAACCAATAAGGAATCTTTTAAAGGAATCTAATAATCAAAATGCCAAAGGTCCGAAACCTGAGTACAATTAAAAATGAAATTGTTATGATTACCGATCCAAGACCATAAGGTTGAGATAAAAGGACAAGTAACAAAAATGTGGTCTACATTCTCAGGGGCACCACAAAATACACAATCCACATTACCCTGCCAATCTCGGGTACGTAAATTACATTTGGTAAGAATTTTATCCTGTTTAAGTAACCAAACAAAAACTTTAATCTTAAGGGGATTGTTGGTCTTCCAAAGGTTATGGTAGATAGTGTTAGTAAAACCACTAAATAATAGCCATTTATAAAGAGAATTGACAGTAAAAAGACCGATAGATTTTTTCATAAATTTATTTTTACAATTTTTTCTTTTTCTTTTAAAGTACAAACAAGTTAATTTTTTTTAAATCTGAGTTTCTAATCCGATTCCGTAAATTATCACCTATTCATCCAATTCTTATTCCAGGTCAACTTACCGTTTTTGATTTGAACTTCCATTTTGAGAACTATGCTGAAAAAATAAAAAATATAGAAAAAAATAAAAATAAAAAAATAAGAGCCGCCCATCTATGTCTCTCTGTTATGTATCCTACTAGAAACAAAAAAAATCTTAATTTTCTCTCATTCGCCTCCTGATCATCCTAGAATAATAAAGAAATCTTGTTTCAAATAAATTTTTCTTTCCTCTTTTAATAATTTTTTTATTGATGAAATTGTAAGAGAGAAATTATGTCCTGTTAAATTTATAGTTTGTCCCTTAAACATTAAAATTTGATCAAATAGAAATATTGCTCAGTGAGTTTATACGCATCGCCTATTAAGTTCCAGATCGATAATATATATAAATTGCGGAGTTCTTATTATTGGCGTTCCATATTGTATTTCATTGATTCAATCTTTAGGACAGATACATCATGTATTTCATTGATTCGATCTTTCTTGCTCCAGTTTGACATGATCAAATCTTGTTTGCTCTTGTTGACTTGGTTAGTATTATGATTCTTCTAATAGTCATGCATGATAAAATATAAATATGCTTAAAAACAGTGTCACCGTGATTCTCATAACACAATTTCAATTTAATTTAATTTTAATTAATTTCTTTAATACCCACATTTTCAATATTTTTATTACAACAAGTTTAAATTCCCCTTTATAAATTTCAACTGAGTACGGACCAGGAAAACAACATTATCTTTTTCTAACATCCCGAAAAATTTGATAAATATCTTGATATTCGATTTCAATGTTTGATTTCAAATCCGACTATGTCGCAGTGATTCAGAACTGTCATTGCAATCCAGTTTCAAACTTCTAATATTTCGCTATTAGGTAACCATACTGTTCTATAATCTGTGTTTTCAATTTTTATTGTTAATTTAGATATTTAAATTGGATATTGAAGTCTATATGATAATATATTTAACGGGATAACAGGTTTGAGGTTAATGAGATTGTGTTTTATGAGAATGTGAGAATCGCCTGAGACAGGGATTCATATTGTGTTTTTGAGAATGTGTAAGTTGCTTGTGGCAAAGATTTCAAATGAGTGAATATTGTGCGACTTGTTTTACACATAACATAGACCTAGGTGCTATTGCCGGCTACATATATATGCATGCACAATTTGGTGTATATTTGTGAGGATTAATTTAGCTTGTTTGAATTGTTGTTAAATTAATCAATTATAAAAAAACATATCGTTAAATAACCACTTACTAAGTTTTGTAGCTGACTCTGTTTTATTATTTTTGTTTCCTTTATGTTAACGAAGTAGGTTAATGGACCATAAAAAAATGCAAAAATACTATTATAATCACCCTCCAGATGATAAAAAAATCCGGAGTGACACTTTTTAGACATAACTACATATTACTAATAAATAAATATATGTACAATTGCTTCCGCGCACTTGGCTCAGTAGACGGTTTTTGAGATGCGCACAAGAACAATATCAAAACGGACCAACGTATCATAATTTTCAGCACAATAGGCATATGAAATTGTGGCATGGACCATAAAATGCTCCATGTCTGGACTATATAATTCAGATGTACTCAAATCCCTTTTAGTAGCATCAAGGATTTGTCTTCAAAATCCTTTTTCAAAAATAATTATTTGCTGCCGTAGGTAAAGACGGTATTCTCTATATATGTGAAAATCGCATGTTTGAAAACTAAATAAGAGATCTGTACAGATATAAAACATAATTGGGTGACAATAAGAGTTCTACATAGATATATGATTGAATGACAATGCACAAATTAATATCTCCCATATTGAATGAAGCTAGCCTCGATCCAAACTTTCCTAAAATTAACAAGATTGGTAATATACACTTTGGAAAATTGTGTTATAATGATCTATATTCGAACTCCTTTGCGGCTTCTATTTCTTTTTTTTAGTAGAATTAAAGATCAAGGCACATAACTATTTAATATTAAAAAAAAATTTCCTCATCAGGAGCTCGAACTTGCAACCTTCGGCTTTGCGGCTTCTGTATTAACATCTTTTTTTGGCACGGCAAACAGTTTAGTTTGATTCAACCGGCAATGTGAACAAAATACGGATTTGATGTTAATTTGTATGTCGTATTCATATAAGAGAAAAAACATATTTTTGCCACAAACTACTTGTTCATTAATTGGTCAGAATTTTTTTTATTTTTGTTGTACAATAGGTATTAAAACGCTCTTCTTTTCCGTCTTTTCTACTGTTGGTATTACCTACCTTGCTGCGGCCTCTCGTCGGCTCCATGGACCAAATCCAACAATAGAAGACTTGATGAAGGCACCTCCTGGCTTCCCTGCTTCATCCCCTATCCAATCTGTTACCGCTTACAAGGCTGCAAACTTTCTCAACGCATTTACGAGTTCTTACGGTCAACCTTCAGGTTTTGACCGCATCTTAAAATGTACAGAGGATTGTGATGGTACAATTGCCAAGACATGCATGGAGATGGAAGGGAAATATATAGAGTTTTACAAGTCACAACAAGGAAAGTTGCTATTGGCTGGACCAATGGTGCCAGAAACACCTCCAGGAGAGCTTGAGAATCGCTGGGTTGAATGGCTTGCTGAATTCCCAGAGAAATCTGTTGTGTACTGCTCGTTTGGAAGTGAAGCAATTTTGACCGACGAAGCTGTCAAGGAGTTACTCCTAGGGCTTGAAAGTACTGGTTTTCCATTTTTGGTGATACTCAAATTCCCGAGCAAACAAGAGGATGCGGAAGAGATCCTCAATAGGAAACTTCCAAATTGCTTCAAAGAGAGAGTGGAAGGAAGGGGTATTGTGCATTGCGGGTGGGTGCAACAACAACATATACTGCGGCATAAAAGTGTCGGGTGTTTTGTGTGCCATGCCGGTTTCAGTGCTGTGATGGAGGGGCTGATTGCTGACTGTCAGCTCGTGATGCTGCCGCAGAGGACAGACCAGTTCTTAATTTCTATGTTGTTTGAAAAGGAATTGGGTGTAGGTGTCGAGGTTGAAAGGAGTGAGGCCGATGGATCATTCCGTAGGGAGGCAATCAGTGAAGCTATTCAAACAGTGATGGCCGAAGAGGAAAGTCAAGGTAAGAAAATGAGACAAAACCAGAAGAAATGGAAGGAGTTTCTAATGAATAAGGAGGTCCAAGAGGAATTCATGGTGGAATTTGTCAAGAGCTTGAGAGACCTAGTAGGTGCTCCAAAAAGTAGATGAACTGAATTACCTTCAAGAATAGAAACAAGGAAGAATTGAAAAAGCATTGGTTCCAAAACTATATGATTGAGATAATTGGTTATGAAAATTTATTTGCAGCTTAAATAGATGTACTGAATTATCTTCATTGCTTGATATTCGCTTTACATTATTAATGTTGATAACATTATCTACTGTTCTTCCTCTTTCGGGTGCTTAAATGTTTGTTCTTTTTTTCTGGCGAACAACTTTGTCAGTAAATTGTAAGATTTGTCAATTGGAAGATAATGAACTAGGAAGAGAGTTAGCAGTCAGATATATCAGGTTCGAAAATTAGACATCGTACAAGAGCAAAGAACGACCAATTTTGTCCCTATTAACAATATCGATGGTTTCAATCAGGTCTTTGATGACATAAATCAATATCAACATGAAAAATATATAATCTGTCTTTGATGACATAAATCAATATCAACATGAAAAATATATAATCATTTCTCATTAAGCGTGCCATATATCAATGTCAACATGAAAAATTGTGAATTAAAGACTTCAAGTGTGAGTCTTACAATGTCTTAAACAATGATTTAATAATTTTGATATTAACTACTCATCCAATCTATACAGAAAAGAGCACTTCATTTTACTGCATCTGTTATCCTTCCATTTTCTTCTTGGCGGTAAATCCAGTCAATCAAATCCAAGACTAAATTATTGGGGTTCAAACAAATAGGATTTATTTGGTACTATTTACAGGAGCTAGTAACATATAGGTCTGATTCATACATGTTTAAATTATTGGGCCTCTAACTATCAACTTAATAAGTTGACCCAAAATTTTTTACTGAGCCCAACAAAAGTTGTCAAATCCAATTCTCTGAATCAAAGCTACCTCCAATTCTAATGGCAATAGCAGCGACAACACAAAGCTGCATACCTAATCTCTCGAATACCACCTCTCTCAAAAAAGAGCTACCAGCATTTCTGATCCATTGTTGTACACGGGAACATGATGTGGAAGTGAATGCGTGGGCGATCAAATCGAACAAAAGTTGTTTTTGTGGTTGTTTAAAATAAGAGCATTTGTGTTTTGCTCACAACTAGTTTCTTTCAGTGCTATAGGTAGTTGTTCAGGGGTTATATTGCCGTTTTTTTTGTAAGTTAACTCCTGGTTTCGATCAATGAAACAGGCATTAATGCCTTTTATCAAAAAAAAAAAAAAATTGAACAAAAGTTTAATAGATTTTAATGATTTTGGATGCTGGTGACATGCAGTTTGTGAAAAACTGAATAGGAAATTCTTTATAGATATTAGTATTTGAAAGGCTAAATCTCCATCTTTCTCTATAAAAAAAAAATACAAAAAGTAACTGTAAATATTATACTTCTATTTATTTACATTTTCATATGTGACATCTTAATGAATTTTTATAATTTTTTGAGAAAACTTTATTTTTATAATTTGACGATGAGGATGGTTTTGGTATGTAATGAGTACAAAGTTAATTTTTAGTGAAAATTGTTGTTTAATCATTTCAGTTCCATGAACTATTCAATTTGGTTTTCTGCTAACGTTGGTCATAATAAGCAATGACTTGGCATTGAAAATGTAATGTCATCTCAGTATATATACTCTCTTGTTTAACTATGCTTGCTTGCACAGGTCATAAAGAGCCGTGACCGCATCAAGTTGCGATCCTTATTTTCGTGCATGCTTAAATACACGAGTATGCTTCAGTCTTTTTGCATCCACTTTTTGGCCTTTTCAAGCATAAACAAATCCGTTACGGCACCGATAAAGTTCATTTTCTTAGTAACCACAAAAAAATGATTATTTCTGTGGATGCTTAATTAACAACCCACCGAAATAAAGTTAATATCACGACTCGGCCGCCAGATTGGGAGTTCCGACAAAAGAAGCATCCTCGTATTCATTATTCGTTCTATCAATTTACGTCACAACAAAAACACACACAAAAATACGGAATCAGCTACAAACATCAATAAACGGTTATTTAACGATGTGTTTATCTATAATTAGCTTAATTAAACAATTATTGAAACATATTAGATTAATCCATACAAATTAACATCAAATTATGTCTGCATATTTACTCAGAGATAGTACCTAGATCTAAGTTTTCAGTAAATCAAGTGATACAATATCCATATCATTTTACAAATTCCCAGTACACAAAATTATATTATTTTATAATTCAAATTCGAACCTCAAACCCGCTATCTCATTAAATACGCTCTCGTAATCTAATTTTCAATTCAAACATTCAATTCAACCACACAAATAAAAAACACAAATTATATAGAAGTCCGGTTACCTAATTAATAGCGATCAATTCAGAAATCCAAATTCGCACGAGATGCAATGACTTTTCAGAATGAACACACGGTGTAGTCGGAATTTCAATCGGAATATTAACATATTTCTCTGTCATTTCTCTCTTTCAATTTCACTTTTCATTTTCACTCTTTTTTTTTCATTTTTCTGAATCAATTAAAGGAGAAGGGGAGCTTTTGAACCATTTACCATGGTCGAAATTTTCATGCATGGGGCCACGTGCATGGCTGCCACGTTGGTCTCTTCTTTGTTTTTTTTTTAAGTTTGCCATTTTGCATAATAAACCTTTAACTTTATAAATTTATATTTCGATTCAAAATAATTGCAAAAAAATAAAAAATACTGGATGTTACAGTTAAATATCCACGTACATACATAATGCAGATACTTAAGGTGTTTACTGTCCAACAATTGTGTAAAGAGTTGTTGCTAGTCAAATCGTTTTGAATTGGAACTGGGTTTGTCCAATGAAGGACCGCTTGGACATTAGATTGACTGTTAGATATATAAAATCAACCGTTGAGATATAAAATTCATCATTTCATTTCAGTTTAAAAAAAATATATCATTAATTATTTAAAAAAATTACATTAAAATAATTTGAATTGAGAGTTATAAGACTACTGTTTTATTGTATGTATATATTATATATAGATTGACAAAAAATGAGCCGGAAGTATCGTTTTTTTTTTTAAAACTTTAAACGGCCATAACTTTTGCTAGAAAAGTCGGATTGGTGCGTATGACTCCAATTCGGAAAGGGGGGGAGGAGACGGTGGTGACCCCGGGTATCTGACGAATCAGAATCGCCAAAAAACATCTTTTAGTACATGCTTAGCAAACCAAATTTATGAATTTAATTTTCTGTAATTATAATATAGTTTACTGGTTCCGTTGATCCTAAGAAGCGTAGGCGTCTCTTTGCAAATTAGTAGTAGTGTAGATAGGAACATTATATGGAATATATCACCTGATTTTGTCTTAAAAAGGTAAAGCATGTTTAGATAATTAGGTTCGTGTATTGGTTTGAGTATCTGAGATATACTTGTTTTGTTTAAATTTCAATTTCTGTATATGTTTACATCCAATGCTTGTTAAATTCTGTTGAATCGTCTGCAGCAGCTTTGAATTTGGGCCGATTAGATTAGCGAAGATATTAGATTATTACTTTTTAATTTTATTTTTATAAGAGTAAATAAATTAAAAAAAACAAGGTTTAGAATTTATCTATATCTTTCTCATTTTTAGATTCAGATTCCAAAAAAAAAAAAATGTAGACCGCCCCTCCAGGAGGCGGGTTGGTCTAGGGGTAAACCGCCCCACTGGGGGGAGGGTTGGTAGGGGTGTAAACCGGCCCCCGGGGGGCGGTTTGGTTATGGGTGAAATTTTGTTGAAGATATGATTATTATTATTATTTTATTTATTTTTTTGGTTATGGAAAAAAATGCCGGGCAAGCAAGTTAAATCCATGATATATTTCGATAGATACCATTCTTCTTATTAGGATGAAAAACACTCTTGAAGAGAGCTAAATCCTATTGCTGAATACTCCATTTTAAAAGAGCATATATAGTTATAAACCAGTTTTTGAGTTTGATTATCATTTGAAAAAAAAAAAAATTTAGCCTCGAACTCACCCTTCCAGGTTTGCCCTATTTACAGTTAGACATTTATATAGGTTTAGAGTGACATATGAGTTTGTTGATTGTAGCCCATTAATTAAGAATGAAAAGGACAATCAGACCTTAAATCTATAACCTCTGGAAGTTTTAATGATACAAGGATGCACCCGATTGTTAGCTCGAATTCTGTGAACAAGTTTTGTGTTTCTATCTCTTTTACTTTTCAGTTTGATTATTCTATTTAGGTTACTTAAACAGTGAACTTAATTACACGATCAAGTAGATTTAAATTTACTGTTACGGGTTGTTAAGGGGATCACCAAAATTTATTAGTATTAAATAGCACATGAAATCTATCAAAGCTCCCGTTAACCCTTCCTTATATCGCTCACAGGGTCAATAAATATTATCTTAATTAGTCACTAGATCAATGATTAGTTCCTTTAAGATTTTAAGATTATAAATTCTTGGTTCTGTATTCTCTCTTTTTTGAGAATCTGGCAAACTTACTTAAAAATTGCATAGAAAATGCATAAATTTAATATTCTTGCTCTTCTATTAATATTATTATTATTACTTAATTTTGTTTGATGACATATAAAGACAGCATTACAATATTATATTTATACACTCATAAGTAGATTATTTGAGACTTTGAGTGTCAGCTTATATCTAATTAACCACTAAATTAAAATAAGCTCGAAACTCTAACAGGCCTAAATTTCATAAACTTGGAACTAATTAAAGATAAATTCAGCAGCTCGTGTTCTTAATTGTTTCGAGTTATTAATTAAATTATATTTATTCTTTTGAGTTAAGATGAAGGGTTGTTGTCAAATTTATTTGCTACCAAAAATGGGTTACCCAGTTCCACTTTTCTTTGTTATTTTCTTACTGAAAACATCGTTTTAACATATAATTTCCAAAAATAATTATAGTTTTCACGTTTAACTCAGCACCAACCCCTTTAAATTTAAATTGTCCGTGTTTCACCAGCAATATATGTATATATTATTCGTACTTCACAGTGATGAAGACAGGTTTCTAAGTTTCTCTTTAAATATGAGAACATACTATCCCCATACATAAATTAAAAAAAAAAATGGAAAATATAAGTGAAAGCACCATGCATATTATGATGTTTCCATGGCTCGCATATGGTCATATCAACCCGTTCATCCAATTGGCTCACAAGATCATCGCAGTTGCCGGCAGTAGTATACGAGTGACCTTTCTCATAACTAAAGGAGATGTGCCACGTGTTGCGAAACTCATCCCGTCCACTCCGCTCATCTCTATACTGCCATTTGACCTCCCTCATGTCCCTGGCCTCCCTTCTGGTGCTGAGAGCACTGCTGATGTAACAGCTGATGGTGCTGAGCTGTTAAAGATCGCACTTGACATGACAAAGCCTCAAGTTGAAGATATCGTGACGCGTACAAGGCCAGAAATAGTCATAATCGACTTTGCTCAATGTTGGCTGCCTTCATTCGCTAAGCCCCTCGGTATGGTTAAAACTAATTTTACTTCAATAATGGAAAGATTTATTTGTGTTCCTCTTTTTTTCTCCCAGCTAGCTTTGCTAGGTACGTAGGTAGTGTATCTTCTGTGAAAGATTGACCTTCTTCTTATTAACGAAAATACAAAAATATCAGTATCTCAGGTTCAGGGAGGGTAGTTTCATGTCAATTTGTGGTACCAGTAACATGCTGGATTTTAATAGAGGTAGTTAGGAAATAGAGATAGTTAGGAAGTTAGATAGTTAGTTAGGCACTAAACAGAAATTAGTTAGAGCTAAACAAGAATTAGTTAGAACTGATTAGTGCTTGTAATCATGCCTATATAAGAGGCTGTCATCGTAATGTAAATTGAACTCAATCAACAAGGAATTCAGTCTCTTCATCTGTCTGTTACTTTTATATGGTATCAGAGCATTAGGAAATGCTGAAATAAGGCTCGCGCCTATTCCAGGAATTATGTCTCAAATCCTATTCTATTCCAGTTTATAGGAAAAAAAAAATCATCTATTCCAAAAATAAGCCTTCTCTATTCTACTTTATTCCTCTCTATTCCCTCAGATCTACTGATATTCCCTCCCTATTCTCTCTATTCTCCACTAATCTCCCAATCCCTAATTCTCCTATTCTTCTCTTCCCAGAAATAACCAAATCAAAAAAACGAGACAAAAAAAAAAAAAATAGATCAGTGTATACCAGATCAGTTCTCAATGCCGAGCATCAGTCGAGATCGAGAGAATCCGACCAGATCACCGCCTATCCTCCGTCTTCACCTCAATTTGGCTCAGAACATCTGACCAGGTCGCCATATTCTCTGACGAACCGCTGACCTCATCAGGTACTGGCATGTGATACCTGATCTGAAGGCAAAATCAGAACAAGATTGAGATCGAGCAGACCCAGACCAGTTGAGGGACACATCTCGTCGCCTGAGACGGAGCTTCGTCAGCTGACTCGACACCTCTCATATCATAATCGAGAGCATCTGACTAGATCGAGGCAATCTCCTTCCTAGATCGGAGGTCAGAACCGGCACGAGCCTCGTCGCCTCCCACCCGTCGCCGCAAATCTGTCTCCAAGAGCTCCGCCAACTCTCATCACCAACCATCGAGATCAAGCCCGTGCTGAGATTCCGATCAAGAAAAAAACGAGACGATGTTGATTCAGAGGTTCCATGATTTCGCTTCAAGAATACCCGTTATCTCACCTTGTCTTGGATGCGCATTTCAGACGAATTAAAAGGCTGGCACAATGCAAACACAACTGGAGAATTACTATAAGCCTTTAATTTTTTCTCCTTCTTTTAAGCCCTTCAAATAAGCAAACAGCTACTGCTTCATATTTCCTGTATCTACTTGCAAAAAAAAAATCCCCTCCAATTTCTCAAATCAAACCATCAAAGCCGAATCAATACTGGGCTCCTTTTCTCTTCTCTTCTTCTATCTTCAAAATGCTTCTCAAAATTGAAACAAGAGAGCCAAGAGCCTCTTGAAACTATGTATTTGACAATAAGTCATGAGCTTTCCAATTTTATTTTTCTTTTCATTATTTTTTAGAGGACTCAAACGAGTCTCTCAAGTACATGAAAGCATTCTCGAGCCAAAAGAGCTCATTATTCTCTCTCTACCTTCTTCTATCTTCAAGGAGACCCAAACTTGACGATTCAAATCGCATGAACAATGTCATTGAGATATTGGCATCAACCTTCTTCTTTTCGGAGCAAGCTCAACATTGTTACCGCGCACCATGTTTCGCTTGAGAGGGCGTAATAGAGGCAGTTAGATCAGTTAGGAAGTTAGTTAGCAAAGGTTGTTAGTGATTAGTTGTAACTACTTTATAGTTAGCTGTTGGAAGACAGATGGTTATAGTTGTAATTAGAAGAGCTTAGCTGCTGTAATCAAACTCTATAAATAGAGGAACTCATGTACATATTCAATCAATACAATGAAATCATTCTATCATTCTCCTTCCTGTTATAGATTTGTACCGATCTGTAAATTTTTGTCACCTTTTTGTAAAATTCAAAAGAAATTAAAGGTTCAGGGAGAATCCATTTTGTATGTCTCTTTGTTTTGGATTCGATCGAGTAGAAACAATACATTATTAAGTTCCTGTCATTCATGTCCATCATATTAATTTGATTATAAATTGATCCATTTGGATTTCCCATTCATTATTTTGGAGTTCCTGTTATTCGTATCATCTTTTTAATTCCAATCAATTGCATAATATGACGGACTTATTATTAGTCAATTGATTGTGTCCTAAGAAGTGATAGTTCGCGACTATTTAGATCTAAAAAAAAGTACAATTTCTATTAATTTTATTTTAATAATAACATTACTATTTGATTAATTTTCTAAATTTTTATTTGAACACTTTGTACAACAAATTTAAATTCTCCTAGAATAAGGCTTTGTAAATTCAAGATTTTCCTTTCCCTCTATGTTGTCAACTTTGTCCGGACAAGGAAAATAACATTACCTTTCTTGACATAACTACAGATTATTAGTAAAATATGATGAATCTGATCTGCGCACATGGCTCCGTAGAGGGTTTTGAGATGTGAATGATAACAAATCTCAAAACAGATCAATGGATCACATTTGTATTGGAATTTTTCAGCACCATAGACAATATGAAATTGTGGAAGTGAAGATAAAAACTCCATGTCAAGACAATATATAGTTCACAAGTACTTAATCCCTTTTAGTAGCACCTAGGATTAGTCATAGTTTTTAAAATCCTTTTCCAAAAATAACATTGTTTAAAAAACAGTGTTTGATGTAGAGATTAAAGAGCATCTCATCCGTATGGTACATCGCATGTTAATTTGAAATCAAAATAGGAAACTTCATATATATTTAAAAGGTGACAAACTTGTTCCTCATCTTTATTTATTTATTTTTAAATAATTTCAAGACAATGCAATATAAACTTTGGAAAATTGTGTTATAATAATCTATGTGGATTCTTCTTTGCTGCTGTTATTTTAACATCCTTTTTGCCACTGCAAATGGTTTAGTTGCTCTAATTGTAAGGGATTAGGACCAAGTCATTTAAGAAAAAAAAAACATATTTTTGCCACTAACTACTTGTTTATCAGAGAACTAGTCTTTGGTCTAGTGGGTAAAACATATGGTCTCTATGTGAGAGGTCATGAATTCGAAATTCAGATAGAAGAAATTATTTTTACTTGTTCATCAATATGTAAGGATTTTTATTTTTATTTTTATTTTTTGTGATGTGTTATAGGTATTAAAACGCTCTTTTTTTCCATCTTTCCTGCTGTTACAATGACCTACCTCACTAGTCCCTCTCGTCAGCTCCATGGACCAAACCCAACAATACAAGACTTGATGAAGGCACCAGCTGGCTTCCCTGCTTCATCCCCTATCCTATCTGTCCCTGCTTATAAGGCCGCAGACTTTCTCTATGCATTCAAGAGTTTTAACGGTCAACCTTCTGGTTTTAACCGATGGTTAAAATGTACCGAGGATTGTGATGGAACAATTGCTAAGACATGCATGGAGATGGAAGGGAAATATATAGAGTTTTACAAGTCGCAACAAGGAAAATTGCTATTGGCTGGACCAATTGTGCCAGAAACACCTCCAGGAGATCTCGAGAAGCATTGGGCCAAATGGCTTGCTGGATTCCCAGAGAAATCTGTTATATTCTGTTCGTTTGGAAGCGAAGCAATTTTGACTGATGAAGCTGTTGAGGAGTTACTACTAGGGCTTGAAAGTACTGGGTTTCCATTTTTGGTGGTACTCATCTTCCCACACAGCGAAGAGGGAGATGAAGAGATTCTCAAGAGCAAACTTCCAAAGGGCTTCGAAGAGAGAGTGAAAGGAAGGGGGATCGTGCATTGCGGGTGGGTGCAACAACAGCATATACTGCAGCATAAAAGTGTCGGGTGTTTTGTGTGCCATGCTGGGTACAGCTCTGTGATTGAGGGGCTGATTGCTGACTGTCAGCTCGTGATGCTACCGCATAAGGTTGACCAGTTCTTATATTCTGTGTTATTTGAAAAGGAGTTGGGAATAGGTGTTGAAGTTGAAAGGAATGAGGCCGATGGATCATTCCGTAGGGAGGCAATCAGTGATGCTATCACAACAGTGATGGCCGAAGAGGAGAGTCGAGGTAAGAAGATGAGACAAAATCAGAAGAAATGGAAGGACTTTCTAATGAATAAGGAGGTGCAAGAGAAATTCATGGTGGACTTTGTCAAGAGCTTGAGAGATCTAGTAGCTGCTTCGGAAAAATATATGAAGTGAATTACCTTGAAGATTAGGAACAAGGAAGTACTAAAAAGCACTGGTTGCAAAAATATATAATTGAGAACCCTGCCTATATTGATATTTGGTTATGAATTTTTATTTGCAGGAAAATAAAAGAAAATATATTGTAAGAAATTTATTGTTCTTGTATCTTCTAATTTAGTTTATCATGGTGATGGAAACTGTCCTTGCTTTTAATAAAAAAATAAGTAGATCAATTTTCCTTGTTGAATATATATTTTGCTTCTTGTTGTGGTATACTTTTTTTTTTCTTCTTTTGATGCCAGACCTTTTTCTCTCTCCCAGTCAACAGTTTTACTCCCTATTAAAAATCTGCTACCCATTTGGATATTCCCCAGCAACGTGAGCGATCATTGCTGAAAGTATTATTTATATTATGAATATTGGTAACATTCATTACTACTGTTCTTCTTCTTTCGAGAGCTAGCAGTAAAACATGTCAGCTCGGAAGGGATATCATACAAAACAAAATACAGGGCGGAAATAGAAAATTTAGTTAGGGGAGATAAATTTTAAAATACATAATTATTAATTTGTAGTCAGTAGGATTTGAACTCAAGACCTCTCAAGAATAAAATAAAGTTTTAACCACTAGACTACAAGTATACATCTAACATTTTATGAGGAGGACTGAACTATATAAAAACTTCATAGAAATAAAAAAATCAATCAAATTACAATGTACATGATTAAAAATTTCGAATCATAGGGTGGCTTAGCACCCCAGGCAATGTGTAAATCCGCCCCCTGTATATAGGACTGATTAGTATCTCTTTGGTGCTCCTTATATACAGTAGCTAGTTAAATTATTGGGCCTCAAACTAATTAGTATCTCTTTGGTGCTCCTTATATATAGTAGCTAGTTACATAGAGATCTGATTGATGCATGCTTAAATTATTGGGCCTCTAAGTAGCAATTTGATTAGTAGGCCGACCTTGAGTTTTTGTTCCAAATTTTACTGAGCCCAACAAAATTTGTCAGATCCAATTCTCTGATCCATGCCTATCATGTGGCAAGTTACTGGATTTTTTATGCAGATAACTTGACAATTTTTGCGACCATGGAAATACAAAGTACAAATGATGAAGGTCGTAGGAGAAGTATTTATACACACATTATATAGGAGTAAATTTAATGGCTAATTGGCTATTATAGATTTTTATTATGATAAAAAAAATTATGCTTTGTAAAGCATTTGTATAAATAACATCCACAAAATTAATAGGACAAATCTATATTAAGATACAGATTTATAAATTAAAAAAAATAAACAATTGAGCTATCTAATTGAAGGGGGAAAAAATTGGAAAATATTTACAAGTAAATCAGTCATAACTTTGTTTGACATATGTTTTGTTGAGAAGACACACTATATTGTGACACTGTTCGAATCACCTAGCTATCAAGCATTGAGCAACATATATCATGTCATCAAGTTAAATGTCTTATTTGGAGGATGGTTAAGAATTTTCAAGACCTTATTACTATGGTTGAAGTTAATATGAACCCAAATCAGTTAAGCAATGGACTAAGCCCTCCGGACCGATTTCTGGACAGTTTGAGACAAAATATATACTTGTGTGGATGCGTGGGTGACATTGTGACAACACCATTTTGCATTAGGATCCGCATCTGCTGCGATTCTTCGCTAATCAACAGTGTCCTGCGATCTCTGCTTTTCTAAATCCAGCCGTTCAATTTTTTCGAGATTCGTGCAAGAAAAATCAGCTGCTTTGAGATATGTGCACGAAATTATTGGACGGTCAGATTTAGAAAAACAAGAATTTTAGAGTTACTGTTCATTCTTTTAGATCGTAGCAGATGTGAATCCTTTGCATTAATTAAAACCAAAATTGTGGGTGACAGCACATCTACTCAACTAAACACTTGGGTCCATGATTACAACCAAAATTGCACATGACTTTTGGATTTGTTCCCAAAAAACACTAGAAAACAAAACTATTGAAAGTTGGCTTAGTATGGACCAAAGAAACTTCTAGAGTCTTAGTGGGGTCCTAAATCGAAGTTAAGGAAATGCTTTCCATGTACCTAGCAGTGATGCAATAAGACTCAATTTAGATCTAGGCTTTTCAGAATTTCATGGTCCAAGTCAATCTAGTTCTAAGCACTTAGGGCCTGTTCGGCAGACCATTAGAAACGAACATAGATGCGGAAATTGAATTAAAAAGTTCAGAGTTTTTCCACATAAACAGTAATTTTTAGTATAATTTTCACGCTCATACCCATTTCCAATGGTCCGCTGAACAGTCCCTTAGCCGTGACGCCTGGTAGGTTTAGGTATGATAAGAAAATACTTTAGTTCTATGCACGTAAAAGTGGCGTCTAAAAGTGGAACGTTATACCAACTCTGGAATTGTATCCCTCTCATATTAATTAAACCGTAAACGAATGACTGAGTAGTAATGGACCCAAATTTTAGGAAAGCTGGGAGCCCCTAGACTTCCACCATCTGTTAAATTTTTTATTATTGTTTACTTTTCCTGACAACAACAACAACTCCAACAAAACCTCTTATTTAGTCTCGGTAGTTCGACACACCAAATGCAACACCAATTGGTTGAGCACTTGTAAGTTGTAACCAACCTTTCACTTGAGTACTCGAAAGTAAGAACATTATAAATTTAAAATCAAAATGGTATCAAATATCTTTACCAGTGTTGTAAAAGTGACCGTTTAGGCTAATTAATCAACCGATTAGTCTTTGATGGTGACCAAACCTTCACGAAATTTTCCAACTAATTGGCTGATTATTCCTAATTAATTCCAATTAATAGCTTGACAGTACCATGTCCATCCGACGAGCGCATACTGTTATTTACAACACTGGCCGTGACATATGTATCGCAGTAAGAAATGTTCTCAAGAATAATTATGACCTTAAATAGAATATTTCACCAACATAGCATACAAAGACCCCACTTCTGTAGTAGTGCAGAATTCTACTCTATTCTGTATTCAATTATTTCCATGATTCCATCCAACTATATATACATGAAGGACCAGATAGCGTAATATTGTGTACGGAACCGAGAAAAGGGCTTACCTTTATAGCAGTGACATATACCGAATATGAGCTCTTTCAAAAAGAAAGTAATACAATTCGCCGCAACTTCCATGTCACGTGAATATATGGAATTTTTATAAAGTTGTGGACGCTATTATCTACATCCGGGCCCGAAGTTGCACCTGTTTCTCTCACTTTGGTTAGGATTTTTCAACAATTTTTTATTGATTATTTACTGAATTGAAATATGGTAGTTTAGATAAATCTGGTGCGAACTGCGAGATCTAATCCTAGTAAATATAACTTCGTAATCTTTTTTTTTCAAAAAATATAAATTAAGCATAATCTGCATTTTTTTTAGATGAAAAACAAAATCGAACCTTCTAACAATTGATATTAACATTCATATAAAAAAAAAACATTACTTAATTTCATTTCTTTTTAATCAATTGATAGGATCCATTCATTGCTTTTTAAGATGAAAAACAAAATCGAACCTTCTAACAATTGATAGTAACCATTCATATAAAAAAACATTACCTTCATTGCTTTTTAATCAATTATTCACTTGCAGTGCCAAGCCAAACCAAGGCCACGCCCTTATCTAGAGGTCTTAAGTTGTCCCATAATTTTAAAATTTTTATCATGTATGTTGAAATTTAATTGATTTTTATTTCTTTGATGTTTTTATATAGTTCATACCTCCCCTTATAAAATATTAATTGTGTGCTTGTAGTCTAGTGGTTAAGACTCTATTTTTTGCTTGGGAGATCTTGTATTCCAATCCAACTATGCACAAATTAATAATTATACATTTTAATTTTCAGCCTCCTAACTAAATTTTCTAGTTTCGCCTCTGCCCACGTAGCCAAATTTCATATAGAATAATGGTTTTCTTTCTGATGGATAAATTAACATAATCCAACAGATTAATGATATTAATTTTTATTTTAGTACATTAATTAGAACAAGGTGATGCATAAGATCATTATTTCCATATATCTTCAATAATATTAGCAAATCACCCAGTCAGTTGCCACAAGTTTATTCTCCCTAGAGCATCTGACATATATAATAAAGATACACATATAATTACACACTACCAGCATTAATTAGGCATAGATAAGCCTAAACTATGCTTATGCAGTTTTAGCCAATTAATATAAGCATCTAATTGTTGGGCCTTAATACCTTAATTGCCTACCACCGGAGCCAGACTCCCTCTGACAGTTGAAGTACATGGCGGCAACTATATCGAGGTGGTGCTGCCTTGCAAAACTCCGGCACTTGAAGTTCTGGCGCATGTCAGGCGGGAATACTGTAGCCAAACCGAGCTGACAGTACAGCACGAAAATCATGCGATGGATTCCAGATCTTGGTTCCGGTCTCTCATAGTATATCACCTCTTTTCCTGCATTATATAATTAGCATTTACATTTAGTAAATAAAAGCACCCACAAAATCCTCTTGAAGATGTTATATGGGCATTATGTATGAAGTGTTATATTGGTGCAATAAAACATCTCATTATGAATTATGCGTAACTAATGCAACCTAGGAAGTGCTTAAATTTTGTTGTTTAAACTTTTTTTATAAACATCATTACAATAAAATTGGCAAGTTAATAAATAATCAGGTGCAAGTCTGTTATCATATTATAATATGTTCATAATGTTGAGTGTTAATAAATGAACAGGGCTTGTTTTATGCTTGTTTTTTGTGCTTCTGAGTTAACTGGGTTTCAAATCTATATTTTCACATGAAGAGCAATTTTTAAATAACTGTAATAGACGTGTTTCTCGTGCATCTAAAAATATTAAAGAAAATCATAAGATAATATAATTTTATAAATGCAAAATGATGAAAAGATTTGACATACCATAGGAGACATCTGTGCTTCCAGGGATGTCCGTCACCATCCTATGATAAAAAAAGTAAAAAATGAAAATTATTATGTCCATGGTCTCTCTCCCCTTAAATGTGTCGATACAAATTAACCAAGTTAAGACGACCTAAATATATTCCATTACATGAAACATTATTGTTGTATATACGTGTGCACGGTTCAACATAATTTTATTTCACATTTAATATATAAATGTAATATAATATGCTAAATGATGCATTCACATTCATGCCTGTATATATACAAAGAAGAGAGATCAAGTTACAATAAAGATTTTTTTCATTTTCAAAGTCCAAATCGTCGATCCAAACCGTTCAACATGATTATCTAAATAAAATATGCTTCCACATCAAATTTTATATATTTTTTTAATTTTTTTGCTATGTATTAAGTATTTTACAAAAACTAGTCAAATTCAAACCATTGAATTTTGTACCCATCTTAATAAATAGTAAAAAATTCAAAAAAATTTAAAATGTAATCTAAAAGTACATTTTATTTATATAATCATGTTGAACGGTTTGGATCAACGATTTGGACTTTAAAAATAAAAAAAAAACTGTTGTTGTAACTTTGTTGTAACTCAAATTTGTTGTAACTTGATCCCTCCTCATATACAAATCAATATCATATAAATCTGAGAAACTAAATATATACATGATTCTAAAGTAGACTAATATTGTCAATGTCAGTAAATTCAACAAAAGTATAAGAAAATGAGATTATATATTGAGCTCACCAATGCAAGTACTCCCTTAGATTTGGGTTACATGGACTAGGTGCATCTGGATCCACCAATACCTTTCAACGTAAAAGAAAAAATGGTAAGGAAAGAAACAATACCGTGCACCTGAAGCTAGGGGAGCAAAATAGTGCTGCACAACATATTTTTATTTGCAAAGGACATTTTGATTGAGTTCCTTTCTTAATATCAACAACTTCGTATATATATACTTAATAAGTAGTGTTGGGGTGTGTATACAAACATTTATACATGCTAGTATTGTGCTCGTGCGTTGCAACAGCAACAGAGACATATTATAAGATTGAATAGAATATGGAGACCTTTTCGTTTAACATTCACACAAAATTCAGAAGAAAAAAAAATTTTAATGAAAATAAAAGACACAAATGAAAAAATACAGAAATTCAAATTATAAATAACAATAAAAGAAACAACAACAAATAAAAAGAATAGATTAAATATAACATGAAAAAAGTTTTTGAAGTATCATTGCCATTGTGATCATCCTCGATGTAGTCCAACATTTATGAAATTAACAAAAAAATATAAAACGTAGATTATAATTGCTCAAATTGAAAACATATAATAAAATAATAAAATTAGAAATGTTAAATTAATATAGTTCATACCTTATTTCTCGTATAAGTACAACAATATAAGTGCTTGTTCACAAAATTATTAAGCATAACTATCACCTAGAAAGTAAATGTATTATAACTCTAAAGTAAAACTTAAATGACATCTTCCAAACCGAATCAAGATTCAGAATTTAAATTAATTTTTAAATCAGCTCCTCTCACATCAAAAACCTGTACCAATAAGCAATGAAGCAACTGGTACCACTCCAATTCAAAAATTAATAAATTGAACTTATAAGTTTGACTGCACAATGCTTCTCGTCTTGTATTGGCCGTGAAGTTAGAAAATTTAACACAAAACATAACACGATTTAATATATAATTGAGAAATATATAATTACGAAATTGAGAAATATATAATTAAATTATTTAAATACGAATTTTCTCTACAAATATATTCTTGAGTTTTGACAGAAAATTATGAGCGTGAGTAATGATTTAAGAAATGTTATATTACGAAATGATATTACGATATCTATCTAAAATTTAGAAAGAAAATTTAGTTCCTGATATTTGTAAGTGTGCGTAATGGTTTAATGGTTTACAGAATTAGTTTTATAAGTATATAATTAAGAGATGATATTACGATATTCCTTTCTTGATTCATTTATATATTTAACTTCATTTACTTGCGATTATTTGTAATAAATTTCAGCAACATAAAGTAAGATTTTTTTTCTAGAATGTATTTAAGATGGATGTTAAATAAATAAAGACTCATTTATTTTAATTCAACTATTTCTTATGATTTCTAAAAAATAATAGCAAATATAAAAGTGATTTTTATCTTTTGTTTCATTTGTTTATTTAAGTTTATTCGTATTAATTATTAGTACTAAAAATTCAGCTATAGAAAATTATGATATTTCTTTGCTTTCCTTATTCGTATACCTTTATTTTTGTAGATTATAATTAAATACCAGAAAATATAAAGTGTTGGGATTTTCTTATTAAATCTGGCATAAATATTCAATTTCGTTATTGGCACGCTATTATTTTTTGCATATATGTTAGAATTAAATTCCAGCAAATCTAAAGATTGGGAATTTCCTTAATAAATTTGGTAATAAATATTCAATTTCCTTAAACATACATTCAAATAAATTCCAGTAAACATAAAATTAAGGATGTTCTTGGTTAAAATTTGACATTATTTCCTTACGTGCGTACATTCAAATATTAGATGTTACAAATAAGATTTCTTCATAGATTTATTGATACTACAACACCACCACTGTTTTTAAAGAGAGAAAATCCTGCTGGTTTAAAAGCATATATTCTTTTTATCTTATAATTATCCAACTCTATGAATATCATGTCTAGTCTACCACTTTGCACATTTTTACTATTAATAATACGAATAAACTAAATAAACAATTGAAACAAAAGATAAAAAATTCTCCTCTTGACACAATGAATATAACACATCAGAAAAAAAAATGATTTTCTCTGTAGATTTGGAAATATTGAATAATTTTCATTTTTATTGTCGAAAATATAGATGAAGAAGAGAAATGAAGAAATAAAGAAATAATTTAATTGCAGGAATCAAAAATAGTTTTAAGAAGAAATAAGAAAATTAGGAATTTATTCAATTTAATTGTGACAAACTATATAACATTATGTGTGACGAGTATTTTTTCAACTAAATTTAGACTTCGACATATAAAACAGATGTATTTAATGAGAAGAAAACAGATTATGTGATTGGAGAACTGACAACTGCCAATTGTGTAAGAAGGGAGATAAGATAACTCACAATTGTGTAGAAAACTCGTAGGTCAGTACCACCTATCTCAATCTTTGGTCGGTTCACAACTGCCGACGGTCGTAGGTCAGTCCCGTTAAGCAGCAGCCTATTACTATACAACACTCGAAAGGAAACTGTTGATCTGAAGGGGTCCAACACATCCCTAATTACATGTGCCAAAACCAAAGGGTCCGACATTGCAGAGAACTAGTGAGTGAACTGAAACAACCAAGTTGAACTAGCTAATAATTACTGGATTCAATCTATCAGGATATATTTCTTGAAGAAACAGTGCAGTAGGAAAGTCTTCTTATAGGTAAAGGGGGAGGGGGGGAATGAGAGAGGTTGCTATCAGCTTTTATGTAATTAGTTAGTGATCATTGGGTTTAGTCTGTCATGTTGATGAAAAGCTTTCTAGCTAACTATATATGCTAGCGTCTTTTTACATGGTATAGGTAAAAGAGATGTTGCATCCAATATTACTTTTAGTTACTAGGAAAGAATCTTTCATGCAAATGTTGAACAAGGGAACACGTGTCTGAGAGAATTTGGAGATTCCAAAGTAGCCGACGTACGTACGCCACTTGAATTAATAGAGCTAGAGATTCCAAAGTAGTCCACGCGCGTGGAAAGCCGGTTCATACATGAATATTCTTTTTGAAATTATTATTAAAGTATAAGCTAATTCTGACGTACATATTAATTTCATTTTCAAATTATATCATTCTATCGTCAATCTAACATTCGACTATTATTTTTTTTGAAGGAGAAACATGGGGGTCCAGCCCCAAATTTCATTAATTTTACACCAAAGGTGTAATAAAAGTTTATGTACATGAGATATTTACAAAGAAATTATAAAAGAAAAAAAGAAAAGAAAAAATAAATGCAAGATAACAGACAGCCCTTATTCGTATAGCCTCATCTCTCTGGGTACCAAATTCTAACTTCATTAAGAATTTCCCAAGCTATCAGCACCTCCGTTTTTTGGACATCCTGGAATATTCGCCTACACCTTTCTTTCCATACGATGAATACCGTTGCCAACTGTGTTCTCTTTATCATTTGTATTTTGGAGTTCAACATTGTTGTCCGGTATTTGTCTTGCATGAAGTTCACCCATCTCCCCAACTCCGGATGCATTCTTTTAAGTTCTTCTCTTACCAGTACCGTGAACGGGCATGTGCTAAACAAGTGGCGTACCGATTCTGCATGCCTCTTACATAGACTACATCTATTAACCAAATGCCATCCTTTGTTAACCAAGTTATCAATTGTTAGAATTCGGTTATTTAGCATCAACCAACCAAAAATCATGACTCTAAGAGGTGCCTTTATAAGGCATCATAAACTGTTATCTAATTCGACAATTGTGTGAGAGAATTTTAAGAAGGTAGAATTCAAATGAGACTCTCTAACGAATCTTGTTTATTCTAGAAAAATCAAATCGATGTCACTCTCATGTAGAAGGGAGACGTTGAATATAAGGCATCATAAACTGTTATCTAATTCGACAATTGTGTGAGAGAATTTTAAGAAGGTAGAATTCAAATGAGACTCTCTAACGAATCTTGTTTATTCTAGAAAAATCAAATCGATGTCACTTTCATGTAGAAGGGAGACGTTGGTTTAGGTACGTTTTGCTCTCATTCTGTTAAGCCTCCATTCTGAATAAGAGCACCACTGATTTCAAAAAAGTAAAATAAATCACTTCAAATAATAATATAAATATCAAGTTAAGTATTTTTCTAATATAAAAATTTGCATCACATTTATTTTAAAATAATGATAATACATGATCCTTTAAAATAATAATATAAATAACATTATTTGCGTCCATTCCTTGCTACATGATATTATAAATAATATACAAGTATGATTGTGTCTAGGGCTGTAAATGAGCTGGCTCGAGCCGAGCTGGGCAAAAGCTCAGCTCGTTAATTCTGGACCGAGCTATTAGCAAGCCAGCTTGTTAACAGCTCGCGAGCTAAAATCTCAGCTCAAACTCGTGATGAGCCAGCTCACGAGCTGGCTCACTGGGTTTGATTGGACCTTGTTTCAAGAAGAAAATAAATTTTACAAATATTTTTGGACCGAGCTGGATCAAGCTTGACAGTATAAAATACACACAAATTCATACAAATTCACAAATTGATGCCTAGCTGAGCTGGGCAAAAGCTCAGCTCATTAATTTTGGCCCGAGCTGTTAGTGAGCCAGCTCGTTAACAGCTTGGTCCACTATCGAACGAGCTGTTACAGATCGAGCCAGATGTGAGTCACGAGCGAGCCACGAGCTTACGAGCTTTTTGGACAGCCCTAATTGTGTCAACTTTGTATCATATTTATGTCTTTACCAAAAAGTCCATAAAATATCATTACTCATCATAAATGAGGAGCAATGATATTATTGTTACATAAATTTCTCCTGCATAAGTTATATACAAATTAAGAACTAATATTTTTATCACCACTAGTAATAAATAGCTTTTAATATTATTAATTACATGATATAATTCTCATGTGAAAAAGAAATGCATCTCATATCTTAGAATTTTGTGACACGATGAAAGCATTAATGACACTAACATAATCCATATAATATTTTTATTTGTTAGGTTTGTTTAATATTGAAAATTTTCATATACTCGTGTTATTAAACAATAAATCTTTATTAACATTTATAGAACTACAAGTTACTTTAAAAGAGAATGAAGTGACGTGTGTATTGGAAGGGTTTAAACATTTGAAATGTAAGCTTAATTACTTTATCAGTGCAATGAAAAGTCGTGTACGTACTACTAAATGTCGTGTACTAATGAAAAACCGATAGATATTGATCATTTGATTAGACAGGAAGGAAGTCGTGTACTACTGAAATGTTCTATATATCGGTTTTAAATCGTAACTGATAGAAGTGGAACAAGCAGGTTTATTTACGACCCTAATAATTATAATCCTTCCGGATCTATTATTGGACGGATATATAGAAGCACTCATACTTCTATATCGGCTAGCTAGGTCATTCGTAATCGATACAAGAATACTATGACCAATTAGTGGGATAAGTACCTTCTCCATCTTTTAGCGGTTCTGCCTATGTTATCAATATAAGAAGGTTCATATACTTAGCCAAATTTCAGAAGTGCTTAGGTTCTTATAGCGGAATACTGGTCCAAACCGATAGAAAATGGTAATTATGTACAATTGTTTAAAATTTCAATTATTGCATTATTTTTTTTGTTATATCATACATCTTACTGCATTTTTTTATAACATGCATTTTTTTTCTATTAAATTGAGTTATTCACCTTCTGCATGCATGAGTGATTTTTATTTACACTGTATATATAATTAATTAACGTGCATATATACACTTTATATATATATTAAGTGAGTCGTCACAGGCCTTCTCCATATTTAATTTAATATTTTCAACATTCATATATACATCCATAATTGAAGAAATATATATTCAATTGATGCAACATTAGTACATTACACATCAAACAGAAACAAGGAATTTAAACATACAATATTATTACACAAGAAATAGTATTACATCAAGCAAAATTACACATATACATGCATGTGTAACTAATTAACATGTTTTATAATTTGTAGGTGGTTGGCTTGTAATTTTCAGATCTTTCATGGATCAAGAATATTATTGGCTTCAGAAATGTCGAAGGGGTAATAGGACGAACTTCATGCGGGGTTGACCCAACTGTATTACATGGACTGAATTGATGTTTATTTCCTTTCATGTAAAGGAATTAAACTGCAACTCAGTCCAGTTAGCCAGTCGAATCAAACACCACATGATCGTTTTATATTACACTTCCACATTTCTGAGGCCAATGATAAATCTTGATCGATCCATGAAAGTCTTGAAATGACACGACAGTCCAATGGCTCCACAAAGAGGTAAGCCGAGGAACAACTCTGAAAAATATATACATGGTAATAGATTTTGCTCCCTTCTTCGATTATCAAGAATTTCCAATGGCTCCACATGCATGACTATACAAAGGAATCAGATTTACTAGGATTTGGTCGGCCAATGGACCCAACCAAAACCCTATCGGCCTCACGATCCACCAAGAAGCTGTTTGGCAAAGGAGGATTAAGCCTCCTTAAGCTTTCTTTCACCTCTTTTAACTTCCTTAGTCGCTTCATTCTTCCGAACACCGATTCTATAGAAAGGATTAACATCACCTTCTTTAAGTCTCTTTTTGTCCGAATCATGATTCTCTGCCCGGGTCTTAAGGCACATCTACTCCTGAATTAACCTTCGTTAGCTTTAAGTCACAGATTGAAACAACCAAACATGAATTTCTTAGTACATAATAAGATTTATTTATACTTGTGTTGCCAAACCGCCCCAATTTGATCAAAGAGATTGAGAGATTATCAAGAGTAAAAGGGAAAAATTGACAAAACGGCACCTAAACCATAATAGATAAAGAGATTATAAAGAGTGCGAATTGGAAAGACAAAATAGATAAATAAATAGGCGGAAGACGAGTGAATAAATTTAATTGATTTGAAGGGGAGATGTGCGAATTGAAGACAGAGTAGATGAAAAGGCGCCAAAAAACATTGTTTTCTATCCGTTCAAAACCATTGATCTACATGTTAAATAATTGGTTCTCGGGAGAAAGGGGAGGTAGCACAGTTGGTTAGGAAAAAATCCTAGAACTGTTGTACTCAAAGGTCAAGAGTTCGATTTTTTCTCACGATTTCGCAGCTTCTGCGCAGGTTTCAAAAAATAGTTGGTTCTCGTACAAGGATTAAAAAATTAGGAGAAGTGAGAGAACACATATTCATTTGATTAGACAGGGAGGAGGTGAGAATTAAAGGCAGGGCAATGAAATGGCGCGACATATGAAAAAATTATATTGAAAGAAAACATTAACTGATGAAAGAAGCATAAACAAGTTTAAAACCCTACATAAAATCCAATTGATATTTCTATCGGCTTGATCCTCGTGACCGATAAAAGTAGATTAGGTACTTGGACGAATTTGGTTATTCTACATATATACATGATATCCAAATATAATTCAAGAAATATTAATTCAACATCCAACATTCAACTTACATATCGATAATTCAAGTAATATATTCATATTGATTCAACATAAACAACTTACAAATTAAAGACAATATGGTTAGACAAGATGAAGAAAAGAGAGATGAGAGATTAATTTGATTAGATAGTGAGCGGTGTGAAATTTAATGACCTCGATCAAGTGAATAGGTGCGAAATTAAAGTCTCTAGATTCTAACGGTTCAAAATACAACCAACAGAACAGATATGTTTTGCTTATACCGGTACTAATGTATTAACCAGTATTAGAAGAACATCAAATAATTATATCGGTTAGGATAATAATAGATAATAAGTTACATATCTTATATCGACACTCTATCAATGACCGATAGAAAAAATTAGTGTATATGTTCTATCGGTTTCTGAGAGAGCAACCAATAGAATAATATTTCTTTTTTTTTAAATGCTTGGTAGAGACTACCAAGTGTGCAATAGATAAATGTATTTACATCACAATCATACACCAATATAAAGCTCTAAACTACTCTCTTATTATTCCTAAACCCATTGCTCGACTTGGATTTGAAGCTCCAATATGTCTACAGAAACGAACCCACAACCCCATTTCTTCAATAATCTTAGATGCTAGCATTGCCGGATGCATTACCAAACCTCTAAATATCGCCTCATCCCTCTGTTTCCACACATGCCATAACACTACCATAAATCTTGTTGCCCACAGTCGCCAACCCCTTGCTCCACCCGTTGCAGTACTTGATGACAAATGCCATGTCTGACCAACCGTGTCACCCCTTATCAACAAAGTCAGACCCGTTCTCAATTGCACATAGTCCCACACTCGGGTTGCATAAACACAATAAAACATCAAATGCACAGCCGTCTCCACCACACAGTCTTCGCATAAAGGACATTTCAGCTCACACATCATGCCCCTTGTTAACATAAGATCATGAGTTAAAATTCTTTCCTTTAGAAAAAGGCATGAAAAAATTTTAACCTTAGCTGGTGCATAGCTGTTCCAAACTTCCATGAAGCCCCATCTAGTTTTCCCACCTGCCAAGAACATTTTATAAAACGAACCAGCAGAGTATATTCCGGTTGAAGACTACCTCCAAACTAGTGAGTCCTCTTGTTCAGGGAAAAAATCTTCAATGTCAATATCTTGATCCCTAAAAGCAAACTCATATGCTTCGCGAAGTGACATAGCTTGATTCCTAGGTCTTACTTCTCCATCTTTGAAAAACCGAATCGGTGGTTCATCCCATGAATCATACCAGTAAGAAATTTTTTCTCCCGTCCCAATTGACCATTGTGCTGACCAGTGGAAAAAATGCTTAAGTTTAAACAAGTTTTGCCAGAAAAATGAACCTCCAACCTTCCAAATAAGCGGGCTTGTAGATCGAATATTTACCCTTCTAATCTTTTGTATTGTGCTACCCCATAATCCATTAGATTCTTGGTATGCCTTCCACCACCATCTCAACAACAACGATATATTTCTAGTCTCTAGATTCGAAACTCCTAAGCCTCCAAATTTCTTTGGAACACAAACCTCATTCCAGTTTAATAATGGAACTCCCTTTCCCGTGTCATCATTCTTTCCCCACAGAAACTTCTTGGCACAACCTCTCAATTTTCTTAATAACCCACTTAGGCAAAAAGAAACAAATCATTAAGTAAATTGGTATTGAAGTTATCACCGAAATAATCAACTGTAATCGTTCCCCTCTTGACAACAACTTCCCATGTCATCCTTGCAATCTCCTTTCAATTTTTTCCATCAAGGGAAAATACTCATGCCTAGTAGGTTTTTTATAAGATAAAGGCATACCTAAATATGAGGTTGGCATATCTGTCCGGGCACATCCCAATACCAAAGATACTAGTTGAATTTTATCCTCAGTCAGATTCATTGGAATGAAAGCACTTTTGCCGAAATTAATATGCAATCCTGACACCATTGTAAAAATTCGCAGTGCCAATTTTAAAGTCATTAAGCATGTCAGATCAGCATTTGCCACGATTGCCGTGTCAAATATTTATTTAATTACTAACTTGCCACAATACTTTTAGTTTATCAGCTTCAGATCAGAATTGGTCTTAACCATTAAACCATTAGAAAATAAGTGATAGAAGATTTTGTTTTTGTAATAGTAATAGTGTAGATAAACTAAATTTAAATAAATATGAGTATAAAAATACCTCTATTCAATTTGTACCAATTTGTACAGTAACAAATGACACCCTAGGACTCATATATATTTATGGATAGTACTGGCCCTGAGCCGGTCAAAAGAGAAATATATTTATTCTCTCTTCCGATATTTAAAAGTACTCAGAAGTATCAATTTTTTTTTTATGTTATGCTTCTGTTGATTACCAGAAGCATCCAGTCGATCAGACATCCACAGCTTTTCAAATATTCCTTATACTTCACGTGACTGCGTGATAAGCGTCGAATTGTATTATTTTCTTTCTGAAAAAAGTTCATATTCGGTCATATTCGGTCATAGTTAGCTCCCCAAAAGCAATTTTACTGGGTTGCGTACACACGCTACCTATATATATTACAATATAGGAATATGACGATGATGCTGATATATATTTGATAGAACATTTGGGTACGGAATATATATATATATATATATATATATATATATATCTCATCAGATTGCTCATGGATAATAACTGAATTTCATATCACTATTTATCGGATCTCCATTTTTACATTAACTACGTATGCGTAGATATTCAGATCTGTCAACAGTTTTAATTAAAAGATAAAATTTTAAATTGGATGTCAGTCTTTCAATCAAATAGTTTGTCTTTTTTATTTATTCTATTCATGATTTTTATTTTTTTTAATATGTAAAAATCTAAATTTATTTAGATACATACTTGAATTTATAGAGAGCTTATCTCACAAAGCATCTCTTTTTTTTTTGCCCTTTCTCTTTGTTGTTGTTTTCTAAACCACACGTAATCGTTACATGTAAATGTTCTGATTTCTTTATTTTTTTTTTCAAAAACTTCATAAATTTCCTTAGTCAGTACCACACGTAATCGTTACATGTTAGATAATAAAAAATTATATTTCTATTCATTTTTTAAAATGTCATTTAAAAATACAAATTCACAATAATAATCATTACAATTTCTTAATTTCGTTGTACAAAAATTTAAATGAATATAAGTATAAAAATAACTTCATCTGACTCTTACCATATATATACTTGTGGATAGTAACTTTTGTTGTGGAAGCAAGATATATACTTGTGGATAGTAACTTCATCTGACTCTTACCATATTTATAATATCTTCCTATATTTAAAAGTACTCAAAAGTATCAATTTTTTTATGTTATGCTTCTGTCGTTGAAGACCAGAAGCATCCAATCATACATCTAGATCTTTTCAAACATTCCTTATATATATTTTGCGTGACAAGCGTCGAATTGTATTATTTTCTTTTTTAAACCAAAAAAGTTCATATTCGGTCATAGAGGTCAAAGTTAGCTCCCAAAGCAATTTGCATTTGCTGGCGGATTTTGCGCAACACACGCTGCCTATATTTCAATATTGGAATATGACCAATGACGTAATCAGAATTTGAATCACAAATAGACCGAAATTGGATTCAACTTCGTTCTTTTTAAATGATTTTATTTAGATTCGAATGGCCTCAATAACTTTCTTTCTGCCTCCATCCAAACCGCTTACCGGATCCCAATAAAAAAACAAATTAGGTCCTTTTATAGCATTTGTCTAGACAATGAACGAAAGAAAATCAATTCATCAATTCAACATTTTTTTTTTTTATAAAAGTGAATATATAGCTCATCGATTGTATTACTAGAACTAACAAAATTTCAGTACAAGGTATCAAACCATTTATATCGATCCTGCTATTACAATCAGGAACAAAATAAAGTCATATATCCATCAAAGATCAAACTAATTCTAGCAGAAAAACGAAACACATAACAAAAGATACATGCAGCCACAACATCCTTCCAACGAACTATATCATATACTAACTAAAATCAAACTACTCAAAACTAATTGAGCCCTACACAAAATCTTTTGTTACTTCACTTTAGCATGCTTGAGTCGGATCCACCTAGGGGTGTTCAACCAGTCGGTTCGGTCTAAACCGAACTAAAATAACTAAATCAAATTTTTTTTCGGTTTTTAAAAACCCAACCGAACCAACCGAACTAAAATAGCAAACTGAATTAAAACCGAACCAAATAAACCAATTTAAACTTCGGTTTGTTCGGTTGAACCGAATAGAGGAATAAATAAATGGTCTCGAATTATTAATAAATAGTTTGTTCGGTTTAACCGAATAGAGGAATTCAATCTCAAAAAATCAAAACACGTAGATTCAAAACCGAAAATGAACCAAAATAATACACGAAGTTTCAAACTATTAATAAAATGGGTCGGTTCGGTTTATTCGGTTTTGAGAATTCAAAACCGAACCGAACCATTTAAACCGAACTATTTCATAAAATCAACCGAACCGAACCATTTAAACCAAAAAACCAAACCATTTAAACCGAAATTTTCCAGTTCGGTTTAAAACCAAATAAACCGAACCATTTGAACACCCCTAGATCCACCTATAGGCAGCAGGCCTCTAGTTATCCTTCCTGACCATTTTGTCCCTCCTGCAATAATATATTCACATAATATACCACAATTTGATCAATATCAATATAGATAACTTCAACAATGAACCAGAACATTTGTTCTTCATCGAGAAATGCACCAAAGCTATAATTTGAGCTCCTAATAACTTGGAATTCGTTTTAACCCTTTCGAAATACAACTTATTACTAGCTAGCCATGCTGACCACAACACAGCCCCCCCCAGTAACCTATCTTTCTAAGGAATATCTTTGTCAATAAACCATAATTCATCAATAGTTGTATAATGAAAAGGAAAATTATTATACCCAACTATTCATTCTAAATTGTCTAAGATAATTTTTATGCAATCCTGCCAAGGGAGTTCACTGGATTCTAACCTTAGTCTTTGAACTACTGTCAAGTCCCATTATCGAAGTATTAGTACTTACAATGCATCATCTTTCTCATACAAGGATGCAAATTACTACACACATATTGGTATGTGGAGTTCATTGGCATATAGTAGACAGAAGAAATATGTATGCAAGGATAGTATAAAAAGATTAAAGTGTAAAAGAAATTCAACGCAAACAAAACATAGACAAATATCAAAATATAATTAAGAATTCAAGTTCAACCCTCACCCTAGAAATGAGAGGTTTAGCTTCTCATGGCCATAGCAAATAAAAAAAATAAAATAAAGAGAACATAAATTACAACCGTCTTGAAGAGGAAAGAATCTTGTCTCCTTACATGACCTCTCATTGCTTGGCTTCTAATGGCTACTCTTCTCTTCCTAAGTACTCTCTGACCTAGCCTAACAATGTGGATTGCTAGCTATAATTTTAGACTTCATCACAAGTAAACACGTACACCAAATCCTATTACAAGAAGGATATTTTATAGTATTTCCTAAAGAGTAGTGGATTAGTGGAGATCATGGGGGACATGAGGTCCATCCATAATCTAGCATTGTTCATCTAAAAATAGCACAGTATATAAAAATAGTGTTGCTTCTAGAAGACTTCGTCTAAAAATAGCGTTGCTGGTCAGAATGGAGGATCTTCTAGAAAAATAGTCAACGGATCGAGTCCACAGATCATACAGTCTTGTGTATGCCGCATGCGGCATAGGGGACCCCGCACGGATTCTGACTTAATTAGCATATTTTTTTTATGAAATTTTGTCATCTCGCATGTTGGGCACTTTGTGTAAGGTGTTGCATATGCTATGTAACGTCCTATTTTGCCGTCATCTTCAATAATCACCTAAATATGACATTTTTGCTCTATTTTTTGTCTAAATACGCAACTTTCTCGAAAACTTGTTAAAATGACTCACAAACACATTTGTATTAAATAAATTAAAAAATGACTATTTTGCATTCGCTTTTCGCCATTTTCGGAAGAAAAAATAATTATTTTTGCTATATGTTTTGACTTCATCACACCCTTGAGCTTAAATTTTTGTCCGTCCTCAAACAAACAAAGTAAAAGACTACGAAATAGATGAAAAAGATTTTGAAATTATTGATAAATTTTCTAAGAAATAAACCTAAGACAAAAATATCTACTTAATTCATAATATTTATACTCGGTGAAATTTAAAGAAAATAGAAACATTTGTATTCGCAATTTTAATTTTATTTATGAAATATTTTGAAGGCAACGCATCTTAACATTATTATGGCGTAAAATTAACGCTTATATTTACAAAAATAGTTATAAATTTACTAATTTTTATCGTGTAAAATTAGTATGAGGTTCAATTGATGAAACTTTATTTGAAAAGATGGAGCACAATAAGTTCTATTGATATGGAGATTGACTGATGAAACATTCTTATTTGATCGTCCAGATTGTGATAAGGTGACATGTGACTATGTGAGAGAATCACCTATAATTCGCACACCAGAATTATTGAAGGAAGAATTTTCTTTTGATTTTATATTTTATTTTAATATAAACACTGATCAATGTTTCTCATTCTCAATTAACCGGAGTACAGCTGGCGTGGTATTATTTGACAAGTTTAATTATTTTTTTTCAATATAACATAAAAAGATTATTTTTCTAATTGTCATGAAAATGGTTTTGCCAAATATTATGAAAACAAAGAATTTTGATTGATATTACTTTATTAAAATAAAAATTTATTTTCTGGTGCGGTCCTTCAAGCAAGAATAGTCTCTCTTTTCAAATTTCAAGACTATGCGGCTATGCATCTTACCTTTCAAACAAGATGAATATTGGGCTTTCTAAAAGTAACATTTAGGCCCATGAATGTTTACATTGGGCTTGTAAGTAGAAATCTTTATCGTCATTATATATATAAAGCCCAAGAATAACGCAATTTTTTATTAATGTTCCTCAAATACTATGTTACAGGCTACTCTGATCCACCGTTAATTACAGCCACAAACATGCTTAGGGGTGAAAACGGATCGGATTCAGAGCGGATAATGCTGATACTATATCCATATCCATATCCACATTTCAGTGAGCGGATACGGATACGGATACAGATAGTAAACGGATGTCAAAATACAAAACCAAATCCACATTAAACGGATACGGATACGGAGCGGATAATCGACGAATACGGATTCGGATACGGATACTAAACAAATAATTATCGAATAATTGAGTCATATGAATTTTAAAATATAAATACTAGTTAACAAAAATCAAATATAAAAATAAATGAATAATTGAATATGGAATTAGATATGTGCTTTAATTTTTCTAATTGAAAACAACACGGGCACAATAGAATTTTCAAAAGTATAAGCAATTAATAAAAATTTAATGAGTGACGTCTCTTCTATTTACATCAGAAGGATTATATTCGCATGTTTTCACAATTTACAAATATTTATACTAACAGGTAATAGACCACGTGGCATGGTCTTTCTGACTTTAACTTATAATATATGACACGGTATAAAAGCGTAGATAAGAGGATTAGCGAACTGGACCTGGCCCAATATCATTTGTGTCCGGAAAACCGATTAACTTTAGTCCCATAATTTCTAACATCTTGGAGGAAAGGTAGTATATAAGATAAAGGCTTCTTTGCATCCACAACAAAATGGAATCTATCGGATTTCGGGAAGTTAATGTATCCGCTCGGTTATAATAATTTGATCCGGATAATAGCGGATATCCGCTCCGTTTTCGAGTCTCAGAATATATCCACATCCGGATCCGGATCAAACGGATTCGGATTATAAACCCATTCGGAGCGGATATCCGTCTGGATAATCTGGCTCCATTTTCACCCCTAAACATGCTTACTATATTTTTAAGTTTTATATCTGATTTTTAAAGATGATTTTAAAATATTTTAAAACAACATATCTGCTATCCAGGTTTCGGATAATTTATGGGTGTAGATACGAATACAAATATAATTTATATATATAAATACGAATACGCATAACTATATTCACGCGCATATTTTATTTGTTTAATGTTAAATTTGTATTTGTAACTATATCCATTTAATATCGAATCTATATTCAAATAATAAGAACATATACATATACATATACATGCATGCATCCATCTATCAATCGTTCAGATTCTGTGCAGTTCACTGTGTTTCTATTCGGAAGTGTCTAGAATCTGAGCATTTCTATTTGTTTTTTTTCCAGAATCTTGACAGTTTGTTTTTCTTTTTTTAAGTTCTCAAACAAAAATTACATAACAAAAATTGTTTATGTAAATATATAAAGTCTCATATTTATATATTTTTTTTGCTACATTTTCATTTTGTTAATTAAAATGTTGTTTATGTAAATGATTTTATTTTGAAATTTACTTTAGCGTTTTTGCTATTCAGATCTAGAGTATGCTATAAAAAAAATAAGACAACCGCTGAAATTTATAAAGCATCGATGTGTCAGCGATTCTTTTGCAATAAAATATTGATGCACTTGTACTGGGATTAACCATGGTATAAAGCGTCAGTGCATCATGGATGCTTTTGCAATAAAAAAAAATCGATGCATTGTTTCAAATTTTAAAAGGTCGCGAAGAGACGGATGACTTAGTGTCCAAGGCAAAATTCATTGGATCTTGGAAGAATCAGAATTGCAAAAAAAAAAAAAAATCGTTTTGGGCATCAAAACTTCAGTTTAAGTTTTTTTTTTTTTTCTGATTTTGTGATTAGTTAATTATTCATTAGAAATATTTATTTTACAATAGTAAACATTCTAAAATTGAATATCAATATTAAATAAAATGAGGATCATCATTTATTTATTTTTACTTGAACTAATACCCTATTTCTGTAATGTTTAGTCATTAGTCAATGATTCTAAAATTTTACTCTTTAATTAGGTTATTAGTTCAAGTAAAAAATTATTCATCAATATTATTTATTAAAGAAAATTAATTGATGAATAATTTTATTCTTTAATTAATCCTCCATCAATATAATGTTTAAGAATTAAAAAAAAAATAGAACCGTCTCTAGATTCTGAGTAGGGGTAGTTTCAAAAATAAAGAGGAGGGCATTTCGGAAAATATCCAGAACCACGTAGCAATTAATTTCATACTCAAGAATTCAGGATAGGTCCGATGTCTATTGGACCTACTTTGATTCGATAGTTGTAATGACTGTCCGGTTTATATCAAGATTCATGCAAACTACATTAAAATATGTGCAGGTCTGTTTCAATTTCCATACACGCAGATATTAATACTAATCGTACAGTGATCTAATTAAACCTAAAAGTAGATTTGATGTCCATAGAACCTAGTCCTATCTCCATGCTCAATTAATGTATCTCAAATTTCATTTACTAATCCAATGCAACATTGTCTTCTACATATAGTTTCCTTTGCACAAATGCAAATAATTATTTTAAATTTAATAATTAAAAAATCCAAATAAAATATGGAGGAAATTGTAAAGGATATTTCGAGTATGCATTATAACATATAAATTAGTAACAAATTGTATTTGATATCCATGAATTACAAATTTTCGATCGACCTTGTTATAATGATTCTGCAATTCTGAATCCCGAATCTATTCTTCACTTATATTAAACATGTAGATATTCTGATCTACAAATGACTATAATTAAAAGATGAAATTTCGGATTGAAAATTGATTCTAGCTAGTATGACATCAATGTTATTTTTTCCTGTATAACACCAACTTCAAAACCTGTCAAATCGACTTCAAACGGTGAATCTAAACCGTTCAAACTGATCTACTTAATTAATTGGTTGTGCTTTCACATGCAAATTTATAATTTTTCGAATTTATTTAGTATTAAGTTAAGCGATCAAATATGTGGATTTTTAAGTTAATTTTAATACATTCATTTTTCACCATTTTTACTTTGCTTGATATTCCCTTGTGGACCTCATTCTTTTTATATTCTCTTGTGGACCTCATTTTTTTCCTTCCTTCTCCCTTCCTCTTCCTCCTTACTCATCCCTAGAATTCTTAATTAATGCATATTTCTATTTTAAGTCAGCATGTTTAAGAAAACCGTTCATAAATATTATATATTGTCATTTTTTTTTCATAATTATATACAAAAAATTTCATTTAAATATATTTTTTCTTAATTCTGTGTGAATATCAAATAAAAATGTCTCTTCGTATTCCATTCAATCTTATAATATGTCCAAGTTGCAATGCACAGGCACAATCCAATTAAGTACGTGTCTAAATAAATTTACACTTCTATACGCAGGAGCAGATCCAATTAAATATAAAGTAGGGCAACTGCCCTACCTTGAAAATCTAAAATTAATTTACAAGAACTGAGTTTCAAACTTTTAATTGTTGTATCTTGAAAAATATGATTGCCCTGCCCTGAATTTGTAATAAGTCCAACAATATAATTTACAAAGAACTGAGTCTCTCACCACCCGCCATTTTCCTTCTTCCTCGGTTGGAGCCGAGATCCATTTTTTTCTGTTAAATTTTTGGTGGAGCCTATTGGAGAAGACTTGCTTATATGTGCACCATTAAAGACTTGTAGTCTTGTAGATGGGTTATTTGTTTGTAAATTCTCGCTTATATCAGACAACTCAGATTAATAAATTGACACATAATATTTAAAAAGTACTCTTCTGCATTTTCAAACACATTAAAAGTAATGAAAATGTATAACATATTTAGTCTTATATTTTTTTTATTGAGAGATGCGGAATGAATATTCAATTTCAACTTCTTTTATTGAAAGATTATGATAATAATGAAGGAGGTGGATCCAAAATAAGATGGAGCGGGGCCGGTCCAATGAGCATCGGATCAAATTCGATCTGATGTTTGATCAGAGTCGTTCGATCAGCATCATGATTTGTGCGCATTTGATTTGTGCACAGACTTTAAAAGTTATTTGCATGAATTTCAATGCAAGTTAGACAACTTTGACTTGAAGTCAGACCGAATTTGATTCGATACCTATCAGCCGATTACAAATGAAATCAACCTACTATCTACGCGAATCTTGATATAGATCGGACGACTCTGACCTGACACTGAACCAAAATTGGTCTGATGCACATCAAACCTTCCTGTTCCAAAATTAAATGAACTTAATACTGTGTGGTGGATCTTTCGTCCGCCACAGAAGATCCGGAGTCCACATGTGACATGTCAAGCAGTGTGGCCATTTAATTCGGAGATACAACTGCCAAAACTGAAAAAGAAGGCGAACATAGCGCTCCCTCTCAACTTCTCTCTTGTGACATTTTTTGGGATCCAAATTTGCTCATGGTCATGACTAATCTGAAATTTCTGAAATTTGAAATCCAACTATTGAATTATTTCGAGATGCGTGCACAGAAAAATCAGTTATTTTAATATGCGTGCACATAAAAAATTAAACAGCTGGATCAGAGATTTCAAAGATTTTAGGATTACTGTTCATAAATATAAATTTTGAATTTCAGCTGATCTTAATCCCATTTTTTGTGCCACCCGAGAGAACAAACCAAAAGACCCAGAAAATTACAAATATACCCAAAAAAATTTGATTTCTGCAAAAATAGACCTACTTTTAAAAGGTAATTATAAAAGCTCCAACAAAAAGAATTTAAAAAGGAAAGACAGAGAGAGACCATTAATTTCCATCTTTTCCTCTTCTTAATAATCTGCATTAATTAACGCCAATTTATCAAGAAAAAAGAAGGGGAAAATAATATAATAAAAGAAGGGTTTATATCAGCAACCAAATTAGAAAAACCAAACAAAAAAAAACAGCTAAACAAAAAAATCAACAAGAGCTCAAAGAATGGTAATTCATTTTTGTTCTTCATCGATCGTTGCTTCTTCGTTTTTGTTGTTGTTCTTCTTCCTTCCAATTTCGGCTTCACACGCTTCGCCTGCCTACCATGTGCTCGATAGCGAATCCATATCAGGTTTCTGATGTTTCCTCTGCATAGCTTGATCGATCGATTTTCTTTGTATTTCTTTTCCTTCTTCATTCATTCATTGTTTTTCAATTTGGTTCAAGTTTAAAACATAAGGAATTTAATATTACATTTGTGCCATATTCCTTGAACATTGGTACTTTGAAAATTTTGAATATAAAGGGGCAATTTTTTTATAAATCTATGCATCCTATCTGGTGTTTTTCAAAATTTTGGTAATTTCTCTTTTTACTTCGAAGCATTTTCGGTTATCAATTTCTCGTGTCGAATTTAAAAAAATGAAAAATATCTATTGATGAAAATCCCATCTTTGAGGGGAAATTTCTTCTATTTAAGGTGAATTTTTTTTTATGAAGCTCATAAATATTTTGTTTCAAGATATTATGCAATATATACTTTGGATTTTGAACATGCATTTAAACATAGCCTTCATTATTAATTTACCTTATATTAAAAAGGTGATAACTTAATTTTCATGTCTCATACTACTACAATTTTCAATTCAATCAACAGAGCATTTTATTACTGCCAATGTTTTACTGAAGCATTTTACATTTTAACCAAAAAATTTAAATATCTATCAAACCCCTTAAGCCTAACATGACATTTCATAAATTTATATAATGTTTTTGGGGGCATGTAACAGGAAAAGATGGCAGTGTTAAATGGAGGTGGCTAGCAGAAGAGGCACCTACAGCCTCAAATGTAACAACACTAGACAACAGTTCATTTGTGTTGGCTGCTCAGAGAACTCACAGAAAAGATCCCATGTCCGGTTACAATTACTACACCGGCGGTTGGAATATCAGCGATGCACATTACTGGGCTGTATGATTCTTCTTTTATTCAATTAAAATTCATTCAATTTTGTTCATTAAGATATTAGTTTGTTAATAGGAAACAATCTCAATTCTTTGAATTTTTTGTTTTTTTTAGAATTGATTTGTTTTACTGGACTTCTACTTGCAGTCTGTTGCTTATACTGCAGTTCCTTTGTTTAGCATAGCTTTTGTTTGGTTCATCGTCTTCGGCCTCGCTCTGCTTTGTTTTTCATTCTACTTGTGCTGCTGCCAAAGGAGAAAATATTCGTATTCACGCTTCGCATATGCATTTTCTCTCGCCCTCCTGGTTTTCTTCACTGGTGCTGCCATGTATGCATATCAAAATACTTATAAATCATTATTTCATTTTTCCACTACAGTATTAAAATACTAGGTTTTTTATAATGTACTAGTCAATCTCTGCTCTGGTCAATATCAGACCAGTTTAAATAAGCTGTTAGCAGTTCTGATACTTTTTTTTTGTTTTGTTATTCCACCTTATGAATTACAGTTAACTTAGTGTTATTACTCAATTTCAGAACAATTTCCATCCTAAATAGCAAATCGTAGTTAAACCTCTATAATCAAGGGCGGATATACATGGAGTGATCATTTTCAAAATTCCTGTGCTTATACGTAATGTTTTGTATAGTTTAGAGTAAAATGCTATGGGTATTGTAAAATTAACCCCATACTGAGCATGAAAATTTTATATGATCGACCTCCAATCATATATTTGATCCCCCATATCTTGAAATTCGGGCTCCGTCCTATCTATAATGGCACCACTCATGAAACATAAAACAAAGAACAAATGGCTTAACACCTTTTGTGTTTCTTTAAATCAGAGCAGGATGTGTGGTGTTATATAAAGGACAAGCCAAATTCAACAAGACAAGTATGGCGACAATAGGTTATGTCGTGAACCAGGCAAATTTGACAGTGGAAAACCTGAGAAATTTCTCAGACAGCCTGGGAAAGGCAAAGGCAGTTGGAGTAGACCAGATCTTTCTGCCCTCTAATGTGCAGAGCAGTATCGATAACATCGAGACAAAATTGAATGCTTCGGCCAATTCACTTGAAGAAAAGAGCAAGCACAATTCAAAGACCATCCAAAATTTCCTACATCAATTGTATGTAATTCTTCTCTCTGAATTATTTAAACAATTTTCTTTTAATACACTCTAATTTGCCTTCAGCTAGAAATCATCAGATATAGTTTTTCTTTTTATTTATATTTTTAATTACCACCATTAAATCCTCTAGCTTGCTATTTTTTTCAATTTTTTCAGGCAAAATTCTCTGGTCATAATAGCAGCTGTGATGCTTGCTTTCACTTTTATTGGATTCTGTAAGTACTCTCCACTTTTTTTTAAAAAAAACAGTAATATGACCAAAAAGAAAAAGAAAAATATATAATGATCATGTTGTATATCAGGTGTTTGCAGTTCTTTCTTTTTTTCTTTTCTAAGAGTTCCTTTTTTTTTTTGCTTTATTTCATATGCAGTGCTCTCTATCTGTGGAATGCAGTTCATTGTATCTGTGTAAGTTGATCTCTATTCGCAACATGAAGTTTAAAAACTAAGGCAAAATCGGGTTTATTTCAATAAATTCACTCTTATCGGATCCTTTTGCCTAAAAAAATTGAAATATTTAATAATTACCCATCAAAACATCATGTCATTTAATCTCCCTCCATAAGACAAGGATAAAATCGTCAATTTTATTTTTTTAACCCAAAAACAGTAAATTTAAGTTGATGTTGAAAGATGTACAAGAGATTGAACAATATCAATAAACCCGATTTTGCTGAAGTTTTACATGATACGGTTTTATGATGAATTATTAACACTTTGGTATTTAATAAAAAAAATCCAGGCTTATTGTTCTGGGATGGATCCTTGTAACAGGCACATTTATATTATGTGGAGTTTTCCTTCTCTTCCACAAGTATGTTTCTTTTGATTATTATATTGATTTCTCGTATATAAAGGAAACATTATCATAACAGCAGGATACTGGTAAATGATCATCATTGTACCTAAAGATCATCTTATATTAAACAGAAAAAAAAAAGGCAGTTCTGCTAAATTTTCCAAATCTATTTTCAAATAATTGCAGTATTTCCATATTCTGCTCCATGGTTGGTACACTGGTAAACTGTTTGGCAATCCCTATAAACTTTTGCTCATAACTTCATATGTCTTTCTAACCAAGGATTTTCCTATCTTAATTTTTGTTATCAGTAATAAAATTATAGAATATTATAGGCATTTAATTGTAATATAATAGATGCTAATATATTTTCCTGTCTTATTTTCTGATGTACCAGTGTTCTGACCGACACTTGCGTAGCAATGGATGATTGGGTGAGCCGCCCACACGCGCACACAGCACTAGATGACATCTTACCATGTGTTGATGTCAGTACAGCTAAAGAATCAATGTATCAGAGCCGAGAAGTGACATCTCAGTTGGTCGCACTAGTCAACCAGGTCATAACAAATATCAGCAACCAAAACTTCCCTCCATCTTTTGGGCAACCTCTATACTATAATCAATCCGGGCCGTTGATTCCTCCTCTCTGCAATCCGTACAATAACGATATGAGTGACCGCACTTGCTTGATCAATGAAATTACCTTCGATAATTCTTCGACGGTAAATTAGTTACATTTGATTTATAAGTATTTTTATTGAAAAAGAACAAAGAAAACACAGCTTCTACTTTTTTTTACTGTGCTTGCCATACAGCTTTCTATCATTTGAATTTGAGGTTGAAATTTGGACCTAATTTGGACAAATTTCATCCAAAGTCGGTTTCAACCCATCCGATCTGCATTAAGTTTCGTGCAAATGATATAGAACTTAATAAATTTAAAAGGTCTCGTGAATCTAAACCGTCCGTGCAAATTTTAACACTGATCAGATGATTTAGGCCCGACTTTGGATGAGGTTTTGTCCAAAGCCTTTTGAACAAAAATTCCAAATTATATAAATTCATGACAAATACAAACTTGTTTCATGTAGGTATGGAAAGAGTATGAATGTCAGACAGCGATTGTAAACGGCAACGAATTATGCACAACAGTCGGGCGAATAACACCGTCACTCTACACACAAATGATAGCGGCAGTGAGTATGAGTAAAGGTTTGTACCAGTACGGTCCATTCCTGACCCAACTGGAGGACTGCAGCTTTGCACGTGAAACTTTCGCCTCCATTTCAACCAACAACTGCCCGGGACTGGACAAATACACCAGGTGGATCTACATCGGATTGGATATTGTATCAGCAGCAGTTATGCTGTCGCTCATATTTTGGATAATATTCGTGCGAGAGAGGAAGCACAGGAAGCATAACAAGGAATTAGCGGCACCACACCGGCTACAAAATAAGGGTCCTTGAAGCAATTTTTTCTTGTATTTATACATGCATATTTCATGTTGAATCAGTGATATATGTATATATATGATATTTTACCTCTTCTGTTCTCTGATGGGTCTAAGGTTCTTCACATAAAAAGATATATAGTGGCAATAACTTGTTCCTCAATAAATCATGTAGTTACCTTGTTAAAACAAGTTTGGCTCCTGTGTAATTTTGTTTCTGTTCTGTCAAATTATAATTTGAACTAAAGATGAGAGGCAGCATTTAAAGACCCATAAAAATATTTTTCTTGTATACTGATAAATTTCAGATGCAAATTCATTCAAGTGATGTAGAGCATTGTGGATAATAAAATAAATAGTGAGTGAGATGGGCTGTATTTATGTTGGAACTGATGGGCCTTTTCGGGCTGAAAAATGTTCTTTGTCCGATCCACTTCAAGATCTGTGCTCATCACTTTAATATCCGCGCTGTTTGCTTTAATATTCGTGCACACAGATTTTGAAGTGGATCGAACGGTATAAACCACCCAACCGAGTTTGGTCCGATGGACATCGGACACTCCCTTCCCCCCATCGAACCTACTCTGCTCTCTGTCTGATTTGTTTTGCACGAATATTAAAAGGACCCTGTGCATTTCATCTTTGATCGGATTGGCTCGAATTTTAATCGGACGGTCCGGATCTAAACTCAAATATTCTGACAAGGATGGTTTTGGGTCAAGCTGTTTGTATTTATTTATTTTATGGATAAATCGCTGCAAACGAGATACACCACGCATTTAACCCAGTTCAATTTTCAACACCTGTCCAACTCTTCAAAATTATAAACAATTATGAATCATCCATCTCCAATCAAAGAATTTTGGTCTTTAGCAAGCAGCAGCGATAATTCAAATCCACATATCGGACAAAATTGGACAAAAAAAAATGTACAGTGATATTACAATTTAAGCTCGAGGTCCACTGATTTTTCATTATTTATGCCAGAATTTTATTGATCAGGTTTAAGGTTCATTCCAAGAGTTAAAACAGCTAAAGAGGCTTAATTAGTTATGCACAGATTCGTAGTTTCTGTGAAGGTTTCTAAAAGAAAAAAAAATTATGCACGACTTTTACAAATTAATTTGGAAATTTAATTGTGAAATACGTAAATTTGTTATGCAGTATTTAAAACTAAAAGTTTTGTTTTTCAAATTAAAAAATAGACAAGTGTAAAACTTTAAGAATGTGCTTCGTCACTCATATTCACTATCAGAACTAGGATGTTCTTCAGTTAACCAAGTTTTTTTGCGAGCTTAACTAAAAAATCCAATGAATTGGTTTCAAACGATGCATTCAAACCGTTGAAACCAACATATTTCACGAGTATGATGAGTTTACATGTCCAATTTATAAATTTTTAAACTAATTTAATATAAAGTCAAGCGGTCAAAAAATAATGAAAAATCAACACATTAAAATTACCTTACAAACTATTTTTTTAACCTCTTGACTTTATATTAAATTAGTTCGAAAATTTATAAATTTGACATTTAAACACATCACTTGTGAAGTAGATCAATTTCAACGATTTAGATGCATCTTTTGAAACAAAGTCAATAGAATTTTAAATTAAACTCACAAAGGAACTTCGTAGGCTTAAGAACACCCTAGTTCTACTCTATCCAAATTACTAAAAATCAACTGATTGCATTTGCTTTGGAGGATTATTTTTTGGTGAAGGACGATGAGATAAAGAACATATGGAGAGAATATTTCGACAAGCTATTCAATAGGGAGGACGAAGCACCAACATCGAGATGGATGATTCTTTTGATGACGCCAACAGATGATTTGTTTGGAGAATTCAAGAGTATAAGGTAAAGGAGGCACTAAAGAGGATGAAAACAGAAAAGCCACTGGGGCCTGATAATGTCCCCATCGACATGTGGAGATGCCTTGGAGACAAAAGGATAGCTTGGCTAACTAAGCTAGAACAAAGAAATGTTCAAAGTTACACAAATTACAAAGGAATCAAGCCTACGAGTCATACAATTAGCTTTGGGAGAGAGTCATTGAGCATCGCTTAAAAAGGATGACAAGCATGACGAATAACTAATTTGGTTTTATGCTTAGGGGGTCAACCATGAAGGCGATTTTCTTAATAAGACAGCTTATGGAGAGATATAGAAAACAGAAGAAGGATCTACACGTGGTATTTATCGGCTTTCTCTATGATAAATTACCAAGAAATATCATGTGGTAGGCTCTTGAAAAGAAGAAAGTCCCAACGAAATATGTTACCCTCATCAGTGATATATACAATGATGTTGTGACTAGTGTTAAAGCATGCAATAGTGAAACCAGTGACTTTCCTGTTAAGATAGGATTACATCAATGGGTCAGTTTTGAGCCACTACATTTATGCCCTAGTGGTGGATGAGGTTACAAGGGACATACAAGGAGACATCCCTTGGTGTATGCTCTTTGCTGTTGATATAGATCTAATAGACGAGAGTAGGAAAGGGGTTGATAGGCAACTAGAGCTAATGAGACAGACTCTAGACTCGAAGGATTTTAGACTTAGTAAGACTAAAACCGAGTATATGAAGTGTTAGTTCAGCGGCGTTAAGTCAAAGGATGAAGATGTCACTTTGCACGGACAGGTGGTACCCAGAAAGAAGACCTTGGGATATTTAGGGCCAATGCTGCAGAGTGATGGCGAGATTGATGAAGATGTGAGCCATAGGATACGAGTAGGTTGGGTTAAATGGCATCAGGCATCTGGTATCCTATGTGACAGGAAAGTCTCACAAAAACTCCAAGACAATTTCTACAAGACGGCGATCAGATCTGCAATGTTGTATGGTGCAGAATGTTGGGCTACTAAAAGACAACATGTCCAGAAGATGAGCGTAACAGAGATGTGTATGTTGCGATGGATATGTGGACATACATAACGTGGCCGAATTAGAAACAATGGTATATGTGACAGACTTGGAGTGGCATCGATTGAAGAAAAGCTCGTCCAACACTGCTTAAGATGGTTTTGGCATCTCCAACGGAGACCTCCGAGAGACGCCTAGGTGCGTACTGAAATCATACGTTGTATCGAAAATACAAGGAGAGGCAAAATTCGGCCAAAATTAACCTGGGAGGCAACAGTAGAAAAGGACTTGAAGGAAAGGAATATATCCAAGGAGCTGACTTCAAATAGTATGAAAATTAGCAATTCACGTATCAAAATAGTGACTTAGGAAATAATGTTCTAGTCGTGTTTAGGGTGGTATTATAGGACATGACTAGAGACTTGAAGTCTATGACGTAGAGTTTAAGACTTTGACATCTACAATCTATAGTAGACATGATGTTGTTTGTTATTAGTATTAGTATTATTTGAGATACTATTATTACTATTAGTTAGGGGTGTAAACGGATACGGATTATCCGCGGATAATCCGCTCCGAATTCGCTTATTATCCGTATCCGGATTAAACGGATACGGATACAGATAATTTTAGCATATGGAAAAATAATGCGGATATAGATACGGATAATTCCGTGAGGATATAAACGGAGCGGATATCCGTATATATCCGGATCTGAATTTAATCTTTCAACAACTTTCAATTCATTTTACTCTTGCAAAATTCTCAAAAAACATACATATTCGTTTAAGTCCAAGAATCTTAGTAGAAAAATCATATAATCTATTAGAATAATGAATTGGTTTTCTGAACCAATAAGCAATTAGTTATGCATAATCATCACTGTGCAAACTTAAAAAGTCTATTAAATTTTTGTCAATTTAGGTAATCAAATTAGGTAATTTAAAATTATGAAATTTAGTACAATTACTCAATATCCGATAATTATTCGCTCCATATTCATATTCGAATTCGTATCCATGGATTATCCATTCTGTATCCGTATCCGTTTAAGATGGATATGGTTTTCAATTTTGATATCTGTTTACTATCCGTATCCGTATCCATATCCGTATCCGCTTGTTGAAAAACGAATGCGAATATGGTATTAGAATTATCCGCTCCGAATCCGCTCCGTTTACACTCCTGCTATTAGTAGTACTATTATTATTATTATTTTATAATTATCTAATTTTCACTTTATGACTACGACAATTAAATTTCATTTCTATCCGAATCCAACAATCCAATTGAAATCAGACGCCCTAACAAACAAACTGGATCTCCTTATCCTCAATTCTTGGTGCGAAAGTCAAGTTGCCACGTAGAAACTACTGATTCAGCTGTATCTTATTTATTTAACATTAAATTAGGATTTAGATATTAATTTTTGGGTGGATTACTGTTGTTTGGTATTAGACAGCATAAGCTTAACAACGACATTACAACTACCAATCCAAGGATCTCGCTGCCTTCCGATGATAGCCACGTGGCACAGCTTGTTTTTTAGTTTCTACGCTTTTAACACGGTAGTTGATTTCGTTTGGCTAAAGATTTTAACAGTAAAGTTTTGACTTCATACAGCGCAATAACTATAGCATCAAAATCGCGCTTCATATGGTTCGTGCGCTGTATGAAGCCAAGACTGCACTGTTAAACCCTTTACCCGTCTCGGTTGGGTTCCCCTTTCCTCATTAGTCATTACACACGTAAGAGTTCTTATGTTGATACCGGATGTTATTTACACCATAAGACTGAGTCCATTTAAAGTCAAACCCAACTAATGCTGTTGGCATCAGACGGATTCGGTAGAAAACCAGATCCTACAGCGACTTCGTATTTAATGCCCGAATCCATTAAGTTCCTTTCGAGAACAGAACCGCTTTCTTTTTCGTGGGTCCCACTTATCTCGTAGTTTCGGACTTTCGGTGACTTCGCACCGAACTTCACTTTTTAAAAAAAAAATTTTTAAAGTCCAATTTCAAAGTCCATGTTCAAATTCCAAAGTCTTAAGATTCCAGAGCATCATCCCCTCTGCAATATCAGGCCTTGTTTTCTTCCTTTCATATTCTGTTCTTTGATTTTGAGTGGTGTTTTCCCTTTTCCATTCATTTTGTGTTCCAAATTTGCATTTTAAATTTTAAATGTCCTTTTCATGTAGTAGATTTCCAAGTTGGATGTCACATTAGCTGGCTCCTTTTCTCAACCTCCACGCAACCTGCATTTCAAAAACAACTTCAAAAATAATCAAACAATAATAATAATAATAATAATAATAACAACAACACTAATAATAATAATTAGATAAATAAAACGAAATTATAACGATACATAAATAATAAGAAAATAAAATAAAATATACGGATTACCTCAAAATGGATGACACGAAACAAGCACCACGGAGAAGAAGAAATGCGCGAAATGCACAAACACAACGAAACTGTAAATAAAAAATAAAAAAGCAAAACACAACACAACACACAAATCAGTCCAATTAAATTAAGTTAATTAAAATTAGTTATAAGTTATTAGTTAAGAGATGTTTTGTAAATTTTAATTTTAATTAGGGTTATAGATTAGAATTCAAGTGAGAATTTGTCCATTGCTGTGTCCAAGTTCCATTGTTGAATCGAACGCCCGATCGATCTTCGTTCAAAATTCAAGAAGCCATCAATGGCTTTTCACAAAAAACCTATGTACAAATCCAGCCCTGTCTTCTCCTATGGCTGCTTCCCTTTTCCCCATACAAAAATTTAAAACACAAAATGTTTCTTTTCTTGCTGTTTCTTTCTTCACACAAATCTCGCCTTTGGAAGATTTCTCTTTACCTTTTGACCCTTCATTTTTACCCTTTTTACCAGATCTACGCATCTGAGGCCGACGCCATGGACATGACAGAGAGGCGACTAGGCCTCGGTTGAAAATCGAACCTCCTCTTCTGCTGGTGCGACGATGGCCTGATCAGCGCCGTCAGTGCACGCTTTACGATTTCTCCTTCGACAGACGAAATTCGAATGAGAGAGTTCGTCATGGCAGATCGCCTTGCGTGGAGTCGGTGCGAGGAAGGCTGAGAAAACCGGTTTTGGCCGTTGCGGTTCTGACTGTTATACCCTCCCTTGTGTAGACTACACCGGAAAGAGCCTGGATGATTTGTAGGCGAGCACATACAGGTTTTACGAGCAGGTTTGACGGATGGGATGTTACGACCGGGGGAAATCGGACGGTGGGAGTATGGGAGTGAGAAACTCACCGACTGGGCCGGTTGACTGTGGGATGAAAAGTTGACACGTGTCGGTGAAGCAGATCTGGTTAGGAAGGATTGTTGAGAGGAAGGGGCGAAGGCTGAGGAAAGGGAGGAAGACGTAGCGGCGAACGCCGACCCGCCACCTCCGTTTGACCGGCTGGAGTGGCTTGTGACCGGAAGAACCGGTCCACTGGAACGCCTTGAACTAGTTCTCATCATACTGTAATTGGGAATCTTTCCTTTCTAGAGACTGAAAAAGAAATTCAAGAATGTTTAGAGGAGAGGAGGAGAGAATTAGACAACTCTAAATGGCTATTTTGCCAAACTGAGCTTAGGTGATGGGGGAATATTTATAGGTGGAGGGAGAATTAGGGTTCGGGGCAGGAATCGTAAATTCGATCAGTTTCGAGGGTAGAGAATTGATGCACGTCACCCGTTACAAGATGGGTTAGTTTAACCTAACAAGTAACCATGGTTAGACGCGGGGGGGACGACTGGGAAAATTATCCTGTACACCAAGTCTAAAAGCGGATCCCGCACTCTTCTGTCGACTGTATGTGGGGTCTGTTTCTCGAAACATTTGTATTCCAGGTGTATTCACGGTCTAGTCCTGAAGATGCTTGAAACGGTCGTATTTGTTGGATCGTTTGGTACACCAAGAGCACCGGTTTTCAAAAATTGATTGCGCCACTGCTTATGGCCCACATGTAATTTATTAAGCACCAAGTGTAGCCGACTAAGAAAGAACGCGTCCCATGAAGTCCACCGAGAGGCTGACACGCAATTTGATGCCTTTAATTGAAACCGTCCTAGGTGAATATATATATTTTTTTTCCTTGTCAGACAGATTTAATGCTTTCGTTTGGGAATAAGATATCTTTTATTAATAATATAATATATTTCAAGTACCTGTTTTGCAAAATGTTACTTAAAATGTGCAATGTGAAAACGGCGAGAACACTTCCGGAAGGAAATTAGTGTGTATCTTTTCAATTTGGTAATAAATCTTGTTTAATTTGGAAATAAATGTTGGTCAATTTGAAAACTTCTTTGCAAAGTTAGGCAAAACAGACGCCAGCGCAAATTCTTGGAGGGAAAGAAAGTGTTAGTTAGGTAATTTTGTGGCGTCCGATGTGTACAACTTCGTGTAATAAACTTTAGGTCTTGTTAGATTTTTCTGAATCCAGAATTCGCTACATAACTTACCACAAACATGCATTCAGTGAAAATCAGAGTCATTTGAGAGATGTTAATTTTGTCTTTCCAACTCGGACCACTTGCTTTTGCTTGAGCAATGATAAAACGCACCACCAATTTTTTATCCAAAATATTTAGATTTTATGGAGCACTTGGTAATTGGTATGATATGCTTGAGCATGTAGCAACTAATAGTGCCAAGCAACTAAAAAGTTGTCACATGTAATTTATCCCAAAATTGGAAAATATACCACAAGTGTTGTAACATATTTTGTGTCTTAATGTTTTAACTTTTGAGCGTTAACAAATTTTGTTTTCACTTTAATAAAATAAATAAATTGACATAGGTTAGGCGGGTGGGGTGGACCCCTTTCTTATTTTCAAAAGAAAAGAAACTTCAGCTAACTCTACAAATAGTGGAGATTGATTTTTTGTCTGTAGTACCTCTATTTATTTAAATTTTATTTCAAAATGCTGAACCTATTTTAAAGCCTTTCTGGGGTGATTAAGAAAGAAAAACCAAATATTTGAGTTGCAAGGTCTTTGTTATTGACAATTAAAAATAATTAAAAAAGTTGCATGTTGGTTTAGGTCTACTAGACATAGTAAACCGTCGAGAATGGCTTTTGTCAAGTGCACAATATCATATCATGTACTACAGGAGCGGAGTCAGATTTTCAAATTATGGGGGTCAAATAAAAATTTTCTACGGAGAATGGAGTCAATTTGACAATATCAAATCATTTTATTCTAAATTATATAGAAAATCATACATAAATACAAAAAATCCAAAAAGAAATGGAGGTCAATTAAATCATACGTAAATACAAAAAATCCAAAAAAAAAAAAATGGGGGTCAATTAGTGTTTGGTAAACGGGCCGGGGCGGGCGGTCCGGGCAAAACCCGGGCACGGGCACGAGTAGCCACGGTCACGGGCACACGGGCACAACAGGCCGGGCATCACGGTTTTTTTTTTCAAAAATCCTGCCATGCCCGTTTAATACTCGTGCCCGTCACGAGTTCGGGGGCAGGATGGTCCGGTCCGGTCCGGGTCCGGATCGGTTTTTTTTTCTGTTTTTTTTTTTCTTTGAAAGATATATGCATAGAGGAGCAAAAATGTCTATAAAATTGAAAAAATTAAAGTTGTTGTGTCCAAATAAAAAATTTGTCTTTTAATATCATCGCTCCAAGATCAACATCTGTAAAGATAATATAAGTGTGTGTATTTTGAGATGAAGTATATATATAACTTACGGTGATCATAGTTGCGTGTAGGTATGTTGATGGAATGCAGGTCAATTGATCGCAATTTTTTATAATTTGTTGTATTTAGGTATGATTTTTTTTATATAATTTTAGAGTAAAATGTCACCATACTAATTGATTCTAATTCTCTATAGAAAAATTTTATATGATTGACTTTTATGTGCGTTTGACCATTCCATAGTTGAGAAGTTTGACTTTGTCCTTGCATGTTGAAAACATGTTCACAAGATGCAATATGGGCCCTCCATGAATAATCTCAATGGTTCAATAAAAGCTTGTTATATAATTAACATGTAAAATTTATTTATTTTAGTAAAGTTGGAGGTCAATGCATCTAACTATTTAATATTCTTATTATTATAATAAATTAATTTTTTCATCTGAATTTCGAATTCATAACTTTTAACGGAGAGAAGGCTAGTTCTTTAATTGACATGTAACATTAATAAACTTTTCACTATATTATTGTTTTGAATTTTTTTTTCTTTTAATAATAATAAACCTAAGCAAATAACGGCTGTTTAGTTTGCACCCTTGATTACCCGTTAATTAGCTGTTAGCATATAACAAACCAACTGCATTGTCAAACTTTTTTTGGTCAAGGCAGACAAAGAAAATGACAAGGGATTAAAAGAAGGAACAAAAGCGTTCGTTCTGTGACGACTGATCGGTGTGATAATATCAAAAGGATGCCTTGTTGCTTGCTAAGATGGAAAAATGCAAATGTGGTGCTTGGGCTCTGTTAAATAGAAAATTAAAAAATGTTGTACAAATTTGAGACTCAAATTCAAGTTATTCTGTTGATGTATCCTAACTGGAGAGCAAAAATTATATAGGAAATGCATACATTAGTTTCAAATCTTACACTAAAAAATTTATCATAATAAAGTTGTAAAAAGGAACAAAGAATTGTTAAGAAAATTATAAACTTTAAGATATATATATAGGTTAATAGAGATAAAGTTGAAACTTTTTAAGAATGTAGTATTTTCCGAGAACTATAATATTTAAAATACAAATTTTTATAAGATGTAAATATTTATTTAAGAATTGAAGACTGTATAGAGAAAATAGAAAAAAAAAAGTATTTTAAGAATAAAATGATTTACAAAAATACTTATTAAATAATATATGTTGTGAAATGAGAATTTGGAGGCTTGACTTTTATGTTTCTTTCAAAGAAAAAATACATTGTTAGATGAATATTGCTAGTAGAAAACAAAAAAAAAAATCAATGTCAATTTAATTTTTTAGTAAGGTTATAGTACTTTGCAATATACATTAGTGTGCTTTGATACAACATACGCCGAATTTATGTTAAGATGCGCGCTAGATGAAAATTAAAACACATCCAACGATAAATGTATCAAAGCACACTAGAATGATGTGCATTGCAAAGCACCACATCCTCACTTTTAATTTTGTGTATCTATTGGTGGTCAATTTTATTCTTGCTTATAAAAATCTTATATTTTATTTAGAACAACAAATTACTTCCATTATCAATTTAAAGTCCTTATCTACTAATACTATCACAGTTGTGATAGCAACAAATATGTCACAATCTCACATTGTGTATATTTATAGAATTTTGTTTGGAGGGATTAAAATTTGAATTTTAAAAAAAAAACTGAAAAAAAAATGGGTAGGAATCCGGGTAGAAAGTGGAGTTGTGGGGCATAGGAGGAATGGGGGAATTTGGGTTTAAATTTTGAATTTTAGACAAAAATAAAAAATATAAAAAATAAAAAAATCTGCCACGGGCTCACGGGCACGGGCGTCACGGATACGGGTTACGGGTACGGGGGTCCGGATTCTCATGAGCATTTTTCTAAAAAACCGGATCCGGCCCGTTTAATACCCGTGCCCGTGTGCCCGTGTACCCGTGGATGCCTGTGGCACAGGCATGGGCACGGACACGGGCGGACCGGTCCGGGTTGGATCCCCGGGGGCATTTACCAAACACTAGGGTCAATTGACCCCCATTTTGTTTTTCTCCCTCCACCACTGATTTGCTATAATTATCATGTCATTACAGAGATCATGAAAAAAAAAATTATTGACATTTACACATAAGTCTAAACTTTCGGATTTGTATCGAAATTCATGAGAATAGATTTAAATCTGTAATAATTTGAATTTTTATAAATCTAAACAATTTGTATGAATTTTAACACAGATCAGACAACTTTGATTCAACATTTATGTCTTTTGAAATCCCACCTCTCTCGTCATTATGACTAAACAATAGGTTGGAATTCAAACTTTTTGAATGCATGATGGAAACTAAAAAAAAAATGTGTGTAGTTTCTCAAATGTTTCTTCCATAATTTTGCATATTAAAAAAATATTACTTCTGCACCTTTTTTTTTCCAAACAGTTCTTAATCTGTACATTTGAAAAGAGTTTACAAGTTACACAACAATCCGTACATTTGAAAGTTGAAACACAAAATTAGACTTGACTATTAAATATAACAATTGGAGGGTTTGCAGTCATTTAATTAATTAATTAATTGTTAGCAAAAACTGAGCTGTCCATAATTAATAATCAACAAATTAATGTCTAGACAGAGCATATTGCCGGCTGTTGTCCCCCTCCACTATTAATTTAATTAATTTTAAACAATGAACTTGGCATCATTTTAAAATATATTATACAAATCTGAATTTTCTTTGAGATTTTCCTTACAAAGGGGTCCAATGGGCTTCAAACAAATTCAGTCAAATTTTCGATTTTAGTCATTCAGTCTGTATAGATATTTGCACATCCGGTTAAATTCACAGGCGATGTATAATTTAATTTTTTTTTTTTTTACTAATTTTGATATGGATTGAACGGTTTAAATTGAATATTAGATTAAATTTAATTCAATGGACATCATACAAATTCAAATTCTTAACCATTCAATCTGCATAGATATTCAAAGGTCAAGTTTAAATTCACAAGCAATTTATAATTTAAATTTTAACATCAATCTCGATATGAATTAAATGGCTCAAATTGAATAAAGCATCTACATTCCTGAAACTATTAGAGTTTCTAATCTGATATAGCAGTTTCTAATTTAGTTTCAAGGATGTGGAAGAATTTTTTTTATTTAGAAAATATGCAGTAAAGTTTCATATTATGAAACAGTTTCTAAATTCCATGCAAACCAAATAATTGGCTCAGATTAATTCTCTTTTTTATTTTATTATTGGTGTGGCCTAATAGAAACTCTAAAATTAATTTCAGGAATGTGAGAGTTAGAAACTTTAGAGACCTTAATTTTTAAAAAATAGTTAACAATTATTTAAAAACTCATTTGAGTTACAGAGATGTAGATAATAGATCGAATTTAATCTTATTAATCCCAGGAATCTGCATCTCCTAAGTAATCCAATTTTTTTAGTTTTAATCCGGATAAAAATTAAAAAATTGAGTTAGTTCAAACATCATGTGGCATTTGTTGTAACTAGAAAGTGTATTTTATACATTTGTGTACTATATCAACCATATGCACTATGCAAGAAAAAGGTTAATAAGTTATATGCGGCTTAATATCACACCAGGGGTCGCTTAACAATATTTTTATTGCAATGTTTAGCCATACTAGTACGAAAACAGAATATATATATATATAGAACACATAGTCAACAAATTGGTGGTAGATATTTCCAAGGATTTATCAATTTAAAAAATATATATATATTTCCAAGGATTTATGCCTAACTCAAAGACTCACAATTTTCAATTTTTCCTTTTTCTTTTGAGATTTTATTATACCACAAGAAAAAAATAATTACAAATAAAAAAAAACCCAAGAAGATTAGATGGAAGTTAATTTGGTGATAAAAAATTTTCTTGACTTTTTTTTAGTAATTTGTTAGCTAAATTAATTTATTTCGTAGAAATTCACAATACATTATATGTAATTTTTCTTACAGGAGAGATGGAAGAAATAAGCACTTTTTTCTCTCCCTGTGAGAGGGAAAGAGAGGAAAGAGAAGCAGAGAGATGGAAGAGGAGGAAAGATAGAGAGAAAAATAGAAGAGGAGGGTGTGAAAGAAAAGAAGCGTATTTGGTTGAATAAATAACATTAGAATTAAGTATTAGATCACAAATTTGATCAAATTTAAGTTTAAACAAATAAAATTCAAGACAAATAAAATTATGAAATATATGGGAAATTATTGACATGTATTAATGTGTATAAATCTTTAACAAATTCTCAAAATAATATGAAGTTTCATATTTTTTACATCAAATTTTATTGTATTGTAATTTACAAAATTCATCATATTTTGTTATATATGATGTGTATAAAGTATACATTACAAATTCATTTGTTGGATTTTATAATTTTAAAATTGATTTTTATAATTGTCAAAGTTTTCATTCTGATTCGTTTTTTTTTTAGTAAAATACTAATTCGTTTTCAAATAGATTTCCACCTTTGAACAAATGTCAAAATAAAAAAGCTGACTTGTATTTGTATAGCTTAGATCAAAATTCTAGAAATTTTTCTAGGAGAAATTAAATACGGACATATCATCGTCCTCATGCGGCGCTGAGTGGTGATTGATGTGGAACCGACGCGCTACTGATGTCACTAATTACTAATTAATATTTAAGTTTAGATTGGAATTTCTTATTTATTGTGTGTGTGTGTGGGGGGGGGGGGCTTTCTAATGTTGCAATATATACCCAGGTACAGTAAACTACTGTATTTCCGTACACCCAGGGTTGTTTATCGGGTTTAATTGGTTTTAAACGGATTTAAATCTTCTGAAATCAGAGTTCTCTAAAATCTGAGATCCTAGTTGTTCATCTTTTTTTTGTACATGTATTTCGAAACAGTTGATTTTTCTGCACAGACATTTTGAATGACGGCTAGATCTCGGATTTTAGCAAATTTAAATATGTTTTAAATTGAATTGAGAGAATTCAGATTAAATAGTTAGGTTTATTCTAGATAAATGGATTGGTTCGGTGTAGAAACTTTTAAAAATCAGTTAAATCAAACCGATTGAAATTAATTTTAAATTCATTTTCCGTCTGTACAAAATATATAAAAAAAATTAAATAATTAATATATTTATTTTTATAATTGATCTTCATATTTCAGTTCAACTGAACAAACTGAAATTTTGTTTGATTTGTTCGGTTTTATTTTAATTTGACTAATAAGTTTATTTTAGTCGGTTAAATTGTATTTTTGAAAACATAATAAAACTTTAGTTTGTTTATTTTATTTCGATTATAACCTATGTTACTCAGATACTCCAATATAGGCTCTGTACCCGTATCGGACACGAATACGCGACTGATACAATCCTGATACATATCGGATACGCCAGCTGGTGTATCGGCTTACGTGGCATATCCATGATCTCTTGATATGGTCTCTGATACGGCCCTGACACGTACTTATGGATAAGAGCTGGATACGTGCACCACGGACCAGGCCCGCCATAAACCAGTTGTACACCGCACAAAAATAAAAATTTTCTTGCACTTTTGAAGAATTTTCCCTCTAGTAAAATACAACCTTACCACTACACTAAATCGCATTTGATGATAAATTCTTGTAACTATTATATTTAATGTATACCTAGACTTTTTTTTATATTTAATTTATATAATACAAGTGTTGAATTAATAATATTATTAAAATAATATAATATAATAAACGTATCGTATCTTTAATATTTTGAGAATTATATCTATATCATATTTGATATGATATACGTATCCGTACAGAGGTTATAACCAAATCAATCTGATGAACAACACCGTCTAATATATCATTTTTTTAATCTAGAAACAGAACTCCCCACATTAAAATATTTTTCTAAAATAACTAAAAAAACGGACCTAACCGACACCAAACTTCAAACGTAATAACTTGGTATATTATTTTCTATCAAATAATCGTCAAATCTTATGAGGGTAAAAGTAGTGTGTCAATTTGGAGAATTAGTTCTACCTATAAATATTTGTCATCTTGCGTTCTGTAAGCTAATGAGAAATCAATATTTAAAACAATTTAACATTCCACCGATCCAAGTATTCTCTTCCATGTGATATTTGAAGCTTAATTAGTTGGCAAGTGCCAACTACCAGCTGAAAACTTTATTAAAATAAATAATTAAAAAAATATACAATTATATGTGGGATCAACCCGTAGCTCGATCGGTAACAACTTGTATTGTGGCCTGATCGAGCTCGTCAATGGCATGGCTCGGTTCGGTACTAGCATTTTTGAGTTGGTCGTAATTCTGTCTGGATCAGCTTGCTCTTTTAAATTTGTCTGAATTTATGTGAATTTTATACTGTATTTTAAGACTTTGTTATCTATTTTTTTTACTAGTGCTCTAGCAAGTTATTACAGACAGCTCGTCCCTAACTCAAACCGATTACAAGCTAAGATTTTAACTCGGTCCCTAATTCCAGCTCATTCGGTTAAAACTACAAGCCGATTTACGTAATTTGTGTTAATAATTTCCTGCAAAACCAAAGTTTTATTATTCTCTCTAGAGAAAAAGAATATTTCAAAAAAGAGGAGATTTTTTTTGGAATTGGATTGATCTCTAACATGACCGAATAAGGAAAAGTAATTAAGTTTCTAATTGGATTGGTGCAATTAATTGTTAGTTGTTTTGATACATTGTGGTGAATAATCATTCCATGGAAAAATTAGTTGTTATTTTCTTTTTTTCAATTATGCCTGTGAACATATTTTATCCATTATAATAAGATAATCCAAATAGGCCATAAAGGCTTGACACTTGGTATGATCAAATGATCAATCACATAGTTTTCATAAGAAGACAAAAATAGAATGAAAAGAGAGTTTTTAATGTTTTGTGTTAATATCTAGTGTTTGTTCATAGTATATTATTTCTTATATGGTGTTTACAATTTTTTTTTTTTTTTTTTTTTGCAAAAGTGGAATATCCACCGATTTCATTATGAAACAATGTTTTTACAAAACTTACAAAACCGTGCATAGCATCCAAAATTCACTTATTCGAAACTAGAGAAAAACAAATATCCAACTAGCAGCAATATCTAACTAGCACAAATATCCGCAAAGCAGAGAAAAAACAAAATCCACTAAATCAATCACTAACATCAATCATACTAGGTGAAGATGAGGACCCAATATCAACCAAAGACCAATCAGAAGACGACAATCCAGCGGCCTCCTCAATAGCTTCGGAGAACTCTCTATCAGACACGGCGAACTCAAGAGTAGGGGCCCCGTCTGTATCCGTACTGACCTGTGAATCCGAATCCGATAGAACAATCAAGGGACCTATATGAGTTAAAGGAGAAACATCGAAAGACATAATCAATGATAATTTAAAATATGAATTGTCTAAACGAGATTTACACAAAAAAGAAATCAAAGCAATAACGGAAGATGCTACCGAACTAATATGAGGTGTTGGTGCATTCTGAAAACAAATTTTATTTCTGGTCAACCAAACAATCCATAAAGTTGCTGCCCTAATTAATTCAACCAATAATGAATTCTTTAGAGAAATCCAATAGTCAAAATGTCAAAGGACCGAAACCTGAATACAATTATAGTGTTTACAAATTACAATAAAAATTATAAAATATTAAATATTGCTGAGCCATTTAACTCTTTTATGCACCAATTTCAAAGCAGCTGTTTTTTTTGCACACGAATCTCAAAATAGTTGGACAACTGGATTCAGAAGAACAAAGATGTTAAGATTACTATTCACGATTTCAGCAAATTTGTATCCATAACATTAGACTACTAATTTTTAGACTGAAATATTAAAATATATATTGCCAAAAAAAAATATATCATAATTTTTTGTTGGTAATATTGTCTGGTGACATTTCCTTCTACAAAGAGAAGGGATACACATGAAAATACCCAATTCATGCGCCTAGGGGAGCAAACGGATTGGATAATATCCAACCGTATCCGGATCTGTATCTGAAAATTTGATACGGATATTCGATATCCGAATATCTGTGCAGATACAGATACGGATATGATTTTGAATTTTAATTATCCGTATTCAAATAGTAGATATATACCATATAATTTAATATATATTATGTATATATTTATGGATATCTGATATTCGATATGTATCCGTACATATCCGTCTAATTTTCAATCCATATTCTTATCCGAAATAAAAACAAACACTGATATGATTTTACCAATCCATATCCGATCCGTTTGCACCCCTACGTGCGCCACAAAATATCTAATTCCTCGTGAGGGTTCCACAGAGACAGCTCACATGGGTAGATCTGTGATTATCCGGCAATGTCTGGACCAAATTGTATTTTTGTCTCTTTGGAGTTTGGATAAGAATGGAGCCTTTCTGTTGCCTCACCAATCCAAAGTTTGTTTTGTGGATAATTGCTAAAATAAAAACAAACCAAAATAATTACTACAACGGTACAATTTTTTTTTTATTATTATAAGCTAATATTTTATTAATTGAGAATGAATTATAAGCCCTTTAAATCCGCCCCTAAAAAAATGTAGGCTTATTTTTTTTTTTTTTTTTCTGAATTACTGTAATTTTAAAATTATTATGGTTGAATAAGGATAATTATTTTTATTTGAAAACATAAGCTGGCAAACATCATTTAAAAAAATTTGTTTGTTTCATTTGATATACAGACTAAAATATAGTCACTTGTCAGGATAGCTTTCCAGTTTATGTTAATTAACTCAAATTAATTTAAACTAAGTTTTAGTTGACGATGACAAGAAAATATTAAGTACTCATAAATTTGACTTTTCATAAAATATCATCATAATTTACGACTTTATTTTGCCCCACTTGTAGCATAGAAGAACTACCTGCCTCCATGCTGAAAAAAAAATATAAATTTAAAATTATGGCAAAATTTTGGCAGAATGTTGGTATAATTTGGCAGAAAATTTGCATAATTTTGACAGCATTTTGGTACAAGTTTGGTCTAAATTATATTACAATTTTTAACCAAAATTTGACTTAAATATTGGTATAATATGGCTTTCATTTTAATACAATTTTTACTCAAATTTTGACCGATGGTCTACCGTTAGTATCTAAATGGTATGTACAAGACTACATTTAACTAAAAGGTAAATAAAAGAGATACATATCTAGATCTGCACCAATTGAGAAATGCAGACTAAAGTCTTGTTCAGTGAGAGTACTATTTACGTGGGAAAAAAATATATTTGATTTTCAGTTCAATTTTTAAGTCCATACCTGATTCCAATTAGAGGCCGAACAGGCTCTAAGTATGCACATCTTTGCTTAGAGATGCACATACTAAATCTACTTACCTGCTAAATTCTGAATTTTTTTTTTCAAAAAAGTAAGTCAATTCTAAATTTCGTTTTCTTAAAATGCTAATAATAAAAAAATAATTTATTTTAGATGACCATCAATGGAGCTATTGAGCTCAATTATTAGGACATTTTTGTATATTTTATTATTTTATATTATATTGAATATTTAAAGTAAAATAATTAAAATTAATTCTTTTCTAGATTTTATCTATTTGCTTGCCAATATTTTTTCATTTTATTATAAAATCTGGAAAAAAATGTTACATTTAATTCTGATTGAGTGAGTCATGCTCAAGCTGGTCAAATGTCTAATCGAATGAATAGAGATAGATATAAATCGATCACTACCAAGCTATATACTATGAATCATAGACCAAATTTAGGATCTTAAAAAAATGTCACAAAGAATTAGGTCTCCTGATCTTATCAATTATCATTTCGATTTCTAATTGATGTAGATATATATATCTGACAACTATTTGGAGTTTCCAGAGGTGTGGCGTGTAAAGAACACTTCATGGTGTAATGAATTGTTCCTTGATCATATTTTTAATTTTTTTTTAATTTTTTTTAGATTACAAATTTCCAATGCATTAAATAGACTTCAATACTTAATGACAATCCGTGCGCAAATTATTCATATATGAACTACAGTAATGACAAAATAATGTTAATTTATTATTAATAAACATGTAAAGTTTCTTTGCTTTGTTAGTAAATAAATAGGGCAACCAAAAATAATCTTAAATATATGTCATGATTGACATACAAAGAATAAGAGCCCATGGATCATAATTTCATAACTAATTGTAAAATATACTGTTCGGATATTAATAATTGAAACTTTTTTTACTATTTTTTAAGGCAGATAAAAAATCACTGTTTTTGAATCGTGAAAAAATTTGATTTTGTACTTATCTAAAAAAATAGTAAAAAAAATTTCAAAAATTATAAAATTTGGTCTCCAAGCATATCTTAATATGGATATCATGTTGAGGTATGATGAGGTACGAAAATAAGAGGATATTGGAACCTCCTCTTGATAATTATCATAAATTACTATTTAACAAGCTTGCCTATTAAAAATTCTGATTAGAATTACCACATCAATAATTAATAAGTTTGCAAGATTTATTCGAGGGACGTACGATAAAATAACTAAAAAAAATACTAAGCGTGCCTTATACATTAAAATTCAAGAATAGTTGTAGAGATAAAAATATTTGATGTTATTGAAATTTGAGAATAATTATTAGAGTTTCTGATATGAGTTAGGAATAAGAGAAGGATCTACTCACAACATTTGTAAGTTATAACATCTTACAGCAATTCAGTTTTGTGATTTTAAAAGTTTAAACCGTCGATCTAAACCGTTTACCATGATATCTATATTAATATGTGCTTTAATATAAATTTTTATAATTTTTTGAATTTTTTTACTATTTATTAAGTATTTTACAAAACTGTTATTTTTAGTAGTTTAGAATTGTCTAAAAACAATAGTTTTATAAAATATTTAATAAATAGTAAAAAAATTCAAAAAAATGTAAAATTTTATCTCCAAGCACATTTTAATATAGATATCATGATCGACTATTTGAATTTTTAAAATTGCAAAATTGAATTGTTGTAAGATGTTGTAACTTAGTAACTTATAAATGTTATAAGTTGATCACCTGAATAAATTTTAATTACTAATACAACAATACACACGTTCCAATAATTAACAAAAAGTTTGGTGTCTTATAAGTACCCATTTGGATCACTCAACATGCCTAACATTGCAAGAAAATCTGCCATTTGCTGTAGTCATTAGGCAAAATGCATAAAATTGATTATATTAAGGCAAAGACTTCTATGGACATAAGGATCTATTTGTAAAATGAACATATTTTTATTTTCAAAATTCAAACAGTCGATCCGAACCATTCATCTTGTTCTCCATATTAATATGTGCTTGGATACCAAATTTTACATTTTTCTGAATTTTGTTATTATTTATTAAGATGGGTACAAAAATAATCAAATTCAGACCATTGAATTTTGTACCCATCTTAATAAATAGTAAAAAAATTTAGAAAAATGTAAAATTTGGTCTCCAAGCACATATTAATATGGAGAACAAGATGAACGGTTCGGATCGTCTGTTTGAACTTTGAAAATAAAAATATGTTCATTTTACAAATAGGTCCTTATGTTCGTAGAAGCATCACTCTTATATTAAAGGTCAAAGTTTAACCTTCTAGAAAATTAATCCAATGATATCTCAAAAGAAGATGGCCACATGTATATTTCCATAGGCTCTCTATGATATATTGGGGTTTTATTATTAATTACAATAGGCCTGGGGAGTTTGGACTATCAGTTATAGATGGAATGCGAATATTTACAGCCCAATAAAGCCCACTAAAATAGTTTATATTTATGGCAATTGCTATTGGGCTTTCATTATTATTTGAGTCAAATAAGTTATCAATGATTAATTTAAGCTTGGTCTCATATGTGGGGGCATGTGTTGGATTTGTGGTGTTGAATTTGTTTGATTAAGTACTTCTTAACACAAGTGAAACTATTGCAACTCTTATTAGGTTTCTAAAAAACTTCATCAAAATTTTGACGACATATTAACATTTTATTTACTAAATAACAATATATGCACTACAACAACTTAACATTCAACTGTCACATAAGTCTAAATTCAATAAAATACTTAACATACCAAAACTAATAAATAGACCAAATTCTATATTTCATTTCATCATCTCCTCCTTGAATGCAACACAACATAGTTCTGACAATATATAGCGCTGCCTTCACCTCCTACAACAAGTCTACATCATGGACGGGTTTAGGCGACGTGAGCAGCGCAGTGTACAGTCTAAGTTGCTCCTCACCCAAGGAGGAACACCTTGAGAGGGGTCGTCTCGGCCGAATGAACGACAGAGACGTGAGAGTTTTCCTGTGCTTGTACCGACGCCATGCCAGCTGCACCGCCACGGCCGCCCAAGTGCGCCACCCGGGTGAGTAGTACCTCGCGCTGCGCTTCACCTTCTCGTTCATGAATGTGTACCTGAAATGTTGCGTCACGTACTTCACGTCATCTGCGCTGAGACCGAATGCCTCGGTGTTTTCGACCGCTGTCAAAGTGCTTGAAGATGGTGGCAACCTTTCGATGAAGGGCCGACGGAGGCACCACGACAATAGTTCGTCTCCCGTGAAGTTTCCTTTGAAAGATGGTACAATTGCAAATTCAGACATGGTTTCAACTTTCAAGCTAATACTATATATATATGCATGTTGTAACAAAATTGTAATTTATATGTAAGCTTAGAGTGATTAATATGTTGTATTACCTGGACCAAGCATGCAACAGCTGTTGACACCATTGCGGAGCATCTGGCTGCTTTGCATATGGCCTCTTACTATGAAGAGCATCCGCTGCACCGGATCTCCTTCCCTTATGATCTGACGGTCAGCAACACATGTAATTAGTGATTTTATATTGATTTTACAATTAACCTGACAAGATATTAATTAGTTAAATTTTAAAGAGAATGCTATATTGTGAAGTGGCTTACGACTTCTCCTTTCGGGAAGATAAGGGACTTGACTCTGTCACAGATGTTCTCCAATACCAGTTCATCCATGTGCTGGAACAGAGGCACCTGCATATATTATATTATATATTTGAAAAATTAGAGGATAAATTTTGGGTCTTTCACATAAATCATTCCATTAAATTGTCTACAGTAGTCAGAACCATCTCAATTTTTTTTTTGTATAAATTCATTTAAAATTTGTACATACCAGAAAGTGTGCAGGATCTGTTAAGAATAGCTACTGCACAGAAGCACCATACTGGTACCAAACATTTAAGAACTGTACCATTATCTGATTTTAGATTTTTGCTTTATATTTATTTTTATTACATGCATGAACAATACAGAAAGAAAGTATGTATTACCTGGCGCACAAGGTCGAGGCAGAGATGGTACTTGATATCTCGCCTCAAGCCTTCTGGAAAATTCTGAACCATCTCGCATTCGTCAACTCCTCGTGTGGCGGCCCACCTCTGACGCTCATACTGCCTTACTCTCTGCTTGTAGATTTGCGGCAATTGCTTCCGCTTCATCCACCATTCCACATTTCTCATCCTCAGATGCATCGCCTGCTTCTTCGATGTAGTTGCATGCAAGAACACCTACATGCAAAATTACAATTATATATGTCATATACTTCATAATACATCAATATTAAATATTTCTGACATTCAGTTGCTATCAACTCTTCAAAGTTCAAAATACGGAGCACAATAGCACATGGCTTTAAAAAAAAAAATAGTAAGAAATGTCATTCTACTAGGGGTGTAAACGGAGCGGATTCGGAGCGGATAATGCTGATACCATATCCACATCTACATTTTAATGAGCGGATACGGATACGGATACGGATAGCAAACGGATGTCAAAATGTAAAACCAAATCCACGTTAAACGGATACGGATACAGAGCGGATATGAATACGGATTCGGAACGAATAATTATCGGATAATTGAGTTATATGAACTTTAAGATATAATAATAATTAATAAAGTTTAAATATGAAAATAAATGAATAATTGTAAGTTGATGGAGAGATTGATATTGGAAAGATGGGAGATATAAGATATGGGGAAGAAGAGAGATATAAGATATTCCATTCATATAATATATAAAGAAAATAAAGAAGTAGTACATAAAAAGTAGTGTGGTGTAGTGGTTTGTAGCTTGGAAGTTTAACCATAGGGCATGGGTTTGAATCCCACTGGAAGCAAAGTTTTCTTTCTTTTAAATAATGGGTAGCAGGTCCGAAACATATTCATACAAAACCGAAAAAATTAGTGGGTAGCAGCCTAGCGGGTCCGAAACATATTCATACCAAAATAAAATGAAACGGATCTGAAAAAATTAATGGGTAGCGGGTCTGAAACATATTCATACCAAAATAAAATGAAACGGGTCCGAAAAAATTAATGGGTAGTGGGTCCGAAACATATTCATACCAAAATAAGATGAATTCGGATATATGCGGATATCCGCTTCGTTTAGAGTTCGCTGATATTATCTGAATCCGTATCCGGAACAATTGGCTATACACAGAAATTATCCGGATCCGTATCCGGAATTATCCGAATCTGTTTAATCCGGATACGGATCTTGCTCGGATTCGGAGCGGATTATCCGGCTCCGTTTTCAGCCCTACATTCTACATATAGACTTATTTTTAATAAAAAAAATATAATAATTGCCTAAAAGTGTACTCTCTCAGTTGTATCAAGAAACTAGTTCTTGATAACTAATCTGGTTATACGTAGTCTGTAATTTATTAAGATAAGGTTTTGATCTTGAGGTTGGGAGTAGTAAAACCAAATATACAGAACACTATCTACAACATTTTTTTATCATTTAAGTTGCACAATATATAATCACATATTAGCTACCATTTGCGATATATATCTCAAAGAAAAGAAACCAATTTGCTCCTCAACGAGGTCGTTTTTCTCAATAAAACAGGGTATTAAACTATTAATGAGTTTTTAGAGAGGTCTAAGGCAGTTTACCTTGATGTTACCAATAAACATGGTAACGAGAATTAGGCCACCGGTAATGGTGATGATGTTGAACACAATCTCGAGCCATTCTGTTGTACTCTCTATGTTTCCAAAAGTACTGTCACATAAGTACATAACCAAATTAACCAACCTTAGTTTTATCATGCCAGAATTTATATTGGTCTCATGTAACTAATAAATCTACATATATATAAACATATACAAAGCATCTAAAAAATTAACATTGATTTCTCAGTAATAAGTAAAAATAACATTTTCTTCGAAACTCTCTCTTAATTTTTTTACCTTTATGTGGGCTATATATATGATCTAATTAAGATATTTTTTAAGAATAATCTCATTGTTACCTTAAGGTCATGAGTCCCCAAAATATAGGAAGCAAAATCTTCTCTTCTCGGTTAGGGTTTGTAACGAGGCTAACTGTCCACTTATACGCGCCGTATTGAAAATTGTCACTTCTACTCAGGCATGTATTTCTTCCTTGCATGTTATGAGCCCATTCTAATCTGCCTCCTGCTAGTTTTACTGGTGATGTGCCATAGTATATTGGATTCACACAAGCTAGTGTCTTGGGCCCACATGTCTGTGACTGGTAGCATTGTAATTTGAGGCACTTAGTTGCCCTTTGTACGCCTAGCAAGAACCAACATGCCCCCACAGCCTACCCAAATTATCAACATTGCATTTTGGAATATTAATTCACAACTAAAGTTGAAAAAAAGAAAAGAATGGCAAGCATTTCTCTCTATATATTAGGACATGTTGCAAAATTGGTTGGTACCGAGATGTTCTAGTTTGATAGAAAACTTTGCAAAAAAAAAAAAAAAAAAGAAAGTTGAAGAAAGAAAGGTTCTGAATACTGACATGAGCGGCGACGAAGTAGGCCATGAGATTGAGTGCTATACCCCACCAAATTGTACCGGAAATTTGCATCCGGTGCAGTGAACAAACAGCGTGGTATATTTTGGGGAGGTACTCAAATATAAATGTTATCAAAATCAAATTCATGACTGCAGTTGTTGCTCCTTCACGTATCAGTACTGGTGCTGCCACCCACATAACAATCTACGAATAATTTCACAATGTTTATACTTTGCTGTAAGAATATTTTTGTGTATGTATATTTAAAATGTGACAGATTCTCTGTCCAAGTCCAAAGACACAACAGTCACAGTATCTCAAGTTCGATCAAGTCTCAGCATATATAGCATACACATTAGAGTGAATAATGCCATTTGGTTCCTGTTTTTGGAATACAATGTTCAAATATTTCATGTTAAAAAATGGAGTAGAACTAGGGTGGTCTTAAATTCATCAAGCCTTTGTGAACTCAACTCTAAAATCTAGCTATCAGATTGGTTTCAAATAACGAATCCGAACCATTGAAACACATTTATCTTACGAGTGATGTGTTTACTTGTAAAAAAATTAAACTTTTGAATTAATTTAATATAAAGTCAAGTTATCAAAATTAGAAGGTTTATAAACTAATTTTAATGATTTTATTTTTTGAACGTTTTTTGACCACTTGTCTCTATATGAAATTAATTTATGTATGCATATTTAAAATATAATAGATCATTCTCTGACAAAGTACAAATACAAAAGAATCAGAGTATCTCAAGTTCTCAACAAAACATACACATTAGAAAGAATAATACCACTTGATTCCTGTTTTTGGAATAAAATGTTCAAATATTTCATGTTAATAAAATGCACAAAATTATTAGTTAATTCTGATTGAAATATATTGATGCTTTATTTTCAGATAAATTAAAGATATAAATAGAGCAATATTTCCATTTCAATTTCAGTAGGGGACCGCGATTAATAATACTTACGTATTAAAATTTGTTTGTATAACAACAGAACTAGCATGGGGTGCCACGTAGGCCTACACGTGTCTAGGTGCAGTCCAAAGACCCACACACAATTGGAAGCAAACAAGTAAAGACAGGTAGATACATTAATTATCTCATCTGTATTTTCTCAGTACAATTATTTGTCTGGTTGCTCTATTCACAATTTTGTGGGGCGCATCATAATTGTGTAGGAATCAAAAGAGATATTGATCAGCATGCTTGTTTTCTATCTTTCTTTGTTACAAGGAATATAAATATAAATATATATCATATATTATATAGGCTAAGTTTATTGATCAGTATATATGGTCATATTGTTTTTCCTGCTTGTTTTCTTTGTTTGCAATCTTTGTTAATAATATATTGTTTCCAAGGAGAGAAGTTGGTCAAATTTGTTTTACTATATATTAAAAGCCATATAGTCACAGTAAAACATGAAACCACTAGTCCCGGACAAATCAGTTATTTCAGGGGTTACAAAATAATGAAATGCTGTCAATTAATGCAGGGGTCCATAATATAATTGCTTGTTAAATCAGATATTGCTGAATAGTGAGCGCCATATTGCTATAACATGCATGTAATTTTTAAGAAATAAATTGTTGGTTTTGAAAAGTATTGTATTTAGATTAAGATAAACGAAAATATATCTCAATAATAAATCAGGCAGAGGTTGAGATTTTGACACAAAAAGTGGGGAAAAGGGACCATAATTCATTTTTATGTTAACAAATATATGAAATATATTTCAATTACCCTAGGATTCAGTTTTAATCAGTGCAGTGAAACATATATTTCTTGAGACATATTAAAAGGAAAAACCGTATTCTAAAGAATCAAAGTTAAAATAAAATGTTTAAAGAAAAAAAAAACTTCAGATGTAAATTCTAACCTGAATGACTGGAAATATCACAAAGAGATCCAATATCAAACCATTTTTGGACCTCACATACAAGCTCTTCAAGAGCCCTTTCTCACACTTCTCCTCCCCACTGCTCTCTCTCTCCTCTACAATCCCACCACATGCCATCCTTAGTTGCATCCATATGTTGCACACATGCATGCAATCCACCATGCACCGAAGCACAGTGACCGTAATAGCGAACCACCCATCGAGGAACAAACACATCATAGACCCGCTGATAGACAGTGTGTATAGAAACAACGGGTCGAAGAGCAAACCCGCGGCGCAAGCCAGAAGGTACACACGGCTCCACTCCCGGGCCCACCTGGCATTGGTTGGAGATCTGATCCATTTTTTGTAATTCTCCTCTTTTGGATCATTAGAGGGGGATGGAGGTGCCTCATGACTTGACATGGTGAAGTAAGAACAAGAACATGGTATTATTGAAGGAGATATGTTTGATTTTACATTGGCCTTCAATTCAATTCAAATCCCACCTACATAGGTATATATTTATCTAACAGGCTCCTGAAAATGTAACAATTGTATGTGGTCCCCACTTGTCATATCAATCAGGACTTGTGTGGCCATATAGCTGTCAATTAATTTATATATATGAGCACTTATTAAGTGAAAACCGACAGTCAGTGACACTATTTATTAAGTGGAGAGAACAATTGCTCTATTCAACCAGCATCTTTTCCGTGCATTAATAACTTGATAGTGATAAATTAATAATTATAAGTATTTTTCCAAATTGAGCTGATAATAAAGGTGTACTTATTTTCATTCTAGCCTTGTCCATTAATAAATTAAGTGGTATTAATTACACTTTTCATTGCAAATTGTTGATTTATAGCTTCATGAACCTCTAATATTGTTAGTGATCTATTTTTTTTTTTTTTAAATATGCACATTTTACAAAAAAAAAAAAAAAAACATAATTACACTTAGGACGATGTTTTAATAAGAAAAGACAATGAATTGAATAAAATTTTGAATTAATGAAATTTAGAGGAGTAAATATAATATTACGAATTTTAGAGGGGTAAGTACATAATTTCGATGTTGTAAGGGGCAAGCATGATATACCCTGTAACTAATGTTAGTGAGTATATACTAAAAATGCAGTCTTTAGCATTTATCGTAGATATATATACAGCGAAATGCAATTGAAGGTATAATAATACTAATTTCTTGTCAAGATATTTTGTTTAAAAATGTCTACAACTCAAAATGATGAAAATGGGTGCTTATAATTATTTGGACATTAATGTTTCTGAACCATTTAATTACATTTATAGCGAGCTACACCATCATATTTTATATAAAATCAAGATGAATTTTTTTTATGAGTATTATGTTGGATCATTGTTATATCCAACGTTGAGCATATATGTAATATAATTATGAATTGTTATATTCAACATTGAGCACATATGTAATATAATTAGGAACTGTATACTATCATATATGATTGTTATGTTAAAGTGATCTATCTGGATTAAAGATATTTGATAATTAATGTATTCTTAGGGTGTGTGGTACATTTATGTGTAGACATATATATACAACCAAAGCTCAAATGATTGATGAACTGATTGTGATATTTACAAATAAGGAGAATCACCTTCTAGAATATACATAGTAGATCAGAAGATTTCCAAAGAGTTGTGCGGGCTGCAGGACGATTCCTGTGGGCCGTACTATTCAATATATATGGAAATTATAAATTGAATCAGTCTGATTCTAGAGAGTTGTACGGGCCGCACAACGCTTTGGAGGTTTACATATGCCGGTTCTCATGCGTCTGGTTGGATTGCGGGCCGCCAGAATTTGTTTCTTTATTTAAGTGGATTGATTCCAAAGGACAAAACATCTAACACATAAAAATTGAAAAGACATTAGAGAATATAGATCTGTGCCACTCTTCTTTTTCCATCATCTAAGAAAAGTGAGGAGATATCCATAAAAAAATTAGTGAGGATTTCTCAAGAGCATAGAGACAAGTGTTGTGCTCATGGGGACGGTTGGTGATCTTTCAGGAGATCGACTTATTCCATGGCATTTTCTATGATATCAGGTATTAAGTTTCACACTTCATTTATTTAAGTTATGAGTTGATTTTGACATAGAACGGTACTTAATTTTCAACCTTTTACACACAAAAAAAATCATCATATGAAATATCTTTGAAGTGTTGTCGTCGTAGCTAGGTTTGTGATTGATACAAAATTCAGATTTACACATACTTCATACTTGACGGAATTTTTTTTAGAGTGATACATATAACTTGTGCTTCACAAAAATAAAACTGACATGTCACGTGCTCTCTGGCTGGTGCACGATCCCGAACTAAAATTACCACGACAATACTAACTTTTTGTTGATGAACATGACTATCAAATTTGACCTTACCTTTTTTTTTTTTTTTTTTTTGATAAAAGGCTTGAAAGCCCGTTTCATTAAAGAAACCAAATGTAACTAACACAAAAATAAAAGATGAGCATTCTGTCAACCTTCAGTTTAAACCAAAGATAGCCGGAAACAAAAATGTAGAGGAAACACAAAATCTATGAATATATTACAAGCCAGAGATATAAACTAGTTAATCTAAATTCCTCTATGGGTCTTCCTCCTCCAATGGGGTGCTGTCAGGGTAATCCAATGGCAGGGGCGACTGTTCTTCTTCCTGGGCATTGGGGTCCCATATCTGCAGAGGAATGATATCCGTGTCTGCTGGAAGCCAATCCGCCAGAACAATGTCCCGAATGGGGCGCTTGATGATTCCTGTCCAATACGTGATCAGAGAAATTATAAGTAACACAATAGTTCTAAAGGTTTTATGAGGTGTATTATGAAAACAGTATTCATTATGTAATTTCCACACAGTCCAACATAATGCGCTAAACATAATCAAGAAAGCAGTTTTCGCATGTCCCTGTAAAGAACATGCAAAGGTAATAATATGTTGAAAATAATAACTAGCCGTTGGCTAGTTTAGGAAATTGTAAAATAAATAAATTAGGAGATATAAGTCAATAGTTGTAATTAATAGGTAGTTGGTAGTTGTAACTGCTAGTTTTTAGTTGTAACGACCAGTTTTTATTTTGTTCTATAAATAGAGATACATGTAAAACTCAAATTAAGATTGCAATAATAAAATTGTTTTCTTACATCTATTCTCTCTTACAAAATTAACATGGTATCAGAGCTTAAGACTCTGTGACCGAAAAATCGAAAAAGCGCGACAAATTTCAGCAAAAAGAAAATGGCTCAAGAAGAAGCAACGAACTTCTCAAAGCTAACAAATACCTTGCTCAATGGCAAAAATTATGTTTCATGGGCAAGAGCAACATCTAGGGCCCTGAGTGGTCGAGAAATGCTAGAATTCATCACGGGTGAAGAGAAGAAACCAGAAGTTGCAAACACAAACAAAAAGACACCCGAAGAAACAGAAGCAACAAAATAATGGAGAACTACGAACGATAAAATTGTTACTTTACTACTCAACTCCATGGAATCGACCGTATCCAAACTCTTCTCGTTGGCCGAAACGGCACATGAACTATGGGAAGCGGTAAAAAATATGTACGGTCAACAAAATAATTTTTCTCACATTTATCAACTTATGCAGGAGATCCAACAAGAAAGACAAGGGTCAAGAAGTCACATTGAGTACCTTAGTGCTATTGACAAAAAACACAATGAACTTCAATCTTACCGGCCGTTTGCAACAGATTTGGCCACACTTCAGAAACGGGCTGAGGAGGATGATGATATTTTTCAGTACCTCGCAGGTCTAAACCCGAGCTATGAAGCCGTAAGATCTCAAATCATGACCACGGTACCTCTTCCCTCTTACTCTCAAATTAAAAGTTTAATTCAACAAGAAGAAAGTAGGAGAATTGCCATGAATGGTCAGATTGTAAGCCATGAGAAACACGAAACCCATGGCTTAGCTGTAAAAAATTCCAATTTTAATCAAAACCAAAATCGCCCAAATCAATCAAAAAATGAAAAATGTAACCATTGTAAAAAAGATGGCCACACTCAGGATAGATGTTGGCATCTCTATCCCCATCTTAGACCAAAAAAATGGAAGGGAAATGATAACAATGGAAATTGAGAAAAAAATGGTGAAAAAAGCGGAAGTTACGCTGCTTCTGTTGAAGAGAAAGGGTTTAATTGGCTAGTTCGTCTGGAAATAGATTTGGACCCAATAACACTAGCCAAACTACTATTGGATTCAATTCCAACCCTAGAGAGTCACTCCATTCTAGGCGCTGGCGGGTCACTCTGGAACGGGTCATCCTGGAACGGGTCAGGCGCTGGCGGGTCATCCTGGAACGGGTCAGAGGCTAATTTTAGCGCAAATAGGTCATTTTCAAGCGGGTCAAGGCCTAGAGATCAAATGCAACAGTTTTTTCAGCAGTTTTGTGCAATAATGAATAACCAGAACACCTCCAGCACATGTGGTATTGCTTCTAACTCAGAAAATTTCCTTTTTAATCAAATTATTATAGACAGTGGTGCAACAAATCATATGTTTGGAAATAAACAACTACTGTCAAAACTCAACCCGACCAATGGTAATAATTTTGTATTGGTTGCAAACGGAATGAAGGCAAAAATAAATGGCGTAGGAGAAATTAATCTATGCAATAAACAAATTAAAAATGTTTTATATTTAGAAACATTTCCCGTGAATTTAATTTCGGTAAATAAATTAACACAAGAATTAAATTGTAATGCAATATTTTATTGTAAAAACGTTGTATTTCAGGACTGGAAAACCGGGGTCAAGATTGGTGAAGGATTTCTAGAAAATGGACATTATCTTTTGAACTCCAAATTAAATTTTTGTGCTTCTGCAAAAGTCGCTAATTCTGATCTTTGGCATAAGAGACTTGGGCATCCTTCCGAGAAGATTTTAAATAGTATTTTAGACTTTAAAAATTTAAATTGTACTAATTGTGAAATTTGCAAGTTAGCAAAACAAACAAAGCTTCCTTTTTCTCTTTCAACTAGCAAAAGTAAAGTTCATTTTGATTTAATACATTCCGATGTATGGGGACCGGCTCCAATAGATTCATATAATGGATTCAAATATTTTCTTTTATTTATTGATGATTTTAGAAAAGCAACTTGGTTATATTTACTTAAATCCAAAGATGAAGTGTTTGATTGTTTTTATGAATTTTTATGTCTCATAGAAACACAATTTAATGCAAAATTAAAAATCTTTAGATCAGATAATGGAACCGAATTTATAAATAGAAAGTTTTCAAGTCTATTTAGAGAAAAATGTATTATACATCAAACAACTTGTATAAATACTCCCGAACAAAATGGTGTATCGGAAAGGAAAAATAGACATTTATTAGAAATGACACGATCTTTATTATTTCAAAATAATGTTCCAAAATTTATTGGTCGGATGCCGTACTTTGTGCCACTCATATAATCAATAGATTACCTAGCGTTAATTTAGAAAACAAAAGTCCATTAGAAATTCTTTATCAACAAAAAATCACTTATGACCATATGAGAGTATTTGGTTGTACAAGTTTCGTACATATCAAAAGAAATGACAAGCTTGATTTTGTATCACAAAAAACTATTTTCTTAGGATATTCATCTTATAAAAAGGGTTATAAATGCTATGATCCAATTAATAAAAAAATATATCGTTTTAGAAACGTTTCTTTTTTTGAAAATGAACCATATTTCAAAGAAAAAGAAGTATTTCATCAAACATATTTAAATAATCAAAATAACAATATAGTTTTACCTTACTTAGATGATTTGGTTTTTATTAAAAAAAATAACCATCAAGTTGAAAATAATCAAGAAAATGAAACTAATAATGACATAAATAAAAATGAAAATGAAACAGAAGAAAATTTAATAGTTAGAAGATCATCTAGAGAACGACAACCATCAACTAGATTTAGAGATTATGTGACTTGTTCGGTGCAATACCCAATTGAAGATTTTGTTTCATATGACAACATCTCAATCGAATACCATACATTCCTCACTAGTATTGAAAAAGTATTAGAACCAAAAAATTACCAAGAGGCAATTAAAAGTCCAATATGGTGTAAAGCTATGGATGAGGAATTAAAAGCCTTAGAACAAAATGAAACTTGGAAAATTGTTTCTCTACCAAAAAATAAAAAACCGGTTGGTTGTAAATGGGTATATAAAACCAAATATAATAGTGATGGAACCATAGAAAGGTATAAAGCAAGACTTGTAGCTAAAGGATTTACCCAAACCTATGGCATAGATTATAATGAAACCTTTGCACCGGTTGCAAAAATGAATACCGTAAGGATTTTATTTTCTATTGCTGTAGACAATGGTTGGGACCTCTACCAAATGGATGTTAAAAATACATTTCTTCAAGAAACACTTGAAGAAGAGGTATATATGACACTACCATCCGGTCATAAATTAGAAACAAATTCTAACTTGGCTTGTAGGCTAAATAAATCAATTTATGGATTGAAGCAATCTCCACGAGTATGGTATGGCAAGCTTAGCTCTTATTTAATTTCTTGTAATTTTAAAATCAGTAATGCCGATCATTCTTTGTTTACAAAATGTGATGGTATCAATACTACTCTCATTTTAGTATATGTAGATGACATCATAATTACCGGAAATAATTTTGAACAAATTCAAAACATTAAAAAACAACTCAAAGAAAAATTTGACATAAAAAATTTAGGATACCTTAAATATTTTTTAGGAATAGAGGTAGCCACTTCGGATAAATGACTTTTTATTTATCAAAGAAAATATACACTTGATTTGTTAAAAGAAACCGGTAAATTGAAGGATTTCATGATGCGTTAAGGCAGTAAAAATCAAAACTTTTGTCCTTTTTTACAAACATCTACGGACTTACTTTATTATGCTAATTCTATTCAAGTAACTTACTTTATAATAATCTACTCATTCATTCATCACAAATCTATATACTAAAAGGAGATATGGATATACCTCTACCAAATGTCAATTTGGTAAATAGAAAAAAGTCGTATTCTCTTCTAGGTATCTTGGATACCTTCGTTTGTCGAAACGGTCTCCTAGTGTTCACCTTAAACTAAACAAGGATTAGAAAGATCTTGCTAGAGATCTTAATCTAATATAAGCTTAGAACTTAGTTAATAACCCTTCTTGTTTTTCTAATAATTTTTTATTAGAGAAATAATATGAGAGGAAGAGAGGTGGCGGCTAGAAGGGAGAGGAAGAGAAGAAAATAATTTTCACACAAATTGCATAACCATAAAACCTCTCTACCTCTCCTAATATACAAATATACTAGGGTTTCCATTGTATAACCTTCTTAGTATAGCTCTCATAAATTAAAAAAGCCAAACCCTAGCCGCTGCTACAGTGAGCGCTACAGTGTAATTGCTACAGTACACGCTACAGTAATTGCTACAGTACCATCTTCAACTTATATTATTTTTGGGGTTTAATAATTTTATGCTATAATAATGTTCTTCACATTATTATATTTATGTGCCATGTATATTATACTATATAATGTGCACCACATTATATCAAATAATATATATGCACATTTCACATAAATTTATATTCATTCTAAGCAGTCATGATATTTAACATCACATGTATTTTATTTCATATCATATGAAATAATATATATCATATAAATAAAATATAATTTCTTGTTTCTTGTTCAATTGGTGTGACCTATATGGAGGATCTATGTTATATTGGTAATAGCATAAAATATTTTATTACCATAAACTATAAGCGGTATTCTAGCTATACATTATAGTTACCCAAATAACATAGATGTAAAGTATCCTTTTACAATACACGATTCTTTTAAAGTAACGTTACAAATAACATTACTTGTGTCTATTCCTTGCCTCATGATATTATGAATAATATACAAAGTAGGACTGTGTCATTTTTGTATTATATTCGTTTCTTGGTCTCTTAAGTAAATTATAAATATATAACTGCACTTCAGTTATATTGCATGCATTATAATTCTACTTTACCAAGGGGCCCATAAAATATCATCACTCATTATTAATGAGGAGCAATGATACTATTGACATATGACTTTCTCCCGCATAAGTTATATACAAGAAACTAATATTTTTATCACCACTTGTGTTAAGTAGCTTTTAATATTAATTACATTATATACTTCTCATGTGAAAAAGAAATACATCTCATATCTGAGAATTCTGAGACACAATGAAAACACTAATGACACTAACATAATCCATATAATATTTTCATTTGTTAGATCTGTTCAATATATGAAATATTTCATATACTCATGTTATTAAATGATAAGCCTTTATCAATATTTATAGAACTACAATGTACTTTAATCAACATGACAAACTTATCATGATGTATTAGTGTTCCATGCTAATAACCAAGTTTGTGAATATTTTAGATATTTATGTTTGTTATCATATAGAGTTCTATGGTTCAAGACCAAGAGCATCTTCTTGAACACTTCTAAAGATAAACATAAATTTCATGGAACAAAATGCATATAACATCCAATTCATAAACATAACATATAAAAGTAATCAACATAAGATAACTTTTAGAACACAAAACTAATATAAATTAGGATGTAAACCGGCCTCTACCCCAATTGACAACAAATGCAAATTAAATAGTGAAGATGGTGAATCTTTAAAAGACATAAATCAATTCCAAAGACTTGTAGGAAAATTGATATATCTAACGGTTACACGTCCAGATATTTCTTTTTCTGTAAGTCAAATTAGTAAATTCATGCACTCACCAAGAACACCACATTTAGAAGCTGTTAATAGAATTTTGAGATTTTAAAAAAATAATTATGGTAAAGGTATTTGGATGGAAAATAATAATTCTAATGATATATATGGTTATTCCGATGCAGATTGGGCCTGAAGCTCTGATAGAAAATCGACAACCGGTTTTTGCACATTTGTAGGCGGAAATTTAGTCACATGGAAAAACAAGAAACAAAATGTTGTAGAACGATCAAGCGCCGAAACCGAATATCGTGCCATGGCATCAACCGCAAGCGAATTAACTTGGATCAAACAACTCCTATTAGATATGGGATTTCGAACTCAAGCTCCAATGAAAATGTATTGCGACAACAATTCGGCACGACACATAGCTTCTAATCCCGTGTTTCATGAACGAACAAAGCATATAGAAGTGGATTGCCACTTTATTAGAGAAAATGTTCAAGCAAAAGAAATTGAAACACCATACGTAAAAAGTGAAGATCAACTCACGGATGTCTTCACGAAAGGCTTGGATTCGGGTCCATTTGAGAAAATTACAAGCAAGCTAGGATTGTACGATATTTACATTCCTAACTTGAGGGGGAGTGTTGAAAATAATAACTAGCCGTTGGCTAGTTTAGGGAATTGTAAAATAAATAAATTAGGAGATATAAGTCAATAATTGTAATTGATAGGTAGTTGGTAGTTGTAACGGCTAGTTTTTAATTAATAGATAGTTGATAGTTGTAATGGCTAGTTTTTATTTTGTTCTATAAATAGAGATACATGTAAAACTCAAATTAAAATTACAATAATAAAATTGTTTTCTTACATCTATTCTCTCTTACAAAATTAACATAATATCCTGAAAAGATTCCCACTGTTTGTAATGATGCTGACTATTCCCCATCCAAAACCAAATCTGTTGGATGAGAGAGTATTTGAGGAAAAGATGAGAGGTGGTTTCAGTTTGATCACATAACTGACAAGTTGTACTGCCACTCCACCCTTTCTTTCTAAGGTTATTTTTTGTGAGGATCTTATTTCGTGCAGCCAACCACATAAAGGCTTTGATTTTATAAGGAATAGGGAGGTGCCACCAAAACTATATATATAATCCAAAATAGCAACTGTTATTGTTATTCTTTTGGCAATCAAGAGAACAAAAAAAGTAGTAACCACAATCGTTATGCTTACATATCACAATGCTGTTTCTTTTTATTAGGACAATAAATTGAAATTTTGGCGTTTTGCGTTGACCATTTGTAGGCCTTAATTAATTTGGGTATTTCTAATGTGTTTTTCTTTCTTTGTTATGTTCCCAGTGAGTGAATATTAGTTGTATGGAGAGTTAGTTTTTGGTCTAATGGCAAAGTCACATAGCTTTCATGTGAAATATCATGGATTCGAAATCCATAAAATGAAAAAATTCTCTGTAATATAAACAGAATTTTGAAGAAAGCTGGTAGGTTAGACCTCCACTTTTCATTTAAAAAAATATATTTAGTTGTATTTTTTTTTTCCAATTCATGTCATCTTGAAAAAATAAAACTTTTTTCATTTTTTTCAATCTTTTAAATGGGAATTTTAGCAGGTAATTCATCTGCTAGCTTAAAAAAAAGAAATTGAAATTAAAAAAAATCATATAAAAGAGAAAGATATGACCACATTTTATGAAACTCATTTATCTAATATAATTCAATATTTTTGTTGCAAATATGTACGCAAGAATATGTAGAGTCATCATGTGAAAAAGAACAAAATGAGAACAGATTTGAACCACCTTTATTTTTACATGAACTGTGTAAACAACTTCAATTCTAACAATGGAATATACAGTCCTTGGCAGTTCCCTATATATATTTCCCTATAACCTTTATGGTTTTGCATAAAAAACTTCTATTTTTATGTGGCATCAAACGGGCCCATCAGTTTAGATTCCAAATCCTCTGTGGCAGACATAATGATGTGCATATTGTGGCGAGTTACTAAAATCCAATGTCCCCATGCCTGCCTTTGGACATTTTTAGTGTTTTTTTTTTAATTATTTGGAGCCCTTGTAAGACCAACAAAAAAATTCGTAGGTAAACTCAGTTCAAGATTAATTCGGATTTTTTTTTTGAATTAACTCCCTTGATTATGACTCGTTCTGAAATATTCAGTGAGTTCGAAGTTGACTTAGCTCATCTTATGAAGACTGAACTCATTTCTTGCCTTGTTGCAAGAGGAATATACAACTCTCTTCTAATTAAATATATTTTAGTACATTATTTTGTGTCTAACATGAGATGATAACACATTCAAGAAGAAAATAAAATTATTTCAAGGGTCATAGTTTATACATGGCTCACAATAATAACGAGTTGGCTCGGCTAAAATCAGATTCGACTTGGTTCAACTTATTCCGACATGAGCTGAGATCGAATTCGAGTATATTGTCTAACTCAGCTCAACTCAGATTCGTTTACAACCATACTTGTGCCATAGAAAGTGACTTGACTTGCTATACACGTGACATTTCTGTTCCATGCACAGGAAAATTAAAATTCCAATTTGTTTGTTTGCAAATAAATGAGTTTGTTGGGTCACCATCTTAGCTGAGGCCCAGTGAAACCCATGTGTTGTTTTACCATATGTAATGCATCATCTTACTGTTATTGTACGAAAAAGCTCCAAATACAAATGACATTTTCTGGCACACACTGTTTTCCATTTGATCAAACTTTGGTTTGCTAGTTCTTGCCATCTTACACATCATATTATGAAAATCAGTATTTTAAAATTCGGTCTATTTGGTCGAATATTCGGCCGAATATTCTTATTCGGTTGCAATCCGAATAGAAAATCTACATTCCATCCGAATATGAAGTTTAGAGCATATTACTAGTTTAGAGTATATTAATAGAGATAAAATACCGGTTTAAAGTATATTAACAGTGATTTATACCACATATTACCGGTTTAGAGTATATTAGCAGTGATAAAAATACCAGTTTAGAGTATATTAACAGTGAGTCATATTACCGTATACTTGTTTATATATAAGAATTCTCATTTAAAATCCGCATATATAAATCCGAATAAAAATCTGCATATGTAGTCGCATACCATATATGCGGTATGCGGTGGCTTTCCACATACCGAATGAGAACCAAATTTGATCAATCTTTGATTTGTTAGCTCTTGCCATCTTTATGAAAATAACCTACCAATAGAAATGGGCTTTGTTTGTGCAATTTACATTTAAATGGGCTTTATTGGGCTTTTAAATTGGCCTATTACTTTGTAGAAGAACTGCAATCGTTACAGTGATTACAAGGACAAGGGAAGGTTAAAATAATACTGAAAAAATAATATTTCTTATGCGGATCAGTGTTTTTGAATAATATTACAGAAGTACTAGCTTAATATTGATGACAATGAAAAATAAATATATTTTTATAGGTCATAGTGCCTATCTGTCATAAATTGTCTAATTTTAAAATTGAAGTTTTAATTAGATCATTTCAAAGAATGTACATAGACAATAACTAAGCCAGATCAATTATTGTTCAAGGTTCATTGGCAGCCTTTCGTTGGCAATAAATTATAATTTGAAATTGTCTTCAATATCCTTTAAGATTTAATAAAGGTTATCTAAACGAAGCATGTACATTTTTTTTTTTCTGTTAAATGTTATTGCATACAAAATATTGTAAATACCAAGTTGTAGGTTCCAAAAACAGGTGGCTAACACGTACGTTTCTTCCGGAACTTCAACAATATGTTTTCGGTTTTTAAAATCTATAGAATTGACTTCAATGATAAATTCAAACTGTTCAAACTGATCTCCTTAATGAGATATTCATTTCCTTATAAAATTTAAACTTTTGAACTTATTTACTATCAAGCTAGTCAAGGGGTCAAAACTTATATATTTTTTTACTACTTGACTTGATAATAAATTCAAAAATTAGTTTTTTTTTGGTATAAAAGCAAAACTCTCATTAAGGTGATTGGTTTGAAGAGTTTGGATTTGTCATTTGAAGTTAATCCGATAAGTTTTGAAGGCCAGAAGCATATTGTTGAAGTTCTAGAGGACATACGTTAGCCGGACTCCAAAAGCAATATATATACTAATAAAATAATTTTAAAATTTTAATTCCGCCTCAGCTAAAGATAAATTAGAACTTAAATTTAATGAATGGAGGCTAAACGTTTTTCTTTCATAAAAAAATTACAATAATTTAATGTCCTTGGCTTGAGCCGGTTATTTTGTTTTTGTTTTGACATATGGCTATTTCCCCATAAATTTAAATAGAAAGCCAAAAAATACAAATTAGGAAAACATTTTTGGTTGTCAAGATAATGAAATAAGCATTTGTCTCATAAAGTATATTCCATTAAAAGTTAGGTACACTAATATTTATTTTCTATTTCTTACTTTTTTTATTTCCTTTAGGGTAATAAATATTTCATTAGTATCAGCTAACAAATAAGTAATGATGTTAAATACAACTGGAATTAAAATTTACAGCAAATAATTGAATTTATCTGAAGGTTTATGATCTTGTCTCCTGTGAACAAAACCTAAAATTTATGAATATGACCCGGTTATGGGACCGCATTCAGGCGCCAATTAATGGGGGTCAAAATGACCCTTTTCTGATAAATTATGTACGTAATCAACAAAGCCACATATTATATATTTTTTTAATAAATTTCAATTATGTACTAATCACCAGAACTTAATATTAATTTTTTTTATTAAATTTTCAACCATGTTCCTCCAATCCCCTCCCTCCTTCATAAACTATAAATTCCATTAAAGGGAGAAAATTAACAGACAAAAATTCCTTGTTCATCTTTTTGAAATTAACACACACACAAGCACAGAGTAGAAGAAGAAACCATTTTAAAATGGTGCAAGAAAAGGCGGGAACACGGCCACCGTGGGTTGGTCTGGCGGCCGCAGTCTGGGTGCAACTGGCAGCGGCAAATCCGTATACCTTCCCACTCTACTCGGGCACACTGAAATCGATGCTAGGTTATGATCAACAACAATTAACCCTGCTCGGCGTAGCCGGCAACATAGGACAGAACTTCGGCATAATTCCTGGCATTCTTTGCTCCTGGCTACAGCCTTGGCTTGTGCTCGCTGCCGGCGCTACGTTGTGCTTTGTCGGTTATGGCCCGGTTTGGCTTGCCATGACTAAGACCGTGGTCGGAATGCCATTTTGGGTGGTGAGCTCAATATATACATTATAATTTCTCTCCCAAATTTGTTTATATATTTTTTAGTATTTTTCCTTAAATTTGCGTGCTCTATAATTAATCTCTCCATATTGCATTATACATGTATACATTAAAGTTGTTTAGTCGGCTTGGGAGGAAGAGAGAAAATCAGTGAAGTTTTACATGCAATATCATTCTTATGGGCTTTTTTTATTGTATGATATTGTAGTCTATAACGATGTTGTCATGATATCTCAAAGTATTGTAGAAAACTATTAATTACACTAGCTACAACATTAAAAATAAATAAATATACTAATTATAATGTATTTTAAAAAAAAATGAAATAAACAAAATAGCAATTATAATACGGGGATGTTGGGCCTGGATGGGCTTTGTTGTCAACTATGCTAAGGTCTACCTTGGTATTATGGAGACTTACCTTACCTTAAGCTCATAAATTGTGGTTCCTCTTATTTTATTTAATTTTCTTCCTCTTGCCTAGATGGGCCTTGTTGGCAACTATGCTCAGGTTTAATTACCTTGGTATTATGGACTTACCTAATCTTAAGCCCATAAATTGTTGCTCTTGTTTTTTTTTTTTTTTTTTTATTTTCCATCGCCACACAGCTGAGCAAACATCTCTCTATTATTTTTGGACATTTTTTTAGCTATGGACTGCATTACTTCTTGGCACTAACAGCAGTGCATGGTTAATCACAACGGTGCTTGTGACTAACATGAAGAACTTTCCGCACAGCCGGGGTACCGTGTCAGGTTTACTCAAAGGTTATGTCGGCTTATGTGGAGCAGTGTTAACGCAATTATATAGCGGCATCCTAAATAAGTCTCCTGCCAATCTACTCATTGTGCTAACCCTAGGCCTCCCTTTAATTTGTCTGTTGATGATGTACCTTGTGAGGCCTTGCACTCCTGCAACTGAAGATGACGAGTCGCAACATGGCCATTTCCTCTTCACACAAATTGCGTGTATCATCCTCGCATTATACATCCTCGGGATGACATTTTTTGATGAGCTTTTACCTAAAACACGCATGGCTAACTATTTGATGTTTGGCGTAACGGTACTCGTGCTTCTCTCGCCTCTTGCAATTCCAATAAAGATGACAATATATAGAAATGTTCCTAAAATTCAGCGAGATCAATTGGTTTCACCACGGGAGTCAAAGGAGCCATTACTGCCTCCTTTATACCAGACACATGTTTCCATTAGTGATAGTAGTGATGGTCCTTCTGACAACGACGATGATAATGTTAATATGCTTCTAGCAGTGGGGGAGGGGGCAGTGAGTACGAAGAGAAGACCAAGAAGGGGAGAAGATTTCGAATTTCATGAGGCATTGGTCAAGGCTGATTTTTGGCTTTTGTTTGTTGTATTTTTTATTGGGGTTGGTTCCGGTGTCACCGTGATGAATAATCTGGCTCAAATAGCAACCGCAGCAAAGAACAATGGTACGACAATTTTAGTGTGTCTTTTTAGCCTAGGCAACTTTTTCGGGCGGCTTGCTGGTGGAGCAGTTTCGGAGTATCTTGTCAAGTAATTAATTCCATCTCATGCTTCATTCTTTCTTACTTCATTATGCATTTGTTGCAATCTATAGTCTTGGCACCCATAAATTAGCATATTGTTTTTTCTTTTAACTTTTCAGTTGATGTGTTTTCAGTGTATGACTACATGTCAGTAAGAGTGTAAGACTAGATTCTGAGAGTTGAAGTACTGACATTACACAGCTAGAGCTTCAGCCTATGTTTTAATTGATCAGAAACCAAAGCAGCAATTATATTGACCTTGACTAAGTATGCAAAGGTGCAAATTAACATAGCTGACATTTGATTCATTTCAGGTCAAGGATACTACCCCGGCCGGTGCTAATGACGTGCACACAGACGATAATGGTAATCACATACCTTCTCCTAGCACTAGCCCTTGAAGAATCTCTCTATCCGGCAACTGCATGTCTCGGCATTTGCTACGGTGTTCAGTTCACTGTAATGATACCAACCACATCCGAACTTTTCGGTCTCAAAAACTTCGGTCTCTTCTACAATTTCATGGCATTGGGAAACCCACTTGGTGGGTATTTGTTTTCCAGCCTTCTGGCTGGGTACTTATACGATAAGGAGGCGGCCAAGGGCTCAAGTGGTACGACTTGTGTGGGTCCTAATTGTTTTCAGCTTACATTTATCATCCTGGCGGGGGCTTGTGCACTGGGTACATTTTTAAGTGTAATCCTGAGTGTACGAATCAAACCAGTGTATCAGATGCTGTATGGAGGTGGATCTTTTCGGGTTCCAAGGACCTCTTTGCACTAGTACAAGATTACAGTCCTGATTTTGAGTCTACTGTATAACGGTATGACGAGTATTTTGTGTCGGATTCCTTTGTTTATTTCATTTTTTATTTCATCTTGTTGAACTTCACAAATTTTCTTTCAAGGAGAACATTTTTGTGTACATAGATAGTCGGCATTCTGTGTTATATGCTTGAACACTTTTGTATTAAATTGATTCTCCTAATTAAAATAATAGTTGGTGTATATATAATCACAACAAAACGAAGGCCGTAGGTTCCTAATTCAATATTCAAACATAAGATAATTTGATGACTTATATCGATCATAATCTCATGCTAAAGAAAAAAAATGATACAAACCCCATCAATAATATAGTAAATTATCTTCAAGTTCTAATTTCGTTTTGAATTTTTAATTAGATATAAGATACATATATACTATACACTATATAATTACTTTATGTATAGGAGTAATTTTCAACCGATTACATAAATGATGACAGTGCAAAAATAAATATATTTTTTTGTAGGTCATAGTGCCTATGTGTCATAAATTAACACATATCTAATATTAAAATTGAACTTCTAAATCTTTTCAAAGTATGTACATAGACAATTACTAAGCCAGATAAATTGTTTAAGCTTCCTTGGCAGCCTTTCGTTGGCAATAAATTCTAATTTGAAACTATCTTCATCCTTTAAGATTTAAAAATGGTTACCCAAACGATTAAAAAAAATTAAAATCGAAATGACATGCCCATATTAATCTTGTAATTAAGTTTAATAGAGTATTAAAAATATATTAGAATTAGAAGACTACCATCATTCAAGTAAAAGTAGTTTCACGACATCTCCATTTTTATATTAAGCATGTAGATGTCCTTATCCACCAACGATGACTTTGATTAAAAGTTGAAATTCCGGATTGAATATTAACCCTCCAATTAAATAGTCTGTCTGTTTTTTTAATCTATGTATTACGTGTAGAAGTCTAAATTTATTTCGATATGTACTCGCCACCTGTAGATGTCCTGATTTCTCCAATTCTTAAAAAACTTTTCAAAACCTCTTTATTTGATTGTTAGATACTCAATTTTCTAATTGGTATTTCTTTCCATATTTAAAATATCATTGAAGGATACAAATCCACAACAATCGTTGTAATTCTTGATTTTGTTGTATGTCAATGTGTCATGCGCTAATATTTACTAATATAGTTATAAATTTACTAATATTTATCGCTTAATTAGTATGCGGTTCAATTGATGAAACTTTCTATAATAATATGGAAGTCAAGTTGTATACGAAGGTCAATTGTTGAATCTTTTTTATTTTAAAATGTTGATGAAATTTTTGGTGCATGATGTCAATTAATATTTTTTATCGAAAGAACATCATTTGTTTTGGATAATCCTCAAAACATGTCAAGTCATAAATGTCATCTTTCCACGGATCTCTATTCATCGCACAACTTCAAAATCTATTGAATTAACTTTAAACAATGAATACAAACCGTTGAAATGATATACTTCACGAATGATGCATGTACATGTAAAATTTTACAAATGATCCATCCATTACTGTCTCTGATGTATTCTCTAATTTTCTATTTAGTTTGCAATTTAGCAAGCAATTAACAGGGATTATTCGTCATGAATGCCATCTTCTTTTAGGGTTTTTCCCTTTTCACACTTTAGACTCGACTCGGCCAGATAGTATTTCCTAGCGATGGAACTCTTCTGGTCTTTTCACTGTCCACTCTCTCTATAAATGACTTTTATTTAGTGGTATTCCTAACAATACTTTCAATAATCTTTGGAAGGCAAAGATTCCTCTTAAGATAAAGGTTTTTGTGTGGTTACTTCGGCAGGACAAAATTCTTATTAAATGTAATTTACGTACTAGAGGATGAAAAGGTAAAGGGTAATATTGATTGTGTATTTTGTGTTTCTCCTAAGACTGTACATCACCTTTTCGTTACCTGTCATTTTATTTCTATTTTGTAGTTTTGGATCGGTAATCACAACAATTTTATTTTTAACTGTACCTAGGTGTTTGACATTTGAAATTTTGATTATTGAATACCTTTAAAAGATTCTTTATTGGTTGAGTTAACAACTTTATGGATTGTATGGTTGACTAGGAATAAGATTTGTTTTCAAAATACACCTGTACCATTAGTTCCGGAGCATCTTATATAATTTCTTTGACTTCATATTGGAGTAAGGCTTGTTTAGATAACTCATACTTTAAATTATTTTTGATTATGCCTTTCGATGTTTCTCCTTCAACTCAAATAGACCTCTTGGTAGATTTCTCAGACACGGATTCACAAATTAGCGTGGATTATGGCGTGGATGGAGATATTTCTATTGCTATTGATGAGACATCTTGCTTGCAGTCTCCTGATTGGTGTTTGGTTGATACGAGCTCCTCCTCTTCTTCTAGTGTTATTTCTATTAGTGATTGATTTAGTGGATTTCAGGGGATATTAGTGGATTTTAGTTTTTATGATACTCTGTTTTGTTGATTTTGGTGCTAGTTGGACGTTGTTCCACTAGTTTAGTATATATAGATACTTGATGCTATATCTTGTATGAACTATGTTTCGTAATGAAACAGGTGGAATTCCACTTTTGCAAAAAAAAAAAATGTAAAATTTTAAAATTTTAAAATTCATTTAGTACAAAAAGCAAGCGGCAAAAAAAAAAAAAAGTTTTATAAGTTATTTTAAGGGATAAGGTTTGGTCCAAATGACTTGGACTGGATACCGTCCAAATTCTCTAAAAATCGTACGATTAAAGTGCAAATAGTTAAGGTCTGTGACCGATTTTAATCGGCAGCTCTTGGGGGAGCGTGCAGCAATAGAAAAGGTTTGGTGGAACCACAGATATATAAGGTCTGGGACCGATTCTAATTAGTGAACCCTGGATCGTGGACGACATGTGCATGGGTGCTCTGGCAAGAGAAACATCAGGATATTTGCAGGTACGTCAAAGCCATGGAAATATAGAATTAGAGACAATTTGAGGCAATCATGGTGGCGCATATACCTTCATGACGTACCTATTCGAAATTCAACGCATAAAATAAAAGTATAGCTCAGTTCTGAGAAGAGGTGATTAGAGCTAGGTCTTTGTAAATAAACATTTCTCTTTTTCAGTTTTAATACAAATGTTAGTGGCAATTATGCCAACTAACGTTGAAAAAAAAAAGAATATGCCTTAACTCCAGTTACGAAACAGCTTTGAAGCGCCAATTTCTGGGGGGTGAAAACGACCCTAGCTTTTCTTTTCAACTATGTACACATCAACAAAACTATGTCACAAAAAAAAAAAAAAAATCAACAAAACTAAATATTTAATTTTTATTTTTATAAATTTTCAACTATAGATGTACTAATAAACAAAAAACTAAATATTAAATTGTTTTTATATATTGTCAACTAGGTTCCGCTAATTCCATCCCCCTCTCTATAAACTATAAATTCCATTAATGGAGAAAATTAAGAGACCAAAATACCTTGTTCCTCTTTTAAAACACACACAATTAGCATTCATAGATTAGAAGTAGCAACCATTTTAAAATGGTTCAAGAAAAGGCGGGAACTCGGCCTCCATGGGTTGGTCTGGCGGCAGCGGTCTGGGTGCAACTGGCGGGAGCAAATACGTATACCTTCCCTCTTTACTCAGGCACATTGAAGTCCATGCTAGGCTATGATCAACAACAACTAACCTTGCTCGGTGTAGCCGTCGATATAGGAGAGAACTTCGGCATAATTCCCGGCATTATTTGCAACTGGCTTCCGCCTTGGCTCGTGCTTGCAGCCGGTGCTATGTTGTGCTTTGTTGGTTACGGCGTGCTTTGCCTCGCCATTACTAAGACCGTGGTCGGGCTGCCATTTTGGATGGTAAGCTCAATACCTTTCTCCCCTAAAATTAATTTCTTTGGTATTTCCCCTTCAATTGGCGAGTTCTATAGTCTTTCCATATTGCGCTAATGTGTACATTTTTCTTTGATTATACACTCACACAAGCATAATTGATCAGATTTAGTTTTCTCGGCTAGGAAGAGGAAGACAAAAATAAAATAAAATAAAGATTCAGTCAAGTTGGCAATATAATATAAATTTATGGGCATTTTTGATTATATGATGTTATTGTTTACAGCGATGCTATTTTGTCCTTTATAGTCCACATGATTTTGAAGCAGAATATTTTATTTATGAAGAGATTTCAATAGCTCATTTTTTCGTATATATATGCCTCATCATATCTCATATTTAATATCTTTGTTTCTAAAGTCCAAACTGTCAGTCCAAACTGTCGATCCGAATCGTTTAACATGATATCCATACTAAATAATGCTTGGGATGAAATTTTATAATTTTTGAAATTTTTTTACAAATAAGTAGAAAATCATTATTTTTTAATAGTTTAGAAATAGTGATTTTATATCTATCTTAAAAAATAATAATAAAAATTATAAAATTATAAAATTTCACATCAAACAAATTTTAGTATGAATATCATTCTGAGCAGTTTGGATCGACAATTTGGACTTTGAAAATGAAAATATAAAGTATGAGGTATGAAAGACATGAGTTATGAAATCCTCCTCTTTATTTATAGAATATTATTAAAATAATATTGGATTTTAAATTTTTAATGCATATTTAGTATGGATATCACGTTGAACCTTCTTAAAGGACTATTTTCAATTCGGATCCTTTGGAGTTCACCCATCACACACTTACAATTCTCCTTTTGCCACAGAAAATCCGCTCCAATCTTCTCATTCAACTACCACAATTTACTGATGTCCTTCTCCTATCTCAATTTTTGTGTAGCAATTAATTAATGTTATTTGTGGTGCTGGGATTTCCTGAAAGGATCCGAATAATAATCCAATCCGTCAAGAAGACATTAAATTCAATAATTTTTGGTTCTTTACCCCAAATCAAAATCCATCTAAATTACTGTATTATTTTTATAAATAAAAAAATTATGATTTTTGAGCCCTCATTAATTTCTAACTTCAGCAAACAGCAAATAAATGGGCCTAGATGAGCCTGACGAATTCATATCCAGTGCATTACCTGAGAAGGGAATCTTTTACAATTAGTGAATCCGGACCGTTATTTTTAGCTTGGCACAAATCTCAAAGTCCAATAAAACTGTTCCTATTTTCTTCCGAATCTCAAACCGGTTGAGATTTAATCTCAAACCGTAAAGTGAGGCCCATCTTCTAAGGTACCTGGGAGGATATTGATCCTGTTTTCAACTACGATCAGATGCACTCTGGTATGATGATCTTAGCTAACCATAAGCCCATAAATATTGGTTCCTCTCTTTTCTTTTCTTTTCTTAAATTAATACTCTTCTCTGTTGCTTCATGTCCATGGTCACCGTACAGCTGAGCAAACATCTCTCTATTTTTTATTTGACAAATTTTTCAGCTGTGGATTGCATTACTGCTTGGCGCTAACAGTAGTGCATGGTTAATCACAACAGTGCTTGTGACCAACATGAAGAACTTCCCGCACAGCCGGGGTACCGTCTCAGGCTTACTCAAAGGTTATGTCGGCTTATGTGCAGCAGTGTTGACGCAATTATATAGCGGCATCCTTAATGGATCTCCTACCAATCTACTCATCTTTCTAACCCTAGGCCTTCCTTTAATTTGCCTCTTGATGATGTACTTTGTGAGGCCCTGTACCCCTGCAACCGAAGATGACAAGGCACAACATGGCCATTTCCTCTTCACACAAATTGCGTGTATCATCCTTGCATTATACATCCTCGGTATGACAATTTTTGATGAGGTTTTACCTAAAAGCTCTATGGCTAACTATATGATGTTTGGTGTAACGGTAGTCTTGCTTCTCGCCCCGCTCGCAATTCCAATAAAAATGACAATATACAGAAGTGCTCCTAAAATTCAGCAAGACCAATTGGTTTCACTACGGGAGTCAAAGGCACCATTACTGCCTCCTTCTTTATCACAGACATATCTTGACATTAGTACTACTAACACTTCCAGTAGTGATGATAGTGATGATCCTTTTGACAACGAGGATGATGATGTTAATGTGCTACTAGCGGTGGGAGAGGGGGCAGTGAGTAGGAAGAGAAGACCAAGACGGGGCGAGGATTTCGAATTTCATGAGGCAGTGGTTAAAGCTGATTTTTGGCTTTTGTTCATTGTATTTTTTATCGGGGTTGGTTCCGGTGTCACCGTGTCGAACAATCTTGCTCAAATAGCAAGAGCAGCAAAGATTGATGGTACAACAATGTTAGTGTGTCTTTTTAGCCTGGGGAACTTTTTCGGGCGGCTTGCTGGTGGGGCAGTTTCGGAGCATCTTGTCAAGTAATTAATTCCATCTCATGCTTCATTTAGTTGATGTGTTTTCACTGTATTACTAGATGGTAATACGACTAGATTCTGAGAGTGGAACCTTCATTACAGTTAGAGTTTCAGCCTAAGTTTTAAGTGACCAGAAACCTAAGAAGCAACTGTATATATATTTCAAATTGAAGAGACTAAGTATACAAAGCTGCAATTTAACATAGCTGACATTTGATTTATTTCAGGTCAAGGTTGCTACCCCGGCCAGTTCTAATGACGTGCACACAGACAATAATGGTGATTACATACCTCCTCCTAGCACTAGCCCTTGAAGAATCCCTCTATCCGGCAACTGCATGTCTCGGCATTTGCTACGGTGTTCAGTACTCAATAATGATACCAACCGCATCCGAACTTTTCGGTCTCAAGAACTTTGGCCTGTTCTACAATTTCATGTCATTGGGAAATCCTCTTGGTGCATTTTTATTTTCCAGTCTTTTGGCCGGGTACTTATACGATAAGGAGGCGGCCAAGGGTTCGAGTGGTACGATTTGTGTGGGGCTTAATTGTTTTCAGCTTACGTTTTTCATCCTGGGAGGCTTTTGTGCACTCGGTACATTTTTAAGTGTAATCCTGAGTGTGAGAATCAAACCAGTGTACCAGATGATGTATGGAGGTGGATCTTCGTACCGGGTTCCAAGAACTTCTTTGCATTAGTACAGGATTTACAGTCCTTATTTTGAGTTTACTCTACAATGGTAATTTATGAGGATTTTTTTGTATGATTCTATTGATTATTTATTCCTTTATTTTATCTTTTGGAATTGACAATTTTCTTTCATGGGAGAACATTTTTGTGTACATATATAGTCGGCATTTTTTTTTTTTTTTTTGTAATTTAATGTTTGAAAAATATATGAATTTGGGTTTGAATGGTTGGCTTTTGTTTTGTATGTATTATATAATTATATATTGAACAATTCGTATATAGATGCTGGTGCCCATTTTGTAGTTAATTAGCTAGCTTTTAATATTGACAAAAAACTATCCAAAATTCTCAATTGCTGGAATAAATTACCTATATTATTTAAATCATTAATTAGTAGTGATAATTATTTATCTCTTCCTTAACTACACAGACAGATTGTCTTTTTCCTTGCATACAGCTTCCTTAACCAAAATAATTTCAACATTCCTCTCTGATGCACAAAAATGTTTGGAGCTTAGTTTATAGAATTTGTTATTGTACATATTTCTATTATGGTGCTCTCAACGTACAATTTGTTCCCAATCAAGCTCTATCGGGAACAACCTAAAAAAACATGGACCATAGAGGCGTACTAAGCCCAAGAAATAATTTAATCCGAACTTGGATGCATCTCATGAGTTCATTTTTTGCCCATTTATAGTCCATTTTATAGCCTTTTTAGTTCAAAAATATGTAGTCTAGCCAATATATGTTGCAATCTCTGTCCATTCAAGTTCATAACCCTATTTTACAGTAAACCTCCAACACTTGTATAATATTGACAATTAAAGTTGCACCCTTTTAAAGAGAAATATATATCAATAGAAATAAAATATATATATATATATATATATATATATATATATATATATAGAGAGAGAGAGAGAGAGAGAGAGAGAGAGAGAGAGAGAGAGAGAGAGAGAGAGAGATGGGCTAACTTGTTTTGGGAAGTAAAGATGGTTCTTTACTTCCCGCTCGTATCTCCATTTTCAAAGTTCAAATAGCCGATCTGAACCGTTCAACATGTTCTCCATATTGAAATGTGCTTGGAGACCAAATTTTACATTTTTTGGAATTTTTTTACTATTTATTAGGCCACTTTGAAAATCGCTGATCCAACGGTTTCACCTTGTTTGAACAATGGAAATCGTTGGATCAGCGATTTTTAAAGTGGCGTAATAAATAGTAAAAAAAGTTCCAAAAAATGTAAAATTTGGTCTCCAAGCACATTTCAATATGGAGATCACATCTAACGGTTCGGATCGACTATTTGAGCTTTGAAAATGGAGATACGAGCGGCAAGTGAAACACCTCATTTACTTCCCAAAGCAAGTTAACCCATCCATATATATATATATATATATATATATATATATATAGAGTCAGACTATGGTACTCTATATAGTAAAACGCATTTATACTCTACGCTATATCTCCATTTTCAAAGTTCAAATAGCCAATCCGAACGCTCAAAATGTTCTCCATATTGAAATGTGCTTGGAGACTAAATTTTACATTTTTTGGAATTTTTTTACTATTTATTAAGCTACTTTGAAAATCGCAGATCCACTGTGAACAGTAAAAACAGTAAAAATTTCTGGATCATCGGATCTACAATTTTCAAAATGGCTTAATAAATAGTAAAAAATTCAAAAAAAAAATGTAAAATTTGGTCTCCAAGTATATTTCAATATGAAGAACATGTTGAACGGTTCGGATCGGGTGTTTGAATTTTTAAAATGGAAATATAGTACCATAGAGTAAAAACTTGTTTTACTCTATAGAGTACCATAGCCCAATTATATATATATATATATATATATATAGGAGAGTGTCTTCTATGGACATAAGGACCTATTTGTAAAATGAACATATTTTTATTTTCAAAGTTCAAACAGTCGATCCAAACCGTTCATCTTGTTCTTCATATTAATATGTGCTTGGAGACCAAATTTTACTTTTTTCTGAATTTTTTACTATTTATTAAGATGGGTACAAAAAATATCAAATTCAGACCATTGAATTTTTTACCCATCTTAATAAATAGTAAAAAAATTCAGAAAAATGTAAAATTTGGTCTCCAAGCACATATTAATATGGAGAACAAGATGAACGGTTCGGATCGACTGTTTGAACTTTGAAAATAAAAATATGTTCATTTTACAAATAGGTCCTTATGTCCATAGAAGACTTTGCCTATATATAGATGGGCTATGGTGAGTTGCGAAGTAAAACAACATTTTACTTCACGCTCGTATTCCAATTTGAAAATCCAAACAACCGAGAACCGTTCAACATTTTCTCCATATTGAAATGTGCTTGGAGACTAAATTTTACATTTTTTGGAATATTTTTACTATTTATTAAGCCACTTTAAAAATCGCAGATCCGTATGAACAGTAAAAAACAGTAAAATTTTCTGAACCATTAGATCAGCGATTTTCAAAGTGGCTTAATAAATAGCAAAAAAAATTTCAAAAAATGTATAATTTGGTCTCCAAGCACATTTCAATATGGAGAACATGTTGAGCGGTTCGGATTGGTTGTTTGGATTTTCAAAATAAAAATACGAGCGTGAAGTAAAAATGACCTCTTACTTCGCAACTCACCATGGCCCATCCCACATATATATATATATATATATATATATATATATATATATGTGGGATGGGCCATGGTGAGTTGCGAAGTAAAACAAGTTTTTACTTCATGACACTATATTTTTATTTTGAAAATTCAAACAACCAATCCGAACAGCTCAACATGTTCCCCATATTGAAATGTGTTTGGGGACCAAATTTTATATTTTTTGGAATTTTTTTACTATTTATTAAGCCACTTTGAAAATCGCTGAACCAATGGTCCAGGAAATTTGACTGTTCACCCGGATATGGGATTTTCAAAGTGGCTTAATAAATAGTAAAAAAAATCCAAAAAATGTAAAATTTAGTCTCCAAGCACATTTCAATATGGAGAAAATTTTGAGCGATTCGGATCGGTTGTTTGAATTTTCAAATTGAAATACGAGCATAAAGTAAAACATTGTTTTACTTCGCAACTCACCATAGCCCATCCCTATATATATATATTGGATCCACTTGCAGCATTTTAGATCTTACAACATGTTACAACGTTCGATTTTGTAATTTTGAAAGTCCAAACAGTCGATTCAAACCGTTCAACATGATCTCTACATTAAAATGTTCATTGAGATCAAATTTTGTAATTTTTGAATTTTTTTTTACTATTTATTAAGTATTTTACAAAACTGCTATTTTTCAGTGGTCCATAATTGTCTAAAAACAACAGTTTTGTAAAATACTTAATAAATAGTAAAAAAAATTCAAAAAAAATGTAAAATTTGGTCTCAAAGCACATTTTAATATAGAGATCATGTTGAACGGTTTGGATCGACTGTTTGGACTTTGAAATTGCAAAACCAAATGTTATAACTTTCAAATGTTGTAAGTAAATCTCTCCTCTATATATATATATATATATATATATATATCAACATAATAGTAGAGACTATGCATTTTGGTTGCTAATTTTATTTTATCAGTCAATAAGACAATGCATTTGATAGTTTATCTATATTACATAATAGTAGAGACTATATATATCAACAGAAATATACCTACCTGCTTATTGTTGACACCAATAAATCAAGTACTAACGCAATTGATGTATGATAATTTTCATGCAAGCTATAGCTAATTAACTCAAACATTTAAAATTGTAATTTGGCAATAGATTAAATATTACATAAATTAAACATTTAAAATTGTACCAAAGCAAGCCTTGTTCATCTCCTAAGAATTCTAGCTATATGCTGGCTAATTATTGACAAGCATACTCTGCACCCTGTTCGCTTCCTTGGCTTGATTTAGTCTTTCGATATTTTGTTCTATAATGAAATAACTCTGATCTCAAGTTTATATATAACCCCTAAAGGAAAAAAATGACATTAACTACTACGAATAAACGTAACTTAATTCTACCATATTTAAGATGATTGTTTTAAATAAGTGGAAAAAGAAGAAAGGAAGTTAATTATTTCAAAAGTTCAGATGGGCACACCGTAATTTTTTTCCTTAATGTTGTTATTGGAATCTAGAGAGCCTATTATATATTAAATGATTCATTATACAAAGATAGAACAGCAAAGTGCGTTTATAGTTAAATTATAGGAGCACAGCGACATTTGTTAAGAATTTTATGAGAGAAGTATTTTATTTTTTTATTTTTCAAAGGAGGGTATTGTAATTTTTTTTTTCCGTTTACTATAGTTTAATATAGATTTGATGATTGTGCGGATGGTAAAGTAGGTGACAATAATTTCTCAACTACCAGTTCTAATTATTTATTTTGTTATATGGGTTTATTTGAGGTTGGTTTTATGTCGACCTAACCGGGCCCAGATAACCTAACACGCTAACAGAATGTCAAATAATAATAAAAAAACAATTTACAATTGACATGCTAATTATACACACACACACACTTTCCATAATTAGTGCTGCATGTGATTTTGACAATTAAACAGTTAGGAGCGGATTTACATTCACTCATACAGGTGCTAAGCCACCCTATGATTTTAAAATTATAACTATATATATTGAAATTTAATTGAAAGTTATTATTTAAAATATATATATATATATAGTCTAGCTCTCCTCATAATTTGTCACATATTCATTTGTAGTCTAGTGGTTAGAGCTTATTTTATAATTGTAGAGAACTTGTTTTCAATTCTCACCAACAAAATATTTTGCCTTTAAATTTAAGCACCCTTATTATGATTTTCTAGTTCCCCTTGTAAACTGTATTACAAAAGGTTCTTATGTTAACATTTCAGTGCAAACAAGCACGTCTCGGTTCTAAATAAAGACATCATTGGTCCATTGGTTTGCAATATATGGACTTCACATAATGTAAACCCGAAAATCAATCAAATTGAAATGGTAACTTGATCTTCCTTTTTGACTGTTGCAGTTGTTTCTATGGTGATTTGTTGCATTAAAAAAGGCAAAATATTAGGTTATAGTCACTGTTCATCATTTATTGGTGGTCATGATTCATGAAGGCCAGACATTTATTCATTGATTTATCTATATGTATGTATTGTCATTTTCACCTTAAATCCTCTCAGAAAAGAAGAAGGGAAAGCAATACATATTGTCATCTTCACCTCAAATCCTCTAAAGAAAGAAGAAGGGGTAGTAATGGCAGTAGAAGACTCAAAAGTGTGTATCCTCTGAGATATCTCATATTTTGTGTGACCCACGTGTCCCGAGTCTATTCGGAAATAGCATATGGACCAGTATTATTATTTGAGCTTTGAGAATCGTGCAGACCATATTTGAACGGTTTAGATTTTCCAAAAAGTCACGCAGTGTAGATGCCATCGAACATAAAAATCAGAACTGTCTGATGTATGTGATTTAAGATTCTTGCGTGCTCACTCTGAGATTTGTGCATACGAATCTTAAAGCACATCAGACGATTCCAATGCCCATCTAACTCAAAGTAGTCCGATATTTTCATTGAACTTACACTACGCTCCTTGTACCTTTCATTCACTTGTTGTATTGCTTCGTCTCGTATTGTTTTCGCACATTTTTTTATTTACTTTTTTTTAATAAAATGGTACTATTATAAGTAAAATCTTTAGATTCTTAATTAAAATTAACAAATATTTGATTTTTTTTTTATCACCAAATCACTAGTAAAAAAATACAATACAATATAAGTAAGGTTATGATACTATACATAGCACATGTTCATATTATGAATCAATTCTCTATTTTTAAATTACAAACAATTGATCGCAACCATTTAACATGATATCCATATGAAATTGTACTTGTACTAAATTTTATATTTTTAATAACGTTACTATTTCTTATATATGTAGAAAATCACTTAGATCTACAAATTTTAGGCAATTGAAAAGTAGTAATTTTCTATATATCTATCTAAAAAATAACATTTTTTTTAAAAAATATAAACTTTAGTTAGCAAGTAAGTATCCATATAAATACCACGTTGAATGGTTCAGGTCAATTATTTAAATTTTGAAAACAAAATTTCGTGATACGGGATTATCCATAGTACCATATATAGGCTCCCTTGTATAATATTTTCACATTGAAAATTTCACAATTCATTAAAAAAAAACTAGATCGAACATCACATTACATACAAGACAAATAGAATTCACATAAAACATTGAACTTCTAAATTCCGGATCCACATCTGCTGTGATTCTTCGCTCATGAACAGTGACCTGCGATTCCTGCTTTTCCAAATCCAATTGTTGAATTGGTTCGAGATTCGTGCAAGAAAAAATCAGCTGCTTTGAGATACGTGTATGAAATTATTGGACGGTCAGATTTGAAAAAACAGGAATTTTAGAGTTACTGTTCACCCTTTTAGAATCGCAGCCTAAATTCCAGCTACGGCTGTATATTTACTGCCGGCTTTATTTCAAATTCTAATATTGAATAACAAGAAAGATTTACGCGAGCGCCAAAGTTTTGTTTCTCCTATTCCTTCCTGTATGACACCAATTTTGTTTTTCTTTGCATTAATCAGATCATCAAACAAACGATACAGATCCTTCTGCGAGGTCCCGTCTCCAGCAGTTGCATCGGTCGACATTCTGGCTATGTTCTCTGCCCTGGCACGGGCCGTCTCTCCGACCCCGCCAGGCTCCATAAATTGAGACACCGCCTGTGAAATGACTTCCCGAGGCACCACCCGTTTCTCATCCTCTCTTGTGCTTCGTTTACCCCCTTCCCAGACCCGAGCTCCACAACCCTTCACTTCAACAACAAATCTTTCATTTATGAATTGCTCGAACACTAGTGGCCATGTCAGCATCGGCACACCGGCTGACACAGCCTCAAGTATCGAGTTCCACCCGCAGTGAGTCAAGAAGGCCCCTGTTGACTCATGTCTCAAAATCGCTACTTGTGGGACCCACCCGTTAATTACAAGTCCTCTTGACTTCACCCTTTCCTCCCATCCTTCCGGCATCCACTTTTCCAATGCATCCTTGTTGAGGTCTCTCACTACCCACAGAAAGTTTTTCCCTGATTCTTCCAAACCCACTGCTAGTTCATGTAGTTGTTCCACTGAGAAGTGACACCAGCTTCCGAAACATACGAAAACCACCGATCGATTAGGCATCTTATCTAGCCAGCCGAGGCAATCTTTGTTTCCCTGGCCACCACGCTTTGTAGCCTGGCTTTTAACATCCAATGTATTTAATCCTAGAGGACCCACTGAATAGATGTTGGGGACAATTTTTTTCATATATGTCTCATAGTAATCCTTTTCAAGGTTATTGAATGTATTTGTCACTGCACCAGATCCATTTTGTATAGCCGACACAACATTCTCAGATATATCATAAAGAAAGTCTGTGTTACGGAGAAAAAATGGCAACTCAGATACTGGTATACTGATTTGTGGGTCAGGAAGGTCTGGAACTGTAATATAGGATTGATATGGATCCTCATCATTGCGAGAGAGAATATCTGGTCGTATTTCGAAGAGGTTATTAATAACAATCTGAGGAAAAATGCCAATAGGATGAAATGATAAACGAGGGATCAATAAATCGTTTGCAATTTTGGTTGTCCACCAGAAATGAACGTCAGCGATAATAGCATCAGGCTTGTGAGCCCGAAGGAGTAAGTCATGTGCGGGTTGTGTGAGTTGACAAGCTTCATCGACACGCCAGGATTCATCAGATGGAGCAGTTGAAAGATTTTCTATGCCAGCAGGAAGACCAACTTGAGGGAAAGGGTAAGTCAAGATTCTTACCGGGTTAACAGCGTTGTCAGTGGCAAGTGAAGGGCGTAATATGTCAGCATTAGCCGGGGTGGTCACAATTGTGGGCTCCACATTTGGGTTTTCAGCCAGTAGGCGGGCCAAATCCATCATAGGGATCAGGTGGCCGGTTGCAAAGAAAGGGATCATGAAGACCCTGATCTTGTTTTGCGGTTCTGTTAAAGATGCCATGGATGTTCTCGGTGGGAGTGAGTATGAGATATTGAATTTGTTTGCTGGGAAGAATAGTTATGTTGAAAACGTATATACAGGAGGAGCTTTGCTGGGGCAATTATTTACGAGGCATTCCATGCAAATTAATCGAGCACTTACAAAAATTTAATAAGTACCTCTAAGTATAGAAGGAAAAATCAGACTCGGAATCGGGATCGGTCTTTTGACTGTAGAATCGGAATCCGGTGAATCGGTCGGAATCGATTGAATCGGATCGGAAACTCAAACTTTTTTGCCAGAAGCTTGTTTCATACTAAAAAATTAGAAAACATAATAATTTGTATTTGCGCATTTCGGCCGATGGTATGACTAGTATCGGACCGTTTCGTCTGAAATTGTACTAAAAATTCACATACTGTGTAACTTGGCCTGAAATCGGATCGGACAGTCCGATTCAAATACTGATTGGCCGATTCCGGTCCAGAACGACCGATTTTTCCTTCTATGCATCTAAGGTAGGAAATAAGTTATATTATGATCCAAATTGTTATTAGACTTATTAAGCTATTTAAATTTTTGTTTTGTTATTGATGTTAAGACATGAAGTGAGAGAACTTAAGCCAGCAAATTAAGTTTGTTTCTTTATTCTTTTATTTTGCAGCAGCTGTCAAGTTAAAATCAACTAAATTTCTAATAAATTGGTATCCGAACAAAGCATCTTCATCCCCATCAGTCCGATCAATGGTTTCGTGTAGTGTCTGGCTTCAATTGTTTAACTGATCAGGTGAATGTGGGTGTAAGAACAACATAGAAATGGAAATGAAAGGACTGGTCCAGGAATTTGGAACTGCAAATTGCTAATTATGCAAGTTCTGACATAAAAAATTAATGATAGTCTTGCATAAATTCCCATATGATTGACAGTCTGGTGTATTCAGTGAAGCCAGCATACAAATCGCTCTAAAGAAACACAGCGTCAGCCATCATTACCATGTACAACTGGCACACATCTCGACTCACTGTCAAGCTTGTCTGGATATAATGTCGAATATGCATAGCTGCGTCAGAAAATTAAGGAGACAATTAATGCATGCAACCAATCTATTCGATTCATTGTCTAATTGCCTGCTCGTTTACCAGTTCCAGTTCAGACCCAACAGGATATATAACAGGTAATCTGTAAAATACCTTGTCAACATCAAACAGTACATATGGAAGGTGAAAAATGAAATATATATATTTTTTTCGAAAGATACTGGTGTACCATCGATTTCATTACGAAACAAAAAAGAAACCAAAAAGAGTACCTGTAAAGGAATCCAAAATAGAGACCTAATACAAGTACTAAATTCCATATGGAAGGTGAAAAATTAAATATACATGTCATAATCCATCTAGTTTCATTTAAGCAGTACCTAGAAAATGATGGAGGCGTGACAACTACTTTAAGCAGTAGCTTGGCACGGGCCGTCTCGACGACCCCACCAGCAGAGGCAAATTCATAATTTTCGTTAGGGGTAAAAAAAATAACAAATTAAGTTTAAATAACTAATCATATTTAAATTTATTAACTAATCGGATGGATACTACATAAAACAAAAATACTATGAATTCTAATTTCTGATATTTAATTTTCAATGCACCTAATTTCTAATTCTAATTATCAATAAAAATAAAAATAAACTATTCTAATTTTATTCTTAAATTTAAGCCTTTAATTACTGGGTCCACCTTTGCCCACCAACCACCATAAATCGAGACACTGCCTGTGAAATGACTTCCCAACATAGGCACCACATGTTTCTGATCCTCTCTTGTGCTTCGTTCACCCTTCCCATACTCACTCTTTGCCCCTTCACTTCAACAACAATTCTCTTATTTATGAATACTGTTCGAACACTAGTGGCCATGTAAGCATCGGCACACCGGCCAACACTGCATATCCAGGTCCACCCAAGATTCTTAAAATTGGAATAAGAATGGGTTACTTGACTAGAAAATAAGAATCGGATGAATCAGTTAGAATCGGATCAAAAACTCGATTTTTTTGACAAAAGTTTGTTTTTGTGTAAAAATTTGAAAAAAAATAGTAAATAGAATGATTTTGATCCCTACAAAAATAAAAATATAAAAGATAAATAAAAGAAGAAAATGGAACAAAAAGGAAGAAGAAAATATGGAAAAGAAATTCTAATGCAAATGTAAAAGAGGATTCAAATGCACTATTATTTTGTAACTCCAATATGCTCCACATTCTTTATCTCAGTTTTCAAAGTCCTAACAGTCCATCCGAACCGTTCAACTTGATATTCATAATAAAATATATTTGAAGACCAAATTATATATTTTTTAGAATTTTTTTACTATTTTTTTACATAGGTATAATATCACTTTATCGGATGATACAAATTTTTTTTTACTATTTTGTCCACAATTTTTTTTACTATTTTGGAAAAAGCTTGTTTTGGTCTAAAAATTTAGAAAAAAAAATAGTAAATAGATCCCTACCAAAATAAAAATATGGAAGAAAAATAAAAGAAGAAAATGAAACAAAAAGGAAGTAGAAAATATAGAAAAAACAATTCTGAAGGAAATGTAAAAAAAATAAAAAATAAAAACTGTGGAAATCGATGGATCCAATGAAGGCCGAAATGAACAGAAGAAAAAAGTGGAGGTAGCTAGCCCTAAACGCCTCATTATATCTTATAAGTGACACCCTCCTGTCATATTTTCTAAGATAAACCCAACCCACAAAAACTATGCTGCAAGATTCTTTTATGGTGTATGTAAACAAAGTTACCTAGCTAGATGAATGTGTTATATTTATAATAGACAGAGTAATTGATACTATCTGCATAAATTATCAGCATTAATAAAGTAATAATGCAGATTTTCGTCTCTTGGACCAGAATTACAGCAACATGCAGAGCTGATTCTTCATCTCTTGGACCGGAATTACCGAAGATGAGATTTCTAGCAATCAATCCAACAACTTTAGTTCCAAATTTTAAAAGTCATTCCGCATTGGATGATGCAACACATTTTCTCCACGCCTATTGAGCATGTCGTCGAACGGCCTTCCTTCGTCCAAGTCGTCACAATGTTGGTGCCGGAGAAGAGGGAATTTGGCCTCAACATTTCGATAGGCGCGCGCGGCCGGAGAAAATGTGTTGCATCATACTATGCGAAATGGCTTTGAAAATTTGACTTCTAAAGGTGCAAATTTGGTCTTGGACGGGAAGCTAAGCTAACTGATCATGTTGGATTCAAATATAACGCTTGCTTGCTTGCTTTGTAAAAGATAAGGAGGATTTAACCTTTACCACGTTCTCACATGTTCCCCCATGTGATTTCTGAACACTTTCACGTTCTCGTACATGTGACAACTGAAGACGAACATGCATGTTCTCCTATTCTCAGTTATCTTTTACACATTAAAAAACTGAAAAATATTAATTATTCAATTTAATTTTTATTGTTCATTAACCTTTAGGTATCATGCATGGTTATTCTTTATTCAGAACTATGATTATCATAAACCATAAAAATATTTGAAAAAAAAAAAAATAGCTTTTTTCGGCCACTGCCCGAACGACTATAGAGACACAACTTGCAGTGTTAAATATCGAAATAATTGTTTTTGGATTCTATATATGAGTTGGGACAAATAGGGTGTTGTCATCCTTTTAACCGTTTATTCATCTATTATTGTTTCTTTACCAGTTAATTTTAACGGGTATGAATGATAGAATAAGACCAATTCTTAATAAGTATAAATAAGATATAATGAAGATCAATTCTAAATGAGTATAAGAATGAAAATACTTACACCCTATTCGTATGGTATCCATTGATATCCCTAGAGACAAAGCAGCTATCATGTGTTTTCAATAACTGCACATGCAGCTTGTTTATTCCTTGCATATATACTTCCTCCCTCAACAAAATTAATTTCACCATTCATCTCTAATGTACAAAAGTGTTTGGAGCTCATATCAAATTTTTGATGGTACAAGTTTATACTGAACTTTTACGGTGCTCTCAACATTTTGTTCCCAGAACAACGTACGTATCTCAAAAAACATGGGCCATAGAGGCTCCATGCATTAGCCCAAAAAAATTCAATGCTAACTTGAATCGATGAAGCACAGTTCATATTTTGCCAATTCAAGGTCCATTTTATAGCATTTTTGGAGAAAATATGGGCTAAGCAACATTTGTTGCAATCTCTAAACATTAAATTTCATAACCTATTTCGCAGTAAACCTCCACCACGTAGATATATATTGACAATGCATACACTAACGTTACATTATTTTACTTTATTTTCCAGTGTGTTCCAATGTTACGGTTTTGTTTTCGTCATTATATTAACAAGTTATTATGTTTTTCTGCATTATCTCCATCGTCATTGCCGAAGCAAAGCGAGGCTTTCCACTAGTATATTAAATAGGTTAGGGAGCGGCTGCGTGGCATATCCGATCGCATCCTTTTTTTTTTTTTTTGGTTAATTTTGAATGGTTGGTATTAATTAAATGGCTAATAGAGAATTAGCAAGCATAAGCCGCACTTCTCTAATTTAGGAAAATTCGTATTTTCAGTCGTAAATTCATACAAGATATATATTAAAGAATAATTATATGAATCTCCCCACTCCTGTCCCCCCTCTATCTCTGCAAGTATAATTATGGAAGGTTGTACTATAGTCCCCACTAATTATATGGTCATTCTTTCTTAGTTCTTACACTTGGTCTTGCGTCATATGAAGTATAAATACTTAAAAAATAACATATTAATATTTGCAAAATAAGATACTAATACTTGCATGCGTAACTTGATATGACCATCTCTTTTTTAGTCTCTCCATGGTCCCGTGTCAACCTTCCTCTAATGAAGTAGTGGAGTCCCCACATCCCGCATCCTGCATCAATCTTTTTCTAACAAAAATAGTTTGCCACATAGGTGTAAATACTTCAGTGCATAGGTATAAATACATGTAATACTTGATATTAATACTTGCAGATGTCAGCTAATATCATAGGTAAAAAATATTTGCACGACGGGATATAAATACTTGTCTGACGACGAACCCGAAAATACGTCGTCATGGATCTCATTTGAAAGATAAAATTGTGTAGAAGACGTCCGTTGTTTTAGCTAGATTCGCAAAATTCCTCATATATCGTCAGAAATATGGACGAGATTGAACGAAAAAAAATCCACCTCTAAAAACGTGTATGACCCCCTCCCCCATGTAATTTGAGTGGTCCTGCATAGTTGGAGAGAATTCTTTATATAAAAAATAGTCACCTTATAGATATAAATATCTTAATGTATAGATATAAATATTTTCGTGTATAGGTATTAATACATTAGAAAAAAATTAGTTCTGAAGGTTTTGGGTTTCCAAAGCAGTTAGGGTAATTATGGTGCGGGGATAGGAGTGGGGAGACGGTTATGATCAGGATCCTATATTAAATTATGAGAGAGCTTACATTTAATATTGGTAATTATTATAGAAGACAATCGTCTACAAATTTGAAAATTTAATTAATACTGTGTTAACTAAAATATTAGTTTTGCTGATAGAACACGTTTTGACTTTTGAAGTGCCAGACTGTGAAGAGAAGAGTCCTGACGAAACGAGAAATGCATTCAGAGAAAAGTTGTGGTATTGGGGAGAGAAACGAGGCGAAAGGGACATGAAATATCTTGGTTTTCTTTGGACGAACTAATTAAGGGAAGAATATATATATGATATGCTGCTTGTCATAATGAATTAGATAGCTAGATATTTCCATAAAAATTAGGATCTTTCTCTTTATTTCGTAAGGGCAACGATTTGGATGTAAACGTCTCAAATACCATTGTCCTCTTGTTTATTTCACAATCTCACTACCGAAATTAAATTCAGATGAATGAAGCAATATCTAATAACTAATCTAATTATGTAATTTTTAGACTTAATTATTTAATTATAGGCACTCACATATCTGGATCAATATAACTTGGTTCAATCAAATTATAATGTTTAGGTATAGAAAATCATCAATTTTGTTCTCAAATTGAGCGATCGATCCACACTAGATACACTTGAGATATTAGCATCTAGGTTATGCATCAAAGGGACAAGCTTTACTATAGTTGTGGTAGAGGAAGCACATACATGGGCACGAGAAGATGTGAAAGAAACCGCTACAATCAGGATTAATAACCTTTGCAATATTCCATGTTATCTATTGAAAATAACTACTGGACACATCCAACGCGGATACAAAATATTCTTCAAATTTCAATAAAAATTGTCCAGAACAGAGAACAAGGCCAAATCATACAAAAGATAACATGTCTATATTAAGAATAAAAACTTTTTATTTTTTGTAAATAAAAGAAAACCTCTTTACATGGCTAAATTAATAACAACATAAAAATTAAAGAGCCGTTAGGAACTACTCATACCCAAACCTTGAAACGTGTTGCATGGATGAGGTCATTTTCATGCATGGAGTCAATGCCTAAAAGAAAATATGTATTAATTAGACAGTTGTCCTGCTATCCATAAATCACCTTAAGACAATATATATACACAATACAGACACACATCTGAACTTCACTGAATCAACAAAGTTTTCTTTAGAGTGTCCATATATATAAGCCTGTGAAAGCAAAGGTATTTATATACATAAACACATACAGATTTCGCTTTTGAACCATGGAGAACATCATCTCTTCCCAAATCAACCATTCTGTTTTTAACGAGCGCCGCTGGTTAGAGCAGTTGCAGCACGACTTCTCTAAGGATTTAGAAGACACGCTCGGCATTAAAGTCTCCGTGTTTAATGTGCCAAAGCTTCTTTATGAAGACAAACCAGATGCTTATGTGCCTCATTTGTTTGCTGTGGGTCCGTACCACCAGCACCGAGTGGAGCTGCGTTGCATGGAGCGGTACAAGATTGCCGCCGCAAAAAGGGTCGAGAGGTCATTTAAGGACATAAAGTTTGATGACCTTATCAATGAATTTATACTGCTCGAAAGCGAGATCCGAGCACCATACCATAGGTAACCCCTTATTTGGCAATTTGAATTCTCTTTTCTATAAGCTATATAAGAATACTTCTATAGTTTGTTTCATGTTTGAGGAAAACCATATATTTTGGTAGTGTGCCCATGAAAAATTGAGTTGCTTGAATTCACATATTAATAACATGTCAAAATATTTATATCTTAACGGTGATCGTAGGTATCCTGATTTCACTGAAGAAAGTTTAGCATGGATGATGGCCATTGATTCATGCTTCTTGCTTGAATTCCTTCAAAACTACCACAATGGAGAAGGCACCGGCATTGTACCTCCAACAACGAATTGGATAAGCGGGATTGTGAAGGATATCTTGATGTTAGAGAATCAAATCCCACTCTTTCTCTTGAGAAAGACTCTCGAGTTCAAATACTCTTCGAACGAAGTAGCCGATACCATGTTACAAACCATCTTAGACAGATTCATAAAAGAGGTTACTCCTCTTAAGGTTACTGTTAATATAGGTAATCTAGATAAGTATGCGCATGTGCTAGATCTGCTCTACCATGTTCTAGTTCCAAATTTAGAAGAACAACATGATCAAACTGAAATCATCGTTGAAAACCCAGACGAGATGCTGAACCCTGAGGATGTTGAGACAGTAAAAGAAGCTTTTGATAAAATATCCAGACTAAATATAGGTCCAATCCGTTTCATTAAAGAGAAGTTGATATTAAAGCCTGTGGATATCATATCAAATCTTCTTCAGAAACTATCAAAAATCTTTCCTATGGTCACGCTCCTCTCTCCGGTTGTTGACTACGTATTCTCTCAAACCAATATTACGAATAACATACAAAATATGAGCATAAGTAACATCATCAATTTGCCAATACTCGAAGAAATTACAATTCCATCAGTATCTAAACTTGTTCGTCTCGGAGTAAAATTTTTTCCAACAGAGGATGGGATAAGTGGGATAGAATTTGATGGAAAATCCGGAAAAAGCGGAACCTTTAAACTACCGGTCATCACTCTGGATGCCAGCACTGACACAATATTAAGAAATTTGGTGGCTTATGAAGCCTCTGTAGTGATGGGGCCATTGGTTTTTGCACGGTACACTGAACTAATGAACGGAATCATCAACACGGTTGAGGATGTGAAAATCCTAAGAAAAAGTGGGATAATTTTAAATCACATGAAGAGTGATAAGGAAGTGGTGAATCTGTGGAGCGGGATGTGCCGATCTGTGAGGCTCACAAGAGTGCCGAAGATCGATCGAGTTATCAATGATGTCAAGAGCTTTAACAACACAAAATTGATGGTAAAAATAAACAAATTACTGAGGAGGTATGTCTTCAAGTCATGGAAAATTCTAACTGTGCTTGCTACTTTGTTTCTGCTACTGATGACTGGAGTGCAGACGCTTTGCTCGGTTTATACTTGCTCTAAGTGGGTTGCTACCATTGCGGACGAAAACCCGCAAACTTGAGCTGTTGTGCTTAAAGGTTTTGTGATAATGAATGAAATCATCCACTCCTTAATTTGTAATATGTATTATCTACAGTTACAGCTTTGTAATAAGATGTTATAATTCTGTATAAATGAAGGTTGTATCTATATATTGTCTTAGGGAGGTTGTAGTATATATGCCCAGATGGCCTAATTTAAACATGTATTATATGAACTCAATGTTTATTTTCTTTTCTTTTTTATTATTGTTTAGTTTTTCTTTGTATTTTGACTCTTTGAAGGTAGATTGTAGCTTCAGAATGGTACGAGTTTCTAATTTTTTTTTTTTAGCAATAATAGGGTCTTCAAAAAAGTTCGTTAAGGTTCCAAAAAATGTGTGTAATATTTTGAGTACTGTTTATGATGAGTTGACTAATTAATTAATATCATCCAGTTATTGACGTTTGATATTTAGCGTACAGTACGTAGCAGCATTTGCAAAAAAAAAAAAATTCCTTTTTATAGAAATTCCAAAGTTCAACCCTATTTTACAAGAAAATCCTTTCTATATATAACTTTTCTATTTATAGAAAAGAGGACACGTCTAACTAGTACACTAAATGTTTGATATATTTTTCTCTGATATATACTAGAAGCGAGATGCTGTATACATTTCCACAAATCTAGCTAATTTTAATATTAAGGAACAGTTGTTTATGAATCATGCGATTCTATAAGCTTTTAAGTAGAAATGGAATTAATTACATGACGTGCTGGAATCATTATAAGATATTCGAAAAGTATCACAACTCATAGAGCATGTGTTCAAGATACTACCAAATCAGAGACCAAAAGTCAAATTATTAATTACATATTTCAACTGTACTTCACAAAGTATTAATAGGCCTAAGTTCCACTTATATAAACCCAAAAGCTGTGTGTCTATTCGGATAAAACCAAACCAAACCAAACCAAACCAAACCAAACCAAAGCAAACCGAACCAAACCATATCTCCAAATATTTAATAACTGACAAATTTGCTTCCATGGTATGCCTCAAGGAGTGTCAATGATACCCTATTATCTGATTACCCGACCAGTATTGTATCTGAAAAATGAGTATGAGTAAGGGTTTTTTTTTTGTGATTAACTTAATTCTCAGGTGCAGTTGAGGATTAACATTTTTTTTCGTTATCTTACACGTTATCCTATAAGATAATTTTTAGAAATAAAATTATATATATAGGTATATATTTGTATGAAGATAATACATGATACTAAAGTTTTGTTTTAATAAAAATTAGTTCTATTTATTTTTTTTCTTATTTTGAAAAATATTTTACAGAAAATATAAATCGAGATGTCAATGGCACTTTTTTATCCATTTACTTGATCCGTACTGTATTTGAAAAAACAGATAAGGGTAAAGATTTATTTTTCATTATCATAATGAGTACAAGTATGAAAATGCTTCCATTCCATCCGTACCGTATCCGTTGACACGCCTAAATTATGGGCTTAAACTTGTTTGTAATTTGTTATACAAGTAGAGACATTGTATAATGATCTTTCAACAAAAAGATTATCACATAAGTGTTCAAGATACTGTAAAATCAGAGATCTGATCTTAGATTAAGTAATGCGAAGGAATAGAGAATCAGCCTTTCTCTGTTGGCAAAGACAAAGACATGTGACATTATTTAGGTAACTTACTTTCAATATTTAATTAAAAAAAAAAAGTAATGTGAAAAAATAAAGCATTGTTTTTTAAACAAGAAGTAAGATAAAAAAAAAAGCACTATAATATCCAAATGTGTAAACTCGAAATACAATTCACACGTAGAAATTGAGATTCTACAATCTTTGTATTATTTTATTAACGATAAGATATAGTTTTTGGGCCACAAATTATCACAATTATATCTTTCATTAATTAATACCATAGAATTTTAATCGAAACAATTAATGAAGCATTGATCTTGTTTCTCCTCGCAATCAAGAACTGCCATATACACAAAATTTGATATTACTTTTGCATTCAATTTGAACAAAACCGAGTCTATAAAACGAACATATCAATATCAAGTTAATTATAATAAAATAATTTTTAATGTGAATTTTGTTCTCTCCTCTTGATGTTCATCTAAGTAAACTAATTGAATATTGTGATATTTAATTTAGTCAGACCATCTTCCTTTACTTCCATTTGTAAATTTATCATTAGTGGTAAACAGTGCAAATAATTTCTGAAAAGTAGGAAACAAATGGAAAAATAAATTTTCACGGTAATAAAAAAGAGAAAAGAACAACATATTATATATAAAGAGAGAGAATATAGAGCAAAATTAGCGTGTGTTATGCTCACCAAAGGACTTGGTGAGTATAATTTGCAAATTGATTAGATTAGTATCAAACAACAAATCCAAATTGTTGAAACCAACATATTTCATGAGTGATGATGCGATAAAATTTTAAAAAAATTTTAAACTTATTTTGTATAAAGTCAAGCGATAAAAAAATGATGAAAAATGCAGTTTTATAAGTTATTTTAATGCATTCAATTTCCACTATGTTTTACTGCTTGACTTTATAATAAATGAATTTGAAAATTTCAACATTTTGCATGTACACACATCGCTCGTGAAATAGATCGGTTTTGATTTGTCATTTGAAAAAAAATCTGACAAATTTTGAAACTTATACTCACGAAATCCTCTTAATGAGTATAACACACATTAGCTTTACTCCGTAATATATACTATTATAAAATAAAGATGAGTACGATATATTCCAATGCCTCATCTTTTCATACCTCACCCATACCTCATGTTATATATTTTCATTTTCAAAGTCCAAACTATCGATCCGAATCGTTCAACATGATATTCATGCTAAAATATGTTTGGAGATGAAATTATATAATTTTTTCAATTTTTTTACTATTTTTTTAAGATAGATACAAAATCACTGTATCTGGACCGTTCAAAAAATAGTGATTTTATACATATTTTAAAAAATAGTAAAAAAATTACAAAAAATATAAAATTTCATTCCCAAACATATTTTAGCATGATTATTATGTTGAACATTTCGGATCAATAGTTTCAACTTTAAAAATAAAAATATATAACATGAGGTACAAGTGAAGTACGAAAAAGAGATGAGGCATTGGAACCCTCAATAAAGATATCGTGATACTTTGCTTTGTTCACTCAAAAATTCATACAAAAGGCTTTTTAAGTTGCTAGGCCTACGTCACCATGGCCCAAATTACAACTGTACTGGAATAATTCCCAATGTATTCATGGTCCTAATTCTTTCTGAAATAAACCCAAAATCTGCCATGATGCCCCTATTCGTATAAAACCAAACCAATTCTGAACGATGTCTTCAAATATATATTAATTGCGATATATGCCTCCTTAAAAATTGTTGTACTTGTACACGTAAATCTTTATTATCATTGTTAATTATTGTAACATTTATTGTAATTTATGCTATTTATTATAAATCCAAAATAGTTTAGGATAATATAAGCAATATAATTCCAAAATGATTTAGAATAATTTAGGAAATTCCAAAATAGTTTAGGATAATTTAAAAAATTCCAAAACAGTTTAAAATAATTTAGAAATAATTTACAAAATGATTTAGAATAATTTAGAAAATGAACATTTTCGATTAATTTTGTAGTATGGTAGACAAAGTACCTAATCAATGAGACAGAATAAATTACTGCAAGACACCGTTGTTGTGGATAGATCACAACCATTATAGGGTGTCTGAGACTTCTAATTAATGAGGTAAGCATTTACTTATTTGGTTTTTCATACCTCAGTACAAATTATTGGTAGTGTTAGTGCTAATTAACCATTAGAAAAGTGTTCCGTTGATTATGCATGTTATCCTGATTTATCTCAGCAAATTAGAAAATAATATGTTGACTTTAGTGAGCTGACTAGGAACATATTCAGCTTTCTTTATTCCAACTGGGAACATCTCAGCTTAATTTATTTCAACTAGAAAAGAAAAAAGAAATAAGAAAGTTGGAGAATTCACCGGATATATATATAAGACCAATTTTAAGTCTCTAAATCGGGGAGAGATCGAGAATGACAAAATCAAATAAAACCAACAGCAGATCATCACCTCTTCTCTTTCTTTTGGCAAATAACATCAGCTCATGAGAAGAGAATCAGAACTCTCCTGGGATTTGATGGTCCCCTGAGCTGGTGTTCCTTTCCTCTTCAATATTGTAACGAATATTTCATTCCTCTTTTCCTCTTAAAGAGAACAAGCCAATTAGAAAAAAAATGCCCGTGGATGCTAGTAACAGGATGTTTAATCATATGGAATTAGGAGCCTACCAGTGTCTAAAGGTTAGACTTAGTGTAATGTAATTAAACATGTTGTGCCATGTTCCAGTATGTCGTGTTTCGTCATGTTCGGAACACGTGTTGTTTCGTATCAACACGTCGAAAAGTTGAAACGTGCTGTGCCGCACAGTACTGGCAATGGGCAAACACAGATACCAGCTCAATTGGGTTTTGCTTAAAATAACAGGTTAATTTTCTTAATGAACACAGATTGTTATAACTTAAATAGACTTGGTGTACAAGTCCATTATGTATACAAATAGAAAAATAATTTGGTTCATAGTGAACCAGGAGCATCATAACAATTCCGATGGGAGATGGGGGCCACTTGTAAGATATAATGACATATTTTGGACAGGTACCACCTTTTTCTTGTCTCTCCATTCGGGGCAACATTGGATCCATCCATTTCCATAGTTTTTGGCATATTTACATTAGCTTTTGAATTGTTTTTTATCTTATGTTTTCTACCTCCCTTTTGTTTAATTTTCTTCTATATATTTATTATTTTAGGAATCAAAATTATTTTATTTACTATTATTTTCTTACTTTTTTAGTACAAAATATGTTTCGGCAAAAAAGAAAAACCAAGTTTCTGATTCGATTCAACTGATTCTAAATTAATGCAACAAATTCAAATGAACAATTCCGATTCCTTAGTCAAGTGAATAATTCCCATTTTGCGAACTATGCTTTAAACTTTCTTTGGGGAAGAATTTGAATTTGTTGCATTAATTAGATTACTAAGAGTAGCGCTAAATCTTAAATGTAGGTACTTTGAGGCATAGTGACAAATTAATTATTCGGGCTCAATTCAGCGAGGTCAAAAAATCGTGATTCGGGAATAGTTCGGGTATAATTTGGAAATGATTCGGAAATAATTCGTGGCTTAAACAAGGGATATTACTAGTTTTAAAAAAATTAATTATTAAATTGTTGCAATACAAAATATACAAAGAATGTTTCACATTAAATCCTGAATGAATTTTTTTTTAAAAGATACATTGACATCAACTTTTTCACGTGAGAAATCACATGGATTATGAAGATTTTTAAATTTGGGCCCTATTTTCAATGGAGGAGCAATGGTGTATTTCTTCTCTGTCTAGTGACTTTTTAGCTTTTGACTCCGCTAGCAACGATTTTTTTCCGTAACAAACGCGTACAATTCGTTAAATACGCGAATAATTCGCGAATTCAACTTTTAATTCACAAATTATCTCATTATACGCGGATTGATAGGTTTATAGCTAAAAAATATTTAATTCGCGAATTAAACGCAAATTTAGTTACTATGCTTTGAAGTAGATGAGGAAAAAGGCGTAGAGTTTTTTTACTGCATTGAATCCGAGAGCAAACTAAAGGAGGATCCTCTTAGTGTTCTAATTTCTACTCGCAACTCGCTGTCCGGTCCGGTCCGCCCGTGACCCGGGTACCACCTGGTCCAGTCCGTCCGCGGGTTTGAAGGTTCGAGAGTTTGTGCGGACCGGGTAAAAATACGGGTAAGGGTCAAGTTTTTGAAACCGAAACCCGCCGAACCCGCAACCCGCCTACCCGCCAACCCTACCCGCCTACCAGCCTACCCGTACCCGCCTACCCGCCTATCCGTACCCGCCTACCCATGACCCGCCTTACCCGTGAGTCCCTACCCGCCTACCCGCCGGACCCCCACCCCTTTACCTTTAATCTAATCAAATCAAATCAAAATCAAATCAATTTATTCCAATTGATCTAAGCCATTGATTTTTATCGAGATTCGCACTTGTAAAAATATTTTCATTAAGATTTGTGCAATAAAAACATTGAATGGTTAGGATTTAATTCACAATTTGAATTTGAAATCTTACACTGCAGTTTAAAATTTTTAAAATTCATTCCCCCAAACAAAACTCCTATAAATACACCCTAATCTCTCATATTTTTTCACATCTCAACATCTCATATTCTCATAATTTTTTCATTCACTCATTCTCTCAATATTTTTATTATTCTCAAAATTTAAATTTATTGTTAAAAAAAATAGCTATAAATTTAATTTATTCTATAAATCCGCAAACGGAATTACGAAGTTTGTTCAAAATCTCGCAAGATTCGTTCTACAAGATTTGAAGGTACATTTATTTTATAGTAATTTGTAGTAATTGCTAAATAATTAGATTTATTTTGTAGTTGTAGAAATTGTTAAATAATTAGAGTTATTTTGTAGTAATTTGTAGAAATTGATAAGTAATTAGATTAGTTTGTTGTAACTAGATTTTATTTCTTTTAGATTATGTTGGATTTATAGTAATTTGTAGAAATTGTTAAATATGTTAGATTTATTTAGTTTTTGAAAATGTGAAGTATTTAGATTTATTTTTTAATATGTAGAAATTTATTTTTAAATTCGGATTTATTTTTAATAGGTTAAAAAAATATGTTAGATTTAGTTTTTGAATTGGTGAAGTAATTAGATTTGTTTTTTAACATGTTAAATTTTATTTTTAAATTCGGATTTATTTTTAATAGGTTAAAAAAAATATGTTAGATTTTATTTTTAAATTCGGATTTATTTTTAATAGGTTAAAAAAATATGATATATTTATTTTTTCAATTGGTCAAGTATTTAGATTTGTTTTTTTAATATGTTAGATTATATTTTTAAATTCGGATTTCTTTTAAATAGGTTAAAAAAAATATGTTAGATTTATTTTTGAAAATGTGAAGTATTTAGATTTATTTTTTAATGTGTTAGATGTTATTTTTAAATTCGGATTTATTTTTAATAGGTAAAAAAAAAAACTGTTAGATTTAATTTTTGAAAATGTGAAGTATTTAGATTTATTTTTTAATATGTTAGATTTTATTTTTAAATTCGGATTTAGTTTTAATAGGTTAAAAAAAATAGAATATATTTATTTTTTGAATTGGTGAAGTATTTAGATTTGTTTTTTTTAATATGTTAGATTATATTTTTAATAGGTTAAAATAATATGTTAGATTTATTTTTTGAAAATGCGAAGTATTTAGATTTATTTTTTAATATGTTAGATTTTATTTTTAAATTCGGATTTATTTTTAATAGGTTAAAAAAATATGTTAGATTTATTTTTTGAAAATGCGAAGTATTTAGATTTATTTTTTAATATGTTAGATTTTATTTTTAAATTCGGATTTATTTTTAATAGGTTAAAAAAATATGTTAGATTTATTTCTTGAAATGTGAAGTATTTAGATTTACTTTTTAATATGTTAGATTTTATTTTTAAATTCGGATTTATGTTTAATAGGTTAAAAAAATATGTTAGATTTATTTTTTAAAAATGTGAAGTATTTAGATTTATTTTTTCATATGTTAGATTTTATTTTTAAATTCGGATTTATTTTTAATAGGTTAAAAAAAATATGTTAGATTTATAGTTTTGAAAATGTGAAGTATTTAGATTTACATTTTAGGGAAAATTTTTGAAATGCCACTCTAAAACTTGAGATTTGTCAAAATGCCACTCAGAAAACAATATTTGTCAAAATGTCATTAAACTCAATGCCTATTTTAATTTTGCCATTATCTCTCTTTAATCTCAATTTAAAAATTCTAATCTTTCAAAATGTCCAAATTGCCCCTGTCAGATTTTTTTTTTTATAGAACCAAAAATAAAAGTCATCCTTTAATCTCACTTTTTAATTAGAGAAGTATTAACGACTCACCTTCCTTCGAAAATGAAAGTCTAAAACCACCGAACGAATTTCCCAAACTTACCATGAAATTTCTCACATGTCTGAACGAATTTCCCATCGAACGACTTTGCTTATCTCACTTTTTAATTAGTGAAGAACGACTCACCTTCCTTCGCGACACTGCGCCACCTTCCTCCGCCACCTTCTCACCGCTTCGTTGACAGTCGGTCCTTCTCCAGGTTAGATTCTTCACTCAATGTTGGATCGATCGCTCCCACTCAATGTATTGGTAGTGCTAAACAACAACTAATAAACTAATGGCAGGTAAGAAATGGTACCTCTTTCTTCCAATTGAATTGCCGTGTAGCATCGCAAGGAGGTAAGACATGACTTTGTGTATTCAATTTTGCAATTGGAGTGGTGTTGCACATGGTTCGGCCTCCGCCACTGTGTCATTGGGGACCCGAATTAAGGGTTTAAAAGGGGTCGCCTGATGAAGTCATGCTTAAATTTATAAAACCTTGGACCAATTTTCCTTTTCTTCTTTCAATTTCCTTGTGTTTTTTTTTGTTTCGTTCTCTGTTGGCTCCAGCGGAAAAAGAAGAAGAGAGGAAGAGATGGGTAACACGGGGGCCCCATTTGATTTTCTTTGATATATTCCATTTGTTGAATGCACTCATTTCACCGTGAACTGTATATTGGGTTATATTGGTGTATGGTGATCCAGGTGCGTACTCAACGAAGGGGTCAAATTTGATTTCCTTGGTTCATTTTTTTGTCTGCGCCTGTTTCATCATAGACCTTGTAGAGGATCAGGTTTGGTGTATGGTGCTCCAAGTGCACTCATGGTGAAGGGTTCAAATAGATATGGTGAAGGGTTAAAAAAAAAATGACAGTGGTAGTTTGGGCATTTTAAAAGATTGGAATTTTTAAATTGAGATTAAAGAGAGATAATGGCAAAATTAAAATAGGCATCAAGTTTTAATGGCATTTTGACAAATATTGTTTTCTGAGTGGCATTTTGACAAATCTCAAGTTTTAGAGTGACATTTCAAAAAATTTCCCTATTTTTTAATATGTTAGATTTTATTTTTAAATTCGGATTTATTTTTAATAGGTTGAAAAGGACAAGTCCTCCTCGTGAATCAGTTGAACAAATGGCCGCGAGAATGTCGGCAGACCTTTTTGATTCCAATTTATCTTTAAATTATCGATAACAATATTCTCAACAATTTCCACAACAACTTTCACAACAATTCCCACAACAACTTCCACCACAATTTCCATCACAATTTCCACCACAATTTCCACAACAATTTTCACATCAATTTCCCTCCCCACCGACACAACAGTACTATCCCCAACTCCGAGGTACTAGCACTGCATATGGAGGCACTTCATCAATAGGATCGAGTGATTTCACTGGCACACTAGCAGGTACTACTCCCTCGGCAAGTGTCACTGAAATTCAAGTCGAAGCTGTCGGTCCTTCACAAAGAGCCCCACCTGATGAATTAGCACCAAAGAAGAAGAAGAAGAAACCATCATACAACGCGTCCTGGATGGCCTGGTATGAAACGACAGAGCTCCCGGACGGCACTTTGCATACTTTAAGGTGTAAGGTAAATGGTTGCATACAAGGTTTTACATATGATAGAGACTAAGGTATGAGCAGCTTTGGAAGGCATGTCAACTCTCACATAAAAAAGGGTCACAAGCCACACGACCAGGCTGACCCGAGAATGGTCCAAACCCTTGTGAACTTGGATGGTACCAGAACTCACCAAAAATATGATGAAAATGTCATGCTTAGTGAAATGGCCCTAAGACATTACCCATAAAGAACAACCAATAAGTATGGGTTGTTGCATGAGTTTTTCCCGGTAAGTAATTCGGGGGTGTGGTCAACCGGCATACAAGAGGTTGCACCATAACAAGTTAACCAAAGAAATAAAAAACAATTTACCGACCGAAAAAATAACGTCAGAGCTATATTTGCATGTGCAAACAATAAGGTCTCAATTACCTCCGATTTCTGGACTGCCAGTAAACATGGACTTGGGTACTCTTGTATTACCGGGCATTGGATCGATAAAAATTGGGTATTACAGAAAAGGGTTTTAAGTTTTCGGGTGTTAGATTCTCCGCACACTGCAATAGTAATTTACCAATCAATTGTGTTAGTTTTAGAAGAGTATAACCTTAAAAGGGATTCAAACAACAAGATATTTTCTATTTCTTTCGATAATGCTAGCAACAATATAGCTTCTATTGATATTTTTAAACGGGCACTTATCCCAATCATGAATGGTGAAATGTTTCATCAAAAGTGTGCTTGCCACATACTTAACCTCGTCGTGAAGGTGGGTCTTAAAACACCAGCCGTAAATGAGTTGATAATCAAATTAAAGCTATGTCTTGCCCATATTTATTCAAACCAAGAAAGAAAACAACGGTTTGGGAATCTATGTACCCGAATTGGATTGAACAAGTTGAGAGAGTGCCTTGGGATATAGATACTATTTGGAACTCTACCTACAGGATGTTGAACCGATGCCATCCGTACAAGGATGCTATAGGGGAGTTTTTGACAGTTTCAACCGCCGAAGGAATGGTATTGGAACCCTTCGAAGGAGAATGGTCGCAACTAGAAAAGGTTAAAGATTTCCTTGGAACCTTTTTTAAAACAACCGTCAAACTATCCTGCTCGTACTCACCGACGGTATTTGAGTTGATAAAACATCTCTATTCAATTTCCAAAGTGTATAGCGAATTGGAACAATGTGAAACACAGTATGAATCTCTCGCGCCGATCGTAGATGCCATGAGAGAAAAATTCCTAAAATACTGGGAAGATGTATCCCTCTTGGCCATTATCGCAAGCTGCCTCAATCCCGCATTCAAGAGACATTACACGATCGCGATGCTTCAAGCGTACAAGAGAAATCTACATTTAGACACAAGTGGTGTGGAAACACACGTAAATAGTAAATTCGAAGAGATGTTTGCCCTATACTACTCAAGAATGAATGACGACCGAAACCAACCGTCTTTGTCCCGTGTCGCCACTAGGTATGAACTTAAATATATGTGTTTTTTATTTTTATTATTTATAATATCTACATTATTTGTCCACTAATTTATTTATTTTTTAATATTCAAAGGAGCACTAGTAGTGGTGGATTGTTATCAGATTTCCAGTTCGATCAAGCCCCGCACACATCTTCTACCAATAACGAGTTAATGAGATATGATCTGATACATCACGAAGAAGAAAACGTTCACATCATGACGTGGTGGAGGAGGAATGCAAGCTATTATCCAACGCTGGCGATGATAGCTCGCGACGTATTTGCCGTGTCCGTTTCAAACGTCCATTCGGAATGTTGCTTTAGTTCTGCAAACAGAATCCTCTCTGATAAGCGCAGCAAGTTGGGTCCCAATGTCTTTGAGAGACTTGTGTGCATGAAAGATTGGATCGATGCCGAAAACCGCACGCCACATGGAGATCCTCCAGCAACAACATCCGCAGCAGAAACTGAAGAAAGCGGTACCGAGCAGCCGACCCAGCCTAATTCAGATTCAGACGGTGCGGAAGAGACCGAAATGTGGTATATGAACGACAAGTTCTAGATAGGTAGTGTCGGTATAAATTTCTAATCTCTTTTAATCTTTATGGTTATTTTTTAAATTCTAAATTTCTAAACATGTAAATTGTTTTTTTAAATTATTCATTTTAAAGAAGAATTACTAAAAAAAAAAAAGTTAGAACTCCACCTATGTTATTTTACATAGTCGGTCCCAAACCCGGAATAAAAGAGGAGGGTAGCTTTTGTTTATAAATCTATTGTTTTAAAATAATTCGGTTTTAAAGATCAAATAATTCGTATTTTTAAAAAAAATCTAAATTGTTTTCAAATATTTCAAATAGTTCGGTTTAAAAAAAAAACCGTTCCCAAATAATATTTTTTCAAATATTCTTTTTTTTCAAATATTTCAAATAATTTGGTTTTTTTTCTGTTTTTTTCTTTTATTTTTTTGCTTTTTTTCTGTTTTTTTTCAGTTTATTAAAAAAAAAAAAAAAAACCCGGTCCGGATCAACCCGTGAACCCGGTCCGCCTGGTCCGCCAACCCGTGCGGGTAAGGGTCCGCGGGCGGACAAGGATAGATTTTCAAAAAAAATTCCCACCTACCCGTCTACCTGTCTACCCGCCTACCCGCCTACCCGCACGGGTTGAACCCAATCCGCCCCGGTCCGCCCCTTTTTAGAACACTAGGTCCTCTCATGGTTTGGTTGAGAGGAGGGCCTGGTTAACTTGTTCCTCCTGATCTGAATTGGTCTTTGGGATAGCCAGATAGGTATGATTATATTACACAAGATTATAACATTTTTGTTCCCATATTTTAAGTGTGCAATAGACCATACGAGTGAACCATATCTCCATTGTATTTAGGATTAGTATACCAACGGGGTTTGCAAAATTGGAATCGGTCACTTCACCGCAGAATCAGATAAATATGTTGGAATTGAATCAGAAATTTATATTTTTTTTTTTGTTGTAAAAGTTTGTTTTGTACTAAAATAGATTGTTAGAAAATTATGTTAAGACAAAAAATTACACTCAAATAACTCTTTAATATAATATAATATAACACAAACATTACTCCTATATTTTTATATAAATTAATAAGTTGAGAAATCAATGTTCAGAATTTATCCATATCATGTATTTTTGCAAGCTTTTGATACTAATTAAAACAAAGTCGAAATGTCATCATCTTTTATATGTGAATAAATAAAATAATATTGATCAAATTTAACAGTTTTATTTTGAAATTTGAGATTTAAATTAAAATTTATTAATGTTTAAAAAATAAAGGCATAATGGTGGTGCAAAAACTAAAAGCATTTGAATCCCAAGACGGTTACTATTTTTTTTTTGAGAAAAATATGTAATACAGCGATATTATACCCAAATGTGTAAACACTACGTTTTACACGTACAAATTTAATTCAGATTCTACCATCTATCTATCTATCTATTATTATGTTTTGGGCCACAATTCCGTTTTGATAAAGTTTGGAAGGCCCAATTCACTAAGGCCGATATTTCTATTGTATTTCACAAAATATTCATGGGCCTAAGTTCCACTGAAATAAACCCAAATGCTGTCTGTCAATTCGGATTATATTAAACCAAATTTAAACCAAACCAAACCACACCATATCTCAAAATATTTTTTTAACAGCCTAATTTCCTTCATTGGAATGGCGCTCACATCCTCTTCCCTTATCTCTTCTCCTCTCAAACAAACTACCTGCTCTCAGCTCCTCTCCCTCTCATCCCGGCCCCACTTGTCATCCAGACATTACCTCCTTGCCTTCTCTAAGAACTCCTCTAGGGACACTCGTGATGTCTCGCTCTCAGTTGCTTACAACCCATCTGGCAACTTCGATCTCTCTTTGTCAGACGATGAAGATGACACACCGAAGGTTGCACCGCCTCTTCCTCCTACTGAAGGCCGCCTCGAGATAGTTATTGATACTGGTATTATAAGAAGCCTTGATTTGTCTCCGGTTCAAGCAATTGGTGATCTCATTTCCATTACTCCAGGTTAGAATTTTATTATGTATATAAATTTTGTAATATGTATTTTATACTTGGTCTTAATAAATTAATTGGATTCCAGCTTGTACCGTACCAATTCGGTACCAGCAAGTATAATGAACTACTGGTACCATAGAAAACTAGTTTTCAGAAATATTATTTTTAATTGAAAATAGTTTACGGAAATAATTTCAGAGGAATCGAGAAGGTTGATGGAGAAAACTGTGGGATTTACCATTAACTACGAAAGGGAAGATGAACATGACTTGCGTGAATTGTCAGAAATACCAGATATCAGACTATGGTTTGTTCGACTAGATGCTTGTTACCCCTGGCTTCCAGTTGTGCTTGACTGGAGAGCTGGTGAACTGGCACGATATGCTGCTATGCTGGTACCCCATCAGGTAAAATTGGATAACATCAAATTCAGACTCTTTTGTCTCCTAATTTGAAGTGATGAATTAATTACTGGGTTTAATTATAGATAAGCATGAGGTTAGGAGTGGTTTTTAACCCCGAGGCGCTTGAGCTGTTTGTACTGAAGAAGGCATTTACAGTGTATTCATGGCTAAAGCAACAAAATCATCCCAAGCCTAAGTTGAAGACTTGTGACATGGCTCGAATGCTAGGGTTCGGTTTAGGTGACGAGCTATTCGACTTGATTGAGAAAAACCCTGTCGATTCAGAGTGAGTTACTACAAATTCTTAATCTAGGTCTAGTAAACAAGATGAAAAATTTGGTATATCAGTATATGTATAGGTACTATAATATTCCTTTTTAAACACTGATTTGCTTCTAGCAGATTTTTTTTCTTTTTTCTGTTTTGCTTTATATTGATTTAGAATTGCAAACTAGAGAGGACTGTTTTTGAAACTTGAGGTAAACGCTAATAATTGACAATCTTCACAATTTTATAAGATACTGGCAATTGACAGTGTTTATAGAATACTATCCAAATTTGGTGCTTTTTTTTTTTTTTTGCTTTCATAGTCACTTTTTCATCAATCTTAACGGACACCAAAAATTTGAAGTGCTATTTTTAGGTATCAAAAACAAAATGTGTTTGTAAATATTTTTCTTATCAATACAAAACGTTGGCAGGCTGTTAGCCTCCAACCTTCAAAACAAAAAAAATTGTGAATAAAAAGTTACTCAGATATCTAATTTTTTATGCTTAGAACAGAAAAACAAACAAGTCATCCTTTATTTATTATTGTTAAGTACAGTACTGTATTTCTGTTTAGTAAATATATTTTTATCAGAAAAACAAAAATGTCATGCTTAGAACAGAAAAACAAACATGTCAATGTCCGGTGAAATATTTCTGTTTAGTAAAAAAAATTTCAGATGATGGTACCATTATAATTCTGCCCTCCAAACTCATTTTATTTATAAAATGAGTGTACTGAAAACAACCCAAAAAGGAAGGTCTTCTCCAAACTATTTTGTCATGATAATTTAAATTGAGATTAAAATGTGATAAAAGTTGTTTCAGAGAATTCAATGAGATATGCTCCAATTAACTGCCTTATGAAAATAATTTGTAATGAATTATTTTTAAAAGCCTCATCAACAGTGATTTCACTATTAGCAGCAATAAAAAAATAATAGTTGTGAAAAAAGTCAGCTTAGAGAGGATTTTTTTTTTTAAATAAAACTAATTTTTATAATTTTAACGGAACAAGTACAGAGAAGTTGGATTTTATAAAAAAAATAGCTCCACTGATCTCGTCTCAGTGAATGAAGAAACGTGTTTGTTCCATCATTTCACAAGAGTCGATGTAACTATTAACTGCCTTACCGATCTGCAAGATCGGTAGAGCAAACACGTTTCTTCCTCTGCTCAAGCAAGAGATCAGTAGAGCTGTTTTCTATAAAATTCAATTTCTTCGTACTTGTTCACTTAAAATCATCAAAATTAGATCTATTTAAAAAAAAAAACTCTTAGAGAGCATGCATTAATTCATCATGCCATCTGTCCGTCAAAAATTGGACCTAATTAATTCAATCATGTACCAAACTTCCTAGCCCCCCTTCCAGAAGGAATAGAAAATGTCATTAATTTTTTTGTTGGTAGTTGTACCATTGAAAATTCTTCCAAAGGACCCCTTGAATGATAGCAATAGGTCGCTAATTATCTTAAGATTAAAATTTATATGTATTGGCACATAATTTAGAAATAAATTTAAATTAAATTGAAACAAAAAAATAGTTGTACATTAATTTATATTATAATAAATAAAACTACATTGGCAATCAAATTGAAATCAAAGTTGTTCCTAACTAACTGAAAACGTAATAAAAAAATATTCAAGAGAATAAAAATTATTGACCATAATATGTATTCCATAATATGTATTCCTAATATTAATTCATAATATCTAAATTAATTTATAAAAATAGTGGAATGAAAAAAAATATTATCAAAATATCAAAATTGAGATAGGAGTAGGTCCGATGGGCATCAGACCTATTATATTAAATTTTTTTTTTTTTTTGAAAAAGTGGGGATACCACCAGTTTCATTACGAAACTCAAATGTTCATACAAGAGTAACAAAATACAATTCCTGGAATATCAAACTACAAAATACCTAAAAGCAATACGAGCCATAAAACCTAAGTAATATGTGAAATAGGTCATGAATACAATCAAGTAACATCATAAACTGTAATACTAGTAGTGAAACTAGTAATAAAAAATAGCTCTATCACGGATATAGTCAGAGAGGTCCGGTCCCTCTAAACCAAGAAAAGCGTCCTCGTCGGAATCCGTATCCTGAGCTGAGAGAATTATCAAAGAGCCTGCCTGGTTCAAAGAAGTAATATCCATAGGTAGAATCAAAGTTAATTTAAAATATGAGTCATCAAACCTAGCTTTACACCAATACGAAGTTAAAGCTATAATAGCAGAACCTACAGAACTAATGGGAGAGACAGGTAATTGCTGAAAACAAATCTTATTTCTGGTAAGCCATACCAACCATAAAGTTGCAGCCCTAATTAATTCTACAAGTAATGAATCTTTTAAAGGAATCCAATAATAAAAAAGCCATAGATCCGCGATAGTAGTACAATTGTAATCAAAGTTATTTTGGTTTCCTATCAATGACCAAAGGGTAGAAATATAAGGGCATGTCACAAAAAGATTATCGACTGTCTCGGATGCACCACAGAATGGACAATCTATATTACCTTGCCAACCACGCTTAACTAAATTACATTTAGTAAGGATCTTATTTTGTGTAAGTAACCAAACAAAAATCTTAATCTTTAAAGGAATTTTGGCATGCCATAAGGTAGAATATGATGTATTTGGAATACTCCTACTGGACAACCACAAATAGAGAGAATGTACGTAAATAAACTCGAAGGAGTCCATCTCCAAAAAATTTTATCCGAGGAGTTAGGTTCAGGAAATATAGAGCTATAGATGCAAGAGTTAAGTAAATGTTGACATTCAATAAAGAGAATGCCCGTAAGTTGTCTAGTAAACTGAATATTAAGAATAGAATGAGAGAAAGCATTAGAAACTAGAAGTTGTTGATTAGAAGCAATTCTAAAGAGATTAGGGTAAACACAATATAGCGCACAATCACCAAACCATCTATCTAACCAAAAAAATATATCATTGCCATTACCAACCACCCTATTAATACCTAACTCAAAAATTTGTAAAAAAGGTAAAACTCCAGACTAGAATGAAGAACATTGAGGAATGTGTAAACCGGTCAGGTCATATTTAGCAACTAAGATAGTATTCCATTTACCAGTGACAGTGGGGTCTTTAAAACGAAACCATCACTTAGCTAATAAGGCAATATTCATATACTGTAGGTCTAAAACACCTAAACCACCCTGATCTTTAGGTAAACAAACAGTGGCCCAGTTAATAAGATGGTATTTTTTCCTAGTAGGGGACCCTGAACCAGACCAAAGAAATTTTCTTCTAATTCTATCAAGTTGTTCTCAAACCGTAACAGGCATTTTATATAGGGACAACCAATAAATGGGGGTTGACGAGAGGACTGAATTAAGTAAAGTGACCCTACCACCCAAAGTGAGCAAAGAACCTTTCCAGTTTGTAACTGTTTATTAAATTTATCGACTAAAGGAGACCAATCCATAATCCGCAATCTCTTCCAATGAAGAGGAACTCCTAAGTATGTAATAGGGAGAGAGGCTAACTTACATCCTAATTGATTAGCTAAACGATTATATTAAGATTAGTATGCACGGAAATTGAAACAGACTTGCACGAATTTTAATGTACTTAGCACGGATCTTAATGCAATAGAATGGTCATTTCACCCATCTAACAAAAATAGGTCCGATGCCTACTCTGAATTGATCAAAATTATATGAGTTGTATCCAAAATTCGTTTAGACCTCAACAATTGTCTTTTAATTTAGGTCTAAACTAAAGACCACAAAAAAGTAACTGTAGAGTAGAACTAGAGTGCTCTTAAGTTTACCTAACTTCTTGTGAATTTGACTCTAAAATTTTAAAGTTTCGATTTAATTTAATATAGAGTCAAGTGGTCAAAGGAGTCCAACAAATGAATGCATTAAAATTAATTTATAAACCTTAAACTTTTGACCACTTGACTCTATATTTAATTAAATCGAAACTTTAAAATTTTCACATGTAGACGCATTACTCATTAGGTAGAAAGGTTTCAACGATTTAAATTCATCGTTTAAAATCGATTCGATATATTTTAGAGTCAAGTTCACAAGATATTAGGTGAACTTAGGAGCACCCTAGTTCTACTCGTAACTGTAACTGTCCATAATTAGGTGAGATTGGGATATATTGAGACCTATAATTGGGACGAACTTGAATCACCAAACTGTTCATCAGAGTTTGGTGAAGATTGGGATTGCCTTTGAATTTGCATGAAACTTCAAATTCACTTTCATTCTAATTTAATAATTTCTTAATTATTTATTTTGCATTCATATATGGTAAGATACAGTTTTAATTTCAAAATCAAATATTTGAAAAAGAGATTGAATGTGAATAATTTATATATTCCTATTTGTTTACTAACACTTGTCATTGTTAGTCTTTCAATATGATATGTGATATTATTTGTTGATGTTAATCATTGAAAATTTAAAATAAAAAATAGAAATATGAAGTATTTGTTAAATTAAAAATGATGTATTACAAGTTCATCTAATTATAGAGGAATTTCATCTATTTTTCTAAAAAAAAAAATCTATATATGGTGTTATATTTTAGTGTACCACAAAATAACCTCGTCATTTTGATATCATACTGATAAATCAAAATTGGAAATAGCTTACCGAAGTTTGAAGTTTGTAATTTCAGTTATTTATCGTTATTCTATAGATACATATTAAACTATTAATATTTACGAAAATGAATAAAAAATTCTTTTCTATTTATAAATATCTATACTTTTGTTAAATTAAAAAATAATCCGGAGAAGTAATTAAAAAATTATTCATTACGAATGTTATTCGAAAATATTATTACTATATAGTATATATAAGGTTCCCGTGTCAGTAATTGGCTACATGATCAGTCACTGAGTACCCGCCTTAAGGAAACAAGTTCACTTTTGCCACCATTTCAAGATAGAAAAGTGATGCCGTCAGGTTACTGCAGGATAAATATTTTAACAGAGTAGCTTCAGCTTAAGACAGCACAAGGACTATATAATCAAAACAACACCGGATAGGGTTAGTGCGGTGCATGAAGTATAAAGTATTCTGTTAATATCTTTATCCTCATTGTCGCAACAAAGACGAATAATTCTTTTCCATTTCAAAAGGAAAGAAATAAGCGAGAAAAAAAAAAGTGATTTCCTTTTTATCAAATCTGTAGTCGCCTTCCTTGACTCCTCTTTCTCTCTGTTTTTTTTTTGAAAGGGCTTGGCAGTGGCTGCCAAGGAGACTCCTCTTTCTCTCACTCTCACTCTCTTTCTCTCTCTCTATCGAGGTGGAAGGATGGGGGATTCATCGAAAATTGTGATAGATGAAGCTTTGAACTTACTAGGGTTTAAGTTCACCCTCATTTCCCCTAGCAAAGTCACTGGCCACCTCAAGGTCACAAAATATTGCTGTCAGGTAAATTTTTCCGATCTCTTATCCCAAAATTGATGTTAATTTGGGGGTTTTGAAGGTTAGGAAGGTTGGGATTTAATTATCATGTTGGGTCACTATAGGTTGTATTTATTTATTCAGGCATTTCATCAAACACTTTGTATGCACACGAAAATAATAAAAAAATAACAGTTGCCAGAATCAGGAATCAGTAACAATACTTGATTAATAGTGGGTATTTATATACAGCAATCATTGGACATCCATTGTACATTTTACATTTCAGTTCCTCCCCCAATTTAGTAATTTTATCCTTTATTCTTTATAAATTTTGAAGTGTTCATATGGTTGAGCGTCCCTTGTAAAATGCTAAGTGTGTTACTGATATTTAGTGGTTAGAACTTGACTTTGTTACCATGGAAACTTCATTTCAAATTACAGTTGCCATACATTATCATGTCACATTTCAGCCCCTCCCCATTTTAAATTTTCTGATTCCACCCCTGAGGATTACCAAGTTTTCATTATACTACAACATCTGTACCTTTTTAGCATTGTGGTAGATATTTGTGACTGGCTTCCTCTATGGTGAAATTTTGGTATACATAAATCAGAGTACCATTGGTTAACTTAAATTTAAATTTAAATTGACAGCCATTTAAGGCGCTAAATGGAGGGGTGTCGGCACTGATCGCAGAAGCAACTGCTAGTTTGGGAGCATATTGTGCTGCTGGTTATAAAAGAGTGGCAGGTGTTCAGCTTTCAATTAATCACATTAAACCAGCAATGCTTGGTGATGAGATTGAAGCCGAAGCGGCACCAATCCAACTCGGTCGATCCATCCAGGTAGGTCTACCTTATATCTAAGCATGAGTGAGGCTATGGTACTATGTATCCATAGCGCAGATTGGTCCATACTATGAATCAATGTTCAATAGTCGAATAGTCAATATGAACCGTTCAATATGATAAACATATGAAAATGTAGTTGTAAATCAAATTTTACATTTTTTTAATTTCTTTTTTAGATATTTAGAAAATCCCTTGATCTATAGAGTAGTGCTGTTATACATATCTAAAAAAAATAGTAAAAGAATTCTACAAAATTTAAATTTTAGTATTGCAAGTAAATTTTCATATGGAGATCATGTTGAATGGTTTAGATAAATTGTTTGACCTTAAAATCTAAGATATTGATCCATAATACTGACCAATTTGTGCTATGCATAGTACCATTGCCTCACTCTCGAGGCATATAATTTTTCATTGCTTTTAATTAGTATTGTATTACCAATTGAGTGAGGCTTGGTAATATGCATATTACAAATCGATTCGTGCTATGAATCCATATCTCTATTTTTAAATTCAAATAGTCTATCCAAACCGTTAATCAAAATTTTCATATCAAAATGTATACGTAGAACCAATTTTATAATTTTTATAATTTTTTTTTCTATTTTTTTAGATAGGTAAAAAATCACTGCTTTTGGATGGTTCAGAATTTTCAAATCAAGTGATTTTCTACATATCTAAAAAAATACTAAAATTTTTTAAAAATATAAATTTTGGTCGACAAGTACATTTTCTTCATGTGAAGTTCATGTTGAACGGTTCAAATCGACTATTTGAACTTTGAAAACGGAGATACGAGTCCATAAAACCATAGCCTCACTCTTACCAATTATAACCTTTCATTAAACAATGAAATAATGAACATCCACAATTCCACATGCTTATTACAAGTGAAATGTAGGTGTGGGAAGTGAAAATTTGGAGAATGGACTCGTTAACACCTAATAAGAAACAGTTGGTGTCGACATCGAGGGTTACTCTGCTTAGCAACCTGCCGACTCCACCTGAGATGAAATTTTATGCAGATGCTGTCAAGCTTTTTTCTAAGCTCTGAGCTCTGAGCTCTTTTTTTTTTCTTAGATTATGAACAAAAGATACAAATGGTTTTGCTAAAATAGAGAATGTTTCTGTTCAACAGAGAATAACAGAACAGAGATTTTGTTTTACTTTCTACCTTTTTATAACAGAGATGATATTTAACAGTCCATATTGAGAAAAAATGTTTTTTTTTTTGTTATCTTGTTTTGTTATTTTAAATAATAGACACATATTTAAAAATGTTATAAGATCTGTATATGCCATTGTTATTATTTAGCTGGGTTCATGATAATGACACTGGAAGGGCCAGGATTACTTAATACTTTGTAAGCGTTTTTTTTTAAAGTTAGTGGTTTTAAACCCCTACATAGTTATTTTTTAAGGATCCATATCAATCCTACACTAGAGTTCCAGACTCTCCCGGCCAACAAATCAGTACTGTTTTCGGGACGTGACAAATTAAATATACAATTACATAGGGCTGGTTTACAATTATATCTCACTCTTCAAATATTTTGTCTAAATAATGAATTCGTGTTTTAGTATTTTATAAAAAATTGACATCATTGTCCCTTAGTTCCACATGCATTCAGGAAACTAAAATATATGCTACAAAGATAGTAGTTAGAGAGATCAACGGAGTTAATTCACGCAGAGTGTCTATTTACAGTATTAGGGTCAGTATTTTGTACTAGTAGTGTGATCCAAAGAAGGGCAATCGATAATTTAAAACTAAACAATAATATTATGTAATCCATTAACAAAAATTTAAAACTAAACAAGTTGCCTAATGAATTCTCACGTATAATAGAAAACCAAAGGAAATGCATATTTAATTATTACATTTATCTCTACCTAAATAAGTGCGCATGCTATAAATTAAGGGTGGAAAAAAAAGCTCGTAGCTTATGGCTCGATCATGACTTGAATCTGGCTTGTTCGCTAATAACTCGTCTGTTACTGGATCGAGCTGTTAATGAGTCATCTCGCTACTAGCTCGGTTCATAATTAACGAGTTCAAATTGGGGTCTAGCTTGCTCTCCAGCTCGCGAGTTAGCTCGGCTATGTATGAATTTGTGTGCATTTTATACTGTTAAGCTCGGTCCAGCTCGATTCAGCTCGGTCCAAAATTTTTGTATAATTTATTTTCTTATTAAAACAAGGTCCATCCAGATCCAGTGAGTCAGCTCGTGAGCTAGCTCGGGCTGGCTCGTCACGATTTTGAGCTAAGGTTTTATCTCAGAAGCTCTAGGTCCAGCTCGCTCGGCTGTAGATCGGTCTAGAATTAACGAGCTGAGCCAAGACCTAGCTAGCTCGGAACGAGTCAGCTCGTTGACACCCCTAGTTGTAATGCTTGCATGATATTATATTAGTAAATTATTTTAGCGTAAATTGTAATTTTAAGATAACTTTTGAATTTTTTTTTATCAATTTATTCTTAGTTTTTATATATATATATTATCAATTTTAATATAATTATTCTAACGATTCTGACTCTAATTTCATCCTCAATGACTAATTATGATTCCAATTTTGATTTTGAGCGTGTGGGGAGGGGGGTGGTGGGGGAATGGGGGTAGAGCTATAGGAAGAGAGAAATTAAGAGATAGTACTTAGGCTGCTGGAGTTGGGGCTTCGTGTCATAAAATAGCAAAATAAATTGGTGGATTTAATTCTGAATTTCAAATTTTGACATACACATTTACATGGGTATATAAATTATCAATTACATATGTGTAGTTACATGTATTGAATGAGATTGTTAATTGCATGGACCGAAAATTTTACGCAATGCAATTTAGTTTGCGCGCCATTAAAAAAAGATATTACTAATTGCATGAGATTTACATTAGGGATGCAATCGTTGCTAATAATGCAAATTCTTATAGAATTCCATTAATTTGTAAATATGTCGGGCCACTTGACTCAACTCGAGATTTGAGAGGATATACATGAAAATCCAACTTTATGTATGATTTTATCTGTAATGGCAACTTTACTCAACTTTATGTTCGGTAAGTACAGGATCAAATTAGAGCCCACAACTTTAAAGCAATTTTAGGAAAACGATACTATTATATATGTTGAGAAAACAAAACTGTAATGGCAGAAAAGAAAGGAACTCTAATGCAAATTAATATAATATGATAATATCTCAAGTGTCTTACCTGTCGGGCACATACATAAAATTAACGGAACAATAAGTAAATTGGCAAAGAAAAATAAAGCTTAGAAAAAGATGAGCTAAGCATTGGATGGCCAATACCACCGTTGTCAGTAGGTGGTTGCCAGTTGCCACTCAAAAGCTGAAACCTGAATCATGTAATTTTTCTTTTGTAATTTCATCCAGCTTATTAGCCATTTCGGTCGTCATGTAGTTTTGCCAATCCCCCACTATTGCTTTTCTAAAAAAGAGATCATTTTGTGAACTACCCATTACATTTTTGTTGACAGCAAGGTTTTTGAGTTTATTAAAGCTACAAAACTCAACAATCTCTTCCACTAGACCATTTTTCATCTCCTTCTCAGTGAATGGGTGTCCGATGAAATCTGCTAGCCTTATCACACTGCCAATTGGGTCCTTCATCATATCGTCATATTTTAGGAACAAAAATTTCTCAGGATTGTGCAAGCTCTTCATATAATACTCAAGCACATGTTCCCATAGTGGACCATATGGCATTCGGCCCTCACAAAATAACTCGAAGGCTTCATTAAAAGGAAATGATTTTTTGAACCATTCAATTCTTTTAACCATGTGCCAATATGAGACTAAGACATCTTTTGGCTCTCTACAAATATAAACAACTCGACATTCTGATGTCTTGATGCTCTCTGGTAGTACTGAGTATGGCACATGAGTTCCAAGAACTCTAGGAGAAGGAAGGGTTTCGAGATATTGTTCATCTCGTGCAGCATAGTGATGTTCAGTGAATGGAACACAATCATGGGGATTGAGTTTAAGGAAGGGGTGACTTGAAAAAGTGTACTTATTTCGGTGAACTAAAGTGAAAGTGAGAGCTTTGAGCCAAGTGGTACCTGACTTGACGAAACTCGTCACGATTACATCGGTGGGGCGAGGCTTGAAAATCTCTTGCATTGCCAATACACCAGGAAGATGCTGTTCTGAGAACCAAAATCCTTGGTACTGTCGCCTTGTATATGGCGGCATTCTTTCTTCTTTTGGAAGTGTAGAAATTAATTCTTTATATTTGCTATCCACATCTTCAATTTCTGAAACAGCATTTATGTGTGGACGAGATCTTAGTTTTGAGTCTTCCACTGCCATTACTGATTGACTTCCCCTTCTTCTTGAGAGGATTTCAGGTGAAGATGACTATCCATGTATACATATATTTATATAATCTTCCATGAGATATGGGTGTTTATTATTTTATCAAATATAATAATGTTACTATTCTAAAACAGTGACAAGGGGTCCATGTTGGAACCGACGAAAACTATTGTCAGTCATTGCAGGATCATCTGTGTTAAATATAAAACTGAATAGCAGAAGCGTACTTTAATCCATAGTTGTCTTGTGTGAGAGAGCATTATCAATTCAGTTCTTCCAGAATAGCAAAGCCATTTAAAGAGTCTCATTTGTTATGTCTTCTCCAAAAGCTCTCACATATCTCTCTAATGGAATAAGAGAATATGAATTCCAAATTGGTCTTGTATTATGGAGACCAAATTATATACACAGCCCAATGAACCCTTAGTTGTCTAATGCGGTAATTATTCAATTCAACTCATCACAAAATTGAATATCACCTCTTAAGTTCTACACATTAAAGGTCCACCCCCTATATGACACATTAATGCTCAATATATTATATAATGCATATGACCACTTTTAATAGAGTATAAAATTGACAGTATACAATATAAAATTATTTTACATATTAGTCCAATGTTTAATTTATAATCCAACAATCTCCCACTTGGACTATAGGTGAAACCTTATAATTTTGTATTATTAATAACCGTAGTGAGCTCAAATTTCTGTCATTACCGAAATGTGTTCCGAAACAATTCTGTCCATTAATTATATCAATATATGATCAAAGCAGTTTTTCCCACATTTATTCGTAACTCAACCAACAATGGTCACATATATTGACATAATCGAACGACATGAATCATGTTGTGAATGTGTAGCCTGAAAATTTTACATAATGTGATCATATCGTGCCTATTTCCAACTGGTCCACCCTTAATTGAGATCAGCCTTAATAGAGTCGCATGTTCTTGAGGTGTTGAAGTTTCCTCTTTGATATATTCATCGATTATTGTGTCATGTACAAAATCAAAATCGAAATTCTAAATAATGCCAATAACACATGTAGAAATATTTACATATTCCTCATCGAAGATAAATCCTGAACCGTATTTTCCCTCTCAAACTCAACATCTTCAAAGAACTTTGTATTTTTCTTCCTAAAAAAAAATCGACTTGCATAGTTCGCAAGCGACTTCTTCAAAGAACTCGGCGTAGTAAAATGCATAGTTCGTGCTCTCAGGCTCGTCAACTGCAATTCCTTCACGCTAAATATGTGAAGTTCACTCAGCCATTAATGGTGTCTCGTCCATTAGGCTCCACTATTATACCTGGGCCGTATAAACAAGCCTTGCAACGTACAAACCTGTGAAGAATCAACAACCATTGGAGTCTAAATCAATGATCATTTGGCATAGATTGGAGGAGATTCGACAGAAATCAACACCTAGCAATCCGATTTGCATCAAGTATGGATCTCGTGGCCATGTGATACAACAATGTCAGAATGCACAACTGTGCTTTGTGTGTAATAAACTAGGACATATAGGGCGATATTGTAAAACAGTCACCTCTGCCCCCTCCATATTCCCCTTTACAGGAAGCGAAAGAGCGGGAACTCACTGCACTTGCTAAACATAACTCCGAGATTCTGAGTCAATTACACACCACATTTCGCTCAGTACAAAGGCAATCTACTGATACCATGATCTGGAGATCATGTTAAGAAGTTTGGATCGACTGTTCGGACTTTGAAATTGACATAATTGGCCACCAACACCAATATAATGTTTTAATGATTTTAATAAAAAAATGACATGATTGGCCACTATGAATAAAATAAACAAACCATTAGTAGGTAGGGTTCTTTTATTTGGAAAATCGTTATTGTATTTGGGTTAGGTGAAGTTAGTTTCTGAACAATATCAAGAAATTATCTATAACGCAAAAAATAATTATATGTATATTTTCTAGGGAGGAATCTCACCTACTTCAATGTTATCACAATGCCTTACTTACAGCTGACCTGTCGTCAATATAAATCATTATTATTTATAAAGAGTGAATTTTGCTGCACAAAACATAATAAAGTGTAAATTTTGCTGAACTTAGGTTATTCGTAATTGGTAAGTCTTTTGTAATATTCATTGATTTCTCTAAGTATTTTTAACTGCCTTTTTGTATAAATTATGAGGCATGCACAACTCTTAGGTCTCTTTGTCCCGATAATGTTTCCTTCTGTAATGAAATTGTTTACATCGTATAAATTGAGACATGGAGGTCTTGTGGTCAGTCGGGACCAAATATGGTGTGGGGTTAGGATAAATAACGGAGGGAAAGCTCCGCTTGTATAGTTCTGTGGGAGCTCCACCCTTTAAATTCATTTACATCTTGTAAAACTTGTAATTAACTTTTCTTATCAATATATATGTTGGCGGCCATAAAAAAAAAAAGAAATTGTTTACGTCGTTTCGTTTCGAATACATGTTTCGACTTGTTCATGCTGATGATGTTTTCGCGAGTGTTAGTGTTTTGAATGCTTTGAATATAATAAGTATCACATATATGCTTAAGGTGAAGTAGTTGGCTTCAGAGAACAATATCAATCAAATCCATATAACGCAAAAAATAAATTATACAACATTATATATATATTCTCACCTACTTCACTATCCGCATAATAATATATCTCTGGCGGCTGATCTGTTGCAGATATAATTATACAACATTATATATATATTTCATGGCCTCTGTACGACCCCATAATATTAATTTTTCAGTATTGGTCAAATTGTAGTTGTGTTTAGATGGGCTAGCTATAGAAGTAAAATTGATGCTATAAATGGCTCAGGCAATGTCTAATGCTGAAATAAATTTATATGTATGTAACACTATGTCAATATAGATAGGTTGAAAGGCAAAGTGATATAGGTGGTGAATATAACTCAATAGATAATATTGTCTTTTACCACAAGATCAAAGACAAGTTCTCTTGAATTTTTCATATTGACTTGATATTTAATTTGTAAAAGATGATTTTTTTTAATTAACTTGTAAGCAATAATACAAGTAATAATTCAATATTTTATGAATTATATATATAATTAGGATGTGTCATATTTTATCACTATATAATTGAGATTTTCTGACTTTGTAGGTTTGGTACGTTATTTATAATCATCATAGCAGAACCATATAAAAAATGGAAATTTTGGCCGGCTAATTTAGCACTTCTGTTATATGTTTTTGGCCACCAAAATCTACCTCATCGGTTTAAAACGACAAATTCAAATCATTCAAACCGATCTCTCTCATTAGAGTTCGTTTATATATAAAATGTTTACTTTTCAAATTTATTTAGTATCAAGTCAAACGGTAAGAAAATAATGCTCTCTCATTAATGTTATGCATTAAGATTAACTCAAAAATCACCATATTTATACCATTTGACTTGACACTAAACAAACTAAAAAATATATATTATATGTAAATGATGCTCTCATGAAGGAGATCGGTTTAAACGGTTTGGATTCGGCGCTTTGAAGCCAATCTGATAGGTTTTGGAGGCCAATGTATATAGACGCCATTTTAGTGAAAGCTTATTAGCTGGACTCATTAAATTATCTTAATTAATTTAGAAATTAAATGAAGCCAAGTACATACCATATTATTCAAACTAACACAAAATTAATTGAATCATTTTGAACATTCAAAATCATGAATTTGAACACAAAATTAAATATATATTGCAGGCCAGTTAAGATAATCTAGAAAAACAAAAAAAACAAAAAAAAAACATTGCACGAACAACATTATCTCAGTTGTCGTCGTTGCTTGCTTCTTGATAGGTGAAACCATATGTATGTAATTTCCCTTTAGTGATCTCGTCTAACTTGGTAGCCATCTCAACCGTCATGTGGTTTTGCCAATCCCCCACAACAGCTTTTCTGAAAAAGTAATCATTTTGTACATTATCTGTTGATCCTTCATGTTTATTGACATCGATATCTTTGAGTTTATTAAAGCTACAAAACTCGACGATCTCTTCCACTAGACCATTTGTTATCTCCTCTTCTGAGAAGGGGCATCCAATGAACTTTGCTAGCCTCATGACACCACCAATAGGATCCTTCATCATCTCCTCGTACTTCAGGAACAACATGTTTTCACGAGATTTCAAGTTCTCCATGTAATATTCGAGCACGTGATCCCAGACCGGACCATATGGCATTCGGCCCTCACAAAATAATTCAAAGGCTTGAGTAAAAATAATTGATCCCTTGAACCATTCAATTTTTGTGGCAAAGTACCAGAGAGAGACTAGAACATCTTTTGGCTCTCTACAGATATAAACAATTTGACAGTTCGATGTTTTGATGCTCTGAGGGAGTATTGAGTATGCCAAATGAGTTCCTAATACTCTAGGAAAAGGCAGGGTTTCAAGATACTGTTCATCTCCCCCAGCATAGTGATACTCAGTGATTGGAACACAATCATGTGGATTGAGTTTAAGCAAAGGGTGAGACGAAAACGAATATTTGTTTCGGTGCATTATTGTGAAAGTGAGGGATTTGAACCAAGTGGTACCGGACTTCATATAGCTTGCCACGCTTACATCGCTGGGGCGAGCCTTGAATGCCTCCTCCATCACCATAATGCCAGGAAGCGTCTTTTCTACTTGCCAAAAACCTTTGTAATTTCGCATTGCAAACGGCCATCGTTCTTCTCTTGGGAGTGTAAGAATTAGTTCTTGGTGTTTACTATCCACTTCTTCAATTTTTGGAAAGTCCTTAAAAAGTGGACGGGTTCTTAGTATTGAATCTTCTTCTTTTTCATCTTTGAGATCAGGATTGGAACTGGAAGTGAAGGTGGAATTAATATTAACTGAAAGATTGTCCATGAGGATAATGATAGGTGTCGTTTTAATTATGTATATATATAGCATCAATCCACTAATACAATTATATAAAATTCTATAATTAGTAATAGTAACCGACAGATTACACATGGAGTGTTAGTAGATTTAGCAAGTTGCACTTATACAGACAAATCTTTTGCAAAAAAATATAATAGAAAAAAAGTATAAGCATTATTATGCATTAGAAAAGATGCGAGTATTTATCTTTTGCAATGATTGGATTGGCCGTTGAAAATGTATATTGTTTTCCTTAATTATTTGCACAAGAACATTTCTGATTTTATTAATGCAAAATATTTTTTGTAAATTAGTTTTGTTTCAAATATATTAAAATAACAATATTTTTTTTTTATAAAAAGGCAGTGAACCCATTCCATTAGCATGAAATCAGAGTTAAGTTGTACAAAACTGTTTTGTTCATCGAGCTTACTAAATTGCCTCCAAAAGACAGTTATAGAGAATATAAAACCTAGGATTAAACCGCTAAACTCAAGGCTAAGATAAGTACTAAAACCATATACTGGATTATAACAAAAATAGTTTGTAAACTTCATGTTGCAACTGATGGAGACCCAACTTCGTATTCTAACAACAGCAGATCCTCTTCTGGACTGGCTGTCCGGAATTCAGTCACTTGGTGATCATCTGGATCCCACATGCGTAAGGGTATAGCATTGGTCTCTTCCGGTAGCCATTCCACAGCAGCACTCTTAATCCGTTTATTCATATTTCCTGCCCAATATTCAAAAACAAAAACTTAATTAGTTCATAAAGATGCATTGAGAATTTTGTTCTTCATAACATATATATGTGACTAGAACTATCAGTTCTATGAACAAACAATGATCACATTCCAGTAGCATATATTTATTCCGTAATTCACTGGAACTTCATTGTTAGCCTAGATAATACTTAAAAATAAATCTCTACTTAATATATATATACGACACTTAATACAATATAATCTTAACTCAAACATTTACTTGAGAAGAATCCAATTATATTGGGCCCCAAAACAGATCTAATAAGATTTTCTTTTTCAGTATTTTGTCTTGTTAACAACAAAGGCTGTCCAAAATAAGAATCGGCTCGTACATGAGAAGGTAAAAGCCCAAATATTCAAAACGGGCTTTAATTAATCTTTCTTTTTTTCTGTACAGAATTATGATACCTCTAACATAAAAAGCGTAAAAAATTTCAAACTTTAAAATTTGGACTGTCTATTTCATTCGGATTCAATCAGATAGCTCTTGTAAACTCATATATTTTATTTTCTAATATATATCTTTTTTGAGAATTTAATAATCAAATTTGTCTTTTTGTTTTTAATGTAATAAATTTTAAAAGTTTTAATAGTTCACTTTGAAATTGTAAAATTAAATTAGAGCCATCAGATGCGATACTATATTGTGTCACTTTATACTGCAAGGAAGAACCGAAATCCCAATGAAATATCTGAAGTTCATATCCACTAATTAAATTAGTAATCTGAAGTCCCAATCAAACATCTGTACCATATATATACCACTAAATTAGAAATCTGAAGTTCATATCCTCTAGGCACTTGTATAAATTCCAATCAATAAATAAGAAATTGTCAGTTCTACAGCTCAACAAATTGATGCATTATGAGTAAAGAAGTATATATCCGGTATTCATGTCTGAAATAATTGGAAAGGAGCAAATACAAATAGGCTTGTATTTGTTAATTAATCTGTTTATTATAATTATTTCAAATAAAAATGTTAGCCACCATATATATAGAGACAATGCAATGATGAAGAGAGGGCATGATATATCCATTGGATTGGTCTGCACTTAATTCGAAAAACTCATAAATTTACTCAATTTATTATTTTTAAATTTATGAAGTCCTATTTTATATTTTATTAAAGATGTTATGACAAATAATTCATTTTTCTACTTATGACAGATGCACAAAGATATTTAAGCAGGGGTGGATCCAGTGTACTCTAGGAGGGGCAGCCGTCCCCCATGGATTTTGAGTTTTAGTGGAGATTTATCGGTTCTAACTGGTTTTGTCTTCTCTGGAAATTTTTTTACCTCCTGAAAATTTTTTTACCCCCCGACAAAAATCCTGGATCCGCCACTATATTTAAGCATAGTATACATGTTACAAGAAAATGAACCATTTAATTTGCTTCATGGAAGAAGTCTTCGCACAGTGAAAGTCTATAAACTTAGAGAAGAAGGAATTGATCAACTAGTTTTTTCTTTAGCTCTACAATTTTCTAGGCACTCAATCCTATTGAGTCAATTGCTTTTGCCTTTTTTTTTTTTCTTTCTTTATAATGGTTATCTAACCAAGCCTACGTACGTAACAAATGAGCAGAGGTATACATCGGACCCGTATTCCTTTCTAAGGAAATTGTAGACAAGTCATTTTTATTTTGCACCATGTAGTTAAACAATTTTTTTAATATTGGTTCAGATACACTAAAGACCTTACAAAATTAAATAACATGACAAAACCTACTAGTATCTATTTTATTCATTATATATACATATAATTCCAAGAGTATTACTACAATGTTCTTAAGTTCACCAAGCTTCTTTGTAAATCTAACTTCAAAATCCTTCTAATAATATAAAGTCAACTGATTAAAAAACATTCAAAAATGAATGCATTAAAATTAAAATATAAACATTTTAATTTTGATCACTTGATTTTATACTAAATTAATTTAAAAGTTTAAAATTTTTGCATGTGGACTCGTAAGAAAGAAGGGTTTCAACAGTTCCAATTCTTCGTTTGAAACTAATCTAATAAATTTTAGAGTTGAGTTCCTTGAAAATCTTAATGAACTTAAGCACCCTAGTTCTACTCATAATTCCAATAATTACTAGCTGTCCCTCATGTAATTCTGACTTCTGAACAGTATCACATGAGATTCTTATACAATTTTTTTTTTTTTTTGAGTTCAAGAGATTCTTAAACTAGCTGTCCCTCGTGTGGTTCTGATTTCTAAACAGTATCACATGAGGTTCTTCTGTTAACATTTCAGCATAAACAAGCACCTGTCAGTTAAAAATAAGAAATAATTGCGCTATCCATTAGCATCATTATTAATTGACTGCAAAGAATGTAATAAAAAAATTCAATTAAATTGAAAAATAAATGTTCAAATGGAATCTCCAACCTTTTTTTTTTGGTGGACAGGTACTTGGTTCTCATCTGCAACGTTAGATATATATAAATTGCGTGTTAGAGATTTGCTATTGTCGCACTCCGGATAGCGAACACTTATCTTTTGAGTTAATGTATCACGGCCGTTTGATTTTAAACAGCACTAATTCAGCCATCTTATTTTACACATAAACTCTTTAATATTTGTGTGGATCTAATCAGCACAGATCTTAAAGAGGATATGAATTCCTAGATAGCAGTATACCTCAATGAATGGAAGAAGATGCTTGGTTCCTAAACTTTTTTGTTCTTAGTATTAAAAAATTTTAAAATTAGGAAGAACAGCTAACCAACTCTGAATTTTGAATCGTTTTTGTTCTTAGCATTAATCACCATACATGATACACCTACTAACTGCATATTTATGTTGTAATTTCTTATTTCCAATATTCCAAGAACAGCTAAGCAAACCTCAATCAGTTCAATAAAAATGATGAGTTAAGTAGTTAACTAAAAGATCATCACTTCCGAATTCCAATCCTCCTCGATCATAAACAAAAGCAAGGTGAACATGGCGGAAGAAGATCCGAAACAAAGGCCTCGTCGAACCTTTTATGAAATTCCGACCATTAAAGAAGGGGATAGTAAATATAAGGAACTAGTTCTTACACTTCCTGTCGAGCAAGGATGGGTGGCTTCCGCGATTCGACAGCATCAGGGTTTCTGGGTGTGGGAAAGGGTTCTTCCAGGAATTCTCACCATGCAAGAAGTTTTCAAGCATGATCCTAATGATATAATTGTGGCAAGTTTTCCTAAATCAGGCACTACTTGGCTCAAAGCTCTGACCTTTACTGTAGTGCACCGAAATAAGCTCTCTTTCGGTAGTCATCCTCTCCTTAAATCTAATCCCAATGATTGTGTTCCTCTACTAGATCATACCTATGCAGGATTAGCTGAACAACATCTTAAAACCCTTCCTTCTCCCCGAGTTCTCGGAACTCACATGCCATACTCGTTTCTACCGGAGATCATGAAGACATCAGACTGTCCAATAGTTTATATTTGTCGACAGCCAAAAGATGTATTGGTCTCTCTTTGGCACATGTTATCTAAATGGAACTCAATCCCTTTCGATCAAGCCTTCGAGTTGTTTTGTGAGGACCGAGCACCATATGGTCCTATTTCGGATCATGTGCTCAAATATTACACGATAAGCTTGAACAATACTAAGAAAGTTTTGTTCCTCAAGTACGAAGAGATAATGAATGACCCGATTGAAGCTGTGACCGGGCTTGCAGACTTCATCGGATGCCCGTTTACAGAGGAGGAGCTAAAACAAAATGTGGTGGAAAAGGTTGTTGAGTTTTGTAGTTTCAACAAACTCAAAGACCTTGATGTGAACAAGGACAATTTAATGAATGGTTTGTTATTTAGAAAAGCTGTTGTTGGGGATTGGAAAAATTACATAACTGCTGAGATGGCTACTAAGTTGGACAAAATCACCAAAGAGAGATTACAAGATTCTGGTTTTATCTATTGAGAGGCACTCTTTGATCGATGTTGGCTTGTGATATATTCCACTGTTATGAATTATGATACTTCAATATTTTTTTGGAAAATTTTAAATAAAAAGATGTATTTTAGTTTCCGTTGTGTAAGATGCTTCTTGTAATCCAAATATGTGGGGGTTAAGAAAGTTGATAAGTCTCTTCTAAGGTATGAAGGCCGAAAGAATATTCAGCTTATAAGACTTGCCGGATTTCTTTTTACAAATGTTAATCAACAATTAAGATTACTGCAATAGCAAATGTTTTACATAATTATAGTAAAAAAAATAGCAAGTACTTTTTTTGTGAAGTTTAATGAATTTAAATAGTGTTTTAAAATATGATCTTTGCAGCTGCATATGTGTTGGTTGTCCTCGGACGCATAAAATCCGACTATACAGATCTAATATGCAGATTTTACAGCAGATCCGCAATATCTATCCGGTCTCAGTATTAACCAAAACCAAATGCATAATGTTTATTTTATCAAGTAAAAAAAAATGCAAACATGAATCTGAACATCAACTTAACATCAGCTAGTTCTTAAGAGCGTGTACATTATAATGGCAAATTAATTGCAATTGTCGTCTCGCTGATGTAATTTCATGGTGTACAATGATTTGAGGCACCAACAAGATGGGATCATATAATTTTAATTGAAAGCCCAGTGAAGTTTGGAATTTGCAACCACCATACCCCATTTGCTCTCCCTGACTGTTAATTGGGCTGCTAATTGGGCCTAAAGTAAGTTGCTAAGTTTTCGTCTGACAGGCCTAGGCCCATATTTGAACCAACCCCAATTTGTTCCTTTTCAATAAACAAAATAAATTAAATACAAAGGCCTGTGTTCTTAGTGAACGGTGACCACACAAAAAAATGATGATCAAATTGTGCTCCTCATTTTAGATTTAGTTGATGTGTAATGATATTTTTGGTGATTGACACAAATATTTAGAACAACAAGGTTACAATTTGAAATATCAGTTGACCGAAATTGTTTTTCCAAAGATTTGAATATCAAATATGAAAGGGTCTTTGGACTTGCAAGAGTCCAACAAATAAAGGACTAAAAAGAAGACAAGCCAGCAGTTTTTCATATTATTATTGTTACATTTACTAAAAATAATTATATATGTGATGACTTATTTCAGTTGTGGGAATTTTAGTTACATCCAGCATTTGTTTGATACATAAATTTGAAATCATTAATTAGAACTAAGGTTTTAAATAGCGATTATAGCGGCGTAGCGGAGAGACAAAAAAAAAACCTATAGCAAATAGAGGAGCTACAGAGAAAGCTTTCCTACATAGCATTTTTTTTAAAATTATATTTTATATTTCTACTAATAATAAATATTATCTATGTAAAATCTCATAGAGTGATAAAAATACCAAAAATGATTAAGAAGTTCTAATATTCATATTGAAGCAATACAAAGTCCAAATTGTCATTCAAAATATCCCTAATTTTATAATTTATAAATTATCGATACATTTTCTATTCAAAATATTATACTATCATATATTAAGTATCATTTTACAACATATTCAAATCAACCATTCTAATTTAGATTAGTCAGACTGAGACACAAAGCCCGTTTAATTTCGGTTTGGAATTTAAAGCCTATTTAAATTGAAAAATAAAATAAAAAATAAGCCCATGTAGCATAGCGGACCGCTATTACCGCTATAGCGGTCGTAACTCGATTAGCATAGTTTTACTCCGTAGCTTAGCTTATGAGTTCCAAAACCGCTATAACAGTGCTATAGCTAGCTACTATTTAGAACATTGATTATAACTAGTGCATACTCAAAAGTTAAGAATATATATGTTGTTTGTTTTAATTAAAGCGAGTGCAAATGTGGTATTGATGGATGGCCAATAGTATTTCAAATGAACTCAACACTAGAATGGAGATTCATCTACAATTTTAATATTTCTTTAGTGAAAAATAATTTTAAAAATATTGCCATGAAATTTTACGTAAGCTAGAATTACCCTTTAATTAAGAGAAATTGAGCTCCAAAAATTCTAATAGAAACATTAATGTGTGTAACAAACGGATAAAGAAGCTAATAAAAGACAAGAATTTGAGTTTCAAATATAATACAAATATAAAATAGTACAATACATACGGACCAACTTCTTGTTAGAAGGTTACATCAAATTTGAGCAACCCAATAACTCAATAGGGACGTTTTATTGTTTTTTGCAAGACAAAATCTAACAAGAGCAACCATCAAAATATATATATGTTTTGTGGGTTTTTGAAATGGATATTTTGCTTAACCAATCTACAATCCCATGTGATTTTGGCAATGGATGTCGCCACATTTTTGAAAATTTGAAACACATCACAACATCTTTTTTTAGCTTGCGATAACATAAAGCAATCGTGTTCAATTAAAACATTAATTCAATGCGACAATAGAATGAGAATGGCTTCCATAAAGTCTTTGGTAAAGTTGCTATATTGGTCCATACTTTTTATATATTTAAAAAAAGTTAAAATGTTTTAATTTGTAAAAAAACTTTAATAACATAAAACTAACATTTAAATGCCAAAATAAAACAGTTAGATATGATCTAAATCATTCATTTTATGTTTATATAAAAGATTATGAAATTTAGACTTTATTTTGATTGTTATCAAGAGCTTCAAAAATAAACTAATGGACATATTTTTTTTAGCGTCGATTAACTTGTCGATTTATATATATATAATAAAACTTAAAAGTGATAATTTTTATGTCCATATAGAAAAAAATATATAGATAACATCTAACAGTTTTATTTTGACATATAAATTTTAAAAAAAAATTATTATTATAAAATTTAAAAGTTAAAACATAGCAGAATTACGAAAAATAGAGATATTAAAAACTTCCTCATATTTCAAATATTGTATGGGACAATTTTTTTTCCCCTTTTCAAGACATTACTCTTTCCTAATCAATACCATACAATTACTAAAGACAAAATTTTATTTTTTTAACAATAAATAGAACTTAATTAATGAAACTAACATTTTTTCATCATCACAAATGAATCATAAATTGTTGCCATCAAGCAACCACTGTAAAATGTTGTACCAAAGATACATACAAATGAAGTGGCACCTCTTAACAAAACACCCATATGTTTGTGTCCCTGACAAGGATAGTTCCTTGCATTTGTTTTTGTTTTGTTATGAGTTATGTATTTTAATTTAAGGTGCAGTCATTCCACATGGCTGTCCTCATCAGTTAGTTAGTTAGCAACACTGATTCTGCATGATTAGTAATAATTAATTATTTGTTACTTTAAAAAGATGATTGAGTGTTATGTTACTTAATCATGGTTCATATCATCATTTGCTCAAAGTATCAGTTATCAATCCCAGAGGCTGAATAAATAAATGTCATGTAATTTTATTTTATGATGGAATCTAAGAATAATATTTTTTTTCTAAATATTATAAAATTTAAAGTATAAAATGAACATTATCTATTTGTATGGCCTCCAAATTAATTTGAATCACTCAATATGGTTTTCATATTAAAGTATGTTTAGAAAAAAAATTATATTTTTTTGTATTTTTTTTTTTACTTTTTGTTACGTAGGTAAAACATTATTGTCTTTTTCATGATTCTGGACTAATAAAAAATAATGTTTTTGTACCTATCTAAAAAAATAGTAAAAAAAAAAAGAAAATTATATATTTTTTTGTTTTTGTTTTCAAGTATATTTTAAAATGGAGATCATGTTGAGCGGTTCAAATCGACTGTTTAGACATAAAAAACAAATCTAAGGATGTAAAAAATGATTGGAGCACAAAAATAATGGACCAATTTAACCATACTCTTTTATTTTAAAAAAATATATATTATTAGCCCCCTCATATAAAATTGCATAATACTTGTTTATCAGCTCCAATCTCAATTTTCTAGTTCTTCCTCTGAGAAAACCTGTTTATCATATTTAACACAAGATGAAATCGAAATTAATAAATTACTTTGGGTACTAACGAAGAATTTGAAACCTGCGCCACAAAAAGAGATATGAACCGTACAATAAAGTATCACCACATGTAGTTAGGGTTGCACAAAAAATTCGTAATTCAAATTCGAATTTGATTCGAAAAAATTCGTAAAAAATTTGATTTGAAATAGTTTGAAATTAATTCAAACCAAACTCAAACTGGACCTAGTTCGTTCGAAATAGGTTCGCCAACTATTCCAGTCTGAATCTCAAAGTAATGTGAACCATTGATTTCCGCTAATGACTTATGTTTGCTGATAACTTAAAAGTTAAAACATAAGGCCGTCCAGCCATAAGTCATAACTTGTAAGTCGTAATCCTCGCTCTCAGTTCTTAAACCCTAAACGACTTTCACTTCTCGCTCTCGGCGACTACGATCACTCTTCCTTGTCGTAAAAATGTTCATAAAAGATTAGTTCGAAATTGAGTTCGTAAAAAGTTTGATTCGAAATTAATTCAAACCAAACTCAAAATAGAGTAAGTTCGATTCGTTTGCAGCCCTACATGTAGTACTCGAATTTACCATTAATGCATCAAAGAACTAAAGAGACCGCTGAAATTTCATATTTCAATGGATCGTAAAATGCGCTAAATCTTATTTTAAATTTTTATTTTCCAAGATTATCTAACTTTCCATAAACCCCTCAACCCTAGAGTAGATATTGTAAACAATTTTTTTATTTTTAGAAATAAAAACTATAAAATTATCAGTAACAAAATTACTTTATAATTTACCACACCAACAATTACAACAATTACATGCTGTAAAAAAAAAGTCAATGGAACCAAATCTTTAGTTCGGTCCAAGTAATTTTCGAATTTTATGTGAGGAAGACACACTACAATTTGTGTAACCTACTAGAATCAAACCATTTAATTGCTCTCGGTAAATTCCTAATTATTGGTTTATTCTTAGATTATATCGAAATAAAGTAAACAATTATTTTATTTTAGATTAAAATTAAATTATCGGAAATAAGATTGATTGCTTTTATTTTTTCATTTGATAAATAGATAAGGTGCGTTTGGATGAATCAAGAATAGTGCAAGATTAGTAGCTATTATAATTTGAGAATAGTAGTTATTCCAATATTTTGTATGATTAGTAGAATAGTGAGCAATCACACAAAAGACAAATAAAGAATAGTAGCTATTCGCTAATCCAAACACACCCAAACGTAAATTAATAGCACGGAATAGTGCTAATTCAGAATAGTAGCTATTCTTCACCCACCCAAACGCACCTCATAGAACTGAACTATTAGTTCGATCTCATAGAGTTGGGTTAATTGAACCAAATTAATGGTTTGTTGATCCCATTGATTTTTAAATTTAACACACTAACAATCACGCGGTATGGGCAAATCAATGGAACCAAATCATTAGTTTTGTCCCAGTAACTTTATAATTTTCTGTGATAAAGACACGTTGCAACTTACAGAAACTATTAGAATCAAATCATTAAATCAGTCTCAGTAAAGAATTTACTGAGACAAAATTATTGGTTTGTTCTTAGATAATATCGACAAAAAATAAAGTAATTAATCTTGTATTCCGATAATTTGATTTTTTTTTTTAATTTCTAAAAATAAAAAAATGTATTGGAAATATTGTCCCTTTCAAGATGCCGTTGTAGTTACCTTTCAAAATCAAATCTCTGTTTGGACACGTGTCAAAAGATCTGTCACACAGCCTGTCTTTACTTTAGCTACTTTGAAAGGAGCATTTCCTGGTGCTCTAATAGAGACATATCTCCGCTCCACATTTCACTTTACAACCCTCAGATCAATCATTAACGGTCCAGATTGCTTGTTAGTCATGATTAATTTGCAATTTAGGAATAAAAAAAGTCCCTTCTGGAAGTGTTGACTGTTTATAGTAGCTATTTATTTTTGGTCGATAATCCATTTAAATCATTAATTTTGAACCTCTTCAATTAATAAAAGTAAAAGAGTGAGGATATTTTACGTTGCAATATTTGTGCGGATTGGTCCGTATATTGGATTGATATTTTTGTTTTTTAAATTTAAATAATTAATTTGAACGTTCAATATTATTATTATCAATTTTTATATTTTTTGGAATATCTTTTAATATCTTTTTAGGTAGGTAGAAAATCACTATTTTCGGATAGTTCAGAATTTTTGGATCAAGTGATTTTCTAATTGTGTAAAAAAAAGTAAAAAAATTTCCAAAAATTATAAAATTTGAACTCCAAATATATTTTCATATGATAATAATATTTAACAGTTATGATTAATAATTTCAACTTTAAAAACAGAGATATGAATCCAATTCACAGACCGATCTGCGCAGTCATGCAGTCATGCATATACCATAGCCTCACTCTAAGTAAAATATCATTATAAATATTTGTATCAGTGCATATTAAAGTAATTTGACATGCCGTAAATATTTGTATCAGTGCATATTAAAGTAATTTATAAATATCATTATAAATATATAGTGGATAATTGCAAGAAAGATAAAATCTGTACTTACTACTATATTTTTTTTCTAATTGAAACTTTGAATTGATAATGCAATTGGTTGACTTGCCGTAATTTGACATGTGTATTATAAAGAATCAAATTTAAATTTAATGATTACAATAATGTACTTCCTATAAAAAAAAGAAGACACATATTAAATTAATTTTAAAAAACCTTTAAGATATATAAAATAATTCAAAATTTCGATGCAATCTTTATCTAAAAATTAAATAGTGCGTTAACACAAAATAGTATAAATGGTCTGATAATGATCTTCTGTCCACTTCAGATGTTGACTCATGCTGACAACTAATGCATCTTTTTTCTAAAAGAGAAACATCGTTAATGCTCTAATTAAGCAATTAGCTGCAGTAACTTGTTTGTCGTCTTGTAATTAAACAAGTAATGTGAAAATATATTGTATAAATGTGGGCAAGAATTTTCTTGTAAGAGTATTATATATATACCCTTGATTCATCACAATATTGACAATGTAAAAAAAGTCGAAGTATGCAAAATTATTTTGTTGCAGATGTTATTTTTATTGGTAACTATATAATGAACAAATTAAATTTCTGAGAGCTGTTATTTTAGTGAATTTTGGTGTGCTTTCAGGGGCAGACCCAGTGCATACTGGGGTAGCCGCTTCATTGGATTTTAAATTTTAGTGGAGATCTATCGGTTCCGATTAGCTTTGTTTCTCTCTGAAATTTTTTTTTGCCCCTCTCTGAATGTTTAATTGGCAATTTGGGGTTAAATTTATAGTTTAAATTAAAATAAATTTCTTGAATTGTGATTGGTAATTATAATTATAAGTCAAAACATCAGAAATTACAGGTTAGAGCATTATAAAGTTTAAGTTAAAACATTATTTTTTATCAAATACCCAATTAGTTAATGGGTTTATATCCGGTTAGCTATTTAAACTCGATTTGATATTTTTTTTGCCTACCTGACAAAAATCTTGGATCTGCCCCTGGCTACTTCATAGTAATGAAATATTTTAAAAAAATCACATACGTTTTTCCTTCCAAAACCATAGCTTGAGGGCAATTGCAACACTGTTGATAACCACACTTAGAGGTGTTCATCGAATACAGTTTAATCAGTTTTAAACTGAATCAAGAGAATTTGGTTTATACAGTTCGGTTTTTTTAGTTAAATAGTTGATTTGGTTGGTTTTTTTAGTTAAATAGTTGATTTGGTTCATTTTTAAAAGCAGTTATAATAGTTTGGTCAGAATTAGAAATTTTGAAACCAAACATAAAAAAAAATTAAAAAAAGTACGAGAGAATTAATGTATATTGTTTGATTCGGTTTATAATATGTTAAACCAAATCAAACAAATTTTTGAAATTCATCTTTAAAAACTTTCAAAAAATTAACAAAATATAATATTTATTTTCACGATTAATATTATATTTCTGTTGGGTTCATATTTGATTCGGGTTTGATTTTTGGAAAACAAATAAAACTTTAATTTGCCCATTTTAATTTGATTTGAATCGAACCGAACCGAACCGAACCGATAAACACCCCAAACCACACTACACACAGTTCAATAAGAGAAAAAATTTAGTGCTTGGTTTAAGACAAGCACAGTTAAAATTATTGAACCGTTGGTGGTAATTAAAATGCTTCACCCACTGTTCCTTAATTAAAAGAAGAACAGCGGTAAGTGTTATCATGAATGGTTATTAATTAACTATACATAATTAACGGTACGTAGGTGACTAAAAAAAAATAGTTTGGATCTGGTTCTATAATGCATCTTGTCTATTTCTGAAATTTAATTTGTCTACTTTTGATTCAGACTAAATCTCAACCCAAACTAAATCACAAGTTCCAACCCACTAGTTCTAAGTTCGAACTCACAAGAGTTCGAACCCATCTAATTTTGGTTTGTCAAAAAAAAGACTCGCAGACTATATAGAAAGAGAGACAGGTGAAACTGAGGTGATTTTGGCTAACAAGAAAAGTAGCACGCAGAGGGAGGAGAAAAGGCGGTTTTGAATTTTTTCAAACTATTTGTATTATTCGAAAAGATCATATTTTATTTGTTGCAAGTTATTTTATTTGGTCCAAATTGATTCTACTTCACCTCTAACAAATTCTTGTTGATTTATTTGTTGCAAGTTTTGTACTAAATCGGTAAACACCACGTATTGATTAAATCATAATTGTTATTGACATTCAATTAACATAAATTTAGTTAATTTGCATGAAATGTACATGATAGAAATTATTATTATTATTATTATTATTATTATTATTATTATTATTATTATTATTATTATTATTATTATTATTATTATTATTATTATTATTATGTATTTCTGTATTGATTTTGATTATGATCAATAGGTTGGTTCATTCATATTTATTTTCCATTTGTGTTATTCTAAACTTAAAGTTCTTATTACTATTTTTTTTTATATAATTTAGGTTACTGATAGTTCATATCTGATATTTTTAATAACAATACAAGTGGTATATTAAGGAAATACATCTAGATTAGAGTTCGGATCTATTGTATTGTTATTAAAGTCCATAACTTTCTTCTCGTCTTCGGATTCATTGTCGCTTACGGGACTATTCCTCGGTGTGATCAGTCGGACAGCAAAACTTACACTAACGATAGATAGAGAAATTGTAGATAATATCATTTTTAAATTGTGGATAATCGCAAATTAAGTGCTAGTGCTATAGTCAAGTCAAAGGTGCTCAATCATTCCATAATTTTAAAGACTTTAATTATTTATATTAAAATTAATTAAATTTATTTTTTTAATTTTTATATGGTTTAGTCCCTTGCAAAATAATAAATTTGTATTTGTAACTTATTTAGTTGTTAAAATTTCAAAACTCTAACTGCTACACATTATACATTTTTCAGTCCCTCAATCTAAGACAATTATCTGATTGCTAACTTTTATATAAAACAATTATCTGATTGCAAACTTTAAATCTCCTACCATGTATGTACTGCCAATTTTGATTACAACGCAAATTTAAGGCATGTTTGGCGGACTATTGAAAATGGAAATGGATGCAAGAATTGAACTAAAATTTACTGTTTAAGTGAGAAAAAAAAAATTTCGCGGGAACAATGGAGCAACTGAACATGCCCTTATGGATCAATGAATTTATATATTACAAATTTAAAGGAAACAATAAGCATATGGGGCCTGCCATAGTTGGATTGTAGCCTCTTGTCTCAACATGTCATATTGTGCCGCTATCCATCTACAGACTGACAGACATCTGGGGCCCACTCGACTGTCACCTACCGACTTCAATGCCATTTTTTTGCAATCCAAAATTTGTAGCATTTTGTGCAGCGAGTCAGTGTGGGTGAGATATGAATTAGGCATTTTATATATATATATATTGTGGGTGAGATTCAGTAATAAGAAAATTATAAAATGGTAATTGACATTAACTTGATTAAATGGTATGAACTAATTATTAGTTTAATCTTTTAAAACTAAATGTGTACAGACAATAGTTAGGAGGTTGTACTCATATTATTCTTTTTATAAATTTGATCAAGATCATCCATGAATTAAAACTCGTATAATTAGGATGCGTTTGGATGAATCAAAAAATAGTAGCAAAGATAGAGCTATCCTCAATTTTAAGATAGTAGTTATTCCAACATTTTGTAGGAATAGTGGAATAGTAGGCTATCTCACAAAAGACAAACAAAGAATAATGACTATTCGCTAATCCAAACACACCCAAATGCCGGATAGTAGCTCGGAATAGTGCTAATATGGAATAGTAGCTATTCTTCACCCATCCAAACGCACCCTTAGAGAATAATGTCTAGTATAGTTGGTTAAAAGATTATTCAATATCATCCAGTATATATTAACTGAAATTGATTTGAAGAATTTAACTATTTATCATGCTATAATAAAATAATACAGTTGTTAGGTGTAAAATGGCACATACTAAGTTGCCATATAAAGTATAACAGCTATTGTGCCTCAGAGAACCAATGCTGCTCCTTAATTTGTAGTTAGTACTTAGTAGACGGCGTTTGCAAAACCAATGGAGACATTCCTTGTGTAAACCCGGTCTATTAACAAGATCTACACCGAAGTTGCTTGTCAAATGCAAAATCCAGCACCACTCTTGAGAAGAATCCACATCCTCTCTGTTACCTGAAAAGGGAATCTTTTACAATAATTACATCTGTACCGTTCTTTTTAACTCGGCACGAATCTCAAAGCACAATAATACTCCCCCTGAGCTAGCATGAATCACAAACCGGCTCAAATTTAATCTCAAGCCGTAAAATGAGGGAGATCCTCTATAATACCTGAATGATACGAATCCATGAAAAGAGTTTTATTAAGTAATATAATTATTAAAAGAGAAGTCTCATCATATTCCGACATCCATATTTCTATTTTTGCAAACTTGAAACTTTTGAGTTTTGACCTTTGATATACTATCGTAATTTTTATATATCAGCACTAAGTTAATAGACTATTTGTCTAGTTTTTCCATAATATATTATAGAAGCAATTATATTCAATATATAAACAAAATATATGTAGTACTTTAGATATATTATTGACGTCACTCTTTAATTATTAAGCTTTTATACATATATTTTATAATAAACATGAAGCCTATGAATTATTGTCTAGAAAATGAAAATGTATGTACAAATTTTTCAAAAAAGTGTGAACTGTGTTAAAAAAAAATTATACTGAATTCAATTTTTTCTAAATCATTTATATAGAGATCACCCAGGTGGCATGTTCTTATTGGTAGATGATCAGCATAAGATGATTTTGCTCATAAAAATCATATCCCAATAAATATTACTGGAATTGATATAAAGTATATGTTCCCAATTCAGCAACAAAGATAAATATAAACTTTGAATGTTGATTGGAACACCAGAATCTCACTTCATTAACAGTAATATTAATGATTTTTAACTTTTCATATTTAATAAATTAATCACAAAACGCCAAGCCCTAATTGATCAATCTTTCCATAAATTAAGACACCTACTACAACTCTATGCTCTTATCCGGCCAGTTCCAAAATCCAATGAAAACGGTTAATGTTACAAACACACAGCCATAAGAGACAAAGCTATCTCTATCTCTGTCTCATGCAAAACAAATCCAAGGACCCAAAAATGGCCATATAATTTGCTACCTATTGGTACATCAACAATTAATTAATTAGAAAATTATAATTTATCTACACTAAAAGGGAGGGGAGCATTGCCCATGAAAGATGCAGCAATTAAGGCAATGCTGTCCAGCTGACAGGCTGTGTATACTGTTCTACTTCCTGAACTCTAATTGCTTGCAACTGAAGCTGCAGCAAGTCAGTTGTGAATCGGAGGCTTTCTCTTGGCCGGCGAGTAGTCCATCCCGGCTATGTCTAACACGTCGTCAGGTTTCGTGCCGCCTTTCTTTGAACTTGCTTCTTCTTTCCTAATCTTCTTCTGCATTGCAATTAAATAATAATCAGATTAGATTAACAAACAATGGAGTTGTGTGTGTGTGTGTGCTATTAAAGTTTGGCATGTAACATATACAGTATATTATATAAGTAACATATACCTTGGTTGAGACAATGGGACTTTTCATGAGGAGCTTCCTATTATTTCCTGCTATCCAAAGAACATCCTCAAATCCCATTCTCTGATATTTAAAACAATACAAAGTACCATGTTAGCCATTATTTGAACAATTAATCCAATTATTTTTTCAGAAAAGAAAAACAAGTATATATTAATTATTTGAAGAATTAATAAGTTCACTCACATTGAATATGCTACCTCTTGCAACGTTATTCTTTTTCTCTAATGTAGAACCTGGAAAATTTTCAAAGATATATATATCTTTATGTTAGTTGACTTGGAAAGAAGAAATAACAAAATAAAACACCATTGAATTGAGACAAGTATGCTTACCATAAGTTTGGCTAGCGAGAAGATTAAATATGAAGATAAGAGAAATGATCATTGAAATGTGAGACCTCATTTGAGCTTATATGAACTTGCACTTTGAAGTAAAGTTTGATGGAGGTGGTGATATATATATATATAACTAGATTGTAATATACTTGAGTACTAGGTTGAGAAATATGTGGGGCTTTATCGTTTTATATATAAGGAGAAGACAAAGCACTAGATATATATATAGGTAGAGGATAGGTTGGAATAGAATAATACCTAAAGCTTCTAACTCAACCATTTATTTAATTATTTATTTGAATTGAACCTCTACGATGGCCCATTATCGTCAGATGTCAATGTCTCCAAGCATACCCATAACTACATATAATTTTTAATTAATTGATGGAATAATTAAACATAATGATCCTAAATATATGTGGTAATTTTTAATTCAATGTACGGTGAGGTACCAAGGGATGTTCTATCTTCAGGATTGATTAAGTTTCATTTTTTTCAACAAGAATAATAAATTTACACCACAAATGCAGAATGAAAATATATGTGCTTGCCATGGGCAATCCTATATATACAGATGTATGAAAGCCACAAAATTAAATGAAAATATATATGCTTTCTATTTACAAAGTTCAAACAATTCACTTGAACTACTCAACATATATGAGTTTCATATAAAAATATATTTAAAGAACAAATTTTACATTTTTAAAAATTTCTTACTATTTTTTTAGATATAATACAAAATCACCAATCTAAAGATTCCAAACCAATATTTGAAAGTTAGTTACTTTTTACCTATTTAAAAACGGAGTAAAGAAAATTCTAACAAATGTAAATTTTTGTCCCAAGTACATTTTCATATGAAAATCTTGATGAGCAGCTCGATCCAATATTTAAAGTTTAAAAACAGATCAAATATGCATGGATCCATAGCACATTCTATTATGCACTTAATAAATTAGTTTAACCTCACTTATTATACACTTTGCAAAGTACCGTAACCTCACTTAATATTTATATTCTCATATGTAAATTTCAAAACATGACCTAGTATAACGGATAAATACAATTCGTATCAGACTGTGACCCATGAATAGACCCTCATCTTATATATTAATTATTGTAAAACTTAATAGAAAAATAAATAATATAGAGAGAGAGAGAGGTTGACTAGGGTGAGTCATGGAGTAAAACACGTTTGTATTCCACGCTATATCTTCATTTCCAAAGTTCAAATAGCCGATTCAAATCTTCCAATATGTTCTCCATATTGAAATGTGCTTGGAGACAAAATTTTATATTTTTTGGAATTTTTTTACTATTTATTAAGCCACTTTTAAAATCTTAATTAACTGTGAACAGTAAAAAATTATGGACCATCAGATCAGCGATTTTCAAAGTGGCTTAATAAATAGTAAACAAATTTCAAAAAATATAAAATTTGGTCTTCAAGCACATTCAATATAGAGATCATGTTGAGCGGTTCAGATGGGTTGTTTGAATTTTCAAAATAAAAATATAGTGTCATGGAGTAAAAACTTATTTTACTTCATGAACACAATGCTAGCCCAGCTCTCTCTCGCTCTATATATATACACAGAGAGAGAGAGAGAGATTGGCTAACTTGTTTTGAAAAATAAAGATGGTGTTTTACTTTACGCTCATATTTTCATTTTCAAACCTCAAATAGTCAATTCAAACTTGATTTTCAAAAATTCTGAAAAAAAAGTAAAAAAATTTCAAAAAATATAAAATTTGGTCTTTGAGCACATATCAATATAAATATCATGTTGAGAAGTTCGGATCGACTATTTGAGCTTTGAAAATGATGATTTGAGCAGGAAGTAGAACACCATTTTTACTTCTCAAATCAAGTTAGCCCATCTCTCTCTCTCTCTATATATATATATATTTTTATGTATGTGTGTGTAGTTTTTAACTGTGTATGTGTTGTGGTCCCTTATTTATTAAGAGAACATGTGCATAGGCGGATCTAAGAAGATCCAATACGATCAATTGACTCTCATTTAATTTTCAAATTTTTATATTTATCTTTAATTTTCTATAATTTAGCGTGAAATGTCATGGTACGGTAAAATTGATCCCCATGTGTCAGCATAAAGTTTTTTTTATAATTAACTCTCATATTTCGAAATTTTTTATATGATTAATCACATATGTATTTGATCATCATTGTTTGAAAGTCTGACTTCCTCCTTTAAATATGTGAATAAAAAATTTGTTTCTTCTATCGAGTCTACTGTGCAATGATCTTCTTTACAAGTACCTGGTATACACGTTAGACATAATTAATTAATACAAATTAATTGCAAGTCAACTGTGGCACTGTTTTCAGTTCTACAAGTACATAGGTTACCCATAACATGATACAAATTTATTTCAATGTGCATATATGGTCCTAGCTAGTGCTCACCATAGGAAAAATTACATCAGTTAGTTTTGTAAAAAGGAAAAAAAAATACTGCTAATTAATTAATAAAAGAGAACGGTTCAAATTCCTCATGCTTTTCATATTTCATATTTAAAATCTTTGTTTTCAAAATTTAAATTTTCAATTCGGACTGCTCAATATAATATATATATTAAAATATGGTTGGAGGCCAAATTTTATATTTTTTTTAAATTGTTTATTGTTTTTTTAGATACTTACAATTGTTTTTGGATGGTCCATAAATAGTGATTTTGTACCTATTTTAAAAAAAAAAGTAAATAATTTAAAAAATATATATAAAAATTGGCTTCCAAGTATATTTTAATATGAATGCCATGTTGGGTTTGTTTGGATCGACAATTTGAATTTTGAAAACATAAATATAAAATATGAAACATGATGAAGCACGAAAGTCATGAGTCATTTAAACCCACCTCTTACTAAAATTATTATCAATTAATTAAGTCAGAAACAGAGACAACAATTAAACCTGTGTAATATTATACTAGAGTCTATTTAACAAAAATTTAAATAATTAGATACAAAGGCATCAAACAAAACAAATTCAGTTTGAAAACAAATTAAATGTGTAACATGTCTGCCTTACAAAAATTTGTACTATATCTACTACCAAGACAAAAAATGTACTATATCCCCAACAAAACAGTACAGTTCCCTTAAATAATGTGGCATTTTATAACTACATACCAGCCTAATTAAGGGGCTTTTAGTACTAATTGTACTTTGACCTACTTTTTGCTGGAAAAAATATTTAACTTTTACATAAATTGATATAAATTTTCTTTTTATCTTTCATATAAATTTTGGATAAGGTTTGGTCCAAATGGCTTTGGACCCAACAATCGTCCAAAGTCTCTAAAAATCATACGATTAAAGTTCGAACAGTCGATCCAAACCGCTCAACATGATTTTCATATAAAAATGTGCTTGTGGACCAAATTTTATATTTTTTGAACATTTTTTACTATTTTTTAGATACATTCAAAATCATTGTTTTTAGACCGTTCAGAAATAGTGATGTTGTACGTATCTAAAAAATAGTAAACAATTTTTAAAAAATATAAAATTTGGTCTCTAAGTATATTTTAATATGGAAATCATGTTGAGTAGTTCGGATCGACTATTCATAGTTTAATCATACGATTTTTAGATGCTTTGGACGGTGTCCGGTCCAAAGCCATTTGGACAAAATCTTATTCCATAAATTTTTGGGGTGATGTTATAGGTCTTGTAGAGGCCTAAAATTATAATTCTATACAGAGAAAACTACATATAACAGAGCTTTTTTTTTATTTAACAGGGTAAATGCCTACTATCATTCTTTATTTAACATATGTATATGAATAATAAGAGAGCAAATTATTTTTTAATTATATCCGCATGAAACAAATATTAAATTTTACCCAATGCTATAATTTGTGAGCAAACAATGAAAAATTGGAGATAATTATAATCTATGGATTCCAAATTATTGGGAGGTTTTGTGTGGCATGGGGCCATGGGGGTTTGAGCTCTTGGAACTTGTCTAGATAGCATGGATGCATGTAATTGGGGATTTGAAATTGAAAATTGGAGAAATTGGGAGACAAAAAGACTTGGTCAGGTGAGAATTTCCAAATGAGGATCTTTGACCAAGGAGTCAAGTACATTCTTGTGCTTTGCTTAACTGCGTGCATGCTAATGAAATCTGTCACTAAGTACAGATTTAGCTATAATTTATAGGAAAAATTGGTTATTTGTGACTGCAAAATATTCAAATCTGAAAAATGCCACTCTAAATTTAGTTAATTCTTAAATTTGTCAAAAATACACAATTTTTATACTTTTTTTTTATTAAAAATTAACTAAAAAATACAATTTTGAGATACGTATAATGAGAGATTTGAAGGGTATATAGGGTATAATAAGGGATTTGAAAGTTATATAGGAAAATACAGAAATACGTATCTCAAAATTGTATTTTTAAGAAGTTAGCAAATTATCTCAAATATAATTTTTTCGGATTTGAAGGTCTTTGGTGTTTCAATCACGTTTTACATTTTTATTTTTGCTTTTAAAATTCAAACAGTCAATCCGAACTGCCTGCTCAGCATGATCTCCAAAGAAATATTTTGCTAACTTCTTAAATAGATATAAAAAAAAAAATCATTAATTTTGTACTCATCTAGAAAAATAGTAAAAAAATTCAAAAATATATAAGAACTATCTCTTTAAACTTTAAAAACGAAGATAAAGATGTGAGACTCAATATAGACATAAAAGACAACATTTGAACCATGCTAATAAAATTATATTTCATCTTAAATTTTACTCAATTATATTAAATATTTTGGCTCCCTAAACTAGATTAAAATTAGAGTTGGGATAAATGAACTCATGCGTGCATTCTTAAAAAATCTAAGCAAATAGACCTAGATAATTAATTAGGATAGTACGAAGTTGGGACATCCTTTGAGTTTAGGCAGTCTTTTCACCACTATTATTTTGTTATTATTTAGGTGAAGACTTGATCAACTTGTCACATATCTCGACATGCATGCATCATGATATCAACATCATAGGTGCGGTGCGCCATGCATGATAATTCACCACCTTCACCCCCCCTTAATTAGTTGATTAGTTGATGGCGACATTGTTTCACTGTACCACTTGGCTCAAGGTCTGACCGACACAACTTTTCAACATTGCTCTCAATCAATTTGAACTCATTCTAATAATTCTTTCAATTATATGAACTTTATTGCAACGCCATTTGATATCATCTAATTAATATTTTTACAGTGCATTTACTATAATCAGCATATATACCTTAATTAATTTAATTATGTTTGTTTTCAGATCCAGTCGACACGTGTCAAATTAAGAGATGTGCTAAACATGTTTAGGGTATGTTCGGCTTTCCTCATAGAATGGGAATGGGCATAGGAGCATGTCCAATTTGAACTGCGATTTACTGTTTACATGGGAAAAAAAATTCAATAGTAAATCGCACGAACAGGCTCTATGCATGTCGTCGAATTAATATTTTTGAGGAACAGGATGTTACCGATGAGTATCAGATTAAATTTGGCTTGATGAATGTACGAATTTTGACACGGATCGAACAGTACAGATCCAACATCATACCGAATTTGATCCGATGCTCATTATCCCCTTGGCTTCCCATATTTTTTTTTATAATGTATTTACTATTAAGCTTACCCTTTATTTAAGTTTGTATTTGTGTTTGGTCGACACGTGTCGGATTACGAGATGTGCTAAGCATGTTTATACATGTCTTTGACACGTTCATTTTTTGCTACCCAAAACTAGTTAATTATGAAAATGATGTGTTATTGGTTATGAGAGCAACCAACAAGTACATGACTTGTATACATGCGCATGCATGGATGCAACATTTGAATAACCATACTTCCATATATCCATCCTTTTTGGTTGTCCCTACTGGTCCCTGATTCCTTTTTATTGTCATATTTCCGTGTATTGTCCTTGGAAAGATTTTGAAAACGAGTATTTGTATTTATTTGATAATTAAAAAATATAGTTCTTTCATTTAGAATTTATAAAATGAATACTTTATATTTTTGCACTACATTTACTAATCAGCATAACTTTAATTAAATTTATTTTCGGTTTATTTTCGGATCCGGTCAAGTGTCGACACATGTTCACTACTTTTAATTAAGGACTTAATATGCCATTTGATTCCTCAAACTAATATTTTCGAGAGTATGATGTCACCGATGAGTATCGAATTAAATTTAATTTGATATCCATACTAAAATATAAGATCCACGTTGCAATTCATGCGAACCACTAAAAATATAAAGTTTCAAGCTAAATGCACAAATTTTGACACATACTGAAACGATACAGATCTAATATCGGATCAAATTTGATCTGGTGCTCATTGGACTCGGCCCCGTTGCTTCCCATATTTTTGTTGTGCATTTACTATTTAGATTACCCTTAATTAAGTTTGTACATGTGTTGGATTAAGATATGAACTAAACATGTTTACGCATGTCTTCGACATGTTTACTACTTGAATTGCTACCTAAAATTAATTAATTATGAAATTGATGTGTTGATTATGAGAGCGATTAAATTAAGTACTAGACTTGTACATATACATGCGCATGCATGGACGCAACATTTGAATAACCATAATCCTTTTTTCCTTGAAGGCCATATTACTTTGTTTAATTTCATGTCCCTACTGGTCCCTGATTCCCCTTTATTAATTATCATATTTTCTTGTATATTCCCTGGGAAAGATTTTGAAATCAAATATTTGTATTTGTTACCTCACAAAAAGAAAAATTTAATGTATTACCCAAATATAAACGTATGGGCTTTGCCTAAAATCTTAATTGTAGCCTGTTTTATACAGGCTTCAATCAAGAATAGCTTATGGACTTGGCTTAATTTATTTTTAGTTATGGGCTTTGCAAATGGAATTTCTTCATCCAAAAGTAGCTTAATTTTTTGAGAAATTTAGATATATACCCATCATAACTTCATCAATAAGATATTTACCCATCAAAACTTTAAATTTAGTTATTTCCCCATCTAAACTTGCATAATTTATTAATATCCCCATTACTTGCTTTAAGCAACTAAACATACTAATTAATACTGATAATAAAAATAAATGACATTTTTGTCCCTGTGTGCCCCTTCCCCTTCCCATCTCTTCTTCCTTCATCTCTCAGCTATCTATTTCTGATCTGACAGCTTGAACAACTCACACTCCAGAAAGTCGATCTTCATTCTTGCGAGGCAGTTAAACATGGTTGGTCGAGGAGGTGTCAACGAAAACAAGTGGGACCAAGTGGTTCCCAATAAGTGCAGGCTCCACCCGACTATTCTACGAGTGAATGTCAGCCTCGACTGGGTGGAAGCCAGTGAGCCTTTGCATTTTGACATTGATGTTCATAGAACCTATGACGTGAGGCCCAGCATGTCTTGCGCTAACTGGATTAGGTACTAAATATTTCTTGAAGTAATGTTGCATTTATGTACTGGTATATTAGGTACCGGTTTAAGTATCTGGCATTGTACTGGAAACATGAAGATGCATGTTCATACGGTGCACGGTTGGAGAAGCTTACCATTGACCTCAGGGGCTGCGATCTTGACTTGCCACATCTGTTATTTATTCAAGACATTTATTTATTTATTCATTAATTTAGTTATTCTGTTGAAGAAAATGTGTATTACAATTTCTAGTCACTATTCTAGGTATGCACATTTGCTGGTTACTATTCTGGGTGCTTAAGCGGCAAAGACTTATGTAATTAATTTAAGAAAAGAAGCACTGTACCTGGTAAATCGAGTATGTACCATTAGATTTTTCAATGAAACAAGAAGTTAAAAAAATTAGTATTTACATTAACTCAGATTCAATCAAGAAAACTCAAATTAAAAGACGTACAGATGATATGCTACACTGGAGCACCAATTTTACAAGGAGCGCACACACAAAGGTAAAACTGACAATTTATTTGTTTTATTAAGATTAATTTGTGTTTTTAGTTGCTTAAAGCAAGTAATGGGGATATTAATAAATTATACAAGTTAAGATGGGGAAATAACTAAATTTAAAGTTTTGATGGGTAAATATCTAATTGATGAAGTTATGATGGGTATATATCTAAATTTCTCTAATTTTTTTAACAGATGCACAAACATAGAAGGATATTTTTCATAAAAAAGCAAGAAGGTGCAGGCTTGCAACTTAATTATCCATTCATCTGTTAATAGATGGAACTACAGATACCTCTGTGGGAGGGGGGGAGTGTTTGAAACTAAAAAACAAAAAAAAATATTGCTTAATTAATCATCCTTATTACATTTATTTTAGCAGGAAAAAATATATAATGTTTCACTTTGATGGGACATAATTTGCAAATACAATCCTATTACTTTTTATTTTTATGAATATACAGTAATAACAAAAAACAAAACACTTGCAAATGCATTTGGCGACATAATTAATACATTACAACCACAAGCAAATGCATCATATATTACTGAAAGCAATAACAAAAATATTCACCACACATATATATGGGACAAATTTGGGTCCGATAGGTTCTATAATCGTCCGATCTGCTTTAAAATATGTGCGCACAGATATTGAAGCAAATAAATACGGATATTAAAGCAGCGCGCACAAATCTTAAAGTAGATCAGACGGTTATGGAACCCATCGAACTCAATTTGAGTCCGATGGGCATCGGACCCAAGCTGCTCTCCATATATATCGAACGTCTCTTTCATCCCAAACTTTACTTGCGTGGTAGTGGTGGAAGCGGCGGCAACAAGAGTAGGGGGTGGCGGGCGCAGTTGGGGCAGCTGGGGCAGTGAGGCAAGCACCAAAAAGGAGGAGGTGGTGGTGGCAGTGGAGGATGCTTCATGTTGGAAATATCAAATATATATACGTAAGACACAATTAAATTTCTCTCTTTTGTTGAATTGTTGTAACTACATTAGATTTATATAAGAATTGGTGCCATTGAAGTGTGTAAATATTCAAAAATTTATAAGATTCTACCTTACTTTTTCTTTTTCTTTTTTCCAATTTTGTTGCTTTCTTCTTTGTTAATTAAAGTACAGAAGATATTCAAAAATGTATAACAAAAGTACAAAATGGTAAATAGCACAACATATTCCGAAAAAAAATATTTTTTTTCTTTTATTGTTACGTTTTTGTTCTCTAGAGATACGTTTGGATGCACTCTAAAATAGCTAGAATAGCTACTATTTAGAATAGTAAATAAAAATAGTGATTTTCAAAACAGCGTGAAAATTATGCTTATTAAGAGAAAAGATAGGCAAGTGGAGTCTCAAATGAATTATCACGACGTAAAGATAAAAGAAGTGGTGTCAATTTTTGTTATTCGGGACGTGTTGATGGTAATAAATATTTTTTTCTCAATTCACACATTTTAATGGTAGCTATTCCAATATTTTCATGGAATAGAGAATAGTAGCTATTCTCACTATTCTGAATAGCAAAAATGTTGTTTCGATGCATATTGCTATTTCGAATAGCTCCTATTCTCAAATATTCTGGAAACATGACTTGTAATTAATTATTTTTCTTTCAGAGTTGGCTATTTAATTTCATCATGACATATTTGTAATGATTTTTTTGCCTCGAATAAAGTTCTAGAATACTACGTCTATAAGAACATATATATATAGCTGGATAAAAAAAGGTTGATATCTTTTAACTTAAGTAAAATTTAATCAGAAAGTGATTTAAAAAATATCACCACGAAATTTTTCACATCAATCTCAAATTTCGTCCTTATATAGAATTCATTTCCGAGATTTTTTTTTTTAGTTGCCATCTTATTATTTTAAAATTCTGACCTTATCATGGATTTTTAGGAAATTTAATTCTTACCATCCACACATATTAGTTATGTCCTTTTTGAAAATTTTTAATAGTATAATATTTGACCATGCCTCTCCTTTTGTTTTAAAATATTATTATTAATAAGAAAATGGGTTCTACGAAACCCAAGAGTTTTGCTCATATCAGATCTTTGTGGTTTATAAGAATTGAATTTTTCAAAAAATTGATGATAAATTTAGAATTTTAAAATAATAGATGGTAACTAAAAAAATTTCGAAATTCATTTTAGATTAAACTTTGATGGAAATAAAGAATATTTTGAGCGCAATAATCACCAAAATAAGAAATATGCTGGGGCCCATCTCAGAGGCCCAAACAATACGAAACCAAGCCCAAAATTAATTTCTATCTTGGTTTACTATTTTTAACTGGCTTAAATAAAAGTTTACCTCACATCTTTTACAAAATTAATTTACTTACCAATTAAGTTCTTTATTAGTCAATATTACTAAGCACTGAAAGAAAGGGAGAGGGGGCGATCCGAGGGACATGGAACTAAATATTTCAATATGCGTCAAGATTTGTGCAGTCATTTTGATTCAAAGGACAAATTTTATTATAAATTATCCGCACAAATTTAATGCATCATTTTGAATCGTATTCAGTCCGATTTCCATTAGAACACTCCTGGTTCACAACAAAGAAACTCATCAAATAATTAAGATATGTAGCTTATTCATTCATATATAGAAACATTACAAACGTACGTACATACACAAATAAGATAAGATCATGCCTGGCTCTCAATATTACAAACTAGCATACAAATATATTAATTTAACAAACACATATTATATCATGGGTGTGGGTGGCCATGTGGTCCCTGATGAGGCGGAGGTGGGCCGGGAGGTGGAACATTAGGCGGAGGTGGGCCGGGATGCGAAACATGAGGCGGTGGCGGTGCATGTGGACCTGGTGGTGGTGGATGCGGGCCTGCTGGAGGTGGATGCGGACCCGGGCCATGTGGAGGTGGATGCGGGCCTGGGCCAGGAGGCGGTGGAGGTGCGTGTGGGCCTGGCGGTGGCGGCGAATGCGGATTTGGACGGTGCATCTCTTCCTTCTCTTTATGGTTTTAATAATGTCACTTGTGTGTTGTAAATTGTAACTTGGGCATGATATATAGCAAGTTTGATTGGTATATATAATTATAAAAGGTGAAATATAGGTTGTAAGTTGTAACTGTTGGTCAAAGCTGAAAACTACCATTCAAAAGGGACTTGGGAAAATTTTGATATTTACTTAGGATGGAAGTCTATGAATGACATCAACCTTTCAATTCCAAAAATCAAATCTTCTCTCTGTGGTAATTTGGATGGATCTTAAAGTTTCTAGACTTGGCTAGAGTCTCAATAGAATTCAAGGATCCATTATATCTTGCAGTGTGTCTGTGTGTGTAATTAACTTTGTGCGCCATTGGTTCATGTAATATATGTGCAAACCAGACATAAGCAAACAATTGTAACTTTGGATAAAGAATTTATGAAAGTAATATGCTACATCAGGAATCCAATATTATAATTGAACTCATGTTCTTTTGTTATTAATTGTATAATGACATTTAATTTTTTTTTAGTAAATTCTTTTTTTTCTTCTTAAATTTTAGCTAATATTGAATTTCCAACCTATGATATTTCACAAAAAGAAACATTAATTAGTTAACCAATTGTGTTTGTCGAGAGCTTTTTAATAACATTTCAAATTGTACGAAAATGTAAAATTAAATAAAAATAAAAATAAAAACATGCATGTCGGAAGGTGTGCCATAATATGTATTTTAAAATTCATACATATTTTTATGTTTAATTGCTTAAGTTAGTGACATATTAATTTCCTTTTAGCAAGTGGGGAGCTAGCTGAAAGCCGAAGCCTTTATTTTTATAAATTATCAGTTATCTGTAAAAATACAGTAACATCTTATACTAAAAACATATATTATCTTAGTCAATTACGTAGTTTTCTAATGTCATTTCAAATTGTCCGGATATGTTAAAATTACGTACATATTTGAGGTGAAGTGGCATGTTCTAGAAGTTGAAATTAGTCTTTTCATCACTTGACCTGATATATATGATTATGAAAGGAATGTGTACACTACCAAGTTTTCAGAAAAAAAAAAAAAAATGTGTAGTTGACAATTAACAGCGACATGTGGAGTGATCAGCTGTTATTATCTCTCCAGCCCTATAGAGTCATATAGATCAATATCTATGACATAACTTTGCGGTTATATATAATCATTTTACGTAACAAAAATTTGAATTCGAAATTTGAATAAGAGGTTTTAGATATTTAAATTTAAAAAATGAATTTTTATTAAGATGGATACAAAATTCAATGGTCTGAAAATAGCAGTTTTGTAAAATATTTAATTATTTTTAAAAAAAATGTAAATTCGATTTTTAAGTACATTTTAATATAGAGATCATGTTGAACGGTTTGGATCGACTGCTTGAATTTTGAAAAATCATGTTGTATGGTGTTGTAAAAATGACTGTTTAGGTCGTTTAATCATTGGCAGCGACTTAACCATCACGAATTTTCCGATTATTTCCAATTATGGCTAATTATTTCTGATTTTTTTATGATTAATCAATTGGCGGTACCATGTCTGTCCAACAAATGTATACCATTATTTATAACACTGATTGTAAATATTATAGAATATTGTAGGTGGATCCCTCCTCTCGTCTGTAAAATTTGGATAAATTTTAATTTAATTTTTTATAGATAAAAAATTAATTTAATCTTATCCGTTTAAAACTTAAAATTATATAATGAAAGACTAATGATATTCAATCGATTTAAATTTAATAAGCTATTGAAAAATAAGATTTTGTAATCAAAAGAAAGTGATGGAACTTAATCACTTATAGAGGGACAAATAAATTATTTGTTTTCTTTATTTGATTTATTTATCTGTACAGGGTAATAGACGTCACGGGAAACTGAAAAAAAAAAAATTATATCTATATCCGGACAGTTGTACCTATTAGTTCATAGTGAGAAATTATATAGGATATGAGAGCTTACATAGAAGAGAATTGATCTCTGGTTAGAAAGAAAATGTGGAAAAAGAGGAGAGAGAAGAGAGAGTGTTTAAAGAGGAGACAAATAGGGCGACTCTCATCTGGGAAAAATAATATCAACTCCGAGTCTGTCATTTTTTGCTCTTCAAATTCAAATGGCTCAGGAATCGAAATGGGATTCAAAATGGAAATAAATGAGACAAAAAAGACCATTTGAACACTTATTAAGCATATTTTTCCAATGGACTAGAATTCTTACTAATTCTCAGTCTGCCAAACAAGCACTTATTTTTTCACGAATAATGATACTGTTATAAGATAAGCTCCTTAGAGTCTTTTTTTGTTAAATTATAAACTTAATTTAAGTGTGAAAAGAAGTAATGAGATGTCAAAAATTATTACTGCAAAGTTCAAATTGAATTCAAACTCTTAACCAACTTGGAGAACAAAAAATGCTAAGTTGAATGGTAAAAAATTGTGGCTAGTATTAACTCATGTAATCTAGAACTTTATTTTTATGTTTTAATATATAGATGGATATGTTATGTTGTATGAGTGTAAGAGAGAAATTATATTTTGAACAGAGAATTTTATAAATTTGTTTTGAACTTCTCTCTTCCTCTCCACCAAAAAATTGAGATTTATTCTAACATCTTTATTTTTATCATTTTCTATCAATTTCTTTCTCCTAGCAGCTGCATTCTTTATTTTTTTACTTCCATAGAAGAAACCGAATCATTGGTTCGTTTTTTTTAGACTTTTCTAAAGTAAAAAGAATTAATACTTTGATAATATATACTTTGGCCACAAAAAAATTAAAATTATTTATCAAAGAAACAAAATGATTCAGTTCTTTTTATGGAATCGAAAAATCAAACACTCTTCCTGGTTCCTGATAATATTTTCACTAAATTTCTAAAATTAAAAATTATGTACATATGATATATGCGAGGTTTTCTGATATCATTTCAAAATTTTCGGATATGTACAAATTATCCATACATATTTCATGTGAAGTGGCACGTTCTAGAAGTTTCTTCTAAATTAAATTTTCCAGATATGTACAAATTATTCATCACTTGACTTATGCATATGACTAAGAAAGGAATGTTTAGATGACAACAGATATGTGTATTGAACTATTATTTTCTCTCTAGCACAATTGAGTCGTATATAGATCATTCTAAGATATAACTTTTCCGAAATTTTTATTAATAAGAATATAAATAAAAAATAACTGTTTTGAGGAAGATTTTGTGTAGAATTTGAAAAGTGGAAAGATCGTGATTGTTTAGAATGTCTTCTGGACGTGATTATTTACAACGGCCTGATTAGCGAAATTTAATTAGCGCTAATTAACATTATCAGAAGAAAAAAAATCTTACCGTTATGGACGATAACGGACAGCTACAGTTTTTTTTTTTTTTTTTTATGATGACATTAATTAGCGTTAATCATATTTCGCTAATCATGCCGTTGTAAACAATCACGTCCAGAAAACGTTCTAAACAATCACAGTTTTCTCACTTTTCAAATTCTACATAAAACCTTCTCCAAAACCGATATTTTTTTATTTATATTTTTATTAATAAAAATTTCGGTATAACTTTTAGTTGTATGAGAATGATGAGAATCAGTTTTTGATATATATTGTGACAAAAAGATATTTTCATATGGGTCACAATTGTATTTAAAAATCTAACAGACAGATATTTGTGCCATATGGGTCGCAATTAATACAGCTACTGATCGACAACAGAATTTAATCTGGGACAAAAAAAAAGATCAGATGTTAATTTTTTTTATCCGAAACAACATTGCATGTGGCAATTTGTAACTCTACAACCAGAGTTTGGAGCTGTACTGGTACCAGTTAACATGGGTATGCTTTGTTTATTTATTTTTAATTAAACAGATTAAAAATTAAGCTAAACCTCAGTAAACATAATCATTGCATGAATACTCAATTAAGCAATTATATACTGATATTAAACTAGTAGATAAAAATTGATAGACTATATATACATTAATGAATTACTATTAAAAAAAACAATAAATCATCAAATAAAAAATAATGAAATTAATCAATGCAAAGAAAGACATAACACAATAAATACTTAATACTGATTCTCTTCTTCAAAATTCAAATTATAACTCTTTAAATCATAGCTGAAATCAGGCTTATTATTAGGATTAATCACACTGATTCTCTTCTTCATACTTGCACTATTCACAAGAGATCTCCATTTGCTACTAGCAGGAATGCATCTCACATTATTTCCAACCTTCTCTTTCTCTTCATCTTCTAGAACTTGGTACTGCAGCGCGGGTCTCGAGAAAGCGCAACCGAAACACGTCATGCGGTGAGTCGCCGGCGAAGGTAAATCATCTTGCATCATGAAGTTTGTTTCGAGCGGCGGCAACGCCACATGAAGTGTCGCCATGGCACCGGAGAAAAACAAATTAATTATAAAAGAGAATGGTTTTGTAGATGCTTTTATTTTTAGTTACTATTAAGGATATATGCTTTGGAGAGTTATATTGTAGAGGAAAGAAAGAGAAAGAGAGAGCAAATGAAACGCGTATAGACAGCTAGGTGGTGAACTTGATTTGATCTCTGCATGCAGCGTGGGGGACACGTTTGTTAACTGTTAATTAGTCAAATTAATTAATCGTCTAATTAAAATTTTAGATATTGGGGCTGTTATAGATATTCCATCTTTAACAAAAAAGATAGATTATGACTGTGTATCATCAGTTCCTCACCTGTCAATTTCTATATATTTATATAGAGTGATGCTATCATGCTTTGATAATTAAAGTGAGTTTTTTTAATTTTCGCTCATATCTTTATTTTAAAAAGTTCAATTTAAAATTCCAAACATGTTCTTCATAGTTAAATGTGTTTGGAGACCAAATTTTATATTTTTTTTATAATTTTTTAAAATCAGTGTTTTTCATTAAAGTAGGTATTGCTAAACTAAGGTTAGGTCTATATTTTTAACTAAATATTCAACAATTAACATTTTTTTTAAATATTATAAATATCAGTAGTCGTTTGTTATATGTGGTACTAATTAATATTTTTTAATATAATGTAAATATCTAGTTAAATTATGTAAACAACTGGTAGCATATCTTCTTTTTTGGTCTGGTGCCCAATGATTTACAAACTTGGGGACAGAACTAGGTGCTTCAAAACATTTCCCATAAAATATTTTATTCTTCACAATTATCTATTTTCTTTAATTCAGAACTATACTGTCAACAGATGGACTAATTATACAAATTAAACAATTTTTCTTGAATAAAAGCTTCATTTGGGGGGGGGTCAAAAACACATTCTTTGTCACAAATTTGCTCATATGTTAATTAGTAAAATAAATCATCTAATAAAAATATTGGATTTAAGGGCTGCTATAGATATTACATCTTAATTGAGCAAAAAAAAAATGGATACTGAGTAGTAATTCCTCAATTCTCACTTTGTAGATTTATATTTTAAACTATATATTTATCATTTAGAATAATAAATGGTGATTTTCTAGTGCTAAAAACATTTTTAAAAAAACGGATTTTTTTTATGTTAGTAAATGTGGACAATAAAAATTATTTTGTGAATAAATTTAGGTTGGTGTTTATACTATTAAACCAGTTGTTTAACTATTACAAATTTACAGCATATATTCATACTTTTAAACAAATTTGTATATCAGAATTTTTTTATATGTGGTTCTAGTTAATATCATTTGTATATAGTCTATATCTAGTCAAATTATCTATTTTCTTTAATTCTAAACTATACTGTCAACAGATGGACATAATAATGATGCAATCACAATTGCTCTACAAAAATAAAATAAGAATGAACCAATTAGACAAATTAGCTTTTAAAAAAATAAAAAGTTCATGCATATATGACAGCTAGAATAAATTGGGGAAATAAACAAAGACAAATTCTTGGTCACCAATTATTACATTTTTGGACTTTTATGCACTGTTTTATAATAATAAGCTGGAAAATCCGCATATGATTTTGGTTTTTGTTAAAGGGTTGCATATATCTACATTTTTTAACTCTATTCAAAATCGAGTATTTTATTATAAAATATACAATTTTCTTATGATTTCTTACCGCATATGATTTCTTAACTCTATACATAATAATAAGCTTTAAGCTGGAAAATCCGCATATGATTTCTTACCCGTGTTCTCTAAGTCACAATTTTAATATTTGGTTCTCTAAATGAGGAGATCGGAGTGGGTCTGATGGGCATCGGATCTACTTTTAGGTCCAATTAGTTCTAACATCATACGATTATCATTAAGATTTATGTACACGAAAATTGAAGCAGACTTACACAGATTTTAATATAGTTTGCACAAATATTGATGCAGAACGAATGGTCATTACACCCATCAAAACAAAGTAGGTCCGATGGGCTTCGGACCTACTCTGAATTACTAAATGAGATATGAAAATGGTAGGTTATGATATTGGAGGAAAAATGTTATTTTCTTTTAAATGTTTTCATCATTTATTTTTTCCTTCGATGTGTCTAAATTTTCAAAACATCAATATTTAAAGTCTGAAATTAATTCAATTATCAAAATTAAATTTTTGTGCACAGAAGAATGACATTTCAGTATTTCTCCATTTTAATATTATTTGATTGATATCATCAAAAAGTAGATATTATTATATCTGTTTATGTATTCATATTCAAAAGGTTAAAACGGTTATGATTTATATTATTATATAGTCTTATCCAGAGGGCTTCTTGAGAGGTAAATATATATCTATAATAGTTTTGGTGACATGCTTGAAAAATTGTATATATAACAGGTTTCAAACCGGGATTTTTTTTCCTAATAAAGTTGGTTTGCGGTTTTGAATAAAAACCGGTTAATTAATTTAGTTGGTTCAACTGCAAAGGTGGTCTTTCAAATGAATCAAACCAAATCAGTGTTATTAGAACTGGATCGGACCGGCCGGTTGAACCGGATTAAGCCGGAACCGAAGTCCTTCCCGGTTTGGTTTGATAATTAGGAGACCGCTTGTGTCATTGAACCACTAAAAACCGGTTTAATGAGCCGGTTTTTTATAATAATAAAAAACGAGCAACTCGGTTTAAGAAACTCAGTTTTATACTGGTTCACTTTTGTACAACTTTTTCTTTGCATTAATTATGAGAGAGAAGTAAAAGATTGTTATTGACTAGCTTCTTACATCCGTACACCATGTGATGTAAAGTCGGTAAAATACATGTTATGCTAGAATTTATTTTATTCTATAAAATTTACAAATAAGTCCTCAAAATATTAGACATTCTAAGAGAATAAATTTTGTATATATGATAAATCGTCTTTACCTTCGTAGGCTGCTTAAATCAAACTATATTTATTTTTTGTATATTTAAGTCTCTTCAAAGTTACAATGATCACTATTTTATTTTTATTCTAATTTTTATTAAAAATATAATTTATTATTTCTACAAATTATCAAACAAAATAGAAGCTTTATCCACTTTAAAAACATTCAATCATTTTTAATAAAATCAGTATTATTATTTTATTTAAATGTTAAATTTTTAAATATATTTATAAATACTTTCTTATTATTTAATATGTATGTATGAGTTTTTACAAATATTATAAAAAAAAGATATTATTATTTTATAATAATTCTCATATATCATATGTGTAGGTATTTAAATAAATGGCAATTGAACCGGTCGACCCACCGGTCCGACCAATAAACTAGTGACCCGGAACTTTATCGGGTTGATGTCCGGTCCGATTCTGATAACATTGAACTAAATAGTTGACCGGATCCAGTTCTTTTTCAGTATAAACCGACCGGTCCTGTTCGTTTCTAATAACTTGGGACCATGCCCAAGTTCCAATTTATTTTTTCTCTTATCTCCAGCGAAAACCAAGGCGCAACAGAAAGGTCCCTAACTTTACAATAATTTTACAATTGGTCCCTGGTAGTCTGGTATATACCAGTTCATCAAAATTGTATTGGTATTGACCGATACCAGTGAGATAATTAAATGCTTATAAATTATCAGTCGCACTGTATTTCAGAATTGGTACAAAGAACATTAGAAAATCTAAGATTTGCCATATCCTTAGGGAAAAGATTAGAATTGCTTATCAATCACCTCCTCTTCTTTTCCAATGTTGCTTCGACAGTGGAGAGAGATAGCGATGAAACTGGTATTGAATGCAGGAGAGAGAAAGGGCCAATCTATGAGAGAGGGAGGAAGAATAAAATCTAGAAGAGGAAGAGAGAGATGTAATAAAGGTATTCAGTCATGTAGACCCCACTGCTCAGTCCACCAATAGCTTTTCTTATCAGAGATATTTTTTGGTTGCTGCCAAGTACCAGTAGAGTTTTTCATTTCTCCAAGTTGCCAGAATCATGCATATATGGTACTAACTATTTGAGGAAAAAAGGGTTTATATGCATATCCTTCTCCCCTTAATTTATAAAAAGTATTTGATTAACTACTGTGGTATTGGATTCTGGTACCCTAATAACAGTTATTTTTCTTTTACATACATATATACACAAGTATAATTTGGACCTTCATATATAAGTAATTGGCACATCTCAAAAAGCACCACCAGAAATATGATTCAACTGAAAAATATACAAACCAACTCCTTTTTTGTGTGAACACTGAATTTAACTGAATTTACATTATCATGAAATCACCAATCATCATCAGCTCCTTTTTTTCGTTCCAATTGTTAATGATATCCCCCCAGCAAATTATGGCAATAACAACCTGTTGCATCAATAGGAAATAACCAAGCGTGAAAAATAATCTCTAATAAATTGAGCATCTAACAGGAACGGAACCAGAAAATTAAAATTGGAGGGTTGAAACATAAGTGTATAATGTGTGACATTTGGAATTTGAACCCATGTCTTAGGGGTGCAAACGGATCGGATAATATCGGACCATATCCGGATCTGTATATTAAAATTTGATACGGATATCCGATATCCGAATATCCGTGCGGATACGGATACAGATATGGTTTTGAATTTTAATTATCCGTATCCGAATAGTAGATATATACCATATAGCTTAATATATATTATGTAAATATTTATGTATATATTTACAGATATCCAATATCCAATCCGTATCCTCACATATCCGTTTAATATCCTATCCATATCTGTATCCGAAAAATAAAAGTGGATACGGATATGGTTTTACCACTATCCGATCTGTTTGCATCCCTACCATGTCTCCATGGCTGAAACATGTATTCTAACCACTAGATTACAGCCACACATTTTACAGTTTATGAGGCAGGCTGAACCACATAAACACTTTTCAAAATTATAAGAGTGAGGCTATGGTACTGCGCATAGCGTGGATTGGTCTGTACTATGGATTAATATCTCCTTTTTCAAGGTTCAAATAGTCGATCTGAACTGTTCAATATGATCTCCATATCAAAATGTAGTTGCAAACTAAATTTTACATATTTTTTTAGAAATTGTTTATAATTTTTAAAAATAGGTAGAAAACCAGTAATTTTGAATGGTCTAGAATGTTTAGGTTAAGTGACTTTCCATCTATCTAAAAAATTGTAAAAAAATATAAAATTTGATCTACAAGTACATTTCCATATGGACATCATATTGAATGATTTAGATCAACTGTTTGGTCTTTAAAAAAATGAATATTTTGGTCCATTACGGATCAATTCGCGCTATGCATAGTACCATAGCCTAACTCAATAAATATAAAATATAAATGACAAAATTGCAAATTTGTGTTTATGGGGTAGCACTGCCCTTAAAGTGAGCACCTTCATTATCAAAGATCCTAAAATTAAGATTGATTTGCATAGGAAGAACTTATAAATCCTTTACATACCACTATTATCGTGCAGCCGATGTATCCTGGTTTCTTTCTGTAATCCACTCTTGAGTAACATATTATAGCTCCAATGCACCATGGAATGCCACCCAAAAAGAAACCAAGTATGAACCTATTCTCAATCCAAAATGGCAAAAGATAAAAACAAAGTTTAGATAAGTCATGTGTATTTTAATTTTTCAAGATAGCAAACAAATTAAATTCTGCTGGGACCAGCAAATATTCGCACATGTATCTTCTACTATACCAACAAATTGATCCTAAAATCCTTAAAGATATATACATGTTTTGCATATAAATTTCAGGCTTCCATCACAGAGAGGTAAGAAGGAAATTGCTTAAACCTACAAGCTTACTGGCATACTTGTAATAAGAAAAAAGGTTTTATGTTTTTCTCTTCTTTATAAAAAATGGACCTCCTTTGGGTATTGTTTGTTAATTCATTAAAAGAAATAAAAAATACAAACTTGCAGGCCAAATAGTTCAAATATAATTTAAGGTAACTCATTAGCAAAACAAAAAATTAATTACTCCTTAATTACATTTGTAAGTACAATTACTTACAAAAGCCAGCCATTATCAACCCCACAGCATGAAAGGTGTCTCTCTCTCCTTTCTCTGCCTTCAACAGTAACATTATAACCTAGCAATTTTACATGATAAAGAAGATTAAACAAACCTACGTACAAAGCATGCAAACTTCATTTTCTGCAGTTTCTTCCTTTCTTTTCTAATTTTAGGAGACACACTGCGTGCTTTATTGAATTGGTAGATTTCATTTTACAGTACGTAGAAAGCAAACAAATCAACAATAAGGTTAAGATGAAATACCTTAAATGAAACAATCACGCCAGATTTCTATTTATCAATATATCCTAGAAACTGTTTCTATTGCTAGTAGCAGGCTTACTCAACACAAAACAATACTTTGTTCATTTACCAATTACCTAAATTCCCAAGGGCTTACCAATAAATATCCCATGCTGTCAAAATTAAGGATTTAAGTTTCCAAGAGAACACATAAAAAAGGGAAAAAAAAATATAATAAATCCAATCTAAAGAAATGAAGTGAATCAAGAGTAAAAACTCGAACAAACCTGGAGCAGGCCGTGGTGAGGCGGTGAGCCCCGGTGGCGGCTGGTGTTGTGGTGGATCCGCCACATGTCCTTTTTCCTTGGTCTTTTCTCTCTCAGTGTTCATCCTCTCTGTCTCGCTTTTGAAAATTTTATCCATGATAAATTTAAAAAAAATTCAAAAATTAAAAAGGATATGGCAAAATTTTAAAAATGGAAAGACATCCACCCGGTATGGCGTGCAGCCTAGACACCATACCATCAAGGCACTATTCGAGTTCAAACTCATTAACTTATTGGGTACATAATTGAAACTAAATCCCTATAATTATATTTGTTATAAAATCTATTATAATCATAAAAGAGGAGGGATCAAGTTACACTTTTTTTTTTGACACATTTTGACACCTATCATTTTCAAAGTCCAAATAGTAGATCCAAACCGTTCAACATGATTAATATACTAAAATGTGTTTGCAGATCAAATTTTACATTTTTTTGAATTTTTTTTACTATTTATTAAGATAGTTACAAAATTGCTGTTTTTCAATGGTCCGAAAACAATGATTTTGTAACCATCTTAATAAATAGTAAAAAAAAATTCAAAAAAATGTAAAATTTGATCTCCAAGCACATTTTATTATATCAATCATGTTGAACAGTTTGGATCGACTATTTGGATTTTGAAATCGCAAAATTAAACTATAAAAAAAACAATGTCATGATGTGTCAAAAAAAAGGGTGTAATTGGATCCCTCCTCATCATAAAATCGATTAACATAGCATTGAAATGTTTTTCCTAAGCTTAAAAATTTGTTTTGCACAATTCAAAGTGAGACTATTCTTAGGCAATTAGCAAATTAAAATAAAAACTTAGATAAAAAAATTTAACCGAAATATAAGTATTGGATGATAAAAGACAAAAATTTCGACCGACCCATTTCCTTAGAATTGTAATAATAGGTTCCACCATCAGATTTGAAAAAAAAATCAAAATATGCAGAATCAACCAAACTCAGAAGAAATAGGTTCAAGAATTGGACTAACTCGGAACGGAGTAGGCACTACATCAGACCAGAGGTAGATACATTGAACAATTAGTATTGGGACAAAATAAAAAATTTAAATTCAAAAGTAGACACTTGCCTATCCCAATCGCTACATGGATCTACCAATACATACCAGATGGAGTTTTCTACTGGAAAAAAAAAGGGTTGTTGACACCATACCGGATGGAGGTCCGAATATAAATCAAAAATAAATAAAAAATGTTAAAATTTTGAAATTCATTTAGTACAAAGTCAAGCAGTCAAAAAATATTGTAAAATGAATGCATTAAAATAACTTTGTATTTAAAAACAATGGTTTTCAAAAAAATCTAAAAAATTAATAAAAAAAATTTCAAAAAAATGTAAAAGTTGGTCTCCAACACATTTTAATATGAAAATACTTAAAAGATTCGAATGAACTGCTGAACTCTGAAAATAAAAATGAACGGAAAGTAAAGTTACTTCTGAAAGCAGCGTACTTAGCCCAAATCTATATGCGTACGTATACAAAATAAATTATGGAAATTAAAGATTAAAGTGCTTATGATAATTAATGAAAGCCCGATTCTATATGCATACAAAATAAATTATTGAAATTAAAGATTAAAGTGTTTATGATAATTAATGAATAAATGAAAAGCAAAAGCATACTGGTATTCAGGCGGAGGACGGTCTCTCTTCATCCATAACTCGTTAAGTTTCTGTTTAGCAATTGCATCTTTTCTCACTTCCTCTATTTCATCTCTCTCATCTTTTGTAGGTCTCAATCCGACACAGTGAGAGTGATGGAAAATGAGGTAATAGAGTGTTTAAAAGTATAAATAAGTAGAATTAGATTATGAGAATAAATGAGTTTAGCTTTATTTTTAAAGTCATTTGACTTGTTGTAAATATGTTTTTTTTACCAATAAAATTATTAATTAGCTTTTAAAGTCACTCACCTTCAAGAACAGATTTATGTTTGGCCTCCTTATCTTCTATTTCTTTATGCACCTTGGTCAAAAGATTAGACTTTTCTCCATTCAGTTTTTTAAGTGCATCCCTAGCTGCATTTAGTTTCGCAATGCACTTATACTTAGACGATCCATAGCTGACCTTCTCATTGTCAACAAGAACTTCAATAATAGTTATTTTTCCATTTCGCGAGGAGTCGAACTTGAGAACTTTGCCATTTTTCTCGCAAAATTGGGTGAGAACTGTCACTTCGTGCTCGAAAAATTTGTCGGGTGTGATTAGTGGCTCCAAAAGTCTCTTAACAACCTACAGAGATTTCTCCATGCATTAGAATGATTGTTTTGAGTAACAATTATACAAAGCAAAAATTAATATATTGAGAGAGATTGGCTAAGGTCATAGTGGTATGACTAAAATTTTGGTGATATCAATTTATTTTTGCAATTTTTAAAGTCCAAACAGTTGATTAAAACTTTTCAACATGATTACTATATTCAAATGTGATTGAAGGCCAAATTATACATTTTATACAAAAAAAAAAAACTATTTATAGAAATGGTTACAAAATTATGTTTTTCAATGGTTCAGAAATGCCTTAAAACAGTAATTTTGTACCCATCTTAATAAATAATAATAATAATAATTCAAAAAATATAAAATTTGGTCTCCAAAAATTTCCAGAAAACTAACTAGACTCAAGACAACCATACAATAAAAAAATCCACACCTGAATTTGTAGTTATATAAAGGGAAAGATGAGTTCAACACCAAATTCTAGAGAATGTAATCTCTAAGGACCGAAATTTTTAAAAATACCATATTAAAAAAAATGAACCAAAATGCTACTTTTTTTGGGAAATTAAAAAAGTTGTCACGTCCACCAATTAAAACTGCGTACAACAAAGGGCGAGTCTGCCGTTCAAAATGGCGTACATTAATTAGAATGTGTTCGTCATTTTGAACGGCAGACATGTTATTTTTTTTAATTGGCGGATGTGGGAACTTTTTAATTGGCGGACTCGTCCTTTGTTGTACGCAGTTTTAATTGGAGACGTGATATTTTTTTTTTTAATTTTTCAGTAAAAATGACCTTTTGGTTCATTTTATTCTTAAAAAATTCGGCTCTAAAGATGAGCAACATATATATATATATATATATATATATATATAATATCCGGTACTATTATTTTTTATCCATTCTAGTATTCAACTGAAACAAACTATTAGAGGGGAATTAATTAAGAGATAAGGACCTTCCACGTTATATCAAGGTTATTACAATCCTGATAAATAGCAGCAGCTATGGCCTCCACAACATCTGCCAGAACCTTTGGTGCTTTTATGGTACTTCCACCGTAGATCTTATCCTCTGGCTCTTGCTTCACAGCCTCTGTAAATTTTTTCACCTATATATATATATATATATATATATATATATATATATATATATATATATATATATATATATATTCAGGCATTCTAAAATAATAAGAGCTTTAAAATCTAATACAAAATCAGGTGATCAAGTGGGTAACCCAACTCCATGCTTAATTTGCTGATTCTTTACATTCAGTTAAAACTTTAGTAATCTTCATGTAATTAACGTTTCTTCTTTAATAGAAATGTTATTCTTATCTTAATCTTATCCGTTAAGATTAACAAATAACAAACGAATAATGAATAATTATCGAATCAATTGATAACTTATATAATTTAATTCAAAAATATAATCGACAAATAAGTATATTAAACACACATCATGTATGTAGTAATTAATATCATAAAATATAAAAATTCTAATTATTGTTCTCATTACTTTAACAAACATATAAATTAATAATTAAATAAAATGAAATAAAATATTGTAAATCCATTTAATAACTAATTAAAATTATATATATATAATGTTCGATAAATAATTTTTTTCATAAATTACTAAGTAAAAAATATATATATTAAAAATGTTGTATAAATCAATCTTATCATAATATAAAAATTATATATTTATACATATCAATAAAAAAAAATTCATGAGGTTCAAATGCCTCTATTGATGTGGTTAATTCTTGTACGTTGATTTTTTTAAACTTATTGATTCATATAAAAACAAAATAGAAAGATGATAATTTTTATGAGTATGTAAGAAAAATAATTTAATTCGTTTTATTTTAACATATAAATTTTAAAAAATATATATTATTAAAAAATTAAAATGTGAAGACGTGATTGAGATATCAAAAATAGAGATATTTTTGTCCTCTTCAATTATTATATAGAATTTTGTATTTATTAATTATCTTCTAGACTAATGTGATCTAAATAAATTTTATTCATACTCTTATTCAATAAACTAACAAATTTTTATCTTATTTGTACCACTGACCGTTACATTAACAAAAGAAAAAGTATTCATATTTCTGTCAGGGAATAGGGGAATTTTTTTCTATAGAAATTAATAAAAATAAAGAGAGAGAAATATAAAGAGTACATCAGGTTATTGATTGGTAGAATGATCGGTAGAAATTCTACCGATCCTAATAATTCGAAAGTTTAGATCGATAGAATTCTTACCGATCCTAACCCAGTTTTTTTTTTCTAGTAAAACATAAAAAGATTTTAAGAAAATAGATAATGTAACTTAAAATTTAAATGAAATGAAAAAAATTCATCTATTTTTTTCAAAACTTTTTTATTTTTAATAGAGATGGAATTATTTTCATCTATTTTCTTAAAAACTATTTATATTTAACAGAGATGGAATTGAAGAATTCCATCCATCTATGCATCAACTTCAAAAAAATAAAAAAATAAAACTGCATTAAGATCGGTAAGAATCCTACTAATCCAAACTTTTGAATCATAAGGACCAGTAGAATTCCTACTGATCCTTCTACGGTTCTACCAATCAAAAACTTAATATACTATTTCTATTTTCTCTTTTTTTTATGAATTTCTATAGAAAAAATTACCAGGGAGTACCATTTTATCGAGTTTACGGCAGTCGATCCTCACAAGGGGGTAAATATTGTGCCGAACAGCGCCACGTGCCAGCTTCTCATTAGTTACGTTAGCTGAACGAAGCATAGAAATCTCACCCGGTCTAAGGTTTTTGTAGGACACATTAAAATATTTTGTCATTGCCAGGTTAAGCACTGCATCTCCTACAAACTCCAGTCGCTCGTAAGAGATGGTGCCATTGGAGTAGGATGCATGGGTTAGTGCATGTTCTAGAAGGCTCGGTTTGCGGAAATGGTACCCGAGGATTTGCTCCGCCGAAGAGACGAGGTTGGAGTAGGATTGATTCATGGTTAATTGACAAAGGAAGGGGCAAAGGAGAGGGCTTGTGTCAAATTGTTAGTCTTATTGCTTAAGCTTTCCTTTATACTTTAGTGTTTAGTGCGTGTGCTTTACCTTTTTAATTGTGGGGTATAATAACAACCAAGTGCCTTAGTATGTAAGCTAAAGAAAAAGAGAGCAGCTTGGTTCCGATCCCCATCGAATCAATTCTGAGTATGACGGAAATTAACGTGATTTTATTTCAAAATCGAAAACCAGATAACCACAGAAATCCCATAGATCTTTCGACCTTTCTCTCACTCTTTCTCTCGTCTGCATCACCTGCTCTTTCAATGAGCAAATACAAATACGGATACAAATAATAAACAGATGTCAAAATTCAAATTAAATCCGTCTTAATTAAATGGATATAGATACGGTACGAATCCGAAACAAATAATTGTTGAATAATTGAGTCATATGAATAATTCACTCAAAAATCCACTTATATAACATAATATGAGTATTATAATTAATACTAATGCAAAAATAAGAAGAAAAAAATATGCAAAAAATATGCCTTGCGCCACACCTAATATGTACTAGGAAAAAGTTGACACCATCAAAATGACCCCACGTGGAGTCATTAATGCATAGTCACGTAGGTCATCCAAAGAAGAACACAGGTTCAGTCGGGTACAGAGATAAAATGGATTTAGGTACCAACTTCGGTTTCTATCTGGATAGTATTCGGATATCTGATCTGTTTACAACTCGTAAATCGTACTCGTAATCGTATCCGGATTCAAATTCAGAAAATATCTGAATCAGTATCTGAATTTGGATCTCAAGCGGATATGGATCGGATTCGGAAGGAACAATTCAGATCCATTTTCACCCTTACTTGCAAAGGTATTGCCTCGTGACTTAAAAATTGATATGTTTCTTATGTTAAGGTAATAGCTTGAATACCATGTGCAAAGTTAATAGCTTAAAAAGCTGCTTCAAACTGAATTTCTAATTTTAGGGACAAATAAACTACAGGGAACCATTCTTGATTTATAAAGCTAAAAAATGTTAATTGATATACTGGTTGCTCTTAAAGGTCAAATGTATCACTTTTATTTTTGCCTTTGTCATATCTTTGAAAGCTAGGAAAAATGAATTTATGTGCTGGACACCTGGAGGCATTACATCATAGAATAAACATGGTTATCAAAATTTATAACAAAATCTCTTCCAAACATATAGACACTAAAACATTGAAAATAATAATAATAAAAAAAAAAAACTAGGATCCTACTTGTGTTACAATGATACCTATGAGATCCAACCGTAAACTAGTTACACAACACACAAATTTACATTTTTCATTTTCAACCCCCACAAAACCCTTAATTAACAGCATCCACACTGAAATCAGGCTCTGGCGGCTTTTGTAACCTGACAATGGTACTAGCACTGGTACCACTCCCGCCACCTCTGTTCCTAAAATTGTGCACCCCTCTCATTGCATTAGCTGCAAACCGAGAGGCATAAATGGTGGCACCAAGGCTTGGCCGGGCCCCACGGGTCTCTTTTTTACGAATGCTGGCCATTTTACGTCTCCAGTATCGCCTCCAGGCTGCCTGAATAAAGCACGCAGCCCACGTGCGCCAGTGATGTGAGTGGTACCGGAAAGTATGTTGTACCTGACACGTGAGCAAAAAAAAGTTAAAATTAAAAGGGGAATTTCGCAATTTCCAGGATATTTTTTATTTGTTTGAAGCAGCACATCTGAAATGAATAACTAGACCCCTCCACTAAAATGAAAAAAAGAAAAAGAAAAAACACATTGGTATTTCCATTCATAAGTCTACTGTAAATGATGTATAAAATAAGAGCAAGTTGCAGTTACATTTTTTAAAACACATGAAGAATTTTAGATTTCACTCCTTTTCATATAATATTAATTTTAGAACCAACACTTTGTATTCTTTTTTATTTTATTTTATTGTTAAAAGTTCGTATCTAACAAGTTCAGTTCATTTTGTGCTTTATTGTTTCTATCTACTTGACATACCAATAGCTCACTAAGGCATATGAAGAATCCAAAAACATCACACATGAGGATGAACATTACAAATATAATACGCTTAGGAGTGTTCAAACGGTCGGTTCGGTTATAACTGAATTAAAATAGTCAAAACCAAAGTTTTATTAGGTTTTCAAAAATCTAACCGAACCAACAAAATTAAACTTGTCAACCGAAGTAAATTTCGGTTTATTTAGTTGAACCGAAATAAGAGAGATTAAATGTCAAAATGTCAAAACTCAATACATACACAAATACATTTAATAATCTTATATATATCAGTCAAACCAAAATAAGAGATTAAACCAAACCAAATATAAAAAAAACAAAGTAATTCAAGTAAATATCAAGTTAATTTCAGTTTGTTTGGTTGAACCAAAATAAGAGATATTAAACTGAACCAAATATTAAAAAAAAAAAACAATTCAAACGTTCAACCAAACCGAACCATGTAAACCGAAAAATTGAACCATTTAATCCAAAATTTGTCGGTTAAATTGAAAACCAAATAAACTGGATCTAATGAACACCCCTAAATACACCTTTATGTACGACCCTTTCAATTACCATTAGGTTTAAGTAAACTAACATAGCTGCCAAGAATGCAAAAATTCATTAGTAGTGATTTTTCCAATATCTTAAAAAATAGTAAAAAAATTTTAAAAAAAATAAAAATTTAGTCTACAGGTACATTTTGGTACAGAGATCATGTTGAATGATTCACATCAACTATTTGGACTTTGAAAGCAAAATATTGATTCATAGTACGGACCAATCTGCGCTATGCATAGTACCATAGCCTTGCTCACATAAAATATGTAGGTTAAGTAAACTAACATACCTGACGAGAATGCAGACGTCTGAACTGACTCGCAACAAACTTCAAATCATCTGCTCCTAAAGCAAAAGCCTCTACCTCATTCAACGACTTAACTGTCCGTGTCGAGGCGGGAAAGTTCGAGCTAGATTTTGGGTCAAGGGCCCATGTCAAGAGTTCTTCACCACAAAAGTCACCTTCTTTCAGTACACCGCGGTTGAAGAAACCGGTACGGCCGCCGTCAGTGGTGATGCTATCGAGGGACCCACGAACTATGAAGAGCATCTCATCTACCGGTTCGCCTTCTTTGAGAATGTAGTTGGACTTGGTGTATAGACTGGGTTTAAGCCGCTCACATACTGCGTCTAGTAACCGGTCATCCATGTCAGCAAAAAGTGGCACCTGGTGGGGACAATATATCCACATAAATTTTGCTGAGTAACACAAATTATTTTGAGAGATCATTAAGAATATCATAGTTGGAATAAGAGATACTTCAAACGTTTGTGCCTTGCAATAACTGCCTGAGGTGAGGACAAGCAAAGCACCACAATAAAATAATTGGGGAAATTTCATGTATACGCCTCAAAAAATTCGAAATTACGTATTTCCCCATCTAAATTTCATAATATCATATTTACCCTTCTAAATTTCAATAACTCACAATACCCATTTTAGTGTCTTTTCTATTAAAACTCATTTAAATTTATATAATACCCACTTTACCATTTATTAAGAAAAATAAAAATATATAGCATGTTTCAAAAAATTATTAGTCTTCTAATTGGTCAGTTTTTTAGGGAAAATGGGTCATTTCTCTGCTTTTGACAGTTCCAAAAGCATATACCTAAATGGGATATATGGCATGCCAGCACGTATTTAATGTCCATGCTAGCCATAAAACTACTTTTGTTCATTACTAAAAAAAGAGAAAATAATCCTCTCCGTAAAATCCCTGACAAAAAGAAAAAGAAAAAGAAAAAAGAACGGATAATCAAGGCCATGCTCACCCGCTTTACGAGGTTTAAGGAGAGGTGGCGCTTAATGTCTCTGCGAAGATCCTTTGGTAGTGTCTGTACCAGTCTTTCCTCATCAACACCTCGAGTCTCTAACCACCTACACCAACATTTTTTAAAGAAGATTTAGTTGTGCAGTTTTTCATTCTTCAAAGAAAATTTTTATCAGAGGAATACAAATTCCTTTGCCTTATATGCAGAGTCAGATTTCACTCCGTTCATTCACTAAGTTAGCTGCAGCACTAGTGATCTGAGCGTAGAACTAGGGTGTTCTTAAGCTCACCAAGAGCTTTGGTGAGCTTAACTCCAAAGCCTATCGGATTGACTTCAAACAATGAATCTAATATGTTGAAATCAAAACTGATCTACTTCACAAGTAATGCTTTTCCATGTCAAATTTATAAGTTTTTGAATTAATTTAGTATAAAGTCATGCTGACTTTAACTTATAAACCCTTTTTTTTAAATGCTTGACTTTATACTAAATTAATTCAAAATTTTATAAATTTTATGTAAAAGCATCACTCATGAAGTATATCGATTTTAACAATTGGATTTGTCATGTGAAATCATTTCAATATGTTTTAGAGTTAAGTGGACCAAATGATTGGCAAGCTTAAGAACACCCTAGTTCTACTCCTACTCTCGTAGTGATCCCATTCTGAAACTAATCCCAGCAATAGAGTAGTTGCCTTAAACAAGACAGACTGAAGCTACAGCCTTTTTAAACTCACAATTTGTGTCAAGTTAAAGACTCAACAAATCTTAAACTACCTAACAAGAAATTAAAAAAGAGTTTAGACACAACAAGTACCCCCACCATTTATATCAAACAGATACATGAAAACTACACCAAAAAAAAACAGAGAGAGAGAGAGAGCGGAGAAACCTGTAGTGCTCAAAGCGTCTGACACGTTCTCTAAGGGGTGATGGTAAGAGGCGATGGTGCATCCACTGCTCTGCATCGCGTTTTTTAACTCTCATCTCCTCGAGCCGTATTGACAGTGATTGAAGGTACGTCTGTTTAAAAAAAAAAAATGAACTCAAAGTTAGAGAAGTGTTTCTATGTTCAGCACATATGGATAAATCCTCAATTAGAAGTTCCAACAAACCCTAAAAATATGCTATATTTGCTTTGTTTATATGTGTGCATCCATGTGTGTGTGTGTGCATGAGAGATATAGAGAGAGGGAGGTACGTACCTGCATGTTGCCAATGAGCAAGGCAAAGAGCAGGAGGCCAAGCACACAGATAACAATAGAAAAAACGACTTCACCAGTATATGTACTTGTCATGAGTCCTTGGCCAAGTGTACTGTTACATAATAATATAGCCTTAGTATGGTCACACACAAAAAAGACAAATTCTTGGTCACAAATACATTTTTGAACTTTTTTATATACTGTTTTATAATAATAATAATAATAGGCTTTTTTAAGCTGGAGAATCAGCATATGATTTTTGTTTTTTGAAAAGGTTACTATTACATTTTTTCCCTCCAAAATCGAGTATTTTATTATAAAATATTCAACATGATTTTACCCATGTTCTAAGTGAGTCGCATTTCTATTATTTGGTACCTCTACAAAGCATGAAAATGGTAGGTTATGAAATTGGACAAAAAGAGTTCAATTTTTTTATAAAGTTCAAATGTTTATGCATACATGTATATTTTTGTCAGTATCAGGGGGTTTACCTGAGATTCTGAAATCCCCACCAGAAGCAAAAGCTGCCTTTAGTAACAAAATTGCGAGACGAGGTGATATTTTTGTTGATTGCTTTTGCATAGATTCCATATGTAAAATTATCGCTGTTGCACTGAATCTGCACCTGGTTAGCCATGTTTCGCCAGGTGTCATAGCCAGAGAGCTTCTCATTGCCGCAGTACAGGTACTGGGTGCTACATCCTTTTGTACTGTGGCATATCTCATGCCAGCAATCGTCTTGCCTCATAAGTGACAGTAAATACCAGAATGTGCCCACATTCTGACAGAATTATATAACAAAATATTATGATGAAAGATTGGTTTTTGTGTTAGTTATGGAGAGATTTTTGCGGCTTATCTGACAAGTTATTGAAAGATTGGCTTGAATTACAGAGGTAATTTGGTAAAAGTTCACATAACTTAATCTCAGTTTTCATAGCTAGATAACAGTTGTGACAGTAAGTATCAGAATGTGCCCACATTCTGGTAAAATTAAATAACAAAATATTATGATGATAAGAAACACAACTAGGCTCTAATCACCTTTTTTTCTCTTTCTGGAAAATAAAACCTCATTGTTTATTTAATTTGTAACTACGATCAAACTTTTGTGATGTATGCAAACCAAAAACACATATTATTAAGTACCCAAATATAAGTTTTTTTTTTATTTTTGTTATTTTTTTTTTTTGCAATTTGGTAAATGTTCACACAACTTAATCTCAGTAATCAGAAAAATTAGTACTGGATGCTAGTTGCAAACTAAACAGAATTTGTAGGGTTCTATTAACAAAAATGGTGACTGTTTTTTAATTTTTATTTGCATTGCTTTTTCATATAGAGGCTTAAAGGGAGCTTACGTGGCCCGCTAGCATAAACCACAGTAAATAGTAGGCAGCACCAGCCCATGCGGTTTCAATAAAAACACCAACCGTGCTTTTAAGGTCGGTCATCAAAGGGTATAATCGGAATATCCTGGGGAAAAAAGGAATCACCACCATTAAGAAGAGTGCTCTTCTTGTTGTAAGTACTTTTGTACCAACCGAACTATTCAGGTATCGCCATATCATTATCTGTAATACGAAAACAGAGATGCACAGTAAAAATCAGGTTTAGTTTATTATACTGTAACCAAACATTTCATTTGCCTTCGAAAACATTAGAAGAATGACATTTTTCTTGAACATGTTTCATATTTTTTATTTTGTAATAAAGGTAAAATGGGTACTTTATAAATTTAAAATGTATTTAATAGAAAAAACAATAAAATGGGTAAATTTGTGAGTTTTTGAAATTTAGAAGGGTAAATATGATATTATGAATTTGAGAGGCGAAATATGTAATTTTAAATGTATTTTAGGGGTATACATGAAATTTCCCTAAGAAATAGAGACGCCGTAACTATCAGGTTTTAATCAAACTAGCATTGCACAGGTCAAGGTCAGTCTAAGTTTTAGGTGATTATATTGTACCAAGCATTTCAGTTTCAGGTGTCAATCCATGACAGCAAAGTTCAATCTTACTTATTTTGTGATCAATTAAGGAGCAGGAATAAATGCATAAAGTGCAATTTCAACACAAAAAACTACAAAATTTGCAGTTTCATACTGTAATACTCCACTCTGGGTCCGGTTTATTTGGTTTTCAACAGAACTGAAAAGGTTTGGATTACATTATTTTATTTTCGGTTTGAATGGATCGGATTGGTTGGATTTTTGAATTGCTTGTGTTTTTATATTTGATTTACAATAACTAATATATATAATTCATATTTATTTCTATTATTAAATGTATTTGCGTATGTATTGAGTTTGACCTTTTAAAATTTAATCTCTCCTATTTCGGTTCAACCAAACAAACCGAAATTTACTTTGGTTATTTTGGTTCGGCAGATAAGTTTAATTCGGTTGGTTCGGCTAAATTTTAAAACCGAATAAACTTTTGGTTTGACTATTTTAGTACGGTTTTAACCAAACCGACCCAATGAACACCCCTACTGGTACCAGTACAAAAATTTGCAGGCAGTACAATAATAATTCTCTACAATGCATTCTAGCTAGTACCAGAATGCAGATGTTACTTCAAATAGTAGAAGCATTTTTTCAGATTAAAGAAACTTCTAGACAGAGAGAGAGAGGGAGCGAGTTGTAATGTTTGAAACCTGAGGAATGGGAAGCACAGCAAAGATATCCATCCAAAAATAACTCCACATATACCTTCTGGCAACAAGGGTCGGGTCAGTAATCAACTCACCCGCTCCGACCCGTGCAGATGTGCTATAACTCGTTCTAAACTTCAAAAAAATTCTAGGCAAGTACAATAAATCTATTATAGTTCTCACTACAGTCGATACCACTGCTAGTCTGCGGTCTATCCCAATGCAATTAGAATCATTGTTGATAACAGGTAAATAGAGCATTAACGGGTCTACCGCAACTGAAACTATGACCAACATGACGAAAAACCGATTGATGCGCAGCAAAAGTTTAGCAGACGGATCGAGCATTTTCAGGGTTTTCTTGGGGGTATTTGTGTAATTCCTGGATCTTGAGTTGACAAAGGGAAGAGAAAGACTGAGCGACCTGAATGAGTAACCTGAATCCTTTAGAGACCTAAACGGGTTAACAAATCTCCATCTGGAGGGCCCGAATCGGTTGTCAGATGCCACAGAGGATCTAGGGCTCGATTCCTCAAGCCTGTAACAAACAAAAGGAATTGATATGAAGCAGTTAAACTGTTAGGAACAGAATAATATAAAAAAAAAAAGTATTAGGAACAGAAATTAAACTAAAACCAGAACTGGTATGAAATGGTAAGAATCACTAAAAGAACTGCTACGAACTGGTATGAACAGAAAATTAGGTACTGCAAGGTACCAAGTATAAAATCAGTACAACTAAAGAACCTTCTAATTTTCTTCATCTTTTTGGGAATCACTAAAAGAATCTATATTAAGCAGTTAAGTGTTAGAAACAGAATCATTAACTGAGACAAGAACAGGTTTGAACTAGTAAGATGAAACCCTAGTTAAGGATTTGTATACTCCAGTTTCTGGTTTATTCTACAATTGTCATATGGCCAGTGATGGTACCAATTAGGTACTGCTAGGTACCAAAATATAATCCCATTCCAACTAAATAAACTTCTAATTTTCTTCATTTTTTGGGGGGAAAACTGAAATTTGAGGCCAAAAGGAATCTTTACTAAGCGATTAAATGGTAGGAACAGAATCATAAACTGACACCAGAACTGTACGAAATGTTAAGAACTGGTACAATCTGGTATAAAACCAGTACAACTAAAAAACCTTTTAATTTTCTTCATTATTTTAGGGGAAAACGGAAATTTGAGGCCAAAAAGAATCTTTATTAAGCAGCTAGTGTTAGGAACAAAATTTAAACTGAGAACCGAACTGGTAATACAATAACTGGTACGAACTGGTGCCACTAAAATTGAATCAAGGATCTTGTAATTTTCTTCATTATTTTCGGGGAAACTGAAATTTGAGGCCAAAACTAACCTTTAGTAAGCAGTTAAGTGTTAGGAACAGAATCAGAAACTGAGACAAAAACTGGTAGGAACAGATCTGGTAAAAGCAAAATGAAACCTAAGATTGGAAATAGAGGAGGATATAGTATAGTACAGTATAGTACCTTGAGAACCTCTCTCTTTCGCCATCGATATAAGCTACTCGGTGCCCACCACAATCAAACATGTCTTTCTTTCTCTTGCCTTTCTAATAATAATACCAATTGCCGATTCTTCTTTCGAGGCAAAGTTAGTGACTGATTCTTTGGAGTTGACTTTTTACCAATTCATCAAAGGGATGGATTCAAAGAGGAGAGATTTGGGGGTAGCATGTTTTGTTAAAAGAGAGAGAGAAGAAGGGTCTGTCTGGTGGGGCCCAGTGGAGTGGTTAATAATCAGACTAGGCTGTTGAGTTAAAACAAAAAAGAAACAAACTTTTCTTTAATGCAAAATTCAATAATGTAAGGAGACATTAATAAGTAATTAATAGTGTGAGGCCCAAATTAAGCCCAATTATAACTGTTGGAGATTTGGAGATGTGAGGCCCAATTATAACTGTTGGAGGTGACACTATTAATTCAAGTCAAGCATGTTTTGCTAATTAATTAATAAAAATAAAAATAAAAGAGAAGATAAGTCTGTTTGGTGGGTCCCGATGGTTAATAAGTCGAGTTCGAGCTAGATATCTCCAACTTGTACTCAACTCATTAAGTTAATGAGCGAGTTAACTCAAGTTGGATTGACAATAACAAGTTATAAATATAACTCAATTTCAGCTTATTGCCAACTCAAGTTGACTCACAATCCGTTTATAATGTCATTTATGATTGTAATTGACATGATTATTTTATGCACCACAAATTTGAATAAACCAATCAAGCGAGGGATAGTAAATGACCTAGAATATAGGATTTGGAATCAGTTGTGACGAATTTTTGTATAACACGAGCTATTAATAAGCGAGTTGGGGTATGCTCAAAATTAACTCATTAATTAACGAATCAGCCAATTCTAGTTAGAAGTGACTCGAGTTGTAAATGAGCAAGCTAAGGTGAGCAGTTAATAAACGAGTTAAGAGTTCATAACTTTGTTTTGCAACCCTACTGTCTTTTAAAAGTGTAAAATAATTAATAAATAAATTATGTTAATTTCCTAGATAATACTATAAATACATATGGGCACAAGTCCTTCACTTTTCATCAATGTCACCGGTAGTTAAAATATTAACAACATTGATTTGGTTTTATGTAGCACATAAACAATAGAGTTAAAATGAAAAATCATATAATTTGTCACTAGTATGAAGTAAAACAAGCGCGGTTAAAATTCTTACTCGTCGCCAGTCAATTGGTATTGATAAGTGATAACTACACTTAAATGATTAAATATGTATCTTTTTTTTAATTAACCAAGATAATTGGTACCCGTTACTATTCATGGCAAATTGGATAGAATAAAAGTATACAAGCCCCTTTGTTTATAAATAAATGGCATAATATATATGAAACTAAATTAAAAAAACTAAGAAAAATTCGATAATCAGTCTAAGATCAAGTGCCAAAAAATTATATATCTTTTGTTTCAAATGGTTTTAGGTTTAAAATCCGAATAAATTTTTTTTTATAAGATTGGATATTAAAACTTGAAAAGTTAGAATTTCTTTTTTCTTTAATAAAAAAAACAAAGGAAAAATAACTAAAGCAAAGGAAGATTTATAATATCCAAATACAGCTTTTTGTCATGTTTTAAGGAACACACCTAGAAACTTTTGTATAGATGCTTGTTGCAACTTCTTTTCTAATTGTTTCATTCATATTTGGTATACATAAAAAGTGCTGAAATAATTTTGCCATTTGTGGACTAGGATTTTTACTGTTTTTTTTTTTTCATTAGACGGTTTATTTTTTTTAAATAATTGTTTTTTTTTCTTTACACAATAATAGCAAAATGATTTATAAAAAAAATTAAATATTTATGTTTAAAGTTTGAGTTGCTTATTTGAATATTCAAAATTAAAATTTGAGACCATGACACCAAACAATCAATGGTATACATATATTATAAGAGGAGGGATCAAGTTACAATAATTTTGAGTTACAACAAAGTTACAACAACGGTTTTTTTATTTTCAAAGTCCAAATCATCGATCCAAACCGTTCAACATGATTATCTAAATAAAATGTCCTTCCAGATCAAATTTTATATTTATTTTTTTGAATTTTTTTACTATTTATTAAGATGGGTAAAAAATTCAATGGTCTGAATTTGACTAGTTTTTGTACCAATCTTAATAAATAGTAAAAAAATTCAAAAAAAATGTAAAATTTGATCTGAAAGCACATTTTATTTAGATAATCATGTTGAACGGTTTGGATCGACAATTTAAACTTTGAAAATAAAAACCGTTGTTGTAACTTTGTTGTAACTTGATCCTTCCTCATATTATAAATTTATTTCCCATGAATAAGTGTAAAAACTTTGACGCATGGAATATTTTTTTTCTTATATAATTATAAGGATAATACAAAGAATTTTTAAATAAAAAGAAGTCAACTGGTTTAATGTGTAGCTGGAGTATAGCATGATACATGCATGCATCTACCATTTTAAAAATTTAGAATGGATTGTTCAAGCAAACATCCATACACAATTAATAGCTTTTAAGGTAGTATCCACTAGCTAGGTTTTATCTCCCATTTTTTTTATGTGTAGCATTTAAAAAAAAAAACAAATTGAAATGTAACATCAAATTACAAATAATTTTATTTATAGCTATAACAGGCGAAACGCAAAGAATATGTCTGGTTGGATTGAGAATATGTTATTTTTAGAGTTAGACTATTATGAATAGCTTATTCGGTGATTGGTTGGGTTAAATTGAACAATTGAGATGTTTTTTAATTTTTTTAAATAGATACAAAATTATTGTTCCTCAATCATTCAAAAACAGTAATTTTGTATTCATTTAAAAGATAGTAAAAAAAGTTCAAAAAATATAAATTTTGGCTACCATATACATTTTAATATGGAGATTATGTTGTTTGGTTCAGATCAACTGTTTGAACTTTAGAAATAAAAATAAAAAAAATAAGACATAATGAAACATTAAAGACATAAGACATTTAACTCACCTCTTGCTTCTATATTAATATCAAAATTTGTCTGAAAGGATAGCATAAAAGAATACAATCCTCTTTTTGTTAAGAAATGAATGGCATCATATATATGAAACTAAATTAAAAAATATATAAAAAATTAGATAATCAGTCTTTTCATCTACTAAAAAATATATATATTTTGCGTTAAAGGTTTGAGATTTAAAATCCGAATAATTGCTTTTATGAATATTGAATTGCTTTTATAAAACTGAAATATTAAACTTGAAAAGTTAGATCTTCATTTTTATTAAAAAAAAAAAAAAAAAGTAAACAAGAACTAAAGGAAAAAAGAAAACATGATAAGCAAATAAAGGAAGATTTATAATATCCAAATACAGCCTTTTGCCATGCTTTAAGGAACACACCTCGAAACTTTTCTTAATAGTTTAATTCATATCTGGTAAACAACAAAAAAAGGTGAAATAATTTTTGCCATTTGTGGTCTAGGATCTTTTACTGTTTTTTTTTCTCATATGAAAAATTCATTTCTATTAGACGGTTCAAAAAAATTTAAATAATTGATTTTCCCCTTTACACAATAATAACAAAATGTTTTATAAAAAAGTTTAAATATTTATGTTAACAGTTTGAGTTGCTTATTTGAATCTTCAAAAATTAAAATTTGAGACCATAACATTGAACAATCGATCCTATATATAATATATGCATAAACTATAAATTAATTTCACATAATTAAGTGTAACAAACTTTGACGCCTTGAAAAAAAAAAAATCTTTTATTATTTATAGACGATATTTGTCCATAGCAATAAAGAAAATATATCTTTGGTCAAAATGAAAATTTTGAGATTTTTTTGAGGAGAACACTTGAGAATTCTCTTAGGATAATACAAATAATTAAATAAAAAGAAGTCAACTGGTTGACTGTGTAGCTTAAGTATAGCATGATACATGTTGTACCATTTTAAAAATTTAGAATGGATTGTTGAAGCAACCATTCATATATAATTAATAGCTTTTCAGGGAGTATCTGCTAGCTATATTTTTCAATGTGTAGCATTTTAAAAATCACACTCAAGTAACAATTTGTTTAATGAACAATAATATGCAGCACTTTCAATTAGGGGTGTTCGATTGTCAGTTGAATAACAATTGAATAAAAAAAATTGAAGTAAATTTCAATTTATTTGGTTAATTAAAATAAAAGAAATTAAATTTTAATACATACACAGGTACATTTAATAATTATATAAATAAATATCATGATATATGCAGTCCAACCGTAATGAAAGATAAACCGAACCAAATATAAGAAACCGAAATAATTCTAGTAAATATTAAGTAAATTTCAATTTGTTTGATTGAACAGAAATAAGAGATATTAAACTGAATCAAATATAAAAAAATCTAATTAATTCAAAAAACTCAACTAAACCAAATAATTTAAACTGAACAACAGAACCATTTAATTTAAAATCTAACGGTTCATATTGAAAACTAATTAATAAACTGAATCCAATGAACACCAAGTGTTTAGACATGTTATGTTTCATTTTTGAAAATCTTCACAAAGACTACAAAGTCGTACGTCTAAGCATGGGAATCAAATCACATGCCGCCCTGTGGGCAAGAAATTCCTACACACAAGATCAATCCATCTATCAATTTCATACTTGCTTTCATTTTAACAGTCATATTTAAATTAAATATTGGTTGTGTCTTTTTAAAACTTAAATATTTTTCATTCTTTAATTATAACCATTCAGATCGTAACAAACATAGAATGAATGAATTGATTGAATTCATTCCTATCCCTAGAGGAGCAGAAGATTTGGTTCCTAAGCATGTTATAAGTTTACATAACTGGAAAAGTATCTATTCAAGTTCTCAATATTTATTTTATACAAAGGTTGACCAATGACACTTCTGTTAAGTACTAAGCATTTAAGATGCAAAATAATTAAGAATAAAGTTTCTCTATTGAAACAAATACATGTTAATTAAAATAAACTCTTCAACTGACAAACCCAACATTAGCATTGCTGGACCAGTCAGAAATACTACAATTATTTTAATGATAATTTTATATGAGGGTGAGAACTGAGGAGGATTCAAATAACTCTATTTATTTGTGTTTTTGTTTTGTCTTTATTTTAGAGCTATAATAACTTAAAGCTTAAAACTTAAATATTAAAATAAAACAATTAAATATTATTATATCATTTCCTCTACGCATACTTAAAAAATTATGGCATTTCGATTTTATTTTAATTAGTATTAATAGCTTGCGAAATAAACTGATGTGGATAAATTATGGACGTTGAATTTTTAATTTATTAAGTCATATAAAATCAAAATCGGAAAGCGATAATTTGTTATGTGCATGCAGATAAAATAATACATATCACATCTGATAATTTTATTTTGACATATAAATTTAAAAAAATATATTATAAAAAATTTAAAAGTAAAGACATCATAAAGACAAAAAAAGATTTGAACCCTCCTCATATTTTTTTTTTAATAAACAATAATATTCAACACTTACAAGCATGTTCTCAATAATTTATAATTACTTGTATTCTTAATATTTATCCTTTAAAGAAGTTGGCTAATTACACTTATCATTGACTATTAATCATTTAAGTTGCGAAAAAAATAAGAATAATTATGACCTAAAAAGATTATCTATTGAAACAAATATATAATAAAATAAACTCTTTTAGGCTCTGTTCGGCCGCTTCACTGTTTCTTGAAGGAAAAAAAAAAATTCAGACGTGAACAATAATTTTTAGTTCAATTCCAGTACCCATACCCATTCTCAATGGCCCGCCGAACAGGCCCTTACTGACAAACCCAAGATTAGCGTTGCTGGACCAATAGGAAATACTACCATTGTTCTGATAATAATTTAATATTGTTAGTGCAAGGTTGCTATTTAAAATAATTCTTAGTATTATGTGCAACACATAATATATGTGTCAACGATAAGAACATATTTTTTTTATTTATAGAAATTTATTAAAAATAATGTATAAAAATAGATAAGTTGTTCGGAATTTTGATCTCATAGAAGGAACTAAATTATTGAATTGATTTCTTTAGGTAATTTTAAAAGGAACCAAATTAATTATTTAGATCTCTAGATATAAATTGGAGTTTGAAGGATTTTGAATGAACCAAATTATTAATTCGGTTCCTTTAAAATTGTCTAAACAAACTGAATCAATGAATCAGTTCTTTCTATAGCGTCGAAATACTACCATCATCCATCCATTTTACTATATTATTTTAAATTAATTTCTTTAAATAAAAAATTATTCCATAAGTGGGGCTATATTTTCACAATTTAATTTAGTTGTAGAAACTTAACTGCCCACCTTGTTGGAGAAAATTCATGCACAAAATTGTATTCTCTAAATTGATAGTGAAATGTGTGTGCAAAATAGTCATCTGGTGCAGGTCAAGAGAATTTTCTTTGATTTGCAATCAACCAATGACAGAGTTTGTAGATTTTTTAGTTTAGGAAATTTCATGTATACTCTTTAAAGTTTCTGAAATTACATATTTTCCTTGTAATATTGATAATATCATATTTGTTTCTCTAAATTTTTAAAACACACAAATTTATCTAATTTATTGTCTTTTCCAAGGTTCCAAATAGCGATTATCACAACATTGCGGAAAAACCAAATAAAAAGCTATTGCGAATAGCGTAACTATAGCAAAAGCTATTCTACACAGCGTTTTTGTTTTAAAAAAATTATGTTTTATATTAATTTCTACTAATTAATTCCTACACAACGACGCTATAGCGTAGAATTTAGAACACTCGTCTTTTCTAATAAAACTCACTTAAAACTTATAAAAAAAATAATTTAGAAGGTTGATTATAATATATATTTTAGACGGGGGAATATGTAATTTCAAAATTTTTGAAGAGTATACATAACATCTCTCTTTTTATTTTTATGGCAATTTGGTAGTCTTTTTTTCTAACTACATTAAATTTTATCATCAAAGTTAGAAATTGAGGCAAGAAAAGGACATGATCCTTGCACGTCACAAATTTAAGTCAATGTGGAAACAAATTAATGGCCAGCCTTAAATTTTCTGAGTAAAGCTTTCAATTGAATTCTGAATTTTCTCTCTAGAGCCAGTGGTGGAGCAGAGTCCAAGATAAGTGGTGTCAAGTGTATTTTAAATTAGAGATGCTTTTAGCAGCGTTTACTTGAAAATATATAAATTGAATTCTACAATTAATTCTAGGATACACGTCTCCATCTTCTTTCGTCACCCTTTGTCACTACTTGATTTATGCATAGGATCTTTTTTATAGTACAGTTCAAAAAAAAAATTGTGAAACCCGGAAAACCGGAAAAATCGAATTAAAATAAATGACACTTGAGTCTAAAATTCTCTAAAAATAACACTCCCGCACAAGAGTTTGACACACTAACCAATTCAGGCTCGCACCAGAGTTTGGCGCACCACTTGATGCACAAGTTCACGTGGCGGACAAGGTTCGCGGAAGTATTTGATGCACCAAGCTCTAGTTCGCACAACCCTTTGGCGCACCAATATTAATTTCACTGGACCGGTAAGTATCTTTCAATTGGGCCGACAAGCATTTGGCGCAAGTTTAAGGATCATTCGATTGCATCAAGATCCGTGCTAAGTACATTAAAATCCATGCAAGTGTATGGGTGCGCCACATGGTTCCGTACACCCGGTCCGCCACGTCAATTCGTGCACCTATAGGTGCGCCAATCCACCTTGTGAATCCAGATTGGTTGGTGCGCAAAATGAATTTGCGGGAGTGGTAGTTTTTGAGATTTTTGAGCTAGGATGTTATTTATTTAATTCTAATTAATCAGGGTGTCACAAAAAAACATTTCGGCCTCTCAAGTGACTGAAATTCTGATTTTAGATTCTGAAAATTTCGAGTTAAACTTCAGATTGTTTGATTAGAATCTGCATGAATATATAAACTAAATTGATCTAGATTCTAATTAGATAATCCGAATTTGAACTCAAAAAATTTGAGTTATTTTAGAGGATCATGACATTTAGTGATTTTCATCTATTGAATATATTTTTAATGTTTTTTTTTCAAAAAATATGCTTATATTTATTTGTTTTTCTCAAAAAAATTATAAAAATATGAGTCTGACTACTGTGATATCAGTGATATTTTAGCTTGAATATCACTAACTCCAAAACTTATTGGATAGGCTTTAAACGATAAATTCAACCATTCAGACCTATCTACTTCATGAATAGTGTGTATACAATACCTGCAAAATTTATAATATTTTGAATTTATTTAATATCAAGTCAAGTGGTTAAATGTGGGTGTTTTTTAAGTTAATTTCAAAGCATTCAGTTTTTACTGTTTTTTTACTACTTGACTTAATACTAATATAATTCGAAAATGATAAACTTTATATGTAAATGTCTAACTCCTAAACTAGATTGGTTTGAATGGTTTGAATTTATCGTTTAAACTCTATTTGATAAGTTTTGGAGTTGGTGACAAATACCACCAATGCCACATTAGCCGAACTCTAACAATATACTTAAAATTTAAAAATTATGCTTTACTCTAAAATAATTTCTCAAAATATGCTTCTATTTCTATGTTTTTCTCAAAAAATTATAAATATATACTTAATATTCAAAATAATTACAAAATTGTATCTCAACCAAAAAATTTGTTTCAACCGAAATTGTATCTCAACCCTAAAAACACCAAGACTTAATATACCAAAATTTTCGTTTTTAATTAATAAATTGATTTCTCTAATAACAAAACTTTTTATTATAACAAACCAAATCAAAAACAAACATCTTGGTAGATATAAATATCATCCCCTAAAAAATGAAACAAACATGACTATATGAGACTACTTACATGACATCTTACTGTACTATATTCCAAAATTCTCCTGTCCAGTTAAACCCAACTGGAGAGGACGAAAGAAACCGACTTGAACAAAATCCAGAGATGAGCTTTCCCTGTCAAATTAAACCTTGTGTTTGGGTTTATACAGAACTTGTTAGATGGGGAAGAAAGAGAAGAATTGGCCAAATGAAGTCAACTATAAATTTTTAATCCCAACTTGTTAGTTGTCTCAGTGTATATATATTTCCTCCTATGAAAAGGGGGATAACAGAGAAGCAGAGACTAATTGTTTCTATCTTATCAAATTAGAAGAGAAAGAGAGAGAGAGAGAGAGAGACATGGCAGGAGGAGGAGCTCAACCCTTAGGAGTAAAGAAAGAGAGAGCGGCGCAATACAAAGGCCGTGTAACGCCATATGTTGTATACGCATGCCTCGTCGCAGCCGTTGGTGGTTCGATCTTCGGCTACGATATCGGGATTTCCGGTAAGGGTTTTAATCTTGCACAAGACTTAATTTTATCCAAATTTGAGTTAGCTCGCTGTTCTCACTAAACCCACTTTCAATCCAAATGCATACTCACAAAAAGAAATAAGAATTTGTATGATAATTGGAAACAGTATAAGATTTTCAGTTTGGGTTTTTGATATTTTGCTATAATTTGTTCATATATTAATTAATTCCCAAATTAATTATCTGGTACAAGGTGCTTAATTAATTATTTCAATGTGTTATCTGAATTAAGGGCCAGTTCGGCAGCTGCACTGTTTTCGTGAGAAAAAAAAGAATTCAGTTCAATTAAAAAAAATTTCTCACATAAACAGTACTTTTTAGTTCAATTCTCGTACCTATACTCATTCTCAATGGCCCACCGAACAGACTCTAAGAGAATGTTTGAAAAAGATACTACGGTTTTAAGTACAAGGTTAGCTAAGATCTTCATTGTGGGTGGCTGTCCCTTTTTGCCTTTTCTTTTGAATTTCTATCCATTTTCTTTCTCTTTTTTTATCTCTCTTTTTCTTTAGTGAGGGTTGGTGCAGATATTTTTGACTCGTTTATCAAAGAGAAATCTTTGTTATCATTAGACATCCATCATTAATTTAAAGTTTGTTAGCAATTGGTATAAATTTTAATGTGTGAAATGATCAGATATTTACATGTGATAATAATGTGCAATTTTATTTTATAAGAAGGCTAAAAGGTATATTAATACATATAAAATTTAATAGAAACAGTTACAATTTTTAATTTATAAGAATCTCAACAATCTTTTTCCAACCCCTGAAAATATATATATTCCGTACAAAAGTTAATATATGCAGATTAAGTATAATGTATGTACACTAATTATTTGTGTTAAAGTATAAATCATATATAAATTTGAATTGAGTAAAATTAATATAAACTTTATGTAATTGTATATTAAGTACAAACTATAGATAAATTAGTGCATTAAATACATAGGCGGATCGTTGACCTTATTTATTTTTAAATTTTGTATGATTATTTATAATTTTTTATATATTTTATAGTAAAATACTACGAAACTATAAAATTGACTCTCATTCACATTACAAAAAATTTATATGGTTGATCTCCATGTCTTAAAAGTATGGCTCCGCTTCTGATTAAATATGTGTTGGTGCATCAAAGTTGGTGCTGGAGAACCCAAAATAAAGAAAATACAAATTTAAAATTTAGATGGTCTAATTTGCTTATTGAACAATCAGATTAGGTGCCATACTGCCATGTGCCCCACTTGGTGCATCAATTAATGACTAACATCTATTTGCGGTTGCTTTTAGTTCAAATCTTTTTTCTTGTTAGAGAAAGATTCATTGGGTTACGTAGGATGATAATTTAATTATGTATTTTGAGCATGGATAATTCCACATGGGCCCCACCAGTCAGATATACAAATTCATCATTTGATTACGTAGAATGATATAATTCACTGAATTTTGATTACTAACTTTTCAAAGTTTCGCTTTCAAAGTTGTCTAGATTGAATAACATTTCAATACTTTTTTTTCATTTCTTCATTTCTAGGGGTGTTTATTGAATAAACATTTCAATAACCTAAATATTTATTCTATTTTCAAAAATACAATTAAACTGATCGAAATAAACTTATCAATCAAATTAAAATTGGACCAAATAAAAAGATTAATCATAAAAATAACTTTTTTTTTTGTTAATTTATTGATTTTTTTTAAGATGGATTGAAATTTTTTGTTTGGTTTGGTCTAAACAGTTTTAAACCGAAGCAAGCAATATAAATTATGTCGTAATTTTTGAATTTTTTTTTCGAATATTTGGTTCAAACAGGGAACGAGATTAAAAGTTTAAGTCGGTTCGATCTAACTGGTTTTACAATTTCTAAACTGAATTGAATAAATCCATTATACTAAAAAAAACTAAACCATTTAATCCGAACTCCCTCGGCTCGGTTTAAAGCCGATTAAACCGGACCAGATGAACACCCCTTCATTTCGGCTGAAATTAAGTTACATGTAACCATTTCTGCCGGAACGAGCTGAAATGATGTCCGGAACATTCCGGCGGAAATAAATGTTTTCTAACCTTCGCTGGATGGTTGGCGGTGGCCTGTGGGGCCCACTATATAAATGCATTATCTTGACCTGGCAACATTGAGTCTATATATGGTATTATGCATATGACGATTCAATCCGTAATACGGATCGATATTTTCATTTTCAAAATTCTAACAGTCGATCTGAACCGTTCAAGATGATTTTCATATGAATATATATTTGCAGACCAAATTTTATATTTTTTTAGATTTTATTTTTTAAGATGGGTAAAAAATCACTATTTTTGGATGGTCCAGAATTTTCAGATCAAGTGATTTTCTACTTATCTTAAAAAATAGTAAAATAATTCTCAAAAATATAAAATTCGGCATGCAAGTAGATATTCATACTGGGATCATGTTGAACGGTTCGGATCAACCATTAAGATTTAAAAAATGAAAATATTAACCCGTATTACGGATCAACCTGTGATATGCATAAATACTATAGACTCACTCATAGTTTCTTTGAGTTTTAATATTTGGGTTTTCCTTTTTGTATACTTTTCTTGCTCCATGCCATGCGCCTTATAATTATTGTTTTGATACTTTTAATAAGGAATTAATCAAAAATAAATAAATAAAATTATAGGTATGTTATATGAAATATTGGTAGTTTTTTTACATTCAAATTTCATATAATTTAAGTATTATTTGCTGATACATAAAGAATTATTAATGTTAGACTGTTGATATTTAGTATCATTTGATTTACAGTTTAACGTATATTATATCTTATCATATTTTATAGATATAATATATGAATGATATTAACCATATATAATGTCAGATTTTAAATTTAAGTTTTATTTTTAAAAATTCTCAGAATAAAAAAAATGTCATTAGTTCGTCCGACATTTTTACTAATATCGAACATTAAATAAAAAATATCAAATATGCCCAGCTTCTGGATATTTATAAAAATGCCCCGACCGGCCAAAAATGGCCGGTTCTCATTTTTATTCTCAACCGGCCAGTCAGGGAATTTTTTTTAGAGAATGTTACGAATTATTTATTTTTTGTATTGAAATATTAGAAATATTTTTTTATATTTCTTTGAAAATAGATAGAATACTATAAAACTTGATTTATTAGAATGACTGTAACAAATAACCCGAATCAACATTTTTCAAGCAGGATTTTTCAAGGCTGTAAGAAAAATTAAAATATTTTTTTGTGTGTTATTGGAAAATTTAAATATCTCAACCCTAAACCCAGACTGGGCATATTTGATATTTTTTATTTAATGTCGGTTGGTTCGCTACTCATCATCATCATCATATAATAATCATAATAATATCAATTATTTTTTTTAATTCACTGATAAGGCCTGAAACTGGAGAATAATTACTAAGTAAAATGTTCTCTTTAATTTTCAGGTGGTGTGACATCAATGGATCCATTTCTTAAGAAATTCTTTCCTGTTGTTTACCGCCAAAAGAACTCAGATTCTCAAAACAACTATTGTAAGTACAACAATCAGGGTTTAGCAGCATTTACATCTTCTCTGTATCTCGCCGGTCTCGTAGCTTCTCTCGCCGCCTCTCCCGTCACGAGAAACTACGGTCGGAAGGTCAGCATTGTGTGCGGCGGTGTTAGTTTCTTCGTAGGTGCCACTCTCAATGCTGCAGCAGTTAATCTTGCCATGCTTATTTTAGGAAGGATCTTGCTCGGTGTCGGAATTGGATTCGGTAATCAGGTAATTTAATAACATTTTTATTGTTTAAAGACGATATTCTTTATGTGGAGGTCGCATGTTTGAAATCCGAATAAAATCTTTTATATGAATATGTAAATATGAATACTTGCTCTCCATTTTTTATCTTAAAAATTAGATTCATGACTGTATACAAATCTCTATCTCAGAGATGATAATAATAGAAATTATTTTACTTAAGCATGCTATTTGTATTTTTCAGGCAGTACCGCTGTACCTGTCCGAAATGGCACCGGCACACTTGCGAGGCGCTTTAAACATGATGTTTCAATTAGCTACAACATCCGGAATTCTCACGGCCAACTTGATAAATTCCGGGACCCAACATCTGAACTCATGGGGGTGGCGCCTTTCGCTCGGTCTCGCTGCAGCACCAGCCTTGCTAATGACAATTGGTGGGTCCCTCCTGCCAGAGACTCCTAACAGTTTGATCGAGCAAGGAAAAGTCGACGAAGGTAGGAGAGTATTGGAGAAGATTAGAGGTACCAAAGAAGTCAATGCCGAATTTCAGGATATGATCGAGGCAAGTGAGTTGTCGAACTCGATCGAGCACCCTTTCAGGCAAGAACCTATATTAATATCAAATTTAATATCACTTATACATCTCTATTTCCTTCTTCTTTTTTATAATATTGAATTAATCAACATCAGAAACATATTGGAAAGGAGGAACTGGCCTCAACTGGCAATGGCGATATTCATGCCAGCATTTCAAATATTAGGTGGTATCAACTCCATCTTGTTCTACGCTCCTGTTTTGTTCCAGAGCATGGGTTTCGGAAGCAATGCATCACTTCTGTCGTCTGTTCTAACTGGTGGCGTGCTTTGCGGTTCAACTGTGATCTCCATAGTCTTAGTTGATAAGGTGGGAAGGAGGAAGCTGCTTATCAGTGGAGGAATACAAATGATTATTTGCCAGGTGCATATACATTCCAGCTTTCTATCATCTCAGAAAAAAAAAAATAATACGAGTGAGGTGATGGTACTATGCATAGCACAGATTGGTCTATATTATGAATAAATATCTCTGTTTTTAAGATTCAAACAGTAGATCTGAACCGTTCAATTTGATATCCATATGAAAATGTACTTGCAGACTAAGTTTTATATTTTTTTAGAATTTTTTTACTATTTTATCAGATAGGTATAAAATCACTAATTTTGAATGGTCTAGAATCGTTAAATCAAGTGATTTTCTACCTATATGAAAAAATAAAAATAAAAATTCTAAAAAAATTTGATTTACAAATACATTTTCACAAGGTAATCATGTTGAACGGTTCAGATCAACTGTTATGCACGGTAACATAGCCTAACTCTTACAAAATATAGAATTGAACTAACTTGTTTAAAAAATTTGTAGACAATTGTAGCCATCATACTCGGAGTAAAATTCGGCGAAGACAAAGAACTAACCAAAGGATTCTCTGTTGCGGTGGTGCTCGTCATATGCCTCTTTGTGCTTGCTTTCGGTTGGTCATGGGGCCCACTCGGGTGGACTGTTCCTAGTGAGATTTTCGCCTTAGAGACCCGCTCAGCCGGCCAAAGCATAACAGTTGCAGTCAATCTTTTGTTCACCTTCGCCATTGCTCAGTCGTTCCTCTCCCTCCTCTGTGCCTTCAAGTTCGGCATCTTTTTGTTTTTCGCCGGGTGGATAGTAGTCATGACTATATTTGTGTACTTCTTTGTGCCCGAGACAAAGGGGGTACCGATAGAGGAGATGACTCTTCTTTGGAGGAAGCACTGGTTGTGGAAACGGTTTGTGCCGGAAGTTTCAATCGAGACGGAGGAAGACGGGGAATTTACTAAAAATGACAAATGATTGAAAGAAATTGACTTGCAAAGATGATTAATATTTATATACCAGTGTTTGATTTTTTTTTTCCTTTTTTTTTTTTAAATAGGAAGCAAAACTTTCTGTAATGTTGTGTTTAGGGTTTCTTGATTGCTTTATCTGTTTCCTTTTCTTTGTTTTTTTTTTTTTAATTTGCGTTCTAGTCCTGCATAGTGGACAAATTTTTTAACTTCTCGGCAATTAATGGCCCAATAATTATAAATTATTCTTCAAATAAATCATTTAATTAGAACTATTTGCACTCATAATTTTACCATTATATTAATCCTCTCCTTATGTTATATACTTATATGTATGTATTAGGCCAATTAAAATGAACAGATTATCCTCATATTTTATCTAATTTTTTTATTCTGATACAGTCCAGTAAAATGTTAAAAGGGCCTATCTTTTTAATAGAGAACTAAAAGACACTTATTTAAAACATAGGGGTATATTAGTCGATTCAATTTTTAAAATAACTATAATAATAGAAGAAATAATATTAAGTTTCTATGGGGTCATTGAATATTATGGTGTTTTGATGGATAAACTGACTATTTTAGAAATTTGTATAAAAAATCTCAATCGTCTTTTTATTCCTCAGCAACACTAAAAATTCTCCAAAATGTTTAAAAGTAGGAAGTATAATTTTTATTTCTAAATCTTATCCCCCTTGATGATTTGAGCACCATACGTCATAAGATCCACTAATTTGTACATTTTAACTTGTTTACCAGCATTAACATTTTTGTGGTTAAAATATTGTTTATACAACAACTTTAATTATCAGCATTCAACATTTATGTACTTTTACCAGTTAGTGTTACAAGTAAATCCACAATTGTTGGTTCTTTCAAATAAAGGAGAATCAACAAAGAAGGATACCAAAAAGTCAAATAGCAATATATGGATCAAAGAGAGCTCCAAAATATAAATCAGAATTTGTATAGACTCTGAAAAAATAGCACATATAGACTCAGAAAAACATAAGAATAAAATTATAAGTAGCGCATGTATTAAACTGTACATATGACAGTAAGGTACCAGAAATACCAGACTGGAACCAGTCTTCAAATTTTTACTTGATATTTCTTTCACCTTTTTCATATTCAATTGCTTCATGCTTTTTAGAACTAGATAAATATTAAATACTAGACTAAAACCAGTCTTCAAAGTTTTACTTGATATTTCTTTCTCCTTCATTTTCAATTGCTTCATGCTTTTAAAATCAGATAAATGGGGGCTTGGTTACTTACTCAAAAAGTCAAAACTATTAACCTAATTTTTATACCCATCATAACTTCATATTTAAGTGCTGAAAGCAAGAGATGTAACACCCTGCTGCTGGATCATTTTTTTGCCAATTCTCTAAACTCGAAGTAAGAGTAAAACTGTCAATTTAATTTTTTGGTTAATATTAAACTTTTAAGTGATTAAATTAAGAAGTGGATATATTAACAACATACTCAAGAAGAAGAAGAAAAAATGTTACCTCTTCTTCATCTCAATTACTCGAACAGCATTATGCAATCCTAGTATCTTCTCTTCGGCTTATTTCACCTCAAATTCCAAGCAAATCAAATCTCGCTTGCCACTGCACAAAACAACACGAATTTCGATGCTACACCAACCGTTCATTTCAAGTTAGAAATTATAAAATTTATTGATCCATATAAAAACAACACCAAACAAACATGATTACATCTCTCCTCTTTTACAAGATAAAAATAAAGCACCATCTTTTTCTGTTTTATTAAAAGTGGTACAACAACCACCCGTCCCAATTTATATCGAAACAACCTTAAATTCTACTACATCTTTTATACATAAACCAGCATCAAACAAACCACGGATCGACCCTCCTATAACATAAAACCAGTATCAAACAAATCACAGACCCTCCTATAACATCTCACAAAAGTGCAAACAAGACTAAAAAAAAAAATAACAGAAAACCCTCCGGTCTCAGATTACATCACAGACCTAACCTACCCCTTTCTTTTCATAGCATTTCTCGACCAAATAACTAGAGAGGAGAGAGAAAGGGGTGGATACCAGTCTCGGTACCACCATCATTGAGTTATCCAAAGCACACCTTAGCTGATCATATATTTATACATTTAAGTACCTAAATTAATTGCTTATTACCACCCTCTAGCCTCCTGCAATCCATCTTCTCTAATTTGCAAAGACGACACAGCCTGAGCAGCCATGAATCCGGGGCAAAAATCAACCCGTGGGCCCAGGCCCATCTCTCTCATGGGTTGCAGAGAAGGAAACAGGACGTCTCCGGTCCCCCTTTCACTCCATCTATTATCTCCATTATGGTGCAATTCGCAACCTCCCCAACTAAAATTTTGGCCGATTTTGATTTTCGCCAGATCCTCTGTGGCGTCCTCCCCAAGTAGCACGTGCAGTGCAACGGCCTCTGCAACACGGGCCCCCTCTTCATCAAGCCTCTCTTGCTCTTCTTTCTTTTTTTGTTTCTTCTTTTCTAATTCAGAAATTATAGCTGCTGAAGCAGCAAGTGCTTTTTCTAGTCTTCTTCTTTTCTTCTCTGCTTGTTTCTGACGGTCTAATTCAGAGTTAACGGGCTGTTTCTTTTTGGGTTTTTTTAAAACTATACGACTAGGCCCAGATTTGTCCATACCATATACTCTTCTCTCGTCTTTATTCTGTTTAAAGTTTAAATTCTCTAATCAATATTATAAATAAATAACAAAATGAAATAATTTTAAAAAGAGGAAATGACATGAGAATTAATTAATTACCATAATAGGAGTTATTATATGGAAAATTATAGTGCTTGTGATTATGCACCTCTAATTCCTCTGTCAAAATCCTCTTTTGCAACTCTAAATTTGTGTGCTGACCCTTTCTCCTGCATTTTTTTTCTTCTTACTAAAAAAGTTGTCCTACAAAATAAAAAATAAAAATGAAATTGAAATTGAAATATAGATGAAATTCAAATCAAGGTGCCCATTTAATGGGCCTTTAATTACCAGCATTTTTTTTCAATTGTTCAAGTTAACCTCAAGTGCTAGTCAATTCTAAGAAATTAGGCTTTGGGCTAGCAAACCTAACTTTGAATTACCAGCATTTCTTTCAATTGTTTTTGGATTCATTCTTTCCCAAAAGAAAACCAACATTCTAAAGATCCTAGATTTACAGAGTATATAGTTAATTGGTAGTTCTCAAATAGTAGTAACATCTAATGCAACTGGATCTAGTACAGTATGAAACAACAAATCACTTCCAAAATAGAAAAGAGCAAAAAAAAAAAAAAAAAAAAAAAAAAAACCTGGTTTTGAGAGTGGTGCAAGATCTCTCGCGAGGACTTGGGAGATGGGACAGACAAGCGGGACCCACTACCCGATTCGATTCGAATCGATTTGGGTTCGATTCAATTTGGATTGGATTGGTTGGAAGAAGAAAACCCTAACTGAGGGAAGAAGGCACCTGTACTCTTTTAGTTCTCTTTCTAATTTTTCTTTTGGGGAAGAAAGAAAGGTTTGGTTGCTTCGTCGGTAGGGAATTTTATAACTAATGATTTTAACAGAGTTGTTTCGGATTCACACAGCGCACAAACCGTATGCAGTAATCTTCTGATTCTTAGTGCGTGCGCTGCGTGAGGTGAAAACTGGTCTGTTAAAACATTACCCGATTTTGTTGGTTTGTTGATTGCACCTGGTGCACTGAGGTGTACAGGAATTGATTCACTAAAGTAGCTGTAATTTTTATTTCATATCTGAACCGTTTGATCTTTTACGACACGAATAATGAAGATCCAGATTCTGATCTTACGGTCTGGATCCAAACTCAAATTTGTGCTACTTTAGTATCTGGACATGGTGAAAAGGAATCTGCTGCCGTTTATACGGGTAAATTTATTAACAGAATAGTTTTAGTTTCCTGCAGCGCACGAACCATATGTAGCGCTGTTTTAGTTCTATAGTTCGTGAGCTGTATGAAGTTAAAACTACTCTGTTAAAATCTTTACCCGTTATACTCGCATTTTATTTTACAGTAGAGTTACAGTACATCTCATATTCATGTTCCCCGACAAAGATATTAACAGAACGATTTTGACTTAATCCAGTGCATCAATTGTACATTTTCATTTTATGTTGATTATGCATTTTGCGTAAAGTAAACATAACTCTGTCAATAATTTTATCTCATAACCACCCACTAGCATGGATCTCTGGATATCTTTATTTTTTATTATAACTAATTAAATAGTTGTAATGTCGATTTAAAAATTTACAATGAGTCTCTAGTTATTAACGAGATGAAATCATATAATGTTTAGATTTTACAACTGAATAGGGACAGATCTAAGGCTTAGTCAAAGATGGCTAAGCCACTCTTATGATTTGAAAATTTTAATTATGCGTATAGAAATTTAATTAAAAGTTAATATTTTCTATTCTGTTTATATATTCTAGTTACTTTTAATAAATGACAAATGTTTAGTTGTAGTCTAGTGGTTAAAATTCTACTTTGTGATTGAGAAATCTTAGGTTCAAATTTCACTAATCATAATTTTGTATTTTAATTTTCAGTCACCTTTATCAAAATTTTCTAGTTCCGCCTCTGTTACTAAAAAAAATAGTTGTTTTGTCATGCGAACATCATATAATTGATCATCATTGTTTGCAAACATATATATTACTTACACATTATTAAATTTAATTAACAAATATTTATTACTTACAAACATAATATCATTTATTGTTAACAACATAGTTTTTTTACTTTATATAATTGTGAAGTTATAAAATTTAAGTTGTTATATTATTGTAAGAATCCATTGACCCATTCAATAATTAGCTAATCTTAATTAACATTTAGCTAGTTAAAATTAATATCTAATGAACAATTTGATAGCAACATGAGATACTGAACTAATTTCTAGCTACACTTATGAGGGTGTGCTCCAGAAGAAGATACACAAGAGGAAAGGAAGATATCGGTGGAGAGACCAATTATGACTGTACTTGGTTACTTCAAAATGATAAAATTGAATGGAGGGTAAACAAAAAGAAAGGGGGCAGAGATGATAACTAAATGATATCATCTAATTATTACTTAACAGCAAAGAAATCTGTAACTATTTGTGAGGGTAAAAAATATTTTTTTACTGTTGGTATTGTCACGGATACTCTTATCAGTAATAGTGATATTCTCAAAAATAACAATTTACATATTATCTTCAGTAATACTCAAAAATAACAATTTACATATTATCTTCAGTAATAGTCACTTTTTACCGAAATGGATAATGGCAAATTGTTGTAATAATACTTGATCAAATTAGAACAATTTAATCTAATAACAATCAAAACAAAATGGTATTAATTAAACATTCCAAATATTTGAATTGTTTCATGAATATGAAATATAAGTCTTGACATTTTCTGTATAATTGAATCAAAAGAGCTTCAAATAGAAAAGAAATCATATACACAGTTTGTTCACGAATCCAATTTTGAAAATATAAAATAAAAGGCAAAATATGTTAGCTAAAAATAACAGAAAGGAAGAGTTTTATTTTACAATCTATATATAAATTATAATTTTTGTTTATTGTTAAGTTACCAAATGAAAAAAAAAAAAAATTACAAACCTTCATTCAATTAAACTAGTACCTAACCCTCCCCTCCCCCCCCTCCCCACAAGTATCCTCTCTCAGATACTGAACAGTGGGGTCCACAATTTTAAGGTTCAAATTAACTTCTGATCAGACCTAATCTGGTACCTTTTTTTACTGCAAGAGTCTCTATTAAGATTCGTGCAAAGTTAGAACAACGGTTCGGATCTACATCAAGTGAGTCATTGTACTGGCATTCATTTCGAAATTCTATTGCAATTGCTTGTAATTCGTGTGTTTCTACCATATCTTGCGGGATACTCTGCAAGTATATATAATTTTGTTAGATTATATATACAATACAAATAGTGCAATTAAGGACAAGGTTGTCAATTTAATTAATCCAAAAATGGAGAAAAGTTTGCATTAAAATAAATGAATAAGGCTAGCATACTATCTGTAGCATAGTCCTTCAATCTACTTCACGAGTGATGTATTTATATTTCAATCTACTTCACGAGTAATGTATTTACATGCAAAGATTATAAGTTTTTTTAATTCATTTACTATAAAGTCACAGTCAAAAAATAAAAAGTTAAAAGTTAATTTTAATATATTTATTTTTTATCACTTGACTTTATACTAAATAAATACAAGTATTTATAAATTTCATATGTAAATAGTGAATTAGATCAGTTTTAATGGGTTGCATTTGTCGTTTAAAGTCTATTCAATATGATTTTTAAAGAAGTAACACGACATATCTGTTGGGTTTTTGGATAGGTTATAGTGCAACAATTCAATTTAGTTCTTCAATTTGTTCACTATCCGAAACCAGAATCAAAGTATAAAACTAATTCCAAGATTAATATAGAGTTTACCACTAGATGCGTAGCTGAAATCTTCATCTAGTCGTAGGAGCAGTCAGCCTCTTCTCTCTTTTCTCATGTCGAATATACACACCAGTAACAGCAAATGCGCCTCCACCAGTATCCACACGAACCAGCTGACTAACAACTGCAAGTCGGTATGCTAGTAACAACAGGCGGTCTCTGTTTCTCTCTTTCGTTTTCTGTAATTAGTGTAAAATGAATGAGATCCGAAAATTGAACTGATGCACTATATTTATAAAACATTTGCACCAGTTCAAATGCACTTATTCAATTGCAGGTATCTATTGGCACCTAATCAGAATACTTATCCTAATCTGATTAGATCAGATTAAAGAAAGTAACAGGCTTATTTCGGACCCAACCCAAAAAGAATAAATTCAAATTTAGCCTACAGCCCAAATCATTTGGTCTGCTAGTACATTTCTTACAATATCGCTATACTATGCGCTACCTTTTTCCAAAATAAATGTATATTATAATAAGCTGTTTGATCAAAATAAAAAATTCTGATAGATAAACAAAATTTTAAATATATAAATTAATGATAAGGTGCACACCTGGAGAAGCCAACTGTAGTATGTTACATTGTTGACATGTTTGTTCATATCTATATCTGCTCTTCTTAGCTATAGCATTATCATTTAATTTCAAATTAAAACGTTTTAAATTATATATATATAGAGTTTGGCCAATATACCAATGTTGGTATAGAGCAGTTCGTTATACCAAGTGGATTTTGTGATTTTGAAGTCCAAATAGCCGATCCGAACGCTCAACATGTTCTCCATATTGAAATGTGCTTGGAGACCAAATTTTATATTTTTTGGAATTTTTTTACTATTTATTAAGCCACTTTAAAAATCACTGATCCAACGGTGGCTTTTGTTTTTACTGTTTGGTTAAGCCACCGTTGGATAAAGTGGCTTAATAAATAGTAAAAAAATTTCAAAAAATGTAAAATTTGGTCTCCAAGTACATTTCAATATGGAGAACATGTTAAGCAGTTCGAATCGGCTATTTGGACTTCAAAATCACAAAATCCACTTGGTATAACGAACTGCTCTATACCAACGTTGGTATATTAGCCAAACTCTCTCTCTATATATAAGCATTAATGGAGTAAAAGTGAGGTGCTCTTAAGTTCACCAAGTCTCTTTGTAAACTTAACTCTAAAATTTACATATTATTTTCGGTAATAGTTACTTTTTAACCTCACATATAGTGGCAGATTCTTGTAATAATACTTGATAAAATTATAACAATTTCATCTAATACAATCAAAACAAATGTTATTAAACATTCCAAATATTTGAATTGTTTCATGAATATGAAATATAAGTCTTAACATTTTCTGTATATTTGAATCAAAAGAGTTTGAAATTAGAAAATAAATCATATACACAGTTTGTTCACGAATCCAATTTTGAAAAAAATAAAATAATAGCTAAAAAATAACAGAAAGGAAGAGTTTTATTCTACTCGGAAGACTATGTCCGTATGAAATAAGATTGTGTTTTTTTTTCTGTCTTTTCTCTCAAGCAACGTAAATTCGTGGGGAAAAAAATTAACTCACACCATTTTTTTTGTTCCACACGACAAGAGAATAAGATTGTGCAATTTTGAACTTTACCTGTTTGGTAAAACTAAGACTTCTTCTTCTTCTTCTTCTTCTTCTTATTATTATTATTATTTACATTTATAGGTCTTGTTTGGTTGCTACTTAGACAGTCAAACCGGGCTATTATATATATAACTACTGAGAGGGATCAACTTACACCATTTTTTTGTGACACCAAATTACACCATTCATTTTAAAAAACTTTAAAGTTCAAACAGTCGATCCAAACCATTCAACATGATTTCCATATTAAAATGTTCTTGAAGACCAAAATTTACATTTTTTTTTTGAATTTTTTTACTATTTATTAAGTATTTTACAAAATCGTTATTTTCAGACCGTTGAATTTTTGTACCCATCTTAATAAATAATATAAAAATTCAAAAAAAATGTAAAATTTGATCTGAAAGTAAACTTTAATATATTCATCATGTTGAACGATTTGGATCGACTGCTTGAATTTTAAAAATGTAAAATGTAATTTGGTGTCACTAAAAAATAGTGTAAGTGGATCCTCATCAAAACTATTTGGTTTCACTCACAGTTGAAGTTCAAACCGGGCTATATATATATATATATATATATATATATATATATATATATATAAATGTGAAAAAAGCCATGTCCATGAGACCATGACATGATCAAACATATGACGGCCTTTACTTGTAAATTCTGTTTATAGCATATCCTTCATTTGGGCCGTCCATTATAAAATAGAGAAATTTATATATATCCCTGTAAATTCTTAAAATATATTAGCTGAGAAACAGCTTGAATGGTGGTCCAATAAAATCAATACCAGTACCGCTGGAATCGAAATGTTTTTCAGTTCTACCAAATCAAAGTACTTATGAAATCAGTCTATTGCCCATATTATTATAATATTATTTGTATAAATAAAAAATTCTGTTAAATTATTCTAGTTGACATTTTCAAAACGACCATATGCAGAAGCAGCTTCTGTTCAAATATTTTACTAAACAAACCGTGTGAGATATTATCATTGAAATATTTTGTTGCCCACTATATAAAAAAACATATTCAATAAACTTGTACACAACCAATGATAGGGACCATTTTTTTGTTTTTTTTTTCTCTTTAAAGCAAAAGCATAAAGAACAACAAAAAAAGGTGCACCTAAGGTCAATTATTGACCACAAATTAAAAGCCCTTTTTTTGGTGAACAAAATCATTCTCTTTAATCAAATTAACTGTTGTTGAATATTTTGAACCAAGAATACAACAAACTACAAATACTGATAATTGTGACTGGTACATGCTCAGTACACTGGTACAGCATCAAGTTTAGTAACCGTGCAATTTACACAATATTGACATTTGAAGGAGTAAACACCAATTATATTAAATGAAAACAAAATCCCTACCGAGACTATTGACAGGTGCATCAGATATATGAATAAACTTAGCATGGTTGGTTTAGTTGGTCATGTACCAGAACAGAAAACACCTAATTGGCAACGAGGGGTCAAAATCTCAAAATTAAATCTTTAAGATGAAGTGATGCTTCAAACAAATTTTCAATTAGTGGAACAACTGTGCAAAGGGGAAAGAAACAATCCTTCCAAATAATTTGCGAGTTAAATTTGACAAATTCAAAAAATTAAGATACCAAAGAAACAGTCAAATAATAGACTCACAAACTCATTTTATTCATCTAAACTTGAATTGAACATCTTACACCTACAGATACAGATACAGATACAGATACAACTACTTTATACCAGTAAAGTGATTACAGGTAAAGTAGCTACTAGTAAAACCCAATTTCTACAGCAACAATAAAACATCACTTTACCAGTAAAGCGATTACCAATAAAGTGATCTGTTACTCCAAATTAAAAGACCAACCACCAGTAAAATAATCTAACCAAATTACAAAACTAGTTCATATTCCTAATTACCAACAAACCTTTCTATACCAACATTACAACCAACTTTCCTTACCAGTGAAGTAACTAATCTGAAACCGAAATTAAAAGACCACCCAGTAAACTAATCTAACCTGATTACAATCTAATTCATCAATCCCAATTAAAAGACCTGACAGACCGAACTATCTAATTTCTGAAACTTGTAGGATGAATAAGAAAAAAAGTCACCATTTTGAATCTGCACAAGAAAGCCGCGACTTTTGTTGCCACCGCCGCCTCTAACTATTGATCCAATTAGCCCCCAATTCAACCCGTTTTTCCTCTTTTGAAAAAATACCAGAGGAAATCAGAGCGAATTGAAGTCTCATTTACAACATACACAGTCAAAGACAGCAACTTTTTTGAGATCATCCAAATTGAACTCCTGGTGTACGGAAACTACTACTACAACTTGAGTAAACTTCGCAAGGCTCTAGAAGCCTCGTCATCGCTTGTGGGGCCCACACTGGATGACCTCAGCAGTAAAGATAAACCTGGTTGAGGCAAACAACTTGCTTCAGGCGCACGGCACGCATAAACCGGCCCAGCAAAGGTCAAGTCCTTGTACAATCCAACCTTTGCTGGTTCAGATCCGTGTCTGGACCGATCCGATTGGGTTTTCTTCTGTGGCTGCGGGGTTTCTTTGCTCTTAACTGGAGAAACCTTGTCAGATCCATTTTGACCCGATTTGAAAGCCTCCCCACGTTTCAAAAGCCTGAAGCCGTCTTTCAAAGGAGACGTTGATAGAGGTGTAGAAGGAGGAGAGGTAGAACGGGGAGAAATGGATTTCCTGTTTACCTTTGGGTTTGGTCGAGACTGTTTCGGGTTAGGTGAAGGTGTGGTTCGAACCGGGCGAGATCTTCTCCGGTTAGTAAAGGGTTTCGGAGTAAAAGGTTCGTAGAAAGTGTGGTGTGGTCTGAGACAGTCTTGTGGTCTCAGGATCTCTGTCGCCATAGCGAAGGAAGGAAGGAAAAGAGAGAGGAGGAGAGAAAAAGGAAACCTAGAAAATGAAAATGAAATGAGTGAAGAAATAGATGAAGGGGATATATATAGGTAGAGTCGTAGAGAGGCCGAGTCGGTTGGGTTTGGTGTGGCGGCGGGTATACCCGATTTGAAATTTGCTGATAAAGGATGGCAACCCGTTTAGGCTGTTTCGAAAACAGTTATCTTACTAGGCGGTTTCCGTAATTGAATTGTTCAAAACTAAAACAGTTATTTTTATCAGTATTTATTCTTAATTGGAAAATACCATTTTTGGTCTACCATTATTTAACATTTTACTTTATTTTTATGTTAAAAAAGCTAATAATTTTGAAGGTAAAATTAACAAAGTAGAATTATGGGTAAAAATTTTACCAGAGCAAAATTGGGAGAAATTTGCATATGACCATCGAATTGAAAATTTAAGTCCGATAAATGTCTTTACCGATTGATTCACCTTAATATCAGCACTGATCTTAAAGCAAACTAACATAGATGTTAAAGCAATATGTAAGTATCGGGCGATACAAGAACCCATCGAACTCATATATGAGTCTGATGGACGTCAGACGGAACCTATTCCCAAACTAGTTAGAATGTTAAATACGTTTCCAATTTTATTTGTTTTAATAATAACATGTTTTATTTTATTTCTAGAAAAAAAAATTGAAGGTCAAATTTACCGGTAGAACAAATTAGGAGTAAATATTTTAAGAGAGCAATATTGGCTTCATACATCACACAAATACTATATGAAAATATGTTTTTATTTCATTGTTTGTGCGCTGCAAGAAGCCAAAACTGCTCTGTTAAAATCTTTAACCCTAATTAGAATGTTGAAAACGTTTTCAATTTTATTTGTTTTAATAATAACATTATCCTATTATATTAATTTTATCAAATTTCTAATACAACTATATTAAATAACATTTTAATTAGTTGGGTGATTATAAACTTCTAGTAATCAAAGAGATTTATTAAATATGATGACACAATATTTAAACTATAACAAAAATAATAGTAAAATTTGATTCGAGATTTATTAAATATGATGACACAATATTTAAACTATAACAAAAATAATACTAAAATTTGATTCTATTTGCATATTGCCAAAAAAAAGATAATGTTTATGGGAGGTCTAATTATATATAGCCTCTTATGCCAAAATTGAATTGTTAATTAAATATGTGAAACCGAATCATTCGGAGGGTCTAAAGTCTAAACAAATTCGGTTCATTACCCGAATCCGATACAAGATTTCACACGAGAGCGGCGTTTTATGATAAAATAATTTAAATATTCCCTCGCTTTGAATAAAAAGTTATCTTTGATTAATTATATACAATGAACCACTCGCGCACGCAATTATTGACGGGTTCTAGGAAGGAAAAGCAACCTCAGAGTTCCTTGATATATCGAAATTGCCACGCAGTGGTCCCCAGCGCACATGGGCGGTTTGGCAGATGGGACACCATTAATGAAAAGAAGCAATCTTGAATGGCAAATCTTTGTAATATTTTATAAAGCTAAGGGTATTTACTAAAAAGGGAAGAAACCTGGAATACGTGAAGACGTGTCTCGGTGGACCAGTAAACGAGTCGTCGCCTGCTACTTTATGATTATATAATTTGTATTATTTTATGTAACGAGTAAAAATAATTTTGGATATGACTCGCTATAAGTAGTAATGACGTAGCAACGAAAGCCGAAATGGTCGGCTTGAGTTTAACTATTTAGGCTTGGTTGGTTCCCTAGGAGCCACGTTGTTTCTATGGTGTAGACTTGGTGTACTGTGAACCTCAAACTAATGGTCCGTTGCATTCTGTTGGTTCAGAGTAGACCGGGTGTATTCAGTTTGTCTTATGAGAGGTCGGTTTGATTACCTACTGAAAGCAACTTGCCCCTCAAGTGGGGTAAGGTTTTAACAGAGTGAATTTGACTTAATGCAGCTCAAAAACTATAGAATCAAACCAGCATTGCTTATAGCCTCTGCGCTGCATGTAGCTAAAATTCCTCTGTTAAAATCTTTAAATGATGTTGGTGCCAGCTAAGGTTTATCTTTTTGTTGGTAGTATTGAAAGATTAAAATTGAATTTTTCAAACATCCTAAAAATACTCTCTGCTATTTGACTGAATTTAAATATAAAACATTTAATCTTAGTAAATTAGGGGTGTCAATGGCTAAATGGCATCGTATGGACGAGCTTAGGTCCAATGCCTGTCGGACTCAAACTGAGTCCGATAGGTTTCATGACTGTTTAATCAGCTTTAAGATCCGTGCATGTGTATGGATATTAAAGCAATGGACATAGATTTTAAAATGGATCGGACAGTTATAGAACCCATCGGATCCAGTTTGAGTTCAATGGGCATTAGACCCAAGCTGATCCTAATTGAGAATAGCTTATTTTTTGAGTTAGACTATTCGGAATAGCTTATTTGGTATTTGATTGGGTTATAATAGCTAGAATAGTTAATTCAAATTTTTTTTGTCTATTTATATTTAGTAAAATAGAATTTATTTGATGGAATCAAGGTTCTAAATAGCGATTATAGTAGCATAGCGTGGAGAGAAAAAAAGGTATAGCGAATAGCGTAGCTACAGCGGAAACTATCATACGTAGCTTTTTTTTTTAATTTATATTCTACATTTTTACTAATTATCAACATGATAAATGTTGGAGAATTAAAGTAACAACTAAATGACAACTAATCTAAGTATATACTTTTTTCAATCAAGCAAATAAGAAGAAGAAAAAGGATATAAAAGATAACATTATTTAATAGTTTGTACTTCATAGTATTAAATATTATAATAGACGAAGAGCAATTAATTTTACAGGCGAAATGAAGTTAGTATATCTATTTGAACATTTTATATATTATAGTAATAAAAATCATCTTTCAATATAATGGACGGTAATAATTTACAAGTTAATACTAAACGAAGAGCAAACAAAAAAAGTAGAATTAATATTTGAATATTTTCAATATAAAATGAGAGACTAAATCACAAGTTGTTACAAAAGCATATAGTTTGGTTTAGCATAATTACCATAGCATAAAAAATAGGAACAAAGCACAAAAGTCCAAGTAAATTGCAAAAAAGAAGCCTGTGTAGCATAGTGGTAGCAATATAGTGTAGCAGCTAGTGTTTTAAAATTCGGTCTATTCGGCCGAATATTCCTATTCGTTTGCAATCCGAATAGAAAATCTATATTCGGTCCGAATATGAAATTTAAAGCATATTACCGGTTTAGAGTATAATAGTGATAAAATACTGGTTTAAAGTATATTAACAGTGATTTATACCACATATTACCGGTTTAGAGTATATTAACAGTGTTAAAAATGTCGGTTTAGAGTATATTAACAGTGAGTCATACCGCATATTATCGTATACTTGTTATATATACAAATTCTCATTAAAAATTCGCATATATAAATCCGAATAAAAATCCGCATATGCGGCCGCATACTGTATATGCGGTATGCGGTGGCCTTCCGTATACCAAATGAGAACCGAATTTCAAAACACTCGTAGCAGCAATAGCGATCATAGCTGAATTAACGCACTTTTAACTTTTATGGTCCGAAAAAACTATAGCTAGTTATTTAGAGCACTGAATGGAATAGATTATTAGTATTATTTGTTATTCACCTACTACCATTTCGTTACCCATTAATCTTAACAGATATGGGTAGGGTAGGGTAAGACTAATTCTTAATGAGTACGAATAGAGTATGAGTAAGTTCATTTTTTAATTGGTATGGGTATGATACTTCAACTCTATCTATACCGTACACCCCTAGTCGTAATATTAATTGAATAACTGATTTATATATATGTGCCGTATACACTACCGAATTTAAGTAGAGCGAATGGGGAGCGTCTATTATTCTTTTTTTTGGTCATATTCATTTATGTGATATCTTTTTATGGAATAATAGCATTTTTGTTAAGAAAATCATATTAATCCTATATAAAAAAAGTACTAATAATAATTACATAGTTATAATTTATATATTTAGTGTGGTTATTGTATTATATTTTAGGTTATCTGAAAAATAATGCTTTAGTATCTATCTAAAAAGATAGTATAAAATTTGATCTCTAAGTATTTTTTTAGAATATAAAATTTGACAATCATTCTCTTGTTAGAATATATTATTTCTAAGAATGTGGAGGTTTGGCTATTCTAATAAGACAAAAAAAAAACTATTATTCTTACTATTCTTATTGAGTTAGCTTTTCAATTAGCAATTTGGAGTTTTCTTATAATTACTTTTTATAATCAGCTTTAACGGAACTACTACAGTGCAAAAAAAAAAATCGGTCAGTGTAAAAAAAAAAATATAATAATTGAAATTTCTATGGATGCACACAAATGACAAAATATTACTACCAAAATAAATACTTGTAAATTATAGTTATTGTGGAGCTTGAGATAATTAAAATTTAATTATTTTTGGAATTGGTAATTAAAATTGACCAAAATAAATACTTCTATTTCGAGGAAATTCTGGTCAACGTGTTTAGAGAGAAGAAGTCAAAATTAAAACGGTGTTTTTGTTCATCCACTTGGCCCATATGTATCGTGAAGTTTTAATTATATTTGATAGTGACAAGAGAAAATATTTTGAAAATGAATTCTACCAATATTTTCTAGTATTCGAAAAATAATATATGGTTATATTGTTTTGGTATAGTGTAAAATTTATGGTTATAAAATTATATCTCGCTTCATAAAAAAAATAATTACCTTTTATAATCAGCTTGTATTTTTATATTCTTTTATTTTTAATAAAAATATACTTAATATTTAAAATTATTATAAAATTATATCTCGCTCCATAAAATTTTGTCATATATATCCTACTAAAATTTTGACTTCACCCCAATATCAAACAAATTTTGTTCTCATTAAACATTGGGATGAAATATCATTAGGTCAATCAAAGCAATAATTTGCATTAGTTATAAAATTTGATATGTGATGATAATCCAACTTGCAAAATGAACGAAATGATTATTAAAATTATGTGAAATAATACCATACTAGACTTTTATCAAAGGTTGGCTGAATATTTCTTAAAAATTTAATCTAAATTTAATAACTGAAATTGCTTGTATAAGATTATGTATACTCTATTAGAAATGCAAGCTTCTTAGCAATATAGTTTATAAAGAGTATATTAGTCATTGAATAAGCATGAAATTGGTGTGAGGTCTTTATCACTCAAATCATGGTTTGTGTAAGTCATGGTGTGGTGAGTCATTTTAATAGTTAAATGAGTTAACAAGAAAGAACAGAGTAGGTCCGATAGACTTCAAGATTGTCCGATCCGTTTGAAGACCCATGCCTCCAAAATTGACTCGAGTGCACAAATATTAAAATAGAGTGCACATATATTAAAACGGATCGGATGGTCATGGAGTCCATCGAATAGGAGTGCAAACAGATCAGATATTAGCCATCTGTATCCGTATATGTATTTAAGAATTAGATATAAATATATGATATTTAAATATTCATACAAAAATAGATACGAATACAATTTACTACTATCTGATCTGTTTGCACCCATCACATCTAAAGTAGGTCAGATACCCATTGAACCTACTTTGCAATCTAAAAAAAGAATTCGTTGAATGGATGTGCACAGATGATGCTTACAGAAAATAAATTTGAATATACAATTGATGTGGACCAGTATACTTTGCCGAGTGGAGCTAATCGGACGGCTTAGATTTACTCTCAGCCGGTGAGTGCTCGGAATGATAGAGGGAGCAGTATTAATTTTGCTTTGAGATTCGTATTAAAATCTTATTTGATCCGTCCGATCAAAACGAATGAACCAGATTAAAAAAACCGTGGAAACTCCACGGTAAAAGCTCTGCAGAGGATGTGATTCCCAATTGATGCACGGGTACAGGAAATTAAAGGAAGTCCGTTGTGCATTTTTTGACAACGGACGGTAGAGAAAGGAAGGCCACACACACACACACAGATATGAGTAGCTGAAATCAAATGTTTATCCATAACGGATTTGATTATTACACGACGCGTGAAACTAATCTGGTTATGAATTTATGATATGACAAAGCAAGAGATATGCCACAATACGTAGTTACGTGTCCATATTTAATATTATATTTTTGACAACATTATTTTTTTTTAATATATTTGGACATTCTACTGATTTTTTTCTTACTTAAAAAAACTACGAATTCAATAAAAAAATAGTTACTAATGTAATCAAATGTGATCAGTCATGTGCGGGATTTAAGATTTCAGTAATAGTAGGGTATTAATTGGATTTAAATAACTAATCGAGTTTAAATCCATCAACATATCGGATACACAATTACAACTTAATTTTTACAACTATGTGTATTATAAAATCTGTTATAATAAAATCGACTGACATAGTATTGAAATATTTTTAATAAGCTAATTAAAAATTTGTTTGACACAATTCAAAGTGAGACTATATTTAGCCAATTAACAAATCGAAGTCAAACCATAGATAAACATTTAACCGAAATATAAGTTTTGAATAATAAAAAGCACAAAAGCTCGCTCAACCCATTTCTTTAGAATTATAATAATAGGTTTTATTGTCAAGACTTTTCTTGTTCTCTTTCATTCTATTTACGAAATAGAGTATGGCATATCCGAAAAAAACAATATATTCAAAATTGACCGAAACTCAGAAGAAATCGGTTCAAAAATCGGACTAACTCGAACTAGAGGTAGACATATTGAACAATTAGTACTGAGTCGAAATAAAAAAATTCAAATTTAGAAGTAAATACTTATCTACTCCAATTTGTACATGGATCCGCCAATAGTCATGTGCTGTTATCATTAGTGTATTATAGTAATTTCTCATAGTTTTAATTACAACTCACAACATAACACATAAAAATTTAACTTGATCACAGGACAACATCACGTCACGTGACCCAACTAAATGGCAATGGATGGAATTATGGTGAACATGATGTGCCGACAAAGAGTCATCTATTTGAAGATTTATGAAATTGTTAGTTAGTTATGAAATTACATCAATTTTGTACGCACAACAAATCAAACAGTTCTAAAATCCATCAAACTGAAAAATAAATCCGATGCTCATCAGATCTATCCGTCCCTTTCTTTTTTGTTTCCCGGAAATTCATACCTTAATCATTGAATCTAGTCGGCCATGTATTGTACAGGACATCTCCATTACAAATAAACTGGAGAAATTTAAAGACCTTCTTCCTTTCCCTTTCTCCCTTGCTTTCTTTTCCGGGTCCCCCGTGTCTTTAACGTGTACTAGCAGTGTCGAAACCGTAATTCTTACCATAATTACAAAGAAAACGAGACCTTCTGTTAGTATCACTGACAGTGGGAGCCACCAACATCAACGACAAATCCCACGGTTTACGTGTCGACTACAGCATTTCATCGCATGCTCGCGGCCTAACCAGAAAAGCACACGTGTACGACTATGAGTTGACCAAGCGGGACCACAGTATTTAAAACGCCAGGATCAGGAAGATAAAAAGGCATTTAATCTTGCTTTAGATGTTATGAATTCCAATTTCCTTAATTTATAAGGAAAAACAGTTCATAAAAAGAAACTTTTATTGACAGATCAATTTTGGTTTCATGTAACGAACAGACATCGAAGCAAAACTGTCCTGTATATGATTTGTGCGCTGCAAGAAGTCAAAAATACTCTGTTAATATATTTGATCGCATGCACGCGGGCTTACCAAAAACGCACAACTGAACGACTATGAGTCTATGAATGGTCACGCATTTAAAACACCAGGATCAGGAGAATAAAAGGCAATTTAATCTTACCAAATTAATAAAGAAAAAGAAACCCCTGGTCTCGTTTCACTGATAGCGGGACCCACCTATACCAACGACACCACCCCGGTTTCCGTGTCAACTAGGGCATTTCATCGCATGCACGCGGACTAACCAGAAAAGCACAAGTGCACAACTCTGAATAGTTGAAATAATCTGTGTTTATTTTTCATAACCAAAAAAAAAAATTAATAAAAAAAATTATATTTTAAAAAAATTTCAAATTTACACAAACTGTTCCTGTGAGTCAGTTTGGTATTGCTATAGTAAATTTTTATTTCCTATAAAATTGAATATTTTTAAATAAAAATATTATAATCTTAAAAAAAAAATTACTGTAACATTATCAGATCGCTCTATTATGGGTCGATCTGCTAAAAAAGATTTGGAAAATAATAAAAAAAAAATTCACTATAGCAGTACCAAACTGTTCTACATTAGAACGATTTAGGTAGATTTGAATTTTTTTTTTAAGAAATATGATTATTTTTATTATTATTGTTTATTATTGGTTATGGAAAAAAAAACACGGTGAAATGATCATATATTGAAAACTCCAGGATCAGTAATATAAAAGGTATTTAATTAAAATAATTTTTTTTCCCAAAACGATACGAATCGCATCCTCTGAGATATCTCATACTTTGCGCGACTTTTTGGAAAATCCGAACTGTTTAAATATGTTCTGCTCAAATCTCAATGCTAAAATAATACTGGCCCCCGCGCTGTTCCCGAATAGGAAACGGACACGTCAGTCACGCAAATATGAGTTATCTCAGAGTATACGCACTCGAAAGAAACTTAGTCGATGTCCCAAAAGTAACTCAAATGTTTCTGTTGCGGTTATCCCGTCCGATCAGAATTCGTTTCTGATCGGACATTTTGTATCCACTTTGAAAATTTGAGTTACTTTAGGGAAAACAATTGAAAGATAACTTTCTAAAAAAAAAGAACTTTCCTTAATCTGTTGTTAAATACTTGAACCGTACAATGAGAGAGATAGAGAACAGAGCAAAAGCAGCTCAATGGCGACAGTTACAGTGGAGAGGTCGGAGATGAATTCGCCGGAGAGGTCGTCGTCGGAGGGTGGCGCCTCCTCCGTAGGAGGGAGCGGGAGAGTGGCGGAGTACGCCGGGTGGGTGTACCACTTAGGTGTGAACACGATCGGGCACCAGTACTGCAATCTCCGATATCTGGTTCTTCGAGGGAATTGCTTGTTCATGTACAAGCGCGATCCTCACGAAAATCCTGGAGTTGTTAGTAATTTCGTTGCAATTTCAGCTTTTCTCTTCTACTGATCACTGATTTACGGATCAGTGCTTACTTTCGAAAATCAATTGAATTGGATACCTGTTGCTCCTCATTTCTTATCACAGAAGCCTATAAGGAAAGGGGTTATTAGTCACACATTGATGCTAGAAGAGCTGGGACGAAGAGAAGTCAATACAGGGGTCTGTGTACAATCTTCTCTTATACAATTTGAGAGTTATATCTTAATTTTGCTAAATTTTACCTATTTGTAGTAATTTTCACCATTTATTTACTCCATTCACTGCTGAAATGTCAAGTTTGGTCTGTTGAAAGATAACCTGTTCATATGATTTTAGGCAATTCTTTGCATTAGTAATCATAAGCATAGAAGCAAATATCTAAATCAACTTAGCTTCGATTATATGACAAGTTTGGGTTAGATAAAGAGGCAAGAAGAAACTGGCAATACTTGATGGATTATTTCTTCCATTATGGTTGGGTATTGTTTACAAATACTTAAATTGGCCTGCTTGAAAAAAATGTAAGTTAAGGCAACATTTACAAATAAATAACATATGTGTGGTGTTAGTTGTAAACATGATAAATGTTGGGTGCTTTATAAAATAATCTTATTTTCTTTAATTTAAATCTTTTTTGGTTTTCAGGAACTTTATGTTCTTGGATTTTACAATAAGCTGGATGGAACAAAGAAAGGAGAGGTTTGTACTCCTGTTATATTGTTAAAGCTCTCTCAAATTATTTTTAACCTTTGGGTTTTTTTTATGTTTTTGTTAATAAGTTTTTTTTTCTTTTCACTTTGTATTTCTTTACTAGATTGCCTGTGCAACTCCGGGGGAGTTACGCAAGTGGCATGAGGCATTTGAGCAAGCCAAACAACAAGTGCAAACTGCAACTTATGTTATACAAAATTATATATACTTTTGTATTATATTCAAGAGGAGGGTTCAAATGCCTCGTCTTTCATGCCTCATTGTGCCTCATATGCTTTATTTTCATTTTCAAAGTCTGAATAGTCGATCCGAACTGCTCAACATGATCTTCATATTAAAATGTGCTTCGAGACCAAATTTTATATTTTTTGGAATTTTTTTAGATAGGTACAAAATCTGCAAAAATTTGCAAAAAATATAAAATTTGTTCTCCAAGCACATTTTAATGTGGATATCATGTTGATCGGTTCGGATCGACCATTTGGACTTTAGAAATGAAGATAAAGCATATGACGCACAATGAGGCACGAAAGACACGAGGCATTTGAATCCTCCTCTATATTCGAATAGTTGATACATGAAAATATACCACAAATCATACTCAAGTAACAAAATCAAAGCATTATGAATATATAATTATTTATCTTTCAGTGCCTTGAGCTGTTTAATTTTTTTTTTCCAGGATGAGTATGATCTGATGAGCAGAAGTGGTAGGCATAGGAGACTAAACACTGAGGATGAGTGTGTAATTTTAACTTTTAAGAATAATTTTGATATAAATCCAGCAAATTAAATCAAGTTCTACCATACTGATCGAGGCTTTGATTGGTGCAATACCAAGCCATAGGATATACTTGCCCCTTCTCTTGGTATCGTGATATTTTACTGTACAAATCCATGATCAATACCAATCCAACAACCACAAATTGATAAAATGAACGTTCCATGTAATTTACTAACAAAATAAAAATTTTCAGTATAAATCTCGTGGGACACCGTCCTAGGGTTAGAAGATATGCACAGCATGGGATTGGAAGGCTTGTAAAAATAGGAAAAGGTGAAGCTTCATATTTTGGGACTTTCACCTACCAAAAAAAAATTCATAATTTGAGGCTGTCCAAATTTTGTTCAAGGTTGTTACTCATTTTATTTTATTTTTAATTTGTATTAAATGGAAATTGCAGGCCCAGAGATGCTACTTCGTCAGGCTTCAAAACTTGGGAGTGATAAAGTATTAAATGCACATGTTGATGATGAAACTGGAGATGCACTTGAAACACATGACTGGAGATGCGTTCGAACTGTCAATGGTACCTTTTATTCTTCTAAGTATTATTTATATAGTTGCGATTACTAAAAATGAGTAAATATGCAAGAAAGAGATGAATTTTAATGAAAAATTGGAAAAAGAAAGAACAAAAAAGAAAATGTCAATTAATATTTGACATGTGATATGTATCAACCACCCACCCTCATACAAAAAGTATCAGGGCTGTACCATTATGTATATGCATTTTGCAACATCTATAATAACTTTTAGTAAATATTTACAAATCTGTTTCTCTCATATTAGGTACTAGAATTTTTGAGGATGCTGCTAATTCCAAGGTACATACTATTCTGACTTGAAAGAAATTTCAATATGTGTGCATCATATAAGTTTTTTTTTGTTCCTTGGTTACTTAATTTCAATAAAATCAATGGAAAAAGAAAAGAAAACCCTGATATTTGTATGGAGTTGCTACCTTGCTGATCAGGTTTAATGCCAGATGTACAACAAAAGGACAGAGTGCTTAGAAATACCTGTTCTAAACCTTAAAAAAAGGGGAATTTCATGTATACCCCTCAAAAATCTCGAAATTACGTATTCCCCCCCTCTAATATTCATGAAGTTAAGAAACTCACAACTTTACCCAATTTATTGACTTTTTAATTAAAACCCATTTTAAATTTATAAAGTACCCATTTTACCCATTTAAAAAATGCTTGTTCTATTTCGTAGGGTTCAAAGGGAATTCTCCTCAAATCTGTTGGGGTTGTAAATGCAAGTGCTGATTCTGTATTTGAAATAGTTTTCAACCTAGATAGACGCAGCAGATATGAGTAAGTTTCATGTTCATATTCTTTAAATCAAGCAGATCCTTCGTATTTGTTTTTTAATTTTTGCATTTCTTTTAGTATATGTTTAGTATAACCATGGTAACTCATTTTTTAGTTTATGGTTTTACTTTTTGGGAGTTGATTTGTGGTACTAATCATAGTAAAATGGTTAGTTAACTTAATTTATTTTATAGGTGGGATGTTGTGACTGGAAATTTGGAGCTGGTGGAAACAAAAGATGGACACTGTGACATTGTTTATGGGAAGTATGAGGCCAAGTACAAAACTTTGTAAGTACATCTATATATTTCGGGAAAAAAAATGGGAAGATGGATGTTAATTTAATTGCATGTAAATTATTTCTTATAACCCAAGAAAGTTTTCAGGTGGAAATCCAAAAAGGACTTTCTTTTTTCACGACAGTGGTTCCGGGGACAAGATGGCAACTATAGTAAGCAGTTGTTTCCTTTCTTTATATTGAGGGAGGCTATGGTAGTATGCATAGTGCAGATTGGTCTGTGCTATGGATCTATATTTTTGTTTTCAAATTTCAAATTGTCGATCTGAACCATTCAACATGGTGTCCATATGAAAATTTACTTGCAGAATAAATTTTACATTTTTAGAATTTTTTACTATTTTTTGGATAGGTCCAAAATTACTACTTCTGGATAGTCCAGAATTTTTAGGATAGTAAAAATATTCTAAAAAAATGTAAACTATAGTCTACATGTACTTCTTCGTATGGAGATCATGTTGAACGGTTCAGATCGATTGTTTGGACTTTGAAAATAGCGATATTGATCTATAGTACAGACCAATATGCGCTATGCATAGTACCATAGCCTCTCTCCTTGAAATTTGTAGTCCATCCTATTTTCTTTAGGAGAATCCTAACTCTCTCTTTGTGTGCGTATCCTTTAGTCATTTTGCAAATGCCTACTGCACACAAGAAAAAGCCTATTAAATCTGGTTATCGTCGTGAAAAGATCCGTAAGTCCTTTTTCTTCTTCTTTCAATAAATTCGGGCTTTTAAATTTACAGTTAAAAGTCTACTTACTTTTGTGCAGCTTCCATTTGGGAAATTAAAAAGTTGGCTTCGGCAGACAATATTTCAAAATGCCTTGTCACCCAAATGGTAGAAATGCAACCTAGCTTTTGGGACAAGTGGAAGGGCAGTCTATCGGCAAATTTTGAGATATCTATTCCATATTATTTGCTTTGCCAAGTAGCTGGTAAGTCGTGCTACTTATTTTTCACTTTCATCATATCTTTTATGTATTTTAAGTAAGGTACTGCAGTAAATATTTCTCAAGTGCATAAACTTAGCTCATTTCTCATTGGTTCTGACTCAGTACCCGTATCTGTCTTATCAGATACGGTTTTTGCGGTTTCAAGGTTCAAATAGTCGATCTGAAGTGCTCAACGTGTTCTCCATATTAAAATGTGTTTGGAGACCAAATTTTACATTTTTTGGAAATTTCTTACTATTTTTTAAGGATATTTGAAAATCATTGTTTTGAATACAACAACAACAACTACCAAGCCTTTAGTCCCAAATAAGTTGGGATAGGCTAGAAATGAAAAGTGATTTTTTAAAAGTCTGAAAAAAATAGTAAGAGAATTCCAAAAAATGTAAAATTTGGTCCCCGAGCACATTTTAATGTGGAGAACATATTGATCACTTATGATTGACTATTTGAACTTTGAAAACCGCATAAACCAATTGGTAGCACTAAGGCTCAGGAACTACCATTTTGATCTTAGCCAACATCTCTCTCTCTCTCTCTCTATATATATATAATTTTATAATTTTTATTTTTAATAATTACCATATAGTAAAGGGTACAAAATAGTCTTTACCCATACTCTTACCTGTTATGTTAAAGAAATTTTTTTTACCGTACCCGTACCCAATAAACTAACAAAAAAAATAACATTACCCAGTTACCCGTACCTGTCATATTGGATATGATATGGGTCGGGTTAATGGATAAAAGGATACCATTGACACCCCTACCCCCCAAGTGCATAAACAAACACAAACTGAAACTTGCTGTCTAGAAAAACCAATGAATAAAACAAAAGAAGAACAAATGGGAAAAAAAATCGAAAGCCCTTTTATCAGCTCCATACCAACTAGGAAAGGAGTCTGTATCCTCTGAGATATCTCAACTTTTGAGTTTATCTAAACCGGGTCAATTTTTTTTCAGTGCCTGCACAGGGTCAATATTATTGTTTTTTGAGATTCATTCAGAAAGTATTCGAACGGTCCAGATTTTCCACATATCAACTCAAAGTTTGAGATATCTCACAGGATGCGCAGGGAAGCTCATTACTACCTCTTAGAGGATGAGATTTCTTTTTTGTTTGATTGCACAACACAGGTCTACGTGAGTATTTTGCAGCCAATCCTGCACTGACGTCAGAATCTCCCACAGCAATCATGCAGACAAAGTTCTTGACACATGCGTCAGTAAATTTTGATGCTGACAATGAGGAAACTAATGAAGAATTTTATGATGCGATTGCAATTGACGAAGATGAAGAAGATAGTGACGAGGACAACGATGATTTTCAAGATTCCGATCCTGACAAGAATAGCATGGTTCTTTTATATGATCCTTTTTACCAAATTTTCCAAATGATTTCTTGGCAGATGTCATTTATCATCTTTTGATATAACAGCTATCAAGTAAAAATTCTCAAGTCCAAGTGAAAGATAACTGTACAACACTTTGATTTTTTGTCACCAACCAAATGACTTAGAAGGAGTGCATTGCTTTGTTTCTTTTTCAGGGAGCAAAGATGAAGCTGAGGAATGTATCCTGGGCAATTGCTGGCTTAGCTTTGAAAAAGCCTAAAGGTGATTTTTAACTGAGTAGGGTTAAAATGCCCCATTAGTTTCGTGCCCCAATCATGCCTTACATCCTTATCTCCGTTTTCAAAGTCCAAATAGTTGATCCGAACCGCTCAACATGATCTCCATAATAAAATGTGCTTGGAGACCAAATTTTATACTTTTGGAACTTTTTTACAAACATTTTATATAGGTACACAATCATTGTTGTATTTCTCTTTTGGTCATAAGCTTTGAAAAAAGTAAAGGTGATTTTTTATTACTTTCACTAATATCTTGATCGTTTTGACACTTTGGCTTATTGTTGTATTATTTGGTAAAAGCAGCTTCAGTAGCGGAGTTTGAACTAAACGCGACCTCACCTCGTGTTGCAATTGATTGGAGTCGGTTAAATGGTTCATTAAGGCAAGCTAAAAGTGAACAAGATTCCAATTGTTGGTCAAGCCCTAGTGGAAACGGCTTCATGATAAGAGGCAAAACCTACTTAACTGATCACTCTAAGGTTTGTTGGTTGCTTTTACTGCACCATACCAGTATTTATTATATGATGAATGTTACTGGGTAAGTGCAGGCTGAAAGAGAAGGATAGAGGCTTATCTGGAATAGAGATTATTATTCTAGCGTATAGTATAATAGAGAGGGTTAAGTCTAGAATAGAGAAGAATAGAGGCTTATTTTCTGGAATAAAGCTTTTTATTTAAGTGTTGTAAATACCTTTTCAGTTATTAATACAATCATTAGTAAGCATTCACGTTACTAACCTTCAAAAAAAAAAAGAAATGTCTCTATTTTTTAAATTACTATCCGATTGTGCTTTATTTTTTTATTGTTATTTTGTTGTAGATTGCGGGCGGAGATCCTCTTTTGAAGCTTATGGCAGTGGATTGGCTAAAGGGTGAAGATCGCATTGATGCTATTGCACTTAACCCTAAATGCCTTGTTCAGGTAACAATGAGCTGTAGGTTTTTACCTATCATATGACATTAATTTTCTTTTTTGCACATCTTAAATTAGAGATTTACTTTTTACAGACTGAAGCTGGGAAGAAGATTCCCTTCATCCTTGTAGTGAATTTACAGGTGCATATTATAATCTTGAAAATTGTTTATATCCTTTATCTTATGATTCTTTCATATTAAATGTGTAATAATTTTCACAGATCCCAGCTACACCAAACTACAGCTTAGTGACTTACTATGGATCAGAGCGACCCATAAACAAAGAATCTTTACTTGGTCGGTTTGTAGAAGGAACTGATGTTTTTAGAGATTCCCGATTCAAACTCATACCAAGTATCGCAGAGGTACACAGTAAAAGTTATTTAAATTTTGTTTTTAACTTTTTTAGTTGTTAAAACATACATGTTAGCCAGATGAATTAAATTGGAGGTAATTTGCAAAAACTTGGATTACAAAATTCGGGCAAAATTCTTGTTATACATCATATATTTTATGGATTACCTTTAGGTGTGATTTCAAAGCTCTATATAAAAAAGTGGATTTATTGATTGAAATCAAAATAAAATTTTTTCCAGGGCTATTGGATGGTGAAACGCGCAGTTGGTACTAAAGCTTGCCTTTTAGGGAAAGCAGTCACATGCAAATACCTTCGCCAAGACAACTTCTTAGAGGTAATTCAATGTTTAAATCAATGTCTAAGCTGATGCCAGTCTATATTCTCTTTTGACATCTTAACCAAGGTCATATGTGTAATATTATCATTTTGTAGGTGTAATCATTTTGTAGGTGTATTTTCATTTTGTATGTTTAAATTAATTTTTAGGGCCTATTGTCATATTTTCATGTAAATGGTTTTCATGATTGGGCCTAAAGTAGTGTCAATATTTTTATTTATTTTCTTGCACGACCAATAATTTACGAATCTATATGAGTGAGGCTATGGTGCTACACATAGCGTGGATCGGTCTGTACTATGGATTCATATTTTCTCTTTGAAATGCAAACAGTTGATCCAAACAGCTAGACATAAATTTCCATATGAAAATGTACTTAGAGATGAAAATTTACAAACTTTATAATTTTTGTACTATTTTTTGAGATTGGTCAAAAATCACTACTTTGGGATGGTCCAAATTTAGATCTGGTGTTTTTTTACCCATCTAAAAAAGTAGCAAAAATCTGGTCTCCAATTATTTTCATATATATATATATATTATTTTCAATTGTTATTGTTGTTTTCCTTGTGCAGATTGATGTTGACATAGGTTCATCAACTGTTGCTAGGAGCATAATCAGTTTAGTTCTTGGATATATCACTGGAATAGTCGTTGATCTTGCTATTCTCATTGAGGTTGGTTGTGTATATCTTATTTCAATTCCTTTACATAAATCAAATTCAACATCTTAACTTTAAATTTCAATAGTCCCAAAATATAGATAGTATGGTACCAGTAACACATTTTGCTACAATTGAACTTTTCAGGGGAGGGAAGGGAAAGAATTACCAGAATATATCCTTGGTACAGTCCGGTTAAACCGGATAAAACTCGACTCAGCTATCACAATTTAGAGCACTTCCTATAAAATCCATTCCGAAGTATCTGGGTCAATTTTTTTGTATATTCGTCTCGGTGGTATCTTAGAGGTACATTTTTAATTGGGTACATAATGTGAGTGCTTGTATGAATACTTCTGGTTGTGCAATTTAAAACCCTGTAAAATATTCAAAACTCAAACGCATTATTAAGTAAATTTGATAATGTAGATTCAATAATTCGAACTTTTTTATCTTCTGACTTTACCAAAATGTAATGTAGATTCAATAATTTGAGCTTCTTATTTGAACCATTCAACATGAACTCCATATGAAAATGTACTTGTAAATCAAATGTTACAATTTTTTAAAATTTTTTACTATTTTTTTAGATAGGTAGAAAATCACTTCATCTAAAGATTCTAAACCTTTGAAAAATAATAATTTTTTACCTATTTAAAAACATAGTAAAATAATTCTAAAAGATATAAATCTAGTTTGCAAGTACATCTTTATATGGAGATCATGTTGAATGGTTTGAATTAATTGTTTGGACTTTGAAAACGAAAACATAGATTCATAATACAAACTAATTTGCGCTATGAATAGTATCATAGCCTCACTAAACGAACTTTATATTTAGCTGTCGTTTAGAATTTTATGGATTGTTTCTAGTTTCAAATTTTCATTGGAAACTATTTTAGTCAAGAAAGTTGAACTCTGAAGCAAAATAAAGAGAGAAATTTTTTTTTCAAGTAAAAGGTTTTTATTTTATTTTATTTCTGTACAGATTTGATAAGGATGTTTGTGTGTCATAGCATGGATCCATGAAAAATCTCATATTCGTTGGCTCCATCTCAGAATAGAAAAATTATTAGATAATGTTCTGGAAAGTTTAAAAAGTTCCTGGAAATTTGGAAAGGAAGGATTAATGCATATCTCAGTTAAATTCTGTAAGTGATGTCACAATTGAATCAAAGTGTCAAAATTAAGTTATTTTGTTTATTTATTTTCGAACTTAATTTTCAAATTAAAATATAATCGTTAGAATATTGTTTGGATTATTTTTTTTACATAAAAAACAACAATTAATAATTAAGGAAACGTCAGACAGAAACGTAACCAGGTTGCATTTCTCTTCAGAGGAAAAAAAACATTTATGTTATATTTCGAGATTTTAACAATTCATTCATTCAAAAATGGTACTCTTGCAAAATTTTGTTTTTCAATTGTCCATACTCACAAATTTCACATGCACCTATGAGCAAAAACAAAATTTTACTTCAACCTTTTACTATTATTGAGGCGGCGTCAATAATTTCTGTAACTTTGTAAAAAGAAAAAGGGATTTGTATATTTTACTGTGGCTTCAATAATTTCCACATCAATTTAGAAGTGTTTTTAAAATTAATAAAGGTAGAAATTGAAATTAAATTTCTAAAAAAATGAAAAAAGAAAATCAAGTTGATAAACGTATTAAACTCAAAATTTGAGACATATATATTAGGGGATGCGAATTCCAAGTTTTGGTCAAAAGTGTCAAGCGGTGAAGCCATACACCAAACAAGCTTAATTAATTTGTTTTTGTGTTAATTAGTAGGCCATTTTGCAATGTCATCTAATTTGGAGATTTGTGTGTGACACTAGGCAATCAATAATTCAGTTTCTTGATTATTTATTTAAAAGTCGCTCTATTTTTTATTGAATCGATACACAGATGGTAAAATCTACCGTAAATCCAGAGATACTTAACCACCCGGTTCATAGTTTAAATTTGTTTAATTATATTTAAAATGTTACACACACACACACACACACACACATAGATGAGCTAACTTGCTTTGGAAAGTAAAGAGTTTCCGCTCGTATCTCTATTTTCAAAGTTCAAATAGCCGATCCGAACCGCTCAACATGTTCTCCATATTGAAATGTGCTTGGAGACTAAATTTTACATTTTTTGGAATTTTTTTACTGTTCAAATAGTGAAACCGTTGGATCAATGATTTTCAAAGTGGGTTAATAAATAGTAAAAAAATTCAAAAAAAATATAAAATTTGGTCTCCAAGCACATTTCAATATAGAGATCACATCTAACAGTTCGGATCGACTATTTGAACTTTGAAAATCGAGATACGAGCAGGAAATAAAACACCCCCTTTACTTCTCAAAGCAAGTTAGTCCATCTCTCTCTCTATATAATTCAGTTTGGCTCCGTACTCATCTCTCTCCCTCTCTCTTTATATATATATGCTACTATATGCCTTTTTAAGCAAACAAAACCACACTCACTTGCTCACTGACTGGTCACCTCTAACCAAAGATGGAGTGCACCAAGTCCTCCATTCCTGCCAAGCTCAATCCACCACTCAACATGATCCATCTCGACCGTAAAATACCGATATACCGCGTGCATATGCTCATATACTCCCTAGCTATCCTCGCCTTAATTTATCATCGAATAATATCTATTTTCACCTCCTCTACCCTCCTCGAAGCTGTCTTATTACAGTCGATTCTAGTATCCGATCTCATCCTAGCATTCATGTGGGCCTATGCGCAAGGCTTCAGGTGGCGGCCGGCGCACCGGCAAGAGTTCCTGGCTAGGTTACCGGATCAGGCAACTTGGCCAGCACTAGATGTGTTCGTGTGCACCTCTGATCCGTACAAGGAGCCACCGATGGGCGTTGTGAACACGGCGCTCTCGCTTTTGGCCTTCGACTATCCTGCTGAGAAGCTGTCGGTGTATATTTCTGATGACGGTGGCGCCGACGTCACATTCTTTGCGTTCATGGAGGCTGCAAAATTTGCACGTCATTGGTTGCCATTTTGTAGGGAGAACGGAATCAAGGATAGATCGCCCGAGGCGTTCTTTGCTTCGGGATGTTGTTGCGGTCGCGGTGACGAGGACAAGCTCAAGGTAATTAATTTGATACTTCTATATATTCTTAACTTGTTGAGAATTAGTATGTGGTTATAGACTGTTTAATAAAAGGATGATGTTTTAAATTTGTTCATTATTTATATGTACTGATCATATTTAACAAGCAACAAGTTGCAGGATCATACAATATACTTGATTCCATTCAATTTTGTTGGATGTATATATGACTAGCCCACAATATTTTTAGGATAATTTATAATTTTATATCTCATATATATAATATATGGCCTCTGTTCATCCTCTGATCTTTGCCAAAGATAGCTGTGTTATTGGAGAATCTGGACTAGTTCTTTTGGAACAGCATTCATTGGTTTTATTGGATATTCGTTTTCTGTTTTAGTAAGACTAAAAATCTCCTGTTGGCGAAACAGACCGTTTGTTCTTTTCTATTAAATGTAGCACTATATCAAGTTAATTTGATTGGTATATATGCGCTACGAATATGGTCCAAAATTTATTAGGTTTTGTTTCTATTGAAATATTCTATTATAAATTCCTCATCATAAAGTCTGATTTTTTATGGGACAGTAAGAGTTATACGTCAGTGACTTTTCTTGTTTTAGAATTGTATATGGAGACAAAAATCGACGCAAATAATGCTGCGAATGGTGACAAAATTTATATTGTCCACACGTTAAGTTCATTAATTTCACATATATATTTGATGTAGATGTAAAACGAAAACACATCACACATATCCATCACTTCTATTTATCAAATTAAAGATTTTATGCAGCGAGCTCCTTATAGCCCTTTCTATTAGAAGTATTACTAGTACACATATAATACTAATACTTCATCAGTGTCTACAAGAATCTGTCACTATTTGCGGGGATAAAATGTTTTTTTATTGTTAGTGTCGCTGCAGATACTTCTGTCAATAATAACAATATTCTCGACAATAATCACTTTTTATTCTCGCAGATAGTAATAGATTCTTATAGGTAATATGTTGTAAAGTGCTATCATTGCTGGTTGTGAGTCCGTCATAAGTAATTCCGACACGGATGATATTGAACTTGAATATCGGTTCTTAAATATAATCATCACTAATAATTAGCAACACTATCAGTGAGGTAAAATATCCACATTATTTACATATTTGTTATCACTGATTATTAATTAGTGACTATATACTTGACGGCAGCTATCAAGATTTTCCAAAAAAATAAAAAGATTATTAGTGACTATTCTTTACAAAAACCGACACTGATGATACATACATGATGCAGGTAGGTAATTAATGACCAACTCACTTCATCATAATTTCTGATTGAAAGCTTTTTTTGCAATTTTTGGTTGTAGATGATGTATGAAGCTATGAAAGAGAGGGTGGAGAGTGCACTGGATAAAGGCAATGTTAGTTCTGAGTTAGTTTCCTCTGAGGAATATCAACACATTTTTCAGAAGTGGAAGGATTTTTCCCGTAACAACCATCCTGCGGTCGTCCAGGTTTGAATCAATAAAATGCTGTTAGTTAGAAAATATCATAAGTGACAGTTCTTGTAAAAAAAAAACTCATCAGTTCCTTAAACAAGAATCGTCACTGATAGTTAGCAAAACTATCAGTGACAGTTCTATTTAAGGAACCGTCATGATAGTTTGCCATTAGTGAAGATTTTTTTATTTTTTTTTTGTTTTAAAACCATTACTGATGAGTCACTTTATCAGTGACCTGTTCTTTCTCATGTGCATGCAGGTGCTACTTGAGAACAGCATAGATACTGATATCGTGGGTCATGTCATGCCGAACCTGATTTATGTTTCAAGAGAGAAGCATCCTAAATCTCCTCACAACTTCAAGGCCGGGGCACTTAATGTTCTGGTAAGACCAACTATTACTAGTAGAATTTAACATGTATAGTTTCATTTTTATTTTCTGACATCCTATAACCAAGGGTCATGTAGAATATGAATGTTAATGAATATAAACCTTGGTTTCCATATATACTAGATTAGAATCAAAATAGGGTTTAAATATCTCTATTTTTTTTGCTTCCATTGTACCCTCACATTTTAATTATTTAATAACAAAAATTCTACAATGTCAACATAAAACAGTTAGATGTAATATATATATTTTTTTCTCTACAAGCACATAATAAATTATCACTTTTTAATTTTTGTTTTATATAAATTCATAGGTTGAAAAATCAACACTCAAATTTATCTACATTAGTGTATTTTTGCAAGCTCTTGATGCTAATTAAAACAAAATCGAAATATGGTGATCTTTCATATGAGCATAGAGAAAATGATATAGATCATATTTAACTGTTTTATTTTGACATTTAAGTTTTAAAATTAAAAAATATTATAGTTATAAAAATAAAGGAATGATGGAGACAAAAAAAAATGAAAAAATTTGAACCCTCATCTTAAATATGTTAAATATGTGAGGATGCTAATTGAATCTGTCCTTCTTTTTGTCAGGTACGTGTCTCGAGTGTCCTGACAAATGCACTGATAATTCTAACAGTCGACTGCGACATGTACTCGAGCGACCCGACTTCACCACACAAGGCACTCTGCTATTTCCTTGATCCCACGACCTCAGCAAAGCTTGGTTTTGTGCAATTCCCTCAGCTTTTTCAGGGACTCAACAAGAATGATATATATGGAGGTGAACTCAAGCGCATCTTCATGATAAATGGTCATGGTCTCGATGGAATATGCGGGCCAACTTATGTTGGCACCAACACATTTCATTCGAGGCTTGCTTTGTTTGGTTCATCATTGAAAGGTATTGTAAATGATCAGGAGCAAATTGGGGCTAAGATGGTTTTGGAAAAGGCGATCGAAGTGGCGGGTTGTGACTATGAGGCCGGAACTAAATGGGGAGACATGGTAAGTGCTACTTTCTCTTTTGTTCTCAAACAATTGATTTTGTGATGTTTACCTCAGAAGCTAAACTTTATGAATTATTCTCCCTCTCCTTTTTGTTAGTGTAATAAATAGCCTTAACTTTTATAAAAAAGTAAAAATAAATAGCCTTAACAAATTATTGAGCAACATCATACTTTTTTTTTTTTCTGGGTAATTTTTATTCAATTTCAATATTAAGAACACTTATTATACCTTTGGACTGAAGAGAGGATATAGTTATACATGAACAAAAGAAATATTGTACTGATCAGGTTCTCTTTAACAGTTGAATAGTTTTTTTTTTTAGTAAAAATAAGGATCTGGTCTTATTTGCTTTATGAATCAAACATTTAATTTGGAGAAACTTGCTCTTAAATTTAAATATGCCAATTGTGATGTACTTTGCTAAACAAAATGCAAATAATGAAAGATAGATAAACAGTGCAAGATTTTAAGAACTTATCTCATATATATATATATGAGGAGGGTTCCAATGCATCTAAAATTCTATGCTCCCATTTGCATTCAAATCTTTATCTTTTTTTTTTTTTTCAAAGTACGAATAGTAGATCCGAACCTCTCAACATGATTTTCAAAATAAAATATGCTTGGAGACCAAATTTTATATTTTTTAGATTTTTTTTTATTATTTTTTAGAATAGGTATAAAATCATTGTTTTAAGGAGATTCTGGACCATCCGATAAAGTAATTTTGTACCTATCTTAAAAAATAGTAAACAAATTCTAAAAAATATAAAATTTGGTCTCCATGCATATTTTATTATGAAGGTCATGTTGATCGGTTTGGATCGACTGTTCAGATTTAAAAAATGAAAATAAATGATTGGATGCAAATGAGAGCATAGAATTTTGGGTGCATTAGAATCCTCCTCTCTCTCTCTCTCTCTCTCTCTATATATATATATATATATTACTGGTATACCAGTATGGATCCTTTTGTATGATTTTCTATAATGAAAAATCGGTGGGTTCCCACTTCTTTTAATATATATAGAGTACGGCTAACATGGTTCCTTTAGCATATCGACAATATACTTCCGGTCTCTAAAACTTATCGAATCGGCTTCAAATGACAAATCCAAACGAATCTCCTTATATATATTACTATATTGAAAATTTCAGATTGGTTTTCGCTATGGTTCCTTGGTTGAGGACTACAACACTGGCTATCGGTTGCACTGCGAAGGATGGAAATCGGTATATTGCGACCCGCCCGAGCCAGCATTTCTTGGGGAAGCACCCAAGAGCCTGAATGATGCGCTTAACCAGTGTAAGAGGTGGGCTGTTGGGCTCTATGAGGTAATGCCTTTCGTGGCTTTCACTTACCAGTAAAATTTTCTTTTAACATATCCAAACAATCAATCTGAACCGTTCAACATGATCTTCATATGAAAATGTACCTGTAGATCAAATTTTACATTTTTAAATGAAATTAACTATTTTTTTTTGATAGGTAGAAAATCACTTGATCTAAAAATTCTAGACCATTCAAAGTAGTGATTTTCTGTTAGTATTTGATAAAAACTTAATATATTTAATAGTGGAAGAGAAAACACTCAATGCCAGAAATTTAACTTGTATTATCAATATTCTCCTACTCCCTTACATGCAAAATACTCTTTATATGTTATATAGACCCATAGTAACTTTCTACACACTCTAATATCACTAAATAACATTTAAACTTCTCATTAACCTTCTCTATTTTCTATACACGTTTTTAATATTTCGAGACAACCTAGAACACCACAACATGACTTCCAGAGAACTCCAATATATTCATGACATTTCTAGAGAGTTCCAACAATTAATTAATATATTTGACTAAGTAATTAAGTTGATTAATTTCTAACATTTTCTACTTATATAAGAAAATAGTAAAAAATGTAAAATTTAGTGTGCGAGTACATTTTCATATATATAGGTAATGTTGAATGGTTTAGATTGAGAATCTTAATTTGAAAAGTAAGATATTGATCCATAGTACAGATCAATCCATACTATGCATATACCATAGCCTCACTCTCCCAAAATTATTAATTTACAGACAAAAAAAAGGGCCAGATAAGAAAGGTCATTTAAAAAGTTGCTGTGCTTATGGATAACCATATATCATCCCTATACTGGTACAATCGCACAAGTATATAAATTGGGGCTCAATTGGATGATTGCAGGTGGGTTTTTCCAGGTATTGCCCCTTAATCTTTGGTGTCAGAAAGATCTCACTTGGACCAGGGCTAGCTTACGCACACTACGCATTTTGGGGCATTTGGTGCATCCCTATTTCCACTTATGCTGTTCTGCCTCAACTGGCTCTAATCAACAATAGGCCATTATTTCCAAAGGTGTATTACTATACTTATATCTGAATCTTGTTTTTATTTTTATTTTTTATTTTTTTTATAGCTGAGTAATATATCGGCTTTTAGTTTCTAAAGAAGATGAATAATGGGGATATAGGAGGCATATATCGAAACTAAATACATTAAAAAAATGAAAATAAACCTATAAAATGTACTATTGTAACTTACCTTACTGTATTATTGATTTACCTAATTGCAGCCGTCGAATCCATGGTTCTATCTGTATGCATACCTTTTCTTGTCAACGTACATCCTAGACATGGCTGACTTTATCTCTTACAAGAGCACTTTTAGGCGCTGGTGGAGTGACCAGCGAATGTGGCTTATTCGCGGCCTCACCGCATTCCCCTTCGCTACTATGCAATTTTTGTTCAAGCAACTCAACATCTCCACCCAAGGTTTTAATGTCACAAGCAAAGTCATGGACGACGAACAGAATAAGAGGTAATTTTAGGAACTTCTTTGTTATTTACAATATTGTTCAACATGAGTAAATGTTAACACATTATTTCATTATATCTCAGTATTTACAGAATACATCACCAGTGATGGTTTTTGTAAAGAACAGTCATTAATAATCAGTGGCAAACTTGTAATAATGTGGACCTATCAGTGATGTATCCTTAAACAAAAACGTCACTGATAGTGTTGCTAATTATCAGTGACGGTTCTGACCTTTTAGATTTAAACTCACCATTTCTATATTCATACCATTGTTAATACTGCTTGAATTTTGAAACAATATATCGGAATTGGTGGACATATAGGGAAATTAGTGAAGCAAAAAATCTCATAATAAGTTTTGAAATTAAATCAACACATATATATAATGTCAGGTTTCTACTTTCTACACTCAATATAGGTATGACCAAGGCTTCTTCGATTTTGGGGTAGACTCGCCTTTCTTTGTCATATTAGGCACTGTGGCAATACTCAACCTGTGCGCATTCACGGTAGGAATGATCAGAAATGACATTGTTATGGAAGTGTTTCTAGCAGGATTTGGCGTTGTGAATTGCTGGCCGGTATATGAGGCAATGTGTCTAAGGGTTGATAGTGGGAGGATGCCAGAAAGAATCGCTGCTCGAGCATTTGCCATGGCAGGGATTATTCTTGTCATAGGTTGTGTTGTGTTTAATGTTTAATATATTGCTTTTCAGAGGAGAGTACAGATTGGATCACTTTAAGCTAGAAGTATAAGAAGATCAATATTGGAGCTCACCAATTGTATATGTATATATTTAGTAGATAATTTGGTGATGATGTATACTTTGAACATGAAATTATTGTAGTCCTTTGGGTTGTTCCATCAGTCAGATTCTAATTGGTACAACTAATTAATACTATCTAATTTGACAGTGAAAATGAAATGATGCCTGCCTAAAATTGAAAGGTAGAAAATTGAGGTCAATTTATTAGCCCAACATGAAATTAAACAGTAGTTATTATATCTTGGCCCATAGACGAGAGAAAACAAATTAATATTACAAGATTCAACTTTCAAGCAATGTTGATCCACAAAAATTGAAATATGTTTAAATAGGACTTCTCCAAATAAACAAAGGGGGTAAAATAACATATACAACAAAGATGCATCAAATTCTTCTTAAAAACATTTATAGTATGAGCCTTTTTTTGTTTTCTTTCTTTTGCTATTCATTTTCTTTCTTTCATTCTTTCATTCTTTCTTTCGTTATTTTATGTGAGTTCTAATCTTATAAGTTAACAATCCGTAATTACGCTCTTAACTCTAATTTTTATATTAAAAAACTAATTATAACTCCACAAATTCTAACTTTTATCTTTGTCATGTACATAAAATTATCAAAGCTAAATTTAAACAGATATACCAAATATTATATATAAAACTAATCTTGAATGAATTTACACATACTAGACAATTGTTATAAATAGGAGATCATTTGTAAATTAAATAAAATAGATGAATTTCTTATTTCGTATTTTGTAATTCCTTATTATAAATAGGAGATCATAGCCTCGTTGCCAACGCAAGCGCAAGTAACATATATACTAGTCTGATAAAGTCGATCTGTAACACTACATCAGAAATATATGGCTTCATGTGCTTTTGGAGGCGCATATTAATGAAATAGAAGTGAAGAACATGTGTTGTGCTTTCCTGGGCTGCAGCAGTTGGCTACAAGTCAGAAAATTTTGACTAGGTGCAAAAGGGAAGTGTTATTTTAAGAGCCACAATTAAATTATTGAATGCAAATATACATTTTTCTTTCTTCATACGTGATACGTTCTGTCCAGGGGAGCGGGCCGTACTGTTGGACTCTTTATTTCTGAGCTCGTTCTGCTTCGAAGCAACAGGCCGAGATTGAATGATGATGTGCTGTGCTAATAATGACGGAGAGTTGTGAGAGGTACTTAACTCTAACTTATCATACCTCAGTAAATGTGTAAAAGTCCAGCTCGTAATAAATGAAACTTAGCGTCTTAAATAGGCTCAGCTGTCCGTATGGGCGGTGACACCACCGCATTTATTGTCGGTGGAGACAATAGCGGTGACTATAAGCTAGGACCGAATTGGGCCTTTCTGGGCCGGCGCCAGGCTAGACCTTGTTCGGGTGCATATGCTTTCGGGACTTGTCAGGCTGATTCGAACCGATCTCTTGCTCATCTTGTCCAGTCCCAACGTGGGGTTCCGACTTGAGCTGGCTTCGGCCCTGTACTGTTCATGGTATTTTAGGGATAATCTTCGGCCCGGACTTTATTCATGAATTTGGCCCAGTCCGAGTTAGAGGTCCGAGGCCTAGCCTATTCTTACTCTGAGACCTGTTCTTATTATGGGTCTTCGGTACATGGCCCTACCAATACCCAATTTACTTTTTTTTTCATAATTTTTTTCTTAATTATGATAGAAACTTAATTAAGATTGTATCATATATGCAATTTTTTTTTATTAAATGCTGTTTGAAACAGAATGTAAAAATGACTTGGTTTATTGTCTTTAGTTTTTCATATATGGGACACTGCTATTTTCAAAGTTGAATGCTCAACGAAAATATTTTGTGTATTTTTGTATTAAAGTTATCATTAATTAATACTTTATATATAGATCAGTCTCGTGCATCAGTGCATTGTTTAAAAAAGAAGGTAAAGTATGGCATGCTAGATTTTCTATGGCGACCAGGATGCTCTAGAAGAGGGGAGGGGAGAGAAGTGTTTAAAAAAAATATATTTTATAATACTAAATTTTATTTATGTTTAAAATTATTTTATAATACTAAATATATTATATACATCTCTGTTAAAAAAATTTATTGTAAATGAAATCAAGGATTTTGGTATCAACTAATATAGCGATTAATTAATTTTTTTTTATATATGTATTATTATTTATTTAGTATGATAAATAAATGAATTATTAATTTGTCTGTTCAACTAATAATGTAAAAGTGAAGAATATGATAAAGTATGATATATGTCATAATTTGGTTGATTGACACAATTAGATACCATATCAGCGTGACAATAGTAACCACTAAGAATTTATATAACTGAGTTTATTTCTATTTTTATTCATTAAAAAAATTATATTAAAAAAAAACTTGACATTACTTCCAGGCAGCCATTCGCAACAATTGTATATAAATGATAAAACAGCCTTTCTTTTTAAAGATTTATTCCGTCTGATTTGATTCTGTTACGGAGGGAAATAAATTAATTCCCGCACCCTTTGATTAAACTCTCTATAAATATATCAAACGGTCAAACTGCACCCTTTAATTTTATTTCTCTGCCAACCTTCTTGTTTTGTCTTAACCGCACCCTTTCAAATTACCTTTGATCACATCTATTCCCTGCCGCATCACATAAGAAAAGAAAAGAAAAATTGAAATAAATAAAGAAATCTTCTCATGACTATTTCGATAATCAATATCAATGTCCGATTCGAATTCCGACTACGCCGCCGTGATTCTAATATATTGTTGCAATCCACTTTGAAATTCCGAACATCTCGCTAGCAAGTAACCGGACTTCTCTATAATCTGTATTTTTGTTTTATATGGTTGATTTGGATATTGGTATTGCGTAAGATTGTGATGACATATTTAACGGAATAGTGGGTCTAAGGTTGGAATTTGATATATGATTATAGCCTCCCACTATTGGATGGATTTTCCAGTGGATTGGCGGCCTTCTAATGCGGATGAATTTTTCATTGGATTAACGGTTTTATGGAATTGTGTTATGTGGAAGTTGGGAATTGCCTGTGTGATGGAATTCCAACTATGTGAATATGATGTGACTTGTTTTACGGATAACCTAGACCGACGTGCTATCTCGGTTAAATATGCGTGCATAATTTTATGTGTATTTGTGTGGATTAATCTGGCCTGTTTGAATAGTTGTTAAATTAAGCCAATTATAGAGAAGTGCATTGTTAAAAAACCGGTTATTGAGCTTTGAAGCTGACTCCGTTTTGTTATTTTGTTGACGACGTAGATTGACAAACCAAGAAAAGTGTGAAGATGCTTATATAATTACGCTCTGGATGTAAAAAAATCTTGAGTGTGACATATGGTATCAGACAGTGTTATAAATAGCTAGCTTTAGTTACGCTATAGCTTTTTCAAACTATAAAAGCTACACTATGAGATAAAAGTGCGCCATTACAGCTACGACTGCTATAGCTGTAATAGCTGACCGCTTTTACCGCTACGCGCTATGTGCTATTGCTACCGCTATGCTACATTGATTTTTTTTTTTGCAATTTACATGGGGTTCTGTACTTCTGTTCATATTTTTGATACTACATAATCTGCTATAATAAGTATGCTAAACCGAACTACATGTTTTGGTTCCTATTTGTAATTTAGTATCTCATTCTATATCGAAAAATATTTAAATATTAATTCTTCTTTTTGTTTTCTCTTCGTCTAGTATTCACATGTAAAATTATCGCTGTTCGTTTCAATGAAATTTTTTTGATTATTATAATACATAAAATATTCAAATATGTATACTAACTTTATTTCACTTATAAAATTAATTGCTCTTCGTCTATTATAATATATAATACTATGAAATATGAACAATTAAATAATGTTACCTTGTATATCTTTTTTTTTTTTCCTTCTTATTTGCATGATTGAAAAAAAAAATATAGACTTAGATCATTTATCATTTAGTTATTAATCCAATTTTTCAATATTGGTTATGTTGATAATTAGTAGAAATATAGACTACAAATTTTGAAAATTAAAAAAAAACGCTATGTATGAAAGCTTTCGTTATAGCTGCGCTATTCGCTATAGAATTTTTTTTTTGTCTCCCTGCTATACCGCTATAATCGCTATTTAGAACCTTGGTATCAGAGTATTCGTTCCTCAGATTGTGTTTGGATCCATGTTTCATGTTGTTTCTATAAAATATAAATTTTCTATTCTCATTCTATCTTCATCCGATTTGCACTATATGACCTGATCTGAAATCTAACTGAGATAACCTCAATTTGTAAAATTTTCCAATCAGTTCTAATTGATTTCGTACCGAGACCATGTTACACGATTTCTAAATTAATATTTATAGATGTTTCTATTTATTTGTTACTAAACTATTCAAAGTAAAATAGAATATACTTTACCATACAATCAGACATATGATAGAATTTGATTTTGGCCGAATACATTTTCTAAGATTTAATCAGAAATATTGCTGTCTGTGTGACTATACAAATATAATGAAATTTGTTTCTCATGAAAAAAATTATTGATAAGTTTTTATTTTGTTTAAAATATACCTTTTTGTAATAAAAATAGTTCTAGGATTATTGGTGAATAAATCTTTAGAGTTATCGGTGAAAGATTACCATTAATAAAATAATCTAATATTTATAATAAAAATAATTTGAGGGTTATCAGTGCATAAATTATTAGAGTTATCGGTGAAAAATTACCATTAATAAAATAATCAAATTTTTTGATGCATCGGTGAAAGTCTTAGAATAAATGGACTTATCACTAGTGGAAAAAAGACTTTCACTATCGCTCTAATAGTATCGGTTTCTTGAATCAAGCGATACAGAATACATTCTGTATCGGTTAATATAAAAAAAATAATATAAAAAACATTTAGTATCGGTTCCACAAAACAGGTGACACAAATAATAGATAATTTGTATCGGTTCATTTCTAAAGAGCCGACACAAATTAATTTGTATCGGTTCTAATAAATAGCCGACACAAAAATAGACATTTTGTATCGGTTATATTTTTAACCGATACTGATTAGTTTTAGAATCGATTATACTGATTATCTAGGGTTATTTTTTTCATTTCGCTCTACTGGTTAGGGTTATTATTTTCATTTCGCGCGCCACCTCTCTCATTTTCAATTTAGCAAAATTAAACTACGCTCAACTTCTCATTTCCTCCGCCTCCGTGTCTCCGTCTCCGTCTAGGGCTCTCAGTCTCTCCTCTCATTCTCCGCTCTCTCACCACCACGTCGCGCATATCGCACCACCAGGTCGCGCCTATCTCGCCACCAATCTCGTCGCCCCTCGCCCCCTCCCAATCTCGACACCGGTCGTGCTTCAACAGGTATGCTTAGGTGCTTAACAAGAAAGTATCACAGATTTGGTTACTGATTTTGCCTCTCATGTGTTGAGAACTCCGATTCTCTCTATCTCTATCTCTATGTCGCTCTTTCTGTCAGGAAAATCAGAATCCGTTAAATATTAATTCAAGCAGATGACCTGTATTTTGGTATACTGGGTATTGTAGATGAGCTGGGTATAGTTGTTGTTTTTAATGGGTTTCCAGAGATATGGTACTCATGGCGCCATCAGATGATTGTTGTTGCCAAAGCTGGGTACAGAGCCATTGCCAATGCTGCATGGGAGCACCTAATTTCAGATATGCTTGGTATACTTGACGCCTTTTCCATCTAAGAGGTATATACATATGATTTTTTTTAATTTGTTTTGGTTTTATATTTTATCTTGTTTCTAATTGCGCATCTTGATAGAGTGACATAGGAGCCTGGGAAAAAATAATGATTTTATCTTGAAAAAAATTGGTGTTTTTAATATTTTTTCTTGCTTGTCACATAGGAGCCTGGGAGAGCAGAGGCCGACTTCAGTAGATTTGATGTGAAGCAAGTAGTGCGCACAATTTATATCCTTTTCTCAGAAAGTGAAATTCCAATTGCTCCAAAGTCAAAAATTGCAATCTTTAATTTCAATGCATCAATCCTTTAGTTCATATTGTAAAATGCAGTTAAACTTTCTGAAAGGCCATCCTTTGAATTCAGTAAAAGTTTGAAGGTTTCTTTTGCAACTTGAAGTTTGTTAAGCTCTAGTGGGAACAATTTGTGATACTTTCTTGTTAACTCAGAAGTAATGATGTGGCCTTTTGTTATTCCTTATCTTGTGAAAATTTGGATCAGATATATTAAAATGGTCGATTCATTGATTTACATAATGATTACTGGTCTGTGTACTGTTTTACCAATCAGTTTGAATTCTCGTCGGTAATTTTTGAAGTAGAGATGAACAATAAAACCTTTTGCTTCTAACTTGAAATATTTTATATCAACATTTTTGCATTCTTGTGCAGATTCTGAGATCCAAGAGCAGATAAAGAAAAATCTTTCTGTTGGTCACATCAGTTATGACATTGAGTTATCCGTATGTAATATTTTGTCATAATTACATTATTGAAGGGCTAATTTGAAAGTAATCTGCTAATTATTGTTTGGGATCTTATGCAGTTAGGGATTGTTTTTGGCATAAAACTTTAAGATACTATTCTTTCAACCTTGTCTCAGATTCCAATTTGTAAGTGCAGATTTTTTTTACTATTTATAACAACCTTACAGTTATGAATGGCTTATTTCATTTACTCAATTAAGATCTGTAGCTTCAATTTAAGTTCTTGTTATGCAGTTCTATTTCTTCCTCTAGTGTAGAAGCAATCTTCTGATGAGTATAAGCTAGGCGAAGGTGGTTTTGGATTTTCATACAAGGTAAAACACAAGTAACTACTTTGGTCACTTTAAAGAAATTGAGTATATTTTTAATTTGTATTTGAGGGGAATAAGCTTGTCAATGTTGAATATTGATTCAATAGATGAGTTAGTCGAGTTGTCCATAATTATCATTTCCGGCATAGTGCACAGCAGGGGTATTTTGGGTAAAATAGATGTTATATTTAGATTAAATTGTATTTTTAGAAAGCAGTGGGCGATTATTGTTAGGTATAGAGTAGTGCTTTAAATACATAGGAATTTCTGGAATTTGTGGCAAGAGAAGATACAATTGACAATTTTTCATAAATATGTTTCTTTGGTATCAGTATTAGTACAAAATATCCTGTTAAATTGTCATCAGATTGAACCTGTTGGTTAAAGTACTTGTTTGATTTTTGAAAGGCTGATCATTACTGGAAAAAAAAAATAGAACCTTCAAAGTAAAAATGATCATTACTGAAAAGATAGAACCTTCAAAGTGAAAAGTACATTACAATATTATATACAAGATAATTAGTAAATTACACCAAACTATCCATATTGCACACATATGTCAAAAAGATAATGCTAGATAACAAATAAGCCGTAATGTTTGCATTTTGGTAAGCTATTATTGCTTAAATGCATTTAGGTAATGCCCTTAATTATTGGTCTTATATTGTCAGTCCAAGTTTTTTTTATTTGGTTATATCTTAATTATTTTGCTAATACTAAACCTTCTATATACTTGTACTAATTATTTGTAGTCGGCCTACATTTGGTGATGAACGCGAAAGCGAGGAAGAGCATGAATGCTAATTTACAGAGAAAGCATACAACAAAATGGATGAGGAGCTGTTATCAACCCGCATAGTGATAATAAGATGCGACTCGGAGAAACACTAATCAGGTCACTATATCGGTTCATACCAGTTAGAAATACACCAGTCTGAGTAGATAGGTCTGATAGTGGGTTGAGGTTTTGTGCAAGATAGATTGGTTTTTGTGTTAATATTTGCTGAACTATTTAGATATGTTCTTGTGAGTGTTGAATATGAGTTACTTTGATCTTGTAAATTTGATGCTTTGATTATTGTGTTATTTAGTGATATTTTGATATACTATATTATGATTAATTGGAATTGTTGAGTGTTGAATATTATTGGCCAATAAATTTGTGGCAGCCACGTTACAATAATAATTTGCAAAAAAAAAAAAAAAAAAAAAGTCGGCTGTTAATATATTTGCAAAAAAATAATTATTTAGTGTCGGCTCTTGTTAAGAACTGATCTTAATAGTTTCCAATTAGTGTCGGCTATTAAAAAGCCCGATCCAGATAGTATTTATAGTATCGGTTATAGTATCATTAGTATCGGTTAATTGTAAACAACCGATATAGATAGTAGTATCTGTATCGGTTAACAAAAATAACCAATACAAATAATAATTTTCAGTATCAGTTGTTTAACCGATACAGATTAGTTTGGGCATTTGTGTCGCCTGAATCAGTGTCGCCTCTACGTCCGATACTAATGTGCATAAACAACCGATACAAGTACTTTTTCCACTAGTGTATGGACTAGATTTGACTATTATTTATTGATCTTTCGACAATCCAGATATCAACATAATATATTAGTTTAAGATATAATTATCACTCGTACAGTAATTGGAACTATGCAATCAAATTCACCGGTTATCAAGGAATTTTATCAAATAATTAATTTAAAAAATTATATAATTTTCTGGAATTTTTATCAAATAAATAAATATACGAAAGTATTGACTCTACTTACTAAACACTAGTTACTTAAAATACCTTGATTTGAACAGCTTGGATCTCCTAGTCCGGTTACCTGATAGCGAGATATTCGATTTCAAATTGATTGTACGACAACTCAGAATGATTGCGACGTAGTCGGAATTCGAATCGGAACATTTGATATTGATAAAAAATTCCGCAAATTATTTCTTCAATATATCTCTATTTATCAAGACAAATGGGGTCGGATCAAAACAGAAAAGAGGAAGAGGGCAACCAAAAGAAAAATTTATTTAGAATATATTAATGGATTCGGCAAATTCTTATGCATTTAATCAAATCACATGAATTTGGTAATTCAAGAGAGCATAGAGGGGAGGGGGGTTACGGAGGGAATTCAATAAAAAAGGGGAACGGTTATGATTCCAAAATTATTTATACACAGGGAATTTAATTTTTTTTTTTTTTGAAAACTTGGTAGTGGCTACCAAAACTATATTAATAAAGATGTTTACAACAACAGATCCTAAGCACTTCTATCACATGATTAAGTGATGAGAGAAATTTCCTGAATAATCGTATCTACCCCCATAACAACCCTTGTAACCTTTCTATGCTCCTTCCCACAAAACTGCTGCCACAACTGTGCCTCTTTGATTGCTTGATTGGCAACTAACTAGGATGGTCGTTTTTTGTTTCGGAAAATCACCTCATTTCGTTGTTTCCATATCGACCATAGCACAGACATGAAGGTGGATATCCAATTCTGTTGTCGTCGACCCCTAGCACGGCCACAGTATGTGCTTGATATCTCCCATGTCTCACACACAGTCTCTCCCTCTTGTAGGTAATAGACAAATCGACTCCACACCTCCTTTGCATTTGGGCATTGAAAAAATAGGTGAAAAGCTGATTCTAGTGAACAAGTGTCGCACATCACACAATTTAGAAGGTCGGTTAGGAGAGGATGAAAATTTAGAAAGCATGAGACGCGTTTCATCAAATTTCTTTATAATTAGAAAATAAAGTAAATATAGAAATGTGTACGGACAAGCTTTAGAAATAAAACATAAATGGTAATTTTATTATTTCATTCTAATTTTAACAAAAAGAAATTATGTTATTCAGATTTTTTTTTTCAAAGATATACTAGTAGTGTATAAATAAGACATGTTACAAAAAAAAAAGAAACTATAATCTTTATTATATATATTATAAAAATATTTTGTAAGCATATATAATTATTATTTAATTTTTTGGTATGTTACAATAATAATGATAATAATAATAATAATTAACTTTACAAAATAATAAGTTGAATGAATTTTGTTGCAAATAGTGAATAAAAATCTATGTGAAAAATATGACTTTATGAGAAGGGGCAGTAGCACAGTTGGTTATAGAAAAAAAAACTTAAGACCGTGGTTATCCAAAAATCGAGAGAGTTCGAGCTTCTCTCACGATTTTGCAGCCTCCACGAAGATTTAAAAAAATGAATTTATCTATGAAATTTTGATTTCAAATTCTATTTTCATATAATGAATGTTATAGAAATCTTATAGCATATATAAATAAATTCAATGAATTTAGACGTCTATCTACTATTGATGCATTTAACTCCTAAATTAGCGATGTCCCCATAGAAAAATAAAAAAAGAAATAAGCCCATTCATTTCTTTTGATAGTATTTAATAATTTCCTTTTAAATATCTGGTACAAGCTTAATAAAGTCCGTACTATTACTATAGTTAAGAGGTTCTAAAGAAGGATAAATTGAGTATGAAGACAGAAATATCGGTTTTTTTTTAACAAATTAAGAAACCTATTTTGAGTATTGAGTGAGTTTTTTTTTTGCTTTATTTAGGTTTTATATAACTAAACACTTACTGAAACTTTTATATTCTCTGAGACTATTTAAACATGAAAAATCTACAGAAAAGGGGGAATCAAAATATGGAGGAGCTGGATGCTAGACATGGAATCATCGACGGCACATTAAGGTGTACTGTTGCAACGTCGAGGCTCGCGACAGAGTTTTCGGGTTTTATCTCTCTTTGTTACTTGTTTCTATTTTGCAAGATGTTGTATTTTCTAGGTTTAATTGTTATATATTTTACACCTATGAAATGCTAGATTTTACTCTCGAGTTATAGCTTGTAAACCCGCCCCATATTCACATGAATCGAACAAATTATGGTATATATATGCATGAAATATATATTAGGTAACCCAATCGTTGATTATTTAAACTACTTGAGATAAAGTTAGGTTTTAGACTGGGTGTAGGTAGCTGTGAAGTCTTAAATTTTTTCGGGGACACCAAGAAGTTGATCTTAGATATTTAGACGAGGTAGCTGTGAAGTTTAGATACATTGAAGTACGTCTTGACTAATCAAATAACTAATTAATAATTTAAGAGAGACACTACTACATGAAACGCGATTATACACGGTCAACACGGTCAAAAGCTAGTGATAGACGGTTCCATGACCGCATCTGCGGACATCGTGTATGGAAAGATCGATACATTGTATAAGGCTGCGGAACTGTATCTGCATGGTATACCAACATACATGATTCCTACAAGTGAACGTGTCAAATCTTAAAAAAAAAAGACGAGAAAACTAGTGATTTATACATGCTCATAGTAACCGTGAATAATAATTTGAGTTATATACATAGTTTCTATAAAGAATCAATGTACGGCTTTCGGATACAAAACATGACTCTGTAATACTAACCGTGTATGATATATATACAATGAGGGGTTCACTTACAACATTTGTAAGTTACAACATCTTACAACAATTCGGTTTTGTGATTTTTAAAGTCTAAATAGTCGATCCAGACCATTCAACATGATATCTATATTAAAATGTGCTTGGAGATCAAATTTTACATTTTTTTAAATTTTTTTACTATTTATTAAGTATTGTACATGTTGTTTTTCAGTGGTCCAAATTGTCTAAAAACATCAATTTTGTATATCTTTAATAAATAATAAGAAAATATAAAATTTGACCTCCAAGCACTTTAATATAGAGATCATGCTGAACAGTTTAGATTAACTGTTTGGACTTTGAAAATTACAAAACTGAATTGTTATAAAATGTTGTAATTTACAAATGTTGTAAGTGGATCCCTCCTCTCTCTCTCTCTCTCTATATATATATATATATAGAGAGAGAGAGAGATGGGCTATTATGCTTCACGAGTAAAGTGAGTCTTTTACTTCACGCTCAAATAAAAACAGTGAGATCCATAAGTTATGCAATATTGGATTTTATAGTACCAAAACTGATGTTGACGTACAGATCCTAAATTTGGAATAATATAACTAGGATGTTAGAATAAAGTTACGCTTTGATTTGGTACCCTTTCAGTCAAGTGCAGTATCGGTATCAGGTACATGTCTGACACGGGTACGAAGTCTATTCTGGAGTATCCGAGTAACATAGGGTAGGACAAATTGTTGATGAAGTCACACTTTCTATGGCTTGAGATTTTAGCCCTTTCCATTGTGATACCGAAAAAGAGTACAGTGGATCAAAAGAAAGAGGTGAGTGTGGATTCGAAAGAGAAAAATGGCGAGAAGATGGCAAAGAAACCTTGAGAGAGAGAGAGAGAGAGAGAGAGAGAGAGGGGAGAGAAGTAAAAGGGAGGAGGGAGATAAAGAGGCAGAAGAGACCAACGAGTGAGAGTTATTTAATTAGACGTGGAGGTAAGTTGGCTTCAAAATATGACAATATTCGAATAGGAGGGAGAAAACTAAATACATAAGGACTATCGTACATGGTTCCATATCTAAAACCGTCTAGACCTGTAGAATGAAGATTAATCAAACACCGTTCTTACAAACAATATTGTATAATATGTAAAATAGGTGTGAAAAAATAAAAAATCCCAAATTTACAAGATTTATACATGATTATTTCAATAGAATATGTTTTTTAATTTTAATTTTTTATATAGATTTACAAAGAAATCATAAAAGAATCAAATACATATGTATACAGATTTACACATATAGAGATCTCATTTTGACTTTGGCCCCCATTGATGTCGTGTTACCTAAATCTTGGTAGTACCCATAGTCAATTTCCCTACCTACCACGATGAAAGGTTTAACAAGAAATGAGAAGGATAAGAGAGAAAGTAAAAATATATATGGACTTAATGGAAAATGAAGAGGCATTACTTAAATTCGATTGAAGACGGGAAGGTGAAGAGGCTCGCATACGGTTCTTTCAAGAAATTAAATTTTAGTAGGGTTTGGTTTGAGAGAGCGTGAATGAATCGTACATGGTTATAAAATACAAATCCATGTATGAAGATTTAGCATAATCATACACGGTTTGTTCCATAAAAACTGTGTATGATCGTGTAAGATCGTACATGGTTTCTAACTAATAAACTATGTATAAATATAGGTGCCTTTCGTAGACGGTTGATATTTAAATGATCATGTGTGTATGGTTAGACATTCGAAACTATATTGTTGCGGTAAGTTTGTACACTTCCGAACAGTCCAAGTTAATAAATTTTAGGGCTATATTTTATTAGTAATTAGGCACACATCAAATATGTAGATCTGATCAAAATCACTTTCGTTGGCTGCATATCAATTTCATAAAAGCTGTCTCCCGTGAAACTTCCTCCATTTCGTCCTCGGATAAAAACCATTAATCACTCTAAATGACAAAAGAAACGCATAAACGGCTAAGAAAACGTGTTAATCGCACAAAAAAGATGCGGACCATAAAATCGTCCGATAGTATTCATTTGTAATACAAATATATTCATCATAAGACAAAGAAATATTCAACTAAGGTCTGCACATTAAGACAAAAAAAACTGGACATATCACTTACCATCTTTTACATGTTTTTAGAGGTGGTTTGTTTTTTCTCTGTTCAATCTAACCAATATTTCTGACGATCTGTAAGGAATTTTGAAAAGTGTAAAACCATGGACGTCTTCTACATAATTTTATTTTTCAAATGAGATCTATGATGACATACTTTCAAGTTGTTGGTTGTACAAGTATTCATCCTCGTCATGCAAGTATCCATACATAATACATCAAGTATTCATCCTCATTGTGTAAGTATTCATCCTTAGGATCTGCCTAACTGTCCCGCTAATCAATCTCCCATTTTGTCCCCTAGTCAATAACTATATGAGTAACTATTAACTAACTAGGAGACCACTTAATATTTAGGGACCGTCTAATATTTGAAAGATTTTACAATTGTCGCACGCAAGTATTCATCTGTAATACATCAAATATTCATCTGTAATATATCAAGTATTCATCATAAGATATCAAGTATTAAAAAAAAACTGGACACATCACTCACCCATCTTTTATACGTTTTTAGTTGTCAGTTGCATAAGTATTCATCCTTGTTATGCAAGTATTCATCTCTTATCGAGTAAGTATTCATTCTAGCCGTGTAAGTGTAAATATGTATCAAGAGTATTACAAGCATAGAGATTCATTAGTAGGACAGCTAGGCGGATCATAAGGATGAAAACTTACACAACCAGGATGAATACTTGTATGACGAGGATGAATACTTGTGCAACCGACAACTCGAAAATATGTCATCATGGATCTCATTTGAAAGAGAAAATTATTTAGAAGACGTTCGTGGTTTTAGATTTGAAAAATTCCTTACCGATTGACACAAATATTGGTTAGATTGAACGGAGAAAAAACCACCCACCTCTAAAAACGTGTAAAAGATGATGAGTGATGTGTCTAGTTTTTTTTGTCTTAATGTGCAGATCTTAGTTGAATACTTTTTTTGTTTTAGGATTAATATATTTGTGTTCCGAATGAATACTATCAGACAGTTTTATAGCCTGCATCTTTTTTGCGCGATTAACGCGTTCTTTTTTGTCGTTTAGCGTGATTAACACATTTTTATCTGGGAGATGGTTAAGCGGGGAAAGATAGAATTACCCAAAAAATTTAATATATTACAAATAGTCTACTTCTATTTCAAAGATTAAAATTATTAAATTTCATTATGCAAATTTTGACTAACACTATTAATTTTTGTACCAACACTAGATATCAACCATATTGCTATAATTTGATAGCGATATCAAATTCAGATCTAGGTAACTTTTCTAGAAAAAATTATGAATTTTCTTAATTCTAAAGTGAGATATACCTAAAAAAGCGATAATTAAATTAGTATGAATAAAATGTAATTGGTGCTGATCCAAAAATACATCTACCACATAAAAAAATGACAGATGAAGGAGAACAAAATCAGCACACTATTAAGATTTTTTTTAGTATAACTTAATTATATTTTTCCCCATAATTTTACACTGCTCGATAGAAAAAACAAAGAAAAATTCATCTCTTTCCATATAAGAAGGCCATCCAAATAGATCTAAGAAATATCATTCAATTATATTACAAAAATATCATAATGAATCACCCGGAATTTACATTTTCTAAACTTTTGCCCGGGAACGTTACAACCTTTGATAAGTCGGATACTGCACAATTTTTTTTTTTATTGTTGTGCCTTTCCGTTTTACTTTTTTTTTTTTTTTTTTCAAATTATAAAAACTTGAAAAAAATAGGCTGGTTCGAATTCTTGGATCAATATTGCTACTTCACAAACTTTAATATGAATAAAATGTTCTTTCATAATGCTCATATTATTTTTCTGAGGATAATTAGTTTAATATTATATATATCTTACAACTGTTTTTAGTAGTTGTATTTTCTAAGTTAAAAAAGACAAATTTTTCTTAATAAATATTTTTCCCTTTTGTTCTAACAATATTTTAATCAATATTGCTTCATTACAAACTTAAAATTGAATAAAATTGCTTTGATAATACACCTATTTTTCTGAGTAGAATGAACCTAATATTAAATATATCTTATAACTATTTTTGGTAATTCTAATTTTTTCTTTGCTGAACACTGCAAATTACCTAAATAAAATATTTTTCCTTTTGCTTTCCTCAAAATATAAAAACTTGAAAAAATAGACCGGTGCTAATATTTGGATCAATATTAATTGCTTCATTACAAACTTCGAATTGAATAAAATTTGTTTTCATAATGCTCACCTTATTTTTCTTATTATAAGGAATCTAAAATTAAATATATCTTATAAGTATATTTGGTAATTTTTTTTCTAAGTTGAACAACACAAATTATCACAATAAATTATTATTCCCTTATAGCTTTTCTCTAATTTAAAAAATTGAAAAGTTAGGCTGGTTCTAACATTTGAATCTATATTGCTTCATTACAAACTTTAAATTGTATAAAATTTTCTTTCATAATTCTCACCTTATTTCCTGAGTAGAATGAGTCTAATATTAAATATACTTTATAATTATTTTTGTACTTTTCTTTTCTAAGTTGAACACCGCAAATTGACTTATATATATTTTTTATCCCCTTGCTTTTTTCGAATTATGAAAGCTTAAAAATAATAGGCTGGTTCTAATATTTGAATCTATATTACTTCATTACAAACTTTAAATTGAATAAAATTTGCTTTAAATTGCATAAAATTTTGTTGAAAAAATGATGTGTGTTGATATCAAAACTGACCCAATATTATTTTTGGTTTAATCAGTGTTTTGCCTATATCATACCACTTTTTCTTCTGACTTTGTTTCTGGTATTTGTACTATGGTTCAACCTACCTATGTTATCTTTGGATGTCATTATATTAAATATGGATTAACTGCATGCTACCGGCATTCTATCTTTTTTTGGTATACTGACCAGGAGTTGGTAGTTTGTAAATCCAGCTATACTTGCTAAGAAGAAGATGGGTCTTGAAGACTCTGGATTATAGAAAGCTCAATCCTCTAGCAATGTTTAATAAAATATCCAATTCCATATCCAATTCCAGTGGTTGAAGAGCTTCTAGAAGAATTCAAAGGTGCTTACTTATATTATCAATATTCTCTATGAGAGTAAATCTAGGGTGTGACGTGCTCACCAAGAGAGTTTGGTGAGCACAACTCCAAAAATACATCGGATCGGCTTCAAATGACGAATCCAACCGTTGAAATCCATGTACTTCGTGAGTGATGCATGTACATGCAAAATTTTTAAAGTTTCGAATTCATTTACTACGAGGTCAAGCAATCAAAGTAATGATGAAAAATAAATATATAAAACCACTAATAGAATAACTTATTAAAAGATTCATTACTTTGACCGCTTGACCTCATAGCAAATGAATTCAAAACTTCAAAAAATTTGCATGTATATGCATCACTCACGAAGTACATGGATTTCAACAGTTTGGATTCGTCATTTGAAGCCGATTCGATTTATTTTTGGAGTTGTGTTCACCAAACCCTCTTAGTGAGCACGTCACACCCTAGATTTACTCTTCTCTATGATATAGAGACAAACTCAATATATTTTAGTAGTGGAGGAGAGAATACTCTATGATAGAAAATTTACTTATATTATCAATATCCTTTGACTCTTTTACATTCAAAATGCTTCTTACATATTATATAAACCTATAGGAACTTTTTACACACTTTATTGTTATTAAATAACATTTAACCCTCTTATAAACTCTCTCTATTTTCTATACACGTTTTTTATCTTTCAAGACAACCTACAAGATCACAACATGCATCTAGAGAGTTTCAACAATTACTATTACATTCATGACAATTCTAGAGAGTTTCAACCATTGACTAATAATTAAGTTAATTAATTTCTAACATGATGTACTTTAGAGGAGTTGAGATAGCATGTGTTGGTGTTTTTCAATGATATTTTGATCTATAGTCAGAGTTGGGAGCAACACCTAAGGAATTTATAGGGAGTATTTGAAAAGCTGAAACAACACCAACTATTTTCAAATTTGACTAACAGTAACAGATTCTAGCAAGGTTGAGGTTATGCTTAATTGGCCGAAACTGAGTTCTTTTAGAGAGTTGAGAGGATTTTTGGGACCTATTGGAACAACAGGAAAATTATGGAGTGATTTTAAAGCCTTTAAAAGATCAGCTAAAAGAGAATTGGATTCAATGGAATGAAAATATCAAAATAGAATTTGAATGGCTTAAAAGAGCTATGTGCACAACACCAGTGTTGCCTTTTCCAGATTTTTCCCAGCCAGTTTTTAATGAGGCACTATTAAGTTAGATTTAAAATTGTTTAGATAAGCTATAGATGCATGTAATGCTGATGTTAGAAATAATTCATGTAAAACATAGAGCAGTAATTACTTTTATATGTACCAAAACAATGATTTAAATAATGAGAAAAAGTAAAAGAATCTAAAGGTTTCTAGCGACAGCACTCTTTTCCTTTATCATTCTCTCTTTAACTAAAAATATAACCCTACCTAGAACATTGAATTAATTAAGATAGGCAATGAATAACCCAACACATACAAGTCTACCATGCATATATAAAGGAATCCATAAAAAGCATTAAGTATTGCAAGTTGAAAGAAATCGAGATTTGCATTGTCCATGAAGTATTGCAGGTTGAGAGAAATACCAAGCATAAATTGTGTTGCAAGAAAGAGATTGAAAGATTTGCAATTCATTCTCTTCAACATTAAGCAAAGAAAGCAAACATTCAACAAAAAGCAAAGAAATGAGAACCCGCCTTTGGTTTAGTGGCAGAGACAATGCTCCTCTGTATGGGAGGTGGTAGGTTCGAAACCTGGATGGCGGAATCCGTCGTGGATATTAAATAGTTTGGTGGCTTGACGTCCAACCTTTACTCAAAAAATAAAAGAATAAAACAAAGAAATAAATGGAACCTACACATGTAGGTCTAAAAGTTCGATGTTTTGAAGCCCCAGTTTTGGAAGTTGGAATCATAAATGGCTGCTCCAACTCCCTGCTCGACATTTTCTTCTGGGAAAAGGGCATCCTGTTCAAGTAAGTAATCAAGAAAATCATAGCCTCCATCGATTGAAGCTTCCGGAAGGCCTTTCATTTCAAAGTTGTTTTTTGTATTTCCATTCACATTCCCATTTCCATTGATGCCGCCCTTATTTTGTAGTATGTCGGCTATCTCTTCGCTCTCCCTGGAAACAGCAGTGTCCCTGCATAAATCATTCATGCAAACATTTTATTTATTTATTTTTTCATTTTTTTTATGTATTTGAAGTATGTTAGAGTAAAATTAAATCAGTCATCTTACGTGACAGGGATCGATTCAGCGGGTTGATCAATAACTGTTTGTTCGATTCCATCCATTGCAGCCCATGTGATGTGTTGTGCGGGGTCATTCATTGGGACGTATCGAAAGTTGAACTCATTGTTATCCTTGCTGCCATTATGATAGTTACTAAAAATGGAATGATACATATTGACACAGTGCTCTTAAGCTTATAAATGATTAGCAAATATATAAAACTCAACCTTTGAGATTTCACTGGATTATGTGGAAGCATGGTATGCTGGCCGCCATTCACAGGGTAATAAAACTGAGAATTAAGAATACAAGTAAAAGTAGCAACAAAAAGATTTGATCATATATTAATCTTACATTACTAAGCAAATCAAAATCGACCTACCAAGAGTATAATCAGGGATAACCATTAAAAGATTATTTCTTTTGGTATTATCTGGTTTACTTGTTCCACATCCATTCGGTAAGTTACGGATCCAATGGATGAGATGGTACCGAGACTATCAACTTTTAGTTATTCAATAAGCATGCAACTAGGAAAAATAAATGGAGGAATCAAACCTAAAAAAGGTACTAGTACTGAAAATAAATGGAAGGTGAGATCAGAGAAGTGTATTATACCTCATTATTGTAATGTAGTTCCTGTAGGTTCTTTTCCTAGTGAAAAGAATGGATTTGTTAGTTATCTATAATAAAAAAGCAATATTTTTTCCAAAAAAAAGAAAAAGATTCAGTGCCTTTTTTCACAATTGGTGAAAATAAAAATAGAATGAAAGTTTGAAGGAGATGTCAACCTTTTGAGCTTGAATACAATTAATTAGATCAATTATTCCTTTCTCCAAATTCTCTAATACGTTTATGTCTTCAATCTCATTGATATATGGAATGGCACTGAAAATTACAGAATACCATATTGTCAATATTTTTTCGCTTTTTTTCACAATTTTTTTTTATGTTTCAATTGAATTCATTGTGCACATTGAGACCTCAATTATACTAGATATTATTCAATATATATAAACTTCATTCAAAAAACCTATACATCATTTAACCAACCTGATACCAGCATATGGGCTAATGATAAATTTCAAATAGTATAGAAACAGTTTTAAGTTCTTACATCAATGGACCCAAAAAATTAACATCTTTATTTATTTCGTCTGTGTTACATAACAATTGCTGCTTCACTTCCTGCAAAAGAAAAGAAAATTGCATTTTAACAAAAAATCATATACAAAATATTTCGTATATCCTATACTCAGAAAAAAATTACAGTTTTCAATAATCACCTATATGAAATGAACCAATAATTGGGGCCTGTTGACTGCATTACCAAGATAATGAGTAATGTAAATGTTAATAATAATTATATATTCTAATAAAAACTAATATTTATATCTGCATTAATTATTATTCATTTAGTGCTTGGATTTCTCATATCAGCTTTTCAGAACATTACCTCAACTCGCTGGGAGCTGCAAGAAGGAAGAACAAAAAAGAAATCAATACCTATCAAAAATCATAACATATTAATTAATAATTAACTAAAATAAAAATAAACTGACCTTAGATAATCTAGTTGTGCTATATTAACCTCGTGATCAACTTTTTTGAATGTTTTCTTTAAAGCCTGTTTAAGTCAAACAAAAGTTGGACTAGCAATTTACCCATAACAAATACACTAATCAAACAAATTGAAAATAAGTAACTAAAATAGAAAAATAAATTACAATAAATCTAAAAAAAATCATAGTTTAGAAACTTTCCTCAAGGCTTTCAAGTCTTCTGCTCAATTGAAAAAAAACAAAAAAGGGAGATCTAGTTAGAGAAATAAAATAATAAAATAAAATAGTAATAGTAATAGTAATAGTAATAGTAATAGTAATAGTAATAGTAATAGTAATAGTAATAGTAATAGTAATAATAATAATAATAATAATTTTGAAAATTGCATACCTTTTGTTCCTTTCTTGGGCACTGAAATTACCATATTTTGTAATTACATCTTCAAAGTTACTATAAATGAGAATAAGAAAAAAACATGCATGCTTTACTAAACTTTATAAGCAAGGAAATGTTTTTTTGAATGAAAATAAGGATCAAGTCCTTATTGATATATTGATATGGGTGAATCATACAAAATTTGAGTTTCAGGACAAAACTCATCTGCAATAAATAAACGAAAAAAAAACCAACAAAAACCTAAAAAAAACCTACTGATTCAACTTAGTTGAATCTAGAAACTAACAATAGTATTAAACCTTGTCTTTTAAAAAAAAAGAAAGAAAAAAAAGCAAAATAATAAAACTCTTCTTTATTGTCAGTGATAAGTTCTCCACATGTCTTGAACCTCTTGTACCAACTCCAATTGTGTTTTTTCTTGATCTCTAAAAACTCTTGCACATCTTTCCCTCCATCCAACAAACATCCCTAAGAGCATCATCTCTTTGAATCCTTTATCCCCCCTTTCCTCAGTATCCATTGCTGTGCTTCTTCTCTTTGCAATAAAGCCCCCCAATTAGTTGAATTTACCAGAATCCTTCCTTCTACTGCACCATATAGCTGAATCATGAAAGGGCACTCTGAAAACTAGTGTTTGACTATCTCATTTGCATTTCTGCATAGGAAACAAATGCTTGGGAGGTGCCAACCTCTTTTTGCCAAATTGTCTGTTGTAAGTATTTTATTGTAGTATGTCAACTATGCAAATACTTTGATCCTGGGGGCCACCTTAAATTTCCAGATTTTCTGTATACGAGATTGAAAAGTGGGCATGTTTTTCATTCCTTGGTATGCTGATTTGACTGAATTTTTTTTTGAAGACTCCAATAATTATTCAGTGAAGGATTGGCCAGAATCTGGTTCAACCTAGATAGTTGTTGAAGTGCTTGCGGATTATTGGAGATGCTGCTCAACTCCTGAAATAGATCTTCACTGTTCTGTATCTGGAACATTTGGTTGACCGTTATGCCCTTCTCAATTACGTCCTTGTATAAATGATGTAACTCAAACTTAAGTTGACCTTGCCCCCAGTTATGTAACCAGAATTTAATTGTCTGTCCGTTCCCCACCTCTCTCTTCGTGTCACACAAAAAGACACTATCTTGTGTATGTTATCCTTGAAAAATTTGCAGTCTGGTAAAATACTAGGATATGAGAAATCATAGGCTATTCTAAAAATTGTCATCCAAAGCCTATCCTCTGGTCTAATCCAGTACCAGTACCATTTTGCCATCAAAGCCATAGCAAGGAAATGTAATACGTGGACTTTGGATTTCACAACTTAACATGGAAAACCATGTATTTCATTTAAAATAATCTAATCACTCTTAATCACCCTCTAAATTCTTAGATCTACTTTTTAACTAAATCTACTCTTCTAATTCTACTTATATACACTCATAATCACTCTAATATCTCAATTCCTATCTCGTTCCATGACCGGATCCGCTCTTCTAACTGCCGTCATGCTCCAACGATTGGATTTACTCATTGTCGTGCTTCGATCGAGATGAGAACTCTATACTTCGAACTACGACAATATCGCGTTATTGGCTCCGGTCGACTCGGTTTCCTCCCCTCTCTCTCATTCTCCTCTCTGCTCAAAGAATTAGAGCTGAGCGAGAGAGAGGGGAGGATGATATTTCGGAGATAAGACCTAGAAGTAGTGAAGAGAACAGACGGATGGATATGAAGTGGTGGTATTTGGGGTGGGGTGAGGGGGGGGTGTTGAGAGGGGGGAGCTGGCGGCTCTAGGGTTTGGACCCAAAGAGCAAAAATATTTCGCTGGCTCCCCAAAGAGCGAAAATATTAGCGATATCAAAACCATGTATTTCATTAGCGAAGGAAAAAAAAGAAAAGAAAAGAACCCTAATTAATTAAACATGTGTTGTTTTAACTCCTAACTCAGACTCTTAGCAACTCTTTGGTGTTATTGCAAGTAATATGCAAATTTGCAAAAAGGGGTCAGGTACCTTTTTGGCCCCAAGCAAAGTGAAGATTTTCCGGAGGGGGAAAAAATAAGGAGGAGGACATCGACATCACACAAAATTGATAATTCTCTGGCTTTTTTGATGATGCCCGTTCGCCGTTTTGAGTATGTCACTTGTCTACCAGTGCTTGTTTGAATTTTTTTAATCTGTAGCTTGTTTCTCCCCATTTTCTGTTCATCATAGTCAGAAGCATATATATGAGATGCAGTTCAGAAAGTTGACGTTACCAACAAATATATAAATAAGGGAAATTAATCATTCTCTTTTGTTTTAGAGGATAAATTAAAGTATTAGTGATAAAATAAAGATGTTGAAAAATCACACCGCCACGCCCTCCATAAAACCAAAACAATGGAAGTTAAACTACAGTCAGAGTTTTGAGAAAATACCCATTAAGTTGTCTCAAAATTATTCGTCTAAATTTTATGAAGGGATAATTAGTAATTGGGTAAAGAATTAAGTGGTTCAACCCTCAAATGAAATGAGCATTAATGGAGATCAGAAAGGAGGAAAAGAAAAATTTATGAAGCTGAGAAAAAGAGGAAAAGATAAAATTTATGGAGATGAGAAAGGAGGAAAAGAAGATAGTAACTAATTAAGTTTTTCCTGTTGTGGTGGACAAAAAAGAAAAAGGGAAAGAGTCGGAAAATAGTTTCATCTTCTTGCACGAGCTAAAACACGAGTTTCAAACAAGAGAACGTTACCAAAAAAAAAATTATAAGTAAATGAAAAAATACCCAATAATTCTCAAAATTATAATTTCATAAAGAAGTGATGCAATACTCGAAAGAAATGGCGATTATTGAAGATGAGAAAGGAAGAAATCAAAAGAAAACAGTACCTGAGTTGCCTTGAGCGAAGTAAACAAAGTAAACAAAATGGAATGGCTATATATACACAGATCATCAAAGAGGTGAAAACTTAGCGAGAAATAAACTAAATATAGAACTATAACGGGTAGAGGACAGCAAAAAGACACGGAGGAAATTAATTATTACGTGTCAAAAATTCTGGCAGAAAAATATTTTTATATTTAAGAAGGAGAAAAATATCATTCAATGATATGTTGGTAAAATTTAGTTATATATATATTTAGATATCTAAGCACATGTTTGGCGTCTAATTATCCAGAGAAATTTCAATATTTTTTAAAATTGCTGATTTATTTTTGCCCTGTTATTTCCATTTCGAAAAATTAAACAATTGTTTGAACTTCCAATTGTGAAATAAACTGAAGTACAAAAATATTACATCTAAAATAACTATTACATGCAGTCTACTTTTAAAGAGTCATGTCACGTGATATAACCACTGACAGAACATAGCATTAAATAGGAATGACTTAGCCACTCCTATAAATTTTATATTAGCACTTTAGATCTTTATATTTTATAATTTATACAAGTATTTATACATATTAGTTCTTTTTATAAAACAAAATTACACTACAATAACTTATTGTTTACTCACGCCCATTTTAATTTTCTAATTCTGTCCTTAGACGTGACGTACCATGATGACGTTACGAAATGGATGTTGATCATGTGACTAATTTCTTTAGCTACTTTGATTTCTTATTGGTCAAATAAGTTGCTCTAAGTGTGCTATATCCCGAGAAATAGAGCTAGATCACATTTTTATTGGCTGGGATTATGAGAAAAAATAGATGCAAGTTGCATGTAAAACCTTCTATCCTTTTTTTTCGCTGACACATTTGTACGGTAATTATTTGTTTATAGTTAAATTTACTTTGGAAAGAGAATCCGACATTTTTTTCATAACCATAAAAAAATTAATAAAAATAACCATAATACCAAATTAATTTTAAAAATAATCAAATTGCCTCACTGAGCGGCGGTCCTCCATGAACACCAAACCACCCCATAGTGGAGCGGTCCTCTATTGAGAGAAAATAGCCCCCCCCAGAAGGCGGTCATATATTTTTTTGTTGAGATAGTTGTACTAATTGTGGAGTTTATATTATGACAAAAAAAATTTATATTATTTCTTGTACTTGCATTGAAGCTTCGAAAATGTCCGGTACTATATAATTTTATTTATTAGAAAGGCTGTCGATTTTTTATATTAGATTTAATTTGAAATTAACATTACATCTCTTTCAGACGAATATTTATTAGTGTTCTAACAAATTCAATATGTGTCTTTATGTTATAACGCATCTGTATTAATTTTTCTAAGTCATTTCTCTTATTTCTAAAGTACTTGTATGTTGTACATGTATTTATCTAAGACATATCTCGTAAAGAACCGTGGTTAGGACAATGAATAAAGCAAGAGAGACAAAATCTTCACTAAGAAGACATAAAACGATGACGAAACTTCAAACGGTCATAAAACGACGCTCGAGTGTCCGATTTTAGCAAATGACCATTTTTCAGAAAGCTAGCGAAAATATGCACGCGTCAGTGACCGCGATGTTGGGTTTCAAAATTCATAATTGCGAAAAAACAAAGATAAGAACTTCAAAACTTGAGTTGAAGCTTCCGATTAAAATGCTTATTCCTATTTTTCGATTTATGTAGCTCAGTAAATTAGTTATATAATGAACTTGTAGATTACCAATTTTTACTGTTTGACATTTTTTTTTTACTATTTTTATTTATTTATGAAAGATAATACAAAATGACTTAAAAATAAATTAAATTTGTGAAGAGTATATTTCCACGGTAGTCTTTCTAATATAATATTTATTTCAAATAAATCAAATATAAAAATTAGAAGTATATTTTCTCAGTAGTCTAAGCTTAAATGAAGTCATTTAATATGTACCAGACATTCTCGAAGATTGATATTTACTTAATTAGTCAATGCATGTACAACAAATAATATAAATTTTTTTGTCATAATATAAACTCCACATTTAGTATGACTATCTGTAAGAATAAACATTAAGAAACCCCTTTCTAAATATATAAAATTAAAATATGCAAATGCAGCTGATATTTTGGAGTTTTTATGCAAATAAAATGCTTGGAAACAACTCAAGTTTCAGTATAGATTACTATCCCTTTTAACCCTATTTTCACTTACGATTCAGATTTAAAGTGCACGATCCTATCGCATAGTATAGCAAGAATATCGATAGATATTATTTAGGGTTTTGGTTTTCCTATCATACCTAATATAGCAAGAGAAGGGTTCAAATGCCTTCATTTTTTGTGCCTCCATCATACCTCCATTTTTAAAAACTACAATAACTCAAAATTTAAATCATAAACGTCAAAATAAAACCGTTAGATGTGATCTGTGTTATTTTCTTTATGTGCTCATAAAAAATTATTACATTTTAATTTTGTTTTTATGTGATTTATTAAGTTGAAAAATCAATGTCTAGAAATTATCCACATTAGTACATTTTTTTACAAACTCTTGATGATAACCAAAACAAAGTTGAAATGTCGTAATTTTTTACATACACGTAGATAAAATAATATAGACCACATCCAACGGTTTTATTTTGAATTTTAAGTTTTAAATTTTGAGTTATTTTAGTTTTTAAAAATAGAGGCATGATGGAGGCACAAAAAATGGAGGTATTTGAACCCTCCTCATAAAGCAAATATCTATTTTTGGCTCCTGTATATGCATGCGGCACTGCCACTGTCGTGTACAGTATGGATTACCCACAGGCTACCACGCATGTGATCGACTGATTAGTATCGATTGTTACTTTTAATATTTATAAACTCGGTATACTATCAGTTCGGACTGCGAGTGCACAATCCTATTGATGACGCCAAAACATATAGCAAAATGTATTTTTGAGTAGCAATTTTCCCGAAATATTTACCGCAAATGTATTTTTGAGTCATTTTGACAGGTTTTGGAGAAAGTTGCATATTTAGGCCAAAAACAGAGCAAATATGCCAATTTTGGCAATTATTGAATATGACATCAAATCAGGACATTAAATGACGTATGCAACAGTCTACACGAAGTGCACAACATTCAAGATGGCAAAATCTGATGGAAATCTGCCAAGTCTGGAAGCCGTGCGTGTTCAACCTATGCCGCATGTGGCATAGCCCTGGTGGCTGCGCACGACGCAGATTCAATCCGTGCACTGCTATTCTGTACCATTAGATCGATATATTTCAGCCCTTGATTGAAACATTCTAGAAGGATGGACCCCCAAGTCATCCACGCTACTTTTAGATAGAGTTAAATCCAAGTTTGCTATTTTTGGAGTACTATTTTCGGCCCTAGGATCAAGGGACGTATGCCGCATGTGGCATAGCTCTGGTGATCGCACGTGACACGGATTCAATCCATGGATTGTTATTTTACACCATTAAATCAAGGGAGAATTGTTTTTATGCCACTTCAAAACATGAAAATTAGAAAATTACCACTCCAAAACATGAAATTAGTTATTTTCCACTCTAAAATCATTAAATTTATAAAATTGCCACAATTATACATCTAATATACATATTTGATTAAAATTATTCAGAAAAATATTGTTTAAAAAATGTATTTTAATATTTCCAGAATTACCTTGCTAATACCTTTCCCTTCCATTCGTCCTTTTGTGAAAATTGTTAATTATTCGAAGTTCCCTCAATAATGGAGAATTTTTCATTTGTTTTGGCACCATCCTCTCAGAGACACTGAAGTGCTTTTTTTCTCTCTTTAATTTCTCTTTCTACCTATAACTGTCTCCTCATTTCTCTTCCTTTCTCTATGTTTATTCTTCCATTCTGGGTCGTTTTCTCTGTCCTACAAAACCAGTTAGTAAATTTTCCATTATTTCTTGTCTGAGGTGCCTTTTATCCTCTATTCAGCTGTATTTCTTGCAATCTCTCTATAGTACCAAAAGGCGTTGCCTTTTGCACTCGAATTGGAACGAACTGGTGATTGAAATGACGAGAAGTACCGAACTGAGTGCGGATTCGTCATAATTTTGGCGATTCATGAGAGATCGTAGCTTTCGAGCTCTAGGACTCATTCAAAACGAGACTTCTTGAGGAAAAGTTGTGCCTTTTAGTTTCAATTGAGTATTCATTTTCTGTATTTCGGTAAAAAGTGGCTAGGAATAGATTACCCTTGTCAGATTATGTAGAAATTGGGTTAGAATTTTGAAAAAGAACCAGAATTTTGTTAGCAATTAGAGAATAGTGATCGATCACAAAATGGGGCTTCTTAGCATCTGGTGAATTCTTTTCGGTGCTTGGAATTGACTGACTTCTCTTGGGCATTTCATCAAGCACCTGAGCAAGTGAAGAAGGTAGTAAAACAAATCACTCACCTCTCCAACTGGAAGGGAAGGGTACTTGGGAAGGGTAATTTTAGAAATACTAAAATACATTTTTTATACAATACTTTTTAGAATAATTTTAATCAAATATGTATATTAGATGTATAATTGTGGTAATTTTATAAATTTAATGATTTTAGAGTGGCAAATAACTAATTTCATATTTTGGAGTGACAATTTCCTAATTTTCATGTTTTGGAGTGGCATAAAAACAATTTTCTCTTAAATCAATAGATCTCAACCCTTGATTGAAATCTTCCAGAAGAATGGATCCCTAGGTTATCCATGTTGCTTCTAGATGGAGTGGAGTCCAAGTTTATTATTTTTGGAGTGCTATTTTCGGTCCTAGGATCAAGGGACCTATGATCTCCACTACTCCCACTACTCCCACTAGATTCGGAAACCCTATAAATACCTCCCTCTTATACAGAATTCAGTGTGCGTGTTTACATGTTACTAAGTCCAGCACTATAGCTACGAATTCCTCACCGATTAGGATAGATAGGCTAGGTTAGAGTTCTAGAGAGATAGGCGAAGCTCTTGAAAGTCAAAACAAGGAGTCATCATCTAAGGAATCAATGTTCTTCTTCTTCAAGGGGATTGTAATTTTTTATTCTTTTTATTTTTCTTTTCTTTTGCCATACCTCTAAGGAGCTGAACCTCTCATCTCTAGAGTGAATTTCTTTAATAATATTTTAATTTTAGTTTATGTTTTGTTATGTGAATTTCTATTGCACTTTAATTTATTTTTAAACTTATTGAGCATACATAGTTCCGTCTAGTATATTCCAATGACTTCTAAATACTAATGGGGGACATCCGATATATCCTTGTGTGAGAAGGATACTATGTAAGTTGATTGAACTCCGGCTAACGAGGCTTGGCAGCACTTTACACCTTGTTTGGATGGAGAGTAGAGGAAGGGAGGGGAGGTGAAGTATAGAAGGGAATGAAATGGAATAGAAATGAAGATTAACATATTTAACTTTTTCATGTTTGAATGATTAATGAGAATAAATAAATTTTAACTTTCTTTTCCATCTTGTTTCTTGTTTGGTTAGTTAAAATTATAAAAGGTTAATAAAATGTTTTTAGTATATTTGACTATTATACCCTTGTGTAAAACGAAAGAAGGATATAAAAACAAGTTTTTGTGGTGTGCACTAGATCATGAAAAGAAACATGTGCTATATACGTCCTCCATGTGAATGCACGATTGAGCACCAGATCATGAATATGCATATTAATTTTGCATTTGATATATACATATGCTATATACATCCTGTGTTAATGCTCAACCTGCAAAGTTAACAGTTGGGAATAGATACCACATCAATTATTTTTCCCCATAACTCAAGAGCTGTAATGAAATTGTATTTCTATTATTATAATTTTAAAATAAATTAAACCTACATAGTTCATCACACATATGACACACTAGATATAACACACTAGATGAAATCTGGTACAATAATATTTAGATACTGTGTTGTACCAGTACAACAATAATTATTTTCTGCTCGTGTGATTTTAATCTAATCAAATTATTTCACCACAAATATTTTTCTAATCAAATTACTCCATAGGATATTTCTTTTATAAAGTGGTACCACCAGTGGGAAGACAAGGCCTACTGCTTGGTACCGGCACTGGTACATCTATTACAGTACCGACAAAAGGAACAACAAATGCATAGCGAAAGACAAGGCCTCTGACAAAATAGTAGATAGTGAAACAACGTTGCATAATCATAAAGGCTAGCTTCTCCTCCAAAGAGAAGGCCTCTGACACGACTAATTATTTTCTTGAACTAAGTTCAAAGATTCTTGTGGTTCATTTTGCATGTTTTTTTAATTTAATGATTTTTTTTTTTTTTCTAATATTGGCTGGCCTATTGCCAAAGCATCCCCAATAAGATATATAGACCATGGGTATTTGTGTCATTTTTTTCTGAAAATATTTGCAATACAATTTCTTTCAATCCGTTACACTCCAAATTGGGAGGGAAATCAATTCTATTGATTATGGTTATACAAAGTTAACCCTTTCCCCTTCTGTACCCCTCACCTCCACCATAATTTTGTCAACCAAACACAATTGGAAGGAAAATCTTCTATCTATTCCATTCCATCCCCTCCTCTACTCTCCATCCAAACAAGGTGTTAAAGATTAGGGTTAGAACCTAAGGGGCTCCCTTCGCGGGGTAGGATCGAAAACATCTTAAGTTAGGTTTACTTAGCTGTAATCACAATAGAAATTATATAGGGATTTGAGATATTTCAACTACGGGGTAGTATAAGGAAAGAATATAATTCCGTACTTAAAATACTTTAGTCTTGGTAGCCCAAAAGCTAATTGAAAGATTGAAAAACCTAAACATAACACATAACCGAACACCATGGTGACCTGCGAGTACTGACAGTGCCGCATTCGGGGTAGCCTGTGGATAATATTTAGGTCACATGCCGTAGTGACAGTGCTGTATGTGGGTTAGATTGGTGCCGGAACATATCAATATATTAGACTCATAGGACAATCTAAATCCTAGAGAATTCCTGTTACTCTGCCGATCACCTGTAGCGCCACCGCATTAAACCTTGCTACAACTCTAGTTGTATTTTAATTTACTTTAAGATTTCAAACAAATAAACCCTAATCAATAACAAAGTCGACCTAGACTAAGTAAAATTGTTATATCTTAATACACTATTCCTGCGGATCGATACCTGATAACACTACGCGATAGGATTATATACTTGCAATCTGAGTTGAAAGTGGAATAAAGGTTAAAATGAATAGTCTACTTATACTGAAACTTTGTGCACTCAGTTTTCGGTGCATCACCTATCGAGTAGTATAATCGAGGTTGATCCACAGGGAATATTGGTTCAGTGTTTTGAGTGATCAAATCACAATCCTTCGAGAGACATAGACGAAATCTGAAAATTGAGAGTTGTAAGTGATCAATATGTATTTTAGCAAAAACTAGAAGTAAGTAAGATAGAGATAGAGATGTGAATTCCTAGGATTCGGTACACTGATGTTACTTCAATCCACTTTGGTAATAAGTTCTTCTATGATTTTATTTCGAATTGTTGTTATAAAGTTGCATTAGCTGGGTCGTGATGGTAAATACCTCTTCCACCCTTAGATCTATGGTTGGATCTAAGAGTTCATAATCACGGAGCAACTTAGCGAGATAGCTATAAAGACCTTACGATAAATAAACCTCCTCACCTATAAAGGTGCACAACCACCAGATATCTTTCACACGGATGCCACTATAAATATCTTGTGATAGATAAACCTCCTTCTCCTATTAAGGTGCACAGTCGCCAGGATACCGTTATGTGTTTTGTTGTTCCAACTAGTAGTTTTTCCTCTTAGGTTCTCTCCCTACTAATCTAATAATTATCTCGGTTCGTTGATTCATTTATTATGATTTATCATTTTTCTCCAATGGCACTGTCATTACTGGTCGCACAAAAGTGTACTACAAAGTTTCAGTACAGCAAGCTGTACCTTTTAAACCTCGATTCTACTTCTGATTCAGACTGCAAGTGTACAGTCCTATCGTTAGTAATATCGGGTATCGATCCACAGGACGGTTCAATAACTTAACTAGATTTTTACCTAATTATCTTAAGACTAGAAGTGTTCGAAAGGTTGAGTTGGTTGTTCAAGGTTCAATAACAATTTACAGAACTGAAAGTAAATTAAACTGGACTTTAAAACTAATTTAAAACAAGCGTTTCCTGGGTTTCAGATTTCATCTGCAACTCTGCCTCTCACCTGACACGACCCGTGTACTCTCGTACACGACCCCTGTCACATGGCCCGTGTAGTCTCCTACACGGTCCGTGTCGGACTCGAGTGAAACTGCAGTTGTCTGGTTTCTGTGCTGATTGATTCTGTATAGGATGAACTGACCATACCTGATGTTCCTAAACCTCAACTCTCGTTTGTTGGCTTAATAAACTCGATAATGGAAATACAAATTCAATCCTCTTAGGGTTCTAACCTAAACTCTCGTTCGTTGGTTTGAATGACCTAAGTTACTTGTTTGGTTTACTAAAGGTATTCAAAATCTCTCGATTTCTGAAACGTTCACCTCTCGGTTACTAATTAGTCTTCCCTCTCGGTTCATCGACTTACCTCAAATACTTGGTCTGGTTGAAGGACAGAATTGGACGCAGTACCTTGTTAGACGTGGCCAAGCCTAATGGTAAGAACCAAATAACAATCGAACAACGCAAATAAGCAATAAAGATCATACACAAACAAGCAAACACAGAATATCAAACATAATCAAACAACTAACAGTAAACAAAGTATTCGACTACATCGTAACCCAAGAAACTAAGAAATCTACTCAAACATAGTTCTCAAAATAGAAAAACAAATAAAAGATAAACAATTCATGACAAAACTGAAAATACGAAGAAGATTCATCGAAATTCTCTCGATTTCCTCCTCTCTACTTCTTCTCCAAGTCAGTTGTTGTAAAACTCTCCTAGGGTTCGTTTTTGTCTGATTTCGATGCCTGTTTGGCCCAAGGGGTCTTCCTTTTATTGCTCCATAACCGTCCTTCTTTAATTAGGCAATAATTTGAAAAATTAGATTAACTGCCGGATTTGTCTGACACGGTCCGTGTGATATGTTGTACAGACCGTGTGCCTGTGTCTCCTGTCCGGGTCGTGCAGCGCCCGTGTAGGGGGTCGAGTCGGGTATGACACGGTCCGTGTGGATTGTGACACGGCCCGTGTGGAAAGTCCAGATTGTCAGATTTCACCCATTCTTCGCCCGTTTCCTACAATAAACAAACAAAAGCGCAGTAGTACCATATTCTATAGATAATCAATGCAATAAACATGATTTTACTGTTTTGGACACAGGTTTTGGTACAAGATTATGTCGGAAATGTAGCTAAAATAACGAGATATCAACTACCATGACGGAATAAACTAGATCATTGATACTAAGAGAAAGAAAAATAAAAAACAAAAGTAAATCAATCAACAAAAGGATAGAAGAACATATAAATTATATTATCAAAACTTCATGAGTAACAAAAGTTTATAGGCTAGCCCTAAGAAATTTGAACTTAGCCGCGAAATGACATATCTGCACTCCTCTCTTCTTCTTATACAATTGAATTTCTAAAATACACAAAGATTGATCTCCTCTTCAATCCATAGTGCTGTTATAGGAGTGAGGGGGTGCCTGAGGGTGATTACGGGTCCAAGAAACCTGATCTGGACATAGCTGGCATGCTTATCCTCTAAATGGCTCTAAACGGCGCCTTTGTTACGGATCGTATCAGGTGATACAGCCCGTAATAAGACTATGTCGCTGAGGCACTTAATGCATATTGTGCCATCTTTGGTCCGTAATGGGATCTGGGTCGTATCACTTGATATGGGCCGTAACAGAGCCTTGGTTGGTGAGCACCGCTTATCCAATTAACTCGATTCTTACTTCAATTGATGTAAAATAGCTCCAAAACACATTACTTATAGTAAACACAATGTAGAGCAAAAGTAATTTTTTTTCTCAAGTAAATTGGATATAAAAGTAAGATAATAGGGCAAAACCTAAGCTGAAACCCTACATAATTCACTATCATTTTGACGTTGATCAGCATGCAGCATTGTCGGTACCTGCAGAGCATCTTGATTCTTTGCTATATGTTTTTGAAAGATTTTTTGAACTTTCAATCGGCTTTTAGACTACCAAGGCTAAAGTATTTTAGGTACAGAATTAGATTCTGTCCTTATACTACACAATAGTTGAAATATCCCAAATCGTCCACCTAACCTAGATGTTTTCTAATGTTGTTTCTACTAATTTTGGATTGTCCGTAGAGAGAACAAACCTAACGTAACATGCTTTTTTACGCTATCCCTCCAAGGGAGCCTCTTGGATTCTGACCCTAGTCTTTAAACTACTACCAAACCTCGTTACCTGAAGTATTAGTACTTACAATGCATTATCCTTCTCACACAGTGATGTAAATGTGCACCCATTGGTATGTGGAGAGTCATTGGCATATAGTAGACAAAACTATATATGTACGAATATTTTAAAAGAAATTCCATGTAGACAAAACATAACAAAATATCAAACCATTATTAAGGAATAATAGTTCAACCCTCACTCCAGAGATGAGAGGTTTAACTACTTATGGCCATGGAAAAATAAAATAAAATAAAATAAAGATAATGTAGATTACAACCTAGTTGAAGAAGAAGAATCTTGTCTCCTTAGATAACGTATTCTTGTCTTTGCTTCAAAGAGCTTCGCCTCTTGATCACACTCAAAATGTGAGTGATTACGTGGTTTTGGCTTATATTTTCTCTTATTTTTTCACATTTATGTTTATTTATCACAAGAAACATGTTATTATTGTCCAACTTTGTGTTTTAATGCAGGAATTATATTTTGAGCTATTTTACATCACATATGAAGCAAGAATCGGGTTGATCAGAATTACAAGAGTATTAGTTTTAAGTCTCTGGTATGGTCCGGATAGTCTAATACGGACCAGAGGACTGCTACAGACCATGACTTAGCCAAATACGCATTAACTCCAGGAGTGATACAATAGCAGTATGGTTCGTATAGTCCTATACGGACAGTATTCGAGGCGCCCTTTGGAGAAAAACTGCGACAACTGTCTTTAGATCAAATTTCTTGAACTCCGCATATCTCCAGATGTCCCCTCACTCCTATAGAAGGCCACTGGCATGAGAGAACAGATGTCTTCAACAATTTTGTGTTTTTCTTTATTATAAGTGTAAAGAGAGGAGTGAGTAGAGTAGGAAGAAGGGTACTTCGTGTATGATTGTATCTTTCTCTTATCTCTTTGTAAACATGCTGTTCTGCAGCTGGAGTTTAGATTTCTAATGTTGACATGTAAATCTTGTTACTCTTGATATTTTAACACACACACACACACACACACACACAGGTTTTGGCTAATATGCTACGCGTAGCATAGAGACCTCCGTGCAACGGCTCAAAATTTGAATTTTCAAAATCCTAACCATCCATCCAAACCGTTAGATATGTTGTACATATTGAAATGTACTTGGAGAACAAATTTTATATTTTTTTACTATTTATTAAGCCACTTTGAAAATCGCTGATCCAACAGTTTCACTGTTTGGTTAAGCCACCGTTGGATCAGCGATTTTCAAAGCGGCTTAATAAATAGTAAAAAAACAGAAGTTCAAGCAGGAGGGAGTTGTTTCAAATAATATAAATCAGGTGCCATGTAGTTTAGAGCCCTGGCTCGAAGCGAAGTGGGAACTAGCTTAGCGGAACGATTCTCTTCAGAAACGAATGGACCGACGTCCGCTTTTTCTTCGGAGCAAGCATAGTCTCTGGGTGCAGAAAACTCCCCCGCAAAAGGCCCTCTAAGCCGAGAGAATCCACCTTAACGTGAGAAGCGAAAAGAAAAGCCGCATTCTCTGAGAGAGCCAGCATTGGATGGATTGCTTCGGGGGTAGATAGGAAGAACATTGAGTCTACTAAGTGAACACAGCCTGTTCAAGTCCACATAAGTAGATAGATTGTCCCACTTTGATTGAAGAGGCCTATATAGATGACCGTGGACCTCTTAGAAAGCCGCCACAAAGAGAACTAAGCTAGCCAGTTTGGCATGGTCGAAGGAGGGAAAAAACCCAAGGGAGGGAGAATCCAAAAAATGTAAAATTTGGTCTCCAAGCACATTTCAATCTGTAGAACACATCTAACGTTCGGATCGACCATTAGAATTTTGAAAACACAAATTTTGAGCCGTTGAACAGAGGTCCTCTATGCAATGCGTAGCACCGTAGCCACGTCATATATATATATATCTATATATAGAGGTTGGCTAATATACAATTGATTGTTCTTGAGCTCCCGTATAACTAAGTCATTTTTTATTTACAAAGTCCAAACGGTCGATCTAAATCATTAGATATGATCTCTATGTTAAAATATACTTGGAGACCAAATTTTATGTCTTTGGAATTTTTTTACTATATATTAAGATACTTTGAAAATCATTGGATCAACGATTTTCAAAGTGATTTAATAAATAGTAAAAAAAATTCCGAAAAATATAAAATTTGGTCTCCAAGTATATTTTAACATAGAGATCATATCTAATGATTTAGATCGACTGTTTGGACTTTGAAAATTGGAAAACGATTTAGTTGCACGGGTACTCAAGAACAATCGATTGTATATTAGCCAACCTCTCTCTCTCTCTCTCTCTCTCTCTCTCTCTATATATATATATAGAGTAAGGCTAGCGTATGCTAGGCTCACCGAACCCTTCCGGTGAGCTCAACCCCAGCACCGTCTGATCTGTTTTAGATTCGTACTATCTCTGATTTTGATTTAGCGCTAAAATTAGAAGCAGACGGAAAATTTTAAAGAGGCTCCTCCTTTACTGATCTGTTATCTTCATTTTTGTCCTTTGAAATTCCCTTCCCGATCTTTCCATATTCCATTCGTAATCTCTTCATATTCCCTTCCTGATCTCTCTCTCTCCCTCTCCCTCTCTCTCTTTCTGCCTATCCCTGCATCGTGCCTCCCTCCTGTAAGTTCTTAACCTCATTTCCAACTAGAAATTTATAATTATTCAAAACAAATTCATAAGCACCTATCTAAAAGTATTGTAAACTAGGATGTTAGTTCTGTTGAGATGACTCCTGACTCTAATCTATGAGTGAATAGAACATTGTTATAAAATTGTTCAACAAGTTTGTCATTTGAGTATATGAATCATATATCGTAAAATATTCCTAGGCTCATTCTATAAAAAAAAATCATTACGCACAAAAATGGAACAATTTTCATCAAATTTTTTTGGTCTATTACCATTATCGTCAACCAAGACCTGGAAATTCTTATAAAATAAATGTGCTATCAAATTTAAGCACAGAAATAGATTGCTTGTCTAAAATAACTCTGTTGTCAAAGTCTTCCGAAGAAGATGTATTTTAAGTCTCACACACATATTAGAGATGACCAAAAGGAGTGTATTAGTCTTTTGAGCAACCAAAATGTGGCTCCTGCAAAGATTTTTGAGGCAATCGTTGAGATGGAGGGTGGTCGACATAATGTTCTTTTCTCTAAGAAGCAGTTGACTAATGAGATTGCTAAAGAGAATAGAAAGCTTGTTAGTGTGGATGTTAAGAAAGCGTTAGAATACTTCAAAATGATGCAAGAAATGGAACCAGACTTCTTCTTTGAAGTAGAGCCTGATGATAACCAAACGGTAAAAAACATATTTTGGATCGATGGGAGGTCAAGAAGATCATACAAAGCTTTTGGTGATGTTTTAGTATTTAATACGACTTACAATACCAACATATATTACATGCCTTGTAGCCCCTTCATTGGAGTAAACCACCATTGGTTATCTATATTTTTTGGTTGTGCACTTATTAGGGCTGAGGGGGCAGACGCTTTCAAATGGTTATTTCAAACATTTTTGACAATGAATGGAAAGCACCCGAAAGCAATCATAACAGACCAGGACCCGGCAATGAGAGTTGCAATAGCAGATATTTTTCCAAATACAACGCACAGGTGTTGCCAGTGGCATGTTATGAGGAAAGCGAGGGACAATTTGGGGGTAGTATATGGCAAGATTAAAGGATTGGAAGACGACTTACAAGCTTGCATTAATTTGAGCTTGACCATCGAAGAGTTCGAAAAGGGATGGAAAGATATGCTTGAGAAGTACAACTTGCAAGATAATAAGCACTTGGAGTTGATGTTCAGAACCCGTGAAAAGTGGGTTCCTGCTTATTTTCGGGGTACCTTCTTTGCTGATATGTCGACTTCACAACGAAGTGAGAGTGCCAATGCCGTTTTGAAGTTGTGGACTGACTCACACACGTCCATTTACAAGTTTGTTATACAATTTAGCAAGATGGTTGAGGGCATTTTCGCCAAAGAAGATGAAGAGGACTTTAGATCTTGCACAGAAGAACCACCGCTATGGTCATTTGATCAAATAGAGATTGAAGCACGTCGGGTTTACACCAGAAAAATTTATTCTCTATTCAAAAATTTGGTTAGGCAAAGTACAAGTTACAACATACATGAAGTAGAGAAGGATGTACTTTATGAGGTCAAGAGGATACACGGTCCTACAACTTAAAATGGAAAAATATGTGTATACCGGGTTCGAGTGAACAAAGCCAACACCGAGGTAAGTTGCAATTGCCGGGGGTTTGAATTTCAAGGTCTTTTATGCTCACATTCCTTAAAGATCATGCAAAACCTTGGGATGCACCTTCATCCTCGTTACGTGTTGCCAAGGTGGACCAAAGAGGCGAATGAGGGTTTGAAGAAATCCCAAAGTGATACAGATCAGTCGAAGCCATACAGTCTGATGCTGAACGGTAATATTTTGTGATGCATTTTATATTTACATATCACAAATCTATATCTTCTTGCTTGCACAAGTTAATTTTGGTTTATTTTTATAGGTATGAGTATCTTCGCATGAAGGCCATGAAGATTGTTGATAATTTCTGGAAGCCTTTTGAATTATACACAATTGCTAGCACAAAACTCGAAACATGGTACAATGAGTTAAGTGAAATTGCAAAGAGTAAGCGGAACGATATGTCAACTGAACATGTTGATGCTACTGTTGTGAAGCCACCTATCAATAGTGGGAAAGTTGGTGAGGAGATGAGCTATCAAGACCCCCCTCAATCACAATATAAGGGGAGGAGAAAACCCCAAAGGCACAAACATCCAATTGAGAAAAAGATGAGGACTTGCAGTAATTGCCACAAGAAAGCGGGGCATAATGTTCGAACCTGCCAACAGGTTCATATATACATTCAATTTGTTTTTTAGATTCATTTTAATTTGTACCAATACTATATATCCAAGTACACTAATACACCTTAATATTTCTTTGTAGAATTCCTCCAAGGAAGCACTGGAACTAGATTGCGAAAATCAGATTCAAAATGAGACACACAGTAATTAGGTCATAGTTCATTAGGTTTTGGTACTTTTAATATGGATGTTTTAATATTGGATGTTATAAGGTTTGGTCAGATTGGTCATTTAAACTTGGGCATGTTTTTATTTTTATTTTTGCATTATGAAAGTTAGTTTTGTGCTACTGTAATTTGACTATGAATTTATTTGCTTAATGTGTGGGTTTAAATATTGTTGTTTCATTCATCTTAGTACAAACTGGTAAAAATTGAAGCTGGTCCAATTGATAAAGTGAAAAACAGTCATAACAATTACTGAAAAATGAGGGGCAAATCTGGAAAACAGCCACAACAATTACTAGGAGAGCTTGACTTAATGCCATTGAGAAGTGCATGTTTTAGCGATCAATAGTCTTTTATTTTGGATCTCGTCAGTTTTTCATTGTATTTCTAAGAACTTTTTGTTTTAGAATTCATAGTTGTGCCAGTTGGTACCAACTACACTCAAGTCTCAACTACTATCTCTTAGCTATATGCACATAGATTTCATTTAGAGAGAAAAATCATTAAGTTGGTTTGAATTTAAATTTTGTGATATTAACTGGTATTGAGGTTAAAAACACATACATGGATATAAGCTGCCACGATAAATAAAATTTAGGAAACTAAATTGATACAGTAAATAAAATTTAGGAAATGAAAGACACATACATGAATATGCATATATATGTGATGCCACAATAAAATTAAAATTTGAGATTTTATTACAGTGACAGTGTCCAAAATGCCCTTGTACTTTCATGCTACTATCATACATTCAAGCTATGACATACATAATTAAGTTCTCCAAATAAGCACATACAAATAACAGTCATACAATAAAATACAAGCTGAAGAATTATTTATACAAGCTTCCATCTATCCACTATTCATGTGCCTTTTGGTTCTTCAGTGCCATGTATCCTCCCAAGTACTGGTAATGTGGCTGCCTGCGAGACTAGGAAGCCTTCTAATGTCAGCTGATATGCTCTTATATGTCTTCAAAGTATCCAACTAACCTAGCATCTATTGCAATCAGGATCAGAAAAAAAGAGCAAATATATTGAGCTCTAGGACATTTGGTCAAATTCAGACCAACATGCTTCACTTTAATTATTTCATTGAATAGTTGAATTTTTTAATCAATTAAGCTCCAGTTTAAATACCAAATCTAATTAAACCAACTAATTTTTTTAATCATAAACCCATAAAGGATCTCAATTGAAACTAAATTTGACCCATTCAATGAAACTAGATTACGATTTGGCAAAATATTTTAATTGAGAAAAATAAACACTATTATGGAATGATAACAGTATCCATAGAGAGTTACCAATGATGTTGCGTGTATTATCAGGAAATCAAAGGGAAGAGTCATTTTCATGTGAGCAGGTCCAAAAGACCTCTACGGTTTTGCTTTTCCAACCGATCAGAGACGGAGGCAATGGCAAGTGTGCACGGATAAGGGCTGCGAAGATGAGGCGAACTCAAAGGGAGGAGGCGGGGCACAAGGTGAAGAAGCGAAACCCAAGTAGAGGGAGAGAGAAAGGAGAGAGAGATTAGGAATGGAATATGAAAAGAACGGGAAGGAAATTTCAAAGGACAAAAATGAAGATAACTGAGTAACGGATGAGCCTCTTTAAAATTTTCCGTCCGCTTCTGATTTCAGCGCTAAATCAAAATCAGAAATAGTACGAATCTAAAACAGATCGGACGGTGCTGGGGTTGAGCTCACCGGAAGGGTCCGGTGAGCCTAGCATACGCTAGCCTTACTCTATATATATATCAAATGATCTTAGTTTAGTCATTGTTGTTCGATTGCTTTTGCGTTTTATACTTGATCTTTCTTGATTTTATTTTACTAGTCTAGACTGCCTTGTGATGGTCACACATAAAAGTTAGTCACGATTTGGCTAGTTGGGTCAAGATAAAAAAGATTAAAATACTAGATTATTCATGGAGCCCTAGTGTGGAAATTTTTTAATTGGAATGACAAAAGTATATATGAGAGTCTTGGCATTCTTAGATGAATGTCGCATTGTCTTGCATTATCATGGGGACACCCTATAGGATCAATCGAGTGACCTGATAAAGTGAAGATCGTGACTTTGGACTAATCACAGATCTCCTTGCACTAATCGAGTCAAGTCCTATGTGGGAAGTCTCGGTTAGTAGTGTGACTATGCGGCAATAGCAACAACCACTAATTATGGATTAGAAACCCTCATACAAAAATAAAAACCTACATCAAACATGATATAACAATCAAAACAGATAGGTGTAACAACCGTATGCCAAAACCTTAGGAACTCACACCATTATCTATTTTACTTACTTTTAATTTTCTTCAAAAATAATTTTGATCATTGACCAACTCTCAAACTTGAATTTTAGATTTTTTCTAACCTTTTGAAGGACTGCAATTTAGTCATTCAAGACTGTAGATCTTATTCCCTGTGGATCGACACTCAATATACTACTCGATAGGATTATGCGCTTGTAATCTGACTCAGTGACAAACAATTATAAATTTTATTAGCCCACCGAGTGCACTCATACGTTGCGCTCGCTCACCTCTCTCCCTAGCACTCCTAAACTAATTAACAATGGGGATTGTGGCTATAGTTCTGAACTTAATCAGAAGTAAACATGCACACCAAATCCTATTAGAAGAGGGGGGGTATTTTTAGTCTTTCCTAAAGAGTAGTGGAAGTAGCGGAGATCATGGGAGACATAAGATTCTCCCATGATCTAGCATGATTTAGCTAAAAATAGCACTAAAAATATCATTCCTTCTAGAAGAGTTCAACTAAAAATAGCAAGGAAGGCCATAAGGTCAGACCTTCGAGCAGAATTTAATCTATTGCTGAGATATACCGAACCAACGACTTATAGAAAAACAGTCCACGGATTGAGTCCATAGATCATGTTGCCTCTGGGCTATGCCGCATGCGGCATAGGTGGAACCCACATGCCTTTATGACATAACGTATTTTCATAGAATTTCATCATTTTGAATGTTGTGCACTTCGTGTATATTGTTACATATGCCATGTAATATCCTGATTAATTTGATGCCATGTTCAATAATTGTCCAAAATTATATTTTTGCTCTGTTTTTGGCCTAAATACACAAATTTTTCCAAAACATGCTAAAATGACTCAAAAACATATTTGCGGTAAATAAATTAGAAAACTGACTACTTTTAATTTCATTCGCTTTTTGCCATTTTTCATAAGAAAAGATAGTAATTTACACTATATGTTTGAGCGTCATCAGACATTGAAATATATTGAAAAATAGTCAAGGAGAGCACTAATTTTATCTTTCTATTTTGATTTTTTCTAACTGTAGAAATTAATTTGCAGATTTTGAAATATATAGAAATTTCGTCAATGAGAGCGCAAATTTTATCTTTCTTATTTTTTTTGTAATTTCACAAATTAATTTGTTGCTTTTTAATCCGTCACTGTCCTTTTCTTTGCTTTTTATTATTAAAACTTCTTTTTTCTCTCTTCTAAAATTATAATAAATTTATCGTTTTTTTGATAAGCATGACGCGCACATTGTCCTTTTCCATAAATACGAATTTTTCGATCCCCATTTTTTTTACTAAAATATAATCAGAATTCCAAAAATTGTAACTTGTATCTTTGTCATGTATATAAAAATATCAATGCTAAATTTAAACAGGTGTATCAAACTTTTACATATAAAATTAATCTTGAATGATTTTGTGTATGGAGACCATTGTTTGCATGGAGAGCAACAAGATAGACAACATACTACATAACAATAGAGGAATCATCGAAAATGGGAATGGGAATGGAAATACAAACAACAACTTCGACATGTGTCAGGAGGATTGGTTCGACATGAAAGTCCTTCCGGAAGCATCGAGCAATAATTTTGTTGAACCAATTAATCCTCCATTGTTTTGTAGTATGTCGTCTATCTTGTTGCAAGTAAGTTTGAGTAAAATCATTCAAGCAAACATTTTAGAGTAAAGATTTTGTCCACTGTTCCTAAATGTCGCCCTAACCGTCTAGAACCCGTATCCTATGAGATATCTCAAATTTTGCATGACTTAATCTCAATCGTTCATTGAATCCAACATATAAGAATCACAACCCAATTTACAAATACTGCCTACAAACCATAAATTGACCGATTCTCCAATAAATTCTATAAATCCAATAACTTCAATTGGGAGATTCACGTTCACCAGTAGATAGATAAGTATGCTTTGATTTCGTTCGATACACTGGCAACTTATACTCATTTTTATTGAGCTTACAACTTCAAAGATGGAGACAAAAATTCATTAAAAACATAATTTACTCTGCTTTCAAAAGAAATAAATTGTATTAGAGTGTTTAAGCCCGCCCAATTAGTCTTTGACCCATTGAAATAAGCAGTCAGTTTTATGAAATTTTCATCAAATAAAATAAATTGAAACGTGACCAAAAATTTATGTCCCAGTCAATTTATTTTCATCCAATAAAATGAATTGTAAAACAACTATCATATTAGCCCGTAAAGTTTCTAAAAATTAAAAATCAGAGACTACGAGATAGAGATAGAAGAGCTTACACGGTCCTCCGCTGGAGACACTTGTTGAGGATTCGGGTGAAGCCACTGGGCGTAGGGCGTGAGGAATGAGTGAGAGGGCGGGTCGGGACATGAGAAGAGCATGAGGGCTCATCTGATCTGGTCGATGGAAAAGAGAACGAGAGAGAAAGAGAGATAGAGTCTGGCGAAAAAGAATGAGATGGAGAATCGGTCAGGTTAGAGGTTTGTGGGCAGCATTAGTAAATTAGGTTGTGAGTATTGCAAAGAGATAAGATGAAGTTAGTATTTCATTTCGCTGAGTCGATCTGATTATAGTAATGAGTTTATGTAGAAAACTAAGAAAGCATATTAACCCTATGTTACATTTAATCAAGGTAATGAGCACTTCTCAAGGAAGAGAACAATTCTCTGACAACATCATTGGAGAAATGTCAGAGTCTAAAGAAACTATCACACTTTATTAATAACATTAGAGATCTCCATTGATCGTACTTGATCAATTCAAATGTATGCCGATTTATTATGTGACGCGTTGGTTGATTGAAGGAATGATCACCGTATTTGATTAATTTCTCTTGAATTCGCACAATATAATGTTTGCACAACTCGTTAAGCACAATTTAGCTTGGGCTGAACTAGGTTTAATTGAAACTAAGTTTAACTTATTTGTGAGTATTGATCTTCAATCTTATTATGATCCATTGCTCCTGATTTAGATGCATCTATTAATATTTACTAATCAATATTAAATTGTAATTGCGGTAGATAAGTCAATCATGTGATAATTACCACAGCCGCAACAATAGTTTCCACCTTATTTGGAGATGCAAATGGGCCGAGTGTATGATGATTTGTGTCATAAATTTTTTCCAGTCCGGGGCCACTTGAGAGTATTGCAAAATGAAATGCTGTGCATACTGCCCGGAGGACTGTGGTTTTGTTGCAAAATTGTATCTTTTTCGTTCATTTCTTGTTGTTGTTGTCATCAGGTTTAATTATTTTCGGGTTTTCCTTTTCCTGATTGTTCTAGTTAAGCTTTAATTAATTGAAATTTGCTTATGTTTTCTTAAACTGAAATTGCGAGGAAAATAAACTTTCTATGCATAATTAACTGGTTCACATTCTATACCAGCTTGAAGTACTAGTACTAGTCAGTACCTCGTGCTTCTAATTATTTGTATACTAGCTAGCATGTGTTAAAATTATTATCATGTTTTTTTGCTCTTTTATATACGATAAGAATGATTAAATCTCCAAACTTACAATTTTGCAAACTCATTGGGTGTATTTTTAAACATGAGAGGCTAACTCCCTAAAGGTCGAGAACTTGTTTCAAAGAAAGTCACCATATCAGAAAGTCTTAATTTTTGAGGTATGATTGACAATTTGCCATTTTTGTCCTCAAATCGTATCCTTTTTGTTGATTTTGTTGATTTTTGTATATCTGATCCAGTATCAGGAGATGATTGTCCACCTTCCACTTTGTTCCATTTTTTTTAGTAAAAGTTGGAGGTCAAGCCACCCAACTATTTAATACCCTTGTTATTATAACAAATGATTTCTCCCATCTGAGTTTCGAACCCATGGCCTCTCACATAGAGACCATGTGTCTTAGCCACTAGACCAAATGCTAGTTCTCCACTTTGTTCCATTTCATCCCCTAAAACTTTAATTTATGATATTTTACTTATGTACATTTATTTTTTAGTTTAGTACCTTTTGGTACTTGTACTAAGTGAGTTGTGGTTTATACATTAGTTGCTTTTATTTATTACTGGTACTTTTAGTAAATGATTCGTGGTTTCTACATTGGTTGTTATTATTTATTATTGTGGTAGGCACAATTGAAATAGCATAAGAGGTACTATGCTGGTATGTAATAGGATACCAGGTTAAGGGGTGAATATGTAAAAAAAGATATGTAAAGCTGGTACGAAAAGAAAAGAATTTCAAAGTAGCATGTAATGTGAAATAACACAACAAGTACCGGTACGAGTGATACTGGTATGCAATAGAATATCAGATTAAGGGATGAATATTTAAAATATAAATCATATGCTGCTCATTATATAAATCTATATGTATTAACTATTCAATTGGTCCAAAATATTTTGACCTGTAGAACATATTTCTAACAAAAATAAAGATATGGCCATAGGAAAATAAAAAAAGATAATAAGCCCATTCTTTTTTTACTTCGACTTTCAATAATATCTAATAATTTCTTTTTAAATTTTTGATAAAAGCTTAATTAAGTTTGTACCATAATTAAGAGATCTTAAAGAAGAATAAATTAAATATGTCGAGAGTTTTTTGGCATATACAAGGCTATTTAAACATGAAAAAACTACAGAAAAGTGAGAATCAAAATTTAGGAGCTGGAGGCTAGACGTGGAATCATCGAAGCTACTAGTTGTTGTAACTCTTGTAACGTGGAGGCTTACGATGGAGTTTCACTGGTTTTATCTCTCTTTGTTACCTATTTTTATTTTGCAAGATGTTGTATTTTCTAGGTTGGATTGTTATATCTTTTGCACTTATGAGATGCTACATGGTTAGAATAGCTAATGACGCACAGTTCCGCAGCCATGTTCGCATGCATCGTGCATAAAAATATAGACACATTTTTCATTGAAAATGGTAAAAGGAACAGAAATACAAACTACAACTTCGACATTTGTCAGGAGGTTGGGTTCGACATGAAAGGCCTTCTGCAAGCTTCGAGAAATGAAAACAATGATTTTGTGGAGCCAATCCTCCTGACACATGACAAAGTTGTTGTTTGTATTTCCATTCCCATTCCCATTTCCATTGATTTCTCTATTATTTTGTAGTATGACGTCTACCTTTGTTTGTTGCTCTTCATTGAAAGTTAAAGGTGAACAATAATTTAGAGAAAAGAAAAATTCCAAAAACATGGTTTGCTTCGTTCACCCAAAATAAAAGTAAAAATAAAAAGAAAAAATAAATCCTCAAAAAACAGAACCCGACTCCTATTCCATCCCTAGCTCCTTGCAAGGATAAAATAATTAAGCAAAGGCAACAAGGCATTAGTTGGCAACTTTGTACTGCGCTAAACGTTGTACCAGGTGCCCACCTCCGGCTATGCTTTCAGCTGAGGTGATCAAGAATTGACATTGACTTCACACGCTACTCTAGCCTTATATGGATCTATACCCATATTCACAAAGTATTCAACATTTATAATTTGGGTATCCATTAAATATCATAAATATCACGAGAAGAGGTTGCAAAACACTAGCTATTCAAACCAAAGACACATAAATATCACAAAATAAGATTTAATCTCATTACATATATATAATATTGTAGGCTTTAAGTAGGAACTTCCAAAACACAAAAACACTCTAAATTACTAACAAAAAACATTTACAATTATGCGAAGAAAAGGATTGTTTTCACATAATTCTCCAGTATACCATACATGCAACGAATGTCTATCCATTAAAACAAGAACACTTCATCATAAAATTCAAAAGATTGTTCATTTTCAAACAGAGGATCCAAGTCTGTTGCATCCCTTTCCAGGACAAATGTATATATAAATCGTCCTAACCTGTCATCACTTCTTCGATACGGACCACAACCTCCAAGGGTTCAGTTATTATACGAAAATAAATCTACAACAAATAACCAAATCATAACTAATGATATCTTCATTAACAATGCAAGTTTGTAAGTAAATAGATTGTTTACAACTTTCTAATTAGTTATTATATATGTAATTTGTGTTGTTTCAGTCTATATTGCAAGTATGACAAAAGTAGTACTATTTGGTAAAAAACTTGCATATATCTTGTTATATTATTGTAAGCTTCTTCAAGTTTGGAGAACTCCTAATTATTTATTTTATCATTTGAATACATGAAAACATAAAAAGAGATAAAACAATGACATTCTCTAGCTTATCAAAATATCCACTAGAGCGGAAAAACAACTGCTGTAGATATTTCCTAATGTTATGTTTGACACAAATTGCTATTCGAGCCCGTTGGATTTTGTATCTTTAATATATAGTCTTTTGTCATGAGAGAGAACTAAGTCTAATCAGAATATCACTTTCAGTTGTCTCTTTGTCTGTTGCTCTCTTCCTCTTCTCAAACCCTAGAAAACCTAACAAATTAGTATCAGAGCCACCAGTGCTGCCGGCAGTTCGATCGACAGTTTCAGGGTTCAGATCAGATTCTGCTGCTGTTCTAGGGTTTTCAGTTTCACTTGAAGTCAGATCCATTTCGCGTGTCGCGTAGACCGCAATTTCAGTGTAGAGGAGCCGCAATCTCCTTTGTCGAATCTGTGAGCCGCCTCAAAGCTTTGTAGACCGCGCGGTGCGTGAAGACCAGACTCCCACTCTCCTTTATTTCTCCTGGACCGCGCAAACACCTAGCAAATTTTTCGCTTCTGATTTTGGGATTTGCTGTGTGAGTTTCTCCGAAACAAATTGAAGTTTGACTTTGACGTGTTAAGTCAAAGTATTTGATAACTCTAATTTTTATTGAATTGGGATTTTTATTTCTGTTGTGTTTCGGTGATTTGGGTAAATAATTTTTGGAGAAAAATTGGAGATTTGTGAATTGGGGTTTCATGAAATTTGAATGGCTATGTCGACGAAATTTGCATTATGGCAAGTGCGTATGGCGGCAATTTTGTCGAGCCAAGGCGTTAAGAATGCCAGTTTTGGTCGAGAAAATTTGATTGATGCAGTGACGGATAAGAAATGGAGAGATATGGATGATAAAGCGCTCTCCATTATCCAATTATGTTTGAACAATTCGACACTGCAAGAGATCCTATCGGAGAAGACCGCTAAGGATTTGTGGGAGAAATTGGAGAACATCTACATGAAGAAGTCTCTCACCAATCGACTACGGTTGAAATTGTGCCTCTACACCCTTCGCATGGTTGAAGGTACATCAATTTCCGATCATATTTCAGAGTTTGCATCTATTTTGAATGACTTAGATAAGATTGATGTTAAGGTGGAGGATGAGGACCAAACCCTTTTGTTATTGTGCTCATTACCCGCATCATACAAGACTTTTAGAGACATGTTGATTTATAGTAGAGACAAGATTTCTCTTGAGGATGTTAAAGGCAATTTGCAAGCCAAGTTGCACATTGATAGTGAAATGACTAATAGTGAGAAAGAAAGTCAAGGTGTTGGTTTGGTTGTTGATCGAGGTAGGTCATGGGACCGAAACTCGAAAGATACAAGGACCTGTTCGAAGTCTAGGCACAATAATTTGGTGTGTAACTATTGTAAGAAGAAGAGACACATTAAGGCCGATTGTTTCAAGCTTAAAAATAAACAAAAGACGGATACTAAAGGTACTTCTTCGGAGGAGGCCAATGTGGCCGAATGTGACACGGTTGATACTCTTTGTGTGGTAGATACCAATGTTGATGATATGCATTGTTGGGTGATGGATACGGGTGCTTCGCAACACATGACTCCGAATAGAGATTGGTTTGAGACTTACGAGCCTACGGATGGTAAGGTTCTTATAGGGAACAATAACACGTGCAAGGTTGCTGGAATTGGTTCGGTGACAATTAAGTTCCATGATGGAAAGGTTCGAAGATTGACGGGTGTGAGGCATATACCCGATTTGTCAAAGAATTTGATTTCTTTGGGGTCTCTTGAGGAAAAGGGATGCAAGTTCCAAAGTAAAGGTGGAGTCCTTAGAGTTTCTAAAGGGGCTCTCACAATTATGAAGGCGAAGAGAATTGGAACTCTTTATTTCCTACAAGGTTCCACGGTCACGGGCTCGGCCTTTTGAAATTACGAATTTTTTGAAATTTTTTTACTATTTATTAAGCCACTTTGAAAATCGCTGATCCAACGGTTTCACTGTTGGGTTAAGCCACTGTTGGATCAGCGATTTTCAAAGTGGCTTAATAAATAGTAAAAAAATTTCAAAAAATGTAAAATTTGGTCTCCAAGCACATTTTAATATAGAGAACACATCTAACGGTTTGGATCGACGTTTTGGACTTCGAAAATTGAAAAATGAGTTGGATGTATTTCGGTACTTATGCTGCCGAAAGCATATTAGCCACACTTTATATATATATATATATATATATATATATATATATATATATATATATATAAGTGTGTATATATATATATATATATATATATATATATACTTATATATACTTATATATAAGTATATATATACTTATATATATACTTATATATATATAGGAAATTGCTAATATTCTACGCGTAGCATAGAGGGCCTCCGTGCAACGGCTCAAAATTTGAATTTTTAAATTCCTAACGGTCGATTCAAACGTTAGATGTGTTCTACATATTGAAATGTGCTTGGAGACAAAATTTTATATTTTTTGAATTTTTTTTACTATTTATTAAGCCACTTTGAAAATCGCTGATCCAATGGTTTCACTGTTGGTTAAGCCACAGTTGGATCAGCGATTTTCAAAGTGGCTTAATAAATAGTAAAAAAATTCCAAAAAATATAAAATTTGGTCTCCAAGCACATTTCAATATGGAGAACATATCTAACGGTTTGGATCGACCGTTAGGATTTTGAAAATTCAAATTTTGAGCTGTTGCACGGAGGTCTCTATGCTACGCGTAGCACCGTAGCCACGTCCTATATATATTAAAAAATTTCACAAACAACAAATATATATACATTGTCATAAAAGAAAATTTGATGGTTATTGAATTGATGGACAAAGAGGAGGATAGTCATTCGCAAATTTGAGCTACTAAATATTGATATAAATAATTTTTCTAGTCGTCCTTTATGGATCTTTAACTTCTTTAATATGCAAATGGGTTAAAGAACCTTAAAGGGCAAATAGAAAGAACGGCAGAGGTCAAATATTTAAGTGCTCTTACAAATTGACATGTCATTCACTTCCTCCATGCCAATCAATTCATGTTATATATATATGTATATAAAATTAGAGTGTTATGTGCTCACCAAGAGGGGTTTGTGGCACACTTTCAAAAGGCTGTCGGATTGACGTCAAACTACGAATCCAAATAGTTGTAATCCATGTACTTCGTGAGTGTTGTATGTACATGCAAAATTTTTAAAGTTTCAAATTTATTTAACACATAATCAAGCAGTCAAAACAATAAATCTTTTATAAGCTTTTTTTTTAATTGTTTTATGTATTCATTTTTTATTATTTTTTTGACCACTTGATCATGTAGCAAATGAATTCAAACCTTTAAATTTATTGCATGTACATACATCACTCACAAAGTATATTACTTTCAGCTGTTTGGATTCGTAGTTTGAAGTCAATCCAATAGCCTTTTAGAGGTGTATTCACCAACCTAACTTCTGAGCACATCATGTCACACCCCAAATTGGAAATTCTAGATTAGGGCGTGAATAAGCTTCACCTCGTATTTATTAACTCAATAAACACGCAAGACTAAACAAATATAAATAATACACAAATGCGGAAGCATAAATAATCATAATAAGAGCACAAGTCATAACATGAATAAATAAACATACACATATAATATCTATACAATCCACATCATAAAATAAAACACGAGCTACAAAAAAGGGATACAAGATCTACCAAGTTCGATATACGAAACAAAAGTTCGGATCTCGTAAACCTAATCAAAAGTTCTAAAAATATAAAATCACACCTTGTGGTCCTCGGGGACAGCTCCTAACGAATATTGTTGTAGTACGCCAATTTTTGTACCTAATACTCATGAAAATAACATGTGGGATGAGTGATTAATCACCCAGTACGTGACCCAAAATGGCTCTTCATGGATCCTCTTAAGTCGAGGTACTTTTAATTATATTTAACATAAGATTCTATAAGCTAAACTTTTATATATATGCAAATGCTTGACTACAATTAATAACTAAAAATATAATATATATAATATATGTCACGGTGTAATTAACTATTATGCCAACATGCAAAAGATTTTCCAAAAATAAAATCCAAGGAGAATATTATATTGATAGCCAAGTCGGGACCCAGTACTTAAGTACTGCGCTAGAAAATTTATATATAATAATACGAAAGAATCATCCACCCAGTGTCGTGCCAATCGAATCAAAAGCTCTAATAAGATATATCCAAGTACACCGGTCAGCAAGTCTAATGATACACGATGCCTAGTGACATCGCGCATTGATCCCTCCCATGTGCAACGAATGCAGATGAATATATCTCAATTTGGTGTTTGTTCCTTGCTCTAAATAGATTCTTCAACTCGACATATAAAATAGGAGAAAACTACAAGCATGATGTAAAAATAGTTAATCTATTTTCTCATGAGCAGACAACATAACTCCATTCGCCTGGCCAGACTAATGGGAAAAAAATGCTAGACTCGAACTGCGCACTATAACATGCCACAGACTCAAACCGTCTCACATGAATACGCCATGGACTCGAACCGTCTCACATAAATCAAACCTGCCACAGAATCATGATTCAATCATGATCTGTGCAGTCTGATATCAAACTCGTATATGGCGAGTAGCTCCTAATGTAGGGGGAACAACTCCCGAATCGATTTGTGCCCCGGACTCGAACCGATGCACGTAAAAATATAAAATGAAGCAAAAATAATATAATTTCAAGTATACATATAGTATATACTAAAAGATCTCCAAGGGATCAAATGATCTCTCAGCTCAATTGGCTGCGAGGCTGACTCATTCCATCCACAACAACAAAACTGGGCATCAGGGACCGATTATGAGTCCGGTTGCTGAAGAACATTTTAATCATACAACAAAACAGGGCATTAATGATCCCTTGATTGAAGCGATCTCAGCCCTTGATTGAAGCCTTCTAAAAGATCCGACCCCTAGGTCATTCACGCTGCTTCTTGGGTTGGACTGTTATTCTGCACCGTTAGATCGATAGATCTCAGTCCTTGATTGTAGCCATTTAAAAGATCTGACCCCCAGGTCATCCACACTGCTTATAGATCAAGTGGATTCCAAGTTTACTATTTTTGGAGTGCTATTTCTGGCCTTAGGATCAAGGGACCCATGATCCACTACTCCCACTACTCCCACTACTTTAGAAAACTCTATAGATACCCTCTTCTTGTATGTGATTCGGCGTGTGTTTATATGTGATTAAGTCTAGCACTATAGCCATGAATTTGTCATAATCCATGAATTTCTCACTGATTATGACAGATGAGCTAGGTTAGAGTTCTAGAGAGAGAGACAAAGTCCTTGGAAGTCAAGGCAAGGATGCGTCATCTAAGGAGACAAGATTTTTATTCTTCAAGAGAGTTGTAATCTATGCTCTTTTTATTTTGTTTCTTTTGCCATAGCTTCAAAGAGCTGAACCTCTCATCTCTAGGGTGAGGGATTGAATTACGAGTCATCTAATAATATTTGATTCTGTTTATATTTTGTTGTGTGAATTTCTATTGCACTTTAATTTTTTTTTTTAATCCTATTCGAGCACACATATTTTCGTCTAATATATTCCAATGATTCTCCACATACCAGGAGAGATATGATAGATTTTTGTGTGAGAATGATAGTATATAAGTGGTTGAACTTCGGCTATCGAGAATTGACAACGGTTCAAATACTAGGGTTAGAATCGAGGGGGCTCCTTTGGCGGGATATGATAGAAATCATCTTAGGTTAAGTTTAATTAGCCAAAATCACAATATAAATTACATAGGGATTTGAAATATTTCAACTGTGGCGTAGTATAAGGAAAGAATATAATTTTGTACTTAAAATATTTTAGTCTTTGTAGCTCAAAAGCTAATTAAAAGATTGAAAAACCTAAACAAAACACATTACAGAATACCACGGCGCCCTGTAGGTAGTGACAGTGCGGCATGCGAGGTCGCCTGCAGATAAAGTCTAAGTCACATACAGTAGTGACAGAGACTGGTGCCTGAACAGATCATTATATTAGACTCATAGGATGACCTGAATCCTAGATATCCCTGTTACTCTACCGATCACCTGTAGTGCCACCACATTAAACCTTCTACAACTTCAGTTGTATTTTAAATTATTTTAATTATTAATTACTTTGAGAGCACACAAAAATCCTAATTAACAATAACCTGAACTAGAAAAGTAAAAATTGTTAGAGCTTAATTCACTATCTCTGTGGATCGATACCCTGATTATTCTATGTGAAATGCTTGTATACTTGCAATCTGAGTTGAAAGTGAAATAAAAGTTAAAAGGTACAGTCTACTATACTAAAGCTTTGTGTACGTTGCATTTCACGTCATCAGGTCATTGATTCCCTTATTAATGATTCTCAAACAACTTTTATTAAGGGCAGACTTATCATTGACAATATTGCTTTTGCCCATGATGTTCTGCATACTATTCACAAATATTAAGGGAGTTCTTTTCAAATTGGGTTATGAGAAAGCATTTGACATGGTAAATTGGGATTTTCTTTTGGAAATTCTCATGGCCAGAGGCTTTGGAAACTTATTTAACACTTGGATTGATTATATTCTCCACAATGGTCAAACATGTCTTAATTTTAATGGGGTTAATATTCCTTATTTTAAATGTAGGAGAGAATTGAGACAAGATGACCCTTTGTCCACTCTCTTATTTAATCTTGTTGCTGGTGTGTTGAATAAATCCTTACAACAATTACAGTTAGATTGTATCCATTCAGGTTTGGGAAATTTTGCTAATTTAGGTTCAGTTTTAAATGTCCAATTTGATAATGACACTCTTTTATTTCTCAAAACTGATCCTAGAATGATTGAAGCACTTAAATTTCATTTGATAGCTTTTGAGAATTTATCGGGTATGAAAATTAATTATGATAAATAAAAAATGATACCTCTTAATCTGACTCCAGCTGAGGGGTGTGCATTAGCAACTATTTTTGGTAGCAAAACAATACAATTGGCTCTCACTTTTTAGGTCTGCCTTTGCACTATAAAAGGCAATCTCTTAGTGATTTTCAATCAATGATTGATAAGATTGAATCTAGAATTCAGAGATAGAAGGGAAAATTGTTGTCTTCTGGAGGTAGATTAATTATTTTTAATTATGTACTTTATTCTATCCCTATTTATTGGCTTTCTGTTTTTAAAATGTCTTCCAAGGATAGATTGATAATTGACCAATTAAGAAAGAGATTCCTCAGGTTTTGAGGAAATACAGTGAAGAAAAAATATTATTTTGTTTCATGGGATACGGTATGCAAATCCATGTCAAAAGGAGTTTTGGATGTCCTTAAAACCATTATTTTGTGGAAAATCATTATTTTAGCTAAATATTGTCCTTATGGATTTTCTTCTACTTGCTTTTTTTGTCAGGAGTTCTTAAAGACACTGATATAATAGACCTTGGCCTTTCCAGCCAATTAGGTAACCATCCTCTTTTGGAAAGATAGATGGTGTTCTGATCACCCTCTATAAACTCTTTGACCTAATATTTTTCAGTACACTACTGATCCTGATTTTCTGATTATTGAGCCTTTGAACATTCCACTTTGAACTTGACTTTTACTAGGCAGCTAACAGGTGTGTTGTATTCTAAGTGACATCACCTACACACTTTGTTACAACATTACTCTCCAAATGGTTATCCTCTTACTTTGGTGCAACACTCTCAACAATGGTTATCCTCTTCATTTATCTTTAATTTTACCCTTAAATACTGATTATTTGAATTACATCCTCTCATGTCAGAGTAAGAGTTGGCTTTGTCAAAGCAAGAGGTAGAGGAAGAGGCGGGGATAGCACCCCTGTTGGCAACATGAGATTTAACCCTGATGTTTGGTACCATCCGGAATATATAGCTTAGATGGCTCTTGATTTGCATTTGTGTTGTTCCTTTTGTTTTCTTAGTTGTTCATGTTGGATACTCTTAGTTGTATGTTTTTGTGACGTTCTTTTTGGTGCTTTTGTATACCGGTTAGTGCCAGTTTTTTTTTTGTAATATGCTTTTGGCTCTAGTTGTTTGGAGCTCTAAAGCATTTGAACACTTTGGCTATGCCCACTTTATCATAAAAAATAATATTTGCGATCTAATATGATAAAATAGTGAGCTCTTTATTAGTACAATTATAAAGTTAAATTTAAAAATTTCATATGCTAGATGCATGTCATTTTGATGTTAGATATAGTTCATGCAAAACATAGTGCAGTAAATACTTTTAATATGTACCAAAATTATGTATTAAATAATGAGAAAAAGTTAAAGAATCTGAAGGTTTTAGCGGAACCACTATTTTCCTTTCTCATTCTCTCTTTAACTAAAAATATAACCCTAGAACATTGAATTAAATTAAGATAGGCCATGAATAAGCCAACACATACAAGTCTACCATGCATATAAAAAGGAATTCCCTTAAATTATCCAAATCTCTATCCATAACAAGTATAACGTTTTGCATGTAGAGAGTTATTCAACAAAAACCAAGGAAAGCAAACAATCAACAATAAGCAAAGAAAGCAAATATTCAACAAAAAGCAAAGAAATAAATGGAACTGACACATGTAGGTCTAAAAGTCCGATGTGGTTAGGATTTCTAAAAGTAGGAAGGGTTTATCGCTGAGCCAACTCCCTGCTCAACATGGGAAAAAACCATTAGGTCCCCATAAGTTATTGAAAAAATCATCATTTTCATTGCTCGAAGCTTCCGGAAGGCCTTTCATCTCGAAGTTGTTGTTTGTATTTCCATTCCCATTCACATTTCCGTTGGTTCCGCCAATATTGTTTTGTAGTATGTCGTCTATCTTGTTGTATTTCATTGGAGCAACGTTCTCTCTACACAAAAATCATTGATGCAAATATCTTTTTTATTTTTGCTTTGTTATGAATTTGGAGAATTTTAATTGAAATATAATTTGTCATCTTACGTGGGAGCGATCAATCCAGTGGGTTGATCCATAAGTGTTTGAGGGATTCCATCCATCTGGTTGTTCAATAACTCTTGGTCGGCATTCATGATGTTGTATCCATTGTTGAACTCAGTGGTATCAGTGCTGTCATTATAATAGTTACTAAAAATGCATTGGTACATATTGACACATTGCTCTTAGGCTTATATATGACCTGGGTAAATCAGATCTAACGCAAACTCACCTTTGAGATGGTACCGGATTAACTGGAAGCATTGTTTGCTGGCCCCCATTCATAGCGCACCAAAAGGGACTAGTTTCATTTTGTGGTAGCAACTGGTTCATTACACACTGAGAATTAAGAAAACAATTAAAAGAAAAGAAAGGATTCGTTAGTTATTCATTGTAAAAAAAACAATATACAAAAGAATAAATTAGGATTGATCAGTATTTTTTTTTTGTTCACAATTAGAAAAATAAAAATAAAAAAGATGGAATAGTTTGAAGGAGATGTCAACCTTCTGATCTCGGATACAATCAACTAGATACAGAAGTCTTTTCTCCATATTATCTAACACGTTTACGTCTTCAATCTTATTGATATTTGGAATGTCACTGAAATTACAAAATACCATCTTGTCAGTATTTTTTTCTTTTCTTTCATACTTTTGTTTATTTTAATTTAATTCGTTGTGTACATTGTGGCCTCAATTATAGTGCATACTATTCCATGTATATATGGACTTCATTCACAAAGCCTATACGTTATTTAACCAACTTGAAATCAGAATCTGGGCTAATGATAAATTTAAATAGTATAGAAAAAGTTTAAGTTCATTACGTACGCCAATGGTCCCAACATATTAAAAAACTGATTTATTTCGTTTGTGTAAGCTCTTAATTGTTCGGTTCCTGCCTGCAAAAGAAAATAAAATCACATCTTAACAGATCCTATTTCATATATGAGAAGGGATCCTATTACACCATTTTATGGTGATACATCTTGACATCATATATTTACAAGTAACTTTTGCAATTTCAAAATCCAAAACATTGATCTGATTTGTTTACTATTTATTGAGAATTTTTTAAAATCGCTGTTTTTCAATGGTCCATAATTGTCGAAAAAGTAACAATTTTGTACACATCTTAATAAATACTAAAAGTTCCAAAAATTGTAAAATTTGGGGTCCAAGCATATTTTAATATGGAAATCATGTTGTACGGTTTGAATTGACTGTTAGGACTTTGAAATCATCAAAATGACTTATTAACATATAGTGTCAAGATGCATCACCATAAAATGGTGATATTGGATCCCTCCTCTTCATGTGTGTGTATGTATGTATCTTTGTAAATATATGTATATGTATGTATGTAGATATGTATGTATATTTTGTATGTAGATATATATGTATGGATATATATACATATATATAAATATGATGAGGATTCAAATGCACCATCATTTTGTACTCCAATATGCTCCACATCCTTTATCTCTATTTTCAAAGTCCAAACAATCGATCCGAACCGCTCAACATGACATGATATTCATAATAAAATATGCTTGGAGACCAAATTTTATATTTTTAAGAATTTGTTACTATTTTTTTCATAGGTACAATATCACATTATGGGATGGTCCATAATCTCCTTAAAATAGTGATTTTGTACCTATCTAAAAAGATAGTAACAAAAATTCTAAAAGATATAAAATTTGGTCTTCAAGCAATTTTATTAGAAAGATCATCTTGAGCGGTTCGGCTCAACTATTAAGATTTTGAAAACGGAGACAAAAAGTGAAGCATATTAAAACACAAATAAGATAATACATTTGAACCCTCCTCTCTCTCTATATATATATATATCATACAATATATTATTTGGGGCCTGCGGGGCTTCATTACCAAGATAATGAGTAATTTAAATATTAATATATTAAAAAAGTAATATTTATTATCTACATTAATTACTATTCTTATACTGGATAGCTTTTTTTTCAAAACATTACCTCAACTGGTGGAGAGCTGCAAAAGAAAGAATAAAAATAATTAATCAATAACTACAAAAAAGCGTAACATATTAATTAATAATTAGCTAAAATAAAAATAGAACTGACCCTTGATTAAGTAGTTCTTCCATATTAATCTCATGATCAACTTTTTTGAATGCTTTCTTTAAGGCCTGTTTAGGCCAAACAAAACTTATATTAACTGTTTAACAAATAACTAAATAAACATATAAATTACAATAACCTTAAAAAAAGATCATAGAGGTGAAACTTACATCAAGGCTTTCTTTTCTTCTGTTCAATTGAAAAAACAAGTGATAAAAGGAGATTTAGTTACTAAATATACAAAAAATAAATAATAAAATGTAAATCTATTTTGAAAAATTCATACCTTGTGTTCCTTTCTTCTGGACTGATTTCACCATATCTTATAATTATCTCTTCGAAGTTGCTATAAATGAGAACAAGAAAAGGAACATGCATACTTTAACAAACGTTTCAAGCAAGGAAATGTAATTTGTGGACTTTGGATATCACACCTTGCAACTTGGAAAACCATGCATTTCTTTAGGGAAGAAAAAACAAAACCCAATTAATTAATTAACACGTGCAGTTTCAACTCCTAACTCAAGCTCTTAACTAGTATTTGGTGTTGTTGCAAGTAATTAATATCCAAATTTGCAAAAAGGTGTCAGGTACCTATTTTCCCCCAAGAAAAGTGAAGGTTTTCCCTCGGTGGAAAAAGTGAGGAGGAGAACATCGGCATCACACAAAATTGATAGTTCTCTGGCTTTTTTGAAGATGCCCGGTCGCCGTTTATAATATGTCACTTTTCGGCGGTTGCTAGTTTCCAATTTACAAATCGGTAGCTTGTTTCTCCCCATTTTCTGTTCATCATAGCCAGAAAAATATATATACATGAGTTTGCAATTCAGAAAGTTGACATTACGAACAAAAAAAGAGAGAAATAAATTATTTTATAAATAATTTGTGAAATAGGTCATAATAATAGTCTGCGCAAGTAGGGATGTCAACGAGGAAAAGAAGATAGCAGCTAGTTATGTTTTTCCTCTTGTTGTGGACACGAAAAGAGATAGAAAGAGTCGAAAAATAATTTCATCTTGTTGCACGACATAAGATACGAGCTTCAAACAAAAGAACTTTAGTAAGAAAATAGAAGTATATGAAAAAAATACCCAATACTTGGTCTTACAATTAATCCTCTAGATGTTACTGAAAGAATAAGTAATTCGGTAAAGAAGTGATGCAATCCTCAAATGAAATGGCCATTATTGAAGATTAAAAAGGAGGAAATCAAAAGAAAACTGTAATTAATTAAAATGACTCACCTAAGTCTCCTTCAAACAGAATAACAGAACTCACCTTAATTGTATCCTGAGGGAAACAAACATAATAGAACTGCTATTTATAAAGCTAGAGGCGGCGCAAAAGTAGGAAAAAAAAATAAATATAAAACTATAACCGGACAAGAAAACAAACAGACACCGAGATCAATAATTATTTACGTGTCAGAAATTCAGGCAGAAAATTATTTTTATATTTTAGAAGCAAAAAATATAATTTATTTGATATGTTAGTACACTTTTGTTATATTTAAATATCTAAGCACAAGTATTTATGGCGTAACATTATTCACAGAATTTTCATTATATATATTTATAAATTGCTGATTTATTTTTGCACAGTAATTTTATTTCAAAATAATCACAGAAAATTATTAACATTATGAAAATAAATAAAAATGAGCGTGTATTTGTCTCATTTTTTTTATTAATAACCTAAAAAAAATATTAAATATACCCTTAAAAAATTTTAAAATGCCCAAACCGCCCAGTTGGGTAGCGGTTTACCACCCAGCAGACCGTCCCCATTTGGGCGGTCAAATTCAATTTTTGTTTTTTTTTGTTTTTTTAACCAAACTGCCTAGTTGGGGGGCGGTCAGCTACAGTAATTATTATTATTTTTTTTTAATATCTTAATATTTTCATCTAAAAATATAAAATAAAAATTATTCAATTTTATAGCAAACAAAAATGTTCAATCTTACACTATATCCTCAATTTTATAGCAAATAAAAATGAAAAATGTTTATGAATATACATTGATTTGGATATTATATAATAGTAAAATAGAATGATTTTGACCGTTTAATACCTAATATGCAGTAGAGAAGAAAATATTTATTTGTATGTGACAACATGAATAAAAAAAAAGTAATCTTCATTGATTAAATGATGTGAAAAAAACAATCAATTAGTTAATATACTTGTAACGTGATGTGACACATGATGCACACATATTAAAATACTTGTAAATATTTTTGTTTGCTATAAAGTTGAACACTTTCAATTTTCCATCTTTAGAGGAAAATATTAAGATCTTAAAAAAATTTGAGGACATAGTGTAAAAATTGAACATTTTTGTTTCCTATAAAATTGAATATTTTTCATTTTTCATTTTTCATTTTTAGATGAAAATATTAAGATTTAAAAAAAAATATAATATAGTTGATCGCCCCTAACTGGACTATTCAGTAAAAAAAATAAAAATAAATAATATGATTGCCCAAATAGTGGGCGGTCCGGTGCTAGGAGGTAAACCACCCTCCAATTGAGCGGTCTAGGCATTTTTAATTTTTTTAAAGGGTATATTTAATTATTTTTTCTGAGTTATTAATAAAAAAAACGGTGTATTTGTGAAATAAATTAACTACTAGCCGAGGTCTACTTTTAAGTTGTTACAGTATTGCTAAAAAATCAGCTAGGTTAAAAGAAACATGTTATGCAAAAAGACACATCATGACACAAAAGTTATATCATGGGACGTGACCTCACGAAATAGGTAATGATATTACTAATTTTACCCGCTACTTTGATTTCTTATAATTTGTTAAGTTGCTTGTAAAAGTTTCTTTCCATGATTTTCGCTGACACATTTGTGTGGTAAGCATTTGTTCATAGCTAATTTTACTTGAACAATAATTGCTCCGCCATACACGGAGAATCTCAATCATGTAAATTTCCAAAAAACATTTGGAAGAATGTAAGTTTTTCTACTTGGTAAATAAATGTAAACGTATATATATAAAATTTCACACGTTTATATTTATCAATAGTCTTAATAATTTTGTTGAAATTACAGCTTACAGTTTTGTTATAAAAAATGATAATTCATCCAAAATGAAAACTATAAATATATTTTTATTTCTTACAATATAAGCTTGTTGTCCAGGTTTCAAAATAATAGTTTTTTTCAGATTTGAAAATACTTGGTGCACTCTACACAGATTTGAAAATACTCGACCCACTTCAGCATTAGAGTTAACCATAGTAAAATTCGCAAACTTCAATTGGCCATAAAAGATTGGACTAATGATACGATAGGAAACATAATTAAAGAGCCCTATAATAACTTGCAGAGATTATCTAGATTGGATAGTAAGGGTGGACGAGGCAAGAGATATCTAATAATTGGAGAAATGGGTGAAAATTACAATTAAAAGGAGATATGTCCAACTGTGTGTTTTAGAACAAGATATGTGGAGACAAAGGCTATATGTCATATGGGAATCAAAAGGAGACAAAAATAAAATATATTTACATTCATTGGCAACTTCTTATAAAATAATAAATACAACTAATGTGATTGAGCATGAGAGACAAAAATAAAGATCTCAGGAGGAAATTTTTAATTATTCCATATTAATAAAATTAATAAACTAAATGGCTATTTTTACTGCATGTTAGCAAAAAAAAATTATTTCCGTCAAATGAAATGGCAGACACAAAAGAACATGTCCGATATTTCATTTGGCGGACACACAGGCCTATGTCCGCCCAATAAAATGGCAGACACTGTATCCGTCAAATGAAAAGGCGGACAAGCGCATATATATATTGTCCGCAGCTCATTTTCCTTCACAATTCTCGCGTCGATTTCAATTCCCTTCGCTTGGATAAGTTTTTTTGTTCTTTTCTTCTTCAATTTTTAGTTTAGAATTTAGGGTTTAGAATTTATGATTTAGGATTTAGGATTTAGGATTTAGTTTTAATTAGATATGCCCAAAATTAATTATAATAAGGCCATAATTAATTTAATTTGTCTAAAATTAAATTAGGAAATTACCCAAATTGAATTTGAGATGTACCAAAATTAATTATATTAGTACCCATATTACTTGTCTTTGGTATAAAAGTAAATTAGAAAACTACCAAAATTTAATTAGAGATGTACCTAATTTAATTATATTAGTGCCCAGATTAATTGTTTTTTGTCCATTTATACCAAAATTAAATTAGGAAATTACTCAAATTTAATTAGAGTGGTACCAGATGATGTTCAAACATATAGCGTAAATAACTATATTTTTTCAAGAAAAATGACAAAAAACGAATGTAAAGTAATCGTTTTCCTAATTTATTTACCACAAATGTGTTTTTGAGTCATTTTAGTAGGATTTACAGACATCAAATTTGGACATTATATGGCGTATTTAGGCGATTAGTGAAGATGTATAATTTGAACGATTATTGAAGATGACACCAAATCAGAACATTATATGGCGTATGCAAGACTTAACACGAAAAGCACAACATTCAAATCAGCGAAATTCTATGACCAATCAACACTGGAACCCATGTGGGTTACACTTATACCACATGCGCCATAGCCCAGAGGCCGCACGATCTGTGGATTCAATCCGTGGACTATTTTTTCTAAACCATTAGATCGACAGATCTCAGCTGCAGACTGATGTCTTCTACAAGGTCTAACTTCCAGGCCTGCCACGCTATTTTTAGATGATGTGAAGCTCAAGAAACGATATTTTTGACGTGCTATTTTCAGCCAATCATGCTAGATCATGGGTGGACTGCATGATCTACACTACCCCCACTATTTTAGAAAATACTATAAATACCCCTCCTCTTGTATTACATTCGGTGTGCGTGTTTACTTGCGATTAAGTCATGCACGATAGCCATGAATCCTCACCGATTCGGAAGGTGTCACGACCCATCGCCGAGCTGGGGATCGTGACAAGGGAGGCATCCTCACATCCATCCATCGTCCCATCAACCTACGTCGCAATAAAAATAACAAACATATATAAACAATATGAGAGTCAGCTACAAAGCTCAGTAAATTTAACGACGTAGCTTATTTATAATTGGCTTAATAACAGTAAACAACTATTTCAATAGGACTAGATTAACCCACACAAATTCACATCAAATTATTTCTGCATATTTAACCAGTGATAGCACCTTGGTCTGGATTATCAGTAAAACAAGTTATACAGTATCCATATCATTCCATTTCACATATTCATTTCATTCACAATTATCAGTACATAGAATCACATCATTTCACAATTCAATTTCGAACCTCACACCTGCTATTCCGTTAAATATACCCTCATAATCCAATACCCAATTCAAAGTCCAATTCAACCGAACAAAATGAAAGCACAGATTATAGAGAAGTCAGGTTATCTAATAGTGATTGATTCAGAAATTTAATTCGAGTTGCAATGACTGTTCAAAATCAATGCGACGTAGTCATAATTTCAATCGGACCCATAATCGAATAACAATCGGCATCAAAATATTTATCATAATATTTCTTTTTTTTTTCCTTTTTATCTTTTATATTTAGTTCGGTATGTTTTTTTTTTTTTTTTTTTATTTCTTTCACTCTATTGATTTTAAAGAGAGATATCCTTTTATGAGGTAAATATAGCGGTGGGCGATTTACCATGGAACAAGCCGCATGGCAAGGAGTGCCACGTTGGCATTTGTTTTTTTTTTTAATGTTTTGCAATTTTACAATTAAAACCTTTCAATTTCTAATATTATAAATAAGTTCAAAATAATTAAAAGAGTATATATATTACCGGGGTTTTACAGAAGGCTACACTAAGTTAGAGTCACTATTACAAAAAGGCACTTCTTACACTGTGGTTGTACACATATTTTCTCTGTTTTATGTAAAACCATGTGCCAAATAGGATTTTCCAATGATCAATGATATATCTAAGAATCCCACACGGATATTTCTTTGAAAAACAGTATTTCAAAAAAGCCGTTTGAAGAATTACCTTTCCTACATGGATATTTAGTTAAATATCCGTGTAGGAATGGTGAGAGAGCCACACGGATTTATAGTGAAAAATCCGTGTATAAAGGTAGTTTTAGAGTTTTGGTTATATAAAAAGGCACTTTCCCTCTAACGCTGTTTTGATTCTATAATACTCTCTCTATCTCTGTATTAAAATATTGGTCTGATTTCAGCTCATGACACAACTGGGATCTGAGATATTTGAAGTTGTTATTTTCTCCTCTCAATCTTGCTAATGTTAGCCATGAATATATATATATATATATATATATATATATATATATATATATATATATATATATATATATATATATATATATATATATATATATATATATATATATATATATATATATATATATATATATATATATATATATATATATATATATATATATTTTCTTTATCTTATTTTCCGTTACTTATTATTGCTTATTTACGTCATGTGTAATTATAATTTCTTATTTCTCTTTTATTTTTCTTTTCAGTTTTGTAGGATTTTGGTTGGTTACTGTCATCTTCGTCTTGGTTGGTTACTATCTTCTTCGCCATCCTCCCTCCATAAATTCATATAAGATGCAATAATTTTTTTCTTACGAAATTGATTTTCAGTGGTTTGTATAAAAACCATACAGATTCAATTAATTTTATGTATAAATTTTAATTGAGAATTTTTATTCTCTATGATGTATGTATGTATGCACAAATATGTTGATCCTTGTATTTTTTATTGGAGATGCAATATTGTTGGAGACTTTTAACCAAGAGACATCATGTCATGGATCACATGCAAACTTCATTTTTGATATGTTGGATCTAATACAACATAGTATGTATGAAATTTCGTGCTAGAGTAGATCATAGCCATGAGTTTATGGAAATTTGGCCCAAACCTTTATCACATGGTTACTAAGTGGTAAGGACATAATGTTTATACAAACATTGTATTGGATCTTGAGGAGTGTATGTTATGTGTTAGATTACATGAGATTGCATGTACAAAAGACTATGTATATATATATGTTGCAAATGACTATGTATTTATTTTTGCAAAAGGCTATGTATATACAAAATGCTATATATTTATTTTTGCAAAAGACTATGTATATTCAATCTGAAATATATAATTACTGGCTAGCAAAAGTAGAGGCTAGCTAAAAAAAAAAAAAACTGTTCAGCAACCTTCCGACACGGATTTTTAAATAAAAATCTGTGTAGGAAACAATTCTACACGGATTTTTACTTAAAAATCCGTGTAGGAAGGTTACTGAACCCGGTTTATTTATTTAATATTCTGTTTAGGAGAGTGTTCGCACCAGAAATGCACTCCCAAGTTTCAGTATAGCTAGCTGTACCTTTTAAAACTCGAGTTTTACCTCTGGTCGGGACTGCAAGTGCACAGTACCTATCGTTGGTATAGTCGGGTATCATATCTACAGGGACAGAATAAAACGACCGGACTCTACTTAAATCTACTAAAATTCTAGAAGTGAAGAGAAGTTGGTTTGTTGGTTTCTAACAGTTCTACTGATTGAAATGATGATTAAAAACACTGAAAAGAGGATTAAAAGTTTGTTTTCAAATTATAAAAAGGGTTTCCAGGGTTTCAGACTTCGTATCTGTCTGGCCCCAGGGTATACGGCCCGTATAGGCCCCCGAGTGAATACTGCAACTACTGTTTCTGTGTTGGTGCTTTTGCCTAGGGTTTCCATCGAACAGGTCTAAGTTCTTCACCTCAGCGTTCGCAATTTTGGCTTAGAACCCGATTTACCGGACTCAACTACTCCCCTCTTAGATGCGTTAACCCTCAACTTTCGTAATTTTGGACTAAGTTATCTAAGTCCCTTTTTGATTTACTAAAGATATCCAAGGACTTTCGCCTCGAGGAAAGTTTCACTTTCAGTACTCCTTGATCCGTAGATCTACCTCATATACTTGGTTCAGTTGGATTAAGTATCATAGACTTGGCTCCTAACAATTAGACGTGTGCATTCATCTAACAGGATGACTAATCAAACTCAAGCAAGCAAAAACCAAGCAATTAAAATACTACACAACAAGATGAAAACTAATCATTCAACACATAATCAAGTAGCATACAAGTAAAACCAAACGTCAACTACATCTTAACCCTAGAAACAGTAAAATTAGCTACTCATGTTCTCAAAAGAAAGCACAATAAAAGTTATGAAAGAGTTCATAGAAAAACTATAGAAAATCCGAAGATCCGTTGCAAAACTTCTTCTTCTTCTTCTCCAAGTTGTTTCTTCTCTCCCAAGCACCAAGAATGAACTAAAGATGCCTTCTGATCTGGAATGATCCTCCTTAATGCCCCAAATCGCGTATTGAAAGCCTTCCTTTTCAATCTCCCCAGCTGTCTCTGTTTCCAATTCCAGCCTGGGTTTCCGAAATAGCTTGTACCGTATGAAAATCCTGTACGGACCGTATACTTGTGCTTTGCCCTGGAGAATTGTTGCCTCTAATATGGAACCTTCTGTGGTTTTGGGCTGATCTTGTACGGGCCGTATGGAGACCTATACAGGCCGTATGGAGAGGTGTCAGACCCAGAATTTCGCCTGTTTCCTGCAAAACGACAAACAAAACACAGCAGTACCACATTCTAATGATAATTAAGTAAAAAGGTCCATATTTGTAGGCTTTAAAGCACAGGTTTTGGTACAAATCAGGGTCGTAATCTAGGCAAAATAAGGAGGTATCAGAGAGCTACACGGATTTTAACTAAATATCCGTGTAGGAATACTCTTCCTACACGGATATTTAGTTAAAATCCGTGTAGCTCTCTTGATTTTCCAAACAGCTCTTTATTAATAATCCGTGTATGATTAGTGTAATCGTACATGAATAATTATCCGTGTGTAAATGGTGGACTTTCCTACACCCCATTATTGCACACATTTGCAAATCCGTGTAGCTCTCCAGTTAAAGTCCGTGTATAAAACTGTGTTTTTGTAGTAGTGAGTTCAAGGGATAGAGACAAAACCCTTAAAAGCTAAGGCAAGGAACATCATCTGAGGAGACAAGGCTCTTATTTTTCAAGAGGGTTGTAATCTACATTCTCTTTATTTTTCTTTTCTTTTTTCATGGCTCTAAGGAGCTGAACCTCTCATCTTTAGAGTGAGGATTAAAACTATGATTTGTTTTAATATATTTTGGTCTTTTTTTTAATCTTTTGTTGCATTAATTTCTATTTCACTCTAATTATTTATACTATTTGAGTAAACATAGTTCTATCTACTAAATGCCAATGATCTTTACATTCCAATGGAAGAAATCAGTTGCATCCTTATGTGAGAAAGATAGTATTGTAAGAGGTGAAACTTTGGCTAATGTGGCTTGGTAGCGGTTCAAAGACTAGGGTTAGAACCCAAGAGGCTCCATTGGAGGAATATGATAGAGAGCATCATAGGCAAACTGTGGGTGATCCAAACTTATCCGGAACAATATTAGAAAACACCTAGAATAGGTGGGGATTTGAGATATTTCAACTACCGGAGATTTGGGATACTTCATACGGTAGTCACAGTGCTGCTAAAACAAATATCTCAATATTGAGTCATAATAAACCTGAATCCAAGAGAATCCTTATTATTTCTACCGATCGCCTGTAGCACCACTACATTAAACCTCGCTACACCTCTGGTTGTATTTTAATTCATTTTAATAATTAATTAAAAGATCACATCATACCCCTAATTAAACAACCAATCCGACCTAGACTTAAAATTACTATATAAAATTACAATATTTACATTTGTACGTCTATTTGTGGTATGTTTAATTTTAAATTACTATATAAAATTACAATATTTACATTTGTACGTCACTGTATGACTTTTTTTTCAAGCATCTGGTGAAGAGTTGCGTCATAGCAGCAATAATAGCCACGAGGAAGGGTTGGAAGAGGCTCGGGAAAGCCATCCTCAAGCACAATGTACAAACGGTGTGTGAATGTGGGTACAAGGCGCACCTCGTCTCTCTGCTTAGATGCACTGGAGTGGGCGGAGTGAATGGTATTGACATATCTGACGGGCCAGACATCTACTACATTGGAGACGAGGCATCCTCGACATATATACGTGTCCACCGAATGAAATGGCAGGCACGCCCTTTTGTGTCTGCCATTTCATTTGGTGGAATTGGTATTTTTAATAATCTCCAGCAAAAGTGGTCATTTGATATATTAATTTTATTAATATGATATAAATAAAAAATTTAGAATCTCAAGCCATAAAAGCATAAGTGTTTTGGAATTTCTATGATGGGAAAATCTGAAGAAATGCCAAATATCAATAAGGGGAATTTGCATGATACCTATAATAACTTACAAGGGATTGTGGCACCAATAACAATAGAGGAAGTCATTTTGGTACTAAATGAAATGCCCAAAAGTAAAAGTCATGGTTCTAATGGTTTTATTGGAGAATTCTACAAAGAATTTAAGAATATGATTACACCAGTTCTACTTAGGGTCCTCACAAAAATTTTAGATTAAGTTTAGACAATCTTAACACCTCTTATATTGTACTCATTCCAAAAAAAGGAGGCAAAGAGGCCACATTACTTCATAGCAATCAGTCTCATACACACTGTGCAGCAGATACTCTCTAAAATTTTGGCCAATGGGCTTCAACCTCACATTCAACAATTAATTGGTAAAGGACAACCAAACAGGTTTTATCAAAGGCAGGCAGATCACAGAAGAATTTTTATATGCTCAACAAATCATACAATTAGCAAAAGAAAGTAACATACCGATTGTGAGGGCTAGGGTTTCCTGAAAATTGGTTAAAATGGATTTCAAATTGTGTTCTTAGAGGCTCTAATTAACAGATAATCATGAATGGAGTTATTTAGCAGGAAAATTCAGCTCAAAAGAAGTGTTTGGCAATGTGACCCTTTATCTCCACTGTTATTCATACTTACAATAGATTTTATTCCAAGATGGTTGGAAAAACTAGTGCAAAACTGAACATGGCAATTCCCCTTCATGGAAATGAAACTGTGTTTATTAAATGCAGATGATTCTTTGTTTTTCCTCAAACTAGAATTGAGACAAGCGCATGCCTTAAAGATACTTTTAACAACATTTAAACAAATATCAGGCCTGTCAGTGCGCATAGGAAAATCAGAATTTTTACTCTAAATCGATAATCACAAATAACACAACAATTGATCGAAGTATTGGGTTATTGATGACGCCAAAACATATAGCAAAAATCAGAATTTTATGATAGAAAATGGCGAAAAGTGAATGCAAAGTAGTCATTTTCCAAATTTATTTACTGCAAACGTATTTTTGAGTCATTTTTGCAGGTTTTGGAGAAAATTGTGTATTTAGGCCAAAAACAGAGCAAAAATGTCTAGTTTAGGCGATTATTCAAGATGACCTCAAATAAGGACATTACATGGCGTATGCAATAGTATACACAAAGTGTACAACAACAAAAAGAGTGTTTTTCTATATAAATACGCTAAGTCTGGATGCTATGCAATCTGATCTATGCTGCATGTAGCATAACCCAGTGGCTGCACGATTCGCGAATTCAATCCATGAATTGTTATTCTGCACCATTAGATCGACAGATCTCAGCCCTAAGTTAAAACCTTCTAGAAGATCTGACCACAGGCCATCCACACTATTTCTAGATGAATTGGAGTCCAAGTTTGCTATTATTGGTGTGTCTATTTCAAGCCAAATCACGCTAGATCATGGGTGGACCCCATGATCCCCACTACTCCCACTACTTTAGGAAACCCTATCAATACCCCCATCTGGTATTAAATTCAGTGTGCATATTTATTGGTGATTAAGTTCTGTACTATAACCACGAATTCTCACTGATTAGGAAAGCTAGGCTAGGTTTCAGTTCTAGGAAGATAGGCGAAGCCCTTCGAAGTGAAGGCAAGAAGGCGTCGTTGAAGGAGGCGAGGTTCTTCTTCTTCAAGAGAATTGTAATCTATGTTCTCTTTATTTTTCTGTTCTTTTCTTTTCTTTAAGGAGCTGAACCTCTCATCTCTAGGGCGAGGGTTGAACTATGAGTCCTTTAATAATATTTTGATATTTTATTTATGTTTGTTGTGTGAATTTCTATTGCTCTTTAATTCTTGTTATTCTAATCAAGCATACATAGTTCTGTCTTCTATATGCCAATGATCATCTACATACCAATGAGGGAGATCCAATAGATTCTTGTTTGAGAAGGATAGTATATAAGTTGTTGAACTTCGACTAATGAGGCTTGGCAGCGGTTCAAAGACTGGAATTAGAACCCAGGCGGCTCCCTTAGTAGGATATGATAGAAAGCATCTTAGGTTAAATTTACTTAGTCGAAATAATATTAGAAATTATTTAGAGTTTTGGATATTCAATTACGGGTTAGTATAAGGAAATAATATAATTATGTACTTAAAATACTTTAGTCTTGGTAGTCCAAAAGCTGATCAAAAGATCATAAAACCTGACACAACATACAACAGAACACCATGGCACCCTGCGGGTAGTGAAAGTGCTGCATGCGGGGTCGCCTGATGGTTGATGCACCGAAAATAGAGTGTGCAAAATTTTAGTATAGTAAACAATACATTTTAACATTGATTCCACTTTCGACTGAGATTGCAAGTATACAATCCTATCGCATAGTATTATCAAGTATCGATCTACAAGGATAATGTATTAAGATCTAACAATTTTACTTAGTCTAGGTCGGGTTGTTGTTAATTAGAGTTTGTTTGTGTAAAATCTAAAAGTAATTAATTAATTAAAGTAAATTAATTAGGGTTCAGGTTGTCCTCTGAGTCAAATATAATGATTTGTTCATGCACCAATTTAACCCACATATAGCACTGTGACTACCACATGCAACATAGATATTACCCGCAAGTAGTACTATCACTACCTGCAGGGCGCCATGGTGTTCTGTTAAGTGTTTTGTTTAGGTTTTCCAATCTTTCGATTGACTTTTGGGCTACTAAGACTAAAGTATTTAAAGTACGGAATTATATTCTTTTCTTAAACTACCTTGTACTTAAAATATCTCAAATCCCTTTGTAATTTCTATTGTGATATCGGCTAAGTAAACCTAACCTAAGTTGTTTTCTATCATACCCCGTCAAGGGAGCACCTTGGGTTCTAACCCTAGTCTTTGAACTGCTACCATGAATTGTTTGCTTACATACTAGTACTTGCATGTTTGTACCTCACACAATGACACAACGACAATGAAACATTATGGCATGTAGATTATTTTGGCATATAGTTGACGGAGCTATGTATGCAAAGATAGTATAAAAAGATTAAAGTAAAATATAAATTCACACAATAAAATATAAACAAAATATATATCAAAATATTACTAAAGAACTTATAGTTCAACCCTCACTCTAGAGATAACAGGTTCAGCTCCTTTGAGCCATGGTAAAAGAAAAGAAAAATAAAGATAACATAAATTATAACCCTCTCAAAGAAAAAGAACTTTGCCTCTTTAGATGATGTATCATTGCCTTAATTTCCAAGGATTTCGCCTCTTTCCCTATAACTCTAACCTAGCCTATCTATCCTAATCGGTGAGGAATTTATGGCTATAGCGTTTGATATAATCATATGTAAACATGCACACTGAATTCCATACAAGAGGGAGTTATTTATAGGATTTCCTAAACAAGTGGGAGTAGTGGGGATCATGAGTCCCTGATCCTAGGGCCGAAAATAGACCCCAAAAAATAGCAAACTTGGACTCCACTCCATCTAAAAGTAGCGTGGATGACTTGGGGGTCCGTCCTTCTAGAAGGCTTTAATCAAGGGCTGAGATCTATCAATCTAATGGTGTAGAATAATAGTCCACGGATTGAATCCGCAACACGTGCGGCCACTAGGACTATGCCGCATGCGGCATAGGTTGAGCCTGCACAACTTCCAGACTTAGTAGATTTCCATGAAATTTTGCCATCTTGGATGTTGTGCACTTCGTGTAGACTGTTGCATACGCTATGTAATGTCCTGATTTAAGACCATCTTCAATAATTAGGTTTGGTTTTGATCTAAATACGCAACTTTCTTCAAAATTTATCAAAATGACTCAAAAACACATTTGCAGTAAATATTTCAGAAAAATGGCTACTTTGCATTCGCTTTTTGCCTTTTTTCTATCACAAAAGATAGTGATTTTTACTATATATTTTGGCGTCATCAAGGGTAAAGTATACTTTGCATGTGGTAGTGATAGTGTCGTATGCGGGTTAAACTGGAGCACGAACAAATCATAATATTAGACTCATAGAAAAATTTGAACCCTAGAGAATCCCCATTACTCTGCCGATCACCCATAGCACCACCGCATTAAACTTTACTACAACTACAGTTATATTTTAATTTACTTAATTAATTAATCAAAGAACACATCAAACGATAATTAACAACCAATTCGACCTAGACTAGCGAAAAATATTATAACTTAATACACTATCTCTGTGGATCGATACCCTAATTATACTATGTTATAGGATTGTGCACTTGCAATATGACTCGAAAGTGAAATTAAAATTAAAAAGTATAGTCCGTTATACTGAAACTTTGTGCATTCATATTTCACTATATCAGCTGTAAGAAGGGATGTTTTCCTTTCACATATCTGAGATTACCTCTATCTAATAAGAAGCTTCCTAAGTTAGCTTATCTTCCACTTACATAAAAGATAAACACTAGATTACAAGGATGGGCTGCTACGCATGCAGTTATCAATTGCTAGTAGACTGGTACTCATCAATGCGGTGTTATCATCAATTCCAACATATTTTTGTTGCTTTTAAAAATAACGAATTGGGTAATACAGGATACATAAAACACAACAGAATTTCTTATGGAAGAAGAACTCAACAGAAGTCAAAGGAATATTGTTGGTAAACTAGAATTAGTTTGTAGGCCCAAGAAATTGAAAGGTCAGGGTATAATAGATCTCCGTGTCTATGCCCTACTACCCAAATTGTATTGGTATTGGACCAAGCCGAAAAAATACACTTATGGAAGTCACTGATTATTATTGTTTTATGCAATCTTCTAGTAGTTACGCAGTTTGACTAATTTATAAAATATACAATTATTTAATTTAATAATTTCTTTATATGCGTGAGTTTGTGGATTCAAAAACATTATAATTTCAAGATTATGTTTGAAAAACCGAAGAAATCAACAAGACTTTATGAAAGTTAAGCTCATAAATTGTAATATCAAATAAAGAAGTAAAGTAAATTTGAAATATTAATTAGTGGAACTATCTGTTCTGTACAAAAGAAAATCGTTCAGTACGAAATGTATTTAAAGGTACCGGATGGATAGCAAAGCATTCAGTACAGAATAAATGGTTCTGGTTAGCTACCATTCAGAATAGAAAGTTCTGTTCATTGTAGGGAATTCGATCATTATATACATATCATATACATCACAAAATAAGGCTGAAACTAAGGCAGTAGTTATTAAAATCAAACATAGACAATATCACATACATAACAAAATAAGGCTGAATCCGATCATTATATACATATCTAACATAAAGTACGCTCTATGTAGCAACTACTAATCATAGAAGCACCCTAAATTATAAACAAAACACCTTTATATTTATACTGAAAAAATAATTGTTCTCATATAATTATCCAATTTGCCATACGTACAACTAATGTCTATGCATTGAAACTGAATATCATTATAGCTAGAAGACTTCGTCATAAAATCTAAAAGAGGGTGTATTTTCAAACGAATGACCGAAGTACGATTATCCTCTTTAGCACAAATTATTTTCCCTAGTGGTACCTAGAAATGGTGAATATAGGGTTGTTTAAAAATTGAACCATATAACTTGTAACTATCGGTTGGATAGATAAGTTGAAAAGTTATTCGTGTGTTCAAGTAAATATATCTACATATATGAATAGCGGAATCAAAAACTTGTGAATTCAAATAAATAAAGTACAACAAAGTAAATGGATAGAGTTAGAGAAAGTGACACAGGAGTTGATAATGGAGTTCGGCCAATTGAAGGACCTACGTCTCTGGAGTAATGCAACTAAAACTAGGCTTGCCTTTCTATTACCCAATACATAAATGCTTATAGGTTGTAATCGGTAAGACAACACTCCAACGGTTCATAGAACATAAACCAAGGCTCGGAAACAAGCACAACTGCTTGGAGTAGGCGAGCAACAAAAAGCTCTAAGTCTAGACAATCACTAACTTTCACTCTAATTTCACAATGATCAATTTAGGTGAAGTATATTTGAGATCTTGGAAAGATAATTGAAGTTTAGGCACATGCAACAATAGATTAGCTAAATCTCTTAAAGATTTTTTAAAGGGTAAGTTTTGTAAGGGTATTATCTATCTCTTAAGACATATAACATACACCACTATTTATAATGGAATTCAAAGGTCTTGCCAATGACTCTATGTAGATCACAACATCAACAAATTAAATGATTAGCCTATTTTGCTTGTGCCTAATTTTTAGTATTGATCAGCTTGGTTATTTTGAATTTTTAATTAGACTTCCAGCTATCCAACGGCTAGACCCAGATGGTCACAACCTTAGATCAACTTTACCATAATTTTGGATATAAATTATTAATGATAAAATAAAATGGTAAAGTGTAATCTTCATAATCTTGATGATCTCCATCACTATGATCTTTGGTAATCTTCATTTGTCACACCCCTGATCCGGAGGTGCGACGGACCTACCACGTCTATTTTTCCATATCAATTCACGTAGCATAAGGCATGAATCTTTTTATGCATTGCCAATAGCATCCATTATTTTCCCACATTTCAATTTATTTACAATAATTATCTGACATTTTACAGTGGATGATGCTAAATGAATTTTCTGCACCATGTCAGATAAAATAAATCCAAATCCTAGACCTTTAGATGGCCCTGCTGTCAATTACAATCCCAAAAGCGTTTTTCAATCTTTGACTAATAGACCTGTAACCCACAAGGGAAAACGAGTGAGAAATAATAAATTATTTCTCAGTGCTGATTGCCACTCAGATTATTGGATTTGAAGGAAATCCATATTCAGAATGAAATCACCGCACGAGAAATTAACAGTTCCTTTTAAAATGACGAATGCAAATGCTCAATAACAGTATCCAATTGAACAACAATAATTACATAGATAAATCAGAAATCAATGAATCTTATCAGAATAAATGGTTTGGGTCTAAATCTTTTAAACCATAAGGTCTGGTAACATTTGGTTTCTTACCTTTACAATTTATAGTCTGGTAACACTGACAGATACCATAACAAGTATCGGTCGTGTTAGGGCTTATACCATTCTATCTATCCTGACAATTTGTTAATGGAACAATAAATAATCAATATCTCAATGTCGTCAATATCAGAAAGAAAATCGATGATAAGATAGTTCTAACTATCCTGACAATCGATTAGCAGAAACAATACGAAATCAATATCAAAGTGTTGTCATTATCGGAAAGAAAATCATTGATAAGACAGTTACCACAGTTCATTAGTTTTACAATCACAATTCATATTTATTCAATATCCCCTACCCAACCGGTAATGGGTTCAGTTGGGGCTATTCACCATGTGCGCATAAGGGTCCTAGAGTAAAGTCTAGTAGCTAGCTAGACTTTACGATATATTAATCATTTTTCTTCACTATATGGAGATTCAAGGATTACAGTATTAAATATTCAATTAATTCAATCATTGTGGTCTCAATCAATCATTTGTAATAAGAATCATTTAATCGATAAACAATATCAACATGACAATCAACAAACTTACCTTGCCATTCAGTTTCAATTGTATTGGGCTATGCATATGATGCAACAGTTCAATCAATGCAGTCAATCAAATATTCAAAATGCACAGCGAGTTACGATTTAATTCCTAGTTGACGCAGTGCGTATCGAAGACATATCTGACTTTGATTCGTACACACATGATGGCTACAGAAAATCCAAACCAATCAAGGATTTATACATTCAACTTCAAATTTAATTCCTTGGATGATGTTCTAGACAAAATTAATAGTTTTATTGGTAATTGTTCATACTCCTTTTGACCGGCATTTGTCTTGCACGGCAATCTTGTGTTATGGGTTTTAATTAAGCATTTAATAATTTTTCATAGAGACTAGTAATATTTTGCCTTGGACGGCAATATCATTTGGGTTTTGGGATTTTAATTAAATAGCTTTTAATATTATTTCTTAGGGATTAAGTAATGTTTAGCTATAAAAGGTTCGGGTATTATTGTTGTAAGGGAGAGACAATTGATATATGAGATTGAGTTGTGTTTAGTTGAGTTCTTTTGTGACTGAAATTCCATTTTATTCTCCTCTTTACTAATAACCGAGTACTTGAGCTTATCGGGCAAGATAGTATCGGGGCCGCTTTGCGTCAATTGGTATCAGAGCGAGGTTCGACAACCACCTTTGCGCTTGCGTGAAGTTGTATCTTCGACAACCGCCAAATTCACCTCCATCAACAAACCCCACACTATTTCCCCCTATTACAAGCATCACCAACCTTCATGGCCGACCCTAACCTTCTCGCCATCCTTGAACAAATGCAACGAAACCAAACCGCACTACTCGAGCGAATGGACAACAATCAAACCCAACTTATCACCACCCTCATGGAACAATTAAACCCGAACAACAACAACCGAGAACAAGGTCCCCAAAATCGAGACCAAGTTAATCCTCCAGTGCGTGAACGTGATCGACACTGGGATGGTGGCCTCAGAGTAGAGATTCCAGATTTCTCAGGAAGTCTCAAACCCGAAGAATTCCTTGACTGGACCAACAACCCTCAACAATCATTTTCGACAACCATATTCCACAACCACCCACTTCGACAACCATCAACTTCGACAACACCATTCAAAACTAGTTTTGACAACATAGTTCAACAACCTCCAAGTTCGACACTGACCAATTCAAAATTACTCGCCATCCTCGAACAAAATCAACAAGACCATAAAGCATCAATCGAATGCATTACTGATGTTCGAGAATGCCTCAGTTCCAATGAAAACCACCAACAACATGACAATCCGACCCTCAACCGCAACAACCCACCCCCAAACCAAATGGCAACCGCTCCAATGGAAGATCACCTAGAACAAACGGATGAGCTTATCGATAGGGTTGTCGTGGTTGAAGAAAGTCACAAGCCCGATGAAGAAGTCGACGTCAACACTTTGACAATAAAATTGGAGACAAAATTGGAGGTCAAAGATGATCTATTGTTGCCATCTAAACTTTTGTGTTTGACCAATGATAATGTCATAAGGTCCAACTACAATGATCCATTCTTACAGTCGGGTTCCACAACAAAGTCAGCGGGTTATGACAGTACCCGGAAATTTTTCTCGAAGTTCTTCCCGAGAAAATCACCATGTTATGACAGTATCCAAAAGTTTAGCTGTGACTTTTCAGTTAGTCGGAAGAGTTGTTCACAAACCACACAAATAGTAACAATACAAGTTTCCAACAATACACGAATCCGAGAAGTGTTACTTGTCGTCACAAGGATTGAACCCGAAAGTGTTTGTGTGTACAACTTCAAAGAAGTCTATAAAGATAAGAGAAAGAGAACACGAACTCAAGGCGAAAATACAAGCTTGAGGACAAGCTTCAAACAACTCGGGGAGCCTGACGCAGTGCGTATCGAAGACATATCTGACTTTGATTCGTACACACATGATGGCTACAGAAAATCCAAACCAATCAAGGATTTATACATTCAACTTCAAATTTAATTCCTTGGATGATGTTCTAGACAAAATTAATAGTTTTATTGGTAATTGTTCATACTCCTTTTGACCGGCATTTGTCTTGCACGGCAATCTTGTGTTATGGGTTTTAATTAAGCATTTAATAATTTTTCATAGAGACTAGTAATATTTTGCCTTGGACGGCAATATCATTTGGGTTTTGGGATTTTAATTAAATAGCTTTTAATATTATTTCTTAGGGATTAAGTAATGTTTAGCTATAAAAGGTTCGGGTATTATTGTTGTAAGGGAGAGACAATTGATATATGAGATTGAGTTGTGTTTAGTTGAGTTCTTTTGTGACTGAAATTCCATTTTATTCTCCTCTTTACTAATAACCGAGTACTTGAGCTTATCGGGCAAGATAGTATCGGGGCCGCTTTGCGTCACTAGTCATGAATCTCAGACTAATCCAATAACCTCGCACCTGATATCATAGGGCAACAGGTGAGGTCACCAATAGTCTTTTCCTCCTCAACATTCAGTCTCATCTGTATTTGTTGTAATTACGCCTATGTTTAAAACAATACATATATATACTAATCAATACTTGAAACAATTTAATAAAACATACCAGAATATGTGTTTCAATATTTAGCTTCTAAATATTTCTAAATATGTCAATATTTAATAAATCTTGTTTAGTATTTCCAATAAACAGTCATCAGTGTTCTATTAATTACAATTTATTTTAAACTTGAGTTATTTTGTTTAGATGTTTCAATATGCAATCAATTTATTTTTATTTGATTTCAGTTTCAGTCCATAGTTCAGATTCGAACCCAATCCAATTAACTAAGTCCAAATCCAACAATTCAAATCGACTTCATTTTTTCTTATTAATCTATAAAATTCTAAAGCCTAACTCAATTCCTTGATTTATTTATTAATCAATGCCCGAAGGCTCACATTTTAAATCAAATTCCATTCTTTAATTTCCATCTGAAATTTATATATGTAATTTTGCATTAAGGCCCCTCCGACTGTTTCAATTTACCAAATCATGGACATTCTGCATGTAACACCTCAACCTTAACTTTTTATTTACAATCACATTAGTAGAAGTTTAAACAGGTGTACCAGTAACCATAAGCAAACTGGTACCGATAGGTACCAATGTTTAGATTTCATCTACAATCATAATTCCAGTAACCGTTTAGGTAACCATAAGCAACCGTTTGAGCTTGATACTAAAAGGTACGGCTAAAAGTTTAATCTCAAAAGTCAAGCTCAGAAATTCTATCAATCTCACAAACCCCCCTCCCTACATGACTACATCCTATCAATTTCAGTTTGGCCAGCACGAACAAGAAAACAAGGTAACATAATAGAATAATTTAGTTGGTCCAAATCTGATTATAAGATTAAAAGGTTGAAGAGAGGCCTCAAGCAAATTCAATTCATCTACACACTTAGACAAGTTTCATTTCCATGCCAATTCCCAACAATAATAAAGTTTGCTTACTACTTGTTAATTCACAACATACAAACCCATATCGGGAGAGAGAAAGTCACAACCAACAGAAAAAGAAGAGATTACCAATCTATGAGAATGAAAGAGAGTTCCATGATCATCAATTTAAATCATTAGAGCATAGCTCACTACAGGGAGATAAATCTCTTTCTTTTCTTTTATTTTTTTCTTTCATTTACGAGAGAGAGATGGCCCTTAATTGAGGGTCAATTAAGGTGAGGGTGTATCACCCAGCATAGTCCACGTGGCCTTAGTGCCACGTTGGTCACATATTTTTTTTATTATTATTTAAAGTTTCCATTTTCATAATTCTGACCTTAAACTTTTCAAACTTTATAAATAAGTCCAAAAACTTAGAAATAATATTATAAATATAATCAAGTATTAATTTTCTATTATATCTATTTCGTGTCAATTCTGAATTTCAGAAATTCATTTCGATTGATCTTATTATACAAACTTTATCTCAGTTAAATAGATTTCCAAACAATCAATTTATCATATTTAACTTTAGTTTCACTTAATTATTTTACTCATACACATTCAAACATTTTGTACATTACTTTCAGCTACTAATTTTATATACGCATTTTGCGTAGTGTTACATTCTTCCCCACTTAAAAAAAATTCCATCCTCAAAATTTAAATCAATATGCATATTTTAAACAATACAATCATTAGTTGAAAATCATCATGCTTCCGCTGCGTAACTCTAATCTCATTAGTATAGATAAACAAAAATAAAGTTACAGGTAATTTAAAGGTTATTCCTTTCTTCTTTAGTGATCAGTCAGTTTTGTCCCAATCTCCGTGCTTTGTCAAAAATAATCAATTTTCTTATAACAATTTATGCAATTATAACATTTCACAGAATACCTTAGTATTTATTTTTTCCATTATTCAAGAATATCGAGTGCAATATAATTAACTATGACTCTATTATCCATTATCTTTGATTCATGTCCGAGGGCAGCAAATATTTCAGCATTAACCGATGCCGATGTCAAGATAACAATAATATATGTAGGAAGAGACACTTGAACAAGAAAATCACTTTAGAAGTTGTATCATTTTAGAAACTCTTTTTACCTTTCAAAGAGAGGCTATGACCTCGTACAGATCCGCTAAGAACATGACTCTATCAGGAGAACTATTTTTATCATCATATCAATTGGGCATATTTTTAAAATTTAACAATTTTATCAATCATTATTCACAAACTTCTTAAAGCAATTGTTCCCACTTGTTTAAACTCATTTTCAACATTCCCTTAATTATGCCCTACTTTAATATATGCAACGCTTAACACTTGTTAGAAATCATTCTAAAGTTTTTAGCAATGCATTTTACATTTTAATAACTAATCCATGTAAAAATTAAGCTTTCGGTTAGACCCCAAAATCTTAGACACACAAACTCATGAATAAAATAAAATAATAATGATACGATCAATATAAATATTATTGCCTTATACATCAATACAAATAATTTCGATAATCCTTTTTAAGTTCAATTATTTATATAACCATTGCAATATTTTTGTAAGTACATTTCCAATCCACATATTAGCCTAACTTGCTTGTATTCATATATAAATATAAATATTATTTGCTACTCAAATGGTACCAATAACGAATCCCAAAGCCCCTTTAATTACTTCAGATTTCAGCATTCTCATAATTCATACTCAGTGTCAAAATGCACTTCAACTTACAATAGTCAATCCACGTAGAAAATTAGTGTTTCGGTTAAAATCCTAATACCATTGATTTAGACAATAATGAAATTAATTTCAATAGTACTTTACATTCAATGGGTGACAAAAATTTTATTTCCATCTCACAAATGTGAGTATTGCAATGAAACTAGCAAACACCACCCAGTTAGTACCAACAAACTGTATTTATATATAAATGTGGATATTAAATTAGTAAAAATCTATATCGTACCGACGGCAAAAGAAAAGACCAATCCCTAAAAAAAAATTATATTCAATCAAGAAAAACTTTCCATGCCTATGCAAAGCAATTTTAAGTTACTCATTATTTCTTTTACTAGAAGTAAATTGTTCCTTAACATCAATCTTAATGTTTCCACATATATCCATTTATTTGTAATTACCCAAAACTGTCACATAATTTTATATGTTCAAGAAATTTTTTTTTTTTTTTTCTATTTGTTGTCATTAGTACTATCCTTGTATTGCCATGTTCTTTTTGTTAATATTTATATATTGAGATTAGCATTAATTGGTACACAACTTACACCAATAGAAAAAAAAATGCAAATATTCCTTTAATCAATAAATCCCTCAAAAATCATATTCAATATAATATTATTTTTATTCTCTTATAAATACTCATGAACTTTCTATTTTCAATTAGAAGTACAATGCTTCATAAAAGTAGGATATCACATTTTCAATTACATCCATTCATTCGTAAATATCAAACAATTACATGACCTTTTTTTTTTTTTAAACACAAGTAAATTCTCTATCTCTAGGTAACAACATGTATCATGCTAATACTATACATTAATATTCATTCCCAAGAAATTATTATTACTTTCCGTATAATATATCCAATTCAGTTAAACCTAACTAGCAGTTTAACTTACTCATTACTTTCCGATTTGCAACGAGAAACAATTAATTTTGTAATATTAAAATCTTCACAATTAACTTCTTAATATTACTCATTTTCAAATATGTCCAATTCTTTGAAATCGCCAAACAATTATCTGAACTCGCGTGCTCAGATAAATTCTTTTCATATATTTATAAATTGAAAGGCATATCATTTCTTCTTTGCCTGATCACCAAAGAAGAAATGAATAACCTTGATATCACGAGACAATAACTTTATTTTTGTTAATATATAGTAATGATATTAGAGTAGCGCAGCGAAAGAGATTTTAAACTAATGATGAAATTGTTTAAAGTATACATATTAATTTTAAATTTCGAGGACGAAATTTTTTTTAAGGAGAGAAGAATGTAACATATCGTAAAACACATATATAAAATTTGTAACTGAAGGCAATATATGAAACACTTGATTATGTTTTTCTTTTCATAATATAAATTTTGCAAAACAAATTGATAAAATAATTATTTTATTAATTCCAATGTGAATTAATTCTGAATTCTCTGAATATACAATTGACTTAATCGCATATTGAAATTTATTAAATATTAATAAACAAATAATTGAATATTAGAAGTGATATACTGATATGAGATAGAGATATGTAAAATTAACATTACTAACTAATGTACATGCTTCTTTCAACTATATTTGGACTAATTTTCAAAGTTCGAAAATTTAAAGGTAAATCATGTGAAAATAAAAATTTAACAAAATTAGAAAATAATGAAAACTAAAATAAATACAATTTGGTCAAGGGGACCCGCTTGTCATTCATGTGAGACACTCTTAACCTGCTTTTAATTTTTCTATGAATCTCTTCTCTTTTTCACTGTGCACGTGGCAAATTCCCATGCATCAGCACAATTGAACATCATCTGAGTGAGCTGCTTGCTTTCTTTACCGACTTTAGCCATGTTCTTCTTTTCACACGTACAATATAGTAGCATAGCATCTATCCCTCTCTTTCTGGCACCATACGTTATTCACTCTATGATCCTATCCACTCTATTCCTCTCTCCCTCCCTGAATATGGAAACTTCAAAAGAAGAAGGGTAAGAAGTAATGAATGAAAGAGGAAGTGGAATAAGCTATATGATGATGGTGTATCTTTCTCTTCTTATTTGATTAATGTTACTCTTTGTCTTCCCTTGTTCTTTGATATGTTGGCTTAATTTCATTAAATTCAGTACCAACTGTTATCATCTGTGTGTATGATCTCTGTCATCTTTGGGTAATTCCAAATATGTGTGTGTTACTCCAACTGTCCACTGGTATCATCGGCATAAGCCCTTGATTGGTCTCAAAGGTAATAACTTGTACATGTAATGATAAAAAGTGTGATATAAATACCTATTTTACTGGTATCAGCACATTTTAGTTTTCTGATAAATTTCTGGTACAAAGCAGGGTGTTTTCTGCAAATTTCAGCATTTTGATTAAAATTCTGATACTGTTCAGGGTCTATTTTATAAGTTACTAGTTTTCTGTACAGTTCTGGAGCGATTCTGCATCATTTAAGGGTCTTTTCTGTTAATTTCCAGCATTCTATACTACCTTGAATGGATTCTGGTAAATGCCAGGATCTAAAATGCAAAAATACGTTTCTCACAGGATATGGGGACTGAACTGTGACAGAAAATAAGTTAGTTTAGAAAACAGTCCCTGGCAGGGACCTTTTCGTGACAGGATGTAGAAATTTGTAAGAAGAGCCTTCTTCTCATGAGAATTTCATGACAATACTAGATTAAAAATGTACAAAGCAATTGCAATAGTATTGAATAATAATTTCAGTTGAATCATAAATTGTTTTGAAACTTATTTGATGATTTTGAGCATACTTGGTTATTAATAATAGAATTTGAAGTAAAGTGGTCAAGAAGCATAAATTATTATTGGATTATTATCGAACTTTAAAATAAAGGAACTGTTTCTACTTTGAGTTTTAACTCGAGCCTTAATCTTTAAAGGGTGCGTTTGGATGGGTGAAAAATAGCTACTATTCCGGATTAGCACTATTCCGAGCTATTAATCTACATTTGGGTGTGTTTGGATTAGCGAATAGCCACTATTCTTTGTTTGTCTTTTGTAGGATAACTCACTATTCTACTAATCTTACAAATTGTTGGGATAGCAACTATCCTCAAAATTAGAATAGCTACTATCCTTGCATTATTCTTGATTCATCCAAACGCACCCAAAATGATTATCTCTATTACTTAACACTGATTCGAGATATGATTATAAAGGTACATAATTATTTGGAGGACATAAAAGATTGTACTGAACAAGGCATATAAGATAGTGACGGATGAAACTCGGTGTTCAGAAAGAACTGACTAATGGTGACCTTGCTTGATTGCTCTACGATATCAGGTGCGAGGTTATTGGATTAGTCTGAGATTCATGACTAGGAATTAAATCGTAACTCGCTGTGCATTTTGAATATTTGATTGACTGCATTGATTGAACTGTTGCATCATATGCATAGCCCAATACAATTGAAACTGAATTGCAAGGTAAGTTTGTTGACTGTCATGTTGATATTGTTTATCAATTGATTGATTCTTATTTCAAATGATTGAATGAGACCACAGTGACTGAATTGATTGAATATTAAATACTGTAATCCTTGAACCTCCATATAGTGGAGAAAAATGATTAATATATCGTAAAGTTTAGCTAGCTACTAGACTTTACTCCACGACCCTTATGCGCATATGGTGAATGGCCCCAACTGAACCCAGTACCGGTTGGGTAGGGGATATTAAATAAATATGAATTGTGACTGTAAGACTAATGAACTGTGGTAACTGTCTTATCAATGATTTTCTTTCCGATAATGACAGTACTGTGAGATTGATTTCGTATTGTTTCTGTTAACCGATTGTCAGGATAGTTAGAACTGTCTTATCATCGATTTTCTTTCTGATACTGACGACATTGAGATATTGGTTCTATAATGTTTCCATTACTAATTGTCAGGATAGAGGAACAGTATAAGCCCTAACACGATGGATACTTGTTATGGTATCTGTCAGTGTTACTAGACTAGAAATTTGTAAAGGTAAGAAACCAAACATTACTAGACTTTATGGTTTAAAAGATTTAGACCCAAACCAATTATTCTGATAAAATTCATTGAGTTCTGATTTATCTATATAATTGTTGTTGTTCGATTGGATACTGTTTTGAGCATTTGCATTCGTCATTTTAAAATGAATTGTTAATTTCTCGTGCGGTGATTTCATTCTAAATATGAATTTCTTTCGAATCCAATAATCTGAGTGGCAATCAGTACTGAGAAATAATTTATTATTTGTCACTCATTTCCCCTTGTGGGTTACAGGTTTATTAGACGAAGATTGAGAAATGCTTTTGGGATTGTAATTGACAGCAGGGTCACCTAGAGGTATGGGATTTGGAATTATTTATCTGACATGGTGCAGAAAATTCATCTAGCATCATCCACTGTTAATTGGTCAGATAATTCTTGAAATTAATTGGGATGTGGTTAAAAATAATGGATGTTATTGGCAATGCATAAAAAGATCCGTGCCTCGTGTTATATATATTGTATGGAAAATTGGACGTGGTAGGTCCTTCGCACCTCCGGATCGGGGGTGTGACATCATTATTCAGCATTTAATCAATATCCGACATTCTAAATGGCTCGTGTGAATCATCCATCAAATCATATGTATCAAATCATTCCTTATGGCTCAAGGTGATCATGTGTTCGATTATGTTGTACTATCATGATATGTTTCTTTGACTTGATTTGATCTTCGGACATAACTAAACATGCATACATCTCAAACATGCATTCAAGTTTGGTAAACTCCCTATGATTCATGTTACCATTTGAATGCATGAATATGAACAAAGAGATAAAATAGTGACATTCTCCAGCATATGAAATATCCGCTATACCGGCAAAACAACGGGCATAAGCATATCCTTAAATCGCAAAAAATGTAAAAAAGCAGGTTAGAACCAAATAAAGTCAGGCATGTTCAATTTAATTTTTAATGAAATCTCATACTTGGTGCCCTCCGCACTTGAAATGTAGCTCTAGACGCTCAACATCGTTAAGCCAATACCAAGGAAAGCATCCATCGACTTCAAGGAAACCTTCCTCGAAATATCACAAGATATGTTGAGAAAGGGTAACGAGGTTTAGAGGTGTTGCCAATTCTTTGACCACATGCACATCTGCACTGCCTCCTTAGGCTCAATCAACTCTAAGATTATGCCAAGTACCGAGTTAGGCAAGTTGCTTTTGAGTCTAGGTCAGTTTTTATCGTTACCGAAGAGAGTAAAAAAGAGAATTGATTAGACCAAACCCTAAGAGAGAGTGAAGTGAAGGGAGATGAAAGAGAGGAGTGAGAGTAATTTGATTAGACATGAAGGAGGTGAGAAATTAAAGATAGGATATTCGAGGAGGCAAGAAAAATAATAAAACCTAAGGACAATTTCTACATGGTTCAAGAAAAACAACCGTGATAATTAACTATATTGAAACACGTGTACGGTTTGTAAATCCAACCCTGGTTCAAGGAAACACGTGTACGGAATGATATGTCATTCACTTCTTCCACATCAATTAATTCAACACACACACATACATACACACACACACACACACACACACACACACAGAGACATATACATATATATATACATACGTACATACATATATACTACACACACATATATATGATCTGACCTTCTCGTTTACGGGTGTGAAACAATTAAGCAATTCTCAGGTGAAGTCGAGATTATGTTATCGATTGTATCGGATCTCATCTTGATAGATACATGAAAAGATGAGCACCAACACAATTGATAATCTATCTCCACACCATGCATATAGATAAGATCCCAAGAGAGAAAATGAAAAAAGACAAGCGAGAGGAGGGGGTTGGATTTAAATTGAATTTAAGGGAACAAGGTGAAAATGAGCGCATAAAGAGGGGTGATTGGTTAGAAATTAATTTTGAGCATGCTTTTTTGAAAAAGCGAGAACCAAGATTACACAGTTTAAAAGTATAAATCTGTGTTTGGAGATTGGTGATAATCATACATGGCCTTTAACTAACGAACTTTGTAAGATCATGAACTATCATGCACTGTTCATTATTATCAAACTGTGTACAAAAGTTGGTGACTCCCGTACACTCTTTGGTATTATTAGACTGTGTGTGAGTTTTCTTTTGCTGATGCAAGTGCCTCCTCCCATTACACATTGTTAATGTGGAAATTGTTCATGTTCGCGTACAATATTCCGTGTATGGTTGCCTTCTTTCTATATTGTCACTCAATATTATATTTTTTTTTCATTCATCTTTGTGTACTGTATTTTGATATTAATACCAAAATCTCTAATTATATTTTAACAAGGAGACTATGTTGAGGAGTTCAATCTACAATTTGAAATTAGAAAATACAAATATGAATGTAAAATAAAACATGTCATCTACTTTATTAAGTACCTTTACCTATCTCTATTTATTTTGAATTAATATTTGTGATATAAAATAATAAAATAGTGAGCTCTTGATTAGTACAACTATTAAGTTAGATTTAAAAGGGTTTAGATAAGCTATAGATACATCTTATGTTGATATATGTTAAAAATCGTTCATGTAAACCATAGTGCAGTACTTACTTTTATATGTACCAAAATAATGAATTAAATAATGAGAAAAAGTGAAAGAATCTAAAGGTTTCTAGTGGGGAAATATATCAGCTGTTATTCCAACCTGTTTTTTCCAATCCAAACCGTTCAAAATTTTCCAGCCAATCTGAACGAAGAAACTTCTTCAAGCACTATTCTCAATGAAAATCAATGGTTGAGATGGGAATAACTGGTTCATGTGTTTCCTTTGGTCATATTTTTCCTTTGGATTAACTGTAGATTTATTTCCTTCTAGCGGACACCACTTTTTTCCGTTTCTCGTTCTCTTTAACTAAAAACATAACCCTAGAGCATTGAATTAAATTAAGATAGGCCATGAATAAGCCAGCACATACAATTCTACAATGTATATATAGAGTTCCTTTAAAATATCTTAATTTCTCATGTCAAATTCGGTCCTAAATCCCAACTCTGCTAGGGACAGGTTTTGAAATGGTTTAGTAGAATTAGAAACAATTTTGTAAGAGGGATAGGTTGCTCTGATATCACTTGATGCTAAACTCGGTCCCAAATCTCAACTCCGCTAGTGACCGGTTTTGAAATGGTTTAGTGGAATTAGAAACAATTATGTAAGAAGAGGAATAAGTTGCTCTGATACCACTTGACGCAATCTCGGTCTCAAATCTCAACTCCGCTAGTGACGGATCTTGAAAACAGTTTAATAGAATTAGAAATAAAATTATGCTAAGTAGCAAAGACGAGAATAAATTATCTCTCAAGAAGAAGATGACATGCTATCTCTTCTTATAATATAACCATAACATATTAATTAACTTTGGAAAACTAAGAAACTAACAAACATAATTAAAATGACATAGAAAACATATATAGTCAAATCTAAAAAATAACAACATAATAAAGTTTCCTAGAAAATATAACATAATTAAATATTGTAATTAATTATCATAGAAAATGATGAGCTAGTGGAATCTCTTTTTTGGTACTTGTGCCTGGCCATTTAAGAAAATTGAAGAACAATTTTCCCATACCAAATCTGAGTCCGAGTTCGTGTCCGATTTTGAGTCCAAGCCGGAATTTCGGTTTTCGTCAATTTCTATCCATACCAAGGATAAAGTATTGCAAGAAAAGAGCAAGTGATATTTGCATATACCTGTCAGTAATACAAATCTCTTGATCAAAAACCAAACAAGGTTAATTATAAACAATCAACAAACAGCAAAGAAACAAATGGAACTGACACATTAGGTCTAAAAGGCTGATGGTTCGCAGGTCCAGGTTTGGAAGTTGGAATCGTGCACCGCTGCTCCAACTCTCTGGTTACCATTGTCTTCCGGGAAAATATCATTCTGTTCATGTAAGTTACCAACAAAATTATTGCCTCCATTGCTCAAAGCTTCGAAAAGGTAGAAATCCGCCGGTTCAACTAAGGTCCCCTTCACGTCAAACCAATTCTCTTGACACATGAAGTTGTTGTTTGTGATTACATTCCCATTCCCATTTCCATTAATGGCTCCCTTTTTTTGTAGTATGTTGTCTATCTTGTCACCCTCCATGGAAACAGCAGTCTCCCTGCACGAAATAATTCATTCAAACATTTTATTAATTTATTTATTGTTGCATTTGTTTTGCATTTTGAGAATGTTAGAGTAAAAATTAAATTTGTCATCTTACGTGAGGGGATTCAAATCAGCTGGTTGATCAAAAACTGTTTGTTGGATTCCATCTATCGGAGCCCGTGCTGGGTCATTCATTGGGACATTGTGTCCTATGTTGAACTCAGTGGTATTCTTGCTGTCATTATAATAGTTACTAAAAATGCAGTAATACATATTGACACAGTGCTCTTATGCTTTAATGACCAGTACATACCAGTACCTGATTAATTCTAATCTGACATAGTGGTAACTCACCTTTGACATAGCATAGGATTATGTGGAGGCACCATTTGCTGGTCATCATTCATAGCGTACCAAAAGAGACTAGGTTCTTCATTTTGTTGAAAGAATTGGTTCAATCCACACTGAGAATTAAGAATACAAGTAAAAGTAAAAGTTGAAAAAGAATATTTTATCATATATTCATCTTACAGCACTGCACAAAATGAAAACCGACCTACAAAGAGTATAATCAGGGATAACCATAAAGAGATTGATTCTTTTGGTATTATCTGGTTTACTTATTTATTCCACATTCATTTGGTACGTTACGGAATGGATGAGTTAGGATGGTACCGAGACTATCAACTTTTAGTTTTTCAATAAGCATGAAAATAGGAACAATAAATGAAGGATTCAAACCCTAAATAGGTACTAGTACTGGAAATAAATAGAAGCTGAGATAAGTGAAATGTAGCATACCTCTGCATTGTAGTATAGATCCTCTAGGCTCTTTTGCTAGTTAAAAGAAAGGATTCGTTAATTATCTATAATAAAAAGTAATATCTTTTTTCCATTATAAAAAGGATTCAGAATTTTTTGTTCACAATTGTAAAAAATAAAAATAATTGAAAAGTTTGAAGGAGACGTCAACTTTTTGAACTCGAATACGATTCACTAGATCCACAAGTCTTTTCTCCAAATTCTCTAACACATTTACGTCTTCAATCCCGTCGATATTTGAAATGTCACTGAAATTATAAAATACAATCTTGTCAGTATTTTTTTTCTCTTTTCTTTCACACTTTTATTTTATTGCAATTTAATTCATTGTGTACATTGAGGCCTCAATTAAATACTAGATACTATTCCATATATATAGACTTCATTCACGAATCCTATACTTCAATTAACCAACTTGAAATCAGCATCTTGGCTAATGATAAATTTCAGTAGTATAAAAAAGTTTAAATTCCTTACACCAATGGACCTAAGATATTATGAAATCTATTTATTTCGTCTGCATAAGCTAATAATTCTGCTTTTACTTCCTGCAAAAGAAAAGAAAATCACATCTTGACAGTAAATCCTATATATATATATATATATATATATATATATATATAGGGAGAGAGAGATTGATTAATATGATTTTGGTAGCATTTCGGCCGATGTGCTACTAACTCAAATTTCAAAATTTTGTATTGAACTTGTAGAATACCAAGTTTTACGATTTTTGGAAATTTTTTACTAATTTTTATGATAGATGAAAGATGGCAAAAAATGACTTAAAATGAAAGAAAATGGTAATATTTTAGGCCATTTTTTGTTATCTTTCATAAATCATAAAAAATAGTAAATAAATTACAAAATTGGTATTCTACAAGTTCAATATATAATCAATTTACTGAGCTACTTTGTTTGAAGTTTCAAATATAAAATTTAAAATTTGAGTTGGTAGCACTTCGACCGAAGTGATACCGAAATCATATTAGTCTATGTGTGTGTGTGTGTGTGTTGTATACATATGTATATACATACATATATGTGTATATATACACGTGTGTGCGCACACGTGTGTCTGGACACGCATACACACACACACACATAGTGTGTGTGTATGGAAATTGCTAATATGCTACGCGTAGAATAGAGGGCTTCTTTGCAACGACTCAATATTTTAGTTTTTAAGATTCTAACAGTCGATCCGAACCATTTAACATGATCTCCGTATCAATATGTACTTGCAAACCAAATTTTACATTTTTTAGAATTTTTTTTACTCTTTTTTCAGATAGGTCGAATATCACTTGATTTGAACAATTCGGATCAACCATTAGAATTTTAAAAACTCAAATATTATGCCGTTGCACGGAGGATCTCTATACTATGCGTAGTACCCTAGCCAACTCCTATACAAAAAAAAACAGTTTTCAATAATCACCAATATGCAATAAACCAATACTTGGGGCCTGTGGGCTACATTACCAAGATAATGAGTAATGTAAATATTAATAATATTTATATATGTTTTATATATGTATTAATTATTATTCATGTAGTGCTTGAATTCCTGATATCAGTTTTTTTAAAACATTACCTCAACTGGTGGGAAGCTGAAAGAGGAATAACAAAAAAAATAATCAATAACTTTCAGAAAAGCATACCATATTAATTAATAATTAACTAAAATAAAAATAAAACTGACCCTTGATTAATTAGTTCTTCCATATTAACCCTGTGATCAACTTTTTTGAATGTTTTTCTTAAAGCCTGTTTGGGCCAAGAAAAAAACTTAGATTAACAATTTTACCAAATAAGTAACTAAATAAATAAATATATTACAATAACTATAAAAAAATCATAGATGTGAAACTTTCCTCAAGGCTTTCCGTTCTTCTGCTCAATTGAAAAAACAAATTAAAAAGGGAGATTTAGTTGGAAAAAATACCAAAAATTAATAATAAAAAATTGTAAATAGATTTCGAAAAATGAATACCTTTTGTTCCTTTCTTGTGCATTGAAGGTACCATATCTTCTAATTACCTCTTCAAAGTTACTATAATTAATTAAATAAGAACAAGGATATGTTTTACCAAAGTTTTCAAGCAAGGAAATATAATTTGTGGACTTTGGATTTCACAACTTAACATGGAAAACTATGTATTTCATTAGAGAAGAAAAAAAAAACCCTAACTCTTAACTACTCTTTGGTGTTGTTTTAAGTAATATGCAAATTTGCAAAAAGGAGGCAGTTACCTATTTTCTCCCAAGCAAAGTGAAGGTTTTCCTGTGTTGGAAAATATGAGGAGGAGAACATTGACATCGCACAAAATTGATAGTTCTCTAGCCTTTTTGACGATACCTATTTTCCGTTTAGAATATGTCACTTGTCTACCGGTGTTTGTGTCAATTTTCTTAATCTGTAGCTTGTTTCTCCCCATTTTCTGTTCACCATAGTCAGAAATATATATATATATATATATATATATATATATATATATATATATATATATATATATATATATATATATATATATATATATATATATATATATATATATATATATATATATATATATGTGAGTTTACAATTCATGATGTTACCAACAAAAAAATAAAGGAAATAAATTATTTGTTTCTAATTATAAATAATTTGTGTAATAGACGATAATAGTTTTTCTATTAAAAATGTGCATGAGTCCAGCTACAAAGCTTGAACTCGGTCATCTTGGAACGAGCTGAGGCAGTTTATTAACAACTTGTTCATATTGTGAGAAGTACATAGACTAAGGATTTTCATCCATTTTGATGTTTTGAGTGAGTCAAGAAAGAATTTCATCTTCTTATTACAAAAAGTTTCATGCTCTCATGGTGGGCAGAAGTGAGTCAGAAAATAGCTTAATCTCAATTAATGGATAAATCAATGTTCATTGATCAAATAAAGATATTGGAAAAATACAGCAATTAGGGAAATGATTAAGTGGTACAAATTTCAAATGAAATGGCCATTAATGGAGATGAGAAAGGAGGAAAAGAAGATAGTAAATAATGAAGTTTCTTCCTCTTATTGTGGGCACCAAGAAAGATAGAAAAAGAGTCAGAAAATATTTCATCTTATTGTGTGATCTGAGAAACGAACCATGCCAGCACGCATGGCTGGATCAAGCTTGAACTCCCTAATAACGAGCCGAGTCAGAATTTAGCAAGCTAATTACGAGTTATTTTCGAACAGAGCTCGAGTAAGCTGCAAGTATACGATATTTTTTGTGGTCTTTTGGGAAACAATGGGGCCATAAAGATTTTTCCCCATAGTTGATCGAGCTTCAAACAAAAGAACGTTACCAAAGAAAATAGAAGTAAATGAAAAAATATTCAATAATAAGTAGTCTGAAAATTTACTGTCTAAATTTTACTAAAAGGATCAGTAATTCGGTAAAGAAGTGAATGAAATCCTCAAATGAAATGGCCATTATTGAAGATGAGAAAGGAGGAAATAAAAAGAAAACAGTAAGTAATTAAAATGAAGCACCTCAGTTCTCTTGATAACTAACCTTGTAAACCGAACGAAGCAATGAATATGAAATGGCTATATATACACATGCAACTCTTAAGCGAAAACTAAGCGATAAATAAACTAAATATAGAATTATAACCGTAGAAGAGAGCAAATAGCAAACACGTACACGGATAAAATTAGTAATTACGTGTCAAAAAATCAGGCAGAATTGTTTTTTTTTTATATTTTAGAAAAAAATATATATTTTGAGATATGTTGGTAAAATTTGTTATATTTAGATATCTATGCACGTGGAAATTATATAAATCCAAATTGAATATCCAGAGAATTTTCAATATATTTTCCAAATTGCTGATTTTTTTTTGCAGTGCAAATTTACTTCAAAATAATTTCCATCTCGTAAAATTAAACAATTGTTTGAACGTCTAATTGTGAAATAAATTGTAGTACAAAAAAAACCTCTACAATAACTACTACTCGCAATCTACTTTTACGTAGTTCCAATATTAAAAAAAAATCAGTTAGGTTAAAAACAATATATTTGAACATCCAATAAAAAAAGAAACATATACTTCTAAAAAAAATTAATTAGCTATTCATAAAATCTAAATTTTTGGAAAACGTGAGATGACGTAACATGAATGATTGTTCTTGATTTAGTTATAGAAAAATATGAGGTGAGGTGACATGGAAAATATAGTTGTCCTTTATTTAGTTAAAAAATCATAAGGTGGCATGACATATGGTGACTTGATCATCACTACAGCAAAATGATACTTCAGTAACCGATATCTATGACCGGGCCTGGTGCCGGTCACAGAAGAGTATTTAAAAAAACAAAAAACAGAGAGTCATAGGTGACCAACCCTTTAGAGACCAGCGAAAACACTTTCTGTGACTGATCGGATCGGTCGCTGAAGGGTCTCCCCTAAAATTCCTTGCACGGATTTTTTTTTGCTATCTCCCGCGTTCTAAATCTAGAAGCATCGTTCTGCATGTTGAGGCGACCTCCGCCCCGACAATTCGACGGAACGACGATTTAGCGCCCTCTGAGTGTTCTCTGGTGGTTCGTCTCTCTCTCTCGCCCTTTGATCTGTTTTTTGTTGTTATTATTGAACTTGTTTTTTGTTTTTGTTGTTTTCTCTCTGCTGGTCCATTCTAAACTGTTTTTTGTTTTGTTTTTGCTGTTTGCTCTCTACTGATCCGCCAGAAATGCAGTATATTCTTTAAGGTGGTTTAGTTTTTGTGGAGCCCTTTCATTTCATCCCCAAAACCCCAGCAACAAACGGGTGCGGACACTGTGGAAAAATAGGTATCAGGGACGGTCGTTTATGCACATCAGGGATGGACTTAGAGGCGATACTGACCCAGGCGAGGAACGGTTAAATAACCGTTACAGATTCAACAATCAAGAACGGTTGTTTAAATAACCAATACTGAAAGTGACTATCAGTAACGGTCGTTTATTAACGACCGATACTGAAAGTGACTATATATTTTTGCTGGCCAGTATTGGTTATTGAACGGTCGTTAATAAACGACCGTTACTGAAAGTATTATCAAGGACGGCTATTTAATAAAGAGTCATTACATAATGTACTATCAAGGACAGACTTTAAATAAGAGTCGTTACTGATGTTATTAATAGTCGTTGCTGATGTTACTAATCAAGATCAGTTTATATAATAAATAGCAGTTACTGTTTTTTTTATATTAAAAAATAATTTTTATATTATAGCCAGCTGCCATATATTTTTGCTGGTCTAATTTTTCAGTCATAACACATTCTAAATTTACTAAAAAATAAATGTTTCTTCAATTTCACAAAAATCACACAATTTTCAGCACAACAAATACCAAAATCACTATATTAATTTCAACAAAATAAACAATATTGACATTGCTTACACTTCCAAAATAATTTTGTTCCTACATAACTTATAACCGTCAATCATTTACAATACTCATGCATGAACACTCTAAGTCGACGTACACCTGATTTCATCAAAACTGTTTCATCAGCGCAACACATTGTGGGAACTGCATGAAAGAATAGTTTTCAGCTAGCTAAGTAGACAGTTTAATTTTTATTATAATAATGTGTAATAGATGAACATACCTTGTTTGGGAACTGCATACAAGATCGAGTGATGTTTGCAGTTTAAAATAATTTTTAACACTTAATCAATAAATAAGATTAAGAAAATATAAGAAAGAAAAAGTAATAGATATAAGTAATAAAATATAAGTAACCTTTGTCTTGTCTCTAATCCTGCCCATTATGCATATTTGCCCGCATTTACACCCACTGGTCTCCAATATTCTCTGAACCTGCATCAGTATACATATTTATCTTTTTTTAATCTTTGGTCATAGAAAAAATGCATACACTCTGAACTGCAAATGAGGTTCCTAAGCACAATAACAAATGCAAAAAAGCTTCATAAACACAATATCAAGGGCAAACGAGGTTGTTAATCACACAAACAACGCCAATTGAGATTGTTAAACCCATGAACAAGAGAAAATAAGGTTCCTAAACACAAGAACTAATGCAAATGAGGTTCATAAGTACAAGATCAAAGGCAAATTATGTTGCAAAGCGCAAGAACAACGACAAATGACGTTGTAAAAAACAAGAACAAGTGTAAATGATGTTGCTAACCACATGAACAAGGGCAAAAGATGTTAAGAAGTATATGAACAACGACAATTGGGTTGTTAAGCACACGAACAAAGGCAAATGAGATTCCTAAGCACAAGAACAAATGCACATGAGGTTCTTAAGCACAATATCAAGGGCAAAAGAGGTTGTTAAGTACACGAACAACGCCAATTAAGGTTGTTAAGCACACAAACAAGGAAAAATGAGCTTCCTAAGCACAAGAACAAATGCAAATGAGGTTCAATAGCACAGGATCAAGAGCAAATTATGTTGCAAAGCACAAGAACAATGACAAATGAGATTGTTAAGCACAAGAACAAGTGTAAATGATGTTGATAAGCACAAGAACAAGGGCAAAAGTGGTTAGGAAGCATATGAACAACGACAATTTAGATTGTTAAGCACACGAACAAGGGCAAATGAGGATCCTAAGTACAAGAACAAATGTAAATAAGGTTCATAAGCACAAAATCAACAGAAAAAGAAGTAGTCAAGCACTTAAACAACGCCAATTGAGGTTGTCAAGCACACAAACAGGGGAAAATAAGATTCCTAAGCCCAAGAACAAATGCAAATGAGATTCATAAGCACAAGATCAAGGGAAATTATATTGCAAAGCGCAAGATCAACGACAAATGAGGTTGTTAAGCACAAGAACAAGTGTAAATGATTTTCCTAAGCACAAGAACAAGGGCAAAACTGGGTAAGAAGCATATGACAAACGGCAATTGAGGTTGTTAAGCACACAAACAATTGCAAATGAGGTTCCTAAGCACAAGAACAAATGCAAATGAGATTCATAAGCACAATATCAAGGGCAAAAGACGTTGTTAAGCACACGAACAACGCCAATTGAGGATGTTAAGCACACAAACAAGAGAAAATGAGTTTCCTAAGCATATGAACAACGACAATTGAGATAGTTAAGCACACGAACAACGACAGTGAAGTTAATAAGCACAACATCAAGTGCAAATTATGTTGCAAAGCGCAAGAACAACGACAAATGAGGATTTTAAGCACAAGAACAATGACAAATTGAGTTTATTAAGAACACCATCAAGTACAAATGAGGTTCCTCTGCACAATAACAAATGCAAATGAGGTTTATAGGCACAATTTCAAGGGCAAAAGACGTTGTTAAGCACACGAACAACGCCAATTGAGGATGTTAAGCACACAAAAAAGAGAAAAATGAGTTTCCTAAGCATATGAACAACGGCAATTGAGATAGTTAAGCACACGAACAACGACAACGAAGTTAATAAGCACAGCATCAAGTGCAAATTATGTTGCAAAGCGCAAGAACAACGACAAATGAGGATGTTAAGCACAAAAACAATGACAAATTGAGTTTATCAAGAACACCATCAAGGGCAAATGAGGTTCCTATGCAAATTAACAAATGCAAATGAGTTTTATAAGCACAAGATCAAGGGCAAAAGAGGTTATTCAGTACACCAACAACGCCAATTGAGGTTGTTAAGCACACAACCAAGGAAAAATGAGGTTCCTAAACACAATAACAAATGCAAATGAGGTTCATAACCACAGAATAACGGGCAAAAGAGGTTGTTAAGCATACGAACAATGCCAATTAAGGTTCTTAAGCGCACAAAAAAAGGGTTAATGAGCCTTCTAAGCACAAGAAAAAATACAAATGAGGTTCATAAGCACAAGATCAAGGGCCGATTATGTTGCATAGCGCAAGAACAACGCAAATTGAGGTTGTTAATCACACGAAAAAGGGCAAATGAGATTTGTAAGCACAAGAACAAATGCAAATTAAAATCATAAGCAGAAGATCAAGGGCAAATTATGTTGCAAAATGCAAGAACAACGACAAATGAGGTTGTTAAGCACAAGAACAAGTGTCAATGATGCTGATAAATACACGAACAAGGACGAAAGAGGTTAAGAAGCATATAAACAACGACAATTGAGGTTGTTAAGAACACGAACAAGACAAATGAGGTTCCTAAGCACAATAACAAATGCAAATGAGGTTCATAAGCACAAGATCAACAGCAAAAGAGGTTGTTAAGCAAACGTACAACGTCAATTGAGGTTGTTAAGCGCACAAACAAGGGCCAATGAAGCTCCTAAACACAAGAACAATTGCAAATTAAGTTCATAAGCACAAGATTAAGTTCAAATTTTGTTGCAAAGTGCAAGTACAACGCCAATTAAGGTTGTTAAGCACACAAACAAGGGGAAATGAGATTCCTAACCACAAGAACAAATGCAAAAGAAATTAATAAGCACAAGATGAAGGGAAAATTATGTTGCAAAGCGCAGGAACAGCGATAAAAGAGGTTGTTAAGCACAAGAACAAGTGTAAATGATATTGATAAGCACAAGAACAAGGGCAAAAGAGGTTAAGAAGCATATGAACAACGACAATTGAGATAGTTAAGCACACGAACAAGCGAAAATGAGGTTCCTAAGCACAAGAACTAATTGCAAATGAGGTTCATAAGCACAATATCAAAGACAAAAGAGGTTGTTTAGCACACAAACAAGAGAAAACGAGGTTCCTAAGCACAAGAACAAATGCAAATGAGGTTCATAAGCACAAGATCATGGGCAAATTATGTTGCAAAGCACAAGAACAATGCCAAATGAGGTTGTTAAGAACAAGAACAAGTGTAAATAATGTTGCTAGGCACATGAATAATGGCAAAAGAGGTTAAGAAGTATATGAACAACGACAATTAAGGTTGTTAAGAACATGAACAAGACAAATGAGGTTCCTAAGCACAATAACAAATGCAAATGAGATTCATAAGCACAAGATCAAGGACAAAAGAGGTCGTTAAGCACACGAACAACGCCAACTTAGGTTGTTAAGCAAACAAAATAGGGCAAAAGAGACTCCTAAGCACAAGAACAATTGCAAAGCATATGACTAACGGCAATTGAGTTTGTTAAGCACACAAACAAGGGCAAATGAGGTTCCTTAGCACAAGAAGAAATGCAAATGAGGTTCATAAGCTGATGGGCAAATTATGTTGCAAAGCACAGGAACAACGACAAATGAGGTTGTTAACAACCAAACAAGTGTAAATGATGTCGATAAGTACACGAACAAGGGGAAAAGAGGTCAAGAAGCATATGAACAACGACAATTGAGGTTTTAAGAACACGAACAAGACAAATGAGGTTCCTAAGCATAATAACAAATGCAAATGAGGTTCATAAGCACAAGATCAAGGGCAAATGAGATTGTTAAGTACACGAACAACGCCAATTGAGGTTGTTAAGCACACAAAAAAGGGGATATGAGGTTCCTAAGCACAAGAACAAATGCAAATGAGTTTCATAAGCACAAGATGAAGGGACAATTATGGTGCAAATCACAGGAACAACAATAAAAAAAAAGGTTGCTAAGCACAAGAACAAGTGTAAATGATGTTGATAAGCACAAGAACATGGGCAAAAGAGGTTAAGAAGCATATGAACAACGACAATTGAGATAGTTAAGCACACGACAAGGACAAATGAGGTTGTTAAGCACACGAACAACGCCAATTGAGGTTGTGAAGCACACAAACAAGGGAAAATGAGATTCCTAAGCAAAAGAACAAATGCAAATGGGGTTCAGAAGCACACGATCAAGGGCAAATTATGTTACAAAGCGCAAGAACAACGATAAATGAGGTTGTTAAGAGCAAGAACAAGTGTAAATTATGTTGCTAAGCACATGAATAAGGGCAAAAGATGTTAAAAAGTATATGAACAACGACAGTTGAGGTTGTTAAGCACACGAACAAGGGCAAATGAGGTTTCTAAGCACAAGAACAAATGCAAATGAGGTTCATAAGCACAATATCAAGGGCAAAAGAGGTTGTTAAGCACACGAACAATGCCAATTCAGGTTGTTAAGCACACAAACAAAGGAAAATGAGGTTCCTAAACACAAGAACAAATGCAAATGAGGTTCAAAAGTACAAGATCAAGAGCAAATTATGTTACGAAGCACAAGAACAACGACAAATGAGGTTGTTAAGAACAAGAACAAGTGTAAATGAAGTTGCTAAGCACATGAATAACGGGAAAAGTGGTTAAAAAGTATATGAACAAAGACAATTGAGGTTGTTAAGCACACGAACATGGGCAAATAAGGTTCCTAAGCACAAGAACAAATGCAAATGAGGTTCATAAGCACAATATCAAGGGCAAAAGAGGTTGTTAAGCTCACGAACAACGCCAATTGAGGTTGTTAAGCACACAAACAAAAGAAAATGAGGTTCCTAAGCATATGAACAACGACAATTGAGATAGTTAAGCACACGAACAAGGGCAAATGAGGTTGCTAAGCACAAGAACAAATGCAAATGACGTTCATACGCACAATATCAAGAGCAAACGAGGTTGTTAAATACACGAAGAACGCCAATTGAGGTTGTTAACCACACAAACAAGAGCAAATGAGGTTCATAATCACAAAAACCAATTCAAATGAGGATCATTGGCACAAGACCAAGGGAAAATTATATTTCAAAGCACAACAATAACGACAAATGAGGTTCTTAAGCACAAGAACAAGTGTAAATGATATTGATAAGTACAAGAATAAGGGCAAAAGTTGTTAACAAGTATGTATGAACAACGACAATTGAGGTTGTTATGCACACAAACAAGGGAAAACGAGGATCATAAGCAAAAAAACAAATGCAAATGAGATTCATAAGCACAACATCAAAGGCAAAAGAGATTGTTAAGCACACGTACAATGCCAATTGAGGTTGTTAAGCACACAAACAAGGGCAAATGAGCCTCCTAATCACAAGAACAATTGCAAATTAGGTTCATAAGCACAAGATTAAGATCAAATTTTGTTGCAAAGCGCAAGAACAACAATAATTGAGGTTGTTAAGCACACAAACAAGAGGAAATGAGGTTCCGAAGACAAATAACAAATGCAAATGAGGTTCATAAGCACATTAGGTAAGGCAAAAGAGGTTGTTAAGCACAAGAACAACGCCAATTGAGGTTGTGAAGCACACAAACAAGAGAAAATGTGGTTCATCATCAAAAGAACAAATGCAAATGAGGTTCATAAGCACAAGATCAAGGGCAAATTATGTTACAAAGCGCAAGAACAACGATAAATGAGGTTGTTAAGATCAAGAATAAGTGTAAATAATGTTGCTAAGCACATGAAAAAGGGCAAAAGAGGTTGAAAAGTATATGAACAACGACAATTGAGGTTGTTTAGCCAACGAACAAGGACAAATGAAGTTCCTAAGCACAAGAACAAATGCAAATGAGGTTCATAAGCACAATATCAAGGGCAAAAGTGGTTGTTAAGCACACGAACATCGCCAATTGTGGTTGTTAAGCACACAAACAAGGAAGAATGAGGTTCCTAAGCACAAGAACAAATGCAAATGAGGTTCAAAAGTACAACATCAAGAGCAAATTATATTGCAAAGCACAACAACAACGAATTGTTAAGCACAAAAACAAGTGTAAATGATGTTGATAAGCACAATAACAAAGGCAAAAGTGGTTAAGAAGCATATAAACAACCACAATTGAGGTTGTTAAGCACACGAACACGGGAAATTGAGATTCCTAAGCACAAGAACAAATTCAAACGAAGTTCATGAGCACAATATCAGGGGAAAGCGCAAGAACAACGACAAAAGAGGTTGTTAAGCACAAGAACAAGTGTAAATGATGTTGATAACCACAAAAACAAGGTCAAAAGAGGTTAAGAAGCATATGAACAACGAAAATTGAGATAGTTAAGCACACAGACAAGGGAAAATGAGGTTGCTAAGCACAAGAACAAATGCAAATGACGTTCATAAGCACAATATCAGGGGAAAAAGAGATTGTTAAGCACACGAACAACGCCAATTGAGGTTCTTAACCACACAAACAATGGCAAATGAGGTTCATAAGCACGAAAACAAATGAAAATGAGGATCATAGGCACAAGATCAAGTAAAAATTATATTTCAAAATGCAAGAACAACGACAAATGAGGTTATTAAGCACAAGAACAAGTGTAAATGATGTTGATAAGCACAAGAATAAGGGCAAAAGTGGTTAAGAAGTATATATGAACAACGACAATTGAGGTTGTTATGCACACGAACAAGGGAAAACAAGGATCCTAAGCACAATAACAGAAATGAGGTTCCTAAGCACAACAACAACGGCAAAAGAGGTTGTCAAGCACACGAACAACACCAATTGAGGTTGTCAAGCACACAAACAGGGGTAAATGCCTAAGCTCAAGAACAAATGCAAATGAGATTCATAAGCACAACATCAAGCAAAAATTATGTTGCAAAGCACAATATCAACAACAAATGAGGTTATTAAGCACAAGAACAACTGTAAATGATTTTGCTAAGCACAAGAACAAGGGCAAAAGTGGTCAAGAAGCATATGACCAACAGCAATTGAGGTTGTTAAGCACACGAACAAGTGGAAATGAGGTTCCTAAGCAAAAGAACAAATGCAAATGAGGTTCATAAGCACAATATCAATGGCAAAAGACGTTGTTTAGCACACGAACAACACCAATTGAGGTTGTTAAGCACACAGACAAGGAAAAATGAGGTTGTTCAGCACATGAACAAGGGCAAATGAGGTTCATAAGCACAAGGTTAAGGTAAAATTATGTTGCACGGCGGAAAAACAACGACAAAGGAGGATGTTCAGCACAAGAACAATGACAAATCGAGTTTGTTAAGAACACCAACAAGGGCAAATGAGATTCCTAAGCACAATTACAAATGCAAATGAGGTTCAAAAACATAAGATCAAGGGCAAAAGATGTTGTTAAGCACACGAACAATGCCAATTGAGGTTGTTAATCACACAAACAAGTGTAAATGATTTTGCTAAGCACAAGGACAAGGGCAAAAGTGGTCAAGAAGCATATGACCAACGGCAATTTAGGTCGTTAAGCACACGAACAAGTGGAAATGAGGTTCCTAAGCAGAAGAACAAATGCAAATGAGATTCATAAGCACAATATCAAGGGCAAAAGACGTTGTTAAGCACACGAACAACACCAATTGAGGGTGTTAAGCACACAAACAAGGGAAAATGAGGTTGTTAAGCACATGAACAAGGGCAAATGAAGTTCATAAGCACATGATCAAGGGAAAATTATGTTGCACAGCGCAAAAACAACGACAAAGGAGGATGTTAAGCACAAAAACAATGACAAATTGAGTTTGTTAAGAACACCAACAAGGGCAAATGAGGTTCCTAAGCACAATTACAAATGCAAATGAGATTCATAAGCACAAGATCAATGGCAAAAGAGGTTGTTAAGCATACGAACAACGCCAATTGAGGTTGTTAAGCACAAACAAGGGAAAATGATTTTGCTAAGCACAAGAACAATGGCAAAAGTGGTCAAGAAGCATATGACCAACGGCAGTTGAGGTTGTTAAGCACACGAACAAGTGGAAATGAGGTTCCTAAGCAGAAGAAAATATGCAAATGAGGTTCATAAGCACAATATCAAGAGCAAAAGACGTTGTTAAGCACACGAACAACACTAATTGAGGTTGTTAAGCACACAAACAAGGAAAAATGAGGTTGTTAAGCACATGAAAAAGGGCAAATGAGGTTCATAAGCACAAGATCAAGGGAAAATTATATTACACAGCGCAAAAACAACGACAAAGGAGGATGTTAAGCACAAGAACAGTAACAAATTGAGTTTGTTAAGAACACCAACAAGGGCAAATGAGGTTTATAAGCACAATAACAAATACAAATGAGGTTCATAGGCACAAGATCAAGGGCAAAAGAGGTTCCAAAGCACACGTACAATTCCAATTCAAGTTGTTAAGCACACAAACAAGCGCAAATGAGGTGCCTAAGCACAAGAACAGTTACAAATTAGGTTAATAAGCACAAGATTAAGATCAAATTTTGTTGCAAAGCACAAGAACAACGCCAATTGAGGTTGTTAAGCACACAAACAAGGAGAATTAAGGTTCCTAACCACAAGAACAAATACAAATGAGGTTCATAGGCACAAGATGAAGAGAAAATTATGCTGCAAAGCGCAAGAACAACGCCAAATGAGATTGTTAAGAAGAAGAATAAGTGTAAATAATGTTGCTAAGCATATGAATAATGGCAAAAGAGGTTAAGAAGTATATGAACAACGACAATTAAGGTTGTTAAGAAAATGAACAAGACAAATGAGGTTCCTAAGCACAATAACAAATGCAAATAAGGTTCATAAGCACAAGATCAATGGCAAAAGAGATCGTTAAGCACACAAACAACGCTAATTTAGGTTGTTAAGCAAACAAACAAGGGCAAATGAGGCTCCTAAGCACAAGAACAATTGCAAATTAGGTTCATAAGCACAAGATTAAGATCAAATTTTGTTGCAAAGCGCAATAACAACGCCAATTGACGTTGTGAAGCACACAAACAAGGGGAATTAAGGTTCCTAAGCACAAGAACAAATGCAAATGAAGTTCATAAGCACAAGATGGAGGGAAAATTATGTTGCAAAGTGCAGGAACAACGATAAAAGAGGTTGTTAAGCACAAAAACAAGTGTAACAGGTGTTGATAAGCACAAGAACAAGGGCAAAAGAGGTTAAGAAGCATAAGAACAACAACAATTGAGATAGTTAAGCACAATATCAAGGGCAAAAGAGGTTGTTAAGCACACGAACAACGCAAATTTGAGGTTGTTAAGGACACGAACAAGGGCAAATTTGGTTGATAAGCACAAAAACCAATGCAAATGAGGATCATAAGCACAAGATCAAGGGCAAATTAAATTGCAAAGCGCAAGAACAACGACAAATGAGGTTGTTAAGCACAAGAACATGGGCAACAGTGGTTAAGAAGTAGATGAACAACGACAATTGACGTTGTTATGCACACGAACAAGGGAAAATCATGATCCTAAGAACAAGAACAAATGCAAATGAGGTTCATAAGCACAAGATCAACGGCAAAAGAGGTTGTTAAGCACACGAACAACGACAATTGATGTTGTTAAGCACACAAACAAGGGAAAATGAGGTTCCTAAGCACAGGAACAAATGCAAATCAGGTTCAAAAGTACAAGATCAAGAACAAATTATGTTGCAAAGCCAAGAACAACGACAAATGAGATTGTTAAGCACAAAAACAAGTGTAAATGATGTTGATAAGCACAAGAACAAGGGAAAAAACGGTTAAAAAACATATGAACAACCACAATTGAGGTTGTTAAACACACAAACAAGGGCAAATGAGGTTCTTAAACACAAGAACAAATGCAAATGAGGTTCATAAGCAAAATATCAAGGGTAAAAGATATTGTTATGGACACGAACAACTCTAATTGAGGTTGTTAAGCACACAACCAAGGGAAAACGAATTTCATAAACTCAAGGCCAAATGCAAATGAGATTCATAAGTACAGTATCAAGGGCAAAAGAGGTTGTTAAGCACACGAACAATGCCAATTGAGGTAGTTAAGCGCACAAATAAAGGTAAAATGAGGCTTCTAAGAAAAAGAACAAATACAAATGAAGTTCATGAGCAAAAGATGAAGGGCCGATTATGTTGCAAACCGCAAGAACAATGCAAATTGAAGTTGTTAAGCACACGAAAAAGGGCTAATGAGATTTATAAGCAAAAGAAGAAATGCAAATGAGGATCATAAGAAGAAGATCAAGAGCAAACTATGTTGCAAAGTGCAGGAACAACGATAAAAGAGGTTGTTAAGCACAAGAACAAGTGTAAATGATGTTGATAAGCACAAGAACAAGGGCAAAAGAGGTTAAGAAGCATAAGAACAACGACAATTGAGATAGTTAAGCACACGAACAAGGGCAAATGAGGTTCCTAAGCACAAGAACAAATGCAAATGAGGTTGATAAGCACAATATCAAGGACAAAAGAGGTTGTTAAGCACACGAACAACGACAATAGAGGTTGTTAAGCACACAAACAAGGAAAAATGAGGTTCCTAAGCACAAGAACAAATGCAAATGAGGTTCAAAAGTACAAGATCAAGATCAAATTATGTTGCAAAGCACAAGAACAACGAGAAATGAGATTGTTAAGCACAAAAACAAGTATAAATGATGTTGATAAGCACCGGAGCAAGGGCAAAAGTGGTTAAGAAGAATATGAACAACCACAATTGAGGGTGTTAAGCACACAAACAAGGGCAAATGAGGTTCTAAAACACAAGAACAAATGCAAATGAGGTTCATAAGCACAATATAAAGGGTAAAAAATGTTGTTATGGACACGAACAACGCTAATTGAGGTTGTTAAGCACACAAACAAGGAAAAATGAGTTTCATCAACACAAGGACAAATGCAAATGAGATTCATAAGCACAGTATCAAGAGCAGAAGAGGTTGTTAAGCATACGAACAATTCCAATTGAGGTAGTTAAGCGGACAAATAAGGGTAAATGAGGCTTCTAAGCAAAAGAACAAATGCAAATGAGGTTCATAAGTACAAGATGAAGGGCCGATTATGTTGCAAAGTGCAAGAACAATGCAAATTGGGGTTGTTAAGCACACGAAAAAGGACAAATGAGATTTATAAGCATAAGAAGAAATGCAAATGAGGATCATAAGAAGAAGATCAAGGGCAAACTATATTGCAAAACGCAAGATAAACGATAAATGAGGTTTCTAAGAACAAGAACAAGTGTAAATGATGTTGATAAGTACATGAACAAGGGCAAAAGAGGTTAAAAAAGCATATGACCAACGCCAATTGAGGTTGTTAAGAACACGAACAACACAAGTGAGGTTCCTAAGCACAATAACAAATGCAAATGAGGTTCATAAGCACAAGATCAAGGGCAAAAGAGGTTCCAAAGCACACGTACAACGCCAATTCAAGTTGTTAAGCACACAAACTAGCGCAAATGAGGTTCCTAAGCACAAGAACAATTGCAAATTAGGTTAATAAGCACAATATTAAGATCAATTTTTTTTGCAAAGCGTAAGAACAACGCCAATTGAGGTTGTTAAGCACACAAACAAGGAGAATTAAGGTTCCTAAGCACAAGAACAAATCCAAATGACGTTCATAAGCACAAGATGAAGAGAACATTATGTTGCAAAGCGCAAGAACAACGCCAAAAGAGGTTGTTAAGAACAAGAACAAGTGTAAATAATGTTACTAAGCACATGAATAATGGCAAAAGAGGTTAAAATGTATATGAACAACGACAATTAAGGTTGTTAAGAACATGAACAAGACAAATGAGGTTCCTAAGCACAATAACAAATGTAAATGAGGTTCATAAGCACAAGATCAAGGGCAAAAGAGATCGTTAGGCACACGAACAACGCTAATTTAGGTTGTTAAGCAAACAAACAAGGGCAAATAAGGCTCCTAAGCACAAGAACAATTGCAAATTAGGTTCATAAGCACAAGATTAAGATCAAATTTTGTTGCAAAGCGCAAGAACAACTCCAATTGAGGTTGTGAAGCACATAAACAAGGGGAATTAAGGTTCGTAAGCACAAGATGAAGGGAAAATTATGTTGCAAAGTGCAGGAACAACGATAAAAGAGGTTGTTAAGCTCAAGAACAAGGGCAAAAGAGGTTAAGAAGCATAAGAACAACGACAATTGAGATAGTTAAGCACACGAACAAGGGCAAATGAGGTTCCTAAGCACAAGAACAAATGCAAATGAGGTTCATAGGAACAAGATCATGCGCAAATTATGTTGCAAAGCCCAAGAACAACGGCAAATGAGATTGTTAAGAACCAGAACAAGTGTAATTGATGTTGCTAAGCACATGAACAAGGGCAAATGAGGTTCATCAGCATAAGAACCAATGCAAATAAGGATCATAAGCACAAAATCAAGAGCAAACTATATTGCAAAGCGCAAGAACAACTAAAAATAGGTTGTTAAGCACAAGAACAAGGGGAAATGATGTTGGTAAGCACAAGAACAAGGTCAAAAGTGGTTAAGAAGTATATGAACAACGACAATTGAGGTTGTTATGCGAACGAACAAGGGAAAATAAGGATCCTAAGCACAAGAACAAATGCAAATGAGGTTCATAAGCACAAGATCAACGACAAAAGAGGTTGTTAAGCACACGAACAATATCAATTGAGATTGTCAAGCACACAAACAGGGGAAAATGAGGTTCCTATGTACAAGAACAAATTTAAATGAAATTTATAAGCACAAGATCAAGGGAAAATTATGTTGCAAATCGCAACAACAACGAAAAATGAGGTTGTTAAGCACAAGAAAAACAGTAAATGATGTTGCTAAGCACAAGAACAAAGACAAAAGTGGTTATGAAGCATATGAACAACGACAATTGAAATTGTTAAGCACACGAACAAGGGCAAATGAGGTTCCTATGCACAAGAACAAATGAAAATGAGGTTCATAAGCACAATATCAAGGGCAAAAGAGGTTGTTACGCACACGAACATGGGCAAATGAGGTTCATAAGCACAAAAACCAATGCAAATGAGGAACATAAGCACAAGATCAATGGCAAATTATATTGCAAAGCGGAAGAACAATGACAAATGAGGTTCATAAGCATAAGAACAAGTTAAATTATGTTACTAAGCACAAGAACAAGGGCAAAAGTTGTTAAGAAGCATATGAGCCACGACAATTGAGGTTGTTAAACACACAAACAATGCCAAGTGAGTTTGTTAAGCACAGGAACAAGGGGAAATAAGGTTCATAAGCAGAAGAACAAATGCAAATAAGGTTCATCAGCACAAGATCTACGGCAAAAGAGGTTGTTAAGCACAAGAACAAGTGTAAATGATTTTCATAAGCAAGAGAACAAGGGCAAAAGTGGTGAAGAAGTATATGAACAACGACAATTAAGGTTGTTATGCGCACAAACAAGGGAAAATGAGGATCCTAAGCACAAGAACAAATGCAAATGAGGTTCATCAGCACAAGGTCAACGGCAAAAGAGGTGTTAAGCATACGAACAATACTAATTGACGTTGCCAAGCACACAAACAGGGGAAAATGAGGTTCCTAAGCACAAGAACAAATGCAAATGAAGTTCATAAGCACAAGATCAGGGGCAAATTATGTTGCAAATCGCAACAAAAACGACAAATGAGGTTGTTACCCACACGAACAAGTGCAAATGTGGATCATAAGCACAAGAACAATTGCAAATAAGGATCAGAAGCACAAAATCAAGGGCGAACTATATCGCAAAGCGCAAGAACAACGATAAAATAGGTTGTTAAGCACAAGAACAAGTGTAAATAATGTTGATAAGCACAAGAACAAGGGCAAAACTGGTTAAGAAGTATATCAACAACGATAATTGATGTTGTTATGCACACAAAAAATTGCAACTGAGATTCCTAAGCACAAGAACAACATGCAAATGAGGTTCACAAGCACAAGGTCAACGGTAAAAGAGGCTGTTAAGCACACGAACAACATCAATTGTGGTTGTCAAGCACACAAATAGGGGAAAATGAGGTTCCTAAGTACAATAACAAATGCAAATGAAGTCTATAAGTACAAGAACAAGTGTAAATGATGTTGCTAAGCACAACAACATGGGAAAAAGTGGGTAAAAAGCATAGGAACAACGACAATTGAGGTGATTAAGCACACGGACAAGAGCAAATAAGGTTCATAAGCACAATATCAAGGGCAAAAGAGGTTGTTAAGCACACGAACAACGCCAATTAACGTTGTTAAGCACACGAACATGGGCAAATGAGGTTCATAAGCACAAACACCAATGCAAATGAGGAACATAAGCACAAGTTCAAGGGCAAATTATATTGCAAATCGCAAAAACAATGACAAATGAGGTTCATAAGCACAAGAACAAGAGTAAATGACGTTGCTAAGCACAAGAACAAGGGCAAAAGTGGTTAAGAAGCATATGAAGAACGACAATTGAGGTTGTTATGCACACGAACAAGGACAAATAAGGTTCAAAACCACAAAAACCAATGCAAATGAGGATCATAAGCACAAGATCAAGGGCAAATTATATTGCAAAGCGCAAGAACAACGACAAATGAAGTTGTTAAGTACAGGAACCAGTGTAAATGATTTTGATAAACACAAGAACAAGGCCAAAAGTGGCTAAGAAGTATATGAACAACGACAGTTAAGGTTGTAATGCACATGAACAAGGAAAAATGAGGATCCTAAGCACAAGAACAAATACAAAGAGGTTCATGAGCACAAGATCAACGGCAAAAGAGGTTGTTAAGCACACGAACAACACCAATGGAGGTTGCCAAGCACACAAACAGGGGAAAATGAGGTTCCTAAGCACAAGAACAAATGCAAATAAAGTTCATCAGCACAAGATCAAGGGCAAATTATGTTGCAAAGCGCAACAACAATGATAAATAAGGTTGTTAACCACATGAACAAGTACAAATGAGGATCATAAGAACAATAACAAATGCAAATGAGGTTCATAAGCGCAATATCAAGGGCAAAAGAGGTTGTTAAGCACACTAAAAAGGGGAAATAAGGCTCCTAAGCACAACAACAATTCCAAATGAGGTTCATAACACTAGATCAAGGGCAAATTTTGTAGCAAAACGCAAGAACAAAGCAAATTGAGATTGTTAAGCACACGAACAAGGACAAATGTGGTTCATAAGCACAAGAACCAACGTAAATGAGGATCATAAGCACAAAATCAAGGGCAAACTATATTGCAAAGCGCAAGAACAACGACAATAGAGCTTGGTACAAGAACAAGTGTAAATGATGTTGATAAGCACAAGAACATGGGCAAAAGATGTTAAGAAGCATATTAACAACGACAATTGAGATAGTTAAGCACACAAACAAGGGAAAATGAGGTTCCTAAGGACAAGAACAAATGAAAATGAGGATCAGAAGCACAATATCAAGGGCAAAAGAGGTTGTTAAGCACACGAACAACGCCAATTTAGGTTGTTAAGCGCACGAACAAGGGCAAATGAGGTTCATAAGCACAAAAACCAATGCAAATGAGGAACATAAGCAAAAGATCAAGGGCAAATTATGTTGCAAAGCGCAAGAACAATGACAAATGAGGTTGTTAAGCACAAGAACAAGGGTAAAAGTGGTTAAGAAGTATATGAACAACGAGAATTCAGGTTGTTATGCACACGAATAAGGGAAAATGAGGATCCTAAGCACAAGAACAAATGCAAATGAGGTTGATAAGCAAAAGATCATCAGCAAAAGAGGTTGTTAAGCACACAAACAGGGGAAAATGAAGTTCATAAGCACAAGATCAAGGGCAAATTCTGTTGCAAAGCACAACAACAATGAGAAATGAGGTTGTTAAGCACAAGAACAATTGTAAATGATGTTGCTAACCACAAGAACAAGGGCAAAACTGGTTAAGAAGCATATGAACAACGACAATTGAGGTTGTTAAGCACACGAACAAGGGCAAATGAGGTTCCTAAGCACAATAACAAATAAAAATGAGGCTCATAAGCACAATATCAAGGGCAAAAGATGTTGTTAACCACACGAACAACGCCAATTGATGTTGTTAAGCACACGAACAACGGCAAATGAGATTCATAAGCACAAAAACCAACGCAAATGAGGAACGTAAGCACAAGATCAAGGGTAAATTATATTGCAAAGCGCAAGAACAATGGCACATGAGGTTTTTAAGCACAAGAATAAGTGTAAATGATATTGATAAGCACAAGAAAAACGACAAAAGAGGTTAAGAAGCATATGAACAACGACAATTGAGATAGTTAAGCACACGAACAACGGGCAAATGAAGTTGCTAAGCACAAGAACAAATGAAAATGAGGTTCATAAGCACAATATCAAGGACAAAAGACGTTATTAAGCAGACGAACAACAGGAATTGAGGGTCTCAAGCACACAAACAGGGGAAAATAAGGTTCCTAAGTAAAATAACAAATTGAAATGAAGTCCATACGTACAAGATCATGGGCAAATTATTTTGCAAAGTGCAAGAACAACGACAAATGAGGTTGTTAAGCACCAGAACAAGTGTAAATGATGTTGCTAAGCACAAGAACATGGGAAAAAGTGGTTAAGAACCATATGAGCAACGACAATTGAAGTTGTTGAGCACAGAACAAGGGCAAATGAGGTTCCTAAGCACAAGAACAAATGAAAATGACGTTCATAAGCACAATATCAAGGACAAAAGAGGTTGTTAAGCACACGAACAACGCCAATTGAGGTTGTTAAGCACACGAACAAGGGCAAATGAGGTTCATAAGTACAAAAACCAATGCAAATGAGAATCATAAGCACAAGATCAAGGGCTAATTATAATGCAAAGTGAAAGAACAATGACAAATGAGGTTGTTAAGCACTAGAACAAGTGTAAATGAATTTGATAAGCACAAGTACAAGAGCAAAAGTGGTTAAGAAGTATAAGAACAACGATAATTGAGGTTGTTATGCACACGAACACGGTAAAATGAGGTTCATAATCACATGATCAACTACAAAAGAGGTTGTTAAGCACACGAACAAGGGGAAATGAGATTCCTTAGCACAAGATCAAGGGCAAATTATGTTGCAAATCGCATAAACAATGATGTTGCTAAGCACAAGATCAAGGACAAATGAACAACGACATTGGATGTAGTTAAGCACACAAACAAGGGCAAATGAGGTTCCTAAGGACAAGAACAAATGAAAATGAGGTTCATAAGCACAATATCAAGGGCAAAAGGGGTTGTTAAGCACACGAACAACGCCAATTTAGGTTGTTAAGCGCACGAACAAAGCAAATGAGGTTCATAAGCACAAAAACCAATGCAAATGAGAAACATAAGCACAAGTTCAAGAGCAAATTATATTGCAAAGCGCAAGAACAACGACAAATAAAGTTGTTAAGCACAAGAACAAGGGAAAAAGTGGTTAAGAAGTATATGAACAACGACAATTGATGTTGTTCTGCACACGAAAAAGGGAAAATAAGGATCCTAAGCGGAAGAACAAATGCAAATGAGGTTCATAAACACAATATCAAGGGCAAAAGAGGTTATTCAGCACACAAACAACGTCAATTGTGGTTGTTAAGCACACGAACAAGGCAAGACGAGGTTCCTAAGCACAAGAACTAATGCAAATGAGGTTCATATGCACAAGATCAAGGGCAAATTATGTGGCAAAGCGCAAGAACAATAACAAATGAGGTTGTTAAGAACATGAATGATATTGCTAAGTATATGAACAAGTGCAAAAGACGTAAGGAAGTCTATGAACAACAAAAATTGCAGTTGTTAAGCACACGAACAAGGTCAAATGAGGTTCCTAAGCACAAGAACAAATGCAAATGAGGTTCATAAGAACAATATCAAGGACAAAAGAGGTTGTTAAGCACACGAACAAGGGCAAATAACGCTCATAAGCACAAAAACCAATGCAAATGAGGATCATAAGCACAAGATCAAGGGCAAATTATATTGCAAAGTGCAAGAACAACAACAAATGAGGTTGTTAAGCACAAAACAAGTGTAAAAGATGTTTATAAGCATAAGAACAAGGGCAATAGTGGTTAAAAAGTATATGAATAACAACAATTGAGGTTGTTAAGCACACGAACAAGTGAAAATGAGGATCCTAAACACAAAAACCAATGCAAATGACGATCATAAACACAAGATGAAAGGCAAATTATATTGCAAAGCAGAAGAACAACGACAAATAAGGTTGTTAAGTACAAGAACAAGTGTAAATGATTTTGATAAGCACAAGAACAAGGGCAAAAGTGGTTAAGAAGTATATGAACAACGATAATTGAGGTTGTTATGCAAACAAACATGGAAAAATGAGGATTCTTAGCTCAAGAACAAATGCAAATGAGGTTCATCAGCACAAGATCAACGGCAAAAGAGGTTTTTAAGCACACGAACAACATCAATTGAGGTTGCCAAGCACACAAACAGGGGAAAATGACGTTCCTATGTACAAGAACAAATGCTAATGAAGATCATCAGCACAAGTTCAAAGGCAAATTATGTTGGAAAGTGCAACAACAATAAGAAATGAGGTTGTTAACCACACGAACAAGTGCAAATGAGGATCATAAGCACAAGAACAAATGCAAATGAGGTTCATAAGTACAATTTCAAGGGCAAAAGAGATTGTTAAGCACACAAACAAGGGCAAATGTGGCTCCTAATCACAAGAACAATTGCAAATAAGGTTCATAACTCAAGAGCAAGGGCAAATTCTTTTGCAAACGGCAAGAACAATGCAAATTGAGGTTGTTAAGCACACGAACATGGACAAATGAGGTTGATAAGCACAACATCAAGGGCAAACTATATTGCAAAGCACAAGAACAACGACAAATGAGTTGTTAAGCACAAGAACAAGTGTAAATTATGTTGATAAGCACAAGACAAGGGTAAAAGTGGTAAAGAATTATATGAACAACGACAGTTGAGGTTGTTATGCACACGAACAAGGGAAAATGAGGTTCCTAAGTACAAGAACAAATGCAAATGAAGTTCATAAGCACAAGATCAAGGGCAAATTATGTTGTAAAGAACAACAACAACGAGAAATGAGGTTGTTAAGGACACGAACAAGGGCGAATGAATTTTCTAAGCACAAGAACAAATGAAAATGATGTTCATAAGCACAATATTAAGGGCAAAAGAGGTATTAACCACACGAACAACGCCAATTGAGGTTGTTAAGCACACGAACAAGGGCAAATGAGGCTCATAAGCACAAAAAAACACCACAAATGACGATCATAAGCACAAGATCAAGGGCCCATTATATTGCAAAGTCCAAGAACAACGGCGAATAAGGTTGTTAAGAACAAGAAAAAGGGCAAAAGTGGTTAAGAAGTATATGAACAACGACAGTTGATGTTGTTCTGCACACGAAAAAGAGAAAATAAGGATCCTAAGCCCAAGAACAAATGCAAATGAGGTTCATAAGCACAAGATCATCGGCAAAAGAGTTTGTTAAGCACACGAACAACATCAATTGAGGATGTCAGGCACACAAACAGTGGAAAATGAAGTTCATAAGCACAAGATCAAGGGCAAATTATGTTGCAAAGCACAACAACAACGAGAAATGAAGTTGTTAAGCACAAGAACAAGTGTAAATGATGTTGCTAAGCACAAGAACAAGGGCAAAATGAGGTTCCTGAGCACAAGAACAAATGAAAATGAGGCTCATAAGCACAATATCAAGGGCCAAAGTGGTTGTTTAGCACACGAACAAGGGCAAATGAGGTTCATAAGTACAAAAACCAATGGAAATGAGGATCATAAGAACAAGATCAAGGGCAAATTATATTGCAAAGTGAAAGAACAACGACAAATGAGGTTGTTAAGTACAAGAGCAAGTGTAAATGATTTTGATAAGCAATAGAACAAGGTCAAAAGTGATTAAGAAGTATATGAACAACGACAATTGAGGGTGTTATGCACACGAACAAGGGCAAATGAGGTTCATAAGCACAAGAACCAATACAAATGAGGATCATAAGCACATAATCAAGGGCAAACTATATTGCAAAGCGTAAGAACAATGACAAAAGAGGTTGTTAAGCACAAGAACAAGTGCAAGTGATGTTGATAACCACAAGAACAAGGGCGAAAGAAGTTAAGAAGCATATTAAACACGACAATTAAGATAGTTAAGCACACGAACTAGGGCAAATGAGGTTCCTAAGCACAAGAACAAATTAAAATGAGGTTTATCAGCACAATATCATGGGCAAAAGAGGTTGTTAAGCACACGAATAAGGGCAAATGAGGTTCATAAGCACAAAAACCAATGCAAATGACGAACATAAGCGCAAGATCTAGGGAAAATGATATTGCAAAGCGCAAGAACAACGACAAACGAAGTTGTTAAGCACCAGAACTAGGGTAAAAGTGGTTAAGAAGTATATGAACAACGAGAATTGAGATTGTTATGCACACGAACAAGGGAAAATGAGGATCCTAAGCACAAGAACAAATGCAAATGAGGTTCATAAGCACAAGATCATTGGCAAAAGAGGTTGTTAAGTACACGATCAACATCAATTGAGGTTGTCCGGCACACAAACAGGGGAAAGTGAAGTTCCCAAGTACAAGAACAAATGCGAATGAAGTTCATAAGCACAAGATCAAGGGCAAATTATGATGCAAAGCACAACAACAACGAGAAATAAGGTTGTTAAGCTCAAGAACAAGTGTAAATGATGTTGCTAAGTACAAGAACAAGGGCAAAAGTGGCTAAGAAGTATATGAACAACGACAATTGAGGTTGTTAAGCACACGAACAAGGGCAAATGAGTTTCCTAAGCACAAGAACAAATGGAAATAAGGTTCATAAGCACAATATCAAGGGCAAAAGAGGTTATCAACCACACAAACAATGCCAATTGAGGTTGTTAAGCACACAAACAAGGGCAAATGAGGATCATAAGCACAAGATCAAGGGCCAATTATATTGCCAAGTGCAAGAACAACAACAAATGAGGTTGTTAAGCACAAGAACAAGTGTAAACGATGTTGATAATAACAAGAACAAGGGCAAAAGTGGTTAAGAAGTATATGAACAACGACAATTGAGGTTGTTATGCATACGAACAAGGGAAAATGAGGATCCTAACCACAAGAACAAATGCAAATGAGGTTCTTAAGCACAAGATCAACGGCAAAAGAGGTTGTGAACCGCACGAACAACATCAATTGAGGTTGTCAAGCACACAAACAGGGGAAAATGAGGTTCCTAAGTACAATAACAAATGCAATTGAAGTTCATAAGTACAAGATCAATGGCAAAAGAGGTTATTAAGCACACGAACAACGCCAATTGAGGTTGTTAAGCACATGTACTAGGACAAATGAGGCTCATAAGCACAAAAACCAATGCAAATGAGGATCATACGAACAGGATCAATGGCAAATTATATTATAACGCGCAAGAACAACGACAAATGAGGTTGTTATGCACAAAAACAAGTGTAAATGATGTTGATAAGCACAAGAACAAGGGCAAAAGTGGTTAAGAAGTATATGAACAACGACAATTGATATTGTTATGCACATGAACAAGGGAAAATGGGGCTCCTAAGCACAAGAACAAATGCAAATTAGGTTCATAAGCACAAGATGCAGAAGAGATTGTTAAGCACACGAAGAACATTAATTGACGTTGTCAAGCACAGAAACAGTGGAAAATCAGGATCCTAAGTATAAGAACAAATGCAAATGAAGTTCATATGCACAAGATCAAGGGTAAATTATGTTGCAAAGCGCAACAAGAACGAGAAATGAGGATGTTAAGCACAAGAACAAATGTAAATGATGTTGCTAAGCACAAGAACATGGGCAAAAGTGGTTAAGAAGCATATGAACAACGACAATTGAGGTTGTTAAGCACACGAAATAGGAAAAATGAGGATCCTAAGCACAAGAACAAATGCAATTGAGGTTACTAAGCACAAGAACAAATACAAATGAGGTTCATAAGCACAAAAACCAATGGAAATGAGGATCATAAGCACAAGACCAAGGGCAAATTATATTGGAAAGTGCAAGAACAACGACAAATGAGGTTGTTAAGCACAAGAACAAGTGTAAATAATGTTGAGAAGCACAAGAACAAGGGCAAAACTGATTAAGAAACAAAAGAGATTGTTAGCCACACGAACAACACCAATTGAGGTTATTTAGCACAAGAATAAGTGTAAATGATGTTGATTAGCACAAGAACAACGGTAAAAGTGGTTAAGAAGCATATGAACAACGACAATTGAGATAGTTAAGCACACAAACATGGGCAAATTAGCTTCCTAAGCATAAGAACAAATACAAATTAGGGTCATAAGCACAAGATCAAGGGCAAATTATACTGCAAAGCGCAAGAACAATGACAAAAGAGGTTGTTAAGCATAAGAACAAGTGTAAATATTGTTGATAAGCACAAGAACAAGGGCAAAAGTGATTAACAAGCATATGAACAACGACAATTCAGGTTGGCACACGAACAATGAAAAATGAGGATCTTAAGCACAAGAACAAATGCAAATGAGGTTACTAAGCACAAGAACAAATGCAAATGAGTTTACTAAGCACAAGAACAAATGCAAATGAGGTTCATAAGCACAAGATCAATGGAAAAAGAGGCTGTCAAGCAAACAAACAGGGGAAAATGAGGTTCCTAAGCACAAGAACAAACGCAAATGAAGTTCATAAGCACATGATCAAGGCCAAATTATGTTGCAAAGCACAAGAACAAGGGTAAAAGTGGTTAAGAATAATATGAACAACGACAATTGAGGATGTTAAGCACACGAACAAGTGCAAATGAGGTTCCTAAGCACAACAACAAATGAGAAACGGCAATTGACATAGTTAAGCACACAAACAAGGGCAAATGAGGTTCCTAAGTGGAAGAACAAATGCAAATGAGGTTCATAAGCACAATATCAAGGGCAAAAGAGGTTGTTAACCACACAAACTACGTCAACTGTGGTTGTTAAGCACACGAACAAAGGAAAACGAGGTTCCCAAGCACATGAACTAATGCAAATGAGGTTCATATGCACAAGATCAGGGGAAATTATGTGGCAAATCGCAAGAACAACGATAAATGAGGTTGTTAAGAACAAGAATGATATTCCTAAGCACATGAACAAGTGAAAAGAGGTTTGGAAGTATATGAACAACAACAATTGAGGTTGTTAAGCACACGAACAAGGGCAAATGAGGTTCCTAAGCACAAGAACAAATGCAAATGAGGTTCATAAGAACAATATCAAGGGCAAAAGAGGTTGTTAAGCAAACGAACAACGCCAATTGAGGTTGTTAAGCACACAAACAAGGGAAAATAAAGTTCCTAAGCACAAGAACAAATACAAATGAGGTTCAAAAGCACAAGATCAAGAGCAAATTATGTTGCAAAGCACAAGAACAACGGCAAATGAGATTAAGCCCAAGATAAAGTGTAAATGATGTTGATAAGTATAAGAACAAGTATGAAAGTGGTTAAGAAGCATATGAACAACGCCAATTGAGGTTGTTAAGCACACGATCAGGTGCAAATTAGGTTCCTCAGCACAGGAACAAATGCAAATGAGATTCATAAAGCACAAGATCAACGGCAAAAGAGCTTGTTAACCACAAAAACAACGCCAATTGAGGTTGTCAAGCACTCAAACAGGGGAAAATGAGGTTCCTCAGGACAAGAACAAATGCAAATGAAGTTCATAAGTAGAAGATCAAGAGCAAATTCTGTTCCAAAGCAGAAGAATGACGAGAAATGTGATTGTTAAGCACAGGAATAAGTGTAAATGATGTTGCTAAGCACAAAAAAAGGGCAAAAGTGATTAAGAAGCATATGGACAACGACAATTGAGGATGTTAAGCACAGGCACAAGTGCAAATGAGGTTCCTATGCACAAGAACAAATGCAAATGAAGTTCATCAGCACATCATCAACGGCAAAAGAGGTTCTTAACCACATGAAGAACTCCAATTGATGTTGTCAAGCTCACAAACAGGGGAAAATGAGGTTCCTATGCACAAGAACAAATGCAAATGAAGTACATCAGCACAATATCAATGGCAAATTATGTTGCAAAGCACAAGAACAAGGACAAAAGTGGTTAAGAAGCATATGAAAGACGACAATTGAGGTTGTTAAGCACACGAACAAGGGCAAATGAGATACCTAAGCACAAGAACAAATGAAAATGAGATTCATAAGCACAATATCATGGGCAAAAGAAGTTGTTAAGCACACGAACAACGACAATTGAGGTTGTCAAGCACACCAACAAGAGAAAATGAGGTTCCTAAGCACAAAAACAAATGCAAATGAGGATCATAATCACAAAATCAAGGGCAAGCTATATTGCAAAGCGCAAGAACAACGACAAAATAGGTTGTTAAGCACAAGAACAAGTGTCAATGATGTTAACAAGCACAAGAACATGGGCAAAAGAGGTTTAGAAGCATATGAACAACGACAATTGAGATAGTTAAGCACACAAACAAGGGCAAATGAGGTCCCTAAGCACTACAAATGAAAATGAGGTTCATAAGTACAATATCAAGGGCAAAAGAGCTTGTTAAGCACACGGACGACGCCAATTGAGGTTGTCAAGCACACAAACAGAAGAAAATGAGGTTCCTAAGCACAAAAACAAATGCAAATGAGGATCATAAGCACAAAATCAAGGGCAAACTATATTGCAAATCGCAAGAACAACGACAAAATAGGTTGTTAAGCACAAGAACAAGTGTAAATGATGTTAACAAGCACAAGAACATGGGCAAAAGAGGTTAAGAAGCATATGAACAACAACAATTGAGATAGTTAAGCACACAAACAAGGGCAAATGAGGTCCCTAAGCACTACAAATGAAAATGAGGTTCATAAGCATAATATCATGGGTAAAAGAAGTTGTTAAGCACACGAACAACAACAATTGAGGTTGTTATGCACACGAACAAGGGCAAGTGAGGTTCATAAGCACAAAAACCAATGCAAATGAGGATCATAAGCACAAGATCAAGAGCAAATTATATTGCAAAGCGCATGAACAACGACAATTGAGTTCATTAAGCACACAAACAAGTGCAAACGAGGATTCTAAGCACAAGAACAAATGCAAACGAGGTTCATAAAGCACAAGATCAACAACAACAGAGGTTGTTAACGACACGAACAACGCCAATTGAGGGTGTCAAGCACTCAAACAGAGGAAAATTAGGTTCCTAAGGACAAGAACATCAAATGAAGTTCATAAGCACAAGATCAAGGGCAAATTATGTTGCAAAGCCGAAGAACGACAAGAAATGTGGTTGTTAAGCGCAGGAACAAGTGTAAATGATGTTGCCCAGCACAAGAACAATTGCAAATGAGGTTCATAAGCACAAGATAGAGGGCAAATTTTGTTGCAAAGCACAAGAACAACGCAAATTGAGGTTGTTAAGCACACAAACAAGGGCAAATGAGGTTCATAAGCACAAGAACCAATGCAAATGAGGATCATAAGCACCAAATCAAGGGCAAACTATATTGCAAAGCGCAAGAACAACGACAAAAGAGGTTGTTAAGCACAAGAACAAGTGTAAATGATGTTAATAAGCACAAGAACATGGGCAAAAGAGGTTAAGAAGCATATGAACAACAACAATTGAGATAGTTAAGCACACAAACAAGGGTAAATTAGGTTCATAAGCACAATATCATGGGCAAAACAAGTTGTTAACCACACGAACAACAACAATTGAGGTTGTTATGCACACGAACAAGGGCAAATGAGGTTCATAAGCACAAAAACCAATGCAAATGAGGATCATAAGCACAAGATCGAGGGCAAATTATATTGCAAAGCGCAAGAACAGCGACAAATGAGGTTGTTAGGCACAAGAACAAGTGTAAATGATGTTGATAAGCACAAGAACAACCACAAAAGTGGTTAAGAAGCATATGAACAACGACAATTCATGTTGTTTTGCACACGAACAAGGGAAAATGAGGATCCTAAGCACAAGAACAATTGCAAATGAGGTTCATAATAAGCACAGGATAAAGGGCAAATTTTGTTGCAAAGCGCACGAACAACGCAAATTGAGGTTGTTAAGCACACGAGCAAGGGCAAATGAGGTTCATAAGCACAAGAACCAATGCAAATGAGGATCATAAGCACAAAATCATTGGCAAACTATATTGCAAAGCGCAAAAACAACAACAAAAGAGGTTGTGAAGTACAAGAACAAGTGTAAATGATGTTAATAAGCACAAGAACATGGGCAAAAGTGGTTAAGAAGCATACGAACAACAGCAATTGAGATAGTTAAGCACACAAACAAGGGCAAACGAGGTCCCTAAGCACAAGAACAAAAGAAAATGTGGTTCATAAGCACAATATCATGGGCGAAAGAAGTTGTTAAGCACACGAACAACAACAATTGAGGTTGTTATGCACACGAACAAGGGCAAATGAGGTTCATAAGCACAAAAACCAATCCAAATGAGGATCATAAGCATAAGATCTAGGGCATATTATTTTGCAAAGCGCAGGTACAACGACAAATGTGGTTGTTAAGCACTAGAACTAGCGTAAATGATTTTGATCAGCACAAGAACAAGGACACAAGTGGTTAAGAAGTATTTGAACAACGATAATTGGTGTTGTTATGCACACGAACATGGGAAAATGAGGATCTAAGCACAACAACAAAAGAAAATGTGGTTCATCAGCACAAGATCAATGGCAAAAGAGGTTGTTAACCACACGAACAACACAAATTGAGGTTGTGAAGCACACGAACAAGGGCAAATGAGGTTCCTAAGCACAAGAACAAATGCAAATGAGCTTCATAAGCACAATATCAATGGCAAAAGAGGTTGTTAAGCACACGAACAACGATAAATGAGGCTCCTAAGCACAAGACCAATTGCAAATGAGGTTCATAAGCACAAGAACAACGCAAATTGAGGTTGTTAAGCACACGAACAAGGGAAAATGAGGTTCATAAGCATAAGAACCAATGCAAATCAGGATCATAAGCACCAAATCAAGGGCAAACTATATTGCAAAGCGCAAGAACAACGACAAAAGAAGTTGTTAAGCACAAACAGGGGCAAACGACGCTTCTAAGCACAAGTACAAATGCAAATGAGGTTCATAAAGCACAAGATCAACAGCAAAAGAGGTTGTTAACGACACGAACAACGCAAATTGAGGTTGTCAAGCACTGAAACAGCGGAAAATTAGTTTCCTAAGGACAAGAACAAATGCAAATGAAGTTCATCAGCACAAGATCAAGGGCAAATTATGTTGCAAAGCAGAAGAACGACGAGAAATGTGGTTGTCAAGCGCAGGAACAAGTGTAAATGATGTTGCTAAGCACAAGAACCAATGCAAATGAGGATCATAAGCACAAAATCATTGACAAACTATATTGCAAAGTGCAAAAACAACGACAAAAGAGGTTGTTAAGTACAAGAACAAGTGTAAATGATGTTAATAAGCACAAGAACATGGGCAAAAGAGGTTATGAAGCATATGAACAACAGCAATTGAGATAGTTAAGCACACAAACAAGGGCAAATGAGGTCCCTAAGCACAAAAACAAATGAAAATGTGGTTCATAAGCACAATATCATGGGCGAAAGAAGTTGTTAAGCACACGAAATACAACAATTGAGGTTGTTATGCACACGAACAAGGGAAAATGAGGTTCATAAGCACAAAAACCAATGCAAATGAGGATCATAAGCATAAGATCAAGGGCAAATTATTTTGCAAAGCGCAAGTACAACGACAAATGAGGTTGTTAAGCACCAGAACAAGTGTAAATGATTTGGATAAGCACAAGAACAAGGACACAAGTGGTTAAGAAGTATTTGAACAACGACAATTGGCATTGTTATGCACACGAACACGGGAAAATGAGGATCTAAGCACAACAACAAAAGCAAATGTGGTTCATCAGCACAAGATCAACGGCAAAAGAGGTTGTTAGGCACGCGAACAACAAAAATTGAGGTTGTGAAGCAAACGAACAAGGGCAAATGAGGTTCCTAAGCACAATAAGAAATGCAAATGAAGTTCATAAGCACAACGGCAAATTATACTGCAAAGCGCATAAAGAACGAGAAATGAGGTTGTTAAGAACAAGAACAAGTGTAAATGATGTTGCTAAGCACAAGAACAATGACAAAAGTGGTCAAGAAGCAGATGGACAATGACAATTGAGGTTGTTAAGCACAAGAACAAGTGCAAATGAGGTTCCTAAGAACAAGAACAAATGCAAATGAGGTTCATAAGCACAATATCAATGGCAAAAGAGGTTGTCAAGCACATGAACAATGGCAAATGAGGCTCCTAAGCACAATAACAATTGCAAATGAGGTTCATAAGCACAAAATCAAGGGCAAACTATATTGCAAAGCGCAAGAACAACGATAAAAGAGGTTGTTAAGCACAAGAACAAGTGTAAATGATGTTAATAAGCACAAGACCAAGGGCAAAAGAGGTTAAGAAGCATATGAACAACAACAATTGAGATAGTTAAGCACACAAACAAGGACAGAGGTCCCTAAGCACAAGAACAAATGAAGATGAGGTTCATAAGCACAATATCATGAACAAAAGAAGTTGTTAAGCACATGAACAACAACAATTGAGGTTGTTATGCACACGAACAAGGGCAAATGAGGTTCATAAGCACAAAAACCATTGCAAATGAGGATCATAAGCACAAGATCGAGGGCAAATTATATTGCAAAGCGCAAGAACAACGACAAATGAGATTGTTAAGCACAAAAACAAGTTTAAATGATGTTGATAAGCAATAGAACAAGTGTAAAAGTTGTTAAGAAGCATATGAACAACGACAATTGAGTTCATTAAGAACACAAACAGGGGCAAACGAGGCTTCTAAGCACAAGAACAAATGCAAATGAGGTTCATAAAGCACAAGATCAACAGCAAAAGAGGTTGTTAACGACACGAACAATGCAAATTGAGGTTGTCAAGCACTCAAACAGAGGAAAATTAATTTACTAAGGACAAGAACAAATGCAAATGAAGTTCATCAGCACAAGATCATGGGCAAATTATGTTGCAAAGCAGAAGAACGACAAGAAATGTGGTTGTTAAGCGCAGGAACAAGTGTAAATGATGTTACTAAGCACAAGAACAAGGGCAAAAGTGGTCAAGAAGCATATGGACAATGACAATTGAGGTTGTTAAGCACAGGAACAAGTGCAAATGAGGTTCCTATGCACAAGAACAAATGCAAATGAGGTTCATTAGCACACTATCAAAGGTAAAAGAGGTTGTTAAGCACACGAACAATGGCAAATGAGACTCCTAAGTACAAGAACAATTGCAAATGAGGTTCATACGCACAAGGTAAAGGGCAAATTTTGTTGCAAATCGCAAGAACAACGCAAATTGAGGTTGTTAAGCACACGAACAAGGGAAAATGAGGTTCATAAGCACAAGAACCAATGCAAATGAGAATCATAAGCACAAAATCAAGGGCAAACTATATTGCAAAGCGCAAGAACAACGACAAAAGAGGTTGGTTAAGCACAAGTACAAGTGTAAATGATGTTAATAAGCACAAGAACATGGGCAAAAGAGGTTAAGAAGCATAGGAACAACAACAATTGAGATAGTTAAGCACACAAACAAGGGCAAATGAGGTTCATAAGCACAATATCATGGGCAAAAGAAGTTGTTAAGCACATGAACAAGGGTAAATGAGGTTGTTATGCACACGAACAAGGGCAAATGAGGTTGTTATGCACACGAACAAGGGCAAATGAGGTTGTTATGCACACGAACAACGGCAAATGAGGTTGTTATGCACACGAACAAGGGCAAATGAGGTTCATAAGCACAAAAACCAATGTAAATGAGGATCATATGCACTAGATCGAGGCAAATTATATTGCAAAGCGCAAGAACAACGACAAATGAGGTTGTTAAGCACAAGAACAAGTGTAAATGATGTTGATAAGCACAGGAACAACGGCAAAAGTTGTTAAGAAGAACAACGACAATTGATGTTGTTATGCACACGTAAAAGGGAAAATGAGGATCCTAAGGAAAAGAACAAATGCAAATTAGGTTCATAAGCACAACATCAACGGCAAATGAGGTTGTTAAGCAGACAAACAGCATCAATTGAGGTTGTCAAGCACAGAAAAAAGGGAAAATGAGGTTCCTAAGTACCAGAACAAATGCAAATGAAGTTCATAAGCACAATATCTAGGGCAAATTATGTTGCAAAGCGCAACAACAACGAGAAATGAGGATGTTGAGCACAAGAACAAATGTAAATGATGTTGCTAAGCACAAGAATATGAGCAAAAGTGGTTAAGACGCATATGAACAATGACAATTCCTAAGAACAAGAACAAATGCAAATGAGATTCATAAACACAATATCAAGGGCAAAAGAACTTGTTAAGCACACGAACAACGCAATTTGAGGTTGTTAAGCACACAAACATGGGCAAATGAGGCTCCTAAGTACAAAAACAATTGCAAATTATAAGCACAAGATCAAGGGTAAATTTTGTTGCAAATCGCAAGAACAACCCAAATTGAGGTTGTTAATCACACGAACAAGGGCAAATGAGGTTAATAAGCACAAGAACCAATGCAAATGAGGATCATATGCACAAAATCAAGGGAAAATAATATTACAAAGCGCAAGAACAACGACAAAAGAAGTTGTTAAGCACAAGAACAAGTGTAAATGATGTTGATAAGCACAAGAACAATGGCAAAAGTGGTTAAGAAGCATATGAACAACGATAATTGAGATAGTTAAGCACACAAACAATGGCAAATTAGGTTCCTAAGCATATGAACAAATGCAAATGAGGTTCATAAGCACAATATCACGGGCCAAAAAGGTTGTTAAGCACACGAACAACGACAATTGAGGTTGTTAAGCACAGGAACAAGTGCAAATGAGGTTCCTAAGCACAAGAACAAATGCAAATGAGGTTCATAAGCACAATATCAAGGGCAAATGAGGTTGTTAAGCACACGAACAACGCCAATTTAAGGTTGTTAAGGACACGAACAAGGGTAAATTAGGTTGATAAGCACAAAAACCAATGCAAATGAGGATCATAAGCACAAGATCAAGGGCAAATTATATTGCAAAGCGCAAGAAAAACGACAAATCTGGTTGTTAAGCACAAGAACATGGGCAAAAGTGGTTAAGAAGTAGATGAACAACGACAATTGACGTTGTTATGCACACGAACAAGGGAAAATCATGATCCTAAGCACAAGAACAAATGCAAATGAGGTTCATAAGCACAAGATCAACGGCAAAAGAGGTTGTTAAGCACACGAACAACATTAATTGAGGTTGTCGAGGACACAAACAGGGGAAAATGAGGTTCCTAAGTACAAGAACAAATGCAAATGAAGTTCATAAGCACAAGAACATGGGCAAAAGATGTTAAGAAGCTTATGAATAACGACAATTGAGATAGTTAAGCACATCAACAAGGGCAGATGAGGTTCCTAAACACAAGAACAAGTGCAAATCAGGTTCATAAGCACAATATCAAGGGCAAAAGAGGTTGTTAACCACATGAACAACGCCAATTCAGGTTCTCAAGCACACAAACAAGGGAAAATGAGGTTCCTAAGTATAAGAACAAATGCAAATGAAGTTCATAAGCACAAGATCAAGGACAAATTATGTTGCAACGAGGAAGAACAACGAGAAATTTGGTTGTTAAGCACAAGAACAAGTGTAAATGATGTTGCTAAGAACAAGAACAAGGGCAAAAGTGGTTAAGAAGCATATGAACAACGACAATTGAGGTTGTTAAGCACAGGAACAAATGCAAAAGAGGTTCCTAAGCACAAAAATAATTGCAAATGTGGTTCATAAACACAATATCAAGGACAAAAGATTTTGTTAAGCACATGAACAACGCCAATTAAGGTGGGTAAGCACACCAACAAGGGCAAATGAGGCTCCTCAGCACAAAAACAATTGCAAATTAGGTTCATAAGCACAAGATCAGATGCAAATTTTGTTGCAAATCGCAAGAACAACGCAAATTGAGGTTGTTAAGCACACGAACAAGGGCAAATGAGGTAAATAAGCACATGAACCAATGCAAATGAGTGTCATAAACAAAAAAAATTAAGGGAAAATAATATTGCAAAGAGCAAGAACAACAACAAAAGAGATTGTTAAGCACAAGAACAAGTGTAAATGATATTGATAAGCACAAGAACAAGGGCAAAAGTAGTTATGAAACATATGAACATCGACAATTGAGATAGTTAAGCACTCAAACAAGGGCAAATTAGGTTTCTAAGCATAAGAACAAATGCAAATGAGGTTCATCAGCACAATATCAAGGGCAAAAGTGGATGTTAAGCACACGAACAACGCCATTTGAGGTTGTTAAGCAGACGAACAAGGGAAAATGAGGTTCCTAAGTACAAGAACTAATGCAAATGAGGTTCATAAGCACAAAATCAAGGGCAAATTATGTTGGAAAGCGCAAAAACAACGACAAATGAGGTTGTTAACAAGAACAACTGTAAATGATGTTGTTAAGCACTTGATCAAGGGCAAAAGAGTTTAAGAAGTATATGAACAACGACAATTGAGGTTGTTAATCGCACGAACAAAGGCAAATCAGGTTTATAAGTACAAGAACAATTGCAAATGAGGTTCATGGTGTTGTTCGGCTGGAGAGGATTAAGCCTCCTTAAGGCTTAATCCGCTTCCTTTAGCTTCCTTAGCAACTTAATCCTGCCGAACACCGATTCCATAGCGCGGATTAAGATTACCACCTTACCTCCTTTAGCCTTCTTTTTCCCGGATCTTAATCCTCTGCCCAAACTTTAAGCCATCCCTCCCCCTTCCTTAAGCACTTAATCCTTCACCCACGGATTAAGACAACCGAACCTCGGTTCCTTAGCGCTCCTTAAGCTCTTAATCCTTTGTTGCCGAACGACCCCCATAAGAACAATATCAAGGGCAAAAAAGGTTATTAAGCACACAAACAACATCAATTGAGGTTGTTAAGCACACAGACAACACCAATTGAGGTTGTTAAGCACATAAACAAGGGAAAATGAGGTTCCTAAGTACAAGAACAAATGCAAATGAGGTTTAAAAGAACAAGATCAAGAGCAAATTATGTTGCAAAGCACATGAACAATGACAAATGAGATTGTTAAGCACAAGAACAGGTCTAAATGATGTTGCTAAGCACAAGAACAAGGGCAAAAGTGGTTAAGAAGCATATGAACAACGACAATTGAGGTTGTTAAGCACACGAACAAATGCAAATGAGGTTTCTAAGCACAAGAACAAATGCAAATGAGGTTCATAAGCACAATATCAAGGGCAAAAGACATTGTTAAGTACACGAACAATGCTAATTGAGGTTGTTAAACACACGAACAAGGACAAATGAGGTTCATAAGCACAAGAACAAATGCAAATGAGGCTCATAAACCCTAAACACAAGATCATGGGCAAATTATGTTGCAAAGCGGAAGAACAACGATAATGAGGTGGTTAAGAAGAAGAATATGTGTAAAATGATGTTGCTAAGCACAAGAACAAGGGCAAAAGTGGTTAATTAGAATATGAACAACGACAATTGAGGTTGTTATGCACAGGAACAAGTGCAAATGAGGTTCCTAAGCATAAGAAAAAATGCAAATGAGGTTCATAAGCACAATATCAATGGCAAAAGAGGTTGTTAAGCACACAAACAACGCCAATTGAGGATGTCAAGCACACAAACAGGGGAAAATGAGGTTCCTAAGCACAAGAAGAAATACAAATAAAGTTCATCAGCACAATATCATTGGCAAATTATGTTGCAAAACGCAAGAACAACAAGAACTGTCGTTGTTAAGCACAAGAAAAAGTGTAAAAGATGTTGCTAAGCACAAGAACAAGGACAAAAGTGGTTAGGAAGCATATGAACAATGACAATTGAGGTTGTTAAGCACACGAACAACGCCAATTGAGGTTGTTAAGCACACAAACAAGGGCAAATGAGGCTCCTAAGCACAAAAACAATTGCAAATTAGGTTCATCAGCACAAGATCAAGGGCAAATTTTGTTGCAAATCGCAAGAACAACGCAAATTGAGGTTGTTAAGCATACGAACAAGGACAAATGAGGTTAATAAGTACAGGAACCAATGCAAATGAGGATCATAAGCAAAAAATCAAGGGAAAATAATATTGCAAAGCGCAAGAACAACGACAAAAGAAGTTGTTAAGCACAAGAACAAGTGAATGATATTGATAGCACAAGAACAAGGGCAAAAGTGGTTATGAAGCATATGAACAATGACAATTGAAATAGTTAAGCACACAAACAAGGGCAAATTAGGTTCCTAAGGAGAAGAAGAAATGCAAATGAGGTTCATAAACACAATATCAATGGCAAAAGAGGATGTTAAGCACACGAAGAACGCCATTTGAGGTTGTTAAGCACACGAACAAGGGAAAATGAGGTTCCTAACTACAAGAACTAATGCAAATAAGGTTCATAAGTACAAAATCATGGGCAAATTATGTTGCAAAGCGCAACAACAACGACAAATGAGGTTGTTAAGAACAAGAATAACTGTAAATGATATTGCTAAGCACATGAAAAAGGCCAAAAGAGTTTAAGAACTATACGAACAACGACAATTGAGGCTGTTAAGCACACGAACAAAGGTAAATCAGGTTCATAAGCACAAGAAAAATGCAAATGAGGTTCAGAAGAACAATATCAAGGGCAAAAGAGGTTGTTAAGCACACGAATAAATGCCAATTGAGGTTGTTAAGCACACAAACAAAAAAAAATGGGGTTCCTAAGCACAAGAACAAATGCAAATGAGGTTTAAAAGCACAAGATCAAGAGCAAATTATGTTGCAGAGCACATGAACATTGACAAATGAGATTGTTAAGCACACGGGCAAAAGTTGTTAAGAAGCATATGAACATTGAAAGACGTTGTTAAGTACACGAATAATGCTAATTGAGATTGTTAAACACATGAATAAGGACAAATGAGGTTCATAAGCAGAAAAAAAACCATTGCAAATGAGGATCATAAGCACAAGATCAACGGCAAATTATACTGCAAAGCGCAAGAGCAACGACAAATGCGGTTGTTAAGCACAAGAAGAAGTGTAAATGTTGTTGATAAGCACAAGAACAAGGGCAAAAGTGGTTAGGAAGCATATGAACAATGACAATTGAGGTTGTTAAGCACACGAACAGGAGCAAATCTGGATCCTAAGCACAAGAACAAATGCAAATGAGGTTCATAAGCACAAGAACAATGACAAAAGAGGTCGTTATGCACACGAACAACGCCAATTGAGATTGTCAAGCACACAAACAGGGGAAAATGAGGTTCCTAAGCACAAGAACAAATGCAAATGAGGTTCAGAAGCACAATATCAAGGACAAAAGACATTGTTAAGCACACGAACAATGCGAATTGAGGTTGTTAAGCACACAAACAAGGGAAAATGAGGTTCCTAAGCACAAGAACAAATACAAATGAGGTTCATAAGCACAAGATCTTGGGCAAATTATGTTACAAAGCGCAAGAACAACGAAAAATGAGGTTGTTAAGCAAAAGAACAAGTGTAAATAATGTTGATAAGCACACGAACAAGAGAAAATGAGGTTCCTAAGCAGAAGAACAAATGCAAATGAGGTTAATAAGCATAATATCAGGTGCAAAAGAGGTTGTTAAGCACACGAACCACGCTAATTGAGGTTGTTAAGCATACAAATAAGGGAAAATGAGGTTCTTAGGCACAAGAACAATTGCAAATGACGTTCATAAACACAAGATCAAGGGCAAATTTTGTTGCAATGCGCAAGAACAACGACAATGAGGTTGTTAAGTAGAAGAACAAGTGTAAATAATTTTGCTAAGCACAAGAACAAGGGAAAAAGTGGTTAAGAAGCAGATGAACAATGACAATTGAGGTTGTTAAGCACACGAACAAGTGCAAAGGTGGTTCCTAAGCACAAGAACTAATGCAAATGAGGTTCATAAGCACAATATCATGGGCAAAAGAGGTTGTTAAGCACACAAACAACGCCAATTGAGGTTGTCAAGCACACAAACAGGGGAAAATGAGGTTCCTAAGCACAAAACAAATGGAAATGAAGTTCATCAGCACATGATCAACGGCAAATTATGTTGCAAAGCGCAAGAACAACAAGAAATGTCGTTGTGAAGCACAAGAGCAAGTGTAAATAATGTTGCTAATCACAAGAACAAGGGCAAAACTGGTTATGAAACATATGAACAACTACAATTGAGGTTGTTAAGCACACGAAGAAGTGCAAATGAGGTTCCTAAGCACAAGAACAAAGGCAAATGAGGTTCATAAATACAATATCAAGGGCAAAAGAGTTTGTTAAGCACATGGACAATGCCAATTGAGGTTGTTAAGCACACAAACAAGGGCAAATGAGGCTCCTAAGCACAAAAACAATCGCAAATTAGGTTCATAAGCACCAGATCAAGGGCAGATTTTGTTACAAATCGCAAGGACAACGCAAATTGAGATTGTTAAGCACACGAACAAGGGCAAATGATGTTAATAAGTACACGAACCAATGCACACTATTAAGGGAAAATAATATTGCCAAGCGTAAGAACAACGACAAAAAAGGTTGTTAAGCAAAAGAAATAGTGTAAATGATATTGATAAGCACAAGAACAAGGGCAAAAGTGGTTATGAAGCATATAAACAACGACAATTGAGATAGTTAAGCACACAAACAAGGGTAAATTAGGTTCATAAGCATAAGAACAAATGCAAATAAGGTTCATAAGCACAATATCTAGGGCAAAAGAGGATGCTAGCACACGAACAACGCCATTTGAGGTTGTTAAGCACACGAACAAAGGAAAATGAGGTTCCTAAGCACAAGAACAAATGCAAATGAGGTTCATAAGCACAATATCAATGGCAAAAGAGGTTGTTAAGCACACAAACAACGCCAATTGAGGTTGTCAAGCACACAAACAGAGGAAAATGAGTTTCCTAAGCATAAGAGCAAATGCAAATGAGGTTCAAAAGCACAAGATCAAGGGAAATTATTTTGCAAAGCGCAAGAACAACGATAAATGCGGTTGTTAAGCACAAGAACATGTGTAAATGATTTTGCTAAGCACAAGAACAAGGACAAAAGAGGTTAAGAAGCATATGAACAACGACAATTGATGTTGTTAAGCACACGAACAAGTGCAAAAGAGGTTCCTAAGCTCAAGAACAAGTGCAAATGTGGTTCATAAGCACAATATCAAGGGCAAAAGACGTTGTTAAGCACACGAACAATGCAAATTGAGGTTGTTAAGCACACAAACAAGGGAAAATGAGGTTCCTAAGCACAAGAACAAATGCAAATGAGGTTCATAAGCACAAGATCACGGGCAAATTATGTTGCAAAGCGCAAGAACAACGACAAATGAGAATGCTAAGCAAAAAAACAAGTGTAAATGATGTTGATAAGCACAAGAACAAGGGCCAAAGAGGTTAAAAAACATTTGAACAATAACAATTGAGGTTAAGCACATGGACAAGAGCAAATGAGATTCCTAAGCACAAGAACAAATGCAAATGAGGTTAATAAGCACAATATCAAGGGCAAAAGAAGTTTTTAAGCACACGAACCACGCCAATTGAGGTTGTTAAGCACATAAATAAGGGAAAATGATGTTCTTAAGCACAAGAACAATTGCAAATGAGGTTCATAAACACAAGATCAAGGGCAAATTATGTTGCAAAGCGGAAGAACAATGACAATGAGGTTGTTAAGTAGAAGAATAAGTGTAAATGATATTGCTAAGCACAAGAACAATGACAAAAGTGGTTAGGAAGCATATGAACAACGACAATTGAGGTTGTTAAGCACAGGAACAAGTGCAAATGAGGTTCCTAAGTACAAGAACAAATGCAAATGAGGTTCATAAGCACAATATCAATGGCAAAAGAGGTTGTTAAGCACACAAACAACGCCAATTGAGGTTGTCAAGCATACAAACAAGTGTAAATTATTTTGGAAAGCGCAAGAACAATGACAAATGAGGTTGTTAAGCACAAGAATAAGTGTAAATGATGTTGATAAGCACAAAAACAAGGGCAAAAGAGGTTAAGAAACATATGAACAATGACAATTGAGGTTGTTAAGCACACGAACAAGGGCAAATGAGGTTCCTATGCACAAGAACAAATGCAAATGAGGTTTTCAAGCACAATATCAAGGGCAAAAGATGTTGTTAAGCACACAAATAACGACAATTGAGGTTGTTATGCATATAAATATGGGAAAATGAGGTTCCTAAGCACAAGAACAAATGCGAGTGAGGTTCATAACACAAGATCAAGGGCAAATTTTGTTGCAAAGTGCAAGAACAACGACAATGAGGTTGTTAAGCACAAGAACGAAATGATATTGATAAGCACAAGAACAACGGCAAAAAAGGTTAAGAAGCATATGAACAACGACAATTGAGATTGTTAAGCACACGAATAAGGGTATATGAGATTCCTAAGCATAAGAACAAATACAAATGAGGTTCATAAGCATAATATCAAGGGAAAAATTGGTTGTTAAGCACACGAACAACGCCAATTGAGGTTGTTAAGCACACTACCAAGGAAAAATGAGATTTCTAAGCGCAAGAACAAATCCAAATGAGGTTCATAAGCACAAGATCAAGGGCAAATTATGTTGCAAAGCGCAAGAACAATGACAAATTAGGTTGTTAAGCACAAGAACAGGTGTAAATGATGTTGCTAAGCTCAAGAACAAGGGCAAAGGTGGTTAAGAAGCATATCAACAACGACAATTGAGGTTGTTAAGCACATGAACAAGGGCAAATTAGGTTTCTAAGCACAAGAACAAATTTAAATGAGGTTCATAAGCACAATATCAAGGGTAAAAGAGGTTGTTAAGCACACAAACAACGCTAATTAAGGTTTTTAAGCAGACAAACAAGGGAAAATGAGGTTCCTAAGCATAAGAACAAATGCAAATGAGGTTCATAAGTGTTATATTTTGAAATTTTAATTTAGTTAAATAGGTAATAAATTTAAAAAAAAATGATAATTTACAAGTAAATAAACATGCAGTTAATTAAACAAATGAATTAAAATTTATATAACTTATTATATGAAACAACACAAGGTCCTATTTATTAAATAAGGAAATTTGCAAATAAGAATTTCATAAATTGAAACTCAAAATTTGTAACATTTTAAAATTTGGTAAATCATATTAAAATTTGTAAAAAGTCGATCTTGAACAGTTAGATGTGTTCTCTATATTAAAATGTGCTTTGAGACCAAATTTTATATTTTTTTGAATTTTTTTACTATTTATTATGCCACTTTGAAAATTGCTGATTCAACGGTGGCTTAACCCAACAGTGAAACCGTTGGATCAGCGATTTTCAAAGTGGTTTAATAAATAGTAAAAATTCCAAAAAAAATGTAAAATTTGGTCTCCAAGCACATTTTAATATAGAGAACACATCTAACGGTTCAGATTGAATTTTTGGATTTTGAAATTTTAAATTTGGACCGTAAGTACTTCGGCTCATATGCTAATGGGTCCGTACTATGCATAGCAATTTTGACGGCTCACTCTAAATTGTTCATCATTATGGTGTTTGACACATTAGCCATATTCATGAAATTGGTGCTGAGAAACTAACATTTTAAAATTGATGTTTTTCTTCTAAAATGGGCAGATATTTAGAAGCCCCAAACCTCTCAGTTGAATAATACAAAGGGTATAATTAAAATTGCTGATATATAGGACTTGGTTGTGCTTTTACGAGGTAATCAATCAAATTTCTTTATAGCCTTATTCTAATTTGGATCACAAAATTATCTTTTCGAATTCGCAATTGTAGATTGTTACATGCATGGTACAACACATTATTTCACTTGTGTTGATATGTGGCATGTTAGATGAATATTTGGAGAAACTCTCTAGGAACTCATTTTTGTACTTGCGGGGCCAATAAAACTGACCCAACTAGTTTGTTTTCTTTAGCCAATGCACAAGTACCTAATTTTAGTCCATTTTGCTTACTCATGTGCTAATTTTGCCCAATACTTTTTAGCAAGTGCTAATTAGGCCAGGTGCTAGTCCATCGAACACACTTGACATGAGTGATCCACCTTATATTATTATAGCAGTGATTGAATATTTCTCCAAAAATAACTTTGAATCTTTTACAGTATGGAGAAATAGACAATGTGTCAAAAAAATTCTCTGATTGTATGACTTCTATTCTGGAGAATCTAAAGAGGTAGGTTAGGTACTTAAGGTCTAGATGTTGGTTCTCAAGATAACCGGTTGGGTTAGGTGCTCAAGAAGAAGGTTCAACACCTGTAGTATACCTAGTGAATGAGACAGTTGTTGTGTTTATTGATTATTGTATGTTTACAATTTAAGTACATTCGTGGTGTATATTTATGTAATAGTGCAGTTTATATTATGAGATGTTAATACTAATTTATGTTATGTGTTGTTTTTATAATTTTTGTGTGAATGAATGAATTATATTTGTGGCTCGCAAATATAGAGGCTAGCTCCAATATTAACAGAAACTACTCACCAGTCAAGAACGTGTTAAATAATGTCAACAACAGTGGTTCAAAGGTATGAACCGCTGCTAAATTATGTCAACAACGCCATCAATGCCGATTCAAAAACCGCTGCTAATGAGTATTTTTGTAGTACTGATTTTTGTTGGGTCCTCTAAAATGTTGATTATTAACCTTTTTATATTATTTAATACAGGAGTACTACACGAATACACTCTCTCTCATTCCTTACACTTCTTAATTACACGCAACCTCCTCCTATCTATTTATACAACTTATTATGTCGGTTATAAGAAGTTTTTAAAGTATTCCTATTATTTCTATTGTTACCGACTTTGTATGTCGATTTGGACTAATCTAGGAATCCAGATCCAGTAATGTAACTCAATTTTTGGGTTTTAAATCGGGACCGTCCGATTCGAGATGAGCGCGCGAGATGGAGCGCTGGATTCGAGATGGAGCACACATTCCGAGACGAATTGTGCGAGATGGAACGTCGGATTCTAATCAGACGATCTCGATCCAAAACCTAAAAATTGGGTTACATTAGGGGATCCGGATCCAGAAAATACATGATATACAAATCTACAAATTTCTAAGGCTCCTGTAGTGCCGAATTTGATTTATAGATTTCTTGAATAATCTAGAAGTAGTATTTGGGCCTTGGGCCTTATCGGTGTTGTGCAATTCAACAGAGAGCATTTTTGGAATGTTGAAAAAGGTCTAAAATAATACATTAGGGATATACATCACAGTACTTCTTGTAGACTGTCATCATAGAAATCAACTTATGGTGATCAAACAAACTAAACATCTAATATTAGCAAAATTTGGGTTAAAATGGCAAAATTATTTGAAAGGTGAAAGCGTGGATAGTTATTTTGTAACGCAAACTTTGAATCCCATTTGTCACTACTCCTAATTGCATGATTAATTAAGTCTAAAATTTTGCTAAGTAATAATAGCTCTAATTTTAGTTAATTTTTACCTTCATTCATCTGTCCAAGAGCCAGACATCACAAACTATCTCAAACAATATTTTTCCAGGTCAATTTTAAAATAGAGTAACAACTAAGCTGTTGTCAACCAGTTGTTGACTAAATTTTCTATTTTTAATCTAAAGTATGTAGTCCAGGGACATGATTTCTGTAACAAGATATAAAGGGTGGAGAGGTTAGAGGCAAACAGGACTGTCTCATTTAGTGTGGGGAGTTCTCTTTTCTTCTCAACAAATCCTCTAAAGGAGGTAGGAGGAGAAGAGAGCGGCCTCTAAGTACAACACGACAGCAGGCGCAATGGCCACCATCTCCTTGGATGATATAAAAAATGAGACTGTTGATCTCGTAAGAACTCAATCTACTGATCCTTTTTATTTTTGCATTTTTTTTCTTCAAATGCAGTGTTAACCACTTAATCTCCATTACAAGAAACACCCGTTACAATCACAGATGACAACATACATTCCTTGAATGCAAATCAAACATGTGAAAACACTATTTTTTCTATACCCATAAATAAGCCCCCCATGAGTTTGAATGGTCTCAGGTTTCATTAATTCTCTTACTTTGGTAACTGATATTGCTCCGCTAGTGGTACCAACACAAAGTGTGACTAAACTAAGGGGATATCTGCATTGTGTGATCTGATGCAATCAAGCATGACAGATTGTAAATCCTAGCAGAAAAGATATATTGAACCTTTTCTTTCTTACTTTTTATGATATCAGGAGACAATTCCGGTGCATGAAGTGTTCATCCAGCTAAAATGCTCCAAGGAAGGACTTTCTGTGGAGGAGGCCGAAAGTCGGCTCCAAATTTTTGGACCCAACAAGCTTGAGGAAAAGACGGTATAGCTTTTCAAATGACAACAAAATTAGACATAGAAATAATAATGCAACAAATTATACACCCTATAACTAAATAAAAGTTATAAAAGGAAACACACAACAACCGGACGAGATAATATGACAAATCACACTATGTTCCTTTGTTGATATTATAGGAGAGCAAATTCCTCAAGTTTTTGGGGTTTATGTGGAACCCTCTTTCATGGGTAATGGAGTTGGCCGCTATCATGGCTATTGTTTTGGCTAATGGAGGGGTATGTAATCTAAAATTTACAAAGAAAAAATATATTTTTTATTTTTGTATAAATGACGCTTATTAATCCTTCTTACAATCCATCCACAACAACAGGGGAAGCCTCCGGATTGGCAAGACTTCACTGGTGTCGTTGTTCTCCTCATTATCAATTCAACCATTAGTTTCATTGAGGAGAACAATGCCGGCAATGCCGCAGCGGCTCTCATGGCTGGTCTTGCCCCCAAGACAAAAGTAATACAACTACACATTAAAAAGCTCATGTGGTTTCCTCATTTAAAAACTCAATTTGCTTATTCAAAAGCTCTTTAAATATCTAGGTGCTTCGTGGTGGGAAGTGGTTGGAGCAGGATGCCGCCATTTTGGTACCAGGTGACATTATTAGTGTCAAGTTGGGTGACATCATACCAGCGGATGCACGTCTTCTAGAAGGTGATCCTTTAAAAATCGACCAATCTGCCTTGACTGGTGAGTCTCTCCCAGTGACCAAGGCACCAGGTGACGAGGTATTCTCGGGTTCCACTTGCAAGCAAGGTGAGATCGAGGCGGTCGTTATAGCCACCGGGGTCCACACTTTCTTTGGCAAGGCTGCTCACTTGGTTGACTCTACCAACAATGTTGGTCACTTTCAAAAGGTTTTGACATCTATCGGAAACTTTTGTATTTGCACCATCGGTATTGGTATTGCCATTGAGATTATCGTGATGTTCGCCATTCAAGCACGTGAATACCGAAGCGGAATTGACAACATCTTGGTGTTGCTCATTGGTGGTATCCCGATTGCCATGCCAACTGTGCTATCCGTGACCATGGCAATTGGGTCCCATCGTCTGTCACAACAAGGCGCTATTACCAAGAGGATGACTGCCATTGAGGAAATGGCCGGTATGGATGTTCTTTGCAGTGATAAAACCGGTACTCTTACCCTTAATAAGCTCACAGTTGACAAGAACCTTATCGAGGTTTGTTGATAAGCTCTCACTTCTTGCGTCTCTTTTTCGAGATGTCCCTCTCTCTATCTCATTTAATTTTTGCCTTTGGTAGATATTCGAGAAAGGTGTAGAAAAGGATGCTGTGGTGCTTTATGCTGCAAGAGCCTCAAGGGTCGAAAATCAAGATGCTATTGATGCATCAATTGTTAACATGTTGGCTGATCCCAAAGAGGTAACATAAGTTTGGAATTTATATCATTAATTATGTATATGTATATGTAAGTTGATTTTGTTTAACTATTGTTTAACCATATGTACTACAGGCACGTGCCAGAATCAAGGAGGTTCACTTCCTTCCATTCAATCCAGTCGAGAAGCGCACTGCCATAACCTACATCGACTCGGATGGAAAATGGCATAGATCTAGCAAGGGTGCTCCTGAACAGGTATACAATTATAATATATACCATATCCATCTATGAACTGATTATCACTTACCTCAATAGATTAGTTCCAAATAAAAAACTCTTAACACAAAATTATTTCCCCACTGTAGATCATCGATCTGTGCAACCTAAAAGAAGAAGACAGGAATCGTGTTCATGGAATGATCGACAAGTTTGCCGACCGTGGGCTTCGTTCTTTGGGAGTTGCCAGGCAAGAGGTGCCAGAGGCCAACAAGGAAAGCGCCGGTTCCCCATGGGTTTTCATAGGCCTATTGCCTCTCTTCGACCCACCAAGGCACGACAGCGCTGAGACCATTACTCGTGCTCTCAACCTAGGTGTAAATGTCAAGATGATCACTGGAGATCAACTTGCCATTGCCAAGGAAACTGGCCGTCGGCTTGGTATGGGCACCAACATGTACCCATCATCCACACTTTTGGGAGATAATACAAGTGAGGTCGCCGGGTTACCCATTGAGGAGCTCATTGAGAAGGCTGATGGATTTGCCGGGGTGTTCCCAGGTAAAATAAATAAACCCATTTAATAGCAATTATGCATTGATTCTATCAAGCTAAATAAATATAACTAATGCATGTAGAACACAAGTATGAAATTGTAAAGAAGCTCCAAGAGAGAAAGCACATCTGTGGCATGACCGGTGATGGTGTGAATGATGCCCCGGCTCTAAAAAAGGCTGATATCGGTATCGCTGTGGCTGATGCCACTGACGCTGCCAGGTCAGCATCCGACATTGTTCTCACTGAGCCTGGTCTCAGTGTCATCATCAGTGCAGTCTTGACAAGCCGTGCTATCTTCCAGCGCATGAAGAATTACACTATCTATGCTGTCTCTATCACTATCCGTATCGTGCTTGGATTTCTTTTGCTTGCTCTTATTTGGAAGTTTGACTTCTCACCATTCATGGTTCTAATCATTGCCGTCTTGAATGACGGTACCATCATGACCATTTCCAAGGATCGTGTCAAGCCGTCACCTCTGCCTGATTCCTGGAAGCTCAGAGAGATCTTTGCTACTGGTGTCGTGCTCGGGACTTACATGGCAATTATGACCGTGGTTTTCTTCTGGTCTGCACATGAAACAGATTTTTTCCCTGTGAGTATCATTTGAAGCTACTCAATTGTTGCCTTATTTTTCAGGGATGTCAAGTAAAGTTCTAATTAATGCTTAAATTAATTTCAGAAAAACTTTGGTGTGAGACCAATCAACAACAACACTGATGAACTCATGTCAGCTGTATACCTCCAAGTGAGCATCATCAGTCAGGCACTCATTTTTGTCACCCGGTCCAGGAGCTTCTCTTACTTCGAACGCCCTGGTTTCTTCCTCGTCTTTGCATTTTTAGTCGCTCAGTTGGTGATTTTCTTAACCGTGTTCATCATATCAATAAGAAGATATTTTCATTTGTATAATACATTTGCCTGGCGACTTGTAGTGATTTATAAATTGCATTTCCTTTCAGATTGCCACTGTACTTGCTGTCTACGCAAACTGGGGCTTTGCAAGGATCAGTGGAATCGGATGGGGATGGGCCGGTGTGATCTGGATATACAGCATTGTAACCTACATCCCTCTTGACTTCCTCAAGTTCATCATCCGCTACCTCCTCAGTGGCAAGGCTTGGAACAACGTCTTCATTTCTCATGTAACTAATAACTACAGCCCACCATCTCACAACCTTCCAATCATCTTTTGAAGAATATTTCATGCATGACTAAACATTTGATGAATGCAGGTTGGACTCACAAACAAGAGGGATTATGGAAAGGGTGAGCGCCAAGCGCAGTGGGCTGTCGACCAGCGCACACTACACGGACTCCAGACTAATGGTGGTGTTGCTCACTACAATGAAGCCAGCTATGCTGAGCTCTCTGAGATTGCAGAGCAAGCTAAGAGGCGTGCTGAAGTTGCTAGGTAACTATCAGTAAGGCACCCGAGGATGGGGATGTTCATTAGGTCTGGTTTATTTGGTTTTCAACCAAACTGAAAAAGTTTGAATTAAATGGCTCCATTTTTCGGTGTAAATGGATCGGTTAGGTTGAATTTATTAATTACTTCGGTTTTTTATATTTGGTGAATTTGGTTTAGATATATATCTTTGTCATTCAGTTGGATTGGTTATATTTTTTAAAACAAATGAAATTTTGGTTTGATTATTTTAATTCAGTTATAACCAAACCAATCCAATGAACACCCTTACCAGAGGAATTAGAACTATTACATAAGGTAACTATCTGTTATCACAGTTACTCATACTTCACCTGTTCATGCATATACATTTAGCATGTCTCAAATTCTTGCAGAAAACATATATTTTTTGTCAGTTTACAATGTCAACTAGTCTAAACAGTGGTGCCATATTTTATATTTTGGAGTGCTCTATGAAATTTATATCGATCAGTGATAAATCTTTTTCATATTTGTATAATTAAAGGCTGAGGGAGCTTCACACAGTGAAGGGACATGTCGAGTCGATGGTTAAGCTCAAGGGTCTCGACATCGACACAATAAACAAGAACTATACCCTGTGATTGAACACAGGGTGCCAATGGTATGCATGGGACAAAGAGAGACGGTTTTTTCGATCTCTCGTCTTATTAATTAAATTGTAATAGAATGCTATTTAGAAGAGACCAATTATGAGGAAGAATGAGATATTTTAATTGGGATTCAGATCTGTTTCTACTTTCTTACATCCCCTTTTTTGTATTAACTATTGATGTGTTTGGTTTTGATCTAGTATTATATCTGGTTAATTAATAAAATTGTTTAAATTCTCAATCATCTTTTGTTCTAACACCTCAAATATAAATTACTTGATACACAAAAATTCAAGATCGCCTTTAACTACTTGTCAGCAAGCAACCAAATAATACATTGCAAAATGAGCCCAAGTGAACCGAGGTGATCATTGGGTCCTTAAAACCAAATTAAAATAGTCAAATCAAAACTTCAATCGTTTAAAAAAATTAACCGAATTAACGTTGTCGACCGATTAAAAACCAATGCAAAATAACTAAAGTAAATTTTAGTTGGTTTGGTTGTTGATCCCAAATAAGAGAGATAATTTTAAAAGATCAAAATTACGATTCCGGGTAACTAAATCGTTTTCAAATTTTAAAAGTAAAAAAAATCAATCCAACCCATTAAATGTGATATCTATATTAAAATGTGCTTGGAAACCAAATTTTATATATATATTTTTTTTACTATTTATTAATCCACTTTGAAAATTGCTGTTCCAATGGTGGCATTTGGTTTTACTATTTGGTTAAGCAACTGTTGGATTAGTAATTTTCAAAGTGACTTAATAAATAGTAAAAAAATTTAATAAATGTAAAATTTGGTCTCCAAACACATTTTAATATAGAGATCACATCTAACTGTTTTGATTGATTTTTTTTACTTTGAAAATTAGAAAACGACTTGGTTGCACGGGACCTCAGGAACAATCAATTTGATATTAGCCAACCTATTTAAATATATCAATTGTTTGACATTACACACATTATTCAATTACATATAAAATACGTAGATTCTAAAATATCCAAATCAAAATTTAAACTATTGATCACACTAAAGCGTGGATTTAAATCATATAGAGTTCGGCCATTTCGGTTTTTTTTTTTCCAATTTTGAAAATTTTAAACCGAACAAAATATAAAAAACCAAAGTAATTCATGAAAATGATATTCTGAACTCAGGCCCATGCACCAGCATTAATCCGGAATTTTTAATAATCGAAATTAAATAAAAAAATATCAAAAAAGATGATAGATTTTAGTTTATTTCGAAAAATAAATAAATCGGAATAAATTATTCCGTCCCCACAGACGATAAATTATCACGTCTCTGTTAATGATATACCATTAACTAATCAAAACGAATTAAGAAGAAAACTATATATATCAAGGACGTGGAGGATTGTCCCGTCCTTGACCAAAAACTAACCCAAAAGAAAACAGATCAACAGAAAGCCCAAAACTTCTATACTAAATATCGATTACTCGATTCCTTGACCAAATATCAATTATCACGTGTCATACTAAAAAACAGATGCTTGACCAGATTGTCACGTGTCATACTAAATCAACTTTCTTGATTTCAGGAATCGATATTTTAACGCGAAGTAAAAAACAAAATTTTTTTTGGTCACGGACGGGGCAATCCTCAACGTCCCAGCTGATATATTTTTGTCCTGATTCGTTTGATTTAGTTAATAGTAACTTTGGAGGGATTATGACTAATAGGGACGTGATAATTTACTCCGTCCGTAGAAACGGGATAATTTATTCCGGTCTACTTATTTTTCGAAATAAACTGAAATCTATCCCTTTTTCGATATTTTTTTTTATTTAATTTCGATTATTAAAAATTCCGGCAGCATTAATTCATACTTATAACACTCAATTATCGGACACAACTTATATTGAGCCGATGTGTCCTATGGTACAATAGAGGGAGGCATAGTGCATAGCGCTGATTCATCCATACTATAGATTAATATTTTCGTTTTCAAAATCTAAAAAGTCAATTTGAACCACTCAACATGATCTTCATATAAAAATGTATTTGTAAATTGAATTTTACATTTTTTTTTTTATTATTTGTTTTAGATAGGTAAGACATTACTTAATCTAAAAATTCTAGACCATTAAAATTAGTGATTTTCCACTTGTCTAAAAGAAAGAGTAAAAAAATCTAAAAAATCAGTAATATTAATCCATTGTAAATACGATTACGTGTTATGCATAATACTATAGTCTCACTTAAGATAATAAAGCACCTCACTCAAGGAATTTGAAATGAGAAGACAACAAGAAAACTTACATAATATTATGGTCGGGACCCACAACTTCACATCTTTTCTTGTTTCATAGTATATTTAATTTTCTTTCTCGTCTTCTTTCTTGTTTTGTTAATTAAATTGTAGACAGTTAATCCAATGTTTTTAGTATATTTAATTTTCTTTCTGTATTTTCATTTGTTATATTACAAATTGAAAGGGAAATTATTTCTATTGGGTAAAATCATTCAAGGTTAAATTATAGCTACATTTGAGTGCCTTCTTCTCCTTTTATTTATATTTTTTACTTTCTACTGTGCCAGAAAGCCCAACTCAATTTCTTTCTTATTTACTAATCAATGCCTAAGAACTATAGTTAAATCAATTTTCATATTTATAATTTTCGAACTACTTTTATATATGTACTTAGGACCAAGGCCCTCTGATAAGGGAATATTATAAACTCATAGTAAATTATCAAATTAAACCTTTCACATTATATATATTAATTTTACAATCAAATAAGCACATGGATTTTTAAATCACTAGATCCATAACTAGCGTATGTTAGTACCGATAGGTACCAATTAATATTCATATTTCACCAATCACTCTCAAACAATCACTCGCAAACTATATGTCAACTCATAAATAATCTCAAATAACAAAAAATATAATTACATTTAATACAAAAATTGAATTAGATAAATTAAACTAACAATAACACGGTGATTGCATTTAAGAGAAAATGATTAAGTTAATAATACTAAATGTAGTAATTAGATATTTGATTTCTCCAATAACTTAGTATTAAAAGTTTCAAAATCTACTAAACTGAATTTTTATTTTTTTTATTTTTTATTTTTTTGTTATTTAAAATCTTCCTTTTAATTTAATTTTTTTATTTTTTATTTTTTTGTTATTTAAAATCTTCCTTTTTATTTAACAAGTGAAACTCTTAATTAGGACTAAAAAGTTAGGAGTAGAGTTGTGCTTTTAAAATAACATGAAAAAAAAACTGTGATGCAAAAATATTAATAGTTACGCATTTGACATATATCATTAGAAATGCATGACAAATAAACAAATGGTTGTGTACTCACACTTTATTAATTATATGGGGTCCAATATTGATGAGTTGTACTAGAAAAGTTAATCAATTTTCTATGCAACAACTTTTTTAAGTATTAATTCAATTAATGACATTATGAAATTATTCAATAGGCATGTTTTTCATACACATAAATTTTGACTTAATTTTCCCATGTCTTTTCTTTTTATGCCTTTTCTTTCTCTTTATAATTTTCTCTTTGAATTCTTAGTGATCACAACATCAATTTGGGCCGGGCCTTGTTTTTGGAAAATTAATTATTGTGCATGGGCCTAAGTTGAGAATATCATTTTCATGATTAGCCGTGGGCATGACCTAAGATAATAACATTATCCATAAAGATTAGAATAGAAATGAGAGTTAATTTGAATCCAGATCCATGCCATATAATTTGAGCATGTTGATGCCGCTTGTTAATAAAATGGAATGCCTAATATGGTAACAGATTTAGTAAGGATGATAATCAAACATATGTAGAGCACATAATACTAGAAACCATATCTATGTTCACATTGCGTTGAAAGAAGTCTGATATAAATTCAAATTAAATAGAGATTTTTTTATAAACCATAAATAGAAAAATCAAATTTAGGGTTCCAGTATGAGTTCTTTGATATTTATAAAAACCATAAAGAACAAGTTGCCAACTCGTTCTTGATTTTTTTTTTCCAATTTTAACCAGGGAAAACAGGTTTTTTAGCCTGGAACGAGCTGCCAATTCGTTATCTAATAAAATATTAATTTTTTTCAGTTTTTTTTTGTTTTTTTTAGGGTTTTCTTATAAAATAAATTAGATATTTTGTTTGATTTTGTATATTAACAATAAGATTAATGGAACGATTTGAAGAGATTTTTTTTTGTGTATTTTGACTATTTTATCATTTTATCAAATCAATGGATTGATTTTCTATATAAAAAAATTCAATAAATATATAAAAATCAATGGATTGCTTTTCAAATGTATGTATCATTTTTCTAAAATTTACTTTTTTATATTTTAAAAAACAAAAGAATTTAATCATTTAATTGTTATTTTTACTAAAAACTCATTTTAATTTAAAAAATACTTATATTTTTGTAAAAAAATAAAATAAGTGTTTTATTTATGAAAAAAATATGTTAGTATTCTAATTGGTCGATTTTTTAGAATAATGATACATTGGTCTACTATATGGAGGATTTAGAAGTTTTTGTAACTATAATTTTTGAAAAAAAAAATTAAAATGAAGTCGATTTTTATCATAAGAGCCGTTAGATTATGGAAAATATGTTCATTAATCATTCAGAGGCATTATTTCCTAGAAAAAAAATTATCCAGAGACACAAATTTTAGTCTTGTTATTGTATTTCACTTTTACATTTTCTTCTAATTTTCTTCACGGAAATATTTATTGATTTTTTTTATATAGAAAACAAATCTATTGAGTTGACAAAATGATAAAATAGTCAAAATCCACAAAAAACAATCTCTTCAAATTGTTCCATTAATCTTATTGTTAATATTCAAAATCAAACAAAATATCTAATTTATTTTATAAGCAAATCCTAAAAAAAATAAAAAATAAAATTAATATTTTATTAGAGGACGAATTGGCAGCTCGTTCCGGGCTAAAAAAAACATTTTTCCCGATTAAAATTGGAAACAAATCAAGAACGAGTTGGCAACTCGTTCTGTGGGAAATTTTTTTTTTCAGAACGAGTTGCCAACTCGTTCTTTATGGTTTTTATTAATATCAAAGCACTCATACTATAACCCTAAATTTGATTTTTTTTTATTTATGATTTATGAAAAAAAATCTCAATTAAATAGATATAAAATAAACTCAATATTCAGATATGGAGTTGGAATATGTCATAGAATAAAATTTTAATATGAGAAATGATTATAATTATTTTTAAACTACAAGCATGTTTTATAATATATAAATCATACTAAAGGAGCCATTTTCTACCATACTATACTAACCAAAATTTTCTATGAAATGCTTTCTGATATCAAATTAAGGAGCATTATCCAATTTTATCGCATAGCAACAACATCATCAATAATATTATTGTCGAGTTTGAGTGGATCTATTTTAATAGTAATTGAAAATACCCAAAATTTTGAGCAACAATGTATGATATTATCTAATTTTGAGTAGAACCAAAGGTTACAAAAATGTTAATTTATTAGTTAATTTTAATACATTTATCCTTTTGTTGTTTTTTACAGTTTGAATTTATCTTAAATTAATTCAAAATTTTATAAATTTGACATATAAGAACAATCCTCATGACCGATTTTAACAATTTGAATTTGTCTTCATGAAGTTAGTCCGATAAATTTTAGAGTTAAACTTATCAGAAGTCCTAATCAACTTAAAAATATACCGGTCATGTATTTTTAATATAATATATACCAATGTATTTGATAACTGGAATATATATATTGATATATAACAATGTATTTGATAAAGTCAGCGATTCAAACTGATGTCATACTTCTTTTAATCAGTTGTTGGTTTTGCTACTTTATTTTCTCTATTCTCACAGTCACAGCTTTAGATTTTGCTTTATAGGGATTGGTGGAATCTCTTTTTTCTTTCATTCATCCAAAAGCAGAAAGAATTTTCATCATTTCTGCCAAGAAAAACTGACCTTGGTCAGAGACGACAAAGCATGTGCCTCAAAAAGGAATATTTGCAATCTCATCTTAATCTCATTTTCTATTCACTTCTCATCCAGCAAGAAAAAAGAATTCGTTTTCTAAACGGATCTTTTATGTGTTTATATATGTGAGCATTGGTGATATGATTTTGACAATATTATATGTTAATTAAAAGAAACCATGCATGTAATTTAATTAATTCTACAAGTTTTGGTAATAATAAATTGCATATTAGTCATAACACTAAGTCACTAACTTCATACTATCTTAACAATTATTTGGCAACTATGTACCAATGAGATATTAATTACACATGTATGTGTATATAAATGAATGCAACAAAAGATCTCAAATTAGGGAAAAAAAGGATTAATTCTTTATACCAAGTCAACATCACAGAATCATATGGTCTTCTCCTCCTTTGCATGCTCATTCCCACATAACAACCCCACAATTTCTCTCTCCTAGTTTTTAGCACCTTTCAGGGAAACAAGTGTAGATTGTAGGGCCATCATGACTTCAAAATCAAGTCTTTCTTTCCCTATAGGCTATAAATGGAGTTTTTTTTATAAACCATAAATAAAAATTATAATTTTACGAAAACAATATGATTGCTCAAAGATTTTGAAAAATCATAAAAACCGAGAGTAAAACTCGGTCTCTCTTTCCCAGACTGAAAATAAAATTCAGTCTCGACTCAAATTTTCATTTTTTTTCCTTAGCGGTCACAGCAAATCTATCGGTCTCCCAGGACCGAAAATAAAACTCAGTCTCTCCAGGACCGAGAGTAAAACTCGGTCCCCCAGGGACCGAAAATTTTACTCGGTCTCCCCAGGAGAATAATGATTCATGCCAAGTTAAATGGAACGGTCCGGATCTAGCCTATTCAGATGGCGTAGGGGGGGCAGTATTATTTTTGTTTTGAGATTCATGCCAAGTTAAATGGAATGGTCCGGATCCACTAATTCCAAAAGATTCCATAATGGAACTGAATTTTGAATTCAGTTTGGAAATAATGTTAAAAAAATAATGTTGGATGTGATTCGGTCTGAAAAGATTTTCTTAATGATATTTTTTAAATTTTAATATTTTAAAATTAAAACTTAAATATTAAAAAATAATGTTGGATATAATTATATATCTCTATGCATGTAAAAGAATATGCCATTTCAATTTTGTTTTAATTATTATGAAAAATTTGTAAAAATACACTAACATAATTAATTTCTAAATGTTAATTTTTAAAATTATTATTCACATAAAAGTAAATTAAAAGGTGAAAACTTTTTATGTATATGCTGAAAAAATAATTTGAATCACATGTAATAATTTTATTTTGAATATTAACAACTAAAAAATTAAAGACATTTCGATTTTTTTTTAAAATTTAAAATTATATATTTCATTATTTTGGGAGGAAGATATATATTTTTTTATTTTTTTGCTTGAAAAAAACAATATCAGAGAATTTTCAAAATGACTTAATAAATAATAAAAAAAAATTTAAAAATATAAATTTGATCTTCAAATATAATTTAATATAAAATCCACATTTAATAATTTAAATTCATTTTTAAAATTTTACAACTTAATTGCACATACCAAGCTAGCTCCACAATTACACATACGGTATTTTTTTTTCCCATGTAATTCAATGCAGTGGGATGGTTTGCAACACCATCGGCTACACAAGATTGCACAAGATTAGAGGTTAAAAAATTGAAAATAAATGGAGACCGAGAGTAAAATTCGGTCTGAGAAAGAGAGACCAAGTTTTACTCTCAGTTTTTATGGTTTTTCAAAATCTTCGAGCAATCATATTGTTTTCGTAAAATTATAATTTTTATTTATGGTTTATAAAAAAAAACTCCTATAAATGCCGTGAAAAAAGAATTTTTTTTATAAACTATAAATAGAAAAATCAATTTTAAAACATGTTCAGCTAGTCTACTGTGTCTGTGGGGAAAAAAATTCAATCCCACAAACACAGTGAAAATCAGTTCATTTCCTATACCCATTTCTCTGCTTGGGAGGTAGCCGAACAAGCCCTTAGGGAACCAATATGATTGCTTGGAAATTTACAAAAACTATAAAAACCGAGTTGTCAACTCGGTCTGGAACTTTTTTTTTACTACAGACATAGTTGACAGCTCAGTCTTGATGTTTTTTGTTTTTTTTTTCAGTTTTTACGGAAAAAATATGCTATAAAACTATATAGCCAATCATTCTTTCAGTATTTTCAATCCGGTCCGAATTGACAATTCGGTCCCTAATATTTTTTTTAGGATTTGCTTATAAACTATTTTCTAGTCGAGTTAACGTGGTGCCTGAAAAAAAAAATATAATATGTGAAACACAATAAAACATGAATAACATGTGACATTTGAACCCTCTTATTAATGTATACATATTGATAATTAGCATAATTATATATATATAATTAAATGTCCAACCAAAAAATTTCTCCGAAACAAACGAGAAGACCATAATTTCACCAAACCAAAGAATTCCTATTTTTTTCGATTATGGTTTACTTTAGGAAGAGAAGATTTTTTTTAATTATAGTTTACTTCAGTAATCATATTGGTCGAAATTCTTTGGTTGGACGTTAATTTAATTATATATATAATTACGCTTATAGTAATTATCAATATGTATACAATATGTAAACTGAAAGAACGAATTGGCAATTCTGTCCGGACTGAAAAAATACTAGAGGCTACACAGTTTTACAGCACAATTTTTCTGTAAAAACTGAAAAAAAAAATATCAAGACCGAGTTGCTTACTTGGTCTGTGGTAAAAAAAAAGTTCCAGACTGAGTTGGCAACTCGGTATTTATGGTTTTTGTAAATTTCCAAGCAATCATATTGGTTCTCTAAAATTGTTTTTTCTATTTATGGTTTATAATAAAAAATTCTTGAAAAAACATACATACATAGAAATTTTATTAGAATATTGTTTTTCAGTTTTTATTATTAGAATATTTAACTATATATATATATTGTTCTGGAAGTTATATTGCTATGATGAGCCATGTCCATGTGATGTATCCCTATTCCCATAGATTAAAAAATGAAGTATTGCATGTAGGTAATATATTGTAGTGCAGTGTAAGCTTATCTTAAAAGAAAAGTTAAAAAAATATTGATACATATTAAAAAAATATGAAATTTAAAGGACAAAAATTACAAAATTTCAATTTTTAGGAGGAGTTTAGCCTCCTCTTTCCTCCACCACCATCTATCCATGTTTTTAAATATTTTCGTCTTATACACAAAACACGAAAAATATAAATTTAAAAAATAAATTAAATTCAACGATTCAAATTTTTTATGTGATATCGATATAATAATTGTTAGTCCAACTAGCTCATAATATTAATGAACTCATAATAATTTTACTCATTTCTCCAATAATAATTAAGACATGTATGCATGCACAAGGAATTTATTAAATTAAACTCCACTTGCATAACGCTATATATCCATGGCTAGGTACCTTTCTGACTAGTATCTACTATCTATATACCATGCACCAATAATTAATTAACTTTCCTAAATTCCCGTTCCTTAATTTTACCTCCCCCTCAAATCTCTCTGCTTTAGTGCCTCCTCTATATATCTACAGTTCCATGCATATTGTCAAAATTATCATTAATTTTTTTCGCCAGAATAAAATTCTCAAAATTATATATCATTCATTCATATTCATTGTCAAGCAATCACTGCATGATTCTTTTTTGAAATATATATGATCATGCATGTAGTATCTATCATCACTCATCAGCCAATAAGTATTGAAAAAGCTAAAATCAAGTAAAAAAAAAGAGTAATGGTTTAATTTAAAAATATATGTACACACAGTCACACACATTACTAAAAAGCATATACAACTATACCAGCACAATGAAAAATAGTACCAGGTGCCTTTCGATGTTTTCTTTTCAAGGCCAAATCATTTCCCTTGGAAAAAAAAATATCTTTTGAATACTCCGAGATATAACTTTTTACATCATTAAGACTGTAACAAAGGGAATAATATCCAAAATCATCAACATTGAACCAATATATATATAATATCTATACATAATGTTTCATAAACTCTAGTTGACCAGATGTGACATGTTGAAAAGGTTAGCAAAAGAATAAAATGTATAAATCCTTTTTCATTTGACCAAGAAGACATGCATCATTTATGCCTGTGTGGCCCAATATTGCTTTTTTGGAAAGTCTGTCCTCAGTCTCTTTTGCTAACATCAAAATTAATTATCTTATAAATTTTACAATTAATTTGTGGATGAGTCATGTACAAGTGAACCATCTTTTTTGTCAGTGGTTATAATTGCTTCTGATCAGTAAGTTTGAGGTAATAAATCTTCGTTGAGAATCATGTTATTCCAATTCCAACTATTGATTTCCCTTGAGATTCGCGCATGAAAATTTTTTGAGCAGTTAAGATCAGAATAATAGGTTCATGTTATTCCTTTGAAATAACAACAAATTATTTCGTTAGTTTGATCGACACTATTACAATATTCTAATAATAATTGTTTTTCGAATTTCATTTTGAATAGAAAAATGTGTATTAAAAATTAATAAATTGAAATGTATACTGTCAAATAAAATGCAATATCAAGTAATATATTAGTTCTCTCTACAATTTTTCATGTATATAAATTAAATCAGATATATCTCACATATTGATGAATATTTATTATTGACAAACTAAATAATTTCATACATGTGATTATATATATTTGACAATAATTAATAACTAATCCCATAATAAAAAATACTTGATTATAACTTGTACATGTCTTAGAGCTCTTAAATTTCAATCTTCTTTATATAGAATATTTTTTTTAACAATTGTTATTATTATTCCGTGCCAGCTAAAAGAATAATCATATATATAATATATATATATATAGAGAGAGAGAGAGAGAGAGAGTAAGGCTACCGTGCATTGCGAATTAAAGTGGGTGTTTTAATTCGTGCTCATATCGCTATTTTCAAAGTTCAAATAGCCGATCCGAACTGCTCAACATGTTCTCCATTTTGATTTAAGCATGGAGACCAAATTTTACATATTTTGGAATTTTTTTACTATTTATTAAGTCACTTTGAAAATCGCTGATCCAACGGTTTCACTATTTGGTTGAGCCACCGTTGGATCAGCGATTTTCAAAGTGGCTTAATAAATAGTAAAAAAATTCCAAAAAATGTAAAATTTGGTCTCCAAGCACATTTCAATATGGAGATCATGTTGAGCGGTTCAGATCGGCTATTTGAATTTGGAAATAGCGATATAAGCTCGAATTAAAACATCCACTTTAATTCGCAATGTACGGTAGCCTTACTATATATATATATATATATATATATATATATATATATATGGCAACGACTTCTATGGACATAAGGACCTATTTGTAAAGTGAACATATTTTTATTTTCAAAGTTCAAACAGTCGATCCGAACCGTTCATCTTGTTCTCCATATTAATATGTGCTTGGAGACCAAATTTTACATTTTTATGAATTTTTTTACTATTTATTAAGATGGGTACAAAAAATATCAAATTTAAACCATTGAATTTTGTACCCATCTTAATAAATAGTAAAAAAATTCATAAAAATGTAAAATTTTGTCTCCAAGCACATATTAATATGGAGAACAAGATGAACGGTTCGGATCGACTGTTTGAACTTTGAAAATAAAAATATGTTCATTTTACAAATAGGTCCTTATGTCCATAGAAGACACACTCTCTCTCTCTCTCTCTATATATATATAATGACTAATATGATTTCAGTAGCATATGGGTCGAAGTGCTTACGGTCCAAATTTGAAATTTCAAAATCCAAAAAGTCGATCTGAACCGTTAGATGTGTTCTCCATATTGAAATGTGCTTGGAGACCAAATTTTACATTTTTTTTTGAATTTTTTTGCTATTTATTAAGCCACTTTGAAAATTGCTGATCCAACGGTGGCTTAACCCAACAGTGCCATCGTTGGATCAGCGATTTTCAAAGTCGCTTAATAAATAGCAAAAAAATTCTAAAAAAATATAAAATTTGGTTTGCAAGCACATTTCAATATGGAGAACACATCTAACGGTTCAGATCAACTTTTTGGATTTTGAAATTTCAAATTTGAACTGTAAGCACTTCGGCCCATATGCTACTGAAATCATATTAGTCTCTCTCTCTCTCTCTCTCTCTCACTATATATATATATATATAGTAGAACTAGGGTGCTCCTAAGTTCATCCAACCTCTTATGCACTTGACTCTAAAATATATCGAATCGACTTTAAACGATCAATCCAAACTGTTGAAATCCTTCTACCTAATGATTGATGCGTCTACATGTGAAAATTTTAAAGTTTCGAATTAATTTAATATAGAGTCAAGTGGTCAAAGGAGTCCAAAAAATGAGTGCATTAAAATTAATTTATAAACCTTAAACTTTTGACCACTTGACTCTACATTAAATTAATTCGAAACTTTAAAATTTTCAAATGTAGACGCATCACTCGTTAGGTAGAAGGGTTTCAACGGTTTGGATTCATTGTTTCAAGTTGATTCGATATATTTTGGAGTCAAGTTCACAAGAGATTTGGTGAACTTAGGAGCATCCTAGTTCTACTCATATATATATATATATATATAGTAAATCTAGGGTGTGACGTGCTCACCAAGAGGGTTTGGTGAGCACAACTCCAAAAACACATCGGATCGGCTTCAAATGGCGAATCCAAACCGTTAAAATCCATATACTTCGTGAGTGATGCATGTACATTCAAAATTTTGGAAGTTTCGAATTCATTTGCTACGAGGTCAAGCGGTCAAACTAATGATGAAAAATGAAAATATAAAACAACTAATATAATAACTTATTAAAAGATTCATTACTTTGATCGCTTGACCTCATAGCAAATGAATTCGAAACTTCCAAAATTTTGCATGTACATACATCACTCACGAAGTACATGGATTTCAACGGTTTCGATTCGTTATTTGAAGCTGATCCGATGTATTTTTGGAGTTGTGCTCACCAAACCCTCTTAGTGAGCACGTCACACCCTAGATTTACTCGATATATATATATAATCATGGTTTGAGAAACTAAATACAAAAAGAGTGAGTCTATGGTACTATGCATATGACGATTTGGTCCGTAATACGAATTAATATTTTCATTTTCAAAATTGTAATAGTTGATCTGAACAGTTTAAAATGATTTTTATATGAATATATACTTGCACACCAAATTTTATATTTTTTAGAATTTTTCACTATTTTTTAAGATAGGTAGAAAATCGTTGATTTTGGATGGTCCGAAATTTTCAAATCAAGTGATTTTCTACCTATCTTAAAAAAATAGTAAAAAAATTCTAAAAAATATAAAATTCGGTATGCAAGTACATGTTCCTATGAGGATCATTTTGAACGGTTCGGATCAACTATTAGGATTTTAAAAATAGAAAGATTAATCTGTATTACGAACCAACCCGTAATATGCATAGTACCATATACTCACTCATGCAAAAAATTAACAAAAACATTGATTTTTTTTTGTAAAACCAAGTATATATACCATGCAAACCATCCTAACTATAAGATATAAATAATCAACGTTTAGCATTGTAACTTCATATATGTTAAATTATTGGGTACTTTTATATAACTAGACAATTTTTATTACAAAAACCTTGCTATTGATGAGCAGCAAATTTTGGCATGAAATGAGGTTTAATTATTAATTGTTAATGCCTATCTGAATATACATAATGATTAAAGGCCAAATCGACGTCACATGGGCACCTTTTTATCATTTTTAATTGAACTAGGACACCTAACCTAGTTTTAGCCACATCTGCCTTTTTTTCATTTATAACCAATCATTTTAATTAGTATTCAAAATTTGAATATATGTCATGTCGTATTGTCTTAATATTCATCTTATTGCTGCAGTTTAAACTTGGGAAATTTAACAAATTTTAACTTTAAGTAATATTTATTGCCAGTTTACTTAATAATATGTAGATGAGGAAAAAAAATGATAATTTGCATTAAATATACGGATGTGAAAATTAAAAATTATGATTATATGAAAATTTTTTTTTATAGTATTTTAATTTTTGTTTGCAATCTTATAATTAATAATTATTATTTTATAAAAAATAGGTGCAACTTAGCTTTATCGATTTAACTTAATTCATGTATTTATCATCTAACAACTATTGATTTTCCACACCGACATAAAAGTAAACTTTTTAAGCATAAGCACATGCAATGCCTCACAATTGCCTTCAAACCACAATCACATGACTTCACTGCCATATAAATTTGAAATTTCTCTCCACTACTATCTCTGTTCCCATGCAACACAGCACACACACACACTCAGTAGGGATGAAGCTTCACCATTTATTCATAAATGCTTCAAGCTTATTACACACTACTGACTCTTCTCCATGCCCATCTAGTATAAGCAACAACCAGTGGCACCTATCTCTTCCTTCAAAGTTCAATTCTGATTTATGGTGCTTCAAGAATTCCGGCCGATCCCTGCCGAGATCCGGCAAGCTCACGGCTACGCTGGTAGTATGACTACACTTTATCATGATCTCTCTTGTTTTTTGTACAGTCATCTCAATTATGTAGGCATGTTGCATGATAAATTATAAATAAACTATATATACAACATGCTCAGACATCATTTCCAAGGGTTAATCATTTAGGTTTAAGTAGTTTAGTTGTAATGTAATTAATGTTCTCATATTAATGAAATGGGCTTTATGCCTTTTTTCAAAAAAAAAAATATATACATGCAACATGCTCACTTAATTGATATCAACATGTATATATATTCTATAATAACAAATTAATGATGCTTGAACTTGTACCATGCAAAATATTTTGTAGGTTGAGACACAGTCAGGAGGGACGAGATGGAATCCGTCACCGGAGCAAATAAGAATACTAGAAGCACTGTATCGTGGCGGTATGCGTACACCAAGTGCACACCAGATAGAGCGAATCACAGCCGAACTCAGCCGGTACGGGCGAATTGAGGGAAAGAATGTATTTTACTGGTTCCAAAATCACAAGGCCAGAGAGCGGCAAAAGCAGAAACGCTCAGCACTTCTCGCACTCTGCGCAAACACAACCGATATGGTGTCACCTTCTCCATCTTTCAACAATATGGTACCTCATACTAAACATTCAATTGCATGTGCATATTTATACATGAAAATATGAAATATTCTAACACATATATTCTTCCTAAGAAAAACCTAATTTGATGAATGCTATATTTTATGTTAAAAGAATTAATTGTATGCTGACTGCAACAATCGTATCAAATTAAGAAAACCTATATAATTTGATTGATGTGTTGTACGTAGGAGATGGAGAAGGAGTGTAGTATGGCAGGAAACAAGAAAAGGTGTAGGAGTTGGAATGCTGCTGGTTCAGACGAAGATGAGAAAGAGAGATGCGACGGTACCTTGGAGCTCTTTCCGTTGCATCCGGAGCGGAAAGAGACCATTTAAGTTAGTTAATTCTCAGTAGCCTCTATTGAGTTTTGAAAAAAAAAAAAAAAAAAAAATCAGTTAATTAATTACCTCATTAGAGTCTTCTATAATACATATTTATCTTGTCTACATTTCAAGTAATTGTTCTCTAGCTAGTATATTTTTCTTTTTTGGATCTAAGGTTAGTTCTTTTCATTTTGTCAGATTCTTCTTCTTCTTTCTTCTAGTTATTTGTTTTCTTTTTTCCTTTTTGAGTAATATACTCAAGATAAGCTGTATTTGGCTATGTATGTAGTATTTTTGGTTCTTGTTGAGTTAATGCAAATTGTCATTTGATTTATGCTGAATGCAGCATGTGTGTGTGCGTGTATTGTTGATATATATGCATCTCAAGTCTAGGCAATTGCCTATTTCTGTTTCTTATATATATATCTAGTAAATCTAAACCAATTGTCGTTTTCTATTATTCGTCGCTTGCACTTCATGTCAACAGGAACACAAAAACTTGATATTGGCTTAGAAAGCAAGCTATAATTATATCATTAGCCCAAATGAAAACTACATGCTACATGCATGAATAAACATCTTGAAAAAGAAAAAAAAAATATATAATTTTTGGAGTTCAATTATTTCGTACAATAACAAGACCTCTAGTAGTAATGAACGCAGAAATGGTTTTTTATGAAGGAAACTCAAATATATTTGATATATACAGATGTTTAGTATTCTTTAAGTGCAAATGAGATCTTTAAAACCATTGAAAAAATAGAGCTTGATAATTGTATGCCCCAAAACAAATTCCGAGCACGCGCTCGAAGTATTTAATATTTAACTTTCATTTTCAGCACTCATATGTAAGCTTTTAAAGTTCTTTTTATAATATTTTAAAATGTTACTCACAAGCATTTAAACAACAATCTATAAGAATTTAAATTATAAACTTGGATAGTTTTAACTCCTAAACTATTTTAATCTTCAAGCCAAAAAATAAAGATTTATTTCATCCACTTTTTTTTCTTTCTCTGATCATTCTCGTTTATTTTTCCGACAATCCATGATTAATTTTGCGAATCTAAAACTGCAAATATTTTTTACTCGATTTTCTCTTTCAAGTGAGATCTATTAAGAAATACTTTTGAATTATTTTCTTCTTTTTGAAGGTTAAGGAGCAAAGTGCTCTCTGACAATTTCATTGATATAATATATTATTTACAAACTTTTGAATTATTTTCAAGTCGTTGTTTTTATTTTTATTTTAAAGTAAAGTCACGAGCACTATAAATTCTCAAGCTTTTAAATCTCAGTCTACAACATTTTAAATCAGAGGTTTAAATGCTTGAACGTAGTACTTTAAATGGTTGTCGATTGAGGTTTAAAATTTTGAAAATTTAAAGTGCTCATGAACTTTACTTTTAAAAAAACAAACGATTTGAAAATAACTCAAAAATATTTTTTCATGGATCTCATTTGAAAGATAAAATCGAGTAGAAAATATTTGTATTTTTAGATTCGCCAAATTCATCATGCGTCGTTGGAAAAATAGACGAGAATGATCATAGAAAAAATAAAATAAAAAATGGGTGAAAGTAGTCAGGAGTTAAAGCTATTCTGATTTATAATTTATTACTTGCATATAGAGGTTTAAATACTTGTGAGTAGCATTGTAAAATGTTATAAACATAACTTTAAAAGTTTTGGATATGAGCTATAATCTGAAAATTAGGCAAAATTGGAGGATTTTTTTTCTGTTAAACTAATTGGGTTGGGGGTTGGGGGGGGGGGCACTCAGGTATGATGGCTTTCCCTAAATAAAAACCCTTTCGTTGTTAAATGTTATATACAAAAATTGGTCATATTTCAACTTGATTGTTTTTTTAGCTCAAATTACTATTTCCATATTTTAAAAAAGGAACTTGATTATATATTATAAGATACATAATAAATAGGAGTAGAGCTAGGGTGTTTCTAAGTTCACCAAGGTTCTTTGTGGACTCAATTCTAAAATTTATTGAATTGGTTTCAAATTAACGACGAAACCAAACTATTGAAATCCTTCTACCTTATGAGTGACCCATCTATATATAAAAATTTTAAAGTTTCATATTAATTTAGTATAAGATCAAGTGGTCAAAATTAGAAAGTTTATAAATTAATTTTAATATATTCATTTTTGGACGTCTTTTGACCACTTAACTTTGTACAAAATTAATTTAAAATTTAAAAATTTTGCAAGTAGACACATCACTCGTAAGATAGAAGGATTTCAACAGTTTAGAATCACTGTTTGAAATCAATCCGATAGATTTTTAAAATTGAGCTCACAAAGAAGCTCGGTGAACTTAAGAACACCCAGTTCTATAATAGACAATTAGACAATGAGGAACAGAGAATTGAGTGTTGAGTTGAATAGCAATAAGATGAGGTGGGGTCCAGATATCTCACGCCTATTTTATTTATTTTTTATCTATTAAACTTTCAATCAGCTGTCCATATCACAGGAATATCACAGGAGAGAATTAGAGAAGAGATGAGAAACAAATTGTCTGAAATTATAAATGGAGCATGCATGCTTTTATGCTTGGAACCTTTTTGAAACTTTTTAAGGGGAGGTGGAATGCATGTTGTACTGTTGTGTGGCTTTTTTCAACACTTGCACTGTTGGAAAGACATAAATAGACAGCCCCACCTTTTGTTCATCTGATCTCGTCTCCTTTCAATGGCTTTAAACTGCGTTGAAATATATGCAAATGTAAGTAAATTAAACTGTACATTCTTGCTAGTCAAATATTCTGCGTTGTGTGTGTTCCGGTACCCTGAAGTAACTCAATATTGGTTTTGAATCCGGACCGTTCAATCAGAATACGGACCAATCTGATCTGAGATAGAATTCACGGAACCCTTTAAATATTCATTGATTCGTTGATTGATATTTAAATGTCTGTAACCATGCTCAAACTTTGAGTTACTTCAGAGGATCCGAATTCAGTTGGGGTGTGAGAGGATTCTCTGTAGCAGTGTTTTAAAATTCGGTCTATTCGACCCAATATTTATATTCAGTTGCAATCTGAATAGAAAATTTATATTCAGTCCGAATATGAAGTTTATAGCATATTACTAGTTTAGAGTATATTAATAGTGATAAAATATCAGTTTAAAGTGTACTAACAGTGATTTTAGAGTATACTAATAGTGATACAAATACCGGTTTAGAGTATATTAACAGTGAGTCATACCACATATTACCGTATACTTGTTTATATATATGAATCCTTATTATAAATCCGCATATATAAATCCGAATAAAAATCCGCATATGCAGCCGCATATTGTATATGCGGTGGCCTTCCGCATACCGAATGAGAACCGAATTTCAAAACACTGCTCTGTAGTACTCCATGATGGATCCAGCCCACTACTTTACGATTTGAAATTTACTTTCAGTAGTTTTGAGATTCGGACTAGCACAATAGGCAATATTATTTGTGCTTTGAGATTCTTATTGCAAAGTTAAAAAATGGTCCATATCTACTGCTACTAATTAATTAGAGAATCATTCTAAAAAAAATTCCTTGTACAGTACCCTACTGGATACAAATTCGGTGTGAGAGGAATGGGAGAGGTGATATATAACATAAACTACCACCGTTTGATGTTGAATTCAACCTGTTCATTGTATACTAGTGGCACAAATCTCATAGCACCTCGTGAATTTTCAAATAGGCCCGAATTGGTTCCGATTTCTATCAAACGGTCTAATTCTAAACTCACTGATTATGTTACTTTAGGCCGTGTTCGGATGTCAAAAATTCAGTAGAAATTGGTGAGATTTTCCAAATAATTACAATACCCGTTCGGTTGCCATTGTTTTTCTCAATAGTTTTCCAATTATGTTCCCAAATAATTCCTAGATCAATGCAATTTGATGGGAAATTTTTTATCAAGTCAGACTGAATTATTTTGATCCTATTGTTTTGATGAAATACTCTCTCTCATCACTCTATTGGTCATCAAATTGGCTGGCGCCACTAATCTCTCTTGACACAATAACAAATAAATAACAACATTAACTCACTCTCAAACTTATATATAAATATATCTCGATGCCTTTTCTTTTTCTCTGTTGGACTAATCTTAGATTCATCCGGAACTATCTAGCTAGCACTCAACTTCTATAATTATTATAATTAAAAAATATTATTTGTTACATCTGGAAGGCTGGAACTTTCTTTTCTTTATCAAATGGACTTAAAAGGTACGTGAAAAATATTATTGTTACAAATATTTGTCACTTGCTTTAGCTAAATGATTTGATTTAGAATTTATAAATATCATTATTACAAATAAAATATTATTTGATTATTTGTAAGTTGTAACTAATAAATTGTTATTTGATTATTTGATTGAGAAATTTAAATAGAAATACATTTTTTTTTTGAGTAAAGTTGGAGGTCAAGCCACCCAACTATTTAATACATTTGTATTATAACAAATGATTTCTCCCATCTGGGTTTCCAACCCATGACCTCTCATATAGAAACCATGTGCCTTAGCCACTAGACCAAATGCTAGTTCTCATAAATACATTTTTTTTTTAAAATAAATTAAGATTTCCTACAATTATTCCCACGGTACAACCGAACACTCATTCAATAAAAAAGTGAGTTTCCGAACCTGTCAAATCCCACTCCACACAATCCCGTGACAAACGAACAGGCCCTTATAGAGAATATGTACTTTTGGGGGGAGAAGGGGAGGGATCAGTGATATTGCTGACATTAATTCCATTTCTAGTAGACCGCAAAGTAAATTTGATTTCAAATTTCAATATTTAAATTTTCAAAAGGTTGATTTGATTAGCATAATAATAGAAAATTTTGTTGAATTTCAAATATTTTGTAAATATTTTTATAGGAAAAAAATTAATAAATTAATTCATATTAGTAACTCTTATCGAAAGGTTGATTTGAGTAGCATTGTCGACCATAACTTTTATTTAAAATTAATAAATTTTCTCTCTATGAGAAAAAAAAATTCTAATTATTTGAGAAGTTGGTCAGTATGTATATATTTTTTTCATAAAAAATTAAGTAAAGCAAAATACTCAAAAAGTAAAACTTCATGCACTATAAAAATGTGACAGTATCCGCAAGTAAAAAGCGACTATGAAGAAAACAAATTAAAACTTAGTAAACTATGAAATGTTGGTATGCATGTTCAGCTCACAAGAAGTACGTATATGTTGTATAACCAGACTCACTTAAAATGAACTCTATTGAACTATGCCATAGTAATAACATTTTTTCAACTATATATATGCCATAGGGAAATATTTTTTGCCAATACACACTCATTCAGTTGTTAAATTTTTTTTTAAGCAATGCCCGTAGGCACACAACATCCCCATGACACACCCTATTTCCTGCAGACACATGAATCAAACCTATGTTCTCCTACTTGAAGAACGGATGCCTTAAACCGCTACACTACGTACACACAGCAGTTCGCAATTTAAAAACTATGATAAAATACAAGTGGATATTTTTTAGAGTGAGTCTATGGTACTATGCATATCATGGGTTGATCCGTAATATGGATAAATATTTCTATTTTCAAAATCTTAATGATCGATCTGAACCGTTCAACATGATCCCCATATGAATATCTACTTGCCAACCGAATTTTATAAGATTTTTTTTACTATTTTTTAAGATAAGTAGAAAATCATTTGATCTGAAGGTTCTGGACCATCCAAAAACAGTGATTTTCTACCCATCTTAAAAAATAGTAAAAAAATTCTAAAAAATATAAAATTTGGTTTGCAAGTACATATTCATATGAAAATCATTTTGAATGGTTCGGATAAACCTTTAGAATTTTGAAAATAAAAATATTAATCCGTATTACAAACTAAATCATGATATGCATAGTACCATAGACTATTTTTTATGACGTGAGTTATTGTGGTTCACATATTAGTGTATAACTGTACAATAATTAACTTAGACAGTTTAAGGTTTTGACATTAGATTTAACATGTTCATTAATGCTTAATAAGGGTTCGTTAACATATCGTGTAAAAATATAACTCATCTTTAATTATGTACATTAAATTGAGAACCTCCAAACACGCAAAAAAAAAAAATTGGTATCCTGCAACTTTTGAGAACATCTTAAAAGCTTAGTATTAATTCAAGGGTAGGCCTGCTGTGGGCCAGAGTAGCCCATTTGATAAACGGGCCGAGGATAAACCGAAGTTAGTCGGCCGGGCTTGGAATCGAGCGCCTCTCTCCTATCGTGAGTCACTGAGTCCGCATCTCACTCTTTGGTAACAGAATATTTAAATTTATATTTAAACAGTCCGATCCGAATATGGGAACTTTAATATTCGTTGTAATACAAGATCGGACGGTTCGGATCTAAAATCAATGTTTCTGTTACCTCAGCATAAAGAATTCCTCCTGTCTCCCAGTTCGAACGCCTCTCTCTCTCCGTTCGTCGAGCGCCGTCTCTCACACCTCTTCACCATCTGTGCGCCATATTTCGCCCGTCTATAGGATGTAAGATTATTCTCTTCCATTTGTTCTTAATTTTTTTGTACAGAAGTCTGTGGTTTGTTTGATTTGATCCAAAAAATGTTGGGTTTTATCGAAAACTCAAATCTTTGATACAATTTGACTTTGGGCATTTTGGATATATTATTTTTTTTGAATTCTTCCTATAATCTAACTGCTATTTATGGCATTCCAATGGTTAAAAAACATGTCAATATTTAAAATTGTTAAATTACATTATTATATTTATTTATTTTTTGTAACGTTTCTGGTAAATTGTCAGGTTTGTCTCCCCAACTTTTTTATAAATATTTGATTCTTTCAGAATTTGAGACATTTATTATAATTAGCAACAGATACTTCTTTTTTCTTATAAAAGACAATTTATATCTGTAGCTTAATTCCCAGTTAAATGTAAGCAAAAAAAAAAAATTGTAATGATGGTCCATTTTTGGCTTTTATAGGGTCCAAATGATTGTTTTTTTCTCTCTCTCAGCATTATGTTTATTAACCATTGGGCCCCTCACGACAGGGACATACTTTATGTTGCCCCCAAATCTCTGTTCTGATTGTCAATCAATCGATCACATCCACCTCTGAAATATCGGTAAAGAATCAATCTGGATAAACATTAGCAGTAAGAATCAATATCACTCGGACAGTGAGTTGGACAATGAGGCAGCCAGTGGTACTGGTACTACATTTTTAAACCACAGTCTGGTACTGTACGTTATAAACTGTTACCTGTAACAATGTTAAAGCTATACATGGACAGCTGTTGCATTATTTTCCTGGTATAGTACACTCAGCAATGGTACTATGCATTTAAACCGCCTGGTACATGCTAGTACGTAATAGAGAATTTGTAATGGTATAGGTTGATTTGCACTGAAATTATCAGTTTACAGAAAAATTTGATGGTTTTCCTTTCAAATATCAACATCCTGTCTTTCATCGATTGACTTGATTTGAACAGGTTCTGTTTCTGCACCAAATTCCAACAGTTGGTGTTTAAAAGAAAAATTGGAGTTTAATGCTGCTTAGTAAAGATGAAAAATGAACTGGCTTCTCTTGATATAAGAAACTATGTGCGAATTGACGCAACTTGCAAGTGCCCCTAACAAAGTCAGGGTTTTCTTCTCTTATATTGGCCTACTTTTTCTTCTCGAAAATATTTTATTGTTGCTATATGAGAAGGTAATAATCAATTCTAATGTCCCATTAAATACAATGACTATGTGAACTGTTGATGTCAGTTATAATAATTGTGAAATTAAATTCTGAAGTTTCAGGATAAGTTAAGTTATTCAATTTGGGAGATTCTTATGAACATTTAAAGTTAAAACAATTAACTCTCAATTTTATCTAAATAAAATTAAGCAAACTAAACATAATTCAAGAAAATGTTGCTAAACAAATTTATTTTAACAAATGAATCCATAAATATTTTGTGAATTTTGAACCTCTTGTGCTGGAATGCCATTGTACCACTAATCTATCTCCTTGCTATCACCCACCAGGATTTTTATTTTTATTTTTTAGAAAATAAAAAATTTTAATTTTCAAGAAAGATATTGATTATCAATTCTTTGAAAAATATATGCCAAAAACAGCCTACTAGAACCATACTAATGGTGTGGTTCTAGCAGTTTTCATCCAAATTTATCCTTGGAACAATACTGGAACCGGACAATTTGTGTGACCTCAAAAACTTGCATATGCTAAAACCGTATCATTGGTGCGCTTTCATCTATTATTATAAGAAATAAATAATCAATCCTTTTTCCAAAGATTTAAATTCTTAATTTCTAAAAAAATAAATAAAATCACCCATTAACTAATAGAATGAAGGTTTTAAAAAAAGCTAGTAGAATGAAGAACCAGTGAAAAACAAAAATGAAAAAAGAAGAAGAGAGAAACAGAAACAGAGAGATGACAACCAGTAACAAGATTCCGAAACTGACACTTAACAGCAGGCCGTGATGCCAGTGGTAGGCATGGGGGGCGCCGAGTTCCCGGCCGTACCAGAAAAAAACAAGATTGGCATATCTTGATGCGATTGCAGTCAGATACCGCCATTTTGACACAGATTCTGTGTGCCAAACAGAGCAGCCTCTGGGAGAGGCCATACAGGAGGCCGTAAAGCTCGGCCTCATAGGATCACGGGAGGAGCTGTTCGTCACTTCCAAGCTCTGGTGCACAGAACCACCCTGAATTTGTTCTTCCTTCCATTAAATCCAGCCTCAGCTGAGTTATATGTAGACATTAATTAAAATATAGTTATATACTTTTAATTTTCTTGTAAGTAGTCCAAAATAGTTGATCGATCTAAACTGTTCAACATAATAAAAAAAAAATGACTTACAGACTAACTTTTATATATTTTTTTAAATAGATAAAAATCACTACTTTGAATAATCATTGGATCAAGTGATTTTTTATCTATATAAAAAATGTAAAATTTGATCTACAATTACATTTTTATATGGAAATCATATTGATTTTAACGGTTCAAGATTGATTATTTTAATTTTTAAAATAGTGGTATTGATTCATAGTACGGGCTAATATGCGCTATGCATAGCACCGTAGCCTCACCCTTGTACCGTTTATATTGTGCACAACTCTTGACTAGGGCTGTAAATGAGCTGGCTCGAGCCGAGCTGGGCAAAAGCTCAGCTCGTTAATTCTGGACCGAGCTGTTAGCAAGTCAGCTCGTTAACAGCTCGCGAGCTAAAATCTCAGCTCAAACTCGTGATGAGCCAGCTCACGAGCTGGCTCGCTGGGTTTGGTTGGACCTTGTTTTAAGAAGAAAATAAATTTTACAAGCATTTTTGGACCGAGCTGGATCGAGCTGAACCGAGCTTGACAGTATAAAAATACACACAAATTCATACAAATTCACAAATTGATGCCTAGCCGAGCTGGCGAGCCGACCTAGGCAAAAGCTCAACTCGTTAATTTTTGCCCGAGTTGTTAACGAGCCAGCTCGTTAACAGCTCGATTCACTATCGAACGAGCTGTTACCGATCGAGCCAGATGTGAGTCGTGAGCGAGCCACGAGCTACTAGCTTTTTGGACAGCCCTACTCTTGACTGGTATATTCATTTTGTAAAAATCTGAATTTGTTGATTCTTTATTTACTTATCTTGTTTAATAGGAATTTGAAAACCGATTACCTCGACTTGTATCAGATCAACTGGTCGTTGAGTGTGAAGTCTGAACCAGGTTCATTACCTTTCAAACGAGAGGATGTAGTACCACTAGACCTGAAGGGTGTATGGGAGCAATGGAAGAATGCCAAAGGTTGGGTTTAACAAAGGCCATTGGAGTGAGTAATTTCATAAAAAAAAAGCTTGAAGAGCTACTAGCATTTGTTAAGATACCTCCAGCTGTTAACCAGGTATACAATACAAAGTTGCAGTTTCTATCTTGACAGTATTTTTTGTCTGGATTATAATATTAATTATGTGAATTAATACAGATTGAGATGAACCCATCATGGCAACAACAGAAATTAAAGGAATATTAATTGTGCAAAGAAGGGGATATATATGTATAACTGCACACTCTCCATTAGGAGGCCAATTGAATGTTAGTACTAATCCAGTATTCACATCTCATGTGCTCAAAGAAATAGCTGATGCTAAAGGCAAAACTGTTGCACAGGCACTTTCTGTTCTTTCTATTAATTTGTAGATCACTTCAAAAGCACAAGCTATTTTGATCATAATCATGTACAAGTGTGCTGATTATACGTGTAATTGTGATTATATCGAGGGTAAATACTCAGTACCATATGATCTTAATCATAATTATCTGTTAAAATTTGAGAGAAAAGATAATTATTTTATTGAATTCTGATTGTTAGTGCAATCTATTATAAGGTGTCTATTTGTTGGCTACATAATTTAAGAGCCACTAAAATATTTCCTAATAACAATGACTTGCTATATCTGCTAATTAATACTATATATTTGATCTCTAATAATTGATATGCTATCAATAAAATTAATCTCTAATTGATTCCTTATCTTCAACATTATCAGATGCTAGTGCCACTGACGAAATTCACTCAAATTTTATATATATATAAAAAAATAATATGCATATATTAAAAATAAATAAAACATTAGAGCTCAAATTTTGTATATATAAAGGTTCCAAAATTTTCTATAAATAAGTATGATCTATTGATATATCAATAAAAAATGAGACCGGTTAATATGCTTTCATAAGTACTTCAACACTATGCTTATAAGTTGTTTTGCATTTTAAAAATCTAAATAGTCGATCCAAACCGTTCAACATGATATTTATATTAAAACTTGCTTGGAGACCAAATTTTACCTATTTTTTGAATTTTCTTACTATTTTTTAAGGTAGGTAGAAAATCATTGTTTTTATGGTCCAGAATCTTCTGAATCAATGGATTTTCTACCTATATTAAAAAATAGATAAATTTTATCATTTGTTACAAATTGATCACTCAAATTTGATTTGTCCCTTTCTAGTCACTCAATATTATCATTTGTTCCAATCAAACCACTCTATACTTTTACATCCAAAATCTTAACAGAATATTCCTATTATGTCCAAAATATTATCGGAATATACTCATTCCGTCTAAAAATATTAACGGAATGAGCATGTTCTGCTAGCATTTTGGATGGAAAAATATAGAGTGATTTGATTAATTGGGACAAATGACAAAATTAAGTAACTAGAAAGTGACAAATCAAACTTGGTTATTAATCCATGACAAATGACAAAATTTAGTGACTTTCAGCAAAATTTACCCTTAAAAATAGTAAAAAAAAATTTCAAAAATTGTAAATTTTGGTCTCCAAGTACATTTTAATATGAATATCATATTGAATAGTTCAGATCGACTGCTTGGACTTTGAAAATACAAAAATAACTTATAAACATATAGTATTGAAGTCTTATAGAAATGTATTAGCCTGTCTCATAAAAAAAAATATATAAAGGACTCAAATTTTTCTCCCGTCCCGGGCCCCAAAATGTTCAGGACCGGCCCAAAGAACGACACAAGATCAGCACAATTCCACAGCAAAAGAGAGGCAGTGTAGAACTCATGCTCACCAAAGAAGGATACTTTAAATTCAATCGACATTTTCGATTTAGAGATCATCAAGGTGTAATAGATTCGCCTCAAATTTGTTAATAATCTAAATAATTTCTGTTTACATAAATAAGGGTGGAACTAGAAGTTTGAGATTGGAGATGCTGAATAATATTGTAGCGTAATTTTAGTTTGAGAAGAGCTAAAAGGAGTAACTTATAAAAATTGTTAATTTTTAATTCATTGTAATTATGTACTCTAGATTAAGTAATCTCTAAATAAAATATGCTTCTTTTTCATTTTTTTTAAAGATGGTTCTTTTAATAGCAAACAAATATTTTTGGTCAATATTTAAGAATCGGAAAAAATAGTTGAAATAAAAATAAATATATTGAATCTTAATTCTCGTATATAGATTAAATTTAATGACTTAGATCTACGGTTTAAAACATAAAATATGTGATCTAAGCCATTAGCATTTTGGTATCAGCAAAACTCCAATATTAAATTAAAACGAAATTATTCAAATAAAAAATTAATCGAAAAACACAAACTCAATTACATCTGACCTCAAGATTGATAAAAAGTTATGAACGGTAACCAAGATGTTGTAACAAAAATTAAAGCCGTTAGTGTTGACTAACTTAACGATAATATTTTATTGGAGCATCATTATTGATAAAAATGTCGATATGTCCGAGTGGTTAAGGAGACAGACTTGAAATCTGTTGGGCTTCGCCCGCGCAGGTTCGAACCCTGCTGTCGACGCTTTTTTTTTTGTTCTTATTTTCCTTAATAGTCCTCTGAGAGATATTATTGTTAATCGGGGTGCAAACTGATCGAATAGTATTCGTATTTGTTTTTATTTTTCGAATATGAATAGAATATTATTGTTTTTCTATGCACATGTAGAAAATTATTACATTTCAATTTTATTTATATGTGAATCAATAAGTTGAAAAATTAGCATATATTTCTAAATTATTTACATTAGTATATTTTTTACAAACTCTTGATGACGATCAAAATAAAGTTGGAATGTCATAATTTTTTACACATGCATAGATAAATCAGATCTCCCTCCGATCATATACACCTATTGCTCCTAATGATGTAGATCATATCCAACGGTTTTATTTTGGCTATTAAGTTTTAGATTTTGAATTATTAAAGTTTTAAAAAACGGAGGTATGACGGAGACACAAAAAATGGAGGTATTTGAACCCTCCTTATAAAACTATATGGTATATGAGTGGGATGAAAATGCACCATTGGTTTTGTGTTCCAACCATACCGCATGTCTTTATCTTTTCAATATATTCTTCATATTAAAATATGCTTAGAGACCAAATTTCATATTTTTTTGGAATTTTTTTACTATTTTTTTAGATAGTTACAAAATCACAGTTTTTGGATGGTCCAAATATAGTGATTTTGTAACTATCTAAATAAATAGTAAACAAATTTCAAAAAATATAAAATTTGGTCTCTAAGCATATTTTGATATGGAGAACATATTGAGCGGTTCGGATCGACTATTTGAATTTCGAGAACAAAGATAAAAATATAGGGTATGATTGGGGCACAAAACCAATGGTGCATTTTAACTCCACTCATGGTATATATCTATTATCCAGATACAAATAATTAAAATTCAAAATCATATTCTTATCTGTACGGATATCGGATATCTGTATTCAACTTTCAGTTACAGATCCCGATACGGATGGATATTATCCCATCCGTTTGCACCCATAATTATTATTATGCTTTGTGATTCATGCAGAAAATTTTGAACGGCCCATATGCATGTTTCATATATATATCAACTCAAACTTTGAGATATCTAGGGGATGCGACATGGCAGTAATTAATGAACATCGATCTTTTAATAAGTTTCTATTCATATTAAATAGATTACACATTAATTTGTTTCTTGGCCAAAGTAAATATGAACTTAAATAAAATAAAACATTAATAGGGAGTTTCAAACTTAATCACATATGAAATAGATAAAATTAACGCTCGTCAAATTCAGTCAAATTTAAATATTTACTCGTCTCCAACCAAATTAATAAACTAGAAGCTCACAGTCAGTGTCTAAATTGATCCGGTTTATCATATTTTCCTTAAAAATGTAGAGAAGGCGTGCAAGACACGATTACCCTAGCTAGTAGCAAGTACAAATTAAAGACTTGACTTAAAAAGGGTTTACATGATGAGCACAGTTTGTTTGGATGCAGAACACATGTGGAAAAATCAGACCGTTTGAAGTTTGAACTTTCATGCTTGCATGCATGATCAGTCAAGGCCATCTCCATCGACATTAATTAAGTTCATGACTTGCATGCATGAGTCAAGGCCATCTCTATCGACTTTAATAATATCAATATTTCTCCTTCATTCTAGCATATTGAAATTATTCATTGAAGGGTATGAAATAACTGAAACGTCAATATTTGTGTATTTTTTTTCTTGTAAACTTAGAAAATTTGACGGTCAAATTATTTAGTCCCACAAAATATCGAACTCAAGCTAGCCTTGTCCACTAAACAATATAATGGAAATTTCAATTCAGTTGACGACAAAGAATCCAACAATTAAAACTCTTTTGACCTGCAATTATAAAAAGCTCAAGCAAAGCTCACACTTTTACCAATCCAATCCAATCCAATCAGTAATTAAAAACAAAGAAAGAAAGTATGGATCTTTCTCTAGTATACTCATGCTTTCTCATCCCCATTCTTCTTCTTACATTATATCACTTCTTCAATGGAGACCCAAAAAAACAAACCACATCTCGACACAAAACCTATCCTCTTATCGGTGATTTGCTTCAGATCATTAAAAACCGGAACCGTATTTTTGACTGGACCACTGAAATTCTGATTGATAACCCGACACATACAGTGGTCACGAAAACCGCTGGTTTCTGTACTGGCATCCTAACCGCTAACCCGAAGAATGTTGAATACATTCTAAAAACAAATACTGGAAACTACCCAAAGAGCGAAATAATCATATCCATGCTAGAGGATCTCATAGGTCATGGAATTTTTAACTCTAATGGCGAGCAGTGGCATTGGCAGCGTAAGACTGCCAGCTTGGCTTTCACGACTCATTTGTTGCGTGGTTTTATGGTGGACACGGTTCACTATGAGATCATACACCGGCTCATTCCTCTTGTGGAGAAAATGATTGAGAAGGGAGAGGTAATAGACATGCAAGATGTTCTAGATCGGTTTGGATTTGATAATGTTTGCAAAATTGTATTTGATGTGGACCCAGCTAGCCTAACTGAAGAGGGTTCTGAATCAATGAGATCGTTTGCCGGGGCACTCGATTGTATTGTTTTGCGGTTTCCTGTTGTGTGGAAGGTTATGAAATGGCTTAATATTGGGAGTGAAAGAAGGTTGAGAGAATCTATTGTTAAGATTAAGAGCAATGTAACAAGGATAATTGATGACAAGATAGAAAACCCTTTCAATAACAAAAGCAATCTCATATCTCATATCGCCTCAAGTGAAGAACACACTCCGGAGAATTTAGTAGATTTTGTCACTAGCCTCTTTATGGATCACATGAAATTTTAAAAAAATTGACATAAGGATAACCTGGTTGAACAAAGTATTCATTCAGAGCACAAAAAATAATAGTAAACAAAGTATTCATTCAGAAATTCAAAGTATTCAAATTTAACATATAAGTATTTATCCAGATTATATAGAGCATTGATATCTCGTTATTTTAACTACATTTCCGACCAAATCTTGTACCAAAACCTGTGTCCAAAACTGTAAAATCATGTTTATTACATTGATTATCTATAGAATATGGTACTGCTGCGCTTTTGTTTGTTTATTGTAGGAAATGGGCGAAGAAAGGGTGAAATCCGGCAATCTGGACATGCCACACGGGCCGTGCAACCTATCACACGGACCGTGCAAGGCCCTACTCGACCCCCTATACGGGCGCTGCACGACCCGGACAGAAGACACAGGCACACGGTCCGTACAACATCTCACACGGACCGTGTCAGACAAATCCGACAGTTAATCTAAATTTACAGATTATTGCCTAATTAAAGATGGACGGTTATGGAGAATAAAAGGACGACCCCTGGGGCCAGAAAGGCATCAATTCATACAGAGACCAATTCTAAGGGAGTTCGACAACAGCCAACTTAGAGACGAAGTAAGAGAGGAGGAAATCGAGAGAATTCCGACGAATCTTCTTCGTATTTTCGGTTTTTGCAATGAATTGTTTTTCTTACTTTTGTTATTCTGTTTTAGAAACCATGCTTGAGTAATTTCTTTAGTTTCTTGGGATATGATGTAGTCGAATACTTTGTTTACTGATAGTTGTTTGATTATGTTTGATATTCTGTGTTTGCTTGTTTGTGTATTATATTTATTGCTTATCTGCGTTGTTTGATTATCATTTGGTTATTACCATTAGGCTAGGCCACGTCTAACAAGGTACTGCGTCCAATTTGATCTTTCAACCAGACCAAGTATTTGAGGTAAGTCAATGAACCGAGAGGGAAGACTAATTAGTAGCCGAGAGGTGAACTTTTCAGAAATCGAGAGATTCTGAATACCTTTAGTAAACCAAACAAGTAACTTAGGTCATTCAAACCGACGAACGAGAGTTTAGGTTAGAACCCTAAGAGGATTGAATTGTATTTTCATTATCGAGTTTATTAAGCCAACAAACGAGAGTTGAGGTTTAGGAACATCAGGTATGGTCAGTTCGTCCTATACAGAAACCAATCAGCACAGAAACCAGACAACTGCAGTTTCACTCGAGTCCGACACGGACTGTGTAGGAGACTACACGGGCCGTGTGACAGGGGTCGTGTACGAGAGTACACGGGTCGTGTCAGGTGAGAGGCAGAGTTGCAGACGAAATCAGAAACCCAGGAAACGCTTGTTTTAAATTAATTTTAACCCCAGTTTAGTTTATTTGCAACCTTATATCATTGTCAACCTAAATTCCAACCAACTCAACCATTTTAAACACTTCTAGTCTTAAGATAATCTGAGTAAAAATCTAGTTAAGTTATTGAACCGTCCTATGGATCGATACCCGATACTACCAACGATAGGACTGTACACTTGCAGTCTGAATCAAAAGTAGAATCGAGGTTTAAAAAAGTACAGCTTGCTGTACTGAAACTTTGTAGTACACTTTTGTACGAACAAGCATTCTATCACCATTCAGACAACTTGGTATTGACAACCATAAGTATTCCTACAAGACTGCTAAGGTATTCAACGAGTGCAGATAGAGTATTCATGCCTAAAAAGAAAGATATTCACAATACTTGGCATTGACTGTCATCATGTATCCTATACAAAATAATTCATTCACAATAACTGGTTGAAGTCCAAGACTGTTAAGGTATTCAATGAGAGATACCAGGTTGAATTTTCCTAAACTCAGTTTGAATAAAGAAAAGGACCGGAGTTTTAAATAATAGTTCTTGAAGATCCAAATTTTCAAATCATGATCCATAAAGAGCCGAAGTTATAAATAGCAATCTTTAGATGAACTGACCTTGAGTTGCTGGAGAAAGAGGACGATGGAGGAGTGTGCCTAAAACGTGCTTGAAATCTTAAATTTATGATCAATAAGATCGACAGTACCATCGTCGCTACCAATGACGATCTTGCCTCTACTGCTAGAGCATCATTGGATCCTTCCGGTGATCACAATAAGGCTCACGGCCTTCCCACCGAACTTCTTGAAGAACTCAAACTTGCGCCACTTATACACCTTGTTCTTTCAGATCTGTTGCTCTCCGTCGAGGAGCCTTTGGGTCTAGTTTAGAGGCAGACGGAGAATGAATCGGAGGTGAGGTCAGAGAAGAGATCGAACACGTGGTGGTCGGAGGAGGAGAGATTGGAAGGATCGTGGTCGTCCATTTGAGTTGTTAGTGAATGAGAAAAGAAAAGAAAAAGAGGAAGGAAGGGAGAAAGAAATGGAGAGGAAATAGAGAAGGTAAATGCAGAAATCAGTTAAATTGTTAGTAAGGATAATGAATTTGGGGGAAGTTTAGGGGACGTTTAAGAGGGGGAAGTTATAATAACTCTTTTTTTTTCTCTCGCCACTTAGTGTTATTGTCCAAAGCCCATTAAAGCCCAATTTTATAAGGACCATCTGATTTGCATCAAGATTCGTGCTAAGTATATTAATATCCGTGCAAGTAATACGTCAATTTCCGTGCGCATATTGGATTTTGAATTAAAAAATTGATGTTGTCAGGCTGGGTCTGCTTCCCAAGGAGTCAAAACGCGTATTTGACCAGCTTACTAATTTTATAGCAACCATCGGATTGCATCAAGATCCGTGCTAAGTACATTAAAATCTGTGCAAGTATGTCAATTTCTGTGCTCACCTATTGGTGCGCCAAACCCTTGTGCGGACCCTAGGTGTGCGAAATTCCTGCGCGGACTGGGTGCGCCAAATCATTGTGCAGACCCATCTTGACTGGGTGCGCGAAATCATTGTGCGGGGGTGGTATTTTTTTACAAAATCAGTCCCGGATGGTTTTTAATTTAAAACAAATTATGCCGGTGGTAAAAAAAAAATTCCGCCATTCATCATCTTATACACTAATAGAAAATGTACAAACAGCATCGCCCCATCAAGAACGGATATGTCAAAAATGTGAAACTGATACCTTTCAGGATCATAAACATTTAAAAGGCGACCTTGAAAGTCACTATCAATATCGGTCCTTTATACTAGGGGTGTCGATGAAAACCGTTTACCCATTTACCCTGCCCGTATCGTATTCGATAAGACGGGTATGGGTAAGGATTTTTTTTCGTTAGCTCATTTGGTATGGGTATGGATAAGGATTTTTTTTCATTAGCTGAACGGGTACGGTACGGGTAAAGGCTATTTCGTACCCATTGGGTAACGAATAATTATAAAATAAATTACATATAGATATATAAATATTATATTCAATTTATTCAATTTTATGTTTCTCATATCATTGTATGAACATTAATTTATGAGAAAATGTCTGCATTTTGGTGTAAGATGAATATAATATTAAACATATTACTTTTTTTTGAATGTTTTATTATTTAATTAACGAATTGAATTTTGAATTTGTTAGAAGAGATAATTGAACTTTTTGTTTTTTTTTTCTTTATAAAATGTTATTAGTTAGAATTGATTGCATATTTGTATTTTAATTTTTATATTAGTAATTGTGATTGCATATGTATGATATGATGAGTTTAGATAGTATATTTGTAAAAATAATAAAACCATTATATTAGTGTTATTCGTTATTCACCCGCTACCATTTCGTTACCCACTAATCTTAACGGGTACGGATAAGGTAGGGTAAGCCAAATTCTTAACGGATAAGGGTAGGGTATGGGTAAGGTCAACTCTTAGTGAGTATGGATATGAAAATACTTCCACCCGATCCGTATCATACCCATTGACACCCCTACTTTATACACTATCATTATTTATCCGATCCTGATACCTGAACAACTCAATTCTCCTTCCAGTGCGTGATTTTTTAGTTTATAATTAATCTAGTTTTTTTTACTGCTGCGCGATCTAAATCCTCGCTCTCTACGTGAATGAATAATTTCTCTGTCGCATTTTCTTCACTTGCTGATTTATCTCACTTGATGGTTGATTGAGGTACGTAATTAAGTATATAACTCCTATTGTTTCATGTTTCTTTGTGATAAATGTATTTACATTGTGTGCTTTTCTGATTATATGACAGAAATGTGTGAACTTAGTTTCATGAAAATTTAATTTATAAGATTCACAATGCACAAACCAGATCGACCTATTATAAAATATTATCATAGATTTTATTTATAAGGAAATCGCTGTTGGAAAAATATTAACTAACCAACTAATTTTAAATCTCAATTTTGATCAAGAAAAAAACTAACAATTATGTTAAAATATAAGTAATAATAAAATTAAAAATTTATTACCCAGAGCTGCAAAATGCGGACCTAAGGCAACTTCCCGTCCTAAGCGCATGAATAATCGGTTAAGCTTGCCCCAAGTTACACCGGTATTCCTCTACCTGCGGGTGCAACCGTGGTAGAGGTCGATGTAGCTTCTTTCAACAATGGTAGCAAAATAATAGTTTTACTAGAAAAAAAATATTTGTTTGTGGGAGAATATAAATTGAACTTTATGAATTATGGAGCTATGAGAAAAAACAAGAAAGTATGTGAATTGTTGGATGACAGTCATCATCAATTGCATCGACAGGAATTGAACTTTATGAATTATAGAGGTCGATGTAGCTTCTTTCCAAACAGTCATCATCAATTGCATCGACAGGAAACGGGTATAATCAGGTACCTCTACTGGCCTACGTGTCTGAACAGTCCTAGGTTGAGTACTAGGTTCAGGGTTTCGACTCGTACTTGGCCGGGACCTCGATTCAGGGATCTGTTTGTTTACAGGGGCTTGACTGTTCAGATTCAATTGAGCATTAAAACCGGAATGATTCGGTTCCAATTCTACATACAACTCAAGAACCGGTACCCTTTGGGGGAATGACGCAACAATTCCTAAAATCATTTCGAACGATGCCTAGTTTGTTATCGGTACCAAATGGTAGTCTCGCTGGCCATCAGTAGACATATTAAATCTGGCTTGGATTTCCATATTTGCTTCACTAACAATAAACCCAACAAGTTTATAAATTTCACTTTGGAGATAATCAAAGTTATGATTAACAGTTACCGGAAACGAGTATTTGGGTCGGATACTGTAGAAGACTCCTTCATCATTGTACTGGATGTTCCCTCCAACAAAAACTTTTACACAGATCGTATTTAATTATTGGTTGATCTGGATAACAAACATTTAAAAAAAAATTAACTAACAATGAAATTAATTAAATTATTTAATTAATCAGTATTAATTAAAAAATATTTAAAATAATTAATCCGAATTAGTTAAAAAATTAATGAATCAGAATTAATTAAAATAAAGCATAATTAATTCATTAAAATAATTAATCATAATTAATTAAAAAATTAATTAATCAGAATTAATTAAAATTAATTAAAAAATTAATCCGAATTAATTAAAAATTAAAAAATTATAATTAATTAAAAAATTAATTAATTATAATTAATCATAATTAATTAAAATTAATAATTAATCCGAATTAATTAATCAGAATTAATTAAATTAATTAATTAAAATTAATTAAAATATAATTAATCATAATTATTTAAAATTAATTTACTAATCAAAGTTAATTAAAAAACTTACTTTGTTTAGAAGATCGATCAGCAGACGGGACGATTTTATCTAGAAGAACGAGTTCGCTATAGTCAAATTACAACACGATTTTATCTAGAAGAAGGTACTCTTTAGATTATATTTCATTAACCTTGCTCTTAGTAATAAGTTTTATTTGTTGGATGAAATTTTATTATTTTATATTGAATGAGAGTAATATTTTCATTCCCTGAAGAGAATGATAAAGCAAATACATGATAATGGCCAGAAACTTTTGTACATACTATAGCTAGAAGCTTTTTCTAAGAGAACCTGAAGTTCTTAATCATAATATTTTATACAAGAGAACCTGAAGTTCAGTTGCACGAATTGCTCGGAAAAAGTTGCAAAGTTATTATGTAAATAATTTAGTTGATTGATTATTATATCTTGCATTAATTTAAATTTCATTTAAATTTTTATTATATTTGTTTTAGTCTATAAGAATCATTCCTTGAAGTGAATGATAGACCTGAAGTTATTATCGAAACTAAAAGTTTATCAAGAACTCGAAGTTCATATTATCTGAATAGAATACTAACCAGAAGTTATTAGAATTATTTAGAACCTGAAGTTCTATTCGAAATTTTAGTATAAAATTAATATAATAACCAGCAGTTATTATAGGTCACTGGACGAATAATAACCTGAAATTATTTCTAATTAAAAACCTGAAGTTTTATTAGAAATTTTCATATAAAATTAATATAATTACCAGAAGTTATTATAGGTAACTGGATCAAAATATAACCCGAAATTATATCAAATTAAATTTTATAATTGCACAGTCAAGCAATTTAATAACCAGAAATTATTAAATAAGTATTTTATTATAACCTGAAGTTATATAAAATTAACCCGAAGTTATTGATACATTTAAATTTATTTATTTAATTATTTAATGTATATATTCTTTTATTTATATTTATGTCTCCTTTTATTTATAATGACATGAAGTTATGGCATTAATATAACTTGAAGTTATGGCATTAATATAACCTGATGTTATGTCATTTATAACCTGGAGTTATGACTTTAATAACCTGAAGTTATGGTATTAATAATCTGAAATTATTAATACGTATATATTTTGTAGTACATATGACAAACCCCACAAAGTTTGAATTTATCTTCCTTCTCATTTATCATAACTCGAAGTTATGACATTAATAACCTGAAGTTGTATTATGTTATAAATATGTATTAACAGAAATAAGAAGGAAAGCAATCCAAAGATACTTGTTACACATGTGGGATGATAAATTATTGTTCATGTACCTGTCGTACGCCATTCAAGAAAAAGAGAAAAAAATATAGAAACGAACTTTATTGAAAATGATTTCGAAAATGAATGCCATATGGATACACATCTTGATGTATCAGATTTTTTTTTTTTCATAATGTAGATGAAGAAATAGACACTTTTACTAAGGGAGAAAATAAAATGTAGAAGTTTATGTTTAATAAAAGTTTAATTTACATTTCAATTTTTATATTGTATGCAAATAAAATTAATGAATAAAGATATTTTATTTTATTTTTGATTTTTTTATGTTAAAGGAAAATGACTGACGCAATGGTAAGTAAGGAAGATTCATGTCTAGTAGACAGCGGGACAACAAATACCATATTGAAAAGTAAGAAATATTTTCACAATTGCATCTTGGTCAGACTAATATTCACACTATATCTGGCACAAGTAATTTAATTGAAGTCTCCGGAAGAGTTTGTATTTTGTTACCTAAAGGAACAAAATTAATAATAAATGATGCATTATATTCGAGTAGATCCAGAAGAAGTCTACTAAGTTTTAAAGATATTCGAAAGAATGGTTATCACATTGAAACTATGAATGAGAGAAATTGTGAATATCTTCATATCACATCTATTAAAAATGATCAGAAAATTATAATGGAAAAGATGCAAGCATTGTCTTCTGGATTATATGGTACTTATATAAGTATAATAGAATCGAATATGGTAACTAACCAGAAGTTAGTTGATCCAAAAGTATTTACATTGTGACATGAAAGATTGGCTCATCCAGAAAATATAATGATGAGGAGAATAATTGAAAGTGCAAATGGGCATCCCCTAAAGGACCTGAAGATCTATTATCAAAAGAATTGACATGCGAAGCATGCTCTCTTGAAAACTAATTATTAGGCCATCTCCAAATAAAGTTGGACCCGAAACTCCTTCATTTTTAGAAAGAATTCAAGGAGATATATGCGGGCCTATTACACCACCATGTGGACCATTTAGATATTTTATGGTATTAATTGATGCATCAACACATTGGTCACATGTGTGTTTGTTAGCAACAAGAAATGTTGCATTTGCTAGACTATTAGCACAAATTATCCAATTGAGAACCAATTTTCCGGATTATCAAATTAAAAGAATCCGACTTGATAATGCAGGTGAGTTTACTTCTCAAACTTTTAATGATTATTGCATGTCTATTGGAATTACGGTAGAATATCTAGTGGCCCATGTTCATACACAAAACGGTCTAACAAGAATCGTTAATTAAAAGGTTACAATTAATTGCTAGACCTTTACTTATGAAATCTAGTTTACCGTCTTCTGCGTGGGGACATGCCATATTACATGCTGCTGTACTAATTAGATTAAGGCCAACTGCAGATCATAGTATTCTCCGTTACAATTGGTCTCCGGAAAAGAACCAAATTTGTCACATCTAAAGGTATTTGGTAGTGCAGTATATGTTCCAATTTCTCCTCCGCAATGCACAAAAATGGACCTCAAAGAATGTTGGAAATTTATATTGGTTTTAACTCTCCTTCTATTATTAAATATTTAGAACCATTAACAGGAGATGTTTTTACAGCAAGATTTGCTGATTGTCATTTTAATGAATCAATATTTCCAAACTTAGGAGAAGAAAAACATAAGCTGGATAAACAAGTAACTTGGAATTCATCATTATCTTATCTTGACTCCCGAAGTGGTCAATGTGAACTCAAAGTTCAAAAGATTATAAATTTGCAAATGAATTGCCTAATGCATTTACAGATACAAATAGAGTTACTAAATCACATATTCCAGCTATAAACGCACATGCTCGAATTGACATTACAAAAATATCTAATGAATCTAATGTGTGTAGAAAACATAGAAGACCACTCGGTTCCAAGGATGTAAATCCACGTAAAAAGAAAGAACAGAATAAAGTAGTTGGTGTAACTCCAGAAGAGGTTACCGATAAAATCCCAGAAGAGATTAATAAAATCCCAGAAGAGATTGATAAAATCCCAGAAGAGGTTGATGAAGTTCCAGAAGAAACTCAGGTACCTAGTGATTATGAGATCTCAATAAACTATGTACAAAATGGTACAATATGAAACCGAGATGAAACATGTGTTGATGATATTTTTGCACATGATATAGCAATTGATGTGCTAAATGAGGAAGATTATGTGCCAAAAACTCCTGAAGAGTGTATGCACAAAAATGATTGGCCAAAATGGAAAGATGTCCTGAAGGTTGAATTAGATTCGCTTAAAAAGTGCAATGTTTTTGAACCTGTAATCTTAACCCCCAAAGATATTAACCCTGTAGGTTACAAGTGGGTATTTGCAATAAAAAAGAAATGAGAAAAATGAAATTGTGAGATATAAAGCAAGACTTGTGGAACAAGGTTTTACACAAATACCAGGAGTTGATTATGAAGAAACATATTCACCTGTAGTGGATGCAATAACTCTTAGATTTTTAATAAGTCTCACAATCACTGAAAACCTTCAAATGCGCCTCATGGATGTAGTCACAGCTTATTTATATGGATCACTTGATAATGATATCTATATGAAAGACCCTGAAGGATTAAAAATGCCTGAAGCATTAAAATCAAAACCTCGAGAAATGTATTCTATAAAGTTAAAAAGATCTTTATATGGACTAAAACAGTCGGGTCGAATGTGGTATAATCGACTCAGTGAATATCTCGTAAAAGAAGGATACAAATCTGATGTAATTAGTCAATGTGTTTTTATTAAAAGATTCATTTCAGATTTTACAATTATTGCAGTATATGTTAATGATTTAAATATTATTGGGTCTCTTGAAGAGATCGAAAAGGCTGCAAAATTATTAAAGAAAGAATTTGAAATGAAAGATCTTGGTATAACAAAATTATGTCTCGGCCTGCAGATCGAGCATTTGTCTAATGGTATTTTTGTCCATCAATCAAACTATATCCAGAAGATGTTAAAACGTTTTAATATGGACAAAGCTCATCCTCTAAGTACACTAATGGTTGTCCGATCACTTGATATAAAAAAGAATCATTACCGTCTCCGAGAAAAGAATGAAAAAATTCTTGGTCCAGAAGTACCATACTTAAGTGCAATTGAGGCTTTGATGTATCTTGCTAATAATACGAGACCTGATATTGCTTTTTCTATAAATTTACTAGCAAGATATAGTTCTGATCGAACACGCTGAAATTGGAACGGAATTAAACATGTATTTCGTTACCTTTGCGGGACACGTATGGGACTATTTTATCAAAAAGAAACAAAGTCCAAATTAGTTGGGTATGCAGATGTAGGATATTTATCAGATCCGCATAAAGCTCGATCACAATCGGGATATGTGTTTACATATGGCGGTATTGCAATTTCACGGCGATCGACAAAACAGACACTGACTGACGGCAACATCACCAAATCATGCCGAATTAATAGCTCTATACGATGCTGGTCGAGAATGTGTCTGGTTATGATCAATGATCCAACACATCCAGGAGGAATGCGGGCTCGAGTCAATCAAAGGAAGCCCGACAGTACTATATGAAGATAATGCAGCATGTATTGCTCAAATCAAAGAAGGATATATTAAAGGTGACAGAACCAAGCATATCTCGCCAAAATTCTTCTCAGCTCATGATCTACAAAAGGATGGCTTGATAGATGTTTGTCAAATCAGATCAAGCGACAATTTGGCAAACCTATTTACAAAGTCATTGCCAAGAAAAGTTTTTGAGCAACTTTCACAGAAGATTGGCATCCGTCGCTTAAAAGATATACATTAAAATGAGGGGGAGTATTATACACGCTGCACTCTTTTTTCCTTCACTAAGTTTTATCCCACTGGGTTTTCTTAGTAAGGTTTTTAATGAGGCAGCATAACTGATCCGGAAGTATCAGTTAATTCAAATTAGTCCTGAAGTACCAAATTAATATTTGTCCTGCAGTACAATATTAATAGTGTATGATCTAAGGTAAAATGTCTAAGGGGGAGTGTTATGAAATATTAAATAGTAGACATTTCACCTTCTCCATCTCATCCACTTTCTATTAGATTTAGTTTGTGTATTAACTTCTTGTTAATTGTATGATTTTTTATTTGTTTTCTCTAGCCTATAAATAGAGGTTTGTAAGAGATTGAGAATGATACAAAGATGGAGATATAATAAAGAAATAAGATTTAGCCTCTCCCCAATTCTATTTTGTCTTGTTTTATAATAAAAAGTAGTCTAGCTTAATTACCGCATGCAATTGTTAGCTGTTGCTACATCCAAATTGTCTCTGAGTTGAATTGAATTAATTTATAGAGTACAAAATTATTGATAATTAACCAGCAAATTCATTTTCATTTCCTGTAGGTGTTTAGTTTATAGAGTACAAAGAGAAATTAAATTTCTGTTGATCTGCTTTCAACTGATATATGTTGTTGTTGTAGTACATTATTACAACTTTTCAGGCAAGCCTGATAAAGCCCAATTTGGCCCGAAAATGTAAATTTTATCTGGCCCAGTAAAAGGTCTTGTTTCTCCTTAAATGTACATGTAGATCTCTTTCTTTTAATATACCATGCAGTGAAATTAGTATGGATAATATCTGATTTGTATTTGATCCGTATTCAAAAAGTTATATGTGGATATTCGATATCCAAATATTTGTGGATAAGAATACTAATATATATGATTTTATGTTTTAATTATCCGTATCCAAATAGTAGATATATACTATATATTTTAATATATATTATGAAAAATTTCGGTTACTCATCATTATAATTAGATAAATATTATGAACTTTTAATATTTTTTATATTATTTTAATAAATATCCAATCCGATTCGGATCCGTATATATATCCATCTGATATGCACTCCGTATCTATATTTGAAAAAAAAATGAATATAGTTTTATCAGTATCCGCTCCGTATCCACTCCATTTTCACCCCTATTCATGAACGAAACTTATGATACCTTTTATTTTACAAAAATAAACCATGGTTAACCTTTTTATTTCAATATATATTCTACAAATATTAAGTTGGTGTGCAGTAGTAATTGCTTATTTATTATTAGCCTTTTTTTTGTTTTTAGAATTTCTATTAGCTGATTGTAGACTTTAAATGCACTATTTTTAATTCTTTGATTGTGAAATTGGCAAAACATTATATATTACGTTTGAATTTTTTTTTTAAACAATAAAAAAATATTGTCTTACTTTGAACAAATATTGGGGGAATACATGCAATACAAATAACTCTTTTTTTTATGAAATTTATAACGAAAAAAGATGTTCTAACTGTTTTATATTGATTAATTGGATGATTCAGTAAAAATAAAAGGACTAAGCGGACATTTTCCACAACACTCAACCCCTATCCTCCAATAACTTAAAACATACTTAATTGGTCTAGTCAGAATAAAGTTCATTAAAACAGATATTAATTGACTAGTGGAAGTAAAGTATAAACGAAATCTTTTATATATCGTGTAACAAAGTAAAAGCATCGTTGATAGTCCAACTTTTTAATTACTAGTGCAACCATTAATTGATATCTTGTTAATTAAAGTGCGTTTTGGAAGCAACCGGAAAGATGGGTTAGCAAGAATAATTTTAACTTTAGAAATAGCTCTTTGTTTTATGGTGATTCAAATGTAGAATAGTAGAGAAAAATAATCACCAATACAAAAATAGCTATTGTTTATCTTATTAAAATAGCCAAATCTTAAAATCCTTAGAAATAATTTAATCTAATAAGACAAAAAATTTGAATTCACTATTATAGTTATTATAACCCAATCAAACACCGAATATGCTATTCCGAATAGCTAAACCCAAAAATAGTCTATTCTCAATCTAAGTTTGGATGAAACAAGTAATAGAGCAAGGATAGAAACTAATCTCAAGTTTGAGAATAGTAGCTAACCCAACATTTTGTGGATTAGTACAATAGTGAGAAAGGGATAAGGTTTGGTCCAAATGGCTTTGGACCGGACACCGTCCAAAGCCTCTAAAATCATACTATTAAAGTTCGAACAATCAATCTGAACCATTGAACATGATTTTAATATAAAAATTTGCTCAGAGACCAAATTTTATATTTTTTTGAATTTTTTTTTACTATTTTTTTAGATACGTACAAAATAATTATTTTTGGACCATTCAGAGACAGTGATATTGTACGTATCTAAAAAAATAGTAAAATATTTCAAAAATATGTAAAATTTGACCTCTGAGCACATTTTAATATGGAAATAATGTTGAGCAGTTCGGATCGACTGTTCGGGCTTTAATCATACGATTTTTAGAGGCTTTGAACGGTGTCCGGTCCAAAGCTATTTGGACCAAATCTTATTCCAATGAGAAAACTCATAAAAGACAAACAAAAAATAATTTATATTTACTAATTTAAACGCAGTCAAACAAAAAATATATAGTAACTTGAAATAGTGCTAACACGGATTAGTGACTATTTTTCATCCAATCTAAACACACCCTTGAATAGTCCTACTTTTTTTTTAACTAAAAGAACATAGCATGGATCTTATCTGCACGTCACATATATAACCACGGAATAAAATTTCATTTATTATGGTGAAAACCGAATAATTTGATAAAAAATAATATTCACCTAATAATGTATTGAGAACGATTTATAGTTCTAATTAAACAAAAATTTCAACATCAGATTGAATAAGCTATAAGATATTCGAAGTAGCTAGTTGACTGTACATTTTCGGAGGTAATACATAAATTTTTAAATCGTGCCATGAATTTGAATCGTCAGCAAGAAACAAAATTACAATGTTTGAATATACATTCTCAAATTTTATATTATTTAAGAATTCTTTTACTATTTTTTCTATAGATAAAAAATCACTTGATCTAAATATTCCAAAAAATAGTGATTTTCTACCTTTCTAAAAAATGTATAATTTAGTCACCAAGTATATTTTCATGAGGAAATTATGTTAAATAGTTTCTATTAACCCTTTGAACTTTAAAAACAGAGATATAGAATCATAGTATGGACTGATTTGTATTATGGAAAGTATAGTAGAGTCATATTTATCTCATTGTAAATCTATGTTGGTCCGATCATCATGATCAAATTTGGACAAAAAAAGAAAAGGAAATTAAGCTCTACACTTTTTTTTTCCAAGATTTGTGGAGAGGTATTTTAGGAGTTAGGTACCAAATTCATATCCTCTGAGGTAACATAATATTTTTTCTTTAGATCTGGACCGTCTGATCAGAATAGAGGTCATTGAATTATGGAAATAAATCCAAATGATATTCCAAAGGACTAAAATCTGTCAAAGTTTTCGACAAAAAACTTTAATTGCGTGAATCTAAAAAATAATTCAATGGTTGAGATCTAAATAACGGAACCGACTCCACTGCTCTCCAATTTTAATTTCAGCCATTTATATGTATTACAATTCGTGTATAAAAAAATTTAACAATTAAAGTTAAAATATTAGAATTCTGCTTTCTTATTTGGAGAGCAGCGGAATTAGATCTCTACATAACAGGTTTCCGTTTCCTTGAGGCAAAAAATTCCGCAACTACAAGGGTGTCAGTATTTTGCGCAAGGGAACTTCAGGAATACTCTGCTCAATTCAGCATGTAGGCAAATAAGGCAAATGCAAATGGTACTGGTATTTGTGGTTTGGAAAGAACGATGCCGAAGGATCTTTCATAATGTTGAAAAATCGCCCAGAGGACTAGAAGAGGAAGTTATGGCTGAATTTACAAGCTGGTTTTCACAAAACAATTAATATCTTGTATAGGTTCTTCATTCCTGTTTTGTTTGTATTTCAGTTTTTCTTTTTTTCATTTTCTCTTTTTTTCAAAAACTATGTAATTTGACATTACTGGTGTCTTTTGCAATAAAATCTGAGAGGCTTGACCCACGTTTCTACTTCAAAAAAAAATGAAAAGGGACAACAGTCTAATGTTATCAAATGAGATGCCGGTTTGTCTGCATGCTAGCAACTAGCAAGTTAAAGATAACTTTAGAGACTAACTTACCTTTTGAAAAAAGTTCAAATAAAATATGACCATGGCCATTACCACCCACATCCGTTTCCTTAGATTTTTTTTTCCATGCAACACTTTGTTGCATTGCTTTCTGACTTGGGGAACATCAGCACCCACATCTAATCGGACGACAGTGCGGTGCAATTTAATTTATTTTAATTTGTAGAATATTTTTAACATATTCGTCCTGATAATAATTTATATTAAAATATTTATATATTTATTATAAATATTTTACAACATAAATTAAGAATAAGACTTAGATGCTATGTATAACATAAGACCATATGTGCTATTATTTTAAAAATCTATTGTATAAACTTCAAATAACAAATTCAAACGGTTGAAACCAAGGTATTTCGTTATTGATGCGATTACATATCAAATTTATAATTTTTTTAGTTCATTTGGTATAAAGTTAAGTGGTTAAAAAATGATGAAAATGAATGTATTAAATTTAACTTAAAATTCATCATTTTTGTACCGCTTGACTTTATACCAAATGAATTTAAAAAATTATAAAATTGAGATGTAAAGGCATCAATAATGAAGTATATCGGTTTTAACAGTTTGAATTTATCGTTTAAAGCATATACGATAGGTTTTTGAGGTAATAACACGGAAGACCTTATGCTATCCATAGTACCTAATTAAGTCTTACTCTTTTATTTTGTAAAATATTTGTAATAAACATATGAATCTTTTAATAGAGACATTAATTTTACCTATAGCTTATTTGGTACAAAATTATTTAGTATGACTTTCACAACTAAGAATAATTAAGAATAATTGAGGTGCTCATGCTTCAAAGAAAAATATACTAACCATGTACATAATATAATATTAGTAAATTAAGAATGAAATATAAGTTAACCATCTAAATAGTAAAACTAATAATAATAGAAATTAAACAAATGAAATCAATTTTTGTTTGTTGTTTTCCAAATATGAAGATTGGCAACGATTGAATGATATAAAAAAATATATATAAAATTATGGAGAATCTCAAACTTTTTAGAGTAGAACTAGGGTGCTCCTAGAAGTACCAAATCTCTTTGTACTCTTAACTATAAAATTTATCGGATTAACTTCGAACGATGAATCCAAACCGTTGAAATTCTTCTACCTTACAAGTGATGCGTCTATATATGAAAAATTTTAAGTTTCGAATTAATTTAGTATAAAGTCAAGTGGTCAAAAAGCTTCCAAAAAATGAATGCATTAAAATTAATTTGGAAACCTTCTAATTTTGACCACTTGACTTTATACTAAATTAATTCGAAACTTTAAAATTTTCACATGTAGACGTATCACTCGTAAGATAGAAGGATTTCAACAGTTTGAATTCGTCATTCAAAATTAATCTGATAAATTTTAAAATTAAAATTACAAATAAATAAACTTGATATTTCTAGAGTCACCCTAGTTCTACTCAACTTTTTAATATTAAAAAAGACGTGGCATTCGAATCTATCCTTCCAACAAATTACTAAACGACAACTGACAACTGTTAGAAACCTAAATATTTGATTGCTGACTTGTCATTTTGTTAAGTCTCCCCACGCGGCTCTGACTCGTCAAGTGTCACGAGGGCGTAGCCGCCATATTAAATAAATAAAATATTGATCACACATATTTTTAGGTGAAGCATAATTTTGTTATTATTTTAAGTATTAAGTATTTGTTTATATTTTTTTAGTGAGAAATATAGTAACAGAATTATATTTTGAAAAAAAAAATTAGAAACAGACAAAATTATATATATATTTAAGCTTATAAAGTATACTTTTATAATTTATTCGATGTCCAATTAGAAATTGAAAATTATCTGAAACCCTAATATTTTTATTTTTGTAAAGTACCAGAAAATTAAGACAATTATTACATGCTTTAATTTAATTTAATACGGATAGCTTCATCCAGGAACCGGGACGCATATGGGTGATTTTATAATATTAATTTCAAGTTGCTCGTCAATGACGACTGTGACAGTCAACTTCCCAATTGCTGGATCATTAATTTATTTAACAAATTAAAATCCTCCTTCTATAAAACAGGTCATATAGTGTGTTCAGACCATCTATACCGTTTGTTCAGACCATCTATACCGTTAGAGAAGCAATGCATTCTAATAACTCCTCCGCCAAGTTATTTGCAGTAGCACTGCTGGTTCTGGTGCTGTGGTTAGGGGTGTCAACGGTACCCTTTAACTCGTTTACCCGAAGACGGATACAGCTTAAGTTTCCTTTCCATTTCGTTTATCGGGTACAAGTAAAGTTATTTTTCCGTTTAGCTTATCAGGTACGGATAAAGTTTTTTTTCCGTTAACATAACGAGTAAGAATACGGGTAAATAAAAATTATCAAAGTATATGTAGATAAATATATATATATATTTTTTTTTTATCTATAGATGATGAATAATATGACATAATTTTATTCATGGCTCATGTATCTATTCAATGGCACCCTCTCACTTGTTTATCTAGCCCATACTATTTTCGACAAGATGGGTACGGGTAAGTTTTTTTTTTTGTTTAACTTATAAGATACGGAAAATGGTAAAGTTTTATGAGTATGAAAATGCTTTCATCTGACCTATTTTGTACCCATTGACACCCCTACCCATGCTCTGCTAAGATCAAATCAAGTTCACCAGCTGTCCTATTCAGTCTTCAGATGACAAGTTGGAAGAAAGAGTCACTTGTAATCCAATCACCAGGTATATGCACGTCACACGACTTCATCCGAAATGGACACCGATTCCTCGATCGACTGGACGACAGAGATCCTATTACAAAGCCCAACTCATACCATGGGAATCTCCAGCATCAGTTTGACCAGTACAATCTTAACTGCCAACCTACAAAATGTGGAGCACGTACGTGCTCAAGCTAAACTCAAGCAACTACGAAAGAGGTGAGGCCGCAATCTTAATGATGGACGATTTTCTTGGTTACGGCATCATAACCACAGATGGAGAGGACTGGAGGTAGCAGCGAAAGATTATCAGCTTCGAGTTAAATAAAAAATCGTTGCGCGACTTTGTGGTTGAGGCGGTTGATCAGTTCGAGATTTCAAACCGTCTTTTGTCAATTTTATACCGGGCTGCAGAGAAAGGGGTTAAGATCAAGTTGCAAGATGTGCTTGAGAGATTTACATTTTGACAACATTTGTAGGGTGGTCACTGGGGAGCACCCAGCATGCCTCACCATTTATATATTAAATAAAAAATAAGTTGGTAAAAAACTATATATTAAAAAAATTATATAAAAACAAAAATTACATTCAAATTTATATAATATAATAGAATTATTACAATTAATACACACTCTTAAATATAATTAGTCTATCACTTGCTTGCTTATAATTGCTGGTGAGAGCGACAAAAGTACGCCAAGCAATATGGGACTAAACAAGCGCCAAGGGAGTTTTGTTCCAGAGCTCTCAACTGATAAAGCCCAATTCGGCCCAACAAATGTGATTCTTACCAGGCCCAGTAAAAGTTTCTTTTTTAATGTAGATGTCTAATTTTAAATGTACCGTAAACAAAAACTTATGATACTTTTTATTTCACAAAAGCAAACCCTTATTTAGCCTTTTTATTTCAATATTTCTTCTACAAAAATGAAGTTGATGTGCAGCAATCATTGCTCATTGTTAGTCTTTTTATCATAATTAATGAGTCTTAGTATCTCTTGAGTATCAAATGTCAAGAATCCTAAAATCACATCTTGTAACATTATTTCTGAACTGATTTGCATCCAATTGATTATTATATATAGTTAAAGATTATGATTATGAATTTATTTTTGGTTAGAAGTACAAATTTCTTCTCAATTAACTTTTTACAATACAAATATTAACATAGCTGCAGTGACCCTTTTCATGAGCCGAAATGAATCATTACGATCTTGCTATTTTTTAAAATTTGGTAAAAATGATGCTACCAATTTAATTTATTATTTATTGGAGAGGAACAAGAATAAAAATTGGTAGGAAAAATGATAGAGGCATGACAAAATTATTTCAGTTTTGCTACACTGACAATAAAAATATGCATTTGAGGAACATCAGAGGTATTTTTTTTTTTTTTTTGCCCTTTTTGCATATCATATTTTGTTTTTTTGCTCATCAATTCTAAACCTAAATTTAATATTTAAAACAACCCCTTATATATCTCCCAGCATAATTAGTGCACAAAATATATAAAAAAAAATTCCAAGACTGCCTCCATTGATCAACCAGCCTTCTTACTAATATACCTCGATGCGCAAACAACATAAACCAAAAGATTAACAAAGCTTAATCCTGACAGTAACCAGAAGAAATAATCAAGATGTCCCTGATTTAGATTATCCGGAATCCAACCGGGTTTTCCACCTTTTGTAGTGTAAAATGTTACCAGGGTTAGAATAAATGAACTCAAGTAGTTGCCAAGTGCATTGGTTAGGAGAGACAATGCACTGCACAGACTTCGCATGGCATCAGGTGATTGGTCGTAGAAAAATTCGAGTTTACCAATGAAGGTGAATACCTCTGCTGCACCGATCAGGAAATATTGCGGAATCTGTATGAGAATTAAGAGGTGCTTTAGGATCACTTTGCTTTTAAAAAGAAAACGATGTTGAGTCATATGATTGAGGCTATGGTACTATACATATCGCAGATTGGTCTGTACTATGGATCAAAAAATTTGTTTTCAAAGTTTAAATAGTTGATCTCAACCGTCCAACTTGAGCTTCATACGAAAATGTACTTGCAAATTAAATTTTACGTTTTCACATTTTTTTTACTATTTTTTTAGATATGTAAAAATCACTACTTTTAGATCGAGTGATTTTCTACCAATCTAAAAAAAAATTCTAAAAAATGTAAAATGTGATTTACAATTATATTTTCATATGGTGGTCATGTTGAACGGTTTAGATCGACTGCATAAACTTTGAAAACGAAGATATTTGATCTATAGTACGAACCAATCCACACTATGCATATTACCATAACCTTACTGGTATTAAATTACTTGACAAGAAGTGCAATTGTTATTTTTAACATTACTGTTTTTGTTGGTATTATGAAGAAACTGCAATCTTAACTTTCTACATACATAAATATTGTCTGCAAAATGTGCAATTACATTTGTACAGTAACCTCTAAAAATTGTTGTTTTATCATTTACCAGTCTTAGTTTTCCAGTACAAATGAGTTAATTGTCTCAATAAGTTCCAGAAATCAATGATGGCTGTGATGATTTATATTTACAACTGTATTTAACAGTCAATAATAGTCTAAGAAAATTGAAAAAAAAAAATTGCTAAACAAAGAGAAGCAAACCACAAATTTTAATTCCAGTTTGAAGTAATGGGACATAAAAACTTTGTATTATATAGTTAATTGATCATTACTGCTTCCAAATTATCTATCATAAGAAATCAAGGTGTAGTAATTACTTACCTGCCACAAAATACTGAGTGGCACTGCTACCATCTTATCAATCAACCCATCCTGTTTAGCAATCGCTAGCCTCCGAATCTCGAGGCAAGCTGCGGCTGCCATGGCCAATATCGAAATAAATAACCCAATCCCCATTCTCTGGAGCTCTGAAAACCCCCTCTCCTTCCCTGTAAACCTCCTCACAAATGGGACTAGAATGCTGTCATAAAGTGGGACCCATACAATCACAGTCACCACGTCGAAGGTGGAGAGAGAGGCAGGAGGTATTTTAAATGATCCAACGGTTGTGTCGAGAACTGCGCCTTGCTCGACAAACATTGTTGACATCTGCGCATGAACGGCAGAGAAAACTATAAATGTGGCCCAGATAGGGAACATCCGTACCAGTATCTTTAGTTCTTCGACTTGTGTCACTGTTACAAGTCTCCATGGGTTGTATGAATTTGTGCCTTTCTTTTCAGCTTCAGTTATTGTAGCTGCTTTGTCAAGAAACCTGTTCAAGATTATTGTAGTTACAGAGATTAATTTAACTTTCTGGAATTTAAATAAAAAAGATAAAAAAACAAGGTTCTTGGCATATTACAAGAATATTTTTTTATATTACATATATCACCCAACTTCTGTAGTAATTCCCCCAAAACTTCCAGAGTAATATAGTATAGAAAGATGTATTCCACTGAATGTTCATAATTTTTCCTCAATCTCGGAGCAAGCAGGACTAGAAATTTTTTATTGGGTGGGCTGAAATGTAAAATGCAATGTGTGGCAGGGGGATTTGAACTCAAGTCTCCACAACCACAAAAATAAATTCTAACCAATAGGCTAGAAACACAGATGTAGTATTTTATTAGGATGGCTGAACCATATAAAAAGTTTATAAAAAAAATAAAAATTTAACTAAATTTAACATAGATATAATTAAAAAAAAATCATTGGGAGGCTAAGCACCCCTTTTAAATATAGCTCATCCGCCCCTGCCTCTGAGATAAGTTTTTTTTTCATACAAGTCCTTTAACTAAAAGTTAAGAAAATTTAGATATCCACTTTCTGCTAATTTATTATGATTTCAAATTTATTGTGCTAACATTTAAAATTATGAATAATTTAGTAATTTTGGCCTTAAACAGAAATTTTGTTAGGGTTTTCGAAGAAGGAAGAGGCTAGAAACAAGAGACAATATTTTTATGAAGAAGCTTAATTGTATTATTTACTTCACTATTACATAGAGTGCAAATGACATAATTTATAGCAACATAAATCTCTAAAAATAGAATCTTATAAATGACATGTTCTAAAATACTCCTATACTAAAATACTAAATTATTCCTCCTTAATATAGCCTGCCAAATATAGCCTACTATCCTGACATCCTGCTAAATTAAGCCTGATGAAAATATATGATGAGATGAGAGGCATACACAACACATTTCAATTATCCAATGATATTTGCGAGGTTTTGCAAAATATTCAGCATAAATGCCAATTTCAAAAAAGGTTGTGTTGTTGTAATAGTGCATGCAAATATGACAAAAATATTGTGCCAAATTTGCAAAAAGACAAAACCATAATAGAGATTATAAGTGATACCTAATCTCGTCACTGTGCTCCAATTTCCTACTCCCTTCAATTGCTGAGCCCTTCTCCATCTCATACAATTGTGAGCTATCACTTGGTACTTTAACACTCCATTTTCGTACTGATGCCACTGCCACCTGGCAAACTCTCGTAACTGGACTCCCGCCTGGTTTCTGAAACCGGTACAACGGCGTACCAGCAAAAAAACTTATAATTGCCAGACCCATGAAAACAGTTGGTATACTAAACCCTAAACCCCAACCCTTATTATCTTGTATCCAAACCAAGAAGGTACTAGAAATAAGAGCACCGATATTAATCGAGAAATAAAACCAGTTGAAGAAGGATCCTTTCTGGACCCGCTCGGCAGGGTCAGTATCGTCAAATTGATCAGCACCAAAGGAAGAGACGCACGGTTTTATGCCACCTGTACCAAGTGCAATTAGGTACAAACCGAGAAAGAATACACCATATTGGATTAAGCTTGCCTCGGGGCAGATAGATCCATCACAAGGTGGCGGTTTCAATATCGGTACCGATGCAGAGAGGGTTAGTGTACCCATTCCCTGTACCGGAAATGAAATAACCGTTAATTGTCAGGACTCGGGTAAATTTACATTTAAGACCCTCTGATTCACAATAATTGGATATAGATAATGCAATTATACATCATCTGAGAAAGAGAATGACTTACGATAAAGTATATAATAGAGAAAACAGCAATTGTCCAGTACCTACCCCAGTAGGCATCGGCAAATATTGCGCCTATAAGTGGGGTCAGATAGCAAGTCCCGGCCCAAGTTGTAACACTACTTGCCGCAGATGCATTTCCTTGATGCAGTTTTCTTGTAAGATATGTTACAAGATTTGTTGATATGCCGTAGTATGCCAGACGCTCACAGCACTCATTTCCTGGTTTAATTTAATTATTAGGGTTATACTATTATTACCATTATTATTATTATTTATTTTATAAGTAGGTCATTGCCTACTTAATACATTTATTAAACTGATAAAAGAGTTCATTATACTTGGAAAAAGTTTTGGTTATTATGTTACTAATTTAGGAAGGAAATTAGAAAATTTAGATTGGAGGGCTGAAATGTAAAATGCATAATGTGTGGTCACCGGAATTTTAAATTTCTAACCACTAAACTACAAGCACCACATTTAACATTTTATAAGGGGATGAACTATATAAAAACTTAAAAATAAAAAAAAAAATTTAATTAAAATTCTATACACATGATAAATAAAAAATTCAAATTGTGGAGGTGGCTAAGCACCCCTGCACTACCTTAAGATCCGCACTAATTACCGTTATCATTGTTCTATTAAGATATTATCTCTTGATAATGCTATCCATGAGGTACATAAAAACATGGAAAGCAAAAGAGTATTGTACTGCAATTGTTCTAAGTACCTAAAATAAAAGGGCAAGCTCTCCAGTTTCCGGTGCCTTGTTTCTTGATAGGGTTTCCCTTGATATCAACAGACCCATCCCCAGTGAACTCTCCATTGTTCACTTCCTATGAAAAATAGCAAAATTAATCAAATTGGAGCTAGGAATATACACACATTTAATATTGTAATGTAATACAGTTGATCAACTGAGAGTTGAGACATCAAGTCAAAATTAAATTTATGATTTCTTGACATCAGCAAATTACCCATTTAGCGGTTCTGATTCAGAGTCCTTTAGATCAATTAGACTGAAAAACACTAGCTAAATTACTTGGAAATTAGTTCAAAAAACATTATCACAGACCAGAGAACCAATTTGACCTAAATAACCTTATCCAAAGTATCTGTGAGAAGCTAAGTATTAGATCGAAATTACAAAAACAGGAACCTCTAGTAGCAGGTGCTGCTCCAGGTCATCCATAAATTCGAACGAAGCTAGCACAGTATCACACACACACACACACACACACACACAAACAAGATAGAGCGATCGAGAGAGAGAGAGATTGTTAACAACGATCCTGGTGAACGCGCGAAGTGAAGAAAAACTGGGAACGGGGTAGGGGAGGTGGGGGTCAGGTCCCCTATAGTATCTCAAATTTTGAGCTTGAATATCTACTGTTTGATTAGAATCCAAGTCAATCCGGGCCGGGGTGGAATGTACATTCCCCTTTAAAATCGTGCAAGAACAAAGTGTACGGTTCAGATTCAAAAACAATAATTGAGGTACTTTAGGGATTTCAATTCGAAAGATAGAGTCGTTGTTAAGATTCGCGCGAACGATTAGAGTTAAAATCCGATCGGTAAATATTTAAATGGGCAAGAGACGTGTCATCAACAGAGAGCTTAATTCTCGGATGAACATGGTGCAGTAGAAAGATCTCTCTCCTAAAAGCTACATGGGCCCGCTATAAAGAGGATCCTACTGATAATCAGAAGCTCCATGTGTAACCAAATAACGTCTTTTAAGAGGCTGGCAAGTTGACTAGTCCAGGGAAAAAAAAAACAAGCGTCTTTTTCTCATTTACACGTGGGGACCATGTTCATAATCAGAACAATGGTCATATATATTTGGTACACTAGTTTCATGAGCATTTTTTGTTTGTTGACAAAAAAAAAGTTGGTTCAACTTGGTCGCCAGTTGGTTTATAAAACACATTTTCTTTATTCAAAATGGAATATTCCATCAATACTGTTTTAGTGTATTAAAAAATTAAATGCTGACGTGTAATTTTTTTGGTTTTTTTTTGTATGCTTCTTATTAGAGTGGAAAAAAATGTGTCGTGCCGTGCCGTGATATGACTAACACGCTGTGACTTTAGTCTCGTGCCATGCCGTGACTAAAATGTTGAGAGGTGGTCACAGCATGCCATGACTCGCGTGCCGTAACTATTCGCGTGTCATGTCCAAACGTAACTAGTCACGTTTCTCACATTTAACTATTTTTTCATAATTTAAGTTAGTTTATTCGAGATTGATCATTTGATCAAGATTTAACAGTTCTAATTTCACGTGACTCGCGTGACCGCGTGCCGTGCTGTGACCGATCTTTAGCATGACGTGCCATGCCGTATCAAATTTTTAAAAGATGGTCACACCATGCGACACGCGAATCACGGTACGGAACAGTGACACATGCCATGTCATTCCGTGATGTAACCGTACCATTCCGTGATAGAGCCGGCTCCACCGTGTCAATTTTTCTACTCTACTTCTTATCTTTCCCATGACATTCTATCTGAACTCTGAAGTGGCGAATTCATTAATGGCTCAAAAAATATGTATTATAATGAATATTGTATGATTTAATTTTATGTTTTATTTGTTGGCATAATGAATATTCTATTATTGAATTGCTTGAACGTCAAATTACTGCTTACTACTGCATGCTATGTCTTATTTAAAGATTTACATTGTTAAGACAATACACTAAAGCGAACAATTAACTTCCGTTAAGATATAATTCCTTGACAAAAATTACAAGTATGTAGTATTTTTTTTTAATTTATTTTCTAAGTAAATTTTCTAATTTCATATTTTATTTATTATCATAGCAGTAGTTATATTTCCTTATAAAGATCCACCTAGTCTCCAATTCAAATAAAAATTTCAAACCGTCATGATACGATACAATACGGTTCCATCACGGTCATGCTTGACCATTCAAGTGATTTAATCATCGACTCATCGTTCATAAAATTGGCACAACACAGCATGACACGTGAACTATACCATCATAGGCTCACGACACAACATGTGATCACACGAGTCATGCGTGATCAGATTCATCAGATCTTGATCTAATGATGAAATTTGAATAACTTAAATTATGAAAAAAAAAATAGTTAACCAGTGACTAACGTACTGTACTGTGACAATTTTATTCCAATTTTATCACAGCACGGCATGTTAATATCTGATTTTCTCACGTCACAATATAAGAACGTAACTAGTCATTATGACAGAATTATTACGAAAAGCAACCCAATTTATTTGTCTTTGAATTATGAGATTTCTCCAAGTTAGTAACAATAGAATTCAGAATAGCAAGGAGCAAAACAAATGTGACGACACGACACGCAAAATATATTCAAACTTTTCGTCATTATTTTTGTAAAATTAACCGTGAATACTTACAAAATTTCTTAGACAATTAATATTCAAAAGTAAAGTCCCTTAAAACAATTTTTCAATCAAAATTGGCAATGTAGTATATTAAATGTGTAATTAGATTTCTAAAGTAATAAAAATTCTACATCTCCGCTTTGTCCCAATCGATTGTATTATTATCAAAAGCAATACTTGATTGTGACTCAATCCTGTTACTTGACAATCTACTCATCATTGCAAGACCTAAATGGAAAAAAAAAATAAGATAGAACTAAAATTAGCAAAATTCCCAACAAACCCTCAATTAAAAAAATGTATGCATGCATTAAGTATGATCAATATGACATTTCATGTTTGTCCCACAATGGCTAAAAATTTACATAAAATCCTGCAAATGAAATATGTCAAGGATACCCTATATAATAAGAAAAGAGGGGTCATTTGAATATTTTAACATGAAATTAGTACAGATATATGTTTATTTCTTGCATAAAAGGGCATTTGAAATGCTACCTCTTTTGCAAATAACAGTGATGATTAGATGTTCATAGGGACATTCAAAAATTTATTCCAAAGCCAAATGTTTAAGATCTTCTATTGTTCAAAGTATAATAAACATGAGAGTGAGACTATGATACTATGCATAGCGCACACTAGTTTGTACTATGGCTTCATATCTCCATTTTTAAAGTTCATACAATCGATCCAAATCGCTCAACATGATCTCTATAGGCAAAATATACTCAGAGGAGACCAAATTTTATATTTGTTTTTAGTATTTTTTTATAGGTAGAGAATCACTTGATCTAAAGATTCTAGATCATTCGAAATTAGTGATTTTCTACTTATATAAAAAATAATTTTTTTAAAATTTAGTCACCAAGTACAATTTCATATGGAAATCACGTTGAGTTCCGATTGACTGTTTGAACTTTAAAAATGAAGGTATGAAGCAATAGACCGATCTGTGCTATACATAGTTTACTAGCCTCACTCTAAAAATGAAGATAAACAATACCTTCGACAACTTTATAGAGAGATGACCACCATCTGTCAGGTGGGACCTGATACTGATTCAAAGTTTCCTCTATCTCACTATCGTGTTTTCCTTGTAAAACATTCTGAAGAGTTATCACCGCATCCTTTGTTCTATTGACAATGTTTGAATCATCAATGATTTCCAAATTTTGAATCTCATTTTGCGAGGAACTGAGGCTTGTGACAAGTGCCAACTGGGCGGCTGTGGCCCACCTTGTGGTTGCCAGCTGTATCCTATGCCCGTCTAGTCGCTTTGTTTCCTCCCTTTTCAATCTCTCCTCTTCACTGACAATTACTAGACCCTGATTTTTTGTATTTACAAAGGATTATTTATTTTTGTTTTTTTAGTAGAAGTTGTCAAGTATGAGATACAAAGAAACAAAGGGGTAAATAGTATACCCTTAAATATTCAGCATTGCTGGTACCAGTACTCTGTACCATTTTTGAGAAGGCACTCTCTTGATTCGATAAGAGATTCTCAGGTGTGTCGAACTCCAGTACCTACAAGTTAAACATAAATTAAATGAACTTTTTGTAGAAATATTAACTTTCAGCTGCTTGTATTGTATGTATACTCAATTAATGCTAATTAGAAGTAATTGGTATATATATACCCAATTTCACCTTAATTGATATTCCCCATTTCAACCTATAAGAAATCGAGTCTGTCGTTCTAGTCTTTGACAAATTTCATATAAGAGATTAACTTATTTGCAAATAAGTACATTTCACTCTATTTTTCATTATCTTTCAGAATAATTAAATTGTGCCTCCAAAAATAAGAGAAAACCATTCTACCTTGCCAGCACTGAGGAGAAGGATGCGGTCACAATCAATAACAGTGTTCAAACGGTGTGCAATAGTTAACATAGTGCAAGACTTGAACTCTTCTCGGATTGTCTTCTGAATAAGAGCATCGGTTCTGACATCAACAGCTGCGGTTGCTTCGTCAAGAACTAGTATCTTCGCTCGACGTAACAATGCACGTGCCAGACTGAGCAACTGCCTTTGCCCCACGCTGAAATTCTCTCCCGCCTCCGAAACCTACATGTTGCACCATTTAATATTGTACTCAATAATTAGGTCATGGTATTCCAGTTCAAGTGCTCACAAAATAGATAAAAGTAAGAAATTGGTCATCTAATTTCCTTTTCATGTAATTGAAGTTCTTTTTATATAAAATTGAAGGACCTCAGCATCAAGGCCTAGAGGATTCCTCCTAATAACATCCTTCAGATGTGCTCTCTCGAGGGACTCCCAAAGATTGGCATCGTTATGCTCACTAAATGGATCCAAATTAAACCGCACCGATCCTGCACATAATTGTCATGGTACTGTGCATTAAGCCTTAAGTATTCAAACTGCAATAAATATTGGAATATGAAGTACTAACATCTAAGCAATTAACCCACAATGAGAGAAATATTTGAAGAAGTCTCAAATGCCTTCACTTTATGTGCATCCATCATGCCTCCATTTTTTAAATTTAAATATCAAATTAAAACTGTTAGATATGATCTATATTATTTATGTGCACACATGTAAAAGATTATGACATTTCAACTTCGTCTTGATTGTTATCAAAAGCTTGCAAAAATACACTGATGTGGATGATTTATGGACGTTGATTTTCAACTTATTGATTCATGTAAATACAATATCGAAAAGTTACAATTTTTATGTGGACATTGACAAAATATAAAATAGATGATATCTAACAATTTTATTTTGACATATACATTTTATAATTTTTGTTATTAAAAATAAAAAAGCAGAGGCATGATGAAGGCACAAAAAAAAGACATTTAAATCATCCTCATAATTGAATATACATACCTGAAAACAGAACCGGAGACTGTGGTATGATACCCAATACCTTCCTCAGATCCCAGAGCCCGAATTTGGAGATATCACAACCATCTATGAAGATTGACCCCTTCTCTAGCTCAACAATTCTAAAAAGTGCATTGATCATGCTAGATTTTCCCGCACCAGTGCGCCCTACAATGCCTACCTTCTCGCTTGCTTCAATTTTAAAACTAATACCATGCAAAACTGGAGGCAACTCCGGGCGGTACCTCAACCACACCTCCTTGAACTCTATTACTCCACTTAATGGCCAACCTACAGGAGGCCTTTTCCCTTCTATGACAGGTGGGGCCTCGGGGATTTCATCTATGTAATTCCCAACTCGTTCCACTGCATTCAAGCTGTTCTCAGCTAAACTAGCCAACCGCAAAACTGCAGTGAGCAAGTTTGTAATATTCAGTGCATATGAAAGCAGAAGACCCATGGTAGAAGCAAAAGCCTTTTGGTTTTCGGCATTTTGGTTTTGCATGACTGCAAATGTTGCGGTGAACCATATCGCAATGCCACCTAGGGCTTCGAGCCTGATACCTAGCCATCGATTCGCGCCCATATTAACTAAAGTGAAACGAACATTGTTATCCATTGATTGACCATTGATGGCAGCCATGCGATCATACGCTTTGTATGCTCGAATTGTCGAGAGACCATTTAAGGCCTCGCCAAATTGAGCATAGACTGGTGATCGAGTTATGGAGTCTAGCCGTTTTACCTCCCGTGATGTGCTCTGACAAAAAAAGCGTACAAAAGAGAAATAAAATAAAGCTCATACTCAGATAAGAAAAGATACAAAATTTGATGCGGACTTATTTGTATTGTTGATATTATTTCCAACTCCAATCATGTAGATAACTAAGAATCACAAGAAGGCATCTTAGAGAAATAAATCAAATTGAATTTTGACAAATTAAAAAAGCTACAGAAAAATAGTCATCTGCCATTACACAAGAAGTATTACCAATATTTTAAATTCTACAGAACCAACTGGTAGGGTACTATTTCAACAAAGGTTTTTGTAAACAGTAAAAAAGAAACAAAATCAATTAACAAAAAAAGTAGCTTAAGCAATAGATCGATACCTGGTAGTAGAGATAGGCAGTGTAAAACAAAATCAAGAGGGGCATAATGGCCCAGAGAGACATGGTGCTGACAATTCCAATAAGAACAAAAGTGGAAAGAAGCTGAAAAATTTGTGCCAAAAACAGGTTCACAAATACTGCCACATTTCGGTCAATGTCACCTAGGTCTTTGGCGAACCTGTTTATTATCCTTCCTAGTGGGTTTGTGTGGAAAAATATCATTGGTGCCCTTAATATCGAACTTAGCATGGCGTCATGTAACCTTTTAGCAGCTTGTATACTTGCAACTATGAGCCAGTATGAGTTTGAAAGAGTCACAAGTATCTGTTAAATGAAAAAGATATTAAATAAAGATTTTATGCTTTCAAAAGAGTTTTTAAGGAAAATTGGGAAAAAGAATGAAGATTGTATTTAATGATATTAAAAATGAACCTTGTGACAATGACAAATAATGGATACTAAAATGGAGAAGAAACAGAAAGTTGTGCAAAAATTAAATAATGCTAATAGTATAGTGCATAAAACAAAATTCTACCTGACCCAAACAAATAACTGCATATACAAGATTGTAGAAGCCCGAGCTGTGATCCTTCGGTCCACTTTGATCGGTCCAAAGACTCAACCAAGTGCTACTTGAGATGCGGAGTGTTTCAATTAATACATAACAAAACAATAGAATTAGCACCACCCACAACCCTCCCAAGGCATTCTTGTACCTAAAAAAGCATCAATAAAATGTCAACAATCGCTCATTGATGCATCAAGCACTACAACGTTACGATTTTCTATCAGTGAATATAATTTAGGTTGCTTGCATTCCTATAATTTGAACTTAACAATCTTAATTTTTGTCACTAATAATACAGGTAATAATGAAATTGAGAATAAGGTTCCCAATTCTTTGTTACAATAAGCTCTGATTTCAAATTGATTTCAAACAATGAATCCAAACTTTTAAAACTGATCTACTTCACGAGTGATGTGTTTACATGTCTTATAAATTTTCAAATTAATTTAGTATAAAGTCAAGTGGTCAAAAATTAACTAATAAACCTTCTCTTTTTTCACCACTTGACTTTATACAAAATTAATTTGAAAATTTATAAATTTGTCATGTAAATGCACTTATGAAATGTATTGGTTTCAACGGTTTGGATTCGTTATTTGAAATCATTTCGGTAGGTTTTGAAGTTAAGCTTACCAAAAGATTTGTGAGCTCTAGTATAGCCTAGTTCTACTAAAAAAATTATCCTTACCTTGAAAGAACCTTCACACTGACAACACCACTTTCTCTTTCCTCCTGTTTAATCAGGACTGACTTTCCTTCCTTACCCGTACCAGCCTTTTCCCCAGCCTTGTCTGTAACCGTACCATTGCCTATAGCAACTTCTGCTCCATTTAGTTTTGTTCCATATGTATCATTTTTCTCTCCCTCTTTCTCCTCATCATGTTGGTCTTCCATTTTACCGGCATTTTCCATCAATTTTTTGAATAACTCACCGGTTTCACTTAGCTCCTCAAATGTACCTTCTTCTTTTATCACACCATCATGTACCAAAATTATTCTATCTACATATGGTAGAAAGTGAAGCTGGTTTGTGACTAGTACTCTGGTTTTGTTTGTAAGCTGATTTTTGATGCACTTGTCAAAAACCTAAGATAAATAATAATTTGTATGGTTAATCTTATCCAAATAATATCAAATTATTTTTACTATTTTACATGTCTTTTGGAAGTTTAATTGGGTTGATTTGTCTTTATACAACTTTTATAGCTAATTTAGGTCCAAGTATCCGACATTGAACTTAAGCTGATTCGTTCTTCTGGTTTTACTTGGGGTTATTAGGTTAATTTAAGTTCATTTAGTTTCCATGGCTGAATCAGATTAATCCAAAAACTCACCCCAAAGATTATGGTAAATTTCTGTACCAGACTTTTAACCTTGTACCAGAACAACCAGTCCAAGACTACAACATCAGATTACATACTCAATCTTACCTTTGTAACTATCATATTATTAAAAATTATTACCTGGCAACCAATATGAGCATCTAGAGCACTTAATGGGCCCTAAACCCTAAACTACCTGATTGGTTCTTTTGGTTTTCGCAGGGTTTTTTTTTTTTTTACGTTAATTTAAATCTATGGCTGAATCAGATTCATCCAAAAAACTCAATATTACCATTTATGACTATCATATATTAGAAATTATTACCTGGTGACCAACATGAGCATCTAGAGCACTCAATGGGTCGTCAAAAATGTACACATCTGAATCTGAATACACTGCTCTTGCCATAGAAACTCTCTGCTTCTGGCCCCCACTTATATTAACCCCTCTTTCCCCAATCTCTGTCAGATCACCTCCCTGCTCACCAAAACAATTCACAATTAATACACAATAAAATTAGGCAATAAATAGTTAAATACAACTCATTAGGAAGAATAATTTTGCCCACTTACAGGGAGTAAATCCAGATCATGTTGCAGTGATGTCACCTCAATTGCTTTCTCGTACCTCATGGGATCAAAAGAGGATCCGAACAAAATGTTGTCACGTACCTATAGGTAGAAGAAATATATACTAATTAGGATGTTACTTTTAACAATATGAAAAATAAAAGAAATTAGTAAAGACTGATATAAAGGAAATATTCCTAATATGTAATAACACGGATGAACACTAACAAAAAATAAATAAAACTATAATTTCAACAATATGTCATCGCTTGCCAAAGCAATCATAGATGCCGAATTGTCAATTATGACAACTGTTTGATAAACTTTAGCTCTCCTTTTATCTGTTGTTTTTTCTTGAATTACTTTATTTTATTTTGTAACTTCAGAGAAACCAATGAACTCCATCACGACCAATTGAATCCCGATTCAAAGAAAAGTAAATAAAACAAAAGGTAACAAAACAGTTCTTACAGTGGCATTAAAGATCCAAGAAATCTGAGGGACATATGCAACAGTGCCACGAATAACCATTGACGTGTGGGACCCAACCACAGCTGGTAACTCGCCTAGCATTGCTGAAATGAGTGATGTCTTTCCTTCACCGGTACTTCCCACCACTGCCACTAGGCTACCAACTGGTATATCCAAATTCACATTTGACAGAGCTGGTCTTTCCGCCTGTTAATTTCTAATCAGTTATTGTTCATATTTGATAAATTTATATGTCTGCTGTAAAAATTATTACTTTTCTAAAATTGCAAGTTACATCCAACACATTCAGGTAATATGCAGATAAATCCAACCATTACAATTGAAGGAAAGCTAAATAATATCTCCAATTTTGAATTTATCCAAAACACTCTGAAACCAGTTCGTGCAAAGTTGCAAACTCAACATTAAAAATACTAAGTTCGATTTTCTTTTCCCAGTTTAAGTTTAGGGAAGAAGATTTCAAGCTCATTTTTTTTCATCAAATGAATGGTTCTAATAGCAACTAGCCAAATTTCACTGCTAGATTCAAAACAATTGGCCATATCTTGACTACGGAAAAACATTGCTTATAAATTGAAAAAATAAATACATAAACATAGTGTTTGTCAAGCAATAATTTAATCATACGTTAGATTCCCATGAGAAGAAACCATCTTTTATGGAGATAGCAGGAAGCATCAGATCAATTGGTGGATTGGGTAAAACCACTCTGTCTTCAGTCAAGAACAGCTCCTCTAGACGTTTCAACGATACATTGGCATTGACAGTCTTCAAAATTAAAAATTATAGAAAGATTCTTTATAGTTAGAAAAGGTAGCGCTAAAATTAGGAATTTAAATTTCTGCATATGTTTTCAATGTCAAGATATCATAACCATTGAAAATTTCAGAAATATCACCTGCACTCCCAAATAATTACCAAAAATAATATGAACTGCATCAAGATTTGTGCGGACTACTTTATGAAAAATAAGACAAGTGGATATATATGATATTCCAATGTTCTAAGAAGATTAAATGTGATTGTTCTATTTTGATTTTTACAGGGAAAGAACTGACATCATTAATTCTGAAATATAGCGTACCTGAGTTATTAAATTTGGAAGATTGAAAAGAGGGAACCTCAGCACAGCAAAGAGAGATAGAGAAGTGAAAGCCTTAGCAGGTGTAAGTTCACCGCCAAGCAGAGTATACGCACCAAATGATACAACTGTTACTAAAACCGGTATGCTGTTCAATATAAAGGTATTCCACTGGTACAAAAAAAAAAATTTATAACACTTGTCAGGATCAGTAATTATACAGCTACAGGCATCATAGAGGTGTTAAACCCAGCTGAACTTGTAGATAACTTACGGCAGTGAGGAGCTGAGCCTTACGAAACCAAGAGAGTTCATCATTACGAATTCCTTGAACCTTAGACTGAAAGCTCTGTTCCCATGCATAGCACCTGAGACAACAAATCATATTTTTTTTAAAAGAAAAGACAATATGAAAAAAGAATGCATATATATGTATGAGAAATATACACATACTTGACAGTGTCCATGGCAGCCAATACTTCATTCATGAGGCCAATACGCTTGTCAGTGCGTTGTATCCCTTCCTTTGTTAGCTTTTGCATTCGCCTTATCACTACTGTCTGTTCAAGTAAGCATGCAAAAGGCCAGAAATCTTATGAGATAATTGAAATATAAGAAAGTTTGATGTTATAAACAGGAAATATATTTATATAACCTGTAAAGGGAAGAGAAGGACGAGCATCAATGCACCTACGAAAGAAGCGACACCTAATTGTAGGTAGAGAAGCACTAATGATACAACTATACGAAAAGGAGCCGACCACAAGGAATGCAGTTGCTGGCATATTTGCTGAAAAATAAAGCAAACAATAAAACTTGTAGATAACTTACATGATTACTCGTTATTAATACTATTCTACCATATAGTAGAATTGAGAAGATTAAGCCTAGAATAAAGAAGAATAGAGGCTTATTTTCTAGAATAAAGTTTTTTATTTAAATGTTGTAAATACTTATTCAGTTATAAATAAATACAATCGTTAGTTAGTAGGCATTTATGCCACTAACCTAAAAAAAAAATACATGATTACTGGTTCACTGTCAAGTTCACGCAGATACTTAAAAGGAGAAAATATCCATGCTAATATTTGCAACCAAAATTATTGAGCTTCTAGCACAATTTCATGCAAATATATGCATAAAAAAACTACCTGAAGTGCTTCAGCATCAGTTGTCATCAAGTTTGTAATCTTCCCAGAAGCAAATTTACGGCGACTTTCATTTGTTAATCTCAGAGATTTACGAAAAACAGCGGCCACCTATCAAAGACACATAACATTATACCAATAGATTGATGAGGCACTGATTCAAATTAAATAAGATGTGCTAAGCTGAAATTCAACAAATAGAGGGTGTTAATTGTAAAAAATCTCTTGAGGTCCATACCAAGGTGGTCCTGAGCCTGAAGCCAGTTCGCATCACATTTTGAAAGTATTGTGCTTCACACAGAACTCCCAGCACCTATTATTACGAGTACATCAAGAGGAATCAAAATTATAAAACGACAAACTAAAATGATCTTAGTATTTCATTATACAACATATATAAATACTTTTAAAAGTTAAAATGTCTGTACCACTCCAGCAAAGATCGAAAAGGCATAAATGTGACCACTCCAAGCTGGATCACCTCTTTGCATAGACTACAGTGCAGGCATGGAAAAAATTTCTTAAATGATAATAAAATCACATGTATGCGATGTAAAAACATATAAGAAATAATAAAATTAGTACATACAGTTAAGAGGAGGCTCAATACAGTAGGTCCAACAAACTGCGAAGCATCATTGCCAATCTAGAGAGAAAAAAAATTGTACCTTGAATAAGTATGAATTTAACCATCAAGTATATTGATATAATTTAAAGAGAAATTTTGAATTGTACCTTGAAAAGGCCCCCAAGCCAGAATCTGTAAAGCAAAGAAACATTTAAATTATAAAGTTTAAAATTTGTGAACCACACAAAAATTAAGAGAACATTGAAATTACCGTCCACCAAGGCTACGATTAAGTGCTCTTAAAAGCCAAGGTTTAGGCTTATTTACTTCTTCAATCCAGCACTGCTGAAATCTGAAAGAACATGAGAGATATTCAATCCATGAGGCATTATAGGAACAAATAATGATGAAACAATTTATGTAACATATATCTACCTGGTATACAGTGTCTCTGTTTGATCCCATGTGTCCAGCTTCCATACATCGTTCTCTGTAATGGGTCGCTTGTGCCCTTGTTGCATTAGAGGCGTCATCCATGTAAAAAATATCCCTGTGCAAAATAAAAATAAAAAGTTAAATGTCACACAGAATTCTGTATGTACATCCTCAGCAAAATGTTTTCAAGGAAGAAAATTCTTTAAAATATATCCCTGGGCAAAATAAAAAAATAGAAGTTAAATGTCACACAAAATTTTGTATGCAAATCCTCACAAAAATGTTTTCAAGGAAGAAAATTATTTGACAACATAAAAGCTCCAATACATATATATAGAGAGGGGGGGGGATCCACTTACACCATTATACCATTTTTTGGTGACACCAAATTACACCCTACATTTTCAAAGTTTTCAAATTTCAAATAATCGATCCAAACCGTTCAACATGATAGATATATTAAAATTTGCTTGCAGACCAAATTTTACTTTTTTTTTAATTTTTTTACTATTTATTCATTATTTTACAAAAATCGATGTCCTCAGACCATTGAATTTTTGTACCCATCTTAATAAATAGTAAAAAAATTCAAAAAATGTAAAATTTGATCTGCAAGTACATTTTAATGTATCCATTATGTTAAACAGTTTGAATCGATTGTTTGAACTTCGAAAATGTAGGGTGTAATTCGATGTCACCAAAAAAAGATGTAAGTGGATCCCTCCTCATATATGTGTATGTGTATATGTATATATGTATATGTATGTATGTGTATGTATATGTATATGTGTATGTATATATGTATGTGTGTTTGTGTGTGTGTGTGTGTATTTGGATGACTTACTGGAGAAAATGTTAGCTTGTCTCTCTGGACAAATGTTTTCTCCACTTGCAAGAGACTCATAAGCCGTGTCATCAGAAAGTGCCTCATTTCTAAGAGGCATATAACCAGCATATGTTTCCAAACTAGGAAAATGTCCCAGTAATAAAATCCCAAAAAGGAACTGCAAATTAGTGGAAACATAATTTACATTAAATTGAAGTAATGACAATAAAAACTGTGAAGTAGTTGCAGGAAATCTGTTCTCCTTGACAACAACTCAACATAATTTACTCAGTAATAATAAATTAAAAATATAAGTACACATTTTCATGCATAGGTTCTTTAGGAATTAGCTGCAACTTATACTTATCTGAAGCAGTACTGTTGATATCATGTGAAAATATATATATATTAATCAAAAGAATAAATGCCACCTTGCATGATAACTCAGCGATATAGAGATAAAGGCTCGTTCTGTAAAAATAACAGAGAAAACAAAAATGTATATTATCAAGCTGTGAAAATTGTAAAAAATAAGAACAAACAAACTTATATGGGTTTGCTACTAACTGGATGATATTTATAATTGTCAATAAATTAACATATTTTTTGGGGGATTTATTTAAATTTGATAGGCACCAAGTACTAATTAATAAGAAATATTTCTGTGAAGGTGCAAAATAGTACAAAATACCAGTCTGAGAAAGTGTTGTTACTAACGGTGAAAGGTAGTCTCTGACGGCGAATACAAGATTGAATACAGTAATTTCTCCAATGAAAGCATAGATCATCACAAACCGAATGTACCACCTAAATTCCCGTATGTATATCTTGGTTTCTGCTATAAGCATGACAAGCACGCAACTCCAGGCAACAGTTTCGATAAGTAGTGTCAGAACCTACACAATGTAAATGGTAAATTCAGATGAGAGAGTTCTCTCTGGTAACATTATATTATACAAAGAGGAGTAGGGTTAAAATGCCCCATTGTTTTCGTGTTCCAATCATGCCTAAAATTCTTATTTCTGTTTTCAAAATCCAAATTGTCAATTCAAACTGCTTAACATGATCTCCATATTAAAATATGCTTGAAGACCAAATTTTATAATTTTTGAAAAAAAAAATAATTTACTACTTTTTAGATAGGTACAGAATCATTGTTTTTAGATGGTTCAAAATCTCCTGAAAAACTGTGGTTTTGTACCTATCTATAAAAAAAAAAGCACAAAATTTCCAAAAATATAAAATTTGGTCTCCATGCAAATTTTAAACCTACTCTACAAAAAAGTTGCAATCAGATTATTTGGTATGGAGTTGTACGGTACAGCCTCAGGATTGTGCTCAACAAATTCATTACAAACTGTTGAAGATTAACAAACAAAACATACAAATAGGAGATGCTATCTTGGGTACACCAAGCAAAACTCAAAAGTGAAATTTTACAAAAATACCCTCTAACTTTTTCCTTACCCTTTTTCTGATACTTTTGTATTTGCTTATTTTCTTAATGGCTCTTTAGCCAATTCTCTCTTTCTCTCTAACAATTATAAGTCATTGTATCCATTATGAATAGGACTTAGAATTTGCACAATGATATGAATGTAATTATGATCAATTAATGAAATATTTCTTCTTCAAATTCCTTTCCAAATTGTATCTCAAATTCCAGTACAAACATCAGAGATTAGTATCATGACAATAAAAAGGTAAATCAAAAGAATCACTGTACAAAAAGTAAATAATTGAAAATATTTCAGTAGAACTTTTAAGAGGCAACTAACCTCAAAGGGTGCGAGACTTGATTGTCGATCCAAATTTACAGTTGAATAACCCATTATAACCCGAAAGAGCGATTCAACCACACAAAAGGCTGCAAAAATCATGAGAACATAGCTATACAACTTTGATTTCATAGTATATCTTTGCACCGTGAGATCCTTTGTGATTCGCCAAGTCCGGTAGAAGCAAACACCAAACAGCACTAAATGAGAAATGCCCAAGATCACTGTTTGCATGCCACATGGCGTGTACATGCCGAATGCATTCTCTACAGCTTGAGACCATACGCCACCTTGTACCGGTTGACAGTACCAGTCTAATGGATCGAAACCCATCTTTGGTACCAATTTAAGTTTTCAGTTGATTTGATTTGGAGCCCTTAACCTGTATTAATTGAATACACAGATTATTCATTTTACTGAATAGAGATGTATTTTTTTTCCCAAAATTTTGCATGAACAGAAAAGTTTTAACTGGTTGCTTCTGCTCTCTTTCTCTAGTTTAATCAATGTTCATTTCTTATAAAGAGAAACAGAAATGTCAAGTCTGGGTTAGGTACAAAAAGGAAAAAAAGGTACCACTTTGCAATTTTGCATTTATTAGAATAGTACAGATTTTAATTAATACAAAGGATCAGAAGCTGAAATTAAAGATAAAAGTTTAAACAAAACAAAATTAATTTCTCAATTCAAACTCCTCTTTAGAAAGAAACAATACTAATCAAGTACCAGGTAGCAATTAAACATGAACAAGAGTGAACAAGCTAAAAAGAATCCATATTTTACCTCATGATTTAGAGTGATAACTAAGCTAAAAATATCAAACAAAAATCATGAACTTGGAAAATTAAGCCAAATTGAAAAGCACATATCTCTCCCAAATCACATTATCTGCTAGAGTTGAAACCAAATTAAATTTACCTTAAATCAGAAATCCCAATCAAACTCTCCTTCAATCCTCCCAACTGAGCATGCATTCCATATCTTAGAGACACAGCGAGAGAGAATGGAAAGGAGATGAGAATATATAATAAAGAGTTGGTCAATGGTCAGAATAGAACATATACTAAAACAAACATCATCAATGGTGTCATCATTAGTAAATAGTAAACCTTCAAAATCATTTTAATATTTTTTTTTTCTGATGGATTGTCTCCGGACAAAATATTTTCATATTTAATTTATTACAGCGATCGATCGCTGAGACTGAGAGCATTGATTCGTTTATTTATTTATTATGATAAAAAAAGAGTCCACTATCTAATTGATTCGTAGATCGAGGAAGAAAGCATCCCCACGTTCCCTGTTATTTTATAATTCCAATTGCTAATACAATATGGTGCAATTAACGTACCAACTCCCACTGACCCATTCGGGTGCGAATCCTCTGAGATATCTCAATTTTTACGTGACCGACATGTCCGGTGCTTATTCGGGGAACCGTGGGGGCCAGTATTATCTGAGCCTTGAGATTCGTGCAGAACGTATTTCAACGATTAAGATATTCCAAAAAGTCACGCAAAGTTTGAGATATCTCAGAGGATGCGAATTCCTCCCACTCGGCCACTCGCCTCGGTGAGGTGCAACCGTGCAAATAGAAACGAATTCGCATCCTCTGAGATATCTCAAACTTTGCGTGACTTTTTGGAATATCTCAATCATTCAAATACCTTCTGCGCGAATCTCAAAGCTCAAATAATACTGCCCCCCTACGTTTTCCCGAATAGACACCGGACACATCGGTCACGCAAAAGTTGAGATATCTCAGAGGATGCGCACCCAATAGAAACTTCCTATATTAAGCTAGTATTATACTTTATACTATAGCACCCCACTGTCGGTTTTAGTTTCAATCAATGTTGTAAAATGCAGTTTTGTTCATGCATGCGGAAGACCACTGCATACCGCATATGCGGTATGCGGCCGTATATGCGGAATTTCATGCGGACTCATATATGTGGATTTTAAACTATATATTAATTTATTTCCATTCAAAACATGCAATATATTCCCATTAAAATCATTCAAACAATAAATTCGCACATATGCAGACCAATATGCGGACATCTGGGGCTCAATCGCACACATGCAGACCAATATGCGGAAATATGCGGAAATATGGGACCAATATGCGGCCGCATATGCAAAACCGCATATTTGAGACCGCATGAAAATTTTCATGCAGAATCGGACTGCATACGCATATGCGGTCCATGCGGCCGCATTTTACAACATTGGTTTCAATTTTGTTCTTTTGGTATTCATACTTGTAGCGTTATATGTTATGTTGCTCTTGATTGGATGTTGGAGTTGTATCTGTGTTGCTCTTGATTTAGTGTTGATATGCTGATGAACAGAGTATAGACATTGTAATTTACATATTATATTTTATATATGATATAATATATGAAACGGACTATATGTCTTTTTTCAAAAAAAAAAAAAAAAAAAAAAACTTACCTATATAATATATATAACTTGTTGCTACCCGACTTTTTTTTATTAATATCCTTCATTAAATAAAAAAATTCAAATTTTTGCACAAAAGCTAGCTATTTATAAATGTCCAAATCGGTTAAAAAATAGTCGGTTATTATTCTTTTCCTCAACAGATCATTTTTTTTACCGGTAAAAAGCTTTTATTTTAATGGTATGATTTATTTATTTTTTATTGAATATTAGAAATATTTTTTATATTTCTTTGCAAATAAATAGAATGATATATAATTTAATTTCTTAGAAGTATTGAAAAAATAATTCGGATCAATATTTTTCAGGCTGGATTTTTCGAGGCTGTGAGAAAAATTAAAATATTATTTATGTGTTATTGGAAAAAAAATTCTTTGAATCTGTGTTATTGATCCCGGTTCAAAAGTCACTTCTAGATAAATAGAGAAAATATTGTGATCCTTTTTAATACATTTAATTTTTAAGATTGGATATTCATTTTGAAAAAAAAATTGAATACTAATGATGATTTTGTCAGAGAAAATTTTTTATTTCTAAAATAGATACAAAATTTTAGAAATTAAATGTACTAGAAGAATCATAGTATTTTATGTATTTATCTAGAAATAACTTTTGAACCGGGATTAATAACTCAGATTCAAAGGATTTTTATTTTTTTTTCCAGTAACACACAAAAAAATATTTAAATTATTCTTACGGCCTCGAAAAATCCGACGTGAAAAATGTTGATCCTAGTTATTTGTTGCAGCATTTCTAATAAATTAAATTATATAGCATTATATCTATTCAAAGAAATATAAAAAAATATTTCTAATCTTTTAATAAAAAAATCATAATATTTTCTGAGAAAAGAAGTTCTCAACTAGCCAAAAAAATGATTGGTCTGGATATTTTATAAATAATCAATTTTGGTATATTTGAATTTGTTTTTATTTGATGAAGGATATTAATAAAAAAAAATCGTTGTTGCTGCTCTCGCCGCCACTGGTTAGGTTCATCTTTTTATTTTATGCATGCAATGATGCAAGTTCAAACAGAAGTTCTAATATGGAAGTGTTGTTTGCTCTTCCTCCGAGGTTTGAAATTGGGATCCTCTGTTGCTAACATGTACAGACAACCAAATTAAACATGTATTAAAAAAATCTAATAATTTAAAAACTATAATAGTCAATCTAGTATTAAAAATCGTGTTTATTTATTTACAAAATAAAGTAATTAACTTAACTTCTTTACTTTACACAAAATATCTTAGTTTAGTGTTAAAAACAAAATTTTGAAATAGTACATTGAGTATAATCAATTTTAAGAAAATCACTCCATATTTGACCAAAAAAAAAGTACTAATAGAGAAAATTTATACTTTTTATTACTTCTTCTAAATAGTAATTAAAGTTCATTCGACTGTTTTCAGAGAATTTTGGACTATATAAGACAGTAATTTTGTATCAATCTATAAAATAGTAAAAAATAAGATTCAAAAAAAATATAAAATTTGGTTTACATAATATTTTTATATGAAAATCATGTTAAGCGGTTCAGATTGATTGTTCGAACTTTAAAACAGATAAAAAAAATGTAAAGGATGATTGGAACATAAAACTAATATGCATTTTAATCCTATTCGTCAATAAAAGAGGTAAGAGTGAAAAAAATATATCAATTAATGCAGATAATACTTGAAGATTAAAATTGTAATAATATACTTAATTAAATTGTCATAGTTTTTAAATAAAAAGAAGCAAACACAAAATCATAATAATATTTGTTAGACATCCAAAATAGTTGTGTATCTGTATACCTATACATAGTGACAAGATTCGCGAATAATTCCCGAATTATTCGTGAATTATTCGGTTTTTTGGTGATGCCGAACCGAACGCCAAATTATTCGTGAATTTTATGAATTATTCCCGAATTTTTCCCTGAATTTTATTTTTTTGTTTTTGCTCCCTTACAGAATTGATCAGATCTCTGATCCGAATAATACCGAATCATTCTCGAATCACGAATTTTTGATCTCACCAAACCCGAATAATTGATTCGTCACTATGTACCTATATCCTATTGTATGATTCAAAATAGGCCGTATATATAGAGAGAGAACTACAGAGAATGACATAGAAGATCGTCATAGCACTAGAGGAGGATCATGCATGACGATAGTGCTGTTTTTATTTGAAAAGATCAATGTCTAGTTCAAAGTTCAAACGAACTTTAAAACAGAAGTTTTAAGTCAGAGAAGAAAAAAACAAAGAGACAACAAAAGAGGTAAATTTAAAAATAGTAAAAAAATTTCAAAAAATGTAAAATTTGGTCTCCAAGTACATTTCAATATGGAGATCACATGTAACGGTTCGAATTGACTATTTAAATTTTAAAAATAGAGATACAAACAGAAAATAAAACATCATTTTACTTCTCAAAACAAGTTAGCACATTTCTCTCTTTCTCTCTCTTGAAAAATTGGCAGGAGCTGCCAATTGAAATATATTGAAATAGAAATACAAACGTCATTACATCCATTACATCAGAGGCCTACAAGCCTTTCAGCAAATAGAAATAAGAAACTAATAAAAGTAAAGAAAAAAATGAGGGCATAAATAAATAATTAAAATAAACATCCATGTTGCCTATAGACAGTTGAACGAAAACGCGTCTCTTTTCTCTTCCTGCATTAGCTGGAGATTTGATTGCCTAATCAGGGTCCGGTAGCAAATTGTTACCCATTAGCCTTCGCCTCCCCCTATTGCAGTATTTTAGCCAAAGCATTCCTTCGTCGATAATTCTGTCAGCAAGGATTTTGAATGGGATTCCTCTTGCAGAGAAAATTTTCTCATTACATCGCTTCCAGATATGCCAGCACGCACAAAGAAAAAAAGCTTGCCATTTCCTAAATTCATTCTTCCCTCTAGCTTTCGCTGTCCCTTGAAACTGTAACAATTTCTTGAACCGTCTGACCCGGATCCATTACTCTGTACCCGATCCACACACCAATTTCCCACCACACCTCAATTGAAGTCGGGCATAGAAAAATCAGGTGGAGTGCCGATTCAGAAGGGCAGTTTCGACACATTTGGCATCCCTCATTTATCACCATGTTCCTTCTTTGCATTAGTTCGTGAGTTAGGATTCGTTCTTTAAGCAGAAGGTAGCCAAAAATTTGCACTGTTGGAGGTGCCGGCCATTTCCAGATTGATTTGTTTGCATCCTCGATTTTCGCTCCTCCCGCCATAATCTTGTAAATCGATGACGCCGAGTAGGTACTAGTAGAGGACCACTTCCATCGCATTGTGTCCCTGTCATCAGAAAAAACAACAATGTCAGAGCTTACCTGTTCCTCGTGTAGCATGTGCCTTATCGAATATGCATCACGCAGCGAGATCATCGGTTGTGTCGGTTTTTGTGTCCAAGAAAGTGTATGTATGAGCACTGGACCCGTCCAAGGGTCTCTCCAGTATGACGTGTCCCGTCCATCACCAATTATCCATTGGATTGAGGATTGAAATAAAGGTAATAGTAACCTTAATTTCCTCCAGAAAAAAGATCCCGATATCATCCAGAGTCTTGGGCCATTAGGATAAACACCAGTGGTTTTGAAAGTCATGAGAACCATGGTCCAAAGGCTAGTCGGGCTGTTGTACGCGTGCCACCACCACCGTAACAGTTACGCAATGCTATGCATTCTCAAATCATGGACCCCCATTCCACCACAATGCAGCGGGAAGCAGACCAATTCCCAATTGATAAGTGAAATTCCTTTTGCGACACTCTCATTCTTTCCCCAAAGAAAGGTCCTACGTATTTGGTCGATCCTCTCCTGGAGATCATGTAATATACTGGTAGAAGGAAGCAAATCATGTAATATACCGGTATTGTCAATAACACCGACTTGACAAGTTGAAGTCTACCTCCCCTGGAGATCATCTTGCTTCTCCACCCAGCCATTCTCTTCTCCAATTTTTCAATTAATGGGAGATAATCTTGTCTGTTTAATGCCTTGATAGACAAAGGCATTCCTAGATACGTTACTGGGAACCTTTGTATCTCACAGCCCAAGATTCCTCTTATCTCCCTAATGTCAGAGATGTTAATCGGTATACAGCCACTTTTTCCATAATTAATTTCCAGTCCAGATACCTTGGCAAATATGCGCAAGGTGATCTTTAACAGTATTAAGGTGCCTTGGCCGGCATTGGCTATTATTGGCGTGTCGTCTGCATACTGTAGCGCGATTATTGCCTGCTCACATCTTGGTGACAGTGGTGTTGCCAGTATCGCATTAGTGGCTGATATCATTGTTTGGAGAACATCCGTTGCTAAGATGAATAGCATAGGGGAGAGTGGGTCCCCTTGCCGCAGGCCTCTGCGATGCATAATGGGTTCCGTGGTTTCTCCATTAATCACCACCACTGACCTTGCCAAGAACAGCAGCTTTCCAATCCATTTGATCCATTTTTCAGGAAACCCCCATGTCTTCATTGCCCCCAACAAAAAGTCCCAATTGATCGAGTCGAAAGCCTTTGAAAAATCAATTTTCGCAAAAACTCCGGGCCTACCTGATGCTGACAAATGCTGGAGAATCTCTCGAGTAGCAATGAAATTCTCCACAATGTGTCTACCCTTTACGAATGCCGTCTGATTCAGCGAAATTAGGCTGGGCAGAATTTGCCTGAGTCTATTAGAGAGTACCTTTGAGATCAATTTCGGTATGATGTTAATGATGCTGATTGGTCTGAACTCCGTGAGCAGGGTTGCGCCGTCTTTTTTGGGATCATGACTATATTAGCCATGTTTAGCCCTTCCAGAGTCCCCTCATGCCTAAAGAAATTTTCAAAAATTCGCATGGTATCCTGTCTGATCAGTGGCCAAAAACCTTTAATAAATTCATGGGGCAGACCATCAGGGCTACCGTACTTCGCAAAGTAAATGGTCTTTTTTACTTCAGATTTTGAACCCTTCGATGCGCTTTAAATCTTGTGCACGATTGAATTCCAGATCTGCGAAAAAATTCGCCCAAACGCTCCTCCAGTTCAATGGAGACGTCCAGTTCTCTACAATCCCATCACCCCCGTCTCCTTTAATTCGCTAAACCCCAACTCCCTGAGCCTCTCCCCTCTCGCGATCTCCTCCCTCCCTATCTCTCTCTGCAATTTCCTCTCCCTGAGATTTCACCACCTCCACTTCCTAACTCAGCGCAACGTCACACCTCTCCCTCCGCGCTGCACCCTCTTACCCCGTCCTCTCCTCTGCCCCGTCCTCTTGTCTCTCTTTCAGCCCTCTCCTCTCCCCCGGTCCGTCCTCTCCCTCTCATACAACACTCCAACGCGCCGCCCTCCCGCTACCTATCGGAAATAGAAGTAGGTAAGATAATTGTTCTTTTTTTAATTTCAATTTCATCTTGTTTTTTGTCAGTCTTTTGTTAATATTATCAAATTGATCTCAGTCACATTGGGTTGCTCTTGGAGGTACTGAAAGTGATAAGTAAAGGAAACCTTTCTAGTACCTATCTAATTGGTTCGGTGGTACCAGCTTAATTGGTTCAGTACCAGTCTATCTGTATGATGAATACCAGATCAAAATATCTCCTGTAATTAACTTGCTAAGTTTCCAATTACAGGTCTAATTTGTGACCATGGGTTGACTCTTGGTGATTTGATTGGAGTGTTGAAAGACTTCTTCTCAAGTCTTGGTATACCACGTATTTCATGTCTTTTTTTATTTTTGAAAAAAGTTCATGCCTTTTTATATTCATCACTTTTAGATTTGGCACATATCTTAAGTTAATTTTCTTACACATGAATTTAACCCATCCGTAATTACAATTACAATTAGAAAGCACGCCCTTTTGCGATTACACTGAAGTGTTATGTATTGTTGACAATTTCTTACAAGTTTTTAAATTGCATCAGTTGTATATTTCTTTTTCTATTCTAAATATACAAAATATGAAGAGCAGATCTAGAAGTCCATTAGCTTGTCTGACAACATGTGTCATAATTCATATAGCAAGATAAATAAGCACCTCATGATAAGCTTTCCATGCATACTTTATTATCATGGAATTTTGAACATACTGACTTCCTTTTTGGCAGAGGCAGAGGTATTCGTCATGGAGATCTTAGATATGAGAAAGAAGGCAAAGAGCATTGGCATTTGCATTAGTAAGAAAAAGAAGGCACATGGAGATCTTAGATTTCACAGAGAGAGAGAGAGGGTGGAGGGGAAGATCGCAGAGAGAGACGGGAGTCTAAGGGTTTTAGTTGGAATGGACATCTCCAGTGATACAGGAGAGTTTGAGAATAATTTCCTAACTGGAGGAGCGTTTGGGCGAATTTTTTCGCAGATCTGGAATTCAATCGTGCACAAGATTAAAGCACATCGAAGGGTTCAAAATCTGAAGTAAAAAAAGACCATTTACTTTGCGAATGCAAAGTATGGTAGCCCATTTCTCTCTCTCTCTATAGATGGGCTAACTTACTTTGAAAGTAAAGGGGGTGTTTTGCTTTCCGCTTGTATCTCTATTTTGTTCAAATAGTCAATTCGAATCGTTAGATGTGATCTCCATATTGAAATGTGCTTGGGGACCAAATCAAACAGTAAAACTATTGGAACAGCGATTTTCAAATTGGCTTAATAAATAGTAAAAAAATTTAAAAAAATGTAAAATTTGGTCTCCAAGCACATTTCAATATGGAGAACATGTTGAGCGGTTTGGATCGGCTATTTAAACTTTGAAAATGGAGATACGAGCGGGAAGTAAAGAACCCTCTTTACTTCTCAAAGCAAGTTAGCACATCTCTCCCTCTCTATATATATAGAGTAAATCTAGGGTGTGACGTGCTCACCAAGAAGGTTTGGTGAGCACAACTCCAAAAATACATCGGATCGGCTTCAAATAACGAATCTAAACCGTTGAAATCCATGTACTTCGTGAGTGATGCATGTACATGAAATTTTTTGGAAATTTCGAATTCATTTGCTACGAGGTCAAGTGGTCAAAGTAATAATGAAAAATGAATATATAAAACAACTAATATAATAACTTATTAAAAGATTCGTTACTTTGACCGCTTGACCTCGTAGCAAATGATTTCGAAACTTCCAAAATTTTGCATGTACATGCATCACTCACGAAGTACATGGATTTCAACGGTTTGGATTCGTTATTTGAAGCTGATCCGATGTATTTTTGGAGTTGTGCTCACCAAACCCTCTTGGTGAGCACGTCACACTCTAGATTTACTCTATATATATATATATATATTTCTTGTGACACCGAATCATTCCCGAATTATACCTGAATCACGAATTTTTTATTCCGCCGAACCGAACCCGAACTATTCATTTGTCACTATGGGTCCTACTGTATGAATATGATTCAACATAGGCACTATATATAGAACTACAAAGAATGCCATAGAAGATCGTCGGTGGAGGATATCATGCATGACGATATATAGTGGCATTTTTACTTGAAAAAAAAGAGAGTCAAAATCAATGCCTAGTTCAAATGAACTTTTATATGACATATTTATATAATTTAGTTGAGAAATTTAATCAACGTGTTCAATATCATTTTTTTAAAACTAAAGTTTTAAGTCAGAGTATAAAAAGAGACAACAAAAGGAAGTAAATATAAAAATTAGAATGCAGATAGAACATGAAGATTAAAATACACTATAAGAATTTTGCTTTCCCGGCGTTTATATGATTTTTCCCGGCATTTGGAGACTTTCTCTTGGCGTTTAAGAAGCGCCGCCCAAAATTTTGATTTCCCGGCGTTTATACGCCTTTTCCTGGCGTTTGGAGACTTTCTCCCGGCGCCGCCAAATGCCTTGGCATTTTAAAAAAAAATATTATGTCTTTCCCCGGCGTTTCTGAAACGTCGCCAAAAGTCATGGGTAATAAAAAAAAATGAAAATTTCAAAAATTCACTATAAATCATAGAAAATTTCAAAAATGGAAATTCTTGTTCTGGGATGCTCATGGAAGTGTTGTCTATATGCCTGTGCAATGGTTTTGCTTAATTCAACTTGGAATCAGTATTTCTGTCTGATTTGGTCTTAAGGGCTGTTTTAGATATATGCTGTACCAGTATAGGTTTCTTTATGTTTTGTTTGTGTTTAACACTGGTATAGGTATGCTGATATGTTGGTATGATGGCCTATGAGTTATCCATGGAACCTAAATGGTCTGGTCATGCATGGATCAAGAAAATGAGACTTGAGATCACAAAAAACACTTCTCAACTTTATCAAGTAGTGTCAATTATTTTGACATAATGCAATTATGTGTCTAAATTTCATCTTTCAGAAAAAGCCAACAACATAATGTAATTTCTGTCTAAAGTTACTGTTTTTATTTTTTCAACAAATGGTAACAAGATAATGCAATTCTGTTTCACTATGCACACCTCCAAGGTACTTGCTCTTCTCAATAGCTAGTTTGTGTAAATTTGTTGCCGATGTCAGCCATTTTAGAGCACTCTATAGGAAAAAAAAGGATTTAATTAGTCCTGCAAATAAAACATATTGTTAAGAAAAAATTGGCTTACTGTATAAACAAGCAAAATGATAGCCATACCAGCACCTACGTCAAGTACCACTTTGTCATTGAATAGAAAACTGCTCTGATAGATAACATACTGATATGTTTTTGTCATGACTACATCCAATAGCATTTTCTGAATTCATGATTCAAATGAAATCATTTCCTGAAATCACCACAAAATTATAGAAAATTCATTGTATCTGCATTTTTTTTTATACAATCAAAGTCTGAAATTGGTTCTTTTGAAATGCATAATAAACCCTGTTAGTGAGAATTCTGAAACTTCTCCAAAAATGGACTCATTTGCATAATAACCAAAGTCTGACAAGGTAAGGACAGTAACTTGAAATTTTATCAATTCTCCCACATTTAACAGACTACACAATTCATTAATCGAGTTCAAAATTTTCATGAGGTTCTCAATCCCCCCAGTGCCAGGCACCAAAACCCTGCTATACCATAAATTCAACTATCATTACAAGACAAATTACAAAAAAGTAAGGATAACAATAATTTAGATACGAGGTTAGAGAGTACCAGTTGAATACAATGATCGATGGAGTATGTACTAACCTCAAAGAGCAGTATCAATTACTTTAATTGCAATTGTAATGAGTGACCAACAATCCGAGCATATATCAGCTCCAGAGCAACAATATCTCATCTCATCATAATCTGTCATATCCTATGAAATTACAAACTAAGTTGACTTACTTAATTTTCTTAATTACTCATTGTATTCATGAAAACATTATTGTACTTATACAACTCCACCAAAGTCTTCTTAAATTGTAAAATTAAATCCCAAGTAATCACGTTTGTTTCCACTAAATTTGTAATTCAGAAAAGTATATAATGAACTTCTTTTGAAATGATGCTTAGCTAATCAAAATTATTGTTTCTAGCTATTGTTCAAGTTTTCTACAGTTTAAAACAAGTAGTTTTCTGAAATTCCCATTAGACATAGGGTTTCCTAACTATCCTTACGTGCTGTTACAAGTAGGTCTAAGAAAAGGACATAAATGTAATTATTCTGTCAGATTTCAGTCCCTAGTAGGGACCCAGTTTTAATAAAAGTTGAACTTTCCTTTAGAGAATAGTCCCTAAAGGACCCAGTTTTCATAGAGATTTGTATATTAGTCCCTGGAACGTGACATAAAAGATTTTTCCTCACATAAAGGTCCCTGGAACCTGTCATAAGGCAGAAACTTGCAGGAAAGCCCCTGAATTTTACCATAATTCAGTAATAACAAGTAAGAACACAGAAATAAGTCCCTGAACCCTGTCAGAACACATAAATTTGCAGGAAAGTCCCTGAATTTACTAGAATTCAGTCCTAACAGCAAATACTGTGATATTTTCTTGGTACAAGGAGAGAAAAAAAAATTACCTTCATCAAGGTGGCCTTCTTGCTCTCTGGTTGATGAAAGCACATTTTCAACCTCAACTTGCTCGAGCTACTTAAGAAAAGACCAAATGCTATAATTAAACAAAAAATAATGAGCAAGAATGGATTTGCATGGTACAGCCTCAGGATTCGCCAAGTCCAATAGAAGCAAACACCAAACATTGCTAAATGGGAAATGCCCAAGATCACTGTCTGCATGCCACAAGGAAGATGCATTCTCGACAATTGAGACAACACACCATGTTGTTGAAGCTGACAGTACCAGTCTAAAGGATCGAAACCCATCTTTTGGTACCAAAATTAATTAAGTTATCAGTTGCTCTAATTTGGATCCCTTAACTGTGTTCAATAGTCTTACATGGTGTACCTCAGTTGTGACAGAAGAGGGGATCAAGCTTCAAACTTTATACCTTCCCATGTTGTCTTTAGAAGAGAGTACTAGCACTGGACACCTCCCTAGACTGAAGAAAGGGTATTTTTTGCCAATTCAATATTTAAAATAATTAACTAAAGAGTTTTAATAGATAAAAAGGGGATAGAAGAAATAATGTAAAGTTTTTATGGGGAATTGCATATTATGTTATTTTGATGGGAAAATTGACTATTTTAAAAGTTTTTATGGACAAATTTTTCCCCTTTTTTGTGCAGGTGCTAATTTATCTATCAAATGGATTCTAGTAGCCTCTATATAATCAACATGAAACTACAATCTGAACTAATTGCTAACCAAAATTTCTGTTGGGACCAGTAGGAGGAAAATAAACAAGCGCCTCAATAATGGAAAATATGTTATACAATCTCTTTTCAATGTAGAATTGAGTCTGTACTTTAGTTTAAATGTCATTCAAACCTCAATCAACCAATTAAACACAAACACAACAATTAACTAGTATCTACAGGTAACATTGGCCTGAAATTTTAACAATGAATTAAAACCAGAAGAGATCAACACATAAGCTATCAAGTTTATTTATTTATCTCAGCTTGAGTGTGATAGGAGCCTAATTTTACAAATTCCATCAAATTGGACCATTAGTTGAGAAAGGTCGTTGTAGCTTTCTGTTGTGAAGATAAATCAGAAAACGCCTAAATTGGATGAAAAAACATATTGAATTAGAAAGAGAGAAGAGTTATAATAGAAGGAATCTTACAAAGAGAGTGATCAGGTTGGCAGCTACTGCTAACCACTCCAAAAAAAAAAAAAACAGAGAGAGCGGACATGAATTGTGAGAGAAAGAGCGACAAACACATCAAATTCGCCCTTATCGTGTCCAGAATTCCAAAGAGAAGGCCATCTGTGCGCGATGGTCCCATCGTCAGCATCGGTGCCTGAGGCGAGCAGGTGACAGTGGAAGGAGGCGAACTTAGTGAGAGAAGGCGCGGCAGCGAGGAAGGAGAGAGAAATTTGATCGAAAGAGAGACGAAGGCGACGGAGATGGGTTTAATTTTTCAGCCCTGGCAATTAAAGAGGGTTTAATTTTTCAGCGAGGGTATAATGTGTAAGGGATTTGATCGAAATTAAAGAGGGTTTAATTTTTCGCGCGGACGCACGGGAGGAGGATTTTTCAGCCCGGCAATTGAATTTAGAACCTATCCAGGCGCGATAGAACAAGTGCCGCCCGATCTCTATACTTATCCAGGTGTTTGCTATCGTAACGCTGTTAAATACGTAATTTCTTGTAATGATAATAGTAATAGTAATGATAATAGTAATAGTAATAATAATAACAAGATTTAAGGAAAAGTTGCAAAACATAAAATTTTAGTAATTTTCTTTAGACATGCAAAATAATTGATATGTGTATATCACGGGGTGCATATCCTCTGAGATATCTCCATTTTTGCGTGACCGACATGTCCAGTGCGTATTTGGGGGAACGTAGGGGGCAGTATTATTTCTGCTTTCAGATTCGTGCAAAATGTATTTGAACGATTGAGATATTCCAAAAAGTTGAGATATCTCAGAGGATGCGAATTCGTATCTCAGGTACCTTAATCCTACGGAACTTCTATAGTTCTATGTGAGCAGTATTGAACTAGAAAGAATGCCATAGAAGATCGTCAAAGGAACATAGCATGGACGATCCATAACTTTTTATTTATAGAAATTATTTAAAAATAATATAAAAAAATTGGATAGAGTACAGGGCCAATTCCATAGAAACAACTAGAATCAAATAATATAGAAAATTGAATGGAATATAAGAATTTTATATTCCATAAAAAGAATTAAAATAATGAAGTACTAAAATCTGGTTAATTAGACCAATTTTGTACTAACTAGGTTGCACAAAATATTTGTGGTTTGTAATTCGATTCGAGTTTGATTCGAAAAAATTCGAAAAAATATCGATTCAAAATTGGGTTTGATTCAAAATTAATTTAAACCAGTTCGATTCGAACTGGAACGAACCGAATTTGAATCCAGGCAGGCTCGTTCGAAATGGGTTCGTGGGTTCGCATCGTTATTTTATTTTTGGAGATTTGAGATTCGTTGGCCAGTATTATTTGAGCTTTGGGATCCGTGGAGCGGTGGAGAACGTATTTGAACGATTGAGAATTCCAAAAAGTGACGCTAAAGTTTGAGATATCTCAAAGGATGTGTATTTGACTGACCCCACTCCTCTCTATTTTATTTTTATCAGATCTCTTTCTCTCTGTCTGCCTCTTAGGATCTTACAACCATGGATGATGGATGCAAAGCTTCGACATATCCGGTGACCAAAAAGTCTCGCTCTCGCTCACGCTCTCTGACCTCCCTGCCTCCTCACTCTCCTCTCTGCCACTCTAACCACCTCACTCTCCGCATTGTCTCCTCCGCCTGTCAGCTCTGCTCCTCCGGCCGTCTCTCCTCTGTCTCAATTTTGAAACTTAACGAATCAAATTGAATCTAGTTCGAATTGAACCAAATCGAATTCGAACCTACGTCTTCAGTTCAAAACTGGATCTTCATTTCGAACCATTCGATTCGAACTTGAACGAACTCGAATTTGAACCTACCTAGGTTCAATTTAGTTTGATTCGTTTGCAGTCCTAGTACTAACTATTAAATATGTTAAAACTTTTGTATTTTTTTCATGCACGCTAATTAGACATTGCACTTCTATGTAGTCCTTTACCAAAATTGAATATGCAAGGCTGTAACTCATGTGATGAACATAATATGTATCAATCAATAAGATCCAATACAATGTTTGAATCAAAATTATGCCATCATTACTTAGTAATCATGTGATCAAGTTTATGGCTTATATTGTAAAAAGTCTTGGTTATAATACAGTTTGAACCAAAATTACCAAAATAGATTATATAGGATCCGACACATCTAAAAAGAAGTGACCATGTGGTCCATGACATGATGTTTTTTTGCTACTAAAGGTCTTTAATATTGTATCTCCAATAAAAAAAATATTGATCAATATTTTTGTACATACATAACAGAAAATAAAAAATTCTCCTTTAAAAATATGCGTAAAAAATTGTAAGAAAGCATTTATACATAAAAAATAAGTTGAATCTATATAGCTTTTATACGAATTATAATAAAATTAAAAATCAATTTTGTTAAAATTATTGCATCTTATATGAATTTACAATGATACTAATATCAAATAATAGATATAATTAAAAGTATAACGTGTTTTGTAATTAGAACACAAACAATTTAGAATCCATAAATTCAAAATAAAATAGCAAACATAATTTAAATCTTATAGTTTTGGAGTGACGGCATCATTAAACGGAAGCGTAAATACCAAGTTTCAACGGTTTTTCTCAAACGTGATGATGGAGACTTTAGGTATTTTTCTTTTACTCCTCTCTTTCTATAAAATAAATTGATGAAGTTTTACATGATAGGGTGTGTCTAACTAAGGGAATAAGTATTTAATAACATTAAGGCAACCTTCAGGACTAATATAATATATGCCATATAATTAAATAAAACTAACATATATGACACACTTCTATAGAATCGAAAATTTCTATACCCTATCTAGTTCCCTATATTATTTAATTTGGTTTATTCTATGGAGCAAAAAATTATGTATACTTTATTCAGTTTTCTATATTATTTTTAAATAATTTCTATAAATAAAAAGTTCTGAATCCTCCGTGCTATGTTTCCATACAATCTTCTATGACATTCTCTGTAGTTAGACAAGTAAAATCAGTTTTGAATTCAAGCTCGGATTTAAACTAATAAAAAATGCTGATGGGACAAATTGACGTCAAATCAATTTAGAATTCTTGCATTTTAGAATGAACAAATCTGTAAATAAAACTGAATGTTAATATTTCAGGCAGTTGAATGAGACCATCAAATTATATCAAATTTAATACGCCACCTATATAGAAAATATTCACTAATCTCATTTATTTTATTTTATTTTGATAACTGTTTAATTAATTATCTTAGTCAGAAATAAAATTCACTATTAAAACTCCAAATATAATATTTTGAGCAACTCCAAATACAAGAATGGGACAGTATCTGTGACGTAAAAAAATATTATTGCTGATGGTACACTGACAGAAATGTGTTATTTCTGAACGTATCGATATTACCGACATGAGTATTTGCGATGATGCGATCGGCAAAAAATACTTTTACCCTCGCAAATATGAAATTTGAATCAAATAAAACATTAACTAAGAGGGCATATTGGGCAGGCACTATTGTTTCTCATAAAACAATGTAATTAGCATCCAAAGACTACAATTAAATTTAGAAATGGCCATGGTGAAGTATAAAAAAATACCATGGATAAATATATCTTTTATCACGTGGGCAATTATATAACAAATACATTATAAACAAATTTTCAATTTTCACATCGAAAAATTATTGTAATCTCGATAATTAAACAAGCATAATTCTGTTCTCTCATTTGACGAGCAGCGGAGTTAGTTCCGAAATTTGTTAGTAGGATACGGATGACAGTAGGCTCATGAATCACGCATGACAGTAGGTTAGGGATCTGCCTCTGCTGTTTTTTTGAGAGAAAAACACAGTCCTGCTTTTCCAATATCAACCATTCAAAAAAAAAATTTCATGTATCTTGATAAAAAAAAAATTTCATGCACAAATCTCAAATTTGAATAGTTGGAATCTAAAAAAGCAGAGTCTTGCTTTTCTAGAAAAAAAAAAAAAAAAAGCAGCAGAGTCGGATCCGTAGTTCCATTTAACCTTGGGACCCACAAAGAGTCCTCCCACCTAATTTTATTTTTAATTGGAAGCAGGGTCCTCCTCTATTTGTCACTTTCACACCGTATAGTATATATGTTGTAAATGAAAATCCCCGGAAAATTTTGCGAAGGTTTGATCTTAAGTCCTAGACATTATCAAAATTAAGGATCTCTCCTATTATTTTTGAATTTGATTGAAAATAACAGGTCGCACTGCGTTGGATTATGGCTTGAAAAAATAAAATTTGAGTTGTAATGATTCACTTCAGCTCAAAATTAGATAAGTAGTGCCGGGAAACTAGGCTCGATTTTTGTATTCATAGAGTTAGAAAATAATAAATTATATCAGTAGTATTATTTTTTAGAATTGTTAAAAATAACAAGGTCACAATAATTCATTGCAGCCCATGGGCCGTAATGAATCGTTGCAATTCATGGGCTCACGCTTTGTGGGCCACAAAAAAATATTATGATCATGTACTGATGTATTTGTAAATTATGAAAGTAAAAAAAACAAAATTGATGCTATCGATAATAGTGAGAGCTAACCTTTTTAATGGAGTAGTAAATGGTTGTATTAGGTAATTTAGTAAGTGATAGTCATGATCTGTGAAATGTTCCATCATGGTTAAGAAATTTTAGGATTTTAGGATCTTATATATTTCAATGCATCAGAGATTTCAAACTAATAACTTTTTATGTTGGAATATTTTGGGATCTAAATTAATAACTTTTTATGTATCAGAGAAATTTCAATGCATCGGAGAAATGTACCATTATTTAGAATTATTTTTCTATTTTTTTATAGGTAGAAAATTATTTGATCTAAAAATTATAGATCATAGATATGAAAGTAGTTATTTTCTACATATATAATACTCGAAATAGTATTATAACTTTAAAAATTTGTCTGTAAATATATTTTCATATGAAAATAATATTTAACTATTGAATGGTGAATTCTTATCCTCTAAGTTAACTCAAATTTTGAGTTAAGATTAATTTGGATCGTCTGATTTAAATATACACTAATATTAAAATGACCTATGCGTTATGGAAATAAATCTGATGTGATCCAAAGGAATTGCAGTATTCTAAATCCAATATTTAATTTTTTTTAGATTCGTACATAAAAAACTATTTCTATTGAAATTCGTGCATTTCAAAAAATGAAAGATTGATTTTGAAATAACTTGACCCTGCAATTCCTTTGAAACACAGCAGGTTTATTTCCATGCGTCATAGGTGTGAGTCAGATTAATATGAATTTTGATTGTTGGGTTTGAAAATTAACTCAAACGATATTGATTAATGCAGAGGATGTGGATTTGAGGGATGGTAGGTTAGTTAAAAGGAGTGAGAGTATTCCTTCAGGTCCTACTCTAGATTAGGTGTATAAACGGTCGGATACAGATCGGATAGTGGTCAAACTGTATCTTTATTTGTAATACTTTTTCGAATACGGATACAGATATGAATTGGATATTAAATGGATACGGATATGGATCGGATATCGGACGGATACGAATATAAATCAGATAATTAAAAATAAATTACTAATATACATTCTAGTAAAGAATAATATTTAAATATATTTTTCTTCATTCAGAAATTAGATATAATATTTTATCATAATAAGTTTGTTAGTTACAAAACATACATCATATTATCAAAACATTGGTCACTAAATTACTAATGTACTTTAGGAGTTAAATAGTCAGATACAAATAGTTACGAATAGTTAAAAATCTTACTGTATCCTTATCCGTTAAAATTTTTCGAATACGGATACAGATACAGATATGGATCGGATAATTTAAGCAATTTTTCGGATTCGGCTACGGACGGAATCGGATAATATCCGATCCGTTTACACCCCTACTCTAGATACACCAATTTTTTTCAGATTCATGTCAGATTGAAATCAACGATACGGATCTCATTCTACCAGGTCAAGTACCTGACTAAATTATAGTTCAAGAGTTAGTCAAGGAGGATTGTGTCCCTCCCCTGATGCCCCCAATAGAGTCAGTGAAAGATGTATCTATATAAAGTAATCTGGATATATATATATATATATATAAATTGTCAAAATGCCACTCCAAACTTTCTTAATTTGTAAAAATACCACTCCAAATAATTAATGACTAAAATAACCTTATTTTTCTTTTCTTTCTCTTGCCTTCTCTTCTTCTCCTGTTTTGAATGGCGGCTGAGCGTGGCGAAGGGGGTCGTAGAGGAGGGTTTGATGGTGTTGGTGCTTGTCGGAGGAGGAGGGTTGCAAGAATGCGAAGGCGGGCGAGGGGAATCATGTCCGGAAACTGATTCTTGAGCCTCTTGTGACTAGCGAGGGTCGGGTCGGCGGAGGGTGCGGGAGGAGGCCGCAGAGGGACGGAGACGGAGATGGACGAGCGAAGGTATTTTAGTCATTAATTATTTAGAGTGACATTTTTACAAATTAATGAAGTTTGGAGTGGCATTTTGACAATTTTAAAGTTTGGAGTGGTATTTGCACAATTTGAAAGTTTTGAAGTGGTATTTTCACAATTTCCCCTTCATTTTGTGATAGAATTTTCATATTGCTACTTGTTGCTTACGATTCAGAACATATTTTGGTTTTGATTGTTTTTGTATAAAGCAGGTTTTGCATTTTTGCTCATAGTGATGCTTTCATGATAAGTATCCTGATTTGACTGGGGCGCTGGGCGGAGTGGCTGGGTTGCTGTAGTTGGTGCCTTTGGCTCTAGGCGGAGTGGCTGGGGCGTTTCAGATTTAGGGTTGACGGAGGTTTAGTGGAGAGATGCGTTTCAGATTTTGGTATTTTTGTCTTTATTAATTTTTTTTAATAAAAGTAAATATGTAGTAACGGCAAATTTAAGAGTTAATTAGGTTTATAATGACATTGGCATGATTTTAAATTTTAGAGTGGTATTTTTCAGATTTCACAGTTTTGAAGTGACAAATAACCAATTTTGTTTTTTATTAATATCAAATTTTTTCCTACTTTGATGAAGAAGCAACAAAACTGTCCTTTAAACTTCACTCCTTGCATCAACCAAGGCACAAACAACCCTTGTAATTAATGTTCTAGAAGAGATAAACTAGGAAGTAGTTAATGGGTGGTATTTAGGAAAATTAGAATGTCAAATGGGAGCAATTAGCTATAAATAGTCATGTAATCTTTGGAATCAACATGTGAAATGAAATTTGAGTCTTGAATTAACAGGGCACGGTCTTTGCATGTACCAAGAGCAATTTGCAAATTTGAGTCTTTAATTAACAGGGCATGGTCTTTGCAGAAAGCCGTGCAACAAGGAATTTCAGACTTTGCTCTTGGTACATCACAGGATATGCTAATTTGGCATTGGACCAATAATCAAGAATACTCAGCTAAGTCCGTGTATAAGGTTCTGGTAACGGGAGGCCAAATGACTTGGAAGGGAAGTTTTATTTGGCATTTGAAGGTACCACCGACTGTGCGTGTATTTTCATTTCTGCTGCTTAAAGGTAAACTCTTAACACATGATGTGATGCTGTCTAGGGGGCTGCAATGTAATCTGCATTGTGAAGTTTGTCAGAATTGGCCGATGGAAACAGCAATTCATTTATTTTTTAAATGTTCCTTCGCAAGACAGTTTTGGGGCAGTTTTTCTTCAGCTCTGAGCCTTAGATGGGTACATTGGGGAGGGACTAATGTGGAACAAATGATGGAATTATCTTGGCACTCATGCAGACGTTCATTAACAAAGAAAAGGTGGGGGATTTATTTCTTTGCAGGGTGTTGGATGCTATGGACGTGTCGTAATAAAAAAATTTTTGAAGGTGCACAAATGTAGCCAATTAGAGCAGCACATATTGCAATGAATGAGGCTAGGCTGTGGTCAAAATATTGTTAGCAGTTTTAGATGTAAGGCCGAATTGAGTGTTTTTCTATTTTTATTATGATGTAACCACTGATAGCCACTATCAGTTTTTCAAAAAAAAAAAAAAAATTCTTTCATGATATGTAATCTTTGTATGTCAAAAATGCAAATCACATGAGAAACAACAACAAGGAAAAAAAAAATGAACCTCCTAGTGAATAAATAGAGTATATCTTTCCAAACTCAATTTCACATGATAGTATAATAAAAGAAATTTCAGAATGCAATTTTGCTAGCAGGTCCTTGAAATATTAACAGGCTTATCTACCGAGCAATAACCACAAGACAGAACCAATAAAAAAATTAATTTAAGGTATGAAATAGAGATATGAATGTATAACACAGATCGATTCATTAATTATATGCATATATATTAATTACCATGCATAGTCTCACTCCATTATTTTTGTTATTTGTCTCTCAATAATTACAAGCCTAATGTTCTTATTATTGCCAATCATGTTATAGCCATGAAATTAACTATATATTGTTATTCTTTTAAAATATCCATGAATTTTTCTTGGTTAAGATTAAAAAGGCATATCTATATACAGTCAACGTTAAATGCATTTACGCTCTTGATTCTTGTACTTTCTTTGGTTTAGTCAATTTAATAGGAAATAACATTCAGCAGAGTACACATAATGATCACTAAAAATGCATAATACTTAATTAAAACACCAAGTAAAGTTACATTATTTTGGGTACATCCAAATAGCTAGCTAGCTTGGCATAATAAGCCTACTTAGATGAATTGTAAAACCAAAGAAAAAGAGAAACAACATGACATGACATATTTGTAGAGGCCTAACTAATTAATTAAGGTGTAGAATCAAATGGTGGTGCGAATAACGGAGAAGGTGCAGGTGCAAAGTTGGAGCATGGCGGCAGTGGGGTCGACCCACAAAGGCAGTAATTTGGTTCATAAGAATAGGATCCAAACCGGAACCCCTGAGGTATACCTCCGCAGAGATTGTTGAATGTCAGATCGAGCCGTTGCAACTCAGAAGCATTAGCAATTGAATTTGGCACTTTACCAAAGATTTGATTGAAACTAAGGTCTAAGCTTATGAGGTGTTCCGGGATTATTACATCACTCAAATCAAACGCAAATCCATTATAAGACAAATCCATTGCAGTGACTGTCTTGTGTTTACCAAATAAAAAGGAAGCATCGCCACTGAATCGGTTCTTCCTGAGAATTAGTGTAGAAAAATTTGCCGATTCATAACACCTTGGTATTTCACCGGACAAACTGTTATCACTAAGATCAAGTATAACAGATGGAACAAGTCCCGATGGTATGCTACCGGTGAGGGAATTCCTAATAAGGATCAAAGTCTGTAAGTTTGGTAATTTAGAGAGAGATGATGGAATTGAACCTGAGAAATCGTTCCAATCAAAATAGATCCTTGTGAGATTGTTATGGTTAGGAAATTCAGGAATGGGACCCCCTATGAATGTACGCCATATATTAACCTCACGAAGATTGATAAGTTTGTCAATGCAGGTTATCGGACCATGAATGCCGACTTTCGAAATAGATAGATACTCTAGTTCGGTTAAGTCGCAAATGGCTTCAGGAAAGGGAGGGGACTCAGCGGACAGAGGGTACCAAAAGAGGCTACCCATGCCAAAAGTGTTTACACGACCGGTACTGGTACATGATATGTAAATTTGTAGACTGTCACCAACTGTGTGATTATTACAGAAATCAAAACCATCGACCCATGCACTGAGAGAATCAGGGTTGCCTAGCTGCTCCTTGATTTTAAGGAGCACTGAAACATCGTTTTGATCTGTAGATAACACTAAAGAGGTGCAAGAGGAGAGGATCAGCAGTAAGAAAATGATAACCATGTTCTTTTTTTTTTTAGGGTTTGAATGGTTTTCTATTTGGATGTTGTGATGATGCATGCATGAGCTCTTATATAGAGAGGCAAATTGCAAAAAAAATTAGGGTTGCCTAGCTGCTGCTTTTTCTAGCAAGTCTTGTTTCCACTATTAAATTATAATGATGAGACGACCTCGACAAAAGTGCATCGTAAATTAAATAAAATGCTACTATTTGAAGAAAAAATCGAGGTTTTGACCTAAACAAAGCATTAATTATTCTCTTACATCATCAAGAATTTTTTTTAGTAGAGTACACGGATTTTTAATTTTAAGTGAAACAAACAATTATTGTGTTTTTTTTTTTTAATTTGGTAAAAGATAATAACAACTATCCAAAAATTAGAGACACCGTGTGATTGCGTGAACTGTTTCGGATTTGTTCGTTTGAAACCAGAGTTCTAAATAGCGTGTTTTAGCGTTTTCGGTCCATAAAACTTTTGACGCTATCAGCGATATAGCGACGTATGTAATATGGACATAGCTTCATTTTTTTAGCTATTCTGCTTTGATGCGATAAACACTATTTAAATCTTTGTTTGAAACCGATTTGATAAGTTTTTGGAGTTGGTGGTATTTAAGTTGATAGGTTCTAATGGATTGTACCTTTGATAATTTCACAGATGTTGTCCTTCTCATCACATCCAATTAAGTCTCCAATAATTTTCCTTTAAAGAACTGTTAATGATCTAATTTGAACCGGATTCTAATATAATTCAAAATGTAAATTCATCAAAATTTTACAAAATTTACATAAGAATCAACATATTCCCTATAAATTCCATGATACAAATACAGATTCATATCCATTATTATAGCGTATTTTGGACCCGAATTCGAATTATGCATAACACGAGTAAGTATAATTATTTTATATAATAAATATACAATTTAAGAATAATATCAATAATAATAAAATACATTCATATATAACACAAGAGTGAATATTATTACTTTGTATTATATATATACAATTTTAACAACAATAACGCTAATTAAACTAATTTAATTATATGACTAATATATATATATGATTTAATATCATTTTAATTTTAACATACGGGATACATTAACATGCATTGAAATAACCTAAATTGTATTTAGTATATTAAAATATATTATTTAAATAATAATAAGAAAGATGGATCTTTTTTTTTTCAAGATACATATGCGAATCCAATAAACTACATGATATATTTTAAATTTGAGATTCATATGCAAATTGATTTATTCGGATTCGAATTATATTATCCAATCAACCAAGAATGGATGATTATTCGTAAAATATCATAAGGGAGCGACCTTGAAATTTACACTGGTCAATGTCAACCCTGAAATAAAATAACTAATTATTATCGAAGGCCCAAAAGCACAAGATGTCATCTCTCTTTTTTTTTTTTTTTTTAAGGTCAGACGACTTGATACCGCTAACAAATAACCAATTTTCCCAAGATGTAGTAATGACATTTTTCAGATTTCACAATTTTAGAATGGCAAATAACCAATATTCCTTTAAAAAATTGTCACACTTTTGCCTCACCAGCAGAAGGTGTCAAAAAGTTCACATTTTCTTGCAAATATAAGTGCTAAATCAAAGAAATATTTTCATTTTGCACTTGTTTTAATTTGTTTTAATTAAAGTGATCATTAGTCAATATCTGTTTTAACTTTAGTTTCTATTGTCTAGTTGGGAGTAGTAATAAATTCTAACGAATTTGTGAGTTGGAGATGTTCTAAGAGATTTTTCAAAAGATATTTCTCTCCTTGAAAAGAATGTCGCAAAAGTAATAGTACTCATGTTTTGAAGGAATTTATTAAGATTATATATAGGTTGTGTTCTAATTAAATATAATGAGATATAGACAGATTCTGCTTATAGATCCCGATGCCACATTAATAGGCCTCCTTGTGCTTCTTGGATCTTTCGTAATTATTAGATTTTTAAATATAGTTTTCCAATTTAAAGTTGACATTGGCCATTTTATAAATCCTCAAGTGCTCTTCCAGTTGAAATTTTACATTTTTTTTTTTAAAAAACTACTATTTTTTTAAAAAAGATAAAAAAAATGATTTTTTACTTGTCTATAAAATAAAATAGTAAGAAAATTCTTTAAAATGTAAAATTTGATTTTAAGTACATTTTATATGAAGATCGTGTTGAACAATTTAGATTAATTGTTTAAGCTTTAAAAATAGAGATATTGATTCATAATACGGACCAATATGCACTATGCATAGTACCATAGTCTCACACATAACTATGAATTGGCTATTTCAAGTTTGAACTCAACTTGAATAGACAAGCTTATTAAATCAGTTCAAATTCAAGCTCGACTTTAAAATAGTTAAAAATGTAATGAGACAAGTGGACCTCAAACTAAAATGAAATAAAACACAACCAAATCAGAAGATACAAGTTGAATTTGCACCTGGTAATAAAGAAAAAAAATAAAACACAACCAGGCAGTAATGGTTTCATGTTGATAGTACTGATGGACTCGAGAATTGTTGAATTTTAGAATGAACAAGTCTGTAAATAAAACTGAATGCTAATTTTTCAGACAGGAAAATGATACCAATAAATTTTCGAATTATATCAAATTTAATACACCACCTATATATGGATAAAAGATCACTAATCTCATTTATTTTATTTTGATAACTGTTTAATTGATTATCGTAGTCATAAATAAAATTTACAGTCAAAACTCCAAACATGAGATTTTGGGCAACCGGATATGAAATTAGAAACCAAATAAAAAATTAACTAGAGGGCATATTGGGCAGGGACTATCGTTTCTTCTCATAAAACAATGTAACATCCAAAGACTACAATTAAATTTAAAGATGGTCATGGTGAAGTATAAAATATACAATAATTTTTTTTTTATTACATGTGCAATTATACAACAAATACATTATAAACAAATTTCCAATTTTCACATCGGAACTTATTGTAATCCTGATAATAACCACTATCAAGAATAAATAAAAGAGAGTAAAAAGAAAGATCAAACTTGTAATCTAATGGAAGCATTGTCAATTGAATCATTCTGCTGGGTCCACAGCTGAGAGTACCGGCCAGGTTTCGACAAAAGTACCTCATGTGGCCCCTGTTGCACCACCTTTCCATTTTCTAACACTACAATCTGAAATAAAGGGATTTTACCAGAATTCTCAGGTAATTTTTTTGCAATCTTCCGTAATTTCATGCATAAAACAATGCAAGACTAGCAGTTATTAATAAAATAAACGCTGGTACCTCATCACATTGCATGGCGGTTGTGAGACGATGAGCTACAAAAATTGAAGTTCTATCCTTTGAAAGAGTCTTCAATGAATTCAGTATGGCCGCCTCAGTAGTGCTATCAAGCGCACTGGTTGCTTCGTCACATAAACTTAAAAAAGAAAAATCACAAAAACTCAATACATAGCATTAGTTTTGACTTAAAAAAGTTAAAATCGTTTACTAACAGGATAAATCAAGAAGCATACAGAATTGAAGGTGCTTTCAAGAATGCGCGAGCAATTGATACTCTCTGCTTCTCCCCACCACTCAACTATCAAACAATCAGATTGTAAATTTATAATGTCGATAGATTTCTAGGCTATGGTACTATACATATCGCGGATTGGTCCATATTATGGATCAATATCTTTGTTTTTGAAGTCTAAACAATCAATCTGAACTGTTCAACATGATCTAGATATGAAAATGTACTTGCAGACTAAATTTTATATTTTTTTTTTTACTATTTTTTAAATAGATAGAAAATCACTACTTTTGAATGGTCTAGAATACTTCAATCAAGTGATTTTCTACCTTCTAAAAAAATTGTAAATAATGTATAGTTTGATCTATCAGTACATTTTCATATGGAGTTCATGTTGAACGATTCAGATAGACTGTATTGTACTTCGAAAATATATATATATTGATCCATAGTACAGACCAATCCGTGCTATGCATAGTACCATAGCCTCACTCTTTAGAAGTAGGAGGCAACTATATCATTGTTATACCTTTAATCCTCGCTCTCCAACAATTGTCAAGTATTTATCAGGAAATTTCAAAATTGTGTCATGAATTGCTGCATGACAAGCTGCTTCATAAACCTAAGGTTCAGTTATAAACTTAAATACCAACAAAATACTTTATAAAGATAGCATGATATTATCAACTGAAGATACTCACCTCCTCTTCAGTCGCTGATAGTCGGCCATATTGTATGTTATTGAAAATCGTGTCATTAAAAAGTACCTATGTGAGTAATTACAGGCAAGAGAAAAAAATCTTGTAATCAAAGGAAGCTTTTATTTAAAAGAAACCCTATATGAAACAAAAATTAGCTAAAATTGGACAGTATCCATTTTCTGATTGGAAAAGATTTGAATAAGAAAATAATTGCATAAACTTACAGTATCCTGTGGAACAACACCAATGCACTTTCGTAGACTTTCTAAGGTGACATCTTTTATTCCCTGGCCATCTATGCTTATCTGCAACCAACATAAAATTTACAAAAACTCAAATCTGTCCAGAAATTAACCAAAATTACCATGGATCCATATCTCTATTTTTTAAAATTCAAGCAGTCAATTTGAACCACTCAACACGATCTCCATATAAAAATGTACTTGCATGCCCAAATTTATAGTTTTTTAGAATTTTATTACTATTTTTTAGATAGGTAGAAAATCACTTGATATAAAGATTCTGGACCATCTGAAAGTAGTGATTTTCTACCTATCTAAATAATAGTAAACAAATTCTAAAAAATGAAAGATTTGGTCTTTAAATACATTTTCACATGAAGATCATGTTCATCGGTTCCGATTGACTACTTGGACTTTAAAAATAAAGATCTGGATCCATAGTACAGAGTGATGTGCGCTATGCATAGTACCATAGCCTCAATCATTGGACTACAATGTGTCGCTAATTTCAAAATCCTTTTAAAGGCTAAAAATATCACATGAATAGAGAAGACCATTTTGTGATTTTATTTTATTTCTCTGTTGGAAGTTTCATCAGAAGATAAAACAGAGACATTGATGAATCAAATAAATAAAAGAATTAACCACCAAATATAGTTCTCACCGCTCCTGAATCAGCATCGAAGAATCTGAACAACAACCTGATTATAGTTGACTTTCCTGCAGAAAGAAGGCCAGCAATCAAGTAAAAATGAGTTGACTTTTTGAAAGAGAAGTTCATAAAATTTTAGAATTAAATAGAGCTACAGAGATATAGGCATTCTCAAAAATTCTAGAATTAAATAGCTTTTATATCATGAATTTTTCATTATTTTTTCATGCATAACAATAAAACATTTAATAAAAGGTATGAACATCAAAATTTGAAAGATGACAAAAATCGGAACAAATATGAAATTACAAGGCGGGAAATAATAGAAATGACCAGAAAAAAGGAAGGAAAAAATAGAAAGCAGCAACATATTATATTGGCTAAGTTTTCTATCTTCAAGACATTTTCCAGATGTTTTTCTATTTCATTACTACATGTAATGATTCTCCTGAATTATATATAAAAAAAAAAAAAAGCTAGAAAATAGTATGAGAAAAAGTTGAAGATTGCAAAAATAATAATTTGGCTTTGTTCCCTATTTTGGGGCATTTTCCCATTTTTTTTACTATATTTTAATGATTTTTCCCGAATTAAAAAAAATCAATGACGCATTCTAACGACCCTCACTATTTAAGATATGCATACCTATCATATTTAAATGCCAAACATCATCAGGTCCATCCAGTGCATATCTTATCAAAATTCAAAAAAAAATCGGATATGATAGCATATTTGCGTATCTCTGCAAATATAGAAGAAAAAAGGGTGAAGCTTCTTACCACTTCCACTGGTTCCCACAATAGCAACACTTTTCCCAGCTGCTACAGAAAAAGTTACTCCATCAAGTACCTTTCTCTCAGACAAATAGCTGAAATACAAAAGAAAAAAAATATAAGCATGTCCTTAAAAAAAAGTAAAAACGAAACATTTCCAAATAATTTGACTGACAAATTATAAGCATATATCCCTCCAAAAAATAAATGATAAAAATTACTTTTGGGAACAGGTTTAATCATATAATTGTACCTTTGCAACTCTGTTGGAAGATGGTATGGTAGTTTTCTTACATAAAGTTCAAGAAAAAATATCCATCTTATACAAACAAAAATACCAAAAGTAAACCCAAAAGCTTAATCTAATACTTTTTGTGGGGATAGAAATAAATAAATGACCAAGCAAAGAGAGAGAACAATACCCAAAATGCACATTGTCAAATTCAATGGATCCACCTTTAAAAACTAAAGGATGTGCATCAGACTTATCTTTGATGGCAGGCTCTACCTGTAAACCCATCATAAAACGACCTGTTAAATTAAATAAAAATAATTAAGGATGCAATGCACCAGTAAATCTCTTAACAAAGGCATAACTGCATATGTTAAAAAATATTAATTGTGCAAATTTGATAACAGAAATATCTACCTCTAGCAATTGAAACAAGGACTTCATATCAATCAAGCTTTGCTTTGCTTCTCGGTATACACCTCCCAGGAAATAGAGTGGTACAGACAGTTGGAAAAGCAATCCATTCACCATGACCTGTACATTTGAATAAATTATTTAATATAAAATCATAATGGTTATGAAATTCCAGTGAAAGTAAATTACAATAATCACATCAAGCATGATCAAAATAATAACAATTGTCTAGAAGCCATTTTCTGGAATTGTAAAATTTCAGTACAACAACTCTTTTTTTGCTCACTAGGAGTTTCAAGTTTTTTTTTTTGTGAGATAAGTGGGATCAAGTCCACTGATTTCTATTAAAAGAAACCATACAAAGTTTTACTGGTACCACCCCTCTGGTACCCATACAAGATACAAAATAAAGTTCTCTTGTTCTTAACCTTTAAAAAAATAAAAAGTTCTCTTGTTCTTGTAGTTATTATTTAGAATACAAACAAGTAAATGACAGCAACTGTTTTACGTCAACTTGCCTTGAAAAATACTGAAAAAACAAGTATAACAAAGCAAGAAAATGAATTTACCAAGTCACCAACAGTCATTGCACCACTCATTATCCCATAAGAAGAAAGAACCATTGCAGTGGATAAAGCAGTGCTAAATATAGCATTCTGCCCGAAATTTAGAAATGCAAGACTTGATTGCGTTGTCAGTGCTGCACCTTCATACCCTAATATTATCCAAAGAAAATTCTCTCAGCATACCACAAGCACTTGATAAACAACATTTTGAATGGAGTGAGGCTGGTACTATGCATAGCGCAGATTGGTCCATACTATGGATCAATATCTTCATTTTCAAATTCAAATAGTCGATCTAAACCGTTTAACATAATCTTCAAATGAAAATGTACTTGCAAACCAAATTTTACATTTTTTAGAACATTTTTTTTCCATTTTGTTAGATAGGTAGAAAATCAATTGATTTGAAAATTCTGAACCATCCAAAAGCTGTGGTTTTCTACTTATCTAAAAATATAGTAAAAAAATTCTAAGAAATAAAAAATTTGGTCTGCAAGTAGATTTTTATATGGAGATCATGTTTAACAGTTCAGATCAACGGTTTGAACTTTAAAAATAAAGATATGAATCCATAGCATGGGTCGATCAGTAATATGCATATTACCATAACCTCACTCGAACATCATTATCTCACTCTAAAGGAAAGCAAAAGGAATGAAATGTGTACTCACTCTTCAAGTATTTGTCAAACTTCTGAACTTCATGTGCTTCATTGTTGAAGTACTTCACAGTCTGAGATAATATCAAATAAAATAGGAGAAGATCAATAAGGAGTCATGTTAGACTAACAAAAAACAAGAAACATATTCCATGATAACTATATTACATTACCTCATAGTTCAATAGCGAGTCGATTGATACTGTGCTCGCATCATTTTCCGCTTTATTCATTTGTTGCCTGAATTTAGTCCGCCACTGTTAACACTCAAGGAAAGAAGTTATATTTAAGTTTGAGTGAGGCTACGGTACTATGCATAAAGCATATTGGTCCGTACTATAGATCGATATCTTCATTTTCAAAGTAAAGACAATCAATCTGAACAGTTCAACATGATTTTCATATGAAAATGTACTTGTAGATCAAATTTTATATTTTTCAGATCATTTTTACTATTTGGTTAGATAGAAAAAAAAAAAGTAAAAAAATTCTAAATAATGTAAAATTTAATCAGCAAATACATTTTCATATGGAGATCGCGTTGAACGGTTCATATCGACTATTTAGACTTCAAAAGTGAAAATATTGATCCATAGGATGGACCAATCTGTGCTAATGCATAGTACTGTAACCTCACTCTTTAAGTTTTACTTGTCCCTAGTCGTGAAAAAAATATATATATAATTGGACGAGATCCCAAGATATGATACCTGTGTTACAACCAAAGTGAAAGTAACATAAGCAGCAACTGAGAGTGATGTTATCCAAGCAAAAGAAGAACCAAAACTGTATGCTAGAATAGTTGACACCATAGCTATCTGCACGATAAAAGCAAACAAAAATGAGAAGATAACTGTCAAGCGTCAACTAAGACTAATTTTGTGAGCTGAAACAATATTAAAATGGGGTAGTACCTCTAGTATTGTTGGTACGACATTGAACACCATAACTGAAAGAATGTTATTGATGGCACGGCTACCTCTGTCTATGATGCGATTTACAGCACCAGTTTGACGGCTGCAATTTGCAAAATAATAATAATAATAAAGTGCAAGGAGATGGGAGTAAGTACTTCAACAATGGAATGGGTAATAGTCTATTCCATGGAATAGTAAGGGACTAAAGTGCAAAAGGAAGGGATCTTAATGCAAATTTGCATCCCAATTCAACTTTTCCACCTTTCCAGAATTGCATTCAACTCCAATCCCGTATTTTTTTTCCCTTGATTCTTTTCTACCATACGAGTCTTTTTGGCATTACAAAAAAAAAGTAATGGAGTACTTGCATTCCCAAATATCAATGCAAAAAAAAAAGTAATTTGTATCTAAAAATGGTTAATTTTCAGCGAAGGTACCTGAGATGAAACCTAAGATCAAGTTCATGTAAATGTGCAAATACCTGCAATTGGTATAATATAAAAAATATGATCAACGGGCACATCTATAGTGGAAATGACAATTATAAACAGTTTGCATTCAACAAAAGATTATTTTTCATAGTTGTAAACTAGCACTAAAGAGTTAGATTTGAATAAACTAAATTGTACTTTTTCATCATTTTTTATATGAAAAGACAAACAGAACTGATTTAAGACTTAAAGGGTACCTTCTTAGACACAGCACGAATTGCTCCCAGAGCGACCTTAGAAAAGACTGCATTTCGCAATTCTAATTAAAGAAAGAAAAGGATTGTGAGAAAAGAACATAATTATCAGATAAAAGAAAAGTGAAAAAAAGTCTAAAGAGATGCATCTCTTTCAGAATAAGTATGTACCATTACAAGCTGCTGCACCGGATCGAGCAATTCCATATCCAATCAAAACAGCTGCTGGGCTAACAAAAAGTGCCAACATAGCCGAATTTGCTTCATTAAATGATGCCAATGCAGCATCTGACCCGGTAATAGCTGACAGCCAATCCACAGCAAGCTTGAAAATTATAGGCACTTGCACATTTATAACCTAAATAACAAAGAGTCTATTAGTACATCTGCAGTAGCACTTTTCATACAGAGTTATACGAGTGAGGCTATGGTACTATGCATAGCGCAAATTGGTCTGTACTATGGATTAATATCTCTATTTTCAAAGTTTAAACAGTCGATCTGAACCATTCAACATGGTCTTCGTGTGAAAATGTACTTGTGGACCAAATTTTTTATTTTTTAGAATTTTTTTACTATTTTTTTAGATAGGTAGAAGATCACTTGATTTGAAAATTCCGGACCATCCAAAAACAGTGGTTTTCTACATATCTAAAAAAATAGTAAAAAAATTCTAAAAAAAATGTAAAATTTGGTCTTCAAGTACATTTTCATATGGAGATCATGTTTAACGGTTCAAATCGTCTGTTTGAACTTTGAAAATAGAAATATGAGTCCATAGCCCAGGTTAATCCGCAATATGCATATTACCATAACCTCACTCATGTTTCAAATGAAGAGATGATTGATGCTCTAGGTAAACCTTTGCACCGATAAGGAGGCCGAGAGCAAGGAGTGTTCTGACACGAAATTCTACACTATCATTCATTAATAACTGCTTCGCAAGGCTACGTAAGATCTTAGTATCAGCTATTTGATCGTCAGCATCCCTCTTTGAAGAACCTTTCACTGTTTTGTTATTATTCTCTCCTGCGGGATTTGTTGTTGCTGCGACCCCGTTGGATGAAGTGGAAAAGGATGATGCATGTGCCTTTGGAAGTTGTTTCTGAATTAATACAAATAATTCAGTCGTGAGAGGAATGTGCATCAATTTAGAAATTTAGTATTTCACTTTTCTGTCAAACTAGTACCAGCATTTTGCCTTTGCAATTAACACAGCACAATTTCTGGTCATTTGCAAAACAGACAAAGTACCAAACTGAGTTTAAATAATAAAAAAAATAACCTTACTGTTGTTCCTATTAATTCAAATACTATTTCTTTGCATTTGGGTCATACAAATTTGGAGCTCATTGAATGTATCCTCTTCCAGCTTTTTACACAACATCAAGATTTATCACAATGCTAATCAAAGTTGATAAGGGCATGCAGTAAAAATCAGGTTCGGATCTCCTAAAGTAACCCAATTTTTTAGTTTAGATCCAGACCGTCAGATTCGAATCAGGCCGTCAGATTAATGGGGCCCCGTCCACCTCGGATTGGATTGGCCCGGATTCGAATCGGACGACGGTCCAGAAATTGGGTAAATTTAAGGGATCCGGACCCGTAAAAACCTGGGAATAATTGAAAGGGGGGGGATTTCATGTATGCCCCTAAAAACCTAAAAATTATGTATTTCCCTTTCTAAAATTCATAATATCACATTTACCCCTCTCAAATTCAAAAACTCACAAATTTACCCAATTTATTGAAAACTCATTTTAAATTTCTAAACTTTCCATTTCACCCCTTATTAAAAAGTAAATGTGTAGTCTGTATTAGAAAACTTTCCAGTCTTCTAATTGGTTAGTTTCTCAAGACAAATGGTTTAAGATAGTGTACACAGTGACAGTTTATGAGGCGAAAATACGTAATTTCGCGGTTTTTCAGGTGCATACATGAAATTCCACTGCCACTGGCTACAGTATCTTAATCATCACAACATTCTTAGTATTTGGCATCAGTACGAATCATATACCATGCATGCATCAGTAAGAAAGAAAATTACCAGTCCCCTGTAAAGTCTCCCACTGTTGAACACAGAGAATCCCTTAAAATCTCCACCATTTCGCGAAAAATTGGCATTGGCGAGAGAGAAAGGGTGAGGTCGCTGAGTTCGACTTCGATCGAAGCAGTTCTTCTTCTTGCTGCACCCGATCGATCCGAGCGCGCGAACTGAGACGGGATAGCTGTTGAATCGGTACAGTAAGAGCTGTCGCGCGCCAATCAAGGCCCTCATTAGTGAGAAAACAATTGGAGAAAAAATAGTGATAATTTTGTGGCTTTTGTGATATTTTTTCTCGATCGAGACTGAGCGGAGGGATTGCCTTTTCGCGCGTTGAAGAAATTTTCGGGGGATGATTTTAACAGAGCGCTTTTCCTTCATGTAGCGCACGTACTGTAAAATTAAAAGCAGCACTGCGTTTGATTCGTACGCTGCATGCAGCCAAGATTTCTCTGTTAAAAATAGGTTTCTGTTGGTACTTTTATGGGTTTTTTTTATATTTTTGTCCGGTCAAAACTTTTCGCGCAGTTGAAGAAATTTTCGGGTAAAGTTTTGAACAGAGCAGTTTTGCTTCGTGCAGTGCACATACTGCAGAATCAAAAACAGCACTGCATTTGATTGATGCGCTGCATGAAGCCATAACTACTCTGTTAAATATTTACCCAAATTTTTGTCTGTTGACTGAGCAGAGACCGTCATTTTTATTAATGCTCAAATTTTCATAAATTTCACCAATTCTCTCTACGAAACTCAAATTTTATCAAAAATGTCCAAATCTGCCACTATACCGCCGGTTACTCCAAAAAATTAAGTTATTTATAAGGGTGCACTGTTCCGAAATTTTCTCACAATTCATTTCATCAAATTTTACACTATCTCTCCTCGTATTCTCTCTTTCTCCCAGAAATATCCTGCTCTTCCTGTTTTTGCAAGTAAGTCCCTATATTTTATTTTATATTTTTAAGTAGGCCAAAATAGTGGTAAATTATTACCGTTTGTTAGAAATTTTTAAAATTGATTAGAAATTAGTATCAGTTGTTATAAATTGTTATAAATTTATTAGAAATTGCTACCAATTGTTATAAATTGTTATAAATTTATTAGAAATTGCTACCAATTGTTATAAATTGTTATAAATTTATTAGAAATTGCTACCAATTGTTATAAATTGTTATAAATTTATTAGAAATTGCTACCGTTTGTTAGAAATTATCATAAATTGCTACCAATTCATTAGAAATGTTCTAAAAAAATTTATAAATTAGAAAAAAAATTGCTACCAATTGTTATAAATTGCTACCAATTCATTAGAAATGTTCAAAAAAAATTTATAAATTAGGTAATTTAGTATAGTTTAGTATAGTTATAAATTAGGGTAGAATTAGGGTATAAATTATGGTTTGTTATAAATTAGGGTATAATTTAGTATAGTTATCTAACTTAGTAAAATTTTGTATAATTTAGTATAGTTATATAACTTAGCAGAATTTGAAAATAATTAGCATAAATTAGTATATTAACGTATATTAGCGCATTTTAGCGAATTTTAACGTGTTTTTACACAATTTAAGCTCATTTAAACACGTTTTTGCGCATTTTAAGCGCGTTTAAATGTATTTGAGTGCATTTTAGCACAATTTAGTGTTAGTTTAGCGCAATTTGATAATAAATTAATTTAACTAACCATACTTTATGAAATTAGAATGGCTAGAGGTAGAGGTAGAGGATGGCCCAGACATGCACCACAAGTTGAGTGCAGCCACCGGTAAGTCGTATTTGTTATGAGTCGAGTAATTATTAGTAGAAAAATTTATATCATTGTTTGGTTTGGTTTGCAGGGTCCGGCTAGCATGCCGCCGCCGCCACCACAGCCACCGCACTACAAGCCTTCATCTTTCGACCGCATGGAGGATTATGGGCTGACTATAAGTCTTGATGAGATTGAGAGCCTATCACCATCCATGCCGGGACGAATTTTACCCAGCACCCGCCTTTTAGGTAATTTTATTTTCTGCAATTTAGGTAATATTAATTAGACGAATTAGTGTTTAATTAGATAATATTTTTTCTGCAATTTAGATAACCTGAATTAGTATTTTAGCAAAACTCAAATGAATTAGTATTTAATTAATAATAATTTTAGATTTAATTTGTTATGAAATGATTAATTTATTAGTTACAACACATTACAGAGAGATTTTAATATATATATATAAGACAAACTCACTGAAAGGGCGTAAAAACAGACTAATTTGGACCGCACATCTTAATGGGTAACTTGACTAATCTGGGCCGTCGGTGAAAAGGATTTTCATGCAATTGACTTCTCAGAATTAATTTTCTCCAGACTGAACAGAGCTCACCTCAGACACCGCTCACAGGGGGCTGTCGCCCCCCTGCCACCCCCCGTATACTCCTAGAATCGGGCCCACATACATAACAAGTAATTTATTAATTTATGATCTATTATGAAATTGAATTGATTAGGTTTGATTTTATTAGTTTGCAAGAATTGATCATTTATTTATTCATATGAAATAAACCTTGTTAGTTTTTTTTATTAGTTTGTAAGAATTAGTAATTATTTCATTTAGTAATTTATTTAATCATTTGAGTGTTCCGTAAATTTAGATTGTTAGTAATTATAGAGTTATATATAATTATTTAAAAATGTTATTAATGCAGAATGTCAAGCAGTCGTGATCCGTGTGGCCCTACAGATGTTGCAGCTACGAATAACGAGGATTTTTTGGATCCGTCATTGTCAGCAAATAATTTTAGCGATTTATTATGGATGCCGCATGACCAACATAAGGTCTCACGGATAAATGATGATGTAAGTTACGGAATTAATCAAATAATATATATTTTTATAAAATGATATAAGTGTTTAAATTAGAGCATTTTATTTCAATCAATTTGTATAAACATTGACAGGATTACAGAGATAGAGGGTTCATGTTCGACACCTCTGGAATGGGATTGCGTACCACAACCTTTGCGAACCATTCTTGCTATGCGAGCCAGTGCTTTCTGTCGCCTCTCCATAAACCACTGGGCAGACTTCGAAAATGTAGCATCCACGAGCGCACGGACTGGCAGTCTTCGGAGATCTTTGAATACCGCGTTCAATGATTCAGAACCATTAGTAGTCATTACTCCCCAACGATACCCACCATCCAAGTGTTGATACACCTTCCATGGTCTAGGTATCTCGTTATGATTGGTATCTTTGTATTTACCGACATTTTTTAAGTATTGAACTGCATTCGGACTTCTCTTTCACAGTAGTTCGAACAACTCTTGAAATCTCCATGGCTTCTTTTTTTTTACAAGTATTTTAAATAGTTCACAATTTTTTTTATTGTGTACATTTTTCATCAAATTCTCGGCGACGTGCTGTGAACGCACTGGTTGCCTTTCTCGTACCAACCACCATATGGATCTTTGAATACTTTTTTTTATCCCCATGTATCGGTCGGAAACAATGCACATGAACCTATTACCGATTACCTCGGTACGCAACCACCTCATGAACCATCCCTATGTGGGAAAACTCTCTTCCTCGACTAATGCATAAGCAATGGGAAGCAACTGGTTCTCAGCATCGTAACCGCATGCCATCAACAATCTTCCTTGATACCTGCCAGACAGGAAGCATGCATCAATACTAATGACTGGCCTGAGATGAGGCACTGCAGCAATGCACGGACCGTAAGCCCACGCGGCTGCTTTAAACATTCTTTTTCTTGGATCATCTGTGGGTACGTGAGCAACTCCATATTTTGTCCTGGGGTTTGTTCTTTTAATTGCTTCCAAAATTGGAGTGAGAAGGTTGTAAGAAGCTTCCCAACTACTGAATATTGAGCGAGTGCCAGCTCTCGACCACGCCACAACTTGTTATATTTAGGAATAATTCCCTTGTATGCTTTACGGACTAGCCCTTTAATGGTTTCAATGTTCAAGGTAACATCTTCCCTAATATCTTCTTTCATAACCCTGGTGACCAAGGCTGCAGTCATTTGTGCATGATCAATACGATTAGCTGAGGCATGGCACGTATGTGGTCCTTTAACTATTCTAATTTCTCACTTGAATGAAAATAACCCAGACTTGGCATACAAACGCCACTCACACCTTTTGTCTTTGCAGTCGAGTACCAAGCATGTCCTATTGCTCTGCGTGGTTGTTAATTGAATATTCTTGCTGACGTGGTAATCAGTTATTGCAAATTTTATAGCATCTTTTGAAGAGTACTCTTTACCTACACCAAGTGGATCATGAACATGTTGGGCCGTACCGAAGAATTCGACATCTGCCTCTCGGAATCCTGAGGTGTCATTGAAGCTTGCCACGGGGTGACTCACACCACCATCGGATATGGGATGAGATTCGGTCTGGACAGGTGGTGTATTCTGCGGGATATTCCCTTCAGAATCATCTTCATTATTCCAATTGTCGTCATTCTCACGGAGTCAGCGTCATCTTCGTCATCACTTTGCAACACATCATCAATATTATCACAAGGATCGCGTACCTCCGGTGGATCAACCCAAGGATTGCACTCATTATTGCGTTTAGGATAAGAACCACCGACCTCTGACGGATCAGTCCATGGACTGTACTGGCTATTGTATTCTGTCTGAACAGTTTGTGACAAATTGTTCACATCGGGATAAGGATTCGGATAAAGGTCTCGCCTCGGTGTTTGTTGTGTTTGATGAGGTTGGAAGTGACTGGGACCCGCATAATTATCACTATATTGGATCTGCATAGGTTCTGGTTGTGTCAGATGGAGATAAAGGTCTCGTCTCGGTGTTTGTTGTGTCTCATAGGGTTCGAGGTGGCTATGACCCGCATAGTTAGCACCATATTGGGTCTGTCGAGGTTCTCGTTGTGTTTCCGGTACCAATTCAATGTATAAATCGACAAAAGAATACTGAGTCTGAGCAAGCATACTTTGGTTATAAATACCTCTCCAAGTCTGATCGCACACGATTTCTATGCTCTCATAATAATGTTCGGTTGTTGTACCAACATTAACCCATGCATGTGCTTTCAGGTTGTACTCACTTTCGGAATATCCAAGTTGTCGATAAATTTCACCTTTCACATCATACCAAGATTGTTCACCAATTATGCTCAATGCGAATTGAGAGCTAGTACTATACCGTACTCCACTTTTACCGTATTGTATTTCACCGCCAAAATGAATCCGCAATATTAACATGATTAATTTTTTTTTAATCAATAGCTTACAAAATAATGAATAAATCACGTATAATTTATTGTTCCAAATTGCAATTCTTACAATTCTTACAAAATAAATGAATAAATCACGTATAATTTTTTTAACGTATCATTTAAATAATAAATAAATCACGTATAATTTATTGTTTCAAATTACAATTTTTACAATTCTTACAAAATAAATGAATAAATCACGTATAATGAATAAATCACATATAATGAATAAATCACGTATAATTTTTAAATTTATTTTCATAAAATTACAATTCTTACAAAATAAATAATCTAGAGAATATAGATTATGTTAAATAATAAATATAAGAAATCTTAACAAGTAGATAATTTTCATAAGATGTATATAATTATTACAATCTTTATCAAATGAATCAATAGAAGCAAATATTTAATCTACTGGCTAACTACAAATTAAATATAAATTAAATTGAGATACCTTAGTTTTAGAATTTGATGATTTTTTTTTCCTGAAGGATGTGTCTTGGTCTCCTCTGAGTGCTTCGAAAGAAAAATAAAATTGAGAAAAATTTACGAAAGTCATAGATTCTGTTTTTTTATTACTCAACTCTGAGCTTGGTTAGTTTTAATAGGATTGATGGACGTTGATTTTGTCATCATCCATAGGAACTCTGAGCTTGTCATCATCCATAGGGAAGTGTATTTTGTCACCGTCCCGTATTTGCTTTTTTTGGGACTCCATCATTTGGGTTAAGCTTAATGCGGGGAGAGATTAAAGTTAACAAGGACGTTGATTTTGTCTCCGTCCATAGGAACGTTAATAAAAACAACAGCCTTATTAGATTTTGAAAAAAACCGATATCGTTCCTCTTTTTCGATATTTATTTAATTTAATTTCGATTAATAAAAAAAGCCGGATTAGATCTATTTTGGATGATGGATGATGGATGTTTCTTGTATTAAACTTTTTCGTTATAATATATCCTTTTGGCAGCTTCTGCCATTTAAAAAAAAAAAAAAAAAAGGGAGAGAGAGTTGAGCCATACAGCAATCAGAATGATGAATTTCATTTCTCAATATGACTTCGAGATCATCTTCATCACCCAAAAATCACTGAGTAATTAACTTAACATTAAAATGCTAATAATCAATCATTTTATTTGCAATGTTTCAAGTGTTGCTACAAAGAGATCATTCCATATGTCGGGTAAACCTGGGAGGCACCAATGCATGCAATCCTCATGCTTCTTACCACCTGTAGTTGAAGGATGCGCATCGGCTCTGAACACACTCATGCTTGTTATATCTAGTATATGAAATCTCGATCCCTTGAGTGCCTTAAACAAATGCTGGTTTACTAAGCGAGACTCAATATTCGTACTGTTTCTCTCCACCGAGAAAAGTTCATCCACCTAAATATAGAAATAGATTTAGCAAGTTTTAGAAAGTAAATTAAAATAGGGTTTGGTGACTTCTTATAAAAAACCAACTTTACTGTAACATTCCAATTTTGTGCTGCTGGTACATGGAATCTAAAAAACCCAGTATACCTGTCAGCATATTAATAGGAAATTTAATAGAAAAAGAAAAAAAAAAACCTGTTCAATTGAGAGAGGTTGTTCATGCCGGCATGAACCACCAGCATTCCAATCTCCGCCTTCAAAATGCCTCGGTGATTGCGTACGAAAGAACAAGAATTTCTCAGGGCCCACCAAATTCTCTATGTACCTCAACTGTACCAAAATAAAACTTGATGAAAACACATCCTTAAGATGTTAAAAAAAAAAAGGCAAAACAAAACTTGATGAAAACACATCCTTGAGATGTAAAAAAAAAAAAGCCAAAACAAAACGGGAGAGGAGAGTGTCCGATGCCCATCAGACCAGAACAGTGTTCGATGGGTGGTTTCTATCGTCTGATCTACTTCAAGATCTGTGCACACGGATATTAAAGCAAACAGCACAGATATTAAAGTGATGCGCACAGATCTTGAAGTGAATCGGACGGTAGAAACCACCCATCGAACAGACTCTGGTCCGATGGGCATCGGACACCCCCCTCTTCCAAACAAAACTAGATGAAACCAGCAGATTTAGCATGTTTTTTAGAAATTCAAAATTCAAATCTTCGGGAAAAAGAATGATTTTTCTTTTCCTTCAAAAAATATCAATCAATCCCTTTCTTGAAGATTTGAATTATTATTATTATTTTTTAAATAAAATAATCCACTATATTCCTTCCACTTAGCAATCATAAATTTCATTGTTTAACAAATGAACGTCAGTTTAATTTCATAAAGCGGTACCCACCATGTGTTTGAGAGCAAGTTCCATTCCGAGAGGCGGAGTCAAAGGAGGGATCACAGGAATGCCATTTTGAAAGAAGAGCATTGGAGACTGTACCGGGTCAAATTTTGATGGAGCCCACCACCTGTTTTTTTAATCAAAATAGAAAAGTAAATACAACGGACTTAAAAATTCAATGTGACTGTAAGCAAGGAATTGGTGGAATAGTTGTCGAACATGGATGGAATTGGATGGAATAGTGTAAAGATGCCGCAATAAAAGAGGTAGAATAGAGTTGATAGTTTACGATTAGATCCTTTAATCTTACAAACCCCTCTCTATTCCACTAAGATGGAATATTTTTTTTTCCATGGCAGGGGTGGAATATCTTATTCCACAAAAAAGATAATTGGGTGGAATTAGTAATATTCTACCACCTTTGGAATTGGGCCTATTTCACTATGCCAATTGCCAAACACCTACAAAACGTATAACCCTAAAGAGAAGGGCAAAACAGTAATTTCTAAGAGATGAGTCTCTTACCAGTGTCCGGTATTGAATACGAGAATATGATGAAATTTCGGTGCCTCAGCCCATTTTTGATCTGGTACATCAACATCTATTCTGTAGCCTTGTTTATATCCTAGAGATTCTAAAGAACCGCTATCTGAAGTAGCTGACCAGCTGTAGTATCAAAATGCATGCAAATAATTATATTGATATTATGGAAGAAATATGCTTCCATTAACTATAATAAACTCTACTTATAACAAGCCTTCTTTTCAAGTGAAATTAAAATCAACCAGGCAGAATATACACAGTAGAGTGCATGTCATAAAAAGGAAGCCAATTTGGAAAAGCATAAGCAATTTAATGGGGAATGTATACTAGCCCACCTATATATAATATAATAATTTTATTACTGCTCTAATGTAAAATTCCATAATTACAATTTCCCCCCTATAACCAAATCCTTAAAATATTTTTCAATTTCTAATATGGGTCTACTTACCTACCATATCGTACCAACAGATAGGTGCGGTGGTACGCCAGAGTGAGATTGTACCGCACAAAAGTGAGGCCCTTGTCAGCACCTGCCGGCCTCCATTTTCTCACCTCACTACTTGCTCTCTTAAGCATGCAAACCAAAGAGAGATACATGTTTCTATTCAACGAATCACCCACAAAACCTACAACAAAATCAAATCAAAATGAACACCAATCCTAGACTACAAGATTTGATGGGTTTTCAAATTTTAAGTAAGTTACCACGAATATATTTAAAAAGACCCGCTCTTTCCAAATTGTTTTTTTTTGCAAAAAAAGTAATATATTTAATGCAGAATTGAAGAACTTTCTCAAGTTTTTTAACAGAATATACATCAAATATCAGTGAAATTGACATTACAAAATTAACGAATCATGATCAAGTTTATCAGATATCCTGATCTTGAAGCAATTAAATAAGTTGATGAAACCTGATAACATCAAATTTTCACCTCGATGCTTCTATAACACCAATCATGTCATTTCGCCTTTATAATCAACAATCCACAGCACTCACATTTCCCAATTATACCTTACACTAAATAAACCCAATCCCTTGACTAAAAGATTTGATGGGTTTTAAATTTTAAGTTCGTTCGTTCCCGCAAATATATTTCAAAAGACCCACTCTTCCCAAATTGTTTATTGTATTACAAATTTAATGCATAATTGAAGAACTTCCTCAAGTTTTTCAACATAATAAACACCAAATATCAGTGAAATTGACATTACAAAATTAAAGTATCATGATAAAGTTTAGTTCTTTGAAATCTCGATCGATTTTATTGGCTATACAGATTTTGAAGCAAGTAAATTTTCACCCAGATACTTCTATAACACCAATCACAAAATTTAACCATTAAAATCAAAAATCTAAAGCACTCACATTTTCCAATTACACCTTACACTAAACAAAATTCATCTTTTTACAAACAAAACCTTTACCAATATTTGTATTTCTGTAGCGCTCCAGGAACAAAATGGGGTCAGCAAGAGGGAGATCACATCCGGACGGTTGCCACCGCCAACGAAGCAGATCCTGGCCGTTGGATTTCGCATTGGCAATGCAATTCCACCCTTTGTATATCTCCTTACAGCTCTGGTCATACCTCGGCTTTATCGGATCCGGGTGGAGAGCCCATTTCCCCTCGGAATAGTTGCACGGAGCGGTGAGACGCACGAGAGGTGGTGATGGATCCGGTGACCGGGAGGTGAAGTTAAAGGAGAGAGAGTATAGGAGGAATAAGAGGACGAAAAGAGAGAGAGGGACGGTGAGATTGCGGCGCCTTGTGGTAAGCTTAAACGCCATCGGAGGGATCTGGCACTGACTGGGTTCGTACCTGGGAAGGAAAAAAAGGGGTGGTCTGATGGGGAATATGGACATAATTTGGTCCGATGTTACATCGGAACCGTTGGATAGGAGATAAGATTAGCGGGCACTGGATGAGCACGACTGTCAAAGCTTTTTCACGAAATTTGAGGAGGATTGAACGGCTACGACACGACAACGGATCCAATTTGGTCCGATGGCTATTGGACACCACCTTCGGTTCCACTGAGGAGATGACGGACTACTCGCGGGTCGCGGCCGAGCGAAGATCAATTTCGTGCCTGTTTAGTAGAGGAGGGATGTTTTGAGATTCGTGTCAGATTGAACGTACGACTCTGATTTGATTCTACACGGTCAAGTATTGTACTGGGTTGAATTCCATTCAATCCTCTGTGGTACTGTTTGTGATTTGGTATACCCTCTTTACCCTCTTTAGTATAGGATGCCTTTCTGTTTGAGGGGGGATTTCATTTATAACCTCTTAAAATTCATAATATCATATTTTTTTTCTTCTAAATTTCAAAAACTCACAAATTTAATTACCTATGTTATTGCCTTTTAGTTATTAAAACTCATTTTAAATTTGTGAAGTAACCATTTTATCTTTTATTGAAAAGATAAAAAAAAAAAAATATGTATACCTAAACTGGTCTGGAGAACAAATAAAATGTACAATTTAGTTTGCAAGTACATTTTCATATGAAAATCACGTTGAACGGTTCAGATGCACTTTGAAAAAAAAAAAATTAATTCATGGTACGAACTAATCTACGGTATGCATAGTATCGCAGCCTCACTCTACTTTTATGCATACCATCATAGCCTCACTCTACTTTTATTATTAATTCATCTGTGAGGGATGATCTCCAGAGTTTAGTTCTTAGCTTCATTGTATCAAAAACCATTTAAATATAATTATTTGTCAAGAAATTAGACAAATTTAATTTCAATATGCTCATTGCATGTGAAACTACTTGTTAATAGTGATGATAACTAACAGCCCATTAGATATAGACCCAACCAAAACAAAATAAATAAATAACATAAACAAAGGAAAACAAGAACAAAGCACAAAAAGAGAAACTAAGAACTACTAGCACTCAAATTGCTGTCTTCATCGGCATCTCCGGTCTCGGCCTCTTTGACTTCTTGGATCATCTTTAGCACTTGCCATGCGGTTGGTCGACTTTCCGGAGATGATCGAATGCATGTTGCGGCAATGTCAACAATCATTGTTAGTCTTTCGTCATCTACGCTTTCTCCTTCCTCTCTGACAGACCGGACCCACATCGGCAGGTCTTTTGACACCAAGTTTTGGTGGTCTAGTGGCGATTTCCCGGTTAGTAGTTCCAGAAGGAGAACACCATAGGCGTATATATCCGATCTGTAAACATCAAATAGTTTTCACTTTTAAGCAAAAATTGTACAAATTTGTGGTGTAATTTTGCGAAAGTGTTTGCAACCAAGCATTGCAACCTTTTTTACCATGTTAATTTAAAAAAAAAATTCAAACCCTACAAGACAACATCAAATCTACAGGTAGAGGAGAATGGTTGATTTTGTAAAAATTATCCCAAAGAAAACCTCGGTAGGGTTCAAATGCCTCCTTTTTCAAAGTCTAAATAGTAGTTTTGAATTGCTTTACATGATCTCCATAAAATGTGCTTGGAGAACAAATTTTCTATTTTATGAGAACTTTTTACTATTTTTTAAAAAAAGGTACAAAATCACTGTTTTTGGATGGTCAGAATATTCTGAAAAACAGTAATTTTGTACCTATCTAGAAAAATAGTATTTTTTTTTTAAAATATCAAAATTTGGTCTCCCAACACATTTTAACATGGAGATTGTGTTGAGCGGTTTGGATGGACTGTTTGGATGGAGCTGTTTGCAACCTGGGTGTGAGCGTCCTGTTTGACTCGGTGGCTTCCGGTGCCCGATAGTATCTTGACTCATCATCTGTTTCAAAATATTGTTCATCAAGGAGAAAAGCAAGGCAGCAGTCGGCAAGGCACGCCTCGAAATCGGGGCCGAGAATTACATTAGATGACTTGATGTTTCCATGCACCAGACGCGATGCCTGGTGGATGTATGAGAGACCTTGAGCTATGTCTTCTGCTATTTTTAGGCACGAGGTCCAATGCAGAGGCTTTGCACGTGTCGATTTCGAACCTAGCAAATCAAAATGCTAAAAGATTAAAACCTTTTTGTAAACTAAACAACTCCGATTTGCAATTTTAGTCACTGTAGGGAGGGATGTTTATTGGGTTCGGTTCAGTTAACAACAATTAAAATAATCAAACCAAAATTTCATTCTGTTTTTTTTATAAATATAATTGAACCAACCAAATTAAACTTGTCAAAACCGAATAACAAACACACCAAAATAACCAAAGTAAATTTCAGATTATTTGGTTGAACCGAAATAAGAGAAATAAATAATCACATTTAAAAAATCTAAACCGAACCAAATACATTTAAAAATTATAGAAATAAATATGAATTATATATAACAAATGAACCATATAGAGTTTGGTCAGTTTGGTCTTTAAAAATCTAAACCAAACCAAATATAAGAAACCAAAGTAATTCAAAAATTCAACCGAACCGATCCATTTAAATAAAAAAACTGAACCATATATTCCAAATTTTTTTGGTTTGGTTGAAAACCAAATAAACTGGACCCATGAACACCCCTAACTGTATGTTTATTAACCATTCTTATATTCAGGGTTATCTACTGTTTATTTGGCATCCTTGAGCTCAATTCATTTACTTCAAAAATAACCAATAAAGTAAAATATCAGATACTGATACATTAGAGTTCATGAATGGTAAGAGGTGTTACTAGCAAGTTGCATGTACTAGTGCTACAGATTTTACCAATGAGTTACTGGTATTAAACAGTGTCTTCCAGGAAAGTAATTCCATACCAATAGAATGTTAGTGCAGATTTCAAGGTCTGGACACTGTACTTGTCTACTAGATATTGATTTTTTTTTCTTTGCACTTTTAGCATTTAAAAATAGTACTACAAAGTAGTGTTCTCATAAGGTACAAGAAATGTTGAGGTGTCGTAATCTTTGACAATTGTTCCAATTTGTCAACTATTGCACTTACTATGTAAGCAATAATTTTGGTGGTTGAGACAAAATCATAGCATGTCTGATACTATATTAATGCAATTAAGTTCATTTAATGCAGCCTCCCCACGTAACTATCTTTGATAAGATTATTTAGGCCACACTCATAAGATAAAATCTATATTTCCAAAATTGCAATGTGTTTATCCACTAAATGGAAATATATAAACAGCACATATTGGTCCATACTATGGATCAGTATCTTTATTTTCAAAGACCAAACAAATCGATCTGAATCCAACATAATCTCCATGTGAAAATATGTACTTGTAGATCAAATTTACATTTTTTAGAATTTTTTTTTACTAATTTTTTACATAGGTAGAAAATCAGTTGATCTAGAGATTCTAGACCATTCAAAAGTAGTCATTTTCTACTTATCTAAACAAATAGTAAATAATTCTAAAAAATGTAAAATTTAGTCTGCAAATACATTTTCATATGAAAATCATGTTGAATGTATACCATGGTCTGAAATAAATTACCATTGTTTAGGTGCATGACTATGACACTACTTAATTAGAATCTGAATATAAAATTGATATAACAACATACCATGTATAAGAGAAAACAAACTCCCATTGGGTTGATAATCATAAACGAGCAACCTCTCCTCCTTAGCATGAAAATATGCACGGAGTGGTACCAAATTTGGGTGCCGAAGCCTCCCAACTGCCTCCATATGCCTTTCAAAATCCTCCTTACCCGCTAACCCGATCCGACCCGCATCAAGCCTCTTCACGCACACAATCAGCCTGTTATCCAATACCGCCTTGTATGTTGCACCTACACTGCCTCTTCCTAACATCTCTGCTGAGGCTTTCATTAGCTGCTCCAAGTTGTACCCAGGTGCCTCCCCTGCGCAAAAAATCAAGCACCCACTTTTCCCCAAATTTTTCGCCCTTTCCTTTTCCTTTTCTTTCTCCTTTTCTTCTGGTATTTCCATTATCATTGCTGCTGTTGGTTCCTCGGGATCTTCTGTGGCGGTCTGTTCGCTGGTGTCGGCACTTTTTTCGGGTGAGTGGATTTTCCCGTGACCCGTTATTTTCGCTCTCTTTATCTTCCGTAAAGCTAAGATAATAGTTAAAAATGCAATAAAAAATATTGCACCAGACATGAAACCGATTGCTAGAATTGCATGCTTGTGTGGGGTTTTTGAAGGTGGGGCCGATGATTCAGAGAGAAGAAACCCTTGTCTCGAGTCATTAACAGAAGGTGGTAAAGCCGGAGAAGGTGCCTTGGTACCAGTATGAGGAAAGAAAGCAATGTGGGACCTACATTCCCTCCGAACAACCTCTCCACACAAACCAGGATTACCCACAAAAGCCGGTGAACCAAAGGTAGATAACACAACAGTAACTGGTACTGGGCCGGTAAGATTATTACTCGACATGTTGAAAGATTTCAAAGAGGATTGGTTGAACGCCGGCACAGTACCAGTAAACCGGTTCGACTCAAGCTGTAACATAACCAACCGTTCAAGCCGGGTAAGGCCAACCGGTACCGACCCAGTAAACAAATTGTGAGAAAGATCAAGAGTTCTCAACCTGTGAAGGTAGAGGAGAGAAACAGGAAATCGGCCGGAGAACTGGTTATGGTCAAGATAGAGTGCTTTGAGATTGGTAAGATTGGATAAATCAGGTACAGTACCAGTAAAAGAATTGAACTTGAGACTGAGAATCCTTAACTGGTCAAGCCGGCCGAGGGTAGAATCGGCAAATGTGCCATTTAAGCTGAGGGATTCTAGAACTAACCGGGTTACCCGGTTGGAAGGAGAACAGGAGACTCCAGTCCATTTGCAAGGGGTGGTGGAAGTTACTGGAGAGAAGAGGAGGTGGTTGGATGGGTCGGCTGAGGATTTGAAGGAGAGGAGAGCAGAGGCGTCGGAGGAACTGGTGAGGGAATGGATAGGGGTGGTAATGGAGAGGAGAAGTAGTAGTAGTAATGGGCTGTGCATTGTGGCATCTAGAAGGGGAGATTGGGTTTAAGGTTTCAAATTTTGAACCTCAGTATCAGACAGAGAGAGAGAGATGTAGCTGGAGGAGAAGAGTGAGTGGGGGTAAGGATATTAACATAGTAGTTTTGACTTTATGAAGCGCACGAACCATTATACAGCGCTGTTTTGGTTCTACAGATTTTGCGCTGCATGAAGGGAAAGATACTCTGTTAAAATAGTTAGCCTGAGTGGGAGCACAGAAGCAATTAGAGCATTTCTCCTTCTCTCCATTTCAAATACACAGGAATACAGGACGCTTGATATGCATAAATATTTTTGTAATATATTATATGCAACTATGCAAGTTGAGATTGCATTTATTTTTTGAGAAATAAACATTCTAAGTACTATTCAAAAGATATAAAAATTTATATCAATATTGATTTCTGAAGTGCAGTTGTATATAAGGAATTAAAGTTGTATTATATATAATATCTCTAGAAATTAATATGCTAATTTAGTGATATAAAAAGTAACTTAATTACCTTCAATGTAGTAATAGTAGTAGTAACAACAACAATAATAATTAATTATTATTACTATAATCATTAATTATTAAAAAATAAATCAAATTTGTTTTAATTTAAATGCACAGACCAATAATTCAAGTAAGATTTTTTCTTCCAAAATTACTTACTCAATTAATATTTCATTTTTATTTAGTATTTCTTATAATTACATTTGTACAACTACTTTTGAGAAAAAAAATATCATCGCCCCATAAACTTACATTTTATCAAAATGTTATTTGAATTATATAAAATTATTTATTTTAATATATAAACTTCTAAAAAAATTAGGAAAAAACTATATAAGATTTAAGTTTGAAATTACGACCTCGCTCAATTGTATTACTAACTCTATTTTAATAACTCACATATAATTGTATATTTGTATACATAAACATAACACCAAACAAAAACAAATGTGACAATATATATCACATAAAGCTCCTATTTAGAAATGGAGCAACACATGCTTGTTAAAAATGGAGAGGAAGTAAATAGAAAAGGAGGCGCAAGAGGACAAACAAAGGAGGAAGCAGCTGGACCTCTCTTTCAGATTTTTTGATCTTCTGTGACTAATACCACTCTACCAACTCAAAAAGTCAAATGTTTTACCATGTTCTTCTTCTAATTATATAATTTGTTACAGTATGGTAGGCCACAGAGGATCATAAAAAGAGCCAAGAGGGCAGCTTAGCGTCACGTGAAAGCTGTTGTTTATCGAGAAAAGCGAGGTATCTCTGTTCGGATCACACTTTTCTACAATATAGTTCCTCTAGAATTAACAAAATTCATAATTTGTATCACCATTCGCCTGTCAGAGTGTCAGATAGTTTAAATCGAATAAAGACCAATTGGAGAGAAACAGAACGGAGGCTTTCGGAGGTGGCAATGAATGAATGAATGGTGAATTACCGTATCGGGTCGGGTCGGGTCGGATCGGATACTGATTTGAAGTTGTTCACAGGAAACCCGTCCATTATTCGTATATGCCAATTCAAATTCAATTATAAAGCGCTCTTCTGGAAAATTAACAAGTCAGGGCAACAAATGATTTTCGCCTCCCAAACAAACCGAGTATAATTTAAAATTTAGGACATGTTGATTTTATTATAGATTACATAGAATGAGATTTTACGGTGATAAAAAATTATATTTAAAAAAGTGAAAATTCATAGGTACGGTATGTACGTGATTGATTATGGGAATGTGTGAAAATAGATGTTTAGAGTTTAGAGTTTAGATGTGGAAAGTTTTAGTTTTCTTTTTAAATAATTGATATTATACAATTTTTTTATTAAAATAATTATTAATAATGTAATAAAAATAAATAATAACAAAATATTATTTATTATTTTATACAATATAAATACTTTTACAATATAAAATAAGAAAATGCGTACAAATAAAAGTAAAATAAGAAAATATTTATAAACAATTAAAAAAATAAGATATTAATAATTTTTAAATAATACATATTTTATTTTAAAAATAAGTCACTATGTAACTTGACTTGCAGCTTTCTCATTTGCTTGCAACATAATTCAAGTAATTGTGTAATCTTTGGATCAAAATTGTTCGGTCTGACATTTTTGCAATGTATATGCCCTATAAGAAAATAATGTGGTCCAAATAAAAATTAATGGGCTTATCAAGTGGCGTGATTTAATTAGGCCTTGATTATTATTCAAAATTTTAATTAAAGGGATAATAACATATTCTGATTATGAGACGTGATTCATATAGGCTTAATCAATATATCAATATGATTAAATGGTGCGTAATTGACATATTAATTTAAAGGTGCGCTATTATATCATGTACAGACTAATTTAAAAGGTGCCAAGACTATGAGATAATTGCATCCTTAGGACAGTATGAGATAATTGCATCTTTTGATTTCCAACGCCTTTCTATTATGTGCATATTCATCTCCCCTATACATGATTGCTTTAATGACAAGCATTATAAAAGGAGATATATTCTAATAGTAAAGTTGATCCTCTTTTCATTAATATTTCATAAAGAACAAGTTGTCATTGCTTAGAAAGAGAAAGAGAAGAGAAATCGCTTTGCAGTTTTTCTGACGGTTTGCGAAGAACGTTTCAAGTATTGTTCTACAGTTTACAATGGATAAAGGTATGTAATCTATTTGATTGATTTACACGTGGAGACTTTGAATTCTATGATCTTTAATTTGCTTATGTTGATTTTTAATTCCGCTATCGAAATTTTAAATATGATTAGTGGTACTTAATTTAAATAATTGTGTGTAAGTAGTTGAGCACGATAACGCCTACTTACATGCCCTTTATAATTGATCTATTCAGGAAAATTGGATTATTATTGTATGGTTAAATTGTTATCTTTTAGTTTTTTGCATGCTAGTCCATGGAATATTAAATTTATGTTGGAAAGGCTGATTTATATTTTTCAAATGTTTGTTGTTGCAAATTTCAGGTTTATGTTATTTTTTACAAAATACTTGTTATATTTTTGTGAGCACAATGAGTCCAATTATCACAGCTCAAACTTCCATTGTTGTAAGACGGCGTTTTCCGTCAAGCGCATGCAATTTTTATATACGCAGAAGGCTAAATAAATACAAATAATCTATTCAAAACCAACTATATGTGAAATATGTGAAATCATACCGCATAAGACACGAGTCATATGTTTTTACATTTTGATTCTATTGTTTATGCGTTGCAGGAAGTCAAAACAACATTGTTAATATCTTTATGTAAATTATCAATTCAATAAACTTTTTTATGTAGTATATTAGTTTTTGTAAACTTTATTGTATACCGGCATAGTCACGTGTTGAGGAAAGATAAATCAAGCATACTAAAATTTCAAATGTCATCTAATATATCTCCATATATATAGTTTTAATTTTCATGCAAGATGTAAGTAGTTTATAACTTGAGGCATAGTTGGAATATTATTCTATCGATTGTGCCCCAAGGAACTAATTAATAGGAGATATACCCCACTTATTTCTATCGGTCAGTGATAGTGTACTGATGTAAGAGATTTATGTTTTTTTTATAGTTGAATTGTTATCCTAGAAAACTGTTCATCTTGTCATATCGGTTAATTTATACATTAGTACTGATATAAGCTAGGCCAACTTGTCTAGTTGGTTGTATTTTTAACCGTTAGAATATAAAGAATTATTTTCCGTGTCTCTTTTTTTTATGGTTAGCGTGAAAGCGCCAACAATTTGTATTGAATAAAAGAGTTTATTTACACAAATTTACTAATATTATATATAATTATATATAATTATTTACAGACTCAAATATCAAATACAGTAAACTCTGTTGCTTCACAGCGAGATTGCCCACTGATCAATCTCCAATGCCGTGTCACTGATCAAGATGATGCACCCTTTTTTGTTTATTTGAGAACAAGCATCTGTTCCGCTCTAGCCATAGGGCCCATGTCCCTCCTGTCCATACTAGATTCCAGCGCACCCTCCTTTCTCCGTCCATTGTGTGCAACCCTGTTTGCTAAATTGTTATAATGTTCTCCCTTCCACCTCTTATCGAATATTGTGATGTGCCATAATGCCCATCCAAAATCTCTGCGCGTAGGTACATTCTCACATAATGTGATCCCTTGTTTTTGTCAAATCCACCATACAAAGGTGGCAAACTTGCTGAAATGAGCATCCTCTTAATAATAATACCCCTTGTGTCAAGATCTTGTTTTCTAATATCAGCCAAATAAATATTTTAACCTTCATTGGCATCTTTATTTTCCATAGAGTTTCCTATATTTCTGAGAGAATTCATCTGTAGTGCAAAGTTTTGTAAGCCGAAACACATGTAAATTGACCTTGCGCCGTCCTTCCGTGCCTCTTCACTAGAGGTCTTTAATTTTCATACCGCCCAAATCTAATCAAATTAAATTTCTCTCCTCTCTCTCTCTCTCCTCGTCCTCTTTAATTGTTTCTCTATTCTCTCTATTAGAGTTTAGAAACCGATATGTTTTTTCTTATTATTGTGGCTCTTAATTTTGTTCTCTTTTCACTTCCCTTTTTACTTATGTGAAATCTATTTTAAATATTGTTTTTCTCTTTTAGATTTTTTTTCCATAAAAAAGTCAATAAATTACATCATGTATGATAATTGAATGCATGCATGCACAAACTCTATAATCACCTCTCTTGAGGTACTCAAACTAAAAATGTGTCTTGTATGAGAGGTGCACAAAGTTAATGTGTGTACCCGTTTAAGTTTCCAAATTTATCAAATAATCAACTACTTTTCAATTTTGACTTTTTTTTTAAATGCTAAGAACAAAAAATTCAAAGAAGTACCCATAATTTTCTCTATCTTTGCTTGCCTTATCATTAGAAAAATCCATATAAATGTATGAATCCCAGATTTGCCATTGATGAAGCCAACAACTAATTCCAAGAAATAAATCTGCTGCTATTTTGGAATCGCAGGTCCTGCTTGTCAAGATCAAACTATTCATTTTTTTTAAATGCAAGAATCTCAAAGCAATTGATTTTTATGTACAAATTTCGAAACAAATGAATAGTTTGATTTGGACAAGCAGGGATTCCAAAGAATCGCAGCAGATTTGTTTCCCTAATTCCAAGCCTCACCAGGTCTTATCGACGTAGTGGTGGAATGGAGTGAAAATGAGGAAAGTGAAATATACCAAATAGACTTAAAGAGTGGAAAAGTGGAAGAATAGAGGAGAAAACCTACTTATAATTAGCTAATTTTATCTTTTTTATATCGGATTAATCCGATCGTGTTCAGTTGAAGGTGAAAGAATTAAAGAGTGAAAAAGTGAAAGAGTATCCACAAATTAGCTAATTTTATCTCTTGAAAAAAAAACAAGAAGCTAATTTCTCTATTTCATCACTCTCATAAAACAAAAAATTGCTCATATAAGAATATAGGAGAACCTACCTGTAAAAGAATTGAAGAGTATCTGTAAATTAAAGATGAAAGAATTGAAGAGTGAAAAAAGTGAAAGAGTGTCTGTAAATTAGCTAATTTTATCTCTTGAAAAAAAAAAAAAAAAAAAAGGCTAATTCCTCTATTCCATCACTCTCATGAAACAAAAAATTACTCATATAAGAATATAGGAGAAAACCTACCTGTAAAAGTTCATTGAAAAAGCAATAGGTTGACAGTAAAAATTCAAACTCAATTTCATTTTTTCTTATTTTCACAATTTCACCTTATCCCAATCTATTTTATCTTCCTCACCAGCCGAATGGGCCCACTGGGAATAACTTCATCATTTCTTGTGGTGTTGTTGGTAGTATGATCTCAGCTATGCCAATAATAAGTTCTTAATGGCTCTACATTTCTGAATTGCTTAATGGCCCATCCCCGGGATATGATGAAAACGGCCCAAATTAACTACTTCTGGGGATCTGAAATGTCCCAATAGGTTTGTGGATTCTTCGAGCTCGGTACTTTCAGAGACTAGGCCCATGATAAATGCAAGAAACTGAGAAAGCTTAAGAATAAATTTTCAACATTGGACAACTGAGGCTCGAGCAGTGGTAATCGAATTTATTCTTTATGCTAATTTGTCGTCAATATGGCCACTACCGTTACAGGGTATATACTTAATTTTATATTATAGTCATCTAAATTTGTTGATATAATTTCATAACACTCAAAATAAATTAGTTCCCTATATTCTTCTACATACCTAGCTATATAAAAATTGGCGTGTATATTAACTAAACCACCAATATTTTCTCTGACATTTTCATAGAAGTTCAGTACATAATCATTTCATGATATTTTTTCAACGGGATGACAAGGAATTATATATTAATAGTTACCATAATTTTAGTTTGCTTTTTGTCCAAATTTCCCCTTTTATATGAGATATGTTAGCAAAAATTTTGCTGCTTTTTTACTCCAGCTTTAAGCTTGTTGTTTGAGCTTGTTCGGCCCAAAGGAATTGTGGTGGAATAGAGGAATAGTGAGGAATTGTGACGGAATAATAGCAAAAGGTGAGTGCAATTGAATGGAATAGAGGAAAAGTGAAAAAAGTGAAATTGTGATGGAAATATGCAGTCAAATCCTTTTCTTTTGCATTTTAGCCCATCTCTATTTCATCTCACTATTCCATAGTAGAGGTGGAATTGAGGAAAGTAATTTTTTCACATGTGGAAATTGACTCATGAGGATTATATGTTGGTTATGTTTTGCAGGCCAAATGATAAGAGTATCAGTTTAAACTCATAGATGTGTATTGGAGAATTCGGCGTTGGATAGACTCGCCTTGCTCGGAAGGTGTGAGAAGTTCATATTTCGTATATGAGAAATGTGGATGTTCATTATGTATTGCGTTTGTTATTAACGTAGTATTAAGTTTGAAGGTGTGAGATGTTCATTTTTTATACATGAGAAGTGTGTATTTGTAACTGCTATCCAGCACTTGCCTTGTTCGAAAATTATAAAGACGGTGTTTCAAATATGAATGACTTGTGTGGAGGGAACGGGTTCATCAAGATTACTGATATCCCTCATGTTTGAATAATGCGAATGATGATATTTATGAGTCCCTTGATAAAGTATGATTATAAACATGCTATATTATTAAGGAGTTAATCATAATAATATCTCAGTAATGACACATTATTGTTATCTAGCACTTATTAATGATATCATGAGGTATAAGAATTAGCACGAATTATAGTATTTCTTATAATTTATAAAATTAAAAAAAGTATTGATATTATTACCAATACGACATAGATTACAATGAGTACGTCATACAAAAAGGACCCGTATCCTCTGCTGCGATTTTTTTGGAAGCATCCTGCTGCACTTTTTTTTTTAGCCGTTCGATTAGATCCGAATGTCCAAATAACATCGCGCCTAAACAGAAGAGATGGAAAGAAAAAAAATTACGTAATCGCTTTGTCTTCCCGCCTCTGATCAAGTCCGCTCTCTGCTTAAGGTTGTTTTGCCAGAGCAATTGTTACTTAAAATGACCTTGAAAAAAAAAGAGAGAGAAGGCAGCGTGGGGAGAGACAGAGAGGGGGGAGAGGGAGGGGTGTCGCTCAAAATACTTGATTTGGTATCGGTCAAAGAAAATTATCGGTCAAAGGAAATAAAAAATAAAAAAACGCTGATGTGGCATAAATGTAATTAATTTGCAATTGCATGAAATTAGATTTGAAGGCGCTTTCATTTTTAAATTGACAGCTGTTTGCAATTGCATCCGTCTTTTATCGTTGGAGATGCTCTAAGCAACAGAAAAAAAAAATTTGAAACCTAAATAAATTAGAAGAACAAAGAACATTAATCATCTAACTAAATAAACCCCAATTGATAACAATTAGATGAATGAATACAACAAATCATCAAATTAAAAATAAAATGAGTCACTGACAGTGACAGCCCACCTTTGAATTATCTTTGATTAAATTGATGATTTTTGCGTCCCTATAGCAAATTTGAGCATGCCAGTATGATGTTGTAAAGATGGATCAATGAAACTGGTATTAGCAAGTCTAATTCAGCCCACACAAAATGAGAAGCCTTAATTTGTATACCTTAAGAGAAGCTTATAATGGAAGGATCGACATCATCTCCAGTGACCCGTGCCACATTTCGAATCCTTGGCCAATTGAGAAGGTGGCCCCGTAGGCGCCTCTCGAGCTCTGAGCACTCAGCAGCTGGAACACGCAAAGCAGCCAGATAAAACATACACGTAAAGCTATCTCGATCAATTAAAGTTCCTTCTGTCCGATTGGAAGTCGGTTCTGGTACACTTCCTTGGCCATGGCAGAGTGAGGGGCCATGGTGGAGGCAGCTTGAACTAGCAACTACGGTTAGAAATTTAGTGGAGAAGAAATGAAACGGTTTAGAGAGAAGGCGACGAGGTGAGAAAGGTGGAGGTCATTTCGTCAAGAGAGAAAGGTTGGGTTTTTTCTTTCCATCTCTTCTGTTTAGGTGAGATGTTATTTGGACCTTCAGATCTAATCGAACGGCTAAAAAAAAAGTGCAGCAGGATGCTTCCAAAAAAAATCGCAGCAGAGGATACGGGTCCCACACAAAAAAGATTGCCAACACGACATGGATCCAATAATAATATTATTTTCGTTTTAATACTAATATAGCCCAGCCCAATTATATATATGTGTGAGCTAAACAAAGTAACAAACCGTTCTCTCGGACTCTCTCCCATGATTAATTGCGTCTGCATTCTATTTGATTGGACTCCAATTGTCAAAATTAGCCCCCCAAAAAAAAGATATAACTCTGGTACAACAAAAAGATGTTTGAAATGAATAAGAGTAGAGTAACTAGGATTCATACCCGATAAGGAGGCAATTAGGAAAAAGGAGGAAGAATCAAAATTCCAGAAACACCAATCGTTATATCCATCTTGTAATTTTGCAAAAGAGTTTCAATTGGTCATTAATTCGATCACATATCAACTCAAAAAGCTGGTGTTGATTAATATCGATCACATACCAACTCACAAAGAATTAGAAAACTGTTGTTTCAAGTTAAGGAATCAAATACAATATTAATCAGTAATTGAGGATAATTGATAGGAGGTCATGATAGTTTTTTTTTGAAAGTCAGCGGCATAGTTTGCCACCAACAATTATATTGATAAGGAAAAGTTTAGTTACAAAAAACCCAATATTAAGACAAAATTAAAAAATACAATATTAAAGTGCGCCCTGACCCCTCAAGAACCCGGGCCCGTCACAATGCCGTAAAGTAAATTGCGCTCCGGCCTACGGTCCAATTATATTGATAAGGAGGTCATGATAGTTGTGTTTAAACCCTATAATGAATACAAAGGCAGAATGCCTTGGTAAGATTTAATTAAATCAACAACCATTCCACAACAGGAATACAAATCAGTAAATAACCTAAAATTCATATCACACACATTATACTTAATTGGGCTAATTGAAGTAGGCACTAATTTTTTCAATTCACACAAAGTAATTCAGTATAGAAATTTGAATTATATAAGCTAGAAATTGTAAATGAGAAGTTATCCAAATTAAATCTATTAATAAAAGTGGGGAGATGAAACAAATTTTTGAAGTAATTAATGTTAGAAGTTTACAAAATGAGACATTTTTCCAATATAAGTAGTTGATAATTAAAAAAAAAAAAGCATTCAGCAGCAATTCCAGCAGTTAATATTTTACCTAACATGGAACGTCTGAGATCTATGTGTGGGGCCATATACTGAGTATAGCTAGTAAAAATTCATTTTGATTGGTTGGTGCTGAAATCCTGTAGGGATTAATTACTTAGGCAATCCTTATTTACCCAAGTACATATACTGAGTCTTTCCTCTGTGTACTTTCGTGTCAAACCCTGAATAGTGAAAGAGCCAAGAAAGAATTTTATCTTCTTCTTGCAACGAGCTGAGGAACAAACCAAGCTAGCAGGGGCAGACCCAGAATTTTCATCGGAGGGGGGATATCGAATCGGATTTAAATTTATTAACTAATTAAGTACTCAATAAAAAATAATGATTTAATTTGTATTTTTCAATGCTTTTACTTGTTATTTCTTGATATTTTAATCTATAATTCTAATTATTAATCATAATTGAAGAAATTTACTTTAATTTTAATCCTAAATTTAACCCGAACTATAAATTAAATATCCAGCAGGGGGCAAAAAAAATTTCAAAAAGAGACAGAGCCGATCGAAACGTCATGACTTCCACTAAAACGCAAAATCCAGGGAGGGCAGCTGCCTCCCCCTGGATACACTTGGGTCCGCCCCTGCAAGCTAGCACGAGTCGAGTTGAGTCAAGCTTAAACTTAATCAATCGGGCTAGCTACGACCTTTCAAACTGCTCTTGAGCGAGCCACGGCAATACAGAATTTTTTTTACCTAATACGCTCACCACAACCACAAGCTTCCCAAAAGGAAAACAGAGAAAGATAAAATTTGTAGGCAGCATATATAGCTTGTTCTCAGAAGATCCATCTGAGGTTCCAGTGACAAATTGGACCTAATAAAATTTTGGCAGTGTTTCCATTACTGCTAAATCATTACACATGTACCAACAAGCAATCATAGGTAACTAATGGAAAATGTTTTTACTTTTATGGGTCTTTGTTTCGTTAAAATACTAAAGAGAAGGAATTCGGTAGCATAAAAGCAGAAGCCAGTAATAATTCGGTAGCTTTGAACCTCAAAATATTAATTTTGAGCAAAATGCATTAGAGTGTGATTGGGGAGCATATTTTTGAAAGACTATCGGATTGATTTTGAATTACGAATCCAAACTGTACTTCGTGAGTGATGCATGTACATGCAAAAAAATTTAAGTTTCGAATTCATTTAGTATATTGTCAACCGGTCAAAAAAATAATGAAAAATGAATACATAAAACAAATTAAAAAATAACATATAAAATGTTCATTTTTTTTACCGTTTGACCATACATGTGCTAAATGAATTCGAAACTTTAAAATTTTTGCATATACATGCATTACTCAAGAAATACATAGATTTTAACGTTTGGATTCGTAGTTCGGAGTCAATCCAATAGACTTCTGGAGGTGTGATCACCAACCCCTCTTGGTGAGCACATCACACTCTAGTTTTGCTCTAATATTTTACCCATTTTGCATTTCCAAACTTATATATAATTTTTTCGATCAAGAAATTAATATACTACATATATATAAATTGGTGGCGATAAATATTATAAACTACCTAATCAGGCGATAAAAGAAGGTTTTAAATAGCAGATAACAGGTCAAAAATTATGAGTATTATATTATGGTAATATATATCAAGTCTAACTATTTTTCTATACGAAAGAAATTTTAAGCATCACGTTACCTCAAAACTAAGTGACATAATAAAAAGAGCATTTTAATCATATATTTTACAAAATTGTAATTACTAAATATAAAACAGTAATTGAAAAATATGTTCATCACTAATTTACCATCAATTTTTTTGAAATTGCCTATTTCTCAATCAAAACATCAAAAATTATTTATTCAATAATGTAAGTGTATGATATATGTTTCTTCAATTTATGAGGTTTATAATAATGCATGTAAGTGTATGATATATTATTTAAGTGATGAATTATAAAAAAAATTGCTCTGGTTAATTAAATTCTACAAATTAAAATAGCGAACTAATTAACTAGCGTTCTGTAGTCCAAAATTCACTCTCTCTCTCTCTCTCTCTCTCTCTCTCTCTCTCAATTTTATCCAACCGGTCCTTAATTAAAAGTTTAAAAAATCGGTCCCACAATTAATTCTAGGGTACCACCCAAAATTAATTCAATTTAACTATTTACTATCGTAATTATCAATTTTTATCTCTCGTACAACCAATTCAATGACCCCAATTAATTCACCCTTGCAATTTGCAAGAAGCCCTATATAAACCCTCTCAGACTCTCCTCACAAAGCACAAGTGAATAACACAAACCAAGATACATATATATTCTACTACATAAAATAGTCTAGCATGTCTATTTGCAAGTTATTATTGGTTGTTTTCCTTGGCGCCCTCGTTTGCGCCGCAACCGCAAGAGATCTCTCGGCAACTAATGAAGATTCAAAAATTGACGCAAGTGTTGGACTAGCACCTCCACCGGGCTCAGTAGCCATTGGTGTAAACGATACTATCGCTGTAGCCACACCCGGACTGCCAATTCCTGATGTGTCCATTGGAACCAACAACACCATAGGCATCGGAGATCTACCGGCCACCGGAGCGCCACCTCCCTTGGTTGGCTAAAAGTTTGAGACAGCATCAAATCTTAATGGTTCGGTATAATTAGTTAGTGCAATTGTCATGTGATGCTAACTAGTATTTTTTTTTTTTTTTATCGAAATAAGGTGATTTTGGATCATGATCTGTATTATCAGTGTAAGGTTCAGATCATGGTTGTATTGAATCATGTCTATGAATAAGAAATAAAGTACCGAACCTGAGAAATTGATTAAAACAATTGATAGTCTGCCTTGAGTTTATAGAGTTATATCTGCTCAGTCTATATGCTGCGATTATATATGTTATATGGGACAATTATGCAAATATTGTCCAATTATTGAAAAAACAATTGACAACAAATTTAGACACTGAAAATTTCCTTTCCAAAGGTGTACTAAATATATTTATGCTTTATTTAATAAAATTGATAAAGTTTGATAAGCTATAACTAGTACTGGTAGAGAACAAGCTGAAAAAATATTTGAAGCTATTGAAAAGTCCTATATAAATTAGGCAAATTCTTCCATGGACCCAAGGACCTATTTGTAAAATGAACATATCTTTATTTTCAAAGTTCAAACAGTCGATCCGAACCGTTCATCTTGTTCTCCATATTAATATGTGCTTGGAGACCAAATTTTACATTTTTCTGAATTTTTTTACTATTTATTAAGATGGGTACAAAAAATATCAAATTCAGACCATTGAATTTTGTACCATCTTAATAAATAGTAAAAAAATTCAGAAAAATGTAAAATTTGGTCTCCAAGCACATATTAATATGGAGAACAAGATGAACGGTTCGGATCGACTGTTTGAACTTTGAAAATAAAGAGATGTTCATTTTACAAATAGCTCCTTGGGTCCATGGAAGCATCACTCAATTAGTTATATATGTGTGTACCCCCTAGACTTGTATAAACCCCTGCACACACGAGAAGTAAATAACGGCATTTTTTGTATGTATATATACCACTATAGTGAAGCACACTGACTAACACAAATGATCAATAGTTGGAGGAAGAGGATGCATGATGAGCAAGTGATTCAAGAGATATTTCTATAGTGTTTTTGTCTCAGATTATATAAAAATTAATCTCAAGTCTCATCTCATGGGCCACTCTCCTCAAAGCAAGTAATTTACTTAATTTTCTTCATTTTTATAAGAACATTGAACAATTGCTGCCTAATATATAAAGCCATTGTTATGAACTTGAATAAGTAAAATGTAGCCGTAATTTTAATTATTGTATGGAAATTGTGAGAATTCGAAAAATTGAGGGAAATTACTATAATTTCAATAAAATAAGGTGACAATCAATTCAATTTTTCAAAAAAAAAATAGCACTTCAACATTCACTTTTTCACATTCTAGCAATTCTATTTTAATTTATAATTAAAGTCGGAAAAAAGTAACCTTAATTGTTAAGGTTGCATATCAGAAGTGCTCTAAGTTCTTCCCTCAATGCTAATAATTAATTTGTACATGGAATGTGAAAATAGACAACATAATTAGAAGATTGTTATTTTGCGGGGAAATTTAACGCCACAGAAGAGGGAAGACGAAGAAAGAAGTTTGGTAGAAGAAAAGGAAAAAAAAAAAGGAGAGAATGAGGGTCGTGCATCGCGAAAGACACAAGTGTAAAGGAATTACATCAAATATGTGATTCTTATATGTATTGTCGTCAACAAAATTTCATCATCTTTACAGTTCTTTCAAAGATTTTTGTTATTTTTTTCTGTGCCCCTTCAGTTTTATTCTTTTCATTTAGAAAAAGGCTTAATTACCCATTTGCAAACATAAACCCCCTTTCCTAACTGCTGCTATATATAGATCCAGGTGATCTTCATTGACCAGTACATTTTAAACCCTACATGCATGTACGTGATCTATAAGCCCAGATAGGGTAATTACAAAAAGTGCTGTACATATTAGCCTATCCCCACTAATCCTGCTCCTCACCTGATTGTCTCCATCTCGTTCTTTCATAGGTATATCATCTTATTGATTTGAATTTGCCAGTGCTTATAACAGGCCAGGACACCCTATAACTTATCATGAGTTGCAATAAATACAATTCGACCTAAAATGGTACGTTTGAGAGATCTCTGAGGGATCTAGCTGTATAAATTATGTTGTTCTCTGGCTTAGGATAAAAAATGTCTAGTGCTTATGATAATCTGACAAAATTTACTATTATTGAGAGTATCGCTATTACCGCGGGAGTCTTTGCGAGAATATTGACATTGTTAAACACTTATACTCTAAAACATAAAAAATATAGCCGGGACACTTTTTCTTCAACTGTTTTCAAATTTCAAACAGTCGATTCCAAGCCACTCAACACAATCTCCATATATATTAAAATGTCCTTGGAAACCAAATTTCATTTTTTTGGAGGTTTTTTTTTATTTTTTTTAGATAGATACAAAATTAGTGTCTTTGAATCGTCCAAAATATTCGGAAAAATAATGAGATATTTTAATCCTACTCTTTTATTTAAGTTATAAAATTATCACAAAAATAACGTATGAACTAGCGTTCCATTGCTGAAAATTTACTATTCACTCACATTGTCCCAACTCCCAAACGGTTCTGACAAAATTCACATCAGCATCACAGAAAAGAGGATCAAACGAACACAGAAATTTTAACGTGGTATCACCTATAACGCACTCCACAATACGCACACACCCTCTCACTATTATATTTCATATCAAATATGTTTTGTTACAACACACACAACACACACAACACACAGAAAGATAAAATTGTTCTTGGATAACAATATTTCCTAGAGAAGGAGAGCATATATCATAGTTGGCAGCCGCCCCCCTCTCTGTACTACAAATCAACAAGATATCCTTCACCTAGCTATATTTGGTAGAATATATGAGCCTTCCAAATAATAAATCAACCAATTATGTAGATTCCAGCAGGACGCATATCTGTCTTGATTCATCTTCAAGAGATATTTGGTCTGATATATTTCCTTGATTTATTTCTCTAGATCTAGTGTTGTACCGACTACACGTGTCAGCTTGTCATTCCAACAGGTCCCTTGAAAGTTCTAAAAAAATGATCCAACAATTAATGCTAGGGGTACCCCTCAAAATTAATTCAATTTAATTATTTACTATCGTAATTATCAGTTTTTTTTTTTAACTCTCGTACCACGAATCCAATGACCCCAATTAATTCACCCATGCAATTTGCAAAAATCCCTATATACCCCTGATCACAGTCTCCTCACAAAGCACAAGGATTGAATAACATACAAGGTCGACCAATATACATAGATATTCTACTACATATAATACGCTAGCATGTCTATTTCCAAGTTATTCTTGGTTGTTCTCCTTGGCGCTCTGGTTTGCGTCGCAACCGCAAGAGATCTCTCGACACCAAATGAAGAGAATGTCAATGTGAAAGGATTGGTACCTCCACCAGGCTCGATAGATGATAATGTAAACGATAACATCACCATAGAAGCACCCGGATTGGCACCTCCTGTGAGAATTGGTAGGATAGGCAACACCGTTACCGGAGATCTACCTCCCGTGGTGGCGGTACCCACGTTGGGCTAAATGTTTGTGACGGCATCAAATCTTAGCTAGTATGGTTTTTTAGCTAGTTAGAGCAATTGTGATGTGATGTTAGCTAGTATGGTTTTTTTCTTTTCGAAATAAGGTGATTTCAAATCATGATCTGTATTATCAGGATAAGGCTGAAATCATGCATGGTTGTATTGAATCATGTCTTTGAATATGAAATAAAGTAATGAACCTGAGAAGTTTATAAGAAGAATTAATAGTCTCGCTAATTATGTTTATAGAGTTGTTTCTGCTGATCATATAAGCCCGGTGTGTGTGTGTGTGTTATATGGGACAACTATGCAATTGTCCAATCATTGAAAATCCAAATTAATGCCAAATTGATAATAAATTTAGGTACTGAATGGGACAACTATGCAATTGTCCAATCATTGAAAATCCAAATTGATACCAAATTGATAATAAATTTAGGTACTGAAAATTTCCTTTCCAAAGTATACTAAAAATATTTATGCCTTCTTTAATAAAATTGATAAACTTGCTAAGCTATAACTAGCTAGTACTGGTAGAGAACAAGCAGAGAAAATATTTGAAGCTATTGAAAAGTCCTATATAAATTATATATATTTGTAACCCCTCAGACTTGCATGAATAATTCCAGCTCCTCGTATAAATACTGCACACACGAGCAGTAAATATAAGAACTCTCTGAATAATAACAAGTTATATATAATCATGTCATATTTTTATATGTATACTACTATAGTGAAGCACATTGACTGTTACACAAGTCATCAGTAGTTGGAGGAAGAGGATGCATGATCACCAAGTGATTGAAGAGATATTTAAAAATCTCAAGTCTAGATCTCATCTCATGGGCCACCCGCCTCAAAGCAAGAAATTTACTACATTTTCTTCATTGTTCTCTCTCTCTCTCTCTCTTTTTAATGTAACATTGAGCAATTGGTGCCTAAATTTTGGTATGGCATAAATAGATCAAGCCATTGTTGTGAACTTGAATAAGGGAAATGTAATCGCAATTTTTGTTTATTGAATGCAAATTTTGAAAATCGGAAAATTGAGTAAAATACGAAATTTTTTTTGGTAAAAATAGTTGAATGTCCTGTCCTTTGTATCCTCTATTTTCTTAAATTGCATTAACGATTCAATACAATAAATTAATAATCAATTGATGCAATTCAGCAATTCAATATTTCACATCCTAACTATTCTATTTTATGAACACTAAACGAAACCTGCATGGGGGTCCTTTATGGATATTAAATTAAATTTAGTAAGCTAGACCTCTACTTTTCCGTCCAAAAGAATAATTCTATTTTTAATTTCGAAATTAAATTCAAAAATAAATAATCAAAATACTAAAGGTAATTTACCTTGTCAACATGTAGATCTGAAGTTCTTTCAATTCTTCTCTAAAATCTAATAATTAATTTGTAAATCAATTGTTAAAATAGACAACAAAATGAGGATTTTTTTTTTGGATAAATGCTGTAGAAGAGGGAAGATGAAGAAATTAGGGGTTCGGTACGGGAGAAGAAATGAAGAAATAAGGAAGAGATCGAGAGTCGCATTGTGCAAATGACCGAGTGTAAGAGAACCACATCAAATATGTAATGTTATGTGGCTGCCGAATGGATGGCATTGTAGCATGCTAAGAAATCGCATCAAATATGTGATTGTTTATCAAATTTTCAAAGGAACAACACCAAATCATTTGGGTTGTGGTTCCTTCTTTTCGCCATAAAAAAATCCGTCGTATTTCCGGTTCTATATAAACTATTTATTTCTTTCTAAAAATAAAAAAGTCCCTCAGAAAAAATCTAAAAGGATAAGTTATGATGGGGATATATATAAATTTATTTTCTTTTAAATTTGGCTGTGTTTATTTCTAGACTAGGACCCTACAACAATTATCATCAGTTGCATTAAATACATTTCATCCTAAAAACGTGCGTTTGAGATCTCTGAGGGACCCTGCTGTATAAATAATAAATTATGTTGTCTCTCCCGGAGTAAAATGCATTGATTATATGATTATATATTACAACTGAATTTATATTATTTTTTTTTTTAACTTGAGCAGTGTAACAGGCAGTTGAATAAAACAAAAGTTTTTATAATTACAAAAAAACAAGGGAAAAAAAATCAAAAGAGAAAAAGAGAAAAGTGAACGTACGTACCAGTACCTAATTAACAATACCAACCGAAACTGACAGTCTGTTGCAAATACCAAACATAACAAGGTGTTTATATAAAAGAAACACAGCATGAATTCAAAGCACTTCATAGGAAAAACTGTATTGAAAAGAAAAGATCTTGTGCAGGTACCACAGGATCCACCATGGGACAAAAGGAATTGACAAATTTAACGCAAAATGTGAATGAATTTCTCATAGGTAAATATATCATACAATAATTACCGCCCATTAATTATGTTGGTCAGAGTGTTGGAAATAAAGGTTCTTGAAAAGAGGAATATCAACTTTTTGGAGTGTGGGTAATAAATTGGGAAGGTTTTTTTTGTTGGGTTAATTTCTCATGTAGCCTTGAAGAATTCTTCAATTTCTCATTTATCCCTATACTCTACATTATATCTAATATATCCTTCAACCATTTCTTTTCTTTCTTATTTGCTGACAAATTTAATTATTCATATTTAATGAGTCATTTAAATATATTGTTACCAACAATACCCTTATTTCCATCTGTCTCTTTTAATTATTTTGTCTCTTTTAATTATTTTTTCATTCCATTGAAGCATCTAACACCTATGCATAATTTATTTTGCTAGTCATTCGTTGTATTTTTTAATAACCAGTCAAGTGTTTTTATTAAGATAGTGCATGCTCAAATTCACCTGTTCAAGTTAAAAGCAAACAATCATTCTCGAAAAAAAATTGAAATTTTCTCTCAAAAAAAAAATAAGGCAATTGGTACTATGATACAATACCAATTAATGATGACATATTTTAAAAGTCATTTCTGACTTAATACTACAAAGTTTTGCCTGTGATTTGTTCTTTTATCCCATTGGTTGCTTCTCAAGAGAATCCTATTGGTTGATTCTAAAGATAAGATTTATGCTTGGATCATGAAGGAATTGATAAATGTGATTAGGAGCTCTTATTTATTGACGTTGTCTGATTAAATTGAGAATTTTGAAAATGAAGAGGAACTAAGGGGATTAATAGTGAATGGGAGGCGAAAGCAGTTGCATTTTGTATTTTTACGAATGTTGCGCAACTTGGTTCCAGTGGTGCTAGGAGCTTCAATGGAGTGCAAAAATAATTGAAGGAGAGATGAAGATGAGGGTATTATTGGAAACAACATATTTAAATGACTCAATAAATAAGGATAATTAATTTTATGGGCAAATAAGAAAGAAAAGAAATAGTTGAGAGATATATTAGATATAATGAAGAGTACAGGGGTAAATAAGAAATTGAAGAACTCTTCAAGGATACATAAGAAATTAATCCTTTTTTGTTTGAGGAGACCAAAATTTATCTTTTTTATATATTTTTTTCTTATTATTTTAGTGCACATTCATCCGAAGAAATCATTCTGTTGGATGTTATGTAATTTTCAAAATCATGACTTTTTCCTGTTTAGAAAAATAGTAAATATATCTAAAGGTCATGGCAAATCACATGTGGGCTATCTGGAGGTGCAGAAAATGCAATAGCCTATACAGGGAAGACGCCATGGCATCGTCATGTAGCAAAAAGGATGCAAATAGCGGTCATCAAGATGAAGGGCGACCGATGGTAAGGGTTAACAACTGATTCACATGCTACACAGATGGCTCATGACTATAGTCTTGGCAAGGTGGTACTGGTTTTAACATTTGTGATAGAGGTAAACTAGTCAAGTACCGATCAAGGCATGTTCGTGTATGCTCATCTCTCCATGCAAAAGCGATAGCACTTCGAGAGGTAATTACACGGACAACAATGGCATACGTACACAGTTGGCATCAAATTTGCATCGATCCCTCGTTAGATGTGGATTGGAGAGCATACCAGAATTGTTGTGAGGATTGAAAGCAAATGAGGTTACATATATGGATCTTTTAGTTGCAGTCACGTAGCAATAGACTAATTAAAATGACAAGGCCGATATCTTAGCAAAAAGGGCGAGGCTGCAACGTATACGTATGGATATTGAGGGATCGATATACATTTACAATATTCTAAAAAGGTTTTAGGGCTTTGGGAGTTGTATGAAGAGTTAATTTCAACATTGTTTTTTTTTTAAAAAAAGAGTTAATTTCAACATGTACTCAGTGGATATCTGCTATAAAAGATGTAATTAATGGCCTACGGGCTTTTGAATGCAACCAAAAAAACAAAAAAGGTTGTATGGAATCATTCTTTAAGCACTTGACTTCATATTAAATTAATTCGAAACTTTAAAATTTTCACATGTAGACGCATCACTCGTATGATAGAAAGATTTCAACGGTTTGAATTCGTCATTCGAAATTAATCTGAGATATTTTAGAGTTAAGAGTACAGAGGAACTTGGTACTTCTAGGAGCACCCTAGTTCTACTCGTGTAATGTAGTGTAATTTATATAAAATGTTTTTTCTTTATTTCGTTCATACTAGTTTGCAATAACATACAGATTGATTCACACTAAAAACACATGAATTCTAAATCCCATATCACAGTAGGAACTTTTTTTTTTTGAGAAAAGTGGGATATTCCACCAATTTTCATATAAAGAAAACCATTACAGTGTTTTTCAAACCGATGCCACCCCTCTGTTGCCACCAAACTTACACATCCAGAAAGACACTGCTGCTTTTTTTTAGCCACTGGCTAATACCTAGTACATAAACTCAAACAGATCACAGTAGGAATTATTAAATCCCTTTGTGAAAATTAAAAAGGCATGTAAACCCAATCTATGAAGTGTGAATCATATCGAGTAAATCGGCAAGTAAACCCAAAACCCGAACAATTTGTAACCACCAAATTTATAATGCTCCTATCTTTTGCTTGTGCTTAGGTCAAGTGTTAAAATACCTGAAAATCCCAGGGGAAAAAGAGAACGTCTTTTTGTGGATGTAATACAAAATTGTCCTCGTACTTCATTTGATTGCAGACATCAAATTTATTGAGATGTCGAACCGAATATATTTGATGAAGGCTTAGTTGATACTTCATGATCCACTCTTGTCGACAGCAGCTCTTGAGAACCCAAATACCAAGTGTTATGCTGTTGCACACAGTCATACAATTTAAAAGCCCTTGGGATTGCCCGATTTTAGCGAAAGTAAGATTTTCCAAATCTGGTAGACAGATCACCTCATAGGAGCAGTTGTTTGGATCAATGCTCAGAATTTTGTTCTGGTTTGTCACCTCATAGTGCCCTTTGAGTCATAATTTACCTTCATATCTGGTGCCAGTATTTCTTTCCCTTGTTTGCACTTGCAATTGCCTCCATCAAATGAGAAAATGTCAGCTCGGTCCATCCTTTCTTCCTCTTTATCGCATCTACTAAAGCAGATGAGGTGCAGTACAGAGGGAGCTCGACTGTCGGATGCCAATGAAAATATAATACTACGGAACATAGAGACAGGACCCAAGGCAGAAAGACTCTGGGTTGCAGAGTTATAGACAATTAAAAAAGAGTTTATGAGAAAATATCAAACTTTTCAAACTAAACGGTGCTGTTTGGTACCGAGATTCCCTATTTTAGTCTATATTAATTTCTTTTGCTCCTTTTTTATTACCTGGAATGGCATCCATCAAATTACTGTTTTGGATTTTCCAAGGATCAGTTTTTTGTATTTACTTTCATCTTTTTGTAGATGCTATCTTTGATTATTTATGTGATACCTTATCATCTCAGTTTTTTTTGCGGTGATATAGCTCATGCGCAAGTCAGAGTGAGGTGGTGTCATATAGTACCAGGACTGATATGGATCCCTTGTAACAAACACAGGTCATGTACCAGTTCTAATTTTAGATGACCAAAAAAAAACACAACATTTTTGTTTCTGGAATAATTTTTGTATTGTTGTCCTGGTACTACTATACATTGTTGTAGTAATACAATTTGGCATATGGTCCTCTTTGTCCAATGAATCTGCTTGTTTGGTTTTATAAGACCGAAGACCATCTATTTAAGGCCCACTATTGTTCCTTATTAAAAAAAACATTCGGCCCAGTTAACCAATTGGGCAGCCCATTATTATTATTTATAAATTTTCTATTTAATTGGATTATGACCTTAATTTCAACACAGCCTACATTACACAACTCCTTTCCACATAAAAAATATAAGAAAATAATGTTGAGAAACTAATGTAGAAAGTTTTAACACAATTTAATATAAAAAAGGTAAAAATGTATGTTACTAAAACAGTTTCTATTTTATTCTTTTAAAAAGATTGGGTACATTGAACAAGATCTGGTGTGCACAATTATAAAATAATAGCAAATTATATTTCAAGACTAAACATAACATTGATCTGGTGGCTTATTTTCCTTAGTCCCACAATGAAACTAAATAAGGAATAATCCTTGTCTCAATCTATAAATATCCTACCTGATGTCTCCCAAGACTCCACACTTTCTCATACAAATATCAGTATGCTTCTCAAAAATAATTATGTTTGAAGCCTTTCTGATACATTTTAGCATGGACGGTCTAGGAATTCAATATTTTTCAAGTTCTCCATCTCTAGAAAGGTATTATGATCTTTTATTTTTATTTTCTTTTCATTATTCTTAGTTTTATTATTCTTTACTCTATTAAAATATAAATTCAAGATGATGTATATTTTCTTAAAATTCCACATTTATAAGATCTATGTAAAAGATTGTCTATTTTTTTTAATTCACATTATATTTTATAATCGTCCAAAAAATTAAGAAAACCTTTCGCAATCACTTTTTGCGAATCATGAAAAATCATGTCGCAATTATAATTAACGGTAAAATTAATGTATAAATGTGCATGTGTCTCATAAAAAATTGTCTATTTTTAAAAAAAAAATCTAAAAAAATTGAATTTTCTTTTTTAAAAATTAGTTTGGAAAGACTCTACTAACTGTACTTGAAAGCAACGATAACTCGGAAAAAAGAACCGACCGGTATCGAAGACTTCTTCATCAACAAAAACATACTGAGAAATTCTCACACAGCCACCAAATAAAATTTATGTGTACTGGTATTTTTTTTTTGTAATGTATATATGATGAAAAAGGTTAATTTGTTTAATTAAGTAGTTATCATGCTTAACTTGTGTGTTATTTTTTTTATGGTTGGTGCCAAACAGCCAAGCCAACAATTTGTATTGATAAAAAAAATATTACATTAGAATTTATTTTGCTATTGCTGTAATTTTTTTTTACTAGCTTATTTCATCCCCAATTCATTTATAATGATAGAAGTATTGAATATGAGCTTTAACAAATGTGCTTGAATTCTTCAAAGGATTAAATTTCTTTAGGACTTCAATGAAACTTCCAAAAAAAAATGAAAACACATGAGATGCAAATGGCAACAAACAATTTGCAACTCTAGTTATAAAATATTCAAAAATTTATTTTATATACCCAAATTCATTTATAAATTCCACTAGTTAAAACAAGCAGAGGAAACTGAGCTCCCAAAAGAAAGAGTAACAAAGAAAAATAAATAAATAAAACAGAGAAGGAAAAATTAGATTCAATCATAAAATGTTGGAAATGTTTGCTAAATGGGCATTTTTATTCTTCAGAGAATCAAATTAACTCGGGATGTTAATTAATGAAAAAAATGTTTGCTAAACTAAATATAAAAAAGTTGGAAAAGGAAAAGGAAAAAAAAAAAAAAAAAAAAAACGTAGCTACTTTTGGCCTTTGGGCAGTCATAAGAGTGTGTTTATTCTGCGGTACTGCACGGAACGCAGTTGCATCTCAACTGAGCCAAACTTTTTCAAACCTATTTGAAATTTACGGGACTTTTAAAATTCTTGTCTGATTAAAATGGACGGTTCAAATGTAACTCGACGGGATACGCTACCTCCCTGGATCCAACTCCACCCATACATCTTGTAATCACGGACTTGGTCCAGAAACTCTAAAGTAACACAAAATTTGAATTTAGATCCGGATCGTTCAATGAAAATCCGGTCAATCCGATCAGAGAGAAAAAATCACATGGCTCCTTTAATATTCGTGCATATTCTGATTAGACATTGTAAATCGAAACTCACATTTTGTGCTACTTTAGGATCCGAATTCGAAAAGTATCTAGGGTATAGATCCAACATCCATTCATTCAAGAAAATATCTCTCTGTGAAGGTTCAAACTCTGAAGCAAGCAAACAACAATAATTGAATTTAATTTGACTAAATTGAATTAGATCATTTACTGTGCTAATAATAGGGACAAATTTATGTCTCTTTCCATGATCTCCAAAAGTCTTTATCTTTAACTTGTGTACGGCAACAACAATAAAAAAAATAAAGACACTGTCACATTTTATCATCAAGAGAAAAAGAAGATGTTTTTGAATTGTCTTCTACTATACCGAATTTAGAATATAATTATAGGAATGGGCTACGGTGAGTTGCGAAGTAAAATCATGTTCGTATTCTAATTTGAAAATCCAAACAACCGATTCAAACTGCTCAACATTTTCTCTATATTAAAATGTGCTTGGAGACTAAATTTTATATTTTTTAAATTTTTTTACTATTTATTAAGCCACAATGAAAATCACATATCCGGGTGAGCAGTAAAAACAGTAAAATTTTCTGGACCATTAGATCAGCGATTTTCAGAGTGGCTTAATAAATAGTAAAAAAAATTTCAAAAAATGTAAAATTTGATCTCCAAGCAAATTTCAATATGGAAAACATGTTGAGTGGTTCAGATCGGTTGTTTGGATTTTCAAAATAAAAACATGAGCCTGAAGTAAAAATTACATCTTACTTCGCAACTCACCATAGCCCATCACTATAATTTAAAACTTGATTGAATTTTTTTTTTATCCTGAGAGTCTGGAGTACAATAGAAAGTGGTGATGATGATAATATGTGTGAAATTGTGAATATCCAAAAAAAATAATAATAACAAACAAGGAGAGAGGCCTTCTCAGTGCAATAATCATGCTTAATTTAAAAGTGGCACTAAGAAATCATGTGATTAAAATAAGTTACTTAGTCAAATATATGAACACTGTATCATTATATTCCATGCATGCTTATCTGCATTGAAGAAACAAAAAAAAGTCAGGCTTGTATTTTACTTTATTGTAACGATGAATTAAAAAATATCTAGTTCTGATTAACACCCTTAATAATTTAAACACTGCATTAATTCAATATAGAGTGAGAGCAGTGGCAAAATTCAATAAAGTCTGCATAAAAACCCGCATATGTAGTGGCCTTCTGCATACCACATGAAAATTGCATATAAAAAAATTACTCCATATCCATATCTAATAAACTAACGAAAACAAAAATTATCCACACACGTTTTATCGAATATAATACGGATCAGATAAACAGTTAAAATGGTATCATTGACACCCTAGATGGAATAATGTCACAATTACAATTATAATTATAACCCAGCAGTAGCAATTTACAATTTTGATTAGGAATTTAGGATAATGATAAGATAGTAATCTTATCTCTTCTTTTTCACTGGTCATTGCTACTTTAAGATAGATCTGATCTTCTATGGCGTTAAGTTTATAGCTGCACGTGCAATGATTTGCTGCCAGCTTTTACAAAAGCACAATGACAACTTTAGAATTCGAAAATAATTCGGCAATCTTTAAAATTGAATATAATACAAATATAATTCAGTAATAGCTTGTTTTTATAATGTATACGAATATATAAAAAAAATTCTTAAGTTTTAAGGAAAGAAAATTAATATTATGAACAATTCGGATAAAATTCGTCAAAATTCGCAATTTAGGAAAATGTCAAGAAAGATAATTCATAAATCCGTTTAATTCACTAGAATGTACTGAAAACAAATAAATTTTTTAGAATATATTATAAATAAGCTCTGAAAAAGAAACAAAAACCTACTAAACAAGTAAAAAAGATTTAGACAATGATGATATCTTTTATTTGCCAATGACTTGCAAAATTAGAAGAAAAACAATACATGTTGCAATTTGGTGACTTTAACTTTGATGAGTTTTATTTCTACATGACCCATGACATCAAATTCATATGAGCATGCTCAATGCTGCAGAGAATCACAGCTCCGAGCTCTTGGATAATTACTGGATAATAATTAAAAAAAATTACAGAGTAACACTGTTACAGATCCAACCGTACAAACATGAAACATTTAGAGGCGGCAATAATTTAATGTTTTGTCTTCTCTATGCTCAATTGCTCATCAATCACATTCATGATTCTCTCTCCTCTCTCTAGAGGATGTGATATAAGACGTAAATTTCATTTATACCCTTGTCTGTCACCTCTTCAAGATTCAGTGATGTAACTCAATTTTTAAGTTTTAGATCGAGACTGTCCGATTTCGAGATGAACGTGCGAGATGGAGCGCCATATTCTAAATGTGTACTCTCAATTTTTAAGTTTTAAATCGAGACTGTCCGATTTTGAGATGAACGTGCGAGATGAAACGCCATATTCTAAAGGGAGTACACATTCTGAGATGGAGTACACATCTCGAGATGGATCATGCGAGATGAAACGTTGGATTCGAATCGAACGGTCTCAATCTAAAACCCAAAAATTGAGTTACTTTAGGAGATCTGCACCCTTCAAACAGCACAGTTTATTTTTTTTATCACATGCTTGTATAGTCTCACATTTTTTTAGGTTAAGATTTTATTTCAATTTTTATTAGAATTTGCTCTATGAAAAACTATAATGTTACGGACCTTAGGATGTAATCTCGGACTACATCATGTGGCAAGTTAAATATTTATTGTCATTTCTTATTGTAACAAAAGAACATTACTCGCATTTTTATTTTGGATTGTAGGATCATGTTTTGTGTTTTGTTGTAATCAAATTATTTTTTTGTAAGTCGTGTTCTGATCGTGTCATATTTATTTTCAAAAATTTATGTTTGTTTAAGAAAGAAAAAAAATTAGAAAAAAAAACCCAAAACTGTAAAATAATTATAAAAAATTGAATAATAAAGAAAGAATGTTGTAAACAAAAATTATGTGTAAAAAATTATTGTTCAAACTTAAATTGTTGTCTGGGATAAATAATGACATAAATTTTATATTATTTTAGTACATGTTGTATCAATATCATGTCTCTTGTTGTGTCTCGCTTTGTCATTTTTTTTAAAAGTAATCATGATATACGAAGAGACACAGTACATGACATGTGACTGGTGCATATGCCATATTGTCCTATGACATGTTCGATTGCAGCGGATAGGGTCATGTACCGATGGTCCATAATGAAAGCAGACTTCGGACTATGAATAAGGTTTGGCCTCGGACCTCTAATCCGGGCCAGACCGAAGTCATGAAAAAGTTCAGGCCAAAACCAACCTTCAAAGCACCATGAACAGTTCCGGGCCGAAAGCAGCTCAGACCGGGCTCCCATGCCAAGACCGGACGGAATGAGCAGGGATCGGCAAAAGGCGGCCTGACAAGACCCAAGAAATGATACGCCCGAACTAAGCCCCGCCTGACACCAGTCCAAAAAGGCCCAATTTGGTCTCAGCTTACACTCACCGTAGCTGTCGCCACCGACAGTAAAAACGGTGTTATTACTACCCGTACGGACAACCAGGCCTATTTAAGACACTGAGCTTCATTTATTACGAGTTGGATTTCTGAACACACTTACTGAGATATGATATATTAGAGTTAAGTACCTCACACACACACCACGTTCTTAGCACGGCACAGCACTCCACTCTTTTAATCTCAGTCCGCTGCCTCGAAGCAGGACGAGCCCAGCAAAGAGGAGATCCAGTAGTATGGCCCGCTCCTACCTAGACGGGACATATCTCAGCGTAAAAAATTTATATACTATTGACTTGATTTACATGAGGAGCCTACGTAACTGTAAAATACCACAAAAATTCAAGGGAATCCAAAGAATTTTCTTTTGGAATTTTGACAATGGATTTGTTTTTTTTTTTTTTTTCCAAATTTGTGGGGCTTAATTGATTCGTTTTCCTGATTTTTTTTCTTCTTCTTGCACTTAGGTCTAGGTTGCATATTTCTTGATAAAGACAGTATGATATAAACAAAACCAGACCAAATTTACATGTCATGTTAAACCTTTTTTTTTTCTTTTCATGTCAACTTTGATTAGTTCACTGTACAGATCTTATAAATTATCTGCTAAATATAGAATTAAGTGCATATAATCAGAGGCGGACCCAGTAAAGGCAAGGGGGACAGTTCTTCTGGATTTTGAATTTTTATCGAGATCTATAAACCTTCTTTGGAATTTTTTGTTCCTATCTGAAATTTTGATTTGTAATTAGAGTGAATTGGAATAATTTTTTTTAATTTTGATTGGTAATTAGGATTATAATTTATAGCATTGAAAATTAGAAGTCATAATATTAAAAATTACAAGTCATAATATTATTTTTCATTCAGTACATATTTAGCTAATGAATTTGAATCTAATTTGTAATACACAATTTTTTTTTATCAAGTACGATCCACATACATGTTTTAAATTTGTGCAAATTCAATTTTCTACGCAAGAATGCGATGCTTTTTTGGTGATGGAAAATTTAAAATGAAAATGTCTTAAACAATTGTTTAGCAACACTCTAACATTTTGAACCACATAATATAAAAAATCTCCGAATCTCATCTTCTTTTCTGTTCTTGTTTAGCTTGAAATATCTTTGCAATGACAAAATTATACGCGATACGCTACCAAAAAGTATAACAGGAAACTAATAAATTAATAAAGAAGTTGAATTTTAAGCAATGATTTGGTAAAAAAAAAAATCATGTAACCCAACAAGAAAATTAAAAATAATAAACAAGGAGGAATTTCATGTATACACTTCAAAAATTTGAAATTACGTAATTTCCCCTCTGAAGTTCATAGTATATTAATATCGTATTTACCCTTCTAAACTTCAAAATCACACAAATTTATCTATTTTATTGTCTTTTCTCTTAAAAAATATTTTAAATATATAAAATACCTATTTTACTTTTTATTAAAAACATAAAATATACGTAGCACGTTAAGAAAAATGTTTAAACCCTCGCAGAGGCTACAAAGTCGACGTTAAGAAAAATGTCATTCTTCTAATTAGTCAGTTTTCAATGGTAAATGATTCATTTTTCTACTTTGACGCATACACAAACGTATACCTATAGATTGACATTTTTTAAATAGACTACATATTTTTTATGTGTTCTGAATTAAAGGTAAAATGATTATGTTATAAAATTAAAATGGTTATTAATAGAGAAGACAATAAATGAGTAAAATTTGTGAGTTTCTTGAAGTTTAGAAGGCTAAATTATGGGTAAATTTGGTTAGAGGTCATTAAACTTTGTCATTTGTCACGAATTTGTTACTCAAGTTTGATTTGTCTCATTTTAGTCACTCAACTTTGTTATTTGTCACAATCAAGTCATTCTATACTTTTTCATCCAAAATCTTAACAAAATATTACCATTCCGTCCAAAATATTAACGGAAGAGTGAGCCTATGGTACTATGCATAGCATGGATGGATCTGTACTACGGTTCAATATCTTTATTTTCAAAATTCTAACGGTCGATCCGAACTGTTCAACATGATTTTCATATAAATATGTACTTGTTGACCAAATTTTATATTTTTTAGAATTTTTTTACTATTTATTTAGATAGGTAGAAAATCACTTGATCTGAAAATTCTTGACCATCCAAAAACAATGATTTTCTATTTATCTAAAAAAATAGTAAAAAAAATTCTAAAAAATGTAAAATTTGGTCAACAAGTACATATTCATATATAAATCATGTTGAACGGTTCGGATCGACCGTTAGAATTTTAAAAATGAAGATATTGAACCGTAGTATGGACCCATCTGTGCTATGCATAGTACCATAGGCTCTATACTCATTATGTCCAAAAATACTAACATAATGAACACAATCCATCCAAAATACTAACGAAATGGGAATATTTCGTTAAGATTTTGAATGAAAAAAATATAAAGTGACTTGATTGGAATAAATAACAAAGTTGAGTGACTAAAAAAGAACAAATGAAACTTAAGTGACTAATTCGTAACAAACAACAAAGTTTAGTGACCTCCAGCGAAATTTATCCGCTAAATTATTATGAAATTTATAAAGGAAAATAAGTAATATCCACATTTTTTAGGGGTATACGTGAAATTCACCCACAAAATAAAAGTACCAATGAGATGAAATGATGAAAGGAATGGAAATGAGAAGAGAGATTGGACCCCTCGTGCTTGTCGTTTTCTCTTTTTATATTTTCTTTATCTACATCGCGCCGAATCATTTATTTTATTACTCTTTAATGAACCAATGGTGAGAAGCCACGTAGCAGTGTGAGTTTCCGTCAAGATTCAGAACACTGAAGCACGGAGCAACTCCGGGAAGAATCTTTTTCCAATGAATTCTCAATTGAACCCGGTGCACGGATTCATACAACTAAAGACAAAAAAAAAAACTCGTAACTCGTGATTCTTACTGAGTTTTTAACGAGTCAGCTTATTAGTAGCTCAATTCAGATTAAACAAGATCGATCTAGGGCTTTGCGAGCTAGCTCGGCTAAGTATAAATTTATGAATTTGCATGAATTTGTGTTAATTTTATGCTATTCAAATCGGTCCAAAAAAATTGTGAAATTTATTTTCTTCTCAAAATAATATCTAGCTAGATCCAGCTCGTCATCTCGGTCCAGATCACGAACTAGATTGTAACGATTATGATATGAGATTTCAGCCCGATCCAGCTCACTTGATTGCTAAACGAGCCGATTATAAAATGGACCCAACTCGTTGCCACCTACATGCAACATTGTTATCATACGTTACAATTTATAGTTCAAGTAATTAATGTAAATAACAAAACTTATTCTTTTTCAAAGGTAACCACTAAATTCGTGAAAAAAATAAGATGAAATTGATCAAGCGCACGACTAAATAAATAGTGAAAGTAGTTAAATTATAATGTGTTCAACTTCTAAAATCACTTGATCATATATTATCACACAAACATTGAGTCAATAAAGTTTAAAAATAATATATGTACAATTTACAACTATTTCTTTGTAACTTTTGATATATGTAAATATGTAATGTTTGTATTAATGAAATTTGGAGACTGATCTCCACATTTTTTTTAATATAAAAATAATATTAATAGAATTTGAAAGTCTGACCTCCACATTTTTTTATGTATAAAAATAACAAGTGTTCTAATTTTACCAATTCATTTCATTTACCAAATTTGTTGGAACAGAAAGGAAGAAATGATGAATGAAGGAAATATATTTGTATTCATATAGAATAATATATTAAAAACCGTGACTTTGATGTCAAGAGTTAGTCAAAACTAAAAAGTAAAATCTTATCTTGTTTTGACCATAACCCATTCGTCTCATGCGAATACAATTTATGATTATAATAAAAAATAAAAATACACAATCAATTCCAACTCAAATGTTTATTCAAAGCAAACAATACGGAAAATTGCACATTTAGGGCCTATTCGGAGACTCCCCAGTTTTTACTGTTTACGTGGGAAAAAAAAATTCACTCTGACTGAATTTTTTTTTCCCACATGAACAATAAAAATTAGTTAAAAAAAAAAATCTATTCCTGTACTCATTCCTCTGCCCACTGTGCAGTTGGACACGCCCTTACATTCTAGTATCTCTTATTTAATTCTGTAAATAAAATAACGAGACGAGTAAATGAAAAACATCGTTGTACTTGTAAAGTCATGAATTTTCTTATCCAATCATTTTTAAAAAGTATATTGCTAATTAAAGATTAATTCTTTGTTAATATGACTCGTAAACTTTTTACGGGGAAGATAAAAAAAATATCCATCCTTAAGCCAAATCACTGGAAAAATACATCTTGTACATTGTATCGAAATGATTCATTCAATTATTTGATCGTTTCATGAGAATATGAATTCAAACAATTTGTGTATTAAATTGGAGAGGATGGTACACCATGTCTATGGAGATCCAAACCTAGAGAGAGGACCTATCATCTAATCTATTCCACCACTCAATTAGTAACAATTCATTTAAAAAAAATATAGTTTCTGATAATATTTTAATGAAATATAAGTTCTCTCTGTACAAACTGCACTTGTCAGAATAGTGAACCAATAAAATCAAGAGTATACCTAGAATGTGACGTTCTTACTAAGAGAATTTGATAAGGTCAGCTTCAAAAATATATCGAATCGGTTTCAAATGACGAATCTAAACCGTTAAAATCCATGTACTTCGTGAGTGATGCATGTACATGCAAAATTTTAAAAGTTTCGAATTCATTTACTACGAGATAAAGCAGTCAAAGAAATGATGAAAAATGAATATATAAAACAACTTATAAAATAACTTATTGAAATATTCATTATTTTGACCGCTTGACCTTGGCAAATAAATTCGAAACTTCCAAACTTTTGCATGTATATGCATCACTCACGAAATACATGGATTTTAATGGTTTGGATTCGTTATTTGAAGCTGATCTGATGTATTTTTAGAGTTGTGCTCACCAAACTCTCTTGATAAGCACGTCACACCCTAGATTTACTCTAAAAACAAAGTTAGAGTGTTAGACACATACTAAAAACAAGAAATTAATTTATTTTTTTTAGTAAAATTCCACCAAACTATTTAATACTTTTGTTACTATAATAAAAAAATTATCCTATCTGAATTTCGAACTCATGATCTCTCATATAGAGATCATGTGCCTTAGCCACTAGACTAAATACTAGTTCTCAGGAATTAATTTATTTTGAACTTCAAAAAGTTACATAAAAAATGTTTATTGACGCAACATGCAACCATGAATATATTTCCAATTTTTTTATTATTAAAAATATAAAAACAAAATATAACAAAGCATATAGATTGTTATTTTTCTACCACATTAATCTCACAATATTCGAATTAAATTAGAAGAAATAATAAAATAAATTAATTTGTTGAATGTTCCAAACGGATCGAATCAATTATTTTTTATTTTAAAAAAATAGTTCGATTCCTTCCAAGTGATATTTTATTTGTGAATATCTTCTCTTACTTGGTAATATAAAATTATTTATAAACATCATTGTCAGAGCAATTTTATATAATTTGGTTGGTTCACCTCTTTCCATGTAATTCCCTTCTTATTAGTTGGTTCTCATCCTTTTCAAACCTTCATCTCATCTCCAGTTCAGTAATATTTATCCTCTCCATTTTCATCACATTAACTGCTCAACATGTCTCCATTTTTAGGTGAAATGGATAGAGACAAGGGATATTTTTTCTTCGCTTTAAACAACTATTTAATTTTGTCAAACAAGGCACAATCACGGGGTTAGTATCCATCTAACAAATTAATAAAATATCTCTTCATGCCTCCATTCAATTATGAACAACACAATACATATTTTTCTTTTCTTTTATTGGTTACTAATTATATTATATTAAGAATATAATTATTTGCTAATTGTACATATACATCTATTTAAATATGATTTGGTTCTAAATAAAACCTCTCTAAAAAAAATTGTTCATCTTATCAACAAAAATAGTCAATTAATTAATCAAAATAACAGTGCCCTGCTCACTTTCCCATAATAGTGTTACCGTTAATTGATACCCAGAATTTTTACCAATTTTGTTTTGATTTGCTAAAAAGTTTGATTTTGTATTTTAGATCAGAATCGCTAAAGACTTGGTCCATATCACCTTCATAGGGGGAATTTGAAATTTCGTATTGTAATTTATAACAAAAAAAAAAAAATCTTAAACATGTTCAAGTCTATCTTAACACTACTTAATTAATTAGGAGGGACCAATAATAATTAATAATAATTGTTATATATATTTTTTAAGAAGAGAGTTCAAATGCACTATCTTTTTTGTGCTCATCACTGTTTTCAAAGTCTGAACAGTCGATCTGAAACGCTCAATATGATATTCGTAATAAAAATATGCTTGGAAATCAAATTTTATTATTGTTAGAATTTTTTTAATCTTTTTTTTAGATAGGTACAAAATAACCGTTTTAAGGAGATTCTGGACCATCCGATAAAGTGATATTGTACCTATTAAAAATAGTAAATAAATTCTGAAAGATATAAAATTTGGTCTCCAAGTATATTTTATTATGAAGATCATGTTGAGCAGTTCGGATTTGACTATTCAGACTTTGAAAACGGAGATAAAAAATGTGAAGCATATCGGAGTACAAAATAATGATGCATGTGAACCTTCCTCGTATATTAAATATGTTATCCAATATTTAAATGTAAATTAATATGATGCATATGGCATACCTATAGAAATGATATGATTTTAATATTGTTACACGTTTTGTCATTCATCAAGCAATTTAAATTTCATTGTGCGCGTATAAATTTATTTATTGATTTACAATTTTTATCTAAATTGATCATTGAATTGTAAAATATTTTATATATTTTATCTCACACAATAATAATAAATGAGTTACTCATAGTTATATTATAATGACATTATCACGACGCATAATTTATATGCTACTTTGAGTTTATATTTCTTTAGAAATTAATTATTATATTTATTTTGGACAAATACCTTCTTCCATATATTTTGAAGGGTTGGAATCTCTTGAGCCGAATATTTTGACAATCTTGATAATAAAATTACAGGCATATTGTTGAACTATGGATTGGTTGTGTATTAACTTTTATACAATATAGTATATATATTACATTTTTAAAAATATATTTTTATAATTGCAAATATATTTTTAATACTACGCTTTTGTAAAATTTGCCAATGATTTATTCTAAAAGAAAAAAAAAGTATCTTATAATGAAGATCTACCTGTGATAATATGTTTCTAAGTGTAAATAAATTAAAAGAGTAGCTTTGACTTCATACAGCGCACTGACTACAGAATCAAAACAATACTACATATGCATGAAGCCAAACCTGCTCTGTTAAAATATTTACTCTGTTTCTAACAGTACGCGTCTACAACTTGTAGTTGTAGACCAAGCACAGCAACAAAACAACCAACCCAACAGGATTCATTGGTCATCCAGTGAACCACAGAGAAAGAGAAAATCTTATCCTACCTCTCCTCCATTTTTCTATAAAAAGAAGCTCTCTTTCTTACTCCTGCAAACCAAACCCCTTCAAAAGACTTCATCTTTTGATCTTCTTCTTTATAGATCCAAGAAAAATGGGTTCTTCCCCATGGCTAGTTATCTCTTTGCTTCTCTCTCTAACAGTAGCATCTCTCTCTGACATGTCTATTGTGAGCTATGGAGAGAGAAGTGAAGAAGAGATCCAGCGTTTGTACCAAGCATGGAAAGCACAGCATGGAAAGTTGAACAATGCTCTAGGCCAAGATGACAAAAGGTATATATTTTTATATAATTAGTTGTTAAATTCTTAGATCCTTTAAATTTTTTTTTTTGGGTTTTTTTGGTTAATAAAAAAAAACAGAGAAGAAGAAAGGTAGACCTTTTTTTTTTTTTTTTTTTTAATCTATTTCATGTATTATAAATATAAAAATATTCTGGTAAAAAAATATTTTTTGTAAATAGATTTTAATAATGGAAAATAAATAGTGCTAATTTTTTCTTTACCACTTAGTATAGTAATTGTACTAATTGCCTCTTTCATATTTTAAAAAGAAAATAGTGGTACCCTTTTTTTTGGGGGGGGAGAAAGAAGAACATGTGTTACCTTTTCTCCATTTCTTTTGATTTTTTTTTTTCATTTTTCAAACTTATGTAATAAGTAATTTTTATACAAATTGAAATTAGGTATGAGATATTCAAGGACAACTTGAAATATATCGACGAGCACAACGCAGCGGCTGATGCCGGTGTGCACTCGTTCCGTCTCGGGCTGAACCGGTTTGCTGATCTGACCAATGAAGAGTACCGGACAACATACCTTGGTACAAAGCCGGTAGGTACACGTCGCGGTAAGGTCGGTGACCGGTACAAGGTGCGTGAAGGTGAGTCTTTACCCGACTCCATCGACTGGAGAGAGAAAGGGGCTGTTGCTGAGGTCAAAGACCAAGGCAGCTGTGGTTAGTATACAACTTTGTTTTTCATTTCTTTCAAATCATTTTCTGTAAAGTTATGAAATAAGGTAGAAATAGTGAAAATTGGGAAATAATAACCTGTTGATTAATAAATTATTCTTTGTATGAATAATAATGATCATAATTGGACCTTTTCTCAATTATTAGTGAGAATATCATCATTCATTAAACATTTGACATATACTTACTGGCATCCTTTGTAACAATCTTTACATATAGCAAACTAATCCTTTCATGAAATTATTGGTAGGTAGGAGATCATATAATATCAATTAATGTCATAATAACTTAAAAGTCTTTTGAATCTAATTAGTGATTGATTTTATGTTACAGGGAGTTGCTGGGCTTTCTCCACAATTGCATCAGTAGAAGGAATAAACCAAATCGTAACAGGTGATCTGATTTCGCTATCAGAACAGGAGCTTGTCGATTGCGATACTTCCTACAATCAGGGATGCAATGGTGGTCTCATGGATTATGCTTACGAGTTTATTATTAAAAATGGAGGCATCGATTCCGAAGAAGACTACCCCTACACGGGTTATGATAACCGTTGCGATGCCAACCGGGTACCTTTTCATTTTACCTTCATTTAATTTCTTTTTGATATACATCTAGATTAATGGTGATTGAATTGATAACTCTAAATACATAAATGTAGAGATCACTATTCTTCAAAATGATCCATGAGAATGTTATTATTAATTGAAATATAGAATCAAGATTAACACTAGTTCAACATGATTTTCATGCATTTGCAGATTAAATTTCACATTTTTTAGAATATTTTAACTATTTTTTATATAGGTAAAAAATCCCTACTTTTGAATGGTCTAAATCTTTTATATCAAGTGATTTTCTACCTATCTAAAAAAAAATAGTACAAAAATTTAGAAAAATGTAAAAAGTTGATCTATTAGTACATTTTCATATAAAGATCATATTGAACAGCGCATATCGATTGTTTAAGCTTTAAAAATAAAGATATTGATCCAGAGTAAAGGTCAATATGTGATATTTAAAGTATCATTACTCTTTTAAGTTGTAGTGTTTTACCTTTGTTCTTTATGTTTGCTGTTAACAGAAAAATGCGAAGGTGGTTACGATCGATGACTATGAGGATGTCCCGATTAATTCCGAGGCGTCTTTACAGAAGGCCGTTGCAAACCAACCCGTTGCGGTTGCCATTGAAGGTGGCGGTAGGGCATTCCAACTCTACTCTTCGGTGAGTCTCAATACTACAATTTTGTAAAATAATTATCTTAGAAATTTTGCATCATTCATCTCTTTCATGATGAACTTGATATTAGAAAATAATTATCCTTTTAGTGGCCAAAGAAGATTAGGTTTCTTTTCAGATATTTTTAGGTTTGTGAGATTCCATCTTTTAAAAGAAAGGGGGGACCAGTACAAGTGGTGGGGTGTGACACTATCAACATGGGCCCACAAAGAAAGAACACAATTATTGCCATGAAACAAATATTATTTTAATTTAAATCAATCCAAATAAAGTCACCCCTGTAATTGGGTTCTACCACAGTAGAAGTGTCCCCCATGATATTTTATTGATTAATTATGACAGTTGTAGACAATTAATCAATAAAATATCATCATATCATACAAATAAATTATCTTCCCCCATGATGATTATCTACCTCTACTTCTTGTACCTTTTACCAATCATCAGACCAGTAAATTTTACACTTTTACCCTTTCAGGGTATATTTACTGGGTCGTGCGGCACGTCACTCGACCACGGTGTGACTGCTGTCGGATATGGTAGCGAGAACGGCAAGGGCTACTGGATCGTGAAGAACTCGTGGGGTTCATCGTGGGGCGAGTCAGGATACATCCGCATGGAGCGTAACATCAAGTCGGTCTCAGGCAAGTGTGGTATTGCCATGGAAGCATCCTACCCGATCAAGAACGGTGCCAACCCTCCTAACCCGGGTCCGTCTCCTCCTTCCCCAGTCAGCCCACCAAGCGTTTGTGACAACTATTACTCCTGCCCTGAGAGCACCACTTGCTGCTGCATTTATCCGTATGGCGGGTACTGCTTTGCTTGGGGATGCTGCCCGTTGGAAGGTGCTACTTGTTGTGACGACCACTACAGTTGCTGCCCGCATGACTACCCGGTTTGCGACATCGAAGACGGGTTATGCCTTATGGTAAGTTTATAATATACTTTTTGAGTGAGGCTATGGTACTAATATACGCGTAGCGCGGATTGGTCGGTACTACAGATTCATATTTTCTATTTCAAGTCTAAATAATCGATTTGAACTGTTCATCATGACCTTCATATGAATTCTTTTTGAACCAAATTTTACATATGAATTCTTTTTGACCTTCATATGTATATTTTATATGCTGGTATATTTCTGTAACACTTCTATTTATCATAATAAACAGAGTAAGAGCAAGAACAGCCCGCTTCGCACAAAGGCAATGACACGCATGCCGGCAAAGCCGTTCTGGGCTTTCCGTCTCGGTGGAAACAAGAAGGTGAGCAGTGCTTGATCAAGTATAGCGACGGCACGATCAATTCAAGTCGGGCAACTCTCTTCACGGTTTAATGCATAAATGCACCATTGATTTGTTGCAATTCTTTGGTGTATAGACCCAATTTGAAAAAAGCCATAGACTCTGGTCGCTTTGTTGTTATTTATTTATTCAGGCAGTTTCATGTACATATAACTAAATTTGCCCTGAATTTAGAGGGGAACACAATTTGGTAAATTTGCTTTCAAGAAAGATCATATTTATGTATATCAGTTTAGAATTTGCTTCTTCTGTGCTCTTGAAAAGAAATAAATTTAACGGATTATGGGTGGTAAAAAAATTTGATCTGTCCGATTAAAATCCGGATCAATTCGGTACGAGTTTAAATACATGGGCCCTTTAATTTTCGTGCCAAAGCATATTGCATGATCTAGATCGAAACTCAAATATTATGTTAGCTTAGTTGATATGAATTCAAGGCATCTGATCGCATCGGATTAGATATCAACTATTTGTTTAGATCTGGTTCTTTTGTTACATATTTGCACGAATCTTTAAAAAGTCTGTATATTACATGTGTGAGATATATTACATATCCAGGTTTTGATTAAACGGGTCCAAAGTTAAACTCAAAATGCGTTAAAAGTGAGGATGCGGATTCGGGGGATATATTTATTTACCTCAGAGTAGGTCTTCCATCCGACCTACTTTGTTTCGATGAGTAAAATGACCATTTAATTGTATCAAGATTCGTGCTAAGTACATTAAATTCTATGGGTAAAATGACTATTTAATTGCATCAAGATTCGTGCTAAGTACACTAAATTCTATGCATGCTTGTTTCAATTTCTGTGCGCACTAATCTTAGTACTAATCGTATGGTGTTAGAGCTAATTGAACCTAAAAGTAGGTCCGATGCTCATCGGACTACTCCTATCTCTTATATTTATTAGGCAGGTAGATCTGGGAATTGCATCCTCTGCGGAGTTTTTACTTGCGGAGCTGTGCGGTTCTTTTAATCTGGTACGTTCGTTTTTTATCGGACGGATCAAATAAGATTTTGGCACGAATCTCAAAGCAAAATTAATACTGCCCCCTCCATCATCCGAGCACTCACTGGCTGAGATTAAATATGGATCGTCCGATCAGCTCCGCAGGTTAAAAACTCCGCAGAAGATATTTGCCCGGTAGATCTATGATATAACTCTTTGCATAGTTTTTTTTTATTTTTTTTTATAACGGAACTGAGGTGAAAATTCCTAAAAAAACAGTGTTTTAAAATGCGGTTTGGTCATACGTACATACACATATCATGCAGAAGTATATATACAATTTTATTATGCATTGTTATAAACATATATATAGATTAAAATTAATTTATATCACAAGCATTGTCTAACATAGTAGTTTGCGGTCAGGTAATCTAAGATAAAGGGCCATTTGTTCCAATAGTGACAAATGAATAGTTCGGATTTAGTTCAGCAGAGTTAAAATTTTGTAATTCATACATAATTCAAGAATAATTTGGTACCACAACGAAACAAAAAAAAAAAAAGTTTCGCATTTTTTTGCATTTTATTGTCGAATAATTTGTGATTCGCATTTTATTTGCAAATAAAATATATTATATGTTATTTTGCATCTTATTTAGTTTTCAGTTCAAAAATATTAAAAAATAAATTAATCATGAATTAAATGCAAATTAAATGCGAATTATATTACTATGATTTTTCTTACTGTATGTAAACAAAATAAATTTAAATCGACTGAAATTCAAGATTCCAACTCTTCAACTTTTTGTGTGCATGTATCTCGGAACAACTAGTTTTTGTGCATATGCATCTTAGAACAGTTTGACTATTAGATTCAGATTGCAGGAATTTCAGAACACTGTTCATCCGTTTCGGATTTCAGTAGATTCGGATCCACACAAAATCGATAAAAAAAGTTGATTGTCAATAGCCAACAGGCGATAGCTACGTGCCCCAGCAAAACACGTGACTATATTGAATTAGAAGACGCACCGGGTAAAGACTTTAACAGAGCAGTTTTAACTTCACATGCTGTAGTGTATAAATCATTTGCAGTGCTTGTTTTGAAACTGTAATTTATATGCTGTATGAGGACTGGAATTCTCTGGTTCCGATAATATTTGGAACCTGTCTGGTCTCAGTCAATCTGGAACGTCCGATCATAATCCAATAGTTAGGATTAAAAACGCTTCCAAAACAAAAAAAAAAAAAAAAAACGCTGCCCGCTCTCTCTTTATTTGCCCATGTAGAGAAACCTCTCGCGCACCATTCGATTGGGAAAACCTAACAGTAGTCGAGCTAGGGTTGAAAATCGAAATCGAGCGAGGAGAGCGAGCGGATACATTCTTGCGTTATCTTTATTCCGCGCTAGAGTTGTGTTGCTCTCCACGAAGTCGAGCTAGAGTTTCCTGCGTTGCTCTCCTCTTCGCTTCCCTGTCGAACAGTGGGGCAATTGATCTTCTTCTTCACCGGCTTCATCAGAGGAAGTAGAGGTGATTGGCAGGATCAGCGTTTTTCCTTTGCTGGGGCAATTTTGGATTCAGCGTTTTTATCCCGTCTAACGCTTGAATCAGTGCCGAATCGGGGCAGATTGGCGGGATCTCTCTCATGAGCGGGTAGTCTCTGAGCAGCATTTTTTTTTTTTAGTTTTGGAAGCGTTTTTAATCCTAATCATTGGATTTTGATCGGACGTTCCAAATTGACTGGGACCAGACAGGTCCCAAATATTATCGGGACCAGAGGATTCCAGTCCGCTGTATGAAGCCAAAACCGTTCTGTTTAAAATCTTTACCTGGAGCATCCTGCCATGCTGGTACCCACCACAATGTGGCTTCCACTGTTTGCCGGATCGCGCCACAACTCCGATTTGCGTTCTCCACCTACCAAAACATTTTACTACTTTCTACGTACTATCTTATTGATCATCTAACGTGTCGAATGAGGCAACCTTAAGGTGAATATATATCAGATATATACAATGTTATAAGATGCAATCCTCAGCCACATAAAGTCCGGTAATCCAGAATAATATCCGGATTTTACAATCCATTTAAATTGTTTTATTTTTATTAAAAAAAAGTTGGGTTTCGGATCTGAAAATTTTTAAATTCAGAAATGATATTGGGTACAAAAACAAACCCAATTCTTAATCGGTTAATCCTCATCCAGATTAAATTTTCTAGTTAAGTTGGTTTAAAGAAAATGAGGAGAGCTTCTTTTATAGGGACTCCAGTGTCTTCATAATGTTATTTATATATGTGGGACTAAAATATATCCGGTTCAATATTTTAGCATTGAGGCACCCCATATTTAATATATTATTTTCTTTTCACGGAGTTTCATTTTATTTCAATGTTTTTGGGCCAAGAATTGGAGCCATGCATGCTGAGGTTTCATTTTATTTTCTTCATGCATGCCGCAATATTACTAGAAAATTATGCATGACTTAATATACATGTGGATTCTTTCAGATTTTGGACCACGCTGTTATAATCATGATTATCTTATGCGTATATATAAGTTCATATATAATCAAAATATTAAATATTTAATGAAAATGTTTGCATATATAAATCCGCATTAAAATCTGCATATACGACCGCGTACCGGATATGCGTTATGCAATAGTCTTCCGCATACTGCATTTTATAACACTGGACACACACACGGCAACTTACTTCAGTAAAAAGTCGTAGAAATAGTGCGTGCCGTGAAGCATCCCATAACATAACGATTAACGAGAGACAGCGCGCCTTCACCTGTGTCCTCTGCAGATCTACATCCCTCCTGGTCCCCGAGGTACCTCCCCATTCCCTTCCAACGGAAAGCAACACTCCGCACCGACTCAGGCATTTCATCGAACATATCATGGTTCCTTCAATATTCGTGCGGATTCTGATCGGACGTTCCGGATCTAAACAGAAATTTTATATTAATTTCCTCCTTCCCTCCATGGACAGCAAGAATCCGTCTCATTGAGGCTTTCCGTCGAACACATCATGGGCAGTCTCTCTTCACCAATTCCCCCTCCGAAACAAACCGCCATTACCTCCTCCGACCTCTCCGTGCTGTTCGAGACGCAGCGGAGGCACCTCAATGACTTCTTTGATCGACTTGACCTCTCCCAAGCGGCATTCTTTGCTAATACCTTGTTGAATGCGTCTGGTGCCGTGTTCTTCACTGGAATTGGGAAATCTGGTATTGTTGCCCAGAAATTGGCACAGACCCTCGCTTCTATTGGTCTCTCTCGTGCTTCTTTTTTGTCTCCTGTTGATGCATTACATGGAGATATAGGTACTGCTACTGTGCAATTTAGTGTTCTGTTGTTGAATTTGCAGATTAATTTTAGTATGAGATGGTACATTGCAAGAGAAATTTTGCAATTATTGCATATGTCCTTTTTTTTTTTTGACTCAATTATAGCACCACCTTTTATTGCCTGGTTTATTTTTTGTTTACTGAAAGTATATCATGATGAAAAATGCATTTTTATAACTCATCACTGTTTAGTCCATTATAAGTTTGGGCTACAATGTGATGTTTGAAGGCCCAATTGAATAGACCTTATGAACTGTAGAAATTATTTCTCTTCATATCAGCATATGCTTAATGCTTTGTTTAAGGTATAGATTTTGGATTGAATTATACAGTGATACTCTTTTTAAATCCAGCATCCTTCTACACATTACTGTCATATCAGGTGCCATTTTTGAAGGCGATATTATAATCCTGATTTCAAAATCGGGCGCATCAGAAGAGCTTCTCTCTCTTGTCCCCTGTGCGAAAGCGAAAGGTGCCGTGCTAATCTCTCTCACCTCAGTTGAAGGAAACCCTCTGTCGAAACTATGTGATACGAATGTGCACTTGCCGATACAAGGTGAAATATGCCCTTTCAACCTTGCACCAGTCACATCTGCTGCCGTGCAGATGGTTTTCGGTGACACAATTGTGGCCGCTGTCATGGCTGCACGCAAGGTCGCACGGAATCAGTACGCAAAGAATCATCCTGCTGGAAAGATCGGCAAGAGTCTGATTTTTAAGGTAAAGGTTGTTGCAAGCATTGATTACTGTCAAGGATTTGCAATAACAGATAATAATTGGATGTAAGATCTGGTATTAATATAATTTTGGCATTTTTCATAAATATTAATTCAATTTAAAATTCCAGATTTTGGATGTGGTCTCTATGATTTCAATTTGATTGCAAAAAACTTATGCTTTGAACCATGCCGATAAATGTATTAATTTTTTATTTGCTTTTGACTTTGATTTTTTTAAAATTGCTTCCAAGTTCTTTAGATTGTCCATTTTCATTTGATGTTTTCCATTCATATATTATTTTCTTTTGTATGTATCACTTTGTTTGTTATTTAATTGCATAATTTATGTGATGAGAAAACCTGTTTCGTTACCAGTATTGACTGAGTGGTACTGAAAAAAAAAAACCTTTTTTGTTACCAGTAACAACTGAGTGGTACTGAAAAAAAAAACTGTTTTGTTACCAGTATTGACTGAGCGGTACTGAAAAATAACTCGATACGTAAATTTGTACAGGTGAAAGATGTGATGAAGAAGAAAGAACAGTTACCAATATGTAAAGAGGGAGATATGATAATGGATCAATTGTCAGAACTCACTAGCAAAGGATGCGGCTGTTTACTTGTCATAGATGACTTGTACCGGTTGATCGGCACATTTACAGATGGTGATTTAAGGCGTGCACTAAAGGCCTATGGGGCCGACATCTTCAACCTCACTGTAGGTCAGATGTGTAACCGGTACGCTTAGCTGTGTTCCCTTTAAATTGAAATTAGGTTTCGTGTGGTAAATCATAGTTAGCTGTGTTTTAGTAGAAAAACAAAATGCGTTTCTTGCGAGTGAGGCTATGGATTAATATCTCCATTTCCAAAGTTCAAACAGTCCATCTGAACCATTCAACATGATCTCCATATGAAAATGTACTCGTAGAGCAAATTTATATTTTTTTAGTTTTTTAGATAGGTAAATATCACTTAATCTAAAGACCATTCAAAAATAGTGATTTTCTATCTATATAAAAAAATATTAAAAAGATTCTAAAAAATATAAAATTTAGTATGTAATTACATTTACATATGGAGATCATGTTGAACGGTTCAGATCAACTATTTGGAATTTGAATACGAAAATATTGGTCCATAGTAGAGAGCAATCTGTGCTATGCATAGTACCACAGCCTCACTCTTTATTTACTATAAAATAGTCAGACCAATTATTTAAAACTTCTTGAAAGTATGATTATTAATATTGAAGGAAACTGAATTAGTGTAGGAGACTCATTAGTCAGTAAATTCTTGGTTGTACTTTCTAAGTTTTAAAAAACTAATTGCTTTACAAAATTAAACATGATTATGACAAACATAAGTGCTAATGTGTTGCAATGCTCTTTCATTTTCAAGTTAGTTGTTTGTGCATTTACACAAGCAATTAAGAAAAAGAAAGAACAATACTAACTGATTGTAGCAACAGTGAGTCATTAATGAATGTACCTTCACCAAATTCATGTTTCAAAGGTTATATGCGAGCAGATAGCTTCTTGAAAGTTCGTTGAGTAAAAGATAAAAACCCAAAAGACAAACAAATGCACACACTTTTAACAATCTCCTTAGGTAAAAGGTAGAATAAGAACACAAAACAGTAAAGAAATGGGGGAATTTCATGTATACCCCTCAAAAACCTCGAAATTACATATTTACCCTCTACAATTCATAATATCATATTTGTTTTTGGAAACCGATAAGTTAGAAGACATAACATATTTCTTACTCAAACTACATATTTTTATTTTTATAATATAAGGTAAAATGGGTACTTTATAAAATTTAAAATAAGTTCTAATAGAAAAGTCAATAAATTGGGTAAATCTCTAATACATTTTTTCATTTGTTGTGCCTTGATAGGAACCCGAGAACAATAACATCAGATGCAATGGCTGCGGAGGCAATGCAAAGGATGGAGTCTCCCCCTTCGCCGGTGCAATTTCTTCCTGTAATTGACCGTCAAAATGTCGTCATCGGCATTGTCACTTTGCATGGTCTCGTCTCTTCTGGCTTGTGAAGTACCCCCCCCCCCCCACACACACACACACCCATTTTTTGTAATGATTGATTCTATTCGTGTGTATTTTAGTTACTTTTTGTATCATTTTTACGGTTTGTAAGTGAGATGTGTGTCTGTTGTATGATCATACCTTTGCTTGTTGTACATTAAAAGTTACTGTTACCTTGTGTAATATTTTCTTTATATTTGAAATCAAAATGTTCTGATAATAAAAACCTGTGGTATATATGTTGTGTGCACTTCAAGTTTTCATTGTGTAAAACTTAATTACATCTTTAATTAATTTTGGGAGTTGGGAATCGGGATGGAATTTGATTTCGTGAATAGATTGGATTAGAATTAGATATAACTACCCCATCAAACTTAAAGCAATGAATAGATTGGGACCAACGTCACTAAATTTTCAAATGATTGTGACAAATTATGACATATCCTTAACTGCATGTCCAGTGGTGCCAATCATGGAAAATGATACATGTCTACATGAGTTAGATATTATATGTGTCACTTTGCAACTTAATTATCTTAGTAGGGATACTATTATTAGGTTTCACCTAAACCTGACCTGAACCGGTACTGACACCCCCCTAGAGATAGGTACCAGCTGCGATGAGTCTGGGTTCTCTCCATTTGCAGTAATAAATGAAGGGGTTATGTATGTTTTAAACCGTTGTAGGATGTGTATGTCTGAAGACTGTGGAGTAGGTCCGATAAATGGAGAAAAACAGAGGGGTTATGTATATTTTAAGGTCCTGTTCGGCCGGTCTACTATTTCCGCGGGAAAAAAAACAGAGGGGTCCTGAATTTTTTTTTTCCATACGAACAATAATTTTTAGTTCAATTTCCGTGTCCATGTTCATTCCTAATGACCCGCTAAACAGGCTCTAAGAGAGCAGTGCTTGGGTTCAATGCCCATCGGACTCTGATGGGTTCCATTTGTATGTGTCGCTTTAATATCCATGCGTCTTAGCTTTAATAACCGTGTGCACGGATCTTAAAGCGGATCAGACAGTTATGGGACCCATCGGACCCAAGCTGCTCGCATGTTTTAAACCTTATAGGACGTATATGTTATAAGACTGCGGAGCTGGCATCCAACCTACTTTAGTTTATGGGCTTCAGGACCTTCTGATCCGCTATAAGATGTGTTATTGCATAAATTTTTGTGCGCACAAATCTTAAAGCGGAAGGGACGGTCCTTGTGCATGTCGGATCCAAAAGTAGATCCAATGCCCATCAAATCAGACTGAGTAGAATGAGATTTGAGTCGTCAGTTTTAATCTAGTATGGATCTACAAAAAGATCCTATATTTATAGGTGTGGAAGTGATAATTTGGGGAGATCCACATGATTTTAATATATATTTTTTTTTAGTTTATGGTGGAAAGGTTGGCAATATTCCAATCATACAGACATTCACCTATTCAAGGCAGGTAATATGTTACTTACAATAATCCAAAGTTACTGGTAGAAGATAGCCATCACATGTATTTAATATAATTAAACAACTTGAAAGATGCTCCCATTAAAGAGAACCTTTAGTTTCAAGTTCAATCTATCCTCTCCTCTACACAACATCTCCAAGTCAATACTTCTCCTCTCCATTCTCTCCATCACTTTTTTTTAGCAACCTCTCCAAAACCGAAATAAAACCGAACGGATGGAATTAAAATCGAACCGAACAAACCGGACTAAATTTCAGCATGTTCAATTAAGTTGAAATAAGAATAATCATAAAAATAAATATTTTTTTGTTGATATTTTGAAATTTTTTAAGTTGGATTTCAAAATTTTGTTTAGTTCTGTCCAACTCAGCTTTAAACCAAACCAAACAATATACATTATGTCGTAATTTTAATTTTTTAAAAATGTTTGGTTAAGATGGAGGACGGGTTTAAAAAGTTCAGCTGGTTCGGCATAAGCGGTTTTAAAAGTTTCTAAGAACTGAAACAAGCCGAATTATTAAACGAGTTTTTTAAAATGAACCGCAGTTCGAATTAAAACCGATTAAACTAGACCCGATGAACAACCCTATCTTCATCATAATTAATCCTAAAAATATCTTAAAAGTACTTTTATTTTGGATTATTAATAGGAGCTACTAGACTACTATATAAATCCAATTATCCAATACACATCTCTAATCAAAGAGACAGTGTATGAATGTAAGAATTGCATTATATTTATATCTGTCTTACTTGGGTAGGGACTGAAACAACCAGTTGTACAGAGTGTGTGGAAACCGGCCTAACATCAACAAAAAATCACATTTAATTTGATCCTTAATGACACTACCAGCTGTAAAATTATATAAATAATTCAACCTGACACAGAGTACTTTTCCACTGAAAATGTGGCCCCACCCATGTAAGATCCTGATTGCCCAACCACCTCCTTGCTCATTGGGCCCCACCACCCATGTTATCTCCACGTTTATTTTCTCCACAAATAAGCGACAATACTTTTCATATAAGCCCTCATATTTAAATAATTCCCTAGGTACTCCAAAATTTTATCACATAATTAGTATTTTTTTTTTTTGGAGAAAATACAAGAAAATATTCCTCATTTCCCAACCTTTAACTAAGAGAAAATCATGTATATTATTCATATTTCAGAGTGATAACTCAAGAGAGCTTTCCTATATTTTGTACATGGAAAGAGAGTGTATCTAGTTTTTCTTTTGAATAATATATGAAGTATTTTAAGTTCTTGGAACAATGTATAAACCATTTTTTTTAAAAGAACAAAAATAATAAACTAACAAAAAAAAAGACTAAACATTTTTACTTAGTAATAAGAGGGTGCACATTGGTCTTGTCTCTTAATCGACCGATATTAGCACCATCATCGGTTGTATTGACACAAAATGTGTCTCGAGGCCCCCCACTTTGAATGATGAAGTGGCCGACAGAATTTGTGCTGCTCTCAGCAATGTAGTTTTCTTCGCAAAGGAACTCACGAGCAACCGTTTTCTCTAACCCAAATTGATAGTCATGTATTATCACTTCTGTCTTACCACCGTCACGTCTCGATCTGTATTGTACAACATAATTGTTTAATTTACATTCAAAATTATATATACATGTATACAATAATTGATATTTGAAGGACCTTAATGCAAATTTCATTTTTCTTTTTTCTTAACTTTGATGCTTTCATCATTGTGAACAAAAAAAAGAATATTCATACAGCAATTCTGTTATCTCAAAAAACATACATTATACTAGATATGCGCCGGCATCTGAATTTGGTCAATAAATTAAACTCAATTTAGCTATCAAAATAGAGGTCCTAAATTTAAAAGTATGAATTGCATAACATGTGCATTTTCAAATAATGAAACAAAAGGCGGCACTTTGTCAATAAAAAACCTAACTAATAAAAAAAAAACATGATATGATATGACCATGGTACCCATTAAAACCTAACTATTCAATCAATGTGCTAGCCACTAAACACCAACTAGTAGTTGTACATTCTTTCTTTTAATTATGTTCAACCCACTGGTTGAAACCTAATTCTACACACACTATCTACTAAATAATCAATGATTAATTTTTTTGAATAAATTGATACAAACCTTGCCATGACAGCAGATGAGAAGATAGACGCAGTGCGGCCCGGCGACGTCTGCAGCCATCCGCTGGGACCGTCGATTAAAATTAGGTCCCAGTCGACGTCGTACAAATGATTCGGTAGATCATTTACTGCTAATCGGCATTCAGAGAAGAGGAGATGCTGAATCGGCCGACAATCGGTCGCTCGTGTCGCACGTGCAGTAGAAAGCAGATCCTATAGACACAAAAACTATCTAATTAGAACAAACAATTCTATGACAACATTTTAATTATTTTGATTTCAATACCAGCATATGATCAAATTACCTCGAGGTCGCGCACCCGGGTTGTATATGTCACGTCATACGCCTCGAGACCCGGATGCCGAGGCTCGAGATACGCAATATAATATTGATTCTCGTCTAGAAACACCGTACGGCCGCCTGAATTCAAGGCGATCCATAGTGGTGTTTCGGTTGATACACCAAAAACTAACAAATTGCACGGGCCACGTCTACGTAGAATATTGGCAATGGCTCTGATATCATACTCCGGCATGCGCACTGTGGAATTTGTGTTGGATGCATAATGAATGAGCGCTGCGATAACTGGTTCCGATAGAGGAGATGATTGTTTGGAAGCTGTGATTGTGTTTGTTGCGGTGGTGGTGGTGGCGAAGGTGTCGGGGGATTGAGATGAATAGTAGGGAGAGGAATTAGTGGTGGTGGTGGAGTAGAGGAAGGTGAAGAGAGAAGCAAAGGTGAAACAGGTTATAAAGAGCAAGATAAGAAGGCGGTGATGCGAAGCGAGGTACGAGAAGATGCTGTTTGATGAACCGGAAGCCGGTTTATGGAATGGATGAAAGAGGATCAGTTTTGGGGTGATGTTTGAATTTTTCATGCTTTGTTAGAGGAGAGAATTGTTTGTGTTTTGGAGATTGCTGAGAGATATGAGATGATATATGATTGTTGGGTATGTATGAAATGTTGAAGTGGTTCTTTGTCTCTAATTTCTCTTTCAAAGGAGAGAAGAAGAGGTGTGGGAAAGGAAAGGGGAGTTGAGACTTTGAGAGGGATAGACAAAATAATGGGGTGAAGGCTGGGTCTATGAGTCTATCAAATCATCATAGTTACAGATTGTCTGAGGTGCTTCTAGTGTGTCCACCTGTGTGTTGGGTTACAACAATTCACAATTGCTTGCAAATTTTGTGTGTTTCATAGGAAGGTCTTATATCGAACTCATATTTTAGTAACTCAAATTTTGAGATTAGATTCATATCTGCCTTGAGACAGGTATTAAAAGGGGATCCCTGCATTTCGCCTCAGTCCGAATTGGTCTGAATTTTGATCGGATAACCATCATTTTTAGTATGATATTGTGTTATGTTTGTCTTAATATCATGTAAATACGACATTCAGTTAGTTTGATTCAAATTTTAAAGCTGATCACCCTTTAAAAGAATCTACTAATACATCTATTGAACAATTTTTTTTTAAAAAAAAAACCTTGACAGAGACTGTCAAGTGAATTTTGGACAATTAATTACGATCATATATATATAATGCAAACTCACCTAGTCTCTACATTAATTTTAATATAATTGTAGTAAATAAGAACTCATTTTTTATTAGGTTGTTCAAAATGGCTAAAAGGCACTGAGATTAATCATATATAAAGATTAGTAAAAGAAAATAACATAGAGGAATTGTTGTTAAAAGTTTTAAATTAATAATATGTTTTCAATGGTTGGATTGATGCCAATAGTCGTTATATTATAATTAAGAATTTGAAGGCAAATAAAAATTGAAAAGCTAGAAATTAACAATCTCTCTTTTAAATGCTAAAAATCATGAAATTGTTTATCTAACGGCCAAACTATTTTGCAAAATCAAAATATATAAAAGATATATCTATTTTTAAATCAAATAAATTTTCTTGGCAACTTACTAGTAAGATGATATTGGCACCAATTTTGGTTTTTGAAATGATATTTTCCTCTATAAATTATAAATTATAAAGCACATTAAATAACAGAGAGAAGCCACACAATTAGTACCGAAAATAAATGATACAAAGGATCAGGAAAAATGAAAACAGGGCAAACCAATTAGTTGGTTTTGCATTTATTGACAACACGGACATGCTGTTACCTAGTTCTCCAGTTCATCAAACACTGTAACTATCCATTGTTAAATCGGGCACTAATATTGTCGGTCACTGGCCGTACATTTGTCATTAAATGGAGAAGAAATATGGATTCAAAGTCAAGCACGAGGGCGACCTGTTCCAACTCGGATTGAGTCTTCCCTTGTAATTTGGATTTTTAGGCGGTTTGGTTGACTCATTTCCTCTCCATTTCTGTTAAATTTTTGTTAAAATATATTAAAAGGTAGCATCTAAGTCATTTTCCATGAAATATCTTTCTTATCTTAGGCTAATTTATAAATAAAAATAATTAGGGTAAATTTTGCAATATCTAAGGTCATGTTCGGCAGAGGGGTAGGCAGAGAAATAGGTACAAAAAAAAAGATAAATTGAACTAACTTTTATTGTTTATGTGAGAAAAAAAATTTAGTTAGATTTAATTTTTTTTTTCTCATGGCGTGGTTCTTAGCCAAACAGGCCCTAAATGTGTGATATATCTTTGTTTTAGATGTGGTAGATAATGAGCATGAAACTTCAGAATAAAATTTTATATTGTGCAATAGTTATTTGTGAAATTTGTAATAATTAAATGTTTTATTGAGGGTGAGGTTTTTTTACAAATGATTTTGGACAAAGTTTTATTCAAAGTCGGATTCAAACCATTCGATTATCATCAAATTCATGCGGATTACTTAGATTTACGGAGACATTTAAATTTATAGATTTGAAATCTGTTTGCATGAATCTCAATACAGATAATATGGTTTAACCCCAACTTTCAAAATCTGAGTGTGGTTCAAAAAATAAGTGTGATTTTTTAAAAAAAAATATTCAGGTAACATCTAATAAGTCGTTGCCTCTTAAATATCCTTCTTTAATTTTTTTCAAATTTAAAAAAAAAAAAATGATGTGTGAATTTTGAAATATCTAAGTGTGTATTTTTGTAATCAAATATGTATTTTTAGATGCTATTTAGACAATAAGTATGAAACTTTAACCTAAGAATTGTGCATTTTATTGCAACAATCAAATGTGTTAATTATTTGAGTGGTTTTGAAAATAAGTATGAAATTTTAAAATAATTGGTCACAATTGTGACGTGTTTTGAACTGGATAGAAAAATAAGTCCTGAAATTTCACATTAATTATTAAAAACTATCAAAATATGTTTTCACATAATTAAAATACATGATAATTATCAACAAATATCTCTAAGTTGAAATAAGTTTGTATTTTGTAATAGTAAAGTCTTCATTTAAAATGTGTGAAAAAAATCATAAAATATATTAGGGTAAGTTTGTGAATATATTTATTGAGTCCATAAAATATTTTAAAATGTCCACAAACGATCTTTTATTCAAATTTAAAATCTAATTGAACAAAATAACATTTTTAGATGGAAATCCAAAACTTGCAATTAACTCTTATTCTTGTCAAATCTATCAAAATAATTAATTTAAAATAGTACAATAAAATAATAAGACCGTTGGATTTGAATGTTTATTTGGTATAACATTTGAGATGAGTGGACCCACAAATAATAAAAAGTCTTAATTAAAGAAGAGAATCTCCTTTTCACTAACTAAATTTCAGAAAAAAAACAAAAATATTTGTTAGGAAGAAAAAATCTTTGCTAACACGCTACAAGAAAAGTAAAAACAAAGAAAAGAAAAACAAAATAGTTTTTTTAGGAAGAACTTTACAGTGAGCTGATAAAGACCAAGTCTGAATGATACAAAAATTAGGGAAAATTTCATTATACCCCTTAATAACTTCGAAATTACGATATTTCTCCCTCAAAAGTTCATAATATCATATTTACTTTTTTTTTTTTTTTTAAATTTCAAAAACTCACAAAATAAAATATCCAATTTATCTTTTATTGAAAAAATAAAGAATATGTAGCATGTTTCACATATTTCAGAAAAATGCCACTTTTCTAATTGGACTGTTTTTGAAGACCAATGGATAATTTCTCTACTTTAAATGCTTACAAATTGACATCTACATATATGCTTGTGTAAGTATCAGAAGCAGAGAAATTACTCATTTATTCTTGAAAACAATCCAATTAGAAGAATAATTTATAAAATATTGTTTTATTAAATGTGTCAATATAGACCGAAATTATCATCTAATGCAATTTTTATAATTATTTAAAGTAAAAAAACATAATTTTTTTATCCAAAAAAAAAAGGTCATAGTCAGATGGTCTCAAACTAGTGTTATCAGAACCGGACTGGACCGCCGGTTAAACCAAAAAAAACCGGAACCGGTCACTTTAACCGGCCGAATTTTTATAAAACCGCTGAACAAAACCAATTTAAAAACCGGGTTCAAAACATATTTTATAAAACCATGCATATTTTGCGCATTTCTCAAGTTCGTTTATTTTCCTTGCCTTTTCTTCCATTGCTAATATGGAAAGAACTGACAATTTGGCACTTCTTTCTCGTTTCTCCTTTAATTTCCTCTCTGGTTCCAATTTGGATTTCTCTTTCAATCTTTTTTTTTGTTATCTATTCTCGTGTATTGCACAGTGGCTCAATCAAGACTTGACTTGAGTTGAAACAAAATCACAAAAGAATCACCAATTACTGTAATTAGTCTCATGTACTCATTAAATAAATCAGTGCATTTATGGTTTTTGATGAAACACTTGAAAGGCTTGAAGTTTTGAGTTGATTTTTTTTGAATAAATTAGTGCATTTAAGGTGTTTGATGAAATGCTCAAACCAAAGTAAAATTTAGATGAGAGCAGTAGAGTTGCAAATATTGAAGAAGTAAATTAAAACTAAATGCAACCATATGTTGAATGTATCTACGGTGGGCATGGTGATTGAGTCCTCACTTCTTCATTACACTTAAGCTCTCTCTTTAAACATGTGTATCGTACTTGGAAAATATTACATCGATCAATGAATCTTTAAATGAAGACCTATAGTTTAGTAAAAGGTGTATATATCTCTCTTCAAATGCTGAAGACAAAAAATGGCTTGGTGATTTCACAGTGTTTAATAAATAATATGTAAGTCTCTCTAGGCATAGCCGCAATACTCTAATCCTGTCTATGTCAATTGGATACCAGAATGTGGGTACCAGTGAATTGAGATTTGAGTACTTGTTAGTTGGGTTCAGGTTTTTGTTTTCAAATTTCACAGACATCATTTGGTATTTCAAAAATTAGAGGGGTCTGGATTTTAGCTTAGGTGAGTTAGAATGTTAGATACAACTATGTAATTACATGTTCTTGCCATATATAGGATCTGTCTTCTTTAAGAAAAAAATATTGGCTTGTATATACTTTTTATTTCAATTTAGTTTTCATTCTTGATTGCTAGAATCGGTAAAGTACTTTAGCTATTGGTATTGGATCTGTTATTTGGTATATGAGAACCTTTATGCAAATTTTTTGAACTTAGAATGTTCATTTTGTAAATTGTCATTCTTTCTTGTAAGGACCTAGACATAAAATAAAATTATAAGTTGTGATTGTTTTACAAAAAAACCAGTAATTGAACCAGTTGAACCACTGGTTCAACCAGTGAACCGTTGACCCGAAGTTCTACCGAGTCGATGTCCGGTCCGGTTCTGATAACATTGTCTCAAACTCTCAAATCCACAAATCATGAGTAGCATAATACAACCTGAACTCACAAGACCATGTCTAAATTAAAATACTATTTAAATACTTTGTGTTTCCCCATTTGCAAATTAAAAACATGGAATAAAATTTGTGCGGTACGGAATGCGCCAAAAGACGTGCAAAACATGAGATGGTGCTGTTTTTTGTATGGTGGGTCATTGGTGTAATCAAAAGAAAAAAAAATTACATTCCATTGCTTTCAAGTTTCAATATAACTTAAATATGTTGGGAATGTTATTTTTTTAAATTTAAATAACTTTGAAAAAAAAATAACATTCCCAACATAGCTTTCAATATTTAAGTTTCAATTATCAAGTGATATTTTTGAAATTTATATATTCGGAACAATATTTTTATTTTGTCGTATAATATGGAACAATATTTTTTTGTTTTGTTGTTAAATTTATTTATTCTTAACAATATTTTGCTTTCAACTATAAAATAATATTCTTGAAATTTATTTATTCCTAACAATATTTTTTATTTTATTGCAATTCTTTTGATATTAAAATGCTTCTATTTTGTTGTGAAATTCCAGACAATGTTTATGTTTTGTTGTGATATCCTTGAAATTTAATTTGTTGAGAAGACAATTTAATTTGTCGTCAACCAACAACATAAAACATAAAAAGACAAACAAAAAAAATTAAAAATACAAAGGGGCTCCAAATTCATGAGAAAAATGGTTGTTTTAAAAATATCACCAACTGTCACATATAGAAAATCAAACTTATCAAAAGGGTAACATGGAACAAATTTGCTTTAAATAGAACGTGGAGTGCTGATTGGGGATGATGGCAACATGCTATCAGTCAAAATAAATAAATAAATAAATAAATAAAAAGCTTAGAATTGAAGACATGCACCTAAAAAAGTAAAAACTAATTGATCTCAAATGCAACAATCAAGGGGAGGCAGCAATTTTAGCACAACAACTTTTGCTAATTGATCCTTCAAATTTTCTCCTTTCTTTTTCTAGCGGTCCTTTTTTTTTTTTTTTTTTGATAAACTAGATAGAGGCTACCTAGTAGGCGGTCCTTAATTTGTATATTTTTTGAAAAGATGGGCTAACTTATTTTGAGAAATAAAGATGAGTACTTTCTGTGTATATTTTTATTTTTGAAATTCAAATAGTTAATTTGAATTTTTCAACATAATCTTTATATTAAAATGTGATTGGAATCAATTTTTACATTTTTTATTTTTTTTTACTATTTTTTAAGAATTTTTAAAAATCACAACTTTTCATTACATAAAAAATAAAAAATATTTAGGGAAACAATTGATATTAAAAAAAAAAATTCTAAAACAATAGTAAGTTTTTTTTTTCAAAAAATGTAAAATTTGATCTCTGAGCACATATTTCAATATGAAGATATTGTAAGAAGTTCATATTGACTATTTGAACTTTGAAACTAGAGATAAAAACAGCAAGTAAAATACCGTCTTTACTTTCAAAAGTATTTTCAAAAGTATTGTATCGTAGCATCACTTTTGTTTGAATATCATATTAATTAATTCCTTAGTTTCTTGTTAAACGTTTCCATGGGTGAAAGAGAGATCTCTAGTGATGTTCATCAATTTGGTTCGGTTAAAATAAAAATAAAATAGGTAAATTAAAATTTTATTTGTTTTCTAAAAATACAATCGAACTGATCGAAATAATTTATTAACTGAATTAAAACTAAACCGATCAAACCGAACAAAATTTCAGTTTCTTTGGTTGAACCGAATTAAGAAGATTAATCGTAAAAATAAATATTTTTGTTAATTATTTTGATTTTTTGTACGATGAATTTAATTTTTTTTCCTGCTTGATCTAACCAGTTTTAAACTGAACCAAACAATATATTATTATTTTGTATTTTTTGAATTTTTTTAAATGTTTGCTTCAGACGGCCGGGAGACGGTATGAAAATTTCGGCCAGTTCGGTTTAACTGATTTTAAAATTCCTAAACCGAAACCGAATAATTAATTCGGTCCTTAAAAATGAACCGTGTCGATCCATGTAATCAGAAAAACTGAATTGTTTAGTTCAAACTCTCACAATTCAATTTTTAACCAATTAAACTGGACCCGATGAACACATATGAAGATCTCCCAAAGCGTGTCAGACAAGAGCGATCTAAAATTATTTATTTTTCTTTCTTTCTTTCTAAATTGCAAGTGCACCTTAATTTATAGTTATGCATAGTTGATCATTTTGATATATAAGGTTTCATGAATAACATGTGCAGATAACATGATAAGCACTTGTCGGTGGAATAAGTTTTTTTTGGATTCGTTCGGTGATAATTTTTATTTAGAATTATTTATATTTTTTTTTCATCTTTTCTTCGGACTTATTTTTTTCTCTCATGGTGTTAGCAACTAATGAGCTTAGTTAATTATTTAAGGCTAACGTAATTATGATACCACCTATGAGATAAAGCAATCAGGTGATAATATAGACTTTAAGTGTTTTTTTTTTTATAAGATCTAGTTTATAGGTACAATGAAAATTGGCACCAATTGTTATTTATTTAAAGAAAGAGATGTCAAATTTCATTAAAATTTTGTTAATTAGAATTTTCTTGCAATTTATTTATTTGTTGGATTGTTTTCATCTATGATATAAAATTAATGATTGTTTTTGTTAGGAAATTATTTATATCTTTGTTGATATATTTTATTAGAAAATATAATAATCTCATAAATTTTAGTTTTAAAATAATAATCATCCAAATATTAATCTACAATGATTAAATATTTTAAATATAACATATTCTAAATGACATATTATGAATTTAGTAGTTTGGTACCTTGAAATTAAAGCCACAATTATTAAACCCAATTTGATGTAATTAATTCTCAATTTCAATTGGTGGAATACCCACCTACCTAATAAAAAATGTTTTTGCACCTACCTAATAAACAAAAAAAAGTTTCTTCAATAATTATGTCAAAGTCATCAAAAGGAATGAATATCAAGTGGTACCTGACTTAAACCATTCAAAAGCATATTTAATTTGATCCCCTCCAGCTTGTTAGTATAATTTAATTGAGATCCTCAAAACAAATGACAAATTCAAATTCAGTAAAGAAAAAAAAATGACTAATTTAAAAAGTGGAAAGATGTTGAACTTCAATTTTTTCTTGTTTAAGTAAATGACATCAATTATACTTGATTTGTTCAGGATTTTAGTCATGATATATATATTTTATTCAATCTGACAACTTGTGGTCCATTTGTTTGGGGAGAAAAACGGCTAGATATTATTTTTCTTAAGATCTGATGGCGATTGTTTAACTTATATATTAGAGAATATTTCATGTATACCATTCATAACCTATGAAATTACGTACGTATTTACCACTTCAAAATTTATAATTACATGTCTAATAACTCACGTATTTACTCAATATAACTTAAATATGTATTAAATATACTCAAAACTCAAATTAATTATGTTTAAGATTTTAGAAACTATAGTTAATTAATGATTAACTAAAATTGGATTCATTCCTCCTGTACCCGCTTAAACAATGGATAATAACATTAAGCCATGTTTCTCCGATCATCCCGACATGTCCTTTTGTGACCATCTCATTGAAGTCCAATTGTGACAACAGTCTTGGCTTCGACTTCTCCTACCACTCTGTGTAAGCAGCCAACTGTAACTGCTAGCATTCCCACTGTCAGAAGCTGACTGTAATAATAGAGTAATGAGTCATGCAGAAGATAACGAGAGAGGTTATAAACAACATGCAATGAGCGCAGACGTGAGCTGGAGAGAAGACAAGAGCCCAATCCGAATATGGAGAATGAGTCTACCTTTAAATTAATCCTTAATTAATTATAGCTTTTAGAATCTTAAACATGATTAATTTGAGTTTTGGGTATATTTGTAATATATTTAAATTATATTGGGTGAATATGTGAGTTTTTAGAATTTAGAATGCTAAATATGTAATTATAAAATTTGAAATGGTAAATACGTAATTTTAAAGTTTTTGAGTGGTATATATGAAATTCGCTCGATATAATATTAAACAAAGTTTTGAAAAAAGCAGTCCTTGCCCTGCACTTAGGCTAATTAAACTAAGTTTATTTTATATTATTTTATTATTATGAAATATTTTTACCTTAGAATTATTTGATTGATTGTGTTATATTTGATTTTTTTTAATCTAATCTAGTTAACTAAATCATGATCAAAGATTTGACTTCATGATGAACAATTGGAACAAAGACTCAGTGACGCCTTATTTTTTTTTAAAGTAGGGTTAAAATACATTTTGATTTTGTGCTTAATCATGCTTCATATTGTTTTCTTCATTTTTAAAGTCTAAACAGTTAATTCAAACCATTTAACATAATCTTAATATTAAAATGTGCTTGAAGATCAAAATTTATATTTTTTTGGAACTTCTTTACCACTTTTTTTAGATAAGTACAAAATCATAGTTTTAGATAGTTCAAGATCTTCTAAAAACAGTGATTTTGTATCTATTTAAAAATAAATAGTAATTTTTTTTTTCCAATTTTACATTTCGGATCGATTGTTCGAACTCTAAAAACGTAAATAAGAATGTGGGACAAGAGTGGAGCACAAAACCAATAATGCATTTTATATCTACTCTTTTTTCTATTGGAGTTTCTTTTTAGACTTCGCATGGGAATTAGAATTAGTCTGATAGAAAAAAAATTAATTAGTACTAATTGATTAGAACATTTTCTTAATATTTAAGTTCAATAAAAGGACATCAAAAAATTATTAGAATAATCATGCAATCAAATTCAACATCATACCTGTCTCGCTAATAAAGACAAGATGAATATTAAAAAAAAAACATGTTTAACTTGATGTAAAATTTTAAACTGAACATGTCTACATTTAAAGAATTAGCATGTTATAATGAGATTTTTATGATTAATTAAAATTACAAGGGTCAATACAATAGAACTGAAATTGGAGAGGATCCCATGAACCCAAGTCCTCACTGGATTTAGGCCCATATTTATTAAGTGTTGGCTTTCATTATGGGCCATTAGGCCCACATTTATTAAGTGGCATCGCCTCGCTGGATTTACATCTTTTGTTTAAGGGTTTTGAAATTGAGTTTTCTTGGACAAATTTTATTCGAAGTAGGATCTAAACAGTTTGATTTGAATTGAGATTTGTACGAAATGAATTTGAAATTAATAAAATCAAATGGTTTTACGAATCTAAATCGTCCGAGCGAATTTTGGGTAAACTTATTTTGGCAGATTTTGAGAAAAATCATAAAAACTGTATACACCAACGGCTATGTCCATATGCATACTGTTCCTATAAGAGCTAGCAAAGGAAAATTTAATCTTTTATATATATATATATATATATATATATATATATATATATATATCTATCTTATCTATTTTATGTCTCAGTACAGCCTGATCAACTGATCATCCCCACCTAATAATGTCCCTCATCGATCATCTGATACGCCAGATTTACGCAAAGCGAAATCTTCTGATTCAAGTCCTTGTTCCTTTGCTTCAACAAAGACGACAACCTCCGGGTTGCAAACTCGTTATCACACGTGTCGGGTATTTTCCACACATCACTAGCGGCTTGATACGCCTCCTCAAATGATGACACCTTTATATATATTTTGAGAAAACAGTCATTTTTTGCTCAACTATGTTTAGCTGATATGTACAACAGAGTAGGCCCGATGAGCATCAGACCTACATTAGATTATACGGGCTCTAAGACTATCTGATCCACTTTAAGATCTGTGCGGTTTGCTAATATTATGCAGACCCTTTTCAAATTTCGTAGGCACCAATCTTAAAGTGAATCGGGGATCCCATATATCGTATCCAATAGTAGGTCTGATGCCATCGGTTCAACTGTTGGGTTTTAGATATAGTTACTTGTTAGGCAGAAAATTTGATGGGTTTTAGACTTTTAGCTACATGTTTAGCTCAGTGTATGGTGCTATTTTCCATCCTCTCATGTTTGGAGAGAGAGAGGAAGTAGCAATTATGATGATGTAACTTAACTCAGTGTTGGAGAGAGAGAGAGAGAGGAAGTAGCAATTATAAAAAAAAATGATGACACCTTTAGCATGGCCTTCACACTCTGCAAATCGATGACTAACATGAGATACAGCTGTTCGCATTGTGCGAGCGGTTCCCCCTGTGGTGAACCCGAGTATTGCCCTGCCATGTATCCTGCATTCCTGTTCGCCGAAGTGGCCGCGGAAATCGTTGCGTCAACTGCTACTATTGCGAGGTCTTTTCGGGTGTGGGATAGGACGCCACGTGGGTCCGCGAGGAGGATCGATTCGCATGCGTCGGGAGATGGTGTTTCCTTGCATACGGTATGGATGAGTTGTTCATCGGCCGAGGCGATTTGAAGGGACTCAAGGAGGAGGAGGATAAAGATGACAAGGCGTGCCAGGTGGGTTGTGTTTGTCATGGTAGGACTAGATGGGGAAATTAAAGGGTACTATGTTGCATTTGTATTTGCATGCATGCTATAAATTTGTTGGTTGATTTTAGAGAATTTAGAACAATAAATTGCATGTTTGTGTTGGAATGTATATATATAAAGAGAAGGTGTAACTAGATTGTGACTTGTAAAATAGGTTCTATTTTGGTGAACGACTTTAATTTTACTGTAAGATCATACTTATGTTGTGATATATATCATCTAGAAAGCAGCAACCGCATTAATTCAATTAACAGCTTTGAGATTTTCAGGTCCAATACTTAATGAGTATATACTTTTATTTATATGTTAAAGTTAATAAATTTACACTTATGGTTATATATGCATCGTCTCAGGGCTCTCAGGACTAAGGAAAATACTTATTGAAGAATGTTGATATTTGTATGAGAAATTGTGGACTGTGTTGGGAGACAAAGATAACTCTTTATTTAATTTCACTGTGGGACTAAGGAAAATAATCCACTAGATCAATATTATGTTTTGCTAATATTATATAATTGTATATACCAGATCTTGCTCAATGTATAAAATATTTTAAAATGATAATAGTTGACTTCACAAAATCCTAAATATACAGGCCCAATAATTGGCCCAGATAAATGCCCGAAGAGGAGTTAGTTGGGCTGCCTGACGAATTGGATGGGCCCAATTTTATATTGGAAAGGACAACAGTGAACCTTTAATAGATGGGCGTCAGTCCTATAAAATTAAAGAAGAAAGGTCCCTGGCCGAAGGGGTCCACCAACAGATAGGCTTTACTCGGGATTTACTTTTCCTTTCTAGTATGGATAAAAAAAAAAAAAAAAAAAAAAAAAACAGACAAGCTTTCTTTTTTCTCTTTTCGTTTCTGTTTAGGTTAGTTAACGTTTATAAACTAGGGTCAATAACATACGACCATAAGATAAATCAAGGGTTCAAATGCTGTTACATACCAAGAGAGGATAATACTAGGGCCCACCTTTTGGCCAACAGGGCAAGATTAGGGCGATTCTCCTATGAAGGATTTACAGATCCCCTGTTTGATTTTGATATATCCGGTACAGCTATCAGAAATGATGTTTTTCTAGGTAGTTACTAGAAGCTTTGTGTATTTAGCAATATGTGCTGTACTGGTTAACTGAAACTCTATGTAACTCGGATTTGTTTAATGAGGCCTAAGGGCTATTTCAACCAAAAAAAATTAGCATACGACCATAAAGTTTATAAACAGTTGAATGTAAATACCGTTAATTTGAAGCAGGGGCAGATTCATAATTTCGGTCAGAGGTACGCAAAAAATACTGATAAGAGTATAATTTTTTTTCTCCTCACGAATTGGAACGGAGTAGCATATAGAGATTTAAAAAAGTCACGGCATGACCGGACACATCGATCACGACACGACAGGTTCCGTCACGGTATGACATAGCATGTGTGCCGGTCACGTGTTGTGACTCGCGTGTTTCGTGCCGTGACTATTCACGCGACGTAACCATCTTTCGAAAATTTGGTATGACACGACACATCACGCAAAATATTTGGTCACAACACGACATGGTCACGTAAGTAATGTGTAATTAAGACCGTTAGATCTTGATCGAATAGTTAATTTTAAATAAACTAATCTAAATTATGAAAAAGATAGTTAAACATGACCAAACGTGACAAACATGTTGTGACCATTCACGTGCCATGATTATCTTTCAAATTTGGCCACGACATGACACGTATAAATCTAACTTGGTCACGTCACGACACATGATGCAAGTTACAGCACAATGCATATTTAGATCCCTAGTAGCATATTTCTTTTTTTCTTGATGAATCAATGATTCTTCTGAGTTGAGTAGCAAATCGAACCGCTTTTTTTTCCTTTCTTTTACATGAATCAGTCTGGTCTGACTTTCATTTTCTTGTTTTACTAGACAGTGAATTAAATCTAAGGTTATGTATTATTTCCATCCAAAAATAGACAAAAGTATAAAATTTCACTATGTTTAATTTTTTTTTCCAATCTAGAGATAGATAAGTGCCTACTCCTTAGTTTCTTTATTTATATTACTTAGGAGCCGTTGTGGAAGAATTTGTGGACGTAAGAGACAATCAAGTGTACGCTAAGCCAACAGGCGCAAATTTTCTTAACTTTGAAAAATTATTCTGCTTGAATTTTGTCATCCAAATGTTTATTTTTATGGCATTTGTTGAATTTATGAACATTGCCTCCAACCATATGTACATGAATTGAGTAGAACACCAATAAAAGCATGAAAAGTAGATATTTATATATAGTAATAACTTTATTTCCTTAAAATACAAAGATGATTAGACGTTATATATAAAGTAATAACCATTTCATAACTTTCTATACGCACCGAAAGTCGGGTTATTCAAGTGCCGCATTTTGTCAATTAAGCACGTTTTCGGCTATGCTGCTATAAGAGAGAAAACATAGCAGAGTTCTCCCCCTTTTTCGCAATCATATTAAAAAGTGACTCTAAAACCTACAAAGAATTCTTCAATTTCTTGCGGCCAAAACCAACACAAGAATTCTTCCAGTAGAGAGATCATGCAGACCACCAACAATACCGCATTTCTAGTTCTGGAGACAATGCAGTACGACATGCAAAGACCATACCGTTTGGTTCTTCTACCGAACCCATCATGGATTCATGGCAACTAGGAGTGGAGCTAGACTTTTAAGGTACATATGGGAGTCAACCATATAAAATTTTCGTATTACGAATGGGAGTCAATTTTATAATTTTGTAACATTTTACTCTAAACTATACATAAATTTATGTATAATCATAAACTTTTAAAAAATAAATGGAGGTCAATTGACCCCCATTGCTTGTTACTGGATCCGTCTCTGATGGCAATGCCGTGCCAACATACCGCCTTAGGCAAGGTGATGGCAATGCCGTGCCAACATACCGCCTCTGATGGCAACGCCGTACCCCTACATGTCAGTTTTGCAAGGTGATGAGTATGGTGCTGCACCTCCGCTTTTATATGTTGATTGGGTGCAACCACAGCTGTCAGATGAGGCTGAGGTTATGACACTACAGGTCAATGACGTGACTCAGAGTACTGGTGGCAACCCTACATCACAGTATCCTTTGAATCGATGCCTTCTATTGTGCTTGCGTTACATGATGATGCGGTAGATTGTGTGATTTGTATGAACGAGATGTATACGCAAGATGAGACAAAGATAACAATACAACACCCATCAATTATACATACTCTTTATCGGTACCGATTCAATCATTTCTTTATTTTTTTTCATTTCTAATTCAGTTTTTTTTATAATGTACAAATTCGTACTAGCTAGGCTCTTTGATGTGAAATCATGTGATAGTAAATTATATATACTCCTGTTTAAACCAAAAAAAAATGGAAAGCTTACAACACATAAAAAGTCAATTTAAGCTGCATGCATCTCATAAGCACTATATTTTTTTGTCAACTAGATCATAACAATGCTTAATTAGTAGCTGTAGTTGTGAAATAATTTATGAATAAATAATCTCCCAGGTGAATCCAAAACTAATCGGTGATGGAGACGTTATGACCATCCCATCCCATGTGTCTAAATCTCGAGCACCATTTCCAGTACCGATAGAGATACATAATATGGCGATTGCAAGAATCCATGCTAAAGCTGCTCGAGATTTTGTTAAAGCCGATATGATCAGCTTAAGTTTCACTTCCTGCAAAAGAAAAGAAAATCACATCTTAACAAGAGATCCTTTCATATTGAACGGTTTGGATTGACTGTTTAGACTTTGAAAATTTTAAAAATAAATGGTGTAATTTGGATCTCTCCTCATCACATTTCCAATACATAAAAAACAGTTTACAATAATCACTTTATACGAAATAATTAACCAATCCTTTAGGGCCTGTGGGCTGCATTACCAAGATATATAATGAATAATGTAAATATTAATAATCTGATATCAGCTTTTTCAAAACATTACCCCAACTGTAAAAATACCAAGAACTCTCATTTTTCTATCATTGAATAATTTGGACAATATATATAAAATAAACTAATAATACTTACTGAGTTACGCCATTTCAAGCAACTGATCTCTACTGTTTTTGATTTACTCCAATATCACAAGCAAAATTAGTCTTTCTTGGAAAATAATATTATTTAATATTTATATTTGGTTCCATATACTATATATATGCACTTGAGCTCTATTAGTAAAATTTATGTAATTAAGCGATGACATTATTAGGGTTTATAAAGTGTCATGGGGTCATCTAATTGGGAAGCCTCACCTAATAACAAAGAAATCATGCATTTGTTTGTCTTATATATGCCTCACAAATTTTGTGATTAGGTGCTGTTTTTTTTGTTTTTTTTTTGTTTTAGTTGGTATCATGCATATTTCACAATGACGGAGCACCTAATTTGTGAGGCACTTGCTCTTCCTGACTTCAATTTTGTTTTTAGATATTGTTCTCTATATATTTTGTAAATTAATTATATTTAATATTAGAAAAATTATAGAATCATGTCTCATCCTAATTTTGTTTTCTAGAATATACTTCTATTTCTATGATTTTCTAATAAAAATTATAAAAAATTATAAAAATACTAATATTTAAAATAAATATAAAATTATGTCACTTGAAAGGATACCTCCAGTTTTTTTTAAGAAATGGAGTGAATTCTCGGAGAGAAAGAATATAACAAATTTGATATTTAAATCCAAATAATGGGAATTCATATCAAGATCCGATTATAGATCTTCTAAACATTAATTCAATCCTCTTATGTCTGTCTTTTACTTGAGGCTACTTGGTTTAATTTGTGGAAATTATGAATCAAATTCGGTGATATAAGCTAGTAAAAAAAAAAAAAAAATACAGCAATAACAAAATAAATTTCATTATGCTTGATGATTGCATAGAGTGAAAAGAAGGAAAAAAAAAAACAGACAAGTTAAACATGATAAGTACTAATTAAAACAAATTAATCTATTTCATGATACACTACTAAAAAAAAAAGTTGGTACAAATAAATTTGAATTGGTGCAATACCATTGCATACATTCAGATTCATCCAGAAATGGAGAAAACAGTATATTTGCTTCTTTTCTAAAAATTCCCTTTTTCTATTGCTTTCGGTGACATGGGAAATCAAGGTAATACACAAATCTTAAATTTATAATTACTTCCTCACAGAGAGATGCCATTCTTGGAAGCTGGATTTAAACCATGAGATGGAGTATTATTCTTTTCAAACTTTTACATATAGATCGCACTTCCAAGAAAAAATCATTTGATTCTTTGAAAAATTTCAATGGTTCTTTGAAAAACTTTTACATATAAATCCTCTAGGTTCTTAGGGCCTCTAGGTTATTTTTTTCCTAATGAGAGATAAATTTCAATGGTATAGAAAAAGTTTAAGTTCATCACACCAATCGATTCAAGAAAGAAGAGAAAATCACATATTAACAATTGTTGCTTCACTTCCTAATAGTTGCTGCTTCACTTCCTACAAAAGAAGAGAAAATCACATATTAACACGCATGCGTTGTAGTTTATATATGTTTTTCCAATCTCGCTTCTTTTCATCATCCATTCTGATTTTTATTTTTTGTGCCTTCATCTCTCCACTTTAATTTTTTTTAATAACTTCAAATTTAAAGCTTAAAAGTCAAAATAAAACCATTGGACATGATCTATATCATTTTATCTATGCAAATGTAAAAATAAATATGACATTTCAACTTTGTTTTAGTTGTCATCAAGAACTTGTAAAAATGTACTAATGTGGATAATTTATAGATGTTGATTTTTCAACTTATTGATTCACATAAAAACAAAACCGAAAATTGATAAGTTTTTATGAGCACATAGAGAAAATATATAGATCACATATAACGGTTTTATTTTGATATTTATGATTTAAATTTTTGAGTTATTAACATTTTAAAAATAAAGACATGGTTGAGGCACAAAATATGGAAGGAAGAATTAAATTACAATTTTACTAGCTAGGTAATAAAGATTCTCTATTTTATGACTTATCCACTGGTATTGATCGAATTCTTCTTTTTTTTCTCTTGTTTTCTTTGTTATTAATTACTTTTTGTGGGAGCTCAGTTTCTGCTACTTGCTTTAATCAATGAAAAATAAAAATTAAAGACTAATGGAATATATTTTGATGAGTAAGAAAACAAGGATCATTATGTATTTTCAAATCCCAAACCACCTATGCCAAATTCTATTACTACAGCCATGTATATTTTGGAAAGATATATTTTGATAAACAAATCAACCAACGCATGAGATTGATTACAGCATATTAATTATTTGAAGACAACGTGTTGGATTTTTAAGCTGGTTAGAAGAGTATCTTCTCATTTGATTTCATTAGTGGGAACTAAGGAATTATATTGAACTAGCCGGACATATTAAGTTAAGACCATGCAAATTAATTAGCAAATGTACCAAATCTTTTGAAGAAGAATTAATAATAAAAAAGAAACTTTTTAATTAATATTTGTCATATTTTAGAAATAAATTGTTTGGTAATAACGTTGTAATGTGCTAAATATATAGTCATGTGCTCATTAAATAGAGTATAAATTCTAGAACATGATACATAAGGCAGTGCAATGTAGGGATTGCAATAGGCTAGGATAGGCCGGATTTGTCCCATTGTCATATAAATTGGAAGGTTATACTGAATTAAAGGCCATATATCGGTAAAATAAGAGAAGTTTAATATGATGGTAATTGGCTGAAAAATATTGACTCTTTGTTTTCCTACGATAATGAGAATCCTTACTGAAAGAAATTTTCTTTAATAAAAGCATGTTTAATTCAAGAAAAAAAAAAGTATGTATAAAAGGAAAGACTGGTTAAAATAAACAAGAAAAAAATAGAAAAAAAGGTTATTCGGAATATAGAATATTCTTATGCAGAATATAGCACCGCAATTATATTTAAAAATAATAGAGATGTATATTTCGGTACATATCCCAAAGGGTGGGTTTTTTTGTCCAAACGGTTTTGGACATAGTCTCATCCAAAACTAGACTTAAATTGTCCGATTTATATCAAAATTCGTATAAACATTTAGATTCAAGGAGTCATTTAAATTTATCAAGTTTTAAATATGTTTGCATGAATCTCAATAAAAATCCGATGTTTAAACTTCGCTTTGGATAAAGCTTTGTCTAAAGAAGCCCTTTGGGCAAAATCCAATTCTAAAAAAATGATGCTCATCTATATGTTTGAATCCATTTACAAAACAATTAATAGTATATTTGAAAACAGACAGAATTAGATGATAGCTTGTGATTTTCTTAAATATGAAGACTATTAGTTATATGTAAGTGATAATTACTAATTCACAACTTTCTATGGGCATGCATCACCAACTATACCATATTTCTAGTTCCAGAGACGTCACACCCCGTTACTCGGGCATAACAGTTTCCGCCACGAATATGCGTGAAATGTATATCCGTAAGGTATTTATCTTTAATTCAATATAAATAAAATAAAAAATAACAGTAAAATCAGAGCAGTAAACAAAACATAAATAACTATAAAACAAGTTTTTAGTACAATACTACCATACTACTGTCTAGACCACCGAGTAGATCTAAAATCTTACTCGGGTACAAAAATGGTAAGGCCAACCGTACAAAACAAAAAGTGGCCAAACCCAAAAAGGTCTAAGATCTACCTAACCTGGTGCTCTACATATGCACCACATACATATATATATCGGGCAGGTCTGTGAGAAACAAGTATACAAAAGTACCACGACCAGTGGTCGTGTCGACAGCATGTAAAACGAGGTAGTCAACTATCATCATGTGCCTCTCCTGGTGACGTAATGCCTGAGCCCAAGTACTTACCCTCTGGGAAACCGCCTGGAACCCACGTCCAATGTGGCACATACAAAATAAATGTATGGGTGAGAATAAATTCTCAGTGCAGGTTTTAGTTCCAGTACATGAATTTATGCTAAATTTAGTTTTTAAAATTTAAATAAGAGAAATATAATAAAAAGAATTTTTAAAATTTTTTTAAGTGTCAATGCAAGTATTACCCGAAGAAACAAATCTATCGGAACATTGAAAGTAGGCATAGTCTGAAACAATTGAGCACAACACTTCGGTATCACCATCATCTGTCTCAAGTCATCACTCACATACTATCCTTGTCAAGAGTCACTATCTCATGATTCGTTGACTAGTCGGATTGTCAGAATGAGTTTTCCTGCCTCGAGACGCATGAGGACATTCGATCCTAGTCCAGCGAGGGTCAGAAGGAAAATATCCAGAATGTTTAGCGCTAAAAGACTGGCCGAAATCGGGGATCAACCGTTTTTGGAAGTGACGAAGGATAAATGTTTCCATAAAAATTCAGATTCGATTAGAGCTTTATTCAGACTATAATTGATATTCAAATGGATTTATACTCACTGGTCAAGTTCTGAATCAACAATTTATACGGATTTCAGTACAGAAAAAGGATATCAAATACTTGGATAAATTGGTTAATTTACCAAGTCAGATTAATCTATAAAAAGAATTATCAATTCGGATACCAATTCTTAGAAATGCTAGTTGATATTTTTGGGGTATTTATTAAGTATGCCGAAACGAATTTGGAATATGCAAGTACGTTAAATTATATAATTCTAAGTTCAAGTGAACTATGTAACATTTAATGCTAATTACAAAATTTAGTAAAAATTCACGTAAATCCACACCTGAATTTAGCGGAGATTTTTCCAAGTTCCCGACTTGAGTTTTTCCTGTTTCAATTGGTAATTTTATCGTAAATCTTAGTTTGAGAAAAAAAAACATTTAACAAATATATTTAAAGTTTCGTCCTAAGTCTAATGACTTTTATGTGATATTATTTGCGTAGATCAATGACCAAGCCAAGAAACCGGGGGAGGTGGATCACAACGGATCTCTTAAGTACCAAGCCCCGATCTCTATTCTAGACATCGTTAATCCACAATTAATAATTTAGATTGTATTATAACTCTAACTGTGGTTATTTAAATTTCGAGGCACATATTGTACATATGTTGTTTAATATAGTAATTTGTTATTATAATTTAGCTAGTGTACTATATCATGAAAGAGTTATTTTTATAATCAGACTTCTTTTCTTTTCTTGGCCAGAGCTTATTCTCATTTTTATTTTATTTTGATTTCTAACCTATTATTTTCCAGTTTCTTAGACACACATATCTAGAGTGCATATAAAATTATAATATAGATATCATTACTATTATACTACTACTAAAGGATTTATACTATGATTAAGTTTTATTTAACCAACAGAAACATGTCTGGTTAGTATATTACACCAAAAATGCTTTCCTAATTACTTTATAGTACATCTATTTTGATAGTTACATACTATATAAATTAAGTATGAACATAATTGAAGATATTATTTAATGTATCCTATTACTATTTCTCTGTAGTCCCATATAGCTTATACCACTTTGCTTATGAGTTATAATTTAATTACCGAAGACATTTGAGTTTGACGTTTTAAAGTATTTACAAATAAACTATTGTTTAGCATCTAATTGAAGAAATTTAATATTCATAGTAATGATTTATTAGCTAGGTAATCCTTACTCATTTTCTAATAAAAATTTCAACTATTATTTTTAGTTGTATGTAATTAATATTCATATATATGTACATAGTTATTCCTAATTGATTTATAATTTGAAATTGGCCCATTTCTAATCAATCAACTCTGAAGATTACCAATAGTGTATTATATTCTGACACGTGGGGTCATGGTCAAATGTAAATCTTTATTTTTCTTGTACTTACATTTTTTTAATATATATTTTCTTTCACCGCCATAGTAAGATTCATGAATCTTCTTTCCCTCTGTTCACATCTAATTTCCTTTCTCTCTTCGTAAAGAATCTAAATTTAGCATCCTTAACCAAGACTTAAATATGCTAACACTTATATATCAGTAAATGATATCATTGAAGGTTTCGAGTTCCAGTGCATAAAATTTTCCATTCATACAGGTGTTCATGAAAGCAGTTCAAGGTTTGCTATGCATATAATTAACTACATGTCGATAAGGATACTGTAATTTCATACTAGTAGTTGAAACCATGCTATAATAAATTATCAACAACAACACAGAAATCGAGGCATAGTGGTTCAGCACAATAGAGAAACAAGAATTCGAAAATATAATGTACCGAAACGAGCAAGGCAAGGTCGTGTAAAGGCAAGGTCATGCAAAGCAATTCTTGTACCGGCCTTCTCCTTTTCTTTCCGAGCTTCTCTGTATTGCAGGATATGAAAGGAGAATATACATGCTCTATTATACAAGGTTTAGACAGTCTAAGAAGGAGGTGAGTCATAGCTCATGAATTTCCTGCCCTCCACGTAGAAGTGTAATGATTTCATTTTTAAGTCGGTAAAGTATGAACAGAGATTTAATTTTTGAAAAAAGCCTTAAGGATGTCTGAGTAGTAAATTGATTGATTTGGATATATAATAGATTCATGAAAGTATATGGTCTAGCACTGCAAGATTAAAGAAGAGAGAGAAAAAAAAATGATTTATGCTATTACATTCAGTTGCTTTCTTAGATTCAATTAAATCCTCTCTATTTACATATAAAATTTCTTTAAGTTTGCTATACAACTGAATTCAAATTATTGGAATACTTCGTTACTTAAATTGAAATCTTGGAATATTTAGTGAGAAATAAAAAATAAAATAAAATAAAATAACAATATAAATTTAACTATTTTCATTAGTATTTTACAAGGTATTACAAGAGACGCTACAATAGCTAATCATGGTTCCCAGTTCCAACTAGTCAGAGCGTAGTGCTAACATACCATGCAGGTTCAACGTCAGAGCATTCTGACTAAACATTCTACCTATTTATACTAAAGCATTCTGATATATTCAACAACAAAATAACTTAAAATTAAATAAAACTAAAAGGGAAGCGGTAACTAACTAATAACTATGCATTCTAAATTCAATCTCCGATCCATTTAGCTAGCAACAATAAACACAGATAACATTAAAAAAGAAGCAGAATTCCCTAATCAAAGTATTCTCCCTTCAATTAAATGTCCTGCTGCGTGCTAGCTCGTTTAGAGCATCAACTGCAACACGATGTTGCTCCTTCAGAACTTCGTCCTCAGAATTGTCATCCTCCTGATCACTTTCCTCACCCTCCCCTTCCAATTTATCATGACATTTCTTTGATCGCTTCTCCTGCGACTCACCTTCTTTCGAGTTAGGCTCTTCCATCTTCCTTTTTACTGCAAAATAAAGACAAACAACCTTTATATATTGATATTTATTGTAAATTTTTGCACATAAGATAAATAATGTAAAACTTACATGTTTCTTCACAGAGCTCAAGAATGTCATCTTCTTCAAGGTCTTTATGTTTTGAAAAAGTCTTCTCAAAATAAACAATTTTAGGATTAAGGTTTCCAACTTCCTTTTTGAGAAGATTACAAGGGACTATCCCAAATTTCATGAAAATCGGAGTCAATTCTACCAACATTTGATAAGTCGGTGTGTTAAGAGTTGTACAAAACTTTTCTTCATTGAAAATATATTCCAGATGTTTTGCAGCAACAAAACCTTTCTCCTTTAATGGTCTCTCAAAATCCCTGTCAAAAGCTGTCCTTTCTTTTCTTATTTGTGATATTTTAATTTTCGCCAAATCTCTCTCAAAAGCTGTCCTTTCCTTTCTTTCACTTAGTCCTTTATACCAGTCCAAATACCGTGGCACATGTCCTGAGGTGTCTTTGGCGTTGTTGAAGTTTGTCACTTCAAAGAACCAAACCTACAGTAAGAAAAAGAAAAAAAAAGTAAAAAAAACAAAGAATTTATTGAACATCAATAGTACTGTAATACAATACTCTAGATACTATATATAAAACTATAGTAATATTGATGCTATAAAACAAAGATGGATACTTAAAACACCAATATAGATAATGTAATACAACACTTAGGATACTATAAAACATAGAAGATAGGTACTTTAAACTCACAAGATGAATGTTATAACAGCATAAGGTGAATACTATAAAATATTATTCTTGTATATTCCAATTTCACAAATTGAAAATTCAAAACCTTACTATGAATGCTATAAAATTACTAAGTATGTAATACGAATTATCACGATCAATACTAGAACAAAGAATTGAGTTAATAAATACTTACAATCAGTGCCAAACAACAACCAGGCATATGTTGTGATGGCTGCGGGAGTGGCACTGCGTCTTCATCTTCCTCCTCTTTCTCCTTCTTGTTGCCTACTTTTGGTCCATAGATCCCTTCATCCAGATCTTGCATTTGGCACCACAAAGCACATTTTGCTATGTGCTTATCTAACAACTCATAAACTGCCTCCCCCCAGTTATACTTTTTTAATTCACCTAGTCGCTCTGCGTATTTGAATAAATGAAGAGGTACATGACCGCCAGTATTTGGCAAGAGTACTGTGGTGAACAAGTACAACACCAACAGACTCACCACATCTTCTGCAGGGCACTGCGGGTCATCTAAGGCGTTCGTAATGGCTTCTTCTAGATCCTTCTTCCTAATTATCGCCATATTTGGAAAATATCGACCACGGAGCATTGAGGCTGTGGAGGAACTATCCCTCTTGTGAACTAGATTGACCCGATCCCCAGTGGATGGGAGACACATGATATGAGATACATCCTCATAAGTGAAATTCGACACTTTGTTATTGAAATTGAAACAATTCTTTGTATGGTCCCAACGGGACAGAATACAGTGGAGGATGGCATTGCTTGTATGCACTTTGTTGGGAATCACAAAAAGGTGGAGAAAGGGGGTATTAAATAATAGCTTCAGATGGTCAACATTCAATCTGTGAAGAACATTCTTGTTCAAAAAATGCATACCCACATTGACAACGCAATGGTTGGTGACCAGCGTGTATCTTTTTTCTTTTTTAGTTTGAGTACCTGCAAAACAAGAACCATATTAGTTGTTAGATGGATACTGCTAAAAAAAGGTTTGGATACTGTAACATAGTAAAATGGATAATATTAAAAAAATAAGGTTGCTACTATAAAATTACAATATGGATACTATGCCAACAACAAGATGGATACTGTAAAATAGCAATACGGTTAAGACAATAAGATTCATACTATAAAATAATAAGGTGGAAATTACAAAACCAGACAATGAATAGGGTAAAACAACAAAATGTCTTTGTAAAAATAACTTGATTAGTATAGATCCTGTAAAATATAACATTCATCATATGAAACTATGAGTTAGATATTATAAACTATTGCATGCATTATATAAAATAACAAATCGATACTTAAAATTAGTGTAAACAAAATTACACTTTAAAACTACTAAACAGATCTTGTAAACTATTGTAACCCTAACCATTTCAGTAAGAAATTTCACCAAATTAGTATGAAACTGAGCAAGTTTATTCAAAAACTTGTATGTATAAATACTGGAGCACTACATTGACAAAGGGGTCAACTAACAGATAAGCTTTGTTTGTTTTCTTTTCTTTTTCCAACTTATATATATATTTTTAGCAATCTTCTGTCATTAATTTAAACCTTACACCTTTTTTTGTTTCCCTTAATGTACTTATGTTTTTTTTTTTACTTCGACAGTATAAAATGTAAGAAAAATGAGAGCATACAAAAGCACTATAAACTATGCTGTAAATGAATTTTATAAATGTTTTTTTTTAAATATACGCAATAATGTTTTAATATATGATAGCAGAAATCTTCCCACAAAATAAAAAATAATTCAAACTAAGGGACTGTATGTATTTTCAATTCCTAGACCTCCAACGCCAAATCGTATCCCATGTATATTTTTTAAATATATTTTGATAAGCAAATGAACCAATGCATGAGAATATGAGATAGTCCAGAGTATATTTAATGACTATTAATATATATATTTGGATTGTATATAAAGGAATTATCAGGACATATTAATTAGCAAAATATTATACATGCACTAAACTTTGTTCAAGGTACCAAATCTTTTGTAAAAGAATTTGATAAAAAACAGAGTGCTTTTGTGGAGGAAGCGAGAACAAGAGAACACAATATCTTTTCTATTAACTCTTAAACAAATTTTCTTCTCTTACATTGCAACTGAGATACAACTCTATTTATAGCCTTAGACATGACTCTTAATATTCGTACAGTAATTAAAAACAAAATATAATTTAAAACAACTTAAAACGCAGAACAGTAAATTCTGACCCTTGGTTACTAAAACAGTCATAACTAATTATTGGGAACTCCAAATGACTTGAAACTTGAACCATCAGAAACTAGACTCCAAGACACATAAAATAGACTCCTCATTTGCTCAGAATGATCTAGAATTGCCCTTCCAAATTCGCTCATTAATCAGCCTCAAAATCTGTCCACTGTGCAGTCACGAATTTAATGGAAAATTAAGTTTATTCATCAACAGAATTAAATAAATTTTTTTAGTGAAGTATTGTTTTCTTCCTTTACAAATCGAGTTAGAACTTTATAGTAATGTTTTAATCATTTCCATTTTAAATTATAAATGAATTAATTATTGACGAGGGTTCAAATTCAAATGATTTGATAAAGCTGAACCTAAACCACATGAATCCAAAACTAAACCTCAATTCAAATGATTTGATAATGAAAAAAGTTTATTTCCTTTTTTCAGTAAAAAAAGCCAGTGGATTCAGAACACATACCTCCCTCCATTGTTCCTGTTTTGAGAAGGTTTCAGGAGAGAGAGACTTGAAGTAAGAGGGTTAAAAAATCACTTGTTCACCGTCAAACGCCACCTGATATAAATTATTTACCACAACACAGAATCAAAATGAATTAAAATATACGTATCAGCATTACAAAACTAACAAATATGAACACAAAAGAGGGTTAAAAAGATAAAACAAATAAAATCATATTCTATCTTGAAGAATATTGAAAACCAATTTAAAAAAACATCGCATTATATTATTAGGAAAGCCAGTTAAATATATCGAGAGATCTGGCTAGCAATTCTAATTGTTAGCGTTTTGTGCTGAACTTGAAACTTTATTTATTTTTTAAAAAGCTGACAGTGGCTGTCAGTTATAGTTCATAAAAAATTAAAAAGAAGTAAAATACATCAATGATACTACCAACCAACATCAATGAACTTGAAACTTTATAAACCAGATGAGACTAAAAGAAAATTGAACTAGAATAGAAGAACAATAAGAAAGCTCAAAGTATGCATCTCTAAGGAAAAAACCAGTGATTTTAAGAGTGTTAAAAGTGTACTACTTCTAGACTCAAAACTAGACCTCATACAAGTTTAGTTCTACTTGAAGCTAGACTTCATAAAACTGTGATTTTATAAATATTAAGAGTATTAAAAGTGTACTACTTCTAGACCAAAAACTATACCTCATACCTCATAAAATAGTAATTTTGTAGGACCTCTTAAAAGTTAAAAGTCTTAAAAGTGTACTACTTTTAGATCATCCAAAAATAGTGATTTTGTACCTATTTAAACAAATAATAAAAAAAATCCAACAAAATAAAATTTGGTTTTTTAGCACAATTTAACATTGAGATCATGTTGAGCCATTCAGATCAACTGTTTGGAACTTTGAAAACGGAAATAAAGATGTGGGTATGGCTGGACACAAAACCAATAATGCACACATTTTAACCCTACTTATTGTATATATATTCCTCAACTTCACATGAATTAATTATCCATTTAACTTCATGCTAAACTCTAGATAAAAAAAAAAAAATCTTCTGACCTTCTTAAGTTTGTCATCTTTTACTTATTGTTGTAAAAGAAGCACTTCATCATGTTTTTCTATTGCTAACTAGTTAGTAATATGATATATTATAAAATTCAATTAGAGAGAACTAATATTTTATAGGGGTTGTTCGGCAACACCGGTTTTTTAGCGCAGATTAAAATCACCTCCTTCAGTTGAGCTATCCACCCATAATCTTAAGACCCCTTTTTAATTTATTTTCGGCGTACACCAAAGAAAAATACATATTTTAGTTAACTAAATCAAATTCCTTGACTCAATGCACTTTCACTCAAATTCGCATTTGATTCGGCACAAATCAGAGAAAGGGAAATCTCATTTTATTTATGTTTTTTTCTTTCAATCATTTCAAGCCCGATCTGTCTATTTAAATTAAATATTCCAAAATTTTGCATCCAAGTTCTCTTAATTTACACATTTGAAATTCGGCGCAGGGTTAAATCATCACATTCAGTACTCGATTTCATATTCAAAAGATACAATCAAGCAATTAACAATAGATCCCAATCGGACCAGATACGACAAGAAGCAAAATATACAAAACATTTCACATTCAAGTAAAAATGATCGAGGCCCTCGTGACACTCATCAAATAAATAACAGAAACAGGTCAAAGAGGTGGCTCGGCCACATGTCACACATCTCATAACAAAGACAAGTAACAGAGAGCAGAGGGTACGTACATTGGGCCTTACCCGAGTTTGGGAAGCCACAGGGACAAGAAAGGTGGAGTAATGCCCAGCAAAATATAACCACACCCGAGTTTCACTCAGTGCCGCAGCAAGAGGGAGAAAAATAGAAGAGTGACCAAGAGGGAACAAAGAGAGATGAGAGTTCGCAGAAAAGAAAAATAAACGAGAGAGAGAGCTTAATACTGATGAGGGGATGGGTTGGACTTTGTAGCGTCAAGAGACGAAAATCACAGAGAGAGAGAGGCGGGAAACCTTGTTTCCTTCTCCAGGAAGGACGAAAAGAGAGAGAGAGAGACGGGGTGGGGGTCTCGGGTCAGAGAGAGAGAGAGAGGTAGGGTCCGCCTGTCAAGGAGAGGGGTGCGGATCCGAAACAAATATCAAATATGGTTTTGGCCAATTCTTCTCCATTAAGTAATTAACAGGGAGAGAGAGGGACGTGGGGCCCGTTGATAAGAGAAAGGAAGTTTTTATTTTTTTAGAAGATCGCTGCTTGTATATTTCAGCCTCTCCTAAAATATCGGAACTAAAGCAAAACAAATATCAAAATTAAAGATATAATTTATCACGTATATTTTATGAGTAAGGTTATACCTTTTTTTATTAATCGAAAATAAAATAAAAAAAATATCTCAGATGAGGAATGATTTGACGAAATTTCGATATATAGATAGGACAGGACAATTTATCTTGTTCCACAAATTCATATACTACAACACTGAAATAATAATCTGACTTCGAGTATGTGAAAATTCAAAATTCTTCTTATTTGTGGAACGGACAATTATCCCGTTCTAATTATATTTCAAAATCTCCGCGGATTGATACCCATGCATCTCCGATATTTTATTTTTATATTTTCGATTAATAAAATTTTTGAAAGGTTATACTGTACATGTTTTATCAGTTTAAGGTCAGTTTGTGATCGATTTTTTTGAAACTTATCCTAGATAAAACATAATATAAAAAGAGAGTTCAAATGCCTCTATTTTTTGTGCATATTTTTCAAACGTTATAACTCAAAATTTAAAACGTAAATGTTAAAAAACCCCGTTAAGTATGATTTATATAATTTTCACACGTACTCATAAAAAATTATCATATTTTAACTTTATTTTTATGTGAATCAATAAATTGAAAAATAAACATGTAGAAATTATTCACATTAATAAGTTGAAAAATAAATATCTAGAAATTAACATGTAAGTTGAAAGTTTCTTCCAACTTTTGCTCATACGTACTTCTTTGCATAATAAACAATTTCATCTTGTTCAAGGTTGTCAAGCTTTGAAAATGTCTTCTCAAAATAAACAATTTGAGGATTAAGATTTCCAACTTACTTTTTCAGAAAATTACAAGATACTATCCCAAATTTCATGAAAATCAGAGTTAATTCTACTAACATTTGATACGTCAGTGATGTATTACGAGCAGTACGAAACTTCTCTTCATCGAAAATATAATCCAAGTGTTCTGCAGCTGTAAACCCTTTCTCCTTCAAGGGTCTCTCATAAGACCATATTTTTTTTTTCTTATTTGTGATATTTTAATTTGAATCAAATATATTTCAAAAACTGTGCTTAATTTGTTTGTTTTTTACTTAAAATTTTGCAACTCCAAATAACGGGGCACATGTCCTGAGGTTTCTGTGATGATACTGAACTTTGTTACTTCAAAGATCAAAACCTATAATAAGAAAAAGAAAGAAGTAAAATTTTTTTTTCTTGAACATCAAGAAGAATATTGTAATACAACACTCTCCATACTATAAAACTACAGTATTGATACTATAATACAAAGATGGATACTTTAAAACATTAAGATTGAGATTGATATTATAATACAACACTCTGGATACTATAAAATCACAATATTGATGCTATTAAACAAAAAAGCTGGATACTTTAAAAAATCAAGATGGATACAGTAATACAACATTCTGGATATACTATAAAACCACAGTATTGATGCTATAAAACAATGAAGATGGATACCTTCAAATCAATTAATAAATGAATACTTTAAACCAAAAAGATGCATGACATAACAACAGAAGGTGTACACTATAAAACACTGGAATATCAACAATTGAAAATTCAAAACCTTAAAACGAATACTATAAAAATGACTAAGTATGTGATACAAATTATCACAAACAAAGTATAGAGTTAAAATTACGAAACTTTTCTTCATCAAAAGTATAATTCAGGTGTTGTACAGCAATATTAAATCCTGTCTCCTTCAAGGGTCTCTCATAAGACCATATATATATATATTTTTCCTTATTTGTGATATTTTAATTTTAACCAAATCTCTCTCAAAAACTGTCTGTTTTTTTTTTTTTTTTTACTTGTGATTTTGTACCGGTCCAAAATAATGGGGCACATGTCCTGAGATTTCTGTGGAGATACTGAACTTTGTTACTTCAAAGAACCAAACCTATAATAAGAAAAAAAAAGAAAGAAGTAAAAAAAAAAGAATTTCTTTAACATCACAAAGAATATTGTAATACAACACTCTGGATACTATTAATTAAACCATAATATTGATACTATAAAACAAAGATGGATACTTTAAAACATTAAGATTGAGATTGATATTGTAATGCAACACTCTGGATACTATAAAACCACGATATTAATGTTATAAAACAAAGAAGGTAGGTGGATACTTTATAAAATCAAGATGGATACTGTAAAACTGCAATTTTGATGCTATAAAACAAAGAAGATGAATACCTTAAAATCAATAAATTGATACTTTAATACCAAAATCATGACATAAAACAGAAGGTGTATACTATAAAACACTCTTGAATACTCGAATTTCAACAATTGAAAATTCAAAACATTAATATGAATACTATAAAAATTACTAAGTATGTAATACAAATTTGTCACGAACAAAGTATTGAGTTAAAAATTATTTACAATCATTGCCAACCAACAACCAGGCATATGCTATTACTCCTTCGGGAGTGGCACCGCATCTTCCTCTTCCTCCTCTTTCCCCTTCGTCTTGCCTACTTCTGGTTCATATTCCCCTTTATCCAGATATGGCATCTTGCACTACAAAGCACAGTTTGGAATGTGCATATCCAACAACTTATAAACTACTTCACCCTAGTTGTACTTCTTCAATTCATCAAGCCACTCTGCGTACTTGAATAAATGCAATGCAACATGACCGCTAGTATTTGGCAAGAGTACTGTGGTGAATAGGTACATCACCAACAGACTGACCACATATGTTGCAGGGCACTTTGTGGTGTTTACTGTCATCGACTTGACTTGACTAGCTAGGTATATTAATATATTTGTTATTTTTTATATGTAAAATAATACTATTAATTACAACTTTTAATATTTTGGATGGGATTTTTATTGTTTTCAGTATTTTGTGCCTACCTTTGACTGAAATTCAGAATCCGCCTCTGCTCCATCAGAGCCTTAGGGTTTGGTCCTTGCATGATTTTGACTATGTTTGATCATGTTTTCTTGAGTTTCAATCATCCTCATAGTTTAGACATGGTGTTTACTGCCTATCTAGTTATTTTTGGCATTTAATTGAGTTTGGAGTTCCTTTTTTGCTTGCTGGTAGGTATTGCATAGTGGCAGCATGCATGTCTTATAGTTCTGAATTCATACCCTTTTTACTCAATTTTGGGTTTTTATCGAAGGAGAGTATGTGAAGGGCATGTAAACATCTTCGCTTGTTGTTAGGTTTTACATGCATTTTTGCAATTTTGGCTGCTCAGTGGTGATATGGAAAAAAAAATCAGTTCTAAATTTAAGTAACTGAGCAAATAATTAACCCATAACATCCCACTTGGCTTTTCTTAATTTAGAATTATATATGTGCTACCAATTAAAGAAACTGTTTGATATGACGCTGTCTTCAAATAGTTAGCTGTGTCTATCTATTGGGTCCAATAGTTTTCAGAATTCAGTATAGAAGTTATGATTTGATGTTAATTGATTAATTCCATCACATCCCTCTTTCAGAATTCACTATATAGTTATTTCCATATAGGATGTTCGTTTAACATATGCTATTAATGCCAAACCCAGCTACTCTTTGCTTCCGTAAAGAGTGACAACCTAAAAGCCAAAATAACATAAAAAGAAAAAAAAAGATAGATGGAAAAATCATTATCAATCAAGGATACGATGATTATTTTAATTAAAGAACTTAGATATTTTTCAAACTATATTGATGGACAAAATTTCATCAAATTTTGAAATTCATCCGTCTGTACCACAGCTTTAAAAACCTCAGGAATGCTCATAAATTTGAGACACTCTGCATTCAGTTGATTGCAATTGTGTTGCTCGGCCAAAATTAATGTAGCCACAGCGTTGCTCACATCGAGAATCTTGCACAATAAATTTTCACAAATCAACCTCAACCTCTCCAATTGGTACCTATTTTTTCAGTTATTTGTCCGTTATATATATTAAAATTGGTAAAAAGAAGATTATAAGATAAAAACCAAAAAAAAATATTATACATACCTATCTGCAGCTACTAGCAAATGTTGAGCCATCAATCTTAGATCTTTATTTCACTTTCATCATCACTAGGCCCTTCAAAATCGGGTATTGAATTAATCAGAATATATGAAGTAAAGCATGCATTTGAAAACTGTTGCTTCAATATCTTTAACTGTTATGATTTTTGTCCTTTTTTCTTTCATAAATCCGAAAAATCAGCATTGAAGACAACCGATCTTGCTGCAAGAATGCACCGGTGAGCTTTAATCTTCTCTTTGTTCACTACAAATATAACGTCTGCCCTTTTTACGCTCTCTAGTAGGCTAGCCCAATTTTGATTCAAATTCGATGGTGGAACAATAATGCTATGAGAGTTAGTTTCTTCAAGCTTAGTTCCTTTAATAACAGTATCAATACACTTCACTGTACCTGAAAGCATCATCTTTTAAACATTTTGATGTCTCAAATTCAGTTATCTTTGCAAATTTCTTGTAACCCCCTGTATTGCTAGTACTTTTGAAAGTCCCGGGTGAATGTGTATGGCTCAACTTAGAGGGGGCACCATCCTGTCGAAGTATAGTGAAAGTTATTCGCGCCTTTACACCAGGGGCTTCACTTTTATGTTGAAGGAAAATGGATAAATATTTTTTGTCCTCCATGTTGACTCCATTAGGATATAATCTAACTTTCCATTTATATCCACCCACTGTAAAACACATCAGAGTTAATGTATTTTCCTATGCCAATTCCTTTAATCAGGGAATATCAGTAAACCTTAAACATATGTGATCCTGTTATGGTTTCTGTCCGAAATGCTGAGGCTGTCTCCATGTTTTGATGACTAATAGCTTGAGCGGATGAATCCATTTGTGTTTATCTTTCACTGAGAGTGTACATAGATTATACTAGAGATTAAAATTGTTTATGGTCTACAGCAGAATCATTGTTTACATCCGTTAAAAAAATATTTTCCAATTAAAGCTTTTCGTTTCTTTTTTCTAATTATGCTTCCCAATTGTATATGGAAAAGGAAAATTGCTTTTAATGGGATAGGATTACATGTTAAGTTCAACCATTTCACTTTCCAGTTGTATAAATGGCATCTGCAGACCAACAAATAATTCACCACGAAGTTGGTTGCTATTAATTTATTATTTCTGTCTTTATTCATCATAAACTCATATGGGCAAACTGCAACATGCATAATGTAAAAAAAAAGAGATTTCATTTTGTTAATTAAATACACTGTGATTTCTTAATTATCTCTCAGAATTAATGCTGTGGCATATAATTTGAGAAATGAAAGATTATCAACTAATAACAGAAAATGTGATAAAAAAAAATAATCTGGCACATCAATTTTTTCTCAGAGGTTTTATTGAGAACCCATGGATCAATGAACTTTTTTTGTTTTTCATATATGAGAGTACATCCATACCACATTATTTCCGTGATCCAAGAACTTTAGTTCTTTAACTTGTTTGGTTCTAAGGAGAAAATATTTCTGATAATGCATGGTGCCTCTTTATTTGTATCCTTCGTTGGGGACTAAAAAGGCCTTTTTTTCTGAGAGAGAAAGAAGAGGGTCAAGCTCTCAAATTTCATTTATAGGGACCCAAGTTGTGGACCAAAAAGGTCTTTTCTTTTGGGTTTTTGAGCTTTCATGATTGTAAGGAAATTCATCTTTATTTTAAGCTCGGACTTTGGTTTGGGTTTTGTGTTGAGAAAATAAAAGTGTGGGACCCGAATACCCTCAGACCCGTTAAGAGTTAAACATCATTGGGTTTGTTAGCAAATAAGAGAGCTACTAGTTATAGAATAAAAGCAACTCAATCTTATTATATTTTTTGTAAGTAGCCGTTACAGTAAATGTACAGTATAGGGTAGAGTAGGTAACCGTTATAACTCCTTCCTCTATAAAAAGGAAGCACTGTACAAATTAGAATCAGAATGAATATTTCATTTTTCATCCATCATCTTCTCTGTTTTTCACAAAAATCTTCATTTTGGCTCGAAGATTGTCAATTGTTCGATTATATATGTCCATCGACATTTATTTTTCATAGTTCCTTTTTTGTCATTTATTTTCCTTCTTATTTTTACTTGTCATTTTTTAGCAAATACGATACAAGTCCATTACACATGACATACATAAGAACTTTAATGCTTAACATTTTTAAGATTGTTTTTAAATTGAAAGAGACTCTACAAATAAAGCTCCATTACAAAAGGAGGAAAAAATTAATCAATACTTCTAAACAAGCCAACACTTTTAAGATTGTTGAAATAACCTGTAGGTTTTGGATGTCAAGTTCAGAGATGACAATATTGTGGATCATAGATTCGAGAGATGTGACACAACACTGTTTAAGTGATCTATAAAGGCTAGCAAGAGCAGGTATAGCCAGCGAAACGCATAAACCATGGTACATACTACATAGTATTGGCCTCAGCTCTACGAAACTGGTTTCAATGGGTAATATGAAATATTTTACTACTTTACAAATTTGGAAGAAAACAATCTTCATTCGATGCTGGGTTGATAGAATAATGACTTAGCATTTGAGAGAGATTCTTGGAAGACAACGGTACGTATTGCTTCGGCTTCGATACGAGGGATAAAAACATGACCAAAAACATTTCGTTCAAGTTTAATTGCTTCTTTAATCTTGGTTCCTGGATATATATCCTTTAGCTAGAAGATACTTAGGAAAAATAAATCAATAGACTCCTTTTTGCCACTGTTCCATTATACTTGGTACTCCTTCCAAACAAGTTTATCCTCTTGCCCTGTTTGGTCCAGAAATGGAAAGTGGGAAATATAATCAATATTCAATATTGAGAAGTGAGAAATTTGTTCTCTACATGTAGCAAACATTTAATAGGTTGTTTGTAGCTAAGACACCACTAATACATTGCTAGGTTCTATCATATTAATAACATGCGTCGGTAAACTAATTTTTATAGTCATAATAAGTGAATAATATTTATCATGTTTATAACATTAAATTTCAAACTTAAGTTTTATTATTTAAGATTATCAAGATTATTAAATATACCAAATTGTTATGTGATCGATCCCTCTAAATGATTACTTACATTACACATACGGTATAAGCAACGGTCCCAACTTTAAAAATACCAAGAATACTGATTTCTCAATAATTGAATAATTTGGAAATATAAATTAAACTAATACTTACTGATTTACGCCATTTCAAACAACTCTCTGCTGTTTTTGATTTACTCCAATATCACAAGAAAATTTGGCCTTTTTTGGAAAATAATATTATTTAATATTAATATTTAGTTCCATATACTATATGCATGCGCTTGAGCTCTATTAGTAAAATTTTATGTAAGCGATGACATTAATTATTGGGGTTTATATAGTGGCATGGGGTCATCTAATTGGGAAACCTGACCTAACAAAGAAATCATGCATTTGTTGTCTTCTATATGCCTCACAAATTTTGTGATTAGTTGCTGTTTCTATTATTTTAGTTGGTATCATGTATATTTCACAATATGACGGAGGCACATAGAATCGGAAGATGATACTTGCTCTTCCTGAAATCAGAATTTTTAAAAATATGGTTCTATTCCTATATATATTAATATGTAAAAGAATTATATAGCCACTTGTTATAGTCAATCTTGATAACCTGATTTTATTTGGATACCCTCCAGATTCTTGCAGTGTTTGTTTAAAGATCGTATTCAATACTTCTATGTCTTTCTTTTACTTCAGGCAACTTGGTTTTATTTGAGGAAATTATGAATGAATTTCGGTGAAATTAATAAGCTAGTACAAAAATACAGAATAGCAAAATAAATTTCATTATGCTTGATGCTTGCATAGAGTGAAAAGAAGGATAATAAACAGACAAGTTAAACAAGATAACTACTAAAAATTAATCTATTTCATCATACATTACAAAAAAAATAAAGTTATTACAAATCAATTTCATTTGGTACACCACCATTGCACACATGAAGATTCATCCAGAAAATAGAGAAAACAGAATCATTTGCTGTCCTTTTAAAAAAAAAAAATCCCCTTTTTCTATTGCTTTCGGTGACAATATGGGAAATCAATGTAATACACAAATCTTAATTGTAGAGTTACAGCAACAATCCTAATTAACCCACTACTACCATAAAAGAGTATCTCTTTATTGGATTTATTGGGCCCCAAATTCAACAAAATTTGTTAACCAAAATTGTAAATAGATCACAATTCAAGGACACACCTTATTATTTTGTCTAAATCACCAACTCGGTAATTAAACTACATGTAAAAGCCTGCGGTTTATCCTTCTTTGCCCAATCCAAGGCCTCTACTTTGAATGTTATGGTACTTCATTGTACAGCTTCTCCAGTGGCCTGAACAATAATTCTCCTCATTTTTTGTGTGACTTTTGAATGTTTTAAACCAAATAACAGACTTCAAGAAGCCACTGACCACATAAGATAAGACAAATGAAAACAGAAGCTATATATTAGCAAATAAAAAAAAAATGTATGGAGCATATATATTAGACTTTTTTTATTAAATATGTTGAAGAATAAGTAACCAGATGTTTAACTTAACAAACAAATTAGCATAAGCACAGGACTAGCTACATCTTTTTATTTATTAGTATAATTTTTTCTTTTAAGCAGCCTCACACTTAGCCTTGAAAACTATAAAAACAAATTTAAGGCTAAAAAAATTGCAATTCTTGCCACTTAATTTTACTTCCATAATACAATCGTGTTCTCTTACCTGCTAAGTTTGTTTTTTATATAGAGAAACAAAGTTACAACCAGGTCGATACGTAGACTAACAAATTTTACTGATAGGTTGAAATCTCAGTATGTTTATATCAAATATGTTTTTATATCTTTTTTTCTAGGCCCACATAAAAAAGATTCAAGTCATTCAGATTATTTTTCAAAAATAAACAAAATTTAATGAGACACATGCACAGTTATACATTTGTTGGACCGTTAATTATAATTGCGACATTCTACAAGATCCGCAAGAAGTGATTGCGAAAGGCTATCTTAATTTTTTCGTATATAAGATATATAAAGTGTGAATTCTAACAATAACAGGATAAACATGCACTTTAAAATGTCTTAATAGATCTTATAGATGTAGAAATTTCAAAAAAAAAAAAAAAATACATCCTCTAAACTTATATTTTAATGTAGTAAATAATAATGAAACTAAGAAGTAATGAAAAGGAAAAAAAAATATAAAAGATATCTGAATGAGATCGAGAACCTGGCTCATATTGGATTCCTAGACCGTCCATGCCAAATTGTGCACAGAAAAGACTCCAAACATAATGATATCTGAATGAGAAAGTGTGGAGTGTCTTCGGAGACTTGTAGGATATTTATAGATTGTGATAAGCATATCTCCTTATTTGATTTCATTGTGGGACTAAGGAAAAGAACCGACCGGATCAATATGATGTGGAAGTTATTGAATATAATTTGCTAATATTATCTACTTGCATACACCGGATCTTGTTCAATGCACCATATCTTTTTGAATCAATTAAATAGAAGCTTTTTAGTGAAATACACTGTTTTTTTTTTTTTTTTATACCACGCGAGTTAAAACTTTCTAATTTAGTTAAAAGGATGTGAATTATTTGTCTAGTAACATTCTTTGATATTTTGGAAAGGAGTCGTGTAATGTGGGTTGTGTTAAAATTGTAGCCATTGTCAAATTGAAAAAAAAAATTATAATAGTTGGCCCAACAAAACCCAAAATACATCGGGGCCTGTATAATAGTTTTTAGTTGGGCCCAACTTTTTTATTAGAAAGGAGCAACAGTGCGCCTTAGATAGGCGTTCTTTGTTTTCTTTTCTTTTCCAACTTATTTATATTTTGTTTACCAATTTTTTTTGTCACTAATTAAAATCCTAAGCCTTTGTTCTTTTTCCTTTTCTTTGTTTTTTTTTTTCTTGATTCGATATGATACAATGTAGACTGTAAAATGTAACAAAAAGAAGGGACATAAAACTTGGATAAGGCCATAAAAATAGGGAAAATATATCTGTGTAAAATGTGACAAAAAGGGGACAACTTATTTATATATATGCTCTCAGGTTTACAACAAGCGGCTTGTAACATGGATTAAGAACATGTCAAGCATTTAGCATGAGCATGTCAGTAACATGAAACTAACAATCAAATCAATATATGCAAAAATGTATTACAAAGCAAACAACTAATAAAATAAAAAATACAAAAGGTCCCAAGTTCCCAAAATAAAAAATAGGGACCACTACAGCAAAAAATAGTATCTGAACCGGGGATTTGTTCGCTGATAATAACAACGCCGGTTACATATGGGTATCAGCAAAGTCTTCAAAAAAATAAAAAAAGATGATTTTTTTCTTCTTAAATTTAATTCATTTCAATAAAAACAGAATGTTTCATATATACATAACACATACAAAAAACCACTAAAACAACACAACTCATAAATCTTACTCATTGCCAATGATAACAGTATTTACAACACTAAAGGTACACATTGATATTTTTTTACAAAGTTGCAAACTTCATTAGTAACTATAAAACAAAAAAAAAATAGAATGAAGAACCATATAAGTGGCTCATGAGTGTGCTTTTCCCATGCGCTCTCAAAAATAAAATTGACTTAAAAATTATAGAAAGAAACAATATTTCAAAACAGTAAAGTTATAATGTTACCGGAATAAATTGTTAATCTTACAATTTGTTCCAAATTCATGGTTAACTTTGTTCATCTTGATATATAGTAGTACACCCTCAAATTCTCTATCATTTTCAAAGTAGCTAGGTACCACATGATTCGAAAAAAGAGAGGGACAATTAAAATATAGTACCTCTTTTCTTATTGCATTAGATATCTCCTTTTGTTCATCAAGTTTACCATCCAAGCTGTCAAACATTAACATGTGATAGTATAAAATAATTAGGCTAAACAAAAGATTGTAGCCAAAGGCTTTATCATACTTTTAGTTCTATCAACAATTCAGAATCAAGTCTAAAAGAAGAGAATATTTAAACGAACTACAACAAGTGCAAAACAGAGGTTTGGTCTTGTTATAACTACAACTTTTGATAAACATCCTACAAATTTGGTTAAGTAATCTTAAAGCACTTCTTAACATTTGTGGTACCATAATGAAAACAACAAAACACTGATTAGTCTACTATAATTGCTCTATACATATTTAGGCAAAGAACAGGTGAATTAATTTTACAAATTGTACCTCAGAAGGCATAGAACGCCCCCCCAAAAAAAACCTGTAAGAGGGTTTATTAATTCTTTAAAGAATTCTACAAGATAGAATAACACAGAATATATAAATGCTTGCATTGAGATTTCTACATTTACCAAAAATGGTTTTGGCGTGCATTAACATAATACAATTTCTAAATGTGGGATCATGAGTATTTCCTGAAAGAAAAAAAAAATATAAAAAAAATGTCAGGCAAAGGAAAACAAAATTCCAGCACTGCATATAATATAAGCTAAAAAAAATAAGTATACCTATAATACCCAAAAAAATATGGAAAGCTAATAAGTTATAATACCAAACACTGCTCCAAATTTACTTCTAACTCGGCAATTCTACCTTTCTACTTAAACTAAATTAAAAAAGGATGTTTTGTCATATTTTTAAGGGATGTACACGCATTGGTGTAGTGTATTAGGTACCGATGTATAGTATTAGTACAGTGGCTTTCTTTCGAGCTAAACAGAAACACAGTCGACCCTGGTATATCTTTTATATGCATAAATTCACATAGCTAGTGGACCACAGTTAGGCAAATTTGTTTGTTTACCAGAAGTAGGCACTAGCCCAAAAATTCATGCACTAAAATTGCTTTTCGAGATCCAGAACTGGGCCTTACTGTGTAAGAATATGGAAAAGTATGTGAGGAGACAATAATAAGTGCAAGAATATGGTAAAGGATAATTATCATTTTACAGCACATCAGCGGATCAACTTACATAAAAAAAAAATGGGCCTTGTTCTTTGTACCAAATCTTTTTAATACAATCTAAATTATTACTTTCTTTTCTTTACTAAAAGTGAATTTAAATTACTTTATAGTACCGTTTTTATTGTGGCTGTTTTCTTTACTAAAAGTACTTTATAGTCCCGTTTTCTTTACTAAAAGTGAAATATAAAGAAAAAACAAAACAAGTTCCCTTATACTTGATATATAATTGCATAGTTAAACATTAATTACAATAAATACTTGAAGAAATTAAATCTTTTTCTACAATACAACAATAAAAATACTAGTACAAATCAATTTTTTTTTTGGTGGATGTTTGAGTATTTCTATAAATATGTTCACATGCATGTTGATGAAGTACTCTTCATGCTGGTTGGTTCTTGATTATTCACCGATCATCCAGGGGACTCAATTTCGTAAGTATCCTACCCTTTTTTTTTTCCCAGAGTTGTTCTTACCCAAAAATACAATTGGGCAAGTAGAGGACTTGGCATTTTATTTTTTATAAAGAAAAACATGAACTTATTTAGCTTTTCACAAAATAAACAAAATTTTATGAGATACATGCACTTCTATATATTTATTCTACCATTATATAATTCCCATATGATTCCTGATGATCCACAAAAAGTATTTTTGACAGGCATATTGATATTTGCAGGAGCAGGAGAAATTGTGGAGTAGCTTGAGAAACTTAAAGTAAAAAAAGACTATTGCCGAGGGTAAAAGTGACTACAAATATATCATTATCCGCAAGGGTAAGTCATAAAATATAATTTGCTAACATTCTATAATTGTACACTAGATCTTTTTCAATTGACCAAATGTTTTTAAAAATGATCAAACAGAAACATTTTAGTCAAATACTTTTACTCCATTTTTTATAAAGTGTGTTAAAACTTTCTACTTTAGTTAAAAGCGTGTTAATTATTTGTCTAGTAAAATTCTCTTTAATTTCTTTTTTTTTTTTTCCTTTTTTGGAAAGAAGTTGCCTAATGAAATTGTATTAAAATTGTAAATATCTGGGCCTTAATACCAGTGTTATCAGAACCGGACCGGATCGGACGGTTGGACCGAAAAAATCCGGAACCGGTCACTGTCCGGTTCGGCTCCGTTAAATTATCGCTTTTGTTGTTGTATCGGTGAAAACTGATTTTATCGGCCGGTTCAAGTTATAAATCGCTGGACAAAACCGTGTAAAAGTACCGGTTCAAATCTAATTTGATAATATCTCCATATCCTCCTCTTGTAGAAATTGGATTTCGTGCATCTTCCAAATTCGCCAAGTTCTTCATTCCTGCCCCTTTTCTCAACTGGTTGAGATGGAAAGAAATAAGAAATTGGCTTTCATTCCTCCTTTAATTTGGCTTTCTCCTTCAATCTTATTATTTTTTATTGAGGTGTATTGCATAGTGGCTCAAGGACATTTTGAAGACTAGACTTGAAAAGAAATCACCAAAGAATCTGCACCAAATACCGTAAGTAATCTCATTTAATAATTTAATTCAAATTTGTAGTCCATGTACTTGAAAAGATTGAATTTTTGAGATGATTTTATCAAATAGGAGAATGCATTGAAGGTGTTCGATAAAATGCTCAAACTAAAATAAGATTTGCATGAGAGCTGTGTAGTTGTCAATGATTCTGTCCAAGTATCTAGTAATAAGTTTATATCTGTTTTAGCCATTTTTTTTGTTAATTCCACTTAATTTGCTTGCAAAAGACGGTCCTGTCATTGTTCCCAGATAGTGGTAACATTTTCTTGATTATGAAAATAGTGGTAACATTTTCTTGATTATGAAAATAGTGATAACATTTTCTTGATTATGAAAATAGTGGTAACATTTTCTTGACTCAGAGTTATCATCCATGTGCAAACAAAAAAGAAAGCATTCAGTTTAGAATATAATACAATAAAACATCTGATAACAAGTGGGCACTCGAGTAGATACTGATCCTCCCATGTAAATTTTCGCATTTCATTTATATTTGGACCAATTTATCTTTTCATTTCTAATTAAAGGTTTTAATCATGATTTTCATTTAGACAGTTAAGCACTTATGAGTTTCATTTTGTAGATGAATTTTTGAATTTGGATGAATTTGATTCTGATGATGACAATGAAGACCCATACACAAACAATACAGAAAAAGTCCAAGAGCAAGGAAATGAAAGTGTCAAGGCTAGAGAAACTGCAGGAGATGACTTAGGACATGAAGATCCTAACCATGATATTTCAGTTACTGAGTGGCATTTTACTTAGCTTTAAATTTATAAGTTTTAGCATTTTAATTTTGTTGCTAGTTAATTTTCTTAGCTATTAGAAGTATTAAACATTTTATTTTGTGTTATGAAGCTACTTGCAACATATTATGTGTCAACTGTCAAGTATATCAGATAATTAGATGTTGGACTTCTATTATGTTGTTAATTTTCTATTTACTCTATGATTTTTGACATATACTCTTTGTTAGAATTTGTTAGAATTGTCTATTTTATTGAATCATATACATACTCTCATTGTATATAACCAACTTGGCTTTCAGATAATAAGTTATATATATATTTTAAAAAACCAGGAATTGAACCGGTTGAACCACCGGTTCGACCAATGAACCATTGAACCGAAGCTTTAGCGGTTCGATGTCCGGTCCGGTTCTGATAACATTGCTTAATACAGTTAAACAATTTTTTTTAAAATAATAGTTGGCCCAAAAAACCCTAAATATCTGGCCCAATATAATAGCTTATATTCCTCAGCAGCTGAGTAACTGTGCCTGTTTATTATTTATTTATTTTTCTCCTTTTATCTAATTATTTTATATTGGAACAATGGACTACTGCTTGCTATGGTACAATAGAATAGGGTTTGTAATAAGTAAGGTAAAAAAAAAGAGAACAAAAAATGTAGAGATTAAAAGTATAGGAAGTATGTCTGGGGAAATTTTATAAAGTGTCATTATTTTTCAAAATATAGAACAAAATACATTTCTTCCAAAATTCTTAACAAAATGCCCTTGTGGACCTCACTTATTCCCTCTCTTTCCATCCCTCACACTCATTTTTATTTACTCTCATTTATTCTTTGCTTATGTAAAATATACAATTGTGATTTTATTCTTATTTTGAATGTTTTTTTTTTTTTAATTTTTGTGTGTATAAATGATTTAGAATAAAAAAATTAAAGTGTCAAATTTTTATTTGTTTGAACCAGAAAGTATAATATTAGTATAAATGTAGAATATTTTCAACATATAGGTCTTTAAAAAAATATTATATTATAAGACATGGTATTAACTTATTTCATAAAAAAAATCTAACAAATAAATGTTTTTAACATACGTATTTTATATAGTTTATTCTATATAAATTTCATATTCCTAGTTTTCATAACAATAAGGAATTTTATCACATTAAGAACAATTTAGTGACATACTTATACTTCAATAAAAATATACTAATTATATATTTGATATAATTTTAAGAAATTAAGAAATAAATAACAAGTGCAAGAAATATTGAGTTCGAATACTATAGCAATGAGTGACTGAGATGACTTGGGATATATTTTTTACACCTTCGAAGTGCATATATATATTGTCCGATTAATTACTAGATTCAGCAAAGTTTAATTTTTAATTTTTCACCATAATATATTCAATGGTGAGTCGTATTACTTGCATTGTAACTGATTCAAAACTGATAACATTATTTATTTTCTAATTTCTTAAGATATGTCTTATATATAATTATAATATTTTTCATTGAAGCATAAATATCTCACTAACTTGTTCTTAACATATGATGTGGTAAAATTATTGTAATTGTGAAATTTATACCGAATATACTAGATAAAATGTGTATGTTAAAATTATTATATGTTAGTTAAAAAATTTTTATAGAATAAGTTAATACCATGTCTTATAATATTTTTTTCAAAAAGAACAATATGTTGAAATAATTCTATATATACACTAATTTTAGCAAATACAATTTCACACTTAAATTTTTTTGTTCTAAATAATTTATATACATAAAAAATAAAAATTAATCAAAATATAGATGAGAGATCACAATTGTATATTTACTTAAGCAAAGAATAAATGGGAGTAAATTGGGAGGAGTGAGAGGGAGGAAAATAGAGAGAACAAGTGGGGTCCACAAGAGCATTTTGTTAAGAATTTTGAAAGGAGGGTATTTTGTTCTATGTATTGAAAAAGAAGGGCACTTTGTAAAATTTCCCGTATGTCTCACCCTGGTTTATTTTTCTTGTCAGTGCAGAATATTAAGAGTATGTCTTTAAGTATTTATTCCATGAATTATGTTTGTAAAAGGTGGCATTTAAGAATCAAATTTTACTAGTCAAACATTATGAGTGAACAACAACTTAATTTTAAGAACTAAATCCAACTTAAACCCTAGTAGTGAGGCAGAGAGAGAGAGAGAGGGAGACTTGACTGAGAGAGACGATCAACGTGAGGAGACGATCAACAGGACAGCTGTTGCGGAGAAGAGAGCAACAGTGGAAGTCGGTACCAGATTGAGTAGAGAAGGTAGAGCTAAGTTGTTTTTGGTTTTGAATTTGGTGGGGTTGACCCAAGTGGATTTCGAAATAACCGCTTCGTGTTCGCCTTGAGTGTGAGTGAATTGTTTGAGTAGGGAGAGAGAGAGAGGGGGCGGTCAAAGCTTCTCCGAAATGGAGGAGTGGAGCTGGCGCGTTTTTTTTTTTTACAAAAACTATCGTTGAAAATATTGGTGGCCTGACTAATTTTCATTTTTTTTTTGGAGACGATGGCACCGGCTTCTGATATCGGTCGCTGATTCCCCAATTTGCTATAGTGGAATTGAGAGCAACTCAGATTTAACATTATTAAATTAATGTAAAGCAAAATATGTATTCCTATTTATTTATATGAATTAAGACGTATATTGCAAAATTGAAAATATTATCTTAATTTTAGGTATTAATTTGACTTTAGAAAAATTAAATTTATACATAATTTCTAGTCTGTCTACTAGAACTTCGGTGTTAGTGACACTGTCTCCAAAATCCATCAAATAGGTTTCCAAGAATGAATCCAAACCGTTCAAATGGATCTACCTTACGAGTGATGCATTTACATGCGATATTTATAAATTTTCGAATTCATTTTGTATGACATTTAGAGTTGTGCACATGACAGTATTTTTTATTTTGATCATTGATCGAATAACACTAAGAAAATAAGATCTCCATTAATTTTGTAAATCAATAAATTCATGGAAAAGGTAGTGTATTTCTATCTATGGCCTTTTTTTTAATCTGAGTGTTCTAAAATAGAAAACAAACCTGCAATATATATATTTAGTTATTCTAGAGTCCAGTGTTTTGTAAGCACTAAAACATTAATTTATAGTAGAGACAATACTACCCTGAGAATTCTGGCAAGTCTTTTTCTTCTTATTCATTTTGTACAATTGGGTCAGAGTATTCTTGTAATTCTAATTTCTTTCTGAACTGGAACTTTCATTCTAGGGTTTTGTGGTATTTTGATGATTTCAATGATTTGGTGAATTTGTTAAGAGTTTTTACGTTTAGAGGTTTCAACAGGGAGAACGAAGAAAAACAAGTTAGAGACAATTTTTGTGCAAACTAAATTTAATTAATCTCTCTATACAAAGAGTCTTAACATATAACAACAAAATAAAATAATTATAAAAGTATTCATGGATCCAAAAGCAATTTGAATCATAACATAACAAATACATTAAGCAAACTTTATAAAGAGAAATCTTCATAATTCGGATATCACATGACACTCAACTCAATAAATATGAACTTTTCCAACAAAAAGTTTCCAAGTTTTTGTCAGAATTGCAGATTTTATTGCAATTTGATATAATTGTGAGAACAGTTCTCGCAACGACATCCTTGTCTTTATTAACAAGGAAAATATGTAGATAAATTTATCAAACAATCAATCATTGAACCCATAACGATGCGGTTGGTCCGATATAATTTTAAGGAAGATGGTAACCATCCCCATGGAAAGATTAAACATATTTCTACCCAGATGCGCAACAATTATCTCCTGAGGTTCCATCATATGTTGTCCACAAATCTTTGCAGCCGGTGTGATTATATTCTGTAACATGTATTCCAAAAGAGTAGGAAGCTTTGACAAGGCTGCTTGACTCGAAGCGGCAAGTGCGGGGCGAAATGATTCTAGTACAATGTTTGCTCCTCCCCAGCAGAGTAGATATCCTGATAAGCCTACTCCAACGGAAATTAAAACACCTTTTCCAATGGAAACTTTAATTTTGTAGTTTTCCTGTTATGGGTGTATGAGGGGGAAGGGGATTTAATAGAAGATATATGTGAGTATGTTAAAACAAGATCAACAATATAAACGTACAAATAAAACATAGTATTGCATAGTGGCATTTATAGTTGAAGTTGTGAGGAAATTGAGTTCAAAGAAAGCTACATAAGGTCATATAATCGGCAACCTCTTCAGTCGAAATTTGGCATGTATGACTATTGGTTTTGAACTGACACCTTTCCACTAAAATTTATATAGGCAGAGGAATTATTTTGATGAATATTTTCAAACCACTCAAGAATCCATTGTCCAGTGAACCTCAAAGAATTGAGGTACGTCAGTAAAAAATATGAAAATGATTAAATATGTGAATATATATAATCTGAAAACATATGCATTATAAATTATCCTTTTTGGGTGCTTACATGAAAACACTTGTAGAAATCGAAAAGCAATAAGCAGTGAAAAGATCTTAATTAAGTTAATTGATAGTGTTAAATAAAAAATTAATTAGTAGGAAGAAGCAAGTCTGGTCAAAAGAGTAATTTATGAAGGTAATCCTGAAGTTTGTTTTTGAACTAAAAATTGAAATTTGGTATTCTATGTGTTGCTCAGGAAAAAAAAAGGGAGTGTAATGGTCGGTTAATATTTTGTTGGAATGTTTAAAAGTTATCTTAGATCTATATATACATGAGAGAGTTATTTTGTATTTGATACAGAGAAAAATCATTGCTTGAATGAGAAATTGCAGATCTGTGGTAAACTTGTCTCTCTAAATTCCACCAAAATTTATCTTATTTCTAGCAAAGTGGTATCAGAACCATGCACATTCTATGTATTCAAGCAAAAAAAATATATATAGATTAACAAAGTGACAACATAATATTAATTATCCTCGTCTTGACTTCCCGATTGCTCCAATGGCTAATAATACAGCCATTCCAAAGGAAGCAAAGTATTTGTGCTTTTGCTGTTATGAAGGAGCGGGTTATGGCGGGCAGGGATTAAATAGAGAATGTGAGTATATTAAACAAGATCAATAATATAAATATACGAATAAAACAAAATAATATTGCATGGTGGCATAGTTGAAATTTGGCGTGTAGGACTAATATATATTGCTTTTGAACTGAAACCTAGCTTTCCACTAAAATTTATATAGGTAAAGGAATTCTTTTGATGAATATTTTTCGAACCACTTAAGAACACAGTATTGTCCAGTGAACCTCAAAGAATCAAGGTACGTCAGTCAAAGATGTGAAAATGCTTAAATATGTACATATAATCTGAAAAAACAAATGCATAAATTATCTTATTTGAGGGCTTGCTTGAAAAAACTTGTAGACATGGAAAAGCAGTGCAGTTAAAAGAAATTAATTAAGTTAATTGTGTTAAATTATAAACTTAATACGTAGGAAGGAAGTATGGTAAAAATAGTAATTTATGAAGGGAATCCTAAAAAAAAATTTTGAACTAAAATAATTGAAATTCGGTATTTTATTATGTGTCACTAAGAAAAAGAAAAGTGGGTTTAATAATGGTCATTTAATATTTTGTTGGGAAGTTTAAAAGTTATATTTGAACTATATATACATGAGAGAGCTATTTTGTATTTGATATAGAGAAAACTCATTGTTTGAATGAGAAATTGCAGAACTTTTGTTCGAACTTGTCTCTCTGAACTTCACCAAAATTTATCTTATTTCAAAGTAGCATCAGAGCCATGGTGTGCCCTTGTTTGGCATCACTTGGATGAGTATCGTTACCTTGTCTTACAAAGAATAACTATGATAATTGGTGCATGCAAATGAAGGATTTACTCGGTACGCAATACGCATGAGAAGTAGTAAAGAGCGGCTACAACGAGCATGATATGACATATAATTTGACCATCAATCACTTGAAGACCTTAACGGAGTCGAATGAGAAGAATAAAACCGCTCTTTATCTTCTTTATAAAGAGGTTGATGAATCTGACATTGAAAAAGAAAGCTGGTGCAAAATAGCCAAAGGAGGCTTGGGATATCCTTTAGAAGGCACGGCATATAATGGTACCGAGTGAGGTAAACAAGTGTATCTACAAATGCTTTAAGGCGGGATTGAAGCAATGAAAATGAAGGAGACAGAATGACGTATTTGACTACATCACGAGAGTACAAATTATTGTTTTGAAATATGGGTTAGGAGTCAAACCATCCGACACATTTCAAACCCCTACGTATATATAGAGGATTTTCTCACTTTATGGGTTTCGAACCCATGACCTCCCACATGAGAGCCATGTGCTTTTGCCACTAGACCAAAGACAAGTTCTCCAAATTGTTGTTAATCAATTAAAAAAAAAGTGTTGAGACCAACCGATGGAAGAGGGTGGTTGAGAAAATACTTTAGTCTCTAATCGATGATTTCGAAAATGTGTTGTGTGCGATTGTAGAATCCAAAAATTTGGAGGAGATCACCATCGAGTATATCTCAAATTGCTTGGATGATTTCGAAAATACTTTGGTTTCTCTCTTTCTCTCTCTCTCTATATATATAGACACACAGATACATACACATTTTCAAACACACACTGACGAGAGAGTTTTTTTTTTTAATTGATATAGAGAAAAATGACAGATTGAATAATTTCAAAACTTTGTTTTAAACTTGCCTTAATTTGTGTACTCAACCAAAATATATATATCTTAGTTCTATGAAATAGATTGTATACCTTAATTTCCATTATCTCTTGTTTTGCATAGTCCTTTAGAGTATCAACTTTTTTTCTGCAGGATGGAACAAATTTTTGGTATTCTTCACGGCAACCTGAAACAAAATGAATTTCATGGTGTGACCATTTGTATAAGTAGCAAATAAATTTAGTCTAACAGGAAGATAAATGCATATATGCACAACTAAACAGCTGCGTGCTGTGGGACCACCACTGCATTCCATTGGAAATATATATATCCCCACATTTCTATCTCTGTTGAGTGGTACCAATAGAGCCTTGTACGACATTCCAATATTAAATTTCATATTTGTATATAAATTACTACGTACAGGTCAATCTATTGATACGAACCATGCATTCTTTCCAGTGTCAAGTTTTCCATCAGGTTATTTGAAAGCAATTAGATAACCATTAATTTTCACAGAAATATCTAATATTTCATTGAGAATCCTATGCAACCAAGTGTTAATTACTTAAAATTAATGTATTTCATGCAGTACTACAAAATTACCTTCGAATAGTTGATCAAACTCTCTCACATGAGCATTAACAATGCTGTCAACATCAATATTGCTTTCGAATGCTTCCAACTTAAATGTGAGCGTGAAAATACTTGAAAAAATGCCTTTCTTCATTGCCCTCAAGTTGCTGGAAATTAGTTTCTTCTTTTGTTCAACTTTGTTGCTTGTTTCGGTCCTCAATATAATTTCAAATTTGTTTTCCAGTTTCTGAATGTCAATCAAAGAGCGCATTTATATATAGGTCTTTATTTTACAGAAGAAATAACAACTTTGACAGAAGTAACAAATTCAAAAAAAAAAAAAGTAGAAATGGATTTTTTTGTGTGTGTGTGTGTGTGTGTCTTTAGCACTGAAATATCTTTACAACAGTTTTAGGAACTTCATAGAAGAAATGGGCCTTGGTGTTGGGCTTTTGGCCTATGGGCTGAATTATTTTGTTAGAAATGTCAGGGTGCTATGATGCTATCTGCTATTTATGTAACAAATGCCCTATGGGCTGAATGGTTTATGGGTCAATGTTTCTGCAATCTCACCATTCTGAAATGTTGGGAGTGAATAGGTATGGCTGAAAAAGTGCAACTAAATAGGTTCGGCTGAAATGTTGTGACACTGACCTATAGGGTTATATACATGTGCAGTAGTGCGGATTTGTATATACTTATTTGGATACAAGTATAGTCATATAATTCCATAAAATAGAGAGAAAAGGGGACTATCAGTTGGTGCTAGCACATCGACTCACAACTGTCTTCAATTTGGTTTTGTGGATACTGGTAGTCGCGCAATTACTATTGATGCGAGCATTTGACAAGTGAGTGAATAGAAAGTAGAATATGGTTAGAGTTGCGAAGGGCTTCTACTGTGTTGTTTCATCAAACTAGTGATAATATATGTCTATGTTTGATTTGAATTTAGACATGCATCATGATATGAGTAGAGATTAAATGATTGATTGAAATTAAATTGTTACCACAAACCCTACTAGAATTCCCAACGATTTAAATATTTGACAAGTGCTAATAATACGTTGAGAGTGGTTTTAGGCCTGAACTAAATTTGACTTGGAACTCAGACAGTTAGAATAATTGAACAAACAAGCATAAAAAACCCAAGGAAACTCATTATATTAAAAAAATATTAATGTGCTTGTAGTTCTCACTTTAATTATTTTTTTCTGTAATTTGGCTTTGAAGTGATCCCGAACCTCTTCAATAGATCCATGTGCTTGTTCATCAAACCTGTTCATATATAGGAGCATGTTAATTAAATTTAGAACTTACCAGACTTCTGATCAACATATCATAGATTTGAACATTTTTGCTAGTATTCACTATTAAGACTCGACCTTGATAAAAATTGAAAATTTTATTTTGAAGATAAGTTACACTTTCTAATCTTTTCTATTGCATTTTATTACTCAAATTTATTTTTCTTGTTGTTAGTCTTGTGATTCAGTTTAACATTTATTAGAAAACTAAAGAACTTTGTTGATGGCGGTGTACCCAGTGTTGCTATGATCCATATTGTTTGTCATGAGCTCTTTTTTGTAAACAGTAAAGTCTTATCTTTTACAGTCAAATATTTTCTTCCTGAAAATATTATTCCATAAATTCCTCACAACAATAACACTGTTATTGTTATTACTATAATTCATGACATTTGTATTATTGTAACTCTTGTATTGTTCCATTAGTACAATTATTTGTGGCTCCAATTTTGTTTTTCCCAATCCAAATAAAAAAAACACAAATTAATATAACATTTATATATAAGTTATAGGTTTCCAAATTAAGTTGAAGTAGATCTGTACGTAGTCTGTTTAAGTCTTACTGTTCCAATGTAGAAGTAAGAAACTTATCCAGTGTTCTCTGAAACAACACTGAAGAGGTAGTATCTTCCATATCCCTCAATTGAGAAAACTTCTGCAGTACGATTGAGATCAGAAATTCACAATTGGAACATCGATCGGTTTGGTTCTATTTGTTGACAAGTACTGTCGTCAGTGTGCAGATAAATTTACCTCATTTGAATCAAGTGAACTCAGTTCCTGCTGCATTAATGTCTTGCACCTGTGTGTGGACAGTGTTTCCTAAATTTTGCACAAATTGAACTTCCAATTAATTTGCAACAGAAAATAGGGTAAACCAACAAGGATGATATCTTAGATTAGAAGAGAAATCACACGGAAAGTTGTAGCTCATTACATTAAAAGAAGGAATGTCGAGATTTGTGTTGCTTCTGATTGTAGGCCAAATTGTTCGCATATTTTTAAGAAATGTGTCTCTAGACTGTGTAGGTGTGAGCCTAGTAAGCTTCTCCCTCAATTGAGCTACCTAAATAAAAAAAGAAAAGACAATTGATTGGTAACATAGATTCACATGATCAATTTTCTTGGTCAAGCTTTCCTGCATAATCCTCTCATGATTCCACAATCAAGTAATTAATTTCCAACTGCATATTGTACTGTACCTTGCTGTCAAACTCATTCTGAACAAGTGGTCCACTGTCCGTTGCATTTGGAAACGTTACAACAGATACCTGCAATAAATCAATCGAAATCAATTTGTTAAAAATATTGATTGCGCTGGAGAGGTGGATCATATGCGTGCAACAAAACACGTATGATGTTCAATTAAATGCCATTCTGCTGCCTGGATCGATGATAAATAAAATTAATCAATCATTTGTAAACAACTTATTTTGACTCCATTATAAATATAGTCCATCTCAAAGTGCATCTCTTTACTATTCACTACTTTCTTATTTGTCAACTACCAATATCTTATATAAAACGGTTAAATTTTTAGTGCTTAACAAAATGTATTTTTATTTAACAAATGGATAAGTGTTGTTAATAAACAAAAGGGTAGACGGTTAAGAGGTACACAGGTGGGTTGGATGCTCATGCTTTCCTTATAAATACAGCTCAACTTTGATTTAGAAATGCAAGGAAAATTTTATCAAATGCAATTAATATCGCACCTCAATATAGTCTTCGAGTCTTCCATTTGTAGTTGGACCGGAATTCCAACACTATTACAGGAAGAAATTCTCAATATAGGAAATCCTATGTAAAAGCTGATGGAAAAAATAGGCTTGTGTGAAACTGTTGATCATACCTCATTTATGATCTCCTCGGCTCTCTCTCTATCTGTCTCATTTGTCTATGACATGGAAAAAAAAATGTTTAATTGAGTTAAGTAATAAAAAATAGTTTACGCTTACTTTCACTGTACTTTTCCTAGCAGAAATGACTTGCAAAAAAAAAAAGTTACTAGATTTCTGCAGTCGCGAAGGGTCACCTCTACCCTAGTTCTGCGCCGTAAAAGTGATATTCTCTCCTGAAAAATCATTGATGCAATTAATTACAAAACTCATCAGATTCAGTACAAGCTGCAGACAAATGGATTAATTTTCTTCCTGGTCAGATGGCTCTGAATCCCACAGATATATATTAATTGCAAAGAAAATTTATGAAAACTTGAAATTTAGTCAAGAACTCTTTCGTTTTGTTTTTCTATGTTGGTTTGTTCATGAGATTAGTCAGATCCCATAACTGTAATATCATGGTAGATAATAAAAGACCTCATCTTTCTACTTTGTGCCAGTGATGATAAGAAAATGTAATTTTTATATGATCATAGAGATTACCCCGAATATCGTCTGAAGTAGAGGCAAATTACCACCCTCATATTGGCCAAGTCCCTTAGCTTCCCTGTATAACGTTAATATTGCATTAATATATATGCAGAAATTGGTTGTAAGACAACATATACTAGTCACCTACAAGGCTATGAATCACACTATATAAAAGGAGGGAGTTCAAATCAACTGCCACAAAATCTTTAAAGGTTGATAAGTGAAGTTTGCGACTCTAAAAGAAAAGGTATCTACGGCAATAGAAAAATTCTCAACTTACATGTTCAGCAATAAAACATCTGATATAGTCAAAGCAAATAAAGCAGCTCGATTTGCGAATGATGTTCCATTCTATAGAATGAAGGTATATTAGCCGTTACTCGAAAGAACGCTTACAAAAATTGAGAAAAGAACACAGGAGAATAAAAGAAGAATTATTCAATCGATAAATACAATTAAAAGAGTAGCAAATAAAATGTTAATATAAGCCGTAAAATGCATTCAATTTCCGTTGGTCACATGGCTCCACACTATGCACCACAAGTTATATGTCATGGTTTGTTCGATTCTTACTCTTTATATTCTGGAAAAGTAAATAACGATATTAGTTATGCAATAATGAAGTTTGGAAAAGTAAATTAACAGGAGCACCTGTGCATTGGTGCTTGAATCGGAACCTTCTATATCAATTACAACGATGGAAGGATTGGTTGGGCACTGTGCTATCCATATACCCCTTGTAGTTTGTCCACTAATTTCCAAAAGTAAAAAAAAAAATAATAATAGCTGATTAATTAAAAATTGTTGCATTAGACAAAAATGTCATATGTTCCATCAGAAAAGTATATGTGCTGTGTAATTTTATTTGTTACTCTTACTTGAAATGAAAAAGAAAAAGAAAAAGAAAAAGCATAGATAGAATCAGAGAAGTACTAGTTTTCTTGGGGATCCAAAACACCGAAGTCTGTCTCAAAGAGGCAGTTAAGCAAGTGACTTTTCCCTGTTTCAACAAAAAGGAGTATTAATTTCAAGCCCATATATCATTATCAGCTCCACCTTAATTAGTTTTCTCTCGGACTCAAATACAAAAGATTGCTTTCTTTTTATATTTAAGAAAAAACCAGTGATACACCACTTGTACAGAATATGCAACCAGTGTCCGAATTTTCGATTCATTAGTGTCGGACTTCGTACCAACACTAATAATGTTGAACATCAGTACTGTCGAAACTCACAATTACATTCCTACAGGGGCAGACCCAGCATAGTTCGGGAGGGGGGGGTGGAAGATTTATCGATTCCGACTGGCTTTGCTCCTCTCTGGAAATTTTTTTGCCCCTCTCTGAATGTTTAATTGGTAATTCGGATTAAATTTATAGTTGAAATTGAAATAAATTTCTTGAAATATAACTAAGAATTATAATTATAAGTCATAATATCATAAATTACAAGTCAGAGCATTATAAAGTATAAGTTAAAGCATTATTTTTTTTATCAAATACCTAATTAGTTAATGGATTTAAATCCGATTAGCTATTTAAACTCGATTCGATATTTTTTTCCCCCTCCCCTGACGAAAATCCTGGATCCGCCCCTGCATTCCTAAATGAAATCACAGTAAGGATATGACCGTTTCATTGAAACATGATATCTCAATTACATTCCAAGATCAACCAAAATCTGAAACCTAGTAAACTCTCAAAAATACATAGGAATTAATAAGGATTATTCATTGGACTTCACTCCAAAAATAATAATATCGATTATAAAATAAATTAAATTTTGTTGCACTTATTATTTTATAAAAGATTCTTAAAGAAGTAAAATTTAGATATTATTATATTTTTTTTCAAAACTGTATAAACTTATATCATGAAAAACACAATTAATTTCATTAAAATTTATATAAAGAAATATAAATATACGTTCTCTTTTAAATGAGCAGAAAGAAAATAAAAAATATATGAACTCACCAATTATTATAAAAACGAAAAGAAAATCAATTAAAATCAATAAAAATGTTGATTTAAGACAAAAACTCACTGATCTTTCTCTTCTGTACAATAAATCGGTACAGAGGACTAAGAACAGCAGGTTCATCAAAACATCTATACACTTTGCTTCTTTTAAACTGCATGCTGCTATAGTTCATTCTCTGAAGCCAGATGAAGATACTTAAAATTAAGAAAACTTTTATTTTTTTTAAGATAATGGTATATATATACATGGAAAATACACTGATATGTAGCGGCACATCTAAAACTTAATTAATGGTGACTAAGTAATTCACCCCTATTAATTAAAAATTAACAGTTTTATCTTTTATATATTATCAATTTTATTAGTATTTATTTCTTTTAATCCATTAAATATAAAATAAATATACACAACAATAACTTAATTAATGGTGACTAAGTAATTCACCCCTATTAATTAAAAATTAACAGTTTTATCTTTTATATATTATCAATTTTATTAGTATTTATTTCTTTTAATCCATTAAATATAAAATAAATATACACAACAATAACTTATTAACCACCTCAAATTTTAATTTTCTAGTTCCGCCTCTTAATTTTCTAAATCGATCCCTTGAATATATATCCAACCTGAACATATCAGGATGACTAAATAAGGGATTGTAATTAATATATCGTATCCAAGAAAATTTTCATACAAGTAATAAAATCGAACTTATTGTATAGAGAAACTGCTGTGATAATAAACAAATTAATGCAATTAATATATATTGTTATGATAAAGGGAACAGGAAAAAACATATATACCAGTATTCTGGCGTCCAATGATGGAAACCACAGTAAGATTTTCATCAGTGGGAAGTTTGTTTATGAAATCCATCACCATGTTTTCAAGAAGAACTTCGTCAGAGCCAACCATTTGGATCTTCATCATGGATGCTGCTGCCATTCTACTATATATTTTTGTATATAGCAACTCTTGAAAAACTAAGCGAGATCTGTTTTAAGTCTCAAGGACGTATAATGTGTGTGTGTGTGTGTGTGTGTGTAGATGACGATGAAAGGAGGTCGCTAAGTCAAGTCGTCGTTATAAGTATGTAAAGTGGTTATTATAAGTATGTAAACCTATCAAATATTAATGTAATTTTTTAATCATTTAAAATGTGGTCCCCGGTAAAGTCTCCAAACTAACCACTGATTAGTGTCTCCGCTTTGAATCCTTTGAAAATGTTTGAAAGCATTAAGAGAGAACTACACATCTCTAGCTAGTGCGGCTCTAGTTGTAAAGTTTGGTGTTGCGTACGAGAATATGGAAAAGTATGTGAGAGAGGACAATAATTGCTGCAAGAATATGCATGGAAACGGAGACACTAATCAGTGGCAAAAGCATATATACTATATATCACTTTACAGCACATGCAGCGGATAACAATTCCTTAAAAAGATGGGTCTTAATGTTCTATGTACCAATTCTTTTTCAGAATCTAAATTATTACTTACTTTTCTTTACCTAGAGGTGTCAATGGGTATGGTACGGATCAAATGGAGGCTTTTTTATACCCGGTATCCATAATGATAATGGAAAAAAAAAATTATTCTTATCTGTCTTTTCGAATACGGTACAAGTCGGGTAAATGGATAAAAAAGTGTTATTGACATCTTAATTTGTGTCTTTGATAAAATATTTTTTTCAAAACAAGAAAAATAACAATAATGAATATATACAACTAATTTGTATTATGAAAATTCATTAAAATACAGAATTTTATTGTATCATGTATATCATCTTTATACAAGATATATATCTATCTATATATATATTTTTTAATTATCTTATACGATATATACGATAACGAGTAAGATAACGAAAAAAAAATATTACCCTTACCCATATCTGATAAGTTAACAAAAAAAAAATTTACTCTTACCTGTATTTTCGGATACTATACGGGTTGGATAAACGGATAAAATGGTGACGTCCACTACAGTAGATTTGGCTTTCAGCGACCGTTATCAGCGACCGGTAAAAGCACCGGTCGCTGAAAACCAATTTTAAAAAGAAACGGCGACCAGTATCATCGGCGACCGGCATCAGCGACCAGCGCTTCCACCGGTCGCTGAAAACCATTTGAAAAGAATAAAAAAAAAGGTAAAAAGCATCAGAGACCGGCGAAAAACTTTCAGCGACCAAAAATACCGGTCTCTGAAAGTTTTCGATTGAAAAGCCCCGCGCGCGGACCTTTCTTTCATTTTCGCAGCCGCACGTTTTAAACCCTAGCCCCCTCTGTGAGCCTCTGTTCGGATCAAGCAGACGCGACGTCGCTGATACTCCTGAGCTATGCCAATCCCGACGTCGTGCCGCCTCTCTCTCGGCAATTTCTGACCTCTAACCTCTTATTTCTCTATTTTTTCAGTTTTTTTTTTCTTTTTTCTCGTTTTGACTATTTTTATTTACTGTTTTTGTTATAATTTTTCTGTTTTGTTGTTGTTTTTACTGTTTTTTTTCTTTTTTTTGATTTTACAGTTTTGATTTTATATTTTTACTGTTTTTATTTTGTATTTTTCTCATATTTTCTTATTTTACTGTTTTTATTTTCTATTTTTTGTTGTTATATTTTTTATTTTACTGTTTTTATTTTTCTATTTTTTGTTTTGTTTTTATATTTTTACTGTTTTTATTTTCAGAAGAAATAATAAAAAAAAACATCAGAAACAAATTTTTTTTTATAAAAAAAAGAATTTCAGCGACCGGGATGATATTGGTCGCTGATAAGGTATCAGCGACCGGGGTGACGTCATTCAGCGACCGGTGACGTCAGCAGACAAGCATCAGCGACCACGTTTTCAGCGACCGGGACATCAGCGACCAAAAAATATCATCAGCGACCAAAAGTAGTATCAGCGACTGGCGCTTTGGGTATCAGCGACCAAAAATACCGGTCGCTGATACTCTGTTTTGCGGTAGTGGTCATTGAGACATTGACACCCCTATCTTTACTAAAGGTGATTTTAAATTACTTTATAGTAACGTTTTTTTCTTGTGGCTGTTTTTTTTTAAAGTAAAATATACAGCAATAATAAAATAAGTTCCCTTATTCTTGATAATTGCATGTTAAACATGACAACCACTTGAAATTGCCTAATTCTTGGAAAGTAGTTGCCTAATGAAATTGTATTAAAATTGGAAATATCTGGGCCATAATACATTTAAATAAAAAAAATTAAATAATAATAGTCGGTCCAAAAAACCCTAAATATCTGGCCCAATATAATAGCTATTTTCCTCAACAGGTAGCCTGTTCATTATGTATCATTTTTCCTCCCTTTATCTAATTATTTTATATAGGAACAATATACTAGTGCTTGCGATTAAGCCTCCTTAGAGTTTCTTAGTATTTTAAGGAGTTTAAAGCTTGCCCAAATATTATTCTTTTTATAAAGTTTAAAACTACTTTTTCAGTTCTTTTGTTCACTTTTTTTTAAACTTGTCTAAGATTTCAAACATTGGGAGGTTTTCACATGTTGCCAAAACATCTGGTTCAAATCTTGATCACATGGGTATTAAGTGGTGAGGACATAATTTTTATACAAATATTGTATTAGATCTTGAGAAGTGTATGTTATATGTTGAATCACATGAGATGGCATGTACAAAAGGCTGTGTGTGTGTGTGTGTGTTGCAAAAAGTTATGTATTTATTTTTGTAAAATGCTATGTATACACAAAATACTATATATTTAATTTTGCAAAAGACTATGTATATTCAATCTGAAATATATAATTACTGGCTAGCAAAAGTGGAGGCTAGCTATTAAAAAAAAAAAAAAAAAGGACAATTCTACACAGATATTTAAGGAAAATCCGTGTAGGAAGAGGTTAAATAAATAAACCGAGTTCAACAACCTTCCTACACGGATTTTTAAATAAAAATCCGTGTAGAATTATTTCCTACATAGATTTTTATTTAAAAAACCGTGTAGAAAAGTTGCTGAATCCGGTTTATTTATTTAATATTCTGTTTAGGAGAGCTACACGGATTTTAACTAAATATCCGTGTAGGAATACTCTTCCTACACGGATATTTAGTTAAAATCCGTATAGCTCTCTTGCGGTCAGATGTATTTTGGGGGGTTTTGCCACACGGCTCTTTATGAGTAATCCGTGTAGGATTAGTATAATCGTACACTGATAATTATCCGTGTGTAAATGGTTGACATTCCTATACCTCATCATTGCACACGTTTTCGAATCCATGTAGCTCTATTATTTTTCGTCCGTGTACAAACTGTGTTTTTATAGTAGTGAAAGTATTTAATGAAGATTGCATCATAATTATTATGGTTCCTTGAATATTTAAAATATCCTATTGGAAAAAGAATATAGAAGATTTAGTCCATGAATTATATTTGTAAAAGCTAGCATTTCAGAATCAAATTTCACTAGCCAAACGTTAACATTTGAGAGTATATGAATTTCACTGGTCAAACATTACAAAAAAAAAAAAAAAGTTTGTACAAATCAATTTTATTCCGTAGCTGCGTGAGCATTTCTCAGCTGTTTATGTTGATGAAGCAGCCTCCATGGAGAGCAGTTTGGGTCCGATATCAGACTTAAACTGAGTTGATGGGAGTTTGATGGGTTCCATAACCGTCCAATCTGCTTTAAGATCTGTGCATGTATCGGACCCATTTCAAATCAACACTCATATGCAAGTTTAAAGTTATGTTTATAACATTTTACAATGTTATTCGCAATTATTTAAACCTCTATCTGCAAGTATTTAATATTTTCTTAAAATCACTTCTAAACAAATAGATGGACTAACTTATAATTTGAATGTACTATAAGGACTACGATAATTTCTTTATTTTACCATAAATGACTTTTGAACCGGGATCAATAACTCAGATCCAAAAATATTTTTATTTTTTTCCAGTAACACAAAAGAAATATTTTAATTTTTTTCATCTGCAAATAAATCCCGACTGAAAAATGTTGATCTGGATTATTTGTCATAGTCATTTTAGTAAATTCAATTCTATGGTATTATATCTATTTTAAAAAATATATAAAAATATTTCTAATATTTTGAAAGAAAAAATCATAAAATTTTATAATTAAATAAAAAAAAAACAAATCCGAGAATTTCGACCTCAAAAACATTGTTTCCAATGTCAAATCAAAGAGAAAATTTATATTATGTGCTAACTGCCGAGAATTTTGGCAGTTCATTTTTTTTTACCGTCAAGAATTCTGACAGTTCAGAAGAAAAAAAAAGTGGACCGCGAGAATCTCGGCAGTCTGGACATTTTTATATTTTTTTACAAAATCCTGGACATTTTTATTAAAAAATTTATTTAATGTTGAATATTAATAAAAATATCAAATAGAAACTTATTTTAGTTAAATACCTTTTTCCTTTTTTGGAAAGTGTTAATTATTTGTCTAGTAGCATTCTCTTTTCTTCTCTTCTTTCGGGAAAGAAATTGCCTAATGAAATGGTACTAAAATTGTAAATATCCGGGCCATAATGCAATTAAATAAAATAGTCGGCCCAAATAAACCCTAAATATCCGGCCCAATATAATAGCTTATTTTCCGCATCAACCAGTAACTAAGTAACGAGAGCATGTGACATGGTTGACGCATTTTATATAGGAACAATGGACTATTGCTTGCTATGGTACAATAGAATAAGTAAGTTAGAAAGAAAGAAAAAATAACTAAAATTTTGTAGAGATTAAAAGTATATATAGGAAGTATGTCTCACCTTGGGTTATTTTTCTTATCAGTGCACAATATTAAGAGTATGTTTGTAAGTATTTAAGAGTGTTGGCATTAGGGCTGTCAATGAGCTGGGACTTAGCTCAACTTGTTAATTCTGGACTGAATGAGCTGGATCTAGAACTTCCGAGTTAAAACTTCAGCTCAAACTCGTGACGAGCCAGTCCGAGCTAGCTCACTGGGTCTGGCTAGACCTTATTTTAAGAAGAAAATAAATTTTACAGATATTTTTTGATCAAACTGAACTGAGCTGGACTGAGCTTGACAGTATAAAATGCACACAATTTCATAAAAATAACAAATTGATGCCTAGCCGAGCAAGCTAGGTCCAAGCTTTAACTCATTAATTATGGACCGAACTAGTAGCGAGCTGGCTCGTTAACAGCTTGGTCCAGTAACGAGCGAATCACGAGCTATGAGCTTTTTTGCCACCTCTAGTTGGCATATCTAAAGTATTTAATGGAGACTATATGACAATTATAATGGTTACTTCAATAATTAAAATATCATTTTGTAAAAGGAATACAAAAGATATGGCAGAGTTCAAATATTTTCATTTTTTGTACCTGCATTTTTAGAACTATAATAATATAAAATTTAAAATTTAAATATAAAATAAAACTGTTAAATATAATATATATTATTTTTTCTGCACACACGAAAATTCATAATATTTTAATTTTGTTTTAATTAGTATCAAGAGCTTGTAAAATAAGACAAATGTTGATAAATAATACTGATTGTTCAACTTATTAATTCATATAAAACCAAACTCAAATAATAATATTTTTTAAATTCACAGCATTGTTCAACTTATTGATTTATATGTAATTTGTTTCCATATAAATTTTAATTGTTTTGCTATTAGAAAATTAAAAGAAGGGGGCATTTAAACCCTCCTAATAAAAAATTTGGTCCATGAATTATATTTGTTAAAGCTAGCATTTTGGAATGAAATTTCACTAGTCAAACATTAAAATGTGATACTACTACAACAACTAACCAAGCATTTATTCCCAAATAAATTAAGGTAGGTTAGAAATAAAATACAACCGGAGTCACAAAGTCAAAGTAGACAAACATTAACATGTGATAGTATACAATAATTAGGCTAAACAAAAGCTGGTAGCCAAAGGCTTTATCATACTTTTAGTTCTATCAACAATTCAGAATCAAGACTAAATGAAAAGAATATTTAAACGAACTACAACAAGTGCAAAACAGAGGTTTGGTCTTGTTATAACTACAACTTTTGATAAATATCCTACAAATTTGGTAAAGTCATCTGAAAGCACTTCTTAGCATTTGTGGTACCACAATGAAGACAACAAAACACTGATTAGTCTACTATAATTGCTCTATGTATATTTAAGCAAAGAACAGGTGAAATTTTACAAATTGTACATCAGAAGGCATGGAACGCCCCAAAAAAAGAACCCATAATTAAGAGGGTTTATTGACTCTTTAAAGAATTCTACAAGATACAAATAACACAGAATAAATGCTTGCACTGAGATTTCTACAATTACCAAAACTGGTTTTGGTGTGCATTAACATAATACAAGTTCTAAATGCAGGATCAGTATTTCCTGAAAGAAGAAAATATATAAAAAAAAAGAAATGTCAGGAAAAGGAAAACAAAATTCCAGTACTGCATATAATATATGCTACAAAATATGAGTACACCTATAATACCCAACAAAATATGGAAAGCTAAGTTATAATACCAAACACTGTTCCAAATTTACTTCCAAAAATGCCAATCAATCTCTCGACAATTCTACCTTTCTACTTCAACTAAAAAAGGATGTTTTGTCATATTTTCAAGGGATGTACACGCATTGGTGTAGTGTGTTAGGTACCGATGTACAGTACAGTGGCTTTCTTTCGAGCTAAACAGAAACACAGTCCCTGGTATATCTTGTATATGCATAAATTCACATAGATAGTGGACCCACAGGTAGGCAAATTTGTTTACCAGAAGAAGGCACTGGCCCAAAAATACATGCACTAAAATTGCTATTCAAAATCCAGAGCTGGGCCTTACTGTGTACGGCCTGGTATAGAATTTAAGCAGCAAAGCAAACAGTGGCAGTACCGAGAATAACCCAAAAAAATATTTCAAATAAACAACAAGGACGGTAAGGATCGGTACCAGTCGATGTTCATGGTAGCTTAATTTCATCTCCTTTTAGCAGTTGAGTTGGTTTCACTCTTTGAAGGAATTCCATTTTCAATTGCCCATCTGATTCAAGGAAGGAAAAAGAACTTCTATGAGTATTTAATTAAATATAAATGTTCATTGGATATTACCAATACTGGTAAGCTCTCAGGTTTATCAAGTCTGTACCAGTTGGTACTAGGGCCTTCAGATCAAGGGAGAGGAAATAAATTATTCTAGAAAGTTGATCTCTCTCATTTTAACACCACTTGAAGTAAACTTAAACCATATTACATGAGAAACAGAGAAAGTAGAAAGCAACCTAAATCTACCAACTATTTTTATTTGGCAACAGCTCATGCCACAAATAATTATCATATACTAATGGGTGTTAAAGCAATTTCTTCTAAGGGCCCACATAAGACAGAACAATTAGGTTTTAGGTAAATACAAAGAAACAAGGACCATGTGACCACCTAACAAATCGGTATCAATTATCACAACAATTAAGCATTTTAGGTGGTCAATTATTACTTCAAAAGGAAGGCTACAATAACTGCATTCTAACTTGAAGCATTACAATAAATTGAAATTTACTTCAAAGAGTAAAAGAAATTAAGGACTAGTTAAAAAGGGATTAACAAACTTACCCTGACGGGAATTTGGTATTGGGTTGCGTCTCCGCCCGGATCCACCAAACCAATACTTTCTCCCCACAATTCCCTAGAGGTTCAATCCCCGACCCGTTATCACCCAACAAGCCGTTCAAATTCTCATCGATCTTATCCAAATCCTTCTCGGATAACCATTTCAAATCCAATACAAACCCAGTCCAATCCATCATTTGAGGGTTAAAACCGTCATTAGAGGCATCTAGTGTGTGCCACCCTGACGCCTGGCCTTCAGAATTGCAAACTGGACCTTGTACCGGTGGTACGGCTTGTAAATTGTTTTCTTGGTACGGGTTTCTGGGATCAGTGAGAAAACTGAGACGGATGGCACCGATTGATTTAACCTTTTGCGCCTCATCAAATAATTTGAGGTCATGGATGTTGCTCTCATCTGCAAAGACAACTATGCCCTCCATCTTTTGTTCCTTAATCAATCTGCAACAGGTTTCGAGAATAATAGATGAGCAAATATCTTATACCTAATTAAGACCACAAGGGTCAATTTCAAAAATATCTACTACCTTGAGAAATAATCATTATTTTGATTAAAAACAACAAAAAAAGAACTGAGTTTCATATATCTGGAATGACCAACAATGAGAGCAAAAATTGTAATACAAGAACACAGTAATTAGCAAATGAAGATGTGGTCACAATTGGACTACAGAACACAACAAAGTGCTTGCAAAAATGCCTGCAAACCAAAATCAATAATCAAAGCATGTAAAACCCAGATTTAAGACCAAATTATATCACCTTAGAGCGTGAACTCGCATCTTGGCCTCCACAAAACGCCGTGCCTCCAAGCTATCAGGCATAGACTCGTCGAACCCGACATGCACAAACCTGACCCGGGACCTTGCCAGAATGGAAGCAGTCCCATCAGTAACCCCACCAGCCTCAACCACGACCCAGGTGACCTGGTATGGCACGAGCCGCAAGGTTTGCGCAAGGGCAGTCAAGTGCAAGGCCTGTGCAGCCCGCATGTAAGTCGGCGTAACAACAACAACCGGCCTAGGGTTTTTTGTGAGAGAGAACATCTTCCTTTGCTCCAGCTGGACCTGTTGGATTATCTGGTGGGCACGCATCATCTCTACTGGATCGGGGTGGGGCCACGGCCGAACCCGGATACCGTGGCGGCCAACGACTGGGTGGGTTGTAACGGGTTGAGAGAAGGCAGTGAATGTGGGGGTGGTGGTGGTGTTGAGGGAATTGGAATGGGGGAGAGAGGAGGCGGTGGAATTGGTGGCGGTTAATGACGAAATGGTGGTGGTGATGGTGGTGATTGTGGTGGTGGTGGTGGTGGTGGTGATGGTGGAGAGCTGGTGGGGAGAAAGAAGAGGAGAGGTGGAGAAGAAGAGGAAAAAGAGAAGCCGGGAGAAACGAAAGCCGAGGACAGTACTGGCTAGGCAACACAAAAGATGAATCAGTAACCAGAAAGGAGAGATCCCCTTTATCTCCCTCTCTCTATAACTCTGCATCTGCTGCAGAAACACCGCCACCTTCATCTCTCTCTCTTTTTCTCTCTGCCTTCCCTTTGCTGATACAAATGAAATTCTGAATCCCCTTTATTGATTTCACCCTTGTTGCTCAACAGTGAAGAGATTAGAGATCCCTTCTTCTTCTACTCTACTCTGATACGAATCGGATCTCTACTACGTAGCAATGTAGGTTTGGTATTTGTTGTTAGGAAAGAAGAGAGAGAGAGAGAGAGAGAGAGAGAGAGAGATGGGGAAGGGAGAGCACTTTTTAGTGTCTTTACCAAGTTAGGCCAGCCAGGCTGGTAGTTGATTAGTCTTCTAGTACAGTGATTTAGAGAGAGCTACTGGTAGTAGCAGGCTACTAGCAGCTTATGAGTCGGAAAATAACAAAGAAAGAGAGGCAGAAGGATTAGATGAAATAGAGAGACATAAAAGGATGCTAATTGCTATGCTAACAAAAGGTTGAGGACAGAGCACTAGAGAGCAGGGTGTGTTGATAAGAGAAATCTATCTATCAAGCGCTTTTAGTGTAGTTGGTGAAAAAGAAATATGTATTATATTAAAAAGAGAAAATAAAGAAAGAATATGAAAATTAAAATTAGGTGGAGGCTGGAGAGAGAGAGAGAGGAGAGAGAGAGAGGGAGACAGGGTGTGATTGTTGGGTCCGGTTTAATCGGTGTTAAATCAAATCAGAGTTCGGTTTAAACGTTTTGTTTTTTCGGTTAAATCAAAATGTTTGGTTTATTTTTTAAAACCTATTTGATAGTTTGGTTCGGTTCGATTTAGAAATTTTAAACTCATTTATGTTGGAATCAAACATTTAGAAAAAAAATCAAAAATTAAAACAAAAATGCATATTGTTTGGTTCGATTTAAAACCAGTCAAACCAAACCAAACAAATTTTTTGTAATTATTTTTAAACAAAAAATCAAGAAGTTAGTAAAAAAATATTTATTTTTATGATTAATTTCCTATTTTAGTTTAACCGAACAAACAAAAATTTACTTAAGTTTGATTGATTTGGTTCTTATTCGGTTTTTATTATATTTCGTTCCGATTCGGTTTGATTTTTGAAAACCAAACCAAACTGAACCGGTGAACAACCCTAGAAAAGAATCGGAGAGAGGGAGTGATTGTTGGGTGATCAGTACAAATCAAGGAGATACAAATTGGTACTGCTATGTTGGTGGGGTTAGGTTTTAATTTGCCTTCTTTAATGGAATATTAACTACTAACATAAAATAAAGATTAAAAAAAAAATGATTGCCAGTGGGGTGTCCCCTTATTTCTGGTGCGGTCAATTAATATAAAGCACGAGTATCTTATTCATAGAATGATGAATGCGTGATACTTAATTAAATTTCATCACTTCATTGAATTATTTCATCACTTTGATTGGTAGGGTTAAAAATTTATGCTATAAATCTAAACTAGCATTATATATAATTTGTGCTCTCCATGAATTCAAAATTATTATGTTAGAATCTTTATTTGAATTGATATCCATTGTGTGTATAGGTATAGGGATATCAAAATCATTGTTTTCAGATGATTTTGTATCTATTTTCAGATGATTCTAGCCCATATAAAAAAAATTGATTTTGTATCTCTCTAAGAAAATATATTAAAAAAATACAAAATTTGACGTTCAAATATAGTTTAACGAGTCCAGCTAGTATGACATCGGTGTCATATAACATCAACTTTAAAATTTATTGGATAGACTTTAAATAATTAATTTATTTTATTAGTGATGCATTTAGATACAAAAATTTTATTTTTTCGAATTATTTTAATATCAAGTCAAGCAGTCAAAAAACGATAAATGAATGCATTAAAATTAACGTATAAACTCCCACATTTGACCGCCTGACTTAATATTAAATAAATTCGAAAATTTATAAATTTTGCATGTAACACATAATTAATGAAATAAATCGGTTTTAACAATTTGGATTAACCGTTTGTAATCTGTTCGATAGGTTTGAAATTAGTAGTATCCTACTCTTAATTTTTTTAACCTTTACACTTCATTGAATTAGTTCTACTCCATGCAACTGTTTTCTACAATGAATTGGTTTACACTGTCGGTACAGTAAGAGAGAGGTCAAAAATTAAAACTTGGACGGTTTTGATCACATGTAAAGTTGGGACCAATAATTAAATTTTAATTTTAATTTTAATCGGACGGTCTAAACTGAAAGAGACAGATTTCTAGTTCTACCAACTAAAACGAAGACATGAGGAACACATCTGCTGCCCTGCCAACACACAAAATACAACATTTATACAAACTTGGCTTTATGCTCCTAAAGACCCACCATACAACCATTTTTGTTTTTGGTTCTTTGTGTTTATATCACCCTATTTAAACTATAAATTTGTGGCACCTTTTTTTTTTTTTTTTTTTGCAATGAAAATATAGCAAGAGTAAATACAAAATCAACATAATTTGGGATTTTGAGTTTTTTTTATTAAATTTAATCCAATACTCTGAATCAATTAGCCATTCAAAATAATTATTTGATTCTGAAAAATTGTTTTATTTCAAATGATATTTATGTATTTAGATTTACCTATTCATATTGTGTCAAAGAGAACGGAGTAGGTCTGATGGATAGGGGTGAAAACGGGTTGGATATTATCCGACCGTATCCGGATCCGTATTCGAAAATTAAATACGGATATTCGATATCCGAATATCCGTGCGGATACGGATACGAATATAGTTTTAAATTTTAATTATCCGTATCTGAATAGTAGATATATATAATATAATTTAATATATATTATGAAAAAAATATATGTTATTCACCATTATAATTAGATAAATATTATGAATTTTGGTATTTTTAATTATATTTATATTTTTTTTTAATAAATATCTGATCCGATCCGTATCCGTATTCATATCCGTCTAATATCCGATCCGTATCTGATCCGTTTTCACCCCTACTGATGGACTCCGGGACTATTCGTTTTTCTTTAAGATTTGTTCACACAAAAATTGACACGAGTACACGGATCTTAAAGCAAATCGGACGATTTTGGAGCCCATCAGACCTACGCCGCAATCTGCACGGAATGCTAGATTACAGATGAAACTATTTATGTTAACAATCATGACAAATTGACAATAATAGAATTAAATTTGTGTTTAACTTTTAAGATCTTATGTCTTGAAAAAAAAAATGATATTTATTGAATGTATTACTGTTCATAAGATGATTTTAATTTGTAACAGATTAATATTTGCAATTGGATTTGAAGGCAAACCGAATCCGAAGTGAAGTGCCGCTAGAAGACAAGAAAAGAATTATTCTTTTTTTTTTTGTTGTTTCTATCGTTTTCTTGACTTGGAGGTGATGGATGGTTTAAGAGGTGGTTCAAGAATTCAGATTCTAAACCAAGTTGAAGCCATGTTAAATTCTCTTACAAACCATTTAATGATGTTATTTGAAGCACATAAAAATTCAAGTTTTAGAACAAATTATCAATTAAAGAAATTCATGGAATATTTCTTCACATAATGGTATTAAAAAAAGAGAAAATTGTGAAAATACCACTTCAAAACTTTTAAATTGTGAAAATGCCACTCCAAAACTTTTAAATTGTGAAAATACCACTCCAAACTTTGAAATTGTCAAAATGCCACTCCAAACTTCATTAATTTGTAAAAATGCCACTCCAAATAATTAATAACTAAAATATCCTCGCTCGTCCATCTCCGCCTCTTGCGACGGGCGAAGGGAATCATGCCCGGAAACAGCTTCTTGCGCTTCTTGCGATGGGCGAGGGTCAGGTCGGCGGAGAGTGCGGGAGGAGGTGGCGGAGGGGCGGAGGCGGAGATGGACGAGCGAGGGTATTTTAGTCATTAATTATTTGAAGTGACATTTTTACAAATTAATGAAGTTTGGAGTGGCATTTTGACAATTTCAAAGTTTGGAATGACATTTTCACAATTTGAAAGTTTTGGAGTGGCATTTTCACAATTTTCCCTTAAAATATATATATATATATATATATATATATATATATTTAGCACGACTCCGACTAGTATGATATAAATGTCATATGACACAAACTCAAAAAATTATTGTATAGATTTCAAAAGGCTAATTCAAACTGTTCAAACCGGTTTATTTTTGAGTGATGTGTTTATATGCAAAAAAATTATTTTTTTTGAGTTATTTTATTATCAAGTCAAGCGGTCAAAAATATTGAAAATGAATGAATTAAAATTAACTTAAAAATTCTCACATTTGACTACTTGACTTGATACTAAATGAAAATTCGAAAAATTATAAATCTTACATGTAAATACATAGCTAAGAAGGTATATCGGTTTGAACCATTTGGATTTACTGTTTGAAGTTGATTTGATAGATTTCGAAGTTATGGTATTATATAGGCTGAAATGACACTGATATCATACTAGCCAGACTCGTTATCAGTTATTTAGATAAAAGTACGTATTAAATTTAAGTCAATTTGATTTGATCAGTCATTTATCATAAAGTAATTAAAGCTCTTTAGTTAAATTCTTTTGTTAGATGAAAGAGTAAACAATTTTGAAATCGGTCCAAACTTTAAACACATACTATTTAAGAAATAAATAACAAATTTACAATTTTCATTCCCCTACCATCAGAAGGAAAATAGCATATTAGACATGTTGATTGTTGATGAATAGTTAATTTTCTTACTTAATGCCCTAAATTTATTAGAAAAAATACTAGATTGTTTCAAAGATTTTGACTCCTTTCGCTTTCTTTAACCATGCAAAAGGTGGACAATGACAACTAACAACTATTAATATTAAAAAAAATTAATGTTGTAACTCTATTCCTAAATGCTTAAATTTATATTGTCTGATGCTTAAACTTGGTTAATTTTTGTTGTTGTTTAAATCAAGAGCGGATTCAGGATTTTCGTCATGGGATACAAAAATAGCGAATTAGATTTAAATTGTTAATTTGATTCAAATCAATTAGCTAATCAGACACTGAATAATTTTGAAGGCTCTAACATCTAATTCTAATTATGAATTAGAATTAAAAAAATTATTATAATTTTAATCCAAAATTTAACTAAAATTACAAATTAGAATTTCAGAGGGAAGCAAAAAAAAAAATTCGAGGAACACAAAGTCAGCCTAAATCTATAAATTTCTATAAAAATTCAAAATTCAGAGGAGACAGTTGCCTTTCCCACCCGAACATATGTGGGTCTGTCCCTAGTTAAATTTATATAGTAAAATATTTAAATTTAATAATCGGTATTTCAACTATAAATAATTAGATGTTTCAATTAACTTGTATAGTGAAATGCTCATATTTCAATTTCAACTGTTTTTAATATTTCATTCTGATATTTAACATGAAAATAAGAAAGAAAAGGAAGCGTCGGTGCTACGCGTTGGAAGTATGCACAAAATTTGCAAAACAGCTTGCAGGTGAATGAAAACGTGGTTATTAGTCAATGCATGACACCATCAATCCATAATATATTAATTTTATATTTCACAGCTCACCTCTCATGCAATTTTGAGACAGCTTTCTTTTATAATTTAGACCTTAGCTTAGGATTCATGCAACCTTTGACTCCGGATTCTATGTGGCCACTAGATGCGGTCATTTGTGTGTGACATTCTTTTTGTCTATCGTGTCGTACCCATAATGACAAATCAATTATTCAGGTTCGGTTCGACGAGGTTAAAAATTCGTGATTCGGAAATAATTCAGGTGTAATTCGGGAATGATTCAGTATTATTCAGATCAGAGATCTCAGTTCTGTAAGAGAGCAAAACAAAATAACAAAAAAATAAAATTCTGGAAAAAATTCGGAAAAAATTCATAACATTCGTGAATTATTCGGTCAAAGTTCGGTCAACCGAATAATTCGGCATTCGGTTTGACATCACCAAAAAACCAAATAGTTAGCAAATAATTCGGAAATTATTCGCAAATCTTGTCACTATGGTGGTAACTAACATAACATTACAGTTGTCTTATCATATTTAGATTTATATATAACTATTAATTTTGTTTTTACTGAATATGCAATGTATAAATTCAATTTACTAACAACGATAAATAATAATATGTAATTTTTCAACAACTAACGACGGCTAAAAATAAAATGTTAAGATTCGATATTTTTCCAATTTCATGTTATAAATTTAATTTTTATAAATGCTAAAAATAAAAATAAAATGTCGGCATGCTGCAAGTTGCATGGCTGTGTGGATATTTAAAGATTTTTTTTTTTTTTATATTGGTGCTACATGCATTTTAAAGTAATATAATATGGAGAATATGTTGGTGCTACATGGATTTTTTTTTTTATATTGGTGCTACATGCATTTTTACTGTTCACAATGGATCAGCGATTTTCAAAGTGGTTTAATAAATAGTAAAAAAATTCAAAAAATGTAAAATTTGTCTCAAAGCACATTTCAATATGGAAAATATGTTTAGCGGTTTGAATTGGCTATTTGAACTTTAAAAATAAGATATAGTACCATGGAGTAAAAACTTGTTTTACTCCATGAATCACCATAGTCCATCTCTCTCTATATATATATATTGTAATTTGAACCATAATTTTATCTAATATATCATTAATTTGAAGTAAAGTAAATGGCAGCAAAATCACTTAACTAGTATACTAAAATGTTGAACTCATGTGCTAAAAAAAATTAATAATAAGTTAAGAAAGAATTTGAATGTATTAATTATATAGTTGACATGGAGATGGATTTCATCTTTCCAATTATAAAGAAAATTTTTTGACTAATAAGTAAAACTAGGAAGTTTCAACAAATATATTACTTTTTCTTTAATAATTAGACCTAACAACTAATACACGTCAAGGTTCTGCTTTCTAATAATTGGCCAAGAAATATTTGACTCAAGATTCCATCTAATAAAGTAAACCTAATGATTATTTAAAAAATATTGATTGGTTGTACCATATGTTTTACCTGACTTTGTCAATTTGTTCAATACCAAACAAAGATCAAGTGAGCAGAGCACCGATTTTTGTTTTTATATCTCCATAAATTAAAAAATTCCAGAAATCCAGGCGGTTTGCCAGAAAAATGCTTCCACTCACTCTTTTCTCTACACTTCCAGTTTGAATTAAGTTGTGAGTGAGAGGAGAGAAAACATGTCTATATACTGTGTGGTTTTTTTTTTTAACAAACCGTCATATTTGAAACCTGGCAGTTTAGTAAACCTAGAACCGGTTCTGAAGGGATAACAACCGCCAAAAATTCTAATAGTTGGGGTAATTTAAAAAAAAAAATCAAGGGGATGTTTGGAACTTTAATTTATGAAGGATATATATATAAAAAAAAAGGATTTTAATACCTCAGGTCTTTCATATCTCATTATTCCTCATATTTTATATTTTTGTTTTCATAATCTAAATTGTCAATCCAAGCTACTCAATATAATATCCATACTAAAATATGCTTAGTAATTAAACTTTATAATTTTTGAATTTTTTTTTACTATTTTTTGAGATGGATAGAAAATCATTTTTTTTAACAGTCCAAACAATGATTTTGTATTTATCTTAATAGTAAAAAAGTTCAAAAATTATAAAATTTCATATAAAAAACATGTTATTTTGAATATCATATTGAGCGGTTCGGATCGACAGTTTGGACTTTAAAAACGAAGATATAAAATATGAAGTATGATAAGTTATGAAAAACATAAGGTATTGGAACTCTCTTCATAAAAAATTAAAAAAAAAAAATATTGGGTTTCTTTAAAAATAAATATATAAAAAAAAATAATCTTGTCCTTTACAGATTCAACATTAAACAAATAAGGATACAACAATGATTCCTAACAAAATTTCTTCACAAAACTACTGCTTTCAAATCCAAAACACAACCATTCCATGAGTAACCTGTGCTTCTTTTGCAAATAAAGATCTCATCTTCTATCCTGGATTTTGTGTTTTTAACCTCTATACCACTTCAGCATGCTCACATGGGATTAAATATAAAATAAATGTTTACCCAGGATTAGTGAATGAAGTTTGTGGTCTTTTTAAGTCATCGGTGCAGCCGTTTGTGACAGGTGGCAACCATTAACTCGATGAGTTATTTGACATTTTCCGTATATTAAAGGTCACGATCTCACCATTTCCAAGCCTCAACGAAACTCGTTTTTGCAATCTTCCACATAAATCCTATTTTAAATATGTAGAGTAAATTTCTTCACTGACAGAAATGAAAGGGAGATAAATAGGTATTCTACTTGACAGATGCCATACCAGAAATCCGTACAAGTTAAAACCTAGGGATGTTAATGGATACAAAACGGGTTGGTGGAAGCATTTTCATACCCTTATCCATTAAGTTATCGAAAAAAACTTAAGGGTGCCTTTAAATAGATATATATGGGTCATGAATAAAACTATATCATATCATGCATCATCGCTGTATAGGGTAACTAGTACAAAATAGCCTGTACCTATACCCTTACCCGTCTAATTGAATATGATACGGGTCGGATAAAAGGGTACCATTGACACCCCTAATGAAACCCTAATAATATAGGTGAGTCCATGATTTTAGTTTTGTCATTTTTTTTTCTCTGTCCGCCTGTAAATGGGTGTTTATCTGAGCGAGCAAATTTGGGTGCAAATGCATATATATTACCTGGTTTAAATCTCCATCTAAATCTTCAAAAGCCTTCTCTGCTTCCTTCGCATTTCTAAATTCTACTAATGTAGCGTATACATTACCACTTCCATTTACTCGTACATCCTTCTGTTTAATTAGAAAGAAAAGTAAAGAAATCAAATACAGAAATGAATTTTACACAATTGTATTTCAAACAAAATGTTAGAGATATTAATTCTTACATTAACATTTGGTTTCCCTGGTAGTAATCTACTCAATTCTTCACAAGACACCTTGACTGGTACCTTATGAACCTTAAGCTTCGCCAAGTCAGATTCGGACACCTGATATATTATCACATCATATCAGGTATAAAATTGTTTTGTCAGATATCAGGTATTATATAGTGTCCTATGTTTTATCTCATTGCATGAAATTTGCTCATTATGTGATTTTTCTCAGTTCATGGCATGTTCAGTACATGCCAGAGTATCAAACTGGTCTCACATAGTGGCTTAACATACATAAACTATAGCAAATTGATCAAAGGAAATAAATCTAACATAATACAACTATAATAGTAAAAAGGGGGGAATTTTATATACCCCCCAAAAGGACGAAATATTTCTCTTAGACATGCTTACATATATTTTATTCTTTTAATAAAGGGTCAAATGGGTACTTGGTAAATTTAAAATGAGTTTTAATAGAAAAGTCAATAAATTGGGTAAATTTGTGAGTTCTTTAAATTTAGAAGGGTAAATATAATATTATGAAATTTTAGAGGGGAAATACGTAATTTCAAGGTTATTGAGGGGTATAAATGAAATTCTCCTGTAGTAAAAATAGTGTAACTTACATAGGCAACTTTAATTGGTTGGTTGAAACCGTGTTTGAGTTTTGCAAGAACAATTTCCATTGTTGCCTTTGCATCATTTAAGCAGTCATGTGTTTCACCTTCTTCTCTCACTGCTCTACTCAACACAGCCTGCCAAATTATAACAATACCAATACAAACTGAATGAAGAACTGATAAAAATGCTTTCCAACTTTATCACATGGTCAACCAACCCTACCATTTTAGAACAGTTAATCTAAAAAAATAATTCTGAACCCAAATTGGAACGGTGAGGGGAGGGGGGGGTGTTGAAATATGTACCTTGCATAAATTATTCAAAGAAGGAGATACTCCAGGTGGTAAATCAGCATGTTTAAATATACATGTTGTGTCAATTACCAGTGGATAATCAATTTTCAGAGCTGCATGAAGTAACCCAAATAATAAAAAACCATCAGAAACAACACTACTTAATTGAAATATAATAAATATGTCAGAGTTAAAGCAATTTGTTCATTTTTACCTCGTAAATCAAAAAACAAACTATGGCCTATTAATATAGTCCCCTTCTTCAATATCTTTCTCAATGATTTCTGAGCAAAAAGAAATTCCAATTATGATTAACAAATATACAGTAATGTTAAATGCTTAGGATAACTATATAAAATGTAAACAATGGCAAATATATACCTGTATTTTAGCTAATGTGCATGTTACTCCATCCAAATCTTCAGCTGATATACCTGTTATGTGTGTTCGGTAGTCTTTAACCGGCTTACCAGGGCATATATATTTATCTATCAGTACCTGAAAAAACAAAATCTCCTTCTAAATTTTTTAACCACAGATAAATGATCAATCTATTGATAGAAAAGAGAGCAAGAGAGAGAGAGGTTCATACCATCAAATTGCGGTCTACAGCAGAAACACGTACCGGTGCTTCAGTACCATCTTCACAAAGAACCATCTCACAATCAATAGCAACAATGGTTTTTGATTCTAATATATTAGATACTGAACCTACTTTCATCACCTTCCAACCCTAAGGAAATAAGAATTGCTGGTATTAGATAATAAGAATATATGAATTAATAAATAGCACATTTTTTGGGATCTCCTTGAACTTGTTTGTACCCATGAAATCACTAAAACTTCATTTCAAGATAACAGATGAATATATGAATATAAAAATAAAGGAACAGATATAAAATGAGAGAGCAACAGAAGAATACCTCATTATAAGATGCGAAGTCATAATTTCTTCTATAATCTGGGTACTCTGCTGTCAAACGGGCTAACTTCTGCTTATTTAAAAGAGAATTTTTACAATAAACATATAAAAGTCAAAATCATGCCATATTTTATTTGAACAGATTCTCATTTTGACTGAACTTCATACATGGATTGACCCAACTCAACTGAAATGCAACAGGTATGGTTAGGGCTAAATTAATTAATTTAATAAATTTTCATTTAACAATTCCATATGTAGGAATAATCAACCTATATTACTATTCCTCCTATTTTTCTCTGATGCCAGCAAAATTTTATTGATTCTAATACCTACATGCACCAGATGTGCCTATGTATACTCAAAACTTTCAACAGTACGTATTTCCCCCTCTAAAATCATAATATCATATTTTTTATTATGATATTTTGAAATATGATATTATGAATTTAGATGGGGAAATATGTAATTTCAAAAGTTTTGAGGGGTATACATGAATTTCCCCCTATTTTTTTTTGTAAGATTGCTGATGTCAAAAGAAAAACAAAATAGGGAACACTGTTCCTGTCCCTCCTATTTATCAAAATATGGCTTAGAATTTCTAAATGAAATTTGGTAATCAAATAGGGAGCATAGCAGTACTGGTCATACGTACCAACCTTTTCTGGTACTAAGATACAATTTACCTACCAGTTCAGAGGACTCAGATTCCGGAAATTTGCTGATATGCTCCTCTAAAGCCACAAGCCGAGTGTGTCTTTTCCTCATTTTATCAAAATACTATACAAGCAAATGACAAGGAAATATGTTAAAAACCAGTACAAAATAACTAAAAAGGTCCTTGGACAAGAGAAAAAGCTCGTCATAGAAATAGCACCCTAAACATAGTTAAACCTTAAAATAGAATGTATTAAATTATCAGAATTATAGATGAAAAATACCTTTTGGAGATGGGAAGAAAAGGCACTGAGAAAAGTTGTAAGAGTATCCACATCTCTTTTTGCTGGGTCAGATAGACTACTACCGAGTTTTTTATCATGACTCGTCAGAAATTCTTTCCAATTTCCTTTACTACCCTTTAGACCCCACCTTTGGGTCTTCCTTATAATCTCTGCCAGGGCCTGACATCGATAAAATATTAAAAAAAAAAAAAAATTCAAGTACAAGTCAATTGACATTTACAGTATTTTCAATATAAAATAGATATAATTCTCCCTTTTGCCATATAAGTTCAGAAAATTTCACCAAATATATATTTTGGGATGTTTGCATAGAACACCCAGAGGTAAACATCATTAAATTAAACAAATGAAGCCCCCTAACACAAATGAAACCCCATAACCCTAAATTTATTCTAACAGTTGGGCATCAAATAATTCAAACCTGCTTTGCTATTAGAAATAGGAGGTATTATATGCAATAATGGTGAATATAAGATGTAATTACAATCGAAAGGAAATATTCTTTTAACCTCCTTCTCAGATAAGCAGGGATCATGAGAAATTTTAAGCTTCTTTGAATTATCTTTTATCTCCTCTTCCACTCCATTTGCATCCTCCCGTAGCCTTTTTGTCACCAATTTAACTACTGAGACTTTCACAACCTCTCCATTCTCCCGTCTGAATACAACTACCTTTTGCTGCCTCCCAACATTATCCTTTTTTTTCAAAAAAATAATAATAAAAAGAAAAAAAAGTAGTTCTACTGAATTAAGTGTGTATATATATTTATAAATCATAAACCATAACCAACCAACCAACAACCAAGCCTTTAGTCCCAAACAAGTTGGGGTTGGCAAGAAATGAAACCCCATCATAAGCATATATAGCATAAACCATAACCGAAATAATATATATTTCCCTACCTGGGAGATCATGCCATTTAATGCTTCATATGCACCATCTGCTTCTTTTGAATTTTTAAATTTCGCAAATGTAGAATACAAATCACCTTTTACTTTTATACGGTCCTGACAAAGTAAAAGGCTAGAGTTAAAAACAAGGTAAGAAATGATCAACTACTTGGTTTTTTGGAAGAGAGTAGTTATTATAATAGGAACAAAAACTTACATGAATTTCAGGAGTTCCTGGAAATAGTTGAGTTAACTCTAAGTAAGGCACAGCAACTGGTACATGATGTACCAATAGGTCCTTAGAGCCCAAGTCAGGCAATGCCTGAGTATTTATTAAGAGCATTGGTAAAGATTCTCAAAAAAGGAAAAGAAAAATTAAATAACAATGCATGAAGAGTGAAGCTATGGTACTATGCGTAGTTTAGATTGATCCGTACTATGGATCAATATCTCTGTGCTCAAAATCCAAACAGTCGATATGAATTGTTCAACAAGATCTCCCTATGAAAATGTACTTGAATACTAAATTATATAATTTTTTTAATTAGTACTTTTGAATGGTCTAATACCTTTAGATCAAGTGATTCAACCTATCTAAAAATATACTATGAAAATTCTAAAAAAATGTGAACTTTGATTTACATGTACATTTTTATACGGCAATTATGTTGAACGGTTCAGATGGATTGTTTGGACTTGAAAACAGAGATATTGATCCATAGTACAGACCAATCCGCACCATGCATAGTACCAAAAGAGAATGGTACCGAGACTTTTGAGTTGTCACTTGTAGAATCAGACAAAAGATTAATGGGATGATCAAAACCACGTTCTAGTTTAGCATGAGTGAGTCTCATTGCAGCTTTTGCTTCTTCTAAACAGTTGCGTGCTACCACTTCTCCCAAAACCACCTACCAGAGAATATAAAAAAGAAATGAGCAAAAGAAGTCTGGTATTTAGAATAAGATAATAGAAGCCGAGTAGGCTTCAAATGCCTCATGTCTTTCGTGCTCAACATGATCTCCATTTTTAAATGTGCTCGGAGACCAAATTTTATATTTTTTAGAATTTTTTTTACTATTTTTTAGATAGTACAAAATCACTGTTTTTGGACCATCCGTAAAGAGTGATTTTGTACCTATCTATCCAGAAACACTTCTTCCAAAACCGCCTACCCAGATAATATAATAAAAATAGGCAAAAGAAGTCTGGTATTACAAATTAAGATAATAGAATGGTTATTTTGCAATTTTGCACAAGAGAGAAGGATGGGAACTGATACCTACCAAGCCTAAGTTGTTCAATGAAGGCGCATGTCCAGTTGCTAAATTAGCATAACTAAAAATGCTAGCAGTGTCAACTACCAACGAATAATCGATTTTCAAAGCTGCATTAAATCAATAAAAGAGATTTTACTCGAGAAAAAATAAGCTAAATTCACCATGAATTTTCATATTAACCAATTGGATTACTTCATCAATGGGTCTAATTTTGAGGTCTATCACTATTTACTGGAAAAAAAATTCATTACACAGTTCAAGTATGCCATCATTACAATTTTCTCAAAACATCTAAGGTATTAGCAGCAAATATTTCAGAAACAAATTCAGTAAGATGTTACAGTAAATTGTTGCAATTATTACCTTGCAAATCATTGAATAGTCCATGCCCGATTAAAACGGGGCCCTTCTTCAAAATCTTTCTCAAGGATTTCTGTGCAGGAGTGACAAAAATTTTAAAAAAAGGAAAAAAATACAAGGTATATTTACCTTGTGGTGAACTAAAACAAGAGAATATCACTTCAAAATGAATTCAGAAGGTACACAGGTAAGGTACACAGGTATATAGGTAAGGTAACATCACCACTTAGCACCAGCCAAAGCTCAACTTGATCACTGTATCTTCCTTCTGTTCTGGACTTTATTAAATAGTTTGGGGGTATTTCATGTATACCCCTCAAAAACTTCGAAATTACATATCCCCCCCCCCCTCTAACTTCATAATATCATATTTACCCTTGTAAATTTTCAAAAAACTCACAAAAGTAGAGAAATGAATCATTTGCCCTTGGAAACCGACTAATTACAAGATTGAAATTTTTCTTAAACAGGCTACATATTTTTAATTTTTTTTAAAAAAAGAGGGTAAAATGGGTACTTTATGGACAATGGATAGTTTTATCTTCTGGTTTGGAGAAGAAGAATCTGGTACTGACAGTTCCAACATAAATTTTACTAAGAAAAAAAAATATTGCATACCTGTACATTAGTTAATGAGCATGTAACTCCATCCAAGTCGTCAGCAGAAATACCAGTAATGGCAGTTCTGTAGTTTTTAACTGATTTTGTAGGGTCTACTAGTCTATCCATTATGACCTACAAAAATAACAGTCAGATTAAGAATTTTGAACCATGTATAAACAATATTAAAAAGATTGATAGTTAAATAAAACTACAGACCTCCAACTTTTGGTCAACAGCACAAACCCGTACCAGTGTTTCGGTACCGTCTGTACAAAGTACTGTTTCACAACGAATAGCAATCATGGATTTTGAGTCCATTTTTTCAGGTATTTTTTCCAGTGTTATGAATTCCCACCCCTACACATACACATACAAAGGAAGTACATTTATTAACAACAAAAATTAACATTTTGTCTGAATTATAGAATACAAAAAATGAAAATTGAAATCAAATAAGCCAGCGAACAATCAATACAGAGAGAGAGAGAGAGAGGAACCTCCTTATAGGATGGAAAAACATAATTCCTTGTGTACTCTGGGTGCTCTGCTGTTAAACGGACCAACCTCTACATTTACAAAGTAAATTTTCATTCAAAAATATAAGTCGTAAAAATAGCACTTTCAGCTAAATCTAAATTAAAAAAAAAAAACCGACTTAGACCTGACACTTCTAGTTACAAAGAGAAATTGTCCTCATAGTTTTGCTATAAACCCATATGTCACATCAAATATTGAACCGATATGTACCACTTTTAATATGTACCAGTTTTGCTATAAACCCATACGTAACCTAATTGTTTGGTTTTATACGTATCACTTCTAATACATACCAGTACCAGTACCAGGCTACGCACTGGGTTTTTTGGCTGAACCTAAGGTAGAAGCAGATCAAGGAAATACAAATAACTATCAAAATATTAATTGTACCATCTGGGGAAGCTCCAAATTGGGCGACTTGTTAAAGTGCAGAAACATTTTACATTCATTATATCTTTTTATCATCTTCCCAAAATACTACAAAAAAAAAAAACACAGAGAAAAAAGATTCATCAGACAGCCAATAAAGATTTCTTTTCACAAATTGAAGGATTTTACAAAAACACTAGAAATTTTTTTATTTAAAAAATTTGGAATCATGACAATCAACTTTTTTTTATTTAAGAAAGCATAAATTTGGTAATTCGTTAAATTAAAAGTCAATAGTACATAGTTCAGGTAACAAAACAGAAAATTACATAGATACCCGGAAATACCAGTAAATACCAGAAATTACCAGAAAAACACCTAGTTTCAGAAAATTACCTTAAACTAAAAGCCCCTCCTATTTTTCTAATCCCTTAAGAAAACCCAACTTCAAAAACAAGACATGGATAAAAAGTAACTACCTTTCGAAAATTTGAAGGGAAGGTATGGAGAAAGGCAAGTAAGAAATCGTTGGGTTTTCTAGCAGGGTCACCTATGGTATTTCCCAGTTTCTTGTCATGGCGCGCCAAATAATCCTTCCAACCTCCTTCGGCGCCTTTCAAATTTTGCTTTTGAGTGAACTTCACAATGTCTACTAGAACCACTTTGTCGGCACCGTTTAGGAGCTTCCCCATTCCGACTGGAGGTGTCCGGTCAGGTTTTGGGTTGTTGGTGGCGGAGGCGGAGGAGGAAGGGTTTAGAAGAGAAGGCGGCTGAGAGTGTTGGATTTTATTATAAACGAATTCGGCTCCCCTAAATAACGGGTAAATAATTTAACGGTGTAATTTTTCCTTCATGCAGCGCTCAGACAATAGAATCAAAGAACGCTGCATATGAGTCGTGCGTTGCTTGAAGCCAAATTTTATCTGTTAATATATTTACTCAAAATAACCCAAATTTTGAGTTTAGATTTAAAACGTCTGATCTGTTTTAGCACGAATATTAAAGAACCCAGGCTTTCCAAATTCTGATCAGACGGTTGGGATGTAAACTCATAATTTGAGTAACTATAGTTATTAAAATGCTATCGCTCCAAATTATAGACAGTAGAGTCGTACAGATTTAACTGGAGAGAAGACGAGACGCATCAGATCTGTTTCTGCACGATATTAAAGGACCCAGATTCTGATCAGACGGTCCTCCGGAATTCATTTTGATCTGTTTCTCGTAACTCTGATCGTGACTCGCTCATAACTCACTCATTATTGCTCATTAACTAAATGAGCCGAGCATGAGCATATTCCAACTCGCTAATGCTCGCTCATTAACCAATCCTAAGCTAGATACTAACGTGTGGGTCCCAATTGTCAGGTGACTTCTTCGGGTAGTTAGTTTTGAAAATTAGTTTTTTATTTTTTTATCTTGTTAATAATTCGTGATTCGCTCAGTTGCTCATAACTCGCTCATTAACAATTCACTTATTATCAACTTGCTCATTAACAATTCGTTCATTAACTAAATGAGCTGAGCATGAGCATACTCTAACTCGCTCATACTCGCTTATTAACCAGTCCTAAGCTAGATACTAACATGTGGGCCCCGATTGTCAGGTGACTTCTTCGGGTTGTACTAAATTAGAGTTCATCGTATGACTAATGACTGTGCACTCTATCAATATTATAAATTTCCAATATCTTTAATATTTTATTTCTATTAAAATTATGAATTATTTTGTTATATTTTTTATTTTTGAGTGAGGCTATGGTAATATCCATTTTACAACCCAAGCTATATATTCATATCTATGTTTGTAAGGTTTAAACAGATAAACATGATCTTCATATGAAAAATTATTTAGAACTCAAATTTTATATTTTTTAGAATTATTTTTACTAAATTTTAGATAGGTGCAAAATATTTATTTTTGGATGGCCTAATTTTTTTTTAAATTACATGACTTTCTAACTATTTAAAAAATTAGTAAAAATTATAAAAAATAAAAAAATTGGTCAGCAAGTGTACATTTTCATATAAATATCATATTGACCAGTTAATGGTGATAAAAATATATATGTCATTTAGTATATAATTTAAGAAATCGTATTTATATATAGATGTCATTTAGTTTAAATTTTGATTGAAAATATGTTAATTGTATGAGATTTTGTTGTTCTCTTGTAATATAATTCCATTGCAATTAATGGAAGGTCAAAGTACTATATTTTGATAAATTATGTATAAATGTATGGATCACATAATTAATTGTCTTATCTTCCAATTAAAAGTACAAGTTAATTAATATTGGCGTCTGGATTTGACAATCAAGATCCCGTATTTGGATCACTCACTTGATTTGATTTATTTTAAAATTTGGTATTTTTTATTATTATTTTTTAATTAAAATTTGGTAATCGGTCGTGACTAAGCCATTCCATTTGATTTTGACATATCCAATTGCATAAAATTAGCCACCAACGCAAATTATTATTATTATTATTATTATTATTATTATTATTATTATTATTTAACTTAATTTTTGCTAATTTTGTGGATATTGGTTCTTGGCTTGAATTTTATACAAATCTAAGTATTCCTCGGTGGTTTGTTAATTCTAATTAAGTCAGGTGTTGGATTTGATATTAATATGAATAAAAAATCTACATGTGGATACTTTACATTTGCGTACACATCTCGTCCATACAAATCAGTGAATCACACAATCTACAGCATCATCATCCAACTAAAGCAGATCATGCAGCCTTTTTTTATTCGTCATTGCATATATAACAAAATCATAAAAATCTAGTTCATATATAAGTGGCGCCACTAACCTTGCATGCAACAGAGAACAACGAAGGAGAAAGAAACATTTTTTTTTCTTTTGATAAAAGGCTTGATAGCCCGTTTCATTAAAGAATCAGAGTGTATTTACAACCAAAACGGAAATTAGAATAACCTGTCATGTCATCCTAACTTAGGTTATTGATAAAACCACAAAACAGCCAAACAAGCAGAGTCTAGCATTCACAACCATAACATAAAGAAACTAATATAGGACATAAAAGCTCAGCTAATAGCTGAGCATATCAGTATATCACTACTCTAGCTAGCAACCACAGGAGCTTGTGCGTTATCCTCAGAGGGGCCGTGATATACCACCATTTGGAGATTGTCAGTGTCAGTGTCATCTACATCCGGGTCCCAGACCTGGAGCGGGATATAGTCTATGTCCTCTGGCAGCCATTCACCAAGCGTTAAGTCTCCGAGCTGTTCCTTAAGAGGACCTGTTCAATATGAAATGAAGGAAATATATAATAAGCAACACAGTAGTTCGAAGAGATTTCCTAGAGGTAGTGTTAAAACAGTAATAATTTTTTTTTTTGAGTAAAGGTTGGAGTTCAAGCCACCCAATTATTTAATGTCTTTGTTATTATAATAAAAAAATTTCCTCATCTGAGTTTCGAACTCATGACCTCTCACATAGAGATCATGTGCCTTAGCCACTAGATCAAAGGCTAGTTCTCAAAACAGTAATAAAATTTTTTAAGAGGACCTGTCCAATGTTCTCTTCTAAACCGGGATGGTTCTATTAATTGATCTGGGGTGTAACTACTAATTAACATAGTTGCTGATGAGAGGAAATCTGTGAGAACCGAGTCTTTCACATCACTTAGAAACTCTTATTTTACCTTATTATCTCTATTAATTTTCAAGTTCGCGATGGAAGATGAAAAAGTCTCAGCTTGTAACGCAGCCGTAATTAATCAACCCCTCTTGAATACTTTTCTCAACCAATCAGCAGATATCTATAGAAAGAAAGGGAACCAACCTATCTTTGAATTGCATGAATTTTTTTTTTAATTATAAGGTGATCACCTTATCATGTGATGAAAAATATTTCAATTTTTCACATTAACAATTACATTAAAAGTTATCAAATAAATATACCTTCAAGATTAAACAACTGTCTATTTGGATCGACCGTTTGGACTTTGAAAATCAAGAGAACCAAATTCTTTGTTCTTGAAGTTAGGAACAAACGTTTTGAGCTTAGCTAACCTATATATAGAGAGAGAGTAGAGAGAGAGAAAGAGAGAGACAGAAGAATATGGTAGCCTCTGCCATGTTTTTCAAATAGAGAGAGAGAGAGATCAAGTATATATATACCTTCATGTCTCTGCAGAGGAATCCACGGTATGTCGCAATTGGGCAGGCAAAAAACATTGCAGTAGATTACCCAATGCCTCCTTATGCATCTATTCCAGCACTTCCTGCCATGGTCACAATCTAGAAGTTGCCCTGCACAATTTGATGTGAAGAGTCCAAGAAATATGGCCGAGAGAAGAAACACAGCAAAAACATGATGGGACTCCATGTCGGCCTCGATCGAAGATAGATTTTGTCTCGGGTGTTAGTCTCTCCTGTTTGTAAATTATGGTGGATTGTGTTGAATTGTAGTATAATCAGTCTAATTTATTTGGGTATTTTAATTTGCACTGATTATATAATGATGTGAAATAAGTTACATTAGCGGAATGTAACGATATTGCATTGCGAGGATATAGTTAAGAAAACAGTTGACATTGCATTGCGAGGATATAGTTAAGAAAACAGTTGACATGTATAAGCTGATACAAAGATATCTATATATAGTTAGTAAAAGTTTTTAAGAGGTTGGGTGTTACTAACTGGTGATGACACCAAAAACAGAACTCAGAGAGAAAAAGCAACTAAGTTCAATTAACAAATTCAAACTGCATGTATATGGAGTTAAATAACAAAATTTATTATTTATTGTTTTTTTATATTATTATTATTAATTTAAATAGGGAACTTGGTGCAACCACACAACCAGCATTCCACCTTTCTCATGAGTTTGCTTCCTCTGAGGTAACTGAAACCTTGAGTTTAGTTAGATCCAAACCGTCTGATCAGAATCTGGACGAATCTGGTCTAAGGTGGAATGCACAGGACTCCTTTAATATTTGTGTCAAAGCAGATCATATGATCAATCTATACTCAAAAATCTATGTTACCTTACGTGATATGAATTTCTTAGTGGGTTACTATGGTGCTCGATCAACTGTCCATGACGATATCCTGTTGTAGAACATTGCTCAAATCCTTTCTAAAGTGGTAGAGGATAAAAGATACATTGTACTACTCTAATGGAACCTTTATGTATATATACTGTCTAACTTTTGCATTTTTTTTTTTTAAACAATTCAAATTTTAGCAGCCATAAGAGTAGCTTCTATCTGTATGGTATGGTATAAATGACGTTAATGAAGCAAAAATTAAGGAAACCGAATATAACAATAAGTACACGATATCTTACTTACGTAAAAATTACTTTGTTTGTCATCTTTGTTTGTCATCTGTACATTTAGCGGGATGTCTTGTTTTTATTTACTTAATCCTTCACAAGCCAGCAAATCTGCAAATCTAAATAGGAGTTACTTTAATGATCGCATTACACACTTTTCTATAGTTAAACATGCATCTATTTGGTGATAAAAACTGGTTAGGTTTCAACAACAGTTTATCAGAAAGAAAATAAAATATGAAAAATTAACTATTACATTCCAACAAAATAAACAGAGGATATAATATAAACAACATTACAGCAGTGCCAACCAGTGGAGGGTCAGGAGAATCCACCTATGGTAACAAGCATCGAAGTAAAATTATAAATATTTTTTTAATTTAAAATGAGACATATGATAAAAACTTTAATAGTTCAAAATCTAATTAAAATTACTTAAAAGTCAAAATAAAATCATTGGATGTGATTTATGTTATTTTTTCTGTGTGCTCATAAAAAACTATCACATTTCAATTGTTTATATGTGGATCGATAAGTTGAAAAATTAACCTCTCTAAATTATTCACATTAGTACATTTTTTACAAACTCTTGATGATGATCAAAATAAAGTTGGAATGTTATAATTTTTTATACGTTCTTTTTTGAAAAGACTGACAGCGGCTGTCAGTGGTACAATTGCAGAATTTAATAAATGAAACAAGAAAAAAAAAAAAATACATCAAACAGCCATTACACCACAGGTATGTGATGCTAACACAATCTCAACCAAAATTTTGCCTCTTGCAAGATGTGCTCCTCCACAACCTTTTCTGGCACCACCTTGCCATAAAAAATCTTTTTATTCCGTCGCTTCCAGATGAACCAGCAAGTGGAAACGAAGTAAACATGCCATTGTTTAGTCCCCATACCTACTGCAGCTGCTTTAGAAGCCAACTTTTTCCACGTCTCATGGACTGTCATATCCCTGTGCATAAGAGACACTCCTAGAATAGCTGCCATCCGGTCCCATAATCGTATCGATGTTGGACATTGAAAAAACAAATGCAAAGATGACTCAACAGCTCCACTGTTACACAATTCACAAGTTGGGGAGACATCAAAACCTCTTCTTACCATCAGCTCATGAGTGAGTAATCTATTTTTGAGCAACAAATAAACAAAAATGCGTATACTCGGTGGAATTTTATAATTCCATATTTTCTCAAACGGCCATCTTATCTTACCACACCCTGCTAGCATGATGTAAGCCGATTTGGCTGAGTAGCTGCCATTTGAAACACATACCCATGAAATCTGATTTTCACTGTCAAACTTTGTGAACATGGTAAACAGATGAGAAAGTGACTGTAGAGTGCCCCAAAAGAAAGAATCCGTGTTAACCCATCTTCGCGTACCATCTGGAGCATCAGGTTTTTTCTTTAAAACAACAATTTTTTCGGTCCATAGACAGTGTGAGTTAGTGTACAATCTCCACCACCACCGTAAGAGAAGAGAAATATTTCTTAACCTCAAGTTAGAAACTCCCATTCCCCCCCTATTCTTTCGGCAAGCAAACCGAGTCCCAGTTAAGCAAAGAAATCCCCACCTTGTTACCCTCGTTTTTTCCCCACAAAAAAGACCGCCTAATTCGGTCTAGTCGCTGAATTAACCACTTCGGCAGCTGAAAACAAGCCATGAAATAAATAGGGATAGACGAAAGGACCGAATTAACAAGCTGCAACCTACCTCCTCTTGAAAGAAGTTTTCCTTTCCATCCCTCCAACATGCTTTCAAATCGTTTAATCAACGGCATAAAGAGAGCTCTCGTGGGAGCCCTAACTGTAAGTGGCATTCCTAAATAAGTAGTCGGGAATTGGGACTGTCGGCAACCCAAGATCAAACAGTTTAATTTTGACTTTTGAATTTTAAAAGTTGAGTTCTTAAAATTTTTAAAAATAAAGACATGACGGAGATATAAAAATGAAAGTATTTGAACCCTCCTCAACAATTATCTTATCTGCACACTATATTTGTCAATCCAATATAAGGTAATGATGAAATTTATTACAACAGCTTCTTAGTTCTTACACACATCTTTAGTGATTTGGCCAGCTACTTGCAATTGCTTATTGCACCCCGAAGTTTACAGCCAACACATTATCGGCGTCCATGATATATACCAGCAATGACAAAAGGTCGACACACGACTAGGGGTGTCAATGGTACCTTTTTAGCCATTTACCCGACCCGTATCGTATTCGATAAGGCGGATACGAGTAAGGTTTTTTTTTCGTTAGTTTAATGGGTATGGGTATGAAAATGCCTCCACCCGACCCGTACTGTACCCATTGACACCCCTACACACGACAGCATATATGGCAAAACATTGAAGGTATATGTAAAAAGTTATTGTAATAAATTTCTCATTACATTATTGAGTTTACAAATATAGTGCGAATGATTGTTAGATGACTCTCGCAAAACAAATGTCATTGCTGGTCTGGAGGCCGGTGATGTGTTGGCCCATCAGGAAAATCTCAGAGAAATCCAAATGTCATTGTTAGATGAACTCTCAGTGTCATCAGGAAAATGAATATGGCAAGATGAGTGACGAGTGATATATCCATAGTTTGGCAACTCGGCCAACTCGAATCGGTATCGGTTGGGTCTGATTCAAGTTTCACTCCGAGTCTCGCACCCGTGCAGTTTTTTTACTAAAACTCGGTTGAACAGTATTTGACTCGGCCGAGTTATTTGATTTTCAAATCTGAGTCAAGTAGAGTCTTTTGGTTATTTTAAATTATTTTTTTGGCAGTTGTTGATCTATGCATTGTTTCAAATCACAAAAAAAAAATCATCAAATTATGCAGACATAACTTAGAACTAGAAAAAAAAAATTAACACATACCAAGATATTTCTGCACTAAATATATGCTGCGAATTTAATTTTACTTTTCTATGCATAAATTATATATATAGTAGTTTGTTCTAATACTTGTATGATATTATGTAATTACCGGATTATTTTGAGTATAATTTTTTGTTTTAACATAGTTTTCTTATAAATTATTTTTTTACTAATTTTTTTTCTATATTATGACTACAAAACAAGCTTCTGTAAAAAAAAATCCGAATTTCCAATATGATTCTTCCGATTTTGACTGATTGATCCAATTCCGATCCAGAGTCAAATATCTGATTTTGATTGCAATTTCGATTCTGAATTTCAGAACCATGAATCTATCAACAAATCCAAAAAAAATTGGGAAGTGAGCTTGTCAACAGCGTTGGACTGCAGATGAAATGCAAACCATGAAACATAATTTATAGCAAGAAGACTGGAACTCATAAACAATGGATCACATGTTCATTTCTTCCATTCATCTTCTAGTCATTAACAACTCAGGAACCGCTTATTAAGTTGGGATCACTAAATACTTAAGAGACTACGCTTAATATTTGATAAATTTTACAATTGGCGCATACCAATATGAAATATGAATACATATGTGCACAAGTGTTAATATATAATATATCAAGTATTTATACCTAAGATGCTAAGTATTTCGCAAAAAAAATAGATAGACACATGTCACACATCATACACCCTTCGTTTACACCCTTCGTTTACACGTTTTTAGATGGACACTCCTAACCAATAACGGATGTCAACAAATTAAATCAAATTCCAATTGCCCTCAGTTTGAGTTTGATTCGTAATTTTATGAAACCGTGCTAGTTCAAATCAAATTGAAATTTCAAATTTCTAAGCTAGCTTGAGTTTGATTTTTCAAGGACAAGCTAATTTGGTTCAAATCAAGCTAGCTTAATTTAATTAAAGAACGAGCATTCAACACTTGAATCAGCCTAATTAAGTTTTGAACTGGGTTTTGGTATATAGATGAGTTTACCAACGGTTGATAATGAAGTAGAAAAATATTCAAGGACTGAATTTAAAGTTTGGTTTCAAGTATAAAATATCTATATTGTATCGATCAAGTTCTTATTTTGACCTAAAAATAGGTACTCTACTCCAAAATTTTGTTTTTAGTCAAATCAACATAGGCAGTATATATGTAAATTTTCGTTCAAATAACAAATTTAAAAAAAATCTACAATGTATAGCAAGATTTCATTAGAAATTCTCTATCAAAAACAGATCATTCATACAACTTCACAAGCCTTTTTTTATTCATCATTGCATATATAACAGAATCATCAAAATCTAGTTCATATATAAAATTTGGATGGAATTTGGATGCAACTCCATACGCTTAATTAATTCCTTCATTGATGAGGAGCTGGTGGAGCTGGAACTGAAGCGAGGGCCCCGCCAGCCTTCCCTCGAATTTTATCTGCAAATTTAAACAGAAGCACCATTTTATGTTAAATATGTTGTTCTAATTGCTTACAAAAAAATAAGGTGATCCTTTATACAATTATTATAAGTGTTTCATTTAGATTTAATTTAATTTTATTAAATTTAGAAATTTCAAGAATATCCTGAACTTCCATTATTACTGATAGAAAATACGAAATTGTTGTTGTATTGAATATTTTAAAATAAAAAATTATCATCATCACAAACAAATTAAATACACAAGCACCAACAATAAAACATTATTGAAATAGGTATTTATACTTGCGTTATATGTAATATTCTTGTCAATTTTGTTAAATTCGAAAACTAAAATGGTATTGAAATAGGTATTTTCTACCTGCTGCATCTATATTAAAGAAATATTGAACCTAACCCAACTAATTAAAAAAGATACAATGCATCAAACATCAGAACTGAAATTAAGATTTTACAAAAACAGCCCTAAAAAATCTCAGTTTGTAACGGAGCCGTAATTAATCAATCCCTCTTCAATACTTTTCTCCACCAATCGGCAGATATCTAGGGTACGTTTGGATGAACTCTAGAATAGCTAGAATAGCTACTGTTTAGAATAGTAAATAAGAATAGCTACTGTTTAAGAACAGTGCTATTCAGAACAGTGAAATAGTTGTTTGGATTGCATTTTTGAAATAGAGTTTGGAGGGAATAGCTACTGTTTAATAATTTATGTGTAAGATTAAATATAATACAATATAATATTAATTTAAATAATAAATGTAATATAATATTATTTTAAATATTAGATTAGTGTTAAATAAGATATTATATTAAATATAATATAATATTAGTTTAAATATTAAATGTAATATAATATTAGTTTAAATATTAAACGTAATATAATATTAGTTTAAATATTAAACGTAATATAATATTAGTTTAAATATTAAACGTACTATAATATTATTTGAAATATTAAACGTAATATAATATTAGTTTAAATATTAATATAATATAATATTAGTTTAAAAATTAGATTAGTATTAAATAAAATATTAGATTAAATATAATATAATATTAGTTTAAATATTAAATGTAATATAATATCATTTTAAATATTAGATTAGTATTGAATAAAATATTAGTTTAAATATAATACAATGTAATATTAATTTAATTATTAAATGTAATGTAATATTATTTTAAATATTAGATTAGTATTAAATAAAATATTAGATTAAATATAATATAATATAATATTAATTTAAATATTAAAATATAATATAATATTATTTTAAATATTAAAATATAATATAATATTATTTTAAATATTATATTAGTATTAAAAAAAATATTACATTAAATATAATATATTATTAGATTAAATATAATACAATATAGTATTAATTTAAATATTAAATGTAATATAAAATTAGTTTAATTATTGGATTAGTATTAATATTGAAAGCAACAAATGTTATTCCATGTTTTTTGTAATAATAGCGAATAGCAATGCTATTTTAAAAACAGTAGCTATTCCGAATAGCTCTATTTCTCGTTTGGATGCACATTGTTCCGAATAACAATGCTATTTTAAAAATAGTAGCTATTCTTGTGCATCCAAACATACCCCTACAGAATTGCAAGAAATTTTATACTCACCTTATCATGTGATGAAAAACATTTCAATTTTTCACATGAACAATTCCATTAAAAATTATCAAATAAATATGCCTTCAAGATCAAAGACTTATAAAATATATATATATGAGGAGGGATCAAGTTACAACAATTTTGAGTTACCACAAAGTTACAACAACGGTTACTTTCATTTTCAAAGTCCAAATCGTCAATCCAAACCGTTCAACATGATTATCTAAATAAAATGTGCTTCCAGATCAAATTTTACATTTTTTTGAATTTTTTTACTATTTATTAAGTTGGGTACAAAATTCAATGGTCTGAATTTGACTAGTTTTTGTACCCATCTTAATAAATAGTAAAAAAATTCAGAAAAATGTAAAATTTGATCTGGAAGCACATTTTATGTAGATAATCATGTTGAACGGTTTGGATCGACGATATGGACTTTGAAAATGAAAATAACCTTTGTTCTAACTTTGTGGTAACTCAAAATTGTTTTAACTTGATCCCTCCTCTATATATATATAGATCAAGTATATATACCTTCATGTCCCCACAAAGGAATCCATGGCGTGTCGCAATCGGGCGGGCAAAAAACATTGCAGTATATTACCCAATGTCTCTTTATGCATTTGTTCCAGCACTTTCTGCCATGGTCGCAATCCAAAAATTGGCCCGCACAATTTGATGTGAAGAGTCCAAGAAATATGGCCGAGAGAAAAAACATGGCCAAAACATGACGGAACTCCATGTCGCCCTAGAGCTAGAAGATAGATTTCTTCTCTTTTGTTTGTAAATTATGGTAGGTTGTGTTGAATTGTAGTGTAATCAGTCTAATTTAATTATTTGGGTATTTTAATTTGCACTGATTATATAATGATGTGAAATAAGTTACATTAGCGGAATGTAATGATGCAGTGTGAGGATACAGTTAAGAAAACAGTTGACAAATATAAGCTCATACAAAGATATCTATAGTTAGCAAAAGTTCTTAAAAAGTTGGGTGTCACCAACTGGTAATGACACCAAAAACGGAATTCAGAGAGAAAAAGAAACCAAGTTCAAACAACAAACTCAAACTGTATATGGAGTTAAATAACTGAATTTTTTATATTATTATTATTATTATTATTATTATTATTATTATTATTATTATTATTATTATTATTATTAATTTTAAATAGGAAGCATGCTGCAACCAGCATTTCACATTTCTATAAGGACCGTATGACCACTACGGAGTTAGGACTTAGCCACATATGCATTTATCTTAGGCGACACAAGATCAATACGGTCCGTATGACCCTATACGGACCGTATCCGAGGCGTCTCCTGAAGAATAATTGCCACAACTGTCACAAGATCAGATTGCTTGGCATTCACTCATCCCTAGACGTCCGTACACTCATATATAAGGCCCTCTGGCCTGAGAGATCTGATGTATTTGATCATTTAGTTTTATCTGTTATTTAAGTGAGAAGAGATGAGTGTTAGAGAAGAAAGCTAGAGTGCTTCCATGTATGGTTGTATCTTTACTTTCCTATCTTGTAAACATGTCGTTCCCCAGTTAAATTTATATTTCTAGGACTGGCATGTAAACCTTGTTACTCTTGTTATTTTAATATATATGTTTTTGTTTGATCTTAGTTAGTCATTGTTGTTTGATTGCTTTTGCACTTTATGTTCGATCTTTCTTGATTTTATTTTACTACTTTAGACCGCCTTGTAATGGCCACACACGGTAGATAGTCACCATTAGATTAGTCCAGTCAATGTAAGAAATGATAAAAATACTAAATTTTTGGTAGAGTTCTTAGCAGGGAAAGTCTTAGATTGGAACAATAAAAGTAGACACGAGAGTCTTGGCATTCGCAGACAAATGTCGTATTGTCTTGCCCTACTGTGGGGACACCCTATAGGAATAATCAAGAGACTTGATAAAGTGAAGGGTGTGACTTTGGGCTAATCACATATCTCCATGCAATCTTCGAGTCAAGCCTCGTGAGAAGTCTCGATTAGTAGTGTGGATGTGCAATGGTAGCGGCAGTCACTAAGTACGGAATAGAAATCCTCTTATAATAACTGAAAATCTTCATCAAACGGGACATAACAATTAAAACCGAAAGAAGTAACAACGGTATGCCAAAATCCTAGGAATTCGCTATATCATCTACTTGCCTATTTTTGATTTCTATTAAGTACTTTTGATCATTGACCAGATCTCAACTCTCGAATTTTCAGATTTCGTCTAGCCTTTTGAAAGATTGTGGTTTATATTAATCGCTCAAGACTGTTGATCTTATTCCCTACAAATCGACAGTCGATTAAACTACTCGACAGGATTGTGCGCTTGCAGTCCGACCCGATAGAATTCCGAGTTTATAAATATTAAAAGTACGTAGACCATTGCTCCATGTGGAGTGATCAGTATCCGTTTAATATCCGATCTATATATGTTTAAAAAAAAAATTGAAATCCTACGTACGGAAACTACTGTTATTTATTACGGTCCAATTTGTACTTCTCCAAAGAGTAAAAATTTGAGAATTTTTATCTTTCATCATGAGTCTAATTCGTCGGTAATATTGTCTCATGTTATTCATGCCCTCTCTCATCATTTATATATATGACATATATTTGTATTTCTCTGGAAGATTTTTATGCAGTTAGTAATGTTTTTTTTTATTAATTATAATTTTATAATAAAGTATATTTAGTTTTATCTCAAATTAACTTTATCAGAAATTTAATTTATTATGAAATAAATATCAATTTTTGGTGAAGTTTAAAGGACAATTATAGTTATTATGTAGTAAATTAGCTAGGGTCGTTTTGAAAGTTATTTAGTTTTCCATTAAATTATCTAAATATATCATAAGTGTATTAATACTTTTAAGATATATTTAGAATTAATGTATAGCAATATTTCATTAGAAATTCCCTCAAAACAGATCATTCATACAACTTCACAAGCCTTTTTTTATTCATCATTGCATATATAACAGAATCACAAAAATCTAGTTCATGTAAAAAATTTGGAAGGATTCGATCAGGATGCAACCCCACAAGCTTAATTAATTCCTTGAGATATATCCTTCATTGATGAAAAATTTGCATCATCTTAAGCAATCAGTTGGTAAAGTATCTGCTGTGTGTGGCTAAGGAGCTGGAGCGCGGGCACCGCTGGCCTTCCCTCGAATTTTATCTGAAAATTTAAACGGAAGCTCCTTTATTATAATTATTATTAATGTTTCATTTAGATTTAATTTAATTTTATTAAATTTAGAAATTTCAAGAATATCCTGAACTTCCATTATTTCCTGATAGAAAATACGAAATTATTGTTGTTGTATTGAATATTTTAAAATGAACATTATCATCATCACAAACAAATTAAATACACAAGGACCAACAATTAATGAAACATTATTGAAATAGGTATTTATACCTGCTGCATCTATATATATTTAAAGCTACAAATATTGAACCTAACCCAACTAATTAAAAAAGATACAATACATCATACATCAGAAATGAAATTAAGATTTTACAATAGGTATTTATGCCATCTCAACTTATAACGCAGCCTTAATTAATCAACCCCTCTTCAATACTTTTCTCAACCAATCGGCAGATATCTATAGAAAGAGAGGGGACTAACCTATCTTTGAATTGCATGAAATTTTATACTCACCTTATCATGTGAAGAAAAATATTTCAATTTATCATATTAAAGACTTGTAAAAATAAAATAAAAATATAGAGAGAGAGATCAAGTATATATACTTTCATGTCCCCACAAAGGAATCCATGGCGTGTCGCAATCGGGCGGGCAAAAAACATTGCAGTATATTACCCAATGTCTCTTTATGCATTTGTTCCAGCACTTTCTGCCATGGTCGCAATCCAAAAATTGCCCCGCACAATTTGATGTGAAGAGCCCAAGAAATATGGTTGAGAGAAAAAACATGGCCAAAACATGACGGGACTCCATGTCGCCTTAGCTAGAGCTAGAAGATAGATTTCTTCTCTCTTGTTTGTAAATTATGGTAGGTTGTGTTGAATTGTAGTGTACTCAGTCTAATTTATTTGGATATTTTAATTTGCACTGATTATATAATGATGTGAAATAAGTTACATTAGCGGAATGTCATGATGCACTGTGAGGATACAGTTAAGAAAATACAGTTGACAAGTATAAGCTGATACAAAGATATCTATAGTTAGCAAAAGTTCTTAAAAGGTTGGGTGTCACTAACTGGTGAAGACACCAAAAATAGAATTTAGAGAGAAAAAGAAACCAAGTTCAAACAACAAACTCAAACTGTATATGGAGTTATATAACCGAATTTTTTTTATATTATTATTAGCGGAAAAAAAAATGAAGTACGTCAATTATCATTAGACATGAAATTGAATCTTCTATTTCTATCACCCAACAAGTAATTAATTATACTAATTATATATTATAAAAAAGAGTGAAGAATATATAAAGTAGGTTTCTTGAAAATTAAATTTAAGACAAGAACGTTTTCTTAATTAATTTAATCAATTTTTAATTATAAATAATTGAATCTTAATTTTTATCTTTAATTTATAGGGAAAATTGGTTATTTGCCACTCCAAAACTTTCAAAACTGAAAAATGCCATTACAAAACTATAAATCAGAAAAATGCCACTCTAAACTTAGTTAATTCTTAAATTTGCCACAAATACACAATTTTTATACTTTTTTTTTATTAAAAATTAACCGAAAAATACAATTTTGAGATATTTATAATGAGAGGTCTAGAGGGTATATAGGAAAATACAGAAATACGTATGTCTAAACTGTATTTTTCAGTTAATTTTTAATACAAAAAGTATAAAAATTGTGTATTTGTGGCAAATTTAAGAATTAACTAAGTTTAGAGTGGCATTTTTTAGATTTATAGTTTCGTGATGGCATTTTTCATATTTGAAGATTTTGGAGTGGCAAATAACAAAATTTCCCTAATTTATATATCATAGTTCGATTAAATTAACAAAAGAAATAGTAAGGAATTACTGGTCCAACAAATGAATTACGAGATCTTTCACTATATTTGGATCCGCTATTGGAAAATAAGAAAATAAGGCCCAATTATAGGGTCCAAGAAAACTGGTTGTTTTTCAGTAACAAAACATGTATACTTTTTGGCCCAAAAAATCTATCTTACAAGTTCCAATCATTAATGTTGACTCAAAAGTGAAACCACATCAGGTTACAATTAATGATGTGAACCTCCACGTAGCATTTCATTAGTATTTTACACAAAAATATTAACAGAGTAATTTGATCGGAACAAATACAAAATCTAGCCTTTCGAAAAGAAAATCGAACTTAATTTAACCAATTCTTGATAAAGAACACAGTTTATTAATTGACCCAGATAAATTTTTCTCATAAAAAAAAAAATTATTTTACTGCTAAATTTGACGTTGCATATTCTAATGTGTCATTTGAAATACAAAATGAAATACACTTCATTTAAAAACGCCGACCCAAAATAATTGTTCAATCGAGTTTGGGCTAAATAGACCATTGAAGCCCATTTGGATCCGTAGGCCTGTCATGTATGAGGAAAATGAGGCAGAACAAAACATTTCTAATTTAGTTTTCTAATTTGTTGTTCTTCTATTTTCCCTATTTAAAATGTCTCACTAACCTTATGATTTTCGGCCGCCTGAATTTCAGAAAGCGAGATAACGATCTACATATCTATTTCGATGTTTTCTTGTCTGACATTAAAAAACGGAATTTTAATCGTAAATTTTGGCAGATTTTGGATACGACAGCTAAGATAAAAATCATAAAGAGTTGTTGAATTAGAGTTTGGGCTAAATAAATAGCCCATTGAAGCCCATTTTGGTCCGTAGACCTGTAATGCACGAACATTGTTTGAAACTTAAATAACTTAAATAACTCATTTGAGTTTGGTCAAGAAATAAATTAGAAACAATATAAGGCCCAATCGAACAGTTCCAATTTAATATTCTTCCTTCCTTTCCTTCTATATCCTTTCTTAAAATATCTCATTGACTAGATTAGCTGAGACTCATTCAATATTTTCGGTTCTAATAATTACCTTGATTGATTGACCACGATCAGGTTTTTTTTGTTTATCATGTATACGTAGCTGATATATATAACATGTGGAGGTTGCGTGGCATTGCAAGCTAGCATTTAAGTTAATCTACGTACGTACCTTAATTGGCTGCCAGCTTCATGAATTCGTTTCCTCTGAGATATCTCAAACTTTGCATGACTTTTTGGAATATCTCAATCGTTCAAATACATTCTGCACGAATCGCAAAGCTCAAATAATACTGCGCCCCTACGTAGGTCACGTAAAAATTGAGATATCTCAGAGGATACGCACCCCAGCTTCTGTCCATCTCATGATTGAATGCATTTATCAGTTATAAAACATATACATAATTATGTCATATATGTAATTCTATGAGTGTGTCAAACTGATACACATATCCAAACATGCATATATGAATAATTATGCATCTTGGATTAATTGTGTGTCCATACTATTCCGAACTTATCACCTTTTTTTATTAAATATATCTCTAAAGATAGATGAAGCACTGCCAAGTCAATCTTCACAGATTGTGGGATTATTTAGTGGATATCGATTTTAATTTTTAAAAATTTGCAAGAAGGGATTTGTAGTTATCAAATGAATGAAATATATATATATATCTTCAAGTCAAATTAACATGGTGTTATCCTATGTCCGTTGCCCAGTCATGTATCCATGCACAACTCAAACTTTATAAAGAGGTCAACACATAATTTGTACTTGGCTTTAGTACATGCAGGAGCACATGTATAATTTCATATAATTAAAAATCCATTCTGTATAAACAGCAGATGCAGATTAAAACCGCAAAAGCAAATTAATTAATTCAATGTTTTAGTACTTAATTAACATATATTCTCATCGAATCTAGCAATTTAAAAAAATATATATTTGAAGGACTTTCAAAAGAAATAAAAATATACAAATTGCAACATCAGCACCTACTAATTATGGTTGTTTTACATGTAATATAGGGCTGCACCAAAAATTCGTAGTTCGTGATTCGATTCGACTTTGATTCGAAAAAGTTCGTAAAATCTTCGATTCGAAATAGTTCGAAATTAATTCAAACCAAACTCAAACTGGACCTGGTTCGTTCGAAATAGGTTCGCAAACTATTCTAGTTCGAATCTCAAAGTAAAGTGAACCGTTGATTTCCGCTGATGACTTATGTTCGTTGATGACTTAAAAGTTAAAATATAAGGCTGTCCAGTTATATGTCATAACTCGTAAATCGTAATTCTCGCTCTCAGTTATGAAACCCTAGATGATTTTCACCTCTCGCTCTCAGCGACTACGTACTATCACTCTTTGTTGCCGTAAAAAAGTTTGTGTAAGATTCAAAATTGAGTTCATAAAAAATTCGATTTGAAATTAATTCAAACCAAACTCAAACTCATGAAGTAAGTTCGATTCGTTTGCAGCCCTAATGTAATTATACATCTCATTCTCATCTCCAAATCTAGTCATAATGATTAATATTTATGTTTCATTCTTATCTCCCTAGTTTGACCATTTGTTTTTCTATATCAAGCATGCTCTAATTTGAAGCATATGCTGATATACCAAATAAATACGGTCCGTTCAACGGCATGTTTCTCAACTCTAGCTGCATTGCAAAGCCTTGTCAACCAAGTTAACCTTAACTCACACAATATATATATAATTTCGTTGCAGGATAAATATGGTTGCCTATATTTTGTCAACAATGAGCAAATTTATTAAATGACATTTTCTAACAACATCATGATTGCTTGTCATCTTTATCCCCTATAGTGGATTTACATTCATACTTTTTAAGGAAAGAAGTTTGGCATGTGTGTTAGAATGAATCTTAAATCAGATGGAACAGTTTGAATTTGCACAAAAAGTGTTTCATGCAGGAGAAGAAACTAATCACAACAAAAGTTTTGGATATTTAACTATTAATTATTGATGTAGCAATTGTTCACCCCAAAGTTTTTCTATATTTGAATTTATTAAATTCATAGATATCCAAATTTTTGGAGGTTTTACATTCATCCATATAATTTTGTTTCAGTATATATATATATCTTCACAGCCACTGTGAAGTTTTCAAAAAATAAATTCATAGATATCCAAATTTTACATTTCAAAAATCCTTCCAAAAAAAATGTAAAATTTGGTCTATAAGCACATTAACACATTGAGAACATCAGATCGACTATTTGAACTTTCACATTGCAAAAACAATGATTTTTACTTTTTTACTGTGTTTCGTCAAAAAAAAAAAAAGAAGTTCATTCTTGTATGGGACTGGTACTAAATGGCTGGTACCAGCTCTCTTTTACTATAAAAGAAGAATATAACAATGAATTAGGGGGGTGTTTAATAAATGGACGTAGTTCAACCATCTAATAAGGCTAAATAGCAAAAGATAACTTGGGCTCAAAATTAAAGATAAAATTACAACGACGTTTGTGGAACAGAAATTAGATAAAATCAAAATTTCCAATAATAATCCAAGAAAAAAAGCATGTCTAATAAATAATACAATTGTTAGAACTTGGACGAATGAGTACAGGGTGACAATCATAGGTGGGCCCAAGTAAAGAGAGATTTAAGGCTGAAATTTATTATGGGTGACTTTTCATTAATTCAAAGGCCATTTTTATTCTTAGATTTTAGATAGGAGATCACTGCAGCTGATCTGGTTGGTCAGATCAGACCCTCCCAAAACAAAACAAAACAAAAAGAAAACAAACAATTAATTACTTTAAACACATTCTTATATTAACAGTATTGTTGAGTTTCAGGGAAATTTAAATAGTAACTGAGGTCTAAGAAAAAATTCATAATCACCACCCAGTAATCATCTGTGTTGAATATAAAATTATAGTAAGGAAGCATATCTGATTTCATGACTTCTTTTTGTATGATTATGTCATAATTAAATTTGGTTCTCCCAAGTTCTTTAGAGAATCTCTTTTCAATTATATATATATTTGAATTCTCTTACACACTTCTCTAATGAAATAACAAAAATAAATTTAGTCTGGAGAATCCTTGTATTTGGAGGAGGCTGAATGGAATAACCAACCACATAATAAGTGGGAAGCTGACAGAGAGGGCTTGATGGTTTTAATTAGCAGAGCAATTAGTAATGAACATAAACCTCCCTTAATCGCAGGTAATGTGCATATTTAAAAAAAATTAAATAGGAATGTACATATTTAAAAATAATCTAGATTTTAAACAATGTCACGGTACAATTCAATAATCATTTTAGTATATTTTCATAAATATTTCTGTGCATTACATGAGTATGGATATGACTTCTCATAAATTAATTAGTGAGTTTTCAAATCCGTAAAATTATATCATGCCCAATTTCATAACAAACGAACAAAAATATCATCACAAGAAAAAAAAAATAGGTCTACCCAAATTTTAGGGTTAATTTTGCTGGAGGTCTCTAAACTTTGTCATTTATCATGAATTTGTCACTCAAGTTTGATTTGTCCATTTTTAGTCACTCAACTTTGTTATTTGTTCCAATTAAGTCACTCTATATTTTTCCATCCAAAATACACTACAGCAGAAAAACCCATCTGCGACCGGCCAAATCGGTCACAGATGGGTAAGGCGCCGGTCCCAGATGCCAAAATCGGTCACAAAAGACCAAATTCGGTCGCAGATGTCTCGATCGCAATTGCTCCATCGCTGATGACCTCACCGGTCACAGATGGATCAAAAATCGGTCACAGAAGATCCTTCAGCGACCGATTATAATCCATCACTGATACCATTTGGTGACGTGGCTGAACCTTATCAGAGACCGCCAGATCGGTCTCTGATGGTACCAAATCGGTTGCAGAAGTGTTTTTTTTTTTATATATAATTTTTCTGTTTTTTTTCTTTTCACCAATTGGTACGAATATATTGTACCAAACAGAACCCATTATGTTCATTTATTTTTTCCCAGCCCAATCATTACGAATCGTACCAAACAATTCAAGCCCTATCGTTACGAATTGTACCAAGCAATTCATATATCAAATATCAAATATTACAAATACCAAGCAATTCAAGCCCTATCGTTATGAATCGTACCAAGCAATTCAAATATCAATTATCAATTATTACAAATACCAAGCAATTCAAATATCAAATATCAAATGTTACAAATACTACATAAATATCAAGAAATTCAACAAATTCAACAAATAAAAACAACAGAAAAAAAAAAATCAAACAGAAAAAAGAAGAAGAAAAAAACTGAAATATAACAGGAAAAAACAGAAAAAAAAAACAAAAAAAGAAACAAAATAAAAACGGAAAAAAAAGAAAACAGGAAAAAAAAGAAGAAAAAAAACAGAAAACAGAAAAAAGATTAAAAAAAAAATGGAAATAAAGCAGAAAAAAAAGAAAGAAAAACAGAAATAAAAGGGAAAAACAGATTAAAAACAGAAAAGAAAACATATAATAACAGCAAAAAACAACAGCAAAAAAAAATCAAACGGAAAAAAAATAGAAATAACAGAAAAAGAACAGAAAGAAAACAGAAAGAAACAGAAAAAAATAAATAAATAAATAAAACTGAAATAAAACAGAAAAACAAAACAGAAAAAAGAAAGCAGAAATTAGAACAGAGAAAATAAAGAATAAGCAAAAAAAACAGAAACAAAAAACGTAAAAATAAAACTGGAAAAAAAGAAAGAAAAACGGAAATAAAACAACAAAAACGGAGAAAGAGAGAGAGATAGAACGAGAGTGGTGATCTTTCGCGCGCGGGCGTCGGCGGGGTCGGACGGCGTCAAGCAGTGTGGCGCCGGGCAGCACGGTAGCGATTTTTTTGTTTAAACCTAAAACGCACGGAGACAAAGAAAAAAAAGAAATTTGACGGCCATTTTTAGGGGATACCCTTCTGCGACCGGTCCAAATCGGTCACAGAAAGGTTTTGTCGCCAAAGATTATTATTTATTTTATTTTATTTTTTTTAATTGGTCTTCAGCGACCAACAATAAAACCGGTCGCTGATGACCGAAAATGTTGTAGTGATGCTAACATAATACGCTCATTTCATTAGTATTTTGAACGGAATATGCTAATTCCGTTAGTATTTTGGACAAAATGAGTATATTCTGTTAATATTTTTGACGGAATAAGAATATTCCATTAAGATCTTGAATGAAGAAATATAGTGACTTGATTGAAATATATGACAAATCAAATTTAAATGACCAACAAATGATAAAATTTAGTAAGCGAAAATTACCTCAAATTTTAATAATATTATAACCGAAGTGTTTGGATTCCATCATGTACTTGGAAAAGAACAGGCATAATAAAGTTTTTGTCTGTTTTTGATGTGACGCATTTGATTCCTGGTATACTACTAATAGTTCATGACACATAAGCAAACTATATATTAAGGCAAAGTGTTATATTCTCTCTCCATTTAGTACAAACGATACCATTTCATTTTAGCATGTAATTAATTATCACGCATTTAAATTTAGTCTTTGATTAATAGCAATAATTATATATTATAATCTACAACAGGAAAACAAATAAAGATTATTCAAATGGCACATATATAGATAAGTGTCTCGGTTAACCAAAGTCCTATTTTTTTTTCTTTGAAAAAAAAGGTTTCATAGATTTTTGTTATGTAGTAACCCATGTTTACCATTTCTATCAGAATGGAGAAGATAGCCTAGAATTAGTAAAGCATGATTAGTTGCCTATAAAACAAATTAAACTCTATAATTGAATGTGACTAGAGAGCACCAACAATAGTTAGTTGCCTAACCTTTGATCCATACATTTGGGAACTGAGTAAATTAACACTACGGTGTTCTTTTGTAAAAAGGGAAATTTTTGGAAATGCCATTCTAAAACTTGGAATTTGTCAAAATGCCACTCAGAAATCAATATTTGTCAAAATGTCATTAAAACTCAATGCCTATTTTAATTTTGTCATTAGTCTCAATTTAAAAATTTCAATCTTTCAAAATGACCAAACTGCCCCTGTCAGATTTTTTTTTTTTTTTTTTTTGAGAACCAACCTATCGAAATAAACTCAAACTACATCGACAATTTAAATTCCAATCTTTCAAAATGGCCAAACTGCCCCTGTCAGATTTTTTTTTTATAGAACCAACCTATCGAAATAAACCCAAACCACATCGACAATTTAAAAATTTCAATCTTTCAAAATGGCCAAACTGCCCCTGTCATATTTTTTTTTTTATAAAACCAACTAATCGAAAATTTTAAAATAATGTTCATGGAAAAAATATTCAAAATATATAATAGATGTGGTTTGGGTATAACGCACATTATTAAAATAATCACGCCGAATATATGAAAAACCACATCGACAGTGCATTATTTTAAAATTTTTGATAAGTTGGTTCTATAAAAAAACTCTGACAGGGGCAATTTGGTCATTTTGAAAGATTGAAATTTTCAAATTGTCGATGTGGTTTGGGTTTATTTCGATAGGTTGGTTCTCTAAAAAAAAAAAAAAAGATAGGGGCAGTTTGGTCATTTTGAAAGATTGAAATTTTTAAATTGAGACTAATGGCAAAATTAAAATAGGCATTGAGTTTTAATAGCATTTTGACAAATATTGGTTTCTGAGTGGCATTTTGACAAATTTCAAGTTTTAGAGTAGCATTTCCAAAAATTTCCCTTTTAAAAAGGGAAACAAATTAATTAATTAAATTAAAGACGCACATTAATGGCACTAACTTGTGAATTAAGATGACAAACTCCACATCCTTTTGTAACTTTAATTTTGTGATAAAAATATAAGTTTCTCTGTGTAAAATGTTGCAGATTAAAGCTTAATTTTTTTTATAAGTATCAAATTAATTGAGTGACTTGACTCTTAACTTTAATTATTAACAAAAAAAAATATTAAAACTATATGGTGCTTTGTTTTGCATTCTTTTCTTTCTTTCTTTCTTTTTATAAGTATTCCTGAATCTTTTTATATCCACCTCTTAGTTTGGCATTTACAATATTGTCTTTAAAAGTACTTATATCTATTGAAAAAAATGTTATTATGAGGACAAAAAGACAATTCGAAGTAATTAATTACATTAAGGGAAATTTCATGAATACCCTTCAAAACTTTCGTAATTACATATATTTTTATCTAAAATTCATAATATCAAATTTACCCTTTTAAATTTCAGAAACTCCCTAATATACCTAATTAATTGTCTTAATTTTCTATTAAAACTCATTTTAAATTTATCTATATATATAGCCCGGTCATTTTGTATTGATATATACCGTTCACTTAATTTATTTATTATGATAACTCGCTCTCCGTTCATCTCTTTCACTAATATTAAAGGGTCCTCTGAAATAACTCCAACTTTGAGTTTGAATCTGGACCATCCATCAAGATCCGACCGAATATTAAAGGGCTCCGTATTTTCTAACTAAACCCGAATTAGGTTGAATTCTGATCGAACAGTCCAGATTCAAACTCAAAAGTTTGAGTAGCACGTACTTTTGAATAAAGTTCACTAATTTCATTGTCAAATATTATTAACTTGTTAATTATTTCATATCCAACAAGCTTCCATCACTTTATAGGTAATCCAAATCCACCAATATACGTATACTACTACGTAAGAAAAGAACTTGAGGTTAACAAATGCAAACAAGAGAAATATTAATATAATATGATAGTGCTTCTATACAAAATTGAACTAACGTGAAGCGCAATGAAAAAAATAATAATAAATCCCTGTAACTAGTGTATTCCTGACACCACCCTCTGGTTCTCTCAACTTGCTGTTTATATAAAATATCTACAGATTAAAATATCACACATGTATACATAGATGCATAAATATAGAGAAATTAAACAAAGTGCACAGTATTGTCCAACTCAGCTATGTCAGTGATTCTTTGAATTTAGCAGTATCAGAGAATCATAACACCAGGCGGTCGGGCACACAGCTAGTGTTGTTGCACATTTTGTCGCGTTATGTCGTCGGCTTGGATTCTCATCCACTTCTCCAGTTTTATCAAAACAGGACATATCCAGTTTAATATTTTAAGGTTTCAAAATAGGATCCGAATCATTGTTTGTTTAAGGAATAAGTAAAGTGGTAGAATTATCCAGATAAAATTTAGTTTACAAACAGATGAAGTAATCATTCTATTAAAAGTATTTCTAACTTTATTTTGTAAATTAAGATTAAGGTGGATTGTGGAAATTTTAAGAACTAAATTGGTTGGTGAAGACTAAACAAAGAATGAATTGAGATGTTTCATTTTGACTATGTTCTTCATTTGGTTTATATTTCTAAACATACCTGCCCACATCAAAATTTAAATATTAAATATGGATCACTACTGTAGAAATGGAATCTTTTTTACGCCTATTGTTTAGCTAGCGGTTAAATATGGAAAACTCTTTTACCAGTTGTGACCTCAAGAACCAATAGCACCAATAGGTAACTTTATTCAATCGGGTTGATACTTGATACTAAGGTACCTATAGGACCGTTTGTCAATAAAAAATTAAGAACTTAACAACAACTAAGAAATTAATGTTTAGTTGTTTTAATTTGTAGGTGAAGGATTAAGCGTTTAAGGAGAGGATATAGGTGTTTTAAGGTCCGAATAGGAAATTAAGATCCGGACAAAAGGAGACTAAATAAGATGTTCTTAATCCACGCTAAAGAAGCTAAAAGAAGCGGATTAAAGCTTAAGGAGGCTTAATTCATGCTTGCCGAGGAGCGATTGACTATATACTCTATATTAGTAATAGTGTTGTAAATGATATAACTGTTTGATGATGTGCTTATATTGGTTCATACATTACAACCGATAGAAGAAGAACCAACTTCTTCTATTGGTTGTACATTTGAACTGTTAGAATTTTGTTAAATCCTAGATCAATTGGGTCTTCTTTTCATTAGTTGTTCAGAACCCATATAAGAATTTTAGCTTTAAAAGTCTGAATAATTCACGGCATTTAAAAGTGAAATTCCAACATAATTCATGAACCTTAATAATTTTATAATTGGTTGAACCAATTAATACGATTTGCTTTATTGACCGCACTATTAGTGTAGATGGTCTACCTTTTTAATTGCATGTATATATATAGCACACATCATATTTGATTTGAACTCTCTACCTATATCAAGAATTCCATATATTAAATTCTCTGTTGTTGACAGAACTTAAGAGGCAAGTGCATATATTAGTTGCAACTTAATTACATCTCTATATATATCATCCTCGCATTATAAAAAAAATAAATTAGAGGAGGCAAATTAAAAAAAATTATTTCCATGTTAAAAAAACTATCAATAATTGTAAATCAGCAAACTATTATTGGAACATTTTTTTTTACTTGATAACTTCAACTAATTGCATAAATATCCACTTATTACTGTTCAAACTAATTATTGAAACAATTCATTACTTGATAACTTGAACTAATTGCATAAATATCCACTTATTCCTTTTTCAAACTAATTATTTTCAAACTAATTATTGAAAGAACTTTGTTTGATATATGATTGATGCTAACACAATGAATGTGTGGCACTAGCAAATTAGCATTTTGAGTTCATTGTTTTGACTAACTAAATAAAAATTTGCACACTTCTTAAAAAAAAAAAATATATATATATATAGAGAGAGAGAGAGACAGAGAGATGGGCTAACTTGCTTTGGAAAGTAAAGGGGATGTTTTATTTCCTGCTCAAATCTCAATTTTCAAAGTTCAAATAGTCGATTCGAACGGTTAGATGTGATCTCCATATTGAAATGTGCTTGGAGACCAAATTTTATATTTTTTGAAATTTTTTTACTATTTATTAAGCCACTTTGGAAATCTAAAAATTCGGATGAACATTAAAAATTTCTGGACCACCGGATCAGCGATTTTCAAAGTGGCTTAATAAATAGTAAAAAAAATTCAAAAAAATGTAAAATTTGGTCTCCAAGCACATTTCAATATGGAGATCACATCTAACGGTTCGAATTGACTGTTTGAACTTTGAAAATGAAAATTTGAGCGGGAAGTAAAACATTCCCTTTACTTCCCAAAACAAGTTAGCCCATATATCTGTGTGTGTGTGTGTGTGTGTGTGTGTATTATATAGATATCTTCTACTTACACTTGAATTTAGATTCAAAATTTTAAAATGTACTTTCCCATGGACATTAAATTGATATGCCTATTTATATTCGATAAGATAAGAAAATTTATGTTGGAACTTGGAATAAAATTTCAAATTTGAAACTACATGAAACTTTTTAGATAATTTTAACCCAAAATAAAACCATTAATATTTCTCACATTTATAAATAATAAAAGTATTCAATTTTATATACAACGTATCTAAAAATACGATTAAAAATGTGATATACACCGTATTTTAAAATAAAATACGATTCCTAAAATATTAAGTTGGACAGGATATCTCCATTTTCTTCCTACTTGTAAGAAGCATTTTAAAAAAGTACTCTAAAAAGTTAAAAAAACCCAAAGGTGGTACTGGTATCCAACTGCACTGCACCTAATTTACAGCAGATACACTTCGTTAGTAATTTCACTGATATAATTACCCCTGTGGTCTAGTTCATATTACAAGCAGTATCACCGGAGCCGCAATAAAAAAGGACAACATGAAGGATAATACAGTCATTTTCTAGAGAGAATCTTTCCCGCGATCTCTGGACAAGATTTCCTCGGGCCACGTAATGCACGAGATTCTGGGTGCATATTCTCTGAGATATCTCAATTTTTGCGTGACCGACGTGTCCGGTGTCTATTCGGGGGAACGTAGGGGGCCAGTATTATTTGAGCTTTGAAATTCGTGCAGACCGTATTTGAACCATCGAGATATTCGAAAAAGTCACGCAAAGTTTGAGATATCTCAGAGGATGCGAATTCTCTTCCCCCTTGTGGACCACCGAATCTTTTATTTATTGAGCATCTTGTGTTGCGGGTTAAGTGAGGTATAATATTTGACCACTTCATAGTTTGTTACAGAATATTAGTCACAGGTTGCTCCGTGCAGCCGGCAGGCGCATGCATTTTAATTTAGGGTTTTCTCTGTGATAAATAGTCCCGGTCTTGTTATTTTAAGGTTATAAATTTAATACAATTAAAATATCGATAAAACTAATTATTAAATTTAAAATAATTAAAATATTGATAAAACTAAATATTAAACCTTCAAATCATTTTAGCTGATGACTAATCAAGTAGTAAATTACGCTAAATTGGACGCTGATGTCTCTCTATTTTGCCTAGATTGCGACCCCAATTTACACCGAAACTCGTGCCTTAAAGCCTGAAAATTAGAACTTTTCATTTAAATATCAATAGAATATGGTACTGCTATGTTTTGTTTCTTATTTTGCAGGAAACGGGCGAAATTCTGGAGCTGACACCTTTCTATACGGCCCGTATAAAATCCGTACGGCCCGTATAGATTCCGTACGGCCCGTATAATTTCTGTACGGCCCGTATAGTTTCCGTACGGCCCGTATAGTTTCCGTACGGCCCGTATAGTTTCCGTACGGTCCGTATAGATTCCGTATGGCCCAAATAAGATTTTTCCAACCTCACAGAAGGCTCCACAACAGAGGTGACAATTCTCCAACTCAAGGCACGGGTATACGGTCTGTATAAGATTCTATACGGACTCCGTACAAGCTATTTCGAAAATCCAGGCTGGAATTGGAAATAGAGACAGCTGGGGAGGCCGAAAAGGAAGGCTTTCAATACGCGATTTTGAGCATTAAAGAGGATATTCCATATCTGATTCTCATCTTTTGTTCATTCTTGGTGCTTAGGAAACAAGAAAGAACTTGGAGAAGAAGAAGAAGTTTTGCAACAGAATCTTCGGATTTTCTATTGTTCTTCTATGAACTCTTTTATAACTTTTATTGTACTTTGTTTTGAGAACGTGAGTAGCTAAATTTACTGTTTCTAGGGTTAAGATGTAGTTTCATGTTTGGTTTTACTTGCTAGTTACTTGGATTTGTGTTGAATGCTTTGTTTTCACTTTGTTGAGTCGTATTTTAATTGCTTGGTTTTTGCTTGCTTGAATCGAATAGTCAACCCGTTAGACAAATACGCACGTCTAAGTCGATAGGTTACAAGTCTATAACATTCAATCCAACTGAACCAAGTATATGAGGTAGGTTTACGAACCAAGGAGTACCGAAAGGCGAAACTTTCCTTGAGGCGAAAGTCCTTGGATACCTTTAGTAAACCAACAAGTGACTTAGATAAATTAGACAAAAAAAACGAAAGTTGAGCTTTAAGGCACCTAAGAGGGGAGTAGTTGAGTCCGGTAACCAGGTTACTAAGCCAAAATTGCGACAGCTGAGGCTAGGAATCTAGGTACGGTCGATAGAAATCCTAGACAAAAGTACCAACACAGAAACAGTAGCTGCAGTATTAACTCGGGGGCCTATACGGACCGTATAGGATTCTATACGGGCCGTATACCTCGGGACGGAACTGAAATGAAATCTGAAACCCTTTTTATAATTTGAAAACAACTTTAAATCTTCTTTTATTGTCTTTAATACTGCTATTTCTCAGTATAATTGTTAGAACAAAACCAACCCAATATTTTCTCACTTCTAGAATTCTAGTTAATTTTAACTGAAGTCCGGTTATTTTCTTACCGTCCCTGTGGATACGATACCCGACAATACCAACGATAGGACTGTGCACTTGCAGTCTCAATCAAAAGTAGAATCGAGGTTAAAAGATACAGCTTGCTGTACTGAAACTTAGTAGTACATTTTTGTGCGAACAGACGCATTTTTTGGTTGTCTAAATTATACAAATGCATCTACAATTTTAGTGTTTTTTATAATACCATGACAATTTTAGTAAAATTAATTTTATTAAATATTTTTATTTGATCTGTCTTTACTGCTATTTTTCATTCATGTATGGAAATATCATAATATTTAAAGAATATCTAAAAGTTAATAAACATGCATCGTAATGAACTTGTCCCAATTGAATAATAGAACAGCAAGTAAAAGAACCAATGACGCATATATGTGTTCATACTTTCACACAATTAATAGTACGCCGGGTCCAGGCAAGTGGGAAAAGCAGGAACGTTGTATTTATTTGGGAGAGGGGATCTTGGCTGCACAGGAGTCCAGGACCATGACCATGAATCCATGGATCTGATCTGATCTGGTTGGTTGGAATTGGATTCCATTTCTTAGCACGAGTGTGACCGCGTTGCGTCTCTCCCACTTCCCGGGGGTCGCATCCTCTGAGATATCTCAAACTTTGCGTGACTTTTTGGAATATCTCAATCGTTCAAATAGGTTCTGCACGAATCTCGAAGCTCAAATAATACTGCCCCTTACGTCTCCCCGAATAGGCACCGTACACGTCGGTCACGAAAAAATTGAGATATCTCAGATGATACGCGCCCTCCTATTTCCCGGGGGTCGCTTTTTTTTCTTTACTACTCACCTTTTTTTTTTTTTAATTAATTAATCTCATTCTAATTTTTTTGAATTCCGGACCTCAAACCCCCACTTGTAACACCAATTAATTTCAATTTAACCCCTCTGGCGTCCGCAGGCACCCCAGAGGAGCTTTCACTACATGCAACGCAGAAGCTATAGAATTAAAGCTGCTCTCCGTATGATAAGTGCGCTGTATGAAGATAAAGCTACTCCGTTAAAATAATTACCCCAGCCCTACCCAGCTGTCATCAGATACAGTGAGAAGCGAGTGGCTTCCTTCCTGCCGTGTTCCATTTTATAAACATATTGACCGAGCACTTTTTATTCCTGCGGCGCTATATGAAGCAAAAAATATGTATCCGTACGCTGTATATAGTAGAACGTACTCTTTAAATATCTTTACCCTCCTCCTCTCTTCCATCTATAAAACACCCCCTGCTCGCACCCTTTGATCATCACATTCTCATATCATCTCATAAACTCTCTCATACATAACATATACTAGCATACTCAAATACATACTTTCCTACTAACATGGGGAAATGGGCAATTGCAATCCATGGCGGAGCCGGTGTAGATCCTAACCTACCCGAGCAACGCCAGGAGGAAGCAAAGCGGGTTCTCTCTCGATGCCTTCAGATAGGTGTCGATGCATTGAATCTTAACAAAACCGCTGTAGATGTGGTCGAGCTAGTCGTGCGGGAATTAGAGTCGGATCCGATGTTCAACTCTGGCTGCGGATCCGCTTTAACCGCAAGAGGTACGGTTGAGATGGAGGCGAGTATAATGGATGGTTGTGGAAGGCGGTGCGGAGCGGTATCGGGTTTGACAACTGTGAAAAACCCAGTATCACTTGCGAAGCTAGTCATGGATCGGTCACCGCACTCTTACCTTGCTTTCGACGGAGCAGAGGAGTTCGCCAGAGAGCAGGTATATATATTTTTTTTCTATTGAAGTCACGAACTAATTACGGCATGCATGCCATGCAACCATGTTTTGATTAGATGTTCTATTTTTAAGCGTGTAAATTAACGAGGTGCCTTTTCGTGTGGAGAAGGTGCGTCAGCGTGACTAGATTAATTTGTAGTCATTTTTGGGCCGTTGGATTTCTATTTCATAGCATAATAATGTAAAGCATGTGCTACTTGATATCTAAATTTTTTTGTAACAGTACATAGCGTAGATTTTTTTTAGTTACCACCTTAATATTTCAAAATTCTAATTTTACTATTGATTTCTGCAAAATTCATATGTTACCACGTGTAAATTCATATGTTACCACGTGTAAATGACCTAGAAGTTTTGCGCACCTAGAAGTTTTGCGCATGATCTAAAAAATCATGAATCATGCGCTTTACTATTGATTAGTAACATGACCTAGGAAACCACAGTACCCAACTACCCAAGTACGATGTTCTCAATTTTATATAAAATTGAAATCAGTATTAAGCAGCTAGGAAGTAGAAAATTTAGTTAGGTGACTAAAAACTTAAAATATATAATTATTAATTTGTAGCTAATGAAATTTGAATTCATAATCGTCCAAGAATAAAATAGAGTTGTAACTACTAGACTATAAGCACACATATAAGATTTTATAAGAACAAAAAAATAAAAAAATCAATTAAATTTTAACATACATGATTAAAAATTTCAAAATCACGAGGTGGTTTAGCATCCCCTGGCATAGTGTAGATCTGGCATTAAGCTCATAATTTTGAAATATTGAGGTGTTAAAAATATTATGGGGTTATTAACTAATCAATTAAAACAAACAATTGGAAATTTGAAATATATAATTATGAATAAAAGATTGATTAAAATTAAGAAAGGACCACAAAATCAGGGTGGGGATCTAAGGTAGCTAGAGATTCCATGCCACTTGGGGTATGGGCCCATTGATTAGGTAGAACAAAGAGACGAAGATCCTCCTGCCACAGAGATTCTGAGTTGCTAGTTTTTGTCTGGATTCTATAGTACCAACACAGTGTTGGAGAGGTGTTACATCTTTATTTATATAAATAATTAATCCACATATTTTTTTTAGCTTTAATGAAAATTTATTTAATACTAAGTCAGATATTCTAAAATTATCAAAACATGTACTCATGTTACTTAACATAATATTAGTTAAATTAAGTAAAAGCCTATGCTTGTGTCACTTTAATTGCCATATTTAGAAGGGCCCCACAATATGTACAAATTATTCTATGTGTTTCATGGGTACCATTAATTGCCTCATAATTATTTTTATATTAGTGATCCTAGGAAGATGTGGTCCTACTTAGTTAGCTAGCAATAGTCTTCTACTCTCTTCTAAGTGACTATTCTTAATTACACTGATTTTCTGTGGCATATTAAATCTTAAATTGTGTTTTCATTTTCTAATTTAAATTCTTGTAAAAAGGTATAGCACTTTTTGATATTAAAAAAATTGGTTGAGTAATTTTATTGTAGAAAAATTTGGAGGGTAAAGATTTTAACAGAGCAAATTTGATTTCATACAACACACATACTATAAAATTAAAACAATACAGTTTATGTTTCATCTGCTGAATTAAGTAAAAAATGCTTTGTTAAAATCTTTACTCAATTTGGGCAATATTGTGTTCAAATTAGTATATTCCCTCTTTGTTTTATCCTTTTCTAATTTTAATAATTAATAATTTAATCTGCATGGAAGTTCAAATAATGATTCCTTGTATGTATTCACTATTTAGAAATAATTATAAAAATCTAAGCTAGTTTCCGTGACTAATTTTCTTTTGGTTGTCCAAATTGCATCTTTTGTCAATTTCACTCACATGAAATAAAAGATATAAAAGTGACTAGTGATTTTTTTTATTATTTTGAGGTGACTAATATTGACCACAGACCACTGTTTTTGTTTGTATACTTGATACTTCATTAGTGGGTCCATGTATACCTTTTTTTTAAAATTTAAATTGCACGTTCTTGCATCAACCATCATAAATTAAAGATACCGAATCAAGAATCTGTGGTTGTCCAACAAAATTTTGTCAATTGGAAATAATGAAATGTCACTTTCTAATTTCTGTAGTATGTTTGTGGTCCCTTCTTCATGTTTAAGTTGGGATTTTGAAATATTTTATGCATTATACTGATGAATTTCAATTTCCAAATACAAAAAATTTAAATAAATAATTAATTAATTGATAATATTAAATCTGATTTTTTTAGGGGGTTGAAATGGTCGATAATAGTTACTTCATAACAGAAGAGAATATTGGCATGCTCAAGTTGGCCAAGGAAGCAAATTCTATCTTGGTAATTTTCCATTCTATTACTTTAATCATTTGATTTGAGCACTAAAATTTGGCAAGATTAAAAAAAAAACCTCCACAGAATTTTTTGAAAAAAAAAATGTATATCCTCTTAATTCTATTTCCAGTTGTGAGTATAGTTCAATTTATGCAGTGTAAGTCTAATATTTTTCTTGATGTTGTATTACATCCCAATTTACCTAAATAGTAACATTTACTAAACAAATTGCTTGTTATAGTTTGATTACAGAATCCCTCTGACCGGAGCAGACACATGCAGCGCGAGTGCAGGCTCGATTGTTACTGACAACTCTTTGCAAATGAACGGCCTCCCGATCAGCATCTACTCTCCTGAGACAGTCGGCTGTGTGGTCGTCGATTCTGCTGGCAACTGTGCAGCAGCGACATCCACAGGTGGGTTGATGAACAAAAAATCAGGACGAATTGGTGACTCCCCACTCATTGGATCGGGTACATACGCATGTGACCTCTGCGCAATCTCTTGCACTGGAGAAGGCGAGGCTATAATTAGGAGCACTCTGGCACGGGATGTAGCCGCAGTAATGGAGTACAAGGGGTTGAATTTACAAGATGCAGTTGATTTCGTGGTGAAGGTGCGGCTGGACCAAGGACAGGCAGGGCTCATTGCCGTGTCTAGAAATGGCGAGGTGGCGTGCAAGTTTAATTCGAACGGGATGTTTCGGGGGTGTGCGACACAGGACGGGTACATGGAGGTTGGCATTTGGGAGTGAATGAGTGAGCGAGTGATTTTGTGTGTGGATGGGTGTGTTGTGAGTGATAGTTCGGTGTATGTTAGATGGTGCCATCTCGCGATGGCGCCGGGGTGGAGAGGGAAGGATGGGGATTATATTGGGTAAATTTGTAGGGTGAATGAGGAAGTGGAATATTATTTGAAATAATGAATGTAAAATATATTGATGTTTGGCAATAATGAAAATAAAATGGTGTTATAATGTGTGCCTTTTAGGGCAAATATTTATACAGTAGTTTGTTAAGTCGTTTTTATCACTAGGTGATGAGAAATGGCAAGGTAAACTTGCACAATTAAGTTAAATTCTTACACTGGTAAAGTCCAGGCCAAGAAAAGATTCAGTGGCTGCACAAATTCTGTTCCAATTAGTAGTGGTTACACTAATTAGGGCTTTTGGTGAGAAAAGCCCAATTCAAATCAGCACATGAATAAAACATGTTAGAAAGCTTACCAAAACTGCAATCATTGATTTTCAAATATCCAAGAAGATGTAGTCTCTCTCTTTTTTTTCTTTTTTTTTGATAACGTAGAAGCTACCAGGAACTCGTCTACACAGAGTCTTCACAGCCACGCCACAGAAAATCCAATCAATTCCCCACCGAGTCTGATGTGACAAGTGCATATCCTCTGAGATATCTCAGCGAGTGTCCTTAAAAAAGACAATTTAGGCAATTAATTATTAATTAGTTGTTGGTGTTAGTGGTGGTCAATTTGTCATAGATTTTTACAATCAGCTGATTAATTGTTGAATTAATCAAACATATATCGTTATTTACAACACTGAATTTAACTTTTGTGTGACCACGTGCGGTGCCTATTCGGGATGGTGTAGGGTGCAATATTATTTGTTCTTTGAGATTCGTGCAGAACATATTTGAACGGTTGAGATTTCCCAAAAAAAAACTCAAAATTAGAGATATCTCATGTGACTCCCTCACCAAGTATAAGTTGTGTGTGTGTGAAGTATTGATTTTGATTATCACACTTTCGGTTATTAATAAATTAAATTTTTCATAATAAACTACTATAAAAGAAACACAAATTTTTAGAAGTAAAGGATGCTATATAATTCTGTATTTGATTTTCTTTTCGATATCCACCTGTTTTGTTTGTATCTGTCTGGAAAACAATCACGTGATAAATTTTGTTGGAACATCGCGTAGATATTTAAATATGCCGAAATATTTTTTAATATCCTAAAAAAAAATATTAAATTTTAAAATCTACATCCCATTCGGAAATTCAGTCTAAATTTTTGGTTTTGGAATTCCAAAATTGCATGCAAAAAAAAATTGCAGTTTTGGTTTTAGAATTCAAAAACTGCAATTTTTTTTGCGATCTCTAAGTTTTTTTAATTAAAAAGAAATATTTATAATTTTTTTTTGTATTGAAATATTAGAAATATTTAATATATTTTTTTGAAAATAGATGAAATACTATATAATTTGATTTATTATATAGAATACGCCAAATAATCCGGATCAACATTTTTCAGGACTGATTTTTTGTGGCTGTGAGAAAAATTAAAATATTTCTTTGTGTCTTTTTAGAAAAAAAATAAAAATATTTTGAAGTTTAGTTATTGATGTCGGTTCAAAAGACACTTCTAGAAATATTTCTGTGTCTTTTTAGAAAAAAAAATAAAAATATTTTGAAGTTTAGTTATTGATGTCGGTTCAAAAGTCACTTCTAGATAAAGACATAAAATATTTGGATTCTTCTATTTTTGAAAAAATAAGAAAATTTGTCGAGAAAATTTTTTTCAAAGAATTTTTTGTCTGAACCATGTTAGATATTTTTTTTATGTTTTTTCAAAAATAGAAGGATCACAATATTTTATGTATTTACCTAGAAGTGATTTTTGAACCGGGATTAATAACTCAGATTCAAAATATTTTTAATTTTTTCAATAAGACAAAAATAAATATTTTAAATTTTCTTATAGACAGAAAAAATCCAGCCTGAAAAGTTGATCTTGGATATTTGTCGCTGTTTTTCTAATAAATCAAATTATATAGTATTCCCTCTATTTACAAAGAAATATATAAAATATTTCTAATATTTCAATGCAAAAAATAAATAAATTATAAACATTTATGTTTAATTAAAACAAAACTTAAAACAGCAAAAACCATTTGCAGTTTTGGAATTCCAAAACCAAAACTGCAAATTTATTTTGCAGTTTTGAGCTGAATTTCCGCAGAAAAGAACACTATATAATCCACACCAAACTTGAAATTGTATGTCGTCTTGTTCAAGGATAAAATCTGTGCCAGGTTCACAAGCAAGCATATTACATAATAATAACATAGTTTATGGTTGTTTTGGCTAGCTTGATGTTGTTTAGCCTTCCCTTGTGTTGTTTAGTTTTTTGCTGATATCTAGCTACAAAGATGTCTTTAGTTCGCTACTGCCATTATATGTTTTAGTTTTTGCACGTACTAGTATATGTATCAGTATTTCTCTTGTGCATGCTTGGAGCTCTAGTTGTTTGGAACTTCTCAACATTTGAACATTATAGTTTCTAATAAAATCGGTGGATTTCACCTACTTTATCAGAAAAACATAATAATAACATAATAGCGTGGAATTAGTCTATTATAGAATAAATTTTATTTCTAATACATATCTTGGAATTATACGATTTCTGCGAAAACTATATACAAATATTGAAGGAAGCTAACATATATACCTATGCAAAATGAAGTCCGAAGAAAATGATACATTACCACTAAGAAGAATATCAACATAAAGCATTATGAACAACATGATACTACGTACGTGTGTGTGTGTGTGTGTATAGGAAAAAAAAATATAACTATATTAAGAGAATGGTAGATTTGAGAAGTAATAGAGAAATTAAAGTATACAACATACATAAATCGGACAATATATAAATGTATGTGTAATTATGAGGACACTACTTGAAGAAAATGAAAATTAACTAACGACCGAAGGCGATGCTATCGTTAGCTTCCTTATCTATATGGAAATAATTGTGTGTATGTTCAATCTCTATGTCAAGATGAGATTGTTCACCGAGCAGTGTCTCGGTTTCTTCGGTATTGAACTCTTGTCCCCAAGAATTCTTCTTAAGAACGATGATTCGATAAAGCTCTTCTGCTACTTGCTTCATCGTAGGTCGCTCCTCCCCCTTCATTCTTAGACATTCTTTAGCCAACTCACCAATTGACCTAATGAATTTCATGTCATCTTCATGTTTAATTTCAGCATCTAGAAGCTCTTGCATTTTGTTGTCTTCCATAGCAGTGAGAAAGCGAGATGAAAGACTCCTTCCTTTTTCTGGTGCATCAAAATCAACTGCAACCTTGCTAGTTAGGAGCTCCAAAAGAACCACACCGAAGCTGTACACATCGCTCTTGTCTGTTAGTTGGCAAGATTGCATGTATTCTGGATCAAGGTACCCACATGTTCCTTGCACAAGTGTGACGAATTGTGCTTCATCTGTTGGAGCTAGTATGGAGGCTCCAAAATCGGACACCTTTGCTGTATAATTCTCGTCTAAGAGAATATTTGCAGACTTCACATCTCCATGAAAAATTGGAGGAGATGCTGAAGTGTGCAAGTATGCAAGTGCTTCTGCCGATTCATGTGCAATTCTTAGACGGGTGTCGAGAGAAATGTGAGACCCTTGCTTTTTGTAATGGATATAGTGATATAGAGTACCATTCGGAATGAACTCATATACTAGCATAGGAACCTCGACCTCTAGACAACAACCTAGAATTTTTACAATGTTCTTGTGGTTAATTTGTGAGAGAATAAGCATCTCTTTTCCGAATTCTTTCTTCCTGCTCTCATCAACTATCTTACACTTCTTAATGGCAACTATTTGATCTCTTAGAGTTCCTCTGTAGACAGTGCCATGGCCTCCATGTCCGAGAATATTTGCACTGTCAAAATTACTTGTTGCTTGTTCTAACTGTTGTTTCGTGAAGATTGTAAAACCGAACCCTTGGTTTGATTTCATCTTCTCCAACAAAATCCATCCTCCATGTTGTTGAAAGTGCTTCTGTTTTACTTCAGAAAAATTTCTTCTCTCTAGGACAACATATATACCAAACACAATAAATAATAAAGTGACAATACCAGCAGCACTTCCTACAAAATATACGGAAAGTTTGAATTAATTTCCAGTACAAAAGTTTGTAGATATTTGTAATACATGTATATTTATGATTAGAACTAGGGTGTTCTTAAGTTCACCAAGTTTCTTTGTGAACTCAACTCTAAAATCTATCAGATTATATTCAAATAACAAATCTAAACTGTTGAAACCCATTAACCATATGAGTGATGCATCTACATGAGAATAATTTATACTTTAGAAATAATTTAGTATAAATGTAGATGAGTTTCAATAGTTCGGATTCATCATTTGAAGCCAATTCTATAGATTTTAGATTTGCCTATACAATTAAAGAGACTTGGTGAACTTATACAATTAAAGAGACTTGGTGAACTTAAAGAACACCCTAGTTGTACACTATAAATATAAACTTCAGTTATGGTCATTGTTATACCGAGTTGTATATATCGTTTATTTTTTAGATTACAAATAAAGACATGCCATGGAACTTATGTTTTTTTGTTACATTTGGACATACTCTAGATGCGGATGTCTCTCTTTTTTGGAGAAGCATGGCAGAGGATGCCAAGACAAGTTAAAATGGGAAGAGGAGGGGGTCCGATGCCCATCGGACCAGAACAGTGTTCGATGGGTATTTCTACCGTCCGATTCACTTCAAGATCTGTGCACATCACTTTAATATCCGTGCTGTCTGTTTTAATATCCGTGCTGTTTGTTTTAATATCCGTGCGCACAGATTTTGAAGTAGATCGGACGGTAGAAACCATCCATCGAACACTGTTCTAGTCCGATGGACATCGGACAACCCCCCCCTCAGTTAAAAGACCCCAATCTCTCTCTCTCTCTGCCCCTCCCTCCCTTCGTATTTTCGCTTTCAATTTTTCCTTGGGCATGGCTAGCATGCAGAGCATGTGATGGTGTGATTATTCTTAACAGGCCATTGTTGCACGTTGCTATTTATCAAATTGATTATTCTTCTTAGCATAAGTTTCCATCTTTTTTGTTTTGAAAACTTGATGAAAATTATTTATCCTAAAAAGTAACAATGTACCTATAACTAGTGCCACGTTGAAATCGCATTGTTCAGGAATGTTGTGATTACTACTCCAACTGAAACGACAAGAGCAGTGATATCCTCCTTGAAAATTGTGACACTTTCCATGCTGGGAGCATGCATTTTGGTTGGCACATTCATCAATGTCTGCATGAATTGGGTGCGATATTGATGTCTGTTATTTTTTTTTTTTGGTATTATAAAAGATTAAAAAGGTGTAATGGGAGGGTATTTATTTTAAGTACCCCATCCTATAAACTCTTTGGTTTCAATAAGAAATCGGTGGATTCATTCCACTACTTATCAAAAAAATAAAAGATTAAAAAGATTAAAAAAATATAAACGAGGGCAAGAGAATTAAGGAGAAAGACCTTGGCAGCCTCCATCAAGGTAAGGATTGCCTTCATAACCATCGTAACATTTGCAGAGATAACCACGATCATCTACTGTCAAGCAAATACTATGATTGCTTCTGCATGCAAAGGAGGATTTGTTAGTTCGGGCAATGTCGCATGTCGTGTTGTCTACGACCCAGTTGACCAACACTGGCAGTGATTGAGACTCGTACAGAGGAAGTTGTGATATGTTTATGGGCAAAAGGGCACTCAGTTTGTCAGTGGTGATATAAGTGGTTTGGAACTTAGCCGCAGCCTCCTCTGCCACCATAGCGTAGCTGCAACGACTAAAGTTATACACCTCCGAGTGGTTGTTTCTCTCATCAAACCAGATCCTAACATTAGAAATTTCTTTGGGGATTGCTGTCTGGCAACAACCAATTCCAGAGCAGGATCCATACTTAGTCAGGATTTCTAGGCTATCACAAGAAGAAAGGCAGCCTACTGATGAATTAGTACGAGCAGTAAGGGTGAGATAGGCTAGTGTATTACACCCAATGACTGTAAATTTGTTCTTCTCGGTGTTGAACCAGAATGACTCACCAACGTCAAGATCCCAACCATTGTTAACCTCTTTCTTTGTCGTGGTGTTATAGCACTGGGAAGCTACAAAGCTGCCTATACGAGCCTGGCCCAAGGATAGACTTATATTGAGAATTGGAAAAAAAATCAATTAGGTAAGGTGCAGGTGCACCATTATTGTAAGTTGGGTTGCAAGTGACATTGAAGTCTTGTGACAGTGAACAGTTTAGGCCAATGCCGAAAGGGTAAGGGATGGGAGTTCCCCCGCAGCTATCTTGGCAACCAGGTAGAGCGATGTTGCTTGCCGATTCAGTGGTTTTGAACTGAAGAAAAAGAGCAAGTTGTATTAGTACCATTGCCACCCCAGTAATATACAAGCTACGAACTAATCGCAACGAATTTCTTTTTCTTTGGTTCATCATATTCATAGCCATAATTAATAAACGAGTGAACCACTATTTTAATTATCTAGTTTCTTTCAATGGATTGGTGCACCATTATTGCATTTTGGAGGCTCTTTATAAAACATAAGCACATTTATAAGGCATTCAACAATGAAGTGTTTATTGGGTAACTTGTGGTGCAGTACAACTTCGAATATTATTTGAATTGTTGACCTAGGGCTGTAGTATCAGAGAAGATTCATGGAAAGATATATCGGATGTTAAAAATTTCTATTTTAGAGTTTGCTTATTTATAAAATTATTTGTGAATTAATATGAGTAATGGACCAGGGGCCAATTAATGACAACAAATAATTTGTAAATGGAGTAGGTAAAATGTTGGTAAAATTAATTTATTCAACGAAAATAATACTTCCCTACATGTCAAATTGTAGGATGTCTTATGAATTAATTTTAATTGTACTTAACATCATGTGTGATCATTCAAAAATGACATGCTTATTTATACAGCTAAAAAACCATTATCAATGTCAGCCATACATATGTCACTGTATGTTGAAAGCGTCAATGTTGACTTTTTAATATAAATATTTTGAACTAATAAAAAAAATTATCAGCAATTTTTTCAAAAAGAATATTATCAGCATTATTTTTTTTCATCAATTTTCAAAATGTTTAATATCTCTATTTTGAAAGAGTCAATGTTCATACATACATTCATTATCGATCAAACTCTATCGTAATTATTTTGGTAACTTATTTAGTTCCTTGTTTCCTTATTTTAACTAAAGATGAAATTGTTTTAAGATGAGACTATATATATATTTGTGAGAGAAAATTATGAAAAATAGTCCCACACCCTCCAACTGCAGTTCCAAAAGGAAAACGTGAGTATGCATGATTATGAAAATTTTACACAAATAACACAACAGATAATTAACAAAATACAAAATATTTTATACTTTAGTTTTTCAGACCAGCTGGGCAAGTTTCTCTAAACGAGAAATTTAAATTTCAATACCGCAACTTTACTGAAAAAGTTTTAATAGCTACGTACCGTATGATAATAAAACTATAGAGAAACTACAAATTAATGGCCTCAGATCTAAAATATTTAATTATAAATATTATTAAGCGTTAGTACAAGACAAACGAATTAGCAACGGTACATTATTAAAATCAATATATATTTAATAAAATTGTTAATGAGCGTGGCATAAGTCAAAGAGAGCATTTTATTATCTCCTAATAACTTTTAAATCGACCGTTGATACTATAAGTGTTTATTGGTTCAGTTCGTTTAGGGTGTGCTCCACAAAATCAAAATAAAAAGGAAAGGAAAGAGAGAGGAGAGGGAAGGAGCAAGAGAGAGAGCTACCCTCCAAATTGGGAGTAGATATTGAAGAGAAACTCTATTCAATTTTGTGTCTTGGTTCTCCCTCTCTCATTCTCTTCCCTTGGCTCCCCTCCAAAATTTTGATTTGTGGAGCAAATAAACACTCTTCGGATAATCCGGTCACCCTTTGTCTCTCCTTTCCTTCTCTCCTCTCTCCTCTTCTGGAGCACACCCTTAGAACCAAATAAAAATAGCTAAATTAAAGTTTTATTATATTTTTAAAAATAGAACCAAATCAACTAAATTAAACCAACGAAAGAGATAAAAACCGAAGAAAAATAATCATAGTACAATTCGATATTTGGTTCAACCAATTGAGAGGGGAAAGAGAAAAGAGAAAAAAAAAACTAACAGATTGAGAGGGAGAGGGAGAAAAGAGAAAAAAAAGAGGGAGAGAAAAAATAGCGAACACAGTAGGGAAGAGAGAATGAGAAAGGGGGAAGAGAGTAGAGAAGAAAAAGAAAGAGAGGGAGAGAGACTAGGGAAGAGAGAAAATAAGAGAGAAAGATAGCGAAGAATGAGTAGGATGTAACGTGGGAGAAAGAGAGAGTGCGAAGAGAGAAAGAGAGAGACAACAAAGTATGAGTAGAATGCAGTGTGTGAGAGAGAGGCTGACGAAAATCAAAATTCTAGCTTGGAGTCAAACTCGGACATGAACTCGGTACGGATTAATTGTTTCTCAATCTTCTTAAATGGTTAAGCACAAGTTTCAAGAACAAGTTCCACTTGTTCATCCTTTCTATGATGAATCATTATAATATTAAATTTTGTTGTATTTTCTATGAGATTTTATTATGTTATTATTTTTAAGATTTGATTATTTATATTTTTTATGTCATTTTAATTATGTTAGAATTTTCAAGAGTTGGTTAGAACTTTCAAGTTCATTATGTAGTGTTAGTTTCTAAGTTTGACTTTTAGTTTTTCTATTTATTTATCATGTAATAGATATATTATAAGAAAAGATGACATGTCATCTTTTTCTTTAAGCATTGATATTTCTTATTTTCTTCATCTTGTGATTTCTCTCTTTTTTGTCTAAATTCTTCTTTTATTTTTCGATATCTCACTAAACCAAACAAAACCTGACACGCAAAGTAGAGTTTGGAACGTGCTGTCATCAGAGAGAGCGAAGTGAAGAGAAAAAAATAAATAAAGAGAAACCTAAGTTTGGTCGGTTCATTAAGTCGGTTTTAAAAAATTCTAAACCTAATTAAATAAAAAAATCGAAATAAATTAAAAATTAAACCGACCCAGTTTATTTAAACCGAAAAACTAATCTAATTAGTCCAATGTTTTCCGTTCAGTTAAAAACCGAATAAAACCGGACCCAATGAACACCTCTAGTCGGTGCAAGTTTCATCAGAGAGTTATTTTATTAACAAGTGGCAGAAACATTAATTGATGTATTATAAAGTGTTAATATTGATCATTGTACATCCACGATTTAATTTATATATCCATTGTTGATAACAATTCCACCTCAAATTAATGGAAGACGAATAAAAAATCCAACTCAATGATTTTAGTTGGCAACAACTAATTTGTTGTTGTTATATGTACGTATTGAATGATGAAACTGTGGATCAATTAATTAAAGTTTTAACTTAAGAGAATCGGATTGTTAAAATTTTATACCGATTTCAATATATATAAAAGAGGAAAGTATTTTACAAAGAAGTAAATAAATGGTCGCAACGCGCAACCTCTCCCTTATCTCCTTGTGTCAATTTTTTTCTTAAAAAGAACAATGCACAAATTAAAGAATAACGCACAAATTTATTTTACAAAACTCAATAGAGGTTTCTTCTGAAAAGAACAACGCACAAGGATAAAATAAGCTACGAGCAAACAGGACAACCCATTTAACTAAAGAAAATGCTTGCATGCTATCTGTAGCATAGTGACATATCGTATTATTTTCTCAAAAATTTATTAAGTAGGCTTCAAATGACAAATTCAAACCGTTGAAACCGATCTACTTCATGAGTGATCATGTATTTACATATAAAATTTACTAATTTTTACATTCATTTAGTATAAAGTTAAGAGGTCAAAAATAATAATGAAAAATGAATGTATTAAAATTAACTTGTAATTTTTATTTTTTAACTGCTTGACTTTATACCAAATGAATTCCAAACATTATAATTTTGGCATGTAAATACATCACTTATAGTAGATTGATTTCAACAGTTTGGATTAGCTATTGAAATATATCCAATAAATTTTTGAAAATGTAATATGACATGTCACTATGCTATAGATAACACGCTAGCTTTATTCTTTAACTAATAAGCAAGCAAGCTTGAAAAAATTAAAAATTTTGTTCGTCGGCTGGCCTTTGCAGAATTAATATATAACCCAAATTAAATGGTTATTTTCTGAAGTTTTTTTTATGTCCAATCCAATTTTTTGAATTTTTTTAACAGTAATATTTAGAATAAAAAGTTTGACAATCCTATATTTATTTTGATGTTATTTTCAGATTGTATGCGTTCATAAGTTATGTTGAATGGCGCGTTCAGCTAACTAAAAAAAAAATACTAAAAATACATTTTTTTTATTAAGAGATGAACCAATATATATTACGTGATTTTGTGCCTCTCTAATTATTTTCAGATTTATATAAACAATATAAGACTATTTTCATTTTGTATACTAAAATTATTTTTTTTACTATTTTTGTAGAGAGGTACAAAATCATTGTTGGATGGTCCATAATTTTATGAAAAATAGTGATTTTGTACCTATTTAAAAAAATAGTAATATTTTCCAAAAATAAAAAAGTTGCTCTCCAAAAACATTTTAATATGGAGATCATGTTAAACTGTTTGGATCGTCAATTTAGACTTTTAAAATGGAGATAATGAAGTTGGGGATTAATTAGTGGAGCACAAAATCAATGGGGCCGGCTCTAATAATTATAAAAACTTTGATACACCTTTTGGCTGATCGGTTTGAACAGTTTTGTTATGCAAACAATATACAAGGATTAATTACATTTATTATTTTAGGTGTTATATAATTATATCAACAAATCTATATGACTATAATATAATTAACCTTTTTTTTTCTGACGGTAGCGGCGGCTGGAATGACAACAAAGTTAGCATAAAGAATATAATTGAAAATTTAATCTCACTTAGTCGTCCAATCTTGAAAATTTATTCTCAACCTTAGTTTCTCAGTTTGTTGTATTTATCAAGGGCATGGTCACAGATAATTAATTGTTGGGCTTTAATAATTACAAATTTGGGCCTCATATATTTATGGACGCTTATGTTATGTGTACTAATGCTGAAGCTTCATATTTATTCTCCATCCTTAAAAAGAACGGTAGCATGCTTTTGCCAAAATCTAATTAATGAGATTCTAACTTAATTACCTCGTAAACTGTTGTTTACAGCTAGCTATTAATTTATTTCATGTCTAAGAAAATGTTGATACTTGTATTGTTTTGTCAGAAAAAATAGCCTTTTCACCGATTAATTTACAAAAACGATTTGTTTGATGGCTACAAGGAAAGACACGTTAGACCGTACTTGTTACAAAAACGATTAGTTCTAAAACTGTTAGTTACTCAAATGTTAAAAGTTTGATTCACCTTCATAACTTTGTAACTTTGCAATCTCCGTAAAAGTTTAAACAAAAAAGAAAAAGAAAAACAAGACAAGGTATGGCCAGTTAGGACAACTTTCTTAATTTCAATCTAATTTTCTATCTTCTATCGTAAAAAACAGTGAAGGATATCAAGGTTGATATATAACTCCAAATTTGAGATCCATATTGTTGGGATTGATTTACCCCATGATTTGGTTCAACCAAATTGGAGAAAGGCGATTCAGGGGCTCGACATCAATTAATAGCGCTGGAATTTATTATCACTTATCTTTTTAACCAGTGAAACAAAGAAAAAAAACAAAATATATATTATATATAGTTCTTCAAATTTTGATGATTCGTAAGTAAAGTAACAAAGTTACAATCATTAAAACCCTCTGCATGAGCCGATGTGATAGTTATATATGTTAGCTAGATGACTAGCCTCCTTAATGAGAAAAATGCAATGACACTATTAGTTAGTAATAATTATTATAGACTTATAGTGATACAGGTACTGAGGTTTTTTTTTTCCAAAATTTTTATTAATCGAAATTAAATAAAAAAATATCGATAGCAAGGAAAGCTTCAGGAAAAATTCGAATAATGAGTAGAACGATTTTAATATTCCTGTCCCATGAGACGGGTTAAATTATTCCGTCCCTCTTAATGATCTCTCCCGCTGAACAGATTAACTCACAAACAAACCAAAAAAAAGAAGAAGAGAAGATTAAAAACCTTCATGGTAGTTGCCCTAACTTCTTGTAATTAAAATCAGAAATCTTTTTCAGAAAAATTTTGACCCCAAGGAGAGGTTGACTTGGTCCAATTTATTTCCTTTTCAAAATTGATGTTGTTATAGTGACAACTGACGAGAAAAATCTTTCAGAGAAATTTTCTTCTTTCATTTTTAATTCGAAAAGGAAATATGAACAACCTGATATATCTATACTCTTAAGAACTTTCAAAGGCTTCACAGTTCTACTCAAACTAGGATAATAGCAACAAAATAATTACTTGCCAAAAAAGGATCATTGAATAATATATTGAATTCTCTCATCTTCCATTTGAGGTGGCATTGTTATTCATAAAGGCCATATAAATAAATTAATGATTATTATACTAATTTATAATGCATGCATCAATGTGGCTACATGAGATAATTTATAAATTAGGGTCATTATCTAACCCTGAAAAAACCTCAGGGGTCATCCATAAAATCATCAATCTCAAGTCGATCTTTATAAAAAATCAATGTGACCATCGATCCAATGTATATTTCTCTTAAGATAATATAATATAACGAAACAACAGAATTGTAACTACATAAAATTCTGCAGGAACATGTCAAACAGAATATCGATCACGGTTAATATATGATGTGTTATCAGGCCTGTTGGAATTAATACTTACATATCATATGGATATTTTGACCTTTAAAAAGTTTGTTAATAATATAGATTTTAATAAAGACAAGACATTTTTTTGTCTTCTAATTACATTTAATAATATTTATTGTAAATGGTTTTGACTCTGAGGCCTTTGTAGTTTCTCTATAGTTCAATCATACAGTAGCTAGTATAATTTTGAGTAATGTTACAGGACCGAATATAAATTTCTTCTATTGATAATTAGAAGATAACTTTTTTCCTAATTTTTATTTGTTATAATGTGAGCAAATTTTTCAGAACCATGCACGTTTTCCTTTTGGAATTACAGTTGGAATGTTGGACTATTTTTCCTTTGATATCCAAAATTTGTTTTTCTTCGTAATATTCTTTTATAAATAATGAAACAGGGAAAACAGGGAATTTAAGAACTAAATTGCGGTAGAGATGGCTGCAGTAAAGTTTGATAAGCTATGTAGTAATCAATGTATGAACACTACTGATGAGTCTTTCAAAAGAAAATAGTGATATTAAAAACAGTGCACATTTATAAAAAAATTATGGCTGATTATTTTTTGCAATTATTAAAAGTTTTAAAATTGACTCTTTCAATAATGTAATGCTATATGAATATATGGATGGCTGGTTTTGATAATGATTTTCACTCAATAATTAAGTGGGTCATTTTGAAGAGGTCATGTTGAAATGGTCACATGTCTGATGTTAACTAAAATTAAAAATATTTCATAAGACTACTTTATAAATATATAGCCTTGAACTGCTGTAAGGGTACACCTATTTTATTGATAAAAACTCGATATTGAAATTAGTGGATTACTCCTTAATTAAGGCTATCTGTGAAAGAAACTTGTGGTTGCAATGATACTAACCCAACTACTTGTCCTTCTCCTCATACTGTTTATGAAAAGCACTGAATCTGTCACGAACAGCAGCATCGCTCTGCCCGGGTGCCCAGAGAGTTGTGGTGGAGTTTCGATCCCTTACCCTTTCGGCATTGGCACAAATTGCTTCTTGTCTGAAGAATTCAATGTCACTTGCAAAATATTTAATAACGGTACATCTACACCTTACCTTGGTCATTTTGCAATTCTGAATATAAGCCTGTCCTTGGGCCAGGCACGTATAAGCAGCCCTATATCTTCCCAGTGCTACAATGCCACTTCCAAGAAAGTCGATTACACTGATTGGTGGTATGCTTGGCCGATGGACCGTATGCCAGTATGGTTCAAGACATTTGGACATCTTGAAAATGTTTTCTTCTATGAAAGAACGATATTGGATTTTCAAAATACATCTTTCAGATATAACCACCAAAAAAATAAGTTTGTGGTCATAGGTTGTGATACACTTGCATATGTCATTTTTAACAATGATCACAATTCGTACTTGGGAGGGTGCATAATAGGATGTGATGGCCTCGAAAGCCTCACTGACGGGTCATGCTCTGGAATTGGTTGTTGCCAGACAGCTATCCCGAAAGGAGCATCTACCTTAATAGTCATGTTTGATGAGAGATTCAACAGCTCCAAGTTGTACAACTTTAGTCGTTGCAGCTATACTATGCTGGTGGAGGAGGCTGAGTTCAAGTTCAACACCAGTTACATCACCACTGACGAGCTCCATGACGCTACTCAACCATGGCCAATGGTGCTTGACTGGGCCATAGGCAACACCTCATGCAACATCGCACAAACAAACAAATCCTCCTATGCATGTAGATGTGATCACAGTGTTTGTTCTAACTCTACTAGTACTGGTGGTTATCTCTGCTATTGTTCAGATGGTTATGAAGGCAATCCTTATCTTGATGGAGGCTGTCGAGGTCTTTCTCTCACTTTATTATATTCTATATTTTTTTAATAATCTTTGCGGTGGTTGTCACGTCAACTGGCCAGCATATCTGAAAGAAAGATAGAATTTATAAAATATGTTGAAGTAATATGTTGCTATGCATCTTTAACATTGTTGTCTATTCATGCAGACATCAATGAATGTTCTGACCAAAATGCATGCTCCAACCCCGGAAAGTGTCACAATTTTGAAGGAGGATATCGGTGCTCTTGTCCTTTCGGCTGGCGTATTAATAATAAAAATCCTAGAAAATGTGATCGCAACATTCCACTAGCTATTGGTATGTTATTACTTTTTCAGATTACTAAATAACTTCTATAAAATTTGAATGTTTGTTACAAGTTCAGAAAAAAAAAAAAATATAGAATTGCCTTTAGGATAGATAAAACATACACCCTGAAAGGATTAATAAAATTGTAGTTCCATAACATGTCTCCTTTATTTGAAAACTAAAAAAAAATGCATATTTATATATATACAATCGGTATGGCATTGATCAGAATTAAAGTTATATAAAATACAAGTATTAATTAGGAGCAATATTTTGAAATTTTGTACAAGGAATGAAAGTATGTTTGCACTGAATATTGTAGGAACTGCTGGTAGTATTGTGGCTTTATTATTTATTGGAGTTGGTATCTATGTGGTCTTGGAAAGAAGAAATCTTTCTAAAGTAAAAAAGAAGTATTTTCAACAACACGGAGGGTGGATTCTGTTGGAGGAGATTAAATCAAATCAAGGGTTTGGTTTTACAATCTTCACAAAGCAACAAATAGATCAAGCCACAAAATTTTTTGACAATGCAAATATCCTTGGTCATGGAGGACAGGGCACAGTATATAGAGGAACTCTACGAAATCAAACAGTTGCCATTAAAAAGTGTAAGATAGTTGATGAAAACAAGAAAAAAGAATTTGGAAAAGAAATTCTTATTCTCTCGCAAATTAATCACAAGAACATCGTCAAACTCATTGGTTGTTGTCTAGAGGTTGAGGTTCCGATACTAGTATATGAATTCATTGCTAATGGTACTTTACAACACTATATCCATTACAATAAGCAAGGAACACACATTTCTCTAGCAACACGTCTAAGAATTGCACATGAATGTGCAAGAAGCACTTGCATACTTGCACACTTCAGCATCTCCTCCAATTTTTCACGGAGATGTGAAGCCATCAAATATTCTCTTGGACCAAAATTACATGGTAAAGGTGTCTGATTTTGGAGCCTCCATACTAGCTCCAACTGATGAGGTGCAATTCGTTACACTTGTTCAAGGAACTCGGGGATACCTTGATCCTGAATACATGCAATCTTGCCAACTAACGGACAAGAGCGATGTGTACAGCTTTGGCGTAGTTCTTGTGGAGCTTATAACCAGCAAGCCCGTAATTGATTTTGATGCACCCGAAGAAGAGAGGAGTCTTTCATCTCGCTTCCTCTCTGCTTCGAAACAAAACAAAATTCAAGAGCTTCTTGATGATGAAATAAAATATGAAGCTGACATGGAATTAATATGGGCAATAACTGAGCTGGCTAAGGAATGTCTAAATATGAGAGGGGAAGAGCGACCTATGATGAAGGATGTAGCCGAAGAGCTTTATCGAATCAGGAAGCTTCAGCAGCATCCTTGGGAAAGAGCGTACAATCCCGAAGAAACAGAGATTTTGTTAAATAAACGATCCTATCATCACAAAGAGATTGAGCACACAGGCTATTATTTCAATATAGATAGGGAAGCTGAGGAGAGCATTGCTTTCGGTCGTTAGTTAACATTCAAATCTTCGAGTATTGTCTTATTTATGTCTGTTGTATATGTATTTATTTTCTATAATTTCTCAGTATTAATTATTATCTTTCTCTTTATGTAGTCATTTTGTCTTCCTTTTTTGGTACTTCTTAATGGTAATATTGTATCATTTTCTTCTTCAATTTGTATAATTATGTCAGCAATTCATTATATTTGTATACGTTATCTAAAAAGCCTTTGTTGATTCCTGGATTAATTTGTAATATAAAACAAAATTATTCATCCTAATATAGACACTAATTATATGATAACATGATATTTATATGTTGATCAGTTTGTATAATTAGGATGGTAGGTATTTATATGTTTTCTATGACATTAACGTGTTAAACTATATCAATATTGAAAACAGAAACCCAAATTCCCTAAACAATTTATGATGTTCAATATTGATAAACATATATATTTCACAACTGTGATTACCGATCAGTCAATGATAACCATTGAAATTTATTAAAATTTTAGATTTTAGATATAATGTTCCTTCTTTATATTAATTGTACGTGTGTCAAATTTGTACTATTTAAAGAAACTTGTTTCATATAACAATTACAAACTTCTCAGGCTTTTTTTATTAATATTTGATTTTGACATAATTGTTCTGAAAATTCGGTTTATTTTTTTTAATTCTTATACCTCATAATAAATAAGCTGCTAATAAACAAAAATAATATATCCTAGCCTGTTATACCAAACAACGAGATAAAGCACGTTAGTATCTTGCGAACATATTTGAATGAGAAAAGAATAAGAAAAAAAATAGAAAATATAATTACTTCAGGGTGGAGGATATATATATCTTTAGGCCTGAAAACCGATTCGGTTTTATCGGTTTGAATCCGCTCTTAATCTGTTATTGATCCGAATACAGATAAACGGATTCGTGTTTTTTAACATCTCAATAAAGTGCGTTTAATAGTAGCAATATATATTGCAAGTATATTTAAAAGGCTTTGTATTTTAGTAATTAAAAATTGAAAATAAAAATGGGTAATTGTAAAGCCGTTAACATATAATGATTGATATATTTTGTAAGTATTAAAATCAGAATTCTTAAAATTTCATAGCATATTTAACTTGCTTTGAGATATGGTAAAATAGTTACATATGTTAATGAATTGAATTTCTTATGTTTGTAAAAGTTATATATAACGATTAGAAAAGTTTTATTCTAGTTTGAGATATTTTAAATTTTATTTAACTATTTATTAATTAGAAACTTAGTATTTTATTAATCAAGAGTAATATGTTTAATAATAGGAGGTTTAGTGCAAATCAACTAATTAAGTACCCTTAAATATGAAAGACAATTAGGATGAATTTAATTTCTTGTTGAAATCAATTGCATGTGAGCACACCTGTCATTATCTTAACAGCCAACTAACCCCACTAATTAATGTTTTCCTAACGCTGAAATTTCTTTTAAGGCTAATAACTCATAATAACTTTTATATATTCTTAGAGTTAGTACTCGTCATATTAACTCAAATATCTAATAATTATTTGTTTTGTATCTGTATTCATATTTATACATATTTGTGAATTATTCGTTCAACATTCATATCTATTAATTTAAGACGGATTTCTTTTTAACATCCGTATCCGTATTAGTATCTGTACGTATTATTGTGCCATCCATTTAACATAAAATCCTCTGAAGATCCTCAACAGTAACAGAAAGAAAAGTCATGTGGTTCCATGCATAGTAACAATGAGTAACAATGTCCGCGTATTATATATACGCGTATAATTCGCGTATAATATATTTTTCTGAGGTTGCCGTACCGAACCGCATATAAAATGTTGACAGAACGTTTGACTGAATAATTCGCGAATAAAACGTGAATTATGAATTATTCGCGATAAAAACGCAAGAACAATGGAGAATTAGGATACTGGTACAAAAAATGGCAAGCACAGTGAAGATTTAGTTACTGGTACAAGAACCGGTACCAGTAGCATTGACAAGACAGAGGAGAGATTAACAGTTTACTTACATTTTTATTTTCCAGTGTTGTTTCCCTTTCATTCAAATTTTTCTTTCTTTACCTTTTGTTTCAACAACCCAACACTCTTGAGTTGAATTGTGTTTTGTTTTCGGTTACAAGTCTCTTGTAACAGTTTAATGGAATCAAATAGGGGCTTTTGACCCCTATTTTTACTATAAAAAAAAAAGCGAAAAAAACACAAAAAATATTTTTTTTAAGGTTTTTTTTCAGAATTTGTTTTTCCTTTCTTATTGTATCAAATCATTTCTGAATTATACCCTTGCTAAACCGAACCTGAACTTTTAATTTGTCACTGTGATTTCTGTCTACTATCCAGTCACAGTGTGATTCTCAAGGAGGCAAGGAGATCATAGTGAGGTTTGGGATTTAATGTGACTTACTTCGTACGGCCAATTTAACGAAGTACAAAAACTATCTTACAAATGACTCGCAGCACGGAAAAATTTACAGCTTATATCTGTATAAAACATCGTGCGAAAAAATTGAATCCGTTCCTAATTTGTTTTATAGTTGGATATTAATGATATTATACAAGAAAGAATGACTTGATATTGGATAAATCCATTTCACATGAGAGCACGTACTAAGTTATGGATTTTTTACTAGACTTAGACCAAAGGTAGAAATATATTTTTTTGCAAAAATATAGTATGTATGTGTGTGTGTGTGTGTGTGTGTGTGTGTGTATATATATATATATATTTTAGAATAATTATTTTCATCCCCGCGCTACAGTACCCGCACTGTACCCACACTGTACATTAAAGACATGATGTACTATGGTCCCCACTAATTACTTAGTCCCTCTCCTTTTTAGTCCCCACACTCGTCCAGTGTCAACCTTTATAAATATAAATATTTGCAAGATAAGAAATTGATACTTACAAAATAAGATATTAATACTTGTGGCGTCATTTGATATGATCACTCCCTTTTTCAATCCCTAATATTCTCCGCATCAACCTTCCTCAAATGAAATAATGAGGACCCCGCATTCCTGCATCACCCTTCCCTAATCGTCCATGCGTCAATCTTCTTCTAACAAACATAGTTGACCACATAGATGTAAATACTTCAGTGCATAAATATAAATCATTGTATTACTTGATATTAATACTTTCAGATGTTATATAGTGTAATATATTCATATGTAAAAAACATTTGCAATATTTCTCTAACAAAAATAGTTGATCACATAGGTATAAATAGTACAATACATAGGTATAAATATTTGGAGTACTTGATAATAATACTTTTATATATCATCCAGTGTCATGTGTAAAAAATACTGCAAGTGTAGGTATAAGTACTTGTTTGACGCCGAGCTCAAAAGTACGTCATCATGGATCTCATTTGAAAAAGAAAATTATGTAGAAGATGTTAGTGGTTTTAGATTTGTAAAATTCATCACAGATCGTCAGAAATATGGACGAAAATGAACGGAGAAAAAAAAAACCGCCTTTAAAAACGTGTATGGTCCTCCCATCTAGTTTGAGTGGTCCCCACCATGCATTTATGGTGTGGGTACGTTTGAGAAATATAGATGGGAAAATAATTATTTACGTAAAAGTTGTTCATCTCATAGATAAAAATACTTCAGTTCATATGTATAAATACTTCCGTGTATAAATATTAATACTTTGGAAAAAAAATTCAGTCCTGCAGATTTTGCGGTCCCCTCAGTTGTTATGGCAGTTATGAAAGTTATGGTGTGGGTACAGTGCGGGTATTGATATCAGCTTCCTTTTTTTTAACATAATTTATGTTATTCAAATTTAAAACTTACAATAGAAAGAAATAATCATTGTACATTTAGTATGATACTATTTTATTTTTCTGTTCAACAAGAATTAAATTAAGCGTACATATTCGAATGGTCTTCTAAATCAAAATCATCATTGATTTCATATTTCTTGCAAAATAAAATGTTATAAAGGCTTATATTTACACAGTTCTACTAAATTAAGATAAGTGGGGTGATAAAAAATTTCTCCTTCCACAATCTACTGAACTTTTAAACAAACCTTTTTTTTTCCTCATCTTTCTTCAGTATTTCTCAGTAGAAATGTCTGATCTTCGCATTCAAGTAGCAATGTTGTACATTAAGTACTTCAGTTTTACAACTCCCTAAATTTTTCGAAGGTTACGTTTCATCAATTGAATGGTTTTCGAAAAAACAAATTTGTGAATCTTTTAACAGGTTTCTTAGGAAATAAGAAAATAGACAGTGATTACCAGAAAGCTCATTTTCTATCCTGTTATTGAAAACATCATTAGCGTTGTCCTTATTTGCAATATTAATTTACCAAAACCCAACAAGAAATCATAAAAAAAATATTTATGGATAATAAAATGACTGAAAGGTACAACTCATTAGCTCAATTACCCATCATTTGCATGTGTAACAGAACATATTTCTTCAATTAAATATGGGCTCGATCCCTATTTTAAATCAAAAAAAATTCCTATTAAGAGAAATGCCTATTTTATTTTATTCATGGCATTTTCTAATAATTTTATTCAGGCACACATTAATTTGAAGTTTCTGTTTCAGATTAGGCCTGCAAGGCAAATGCAAAGCCCATTAAAAGTATCTTTTCAAATTTTACAGCCTAGCCCGAAGGCCCAACAAGGTTCGCATTACTGCATTTTATTCTAGGGACACTTTCACAAGGATGAATTACAGAAATTTTGCAGAAAAGACCCCAGATTTCGAACTTTCTATTTTTATTGGTTAGTGGTCTGAAGGCCAATAAATGATTGTATTAATTGATGACTGAAACATAATATTTACCAGTTACCACACATAAATAAAAAAATTTAGTCTAAAAACTTAAGTCTCTATTATTTTCTATTACAGTCTTTACACTCCCTATTCTAGTAATGACATATATAAGAACATATTATGTTGGATACTACAATCTTTTTCTAACAAGAGAGCAAAGTTTACCATCTGGTTTGGAACAACCAGAAGACAATTATGTTGAGAATTAATTCAAAAATTGGTTCTAGAAAATTTGCAGTAATTAAGTTGGTTAGCATGATTATGAAATTTGCAATCGGAATCAGATGAATCGGCCGGAATCGGAAGAATCAAACTGGAAACTCGAATTTTTTTGGCAGAATCTTGTTTTTGTAGCTAAAAAGTAAGAAAATTTGGTAAAAAAATAATTTGTAAAAACTATATTAACACAAAATATTACTCTCAAATAATTCATTAATTATATAATGTAATACAAGCATTACAATTAGAATACATTTTTTATTGCCAGAAGCTATTCCGAGCTAGCCGGATCATCTCATCGTCCTTTGTATTAAAATACGAATAATGATATTGTTGCACAGCCAAAAAAAATGAAGACATTAATGTAGTTTCAAATAAAGAATTATTCACATCCTCATATCCAACATATGAATTGTATGTACTAGAAAATTCGCAATTACTACTTGAATTGTAGTCTGGTTGTACTACATATGCATTAGTTGCATTAGTTGTGCAATACCAAATTTTAGAATTAATCATGGCAACATGAGAGAATGCATTTTATCAATAATGATAGAGTGTATACAGAGGTAGACCTCCAAGGATGTATTTGATGTTGGTTAGACTGCCACAAGACCTCGAGCCGTATCTCTACTTCCTTCATTGTTGGCCTTTTTTCTTCATTCATTCTTAGGCACATTTCTGCTAGCTTGGCAACGGCTTCGATTTCTGTTCTATGCCCCTCGTTCACAACTTGGGGATCCAGAATCTCAAAGAGACGGTTCTCTCTCATAGAAGATTTAAAATATGCAATGAGGCTACCCCCTTCATACACCCTAGAAGAGATTAATGGTTTTTCTCTTGTTAACAATTCAGCTAGAATGACACCAAAGCTGTAGACATCACTTTTCGGGGTTAATCGGCCAGAGTAATAGTACTCAGGGTCCAAATACCTGTGCGTCTCTTGGATAGCTGTAGTTACGCCCATTTGATCTATTTGGGCAGATCTCGAGGCCCCAAAATCTGAAACTTTTGCGGTGAAATAATCATCTAATAGAATGTTTGATGATTTTATGTCTCTATGAAAGATTGACATAGAGGCAGATGAGTGAAGATAGGCAATTGCACTTGCAGCCTCAACGGCAATTCCTTAACCGATGCTTCCATGTCAAGGAACAATGTTCCTCTACATGGAGATGATGAAAAAGTGTTCCACCGGAAATAAACTCATAAACGAGCAACGGGACTTCGGTCTCTAGGCAACACCCATAGAGTTTCACAACGTTCCTATGATTGACTTGTGAAAGAATGACCACTTCATTTATGAATTGATCGATTTCGGCCTGATCAACAATTTTGGACCTTTTTACGGCCACGACTCGTTGATCTGACAAAATACCTTTATAAACTTCTCCATGACCTCCGCGACCAATAATAAGCACATTATCGAATCTGTTTGTTGCTTTTTCCAGCTCATGTAATCTAAAATTCACCATTTTTTGTTGTGTATCTTCATTGGAAGCAATTAGTTGTTGTAGAAGTAACCCTCGATTTTGAACAAAGAACTTGTGTTTTAACTTTTCCTGTTTTCTCCTTTCAAACAGTTTGATACGCTTGGCTATAACAAAATATACTAAAATTATGCTAAAGGCAGCTACAAATCCCAGCATGATCGTCGTACCTGCGTACATAAATAAAGCAAGTTAGAAAAATAAAGGAAGAAAATTATTTTCATCCTTTTTTTTTTTTGACAAGATGGAATATTTCAAATTGATTTATTATAATAAATTTTTATTATAAATTATTGTTATGTTTTCGTTGATGGTTCTGAAAACTAACTTGCCGATAAATTTACAGTTATAAAATAGATGGAAATATTAGATATTTTTGTAAATAAAAATAGTATATATGAAAATAAATATTGTCGAATAATTGATGATTGCACTTTTTTTTCTTTCTAATAATATAAAGTGTAAATTCATCCACAAGTATTCTCTCTGAAATGAAGCTGTCGAATGAATTTGAAATGAAAAATTTGTTGGGAGGTCTAAAATTATTTCTAGGAATTGAATTTTCAAGAACACAACAAGATATATTTCTCTCTGCAAACTATGACAGCTCCCATGTGATCTTCACTTAGATTGTGCATAAATTGACTCACTACTCCAACTGCATAAGCTGTGCCAGATCTAGTGTGTGAAAAATATATTAGCTTTCCAACTAATCTCTGGTATCTTTCTTTGTTCGTAGAACATTGGTCAGGACAAAACTTGAACTTCAAATTTTGCTCCATTGGGGTACAAGCTGATTTACAATCCAACATCCCAGTTTTTGCCAAAAGGTCAAGAACATACTTCCTTTCAGAGAGAAATATACCTTGTTGTGTTTTTGAAAATTCAATTTCTAGAAAGAATTTTAGACCTCCCAACAAATTTTTCATTTCAAATTCATTCGACAGCTTCATTTGAAGCTCTTCAATTTCAACTAGATCGTCACCTGTTATAATCATATCATCTATATAAATAATAAAAATTGCAATTTTAACTTTACTTATTTTAAAGAACATGGTATGATCGGAACCTTGCAGAACCTTCCAAACTTGTATGATTTTCATTGTGGGTGGCCATAGTGTGTTTGTGTGCAGATAGATAGATAGATAGATAGATAGAATATGTTGAAGTTAATTGATAGATAAAGAGTTAGATTGTTGAACGACCATATTGGATCAAGCATTTGGATAAAGAGTTAGATTGTTTATATGTCCAAAATTAAGTGGTCGATACTGAAATTACAATGGTATTGTACCAGTACCACAATATTATTGACAAAGTCTTACCACTCAAGTCTAATAGGATGAACGATCGAAACAGGGTGCTCACCATGTTTATAGCAGCCCAAAGTTAATATCAGTACAACACTCTCAAACCAACCAAGAGGAATTCGATGCTTATTATAGATATAGGAAGTACGTTTTGAGATTCGTGTCAAGTTAAAACTGACCACTCATATCTCATTGTACTCGGTCACATATAACACCGGATCTGAATTCACAATATTTTGGTATAAAAAAATGTCACTTTTAAGGATTCTGAGGTATATACACTCCAGCATCTTTCAAATGATATTCTCATAACGTCACTTTATTATTATTATTTTCAAAATCAAATTATTGATTTGTTTTCCGATAAGAGGCGTGTGATTGTATGGTCAACTTTGATGGATAAATTATAGTTCATTTGATGTTTAATTAGTTTCGTAATTTTAATAAAACATTAACTAAAAAACTTTATAAGTTTGCATGGATGCAATTAAGGAGGTGAATGAAGATGAAATAAAAATATATAGCAATAAGGATATGTATCTTGTTTTACTTGATGTATGTCAGCATTTGAAAAATATTTTCTAAACTCACTCAATTCTTCTCTCTGTACAATTTGCAAAATGCACCAGAAAGTTATGCAACAGGGGGGGACAGATGATCTTTCTTACATTCTCTTCATACGATACAATGCTATTAAATGCATCAGCATATTTGAGGCTGTGATTTTTATTAATATCCAAAATTAATTAAAAGATTCCAAATATGCTCAGAGATGCTGGGGAATTATAAAAATATTAAAACCGGTCAATTATAGGTCGGTTCCTATTTTTATTAGAAACCAGCTAATAATTGACTGGTTCTTAATTTTTAATAAAAACCGACTAATAATTGGTCAGTTCCTGAATTTATATATATGTGTTGAGAGTTCCGAATTTTTCTCACAGTTCATTTCATCAAATATCACACTATTTTTCCTCACTTTCTATCTTTCTTTCATATTTCTCCTCCTCTTCTCAGATTTGCAAGTTATTCTATTATTGAGCACCTCTATATTAATTGTTACATTTGTATTACAACTAATATTTAATTTACAGGACCACACACGTTACAAATATGGACATAGACTGGAGGGCCTATTGGGCAGAGTATTATCAGTAGGCAGAGCAGCCAGAGATGCCCAGATGTGGCATATGCCAGATGAGTTTACGTAGACTCCAGGACATCCCTATTGAGGTATCAGTCTTGGTACATTTGAGTTTGCATGGCTTCGGTCTATTTGAAGGGCGATTATGGTGCCTACCTCCACAATATGATACAGGAAGACACGGAGGGGCACACCCCAACTGGTCGTCGTTGGGTTCGCGTGGTAATGTGTACATAACACCACACAATTAAGTCATGAAAGACAAGAGCCATTTGAATCACACTCGATTTTAAATATAAATTAGTATTGTGCCCGTGCGTTGCAACGAAAATATATTATAAAATTGAATATAATATGAAGATATATTTTTGTTTGACATTTACAAAAAATTAAGAAAAAAATATTAAATGAAAATAAAAAACACATACGAAAAAAACAGATATTCAAATAATAAATAACAATAAAAGAAACAACAAATGAAAAAAATATATCAAATATAATATGTAAAAAGTTCTTGAAGTATCATTGTCAGTGTGATTCTCTTTGATATAGTGTAACATTTATGAAAATTAACAAACAAATATGAAAATTATTAATTAAAAAAATAAAAAATAAAAAATATTTATGAAAATGCATACATTAAAACAGCGAGCATAGAGTATTTTCTTACTTTTAACCAACCAAATAATTACAACCTCTGTCTTTAAAAAAAATATGCAAAAGAATTATGTTGTTTGAATATTACTCAAATCATATAATAACTAAAGAGAGCAATAATTTGACAAAAAGTTGTTAATCTTCATTTAAAATAATAAATGAATTTAGTTAACCTGCTAAAAAAATAATTAATAAGCTATAATTTTTCTGAGCCAGAAGGTCAATATTTCTTATATCCTCTTAACTAATAATAAAAAAATACAATATTTCTTATATCCTCTCATATTTGTAAACACTACTATATGCATGTTTCATAAAATCATATATATTTTTTCTTGAAAATTTTCATTCTCTGTACAATATTTTTAGAACTTGCAGGTTCAATAAATCCATTTATTTCATAAGATATGCTATAAATGCATAAATAAGAGAAAATGAAGAAATAAGAAAATAATTTAATTACACGAATCAAAAATAAATTTAAGGAGGAATATGGAAATATATCGCTAGAAATTCATTCTTAATTATGACAAACTATATAGTAGTATGTGTGGCGATCATATTTTTAACTAAATTTAGACTTCTACACATAAAATAGATATATTTAATCAAAAGAAGACAGGTTATGTAATTGGTGGGCTGATATTAAATCTTAAAATTCATCTTTCAATCTTAGCCGTTAGTGGATTAGGACAACTACGTGCATTATATAACAATGGAGATATATTTGTGCTCTTTGTTTGTAGGCACAATATTCTGTCTACATGTTTGACAGTGGCCCACAACATGTATTGATAATGTCCAGGCCCAAATAAAAATCCAGAAATTGCAGCTCAAATTATATTCCTATCGGAACTGCATCCTCTGCTGCACTTTTATTTCACAGCATCCTGCTGCACTTTCGGACGGCCCAGATTTAATCTCAGCCGGTGAGTGCTCGGATGATTGAGGGGGCAGTATTAATTTTGCTTTAAAATTCGTGTCAAAATCTTATTTCATCCGTCTGATCAAAAACGAACGGACCAGATTAAAAGTGCAGCAGGATGCTGTGAAATAAAAGTGCAGCAGGATGCTGTGAAATAAAAGTGCAGCCGAGGATGCGGTTCAATTCCTATCTGTATTCGTTCCATTAATTAGGGCTTTTCGTGACATAATTAGGGCTTTTCGTGACAAGAGCCCAATTTAAATCAGTACATGAAACAAACAGGTTAAAAGGCTTAATAAATCCGGACATCGGATTGCCAATTTTATTTTATAGGAAAAAATTTGAAATAGCCAATTTCCCCATGATTGCTCTAGCATCCATAAAAACTTCACATAATTTTTTTTATCTCCTTTTCATTATTTAATCTTTTATGAATTTAATTATAAAATTAAATTGACTAAAATACCTTTGCATTTTAAATGGATATGTCCTGTAATTATGTTCTTCCTCTTCTCTCCTCCCCTCTTCCCTGTACTTCATTTGTGCAAAGTGCTTAAGCTAGCAACGTCACAAAATGAAAAGAAAAACTACAAGTATAGCAGATTGAGACTATAAAGATACCCAGTCTTATTACTATCAAGTTTCAACTGAATGTTTTTTATGCATCCACTTTACATCACGATTTATTCTTGCTCTTTCTCTCGTACAGACTGACAGGGAAAAAACATACTGACGCATGAGAAGCTGCACACCTGAAAGATCGACTTCCAAGGAAGTTCGTGGTTCTTTCCTTCAGGAGTTGCGCAATTTCGGCATCCTTGGCTTTCAATTCAGCATCCTTGGCAGATAGTTCGGCATCTTTGGCGGCCAGTATAGCGTTCTTCCCTATGATTTCGGCATCCTTCGCCAACAACTCTGCCTCTAGATCCGATATCTTACTCTTGATAGACGCAATGTGAAGATCATCGACCTTTTTCAACTTTTTCATTGCCTCCACTTGCGATGTCAACGCTGCTGCCCCCACCTCTACCATCTCGCACTTGTTTTTGTACCCCAGTGCTTGCTTATAAAAATAATTTCTTTCCAGCAACGCCTTTTGGATGGCCGCAGGATCGACATTGGAAAAGTTTACCCCAGATTTGCCCCCGTCATAGACATCTTTGAAATGGCCTACTACAACACCTATATCGTGTAAAGCACTCATCACGTTGTCCAGAACGCTATCGGGATTGTTTGCCAAGCTTGCCCTTGTTGAGGGGTAGCAGTGGCCCGATAGATTTCTCACGCATACTAGGCCCGATCTGATGCAGATCCTTCTCCCTTCTACACCATCCCGTACTTTGGGATATTAGCTACAAAGCCGTCGATCATCCCCTTTAGGAAACTCGCTTCTCCAAACTACGCCGACATCCTTGTCAGGATTGACCAACTTAATGTGTTCTGCTAAAGTCTCCTCATCCAAGAGAATGACGTCGTCACTCTGAGACGTGGAAACTTCAGCTCCCTGTGTAAGCCCCAACACAGGAGAACGAGACGGAAAAGGAACTATTCTTAATCCCGCAGGAGAAGATGGCGGGGGAACGACTTCGGTCTGAAGGGCAATCTCGGGCAAGTGGTTGAGCGGTCGTCTGCTCCTCCTTCTTCTTCTTCCTTTTCTTCTTCTCCTCAACACATGTTTGAGACTGAGTTAGGGGACCCCTTGGCTTCTTGGCCTTTGTCTTCCCCTGCAACTCTGAAGACGATTTCCTTTTCGCCATCGATGTCCCCTCCACTTCTTTCCCTTTGCCGGGATCTGAGGCAGGATTTGTAGATGTCGCTCCCTCTAGAGCCCTCTCAACAACAGAAGATGTCGCACCAGGGGCCTTCTTCTTTTGCTTCTTACAATGCGTGATGGCAAAAGGGTTGGTGCTGGTAGTGTCATGTGCCACCGTGAACCTTCCTTTCCCTACAAACATAGCAGTGATTATACAAAAATTATTATTACCATAACCAACATGAATAGCACTTAGAAACATATAACAGATGTGTAACAAATATATATAATAGGAAAATACTAACTTAGGACTAAGTTCTTGATCGTCCTTATGATTTTGTCGTCCGAAGAGATGCCTTTCCTAGGCCTAACGAGATCCCTCACCTTGGCTCATTGAACGGCTAACAAGGGACCTTTTTTCAAAGACCGCCATTTGGATCTAATTCGCTCCAAAGAGTCAACCTCATGTGGGTTTTCGACATACACCCAACGCAACTTCCAATCTTGCACTTTCTTCATACGGGAGTTATCCTCTATATAGAAGAGACCCTCCCATTCTGGCGCTTTACTGGTTTTTTGCCGAAGCACGAGATGCTCGCCAGAGGTAAAGTAAAGGGAGTAGAATTCACAAAAAACCGGTAAAGAAGGTTTCCAATTGCTCAATATCGGAATTTGTATAAACAATTGTTGGAAATTAGCAACGTGACACAATGTAGGAGGTGTCAGCTGGCAGGGAGCGAGATCCAATAGCCGGAGCAGTGACCGCTCAAACTTGATAAGTGACAATTGGAGACCACAAGTAGGAAGGACGGTATACAAACAGGATCCCTTTCTATGATGATGGGCCCTATCATTGATGTCGGGCAAGACAATGTGGACGCTGTCTTCTTCATCATCGTCATAACCAAAAACGAATTGTTTGAAGAAATCTTGTGCTAATTCAGACGAAGAGGTAAGTTTTGGTTTAATATCCTGAGACTCTGTGAAGATCCCATTACGCACCTGGTACTTCCTGTCATCAAAGTCTGAATCAGAACCATAAAAGGGTATGCCGGGATTGTTTTGACCAATGGGACCATCCCCGCTACTAGAACTACTCTCCTCCTCAGCTACTTCATCCCCGATGTCTCTAGAGTTGTATTCTTCTTCTTCTTTATCTCGAACCAAATCCCTCCCTCTTAACATCCGTTTTGGAAGAGATTCGGATGAAGATATCGATGGAGCTCTCATCAAACCCTTACCTACGCTAGGAGGCTTAGAGGTACCACCAACACCAGAAACTCCAGCTTGTGATTCCCCCATGTCTGCTAATTAAGTAACAAACATGACGGCGACAGATCAAAACTATATGTCGCAAGGTAGAAACAACAATACAGTTTAAATGAAGGCCAATGGGTCGTAGTGAAGATCTGTATGGCGTGAACATTTGCAATTGGGGTGCGGGAGATTGAATTTATTCATAATTTAATTTAGTTTTAGTTAGGCTAACAACATACTACGAGATATCTAATCCGACATACAAACAATGCCTTATAATTATGTATAAAAATAGAGAAAAGAAAGTTACCCGACATTGTAATCTTGGAGACTGCAGACAGTTCTTGCGAGATGTAGAAGAATTCGTAATGTGCTCTTTTCTCTTGAAAGTGAAAACGAGAAGAGTGTAGCAATGGAAAGTGACGGGAGGTGTGTATTTATAGCCCTCGGAATCCCTTGGCGCAATTACGGCTCAACTTTCGAAAAAAAGACATGTGGCGTTGTATGGATGGCGCGATTGTATGTCCTATCAGCATTTTCCGCCATTTTACTTTGCAACGCTTCGTCTCCTTGTTGAATCTGGGCCACCGATATTTGATAAAGGGTTTAGATCTTGGCTCAGAAGTCGAAGCGATCAATCCAGTATCTGTCATTATAAGACTCACCTTGCAGTAAAACTAGAGCACCCCAATAGGATCCTATTTTCACTCCTACTTATTCCGACATGAGTACTTCTAGTTTCAAAAGTGACGCTACATCCAGGTCCAAAACTTCCAAACCTAATATCGTCTCGCGTCGTGCCGTACCTCCAGCGACATTGGAAGACCCTGACCCAATGGACTGGAACAAATGTCCATGTTGCTTTAGGAGAGGACAAGCCAGAGAAATGTTTACCTGTGATGGCTGTGAAGAATCCTTTCACCCCAAGTGTGTCACTACGAGGTTACCCAACAATCCTAGTGATAAACGATATACCGAGTTCTTATGCCCGGGATGCTTCGCTCAAAAGGCCAACATAATCGTTTACTTAGATTGAAATATGACTTATTTTATTGATGTCGCACTTTATCCTTATTAATTGATGTATTATTGATATCCATATATATATTCAGCCATTTTGTTTTAAAGTCGACTCAATTATATACTAATTAAGAAGATGTCGTTATTTCCTTGTTTATCTGTACCTTCTAAGCTTCCGTTAAGATACGCTTTCAATGTATCAAACGGTCAATTTTTACTGGAAACGCTTCCCAAGAATAGCATTTAATGAACAGTTGGGAAAATGGCATTTATGAGGGGACTCCCTTAGCCTATAAATACAGGGGCGCCCCCACGATTCACAGTCATTTTCTTCATACTCACTATTCTTCTCCACATACATCTTTTCTCTTTTTCCAATTTCCACGATGCTGATCAAACGATTAGCTTGTAAAAACAAGATCCCGCGGTCCAGGATGGGGGAAACCTCTAACCCTCAAACAGCATCTCGGGATACACCTGTTACACGTCGCGCTCTTAGTAAGGAGCAGCAGACGCTCCTCCTAGAGATATTATCTCAAGAAGCAATCGATTTCATGCTTGACCATGAGACGGTTAAAATGGGTGACTTTCTTGATGGAGCTCTCCGCACGATGTCGTCACACAAGCCAATTGAATCTCCTGATGAGTCCCGGGATGAAGGATCCACTGAGCTTTGTCGACTTTGTTACAAAGAAGGACAAAAACAGTTCATGTTCAATTGTCGTGTATGCTACTATTGGTACCATGAATTATGCCTTATGCATCTTATCCCCCCTCTCAATGCTAAGGCCTGTCCGTTTGACGACTCTATTATGATATCAACGCCAACCTCCGACATCCGAGATAATAACTCGAAACCATATGACGGCAATCTCAACTAGTTATGTTCATATCTTGTCGTTGGACATGACTGAATTGACCTTCCAATCATATCCATATCCCGTAATTGGACATGACTAGTTGGAAGGTCCCTTCAGTCATGCCCCATTACGAGAAATGACTAAGGTCAGGAGGTTATGGACATTCATAAAATATAAGACAGAGGGAATATGATCAGATTGATATTGAAGTGTCTTATTTATTAAATTCTTATATTTTCTTTAATCAGGTCGCGTGGGCATTGTATGTCGTTAACCTTTATTATGTAGTAAAAGTTTTATCTAATTATTATGTTACATACTTAACCTCGCTAACATTGCTTAACATTTACTAACCTTTCTTAACTTGTTTAATTTTTCCGATCCCGTAAAAAAAAAAAAAATGTGTGTACGTATGTCTACTTACTAACTTTGCTAACACCACTAACTTCACTAACTTTTATATAACTCGACTTACTTATATGTCGCTCTTATGTTACATATATGTCATTTAAATAATTGATTGATTTGATTCTCATATTCATATGTCGCATTGACTTGCCAACTGCTTAGGAAATGAATAAATTCATAGATCCTCAAATACGCTATATGTCACCGAGATGATACCATGCTAATGTCACCTGATAAATTGACAATTGTTTATGAAGTTTATGACAATGTATTTCCATAAGAATTTCTTTATTTTATACTTTTATTGTAAACAATATTACGCTTCTTTTATTTGTTGCATTCTATCCTTAGCCCCGACATGCTCAAGTCGAAAGCATCGACATGATGCATTTCGACTTCGGGGGCAAATGATAGGGCCATGTTACACAGGCCCTAAATTAAAACCATGCTTAAATAACATCTGGGATTCGGACCTTGCAATTGACAGGCCAGCCCAGAATATGAAAGAAAAGCCCAATTAAACAACAAGCCAACATTCATAATGATGTTCTACAGGCCAACACGACGACATGGCCTAATACAGGCGGGATAACCGCCATGATATTCATGATCCTTGCGCACGATCTCCATAACCGCTCCTACGTTCTCTGAGAGAACTGCAGAGGGACGATTAGAGATCAAATTATAAAAAGCGTCAGATTTCCTGAGAAGGGGATCGGACAACAAAAAATTACGCTAAGAGAGATATCGATAGGGAAGAGTAGAATATCTCACATCATCATCCCAATTTCTTAACTAAGTCAGTTTGCATCCCGCAGTAAGCCGACCCGTAGCCATCTCGACTTATCGACCGAAATAAGGAGAGATCCAATCTTTAACACCATCTCGACTTATCAACTGAAATAAGGAGAGAGTCACTCCAACCAATTCATTTCCAGCATACGGGCTATCCACTCCAGATAGGCCGTATCAATATTCATTTTAGAGCTCAAAGCATTTATTTTACCATTTAGTTTTAAAACTATGTATTTATTGTTAGTTTTAAAAATAAAGAAATCATTTTTAACATATAAGTATTTTTCTCATTTTGTCAACACAAGAACAGAATAATACATCATGCACAATTATGTATTCAACCAATACAATGAAATATTCAACAATAATGTAACATGTATTTGTTATAACAAAACTTGTCTTGTAGTTAATAATTCAGTAATAACAAAACTTGTATTGCAATTAATAATTCAGTGATAAAAAAACTTCAATGCACAAATCAAATATTAACAATTTCATATAACAACTACAAAAAAAAAACTAGAATTCAAGTAACAAGTTAAGAAATTAAAATATCGAATCAGAAAACACAAGTTACGACTCACAAACAACAATTCCAATTAAAATAAGTAAATACAAATCTAATTTTTGACAATGGTAACTTTAGACAAGCTCAAACTTGCGATCATTTCTTTCGTCTATCACATCCTAAAAGCTATCAGGATCCGTTCAATGCTGATCATATGCTACAAATTTTCACAAATAAAAAAGAGTCAGTTTCATATACAGTCAAATTTAAAAATAAACAAAACAATTAATGTATTCAACTAATACAATTCAGTATTCAACAACAATGTAACATGTATTCGTTATAACAAAATATTGATACTAGAACTTTGTCATAGATTATAAAAAAAAAGGTACAACACCAAGTATTCAACTACCACCGTAAGATATTCATAATTATATAGACATGTATTCATCAAACACCATATATTCACTGTTTATGTATCACATGAAATTTAAAAAAGTATTCATTGACAGCACAAAAAATAATAATGACCAAAGTATTCACTCAAATATTCAGATATTCAACTTTGACATATAAGTATTTAACCAGATTATACAAAGTATTCAATAACCATTCAGACAACTTGGTTTTGACAACTATAAACTGCTAAGGTATTCAACAAGTTCAAACTAACAGCACATGCCATAATAACTCATTATTCATTCACAATGAAACAAAATCAACAGTTATAACACCCTTAAGTATTCCTACATCACAAAAAAAAAATATCAATATATATAGAATGCTTAAAATCAACTTATTCAGATAAACTATTCATCTGTAATAGGTAAAGTATTCGTCATTTATGACCATAACATATTACTCAGTCAAACTTTTAAACTAAAATATGTGAGAAAACACTTCTTAGAAAAGTATTCATCTGTTTTGATGAAAGTATTCAGTATGAATCACACAGTATTCACTTCATAAGTATCTACCAGAAAATACTCATTCAACAAAAAATTCACTATTCATCAATAAAAGTGCAAATGACTTAACACTAAAGTATTCATCCATATTCATAAAGTATTCACTTACAGAGTTCAAAGTATTTACTGATAATTATTTACCAGCAATTAGCAATAATTCAGATGATTCAAACTGAAATCGACAATATGTAAATCTCGAATCAATTAAGCATACATTGTGATTCAAACTGAAATATCATATGATTCACAAAGAAATCAAACAGAAAATCGCAAAAATACAAAAATATAATATCAAATTGAACATCTCCATTCAGTTATAGACAGATCAAAATTAAAAATTTACCTGAAATGAGAAGGCTAGATCAATGATCAAATTTGAAGCGTCAATTTAGTTCGGGAGCAATAAATCGAGATCGACGGAGCTGATTCAACAGAGATGAAGAAATCGAAGGAGGCAGTGACCGACGGAGGAAGAAATCGACGGAGAAAGCGGACGAAACAAATCAACAGAGAAGGAAGTAATCCAAGTTTGCTGTCCGACGGAGAGATCGACGGAGAAGGAAGTAATCCGGGTTTGGTGTCCGACAGAGAGATAGACGGAGAAGAAAGAAATCGTGGAAGTGGGAAAGAAATCTAAAAGCGCGACGTAGTTGGAAAGAAATAAAATTCAAAATCATGTAAGTGGGGTCCAGTTAATTTCAGTTAATTACAGTTAATTTTAGTTAATCACCAGCTTAGGCCTTAAGTTCCGCTTCACGAAGGAATGTTGGTCTAAGCTCCGCTTCGCGGAGGAATGTTAGGAGACCGAAGAGAGGGGTACGTTATAATTACTCTAATTATAAATATATTGTTGAACATATGGGTAGACTCCCAATTAATTACGCCGACTAAGTATGATTGAAAAATATATCTCATGTCGCTATCAATCCTTCTTTGTTTGCAAGGACTCGTATTCGGATAACTTTGGAATCATATTTTTTTATTTTATTTTAGGATATGTGTGATTGGATAATTTATTGTTTGAATTCGGGTTTATTCAGGTTAATTTGGAATTTTTCAGATTCGTTCAGTTACTGTTCAGAACTTCAGATCATTTAATTGTTTAGTTCTAAGAAGTTCGTATCAAATATATTTGTCATGTAAAATATTTTGTAATTTGTGATCCATTAAATTTTAGTTTCAAAAACAAGAAAATTGAAGGCCCAAATATCTTAGGGCGTTTTGTTTGCCTCATTAAGTCATGATAAAAGTTCTAATTAGTACAATGATTAATGGTATTAAATATTTGACAACTGTAAAATGTTTAAAAAAAAAAAAAAAAAAAAGGCAATCATAAGAGATTCCTATTTATTAAAGGCGAATATACATATATTAAATTATGAGAGATAAATTTCCAGTTATTCCTTTTCAAACATTATAAAACCATTGATTTAATTTAATATTAGTAATGTATAAAGTGGCCGACAACTTTTTAGGAGTAGTCACTCAACAAAATCTCATTTCAATGTCTTCTCACATATAGACAAATAGTTACAAAGTGTGGGGCTTTGTATAATATTCAAAGATGAGGGATTCATTTGTAATTTTTTCATAATACATCATATGATTCATGACAACATTTTATATTGCAATATATATTCGTAAGATAAATATAAATTAGAGTTTGTTAAATACATGATGAAAATGAAGGAATCAATGGATAATTGCAATTAACTTGGTCTATTGATATTTTAATCTATTATTCTCGTACAAAATAAAATATAAATATTATTATTTTATGAATAGATTATTAACTTAAATTATACGTTGAATTAACTATTTTGTTCTTGATAATGATATGACATATTGAAACAATTTAAAAAATTGTCAATACTATTAAAAACAAATTGACTTCAATTTGAATTTTTTTTTTTTGGCAATATATTGAAACCATTAAAAAAATTTGACTTAAAATTAATTTGACTTCAATTGTTTGTCAATTTGGCAATACAATATCTTGAAACCATTATAAAAATTTGATAATGTGATAGGTCCCCCAAATTTTTGGTTGGTGGTAACGTAGTTTTCAAACTTTTGATTTTGTCAATCACATCCCTGAACTATTTAATTAGTGACAATGAGGTCCCCAACCGTTAATTTATTATTTAGTGCTTAATGGTAAGTAAGCAATGGCCAATAAATATCTTTGATAAATTTATATTTAATTATAATACTTTGTAATTTTTAATATCAATTTTAAATTCATAAGAAATACTTACTTTTTCTCATGTGCAACTTTTTAATACATAAGACATTATTTTTTTTTATCAATTTTAATTATTGATGAAAATATATCTCTCTGATAAAACTAAATAAAACATATAAAATTGCTATACTAAATGAACCACTTAAACTCCTATTTAAAAATAATCGCAACTTAAAAAGTAAATAGATGAGTTTAGAGAAAATTGACACATGGGGTGTTAACGTAATTCGGCAAAACAAGGCATACATCTCCGGAGTGTCGCAACCTTTTCTAGGTGCATCTTTCTATTACCCAAAGAGAAAGGATTATAACTTGTGAACCGGTGAGCCCTTACACCCAACGGAAAGTCACACGGCCAACTCAAGAGAAGTACGAAGTCTTCGAGAAAATATTCGCGAGAGAAACACTCAAAAGCTCACTCTAATCTAATCTAACTCAAGATTAGTGAAGTAGATTTAAAGTTGTTTTAGGGATTTGAAGTTATAAGCTCTCACAACAATGGTAGAACTCAAGCTCACAGAAAATTAGGTTTTGAAAGTTATGAGCGGCTAAAAGTTACTTTTGAAAGGAGCTCAGAGTTCTATTTATAGAGACAGCTCCAAAAAAACAAATTGGCATAAAACGTTACAACGTTTTAATAAAACGTTCATAACGTTTTCAACTATTTTGATTAGGTCATTCTTTTCTGTGCAGCTTTCTTCACAAACATTACAATGTTATATCAAACGTTACCAACGATGGTCCTCTGGAAATCAACCGATCAAAACAGCCATTCTGAATTGTTGAAAAGAATTAAAATGTTATAACGTTTTGGTAAAACGTTGTAATATTTTCTATGTTTTAAACTGTTTGATAAGTTGATTTCTCAGCGTATTCTCATAGGTCTAAATCGTTATAACATTTTGACAAAAAATACCAATGTTGTCCCTGTGAAACAACTTCAAAAACTATTTTACCAAGTTTATAATTTTACAATTTAATTCCTTAATAAATCTCTTGATGTATTTTTCGGTTCAACATATGTATATTGCAATTCTAAGTATCTTGAACCTACATGAATTCTAAAATAGAGAAAGCCATAAAATTCAATTAATTGTATGTTTTGCAAATTAGTCAAATAGACAAAAAAAGAGGATTGTTTGAAACAACAAAAATAAATAATAAGAACTAAAATAATAAATAATTCATACATTATATTATGATTACATGAGTGCCTACATTTTTCTTAGAAAAATACTAAATTGTAAGAATAAAAATGTGACAAATAACTATTTTAAATATTACACTAAAAATATTTGAAAATATTTGGTTATTTCATACTTCAGATTGAACATTCAATAGAAAATTAACTATCCACGAATTTATTATCACTAATTATTTAATTAATAATTCGAAAGCCAGCATATCTCTAATAATTGTCATGATAAAATTAGTAATTTATAAATGTAATATTTTTGAAACTTTTGACAAATTATACATATTATTCCTTAAACTATACATTTGCACCATGTTAATTATATGTGAATCTCGTGTTTATTATCATGTTTAATTCACATCAGCTGTCATGGTTGTTAATAACGTAAAATATCATTAAAGAGTCACTTAGTGGGGCCGCATGTCAGATATCCAATGCTAACTAATTGGTAGTAGATTAGGTCTACCTAAAGCATGAGATTTGAACAAATAGTACATATATTCTATAAAGAGATTGCCTAATGTTAACGCCAATTTAAAGAATCTGTTTTAATTCTCGTAAATATTTTTCAAAATAAAGATTTGCTAAATTTGATATGTTAGTGGGCACAGAAGCATAAGTCTCACTTAAAGGCTTAAAGCATTCAGTATAATAATCGATTTTATTGTGCATTGTGGAATAAATATCTCGGAAAGGAACGAAGAGAGAGAGCGCGTTTGTTTCTTTCTCTGATCAATCTCGCCAGATCTTCTCCTCTCCTCTTCCCTCGATCAAATCCCTGGTACGTTTCTCTAACCCTAATTCCAGATCTCCTTTCAATCCTCTTTTGCCAAAGGTTTCATCGCTTTCTCGATCAAATTTTAGGTTTGTTGTAAGGTTGCTGTGCGATTTCGTTAGAAATGTCTAAGAAATGAGGTGATTTTTCTTATTTTTAGTACTCTAAGATGCATGTTCGAAGAGTAAATAGCAGAATTTTAAAGTTTTGGTGTGATTTCGTTAGAATCTTTCTAATCAAATCTCTAATTTTAAGGTATTTGTGATTCAAATCGAAATTTTAGATGTGTGGTGAATGTGCTTTCTTTCTTTTTGTAAGGTGTCTGTGTGATTTCGTTTGTGGAAATGTTCAATAAACTAGGTGAATTTTCTCATTTCAAAGAGAGAAAAATACAAAAAAGAGTGAAAATTCCATGTGCTAGTTTTACAAAACTTTGTTTTAAGATCAAGATTAACCTCTTATATCTCGATCTGTGATTTAGATTCTTTTTTTTTTTTTTTCTATCTAGTTTGAAATGTCGAGGCGTGGAGGCAGTGCGGGTGGGGGGCAGAGTTCATTGGGATACCTTTTCGGTGGCGATGCACCAGCACCGGCACCAAAACCGGCCAATGTGACGGCGCCACCTGTCGAGAAATCACCAGCAGCTGCACCTACCTCAGTGCGATCGTCTCCATCTCCAGCTGTAGATAACTCCAAACAGATTCCAGCTGGCGTTCAAGCTCCCAACTCTCTCACCAACAACTACCACCGTGCCGAGGGTCAGAATACCGGCAATTTTCTCACTGTAACTACTCTCTCTCCCTTTCTCTCTAGTACGAACTATTACCAACTGGTATATACTAGTGGGTAGGAAAACATCAAATAGATGCTGATGGTACCAAGTGGTACACAGCTGAAAACCTTTGTATCCTTGTATATCACAGTACTGGTACAAGATCATTGCTTGGTGTTACTATCCTTTCAATATCAGTACCAGTCTGTATCCTCTGAGGTACCTTAAATTTTCAGTTTATGTAAAGCTGGGCCAAGTTTTTTTTCTGTGCCTATTACTCAGAATGCAGGGCTGCAATTTATTGTGCTTTGAGATTCGTGCAGAAAGGATTTGAAAGGTTCAGATTGTCCACAGATCAACTCAAAGTTTGAGATATCTCAGGGAATGTGAATTTGTGTAATTCAAGGTTTTGTACTGACATGCCAGACAGGTTATGAGTGGTACCAGAATGAACAATGGTCTGTAATGGTATATACCAGTTGGTACCAATTAGTGTACCCAACTGGTACTGGGCATGTGTGGAAACCTTGTATCCTTTGTGTATTAGTACTGGTAGTGAATCAGATCATTGTACCAGTGTGTTCCATGAAGTTATACCTTTTTGTACCAGCATGACACAAACAGGTACACTTTTTTTTTTCTCTAACAAGGTGTATTCTATTTTTATTTTTTATTTTATTATAGGAGAGACCTTCAACTAAGGTACATTCTGCACCGGGTGGTGGTTCATCTCTGGGTTACCTCTTTGGTGGCGGTGGCAACTGAGACGACTTTTCTTCACTAAGAAAAGTGATCACTGATCCTCCCGCGTATTAAACCAATTTATATTTTTTGCATCGCTTGTTTTGTAATTGTAGTAGTACTTCTTCCTTAAATTTGGAGGCTGCTGCTTATCTTCTGTTGAACAAACTTTTCTGGTAATCGCATCTATCTTATTGATCATTTGTCTTTGCCTCTTAAGTGTTTGTCTTTTGATGGTGTCACATGATTAAAATTATCATCAGAATTGCTAGTCTGATGTTACTAATCCAAACTCAAAAATCATTTTCTGGTAATTGCATCTATCTTATTGATCATTTGTCTTTGCCTCTTAAGTGTTTATCTTTTGATGGTGTTACATGATTAAAATTATCATCAGAATTGCTAGTCTGATGTTACTAATCCAAACTCAAAAATCAGAGTTACCTTAGGTCATATGAATTCCGTTATTCAAAATCTGAATCTGCAATTCTTGAATATAGACTAATATTTACATTAAATGGGTAATTTGCATGACAACATATGATCCTTAAAATTTGCTTCTTGGTCATAAACAAATAGTTGCAAAATAAAGACATGGCAATTGAGTAACAAACGATTTATTCCCTCCTGTGGATATTCTGTAATGCAAACTCTGTAACAACAAGTGTAACCGGTTAACATAATATCAGCGATGGGTATTATCTAAAAGTAATCAGACCCTAATTTTTTTTTAAAACTAACCAAACCGCTTCATTGAGGCACAGTCCACTCTGTATATCAAACCACCCACCCCAGTCCACTCTGTATATCAAACCACCCACCCAGGGGCGGTATGCTATATAGTAATATTTTTTTTATCTTATTATTTTTATCTAAAAATAGAAAATAAAAAATGTTTAATTTTATAGAAAACAAAAATATTAAATCTTACTTGTATCATTAATTTTTCATATAAAAATAGAAAATAAAAAGTGTTCAATTTTATAACAAACAAAAAAAACAGTACTCGTCCCAACTTTTCATATAAAAATAGAAAATAAAAAGTGTTCAATTTTATAACAAACAAAAAAAACAGTACTCGTCCCAACGGATGTATAAGCCTGATATTTTTATAAATAATTTTTGAACAACCCTGAGGTTTTCCGGTATAAATTATTTATTTATATATTGATTTGATATTTGAACGCTTATATCCTGTACTCCGAGCAACCAGTTAATATTTTTTTCCTAATATTTCTGAAAATATTATGATTGGAACGAGTCTAATGTAAATATGTTTTGTGAGCTCAATCATTTTTTTTTCACTTCGTTTTAATCCGTCAATCGATTATAGAAAAACACCTACCTGTTAGGGATGAAAACGGATCGGATACAGATCAGATAGTGGTAAAACAATATTTTTATCTGTTTTTTTTTTCGGATAAGGATACGGATCCGGATACAGATCGGATTGGATATTTATTAAAAAAATATATAAATATTATTTAAAATATCAAAATTCACCTAATTATAATGGTGAATAATATAAAATTTTTCATAATATATATTAAATTATATGATATATATCTACTATTCGGATATGGATAATTAAAATTTAAAACCATATTCGTATCCATATTTGTACAGATATTCGGATATCGGATATCCGTATTTAATTTTTGAATACGAATTCGGATACGGTCGGATAATATCCGACCCGTTTCACCCCTACTTCTTGTACATATACTCAACAAATGATCAACCATTCAGATACTATTAACAGGACCAAATTATATGGTTATTTGCGAGTTTACTTTGGGCCTGAAAGTACAATAACCTACATTTATATGGGCCGGCCTGAATAATTGGTAAGAAGTTAAAATTAATGGGCTTTGTAACTTACTGTTGGGTAAACGCTATAGATCGAAATTGGCCCAGCAGCAAAAAGCCACGATATCAAACAATCATCATTGCCTAATTGTTTTTCTTTTCATTAAAAACAAACAACCTTTCTCATTTCCTGTTTTCTTTAATTTAAATTTAAATTTATATTTAAACTGATACCAAATTTTATTTAAAATTTTTTTAATTTTCAGTCTTTAAATAATAGTTAAATAATCATGGCGACTACAATAGTTGCTAAAATATTATTAGGTCCGTTTTGCTAATTATTAATGATATACATGAAATGCAAAAGATAAAAAGAACAACGAATAGTGAATGCACGCTACAGTTTTGTATGCATATTTGTATGCATATTTGATATTTTAATTACATAAATATTTTATATACTATTATGCGCATCAAATAGAAGTTTCAAATTAATTGTTGTTTCAAAATCTCGTGTTGGGAATCTCATCCTCTACGGAGTAAAAGGTGCAGAATTCTGCGTTTGTTTTGATCAAACGAACCAGATCAAATCTTATCCGAATTGAAAACAAAATTCAAATAAATTTTAGATCTGATCTGGTCTGTCCGATCAAAACGAACGGACCAGATTAAAACAGTATTCAAAGTTTTTAGAGTTTTTAGAGAATTCTGCGGTTCTTTTAATCTGGTCCGTAGAGGATACGATTCCCAACAAGAGTTTTTAGAGTTTCTAAAAAACTGTTAATAACTGTTAATAGAATTTTAAAAAATTTAGACTCCCTGAATTTCTAAATTTCTATATCTTTGAAATTAAAATTAGAGTTTCTTAATTGCCACATTAGTATTTAATTAAAACAGTATTAAAAATTGAGCGAATACAGGTTAATTATTTTGCCATATCAGAGTTTTGAAACAATTTCATATTTAGAAACTATTGAATAAAATTGCTAAGTATGAAATCTATCTACATCTCTGAAACTGATTTATAAACTGTCAAGTCAGTTTTGAGACTCCAAGAGTTTCAAATATGGAGTCTGCAGATGCTCTAAGATTCAAATCGCGATAATAATAATAATAATAATAAGAGTGAACAGTAGTTTTGGAAAGCTTCATTAATTCTATGTTGTTTTTCGATTTTTCAAGCCCGATAACTCATTAAACCCACGCTAGTTTTCTTTCACTTAATTCTCTCGCTTTTTCTTCAGAATGATTAATCATATATATATGTTCTAAAATATCATAATTAGAAAAAGGAAGAATAAACATATATAGGCCAAGTCTATTTAATTATTTGCTATTTAGAATATTTTAACGAACAATACAAAATCCACAAAAATATAAATTTGATACAAAAAAAAATTACAAACCAAAACCAACTGTGTGCTGTTACTTCTTACAAACCGACTGAGGCTTCTGAGCTGGTGAACAAATAGCCATGGAAGCAGGGCATCCATCCAAGCAATTATCTCCAAAGCTCCCCACAAAGTTTACATTTTCAAAAAAGCCCTTGGGCACCTCACCATTCAAGAAATTCCCATCAAGAAATAATCTCCTGAAACCGACACCTTCTTTGCCCGTGCAATACTCCGCCGGTACATGTCCGGTTAGCGAATTGTGCCGCAAGGAAACCGAGACAAGAGAACCGAATTGTGCCAATTGCACCGGTAGAATTCCTTCGATGTGATTGAACCCGAGATCTAGAGCAACCAACTGGTTGGTACCATTTACAGGCGGGGACTGTACCGCTAATCCCGTAAAGCTGTTATTCGACAAGTCCATTTGTTGTATGGAAGGCAAAAGAAATAACCAACTTTCCAATTTGCCCTCTAACCGGTTTCCGGCGAGTTCTATCACTTGAATCGATTGGAGCGTTGTAAAAGCGGATTGTTTCAAGAACCCATTAATGGAATTCCCCCTCAATGCCAATTCCACTAGATTTGGCGGTAATGTACCCGGTATGGGCCCGGTTAGCCGATTATAACTCAAGTCTAGAGTGGTGAGACTTGCGAGAGAGCCGAGAGATTGCGGTACCGACCCGGTAAGTAAATTACGCGAGAGATCAAGTTTCTGAAGTGACGAAGATTTAGTAACCAACATGGGTATGGGACCGGCGAAGGAGTTTGATGCGAGAACAAGAGTCTTGAGGGATGGAAGCGTAAATAGTGATCGCGGAATTCGGCCGTAGAATGCATTGCCGGAGAGGTCAAGATGTTCTAGAGAAGTGAGGTTGGAAAAAGAGGCAGGGAGAAGACCCGAGTAACCGGCCGGGTCGAGTGTTATGGCGGTGATGCGCGAGTGTAAATTTGTAGTTGATCGGGTGGTGCAAGAGATGCCGCAAGGGAATTCGCACGGATCGGAGGCCGTGAAATTCCATTTGAAGAGACATGAGAACTGTCTCGGGTTAGTTATGGATGACTTGAAGTCGGCGAGTGCGGCGATGTCGGTAGAGAGAGTGAGAGAGGTTGTGAGGATTGGGAGAAGAGAAAGGAGGATGGAGACCAAGATTTTCATTTGCATTTGCATTTGTTTTGTTTGTTTGGTTTCAGATTGTGAGAGAAGGAGAGCTGATACTGATACTGGTACTGGGACTGAGACTGGTTTTGGGGGCTTTCATCTATGAATTATTATTTTTTTAATTAATTATTTTATTTGTGATGTGGGGTAGGTACGTAGGCAATTTGGAAAAGATTGATTAGTGGGGGGATTATGGTGCAATTGATGATTGTGTTCCAATTGATTGCTTTATTCTTATGTGGTGCTATTTTTATCTTCTTCTATAGTGCAACTCAAGTTAGGTGATAGTTTGGGATTAGTTATATTTTTATTATTCTTTTTACATAAAATTTTTGTTAATTTTGATAGTTTTTTTTAGATATTATTTACGAAAATTGAATTTAAGTCTCTCTATTAAAAGAAAATAATAGGTATTGATATTATGCATATCACAAATTGGTCCTTACTACGGATTAAAAAATTTAATCGATATAAACCAATCTACATGATCTTCGTATGAAATATACTTGTAGATCAAATTTTATATATTTTTAAAAATAATTATTACATGTCCCTGGCCATCTTGCAAATTATATTTATTTATATTACATTATTTGTTTGTTGTAAGAACCATAAATGTTCCTAACACAAGTACTGAATGAAATCGGAATATACTAAAAATGTAATTTGGTTATATGTGTTTTGTAGTATACAATAATGATCAAAATAATTGGAATACTTTTAGTTAATCTTAATAAGTATCTTAAATTGTTTAACTTTAAAATTTTTAAGACATCGTGAATGACAATAGCAGCATGGGTTGTTACATGGATAAATGCTACAGAAAAACAAGTAAATGAGGCAAAATAGCTGGATGAGACTAGTATTGCTTAGTGCTTACAGGTGATGGAAAAGGCTAAAATGACGAAAGGGGTCTTCTTTTTTCTTTTTTGAGCGGCGTGTTTTCTTACATCTTGGCCCTTGCATATATCGCAAATCTTTTTAATTAATGTGCACTTTATCCCATTAGAAAGAGAACAACGTATTTGATTTAATTTGATTTCATGGGGCTCAATTTCTATTGGAACAAATTGAGAAACAACCTTGTAAAATGATGGTGATAAATCCAAGCAAGAGCTAGTTTTGTTTTGACTTAATCTAACCATGTCAAACGCTAACAATATTATCCCAAAACAATCACAATTCAGATAAACTCAAATCAGAAAACACCATCAAAATTTTATCAGCAATCATCACTCACCTACAATACCCAAAACTAAAAACCAAAAAAAGAAAAAAGAAAATAAATAAATAACCCTCCAATTAATCAGAGCTTAAGAAACACAAACTCCTCAATTGCCGGAATCTCGCCGATCTTAGTCAAGGTTTCCTTCGAAGGTTCTTCATCGACTCCAATTGCCATGACAGCGTGCTTACGTGGTGCGCTCCTGCCGACACTCATGAAGCTCACATTCACATTCTGTTCACCGAGAACGCTACCGACAGCACCGATCATGCCGGGTTGATCGACCTGACGGCAGAGAATGATGCTACCCTCGAGACTCACGTCAACTTCGAATGAACCGACCTGAGTCAGGTGTGGGATGCCGTCTTTTACACGACCAGCAACACTGATTTCTCCGGTCTCGGATTCCGCACTGGGGAACTTGGAGCTCACCTGTGCTATTTGCACCTGTAAGCACAGAAGATGCATCAGTAATTCAGTAAACCAATTTTCACAGCGCCTTTGGGCAAATAGTAAGTTCATATTATTGTATAGAAAAGTAAAACTGGTAATTACTGTTATTGACAGGCATAGAAAATTGCACATATTATAATTTAGAGTGAGGCTATGGTAATATGCATATTACACAACAGCATGTCCTATGGACTCATATCTCCATTTTTAAACTTCAAACAATCAGCCGATCTGAACCGTTCAACATGCTCTTCATATGAAAATTAGACAATACTACAAATACTTAGATGATACCTGAATGTACTCTATGGGGTTCTCAGAAGTACCGTCAAGCTGGACTCGCTCCTCAGTGATGCGGACCCCACGCTGTTTGGCAGTAAAGTCAGCATTGACCAAGTTCACAAAAACACTGGAGATGGGTTCGATAAGACCCTTGGTGATCATGGCACGTAGGACCCGCGTATCAAGGTCGTCCGTGCTCCGTCCAGATGCATATGTCACTTTCACTGATTTCACACCGCCTCCACCAGCTACTAGTTGTACTGCCAACCGGGCAAGCTTCTCTGCCAGCTCTACATATGGTGCCAGCTCTGAAAGCACCTAAAAATGATAAAAAAAAAAAAAAATCAGGATAAGGTGCAATATTTATTGTTTTGAATTATAAGAACAATCAATCACAGATGTTAACCATGGGTGAAATTAATCTGACTCCCAGCTTAATTAAAAGAGGGGGATTTCAAGTATACCCCTCAAAATTTCAAAATTACGGTTTTCTTCCTCTAACATTCATAATATCATATACCCTTACAAATTTACAAAACTCGCAAATTTATCTATTTTATTGTCTTCTTTATTAAAACTCATATTAAATTTATAAAACACCCATTTTACCCTTTATTAAAAGAGGACTAATTACAAACCTCAGCAGGAACCATGGGTGCATTAACAGCAGTAGCAGAAAGTTCTCCTTTCAAGGCTCCAACAACTGCTTCTGCTATTTCTATTGCAACTCCTTCCTGTAACAAAAAAAACATTAAAAAGCATGTTAATAATTAGTATTTTTAAATTCAATATTTGGAAGTGATAATTTAATTCCAACACAGTAAATTGTTACATACACCTTGGTTCCCAATTTACACAGGTTTGCATATGACATTTGCTATGCTTTGTAGGAATTTTTTCCTATTATATTACTCTTGTTGTAAGGGTATATTTATTTAATATTTTGCAATAGTACACATTAATTTACCTGAGCTTCGACTGTGCTGGCACCTAGGTGAGGGGTAACAGTGACATTCTCATGCAACACCAATTTACTATCAGCGGCCGGAGGTTCTTTTGTAAACACATCAAGAGCAGCCTGGATAGGTAAAAAATAATACAATTAAAATAATGTTATTATAAAAATTTATAAAGATAATATAAAAATTGATTTATAGTAAGCAACTCATTAATTTTTCCACTCATGCTTTCCTATGTTCCAATATCAGGTCTTACCTGAGCAACAATACCAGAATCAAGAGCCCGAACTAAAGCTTCTTCATCAATGACCCCACCACGTGCCACATTTACAATTCTAACCCCTTTCTTCATCTTGGCAAATGTCTCATCATTTAACATTTTGTCGGTTGAAGGTGTCAGAGGCATGTGCAGAGAGATGAAATCAGCCGTTGAGATTGCCTCCTCAAAGGAGACAAGGTCAATGCCAATAGCCTGGGCCCGGGCAGCAGAGGCGTATGGGTCATGGGCCACCACATGCATTCCGAGGCCCTTGGCCCGCCGGGCCACCTCAGATCCGACCTTGCCAAATCCGAGTATTGCTAAGGTTTTGCCAACAAGTGATACACCCACATATTTGTTCCTCATCCATTTTCCTGGATAAATAATTTGCAAATTAATCAGTAAAACTATTGCATTAAAAAGGAAACATCTCATATCAGCCAATAATGAGGTACATATCCTAAAATGAGTTTCAAGGGGGGAATACGTAATTTCGATGTTTTTTAGAGGAACACATAAAATTCCCCCTTTTTCTAGAGGGAGGGAGGAGGGTTGCTTACCTGCCTTGAGAGCGGCATCAGCCTGAGCAACGTTGCGAGCCATGGCAGCTATGAGAGCAATGCCGTGCTCAGCAGCAGCCACAGTATTGGCCGTAGGAGCATTAACCACAAGGCATCCATGCTCTGTGGCGGCTGACAGGTCCACATTGTCTATGCCCACTCCTGCGCGGCCAACCACGCGTAGCCTCCCTGCCGACGACTCAAATACTGTTCTGTTCACCTGCCATGGATAAAAAAAATAGGGAAATGGGTCGGTTCATAAGCTTAATAATACACAATTATAAAAAGAATAATAGGGATCAAGGTAACAAGTCAATTTTGTGCTCAAAAGACAATTAATTGTTACCATGCGAGGATAAAAAAAAAAAAATAGGCAACAAAGACTTGCTTTTTATCAAATCATAAGCAAGACAATGTTTTAATGAATAAAATAAAAGTTCAATGTTACAAGAATTGTTCATTATTTCACTTTCTAGTTCTATATTATACGAAATAATCATCCACAATGCTACCATTTCTGAATATAATATCTATTTATACCGAACGATGGTGCTTTGAAAAGAGAAAAAATGCTCAGAAAAAGGCAAATCGATTATGATTTATGAAATTCTTTGACGAAATTGAATGCTCACATCTCGCAATCAAATATAAATTTATTGGTTAGTGATGAGATTTGGTAGAAAACAAACATAAAGAAACAAAAATGAGAGAAAATCTGGGACCTTTGTGCCACTACGCACGATGAGAGCATCACAGAGCGGGACCTTGGCACAGAGTTCCTCAGGAGACATGTTATAGGAGCAATCGACATTGCCGAACTCCTTTAAAAGCTCCAACCCAGCGGCACCGAGTTTCTCAGCCACTAGAATGGTGGGTTTCGTAACGGCGCGAAGAGATGAGATCCGATCGGCGCCATTGGTACGGCGGAGCGAGACAGAGTAGAGAGAGGAGGGGCAACGGAGGCGAAGCGAAGGGAGGGTCGGGCGGAGGAGATGCGATTGCGAAGTGGTAGCCGCCATTAGAGGGGTTTAGAGAGAGAGAGAATTGAATCGGGGGTTGGTGAGAGGTTTTAGAGCAGAGAGACTGAGGTGGTACTATATATAGTGGAAGAGATGAATACGTATTATCTGAGTTAACTCAAATTTTGAGATTAGATCAACACCGTCTGATTTAAATATGCACGAATTAATGGTTCAGATTCTGATTTGACGGCTAGGATTGAAAAACAAATGGTGCGGTAATGCAGAGGAAAGGACTAGACTGAGCTAGAGGGGTTAAAGTATTGACAGAATTATTTAGCTTTACGCAGCGCACGCCCAATATAGATAAAATGAACAAGTACATAACGGGTGCGCTGCGTGAATGTCAAATAGATCTGTCAGTTAGAAAGAAGCGAGAGAGTAGTAAAGGATCCATTGGATGCATCACTACCTTTTATCCAGTGTTTTTCCTTTCTCCTTTTTATTTCAATAGAAACTTTCCGCTGCAATTCTCGCGTATACATTTGTGCAGCGGGTAAAAGTCCCACAAGAAGACCCCGTACAGGAGACTGTGCTACTTATTATACAGAGTAATTATCATAGAGAATAAAATAAAATGGATCTTGGTATGAAAAGGCAAATTCGCATTCTCTGAGATATCTCAAACTTTGCGTGACTTTTTGGAATATCTGAATCGTTAAAATACGTTGTACACGAATCTCAAGGCACAAATAATACTGGCCCCCTAAGTTTCCCCGAATAGACACCGGACACGTCGGTCACGCAAAATTTGAGATATCTCAGAGGATACGTACCCTATGAAAAGGCGGCAGGTACATCAGTACATGGGTGATCCGGTGCTCTCGACTCTTGAGGAAACGACCCGTTTCTTCAATTATTTTAAAGTAAAAAAAGAAAGTGGAAAAATCTGATTGGTTAGATTGTTTCTAGGTGAATGGCGTGTGGTTGGTGAAAAGATGCGTAAAAGGTTTATCATCTCTGTCATAATTATTAGCAAACAGACCCATTTGTAAGAAAAGCAATGAGTTAATTTATTTTATGTCCTAGTAATATCTTTAATTAAAAGTTAAATTATAGCCGTTTTTTTTACTTAAAAATAATATTAAAATGAAAATTCTATGTATAAATAATGAAATACATTATTGCCGTAGTTTTTTTTTTTCTATAATTTGGCTACGTCTAGTTAAACAATTGGGATTCAAATTATTAAACAAGTGTTATTTTTTGTTATTTAGACTACATTGTTTTATATAAATGCGTATGCTCAACTCCAACTTTCTTTCTTTTTTGGAAATTAAAAATTGGGGTCATAGCCTTTAATATAATATTTTGTTGATAAAATAAGAATTTAAATAATTTTATGTTTATATAAAAAAAATGAACCATGGATGTCATTGTGTATGGCGGACCCAGTGTAGTCCGGGGGGTGGGGGGGCAGCAGTCTCCTCTGGATTTTGAGTTTTAGTAGAGATTTATCGGTTCCGACTAGCTTTGCCCTCCTGAAAAAAATTTTGCCCCCTTCTGAATGTTTAATTGGTAATTCGAGTTAAATTTATAGTTAAAATTAAAATAAAATTTTTTGAAATATGATTGGTAATTATATTTATAAGTCAAAATATCATAAATTACAAGTCAGAGCATTATAAAGTATAAGTTAAAGCATTATTTTTTTATCAAATGCTTAATTAGATAATGAGTTTAAATCTGATTAGCTACTTATATCCGATTCAATATTTTTTTACCCTGACGAAAATTCTGAATCTGCCCGTATTTGTGTTCCCGTATTTGTGTTGATGAGTGAATATGAAAATATAACCCTTGACAATATAAATTAGGATTTTTTTTTGTACTAAGTTGCTCCAAAACAAAGAATGGTTCCCCCTTTTCTAAGATTATTTTGGTGCTATCTGCCTAAAGTCAAGAACAATTAACAAACCCATTACCATTATTTGACGGTTTGACCGTGGCATCAAATCAAGATGTGCCTTTTCTAAATTTGACCTCGAATCTTTCTAAAATAATATATATTAAAAAAACCAGAATTATGAAGAACAGCTGGACTGAATTAAAATTACTCGCACCTCAGATTTATTCGAATTTTTGTTAATAAAGGTTAGAACGTCAAATCATTCGTATGTTTAATATTTACAATAAATATTTTATTAGAATTTAAAATTATGATCGTTCAAACTAAAAATAAAAGGCAATTTTTTATTATACATACATATTTTATATTTTATATTTATTAAAAAAATTGGTATTCTTTAACATCTTTTATATGTTATTTTTAAGAATTAAACATACATCCTTTCATAGAAAATTGACGATTGTACACATCAAATATTCTTTTGATTTTTGTAAGGATATTTCAAAATTTGTGTTGATTTATATTGTTTGCATTATTTGTGCCACCAAACTAAATGTTGCTTAAGTTATAACAGGGTTACAATATTAATTTGGAGCAAGCATTAGTTTTAGATACAATTGAGGTTGTAATATTTTATTTCCAAATTATTACATGCAAATTGTTGATATTATAACATTTTTCCTTCAAATTTCAGCAAGTTTAATTAAGTTAGCTTTAGTCCAAATCATAGTTCAAATTGATTTTAAAAAAATTACAAATAAAATAAAAATTGCTATAGCAATTAAGTTTTTGTATAATTTTGATCTATATATCAAAATCATTTAAATCCATATATATTTATTTTATATTATTTTATCATTTTTATTGGAAGGAAAGTTTCCATTAATATTAATTTATTATTTTTGTGGGTAGGTGAAATTGAAAGGAACTTTAATTAGTCCCCTTCAAATGACTTTTGATACCTTAATTTTCTCAAAAAGAAATATATACATGACACATATTAGTAGGTTTAACTACCTTTTATTAATTCAATAAAGAGCTTATCTATTCTTAATTATATTCATATTAAATTTCTGGTGCCCAATACTTGGTCTTTGAAGTTAAAATGTGACCTACCCTTTTATTTATTTTTATGACCAAATAAATCTAAAAAGAAAAATTGCACAGATTGAAAAGGTATTAATTATTAAATAAATAAAAACACCCTAAAGTTGATAAAATCACAGGCCTCTATATTTGTTTGGTATCAACTTTTGAGCATGATCTAATCATGAAAAAATAGGTTATAAAAAATTTAATACACCATTAACAAAATTCTTAAAATATTTAGGCTCAATTATCTTTTGTCAAGTTGAAGCAGATTAAAGTATTACCGTTTGCACCTTAATTTATTAGCAAATATTTATGTGGAGACTTGATTGTGGGTACCAAGAATCTTTGGTTTTGTTGGTAACATGTGAAGAAAAAAAATTAATTTTAAATCAAATTAATGCATCCAAATAGAACTTTTCATCTAGCATGATCTGAACTGATCTACATGAAGTAACATCTCTGTGGCCATCAGTGTAATAATATCTTAATGGGAGGGAAAAAAAAAACTATAGTCTATGGAGTGTTGTTCGTATTTTCTACAGTACTGTAAAATTTGAACCAGTCGATCAGGATCGGGACCAAATTTAGACCGATTTAGAAATAAAAAGAGCAACTTTAAATTTCGTATCAATTTAGAACGAATAGTCCAAATTCATTTTTCAGTAACTCAAAATTTGAATTATTGCAACCAATATTGATTCATGTGGAGCATTTAAATGAAATTGTTTATTGCCAAAAGTTATATCGGAGATCTCTATTTATTTGTAATTGTGGTTACAAAATATGATTTGAAATTTGCATTGATGCATTAATTAGTACTAACAATTAAGGTTTTAAATAGCGATTATCGCGTCATCGCAGAAAGACTAAAATAAATGCTATAGCTTATAAGGTCTGAAAGCGTTATTGCACCGCTATAGCTAACTATCTAGGAGAGCAGTTTGGGTCCGATGTCCATCGGACTTAAGCTGAGTTCAATGGGCTCCATACCCGTCTGATCCGCTTTTAAGATCCGTGTATGTTGCTTTAATATACGTGCATATTTGCTTTAATCTTCGTGCGCACAAATCTTAAAGCAGATCAGACGGTTATGGAGCCCATCGAACCCAAATTTGAGTCCGATGGACATCGGATCCAAACTGCTCCCGCTATCTAGAACACTGCATTTGCACATACTATAACTCAAAGAGTATATAGCAATATTTGGCATGAGTTACAGACAATCCAGAGAGAGAGTCTTGTGAAATCAGTGATTACCTCATCCGACACAATCTCTTCAACTAGACACACTTTTAGTTATATGGTAATGGTACGCTTTATCCTTTTCACATTTCTAATTAATTATTATTATTTTTATGTTGCAAAAGAACGGTTAAGAGTACAGTTATGTATACTTTGCTTAGATCCTTTTCACACTTCCAAGTTCCAATTAATTTGTTTACAAATGCAAATCAAATGTTTTTATTTTTTAGAATTCATAATATTTATCCAATTATATATGCTTATATTCTTTTCACATTTCTAATTAATTTGTTTATCATGCAAAACAACAATATTGTTGCATATAGTATATATTTTTATAGTATGCTTTGATCCATTATATTATCCCCATTAATTTGCTTCTCATGCACAAATTGCAATGCCTCTTTTTTTTTTCTCTCTCTCTCCTCTCCAATTGAATGGGTTTCATTAGAAAATCTCACAGTTTTTTTTTTCTTTTCTTTTTCTGATTGATGATCTATTCAACTATCACTGTGTTTTGTTCCTAATTACTTATGTTTCTCATTGAATTTATTAGTACACAATTGTATTTGATCTAAACTGTTTGATATGAATTATACGGCCCTGATTTGACAAGACTCTCAAAAAAGACATGCATAAATTTGGCATGAAGCCAAATCACAAGTCTCTTCTCCAGCTAAAAAATGTACAATTTTGTGTAGTTATATGCTCTCCAATTAAATTTGAAGGTCAAGCAAGGCATTTAAGCTCCCTTTAATCATAGAAAACTTAATAATCAAATTAATATATTAAAAGTTTTTTTAGTTTCAATTTGTGATCAGATTATGGGAACCGAATCCTCTGCTCCTCAGGGGGCAGGATTTTCCTGCACCTGAGTCGTTGACATGTGGACCCGCAGCAAAATTAAAATCAATATTTAAATGTTTAAATCCATTTGGACCCACGTGTCAGTCAAACTGGGAACAGAGGCAGATGATCTCTTTTCGACCGAACTAGCCGAGATACATTTTAGGGTACATTTTAACACCTCCGTGTAGCTAAACTCTTTAAATCATTGTAAAAATTCCATGTAGATGTAATAAACGGAGATTTTTTTTATAAAGCATAAATACAAAAATTAAAATTAAGCTGTGGATATGATTACCGACGGATTTATAAAAAGCATAAGGAACGGCTTGCCAAGTCGTTCTTCATTTTTTTTTTACGAGAACGTCTTCCGAAGTCGTTTCCTGATAATTTTTCATATGTTTCGCACAAACAGCACAGCAGCTGCAACAGAAAATCCAGAAATTTCAAAAAATGAGAGAACGGCTTCGCAAACCGTTCTTGCACGGGAAAAAAAAAATAGGGAGAACGGCTTCCCAAACCGTTCTCTACAGTAATTTTTTTTTTTTTTTACAGTTTGTTTATAAAATAATTATATATTTTGTTTGATATTGTATATTAACAATAAGATTAATGGAACAATTTGAATATATTTTTTGCGTATTTTGACCATTTTATCATTTTATCAAATCAATAAATATATAAAAATCAATGGATTGGTTTTCAAATGTACGTATTATTTTTTTAAATTTTACTTTTTTATATTTTAAAAACAAACAAATTTAATCATTTAATTGTTATTTTTATTAAAACTCATTTTAATTTAAAAGTACTTATTTTTTGTAAAAATATAAAATAAGTGTTTTATTTATGAAAAAATATGTTAGTATTCTAATTGGTCGATTTTTTAAAACAATGATACATTGGTCTACTACATGGAGGATTTAGAAGTTTCTGTAACCATAAGTTTTGAAAAAAACAATTAAAATAGAGTCAATTTTTGCCATAAAAGATATTAGATTATGGAAAATATGTCCATTAATCATTCAAGAGACATTATTTTCTAGAAAAAAGTATCCAGAGATACAAATTTTTAGTATTGTTATTGTAATTCACTTTTATATTTTCTTTTAATTTTCTTTTAATTTTCTTTACGGAAATATTTATTGTTTTTTTATATAAAAAACCAATTAATTGATTTGTTAAAATGATAAAATGGTCAAAATACACAAAAAAAATATATATTCAAATTGTTCCATTAATCTTATTGTTAATATACAAAATCAAACAAAATATCTGATTTATTTTATAAACAAACTGTAAAAAAAAAAAAATTACTGTAGAGAACGGTTTAGCAAACCGTTATGGAGGGTAAAACTGAAAAAAGTAAAGAATGATTTGCCAGTCCGTTCCCCAGGTAGCAACACGAATGCCGCACGGATCCGACGAAAAATTATCAGGAACAGCTTCGAAAAACGTTCTCGTAAAAAAAAATGGAAAACGGCTTGACAAACTGTTCCTTATACTTTTTATAAATCCGTCGGTAATCATATTCACATCTTAACTTTAACTTTTTTATTTATGCTTTATAAAAAAAATCTCTAATAAATGTACACAACTGCACTCTGCTGTCTCTGCAGTCTGCACGCATGCATGTGCAATAATTAGCCAAATACTGCCAAGACTTTTGTGTAAACCTAGATTTTAATTTTGCCCATTCTCTTTCATCAACTCTGCACTTTTAAAGGAAAATTTCTGGTCTGCCAATAACTAGAGAATGAAATACGTGACAGCCGTGATGTGACGAGACAAATACGCTGTGATTTGGTCACGTGACGTGATTAATTTTTTTTTTCACTTGACGTGACGTGACATAACTAAAATAGTTGCGGATGGTCATGTCACGCGTAGTCACGCCGTAACCATACGTGACGTGACGTGTCGTAACGTAAATTAGTCATGTTAATTTTTTTATATTTTAATTTAAATTGTTGAAAATTAAAAAAAATATAAAAAATATAAAATAAGTAAATAATGTAATAAAGATTATTTTTTTAGAAAATGTTGCACCTGACATTACTTTAAAAATTCAAATTACAAATATTCATTAGACTAAACTAAAAAAAATAAAAACTAATACTACATAAGTACCAATATCACTGAACTTATACTAAAATAAAAATATGAATACTCTATATATATAATTTTTTTTTGAATATTCTGTGTTTCATACCGTGACGTATATTTTCACTGGAATGTGGTCACTTGACGCGAATGATCACGTCACGTAATCGACACATGTGACGTGACTAGTCACGCCGTGACAAATTTCCTTCTCTGCCCATAACCATAAAGGTCGAAACTGATTCGGTAAACTTCGACCGAATAGCGGATTCAAATTAGGATAAACGGATCCAGATGATTTCTTTGAATGCACAAAAGTGACAAAACTATCCAATTCAAATACAGATAAATAGTAGTGCAAAAGGAATATTCTCATACAAATTCGGATTGATTAAGCACCTTGGGTTCCTATCCTGCAACAGCTGTGATTGATTGATCTAAATTCGAATTGAATTTGAGACCTTTAATTAAATAATCTGACTCTTTTTAATTGAATGCATTTATTTTAAATGTAGAAGTCTAAATTTAATTAAAAATATACTCGCTGCACGTACGGCCACACCTTTCTATTTTCTCTATCTGAAATGTACGAAGATCCACTGCCTCTCCTTCGTTCCCGAGTCGCATCTTTTCCGACCTCCTCTCTCTGTGAAATACAAAATCAAAACCGCCCCCCTCTCTGTGAGATTTCGAGAGAAAGGAAGAGAGAGATTGTGACATTCTCCGTTTGTTTTCTTGTTTCTCCTTCTTTAATTGATCGCTACTACTCGTGCATGACCCTAGCGCCACCATGCTGTTTCTGATCAAGGAACTTCAATTCCAAATCAACTCTATTATATTCTATTCTAATGAATTGAAATAAAATTTTGATAGATTTTCTTCCGATCAGACTATGATCAGCGGTAAAACTGTAAATTGAATGAAATTTAAGGAACTCTTTTCATTTATTCTCCATTGAATTGAACTCTATTTTTGTTGTTCCGGTCATAGCCTATTTCTTTGTTTTCTAAATGGAAAAAAAATCATGATCCCCAATTCCCCCAATTCTGCCGCGTCCTTGTTTTGTTTCAAAAATAAACGTATTGAGTTGTTTATCCATATTTGCTTATTTCCTTTATTGAAAATTATTTCTTTTCCATATTGAGTTGATGTATTTTTTTTTTTTATTTATAGTTCATTTAGACTAATAAATCATAAAATTGCAGTCAAAAGTGGAGACTGAGGAAGCTATAAAGGGATTCGAAGCAATAATAAATACAATGAATGAAGAATTAGTGTGCTTCCAGGAGCAAAAAAGGGTTGATTTAGGCCTTGCTTTTCATGAATTTGCAAAGGGTCAGGCCAAGCAGGCACATGACGTGGCTGATGCTTCGAGAGGTAGTGTTCTGCCAAAGCTTGAGGCTTTGTAATTGTAAGAAACTTAAGATATTAATTGTAAGAAAATATTAATTGTATGACAATGGTGAGTTTTCTAATTGTAAGAAAATATTAATTGGTGCAATGTTGTTTATGTTTTTTTTTTTTTATATTTCATCTATTTTTTTTTTAGGAATTTTCTGATTGTAAGAAATTATTGGTCCAATCTTGATAATGTTTTCTTATTGTCATTTATTTTCATTCAGTGCATTTGTTTAGCCTAAAACATTTTTCATAATTTAATTGTATGTTTGTTTTGGCAGGTTGCTCTCAAGAGTGTGAAGATATACACTGTAATTAGTGACGACACAATAAATTTGGTTGATAAGGTGTTTTTTTTAACATATGGAGTAGCTTCAAATTTTCTAAGGCCTCTCATGATGAAGGTAGGGGCACTGGTTAGCAGTGGCAAAGGCAGCTGTTTTCCTATGATGTGCTGCATCGATTATGGCCACGAGGTATCTTTGAATCCATCCATCTCTTCGGTACCCTGCTCTTTTAGTACACTGTGCCTATTTTGATCGATTTTTGTGCGGATCCTTCGACAGATCGTTACCCTTACTAATTTGATACCGCTGGATGATTCAGTGGATGAATTGGATAGCTATGTATCAGACTGAGTTAATTTATTTTATTTCTTTAGGTTAATTTGATATCGCAACTCCCTCTCTATTACCACTCTTTCCCACTCTCGCGCTCTCATTTTGGATGACATTACAGCCATGTGTGGTACAATGACTCCGTTGATGAAAATATCAAGAGAGATATAGTAGGAACTGAATACTTGTAAGATCAAGTACATTTTTTCAAAGAATTGTGAAATAAAGGGTATAGAATTTATTTTATCTCTATAATTCTCTAAAATTTCAGCTGAGAAGGTTTGCAAGGGCAATTTGGGGATCTTTGGTGTGAGAATTCAAGGACTGGTGAAGGAGTCATGTGGACAGGTGGTGGCAGCTTATGGGTCTGTAGTTAAGCCGTACTTTGAGAGGGTTTTTGGTATGTTATGGTGTTGATGTGAAATTAAAGCTAGCTTGAGTGGGGATCCTCTTACCGGTACGGAGTCGTGTTGTTTCTCAAAAGAGTCAAGATGTCAAAACTCAAAGTATATTGAAAATTTAAGTATTACCATCTTCCTTTTTGTATAATGAAAACTGTAGTATCACCATCTTTCTTTTTGTATATATTTGTTTTTTTTTTTTATCGTTTTTACTGTGATTTTTGGTTGGAATAGGGTTTCATGATATTCTAAAATAAGTTGTTCTATGGTTTCAGGATTTTTGGTTGTACTTTGTACCTGATCTCTTGATGTCCACACTTCGAACTAGAGGTGCTAATTGAACATCATGGACAAAGCAGGCTGAGCAGAAATTGAACAAGTTATTATATGAACCAAGTCCAAAGTTCAGTTCGGTTCAATTGATATCAAACCAACCGGGCCGAGTTTGAACGGGCTTTGAACAACTCATTAAACAGTTCAGATTTGTTTTTCGATCGATTCCTGTTCGAACTAACCCTATCGAACAATCACTGTTCGAACACACCCCTATCGAACAATCCCCTCTGAGCCCTCTCTCACGCTGTCTCGTCTTCCCTCTCCGTCGCGCCTCTCGTCTGCCCTCTCCTCTTTGGCACCGCCTCTCATCCTAGAGGCACGCCACTCTTCCCGACCTTGGCGACAACCCCTCTTTCCGACCTCTTTCCTCTCCCGCGTTCTCTTTGATGGCTTAACAGGTTGTGGGTCTGAGTTAATTGAACAATGTTTGGTTAATACTTCCTTGCTTCCTCTCCTCTCTCCTTGTAATTGCTGCTGTGGTGATTGAAAATCTATACTGTGTACATTTAGTGGCTGTTTTTGCTTGTGCCTACGAGGTGTTTTGATAGAATTTTTTTTAGAGTTAGTTAGAAATTTCAGTTGTTAATTGGGTATTGTGCATACCAGTACTGGTATGGATCAGTTTTCTGGTAAGTATCTGTCGCTGGCTGCTGATTTTCTGTTTTCTGGCCTGCTGATATGCTGGTACAGAATCAGATTTTCTGATTTTCTTGTCTGTTGTTAGATGGTGCAATTCGGACCTGGTGCTTTGTGTTTATCGGGATTCTAACACTCTGTTGTGTGTGTTCTTAGGTTTTTTTTGTTTCCAAGTTATATGCAGTGGCACCTGGATTTATTGCATCTGACATGACTGCTAAACTTGGAGAGGAAGTTGAAAAGTAGTAGTTAATAAAGCAATTTTGAAGTTCAATTAAATAAATGCAGTCAGGCCCAATCAATTTATTGCAATTTTGTATTTTGCTAATTTTGCTAAACCCAAATATAAAAATGAAATATAAAAATGCAATTTTGTATTTTCTAACACTTAATCCGGCTGATGGGTTCTGACAGAAACGATCAAAGCTTGCTTAGAAGAAATTGATAAATACAAGGGGAAGCCCATAGTTAAGGAGGGTGCTAGAGCAGTAAGTTCTCTTCTTTTGAATTTTTTAATATGTTAATAAAAGAAGATATATATAAGTATTGAAACTGGTACCAGTAAGCTCATATTTCTAACATCATATCATTCTGTCATATCGTGTGATATTTTCAGATAGAAGGAATTGTCTTGGGGTGAAGAGCTTCTCAGCTGAACCAATTGAGCCTCTTACTGCAAACTCTGAAGGTACCTATTTAATAGGAGGAACAGTGAGTGACATCTCAGCTAGTCAATTGAAGCATGAGTTCAAGGATATGAGATATGTAATTGAGTGTACTTAATTGTTTCCTGGTTTCGTAGCATGAGTTCAGGAATACCAAAAATGTCCACTCAGGAATAGTTGTTACTATGAAGGAACAGAGTTGAGCTTATGAACTTTAAAAGCATTAATTAGTTTGACCTAAACTCCATTTAAATTAATGTTACAAACGGAGATTAATATTAAATGGTTTGACATTAAACAGCTTATGTTGAAATTGCTTACAAATTAAGGACTGGTTTGACATTAAACAGTGAGTGATATCATTTGATTATATGGCATTGTCAACTTGCACAACTTCTTGTGTTCAATTCAGGTAGGAAAACATTATAATTAAGCATATTTTTTATATATGGTTTAAGATACACTTAATTGAATAAGTATTAAATGGGACCTACACTGGTAATTGTGCTCAGTATCGGCACATAATACATGGTACTTGTTAATAAACAACATGCTTAATGATTGGCTTCTCTTCTGCTACGTTCTTAGGCTCGCTGTTTGTATGACCAGGAATGAAATTTGACTTTTTTTGTTTATTTATAACTAGGCCCGGTTGGTTGTTCATAACTTGAATTGTTTGGTTGTCCATTGTTCGGCCCGATTCATTGAAACGGGCCTGATTCGAACCGAACTCAATTCTGAACAGAACTAAGTTTTGAACAATATTGAACGGGTTGATCTTGAGCATGGACAATTTGATTTCGGGCTGATCATGAACGGGCTTTATAAATTTCAAGATTGATCTGGGTCCGATCCTGAACAGGGCTTCTATATATTAGCAGCCCTACTTCGAACAGGTCTGTCACGCGACACTGATGATCAATTCCATAAGGAGGCATTCAGCAACTTTGGAAATGTTACTAAAAGTGCCCTTTGTAGCATGGATGGCCAGGTTTGACTTTTGCTATATATATATTAATATATATATTTTTAGTTACTATCTAATTTGATCATACATTGTGGACACTTTCTAAATCAAATCTCATTGGACAAAAGTTTTTATTTTCAATCACAAAATTTCAGTATATCCTTAGGAAACAAGAATTATCTGGTGTGCTCCTAAACTTCAGCATCAGCTCTACTAATCCTGAGATATTTTAGAGGCATGTGTGGCATTTATCATTTTACTATAAATGCCGCATCATTTAGTGCAGTTTGGGTCCTGATACGGCCTATCTGGAGTGGATAGCCCGTATGCTGGAAATGAATTGGTTGGACTGAATCTCTTCTTATCTCGGTTGATAAGTCGAGATGGTGTTGAAAATTGGATCTCTCCTTATCTCGGTCGATAAGTCGAGATGGCTACGGGTCGACTTACTGCGGGATGCAAACCGACTTAGTTAAGAAATTGGGAGGAGGATGTGAGATATTCTACTTTTCCCTATCGATATCTCTCTTAGCGTAGTTTTTGTTAGTAGAAAGTCCGATCCCTTTCTCGGGAAATCTGAGGCTTTTTATATCCTCCTTCCTAACCGTCCCCTTTGTGGTTTTCTCAGAGGATGTGGGGGTAGTTAGGAAGTCGGTTATCTGTTGTCTCGCGTGTAGCGGTTTTATGCCGTGTGTTACGGTTATCCCGCGCATAGCGGTTTTATACCGTGTGTTACGGTTATGCCGGTTATGCCGGTATGTTGGCCTGTTATTTAATTGGGCTTTTCCTTTATATTCTGGGTTGGCCTGTCAATTGCAAGGTCCGAATCCCAGATGTTATTTAAGCCTTTTAGGGCCTGTGTAACATGGCCCTATCATTTGCCCCTGAAGTCGGAATGCATCATGTCGATGCTTTCGACTTTGAGAATGTCGGTGCTTTGAATATAATGCAACAAAACAATATAAGATAAAAAAGCATAATATTGTTTATAATAAAAGTATATAGAGATTCTTATGAAAATACATCGATATAGATTTCGACCACAATTGTCAATTTATGACGTGATATTGGCCTGGTATCATCTCAGTGATGTATAAAAGTATTTATTTCTTAGACAATTGACAAAATAGTACGGTATGCGATATAGATAATGTAAAGGCGACATGTAGATAAGTCAATCTACATAAAGGTTAGCAGAGTTAGTAATGTTAGCCAAATTAGTAGGTATGTGCTCATTGATCTCGTTTTTTTTTTTTTTTTTTTGAGAAAAGTTAGGCATTAGTAGCACAGCTTTTAACGATATAAGAATGAGATAAATATTGTATTATATAATAAAAGGTAATCGATACAAACGACATGAATTACATAATCATTCTTCAGAGGAACAGTACATCATTCATCTAAATTCTTTCTCACGCCCATTATATTATTAAAGATATCACCCTCCTGATTCTAACCATATCTCGTCATCAGTCATGACTAAATTGACCTTCCAATAATCATGTCCATGGACAATAATGGAAGGACAATTTAGTCATGTCCTATTACAAGATATGTACATGGTCATTTGGAATTGTCTTTGGAAGGTTTGGAGTGGTTATCTTTCATGTCGGAGGTTGGTGTCGACGTTAGGACAGAATTGTCAAACGGATAGGCCTTAGCGTTGAGGGGAGGGATAAGATGCCTAAGGCACAATTCATGGTACCAATAATTGCATATGCGACACTTGGACATGAATCGCTTTTGCCCTTCTTTATAACAAAGTCGGCAAAGCTCCGTCGTCTCTTCCTCCCAGGGCTCTGCATTGCTCTCAATTTGTTGTGCAGATAATGTACGCAGAGCATCATCAAGGAAGTCCCCCATCTTTGTCGTCTCATGTTCGAGCATGAAATCGATGGCCTCTTGGGAGAATATCGTCAGAAGGCTCTCTCGTTGTCCCTTAGTAAGAATGCGTCGTGTCGCGTTATCATCTCGTGATGTCGACCGAGGGTTTGATGTTTCCCCCATGTCGGATCGCGGGATCTTCTTTTTACCAGCCAAACGTTTGAAAGGCATTGTGTTGGTTTTTAGCAAGGAGGGTTTATCTGTCTCAAAATTACTGAGGTGATTCTGTATTTATAGGTGGTGAAATGAAAACTGCCCTCCATAAATGCTGTTCTCCCAACCGTCGTTTAAATGTGTTGATTTGGGATTCGTTTTATTTTAAGATTAGCCGTTAGATGACTGCTATAACATGCGTTGTAAATCTCGAGATATGCGCTATTACAATACCAAAGCTAATAATGTTAAACCGGCATTATCTGATACTTAAGAAATTCATACCCTAAAGAAAACGAATACATATATCGGATAAATATCAAGCGACATTCATGGGGTAAACTGTATCCATTAAATAAGGAGGTAAAGCTAGTCTCAAAATGTTGCCAAGTCATCATTGCGTTGAGTGCATCCTGGGCAAAGAAACGAAGTATAGCGTATATCATTGGGTCGACATGGTAACTGCGTCATGATACATTTGGGGTGAAACGATTCTTCACAGCCATCACAGGTAAACATCATTGCTTCGACTGTTGGATCTCGCTCCCAGTCAATTAACTCCTCCTACTTGGTGTCATATTACTAGTTTTCAGCAGTTATTTGAGCAAATCCCAAGACTAAAGAAGTACAAACCTTCTGTACCCGTTTTTTGTTCGTTCTACACTCTCTATTTCACTTCCAGTGACCATCTCGCTCTCCGCCAAAGGACTAGTAAGGCGGAAAAATAAGAGGGTCTTTTCTTCATAGACGATATTTCTCGTGTGAAGAAGGTCAACGACTGGAAACAGCGTTGGGTATATGTCGAGCGGCCACATGAAGTCGCTACCTTAGAAAGGATCAGATACCGATGGCGGTCTATCCAGAAGGGTAATCTGATGGCCAGTCAATGGGCCAGAGTGAGGGATCTCGTCAAGCCCAGATCAGGCAATCCTTCTGATGACAAGATCATCAAGACGATAAAGAAATTAGTCCTAAGCTAGTATTCTAGCATGTCATATACATTTATTTATTTGTAGTAATATGAATGTCGATATTATTATTTTTTTAATTTATTCTTTGGTTGTGTGTACAGATAAGGGACGGTTTAACTTGGCCCATGATACCTCCAACTTGGTTCCCTTCAAAATTTCTCATACCAAGAAGAAGAACAAGAAAAGGAGCACTCAGCCCGAGGCTATAGCTGGTCCATCTGCAGGGGCATCTCTTTCAGACCTTGCCATAGCGGCTGGTAAGGATACCGAGGGGCAAGCGGCTATCCCGGCTAAGAGGAAAGCTACTGAGGACCCGAAGAAGAAGGCTGTAGCCAAAAAACCGAAGGACTCTTCATCTCGGTCTCGAACTGAAACTGAGGAGAGGAAGAAAAGGGGAAAGAAGGAAGAAAAAGCTGTTTCGGAAGGTTCTCAGCCGCGACATGAGGAAAATATTATTGCTGATTTCTTAACTTTCTCTCCATGGTAATCCTGATGTTAATATCACTGACCTTTTTCATGGTCTTTATTGCCTCGACTTGCTTAGTTAAAGATGACGCCCCACCTCCACCAACTCAACACCATCATTATTGAACGTCAATATCAGATAGATGCCACCTTAACGGTTTAGCCTTCGTGTAAATGCCGTCTTCAACAAGAAACTTTCTCGATATTTTTATTTTTCAAAAAGTCAACACCCTATTTGCCAGTTGTCTCGTGTAAATGCCATCATATAATTGAATGTTTACTAATAATAGAAACATATTTATATATAAAAAAAAATAATGAACTTCACAACAGTACATACGTATAGAACGAAGTACGTACGTATACGGTCAATCTTGGAAAAATATTAGTCGTTTAGAACGTGCCACGAAATTAGTCTTTTTCTTAACAAGTACATACGTACTTCTCGTTTAAATCCAACATAATGCAATGCATGAAAGCTCATGGAAGTTGCATGGTTATTAAATGAATGGATGAAGAATAATTAATTGAACGATTGACCAAATAAAAGTGAGAACTTTCAGTTTCAGCCATGGAATTCAAAACGCCAACTCGGTACGCGGTGCACTAGCTTGTTAATTATGCATTCATATCATCATATATATACATGATTAGTACGTCTTGCTGGACAGAAATCTCTCCTATATACCCCCTCCCCCAAAATTACAACAGCATGTCATCTCTAATTGCATGGATGCGTGAAAAAAAGAAGAAGAAGACACCACCGCCGGAGGAGGAAAGTAAAATTACGTATCACGGCAAAGGCAGGAAGAGGGACCATGTCATTGGTGAACTAACAAAAGCTGCAGCTGAGGTTGCAGCTTCAATTGGAGGTGACGGTGGTGGTGGCGGTGGAAGTGATGGAGGTGGTGGTGGAGGCGGCGGGGGTTGTGGTGGTGGAGGTGGAGGTGGTTGTGGTGGTGGAGGCGGCGGCTGTTAGATTGATTAATGACTGTTTTATATATTTGTGTACAATTAGTATGAGGGTATGTTATGGTTTTATTAATTAGTTGTATAGTATGTTAATCAATAAACAGTAAACAGTTTCAATTAGTATAAAAAAAAAAAAGGAAAGATGGCTCATATTGGCTATCAATTAATTTTGCTTTGTTTGTACACATATGTATGGATATGTATGGAAATGCTTGGAGGATTCAGTTACTTATGAATTATATATGAAGTAAGTATGTCTAGAGTGTTAGTAAATGTTCAATTTTGTAAAAGGCCCTAAAATTGGGGGATGCAAAATGGCATAAACACTTTGTTCCATTGCCAAAAGCTCCACAAATTTCTATAATTAATAGTAAAACAAAAGCGCATGCCCCTTTTAGACTTTACAAATAATTAGTTGAAAACACAACAAACTTCACAAATAAGTCATTTTAATTTAGTCCTTTTGGCTCATAATTTTCTCGTTTAAATCCGAATAACCTAAAACCAACTACAAATTAACTCAAATAAAATCCTACACAATCTTAATAAAAAATAGATTGATTTAGAGTGGCCTTACCCTCCCCTGCTACTAAAGTGGTAATTTGGTCAGATAAATGAAGAGAGTTTAGATAAATTTTTAATTAGTGCATAAATATAAATTGTTTGAGTGAGGTTATATTACTATGCATAGCACATATTGATCGGTGCTATGGATCAACATTTTTCTTTTCAAAATTCAAATATTAAATCTAAACTGTTCAACATAATCCCTGTATAAAAATGTACTTGTCAATCAAATTTTACATTTTTTTTCATTTCTTACTTATTTTTTATATAGGTAGAAAATCACTTAATCTGAAGATTATAGACCATTGAACCTACATAAACAAAATAGATAAAAAAATTTAAAAATATAATATTTAGTCGTACATTTTCATATGAAAATTACGTTGAATGATTCAAATCGACTATTTGAACCTTAAAAATAAAAAGATTAATATGTAATACGAACCAATCTGTGCTATGCAGGGTGCCATAACCTCACTCATTGCACTTTACTCATTGAACAGATGACTGTGTAATGTTTCATTTTTAATTTAGGGGTGCGCCAAAGAGAAGTGATCAACACCGTTAATAAAAAAAATAGGATTAACTTGGAATTAATGTCAGTTTTCTCTCAAAATTTAAATTAACATAGGATTAGGAGAGAAAGAGAGAGGTTGAATAAACATACAAATACTATTACAAAAACAATGGTAAACTGATGTGCAACAAATATTACTACAAACAATACCAAAATATAGATATACCCAAAACATATGCAATAATATACTGTGTAATACAAATCTATACTTGGCTTTATTTTGACAGCCAGTAAATAAAAATAAGAAAAGTACAGACTGATGCCACTATAGAAAGAATTATAGTATCCATCGATTTCTTCCTCCTAATTGCTGACAATATATTGTTTACCTACATTATAATAGCACAGTATTATTTGAGAAGCATAAGTCCCTAAATAGCCATAAAAACCCACAATATTATATAATATATACAAAAAATCAAGTATCTCATATTAGCCCAAAATAGGGTAACCATATAATCAGTTCCTCTCCTAACCTAATTTCTGGAGACAACAAGGTTTCTTACAAAGTTAAAAATTATTTAAGTAAATGGAGATTACTGCTCTCAAGTTGTGTATAAATAATGCTATTTATTGTTTTGTAAGACAAAAAGTAACATGAGATTTATCCATATGCTTTGGATTTGATCACATTTAATGAAGCCCCTAAGTCGTAAACTAAAAAATATGAGGGGTGTTTGTAAAAAAAATGTACCGTGGGTAGACGACTGCTGACATTGGTAATTTTGGAAGTAATACCACCAAATGTTGACCTCTGCGTAACAAGTGCACCTAGAGTTGCTTGTGCTTGTGAGATCACATTATCCATCTGTAATTTAAGTAAAAATAATTAATAAACAAGTAGGAGTAAATGGATAATTTTTTTTTACCATTTTAGCCTCTTAATTCCTTTTGTCTTAGTGCACAGTTGAATGATAAATTAGTTGAGGACTTCAGAGAGAACCTGTCCAGTGCTTCGGCCAATGGCAGCCTGTTCTTTGAGTAAAGCATCATGGTCAGAGTCGGCCCCCGACTCTAGATCAAAGTTTGATCGGTCAAAATCTCTGAAATCAAGGAGGGATGCATGTTCTCTCTTTGCTCTTAGGCTCGATTTCAGCCGATAAAATTCCTGCACAGTGATCATATTTTAACCCTTTAAGCCCCTTAATTGTTGGCTTCTGTGACCAAACTATCGAAATGTGATACCAAATTAATGCACGGATGGATGAATAAAGACAAATCACGACAAAATTAGTAAAAGACTGAGCATCATAGGTTAAAAGGGTTTACTAAAGTAAAATTGGACAAAATGTCAAGGTCAAATTGAAGTATAACTGAAAGATCAACGGTACATTCTGGCAAAATTGGGTTTCAGTAAGACGTAATCACTCAGTTATGGGGCAGTTTGTTCTAATTTTAAAATCGGGGGATTAGGTACATAAATATAGATTTGATTGATGCTATCTTGCCTACAAATCTTTCTGAGTTGCCTATCCAGGTTACAGCTGATGACAAATACCAGGGCATTTGTTGAAGAGGAATGCTGGATGAGGATAGATAATTGCACTACTCCACTGCCTGACATAACAGGGTTATTTCATTATATGGATTACAAAACTGTTGGTTTTGATAATAGATATATAGACTTCACTAATTGCATATTTGAGGCATTCTTTTTGTCATAATTTAGCCTCGAGATAACTTCTTGTTATGTTTTGTATCTTTTCTCCATACTTTTGAGAGTAGTCCAGGTACCAGTAGTACCAGTAGTTTGGTTCTTTCTTAATGAAATCAGTGGAAATTACCTCACTTTCATAAAAAAAAATAAACACTGATGATTCGAAGATGCTTTTACTTGACTTTGAGTTTGGTATCAGCAGCTACTCTGAAGATCAAAGTATACACACTCAGAAAATACTTGTACCAGTAACAAACTAGGGTTTTGAGTTGGTTGAGGAAGGATGCATCAATGATAAGTATTCCTCGGTCAGTTTTAAAAAAAAAAAGATAAGTATTCCTTGGTCTCTTCAGATACAACTTATGATTCTTGTACTAGTAACAATATGATTCTTTGCTGGTTGTATTGATGAATTGTACCAGTAACAAACAAAATGTGTACAAATGGTTTTTCTGATAAAATATCTGTACCAGTAACAAACACAGGAATTCATTGAACTAATTATGAGATACAACACACTATGATGAGAATAACAGAAATACCTGTGTAAGATCTTGTAAGATCTCTTGGTGTCGAGTCAAGGTATGAGAGAGAACCTCCGACCCGCCTGTCGAAACCCACGTTTGCATCTGTAAGTTGACTTGTTGCAACTGCTTTAACAATCTCTCTATGCTTGATTCACTTTCACTCTCTGACCCATCAGATTTCATCGATACCAACTTTCGGTACGTGTTCATCTGATCATCTAGCTGCGCTTCTAGTTTTCTCGCCTGAAAAATCAAATTATAACAAAATTAAGGGTAATTATGCTCTTAATTTTACTAATTTTTCAACAAATTGCACCAAAATTACCGTTTTACTGTGCAAGAAATCGAGTTCAAAGTTGCATTCTTTGATTCGAAAGAGGGGTGTATACCTGTTTGCGAAGAGCGTCCCATGAAGACGCCTCCATGTGTAGAAATCAGGTGGTGAGATCGATCTACCCACCAAATCAGATCTCTATCTCTATTTCTTGCGCCAAAACTCGCGACGAGAAAGAGAGAGAGAGGGGGGGAGGGGGTGCTTGATAATGGGCGTGTTGAATTGATATCGCCTGAGATAACAGAAAGTTTGAGTTTAGATATAGACTGTCCGATCTTCTTTAGCACGTATATTGAAGGTATAGATTCTGATCGAACGGTTTAGAGATAAATTCAAATATTATGTTACCTTAGATGATGCAATCTATGGTGGGGTTGGGGTCAACAGAGACAGAGGATGGTGGTAACGGGTTCGGGTTCTTTTGTTATCGCACTTGATGGGTAAACGTTATTTACAGAGCTATTTTTGATTCATACGCGGAAAGTGCTGTATTGATTTTATTATATATGCGCTGTATAAATTAAAAACTACTCTGTTAAAATCTTCACCCCAGTTGGTAGTAAGGATCCAGTGAAGTAATTCAATTTTTGGATTTTAAATAGGGACCATCCGATTTGAATCTGATATCATCTATCCGATCTGGAGAGCACAAATTCCGAGAACGAATTTGAATTCCGAGACGATTTGGAGCGACGGATTCGAATCGGACGGTCTCGATCCAAAACCCAAAAATTGGGTTACTTTAGGGGATCTGGACCCGTTGGTAACCAATGTTGGTGTCGGGTTCTTTGTTAACCAATGTTATCAAATATTGCTATATTTATGCGGAGTAAAGATTTTAACAGAGTAGCTTTGGCTTTATACAGCGCATTGAGTATAGAATTAAAAGAGCACTGTATATGTTTTGTATGCTGCATAAAGTCGAAGTTGTTCTGTTAAAATCTGTACCCTAAACACGGACTATTGGCTTTTAATTAAAAAAAGGCATTGCTTGTTCTGTCAATTACGTTTAGGAATATTATAAGTACCTTTTACTAACTTTGGAAACAACTTAATAGACAAATATATATCGACGAAATATATAGTTGAGTATGCATTTGTACAACATTTAAAGAGTGAGGTTACTTACGGACTAAATTTTATATCTTTAAAAAAAAAGTTGAAATAGTTGATTTGAATCAAATCAATCAAAAATGATTTTCATATCAAAATATGCTTATAGACTAAATTTTATATTTTTTTTTATTAAATAGGTAAAAAATCACTGCTTTTGAATGATCTAAAATCTTTAGATCAAATAATTTACTACATATTTACAAAAAATAACAAACAAATTCTAAAAAAAAAAAAAGCTAAAATTGATCTCCAAATATATTTTCATATGGACGTTATGTAGAAAGAATAAGGTTGATTATTTAGACTTTAAAAATAGAGATATTAATCCATAGTATGAACCAATATGCGTTATGCACAGTAAGATAGTCTCACTCATATTTAAATGTGGAGTAGAACTAGGGTGTTCTTAAGCTCACCAAGCCTCTTTGTGAGTTTAACTCAAAAATTTATCAGATTGGCTTCAAACAACACATCCATATCATTGAAACCAATCGACTTTTCACGAGTAATGCATTTACATATTAAATTTATAATTTTTCAAATTAGTTTAGTATAAAGTTAAGCGGTAAGAAAATGACGAAAAATGAACTCATTAAAATTAACTTATAAATCATTCTTTTACTGACTTCATACTAAATTAGTTCAAAATATTAAAAATTTGACATGTAAATACATCACTCATGAAGTATATCGGTTTTAACGGTTTGAATGCGTGATTTGAAGTCAATCTGATAGATTTTTTAGTTAAGCTGACAAAGGGACTTGATGAGCTTAAGAACACCTTAGTTCTACTATTAAATGTGTGTTGATCAAGTATTCAAGAGTATATTAGTGTAATATTTAAGTGTGTTTTTTAAAAAATTTAGAAAAAGAGCATGAAAGATCAAGATCATTATTGGTAGGTATTAAAATACAGTTTCGCTGAGTCAAAATCATATTATTAATAATTGTCAAAATACATTTTGACTTGCTCAAAATTACGTAATAGACGTCAATAATTATGCCTTAATATGCAAGTGTGCAATCAAAGAGGCGTAAAAATATCATGAAAGAAATTTCTGATTCCCATAAACTATATATATATATTTTAAAAGAGTACCTGAATTCTATTTCTTCATAACCAATAATGAAATTCAGAAATTTAAGAATAAATTGACTCGAAACCTAAATTCTATCTCTTCATAACCAATAATAAAATTCAGAAATTTGAAAATTTAGCGACAAAATCATTAAATTCTTAAGTGGTAGAAAAAGAGAGTAAATAATTTTTCAGTGTCTAATTTACTTAATCTCTAATACATGATTAATTGCCTGGTACAAAATCTTTTCTAAACAGTATTTCCTACAAATCTGGTTATTTTTGGAAGGCACATTCAAAATTTCATGACACGAACTCAAAAATAGTTCTCCAAATTGCAGCTCCTCTCATCAAACTCCTGTAAAGAAGCAGTTATGATAAATCAATTTAGCAAGCATTCCGAGAATAAAGATAAATAATACCAAAATAATACAACTGTCTTAGTAAAAATACACATATGAATAGTTTTTATTTAAGAGTTACGAGAGAAAAAGAGTTAACAAAATATGCACTTTCTCAATCTTTAAAAAAAAACATTTTCAGAAAATCCATAAAAATCTATAATTGACATATAATTTGATAAAATTCAGGGATAAAGGTTTTAAGAGTGACTAACCTTAGTTGATTTTATTTCTTGATATAAGACTCGATATTTTGTAGCCACCTAATATGCTCGGTTCTATCCTTATTAGCTGCATACTTGTGCAGAAATGCTGCCAATTCATCATTTACTCCTCTCTGTTCCAAGTAATCCTGTACCGTTTTTTGCATCTCCTCATCCAAATCCCTATCATTCAAAACAAATAACAGTAAAAAAGAAAAAGAAAAAAAAGTGGATAAATATTAGTGTTGCAAGTCAAAGCAAGAAAGTAATAAACAAGAGTGAGGCTATGGTACTATGCATAGCACAGTTTGGTCTGTACTATGGATCAATATCTTTGTTTACAAAGTTTAAATAGTCGATGTGAACCGTTCAACATGATCTTCTTATGAAAATGTACATTTTTTAGAATTTTTAACTATTTTTTAGATGCGTAGGAAATCATACTTTTGAATGGTAATTTTTAGATCAAGTGATTTTCTACCTATCTAAAACAAGAGTAAAAAAATTCTAATAAATGCTGGTAATGAGTTGTCTCAGTACAAAGACTATCTACGTCATGCAAATTCTACAAAAAATGAAATATGGTACAGTTCTGTACCAGACCTCCATACCAGGTTTCAACCTCAACTAAACACACAGAAAATTAGAGTTCTGGTACGAGAACGGTACCAAACTGGACTTCTTATTAAGGTTAAGAAAAAAGGATCCGTTAAATTTCTCAAATGTTACTTGAACTCTGGGCCCATATAGGGTTTGATAGCATGGATTCCACGTGGGCCCGCATAGACTCTATCCACATCCATTGCATCAGGCCAGGCCGAGCACAAAAATTGCATTATAATACCACCAGATTCCGATTCCGGTTCAGAATCAGAATCCTTCTTGGAAACCTCAACAGCAAGGGTAATATGCAACCGTTGATTTGAACCATCTGAGACAACTCCTGATCGGGTCTCTGGAGCAGCCCCGTCAAATAATGTCGCATCAATTTTGATCTCTTCTTGGTCGTCACATCGGGTCAGGCTGACCCACTGCTCACCCTCCCGGGGATCAATTGTGAACAAATTGAAGTGAGTTTCAAGCTGAAACAGTTCCAACCCCATGTATTAATTTTGGTGATGTTGCATATTTGGTCCTCTATCATTTCCTTTAAAATTCATATATAACTCTCAAAAACTTCATATATATATAAGGGGGAATTTCATATATAATTCTCAAAATGTTCAAAATTACGTATTATTTCCTTTAAAATTCATAATATCATATTTAAACTTCTAAATCTCAAAAACTCACAAGGTTATCCATTTTATTGTCTTTCTATTAAAACCCATTTTAAATTTATAAAGTACCCATTTTACCCTTTATTAAAAAAATAAAACTTATGTAGCATGTTTAACAAAAATGTCAAATGGTTTATTTCTCTACTTCTGATGCATACACAGTGACATTTAGGTATACGCTTCTGTATGCGTCAGAAGTAGAGAAATGAACTATTTGTCCTTGGAAATCGATCACATACGTAATTTCGATGCTTTTGAGGAGTATGCATGAAATTTTCCTATATTTAATTTGGTAGGATGAGGAATTGAGGTTTCAATCCTTTGTTACACCTTCTGGTACCGATCAGTTCCACTTGTAAACTTATGGGTTGTTAGTTCTGGTTACCAGTACCCTGGTACCGATCAGTACCACTTATAAATTTAAGGATTGTTTACTGGTGTACCAGTACCCTGGTACCGATCAGTGCCAACTTACAAATTTATGGATTTTTATAGCTGGTCTACCAGTATCCTGGTACCGATCAGTACCAGTTTACAAATTTATGGATTTCTATAGCTGGTCTACCAGTAGCCTGGTACCGATCAGTACCAGCTTACAAAGTTATAAATTTTTGTGCTAATGTACCAGTACCCCTTAAAAATAAACTTGTAAGACTGAAATGAAAGAAGGAAATGGTGGGGTACCGGGGAGGGAGGGAGGTGACTGGACTCATAAGAGATCTCAGAGCGGAGTGCACGGAGGAGGGTCTCTTTCAGAGCAGAGCGGCGCATGCCAGTGATCAACGACCGGGTTTGCGGAGGTGAGGAGATTCGGGTTTGGATCCGACTTAGAAGACTCCGACAAGCTTGCCGAGCCATGGCAAATTGGCAACTACTAGAGCAAAGTAGAAGGAACAGGAAGTGGGTTTTTGTTTCTGTATTGGTTAATGGGTCCAGTCTCTCTGTGCCCGAATCTGAATATATGGGGTCCATGGGGAATTGATGGGGTAATGGTTTTAACAGTGCTTCTTTTAACTTCATGCAGCGAATGGACTATAGAGTCAAAAGAGCTCTGCATATGGTTAGTGTGCTGAATTGATGGGGTAATGGTTTTATAAATTGTGAGTTTACGAACTGGGCCGGGCCGAAGGTCTTTGATTTTGTACACATTATTCTTTTTTTACAAACAACGGGTCAATAGTAACGTGGGAAAAATTGCAAGGCTAATCTGGGTCCGCCACTACAGTTATGGAACGTGTGTCAGTTATGTGTCGTGATTATTTTTTGAAAATTTGATACAACACGGTACGTCATGCGAAATATCTGACCACAACAACACATGTCACGTGATCACGCAAATCACGTGTATTTAGAAACGTTAGATCTTGATCAAATGGTGAATATTGAATAAACTAATCTAAATTATAAGAAAAAAAATAGTTAACGTGACTAAACATAATTATATTTAAACACAGCACATTTAGATAGCATAACTCACGTGGCATGATCATATGCATGACAATGACTAGATATTTTGATCACGGCACGCGTTTTTCTCGTCAATAGAGCAATTTCTATACATTTAATTTGTGACAGTGAAGTTTTGAATTTTGACAATTTTTCTACCTCTTGACTATACAATTTGTGACAGCAGCTCTCAGCAGTCCATTAATTATATATTGCTCAGATAAAAAGTGATCATATATCTTCAGATACTTATATTATATATTTGAAAATTTATATGATTTATGCCTTGTCAATTTGTAGAATTTGTAATCTTTTCTATAAAAAAAAATAGGTTCTTTAATTAAATATTCACTTATACAATGTATGTTTACTATCTTATTTTTATTATATATTTTGTATGCTTCATATAGAAATATATAATAGATATAGTTTCGTAGATAATTAAAACTGATAAAATTATTTTATTTGTACATGAAACAGAGCAAACGAGATAACATAAGAAAGCAATATTAATTCATATTAAAAATTGGAAACCATTAAAATGTATAACAATGGTTACGGGTACAATTGGAAGATCAATGATGGTGCAATTAAATTTTTATATCAACTAAAATGTTGATAATATTATTTACAAAATATACAAAAATAGCTTTCCCCCATGGAAAATAAATCTCTTATTTCATGCATAAATTAATTTTGGCATCTCTCAGTCAATCAATTTAATTAACAATTAATTGGACTTGTTTTGTTGACTCTTTGGTCAAATTTTGGACCAAAATTTTGACCCACGTGAGAGACAATCCAGTCATTTCATAGCTCAGGTCTCGTTTTTGTTATGTCAAAATTCAAAAACCGTGTAATTTATTATGTCAAAATTCATAAGCGTGTATTTGACTTCTACTTTTCAAACCAAAAAGTAAAGAACATGCTAAAAAAACAAACACAAAATAAAATAAAAGGTTTTTTGTTCAATTGTTATATCAAAATTCAAGTAAATGACCCACAAATTGGGATATAATATTAAAATGGGCTTTTTTGCTGGAATTATGTGGTGAAAATATATATATTTTTTGGACCAAATATCTGGGTAAAATATTAAAAAATAAAAAGGGAGGATTAGATAATGAGAAAAATATCAAATGAGGCCAAATTTAGAGGGCCCCATTTGCTCACATGTGATGTTTTGCATCTAAAATGGAACTTGACCTCAGCACAGAAAAACCAAAACCATCAAATTCCTGTTAGAGAAAGAGGATGTACAAAAATTACTTTTGCTAAATTTAAATTAGAGAGGATCAACTGAGAAATTCACAACACTTGTGAAGTAAATAATAACCTTTTATTCCAAAAATAATAATAATAAACTAAAATATTATTATTAAGTAACAATTTTTTTAAGGTCAATGACTTTAAATGTATATTAACAAATTTATTTGATATAAAACGTATTTATTAACTTGATTGTAATTTATAGATCTATTTTTTTTTTATTCTCATGATATCCTACTTAATCTTCATTTCGCTTCAGTCATGTTTGTTTGTGAAGTGGTGGGGTAAATTATCTACTTCATTCTTAAAGAGTCAAACGAGGAGTAAATTTGAAGGAGTAACATGGAATAATATTTGAGTTAATCCGGATTAAGTTACTCCATCTATGGTGTAGTAACTTACTCTACATGTGAATTCTGCAATTAGAGTAACATTATGTTATAATTTTCTCTCTCTTTATGAGTTTACTCCACCAATCAAATATGATTATTTTAATATTTCTTAGTTCAGAGTAAGAAATTTAATCTGGAGTGAGTTTAAACCGGTCAAAATAAAGTCAATCCATGTCCAAAGTGTGTTTTTTAAACTAGTGAAAGGTGGACAATTAGTCAATTACCCGCTCAGTATTAAATTTTAATTCAACGAAAAGCTAATAACTAACATTTTGAAAGTGAATTCTAAATAAGTCAAAGGTTAAAAATATCATTTCCAAAGCAAATTTAACTATGCATATATGAATCCTGAAATGCTCAAAAGTGAAATTCAAACTAAAATGTCAACACAAACACGTCCAAAATGAGTCCTAAACGGGTGAAAACTGAACCTTAACATGTCTCAAAACTCAAAAGTAATTTATAAATAAATATGACGAAATAATATATTAATAGTGGGGACAACGAAGCGGATGTGAAGCGGATAGAAGTAAAATCATATCCATAGATACGAATACAGAGCAGATATCAGATAGATACGGATATAGATTCGGATCGGATCGGATATTTATTAAAATAATATAAAAATATTGAGAAAAAACTAAAGTTCATAATATTTATAATCTAATTATAATGATGAAAAACATATTTTTTTTAATAATATATATTAAAATATGTGGTATATATTAATTATTCAGATACAAATAATTGAAACGTAAAACCATATCATTATCTTTATCCACATGAATATTAGATATCAATATCTAATTTTTTGAATACTGATCGAATACCAATCAGATATAATCCATACCGTTTTCATTCCTAAATATATACTAATATATATATATATATATATATATATATATATATAGAGGTTGGCTAATATCAAATCAGTTGTTCCTGAGGTCCCGTGCAACCAAGTCGTTTTTCAATTTTCAAAGTTCAAATTGTCGATCCAAACTGTTAGATGTGTTCTCTATATTAAAATGTGCTTGGAGACCAAATTTTACATTTTTTGAATTTTTTTTACTATTTATTAAGTCACTTTGAAAATCGCTGATCCAACGGTGGCTTCTAATTTTACTGTTTTGTTAAGCCACCGTTGGATCAGCGTTTTTCAAAGGGGCTTAATAAATAGTAAAAAAATTCCAAAAAATGTAAAATTTGGTCTCCAAGCACATTTTAATATAGAGAACACATCTAACGGTTTGGATCGACGATTTGGACTTCAAAAATTAAAAAAACGACTTAGTTACACGGTATCTTAAAAACAACTGATTTGATATTAGCCAGCCTCTATGTATATATTGTTTTTCCGAAAAAAATAAATTATAAATTTGGGTTGTCCGCGGTTTTGGGATCCATAGATCTCAGCACAAATTGCGATGCAAACGGACAACTAAATTCAGAAAATCTGAAAGATAAAATTGCCTAAGAATAAGTTCTATTTAGGTTCCCGAGAGGATCCCATATCTTTGTAATCATAATATAAATACTATTACTACATGACTGTGAAGCAAACACGGTAGGGAATTACTTAACCTAAGCTAAATTTTTATGACCTCACATTAAAAAAATCAGAATGCTAATTTTACATTAAATCAACCAAATTATATAGAGAATAATTAGGATGTTCTTAAGCTTGCCGAGTCTTTGTGCTTTGTGAATCATTAAAATTTATCAGATTGACTTTAAATGATGAAATTATTGAAACCGATCTACTTCTGAAATAATGAGTTTAAAAATATTATAATATAATTTACATCATATTGCTTCACTTGAATTGAAGTGATGAGATTATAAGGCAATTTTGTGTATTTTAAATTCTGAATCTAATTAAATGCTTGTATTTGAGCAACACATTTTGTACATGTGTACTCATATTATAAACATAAATTACTATTTTGTAACAATCTTATGATTTGAAAACTAAAAATTATTAACTATATAACATTTTTATAATCTTTATTTTATTTTTTTAGATAAAGATGTGAAATCAAATCTCTCAACTTTAAATATTTATAAGAGATCTTCCAACCGAATTTTGTTTTATGAATTTGGCAATAACTTTTAAATCAATTTAAAACAATATTTAGATGGTTAATAAGTTCAAATCATTCGTTTAATGATAAGACAGATCTAGTCTCATCTTTATTCTTTTTATATACACATGACACATAGACCATTGCATAAATTGTTAGCCTTTGCATTTAAAATTTATTTATGAATACATTTTTGTGGGTTTGTATATAAATTTGGTGATGGTCATTATCAAGTATAATTTTCCTAAATTGTGTTTTACATGTGAAAAATATTATTGCTACATCATGAATCATGATCATAACAGTGAATATAATATCAATGAATAGTTGTTGGCACAACAAAAATGGAGAGGTGCAAATCTTATAATTTGACCTAATTATGTCTTATGTGGGGTTAAAAGCATAGTCCTCTTTTGCCAAAAGCTGCTTTTACCATATAAAGAGGTCAATAAACTATGCTGTGCAAGATCTATATTTTCTTCTTTTCACATGCATTGCTTCAACCTTTCAAAAAGTTTTTTTTTTTTGGATAATTTTAGATGATTTAGAGATTTGATATGTAATCATAGAAAATAAACCAATGATCAATGTACTATATTGAAAATAAAAATTAAAAGCTAGCTGTCCATGACCACAACTCAACCAAAGAATCAACCTTTTTTTTTTCTAAGTCCTTGGATCCAAACAAAACCTAACAGACATACTTTATTTATTTTTTTATCAAATATTGTTTTTGGTTTTTGGTTTTTGGTTTCTTTTGTTTCTTTTGTTTTTTTTTAAAAGGGTTGTTGTCCTTGAAAAGGGGGTTAGATTTATAAGTTTACGAGATGACAACTATTTGGGTATTTCATATTTGCAACCACAAAATATGAACAAACATCTTCCATTTAAATTTTAGGCTTATTGATGGAGACATGTAGGAACTAAAACAAGAATCTTATTCATACATAATAGCGAAATTTTGTTTGTACAACTAAAAAGAATATAAGATATAATTTGAATATCGTTTAGTCTTTCATCAAACATATTAAAAAAATTACAATTGAATTTCAACAATTATTAATTATCTAGATGATTGATAAGTGATAACACATCTATAACTTCAATTGTTAATTAAATAATATTTTCAAGATATAAAATAAATACATATAGTTTGAAAGATGTAGCATAGAATTATCTAATAAATAATAGTCGTAAAAGAATGTTTCACTTTGCACATGGTTGGGGCAAATTTGACCTTGCATTGATTTATCACAATTGTAGAATACTAATTATCCAATAATTACAACTAAAAGTTAATGCATATTTTCAAATTTGGAGAAGTTGAAATTTCTTTTTTTTGAAAGCTTGGTAGAGACTACCAAGAATGCATTGATAATAAATGTTTTTACATCAATATCTCCCAAATTATTACAATCACTATGTTATATTATTGTTTGCCTCCCCTATCTCAATTCCCCTATTCATTACATTCACTGGTATGCTACGAAATGAACAAAATTTGAGCCATATCTTGGAATCCTCCTCTGCTCTGTTCGCTACCCTCCAATACGGCAACCTTGAGCCTTGAAATATTAGTTCGTTACATTGCCTCCACAATGACCACAACACCGACATGAACCTAACCGGCCAAGTCTTGTGTTGTCTGACTGCGGAGCTGTATCGCAATTTGGATGCTTCTCATGTATCCTCCACCATATCTCTAGTGACCAACAATTCATCAAATCGATCCCAAACCCGCTTCGCATTCGCACATTGAAAGAACAAGTGATATGCGGTTTCAACTGCATTCTCATCACATAGGACGCAGTTTTGGTCACAGGTCATGCCCCTTCTTCGCAACATATCCCTAGTTGAAAGTCTGTCCTTCAGCAGCAGAAAGGAGAAAATCTTAACTTTAGATGGTGTTATTGTTTTCCAAATGCTTGTAAATCTCCACCGAATCTTTCCAGCAGCAGTCAATAGCTTGTAGACAGAAGAGGCCGAGTAGTGATCATTACCCGACCAATGCCATGTCAATTCATCTTCTTGATCATACAAATCAGGTATCGTACCAGTATTGTAAGATAGTACCTCAGAGTCTCCAAATAGGGTTTCGTTTAGAGAGATGTGCTGCTGTGGCGGGCGGGCAGTCTGTCTTTCATTCTCCTGAGGGGCGTTGTACCCCAGCAATCGTACCAGTATGAAATTTTTCCTCCATCTCCAATAGTCCAAGTGGTACACCATTGAAATAAAGGGTATAATTTAATCAGCTGGTGCCAAAAAAAGGAGCCATCCATCAACCAAATCTTAGGATACAGCTGCTGCGGCTTATTCTTCCTTATCAGTTGCATGATTGATCCCCATAAACTTTCTGGCTGTGCCGATACCTTCCACCACCATCTTAACAGTAGAGATTTGTTTCTCATATCCAGATTAGCAATACCCAAGCCTCCATACCCTTTTGGCAAGCATGCAATATAGGGGTGTCAACGAAAACCATTTACCCATTTACCTTACCCGTATCGTATTCGATAAGTCGGGTATGGGTAAGAATTTTTTTTCGTTAGCTTATTGGGTATGGGTATGGGTAAGGATTTTTTTTCGTTAGCTAAATGGGTATGGGTACGGGTAAAGGCTATTTCGTACCCATTGGGTAATGGGTAATTATATAAAATAAATTACATATAGATATATAAATATTATATTCAATTTATTCAATTTTATATTTCTCATATCATTGTATCAACGTTAATTCATGAGAAAATATATGCATTTTGGTGTAAGATGAATTTAATATTAAACATATTACTTTTTTATTTGAATGTTTTATTATTTAATTAACGAATTGAATTTTGAATTTGTTAGAAGAGATATTTGAATTTTTTTGTTTTTTTTTTCTTTATAAAAAAAATATTAGTTAGAATTGATTTCATATTTGTATTTTGATATTTATATTAATAATTGTGATTACATATGTATGACATGATAAGTTTTGATAGTATATTTGTAAAAATAATAAAACCAATATATTAGTGTTATTCGTTATTCACCCGCTACCGTTTCGTTACCCACTAATTTTATTGGGTACCGGTAGGGTAGGGTAAGGCAAATTCTTAACGGGTAAGGGTAGGATATGGATAAGGTCAACTCTTACTGGGTATGGGTATGAAAATGCTTCCACCCTACCCGTACCGTACCCATTGACACCTCTAATGCAACATCCCAACCAATCAGTGGCAGACCTTTCGAGCATGAGCTGCCCCAAAGAAAATTCCTACAGAGGCTTTGTATCCGTTTCACAACCCATTTTGGAAATTCAAAACAGGTCATAAAGTAGATGGGAATACTGCTCAAAACTGAATTTATAAGCTGAAATTTTCCTCCTTTTGATAATAGCTTACCAACCCAACCTTTAATTCTAGTTTCTATTTTCTCAATCAGAGGAATGAAATCTGATTTGCAAGGCTTTCGTATTGTTAGCGGCATCCCAAGATAAGAAACAGGAAATTGAGTTTGAGCACAACACATGACTGCATTTACCATGACGGTTTCAGTTTGGCTCAAGTTGATCGGGCAGAACGAGCTTTTGTCAAAGTTTATGCGTAGACCCGAAGCTTTGGAGAAGAGCCTCAGGACTAATTTGAGTGTGATTAGGGTAAAGAGATCCGCATGCGCAATTATTGCCGTGTCATCGGCATATTGAAATACCAAAATTGGGCTTGCGAGCTTTTTTGAAATGGGTGATTCAAGAGTACCACTGACTTGAGTAATCATGCACTGTAGCACATCCACCGCTATTAAAAATAGCATTGGTGACAGGGGATCGCCCTGATGTAGGCCCTGCTTATGAGAAAAATACTCAGACTCTTCCCCATTGATGATAACATGTGAGGTAGAGGTCCGAAGCAGGAGCTGGATCCATCTTATCCATTTTGAAGGAAACTCCCGTGTGTGCATGACAAGATTTATGAACTCCCAATTAACTGAATCAAAAGCCTTCGCAAAATCAAGTGAGCAAAATTGACCTTGTATTGATTTATCCCAATTGTAGAATACTAATTATCCAATAATTACAACTAAAAAGTTAATGCATGTTTTCAAATTTGGTGAAGTTGAAATTTCAAGTGAACAAATTTGACCTTGTAGTGATTTATCCCAATTGTAGAATACTAATTAATTACTTTACTAATTATCCAATAATTACAACTAAAAGTTAATGCATATTTCCAAATTTGGTGAAGTTGAAATTTCAAGTGAACAAATTTGACCTTGTATTGATTTATCCCAATTGTAGAATACTAACTAATTACTTTACTAATTATCCAATAATTACAACTAAAAGTTACTTCATATTTCCAAATTTGGAGAAGTTGAAATTTCAAAAGTGAACAAATTTGACATTGTATTGATTTATCCCAATTGTAGAATACTAACTAATTACTTTACTAATTATCCAATAATTACAACTAAAAAGTTAATGCATGTTTTCAAATTTGGTGAAGTTGAAATTTCAAGTTAACAAGTTTGACCTTGTATTGATTTATCCCAATTGTAGAATACTAATTAATTACTTTACTAATTATCCAATAATTACAACTAAAAGTTAATGCATATTTTCAAATTTGGAGAAGTTGAAATTTCAAGTGAACAAATTTGACCTTGTATTGATTTATCCCAATAGTAGAATACTAATTAATTACTTTACTAATTATCCAATAATTACAACTAAAAGTTAATGCATATTTCCAAATTTGGTGAAGTTGAAATTTCAAGTTAACAAATTTGACCTTGTATTGATTTATCCCAATTGTAGAATACTAACTAATTACTTTACTAATAATCCAATAATTACAACTAAAAGTTAATGCATATTTCCAAATTTGGAGAAGTTGAAATTTCAAAAGTGAACAAATTTGATCTTGTATTGATTTATTCAATTGTAGAATACTAACTAATTACTTTACTAATTATCCAATAATTACAACTAAAAGTTACTTCATATTTCCAAATTAGGTGAAGTTGAAATTTCAAGTGAACAAATTTGACCACCGGTCCCAACATCATGTTATCTCTGTTGTATAGTTATTACACCACTATACACAAATACTGTTTCAATATTTTATATGATTATATCACTATACTAGTTTATCAAATTCAAATTTGGGTAAAATAGTGAAATTCAATTATTTGAATGTCACCGAAAAATTCAAATAATTGCCTTTCAGTTTCACCAAATTTATAGCCAACCCAATAATGCTATTAATTTTGTGCGCAAACACCAAACTTCTCATAAAAATATTAACAAAATAATGGAATCCAGCACTAAAAAATTATCAGAAAGAATCCACCCAAAAGCACAAAAATTTAAACTAAGACCAATGCAAGGAATAAAAATTGATTATTCACATCTTGCAATTGAAAGGTTTGCTTTCATTTCCAATCCATTACATTACATTTTATTTTACGGACAAAATTACATATATATATAGTTATATCCACATTACATATAAAAACCCAAAATGCAATTGAACTCACTCAAAATTAACAAAAAAAAATGAACAAAAATTTGAAAAATAAATAAATCTATTTCTCACCTTAAAAAGAAAAATTTGGCTATTTTTTTGCTACCTCTTACAAGCATAAACCAAGAGAGAGAAACCCTCGGTGCGCCGCAACTCGACCTCCTCTGCACTCGACCAATCCATTATTGTCGACCCGCTACCGGATGATCCGTTAGAGGAGGTCGAAGAAGAACCCGAACCCGTTTTCCTCAAGCTCCCCTTTCTCCCCTTTCTTCTCCCCTTGCTACAACCATTCTCACTCCAATTGCCCCAATTGGCACCCAAATTACCAAATTGCCCTCCTATCAATCTCCCCAAGCTCACCTTCTCCTCCTCAAAGCCCCAATCTTTCTCGAATTTGAACACGAAAACCGCATCCGCATCCAATTCACCCGACCCATTAGCAGGTTCTCGGTTCGGGAAGATCCAATTGTGCAAATCCCATGATAATTGAACCTTATCTCCATGATTTCCCCCTTCAATTGTAACCTTCTCACTGCCTCTAAATTTCCATTTTAATCTTTTCACTTGAAGAATCCTCTTTCCATCAATTCCAACCCAGAAACCGAGCTCCCCTCTCTCTTTTCCGACCAATCGAATGGAGATGTCCATTTCTCTCCCCCAAACCCTCACTTTGGTCTTGTAACTCTCCCCCATTTCCACATGCTCTCTTCGAGATATCAAAATTGAAGGTTTCAACCCGCTAATGCAAATGGGTTTCTGAGATTTTGAAGCTCTGTATGCTTCATCGACCAAATCACCAGCTACAAGTGCCAATTCACCATTAACGGATACTGATACAAAGAACCCAGAAACGGGTTCGGGTCCCAACCCGAAACGAGCACGGGTGAGGTCCCACGAAACATGAGTATGATGGGTTGGTTTCAATTGGATCCGCTTCGACCCGCGTCGCTTCCAAAGAAGCCACGGTCGGATACGAAAGGAGAGAACTTTCTCTTTCTCTTCTTCTAAGTCGTTAATGGAAGAGAGGCGGAGGATGAAGCGCAGAGAGAGGCCGAGAAGAGAGCGAGACCATGACAGCGCGGCAGGACCTAGACGAGTGTCGTACACCGACGTCGTTAGACTTGGTCCACCGGTGGTCGTCGGTGCGCCGACATGGGAACTCTCTGATGTTGGGTCTGGCATGGCATCAGCTATTCAGCTTGAGTTTGTCAGAGAAAGCTTGGATCTTTCTTTGCTTTCAAGAGAAATTAGAGTGGCAAGAGGAAGTGAGAGAGAGAGAGAGAGAGAGCTTGGTATGAAGAAGAGAGAAGACAAGAGAAGATGTAGTTTCTGTGAAGGTCGCAAAAGGAAAAGAGAGAAGACTGGAAGGTAGATTTGTTGAATAATATTTTAGTACACCAGGTGTATTCAGTGGACTTACTCGATTATTGAAAGCGGAACGTGGGGTCCAGTAATCACAAAAACAATTAAAAATAGACCGTCTTCAGTTAAGAATTCTTCCGGCTTGAATACTTCGCCAGTGATGAAAATGATATGGACTTGGTTTGTGTAATAAAGGCCTGATATACGGGTCCCATGGAGGGGATTATCGTAGACAAGGTGTAGGTAAAAATGATTCGGAGTTCCTTTTGGAGTGTGGAAGGTGGACAATTGGACAAATGGAAGACTGAGTTCAAACATTAAATGCTTCGCGCTTTTCAATGTTTCTCGAGTTTGTTAAAGGTTGTTATTTTATACACATCTCCAAATATAATTTTATCTTTTAATCCCAATAATAAATATTGTATTTTTTAAATAATAATCAAATATATATTTTAGACTGATCACGGTAACGAGTATGAAACTTCAAAAACAGAAAGTGGTATATTATGTAATGATTGATTGTTAATTATGCAATAGCTAATTATGTATATTACTAGTATTGTACTTATAACAGAAATATATTATAAGAGAATAAAAAAAACTCATACAAAACGACATTTTTTTATAACAAAATTTAGAATAAATAACAAATAATATGTCTTAAATGACATATTAAATAATATTAACTCATAAATAATATTTTTTAAATAATATATATAATTTTTTTTGACATATTTTCATAAAAAAAATCTCAAACAAAATGTCATATTAAATAACAAATAACATTTCTTAAATAATATAATAAAAATAGAACAAAAAAACAAAATGGAGACATGACCAATTAATTATCAATCAATTTAAAAATTCTTTAAATGATATTTATAAAAAAAAATATAAAGAAATCATTACAAATCAGAAATATAATATAATTTGCATGTGAGATGAGTACGTATCTAAATAAATTTAGATTTCTACATTAAAAAAATTAAAAAAATACATGAAATCGGAATATTTCATCAGAGAATTGATATTTTATTTTAAGTTTTATTTTTTTAATCAAAATTATTAGTGGATCAGGATGGAGATAGAAATTTATTTTAAATTTTATCTTTTAATCAAAATTATTGTTGAATCACGATGGAGATACAATAGCGAATTTTTTTTATAAACCATAATTCGAAAAAATAATTTTACCAAACCAATATGATTGCTTCAAAATTTTGAAAAACCATAAGAACCGAGATCTACTCTCGGTCTGTCTTCTCCAGACCGAAAACAAAATTCGGTTTCCATTTATTTCCAATTTTTTTATCAATTTCCACACCTAATCACACTCAAATTTGTGTGGCCGTTTGTGCTGCAAGATCACCCAAGACCGAATTAAAATTTTGGTCCATGCTGGAACCGAAAATTTAATTCAGTCCTGGCATTTTTTTTTTATTAATCGGTTATAAACGAAAATCAGTCATGAGTTTATTCTTCCTCTGTCTCCTCTGTCCTCTGACCCTACATTTACCATTTTTGTGCCTTCTTCCCCTTCTAAAATATTCCAAATTTCGAATGTTCTGTTTTGTACAGATCGCCCTTGCATTATGTTTTCTGCTTTAGTTTGAAGGTTGTAGTATTTTTTTTTCAATTATTTCAATTACGTTCATAATTTAGGTTGATGCAGGGGATTCGGTCTTGAGGGAGACCGAATCCCCTGCATTATGCTGGAATCTAATTTTCGGTCTTGAGGGAGACCGAATCCCACTCTCGGTCTGGAGTGAGACCGAATGAAATTTTCGGTCCTGAGTCAGAACGATAGATTTTTTGTGGCAAGGAGGGAAAACTGAAAATTTGGCTAGAGACCAAAACTAAATTTCGGTCTTGAGAATCTTTTTTTTTCCAGACCGAGATTAAGTTTCGGTTTTTATGGTTTTTCGAAATTTCACCGTAATCATATTGGTTTCGTAACTTTGACTTTTCTATTTATGGTTTATAAAAAAAAATCTACAATAGCTAGGTGTTTGTTGTGGAATAGTCAAGTGTAAGGTTTTAAAGTTTAAATAACGAGTTCAAAAAATAATACAGATGTTGAAAGCGGTCAAAAAGTAATTTGACATGGTCTTAAATAGGTGACAAATGTCAAAAAGTTGATTTATACTTAAATGGGCAATTATACAATGCGAAATAAGTAATTGTGTATTATACAAAGAGTAATGCTATAGCATAAAGGTTTTAAAAGTTTATCGTATAAATTCAAACTTCGATCTAAGTGATTCAATAAACTTGTAAAAATATCAATTTTTATTATTTTTTATGATTTATGAAAGATGACAAAAATTGACTTAAAAAAAAAAAAATTACCAACGTTTTAGATAATTTTTTGTCATCTTTAATAAATCATAAAAATAACAATAAAATTTCAAATATAGTAAAAATTAGTATTCTAAAAATTCATTATAAAACTAATTTACTGAGTTACTTAGATCAAAATTTGAAGTTTATAAGATAAAATTTTAAAGTCACAGTACAGAAGACTTTATGCTATCTATACTCTATAGTACCAAAGTCTTACTCTTATATAAATTCAATATATATTGTAAGATGTATCAACCCCAAAATTTAATACCCACTTAAAACTATTCATATAATTTAAATAATTATATTTTATTGGTGACGAATTATAGACCCAAATAGTATTAAATAATTTCCATTTTCCAAATGCCAGTTGTGCAATACAAAACTCTGGAGAAAGTTGCTACGTACATGTCTATAAAATAATATTTGAATTGGAAATATTGTTATTCTTGTTTAATTTTCTCCATATTGATATGCACGCAATCTATTATCATATAATTTTATACAAATCTTGATCATGACTTCTGTTATCTTGATGTATTTAATAAAAGTTGCAAATATGTTTTTGTTAAATTCAACCAAAATAAATAAAATTTGGAGGCAATTTTGTATGGATATGAGAATAATTTAGTATTTTTTTTCTGGTTCATATTAATGGTATCTTCTCTCCCAAGATTTAATTAATTTTATTTTATTTCATAAAATTGTAATATTAGTTGCACTGATTTTTGTCAAAGTATAAATGCTATTGTTTAGATATAGTATAATATTAGTTCTTTGTTTAATAATGTCAATAATACGTCAAATATTTATTTTTGTATTAAAAAAATAGAAACTTTTTTTGTTACAAAATAAAAAGGTTAGTATGTTACATGAATAATATTAAATAAATAACATGTCATTCAAATAAATTGTTAAAATTCGAGAATAATTCGAGAATTTTATTCATGAACAACATCTTGATAATATTAATTTTGATTTTATTTGCAAATTAATTAATCTCTTTTTTTTTTTGAAAAATTAATTAATCAAGAAGCATACATGATGCTACAAAGACAAGCAAGTACAGCGTTACGTGGGTCCCACCGTTTCATTATTGCCAATTTGGTATAATTTATTTTTCAACAATTATTCTACAAGCTTATGTCAGAAAAAAATAATTATTTTAGAAGAAAACATGAGATGCTGATGTATGTAGCGGGTCACCGTAACATAATGCACATGATTCACTACATGGAACTAAATATGTATGATGCCACATGAATTATCAAATGTCATTGATAACATAATCTATTTGCTTCAACAAATCCAGCTATACTAAACGGCTGATTGATTGATTTTAGTATGATATAATATTATTCCCCAACTAATCATTAAGCTATAATTAAAGCAATTATATAGAGATAAATATAGCTATCACCATAGGAACTAGATTCGTGTTTAATTCACGAATTATTCGCGAATTAAACGTTTTTTAGTCTTCAGTATATCAATCAGCGAATTACATGGTAATTCGCGTATTATTCGCAAATTTCACGAATTTCACGAATTAATCACAATTTTTTCAGAAAAGTTTGTCAAAATCTCACTGCTTGTTCACGACTTCCGAATCTCATATTTTTTTTCCCATTTGATAAATTACTCTTTTCTTTATCATATATTAGAAAGTTTGCCGCTCATGATTTCAAATAAGCTTTGGAAATCACTCTATGACAATCCTGATATATAAATGAACTTTGAAAATGAACTTTGAAGTTGATTTTCTTATGTCAATAATTCTTAATTGGTGCTTTTGTTCCCAACTCTATGGCAATATTGATATATCAACGAACTTTGAGATTGATTTTCTTATGTCAATAATTTTGAATTCATGCTTACGTTGTTTGAAGAAACTCCAGAATTACCTGTTTGATCAAAATAAGTGCAGTTTATTTGTTTGTAAAATATGTTTTTGAATTTCAAAACTGTTTCTAAATATGTTTTTGAATTTTAAAGCTATTTATAAAACACTAATGATTAATTATAGAGAAATTAAATCACTAAGTGTCAATTATTTTTCTAACTTCGTTTCGTATTATTTCCGAATTATATCCGAATTACGAATTTTTAATCTCACCGAACATAATCCAAACTTTTGATTTGTCACTATGGTTATCACTAGTAGTTGGGACTTTGGGAATAGAGGTGTACAAATGTAAAATCCATATATTTCTTCATATTTTATTTAATAAATAATTGGTGAATATATACAAACAGAAATAAGTACATAAGAAAACAGCACAAATGACAAATTTATTTCTATTTTAAATATAAATATTATTAATTCAGTTTTTATTTTTATTTTTCTCTTGCTACATACATGGTATCCGTAAACAAAAGTAAGAAATGATGCATAATCACATTAATAATATTTAGGACTTATTCGGTAGCTCCACTGTTCACACAAGACTGAATTTTTTTTCCACATAAACAATACTTTTCAGTTTAATTTCTGTGTCTATATTCATTCTCTATAGCCTGCCGAGCAGATCCTTAAAGATTACAAATTTTATAAATTTTATAAAGCATAAGTATTCAATCACCTTTTGATTCTATAAAAAAAATATTAATTTTTTTTATCGTTATTGTCAAAGAACTTACAAATAGCTTCATCCTCATCTCGAGCATGAAGAGACAATGAAAGAGACCAAAATAGTTTAATTTTTTTTTCTTGTAACGTGCTAATAAACAAACAGAATAATCACGAGCGAGTCAAAATCAAACGACCTAATTAATTACAAGTTCTTTCCGAATAAATATCGAACGATCATGAACTACGAGTTTTTTTGTCTGTTATAAAATTAGGTACATGAAGAAATGTAAATGCGAAGTATATATAGGTGGAGATGATTAGCGGAAAGAGATTACTTGCTTTTCGGAGATAGGATTTTCATGTATCCAGTGCGGGTGACACGTGGATTCAAATGAGTTTAAACATTTAAATATTAATTTTATTTTTTGTTACGACTCACAAATTTTGTGGGGAGGAGAAAATGTGACCACATGGTCAAAGTATTTGTTGGATTCATTGACCAGGGGAGTCAATAAATGAATTGTCGGGAGAAGTAATAAATAAAAAAACCAAATCAAATGTGTTCAATTCATTGGGACATTCCTTTTATTCATTTCTTTCTTTTACTTTGTTACTGTTTTTTTTTATTTTTTAAATAATAATTATACCAAAAGAGTATTAAATGTAATTGAATCTTTCTGGTGTATTTGTAATTAAAATGTCAACTTGTTTTGTGTTATAAAAAAGGAAAAGAACATTTCTCTATATAGGTGTATAATTTAATGTTTGATGGGGCAGATAGTGTTCAGAAGAAATTGTCACGAAAAATAAAATATTTTGGTTTAATTTGATTATAACATGTGAATTTTAAAATTTTTTTACTAAACCATCTTAATCCTGTATATGAATTATGGATACAAACTTCTTAATTAGTAAAATTAAATTGATAACAACAAACTTATAATTATAAGCCATTATTTGTTCATATATATTTGTCTACACAATTTTAATGCAAAATAAAAAAATATAGGAGCAAATACTATGAAAGTTATAAATTGAAAATAATTTATTTTGACAACAGCAACAAATGACTAAATATTATAAAAGTTATGAAAATTAAATTTATGGATCTTCTCTTCATGATTGAGATATGCCATTAATTAAAATTTGGTGCAACTTGAAAATCGATTAGCCATCAATCAAGTGATTAATTTGATAAATTTATATTTTAGTTTTATTGACATTTGATAGATGATAAAAATCAAAATGATTCTTAAATTGGATTAAAATTGAATTATAGTCCTTCCACCTGATGAAGAACACACTTTGAATTTTTAATTTGAAAGACTTAGTTGCCGTCAATAAGAATAGTATTGATGCATTATTTAAAGAGAAGAGATCCATTGACAATGGTTACTATGGCAATCTTCATAATAATTTTTCAATCAATATAATTTAAATAAAATTGTAATTAAAAAAGATTGATATGTTATTGGACTTATAGATAGTCTCTCCATAGTCAAATTTCATACAATTTGAATATTGTCTGATGATGCTTCAATGACTGTTAATTTCAGACTATTGAATCATACACCAAATTTAATCAATTTTTGGATCATTAAATTACTTGCTGTACAATGAAACATAAATCAAATTTAACTATTTTTTATAGATATGATATGTGCATAGTATAGATCATGTCATATTTAGATATCTGTTACAAAAATTATTTATGATAATTTCAAGTTAAAATAAATAATTATTAACTGATGCATTGTAATTTCAAGTTAAAATAAATAATTATAAATGAATTGTACAAAATTTATAAGATTTAAATTTAAATAATAAACAAATAATAATTCAAACACTAAAGAGACAGATATTCCAAAGAGCACATGGATAGCATTTTTCTTTTCTTTTCTTGTACGTAGGTTAAGGTGAATAGATCCTTTAGGAAATTGCACCCATATTAACAAGATTTGCGAATTATTCAGTTTTTGGTGATGTTGAACCGAACGCCGAATTATTCGGTTGACCGAACTTTGACCAATAATTCGCGAATTTTATGAATTTTTTCCATAATTTTATTTTTTTGTTATTTTTTGCTTTTGCTTCCTTACAAAACTAAAATCTCTGATCCGAATAATATCAAATTATTTCCGAATTATACCCGAATTATTTCCGAATTACGAATTTTTAACCTCACTGAACCGAACCCGAATAATTAATTTGTCACTATCATTACAATCACTTTTGTATCAGTTGCAGAATCCTCTACACATCCAGTTATTATCCACACTACTCTAGTCTGGGCCACAATAAAGGTTTCTTTTCTTTTAAAAATGTCTCTTCTTTTTAAGGGCATAAAGGTCCCCAATTTTACTCCTATCCAATGAAAAGGTGCTTTTACTAGTACAAATTGTACAAACAAATGAACAAATAAATTATAGTAGAGAAATTTTTTTTTGAAGTAGTAAACGAATCCTTCTCATGCTCATATATCATCATGCACCAATATTTATTAGCTATCATTATTCAAAAGATGATTCTTTTTTAATTTATATCATGGTTGACATAGTATGATGAATTATTCAGAAGTTACTCATCTTAACTTAAAAGGTTCTAGAATTCATTCATGCCTGATCATAGAAATATATTTTTATTTTTGAAAAAAGATAAACATCTAGCTTTCAAAGTTTAAATATCCATAAAATATCCCATAATTTTTAAGTTATATCATAGTCGATACTATGATAAATTAATAAATTATACATAGTTATTCATTTTAAAATAAAAATTCTAGGAATTATTCATTGCCGGACAACGTAGATATTTTTTTTTGAGAGAATAAGGGTCTAATCTTCCAATTTTTTTTTTGTTTTTTGTTTTTATTAACTGTAATTAGTTACATAGGTTCGAAGGGTTTTGAGAAGTAACCCTTCAGTGGATTTACAATGTGATATGTGGATTCGAATAAGCGAAAAAAAATATTGTTAGTTCCCACATAAAAAAAAAATATACGTAAAAGGGTCTAATTTTCCAAATTTTAATATACGTGAAAGATACTTTATCTGAATTTTAAACTTGCGATCTTCCACATAAAAAAATATTGTGTTTTGTCATATAATAGAAATATAATTAGATAGGTGAATACTACATAAAAAAAAAAAAGTGATTTTCTAAAGAGTAAGATATGCCATGACATATTAAACATTATTTTTCTTTAGAAACAGACATTTTTATAACATAACACAACATTGCAAGATAGCAAGATAGCAAGATAGCAAAATTAAAGATGGGCAAGGAGAGGCAACCCATGTGCAAAGGATTCCTGAATGCATGGTCCATGACAAAACAAATGCACAATGCTCCAAACTACGACCAAACATAAATATACATCCTAACTAGATAGACCTAGCTAGCCACTTGTATATGATCATAATATCATGCTATCATAAGCTCCTTGTACATACTCTACAACTACAACAAGTTATGATCAACTCTGAACTGACTTCTTTATCTCTCTCTCCTTCTCAACCACCATTATTAAAATACAAAAATTAAACCATTTTGTTGTTTTTATTTAAAGATGAAATATACATCAATTCCATAAGAATTAATTTGTGGCTTTAGAATTATATACATATATTTAATTTGTTCCCATACAAATTATAAGCATGACAGATATATGTGTGGTGATTTATATATATATATATATATTTCATCTTTAAATGTTGCCAATCATTCACCTTACATTATTATATAACTTCTTATCATCCCGTTTAAAACAAAACAAAACAAAAAAAATACAATCATGCAATGATTATCTACTCAATTAGAGCCTGTTCAGCTGCCTTCCCGCGAGTTACTGTTTACGTGGAAAAAAAAAATTCAGTTCACAGATTTTTTTTTTTCTCACGTGAACAGTAACTTGCAGTTCAAATTGGGTCTGTTCCCTGTGTCCATTCCCTTCCCTAAGAGAGGCCGAACAGGCCCTTACTCAGACAACCGGAAAAACTTTTATGAAAAATATTTGGCGTTTTATTATACTCAGGCCACTTTTTGTATAGATGTCAATAGTATTGTTATGCACACGCATAGAGGAAATAATACATACATATCTTTAATTTGGATGTTATGAAATTAAATTAACAAATTTAGATGATTTTATTATGAGTAACTCTCGTCTCTTTTTTAAGAGATACATATTTAATTATTGAATACAGCATCTAAAAAAAATACTGGAATATTTAATTATTAATTAATTACCCTGCGGCACCACCACTCATGCCTCACTTAGTCGTCCAATGTTGAAAATTTAATCTCAATGTTGGGGGTGTTCGGCACCATATGAGGAATTAAATTTTAAGTGGAGTTAAGGAGTAGTTGTCCGGTAGAATCGGATTAAGTAAAAAGTGTTAGGTAAGCAAAAAAAGGTGTTAAGGAGGTTTAATTCAAGAGAAATGGTGCCTTAAGAATTGGGACAAGAGGGGCTTAACCTTAGAAATTTGGGTAAAAAGAACAAAAGTTAATCATCACTAAGGAGAAGTTGTTCGAACGGATTAAGCAACCTTTCTCAGTTTTTTGCATTTATTAAAGCCCAGAATTATAGTGGGCCTCTTTCATGATATTCCGGTGATGGTCCATTAAACATTTCAGAATATAGGGTCGTCAAATGAATAGTATTCTTGTCATTGCAGAGATTATACTAAGTACTGACAACAACGCCACAGATTCAGTTCCTCTAGAGACTGAGAATTAATTGTTAGGTTTTTATCAATTGCAAATCCAAGTATAGTATAATCTTTTTCGGATATTATGTTAATTAAGGCCTATCGTAAACATGAAATTGTAATTTTCATCCAGCACAAAATTCAAGGAAAGAGAAAATAATTAATGGATACTTTTTCATTAGATATATATTTTCTATTAAGCTTGGTTTTAACAGTATTTTGTTAGTCAATTCTCAGTTGTTAATTTGACATGTATATACTTCTTAAATATAGTCTATTTATTTGTTTGTATATGATATATACCATGCTTAAATGCTTGTTCAGTGAGAAATCAGGTTTTTTGTTTACTGAGATTATTAACTTATAGCTCTTCTCAATTGTTGTTTACTGCTATTAATTTATTTTCAAATGTGAATGAAATATGGATATATATTAATCTTGAAAGGCCCTTTCACTAAATGGAATGAAATTTTAGAAGACATTGATCTCAGTTACTCAATTTTTAGATTTGATATATATACTTAATGCAACTTTTATTCCCCCTAAAAATAACATAATAAATTTTCCAAAAAGTAAGCAAAAAAGGATGTGCGTTTATGAGTTCAATTGATTGTAAAATGATTAATGCTTTATTATTACCCCCACTTATATTTCCCTATTATCTTTCCTTGCCATGGACTCCACTGGCTCTATCTCAAAAATTAAGGTACTGGAAAATCATCTCAAAGGTCCAGTTAGGACCCCACACTTTCTCAATTTCAAATTTTCTATGTTCTCTTGATCCTGTCATTATCGATATTTTTTGCTGCTCCGACATCACTACGGCGCGGCTAAATGACAGGGGTCCCTTGATATATATACGTACCAGCAGTATTGGCCACACTTCTCATACCAGCTCGTGAAACGCCATGCAACAAATATGATTCTAGTTTGAAGAAGTAAAGAGAAACTCGTACGTAAAAAGAAGCGGAGGAGATCAAGGGGAATAACTCTAAACTTGATCGAGATCCAGATTGTCGGGATTGATTTCATGGATAATTGGGTTCAATCAAATTGGAGAAGGCGATTCAAAGGCTCGATGTGGGGTATCTTGTGATTAATAGCGCTGGAATATATTTCTTATCACTTACTTTTGGACCGGATAAAAGTAAAGTAAAACTGATCATAAACAACCATAAATATCTTAAAAAAAATAATAATAGAAGTCTTGAGTATGGGCCGTTGATATAGTTATGTGCTAGATGAAATTATTTTAGTGATACAAATACTTGGGATTTCTTTTAGGTTTTTCATGGGCCCGGTCCATGATAAATCTCCAGGAGGTGAATTAATAACATCTATGGCCTGAAATTGTAATTTTATCCTCTCTTTTTTTTCCTTCTTTTCTCAGAAAATTCTTAAATGGAGCTTTCAATAACTACAATTTTCATATTGAAATCCAGCCAACGATAATCCCATTCAACAAAGAAACAGGTTTTGGGTAATGTGAACATCGAGATCGATTATATGATTATTGTGTGTACGTCATGTTATATATTGTTGTTGTGTGATGGGGAAACCAACAATTTTAGGGTTAAACTTCTAACATACTTTATTTTGAGGGCAACATGACCACAAGAGAAAAAAAAGGTAGTTATTGTTTTTTTATTTCATATGACATTTTTTTTTTAAAACAACGATTTCTGAGAAAAATATACTTGTAGAAGGAAGCTCATAGAATTATATGTAACTGGAAGAAAAGGATACATATATAGCAAGAGAGAATTCTCCACAATATAACACACTAGTGGATATAACACTATGCAGGAAACCAAAAGGACTACATTAAGAGAATGTTTATTGCACTCATGAGAAATTATAGGGAGATAAAAACACAACCCATATAAATAGGACTAGGTATGTATACATCATTTTGAGAACAACGATTGAAAAAATGAGTGCTAATTAACGACCGACAGCAATATTGATCTCCTCAGCTTCTTTATCTATATTGAAATAATATCTTGTATGCTCAATCTCTATATCATGATGGGATCCTTCACTCAGCAAGAGTCTATTTCTTTGGAATTGCACTCTTGTCTCCAAGGATGTTGCATAAGGTTCCGGATTCGATGAATCTCTTCAGCTACTTCCTTCATCATAGGTCACTCTTCTCCCTTAGACATTCCTTAGCCAACTTAGCAACTGCCGTGATTATTCCATGTCATCGTCATGATTAATTTCATCATTTAGAAGCTCATGCATTTTGTTCTCTTTCATAGCAGAGAGGAAGCGAGACGAAACACTCATCTCTTCTCCTGGTACGTGAAAATCAATTACGGGCTTGCTGGTTAGAAGCTCAAGAAGAACCACACCAAAACTGTACGTATCGCTCTTGTCTGTCAGTTTGCAATTCTGGATCACGCAGTTTGTAATCTGGAGGGAGCGATGCTCCAGAGTGTTCAGAGAAAGGTCATTAGGTATATATACAGGAGATGATAGAGCAGATAGAAGATCAATGGCGGTACATTATGATGATTTCACAATGACACATTGTATGAAGACCTGATCATCAACGCACTTGCTTAGTTTTCTTATTTAAACAAGACTTCTTTTATTTCTTTCTATTCTCTCTTAGTCTATACTACTTATTTTCTTCATATTATATTGGCAGTTGTAACTAAACAGCCGTATAACAATAATTAGTTAGCCTTGTAACAGCAGTTAGTTAGGCACTAATAACAGAATCAGTTAGAGATGAACTGTAGCTAGTTAGAGCTAAGCATAATCTTGTAACTAGCCTATATAAAGAGCCGTAATCAGATTGTAAGTTAATCAATAAAATCAGAATTCATTCTTCTTCCATCTTTTCTCTCTCTCTATTTCTCTGTATCGAATATGGTATCAGAGCATCACTGATCCAATTCAATTCCTCTCTAATGGAGTCACCTGTATCAAATGGTTCGACTTTTGCCCAAACCCTTCCGCTAGTTCATACCCCAGTCATTCAAATTACGATTCCAGTCTCTACCAAACTGGATCGTACGAATTTTCTCACCTGGAGGTCTCAAATTGAGCCAATCATTGATGGATATGTCCTTACCTCGCATCTTGATTCTACTGCTCCTATTCCTGATCAGCAAATTCAACCAGAGGGACAGACCAGTACAAGTCCGAATCCTGCCTTCATTACCTGGCAAATGCAGGATCGTCTTCTTCTCGGCTGGCTTCGCTTCACAATTTCAGGCACAGTGTTGGCGCAGTATGTCTCCTGTCAGACTGCCGCATCGTTGTGGAGCGCCTTGCACAATGTCTACTCGGCTATCTCCGCCGCCAGAGTCATGGAGTTACGGCGACTTCTCCAGACAACTACCAGAGGCGGTCAGAGCTGTAACGAGTATTTTGAAAGGATGAGAAGCATCGCAGATCAGTTGACAGCCATTGGAGAACCGGTGACAGACTCCGATCTAGTTCGCTATATTCTCAATGGGTTAGGTTCTGAGTTTAACTCGTTCATTGTTGTTGTCACTACTCGTTCGTCTCCGATGACACTAGCGGACCCCCATGGATTTCTCCTCACCCACGAATCCTTGCTGCTGACTCAGCATCAGCTCTCAACTCTGAATTCGGATCCTTCAGCCCTAGTCGCTACATCCGGTAGAGGAAGGGGTCGGAATTCTAATGGACATGGCAGAGGCAGATCTTATCACCAGCAAAATGGAGGCCCAGGACAGCAGCCCTCTGAAGGCCCGCCAGCTCAACCTCCTTTACTTCCTACTCCAGCAGGCCGAGGCAGAGGTGCAGGCCCAGGCAGATTCACTCCAGGCAGAGGCGGAGGGCCCAGTGAGGACAAGCCCACTTGCCAGATCTGTTCAAAAAGAGGTCACAGTGCTTTGTTTTGCTGGTACAGGGATGATTTTGCCAATTACCCTGCAGAGGCTGCACCGCAATTTTAGGCCTATGTCAACACCACCACTCCAACTCCAAGTGAAGGGTGGTTTCTTGATTCGGGAGCCACACATCATGTGACTTCTGATATCAATGCTCTCTCTTCTTTTTCACCTTATGTTGGTCATGATACACTTCAAGTAGGTAATGGGAATACTTTACCTATTTCTCATATTGGACGGTGCACTATTCCCATTAATGGTGGTACCTTATTACTGAAAGATGTATTGCATGTTCCCTCTATCACCAAAAACCTCATTAGTATATCTAAGTTCATTAGAGATAATGATGTACTAATGGAATTTAATTCTTCATGTTGTGTTATTAAGGACCACCTCACATTGACCACGCTTCTACAAGCACCTCTAAATAATGGTCTCTACCACTTCTCATCCTCACCTCGGGTTTTTGTTGGAGAACGAGTCTCGGCCGATACTTGGCATGCACGGTTGGGGCATCCTTCATCCACCACTACTCGCTCTATTATCACTTCTTATCACTTTCCTCTTTTATCTCAAAAAATAAATGCTTGTGAGCATTGTTACAAAGCCAAGGCACATGTTTTGCCTTTTTCTCTTTCTTCCTCATTCTCTTCTTTTCCTTTAGAGGTTGTGCACTCCGACTTGTGGGCCCCTCTCTCATTGTATCAAAAAATGGTTATAGATACTATGTGCATTTTGTGGATGAATTTTCGAGGTTTTCTTGGATTTATTTTATTCGTTCCAAAGACGAAGTGGTGCATGTTTTTACCAAATTCAAAAACCAAGTCGAGAACTTGTTCAATACTACCATCAAAACTTTTCAATCCGATGGAGGGACTGAGTTTAAGCCAATAACTCACATGTTTCTCCATATTGTGCATCAAACCTCGTGCCCACATACCCCACAACAGAATGGGATTGCCGAGCGGAAGCATCGACATATTGTGGAATTAAGCCTTGCTATCATATCTCATGCCTCTTTGCCACTTGATTTGTGGGATCACGTATTTCAAAGTGTGGTATTTTTAATTAACCGGTTTCCCTCCTCTACTTCACCTCATAAAACACCCTACACCACTCTCTTCAACCATGAACCCGACTATAGATTTTTGCGGGTCATCGGGTGCCTTTGCTTCCCTTTACTTAGACCCTACAATGCTCACAAGTTACTTTTTCGGTCTATCCCTTGTGTTTTTCTAAGCTAACTGTCAAACTCAAAAAGGGTACAAATGCCTTCATATTGACACAAATAAAATTTATGTGAGCCGTAATGTCACTTTTGATGAAACCTCATTCCCCTTTTCTAAGCATCAGATCTCACAGGGACATGATTTGGAGCTGTTTTACTCACTGCCTTCACCTGTTGCGCAAGTCCCAGTGCCCACTCCACCTCTGGAAGCTGCCAGGCCGCCTACTCCACAGCCCAGTCCAAGTGGGTCTGCTATTTCTCCCTCCTCTCGCACAATCCGACTGGGCCTTCTCCTATTCGGCCTGCTACTCCTCTTTCTCTTGTTCGGCCTGCTACTCATTTCTCTCCTAGGCCGACTGCAACTGAGTCCATCACAGCTCCTGTTTTGGATCCTCTTGGGCCGATACCAACTAATGCAACCTGTGCCACTCCTCTAGATCATCCTCTACCTATAACCGACAACTCTTCAAATGCTCCCTGCAATCAACATCATATGAAAACTTAGCTCAAAACAAATTCTTCAAAACCGAAGTTATTTCCAAATCACATCACGTTTCTTGCCACTAAACATCCCTTGCCTCCTCCTCCTCTCATCGAGCCCACCTCCTTTACAGAAGCAAACAAACACATTGAATGGCGTCAAGCCATGGCAAATGAACTTAATGCCTTAGCTCAAAACCGTACGTGGGATCTTGTTCCTTTACCACCCGATAGACATGTCATTGGTTGCAAATGGATCTATAAGATCAAGAAAAAAACAGATGGCTCGATTGAACGGTTTAAAGCACGCCTTGTGGCAAAGGGTTATACTCAAGAGGAAGGAATCGACTATCACGAAACGTTTAGTCCTGTGGTTAAACCCACTACTGTTCATTTAGTTCTATCCCTTGCTGTTACGCATGGTTGGCCGATCAATTAACTCGATGTTAACAATGCCTTTATACATGGAGACCTTGAAGAAAGTGTTTACATGGCTCAACCTCCTGGTTTTTCGGATCCTCTTCTTCTGTCTCATGTTTGTTGTCTCAAGAAGGCATTGTACGGCCTCAAACAAGCCCCAAGAGCTTGGTTTCATAAACTTGCCTCCACTCTAGCCTCTCTCGGGTTCAAAGCCTCCCAATCCGACCCCTCACTCTTTATCTCCACTTCCTCTTCTTCAATCACTATCGTTCTTGTTTATGTTGATGACATCATCATTACAAGCTCCGTTAGTCATCATGTCACCTCCCTCATTTCTTCTCTTGCTTCTAAATTCTCGCTCAAAGACCTTGGACCTTTGCATTTTTTCTTAGGAATCCAAGTTAACCCTACTTCTCATGGGATTCATCTCTCTCAACCAAGCTACATTCATTCTCTCCTCTTACGCACAAAAATGGATGGGGCAAAACCTTGTGCTTCACCAATGTCTCCTTCGGATTCTCTTTCCAAGAATTGTGGTGTTCCCATGACTGATCCTCATCTTTATAGGAGTATGGTGGGTGCTCTTCAATATGCCACAATTTCTCGGCCCGATATTTCCTTTGCCGTGAATAGAGCATCCCAATTTATGCAATCTCCTACCGAAGATCATTGGAATGTCGTTAAACGAATCTTACAATATCTCAAAGGCACCATTCATCTTGGCATTACCATTGATAAAAGATCCTCACTTCAACTCCATGCCTATACGGACTCCGATTGGACGGGATGTCCCGATGATCGACGATCAACTTCGGGGTTTTGTGTGTTTTTAGGACAAAACATTCTTTCTTGGAGTTCAAAGAAGCAAAGCACGGTTTCACGTTCTAGTACCGAGGCAGAATACCGTAGCATGGCTAATGCGTGTACGGAGCTCATGTGGATTCGACGTCTTCTTCACGAACTTCAGGTTCCTCTCATCTCACCACCGATTTTATGGTGTGACAACTTAGGGGCCACCTTTCTTGCCTCTAACCCGGCCTTTCATGCTCGAACAAAACACATCGAGATCGACTTCCACTTCGTTCGTGAAAAAGTCTTGTCCAAAGAATTATTGGTTCGATTCATATGCTCCAAGGACCAATTGGCCGATATCTTCACGAAGGCTCTCCCTGGTCCACGGCTTGAGCTACTGCATACCAAACTTCACATCCTCCCTACTTGATTTCTTGGATGCTCAGTTTGAGGGGGATATTGGCAGAGTTGTAACTAAACAGCCATGTAACAGTAATTAGTTAGCCTTGTAACAGCAGTTAGTTAGGCACTAATAACAGAATCAGTTAGATATGAACTGTAGCTAGTTAGAGCTAATCATAATCTTGTAACTAGCCTATATAAAGAGCTGTAATCAGATTGTAAGTTAATCAATAAAATCAGAATTCATTCTTCTTCCATCTTTTCTCTCTCTATTTCTCTGTATCGAATATATTATCTTATTTAACGGCTCATACACCAATATTTCTCTCTAGTCAACCCCTCTCTCTCTCTCTATATATATCTATATCATACACCAATATTTATTATCAGTTTCATACGGGATCATGGATCAATAATTCTTAGTTAAAAATTATAGGATTAGTTCATTGCCTGACAATGGAAACATAATTATACAGGTGAACTACATATATAGTTAAGGGGAGAGAGCCAAGGGGGGGCAATACTACTACAAAAATGCTAATCATATACGGTGCATCATACAAGTTTTTTCAAAATTTACATTAAACCCATGTCCAAAGCAAGGAAGCATGCATCTGAAAATGGGGAGGGGAGGGTGTCCGATGTCCATCGGACCAGAGTCTGTTCGATGGGTGGTTTTTACCGTCCGATCCACTTCAATATCTGTGTGCATGGATATTAACACAAACAACACGGATATTAAAGTGATGTGCACATATCTTAAAGTGGATCGGATGGTACAAACCACCCATCGAACAGACTCTGGTCCGATGGGCATCGGACACCCCCCCTCTCCCCTGAAAATGAGCTCCAACATTCATACAATAATTTTTATTAAAGAACTGTGTCTAATTAAATCAACTCATGTAAATAAGCATGCAATAGACATCATTATTCTCATTTATATTTTATTCCTTATCAATTAAAAAAAAGACTGAATTAGACATATATCCTCTAATTTTTGGCCTTTATTAGACATATATATAATAACTTTCGCTACATTTTGTACATTTAATTTTTTAGACGAAGATTTCTAGAAAGCAATCTGACTAATTAACAACACAGGAGATTGAAACTGTTGGAAGAAAACTGACTTCTCATAATCAAGTAATAAATCTATATATAATGTATATATCTACAAGGATAGATCAAACTGAATCTTATCAAACCCATAAGTTCCGAAAAACATTCCTACAAAAATCCCCACAAAAGCACCAAGTTCAAAAAAGAGTATTATACCAAGATTGGGGTGCATCTTTCTCTTGGAATGAGAAACTTGAGAAGAATTTGAAAGAAGGGCATTGCCGGTAATTATTACATTTACCCAGCGTTGAAAGGTCGGAAGTGTACCAGCAAGATTGTTGTCTGACAAGTCCAAAAGGGTTAGAAATTGAAGAGTGGTTAAAGAATCAGGTACTGGACCTGAAAAGTTATTGTGTGATAAATCAAGAATTTCTAGCGACTTGCTGAAGGAAGAGGATGGAATGGACCCGCTAAAACAGTTGTGGCTCAAATTTAATGATGTGGTGAGACTTGAAGGCATTTCTGGAATTGTGCCATTTAATTTGTTCTTTCCCAGTTGAAGCTCTATTAAATTGGTCATGTTGCTAATTGTAGTCGGAATAGAACCACGTAAATTGTTACCTTTCAAATTCAAGTTTGAGAGCCTCTGTAAATCTGAAATCTGGAAAGGAATTTCCCCAGAGAGGGAATTATGGCTGAGATTCAAAATGCTTAAATTCACCAAATTTGATATTTGATTTGGGATTCTCCCACTAATCTTGTTCATTTGGAGTTTCATGACCACCAAATTCAAAAGGTTTCCCAGTTCTGATTGGAGCTCATTTTCAAAGTTATTTGAAGCCAAGTTCAATAGTATCAGATTCTTGCAGCTTCCCAAATTCTTTGGTATCTCTCCACTCAAGTTATTCCCATCCAATTCTAGATAAGATAAATGAGAGAGCTCTCCAATTGAAGTAGGAAGAGTACCACTTAACTGGTTTCCACCCAGTCTTATCCGATAGAGGTTACAAGATAAATTCACCGGAATTGATCCTGTTAGATCATTACCCGTGAAATCAATAGACTCCAAATTAGGAGCGGAGAGGAGGTCAGTATGAAGTTCTCCGGTTAGATTATTATAGCTGAAATCCAAGACCTTTGTGTACTTTGTCAAACCAATTGGAATTGATCCAATGAAATTGTTTTCATACAAAACTAGGATTTCCAATTTGGTAAGGTTGTTGAATTTTTCGGGTATAGATCCGGTTAATTGGTTATGGCTAAGATCCAATAAAGTCAGACTCCCATGCTTAAAGATACCATCTGGGATCTCACCAGTGAAGTTATTCATGGACAACACCAATTCTTTCAACGAACCATTTTCCTGACCGCTACTGAGGGGCGGAACCATACCATTCAATTCATTAAAAGAAATGTTCAAACTTTCTAACAGTGTCAATGGGTCCAAATTTAAATAAGGCAAGTAATTGAAAGACAGGTCCAGGATCTCCAAATGTCCAAATTTGGAGAAATCAGTAATTGGTCTCTCTAATTTATTGTTGCTCAAGTTAAGGTACTTCAAACTAGACAGACCGGTACAGTTGGAGAAGGAATCAGGCAAAGAGCTCAAGCCATTGCTTGAGAGGTCCAGATATTGCAAGGTATCGAGAGAACAGAGGTGATTAAAGAAGGCAGCTTGAGAGGAAGAGTTAAAAGAGTAGATGCCAAGGTCAGAGAAGGACAGCTTGCTTACCACCTCAGAGGAAGCATGTGAGACGCATGTGACACCAGTCCAGTTGCACCGAATGGGATTGATACCATTGTTCAATCGGCCACTAGGGACAGAAGAATCAGATTGAAGAATCTCAAAGAGCTTTCCCAGGAGGTTAGCCTGTGTCTGGTTGAGCTGTGCAGCTGAGGCTGGAGATGTCGTGCAGAGAGCCGACAAAAGCAAGAAGGAGAAGAGAAACGAATACCGCCCCATAAATTTAGAAAGAGTTCCACTATTTTCTGAGGGAAAGATCAAATCTCTAGGTTGGGTACATTGGCACATTAATATGATGAGTCATTGAGATTGAGCCCCTGAATAATTCTTCTCCAAGAGACCAAGACTTGTTTTTTGGTAGTTCAAACCAGTCAGTATACAGATTTGTCTTACGAAGCATGTATCTTCTGCAGAGAATCTAGCATAGCTTATAAAAGGGGGCAGGACTTTGAGAAGTCAGGGTCTTCTCATATCTATCGGTGGCCCCACTGAATTGACTGTGACTTTGAAGTTTGAAATTTGAATAGACTGAAAACTTGCATCTCAACAAGAGTGGAAAAAATAGCACACCAAACCTAGCTCCGGCATGAATCGGAATGGCTACAACACGGAACAACACAGTACATTTATTGGTTACCTGCCATGACTTGCGTGTCGCGACTATTCTCAGCAATAAATGTTCAATTTAACATCGTAAGTGTTAAGATTTCACAACTGCGAGGTATTATTCAATTCAGTGAAATTATTAGTAATAATTAAGATAGATTAGTTTGACATTTTAAGATTTAATCTCATGACATGTTATTGGTTTTTCTTTTCCTATTTAGAATATATTGTTGTTACATGGTATCTCAAACTTAGCGCATCTCTTATGTCAGGCTATGAAAGTACATAATTATAACAATGAATACTTCATTTAGCTGAGGATCTGGCATTGAGGCAGCAAGCAAACCAAGCTACTACCAACTCATCGAAATTTTCTCCGACATTGCTAAATGGTATGAATTACTTATCATGGGCCAAGATTGGTTTCATCATTGGAGACAAAACAAAATGAGAACCAAACGATTCAGATAAACCAACAAATGATGAAAAATTCAAATCCTAAAATGGCAAAAGGAAGATCACACCATGTCTTTGATATACGGGTCAATGGAACAGCAGGTTTCTGAATTCTGACCTGTTTATCCATAGTTGTAACACATCACAAGAGAATAATGGGAAGGCATACAATCCTCTTATTGGCAACGAAAAAAACAATTCTCATGTCTTCCTCCTCAAATAAGAAATTCAACAAGAAAAGAAGGGAACCAAATTAAAGCTATCTAGAGTATCTCAGATTCCTAAAAAAGAAATACGATGAACTCAAAATCTATCAACCATTTACATTTGACTCGAAAGAACTAAAAAAAAAAGCAAGGATGAAATATTCTCATACCTCTCAGGCTTTGACTCAAACAATGAGGTTATTAATAGGTTCAGTTATAAGGTTGCAAATTATCCGAGCACACAAGTTTCGGGAAGGCCCAAATCACCCCAAGAGGATTGAATAAAGCTTACTGTATTTCTTCATATTGGGCAACCTCATATATTATAGTATTGGGTTGAAGGCCTTTTATTTGTAACAGGCCGGGAGCAGTTTGGGCTGTAGATGTTTTGGTGATAATTGTCTATACTAATTATTATTTTTAATGAAAATTTAGTCATTGTTTAGATGTCTCTGTCGTAGATTAAAAAATTACATAATCAATATTTCTTTAAAAATATATATATATTTCCTATATTTTTACATTACATTGTTTTGTAAGAAAGCAAGATAATGTATAAGCAATAAAATTATTTTCCTTGACTGTTCCGAGTTACATTTCTTTTCAATTGCATAATGAAGATTTATTTCATAAGAATTTTATCTATTTTACATCAAATCTTCACTAAGCAAAGCGGATCGTCTCTTTATATACCAAACCCTTCTCAATAGAGTCGTAAAAACGTACCGTGCGGTGCTGTTATTAACACGCTGTGAATTTGGTCTTGTGCCGTAATTAAAATATTGAGGGTTGGTCACGGCACGCAAATGGTCACACCATGATCAAACGTGACTTGTCACGTTTAACTTTTTTTTTTTCATAATTTAGGTTAGTTTATTCAAGATTCACCATTTGATCAATATCTAACGTTTATAATTATACGCGATTCGTGTGCCATATTTTTAAAATATAGTCACGGCACGTGAATGATCATAGTAAGAAAAACGTGAATTACGGCACATAACCAACATACGTGCATGCAATAAATATATCGTTCTGTGACGTAGCTAGCTCGACTATGTCATTTTTACCACTCATCACGGTGAGACCCTGAACTCCAATGGAATCAAAGAATGTGACGTAATGCTTAGATTCTAAACTCCAATTTTCTTATATTAATTTTTTCGTAACATATTCATTGAACTTTAGCATCGATCTGGTCAGAAAGCGAGGTTTAACATTATCTAATCTGATGGGAGAGATAAACTATAGCTGGACAGTAGCGCTTGACATCTTTTTTTTTTTTAACAAATATTGCTATAAAATAGAGAGGAAAAAAGAACAGCACGGCAACAATTAAGTTAAGACAATTTGAATGTTTGAAATCCGGATTAAAAAATAATTTGTTGTAGATTATTTAAAGTTGGATAACTTAACTTTCATTTTTTTTATTTAAATTATCAGATATTGATTTGATTCAGTTAAATTACCAGAGATGCATGATCAAAATAGGACATATATGATTGTGGTTTGTTTTAATATTTTAAACTCGAATTGCATGCAAAATGCAAATTGATATATTTGTCATATATATAATTCCATCTGCTTAATTAAAACAATAAAAAAAACTAATTTTTAAAAATAATATTTGTTGAAATATATTATGCCATTATCCAATTGATATATAATTGAAAAAACTGTTAAAATAAAAACATGTCTGAAATTAAAATTGATGTAAGCAACTCAGATCCATGAGATTTTTTTATAAAGCATAAATAAAAAAATTAAAGTTCAGCTGTTGATATGATTACTGACAGATTTATAAAAAGCATAAGAAACGGCTTGCCAAGCCGTTCCCCATTTTTTTATTTTTACGAGAATGTCTTCCGAAGCCGTTCCTGATAATTTTTCGCCGGATCCGTCTTTCGTGTTGCTACCTGGGGAACGGACTGGCAAACCGTTCTTTACTTTTTTTTTCAGTTTTGCCCTCGAGAACGTTTTGCCAAAAAGTTCTCTACAGTAACTTTTTTTTTTTTTACAGTTTGTTTATAAAATAAATCAGATATTTTGTTTGATTTTGTATATTAACAATAAGATTAATGGAACAATTTGAATATATATTTTTTTTGTGTATTTTGACCATTTTATCATTTTAACAAATCAATTAATTGGTTTATTATATAAAAAAGCAATAAATATTTCCGTAAAGAAAATGTAAAAGTGAATTACAATAACAATACTAAAAATTTGTATCTCTGGATACTTTTTTCTAGGAAATAATGTCTCTGAATGATTAATGGACATATTTTCCATAATCTAACATATTTTATGGCAAAAATCGACTCTATTTTAATTTTTTTTTTAAAACTTATAGTTACAGAAACTTCTAAATCCTCCATGTAGTAAACCAATGTATCATTACTTTAAAAAATCGACCAATTAGAATACTAACATATTTTTTCATAAATAAAAAACTTATTTTATATTTTTACAAAAAATAAGTACTTTTTAAATTGAAATGAGTTTTAATAAAAATAACAATTCAATGATTAAATTTGTTTGTTTTTAAAATATAAAAAAGTAAAATTTAAAAAAATAATACGTACATTTGAAAACCAATCCATTGATTTTTATATATTTATTGATTTTTTTATATAGAAAATCAATCCATTGATTTGATAAAATGATAAAATGGTCAAAATACACAAAAAAAAAATATATTCAAATTGTTCCATTAATCTTATTGTTAATATACAATATCAAACAAAATATATAATTTATTTTATAAACAAACTGTAAAAAAAAAAAAAAAAGGTTACTGTAGAGAACGGTTTTGGAAGCCGTTCTCCCTATTATTTTTTTTTCTCACGCAAGAACGGTTTGCGAAGCCGTTCTCTCATTTTTTGAAATTTTCGGATTTTCTGTTGCAGCTATGCTGTTTGTGCGAAACAGATGAAAAATTATCAGAAAATCCGTCTTCGGAAGACGTTCTCGTAAAAAAAAAAAATGGAAAACGGCTTAGCAAGCCGTTTCTTATGCTTTTTATAATCTGTCGGTAATTATATCAACAGCTCTGAACTTTAATTTTTTTATTTATGCTTTATAAAAAAATCTCCAGATCCATCCATAAGTTTTGATTCCAGTATATACATTTCTACCTATAAAATACTACTGACAACCCACCGATAGCATCTACCTGCTGTTTCCTGTTTAGGATTAGGCAGATTCATTCCTCATTTGAAAAAAAAAAAATTTAATGATTATTATTTTAATATTAAATATCCGAGTATTTTTAATATTGAATATGCGAGTGGGGAGGAGGATGTGCGCTCAGGCGTCTATTTTGTCAATGGCATTTTTAATATTCGTTTACATGATTCATATCGTATTTTAAAAAAAATCGTTAATTCATGAGTATGAGTAAGAGTAGAATTTTTTTGTTATCATGATAGATAAAGATGGCATTCCTCCGTTTTCTTGTAAGATAATTTTTAAAAATAACATATATATACTAGTATGGTGCCTGTGCATTGCAACGGAAATATATTATAAAATTGAATATAATATAAAAATATATTTTTGTTTGACATTCATACAAAATTAAGAAGAAAAAATATTTAATGAAAATAAAGACACACAAAAAACAGAAATTCAAATAATAAATAACAATAAAAGAAACAACAAATGGAAAAAAAAAATGGATCAAATATAACATTAAAATGAATCAATTCATTTCATAAGATATGATATAAATTCATGAATAAGAGAAAATGAAGAAATAAGGAAACAATTTAATTACATGAATCAAAAATAGATTTAATGAGGAATAAGGAAACAAATCGCTAAAAATTCATTCTTAATTGTGACAAACTATATAGCAGTATGTGTGATGAGTATATTTTTAACTAAATTTATATTTCTACATATAAAATAGATGTATTTAATCATAAGAAGACAGATTATGTGATTGGAGGGCTGATATTAAATCTGAAAATTTATCTTTCAATCTAAACCGTTGGCGAATCAGGACAACTATGAAAATGTTATACAATATAATAAATTTTTTATTTTATAAAAATTTCATAATACAAATTAGTTGTATTTATATTTAATTTTTTTTCTTTCTATTTCTTGTTTTGAAATTTTTTTTATTGAAAATACAAATTAGAATGTCAATAACACCTTTTTATTTGTTTTTCCGACCCGTACTGTATTCGAAAAATATGATAAGGATAAGATTGCTTTCATTAACTTATCGTGTACAGGAGTCACTTGTTTCTTTAATTATCATGATTGATACAGATATGAAAATGCTTCCATCGATCTGTATCATATATGTTGGCACTTTTTTTTTAACATGAAGCCCGTAGTCACCCGTAACAAATTCATATTCAGTTTGATACCGGACAGTAGAATTACTAAAATCAAACCGTTCTTTAATATATATATATACGTTTATTTATCAGATGGTTTAGGAGAGGAATTGAGAGTAGGTCCGATATCTATTGGATCTATTTTGATTTGATAGGCTCAATTACTGTCCGATCTGTTTTAGGATGCATGTGTTTTACTATAAAATTTGTACACATATTGTTTAATTTTCACGTGTACAGATCTAAAAGCGGATCATACAGTTTTGAAGCTTATTAAAAAGTTCAAAAATAGATCCAATGAACATCAGACCTACCCCGTTCTCTTGGGAGAGATGTTGCCTTCGTTTCTACATACAACCCTATCCGTGCAATTCCTTAGGACCTGTTTGGCAGGTCATTGAGAATGGGCATAGGCATGGGAATTGAACTGAAAAGTACTGTTCACATGGAAAAAAAAATTCAATTAAACTGAATTTTTTTTCCCCACGAGAACAGTGCAGCAGCCGAACAAATCCTAATATGTTGCAACTAGATTGTATAGCAAACCGCAACAAACCTCCTCATGCTTAATTAAATACAACTAATTTGTAAATCTAATTGAGGTTGTGAAAATAAAAAAATTAAAATGCATTGCTAAGTTAGAAAACTCTACAAAATAATTGTTGAGGCTTCTTAATCATTCAAAATAGACTCAGTCAACTCTTAGACAACTCGCTTATCCAACAAAAATTCTTATATTAAAAATAACTAATTAATTATATATTATAGAAGTTTGCAAAATATGATTAAACATCAACAAAATTTATCTCTCATTGCTATGCATATAATTAATATTCTTCCTTTTAATTGAATTTTTTAAATATTAATCTTGTGATAAGTCTATGGTTGCATAGTGCTCAACCATTAACAAGATAAAAATGTGTAAATATTTGAAAAATCAATTGTGGAAACTCGAAGGCGTCATTATACAAAATTAATTTGTTTGAATTTGTCAACTTCATGACATCAATGAACAAAGAAAAGCCAAATTCTACTTTTACTGCTGGAGAAAAAAATTTGAAAGGAGTGACATAAATACAGAGATATAAAAGTCGTACTGTACCTCACAGTTGACTATTATAATTAAATATTAAAAATCATTTAAAATTTGAAAAACCTTAATCTAAATGTTATTAATTAATTACGTGAGTTGATTGTATTGCCAAATTCAAACTGTTCAATTATTGATCAAATTACAATTGGCTATATCAAAACCAAAAATGAAATTGAAACCAACTATAATTAATTAGGGCCTGTTCGGCGGTAAGATGGGAACAGGAATGGGTACAGGAAAAAAGAAAAAGTGAACTGATTTTTACTGTTTAGGTGGGGAAAAAAAATTCAGACTAAATTTTTTTTTTCTCCACAGCGTGAGTTCGCAGCCAAACGGGCCTTAGAATGTAGCTTTGGTGACAAAATCAGCAAACCAATTAATTTTTTTTCTTACAATTTCATTTCCGGTAGATTTTTAAGTGTCTATTAATATTACCACAACTACATCATAATTTCAAAGCTTGTCTATTTTTTCTTTAAGATAAATTATTTATTATGACCATAGCCATCCTACTATTTTTTCTGAAAATAAAAATAAAAACAAGTTTTTTATCTTAAATTAATTATGTACAAAATATTTTACATTTGAATGACGACTTCCTGTACAAAGAACGTTAATTACTTTTATTTACTAGACTAAATCTTATCTAATTTGAAGTTAATAAACTTGAAAAAAAATAACTCAAGGACTGTATCACAAAATGACAGGATAAAAATTATAGGGCAGGTTGTGATTATTATTTAAAAATTGATAATCAAAGTCAACTATAGAGACTGTTAAAACGACATCTTAATTGGTTGTTGAGAAATTTTGTAAATTCAAAACAGGCTTTTAATATAAGGGGGAATTTCATGTATACCCCTCAAAAACTTAGAAATTATGTTTTTCCCCTTCTAAAAGTCATAATATCATCTTTACCCTTCAAAACTTCAAAAACTCGCAAATTTATCAATCTATATGTATTTCTATTAAAGCTCATTTTAAATTTAAGAAGTACTCATTTTACACTTCAGTAAAAAAAAGAAAAAAAAAAAACTAGTAGCATGTTTCAGAAAAATACAAATCTTCTAGTAATTTCTATGATGGCAAATGGGTCATTTCTCTACTTCTAACGCTTACACAATCATATTTCTAAATGACATTGTGTGTAAGCATAAGAAGTAGAGAAATGACCTATTTGCCCTCGAAAACAGGCCAATTAGATGATTTACAATTTGTAAGTTTTTGAAGGGTAAAATGAGTAAATTTGTAAGTTTTTGAAGTTTAGAGGGACAAATATGATATTATGAATTTTAGATGGGGTGCTAAGTAATTTCTATGTTTACGAGGGGCATACATGAAATTTCCCCTGGTTATAATTAGATTTGCAACTTTAGAGATTGTTGGAATGGAACATAATAATTTGGTTAGATACGGTGTATCATAATTTAATTCGTTTTCGGCTCCTATCATAATGACCCCACAAACTTTGAATTCCAAGGTCAGATGTCAGATTCTATGTCGCCATCATTTCATATCATTTCATATGTCTTCATTGACTAAACTTTTATGAACTTTTCTTATTTTATGATTAAAAAAGTATCATTTATGATGTGATAATAAACTCAGTTGAATCCTAACATTTAATTGCCAAATCACATCAATGAATCTTCTACCGTGAGGCAAAGGACTGTCAATAAATTAGATTAAGATTAAATTCAGGGATATTTTTCGAATTTTTTTTAGGATATATGAATCTAAATTTCGGATCCACCGTGATAACGGATTTTAGATCCAAAAAGAATCATATCAAATGGTATATATAGTTAAAATATCAAAAATTTAAAAAATATATGCATAATACGAGCGAATATCATATATTAAATTACACTATATATATACTAATTAAGAATAATAATTTAACTTTTAACTAATATATATATATGATTAATTTTTTTTTCTAAACGTATACATGCTATAAAACTTCGAAATAGCTCAAAATATATTAAATGTATTAAAAATGTAAAAGTAAAAATTCTTTATAGACTGCAGATTCAAATCGAGCAAGATCCATATACGAATCTGATAATAAATGTTAATTATTTTAATTTTATAATCCACAAATGAATTTATTTAAACAAATTCAAATCAAATTATCAAATTACGATACTCTCCATTTGATATCGGATCGGATAGTGATGAAATCATATTCGTATCCGTTTTTATTTTCTGGATATGGATACAGATTGGATATCTATTTTTTATAATAGTGAATAACATAAATTTTTATATAATATATATTAAACTATATAGTATATATATCAACTATTCAGGTACGGATAATTAAAACTTAAAATCATATTTGTATCTGTATCTGCATGGATATTCTGATATCGAATATCTATATCTAATTTTTTGTATATGATTTGAATGCCACTGGATAATATCCGACCCACTTGCACCCCAAGCTTGGAGCCTTGAACAGAACCGTTTCTTTAAGGGCATGTTCGGCTGTAGCTCAAAAGTTACTGTTCACATGGGAAAAAAAAATTCACAGAGTGAATATTTTTTTTCCACATGAACAGTAAAAATCAGTTCAAAATATTTTTGTTCCTATGCTTATTCTCCTGCTCACTATGTAACCGAACACATTCTAAGTATCCCTGTTTTTGGGGGTGATTAATTATTTAATTGTGACCTCTCCCAAATTGCCTATTTTGCACGGCAAAATTGGAAGCTTCTCTTTTTTTGATAACAAAAAGGTAGAAAAAAACTTTTCTCAACAAACAAAAAAAATCTGAAATGAAAGATTCCTTCTTCATGATCTTTAGACCATCGCACTACGTTCGACCAACTTTCTGTTTATTTAAAATTAAATTAATTCTGAATCCCTTTAAAACATAATTAGTATATACTATTTAGTAGTGCAATAAAGTAAGATGTAGTAATTAGATAAAGAAGTATTTAAAAATTAAGAAATATGATATTAAATAGAGGAGGGATGAAGTTACAATAAATTTGAGTTACAACAAAGTTACACTAACGTTTTTTTTTTTATTTTCAAAGTCCAAATGATCGATCCAAACCGTTCAGCATGATTATCTAAATAAAATATGCTTCCAAATCAAAAAATTTATTTTTTTTTGAATTTTTTTACTATTTATTAAGTATTTGACAAAAACTAGTCAAATTCAGACCATTGAATTTTGTACCCATCTTAATAAATAGTAAAAAAATTAAAAAAATATATAAAATTTGATCTTGAAGCATATTTTATTTAGATAATCATGTTGAATGGTTTGGATCGACGATTTGAACTTTGAAAATGAAAAAAAATCATTGTTATAACTCTGTTGTAACTTGATCCCTCCTCTATTATATATTAAAACTCTGAAAAAAAGTATAAAAATATAAATAATTGATGAAAATTCAGAGGGGAGCAAGTGATCGAAATGTAATGTTTTACATTAAATCTTGATTGCTTTATATATAAGAGATACAACATTATTAATAAAATTAGAGAAAAGGTAAAAAAAAAAAATGAGGGAAATATTAAAAGTGCATTTAAAGAATTATGGCGAAATGCATAGTCCAATGCTTGGTCAAATTTCTAATGAAATAAATGGAGTAACAAAGTTCAAGAAATGCCTTTCTCACCACACAAAAAAAAAAAAAAAAAAAAGTTCCAAGAAATGTGATTCACTGCATTATATTATATTACAGATATTTTGAACTATTTTTTTTTCTGAAATGATCCATTTAAATCAGCTTATTTACACCATACTTTATTTTTTTTCTACCAAATTATTTGCATGCTTGTTGCACAGCATTAATATATCTTATTGTATGATTCTTTTTGTCTATATGTTTTTGCTATTTAAATTGTGTTATATTTTAGTCTATATAAAACATAAAAAATATTCAAACCTAAGCATAATATAAAACAGAAAAAATGTTCATCTTCAAAGGGTGCACAAACAAAATCTTATTTAATTTATTAGTCAAATTAAATCATAGAGGGGGCAAAGAAATTGATTCTTTATGTAGTAGGTGCAGCCGCAATTAATATTTTGTTTTTACGGAAGTATTGAGTTCAATTAAAAAAAAGAAAGAAAAGAGCAGGACATCTTTCTCATTTTTATTGAACAAAATTTATAGTTTGAAGTTTGTGTCGTACTTTCTGTATTAATTTGAACGCTATAACTGATGCTCATATTTTAATAAAATTAAATTGAAAAAAATAATGTATAATATTGTTTTATATTTGACACTCATTTTTGTGTTTTTGCTGTATATGTTGTAGGGTTGAAAACAGATAGTGATAAAACTATATTCATATTTATTTTTATTTTCCGAATACAGATACAGAGCAAATATCAGACATATCAAACGGATACGGATATGGATACAAGTTCGGATCCAGGGGTGTAAGCGGATACGGATAATCCGCTCCGAATCCGTTTATTATCCGTATCCGGATTAAACGGATACGGATACTTGCGGATACGGATACGGATACGGATAATTTTAGTATATGGAGAAATAATGCAGATACGGATACGGATAATTCTGTGAGGATATAAACGGAGTGGATATCCGTATATATCCGGATTCAAAATTTAATCTTTCAACAGCTTTCAATTCATTTCACCCTTGCGAAATTCCCAAAAAACATACATATTCATTTAAGTCCAAGAATCTTGGTAGAAAAATCATATAATCTATTAGGATAATGGATTGGTTCTCTGAACCAATAAGCAATTAGTTATGCATAATCATCACTGTGCAAACTTAAAATGTCTATTAAATTTTTATCAATTTAGGTAATCAAATTAGGTAATTTAAAATTATGAAATTTAGTAGAATTACTCAATATTCGACAATTATCCGCTCCATATTCGTATTCGAATCTGTATCCGTGGATTATCCATTCCGTATCCGTATCCGTATCCGTTTAAGACGGATATGGTTTTCAATTTTTATATCCGTTTACTATCCGTATCCGCTTGTTGAAAAACAGATGCGGATATGGTATTAGCATTATCCGCTCCGAATCCGCTCCGTTTACACCCCTATTCGGATCAGATCAGATATTTATTAAAAAAATATAAACATATTAAAAATATTAAAGTTCATAATATTTATCTAATTATAATAACGAATAACATATTTTTTTTCATAATATATATTAAAATATATGGTGTATATCTACTATTCGAATACAGATGACTGAAATGTAAAACCATATCAGTATTCTTATTCACACAGATATTCAGATATTGGATATCCACATCTAAATTTTCGAATACAGATTGAATACAGATTGGATATTATCCATATTGTTTTCACCCCTAATATGCATAGATAATTTGGTGTATAAGGATAAATATATTTGTTGAGAAATAACGGATTATTAAGTTGAAGATAAGCTATTTAAATTGTTTCGACCAATGAATTCCAATAATAAATTATCCCTTTTCAATTTTTTTTATTGAAGTCCCTTCTAATTTTGTTGGAAGATGATAGAAATTTTTTTTTTGGATGATATTAAGTTGTCCTTGTTATATTATATCAAATTCCATAAATATATAATATATATTTGAAGAGGAGGGATCAAGTTACAACAAATTTGAGTTACAACAAAGTTACAACAATTGTTTTTTTCATTTTCATAATCCAAATCGTCGATCCAAACCATTCAACATGATTATCTAAATAAAATGTGCTTCCAGATCAAATTTTACATTTTTTTTGAATTTTTTTTACTATTTATTAAGATGGGTACAAAATTGAATGGCCTGAATTTGACTAATTTTTGTAAAATACTTAATAAATAGTAAAAAAAAATTCAAAAAAATATAAAATTTGATCTGGAAGCACATTTAATTTAGATAATCATGTTGAACAGTTTCGATCGACGATTTAGACTTTGAAAAAAAAAAACCGTTATTGTAACTCAAATTTATTGTAACTTGATCCCTCCTCATATTTGAAATACTATAATCGCCTTACAACACATACACCCATTTGTTTTAACGCATATTTGAAGCACATTTTTAACGCATCTTAATTAATTAGTTATTCCTTTGCTTTTACTTTAGTCAACAAATTAAATCCATTTGTTTTACTAATAGTAAGAGAAAAGGAGAAAAATGATATGTAGAGATGCGTTTAAAAAACGAAAACACCAATAGGACAACTATTACTATTTTGTTATTCAAATAATAGTGTATTTTTCAAGAAAGAATATTTCTCGTTTTGTTGGGGGACAAGAACATTAAATGCCACCTCATTAATAACATGGCAATTGTTAATTTCACACTTGTGATATGTGATTCATAACTTTATTACTATGAATATAAATATAGTCAGAACTCAGACGGGACCATTTGACTTTTGCATTTTATTTTTTTGACCAACATTGCTAATTGTTGTTGAAAAATTAATTTGGGTAAATATCATTATTATTATTATTTTATTTTAGAAAAAAAAAGTAAGATGTTAATTAGTATTAGCAGTAAAGGTTTGACAAAACTGATGAACATAGTCCATCAATTGTTAATTTGGCTAAGCTTAAAACGTTTGTTTCTAGTTTCAGGAACAAACGATTCGGTTTTTCGATTTTCAAAGTCCGAACGGTCGATCCAAATAGACAGGTGTTTAATCTATATTAAAATATGTTTGGAGACCAAATTTTACATTTTTTTTTTAATTTACTATTTATTAAGCCAATTTGAAAATCACTGTTTTTCAATGGTGCAGAATTTTAATAAAAACAACAATTTTCAAACCATCTTAATAAATAGTAAAAAAATTCCAAAAAACAGATAAATGTGAATCTTAATGTGGTCTCTAAGCACATTTTAATATAGATTAAACATCTGTCAGTTTGGAAAAACAGATAAATGTGAATCTTAATGGTTCTTCCTTCTATAGTAATGTATTTGGCTAGTTTATCTTTGTGTAACAACCTCTAAATTTTTTATTTTTTATTGAAGAATTACTTCAGAAAATAAAAGAATATTCTCAATTTTGAATTATAAAATTGAATCATAAAAGAATTATTCCGAAATTCATGAATTGTCCGAAAGAATAATTATAAGCAAATGAACAGTTTCTATCATTTAGCATGAATTGTCCGAGATTCATGAATATCTTTGTGCCCCTTTTAGTAATTATCTTAATTTTATATTAGTCTATAATTAAATTAATTTTGTGGGAGTAATTACATAATTACCGACACTATTTAAATAATTTTGTGTATAGTTGACACTACCTATAATTTATAGGATCTACATCTAATAAAAATTTAGATTTAGGTCGCCTAGCTGGCGAATTTAGATGATATATATATATATATATATATATGAGGAGAGATCGGATTATCATTACATCTTTTTTTTATACATTTTGACACCTATCATTTTTAAAGTCCAAATAGTCGATCCAAACCATTCAACATGATTGATATATTAAAATGTGTTTAGCGATCAAATTTTATATTTTTTTTTATTTTTTTACTATTTATTAAGATGGTTACAAAATCGTTGTTTTCGGACCATTGAAAAACAGCGATTTTGTAGCCATCTTAATCAATAATAAAAAATTCAAAAAAAATGTAAATTTTGATCTCCAAGCACATTTTAATATGGTTATCATGTTGAACGGTTCGGATTGACTGTTTGGATTTTGAAATCGCAAAAATTGACCTATAAAAAAACAGTATCATGATGTGTCAAAAAAAGGATGTAATTGGATCCCTCCTCTCTCTCTCTCTCTCTCACTCTATATATATATATATATAAGCTGTATGCACTTATTAATCCCATGAAAAAATAATAGCTAGATAGCCTATATATTAAAATTATACATTGATCATAATCCCCTGAAATTTCAAATTAACAGATCACAACTTAAATTAAGAGATACTGAGATAAGAACTTTTATTTATTTAATTTGAGATGTGTGGTTCTCATGAATTCTTTGAATCTTTGTCTTGGTCAATGAAGGAATCTAAATTTAAAATTTAAGAAGGAAAGAAAAAACCAGCTACCTATTTAATGAGTTCACCTAACAGGAGGAAAGAAAACTTTTTAAAATTCTAAGAACAAAATTGTCAGAATTTGAGGCTATATTTTTTTGTATAGTCAACTCTTTGAATTTGTAAGAAGACAAGTTTAAAAAGAAGATATCATGGGTACATCATAGATTTGGATTATGAATACATTTTTGTGTTTACCACAACAAACTTGATTTCTAGAAAGAAAAAAAAAATCTGAATTAATTTAATACATCCAGAGTCCAGAGATGATCTAGTTGGGTAGTCTAGCCTGACATTTAAATTTTTTGAAATTTGGAATTTAAACAACATTCGAGGCATGTTGTTCAGTTCACATTTAAAACTTTGTTTTGTTGCATTTTCCCAAAAAAATTCCAATTTAGCAGGGACATCATTACCAATAAAACCCTACATAAAAAGGCCTCTTTCTTATTTAGTATAGCTTCAGAGAGTTCTTACCAAAGAACAATTCAACTGGCATTTTTAAATACAAAATATTTTTTTATAGATACAACATGTTTCCGACAATTGTGAGAAATTCCCTTTGGATTCCATTATAAACAAATATCATGTATTTTTTTTACCTTTTGAAAATTTTTAAGTATTTTTCTAGTCTGTTTTTGTCTTTACCTTTCAGTCCTCTCCCCTCCTCATCTTTCTTAATATAAAGCAGCGTCTTCTCTTACTCTCTCTATTTGCACCAATCAATTCTCATCTTCTCTAAACATGTCGACTTGCTCGGCTAACCTGGCATCCATGCTAACCGGCGCCGGTAACGCAACCGGCGCCGCTGACTTGATATGTGGCCAATTTGATTCGGTCACAAACCAGTTCACCGACACGGCCTACGCCATCGACTCAACCTACCTCCTTTTCTCGGCCTACCTTGTCTTCGCCATGCAACTCGGTTTTGCTATGCTTTGCGCGGGTTCGGTACGTGCGAAAAATACCATGAACATCATGCTCACTAATGTTCTTGACGCGTGTGCCGGCGCTTTGTTCTACTATCTCTTCGGGTTTGCATTTGCATTCGGTACACCTTCTAATGCCTTCATCGGTAAACAGTTTTTCGGTCTTAAGAGTATGCCCGAGACTGGTTTCGACTACCCGTTCTTTCTCTATCAATGGGCTTTCGCCATTGCTGCTGCCGGGATCACTTCTGGGTCTATAGCCGAGAGAACCCAGTTTGTCGCTTATTTAATTTACTCGGCTTTCCTTACTGGGTTTGTCTACCCGGTTGTTTCCCACTGGTTCTGGGCTGCTGATGGTTGGGCTGGTGCCGCTAGAGGTTCAAATCATTCGCTCTTGTTCAAGTCTGGTGTGATCGATTTTGCCGGTTCGGGTGTAGTGCACATGGTTGGTGGAATTGCCGGTTTATGGGGTGCGCTCATTGAGGGACCCCGTATAGGCCGTTTCGACCATGCTGGCCGGGCAGTGGCATTACGTGGCCACAGTGCGTCATTGGTTGTTCTTGGCACCTTCCTTCTCTGGTTCGGTTGGTACGGGTTCAACCCAGGTTCCTTTACTGTAATCGACAAAAGCTACGGCCCATCTGGATCAATCAACGGTCAATGGTCGGCTGTTGGCCGTACAGCTGTGACTACAACTCTTGCGGGTAGTGTTGCCGGGTTGACCACACTTTTCGGCAAGCGCCTTCAGACCGGTCACTGGAATGTAATCGATGTGTGCAATGGGCTTCTTGGTGGTTTTGCTGCAATCACCTCTGGTTGTTCCGTGGTGGACCCGTGGGCTGCTGTGATTTGCGGGTTCGTCTCCGCTTGGGTATTAATTGGTGGCAATATGCTCGCAGCCAAGTTAAAATTCGACGACCCATTAGAGGCCACTCAATTGCATGGCGGCTGCGGTGCATGGGGTATCATCTTTACATCTCTATTTGCACGTGAGAAGTACGTGAACCAGGTCTATCCAGGCCGTCCGGGCCGTCCTTACGGGCTCTTCATGGGAGGTGGCGGTCGGCTTTTGGGTGCACATATCGTGGCGATTCTGGCCATAGTTGGATGGGTGAGTGCAACCATGGGACCTTTGTTTTTTCTTTTGAATAAGCTCGGGTTGCTTAGGGTTTCGGCCGAAGTGGAGTTAGCCGGTATGGATCCGACCCGCCACGGTGGCCTGGCGTATGTTTACACAGACGAAGATTCCGGTAACAATAGAGACGGTAACGAAGGTGTCGGGAACTTCATGCTTAGATCGGCTCAGGGAAAGGTGGAGCCCGGTGAAACACCGCCGACCGACGTGTAAGTTTCGGCTAATCAGATGTTGACACGTGGATGAGTGTGATCTAATTGTATGATAGTAGAAAGAGGGGGTTTAGGGTACTAGCTTGTTTAAGTGGCTAGCTTATGTGTGATACATATTAATTCTCTTTAAAAAAAATTATGTGCTCTTCAGAATTTTCCATGTTATGATATATTTTTTTTTCTGATGATTTTTCAAAATTTACAAGAATTTTGGTTTAATTTTTTGTGGTGTGTTGTCACGGTTGGGATCAGTTCATAAAGCTAATGATCTGTTGTGTATCTTTTAAATTTTTGTCTTTTTTGTCTTTTTTGTCTTTTTTTTTCTTTTAACTTTTTGTTTATAAAGCTAATGATCTGTTGTGTATCTATCATGATTTTGGCATCTGGTTAGTTTTTCCACACTTGCATGATGTGTTGTCTTTTTCTTTGCCACCACTAATAATAAAATAATATAAAAGTAATTATTTAATATTAAATCAGCACCAATTGACATGCATGTCCAGTGCTTCCTGATTGAGAAATTGATTGTTGCTATTGCTCAATGCTCCTCCTATGAGATGCACATGATGTAGATAATTTATTTCAATATTTAAATAGAGCATTTGACCCCAAGTGGCCAAGCTGTTTAATTAAAAATAATCCAACACATAAGTGTTATGATAAGCATCTCTGTTGAATTTCATTGTTACTTTTTCTATGTTTTACAAGGTCACTATGATCTCTAATCTCTATTTATAAGTTGTTGGTACCTAATACCTGATAACTACTTTTTGGCTATCTTGGTACCTGTGTAACCCAGTGTACCATTTATTTCCTTTCATAGTCCTAATAAGAAGAAGAACAACTAATTTATACACTTGATTGAATACTAACCATTCAATCTGTAATGAATGAATCTGAGATCAATCGTTTGAATCTTTTATATTTTCTACAGCTTCCATCAACTGGTATGAATACAGAAATAATAAGAGTTTTAATCAAGGTTCTAAATAGTGTTTATTGCGCTATTGCAAAAAGGCTACAAAAAAAGCTATTAGTGAATAGCTTAGTTATAGCGGAAGCAATGCCATATAGCATTTTTTTTTTTACAAAAACTATATTATATATTTGTACTAAATATCAACATTATCTAAAATCTCATATAACAATAAATAACACTAAATTAATTAAAAAATTATAATATTCATATTAAACCAGTACAAAGTCCAAATTACGGCTCAAAATATCCATAGTAATATCATAAACTATTGATTTTTTTTTAATTTACCAATGAGCATAGTACGTTAATTGTCCAAAAAAAGTCACGGTTAAAGTCCAATTGAGTCTTTTATTTAAACCCCGTATAAAAATGCCCAAAAAATCCCCATATTTCATAGCGCGCGTTATTTGCGCTATAGCAGCCGTAGCTCAATTAGTGCATTTTGATGCCATAGCTTAGCGTTTAAGATCCAAAAACGCTATATTAGCACTATAACGTAGCTATTTAGAACACTGGCTTTAATATATTAATTTCATTTGTCCCACTATATTTTTATTTTTAAAATTTTAAAATCTCAGTACAAAAAAATATAATATTTTCACTTTAATCCAATAAAAATAAAGGATGAGGAAGTAGATATGTACAGCAGTGAGTCAGTGACTCTTTAGCGTTTAGGATATTAATCGCAGTGTTAACAGGCTTATTTTATTATTTACAAGCAACCAGAGACAGCGTTAATGGATCTCAGGTCACCAGTTCGTTATGGCCATTTTTCAAACAAAATCAGACGTTATAACTAGTAAACTAATTATATGGAAAAAATAATTAAAGAGGGAAAATATGAAATTAACTACAAAGATTAAAAAATATGAAAAAATTAAATATAGTATGGGAACATTTCGTTAAACAAGGAGATGCAAATATGAGGGAAATAAAGGGTATGGATGGTTCTCTGTATATCTTTAAGTATACCACCGACCAAAACAAAACCCAATTTTAAAAAAAAATATAATCTAGCATCATCTTCTCTCACTATTTCCAGCAGTTTCCTGTAAATATAATATCAAGAAATAAACAAAATTGAGTTTCATTAGCAAGAAGTAGATTAAAATAAGGTAAGAAAGAGAGGAGAACAGTCTTGAAAAGTAATACCATGAGAAGTAAGAGGAAGAAGAGGCCAGCAACCATGGAATACCAGTATGAAGGGGAAGAGCTACTTTTGATTTTCACGGAACCATTCCACAAAATTATCCAAAATCAGCGGCCATGCCAGATCAGAATCATAATTTTCAAGAGAAGGAAATGGTATCTGAAAAACAAACTTGTTAGAGAGAGAGAGAGACCATGGCATCTAAACAAATTATTCGTACAAAGTAGTTGGATGAAATACTTAACATATACTACTATTATGGTATTTTGTTCTATAATTTGTCAATATATGAAAGTTTGGTGCAAAACCTTAACAAATTAAATGAACAAATTGTGGAAAACATAAAATATTACCTCATGGCAGAACCTATAGAAGCCCATCCATTGGTCCATGTTTATCACCTTATACTCGCTTTGGTTCTACATCACCCAATTTCAAAATTTAAATAAAGATAAAAAAAAAACAAAACTGAAATATTAATGATAAAAGAATAATGAACATAGAGCTTTATGCTTTACATATGCTAGTCTAATGAAAATTGTACAAAATGTTCCGGTCACTGTTTTGCATAGCACATATTGGTCCATGCTTTGGATTAATACTCATTTTCAAAATCCAAACAGTTGATCTGAACGTTCAACATAATTGCCACATAGAAAATTAACTTGTAGATCAAATTTTATATTTTTTAGAATTTTTTTACTTTTTTTTTATAAAGGTAGAAAATCACTTGATCCAAATATTCTAGACCATTTAAAAGTAATGATTTTCTACCTTTCTAAAAAACTAGTAAGAAAAATCTAAAAAAAATGTAAATTTAGTCTGTAAGTACATTTCCATGTGGAGATCATGTTGAACGGTTAAGATCGACTATTTGGACTTCGAAAATGAAGATGTTGATCCACAGTATGGACCAATCTGTGCTATGCATAGTACCATAGCCTCACTCACAATACATTACAATAGTATTGGTATTGCCACGAGCTTATGGCATCTAATTTTATTATCACACTAACCCACCATTGGGTAATAATAGAACATCCATAGTCTTGAGCATTTAGGTAATTTAAATTATTTTCGTCTCGAATATATGACATGAATCTTGCCACATTCCAAATTATGCATAAAAGGGACAAAATATTTACCTTCAAATATTCAATAAATTTATCAACTTGCAGCCCAAATTGAAACCCTAAAACTAGGCTTAGCAATTGGCATGCACTCTCAATGTCTATGCACTTCTGCTTGTCCTCTGAAATTAGCCAAAATATTTCCAAATGTTGAAAAATTGAAAACACGAGAAATTATACAAAAAATTAAAATTATTATAATAGGAACGGAAAGAAAGCACTGTACCTGTAAGACAGTAGCGAAAGGCATATGAATAGAAATCAAGGAAATCACTTGGCCTACTGACCTGTTTAATAAAAAAGAATATGCATATGAGCATAATTTCGAGCAGATTTTCTTAAAAATGCATGTATATATCAGACCTGACAGCCAAATACCAATTTGATCTAAAATTTAATAGCCTTTTGCTCAGATTCTTCTGTGTTTAATTTCTTGGTTTTTTAAGGATAATGTAAAATTACAAACTTCTTTGGCTAATTCAGGTAAAGTCTTCTTTAGTTTGCTAATGGAATCGACTCTTAGTGCTTTCAAACCAGTTCTCCATTCCTCCTGTTAAACATAGAGAAACAATATGAATAGACGTATCAATATATCAAGGAAGTTTGTAGTTCAATAAAATAAAAGTAGATATATACCAAAGTAAAGTAACCTTGCTTTTGGGCTCTCATTTTCCTATATAAAAGATTTAAAAAGATATGAGAGGGATAAACAAGATATGACTGTTACTACAAAAAATGGAAGCAGTTATTAATAACAGTAATGAGTTAAAAATAAATAAAAATATAGGTATTCACCTTAAAACATTCAAACACAACAAAAAAATGATCAATAAAATATTGGTAACAGTATCTGATCTGACTAGCATGGTACTAAAATAAGTGTAGTATACTTACCATGCAAGCATAAGAATTCTGACATCAGTATAATCGACCTCTAAACTGGAACAAAGTTGTTCTATCCCCTCTGGGCTGTTACGTAAATAAAAAAATACACATTAGAAAATGCTAAATAAAATATTCCATGTCAAAGAGATAGCTAGCATAAAAAACATAACCCACAGTATTAAATAGTGGTAAGCGGTCCCGTAGTGATTAAAATTAATATCACATCCTAATTCCATAAAATAAGATACTGAGAAGGTATAACAAACTATCTTATTTACTCAGTCTGCTCAATTTTGATCGATAAAATCTCAAGGACATATTGGATTATATATGTTCTAACATCTATCTAAAACCATAACTTAATATGTAAGCCTCCAAATTATATCTAATATCTAATATTTCATGTAAAATCATCACAAATACTTTGGTACCAAATCAGCATCAATTTTGATTGGTAAACCTGACAATTATGCTTTACTGATTAGGATCATTTAGTCTGAGACACATCAAATTACCAAATACCCAAACAGTTTAAGAAAGTAATGATAAAAAGTATAATACTAAACTAAAGAAAATATTGAAGTCAGTCAATAATTGTACCAGACATTTTTTTCCCCCATAATCTAAACTAACTTTATCACTATGTTTCACCACACAAAATTTACCAGAAAAAATTTCAAACTCACTCAATTGTGCCAGAGGATTTGTCAGCATAGACATTAAAGAGCTGATCAATTTTTTCGAATTCCTTCGATGCAGCTTTAGTTGAACCTGCCCAGAAACAAAAGATGTATAGTAAGTTATCCAATATCCTAATCAAACAAGTAATTTCCCTTAAACCAATTTCAATAATTACACTCAAATTAAAACCTAGTTTGAAGCACAAACCTCACCATACTTAAATTTAACTACTTTTAAACAAAGAACTAAAGTATATACATCCAAGTTCCAGGTGATGATTTTAACAGAGTAGTTTTGGCTTCATGCAGCGCACGTACTATAGATCAAAACAGCAGGGCACATGACTCGTGCGCTGTATGTAGCCAAAACTACTCTCTTAAAATAATTAGCCCAAGTTCCTCCAAAATCAAACAATCACAGGACAAATCCAGTCTAGCTTACCTAGGTTTACATGCATGGCGAAATCTAGGTTTTAGCAAAGTAGAAAGAGGAGAAGAGAATATACCGGCGGCGGCGGCGGAGCTGGATTTCCGGTTAGAGGAGCGCCTCATCGTCGCTGATTTTTAGAAGAATCGGTGAGTCGGATCCTCGATCAAGCGGATTCGGATCCGATTAGTAGTAGTAGTTCTTGCCTCTTCTTCTTCGTGTTCTTCTTTCTCCTTTTATATTTGCTTTGGTTTGTTTTGCTTCTCGGCTTCCTCGAATCGAACTGGAGAACAGAGAGCAGCGGGAGACTATATATATATATATAAGGAGGGGTCCATTTATAACATTCAATTTTACTATTTTTAAAGTCTAAAATCTAAACTATCAAAACCTGACCTCTATATTATTTATATATTATTATTATTTATTAAGTATTTTATAAAATTGCTATATTTCAGTAGTCCCGAATTATAAAAACAGTAATTTTGTAAAATACTTAATAAATAATAAAAATTCAGAAAAATGTAAAATTTTGTCTCAAAATATATTTTAATATAGAAATCATGTTAAACGGATTTAATTGACTGTTTGGACTTTGAAAATCGCAAAACCGAATGTTATAACATTCAAATATTGTAAGTGGATCCCTCTCTCTCTCTCTCTCTCTATATATATATAAGAATAATATAGGTATTTTTTATTTCTTGACAAATTCATAATCCTATATTAGATATTTTTTTAATAAACTTTTATATTTTTATTCTTAGTATTTGGAAAAAATCAAAATTAAAAAGTTACAAATCTAGCATACCAATTCATAATCCTATAATTGTAATATTTTTATTAAATAGACTTTTATAATACTTTTTAAATCAAGTTTTATAGAAACGAAAAACCGAATTTTCTATTCTTACTATTTGGAAAATATCAAACTCTTGAGTTACGCAGATTAAATATGCTGGAAAATATCAAATATTGGGTAAAAAACAATCTATGATTTTCTATTTCCTTTCCTTTTGTGCTGGTTGAAAAGTACAATTTCATGTTTATAACAGGCCGAAACATCTTATCAGAAAAGCCCATAATCTTGATTTCAAGGCTCCATAAATATATTCCAAAATGTTTATCGGCCCATCACCGGATATCTTGAAAAAGGCCCAATATACTTCTGGGCTCGGTACTGTCAGTGACTGGGCTTTGATAAATGCATCAAACTGTCAAAGGTTGAGACTTGAGATTCAATTTTCAACATTGGACGACTAAGCGAGGCATGGCCGCATAATTTTATTCCATGCGCTAACTTTTGTTGTCAATTTGTTAGAGTTACTCATGTTTATAATCATCTTTGTTAATACAATTTTATAACATCCGAATTAAATATATGTATGTATTTCCTCTATGCTAGCATAACAATACTGTTCACATACCTATACAAAAAGTGGCTTGAGTATATTAAACCACCAATATTTTCATAAATTTGTTAGGTTGCCTGAGTAATTGAGTATATAATCATTGCATGATTTTTTTTGGTTTTAAACAGGATGATAAGAAGTTATATATTAATGTTAACCTTGATTCTAGTTTGCTTTTTGTGTTCAGAATATTGGAGCGCGTATCCTCTGAGATTTGTCAAATTTTGTGTGACCGACGTGTCCGGTGTCTATTCGGGGATAGCACAGGGAGCCAGTATTATTTGTACTTTAAAACTGATTAAATAGATAAATATTAGGCCTGCTAATGAGCCGGACCGATTCATGAGCCTATGGATAAACAGCTCAATATATAGCCCGAACTCGACTTAGACTCAAATTTTATCACTCGAACAGAGCCGAATCCGAGCCGAGACAAGCCAGGCCAGCTCATGAGCCCATCGAGTCTCCTCTTTCGTTCTCTCGTCTCTCGCCTGTGTCGATCTCTCACCACGCTCTCTCTCTCACCTTGCTCTCCTCTGATTTCACGCCCTTGCTCTCTCGTTCAGTCTCCCAGCTCCTTTGACTCGGTTCCTCTTCACTCGCTTAGGTGTGTTCTCTCTCTAAGTTGCGATGTTATATGTATTTAGGTTAAATCAAAAGTAAATTGGTACTGTTTTTATTTTGTGGATTTTGTGTGATTGTTACCTGGATCTGGTACAAAATAATTGCACTGGTACTGTCTACAGTTTGAATATTTTGTGTGATTGTTATATGTATTTAGGTTAAACCAATAATTTTGACAGTTCGAAAATTCTTGGCCATGGAGGCCATAGCACTGTCTACAAAGGAACTCTAAGAGATGAAACAGTAGCCATTAAAAAGTGTAAAATAGTCAATGAGAGAGAAAAAAAAAAATTCGGAAATGAGATGTTTATTCTCTCACAAATTAACCACAAGAACATTGTAAAAATCTTAGGTTGTCGTCTAGAGGTTGAGGTTTCCATACTTGTATATGAGTTCATTCCAAATGGGACCCTATATAATTATATCCATTACAAAAAGACAAGGATCACACATTTCTCTCGAAACCCGTCTAAAAATTGCACATGAATCATCAAAAGCACTTGCTTACTTGCATACTTCAACATCTCCTCCAATTATCCATGGAGTTGTGAAGTCAGCAAATATTCTCTTGGACCAAAATTACACGGCAAAGGTGTCAGATTTTGGAGCCTCAATACTTGTTCCGACAGATGAAGCACAATTTGTCATGCTCGTGCAAGGAACGTATGGGTACTTTGATCCAGAATATATGCAATCTGGCCAACTGACAGACAAGAGCGATGTGTACAACTTCGGTGTAGTTCTTCTGGAGCTTCTAACCTGCAAGCCTGTAATTGATTTTGATGCACCTGAAGAAAAGAGAAATATTTTGTCTAGCTTCCTCTCTTCTTTGGAAGAAAACAAAATGCAAGAACTTCTAGATGATGAAATTAAACATGACGATGATATGGAATTAATAAGGGTAGTTGCTGAATTGACCAAGGAATGTCTATGTATGAAGGGAGAAGACCGACCTATGATGAAAGAAGTGGCCGAAGAAATTCTGCGAGTAAGCAAGCTTAAGCAGCATCCATGGGTACAAGAGGACAATCACGGAGAAACAGAGACTCAGCTCAGTGAATGATCCCAACATGACATAGAGATTGAGCATACAAGCAATTAATTCAAAGATAAGGAGGCGAAGGAGAACAATGCCACTGGTCATTACCGTTCATTTTTTCAAGTGTTGTTCTCACAATAATGCATATATCTCTTATCCTATTTGTGTCGGTTGTATATTTATTATCTCAGTTATTTGTCATTATTATCACCTTTCTTATTATGTAGTCATTTTGATTTCTTGTACTATATTGTACTATGCTGTTCCAAATGCTCTACCATGTATTGTTGTACTGTATTGTATTATATTATAATTTATGACTTTCTTTGTGCTTCAGTTTGTATAATTCCATCAGCTTCCTTGTAATGTATAGTCATATTGGGTTCCAAGATATGTAATTAGAAATAAAATTAATCCTAATGAAGTCTAATTATATGCTAATATGATATGTGGTCGGCATATTCACATCTACATATGTGGTCAGCATATTCACATCTGCATGGCATTTTGAGCGCGACAGCAGACTGCATATGCACATGCGACCCTATGGTAACAAAATCATTACAAGGATAGGCACGACAAAATTTGATCAGTTGAGTACTAGTTTGTACAGAGAATTAATGGTATAACATTTGCACCTCTATTCCAACCTCTATTCTTACCTCTTTTTACTGTTTTTCTATGATCATATTTTTTATTGTTGTTCTTTTACTATTTTGCTTCCGTACTTTCTCATTTGTATATTTGGATCAGATATGTTAGTACTGTCATTAAGATAAGAGATATGCTTAAGTTGGTAGAGTCAACAAAGAGGGTGAGTACCAATTAAACTTATGTCATGGGAAGAATAATTGCTGGGTACGGGTACATGCGGATCCGAATCTGCTGCAATTCTTAGCTCATGAACAGTAATCTACAATTCCTGCTTTTCCAAATTCAACTGTTGAATTATTTCGAGATTCGTGCAAGGAAAAATCATCTGCTTTGAGATACGTGCACGAAATTATTGGACAGTTAGATTTGGAAAAGCAGGGATTTTAGGGTTACTGTTCATCCTTTTAGAATCGCAGCAGATGTGAATCCAGAACATGCATATACTTTAAATTAGAAACGCTAGAATTAAGATACTATGAAAATAATGCATGCAATTAGGTGAGAAACGCTGGAAATTTTTAAAACAAGCCATGCAAATTATTACTCGTATATTTGTTCAATTATTATTAATTTTTTTTTTTTGCAAAACAGCATGTCCTTAGGCTTTCATTTCCACTACTATCAATGTTCTCATCAAATGCATATTACAACAGATTTTGTATACCCCTCAATGCCTATTACAACACTTTTTAGAATTTAAATGTAGGATACGAATACCCAGTGAAACCCTCTAACATTTTTCTTCCTTCTTTTGCAAGATGATCAGCCGCACAACTTTGGCTTCTAGGAATATGCCTACACTCATAACCATTCTCTTTGAGCAACTTTCAAATTTCGTTTATCTCCCTAAAAGCTCTCCAGTCGGCTTCAAGAGCATTTTTGCTAGTTCTTGATTATCTGTATAGAAAACACAAGATGGTAAGTTAAGGTTCCTCGCAAACTTTATCGCCTCACTAAGAGCCACCACTTCTGCATGCATAGGAGAGCAAACTATACTCGGCACGGCTCTATACCCCTTCAGCAACTCACCCTCCTCTACTACAAATCCTAAGCCACCTCTCCATGGAGGTTTCCAAGACCCATCAACTTTGCAGCTATATATAGAACTTTCGGCAATGCTATCCCACAACTGAACCCCTTTCTTCTTATTAGCAGCAGCAATTCTAGTCTCGGTATTTACAGAATTAAGGATAGATAGGAACCTCTCCAAGGTTGGAACCTTGTCGTTGTATGTTCAATTATCAACGTGCATATGTTTTATAAAGAGCGTCAAAGTGTAGTAATGGGACATCGATCCATTGAGAGAAACTAGATATATATAAAAATAGTTGATTACTTGTTTACTATTGCTACGAATATGATGAACGAAACAAAATGAAACTCGATCGTTGCAAATAGTACGTACCTCATACAGTACTACTGCATGTGTAAAAACACAAAGAAATTAATATGGCGTGGGGTTGACCACCAAATTTCCAAGTCATTGTCTTCGCTGGGAGCACTTAGCCTATTGATTAGCCTATAAACATTATTATAATCAGATTATGAAAAATTTCCAAGTCAGAATACATTGGAAAAAATTTCTTGTGCCGTAATTCCAAAAGCCTAGAGATAGGGATTTAAAGTTGTGGTGCACTAAATAATTGATTCACTAATTTAATCAATTATCAGCGTGCATATGTTTTATAAATAGCGTCGAAATGCTAGAATGTGGCATCGATCCAATGATAGAAACTTGATAAAATTAAGAAATTAGTAGATTACTCGTTTTTATTATCGCGGTGGCAATGATACTAACCCAACTTCTTCTTCTCCTCCACTTGAAAACTGCGGAATCTGTGAAGAGCACCATCGCTCTGCCCGGTTGCCCAGAGAGCTACGGTGGAATTTCCATTCCTTACCCTTTCAGCACTGGCCGAAATTGCTTCCTTTCTCAAGAATTCAATGTAAGCTTGTCCTTGGGCCAAGCACGTGTAAGCTTCCCAACAGCTAGCCAGTGCTATAATAGAACGACAAAGAAAGAAGACGGCTGGCATTTCCCAATGGACAATCGTAAATCATCATTCCGGATCAACATCGAGAAGGAAAAATTTACTAGTACACTTGCCTATCTCCGTCTTAACGATACTACTAATTACTCAGTAGGGTGCCTTTCTTCTTGTGATAGCCTAGATACCCTAAATAAATATGGATCCTGCTCTGGAATTGGTTGCTTTTAGACAGTTATCTCCAAAGAAACAAACTATTTGGATATTGATTTTGATGAGAGGTACAACAACTCGGATGTGTATAATTTCAGTCCTTGCAGCTATGCTCTGGTGATGGAGGAGGCCGAGTTCAAGTTCCGCACCACTTACGTCACCACTAAAGTGCTGGGTGACTATAATAATGCAAATAAAGAATGGCCTATGGTAGTATGGTGTTCGACTGGGCCATAGGAAACACAACATCAACATTGCACTGAAAAACAAATTCTCTTATGCATGCAAAAGCGATAACAATAGTTGCTTTAAAGTTAGTGGTGGTGGTTATCTCTGCAACTGCTGCGTTGGTTATGAAGGCAATCCTTACCTTGATGGAGGCTACTATCTTTGTCTCTCTTTCACTCTCTCTTTTATTTTTTATTTATATATTTTTTATAATCTTTACGTTGGATATGACGTCAAGAGAGAGTTCATAAATATGTTGCAGTAATACGTAGGCTTATGGAATTTATATATATATCTTTTTTCATATTCATGCAGACATCAACGAATGTCGTTCCGACCAAAATTCATGCTCCAAGCTAGAAAAGTGTCACAATCTACCAGGAAGTTATCGGGGCTCTTGTCCGTTGGGTTGGCGTAGTAATCATAACAATCCGATGAAGGAAAAATTGGTAAATTATTGATGTCACAAATAAATTTAATTTATACAATTACGTCAATAGAAATTAGTAGTCTAGCTAGAAGAATTTATTTTATCCATGAAGGTACCTACACTGTTAATCAATTTTATCCTCGCAGATAAAACAGATTGTTGTCGGTATTTGAATTGTTGTTCTATTATAATTCTTTACTAATTTCATGACTAATTAGTGAATTATTTGCAAACTTTGCCTGTTCTTGTTAGAAAAATACACTAGTTTCTCAATGCTTTTTTTGTGAAGGCTATAATTAGCGTGTTATAATAATTAGAATATACCTATTAATTAGTTTCTGTATGCTTTTTTCGAAAGCTATAATTAGTATGTTATCAGCCCATTTCGAAGTTTATAATTAGTTACTCTCCCTTCTCTCTCTCGTCAAGACTTTCTTGCCAGACCAAGATTGTCGCTCTCTCTGTCTCTCTCTGCGCGTGTATTGAAAAGGTACTGTCTTTTTTCCCTCTTTACTTGATATTATGCTAAATTTCATGGCCTCAGAATCATATATTTTGCTCCAGTTGTGTCTAGGAATCCTGTTCCAATTTTTTAAATTTCATTGTCATATGAATTTTTGTCGTTTGGTTCATTCATTAGTATATTCACAGAGGTTTTTTTCATGGCATCTTGCATTATTAAAAGCTGGGTCTTTTTGTTTGGTTCCTTTTAAATCTTATGATTATCTTATTCCATTTAACAAAGTTGCAATCATTTTAATAACATATATAGTAATTAGCTGTAGGATTGCCAAGTCCAACTATTTGCCTCTCAATTATCTTAGAGGTAGCTTTAACCGAAAAGTGCTGAATTATTCATGAATATTTTTGTTATCATTAAATTCAAGGGTATGTAATGTTAATTTCAAGAATAAATTTAGATGTATACTATAAGGGAAGCTATGAGATCTCTACCCTACATGTTGCCGGGTTTTGGGTTTCACCCGACAGATCAACAACTGATAACTAATTATCTGAAGAGGAAGGCACATGACGAACGTATCGAGTTTGATATTATCCCACTGATTGATATTTACATGCACGAACCATGGGATTTACCTGGTATATATGAGATTCTTTTCCTCATATTAGATTTTTGGCTCTCAGTTCCCTATTACGTACTTCTTTTACTGTGGGACCTGATTCAATTAGGGATGAGATAGTGTGTGTGTGTGTGTGTGTGTGTGTATCTTATTAGGTCAGCCTTGTATTTATTGTTAGACCTTACTTCAGCCCTAATTTATCCATGTGCTAATTACTTATACGGTTATACCCTAATGAACCAACAAAAATATGTAAATATGTGCCACTTAATTAACCGGTGATGTTTCTGACTTGTGATCTATTAAATCTTGTGACGTGTGCCATAATAGTACCATAATTGCTCTTCTTTGTTGTACACCACCATTAATTTGGTTCTATAGCAAAATGCAACGTGTCTCCAAATGACTCAAAATGGAACTTCTTCATGCCTGGACATGGAAAATATCAAAATGGGTCTTATCCTAATCGAGATACAAAATTGGGATATTGGAGAGCCATACAAAGCAAATACAATATCAAGCAGGATAATAAAGTTATAGGCACCGAGCAAACCCTAGCTTTTTTTGAAGGCCAGCATCCCACTGGAAGACGGACAGAATGGGTAATGCATGAGTATTATCTGCATGAAAATCAATGCAAAGATGCCCCCGGGTTGAAGGTAATTTTGATATATATAAGTCTTAATTAGCTTTTGGATGAGAAATTTGGGTTTTGTATCCCTAAAGTGTAATTAATTAATTATCACTTGATGTTAATTTTGTGATCAATTTGCATGCCTTATTTAACTTTAATTCATCCTACACATAGGATCGCTTTGCTCTTTGCCTAGTCACTAAAACGGATGAACCGGAACATTTGAATGCCGACGCATCGGACCCTGAAGAGGTGTTACTTAATTATATAGAGCAGTCAAATGGCATGGCCAAACCTTTTGTTGTAGCTCTAATTAGTTGTAGCTTAATACGGATAATGAGAATATATTCTTTCCAATTTGAATATGAACCTTTTGTTGTACGGTTGTAAAGCTAAATGCTATATATATATATATATATATATATAGGGATGGACTATGGTGAGTTGCGAAGTAAAACAAGTTTTTATTCTATGGCACTATATTTTCATTTTGAAAATTCAAACAACCGATCCGAACCGCTCAACATGTTCTCCATATATATTGAAATGTGCTTGGAGACCAAATTTACATCTTTTAGAATTTGTTTACTATTTATTAAACCACTTTGAAAATCGCTGATCCAATGGTCCAAAAAAATTTACTGTTCACCTGAATCTGCCATTTTCAAAGTGGCTTAATAAATAGCAAAAAAATTCCAAAAAAATGTAAAATTTAGTCTCCAAGTACATTTCACTATGGAGAAAATATTGAACGGTTCGGATCGGTTGTTTGAATTTTCAAATTGAAATACGAGCGTAAAGTAAAACGTTATTTTACTTCGGCAACTCACCATAACCCATCCATATATATATAGAGTAGAACTAGGGTGCTCCTAAGTTCACCAAACCTCTTGTGAACTTGACTCTAAAATATATCAAATCGACTTTAAACGATGAATCCAAATCGTTGAAATCCTTCTACCTAATAATTGATGCCTCTACATGTGAAAATTTTAAAGTTTCGAATTAATTTAATATAGAGTCAAGCGGTCAAAAGTTTTTGTTATTTGGTTAATATAGAGTCAAGTGTTATATTCGAATTAATTGCATAATGATCTATGACAAGTCTCCATTACCAAGACTAAAATGCTTTATTTAATTATTTTTCTAGATTGTATATTTTGTTAATTGAGAAAGTTTTTTTTTGTTGATTCTATAATGATAAAGTTATAAGTTCCTTTATACTAAAATGGAAACAAAATTAATTACTTATTTTATATCGTTAGAAAGTAAAAATAAAAATAAAAAATTTAGGCCATTTTTCACACAAAATTAAACTACTCAGAGAGATGAGTTAGTTTAGGCCAATTTATAATTATACCAACTTAAAAGTCAGCTTGGGATTATGTCATTATGATGCGAGCTCTCCTTTATAAGAAGGAGATGTCAATTAAACTTATTTCATCTTAATCTGGCTTAATTAATCTGGCTTAACTAAACTAAGGTAGAATCGATTAAATATCACCTGATGCGCTTTTGGCAATTATTCAACCATGAACCATCTAAAACGGATCCAGACTAGTATCCCTTCTTATAACTTTCCAAGTCTTCGGACCCAGGCGCACAACTTAGCCCAATAATTGAAATGACATTGAATTGGGCCAAGCCCAGTTCGTATTTATTGTATCCTATTCCTACTACTGCAAATGTCTTGCTTTATCATTTTAACTTTAATTAAAATTTTATACTTAATCTAGCCTACGGGGCCTACGGGGTTTCAATATATTTTGTATTGGTAAATTATCATTAATTAACTTTTGGTGTACTTCAATTTCTTTTTATACAAACTATATCAAGATTTTCTATTCAATTATTCATTCATTTACATATGTTAATTTTGTTACTTGTCCGTTTATTTCTACCTTGTGGTCTTGGATTGGTAATCACAACAATTTTGTTTTTAACTGCACCTAGGTTTCTAAACTTTGGCATTTTGAATATTTGATTCCTTTAAAAGATTCACTTTTGGTTGAGTTAATTAGGGTCGCAACTTTATGGATTGTTTGGTTGAGCAGGAATAAGATTTGTTTTCAAAATGTACCATTACCGTCAATTAGTTCTGTAACATCTTCTATAATGCTTTAACTTCTTACTGGTGCAAAACTCGCTTAGATAACTCATACTTTAAATTATCATTGATTTTACCCTTTGATGTTTCTCTTTTAACTCAGATAGGTCCCTTGATAGTTCTCTCAGACTTGGATTCACAGGTCAGCGTGGATTCCGGCGGGGTCCCTACTCTTAGGTTCGCCAAGTCTGAGATACATGAGGCCATCGATGAGGCGGCTGGATTGTTGTCTCCTGATTGATCTCTAGTTGATACTGGATTCTCTTCTTCCTCTAGTGTGATTGCCATTAGTGATACACTCCGGCACGGTTTCAAATTCGCTGCTTGCCAAATTAACAAGCAGGACCTTGTTTTTCCAAATCTAACCATTTAATTTTTTTCATGCACGAAATCTCAACATAGATGAATGGTTTGATTTGGAAAATAAGGGTCGAGCTTGCTCATTTGGTGAGCAGCGGAGTCGCTTCCCTCCAGCACCGTACGTCTGGCATGTCGTATAGTGTCCTTAGTCATATGTGTCAGCGTGTTGTATCTGACACATCTATCTTTTTACAATCCAGGATAATCACAATAAATCATTAGCCTTTCTACTTTTATAAAAAGTCAGACAATAAAATGGTTGATACTCATTTTATTTCGATGGTCTAAACAACATATGCAATTAAACAACAATCGTCATATATGACTATTGTAACCATCGTTGTACATTATTGTACAATGATTAGCAACAAGGAATTTTATATATTTTACAAAGATTGTACATTATTAACAATCGTTTGTTATTTGAATATTTTTGAACTTGCATCTTCAATCACACCCACTTAATTGATACATTCATCCTTCAAATATTCAACTGCATAAATGCATAATATTCCAATTAATCTTAAAATTCTTGATTTGTTGAATAATTCTCTACGAAATGTAAAAATGAATTTGCTCAATTTTATAATGGATAACTTGTATTATCTGTTTCCCCAAATGGTGAAAACAGATCAGATCAGATAGTAGTAAAACAATATATGTATCCATTTTTATTTAATTATAATAGTGAATAATCTAAAATTTTCATAATATATATTATACTGTATGGTATATATTTATTATTCAGATACGATAGATAATTAAAATTTAAAGTCATATTCGTATACGTACATTCAGATATTGAATATCCATATTAATTTTTAAATACATATCAGATATTATCCGCTCCGTTGTCACTCCTACTTGCATTACTTAAAAATAGGCCTGCTAAATGAGTCGGGCCAACTCATGGACTTTGAGTCGGACTCTTAAATGAGCTCAAATTGAGCTGAGTTTAATTTGAGCTCAGTCCAAACTCGGCCCGAACTCGGAAATAATTCACTCAAACCTAACAAGTCGATCCGATCCAAGTCGATTTTCGATCCGAGCTGACCCGATACGATCCGAGGAAGTACTTGTTTGAATTTTAGTGAAGTTTGAATTTTTATTGGATTTGAAAAAGCACAGCATGTTAGTTTTATAATTTTAGTTATAATGTGAATTTTATAATTATACTATATTTTAATCAATGTGATATGAATTTTACTTTATAATTATAAAATATTTCAACGTGTTGGTGTGATATGAATTACAATCCGCAGGTCTAATTACAACTTGTTATAAAATAATACTGACAATCATTACAAGGGTGACGTGTCATTTATTCAGAGTGATATGAATTTTTAAAAGAGCGACTTTGGACCGAGCTTTGATAATTCATTACAAGGGCGACTTTGATAATTCATTTACGGAGTTCGGGTCGAGCTTTGGACCGATCCAAGTTTGAGCTGAGCCGGAGGCTCGAACTCGGATAAACTGAGTCGGGTTTTTGTCTTTATTTTTGAGCTGAGTTTGAGTCGGACTTGTTGTGTTATATATCTGAGTTGGACTGAGTTTTGAGTCGAGTTCGGCCCAGGTCTACTTAAAAAAAAAAAATCACTGTTGACCTTCGATTGAAAAATAATGTAGTATAACTATTGTGTGCCAAAATGAAAAAAAAGTTTATTACAAGTGTATCTTCAATCTTTAAACACACGGAGAGGATCAACCGTCTCTCACGTGCTGGTAATGTCGGCACGTGCGGGACCCTTTCGCCTCACCTCGATAATCAATCGTAACCGCTTACCTCACGTCCGATCCAACGGTTTGTACACACCGATGATCAAAGATCAAACGGTGTATATATCGTCTCAGGCATGGTAATAAATGGTCTCACCTCGCTATAAAAAAATAAGATAAATCTGACTTGCACACGGTCTTCATTAAATGCCGACACCGATGTCCATTTGATATTAATTTGCGATTTATGTGACTTTAGTTTTTTTCTAAAAAAAACACGTCTAATAGTTGATTATACCAAAATAATATTACCAATTGATTTACATGACATAATTCTAATTTAAAATCGGACTAGAAATTATATTGTTATAGATTTCTATTTATTATATATTATTAATACTGGTTCTTCGCTTTCAAAAAAAAAATACTGGTTCTTGAATTGAATTTTCTTTAACACTTATTAATATAATTTACACAATTGATACGATCTATTTGTGAAATTATTGTCAGTGATAGAGATCAGAATTAAATGAGAAACAACATACATAATTTTATGAAAAATCTTAATTGTATTTTTAAACTACATATTAGATAAGAGTGCAAATGATTTATTTATAACACCATAAATCTCTAAAACAAGAAACATTTAAATAACTCCAAAAATACCATATATACTAAATATTAAAAACTTTCTTCTTAACATAGCATATCAAACACGAGCATGTTATTTCAGACACCCTACTAAATCAAGACTAATGTAAATAAATGATGAGATGAGAGATATACACAATATTGAAATTATATATGTAATCCATATGTAAGACTAAGACAACAAATTCATCAATTATTTCTAAATTAGTATAATTATAATTAGGAGTGTTCATCAATTCGGTTTGATTATAATCGAAATAAAATATGCAAATCAAAGTTTTATTCGTTTTTCAAAAATACAACAAAACTAACGAAATAAACTTATCAATCGAATTAAAACCAAACCAAACAAATCAAAATAAATTTTGATTGTTCAATTGAACTGAAATAAGAAGATTAATAAAAATATTTTTTTTATATTTTTTTAGGCTCAAAAGAACATTTATTTCAATACATAGAATTGAATTAGAATTTAGTGATTTTCATATTCAAGGAGAAAGAAAATGTTCATAATTATTTTTATATAGGCTCAAAAAAATTATAATTTTTTTTGAGAGTGTCTTCTATGGACATAAGGACCTATTTGTAAAATGAACATATTTTTATTTTCAAAGCTCAAACAGTCGATCCGAACCGTTCATCTTGTTCTCCATATTAATATGTGCTTGGAGGCAAATTTTACATTTTTCTGAATTTTTTTACTATTTATTAAGATGGGTACAAAAAATATCAAATTGAGACCATTGAATTTTGTACCCATCTTAATAAATAGTAAAAAAATTCAGAAAAATGTAAAATTTGGTCTCCAAGCACATATTAATATGGAGAACAAGATGAACGGTTCGGATCGACTGTTTGAACTTTGAAAATAAAAATATGTTCATTTTACAAATAGGTCCTTATGTCCATAGAAGTCTTTGCCATTTTTTTTAGTTGGTTTGGTCTAACCGGACTTAGAAATTCCTAAATCTAACCGAGCCAAACAATTGAATGACTTTTAAAAATAAACTAAACTAATACATTTAATCAGAAAAACTAAACCTTCAATCTAAACCCTCTCAATTTGATTAAAAACAATTAAATCAGATCCAATAAACACCTCTAATTAAAATCTTTAAATAACTATCACTTGTATTATATTCATACTTGAACAAATCAAACTAACAAATTGACAAGAGAGCCAAATTTAATGTTTTGACAGGCGGGTTCCACAATGAAATAACTATTGATCGATGTATTATTTAATTGTGCACCGAGTCTATGGAGAGAAATAGGAAGGGAAGGGAGGCGAGGGATAAAGGCCTCGTTAGGGTTAGAAGGGAGAGCCGCGGTGCAGTTGCTGCCTCCCTGCCTCTTTCTTTCGTCTCTCTCTTTACCCCTTTTACAAAAACAAAAAAAACCCAAAAAAATCTGAAAAATCTGAAAAATCCCCAAAAATTCTCAATCGAAAAACCAACAAAAATCGAGAAGACCAACAATTTATCTCTCTATCTATTACTATCTCGTAGGGATTAGGAAGAAGAAAGAAAAAGTTACAATCTTTTAGAAAACCAAAAAAAAAGAGAGAGAGAGAGGGAGAGATGGCGCAGGTTCAGGTGCCAAATGGTGTTGCGACGGCGGCGGGAGGTCCTGTTGTGGGTCCCGCGAACGGAGGTGGTGCCGGAGCTCCTCCTCAAGCGGCGGCCACCGGTGGCCAGTTCGCCGCTACTTCGCTGTACGTGGGAGATCTGGACCCGAATGTGATGGATTCGCAACTGTACGACATGTTCAGCCAAGTGGGCCCCGTCGTGTCAGTTAGGGTTTGCCGTGACGTCAGCACTAGGAGGTCCCTTGGTTACGCCTATGTTAACTACAGCAGTCCCATGGACGGTGCGTTTCTTGGTTAATTGGTTCATGAGCAAAACAATAGATTTATGAAATCTCATATTTACCAGTAAACTACATTGCCTACTGGTAAATATGAGATTCATAAAATCTCATATTTAACAGTTGCTTCTGGTACATTTAACAGTTGTTTCTGCTACTGGTAAATATGAGATTTATGAAATCTCAATTTAATTGTTACAGCAGTCCCCTTTATAGTACCTATGTTCCCAGGTTAACAGTTGCTTCTGGTACATTTATGAAAAATGTTTTTTCTTAGGGTTGATTCTAAAAGATTGATCCTGTAACACTGTAGTTAGTGATTTCAATGCTTGTAATATTACATTGATATCCAATCAAAGAATTCTTTCTCATGCTAAAGGAGAAGATAACATATTTATTGTTTCATATTTTTTTTTGCAGCTGCAAGAGCACTGGAGATTCTGAACTTCACACTGGTGAACAACAAGCCGATTCGTGTGATGTATTCTAATCGTGACCCCAGCACGCGCAAGAGTGGCACTGCTAACATTTTCATTAAGGTTTATTAACTATTTTTCAAATTTTGATTTCAATTTTTAGACTACCTTTGTTTGTTTATATCTGTTCAGTGGATTAAAATGTAAACTTTTTAATACCCTTGACTGAAAGAAAAAGAATAGTATGCACAATTTTTTATTAATACTTTTTTTTCTGTGTTTTCCTAAGGATATTGAACATTTGTGGTAACAGATGCTATTCTGCTGTATTTTATTTCGCTACACAATAAAACCATGATATGGTAAAAAAAAAAGCGATTTATAATGTATATTTTATTTCTTTCAGAATCTTGACAAGACGATTGACAACAAGGCCTTGTACGAAACATTCTCGGTTTTCGGCAACATTCTCTCATGCAAGGTGGCAACTGATCCATCGGGTCAATCCAAGGGATACGGTTTCGTTCAATTTGACAATGAGGAATCCGCTATGACGGCCATTAACAAACTGAACGGCATGTTAATCAATGACAAGCCGGTTTTTGTGGGCCCGTTCGTGCGTAAGCAAGATCGTGACAACTCCTCCATGCAAACCAAATTCAACAATGTTTTCGTGAAAAACCTTGATGAATCAACAACTAGGGAGGAACTACTTGAAGTTTTCGGCCAGTATGGTACCATCACAAGTGCTGTAGTGATGACTGATGAGGAGGGGAAGAGCCGTTGTTTTGGATTTGTCAATTTTGAAAACCCGGAGGATGCAATGAAAGCCGTGGAAGCGCTCAACGGGAAGAAGGTTGGGGAGAAGGAGTGGTATGTCGGGAAGGCCCAGAAGAAAACTGAGAGGGAGATGGAGTTGAAGGAGAGATTTGAACAGAGTGTTAAGGAGTCAGTTGATAAGAATCAGGGCTTGAATTTGTACTTGAAGAATCTAGATGATTCCATATCTGATGAGAAGCTCCGGGAGATCTTTTCTGAATATGGTACCATCACCTCTTGCAAGGTATGTGAATGGTGCCATTGTTTTGCGTTGTAGCAGGAGGCTATTATTAGTAAATAATGATCAATTTCCTGAGAAATTTTGTACTACCATGGTTTTGCTGCTTGTGTTGATAACTATATGTGGTGTCTTTTTTCACAGGTTGAGATTCTGGCAATTGTATTACTGGATGGGAAACCTAGACTTTAATTAGTATGGTATTAATATAGGTAGTTAACTAGTTGGGCCATTTCTGTGAATAGTTAGCGTGTATGTATTTGCACTGTTAGTGGTACATTGTTGATATATTTTGTGCTGTTTTTGAGGTTTTCATTTTTTTTTTATGATTTCAGGTGATGAGGGACCAGAATGGAATTAGCAAGGGATCTGGATTCGTTGCCTTTTCGACTCCCGAGGAAGCCGCCAAAGCGGTAATGCTATCCTCTTTGGAATTTGTTTAACTCTGTTAAAACTCAACACAACAGGAGAAGTAGGTTGTTAGCAGCTTTGATTTATTCTCTTGCTTACTGTGTTTGTACAGCTTAATGAGATGAATGGGAAGTTGGTTTCGGGGAAACCACTCTATGTTGCTGTTGCACAACGCAAGGACGAGAGAAGGGCCCGTCTACAGGTTCTCTCTCTCTCAGCCTTTTCTCATTGTTTAACAGACTCGTAGTTTCACAATCTTAGTGTCATGAAGTGCTTGGATTTGTTGAAAGGCATCAGTTATTTCTTAGAATTAATGAATTTTAAAAGTGTTACAGTACATTTTTACTGTCGTAAGCATAGCAAGGGATCTGTACTTCCCTACCTGTGCCAATAATCAAATGGTTGAATATATTGTGATATACGGTATTGCAAACATCTGAAATGCTTATTTCACTGAATGTTTAATATTATCAGGCACAATTTTCACAAATGAGGCCAGTAGCAATGGGTCCTGCAATGGCTCCACGGGTCCCAATGTATCCTCCAGGGGCCCCTATGGGACAGCAGCTCTTCTATGGCCAGCCGCCTCCTGCTCTCATGCCACCTCAGGTTCTTTTTCAATTCAATTTTACTTGCTCAAACTCCTTTTCGTAATCACCATTGGAGAACTGCAACAGTAAATGCAATAGCGCCTCTTAACTTTTTTAAAATTAATTTAATGGAGTTCAATTCAGTGAAATGACAAAAAAACTTTTTTTAGGGGGAATTTCATGTATACCTCTTAACAACATTGAAATTACACATTCCCCCCCTCTAAAATTCATGATATCATATTTACCCTACTTAATTTCAAAAACTCACAAATTTACCCCATTTTATTGAATTTTCTATCAAAACTCATTTTAAATTTATAATATACCCATTTTACCCTTTATTAAAAAATTGAAGTATGCAGCATGATTTAGAAACATGTCAGTTTATAATTGGTTCAGTTTTCTGATTGTTGTTCACACCTTGCAAAGATAAAAAAAAAAAAAAAACATTTTGTACATACCCCCCCGCCCCGCCCCCTCCCTTATGGGAAGTGGATTTACTGACATATTTTTTTTATTTTTGTAATAGCCTGGATTTGGGTTCCAGCAGCAGATGGTACCTGGGATGAGGCCGGGAGGGGGACCGATGCCCAACTTTGTAGTACCAATGGTGCAGCAAGGACAGCAGGCACCTCGTCCAGGTGGCGGTCGTCGTGGCCCTGGTGCTGGTGGGCCCGTCCAGCAGCCACAGCAATCCATGCCTCTTGTTCGCCAACAGGTAATTCCCTATATACGTTCTTTTATGGTTGATTGTTGATTTTATTATTGTAGATGCGGGGGTTCAAAAGCCTCGTTTCTTTCATGTCTCATTGTTCCTCATATCCTACATCTGTTTTCAAATTTCATATTGTCGATCCAAACTGCTCAACATAATATACATATTAAAATATCCATGTTGAGCGGTTCAAATTGATAGTTGAACTATAAAAACGGAGATAGGATATGAGGCATGTAAGGCACGAAGCATTTGAACCTTACTCATTATTATAATGAACTTAAATAATATGTCCAAGTGTGCTTTGATTTTCATTTGTTTTTTCTTGATTTGTTGTTTATTTAAAATTGAGAGAGGAAAACATAGAATGCCTTCAAACATAGGCCTTTAGTATAAGAAACTCTAAATAATCATCTACATAAATCAAATGGAATACTTGTGGTTTGTGTATTTTTTTATTGCTTAATTTTATTTTTTAATTTTAATTTAGTATCATTCTATTTGGGTCTGTAGATGTTCCCAAGGGGTCGTATGTACCGCTATCCACCAGGCCGCAGCATGGGACCTGAGGGTCCGATGCCTGGTGTTGCTGGTGGCATGATGCCTCCTTATGACATGGGGGCCCCACCCATGCGTGAGATGCCTGGGATGATGCAGCCAATGCCCGTCGGCACCCTTGCCACTGCTCTTGCCAATGCCAATCCTGAGCAACAGAGAACAGTATGGTTTCTCCTATTTAAGAACTATTTATATATGCATATGCTTATAAGGCGTATATCCATTTTCATAGTCCAAATGACAAATCCACCATTCCAACCAATCTCCTTTGTTAACAAATAAAAATTTTAAGTTCCAAATTTATTTAGTATCAAGTCAAGTGGCCAAAAAATGAGATTATTTAGTTAAATCTTGGTGCATTTTTTTTTCTAAAAAATATTCATTTTCAAAATTCTAAAAAAATAGTAAATCATTTCCAAAAAAATGTAAAATTCGGTCTCCTAGCAAATTATAATCTGGATATCATGTTGAACAGTTCGATTTGTCGTTTGTACTATAAAAATTGATATATGAGTTATGAGCATATAGCCTGATATAGTTGTACAATTAGTGTAGCGGGACTCAGTTTTTATTATGCCCATAAATTTGAAAGGAAGATGTCTATATTTTTGAAGTTTTTTATTATACCCATAATTACTAAAAATATAATATTTTTTTCTTGTAATGTGTAGATGCTGGGAGAAAACCTGTACCCATTGGTGGAACAGCTGGAGCACGACCACGCAGCAAAGGTGACGGGGATGCTGCTTGAGATGGATCAGACAGAGGTGCTGCACCTGTTGGAATCCCCCGATGCACTCAAGTCCAAGGTTGCTGAGGCCATGGAGGTACTCCGTAATGTGGCCGCTGCTCAGCAGCAGCAGCAGGCTTCCAATGCCCCTGCCACTGCAGATCAGCTTGCCTCCTTGTCTCTCGAGTGATTGTGCAGCAGTCAGTTTTTTGTTGTCTGTATGCGGGAATGACATACAGATATACTGTTTGTTTCTTAATTAGGTCTATCTATGTTGTGGCTTGTTGTTTTTCGTTGTTATGTTTGACTTGAAGTGCTGCTTTATGTTGTTTGTTGGCTACCTGAATCTGTTTGTTTGGATTTTTTGTTAGTCATCACTGGTTACCTACTAATGATTGTGTGTTTTGCTTTAACTGTGCTTTCTATCTTTGATTATCTATTGTCTATTACGTATAGGATACAAAAATAGTTTACAAGTAATGACTGTGATCCATGACCTGAACAGAGCCCCTCTTGATGTATGTCATGAGCTCATGTATCAGTATTTCCAAAGAAGGTTACTTGTACTGTGCTTTTTATCTTTTGATTATTTCTTGGTCTATCCAACAAAAAAGCATTAGAATTTACTTGTAATTTGTGCTAGTAAGGCATGCATTTAGTAAGCACTAAGCACACAAACCTGATAGGAGATGGTGTGCAATGCTATATCTGGATATATTTGATATACATGATGTGTTAATAATGAAACCCATTTTTGTTCAGTTTCAGACGATGTATTTCCCTCTTTCATGTTGCGTGGTTGTTCTTAATTAGTATGCATCAGCTTAGAACCTGAAAATGATTTCTACCAATGTATTAAATGACAAGCAACACAATTAACATAAAAATAATATATTACAAACATGTTAATGTTTGATTATTATAAATACACTAATAATGGAATGAAAAAGTGTAAGGTCCAAAAAAATTAATTGAGCTGTGTTTGAAAAATAATATAAATTAATGTTCTAATTAGGCACATCTTCTTGTTCACTTTCAGATCCATTAAGCGAGATCTGTTGGATCCATCAGGTTAAGAACACCTTGTATCAAAATACTATTGTAAAAACGTCTGTTTAGACTGATTGATAGGTGAATTAGTTGTTGGTGGTGATCAAATCATTACGATTTTTTTTAACTAATCAGTCCAATTATTCTTAAATAATAATTTAACAATATTCTATCTACCTGACGACTGCATGCACTGCATCAAAATAGTGAGGCTTTCTATTTCGTCCCCTTCAAGTTCTCAACTTGGGAAATTTCCTTTTTGAAAAAGAAAATTAATAATTGTAAAGAAATATGGCAAAGTATTGTCTGGTCATATGGTCCCTTTCCTGATTTTTGATTTCTCTCTTTTATTGATGGGGAAACTTGAGTGAAATTATCATTACCCTTGTCATGTCATATGGTCCCTTTTCCAGTAAAAAGATCAAAATTTGGTGTCACTATTTTACCTCGCTGTCAGCTCCAAAATCTGTGCCAAATAAATTTAATAAATAACAAAAATCTCCGCCACAACTCCCTACTTTAAAGGGGCACATCAATTATCAAAGCCAACCAGTTCTTTATTATTACCTGGCACTTTTCAGTTTTCACAGCAATTAATGAATCCACCAAATTTGATAAAACCAATTGTTATTTCAAATTTTAAACCTTGAATAAAATCCAATTTCTCTCATAAACAATCATCCTTGTGACCTTGTATCATGCTGTTCGATTGGGGTGTTCATCGGGTCGGTTTAATTGGTTTTAAACGGTTCAGTTTTGATTGGTTTGATTCATTTTTTATAACCGGTATAATAGTTCTACTCAATTCGGTTTATAAATTTGAAAACCGATTGGATTGAACTGAGCAAAAATTTTAAACTCATTTCCGTTTAACCAAATATTTAAAAATAAAAATGAAAAATTGTGACCTAATGTTTGGTTCTGTTTAAAACCAAACCAAATAAAATTTTACAATTCATCTTAAAAAATATTTATTTTAATAATTAATATTCTATTTCGGTTCAACCGAACAAATCAAAATAAATTTTAATTTGTTCGTTTCGATTCTATTTCAATTTGATTCAATTTGATTTTTAAAAATTAAATAAAACTTTAATTTTATTTAAACCGAATCAAACCGACAAACATCTCCAGTTGTCGAACTGGGGTCTCTTCTTTGTTCAGGATAAACTTACAGTTTATTAAATTCAATCTTTACTAATTAAAAATGTCGGTCATGCATTCAATATTTCATCACCTTAAAAGAAATACTCCCAAATAAGTATTGACAAATATGTCAATATATCATGTCGATTTGAAAAGAGAAGCATTTTTTCTCTACACAGGAACTGGTACCTGGACCATAAGCAAATGACAGCTGCTAGCTATTTATATCGAGTACAATTATGAGGCGACAAGATTAGGCACGGTGAACTCCAACGGGTTACTGGGTCTTCTATGCCTATGACATGCCAAAACTTATACGGGATTTTACTGTAAAAAGACACAATAATCTTAATTCCATTTACTGTTTGGGTGTTTTACAGCCGCATATTTTACCGCAGGGATTTGGACACATAAAAACATGATCCTTCTGTGCTGGCTGCAAGGAGATATTCTTACACTTTCTCACTGCTAACGAAATTTCAGTAGATAAATAAATAGAAACGGGATCCAATGCTTGTTTTTTTTTTTTCCCTCCATCTTGATCGTAATTGTATTATAAGGAAATTATTAATATGCTACGCGTAACATAGAGAGTCTCCGCCTCCGTACAACGGTTCAATATTTGAGTTTTCGAAATTCTAACGGTCAATCTGAATCGTTCAACATGATCTCTATAGAAATATGTACTTACAAACCAAATTTTACATTTTTTATAATATTTTTATTATTTTTTTAGATAGGTAGAAAATCACATGATCTGAAAATTCTATACTATTCAGATCAAGTGATTTTTATCTATCTAAAAAAATAGTAAAAAAATTCTAAAAAATATAAAATTTAGTTTGCAAGTACATATTCATATAGAGATCATGTTGAACGGTTCATATCGATCGTTAGAATTTTGAAAACTCAAACATTGACCCGTTATATGGAGGACCTCTATGCTACGCATAGCACCTTAATAACTCCTTTCTATAAATAACTCAAAAAATTTATATTTCAAACAACACATGTAAATCGTTGACATGTTTTATTTCTAAAATAATGCATCACGTCGTTAGTTGAGATTTTTAGTGTTTCCTGCAAAAAAAAAAGAAGTAAAAAAAAAAAAAAATCAATCTTGCAAAATGCACTTAATAATAAGAAATTGAATTTTCTACTTCTTAGTCCGGAAATATTGCTTAAATTTTATCAAGTACAAAGTTCATTATTTTTTTCACTAAAAAATATGAATTTAAAAATATAAAAAATGTGAACCTTACTGAGCTGAAAATAGACGAAATTTTCCGAACAATATTTAGCATTCTCATAATGAAATTAGAATAATTATTTGGCTACTCTTACTCCTGTACGACAGTACCTCCAAAATCTCTGCATCTCATTCATCCATTTCTCAGTTCATGCACTCGTTCCCGCGTCAACCTCTCTAATGAATTAACTTATTGTGATCATATCTTTTTTAGTCCCCTAATCGTCCCCACATTGACATTCCTCCAATAAAGTAGTGGAGACTCCGTATCACGACATCAACTTTCTCCAATCATCCCGCATCAACTTTCTTCTAAAAAAATAGTTGACCACATATGCATAAATACTTCAGTGCATAGGTATAAACACTTGCAGTACTTGATGTGAATACTTTCATACGTCATCCAGTATCGTATGTAAAAAATACTATACTTTTACAAGTATAGGTATAAATACTTGTACGACGAGATATAAATATTTGTGTGACGACTAGCCCGAAAGTACATCATCATGGATCTCATTTGAAAGAAAAAATTGCGTAGAAGACGTTCATAGTTTTAGATTTGCAATTCTGCACAAACCGTCAGAAATATAGACGAGATTTGACGGAGAAAAAAAAAATACTTCTAAAAACGTGTATGGTCCCTTCCATGTAGTTTGAATGGTTCTCCATAAGTATTTATAGTGCGGGTACGTTTAGGAGATGGTTGGAAAGACAATTATTTACGTAAAAATTATTCACCTTATAGGTAAAAATGCTTCGGACAATAGGTATAATACTTTAGAAAAGAAATTATGTGCCGAAAATTTTATGATCTCCCAGATAGTTATGATAATTATAGTGCGAATAATGTTATCGGCATCATGAAATTATTTGCAGGTCTTTAACCTACTACCTAAAAAAAAAGTTGTTAATTGAATTTGTTTCTAATATAAACTATTAGAGAAAATACAAATAACAGGTAGTTATTTTTATTTTATTTTTCTCTTTCTAAATAGCTAACCTTAACACATTGTTGCAGTATTCTACATTGGCGGAAATAAATCTGTTGTTATTCCTTCTTAAGGAATAAAGATGTTATTCCGATCTCAGCTGTTCAAATTTTTTCATGTAAGAATCTCAAAGAAGTAAATTTTCAATGCACATATCTCGATAAAGACTAACGATTGGGATCAGAATAACAGGTTCCTGTTATTCCTTGAGAATAACAGCAGATTTACTTCCGCCACTATGCCACTATCATGTCCCGGTGTGGGATGATTTGTGAACTGATATGTACTGGTATATATGAGTAATGAAAGCATAAGATTGTTTATTGTAAAAAAAAAAAAAAAAATTGAAGTACACAGCTCAAGATAAGTTCATGAAGAATTATCTACTTTTAGCCAATGATAAGTTCAGCAAGAAAAAAAAAGTACACCAGATAAGATATAATCATATAAGCTAATTAATTCCTTAAGAATCAATACCTACAAGCACTAAATGCAAGATATTGGCAACATGCGCATAAAATATCCTTTCTTTTTCATTAAAATAGTTTGTCAGGAAATGGTACCATTTATTTATTTCTCAGGGTAACAATATTAAATTATTAATTGATGTTTACTATATTTGTTTATTGAGAAGATGTAAGTGCATTTACTGCAAGTAGGAATCCGAGGACCGCAAGACCTGGTTGTATGTCATTCTATCACAATTTCATTTATTAATGAGTTGTTAGTAAACTAGTGGTAATGATAAGGGAGTGGAAAAAAAATAAACAAAATAAAAGGGGAAATTTCACGTATACCCTTCAAAAAGTTCAAAATTACCTTTTATTTATCTCTAAAATTCATGACATCCACTTTCTGAATTTAAAAAACTCGCGAATTTATCCAATATATTGATTTTTCTATTCAAAATTATTTTAAATTTATTAAATATTCACTTGTCATTTGTTAACAAAAAGTAGCATGTTTAAGAGAAATAATGTTCACTTTTCTAATTGGTTAGTTGTAAGGATAAAAAATTATTTTCTTAGACTCAATATTTGATCTAGTAGCAAAGATAATGTCTTCTGTGTGAAATGTCGCATGTTCGAAATCCGGATGGGAAATTCTTTATAGATATTAAATATATAGTTGGGCAATTTTATCTCCAACATTTACTCATTGTTATTTTTTACTTATGACACACACACACAAACATACATCTAAATGTCAGACGCGTCAAAAGTAGAGAAACAAACTATTTCTCTTCGAAAATTGACCAATTAAAAAGACTCAATATTTTGTTACACATACTACATATTTTTATTCTTTTAATAAAGGATAAAATAATAACTTTATAAATTAAAAATGAGTTTTAATAGAAAATGAAATTAATTGGATAAATTTGTGAGCTTTTAAATTTCACAAGGGAGGAGAAAAAACAAAATTTTGTAAATTTTGTAGGGTGTACATGAAATTCTCCAAATATAAATAATCTAGACCTTTTATTATTTTTATTAGATGGACCGTGGGCGTCAACCACGCACATGACACGCGTGTCATGGTAAAGATTTTTTAAATTTGAATACTTTGAACTTACCTACCAAAAGAGTACTGGATCCGAATTGCTGCGATTTTTAATCCACAAATAGTGACCTACATTTCATCTTTTTTCAAATTCAACTGTTGAATTGTTTCGAGATTTGTGCAAGAAAAAACCAGCTGCTTTGAGATACGTGCACAAAATTATTGATCAGTTAAATTTAAAAAAACAGAGATTTTAGAATTACTGTTCACCTTTTAGGATCGAGCAAGGTGAATCCAAGAGTACCAGCTGTACACACAAAGAAATTTCCTTGAAAGCACGCCAGCTGGCGTTTAAAAAAAATTAAACACCATGTCTTGGTTATCCAAGTACATATCAACCATTAATAAAACAAAAGATCCAATTTTTAACATACTTAACCCTTGAGTCCATGATTTCCAATTAAGCGACTTTTTATTTAAAAAGAGAGAGAAGAGACCAGCAGCCTGATTTCCAATTAAGCGACTTTTAATCTGATGAATTTTGATTTTAAAATTTATCAGAATAATTCCAAATAATGAGTTCAAATAGTTAAAACCTCAAATAGTTAAAACCGATTTATTTTCATAAGTGATGCAAAGTTAAAAAAATGTTACTTTGTTTCCAAGACTAATTCCTTTTTAGTGAAAAATATTCACTAATAAATATGAATTATAATAAATTAATTTTATATTATTGCAATTTGATTTTAGAAAACTTAGTGATTACTGAAATCTAAAAATCAGCTTATACCATTTTATTCCGACTTAATTAAATTACTTTTGGCAAAATAACTAAAATCTAAAGACTTTATTTTACCGTTTAGTCCCAAGTCCCAACCAAATATAACCCTTATATATATTTTGTACTGTAGTTCTTTATATAATAAGCATGTATAGGTGTGACATCTAAAGATTAATTTCAAAATCTTCCCTGAAGAAAAAAAAAATACTGGAATTCTGTCAAGCAGGTACAATTATTGTTAGTATTAGATATAGTTGGAAAATAAATTTAAAAAATGGAGGAAAAAGACAGTTACATTCTGTCATAGTGTCATATAATGTCAAAATTGTACATGCATCCCACCTTTCAACTAGATCTGGTCGGATCCACATCCAATCTCGTACAAATTGTACCATCGTATCCATTTCCAGCTTTCTTTTCTTCTCTCTCTCTCTGTTTGGAGGAGGGGGTGGGTTGATAAGATATGATTAGAGTGGAAACGCTGATTATTTTTTGAAAATTTGGGATAATACGATACGCCACGCGAAAGAATTAATTACGATACGGAACGTGGTTACGCGAATTACGTGTAATTAGAATCTTTAAATTTTGACCGAATGTTAATATTATGAAAAAAATAATTAAACATGACCAGTCATGTTTGGATACGACATAACTCACGTGAAGTGATCACTCTTTGACATTCTAGTCACGGTACGATACGACATGTGAGGAATTAACTTGATCAAAACACGGTACAATTAGAAATCAAAATCACAACGTGTTAGTCACAATACGACACAACATGTTTTTTCTACTGTAGATATGGTTCATGAAACTTATGAATAATTAATTTCACACAATGAATAATTACATTGACAATCTTCATACGTAAGAAATATTTTTCTTTTAAGTATGGCAATAAAGTATAATAAAAGGTATATACACATCATTACATATAAAATAATGAATTTTAATGTAAACATTTGACGACACATTAAGGGTGCATTTGGATGAATCAAGAATAGTGCAAGAATAGTAGCTATTTTAATTTTGATAATAGTAGCTATTTCAACATTTTATAGGATTAGTAGAATAGTGAGCAATCTCACAAAAGACAAACAAAGAATAGTGGTTACTCGCTAATTCAAACACACCCAAATGTAGATTAGTAGTTCGGAATAGTGCTAATCCGGAATAGTAGCTATTCTTCACCCACCCAAACGCACCCTAAGTATTAAGGAGAATTTCAATGCACCCAAAAATTTAATGCTCACATTTATTTCCAATCCTTTATCTTTATTTTCAAAGTCCGAATAGTCGATCCGAACCGATCAACATGACCTTCATAATAAAATATGTTGGAGACCAAATTTTATATTTTTTGAATTTTTTTCCTATTTTTAAAGATAGATACAAAATCACTTTATCGAATGGTCTAGAATCTCCTTAAAACAATGATTTTGTACCTATCTTCAAAAATAGTAAACAAAATCCAAAAAATATTAAATTTGATCTCCAGGCATATTTTATTATGAAGATCATGTTGAACGGTTCGGATCAACTATTCGGACTTTAAAAATAAAGATAAATGATTGGAAGCAAATGGGAGCATAGAAATTTGAGTGCATTTGAACCCTCCTCTAAGTAATATTTAAATTGTATGAAAATTGTTACAAAATAATTTTGTGAGGAAGAAGATAGCATGTCTATCATTTTTTCAACTGAGAACTGATTCATTTAGACTGAAAAACCGATCTATTTAAACCGAATTATTTCAGTTAAAGTAGTTCGATTGAAAACTAAACAAACCGAACTATTTGAACACACCTAGTTGTAATATAAACAAACCAATTTTACATGTGACAAAAATAGATAATTATATGTCAATGCTGTATAATACCTAGTTAGTACTGTGCATGATAAATATATAGAATAGAGTAAGGTGCACGCTATGTAACATTAATTGGGACCCCAATAAAGATTGTGCACAGTACTCAAGTGCTTGTGTTGCTATATGCCAACTTATCATAAAATAATATAAATAGCATGAAATAAAGCAACAAAGCATGCACAATCAACTTTTTTTTATATTACACCCATTATAATTAGTTTTTTTTTTTTTTAATTTAACATCCACCAAGTTTGGTTTGGTGTATCATTGGTTGTATAAATAAAGTTCATTAAAAATTAAAGCACTTTATTCCGTTAATCATATGGATGCTCTAATTATATGTATGTAGCCATTATCACTTTCTTTTTTCTTTTTTTTTTCTTTTTTTCCTTTTTGGAGAATTATCCATTCCCACTTTCAATTAAACATTTCATGGCATATCCAAATTCCAAATCTAGTAAGATTACTAGAATTGGACATTTAAATGTACGGAAAAGACATTTTAGGAAAACATTTGAATTTGAGATGAATTAAAAGGAAATGACAAATTAAGTGGTGAATTCAATGACATTTTAGCATGAGAGCTCAAGAACATTTCTAGAAATTAAAAAACAGTCATAACCAGTCCATTGCTTAGTAAAACACATAAAAACCATCTAAAAAAGCACAAATCCTCCATTTGTTTAATTTTATCTCGGAATATGTTATATATTATACATGCAAGCAAAGTTTTTCAAATTATTTAGGGACTGTTCCGCTGCTCCACTGTTTCTGCAGAAAAATAAAAATTCAGTTCAACTGGATTTTTTTTTCCACGTGAACGTGATTTTTAGTTCAATTCCCGTGCCTATGTCCATTCCTAATGGTCTGCTGAACAGGCCCTTAGTAAAAGAAAATAGATAATTTAGGCTACTTTTTTTTCATATCAAGCAACTGCTAATATATATATCAAACATTTGCTTGATATTATCTCTGTTGAATGTTGATGCTACTTTGAGAAATAATTATGTGTTTATTATTTTCTCTATTGGAGAGAGTCTATACCAACAATAATCTCAATTATATAAAATTTCAAATCAAAATAACACATCCATTTGAAAACACTATATGAAATGGATTCTATATGAATATGTATATCATCTAGATTAAAATTTGCGGGTTTTTCATAATTTTGACCGGATTTAATATTATGTAAATAGTAGAACATAGTTTGAAAAAAAAATACGTGAATATGTACAAAAAAAAAAATCAAGGCATCCATTCATGAGGATTCAAGAGTAGAACTAGGGTGCTCCTAAGTTCACCCAATCTCTTGTGAAATTGACTCTAAAATATATCGAATCGACTTTAAACGATGAATCCAAACTGTTGAAATCCTTCTACCTAATGATTGATGCGTCTACATGTGAAAATTTTAAAGTTTTGAATTAATTTAATATAGAGTCAAGTGGTCAAAGGTGTCCAAAAAATGAATGCATTAATATTAATTTATAAACCTTAAACTTTTGACCACTTGACTCTATATTAAATTAATTCGAAACTTTAAAATTTTCACATGTAGACGCATCACTCATTAGGTAGAAGGATTTCAACGGTTTGGATTTATCGTTTAAAGTCGATTCGATATATTTTAGAATCAAGTTCACAAGAGGTTGGGTGAACTTAGGAGCACCCTAGTTCTACTCAGGATTCAGATACTTTTATTATTTGCACTTCTATTATGTCTCTACTTTTTAATTTTTTAATAACAAGAATTCTACAATTTATATGTTAAAATAAAACTATTAGATATAATGTGTATTTTTTTGCTCTACATGCACGTAATTTTTTTTTATCACTTTACGGTTTAATTTTCGAGGAGGGATCAAGTTACAACAAATTTGAGTTACAACAACGATTTTTATTTATTTTCAAAGTCTAAATCATCGATCCAAACCGTTCAACATGATTATCTACATAAAATGTGCTTCCAAGTCAAATTTTACATTTTTTTGAATTTTTTTACTATTTATTAAGTATTTTACAAAAACTAGTCAAATTCAGGCCATTGAATTTTGTACCCATCTTAATAAATAGTAATAAAATTCAAATTTTTTTTTAAATTTGGTCTGGATGCGCATTTTATTTAAATAATCATGTTGAGCGGTTTGGATTGACGATTTGGACTTTGAAAATGAAAAAAAAAACGGTTGTTGTAATTTTGTTGTAACTGGATCCCTCCTCTTTATTTTTATATGAATAAATAAGTCGAAAAATCAACGTCCAAAATTTATTCATATCAATGTATATTTACAATATGTTGATACCGATAAAGCAAAGTTGAAATGTCGTAATATTTCATATGTACACAGAGAAAATGATATAGATCAAATATAACGATTTTATTTTCATGAACTGTAAAATAATAATTTGTTATATGTCCAGGCTGGTTAACAAGACAAGTTAATTAAAATTTGTGGGTTTTCATAATTTTGACCGGATTTAATTATGTGTAAATACCACCTAAATATGTACAAACAAAAACAAAATCAAGGCATTAATTCATTCATGTATTCATGTAAATAAATTGGTACAGGATGAAATGAGGTGAAGAGAAAATGAGAAATGATGAAAGAAATGTGGTCCGGTTGTATCTGGAGAAAAAAAACAGGCTTTTGTTTGTCTTATCACCAGCAACTGCAAGTGGTTTTGCAGAAATCGCAATTGCATGCATGTAACCTCTAACCCCGGCACCAAAACTTTTGCCTCTGCTCTGCTCTGCTATGTGCTCTATGAAAATAGAATTATCTATGCTAATACTATTGTGAACAGAGTTTAATTAACTTAAACCATATTTAGCGACAAAAGCCTTTGGTACATTGCTTGAATTATAATAGAGACACTAGGATGCTTACTAAACTTCCATGATATCCATATTTTATATTTCGTTTTCAAATTCGAATTATTAACATGGACTGCTTAACATGATATTCATATATTTTTTATTTTTTTTTTGAAAAGAAGTTACTATTTTACTAGTTTTGAACGGTCCAAAAATAGCGATTTTGTACCTATTTTCAAAAATATTACTTTTTTTTCAAAAATTATAAAATTTCATTCCAAAATAATATAATTTTTTTTATTGAGTAATATAATATCTCTGTTTAGATACAGATTGTTTGATCATAATTCATATGAATATTTAAAAGGCGCGTACATTCCACTACGGTGTAGATTGGTCAAAATCCAACGGTTTGAATCTAAACTCTTTAGATCGATCTCATAAGTCATAAGAGATGAACTCTAGATTTCCGGGTCCTATTAAGATTTCTGTCAGATTAGAAATGTACGGTTAGGTAGGTGCCTAGGATCCGAATTCTATATACATGCTACAGTGGTGGCAAAAAAAAAACTTATAGTTCATGGGAGAGGAGGGTGTCCGATGTCCATCGGGTCAGAACGGTGTTCGATGGGTGGTTTCTACCGTCCGATTTACTTCAAAATCTGTGCACACAGATATTAAAACAAACAGCACGGATCTACTTCAAGATCTACTGAACTGAACGGTTAATGAGTCAGCCAGTTAGTAACTCGGTTCAAATTAAACGAGTTTAAGCTGGAATCTTGCTCACTCGCCATTTTGCAAGCTAGCTCGGCTATATAGTTATGAATTTGTATGTATTTTATGCTGTGTAGCTCGGTCAAAAATACTTGTAGAATTTATTTTCTTTTTAAAACAAAGTCCAGCTAGACTCAATGAGTCAGCTCGCCAGTCCAGTCTAGCTCGCGAGCTAACTCGTGATAACTACAAACTGAGATTTCAAATCAGACCTCTAATCTGAGCTCAATCCAGCTAGTTCGATTATTAAACAAACCGATTACGAAATGAATCCAGCTCGTAACGAGCTAACTCATTGCGACTTCCCCTGCTGGTACTCCGGCTTATTATATTGTGTTAAATAAATTTTAGGCCGCTGTCAGCTCAGGACTTCAACTTATATAGGTAATAACAATGTTTATAATATTTCTCCTTACCAATTCGCAGTTTTTGTGAATATTAAAAAAAAATGTTTATGATATTATATTATTTATATTATTAAAATTTCCTTGTGCTGCTTGATCGCAAAAGCAAGTAGCTGTTCTTCTAGAAAGTTTTAGTCAGTGTTTTGTTATATAATAATATTTAACTGCTGCATGGCTGAATGGTGAAATTGCATTGTACAGTCACACAGTCATAGCCACAAAGAATCTAAACATCCGTTTCCATAGATAGCGCCGACAGTTTGGCCTCTTTAACTGAGCCTCGTTTTCAGTTGAATATGTTCCTTTTCATTTTATATTTGGAGATTATATTCCAAGGAAATTTTTTTTCTCTTTATGTTTACAACTTTGAAAACTGTTCTTCTTTAGTTTTTTGTTCTTTTTTTTTTTTTCCAATATATATATATTTTTTTGTATTTATTCCCCAGACGAATCAGTGCCAAATTAGTTCGGTTCCTCTCCATTGATTAGCAAATGGTTCCTCCAGTGAAAGCACTCATTAATTGAATGCATTATTTTTAAATGGGATTTATTTAGTTATCTATTTGCTCTATGAACTTCATCTACTAATTGGCATTACATACAACTGGAAATTAGTGTCATTGAATTTCTTATTAACTGCAAATTTTTTGATAGAAATTTTCATAAAAAATAACATTGCGATAAATATTTAGAGCTATTAAGTAATTAACCAACTAGGAAATTTCGTTGCAAATAAGAAAAAAAAATGTTAAATGTTTAGAGTTTTTAACTTTCTATTATTCAATTACACAATAGCTAAATTTCAATTATCAACTCAACACAATGAAACATTATACATTAGATCATGCTAAATAATGATACAATATCATTTTGAAAAATCATAAAAAGAAGCACACGTAGGGCTGCAAACAAATTGAATATTTACGTCTGTGTCTGAATTTGTATCTGAAAATTAAATATGAATATCCAATATCAGAATATCTGTATGGATACAGATACAAATTTAGTTTTAAATTTTAATTATCTGTATCTAAATAGTAAATATATACCATATAATTTAATATATATTACAGAAAAAAATATGTATATTTCTATGGATATTCGATCCGTGTCAACTTAATATTCAATTTGTATATATATATTTAAAAAATAAAAACGAATACGATATTTTTATCACAGTCCGAGCAGCATCTGAATATCTGATCCGTTTGCATCCGTGCTACACAGGTCTCTTGGTATCACTGGAGAGTGCCAGTACTGTTTGAACCAGAGGTAACCTAAAAAAGGACAAGATACCCCACAAAAAGCGGAATAAAAAGAAAAAAAAAAAAAGAAAAGAAAGGAGGAGAAACAAAAAGACACCATTACTTTACTTTTCCTCTGTTCTCATTAAACCCACTTTTCTCTGTCTCAGTCTCTCTCTGCAAAGAAAGAAAATGCTGCTCTCCGGCTATCTTTCTCCATTCTCTAGAATCCTCTTTGTTGCATAGTCAGAGAGAAAGAGAAAGGTGTTCAGCTCAAACAGAACAGGTTAGTCAGATGCAAATGTCTTCTTAGTTCTTCTCATATTTTTTTCTTCTCTTAGTTAGGTAAATGTCGCTTCTACATTATTTGTATACATATTTTTAATAGTTCTTAATGGGAAACTTGGTACTTTGTTTATCTTCTTCTTGTTTGATTGAGAGAGAGAGAGAGAGAGACCACCATAGCTGAAGCAGAGTCAGGTGGAGCATTAAATTTCTTTGCTGTTTTTTTGTGTGAAAATAAATGTACCTCTTTTTTTTTGGTAGAATTGGGGTTCTGGGTTTGGTGGAAATCACACAAGTTCCCTTTCTTATCTTTAATTAATACTGTTTTGCTTTCTGTTTTCTCCCTCCTTTATTTCGCTTTCTTTGCTTTAATGCTGTCAATTTCATGTATACCCCTCAAAAAATTGGAAATTACGTATTCCTCCTCAAAATGTAGCATATTTTAGAAAAAAATGTGGTTCTTTTAATTGGACAGTTTTCGAGAGCAAATTGATAATTTCTCTACTTATAATCGTGCAAACGTCATAAGTAGAAAAATGACACTTGCCTTAAAAAAACTGACACATTAGAAGATTTTCCTGGTATATGCTACTAAGTTTTTACTTTTTTTTTTAATGAAGGATAAAATGAGTTTTAATAGAAAATGAATAATATTTGTGAGTTTTTGAAGTTTAGAAGGGTAAATATGATATTATGAATTTTAGAGGGGAAATAAGTAATTTCTAAGTTTTGAGGGGTATGCATGAAATTCCCCTTGTTTTAATGCTGTCAACATTTGCATGCGTGGATACACACGCACACAAAAACACACACGAGAAGAGAGAGAGACAGAGAGAGATAGAGAGAGAGATGATTAGGTCTTCTCTCCAGTGTTTAGTCTTTTCTGAGTTAGATTTAAGGAACTGTGTTTCTTTCTTCATGTACTTGAAAAGTAGTTGACTAAGTACTTGAAGTTGAACAGTTTAGTTGATAGGAGGATATGATTCCAATAATAGAGATTTAATGCACTAAATTGATTTGTAATAAATACTAACCTATATTTGCACCTACTTTTGCTAAATGTAAAGTCTTGTTCCATTTCCTTTCTCTTATCTTGTCTGAGGTTTTTGATAAATTTACCATGGTAAAATTTTTAATTCTTATTTGCTGTAAAAGTGTCTCCTGCTTCACTTATTATTGGGTCAATAGTACACTGCAAGTGGGGAAGGGCATAGGATTCTTTTCTAGTTGCATGCATCTTTACTTGCCCACAAGTAGGATTGCATGTAATATAGATAATGCCTTCATGTTGCATGAAATTGAGCCTGCACACAAGTAAGATAAAAGTAATTTGACTTACATGCAACTTAGTTATTGTTTATGAGACCAATTAAATAATCTATGGTTGTCAATTTTATGTCTAAACTGTGACAGAGATATGAAAATCAATATATTGTTTATGGAGAGAGAACCTTTTCTAGTTATTCTCTTGTCTTGACAAGGCCACTAAACTTTTTTCTTGAGCATTTGATTGAGACTAGTGACCAACTTAGTTAGTGGAATCTATAGTGTTATAATCTAGTTGTCATTTATATTCTACTTATTTTCTATTCAATACATGATGAATCGTATAACTAAAACCCAAATTAGAGTATGATTATATAATTAGGAAGGCTCCAAGTGGTTAAAAGTTGAATGCCTTGTTTGTATTAGGCAATGATAATTATTTTATACTTATATAAATATAATATTTCAATACAAGCAACTTTTTTATTCAGGCTATATGTAGTCATTGATATTATTTCTCGGTTGCTTATTCAGCATTTTTTGAAAGAGAAGAAATGGATCAGAAGACTTGGGGTTGGAAGCGAAAGCCTTCAGAGAAGTTCCTTCTTGTAAGTTCATTTCAAATATGAAAAAGGAGAATTGCAAAATAGGAATTGTTTCTTAAATTGCTATTTATACTCACTTTTACTCAAGGAAATTCAAATTTGTAATATCTTCTTTAACAATATGATATTATGTTTGAGAGTACAAATTTTACATTAGTCCATGATTAATTTCTCAAAAAAAAAAAAGACTAGCTGACATTTTTTTCTTAATCATGTGGGGAAACAACTTGCCTTCTGATTAAATTTGAGGGACCAAACGGTAAATTTTGGCTTTTAATGAGTTTGGTAATCTAAATTACAGAGGCAAAGGGCAGGGGAGCTAGAGAAGTCGATACAAGACTTGAACGAACAGCTATCAACCTGTCATGATGAGTTAAAAGCAAAGGATCTACGCATAGCAAAGCAAGCTAAGGTGGCTGAAGAAGCCATTTCAGGTATTTGAAACTTTCGATTAGGTCCAGCAAAACTATGAAATAGCATGTACTGGCCATTCCACTAAAATTTTCAAATTAATTGAAAAACTTCGGATTATCGGAGGTTAAATTGCTTGATTTGCATTATTCAAACTAGGACTAGAGTGAATATTTAGTGGTAACCTTATGCTATCTTAATGTTTTTTTTTTAATTACTAAAGTTGTCTAGTATATATATTAGGCTGGGAGAAAACTGAAGCAGAAGCAGAATATTTTAAAAATCAACTCAACAATACACTAACCGAAAAGGAAACCCTAGAAGAAACCATAAGGAATTTGGAGGAAACCCTAAATGATTTCATGCAAAAACTAGAAGTGTCGAAGAAAGATTATGAACAGGCAGTATTAGAAGCGGCGAGAAAAATAACCATTGAGCAAGGCAAAATTAAGGCCATGCAAGAAACCATATCTGAGAAGAATAACAAGATTGCCACTCTTGCTGCTGAGATCAACCGCCTTCTTAAAACCCTAGAGGAAGTAAATGAATCGAGAATGCACTTCGAGTCAAGCTTGAATGAAGCCAAGGCAAAAATTGATTCGGTTGAGAGATCCAACTCATCTCTCCAGTATGAACTTTGCATGGTTCAAAAGGAGGTTGAAATTAGAACTCAAGAGAGAGAGTTTGATCATAAATCAGCAAATGCAGCTCAAAAGCAAAACTTGGAGAGTGTAAAAAAGATTGCTAAATTAGAAGCCGAATGTCAGCGATTACGCGTCTTGGTTAAGAAACGGCTTCCCGGGCCTGCCGCTCTGGCAAAAATGAAAACCGAGGTCGAAACATTAGGGTTTCAGAGTAATACTAGTACCAATAACAAAACTAATCATACTAATAGGTTTCTTCTTGAGAGGTTAAATGCAATAGAAGAAGAGAACAAGGTTTTGAAGGAGACTCTTGCACGTGCAAGGAATCCTCGTGCACGTGCAGACTCTAGGGCTTCAAGCATGGATGTGAAGGTTGAAGAAGACAACATGAGTTGTGCCGAGTCGGGCTCGTGGGCCTCTGCTTTGGTAGCAGAGTTAGATAATTTCAAGGCCCAAAAGCCCACTAGTGTGGCCTCTTGTAAGAGCCCCACAGTCATGTCAGAACTAAGCTTGATGGATGATTTTGTTGAAATGGAGAAATTAGCACTAGAGGATACCAAATCATGTGTAACAACAAAAGAAGTGGAAACCAAACCCGATAAAGAAATTGTCGATAAGGCACTTACGCAAGTTGTTGAATTTCTCGAAGGGATAATTGAAAAATCAGTTGAACAAAAGTACATTGCCCGTGCTTTTCTATGGGAAAGCAAGGGGCTGAAGGGTGTTTTGCAAAATTTCATCCTTGTTTGTAATGATTTTATTAATGGGAGGGCCAAAGTGGAAAATTTTGTTAGTGAGTTTGGTGTTACTTTGGATTGGGTTGTAAATCATTGTTTCTCTCTACAAGATGTGTCGGAGATGAGAGAGGCCATTGTGAAGGATTTCAGTGTGACCGAACCTAATAGTTGGAATGGTCTTGAAAATTTACTAAACAGCCCCGGTAAAATGACAAATCACAATAGGGTCTTCTCTGAAAATGATGTGGAGAGGGGTGAGATAACAAATGACCAAAACTCTGCGGAGAAAGAGTTGGATGACAAGGAGAAAATTGATACTGACAGCGAATTAATTGAAAGTGCTTCTAATTCAAAAGAAAATGTGCAAGAGTCGCGGGAACTAAAGGTGTTATTAGATGAAGAAAAGGTTTTAAATGGAGAGTGCAACAAGCACACTTTTTCTAATGAAGTTGAATTTCAAAAGGAGGCAAAGTCTACAGAAGCAACTTCATCTTTAGAATGGTAATTTATCTCTTATTTTTCATTCCAAATTACATCAGTCTTCTTTATTACTAATTATGATTGGTATTATTAAACTGTACAGTCACAGTACTCTGGAGGAAAATTTGAAGGATATTATGAGCCGAGAAGATGAGAAGCATGTAAATATAGTAAGTTGATATTTTCCCAAAAGTTTTCATTAATGTTCTTACAATGAATGAAGATAATAAATATTAAGTGTGTTAACCTGACCAAAATAAAATTTTGGACATATTTGGGCCAATTTGGAATGCTTCTGTAAGTCTCAAACTGATTCAGTTCTTGTCAAAAAACCTCAAGCTAAAACCATTGATAGCCTAGAATTTTTTTTTTCAATATTCTGAGACCTGATTTATCCTCTGCTGGTGGTAATGTTTCAATATTCATTGGCAGTTTGGCACTGTGCAAATGCTGTCTTTCAAAGCCTTTTAAAGTTTACGAATTGTACATCATATAGAAATGATTTACCATATATGATATTCAGGATTGGGAGATTTCTTCGGCATCAGATAAACTTGCTGAGTGCCAGGAGACCATTGTCAGTATCGGCCAACAATTGAAACTCCTCACATCACCTAAAGAGGCAGGAACTGATACTCCTGTTAGCAATGAAGTGATAATCCCAGAAACTGGTAAGAATCCAAAACAAGCAGCAGTTCGCAGGAACTTAGAAGCGGAATTCAATTCAGTTGACCCACCACATAAAGTGCAATTGGGAACACTTGCACTTGTGCCGAAGAGGCAGCCGGAGGGAACAAATTTGCTTAGAAAGCTGCTTATGAGGAGGAAGAGAGAGAGCTTTAAGAAATTGGCTATGCCTGTTGGTGCTTAATTAATTGTTTTGCTTAATTTAGTATGTTGGGTGTAATTTTTCATAAATGATAGAGTGGATGTGGATGTATTAATTAGTTAGGATTGGGTTGCTTGTGAATAGTTTGAATAATGTGGCCAATGCTTGTTACTGGATAGTTTTCTCTGTTAATGAATTTCAACTTGTGTGAATGTTTATTTTAAAAAAAATATAAAATCACATTTTTCAGAAAGTATGGAATTCAACTGAGTAGAATAGATCAATTTTTGTTTTTATGTAATCATAGTTAAATGTCAATAAACAAACAGAAATAAGTAACACTATGTTAATATGTTTAATTATTAGTTGGCCCAAATATAAGTTGGAATTGTTAGATTATATGTTGAAATATTGCCAATAATTTTGACTATAAAATGAACTAGCAATTAAGATATCTGAATTAAATATAAATTCGGAGGCCTTAAATAAAATTTTAATTTGTTATGTACATTTAATTTACCTGTCAAAATGTCAAAGCCCGGATCCTATTTAGTCCAATTTAGGCCCATATCAAATTCAATTTGGAAAAAGCCCAAATTTTCAAACTGAGCTGTGACCTTTCAAAATCAAATTCCGTGCTATATTAAACGACAAATTGAGTTTTTGAGTGCTGAGATTTTTAATTTCAGTTTTGCCCTTACTCATTCTCTCCGACTTAATTAAAAATAAAGTGGGACCTAGCTATTTCCACACCTCTTAAGTAAAAAAAATTAAATTATCTGTTGTATAATATCTGTTGTATATAATTTTCTTTCGAGTCGACGACAAAATTCTCTGTTTGCAATTTTCTATACAATTTCCAGTTCGGTATCTCATGCGGCGATGACAATGTTGTCACTTGTGTTGCGAGTCTAAAACATAGAGATAGATAGAAGACAAAAGGATTTGTTTCATGCTTTATTCATATGGCCAAAGATAGAAGATCAATGGAGCCACCCTGAGGGGTGCGTATCCTTTGAGATATCTCAATTTTTGCGTGACCGACGTGTCCGGTGCCTATCCGGGGAACCCTACGGGCCCAGTATTATTTTAGCTTTGACATTCGTGCAAAATGTATTTGAACAATTGAGATATTCGAAAAAGTCACGCAAAGTTTGAGATATCTCAGAGGATGCGAACTCCTGAGTGACATTTTGGAATATCACAACCGTTCAAAGACGTTGTGCACGAATCTCAAATAATACTCGGTGCTTCAATTCAATCTATGCATTTTCTCCTTCTTAATCAGATGTCAACTTTTCCTATTGAACCTGTCAATTAGTCATTATCCAAGCCGCAACACAAAATGTAGCGCAGTGAGCGTTCCATTAGTACTACAGGCGGCGAAACAGACATGCAAATTCACTTACGAGAGAGTAGATAAAACGTACTGTACCGTGTTGTAACTAAAATGTGGATGGGTGGTCATGGTATGGGAGTCACGCGTGACTATTCGCGTGCTGTGTCTGAACATAACTGGTCACGTTTCTCACATTTAACTATTTTTTCATAATTTAGGTTAGTTTATTTAAGATTTACCATTTGATCAAGACTTAGTGGTCCTAATTACACGTGACTCGCATAATCACATGTTGTACCGTGACCAGATTTTTCGTGTGACGTACTGTTCCGTGTCAAATTTTCAAAAGATAGTCACAGCATCATTATAAGTTTAGGATATATTTTTTTTTTTTCCAAAATACTCCCCAATTTTTTGAAAAAGATGATTGGGGTCTGATAAAATAATTAACTTAGTCTCTGATAAAAGGTAAAGATACCAATTTAATTATCTATAATTATTTATTCTTTTTTCTTAAGTTTAAGGACTAACTTTGGATTTTGCAAATCTTAAAGAATAAAAAAGTTTTGTATTCTGGTTTCATTGATCTTCTATGGCCGTTACACAAATAAAGAACAAAAGGCAAAAAAAATATTTTACGTGCTATCATAGTGACAAATTAATTATTCGGTTCGGCGAGTTCTTGTGAATCAAGAAAATTCAAATATAATTCGATAATGATTCAGAATTATCCGGACTGGAGATCTCAGTCCCACAAGAGAGTGAAAAAAATCCAAAATAAAAAGTTTGGAAAAAATTCGCTAATAATTCGGAAAATTCAGAAAAATTCATAAAATTTGAGAAAGAATTATTCGCTAATAATTCAGTCAAAGTTCAGTCAACCAAATAATTTGACGTTCAGTTCGCCATCACAAAAAAAAATTATTCGCAAATAATTTATGAATCTTATGACTACATACTCTTCAACAATTGACAGCATTGTCCTTGTCGCATAATATTCCAGAAATGGAGGTTAGTAGGAAATTATAAAATCAGTCTAATATTTTTGGTAACGGGTCACAAAACTCTTATAAAATAATTAACGAGGATTAAGTTGATAGATATAAAAACATAAAACCAAACCATTCATTTCTATTATGTTTCTTTTTGAATTTTTTTATTCATTTTTATTATGTTTTTTTTGTGAATTTTTTTTATAAAAGTTGCGAAGTCGTAAGAAAAATCTAACTCTCAATTTTTTTCAACCTTTGAATACAACAGGTCTACATTTATTTTTTATTATATTTTAAAAACTTTCGAGGACAAATTCTAAATTTTCTCTTCTGAGAAATGGAGTCCAAGGCTGTCTTTGGATAAGTTTCCACATTCTCTTCCAATGGCGCACTGTTCCTCTCCTCTTGTCACCTCCTCTCCCACTTTCTCTTCCACTCCTAGAAACCAAATTCAGACCTGGGTTGAGACCCTCCGTTCCTATGCACGTGCAGATGATTACCCAGCTGCACTCTCCACATTCATCTCCATGTGCAAAGCTGGTGTGGCGCCAAACCATTTTGCCTTCCCTGCAGCGTTAAAGGCTGCGTCAGGTCTCCGACAGCTGTCAGTCGGGCAACAGCTACATGCATCTATCGTGAAACATGGATACCACAATTCATCAATGGTGGCTGTAGGTAATACCCTCGTAACAATGTATGCACGCTGTGGTCAGCTCGGTAGTGCTCTTAGGGTGTTCGACAAAATGTCCCAAAGAGACCAGGTTTGCATTTCTCTAATGCTAGCTCTTGCTTTGGAAACTTTGCTAATATGTAATTTGATGAACAAACCTAACCTGTTGGTTACCAACAGGTCTCTTGGAATTCACTAATAGCAGCGCTATGTCTTTATGATGAGTGGGGCTCGGCCCTTGATGCACTGCGCGTAATGCTAACAGAATGTTCTGAACTAAGCTCATTCACACTTGTAAGTATCCTTTTGGCATGTTCAAATGTAACGGAATCGGTTGGTCTACGGTTAGGAAAGGAGGTTCATGCTTATGGACTCCGTAATGGGTTTTTTACTAATGGTAAAAGGTTCACCTACAATGCCCTAATTTCAATGTATGCCAAACTAGGGCAAATTGAAGACTCTATGTCGGTATTTCAGTGCTTTGAAAACCGTGATATTGTCACATGGAATAGCATGATTAGCTCACTTGTAAAAAATAAACAATATACCCATGCTATTCGCACCCTTTATGATATAGTGCAATCAACTGATATAAAACCAGATGAATTTACTATATCAAGTGTTCTCCCGGCATGTTCTCAGCTTGATCTGTTAAACACTGGTAGAGAAATTCATGCATACGTGTTGAAGAATGACAATATATTTGATAACCCATTTGTGGCCAGTGCTTTGGTTGACATGTATTGCAATTTGGGCCAAGTTGAAATAGGTCGTTTTGTGTTTGACAAAGTACCTATACAAAGACATGGTCTATGGAATGCGATGATATCGGGTTATGCACAAAATGGACTAGATGAAGAGGCAATAAAGTTATTTGTGGATATGGAGGTCATAACAGGGTTACAGCCAAACGAAACCACAATGGCCAGTGTCTTACCGGCTTTTGTGAAATGCGATGCTTTTGAAAGGAAAGAAACTATTCATGGCTATGTAATTAAAAGGGGCATGGAAGAGGATAGATTTGTCCAGAATGCTTTAATGGATTTGTATGCTAGGGTAGGTAAAATGGATATTTGTAGGAGGATCTTTTATTCATTGGATGCTAAAGATATTGTTTCTTGGAATACTTTCATAGCGGGTCATGTACTATCTGGTACAATAAGTGAGGCCTTTGAAATGCTAGTAGAGATGCAAAGTGATGTTAATGGCTTGAAACCAAACATTGTTACTTTAATCACTGTGCTACCTCCATGTGGGTCCCTCGTGGCACTAGCAAAGGGGAAGGAAATACACGGCTTTTCAATCAGGCATGGGCTCAATGATGATGTGGCTGTGGGAAGTGCATTGGTTGACATGTACGGAAAATGCGGGTGTCTTAGCCTTTGCAGAAAAGTATTCGATGAAATGCCCAAGAGAAACTCAATAACATGGAACGTGTTGATAATGGCATATGGTATGCATGGGCATGGGGAAGAGGCAATAAAGTTGTTCAATGAAATGATTTCGAGCAAAGAAGCCAAACCGAATGAGGTGACGTTTATTGCCGTGCTGGCAGCCTGTAGTCACTCTGGAATGGTCCACTGTGGACTTAGTCTATTCCACGAGATGAAGTCAAAATATGGAGTGAAACAGACTCCAGACCATTTTGCATGTATGGTTGATCTCCTAGGTCGTGCTGGCGAGTTAAACAAAAGTTACGACCTTATATCCTCAATGAAGCCTGGGCCCCACATGGTTGGGGCATGGAGCAGCCTATTAGGTGCATGTCGAATTCATAAAAATGTCAAACTGGGGTCCGTTGCAGCTCGGCACTTGTTTGAGCTTGAGCCTGATGAAGCCAGTCACTATGTGCTACTGTCAAATATCTACGCGGCTGCAGGCCAATGGAAGGAGGCAACAGAGGTGAGAACTTTGATGCGTCTCAACAATGTCAAAAAGGAACCGGGGTGTAGCTGGATTGAATTGGGTAATCAGATCCACCGTTTTATGGCTGGTGAGTCGTCGCACCCGGAAAGTTCTAGAATTCATTCATATTTAATTAGTCTATGGGATAAGATGAAGAGAAATGGCTATATACCTGATGTCTCGTCTGTTTTACATGACGTTGAGGACAAAGAGAAAGAGAATATTTTATGTGGGCATAGCGAAAAATTGGCAATTGCTTTTGGTTTAATAAGCAAGCCTCCAGGGACCGCAATTAGGGTTACCAAAAATCTTAGAGTTTGTAATGATTGCCATGAAACAGCCAAGTTTCTTTCAAAAATGGAAAGGAGGGAGATTATTTTGAGGGATGTGAGGAGGTTTCACCATTTCAGGGATGGGGTTTGTTCATGTGGGGATTATTGGTAGAAGCATAGGTAAATATGAACAGAAAGGGGATACAATATTAACATTTTTCTCTTCTTATTTCTTGGTTTTGTGGTTTTTGTTGATATGTGGGATCAGCAATACGATACCCTTCCGAAAGTAATGAGTTTGTTGAAATATTTGTCTTTTATGAATTACCATTCAGAGAATTGTAATTGAGTTGATTATTATGCAGATAATTGCTTTATAAGCCATAAAATTGCTTGAATCTTGTTTCTTGTTTTCCCCAATATCAGAATATTGTGTTACTTGTTTTCTTTTTTATATCCTTTAAGGAGTAGTTTTACAATAACATCTAAAGTAATTAGTGATTAGAGTGATATGATGCTTATTGGGAGTTTTTAAGTTTTGAGCATTCAAAAGTAGAAGTGTGTGAGAAGATATGTACGCTGGTACAAGATCCAGCACAAAAATGTCTGATACACTGCTTGTTGGGTGCTAGTAACTTTTAACTGAGGTCTACATTACTAGACTAGAGCACACCAAAAGCAAATAAACCAACAAAAAATATGTACCACTGGTACAAGGCCCAGCACAACAATATTTGGTATGTGAAGCATAACTTGAGTTTTGGCATGCTTCTAGTATTTGAAGCTTAATCTATAGTCAAATACTTAAATCATTACTAAAACACATTAAAAAGTTGCCACGGTTCTCGCAAGTTGTAATCGGTAGCGTAGTGTACTAAAGGACTGTTATTAGGGTCTCGGAGCACATTGAATCTGAGAGAAGATTCGTAGAGAAGGAATTAAAATAAAATGTCAGGCTTTACCACTGGAAACAAGACCCAAATGTTTACTCAATAGAGTGCTTCAAGAAGACAGTTCAATGTTATATGCTAGCTAGTTTTTGTCTTTTCCAGTTTCACAGAACATAGCTGCAGTATGTTATTATTTGTTCTACTAAATGCCTTTTGTAGGTTCTTATAGTATGATGAGGGGGCGTTCCAATGCCCATCGGATCAAACTCGGTCCAATGGACAGCTTGCGCCATTCGATTCATTTTTTGCTTGATTAACAGGTCTGATCGAATCCGAATTAAATCCGCCATGCATTGTTTAGTTGAGCCATGCTCTCTTGTCATTATTTGTTAATGTTGGCTGATAATAGTTTTTCTGTCAAGTACTGAAATTCAAGCAGATCTTCTCAGAGTTGCTAAAAATTGAAGGAGTTCCGCTGAAGATTCTATAAGGGAAAAAGTGGGAATTAAATGCTAATAATAGCTTTTTTTAGTGTATTGTTAATCTTGAGGGCAATTTGGGAATATTTCTTTGTAATACGTAACAGACTTTATTTAAATAAACTTTTGTTATGTTATAAAATGTGAATTTGATCTGTGTTAAGATTTGTTAAAATTTGAGTATTTCACTTTCTTAATTGTGAAAGTTATGCTTACACTGAATTCAGTTGTTTCAGAAATAATTTATTACTTGTGCGGCTTGTGTGCTTATGAAGAAGTTCAAAGCAGATTGTTTGTTTCTTCTATAAATTTTACAGAAACAAACAATCAGCTATTTCCATAATTGTGCTAGAAGAGTTAATCCAACTATTCCAATAAAAAATAATAAATTGAAGTCAAGTATGCATGCAATGACAATCGGATTAGATCCTTTACCAGTAAAATATAGACACTTCAATTAGGGCGTGTTCTGCTGTCAAACGGGAATAGGAATGGGCTTGGGTCCAATTTAAATGGCCGAACTACTGTTACCAATTTCAAAAACCATTTTACCCAGCATCAGACTGATAAGTGGCAAGTATGCGATCCAACTATGTCTATAATACATATGTCACCTTGTTAATTAGCTCTTGTAGTCATCAAAAGCATAGTCTCCAAAATCGACGGAATCAGTTGAAATAGAACCAATTTTAGACCGAATTACGCAATATACAAATTTTCAGTGCTCTTGCCACTGTTGATATAGCCAGTGCGGTTTTGTTCATGCATGCAGAAGGCCACCGCATACCGCATATGATGATTTTAATGCGGACTTATATATGCGGATTCTTTCATTAAATATTAAATGTGACACTCTCAATTAAATATTTCATATTTTATATGCTTTAATCTAACCAAATATTAAATATAACATATAAAACATACCACTTGTTACTTAAATTGTTTCTTTTTGTATGAACATAGAAAAATATATATAAACCGGAAGATACTATTGTATTTTAAAGTTGGAGACATAGCAATTTCCTGTCACTATTTTTCTCCTTTCTTTATTTGAGTAAATTTTGCAGATAGTAGAGAAGCTGTAATATATCGGCCCAGTGTAATTTTCTTATAGTACCGGTCCAATTTAAATTCCTTACCAAGGCTCGAAAGGCAGAGAACTTATAAACTACCAGTAAAATCAGTACACTTGTATAGTTCCACAATGATAACTAAACAAAAATTAATGCGCTGAGCGCCTATAAATCAATTCGGAAGGCACTGCATCATCTACCTGGATGGGTCGGGACTCAACAAATGAGTTTGGATCTATATGAGTCTGTGGATCTGGATATTTTTGGTTCCGCTAATGGGTTTTGGATTTTTTGAACTCATTTTTAGTCTGGACTGCATTTGCGGTCTGCATGAGTGATTTTTATGCGGTAGAGGCACACGCATATGCAGTCGCATGAACCGTATTTTATAACACTGAATATAATTCTCCAAAATATATTTAATTTGGTCTTGTGGGACTATTGCTCGGTAGAGCTCCAGAGCGCGATTTCTCTTTGTTTTTTTTATCCTAAAAATAAATTTTCAATGAATTTTTTTTGTATTTCTTTCATCACATATGAATCACACAATAAAACAACATATGATTACAAGAAGAATTTGTTTTTTCGAAAATCCTACATTATACACAATTTTCACAAAAGAACCATGCACAATTGGTTCCAATCATACACTGTTTTTAATAACAAATCTGCATGAATGATGGAGCATATTTATACACACTTTATTAAAAATCGTGTATAAATATTGTAGCTCATTTTTGGACGCACACCTTCTTGCTTTGGACACATATTTAATGGAAATTTTGAGAAAATGTGTATGGTATACGGTGTATGATTAATGTTTTGTAGTAGTGAACCAAAAATGATTTTTTTTAAGTAGTGGTTGTACCACAATTTCCATTAGATATTAAAAGGACCAAGTATTGGTACCTAAAACAGGTACCAATCCCTCAGTCAGTAATACATCTATTTTAGTTACAAGTAGCAGAAAGGATAAAGGCAAACCCAAAAAACACATAACATCAGTACAAAACATAAAATATGACATAGCTTTATCAATAGTCTGGCAAGTCCCAGTCAACATAATCATCATTTTCACCCCAAGCGACGCCAGACGTTGGACTGAAGAGGCTACCGGACTCATCTTCTCGAAATATCTTCAAAAACTGGTCCCTTGGTGCCTCCCCTTCTGACATCGACACTAGGACCTCCATTGCAGTGGTCAAATCCATGGTGCCCTCCTCCACTATTGGGAGCTAGTCTGGGATTTCCTTAGTATCATATGGAAGAATGAGACTCCAGTTTAAATGAGAATTATCATAACGAGATATACTCCAGAAAGAAGCTAAAGATAATATTCTACTTCCCAAAGATTTAGCAATAGAGGGGTTTGTGTTAATAAAGCAAACACTATTACGTTATAACCAGATGGTCTACAGAATAGCCCCTCTTACCAATTCTACTAATAATATATCTTTAAAATGAATTGCAGCATCTAAAAGCCACAAGTCTTGTACCGACTGACAAGAAAAAGTAAAACCATGGTAAGACGAAATCCAAGTCCAAATTTGTCTAATATAAAAGCACTGAACAAATAAATGATCAGTATTTTCTGATTCACCACAGAATACACACTCAGTAGTACGTACATGGGCATCCTCTCCTTACTAGATTAATCTTAGTCATAATTCTAATTTTCACTTTAACCTTAAGAGGAATTTTGGATTTCCAGATGGTGGCATATTTCTTATTTAGTATGCCACCATATTCTAACTATTTACGAAAATAGTTAACAGTAAACTCATGTTTATTGGACCATCTCCAAAACAATTTATCTCCTAAAGTAGGATTTAAAGAGAAGTGTAAGAATTTGAAACAGAAACGAATTGTAGGTTGAATAAATTACATACAAATAGTTGCTATTTAGTTGTCGTTGTGTTATTATTTTTTTTTTGTTTTTTTTATTCTTTTATTACTTTTCTATGTGATGGCCAAACAACCAAGGTTCTAAAATGCACTTTTCATGCACTATGCGGAAACCGCATATGCGGTATCCAGCCGAATATGTGGGTTTTTATGAGGATTAAATAAAATATTATTAACATAATAATTATTTTTTGTTAATACAATAGGGTCCATTTAATTAATTGATATAAATAATGGCCCAACAGCTTCGGCCCAAAAGCTTTCATTCACACAAACACCTATTGATATGGTGGGTCCCACACTCTTAAATACGTCAAAGCCAGGCTGTGCATTGAGCATATTAATAATAAAATATAGAAAACTGTTAGTGTTATGATCTAGAAGCCAACCATTTATAGTTGTATTATGTATTTTGTTCATGAAATTAGACAATTATTTGTTCCTTGAGTGTTTGATTACATTATGGATTGTTCTAGTGGAGGACCTGAACTGTGGAACTCTATAATAATTAAGTAATAAATACTCTAAATGTCCCTAATCTTGGTAAGTAGAAATGAACGCTATTTACTAGTAAAAAAATTAGTATGTGGATTAAATAATGATCATGTTCTGGCGGATCATGTGGTAAGAAATTATCAAATTTAATCACATAAATGCCTAATGGAGATCAGGGGATTGGACATGACCCAAAATAAAACATAATATGGATTGTGTTAGTGTCATTAATGTTTCATTTGTGTCTTGAATTCTTTGGTATGAGATGATTATTTTTCCTACATGAGATTCATGTATCTGTAGGTGTTATCCAACGTTGACCGTAACTGGCAGCTCTACAGATAATATCTCAATATATGTTTCTTGTGCGGAGGAAAATATATTTATCAAGAATGCCAGTGTCTCTCATATTTTATATATGAGTGATGATATCTCTGGCCCCCTTGATGGAGTAATAAAGTATGCATGCAATTATGATCAAGCAGTTGATCATTATTTACTAATTACTTGGAATCAAGAAAATAATAAATTTGCAAGGATGACACTCTCCTACCTTGAATTTATTCATGATATCATGTGACACGTGAATTGACACAGGCAATCAAATATTGTTTTAGGATCATGGTACTGTAGTGGACATATCATCTATGTAAGTTGGGTAATCATAATGTATATTGCTAGATACCGCTTATGATTTATGGAATTAAAAGTAGTTTTAATTCTATTGCCAACGTGATATAGATCCTACTGGGTCACACCAAAAGAGATTTAATTGGAGAAATTTATTTTAGTATTAGTAGATGATTGTAAAATAAATGTCATGGAGATAACAACCTTAAATCTAAATAAATTTATGTGCATGTGAGACATGACGTATAAATTTGCATCTCAACATAACGTGAGGAAAATTAAATTGATTGGCTCAATTATAATTCATTGGATGTTTTATTAGTGGACAATTGATAAATAAATAGAAGAGAGTAAAAAGGCCAATGTTGGGACAATTTGACATATGGGTCAAGTCCATAAGTTTGTCTATTGGCCCAAAAATTACTACTCATAAAGTTAATTCTAACTTTTGAATATAAAACCACCCTATTTGAGACATTTGGGGCAGCCACCTTCTCTCTCTTCCATCCTCATGTGTTAAGAAAAAGCTCTACTAATCTCATCTAATAGTTAGCTTGAAGAAGAAGTAGAGCCATAGATTTAAGAGTTTGAATTTAAGTAGTACCTTTAGCAAGAGAAACTTAGATTCTCTTCTCGAATCCTTGGTGGATACTAGTGGAGGCTTTCTTGTTTGGAGACAACAACCCTACATCTCAAGTCCATACTTCTTGGTTTAGATACCAAGATTTGAGGTATAAAGTTTAAACAATTTAAATTGCTAAATAAGGTTCATCGTTAGTCAAATAAGTAGATCTATGTTTGTTTTTTTGAGTTAATTTTTTTAAATTTGCTCTTGCATGAAACCCATATTTCCTTCAAAAACTCCGCTGAATACACAGAATTCGCGTAAAGTGTCCGGTATATTATTTGGTTTTTAGTCCCACATCACAAAATCAAAACAAAGGCATCAGCCAAGAGCCTATAAAAGCAGCGCTGGGGCTGGGAAATGAGGTTGTTAGATACAAGAACTAATGCAAATGATGTTGCTTAGTACAAGAACAAGAACAAGAGAAAATTAAGTTGCTAAACACTTGAACTAATGCAAATGATATTGATAATCAAAAGATAAATGACAAATAAGGATTTTAAGCACAAGAACAATGACATATGAGGTTCCAAAACACAAGAATAAGGGCAAATGGAGTTGATAAGCACAAGATCAAGGGAAAGTGATGATGCTAAGCACAAGAACAAGGGCAAATGAGCTTTCTTTGCATAATAACATTGGCAAATGCGTTTGCTAAGCAAAAGAACAATGACAAACGTGGTTGATAAGTACAAGATCAAAAACAAATTAGGTTGCTAAGCATTAGAAGAATGACAAATGAGGATGTCAAGCACAATAACTAATGCAAATGATGTTGGCTTAGGACAAGAACAAGGGCAAATTAGGTTGCTAAGCACATGAATTAATGCAAATGATGTTGATAATCACAAGAACAATGACAAATGAAGATTTTAAGCACAAGAACATGGGCACATGACGTTTCTAACCACAAGAATAATGGCAAATCAGGTTGCTAAGCACAACATCAAAGACAAATAATTTTGCTAAGCACAAGAACAACCGCAAATGAGTTAAGCACAAGAACAAAGGCAAATGAGATTTCTTTGCACAAGAACAATGACAAATGCGCTTGATAAACACAAGAACAAGGGCAAAAGAAGTTGATAAGCACAAGAACAACAACAAATGAGGTTGCTAAGCACATGAACAAGGACAAATGATGTTGCTAATCACAAGAACTAATGCAGATATTGTTGCTAATCACAAGAACAAGAGCAAATTAGGTTGCTAAGCACATGAACAAAGACAAATGATGTTGCTAAGCACAAAAACTAATACAAATGATATTGTTAATCATAAGAACAAGGGAAAATTAGGTTGCTAAGCACAAGAACAAGAGCAAATGAGGTGGCTAAGCACAAAAACAAGGACAAATTATATTGTTAACTCCAAAAAAAATGTAAATGATACTGCTAAGCACAAAATAACTTGAAATGAGGTTGATAAGCACATGATCAAGGGCAAATGATGTTGCTAGGCACAAGAACAACCGCAAATGAGGTTGCTAAACACAAGAACAAGGACAAATGAGTTTTCTTTGCACAATAACATTGGCAAATGCATTTGCTAAGCAAAAAAGCAATAGCAAAAGTGGTTGATAAGCACAAGATCAATAACAAATTAGGTTACTAAAAGTTAGAAGAATGACAAATGAGATTGTTAAGCTCAATAACTAATGCAAATGATGTTGCTTAGGATAAGAACAAGGGCAAATTAGGTTGCTAAGCACATAAACTAATGCAAATGATGTTGATAATCACAAGAACAATGACAAAGGAAGATTTTAAGCACAAGAACAAGGGCATATAAGGTTGCTAAGCACAAGAATAATGACAAATGAGGTTGCTAAGCACAAGATCAAAGACAAATAATTTTGCTAAGCACAAGAACAAGGGCAAATGAGATTTCTTTACACAAGAACAATGACAAATGCGCTTGATAAACACAAGAACAAGGGCAAAAGAGATTGATAATCACAAGAACAACAACAAATGAGGTTGCTAAGCACATGAACATGTGCAAATGATGTTGCTAAGCACAGAAACTAATGCAAATGTTGTTGCTAATCATAAGAACAAGGGCAAATTAGGTTGCTAAGTAAAAGAACAAGAGCAAATGAGGTGGCTAAGCACAAAAACAAGGACAAATTATATTGTTAACTCCAAAAATAAATGCAAATGATATTGCTAAGCACAAAAATAACTTGAAATGAGGTTCCTAAGCACAAAAACTAATGCAAATGAGGTTGATAAGCACATAATCAAGGGCAAATGATGATGCTAAGCTAAAAAATGACCGCAAATGAGGTTGCTAAGCACAATAACAAGGGCAAATGATTCTTTGCATAAAGAACATCGGAAAAAGCGCTTTCAAAGAACAAGAACAACAATAAATGAGTTTGCTAAGCATAAGAACAGTGACAAATGAGGTTGTTAAGCACAAAAACTAATGCAAATGAGGTTGCTAAGCACACGAACAAGAGCAAAAGTGGTTATAAGCACAAGAAAAACAACAAATGAGCTTGCCAAGCATAAAACACTGATAAATGAGGTTGTTAAGCACAAGAACTAATTCAAATGATGTCGCTAATCACAAGAACAAGGAAAAATTAGGTTGCTAAGCATAAGAACAAGGACAAATGAGGTTACTAAGCACATAAACTAATGATAATTATGTAACTAATCACAATAACTATGACAAATGAGGACTTTAAGCACAAGAACAAGTACCAATGAGGTTTCCAAGTACAAGAATAAGGGCAAATGAGGTTGATAAATACAAGATCAAGGGCAAATGAGGTTGATAGGCATAAGAACTACTGCAAATGAGTTGCTAAGAACAAGAACAAGGGCAAATGAGCTTTCTTTGCACAAGAACAATGACAAATGCGCTTGCTAAGCACAAGAAAAAGGCAAAAGTGGTTGATGAGGACAAGAACAACAACAAATGAGGTTGCTCAGCATAAGAAAAAATCACAAATGAGATTCTTAAGCACAAGAACTAATAAAATTGAAGTTGCTAAGCACAAGAACAAAGGCAAATTATGTTGCTTAGCACAAGAAAAATGACAAATTATGTTGCTAAGCACTTGAAGTAATGCAAATAATGTTGAAATCACAAGAACAACGACAAATGACGTTGATAAGCACAAGATCAAGGACAAATGATGTTGCTAAGCACAAGTACAACCGCAAGTGTGGTTGCTAAGCACAAAAACAAGGACAAATGAGTTTTCTTTGCATAAGAACATTCCGATATACGCTTGCTAAGGACATGAACAAGATAAAAAGTGGTCGATAAGCTACTAGAACAACAACAAATGAGCTTGTTAAGCATATAAACAGACAAATAAGGTTGTTAAGCACAAGAACTTATGCACATAATGTTGCTAATCGTAAGAACAAGGGCAAATTAGGTTGCTAACCTCGAGAACATAGACAAATGAGGTTTCTATGCATAGGTACTAATGCAAATGACGATGATAATCACAAAAACAATGATACATGTGGTTTTTAAGCACAAAAACAAGGTCAAATGAGGTTCTGAAGCACAAAAAGAAATGAAAATGAAGTTCATAAGCACAAGAACAAGAACAAATGAGGTTGTTAAGCATAAGAACAACCGCAAATGTGGTAGCTAAGCATAACAATAAGGGCAAATAGGCTTTCTTTGCACAAGAATATTGGGAAATGAGCTTGCTAAGCACAAGAACAAGAGCAAAAATGATTGATAAGCATATGAATAACGATAATTGAGGTTGTTATACACAAGAAAACGGCAAATGAGGTTTCTAAGCACAGTAACAAATACAAATGAGGTTAATAAGCATAAGATTAATGGCAAATGATGTTGCAAAGCACAAGAACAACGACAAATGAGTTTATTAAGCACAATAACAAGGGCAAATAAGGTTCCAAAGAACATGAATAAATACAAATGGGGTTGATAATCACAAGATGATGTTGCTAAGCACATAAACGACGCAAATGAGGTTGTCAAGAAAAAGAACAAAGGCAATTGAGCTTTCTTTGCACAAGAACATTGACAAATGCGCTTTCTGAGCATAGAAAAGAGCAAAAATTATTGATAAGCACAAGAATAACACCAAATGAGGTTATTAAGCATAAAAACAATAACAAATGAGGCTGTTAGGCACAAGAACTAATGCAAATGATGTTGATAATCAAAAGAACAATGACAAATACAGATTTTAAGCACAAGCACAAGGGCATATGAGATTGCTAAGCACAAGAATAATGACAAATGATGTTAATAAGCATAAAATCAAGGGCAAATGATGATGCTAAGCACAAGAATGACCGCAAATGAGGTTGCTAAGCACAATAACAATGGCAAATGTACTTTTTTTGCATAAAGAACATTCGCAAATGAGGTTGTTAAACACAAGAACAAGGGCAAATGAGCTTTTTTTGCACAATAACATTGGCAAATGCGCTTGATAAACACAAGAACAATGGCAAAAGAAGTTGATAAGCACAAGAAAAATAACAAATGAGGTTGTTAAGCATAAGAACAATGACAAATGAGGTTGTTAAGCATAACTAATGCATATTATGTTGCTAATCACAAGAACAAGAACAAATTAGGTTGCTAAGTACAATAACAACGACAAATGAGGTGGCTAAGCACATAAACTAATTCATATGATATTGCTAATCACAAGAACAATGACAAATGATGTTGCAAAGTACAAGAATAAGGCCAAATGAGGTTCCTAAGAACAAGAACAATGGCAAATTAGGTTGTTAACTCCATGAACAAATGCAATTGATACTGCTAAGCACAAAAACAACTTAAATGAGGTTCCTATGCACAAAACAAATGCAAACGAGGTTGATAAACGCATGATCAAGGGCAAATAATGCAGCTCGGTACAAGAACGATTATGAGGTTGCTAAGCACAATATCAAGGACAAATGAGTTTTCTTTGCACAAGAATATTGGCAAATACACTTTCTAAGTACAAGAACAACAACAAATGACGTCGCTGAGCATAAGAACAGTGACAAATGAGATTGTAAAGTACAAAAACTAATGCAAATGATGTTACTTAGTACAAGAACAAGGGCAAATAAGGTTGTTTAGCATAAGAACAACAACAAATTTGGCTGCTAAGCATATAAAGTAATGTAAATGATGTTGATAATGACAATAACAATGACAAAGGGGATTTATAAGCACAAGTTCAAGGGCAAATGATGTTGCTCAGCATAAGAACAACAACAAATAAGGTTGCTAACCACACGAACAAGAGCAAAAGTTGTTGATAAGCACAAGAAGTACAAAACCAAATACAAATGAAGTTGATAAGAATAAGATCAAGGAAAAATGATGTTGTTAAATACAAGAACAACCACAAATGTGGTAGCTAGGCATAACAATAAGGGCAAATGAGCTTTCTTTGCACAAGAACATTGGGAAATGAGCTTGCTAAGCACAAGAACAAGGGCAAACATAGTTGATAAGCATATGAGCAACGTCAATTGAGATTGTTAAATACAAACACAATAACAAATGCAAGTGAGGTTAATAAGCACAAGATCAAGGGAAAATGATATTGCAAAGCACAAGAACAATGACAAATGAGTTTATTAAGCACAATAACAAAGGCAAATAAGGTACGAAAGAGAATGAATAAATGCAAATGAGGTTGATAAGCACAAGATCGAGGGCAAATGATGTTGCTAAGTACATAAACGACCGCAAATGAGGTTACCAACCAGAACAAATGCAATTGAGCTTTATTTGCACAAGAACATTGACAAATGCACTTTCTGAGCACAAGAAAAATGGCAGACGTTTAAGCACACGGACAAGGACAAATAAGGTTCCTAAACACAAGAACAAATGCAAATGAGGTTCATAAGCATAATATCAAGGGCAAATTATGTTGCAAAGCGTAAGAACAACGACAAATGAGGTTGTTAAGCACAAGAACAAGTGTAAATAATGTTGCTAAGCACAAGAACAAGGGCAAATAAGGCTCCTAAGCATAACAACAAATGCAAATGAGGTTAATAAGCATAATATCAAGGGTAACAGAGATTGTTAAGCACACGAACAACGCCAATTGAGGTTGTTAAGCACACAAACAAGGGAAAATGAGGTTCCTAAGCACAAGAACAATGCAAATGAGGTTCATAAGCACATGATCAAGGGCAAATTATGTTGCAAAGCACAAGAACAACGACAAATGAGGTTGTTAGGCACAAGAACAATGGCAAAAGAGGTTAAGAAGCATATGAACAACGACAATTGAGGTTGTTAAGCACACGAACAAGGGCAAATGAGGTTCCTAAGCACAAGAACAAATGTAAATGAGGTTCATAAGCACAATATCAAGGGCAAAAGAGGTTGTTAAGCACACGAACAAGGGCAAATGAGGTTCCTAAGCACATGAACAAATGCAAATGAGGTTCATAAGCACAAGATCAAGGGCGAATTATGTTGCAAAGCGCAAGAACAAGTGTAAATGAGGTTGTTAAGCACAAGAACAAGTGTAAATAATGTTGCTAAGCACAAGAACAAGGGCAACAAAATGTTAAGAAGCATATGAACAACGATAATTGTGGTTGTTAAGCACACAAACAAGGGCAAATGAGGCTCCTAAGCATAAGAACAAATGCAAATGAGGTTCATAAGCAAGACATCAAGGGCAAAAGAGGTTGTCAAACACACGTACAATGCCAATTCAGGTTGTTAAGCACACAAACAATGACAAATGAGGTTCCTAAGCACAAGAACAAATGCAAATAAGGTTCAAAAGCACAAGATCAAGGGCAAATTATGTTGCAAAGCGCAAGAACACGAGCAAATGCAAATGCAAATGAGGTTCATAAGCACAAGATCAAAGACAAAAGAGGTCGTTAAGAACACGAGCAACGCCAATTGAGATTGTTAAGCACACAAACAAGGGCAAATGAGGTTCCTAAGCACAAGAACAAGGGCAAAAGAGGTTGTTAAGTTCACGAATAACGCCAATTGAGGTCGAACAAGGGAAATTGAGGTTCCTAAGCACAAGAACAACGCAAATGAGGTTCATGAGCACAAGATCTAGGGCAAAAGAGGTTGGTAAGAACACCAACAACGCCAATTGAGGTTGTTAAGCACACAAACAAAGAAAAATTAGGTTCCTAAGCACAAGAACAAATGCAAAAGATGATCATCAGCAAAAGATCAAGGGCAAATTATGTTGCTAAGCCCTAGAACAAGGGCAAAAAAGTTTAAGAAGCATATGAACAACGACAATTGAGGTTGTTAAGTACACGAACAAGGGCAAATGAGATTCATAAGCACAAGAAAAAATGCAAATGAGGTTCATAAGCAAAAGATCAAGGGCAAAATAGGTTGTTAAGCACACGAACAACGCCAATTGAGGTTTAAGCACACAAACAAGGACTTATAAGGTCCCTAAGCACAAGAACAAATGCAAATGAGGTTCATAAGCATAATACCAAGGGTAACAGATAAGCACACGAACAACGCTAATTGAGGTTGTTAAGCACACAAACAAAGGGAAATGAGACTGCTAAGCACAAGAACAAATTCAAGTGAAGTTCATAAGCACAAGATGAAGTGCAAATTATATTCCAAAGCGCAAGAACAACGACAAATGAGGTTGTTAAGCACAAGAACAAGTGTAAATGATGTTGCTAAGCACAAGAACAAGGGCAAAAAAGGTTAAGAAGAACATGAACAACGACAATTTACGTTCTTAAGCACACGAACAAGGGCAAATAAGGTTCCTAAGCACAAGAACAAATGCAAATGAGGTTCATAAGTATAATATCAAGGGCAAAAAAGTGTAAAGATTGTTAAACACACGAACAACGCCAATTGAGGTTGTTAAGCACAGAAACAAGGGCAAATGAGGTTCCTAAGCACCAGAACAAATGAAAATGAGGTTCATAAGCACATGATCCAGGGCAAATTATGTTGCAAAGCGCAAGAACAACGACAAATGAGGTTGTTAAGCACAACAACAAGTGTAAACTATGTTGCTAAGCACAAGAACAAAGGCAAAAGTGGTTAAGAAGCATATGAACAACGACAATTGAGGTTGTTAGGCACACGAACAAGGGAAATGAGGTTCTCAAGCACAAGACCAAAATGCAAATGAGGTTCATAAGCATAATATCAAGGGCACAAGAGGTTGTTAAGCACACGAACAAGGGCAAATGAGGTTCCTAAGCACAAAAACAAATGGAGATGAGGTTCATAAGCACAGGATAAAGGGCAAATTATGTTGCAAATCGCAAGAACTTATGTAAATAAGGTTGTTAAGCACAAGAACAAGTGTAAATGATGTTGCTAAGCACAAAAACAAGGGGCAAAAGAGGTTAAGAAGTATATGAACAACGATAATTGAGGTAGTTAAGAAAATGAACAAGGGCAAATGAGGTTCATGGGCACAAGATCAAGGGCAAAAGGTGTTAAACACACGAACAACGCCAATTAAGATTGTTAAACACAAACAAGAGAAAATGAGGTTGCTAAGTACAAAAACAAATGCAAATGAGATTCATAAGCACAAGATCAAGGGTAAATTATGTTGCAAAGCGCAAGACCAATGATAAATGAGGTTGTTAACCACAAGAACAAGGGCAAAAGATGTTAAGAAGCATATGAACAACGATAATTGTGGTTGTTAAGCACACAAACAAGGGCAAATGAGGCTCCTAAGCATAAGAACAATTGCAAATGAGGTTCATAAGCACAAGATCAAGGGCAAAAGAGTTAAGCCCACGAACAACGCCAATTGAGGTTGTTAAGCACAGAAACAACGGCAAATGAGGTTCATAAGTGCAATAACAAATGCAAATAAAGTCCATAAGCACAAGATCAAGGGCAAATTATGTTGCAAAGCGCAAGAACAACGACATATGAGATTGTTAAGCGCAATAACAAGTGTAAATGGTGTTGTTAAGCACAAGAACAAGGGCAAAAGAGGTTAAGAAGCAGATGAACAATGACAAATGATGTTGTTAAGTATAAGATCAAGTGTAAATGATGTTGCTAAACACAAGAACAAGGGCAAAAGAGGTTCCTAAGCACAATAACAAATGCAAATGAGGTACATAAGCACAAGATCAAAGGTAAAAGAGGTTGTTAAGAACACAAACAACGCCAATTGAGGTTGTGAAGCACACAAACAAGGGCAAATGAGGTTCCTAAGAACTAGAACAAATGCAAATGAGGTTCATAAGCAAAAACATCAGTGGCAAAAGAGGTTGTTAAGCACACTAACTACTCCAATTGAGGTTGTTATGCACACAAACAAAGAAAAAATAAGTTCCTAAGCACAAGAACAAATGCAAATGAGTATCATAAGCACAAGAACAAGGACAAAAAAGGTTAAGAAGCATACGAACAACGACAATTGAGGTTGTTAAGCACACGAACAAGGGAAATGAGGTTCCTAAGCACAAGAACAAATGCAAATGAGGTTCATAAGCACAATATCAAGGGCAAAAGAGGTTGGCACACGAACAAGGACAAATGAGTTTGCTAAGTACAACAACAAATGCAAATGAGGTAAATTATGTTGCAAAGCGCAAGAACAAGTGTAATTGAGGTTGTTAAGCACAAAAACAAGTGTAAATGATGTTGCTAAGCACAAGAACAAGGGGCAAAAGATGTTAAGAAGCATATGAACAACGACAATTGAGATAGTTAATCACACAAACAAAGGAAAATTAGGTTCCTAAGCACAAGAACAAATGCAAATGGAGTTCATTATCACATGATCAAGGGTAAAAGAGGTTAAGCACACGAACAACGCCAATTGAGATTGCTAAATACAAACAAGGAAAAATGAGTTTGCTAAGCACCAAAACAAATGCAAATGAGGTTCATAAGCACAAGGTCAAGGGTAAATTATGTTGCATAGGGCAAAAACAACGATAAATGTGGTTGTTAACCACAAGAACAAGTGTAAATGATGTTGCTAAGCACAAGAACAAGCGCGAAAGATGTTAAGAAGCATATGAACAACGATAATTGTGGTTCTTAAACACACAAACAAGGTTAAATGAGGCTCCTAAGCATAAGAACAAATGCAAATGTGGTCCATAATCACAAGATCAAGGGCAAAAGAAGTTGTTAAGAACACGAATAACGCCAATTGAGGATGTTAAGAACACAAACAAAGGAAAATGAGGTTCCGAAGCACAAGAACAAATGCAAATGAGGTTCATAAGCACAAGATCATGGGCAAATTATGTTGCGAAGCGCAAGAACAACGACAAATGAGGTTGTTAAGCAGAAGAACAAGTGTAAATAATGTTGCTAAGCACAACAACAAAGGCAAAAAAAGGTTAAGAACCATATGAACAACGATAATTGAGGTTGTTATGCGCACGAACAAGGGCAAATGAGATTCCTAAGTACAAGAACAAATGCAAATGAGGTTCATAAGCAAAAGATCAAGGGAAAAAGAGGTTGTTAAGCACACGAACAACGCCAATCGAGGTCGAACAAAGGCAAATGAGGTTGTTAAGCACACAAACAACGCCAATTGAGGTTTAAGCACACGAACAAGGACAAATAAAGTTCCTAGGCACAAGAACAAATGCAAATGAGGTTCATAAGCATAATACCAAGGGCAACAGAGGTTGTTAAGCACACGAACAACGCCAATTGAGGGTGTTAAGCTCACAAACAAGGGCAAATGAGGTTCCTAAGCACAAGAACAATTGCAAATGAGGTTCATAAGCACAAGATCAAGGGCGAATAATGTTGCAAAGTGCAAGAACAACGACAGATGAGGTTGTTAAGCACAAGAGCAAGTGGAAATGATGTTGCTGAGCACAAGAACAAGGGCAAAAAAGGTTAAGAAGCACATGAACAACGCCAATTGAGGTTGTTAAGCACACAAACAAGGGAAAATGAGGTTCTTTAGCACATGAACAAATGCAAATGAGGTTCATAAGCACATGATCAAGGGCAAATTATGTTGCAAAGCACAAGAACAACGACAAATGAGGTTGTTAAGCACAAAACAAGCGTAAACTATGTTGCTAAGCACAAGAACAAGGGCAAAAGAGGTTAAGAAGTATATGAACAACAACAAGGTTGTTAAGCACACAAACAAGGGCAAATGAGGTTCCTAAGCACAAGAACAAATGCAAATATGGTTCATAAGCACAATATCAAGGGCAAAAGAGGTTGTTAAGCACACGAACAAGGGCTAATGAGTTTCCTAAGTACAAGAACAAATGCAAACGATCCTAAGCACAAGATCAAGGGCAAATAATGTTGCAAAGGACAGGAACAAGGGGCAAAAGAGGTTAAGAAGCACATGAACAACAACAATTGAGGTAGTTAAGCACACAAACAAAGGAAAATTAGGTTCCTAAGCACAAGAACAAATGCAAATGAGGTTCATAAGCTTGTGATCAAGGGCAAAAGAGGTTGTTAAGCACACGAACAACGTCAATTGAGATTGTTAAACACAAACAAGGGAAAATGAGGTTGCTAAGCACCAAAACAAATGCAAATGAGGTTCATAAGCACAAGATCAAGGGTAAATGATGTTGCATAGCGCAAGAACAATGATAAGTGATGTTGTTAACCACAATAACAAGTGTAAATGATGTTGCTAAGCATAAGAACAAGGGCAAAAGATGTTAAGAAGCATATGAACAACGATAATTGTGGTTGTTAAGCACACAAACAAGGGCAAATGAGGCTCCTAAGCGTAAGAGCAAATGCAAATGAGGTTCATAAGCACAAGATCAAGGGCAAAAGAGGTTGGCAAGCACACGAACAATGCCAATTGAAGTTGTTAAGCATACAAACAACATCAAGGGCAAATTATGTTGCAAAGCGCAAGAACAACGACAGATGAGATTGTTAACCACAACAACAAGTGTAAATGATGTTGTTAAGCACAAGAACAAGGGCAAAATAGGTTAAGATGTATATGAACAACGACAAATAAGGTTGTTAAGTACAAGAGCAATTGTAAATGATGTTGCTAGGCACAACAACAAGGGAAAAAGAGGTCTTCCTAAGCACATTAACAAATGTAAATGAGGTTCATAAGCACAAGATCAAGGGCAAAAGAGGTTGTTAAGAACACGAACAATGCCAATTGAGGTTGTTAAGTACACAAACAAGGGCAAATGAGGTTCCTAAGCAGAAGAGCAAATGCAAATGAGGTTCATAAGCAAAAGATCAATGGCAAAAGAGGTTGTTAAGCACAGGAACAACGCCAATTGAGATTGAACAAGGGCAAAAGAGGTTGTTAAGCACAGGAACAACGCCAATTGAGGTCGAACAAGGGCAAATGAGGTTCCTAAGCACAAGAACAATGCCAATGCGGATCATGAGCACAAGATCAAAGGAAAAAGAGGTTGTTAAGCTCACGAACAATGCCAATTGAAGTTGAACAAGGGCAAATGTTCCTAAGCACAAGAATGCAAATGAGGTTCATGAGCACAAGATCAAGGGCAAAAGAGGTTGTTAAGAACACAAACAACGCCAATTGAAGTTCTTAAGTACCCAAACAAAGGAAAATTAGGTTCCTCAGCACAAGAACAAATGCAAATGAGGTTCATAAGCACAAGATCAAGGGATAATTATGTTTCAAAGTGCAAGAACAATGACAAATGAGGTTGTTAAGCACAAGAACAAGTGTAAATGATGTTGCGAAGCACAAGAACAATGGCAAAAAAAGGTTATGAGTTATATGAACAACGACAATTGAGGTTGTTAAGCACACGAACAAGCGCAAATAAGGTTCCTAAGCACAAGAATAAATGGAAATGAGATTCATAAGCATAATACCAAGGGCAAAAGAGGTTGTTAAGCACACGAACAACGCCAATTGAGGTTGTTAAGCACACAAACAACGGCAAATGACGTTCCTAAGCACAAGAACAAATACAAATAAGGTTCATAAGCACAAGATCAAGGGCCAATTATGTTGCAAAGCTTAAGAACAACGACATATGAGCTTGCTAAGAACAACAACAAATGCAAATGACGTACATAAGCACAAGATCGAAGGCAAAATAGGTCGTTAAGAACACAAACAATGCCAATTGAGGTTGTTAAGCACACAAACAAGGGCAAATGAGGTTCCTAAGCACAGGAACAAATGCAAATGAGGTTCATAAGCAAAAGATCAAGGCCAAAAGTGGTTGTTAAGCACACGAACAACGCCAATTAAGGTCGAACAAGACCAAATAAGGTTCCTAAGCACATGAACAATGCAAATGAGGTTCATGAGCACAAGATCAAGGGCAAACGAGGTTGTTAAGAACACAAACAATGGCAATTGAGGTTGTTATGCACACAAACAAAGAAAAATTAGGTTCCTAAGGACAAGAACAAATGCAAATGCGGTTCATAAGCACAAGATCAAGGGCAAATTATGTTCCAAAGCGCAAGAACAAGTGTAAATGAGGTTGTTAAGCACAAGAACAATGAAATGATGTTGCTAAGCACAAGAACAAGGGGCAAAAGAGGTTAAGAAGCATATGAACAATGATAATTGTGGTTGTTAAGCACACAAACAAGAGCAAATGAGGCTCCTAAGCATAAGAACAAATGCAAATGAGGTTCATAAGCACAAGGTTAAGGGCAAACGAGGTTGTTAATCACACGAACAACGCCAATTGAGGTTGTTAACTACACAAACAACGGCAAATGAGGTTCATAAGAACAAGAACAAATGCAAATAAGGTTCATAAGCACAAGATCAATGTCAAATTATGTTGCAAAGCGCAAGAATAACGACATATGAGATTTTTAAGTACAAGAACAAGTGTAAATGATGTTGTTAAGCATAAGAACAAGGGCAAAACAGGTTAAGAAGCATATGAACAACGACAAATGAGGTTGTTAAATACAAGATCAACTGTAAATGATGTTGCTAAGCATAATATCTACACAAACAACGGCAAATGAGGTTCCTAAGAACAAGAACAAATGCAAATAAGGTTCATAAGCACAAGATCAATGTCAAATTATGTTGCAAAGCGCAAGAATAACGACATATGAGATTTTTAAGTACAAGAACAAGTGTAAATGATGTTGTTAAGCATAAGAACAAGGGCAAAACAGGTTAAGAAGCACATGAACAACGACAAATGAGGTTGTTAAATACAAAATCAACTGTAAATGATGTTGCTAAGCACAATAACATGGGCAAAAGAGGTTTATAAGCATAATAACAAATGCAAATGAGATTCATAAGATCAAGATCAATGGCTAAAGAGGTTGTTAAGAACACGAACAACGCCAATTGAGGTTGTTAAGCACACAAACAAGGGCAAATGAGGTTCCTAAGCACAAGAGCAATTGCAAATGAGGTTCATAAACAAAAGATCAATGGCAAAAGAGGTTGTTAAGCACACGAACAATGCCAATTGAGGCCGAACAAGGGCAAATGAGGTTCCTAAGCATAAGAACAATGCCAATGAGGTTCATGAGCACAAGATCAAGGGCAAAAGAGGTTGTTAAGCACACGAACAACGCAAATTGAGGTCGAACAAGGGCAAATAAGGTTCCTAAGCACAAGAACAAATGCAAATGAGGTTCATGAGCACAAGATCAAGGGCAAAAGAGGTTGTTAAGAACACGAACAATGCCAATTGAGGTTGTTAAGCACACAAACAAAGGAAAATTAGGTTCCTCAGCACAAGAACAAATGCAAATGAGGTTCATAAGCATAAGATCAAGGGCTAATTATGTTGCAAAATGCAAGAACAACGACAAATGGGTTGTTAAGCACAAGAACAAGTGTAAATGATGTTGCTAAGCACAAGAACAAGGGCAAAAAAGGTTAAGAATTATATGAACAACGACAATTGAGATTGTTAAGCACACGAACAACCGCAAATAAGGTTCCTAAGCACAAGAATAAATGTAAATGAGCTTCATAAGCATAATACCAGGGGCAAAAGAGGTTGTTAAACACACGAACAACGCCAATTGAGGTTGTTAAGCACACAAACAAAAGAAAATGAGGTTCATAAGTACAAGAACAACACCAATTGAGGTTGTTAAGCACACAAACCAAGGAAAATGAGGTTCCTAAGCACAAGAACAAATGCAAATGAGGTTCATAAGCACAAGATCAAGGTCAAATAATGTTGCAAAGGACAAGAACAACGACATATGAGATTGTTAAGCACATGAACGAGTGTAAATGATGTTGTTAAGCCCCAGAACAAGGGCCAAAAAGGTTAAGAAGCATATGAACAACGACAAACGAGGTTGTTAAGTTCAAGATCAAGTGTAAATGATGTTGTTAAGCACATAAACAAGGACAAATGAGGTTCCTAAGTACAAGAACAAAAGCAAATGAGTATCATAAGCACAAGATCAAGGGCGAATTATGTTATTTAGTAATTGAATTTACTAATTTTACCCTTTTTACTAACACTCATATGTTTAAACATATTTGTTGCAGGAGGACACAAAAGTCATTCAAAGAAAAGGAAGATAACATTTATTGCTTGCATGTGACAAAATATTTTATTTTAAAATTAAATAGATTGGTAGTCCAAATACAAAAATTTATGTTTACCATTTGTAGTGTTTCATTTTATATATCGAAATTAAATATTACTTGCTGCTGTCATTTATTTTTATTGCTACAAAGGGAGATCTCCAATAAACATAAATGTTTCTCTCTCAGGAATTAAACTTTTCTAACGGTAGCCTCATGGAAATAACAAGTCTAACTATAAAATTATATAAACTGAATCAATAAAATATTTTCATGTATAATAAGTTCCAGTATTTTTTTGACACTACTTGTGTCTTGATTAATGGGATATGAAGGCCTGACCTTCACATTTCCTCTTCAAAAAAAAAGTTCCAGTATTTCCATGAAGCTTCAATATAAAATAATATAAACAGATTAATCAAAATATTTCCAAGAGCAGCTCATGGAAATAATATGTCTCCCAACTTCTCACTTATTTCCAAGAGCAGAACTATTGGGTATTTTCATGAACTTTCATTAAAATATATACTTGGTCTGTTAAGTGGGTCATGGGACATGCTTTATTATTTTCATGGGCATGGGGCGAGATATTTCTATGATCTTTCAATAAAATATAATATTCGGTCTGTTGGATGGGTCAAAGGTTATGCCAAACTATTTTCAAGGGCGGATAGTACACATTTTCATGGGCAAACAGCAGGGATTTCCATGCACTGCTATTTTCATCAGACTGTTGTTGAAAATAGTTAAATGTGTCAAAAAGTGTAATTTTTTTTCCATGAATCGTCCTCCTCTTGACAATAACATTTTCTCCTCATGGAAAAATCAGAATTCTAGTAGTGTAAACATGCTTCATAAAACCATGACAAACAGATAAATGTCTGCGTATCCTAGTCAGTACTTCTGGTCTCATCAAAAAATAAAAAATGCCAACTACGTACAAACTGTACATGTGATATGCAACTATGCAAGTGGTGACTTTGATTCAAAATAAAAGTAGTACAAAAAAGTAACAGATACATTAACCAAGTTACATGGCATACTAAAATTACCTATGAGAGAATTAATATTGGATGACATCTGCAATACAAAGTACATATAAATTTTAGCTAAATAATATCAAACTCTATGATTTTTTTTTATAAACCATAATTAAAGAAAATAACCATATCATGATTACTTTTATTTACAAAAACCATAAGAACTGAAATACCATTTTGGTCTGCTATTTTTTTTTCCGGGGCCAAAATAGTATTTCGATCTTGTGTTGTTTTACAGTTTTTCTTACTAACGGCAACAAAAAATCACACCGGGCCGAAATGGCATTTCAGTTCTTATGGTTTTTGTAAAAAAAAAATAATCATGTTGGTTTCATAAAAAAAAAAATTTAATTATGGTTTATAAAAAAAATTCAAGCTTTATGAGCTCTCCAACCTTTTTCCTAATAAAGTAATAACTCATTTTTTATTCATTTATAATTCTTAGTGTGCTATAGGAGGAATGCTTTATTACCTTACCTGTCTCTCTCTCTTTTCTTATAAAACTATATTAATTCAGTTATCCTCCACCCCCAATTTTTCACAAAAACATGCGCTAGATACAATTGAAAATCTAACATGATTTTGTAATTGTACTAAGATAATTTGTGTGGGTCTTCTTTTTTTGTAGTAGGCAATTATCTATTAATAACATGCAGTATTAGATAAAGAAAAAATAATCACACCTAATTTGGGTTGATTTTACAAAAAGCTGAAAGTATATTAAATCTCAAACTAGCAAGTGGGTCATGGTATGTTCGAAATTTAATAGATACATGTTAGAAAGGAGATAAAGAGAGTTTTAAGGCAAATCAAACTGCGACTATAGCTTTTTCAGGCATTGCAATCTATATATACGAGAGGTGGCAAAAAAAGATTGTGGCTCGTAGCTCAATCGTGACTTACATCTGGCTCGTTCGCTAACAGTTTGCTCGTTACTGGACCAAGTTGTTAACTAGCTAACTTGTTACTAGCTAGGTCCAGAATTAATGAGTTTGAGCTGGGGCCTAGCTTGCTCGTCAACTCACGAGCTAACTCGGTTAGGCATCAATTTGTGTGCATTTTATATTGTCAAGCTCAGTTCAGCTCGGGTCAGCTCGGTCCAGCTCAGTCCAACTCGGTCCAAAAAAGTTTGTAAAATTTATTTTCTTCTTAAAATAAGGTCCAGCCAAACACAGTGAGCCAACTTGTCAGCTCGCGAGCTAACTCGGACTGGCTCGTCACGAGTTGAGTTAGCTCGGAAGTCCTAAGTCCAGCTCGCTCAGTCCAGAACTAACAAGCTGAGTTAAGATCCAGTTCAACTCGAGCCAGTTGTTTACAGCCCTAAAATACACTGCGACTGAAAGTTAGATAATTCAAACTTCAACCGTTATATTTGACACTCCACCAGAACTCTCTTAGTCTATTTTTGTCATTTTTTTAACATGCACGAAGAGAACGACAAATATTTTTTAAATGCGAGTTTATTAATAGTAACCCGGCAATATTTTAGATACCTCTTCCAAAAAATATTCCCTGTTTCTTGCCCATCCTGAATTGTGAGCAAATCCTTGTATTAGGCTTTATTCTCTTAAACTATTTCAAGGTTTGAGCATATATGTTTGACCTAGCTAACTAAACTATTTCAAGGTTTGAGCATATATGTTTGACCTAGCTAACTGGCAGCCGAGAAATATTTTATGTTAAAACAAGGCCTCGTTGAATGAAGCCCAATACACAAACAAGGCTTATAATTACCAAGCCTACATTTAACTTATTTTCCCATGTTAAACCAATCAAATATTTTTCAAGTTGGATTTATAACTATAGTCTCAGAGCCCATGAACTCAAGTTGCCTGGGCTATTCTATTATACCATACCATGGTATAGTCCGGATTTGTGCTTTCCCATTGGATAAGGTTTACTCGTGGAAAGTTTATTTATTGCAAGGTTTATTTTATGCAGGAGTGTGACGGATACGATACGGGTTGGGTGGAAGTATTTTTATATCCGCATTCGTTATGATACCGAAAAAAAATATTTATTCTTATCTATTTTTTTGAATATAGTACAAATTGGATAAACAAATAAAAAAGTGTTATTGACATTTCAATTTGTACTTTCGATAAAATATTTTTCAAAACAATAAAAAATAATGAATACAACTAATTTGTATTATGAAATTTAATAAAATACAAAATTTATTATATCATGTATCATCTTCGTACAAATATATATCTATATATAATTTTATTTGTAAAATTATCTTATACGAAAACAGATAAGATAACAGAAAAAAAAAGTGTTACCTTACCCATACACATACCCGATAAGTTAATGAAAAAAATCTTACCCTTATCCGTATTTTCGAATATAATACGGGTCGGATAAACGGGTAAAAGGGTGTCATTGACACCCCTAATTTTATGGTGTTTATTTTTTGAAACAATAAATAATAAATTAACTATCAACTATAGCGAATTTTCTTTTATTTTTACGATCAAATCGCTGTTTTTAGATTTTAAATATGGAAAATTAACGGATATGATGGTGGGGAACAGCATAAAAGGCCATAATTTAGATTAATATTTAATTAGATTGTGTATCACACTAATGTTCATTGGGTCACTAGTTTAATCAGGGGACGGTTTAATTAGTCAGAATCGCTGATTGTTTTATCATTTAAAAAAAATGATTCAAGTTAATTATTTGGATAAGTATGATACAATCAATTTAAAAACAAAATACTGATAGTACTATTACAAAGTAAAAAAAAAATTATTGTTCATAAATTGTGTAAATAATACGAGTCTAATTAACGTATTATTCACAAAATTATTAAAATTAATGAGTAATATAGATGTTATGCACAAGCTTGTATAATTGGGGAAAAAATTACCTACATACATAATATAATTGTAACGAGTAAATGAATATATTCAAAGTAAGTTTAAACCAACACAACATTTACATTATAGCATCTATGTATTCTAAAAAAAATCCATGGCATCTATATATAGAAGCATTTAGCGCACAATTAAAAACGCTCTTTGCATGCTATTAAAATAGTATGTAAAGAAAACCTTGCTTGTTACAATTTGTGGAAGTTGTTTTACCATGTATTTCATGCTAAAAATCAAAGATTTAAATAGCGTTTATCGCACTATAACGGAATGGCTAAAAAAACAGCGCTATGTCCAAATAGTGCCGCTATAGCACCAATAGCATCATAGCTTTTATGGTTCAAAAACACTATAGCGTGCTATTTAGAACCTTGCTAAAAATTAGTAGTTGAATTATTATTTTGATGTTTATATAAGGTTGCAAGTTTAAAATTCAAATGCAACTCTTTTAGAAATTGAAATTTGAAAAAGTAAATCTTTATTATTCACTTAGAAAGAAATTGGTGCAAGTGAGATATATATATAGATATAGAACCATACTCACAAATGATTAAATTTTTATGTAGAGGAAAGTTCATTTCATGTTGTGCAACACAAACAATGCAACAGAGCATCACCAAAAAAATAAAAGCAACATGCATTTGTCCATTTAGGTATATGAAAGGGTGAGTTTGTCCCTTACAGCAAGGATTGCATCAACCTCAAGATGAAAGAGAGAGAGAGAGAGAGAGAGAGCAGGAATAGGGTACGAAGCTAGATTGACTTGGAGCAACCTCAATGAATGCTACCAAGTCAAATTGATGTGTATATCGTTGCTAAAAAACGTGTCCCGGATCACCTTGCATCAACCTCAATCAAACACAAATATCATATCACCTTGCTTACATCAACCAATCAAAAAGAATATCACTGCTAAAAACGTGTCCCCCGCCTATGTTTTTAACGGGTTATGTAAAAAAAAATCTTTTTTTTTAAATGAGGTTTAGCTTTCAAATTTTTAATGTTTATAAATCTATTCAGGTTTCAAACATACGGCCTTCACACGGAAAATATTGTCTTTTGTCATTAAATATTAAGGTTCTAAATAGCGTTTATCGTGTTATTGCGGAAAGGCTACAAAAAAGCTATAGCGAATAGCGTAGCTACAGTGGAAACTATATGCTACATGGCGGGTTTTTTTTACAAAAAATATATTATATATTTGTACTAAATGTCAACATTATCTAAAATCTCATATAAGAATAAATAACACCAAATTGATTAAAAAAATTATGAAATTCATATTAAACCAGGTCCAAATTGCACTTCAAAATATCTATTGTAATATATCGTAAACTATCGATCTTTTTCTACGAAATATCTTAAGCATCATGATTCATGACATAACCTATTTTTTTTCTATTCAAATTCAAAAATAACTTAAACATCATGACATAAATTATCTATTTTTATCTATTAAAAATATTCCAACTACCATATTGTAAGTATCATTTTGGGAGGTTGCCAATTTTGAATTTTTTTTTTTCAATTTCAGCGACAAGGGTTCCTTTTGTAGCAATAAGTTTTCAATTGATTTTGTTTTGGACTTTTATTTAACTATTTAATTTACTGATAAATCTCTCATTTAATAATTAATAGTTTAATATAGAGTATAGTACGTCAATTGCAAAAAAAAAAATCACGGTTAAAATCCAGTTTGGGTCTTTATTTAAAGTCCATATAAATTGCCCAAAAAAATGCCCATATTGCATAGAGCGTTATTTGCACTACACGGATGTGGAGTAGTGGTGGTCTGGAGGAACAGCCTCGTAGTTTATTTTTACGCCATTAATTAACAAATTTCGAACTACAATTTTTTTTAAAAAAAATTCTCCTTTCTTATATCCCAAATTATCAACCCATTTTCTTTTATTAAAGCATGTAGGCACACACACAACACCCACAATACACACTCTACTTCTACAATCTGCAGGATTCGAACCTTATTTTTAACAACTTAAAAAATAAATAGGTAAATGTAAATTACAAAATACACAAGTATACAGTAAGTTGTGTTTTGTGATTCAAGTCTTGACACTAACCAGCCCAATATCTCCATGTCCGTTAAAAATAATGAAAAAATGACTTCCTACAAACAGGGAACAAGTTCCCACTCCACTGGAGATCTCCCGTAATCAGGAAAGGAGAAAAAATATTCCAGGTAAAGGTCAGCGGAATTTTTTTTTATATAGGTAGAATTTCATGTATACCCTTTTGAAAACTTGGAATAACATATTTCTCCCACAAAATTTCATAATATCATATTCAATCTTATAAACATCAAAAACTCACAAATTTGTCAATTTTATTGTATTTTCTATTAAAAAGTATTTTAAATTTATGAAGTACCTATTTTATCCTTCATTAAAAAAATATATATATATATGTAGGATATTTCAGAAAAATGTTAGTCTTCTAATTGATCGGTTTCCGAGGAAGGTTGCATTTTTCTAAAATTAACATGCTTCGTATTTTTTATTATTTAATGAAGGGCAAAATAGATATTATAAATTTAAAATGAGTTCTAATATAAAAGACACTAAAATGTGCAAATTTGTGAATTTTTAAAGTTTAGAAGAATAATTATGATATTATGCATTTTAGAGGCGGAAATACGTAATTTCATGTTTTCGAGATAGATACATGAAATTCCCCCTGTAAACTAATCTACACTAATGGCAATGAGCGCAAGTTATTTTCCCATATAGTCTTTAATAAGACGCAATCGTTGTTCACTCTTTTTGTATTATAATTCTTTTTTGCAAATATCATTTTATATTTGAAGAGCGTATTAATTCTTTACGCTCTAGAATTAATGATGTACATGATAAATAAAAATATAATTGTAAAAGTTAAATGATAAATAAGATAAATATAAGTCTTGAGAAGTAAATAAGAAACTGAAAATGTTTTCATAGATATTTAAAAAATTATGTCAAATTTTGCAAAAATTACTTCCTCAACGCGGGGACCATTAGGAACTGAAAAATGGAGTGATTATATCAAGTAACGCCACAAGTATTAATATCTTATTTTGTAAGTATCAATTTCTTATCTTGCAAGGCTGACGCTGGATGAGTGCGGGAACTGAAAATAGGGGGACTATAGTACATCATGCATTTAATGTACAGTGCAGGTACTGTAATTATTCTTTTGTTTAGGATGGGATACTAATTGTTTCTTTTAAGTTTGCCAAAGAACCTTACTTAAAGGGTATATGTGCAAATTCAAGTTATGTTGGTCATTAGTGTAGATAAATTTAGGGATCAGATCATTATTCATCATGTATAAAAAATATATTTATATGTGCGTGGCGGCCGAATGTGGAATTCCAGAACACTTGCATTATTCTAAAACTGTCCTAACAACCTCCAGTTTAGTTCTAAATGGATGTATCCATTACTTTGTGAAGTGCATGAATTATCTATTAATTAGAGTTGAAAAACCGTGTTGTGTTGTAATTAGACCGCTGTGAATTTAATTATATATTGTGCCGTGATTAAGTTATTTTTTATGTGTTGTGTCGTGATCAAAATGTCAAGAGATGATAATAGCACGTAAATAGCCATGCCACGTCAATTACGCCGTGAACAAGTCGTGTTAACCTGCTGCTTTAGTCATCTTCAATCATATTTAATGTTTATTTTTATTTTTATAATGTAAAATTATTTATTCAAAAATGTAAAAAAGTTTCTAAAAAATATGAAATGATTGTTGGCAATTTTAAAATAAAGAACTAATGTTGGCAAATATGTATCATGCAGTATCTTGCGTTCTCATGTCGTTTTGTACTATTTTCTGTATCGTGTTGTGTCTTTTTTGCCGAGAACTGATGACCGTAAGCGACACACGAGCTACAACACATAACCGATACATGTACCATTTCATTCATAACTATTCTATTCCGTGCCAGATTTGATTTCCGACGTACTGTTTTTCTCACTCTATTTATTAGTAGTAATAAATGGAACTCTTATCTATTATTAGTAATAAATGAAGGGTGATGATGTGTTTGATAGGGAATGGAGAAGAGAGGAATGAATTAACGAGTATCTTTCACCATCTCCAGCTGGTGGCATCACTGATAAGCATTAATATATATTCCTAGTTAAACTAAACTACCTCTCTTAGATTAAAATATTATTGATACCAATACCAGATTAAAAGTTGAATTAAGATAAGACAGCAACGGTGTGAGCATCTCACCTCTGTTTTATTTTACTAACTCACGCTACCACCTCGGCCCTCCAATTACACCACAAACAAACAAACAAACACAACTTTACATAAGTTGAAATTTTATACAAGCTACCAATTTCATCCAGATAAACTAAGTAATGTCGGTATTTTATCACACCGACTTCGAAGTTTCGATTCAAAATGATATAAAATAGATAAATTAAAATTTTATTTAATTTTAAAAATCAAACTGAATCGAACTGAAATAAAAGAACAATTGAATAAAAACCGAACTGAATAAACAAAAGTAAATTTCGATTTGTTCGATACTATATTTTAATCCTTAAAATAACCTTTTTTATTTTTTAAAATATAAATTTAAAAATTTTATTTGGTCCGGTTAACCGGTTTTAAACTGGTGATGTTTGGTTTGAACTGGTGATGGAGTTTTTCAAATATCTAAATCAAAACAAACCAATTCATTTCACCGGAAAATTGAACTTTTTTAAACCAAACTCTCTTGGTTTAATTTAAAACTGATTAAACTGGACCAAGTGAGATGAACCACCATACATCAATTTCTTTTTATATGTAGAATTAAAAAAAAAAAAAAAAACTATGATATCATTTCTGAAACGCTGACAATGACATCAATATTTTATGATAAAAATTAAATTAAGAAAAAAATATAACTTGATATTAATATATTATTATATCACTTTTGGGTTAATGCTATTAAATATGGATGCTTAAAAAAATGTAGCATTTTTTTTAATAATTTTAAATCGTGCAGACAAAATAACAACAACAATGTACACAATATCGATATAAATTTTTTAAATTATTTTTTAAAATTTTAATATGGTTTTTCCTTACCTTATTATTTATGTGGACTACAATTCTACAGATACCCATTGCATATCATGATCTTATCTTTGAAGTATTATTGTTCCTACAAATTAATTATCCATTACAAAATAAAATATATTAAAGAATAAGCATGTATGTGGGCACGCACTTCACTCTAAAATTAATGTTCCAATCAAACTCAGTTTGCAATTAATTATTTAGTCTCCTCAATAAATTATATATTGTCACTGTCATTATACTATAGTCTTCATAACAATAATTTTTCAGAAAATAAAAGGAAATGTTTAGATAAATTCTCAATCTCTCTGCGATTTTATAATCTGGAGCAGACCCAGGAACTGCTCCTTTCGGAATTTTAATTTTTTTATGAATATCTATAGGTCAGGATCAATTTTGTCCTTTCTTTCTGAATTTTGATTTTTTATGAAGAACTATAGGCCCGGACCAACTTTGTATCTCTTTGGAATTATAATTTGTAATTAGAGTTAAAATTATGATTTAAATTAGAATAAATTTTTTGAATTTTTATTGGTGATTAGAATCAGAAGTTAGAGCATTATTTTTTTTTATCGATTCGTATTGTTCTTGATCTCCATAACAATAATCCTGAATTAACTCATGCTCCTCAATAAATTAGTCTTCATAACAATAATTCTGCAGAAAAATAAAAGGATTGTATGATTTTAGAATTTTTTGAAAACATGAAGGGCTTAGACTTGCGTAGGCGAAGAGGAAAGGTCTACATCAGCAGAAGCGGCGTGTTAGAGATCGCCACCTGGCTCTTTTCTATCGCTGGTCCTTGTCGGTGCACTGCACCCAGTTTTGGCAGGATACGTGGCACTGTTCGTAGTGGACAGATCCCTACGACAAATCAATCGGCGTAAAGATCGAATAGACCTGGTGTTAGGGGTGTAAACGGATACGGATTATCCGCGAATAATCCACTCCGAATCCACTTATTATCCGTATTCGTTTAATCGGATACGGATACGGATAATTTTAGTATATGGAAAAATAATACGGATAGAATACGGATAATTCCGTAAAGATATTACGGAGCGGATATCCGTATATATCCAGATCCGAAATTTAATCTTTCAACAGCTTTCAATTCATTTCACCCTTGCGAAATTTTCAAAAAACATACATATTCGTTTAAGTCCAAGAATCTTAGTAGAAAAATCATATAATCTATTAGGATAATGGATTAGTTCTCTGAACCAATAAGCAATTAGTCATGCATAATTATCACTGTGAAAACTTAAAAAGTCTATTAATTTTTTTTGTCAATTTAGGTAATTTATAATTATGAAATTAGTAAAATTACTCAATATCCGACAATTATCCGCTCCGTATTCGTATTCGAATCCGTATCCGTGGATTATCCGTTCCGTATCCGTATCCGTTTAAGACAGATATGGTTTTCAATTTTGATATCCGTTTACTATCCATATCCGTAGCCGTATCCGCTTGTTGAAAAACAGATACGAATATGGTATTAGCATTATTCGTTCCGAATCCGCTCCATTTACACCCCTACCTGGTGTCCATTAAAAACATATACCGCTCTGCTGTGTGTAATGTTTTGATGAGAAAAAATATTATATTAGTCGTTTCTTAATATATTACTAGATTACTATTGAATTATAATTATTATGTTATGAGGATTTAATATCTCTACCTTTGATTATTGTACTATATAATAATTCAAAATATAAAAGATAATGTAAAGATAAACAAGTTAGATGTTATCTAGCTAGTCACTTTCCTGTCTACACAAAAAATATATACAATATATATTTCAATAGTAGCAATGGCATCATGAGCTTCTAAATTCATATTTTCATATATTTTTAATCATCTTCGACCTAGTTTTAATTGCACAAATTATCAAAACTAATAGAACATCTTGAAATTTTATAAAGTACTATATCATAATTTGCACCATTGTTCATGTTGTAGATATCTATTGATGTTTTCTATTAATTTTGACAACATTTAGAGTTAAACATTGTCAATGATCACTAAATGAACATATGTGCTAATTGTAATTATGTATCAATTGTAAATAGCATATACCTCAGTGCTACATTTGCATTGTTTTGCTTGTTTTTATCAACATTTAATCAATTAAGGCATGAATTGAAGTCAAACTATTATCAAAACAAACAATTATTGTTCAAATATTATCAGTTAGTAAATAAATAAAATTATTTATTTAATTCCATAGTTAATTTCATATACCTTTGCGTGCGATTGTTAATTTTTGTAATCAATTAGAGATTTTAATGATTAATCCTTGAAATGATGCAATTATTATCCTAATGTTTCTCATATTGACTAAACATGTAAGCAAAATTGAAAACCCAAATTAAATTTGTATGCAAAACTTTATAAAAAATAAAAACCAACATTATAACCAAAAACCGGACAATATAATTTTTTGAACGTCAGTTTGCAAGGAGCTTACTGACGTTATATTAATAAAAAAAAATTTAATTACAATCTCCCAAGGGAAGCTTCATATATCCTCTCTTTCGCTACATTAACTCGTAAACAAGCCACTAATAAGTACAGTAAAAGCCCTGTCTTGATCTGCTGAAGCCATTCTCCTCCGGATTAGTATTCTACTAGCAATTAGTTTCCCATTGCACAAATTACTGCGTTGCTTCATTTATTAACTGATGTACTAGCTTGCGCTCTTGAGGCAAATTATTAAGCACGTTCAAATCTAGTAGAAACTAAAATATATTTAAAAAAAAAGAAAAACATGTGAATTTGTCTGATACCAACTTTATAAATTATAAACATACTTTCACATTTTCAAACAATTCAAATTAACTATTTGTAACACCGAATCCACCAAAATTACACCACGCCAGAAAGTCAATAATTAACTGAATTAAAAAAAAAAAAAAAACCGCCGACCTAAATTCTCCCAAATAATCAGTGGTTTAGCAAATGGGGTTAATGTGAAGTGGGTCCCACTATAATTACTGACGTGTCATGTAGTTGCTTTGGGAAAGAAGGATGTATCATGTTACACCACCAAGGAATGCCAATGTTGAAGATATTCAAGGGGATCACTGACTTGGGGTGGGATAGCAAAGCTGTCGTTTTCTGTTGCCACTGTTGGTCGTTATGAAGATATTCAAGGGGATCACTGACTTGGGGTCGGATAGCAAAGCTGTCGTCTCTGTAGCTCCTCCTAGAAATAAGAAGAATCAAATGGAACATAATCGTTTGTACTCCGGGAGCTGGATTTTTTTGTCGCTGAATCTTTAGTGGATTCGCAACAAAATTAAAAATAATATTTAAATGTTTAAACTCGTTTGAACTCCACGTGTTAGTCGCACTGGAAACAAGTGATCTCCTTCCGAATCAAATAACATGCACTCAATGTTGACAGAAAATTCCTGCACACAATGTAAATTTATCAATTAATTTTATGTTTATTTTCATCTGAACAGTCATATTTAAATATTAATCGTATATTTTTTAAACTTAAATATTTTTTATTCTTTAATTAGATCAAAACAGAAATAAAATGGATGAATGAATTGATCCAATGATCCTGTGTGTAGAAATTTTGTACCAAAAGACAGGAGATTTGGTTCTGAAATAAGACACCTTTTGAGCGCATTCATAGCAAAATAAAGTTGACCCCCACATCAGCACCAGTGGGTTTGTTTGTAGGCAAGCTCAACACTTTGCACAGCAGCACAGGTGACAGGTTTCCCAAAATTAGTATAGGATCTTTAACTGTAACAATGGTTGGTCATATTCATCACTTTGATTTGTGAATTTCAATGATGAAGTTTGACTTTCAAATGTGATTTTCCCAAAATATACAATAAAATTATCTTTTTTTCTGATGAAGTTCAATGATATGTTTTTAATTCCCGTTCTATCTATATGTTTTTATAATTTTATTGTACACAAAAGGTCCATCTCAATTATTATAAGTATATACTTAATCAATTTTTTTTTAAAAAAAATCTCATTCTTGAAAAAATAGTTATAGTTGCAAAATGACAAACAATCATATTAGTATCATAATCCGAATCATTATTAGCGTCTTTACCGTCATTAAAATCATCATTAGAGCATCTGCATCTCTGAAACTCTTGGAGTTTCTAAATAACTGTTAACAGAATTTTAGAAATTTTAGACTCTCTGAATTTCCAAATCTCTACATTCCTGAAATTAAAATTAGAGTTTCATAATTGCCACATTAGCGTTTAATTAAAATAGTATTAAAAATTGAGCGAATATGGGTCGATTATTTCGTCACGTCAGAGTTTTGAAACAGTTTCAAATTTAGAAAGTATTGAGCAAAATTGCTAAATATGAAATCCATCTACATCCCTGAAACTGATTTAGAAACTGCCAATAGGGGTGTCAATGGTACCTTTTTAGCCGTTTACCCGACCCGTATCGTATTCGATAAGATGGGTATGGGTAAGATTTTTTTTTCGTTAGTTATTGGGTATGGGTATGGGTAAGAATTTTTTTTCGTTAACCAAATAGGTATGGGTATGAGTATGGGTAATGACTATTTCGTACTCGTTACCCTATAGGGTAATTATAAAATCTCAAATTATATATATTCAAATTCAATATGTATTTACTATTCAATATTTATTTACTCTTCTATAATTCCATTTTGGTGCCTCTATAATAAAGTTTGAGTAATAATTAGTGATGTGTTTTTGTTATTTAGTAGTATATGTCTTTTGTTATTAGAAAAATGTTAAACATATTATTTTATTTGCATGGTTTATTATTTTGTTAAATAATTGAATTTTTCGAATAGATATTCATGCTTTTGAATTTTCTTGCTTTATACAAAATAATTTAGTTGGAATTAATTGCATACATATTTATTTTTATTTTTATTAGTAATGCAATTATATATGTGTGAAATGGATTAGTTTTTTATGTTTTTTTTGTAAAATATAATAAAATTAATTATTATATTAGTATTATCCATTATTCACCCGCTACCGTTTCGTTACCAATAATATTAACAGGTATGGGTAGGATAGGGTACAGTCAATTTTTAATGGGTAAGAATAGAATATGAATAAGATAAATTTTAATAGGTATGGGTATGAAAATGTCGCTACCCGTATCATATCCATTGACACCCCTAACTGCCAAGTCCTAATCATATAATGCATGCATCATGAAATTTGTATCATCTGCATTAACTCAAATTTTGACTTACAATCTGGACCGTTTGATTATGATCCGCGCTAATATAAAAGAGTCTTGTGCGTTATAAACGTGGATCATATTAGTATGAAATCTGATCATATGATTCAGTAATTAACTCAAACAATATGTCAATGCAGAGGATGCAGAGGATACAGATTATGCATCATGACTCTCGTTATCTTTATTATAGTTTATATAAAACGAAGGGGCCTTGGTTGAACTCTAAAGTGTAATACCACATTAAATAATTAGTACATACTAATATTATAAATAACAGTATGTGCTCGTCGGATAGAGTATCATCAAGCGATTAATCGAAAACATTTGATTGATTATTCAGAAAAATACGTAACGATTTAATCACCGTCAACAACTAATTGGACAATTAATTTATTTAAACAGTCGTTTTTTACAACATTGATACATATGGATTTGCTAAGTAAGATGGAACTACTTGTGACGTACAGTAAAACTTATAAAACATATTTTTTTTTTGTTAATTTCACCATTGCCATTATTATATATTTATCTTTTTTATATGAACCAAATACAAAGTATTCACTATTCCTCTATGATCAATGATTTTATCCTAACCTGACCTGCTGACCTGGCACCACCTCCTAATAAAAACCCAAACCCGAAACAGAGACCAACAGAAACAAAAAAAAACTAAAACAAAAATAAAAACTATGGAGAGAGAAAGAGGAAGAGAAGCGTGTTGCTCTCCAAAACAAGAGCAACCCACCATCGGAACTCCTCCTCCGCCTCCTCCACCACCGGAAGCGACCACCTCCCGGCACTACAGAGGTGTCAGGATGAGGAAGTGGGGCAAGTGGGTAGCCGAGATCCGCGAACCCAACAAGCGTTCCCGTATCTGGTTAGGTTCCTACGCTTCTCCTGTTGCAGCAGCGAGAGCGTACGACACGGCGGTGTTCTACTTACGAGGTCGATCGGCGCGTCTCAATTTCCCTGAAGAGATAGAACCCGACTTGATAACGGATCCGGGTTCGGGTTCGGTTTCGGGTGAGGGTTTGTCGGCGGCGTTGATTAGGAAGAAGGCAACGGAGGTGGGGGCCAGAGTAGATGCGATGCATGCAGCCGGGATAGAGGCGAGGAGAGATGAGAATCGGATTCGAGTACAGCAAGGGGAGGTACAGGAGAGAGATCAGAATCGGATTCGGGTTAGAAACCGGAACCCGGATCTGAACCAGGCTCCAAGCCCGGATAGTTCGGATTTGGAGTAGTAGTGAGTGCAAAAATAAAAATTCAAGAAAAGAGAATTAATTGATTGTAAAGAGAAATTCTTGATTAGGCTTGGTCTACTGTTAAATTGATAGACCCAGAAGTGGTGTTCAAATCTGAAATCAGCAAAAATTCAGTATGCGTTCTCTACTTGTGTTCTTCTTAGTTCTTGGTTATTTTTTTCTTGCCATCTTCTCAAAAACAATAAACAAAATTGACAATGTTTTCGTAAAAATTATATTTTTTTTACTAGAGAAGCAGATTTAATCTGTGTTGCCTTAAAAACAACACAAAAATTGCTGTTTCTAACTATTTCTCCCTAAATGGCAGAGCACAGATTAAATCTGCTTTCTTTCAATTCTGTTTATTGTTTTTGAGAAAATGGTAAGAAAAAAAATTGGATTTTAGTGGGGCGATTAATATAACAGTGGTGTGATTTAGATTGGTGTATGAGGGAGGTAGTGGTGGACTAAGCCTAGCCAAGAATTTCATTTTCTGGATTGTAGGCTAGTAGCTAGTGTCTATTTGGTTTCGTTTGGTTTTTGTTTGTAACTTCTTGTCATGTGTACTTTACTACATGTCATTTTCTTTTTTATCTTTTGGGTTTGTTTGTTTGTTTGTTTGGTTTCTTTCTGTTAGGATAAGAAGCAAGTAGAGAGAGAGAGAGAGAGAGAGAGAGAGAGAGAGTACAGGTAGTTGGTTGAGTAAAAGAATTTGAGATGTTATTGTTAGAGAGACAGGAAGGAAGGAGAGAGAAAGAGAAAATGAAAGAGAGAACATGGGGCAAATAAATGGAATGGGGCAAAAACATAAAATTTTGGGGTCCCTTTGCATGTCAGAAGTGTGTTGTTGGTGTAATTCCATTGAAAAAAAAAGCAACTTTTTACTTGTCTTTTAGATATTTCTTTCTTCACTTGTTTGTTTGTTTGTTTCTTTCTTTCTTTAGATGGCTTTTCATGCTTCTCTTTTGTATTTGTCAAGTTTGGATAATTGGATTCAAGTTTCTTTATGTACTTCTACAATAAAAAAATTCAGCATCTTGTTCTCTGAATATATATATTGCCAGGTGTATGTATATCGGGTAATATAAATCTCAACTGCTTCAGGAAAATAAAAGAGAAGAATGCCCAAAATAAAATAAAATTATGTATCATGTTTTAATTATTTTTGTTATACTCTTCCGTAATATGTAAAATTGTGAAAAAATTGTAATAATTAAAATTAATAAGGTTAAATATAGAATATATATTTATACAAATGTAGAAATATATAATCCAAAATCAACAAGTATTTTATTATTAGTCATTAAAAAAAAAATTCTTAAATCACATGCTTGATTGCACATTTTTTCGATAAATTAGAAGACTAAATATTTTTAAATATTTTATGAAATATTGTGACAAATGACAATGTTGTGACTTCTCTTCAATTTTATCTATTTCTACAACAATAATATGAAAGCTCCAATAAATAAATAAAAATATCATTGAAACGGTTCTTTAAGGCTCACTAACTCTAATCCCTTACTTTTTGTAATTATTATCTATGTATCCTTTCATTTTTAGATTTTATTTGGCATGATTATAAGAATAGAGAGAGGGGCATCTATGCTAAGGAGATTACTAAACATAGAGAGGGAGCCGAGATTCAACAGTCCGGTGAGGCGTTCTTTTTTTTTTTATCAAAGACCTCTCCTCCCTGATCCCCTTCTTCACGGTCTCATCTCCGACAACAAAGCTTTTCGGAAACTAAAGGTCCCAATGAAGATAAAGGTTTTTGTTTGGCTTATGTTATCAAACAAAATTCTTGCTTAGGAAGAATCTTAGTAATGCTAGAATTCCTCATTCAGTCATTTGAATATATATATACAGTAATTGTATCATTTATTGACAAACTAATATTCCAATTACTAAAAAAATAAAAGAACTGATAAAAATAAACACCGACCTATTGGGGAATTGCCGAATTGGGTTGTGGCCTTGTGGGTCCACCATGGTCACCCAATCAAGGGAAGGTGGGGGTGTTTTCATATTTTTTATTTTTATTTGTGGAAAATAAAATCATAGTGGATGTTACTATCTTCTTTTGATTAGTCGGTCTAGCCCGTAATGGAAAGGTTGTCATAAATTTTGTCTAATATTAATTAATTGTGTTTCCTTAGTGTTATATATCTAGGTTGGTGTGGCATGTGTGTGGCTCAATAATATGGCAATAATTATTCAAATAGAATAATTAGGTGTGTCAAGACATGTAGTGTACCTTATTTTTACATTATTATTTTTTTAAAATGTAAGAAGTACTAAATTGCACATCAATCAAAATAATATGTATACTAAATGTTTGCAAATGTGGTTGTGTCATAACATAATATTGTTTTTCCCTCACTAACTCTCTGTCTTTTAATTTTGGAAAATAAATTGGTGCATTTTGACAAATTTGACATTTGTAATTTTGGGGGTCATTTCACAATTTTAATTATCTTAAAAAGAATTATGTAAATACTTGACAATTGTTACTCTTTATTTTTTAGGGAATTGACAATAGTTACTAATATGATATAATGAGATCGTAATAACTAAGACTTATACTCTGAGTGGGAGATTGTTGGTTTGCAATCTGACTGAAAGATCTCTTGCGGATTTTAAAATTTAGAAGGCTTGAATCTATTTATTTTCTTAAATATACTAATATGGTATAACAAGTTAAAAGTTATAAACATTGAAAAAGAAATTTCAAATAACATATCATATTTAACAATATTTCAAAATTATAGCCAATAGAAATTTTAATATGTGTCATACTTCATTAATACAATTCCTATGTTACTAATTTATGTTACTGAATATTTTTATATTTATTTTAAATACATGCAAATCTGTGCTAGGGGTGCAAACAGATCAGATAGTGATAAAACTATATCTGTATCCGTTTTTCTTTTTTGGATATGGATACGGATTAGATATTAGACGAATACGTACGAAATGGATCGAATATCGGATATCGATGGATATATATACATATATATTTTTTCATAAATGATAATTAAAATTCAAAACCATATCTGTATTTGTTCGGATATTTGAATATTCGGATATTATATATCTGTATCTAATTTTCGGATACAGATATAAATACCGACAGATAATATATGATCCATTTGCTCCCCTAATCTGTGCAGAGTGCAAACGCAAGAAATGAAGAAAGTCAGTCTACTAATAGAAGAAAAAAATACACGACATGAAGAGTTGCATAGTTTGTAGCCATGAAAAATCCTTGGACATGTCGGTGGCATTATAATTGTGGTCGGTTAATCATAGAAGAATAAAAAGAGGAGAGCTGGGAAAAAGGAATGGAATTTTTAAAAAAATAACAAATAAAAATTGCAAATGTCAATGAGACGTGCTGAAATTTAGCAGGGATGGGAATCTAAGTATCTAACTGCTTCTCTCTCTCTCTCTCTCTCTCTCTCTTTTCTTTTTGCCATTTCAATTCTTGCAGCGGGTCATTACCTCACCCATTTTTTATTCTTATAAAAATAATTTTATTTTGTTTTATTTTGGATTAAGGGGGCCAATAATAAGCACCACCACCATTTCCTACAAAGATTGGTACATTGAAATGCATCTTAAAAAAAAATTCAAATGCATTTGTTTTTTAGAGAACTTTGTAGTTTAGTTGAAGAAAGTTTTGAATATGTATTTTTCCACAGAAAAATGTGTAAAATTATATCATGCTAAACGTAAATTCTTACATAGTAAGCCAGATCTGTATTTTATTTTGTGATCAATATACTTATTCATGTCTTTTTAACGAAATATGATTAATTTCGTTTGGATACAAAGCAAAAGCATGACATAGTTACAAATGACTATATTTTTAAAATCCAGTATGACATATGTATACGTGCAACATTAGTAAACAAAATATTATCATTAAATATTAAATTTTATTTCTTGAGCAAATTTTGCTTCATAATTTAATTATGAAAAACAACTCAAATGTATTTAAGATGGTTACTGCATGCGTCAAGGCGATGCCGGTCCACTCCTCGATCAATTTCAATTTACGAAAAGAAAACAGAAAATAATAAATGTGTTCAAGACTCGTTACATGGATGGCGACATAGCAGCATCTGTATAAAATCCAGAACTTTAGCAAGGAACAGATTAGATCATGTGGCAAGTACTAAAACAAAACAATTTATTGCTCAAACTTAGATAACATATGGATTAAAGTAATTAATTTAATGTACCAGTACAGCTGGTACGATGATATGTGCAGCGTTCACATATCCAAATTGGTGGTTGCATTAAAAAAAAAAAATTTTAAATATGACAACAGGCTGTTAGTTATAGCTCAAATTATTTGCTCTTCAACTTGCTTTTATTCTATGCATTTGTTGGTTGACTAACTCAAACCATTAAAGATTACATTTCATTAAATATATTTTGTTGTCAGTACAAATACCATTTTGGGCTGCTAAATACCGCAACAGAAATGAATATCAAATTAAATCTCTTCATTCATGTAGACATCCAGAGAGGGGCAAAATCGTCAAAATTTGTCTGTTGATTTTGTTTGATCGTGATGCATATCAAATAAAATTGAAATGATATAATTTTTGCGTTTTCATATTGATTAATTCATATAGAGGTTGGCTAATATACTAACGTTGGCATAAAGTAGTTCGTTATACCAAATTGGTTTCTGCGATTTTGAAATTCAAATAGTTGATCTGAAGTACTTAACATATTTTCATATTATAACGTGTTTCGAGATTAAATTTTACTTTTGTTGAAAAAAATATTGTTTTTTCGGATTTATTAAAAATCGACCATTTGAACTTCGAAATCATAAAACTCATAATGTTGGTATTTTAGCCAACCTCGATATATATTAATATATACAATTAATTAGTTTTTGTAAAATTAATAAATAGTTATTTAAGATTTAATTCCATTGGCACCAATTTGATAATAAAATATTTGGCATTGATTTCTTCCAAAAAAATATATTCTCTAGCATTTCTTGCACCTCTTGTGTCTTGTGGAATTTGAACTTATTTTTTAAAAAACCATGACTATGTCTGTACTTGACATTCTGTTAATATATTCTTTATTTTAATAATGAAGAATATTTTTATAATTTTAACTTTTTTGTTTTTTACAAATTTTAAAAAAGAAATAACATATTTTGTGTAAAATAAATTTTAAGCTCCAATTTGTTCAAACTTGGCACTGCAAAAATTGAATCAATTGGCACCAATATTAATAATAATTTTATTATTAACATTATTATTTCATTATTTTGTTACTTTTTGTGTGTGTGTGTGTGGGGGGGGGGATGCTTTATGGGTTGGGTCACCGACATGAGAAATAAAAAAATGAAGCGATAGCAACTACATGATTTGTTTATGCATTATTTATTAATTATTATCACCACAATTAATATGCTATTTCTTGCTCGTAGTCTTAAGAGTCTTATTAGGCACCACATGAAAGCAACATGATGACATGATTTCATTAATCAATCAACCCTTTCAAATAACACTACTGCAATTATTATTCATTCTTTCAGAAAACCATAAGTTTGATTTTATACAAACAAAAGCGCCAAATGCAGCTAGGAGTGTTCATCAAATCTGGTTTAATCAATTTTAAATTAAACTGAGAGAGTTTGGTTTAAACGGTTTATTTTTAAATCATGTTTAATAGTTTGGTTCAGTTTATAATTTTTAAAACCGGTTATACTGAACTTACCGAAATTTTTAAACGCATCACTCGTCCGAATCAAACATTTTAAAAGAAAAAAAAATTATGACATAATGTATATTATTTAGTTCGGTTTAAAACTGGTTAAACCGAATCAAACAAAAAAATAACTCCAAAAATTAACAGAAAATGTTTAATTTTATGATTAATATCCTATTCGGTTCAACCGAACAAATTAAAATTTATTTCAGTTTGTTCGGTCCGATTCTTGTCTATTTTGGTTCAGCTTTATTTTTTGAAAATAAAATAAAATTTTACACACCCCTAAATGCAGTGCTTCCCTGGCCTCCTCTTGATAAACACATACTGACCGTACATCTTCGTCATCACCAAAAATGACGGCTCAGATTTATCAAGCTTTTAATGAAAAGGATGTTATTAGTTATTACCTCTTAACTTTGTAGCCCATTACATAGCAGATACATATGGAAACAGAAACAGACGCAACACGTGTCGACCGAGAAAGCAGCATGTTTTTTCTACATGGCGGGCCCCACCAAGCAGTCTTTATAATGCTGACTTGTGTGCAAAACAACTGTCGAATTCAGATTCATGAAGTAATTTTTGAGTTTTAGATCGACACCGTTCAATTTGCAACGATTCATCCGAAAGGGGAGCCCAGACATCCATCTGAGTTTTTTCAAAAAAAAAAAAAAGACATCCATATGAGAGATTGATTTGAATTCCGAAATGATCTCAAATAACGAATTCAAATCAGACGGTTCAGATCTAAAATTTAAAATTAAGTTATTTTAGGAGTAGAGGCGGATTTAATAAGTCTCTATGGAGTCAATTGACCTCTATTTTTTTTTATTTTTTTTTACTAATATGTAATTTTGTTATATTTTATAATAAAATATCATGAAATTGTAAAAATGACTCTCATTTTCTGCAAAAAATTTTACATGATTGACTCCCATAATTCGGAAATCTGACTTTACAGGAAAATTTTATATTTTTGACCCTTATAGTTCAAAAGTTTGGCTCCGCTCCTGTTTAGGAGAACCGGACCCAACAACTATGAAGGACCATCTTATGTAATTCTATTTGCATCAGAGTCTCAAACATCATTTTGTACATTTCTTTTTTAAAGACAAAAAATTTGTGTGAGGTTATGGTAGTATGGTACTGTACATAACATGAATTGGTTCTTGTTATGGATTAATATTTTGATTTTAATTTTCAAAATTGAAATAGTCGATTTGAAATGTTCAAAATATTTTTTATATAAAAATGTACTTGCAGATTAAATTGTATATTTTTTAGAATTTTTTCATACTACTTGTTATATAGGTAGAAAATTATTAAGTGATTTTCTACTTGTACGAAGAAAAGTAATAAATTCTAGAACATATTAATATATAAGTAAATTTTAGGGCAAGTATATACTTATTCCAACATAAATTAGCAAACCATTATTCTCCAACAGCATTCACTATATAATAGTAACGACATCTCACAAAATGTATAGCTAATAGCTAGATATTCCTTTGCTAAAATCTACCCACCTAATTAATCAATACTCATGCATGTACGACAAAGAATAGTGTCCAAACCAACCTTGACAATATATGACAACAAACATGTTTGTATATTGATCGAGATAATCATTCAATGATGATTATGTTTTAATAATTCAAAATAGTGTTCTAAACAGCTAGTTATAGCTACGCTATAGCTTCTTCGGACCATAAAAATTACACTATGAGATAAAAGTGCGTTATTTCAGATACGACTACTATAACAATAATAGTTGGCTGCTATTACCGCTACGCGCTAAACGCTATTGCTACTACTATATGCTACATGGGTTTTTTTTTGTTGCAATTTACATGGGATTATATACTTTTGTTTCTATTTTTGATGCTCCATCATCTGCTATAATAAGTATGCTAAACCAAACTATGTGTTTTTGTTCTTATATGTAATTTAGTCTTTCATTCTATATCAGAAAATATTTAAATATTAATTATTTATTTTCTTTGCTCTTCGTCTAGTATTCTTAAAATTATCGTTGTTCATTTCATTGAAAGCTAATTTTGATTATTAATTATAATATATAAAATATTCAAATAGGTATACTAACTTCATTTCCCTTATAAAATTAATTGGTCTTCGTCTATTATAATATGTAATACTATGAAGTACGAACTATTAATTAGTACATTCTTTTTTTCTTCCTATTTGCATAATTGAAAAAAGTATAGACTTAGGTTAGTTGTCATTTTAGTTGTTACTCAAATTCTTCAATATTGATCATGTTGATAATTAGTAGATATATAGACTATAAATTTTGAAAAGAAAAAAACGCTATGTATGATAGCTTCCGCTATAGCTGCACTATTCACAATACTTTTCTCTCTCTCTCCGCTATGCCTAGAGAAGGAAATACATGACACGCCGTGAAGTGACGTGACAAACACGCCATGATTTGGTCACGTGACGTGACGTGACGTGACCAAAATGGTGGCGGATGGTCACGTCACGCGTCGTCACGCCGTGACCACACGTGACGTGATCACACGTGACGTGACGTGTCGTCACGTAAGTTAATAATGTCATTTTTTTATATTTGTATTTAAATTGTTGAAAATTTAGAAAAAAAAATATGAAAAATATAAAAAATTCTAAAATAAGTAAATAATGTTGAAAAATATAAAAAATTCAAATTATAAATATTCATTAGACTAAACTAGAGAAAATAAAAATCAGTACTACCTACATGAATACCAGTATCACAGAACCTACACTAAAAGAAAAATCTGAATACTTTATACATACTAAAAAAGTTGGATACTCTATGTTTCATACCGTGACGTTACATGATGTGATGTGACGTGACTAGTTTGCGTGATATGACGTGACGTGTAATTTTCGCTTGAATGCGGTCACGTCACGTGAATGAGCACTTCACATGACACGCGAGTAACGTCACGTAATCGACACACGTGACGTGACATTCCATGACGTGATTAGTCACGCCGTGACAAATTTTTTTCTCTAGCTATGCCGCTATAATCGCTATTTAGAACCTTGTTATGTATGTATGGTTAGTCAAATGTTGTGTCCTATGCTACTTATCAATTTATTTATTTATTTATAAATGTTTTTTTAGTATAACTCATGCATGTTGTACTTTTTTACAATATATGCAAGCAACTTGTTGGAAACTTAGATGTAGGATTTATAGAAATAAATATTACATGAGGCACTAGTTTATATATTATATATAACATGAACAAAACAAAAAGATTAAGAGAGAGATAGATATAGACAATTAACTAATATTGTATAAGACTTGGCTTATGAAAGCATAGATATATGTGACAAGTAACACCAAGAAAATATATTGGGTTAATGATTGAGAGAATCATCGTTGGAAGTAGTAATAAGGTTTGATTAATTAATTCCACTAAGAAACAAATTAAGAGACGTGGGAAATAGATAAGTTAGGCAGCCGGCCACCAACAAACCCCCAAATTAATTCAAAATCATAAATTTTGTTTCTCCTTCTTGCACTACATATATCTCAACAATTTTGTGTTGCTATTTACAAGAAAAATGCTATGGGATTGTTCGGCAACACGTGGAAGATTAAATATTAATTCGTTCTAAGAGAGATTGTTCAGCAAGCTAAAGAAAGATGCTGAGAATTAAGATAGTTAAAAGAAGTTAAAGGAATGAGGGAGGTGCCTTAAAGAAGGAACACGAGATTAAGATATGAGCAAAAGAAGACTAAAGGTGATTGTCTTAACCCTTAATTCATGTTAAGAAACTGATATTCAACAGAATTAAGCGGCTAAGGAGCCTTAAAAAGGCTGAAGAAGACCCTAGTTGAATTTCTCTTTGTCCTCATCTCAACAAGAACAAAAAAAAAAATATTGTTCAGAACTCTAGAATTTCAAAATCTTCTCTGTTAGGTTGTGGGTTAGTTTTTATAATCAGACCTTTCAGAAAATCTGAAAAAAAAAAATCCGATCCATTAGGCCCACAAAAAGTCCACAATATTTTGCTTTAATCAAAACCATTAAAAAATGAAGCTAAGAGTAGTATTTTTGGGCCATGTAACAACTATTTGTTTAGAAACATTTTGGGCTTTATTTTAGGCCTGGTTTAAATTCCGACCCAATAGCTCATAATAGGCCTTCAGAACTAATGGTCCCAAAAAATGTTTTGTAGAGTTCAAAATTTTTTAAATCAATACGGCTTCATTTCTTTTTAAATATCACACATATACGCCTCCATTTTTCTATCGCTCCTTACTATTTACCATATTATCAAGAATCCTAAATTTTTTTTTTTAACTTCCACGGAAACTAACAGTGTTCAAATTGATTTAAAATTTAGCAAAATATATAGGAGGAAAAAAACAAAGAAAAAGAATTAGAACACACAACTTGAGTCAATATATATGTTATCTACATGAGATCAGCACACAAGATATTCTTGAAAAATAATTAGCTTAATAAATACATCAACACCCCCAACAACCATTTACTATGGACTGTCTAAAACAACTCATCATATCATGTTTAATATTTCACATCAGGTGATGGAAATGACACTTAACTTGATTGGAAAAATTCACATTTTAATTTTACGGGCCTCAGATTTTTAGGTAATTAATTTGGATCACATTTATTATCCTTAAATAAATTTTCAAATTGGAGATAACCTCTTACTCAAATTCTTTTAGTGTTCATAAATTAGCTCGTCTCAAAATAATTCATATTGAATTAAGTCAAATTATATAATTTTAAAAGTAGGGAGCACGAACATATTTAAGAGAAAAAAAGTTGAAGTGAGGGAAATTGAAACTGGATGATAATTCTTCGGTAAATGATTTAAAATCAAATATGCAATTAAAATTAGAAGAAAGTTAGAGCTAATTATAAAAATTAAAATAGGCAAATTTATGTTAATCTTTCCTTTTAAACAAGTTTGTTCTGAACTAGAAATATCTTTTATGGTCAGTAATTTTCTACTTCCTAGAAATATGATATCAACATGTTTTAATTGATTAATGTTACAAACAGGGAAGACCTTTAATTTTACCTTGTCCGTCTTTCAAATGCATCAATGTTAGAATCAATAACACACTTGTAAATTTTGCTTTCTTCATATTTTAAAATTTTGTGAACAAGTTGAATATTTCTAAAATACTAGTTTAAAATTTATGCATTTAAAGTCAATTTAAACTTATATTGGTACATAATTCAAATTACGTTTAATCAAATGCTAGATTAGTGCAACCATATTATATACTTTTGAGTAGAACTAGGTGTTCCTAAGTTCACTAAGATCTCTCTGAACTCAACTCTAAAATCTATAAGATTGACTTCAAATAACGAATCCAAACTGTTGAAATCCATTTACTTTACGAGTGATGCGTCTACATACAAAATTTTAAAATTTTAAAATTAATTTTGTATAGATCAGACGGTCAAAATTAGAAGGTTTATAAATTAATTTTAATGCATTCATTTTTTGAACTATTTTTTACTACCTGACTCTTTACAAAATTAATTCAAAATTTTAAATTTTTTGTATGTAGATACATCACTCGTAAAGTAGACGAGTTGCAATAATTTGAATTTATTACTTAAAATCAATTCGATAGATTTCAGAGTTGAGTTTACAAAAATACTGAACTTAAATAACATCCTAGTTCTACGAATTTAAATCGACTGAAATTCCTGAAATTCGAGATCCCAGCCATTCAACTTTTTCTGTGCACGCATCTCGAAAAAGCTAGTTTTTCTAAGCACGCATCTCGGAACAATTAGACGACTGGATCCGAATTGTATTGATTTTAAGAACACAGATTCGGATCCTAGTTCTACTCATATACTTTTGACCCCAAACCCATCTATTTGTGTCAAAATATTAAACAACTTCTAGAAACAATAATATGAGTCAAATTAATAATTCGGCCCTCAAAAATAATAATAAAGGTTGTGATATGTTAGCAACCACGCATGAAAGGGGAGAGAGAATCTTAGGATAAGGCCTTGTAGTTGTAAAAAGGGGGTCCCAACAAACAAAAGGCCTATTCAAACCTTGTTTTTACTTCCCAATACAGACAATATAAAATAATATATTTACTATGTATTATATATTTATTAATAGCGACACCAATCCTAATCAATTATATATTAAATGGACGCCGCATCCGAGGATCCCATGTGCTCATTATTTAAAAAGTTCTCTACACGGATTAGCAATTTTTTGGTTGTTGAACAGATTTTTGGAGTTGGCATTAGCACCTTTCTGAATATAATATTTCATCTATACCCAAAGTCTTTCTTAAATTTTTAATTGTTCATCTATTTTCATAAATTTTACATGTAATACACGCAGGGTGGAGCCAAACTTTCAGAACTATGAGAGTCAAATATAAATAAGAGATCGATCATATAAAAATTTTATACGATAAATGGAAATCAATTTTATAGAATCCATAACATATTGCTCTAAAATATATAAGAAATCATTTATAAGTATAGAAAATTTGAAAAGCCACTGCATCTAATGTGCATACGATGTTAAAAAAAAAAAGGCCTAAATAAACAAACTCAATTGAAGAAGGTTACATAAAAAAGAAGAAAATTTTCAAACAGATATATGTATATGTTGTATATAATTAAAATTTAACTGAGGTACTTTGATGAATAAAATTTGGAATAAAAAAATAATTTATCTAAGAGAAAATATCTCAAGGTACGGCCTTTGCTATCCGTCAACGTATAAAACTCTGACAACCTAATTATTTTTAAGATTCTCATTTTTTTTATGAGCCCTCTTGTGCCAATAATATAATGTATAATCATTAAAGAACAGATTAAGGAATAAAAATGGGACAAGGTTTATAGCGGCCAAGGCATTTTGCCTCCGCAAAATAAAATATTTCATAAGGGGATCTAACCTTGGACCCTTTTGCATTGGCGTCACCCATGACGTCACCTCTCTAAGATAATATTACATTTTTCATAATTGTTAAGAGCAACCAAAATTAGAGCACCCAAGATCTCAATATTGTAGTATTTTGAAAATGCTTTCAAATATTGTCTTTTATCACCTATGTTCTAAAGAATTCAAAGTAGGTCCGATGTCCATCAGACCTACTTTGGTTCAATGGGTGAAATGACTATTCGATTGCATCAAGATCTGTGCTAAGTATATTAAAATACGTGCAGGTATGTTTCAATTTCCATGCACACTGATTTTAATGTTAATCGTATGGTGTTAGAGCTAATTGAACCTAAAAGTAGGTTTGATGCCCATCGAACCTACTTCCATCGCTGTTCTAAATACATGATGTGATGTGACGTGACAAACAAGTTGTAACTTAAATACATGAGGTTTAAATATGTTCTAAGATAACATTACAGTTCTACTGTGGCATTTTATAACGTTTTGTATAGTCACATATCGTGACATTCAAATGTGCCTATACGCCACGACATGTCGTTTTGTAACAGATCATGTATTGTATCATGCAATGCGATGTGATATGTTGAGATCAATTCAAATAATATGTCGTGTCACATCACTTACTGTCAAACGAAAACATGTCACGCGCATACTGTGATATGTCACTGACGTGTTGTTATGTTCTATGAAAAAATACGATAAAATATGCCGCTTTTATTCACCACTACGTTGTGTTTACTGTTGAGACAAGTTGGAGGTTGAATCTATATTTTTGAGAGATAAAATTATTATCCTTATTCAACTATTTTTTTTTTTTTTGAAGAAAGTTTGAAGTTGAACCTTTTATTTCAAGAAAGAGAATTGTTATTATTATCCAACTAAATTTTAAGATAAAGAAATGATAGGGCCCCATCCTTAATCTATGAAGGATTTTCTACCTGAATTTTGAAATTATGACCGTTGATACATAAAACATTATTTTTAGCTAGTAGATCAAAAATTGATTCTTCATTTTGTTTCATTCTTTAGGCACAATTTGTCGATTTTTAACAACATAATATAGTAGTGATCTATCGTTAAATTAATGGTAAGTACAGCTAAATATTATATCATATTGACACTTGGTACTAATTTTTGTACAACTCTGTTATTAGTAAGCATATAAATGTTAAGTACAGCTAAATATTATTTAAAACCTTGTCTTGCACCTATAAAAAGTAGCTTTTCAGGTAAACACCTTGTTAAGGTGAATATTTTAAAGTAACTCAGTTGTAATGCCAGATGACATGTTAGACTTTTCTTGAATTTCTATATTATTGGGTTTTTTCTATTAATAGTAGTGGCCAGGTGTTAATTATATGACTACAAAAGTGAACACTCAAATGGAAAAAAAATGATTATCAACTTGTCAAAATGTCAACTAAATTATTTTTTATTAATCTCGCCCAATTCTTTTGGATGAAATAATGATTAACCTCGCATGCAGGTGCAACTCTTCAACGAACTAACCTATCTTATTTTTTATATAATTTTAGCAACAAATGAAATGAACAAATAGTTTTAGGTACAAATAAATATTGTTGTTGTCATCCTAAGAAAATACATGAGAAATCTTAATTTCAAATTCTTATTATTTTTATGTATATTATTGTAATGACAATGTATGTACACATGTGGATCTATTTTTGAGTTGGACAGACATCGTAACCGTCCGATACATTTTAAAATTTGTGCGCACAAATCTCAAAATGAAAGATGCGCAAATTTTAAAGTGCATCAGACGACTCCAGTGTCCATCAAACCCAAAAATAGATCCAAAATTTTACCAACCTACACTAGACAATCACCCAATTGTCCAAATATTTTTCATAATACGCTTTCTAGAACTATACTTTTAAACATAAAATATTACAGAATATGCTTGAGTTATAAAGTAACTAGTTATCAATTTATGTTATATTCTACGAAAATTTTGTAAAATATACCCATAAAATTATATTTCTGAGCATAAAATTTTTTGAACTATGCTTAATTCCAAAATAATTCTAATTTATAATATTCCGTATGGAGATCACGTTGAACTTTTGAAAATAATTATAATTTATAATTTATAATATTCCGTATGGATTGTCTGTTTGAATTTTGAGAGACAAAAATAAAGATGTGGAGCATGAATGCAGCGTAAGATCAACGGGGCATTTTAACCCTACTCGTCCGATGAAATTTTCAATAAACTTTCATCGAAACTTTCAATAAATTTTTAACAAACTTCCAATGAAATTTCAATGGAGGCATTTTATGTAAATAATACAACATACGAAATGAATAATAAATTACTTGACATGAACCATAAATTAAAACAATCAAAATGAATAATAAAGAAAATAAAATAAATAACAGAACAATCAAGCTGAATTACAAAGCAATTTAAACTAAATAATAAGTATATACTAAAGCACAAATTATAAATTGAATTGAAGAACATACAAATTGAATACTAAAGTATTTAAACTGAATAATAAAATTATACACTCTATTAAGCTGAATAATAAAGTACACACTGTTAAATTAAATAATAAAGTTCAGACTATTAAATTGCATAATTATTTATGTTGAGTGTTTTTTGTATTTACATTTCATGTTTTATTATTGAAACTTTGGAATATAAATTCCAAAAATATATTATTTCTTAAATAAAAGAAGACTATATGGTGCACCATTGCCTACTAACCGCTTTAAAATGTTCGTCCTTTTTTCAAAAAAAAAAAAAATCTTTGTTTTTTTTTTTAAAGAAAGATCCCCTAGGATCACTTTACTGTAAAATGTTCATGCCTAGGGAAGATGCAACAATTATACGACACAAAGCTGATTGGTCTATTATCTTTTCTCCAATATTATCATACTGGACATGTTCAGTTCCTAATGATTTTTCTTTTCTTTGGAGTAAAGAGTAAAGTCTTCTCAATAAATAGTGTTGGTTTGGCACCTGAGTACCGAAATGGTATTCTCTGTGGAGTCTCTCTTTGCGGAGTTCCTGCGGACTTCTAATCTAGTCCGTTCACTTTGATCGGACGGATCAAATTAAATTTTGGCACGAATCTCAAAGCAAAATTAATACTGGTCCCTCCATCATCTCAAGTAATCACCAATTGAGAGTAAATATTGACTGTTCGATTAGCTCTGCAAAACTCTACATCTTAAAGCTCTGCAGAGAATACTTTTTTTCTGAATACCTGACTATCTGAGTGACTTTGAAAGGATGGTGTTAAAAAAAAGTGGATGATACTTAAATTACTTCAAACTGGAGGGGGTCAAAGGATAGGCTACTGGATTCCTAGAGTTGTGGATCCAACCTTTTTATGGAAATAAAAAGCATCCCACTTTCTATTTTTTTGCAAGGGTTTTGGTTGGTGAATTGGTGGTGGGCCTTTATGCAAATATAAATATGCAAATTATTGTACCACTTGCTCTTTGGATCTTTTCATTTTTTTTTTTTTTGGGTTTTGTTTCTTGATCTTTTTTAATTACTTGGTTGTGCTCCTTGTGGGCTCCTTCATCACTCCCAACTTGGACCCACAGGATTGTTTGAATGTGGCTTCTTCTCCAATTACAAAAAGAGGGCTGTTTGGATGTTTCAACTTAAAACTACAACACATGTAGGTTTTTAAGTCTTGAGATGACTCTTCATAAGAATTGTTATTTCCTTCATGCTTTTTTTGGATGGATCAATGAAAAGAAAAGATGAACTCATGATTTTACTTTTTAATTTACAATTTACATTGTAAAGTATCTCGGTTATTAACGATACTAATATTTAGTATCGGCGATGAAGAATAATCACGATTCACAAGAAAAAAAAAATAAGAAACCGGTATTATTGAAACCTTGTTCCAATTCAAACAAGAAAAATTAATCAACTATTGTAAAGAAAATTATAAATCTATTGACTTGTATGTATGGATCTATACAACTTGTACAATTATAAATCTATTACAAGACAGTAAGACACTACCAAGCATATTTCTATGGGCCCTTCTATTTACTAGATCATATAAAAATTCAAGAATCATAAAGTGACAGTCACACTTGTTGCCAGTAGCTTTTGAAACATATTATTGTTTTTATAAGATATATGTAAAAGATAGGATATGGATTAAGATCCCTTGGACAAATAAGATATTATTTGAAAGCAAAGTTATTTCTACATTCATCAAAGACACATGATGTTGGTATGGCAAGGATCAGAAGAATCTGCTCCTTTTCTAAAGAAAATGAGCACTCTTCTATTCTCAAATCCGAATTGTTCAAAATTCATCGTACGGTCTCAATTATTTTTTATTTTCAAATTAATTTAATATATTAAAATGATTCAGATTTAATCGAGACCGTACGATATATTTTAAACAATCCGGATTTGAGAATAAGAGAGTGCTTTTTTTTTTAAAGAAAAGGAGGGTGCTCCTTTTCTAAGGAGCAGATTCTGATCCGGTATGATAGGTATGCTTCAAAAAGGTTAATCATAATATTTTATTTAAGAAAATTATGAGTGTACTTAATTAATTAATCAGATAAGTTTATAAAATATATTTCTTGGAGTTGAGGAAGAGGCGCATATTTGCATATGTCTCTGACAGGTGTAACATATGTGTGTCATGAAAACATTTTTCTTGTTTCAATGATCATGCCAAAGCTATCTCTGCTTTTTATAGTTCCAAGTTGAAGCACAGCTAACAGAAACAGACTATGCAGTATGCATTGCCACCATAGCTACCGCATAGCCACATATCAAATCATATTTAATTCTTTAAATCCATAAAACAAATAATACAAAGTACGGAGCAAAAGTAGCAATAGGGGCAAGGTACAAGATTAAAATGGAAAGTGGTATTGGAATGATGGAATCTACTGCCTACTATCTATGCCATACACGGTGTCATCAATTGTGTTGCTTCCTAAACAATCTAGCTAACTACAAACGAATTATTTAGGTTCGGTTCGGCGAGGTCAAAAATTCGTGATTCAAGAATAATTTGAGTATAATTTGAAAATGATTCGGTATTATTTGAATCAGAGATCTCAGTCTTGTAAGAGAGAAAAACAAAAAAAATAACCCAAAAAATATGGGAAAAATTTGGGAAATTTGGAAAAAAATTTCGTAAAATTCGCGAATTATTCGGGAATAATTCGGTCAAAGTTCAGTCAACCGAATAATTCGGCGTTCGGTTCGGCGTCACCAAAAAAATGAATTATTCCCGAATTACTATGCTAACCACAAGGAAAATAGAAAAAAAAAAAATTATATACAAATATTTCAGACAATTATTTCAAAAGTGAATATACAAAAGTGAATATTCAAAAGTGAACAACTAAAGCATTTTGAGTGGTGAGCACACATAATAAGGCTACACCAGAACCAGCAACAAAGAATGAATTAGTCAAAGCAAGTGTTAACGGTTATTTTTTATTTTTATTAAAAGGTGTTGCAACTTGTTTAAGGGGACATGATCTCGCTTGCTTTATCTACATTATTCCTAGTACTTGAAAATATATAATCAAGTAATTCAACATGTGAGCCACCAGTGACCTTTGTGTATTTTGCCTTGACTATCTTTTCCTTTTTGTTCAGTATAAATGATTAGCATTTCCCATAATTTCAACTCAAATATGCCTACAAGCAACCATGGCCCATGCCCATGTTCCCTACAGTACCTCATAATATTGGATATCTTTTTATTTCCAAAATAGTGCATGCTATAATATATATATATATCATGTAAACACATTATTTAATTACTTTTTTTAGTTTACAAAAGACACATGCAAATTATGTCATAGGTAATCTTATATTTTTGTGTGAGATATGAACATGGATATGCCTAAGGGTGTGACACTTAAGCTAGCTATAGACTTGACGTGTTTGTGTGTGCCAGCAGTCTCAGTTAAACGTACCGTGTCGTGCAGTATCTTGTAAGTATGTATATGTTATTGGTTATATAAGTATTGTGTTATGCTCAAAACGAGTGGAAATCAGCATGGTACTTGTAAGAACACGACACATGTCGCTATAGTGTGCTTGGGAGTGCAAAGGTCTAATCGAGAGATGTTAATGTTGTGTCCAAAGTTAAGTCATATTCTCATACAGTGTGTTATCTTGAATTTATTAACAACATCCAAATCAACATGTCAAGATAATAAGAAAAATACAAATCTAATAATTAATTGTAAGACATAATTTACAATAGAGATGCATCGCATAAAAAAACACAGAAGCAAATTAAAAACAACAATATAAGGAAAAATATGACAAATGCTAGAGGCACAAAAACTTAGACCAGACCAGCTCATCAAAGGCAAAAGAGCTGTCTCCTAATTAATGAACAGTTTTAGAACTCTCTTTTCTTGTAGAAACATAGGAAAATACAATTCATGATTTTCTTTCTTTCTTTTAAACATATTTATTTCGGAAGATGGAATCAATTTTTTTTTAATATAAAAGTGAATATCAAACTTAAAATATCCGCATGAAATATTTTGGATACAATTTTTTAAACAATATAACATACAAATTTGATAAAATTTCAAATCAAGAACAAATTAAGACATAATTATTAACTTTCAATTGAACAAGTCTACCAATTTTTTTCTTACTTATATGCTTAACATGTATATTGTACTTTTTTTTAGTAAAGGAAAATCTCTCAAGTCCTCTATTAAGAAAAAAAAAAATCTTATTAGCTAGTGCTAGTTTTTTATTATTATTTCTCTCTCAAGCGAAGGATAATATATTAGCTAATTGTGCTAAACAATATCTTGTCTAATAATGTGATGAAATACAAATTCAACAATACTCATAATAATTATAAAAAATACTGTCAAATTAAGTAATTATCAAAGGATATTAATTATATACTTAAATTAATTGCATATTTATTATATTAGGAAGAGTTCATTAAATATTGAAATACTATTTCTATAGTTGAATTTTGGTAAACCTATGAACATACATGAGACCAGGAGTTGATGTTTCAAGAGCATATATGTATATATATGTGTGCGCGCGCGCGCGCCTAGTTGGCCTGCATTATTGGAGCATATACCACTAGTCATTTTCTAATTTTTTTTTAAACCAGTAAAGCTACAAATTGTATTATTCTCTGCCCAAATTGGCAAAAATTGTAATATTCAACACCACCTAAATCCAACTTTCTTATACCCCACATGATGTAGCAACCGATGCACCGGGTCACAGAGAACAAACTCACAATGCGCAACAACCTGTTACATGGAGTAACATTAAAATTGCCACAAGAGATCATAGATTTTTTTATTTTTTGGAAGTTCTTTTGTTGGTTCCATTAAAACTTTAAATAGATGGTGCGGTGCTGTTATTTTTCAATTTCCAAAGTTGGAAGTCTTTCAAGTTTGAAGGGAACCCTACCTTTTCTTTTCTCCACAATAGTAGTTTTGACAAGTAACTTGATGTGACAAAGGTTTTAAATGCATGTATGGTATATTTTCCTAGTAACTTATCTTGTTTAGCATTATTACCCTCATATATCAACTAATTTACCTATTTAATTACCACTTTTTGAAGGGAGGAATTTCAAACTGATTAATGATAGTTTTGGGCTATATATAACCTTTCCCCTTTTGCCTTGGATGAAATAGTATACTTTTATTTTCAATTCCATATATTAAATAATAACATCATTAAAAAATAAAAACATGAAACACATAGGAACAAAAGACATATTAAGCAAAAGGAAAAAAAAAAAAATACAAAAGTGGAGACCATCAATCACATTGGCCAATAAGAGAAATAGCATTAAAAGTTCCTAATTAAAACATAAAAAAAAAACTCATAATGCAAGAGGCGTGTGTAAAACGTTGCACAATTAATTCCAATCTTAATATGAGTATAACAATGACAAAAAATGTTGTTAAAATGCCAAGAAATCTCCCTTAGTTGGAGAGAAACAAAGAATGAGGGCTTTATTATAAAACGGTCGGTGCAATTATTATTACTAAACCTTTGCATAAATCCAAGCCTATGGCGTCGCTTTCTGATATTTTTTTGTATGCAACAAAAGAGGAACTATTAAAGCCTTATCAATTTGGATGTAAAATGTGGTGCTTTCTAACAATAACAAGGCAAAGTTTCTCTCGTTTCTTCTTTACCTTGTAGTGGAAAGAAAGGCAATCTTTTTATTAACTCGATAACAAATTAACAACTAGTTTGGAAATATTTCTCTTCAGAAATTGAAATAGAATATGACTAAGTTAGATAAAAGATACACCATAGTTGTTAATTAATAATATCAAGGACAAATTTGCAAAAACACCCTAAAACACATAGAAAATATTTTATAATAATTTGATGTAGATGTAAGAGTTCTATTGTACCTTCAAGTTAGTGGCTCTTAACCTAATTGAGAAAGCAATATGTTTTGAAAGCGAAATTAAACTTCTTCATTTGTTTTGTCAATAGATTAAAAGGAACAAATATATAATCTAAAACCAAAAACATGAATTTGTCCCATTTTTATTTCCACAATGAAATAGTATTTATGCTAACAAAAAAGATTTAAAAGAGAGATAATTTAGCCAAACACATATACTCTTAAAACCCCAAAACATGAATTTTGTTTTATCCAATTTTATTTCCATCCTTTATGAAAGAGTATTTATCCTAGCAAAAGAAGGGGGGATAATTTAGCCAAACAAAAACACAAAATGCTTATTTTATTTGTTCACAACCCTTCAAATTGCACACATGACATTGATATATATATATATATCCTTCCTTGCAAAAGCAAAGAGGAATCAATCTATCAAATATCAATCAAACAAAAGTACATATTAAAAGACTGGAGAATACAGTTAGTGACAAATGGAGATTATTAAATGATCACCTCCTTTAAACAAAGAGAAAGAGAAAGAGAGATCATTTAAGGTTGCTTCCCCCAATTTATACACAGTTCGATTACCTTTTGCTCCCTTCTCAGTTCTCATAATACCAACCAAACCTTTTTCTTTTTCTCTTCTTCTTCACATACACTCTCTTACCTTTCTCTTTCCTTCGCATAACCACTAAAAAGCTGCAATCTTTTTACCTCTCTCTCTCTCTTGTTTGCTTGCTAGACATAAACAGTAGAGCAAAAGCAACAGACCCAAAACCCCAATCAATACTGACTGCCATGTGGGATCTCAACGACTCGCCGGATTCGCCAGACAACTCGCCGGAGACCTCTTTCTCTGGTGAGGGTTCCGGTGAGAACCTCGTCACAAGGCAGTTCTTTCCTTCTGAGGAAGAGGTGGCACCGCCTCAGGCTCAGTGGCTGGGCGTCGAGCTCCGTTCTCCAGCCGCCGTGGCGACACCTCCCGGCGCTGTAGCCGGAGGAGGAGGAGGAGGAGGAGCAGGCGGTGGTAGGAAGAGTAGGCGGGGCCCACGCTCCAGAAGCTCTCAATACCGAGGTGTCACCTTCTACCGGCGTACCGGTCGCTGGGAATCCCATATCTGGTACCACCTAATTTCTCTTTCTTTTTGATTTGGTGCTTATTAGTTCAACCCACAAAATTTTTCATAAAGAATCATGCTTTGGCTATCTCGTTTGGTGAATTTCATCTGAAATTAAAATTCTAACTTCACCATTCCTCATGGGTATATGTGTTAACAAAATTTTAGAAAAAATGTAAAAGCACAATGAATTGTAGGGATAGAGAGAGATGAAATTAAGGATGGAACTAGATTCTTTCTTTTGGTTTTGAGAATTTATTTTTTAATTATCTTTTGATTTTTACCTTCTTTGTATATTGCTTATAACATCATGTCAATTTATTCTCTTCTCTTTGTTTCATTTTTATACAGGGATTGTGGAAAGCAAGTCTATCTAGGTAAAGTCTCCTCTTTTCTTCAATTAGTATTGCTTTCACTTCAAGAGAAAAAAAAAGATTCATGGGTCTTTTTGCAAATAATATATTTTCACTTATATTTTACAATGTCTTTTTATGCATTTGTTCTTTTCAGGTGGATTTGACACTGCTCATGCTGCTGCTAGGTAAGATATTTCTCTTTTAAGCTAACAGAGCATTGGTTGGCCCCTGAAAAATACAATGCCAAAATTGTATTTCCACTAAATTACAAAAACAACCTTCAAATCATTTTAAATACCTTGACATGTTTATAGAATCTACTTTGTCAACCAAAGCATAGATTTGATCCATACTTTGCAATCACATGAAATTCTTTTGTTGGTACTAATTTGTGTTCTTTAATTTTTTTTTTTCATTATAAAAGGGCGTATGATCGAGCAGCGATTAAATTCAGGGGTGTAAATGCTGATATAAACTTCAGTTTAGAAGACTATGAGGATGATATGAAACAGGTAACAAGTTTATATACGTACACATATCAGTTTTGTAAGAAGGGCTAATGTGATTTTGATTTATATTCTGGACAGATGAGTAATTTGACCAAAGAGGAGTTTGTACACGTGTTAAGAAGACAGAGCACAGGGTTTCCAAGGGGAAGCTCAAAATATAGAGGGGTCACTTTGCATAAATGTGGCAGATGGGAGGCCAGAATGGGCCAGTTCTTAGGCAAAAAGTATGATACTATGCCCTTTTCATTTCATGACAATTTTTCATTCTAACCCTTCAATTGTCACCAAATTCATGAAAAATTGGCAATTTAATTGCACATCTGCTCTAATCTCAGTTCATTAATGTCATTATTTATTGTTAGTTTACTTTTTCAGATAATAACGCTTGGTCTTTTTTAGTATATAAATCAGAATGTTAACTTAAATTTAATTTTATTTAATGACAACTAAGCAGATATGTCTACTTGGGTTTGTTTGACACAGAAGTTGATGCTGCTAGGTACTTTCTTTTTATTTTACATAATATAAAAAAAACTTAAAATCAAATATCTTCTATTAAATTTACCGAAAGTTTGTTTGAAACAGAGCATATGATAAAGCCGCAATCAAATGCAACGGCAAGGATGCTGTGACAAATTTTGATCCTAGCATATATGCTGAGGAGCTCGGTGAAACTGGTACGAACAGATTTGCATAAATTAAAAAAAAAAATACAATTTGGTAGTAATTTAGAGAAGTTGAAAAGTATCTAATGATATGTTTTTTTATGTGTAGTTGTGGTAAGTGAAACCAATGAGCATAATTTAGACTTAAGTTTGGGTGCATCTGGTTCAAAACGGCTGAATACAGACCAGATAGGAGAAGAAAGCAGTCCTTCGGGATCTGACCAGCGTGTTCCACTAGGATTTGAACTAGAAGTACAACCAACCAATCGCACCATCAAACAAAAGGTATATATAATATAATGCATAACATAACATAGCTATATCATGCTTGCTTTTTTCTCAAAAAGAATAATTATCTCTCTTTCTAATCAATTGACCATTAATTTTGTTTGTTTCCTTTTTGTGAGTGCAGTGTGACGGTAACTTCAAATCTCCTTCTGGAGAACAAAATAGGATGAAGTTTTCGTTCGGCAGTGGCTATGTGGGGCCCACACCCTCACCTCAGCAATTGACGCAACATCATGCTAACTCTGCTGCCTATTACCAAGTGAGTTTCTTATTCCAATTGCACCGACAAAATTGGTGAACTCTTATATCATGTTCCATTAAGTACTAAGGTCTAAGATATGTCAAGGGAACATGTCATGGCAATAATATGAGAATACAATTGTGCCAATGTGCCTGTCATGTCATACAGCATTCTAAATTCTTCCAAGGAATGCTTTGTATCTTTTGATATGTTCATACTTAGTAGTATTAATTATTTCTTATTGCAGTTCCCAAATCTTTCTTTGGCAATTGGCAATGAACAGCAACAGCAGCAACAAATGAGACCACAGATGTGGGCCCACAGTAGTGGTGGGCCCGTGAACTGGACTAGAGCGCTTGTGACGGCCCCGCATTATATGTTTGCAAACACGGCATCCGCCACGGCTTCTGCCACAGCAGCATCATCAGGATTCCCGCCACAGACGATCCGAGCAACCCCATCTTGGTTGCACCAAAATGGGTTCCATGCCTAAGAAGAAAAATTAGATGCCACCATCCCCACACTAACCATTTTAGGTCAATTTCTTCAATTGGAGGCAATCCCTTGTAGAAGTTTGCATTTGAATTTCTTTGCTTTTTGGTGTGAGAGAGAAAGGAAGAGGGTGTTTTTTTTTTATGTAAAGCTTTTCCTTGGATGGATAGTTGGATAGTTGCATCATCACCTCACCTAAAAAAATATCTCTATCTCCTTTTAATTTATTATATAATATAATATATATATATATATATATATTTTTTTGTTGATTCAATTGTTTGCTACTTTGGGAGGTACTTTGCAAGTTGCAATGATAGTTGGTGTCACACCCAAAGCTCAATTTGTTTGGTCTCATGTTGCATCATTCAATTCTTAGTTGCGTCGGTGTGTGTTAGAGAGAGAAAATTGAGTTGGGTTTGGATTCCTTGTTTCTTTTTTGGGTATTGCAATAATTGACCTAGGTAGGGGTTTCTTTTCTTAGGTGCAATAAAAGAAACAAGGCCTAATTTCCATTTCCACTGATTGATTGGAGTATAGCTTGCTTGAGCTATCTTATCTATCTCCAAATTGCACCCCACACATATCACCTCTCTCTCTCTCTCTACATCCTTTTCCCTGATAGTGTTCAATAATCAGTAGTGTTACTGTTTGCCAAGGACCAATGACTTATGCCTATGTTGTTTAGCATAATAGATTAGGTGCTATATTTGCTCCTTGGTACAAGATATGTCTGCCACACAAATTATAAAAAAGTACAAATCAAAACGTATTGATCACTATTTTCAGCCTGCTGCCAATTGAAAATGGATGTGGGTGTAGGTGTGGGGTTATTGAACTAAATTTTACTGTGCACATGTGAAAAAAAAAATTCAGCTCAACTAAAATTATTTTTTCCGACGTAAATAGTATGTTGGTTGAACATGATCTTCTTGATAAATTCTCTTTCCTATCCTGTTAATTTTTCTACCATTAATTGGTTGATGTTTAATTAATTTAATTTGGACCGTCAAAATGCCCCCAATAAGCCTATATAGTCATTTCATAAAATTTGATGTATGCATATATTATGTCCTTATAGCTAATTTCATTGTTAGATTGTTGGGTGGATACATGTGAGTTCATATCCTATGAGGTAACATAATGTTTGTATTTAGATTCAGACCGTCAAATTAGTCAGGTCAATCGGGCCCGATGTGAAATGCATGGGGCCCCTTTAATATTAATGTAGATTCGGAACAAACATTTTAGATCTAAACATAAATATTATCTTACCTTAAATGAGTCAATATTCTCTAAGGTAATTTTTTTTTTTTTGTTTAGATCCAGACCGTCAGAGATTAGAATCAGAGCCAATCCGGTTTGAGATAGAATGCACAAGACTCCTTTTAATATACATGCAAATTCTAATCGGACAATCCAGATCTAAACAAATATATTTTGTTACCTTAGGTGATATGAATTGGCCCAATTGGGTACTTGTTGGAGCTCCTAAACAAAAGGAAGAAGGCTTGGTGAAGGACTGAAGGTTCATGAACTGAAGTACCAGTGCATGAATGAATGAATGAATGAGTAGTTGAGTACTATGTTTTATTATGGAATATAAATAGGTAAAAGAGAAGGGGGGAATCAGTAAAAGGAAGCAAGCAAGCAGAGTAAAGGAAATGAGAAATGAAAAAAATGGTGCTTTGTTTCTCGGGAAACAACGTGAAGAGTACGTCCCCAATTGGCGCGTCGCTGTCTTTTCGTTCTAACCTCAAAGTCTGTTTACGGCAATTACAATTGCTGCCAATCGACTTGCACCTCTATTCCTCTATTCCCATTCATTATTTCCGAGAGGGACAATACAAAAACACCACCAAATCAACAGTTTAAAAAGGAGGGGTCATTAAACAAACCCTAAACCCTCACGATTCTCCCATAAATAGTATCATTCAATTTCCAATTAAAACCCTATGTGGGTTTCCTTCCCTAGTACAAAAAAGTTGACACGTGGCAGTGATATATTAGTTGTTACTTAAATATAGGACCAGACTGATGGCACTTGTTCAAGTTCCCATGGTTACTTTGCCAGAATTTTGCACAAATCTAGCAACTAGCTAGCTACCATACTATTCTTTCAATTCTAGGTCACTATTTTACCTAATTTTTATTTCAAACATGTGAGTTTAAGAGCCTGTTCAGCTGTCAACCCACGTGTTACTGTTCATGTAAACAGTAACACGCAGTTTACTGTTCATCCATTCATGTGTCCATTCTTATTTTCGAACTGCAGCCGAACAAATCCTAAGTTATGAACTCCGCATTTGAATAAAGTGGTAAATCAAACATATATGTTTATATACCAATAGCCAAAAGAATTCGTATTCTCTGCATTAACTAAATTAGAGAGAATCTTTTTAGTTAATGCATCTAGAGCATCCGATTCTCTTTAAAGTATGTACAGACTAAATTTGCACTAATATTAAAGAAACTCTATGTTAAAATTAGATGACTAAGATGCATTTACTCAAAATATTGCTTTTAAGTTAATACAGAATGCAGAGAATACGTGTTCTGGCTAGCATTCATAATATATAACATGACTAGGTTTAACATGCATTATTGTTTTGTGTCACAACTATACCCCCACATTCATATTTTTTTTCTATTTTAAAGGTCCAAAATTTGGTCTCTATTCACATTTTAATATGAAAATCATGTTGAGCGATTCAAATCGAACATTTCAACTTTGAAAATAGAGATAATAATATGAAGGCACGAAAAGTAATAGAACATTATAAACCTACTCTATCCATATATAGATAAATTAATAATCTCTTGAAAAAAGATGATGTTGGAATCGTTTTAGTTGAACATGTCAAATCTTAGTTTCTTTATTTAAAGACTCATATTTTGTATACTTGTTCATTATTACGAATTTCAAATAGTACATGAACTTTGTCATTAATTTATAATTTTATTATTTATATTATTAATCTAAATGCTTATCTATGTTATGCTTGCTTCATTGTAAGTATAATTTGTCAATTATTCATACAAATTCAAACTCTTGAAACCCATCTCATCTACTTACACAAATTTTAAATTTTCAAATTAAATTTGTATAGAGTCAACTTGAAAAAATCTTCAAAAAATAATGTATTAAAATTAATTTATGAACTTTGTAATTTAGACCTCTTTACTTTAAACTTAATTAATTCGAAAGTTTAAACTTTTTGTATATATACACATCACTCGTAAGGTGGATGAATTTCAACTGTTCGAATTCATCATTTGAATTCAATTCAATAGATTTTAGAGTTTAGTTCACAAAGAGTCTTGCTGAACTTAGAAACACTCTAATTCAACTCTAATTTTTTAGTATTATTTGCTTCAAATGCATTTTATTTTACATCCTCTTATTTGAATATTGAAACTGACATGATGAAAATCTATAGTCCTTCAAAGAAGATTAAGCTTCAAGACTCTTCACCCATGCTACATCATCAATATCCTCATCTATCCAATTATATTTTTCTCATTATTATTTATCATAATCGAAGAGCTTATATTTTTTTGTGCTCTCTCTCAAATGCATCATTCGAGAGAGAAAATACGTTTCTATTTTTCTAAAGCTTCCATCTGGCTAACTTGTATATTCTTTATTATATATAGATTGTTACAGTTGAAAAAGAAATGGTTTATTTATTTTCAAAATTAGCTTGACTAGAAGACCTTTTTTTTTATATAGAAATTATCATTAAATTAAACTTTCGAAACAAAATTCGAAGGATAATCTTAGTATAGAAATTTACAAGGCTCATCATGTACATATATATTAGCTAGCAAAATTTCAAACGATAAAATAATCATTTATGTGGAATAGTGTACTTGACTTAGGAAGAAACTTGACAATTATCATATCAAGGCCAAAGGATATTAGTAATTATTATGGCCGAAGATTCTTTGTAGATAAAATTACTATAAAATAAAACAATACATAATATAAATTATGAATGTTTTGGTTTGAATTTGGCATATCCATATGCATAAGGGAGGCTTGATTAATAAAAAAAATGTTAGATTATTTCTCTTTGTCTAATAATGTTATTAATAGATTATTGACTACTATTTCACTAAACTAAAATCCAAAACAAATTTCTTAGTACAGTTACAAAATTATTTTGATTTTCAATTGCATCTAGTTTATTACCAAGTAAAGTTGCATGGAGACTTGGAGTTGTTTTGTCTTGATGAAACAGTAGATAGGAAAAGTAGGTATATTTTTGTGAAAAAAAAAATTGGGTGTAGGATAACTGAATAGTTTTATAAGAAAACAGAGAGAGGCAGGTAAAGCAATAAAGCATTCCTCCTAGGCTCCTCTATAGTACACTATGAATTATGAATGAATCAAAAGTGAGCATTACTTTATTTGGAAAAAGGTTGGAGACAGCTCATATAGCTTGGTACTATTTAGCTAAAATTTATAAGTGTACTTTGAATTGGCAGATGTCAATCAAATATTAGTTCTCTCGTAGGTAACTTTTAGTATGCCATGGTAACTCGGTTAATGTATCAGTCACTTTTTTGTACTACTTTTATTTTGATTAGAAGTTGCCACTTGCATATCACATGGACAGTTTGTACGTAGAGGCATTTTTAATTTTTCTTTTTTTTGATGAGTAGAGCACTAGATTTATAATTTACTGGCAGGCAGGGTTGGTAAAAAGGCTAGTAACTTGTAGTTCGATCGTGACTTGTATCTGACTCGTTCGTTTATTATTGAACCGAGTTGTTATGGAACTAGCATGCTATTAGCTCGGTCCAGAATTAACGAGTTTAAGCTGGGGCCAAGCTTACTCGTCAGCTCGGCTAGACATCAATTTGTGCATTTGTATGAATTTGTGTATATTTTATACCGTCAAGTTCGGTCCAACTCAGTTTAGTTAGGTCCAACTGGGTCCAAAAAGTTTGTAGAATTTATTTTCTTCTTTAAAAAGGTCTAGCCAGACTTAGTGAGCCAGATCGTCAGCTCGGGCTAACTTGTCACGATTTTGAGCTAAAGTTTTAGCTCTGAAGCTCTAGGTCCAGCTGGCTCGGCTGTAATTCGGTTCAGAATTAACAAGTTGAATCAAGACCTAGCTCGAAATGAACTAGCTCATTGACACCCCTACTTACTAGGTAGACATTTATCTGTTTGTCATTGTTCTATAAAGCATGTTTATGTTTTGTTGAACAAAAAAAAAATGAGGCATGCAACTGAGAATTTTTTGTCTGTAGAATATATCAAAAAAAAGAAGAGAGAGAAATATAAAAAGTACAACTTAAAATTTATGAATAGAAGAATCGGTATTAATTTTGATCCAAATCACATATTTTTTATTTTAGAAGAAAAGAAATGTGTCTGGATTCTTTGTGGCATTTTCATTTGAAAAACATAGCATAAATTAAGGAATCATAGATAATGAAGCCACAAAAAATCTGAACATATCTAAACATGTGCAAAAAATATATATATTAATATCTAAACATATGAAAATCCGAACTTTGGATAGTTTGATTCGGCAAAATCTATACCGAACCTTCTACTTATAAAAATCTCTTTCTGTTTCTCTGTCTTCTTTTTTAAAATTTTCTACTGATAAAAAATTCTCCATGCAACTTTAAAATTTTCTACTGATAAAAAATTCTCCATGCAACTAATCTTTATAACGCAGAATTTAGAGTAGGTCGGATGCTCAACGGACCTACTTTGGTTCCATGAGTATAATGATCATTCGATTTGCATCAAGATCCATACAAAATAATTAATATCTTTGCAAGTTTGTTTTAATTTCAATACACACAAATCTTAATGATAATCCTACGGTGTTAGAACTAATTGAACCTAAAAGTAGGTCCGATGTCCATCGGACCTACTCCTATCTCGTTTCGGCCTAATTTTCTCTATTAACTACGTATGCTTTTTTAAGATGGTCGTCGGATTTGACTGATAGTACAAATGAAAGAAATAATTTGAAAATTGTATAATTAACATTAATTAATAGAAAATACAAATACAAATACAAAACACACCAAATTCCACCTATCAATAATGGAAAGATTTTTTTTTATTAAAAATGTTAAATTAATAAAATATTAAAAAATATTCATGCAATGGTACATAGTATTTACAAATTTAAATATGACAATGTAAAATCCTAAAGAGAATAATTTGTATGTTCATTTTGAATGTATCAATTTTTTTTTTATAAAATTAGTTTGCGAGATTAGCACACCACATTAATGAAAATTCAATCTGCACGGCACTGAATAAAATCTAGATCCTTAATTTTCCAAATAAGAATTAATTGAATTAGTCGAATAAATTGGAATTAACTTACAACTCAAAGAAAAATTATGTCTTGTGATATCCATATACAATTTTTTTTTAACTGATATAAACAACATAAACTAAAACTCTCTTCATTTTAATTGCAACCATGACTGTGCATTTTGTTTGGTCTACATGCAAATGGAATTTAAATATGACAATGTAAAATCCTAAAGAGAATAATTTGTATGTTCATTTTGAATGTATCAATTTTTTTTTTATAAAATTAGTTTTCGAGATTAGTACACCACATTAATGTAAATTCAATCTGCACGCCACTGAATAAAATCTAGATCCTTAATTTTCCAAAAAAGAATTAATTGAATTAGTCGAATAAATTGGAATTAACTTACAACTGAAAGAAAAATTATGTCTTCTGATATCCATATACATTTTTTTTAACTGATATAAACAACATAAATTAAAACTCTCTTCATTTTAATTGCAACCATGACTGTGCATTTTTTTTGGTCTACATGCAAATGGAATTTGGTGGCATGAAAAACCATTAATTTTCAAACAAAAGATGATAACAATTTGAGCATACAAATATTGGGCTGCTTTCTTGAAATAGTAATAACTAATTAGTTGGGCCTCCACAGCCCGTCTGAGAATTTTCTCATTGGTGAAGTCCACAATTGTGGTCATATTGGGCCTTGATTTATATTTTGCATCTTTAGGAGACTTCTAGTTCAAGTTTTTTTCTTGTGCTCTCATATTCTTTATGCATAGATGCTATCTGGTAGAAATAGGAAGAGTTGTCGGTGTCAAAAAATTTTCATATTGAAACCCTGGTAATAGTTGTCAATTGATTTTTCAAGTGTAACTTGGGTAGAATATTTAATCAATTATGGCGGTTACCAGTATATATATTGCAGTGAGATTCTAAACTATATATAGCTGTAAATAGCAGTTTTATAGAAAAGCCACTTCACCTAATGATTATCTTTATATTTAACTTGAATATGATATAAATATATAATCATATCATAAATACTAAAATAAGCCTTAAATGTGTATAATTATATATGAACTGTACGTAGTCGTTTTTATACACAAATGATAAATACTTAATTAACCTTTCACTATTTTATGCTCGAATCTCAGCACTAAGTACAACATTATGAGTATTTAAAATAAACTCAGTATTAAGAAGAACATAGAAGAGAAAAATGAAATTAGTATTAATAGTTAAAAAGAGAGATTACAAGTGGAGGCGAAATTTTTATTAATAACATTAAAATCAATCAAATAAAGAAAAAGATAATAACTGAATCAATATATATCTTTACCTAATTTGATTTAGAGTTTCCACCTATATATATATCTACCGCTAGCATTATTACAATCGGATTTCTGTTGTATTGCATAGTCAAAAGATGATATGAGATATTACAAAAAACGCACAGATTTAAATCTATTATATATAACATTATTATATTAAAAAAATACTTTTCAAAAGAATACATCAATCAATCATTAACCTAAATGAAAAACAGGCTTATCTTGTTTCTTAGCTTGAGTTTATAACCAAACCGAATCAAAATAATTAAAGCGAAACTAGACAGCATACATTCAACCAAAACAAAAAAAAGAAATCCCCCTCTAGACCTTCTACAAAAGTATTATTTTCATCATTTAGACATCTAGCATTTGGGAAGATCAGACGGTGGAGGAGGCAACTTCTGATTAAGAAGGTTGCCATCTAACACAAGCCATGCCATCTTGAGTCCCCAACTTGTGTGTACCTCCAAGTGTCAATGCATGAACCATACTCCTATATATAAACAAAAAAATTATAAACACAAAATTAAATGGATTAAATCAAGTGAAATCATGAAATTTAGAATTAAAAAAATTATGAGGTTAAGAATTGATCAAAATTTTACCTGGATTATCGGCAAGGAAACGAATTGCTACCCATCCACCAGGTGGAACTCCAATTGTATTCCTCTCAACTGCGTCCACTAGATTGAACTTGGCCGGATCTTTAGCAGGGTTGTAGTTGCCAAAATCTCGGCCGACAACAAAAAAGTTGAAACCGTGGAGATGAAATGGGTGGCTTTCGGCACCTAAAATGCTCGTGTCTTGCAACACCAACTCCACACTTGTATTGAAGGGAATCACCAAAACTTTGGTGCCATTGGTTACTAACGTGTTGTTCAGAGGAGTGCTAGTGTAGTTGAATGGGATGATGGGTATAATCGGAAAATCAGATGCGTACACCCCATTTGATTTTCCAGAAAAATGTGATTGGAGGAGGGCCTTTTCGGTAAGAACAAAGGATACATCATTCACAGTAGCCGCAAACTTCGTCCCGTTAGGGCCCTGATTATTTAACAGACAATAATAGTTGTTAAGAAGCAAGTATACATTCAAATAAAAAAATAATATCCAGATAGAGGTCAATCTTTATTATATCTTGTTGTTTAAAGCATGCATGATTTCTTCTTAGCACAACCAGTTCAACATTCTAAAATGTGAGTAGTACTTGAAATAAGATTAGTGATGAGATAATTTGAGATTTAAAGATAACATACCTGACAGGGTCTGATTCTTTGGACATGGATTTGCTCCTAGCCCAATAGTAAAGAAGAATTGTCGGTCAACCATTTGCGGAACATTTGCTGGATATTGAATATTTGCCAAACTCCTTAACTTATTAGTGAGATTGGTTGCAAAAGAAGTGTCATTCAAATCAGGCAATGTCGGCTTAAACAATAGTAAGTTCTTATTAAAGCTAGATGAAGAAAAACTATTAAGGTTCTCATATTCCAAAATTCTTGCCACAGTTGTGTTGTCAAAGGTTCCTTGGCCCGTGACATATGGTTGTGCCTCCATGAAGAAGTTTGCTCCGGGATATTGTGCATGAGTAGTTAGTAGAGCATTTGTGGTTTGGCCGGGAGTTATCAGCAATGTTTTTGTAGTGAAGGGTTTCACATAAATAGCATCAACTTCTACAATTGTGAGCGAATGATTGGCTATGAAAAAAAAGAGTTCGTTATTGAGTGCAGCGTTGATAATGCGGAGGAGGTATGTCTTGCCAGGTTTCACCTTAAGCTTGAATGTTTCTGCAACAATTTAAGTATGATAGTGCTGATGTCATGGAATAATATAGCATCATGAAACATATATACTAATGCGTCTCTTTTAAAATTAATCAGTTATTAATTCTATATATTTGCTATTATCATCTTCTCTTACCTTTTGCTGAGCAGTTATACAGTAGACCGGGAAGGCCGTTAATGGTGTACGCATCGGAAACATTTGGTCCTCCTCCTGTCTGCAAAGCCTGACTGATGATGACCTCTGTATCGGCCTTCCACCATTCCCCTAGCAAATTCAAAACGAAGGAAAAACAATTTTGTCAAAACATTAGATGAAAAAACAAAATAATATTCTCATATAGTGAACTTCAACACAAAATTAGACATAATTATATATAGCAAAGATGACTGGAATTTCCTTGTATGGTTTTGCAGATGGATAAGGGACGCCAAGTTTTGGAAGGATTACAATCGGACCATAAACAGTGGCACGTAGCCATGAAATGTGTGCATGCCACCATAGAGTGCCTCTCTGGCCTACTATTGTGAAGTTGTAAACATAGCTCTGCCCTGATTGGATTGGACATTGGGTTATATAGGCTGGCCCATCAGCCCATGCACTAAACAATTGTCTGACACCATGCCTGTTGATATATATTTCCATGTTAGCACAATAAATGGATCTACATGCATTGTAAGGTGTTGTTCTTTAATAAAATTATGTTACATTTGATCATACTTAATGTTAATTTTGTTTTATTTATTAATGAGTTAATTAATTGATTCTACATGTAGCTATTATATAATTTTAAATTAATTTCTGCACAGGAAATCTTTTTAAAAACAGAGTTAACTAAATAATCTACAACAAACAAGAATGCTTCAATTTGCAAAAGATTAACTTTATGCAACTAACTAAAGCAAACATGCATCTTTAATTACACATCAAAGAGAAAGCTGACCTACCAGTGCAAAGAGATGTTGTACGGAACATGGTTAATAACCCGGATTACCACTCGATCACCTTCTCTTGCTACGATCTTAGGTCCCGGAAACTGGCCATTAACCGTCACGATGCTCTTTGTTTGACAGAGTCTTGTTACGTTTTTCATTTGTATCTGCCGTGTTTGCGTAGGCATGATAGCAAGTTAATTAGTATATAAATATATAATATAATAGATAAATAAATTAGAAAAAACTAAAACTAATACTACATATAACCATATATATAAAAATATTCATGCACGTACGTCAAACTGGTAGTGCCTTGTAATGCTGGTTTGCTGAGAAGCAGTATGATAGGGAATTGGAGGAGTGCAACTGCAATGCATGAGAGCATCATAAGAGAAGGTAATAGAGCTGAGGCAGCCATTGTTCTTTAAGAGACAAGGGAAGAAGGCTATGTGTTAGTTAATTTGATGAATTGCATGGTGACTTGAGAAGTATATATAATGATAGAGATAATATTTATAATATGGAGATTGATATATGTTTGGTGGAATGAAGATGAACATAATACACCAAGAGGTAGAGTTGGCCTTAGATAGCTTTGAGTGTAGCTAAAGTCAACCCCAAAGTATTTTGACCATTATTTTTATCATGCAATTAATGAAAATTTTGGTGGGGTTCAGGTACAATTCAGAACAGAAATATTACGCCTAATTTGGTCAATGTTTTTTCTTTGACTTGATTCATGTTAGGCCTATTATATGTTATATTATAAACGAAAATAATATATAACATGTTCTTCCATGGGTGCCAATTTGCATACCAATAAATAGAGCTGGGCTACGGTAATTTGCGAAGTAAAGCGAGTGTTTTAATTCACGTCTATATTTTTAATTTTAAATTTCAAAACGTCGATTCAAACCGTTCAAGTTGATCTCCATAATAAATTGTGCTTGGAGACCAAATTTTACAATTTTTAGAAATTTTTTATTAGTTTTTTGGAATTTTTAAAATCACAGTTTTTTAGAAAATCGTGGACCATCAAAATCAGTGGTTTTTAAAAATTCCAAAAAAATAGTAAAAAATTTCTAAAAATTATAAAATTTGGTCTCCAAGTATAATTTAATATGGAGATCAACTCGACGTTTTGAACTTTGAAATTGAAGATATAGACGTGAAGTAAAACATTTGCTTTACTTCGCGAAGTACCGTAGCCCAACTCCATAAATATATGTTATTCTATTTATTCACTATAGGATAAATCGAATCATGCTAGCAGACACAAAGTTTCACCTTTTTTAGTTAAGTTCCATCTATTTCTCTTAAATAACAAGAAATTAATATATTTAACGCAGAGGGACATTTTCTAATGTTACCGAGACAACGACATGCAAAAAGTGAAAAAAAAAATTGGTGACTTGATTTTTGTATGATTAAAATTGAGGGTAGGTGAAATAGTTATCGGAAAATTTAAATATAATATTTCTACTCGATTATCCAATGAATTGCATGGGCTCAATTCTCCTAGATTACATATCCAGCGAAATTAAATTTATTTTCTTTTTGTTTAAGTCTGTTGGATTATCCAACAGAATTAGATTTTTTTTTCTTATTTCGTTGTGTTCCTACTCTTAATAGAAACCTAATTCCACTTAATAATCCAGCGGAATTGGGAACAAATAATAAAAAAAAAACTGTTTCCAAAGAAAAATCTAGTAGAATTGGTTCCACTAGATCAGTGAAAATGTTGTTTCTGGAAATTCCAAAAAAGTGATGTTATTTTATTTAATTTAATTGATTTTAATGTTATTAATAAAAAATTTCGGCAAGTGGAGATTACAAGGAAGAGATAAATAATGAATTGAGAGGGAGTACGAGAAGGGATGGTGAACCACAATTTTAGGACTTTTTGTCCTCGGCAACTATGCAAAAGCTACGAAGTTGTGAGTGAGACTTAAACTTTCGACCTTTGAGTAACCATAGTTATAGGACTTTTTCTTCTAGCCTACTGTGCTACCGCCCTATCTCGTGAACCAACCTTTGTTAGAAAAGGAAATTCCTACAGTCAAATTGAAACCACAGCATTGGAATTCAAAGTTGAAACATGCCATTGAAAATCAATGACTGGAGTTGTCGCATCGAAAATCTATTTATCACTAGTACACATATGAGATCACAAGAGCAGTTTGGGTCCAATTGGCTCCATAACCATCCGATCTGCTTTAAGATCCGTGTGCACGTATATTAAAGTAAATACGCACGGATATTAAAGCTCCACGCATGAATCTTAAAACCGATCAGACGGTTATGGAGCCCATCGAACTCAGTTTGAGTCCGATGGGCATCGGACCCAAACTGCTCTCATGAGATCACTTATTACATTTGAAGAAGAACTGAACAAAAGTGGCGACAGTAACTAATTCATTTATGTTTCTTCTTTTTCTTTTTATTCTTCTATTAATTTCTTCTTTCATCATGATCGAACTCTCTTTTACCTCACCCAACTTCTGATACTAGTTTGTTAATGTTCTTGAGAAGAGGAAGAAGACAAGGAAGGAGATAAACAATAAACTAATTTTTTTAATTTCTCTATCATAAAAAATTTAAATTACATATTATATATAACACATGTACATAACTAGCCGAATGGTCCAACAATAATTTGCATAATAACATAACAAAATACACATGAAAATTTTCTTCAACTAATACTAAGTACTAACAACTCTTTAATTATGATCTGATTTTGAACATTTTCAAATATTTGGAAGGAGGTCATTACGAAAATGACCACGAACTCTTGTAGCGAAGCATGAATAGGGGCCATTCACCTATGATCTTCGAGAGGAACATAAGGATGGTGCAGAGTACCAGTATGAAAATTGCAAGCCACAAGTTGTTGAGCACCAGCACTGTGTACAAACCGGTACCAAATGCAAGTCCAGTAGCCCCATAGGCAAACCACATGAGCACCCTCGTTGTTTTCTTGTAATTTAGCAGGAAATCCAAGTCCTCCCATGTTGCCAAAATGCAGAGAAATCCGACAGTTAGAGAAGAACACATTACTATGGTGTCAGATATGAGAAACACCTGGAAAGCTGCTTTCCTTGCATCAATGGGTTGTCCAGCATCGGAAGGATCGATGCCAAATCCTCTTGGCAAGGTAAAAGCCGCAGCAAAAGTGATAATAGCGAGTAGGGTAGCAAAACTATTTATAGGGTCATGTGATAAAATTTATAGAATTTAAAATAATTGGAAGTAACATCTAGTTGCAAATTAAAAAAAACAAAGTTTTGAAAAATAAAATAAAATTTTGAAATTTTTTATTAGTTTATAGTATTAAACAAAACTGTTTACAAAATTATGTGATAAAGTTTACTGAATTTAAAACAATTGAGAGTAGCATTTAGATGCAAATTTTTTTTTAAATAAAGTAAAATTAAAAAAAAAATTAAATTTGAAATACTTCTACCAGTTTACAGTATTTAACGAAACTATCTACAAAGTTATGTGATAAGGTTCATATAATTCAAAATAATTAGAATTAGCATCTAGAAGTAGATTCGAAACAAAAAAATGAATTTTTTTTGAAACTTTTTTTTACTTGTTTACAGAATTTTAAAGTGGTTCCGATTAGTTATTAGTTTTGAAAAGTTGTTAGATATCTTCTAAATATGGTCCTGATCAAATGTTTAAAAGTTGTCTCGACCAAAGTAGTTAAAGTGGAGGTTTTTGAGAACCACACAAAAAGTTATGTTTACATAATTTGTTACATTAGTTTACAGAATTTAATATTGAAGTTTCCATAATCTCATAAATTCAGGTATAATCCGTAAATTGGTCTCCAGGGATAGTTAGGAGCTTCCAAATTTTAATTTTGACTTTTTTAATGTGATTTTAATCGCGCGAACAGTTTGAACACCTCACTAGCTTATTTGGAGGAGTACGTAGTACGTGTTTTTTAGTGATATTCGGCGCGTCACGCTAAGCATACTACAAATCTTACAAATAGAAGATTCTCAAAGAAAAAAATAATAATTTAACCCGGTAAATACTATATGTCGTTTTAAGGAAACTTCCATGATGCAACTAAAGACTAAATTGTCTAACAATTCAACTTTTGATTTTCCAATTAATTAAGTACAATTCCACATGATGCTCATTGCCATATATGGTTGTATCAAAGGCAGCAGAGAGCATCGCGGATGAAATCTGTTGCTTGGATCATGGTAGGAGCAAGCTTCTTTAGTTTTTATATTTTTTTGGAAGAAGAAATTAATGTATGGTTACGCCCCAAATAAGAAAAAAAATACTGTGAAATCTGCTTGTATGTTGTGCTATGCCATCCTTGATCTTTCTCTGTCAAAGAACCAACTTGTGAATCCATCCTTGACTGTAGCAGCTAGTATGCGGGGAGTTTTGCCCGAAATTTTTATAAATATACAAAACTCAATTTTAATTTAATAATCTATACAAAACTCGGACGGATTTCGAAATCTACCCAAACCGGCAACAGAGTTGCCGGTTTCATGACTTTAACCTGCAGGCAGCGAGCTTGCCGGTTTGAGACCCCAGAACCGGCAGCAAGATTGCCGGTTTCAGAGCCCAGAACCGGCAACTATGTTGCAGATCCCAGAACCGGCAACTGTGCTGCCGGTTCCAGACCCTGTATTCGGCAAACCTGCTGCCGGTTGTGGATTGCTATATATGCGTTCATCCTCACTCCCGCTTCTTGCTCTGCCGTCTTCGCTTCAAGAAGTAAGTTTTATTAATTAAAATTATATTAATTAATCTAATTAATATAGATTAATATTTAATTAATTATTTCAATTATTTTAATTCATTTTGAATAATGATTTTAATTAATTTTATTTTCAATGTTCAATTTTGATGTGAGTTATTTTATTAATAAAATTATATTAATTAATAATAATTAATATTTAATTAATTATTTTAATTCATTTTGAATAATGATTTTAAATTAATTTTATTTTCATCGTTCAATTTTGATGTGAGTTATTTTATTTTTTGTTTGTACATTGTTTATTAGTTAATTTTAATTTTAATTAATTTTGTAACGTTAATTTTTTTAAATGTTTGTTATCCAGATCAAACAAAAATCAAATATGATATGTGTGAAAGTCTTTGTTGGAGGAAACATCCAGTACAATGACGAAGGAGTCTTCTATAGTACTCGACCCAAATACTCGTTCCCGGTAACTATTAATCATAACTTCGATTATCTCCAAAATGAAATTTATAAACTGGTTGGGTTTACTTGCTAGTGAAGCAAATATGGAAATCCAAGCCGATTTAATATGTCTATTGATGGTCAGCGGGACTACCAATTGGTACCGATAACAAACCGGTATCGTTCGAAATGATTTTAGGAATTGTTGCGTCATTCCCCCAAAGGATACCTGTTCTTGAGCTGTATGTAGAATTGGAACCGAATCATTCCGGTTTTAATTCTCGGTTGAATCTGAACAGTCAAGCCCCCGTAAAATGAGACGCATCCCAAAATCGAGATCCCGGCCAAGTACGAGTCGCAACCCCGAACCTATAACTGCTCGAACCCATAGGCCGATAGAGGTACTTGATTATTCCCGTTTACTCGTCGATGCAATTAATGATGACAGTTTGGAAAGCGGGGATGAGATGATCTCAAATGAGTCAGCAGGGTCCGACGAAAATCTTTTACCGACTAGACAGACACAATCACATTCTGTGTCACAGTTTGGTAGACATTCTGTGTCACAGTCCGGTAGACATTCTGTGTCACAGTCCCGCCAATCACAATACCCGTTTCGGCCGAGAAAATATGACACATCCGGTAGACATTTTCAACGACACTTCGGGTTTTCGAGAAGCAGATGTCGATTTTTTCAACCGTACAACAAGAATTGTCGATAACCCAATAGCTGAAGGCCAAGTGTATGAGTCGAGAGAGGCTCTAAGAATAGCAGTTTAGGAGTTTCATATCCAAAAAAATTTTGAGTTTAGGACTCAAAGAAGCGAACCTAGACGTATGGTATGGATATGCAAAGATAAATTGTGCAAGTTCAAGTTATGTGCGAAACCTCAGGGTATCTCAGAATCTTGGATTATTTACAAACAAATAATTCCTCATGGATGCAGAGTACCGGCAACACGTGAAGATCATGACCAGCTCACGGCAGAGATGATTGCACGCGCCATTGATGGCACAGTGAGAAGGGATGTGTGCGCGAGTATAAATCATATCCGAGATGTCGTGAAAGCAACGTACCCAAAAGTGACGCCCAAGTACAACAAATTATGGCGAGGACGTGAGCTCGCAATTGCAAACATTTATGGGAGTTGGGAGAACTCGTACAACCTGCTCATTCCGCTTTTGGAAGCTATAAAGAGAGGCACTCCCGGAACCAAGTATTGTGTGATGTCGACACCAATTGAGAATTCAAATGATAGACAATTCCTGTACGCGGCTTGGGCGTACGGGCCGTGTATTGCGGCAATACCTTTTATCCGACCAGTGATTAGTATTGATGCATGTTTCATGTCGGGGACGGTATCGGGGACGGACTGCTGGTTGCATGTGGGTATGATGCCGAAAACCAGTTGCTTCCGTTGGCTTTCGCGATTGTGGAAAAAGAACACTCAGATACTTGGGGTTTTTTTATGAGATGGTTGCGGTTAGAAGTCATTGGAGATGGTCGATTCTTTTGTGTCATATCGGATAGACATTTGGCAATAAAATCCGTGTTCCAGGATCCACATCTCGGATGGTATGAGAATAGCGATCTATGTGTGCATCGATACTGTGCTCATCATGTTGCCGAGAACCTCTACAAGCATGTGGGGCGGAAGAGAGAGGTCAGTGATCGGTTCAAAATTGGAGTGAACAAGAAGAAACCTAGGAGGTTACAGGAGATGTTTGAGGACTTTCAAATTCGTTGCCCAGACGCTATTACGTATCTTAACAAGGTGGGTAGGAGAGACCCCGATGACGAGGACGAGCCTCCACGTCTAGAGAAGTTGTTTCAAGCACATGATGGAGGTCACCGTTGGGGAATAATGACAACAAATGGGTCAGAGTCACTAAATAATGTGTTCAAGACGAGTCGGCGGCTGCCGGTTTGTGCTCTCGTGGAGGAGACATTCTACAAGTTAAATAAATGATTTTTCCAACGACGGAACAAAGCCGAAATGATGCAACAAATGGGTCAGTTGTGGTCTGACAAGGTAAGCCTTCTTCTGCAAAAGCGTATCAACAAATCTCTTAACATGCATGTGATTCCTTTTAGCGAAGGCATGGGACCTTTGAGGTCATGGTAAAGGGTGAAAAAATTCCTGCAAGGCGTAATCAGCAGAGGTTCGAGTATACCCGCAGAGATTTTGGGTATAAAGTTGTTGTTAAATATAACAATAAGGTTGAATGTGCATGTCAAAAGCCTCAATTAATCGGCATACCATGTTCTCATTTCATGGCGGTGGTCCGAGAAATGAGATACGACGAAAATTTGTACATTAATCATCTTTATAGTGTGTCAATGTTGGTACAGACATGGGGTGCAGAATTCGGTCCAAAAGGCAACCAATGTGAGTGGCCTATATACGAAGGTCCGACGATCAAACCAAACCGTAAACTGATTAAGAAAGGGAGGAGAAGACACAATCGCATTGTTATGGAAATGGACCGAATGGAAGGTCGGAGACTCGGACATCAGGCTCATCGTGAGACCATTGATCGGAATGCCGCAGGTATAATTCAAAACACATGTATTTTTTAATTTATTTTTGGAACTACCTCATATTTCATATTTTGTTTGTTCTGTAGAACAAGCAGCACGACAAGCGGAAACTGGTTCATCGTCTTCTAGAAGATCGACAAGTAGGCGCTCAACCAGCGGGCGTTAGTCATTTTCTAGTTTATGTTTATTGTATTATATTGGAATTTTCATATGTAATTTGTTTTTATGTAATTTGTTTTGTAATTTGTTTTTATGTGTTTTTTTTTTTTGAAAGCATACTTGATACGTTGCATGTGCAGAATAAAACATACGTAGCAGAATAAAACATAATAAAAGATAAAACATATCAACAATACATACAGAATAAAAGTTCACAAATATAATAAAATATAGATAGACTCCGAAGATATGTCAATGTCCAGGATACTGCGAATGCGAGAAACGGTCTGGAGAGCGGACCTCACGCCGGACTCGCTGTGTGGGACGTCCGTCTTCGTCATGTTGTATCACTTCTGGCTGAGTCTGCGTATTCAGTGGTGGTTGGGATGACGATGTCCCTGCATCCCCTAAATGCCAATTCCTACCGGTAGTTGTCGGAACTTCACGCTGATATTCCTGCTGCTGAAATTGCCACTCATATGCCTGCTGGGTCACCTGAAAAATAAACAAATTTACTTTCAATAAGTAAGCGACGATCTTTGAAATAACGTTAAACACGTGTAACATACCTGTCCGGCGTCATATGCCGACCCATGCGGTCCACCGAACAATTCTTCAATAAAATCGGATGATGCTGCGCCCTGGTGCTGCGCCTGCACCTCTGGTGACATCTGAAAATGTTCATGTAATTTTATAAATATTCGTTTATAAGTCATAAACATACTTACTTCAAGTCATAAACATACCTGTGTAGGGTTTGTGTCATAACCTACTCCGCCCTGAGCCATGTAATTTCTCCATGCAGATCCATCGTATAGCCAAGACTGTATTGGATCCGGTCCTTCGAATACTTGGAGGAGGTGGGTATGGATTAACGCCAATTTCCGTGCTCTCGTTGGATGGGATCTCTTCCCAATTTTCTGGAACTCCAGCCTGATCCATCAGGGCACGCGCACGGTCTTCGACATCACAATCGCAGCAAATACCCCATCCTCTTCTCATGTTATCCTTGCCCGGCCTACGCCACCCTTTGGTGAAGAATTGTTTCACGCCGTGCGCCAGCTCTCCTATCCCACGCAAGGACTTGGACACATAACGAGAATATAAGATATGTCATTTAACACAAAATTACAATATTACAAATAAAAGTTAGAAATTACCGGTCGCACACAATCGGCGGTCCGCTAGGAATGTATCCTTTCTTGCCATGCTCCTCTCTGGAGATCCTACCTCCACGATCAAGCCCCTCCACATGATGCTCAAAAATATAAACAGATGCCATGCCGTTCATCTGATACCATTTGCGATAAACCGGAAGCTCATTATGGTCAAACGGTCGGACTTCTGCGTATATATTTTGCTCATACGTCTCTGCCTTCTCAACATGGATCGCATGCTTGTCGGCCCATGAAATATTCCTCTTTGACGCCATTTTAAGCCTATTATTCAGTTTATAACAACTTAACACAGAAAATTAACTAACATTAGTAAATAAAAAAAATTGAATGAGTCATACTTGTGCAAGTCGCCGTGCACATTCTTGTTCAAGGGGGCGGCGGCGGAATATGTTGATATTTTCCGAATTGCCTCATGCACCGCTCAGGGTGATGGTACTCCACTATCCAGTAAAATATGAGAGGACCGCAATACAAGTAGTAAGGCAGAATTTTTTTTAAACTTGTCAGTAGTAATTCGTATATATGATTAAAAACGAGTAAACAAATAATGTGAAAGAAGTACCTGTCCAGCCTGTGTTACTCTCGAAAGTTTCGCATAAATGCTGCCGTACGGCTCCCAATCCACCATGCCCTCGTCCAATCGCCGCAACCGACCGCGCGGAATTTTTGGACCTACTGTTTTATTGTGTGCGAGTTATCGTACGCATGTTTCGAGCACCATTTGTCAGCAAAGGCCGGACATGTCTCCAGGGTTGGCTGGCCCCATGAAGGTGTCCACTTTCTTGATCTTGGCATCGGCCGGTGAACTGAAAATCGGGTCCATGACCAGTGCTGAAGAAGCATAACCGGACCATGCATGGAAGTAACCGAGGGATCGGTCGTGAGGCATAAGTATCGATACAGATATGCGAGAACAGCTCCACCCCAATTGTATCCCACCGGCGCTCCAAGTCCCCAATCATATCAAGATACCACGGCGGTATCCCGTCTCCGCTATTGTCGGGGAACATAGTGCACGACAATAGCTCCAAAATAAATGCGCGTGCATACCGCGTGATATCTTATGTAAGCACATGATTGAAAATTTAAAGAACAAACAATCTAATAAGTAGAAAGTACTTACCACCGCACCGTTTGCTCGTCGGCGCCATCCGGAAGCTTCTTAAATCTCTGCGGAGCATTTTCTTTGTCATTATCCAATCGGAATGAGCAGACCCCCTTTTCTTCATAAAAGGATCCACTTCAACATCTCGGATCCCTAATAATTCGAACAGTCTGCTTCTACCCCACACCCCATCCGACCTCCCGGTCACGGGGACCCCCTTAATAGGCAAACCCCACAAACAGCTCACGTCTTCTAACGTAACTGTAATTAATTTAAATAAAAAAATATAAATCATATATTTATTTCACCAATCATTTTTTTTATTTGAATAATTTCGCTAAATACCTGTCATTTCTCCAAATGGAAGATGAAACGTGTGAGTTTACGGACGCCACCGCTCGACAAGCGCATGTATAAGTGACGCATCAATATTGATACCGTGTAACGCGCAACCCGGTATAATCCCAACGAAAGCAGATACGGAGCGTATCGGTCGTGGTACAATATATTTCTCCGATAATTTCTCACGTTCAAATTAGAACAATTCTACATTACGAAAAAAATATCAAGCAATATACGATTTGATTTCTAATCAATTTATTAAGAAAAATCGAGAAATGCTAACCTCTTTCGAAGCCGAGACACCCGATGATGACTGTGGGGTATCCACAACAAATCGCCGAACCTACCTTGCATTATCCGGGTCTCTCTCTCTCATTATTCTCGAATTTCAAAAATCGTACCAAATTATTTTGTCAATTATTTCTTCTGAATCGTTCTACTAGTTCTAACTAATTCTAAACCATTTCGAAAACAATTTTGGTGATTTTCTGGTATTTTCTAACTAATTCTAAAAACTATTCTAAATAATTTCAAAGTTTTTCATAATATCAGGAACCATTCTATAATTTACCTAAATTTATTTTGGTATTTTCTAATTTAACTACAATTATTTTACTATTTTCTATTTTTTCTAAAATTATTTTGTCATTTTCTAATTTACTTTACATTATTTTGGTATTTCCTAATTATCTAAAATTATTTTAACATTTTCTAATTATTTAATTTTTTTAGACATTTTCTAATTTTCTAAAAAAATTAGACATTTTCTAATTATCTAATTTTTTTAATACATTTTCTAATTTTCTAAAAAAAATTAAGCCATTCTCTAATTATCTAAAAAAATTAAGATATTTTCTAATTATCTAAAAAAAAATTAAATATTAAACTAATTTTACTAATCTAACTTAAATAATTTAAATAAAAAATAAATATAAAAAAAAAATTTACCTGATGGATGGAGACGGTGAAGAATAGATGAGGAGTGGGAGAAAGGGACGCACGCAGGGGCCTTTATAGCCGAATCCAGAACCGGCAACTGTGTTGCCGGTTTTGGAGCCTGGAACCGGCAACTGTGCTGCCGGTTCTGGGATCTGCAACACAGTTGCCGGTTTTGGGATATTGAAACCGGTAACAAGGGTGCCGGTTCTGGGGTCTGAAACCGGCAACTCTGTTGCCGGTTTGGGTAGATTTCGAAATCCGCCCGGATTTTGTATAGATTATTAAATTAAAATTGAGTTTTGTATATTTATAAAAATTTCGGGAGTTTTGCTTTCCTCTGTGAAGATTCTCATGCACCTTTCTCTCCAGATCATAAAGCACACCATTGTATGTATTTGCCTGAGTTTCTGACAGGATGTTCTAAAGATAATCTGAGTGAATTCTCCTCTTTGGAACTTCTTGTCCCATTGTATCTCTGGTAGTACCTCAGTGACTACTTGTCTGACCCTGTGTGTATACTGACATTTGCCAAATATGGGGTTCCTCATTAGCTGAGCTAGAAGCTATCATAAATGGGGTTTCTCATGAGCTCTCATACTGACCCTGTGTGTATACCTCATCAGCTAGAAGCTCTCCTACTTGGGGTTTCTCATGAGTTCTCTCCTAGTTTGCCCTTCTATAATAATGACAAGTTATTAGACATAAGCAGAAGTAATTAGGATTAATTAGGAAGCACAAATTACAAATATACAAGAAAAAAAAATACATAACCCATTAAAAACATAGATGAGAGACACGTTTTTATAAATGATATTCTGTTTGACGAAAGCTATACTTCCATTTTGATGAAAGCTGCTTTAGTTCTTTGCTAATATAATTGATGGACGGAATTGGTTCGGAAATACACAAGGATGATCAAGCATGTTCGTGAGCTACAACACTTGCACCTGGATGTATGGAACAGCATGTTCTTCTGCTTATCTCTTCTCGTCGGATGAAGAAACTGCTTCTGAGATTAAATATCCTGATTTTTTTTTCTATAACATAAAAAATTCAGAAATCCAAACATAACATCGCTTTCAAAAAATCTCGGATCATAACACAACCGCTGTCATTACCAACTGTATGATTGGGCTTGTACCACTACCAATGACAGCGGTATTGGGGGATTTTTTTTTAAACTAGCAATTTCTATTTTGTTTGGCCAGAGTTAGCAGTATTATCTAAATGTTTGACAATGTTGATAAAAGCATGCACGTAATAATACGCTACAAAATACTAAACCAAACAATAATAAACAAAACTAATATAACATAATACGCTACAAAATACTAAGTCATTGTTACGAAAAAATAAAGGAACACAACACTCCCAAGAACAACATTCCCTCCCAGATTTTATATATTCAAACCATTGTTTTACAGAGACTTATCTATATTTTTTCTTCTATAGTACATTCATCTTTTCTGCTTCTATATATTACTTTTTCTATAGATATTCATGTATAGAAACTCAATATTACAAATACTATCTATGGAACAATACACCTTCTTCAATACAGAAATATATTTCATTTTGCTACATGTCATTTAATACCCCAATATCTCTTGCCTTCTATTCCTTAGCCTTCCTTTGATACTTGATCTCATGGTTCGTAAACTCGGCCGATTCTGAGTCAACTCGGAATCGGGCTGGTCCGAGCCAAGTTATGTCCGAGTTCCTCGCCTGTGCGAGTTTTGAAGTAAAACTCGGATGAACAGTGTCTGACTCGGCCGAGTTTCCGAGTTTCTGGCCGAGTCCGGCCGAGTCAACCTGAGTCCGGCTGAGCGAAAGCAAAAGACAGGCAACCCAAATCAGAGAAAGAAAGAGAGATACGGGACAAAGTCGAGAAGTGGAGAATCTCTTGGCTTCCTTCTCCAGGAGCAACGAAAGAGAAGAGTGCCGATCTGGTCTCCAGGAGCAACGAGGAGAGGAAAGCGTGCAGGAGAAGGAAATAGGGAAGAGAGGAGACTTTCTTCGCCAGGAAGGGAAGAAAAAAGGGAGAAATTCAATTAAAGGGAGTGGGGCCCGTTGATAAGTGAAACAGAGAAAAAAAAAGGGGAGGAAAGGAAAGAAGGGTGAGTGAGATCGTGTGGTCTTTCGTGTGGCCGGATCGTTTTTATTATTTTGTTAAATAAATTTTTGGTTTAAAACTTCGTAATGAAGTTTCTAAAATACTGTTAATTTGTTTTAAAGTTGCTAAATTATTTTCTCACTTGATTAATTAGTTTTTCTTTGATACCAAACGTAAATACGTGTTGTTTTATAAGTGAAATTTTTTGTTCGTTACACTGATGTTATACAATTTTGTTTAAACGTTAATCATAAATGTTTATTTTAGTTTAGTTGGTATTTATGTAAATTATTATTATTATTATTATTATACAAAATTTTAATTTATCTGTTTAATTAACTAATATTTTAATTAGTTGTAAGTTTTAGTCATTAGTCCATTTAATTAAATCTAGATTTTTAGACTATAACAGGTCATGTACAACAATATTTTCATTTTTATTTTAATACGGATGACGATGAGATAATCCAGCCAACTTGGTATAGCTTCTGGCAATAAAAAGTGTGTTTAATTTTTAATTATTGTATTACATTATATAATTAGTGAATTATTTAAGTGTAATATTTTGTCTTAACATAATTTTATTACAAATTATTTTTTTACCAATTATTTCCTACGTTTTGGATCTTTTGGCTACAAAACAGGCTTTCTGCCAAAAAAAACCGAGTTTTCGAGTCAACTCGCCCGATTCTGGCCGAGTCATCCGATTCCGATTCCGAGTTTCAGAACCATGCTTGATCTGTTATCTTGTGCCAGCTTGTGTACTCAATAGTCATACATAAATTAAACAAAACGAAACAACAAAAACAAACATCTAAACAACAAATACTGAGATGGCGTGCATCTCTGCGGATGTCATCGATCTCTGAGTGGCAGCATGCTATCGTCGGCCAGCTCCTCTTGGATGATTTCTGGGTGGGTGCGTCGCTTGCGTTGGTGTATACTCAAACTGATCCTGACTATGAGATTCATCTGACTCATATGGCGGTGGTGGCAGATCCACATAACTGAACCAAGTTAGTGTGTCATACCAAATATGTACCGGGAATGTACTCATAACTTAACTAGTCTTTTAATAATATATATACATATAACTATTTAAATTAACTGAAACCTGTTTATGTGGCTAGTGCTTGCAAGGGCTCTCCCACGGCTTTGCTGAGTATCACTTCTGTTAGTGTGAGCTCTCCTAGGGCTTCCCTGATGAGTATCATGCGGACTTCTGCGAGAATGAGCACTCCCATGGCTTCTCTGAGTATTATGTGGTGGTACGAAGGTGGCCGCACTTCTCGACATGCTTTTCAAACATAACAAAAGAAAGACTGCCTTTTAATTGTGTATTTATAGCTAGAGCTAATTATCTTAATTGAAACCTAGTGATGTTACTAGAATGAGAGGGATTTTTTTTAAGACATTTAGGAAAAATTAATTATATTAATTAAAAGTTTAAAACTTGTTTATGTTGCTTGTGCTACCAAGGGCTATCGTTGAGCTTTCCCGAGAGGAATTTGATGGAGGCGGAGATAGACTTTTAAGTTGTGGAAGTAACACATACAAAGAAAGTATCCAAAAAGTATGGGGATCAATTTTAGTCCCCAAAGCATTTTATATTAAATATATAGCAAAATCATGTCTAAGCATGGAGATTTTGAAAATAAATAGGAACCAATTGATCCTCATTAATTAAGTGATCGAATGTACATCTGCCTTTGGTGAGCGTATGCCTTTGGTGAGCGTATGTCTCAGCATGCTTATATTAGATCTAGTTGTTTAACTTTATTTTATTTTTGAAGGATTATTTAACTTTATTTTAACATTGTTGTGATGTAGAGGCAGAGATAATTTTCCAATGATATAATAAAAAATAATGAAATAATTGAAACCTGAGTCTACTGCTGCTGTCGCTCACATGGGTTATCGCAGAGCTCTGATCATATGATATGTAGGTCATCGTACTGAAAATAAGAGAATATCTTTAAATGATGTATTGGTAGAAGTAATTAACTTCATTAAAATTTGGTGATACTGCAAAAAGAGAGGGAGTTCTTTAATGGCATATAGGTAGAATTAATTTAATTAATTAAAACCTGTTTGTGTTGGTGATTCTATTAGAAATTATAAACTTAATTATTTGGTCAAATGTACTAATTAATTAATTATTGGAACCTTCTAGAATTGTCATAAATATATTGGAGTTATCTAGAAGTCATTTTGTGATCTTCTAGGATTAGGAATGCAAACGGATTAGATATTATCCGTTCGGATCCATATCCGTATCCGAAATTTTGTGAATTCAGATAGTCAAATACTAATAATTTGCATATACAGATACTGATACGGTTTCAATTTCAAAAGAGAATACGGGATACGGATAATTATCCGTATCCGTAATTCTTCAACTTTCGGATATCCGCGAAATACTTGGCAGAAACTTACTTATATGTTGTTACCCACACCAATTCGTTTTATTTTATTCAAAAGAAAGACTGCCTTTTAATTGTGCTGTAGAGGCAGAGATAATTTTCCAATGATATGAGGTTGGCTAATATCAAATCAGTTGTTTTTGAGCTCCCGTGCAATCAAGTAATTTTTCAATTTTTTGAATTCCAAAACGTCGATTCAAACCGTTAGATGTGTTCTCTATATTAAAATGTGCTTGGAGACCAAATTTTAGATTTTTTAGAATTTTTTTACTATTTATTAAGCCACTTTCAAAATCGCTGATCCAACGGTGGCTTCTGTTTTTATTGTTTAGTTAAGCCACCGTTGGATCAACGATTTTCAAAGTGGCTTAATAAATAGTAAAAAAATTCAAAAAATGTAAAATTTGATCTCCAAGCACATTTTAATATAGAGAACACATCTAACGGTTTGGATCGACGTTTTGGACTTCGAAAATTGAAAAACCACTTTGTTGCACGGGAGCTCAGAAAAACTGATTTGATATTAGCCAACCTCCAATCAGAAAAACTGATTTGATATTAGCCAACCTCCAATCAGAAAAACTGATTTGATATTAGCCAACCTCCAATGATATAATAAAAATTAATGAAATAATTGAAACCTGAGTCTACTGTTTTCGTCGCTCACATGGGTTATCGCAGAGCTCTGATCATATGATCTGTAGATGATCGTATTGAAAAGAAGAGAATATCTTTAAATAATGTATTGGTAGAACTAATTAACTTCATTAAAATTTGGTGATGGTGCAAAAAGAGAGGTAGTTCTTTAATGGCATATAGGTAGAATTAATTTAATTAATATTTAATTAATTAAATCCTGTTTGTGCTGCTGTTTCCATCAAGGGATCCAGCTGATCTACTGGGCATGGTAATCAAACTACTGAAACACCAAAAAAGGAGAGGCAGTGCTTTAATAGAACTAATTAACATAATTATAATAATATGGTTGTGCTGCACAAGCAGAGATGGTCTTTAAGCATATAGTTAGAAGTAATTAATTATAAATTAACTAAAACCTGATTCTGCTGTATGTACTTGCACCGGTTGCAGTGCTTCGCTGAGGGTCAGACGATGGTGGATAGGTGACCGTCGGCGGTCTTCTCATACATAATAAAAGTCGAACTAATTAATTACTTAATTGATTGTAAACAAGTCATGTTAACATAGGTAGATATAACTAAATTTATTGAAACCTGCTGATCATGCTTGGATTGCTTTGAGAAGAGACAGCATAGCTGGATGATTGGCTGGTGGCTGACCTTGCCGACTTACTTTTGGGTTTCCTGGATGCCATTGATGCGCGATCTATAAATATGCTAAATCTGTATACCAAAATTAAAGAGATGGAGAGCTAAATTAAATAGAGAGAAAGATATATTGCCATTGGTTCGTATTATATAATTCGTGTAATTTGTATTTAATTGGATTGACATAATCCGCACACGCTAGCTATTTTGATTGACAAAATCAAAATATTCATGTATTATAATTAATTTGTTTTTCAAAAGGAGGCCAATGAATGGAGCTCGGTACTACGTATAGCGCCAGCATCAGCAGGCCACTAAAACATTATATATTTTTGAAATATCTTTACTATATTTTAAGATAGAAAAATGACAGTTTTAATTATGAAATTTTGATTACATAATTGTTGAAGGGCTGTACTTCAATTAATTAGGCTTAGAACTTATTTGGGGAACAAGATATATTTTCTCTGTCAGACAAATTTCCCTCGTTTGCAGGTAGGGCTGTCAAAAAAGCTCGTAACTGGTGGCTCGCTCGTGACTCACATCTGGCTCGATCGGTAATAGCTCGTTCGATAGTGGACCGAGCTGTTATCGAGCTGACTCGTTAACAGCTCGGACCAAAATTGACGAGTTGAGCTAAGGCCTAGCTCGCTCGCCAGCTCACGAGTTAGCTCGGCTAGGCATCAATTTGTGAATTTGTATGAATTTGTGTGTATTTTATACTGTCAAGCTCGGTCCAGCTCGATCTAAAAAGGTTTGTAAATTTTATTTTCATCTTAAAACAAGGTCCAACCAAACTCAGTGAGCCAGCTCGTGGCTCGTCATAATTATGTAGAGGAGATACATGAATTTCCTGTTATGTAGAATTTGAGAGTGTAGGAATTGACACACAATTACACACGAATAATTATGTGTACGATTATAACAATATTCCTTCAACAACAAGAAATGCTCTTGTGATGGATATTTCATATATAATTAATAGCCTTTAGACATTAATTTGTATCATAACAAATCTATAATTTGTATTAACCGACTTATGTATTAGTAATTTAGTATAAATAAAGGGTAGGAACTCTTATAGGTGGTAGTGCTAGTGCATGAGTAAGGAAGATATAAGCCGTGTTTTGGAAGAAGCTCTTGTACTCTTATCTAATATAAATAGAAAAATATTTTGAGTTTGTGTTGAATTTGTTTCTCTTCTCTCTACTATATTTAAGTTTCTATCTAACAATCAGCATTGGAGAACAGCGTATCAAATCTGATTCGATGGACATCTAGACCGTTCGTGAGCACTTCAAGAGTCACGCCATATATAAGCCCTCAATCCCTACTGGCAGAGCCCTTCTCTGTTGGTTTAAATTATTTTTTGATGGTTAGTGGATAAAAATAACTACTAACAAAAATATTGATAAGAAAGAGTTATTTATAAAATTCTAAGTTCCATCTCTTCATATAATATAAAAATAAATATTTATATTCGTACTCAATTTTAGAATTTATTTTCAAACTCGCTCTACAATCGGATCCGTTTCTTTGATCGTCACCGTGTTCCGACAACGATCAAATCTATTCGCCGCCATGCTCCAATCGAGATGAAAACTCTACACTCCGAGCTCTGACATTACTACACTCTCAGCTCCAATCGGCTCCGCTCAACACTAATTCTTTCTCTCTCGCTCCACGATCGTCTCCGTTTCTTTAATCGTCGCCGCGCTCCGATGACAATCGAATCTACTTTCCACCGCGCTCCGACCGAGATGGGGGCGGCTGACCTAATTGCCCAAAGAGACCCTCATGTTGGTTTAAACTTACTTTTAATATATTCATCTACTCATTACATGAAGTATATGAGCTTAATATTAAATCTATTTCGTATGTAGGTCCAAAAAATTACTTCACAATAGAACAAGCTTCTGTTTGACATCTATATTACTCGTTAAATTTATGAAAATTTAAGAACAATGTATGTATAAAGGAAATATGAACTTAGTGCAGTGGAACAATCTCTTGTCACTCTTTCAAGAGAACTCAAGTTCATTAATTCTCATCAAAAACATCTTTTTAGATGTTGGGTTGTACAGGACTCTTTAATAAAAGAATATTGTATAAATTTAAACTCGTATTATTTACAACAAAAAATAATTGTTTTATAATTTACTATATAAGACTGAATTTAATTACATAAAACTATAATACGTCATAATAAGATCAAATATATATAAAAATATCACACAGTAGAGCAACTCTTTGAATGAGCATGATCCGATGCCTTTTGAACAAAACCTGCTCCCTAAAAGAAACCCTTGCAATAAACTTTCCACTGATAAAACTTCATCCAATTTGAAAGCACATATCCGGACTAGACCATGGTGAGATTATTATAATAGAATATAGTTCATGGGCTCTGAGACTATCATTCTAAACCCGCCAACTTAAAAAAAAATTATTGGTTTCTCAATTTAAAAAGAAATTACATGTATCCTTGGTAACTATAAGCCTTGTTTGTGTATATGGTTTCTAATGGCCCAACAAGAACATTTAGACCACAAAACAAAAATACATACGAATGCTAGCATGCAATGCATGGTAATTGATAAAACAGTGTAACCCTACAACTTAAATATATACCAAGCAAGGTGTTTCCTACCTACTAAGTAGCATACAAAAAGCATTTTTAATTGTGGATCATCTAAAATGTTTCTATATATAAATGCAATGAACATAACGAAACTAGAGCATACTAACCTTAATCCGGATTTAATGAGGTAGCTTGCTAGTTCTTAACTTAATAATAGCTAGTGCTAAGATTATCTGAATTTCAAAGATAACCACCTCTTTAATCCCCATATATAATTGCTACCACCTAACCTTGCGTCTCATTGAGGAATATCTCATTCTCACAAAGGAAAGTTTGGATCTCTGCAAACTTTTTTTGATCCAATTAAAAGGGATCACAATTTCCATAAACACCAAGATGATCACATCACTGATCTTGACCTTTTCTTTGCTTTTGATATAAGTTTATTACTCTCTATCTTTTAATTACAAAGCTCAGATATGTACCATTGTCAAAGAGAAATAATACGAGGTGGCTGTTTAAAAGTTAGAGCAGAACTTGATCCAGTTAGCACAAGAGAAAACGGGTCGAGCATTGCTGGTGTGAGTCTTGAAGAAAGTGGATAAGAAGTGTCGGTTAGGGCTACATTTCCTAGTTAATTTTAGTTTTATCAAAATCAAAACATGAATATCAGCTTCGCCATGCATATTAGTGACCGTGTTTTGAGGATATATAGAAACCTCATGAGAATGTGTGGCTATATATGCACGATTGATTCAAAGGAAGTATTGGAATTTGGATATGAAAAGAACCAAACATCATTCCTAAACATTATGTTATGTTATATTATTTTCTTCTTCTTATAGTGTTTTATTTTATTGTTTAAATTAAATTAAGAAAGTAATATGTACCATAATAATGTTAATTTCTTTTATATGGACTATGCATGAAGAAAATAAGATAAACATAAAGCAAGGGGTCTTAATATAACTATCATAATTTTCTACAAACAGAACTTGATGAGGGGAGCAACCGAGCAACACATGTAGCAACACAGAGCAAAAACTATCTATGTTCAAAATAAGCTATCATATTTATCTTTGAGCCTTGAGTCCGGATTTATTAATTAGGCCCAATCAGCCCATCATGACCCCCATGGCCCTATCCGGATTCTCTTTAATACACGCACAAAATCCGTGCATTGCTGTTTTGAGAGTCTCAAGGTGATTTTCGTCTTCCACCCACCTCAATAGATTTCGGATCTGGCCGCCGCTCAGATGTCTCTATGCCGCTTCATTCCGTTGTGTTCTGCTACTTTTTCTTTTTGCTTTGTTATATCATATATATGTAAGTAAATAAAGTATATGTTAGTTGGTATTCCGTTTGTGATGATGTTGACGTTCTCATCTTTTTCTCTATCTTTCTCTCTCTCTCTCTCTATTTCTCTCTGTTATCTCTCTTTCCTTAACTCTCTGTTTAGCTTCTTTCTATCTCCTCTTTGTTTTTGTTACTAAAGTTGAATTCTTTTTTTTTTGTTGCTGATGAGATGTTGGTTCTTTCTCTTCACCCCCCCTCCTTCTTTCTCTTCTCTTTTTCACCTCTCTATTCTCCTCTTATGCATCTCTCCCTCTTTTTTCCGGTCTTTACTCCCATTCTCATTTATTTCTTACAATTAGTTCTATGTAGTTTCTGTAGTTTTTGTTAGTGTTACCACCTTTTGTATCTACTGTGTACTAGTTTTAATTTTAGTTCTTTACGGTTTTTGTTTCTGTGTTATTGTGTCTTAGTTTTAATTTTTCTTAGTATTATTATGTGCTTCTTTTTTCTCTTTCCGCACACCTCCATTTCTCTCCATCCTTTTTCATGGTTTTTTCTATATGTTTTTTCGGCCCGCATCATATGCTTTTGCGCACCTTTGCACCTCAGTATCATTTACAGAACAGAGACGATGAAGGAGCGAAGCATTGCTCACCGCTTTTGAATCTGCTCATTGGCTCTAGAGGAAACAGAGGAACGAAACACCCGTCCCCTGATGGTAAGCTGAACCACTACGTGTCAGCTTGCATGTACTGGACGTGGCACGCAGGGATATTCTCTCTGTAGGATTCACATCTGCTGCGATTCTAATAGAGTGAACAGTAACTCTAAAATCTGCTGCTTTTCCAAATCTGACCGTTCAATAATTTCGTGCACGTAGCTGAAAGCAGCTGATTTTTCTTTACACGAATCTCGAAACAATTGAACGGTTGGATTTGGAAAATCAGAGATCACAGGGCTTGATTAGCGAAGAATCGCAGCAGATTCGGATCCTTCTCTGTACACCATCATAAAGTGATGCTATAGCCAACACTCAGAAGGCCCTGACTCGAATTATAGAAGCTAAGGCTGTAAATCTTCCACCTAAGCGAAGCCCACAGGAAGAAAGGCCAAACTGGGCCATTAATATATTTAGAGGGATCAAGTATGCAGGCTCACCAACTGTCAAATTTAGCTAGACTACAAAAAGTTGCTTATGTAGATTTACATACCCTCTGAGTGTTACTTAATCATGTAATATCAATGTACTAAATGTTCATGATATAATCTAAAGCCTACGGGCGTTTTACCAACAAAATCCGTGCATTTATTTAAAAAATAAACAACTGTTATATATATAACAGTTAATGCCAACTGAAGGAATATATAATTACCATGCTAACATTGATCGGGCATGTTATCAAGGTTCTACTACTTGAGCTAAATAAATATGGAAACTTGGACCTTCCTTTTAAGGTTAGTCCAGAATCAATAAGAAAAAGCCCAAAAAATATTTAAGCCGAAGCCCATATATGACTTGCTCGGTACAATATTAAAGAGCAGTTAAACTGACATAGGGCTTGCGTCACCCTATGCGGAATAACTGCTCCCAAGATCTCAATAATTATACCCACGATCCCCGGTTAAGGCGCGGAAAAACAGTTAGAGACCCGTGTATAAAATGACTCAGATTTTCTGAGAGAGAGGGGATCGAATTTTCAGCTACCAGCTTACACTAAAAGAGATATCGTATCGGGAAGAGTCCGAATATCTCATATCATATTTTCACCCTCTGTCGATTTATTGCTTTGAGGTAAGTCGGCCAATCTCCCTCAACCACCTCCATCTAGACTTATCAACCGAGATAAGGCGAAATCCAGCAAGCGACAACTATTTTCGACATACGAACTATCCACTCTAGATAGCACGTATCAACCACCGTATCCTTCCTCACTATTTTCGACAACTATTAAAAATGAATGAATGTGACAAGGGCTTCCGGGGGCTTCTTACAAATTTGTGTGCTTTGGATACTTTTCAGAATTTTTCGGAGTAGGTTTGGACCGGTTGGTAAGTTTCCGAGCTGTAGGGACTTGTTTGTGAACTTGGAAATCTTCAAGGGTTTCATTCAAAAGTTTGTTTTTACTGCTCTTTAGATTTTCAAACTTAACACTTTTAATTTCGGAATAAATTCTTTGAAGAAATACCGGACTTCCAGAATATATTTTTTCCATTTTTTTTTGAAAATTTTGAAATTTAGTTTACGAGTTTTTTTTTTTTTTTTGTAGTTTATATTAAAAAAATTTACAAAAAGATGATAGTACTATATGTCATATTATCATTTTCATACATATGACAAGACAAAAAGCTTGAAAATTTTAGATTATGTTATTGAATATACAATATATGTTTGCATTGGACTCAAATCAGTCTAATATCTGTTTAGAACTATTCAATCTGTTTCGCAGTTCATGTGCGCCAATTCAATATTCATACGGATCAAGCGTTCATGCACGGATCATAAAGCAAATCGAACGGTTTCGAGTGGACATTGGACTGATTTAGGTCCAATGGCCATCAGATATATGAGATACAAATTAATGATGCCAGCGTATATGTATCTATTGGAATTAGATAGTTTAATCTGAAACAAGTTCAAAAGTAGGTAATAATTTTAACAATTAGATAACTGAAGAATCAGATTTAATAGAGAAACATCACAATTAATAATTATATATTAATGAATTGTTACACTTCTCCAACAATATATCTTCTCCGACTACTTGCTTTCACTGGAATTATCCGGATTCTCTTTACCACCCGCACAAAATCCCTGCATTTATTCAAAAAATAAACAGATGTTATATAATCTAGCTAGTGCCAATTGAAGGAATACTTATATATAATTACCATGCTAACACATAATTAAAAATGAATATATATACATATAAACAACAATTTTCAAATTATCTTAATAAATAGTAAAAAAATTTCAAAAAAATGTAAAATTTAGTCACCAAGCACATTTTAATATATATTAAACATATATCTATTTTGATTAACCATTTGGACTTTGAAAATCGAAAAATCAAATTATTTGTTCCTGAAACTAGAAACAAACGTTTTGAGCTTAACCAACCTCTATATCTTGATGTCTCTCTATATATATAAAGATCAAACAAAAGAAAAAAAATGTGATATTACCTCCAACTAAGATCACCAGCAAGTAAGAGGTCATCCTCCATATCCTCATATGCTACCACATGTCCCGGCACCGCATTCGACATGTCAAGACCTTCGCTCGGTTTATCATCTACGTCACCAACAAATAGACGCCTCAGTGCCACGGCCAGACTGTCATACCCCGTGTGCCTACTGAGGTGTACACGATGGCATATCGAACGTCCCTCTAGCACCACCGTCACTGGCGGCACGATGGTGGACGCTACGTCATCATCATTGACTGACAGCCTCAGGAGCTTGCACGGGCTATCGGGTATGCGCAATGCATGTGCCCGGATCGGGTATGGCCTCTTTTGTGTGATCTCTTGCATTGTTGTAGGTTTCTGATATATATAGATTGAATTAATTATGGTGCCTAGCTAGATGATATATAGCTAGATATGTTTTGATAGTGTTGAGAGTAGTAGTGGGTGCAATTATTTATATACAGAGGGGGAGAGAGAGAGAGAGAGAGAGAGAGAAGGAAATGTAACTTGCTTTGCTTAGGAGTGTGAAAAAGGTAAGAGGTTAATTTGTGGCGGTGGCAATTTGAGAATTTCTAGCTAGGATCTCTTTGTTCTATTTTGGAACTCCGTTAGTGTACCCCAAATTAACCCCAATCCAGCCAAATTTGTTTTTTTTTTAAGCCTCTTAAAGGCATAGAAATACAAAATATCTTTATTTTTATATTAAGTACGTAGATGTCCTGATCTGCCAAAACCTTTGATTAAAACATAAAATTTTAGATTGAATATCAGCACTTCGATCAAATATTCTGATTCTATGCATTTTTTTTTAATGTTTTTTTACATGTAGAAGTCCAAATTTTTTTTTAGACATGTACTCGCCACATGTACTATTTTCATGCAAATTGTATTATATTCCGATTGGTAATGATTTCTTTCTATTTTCAAATATCATTTAAGGAACTTTTGAATTGATTGATAATTAGTCGGTCATGTCTTTATTTATTTCTATATATTATTTAAGAAATATTATTTATCATTTAATATGACATTTTGTTTGAGATTTTTTTATGAAAATATGTAAAAAAAGATACAAAAAAAATATATGTCATTTAATATATTATTAAGAAATTTCAGCATTCTAAATAGCTAATTATAGCTACGCAATATCGGCGCTATAGTTTTTTCAGATCTCAAAAGCTATAACGCTTTTAACCGCTTTTCTTTTATAATGATTCTAAATAACTAGCTATGGTTGTGTTATAGTTTTTTCGAACCTGAAAAGCTATAGCGCTATAATCGCTATTTAGAACCTTGAAAATTATTATTTATATGTAGATATCATTTACTATGTTATTTAAAAATATTATTTGTCATTTAGTCTAATTTTTTTTATAAAAATATGTCATTTTGTATGAGATATTTTGTCTCTTATAATATGTTCTCATTGCAATGCAATGCAATGACACGATACTAATTATCTTTACAATGATAGAGAGGCATTATAGGTAGTTCAAACTATTTAATGAAAAAAAAATTCAAACTTTTAAATGCAATTGCCAAATAGATTATAATAGAGTAACTTTGCAAAATAGATTATAATAGAGTAATGTGCAACGTTTGTTTTATTTTATGAGTGATGCTTTTATGGACATAAGGACCTATTTGTAAAATGAATATATTTTTATTTTCAAAGTTCAAACAGTCGATCCGAACCGTTCATCTTGTTCTCCATATTAATATGTGCTTGGAGACCAAATTTTACATTTTTTCTGAATTTTTTACTATTTATTAAGATGGGTACAAAATTCAATGGTCTGAATTTGATATTTTTTGTACCCATCTTAATAAATAGTAAAAAAATTCAGAAAAATGTAAAATTTGGTATCCAAGCACATATTAATATGGAGAACAAGATGAACGGTTCAGATCGACTGTTTGAACTTTGAAAATAAAAATATGTTCATTTTACAAATAGGTCCTTATGTCCATAGAAACATTTACCTTATTTTATATATAGTATTTCTACCGAAATTTTTAAAAATATACAAAAATTTATTTTAATTTAATAATCTATACAAAATTGCGGTGTATTTTTAAATCTATCAAAACCGGCAACAGGATTACCGGTTTCAGAGTCAATAACCGGCAGCAGGGGTGCCGGTTTCAACACCCCAGAACCGGCAGCTGTGTTGCAGATCCCAGAACCGGCAGCACAGTTGCCGGTTACAACCCCTAGATTCGGCAATTTAGTTGCCGGTTCTGGATTCGGCTATAAAGCCCTCCCCACCCGTCCCTTTCTCCCTCCCCCCTTCTCCATCGTTCCCCTTCTTCATCAGGTAATTTTTTTTTATTTAAATTATTTAAATTAGTAAGATTAGTTTAAATTTAAGATAGATTAGTAAAATTAGTTTAATATATAATTTTTTTAGATAATTAGAAAATGTATAAAAAAATTTAGATAATTAGAAAATGTCTAATTTTTTTTAGAAAATTAGAAAATGTCTAAAAAAATTTAGATAATTAGAAGATGTCAAAATAATTTTAGATAATTAGAAAATACCAAAATAATTTAAAGTAAATTAGAAAATGCCAAAATAATTTTAGAACAAATAGAAAATATTAAAATAATTTTAGTTAAATTAGAAAATACCAAAATAAATTTAGGTAAATTATAGAATGGTTCCTGATATTATGAAAAACTTTAAAATTATTTAGAATAGTTTTTAGAATTAGTTAGAAAATACCAGAAAATCACCAAAATTGTTTTAAAAACAATACCAAAAATTCGGCCGAAATTGTGTAAAAAAATTCGGCCAAAATTGTTTTTGAAATGGTTTAGAATTAGTTAGAAATAGTAGAACGGTTCAGAAGAAATAATTTACAAAATAATTTGGTACGATTTTTGAAATTCAGAATGACAGAGAGAGATGCCCAGATAATGCAAGGTAGGTTCAGCGAATTGTTGTGGACACCCCACAGTCATCATCGGGTGTCTTTGGCTTCGAAAGAGGTTAGCATTTACTGATTTTTCTTAATAAATCGATTAGAAATCAAATCGTATATTGCTTGATATTTTTTTCGTAATGTAGAATTGTTCTAATTTGAACGTGAGAAATTATCGGAGAAATATATTGTACCACGACCGATACACCCCGTATCTGCTATTGTTGGTATTATACCAGGTTGCGAAGTTACCTGGTATCAATATTGATGCGTCACTTATACATCCGCTTGTCGAGCGGTGGCGTCTAGAAACTCACACGTTTCATCTTCCATTTGGAGAAATGACAGGTATTTAGCGAAATGATTCAAATAAAAAAATGATTGGTGAAATAAATATATCATTTATATTTTTTTATTTAAATTAATTACAGTTACGTTAGAAGACGTGAGTCAGTTTGTGGGGTTTGCCTATAAAGGGGGCCCGGTGGCCTGGGAGGTCGGATGGGGTGTGGGCTAGAAGTAGACTGTTCGAATTATTAGGGATCCGAGATGTTGAAGTGGATCTTTTTATGAAGAAAAGGGGGTCTGCTCATTCCGATTGGATAATGACAAAGAAAATGCTCCGCCAGAGGTTTAAGAAGCTTCCAGATGGCGCCGACGAGCAAACGGTGCAGTGGTAAGTATTTTCTACCGATTAGATTGTTTGTTCTTTAAATTTTCAATCATGTGCTTACATAAGATATCACGCAGGTATGTACGCGCATTTATTTTGGAGCTATTGTCGTGCACTATGTTCCCTGATAATAGCGGAGACGGGATACCGCTGTGGTATCTTGATATGATTGGAGACTTGGAGCAGCCGGTGGAATACAATTGGGGTGGAGCTGTTCTCGCATATCTGTATCGATACTTATGCCTCACGACCGATCCCTCGGTTACTTCCATGCATGGTCCGGTTATGCTTCTTCAGCACTGGTCATGGACCCGATTTCCAGTTCACCAGCCGATGCCAAGATCAAGAAAGTGGACACCTTCATGGGGCCAGCCAACCCTGGAGACATGTCCGGCCTTTGCTGACAAATGGTGCACGAAACATGCGTACGATAACTCTGCACACAATAAAACAGTCGGTCCAAAAATTCCGCGCGGTCAGTTTCAGCGATTGGACGAGGGCATGGTGGATTGGGAGCCGTACGCCCAAGCCGCGTACAAGAATTGTTTATCATTTGAATTCTCAATCGGTGTCGAGATCACACAATACTTGGTTCCGGGAGTGCCTCTCTTTATAGCTTCCAAAAGCGGAATGAGCAGGTTGTACGAGTTCTCCCAACTCCCATAAATGTTTGCAATTGCAAGCTCACGTCCTCGCCATAATTTGTTGTACTTGGGCGTCACTTTTTGGTACGTTGCCTTCACGACATCTCGGATATGATTTATACTCGCGCACACATCCCTTCTCACTGTGCCATCAATGGCGCGTGCAACCATCTCTGCCGTGAGCTGGTCATGATCTTCACATGTTGCCGGTACTCTGCATCCATGAGGAATTTTTTGTTTGTAAATAATCCAAGATTCTGAGATACCCTGAGGTTTCGCACATAACTTGAACTTGCACAATTTATCTTTGCATATCCATACCATACGCCTAGGTTCGCTTCTTTGAGTCCTAAACTCAAAATTTTTTTGGATATGAAACTCCTGAACTGCTATTCTTAGAGTCTCTCTCGACTCATACACTTGGCCTTCAGCTATTGGGTTATCGACAATTCTTGCTGTACGGTTGAAAAAAACAACATCTGCTTCCCGAAAACCCGAAGTGTCGTTGAAAATGTCTACCGGATGTGTCATATTTTCTCGGCCAGTAAACGGGTATTGTGCTTAGCGGGACTGTGACACAGAATGTCTACCGGACTGTGACACAGAATGTGATTGTGTCTGTCTAGTCGGTGAAAGGTTTTCGTCGGACCCTGCTGACTCATTTGAGATCATCTCATTCCCGCTTTCCAAACTGTCATCATTAATTGCATCGACAGGTAAACGGGAATAATCAAGTACCTCTACTGGCCTATGGGTCTGAACAGTTCTAGGTTCAGGGTTGCGACTCGTATTTGGCCGGGATCTCGATTCAGGGATCTGTCTGTTTACAGGGGCTTGACTGTTCAGATTCAACTGAGAATTAAAACCGGAATGATTCGGTTCCAATTCTACATACAGCTCAAGAACCGGTACCCTTTGGGGGAATGACGCAACAATTCCTAAAATCATTTCGAACGATACCTGGTTTGTTATCGGTACCAATTGGTAGTCCCGCTGACCATCATTAGACATATTAAATCTGGCTTGGATTTCCATATTTGCTTCACTAGCAGTAAACCCAACCAGTTTATAAATTTCATTTTGGAGATAATCGAAGTTATGATTAATAGTTACCGGGAACGAGTATTTGGGTCGAGTACTGTAGAAGACTCCTTCGTCATTGTACTGGATGTTCCCTCCAACAAAAACTTTCACACATATCATATTTGATTTTTGTTTGATCTGGATAACAAACATTTTAAAAAATTAACGTTACAAAATTAATTAGAATTAAAATTAACTAACAAATAATGTACAAACAAAAAATAAAATAACTCACATCAAAATTGAACGATGAAAATAAAATTAATTAAAATAATTATTCAAAATGAATTAAAATAATTGAAATAATTAATTAAATATTAATCTAAGTTAATTAATATAACTAATTTCAATTAATAAAACTTACCTATCTCAGATCAGCAAGATGGAAGACGGGAGAGCAACAAGTGGAAGTGAGGTCGGCGCAATTTATAGCAATCCAGAACCGGCAGCTGGGGTGCCGAATACAGGGCTTGGAACCGGCAACTGTGCTGCCGGTTCTGGGATCTGCAACATAGTTGCCGGTTCTGGGGTGTTGAAACCGGCAATCCTGCTGCCGGTTATTGCCTCTGAAACCGGCAATTCTGTTGCCGGTTTGGGTAGATTTAAAATTCCACCGCAATTTTGTATAGATTATTTAATTAAAACAGCCTTTTGTATATTTATAAAAATTTCGGGTATTTCTATATTAGCACTAATCAATACTTGAAAATTAAAATAATAACCAAATATAATATATACAATGCAAAAAAATATCATCCACAATTAATATTTGACAAATTAATTTCTCAAAAATTTATATTAATTAACTCAACAAATTTATTAACAGGTGTAGTAATCAATTATTACACCAAGCGGAATTGTGTACACTATAGAGTGCATGTAAACATTTTGGGTTGATTGGAGATAAATAAAATATTTGTGGGGAAATGAAATGAAGTGAACTGAAAGAAGGGGTTATGTTTGTAGAAAGCGTAATAGATATTCATGTTTTCTCACTTGCTTTGCTTTCTTGTTCTTGGACTCAGCACTTGCATGCAACAGCCGCTCCACTCGCCGAATGATTCGCCGATAGACCCTCCTATTTTATTTATTTATTATACAATCCAATGTAAATTTAATATCAATTAATCATCCCTCGTATAGATCTGAAAATTTGGCAAGGCTTTTTATATATATTTTTTCATTTAATCGAGCACTTTTTTTTTAAATAATTAAGAAGCAAAAGTTTTTTTCATTTTATATTCTTTTATTTTCATTTTGAAACAGTTTTAATTCGGGATTTGTAACCTTGTAAACTGTTTCTTGTATAATATTAATATATCATATGGCAGAGGCAACGAGACGGAAATGGCACGTGAATTCAGATGAAGCATGCAAGTCAGTAAGTGTTACGCATGTCGTTGCTTCTGTCTCTACCATTGCTCATCTAAATCATAAATTAATAATATCGTAAGAAGAGATCGATCATATCTCAATGTTTAATATATATATTTACTAAGGGTGTGTTTGGGTGGGTGAAAAATAGCTATTAGATTAGCACTATTCCGAACTACTAATTTACGTTTAAGTGTGTTTGGATTAGCGAATAACTACTATTATTTGTTTGTCTTTTGTGGGATTGTTCACTATTCTACTAATCCTACAAAATATTAGAATAACTACTATCTTTACACTATTCTTGATTCATCCAAACGCACCCTAAATAAAACAAATGTTTTTGTGTTTGAAAGCCTTTTAATATTTGTAGATCTGAGAATTAGTTTTGAGTGTTTTAGTGGCAAAAGGCAGCATTTTTTGTGTTGGAGGTTATGAATTTGATTTGAAATTCATATATTAGTCTTTATGAACATTGAAATTTGAAAGTCTAAATCTTCATCTTTCTCTAAAAAAAATGGTAAATCTCTAAGAAATTGTACATATATGATTAGCCCTTCAACATCTTGATTGACTTATAATTACTTTGGCCCCTTCAACATTATTGATCTCAAATCTCTAATTTTATGACCTAAAGTCCTAAAGTCTATAATACAACCTCTAAATAATATTTCCTAAGTCATTATTCTTGTACATGAATTGCTAACTTTTACGTGCTCCTATTCGAAGCCAAATCTTTAGATACATTACATTTTTCAATTTTTTTTAACTGCTTCCTTCCATGTCAATTTTGACCGATCTTCTTCTTGTGTTTTCTCTATACTTTTATTATCAAAAAAAAGTTTTCAGGCATCTACCCTTTTCAACGTCAATTATACTTTTTGTGTTTTGTTAGTATATTAATTTTGGATTCAAATTTGTTGCTCTTCTAAAAAGAAGAGCAGAATTCTTCTTTTCTCTTCTCATTTTATCTCTCCCCCTCCCTCTTTCTCTATGTCTGTCTCTAAAAGCATAATTATGCTCTTCTTTTATAAAAGCAACATATTTTGATCCATTAATTTCAGATTCTAATGCCAAATCAGAACTGAATTTTGATGTCCTTTGCTTCTTTTTTTTTTTAAAGTTTTTCTAATAAAATATGAGTGTCGATTCTAATGTTTTCAACTTATATCGGATGTTTGATTTTGAAGTTGAAGGTCAGATTTTTAAGCCAATGACTATGAACTTGTACATTTCATTTCATTTGAATTGTATCAAACCCTTACTCGAGTTTGGGTATGTTTGGATGTGAACTGGAATAGTTAGAATAGAGAAATTTAAAATTAGTAGATGAGAATAGAGAAAAAAAATACTGATTTTCATTTTAGAATGGCGAATAGTTGTTTAAATTGTAAAAATATTATTTGAATTGTACATTTGAAATGACGAATAGTTGTAACCCTTATTTGAATTAGTAAAAATATTATTTGAATTGTACATTTGGAATGACGAATAGTTGTAACCGAAAACAAATAGTTTTAACAATGTACTAATTAAGATAAATGATAGAAAAATGGAGTCACAAATGAATTCACAGCATGAAAATGACAAAAGTGGCGTCTACTTTGTTATTTCGGAATTGTATTAACTATTAAAGAAAATCCAAGAACTATTTTAGCTATTCTCACCTCATCCAACTGTATCCAAATATGTTTGCCTTTTTCTTTTCCAAAAATAGATAAAATAAACGGAGATATGTCAAACAAAATTTAAAAATATGGGAATAGGTATATGTTGAACAAATCAAAAATACAAAATGGCAACAATCTTTGTATTTGTATGCATGGCATTTGGCGAATACATATCTGATCCATTCATTACATATGTGAGATGAGATGAGACGAAGCATGGCATTACTAAGTTGGGAAATATACATATACAAAATTAATGTATAAATTCATGAACAAAAGATACAAGGCTGATGAAAATTCTTAGATACAAACAGCCTCCCATCAGTAAAATCATGCTTTCAATAAATTATGATACCAAAAATATTAAAAAAAAAAAAAAGAACCTATCCTGATGTATAGTTATTATATCTCCTTTTCTATTTACTTTTCTTCTAATAAGTAGTAGTCTATATGCTCTGTAATTAGGTTAATCATCATCTGTGTTAAAAACAAACAAAAAATACAAGTAATAAGTTGTTTTATCAAAGAGAAAACATATGAATAGGCAAATATATATATATATAATCACATGGTATGGAAGGAAATATATATATGTATGTGAGAGCTTACCAGTTGTCGGGTCAACATGAACAAAAAAGCTTGCTGCTACTATAAGATAACATAATATAAGCATTAAACCCTTTAGATAGTTTGCTGATCCATCCTGTAGAGAGAGAGAGATAGTTTAATGGCATTTTTCACATTTAATTATCCAAAAACTCAAATATTGCTCATAATGTGGAAAAATATAATCAGCTTTTAAATTTCAAATACTTGCAATGTGTGAAAATGTCATTTTAACAAGGAGAAATGAAAAGGCAGAGGTAAATTATATGTAATTAATCAGAGATAGCAACTAACCTGTACCATAAAAGCGACCACTATAACAGTTATGAAGAGAGTAGCAGTCTCAAATAATTGAAAATTCAAATCCATGTTCTTCTTCATAATCCATCCCACCACAACACAAAATGGTATCTATAAACAAAATATTAAATGAAATATTATATACAGTACTTTAGCACAAAGAGTAAATAATGATTTAGAAAAAAAAAATTACCACAAACATTGCTATCTGCGTAGATGAACCGATGGCTACTCCTAAAGTGATGTCCTTTATTAAACAAGAAATAAAAAATCAGGTAATTATATCACAAACAATGATAACAAAGAACAGTGACAATTATATATATAAGAAAAAAAATAAAGGGAAATTACAAGTTTATCCTTCATAGCAAACATAACAGCACTGGCATGCTCAGCTGCATTGCCAACAATAGGTAGTAGAATCACACTGATAAATGCTACTGGTAGATTAAATGACTCTGACGCCCCCTAATAATATATAAAAAAAAATAAAAAATAAATAAAAATAAAAAAATGGCCTTGACATTTGAGGATGACAAACCAGTTAAATCTCATGTCTAACTGAAAGCAAATCAAGGCTCCGTTGGACTAAATCTCATACTCAGTTGAGATTTCAATTTTTTTCTCACATAGATCAGGGATAGGGGTGTTCAAACAATCGGTTCACTTAAAACCGAATTAAAATAGTCAAACCAAATTTTATTCGGTCTTCAAAAATGTAACCGAACCAACCGAATTAAATTTGTCAACTGAATAACAACCGGACCAAAAAAAACCCAAGTAAATTTAAGTTTGCTTGGTTCAACCGAAATAAGAGAGATTACATTACAAATGGTCAAAACTTAATTCATACACAAATACATTTAATAATCATAGAAATAAATATCAAGATATATACAGTTGAACCTAAATAAGAGACCCCTAATGAGGAGAGAGAGAGAGAGTGAGAGAGAGAGAGAGAGAGTACCTGAATGGCATTGACAAGATATTCAGAAAGAATAGAAACCCAAAGAGTTATCAAAGCAAGCCACGCAACCGATTCCCATAAACCTATCTCTGGTTGCTCTTCTTCTTCTTCTGGCTCTGCCCTGCTTTGACTTTGACTTTGACTTTGGCGCTGACGATTATTCTCGCTGCCTTCTTCCTATATTCCAATAAAATAATGCAATTCATAAAGTTTGATCAGACAGTCGGATCTAAACTCAAATTTCATGCATAATTTTGGGCCATGTAACCAATAATTAACAACTGCTGAATCTTGATAAAACTTACATTGTCAATGCGGCTATAAAGATTGGTTTCACGACCGCTAAGTTGAAAGACCAAATAACTGGCATAGGCTATAAGCATGATACAACTGCTGAATCTTGATAAAGCTACTTCTGATTTTCCGTATCGAACCTCTGAGTGAGTGAAGTGAAGAACAGCAGGGAATGATAGCCCCATCACTGCCATTAGAAGCAACCCTGAATTCACCGCAGCTGTTCCCTGTGCCAAAAGCAAAAAAAAAAAAAACAAGCAAAGAAAAACAAAAAAGGAAAATTGATAAGAGAGTTATAGAGATATTTGGAGAGAGTGAGGCTATGGTACTATGCATAGCGTGGATTGGTCTGTACTATGGATCAATATCTCTGGTACTTTACAGGATCTGATGATTTGATGTTTTAAGAATTGAGAACAACATTCCAAAGATACTATGCTAAAAGAAATCTAAACAGGGTATCATAAAAAGAATTCTCAATTAAGTAACACTTAATTTTCTTTTATTTTAGTTCATAAAAAGGATGAAAAGTACCTTGTTAAAGATCTGCTCTTTCTTGTCATAGTGCACAATGCCACCAGCAAAGAAGGAACAACCCAGAACTAAAAGCATGTTAGATAGAATTGAACCTAAGAGTGACTGTTGCACCACCCGAATCATGCCATTTTTCAATGCGTATATAGCTATTATCATCTCAGTTGCATTCCCAAATGTCGCATTTAGTAGCCCTCCAACTATAACAACAGGAAAATGTAAGAGATTAAAAATCATACCTCTACTGCTCTTTCTTTTCCTCCTTTTTTTTTCTTTTTTCCTTTTTATTTCCCATACTGGTACCACAAAATATCAGAATATTAGAGGTTTGCACTACTGAAACAGACATTTTTCAGAAAAAAAAAAAAATGGATTTCGCAACTATTATTTAGTACCAGCAATATACTGTTCTTTTTTTTTGCCCTTTATTAGCCTAGTTAGTGGTCAACTGAAATTTGAGGATAAATTGAACTGGTTTTGAATTAAGTTTAACAAATTGTTTTACACCAGTACCAAAAATATCAGTATATTAAAAAACATTTTTCAGAAGAAAATTTGGTATTGCAGCTGTTATGAATTACCTGTTGGTCCAGTGTAAGCAGCCATCTGCCTGAAAATAAAATAAAATGAGAAACCCAACTGGTAAATGATTTGAAATAATGGCACAAGTCATTTGAGAAACAAAAATTAAGAGGAATCGAAAAAGTCAGAATTGGCAGGTACTGACTTACTCAGTTGCATAGCCTAAGCGCTCAGCCAAGGGAATTATACCTATCAAGCTACAAAGGAACACCACCCCCTACAAATTGTTTTCAAAACCCAAAAAAGGGAACATGTTTAAAATTGTAAATTTTGGTCAAAAGCAAATTTATCATTCAACGCTACTAGAGTGAGGCTATGGTAACATGCATATTACACAGCGGTCCGTACTATGGACTCATATCTCCATTTTTCAAGTCCAAATAATCAATCAGAACCGCTCAACATAATCTCCATATAAAAATGAACTTAAAAATCAAATTTTATATTTTCTAGAATTTAGAAATTTTTCGCTATTTTTTTTAGATAGATAGAAAATCAGTTGATTTAAAACTTCTGAACCATTTAAAACTAGTGATATTTTACTTTTCTAAAAAAATAGTAAAAAAATTCTAAGAAATGTAAAATTTGGTCTCTAATTATATTTTCACATGGAGATCATGTTATCGACTGTTTGAACTTTGAAGTTAGAGATATGGATCCATAGCACGGGTTGACCCATAATATGCATATTACAAGCTACTACGTCAAAATTACAATAGACTGAGATTTAAAAAACCTAGGCAGGATATTTTCCGTACCAAATAAGTAATGTGCACACTTCATACAGAGTAGAGCTTAACTTTTTTTCATCTCTTATATTTAAAATTGCAAGATTTAATTTTCATCCTTTGCCTACTTATGTTTATTTAAGATTTGAGGATTTGAAATATCTCATTGGACCGGTACCAAGTAAATAACCCCTGGGCGCTGGTACTGGTATGAAATTCATGTAACAGATATGACACTCACATGATGGTTGGTTAGATAATGAAGAATAATAGATGCGGGCCCGAATGGCAGTAGCACATTGATCTTTGCACTAAAAATAACAATTTTGACACTCTGCACTATATTTTGCAAAGCAAAATGAAATTTGCATCCGGGTGCAAGCGCAACAGTAGAAACGGGGATGCTATTGTCCTCCAAATTCTGTTGCTTGTTGCTAGATGTCTCCAACTCTATCCCCGGGTTCATCATTTTTTTGCGCTTTTTGTTTCTCCTTTTCTCACAAGTTATTTTATCTGCATCCAACAGATTATTTCACAGTATGGCAATTAGAAATTATGATATCATCTCAAGTGATTCATGAATTTGAAAAATTGTTATTTAAAAAAAATTGGGCCCCACATGTCAGACTGTTGATAATATATTTCATATGGTAGCACATTGATCATAGCACAAGGGCTGAACATGATTTCGGGTAAAGATTTTAACAGAGCAATTTTGGCTTCATGCAGCGCTGTTTTGATTTTATAGTTGATGCCAAAACTTGTCTGTTAAAATCTTTACCTCTGATTTCTCTTTTGTTTTCTACTACGTGGGTAGGGGTGTTCATGGGTTGGAACAATTCAGTTGAAAGAAGAAATAGAAATAAAAAGGGATTGGCAACTTACCGAAATCTGCTCCAGATATGCATGAAAGTTTGAATTGTTGTGAGAAAAAGAGAGAGAAAATAGATGTGAGAAATTGAATATAGCGACGGGGAGAGGGAGAGGGAGAGGGAGAGGAAGAGAGGCGAATTTGACAGCGTAGGGATTAAGTGTGGCCATTCATCGCTAGGAATTAGGAAAGGGGAGAGAACGATGCGACAGCGATGCCGATGAAGGGGAGAGAACGATTTCACGCTACCAAAGTCAAAACTGAAATTATCCGTTTCTTTCCAGAAGACCAGAACGCTATTCACTATTTTCTCTCTGGACGAGGTCCAAATCACATTTGAAATTCTGCGTTAGGGACCCACAGAATTAAATAACCTGTAATATATTAATTCCGTGCGTAGTCAAACAGCGATGCATCTTGTCGTTTCTCCAACGCTAAGTTATATACTTGCATGGACCTGTTCTACTGGGAGAACCAATATGAGCAAGGAGGGTTCCACACTGGTTCATGTGGAAAAGTCAGGTTATAAATAAATGGACCGGCACTGCATCTCCAACAGAGGAAGTTTCGTTGAAGCTTCATTTGATGTGAAAAATCTAGATGGCCTAGGAGCATGCACCGGAGAACACCAAACAGACTTAAATAGCGACTCACATCGTTCATGTGCAGTTACTTGTTGTGCCTGATTCTGAAAACAAAAGCAAAGACGTGGGTTTTGACGTGCATGTCACTGCTTTGCTACATGCACCAGTATATCAGGCACAACCTGGGATTAGACCTATTTTAATTGGCATGGTAAACTCCACACCAGAATTTTTTATTTTAGAAATTATTTAAAATAATATAGATATTGGATAGATTGCATCAATATTTTAATTCTATAGAAAGAACTGTTTTTTTATGCCATTCTAAAAGTGTTAGAAATAATCTTAAATTTAGTGGAGGAAAGAAGACATAGTCGATGGTCTATGAGGAGAAAAAGATAATAAAAGGAGGAGGACTCAGTTTTGCGATGGAATAGAAAAAACGTGTATTCTGGCGTCAGGAATAAAAAGAGAGAGGATGGCATGGTTCGGCCACGGAGATTCACAAAGACACTAGTTAGTTCAACTAAACATCATTTAAAAAGGAACGAACCTCAATCCAACAGTGAATAAGAGAAGATAAACTCAATTCAGATTATAAAATCCGTATTAATTCATAAGTTACATTACAATTGAGTTTGACTTCTTTTATAGCTTTTTTTTAAGTTAAATCCCACTTTGAACTACTTTTTTCTACTTCCAAAGGCACTAATTACCCTCCTGGGAATCACAAAAAACTTGCTTAAAAAGAATACAAATAGAAACTATTTGATCAAATTTAAAACTCATTAACAACTCACAACATACTAATTAATTACTAGCACACAACCCAAAATTGACCACTTCTCTTGACATGCTTTTTAACTATGATATCTTCTGATTCTAAAAAAAAACGTAAAACATCAAAGTTGTAGATAATTTTGTAAACTTTGAACATTCCAAATTTCACCTTAATCTGAGTTCATATGAGCTAGATATGATCAAAATACTAAAGCGTGTCAAACTATCCAGAAAACGGTCCAGACAGCTTGGTTCATTGCTGAACTGATTTAGGTTCATCTTAACTTGGACCATGATAATATCGACTCGGAAAGGCTTAACAATCCTCCAGATGGGGCATTCAATTTGATGACATGATACATGTTACTGTGTGGCTTGATAGATGACCTGGGTGGTGTCATTCTTCCCCGGTTGAAAAGAACTCGTCCTCGAGTTCGGCTCTTTTTCTTCATCTCATCTTTGTAAATTTTTTTGCAACTGTACAACTTCAGAATAATCGCCGCTAATGAACAAATAGACTGCAATAGATCATGGGCATGTAATGCCAGCAAACCACCATACTTCTGTTGCGCTACTCCTCGCTCAAACAAATTTTCGAGGCAAGGAAGAGTGAGGACTTGAACTTGAGTGATGTCGGTGTTGAGCTCAAAGCCTACTTGCACCTGGTTGGTCATCTTGTGCTTCTAAAATTGGCACTCTTGATTTGTGAGCTCGAAATTTAGCAACATGACGTGTAGTTTCTGTTGTGTAAATTCCTTAAAATTTTGTTGAAGATGCATGCCAAATTCTTTGTTGAATACAAGAATGTCGTTGGCCACCAACTTGAAAATAATAAGCTCAAAGAAAAGTTGGGTTAGTCTCATTTGGACAGCGGGATGTATCGCTTAACGATCAGGTTGATTGGGGACCTCCACATTTGAGCATAATATTTTTATCAATAGAAATTATAAAACTAAGATGTACAGAAACAGAAAGAGCACCTTGATTGCAACAAATATAGTTAGATCGGAGTCATCGATCATGATCCATGAATTTTTTTTTTTTAACTACACATAGAATTTGCAAAAAGAAAAAAAAAATTATGGATCGTGAACAGTGATTCCAATCCATAAATGGATTGATTTTCTGCGGCACAAAACTATCTGTAACTATTGTTTTTTTACGGATCAGAATCACTGTTCGTGATGTTGGGTTTTCATGGTACTTAAGGCAGCGGAATTTCAAAATTTTGACAAGAAAAGTACCAAAAGATCATTATGTATGACTAAAATCAAACCAAAAATCAATTTCCAAATCAATAAGCATCATACTTTTAGTTTCTTGTCTCCAAACAAGAAATGAAGATCCTTGAGATGTAGAGTTGTAGCCTCCACCTCCTTGTTGATCGATGCTAATGGTGGTTGATGCTTTGCAGCGCCTTGGTGGTTGATGTGTGCGTGACCTTGAACACCTTGTACCAAGATGAGACTCCAAAGTAGAAGCCCTCCACGGTATCCACCAAGAAATTAATTAGAAACCAAACTTTCCTCTTGCTAGAGAGTAGTAATTTGGTCGCTCCTTAATCCCTATCCTCCAAGAGAACAAAATCTTGATTCTAGGGTTTGTGGGTTCTCAACACATGAGAGAGAAACAATAGAGAGAAAGAGTTTTGGCAGAACTTCAACTCTCAAAACGAATTGCTTCCAAAAGGAATGAGAGAGAGTGCATATATAGCAAATAAGGAATGTGAAATTCTGTTTCCAAAATTAACTCCGTGTTCTACCACGTTTTTGACCACGATCTAATTCGAATTAGATTTTTCTCTCTGAATAAAAGTTACTTTTACCTTTCTATCCATATGTGGTACGCTCAAAACAAACATCGTATGAGGGTGTTATGGTCAAAATACGAAACATGCGCAGCAGTTTCCAGAACATGGTAGTCTAAATTTAGCACCACGTTCTACCACGTTTTGAGCATGATATATTTCTAATTTGGTTTTCTTCCAGAAATACAAAGTTGTAGATTTTTCTATTACCTTTCCAGAAAGATATAGAACGCTAAAAACGGATATCATACTAGAAATATATGGCCCAAATAAGAAACATTGCGCAGCAGCTTTTCAAAAACGTGGTAAACTATTTTGGGCTAACTTTTAATTATGGAAACAATTCTTTAAATAAACATGAGCCATAATTAACAACAGCCATTAGGCTTTGTTTATTGGGCCAAGTTTCACTTTCCTTGTTTGAATTAATCAAATACAATTAATCTAATTAATTGTAGTATCATATATAATTATCCAAATAATTATATTTCTCATGTTTTAGTGGAGAAACCAATTTATTTGTCATGTCATACATGTCAAATAAATTAAGGAGCATTTCTAATTAATTCCTTATCGGTGTGACCCTGTGGGATCTATGTCATTCGGCAATAGAATCCGAAACTCTTTTCGATTCCATAAATTACAAGCGGCACCTAGCAATATGCATTGTAATTACCCAAATGACACGAGATGATAAGTACCATACTTGAATCACGATCCCTAAGCAATAATTGCCTCGTGTCAATTCCATGTCTCATGATATCATGAATAGATCCAAGGTAGGAGTGTGTCATCCTTGCAAATCTACTCGTTTCTTGATTCCGAAATAATTCGGTAATTATAATTAACTCCTTAATCATATGTGCACATACTTGTATTATTTCATCAAGGGGCCCAAGGTGATATCATCGCTCATTATATGAGGGACATTGGTATTCTTGATAATTACTATCCCTCCACATAAGAAATACATACCGAGATAGAATCTCGTATAATTGCCGATTACGGACAACGTTGGATAATATCCACGAATATATATTCTCATGTGAGAGAAACAATCATCTCATACCTTAGAATTCCAGACACAAATAAAACATTAATGACACAAACACAATCCATATTAAATGTTTTACTTTGGTCACGTCCAATCCCCTGATCTCCATCAGGTATCCATTTGATCAGATTGACAACTCCTTGTCATATGATCTGCAGAACATGATCATCATCTAATCCAAATGCTAATCTTATACCGGTAATTAATGTCCCTTGTTAATTACCAAGACTAGGGACACTTTAGGGTATTTATTAACACATGTATAGAGTTCCACAATTCCAAGTCCTCAACCTGAATGATCTATAATTAATAAAATACTCAAGGAACAAAATGATAAACATAATCATTCAATTACATAAACAAAACTTAGAAAACAATCATCCTATGATTGGCTTCTAGATCACAACACTAACACGTGATCCATAAATTTTTTTCTTTTGCAAATTCTCTGTGCAGTTGAAAAAAAAAATAAAAAATTCATGGATCGTGATCGCTGACTCCGATCTTACTATATTTGATAGAAACGATGCACTCTTTTTATTTTTGTTGGTCAGAACTTTATAATTTCTATGGATAAAAAATTTCTCATTTGAGCAGTGAACTCGACTAAGTAGTTAATGCAAGAAATTTGTCGTTCAAAAAGCATTTTACTTTATTTCTTACGAATAACAAATTTAAGGTAATTAATAAGCAATATAGATTAAACCTGATGCCCTGTCAAGAGAAGTTCTTCAGCTTCGACCTCTATCACAAATTAATTAAGGTGTTCAGTCAATAATCTTGCTTCTGTATTCTCATTGTTAATATAGAAACATATATATCTTGATTTCAAATGTGTGTATCTTGATAAAAAGGATGTAGGAAAATAGGAAATATAATATTACCTGATTAGATTATATGTAGTATTTCATTCTTTTTATCTTTTCTTTACATTTTTTTGTGTTTCTTATCTAAAGTCTTTACGTCAAAATTTTGTAAAAAGTGACACCACTGGTGTCTGATCAATGGAACTTGAAGGCATGACCTCTATTTTTCTCTCAATAAAAAATGGGTGTATGTTTTTTTTTTTTAGTTGTCCCTGACGGTGCATATGTCACGATTTAAGCTTCTAATCAAAAAGAAAATTCAACGAAATAAAAAAGGAAAAATAAAAAAAGGATTGATCTCTCCAGAACTGAATGTTGTAAGTGGATCCTCCTCATTTATTATATGGAAGTGCTCATATTATTGTCATAAAATGAATATTTATATCAGCTTGATTATGTTGCAAATAAGTTCATAAATGGACTGGCACTCCACCTCCAACAGAGAAAGTGTTTCGTTGAAGCGTCATTTGACGTGGAAAATCTAGCTGGGCTTGGAGCATACACCGGAGACCACCAGACAGACAACCCTAAATAGCGGCCCACACAATTCATGCCCAGTAACTTGGAATTCGTATCCTCTTGAGTTAACTCAAATTTTGAGTTAAAATGAGAATTGTTCGATTTAAATTCACATTAATATTAAATAGTTTTGTGTGTTATAGACATGAAACAGATTGATCTGAATTATGATCGTACGATTCAGAAATTAACTTAGATGATACGTTAATGCACAGGATGCAGATTCAGTAACTTGTAGTAGAATGTTAATCAGTGTGTGTCTAGTGTTATAAAATGCAGTATGCGGAAAGTCACCGCATACCGCATATAAGGTATGCAGCCGCATATACAGACTTTTATGCAAACTTATATATGCGGATTTTAAATTGAAAAATGCTAGAATGTCACTAGTGGAAAAAGTACTTTCAGTATCGCCCAAATAGTATCGGTTGTATGAATAAAGCGATACAAAATCCAAATAGTATCGGTTATTAACAAATAAACGATACAAAAAATATTGTGTATCGGTTCCCTAAAACAGACGACACTGATCATATATATTTAGTATCGGTTCATATATAAAGACCCGACACAATATAATTTGTATCGGTTTTCCCCTAATAACCGATACTAAATTGAACATTTTTGTGTCGGCTCTTTGTTAGAACCGATACAAATTAACTTGTGTCGACTCTTTATATATGAACTGATACTAAATATTTATTATTAGCGTCGCCTGTTTTATGGAACCGATACAAAATATTTTCTGTATCGTTTATTTGTTAATAACCGATACTATTTGTACCTTTCTTCCTATAACTCCCATCAGACTGAATTAAAACTAGGTTTTCGACGGCTGAAGCTTTGAGCAGCTCTCTTTGTTCTCTCTCTGCGAAACCACTTGTTTTTCTCTGATCTAAGGCAGGAAACATTGTTTAGGAGAGGAGGATTGAAGTAATTTTGCATGTAAGTCCTTGATCTCCTTGATATTTCTTTGATTTACAATCTAGCTTAGTTCAAAGCCAAATTCTTGAAATAATTGGGAGTTTAGAAGAAATGAATTAGAAGCATGCCATAATATTGTTGGAAAATTGTTTATTAATCATTTTTGTAATTATGTATAGCTACATTGTGTTAATTCCCGCAAAAATCAAAATTTTGTAGATAATTGGCTTTATTGAGGGATTTGGTGCAACGATCTCTTTAAATCGCTCGATCCAGAATACAAACAAATGTAAGACCAACCTAACTCTTGTTTAATTAGTACGTACTTTGTGCATTGTGTGTATAGTTAATTAATTAGGTGTATCGATTTATAGTAGGTATATATATATATGTCGGTAGAGTATTGTCTTACGAGGCACAACCGAATTATTTAATACCTTTAGGTCATAATACCCGTTCAAAATTAATCCATTAGGGATTAATTTTGAATGGTCCCCATTTTGGGACTGCTCTTTGAATACTCTGTCTCAATTAGGATGTAACCACATATTAGTCGTGTGTTAGTATCTAGGAAAATTTCGGCAGCATTTCTCTTTATTAGTTCCCCGAGTACTCGGAGAACTAAGGGGAAATGCTGTCGAAATTTTTCTAGATACTAGCACACGACTAATATGTGGTTACTGCTGAGGCAGAGTATTCAAAGAGTGGGATAAGATGGTAACCGGCCCATATAAGCCCTACTGTGAACACTTAAGCCCCAACGGACTAATTAATTAATTGTGTTTTCTTATAATTAATTGCAGATGGACCGTAGTTGGATGTATGAAGCATCACATTTGTCGGATGAATATATGGCATGTGTTGATGAATTTATGAAAGCATCTAATGGTTGGGCTGATAAGATTTTTACATCGTTATTGCAAGCTTTAAAAGAAATTCTTCCGGATGGAAACGAGATCCCCTGTAATGCTTATGAAGCGAAGAAAATATTGTGTCCAGTGGATTTAAAAGTTCAAAGAATACATGCATGTCCAAATGACTGTATATTATATCGGAATGAGTACGAAAATCATCACGACTATGAATCTAGCACATTTCCATGTTCTACAACACCTCACAGACGTTTATCCATATTTTGAAGAGCATATGGCCGAGTTGCGATAACAGAACCCGAAGAGGTCCGATAAGTGGTTGATGGGCGAACACAAAGAAAAGTTCGAAGATTGGCTTACTCGTCGAGTCTTGAAGGCTCTGAAAGGAGAAAACATTACGGAAACCATCAGAATGTTGGCTCTTGGCCCAAGGGAAGTCGTGAGGACTTTCGAAGGATACGATATCAACGGGTATACATTTTACACAAAAAGTCAAGATTTAAAAAGTACTGTGCAGAACAGTGGAGTGACGTTAGTAGCCATTTCGAATGATTTTTTAGGAGCTGAAGCTGCCAGACCCTCACATGCATCGATGTCATATTACGGGTTTGTTGAATAAATTTGGGAAATGGATTACAGAAAATTTAATATCTTGTTATTTCGTTGTAAATGGGTCGATAACCGTCGAGGGGTTAAATTTGACAATGATGGCTTTATTTTGGTAGATTTTAGAAAGGCTGGGTATAAGGACGATCCATTCATACTCGCAAGACAAGCCACACAAGTGTTCTACATAATTGACCCCGCGGATCGTTCAAAACATGTTGTCCTATCCGGAAAAAGACGTATCATTGGGGTCGATAACGTGGATGATGAAGAAGCGTTCGATCATTTTGACGAGATACCTCCATTTTCCATAGGCATAGCAGGTTCACAAAGCATTCCGGATGGCGAAACAAGTCACACGCGCCGTGATCATAACGAAGGAGAATGGGTCCAAGAATAAGATTGAATGATTGGTATGTCTATATATACCCATCTGATTGTCATTTTTAATAAATAAATAATTTTATTAATTCAAAGATATATATGAATTAAGAAGAATTAATTTTTTTCCCTTCAGGATGCAAGACAATTACTGGAAGATGTGACCCACACAAGCTACTCTACTTGCTTATAAATTTATTAGCCTAATTTAAATCTAAATCTATTAGCCTACTTCTTCATATGTAATTTATTTTTCTATTTTCTTTTGCATGTAATTAAAATTTATTTTTCTAAATCTTATCTAAATGAATTAATAAATTAAATTACATCTTGTTCAAATAAATAAATAAATTAATTAATAAATATATTATTTCATAAGTAACGATTATTTTTCTAAATAAATAAATTAAATAAATTAAAATAAATTTTATTTTTCTAAATCTTATCTAAATTAATTAATAAATTAAATTACATCTTGTTCAAATAAATTCATTAATTAATTAAAGAGCTAAATTATTTTAGAAGTAACAATGATTTTTCTAAATAAATAAATTAATTAAATTAATTAATTAAATAAATTGATTAATTAAATAAATCAAATAAATTAAATCAGCATGTTTTGTATCGGTTCGTACAAGGAGGACCGATACAGATTGAAATTTTGTATTGGTTATAACATAGAACCGACACAAAACTGAACTTTGTATCGGTTAATAAAGGCGAACTAACACAAAAGAAATTTTTGTATCGGTTAGTAGAAGGGAACCGATACAAAATTTGCTTATATTCTCCTCCTCCGTTTATACTTAGAAATTTTTCAAATTTTTCAAAACCCTCCTTCTCCGCCTCTCTCTCTCACACTCCACCGTTGTTGCCTAGGACCTGTACACCCGAAGTCGGCTCACTGCTAGGTTCGGTTCCGCCTTCTCATCTCTCCTCCTCACGGTAGAAGGTACCACAGCTGCCCTCTCACCCCTCCTCCTCACTGTGTAGTAGCAGGTAATCTCCAAACCTTCGAGATCTCGTTTTTGTGAGAGTTTAAATTGTACCTGAATTAGACCCGATTGTGTTAATTGGACCCGAATTGGGTTAATAGAACCCGAATTGGAGGAAATTGAACCCGAATTAAGAGGTTTTAAGAGTTTAGGGTTTAGGATGTGCTTAGAAATATACTTAATGTGTGTATTATGCTTGTGATAAGGGTTTAGGGTTTAAGAAATTCTTGTGATTATGTGAGAATTGGGATTTGTGAATTGGAATTTAAAATTGTGGCAACTATATGAGATTATGTAAGAAATTAGATATATATATATATATAAGAAATTAGGGTTTGAATTGTGAATTTACATATTTAAATTTAGGGTTTGAATTGTGAATTGTGAAATGTGAAATGAGAAATGAGAAATTGGTATGTGAAATTGATAGTTTGATATGTGGGATATATGAGCTTTTCAATGAACCATATGTTATAACAGTCAATCGAGATGACTACAGGGACTTGTGCAAGCGCACGGAGTGGCTCACCATACCACTTATGCAGATCTTCATGCTGTGAGTTTATATTCGTAATAATGACATAATTTAGGGTTTTAATTCAAAATTTAAAAAAATTATACCACATCTACGTCTTTTTGTAGATTCGTGTTCAAATACCAAAGGGACAACTTTCCAGAGATCCCTATAGGGTTCATGAATCCCGAGAAGACGTTCGGCTATCTTTTGCAAGGTGATGATCTCGAGAAGAAATATGCCGATACGTACCTGAGGAAAGCTCTGCGAGAAAACCAGACAAGAAATTTATCTTCATACCGTATTTTCAAGAGTTAGTGCTATTATATATATATATATATATATATATTCTTATTTTATTGAATTTTTTTAATCTCATAGAAATATATTATATAATATAACATGCTACAAACCTAACATGCAGCGCTCATTGGGTATTGTTCGTGCTCCGGCCGTATGAAAGTGAGCTCCACTTGTTCGATTCATCGAGCACAAAGTATGAAAAGCCTAAACTTGTAAGGGATCTTGCGATCATCGACGCACTCAGGGAGTAAGTGTTTCAAATTAAATCTGCTAAACCAATTCAATATCTCTTGTAATTACTAATTTCTTTGATATTTCAACAGTCCCTGGGTCGTCGAGAAAGCAATCGGAGGAATCAGAAGAAGCGATAAGTTGAAGCTTATAAAGAACAAGGTAATGTGGTGCTTACGACTAAAATTTACTATTTTTAAAAAAATATTTCGGTTTATTATGAATTGTTGAATTGCATCTTCTAAAAATTGCTAACTTTTTGCTTGGGTACAATTTGATATAGTGCCCGCAACAAAGGGACAGCTGGGAATGCGCATATTATGTCATAATGTTCATGAATGACATAATTAATCACTTTTTCGATAATTTTTCGTCAATACAGGTATATATGCATTTATATTTTTCAAATGTAACCTTAGTTGTTGATTCGGTTTTTATTCAATAAATCATTAATTGCGCTCTCCTTTTATATTAAAAAATGCAGGATTGGAAAGCAACCACATATTCTGTTGCAAGAGATCAATTCAATTCGTTTCGAGTGGGTTAGGTTTTTCAAAAGTGAAATATCACAACCAAGTATAACAGTTTAATTAGGATCGATTGATGGAAGAACAATTAATTGAGGTGTAATCTAATTGTAATAACAATTTATGTGCTTAATTCAATTTAGGTGGTGTATAATATAATTTAGGATGTTGCATGTTTTTCATATAGGCCAGCCAAATATATGGGAGCTGGCCAGAAATAAAAAAAAAATTGTTTAAAAAAAATAAAATCTGTATCGGTTCTCTAACTACAACCGATACAAACAGAAATTCAATAATTTTATAATATTAACGAATCAGTATCGGTTTTAAGGTTGAACCGATACTAAAATGTTAATCAATGTCGGGTTTTAAGTTTGAACCGATACAAAAAAAAAGAATATTTGTATCGGTTATACTGTTCAATCGTTACTGATAGGTCCAAAAAAAATTATTTCTGATCCGTAATTTGAAATCTGTATCGGTTCCGTTTAATGACCGATACAAAATCAAACTTTCAGTGTCGATTGTAGAACCGGTACAGATTAATCCCGGATACAAAAGGTAATTTTTCCACTAGCGTGTGTATCGTGTTCTAAGTTCGTTGTTCAAAATTTGGTATATTGAAAGTAGAATGTGCATCATGTTCAAAGTATGCGGATTTTTCCTGTTTAGATCGATTATCTCCAAGCACATTAAACAATAGGTATGTTGCTGGCCCATTTATTGTTTAAAGCAGTTCAGATGGAACCCATATATTAATGTGCATTTGTGTAGAGAACAATCAAGCAGCCCATTTAAAGCCTATCTGTGTAGCGGTATTTAACAAAGCCCATCAGGCAGCAGCAGCCTAGCACCTCTAGCCGGTTTGTAACTCAATCATTTAGTCCCACAATTTCAAACTACATGTTATCAAAGCGTTGGAGTGCTATCAAAAAAACAAGGGAGGCACTGGAAATTTTAACAGATTCGGGTTCGAGACTCAAATTATGAGTTCTGGATATTTTTAGGTCTGCGGACTCAAATAATGGATCCAGTAATAGGTTTTGAATATTTTTTAATCGTTTTTAGCCTAAACCGCATATGCGGTCCCGCATAGGCATATTTTATGTGACAGCAAGTTGCATATGCATATATGGCCGCATATGTGCCGCATAAAACCTTATTTTATTAGTTTGTGTGTATCTATGCCTGATTTTCAGAATAAAAACGAAGGCGTGATTTTTAACGTGCAGGTCTCTATTAACCTAATCTGAGTGTGAACACACCTGAACGGACCTTTGTTTAATTTTGCACTACCTATGAACTGATTTGTTGCATGCATGAGAATCTCAGGCACAAGAAAGGATCACACCTATTTCAATTGGCATGCTAAACAGATATTAATCTGTTACAATTCTTAATTATGACTCATAGCAATTCTGTTATTCCAAATCTACTTATTCATTTTTTGAAATGCACAAGTCTCAAAAACAGGCTATTTTTATGTACGAATCTCAAAACAAATGGAGTAAATTTAGAATAACAAGATCCCTGTTTGTCATATATATTAAACCAATCCGTATAGGTCAAGACTGGTGTACGTTGTGTGAGGTGTAATTAACCAATTAAAGGTCAAAGACTCGAAACACAAGAAATTGAATTAAAGAACGAATGATACTACACTTGGTTTCAAGTTTCAACCCGTTCTTTGTCTTGACCAAAAAGATTAGAGTAAACCAAAAATTTAACTATAGTTCTCCCAATTTAAAGTATGATTTTGATTTACTATTTGAGTGAAGATTTATGAATTATTGACTTAAACGTATGAGTCTAATTAGCGGTATTGGGGTTACCTCGAGAGCTTGGAACACACGGAAAGGAAGGTAGCATCTAATTGTGTATGTGACCAAGTTCAATTTCAATTGGAGCAATTATAAGAAAGTTGATAAAAATGATGGAGTGATGTGTGGTATGCCGCTCTTCTCCATTTGGAATAAAATTCTAAGCAATATCAGCATGACCCGACTCTGAAGCCACAGCCGAGATGTTTGTGGGCGGATTTCATGCGTCCCGTGATCTACTCCTTTGATTGGTTGTGAAGAATCAATTTGGTATTATGTATTTTGGCTCACAAGGTTTGATCGACCAATTAGGTACTTTGGTCTCTAAGAATATTTTAATATGAAAATCATGCTGAGTGATTCGGATCGATCCTCATTGAACATATATGCTGTCTGATGACCAACCCGTTATACGGATGATTATAGAGAAATGGCAACAGAAAATGTAACCATTCATTTGGTCTAATTCTAATCCCCCGACGCCGCTCGCTGTTTTGTGTTCTCTCTCTCTGACTCTCGAGTCTTCAAGTCTTAAACCCACGAATCAAACCAAATGACATTCACTGTGGCATTGACCGCTCCCTCCTTCTCTCTCGCCTCTCCATCTCTCCGCCGATCAACTCCTCCCTCTATCTACTTCCCCTCCATTCGATTCTCTCCAGTTTCTCTCCGGTTCACCACCCGAGCATCCTCCACTCAGGATTTGGGCAGGCGGATCGAGTTCGAACCGGAGGATCCAGTTCTAGACACCACTGGTGGTGACGGAGGAGACGGATTTGGTAACGGAGGTGAAGGATCTGGTAACGGCGGTGGTGGTGACGGTGACGGAGAAGACTTCAAAGAAGAAGAAGGAGAAGGAGAAGAAGGAAAGAAGAAGATGCTCATGTCTCAGAAATTCACTCTCGCTTATGCTATTCTTGTAGGAGGTACCTTTTTCTTATCTCTTCCTTACCATTTCGAAAAGGAACCCTGGTAGATTGAGTTGACTCTTGATCATCATTTTTCACTTACTTTGGTACATTTTAGGCTATAATTCGGTATAAAGGTTAGTGCTTGATTGAACAAATTTTGGCTGTAATTTTATTTACGTGTCTCCAAATTAGATATTTTACTGCACAAGAAAGTGCTAAACTTTTTCATAAGGCTGTAATTTTAGGCTAAACTTTTGTTTTACAAAAGTAAAAAAGATAGAAGAATAACTATGGAAGCTTTATGTAAAATAAAGGTTGCTTCATATGTTGGCAAACTAGTTACTTATTGGGTCCTTTTTTTTCTGCCAAAGATTGTACATTGATCTTAGCAATCACTTTTTTGACTATCTTTCTTTGGCATGTTAACATTTCAATTATGTCTACTTGTTGCACCAAAGTAAGCTGTCTAGGGGCACAATTGGAATTTATTTAACTCGTATCAGATACTTTCTACTGGTACAACATTATTATCTAACTGTTATCAGTAATGACACCACATAACTAAGGTTTCTTTACTTTTGTATTTTGGGTATTATATGGTTCTTTACTCGTAATATGGCATGCTAGTGTTAACCTGGCCAGTGCCATGATCAATCAAATCATTTCAGTTGAACATACATTTGCAAAAGAAATGTTTCATAGGAAGCCCTTCTAAACAATTTGGGGGCTATTTTGGGAATTTTATAAAGATATACCTAGTTAATTTGTGTTTTTGGGTATTTCAGCTGGAGGAATTATAGGATTTATAAAGAAGGGAAGCATGAAATCAGCTGCAGCTGGAGGCTTATCTTCACTTCTCTTGTTCTATGTCTACTCTCAGCTCCCTACCAACCCCACTTTCGCCTCGTCCCTTGGTCTAGGTACAAATCCATGTTCATTTTATTCATCTTTTTATTTTTCAGTAAAATTTGGGCTAAATTGGGTGAAATTCATTATGAATTCAATCTTAATTGTTGCATGATAGGATCAATTATGCAAAACTGCAGTTGAGGCTTATGGTACTATGCATAGCATAGATTGGTCCATACTATGAATCAATATCTTTGTTTTCAAATTCCAAACTATTGATCTGAACCGTTCAACATGATCTTCATATGAAAATATACTTGCAAACTAAGTATTACATTTTTTAGAATGTTATTACTATATTTTTAGATAGGTAGAAAATCAATGGTCTGTAATCTTTAGGTCAAGTGATTTTCTACCAATCTAAAAAAATAGTAAAAATATTCTAAAAAATGTTAAATTTAATCTGTAAGTACATTTTGAGGTTAAACATTTAACAAGTTATGATCTGAAATAAACTGGCAACACCATGTACCAGCACTATATATCTCTATGTATTATTTCCAATTTTAATTAAATGAATTTGATATACTTTTCCAGGTATATCAGGGGCACTTCTGGCAGTAATGGGATCCCGATTTAAGAATTCAGGGAAGATAATGCCGGCCGGTATTGTGTCTCTGGTTTCTCTCTTTATGACAGGTGGCTATCTACACGCGATCCTCCGTGGCCATTAAGTGTGAGTTTTAACAATCAATAGAGAACTTTTATTCTCTTTAATAGATGTGTGTATGTGTACTGGTTTTTTGTAGTGTACTTTTTTTTTTGAAGTTTTCTGGAAGCTTTGGATTTGAATAAACCTTTATGGAGTACTTTGTTTGTTGTTTAATTTTTATTCTCTTTTAGTCATTTTGATTTATTTTTCTTTATACCTTTGGTTATGTGCAAATAAGTGGAATTATGATCCTTTATTTCAAAAATTTCAACACAAGTGGAATTATGATCATTTTACACAAGTGGAATCATGATCCCAAAATTTGGCATCTTTAACTTTTAATTCAACAACATACTTGACAAATTGCACAAAATTATAAAAAGGTACAATTTAATAACATTACATAAAATAAAATATGGAATATGGACGTGTTGAATAATTATCAAATTAATTCCGTGTGATTTATCTTCCTAAAATAGAGATATGGTATTATCTACAAAGTTGGAAAATTACAAGGAGATATTGCAATGAATTTATATAGAAATATAATTACTTTATTAACAATTCAATTTGTTCGGCACTTGATTTAATTTGTTCTCACGATTTTCAAATTATACTAAATTTTACATTACAACCTATTTATATTGTAGAAAATATTTCTAGAAAATTTACTTTGATTTTGATCCAATTTGTTTGTTGATTGTTTCGGTTGAAATATTTAAAATTAAGAATATTTGATTTCATTATAATTAAGAAAAATGCAAATTCACTTGCCAACATAAATAAATCAGATCACTCAATTGAATGATATTTTTTAAAAGAAATTTTGTCCACTATGAAAGTTTGGTACGTTCTAAAAATTCATTACTGAAAAATACAAACTTGTACAAATTTTAGATTTTCTTATTTTTCTCTATTGGTGGATAAGCATGAAATGAAACAATTATACATATTTAATTTGTTATCCTTTTCCTGTGCAACAAGTGCTATATATGTTTAAGTGCTATCTAAGTCTCCGATTTTTTATTACTCAAAAATAAAAATAAAAAATATCGCAATAGAATGGCATTTATGTTGGAAATCAAAATATAGGTAAAACGGGATCATTTATTCCGTCCCACTAATTCAAATTTGTAACCCCGTTAATCTAATTAACTAAGAAAGAAGAAAAAAAATGTGGGATGGGTTCCGTCCCATATTTTATTCCTTTGCTTAATTAACTAAGAAAAAAGGAAACCAAAAAAAGAAAAAAGAAATTGTGGGACATAATAGATTATCTCATCTCACAATTTTTTTTTTCTCTGCTTAACCTATTAACTAAGAAGAACGATGAAGGAAAAAAAATGTATGACGGAATAGATTATCCCGTCTCACAATTTTTTTTCCTCTGCTTAATTAATTAAGTTAGTGGGGTTACGCATTTAGATTAGTGGGACAGGATAATCAATCCGGAATTCCCGATTTATCTAGATAAGTAAGAGAAATGTAAGAAGTGAATTTGATCAAGAATGATTATTGATTTTCATTGATTCTAAAGGCGTCTCTCTCTTTCAATTGAAATACATTCGTGACCTCCTCATTCCCTCTAAAATGGAAGGTGCCAAGCCATGTCCTACTCCCTTCACTCCGGGTGACCCGCTCTCCAAATTCCATGGCAATGCTATGGCCGAACCACAGCTTTATAGAATGTTTGTGGATGGGGGCTAAGATCTTTGAGAGAGAATTGTGGTCCAAGAGAAGAAATAAGAGATGTAATGTCTTCTTAATTAGAATCCGTGACGATGATATCATCGACATAGATCAAAAACAATGATCTAACTAGCTAGCTATAGCTTTTTCGGACCATAAAAACTAGGTTATGAGATAAAAGTGCACTAATTCAGCTACGACCGCTATAGTTGTAATAGCTGACCGCTATTACCGCTATGCGCTATGCTACATGCTATGCTACATGGGTTTTTTTGCAATTTATATGGGCTTATGTGCTTATGTTCCTATTTCAGATACTACATTGTCTGCTATGATAAGTATGCTAAACCGAACTATGTGTTTCTATACCTATTTGTGATTTAGTCTCTCATTATAAATCCAAAAATATTCAAATATTAATTCTTCCTTTTGCTTGCTCTTCGTATAAAATTATTGCCGTTTGTTTCATTGAAAGCTGATTTTTTCATTCAAATTTGTAATTCACAAAAGAGTGCAATATCTTAATTTGTAATTATTGTCTTTTTCTATACATTAGATTTGTAAATAATGCCCAATCTGGACAACAAGTGTATGGTACCATTGTGTGCTCCCAGGGGAATTCTGGTGTGGATGCAACTTCAGGTACGGTACCAATGTACCAGTATCATATTTATTTTATTTTAATTCTGACAGCGACTGTCAGTTTACATGAAGCAAAAATAAATGAAACAAAACATAAACACATCAAACATCGAATCAAAATCTAAATGAGAAAGCCCTCGTCACTAATAATACTGCACCCACAACTTCGCCTCTTGTATCGTGTACTCCTCTAACACCTTGAGATGCAATTATTGTCTTTCAAAGATCTTTTTATTACGTTGCTTCTAAATTGACCAACAGGTGGAAACAAAGTAAACTAACCAATGTTTTTTCCCCATGCCTGCTAATCTCGCTTTGGAACATGATTTGGACCAAATGCCATGAACCGTTTCATTACCCCAAAAATGGATGCCATCATGTCCCACAATCTCACTGCCATCAGACAGATGAAGAACAAATGTAAAACTGACTCAACTACACCCCTGCAACACGTCTCACAATTTGGAGAAACAGTAAAGCCTCTTCTCACCATCAGCTCACGAGTTAGCAGTCTATTTTAAGCAAGAGATAAACAAATATGCACACAATTGGTGAAATTTTGTATCTCCATGTGCTAAAAAAAGGCCAAGCAATTTTATCATCACCTACCAAGATTGCATAAGCTGATTTCGCCGAGTATTGACCACTAGTCTCCCATCGCCATAGCAGATGACTCCCACTGTTTACTGTCTTAGTAGATCAAGTGAAGAGTGGATATAATGAAATCAAAGCTCCCCAAAAAGAATGAACCCGTGTATGCCCAGCCTAGTCTGTTTCTTTGACTAATCGGTTTCTGTTTTAACATGATTATTTTTTCAGACCACAAGCACTTTATGTTGGTGTATAACCTCCACCACCACCTCAAGAGTAAAGAAATGTTTATAAACCGCAAGTTAGAAACTCCCATACCGCCCCAATCTTTTGGTGAACAAACTGTACCAGTATCATATAATACCATACCACTTATATTTGTTTTTATTATTTTACTTGTTATGCTTGTATGATTGATGATTCATGTAGTGTAATATTTTTTTGTCTGAACATTTTGTAAATAAATATGGAAATTCTGATAAAATATGGACCAGAATTGAAAAACTGCAATTCTTTTTTCAAGTTTAAGTGTGCATTTTACAACTTTGAGGGGGTGCTGATTGGTATTTTCTCTTTAATTAAAAAGTCTTTACTCAAAACATTTGGTTTGTTCAAATTTAATTAAAAAGTCTAATTGCTCTCCTCATACACTTCATAGGTAGAGGTTAATTACAGTTTGTATGTTTTTTTTTTTTTTCTTTTCATGTGCAGTTCAAAGGAAAGAGTTGCTGCTAGGGCAGAATAGTCATATTAGATGAGACATAAGCTAAAAAAAATAAAATCTACAATTTCCTCACCGTGCATTTCCCTTCCCTCCTCTTCTCTTCCTTCCCCTCTTATACAATTTCTGGAGCACATAGATACTTGGTGGCTCTGGAGAGGATGAAGGCATAGATGCTTTTATTACACTACTTGTCTTTATAATTGATGGTTTTTGAAGCCTCTTTTATACCAAGACAAATGTTAAAACATTAAATAGGAATTAGTCTTGTAACAATAAGTATGTAGTTGATTTCTTGATTTGATTTTGTTGTTGTTGTTGTTGTTAAAACTGCATTGTATGTGATTTTTACTAATGGAGTGATTTTGTAATCATATGCTTTGTGTTGTTTTCTGTTAGCTCAATAGTAAAATGCACAAAATTTGTGTTTTTCTGTTTTTGATTTAGTAATCAGTGATAGAGAGTATATTTTAATTTAGTAATGCCAAGGTGTATTTTGGTAAGTGATGCATAATATTTGTTATTTGAGCATACTTTACTGTTGCTAATCATTTTAAATTCACTACATTGAGTTGTGAGTCAAACAATTGATCTCAGTTTAGATCTGTTTTCTGATATGTGGTACCAAGTGAGACCAAATTCAGCACCTATAATTTTTTAAAAGAAGAGAGAACTGCTACTATTTACTGCTAGGTAAAATACAGAGGTGCTTTGCCTTCCTTGCTGCAACAATTCTTAGAGATCAGTCTCTGATTTTCAGGTCCCGTTTTCTGACAATAGTGTTCATGTCTTCCTATGGTAAGAGGTAAGACTAGGAATTCATGCTTGTTTCAGAAATCAAATGAAATAAAATGGATTTCATCTGCATTTCCCCTTTCATATTTTGCTAAAACGTGTCAAAACTACCCCTCCATACAGTGTTTCTGATATGTTTCGGCACTGAATCAACAACCTCAGGTAGCTGGTATGAGTCTTCTCTATTCTCTGTTCCCTTTTCCATTAATGTTAAGTTAATAACATACCTCCCATCTTTTGGTAATTCCTTGGTACTGGTAATGCTAAGGATTGTAAGAACTCTTTCAGTTGTCTAGTCAGGACTGTTACAAATCTTATCCTTATGTCTGGCAAATTATGATTCTTTTTTCGAGCACAAATTCATGTATATCTTAACTTGTGCCACTATGGTGATATCACAAAATGTTTGTGTCATTTATCCTTCTTTGGTTCCAGGGCTGAAGTATCAGTTCCATTATGTGTTTTGGATAGCAGACAGCACAGTTATCTCCTAGTTTTGTTCTCTTATACTTTGCTTTTAGGTTAAACTGTAAATTATTCTAACTATAATTGTAACTGTTGATGCAGCTTGATTAGATCGCCATATACCGAGTTTCTCCTTTTAAGTTTTAACCTTGTTAAATGAAAAAAAATAATAATAATAAGCGAAAGAACTAAAGGCTTAAATCTAGGAAGGAAATAAAGAAAAATAATAATTGTAATAGGTATATATGTAACAGCTGCTCCGCTGAGAAGGAATAATATTAGAAGTGTACAACATATATATCAGAATATTTTGGGACGTAATTAATAGTTAATTATGAAATTATAATATGGATTAAGTCTTAATGGGTTGCATCAATATATGAATCCGAAATTCTAATCTCTCTGATCTGATATGATCTGATCCGTCTGGATAGGTCTCTCTGGAATGGGTGTGATGTATTATATACATGAACTGTGCACTTTCAGATAGTACTTAGATCTGTTATATTTTCGGATACGAAAAAATTACAGAGAAAATAGAGAGAACATAGAAACAAATTTTTGGTTTTGGATCAAACTGAAAATCTGATCTATCTAGTTTGCACTAGATCAGAAACCGAGAGCGAAAGAGAATTACAAGAGAGGACTGTCAGTTGCACTAGCAGTTTGTGTGGATACCGATAGAGACGTGACTATGATTGCTATTGCATGGATCCGACAGGAGACATGACTATGATTGCTATGGCTTGAAGATTCTACTGCGCGTCTAGTGGTAAACTACATTTATCTTTAAATTAATTTTATACATGAATTCTAGTTTTCAAATAGTGAATTAAATTGTTACACTTTAACCTATTCGAATTCCCGAATCATTGAAAAAAAAATTGGAGAGGTGTTTAGGCCCGTGGATTAGTTCCTTCGGGAGATACCACGTAAAAAAATTGATTCTTTCTCCTTCTCTGTTTCCTACTTTTGCTTTTGTAAAAAAAAATTAACTGTTCTACATGTAGGTTTTAATACAAATTAGAGAAATTGATTGAACAAGTGATTTCATTGATATTTCTCATAATTTAATTACATCAAGTATTGATAAATAACCGTTAGAAAATAATCTAAAAGTGGATAGAAGAAGGGTTTGAATTTTTATCTATTTCTGATATGCATCAGTAAAAGCAGAAAAAAGGAGAAGAATATAAGATTGGATTAAAACAGCAAAATGCAAAATCCCTCATTTTGCAAAGAAATGGTAGATGATGCTAATATTTTACAATTCACACAATGATTTTACAATTAAGTACAAAAAATTTCAATATATTTTTGTTTTGATATAAGAAAAAAAGTTTTAAGTCCACTATTGAATATATTTTGGGGTAATCAGTTTTAGTTCAAAAATCCATCAAGAGACATTACTAAAAATCAATTCAGAATAAATAGACCGTAGTTGAAGTTTCTTCCAAATTGTAATACATAAAAATTAAGGGACAATTTAGAAACTGAAAATACTTGTTACATAAATTAGTCAAGTTAAATTACACTGACAGCATAAAAGCCTTTAAAAAAAAATACCAAATTAGACTAACGAGATGCATAACAATTTAGAGTAAACAGGTCATAAAAATAAACAACACAACACATTACATCTGTAAAACAATAAAAAGAGAACACATGAATCTGAGTTTGAACTTCAATTCATCAATCAATACATAATAATATGGTTATCTATGCAACTTGAGGTTTTGATTCAAAAACCGATATCTCCTTTTCACCCGACGATTTCTCCACTGCATAAGGTGCTTTACTAACAATCCTGCTCAAAGCAAATTGAAAAGCAAAAAATGTAATGACAAAATTGCCCCCCCTTAAAACAACCTCTTAAAGATGAAGGGTACATACAGTATACTTCTTGTGTTTTGCAAGGGTATATCAGTAATATTTTCTATTTTCTGTACATGTATCAAATTTTCATTTATATATGGCTGCTTTGTATATATTCAAATATTGACAAGTACCTGTCACGGCGCTTTTCCATGAACCGTTTGAGTGAGTGCCTCGTTGCAAGGGGCAATTCTGGCATTTCGAGCAAAGTAAATTAAATAATATAATCTCTTAGAATACAAAACGAAGGAATTAAACTTAAAAAAATAAAAATTACCAGCTTGAAGTTTGCAAAGAGAACTGTTTGGATTTGCTGCGATTTGTGCCTGTGCGGCGGCAGCACTGCTGCTCTGGAAAGATAGGGATCTCGCCAGAGATGGAGACGCTGATGTTACGGGCCCGGTTGCAAGTGGAATAGGGTTTGAGTTGACAGCTGGCGGTTTGGTTGCACTTGCTGCTGCTGTGGCTGCTGCTATTAGCATTATTGCTTGTGCCTGAATTGTTGCAAATATGTAGATTAGATTAAAAAAGTGTTTACAGTGCTTTTATTTTTAGATCAAATGATATTCTACCTATCTAAAATACTAAAAAATAGTAAAAAAAAAATGTAAAATTTGATCTACAAGTACATTTTCATATGGTGATCATGTTGAACGGTTCAGATCGAATATTTGAACTTTGAAATAAAAAAGATATTGATCCATAGTACGGACCAATTTGCACTATGCATAGTACCATAGCCTCACTCAAAAATAATAATAATAATAAAAGAAGACACAAACAATTAGGAGTTTGACCAAAAGGTACCTAAACAAAAAAGGTATTTGACAGTAGACTACACAATTTTGAGGTTTTACCTTCTCTGGAGGTACAGAATCATAGACACACACTGACCCACCATAGAAAATCGTGAGTTGCGATTTGCTAGTTAGTGGAGCCGACATCGGAACTTGTGTATACCTTCAAAATAATATAGAATGATATAATATGAGTGAAATAAAATTATCGGAGCATTCGACATTTCAAATTTTCCTATTGAGGAGCAAAAACTTTAGGGTTTCTATTTCATTTTCCTCAGTACACCATTAGAAAGAAAATATGAAAGCAACAATAACAAAAATGCTCTACATGATTAGTTTGTAACAGGAATTAGACAGTCTACCTAACAAAATATTATGAAACTCTCAGTACTATTTAATACATGGATTCATTGAACCTTCACAAAATGGTATATAGAAAAATAAATTACCCTTTAGAAGGTAGAATTGGTGAAGTTTAAAACTGATAAGAAAAAATAAATTACCCTTTTTTCTCTTGTTTCCAAAAAGAACTATAGATGAGCATTTTTTACTAGTGTAGGTATTTTCTAATTGAAATGACATATTTGGAAAAGTTCCAAAAAAAGGTGCTACAAATTGCAATTTCTATTTTCTGAGCAAAATTTCACCTGTTAAACTAATTTTAAGTACAACTACTGATTCAAATCTGAATTTTGAGAGGGAAATGATATTGGATTTGGTTAAAATTTCTCCTGTTAAACTAATATTCAACTACTGATTCAAATCCCCTATTAACCTCAATGCAGTGACAAATCACTGCAAATAAGGTCAAATTAAAAAGGTTCTTCTATTAAACTAAAACTAAAACCAAGAATTTATACTTAAAATTACTAAATTTGAAGCTTCTCTTCAAGTAATCACAAGATTAGCAACTCTAATTTTCTAATTTGAAGTACAGTACATTACAAAATTGACCAATACCCAAAATTGGAGACTAAATATCTGTTCTTACTTCTTAATAGCAACTAAAAATTGGAAGAAAAAAAAAGCCTACCCAAAATCAAAATCAAGAGAGAGAGAGAGAATTTGGAACCTGTTGTGAGGTGCAGCTGATTTGAGAGAGAGATCGAGTTGCTGCTGCTCTGATTCTTTCTCTTCCTTCACCATGTCTTTTCTCTTCTCTTCTCTTTTAATTTATAATAGTGCCCTTAAATTTAATTTATTCTCTTTCACTTTCTCTCTCTACACGGATGGCGAGAAGTTAGAGGCAGGTAGAAGTAGGCCCTTAGGTTAGATGTAATTTTTCAAAGGAGCCCCTAGAAAAATCAAGAATCTTTAATCTATCCCTTTCGTATAATTAGTTAATGGAATTATTTAAGTCAAAACTTATCTGATAAACTTCAAATAATGAATTCAAACTGTTCAAATTGATATATATTAGTGAGGAGTTTACATAAAAAAATTATAATTTTTTGAATTATTTTAGTACCATGTCAACCGATCAAAAAATGATAAAAAAATAAATGCACTAAAATTAACTTAAAAAACTCTCACATTTAACCGCTTGACTTAATAGTAAATAAGTTCGAAAAATTATATATTTTGCATGTAAACACACTACTCATGAAGTAGATTCATTTGAACAGTTTGAATTCGTCGTTTGAAGCCGATTTGATAAGTTTTGAATTTAGTGGTATCTAAATTGAAATACCACCAACATCACATTAACCCAAATTTATATTTGAACTATTTCAATAGCTTTCATAGCTAAAATTTTAATGGGTTTTTTTGTAATTGGAAAACAATGAGGTGAATAATTTTGTTAATATACGAGGGCTATATGTAAAAGGGGAAAGGCCATCCATAGATAGGCGTGGAGAAAAGTAGAAGCAAAGAATTATTATTTAGGCACGCGGTTTGGTCCTTGTATTGTAAATTAGTTTTTGTTTTTGGGTACTAGTGGTACAGCAATTAATGCTGTTCTCTTTTTTCAAAAGAAACGAGGTCGCTTTCCAAAATAATCCATCTGTCCATCTGCTTCTCAATTTCGTCACGTGTAACTTGTTGTTCTTGATTAATTAATAAATAATGTAAAAATAATATCTGGCCAATATTTAAGAGGAGACAGCTTGGGTCCGATGACCATCGGATTCAAAGTGGGTCCAACGGATTCGCTCACGATCAAATCTGTTTTAGAATTCATGCGCACATATTTTAAAGCAGTAAAATTGTCGACGCAAATCCTAAAGCAGATCCGACGGTGAGCAAACCCGTTGAAACCACTTTGAGTCCGATGGCTATCAGACCCAAGCTACTCTCATTTAAGAGATAGGAGTTCTCACACTGTATGATTATCAATCAGATTTGTGGGCACGAAAATTGAAACAGAAATGCTTTGCACGAATCTTAATACCGATTAGATGGTCATTACACCATCGAACCAAAATAGGTTTGATGGGCATCAGACCTACTCTGAATTCAATATTTTAAACCACCTCTTGCCTCAAGTCCTGTAATCTTGTTCGGCCTACAAATTAGAACAGGTGTGGGTTTGAATTTTGAATTGAATTTTATTGTGCGTGTGAAACTGAATTCTTTTTCCCACGCACACAATAACGCTACCGAACAAGGCCTCACAAAAAATAAATTATGATAAACTGAATTTTTGTTTTCTTATTATTATGAAAAAAAAAAACTTAATTTTTAGTAGAGAAGTATAGCACATTAAATTTGCGCTTTCTTAAAGACAGCGTAGAAACTACAATTCCAGACTATTTTTCTCTAGAAGACAATGTCGATCTAATATGTGTTCCCTTTCTAATAATGCGCATATTAAATATGCGTATTTAATAAAAAAAATTTAACGAAAATCTTGTTAATTTTGCTTATTGTTTTGAGAAGATGGTACGAAAAAAAAAAATCGGAATGATAAACACAAGATAGAGACTAGGGAGAATTTTTTTTTTTTTTTTTTAAGTTTTTGACAAGTTATAAGAGATTGTAACTGTTTTTTATATAAAACAGGTGATTTTTTTTTCATGTCTTATTAATTCATTGTCAAATTTAGATGAGTGGCTACTAAGTTGTTTTATAACAAATTCTATTTTTTAAAGAATTCTCAAAATATTAAACCAATTATAGAGTGTTGTCATGTAGGTCTATTCTTTCAACTAAAAACATTTATGTAGTTTTTAACCGAGGAGAGCTCCAATCGTATTCTAATATCTTTATTTTCGATTTCAAAATTCAAACAAAAGATTTGAACTGTATAATATGATATTCATGTTGAAGTGTGCTTAGAGATCAAATTTTATATTTTTTTTGAATTTTTTTTACTATTTGTTAAGGTAGATACAAAATCACTAATTTTAGATGATTCACAATTTCGTGAAAAACATTGATTTTGTATCCATCTTAAAAAATAGTAAAACATTTCTAAAAAATATAAAATTTGATCTCTAAGTACATTTTAATGTGGATATCATGTCGAACGGTTCAGATTTTTTATTTGAACTTTAAAATCGTAAATAAAGATATTGGAAAACAATTGGAGCATGAAACAATAGAGCATTTGAACCCTCCTCTTTTTAACCTAAAAACTATCAAACTAGTTTCAAAAGACGAATTGAAATTGTTTATCTTGATATAATAATTGAAGAGTAATAAAGTCATGTTTTATTGGAAACCTCAACCAAACATAACATAGCATTATTGAGTTAACAGATTGAGAGAATTTTTTCTATTATCGAAATAAAGATTGAGAGAGTCGTTGGTATACCGTACAAAAACGATATGCACGCCTTCATTTACACCGTACAAAAAATATATTTATTATTTGAGCAGCTCCAGCTAATTTTGTACCGGGATTTTTATTAATCGAAATAAAATAAAATAAATATCGAAAAGGGGAACGAATCTGATTTTTTTCGAAAAGTAATAAGGCCGGAGTAATTATCAACATCTCTCAGGGACGGGATAAACAACGACGTCCGTGTTAATTGAAATCTCTCCGTATTAGTCCTTAATCCAAAATCCAAACAAACAAAATTTCAGGGACGTGATAAACAACAACGTCCGTGAACAGTGACCAAAAAAAAAAAATTCAAGGACGGATTTTTCATTAACGTCCATGAACAGTGTTTAAAAGAAAAAAAAAACTTATATTTGATTTTGGTTAAATAAAAAAATTAGAAAAATTATATTTACTAAATTATGTTTCAAATGACTAGATTAGTGGTTAGATTAGTGCATTTTTTTTAATGGAGTTCTCAAAAAAAAAATTAAGTTTTTCGAAAAAACATAATTTAGTCATTTGATGTAATGGAGTTCTTAATAAATTAAATTAAAAAAATATGTTTATTTTATCGGACACATAGATAGACTACCAATTAAATTCAAATTTAATGCAATTAACTATTGATTAATAATGTATCAAGATCAGCGATATATAATTTCAAGTTATTTGATGTAGCTAAAACATAAATCAAATCCCATCATATTTATAGACATAATATCAAATATAATTTTTTTTATTTAACCAAAATCAAACCTAAGTTTTTTTTGGTTAAATAAAAAAAATTAGAAAAATTATATTTACAAAATTATGTTTCAACTATAAAAATAATGATTTATTTTTAACTAAAAAACAATAATTTATTTTTCAAATGACTAGATTAGTGTCATTTTTTTTAATGGAGTTCTCAAAAAAAAAAAAAATTAAGTTTTTCGAAAAAACATAATTTAGTCATTTGATGTAATGGAGTTCTCAATAAAAAAAAAAAACTTAGGTTTGATTTTGGTTAAATAAAAAAAGTTTATATTTGATATTATGTCTATAAATATGATGGGATTTGATTTATGTTTTGGCTACATCAAATAACTTGAAATTCTATATCGCTGATCTTGATACATTATTAATCAATAGTTAATTGCATTAAATTTGAATTTAATTGGTAGACTATCTATGTGTCCGATAATATAGACATATTTTTTTAATTTAATTTATTGAGAACTCCATTACATCAAATGACTAAATTATGTTTTTTCGAAAAACTTAATTTTTTTTTTGAGAACTCCATTAAAAAAAATGACACTAATCTAACCACTAAGTCATTTGAAACATAATTTAGTAAATATAATTTTTCTAATTTTTTTTATTTAACCAAAATCAAATATAAGTTTTTTTTTTTTTTTAACACTGTTCATGGACGTTAATGACAAATCCGTCCCTGAATTTTTTTTTTTTTGTCACTGTTCACGGACGTTGTTGTTTATCACGTCCCTGAAATTTTGTTTGTTTGGATTAAGGACTAATACGGGGGAGATTTTAATTAACACGGACGTCGTTGTTTATTCCGTCCTTGAGGGACGTTGATAATTACTCCGGCCTTATTACTTTTTCGAAAAAAATCAGATTCGTTCCCCATTTCAATATTTATTTTATTTTATTTCGATTAATAAAAATCCCGGAATTTTGTACCCATCCTTGCTTTTTCTCTGCTTAGGTATAAATAGTGCATTAGGTATCTTTACCAACTTTTTAATTAAGTGGTACAGAATCAAATGGATTCAAAGTTTCAAACCAACGGATCTGAAATTACAAGTTAATAAATTAATCATGCAAATCACATATAACTTTATACCTTACCAGTTACCATTACTCCATATATTTTCTTCATCATTTCAAAAGAACATTTAGCAAAATTGCAAATAAAACAAATTTCTAACAATCTCAGCAAAATAAGTACAGAAACAATTTCAAATATCTAAAAATTCACAAAGTGCAAGAGAAACATTTCTCAAACCTCCTAAGCATGAGAATCTCTACAATAATTTGATAGCTCATAATTTTTCTATCTTAGACATAGAAAACTTTCAAATTTTTAAATGCACTAATTTTCATGAATTTGATAAAATCTAATCCTTCCTATTTTCAGCATTGCACTCTTTATAGAAGCTTCAAGCCGCCCGTGACATCATCAACCATGTCTGCGGGACCTGTTAATAAATAAAAAAGAATTATCAGGATTTATATAATTAAATTTCAAAACTAAAACTAAAACAAGAGATCATAATAGGAGTAATTTTAGACTTCTAGGTTGGAACCAAATTTATCAAAGGAGAAATTACATATTTGGTCCTTACTAAGGATTTGCACTTCTTTGGGTGAATAAGAAAACATAAAATGGTTTGATCTTTATAATGCAATCCAATTATCCAAGTCAAAACTACAATTTTGCAGTTCAGTCCTTGAACTTCAATTTTGTGTGATTTTAGTTCCTAATTGATGTAAGCATGTACCATAGCTGTCCAATTAACTAGAACTACAGATTAGAGAGGCAACTATATGTTCAGGACCAAACTGCATAATTTAATTTTTTTGTAAAAAAAAGCATGAGAGGGGCTCCAAAACGTACCGAGAATTGACATGACAGTTCTCGAATCTGAAACAAAATAACAAAGATACATTAGTTTGCTTGCTGTACAGATGATTTTGCACCAGCTTGTACTTTGTGCCACGTGTCATTGAGGATGTCAATGGTACCCTTTCTATCCGTTTACCCAACCCATATTGTATCCAATAAGATGGATACAGGTAAGATTTTTTTTTCTATTAGCTTATCGGGTACGGTAAAGGATAAAGTTTTATTTTCGTTAACATAATGGGTAAGGGCACGTGTAAAGACTGTTTACCTGACCTGTACCATATTGGATAAGACGGGTATATGTAATACTTTTTTCATTAGCTTATCGGGTACGGGTAAGGTAAAGTTTTTTTCGTTAACTTAAAAGATAGGGGTATGAAAATACTTCCTACCCGTTGTCACCCCAACATGTCATGTGCCAAAGTGATGCAACAGAAGATGAAAAAAAGGATGAAATCAAACAAAAGAGATGAACACAGACAGATAAATTTCTTTTATACAAGAGAAAAAGATGGAAGTAAATATAAAAACTGACTTGGTGCAATTTGAGTGCGGCCGGCATCAATTACTATGTGCGTAGGTATACTCAGTGATTTTGCTCTTTCCTGTCCATAATAAATTCAAACATACAATGAGAAAGAATGTTAAGAAATTATCAGTAGTAAAATTAACAAACAAGGTAATACCAACTAGTGAGAACACCAAGGAAGACTGTATCGATTGACCTGACTAGGTAGTAGGTACCAGCTGGTATGAACCAGTAAAGCAACAGAAATACAGTCAAGTTGGATCAGCATTGTATCATGAGTGAGGCTATGGTACTATGCACATGGTTATGAAACTCGGAATCGGAATCGGATGAATCGGCCAAAATCGGATCAGAAACTTGGATTTTTTTTTGGCAGAAGCTTGTTTTGTAGCCAAAATATAGGAAAAGATTGGTAAAAAAAAATAATTTGTAAGAAAACTATGTAGACAAAATATTATACTCAAGTAATCCATTAATTATATAATATAATATAAGCATTACAAATAGAACACACCTTTTATGCAAGCAAGCTATAATTTATGCATAGAAAAACAAGCTTACATTGGCAGCATAAATTTAGTGCATGATTATCTTGACAAGGTATGTGTTGACTTTTTTCTCTAGTTCAAATTTTGTTTGCATAATTTGATTTTTTTTTTCTTTTTTGTGTGATTTGAAATCATAGATCAACAACTTTCAAGAAGAAAACGTAAAATAACCGAAGGACTTGGCCTGACTCGGACTAAAAATCGGATAACTCAGCCGAGTCAAACACTGTTCAATTGAGTTCTGATGAAAAAATCGCATGGGTGCGAAACTCGAGTGAAACTCGGATCGGACCCGACCGATACCGAGTTTCCAAACCATGACTATGCATAGTACAAAATGATCCGTACTACGGATCAATATGTGTGTTTTCAAAGTTCAAATAAACAATCTAAACCATTCAACATGATTATGATATGAAAATATTTAGAGACTTTACATTTTTTAGAATTTATTTTAATAATTTTTTAGATAGGTAGAAAATCACTGCTTTAGAATAGTGTAGAACCTTGAGATCAAGTGATTTTCTATCTGTCTAAAGAAATAGTAAAAAAAATTGAAAAATATAAAATTTGATCTACAATCATATTTCCATATGGAGATCATGTTGAACGGTTCACATCGATTTTCTATCTGTCTAAAGAAATAGTTAAAAAAAATTGAAAAATGTAAAATTTGATCTAGTTCCATATGGAGATCATGTTGAACGGTTCTGATCGATTTTTTGGACTTTGAATATAAAGATACTAATCCATAGTACGGATCAATATGCGCTATGCATAGTACCATAGCCTCAGTCTTGTATCATTGCCAGTATAAATACAGGACCAAGTAGTATAGCATGCAGTTTGCTCTGTACAGGTATGGACGGTACTGGTACCAAACTGATTGGTACAGAAATAATCAGAAGTTGTTTACCTGCAAGACAAGCATTTCTTCCTCAGTCTCGATTTTGACTACCACCTTGACTTGGCCGCACATTTCCCATCTATAAAATTTAAGCGCAGATTCCTTTCAACATTATGATATGTTACAGAAATAATTTAGAATTTCCTAAATTTAAAAAATAAAAAGCAAAAACAAGAGTACCTATTCAAGGATTTAGGTGCTCGGTTTAGAAGCTTTTTATACAAACCCAGAGTTGCATGGCTGTAAATTAAGGGAAAAAAAAACATGCAATATTACGCACCTATGTAATAGGAGGAGGACTTTCACCATTGACTTCCTTAAAATTTTCAAATTTACAACTTGTACCCATCGTATTGAGGTACTAGAAACCACGAACTTTCAATTGTTTTACTATAGAGTCTAGAATTATGTGTATTTCAATGAATTTTTACCCCGCAGATCTAAGCTGTTTCATTTCTAAGCACAAATCAAATAAAAAAAAATCAAGCAAAAATATTGTTTTTCAGGTTTAAACTTCTTCCAAGTAATTTGATTCAGTTAATATAATATGGGGGTAGCTCAGTAATTGTTTGCTTGGTTTAACATAAAGTTTAATAATTGGGTGTGGGTGTTAATTACAAGTTCCTCACAAAAAATTAAAACGGTCTGAACTGCGAAATAAAATTACTTCCGGTTGCCAAAATATTTCGTGTAACATACACAGTCCCTATGATTATGCTTTAATTTCCATTTTTTTAAAAGAAAATGAATAAAACTTCACATAAAAAGGAGAACGAGCATATACCTGCATTGCGCGGCAATCTTACCCTTTCCCATTTTCAAATCATTCCTTACAACTAACACCTATAAGATCAAGAGCAAGTTACAAAATTGTAACTTTGTATATAGAATAAATGCAACGGATTAATAGAGGTTAATCCAGGTACCCCTGGGCTTTGTAAATGGTTTCCTTTATTTATACAAAATCGTTAGACGGTACTTGCCGCTAACCTTAAAAAAAAGTTACAAAATTGTATGGTACTTCAAATATCATACATATTTCATTTTTGTCCCTGAATATGCAACAAAAATGCTCCTGATCATGTGGGACCCAGTGCCTACACTTCCAAGTGGCATCATATCAAACTTTGGAGTAGAATTTAGAAAATTGCATGTTAAATACTGATTCCAACTGCTTCAGGATTTATGATTCAATTAGTGCTGCAATTGTGCCAGATTTATCACGTGTAACAATGGAATTTGCTAAAAAAATAGAAAAAGAAAAGAAATTTGAGTAGAATTTAGAAAATTGCATGTTAATTACTGATTCAGGATTTATGATTCAATTAGAGCTGCAATTGTACCATTTTGAAATCTTCTATGATCTCAGCCAAATTCTCAATCTCCAAAAGAGGCTTCTTATTCTTCTCCTTTTTGTTCCTGATCAAATCTCGCTCTCCGTCTACCTTCTTCTCGGTCGCTGACTTGTGGGACCAAAACAGCAGTCGGCTCCAGAAACTTCTCGTGTTGAATTTATCGTCATTATCTTGGAACGAGAACTTGTGGCGAGCGAGGAGGTAACCCAGCGCGAAAAACCCCGCGCCGATGAGAAGAGAAGCGGAGATCGCCGTCGCTGACATTGCGGGGCCCACCTTCAGTGGCGGCGACACCATATACTCTCTTTGCGCCGGAGTGTACAAGAGAGATTTTTGACCAAAGAAAGGTTGGATTATTGAATGCTTATTAAATTTGGTTCGAGCTGTCCGATCAACATCAAATTTCGTGTGATCACCATCAATATTCGTGCAAACTTTAAAAATTCATGCCGATGACTTTCGCACGAATTTTGATATGGATCGGGCCGAATTTGATCCAATGCCCACAATGAGATGGCTCGTCCGAGTCACGAGCGAGCTGAAATTTCAGCTTGAAACTGTCATAAGCTGAATTGAGCTAGTTTGCGAGCTGAATATGGCTGGACATTGTTTTAAGAGAAAAAAAAATTCTACGAACTTTTTGAATCGAGGTGGACCGAACTGGACAATATAAAATGCATACAAATTTATATAAATTCACTAATTAATGCCTAGCTGAGCTATCTCGAAAACTGACAAGCAAACCAAACCCAACTCTCAATTCAGTAACGAACAAATCAATTGCGAGTCACGATTGAGTCATGAACTTTTTGGCCAGCCCTTCTATCGGACAGCACCCATTTTGTTAAACTTTCAAGCATTACTTGAATAATTTTATATTCATATGTATAATATAACTATATAATATCCTCATTATTATATAATAATATTGATATATGTAATTTGTTTTATTTAGTAAGGTATGACAAGATCAATTTATTCAATTTTTTTTACGATTAGTAATTTATGACAAAATTAATTAATACACCATTTTGTATTAATTAATTTAATTAATGAAATATATTTTTTAAAGTAATAGAATCAATTATTATATTTTTTTATAGTTTATGATATTATGCACATGTTTAATCGATTTATCTCTTTATTTATGCGGATGACTTCGGGTGTCGTGATTCTGGAGTATATCTGAATTCAAAGTAGGTTTGATGGCTCAATCATTGCTAATTTGTATTAAGATGTGTGCGCTTGTTTTAAAATTCGTCCGTGTTTAATATATAAATTATTAATTAAATATAATAATAAAATATTATATAATTAATTTTGTCATAAAATATTAATTAAAAACTATATAATACTTGATAAAATAATTTTATCATAAATTACTAAATAGAAAATATTATATGAAATATAATATAATTCAATCTATTTATAGGAGCAAAAGTAGAGTGTGATGCGTTTACGAAGAGAGTTTGTCTTGATGAGCACAACTCTAAAAGTCTATCGGATTGACTTCAAACGCAAATCCAAACTGTTGAAATTATCTACTTCATGAGTAATGCATGTACATGAAAAAATTTAGAAGTTTCGAATTCATTTAGTATAAGATTATAAGGTCAAGTGGCAAAAAAATGAATTTTTTATAAGTTGTTTTATGTATTCACATTTCATCATTGTTTCCTACTTGACCTTGTACTAAACGAATTCGAAACTTTCAAAATATTGCTTGTACATGCATCACTCATGAAGTAAATAAAATTTTAACAGTTTAGATTCATAGTTTGAAGTCAACCTTATAAATTTCAACAGTCTACACAAAGAGCACAATATTAAAGATGGCGAAATCTGATGGAAATCTGCTAAGTCAGGAAGCCATGTGGGTTCAACCTATGCCGCATGCAGCACATCCTCCGTGGCCGCACGTGACGAGGATTCAATCCGTGGACTATTATTCTGCACCGTTAGATCGACAAATCTCAGCCCTTGACTGAAGCATTCTAGAAGATCTGACCTCCAGGTCATCCACGTTATTTCTAGATTGAGTGGAGTCCAAGTTTGCTATTTTTTTAGTGTTATTTTCGGCCCTAGGATCAAGGAAACATGATCCCCACTACTCCCACTAATCGCATTAGATTAGGAAACCTTATAAATACCCCCTTCTTGTATGGAATTCGGTGTGCGTGTTTACATGTGATTTATAATTTGGTTTCAAAAATAAAACTAAACCCAACCAATTTAGCATTGCAACCGAACCAAGATTTTATTTCGGTTTGTTCGGTTCGAACCAAAATATATTACTTTTTTTTATTTAAAGCAATTATTTTGTAATAAACTGAAGTACTTAAATCAATTGATCAAGAAATAAACCGGGTATTAAGTAATAAATTAGGGCGGTTCGGACCAAATTCATAATATATAAAAGTTCAGTCACTTCAGTTATTTCAGTTTTGAAAATCTCCAAATTGAAACGAACCGAAATTATAATATAATTTTAAAAAACAAACATAACCGAATCGTTTAGTCCAAACTAATTTCGCTCGGTTCAAAACGGACTAAACCGGACCCAATGAACATCTCTACTCACCAAACTTGGTGAGCACATCATTCTCTAACTTTGCTCCTACATAGTACATATAGTGATAAAATTATATAGTTATTTGTAATTATTCTATAGGTAACAATACAAAATAGCTTTTATCAACACACTTAATAAATTAACATATTTTTTTTTTACTCATACCCAATAAGTTAACAAAAAAATATTACCTATACTTATCTTATTAAATACAGTACGAATCAGATAAACAATTAAAATGAAATTATTTGACATTCCTAAATCTATGTCCTCCATTTGAATCTGACACAAATTTCAAAACAGATTTCTAATAGATACCGAATTAATTTTGATTCGATTGAAAATATTCCACTCACTACTTTGTGTGAAACGGTATCCTGTGCGGAGTCTCCCTCTGCAAGTTCATGCGGAGCTTCTAATCTGGTTCGTTCGTTTTGATCGGACGGACCAAATTAGATTTTTGTATGAATCTCAAAGCAAAATTAATACTAGCCTCTCCATCATCCCGAGTAATCACCGACTGAGAGCAAATCTGGACTGTGTGATCAGGTCAGCAGAACTCTGCACCTTAAAGGTCCGCAGATGATAAGCTCTCTACTTTGTGTATGGACAAACGTTTACAAACATGAAATATTTGCAATGCAGCGGGGGTGTTTGCGTAAATTCAGTTTAAATTCGTTTTCCCTCCTTTTGCCCCTCTGCTCCATTTCCGACGCATTTCTTAGGGTAGTCGCGCTGAAATTTTTTCAAAGATTCAGGGGTATTACCGTAAACTCACTTTAAAATTCATTTCCCTCCATACCCTTTGCTCTTCATACATCACCCCATGTAAGTTCACCCCCCCCGCCAAAATTATACTGCAATTGGCCTTTCAAACGAGAAATATTTCAGAAAGCGCAGGGGTATTTTAGTCTTTTCACACCGACTCGCGGGCTTTTTCGTAAATGCACTTCAGCAAATATTTTCCTCTCCGCCCCCTTATTCTTATTGAAATTCTCTCTCTCTGCCGTGCTCATAACTCTTCGCCAATCTCTCTCTGCGAAATCTAGGGTTTTTTGGGGTCAATTAATTTGGGGTTTATTGACCGTTTATTGAGCTGGTGAGTTATAGAGGTTGCTTCTATGGATTTGTGTATTTTTTTAGTTTAGTACGAATCTAGGGTTTTTCTCTAACTTTTTTTTTTTTTGTCTTTTTTCTCTAACACATGATTTGGTTGCAGGAGGAGAGCATTACATCAGAGAGCGCTGTGCTTAGTCTTAATTGTGGTACTTATTTTTTCCTTTACTCTTGTTCTATGCTCAAGTTTAAGTTTGCTTAAATTGATGCATTCCTTTTAATTTTTTAGTTGGCTTGACCTCCAACTTTACTCAAAAAAAAAAAAAAAATTAGTTTATGGGTGTGTTTGATTCCAATTGGGAACTTCAATTACTTTTAAATTGGTTTAATTTGAATAATGGATGGTAAACATGGAGCAAATTTGGTTTAAATTGGTAAATTTTAGCCTTATACTATTGCATGACCAGAAAAGAAGTTGAACAGAGAAATTATTACAATTTGAGTATGTTTTGTGCTGTAAATTGGATTCAAAAGTGAAAATCAGCAATTTTTAGCCTTATTAGAACACCAAGTTTTCTCAATAATCGGTTAGATCTTGATTGACTTTTTTGGAAGTATTGGTGGAGTCTAACATTTTTTTAGAAATAAAAATAGAAACTTCTAAAAAACAAAAATATGAAAAATGAAAATGTTGTTGAATGCATCCTAAATTGTTAAATTTTTGTAATGCTGGTGCATGACCAGTAGGTTTTAAAATTCTTCTTCTTCTTCTTCAAAGCTTTTATTCCCAAACAAGTTGGGGTAGGCTAGAACTGAAACCCAACTGGAATCAGTAACATAGGGACTTCCCAGGAGGTCACCCATCCTAGTACTACTCCGGCCCAATTTGTGAGGGTTTCATTTCCATAAAGATGCTGTTTGTTTCCCACTGGCCTGCCAAGCCTATCACGAACCCTCCTCCTTTTTCCTGGCCTGGGACTGGCTGTGTAGAAACTACACAGGCGGAGTTTAGGTTTAAAATTGCATTATATTTTTATCCATAGCCTTAAGAGAGAACATATTTATAATTTCAAATTTTATACATGTTTCTCTGTTTATAAGAGTTTTTCTTTTGTAGAACTTAACTAGGTAATTCTTGTTTTTATTTTTTTGGCTGTTCTTTTCTTTGCTCAGATATTTTTTTTTAGTTTAGTACGAAATCTAGGGTTTTTCTTTAAGTTTTTTTTTTTTTTGTCTTTTATCTCTTATACATGATTTGGTTGCAGGAGGAGGAGAGCATTACATCAGAGAATGCTGTTTTTAGTCTTAATTGTGATACTTATTTCCCCTTACTCTTGTTCTATGCTCAAGTTTCAGTTTGCTTAAATTGATGCATTCCTTTTATTTTTTTAGTTTATGGGTTTGTTTGATTCCAATTGGGAACTTCAATTACTTTAAATTGGTTTAATTTGAATAATGGATGGTAAACAATGAGTAAATTTGGTTTAAATTGGGAATTGATGTTTTGTATTGCTCTTGTTTTATGTTTGCTTAAATTGCTATATGTTCTTTTTGCTTGAGCTCTTGTAGAGTCTCTATCCTGTTTTGTTATTTTTTTTTTATGGTTATGGTTAATTCCAATTGGGGACTTCAACTATTTTTAAATTGGTTTAAATTGTATAATGGATGGTAAAATATTGAGTAAATTTGGGTTAAATTGGTAAATTTTAGCCTGATACTGTTACATGACCAGAAAAGAAGTTGAACAGTGAAAATATTACAATTTGAGTATGTTTTTGTGCTATAAATTGGATTCAAAAGTGAAAATCAGCAATTTTTAGCCTTATTAGAACACTAAGTTTTCTCTATCACTGGTTAGATTTTGATCGACTTTTTTGGAAGTATTGGTTATCATGTATTGCTGGAGTCCAATTTTTCATATTTTTATTTTTTTGAAATTTCTATTTTTATTTCTAAAAAAATGTTAAAATGGTGTTGAATGCATCCTAGATTGTTAACTTTTTGTAATGCTGGTTCATGACTAGTAGGTTTAAAATTGCATTATATTTTTATCCATAGCCTTGAATCAGAGAGAACATATTTATAATTTCAATTTTTATACATGTTTCTCTATTTATAAGAGTTTCTTTTGTAGAACTTAACTAGGTAATTCTTGTTTTTATTTTTTGGCTCTTCCTTTCTTTGCTCAGATATTTTCATCTTTTTTTTTTAAGAAATTATTTGAAAAATTGGATATGTGTTTAAGATTTTTACCTCTAATAATCTTTTATTGTAATTTTTCACACAGGCCCCTGAATCAAGAATGAAGAACCTTTAGTTGCGAAAGGCATCTATATAACTACTCACTATAACAAGGTTTTGTTAAAAAAAAAAAACATAAATGGAATGCAACAAGGAGGAGGCTGTCAGAGCGCGGGACCTAGCAGAACGAAAACTAACTGAAAAAGACTACAGCGGGGCCCACAAAATAGCCCTAAAAGCCTGCCGGCTGTATCCTGACCTAGAAAACCTGAACCAAATTGTAACTGTGTGTGAAGTGCACTGCTCAGCCAATACTAAGGTGAATGGTGAAACCGACTGGTACGGGATACTCCAAGTCGGTAACACTGCTGATGACCTGGCGATAAAAAAGGCGTACCGGAAACTTGCTTTATTACTCCATCCCGATAAAAATAAATTTTCAGGTGCTGAGGCGGCCTTTAAATTAATTGGTGAGGCAAATGGTATTTTAACTGACAAAGGCAAGAGATCTCTTCATGACATGAAGAGAAATTCAAGGCCCAGCTATTCACAGGTCAGGCGCGGCCCACCACCTGCTGCAAGAGCTAGTCGTGCTACAACTGGTAATGTGGGATGTAATGGGTCAGATGCGACTCAAACCTTCTGGACAATTTGCCAATCGTGCGGCATGCGGTACCAGTACTATAGGACCATTTTGAAAAAGGCGCTCAGGTGTCAGAACTGTCTCAAACCATTTATTGCTTATGATATGAATGAACAGGTCAGGCCCTCTGGTAATGGTACTGGTACTGGTACGAGTACCGGTAATGGCGTGAAACCTAACCCAAACTTGAGGCCGAATCCCTCTAACGGTCCCTCTAATGGCCCCACCACTGCCGGTACCAGTGCTGGTACCACTCCCAATGGTGATCCAAAATTTGAAAAGGTCAATCTTGGCAATGCCCAGAAAGGGGGCGGGAATAAGTCAGGGCCTGGTACCAGGGCTGCTACCACTGCTGGTACAAATGTGCCGCCAGTGAAATCGAACAAGAGAAAGAGAAAATTTGTAGTAGAAGAGGAGGAAGAATCTGACGATTCAACTGATTCAAGTGATGACGAAGATGAAATTGTTTTGGAACCGGGGATGCAACCAAACGAGTCCAATGACCCGCCTCGTCGGTCATCTCGTCAAAAACAAAACGTCAGTTACAATGAAAAGGCCGAAGCTGATGATGACTTGGATGATGACATGGATGATGATTATGATGATGTTGATGATGAAAAGGAAGAGGAAGCCGAAGCGGATTTGAATTCAGAACCAAAAGAGTATACATATCCGGATCCAGAGTTCTTTCAGTTTGATATTCTGAGGGACCCGACCCGGTTCGTGGTGGACCAGGTCTGGGCAGTGTATGATGACAGAGACGGGATGCCTCGTTTCTACGCCCGTATCAAAGCCGTGCGCACTGTACCGACTTTTGAGATAGACATAGTCTGGTTTGAACCCGACCTGGATCCATTTACTCAAACATGGACCCGCAAAGGTCTCCCTGTTGCCACTGGTGTGTTTAAACTCGGTAAGACTCAATGTGTTGATGAGCTGTTAATGTTCTCTCATGCCTTATCGTGTAATAAAGTCGGTAAGAGGAATGTTTTTTATATATACCCAAAAAAGGGGGAGATATGGGCGATGTTCAAAGACTGGAACTTTAATTGGTGCTCTGAATCAGGCAAGAAGAAAAAATTTGATTATGAGATGGTTGAGGTGGTATCAGATTTGACTGACGGTACCGGGTTTATAGTGATGCCTTTAGTGAAAATTAACGGGTTTGTTAGTCTCTTTATGCAATCAAGAGAGGCAGCACCTGTAGTAATACCCAAAAATGAAATACTGAGGTTCTCTCATAATGTTCCCTGTTACTGTACCACTGGTAATGAGAGAGAGCAGGTCCCGCAAGGTGCTTTTGAATTGGACTCTGTTTCTCTACCTCCTGACCTAGACAACGCCTTTTCTTGCATTGACCTAGATCCCAAATTGAATAAAAAATCTAAAGAAGAGAAGAGAGAAGAGAGAGAAGACCATGCCAGGTCAGACAAAATCTCATCTAAAGAAGAGAAAAAGGAAGAGAGAGAAGACCATGCCAGGTCAGAGGGAGATTATATGGCATTTGAGTACCCGGCACCTGAATTTTACAATTTTGGAAATGATAGATCAATTAAGAAATTCAAGGCGGGTCAAACATGGGCATTGTATAGTGATACTGACAGGTTACCGAAATACTATGCAATGGTGAAACGGGTTGACCCGGAAGGGAAGACAGTTTACATTACATGGCTAGAACCATACGGTAAAGCTGCAAATGGAGAGGAGAAGAGGTGGATCGATACAGATCTCCCATTGGGTTGCGGTACATTTATATTAGGCAATACGGCCGAGTACAATAATACTGATGTATTCTCTCATGAGGTGGTAAATTCACAAGTATCTAGTAAGAAGAATGTGTTTGAGATCGTACCAGTAAAAACTGAGACATGGGCTGTGTACAAAAACTGGAAAATCGGGTGGTCAATGGATGACATTATTAAAGGGTGTCAGTATGACCTGGTACGGGTTACTAATGTTACCCGTACCTGGATTGAGGTGCGGTACCTGGCCAAGGTGGCAGGTCACAAAACTGTTTTTAAGTTGGATCATGAGAAAAAGGCTATGAGGATACCAAAGGGAGAGTTTGTTAGGTTTTCACATAAGATACCAGCTCACCGGCTTAGTGATACGGGGGGTCCTAATCTGAGTGGCTGCTGGGAACTGGACCCCGCAGCATTGCCGGAGTCTCTCTTATTTTAGGTTAGATGATATATATGAAAGGTTGATTGTTAGTGCATTAATCTTTTTTTTTGATATTTTGTTAATTAATTCTATTTAGGATAAGTTTAGTTGGTACTTCTCAGTGAAACAATAGTTATCTTTTTTTCCTTTTTCTTTTTATTCTGTGCTTGCCTTGGGGACAAAATTGTACTTTAGCATTTGAAACCTTCTGGCAAGTGTTAAGTTGCTTGTTATCTTGAATTAAATATCATTTTGTTTCTAGTGCTATAAGATGCAGAGGTGTCAATTCATATACAAGGCAGGTTAATTATTTGATGATTTTTTTTTTTTCAAGGAGAGACCTGATTGCATGGCTATTTTCTCCTATTATAATTCATCTTTCAAGTACTGTTGTGATCTATTCAAAGACCTTTTATGGACTAAATAAAAGTTTTGAGATTTAAAATATGAGGCTATGATACTATGCATAGTGCATATTGATTCATATTAGAAATCAATATTTGTATTTTCAGAATTTAAACAGTTAATCTCAATTGTTTAACGAGATCTCTCTTAAGAAAATATAGTTGGAGACCGGATTTTATATTTATTTTATTACTTATTTAAATATGTATAAAATTAATTGATTTAAAAAATTTAGACCATTCAAAATAGCGATTGTCAACCTATCTAATTAAGTAGTAAAGAAATTCTAAAAAATAAAAAATTTAGTTTGCAAAAATATTACAAAATGAGGAGGGTTATACACCAACAATTTATACATCAAGGATAGCCCATCATCTAAACCGTCCATCTAATTTTAAATTAGCGGTTCAGATATTACTTGCTTTGCACCTTTCAACTTCCCAAAAGAGGGCATTGATCTCTTCCTCTCCTCTCCAGTTCCTGTCGCTTGAACTTCTCTTCATCCCTGAACGAAACTCTGCACCAACAGAACTTGCACTTCTCTTGCCGCGGTTATCTTTTCCTCTCCTTTCCATCCACCCAGTTCGCTCCCTCTCGACCATGAACAAAAGTCACTCGCCTCCCAGCAGCGAACACTGGGTGGCTCCTCCCTCCACCGGTCCCTCGAGCGAACTAGCCCAAACTTCATCACTGACTATTGCTCCAAGCTTTGTTGAGCCTTCGTCACCATCCTCCTCATTCTTCCACGTAATTTACTCTCTTTAATAACTGTTAAATTATTTTCAATTTGGAAAGAGGAATGAAATTCAATATTGTTTCCTCACTAGCTGTTGTTCGAATCTAATCAAATTCTTGTCAATTGTAACAAATAAGCCAGCAATAAAGAATGTATATAAGCTTACGTTATATTTTGAGACTATTTGAAGGAGTGGTGTATGTATCAGCTTTAAGATTAATATTAAACATAATGATTACATTTTCTTCTAGATATGTCATGCCGCTTATTACACTAGAATAAGAGACTATGCCAAGTGCTACTGTTGACCTGTTTCATTGTTATTACGATGAATGTTATTGTCACTATAAAATGAGAATAAATAATGATCAAATAAAGAATGTATTTTTGTGATGTTTTAAATTATCTAGCAATCTGTTTTAAATTATCTAGCAATATGTTGGTCATTGTATTATGTCAAAGAAAATGGATTGAAATTTATAAATTAATTTTATTAGTTTATCATTCTTTGCTTTTCTATAATTCAGCTTTTATACAAACTTTATTTACCTGTACAAATTCTCATTGAACATTTTTTTTTGTCTTAGGACATTGCTTCTATGAATGAGGATATGGAGGCTGATATATCTTGTGAAAATATTGCATATGAGAACAATTCTATATCCAGAATGAGTGGTGATATTGTTGTACCTAGAGAAGGTATGGAGTTTGCATTACTTGAAAAATTTGAAAGTTTCTATTATAATTTTGCATTTCAGAAGGATATACGGTACGGATAAAGTGGACCATAACATTTCCACATAATGATAAAATTCGCTACCGTCAGTACATGTGCTCTTGTGGTGGGTTTCATGAAGGGAAAAAGTCAAATGATGAAATTGATTTGGATCAAGAAAAGATGGCTAGAAGAACCTTAACTCGTAGATGTGGTTGTCCGGTAAACACAAGTGCGTCGAATAACAATGGTGTATGGAAAGTAGGAAAAATTAACAAGGATCACAACCATATTTTGGTTAGTCCCAAGAATCGGGTCTACCTAAAACAACCAGGGGGAATGCCATCTGTGGCAAAAAACCTAGTGGAGAAGTTTAGTGAAACAGACCTTCCTATTGGCAAAGTGGCAGATATTGTTAATTGCGATGCTACCATAAATATTTCTCAGAGAGATTGTTGGAATTATAGAGTGGGTCTTAGGAGGAAGAATTTGGTTAGTGGAGATGCAAATGCTGTTTTTTGATATTGTGTTGAGAAGAAAACACAGGATCCAAATTTTTTTTTGAAATCCAAACTGATGAAGAAGATAGGATGGTAATTTTTTTTTTGGATAGATTCAACCGCTCGTCAATACTATGAGCGGTTTGGCGATGTTTTGGTGTTTGATACAAGTTACAAAACTAATAAGTATGGTTTGCCTTTGGAAAATTTTGTTGGTGTTAATAACCATACCCAATCCATCATGTTTGGCTTCGCTTTATTGCAAAACGAGCAAGAAGAGACATTTGTTTGGTTGTTTAAGACTTGGCTACATGCAGTGGGTGGTAAATTACTGATATCAATTCTCACAGATCAAGATCGTGCAATTCAAAATGCCATTAGAAAGGTTTTTCCGACTGTTTCTCACAGATTTTGCCTTTGGCACATCATGAAAAAATTTCCAGAAAAATACGGTTCCCTTTATAAGGATAACTCACCATTTTGTCGAGATATGAAGAATTGTTTGTATTATTCGATCACTACCGAGCAATTTGATAATGCATGGACGAAGATTATGGAAAATTACAAGCTTACGAAGGATGAGTGGTTGAATAATTTATTTGATATTCGGCAATCATAGATTCCTGTTTACAACCGTACCATATTTTATGGTGGTATGAATACCACCCAAAGATGTGAGAGCATACATGCTTTCTTTGATTCATTCCTTAACAAAGGTACCACCTTACGAGAATTTGTGATCAAGTATGAGCATGCTCTTGAGCATCGTTATAGATCGGAGCATGCAGAGCGGTTTGTCTCCATATATAAAAATCCAATTTTGAAGTTCAATTCTCCGCTTGAAGTACATGCTGCTGATGTTTACACAAGAAACATGTTCAATCAATTTCAAGTAGAGATTTCGGGAAGTATTAAGTTCATGAGGAAGAAGTTGGGGAAAAGTGGGTCCTCAAGAAAGTATAACGTATTAAATTTTCACAATCCTAATGAAGCATTTGTCGTGACTTTGGATGTTGAGTCATGGGAGGTTTCTTGTGAGTGTCACTTGTTTGAATTCAAAGGTATTTTGTGTCGCCATGTGTTAGCAGTTTTTAATAAAAAGGAAGTTGCAAGAATTCCTCCGAGGTATATCTTACCAAGGTGGACAAAGAAGGCAGCAGAAGGAATCTCTATTTCTCTTTTTAAGAATGATGGAGACAAATCTTCGATGGTTCATGATTTAAAATTTAATAATATGATAGTTCAATTGAGACCATTCTTACATGTGAGCACTGATACACGAGGCATCGTGATGGAGGCCTTAGATGGGGCACTTAAAAGGATTTCCAAATTAGAGAAAAACCAAGAAGAGAAGAAAGATGCAACAGTAACCGCAAATCATATTGAAAATAGCGTTGAACAGTCCTCAATTGCTAATCCGCCAATTATTAAAACAAAGGGCCGTAGAAAGGAGGATGTTGAGTCGAAGAATGGACGCTTTAGAAGTGGTTTTGAAATAAGTATGAAAAACTCGAAAAAACAAAAACGGCAATGCAAAAATTGTCGTCAGTTCGGCCACTATTCTTCAACTTGCGTGCAAAAGAATTTCAGAGATGATGTTTTGGAGGATGCACCAACTGAAACCTAGAGGATGATTGCTGCTCACTTGAAATATACACTCAGGTGAATAAATTTATTTTTTCTCCAACTAATTAAAAATTTAGGTTTAATTTGAATTTAAACTAATTGCATTTGTTCTTTTGTGAACTCATAGGGAAAGACACAAGATGAGAAGTGATATTAAAGGAAGTGCTCAGAATCTTCACTTTTGCTGATTTTATAATTTTAATATTTTGTTACTGACTTGCTTTATAATACTATTGTGTTCCATTATAAAGAAATTGGATGTGGATGTGCTATTTCAACATTTATATGAAAGTGTGATTGCTGTAAATACATGAATGTGTTTGTTCTATGAATACTGAAGGGCATTGTGGTCAATATTGCAAATATCTAGTTTTTTTCTTTTGTATAAATAAGAAGAGATTGAATGAACCAATAAATACAATTAAGTTTATCAAATTAATTGATGGATTGTATACATAATTAATTTTCAAAATGCTTTATTGATTTGGGTTCATAAAAAAGCTACAAAATAAATGAAACAAATATAATTAAGAGTAAGTTCTGTTATTTAAAAAAATTTGTGACATCTGCTGCATCTGACAACAACAATGGGCGGTGGTTTATCAAGCATAAATGTGTGTTGATTTAGCTGCACAGCAACATAATGGACATGCATATAACGAGTGACTATCAAGCATAATATCAGACAACATAACATCACAACTACATTTATAACTATGATTTTGAATACAGGAAAAAATTTAAAACCATACACATTAGGAATTACAATTTCCAACAAAAAATTACATCACGTTCATATTATCTTAAAAGCTTACTATAATTGGTTAAATTATCGAGCAATATGTTTGTCATCTAATTATCTAGCTTACTGTAATTTCTTACTCAAAAGCTTACTATAATTGGTTAAATTATCTAGCAATATGTTGGTCATCTATTATTCTATACCATCTAATAATCTCATTGCTAACTGTCTCTCTGAGTATCTCGTACTAGTCTGTACCAGTAAAGAAAGCTCCTACCTGCAATAATTTTCCTTTTAACATATCATTAGTTTTGCTATGTTGATGCTTGTATTATACTAAATCTCCACAGCAATTGACTTTTTTTTTATAGTGCAAGGAGATTAGAGTGTTTTCACTGGCATGTATGTTGAGAATAACTAGAAAAATACAACCTGATATATAGATTCAAATCAAGCTCCGGACCAATTGGTGTTCCCTAAATTTTCATGGATAAATTGGTATTTCAGAAAATTTCAAGGTCTAAACTATGAATTTCACAGTTTACAAACTACCCAAATAAAACCTTCTATTTCTTGCAAACATCATGATTCAGGAATTCGAATTTTGTAATTAACCAATTGCAGTAAGCTTTTGAGTAAGAAATTACAGCAATAAACTTAATAAGCAAAATACTTGAAATGCTAATCACTGCTTCCAATTTAGCATCAATGGTCGGTGATGAAGTTTTCGCTGGTTTTCTGGAGAGACTGACAGAGAGAGGAGTCAATTTCGCTGACGGAGAGAAGAGTGATGGAAGACAATTTCGTTGATGAGAGGAGCCAATTTCATTGATGGAAAAGAGAGGATCTAATTTCAATGAAGAGGAGAGGAGAGACGGAGAGCAAACTGGAGAGGAGAGGAAGAGATCAAAGTGCTCTTTTGGGAAGTTGAAAGGTGTAAAGCGGGTAATATCTGGACCACTGATCTAAAATTAGATGGACGATTTAGATGATGGGATATTCTTGATGTATAAATTGTTGGTGTATTTTAACCCTCCTCTTACAAAATAAACCTATTTCTTACGCACACAATAAATCATGAATCATGATTATCCCTTATTATCTCTTATTCCTTTGCCTACTAATAATTAAATGCTATATTGCTATTATTTGTTTCTATTTCTGTTTTGGTAAAGTCCATGAATGAATTTTAGCCCGGCCCAATAGGAGGAGACTTTTCACATGGAACTAGTGATATTATCATATAAAGAGATTGCCTTGATTTTTGACAAGGATGTAAAATGAAATTTGAATGCATATTTGATATTTGTTATCCCATTTGAATGCACCATTTTTAGGGGTGTAAACGGAGCGGATTCAGAGCGGATAATGCTGATACTATATCCACATCCATATTTTAATGAGCGGATACGGATACGGATACGGATACGGATAGTAAACGGATGTCAAAATGTAAAACCAAATCCACCTTAAACGGATACGGATACAGAGCGGATAATCTACGGATACGGATTCGAATACGGATACAAAACTAATAATTATCGGATAATTGAGTTATATGAACTTAATTAATAATATTCAACTTTGATGTAATTTGTAAAAAAAAAGAATTTGTTTCATACAGGTAGCATAGTACCATAATTGATGCCTCACATCAAAATATTATCTTAAGGCATCAATACCGCCAATGCCGACTTCGATTCAAGATTTGATGGTTCTAGATAGGAAAGCAAGGTACTCATATTTTGACGTGAGCAGCAGCAGATTTGGTACATATAATGGACATATATGCCTCGTCTCCATTGGTTGGGTATGGGTGCGGATCCACGAGAAGCAGCTTTGACGGTTTTGAAAAAATACGACTTTTCGCTTCAGAACGAATGTCCGGATGTTCGAAAGAAAGTTAGTCCCACAAGTTTTGCGGTAAGAAGAACAGAGAGTATATAATGTCTTGGAGGCCCAATTAATAAAATGAAGCATACTGCGGAAAGAGAATTGGGGCGCCGCAACTTAGATAAAGGGATTCGGATAATCCGAATATCCGATCCGTTTTCAGGTTTGGAGCCATATCCGTATCCAACTCCGGAAGAATTCCTGATAGTTGGAAATTATCCGGATCCGTATCCGGTAATTATCCGCTCTGAATTAAACGGATTCGGATAGTTCTTGGATTCGGAGCGAATTTGGAGCGAATAATCCGGCTCCGTTTACACCCCTGGTCCATTTTGCTACCTTTGGCCAACTTTCAAATTTTATGGTGATTATTAATTGTTGGCATGGGAAAAGGTCACTATTGTTTTAATTAAAATGGAGAAAATCTAATGCTAGGTTGGCATTCATGATGCATCATAAATTTGGCAAAATACATGAGCATTCACATGTCCCAACTAGACATCATTTTCTTTTTTTGTATGTTTGTCTATCACTGTACATTTTATTTTCTTCCTTCATTTCTTTGTCATTACTTTTCATTTTTTTTTTGTTTTACACTTACACCCCTTCGAATTTATTTATTTATTTGTGGTTATATATCTATTTACATTAATCATTTTGACTATTTGTGTTGATGACATGTGAAAAGAATGCTTTGAAATAAGTTAAGAAATTGCCCCCTTTTTTATTTGAAATTCATAAATGATAAAATAACATGCAACATTTGAAAAGGTTGGGTATGTTTGACTATGAGAACCGGGTTTTGAGGTATTAAATTGGGAAAGAAAACATCACAAATCATAAATTAATTACAAAGTAGAAAGTTGATAAAACCCCTCTGATCATTTCCATGTGACATATACTGGTACACTATACATAGCGTACACACCTATGTACATTTTTCAAAACAATAGCTGTAAGCCTTACTTAGTCTTTTCTACCTCTTTTCTTGTAAATCATAAAAAGAGACACCAACCAACAACCATATCATATCTTTACTGACACCTCTCATAAAAATATAATTTAAAAATAGCCCTTTTGCATTTCCAACCTTTAGAGTACAGCTTGTCTTTTAGGTATCCGAGAAAGAGTTTGCTATTTTACTTAATTGACTTGGTAAATGTTGTATTAAATATTAATCAAACAATTAATTCTGTACAAGGAATTAATGTCTAATGGATCTTTTGTATTACAAATATGTACTTTATTCAATATTAGTTTGTTTTATACTGAACCCATCAAGCAAATATTCAGAATTTATAAGGGGGTGATATTAAATTTTATTATATACCCATAAATTATCATTCGGTCAAAGTCATATTAGGTTAGTTTTGTGCCTTTGTGGTGTTGTCTTTTGGCTAAATAGCACGCATTTACAATTGCCGGATAGAGAGAGAAAGAGAGGGCATTGTTTTTTTTTTTTCTTTCTTTCTAAAATGCAGACAAGAAAACAGCACAAAGAAAGAGGCATTTGTTCCTCTGCAATTTCTCTCCACTAGCAAGGAACAATTCTGCGAACTTTACTAAAAAATTGAATTTTAAAGATAAGAGTTTTATAAATAAATTATGTATGGAGAAATTTCGAAACAAATATATATTTTTTTTAAAACCTTAAAATTTTGAATAATAGAGAAGTAAACTTTATTGTAAAATAATATAAAAAGGGTTATAACACGTGTAATCATCCTTTATAAGTTTCCTTGAGCTCGTAGTAGGATTTTGTCCTTTATAATAATATATCAATAGACAAGAAATATTGTAACGAAATTGACAATGATTATTATTTATCTTGACAGTAATTTTTTTAAGAATAAAAATATATAAAGTAAATTAAAAGTATGTTACTATTCATACAAATACTTTAACAGTAAAATTTTATGCTATTTAAGTATTGCTAGATAAAGCATCAATAATAATTAATTTTGGACCGTTAAAAGTCACTTGATATACGTTGAAATGTACATCAAATTTCATAAGTTTTTATGAATATGATATATAATATATAGATCATGTTTATGATACAACGATTCCTCTCATACTAGGTTAAATTACTATCGTGACACAATCATCGGTAGGGTCGTCGTGCTTGGTTGCAAAAATCCAATGGCGCGAAGTTACAGTGTGTCAGATTATGACTAAATGATTTTAAGTCAAAATTGAAGTTAGCAACTGGCGCCAATGCCAGCGCCCGTTGTCACACCCAACCTACAGTAGGGGCTTCTGCTCTATCTAGCCCATGCCATCGCCCAAGTCCACGCAGCAGACGAGTTAAAAACGACTGCCTTAAAGATCAATTTCACAAGAGCAATGGTCAAATATCTTTATAGACAACTTAAACAAGTGACGTTCAGAATTAAATTTTAATTTTAAATATTATGTTTGAAGATTGCCCAAGACTCCTACTTTAGATTTTACTTTTATCTCTCTCTTTTTCGTAAATAGCCATTGGAAAAAATAACCTCTTTAATTATATCATTTTAACAATTTACTATATTCTGGGCACAACAAAAATATTATAATAAAAAGAGAGGAATAAGTATACATATAGATTACTATAAATACAAGGAGAACTAATCATGTTACATAAATAAAAAGATATGACCCAACAAACACTTCATAAAGTAAAGATTATGCATGTACATGTAAAGTTAGCTAATGTTATATTTTATTGCTTTAGCTGTCTATGTTATAGGTTTCATTAAAATTTTACTCCAGATAACTATGAACAAAATATTCCTTCAAGTTAGTATAGTCTATAGGGTCTGTTTAGCGGGTTATTTGGAATGGACATGGGCATGAGAATTGAACTAAAAATTACTGTTTACGCGAGAAGAAAAAAAATTCAGTTCCATTTTTTTTTTTCCTACGGAACCAGTAGAGCAACCGAACAGAGCCTACATGTTTCACGTAAATTTACTGATATATTAATCTGTTCTGCTATTTATACTATAAAATAAAAAAATTATTGTAAATATTAATCTTTAGTAAATCAAACAGTGGAAAATGAAGGATTAAAAAATCTCATAATGGTTGAAGAAACTTTATAAGACTGTATTTCATACAATATCATCCAAACGGATCATGAAAATTTATCTCAATTAGTCCAAAAACTCATTCATTTTATGACATTTTAGACATCCGAAAAAATAAAATTAAAGAAATTGAAAGAAAAATACATTAAAGGTTGTAAAATTGTAGAGAGAGAGAGAGGAGAGAAGCATTTCAGAGGTGAGAGAAAATAGAGAAGGGAGTACAAGAAAATGAGAGGAAACAAGGAAGGAAGTACACAACAATAACATCAAAGACACAAATTAAAAAAATGAGAAGCACAAGAAAACAAAGAGAGACGGGAAAAGTGATTCCCCAAGTCTACTTAAAGCACAGAAAATAAATATAAATTAATTAAAAGAAAGGAGAGAGAGAGAGATTGAGAGAAGTGGTCGAGTGGTTGCTAATATTTCTTTCTTTCACATGTCCCCATAAAAATGGAATCTTACACAGCCACCCCCCTCTTTCTTGCTTCTCTACACATTTTTTTTCTTTTATTTAGAGATGTAAAAAAAAAAATTACGGCGTTACACATCACGACATTATACTACTTATGTGCTGTTACTATTCGTGTGACGTGATCAACTTTAAAAAATTTGTAATGGCATGTCATGCGAAAGATCCGTTCACAACACAATATGTGTTTAAGATCGAATAATGAATCTTGAATATACTAATTTAAATTATGAAAAAAAATAGTTCAATGTTACTAAATGTGAACGTATCGTGGCCATTTTTTCGGAATTTGATCACAATTTAATGTAAAACGTAAAAATCTGACTTAATCACGATATGGTACGTGACCCAAATCACGATAGGTGCATTTGGTTGGAGCAAGAATGAAACTAACTCAAAAATAACACTATTTTTTTGAGCTAACCCACATTTGAATCAATAATTACCGACTATTCTTTATTTGTTTTTTTTTTTTGAATTAGCTTACTATTCTACTAATCCAACAAAAAATTGAATTAATTATTATTCTTTTTTGAATTAATTCTATTCTTGACACTATTCTTAATTTCATCCAAAATGTACCCGACGTAACCAGTCACGGTAGGACGCAACACGTCACTTATTTAGATCCCAACTTTCATTCATGCTTATATTATATTTAGTGCTTTCCAAATGCTTAATGTCGCAACTACAAAAGCTAACTCTCCATAATATTCCACTAATAAATAAAAAATACTTGTTGGTGACATCATTCTTTTACATGCAGCAGCTCAACACCTCAGCACACTACAGGATATCTGGAATGCAACAACTCAACAAGTAGCTCTTTTTCTGTTTTTTCAAGATTCTTTTTTTTATTCTGTCTTGTATTTAGGACTGTAAACGAGTTAGGTCTTAGCTCGGTTCGTTAATTGTGGACTGAGTGAGCTGGAAATCTCAGCTCAAACTCATGATGAGCTAATCCGAGCTAGTTCATGAGCTGACGAACTGGGTCTAGCTGGACCTTGTTTTAAGAAGAAAATAAATTTTACAAATTTTTTTTGTCCGAGTTAGACCGAGCTGAATCGACCTGGACCGAACTTGACAATATAAAATACACACAAATTCACGAATTGATGCCTAGCCGAGCTAGGCTCCAGCTCAAACTCGTTAATTCTGGACCGAGCTAGTAGCGAGCTGGCTCGTTAACAGCTCGGTCCAGTAACAAGCAAACTATTAGCGAGCAAATCAGATGCAAGTCACGATCGAGTCACGAGTTACGAGCTTTTTTTCACACCCCTACTTGTGTTTCTGAGAACTGAGAACTATTGGATTAGTAATGAAACACGTAGCATTCCAAGACAAATACTTCTACGCTGGACCCTTTTATGTTGTCTGCAAATTTATTTTTTGATTGATTGAGAATTTGATATATTACCCACTTTTATGATACCATATAACTTAACCTCTTGCTATATTAAAGTAGGGCAACTAAATTAAACCAATAATATATGTACTTGTTTGGTTTTATTTGACTTTTTAAATTTGTTTGATTTTCAATTGTCAAAACGGTACCGTAAACTATTATAATTTTGAAAACGAACTAAATTATTTTATCTAAAATAAATTTGATGCTGAGATATAAATTATTTGGGTTTATGTTGTCTTATAAGTTGACTTGTTGGTCATGTCATAAATTATTTTTATAAATATTTAAAAATATGAGACTTATTATCAAATTCATCTTAATTTTTTTTAAATTATACATAAATCTCTATCTCAGAGATGAAGACCTGATTTCCTTCTTCTTTTTTCGAAAAACAGCAGTAACTCGATCGTGCAAATATAATTCATAAAAGAAAATAAATAAGAGGAAATTGTAAAGAGAAAAAAAAAAGAAAAAAAAAAACAAAAATAAAGCGAGGAGGAAAAGAAGAGAAATAGTTGAGATATACATGCATAGCATATATATCCAAATGATAGATATACATATTCTAGGGTTTGGATATATATATGCTTGGATAGACAGGAAATGCTTGTACGACTCAGCCTTTAATTGCTTCTGATCAGGAAATGGTATCCTCTGCGGAGTCTCTCTCTGCGGAGCTTCTAATCTGATCCGTTTGTTTTGACCGGACGGACCAAATCATATTTTTTTGGCACGAATCTCAAAGAAAAATTAATACTAGCCTCTCTATCATCCCGAGTAATCACCGGCTGAGAATAAATTTGAGACGTCCAATCAGCTCTGCAGAACTCCACACCTTAAAGCTCCGCAGAGGATACGGATCCTCTGATCATATCAGATATATGTGTGTGCATATATATCCAACAGTGCTTGCCTCTTTGCTTCAATTAGTATTATAATAATACACACTTTATTCTTTTTTCTATTAACAAATCACCCAACTAAGCCTCTAATCAAAAGTAAAAAAAAAAAACATATTTTTTTTATAATATATTAGTTTATCCATTCCACAATAGGTGTTATGAAATGTGACATTTTACCTAGCTACCTTATTTTGTTTCTTTTGGAGCTTTTGATTTAGACCATCCTATAAAAACAATACACATGGTTTGTTATATATCATAGAATATATAACAGTTGTGGGAGGTTTTAGGATCCATCATAGCTAGCATGATTATTTAGAGAGTATCTGTGCGTCTAATGGCTTATGTCAAAAAAAAAAATACCATAGAATATAATGCAATTAATGAAAGGAATATATATAATTAATAAGAGGCTGAGAGGATTGATTATATGTAAAATTTTAACAGCATGATAACATGGTAACATGGTCAGAGACCTACATCATTAAATATTTAATCCTATTAAGTTCTAGCCCCCACCAACTGAAACCCAATGTGTTCTGTTTTAAATTCAAATTTACTGTTGAGCTGTATGGGGTTTAATTAGTTGCATTTGGTGGATAGTTTGCATTGAATTTGAATTACTGCTGTCTTTGATAACATAGTGACAAGATTCGCGAATAATTCGTGAATTATTTGGATTTTTGGTGATGCCGAACCGAATGGCTGAATTATCCGGTTGACAAAACTTTGCCCGAATAATTCGCGAATTTTACGAATTATTCTCGAATTTTTTCCAGAATTTTATTTTTTGGTTATTTTTTGTTTTTGCTCCCTTACAGAACTGAGATCTCTGATCCGAATAATACTAAATCAATCATTCCCGAATTATTCACGAATTTTTGATCTCGCCGAACCAGACACGAATAATTGATTTATTACTGTGTTTGATAATGATTTGTGTGCGTTGGAACCAGGAAAACCTCAAAAAAGAAAAAGAAAAATGACATGAAAAAGAAATAAATTTTGTCTTAATTTGACTGTCACAATCTGGTCAGTGAATAAAAGTTTGCTTAATTTCGCCGATAATTTGGACTCATTTGAAACCTACTCTGTATTTTATGTATCGATTATTATTTAAGTATTTTTTTTCTATTATATTAAAAATAACCAAGGAAAACTCAATAATACTATCATTTTCCTTCAAGTGTATATAGATATATTGTTGTACAAATACATTCGGCACATATTTATACAAAATTATTTATAAGACCATACTAAAGTAATTTAAGAGTTAATGAAGTACATTCAAGTTTTATGGTACATATATTCGGAAAAAAAATATTCAAAATTAAAAAAAATTGTGAATGTGTTCTCAATTAATTAGATAAGATGGGTATCAAATTTTGGAATGATTTGAAAAAAAATATAGCCTTCTATCAAATAAATTAAATTTTAAAACGGTGAAACATAATTACGTCATATCTAAATAATCGATATAGAATTAATTTGAATAATATTTTTAAAAAAATATTTAATTATTTCTCATAGTAGTTGGAAATATTCACGCTTACATAAATATTTACAAAGCTGAACATTTTTTTAATCTTAAGAGAATATTTTGTTTCCCTTATAAAAGAATAAAATGTAAACTTTACGTATGGAATATTCTCGCATATATTTCGCTTATGACCACAACAAATATCTCATCATTTTTTATTTTATTTTATTTTATTATTATCACTTTTTTTTTACCCGGGCAGAGTGCCAGATGGCAAACAAAGAAACAGCTGTCAATTTCTCCGTTTTTTTCAAAAGGAGACATTTATGTTGTTTATAACAATAATGTAATTTCCTTGACAAACATTTATAATATTCCAAGCATGCTCTACAGCATAAAGATTTATTTTGTTAATAAAGATTCATTAAAACACACACACACATGAAGGCTACCATGCTTTGCAAATTAAAGTGAGTGTTTTAATTTGCGCTCACATTTCTATTTTCAAAATTCAAATAGTCAATCCGAACTTCTCAACATGTTCTTCATATTGAAATGTGCCTGGATACCAAATTTTATATTTTTTGAATTTTTTTTTACTATTTATTAAATCACTTTGAAAATTTGAAAATCCGGGTGAACAGTAAAAATTTCTAGACCACCGGATCAGAGATTTTTAAAGTGGCTTAATAAATAGTAAAAAAAAATCCAAAAAATGAAAAATTTGGTCTCCAAGCACATTTCAATATGGAGATCATGTTGAGTGGTTCGGATTGACTATTTGAACTTTGAAAATAGAGATATAAACGCAAATTAAAACACCCACTTTAATTTGCAAAACATGGTAGCCTTACTATATATATATAGGGAAATTTTTGGAAATGCCACTCTAAAACTTGGAATTTGTCAAAATGCCACTCAGAAACCAATATTTGTCAAAATGCCATTAAAACTCAATGCCTATTTTAATTTTGTCATTAGTCTCAACTTAAAAAAATTCAGTCTTTCAAAATGACCAAACTGCCCCTGTCATATTTTTTTTTTTTAGAGAACCAACCTATCGAAATAAACCCAAACTACATCGACAATTTAAATTCCAATCTTTCAAAATGGCCAAACTGTCTTTTTTTTTTTATATAGAACCAACCTATCGAAATAAACCCAAACCACACTGACAATTTAAAAATTCCAATCTTTCAAAATGATCAAACTGCCCCTGTCAGATTTTTTTTTTTTATAGAACCAACTTATCGAAATTTTTAAAATAATGTGCATGGAAAAAAATATTCAAAATATATAATAGATGTGGTTTGGGTATAACGCACATTTTTAAAATAATCACGCCGAATGTATGAAAAACCACATCGACAGTGTGCATTATTTTAAAATTTTCGATAAGTTGGTTCTATAAAAAAAAAAAAAAATCTGACAGGGGCAGTTTGGCCATTTTGAAAGATTGAAATTTTTAAATTGTCGATGTGGTTTGGGTTTATTTCGATAGGTTGGTTCTCTAAAAAAAAAACTCTGACAGGAGCAGTTTGGTCATTTTGAAAGATTAGAATTTTTAAATTGAGACTAATGGCAAAATTAAAATAGGCATTGAGTTTTAATGGCATTTTGACAAATATTGGTTTCTGAGTGGCATTTTGACAAATTTCTAGTTTTAGAGTGGCATTTCCAAAAATTTCCCATATGTGTGTGTGTGTGTGTGTGTGTGTGTATGTATATATATGTACATATACATATATAGAGTAAATCTAGGGTGTGACGTGCTCACCAAGAGGGTTTGGTGAGCACAACTCCAAAAATACATCGGATCGGCTTCAAATGACGAATCCAAACCGTTGAAATCCATGTACTTCGTGAGTGATGCATGTACATGTAAAATTTTGAAAGTTTCGAATTCATTTACTACAAGGTCAAGCGGTCAAAATAATGAATCTTTTAATAAGTTATTTTATAAGTTGTTTTATATATTCATTTTTCATCATTTCTTTGACCGCTTGATCTCGTAGCAAATGAATTCGAAACTTTCAAAATTCTGCATGTACATGCATCACTCATGAAGTACATGGATTTCAACGGTTTGGATTCGTCATTTGAAGCCGATCCGATGTATTTTTGGAGTTGTGCTCATCAAATCTTTTTGATGAGCACGTCACATCCTAGATTTACTCTACATATATACATATATATATGTATGTATGTATACATATATACATGTATATATACATACATACATATATACATGTACATATACACATATATGTGTGTGTTATATTAGAATAATTCTAATAGATGTGCTAATATTAAATTCTGACATTTTTAACATTAAATTCTTACTGCAAAGGTTAAGAGAAAAAATAACTCCTATAAATAAATCAAATTCGGTCTAATATTCTGAACTTCTAAGAGATAATAAATGTATGTATTTTTTTTTTTTCTTACCTATTTAATTTGTATCCTCGTTTATCACTTATCACCTGACAAGTACTGGATCAATCTAAATAAGTAAATAGACATGCAAATTTCAATATTAATCAAATAAATAATATCAGATCAAACATCTAACTGAATTTGATCCGATACCCATCACCACAACATATATCTCATAATTTTATTTTTATTATTTGTATTTTTTTTTTTAACCGGTGCAGAGTGCCAGACGCAGAAGCAACAAACAGCTGTCAAATTCGCTGTTATTTTCAAAAGGAGGTATTAATTAAGCATTTGTCAGCAAATGAAATCGCTGATTTTCTTTCAAAAATTATCTTTACTCCCATCACCACAACATATATCTCATAATTTTTTTTTTTTACAAAAGTGGAATTCCACATATTTCATTATAAAATAATGTCCATACAAAACTGAGTATAGTATCAAATATCCACTTATTCTAAACTAAAGAAACAACATACATCTAACGAACACAAAATCCACAAAACAGAATAACAAGATAACAAAATAAAATCATCTAATATCAATCACTAATGACAATCACACTAGGGGAAGAAGAGGATCCAGTATCAACCAGAGACCGATCAGGAGACAACAATCCTGCTGCTTCATCTATGACCTCAGATAGCTCCCCATCATCAGGCCCGACAAACCCAAGAGTAGGGACCCTGCCAGAATCCACGTTGACCTGTGAATCCGAATCCAAGAAACTATCAAGAGACCTAGCTGAGTTAAAGAAGAAACATCAAAAGACAAAATCAATGATAATTTAAAATATGAGTTATCTAATCGAGCAATGGACCAATAAAATTATTTTTATTATTTGTATTTTTTTTTAACCGGTGCAAAGTGCCAGACGCAGAAGCAACAAACAGCTGTCAAATTCGCTGTTATTTTCAAAAGGAGGTATTAATTAAGCATTTGTCAGCAAATGAAATCGCTGATTTTCTTTCAAAAATTATCTTAGTTATAAGAAATTAAGAACTATGTTGTTTTGATGTTTTCCCTATGAAAAAAAATGTATTAAATATTCAATGTCAGGTTAAATAAGTTGTTGCAAATTGCTCTCTAATCATAATCATGGTTTATTGTTATAAAATTATAGTTAATTACTATTATCATAAAGATTTCATTTTTTTTTTGTTTACAGATATTCATTAAAATTCTGACATTTCTAGTATCAAATTTCTTATTGCTAATGTTGGAACAATGTGGAAATCAAGAGAAACAATTACTCCTCCTATAAAAGATTTTTTTTTCATTTACAAACAAATAAAACGTGCTTTAATTATTTGATCTGATAAATATAATATTTGTACAAATAAAGAGGCTACCAGTCAAGTCAAATCAATGAATGCCTCATTGGGCATGTCTTAAAATTTCTTACAAGAGAGAAAAAAAGCTCTCCATTTGTGGTAAAATGGAGAAAAACCTCATGAAATGAATAAATAAATTGAATCAAAATAGAGACAGTTTAAACTTGAAAGCCCAAAAAATTAGATGATAAGGGGGAAGGAAAAATAGAAATGCTGGTCTCAAAAATCAAAATTGGGTCCACATGAAAGCACCCAACAAGCTCCAATTTATAATCAATGTTTTGGAGAGATGCTTTCAATGACACCACATTATCCCAACTCCACCTTCTTTGTGTTTTTCTTTTTTCCTTAGCCCCTTTTTATGACCTAATTTAATTCCCTTCTTCTCTCTTGGGTTTTGGGTTTTGGGTTTTGGGTTTGGATCCAATATCCAATTAGTAATTAATATTTATCACCATGGTGCGCCCACTAATACCAAACTCACCTACATCCCTTAGTAATTGATATTTATCTCTCTTTCCATTTATGTGATTATGGGTCTTTATGAGTTACATCACTAGCAAAATAAAGTCTTGATGAATAATTTATGAGCATTTTATTTTATTTGAGAATACAGATGGCATTTTCTACCTCGTCTATGTTGAAATATTTTAACATTATCTTCATTCACTTGGATATTTGTATGATAATCATAAAACCTTATTATACTTCTTTTTAATAATCCTACTTATAATTATCATCAAATTTACTTGTTATTTTTATACAATGCTTGAGGGGTTTTTATTTTTTTTATTTTAATGCTGGGATGACCAAGTAGAAGGTGTTTTCTATTTGTATTATATAAAAATACATGTGAATTGTAAAATATTTTTTTTTCTCTTACAATTCTTTTCCTTAGTTTAGATGATAAATAAAGAATTATTTATACATGCTAATGTGAATTGATTTGATATTTAATTGTGATAATAACATTAACTTTAATGAGTTTGAATGATATTAAAATGTTTGTAACGGTTAAGTAATTAAGTAGAATACCATTCAATTCATATATATATATATATATATATATATATATTGAGTTTTTAAAACATTTTGATCCACCAATATTTATTTTTTAATCGGAAGGTCAGAATACCATAAACTGAGCAACATGCCAACACAACACATCTCATAAATTACTTCATACACACTCCTCTCTCCCTTTTAACACTATTTTGTCCCTTTACCTTGGAATTTGGTGAATATCTATTGTAGTGCTCACCCTTTAATGCAGATTGTACGATATAGAAGAAACAATCCATATTTTTATTCATATCCTCAAGAAAGAAAAATTCAAAGTTATCTTCACTTTTTTTTTTTAAATTGCCCCTACTGCTGTTTCTATGTTTATTTTCAAACAAATAGGATATAGATGTAAGAGGGTTAATTGATGGGTAAAATTATTCATTAATTAATTTTTTAATGATGAATATCAACCTCATAATATATAATTCTTACTAAATAACTAAATAAAACAGAAACAATGTATTAGTTCAAGTAAAAAAAGAGAGTAAATAATGCTCCTTATTTTTTGTAATATTAAAGCTCGATTTTAGAATGTTTATTATTGTAAAATAAAATTTTCTGACGAATAATTAATGGACTAAAGAATCAAAAGTAACTTCAACTGAAGTTTTGAGATCCTAAACAACGTTTTTTTTTTGCAATTATGATTTTTTTGACGTCGGAAGGCTTATGTCTAGGACACTAGGCCCTCCCTCTCTTCACAAGTTATACGAATTGTCATCAGCGCTCAAACCGGAATTTTCTGTCAAAATTCATGATTGTTTAAAGTTTAGAACAATGTATCGCTGTCTTATTACAAAATCATCAATGATGCACCAATGTTTTATATCCCGGTTAATCCTAGCACAAGTACATCGATGTTTCAATGCAAAATATCGATGTTTCTGTAATAAAATATGGACGTCACATCTTTTTAAATTAAAAAAAAACAAGACAATCACTCCGAAAGCCAGCGTATGGGCAGTTTTTTTTTTAAAAAAAAAATATGTGAGAGCAACTTTGAAATTTGTAGAGAAAATAATATTGCCAATATCAATCATTTTTGGTCTGTAGAATTTTGAAATAATAAAAATAAATTGCTGGCAATACAGAAAAATGTATGGTGGATATCTTTCTATTTTTATAAATTTGGATGATGCTACACGAATAGAATTTATATTTTATTTTTGTATTGATTGGTTGTTAATTTTATTGAATATATTTATATTATATCAATTCAAAATGTTTATGATGCAAAATGTTATACCAATACAAAAATAAAATAGAATATTTGTTAGAAACTTATAATAATTTGCTTGATATCAATGAACTACTGTAGACAAATATAATATTTTTAAATTATTTATTATTTCGTGGTTTCTTTATTCAAAAATAAAAATATCTTCCTATATGTTTGCTATCGGTTGTCCATTTTGGATTAAATCATCTATGCATTCTTTTTTATCTTCTTAAAATTTGTACTTTTGCAAAAGAAAATAAGCATCTGACTATAGATTTTAGGATCTGTGTACTCTAAGTTCCCAAATTGTATTTTCAAATTTTGAAATAAAAAATTATGCTTTTGATCGTACGAAGTTAATCGAACAGTTAAAAAAAAAATATAATTCATGATATTTATTTATTCAAAATACATAAACATTTTTTTTCTTCCAGGAGGTACATGAAAATATAATTTCCAAAAAATATAATTCATGATGTGAAAAGGTTTTTCTGTAAAGTTCCATCTGTGAGTTTATTTTTTATTATGCAATTGATATGCAATTGAAGTAAGATATCGTTCTAGATAATATGTTTATATCGTTGGATATAACAAAAATTATTTTTACACACAATTTTTTTATTTTTTATGATTTGATACTTTTGAAAAAAAGGATTTGAGTATATAACTCATATCAATTGAATTTGAGAGGATAATATGGAGAAATTAAGGAAGTGTATATCTAATCATTTGTGTATTTTAGAATTCAAAATGAAAATGGAGGTTAATTGATCCAAAATTGAGAACAGATTTTGCAGTGCATTATTAGAAAAACTATATATAAGTGTGAGTTTTCTCCATCCAAAAAGAACATTTATATTTTAGAAAATGTCTCAAAAACTCATTTCCATCTAATTATACTAGTGTTGTTCAACAGTTCAAGGATTCATGCCAGCCAGATGTTTTTATTTGCTCTTCAGAACCCAAAAAGTCTTACTAATATGGTTCATGGATTCACATTGAATGCATCACTGTCAAAGCTTAAAAAAAAAAGAAGTATATTAAGTAAAAAAAAAAATCAAAACTAAAAAAAATTATAATGATATATTGGGTGAAATATATAATTTTACAATGCAATATTCCCATTAAATCAGGATGTGCTGTGCAGAATTTACAGCATGTTCTCTGAAATAAGTGGGTCCCAGTTAACAGATCCACTGAGAATATAGAGTTTGGTGTTTGGTGTTTGAATAATATTAGACTATTAGTGGTGGGTGGTCTGTAAATGCAGAGTTGAGCAAATCTTAGTTCACATTAACTTGAGTAAGAGATATATAACATATTAAAAGGTTTTCACTTTCAAAGCAAAGAGTGTTCACATCCCAGTCCTCCATACTTTTTGATATTTTAAAATCACAAATTTTTATTTAAAGATGCTTTTAATATCTAATTGTGCAATCAAATCTAAATATGCTGATATTTTTTTTATGAGTTAGTATTAAATTTTCTTCTTCTAAATGAGTAAATCTCATAATATTAATGTCAATTTGATGGAAAAGACGCGTGGAATTTGTTGTAAAATAAGAACAATAATATCTAACATGGGATGCATTTTTTTTTTTTTTGGAATGAATGAATGAAATCAACCAACGCGAGTAACCCGCAACAAAAGGAGTTTGTGACCTATTTTACCAATATTAAGCCCAATTTTGTGTAGATAATATGTGATAACTTTTTAAAATTCCATTATTATGATACTAAAATGTAAAATTATAATTAAAGATTAGTCAACCAGGTATTAATAGAAAAACATGAGTGTCATGACATGGTGATATCATCTATAGTGACATTGTTAACATTGATGTAAAATTGTAAACAAATATTATAATTTTTAATATTACAAAATACAGGGTCAATTGAGCAAAAATTGGGTCAAAATAATAAAACAACCGTTTGAGTGGGAAAAATTAAAAAAGAAATGCCTAATTCTGCCAAATTTACTTCCAATCTCTCTCTCTTACACTTTACCCAATGTTAATAGAGAGCTTTCGGCTTCATGCAGAGTACTTTAGCTGTTTTAATTCTATAGCATGTGTGCTGTATGAAGCCAGAGTTACTCTGTCAATATATTCACTCCACTTCTCTTGACATTTCCTCCGTCCATCCATCCATCCAATAACCCATTTCATTGATTCAACCCATCTAACCATTTTTTCTATCTATTTCTCTCTTTCTCTTTCTCTTTTTAATACCCATTTATTTATTATCTCTTTCTCTCTTTCTTTCTCTCTTTACCTCTCGAGGAGACGGAGAGGCGCCGACTTCTCTCTTGGATTCAACCCAAATCGCTTCAGGTAACCTCCTTCGATCCCTTTTTCTCTCTTATTCAAGCTCAAATTTTTCATCTTTCCACCTTTTTTTGTGGTTTTTTCGTAAAACGAAGAATAATAGTGATTTTCGTTGATTAGGAAACAGATCATCAATTTTTGGTGATTTTCGATGGAAAATGTTTATGAATTTTAATTTTAATACTGATTTGTGACCAAAATTTGGGTCTTTTTGCTTGAAAATGAAATCGTCAAGTTTTAAATGCAAGTCTGATCTAAACCCATGTCTCCTTTTCAGTTCTATTTCATCCAAAATAAATTCTTTTCATCTCTGGGTTGAGATTTTTCATGCTCTTGTATCTGTTTCTTTTTTTCCCCTAAATTTAAATTGATAGACGGTAGAAAAGTTCAAAATTTTAAATAAATTCTAATTTGAGAGATGGTGGAAAATTATAAAAATTTCCTTAAAAAAGAAATTATTTTTCTCGTGTTTTAGAGATCAATTTCTACTTGTTATAACTTATTAGAGAATGTGCAAGACCAGAAGGAGGACCTAATCTGATTCTCGATTTCCTGTGACGGTTTTGGTGTGACAACCTGTGTGCCCAGTAACTTCTCGGCCGGTTCCACACTGCACTGCAACCAAAATTTGGGTCTGTTTCAAAATTAATGAAGAGAGAACAATTCTTCAATTTGCTTTTTAATGTATTAGAAGTTATTATTTGTAGAAACAAGGAAACATCTTTTAATTTGAGTTTTAATTCCAATTTTTCTATTTAGGCTTGTTCAATCCAAGCAAAGTTAAATCCTTGCAAAATGCAAGGACAGAGAAGTTCGGTCGAACCATTTCCTGAGGCATTCGGGTTCGAAGCCGGATCCAGTTCAGCCTCTCCTGGACCCGTTTCGCTTGATTCTCAGCTGTATTGGAACAACATGCTCCTCAACCCAGTTGACCCTCTGGAGTTTCCTCAAATGCCGTATCTCGCTGAAACCGACCCGCAACACCCTCTTCCCGGGTCTTCTCACCATCACCCCGAACCGGTTGCTTCTCTCTCCTTAGAAAATGTCGGTATGAACATAAACCTCAATGCAAACTACTCTGATATGCCATCTCAGGTGCAAAATTCTGACGCGTCAGAGCTGAGGCTCTACCCGCATGGTCACGGTCACGGCCATGACTCATTTTTCGGGTCGGGTTCAGGTTCACTAAGTTTGAATAACTTGGCGAGTGGACTTGGGATGGGTTTGGACGAGGACATGGATACCCGACCCGGTAATAGTGCATTAGATGGAAGGAGGCTAGCATGTAAAAGGAAGAATATAGAGACTGGGGCCCACGGTCAGACTTCCGCAAGTGGAAGCACGAGTAATTCACATTTGCATGGTTCTGGTGCTTACTCATCCTCTTCCTCTAGTTATCACCCGTACCAAAACCCTAATCCCAGTTCGGTTACTACTGGTATGAGTACACCATCTTTACCATCGAATTACCTAAATCCAGCAGAGGAACCATTTCCCGGCTTCAGAACTCCAGTTACTGCAAGTGGAGTTGCTGGCAATTCGCAGAGGAGTTTCAGGATAAGAACTGGCCCGACTGTAGGGCCCAGTTTGCACCAGGATTTAGGTGCACCTGATCTACAGCATCCTAATTTGTGGTCTACTTTAAGTAATACTAATACTAATAATAATACTGGTACTGATCAAGGGAGTTACATTAATAATGGAAATGCCAATAGTACGAGGCGATTCAATTTGTGGGGCCCACCACCGTCGTTCCAGTCACCAGTCGTCGACACTGCGCCGCATCTCGATCCTCCGGTATTGGGTTTTGGGCCAGGTCATGTACCGCCGCCGGTATCGGTACCAACACATCAATTTTCTCGCAACGGTGCATCGAGTTCAAGGGTAGGGACTGCCTCCAGTCCGATTGATTTGGAAAGTGGTTTTGCCGAGTTTACCCCTTCGCCTCCGGTAGGGGAGTTTGTTACAAGTGGGGGGCACCGGCCGGTGCATGGTGGGGCCAGCTCGTCTGTGAATTGGGATGAGGAGAGAGAAAGGATAGTGAGTAGTAGTTCGTCTGTCAGAGAGAGGGGTGGCGCCAGCTCGTCAGTTACTCCACCTGTTGGAGGTCCTGCATGGGCCCCATCTCAGGGCTTACACTCTCGGTACCATAGGAACTTCTCTGAGGTTCGAATATTTCTCTCTTAATATGTTTTCTTTTGTTTAATTTATTTTATGCTTATTTCTGAAACATGAATGTGCTAAAATTGAACTGTAACTTTACAAATTTACTTTGTCTGGAGACCTGACCAAAAGGAGTTAAATGAAAAGAAATTAGAAAGAGTAGAATTATTGGTAAATGTTGGAATGCATGCCAGACTTGTACCTGAAATAGCTGTTTAGTTAAACCAAATTAAATAGTTTCATTTAATTTTTACTAGAGTAGGGATGAGGTTGGAGTTAGATTTAATTTGAAGTGACCTCACTTGAACAAAAAAGGAGCCAAGTAGTGTTTGGTAGGGTTAAGTCACTTACCTATAATATCAACTATTATTATATCAATCTAATTATAAATCTTCGGAGATCCTATATATTTATATTTTTCCTTTTCTTTTGTCAATAAAAATATTCTCACTGCTTTTTTGTAAGACTTCTATTCAACACTGATGTGATTGATATATTTTGCGTTATTATTAATTTAATCTGAAAAAAATTATTGTTGTTAAAGTAAAATCTAATTATTAATTGATTATGGTTAGTGCTGGCAAACTCACTGTGTGTAAAATAAAACCAATCTAATTTACTTTTCCTAACATTTTACAACCGAGTTTAGTAGACTCGACTTGTATTGTATATATTTGGTAGTAGCAGTTGCATTGTGAAATTTTAGAATGGAGTGGGATTGCAGGAGATTCAAGGGAGGATAGGAGGGGGCCCACATGGGCTGAGGGGGCAACAGGGCCCACCACCACCTAGACTCAGGTCCCAATATATGATGGAGAGGATGGAGAGGCATGCAAGTGGGGAAGGTGTTTGGGGCGTTCCTCTTTCTCTTAGAAGCCGCGAAGGCCGAAGAATTATTGAGGTATTATATCTCTTTAACTTGGAAATGTTAATATATGTATGTTGTTTTTGAGTTTGATTTCTCTCAATTTGGCAAGTGGTTAGTAGAGCATTTAAATTGAATTTATTGTTTATGCATGTAGTAATCTTTAAAAAAATAGTATCTACTAAAGAAGATAGAGGGGGAAAAATTTAGAGAGGCGGTTTAAATTTAGAGACCTAATTTTAGAGTTATGCCTAGGTAGACTGGCCTAATTAATCCGCATTTGGTGGAATAACTGAGGCGTAAACCCCTTATTCCATGGTTTAGGCCTCAACCAAACACCACCTTATATTTTGTAAGTTATTAACTACACATTTCCATTTTATTAATTATTATTTCATATTGACCTCCATGTCTAAAGCACTCACATGCTTTCCGATTTGCTTGATTTTTCAGATTCGAAATGCTTTGGAGTTCATGCGTAGAGGCGGTGACAACTTGCGCTTTGAGGTAACAAAAGTTTAAGTTTCATTTAGTTGATATATATTTTTTTTTACTAGTGTTTTTATTTCTCTCTTGTGCCATGAGGAAATAAAAAATAAGACTATAGAAAATACAAAGAAACAAACAAATAATTTTGGTTTTGAACTAAAAGAACAAAATTGCTCACCTACATTACTAGGTTTATTCAAACAGAATTTAAAAGCCAGATGTAAGTTTTATTATTCTTCACTTTTGACTTATAAAGCTATATACTTCCAATTTTTGGTCTTTGCTGAGGAGTTGCATCTTTTCTCTCTGTTTTTTTTTTTTTTTGGTTTTTTGAACTATTAATGTAGAGCATATACTATGGTGGTATTGAAATGCATGATCGACACAGAGATATGCGGCTAGATATTGACAACATGTCATATGAGGTTAGTCTCAATTATGCCAAGTTTGCTGACAAAATTCAATGCAGTGTAGATACTAGATACCCAACTTGTCCAGTTTTTCACTGATTTTGTTTCTTTATTTTTATTGACTCTGTTGGCTGCGGGCCCAGGGGATGGGTGTGGTTTGTTGTTTTGATTACGCTTTTTAATATTGCAATCGCAATCTACGAATGCAACTTTTGCATGGGTTTTTACCAAGGAAACGGGGCGCACCTGATGGGCATTATACCAAAATCAGTCCTATGTCCGGTTGGAACTGTCTGATTCGCTCCAAGATTCATGAACACTTGATCCGCACAAATATTGAAGCAGTGTGCATGAGCCTAAAAACTAGTATCCCAGCTTTACCGATTTTGGTCCGATGTCCATTGGACACCACCTGCTTTTAGCAAACTAGTACCTGAACCAAAAAACGATTTTTCAATTCCTATTTTTTTCTTGCCTGATAAAGACCAGAAAAACCCAAGTAGTATAAGAGATAATTCTCATATGGTGACTTGTTTGTTTTTTCTCGGGTGGTGCTTGCATGGAACTTTCTCTTTATTAATTAATGTTATTTTATATTATATTATGAATGTTATAGGAGTTGTTAGCACTGGAAGAAAGGATAGGTAATGTAAGCACTGGACTTAACGAAGAATCAGTTGCCAAGCGCCTCAAGCAGCACAAGTACTCTTCTCTCAACCGTCACATTTCCATGGAAGAGGAGCCATGCTGCATTTGCCAGGTATATAATTTTTGTTATTTGCAAGGGAATTTTTTGAAAAAAAATCCTCCCTGTCAGATGCACAACTCAGAATTTTTTTTTTTTTTTTCTATTACAACATTTATAATATAAGTGTCTATTACAATGTAATTTTTCCTTGTGGGACTAACCGGATATGCTTTAGAAGGGAAATGCCTGATATGTTGGAGCTTAGCATTTGTGAATATAAGATTTGAAAGGGCTTAATTAATAATGATTAATTTTATTTTTGTTTGTTTTTGGAATTGTTTTTCAGGAAGAATATGTTGAAGGGGACGAATTGGGGAGGCTAGATTGCGGTCATGATTTTCATTCTAGCTGTATAAAACAATGGCTCACTCACAAGAATTTGTGTCCCATTTGCAAAAATACTGCTCTTTAATTACATAGGTTTAATTTTTAAGTTTCATAATTATATGTTTCATTCCAAATTGGATAAAGAATTAATGTTACTCCAAATATTGTATGTTGGTTTTGGTCGGCTGGGATCTATTAATTGTTATACTCAAAACAGTTGGTACTGGTAGACGGTGTCGAAATTCAAATTTATTTAATATTTGTTTTAATTAAAATTTTGTTTGAATATATATGGCTGGTTGGTATGTTGTAGGTACTTTGGTTGGCAATGAATTATTATACCTCATAAAAAAAATATATATATATACATATATGATTCATTCTGTTAATGTTATGTGATATGTTGTATGCTCTTTTAAAAAATAGGGCATATGGTTAAATGTGGAGAGTTGGTGTTTGACCAAACATAACATAGTAAATGATATAATTACCTTTGTAGACAGGTACACATTTTTTTTGTAGCTCGAATCTTTGTACAAATTGAAATATGAGTACCAAATCTGACTGGTGTTGTACCACCAGCAAGTGGTTAGGTCGATTTGTTAATTGGATAAATAAAATGAGCACAAAATTGATTGAATTTGGAGTAGTAGATATGTTTGGGTGGGCCTGAAAACTATTAGCATTTATTTGTTCAAAATCCTCTATTCATAATAATATTAGACTTCCGAAATTTCAAAATTAAGAATATTTGCATTATGACCATCTAGTAAAAATGTAATTTGTGCAGAAACAGTTGTAGAGAAAAGGGTAAGCTTTTAAGTTATAATTTCTATAATAGATGGTAAATGGTAATACATAATTTGCTTTGCAGTACTGCGCTGACCAACATCTGAGGAACCAGATTTTATCAATAGTCGTGCTGAGTTGTTGAATTTTGCACTTAAACGTTTCCCCTTGCATCTACAGCGTTATGCGCTTTACAAGCACTGCTTATACATTCATTATGCATCAATGGAGCAAAGTCAGGCCCAAGCCCAAGACCAAAATTCTGAATATGTTTTGAGTATATATGTAGAAGAAACACTGAAGAATGACAGTTAATTGGGACCATTGATTTAATCAAAGATAACTCCATGCATTTTGCAACTAAGAGAATGTATGAGATATTATGAAAGATAACTCCATAAATTTAATCAAGTGCTAGCTACCATGCACTTGTCAAGTTAAGGGAACCACTTCTTTCCCAGTTTTTTCAACACCCACATTTCTAATCCTTAGGTCGTTCTCGCTTGTGCTAACTAGATCAATTTCAGCTCTGACTTGTCTTTAGCCTCCTTTTGTGTAGATCGAGATCGGGCTCTGAAAATAAAAGAAAATCGCACGAAAATCGAACAGGCCTCTCTTACTTCGAATGAAATTCATAAAATTCTAGGGGTAGAAGGAACTATTTCTTTTGTTTTAAAGACTATCCCTCCGCCATCCATATAAAGGAAAATATACTATTGCCTTGGTTATTGCGTGCACATGGAATAAATCGTATAGGATGGGGTCGAAGGCAAAATAAAGGCCCTTTTGGTTTACTTAGCGATTAAAGCGTGAACCTCTTGTCTTAATACAATCATTCGAGTTTAGGGAGCATTATTCCGGAAAGGACGAGGACTAATGGTTCTGTTCCGATAAAGGCATAGAATTAACCATGCAGATTTTCCACGACCGTTGGATTTCTTTCTCGTAGATGTTATTCTATCGCTATGCTGATTATATGGAATTTGTATTACCTAAGGTAACAAAATATTTATGTTTAGATCTGAACCGTCTAATCAGAATCCTCACAACTATTAAAGCGGCACTGCATTTCTTCTCGGACCGGATTGGCCTGATTTACGATCGGATGGCCGTGATTTAAACAGAATATGAAATATTCTGTTACCTCAGAAGATATGGATTCTGATTATATGTGGATGTACTCATGTTATCAGGTATCAACTGAGATGACGTTTGTAGGTAACTAAATATATGAATTATGAAATGATCAAAGGATGACGGAGAGATCATAACACATAATGAAAGATAGTTTTTAATTGTTAATTTACTATCTTAATATGGAATAAAAAAATAATTCGATCAGATCTATTTGTTCAAATTTACTATTTTTTTTTATAAATGTTGTACATATGAAATATATTATATTCCATCATAAAAAGTAAGATTGAACAACAATATATTAACTTATCTAACTTAATTTACATAACTTAGAAAATAAAATAAAATGTTATTTCTGAAAATGGCCCATATTTGGTCACACATTGAATATCATAAAAAACATGTTAATATTAGTGAAGGAAAAATGTTACATGACGTGACATGACTTTTATGATTTCGTCACATCATGATACATCATTAACTTATTTTTTCTCTGTGACTTAATTAAAAAAGTAAAGGAGAGTCACATTACATAAATGGTCAAGTTATGTGTCGTTACGCTATAATCACACGTTATATGATCAAAACATAATTTGAATAGCTATGTTTGGTCATTATTTTGCCGATTTTAAGTTATTTTGTAAAAAAAAATTAAAGAAGTAAAAAACTATTATAAAACAAATTAAAATAAAGAAATGTAAATATACTACTACAACAAATAAATAATTTTTATATATTTCTCTAAAGAGTCTATGTAAGGGTGTTGTACCCCCTCTGAATCTAGCAATGCTTCATTCAGGACCTTTGCAAATAAAATCGGATAATTTGAAAGTTTAATCAGTATACATCATATGTATACAGAATCTGTGCACTGGGTATATGCCTCGTAAACTAAAAATTTTGCCGACTACTTTCTCATGAGCAAATTAGCTGGATTATTCAAATAAAAAAAATTGCCCATTTCTAAACAAAACTGCTCTACAACACTAAATGAATGTATTTATGGTACAACTACAATTTTGGTGCTAAACCATGCGCTTTCATCATACAAAAGTACTTTTCAGGCACTTTTGCACCAGCTTGTGCACATATTTCGACCACAGCCGGTGCATGGCCATAAAAGTCCCTTCCACTATCCTCAAGCACAACAGGATCGTGTGGTCGCCTGCGCCACACAATATTCTGTGGCACAATGTCATCCACCTCCGCGCGTTTCCACATGTGGGCACCCCTCCATGCCTCATACTTGTACATTCCACATGTTCTAACCTTATGTCCTGAGGGTCCCACATGAACTTCAGAGCAATGCTGACATACCTTCGCATTATAGACTAATAACAGTTTTTGAACACCGAATCTAAGCCTCTCCCACGCTTCCAATGTAGAGTTTGCTAAGGAAGAAATTATCCGTTTTTTATTTAAAATCCCCTCTGGGAGATCAGTGCTAGCCTGGTGGCACAGGTAACGCTGGTAAAAACTATGCATTCCTGGCATTAATTTACAGTGGTTTTCTTGGTTTGCCACATGGGAGCCATGCATGTCCAAGGCACTTTGTGGGAGGTCAGCTCCAGCTTGGTAGCAGAGCTCTAGAACAGCAGGGATGCGAGTGAAATCGAAACGCTGGTTGTGGTTTATAGCTTCAGGTTGGAAAGGGTCGGTAAGGTGATAGGTCTCAACTGGTACCAGGATGTCTTTTAATTGGGGGTCGATCCACTTGTGAGGCTGGTTCTTTGCTAGCTGCTTGAAACCGCGGCATGTTTTCATAAAGTGACCTGTCTCACCTACATACACTTCAGGGCAAAACCTGTAAACAACACATGAGAATGAGAAAATTGTTTTAACTGACATAAAAAATGGAACTTTCATCAAACTATTTCAGTCTGTTCGAGAATAAATCATCTCTTCACATGAGTTTTGTGAAACTCTATAGAAAGGCAATTAAAAACTCTCCAATAAGCACAAAATAAACATTTAGCATAATTCCACAAATAAAAATTTAACATACTTTGATGGACAGTCACAAAACAATAGTAACCGAAAACAAGTGATGGTAATGACCTGTATACTGCTACCAGACCCTAATGTGGCCCACTTAGGTTCCCAAACCATTTCAATTTGGTCCAATATGTATTGCTACCAATTTGAACTGCATGACACTTGGTTGTAACAAGTTGTTACCAGCCTAATCACAAAATTCACTATATTGTTTATTTTATTTTCTTGTGGACTCAATTTCTGTTTTACTGAGCAATGTAGCGGTGAACGGTGGCAGAGGCAAAAAGAAAATCAACATGATACCGTAATTCCATAAAACACTAGAATACACCCATCAATTTATGGCAACCAACCAAAATTAAAAGATTTTTCTAACAGAATGCATATTGATATCCAGTAATTTCTTCTGGCAATAAAGTTAATATGCAATAATTTTAATGTAAAATTTCAACTTCCCCAGTGAATTTCAAATAGAAATGATGGAGCTGACATATGTCAGTCTGTCTTACTCGCAAGACTTCATAGGAACAACTTGGAGTAGAGCTGAAACACCTTGTATTAATGCTTCTCTTGTGCTAATTACCTCCTCTGCTACTGGTACCATGCGCCTTATTGGGTAGTTTTTTGTCCGGTTTCTGGCCCGCTTTAGAATCATTGGTCTTAGCTCCTTCCAATTTATTTTGGATGCATAATATCTCTCTTGCATGAAGGAGAGGTTTAATAAACTTTCCAAGAGATGCCGCTGCTTCATTCCGTGTCTCAATGCCATTGAAGCTGTAAGCAAGTAGTAAGAGACATAATATGTTAGTATTGCATTGAATTACTAAAGTAGGAATTGCATATTCAAAATAACGCAGAATCAATATTTTATCAGTAATCTGTTTGCCTTTTCCCCTCATGCTCTTTATAGGTGTTTTACAACACAAGGAATGCCAATGACCAGAAATATGTTTGCCTTTTTCCCCACATGCAGTAGTGTGATTATTTCCAAAATCCAATTCATTAGACCAAAAATAATGTATGATGGCTACGTAATACTCCCATGCGGATTTGATTACAAACCTGAACAAAGGAAGAACCTACCTAGCAATTTTATTAAATAAAAAAACCCTAGTTTCCCGAGATATAAAAAAACCAAAAAAAAAATTCGCTTCAAGAACAAAATAGTTATTGTGCGAAAAATATTAATTCAGCCAACCGCAATTAAACAACAATTTTTAGAAGCAGATTACAAAGGAGAACCTATCTTAGATAATGATTGATATTATGAATATGCATAAATATATCAAAGCTATAATTTCTGTCACTATGAGTAATTATATCATGCACATGCAGCACATCAGAGGCGCATCAGAGGAAAAAAGACATAAAGGAACCAGAGAGGAGATTATATAGTGCATAATCTCACAGCAAAATACAAACATAAATGTTAAAACAAAATACAAACAAACATAAATAAAATATAAGTACTAGATTACCCCTCTACATAAATAAAATATAAGTTTTTATCCTTCTTCCTCCACTGATGCATATAAATGAGGTTCTTCAACAAGGCAGTGACTTAACTCATAAAATTTAAACAAGGTCAGATGCAACTCATAAAATTTAGTGACTTAACTCAGAAATCTTCTCTTAAACAAGGCAGCAAGTGCATACTGGGTTTAAACAAGGTCAGATGCAACTCAGAAATCAAGACTTAAATCAGATGCAACTCATAAAATTTAGTGACTCAGATGCCAAAATTTTAAAAATGGGTTTAAACAAGGTCATGTGCATATCTAATTTATATGAATGTCAACTCAAGTACTAGACAGTGCATACTGGTACAGCACTGAATGTAGGGAACCAGCTAGTGTAGTACTGGTACATCCTTGGTAGGGAACCAGACAGTGCATACTGGTACAACCGTGCATACTGGTACAGTGCATACTGAATGTAGGGAACTAGACAGTGCATACTGGTGCATCCTTGGTATGGAATGCACAAAACAAACTGTCAAAAGAATTAATCATGTGCATTACAACCTGCTAAAACCGTGCAATTATGTCAGCATAACAATATTTCACATAAATCAAGTAGCTTGAAACTAATTAGGCTACTGTACAATTGAACTAATTAGGGAAGATTATCGTTTTCACTGAATGCACAAAACAAACTTATCGTTTTCACTTTACAAAAAGGGAAGATTCAAACTTTACAATTGAACTAATTAGGCTACTGTACAATACCTGGAGAGTGGAGAGGAGCCGGAGGAGGAGAGAGGTGGCAGCGAGCTGGAAATCTGGAGATAGGCGGAGGAGTGAAGCGGCAGAGGATAGAGGAGGCGGAGTGGACAGGAGACCAACCAATTTTTCGCGAAGAATATCCGACCGATTCATTAATCAAATTTTTCGCAAAACCTAGAAAACATTAAACAAATTCATTAATCAGACCGATTCCATGAAGAATATCTAAAAGAGCAATTCGATGGAGACCAACCAATTTTTCGCGCTTGGGAGATACGGCAACAAGAGCAGAAAACCCTAGATCGGAAAGGAGAAAGGAGGCGCCGCACCAGGAGATAGATAGCGGAGGATCGTTATTAGGGTTTTTAGTTGGTCCAGAATTATAATTTTAATAGAATTTGGGATTCAAATTTATTAAATAAAAAATATTTTAACTTATAATTTTAATGTTCTGACTTCTAATTATAATTACTGATTTAAATTTAAATAATTTATTTTATTTTTTAACTCTAAATTTATTTTAAATTATAATATTAAAAATCCCGAATAAAATAAAAATGTTACATAAAGAGGCAAAATTGGTTCGAATTTATAGGGTCTCTATAAAATTTCAAAAATCAGAAAAAGCATTATTCATATATTTCTTAGAAAAAAAAATTCTTACTAATATAATGGTTGTAGTGCTGGTACATCTACAGTACCAAAATATGTGTTCAAGCCTTCTGTTAGGAGCATCTGCATTCAGCTACAAAATCGAGCAAACACTAACTTGAAAAATAAGTACAATGTAATTTTTCCTTGTGGGACTAACCGGATATGCTTTAGAAGGGAAATGCCTGATATGTTGGAGCTTAGCATTTGTGAATATAAGATTTGAAAGGGCTTAATTAATAATGATTAATTTTATTTTTGTTTGTTTTTGGAATTGTTTTTCAGGAAGAATATGTTGAAGGGGACGAATTGGGGAGGCTAGATTGCGGTCATGATTTTCATTCTAGCTGTATAAAACAATGGCTCACTCACAAGAATTTGTGTCCCATTTGCAAAAATACTGCTCTTTAATTACATAGGTTTAATTTTTAAGTTTCATAATTATATGTTTCATTCCAAATTGGATAAAGAATTAATGTTACTCCAAATATTGTATGTTGGTTTTGGTCGGCTGGGATCTATTAATTGTTATACTCAAAACAGTTGGTACTGGTAGACGGTGTCGAAATTCAAATTTATTTAATATTTGTTTTAATTAAAATTTTGTTTGAATATATATGGCTGGTTGGTATGTTGTAGGTACTTTGGTTGGCAATGAATTATTATACCTGATAAATATATATATATATATATATATATATGATTCATTCTGCTAATGTTATGATATGTTGTATGAATCTTTTAACAATATGGCATGTGGTTAAATGTTGAGAGTTGGTGTATTGGCATTTAAATTAATCAATGCTGTTTGACCAAACATAAAATAGCAAATGATATAATTACATTTGTAGACAGGTACACAGATTATTCCAAACAAATCGTTTTTGATTGCACCACATTTTTTTTGTAGCTTGAATCTTAGTACAAATTGAAATATGTGTACCAAATCTGACTGGTGTTTGTACCACCAGCATGTGTTTAGGTCGATTTGTTAATTGGATAAATAAAATGAGCACAAAAAATTAATTTCTGTAGAAAGAGAAAAAAGGTAAACTTTTAAGTTATAATTTCTATAATAGATGGTAAATGGTAATACATAATTTGCTTCGCAGTACTGCGCTGAATAACATCTGAGGAACCAGATTTTATCAATAGTCGTGCTGAATTGTTGAATTTTACACTTGAACATCTTTCCCTTGCATCTACAGCGTTATGCGCAATGGAGCAAAGTCAGGCCCAAGCCCAAGCTCAATCCCAAGCCCAAGACCAATCTAAAGCTTACCGTTCATGAGAGAACCCAAAGTTTGATTCTGAGGGATTGGGCTATATATAAGAGAACCAAGTTGAATTTAATTTTAGTGATAAATTCTAGTGACATCATCCAAATTAATGATTACATTTTAGAACAAATATTAGAAACAAAATTCTGAATATGTTTTGAGTATATATGTAGAAGAAACACTGAAGAATGACAGTTAATTGGGACCATTAATTTAATCAAAGATAACTCCAAGCATTTTGCAACTAAGAGAATGTATGAGATATTATGAAAGATAACTCCATAAATTTAATCAAGTGCTAGCTATCTTTGCACTTGTCAAGTTAAGGAACCACTTCTTCCCCAGTTTTTTCAAGACCCACATTTTTAATGCTTGGGTCGTTCTCGCTTGCGCTAACTCGATCAATTTCAGCTCTGACTTGTCTATAGCCTCCTCATACTTATCACTGACAAGATAATGGTACACATACCATCGTTGTGAGCCTTTTTAAATGGATAAAAAAATGTTCGATTGAATCTTCTCTTTGTGAGACTGAGATATGGGGATCAAAGGGGTAGAACAAATATGAATGATGTACATTCTCTTTCATTTGGTTCCCTCCAGTGACTTATGAAAAAGAAAATGATTATTCTTATAAAAAAATGCAAATAAGTTTTGAATTATTTCTATAATATGTATATAGATTATCATGAAGCATTATTAAGGTTGGTATTTTATGTTTCACTGTATTCAGTACATTTATTTATATATAGAGATATTTTAGGTCAACAATTAAAAATGCATTTTGTATGCTATTAGGTAGTAGGTAGGAAACATCTTGCTTGGTATATATAATTTGGGAATTGACATCCTCTGTTGCACTTTTAAAGTGCAGCAGAGTGCTGCATTTTTAATCTGGGCCGTTCATTTTTGATCGGACGGACGAAATAAGATTTTGGCACAAATTTTAAAGCAAAATTAATACTGTCCCCTCCATCATCCGAGCACTCACCGGCTGAGATTATATCTGGGCAGTCCAAAAGTGCAGCAGAGGATGCGGATCCATAATTTGAAGGGTTGTTTTACTAGTGTTTTGAAAAAAACCGGGGGGTCCAAGAACCGGACCGTGGGAACCGTGAACCGCAACCGTACCGAACCGGACCGAGGTTCAAAACCGGACCGGACCGCACCAATTAAATTTAAGGTTCTAAGAAGGTTTTTAGCTAATATGTTGGGCTAGAACCGAACTAAACCGGACCCTACTAGACCGGTGAACCTTGTGAACCGGAACCGTGACAAAACCGGACCAAACCGGACCTAATCCGTGTAGAACCGAACTTAAACCGAAGAAAACCTTGCTAAACCGGACTTAAACTGAACAAAACCTCAAAATTGAATGTTATATTTATTTTATCTTACATATGTTAGATTCATTTTTAATATGTTAGATCTATTTTTATCTTGCAAAATGTCAATATTTGTTTCCTATTGTGATTATAAAGTGTATAATTTATAAAAATCTTATAAGTAAGCAAGGAAAATTTTTGTTAAATTTTTTTTTCCCAGTTTTAAATTAAAATGGCAATAGGAGTTGGTATATGTCAAAATATATTTATATTTTGTCCCAGTTTTAAATTAAATTTTTGTAATTTTTTTAACATTTAAATATATTTATATTTTGCTAACACATATCTACATCTCAAAGTATATTTATATTTTGCTAACACATATCTACATCTCAAAGTATATTTATATTTTGCTAACACATATCTGTATGTATTGATAACACATCTCAAAGTATATTTGTAATTTTTATATTTCTGTTTTTAAAAAAACTCTAAATTGAAAATATTATTTTCTTTAAAATTAGAACCAATTTTAGATATCTTAATTGAACAAGTACTATTAATTTGGTTTTAAAATTAGTCTATCTCATAGTGCTTGTTTAGTTGAAAATATAAAATTTGATTCTATGTAAAATATAAAATCCTATCTCACTATCACTACTCTATTTTATTCTCAAATTAGAATTTAGTTGATTCAGTTTGGATTGAATTTTGATTAACCTTACAAATAAAATTTAGATACATTTTTTTTTGTAAACAGAAATGTTGATTAAAAAACCTCATCCGACGGTTTTATACATTATTTTTCTAACAAAAGATTGTTTATATATGACCAAATTAATAATATTATTATAGAAATAATTTACTGTTAATTTTATTGTTAAATTAAAACTTTCTCAAAAGATATTGTTAGTTAGAATATGTTATACTTTATCTGTATTGGAGAGATTGATTTATCTCATGCAAATTGCACAAGTATATAACAGTTTATATGTTTATCTACAATCATATCTTTGAGTTTATATAACAGAAGTAATCAAACGATGTTGGTCATGTTTTGATAAAAAAAAAAATTCGTGCAAAATTAGTTAGAAAATGCAAAATAACAGTATCCTTGTTTATAATGACACTGTATCAATTTTATGGACATTGTATGAACCGGACCTAGGACATTAAGTTATAAATATTCTTTGATGATAAAAATAAAATAAAAAATAGAACCAGACCTAGGACCGGACCGGGCCGGGACCGTACCGGACTGTGTGAAATTGGATCATGGTTCTAGCAAAGTTTTGAGCCAACTATTTTAAGTTAGAACTGTCGGAACCGAACCGTGTAGAACCTTGAACCATAAGAACCGTGACCTATGCATAACCATGAACCGGCTGAATTTGAACCGGACCGGACCGGACCGTTTGGTCAACACTATGTTTTACCATGCAATGGGCACTAAAGATTGACGTTGGATGCTTATCTTGGTTACTGCTTCTAAAGCCGAAGTTACATTTTATTTCTCATTGGGCCGTAGAATTCAAATACACAAACAAGGCTTAGTTACCAATGCTGCATTTAAATTCTTTTTCATTGTGAAACCAATAAAATAGTAACAAGTGTTTGGTTTTGACTTTTAAACCATAGTCTCAGACCCCATGAATTATATATTATATTATTACAATCTCCCCATAGTCTAGCCCGGATATGTGCTTATTTTGAGTCAATGAATCTTAACCGTCTAAAATCAGACGAGCTAATTCAGCTACTGTCTATAACATAGGAGGCTTTTAATGTTAGTGAGAATTTCGTCGTGCAAATCTTAAAACAGATTGGATGGTTGAGATTTATTAACTTAAAAAATTTCCTTTTGAGTTAAATACAGATGATACGAGATTCTTTTCATGTGTGCATGCAGCACTCAGCAAAAGAAAAAAGAACCATCATGCCTTAAGGAACCCCACAGCTGCCAATTCGTACGTTTAATTACTTAATATTTTTTTTTATGAAACTTTACTTACATATATATTTTGAGTAACCAACAAAACACCTATATAAGCAACCATTTTTTTTTTATTTCTTTTTCATTTTCAAGTGGGTTCCACATGAACAGTACTTTTCAGTTAAATTTCTGTGTCAATGCTCATTTTCAATGGCATGTCGAACATGCCCTAAACACAATGCAACGTGTTTCTTCATTGCATCTAATTTCTGCAAATCGAGTTATGATATGTTGTATGATCTTTTAAAAATATGGCATGTGGTTAAATGTTGAGAGTTGGTGTTAGATCAGGCATGTATTGGCATTTAAATTAATCATTGCTGTTTGGCCAAACATAAAATAGTAAATGATATAATTACCTTTGTAGACAGGTACACAGATTATTCCAAACAAATCGTTTTTGACTGCACCACATTTTTTTTTGTAGCTTGAATCTTTGTACAAATTGAAATATGGGTACCAAATCTGACTGGTGTTGCACCACATTCGTTTTAGATCCGTTCGTTTTGATCGGATGGACCAAATTAGATTTTGACACAAATCTTAAAGCAAAATTAATACTGGTTCCTCCATCATCCTGAGTAATCACAGATTGAGAGTAAATCTGGACCGTCTGATTAGCTCTGCAGAACTCTGCACCTTAAAGCTCTACAGAGGATACTTTCCGGGGGGGGGAGACCGCATCCTCTGCTGCACTTTTATTTCACAGCATCCTGCTGTACTTTCGGACGGTTCAGATTTAATCTCAGCCGATGAGTGCTCGGATGATGGAGGGGGCAGTATTAATTTTTCTTTAAAATTTGTGTCAAAATCTTATTTCGTCCATCCGATCAAAAACGAACGGACCAGATTAAAAATGCAGCAGGATGCTGTGAAATAAAAGTGTAACAGAGGATGCGGTTTAGGGGGGGTTGCAAATGGATCGGATATTATCCGTTCGAATCTGAATCTGTATTTTAATTTTTGTAGATTTGAATATTCAGATACAAATAGTTTGCGGTTGCGGATACTAATACATATATGAATAAATATATGATGACAGAAATGTTAGAAAAAAGGAGGTATGAATATATAGATAATAACGGGTGGTAATTAATAGTTGACAGCAAAGTTAGAAAAAAGAGGTATGAATAAATATATGATGAAAGAAATGTAGTCATAGGAATCTAAGAAGCAAAAGGAAGATATACACACAAAATTTAAGAATAGTCCAGTGATAGTGTGGCAAAAAAAAGTATATTCAACACAAATAGGGCATATATATCAATTTTAATGTGTAGAACTCAGGAAGAGTACGTACCACAAAAAAAGTATATTCACTTGAAAACACAGCTCTTTTAATGGAATGTGTATCCTCTGCATTAACTCAAAAGTGAAAATTCTTTTGAGTTAATGAATCTCAACCGTTTAAAATCAGAAGGAGTCAATCCAGCTACTGTCTATAACATAAGAGGCTTTTAATGTTAGTGCGAATTTAGTCCGTGCGAATCTTAAAACAGATTGGATGGTTGACATTTATTAACTCAAAAAATTTTCTTTTTTTTGAGTTAATGCAGAGGATACGAAATTCTTTTCATGTGTGCATGCAACACTCAGCAAAAGACAAAAGAACCATCATGCTTTAGACTGTGGTCCAACTGAAGTTAACGGAGGGGAAGGAAAGGGAGGGATGGAAACTATTTAAGTTTCACCTGCTCCGAAAAAAAAATACATGTGCATCCGGTTCTGCCTCAGATTCGAACGTTATCCCACAAGGGATACAACACTTGTATAGAAAAATAAAAACTAGAGCCCTGGACTTAGTGAAGAAGCAGTTGGCAAGAGCCTCAAGCAGCACAAGTATACATCTATGGAAGAGGAGCAGAGGTGCTGCATTTGCCAGGTATAATTTTTCTTATTTCCAAGGGCCTTTTTGAGAAAAAATCCTCCCTGTCAGGTGCACCACATTTTTTGCATTGCTTAACCCAAATATGTCCATATATAATTTTTGTTTTACTATTATTCCACCGTGGAAAATTTTCTTCAGTAATGGCCAGTACACTATGTTACTCGGATATTCCAAATTGACCTTCATACCCGTATCGGACAAGTATCGGATACGCGCCCGATACGACACCGATACATATCCGATACGCCATGGCATATCCGCTTATGTTGCGTATCCTTACTTAGCCGATACGGTCATCAATACTCCGTTGACATGGCCAGTTACGGCTGGATACATTTAGATACATGTGGATATAGTCGGATCGAACACAGAAACTGTATCGCCGTATCCGTATTGTATCGATATCCGTACCCGTATCCATATCCATGCAACATAACTAGTACATACAAAATATATATTGGACCTTAATTTGTAAATCTAAAATCTTGAAATTAAGGTCATAATTAATAATGATATTAATTTTATTTTCTTGTTTTTGGAATCGTTTTTCAGGAATAATATGTTGAAGGGGACGAATTGGGGAGGCTAGATTGCGGTCACGATTTTCATTCTAGCTGTATAAAAGAATGGCTCACTCACAAGAATTTGTGTCCCATTGGCAAAAATACAGCTTTAAATACATAATAGGTTTAATTTTTTAAGTTTCATAAAATTGTTAAATTAATGTTTCATTCTTGTATCTCCTCAATTTATTCTATATAAGAGGCACCATCATATATATTCATTCTGGTTTTGCATGCCCAACTTGGAAGGGTTATTTTTTACAACAGAGTCGCAAATATTGATCACGCTCTCATTTATATTAATCTCAATTGGTTCCATAGTTTGGGTTCTCGAGTGAAAGAGAACCCGAAAAAGAAAAATGAAATAAAAAGCTGAGAAAAAGAAAATAAAAAGAAAAGAAAAAGGAAGATTGAAACAGAAAGGGAAAATCAAGAGAAGAAATTAACGAAAAGGTAGGGATAAAAGAACCAAAATTTTAATCACAGGTAACAGAAATGTCAATCGCCATTTTGATGCATGATCTTCCATTGCCATATATAAAACCTCTTGTACTAGTTCTTCAATTGGCTTGAGTTTATCCTTGAATAACCGATTACACCTCTCCCTTCAAATTATAAAGTTTGATAGCAGTACCAGTTCCCTTCCCTCCTTGCATATTCTGTCATCCATCATAAGGCCTTTATCAACTAGAATTGGCAGCCCCGCCAATTGACCCCTTGGTGCACCGAACCAGAGGTGGTACATGCTGTGAAAAGATGCTCGATTGTTTCATCGTTATTTCTACACATGTAACATATACTTGGAAAATTGAATCCCCTTATTTGTAAATTATCAGCCATAAGGATTTTGCCATGTAATAGAAGCCAAGCAAAAACCTTGCATCTCGGAGGTACTGCTAAATTCCAGATTTTCGAGATGTCAGACCTAATCCCAAGCCCACCTTTCATCACCATGTAAGCTGATCTGACGGAGAACCTTCTTTGGTTGTTCGGTTTCCATATTGCATCATCATCTTGACGTAATTATGCTTCACTTATTTGAGACAAAATCCGCTGTTGGTGTTGTATTAGCCTCAGTCGGAGCAGCTCGGACTGTGCTGCGGTGGATATTGAGGATCTGAATAGGCATCAATATCAGGCGTGTCAAGGAATTGCTGTATAATTATTTACAACACTAGTTATTGGTTCACAAAAAATGTGTTGATAATTAAGATTTGTGTTTTATCTCATGTAAGCTCATTTTGGAAACATGTTGTTTCGAATATTAACTATCATCATAAGGTTTTGGCGTATAGACTTCTTTGCAAACATTCCTGCTGAAAAAAAAAATAGGTATATACTATATACACAAACAAAACAAATGATTCATCACGCTAAGGCACAGACCACCTCACCTCTCTCTCCTCTTTCTTATTTTGGGACTACATGCAACAACTTTGTCGAGCTGCAGTACAATCACATTTCAGTTCGCTTCATCTCTGCATAGCAAAGCTAAGTAATTCATTTTAAATTGGATTTAAAGCCAATCAATTTTAATATCATTCATAGAAAATATTGTTGAATAATTTTTTTTAGGTCTATTTTTCTATAAATGTATATATGAAACTTTTTTTTTGGTTTTCTTATAATATATTTTGTTGCAACGATATAAGTATGCCATAATTTATTCAGTTTTATCATTATTTTTAATTAAATACTTATACAGACGTGCCATGATTGTCTTCAGTCGAAATTAGCACATTTATATATATCCAATTTATTTTCAGACTCTCTTATAGAAATATCGAAATATAGAAATACCAGGGGCCAGAATTTCTAATATAGAAATATCAAATAGGACAACCCTTTTTTTAGATAGGACCCGGTAAATTCCAATATAGAAAATTAGAAATATCAAATAGCAAAACCCTTTTTAATAGTAGACTTGAGGCTCACGTAAACCATAGCGATCTCTTCTTGATCTTCTTCTTTTAGAGAAACAATCCTTTAGAAGAGGCAGAGTCTCCAGCGGATCATCCATTCTCTAGAGACACATGGGGAAGAGGCAGAGTCGCCGTCATCGATCTGAGCTCTCTATCGGATCCCTTCTTCTTCGACAGCGTGTCATCAATTCTCTCGAGGCAGAGTCGGAGTTGGTCACCTTGAACCTCCAGAACCGCCACCCGGAGTATCGCCGCTATAAGCTTCAGCAATTCTCTCGTCAGGTCTTTCACCGTCTGTCTGCTCAACATTTATTTATTTCCCTGCTTCCCTATTCGTGCAGTTCTGAAATATGATATATTATATTATATTATTATTTTCCATCTTATTGCTTTGTTATATTTTTAATTTTATGTTTAAACAAATTCTCTCTCTCTCTCTCTCTCTCTCTCTCTCTCCAGGTCAACCAAATTCTAGCATCCCTTCGCCACCCTGCCACCCCTTCTGTCACTTCCCATGATGATCATGCTTCGGGCAGTGATAACTCTGCCTCTCCTACCACCTCACACAAGCGCCGTCGAATTCGTCATCCCTCAACCTCAGACACCTCCATGTCTGATGATGAAGAATATTATTTTTGGTCCCAATCCACCTCCACCTCACAAGGCGATGATCCTGATCCTGATCTTGATCTTGAGCCTGATATTGATCTCACCAAATCCATTCTTAGAGACAATCACCTAAAAAACTCAACACCAAAGCAACCACAGGTGTTGGATGAGTCTGCCTCGACCAAATCATCATGGAAAAACAAACGGGAGGATAATATGGAGATGGATGTGGCAACAGAAAAGCCGGAAGCTATGGCTATGAATAATGGGCATGTTAATGAGGGAGGAGTCGGTGGGGGGTATAATGGTAATAGTGGGGGACAGGAGGGAAAGGTGGGGCCGACGTTTGTGGATTTGGGAGGGATGAAGGAAGTGATAGATTTGCTGATAAGGGAGGTGATCGTGCCCTTTTGCCATCCTCAGTTACCCAAGTTTTTTGGTGTCAGGCAGCCTACGAAAGGGTTGTTATTGCATGGTCCGCCGGGGTGTGGTAAGACTACTTTGGCACATGCAATTGCAAATGAGACGGGAGTCCCGTTTTATAAGATCTCCGCACCAGAGGTCGTCTCTGGTGTTTCGGGTATGGAGTTGATTTTTCTTAGTTTTGATATTTTTTTGCTAATTGTACTTACATTTTTGTCTTCTTTATAGAGCTATTTGAATACATTTCATTTCTAAAGGATCTTAATAGAACTATAATGTAAGGCCTTTTTCCTTTTTATTTTTTCTTTGAAAGAGAATGCTGGTAAGCTTTTTAAGTGAGGATTGGAAAATTGATTTAAATTCCCCTTACATGGTGCTGCTAATGGAATGAAAATCCTAAAAAATTGTCAACCTGTGCTTCCATATCACAAAAGGAAATTCTTATGAGCATGAAGTTCTCATAAACTTGATTTAGATGCTATGTTATAACTTACTGCTTGTTTGGATCTTTCATATCAGGTGACTCTGAAGAGAACATAAGAAGCTTATTTAAAAAGGCATACCGATCGGCACCTTCCATAGTCTTCATAGACGAAATAGACGCCATTGCATCAAAGAGAGAAAACCTTCAGAGAGAGATGGAGCGACGAATCGTGACCCAGCTGATTACTTGCATGGACAAGTTCCACCAGGGTGTGCAAGATCAAGAACCAAACTTGTCAAAGGATAAACCAACTGGTTACGTGCTTGTCATTGGAGCGACAAATAGACCTGATGCTCTTGACCAAGCACTGCGACGAACAGGAAGGTTTGATCGGGAGATAGCATTGAGTGTACCAGATGAAGCTGCACGTGTAGATATATTATCCATGTTGACACAAGGGTAGGTCTTAAGAATCCATATGGTATCTTATTTTTATGTTCTATTGTTTTGGGACAGCCCGTGAGAGTGTACTGGATGACCAATCATGCATTAGGGCATAATAGAAGCATCTGTGTTTCTACTTTACAGAACTAGCTTGTTCATGCTGCATGCATGGTTCAATCTCAGTCTGACTAACATAAATTTATGCAATTGACACGCTAGTTATATGTACAGGATGAGACTGGAGGGTAAATTTGACCTTTCCAAAATTGCGAGGTCAACACCTGGGTTTGTTGGTGCTGATCTGAAATTTCTGGTGGACAAGGCTGGGAATCTGGCCATGAATAAGGTAATTGATAAGAAAAAATCCTGTTTGAATCTGCAAGATTGGTGGCGGCGGCCTTGGGTTGAATCTGAAATGGAGGGCCATAGCATCACTATGGCCGATTTTGAGGTAATATATATTTTTTTAAATGCAATGGAATTTTATTTAGAAAATCATAAAAAGAATGACTAAAACAACTCCTTTTCATTGCTGATTGTCTATGCTATATACAAATGCCGAAAGCACATGTTGCCATTCATGTAAGTTCAAGTGATATTGGCATTTCTATTGGCGTAGAACTTGTTTCTAACGCTTCAAAATTCTCATCTATTATCATTTTTTTAGGATGCAGCTAAAATGGTGCAACCTACTTTAAGAAGGGAAGGATTTTCTTCAATACCTAATGTGACATGGGATGATGTGGGTGGCCTTAGTTTAATAAGAAATGTGTTTGATGAATACATTGTTCAAAGAATAAAAAATCCTGCAGTTTATGAGGTAGACTACTTTCTTCTTGTAAGAATTGATTTTGAAGTTTTTCTTTGAACTGTTCTGACCATGCATTGTTGATTTATATTTGAAGAAAATGGGATTAAAATTTGAAGCAGGAGTTTTGCTTTTTGGCCCGCCTGGCTGTGGTAAAACCCTGATTGCTAAAGCAGTTGCAAATGAGGCAGGTGCCAATTTTATACACATAAAGGTACTATTAACTTGTCATTTGTTATATTGAGTTTTGTTCCTCCAGACATTTTCAGTATACTGTGTTTTACACTTTTACTTCATTTTGTGTGTGCGTGTGTGTGGGGTGTCAGGGCTTTCATTCTTCCTATTATTTTTGAATATGCTAGCTTTAGCTCTTTCTTTCTCAAGGTAAATATCAAATGGCACATACTTGCACAAAATATCTTTTCTTATTTTGCCCTTTAAAAGCCGAACAGTACATTCTGATGCTTCCTAATAGTTCATATAGTGAGATATGTTTCATCATTTCTTGAAGAATACAAGAAGGATATATTATTTTGTTTTTCTTTTCAAATATGTTAGGATTCATTATTTTTTCTTTGTTTCAGGGGCCAGAACTACTGAATAAATATGTAGGTGAAAGTGAATCGGAAGTAAGAAAGTTATTTGTGCGTGCACGTAACAACTCCCCTTGCATTATCTTCTTTGATGAGGTAATATGTATATAGTTTTATATTATGGCTATACCTTAAAGACAGCACTGTACTGGTACAAAATTGAGCATAGTAGCACGAGAAAGTTAAAGCCATAGAATGCATGACAAGCATTTTCTTTCTATATAAAGCAATAGAATGGTAAGTACATTGTTCTTTCCTTGATATTTCCCAACAAATTTCATCTTTTGTTAATTTCTTTAGGTAGATGCTCTTACTACAAGGAGAGGCGAAGAGGGAGGATTGGTAGTAGATCGTCTAGTGAACCAGGTATATATGCTTTACAAAACCTAAAATACTCTTTCAACCTCTCTCTTGCTAATTATTATTTGTTTTGTTATTTATTTATTTCTTTTCTAATTGGTTATCAGCTTCTGATAGAGCTTCACGGGGCTGATAACCGTCAAGGTGTTTTTGTTATTGGAGCCACTAACAGGTACGAAGTCCCACTTTATTTTTTGCTACATACAACTATATATAAAACAAATTACTTTTTATTGAGTAGGTCTCAAAAGACTAATGTTTAGTGTGCAGAAATAGTATGAGCCATAACAAATTATCATATAGAGTTTTTTTGTTAAAAATTCCCACTTCCCAGAGATCCCGCTTCATGTCCTGTTGTTGCTAACATAAATTGATATAATGAAAAAAATTGGTAAGTTTTGACACTAGGATGGATGGATACCTTTGTTTTATTTTTTCATTGTTTTGATATAACCATCGGTCTTAGCTATTTTGGGTTAGTTTACTTATTTATTTAAAAAGGTGGCCTTTATGTGCATGCAATATATGGGGTGCAAAGTGAAAATTAAAGACCTAAACCTTATAATTGCATAAAAGATTAAAAAAAAAGGGTTTTGCATTTTATGAAAATCCAACCTGTTAGTGTTAGCTAAGAATCATTCTTAGCTTTAGATAGTCATATGACAGGATAGAGGTGATGGATCAGGCACTACTGAGACCAGGAAGACTTGGAAAGATACTATATGTTCCACTTCCTGGTGCCGACCAGCGAGTGGCTATCATGAAGGCTCATGCTCATAAGAGGCCCATTGATGCTGATGTTGACCTTGATGCTCTGGCCCGAATGGAGTGGTGCAATAATCTATCGGGTGCAGACCTTGCCTCTCTGGTAAAATCTCTCTCCCTCTCTCCCTCCTTAGGATGTTGATTCCGACTAAATGTGTCGACAGTGTCGATTTCTAAACTATATTTCAGGCTCAGTTTACGTAATGCATACATCCAATACCATGATTTTTTTTCCCTTTTAGATGCTTATAGCTCATCTTAGAGAAAAAAAAATTAGTTCCAATTGCTTGATGTTTTCCTAATTAAAACAAATCCGTGTCATTTTTAAGTTCGGGTGAAATTGGCAAAAATAAGGAGGAATGGGGGTATATTCATGGCCAAAAGATCAAACCAGCAAAACATGTTATCATTATTGTCCCTTTCCGTGTTTTTAGTTTTTTTTTTTTTTTTTTCCTTCTTCGTTTTTCTTGGTTGTAGGTGGATGAAGCAGCTAGATATGCAATACGAGATTTGGCAAATGAAACCAGTATCTCATATGAATGCTCTATTAAGACATCTCATTTTGAGCATGCTTTATCTAAAATAACCCCATCTGTCAACGACGAGGTATGAGGATTTCTATTATCTTTTCCAATTTTGTGGCGGTGACTTGATTAATTATTTTGCTACCTTGTGTGTGATGTTTGTTTCGTCAATAATACCATGGCTGTTTTCTGATCACTTGTTTTTTGTGCTTTATTTTTTTTCAGCAAAGAGAATACTATGAGGCCTTGTCAAACAAATATCAAGCCGGATAGTTAATGTTAACAGTTTAGTAATATGATTTCTGTATACAATGACATTTTTTATGTTATTTTTCTACTTTTGTCGTTAATCTTTTCAAGATGCTTGCTAACTAGCTAGGGTTTAATGAATTACATGCATAATTTCATGAATACCATATAGTTTACTAATATGATTTTTTGGCTGCTGTTTTTATATTTTTCGTGTATGAAAATAATGAGAATGAAATTCCTCTTCAATTTTCATGTTGAGAATGAGATGAAGTTTATAGTATCTATGATATTTTTTTTTCAAATCATATAGAAAAAAAAATAAAGTCAATTGACCAATCATGCATTAGGGCAAAATAGAAGCATCTGTGTTTGTACTTTACAGAACTAGCTTGTTCATGCTGCATGCATGGTTCAATCTCAGTCTGACTAACATAAATTTATGCAATTGACACGCTAGTTATATGTACAGGATGAGACTGGAGGGTAAAGTTGACCACTTGACTTTATACTAAATTAATTTGAAACTTTAAAATTTTCACATATAGATGCATCACCCGTAAGGTACAAAGATTTCAACGGTTTAGATTCGTCATTCAAAGTTAATTCGATAGATTTTAGAGTTAAGAGTACAAAGGGACTTGGTACTCCTAGGAGCACCCTAGTTCTACTCACTAATTATTGTGTTCTCTAGTGGATAGTTATTAGAGGGCAGTTATTTTAGAGAATGTGCAGTACTAATTTTAATACTGTAGAACTTTGTAATTGAGTAAGCGTATGAAATAGCTTTGCTTCTAATCTGAAAAACAACTCTTTGTTTCTGAAAATACTGGCACATCAGGTCAGTATTCTTATTTTATCTGTTTTGGTGGATTGAACTGTCAATTAGTGTTATGTCCCAAGTTCATCAAGAGACTACACATAGAATTGGGATTCTGACAGACTAAATAGCTGATTAGAAATAATAAAAAAATTACAAAACTGCCATTAGCTAACCAGTAACTATGTAAAACCTTTGTTGTTTTTCATCTGTTTACTTCTATCAAAACCAAACACAGCATACAAGATTTGGCATCTCCTCAAATCAAGTTTATTTTGTTTACTAAAAAAAATCATGTTTATTTTGTGGTCATTTTAAAAAATTCTATAATGCCACATACCCTTTGACATGCACTATTATTTAGAATACAAAAAGGAGAAACCAAATGCTCTTTCGTTATTTTCAGATATTGTCCTGATTAGTCGACAGTCTTGTTGTAGAAGTACTTGACTCAGTAAACAATCCTTCCCAGTACCATTCCAGCCAAAACTATTGGTCCAAACCATGCGTTTGTTGTAAATCTGCAAAAAAAAAAAAATTGAAACACAAATTAACCTGCAGCTTAACATTGAATTTTATGGACAAGTTTACTTGTTAGTTATTCAGTTACCAGTATTTATGGTAACTGAGACAGTTCAAAGTTTTGACTGTTTTGCACTCTGTAATGAGTGGTGTTTTGTTTATTTACAAGGATGGTTAGAAATAAAAAATGTTCTTATTACTGTTTTTTTTATTTTTCATCTCCGTTTATTGGTGTCACGAATCTGAGATCTTAATTTGATGAAATTCAATTTGTATGATGCAGAGTGTTGAATTAATCTGAGACCTTGGAAAAATTCCAAATTGTTATGATGCATTCTAAATTAATCATTCTAATTAAAATGGCTTGGTTCAACCCTTTTATGAATATAAAAAATTCTTCTGAAAGTGTTTGGAAGTAATATGTCTGGCCTAAACCCTAGGAAACAGGCAAAGGAACTTATCATATTTCATAAGAATATGAAAAATAGGTGATACTCTGGTACTTACTTCATAAAACAATCAAAACCATCTGACAAGTCAACTGAGTATGTCTGCCATAATAGGTGTCCAAATGCAGGAATCATAGATAAGTAGAAGGGCCAACCTAACAAGAAAAACAAAAAAATCAGTTGATTTAAATTTGACAATAAAAGTTAATAAATTCAGAATATAAATGCACACTCGCTAAATAGATCGATTTTGAGAGCTTAAATTTAACATTTAAAGCCAATCTTTTATATCTTGCAATTAAGTTCACAAATATACCCATATGAACATTGTAGCCAGCAAACATCAAGCTTCCAATGCAAATGGTTGAAAATCCAAGGAGCCAAGTCCTTGTTGAGTCTCCAAGCAACAATGCTATGGATTTAACTCCGGCTGCCTCGTCTTCATTTTTATCCTGTTTTTAATGAGAAAATAGATCGAAAATTGGATTCAAATAACTTTATAAAATTCATGATAGAAAATTTACCAATATTATTACAGACTTGTGTGAAATTAATTAGTAATTAAGAAGTTAGAGGTTTATCTATCATCTTGTTGGCACAAGAATCCTGATAAATTATTGTAAATTAAGATTGAAAGTTGAAACAGTTTGTAATGTGAAATAACAGGTATGGGCTATGCCAACCAAAACTTCTTAATTTAAAGTGTCATAAGCACAAATTCAACTTGTGGAGTGTGATAATAAAAAAATAAAAAAATAATTATACCTGATGTGCTTATATTGTCTCATATACCATTGTCCAGCATATACCAGCAATGTGTACCGGGAGGAAAATGCGAACATCATTCAAATTTCCAGTTACAGCAGCCCAGCCGAGTGTAGCACCCCAGCTCTGGACTACACCAAGAAAAGCTGGAGTCTGTAATATTTAACCCATCAAGTCATTAACAAAACCAATTAATTAAAGCAATTCTATATTTTCATTAAGTTAGAAAATTGAAATAAACCAAATAATTGCACCAGCTCAAAACATACCCAGTAAGTCACTCTCTTCACAAGAGGATAAACAAGCCACAATACTTGTTCCACTGCTGCTAGTGCAATACTATTTTACCAGTAGTAAAAAGATTTCAAAACAATTAGTCATTTATAGCAATGATAGAAAGGATTGATTGGATGTGCCATTTAATATGACATAATAATGTTACAATAATACTTTCTTTATCATACCATAATTTGTTGAGTTGTAGCACAAGTGGGATAAGCAATGAGATAATGAATGCCCAAAACAGCCACCCTTGAACCAGTGTGATCTCACCAGATACCAGTGGTCTAGTCTTGCAACGCTCTACCTGAGATATAGATTGAGAGAGACAATTATATCAATTGAAGGCCAATAACTTATCAGAGACAGGGGGTGAGCCAGGATTGCTAGGTTGAATTCCCAGTGATTTTTACAAGACAAACATGAACGAGAGATTATTGGGTGTTGGGTTTTTATTATTTTAAAAAACTAATAAGTTGGCAATCTATACAACAATAATTACAAAGAAATACAACAATATTTTTATGGAAAATGTACACTAGATAAGGAAAACAAACAGTTTTTTTAAGATAGATTAAGCTTACCTTTCTGTCATAGTCTATATCAGCAAGGTCATTTGAAACGCAACAGGAGACAAATATAAGGTACGACATTAAGTAGTACAGTCCGAATAATTTGAAATCAGGAAGTGTTCCAGGTTTTGTTGCCAGCATAATTGACCTGTCATTGGTAGTATATTGCACATCTTTATCAATAGAAAAAAAAAAATATAAATATGGATACTATTTTCAGAAGCTAAAAACAAATCATAAGAAAGAGACGGTACAAAAAAAAAAATTGCGCTGATCAGTTTTATTTTGACATTTGAATTGAAAACTTGCTTGCAAAAAAAAAAAAAAAAAATTGAAAACTTGGTCAAAACTTTTCTCAACAAAAGCAACAAAGAAGGGAACCAAAAAGAAAAGTCTTGTCTAAATAGTTTACATGTCGCTACTTTGCAATTTTCTTGCCATTTATGTACTTATAATGTTCCTTAAATCATATTTATCACCTAATTAACTTGCTCTGTCTGGACATGCAAAACTTCTTTTATTAAGAAATCTTTAGTTTATATATATAACAATTGCTTACCTTGGTTTCATATATATATATAGAGTAGAACTAGGGTGCTCCAAGGAGTACCAAACCCTTTTGTATTCTTAACTCTAAAACCTATCGGATTAACTTCGAACGACTAATTCAAACTGTTGAAATCCTTCTACCTTACGAGTGATGCGTCTACATGTGAAAATTTTAAAGTTTCGAATTAATTTAGTATAAAGTCAAGTGGTCAAAAGGCTTCCAAAAAATGAATGCATTAAAATTAATTTATAAACCTTGTAATTTTGACCACTTGATTTTATACTAAATTAATTTGAAACTTTAAAACTTTCACATGTAGACGCATCACTCGTAAAGTAGAAGGATTTCAACGGTTTGGATTTGTCGTTAGAAGTTAATCCGATAGGTTCTAGAATTAAGAATACAAAGGGGCTTGGTACTCTTAGGAGTACCCTAGTTCTACTATATATATATATATATATATAGAGAGAGAGAGAGAGAGAGAGAGAGAGAGAGAGGAGGGTTCAAATGCCTCCATCATGCCTCCATTTTTAAAAACTAAAATAACTCAAAATTTGAAACATAAAATTCAAAATAAAACCGTTAGATGTGATCTATATCATTTTATCTATGCACATGTAAAAAATTACGACATTTCAACTTTGTTTTGGTTGTCATCAAGAGTTTATAAAAAAATGTAGTAATGTGGATAATTTATAGACATTGATTTTTCAACTTATTGATTCACATAAAAACAAAATTGAAATGTGATAATTTTTTATAGGCACATAAAAAAATAATATAGATCACATCTAACGGTTTTATTTTGATGTTTATGATTTATATTTTGAGTTATTGTATTTTTTTAAAAATAGAGGCATGATGGAGGCACAAAAAATGGAGGCATTTGAACCCTCCTTATATATATATATATATATATATATTGGGATGGGTTATGGGGACTTGTGAAGTAAAATAACATTTTACTTCACGCTCGTATTCCAATTTGAAAATCCAAACAACCGATCCGAACCGCTCAACATTTTCTCCATATTGAAATGTGCTTGGAGACCAAATTTTATATTTTTTTGGAATTTTTTTACTATTTATTAAGCCACTTTGAAAATGGCAGATCCAAGTGAACAGTAAAAAACAGTAAAATTTTCTAGACCATTGGATCAGCGATTTTCAAAGTGGCTTAATAAATAGTAAAAAAATTCCAAAAAATGTAAAATTTGGTCTCTAAGAACATTTCAATATGGAGAACATGTTGAGCGGTTCAGATCGGTTGTTTGGATTTTCAAAATAAAAATATGAGCGTGAAGTAAAAATAATATCTTACTTCGCAACTCACCATAGCCCATCCCTATATATATATAGTACGTATGGCTAAATTGCTACTGGTAGCACTTCGGTCGAAGTACTACTGGGGTCATATTTTAGTATTTGATGTTCAAATAACAAATCCAAATCGTTAGATATTCAATCTATATTAAAATGTACTTGGAGACCAAATTTTACATTTTTTGAATTTTTTTTTACTATTTATTAAACTGGAAAACAGCGGTTTTAAAAATAGCTTAATAAATAGTAAAACAAATTCTAAAAAATATAAAATTTGGTCTCCAAGCACAATTTAATATGGAGATCAACTTGAATGGTTCGGATCGATATTTTGAACTTTAAATTTGAAGATATAGACGTAAAGTAAAACACTCGCTTTACTTCACGAAGTACCATAGTCCAATTCTCTCTCTCTCTCTCTATATATATATAAAAGAAAAATATATCATCTTGCACTAGTAATTTTTCATAAAATTAATGTATATATATAGCACATGAGTTGTAGTTTTTATATGTACCAAAAAGCAGGCCAGGAATGCAGCCGAATATGGAGCCCGTAAAGGTCTATGCGACCTAGCTTAACATACGGCCAGAGCTTCTTCATCAGTACATTCTCATCCACCCATGATATTTTAGCACTGCCCTTGCAGACAAACGGTTTGTCTCTAATCAACGATGGAGACAAAGATAGTCCCGTCTTAAGCACAGGCTGAAGAAACTTTTGTTGCAAAGGCTGTGCATGGTTTTCAAAGTAGGCATTGGCATTACCACGTTGTCGTGCGTAGTATGGAATATTGGTGACTGAGGTACTAATTAAGACTTGCATTTTTGAGAGAGTAGAGATATAGAGAGATCTAGATACTGAGACACAGAGACAGAGAGAGGGTGCTGGTTGTAGTTTGATATTTATAGATGCTGAAGGATTTTCTTTTTGGTTGTATATATAATTAAACGTACGTAGCCACTACGAAAGCCCGTTGGAGTTTCTAATATTTTGCATGTGACATAGTGATGGGTGACTTGCATGAGAGTAGGTCCGATGGGCATCGATCGATTGCTTTATTATCCATGCACAGTCTTTAAATTTTCGTGCGCGCAAATCTTAAGTTGAATCAGACGGTGACGAAACTCGTTGAATTTAAAAATAGATCCTCTCTTGATGGGAAACGCCGTTAGCGTTGGAGTTTGGAATTATTTTTTTATGTGACATATTCAGATTAAGCTGCGTGTAATTAATGACACGGAAAAAGTCAAAATTATAGGATCCAAACATGTGTTTTTATGCATGGAACAGAAAAATTGACAACTCACCAAGTACTATATATCAAATTTAAAACTATTTATAAATCTGGAATTAATAGCAATCGCTACTACAGAACTGCATATATTAATTATTCTATCGAGTACAAAACGAATCTGCTAACGGATTAATTAATTCCTCTCACCGCTAGACACCAACATGTGATAAATGATAAAAGAAATAAGAATTCTTGTACCAGTTCCAGTAGATATTAAACTAATTATCTATCGGTATAAAACACATTATCGATAGGATAATTATCCTTCGTAACGGTAGTAAATTATGTACGTACCGATAGAAGGAATTCGTTGCTCCTATCGGTACATTATCATATACTGATACAATTTGATTTTTTTTTTTTTTGGAATCTTATTTTTAAAATTAGCCAGCCACCAATTTGTTAGCCATATTTTTGAGTAAAGGTTGGAGATCAAGCCACCAAACTATTTAATACTCCTGTTATTACAACAAATGATTTCTCCCATCCGGATTTCGAAGCTAGCCATATTAATTATAAACAAGTATAGATAAATAAAACAACATAAACCATCATCAAAAACTTTACTATTTAACTATTTTACTATTTTACTATCAGAAAACATGCATACACATTTTTTTTAGAAACAATAAGAGTCAAGCCCTCATTTTCATTAACCAAGATCAGTTACAAAAGTTGAGTTTCTGAGTAGAAACCGATGTAAAAGGAACAAACTGTAAAAAAAAAAAAAAAAAGGAAAGGAACAGTGAAGTTCAGTAAAGAGAAGTAAAAAGTAAAATAAAGTTTGCAACAGTTTAGATGATGTTGTTGCTAAATTCCTCTCGCTTGAGTAGGTCTTCTTGGTTTATTCTGTGCCGATTGCGTCCACTGTAGTCGTACCTCTTGTACCAGGTTCTCTAGTCGCTTGCTTTGATCCCTAAAAATGCGAAAGCATCTTTCCCTCCATATTACAAATTGCGAAATAAGCAGGAGTTCTCTTTCCTTGACTGTTCTTTGGTCCTGTACCAGCATATGTAGATGGTCCTGAGCTGGTATATATGCTGCACCTCCTTGAAGCACCTGTTTGTATATTTCTGCTGCCCATTTGCATCCTGTACCAGCATCTGTAGATGGTCCAAATTCTCAATAATAATAGCGCACACACGGACAAAACTAAAAATAAAAATAAAAAATCGAATTCAAATGTATTAACTTATCAAGTATCTGATAAAAACAAAACTCTAATTAATTTATAATTTCCAATGCTTTAACTTTTAATTCTAATTATCAATAAGAATTCAATGATTAATTTATCTAATTAGTTTTAACTTGGAATTTAATCCTAATTATAAATTAAAATTCTAGAGAGACAAATAAAATTCTAAGGAGCAGCAAAGTTAGTTCAGACTTATAAATTTTCATAAAATTTCAAAATTCAGAAAAAAAAAATGTGCAGTTAATTCTGAAACAATTCAAAAAAATTCAGCAAAGTTAGTTCTGAAAAAAATGTGTTTCACATATTCATTCCGGTTTCTATATCGAATTGTTAGGTATGATATTTTTTACGTATCTCTTTATGAGTATGCAATTAATTAATTGTACATCAGTGTGTTTACTTTGATCGTTTTTCATGTGGTCGATTAGATGGACTGAACGTGCAGTGAACATGACACTGAAATCTGGTTTGACTGAAGAATACAATCAGATTGGCCTTTCTTGTGTACTATGCTTAGCTAATTAATATGTGACTTGCCTTTTTTATCAATATATATAAAGACGACAAATTACATGAAATAGTTGCAATTCAAGTAGGGGTGCAAACGGGTCGGATACTATCCGTAAAAATCCAGATCTGTATTTGAATTTTCACGGATTTAGATTTTCGGATACGGATAGTTGCGGATTCGAATACGGATATCTGTTATGCGGATTCGGTTTCGGATACGGAATGGATTTCGGAATCGGATACGGATATCCGTATATTTTAATTTTTCACATATCCGATCCGACAGTTTTCTAATCTTTTATTTCGCCTGTTTGCTTCAACACCAAATAAGTGCATTCTTTTATTCTTATTCAATACACGAAGAAGATTTTGATAGGAGATTGTCAAAAGTCAAAATTCAAAAGTGAATATTATAATTATATATGTTTAGTAAGAAGTGTTGTATAGGTATATTTTGATTAAAGTGATGATACGGATCGGATATATTTTAATTGAATTCAGAGTAGGCTCATTGAATCTACTATGGTTCGATTGATGAAATGACCATTCGATTGCATCAAGATCCGTGCAACATATATTAAAATCCGTGCATGTTTGTTTCAATTTCCGTGTGCACGAATATTAATTCTGATCGTACGATTCTAGAGCTAATTGAACCTCAAAGTAGGTCCGATGCCCATCGGACCTACTCCTATCTCATTTTAGTTAGATATATATTTTGGGCATTGGACCCACTCATATCTCATTTTAGTTAGATATATATTTTGTAATAGCGTAACAAGTTAATTAGACATATATTTTAAATTAGAAATCCGAATTATATCTGTATCTGTATTCGTATCCGAAAATATCCAATTCGTATCCGTATCCGTTTAATATCCAATCCGTATCCGATTAATATCCGATCCGTATCCGTATCCGAAAAAAAATACGGATACAGATATAGATTGAGCACTATCCGATCCGTATCCGATCCGTTTGCACGGGAATCAAATCCTCTGCCCGGCAGAATTTTCCTGCCACCTATAAAAGTTAACCAATATGTATACGCCACACGTTTATGAAACTCTCTAGCAATAATTAATTACTAAGTCTGTTATTAGTATTTGTAAACCAACTTAGTAATTTTTCTATGTATAGAAAGATTGACTTGCATAATGAACAAAATAGGAAAAAAAAAATCCGGTTTGTCTTTTATGAAATAATTAATAATACAAAATAGAAAAAAAAAATAATCGTTTCAGAACCTTCATTGCAGTAGAACCTCCAAATTGGACAAAATTTTATAGCACAAAATTTTGTAACATGAGAATCTTTTTCAAAAACACTTATCTATATCGTCATCAAACTTGATTAAAGAGATTAAAACATGTGTCCAAATTTTACTTTTTGTTTATATTTGAACATTTATAACTAAAATTGTACATAAAAAAATTATGGTATTGAAATTTTCCTGTAAACAACTTAATTACTTTTTCATAAAAGAATATCTTGTGGTAAATTTTTTTCATAAATTTAATTTAATTTATATTAATTATAATAATTATCCTCTAAATAACTTGTGGTATTATTATTATTCCATAAAAGACAAACTGAATTGTTTTTTATATTTTTGTTTATTATGCGAGTAAATATTTCTATTTTTAGAAAAGTGACTAAGTTAGTCTGCAAATATTAATGATGAACTCTGTACTTAATTATTGTGAAAATCATTATTAAGAGGTCAAAATACGTGGTGCATGGAGATTGGTTAATTTCCAAGGATGGCAGGAAATCCCGCCCACCGGTGGCCAAAGGATTTGATTCCGTTTGCATGTGGCTATTTGACTTGGCAGTTGAAACCATAAACACAATTTTGGTGGGACCCACTATGAAATAAAAATATTCTTTCACCAATCAAATCTGAATTCCATTTTGCCTACGTACAACATTTTTTAATTGCGTTGGATTTTGTTTTTAAAATAGAACTCATAAAAAAAAAAAATGAGACTCGTAAAGCTTTAAAAATAGCCTCCACCGGTTTTCCAAACCGGTGTAGGTTGAAGAAAATAGCTACATCGGTTTTCCAAACCAGTGGAGGCACTTTCCTACTGGATGACTCGTTTTCCCACCAGACTGTGGCATGGCAACAGAAGATCCACAGACAAGGAGGTGGGAATTATTTTTTCTCCGCGCGAATATGGTGAACTGTAATAGCTCCATCTTGTTGGGGGACCGGTGGAGGCATTTTTTGGAGCTCCACCGGTTTTGTGGTTTGGTGTAGGTCATTTTTGGTGTAACCGTGCGTGTAGCCGCTCATCCGGGTGGGAAAATACCTCCACCGGTTTTGAGAATCGGTGTAGCTATGCCCTTTCAACCTACACTGGTTTGGAGAACCGGTGGAAGCTATTTTTGAAGCTTTCGTAGGCACGAGTCTCACTTGGTTAATTTTGATTTTATAAGTTCTATTTAAAAAAAAAAATCAAGCAATTGTGTGCGATCCATTATTATATAAAAATATTTTGTTTCCAATCAGATTCATTTTTTAATGCATTCCAATGGCTGAAAATTTGGTGCACCAAGCCTGCTTGCGCTGCCAGTAAATTGTCTTTAATTATCTAATGTGATGGCTGAAAATTAATATGCAAAATATCTCGTGAGTGGAATTTCAGCTAATGTTCTTTTAACTTCAAAATAGAACTCTAACTCCTAAACTACAATTTAACATATGTTATTTATTGAAGGAGGCTCCACTATATATAAAAGATTTAAAAAAAATTCATTTAATTTCAATATACATAATTAAAATTTTAAAATCATAGCAGTGGTTTAGCCACCTTTGGCCAGGCCTGAATTCTGCCCGTGTTAAGTACATAAAATTAAAAATTGAAGAGTTCTAATATCTCATTTTTTCATATCTCATCATACTTTATTTTTTATATCTTTGCTTTTTAAGTTCAAACTATCAATCGGAACCACTCAACATGATACCAATACTAAAATATACTTGAAAATAAAATTTTATAATTTTTAAAATTATTTTACTATTTCTTTGAATGAATTGAAAACCACTGTTATCAAAATTGTCAATCGAGTAGGTGATTTTGAATTAGCTCTTGATATTTTTTGTTGTTTTACTCTCTTTCAAACAGTAGATTTTTCCACCCATTATCCCTGTAACTCAACTCGAACCTAGCTAGATCCAATAATCCAAACTCGAACCTAGCCTCCGTATCAATCTTCATAAACTGAATCCACGCAAGAAGAAGAAGAAGAAGACAGTGATTTTGTACATATTTTAAAAAAATATAAAATTTCATCTTCGAACATATTTTACTGTTGAGCAGTTCAGATCAATAGTTCTAACTTTAAAAATAACGATATTAAAATAAACTATGATGAGATATGAAAGATATAATTAAGATATTGAAATCTTCCTCAATTGAAAATTCAACTGGCTTTAGCCTGAAAATTGGAGATATCTCACATGCATGATAGGGACCCACAATATGGTGATATTGTTAAATCATAATCATTAATTAGGCCAAGAAAAGGGAACGACACGCAAGGCCACGAATTACCGAGCCGTCATCAATTAATCAAATCAAATTTACCTATAAGATACCAAAATATAGCAGAAATTAATACGTAGGTAAATCATAATAATCAGAGTCTATGAGATAATTTTAAGGAAATATTAATTAAAGAGGTACAAATTAAGGATATATATATTAAGAATTGTTTATACCTCTTTAATTAGTATGGAACTTATTTTATTTCTCTTAAGAATTTATTTCTCATGATGAAATGCGAAATTTATACAAAATTAAATCTCTGGACAAAATGGATAAATTATTAACTCATATATCCGCGAAAAGGCTTTGCTAAATTGATAATTGCGGTATTATAGGTGATAATAATTGTAAACAATAAAATGATTAATAATAATAATTGTTATAAAGATGTAAATCACATTTTGTAAGTTGTGACGTATGAACTATGAAACCACATTAATTGAAGGCCAAAAAAGATTAAATTTACTTTTTGTTCCGAAATTTTTATTAATATCCAAAAAAAATTAATTAATTTTAAAAATTATCTTCTTCTATGCTGGAATTCAAAATCTATCCAAACTGATTACCAGTTCCAAATCAACTTTTCAGTAGTACATTATTACCTGGTTCTAGAACCATAAAAAAATACCGGTTATCAAAAAAAGTGCCGGTAAAAAAAAATACCGGTTAAAAGTAATTGGAGATAACTTTTCTAGCAAATAAAAATGGAAAATGAAAAGTGTAAGATTGAACATTTTTGTTTGCTATAAAATTGAGCACTTTTCATTTTCCATTTTTAGATGAAAATATTAAGATCTTAAATTTTTTTTGAGAACATAGTGTAAAATTGAACATTTTTTATTTTTTATTTTAAATGAATATATTAAGATTTTAAAAAAAAATTGAGGACATAGTGTAAGATTGAACATTTTTGTTTGCTATAAAATTGAACATTTTCCATTTTTCATTTTTAGATGAAAATATTAAGATCTTAAAAAAAATTTGAGAACATAGTGTAAGATTGAACATTTTTGTTTGTTATAAAATTGAACACTTTTCATTTTCTATTTTTAAATTAATATATTAAGATCTTAAAAAAAATTTGAGAACATAGTGTAAGATTGAATATTTTTGTTTGCTATAAAATTGAAAATTTTTAGATGAAAACATTAAGATCCTAAAAAAAATTTAATAAATTTTTTTATTTCTGGTTATTATTATTAATATTTTTATGGTTATGTAAAAAAAACACGGGTTTTTTTATCAGTTCTAAAACTGAAAAAATTATCACCTGTTTCGGAAACTTACGACCGGAACTTTTATTATCAAAAAGTTGATTTTTAACAGGAATTTTTTTTTTTCCTAGATTTCGAATTCCACCGCCTAGTTTTTGAAATTAATTAAATTTTTTGGATGTTAATAAAAATTTCGGCATTTTGTATCTTCTAGTTTCAGGAAGTTTCATAAATGTATTATGTCCAATTAATATTTTGCTTCAAAACATACTGTTATGTGTCTTCTAGAATTAATTTACGAAAATATTCGTTGAACTTGCATCGGTATTCGGTAGTGAACAACTGGACAAAAAAATTTATTAATAGGAAAATAAGTAAAAAAAAATATCAGTAATGGAGATAATTTTACATGGAATTTGAAAAGTAGAAAAAACGTGATGGTCTATAGCGTCCTATAAACTACAATAATCTAATTAGCGAGATTAGATTACCGCTAATTAACGAAACAGTGCGAGAAAAAAAAAAACTGAACCTGGATGTTCTGATCTATATAACAGCCAAACTTTTTTATTATGATGTTGTTGAGACAAAAAAGAAAAGAAAAAACTGAAAAGTTATATCTGGACATTCTGGAAATTCATCTCCAAACACTATCCTCTCAAACTCTGGCATGATGTTACATATATTAATTAAAAAAATACATTGAAAATTAGAAATCAATTAGAAAGAATAATTTTTAAAGAAAACTTCAAATATGAAATCACTGGCTAACATAATTGCTAAATAAAACTTGAATTATGAAATGATAATTTTCCAAATTGTAATACTACAAGATGTGGTATATATGCATATAAATAAGCTAAGATGTATTTGTACCAGTAAGTAGATACCAGAAATGAATTTTTGGACATAACTCATGTAAGAGTCTAAGTCTCCAAAGAAAATTCCTAAATTGGCCATAATAGAACGAGAAACAGAATTACGGAAAGAGCAGCACATAGAGTACCTTTCAATTTAGATGTTGTGAAATATTTGCTTCTAATATATAAAATATGTTATCAATTTTGGTGCCATTCAATTTATGTCCTGGTGCCTTGGAATTATGATTTCAAGGATAAACTATTAAGCAAGGGGTTACAATCGAGACACTCTGTGTAATCGAATTAAAATGAAATATTATAAAGATACAGAAGTTATGATCAATTAAACCTCAGCAATGAAAGAAGCAACAGTTGCAACAGCCAGTGCGAACTACAATTGATATTACAGGCACCTACCAAGTACCAACTGATATTACAGTCAGTATGATGATGGTACTCCAACTGATATTATAGGCATCACAACCAGTGCCAACACTGTGATCCAAAGAAATTATTAAGAAATTATGAGCATTACAAAAATTTCACAGTTTAAGGTAGCTAAAAAATTAAAGAAGAAAAATCTCCGTTGTAGTCTCTAGAGGACCAAACAAAACTGCAAAATATATAGGAAAATAAATATTTGGGTTGGTCTACCGAAGAAGGAGAAAATTGTAAGTCTCAAATTATAATTGAAGCAGGAGAAAATTAAAGCAGGAGAAAATTGTAATATGTACTTTGATACTCATATTTTCGCCTCGGAACTCTTCAAAGTCCAAAGCTTCCACAGACAATGGAAAAATAAATCAATAGAGACTAGAGAGAAGACTTCGCCGGCAGTAGAGAGACAGCCGGAGAGAGGATATAGAGCGGAGAGATAGAGAGAGAAGACGAGCACCATCGGAGCGGAGAGGAAAGAAGTAAGTTTTTTTTTTCTTTTTTGGTAACGCTTGTACATTTACTAATTTAAATTTTAAAACTCACAAATTTATCCAATTTATTGTCTTTTCTATTAAAACTCATTTTAAATTTATAAACTTTCTATTTTAAACTTTGTTCAAAAATAAATGTAGCATGTGCAAGAAAAATATTCAGTTTTTTAATTGGCTGATTTCCAAGAACAAACAGTTCATTTTTCTATAACTTTAGTTTTTTTAACAAATGATAAAATTAATATTTTATAAATTTAAAATGAGTTTTAAAAGAAAAGACAATAAATTGAGTAAATTTACGAGTTTTCAAAATTTATAGGGGTAAATATGATATTGTGAGTTTTAGAGGGAAAGTACATTATTTCAATATTTTTATAGGGCATAAATAAAATTCCCTCTAATTAAAAAAATAAAAAGAAGAAACGTGCCATTTTACCATAGCCGTATATTAGAGGGAAATTAAGTACATGATTTCAATATTTTGTGTCACGACTGTTTATAATTTAAAAATGATTGGTCGGTAACACACACAAGCACATGCATCCGCACGCGTGCGCCCGTGCACACACAGAGAAAATCTACTTACACCATTTTTAGTTACACAAAATTACATCATTAATTTTTAAAGTTCTAACAGTTAATCCAAACCGTTCAACATGTTTAATATAGTAATTAAAATATGCTTGCAGATCAAATTTTATATTTTTTTTTAATTTTTTAGTATTTATTACGATGGATACAAAAATTTAATAATCTGAAAACAACGATTTTGTAAAATACTTAATAAATAGTGAAAATGTAAAATTTGGTCTCTAAGTACATTTAATATGGAAGTCATGTTGAATAATTTAGATCAACTATTTGAACTTCAAAAATTTTAAAAATAAATAATTTAATTTTGTGTCATAAAAAAATAATGTAAGTGAATCACTCCTCTGTATACATACATGTCATTGCACAGCCCAAATATTAAGTAAACATGTACTACATATATGCATCTCTTTCAATATTGTGGGCTAGAATGAATTATCTTGTCTTGTGGGCTCACAATTGCAATAACCAACGACACATGTTATATAACAAGTCTCCGTGGAAATATACACAAAAAATATTGCTCAATGCAAAAGGAAGACGGCCACGACCTTCAACTGATGGGTCCCACTTACCAGCCTATTAACACATAGTCAAATACTTTCCTTTTTTTTTTTTGTTGGATTGGATTATTGAGAAGATAGCAATTCCTTATGGATGGAGGTCCATTAAAAAAAGCCCATTAACTGAAAGACCTGCAAGCCCAAACTGTACGGACTTTTTTCCTCCCGAGACTAAATAATAAGTTACATGTATAAATATAACGAAGTACTTATCAGTAAAGGATATAAAAAAAAAAAAAAAAAAACTAATTAAAAGGGAAACGATAATGACAAAGCTACAATTAAAGCTGATCTTGCTTACATTACAGGGTTGATGATAGCTACATGGAATCATGTCAGCAAAAGAACAAAAAGAAAAAGGAGCAACAAAATTAAAATACAAAAGCAAAAGAAAGGAACTAGTATATTATTAGGTGACCCCTGTTAGCCTCTGTCTTCTTTTTAGTATACGTCTACATCACCTTCTCTCTCTCTCTCTTCCCTCTGCATCAACTTCTAACCTTTTGACCAAAAATCTAACTTTTTGCATGGAAATGTAACAAAGTCCATGAAACCTCCCACAACCCATTTGAAATCATTCCATACCAAAGATTGGTACAGTCTGAAAAGCTGTCTGGTGGTAATAATAAAACGGTGCTGCGTCATATGCACTAGTACTAGATCCTGGCCCAAATGCAACTTGACTTGCATGAACATTGGAACCGTAAGTGCAACTACTGCTGTTGTTATCTGACTGTTGTTGCACTGTCACCCCATCACTTGTACTCCATGCACCACAACTGTTATTACAACCAGTTGATGCATTTGAGAAATCTAAGTTTACCCCAGAAGAGAACACACCAAACCCTAACCCTAATCCTAGGCCTTGGTTGGTCATGTTCTCTTGTTGTATTTGTTGGTTTTGAAAAGCAAGCAAGGACCAGTAATCCATGTCGGGTTTGGCCGGCAATGCCGTAAATGCAAGTGATGATGATGTGGTTGCATCTCGAGCGTCCATTGTTGTAATATTTGGATGGATATTATTGGTAGTTTGATCTGATGAACAGCTAGGCATCTGGTCGGATGCCTTGGAGGCACGTGCGGCTGAGATCGACCCGGCAATCGGGAGATTGCTATTGACGATGCTGTCCACGTCGTAACGGCTTATCTCGAAATTTGTTACGGCATTCAGGCCGCGGAATTTAATGGCAGCTATGTCGTAAGCTTCGGCTGCCTCTTCTTCTGTGCCTTGAAATTTAGAAATTTTAATTTGGTTAGAGATAAGTTAAACATATCAACAAATTCTGTGTGATGATATAATAGGGCATAGATCATATGATGTAACTAATTAATAATTGTTTAATTAACATTGACCATACCCTTGGAACTAAAATGTCAAGAGGCCAGGGGTCATCTCTTGCATTTAATCAAGTTAGAGAATCTAACAAGTATCATAATAAAGTAAACAAGAAGCATGTGTGAGCTCCTAAGATCTTTAGGGATTTTGTTATTAATTAGCTATATATATACAGACAATACATGTCATGCAATTTACTAATTAAATATATGTATAGTAGTGCCAAATCAACCAAACGTGATCTTGAGCACCTCCAAATTAATGGAAACTAAAACTACAATTGCATGACATGCATGCATGAAGAAATATGTAATAGATATACTTACTAAAGGTTCCAAGATAGAGGTCTTTGTTTCCTGCCACCCTTCCAATTCTTGCTTGCCATCTCCCATGCTGATGGTGTCTAATTAAATACCAAACAAGCATTATATATATATATTAAGTAGACGTCCAAATTAAATAAAACTAAAATTAATTAATTACATATGTGTAATTAATTAGTTAATTACCTGGTAACTCCTCGGTAGACTGAAGCACCTCTAGAGAATCCACTACTCTTTCTGCATATATGCACAAAACCACACTCAGAAACTTTATTAATTTTATTATTTATTAAGCCTGCACTATGCATTATATTATTAAGTTCAACAGCATCAACAATGGAAAGTGCACACATAATTTGGCTTTTCTTAAAAAAGAATAAGTTCGAATGCAAATAAATGTGAAAGTTCATTAACAGCTCCATATGGACCATATCTAGTTCATGCATCAATGGCATATATACATGGTTTAATAACAAATCATGAGACCTGCCATGTGATTTGAAAAGCACATCAGAGGAATACATGGTTTTTATATGTATAATAGATAGGAATTAGGAACTAACCTTCTGAGAGAAGCAACAAACTCCTGCCTTGTCATGTGCTTCATCTCCTCTATTTCTTTCTCGTAATCAGCGACCTGACAACATGTCAAATCAAACAAATATTTCACATCAATCACCCTACTTTTTCATATTTCTTTTAATGAATAATTGAATATGTATATATGTATGTACATTCTCTAAGCCTAAGGTATGTATGTATATACATATAAAAAAAAATTAAGAAGGATAGGACTTACTGGGAAATTAGTGGTTGTGGTGGGGCCCCAGTATTTGAGCGCTGCCAGATCATAAGCCCTAGCCGCTCTGTCCTCCTTGTCATATCCGCCTAAAATTTTACATTAATTTTCAAATGCTCATTTCATATGCTCAATAAATAAATTAAATTTTGTGAAAATATAAGGTTAAAATTGATAAATGCACATACCCAAATAAACTGGAAGCACGTCCAAGCAACATTCAAGCAAGACAACCACGTGGCAGAAAAAATGGGTGAAAAAAAAACGCATGTTAGCAACTATTAGCTAGGTGTGATATATCATATTCATACTAGTGTTGTAAATAACAGTATGTGGTCGTCGGACAAACGGGGGTACCATCAAGCGATTAATCGGTATGCGGCCGATTAATCGAAACTATGCGGACAATTTAACGTTTTTATTAAATTTATGTATATATATCATAATTTATTAAAAATTATTTATTTAACTCATTAAACTTATCAAATAAACTTAATTTAAGTTAGTTTTATTATTATAACATGACACTATGCTTATTTTTTCGTAAAACGTAAACATTTTGCATATGTAAGTAACACATTTATTTAATGAAAAATAAATTTGAGAATTAAACATATTATTTGAATGAAAGAAAACATTCCAACATAAAATCACTAAATTTAATTTATAATAATAATATAATTTCATAAATAAACATGTTATACTAATTGAGAAAATTATATCAGTAAGTGGTATATAAATAATAGAAAAATTAATCAATTTCAAAGTAAGAAGAAAAAAAACATATATAAAAAATATTAAATGAATATCCAAGCATAAATAAAATTACAATACATGATTTATAAACCTTATTAACACACATTATTATAAGAAAAAAAAAACAATTTGAAAAAAAAATTACTAGAATAAACGGAAAAAACGGAAATAAACGGAAATAAACGGGAATAAATGGCCGATTAAACGAAAAACGACCGATTAATCGTTTTTTCCTGCCAACAGGCATCCGTTAAGCGTATTCGAAACGGTTTGGCCGCCGTTTCCGATTAAAGGGCCGTTTAATTGACCGTTTTTCTCGTTTTTTACAACACTGCTTCATACATGATAATATGAAATGAAAATAAAAATGTGGGTGCACTGTGCAAGAAGTAACTAGTTAATTAATTAATTACCTTGGCGACCTTTCCTATTTTGCCCCTCACGTCGGCAGCTATTGTCCCACAGGTGCGCCTCGTATCTCCCAGTCCACCTGTGCCTTTATTCCCAAAATACCCTCGTTATTATATTTATATATAAATAAACAATGCACAATGACAATGAGAAAATTAAGATTATTTAATAGTAAAGAATCTTCCTTATAGTTGAATTTGTAAGATGGTTTTAATAAGGGTTCGGAGTAACCTATTGTAAAAAAATTAAACAAAAATAAGGTTGGAGATAGATACTTAGATAAGAAAATGGACTAATGAAGAATATTTAGTAAGGAATATAGAAAAGAGGCATTTGGAAATTTTGTAAAAACAAAAAAGGAATAATGAACATAAATAAAATATATAATCCATTGATGAACATATATATTTAACGGTGTGAAGTATATGAAGAGTAGAAAGTGATTGGTATAGTAACAGGGGCAAATATGCAAAAATGTATATCTACAACAAGCTAGTAATGTAACACTAATTAATTAAGTAATTAATTACCGGGTAACACCGCGGTAAATGGAGGTCCTTTGACCGAAGGAGTCGACGCTCTTCTTCCCCTCCGCGGGCTGCGGGAGCGGAGGCGGCGCAGCATGTTTCTCCGGCGAGAATCCAGCCGTGACGGTGCTAAGGTCAGAGCTGTACAGTCCCTCCGACATGTGGGACCCATGAGCTGTCATTCTCTCCTCTTCCTCCACGGTACCTAGACACACGCATGACGCATACATATATATAAATTAATATAAGCATCCATGATTAATGGATCTAAGTGCATGCATGCATGCAAAGGTTATCCAAACTCAATGTGAAAGCAAACATATTCCTTCATTAGATAAGTTATATGCATGGAGAAGTTGACATGCAAATTAATGAAGTTACTCGGGCATATTAATTGTGCATGCATGTGTTCTTGTGTGTTAAAAAGAGAAAAATTAAGAAGATCGAAGAAGTAGGTGTTCATGTATATAATTAAATTAGTTAAATGAAATACTTACTGTGGTGTGAAGGATTAGAGGAGAAGGTGGTATGGGGGAGATGAGAGAGAGAGAATGAAAGCCAAGAATGGTCGTGAGAGGTTGGATCCATCTCCATTCTTTGTTTGTGTTTTGTTGTTGTTGAGTGTGTATAGAGAAGATGAGAGGAGTAAGGAGTAAGGAGAGAAGAGCAAGTAGCAAGCAAAGCAATATATAAGAAAGAGTTCAGAGAGAGAGCTAGATATATAGACTACTATTGGACCCACATTATTTTAATTAAATTGATAATACTAATTGAGGGGGGGACTAACTACTGGCTAGAAGGGAACAACATAAATATATATAATATATATGAACCTTTGAAATTTGAAAAACGATTGAGTTGGGAAGGGAGGATAGATCATAAGATCATCACACGAGGGGAAGAAGTTGTTTGATTTTATTTTTGAATTATATATGTATTTTAATTTATAAAGTTAAAGTTAATTTGAAGTACACTGTCTGTATTAATTAACATGTTAAAAAAATAATTGATGAATGTTGACTGCCTCGATAACTGCGATCATGCTTCTCCTCATAACGAATAACTTCGTTGCATGCATTGTCACCGTACATTTGTAACTAGATCTGACTGTCAGATTTGTAATCGACGACGGCTGATTAAAGGCATTGAAGTTTCCTCATAAATATATAATGTTTGTACAAGTAGTCAAATCGATCTATGTATGTATATATGCTCTTAGTCAGGTCACTCGTCAGATAAAAAGATTAAATGATAATTTTAAAAAGATCCGTACGTATTAATTTAACTACACAAAACTATAAAAAAAATTATTATATTACTTCGCTTTGCTATTTGTTGTGTGATTGTAAGCATATTAAGGCTGAGATATAAAAAGTCTCGTGGGTAATATATAATGGAGTTACCAGAGAGCAAGATATCAGTTTTATAATTAAAGTTAATTAGAGTTTTGAGTTCGATGCAAATGCTAATGATGTAACTAATATATATCGATCTGGGCTGAAATCTTGATACTGCATGCATATATATCATACTAATTAACTCAATATGTTTAATATATATATATAGAGAGAGAGGGAGAGATTCACTAGGCTGAGCCATGGAGTAAAATGTATTTGTACTCCTCGTCATATCTTCATTTTCAAAGTTCAAATGGTCGATCTGAACAGCTCAAGATGTTCTCCATATTGAAATGTGCTTGGAGACCAAATTTTACATTTTTTGGAATTTTTTTACTATTTATTAAGCCACTTTGAAATCGCTGATCCAACGTGAACAGTAAAAATTTCTGGACCATCGGATCAGCGATTTTCAAAGTGGCTTAATAAATAGTAAAAAAAATTCAAAAAAATGTAAAATTTGGTCTCCAAGTACATTTCAATATGGAGATCATGTTGAGTGGTTCGGATCGGTTGTTTGAATTTTCAAAATGAAGATATTGTGTCATGGCTCACCAAATACATTTACACCATGGCTTAGCCAAGTACATCTCTCTATATATATAGCTATTTAGGACTGCAAATGTCATCTTAGTTTTTTAAGATTAGGGTTAGCAAGAGATGCTGCTTTTATTCAGTTGATGTTGCCTCTTTTTTTCACCTTTGACTGTAATTAACATTTATCATTAATGAAATGGACTTTATGTCTTTCTCTTAATTGGAGTCTAGCCAGTTGGTCAATTTTTTTAATTGACAGCTGTTTCATGATCAAATTTCTCTTGGAGCTGGTGCAGATCGATTTGTTTATGAGAGGGAAAAACAAAATGATATAATACAAACAAATCATATTTGCACAAATAGTTAGAATATATTTGTTTGAAAAAATTAAATACGATAACTAGATTATTTGAGTTCGTTGGGTTTTTCAACTAAATGATTAATTTTAAAATTAAAAATAGAAAGTTAATGAACAACCCATGCAATGATCCCAATACAAACGTAATTAATGTCTCTTCTAACTTTAACGCATTGATGTAATTTAGATTTTAGTCCTTCAATACAATTAATTAATTATATAAAAGTTGGATCGAGTATATCTTGTCATGTATATTAAGGGTGAAAACGGATCGGATACAAATCGAATGGTGATATAATTAAATTATATCTGTATTCATTTTTATTTTTTGAATATATATAAAGGTTGGCTCGAGTATATCTTGCACTGTATATTACGAGTGAAACAGATCAGATACGAATTAGATAGTGGTAAAATTATATATGTACTTGTTTTATTTTTTTAATATAGATACAGATACAGATCTGATATTAGACGGAGATACGAAAACATATACATATCTAATTGAATATTTATTAAAAATATAAAATATTAATAAAAATATCAAAATTCATAATATTTATCTAAATATAACAGTGAATAACATTTTTTTTCTTCATATATCTATTAAATTAAACTATATAATATACATCTATCAGACACGAATAATTAAAATTTAAAATTATATATGTATCTGTGTCATTATGGATATCTTTATTTTTCTAATACAAATCAAATAAAAATTAGATATTATCCACTCCCTTTTCACCCCTATCTATATATATATATGTGCTTAACTCTTTTTTTAATTATGATCCCTAACTCAGTTTATATCATAATATTTTATTATGCATTTATATCATGGTCAATATATAGAGTAGAACTAGGGTGTTCTAAAGCTCACCAAGTCTCTTTGTGAGCTTAATTCAAAAATCTATTGAATTGACTTCAAACGATACATTCAAATTGTTGAAACCGATCTACTTCATGAGTGATGCGTTTATATGTCAAATTTATAAATTTTCGAACATATTATAAAGTCAAGCGGTAAAAAAATAGTTTATGAGTTAATTTTAATGTGTTCATTTTTCATCATTTTTTACCGTTTGACTTTATATTAAATTAGTTTGAAAATTTATAAATTTTACATGTAAACTCATCACTCGTCAAATAGATCGATTTCAAAGATTTTGATATGTCGTTTAAAACCAATTCAATAATTTTTTTAGTTAAGCTCGTAAAGAAGCCTGGTGAGCTTAAGAACACACTAGTTACACTCCAATATATATATGAGGAGGGATCCACTTACAACATTTTAGATTTTACAACATGTTACAACATTCGATTTTGTAATTTTCAAAGTTCAAACAGTCGATCCAAACCATTCAACATGTTCTCTACATTAAAATATACTTTGAGATCAAATTTTACATTTTTCAAATTATTTTACTATTTATTAATTATTTTACAAAATTGCTGTTTTTCAGTAGTATAGAATTGTCTAAAAACAACAGTTTTGTAAAATACTTAATAAATAGTAAAAAAATTTAGAAAAATATAAAATTTGGCCTCAAAGCATATTTTAATATAGAAATCATGTTGAACGCTTGGATCGACTATTTGGACTTTAAAAATTACAAAACCAAATGTTATAACATATTTTACCTTTCAAATGTTACAAGTGGATCTCTCCTCTGTATATGTATAACACTGATATTATAATTAAAGTGCATAGCATATCAGCAAAGACAGGCCATTGCTATTGGCACAAGAGAGCGTGCCTACTAGTCTATAATAACCGGAAAAAAATGCTTTTTTTTTTCTCCTTTGCCTTTTTTCATGAGAAAAGGGAAAAAGAAAAAGAAAAAAGAGGAATTGATGTATTGATGTATTGGTGGAGGGAAGCAAGAGTATAACCAGGAGACATGGTGGGACCCTTGTCAGACCAAACCAATACCAACCTATTTCAATTTCCAATCATAAAAAATTCAACTTCTTCCCATCTTTTTTCCAAAAACCATGACAAAAGTATACTGAATTAAAACAATAAAAAATATTAAAAACTTGAAATCACGCCGTACACTTGCCGCTTCCCACCACGTTTGATTGTCGCATTTTATTTAATTCTCTCTTGATCTTTTTCATCAGAGAGGACTTAGTTAATTAATTTAAAACTTAACACTTTGAAGGCTAATTTTTGTCAATAATTCCTTCTACTTTTTTACCACCTATATATCTGAAACTACTGCTGGTACTACAATGAACAACACTTTTAAATTCATAATTGTTGTCAGAATAATGGGCTACATTGATTTAGTTTCTAAGATTTATTTCAAAACTATATTTGTATTCAATCACAAGGCAATTACATATATTGTATGTGACATGTTATTGCTATATCAACTTGTGTTTGAGATAAATATATACATATAGATTGGATCATTAATTGTTCATAGTTACATATACAATTTTTCAGAATATATTTCAATTCGATCGATATCCATAGAATTTTTTCAAAACTGAGATGTGAGTTTATGAATTAATTATGAATGCATATTGTTGAGCATACATTTTTACAAATTTAATTAATGCATGTTGAGCTTCACCTGTTTAATTACGCACCCATCAAATTTATTTAAGTGTTGACTTGCAAATTACTATACAGTCTATACATTAGTGTATAAATTTTATATGTCACATCTACTTGTAGGCTACAATATTTTATTTTGGTTAAATTAAACATGAAGATTTAATATTTGCACATAAATTGAGAAACATTTTTCTAAAGCAAAGATATATAGTACGAGAGAGGGGGGTGTCCGATGCCCATCGGATTAGAACAGTGTTCGATGGGTGTCCGATACCATCCGATCTACTTCAAGATCTGTGCGCACGTATATTAAAGCAAACAATATGGATATTAAAGTGATGCGCACAGATCTTGAAGTGAATCGGACGGTATCGGACACCTATTGAACACTGTTCTTGGTCCGATGAGCATCGGACACCCTCCTCTCCCTCCTCTCCCATATAGTACTAGTACTAGAGTGCAAAAATAGACTAACCGACTTTCTTGAATTGTAAATATCAAATGTAGCAAAGCGGAAATGTCACTAAAAATTAGCACATGAAAGGTGAATAAAACTTACTAGATACAAAATAAATTCCAAAAAAAAAAAATGTAGAAGGAAAAGATAGGAGTGGGGCAGTGCCGACATGCTCTGATCGGATTCACATGACTTTGGTCAAAGAAATCGGACGGTGGTAGGACCTGCCACGTTGTCTTCCTTTTCTCGATCATTCCTTTTGCCTCTTTAATTTTACATGCAATCGCAAAAATAAGGCTAATATGGGACGAAAACTTGGAATGGAATATACTCTATACGGGCTACACGTACCCACTAATTAACCTGATCTTACGGCGATGCGCTGTGTTCACTATTTTCAATATATTATATTTAACTCTTTGATTGTACATAATATGGGTACGTATATTACACAAAATATTCGCTGAACTATTTAATTTTTATGGTCAAAGATGAACAAGAACCTACGTGGATACTAAAAAAAAAAAAAAGAATATCTGTGAGGATAAAAAAAATGCTATTGTTGAGAGTATAACAACGTGCTATTTTTTAGTGTATCAGTATTATCGACAAGAGTATCTTACTCTAGCGGATATTGTCTCATTCTTGTAGGCGCGCTAGTGAAAAAGAAGAGTGGGGTTAAAATGCACCATTTGTTTTGTGCCCCAACCATACCCCATGTCTATATCTTTGTTCTCGAAGTTCAAATAGTCGATCCGAACTGCTCAACATGTTCTCCATATTAAAATATGCTTAGAGACCAAATTTCATATTTTTTGGAATATTTTACTATTTTTTTTAGATAGTTACAAAATCACTATTTTTGGATGGTCCAGATAAAGTGATTTTGGAACTATCTAAATATATAGTAAAAAAATTTCAAAAAATATAAAATTTGGTCTCTAAGTATATTTTAATATGGAGAACATGTTGAGCGGTTCGGATCAACTATTTGAACTTCGAGAACAAAGATAAAGATATGGGATATGGTTGGGGCACAAAACCAAGAATTCGCATTCTCTGAGATATCTCAAACTTTGCATGGCTTTTTGGAATATTTCAATCGTTCAAATACGCTCTACACAAATCTCAAAGCACAAATAATATTGCCCCCTATATCCCCCGAATAGGCACTAGACACGTCGGTCACGCAAAAATTGAGATATCTCAGAGGATACGCACCCCAAAATCAATGGTGGATTTTAACCCCACTCGAAAAAAAAATCAATTAATATTATTAATATTGATGAAAAATTTTACATGACACAACGGCACAACCTCATCACCTCATGCATTAAATTCTCTATAAATTTACCTCCGATGAAAATTTTAATTACTAATATGTTGCTAAAGGTAAAATTAAGTGACTAACTATTACCAATAGTAAGCTGACACAAATTATTATTCTGAGAGTATTGTTATTATATATCAACGAAAGTATCTGAGAAAATAATGACAGTAAAATATATTTTTAGAATACTGACAGTAAAAAAAAAATTACCTCTTGCATATAGTGACAGATTCTTGTAGTTAATTGTACTATAGTTAACAAGAAATAATGAGGAATTTCACATATATCCCTCAGAAATTGTGATATTACATATTTTTTCTTCTAAAATTCATAATATCATAATACCACGCTTTTGATATCTCATTATGATCATGATTCATCTTTTCACTAGTAGTTCAAATTTCAATCAGAAGGATTCATTTTTTCACTAGTAGTTCAAATTTCAAACCAAAAGGTGATAATGCATTGACATCAAAGATAAAAGATCATAATATATTTTTAATTCTAAAATAAAAATCAACGGTTCACATTTCATTTTAGTGCAGAGTGTGCAGTCATAGTATACAAGATATCAAAGTTTATATATATGACCGTCAAATCGTTCGTCATTAAATGAAGCACAATATATAACTTAGTTTGTAAGGTTCCATAAAAATGAGCAACACATCCAAATATATATAATAAACTAAAATTTTGTACATCTCAAATGTAGTTAATTTGTATAGTTAGAGCTAGCCATGATAAACACAAAACAATAAATATATTGATCCTTCATCAACAGATTGGAGCTTTGAATAATTAACTATGATTCAGCCAATGTGAGGTCTTTCTAACTTAACATATACAACCTAACTAACTATCCAATAACAAATGGTTAATAATTATGCAAAGTCTTTGTCAAGTTTGAAAGATATTTCTCTGTTCATAACCAAGCAATTGGAATATGGCGGTGAGAATTCAAGGGTGGTAAGAAAGTGGGGTTAAAAAGGTCCAAAGGTCAGAAAAGTATAGTTAGATTAATTAATAGTAGCTAGCATTAATGGGTCAGTAAAAGAATCATTAACCCCACACATTCACCAGTTGTTCACAGTTAAATTAATGATGAAAAGAAACCCTAGTAAAAGATTCTTCCGGAGATTTCATTGACCAGTAGTACACCTAAACCAAGTACGCACGCCACCTCAATGGCTTCTAGCTAGCATGCATATATGGCCAAGTTAAATATACAAATACATATACATATATATATATATACACACACACACACTAGTAGAACTAGGGTGCTCCTAAGTTCACCAAATTTCTTGTGAACTTGACTCTAAAATATATCGAATCGACTTTAAACGATGAATCCAAACCGTTGAAACCCTTCTACCTAATGAGTGATGCGTCTACATGTAAAAATTTTAAAATTTCAAATTAATTTAATATAGAGTCAAGTGGTCAAAAGTTTAAGATTTATAAATTAATTTTAATGCATTCATTTTTTGGACTCCTTTGACAACTTAACTCAATATTAAATTAATTTGAAACTTTAAAATTTTCACATGTAGACGCATCAATCATTAGGTAGAAGGATTTCAACGGTTTGGATTCATCGTTTAAAGTCGATTTGATATATTTTAGAGTCAAGTTCACCAGAAGTTGGGTGAACTTAGGAGCACCCTAGTTCTACTATATATATATAGAGAGAGAGATTGGCTATGGTGCATTGCAATGCATAGGCACCTTTGTGCATTGGACCATAAATCACCGATTCAAAGTTCAAATGACCGATCCAAACCGTTCATCTTGTTCTCCATATTAATATGTGCTTGGAGACCAAATTTTACATTTTTTGGAATTTTTTTACTATTTATTAAGTCACTTTAAAAATCGCTGATCCAACGGTTTCACTGTTTGGTTAAGCCACCGTTGGATCAGCGATTTTCAAAGTGGCTTAATAAATAGTAAAAAAATTCCAAAAAATGTAAAATTTGGTCTCCAAGCACATATTAATATGGAGAACAAGATGAACGGTTTGGATTGGTCATTTGGACTTTGAATCGGTGATTTATGGTCCAATGCACAAAGGTACCTATGCATTGCAATGCACCATAGCCCATATATATATATATATATATATATGTACATGTACATGCATGCATACATACATACATATATATAGATAGAGAGGAGCATAACTAGGATGCTCCTAAGTAGAGAAGAAAATTTGTAACGGCGTGACTAGTTACATCACGAAACGTTACGTCACGTCACGTGTGTCGATTACGTGACGTGACTCGCGTGACGCGTGATGTGATCATTCGCGTGACGTGACCACATTCCAGTGAAAATATACGTCACGTCACGTCACGTGAACCAGTCACGTCACGTCACGTCACGGTATGAAACATAGAGTATCTAACTTTTTTTATATGTATAGAGTATTCAGATTTTTATTTTAGTGTAAGTTCAGTGATATTGGTACTCATGTAGTACTATTTTTTATTTTCTTTAGTTTAGTCTAATGAATGTTTGTAATTTGAATTTTTAAAGTAATATTGTCAGAGATGCAACATTTTCTAAAAAAATGAGTGATGTGTCTACATGTGAAAATTTGAATTTTTTATTTTCCTTCTACCTAATGAGTGATGTGTCTACATGTGAAAATTTTAAAGTTTCGAATTAATTTAATATATAGTCAAGTGGTCAAAAGTTTAAGGTTTATAAATTAATTTTAATGCATTCATTTTTTGGACTCCTTTGACCACTTGACTCTATATTAAATTAATTCGAAACTTAAAATTTTTACATGTAGACGCATCAATCATTAGGTAGAATGATTTCAACAGTTTGAATTCATCGTTTAAAGTCAATTCGATATATTTTAGAGTCAAGTTCACAAGAGGTTGGGTGAACTTAGGAGCACCCTAGTTCTACTATATATATATTGTCATTTGTCAAGTCTAGTTAATTTTTTCATTAATTGTGTATTTCATATTGAGAGACCTGATTAAGCTAGCTAGGCTCTAATTATAAGTTACAAACCAATGAAAATATTTGCAATTAACCTAGCTTCTGGTTAGTGGCCAATCAAAGTACGTACACTGTGGCCTGTCACTGCCTGTTAAAGTTTTAGATTGAGCATTGAGCAAGCATGGTATTGGTGAACAAAATGTAATTAAAACCAAATGCACAAAAGAAAGGTTTAAATAAGAAGCTAGCTGGATAGATAGATAGATAGATAGATAGATAGATAGAGTTGAACTAAAAAGAGTGGGGAGCATGCAAATGCAAGTTGGAGGAGGAGTCAAATTAAGAGATGTTTAAAAATATTTACTAGGTTAAGATAGATCAGGTAAATAAAGTAATGTATGGTTGTCGCTTGAAGTGTACGAGTTGAGAATTAAGTCTATCAACCCCACGTTCGCCCAATGACCATCACTAGCTAACAAACAAACAAACAAACGACTGTAATTAGAAATTAGCCAGCCTAATTAATTACTTTAACCCTGCCAGTGGCACTGTGCCACAGTGTGTGCAAGTGGTCAGTGGTCACGTGAGATGGTATGGAATAATGGAAGTATGAAACTGTGAATCCAAGCGCTGCCGCAATCCGCCTGTCGCCACCTTTCCACGTGCACTTCGACTTAATTCACCTCCTTCCATTTCCACTTTAATTTAATTAAACCGCGGTTAAAATGTTACTATTGGCCGCCGCTTTCTCGCTCCAATTTGTACCCCATTTTTGGTCATCTCCGATAGGGAAGTTCAATTCTCAAACCACCTTGGCTGTAATTAGTATTTTTATTGTAAGAATAATAATTCCAGAAAACTATATGTGGACTGGTCTTTGACTAACAAAAACAAGAAATGTATCCATTATATATATAAATTGAGGAGGGATACAACGGATTACATCCTATATTTTCAAATTCAAAGTCTAAATAGTGATCCAAACTGTTCAACATGGTAGATATATAAAAATGTACTTGCAGATCAAATTTATATTTTCTTTAATTTTGTTACTGTTAATTAAGATGGGTACAAAAATTCAATAGTCTAAAAACAGTGATTTTGTAAAATACTTAATAAATAGTAAAAAAATTCAAAAAATGTAAAATTTGGTTTAATTCTATGCACATTTTAATATGGAGATCATATTGAAAAGTTTGAATCGATTGTTTAGACTTTGAAAACTTTTAAAATGTAGAGTGTAAGATCAAATATCCCTCATATAAATTATGCAATATATAGAGTTATGTTAAATTTTACATGATTATAAATATTTTGGGGTTCGATTTGTCAATAGAAATAGATGATTGTGAAAATGGTTGCTTGGTCGCAAAAATGAGACTATTATTTTGAAGAAAACAACTACAAACCGACATACTCATAGAGAGATAAGAATCACTAATATATAAATTTTAATGTGTAGTTTTACGATCGAGTTTTCTTATAAAGTTGCATTAACTTTTCATAATTGTAAAGGTTGATTATTTAAATTTGATTTGTTTGTAGCCCTTCCGTAGCTCTTCTCTGAGAAGCGATTTGGCGATTCTCTAACTTTTCCGATGGCCTTCACCTGTTCCGATGATCATCGCCATTTTAACCTTATTCTCTGACTTTTTGTAGCCCTTCTCTGATCTTTCGTAGATGAATTTCGCTAGCACTACTCTAACCTACGCCTAACCTAAAATCTTCGCCTAAAATATTCACCAGAACTCTTTATTTACACAAATTTTGTTTTCTTTTTTTCTCACCTCTTTCTCTGTCCCTTATACTTCTCAATTAATTCATATATCTTATAATACAAAAACACTCAGCCTCTCTAAGATTATGCTTTCCTTTAATTGTCGTGAGGATCTCCAATGAATATCCTATCGTGGAATTGTCAGGGCAGCGGAGGAAAGACAGTATCCACATTAAACAGGTATCTTTGTTGCACAAAGGCGCACATCGCTTTCATTTCTGAAACTAGGTGTGGATTTGCTAGAGCGGAGGAACGAATTCGTAAGTTGCTTTTGTCTAATTATATTGTGGTTCCATCTGAGGGAAGGTCTGGAGGTTTGTGGATGGTTTGGGGGGATGATATTTCTATTATCTTTTTAGGAAAAAAATAAAAATCTGATTGCAGTTCGGGTTTGAGAAAAAGGAGCAGTGAAAGACTGGATTCTAATAGGCGTTTATGGGGATCCTTCAAGGGTCGGTAATCCAGAAATTTTGGACAAGTTGGGGTCGTATGTAGATGAAGGTGAGGAGAATGTTTGTCTGATAGGCGATTTTAATGCCATATCCTCGATTCATGAAAAATCAGGGGGGCGTGTGCAGTTTAGTGCTCCAAACAGAGCGTTCCGGTCTTGGATTCAGGAAGTAGAACTCATAGATTTGGGTCATAATGGTCCAGCCTACACTTGGTCAAACAAACAGGATGGACATGCAAACATTGCACAACGGCTGGATCGTGGGCTTGCTAATTTAACTTGGACAATGAGTTATCCAGACACAGTTATTTTTCATCTACCTCGTTTCAATAGTGATCATCTGCCCATTCTATTGAGAACAAAGCAAGAGTAAAAGGAGAAGTAAACCGGGTTTTAAATGTGAGAATTGGTGGGAGTTAAGAGATGATTTCATGGAGGTTTGCACAAAAGCAGTAAGTCATGAGAACATGAGTTGGCAGCAGGTTATAAAAAATTTCAAGGTAGAAGTGAAGAAATGGGTTCGAAAAATAAAGACTCCTGATGCTATGCTTAAGGAATGTGAAAGTCAAATGTTACAAGTGAATTCAATGCCTTAAGATGAGGTGCAGCCGAATGAGGAGAGAGAATTGCAAGTCCAGCATGACAATTGCCTCCTTATGAACGAGTATTATTGGCATCAAAGGGCGCGCTTGAACTAGGCTATCCTAGGTGATAAAAATACGAAGTTTTTTCATGCAACAGCTGTCACGAGGAAAAGAAGAAATACGATTTCAGCATTATTAAATTCTCAAGGTGTGTGGGAATCGGATGAGAAGAAAATCAGAGAAATTTTGTAACCCATTTTAAAACTATTTTCAAAAAGAGTGCTACTGCAAACGTGGTCACTGTGTTTGGTTTGGATCTGCTACATTCATTTCCAAAAATTCATGAGGGTGCCCATGATTTTTTGAACTCGGTTCCTACTAAACAAGAGATATATAAAGCCCTAATGACACTTGGACCCGATAAGGCGGCTGGTCCGGATGGGTTTAATGCTAGAATAATTCAAAACAATTAGGGGATTTTTGGGCCAAGTATTCTGAAGGAGATATACGAGTTTTTCAACACAGGGCATATGCCAACACATATTGCTAGATCAAACCTAGTGCTAATTCCAAAAACAAAAGATGCCACGCATGTAAGGCAGTTTCGTCCTATCTCGGTTTGTAATATAGTTTATAAAATTATTTCAAAAGTGATTTGTCTGAGACTAAAACCATTCATTACATCATGTGTCTCAATTGAGCAATCTGCTTTTGTTCTGGGAAGGGAGATTTCTGATAATATAATTATTTTGCGAGAGGTTCTGCATTCCTTTTGGCAAAGATATTATAAGAGAAGTGATTTTTGTTTAAAGGTGGATCTCTCGAAAGCTTTTGATCGAATGGATTGGGACTATTTATAACAAATTTTATATTTCTATGGTATACCAAATAGGATGGTCATGTGGATTATGGGCTGTGTCAGATCAGCGGAGTTCTCAGTTGTTCTAAATGGAGTAGGAGCTGGTTTTTTTAAGCCTGAATGCGGTCTTCGGCAGGGTTGTGCTTTATCACCGTATTTATTCATTTTCGGGATGGACTTATTGTGTAGAGCCTTGAATTTGTTAGTGACAAGGAATGTTCTAAAAGAGGTGCAGATTTCTCCAAGTGCCGTGCCACTAACATCTTGTGTATATGCAGATGATCTTCTACTCTTTGGTGTAGCCAATCAGGCAGAGGCAGGAATTATTGTGCAGACTCTGAAACAATTCTCTGTGGTTTCGGGTCAGCAGGTGGGGCCAGATAAGAGTAGCATTTGGTTCAGTGCCGCCACTTCTGAAGACACAAAGGCTCAGGTTTCTCATGTTTTCAGTGTGACTGAAAGGTTTGCAGATGTGAAGTACTTGGGATCCCCTGTTTCTTCCACTCGAGCATCATATGATTTTTTGGTTGGAAAATTTTCTGACAAGTTACAAGCTTGGAAGGGACGTGTGTTGTCACATGCTGGGAGGATAGTATTAATCAAGTCAGTTCTCCAATCTCTACCAATTTATTACATGGCCACGGATAAGATTCCGGCATCTGTTACAAAGGAAATAACAAGATTGATTCGAAAATTTTTCTGGGGAGCAGTAGACAAAGACAAATTTCTCTCGTATGTGTCTTGGGATAAAATAACAATGCTGATTGAAGTGGGGGGCCTTGGGATTCGAGACTTACCAAGTGTAAATGATGCACTTTTGATGAAATTGCTTTGGAAGATGGCGTCAGGTGCGGGGCCTCTATGGGTGAAATTAGTTCTTGCAAAATATACACCACATACACAGATTTGGCACTCGAAAAGAACCTATAGATGTACCTCATTTTGGAGGGGAGTAATGCGAACCAGAGAGAAACTATTGTTGTTTGTAAACTAGAATGTTGGAGATGGGGCCACTTGCAAGGTGTATGGACAACCGTGGTTCAATGGGGCGACTATTTTTATTGCAACTACTTCGGATGAGATGAAACTGCTATTAAAAGATTTGATAGATGGAGATACTGGTAATTGGTGTGCGGAAGAGTTGATTCAGAAGTTTGGTTATCATAATTTTTTACAAATAGTGGCAAGTGTCAAGGCCCCACGGGAGGATGCGGGTGAGGATGTTCTCACCTTTACAAAATCTGCAAATGGGATGTTTTCTGTAAAAGTAGCATATAAGCTTTTGAAGGACGATGAATCATCCACAAGGGGGAATAGAGGTGCACTTGCAAACGGATCTAACTCAGTGTGGCAGCTTATTTGGAAGATGGGGAAAGTTATGCCTCGAATTAGAATTTTTTTATGGAAATTATTACATGGTGCGTTACCTCTGGCAGAAATCTTATCAAAACGATTTTCGAAGGGGGATCCAACATGTGTGATATGTGGTCAAGGAGTAGAAACTGTTGAGCACATGCTTTTCTATTGTTCTTTCTCACGAGCTTGCTGGTTTCGTGGTTCTCTATGTCTCAAGTCAGATGGAATATCGGATGTTACTACCGGATTTGAAAATATAGCTGGCAGAGGGGAAGAATTCTGGACTCTAGCAGCAAATTTAGCATGGTCAATTTGGAGATGTCGAAATGATGCATGTTATGGAGGGAATTTACCAAGTTTTGAGAAGTACACAAAATACCTAAATCAGATTTGTACTGAAACCATGATAGCTGCATCGGGACAAAGTTCTAGGGGAGGCAATAGACCTGCTGAGGAGGTAAGCAGAGAAACAACATATCGATGCTACATAGATGGATCTTGGATTCACTCTTAGAAGGGGGGCTCGGTTTTGTGCTTATAAAAGAAGAGGAGCTGGTAGCTTTCAGAGCCTCAGAGGCAAGGGCTTGCTGCCCGCTTCATGCTAAAGCTATGGCTTTAAGGGAGGCTCTTCTGTTTGTTAAGGAGCAAGGTATATCCAGTTGCACTTTTTGTACAGATAATCGTACCTTAGCAAATGACTCCACAGACACACAATCACCATTGAAAGCTGATTGGCGAGCATATAAGGAGATATATGAAATATGGAAAATGTTCAAAGAAGAAGGATTTGAATGCCGGCATATTAACAGAAGCCAGAATGCCGTGGCAGATAATCTTGCAAAGGCGGGCACCTATATTGTTGAGGGATATACTGGTTTCACATATCCTATGTTTAATCAGCAAAGTATTACAAGGGATTTACATATGGATTAGAAGTGTATAAGGGCTTTCTTTTTACTTTTTTTATCAAGCCAATGTAACTGTAATCAGAGTTGACAAAAAATGAAACTGCCTACGGGCATGAATGTTTGCAAAAAAAAAAAAAAATTGATTTGTTTGTCTATAGCTATTAAATTTGAATAATTATATAGAACCCCCATTCCTATCCCCCCTTCATACCTGCAGCCTCCAGAAAAGGAAAGTCACTAACTAATCTTTTTTTTTTGTCTTTTAGTGGAGGGACAACATTTTTCGCTATTGGACGCCAATGGTTAATACTACAATGAACAAAGTTAAATACTAGATCGATGAACGGTAAATACACTAAAGACTGAAGTTAAATACTGCAGAAAATTAAATATCTGAAGTTAAATACTAACATTCTTAAAGTTAAATACTAATGTATATAAAGTTAAATACTAAGATATATGATGCTAAATAGAATCCATGCAACTTATTTATAATTTTAGAGATTAATACTTTTGACTTTAAAGATAAATACTAACGTTCATAATGTTAAATACTAACATTCCTAAAGTTAAATACTGATGTGCGGGACGCAGGAACGATACCAAATTAGTTTGTCATTTTTGCGGAGACAGATTGTGTCGTTGTTGGACGCGGATTGTTAAATACTCCAATGAATAGAGTTAAATACTTGTTCGATGCACTATTAATATACTAAATATTGAAGTTAAATACTACAGGAAATTTAAACCATCAAATGTCGGAATCTAATATTTTTGTCTTTTAGTGCGGGGACAGATATTTTTTCGTTATTGGGCAGACAGTTAATACTCCAATGAATAGAGTTAAATACTTGTTCGATGCACTATTAATATACTAAATATTGAAGTTAAATACTACAGGAAATTTAAACCATCAAATGTCGGAATCTAATATTTTTGTCTTTTAGTGCGGGGACAGATATTTTTTCGTTATTGGGCAGACAGTTAATACTCCAATGAATAGAGTTAAATACTTGTTCGATGCACTGTAAATACATTACATATAGATGTTAAATACTACGCGAAACCAGATTTTTTTTGTCTTTTAGTGCTGACTTTTTTGTTTTTTAGTGCGGAGATAGAGGGGGGATGGGGGTGCAGGGACAGTTATCTGAGTCAATTAAACTTATATTTATTTTAATCAAATCACTCTGTAACTTTTATATTCAAAATACTAATATAATATACTAATTATGTATGAAATATTAACAAAATATACTTATTCCATTCATAATACTAACATAGTATGTTTATCCATCTCATATCACTTTGTATTGTATTAGTTTTTTCTGACAGAAAAAACGAATGGATGAGCATATTTTGTTAGTATTTTGAATAAAAAGTTTATAGAGTGATTTGATTAAACAAATAATAAATTTAATGATTACAAAGAGACAAATTAAACTTCAACTAATTAGGTAGCATACTTTAGAAAATTTACCCCTAATTTCAAACACAGTGCACGAGGTACTCTGTGAATCAAACTTTATTACTTTCTGTGTGGCGAATGACTCATTAACTAATAACCTGCCTCTACACTGAACACTACGTATACATTAAACAATCACGAAAGTTCATTATCAGAAACGAACAGAAGAATATTTCCTCTGTCTCGTGTTGATTGGATAAACAAATTAAAGTTCGTGGGTCCCAAATGCGCCATGTCCTTACACGAAACTGAGTTATATGTAGTTATGAACACAATAGCATGTTACATTTTATCCGTTTCACCTTTTTATCACAGAGTTTTCGCCACAGATAATCTTAGAAATCTTCTGAATTATAAAATTATGTTTGATAATTGGGTGTGTTTGAATGGGTGAAAAATAGTCACTAATTCGAGCTACTATTCTTCGTTTAGGTGTATTTTGATTAACAAATATGGACTACTTTATTTGTCTTTCGTGGGTTTTCTCACTACTTTACTAACCCAATGCAATATGTTTGGATGCAAAACAAGAATAGCAAGAATAAAAATAGTAGTTTTTGTCTTATTAGAATAGCTAAACCTTTCAAATTCTTAGAAATAGTATATTCTAATAATACAAAAAAAATTGATTCATTATTCTAGCTATTCTAATCCACCTAAACACCGAATAGTCTAATTCTAAAAATAGCATATTCTTGATGCATCCAAAATATTAAATTAGCTACTATTCTCAATCTTGAAATTAGCTCTATTCTTACTCTATTTCTTGATTTATCCAAATGTCCCATAAAAAAATAATATTTCTGTTTAACATAGTGTACATAGTGCTAGCACAGTGGATTACCAAAACAGTTCCGATCCAATTTTGAAAAACTAATGTACCAATCAACAAATTATATTATATATTATTTTTTTATTGTTTAATTGCAACATTTTACCTGCCAATTAAAACTCCCAATTAAAATTAGATTTTTGCTATATATTTTTGCCAGACGATGGTAATTGTCAATTATCAAAATTCATTTGAAATTGAGGATGAAGAAATGATATATTAATTAACTGTTCAAGAAAAGCATAGAAATATATATATCATTTGGTGATAATAGTAATACAACATTTATATACTTCAACTTAGACAAAAGATCATCACTAGTGTTACAAAGGTTTTGTAATGAATTTATTTTGACATGACATAAACAAGTATCTCCTGTAATATTATAGCTCACTACTTTACGGTCCAGATTAACTCGAAAATTATACCTACTCAGGAATTGCAAAGGGGCAAATATTATTTGTGTTTTGAGATTCATGCAAAGTTAAAAAAAAAAAAAAAAATTAGTTCAAATCTAATTACTCTGAGCAGCAATACTTATGCACACACTGACAAGATTCGCGAATAATTTCTGAATTATTCACAAATTATTCGATTTTTTGGTGATGCCGAACCGAACGCCGAATTATTCGGTTGACCGAATTTTGACCGAATAATTCCCGAATAATTCACGAATTATACAAATTATTTCCGAATTTTACGAATTTTTCTCGAATTTTTTCCAGATTTTTTCTTTTTGGTTATTTTTTTTATTTTTGCTTCCTTATAGGATTGAGATCTCTGATCCGAATAATACCGAATCATTTTCGAATTATATCCGAATTATTTTCAAATCACCAATTTTTGACGTCACAGAATCAAACCCGAATAATTAATTTGTCACTATGCTCATGCTCATGCAGTACTCAGACGATACGATCCCTATAACATGATAGGTTATAGAAAACTAAATTTTGAGGAAAAGAAAACACATTTTATAACATAAAAAATGGGTATATATTGTGTCGTTTGGACTTTGTTGGAGTGAGCTTCACTTAACACGTTTGTACTGGTGCCATTTGGTGTCAGATGTTAGAAGAAATAAAAAAAATGAAAATACATATATATTTTATGGAAGTAACATGTGCTTTTAAAAGCAATGCGTATCCAATGGAGGAGAGAGGAATCTGGTCAAAACGAAGGGGAGGGGGGGTCGTCATGTACTCACGTGGCAGCAAAAGAGAATATAACTTTGAAATGATAGGGACACGTCATATTTTATAAGGATAGGAACGAGAAAAAGATGTCACAGTGTATGACTGCATGCATCATGGCATTTCTATATATTATTATTACTAATATTAGTTAGAGGTTAAGTGAATGTTAGGGCTCTTTTGCTTCTCTTATAGGGGCAACTCACCTTAATTTAAGGCACTTGCTTAGCAAAAGTATGGCCTCTTCATGTGCATCTTTTTATTTTTTTGTATCAATTTTATCTTTCTTGGATCTTTTGTTTTGCACGTTTAGCATTGAATGGTGTGGCAGGTCTCTGTGTAAGAAGTAAATATTTGTTATTAGTTTATTGTATAGAGTACAAATATGATGTATTTTGTAGAGCAAAAAACTAGAGTGTGATATGCTCACCAATAGAAAGACTATAGAATTGGCTTCAAATGACGAATTCAAACAGTTGAAATTCATGTATTTCGTGAGTTATGCACGTACATGCAATATTTTTAAAGTTTCGAATTCATTTAGCACATGGTCAAGCGGTAAAAAAAAATGAACATTTTATTAGTTATTTTTTAAATTGTTTTATGTATTCATTTTTCATCCTTTTTTTGATAACATACATAATGCTTATGATGAAGGTGAGATTAATTTGTACAACATTTTGTGGAATATTGTTTAATTAGTACCACACTTTTAAAAAATTAGGCCAAAATTAACAATATATAATTCTTTTGTTATACTTTTTATAGTTCATAAAGTAATTAGGAGGCTGCTGTTTCAACGACATATTTTAAATTTTGAAAGCATAGAGAATTTTTTTTTATTATACCAATATTATTCCTAGTTAACTATCTCTTATATTACATCTACATTTTAGTTGTTTTTCTTCTAAACTCTAGTTATTAAATGTACCTAAAAAACATTTAGCTAGCACATTTTTTAATTTTTCTTATATACGAATCACCATAATTATGATTTTGTGTCTCTTATCACATGACCATAGGTGTGATACTAAACTAATGACAAATGATTTGTTCTAGAAACTATACTACTAGAAAATATGTTTATAAAGTTAAAATATATATATATATATATATATATATATATATATATATAACTTAATGTCAAAAAAAAACATTGTCTAAATAATCAATTACTATCGGGCAATTTTTTGTGGGCAATGATTCTTATATACGCAATATTATTTTTCAACATTAAAGGCTTTATTTTCTTTCTATCAATAGGCAATGCATAATCGTTTCCATGTAAAATTATTAATACTTAAATTGAAGCCATATTCAGAGAGAAGTTGAGGATCAAGAATTCATATAGCCTAAGGTAACATCACATTTATGTTTAAATTTGGACTGTCCGATCAGAATATGTACAAATATTAAAGGATCACACGCATTCTACTTCAAACTGAATTGGTACGAATTATGGTTCCAACGTAAACAGAAATATTCAGTTACCTCTAATCAACAGAAAGATATATTCATTTAAGATTCACATATTCATATAAATTTCTATAAAAGTTGTTTTACTTTTAGAAAAAAAAAATGAATTTAAAATTTTTAAGATTCACATAATCAATAAAAAAAAATCTACTTGCTCTGAAGATTTAGAAATTTAGAGTTGAAACTTGAAAATAGTGACACCCATAAGGTGAGGTATTAATAATGGTAATTCTTAAGGAATATAATAGGTAAATGAAACTCAAAGCCTCAAAGGCCACTATTATGGCCCCAAGAAAGTTTGGAAATTATTTATGGGCTGTAAATAATTTATGGGCCCCCACAAAAACATTACTATTAAGGCCTTCTTTATCTCAATCCATTTGCAAATCCATCAAAATCTATTATAGAATATCTAAATTGTTGATATGCTCTCCCATGTTTTTCTATTCTTACAACTAAGAACTGAATCTTGTTTTGATTAAAATTGAAACAAAATCTAATTTTCTAAATGTCTTGTATCCGCACAAGTACCACTAATTTGAGTAAAACTAGGTTGGTCCTAAGTTCACCAAATTTTTTGTGAGCTCAACTCAAAAACTTATCAGATTACCTTAAAACGATGAATTTGAACTGTTAAAATTCTTCTACCTTACGAGTGATGTGTCTACATGCAAAAAAGTTAATTCAAATTAATTTTGTATAGAGTCAAAAGGTTAAAAAAATGTTCAAAAAATGAATGCATTAAAATTAATATAAACCTTCTAATTTTGACTGCATTACTTTATACTAAATTAATTTGAAATTTTGAAGTTTCTACATGTGAAACGCATCACTCGTAAGATAGATGAATTTCAAAGGTTTGAATTCGTCGTTTGAAAACAATCCAATAAATTTTAAAGTTGAGTTCACAAATAAACTTGATCGAACACCCTAGTTTTACTCCACTAATTTACTTGAATTAGTTTGGCTAATACTTCTCCAACAACTGCTCCAAACCAAATTATTTTTAAAGTCATTTTATTCTACATATAGAATTGCTCCATAAAATATTAAAGTCTAGTAAATTCGAAGTCATATTGAATGCTGTCAGATGCATCACAGTGGTTGACATATTGTTATATTAGTTCTATGAATATCTGATTGTGCTAAATCTAGGATATATTGTTGTTCCTCCAATTAAAAATTCAAACTAATGCAAGACATGCTCTCCAACGGTCACAAATTTTGTTACCCTCCATCTCATCCTAAACTTGGCGCCACAAAACCCTAAAAAAAGCAAACAACATCAATCCAACCATGCATCCTAATCCAATTAGTCACCATACAACTCACAATCACCTTATATAGTTCCAATCCTCTCTTCCCCTTCCTCCAACCCAACAATTCCACACACAGTATCCGATCCGTCTCGATTGATCGATGGCCTCCAACACCATGTTCGCTGCCACCTTCATGGTGCTATGCCTCATCTCTTGTGCCTCCGCACACAACATCACACGACTCCTCACAGAATACCCGGAGTTCGGTCTCTTTAACTCTCTACTCTCCCAATCTAAAATTGCTGATGAGATCAACCGACGCATGACTATCACTGTCATGGCCGTCGACAATGCTTCTGCCTCCACCTTCTCCAGTCTTGACGCCGATACCCTCAAGAAGGCTCTCTCGATTCATGTCATCCTTGATTATTATGATGATGCCAAGCTCGCGAAGTTGTCCAAGAACACGACCTTGCTCACCACCCTCTTCCAGTCATCTGGCGTTGCTAACGATCGCATGGGCTTTTTGAACTACACAAAGCGTAAGACCGACAATAAATTGCTCTTCGGCACTGCTCAGCCTGGCTCTCCTCTCAGCTCCGCCTTTGTCAAGGTCGTCACTGTTCGCCCCTACAATATCTCCGTTATTCAGGTAATTTTAATTTAATGCTTAGCTAATAAATTATAATCTTATTATATTCAACACATCATACAGAAATAAATTGTATGATATTCGTACATATTGTCATATATAACTACACAGGTTACCAATGCTATCGTCCCGCCCGGTCTCGGTGGAAATCCTCAAGAGGTCCCGGTTGCTCCTGCTACTCCACCGCCAGCTGCTGCCCCTGAGGTGGGTCCCGCTCCGGCAGATGGCCCTGTAGCAGAATCACCAGATGAGAGTGCAGATGCACCGACACCAAGTGCTGATGCACCAGCTGCAGATGCTCCTGCTGCAGATTCACCAGCCGATTCACCGGCTGACTCCCCGACAAAGTCTACAGCTGACAGCCCGGCGGCTTCTGACGATGAATCCGATAAGTCATCGGCTGGGAAGGCGGTGGTTGGTGCAGCGAGTTTGATCGGGGCTCTTCTGTTGAGTGCTTTTTGGTGAATTTAAGTTGGCTTTTGATTCGAATTGTTGGGTTCTTATATATCTAAGTTTGCTTCGTTGCTCTAGCTAGATCTTGAACAATTGTTTACCTTGTAATAATTCAGACTATAAATTTCAAAACATGCATATGCACTCGCATTTTTACATTAATTGTGGTTAATTACCCATGTTCTGTTGTAATTATTTTCATTTCTTATTTCAGAATTTAACTCGCGCGATTACTCAATTAACTAACTTTTTTTTCTTATATTAAAATTTATAATTTGATAAAAAAAATTGGCAAAGAATTTGATAATAATTAATGATTATGTTTCAACTATCAAACTTATTACGAAATTATAATTTTGTCAACCTTGTGTTTACGTATGTATTTTTTTATGCATGTGATAATTTCGAACCACGGACTTAGTACAGTGGCACGAGCCTATCTCTCTTTTCAAAGAGATGCAAGTTTAATTCTTAAAAATAACATCTAAGAGGTGAAGACTGTACCGGAGTCCTTTAATAATAAAAAAAAAAAAGTACATCAGCTCTTGTTCCAAAATACAATACATGAACGACTTAAATTCGCAATTATGCTCCAAGTAATTGGGTTTTTCCTTTGCAATTATTTTGTAGGAAAATGGAATGTGAGAAAACCAGTAATTGGTATGAACGAATTGGAAATGAAATGAATTGAAACATCATTTTTAACTTGTATAGATTCAGCTAAATGTGCAGTCTTAGTAGGAATTATAGTAGGCGGCCCATAATATGGCCCAATAACTAATACAATACAATACAATACAATAGAGGCGGCCCATATGTTTCCTTGTACTCCTTTCTCCATTGCTCTTTCTTCTCTGAGAATCCCAACTTAGGGTTTTCTCTTTTCCTTCTTCATTTCCACCTCGATCCCTTGTTCTACCCCTTGTCTCAGTTACCTTGCTATTACTTAACAAATCCAACCTGTTTCTTTGCATTTGAATGATCATGATTAGGGATGTACATTGGGTCCGGTTTATTTGGTTTTCAACCGAACCAAAAGAGTTATGGATAAAATGGTTCGGTTTTTCGGTGTAAATGGATTGGTTCAGTTCAATTTTTGAATTACTTCGGTTTTCATATGAAAATCACGTTGAATAGTTCGATTAACTGTTTGGACTTTCAAAATGAAAATATTAGTCCATAGCGCAGGCCGTTGCGTAATATGCATATTGTTGCTGGTGGTATTGATCTCTCCTGTTATTTTTTTTATGGTATTAATGGGGCAATGATTAAAAAGATAAAGACTGGAGTGGATATGAAATGAAACCTGTTGCCTCAACATGATTTCAGATTGTGTTGTTGTCTGAATTTGAAGGAGTCTCTTCTAATTGAATCCATTTTTTTCACACAACACGAATCTGAGTTTCTGTTAGATGGTGCGGTTTTCACCCACAGTGATAGTTATTAATCTACACTAGATATGAGTCCCGCCCCCCAAAAAAAATTACCAAGTGATAGTTTTGTCTGTAATATTTTGATATAATACCTTTTATATTACATCAGGTGGGCTTTGATTTTTGTCAAAACCAGAAAAGAAAGCATGAGAGAGATGAGTTTTAAACATGTCAGACATTAGAGAAACAGACAAGTATTCTCTTTCCTTTTTTCATTTTTTAAAAAAGGCACCATATTTGATCCAGTTTTCAGCATGACAGAACTATGAGAAATAGACAAGACATCTATTTTCCTTGCTCAGTCTAGTTCAAATCTGGATTGGTTAATTTTCATTTTGAGAGCTTGTGAAAGATTTGATGACATCTGATCAGTAATCATTTGTACTGTTAAACAAGGAAAGTAACATCTGAGCTTGCCAAATCCTATGATATGAAAAAAAAAAAAAAAAGATGAAACAGAGAGAATTTGAGTTCTGGTTATCTGTGTTGGTTTTAATATGGCAATACTTGCATGAATCTATTCTTTCCTGGTCCCTTTTCTCCTTAACATTTTTTCATGATTCTTTTTTCCTTTCCTTTATTATAGATTTCATTTCCAATATATCAGGTGATATTAGTGTCAGGTACAAAAAACTGATGTGTGCTATTTGAAGGTTGTCAAATCTAGGGTTGTTCAAATGGTTTGGCCACTTGGTGCTAACCAGACAAAATGCTTTTCGTTAAAATGATTTGGTTGTTCAGTTTGCTTTAAAGTTATGTAGTTTGGTTTCTAATTCGGTTGGTTGGTTTATATTATGCAAACTGAAAGAAAAGTTCTTTTTTTTTGTGTAGTAATTTGAGTTTGGTTTGAACTGGACCGACGAAACAACTGATTTGATAAACTATATCATTCCAATCAGCTAAATGCCATGGCTTCTCTGAAATATTCTCTCTTTTTGTTTTCGGTTCTTTTCTTTTCCTCCTAATAAGCTATGGCATGGCCATTGTATGAAATTATTTTTTTCTTTTTTGCTCTTTTATTTTCCTCCTTGACTTTTATGATATTAAATGCGTCAATGATTAATCTGAGGGGACTATAGTGGGGTTTGTTTTTTTAATCTGGTAACCTTAGCATGGGGTTCAAGTCGCTGTTGCAAATTGGAGGACTCAATTGTAGTGGGAATTTATTTTCTTGTAAAATCTGATTCTGCATCAATGTCAGATGGTACTGTTTTCAGCCACCATAAAATATGATTCTAGACCATTAACAAAGTAATGATTTTCTACCTATGTAAACAATTCTAAAAAATATAAAATTTAGTTGGAAAATACATTTTTCACCTTTGGAGTGAAAACATGCCAATCAAACTAAAATAAGAAGTACAAGCAGCATCCAAATGAGAGTATTTATTTATCTTTATCATTAGTATATATTTATCTTTTGTTTGCTTACCAATGTGAGAGTACAAGCATGCAGCATCCAAGTAACCATTCCTTTGAAATTATTTTCTATTTTTTCTGAAAACAGTATTACCGCAAAATCCAAGTTTACTGTCTAAATGCTGGATTAGTTGAGTCTGCATCCTATGAGGTAATTGAATAATTGAGTTTAAATCCAACCTGTTTGTTTGCAGGAAACTGCAGTGAGATGATATCTTACAAAAGTTTTAGACTTTTTGTTAGTTATTGGTTGTTTAACCGTATTGGTATCTTTACTTTACAACATGATTTTGTTGTTGTCGTGTAGATGCACAAGTATTTTTTTTAGGGATAGATGAAAGTATCAGTAGATCTTGGATACCATCCAGAAAAGGTTTGCCCTCTTCTTGTTTTTCCCCTCTAACAATAGTCCAACACTTGGATTATCTTTTGTTGACCATCAACAGTACTTGTATCTGAATAAAACCTCATAGACAGAAACAATTAATATCATTTCACAAATCAAGTGACAATTATTGTGTATATATACTTCATGAAAAAAAAAATTATTGAACTTGTTTTTGTTATTTGAAAATTTTAAAATAAATTTACTGATGTGCTGTTGGATATTGATGGTGTTATATGATATATTATATTGAAATATATTGTCAGATAAAATTTGATCGTTTGATGCGCATATATGATGGGTTTAAATTCAAAACCTTAAAAGAGGTTAATTCCCCTCTCATTTGCTTAATCAGTTGGAAGCTTAGGCTAACTGTGGCTATTCCTTGTGCCAACTAAGTTAGGCTCTCCCAATTTCAATTGCGGGTTTGCAGAATGTCGCGATCAAGTACCCTCGTGTAGTCGATTTGGACCCTTGGACTGCATATTGCTGCATTGATTGAGCTTGGCTCAAGAAAGCATCTCGGTTTCTCTTTCGTTTCATTAGACGAGGGGACAAATAGAGAAGAAAATTTGTCACGGCGTGACTGCATTCGAGCTCAAATTGCACGTCACGTGATCACGTCACGTCACGTCACTGTATGAAACATAAAGTATCCAACTTTTTTAGATTTTTCTTTTAGTATAGGTTCAGTGATACTGGTACTCATTTAGTACTGATTTTTATTTTCTCTAGTTTAGTCTAATAAATTTTTGTAATTTGAATTTTAAATAATATCAAATGCCCAACAATCTACCTAAAAAAAATCATCTTTGCAGCATTATTTACTTATTTTATATTTTTTTTTTCATATTTTTCATATTCTTTTTCTAAATTTTCAACAATTTAAATTAAAATATAAAAAAAAAATTGACGTGACTAATTTACGTCACGACACGTCACGTATGGTCACAGCGTGACTACACGTGACATGACCATCCGCCACCATTTTGGTCACGTCACGTCACGTCACATAAAAAAAATAGTTGATCGCGTCACATCACGTGACCAAATCATGGCATGTTTGTCATGTCACGTTACGGCGTGTCATGTATTTCCTTCTCTAGCGGACAAATGAAGAGCTTGAGCATCCCCTCCTTCCTTCTTGCTTGCTTGTGTTGAAGGGCTTATCAGACACTTTCACACGATGCATGTGAACACAGTTGCGAAACTGTGTGTCATTAGCATTTCAACTGTGTATAGTCCCTTTTCTGTAGTAGTGTGGTTTCAACCCTAACAGTTAAGACTGCAAGAAGCAATTTTCGATCTAAACATTGTACTTGGGATCAATTAATTATCATAATATATAGCCAGTTTGTACTAAATTAATATTTGGTGCATATTGTACTTAAATGGTCATAAAATGCAGTTAAACTTAGGCAATTTGTACTAATTGATTAATTTGTTTATTTTGTTCAGATATTGCAGTTGACGATCATTTTACTAATCTTGCTGATTTTGCATAATTGTATATTGTATTAATCTCAGTTCGTTCACAAATCACAATTAATCAAGAGCTTCATCATTGTTTTTGAGAAGGCACGATATTTGATCCAGTTTTCAGCATGACAGAACTGAAAGGAATAGACAAGATGTTTTCCATATTTTGTAATACTGTCATCTCACCTAATTCATCTCAGTGATTTTAATTGTTTATTTACTTTGTTCTTATTATTATGTTTTCAGAAGTACAGGCTTCTGTCTCAAGCTTTACTCATTGATGCAATCAGACAGATAATATTTTGAGAAATTTGAAAATAAAATAAAAAGGAAAAATATTGCAACAAATGTTGATAATCGAGTTTCGGGAAAAAAAATTATTGACTCGCTTAAACTATCCTGATGCCAAAAAATTGCAGAAATACTTGATAATCAAGTTTTATCAGGATGCAGATGAATTTAAGTATGGCATCTAAAAGCACATTGCCAAATCACCCACACGTGCAGTCATGTTTTCATCTAAAATCACATTGCTAGGTTTAAGATCACAATCCATTTACAAATAATTTATTATCTATTTATTCAGACTCGAATTATTAGATACAAAAAGTCTACTATTAAACATAATATTTTGATTTGGATCTGATATTCTGATTCGATTGGAGATTAAAAATAAAATAAAATAAAAATAGCATATCAGATTCCGTTGGACATAAAAAAAAGTGACAGAATCGTTCTGACACTCTCTCCTATCATATATATATTGCTAAGTTGGTATTGATCCTCATATGGAAGAATATCCCTATCATAAGTAATCAGCATAAAAATTATTATTTTAAAACAAAAGCGCATCTGGTGTAGTGGTATCATAGTACCCTCCCACGGTACTGACCAGGGTTCGATTCCCTGGATGCGCATTTTGTCCCGTTCGTTTTTCTCCTGTGTGTTGTTTTTGTGTTTATGATTTCTTTTGCCACTCAGCTCAGGCATATGCCGCAATCCGCATATATAGGTCAGAAGTGTACCGTACATAAAAGGATTTAGTCCCTCTGTCTCTATTTATTTTAATCTCCCAAATTCGTTTTCTGAATATCATATCAATTCAGATGCATCGACGGAGAGATGAATATTACATTAATTTCTTAAAAGACACTTTTAATTATTACTTAATACAAATTTAAATATTACATTAATATATGCTTAAATTATTATATTAATACATTATTCTTTTAAAAAGTAGAAAAAATATAACCTAACATTTTTAACAGAAGTGATCAAGAGATTGCATGTAATATTCTCACATCCAATTTCTCCAATTTATTTTCCATGTACAAACTGCACATAACACGAGTTTCAAAACACACTAATACTTGTAACAAATACATTTTTTTGTCAATTATATACTGATCTGAAATTTATTTATTTTTATTTTTTACTGACATCTTGTTTGTCTCGTAAATGAACCAAATAAATCTTAATAAAAATGCGTGACACGCAACAAACTAAGTACCCACTATTGCACATAAAATATTTGATAGGATTATAATAAATAGAAGCATCCTTGGCCACAGAACCTTTTTTAACCTCCTCCCCACGCTAACTATGTATTAAAATGCATACCAAGTCCGAAACAATTTCTCAACATCCAAATCCAATCTAGCTTTTCCTTATTTCACCTCCCCGCCTGAATACAATTTAGAAACTTATCCTAATTATGATAAATCGCAAAACTTAATTTGAAGTTATATATTACACTAATAAAACCTTGTTAGGCTTAGCAGGTCAAAGAATAATAACAATAACAACGCCAATTTAAATGTATATCTTTTTCCCTTGAAGGTTTTATTTTGTTTCACCACACGTCACGAAGATACCTCCCATCCATTTGCAAACTCTTCACATAGCTCTCTGTTTTAGAACTATCCAGTGATCCCTGAAATGGAATTTACCCAGTTTTTGAAATAAAATTTATTAGTAAAACTTTATTTTCTCTTGATTTATTTTAATTATTATTATAAAGAGGTGCACCTGTTCTTGAACAATTTTGTGCAGTTCCCGATGAACATCCCTGGCCATTCCTTTGGCATCACCGCACACATAAATGTAGCCTCCATTTGAGATTATGCTCCAAATATCTGATGCCTAAGTACATGAAAACAATAACCATTATTAGTAGCACATAATATCTAGAAATTCAAAGTAGAAAATAAATGAATTTGATATTTATTATTTATTTATACCTTGTCTGCCATTTTATGTTGTACATATTCTTTAGCCGGACCTTCACGCGAAAATGCAAGGATAAGCTCAGACAAAGCCCCCTCATTTACAAAATTACTTAATTCCTCCTCATATATGAAGTCCTGAAATTGTACATTTTAAAAGTCATGAAATTCCATGAGAAATAAATACTAAATACACACATGTGCACACATAAAAGCAAATATTGATAGATTTTAGACTACTGCACCCACATCATAACTGGTTAGTAACAAAAAAATATAACTAAATGGGGAAAAATCTATGAAAAAGTAACACAAAATGTGAAATCATACCATCTTGCGATTTCTACAACCGAAAAAGAGAATAGATGTGCCAAGTTCTGCTCCGGACAGCTTCAGGGCAAGTCTTTCCTGCAATCATACAAAAAAAGTTTCCGACGAAATATGCATTTAGAGGTGAGACCATAGTAAACAATCCGAATCATGCATAAAAAAGTTATAAAAATACTTTGGAATGGTAGTGTGTACCTGCAAGAAGCCCCGGAAGGGTGCAAGACCGGTACCAGGACCAATCATTATGACAGGTACCGATGGATCTGACGGCAATTTGAAATTTGACTGCCGAACATAAATCGGGGCCCAGCTACACTCCTCACTGTACTCCAGTGGTAGTGTGTTCTAAAAATAAAAAAAAGAACAATACATCACAAAGGACCAGAAAAGGAAATCGGATCGTAAAGGAATTAAGAGATGATAAATGAAAAGAGTAACAAAACATGAGTGAGGCTATGGTACAAATAGCTTCGTTTTCAAAGTCCAAAGAATCTATCTGAACCGTTCAACACGATCTCCATAAGAAAATTTACTTTCAGACTATGTTTTCCATTTTTTTAATTTTCTTTACTATTTAGATTAAAAAAAATCACTACTTTTGAATGGTCTAGAATCATCAAGTGATTTTCTACCTATTTAAAAAAATAGTAAAAATTATAAGAAAAATGAAAAATTCAGTCCACAAGTACATTTTCATATGGAATTGTTGAACGGTTCAGATCGACTGTTCGGACTTTGACAATGAAGATATTAATCCATAGTACAGACTTATATGTGCTATGCATCAAATATGAGTACCTTCATCCAAGTAGAGCAAACTCCTTGGTGAATCCTCCCAGTTGGTGTGGGCCCATGAACCAGCGCACATGTCACATGAATCCTTGTTGGCGCCATCCTGCATGAAAACAAAATACTCCTTCCAATTAGAAAGAGAAATAGAAGAGCTTCCAGCTTTTCTCTCTCTACCCTTTTTTTTATGAAAAGGATAGATACCTTGGAGAGGAGGAGATAGAATAGTAACGGGGCTGGAGGCGAGGTGCAATAGCCCCAAAAAAGACACCAAGGGGAGGTTTCGCTGAAGGGAACTCACTCATCACTTCTAGAAGACTTCTCTGACTAGCTACTACCCACTGAGAATACTCATCCTGACATGCAAAAGGATAAGATTTAATAACCCCAAAAAAAAATCAAAGAAAACAATATGAAAAATTTACACAAACCTTTCCAGCAGGAGACGCCAAATACGTCAGCCTTTCAGCTTCACTCGGTTCGGAGGCATATGCCGCTAAAGCCAGCAAAGCTGCCTGAGTTTCAGTAAAAAAAAAAAAGGTTTTGAATAATCTGGATTTTGAAATGAGTACAAAATAAACATAAAAGAGTATTTCAATAGAGGAGGGTTCAAATGCCACCCTTTTTCAATTTTCTAATAACAAAAATTTTAAAATTCACAAGTCAAAATAAAACCACTAGGATGTGATCTATATTATTTTCTCTACATGCACATAAAATTTTCATCATTTTTAGGTTATGTTTTTATGTGGATCAATAAGTTGAAAAATCAACATCCAGAATTTATCCATATCAATGTATTTTTGCAAGCTTTTGATACACGATCAAAACACAGTCGAAATATTGTAATCTTTTATATGTTCATAGAGAAAATGATATAGATCAAATCTAACAGTCTAATTTTGATATTTGAATTTTAAATTTTATGTTATTAATGTTAAAAAAAATTGCGGTATAATGGAGGCGCAAAAATGGAGGCATTTGAAATTTTGAACCCTCTTTGTATTTCAATATATTATTCCAAATATAAACAAATCCTCATTACCTTTTTGGGAAAATTAAGAAGGTCAGCGTATCGAGCAAGTGCAGTTCTCAAAGTACATGGGGATGGAAATGGAGGTGCCAATGAGCTTCCCCCTTTTAGAGGGGTACCATCTTCATTGTCAGAATGTATAGAGAAGAGAATGTCGGGAGAAAGGCCAAGTAGTATTGCTGCCGCCTCTACAGTTTCCAGACTGTTCTCCGAATATACCCCAACATGGTCCCCCGTTTCATACCTATAAAAATTGATTTATATATAATTGTATATCATTTTATTTAATTAATAATTTATATCCTTTAAAATAATGAGATCAAAAATTACAAATTGGATATAAAATTATAATTTTTTATATATTTTGTAATAGTGGTACATGATGTATTTCATATAATATACATTTAGATGAAGCGTAATTGAACTTACGAAAGGCTGGTGCCAGAGATGTCAAATTCAAGATGAATGCATGATCGGTCAGAAGCTGGTGCGTGGAGTTCCTTGCGTACAGCCACATTAGCCCTTTACATACATCAAGACAAAAAATTAGATATTTAATCTAAAACTAAAAGGAAATACTATATGCTAGCACAAATATATGTTTTCGGGAAATAACAATAATCTAGACCCATAATAAATGTCAGATACCAACACTGTACCTCCTCCTAATTTGTTCATAAATAAGCAAACCAGCAGTCTTTTTTTGTTCAAAGCTTCTTTTTAGTATTAATACTTCGAACAACAAAGCATTAATGACGAATCCAAATTTTTTATCCTACTCTTCAATGCACATATTTTATAAACTTTCAAGGTTATATTATACAAGACCAAGTGGCAAAAATGAATAGACCAACTTTATTACAATGACAAATTCTAGTGAGCTAACTTTTTTTACCACTTGGTCTTGTATAAAATGGAATTAACAGTTTACAAATTTTCATGTGCATCGTTTACAAGATCAATAGTTCAGATTCTTTACTGAAGTCTTGAATATTGAAAAAAGAAACAGTGGCACCAAAACATGTTGAGAAGAAGGAAAAGTATAAAGAAACGTTCTTATATTTCCAAGGGTATATTTGATAATTTGATGTTTTGATATTTTGAGGTTTGGTATGAAACAATCCTAACCTGACAGGGTGTTGGAGGTCAATGGTGCCGTGGCCGTTAGCAAGACTCCAAGACTTCTCTAGTTGTGAAGAAGTTTCAGACGGGTCAATTAAAATGACCCGGTATTCTGGTATGGCTGCAGTGTATGGTGTGGTTGCACCTGATGTATCATCCTCATCACGTAGAAGCTGATCCAGCTCTGGCCACAACAGCTCCTTCCTACAAAAGTAAAAAAAAGGTTCTCTTCATGTGATAAACAACTTTAAGCATGTCTATAAAATAGCAATTGGTTCATAATATCCTTCTGAACATAACACAATTAAGAGAAAAAGAAACCAATATTTGATGTCCTTGTACATGTGAAGCTTTTGCACATAAACACATTATTGTGATGAACACGTTACTTGTGATGAAAACCATTTAAATAAAACAAGTATAAAATTCTGCTACAAAATGACTATCAGCTAACTCAGATTAGTCTTGATTAGATAGTCTAATGCAGTCGTAAAGGACTTGTGAATAAAACTCAGCCATTGCCAACCTCAGACCGGAATTTTAAGGATAGAAGTAAAATTTTCAAAAGTCAAGGACTAAAAATAAGAATATGATGCATGCTTTAACAACCATTATATAATATTAAGATTTTTTTTTAGCAAATAATAGAATATAAGAATGCTTACCATGCAGTGAAGTCATCCTCAATGCACTGATCATCATCACCAAGCCCCACTGGTACCAATTGCTTTGCTCCTAAACAAAAATTAAATTAGCATGAACTTAACTGTCAAGATAATGGATATGGATAAAATGGGCTCCCTTTTTATAATCCTTCAATTATATTTAAAAGAATACAAGGGGGCATGATGTAAAAGTAATTACCCTGCTCAGATAGGATCCTGTCTACCACTTTGGCCACCTGAGTATTATTAAAGGAAAAAAAATTAATCATCCATGCCTAAAACATAGTATAACATAGGATGTTAATTATCAGTATAAAATGTAAACCTCATTGAAATGCTCGTATTGTTTGTTGCCAAGACCAAATACAGCAAAGTTCAAATCCTTGAACAAATCATTGCTTTCCTTTACCTAATATTAAAATTATACCAAAAAGAAACGAATTAGTCATAATTGAAGACCAAATTAAAAAGGAAAAAATGTAAAAGGGCAAGATGCACAGATATACTTCCTTTGATCTTTCAATTGCAACAAAACCCTGATTGTAATTATCACCCCAAATTTAAAAAAAAAAAAAAAAAAAGCAAGATCAAGAGTCCTTAGACAAACCTCAGTGAACCATTTGTAGAATCTAGCAGCATTATCTGTTGGCTCTCCGTCACCATAACTAAATATGAAATTACAATATAACAATCATATGATATTTTTTTCATATTGTAATTCAGCTTTTCTTTTTCTTAAATATTGGAAAAGCACCAAGAATTTTTTGTTATATTATCTTATATCTAGCGCAAAATGTAATACTATCAGATAACTTTTGTGCCTTGTTGAGTTTTTTCATAGTTTTAAGAACATTTTATCATGAATTTAGCATCATTTTATTTAAAGTTTCATCTACTTTGGCAAATAGGACTGTACCCAAAGAAAAATATATGTTACTAGCACGTAAAAAAGACTAAAGCTTACGTGGCCAAAAAGAACAAAGAGAGAGTCTCTTTTTTCAATTTCTCTTCATACTCTTCATCATCAGCTGCAAAATCATCCTATAATTGCAAAAAAATAAGTTTTTGAAAGAACTAGTTAATATAAGATCAACAAGATAGAAACAAATTAGTAAACCAATAATTAAACATACTTACGAGATCAACAACTTTGAAAGAGGCCTTTTCATACCGTGATCTCGCCTCCTCTGCTAACGACTAATCAAAGCAAAAGAAAACAAGCAAAAAAAGGATCATGAATACGATTTAGCGTATACTGCCAAAATGCAACTTTTACCGCAATTTTCATCATCCCTAATATGTCCCTTGTGCATGAATGAATTACTAATTTACCATAGGGATTCTATGCAACAATGCAAATTATCCATTTCTCCAGCTTTTAGATGGTAGAAATTAGAGATAGGCAACCATTTGGAACAAAATTTTCACAACTTATGATTCCAAATTTGCTGGAATTACTTGCACAATTTACAATAGATCAAGGATATAATTGCAAAAATCTACTGATACAGAGTATTTTTTACCTTAGCGAATCCCTCGGCCGTACCAGTCTGTGTACCAAAGAACACAGTAACCCGTTTCTTCCCGTCATCCACCTCCTCCTCCTTCACCTCCAGTTTCAGTGGCGGCGGACGCGGTGGCTCCGTCGGCTTACTAACCTTCCCGGAGCGCCGCCAAAGGATCAACAAGAGACACCCTACCACCAGTGCCGCTGACGTGGCGATCAGCGTGACCACCTCCTCCTTAGAGGCATCACCGCTCGATCCCTTGAGATCGAACATAGAGAGAACTAGATCTACAAGCGATGATACCTTCTCTTTCGATTCCTCCATGGATCTCTCTCTCTCTGTCTCTCAGTTTGTAGCGTTAGGCTTGAAAGGGAAGGGAGCCGGGGAGGAAGAGAGTAGGTCTGGTGAGAAGAGGTCTAGATCACCTAACTAAGGATGCTCCATAGTTTTGGGGTAGGAGATGATTGTGATCTCCATTTTTCACAAAACTGGAGATAATCTGTTTCTTATCCTCTACATTAACGCACCATTTGAGAATAGATCCATACTGCCCGATCAGAATCCGCACAAATATTAAAGATCCTGCATTGCAGGAGATTCTCATCGGACGATCAGAAGTAAAACTCAAATCGAAGGTTAATGCAGAGGTCGGGAGTAGTCGGGTTTGGACTCGGAAAGGCCCAGGAAAGTTATTAGGGTCTTTTTCGTTACTTTTGATCTGAATCCATCTGTAGATTCCACAAGTGCAAAGTTTCCAAAATTAGAAATCCATCAATAGGGTGTGAATCCATCTGTATAATGTTCTGTGTGGTGAATAATTTTAGTAGGCAAACGGGTTAAAAACCAAAATGCACGCAGCTCGCTACACGCTACACCACAGGCTTGTTTAATATGCTCGAAAATAAAGAAGGAAACTATTAAAAAAACGTATTAAACGTTTTATTAACAAATAAAAAATAAAAAATAAATCAAATTTTCTTCATATTGTTTTTTGTTTGTTAATTAAATGAGAAAACAAAAAAAAAACTATGTATTGATTTTTATTGATACGCATTAATCAGGTTCGAAGAAGACTTGTGAGCCGTTGCATTAAAGCGGAACGGATTTGTTGACAAAACCGATTGGGATCGTCTCAAATTTTGGAAGTATTATCGGAATTCGGAACAAGCAGAAGAACAATTTCCGATGCTTAAACAGGAAATAAATCAATTTAGATCGTCTCCGCAAGATGAAGTAGACGATTTCTTCATAATTATTTCATGTTAGATTGCATTATATATAACGTGATTTTTTTTTTCCTCCTCATGTCATGGGCCATGGCTGATCGGATAAATTCTCGTGTGATTATTTAACTATGTGAAAAATATTATTTAACCATGTTCTCATACCGTGTAAAAAATTCTCATATATAAAATGTTAATCGCAATAGTTCTAATGACAAATTTAAACTGTTGAAATCCTTCTACCTTACGAGTGATGCATCTACATATGAAAATATAAAAGTTCCGAATTAATTTAGTGTAAAATCAAGTGGTAAAAAAGCTTCTAAAAAATGAATGCATTAAAATTAATTTAGAAACCTTCTAATTTTGACCACTTAACTTTATACTAAATTAATTCGAAATTTTAAAATTTTCACATGTAGAACCATCACTCGTAAGGTAGAAGGATGTCAACGGTTTGAATTCGTCATTCGAAGTTAATCCGATAGGTTTTAGAGTTAAGAGTACAAAGGGACTTCGTACTCTTAGGAGCACCCTAGTTCTACTATATATCCTCATTTTTATATAATGTACGTAGTTGTCCTGATCCGCAAACGGCTGAGATTGAATTTTTTTTTTTGGATTTAATATCAGCCCTCCAATCACATAATCTGTCATCTTTTGATTAAATGCATCTATTTTATGTGTAGAAGTCTAATTTTAGTGAAAAACATATTCGCCACACATACTGCTATATAGTTTGTCACAATTAAAATTGAATGAATTCTAGCGATTTGTTTCCTTATTTCTCCTTAAAGCTATATCTTATGGGAAGTGTTATAAATACTTTATTATTTTGTTTCTAATTAATTTCTGCTATCAATTATGGAAAGAAAATTCATGCATATAATTTTTTTTATTTAAATAATTCCTGCATAACAAAGTTGCTCATTCTAATAGATTGGAATAAGAAAGTATAGAATTTCGCAACTCCAAATTGATTAAAATTTAGAATAGTTAGAAATAATTTTTTTGAATAATTAATTGATGGGGGTAATTCATTGAGATTGGTCAAAAAATATTGGTAGAATAAATTCATCTTTATTTGATCCAACGGAAATTATTTGAATTAAAAAAGAGGGTCAAAGTTTGAAGTTTCATTATATGCAATTAAAATTATGAAAAAAATATAACATGTTAAAATTTGGATCATTTTCAATTGAGGAGTCATTGACTAATTATTATTTAAAATTTAATAAACATTTCGTAATTTTCTAAGTATTTCATTTGTGAATTAAAATAGATAGTTTCATTTTGAAAAAATCATTTATTGTATTTTGTGCTAAAATATTAATTTTTAATAAGATAAAGTAACTTGGTTTATATTGTAATCACGATCATATGGATAAAAGTAAAAAAATAATTGCATTTATTATTTATAATTTTTATATATATACAAGATCTGTCATTTGTACTATTAAATATTTGAATTTTTTGTAAATAACATGGCAATAGACTCTCTCTGGTGCTTATTTGATGAATATATGTGACGACATAAAGTTAGATTTCGGTTTGTCTCAATTTTTAGGTTGCAATTCAAAGGAATTATAATTTTATAGAGAATAATGGATAGAGAAACAATTTCAAATCAAATATTTCTTTTATTAGTAATTTAATTTCAAATAAAGATTGGAAGAAAAATTTATTGAGGGCAAAGTTGGTAGAAACAATAATTATGAATAGTATTCTCCATTTCTGATTCCTGTAATTAATTAATTTATTTTATTTCTTCATTTTCTATGTTTCATTTCTCCTCTTCCTCTATATTTTCGACATTGAAAATAAAAATTATTCAATATTTATGAATATGTAGAGAAAATATTTTTTTTTCTGATATGCTATATTCATTGTGTCCATGGGAAATTTTTTTTATTAGGGCTACTATATCTTTGCTAATTGAGGAAATAAGATATGAACCATATTAATTTAACATTTCTAATTTTATTGTTTTATTATATATTTTCAACTTGAGGAATTATAATCTAATTTTCATATTTTGTTTGTTCATTTTCATAAATATTAGACTATATCGAACATGATTACACTAGCAATGATACTTTAAGAAAAAAATTCATGTTATATTTGATCTATTGTTTTCATTTGTTGTTGTTTCTTTTATTGTTATTTATTATTTGAATTTTTATTTTTTTCATTTGTCTTTAATATTCATTTAAATATATTTTTTCTTAATTTTGTGTGAATGTCAAAGAAAAAGATCTTTTCACACTCTATTCAAACAAGTTTTTACTCCATGACACTATATTTCTATTTTAAAAATCCAAACAACCGATCCGAACAAACCTATAACAACCATACAAGTTTCTTTATCACAAACTGATAACAAGTTTCTTTGTCACAAATCTATAACAACTATCAAATTTTTCATTAACTTTCTAAATTTTAATCACCAAACAAATAAGAAATAAAATAAAAAAATAAATTTATTTTCTCTCACTAATCATTCAAACAAAAAAAATTAAATATGTTAATATTCCATTTCATTCCATTTCCTCCTTCTATTTGTAACCTCCGTTTCCGTCCCGTCCCGTCCCCTCCCCTCCCCTTCCTATATCCAAACAAGGTGTTAGGTGATATGAATTCCTTCTCCTTCGTCAACAAAGAGTAAGCAGAGCAAATCTAGTGCAGCTACTCCTTTCTTTCGCTGTGGCGCTTCTCTCCGGCAGCAGCAAACCCAAATACAAAATGCTCTGTTCACTCCCAAACGCAAAGCCCAGTTCCAATTGGCTCGATCGTCTTCACACTCTCAAGGGTTTCAGCGACTCCACTCCTCTCTCAAACCCTAACCCTAACCCTAACCCCGATCCACTCCCTCCAAATTCTAACCCCGGTTCACAAATTATGACTACCATCTTAGCTGATCTTTTTGTCATGGATCCTCTCCATTCAAATCCCATCTCAAATTTCAATGCTAAACGAGGCTTACGCAAGCAACCCACACCTAAGATTTGCATTTTGAAAAATATCATTACAAATTTGTCTCCAAGCACAAGTGCTGACGAGACCGACCTCACCATCAAGGCTATCAAGAAAAATCACCGAGTTAAAGAGAAGAGGAAGAAGAAGAAGAAGGGAAAAAAAAGGATTGAAGTGGGTCTGGGTTTGAAAACGGGTTCAGGCACGAAAGGTCGAACAGAAGCAACTGTTATTGATACAAGCACGCCCGGGTGGAAATCTGCTAAGATTTTGATTCGAAAAGGCTCCATTTGGAAGGTTCTGCCTTTGATATTTTGAATTCAAATTCAATTAGTACTAACTAAAATTGGCCTCAATTTGTTCAAATTAAGCCTAAATTGGGATTATTGGTCTTCTAAAATACCAATTTTACCCCCTAATTATGCATTTGGGCTGACAGATACGGGATAAGAAGCAATTGAATGCAGGATTAAATAAGAGGAAACGGCTTAATCTTGCTTCTAACAAAGAAAAAGAGCTATCAGATTCTGAGAAACCTTCTGATTCCTTGGATCAAGTAAATGTTCCTTTATTTATTTGTTTCTATGTTTGTTTGTGTTATCTGTTAACATGCATATAATATAATTTCATTTTGGCTTTGCTATGTAATTAGAAAAAATTGGTAAACATAAGTTGAAACATTTCATTTTTAGATGTAAATAGGAATAGAAGGTTTTCTTTTCACCAAACATGAGATAAATTATGGATTGTAAAAATCTTTTATAATATAAAACTAAAATATGTGATATTCAAGCTCTCTTAGAAACATTTTTATCTGCAGGAAGATCACTATGAAGACTCAATTGATCTAATTCAAATTTCCGTTAAAAGGTGTTCACTAGAGTTATTCAATTATTTATCAGAAGTTGCAATTTATTTTTTCTATTTTCTCAGTTGTTAGCTAAAATTTTTGTAAATTTTTTTAATTTAGGCCAAAGTGCTCCAAACTACCATCTATACCTGAAGCAGCAAAATCAATAGCACTCCATTTGAAAGTTAGAACCAATGGCAAGAAAAAAGAAAAGGTTCTGTCTTGAAGTACTGAAGAGTGCTGATTTTTGGGGGAGCACTTTGCATAAATGTAAGCTCATTTTTTTTTTTTTTCTGTAAAACTGTACATGCTTAACAAAGGGTTTTATAACTGTGCTTCTGGTTTTATATTTATTTCTTTAGTATTGTCAATTGGGCCCTAGTTAATCTAATTTATGGTATATTTGATCAGCTGGGTGTTAGCAAAGTCTTTCATTAGGGAGCGGAGGGTGTCCGATGCCCATCGGACCAGACTCGGTTCGATGGGCGGTCACTACTGTTCGATCTCCTTCGATCTCAATTTTATATTTTTTCGCTGGATTAACGGATCCTTTTCTAAGAATCTCAGAACCACTTCGTTACTTCCGTCTGTTCTTCTTCCCCCATTTTGCTTTTCTCGCACCAAAAGCAAAGTAGAAACTCACATCTGTGCTCTCCGCCGTCAACCCAACTGGTTGCATCCTCCTCTTCGGGCTCTCCCTTGTCGACCTTCTACCGGTGCCATCTTTGTGCTCTCCGCCGTCAACCCCAATTTCATCATCGTTAGCTCAAAGATGACCATCGGACCTCCCCTGTTCTCCTCTATCTGACGCTCACTCTCGCTGGCCTTGTAGGACTCTCGCCAGGTGCTTATTTGATTTTAAATCTTCAATACGTATATGAGACAATTACTTAGTTTTTCTTAAATCACTTTTAATGGAGTTGTAACTTTAATTTTACTAGACTGCCTCCCAATATTATATTTGATTACAACCAGCAAATTTCATAGTCAGTTAAACTTTACTCAATAGGTAATTTGTGTAGCTTTCGTTGAATTTTTCAATAAGTAATTAGGGTTCACTGTATGTACAGAAAAGCTTGAAAAGGTTTTCAGTTATCAGTATTTTTGTGTGGGTAATTACTTAAATGTACTATGTTTATTTATCTATTACTTAATATTTAAATAGGTACTGCTTAAGCCACAAGAAATTGCCACAATGCACAGAATAATAGGTCTAGAATTAGTTATGGTATTATGGTTTGATTGCGTGGGTCATTTTATTTTTTGATTAAGCTTTAATTGCACTAAAAATCAATTTAGTCTACTTACGTCTCAACTTGAAGTTCTACTAAATCCTGAAATATGTTATATAGCAATGTAAAAGTTGCCAAGTTCAGAGATGCTGTGAAGATTTGATAACTAATCTTTTGTTGATATTTATTTGTAATCTCTATTTTATCGAAATGTAGGGTCTGTGGCGGCATTCTTGAAGTTGCATCCAACATTGAAGGTGTATGGATATGGATTTTGGATTTTCTAGATCAAATTAGTGATGATCTTGGGTTATAGGACCAATGAGTTTTTTTTACCCAGAGAAGTTTTTTGGTGTGGTATTGTGGTTGTGCCGACTGTATCAGCAGCTGAATGAACATGTACCTAATTCAACAACTCTTTTAGCAGTGTAAATTGAAGAATTAAAAGCTTGTAAACTGAACATATATGTTGGTTCATACAACATCACGTAATTTGATTTGCACTTGGGTTGGTATTCTTTTGCAAGTGCCTTTTATCTTGAAGTGATACCCATAAGATGTATCTCTATTATATGTTAGACAAGAGTTTTGTTAATAGCAAAATCTTATCAACTTTTCTTTCTATTTAAAGGTTGTATTTTAATTTAAATTTTTTATCACTAAATTTGTACATTTTATTTAGTTATTTTGTGATATATGAGAAAGAGATAGGAGTAGGTCCGATGCCCCGATGGGCATCAGACCTATTTTTAAGTTCAATTAGCATTATCACCATATGATTAGCATTAAGATCTGTGCATACGGAAATTGAAACAGATTTGTGCGAATTTCAATGTATTTTGTCATTACGTCTTAAGATCCAATGGTCATTACGTCCATTGAACCAAAGTAGGTCCGATGGGCATCCGACCTACTCTGAATTCTACGGGAAAATGATCTGTTAACTATATGTACCTTTTTTGTGTTTTTTTTTGGCTACGTGTTAGTTATTAGTACTTTTAGTTACTTTTACAATGTAATGAATGTTTTGTGTTTAAAATGACATAATGCTTGCTTATTTTGGTCGAATTATTTGACCTAATGATTCCATAAATATTGTATAACTAAAAGAGATGCAAATTGTTTTGAAAGATGTTTCATTACTGTATGTGTGAGATTGATTAATGTAATTATTTATAGATTGATATTTTACTCACAAATGTTTTGAATACAAGTACTCATTTTTTGTTTTTGTCACTGGGGAATATGCGCTTGTAATTAATCTATGAAGCAACTGAGTTAAACTGAAATCAAACTTGTTTGAAGCTAATAAAAATTGGTACAAGCCATCTTGGGTTATAATTAAAATTGATACTAACCATCTTGAGTTCAGAATTCAATGTCCCAAGCATCATGTACCAGTATAAAATATTTACAATCAATATAAGCAAATGCTATATAAATATAACAAGAATTTAGTGTGAAGACCAAGATTTCATTTAGATGACTTTTTTTTACATACATTGCAATTACAAAAAGCAATAACGCCAGTGACAAAACAACTGTTGATATGAGTTCTAGCATCCAACCTCACTATCGTTTTAAATTAAGTTCAAAGTTATTTTGCTCCTTCCATCAATTGACTTTATGCTGTGTATGAGATTGACAGGCTTGAAAAGCTTCATCACACAGCATGAAAACAATCTAAATCATAAAACTGATTCTTTCATCCATTTCTTCTTTTCAGTATTATTAGTTAGAATACTCCATCTTTCTCAGTTGTTCAACTGGAAAGGAAATAAATGACAAAAATAACTTAAAAAAAATATGTCCACAGTTGTATAAACATTATTCCAATTGATACCAATATTTGACCAAGTCCAGATGACAGATATTAATAAGACAACAAAAGGCAAAAATAGATGACTTCTAGGCAATTCAATAACTGTATGATGCTTAATGTCTGTACAGTTGATCCCAACTGATAAAATATTTTGATTTGCCCAAATCACCCCTGGTACTGGCCAGGTCATTTAATGCCTCGCACTGAGCCAATACTGGAAACTTTGATATTCAATCATCATTTTTGGGTTTTTCAAATTTTAGTCAGTGCTTGATTTTCATACAAGTGTCAGAGCTTAATTTGGGGATAACACACAAGTTAATGCGAAGAAATCCATTAAATTGATCTCATGCTACAGGTACAATTGTTATAATATACCTGTTAGGTCTATTACTTAACAGCATACAGAGTAAAGAACTGAAATTGAGACTCCAGAGGTTTAGAGTTCTGACATTTATCATTCTTATATTTCTTTTGTGATTACAACCCTCAAATCTTGACTTTGTACCTGCTAGTGGCTACAATATTGTTGTGTTCCAGAAAGTACTATGTGTAATATCTATTACCTTTTCTCTGCTTGGTAGTTGGTACTTGTCCAAATATTGTTTAGCCAAGGTTCACAGGAAGTAGTAGCTTGATTGAGGCAGATATAACTTAAATGTACAGCATGCCGGTTGAGTTCATTTTCGTACCAGTAGGTATCAGTATAGGGTGGACGCATCATCAAAATTGAAATTTGATACTGAAATGCTGAGAAAGGTACCAGTAGGTATTCGTGAATCTTATTTCTATGGTAATCAATAAAAATTAATCACATTTAAAGAAAGTGATCAAAACAATATTTCAAGCCCAATTGCAATGCACGGTAACTTGACTAGTATAATTAAAAACAGTGGAGCACCAAGCATGAAAATTACAATGCTGTCTTATTTTAATAATTAATACCATCAATTACTGCATCCAAGGACTACTTGAGACACAACGTAAGATGACATTCAATAACTCAATCAAATCTAGTGTTGAATAATAATATAACCCAATAGAATTGAGCCCTAATTCCACCCAACCAATATCATGCCACTAACCCTAATTGGCACATAACACCAACCACCCCTAATTAATGAATGCAATTTCAAATCCACCCAAAGAATTAGAAAACAATCTAAATCTCAATAACTATTTTGTGGACTCTTTCCTTTGGCATACTCTCCAATTGTATAACCAGCAACCCATTTGATGAATCATAAGTGAACTCAACCTCGCTTGGACCCACCAGGCACTTCCTCGGCTTAGTGGATGAGTACGAGCCGAATCTACCACAACCCTTCACCTCCATGCAAACCATGCCAACTGCTTCACTTCCAGCATTTTCTGTCATAGTAAGTGCAGATCCAATTTCTCTTGTATCTGAACTTGAATCAAGTTCTATCAATCGGACTCCATCGAGACAATGGTATGTGAGACTTTCAACTGCTCCTCCGCCATTATACATGTCTAACAAACCTAGAGGGGAAAATCTATAACTAGGAGCAAAATCCTGCAAGACCACAGTCAAAGATATACAGGAGTTGAATTTAGCTCACAAAAATTATATATTTTGTAAAAGAGTATAAATTCCAAGTCGAGCTGTTTTCAACAAACCTTAATGGGGGCAACAGTAAAGGTCTCATGCTCCAACACCTTTAGAGAGATGGGAATAGCTGCTTTCTTTGAAAGAACAAACAAGTTGCCATTACTATACTGGTACACAACACAATCTCCCTTCCAATCAGTAGCATCAGTTGAGGCCTCTGATATGAGATGGACATCACTGCCCTTAATTTCACAACAGAGCGCCTCGGTTCCTGTCTGGTGAAACACATTCTTCTTCTCCACGTGACTCCACGCAGCTCCTTGGCAGTTATATACTCCAATTATACCAGTATATTTATTCATGTTCCATATCTTCAGCAAACTACATTGCCATATTAATTGAATTGTTTAGTGCCATAAGCGGAGGGATCTATGTAGCTAATTAATTAATTGAGCTAAGCCTTTACAGCTAGAAGCATACCTCACGCCATCACGAGCCGGGTCAGTAAAAAGGCAGTCTTTGGTTGGTCTGCCGGGTAAACGGGCACGAAGGATGGATCCGTCAGGTAGGACTATTTTCTTCAAGAACTCAAAGTTGTGCTTCCCAGGGGCATCACTAAGAAGATACAATGAATCAATGCCTAATTTAATCAAAACTCTTTAACTAGAATAGAAAATATGGTTCGAGTGAGTATTTAAGCAACTACCTGACATAGATGGGCCCACCACTGATGGCACGGGCAGAGCCATGGTATTCAGCTGCTGGATGGAGAGAGTGAAACATATCCCAATCTGGAAGCATGAACTCTCCAAGAAACACACTGTTATAAGCGACTGAGGCTATATGGATTGTATGAGAAACCGAGTCACGAGGATAGAAGTCATCTGATGCCCTTACAACAGCTGTTTGTTTTGAACTGTAATTAACACGATTTAAAATTAATATGCAAGTAAAGGACATACATAATTCTAATAGGGAGGTAGGATTGAAAGAAAAAAGAATATGTACCAATAGAGGGCATCCGTATTGTGGCTCATGCAAGCAATGATCCCATTATCGGGAAAGTTTTTCGCAACTGAGGCATCTAATCCCTGATGATACTGCCTGGTAAGCCGCACCCGACCTCCTAGACCAGCTCCAAGAGTTTCTAAAATGCATTGCACATCCACCTTCACCCCGTCCACACCCGATTTTGCCAAATACGCATGCAACTCATTGTAGAACTTGTACACACTCTTCGGGTTGACCAAGCCGAGTCCTTGCAAGGTAAGAACGTCAGTTTTCATAGCCTTATCATTCTCGGATACACCCGGTGAGATTTTTGGGTACTGCATCCGAGACCCATAAGATTCCATCTCCTCTACTCCAGGTCGCACACCACCCCAGTACCCGGTAATTGCATGCCATACATACACATACTTTAACCCGTATTTCTCCTTAGCTATCTTTACAATGTTCTCTATACCAACCCCTTGATCACCTTTGATTTGAAATTTGTTGTTCTCTTTTATTCCAGTGAGTCGCTGTACTGGGGATGTCTCCACCTGTGGGTCAGGTGCAGTCAATTGCCACCCATCATCTATTATGACAAACCGAGGCGGGGTCCCGCCATCAGATAGGGAATGTAACCCAGCCTCAACACCCTCTTGGGTCACATCTTGATAGAACGCATCCCAAGTGCACCAACCAAAATAATCGACAATACCAGGCAGTTTCTTCTCTGATCGAGTGCGGAAAGTTTTAAGATGATTTTTAACTGCTGTGACAGCACCCGAAATTGCCTCGAATGGGTCAGATTTTTTGGCTGTGCCTACAAACAAGGCATGAGAAAATGAGGTCGAAAGAGTATCAGCATCTCCACTTTCGATGCATAGTTCAAGGTCGTCGTTTGTGTTGCCTTGGAGAGAGGCACGGAATGGGCCCTCTACTAGGGGTAGAAAGACGGTGTACAGCTCGTCCTCTTGATCAGAGGTTGGTTTGGATTCGAGTAAAAGGAACTGGGTCTCATGTGGGATTTCGCACCCTTTGGAGCCCATTTTTTGTGTCATCCACCATAGCTTGAACCGGAAACACGCAAGGAATCTCACATCCCTGTAAAGATAGATCAGAACAGGTTAAGCAGGTATTGTATAGGAAATGCGCTTATTTATTTGAAATAGGTTTAATTTCCACTGATTATCTCAAAATTCAAACAATCAACCATCCATCAATGCGAACTTCCATAGCTCAGGACTCAAAGATTCAATTCAAGTAATACAATTTAATATTCCTTAAGCAAATCTAAACAAATATTTAATTTGAATCGAATTAATGCACTTTAGTGTCAGTGATGTGTCATCCAAGTCTTTTTACATTATATAGAGGTCGAATTCATGCGAAAAATCAAACATACCCTCAAAGCAAGTCAAATTAATTAATTCAGTTTCCATGCACAACAATTGCCAGAAATTCAACAAAAAAATCCATGAATTTGGGTTCTTACGTTAGGTTCCCCAGGGTGATGACATGGTGGCAGCTTGGGTTGTTGAACTCTGCACCAAGGAAGACGCCATCCACCGGGCCCGAGGTCACGGCTGAGCTGGAGTACACGGAATCGGGCACGCCGGAGAGCAGAGTGCGGCCCTTGACTTGGAGCTTTCCCTCAGAAATCTTAATTGAACTGGTAATCGTCATCTCCTCTTCTTTTTTTACTCTATTATCCTCTCTTGGTTCGTTCGGCTTCTCTAATACCCCAAACTTGTACAAGAACAGAGAAATTATGCAATTTGATTAGAAAAACTTGACTTTTTTACATAAGGAAAATGGATGGAACTAGGACTGGTTTTGTGGTTACCTTTCTTGCAGGAATGGGAAAGCCACGATTGATCCGAGGCGGTAGTGGGGAGCTATATATAATATATATCAAATGAGAATGAAGAAAGAGTAACTCTTTAATTAGAGAAGAAATTAAGGGATGAATTATGAATACCTGGATAAATATCTATTTATCCTAGAAAATTGTGCTACTAAGCGTGGAAGGCGAGAAGAAGAGAAGAGAAATGGATGGGATTGGGAGGAGAAGAGAAGGGAAGAGGACGAGGAGGTATTTATACATCTCATGGCGGTACCCACAATCATCTAATTACGAAGAGAAGAGAGATGTAATACTATTAATACTAATAATGAAGCAACTCGGAACAAAAGAAAATGATTTAATAATAGTCAATACAGATTGTTTGAGACGGGTGCTGACCGGTAGGAAATGAAATTTAAAAATTAATGATGCGTTTGATTCGTTACATATTTGTATGGTTCGGTGCCCACCGTAGAGAATATTTTTTGTGTTTAAACCGGAAAGAGGGGCAACGCCAAGTCGCCAATTAAGCTTTCCTTTTCATAACTGGATGAGATGATGATGAGAATGATGAGATGAGATTGACACGTTGAACGATGTTGGATCCTCGTCAGTTTGTGCATCAGTGCATGTGAAAAAGATTTGCTAAAGGCTGCATGGTTGGGAAAAGCAAATACAAAAAATTCTATCTACTTCGTCGTTATATTGTGGTCCAATAATTAATCCAACAGATGCTAAAGGTATATATATACGGTTCCAAATACAAAACAATACCAATTGGAATTAGATATATTTTTAGGAATAATTCTATCTACTTTTGTGTTGTTCGATTTGGGATTTAGGATTTAGGTTTTTGGTCTGTCAGTGACATCTAACACGAATGGATACATTGGAATGCCGCAGAAGAACCCGAGAAACTGTCAGCTAATTGGGTCTTGGGAAAGGCCTTTTTGAGTTTATCACGCCAGGGAAATAAATTCAGTCTTTGATTCCAAAACGGAAACTCATAAAGATTCTCCCGTGATTTTTATTAATATTCAAAATTAAATAAAAATTGTCAATATGTCCACCAAAAATAGATAATTATAAAAATGTTCAAACCGGCCAATAATTGGCCGGTTCTTGGTTTTCTTTTTTCTGAAAATAGTTATATTAATTGTCGAGTTTATATTAAGACTAATTTTTTTTTTATTATTTGTTGTACATGTATTGACTAATTAATAAATATCAAGTTTCGAGAATGTTTGATAAGTAATAAATGACTTCATTTAAGTTTTGAGAATGTCTGATACTATATAATTTGATTTATTAGAAAAACTGCCAATTTTTATATTTGATTTATTTGAAATAAATATTATATTACAAAGACTACTGAGAAAATATACTCTTCACAATTTTCTTTTATTTGTAAGCTATTTTGGGTCATCTTTCATAAATCATAAAAAATAGTAAAAAATTTCAAAAAATAGTAAAAATTGGTATTCTATAAGATCATTATATAACCAATTTACTGAGCTACTTAGATCGAAAAATAGGAATAAAAATCTTAATCGAAAACTTCAACTCAAGTTTTGAAGCTCTTCCCTTTATTTTTTTGGCAATTCTGAATTTTGAAAAATAACATAGTTGTCACTGATGCATGAGTATTTTCAGAAGCTTTCCGAAAAGTAGTCATTTGCTGAAATTGGACAATCGAGCGTCGTTTTATGACCGTTTTATGGCCGTTTTACTCCTAAGTGAAGATATTGTCTATTTTGCTTTATTCCTTGTTCTAGCCTCAGCTGTTTACGAGAAATGTCTTAGATAAATACATGTATAACATACAAGTGCTTTAGAAATAAAAGAAATGACTTAAAAAATTAATACATATGCATTATAACAGAAAGACATATATCGAATTTGTTAAAGCACTAATAAACATCCGTCTGAAAGAGATGTAATATTAATTTCAAATAAATCAAATATAGGCCGTCTTTCTAATAAATCAAATTATAGTATTGGATATTTTCGAAGCTAAAATGAAGTCATTTATTACCTATCGAGCATTCTCGAAACTTGATATTTACTAATTAGACAATGCATTTACAAAAAATAATATAAAAAAATAGTCTTGTATAAACTCGACAATTAATATAACTATCTAAAAAAAAAAAACCAAGAACTGGCTAATAATTGGCCGATTCTAATAAAAAATAAGAACAGACCAATTATTGGCCGATTTGGACATTTTTATAAATACCCAATTTTTTTTTAACATATTTAACCATTTATATTTAATTTTGAATATTAATAAAAAAATCCCGGAAGATCCTCACATGCCCATATAACGATATAGTATTGGGAAACACCTCCATTTAAATTAGTTTGGACATTTTTGTTCCTACTTCAATGAAAAACACACATTCCAAGAAGAAACATATATATATTTTGACAAAATTAATGCTCCCCAATAATAATCATCATTATCTCTCAACTACTTTCTATTTCATACTGCCTTCATTTATTACATGTTGTTGTTAGCATATGCATGGACAAGGACTGACCTACGAATTTGGTCCAAGTGAAACCGCCTGAATCTCATGTTCCCAATTGCGACGTTTTAAATCAGGAGAAATTGTAAAAATACTACTCTAAAATTTTTAAATTGTGAAAATATCACTTCAAACTTTATTAATTTGTAAAAAATGTCACTCTAAATAATTAATGATTAAATACCCTCGTCCGTCCATCTCCGCTTCCGCCCCTCCGCCGCCTCCTCCTGCACCCTCCGCCGACCCGATCCTCAACCGTCGCAAGAGGCACTAGAAGCAGTTTCCGGGCATGATTTTCCTTTCTCGTTTTCGTATTCTTCGCAATCCCCCTCCTCCGACAAGCACCAGCACCATCAAACCCTCCTCTACGACCCCCCCCCCCCTTCGCCGCACTCAGCCGCCATTCGGAACAGGAGCAGAAGAGAAGGCAGAGAAAGAAGAGGAGAAGAAGGGTATTTTAGTCATTAATTATTTAGAGTGTCATTTTTACAAATTAATGAAGTTTGGAATGACATTTTGATAATTTCAAAGTTTGAAGTGGCAGTTTCACAATTTGAAAATTTTGGAGTGGCATTTTTACAATTTTTCCTTTAAATTATTCTGAATTTATTTTAAATTATTAAAATTACCATTAATTCAAATAATATAAAAAATTTACTATGAAAGCCATTTCGAATTCTACTTTTTAATTACTGTAAATTACATACGCAGTATTTGTTTTTGATTAATTTTGGAGTTATTTTGAGATATTAAATGATTAAAATGGACTATTATATGTATAATATTAGACCGTCCATAGCGCGCGGATTTCTTTATAATTTCTAATCCAATGTGACATATTTCATTTTAATTGTTGGAATGTACAACAAATGTAAAAAAAAAAAAAGGAATTGTTTTTAATTAACACGCTAGCAAAAAACATCACTTTTGTCTTTAAAAACCGTCTATAATAAATATACAATTGGTTGGTTGAAGATTAATCCTAAAATCGTCTTTGATAAATATAGAGTTGGTTGAAAAACAAAGTGCATTATAGCTAGAGTGGAAAAAATGGCACAGCAGAGCTGGTTTCGTCACTGAACGGAATAGAACGGTTACGGCACGATACGTGTGACTGTTCGCTTGCTGTGATCATCTTTTGAAAATTTGACACGGCACGGTACGTCACGTGAAAGATCTAATCACAGCACGGTACGGTACGTCGTCACGCGAGTAGAAAAAATAGAAGCAGATTTCAATACTCTATTCTATTACTAGAAAAAAAAAATTAGTAGAAGCATAAATACTTTATTTTTTTTTTCGTTTCCCTTCTGCATTTCCTTCTTCTCAACGTATCTTATTATTATGTGAAAGTCAATAAACATTTTAATTGTATTATTGTAACGATTACTAGAAACTAGTGTTCTTTAGCTCACTAAAGACCCAATGAACTTAACTTTAAAATTTATCGATATAGTTCTAAATGAAAAATCGAAACTATTGAAATTGATTTTCTTCACGAGTAATATGTTTACATGTAAAATATATAAATCTTGAAATTAATTTAGTTTAAAGTAAAGTTATTAAAATATAATATAAAATTAATGCATTAAAATTAACTTATAAAATTTCTTTTTATAACCTCTTGACTTTGTACTAAATTAATTCGAAAATTATAAATTTTGTATATAAATGCATAACTCGTGAAAAAGATTGACTTGAACAGTTTGAATTTGTTGTTTAAAGTCATTCAAATAGATTTGAAGTTAAACTCATAAAAAAAGTTGCTGAATTTAGGAATACTCTAGCTCTAATCAATTTCTTTTATTATTTTAGAATCTCTAAGTTTCTTGAAAAAAATGGAGATCGAGCTTTCATATCTGATAGACATAAAATATATACACATTTATACATGTTCGATCTAGATCTTATTCTGAAAATACTCTAAATATCTTGTATTTTAATATATAAATGTCATATATTACACCTGGAATCAAGTTATTGCCTTTGTTTGCTTTAAATTGCAGAAAATGACGAAAACAGACCAAAATGCGGCCTCCCCAGGTCACACTGCGGGTCACACTGAGCCACTGTGGCCTCCCTAGGTCGCACTGGGTACTTAGCCAAATTCAGCAATTTTCAGGGTAAACTGAGCGTAGTGTGGGTCGCATTGACCCCAGTGCGGGTCGCACTCAGCTTTTCAGCTTCCGACATAGTTTCGTATTTTGGGCATAATTTGGCCATACGAACTCTGTTTTGGACGTATGACCACTTTTCGGAAAGCTAACAAGACGCTCTACACCTTTCATGAAGGAAGAAAAATCCAAATTCGGAACTTAAAATCTAGTGCTGTCCGCATTAACCGCAGTGCGGCCCGCATTCAGACAAAAAATACAATTTCGCTATTTTTAGAGAGCCAGATCATGCCCGGTTGGCAAAGTTAGTGGTTCTAATTATGGAGAACGTGTGAGACACTGTTCCTCACGTTTTTAGAGCATAGAATGGGCTATATAAGGAGGAGAATTCTGCTCATTTAGAGAGATCGGATCATCAGTCCATACTCTACCAATTGAATTTGACATTCCACATCTACTTAGAGCAAAAAGTGAGGTTAAGACTTAGACAAGGAGAAGAGGAGCAGAATTTTCAGAGCAAGGAAGCAAGACAAGAGATCTTCATAGGAGTAAGGGTTGTAATCATTTCTTTTCCAATTCCTCTTTGTTTTAGCCAACTTGTGATGAATTTCTATTGTAAGTTTTGCATCTCCATGAGAGGCTAACTTCCTCTCTAGGAGTGTAGGTCAAATGCATGAACTTGTTTGATTCTATTCTATTTGGTTCTTTGTTTTTATGATGATTATTTGATTTGATTGTTAATAATCTGTGATTTATTCTTTGTGATCCCCATTATTTGTGCTTGAATTGTAGTTATCCCGCTTTAGGTCTTTTAGACTCCAAAGTAGCTCAGGATCATATAGGATAGTATCAATTATGTCACAAAGCAATTATGATTTAGGTTAGAGAAACATCAACTTTTAATCTAAACCGGAACTACAGAAATTAAGGTTAGAGTTTGATATAAAATTTCATGGTTGGAGTCAAACCCTAAGTCGGGACATCTTGAACCAAATTAGAGATTGGTATGAGTTGTCTTCACCGGCTAAATTATTAAGTACCGAGATCTAAGGAGGTGATAGACTAACAAAAACTTTATATCTTAGATGATTAAGGTGATGTACTTTACCGTGAAGTTATGATCATCTAGGCATGTTACTAATTCACGCAAATGACCCTTTTTAACATATTTGGTTAGAAACCCCATCAAAATCAAACATGAATTTAAACAAACCAAATAGATATGATTAAATAAGGGATTGTAGACCGAAAGCCCCTAGATTCTCCAATCTTTGTCAAAACCCTAATTTCATTTTACTCTTTCTTAGTTTTTGTTTAATTCTTCAACTCCTCGGGTATTGAACCCACCAATCTTAGGATTATTAGTAAACACACTTCAAACCGAATTTTGAAACAACCAATTCTGATTTTAATCATTAAAGTTTTAACCTAAATTCTACATTTCTCTCTGTGGTTCGACACCCTAAGTACTACTTTGATAGGTTGTGCGCTTGCAATCAACCCCTTCATTGAGTATAAAGGATTATAAATTTAAAAAAAATGAGTACACAAATTATAGCCAAAATCCTATACCAAATTACTCAACAATATCTAAAATAGAGATTTGTCGATAACCATCTAACTATTTTTAATATAAAGATGACGAGCAAGATCTTTATTTTGTAAATATTCATAAAAGACCGCCATTTGAATTTCATGTTGAGACTAATTAAAATTATTGTCGATCACCGCAAGATTATCTGTGTTGAATTTAAAACCAAAGTGCAGAAGTGTACCTAAATCCATTGTTGTCTTGTGCACAAGAGCAACACCACATTTAATTCTTCTAGAATATCAAGGTTCTTTAGAGAGTCTCATTTCTTTATTAATCCTCCAAAGATGTCTCACACGTCTCACTAATGGAATGAGAGGAAGCGGTTTCAGATTGTCTTGTATTCTAAAGGACCAAATCCTTATATAAAATCTAAGAAGACCCTTAGATGTTATAATGTGGTAATTATCCAATTTAGTTTCTCATAAAATAAAATATTACCTCTTAAATTCTACATATTAAAGATCTACACTTTATATGACATATTATACTCAATAAATTATGAACCACATATAACCATTTTTAATTGAACAAAACAATATTACATATGTATATATGGGAACTCAAATCATGTCCATGACTTGCTCTGCTTTTGTAATTTTAGTCCCCCCTGCATTATATATATGAAATATGTTTAATCAGTGAAATGCCGCGGTCTATGAAATATGTTCTAATGTGTGTGTGTGTGTGTGTGTTGTGTGTTACGTTCTTCCTTAATTAATTGTTAAAAAAAAAACTAGTATGTTTCCAAAATGACCAATGACTGATAGGGAAGCGGATCGGGTTAAAGCTAGGATTGTATGTGTCCCACCTTGTGGGAATTGTTTTACATATTTTTCTGTACGGTTTTATCTTTGGGTTTGCAAAAATTTATTGAAGAACTTGATAATCTAGTTTGGTTTAGTTAGAATCGTTAGATGTATTATCATTCACTCATTCATGATTTTTAAAACCTTGTTAGTTCAGATGTGTTGTACTGTACTGTCTATCATGTAATTTCTAGGAGCAGCTTGGATCCGATGCCCTTCGGACTCAAACTGGATCCAATGGGATCCGTAACAGTCCGATCCGCTTTAAGATCTGCACGCGTCTCTTTAATATCCGTGTATGTTCACTTTACTATCTGTGTGCATAGATCTTAACGTGGATTGGACGGTTATGAAATCCATCGGACCCAGTTTGAGTCCGATGGGCATAGGACCCAAGCTGCTTCCGTGATTTCTCGGACGTGTTCTATAATAATTATTCAAACATGTAATTTTGTTAATCATTGATTCATTTTCCTATTAAACTATTATCATGCCATAAACGTATATATCAAGTTTTATATCGCAGTTTATTTTTTATTCAATATAGCGGAGTTTTTAATACAAATAATTGAATGTACGATAAGTATTAATTTATTGTTTATTCTGCATACTATATTATGTAAGGTATATAACGTACGTGTAGTGCAGCACAACCTATAATATATATTAATTGGATTTTCGACCTAGATTTGTATTATAAGAGAAGATTCATGGAAAGATACATACATCACATGTTCAAATTTTTAATCTACAAGTTCATATATTATGTTCTAAGAGTTTACATTTTATAAAATCATTTGTGAAAATAGGAGGTGATTTGAAATTTTTTATTTGTATCCAGTACTTGTCACCCTAGGTGATTTTGAAAATTTGGATCTCTATCTAGGGGGTGTAAACGGAGCGGATTCGGAGTGGATAATGCTAATACCATATCCGTATCCGTTTTTCAACAAGCGGATACGGATAGTAAACGGATATCAAAATTGAAAACTATATCCGTCTTAAACGGATACGGATACGGATACGGAACGGATAATCCACGGATACGGATTCGAATACGAATATAAAGCGGATAATTGTCGGATATTGAGTAATTATACTAAATTTCATAATTTTAAATTACCTAAATTGACAAAAATTTAATAGTCTTTTTAAGTTTGCACAGTGATGATTATGCATGACTAATTGCTTATTGGTTCAGAGAACCAATCCATTATCCTAATATATTATATGATTTTTCTATCAAGATTCTTGGACTTAAACGAATATATATGTTTTTTGGAAATTTCGCAAGGGTGAAATAAATTGAAAGCTGCTGAAAGATTAAATTTCGGATCCGGATATATACGGATATCCGCTCCGTTTATATCCTCACGAAATTATCCGTATCCATATCCGCATTATTTTTCCATATACTAACATTATCCGTATCCGTATCCGTTTAATCCGGATACGGATAATAAGCGGATTCGGAGCGGATTATCCACGGATAATCCGTATCCGTTTACACCCCTATCTCTATCTCATATTCGACAAAAAAAAAAAAAAAAAAAAATTACTTTGTCTCTTGTTTGATTGGTTTTGTTTCCTTCTTTACACTCCAATTTGTAAAGTAACTGAAAAAAAAAAACTTAATATGTTATAATAAATTACAAGAATAATTGTTATAATTTTATCGATCTTCATGTTAAATATTTTTTTTTTATGTGTCAGATGGAAGCAAATAAAATGACAACAATAGTAATAAGTAATAACAATACCAGCCCTGGATGCACTTGACAACATTCACAGAGTGGAAAGGCACTGGACTTAGAGTAGTAGTTAAATTGGATCTATTAATATAATTGGGCCATTTTAGGATTGGGCTAAGAAAAATTGGATTAAATTGAACACTTGTAATCAAGTGATGCAAAATGTATGTAAATGTATGTTACATGTCCAACTTCATTTAAAGGATAAGCTAAGCCTGTTTCAGATTAAGGTTCATAAAAATGGCCTGACCATTAAAGAAAAGCATCCTCTCTGTGTGTGTGTGTGTGTGTGTGTGTTGTGTGTGACTACCTGGACTATCAGGTTTATGAGAAATTACACACCTCATTTTGATTACAACTACAGTACCTTACAGAATTTGGTTGATTTATCGCATAAAATGAGAAGATATAACAGAAACACCTTTAATTATATTTCTAAACACTTCAAATTATCTCTTCATCTTTGTCCCCTATATAACTATTCCTTCATTTTCTTTCAATCAAAACAAAAAAATTATGAAAACTATCTCATCATATTGTATCAAATTGAATTTTTTTCTCATTGTTTGTACTTCGGTGCTCTGGTTCAGGTTAGCTTTTCTGAATTGTGGGCCCCACAACACTTTCAACATTTCCCGGAACAAAATTAGCAGCTCTTCAATTATAATCAGTCGGTTAATAAGTTCATTTCATACTTTGATATTTGCAATAATCATTTTCACCCTTATTTTCATTTCTTGAAGCAACACAGAGAAACAACCTCTCATAAGCCAGTGCCATTTTACTTGCTGTAAAAAGCCGAACTGCTCTGTTCCTAGCAAACTCAGCTTTCTTCTTAGTCGTCACCTTGCCATCCTCCCAAATTTGGTACAAGCACCTCTTCAGTGAATCGATCGTCGGTAAAAATGTGTATCCTGCCTCAGGCCCCATGACCAGTGACCCAGTTATACTGGCGAATCTCGTGACAGCCACTGTAACACCGGACATCATTGCCTCAATAGTCGTGTGATCTAAACCCTGAGCCCGAAGTGTCGGGTTTATGAATACGTCAATTGAGTTGTAAAAACTGGCTAATTCAGACTGTTCTAGTGGGCCCAACACAACCACATTGGGCCCCAATTCGCTATACCGGCTCGCCCATGGCCCGTCACCGGCCACCAAGAAGAACACATTCTCTTTAAATCTATCACTCTCTTCAAACAATTGCTTGATTGCTTCAAACATTAATGGATGTCCCTTATCCTTCACTAGCCTCCCGGCCAACCCGAACACAAGCGCTGCATTTTGGGGTACTCCTATCCTTTCCCTATACTCCTTCCCTTTTTGTACATCCAATTTGTACACACTTTCGTCAACACCATTAACAATTACATGCACCCGTTCTTCACGGAGCATGTAAACCCTTCTTAGTACATCACCGACATGATCGCTAGTGGCAACATGGTGAGCATAATCTTGAAAAAATTTAACCTCATCTATTACCTTACCAATTCTTTCAGTAATCGCTTTTTGTCTTTGCTCGTCGGGTGCACGTAACATGTCTTGTACAATATCTGAATGTATGGTCTCGTAAGCTATACCATGCCATGAAACCACCAAATTCGAAAAGTTACGTGCACGTGCATGGTATAGCGCAACACTTTCGGTATGGATGACATCAAACGGGTTATCGGAGTTGATAACCCTGAATTGCTCCCATGCTAGCGGTTGGTTTATATACCCGGCTTTAGTCGGTGGCGTCACATGAAAGAACATGTTATCTAGTGTCTCATTTGGTGAGTTTGTGGTGAATATATGGATTTGGTGGCCTCTCTTAGCTAGGGATACATGTAAGGTTAGTGCATGCCTCTCGAGACCACCTGCCAGATGGCGGCGCGGCCAGCGTTTGACAAATAATGCGATTTTGAGGGTTTTGGGTGGTGGATTTGAAGGAAAAGAGAGATGATTCCATGAAGAAGAAAAAGAGAGGAGGTCAAGAGGGTTGTGATTTGGTTGTGCAGAGATGAGAGAGAAGGAGGTGGGGATACATGAAATGGAGTTGCACGAGGTGGAGTTGCAATGGAATGGCTGATAGATAAAGGAAAAGAAGGAGAGAAGAGAGAAGGCAAAGAGAATGAAACATGAGGTTGATTTGATAGAGGCCATATGTGATGAAGAAATTGATAAATTTGGGTGGTTAATTATGACTTATGAATGAAATTAGAAGATCAGGATAAGTTTTGGGAAATTGGGAAGCTTAATTTGATTTGTTTTAGTGATTTGAGGAAGAGAGAGAGAGCATGTGAGGCTGGCTGTAATTTAGGCAGAGTTTAGGTAGAGAATCCATGGGAACTCACCAAATGCACTAGCCTTCTTGCATTACAATATGTCTTTCTTTTGTATTATTAATATTTAATATTGTATAGTCAAAGAAAGAAATATACTGTTCTTGGTTCTTTTGTGGCTCAAATTAAAGCACTATTTGTGTCAGTGTATCAGTCTTTATTTTTTTTTTTCATGCTGGTTCAATTGCTAATAATTCCTTTTAATGGATGTCCCAGTCATGGTCTTAATGGTCTCAAAACTTAGGCCAACTTTTTTTTAATTGACATTTTGTAATTAGAACTATAAATTCGCTCAAATAGTATACATAGTAACATAATTCGCGATTAATTTACGTTTAATTCGTTTTTTTTACGTTTCCGAATCGAACATCGAATAAAACGCAAAAAAAAATGTATAATACGTTTTATTCGCGAATAAAATGTGAAATATCTTTTGTATTTTTTAGGGTTTTTTTGGGTTTTTTTTTTCTTCCTTGTAGTACCGAATCATTCGTAAATACCCGAATTATTTTCGAATCACGAATATTTGACTCTGCCGAATCGAACCCGAGCTATTCATTTGCCACTATGATAGAATATAGATGGAACTAGGCACAGCAAATCCACAGAGTTTGATACCACAGAAGAACCACACTAGTGCACCAAATAGCGTCAAAAAGAGATCTCACAGTTGACATAGTAGGTTAGTGTTGCTTTCAAAGCTCTTATCTAATTTCTTAATTTTGTATATAAGAGGAGAAACAACCTTCAAATATGGGTTTTCAAATGGTAATTGAAATCAACTTAAAATAATTAAAATAGAATTGTATTCGGTTTTAAAAAAAAAATCTAACCAACTAATCTAATTTAAATTTGTCAACCCAATAACAACTTAACCAAAAAAATCGAATTAAATTTCAGTTTGTTTGATTGAAATATTAAATTTCAAAATGTTAAAACTCAATATATACGCAAATACATTTAATAATCATAAAAAAATATTAAGACATATCAGTCGAACTGAAATAAGAGAAATTAAACCGAACTAAATATAAAAAACAGTAGTAATTCAAGTAAATATTAAGTAAATTTAGTTTATTTGGTTGGATCAAAATAAGAAAGTTTAAGCAATCAAATATGAAAACATCTAAGTAATTCAAAAATTGAACGAACCATTTTATCACAAAAATTGTCGCTTAGGTTGAAAATCAAATTAATAGATATTTCAGACTGAGATGAAGTTTGGACTAAAATTTGAAACAAATCCAATTTCAGTTAGATTCCAAGGCCTACTATTTCACAAGAATCAAGCCCAATAAATCTAAACCAATGTTTCCCAAATTATTTTTTGGGTCTTCAACTATTTTTACTGCTTTGGAGTACAAAAACATCTCAAAATGGGAGAGAACTCATAAACCAGATATGACTCGTATTTATGGGCCAAATTTAACTTAACGGGCCTTCATTCTAGTGGGCTAAAAATTATGAATAACTGTAGCCTGTATTATATCTCTATTTGATTTGTGAACTTTGACTCAAATTATTCCCAAAACACAAAAAAAAAAAAAAAAAACATATTAGTAGTAGATTGAATTATTTCTAAACAAAACCAAAACCTATTATTAAAGTGTTAGAGTCAAGTCGGCCAATTATTGGGCATCAGATTGCATTTAAAAGAAAAAAAATGGAACCCATACCATTTTTTTGGATTAATGACACTGATATTATACTTTTGCTCAAAATAAGATTCAAAGATAACCAAAATAGTGGGAAATGGAACCCTCATGTTATAAAAAGTATCCTTCAAATCAATAGCTTTGACTATGTGAAAAAACAAAAGTAATCTTTGAAATTAGAAAGTTTAAACTGCGGTTCAGTTTTAAAAATGTTCTTAAAGTATTCAAATTAGTAGCTTTGACTGTGTGGAAAAAGAAAAGAAAAACATGCAACCTTAATTTGAAATTGGAAAGTTTAAATTGTGCTTCAGTCTCCAAAATGTGATTTAAAAGTATAACATAAAATTCCCAGCTCAAATTCCATGTCTAAATTTGATTGAAAAAAAGGTGATTGTTGGAATTTGGAAATAACGTGATTGGAAAAAAAAAAAAGTGATTGGAATTTGGAATGCATGAAAGGTAGGGGTGTAAACGGAGCGGATTCGGAGCGGATAATGCTGATACCATATCCACATCCACATTTCAATGAGCGGATACGGATACGGATACGGATACGGATAGCAAGCGGATGTCAAAATGTAAAACCAAATCCACGTTAAACGGATACGGATACAGAGCGGATACGAATACGGATTCGGAACGAATAATTGTCGGATAATTTAGTTATATGAACTTTAAGTCTTTAAGATATAATAATAATTAATAAAGCTTAAATATGAAAATAAATAAATAATTGTAAGTTGATGGAGAGATTGATATTGGAAAGATGGAAGATATAAACCATTGGAAATATTGGAAATATGAGAGATATAAGATATTCTATTCATATAATATATAAAGAAAATAAAAAAGTAGTACATAAAATATTCTATTCATAGGGCAAGGATCCGAGTATCCGGAATTATCCGAATCTGTTTAATCCGGATTCAATTTGTAATACACAGAAATTATCCGAATCCATATCCGGAATTATCCGAATCCGTTTAATCCGGATTCAATTTGCCATACACAGAAATTATCCGAATCTGTATCCAGAATTATCCGAATCCGTTTAATCCGGATTCAATTTGCCATACACAAACATTATCCGAATCCGTATCCGGAATTATCCGAATCCGTATCCGGAATTATCCGAATCCGTTTAATCCGGATTCAATTTGCCATACACAGAAATTATCCGAATCCGTATCCAGAATTATCCGAATCCGTTTAATCCGGATTGGTATGAAAATGAATTCGGATACATGCGGATATCCACTCCATTTAGGGTTCGCAGATATTATCTGAATCCGTATCCGAAATAATTTGCCATACACAGAAATTATCCGAATCCGTATCCGGAATTATCCGAATCCGTTTAATCCGGATACGAATTTTGCTCGGATTTAGAGCGGATTCGGAGCGGATTATCTGGCTCCGTTTTCAGCCCTAATGAAAGGTGAATCTGAGGAGGAAAAAAGTCCAAGTAAGAAAAATCTTATGACTAATTTTGATATAGTTAGAAAATCATAGGTCCAAAAAAATATATATTATGTTTTTAATTTGATTTTAATAGAGATGCTTTACTGGTGTTAGTTATCTATTGTATTTTTCAGTTTTATTAAAATTAGACCGGATTGGACAGTTCAACCGGAAAAATACCGGACCGAGACACTACTTATGTTTGAATATTCTTTGGAGAAACCACCTATGTTATTAGACCGGTTTAATTGACCGGTTTCTCGTAAAAAAACCGCTACTAAATAACCTGATTTTTAACAACTTTCTACTTTTCTTAGTTCTCTCCTTTCGTTGTCACTGCAAGTCTGCAACCGACGTCTTTCAACTTTTTTCCCTTTTTGTATTAAGCGTGTAGCAGTTTTTAGACTTCTAGCGTGATAGATATTCCCTTCTTCCAAGGTTGAACTCTTTTTTTTTTGGTAAAAGGACCTTAGGCATCGCTCATTAATTAAATAAAGTACCATTACAAGCTGATAACTACAGCATAAGTAAAAAAACATAAACATCCTGAGCATGAAAAACAATGATAGAATAATACATACATACATACATACATACATATGTATATGTATAGAGTAATGCTATTATGCATTGCAAATTAAAGCGGGTGCTTTAATTCGCGCTTATATCGCGAGTTTCAAAATTCAAATAGCCGATCCAAACAGTTAGATGTGTTTTTCATATTGAAATGTGCTTGGAGACCAAATTTTACATTTTTTGGAATTTCTTTACTATTTATTAAGCCACTTTGAAAATCGCTGATCCAACGGTTTCACTGTTCAATATGAGCCACCGTTGGATCAGCGATTTTCAAAGTGACTTAATAAATAGTAAAAAAATTCCAAAAAATATAAAATTTGGTCTCCAAGCACATTTCAATATAGAGAACACATCTAACTGTTCGGATCGGCTATTTGAACTTTGGAAATTGCAATATGAGCGCGAATTAAAGCACCCACTTTAATTCGCAATACATAATAGCATTGCGAAATAAGAAGTAATGCTATTATTGATTGCGAATTAAAGCGGGTGCTTTAATTCGTGCTTATATCACGATTTCCAAAGTTCAAATAGCCGATCCGAACCATTAGGTGTGTTCTCCATATTGAAATGTGCTTGGAAACCAAATTTTACAATTTTTTGGAATTTTTTTACTATTTATTAAGCTACTTTGAAAATCGCTGATCCAACGGTTTCACTGTTCAATATGAGACACCGTTGGATCAGCGATTTTCAAAGTGGCTTAATAAATAGTAAAAAAATTCCAAAAAATGTAAAATTTGGTCTCCAAGCACATTTCAATATGGAGAACACATCTAACGTTCGGATCGGCTATTTAAACTTTGGAAATCGCGATATGAGCGCGAATTAAAGCACTCGCTTTAATTCGCAATGCATAATAGCATTGCGAAATAAGATGTCACTTTTACTTCACACTCATATTTTTATTTTGAAAATCGAAACAACCGATCCGAATCGCTCAACATGTTCTCCATATTGAAATGTGCTTGGAGACCAAATTTTATATTTTTTTTGAATTTGTTTGCTATTTATTAAGCTACTTTGAAAATCGCTGATCCAATGGTCCAGAAATTTTTACTATTCACCCGGATCTGCGATATTCAAAGTGGCTTAATAAATAGTAAAAAAATTCCAAAAAATGTAAAATTTGGTCTCCAAGCACATTTCAATATGGAGAAAATGTTGAGCGATTCGAATCGGTTGTTTCAATTTTAAAATTGGAATATGAGTGTGAAGTAAAACATTGTTTTACTTCGCAACTCACCATAGCCCATCCCTTTATATATATATAAGAGTAGAGTCCGGCTAGTATGATATCGGTGTCATATGACACTAACTCCAAAATTGATTGGATATATTTCAAAAGATTAATCCAAACCGTTCAAACCGATTTACTTTATGAGTGATGTATTTATATGTAATTTTTTTATATTTTTGAATTATTTTAGTATCAAATCAAGCGGTCAAAAATGTTGAAAAATGAATGCATTAAAATTAACTTAAAAACTTACACATTTGACTGCTTGATTTGATACTAAATAAATTCGAAAAACTATAAAATTTGCATGTAACGCACAACTAATGAAATAGATCGGTTTGAACGGTTTGAAATCACTATTGAAAGTCGATTCGGTAGATTTTGGAGTTAGTGTTATATAGGCTGAAATGACACTAATGTCATACTAGCCGGACTCATAAGAGTAGGTCCGATACCCATGAGACCTACTTTAGTTTGATGGGTTCAATCACCATCCAATTAGCTTTAAGATGTGTGCGTTCTGTTTTAAAATTTGTACGAATCTGTTTTAATTTTCATGCGTACATATATTAAAACAGATCAGACAGTTGGGCATTGGACTTTGTTCTCTAAAACATAAGTACTAAGCTATCTCATTAGTATATCTCTCTCTAGGTCTGTATTGCCGCTAGTGTTGAATTAGGAGGCAATTGGCATCTATTTTTTGCATCTCTCTCCAATGTTGAACTCTTGATTATTTTTGTTTGCTCTTCTCCGGTTTAAAAATTGAGATTAAAAAAATTAAGCAAGCAACAATGTTAATACAAGTAGTAGAATAAAAATATTTAAAAATTTGCAAATATGGAGGAAATCACGGATATAATCTTAAATTATTTATTTTTAGAATGTTAATAGTCTAAATTATTTAATTTTAGACTGTTAAACTATTAAGCTTTATGTATGAGACTACTTGCATTCTTACTCATCCTCACAATTTTTTTACTTGCTGTTTTTTTATTTATTTGTTGACAACATGTCATGTAATTAATCAAACACATTTTTTTTCCACTTGAGCTTGAGAGTGGTACTGTCATTTTGAGATATGTGTGCCAAGTATATCATAGTAAATATCGTTTTCGGTTTTTGAATTATAAATTAATAATTATATATATATTTTTTAAATCAGCGATTGAACTAGTTGATTAACTGGTCCGACCACTAAACTGTTGATCTGAAGGTTTACCAATTGGTCAATATCGGATCATATTTTGATAACATTGGTATTATTTTTTTATGAAATCAAATAGTGAAGGATCATATGTATCTTGTGTTATGTAAATTTATTTTTTTATTTAAAATAATTTTAACAATGATGTTTAACCCCCTATGATCAAATCCTAATTGCATGTTCTTTCACAAGACGGTACAATTATTTGGAGGAGTTTTTTAGGGCTTTAACTTGGCTTTGAAAATACATTTTTTTTTATCCTTTTATTTAGTTCATCCTTGTAATCCACTGTTTCTAGTTTGCTTAATAAAATTTGGTAAAGGACTCAGCCCCGAATGGAAAACTAAAAGAAAAAAAAAATATGCAATTTTTTATACTTGTAGAAAGCAAGGTTCTAAATAGCGCGCTATAACGCCGCTATAGCATTTTAGGACTATAAAAACTATGATGCTATCAGCGCTATAGCAGCGCTATTTGGGCATAACGTTGTTTTTTTAGCCCTTCTGCTATGATGCGATAAACGCTATTTAAACATTTGATAGAAAGTGATCCAAAAGTGATATGAGGAAGAGATTGGAATGTAATAATGTAGATCCATAAAAAAAAAGTACTCTAGCTAGCAAGAGAAAAACAATTCGTATTATTATTAAAATATTAGAGCAGAAGTCAAAGTCTTTTTTTCAAAGCAGAGAACATTCCGCAAAATTGGAAAGAAAAGCTAGCTTGAAAGGCAATTGATCTCTTATTAGTTATTAACGTTTGCGGATCCACTAGATCTCCTATTAGTCTTTTTTCTTTGTGCTTTCATAATTATCCACTATATAGTGGGAATCGTATCCTCTGCGGAGTTAAAAGGTGTCCCGTGACCTGTAGTTGTCACCTTTCTAGAATTCTAGCAAATGAGAAGTTCGCACGAGTTCAAAATTGATGTTCAATATTTTCTTGTCATTCTGTCTCATAAGAGACATAATGACAAGAAAATTAAAGCATATATAGATTGAACGGTGATTTTGACCCATCAAACTAAAGTAGATCTGATGGATATCGGACCTATTCTCAAATGTTCCTGAAATATCATAGTACGAGATTCTTTGAATAATAATTCGGAAAAAAAAAGACAAAATCATTTGATTAGATATTTTGCATACCTTTTATTTAGCTACCAAAAAAAATAGTTTCATTAATTTACATTTACAAATTAACATTTATCATTTATGAATTAACAACCTCAATTTATAATCAGATCGATACTACTATTCTGCCTGATAGATCAATGAAAATTATTATAATTGTTCAATAATATTTTCATAAATGATGTTATAAGAGAACAAATATGTTTAAAATTCAGTGTTTCATAGAAAATAAGTTGAAGAACTTTTAATTCATTTTTATGTTGTTTTAGTGTGATATTTTCTATTACAATAAAATACTGCAATATGTTCTTTTACTATTTTCTATTAAGTCTTGTTTTATTAAAATTTGTATAATAATACTTATTGCTAATACATGTGGATATGTATCCTTATTGTTATTAATGTGGATATGTAAGATGAACCTAAAGAGGGTTAGAGATAGGCAAGTGTCTACTTTTGAATTCGAATTTTTTTAGATCCAGTGGTATTTTTTACTTGTGCCTACCTCTGAATGGAAATAAGATATACTCTTAAATATAATTCACGGCCCAGTAGAAGAAAATTACACAGAAGAGAAAGTCAACCTAGACTGATTTGCGTAAAAGAAAGAAAAAAGACACAATCTGATTCAATACTTCACTCAGAAGCATTGTTGATTGGCTAGAAGAAAAAAAAGGTCCACTACGTGGATCTAAATATGTACCGTGTCGTGACTAGTCACGTCGTAACTTGGATTGTGTGCCGTACCATAACCAAGTTAGATATATATGTGTCGTATTGTGATCACATTTGGAAGGAAAATCAAAGCATGTAAATGGTCACAATATGTTAGTCATGCCGTGACCACACGTGACGTCTCCAAACATGACGGTCACGTTTGGCACGTTAATCATGCCTTCAATCAAATGGTTGTGTCATTTAAGAATTGATATTCAATTTCAAATTTCATCTTTTAATCATAACCATTTACTGATTAGTAATTAATTGTTTATTTAAGATGTTGAAAAGTATGGGATTTATTAACCGCAAGTCGGAGAAGAAAGGATAGTGGTAGAAACCTAACCAATAGAATTGTCCAATATGGAATTTGAGGAGGAAAAAAAGAACATTCAAGCAAAGAAGCGCTAGCTGTTGAATTAAGACTCAGGAGATAAATATTTTTTATTGATCGTTTGCAATGATAAAATGCTTCTTAAGTCCTAAGAACTGTTAGAGAGCCGTTGGACCTAGCTAGCTAATTGCTATTTTTGGATTCTTTGGTAACTGTGTATCATATCAGTGTACCGTTTATTTCTTTCCTATTTCTAGTAATGTGAAAAGTACAAAGACTTTGACACTTGATTAAATTAATTATTCTAGCCACTTAATTTGATCTCTGATGAATAAATCTGAGATCAAATCTCTTGATGATTCTTCTTTATTTTCAACGGGAGGCCGCGGGAACCGCCAGTTTTGCACTCAAATTTTTCCTAAGAATTTTTCCAGATGGAGATTTCGGGATTGCATGAATGAAATAAACCTTGTGCAATCTCTTGTAGAAAACCACCTGAAAGAATTAATATTACATAAATATTAATTTATTAATAACATCACTAATTCAGTATATATCGTATTTAGTTATTCTTCTAGATTCACAAACAACTCATCAATGTATATTTCAATCATCAGATAGATTGTAACTGTTAGTTAATTACTAGCTGATAAATTTGAGTGTACTCCAGGGACTAGATATATATGAACTTGTATACTCCTAGTACCTGCTTAGATATGTACTCTTTTATAGCCTCTTCAGTGATGTCAGAATCATTGGTTCGGACGACGAATGCAACGGGAACTTCGCCGGCAACTTCATCCATTTGCCTATATATATTATATCCACAAAAGGATAAATGTAAATATAGGTTAATTTTCCGATTAAGAATAACTAAAAGATGGAAAATAATTAATTTAATTAAGAGCTTTTGCACATACGCGACAACAGCAGCATCAGTGATAGAAGGATGGTTGATAAGTAGAGATTCAAGTTCTGCTGGTGGCACCTGCGTAAGCACATATTCTATATAGTAGCATCAATTAATCATTATGTAAGAAAGCTAAAGATCACTTGGAAATCCTATATATAGACCAAAATTATTTTTGAAACCTTATTGGTTATTACTCTTTTTTTGGGATAAAATGTGCAATAAAACATTGTTACATCGATATATATAGTATATCATAAATGATAACAAAATGAAAATTACTTGGAAGCCCTTGAATTTGATGATCTCCTTGATACGATCAATTATGAAGACTTCATCATCATCGTCTACATACCCAATATCGCCGGTGTGTAGCCACCCCTCTACGTCTATTGTTGTTGATGTGGCAACCGGATCGTTCAAATATCCTGCATAAATGATCACAGAGAGTTTGATGGAAATGATCATGATTTAATGGTTTGATATATATTAACTTGAGAATATAGGTTCACTAACAATAATAGACATTGAAATTGAAAGAGGAATTAATACCTTTCATGATTTGGGGCCCACGGATGCAGATCTCACCAGGTTGATTGTGACTGAGTGAGAAGCCGGTTTCGGGATCAACAACTTTGAGCTCGGCATTTCTGACAACAGTACCGCATGAACCCGACTTGGCAGGTGTTGGGTTCTTTGCAAAGGCCAGGCACATTGATAGTACCGGTCCTGCCTCTGTCATCCCGTATCCCTGCATAACAAATATTAGATAAAAAAATATTAAACCAAAAAACCCATCATATATTGGTCCTACACAGATTTCGCTTATTTCCTATTTGATCAGTTGAAGTATTTTCATGAAAGAACATTTTACTGTCCATCATATATAGAATTGATCTTCTAATAAATACAAGAGCAATTAAAATACAATCAATTAGATGGCTAAAAGATGCTGAGTGTACCGGGGCTTATCAATAAAAAAATAACACATACCTGTCCGAAGACCGCCTGGGGTAACCGGTTTCTCAATGCCTCTTGCAACTCCTTCCCGAGTGGTGCCGCACCAGATAGTATGATCCGTATCGATCCGAGATCGTACTTGTCTACCACGGGACTCTTGGCCATAGCCAACACAAGTGGTGGGACGACAACTGCAAAGGTGACACGGTGCTTCTCGATTCCCTCCAACATGGCATTGATTTCGAACTTGGGCATGATGTAAATGGCAGCTCCTGTACGGAGGCCGCACAGCAGCACGCTGTTGAGAGAGAAGATGTGGAATAGAGGTAGCACGCAGAGGAGAACGTCATCACGCTTGAGGTAGATATTGGGGTTCTCTCCGTCAACTTGCTGAGCCAAGCAGGAGATCAGGCTCTTGTGTGTCAGCACCACACCTTTCGGCAAACCTGTTCATACATATTCATGTTTCATGAGTTTTTTTTCTGAAAGAAAATGATTTCGTTTATGCCATAATTGGTAAGAATATGATTAACACATTAATATTTTTATTTACACAACAACTTCAAATTTTTTATTTATATGGACAAATTTATCCTTAATTAAATTCTCTCTAGATGCTACATCTATTTTAGGATATATGCACTTTCTTTATAGTAATAGTCATTGATTATTTATTTCATTTTCAAAATTCAAACTTCTAGTAAAATCTTCAAGAACTTATTGAAAATGTTTGATTAATTTCTCAGAGTTTGTAAAGTATAGCTATAAGAATTTACTAAGCAATCATAATAACTAAAACTTCAAGTCAAATCTTCAATAACTTATGGAAAATGTTTCATTTTTTCAAAGTTTGAAAAGTATGGTTATAAGAATTTAATAAGCAATCATTAGAATTAAAACTTCTAGTCAAATCTTCAAGAACTTATTGAAAATGTATAAGAATTTACTAAGCAATCATGTCTTGCAGCAAAAAAAGAATAGAGAAAATTAAAGTTAGTGACTTTAGTCAATTTAGTCGGATTTATAATATTGAATACCTCATTTCTTTCATCATATATCATTTTATTTATTTATTACTTTTGCCGATTATTCATTAGGTGGTTAGTACAAATTTAATATTGTAGAATTTCGATAAAAAAAGTATGAACTACATTCAAAATAATATATCATAATTCAATAAAAATAAGCACTAGAAACTCTATATATTCAAATACACACATATATTTATGGCCATAATAAGAAAGAAATTAGCAATTAATGGATGATTTTCGAAAAATAATCTCAACAGAAATGCTACAATATAATATAAAAAATAAGTCAAACAACTATATATATGTATGACTTGACTAAAACAAGTAGTCTACCGCTATATATGGTGATTGTAATTAGAATATATACTGTATGTATGACTTGACTAAAACAAGTAGTAACCATTGAATTGTTTCAGGTGAAGATTTTGATAGAGTAGTTTTTTGTATTCATGCAGCGTACTTACAATAAATTTAATATAGTGCTACTCGTTGATCCACTGCATGAAATAATAAAAATGCTCTGTCAAAACCTTTATCAATTGCTTCACCTGTTGTTCCTGACGAGTACGGCAATGCAACTGGATCCTCCGAATCGATCTCGACCTCCTCCAATTCCCCGTCATTCTCCAAAATATGCGAGAAGCTGAAACACCCCTCCGGCGCCTCATCGATGGTGACAATTGCGGTTAGGCCTTCAAATTCTCTAATTTTCTCCACGCATGCGGCATGAGTGACGATCACTTTGGTTCCCGATGATTTGAACTGCTTTAAAATCTCAGCCGCAGTCATTAAAGGATTGGCTGCGGTTGTGACTGCACCCAACATGGATGCACCCATGAATGAAAACACGTATTCGGCCGAGTTGTGCAGCAAAACCATTATGCGATCACCTTTTGTAATACCAAGCTTCGACAGACCACATGCCGCTTTCCTGCATAGGAGGTGAGTCTCCGCGTAAGTGTAGATCTTGCCGGTGTTAGACATGATGAGGCATGGTGAGTCGCATGTTTCCGGCAAGTGTTCAAAGCAGTAAGTGTGAAGGGGTAGATGATTAGGTAGGGATATGTCGGGAAGTTTGGACCTGAAAATGGTGGCGGGTTGAGTCGGAGCGGAGATGGGTTGGTAGATTTGTGTGTTGGGTTTAGATGATTGCATGGTGATCATGGCTGTAGTAGGCAAAGAGGAAGCAGATTAGCAGAAGCAGTGAGTTTACGTGTATTTTCACCGAGGAATTAAGTAGGGGAGAGAGAGAGGATGAGTGACCTGAATATAAGCAGGAAGTTTACGTGTGTGTTTTTATATATATTATAGGATGGGAAATACATCTGCTGCGATTCCAAAGAATAGTATATAGTACAAAGTGTGGTCAGTAGAGAGGGTAGAATTTGAGGTACGAGGAGACAAAAAAATCGGATTCGGATTTGAATAAATTAAGAAGTTCAGATTTAAGACACTATTAAAAAAATAGCAAGAAATATATTAAATGTTTCAACTAAGTCAAAAATTTATAACAAATATTATTTTAAATATCAAAATACAAGAAATATATTAATGCTACAAAATTAAGTCAATGAAGAAATAAATCTGCTGCGATTCTTTGGAATCGCAGTGTCCCTGCTTTTCCAGATCAAACCATTTATTTTTTTGAAATGCACAAATCTCAAAACAGATGATTTTTATGTACAAATCTCTAAATAAATGAATGACTTGATTTGGACAAACAGAGTCCCTGTGATTCTAAAGAATCGCAGCAAATTTGTTTCTCATATTTTGAAATCGTTGCAATATATAAGTTCTTGTTTTTTTTGGTTCCTCACTGTATTTTCTCCGGACTACAGAGTATGGACGGATAAATTTCTGGACTGCTTAAATGTTGCAATTCTTTGACCATCTAAATCAACAAATGGTAAAATGATCATCTTAGTTCATCAGCTTAATCCATAAGATTGAACTTTCTTTTAATCATTAATGAACTTTTTTTTTATTTCCCAGAAAAGTAAATGCAACATTATTTCTACATTTACAAACATCATAAATTAATGGGAGGGAGAAGTGTACATGGTTGATTGTATTTCTAGCTGGAATCGGACGTCTTTGGACAACAAATATTATCTTTCTATTTTATTTTTTCCTTTTTGCTAAGATATAATATATTATTGAAGGTACGAAACAACACAATTATGGTATATTCCTTAAAAATATATCTTTTAAATTTGGATTTTTTTTATTGAACATTAATGCTTCTTAAGAAGTGTTGTTGAATGAAGAATAAAAATTATTCCACCGAAGTGCTAATTTCGTTTCTCTTATATAAAATATGTTTAATAAGAGAGAGAGCTAAACTAGAAGTATATGGGAGCAAGGCCGGAGGCCCAAACTGTTGAATCAATTGCTAATTTTCTTTCCTCACTTATGGGCTTCACACCTTCACGCTATATAGAATCTTAATTCAGTTCAAAGTTTCATTTTTTTTTTTTTTATGGGCTTCAATTTGAACTCTGGGTAGGCAATCCCATATCACAAGAATAAGCAAGGCTAAAAAGAGACCCAGCTCTAAAAAAAAAAAATTCAAAGATAGACAGATGCCTAGTGTTTTGAAATTCGGTTTTTATTTGGTATGCGGAAGGCCACCGCATACCGCATATATGGTATGCGGCCGCATATACGGATTTGTATTCGGATTTATATATGCGGATTTTAAATGAGAATTTGTATATATAAACAAGCATACGGTAATATGTGGGATGACTCACTGTTAATATACTCTAAATCGGTATTTTTTTATCACGTTAATACACTCTAAACTAATAATATGTGGTATAAATCATTGTTAATATACTTTAAACCAGTATTTTATCACTATTAATATACTCTAAACAAGGAATATGCTCTAAACTTCATATTCAGACCGAATATAGATTTTCTATTCGGATTGCAACCGAATAAGAATATTCGGCGAATAGACCGAATTTTAAAACACTGCAGATGCCTACTCCTATGACCATGTAGTCTCGCTTCTGGATGTGATAAGTTTTGTTTAGATTTGGTTTTGGCCAGTGTATCTTTCTCTTCCTACCAACGAACGTGTATCCCCTGCATTAACTTAAAAGGGAATATTTTGCATTAATAAATTTCAACTGTCCAATTTGTTTAAAGATTCTTGCAAACTAGATCCGTACTAATATTGAAAAGCCCTATATGTCATAGACAGAAGCCGGATTGACTTTGTTTAAAATCAAACAGTTGGGATTCATTAACTCAAAAGCTTATTTTTTGAGTTAATACCGAGGATACGCGTTCCCTACCAACGACCTCCGATACCTCCAATATAAATATATAAATATATATTTGAAATAAAGTAACGGATAAAAGTGATATAAAAAAGGACAAAAGAGATATAGTAGCGGATAAAAAAAATGATATAAAAACGACAAAAAGGAAAAAGAAAACACAGAAGAATCGAGAGATCTAGTGGAAAAACACAAACACATGTTATCTGATATGAAAAGTTATAGATTCGAAATTTATATATAATTTTTTTTATTATAATAGTAGAAGTTTGAAAAGCGTATTGAGTGGCTTCACACTCAATTCTTTTAAAAAAAAAAAAACCAATAGGGCAAGGGTCAAAGAGTGGTTAGGGGTGTCAATGAGTACAATACTGTTTGGATGAAAACTTATCATATACATATTTATTAAGAATTGATCTTATCTATATTCTACCATTATTCATTAAGAATTAGCTTAACTCTATTCTACTTTTATTTATTAAGATAATCGGATAACGAAATAATAGCAGACGAATAACGAATATAGTAATTTAATAGTTGGTTTTATTAATTTTTATAAATAGACTATTAAAACTCATACATTTCACACACATAAGCAATCACATTACTAATAAAAAAAAAATCAAAATACAAATGTACAATCAATTCTAACTAAATTTTTTTTTTTAATCAAAGCAAGTAAATCCAAAAAATAAATATTTATTTTAGTTCTTAAAAAAACAAGACATACAAATAAAAGTATCATGTTTAAAATGAACCAGAAACAAAAAAATATACGATATTGAAAACTAAAAATTTAAAACAAACCGAATTTATTATACTCCATTCATTGCACGTTTTATATTTTATATGATATGTAATTATATATACATCTATATATAATTTTTTTTTTATAATTATCATATAAAGTAACGGTACGAAATGACATTTATTCATACTCTTTATCTATTTAGCTAATGAAAAAAATTCTTACCCATACCCAAAAAGTTAATAAAAAACAAAATTTACTTATATTCATCTAATCGAATACGATACGGATTGAATAACGATTAAAAAGATGCTATAGACCTCTCAGGATACAAAACAAAGAATTCATCTTTAATTAATCTTCTTCCAATCAAATAGTCTATTTTTTATTATCTACATCTTTTTATGTTTAGTACGTCATTACATTTTTCCTCCAATTAATTTTGGTGCATATAGTGTTTTTCGGATTGAATATCTGTTATGGATTTAAAAAGTGACCACATTAAATTAGAGGAGTAAAGGCTGGAAACAAATCTGGTGCGATTCTTTGGAATCGCAGATTTCTGCTTATTCAAATCAAACCATTTATTTGTTTTGAAATTCATACATAAAAATCAATTGCTTTGAGATTCGTGCATTTTAAAAAATTAATGGTTTGATTTGGAAAAGTAGAGACCTTGCAATTCCAAAAAATCGCAGCAGATTTGTTTCCGTAAAGGTGGACAACAAAATCTGTTCGAGCTAAAGAAAGAGTGAGTGGGCTATTTATATAGAGGAGGGTTCAAATGCCTCCATTTTTTGTGCCTCCACTATGCCTCTATTTTTAAAATGTTAATAACTCAAAATTTAAATCATAAACGTCAAAATAAAACCATTAGATGTGATCTATGTTTTTTTTTATCTATGTGCTCATAAAAGATTATCACATTTCGGTTTTGTTTATACATGAATCAATAAGTTGAAAAATCAACGTCTAGAAATTATCCACATTAGTACGTTTTTACAAGTTCTTGATGACAACCAAAACAAAATTAAAATGTCATAATTTTTTACACGTTGATAGATAAAATGATGTAAATCATATCCAACGGTTTTATTATGACTTTTAAGTTTTAAATTTTGAGTTATTAATGTTTTTAAAAATGGAGGCATGATGGAGGCACAAAAAATGGAGGTATTTGAACCCTCCTCATTTATATATTATATTACCTAATTTTCCTTTAGATGCACTTATTTGATTTTTTTTTTAATTTTATCTTTGTGAAACAACTTTTATACTTCAAAATTGAGAATCAACTTTTTATCAAGTTAAAAAACAGTGCCGCTTAAAAGGAAAAGTGGTGGCGATTCGGACACACCCCATCCCATACACCTCCATACAACTCTCATTCTTGTTTTTTTCTTCTATCTAAATTGGTGCTTCTGTTTGGTGGATCCAGCTACAGTTTTCAGTGCTTCCACCTAGTGGATCTTGACCACCGCTCATGTTTTGTTGTCGTTCGAGCCGGTGCTTCCATCCAGTAGATCTGGTCATTGTTCTTTGTATCGTCCTTCTGGGATTTTTTTTTTCTCCAAGACAAGTGATTCGCTTTTTCTTCTCTTCTCCTGAGCTCTTCTTCTCCTCTTTGGCAATGGAAGAGTGGGTGGAACGAGTCGTACATATAATTACTTACTTAATATGTTGTCGTCTGTTTTGGTTATTTGTGCTGGAGTTTGTTTATGTGCTCTTTTTCTTCTCCTCCTATTCTCTCTCTCTTTTCTGCTTCCCACACTAGCGGTTCTTCATTGGGACCTCTGAGTGGTGATTGTCCCGATCTGGTTGATTCAGTTCCTAGTCCGGTTTGATTAAATGCCGCCATTGGACCTTTTGAGTGGTCACTGTCCTAATCCGGTTGATTCAGTTCCCAGTCTGGTTTGATTCAGTGCCTTCTATGATGAAGTTTGCTAGCAGAACAACTTTGCGTATAAAGGAAACCATCACTAGACTCTTATCATTTTAATCTAGCAAGGATGAATACAACCGTTGAGTTGAGTGTTTTCTAAGATATTTCTTGTCCAATCTTATGTAACAGCTGGTTTGTAACTCTTTAAATTAATAAAATTGCCTATGGTCTTTTTTAACAAAAAAAAAAAAAAAAAAAAACTTTTTATCTATACTATCTAAATAAAAGATTGCATATTTGAAATCTAAATAGAAAATACCAACTTCATCCTAATTTTACTAAAAAAAACTTTCATACTTCAACGAGATGAAGTGGGACTAAAGCTATTATACAAAATCCTAACTTAAAGTTAAATTTTAAGGCCTACGATTTCACAAGAACCAAGCCCAGTAAAACCCCACCTGTGCTTCCCAAACTTTTATTTTTCTTTTGTTGATGTTTTACTAATTTACTGTTTTCTGTAAAAGAAAAGGGTAATTCTAATTTTCCCCGCTTAACCGTCCTCCAGATAAAAACGCGTTAATCACGCTAAACGACAAAAAAAACGCGTTAATCGCACAAAAAAGATGTAGATCATAAAACTGTCCGATAGTATTCATTCTGAACACAAAATGTATTCATCCTAAAACAAAAAAGTATTCAACTAAAGTAAATTAGAGGTGGGTGGTTTTTTCTCCGTTGAATACTTTTTAGACAAAAAAAACTGGACACATCACTCATCATCTTTTACATGTTTTTAGAGGTGGGTGGTTTTTTCTCCGTTTAATCAAACCAATATTTCTGACGATCTGTAAGGAATTTTTCAAATCTAAAACCACGAACGTCTTCTAAATAATTTTATCTTTCAAATGAGATCCATGATGTCATACTTTCGAGTTGTCGGTTGCAAGTATTCATCCTCGTCATGTAAGTATTCATCCTGGTTATGTAAGTATTCATCCTTAGGATCCGCCTAGTTATCATGCTAATCAATCTCTATGCTTGTAATACTCTTAATACATATTTACACTTACACGGCGATGATGAATACTTGTTACATGAGATGAATACTTTCATAACGAGGATGAATACTTGTGCAACCGACAAGTAAAAACGTGTAAAAGATAGATGAGTGATGTGTCCAGTTTTTTTTTTAAATACTTGATATCTTATGATGAATACTTGATGTATTACAAATGAATATTAGATGTATAATAGATGAATACTTGCGTGTGACAGTTGATTAGCAGGATAGTTAGACAGATCATAAGGATGAATACTTATACAATAAGGATGAATACTTGATATATTATGTATGAATACTTGCATGACAATGATGAATACTTGTGCAACCGACAACTCGAAAGTATGTCATCATGGATCTCATTTGAAAGAGAAAATTATGTAAAAGACGCTCGTGGTTTTAGATTTGCAAAATTCCTTATAGATCGTCAGAAATATTGGTTAGATTGAACGGAGAAAAAACAAACCACCTCTAAAAATGTGTAAAAGATGGTGAATGATGTGTCCAGTTTTTTTTGTCTTAATGTGCATACATTAGTTGAATATTTTTTTGTCTTAGGATGAATATATTTGTGTTACAAATGAATATTAATGGTGATCCGTGTCTCTTTTGCGCGATTAACGCGTTTTCTGGGCGATTTTACTTGTTTTTGTTTGTCGTTTAGCTGTTTTAACGGTTTTTATCCGGATAACAGATAGGGGACGTTTCACGGGGGACAGCTAAGCGGACCCCAAAGAAAATGATCTCCAAAGTTTCTCACGTTTCCAAATGCTATATTGAAGTACATAAACGAGATATGACCAATAGTTCTGGGCCGATTTTAACTTAATGGGCCTTCATTCTAATGGGCCAATATTTTTGTGAAATTACTGTAGCTTGTATTACGTCTTTATTAGATTCGTTGATACATATACATGACTAGTCGGTCTAATAATTCTGTTGCAGAGAAAGTGCAGCAATAGTTTTACTTGAAAAGGGATGTAAATATATATCGGGGAATGGCTACGGTGCTATGTATAGCATAGAGGACCTCCATGTAACGGTTCAAAATTTGAGTTTTCAAAATTCTAACGGTCGATCCAAACCGTTCAACATGTAATCTGTACTAAAATGTACTTGCAAACCAAAAAGGAAAATTGCCAACCAGACATTAACTGCTTGTTTAATAATTAAGATGTTGAAAATTATGGGATTTATTTACCAAACGGCAAAAAATTATAAGAAGCTAGCAACAACCACAAAATATATAATAGCATATATATCAGGACTTTAAATTGGATACTGGTATCTAGAAACCAACCCAATATATATATATAGAATTGCCCAATATGGCATTTGAGGGGGAAAAAAATTACATTCAAGCAAATACGAACAAAAAAATTATTTCAATCTGAAGAATTACGCAGCAGCCAGTTTGGCTCTCAAATCTTTCCTTAGAATTTTTCCAGTGGGAGATTTCGGGATTGCATGGATGAAGTACACCTTGTGCAATCTCTTATAGAAAACCACCTGAAAGATCATCATATAATTTTAGTTTTGTTTCACAATTTATAATTACATAACACCACAAATTCACTAGAAACTTTTTACTCCTAGTACCTGCTTAGATATGTACTCTTTTATAGCCTCTTCAGTGATGTCAGAATCATTGGTTCGGACGACAAATGCAACGGGAACTTCCCCGGCAACTTCATCTATTTGCCTATTATATCCACAAAAAGATAAAAGTAAATATAGGTTTTCTGATTAAAAATTAGCTAAAAAAAAGGAAAATAACTAATTTAAGAAATTTGGGACATACGGAACAACAGCCGCATCAGTGATAGAAGGATGATTGATAAGGAGAGATTCAAGCTCTGCTGGTGGCACCTGCATAACCACATATTCTATATATTAACATCAACGTAGGAAATCTTCTTTAAATTCGATATATAGTATATAATAGATGACAATTAAATAAAAAAACATAAATGGTTAATTACTTGGAAACCCTTGAACTTGATGAGCTCCTTGACACGATCAACTATGAAGACTTCATCATCATCGTCTACATACCCGATATCACCTGTGTGTAGCCATCCCTCTATGTCTACGGTTGCTGCCGTGGCTTCCGGATCATTCAAATATCCTGCATATATAAATGAAAACACTTCACTTTAATTTGAGAGTTTGATGAAAATGATGATTTAATGGTTTGATATCAACTAATGAATGGATCACTATATATATATATATATAATAGCCACATTGAATTTGAAAGAAGAATACCTTTCATGATTTGGGGCCCACGGATGCAGATCTCACCAGGTTGATTGCGACCGAGTGAGAAGCCGGTTTCGGGGTCAACAACTTTGAGCTCAGCATTTCTGACAACAGTACCGCATGAGCCCGACTTGGCAGTTGTCGGGTTCTTTGCAAAGGCCGGGCACATTGATAGAACCGGTCCTGCCTCTGTCATCCCATATCCCTGCAATGGAAATAAAAATATATAAAACTTAATTCAATAATATATTCAAAACATTTGAAAATTTATTTTATTCATCCAACTGTGTTTTAAAATATTTTGTAATTTTGTATTATATTTTTTGTTTTCTTGTCTTAATTATATATTTTTCAGTATTATTCTTACTTCTCAGTAGGGCATCTGCATGCAAATTGCATATTTTATATGTGGACTTGACGAGCTTCATAATTTATCAACGATCCAGATTAAAAAAGAAAAACATTTTTATGAATTATTAATTTATATATGATTAAATATGTTCCATTCATAAATGGACGGACCTGGATTTGAACAGCAGATCGTCAAATTGAAAGCGTTGATACCAGCAAGTATATAGTTAAAAGGTTCCCTATATACCTTTAAGGTACGGTGTTGACAATATAAAAGTACCTAATAAGCTTGTCTTGTACCGCTAAGGAATTAGGTAAGACAAACTTTTAATTAATTAGCTTGTCAATTGGGTTTTTCCCAAACTACTTGCTAGCGGTGGGTAGGATCTCACACTAAGAAAAAAACAAAATTAGTGGTCATAATATCTACACAAACCAGACCACTATGTATGGGTGCTTGCATCAAACACATTTATTTTATTTCTATTAAAAGAAATATATAGTTTAATTAAAATGTTAAACGAACAAATTAACCCATCATATGTGTCCTAAATTTTTTGCTTAATTATTTCCTATTTGGTCAGTTAGAGAAATGACAATGAATCAATATATATATATATATATATATATATAACACAGACCTGTCCGAAGACGGCCTGAGGCAACCGGTTTCTCAACGCCTCTTGCAACTCCTTCCCGAGTGGCGCCGCACCAGAAAGCACGATCCGTATGGATGAGAGATCGTACTTGTCTACAGCGGGACTCTTGGCCATGGCCAACACGAGCGGAGGCACGACAGCTGCCATGGTGACACGGTGCTTCTGGATTCCCTCCAACATGGCGTTGATTTCGAACTTGGGCATTATGTAAACAGCTGCTCCGGCACGGAGAGCGCACAACAACACACTGTTGAGAGAGAAGATGTGGAAGAGAGGTAGCACGCAGAGGACCACGTCATCACGCTTCAGGTAAAGGTTCGGGTTCTCTCCGTCGACTTGTTGTGCAACGCTAGAGATCAGACTCTTGTGCGTCAACACCACGCCTTTCGGCAAACCTGTTCATACATAATCATCATTTATGAGTGTTGTTTATTTTTTTAATTTGTTTTAGTTTATTAACCAGTAACCATCTTTCTATTGTTAGTCTTAAATGTGGAAATCATTCAGCCCTTTCAAGTTTCAATTTTGAATATAGACAACTAATTGACTTTGACAGTGTGCATGCTTGTACTTTAAAGGGTATTATATATCCTTATTAGGCATCTCATTATTAGTATCATTAGTCCTTATCACATTTTATCCAGCCATTTATTAAATAAAATGCCCCTCCAACATTACTGCTACTGACTGTTATATGAAAACTAATTAATTAATTAAGGGCCAAATTGTACTGTTGGAAAATGCTCAATTTTAAAGGAGCACCTTCAAATTGTTTTGGTCAACTTGTAAAAGTGATGCAGTTACTTAGCTGTGTATATTTAATTTTTTTTTTATTTGGTTTGTAAATATTTGTACTAGTTGGATATTTGTCTCTCAATAGTTTGGAATAAGGAGATATTTGGTTTTGTAAGTTTTGTAAAGACATTGTTGTTTCGTAATGAAACAGAATTCATTTCACTTTTGCAAAAAAAAAAAAATTAGTATCAATTTAAAAATTTACGAATCTATTTATTGCCGTGCCATATATAGGAACTAATTAATGAAAGAAGATAATCTCAAATTAATTGCTATGGTGGTTTTTACAAATTAATATATATTATATATGACTTGACTAAATCAAGTAGATAGTACATAAATATTGAATTGCTTAATTCACCTGTTGTTCCTGATGAGTAAGGCATTGCAACTGGATCCTCTGAATCGATCTCCACCTCCTCTATTTCCCCATCATTCTCTAAAATACTTGAAAATCCCAAACACCCCTCCGGCACCTCATCGATGGTAACAATTGCGGTTAACCCCTCGAAATCTCTAATTTTGTCCACGCATGCGGCCTGAGTGATGATCACCTTAGCACCGGATGATTTAAACTGCTTCAAAATCTCGGCCGCTGTCATAAAAGGATTTGCTGCGGTCGTGACTGCACCCAGCATAGATGCACCCATGAACGAAAACACGTACTCGGGCGAGTTGTGTAACAGCACCATTATGCGATCGCCTTTTGTAATCCCGAGTTTCGAAAACCCACATGCTGCTTTCTTGCTGAGGAGGTGAGTTTCGGCGAAAGTGTAGGTCTTGTTAGAATTACACATGATAAGGCATGGCGAGTCGCGACATTCCGGCAAGTGTTCGAAGCAGTAAGTGTGAAGAGGGAGATGGTTAGGTAGGGGTATATCGGGAAGTTTTGACCTGAAAATGGTGGTGGGTTGAGGCGAGGTTGAAAAGGGTTGGTGGATTTGTGTGTCAGGTTTAGGTGATTCAATGGTGATCATGGCTGTAGATGCAAAGAGAAGTAGGACAGAAAGAGATGGGATGAGATGAGAGAGCAAATAAGGCGGTGACTCTACGTGTGTTATTATTATAGGATCTATGAGTTGCGGTGAATTGGGTTCAAATGTATCTTACTCTTCCAATTTCCAACCAACCACCTCCTATATAAATTATTATAAATATTTAACAATATAGTAACGGAAAAAAGATGAATAAAAAGAAGAGAAGGAAGAGCAGAGAAAAACTAAGATTTAGTTAATTAATATTATATTATACCTGGAGCAAATCTGTTCTGGGTCTGAAAATTGACAAGGGAAATGAAAGGTGGAAAGGACCGCGTGGGAAATGAGGGAAGAGAGAGAATAAATAGGAGTAAGAGGGGAGAGGGGTAGGTAGAGTACGTGCATCAGAGAAGAGAGAGAGAGAGAGAGAGAGAGATCCGACTCAGATGCGAATGTGGTAGATAAGAAAAGAAGATCATGTGTGCGAGTCTACTTCACATAAAGGGAGGAGAGGAGAGAAAACAAAGTTACAAAATACAAACCAACCCCCTTCTCCCTCTCTCTTTCTCATTAAATTCAAACTCTGATCTCCTCAGCCTTCTCTTATGTATCTCTTCATGTAGCGAGTCTAATTCATGTGTTGCTTGCTTACCTAAATACCTACAATTAGAGAATCTAGATTTGATTGTACATGCACATGGTGCATGTGTTTGGAAGTAAATGTTCCCTATATATTGCCAGGTCGGTCTCAAGTGCGGTATGGTCAGAGCTGTCAAATTTATTGACCCGTTTAGGTAAATATGTTACAAGTACTTCAAAGACCCGGTAAAAAAAATAATATAATAAAAAGATTATTATTACCGTTTTTATTCTCACCGTGACCAACAATTTTTTTGCATAGCTAAAATAATTAATTAATTAATTAATTAAATACATAAAAATTGCGGACGTATTATTTACAAAAAGAAAATAAATATTGACATTGTCGTTTAGACTAACAAGTTAGTCATATATAGTAGAACTGTAGAAGCATTCAATTTTGAAGTTGGAGATGGTTTATTCAAAACAGGACAATATTAGCGTCCCTATTCTGAATTTCTGATTATAAATGTTGGGATGTGAGCGTCACTGCGTCAATCGTATTTGCGTACGGCCACACGTTTGGATCATGTTAGGATTAATTAGTACAAGAATACATAAAACCGAAATTTGAGTTATTAATTGAGAATAATGCTAATTTTGATGGTAATTAAGAAAATAGTATTTAGTTTGACAATATTATATCTCTATTCTTATATTAAGTATATACTTGCTCTGATTCCTCAACGATTATAATTACAAAATAAAATTTCAGATTAAATATCATCATTCTAATCAATTAATTTATCATTTTCTGATTCTACACAACTTTTCAATTTTTTATGTGTAGAAGTACAAATTTATTTAGACACGTACTTCTCACGTGCAAATTGTATTGTATATTATTTAAGAAAATTTTTAATTGATTGATAATTGATTAATAATTGATTGGGCATGTCTTCATTTCTTTCTACTTTTTATATTATTTAAAAAATATTATTTGTCATTTAATATATCATTTTGTATTTTTTTTTAATAAAAATATGTCAAAAAGATCAAAAAACATATATCTCATTTAAGAAACGTTATTTGTTATTCATTCTAAATTTTTTTATAAAAAATATGTCATTTTATATTTCTTTTGTTTCCTACAATATGTTCATGTTCCAGCGCAGGACACAATACTAATATTTAATTTAATTATTTTTTATATCATAAAATAATTTCTTTACCACAAGCAAAATAATTGTTGGCACCAACTGCCTGCCATGAAAAAGTGTTGGTAAAAAAGGGGCGTGAACAAAATATACATGTTAATCTATTTTTCGTAGAACTGTATCTAAATTAGAATAAAATGAATTATGATAATTTATACTGGAGTTGAAGCTGGACTCTTCTTAGGCACACCATGTAATTTGTGCGTTTAACTCAAAAATTTACGATTTGACTTTAAATAAAGAATCTATACCATTAAAATTGATATATTTCACAAGTGATGTGTTTATATGTCAAACACTCGAACTTATAAATTTTCAAATTAATTTATTAAAAGTCAAACAGTAAAAAAATGAATGCATCTTAATATAAACTCTTTTTTTACCACTTGATTTTATACAAAATTAAGTCCAAAATTTATAAATTTAAAATATAACCATATTAGTTGTGATGTAGATTCAGAGGCCGAGACAAATTTTCAATTTACGGTGATCAAGCACATATTGGGGGAATCATATAAAAAATTTACAAAATTATGAGGGTCAATTTTATATAGTATTTATAGTATTTAATATAAACTATATAAAAATCATGTCTAATTGTGAAATTTTAAAAATAAATGGAATTAATTGACTTCCGTACTAGTTTCATGAATTCGGCGTTTGAAATCATTTTGATAAAACTCAAAAAAAAATATATATATACTTCATGATGAGCCCTAGTTCTACTATTATTGTATCTTAGTTAGATAAAGTATATATACATAAAGTTATTTTTCAGTTATATATTAGATATTTGCTGTTGTAAAATTTGTTTATATTATAGCTTATCAATCAAATAAAGGTACCGATAAAGTATCTTATCGAATAATTGTACAAAAAAAAAAGTTTATGTAAATAATAGTTATTCTAAATTATGGAATTAGTGTAGTGTTAATGGAAAGGTTATTAGAGGTTCAATTCTAAAAAAGTGCATCTAACAACAAATTTGAGTATTTATTCCAAACTCGTTCTAAACGGGGAATCCAAATTCCAGTTTTTATTGGTGTTATTATCTTCCGAATTCATTTTTTCTTCTTGATACAGCTTACACGAATCCGATGTATGTGTACTCTACTGTTTTAGTGATGCACATTTTTTTTCTACTTAATACAGTTTACAAAATATTTTAATATTAAATTAATACTTAATTAATAATATATTTTTAAAGGTTGAAAATTAAAGTCACCCAATATATATTCACAAGAGATATATTTCATTCAGATTTTAGATTTTGAACATGTGACTTCCAACTCATATCAACAGCTGAGATATTACTTCAGGAAACATACTTGAGATGATATGTAGCTTTGAAAAATATACAATCAAGATTACATGCGGCGTTGTTTGATTGGTTCTCGTCTCGGCGTTCTTTGATTCGAACTGCATCAACGGCTGAGATATTCCATCGGAAAACACACTTGAAGAGGATCTGTGGCTTAGGAAACATATCCAATAAGAGGGGTCCATGTGGCGTCCTTAGGAAACATATCAACACGTGGCTTAGGAAACCTTAGCTTATTGTGGCATAATTTTTTTTTGGGATTTATTGGCGCAACATCCCTGCTGATTTGATTGCGAAAATAATTTAATCCCGTATTTTATACCTGTGCAAGTATTTCTGTGGACTCGGTAAAAATGCAAATTTTCAAAAACATTAGTTAAATTGTTTATTTCCTTAAAACATAGTAAAAAAAAAATGGCTCTATTTTTTTTTTGACAAAATGTACTTGTAAATCCCAAATTTTATTTCCCTCCCCCTCTCTATCGAGAGAGGCTGGGAAACTGAAATTAAGTGTTTGGTATAAATTGAGCATATTAAAGAGTACTAATTAGGTGGGTTTGGTATGATTGTGATTTTCGAAAGGTGGATGCCATTAGTCGCACGTGCATCAGCAATTTTGGATCTCTTCACCATTCTCAAGTTAATGCCAGATTGAATTGGATTTAACCTGTATATATAGCTTATCTTTTTTTTTTTTCCTTTTATATATATATATACATATATTAGGTGAATGATGTATAATTTATGTGCGTCATATGTTCAAAATTAATGAAATTCTTACGTAACACTTTTAAAGCAGGATGGAAGAAAATTCAAGTTGGAACGGCAGGACAAGCAAGTGTCAAACAATTTTTTTTTTTAGAATTAAGAACAAAAAAAATGAATACAAAGTGCTTAGCACTTTGGTCCAATACATTCTTCCGCCCCTGTTTTTAGGTAGACGATTTGAAGGATTCTAATTTCTGACTTGGTGCATTTTTGTACTTTGAAAATTTGAACGCTGTTTCCATTTTTTATTTATTTTGTTGTTAGAAAAAAAATGGAAAGAAAAATAAAAGAATAATAACAAATGAAGAAGAAAAGGAGAAAGATAATAAAATTCACCATTGGAACAAATTTGAGCGGTGCCTTTATTGCATTTATTTTATTATCTTTAAGTTGGAAAACTATTGATTGTGAAAATAAATGAATAATTTTATGAATTGCTTGACTTGCGCCGGGACTTGGCATGCATGACATAATTGGGAGACAAATTAATACTTGATTTTTTCAAGAAATATTTGGTGAAGACAAACAATTTGGTCAATAACTACCATTAGGAGACTATGACTACTTAGGAGGAGGGGGCTGAGAAAATTAAACAGTCAACCAAAAGGTGCTGCTACAAAAATTAGGATTCGCCAAATAAAAGGTCACGTGTATTCCACCGTAGATTTAGTGCAGTAGCACGAGTTTTGCCTTTCTATAAAAGTTTAATTTTTAAAAATAATATTAAAAAAATGTTAGAATGTATGGGAGCCATTTAATAATAAAAAAGATATCACTTGCATTTATTCCATCTTGTTTGGAGAATTTTTTTTCATATTTCATAAATTTGTGGAGAATAAAGAAATTTTCACTGTTTATTAAATCAGCGATTTTAAAAGTGAATTAATAAATAGAAAAAAAAATATATAAAATATAAAATTTGGTCTTCAAGCTAGGGGTGAAAATGGGTCGGATATTATCTGACCATATCCGGATCCGTATTTGAAAATTAAATACGGATAACCGATATCTAAATATCCGTGCGGATACAGATACAAATATGGTTTTAAATTTTAATTATCCGTATCCAAATAGTAGATATATACCATATAATTTAATATATATTATGAAAAAGTTATGTTATTCACCATTATAATTATATAAATATTATGAATTTTGGTATTTTTAATATTATTTATATTTTTTTTTAATAAATATCCAATCTGATCCATATCCATATCTCTATCCGTCTAATATCCGATCTGTATCCGAATCCAAAAAAAATCATATACGAATATAGTTTTACCACTATCCGAACTGTATCCGATCCGTTTCACCTCTACTCCAAACACATTTTAATATAGAGATCACATCTAATGATTTAGATCGACCGTTTGAATTTTGAAAATCATAAAAATAATTGATTGCACCACGGTTCCGGAACAAATATTTTGATATTAGCCAACTTCCCTCTCTATATTTGTTAAATTTTCCATCCTATTTAAATTTAATCATGAGGTAGTATAAATATTACATTCCCTTGTACTATTCTACACTTGTGCAATTACTGGATCAAATCATTGGAATTGGTAATTAAGGGGATAGGGGTTGAAATTTAGTCTGTACGAATCTCGATGCAATCGAGTGGTTTTCGGTAAAAGAAAAAACAAATTCGCTAATAACCATTAATCATTTTATTACCAACATAGATATTTATACTATTATTGTATGAACATGTCTCTGTCTATTCATCGGCTGCTAACAATTGACTGTAGTACTTGTCTAAACCCAAATGTTGAATTTATTTCTTGTTTTGTTCTTAATTAATTATATGCTAAATACAAACACCACATATACCAAACTTTAACCTCCATATAATTAACTATCAAATTTTATGCAAATTACGGCCTGTATATGTTTTGTGTGTAAGGCCTTATAGCAAAAAAGCCCAGATAATTCTACTTATTGGGCTCTAATTTCCCTTTCTACCAATACGGTTTTATTATCAAAACTGTTTTGATAATAAAACTAGAAATATTTCGATATTTTTCATTCTATCTTTTATACTTTCATATCTTGATTTTTATAAATATCTTGTGTATTAATTCATTGAATTCATTGCAAAGAAAGTGAATAATTCAATTTTTTTTATTAGTATATATGAATTTGAATAAAGTTTTACTTTTGATTTCTATCAAATAGAATAAAAAAACACCAGTGTTTTAAAATTCGGTCTATTCGGCCGAATATTCGTATTCGGTTGGAATCCGCATAGAAAATCAGTATTCGGTCCAATATTCGACTTTGAATATTCGGCCGAATATTCGGTATTCGGTTCTGCATGTTCGGTAGCATATTCGGCCTCTGATGTAAAATATTAGATACTTTCTTAATTTGCATACAAATTAATATAAATTCTCATTTTAAAATTCGTATATATAAATCTGAATAAAAATCCGTATATGTGACCGTATACTGTATATGCAGTATGCAGTGGTTTTTCGAATACCGAATAGAACCGAATTTTAAAACACTGCCAATACCATACAAACGTAGCAAATTAAAGAAAAACAAATACAAAAAAAAACAAACCCCTCATCATCAGTTAAAGCTATCACATGTTAAAAGAGAGAGCGACCCAACAACTATCTTGCAAAGTTTGGATACAATTGATTTTACTTAAATGTTTAAAGAACTGTAACATTTAATGTGAACATGAACTTATTGCCTATGTGAACCAGAGGTCCAGAGCTGTGCAACACATGCATTATATTATAGGCATGTATTATTTTAAGAGCACAAATTGACTCGTGTGACCACGTGTTGTGCTGTAATGTGACTAGATTTTTCGTGTGACATGCCATGTCGTGTCAAATTTTTAAAAGATAATCACAGCATGCGAATAGCCACGGGATGGGACACGCGAGTCACGGCATGTAATCGACACGTGCCATGCCGTTTCGTACCGTAACTGTGTTGTTTTGTGACGAAGCCGACTCTGCCATATCATTTTTTCCACTCAATCAATAATCTCATGTATGAAAAGAATATTGTCAATGTAAATTTTAATACCAATTGTCACACCTTTTGAATAAAAAAATGATTTAGGATAATTCTTAAAAAATATATTATATCATAGAACAAAACTAAATTCGTTTTGTCATCTATGTAAATTTAATTTGATACCAATTGTCATACCTTTTGAATAAAAATGATTGTTAAAATATTTGTTTCCTTCAATAACATATATAAGCGACATATACACATATAAGTTTGGCTTTAAATTAATCTTACATGATAATAAAACAAAATTCAAGATAAGTAACAGATACCTAAATCTAATAATTGAAGAACATCCCAGCTAGCAGCAAGCCAACAAATTAAAAATGCATAAAATAATCAATGATGTGATCGATGAATTTGAATGGAGAAAAGAAGAGTAATTGAAAGAATTCATAATTTGATAGTTAGCAGACATAATTTAAGATGCAACAACTGAACCATTAAACATGTTAGCATCAGTCCATAAAGGTCTAACGAAACATGTACAAATATATCCCCATCAATCTAAAATTTTATGTAGTTTAATTCCAAGAGAGAGAGAGAGATAATCTAACTAAAATATATTCCCATATATCAATCTAAAATAATATTTTGACAGAGCAGTTTTTAATTCATGCAGTTCACGAGTCACATGCAACGCTGTTTTGACTCTATTGTCTGTGCACTGCGTCTGAAGAAGAAATGGATAGTTGAGATGATATAATTAAAAGTAAGAGTAAATAGGATAACTAATTAAATTAAATGGAGAAACATGAGTAGGTCATAAAATATGATCCTAATTAATTAATTAATTAATTAATCAGTTAGGGGAACTGTTCATCAGGGACCCTCTTTACTATCAGTTATAATAATTGAGGAGATTAATTAATGGCCTTTATTTCATTTTATTCATGAAATGCCCCCACAAGCTCACAACCAAGAAACAATAAATATAATAAAGCCCAACCTATCATGGGTTTTAAATTAATTTTTGGGATATTATTTTTCATGCCTTTTTTTCTAATATAAATGAAGCAGGCATGATATATATCTGCCAAAATTACAGTCAGTTTTGCCAAGAAAGAATTTCTTTTTATAGTTGGTGCCAAGTGAAGTATATATGCACTAATTCTTCAAAAAAAAAAAAAATCAAAAGAAAGAATTTCTTATTATAGTTGGTGCAATTTGTGTGTGTGCTTTAAAAATAAAAAAAATGTGATATGTTTTTTCCTGCATTAATTTGAAATAAATAAAAATATTATTTTACTAATTTGTGTCATGGTAAATTATTGTGCAGACAATTTTAATGAAGTAACAAGTTACATCAAATATGCACAAGTAGATGCCATCTTAAATTATTTGAATGCCACCCCTATTCAGCACTGTATAGGCCCAAATGTAGCTATATTATACCAGTGGTACCAATGTTTAGCTGGATGATAATTATTCTGAGACGATGTGCAGTAGTAATTGGTACCAAAAACTGTTGTTATATATTCTTTATACATTGAGAGATGTAATAAGCTTGTGAAATATTAACTACAAGTAGGATGTGTTGCTGTGTTGGTGTACCAATTTAGGAATTTTTTTGTTTTGTTTTGATGCAAAGCCCAATTAATGATGAAAAATGTGTTAATTTTTTTTGAGTAAAGTTGGAGGTTAACCCATCCAACTATTTAATATCCTTGTTATTATAATAAATGATTTCTTCCATCTGGATTTCAAACTAATGACCTCCTAACAGAGATCATGTGCCTTCGCCCGATTTCAAAATTCATCGCACAGCCTCAAATACTTTTCATTTTTATATCAATTTAATTTATTAAAATAATTCAGATTTAATTAAACTCATACGATAGATTTTGAACGATTCAGATGGAAGAAAATGAGAGTGCTCCGCTCCTTTTCTCAAAAAAAGGAGCAGATTTGCCACTAGACTAAAAACTAATTTTTGAGTAAAATCTTATTACTGCATGGCCAATTTTGAGATCATTAAGTTCGTACATATATTTGTCATGTTTAGTGTTTTTTTAGACCATAAATTCAACAAAATTTGTGGCATCACTATTTCAAAAATTAAAAAAATTGTTTCAACAATTGGTTCCTATGTGACCAAAAATTAGAGTTGTCGTAAATTCTCTCCACCTCTACTATAATATCTATTATATCTACATATAAATAAAGTACATTTATAGTTAACAATGATGATGTGCTGATGATGACCGCTTTCTTCCTCCTTTTTTTTCTTCTCCTCCTTCTTTCTATATCCTTCTTTTGTGTTTCCCCTTAAATAATTTAGGCACAAATATAAGCTGAGCACGAAGACTCCTTTGCAAATGATAAAAATTATGCAGGCTCACGATCTATCAGTATGAGCACAAGTATATAAAATCCTACAAGCTCAATATATATATACCAATTTGAGCGCAAAAACCTCTATTTCTGTTTTTATTTTATTTTTATCTACTTTTGTAAAATAGTTTAGTTGTAATATTTTATATAATGGTACAAATATTGTATGTATTAGTGTGAAACTATATATATCTGATTAGTAAAAATAAATACCTATTAATTTTAAACCCAAAAGAAATCCATAGCTGTCAACTAGATGTTCACTATTACAAACATTTGTGCAAAATAAGATCACCTGCAAATAAATAAGTTGACCTTTCCTTATATGGAAACTTGTCGTGAAGTTTTACAATATATAGGCATGATTGACATTACAGAGTACAGCTAGAGTGTTTCTAAATTCACTAAATATTTTTGTGAACTCTTAACTCTAAATTTTATCAGAATGGTCTGAAAGGAGAGTTACAATATCTCAATCTTCTTATACCTCATCCATGTCTCATATCCTATATCTTTGTTTTTAAAGTCCAAACAGTCGATCTGAACTGCTCAACATGATCTCCATGTTAAAATATGTTTGGAGACCAAATTTTATATTTTTTGGATTTTTTTTTAGATTTATTGAAAATCGTTGTTTTTTTATGGTCCAGATTTGTTTGAAAAACATTGATTTTCAATAAATCTAAAAAAAATACTAATTTTTTTTCCAAAAAATGTAAAATTTGGTATCCAAGCATATTTTAACACGGAGATCATGTTGAGATGTTCGAATCGATTGTTTGGACTTTAAAAACAAAAATATAGGATATGAGGTATAAATGAGATATGAGGAGATGAGGTATTTGGAACTCTCCTCTCTCTCTCTCTCTCTGTATATATATATGACATCCAGCTCTAGGAATGTTAAGAGTTTACATATATTATATGGTGTTTACTTCAAAATTGTCATCCGATTTTTTTTTATTAATTGTAGTATACACACAAGACAAAAGAGACAAAAACACTAAAGTTGAAACAATAAATGACATTATTGGTTGACATAATTTTGTTATCTTTTTTTCCTTTTGATAAAAAAAACTTTATATTTTAATTAGAGGTCACAAATTGAACAACGCGTTGGGAATATCAATAAATGGCCTGCTCCTAGAGTACTACAGACGGGCTGGGCAGGGCCGGACGGGCACGGGCATTGTCCGGACATGGGCGGACACGGGTACGGGCGTCACGGGCACACGGGCACAACGGGCCGGGCATCACGGGCAAAAAAAAAAAATCTGCCCTGCCCGTTTAATGCCCGTGTTCGTCACGGGCCCGGGGGCAGGACGGGCAGGGCCCTTTTTTCTGTTTTTTTTATAAATTCAAATTATAAATAATTATAAATCCAAATTCATACCAATAAATTATAAATCCAAATTCATACAAATTTAAATTCATTTGACATGGTTGTAACTCGATAATTTTTGTTATAATAAAATATAAATTAAAAATTTCTTAAATCAATTACTTTAAATAATTAAGCTCTTATTTTAAAACAATAGATTAAAAAATAAACGATGTTTTTTGGCACTAAACGACGTTTTTTGGCACTAAAAACCTTAAACTTAATTTTTGAGGCACTAAACGACGTTTTTTGGCGATTCTGATTTTCCGGATAGCCGGGGTTAACCCCGTGGGTGACGGTCGCCACCGTCTCCTCCTCCCCTTTCCGAATTGACGTCATACGCGTCAATCTAACTTTCCTAACAAAACTTATGGCCGTTTAAAGTTTAAAAAAAATATATCTCATTTTTTATTTTTAAAAAAAAAAAATGGAGAGGGTGGGTCGGTGGGGTCCGGCTGGGGTTGGGCCGGGGGGGGAATTTGAATTTCAAATTTGAATTTTTTTTTCGGAAAAACAATAAATAAATAAAAGGGCATGGGCACGGGCAGGACACGGGCACGGGCACACGGGCGCACGGGCACGGAGGGCCGGACAGTCACGGGCAGGAAAAAAAAAAAAACCATGTCCGGCCCGTTTAACGCCCGTGTGCCCGTGGGTGCCCGTGGCACGGGCACGGACAGGACACGCCCCCGGAGGCAAATTCGAACACTACCTGCTCCAAAGAAAATAAAAATAAAAAACAAATTCCAGTTTCAAACCGTTAAATCGGCCGCCAAATTCAATAATTCAAACAGTTAAACTGACAAACATAAAAAAAGTGTTAGCTTTTTTGGATTATTTGTTTTTTCATCCAACTTCTAATTTTTATGATCTTAACTAGAATTTACAAAAATTCATTTGATATTAATTAGCTTTTTCTCATTTTGACATTCATAGAAATTGTGTCATGATATTTGAAATTAACTTATTTTTGCATTTTAATTGTTTCATAAGGCATATTTTGCATTTTGTTCTTCCAAATGAGTCCATATATATCCTATGAGGTAACAAAATATTTCTATTTCGATCCTGTCCGTCTGATCAGAATCTAAGTCAAACCAGGCCGAGGTAGAATGCACGGATCTCTTTAATATTCGTGCAGTTTCTGATCAGACGGTTGAAATCTAAACAAAAATATTATTACCTCAGGTGATATGAATTCCTTCCAATTAGTAGAGGTGAAATTTGGACCGGGTCCATACCGCAATAATAGTCCAAATAATAAATGTTGCTTGTATTTGCATCCAAAGAAACTGCAGCTTTTAAAGCCCTCACTCTGCCTTTAACATCTCCTCTCTTTCTCTCTCTCTCTCTCTCACCTTCTATACTTCTTCCCTCTCCTTTTGAGCAAAGGGCGCCAAATTCTCAATTTCATTTTCAACCTCATCAAGAAACAGAAGTATTATGCAATAATGGGTCACTTGCTTCTTAGGAGCAGAAGCCTCAAGAGACTTCTCTCCATTGGCAAAAAAACCGACGAAGAGCACCCGAAACCTACTGGTGATGTGTCACCGCAACGCAAGCCGGCGTGGCGTTGCTTCTCCTACCAAGAGATTTCTCAGGCAACAGGCGACTTCAATCAAGGTGAACTTATTGTTAAATCTTTCAAATTGGCAATGCAATTAGGGGTGTTCATCGGTTCGATTCGGTTAAAATAGAAATAAAATAAGCAACTTGAAATTTTATTTGGTTTTAGAAAATACAACCGAATCGACCGAAATAAACTTATCAATCAAATTAAAACCGAATTAAATTTCGGTTTGTTCGGTTGAACCGAAACAAAAGGTTAATCATAAAAATAATTTTCTTATTTGTTAATTTTTTTGAATTTTTTAAGATGGATTTAGAATTTTTGTTTGGTTTGATTTAACCGGTTCTAAACCGAACCAAGCAATATACATAATGTCGTAATATTTTTGATTTTTTTTTATATGTTTAGATTTTAAAATTTCGATCGGTTCAATCTAACCAGTATTTAAAAATCTAAATCAAACCGAACCGAACAATTAAGCTAGTTTTAAAAAATAAAACGAACCTATTCATTTAATTGGAAAAAAAAACAAACCGTTTAATCTAACTTTCTTGGTTCGGTTTAAACCGATTAAATCGGACCCCTAATTGCAATCACTTCTTAATTTGTCATTTTTAATTTTTTTTTTGTTAACTATCAATCATTCATAAAAATTTCCAAATATTAATTGCTTATTAAAACCCTTCTATTTTATAATCCTTTTGAAAAAAATTATAAGTAGCATTTTTGAATTACATATGTAGATAATTTGGTGGGAAGAGGAGGTTATGCAGAGGTGTACAAAGGAATATTACTCGCTGACCGGCGGGCCATAGCAGTGAAAAGGTTAAATCCAGCAGCATTGACAGATGGCAAAAGAGAGAAAGAATTTCTGACCGAGTTAGGAACGGTCAGCCACGTTAGCCATCCAAATGTATCTCTCCTACTGGGTTGCTGTGTAGAGAATGGTTTGCATTTGATCTTTGAACTCTCCTCTACAGGCTCTGTTTCTTCCAATCTTCATGGTACATTTTTTTTTGTAATTTTAATTTTATAGTTCAACACAACACAAAAGAGTTATCAAATTTTGATTCAAACACGGGTGTTCATCGGTTCGGTTAAAACCGAAATAAAATAGACAAACAATACTTTTATTCGGTTTTCAAAAATACAACTGAAACTGACCAAAATAAACTTATCAATTGAATTAAAACTAAACCGAGCAAACCAAACTAAATTTTACTTTATTCGGTTGAAGCGAAATAAGAAGATTAATCATAAAAGTAAACATTTATTTTTTATTTATTTTTAAGATGGATTAAACCGTTTTTAAAATTTCTAAAATGAACTGAACCGAACCAAACTATTTTACCTGAAAAACCAAACCTTTTAAACCTAACTCTCTCAATTTGGTTTAAAATTGATTAATAAGTCTGCCAATATTTTTACCAATTTTTTCCTAATTTTAAAATTTTGTCGGGTTAATTTGGGAAATGTTGCCTATTGATGTTGTAAAATTATTACAAATTATAGGCAGAACATGTTCATATGTAATGCACAATTTAATTAAGCTTTATTATGAAATAATTACATATTTTTTGTTGGTTATATATGGTTTCAGATGAGAGTAAACCTATAATGACATGGAAGCAAAGGTTTAACATAGCTGTTGGAACAGCAAGAGGGTTGCAGTATTTGCACAAAGGATGCCAGAGAAGAATTATACATAGAGACATCAAGGCCTCTAATGTGCTCCTCACTGATAATTTTGAACCTCAGGTAATTATATAATCATATATATGAATTAAAAAGAAAATTATGTAGCATGTTTCAGAAACATGTCAGTTTTCTAATTAATTAGTCGTTTTTTAAAGCAAATGCGTAATTTCTTTACTTTTGACACTTGTACAGTGACATTAGGTATATGTTTGTGTGAGCGTTACCCATTTGCTCTCAGAATCCGACCAATTATACGATTGAAATTTTTCTAAAGCATGATATATATCTTTGTCTATTTTTAATAAGGGTAAAATGACTATTTTATAAATTTAAAATCAGTTTTTAAAAAAAAAGACAATAAAATGAATAAATTTGTGAGTGTCTAACATTTGGAGGGTTCAGAAGTAAAATTACAAAAAATGAAAAAAAAAAATACACCTCAGATATATTACTTATTCCAAATGCAAATTAAATAACATCAATTAATATTTATAGATATCAGATTTTGGGCTTGCTAGATGGCTCCCCTCTGAATGGTCCCACCATGCAATAGCTCCAATAGAAGGCACTTTTGGGTATGCACAAAAATTCAAATACATTTTTGTCTCTAACTGCAAATATTCTCTTATTGTTGGTTAGTTGACATTACATGAATTGACTGTATAACCTTCAAAAGTAGTACAATCAAAACAATTAATTGTGATAATAACCCTCTTGTTTTTTTTTTTGTTGGTATTAGATGCTTGGCACCTGAATATTACACCCATGGAATTGTTGATGAGAAAACAGATGTATTTGCATTTGGTGTGTTCTTATTGGAGGTTATATCTGGTAAAAAGCCTGTGGATAGGTCCCACAAGAGCCTCCTCAGCTGGGTACATATATATACTTGTCTATAATATTTATTGAGACCTCAATCAATATTAATATCTCTTCCTGAATTTTCATTGTTTTTAACAAAGAAAACATTTTGTTTACATGTTATGATAATTAAATAGGCAAAACCATATTTAAATGATGGATCAATACAAGCAATGGTGGATCCAAGAATAGGAGATGATTATGATATAGATCAACTTAAAAGGCTCACCTTTGTAGCATCTCTATGTATTAGAGCATCTGCCTCACGGAGACCTACCATGACTGAGGTAATATATATTTTTTTTTTGTAGTTTTTACAACTTGAGGTTGCATATTTGCTTATAATAAACATATTTGTTTTTTTTGTTACACATAATTGCTTGTTGGTTGAGCACTTTTCTCAACTGCTTTTAATAGTCTCAATAACTGGATTAAGAAACTTGTGCATAGAACACTACAAATAATGGTTGTGTTTCTTTGATTGGTTATGCAAATAATTAATTAATTAATTAATTACATGACATGTCCTTGATAATTAATAGCAGTACGTTTGGTAGGAAAAAATTAGCATGAAAGGTAGTTGGCTCTTTATTCTATATACCTATATATGTTAACATATTATTTTTAAGCTTAATTGGTTTTTATAGGTAGGAAATGTTTTTAGTTACTTTGATAAAAATACTGTTCAAATCCTACTACATTTCAACTACTTGATCAAACATCAAATAAATGGTGGGTTAAGTAGCTAAATGTCAGAAATTACAACAATCTATCTTTAAATATGGATATTTTTGTGAAAATTGCAAAAAAATAAAATAAAAATAATAAATGCTGGATCCAAATTTAAATCTCATACAATTAGCTAGTTTGGTTCCTAATAAAGGGATATATAGAAATTCAATTTCAGAAAGAATTTTTTTTGCAAAACTGCCTTTTGATCATATGATTGCTTAGCAATTTATATTGAGCAAATTGTACTTTTTTCCCCCTGTTTTTGAGAAATGCTCTTTGTAGGAGCAGCATAGGATTCTCTGACTATAAGTCAGGGATTCTCCTATTAAATTTCATGCTCTATCTTTAACTCTTCAATTTTTGATTCACGGGAAATTTGAAGTTACAGTACTGACACCTCTCAGTTTCAAACAATTTTGTGCAATTTTAGGTTCTGAAAGGACAAAACATGCATCCCCACTTGCATCTATTATTAGTGCACACTATGCTTAAGTTAATCATGTATACTCATGGTTACACAAACATAGAGAAAAATAAATATATATAAACAGGAACGGTGGTCTACACACTATCATTAGTTTAAACATGATTTGGTTTAATAAATAGAGTACAACTACCAATGATATATATATGTATGTATGTATATGTATATATATATATACCCTAATAGATGTTAATTTGGATGACATTGTAGGTTTTGGAACTGTTAGAAGGCACCGGCGAGATATCCGCAAATCTATGGCAAATGCCGGAAGCGGAGGAAGAGGAAGAAGAGTTTTGGGATTTTTACGATTTAGATGATGATTCAGATTCGCCGTCTTCATCGTCTTCTTCAAGTAGAAGCATTAGAAAGTATCTTTCACATTAGTTATTACTTGTAACATTAATTTTTAGTTGTTTCGTAATTATTTGTTTAGTAGTAAATTAGAATTAGGAATCTTTTGTATGTCTATCAAGGAGAGTGTATAGTATGATTAAATTAGTCTGTGTTAAATTTAAATTTAAGTATGAGTCAATTTTGGCAGAATATATATTTTAAATATTTTTTCTCCATACAAGAATTATATAGCCTCTACTCATTTTAAACCTAGTAGTTCTATAGTTTTAATGCAAGTCAAGTGGTCAAAATTAAAAGATTTCTAAATTAATTTTAATGCATTCATTTTTTGGAAGACTCTTTACCACTTGACTTTATACTAAATTAATTCGAAACTTTAAAATTTTCACATGTAGACGCATCACTTGTAAAGTAGAAGGATTTAAACGGTTGGATTCGTCATTCGAAATTAATCTGATAAGTTTTAGCGTTAAGATTACAAAGAGGCTTGATACTCCTAGGAGCACCCTAGTTCTACTATATATATATATATATATATAGAGAGAGAGAGAGAGAGAGAGAGAGAGAGTTGGGCTACGGTACTATAAATTTCAAAGTTCAAAACGTTGATCCAAACCGTTCAAGTTGATCTTCATATTAAATTGTGCTTGGAAACCAAATTTTACAATTTTTAGAAACTTTTTACTATTTTTTTGGAATTTTTTAAAATCACTGTTTTTCAGAAAATCGTGGACCATAAAAAATAGTGATTTTAAAAAATTCCAAAAAAATAGTAAAAAAATTTCTAAAAATTGTAAAATTTGGTATCCAAACACAATTTAATATGGAGATCAACTTGAACGGTTTGGATCGACATTTTGAATTTTGAAATTGATGATATAGACGTAAAGTAAAATACTCGCTTTACTTTGCGAAGTACCGTAGCCCAACTAATATAGAGTTGGTGTATATATATTGCTCTCATTTGCACCCAATCCTTTATCTCCTTTATCTTCATTTTTAAAGTCTGAATAGTCGATCCGGACCGCTCAACATGATCTTCATAATAAAATATGCCTGGAGACCAAATTTTATATTTTTTAGTTTGTTTTTACTATTTTTAAGATAGGTACAAAATCATTATTTTAAGGAGATTCTAGACCATCCGATAAAGTGATTTTGTACATACCTTAAAAAATAGTAAAAAAATTCTAAAAAATATAAAATTTGGTCTCCAATCATATTTTATTATGAAGGTCATGTTGATCGGTTCAGATCAACTGTTCGGACTTTGAAAAGATAAAGAATTGAGTGCAAATGGGAACATAGAATTTTGAGTACATTAGAATCATATATATATATATGAGTAAATCTAGGGTGTGATGTGCTTACTAAGAGAGTTTGGTGAGTACAACTTCAAAAATACATTGGATTGGCTTCAAATGACGAATCCAAACCGTTGAAATCCATGTCTTTCGTGAGTGATGCATGCACATGCAAAATTTTGAAAGTTTCAAATTTATTTGCTACGAGGTCAAGCGGTCAAAGTAATGAATCTTTTAATAAGTTATTATATTAGTTGTTTTATATATTCATTTTTCATCATTACTTTGACCGCTTGACCTCGTAGCAAATGAATTCAAAACTTCCAAAATTTTGATGTACATGCATCACTCACGAAGTACATGAATTTCAACGGTTTGAATTCGTCATTTGAAGCCGATCTGATATATTTTTGGAGTTGTGCTCACCAAACCCTCTTAGTGAGCACGTCACACCCTATATTTACTCTATATATATATATATATATATATATATATATTGCTAGACTGACTCTAGTTCTCTATTTTAATATTATGTGAGAACAAAAATTAGATATGGTATTTTGGAACTTTTGATAAGAATATGCAGTTTCATAATTTATTCCCATTAATTAATAATATCATGCATGGTCCAAACTACCAGAGGGAAAAAATATGATGAGAAAATAATTAGTAATAATAGGGTGGGCACCTTACCTAGGGCTAGGGAGCAAGCACATGCTTGGCAGGTGTATCTGGGGCCTTAATTATGCAATCCACTTGGATATTACTTATTATTACAACACCACTTTTTCTATTTCTTTTTTTTTATACTTCTTTTTTAAAAATAATTTTGTAAGCTCTAAATTTTTTATATAAATATAATAAAAATAATATAATTCAGAAAATGTTCGTTGTTTAATAATCCAAATAATATATCAAAACAATATCTTCAAAATTAATAAAAAAATATTTGTAAATTAAATTTAGTTAATTAATATTGAAGAAATAATGGGATGTCCGTATAATTCGAGAAATTAAAAGTACTATTATACAAGGGATTCACATCTGCTGCGATCCTAAAAAGGTAAACAGTAATCCTAAAATTCCTGCGATTCCAAATTTGACCGTCCAATAATTTCGTGCACGCATCTCAAAGCAGATGATTTTTCCTTGCACGAATCTCGAAACAATTCAACAGTTGGATTTGGAATCGCAGGAATTTTAGGATTACTGTTTACCTTTTAGGATTGCAGCAGATGTGAATCCTTATACAAGGACATCCATTACTACACTTGGTTACTGTCATTAGCGTCACAAAAGATCTACATAAGAAGTGAAACCACAAGCCCAGCAATTTAACTACCCTTGAGTTTGTTTAAAGGCCTTAAGGCCCAGTTAGAAAACCTATAAAAAAAGCCCAACTCAATTAGTTTTGGATTTCCAATTCCAAACCTAAAATTATTCTCTTATTTTTATCTCTATATCTCTGCATTAACTCACTGTATCACTTTAGATCTGATCCGTCCGATCGGAATCGGGATAATCCAGCTCATGGATGTACTTCAAGATTCGTGTAGACATGTTACGAACGTACCGGATTTTAACTCAAATGGTGCGTTAATGCAGAGGAAAATAATTCCTTTTTTCTGTCCCAAGCCTCTACTCGTAACGCTTCACACAAAGCAGTAAAATCGTAAAACCCCATCTCTCTCTCTCTCTTTGAGCTAGGAGCCTAGGGTTAGGGTTTTGGCCATGGAAGCCACCTCCTCGTCGTCGACAATGGCGCGGCAACGATGGGAACTGGAGAACGAAATCGTCACTACCGACGATCCCATCGCCGCCTCGTCGGCGGCCAACTCGCCTGATCAGATCTACTGTTACGACGAGGCAGCCAACGCCAGAACGCGGCAGGAGAAGGCATGGGCCACCGATCCCCATTACTTCAAGAAAGTCAAGGTATATTATTCTGTTTTTATGTTTTGGATAATTTATAATTCTAACACCATATAAGTTTAGGTGATATTTTTTAGATATTTCATTGGAAAATCATGAAAATTTAATGAGAAAAAGATTACAAAAGTCATGAAAATCATGAAAGGGTAGGTGATATTTTTGAGATTTTTCTTGGAAAATCATGAAAATTTCATGGAATTACAATTACAATTACTACTACTAGATTTGGGCATGAGAGAGAGAGTGGTTGTGTGAATATTATTTTCACTATTAATATTACTACTAAATCACAATTAATTGTAACAGATATCGGCATTGGCACTTTTAAAAATGGTGGTACATGCAAGGTCGGGCGGTACAATAGAGGTGATGGGTTTGATGCAAGGGAAAACAGATGGTGACACCATGATTGTAATGGATGCTTTTGCCCTTCCAGTGGAAGGTACTGAGACTAGGGTTAATGCTCAGGATGATGCATATGAGTACATGGTAGAGTATTCTACTATCAACAAGCAGGTATTATTAAACCCTAAATTTTCGTTTTTGATTGCACACCTGCAGGTCCTTGTAGTTCATATGATTTTTTTTTTTTATTGAATGTGAGGTTCTCTGCATTGAAGTGAGAGATTGGTATTTCTTTTTGCTATATATATAGTAGAGTGAGGCTATGGTACTAAACCGTTCAACATGATCTACATATGAAAATGTACTTTTAGAACAAATTTTCCATTTTTTACAGTTTTACTATTTTTTAAACAAAAAATCGCTTGATCTAAAAATTCCAGGCCATTCAAAAGTAGTGATTTTTAACCTATTTAAAAAAAATAATAACAAAAATCTAAATAATGTAAAATTTAGTCTGCAAGTACATTTGCATATATCATGTTGAAAGGTCTAGATCGACTATTTGTACTATAAAAAACAAAGATATTTATCCATAGTATGGACCAATCCTTGCTATGCATAGTATCATAGCCTCACTCTATATAATATATACAATTATCATTTACCAACCCAACAAAAGCAGTGTTCTGCAAAGTCGTATTTTTTTTTCTAGTAGGCTAAGTTCCTACTGTGTAGATTTTATTAATGTAAAAAAGCCATTAATTAATGTATTTTTATTTCCAACCAGTCTGAAAGAATACATTTTATGTACTATATCGGTATTAATGAGGTCTTGTGTTGAATATGTGCCAAAAAAGGGTTTGAGAACTCCTTAACAGTTTACATTCTTTAATTCATAGTAATAATACATTTTATCTTTTTTGGGATGTAACTTCAAACGTTTCAGGCTAATGAAACAGGGTGTTATGCTGTACATTTTTATTTTTTATTAACAGGTGGGTCGGTTAGAGAATGTGGTGGGTTGGTACCACTCTCACCCAGGCTACGGCTGTTGGCTATCTGGTATTGACGTCTCAACTCAGATGCTGAATCAGCAATACCAGGAACCCTTTCTGGCAGTTGTTATAGACCCGACCCGTACCGTTTCGGCCGGTAAGGTTGAGATTGGTGCCTTCCGTACCTATCCTCAAGGGTACAAGCCGCCTGATGAGCCGGTATCAGAGTATCAAACTATCCCTCTAAACAAGATTGAGGATTTCGGTGTGCACTGCAAGCAGGTACATTTGACAAATTTGGCTTTAATTAATTCATCATTGTATCACTTGGCTTTAATTTTTTGGGGAAATTTCATGTATGCCCTTGAAAAACGTCAAATTATGTATTCCCCCCTCTAAATTCATCATATCATATTTTCCCTGTGAAACATGAAAAGTAATTCATTTTATACATGTTTCACAGGGTAAATTTGTGTGTTTCACAGAGTTCTATTAGAAAAGGCAATAAATTTGGTTAATTTGTCAGTTTTTCAAATTTAGAAGGGTATACATGAAATTCCCCTTTTATTTTTAAAAAGTTTAGAATGCTATTTGTCAACAGTCAAAATTAATGGTCGTGTATTAAGATAAAAAAGCATTGCAAATATCAGGTGTCATTTGAGAAAATAAACTATAATGCTTGCTTTCATTTTTTTTGTTTGTAGTATTATGCACTGGATATAACATACTTCAAATCGGCACTGGATTCACACTTGCTGGATCTCTTGTGGAATAAGTATTGGGTCAACACTCTCTCTTCTTCTCCTATTCTCGCTAGTCGTGACTATGTTGCTGGCCAGATCTTTGATTTAGGTAATTAAGTTTTTGTAATTTACATTCCTACCCTGTGAAATATCAAAATTACTTTCTTTTGGAATTCTATTCCAAAAAGCAGTGTTTTCTAACATATTATGTTTTGTTCTGTGAAAAATCTGATTGTCTGCTTTGTTTTTTTTTTTTTAATTAATGGAGCGACAAATTACCATATGCAATTTTGCGAGAACAAAAAACTGATCAAAGAAACACAATTTTTGCTGGCCGTTTTCCTTCTTTTCTATCACTTTTTTTAAGTACAAGTTACCTTGTTATTTAGATATTGAGGTACCATGTTGTGGAGAAGCTACCTTGTTATGTATATATATGTGTGTGTGTATATATATGTGTGTATATATATACATATATATCATTTTATCTAACTTGTTATGGTGCAGCTGATAAGCTGGAACAAGCAGAGAATCAGATGGCCTCGTCACGCTACGGATCTTACATGAGTTCCTCTCAGCGCAAAAAAGAGGTTAATTCAAATTGAGCACTGATATATATATTGTTGACATTCTATATTTATTTATGTATTTTTCATGATTATATGTTTAATTTTGTAGCCTGAGGAATCACAGCTAACTAAGATAACTCGTGACAGTTCAAAAATTACAGCTGAGCAGGTTCATGGCCTCATGTCCCAGGTTGGTTTGTATTAATTATTAAATTAAATTTATATTGCAATTATTTTTAAAATTGTTATGCATTATGTTAAATAAATATATAGGTGATAAAGGACATCTTATTCAACTCGAACCGGTATCATCAGTGCGTGTCAGACTCGTCAGGACCTGAACCTATGGTAGAAGCTTGAACAAAGAGATACTTAGTCACTTTACAGAAGAAATGCTGTTATTGTTAAGTTTTAATTTTTGCTACATGGGGTTTATTTGTCACAAGAAATAGGCTTGTTTTTAATGTGTTTACCGTTGATACCTACGTTGCATGAATACGGGTACGGGTATGGGTATGAGTATCGTATTGGATGCGATACAGATACGGCAATACGGCACTTTTAAAAAATCCTGGATACGATATGCCTATTAAATATATTATTTTTTATGTTTTTATTATATGATAAATTTAACACTTGTTAAATATAAAAAAATCTTAAATGGGGACCATACAATAACGCAGTTATATATTAAATAGAGTAGAAACTCTCTTCTAACAAGAATTATATTTTGGTCTAGTGGTATAGGTGTAGGATGTGGGAGAGGAGGGTGTCCGATGCCCATCGGATCAAATTCGGTTCGATAGGTGGTTTCTACTGTCCGATTCACTTCAAGATTTGTGCGCATGGAAATTAAAGCAGAAGACACAAGTATTAAAGTGATGTGTACATATCTTGAAGTGAATCGAACGGTAGAAACCATCTATTGAACCGAGTTTGGTCCGATGGGTATTAGACACCCTCCTCTCTTGTAGGATGCCCGCCCATAGGGTGCGGGTTGGGTTTGATTCCCGTAGGAAGCTAAAATTTGATTTTTAGAGTTTGGTCCATTGCAGTTCATGGGTCCATAGGTGCACGGCTCTGTATCCGGTTCAAATAAAGTGCATTGGTGTGTATCTGTTTCAAATATAATGTGTCGGTGTAGTGTCAACTCGTATCTTTGACTGTATCTGCCGAGTAAGAACACGCCACGCAAGTTAATTTTGATAAATATATACTATACCCAGTAAGAGAAATTTCTTTCCTAAAATTAGCACATGAAATATTATTTGCTTTTTACAGGCTATCTAATTAAGGTCTGTAGCTAATTTGGGCCAAGGTATACCAAATTAAGTCACGCTCAAATCTCTGTGACCTTTTGATGTTAAATACATACAAAACAACAGCTGAAGCATAAAAATATCATAATTGATACGGCCTCATTAATCATTATGAGGCAGTTCAGTTCTAAAGCAAGATATATAACAAGTCAAAGGGCTCATCGATCACATGCGATCAATTCATAGAATCGAATAATCATTTTCATAAGGTGATTAATTTTTCCCAAATATATAAATAAAGCTAGTTTGCTAGAAGAATTATAAAAAGCGCGCGTACGTCAATTAATCGACGTAATTCGATAATGGCATCCAAACAAACAGTAGTAAGCAAACTAATTTCAAGCAAAATTTATGAACGGCTTATTATTGAGAATTATCAGAGAACCAAATCGAACGACTGAAAAAGAACCAACACGCAGTGAACAGTGTAAAGCCCTTCTAACATTATATATAAAATAGATATGGTTAGCATAATATCTATACTTTCTTGAAGTATTTAAATTAATTCTATTCTTTGCTAATATAAAATTTTCATTTTCTAAATTAATTCTATTCTTTGCTAATTAATAAACTCGATCAAAAGTGAACCTAATTAATGGAAATTTTCACCCTCAAACAACCGGTTTTCGGTCTAATTGATTAGGGGCTTTTTTCTTGTTGCATTTAGTAGACCGGTCAAAACCGATTTAACCAGCTAGGTCTTTTGGAAAATATAAACGAAATTAAAGCCCCAAATGAAATCATATTTAACATTACTTGTAAATTTCGCATATTCAGATTCTTCATTTACTTTTCTTGAATTGCCTATAGGACAATTTGACTCTCGTCTCCTATATATCTCATCTCTGTGTCAATTAATTTTTTTTTTGCAAGAGATTGGCATGCATGTCATTAACTCATTATTGGCTGTCATATTTGATCAAGGATTTTGATTAAGGGCATGCACAAATTTATTGGCTGTCAGATTGGTATGCACAAATTTATATATTTTTTTTGTTTCCAATTTTATCTGCTTTTGAGAATTGAAAGTCAATTTCCTGACAACAAATGATAAACAAGATCTTTTTTATATAGATAAAAGAAAAAAAATATTAATGAAAAAAATTTAACTTACAAATACATGTCAATATAATTACAAATAACAGACAATAAAAGTTATTGAAGAACTCACCTGTAGATCTCTAATGGTAGTTAATTTTCTGAATAAGAATCAGATCCAATAACCTTTCTTCACAAATTGACTCTATGTATGACCAATACAAGGCTAGCTTGACCATTCTCTCCACTTATATTTGACTTTATACGTTAAAATAGGAATAATTTTCAATTCATTTTTGGTGAACTTTTGATAAAAAAAAAATAGTATAGCTAAGTATAACTGGGTGAAAAATATATAGCAATTATTTTCAAAATGAACTTGTCATGCCAAAAATAATCACACAACAAATTGTGCATGACCCCATAATGCTCTAATTTATGTCCAACCCTATTTTATCAATTGACTTAATTACTCAAATTAGGTATAAAAATGGCATCTAATAGCGGTGTTGACAAGTTTTGTTAAATTTGTTAAAACTAAATATAGAAATGTTCTCACGCTAATAGTGTCTTCTTATTTGAGAAAATATAAATTTTTACCGCAATTCCCTGTGTGGATAAATTTTGGGCCCACTTTTGCATCTTGTAGGCCCAAATTAAAGATTTGAAATATCAACCCGTCTAAAATTGAAAATTTACAGTACATTTTGGGTAACCGGCCATACCTAATTGTAATTGGTTGATTAAGCCCCTTACATTACAACAATATATAATCAAGTTCTCGGATGACACTTTATAAAAATTTCTTCTTTCTTTTCCTTTTGCTTCTTTCTTTTCTTTATTTCTATTTGTTTTTTTTTTTTTTTACTAAAAAGAGGGTTCCTATCCTATCAAGCTGGGACAAGGACTAATTATAGAATTCAACTAATGCTTCTGTTCCACAAGCTGGGATCTGTGAGCTGTTTCATTAGATTTGGTAAGATTTAAAAAAAAAAAAGTTTTTATTTATGGAAAGTTAATGAGTTTTTCCTTACCATAATTTATTCAACAGAATATAAAATCATGATGTGAGATTTTGGGAAGTATCGATAATTACTGAAAATGATGCTAGCTACTCATTTAGATGGTTAACTTTTACAAGATAAATGTTAAATTGCAAAAATTTCTACACAAAAAAAAAAAAAACAAGAATGCACAAATAAATAAGTTTTTTTGTTTATACATGGCCCGTAGGCCCAATTAACAATATATAGTTTGAACATATTGTCAACAATCTAAATAATAGAGCAGGACCAAGCTACATAAACAATTAGCTCAAAGTAAGAATTTCTATTCCAAAAAAGGGAATTACATGTGTACACTTCAAAAATATGAAAATTACGTATTTCCCCTTTTAAAACTCATAATATCATATTTACCTTTCTAAATTAAACTTTCATATATACTCAATTTATTGACTTTTCTAATGAACCACATTTTAAATTTATAAATATCCATTTATGATTTACTAAAAAATATAAATATATAGTCAGTGTAAGAAAATTATTTTGTCTTCTAACTGATTGGTTTTGGATCCAAATTGACCATTTCTTTATTTGGGACACGTAGATAGTCATATTTAGACATATACTTGTATGTGCGCCACAAGTAAGAAAAAAAAAATTCATTTGCTCTTAAAAATAATAAGTTAGAAGATTATTTTTTTTTTCTTTAAACAGATTACATATTATGTTTTTAATAAAGGGTAAAAGTGATATTATATAATTTTGAAATAAAAGTCAAAGTAGCTGAAAAGTTAAAATGTCTATTGTAGAAGTCAATAATTTCGATAAGAAAGATTGATAATTGTATTTATGGCAGTCATTAAGTTTAACATCCTTTTATGGTTATTTCTTTTCTTGAAAGGTAAATGGAGGAATAAAAATGGAAATGCACAAAAATTGGTTTTTTAGCTGTACTCTTGATATTGCACTTCACCAGAAAAAACATTGAGCAATAAGTTTGGATAAACCAAAATAGATATTAAAATGGCCAAGTTATAGAGCAAGTTCTCAGCCAATCCATACTTCATAGAATTTTAATATTGAAGTAAATAGTAACTAAACAAAAGCTCCAATATATATATGTACTCACTAATTAATCTTGTAGACAAAGATATGTGTGAGGTGTTATTTTTTTCAATCATAACAAAAGATAGAGGTAACCACCAAGTTTTTTTTTTTTTTTTGATGTAACACTTTCTTACAAGAAAAATAAATCAACTAATGGGTGTTTCTTTTTTAGAGAAAAGGTATTTCAAATGAGACCCTAACTAAGAGTTCAAAATATATTTAGTTGTTATAAAATGTCTGCAGTTGTTTGAATTGTTCTTGTATCTCACTTCATCTATATATTGTACTCTGCCTTATGTTTTTATTTTGGGTTCTAATTACTTCCTAATATGGAGATTGGTGACAAGTTGATGTGCTGAAGTTTTAATAAGTAAATAGTTTTTATCTACATACATTTTTAAGGTAGATATTTGTATGATAATTTTTGATAATATTGTTTGGATATAAAAATTAAAATTGTAGATTTTTTATTATCATCTATCTAAATAAAGTGGACCAAATTGCAATGATTAAATGATGAAAAATATAGTTACATTTTATTTTTCATTTTGAATTGGATGATTTTGTTGATGGTAAATTTAAAAATTTCTGAATGAATGTATGGTTAAATAGATGAACAGTAGAATTGTTCTGAAAAAAATGTTGAATGACTTCTATGAATTTCTTCCTAGCCCATCCAACGGTAGTAAAATGTTCTAAACAGGATCCCAAAATTTAAAAGTAAAAAACCAATTAGTGCGAAAGCTTTTCAAAACTAAATAAGAATTGAATGGGGAAATTATTATTAGACATGAATTTGAAAAATCTAAAACATGAATTTAAAACATGAATTTGAAAAGCAGAACGTATGGGTATGACCTTGGAAGTTAGTTGTTCCATTCCAAATTAAAAAAAATAAATAAAATGACATTCCACAAAACAAGTTTCTTTGATGAAACATAGAAAGTACAGGTTGTGACTGGATCTGAGCCTAGAAAATTATGAAATTATTAATTAATAGATTTAGTTTCTAGTTATATGCATAAAAATTAACTCGAGCAATTGTACTTGGACTCAGGGGTCGAGCAAGACCTTTAAACTATAAGAGTCAAACGTAAATAGATGTCAAGTATATAAAATTTTTATGCTGTAAATGAGAATCAATTTAACAGTTTCATAATATTTTCTACTAAATTATATAGAAATTTACTAATAAATACAAAAATTGACCCCATTTAGATAGAGATAGAGTGCATCCGCCTCTGCTTGGACTTAATACCCAATTAAGAAAAGAACACATAATTGGTACATTTGATTTAGAGAATATAGAGGGGTTAGGCCACATATATACACCAACCAACCGAAAATTCTACAAAAAAAAGTTGGTCAATGTTTGGTTGTTGCTTATCAGCAAATTGGTTGCACCATACTTTCTTACTTGTCTTGTGACCATGTTACAAGCCAAATAACACCAACCTAAATTTTACTAATTGCTCCTTTGGAAAATCTTTGAATATCTAACTAGGAATTTCTATTCGAGTAACAATGATTAAATTTTCTATTGTTAGTAACTTTGAATTTAAGCTGATTGGACCAAAATTAAACTTGTGTGATTTTTGGTGAACAATTTAAAATTGAGTGACTTCTCAGCGGTATTTATGACCTCATTAATTACAGTTTGAAGATTTGTCCCCAATTGAAAGTTGAATTTTTTTACAACAGTCGAAAGCCTAATTCTTATCGCACAAATGGAATTTAATTTCCAGCATAAATTTTGAAATTTTGTCTGTTCTAAAATTTATAATAGTCTCCAAAAATCTCTCCAAAAGGATGATTACTTTTGAGTTTTGAGCAAGTGATACACAAAACTGCTTAAAAAAAATAATGTGGGGTCCAGTTGTCGGTGAGTTTCCACTCGCTACACAACTAAATCCATCTACATACGCCACAGATAATCTGAAACAGGAAACTAAACAAAAGTCCTTTTTTATATTTATTAAATTAAGAAGCCCGTAGGCACATGAAAGAACCTAAATATCAATATAATTATGCTGTTGGTTAGAGAAGCCAAGCCTATTTGTTTCCAACATTCGACAATAGAGTGCCATGTAGCACTCACCTCTCAACCCACGCACCTCATGCACACACACACAAACCTTAGTTTGGTGTGTTAGCTCACCTTCTCTCTCTCTTTTCTCACCACCTTATTTTTTCTCCCTTACACCCCGGTCACCATCCTCCATTTTTTCTCCTTTGGAAATTAACTAACAATCTCCTCATGGATTCTCCTTCTTTGATGAAACCCCGAAAAACCCGGTACCGAATCGAAACAAAGTCGATCTCTTATTATGTCCCCAATGCCTCCTTTCGACAACCGGCCATTCTTAAAAATGTAACATGCAATGCGCCACCAGGTCAATTGGTAGCGATTGTGGGCCCGAGCGGGGCTGGAAAAACCACACTGTTGTCTATTCTTTCTGGTGCAATTCACCCCTGCAATGTATCTGGTGAAATTCTTGTCAATGGTAGCCCAATGGAGGTCTCTCAGTTCAGACGTATCTCTGGCCATGTGACCCAAGACGATGCGCTCTTCCCCTTGCTAACCCCTGAAGAGTCTTTATTGTACAGTGCGCGTCTAAGGCTAAAGGCCACAAAGAACGAGGCCGTAGACCGGGTTCGTGAATTAATGGCTCAATTGGGTTTGTCACATGTGGCGGGCTCTACTATTAGTGGATCAAATGGTGGTATTTCAGGCGGAGAGAGGCGGCGCGTTTCAATTGGGGTAGACATGGTACATGACCCAGCAGTGCTATTACTCGATGAACCGACTTCTGGTTTGGATTCAGTTTCAGCATTGCAAATTGTTAAAATGCTGAAATCCATGGGTTCAGCACAAGGAAAAACCATTGTTCTAACAATACATCAACCCGGTTATCGGATCCTCGAATTGATTGATCAAATCATATTAGTCAATGATGGTACGGTGCGGCACCAAGGTTCGATTGGATCAATGGAGGCCCGGCTGGTAGAGTTAGGTCATGTCATACCTACCCATGTCAATGTGCTAGAATTTGCAATGGATACAATGTCTGGTTCTAAAATTGTAGAATTGGAGGAAAGTATGGGAAAAAGGCACGATACCGAAATCTCAAGGCATGTTAAAGTTGATCATGATCGAGTTGTCTATGCAAATTCTCATGTGGGAGAGGTACTAATTCTTGCAGAGAGGTTCTTTAAAAATGTGTTAAGAACAAGGCAGCTATTCATAGCTAGGATGGTACAATCTCTGTTAGCTGGTATTGGGCTTGGTACAATATTCATAAATGTTACAAACATCCAAGCACGCCTAGGGTTTTTCGCATTTAGCCTCACTTTCCTTCTGTCCTCTACAACCGAGGGGTTACCAGTATATCTACAAGAGAAGAGGATCTTACAAAGGGAGACCTCTAGAGGTGCATACAGAGTTTCTTCTTATGTCATAGCTAATGCATTGGTCTTTCTACCCTTCCTACTAGCCGGTGCACTTTTGTACACCGTACCGGTATATTGGCTTGTGGGTCTTAGAACAGAAATTGACAGGTTCCTCTATTTCTCTCTGGTAGTATGGATGGTCATGCTAATGGCGAACTCGTTCGTCGCCTGTTTCAGTGCCATCGTGCCAAATTTCATCATGGGCAATTCGGTAATTGCCGGCTTGATGGGGTCTTTCTTCCTCTTCTCCGGCTACTTCATCTCCAAAGATAACATACCCAAGTATTGGATCTTCATGCACTATTTAAGCTTGTTTAAGTACCCGTTTGAGGCATTCGTCTTGAACGAGTACAGCGGCGAGAAGGGGAGGAGAGAGTGCTTGGAAATGGAGGCATCCGGTTGTGTTATAAATGGAGGAATGTTTGTTAAACAGTATGGTTTGAAGGAGGCACAGAGATGGAGCAATATCTGGGTCATGTTGGGTTTTATTGTTGGATACAGACTGCTCTGTTTTCTTTTTCTCTGGTTCAAGTGCAAAAAGATGAGGAGATAGATTTTTTTTTTTTCTGTTTTTGGGTAACTTTTATTTTATTTTGAGTGTATTTAATTATTGAGATAACTTTATTTATCTTCTTTTAATATCGGTGTTATTATTGTCACTATGTAAAAATATATGAAACAAATACATCCAAGTCGCTGTTAAAAGGGATTCTATTGATTTGATTTATTAGTAGTGGTAACAAAGATTTTCATCAAGGATTTTATTCATGGAATTCCATAGTGCAACTTGAATTATGTGAGTCATTATGCACTAAATAGTTAACCGTTGATTTATATAACAACACCAATAACTTCAATTATATAAGTAAATTATCGATGAGGAGCTAGGGTTCAAATGCATCATTATTTTGTGCTTCAATATGCTTCACATACTTTATCTTTGTTTTTAAAGTCCGAACAGTCGATCAGAACGCTCAATACTATCTTCATAATAAAATATGTTTGGAGACCAAATTTTATAGTTTTTAGAATATTTTTACTATTTTTTTTACATAAGTACAATATCACTTTATCGGATAGTCCATAATCTCCTTAAAATAGTGATTTAGTACCTATCTAAAAAAATAGTAAAAAAATTCTAAAAAATATTAAATTTGTTCTCACATCATATTTTATAATGAAGATCATGTTGCAGTTCGAATCGACTGTTCAGACTTTGAAAACATAGATAAAGGATGTGAAGCATATTGGAGCACAAATTAAAAAGATGGTGCATTTGAACCCCCCTCATTACGTCATATATATCAAAATCTTTGTTCTTAGGCCGTGGAATAAACACTTTTGGTCTTTTATATTTTCAATGTCCAAAATGTCGATCCAAATCGTTCAACATTTAATCAATATTAAAATGTACTTGGAGACCAAAATTTTCAATTTTTTATTTTTTAGTTTTTACTATTTATTAAGCTAATTTTAAAATCATTATTTTTAATAATCCAGAAATTTTTCACTATTTCTAAAAAAATCAGCGATTTTAAAACCGACTTAATAAATAGTACAAAATTTCAAAAATATAAAATTTGGTCTCCAAGCATATTTTAATTTAGAGATCACATCTAACAATTTGAATCGATTATATATTTGAACTTTGAAAAAAAAAAAAAAATTTGTTACATCACAGGTTCGAAATAAATGTTTTCATATTAGCCGCGAGCTCGCTCTCTATCTATCTATAGAGGAGGGCTCCAATGTCCCATTAATTACTTTCATTCTTCAATTATATTAATTGACCAGTTCAACGCAAATATGACTTTGATCGATCAAAATTAAATTTCAAGTCATTTATATCGTTAAATCCGTCAGAAACAACTAGTAATTTTATAAGTTTACAGTTTAAAAATAAGATGAGCCGTCGATCGACAATATTGAACACCAAAATATAATATGTCGAGATTGGTCGAGGTTTATACATAGGGAAAATTGGTTATTTGCCACTCTAAAACTTTCAAATCTAAAAAATATCATTACGAAACTACAAATCTGAAAAATACCACTCTAAACTTAGTTAATTCTTAAATTTGCTACAAATATACAATTTTTATACTTTTTTATGAAAAATTAACTGAAAAATACAGTTTTGAGATATGTATAATGAGAGGTTTGAAGGGTATATAGGAAAATACAGAAATACGTATCTCAAAATTGTATTTTTTCAGTTAATTTTTAATAAAAAAAATTATAAAAATTGTGTATTTGTAGCAAATTTAAGAATTAATTAAATTTAGAGTAGCATTTTTCAGATTTGAAGATTTTGGAGTGGTAAATAACCGATTTTCCTATCAAAATAATAGAATGGAAAGATAAACTCAAATATTTTAGGAAAATGCGTCATGGGCATTGAGTCAATAACTAATATAATTTTATTAAACGAGTGTCAATTAATTATTGTCTCGGACATCTTGAATAGGATTTATCATTTTTTATTTTAATTAGTGCTAGAATAGGTTATTTTATATATGTTTTACGATAAAAAAAAAAATAACTACAGCCCATAATTCATAACTCATTGCAAAGCTGTATTGTTTGTAACATGTACTGCAAATTTTACGCAAAAGAAAAAAAAAACAAAAAAAAAGAGAGGGATCAATGTTATATATATGGTTTATTTTTCGCATATTAAAAATTCATTATCCGCATTTAAAGTGATTGCAAATTTACAAGGACTTTAAATTTCTTCTCATGCTAAGAAATTTTAACTTCGTAAAAATTGCAATTTACATAAGACTATTCCGGTCCGTTTTTCCTCTCAGGTATATATCCAACATGTAATATACAATAGAACAGTATTAATTCTCAGAACACGCTGAAACCAGTACAGCCCACCTATATATGTCAATTTGGAGTTCAATTGAAATTGGACCTGAACGTACGTAACAATTTGAGAATTGTGTGAAAGAAGCGCAAACTAATAAAGGTATAGGATATTTATATTTTGAAATATTATATACAGACCAACACTACTCCCGCACTCTCAGATTCTAGATAATTTCCTTCAGAATGCATTTGCATTCACTTGCTTGGTAATTATCTTAGATTGAGATTTAATATCCTCAGCCACACAGAATGTAAAATCATATTAAACATGTCAAATCTCATAGTCTGTTGGTTTAACACAAAATGCCTCTTCACGGCCTTCACACCTTCTCTGAGTCTCTCGATCTCCTCGTCTGGGATTGCTGCTAACAGGTCTTTGAGGTTCGGTATATCAGCAACTGACACCGAAATTGAGAACTCGTTCCATTGTAGCACGTCACTAAACGGAAGTACGTAACCTTCAGAGATAATAACCGGTACACACTCTGCCCAAATTGCCTCAGCGATCCGAGGGGTTGAGACCTCAAATCTGTTATTGTAAAAATTCAAACAAGGGGCTACAATTAGTTTTGATTAATGACATAAAATTTTGTTTAATATATAAACTAGCTATATTATACCAGCCTTTTAGATTTGAAATTTCAATCTTTTTTTCAAGTTAGTTTATGAACTGAGTTTAATATAATAACCCTAGCACTTTCAATTTACAACTTGGTCGTATATTACTATTGATATATTTCTATTCAACTAAATGTCGATGGATGCTGTCCCTGATTGTGATCTTTTTTGTTATATCAGGTACATTAACTAATTTTTTTGGGTATTATGCTGTCCTTGATTTAAGCAACTAATGAAGAAGATACAATGGAGATTACCCGCTGGGGCACAGACAAAATCGAGACCGCATCATGAATGAATAATAATCAAGTTCCTTTGGGAAATTCTCATACACAGGGAAGAGTTGAAGATCCCGATCCTTCCAGTGCTCAAAGAGAATTTCTCTTATTCGCCCATGAGGGCCTCCGGCGAAAAATGCAATGAGCGTGCGATTCCCCAGACCAGGGAGTGGACCTTTTGTCAGTTGCTCAGGCATGCTTTCATCATGAAGATTTATCCCGGGGATGGAAACGTCCTTGCTCGGGATGAACCCCTCTGAAGTGTTGGCATTGGAAAGTGCACGGATTGAATTTGAGTAGAGTTCTGGAACTTCCTTGGTGATGTAAGGTCCCTGGAATATATATTTGTTAGGCTGAATTACGTTATAAGATATCACAATTAATTAATTATAGATGAAACGCACTCCAGATACTATGTACATATTGATAATACATTTATATAGCCCATCGAATATTGTTCAAAAGCAGAAATATCTTTAAATGTATATCGATAATACATTTATATAATGAATACTAAGTGAAAGGTTTGCAGAATTTTACATCACAATTGAACAAATATGAAATTTCATCTCTGCAAAGACAGTACTAGAAAACCAATCATGGAATAAGAAATAGAGATTCTGAAATTATACCCAATCATGTCCAGCAAGCATGAAATGGTCAGCGCCTCCAGTTTGATTCCAGAAGGGGTGTTTTCTCTTCACAACTTGAACATAATCTTCGAATGTGCGAATGAGAGGCTCATAGGTATGAGGGTGGCGCTCATAAATATATTTACGCATATCAAGGACACTGATGGGCAAGAAGTATGCATTGGCTCGATTCGGGTCCCATGTCCGAACCCCTGCTTGGTGTGGCTGCAACATCTCCAACTGTTCGATGAACCGACCTTCAATGGAGTAGATGTCCTTGCAGGGCCCACGGTGTACTATCGGTGGCTCTCCTTCCTCATACACATAAACCTTGAATCTTTTCTCCATTTGTTTATAGCTCCTACAGACCGAAATGCAGCATCGTTTCAGGTTTTTAAGCACACATAAAGAAAGGGTTAAATCACATAACATTATGCAGGATATATAATAATCAGAATGAAAATTCCAATGGCGAACAATATACATGCATGTCTTTTACGTTTTCACGATCTTTCCTATACCTGTTCATTTTTAGAATTAGAAGAGCATATAAATGGTTGAGCATAGTATCATTGATTAATATATTGATTGATTTGCAGTCTAGGTTTCTCCAATGAAGAGAAATCCATATATACTGTCATGTTTTTCTAACTTATGTTCCTTTCCACCTCTCCAACCATTGATATGAAAATAATCAAGCAATTTATATTTATTCTTTAGATCACGTTGTTACATGTTATACCATTATATAGCAAACAAATTAAGTACATGTGTTCTGTAAATCATAATCGACTTAAGAACAGAACAATACTTAGATACAACAATTAGATAACTTACTCAAGAAAGGCAGCATGGTTTCTGTAGATGCGAGTAGTAGACACTCCCAATTCATTTTGAATTAATGCTGAATTATTTTTTGTGGAAATGGCTGCTCGTTTAATCATGGCACGTGCTCTTGCATGAGATCTTTGAATTTGTAACAGCCCACTGTATCCATTTTGATCTTCATTTTGATGTTTAGCCAACCAAAATAAAAATAAAAAAAATGATTCCATTATTAATTCTCCATGTACAACGATATCAAGTAAGTATTTTCGTTTAGATGTGAACATTAGTTAAGAAATCATATTAAGAAATACCAATTTTCAAGATATAATATAAGTATATATGACCGAACCACCATATATATATGGAAACACTACGTCTTTCTATCAATATTCAATTAAGAAAAATCAGTTATATCATAAAGTAGTGAAAATTAAATTAGAGATTGATATATGCACTAAGTAAGGTTTGATCGAATGACATGAAGAAAAATGGTACGTAATAAGTAAGAAGTAACAATAGTATTGGTGTTTTGCTTAAGAAATAGGAAACATATTGAAGAATGAAAGGACCTTACTTATGGTTAGATGCCGGTGTGGATTTAGCTTGGTAGCTTTAGCTGAGAGGCCTAAGTTATAGAGAAGAAACCAGACTGTAAGACCGAAGATTAACAAAGTGTGTTTCGGGTGCATAGTCGATGGTGAATGGTGAGATAGAAACTATTGTATTTCAAAAAAAAAAAGGAAAAAAAAGGAGGGGGCAGGGCTGGGGGTGGGGGCCGGTCGTGCTTGTAATCGAGAGAGAGAGAGAGAGAGAAATGGTGGTGTGTGAAGGTGTTAATAGAGCTATACTGGAGAGACAATCACAGAAGACAAGCTGTAGTTCTTAATTAGACACGTTTGATTAGCAAATGGTTGTTAGAAAGTTAGTTACTGTAACAAACAGATTAGTGGTTGTTAGGATGATGATTGTCTGTTAGAATTCTAATTAAAGAGTATAACCATAGTTACTTGATGTAAACTAGAGGCTAATCATTGATCCTATAAATAGGGCTCTCTGTAATTGTACAAATCAATCAAGAATTAATAAAAATCTTGATTGCCTTCATTAAAATCTCTTCTCTGATTCTCTCCCCTGTTACCATTTAATTGTGGGCTTCTTTGATGAGTCTAGTGAATGCAGCTGGTCATTATATCAGTATATGAAATGAACCGCTGGTCCGCTGCAGTATGAGTAGTCTTTAGAACAAAATATATAGGTCTGGAACCAAAGGATATTTCATTTTGATATAAAATTTACGAAACCAGCTATATATATCAACAGGTTTCTGTACCAAAAGAATTTAAAATGAGCTAAATGATCACCTATATATATTAACTCAAGACAATCTGGTATGCTTGCGTATACTCCTATTGCTAATAGCAATACCTTCGAAAATAACAATTTTAATCGGCTTATTTTTGGCTATAGTCATTTTTACCTCCACAGATAATACAGATTCATGTATATTATCGTATTTGATATTCCCCGAAATTAATCGTGACTGATCAACTAGTAATTACCTAATTAACAGGATCAGCTAGAGAACTTTCCGGAATCCCAATCATGACCTCCCGTCCCTTGGGAAGTACTGTCTCGTCCTTCGTAGTAAGCCTTGAATATATTCACACAATTGGAATGGAAACTGTGCTTGAATTGTGGCAGAATCCTGCACTTCTCCAATACAAAAACTCAATCTCTAGACATACTTACAGCACAAATTAATGCAGTCCCGCTTCCAGTCTCATTGCCTCATTTGATGTTGTAATTGTAGGAATTCAGGCAACTTCTTCACGTCGCCTGGTAATAAGCCAGTGAATGTTTCTTGGGTTTGCATGCTCCCCTCACGATCGACGTACGGCCTCTGATATGCACCAACAGCAAAAGATGTGGAGTGTTAATTAACAACAAATTAAGCGAATGCGATATATTGCAAGGATCACAATAGCGAGGTAAGTAGCTAGGCATGAATTAGGATAACTATATTCCAATTCTTGATGCTAGCTATAGTTTGGAGGAAGAGTGAATGTATATATCAAATAGCTGTAGTTAAAAAGCAATAAGAGACAAATTAATCCTGCTCGTCAAGATATTATTGAATAGTAATTTAATTTATTTGATTGATTTATTTGATCATGGGTAAATGTGTACGTACTTGCTTGTACTATTTTTGTTAGTTTTTTTTCGTTATTTGTTTCCCTATTACTATATTATGAGATACATAAATTCAGCAGTTCTGTTTGACTCTGTAATCTTATAATAGATTATGGCCTCAATCCTCTCTGTTCTCAGCAACTTACATATATGAACTTTATGTGAGACTAGTTAACACAAAAATTAAATATTCGGAAGCGTTTCCCTGAACGAGACCGACATGTTCTTGAGCTAGCTCACTCCTATCAAGCATGTTGAATCTCGAGTAGGGGTGAAAATAGTATGGATTCAATTTGTATTCGAAAGTTTAGATGTGGATATCCGATATTTAAATATCTGTGTGGATAAGAATATTGATATGGTTTTACTTTCCAATTAATAGTGGATATATACCATATATTTTAATATATATTATAAAAAATTTATGTTATCACTATTATAATTAGATAAATATTATGAAATGTAATATTTTTTAATATTTTAATATTATTTTAATAAATATTCGATCTAATCCAGATCCGTATCTGTATTCGTCCGATATGACTGATATCTACTCCGTATCTATATTCGAAAAATGAAAAAAAGAAGAAGAAGATATGGATATTATTTTACCACTATCCACTCTGTATTCAATCCGTTTTCACCCCTAATCTCGAGACTTTCAAAGGCTCTTGAAGAAATATTATTTTTCAAATTTTCTGTGGCACTTAATTTAGGTGCAACTGGTCACTGAAATCATGTTGCTGCATTTTGTTAAATTATAAACTAACATAAATAATTAATTCATTTTCATATTTAAATTTTGTTAATTAATTAGTATGTGTATCCTAAAGTTTATATAACTCAATTACCAATAATTATTCATTAATTTTGTATTTAGGTCTTAGGACTCAAAGAGCTACTTTAACAATTATTAGAACTCAAGAACTCAATACTAGAGGCATAGCATTATTTGATCTAAATTTGCTTCATTTTCACTTCTCTGTCTTCATATACTAACAATCTCCCACTTGACGACTAATGGTGATGTAACGCCTCATAAATTGAGAGAATTGACGTGAGAAACATCCACAAATTAAATTTCAATTTAACTTAACTTTATTAGTAGGCCATGATATAAATGAAATTGATTTCAATGCCAATCCAATTAAATTTCAGCAGCCCATATTTCACTTTAATTAGTTCAAAACAAGCATCCCTTCAATTTAAACTCCGCTGCCTCTTTATGTATTCCTGATAACCGATTCTCCTATTTAATCACAGATAATTTCTTTGTTTTACTCAAACCACACCACATTTAATTAAACCCCTGTCTCTGCCACTTTTACTCTTTTCTTCACCACCACTGAAGGAGACCCTCAAATCCTTCTCCTTTGTGTTAAAAATTCTGCATCAAGGTAATTAAATATTATATTATTTTGTTACATATAAATTGAATAGATTAGAAGAAGATAAATTAGATATTTTAGATAGAATCAATATCGTTATTTGATAGTATTAATTTATGAATAAGTATTCCATAATTAAAATCTGAACAGTTTGTTTCTTTAAAGATATTATAATCTGAAATTATTCTCTTAACTTTCTTTTGTACTTATTCAATTTCAATCCTATAATTTAATATATAATTTGCTTCAACGTTTTCCTTTCATAAAGTGGTTAAAAATCTGATTTCAAAATCAGAATATAATGTATGCTCTTGTATTTGATAACTCCAAATAGAAATTGAATACACCTGCTAATTGTTGTTATTAGTATTTTTTTTAAATAATTTCATATCCGTTATTGGAACAAAACAAATAAATTATTTTGATCTATGTTTATACTGGGTGATATAAAAAAAATATATATAGATATTTTCTTACAAAGAGATTTGAAATAAATAGAAATTCCTATAATTATAAACTTCTATTGTTTTTCTTATTATTTTTCTACCAAATAATTTATACTAATTTAGTCTTTGTTTAATAATGTTACTATTTCAATTATACTATTTAATTGAATAGCTTTATTTATTTATATCTAAACACAGAAGCAAAAATCATCTATTTTGTTTATATACTTTTTTATCCTTATTTAATTAATTATTATATTTCTTTAATTCTCTAATACTTAACAGAAAATAGAAACCAAATTATTGTAAGCCGAATTTAAATTGTCAGAGTTGTCTAGATAGTAAAATAGGATAAATGATATATCACTAAGGGGTTGTTAGGAAACGAGAATTGAATTCAAACATTTTTAAATTTTTTTTTATGTTTTAGATTTGACATTCAAAGATTTAAACGACGTAAGGGACAATCAAGAGTTTACTCAGATATCAAATGCGGGTTTCATGGACTTTGTAAAATTATTACTTATAATTTTGTGTGCATTTATTTTTATATAGTTCAATTATGCATGTTGAATTCGAACAACCGTTTGACTTTGTTAGAAAATATTAGGATATGATTATTCATTTGATCAATAGACTTATAGGATGTGTTGTGTTGTGTTGAGTTAATATACGTGATTTGAACGGATAAGAAAGGTGAATAGGGGTCAAGTGTTCTCGGGATGTATACATTGGGTCCGGTGTTCGACTGGACCCCTCGTTAACGTGGCGTTGGTTGGACTTCCCGTCACGGGTCAAGACCTAGCGTAGGGTGGACTTCCTGTCTAGTGAGATAGCCTCTCACTGTTGGTTGGACTTTCCAGTGTGTTGGCGGCCTCCAATTGTTGGTTGGACTTCCCAGTGGGTTGGCAGCTTTCCAATGTTGGTTGGACTTCCTATTGGAATGACAAGATAAATGGACTAACGAAAAACTTGAAAGAAAATGAAAGTGTTTATGATCATAGGATTACATGGCATTAGAAACGGATGAGCATTTATTATTTATTTCATTTTCATGCTTTTAAGAATTAAGTTAATTTTACAAAATCCGGGATTGGAACTGAATTCCGCACTGAGAGAATGTTCGAATCTCTACCCGTTCCACTGATATGTGGGTTCCAGGTAATGAGGAAGAGGCGCCAAAACAAGGTCGTGACTAAAAGCAAGCGGAATGATCAATGTTTATGATTAAATGTCACTTATATTTATTTTATGTTGTTTGTTTAATTTCCACTAAATTAGTACACTTGAACATGCATGGTTGTTACCGTATTTCTAATCATGTATGTCGTGACCGCTGTTGAACCACTTTGATTATATTGTTGTAAGACTATTGTTTGTCATATTTAATGTGGCATTTGTGGATGTTATTGATAATGTATGTGATGTGTATACACCTTATATATAAATACGTAACGGGTTGTCTCGGAGTGTGACAGGTGATGCCAACTCTCGTTATCTATCTCCTTATTGTAGCTCTTTGTGCTTTAACTCAATCACATGAGTCTAATATATTGAGGCATATATATCACAGTCTCGAGTATAGTTAGGGGTTATACCAATGAGTTGTTTGCTCATCATACTTTAATTTCTCATAGAAGATTGAATGATGAATTTAGAAGGTTGAATGATTTAAAATTCATGAAAAAGTTAATGAATTGGAGAATGATGAATTTAGAAGGTTGAATGATTTAAAATTCATGAAAAAGTTAATGAATTGGAGAATGATGAATTTAGAAGGTTGAATGATTTAAAATTCATGAAAAAGTTAATGAATTGGATAAATATGTTTGTAATTTTAAAGAGCAAATATGATATTATAACTTTTTGAAGGAGTAATATATAATATTGAAGTTTTCGGATACATGATTACTTCATGCGGCTGCTAATTAATTTAATAATTTGATTAGTTGGTCGCTGTTTGTCGCTTCCTATGTAACTTTACTAATTATTAGATTCCATCATTTTTGTCGAATTAATAAGTACTTGTTTAGTAGAGTTACAAACGAATCAAATTAAATCAAATCTATTCAGGTTTGAATTCGAGTTCGTTCAAGTTCGAATCAAACTGAAGACCTAAGTTCAAATTCGATTCAGTTCAATTTGAACTAGTTTGATTCGATTCATTAAAGTTTGAAATTGAGACAAATCGTCACATAACATGACAGAGCGACCAACAGCAGAACAAATCATCACATAACAGAAGCAAGCTACGAAAATATGAAAATTAAAAAGGGTTAAAGAATTAGTCCAGCCAGAGGCAAATTGCAGAGGAAACAGAGCGGAGGAGCGACCAACAACGGAGGAGAGATGGCTGGTCGGGGTCGGAGAGCCTTATCGCGAGAGAGACAGCCTGTTAGGTTACAGACAGAGCGAGTTAGCGAGGAGTCGGGGTCAGGGAGCCTTATTACTCGCTAGGTTATGTTTCTTTCTTTCACGGATGGTCTGATTTTCTTTATTTAATAAACTATCCTACACTGATGGTGATGGATCGAAAAAGCTCGTAGCTTGTGGCTCGCTCGTGACTCGCATCTAGCTCGCTCGCTAATAGCTCGTTTGTTATTGGACCGAGCTGTTAACGAGCCAGCTTGCTACTAGCTCGGTCCAGAATTAACGAGTTTGAGCTGGGGCCTAGCTCGCGAGCTAGCTCAGCTAGGCATCAATTTGTGAATTTGTATGAATTTGTGTGTATTTTATACTATCAAGCTCGGTCTAGCTTGGTTCGACTCGTTCCAGCTCGATCCAATTCGGTCCAAAAATGTTTGTAAATTTTATTTTCTTATTAAAACAAGGTCCAGCCAAATCCAGTGAGCCAGCTCGTCAGCTTGCGAGCTAGCTCGGGCTGGCTCATCACGAGTTTGAGCTGAGCTTTTAGCTCGGAAGTCCTAGGTCTAGCTCGCTCGGTCCAGGCTCGGTTCAGAATTAACGACCTGAGCTAAGACCCAGCTCGGTCCGAGCCAGCTCATTTACCGCCCTAGCTACAACGCCACTACAATTAAAAGGAGAGATTCAAATACTGACGAATCTATTTTGAACGAACCTGCTCGATCAGCTTGGAATTTAGTTCGAATTAATTTCAAACCGAACTAGTTTGAATTAATTTCGAATCGATTCAATTTCGAATCGAATTTTTTTTAAATATTTTCGAATCAAACTCAAATCAAATTACGAACCACGAATTTTTTTGTGCAGCTCTATTGTTGCGAACGTTGGTTAATGTTTAATTACCGTCTTTAGAAAATAAAATAAAAGGGAAAAAATAAAAATAAGATTAAAATTAAAATAAAGTTGCTTCTTATTTCAGTGTAGAGGCGTATAAATAGGGGATCTAGGGCTGTCTCATTAGATTGGGTTTTTCTTTCTTTGTTGAGATTTTTTTCTGGTAAGCAATAAAAATTAATTAATTTTTCAGGAAACTTGAGTTTTTCCCGCTTATTTTATTAATACCCTAGAAAAAATGGCAAATATGTCATCGGACTGAAGTTTGCCCCAACCGTACTGAGGGAGGGCGGTTCACTGTGCCTATCAGACCACCCTGCGTTTGGGTGGTCAGCTTCAATTTCTATTTTAACTGGCCGCCCAGCGGCTGGGCGGCCAGTTACAGTCATTTTTTTAGAGATCTTAATATTTTCATCTAAAAATGAAAAATGAAAAATGTTCAATTTTAAAATAAACAAAATGTTCAATGTTACACTATGTACTTAATTTTTTTCACCAACTCCATACGCCAAATTAAAAATTTATAACAAGCTTAGAGTTTTATTTATTTATTATTTTTTTGTTATGTGCTCTAAAATAAAAAAAATGCAAATAATGTTTTTAACAATATATTGTATTAAAATAGTGACTAGAATTCTAAAATTAAAAACTACATATTTTTATTTTTTTTGTAATTAGAGGTTTTGTTTCAAATAAAATAAGAAAATAATTTGTTTTTGTACCACATTATTCCTTTAAATAGTCTGCAACAATTTTAAATTATTTTAGAATCTCTATATCCAAAAAATATTTACAAGTATATTAATATGTGCGCATCATGTGTCGTGGAAAGATTAATGAATTGATTGTTTTTTCACATCATTTAATCAATGAGATTACTTTTTTATTCATGTTGTAACATACAATTTATTAAAGGAAAAGATGTACAAATAAATGTTTTCTCTATACCGCATAGGGCTGCAAACGAACCAAACCAAATCGAATCTAGCTAGGTTCAAATTCGAGTTCGTTAAAATTCGAATCGAACCCGTTCCCTTTCGAAGAAGACCCGCATATATTGAACGGTCAAAATCATGTAATTTTAATATTATATAATATCCAAACCAATGTACATTCATAAACGCATCATCTTTTTTCTCAACCCATGTGATCTACAATATTAAGATCTAAAAAACAAATATAGCTGACCTTTGCAGTTTTTTACCCTAGAGCACATAATAAATAAAATAATAAATAAATAAATAAATAAGATCCTAAACTTATTATAAATTTTCATGTATGAGGTTGGTGGAGAAAATTGAGGACATAGTATAAAATTGAACATTTTTTATTTTCTACTTTTAGATGAAAATATTAAAATCTCTAAAAAATAAATACTATAGCTGACCGCCCAGCGGCTGGGCAGTTCAATAAAAAAAATATATTGAAGCTAACTGCTCAAACGTTGGGTGGTCTGATAGGCATAGTGAACTGTTGTCCTCCTCTGAACGGTTGGAGCATTTTTTTTTTTAAAATTTAGCCCGTGAATATATTTGTTATTTTTTTAGGGTATTAAAAAAAACGGAGTTTTTCCAGTCCATAATTTATTAAGGGACGTAAAGGTCAGAAAAGAGGTACCCTCAATCACTTTCTCTGCTACAAATTATTCAACAGATTATAAAATCATGATGTGAGATTTTGGTGAAAGTATCTAATTAGTATACAAGTCGTAGAACTTGATAATTTTTTAAACGATGGTAGGAGTGAGAAAAAGGCATGGCCTAGGCTGCTCCGTTACGGCCACATAATAGTATGCATATTAGTTATGTGTCGTGACTTGCTTGTTTTATAGTATGATTACTTATTTGCGTGTTATAATTATTTTTTGAAAATTTAGCACAGCATATTATACGAAACATCCAATTACGGCACGACATGTGATTACACGAGTCACGTATAATTAGGACTGTTAGATTTTGATCAAATGGTTAATTTTCAATAAACTAACTTAAATTATAAAAAAAAAAAAAAAATTGTGATCAAACAAGACAAATGTGACCAGTCACATTTTAGCAGAGCGTGACTCACATGTCATGACCACCCCACGACAGTTTGATCATGACACGGCACGAAACTGAAGTCACAATATATTAGTCACGATACAGCACGACACAACACGTATTTTCTACTCTACCAGCTTATTTGGATGGTTAACTTTTACAAGATACTCAATTTTAAATTGCAAAAGTTTTTACAAAAATAAGAAGAAGAAAACACAAATAAATAAGAAAAAAATTTTTTTTAGTACTCTCATGTGACCAGGTGGAAGATTTTCCTTATATTAGAAGTGCTGTCAGCATATGACATTAACAAAGATATTGTCAATAATGATAAATGATAGAGCAGGTGCAGGACCATACTACATAAATAAATATAGCTGAAAGTATCAAATTTATATATACTCCTCAAAAACCTCAAAATTACTAATTTTTTTCCTCTAAAATTAAAAACTCCCAAATATATCAAATTTATTGGTTTTTCTATTAAAACATATTTTAAATTTATAAAGTATCAACTTTGTCATTTATTAAAAAACAAAAATATGTCTTCTAATTAATTGGTTTAGGATCCAAATGATTCATTTTTTTTATTTGTTACACATAGATAGAGACATTTATGTGCATTACAAGTAAGAAAATAAATAATTTACTTTTAAAAATGATAAGTAAGAAAACTAAATATTTTCTTTAAACATGTTACATATTTTATATTTTTTTTAAATAAGAGTAAAATTAATACTTTATAAGTTTAAAAAATGAGCTTTAATTCAACAGTCAAATAAGCTGAAAAGTAAAAATTATGGAATAATCAAAATTTTGATTAGAAAGATTTATTATTGTATTTGTGGCAGTCAATTGAGACAGCTTGTAGTTGTTGGGATTTTTTGTTTGTCGGTTACTGTTATGGCTTGTCACAGAAGTTATCCTTTTCTCAGCTGCTGACAAATCAAAGACAGTGCCAGATAATAGGTAACTTCACTTCCTGCAACTAGAGTTGAATGTAGTATTGAAACCTATAGAGAGAGAAATAGATTTCGCTTTGCTACTCAAACCACAGTTGCATTTGCTGGAGATAATAATGTAAGTCTCTTCTCTCTGTCTCTCCTTATCTCTATTATGTATTGTTATCACTATTAAGAAGTGATTACTTTAGATTTGAAAGCAAATTTGTTAGAGAAAACTTGATTAAACCTCCTTCAACTTTTGAAATTGTTTTAGAATTTTGAAAGGATATTTGATCAGTTTATTAACACTGAACAAATTTTGACCACTAGAAATTCTCAATCCTTCCTTCCTTACGGCCTTCTTTGGTGAAATTGATTTCAAAGTGAGAATCCAAGAAGGAAGCATAGGTGTATTTTTCAATTGTGTTGCAGTTAAAATTAAAAGGCCTTTTGGTAATTGATTCCTTTCTTTTCCATTTTTTTAATTTACTACAGAACAGGCACAAGCATCACATACAATGCCTTCAACTGCTGTAGTGGTAATATGTAAGTCTCAAAACCAAAATTCAATAAATAATTGATGAATTATCTCTCAATTTCAATGTGTACTAACTTAATTTAATTCTATATACAGTATCCTGTGTCTTTGGTGCCATTGTAGTTACCCTTGCAACTATACTTGCCATAAAATGGCGTCGACTGGCTAAGTTTCAGAAAATCATTAATTTGACAAGAGAAAGAAATCTTCAACCGAATTCTTATGACAAGGACAAAGATGCAACAATCGAAATGGAACCAATGGAGCGATTCCTTGATGAAATCTTGAGTGAGAGGCCTATGAGATATAGCACAGAGCAAATACTGCAAATTACAAACAACTTCTCAACTGAAGTGGGTAAAGGCGGGTTTGGTGTGGTTTACAAGGGCAAATTCCCCAATGGGTTAGAAGTGGCAGTAAAAGTTTTGAAAGGAACTATAAACAAGAGAAGTGAGGAACAATTCATGGCAGAAATCGGTACTGTCGGTCGTACCTACCACGTAAATCTGGTGAAGCTATTTGGGTTTTGCTTCGATAAAACAACAAAAGCTTTGATATATGAGTATATGGAAAATGGGTCCCTTGATAATTTCTTGTTTGATGTCAATAACTGGTTGGAATGGCCGAAATTGCACGAGATAGCAATTGGTACGGCCAAGGGGATCCGGTATTTGCATGAGGAGTGCCAACAGAAAATTGTACACTACGATATAAAACCCGCTAATGTCCTTTTAACAGTCGATTTTGTACCAAAGGTTGCTGATTTCGGTCTCGCCAAATACTGTGCACGTCTCAGCCCCAAGAGCAGTGACAACAGCAGCGCCCACAGTGGTAGTGACAGTTCAAACTATGCTGCTCTTAAGGGGTTCACTGGGGGACGTGGGACCCCTGGGTATGCGGCCCCGGAGCTATGGAACCTCGGCCAAGTGGTGACATACAAATGCGATGTGTATAGTTTCGGCATGTTACTTTTCGAGATTTTGGGGCGCAGGAGGAACTTGCAACTGGATATCACGGCGGAGAGTCAGCAGTGGTTTCCCAAATGGGTATGGCAAAAGTTCGAGGAGGGTGAATTGGAAATGATTTTGGATCAGTGCGGAGCTGTGGGAGATGATGAGTCACGAATGAAAGTGAAGAGAATTTGTAAGGTTGCATTGTGGTGCGTGCAGTATCAGCCCGAGGCACGGCCGACAATGAGTGGTGTTGTGAGGATGCTTGAGGGGGAAATGGAGATTGTGCCGCCTATCAATCCGTTTGTTTACTTTTCTGGGAACACATCGGATTCAACCCCGTGGAGTTTGAGTCTTGGTGGGACGACCACCGGCAATTATACCACCACTAAAGGCATGGATAGTGTAGAGATGTCGAGTCCGAATGAAACAGAAACTTTACATGAGATTAATACGCGGTAATATATTATTTGATATAAATCTTAGGGCCAAGATTTTGTTTTAATTTTGGTTAAGTTTGATTTTATGGTAATTTATTAGGCTCAGTATATTATTGTTTGCTGGTAATTGCTGAATGATATGAACCTTACCTTGAGTGAATCTAAGGGTCAATACTATGTAATGTACATATGTAAAGTGATATTGTACATATGTAAAAAAATAGTAAAAATATTTAAAAAATATAAATTTTGGTTTGCAAGCATAGTTTTTAATGAAGGTCATGTTGAGCGGTTCAGATCAACTGTTCGGACTTTGAAAAAGAAAGATAAAAGATGTGGTCCTGTGGAGCACATTGGAGAATAAAATAATTTGAACCTTCATCAAAATTATCATAATCACAAGTACTAACGGCAATAATTTCTTCGTATCGGTTGGATTTCTGATAGGTGGAAGCCCAAATCAAATGAAACAAAATGAGAGGAATGTGGGCTTCTAGCCCATCTTGTGTTACAATTTCCAACCATGGCACTGCCGGTTAGATTTCTGTATGTTTTTTTTTTTTGTTTTTCCTATTGGCCCATTTTTTGTTCCTATGTATTATCACTTGGAATGTCCGTATAAATACGCCAATTAAATTTATAGGTAATTTGATACAACAATGATAAATTTGAATTTTACTTATGTAACAATAATGAAAAAGAAAGAGAAAGGTTATGCATATAAATCCTCTATAACAAAAGCTTTACTAACAAAAACTGCAACAAATTATGTCTCTGAGAATCAACGAGACCAGGGGTGGAACCAAGGCAGGGGGGCCAGCCTAGGTCCCGGCTGCCCCTTAACCCAGAAAATATATAGAATTTTGTTTTGTTTATGGGTCCTTGGCACCCCCTAATTTTTTCGGAATCACATCCTCTGCGGAGCTTTTACTTGCGGAGGTCGTGCGGTTCTTTTAATCTGGTCCGTTCGTTTTGATAGGACGGACCAAATAAGATTATGGCACGAATCTCAAAGAAAAATTAATACTGCCCCCTCCATCATCTCGAGCACTCACCGGCTGAGAGTAAATCTGGACCGTCCGATCAGCTCCGCATCGCAAACCTCCGCAGAGAATACTGGTCCAAATTTTTTTTTTGCTTATGGACCCTAATTTATTTATGGCCTCTCTAGTTTTCATTCATGGTTCCGTCATTGAACGAGACAATCTCAATGGTGCAGTGCTAGATGAGGAATCCGAAGTGGTACCGGTTGTGGTACCGCTAGTAGCAATAGACTTTGAGATGTATGGTGACATGTACGGGAACGGGTCCGTAGGATCTTGAATCTCCTGCTCGCCTTCCAACATTCGCATGACATCACTCATTGTCGGTCGCTTTTCGGGTTGATATTGCACACACCACAAAGCAACATTACACATCCTCTTTGCTTTCTCTCTATACATCTCATCTATACCTGCTACAGAGAATACGGTATCTATCTCACCTATTTCAAACCTTTGCCAGACAAATCTTGGGTACCATTGATCATGGCTTGGGAGCTCTAAGTCGAAATTCCGCCTCCTACCTATGATTTCAAATAAAAGCATCCCAAAGCTATACACATCACATTTATATGTTACCGGGAGGGGCATCCAGAGCTCCGGTGCAGCGTACCCGGGAGTGCCTCTAGCTCCGGTGATGGTAAAGTGTGTGTTTTCTCTATCACATAATTTGGCAAGTCCAAAATCGGCTACTTTTGGTGAAAAACCGGCAGTTAAAAGCACGTTTGCGGGCTTTATGTCATAGTGTACTATCCTTTGTTGACACTCTTCATGTAAATATCTTATCCCCTTGGCCGTACCAATAGCTATCTCATACAGCTTATCAAACCCAATATTTTTCTCGGCGCTAAACAAATATTGTTCGAGGGATCCGTTTTCCATGTACTCGTATACAAGAGCTTTTACCGTCTGATCGAAACAAAAACCGTAAAGTCTAACCAAGTGTAAATGGTATGTTCTACCTATTGTACCGACTTCTGCCATGAATTGTTCTTCGGCTCTCTTGTCTAAATTACTATTGAGAACTTTTACTGCAACTGGTACACCATTTGGTAATTGTCCTTTGTACACCACACCAAAACCACCCGATCCGATCTTCTCAGAATAGTTGACAGTGAAAGCTTTTAGATGAATTGAAGTAAATTGTATCGGCCTCTCATTTAATATTTCGCCGAGAAATCTATCCATGCTCTGTAATTCGACTTGAGAGAAACTAATTGCCACACCGGTGGAGGTATCTGGATTTATGGCTTCATACATGCTCAATGGCAATTGCCGTTCTCTTTCTCTTTTTCGCCGTGCGAATTTCTTGACACACTTATATATGAGATATGCTATGAAGAGTACAATGATGCCGATAACAACTATCGCTACTGAAAAATTGAATTTAACATAGAAAAATGAAAATTAATAAGAAGAATCAAGAACTCATGCTCTGTTTCAATAAAAGAAAGAGACCAATTAAGGTACCCTACTAATGCTTTTTTGGTACTCATTTAACATATCAATTGGAGACTGATTCCATCTGAGATATATATATTGCATTTAGGAAAACAAATATGAAAATAAAAGAAAAATATGAAATTGTAGGGTGAAGAAGAGAGAGTACCGATGGCTATAGCAGCGTCGGGGCCGTTGGTACCGTCTGAGTTGGTACTGGTACTGCTATTATTGGTGCTATTATTGCTAGACATTTCCTTGGAAAGGAAGAGCAACTGAGAGAGAGAGAGAGAGAGAATGAGAAGAAAGTTAGAGTTCAGTCAACCAAAGACATTGAAATTTTATTTCCCCTTTTCTGACTAAATCACGGAGAAAATTCTTCTTCTAGTAAATAATTAATCTGTGATGTTTACTCTGTGCATCTGTGCACGCTTCGAATCAGGTTTCATGTCTTGATATTGAAATAGAAAGCTTTATTAGATAGTAAAGTGACAAATAAATTATTCGGGTCGGTTAGATAAAGTTAAAAATTTATGATTCGGAAATCATTTAGGTATAATTCAAGAAATAATTCATAATTATCTGAATCAGAGAGACAAGATAGCAAAAAAAAAAAAACAATTATTCGTGAATAATTCCTAAAATTCAAGAATTTTTTTTAACAATTCGCGAATTATTCTCGAATAATTCAGTCAAAGTTTGATCAACCCAATAATTCGGCGTTCAGTTCGCCACCGCAAAAAAAAAATTATTCGCGTATTATTCGTGAATCTTGTTAGTTATTATGTAGATACTTGTCATTAATCCTTTACATGTTTGTCACAAAATATCAGTTTTAGGGGATCTTGGAAAACATGATTAAGTCTATAGAAACAACACGTGGATGGGTTTCGAACCACATCCAATAGAAACCCTTATTGACCATCATCATCTAATTGATTAATTTGTCAGTGGAAAGTGGAAAACACCAACAAATAATGTCGTGCACCAAGCGCAACCAGAAGTTTACTCCAACAACAACCTATATGCCTATCCGATTTTTTTATTAATAATAAAAAAAATTAATAAAAATAACCGGACTCTTATTTTTTTTTAAAACTAACCAAACCGCTGAGGGACGGTCCACCCTTCACCCGAGACCGCCCCCTATGGGGTCCACCTTCCCGAGAGGCGGTCCTTAATTTTTTTTTTTTTTGAGATAGTTGTATTAATTGTGGAGTTTATATTAAGACAAAAAAAAATTATATTATTTTTTGTACATGCATTGACTAATTAAGTAAATATCAAGGTTTGAGAATGTCTGATAGATAACAAATGACTTCATTTAGCGGATGATCAGCGTAGAACGGATCCTGTTAGCTTTTAGGATGCTGATAGACGAAAGAAATGATTGGAAGTTTGAAGTTAGCATTGTCAAAAATTGGAATTGTATTTGTTTATTTTAATTGTAGTTTGTGATTGGAATTGTTTGAGTCGTAACTCGTATTTACTGATTACAGGTGTTAATTTCTTAACTTGTTATTTGAATTGTAGTTTCTGATTGTACTTGAAGTTAATTTCTTAACTCGTATTTATTTGAGGTTAGCATTGTCAAAAATTGAAATTGTATTTGCTTATATTGGATTATTAATATTTTATTGGTGCATTGAAGTTTTTTATCACTGAATTATTAACTGCAAGACAAGAATTGCAAATCAGTAATTAATCCAACAATAAATACATAATTTTGAAACATTTTGTTGAAGTGAATGCTTTTGAGCACTAAAATGAATACTATAATAGAATTGAGTGAATACTTCACATATTAATACTTAAAAGTGCGCATTACCTTCCCTGTCGTTTTCAATGGACGTTAATGGTCTCCACATTAATCCAACAATAAATATATGATTTTGAAACATTTTGTTGAGGTGAATGCTTTTGAGCACTAAAATGAATACTATAATTAAATTGAGTGAATACTTCACATATTAATACTTAAAAGTGTGCATTACCTTCCCTGTTGATTTCAAAGAACGTTAATGGTCCCCACAGTTAAGTACAGTATTGATGTGGACGTTTGCGTTCCCCCCGGTTTGCTGTTGGAATGACTTTTGCCGTCCCCGCCAATGACTTTTTTGCCGTTCTTAATGTGCAGACCATGGTTGAATACTTCTTGGCAGTAGAATGAATACATTTGTATTGATGGTTGAATACTTTTTTGCTGTCCGATTGTTTTTTGCGGGATTAACGTGTTTTCTGGACGGTTTTACGCATTTTTGTTTGTTTTTAGCTGTTTTAATTGTTTTTTATCCGGGCGACAGATAGGGGACGTTTCATGGGAAACAGCTAGGTGGACTCTTTATTCAATTCATAAGTAACTTTGTAATTTTGTTGGATTATTTAACAGAATTGGACCAATCAATTCCGCTAAATTATCCAACGAAAGTGATATTTCTAAAAGTTGCAGAAAAGTAATGTCATTTACTTTAATATTATTGATCTCAATGGTATTAACTAAAATTTCGGCAATTCTGACATAGTCCCTCCTATTATTAATTATTAAACTTTTGCCTTCATTACGTATTGTTGAAACTTGTCCATCACTGATTAAGTTTTAAAAAATAAATACTAGCTGACATGTAAATAATTTTTTTTTCAAATAAAAAAATGATATGTTAATAAGACGCTTAACCTAATTAGGTGATATTAGTTCCTTGTTTGAAAGGTTAAGCAACGTCTACCATTGGCATATGATACAATCAAATGGCACAAAAACTAAACTAAATAATACATTTTGACCAGTTATATATATGTGTATGTATATTTTTTGAATGAATTTGACTAGTTATACAAGAGCTGGTCAAGAAAAAAATGAATATATCTTATGAGAACTTGTTGATTAGAATTGGCCTGGCCTCTGTTTCAATGGTTTCCTTCTTCTTACCTCTGCTTCTATCATTGGTGGATGCCAATTCCATACCTCCTGCTCCGCCTTCATCCCACACAAGAGAAATAGGTAATGCAATCGACAACCTTAATTCCTTTTTTGGTAGATTTATTAGTACATATTTGCAATTGTTTCATGTTTTCTTAACAAAAATTGAAAATGTTTGTTGTTTCCACATTCATTATTAATTATCTAAGTAAAGAGAAGTTGAGTGCGTATCCTCTGAGATATCTCATATTTTGCCTGACCGACATGTCCGGTGCCTATTCGCGTATAGTGCATGGGTCCAGTATTATTTGACCTTTGAGACTCGTGCAGAACGTATTTGAACGGTTGAGATTTTCCAAAAAGTCACTCAAAATATGAGATATCTCAGAGGATGCAAATTCAGAGAAGTTACGGTTGTTATTTTCCATCATTATAGAAAATTTTGTTCCAGTAGTGAAGCACATTTTTTTAATATCATCAAAGACCGAAAATTGTAGTTACCACCTCAAACTTTCAAAATTCGCACTTAACTATTGTTTTCTTGAAAATTCATAACTTGCCACATGCGCAGACATTTTTTTTTAATAGAGAACAAAAGAGGAAAGGAAAAAAAAAATAAAAAAAATTGTGAGTATATAGTCTGCGCACAATTGGTAAGATTTGAATTTTTGAGTAAATAGTGGGAATATGCGAATTTTGAAATTTTGAGGTGGTAACTAAAAAAGGTTCGGCATCAAAGACAAATGGTTATTTTGTTATAAAATTATGGTCACTCAGGCCTGAATAATAAACAGTACTTTTAGAAAGGAAACAAGCTAACTGTGCTGGTAAGAAAATATCAGAAATTATAAATTGCATTTTTTTTGTTTTGTTTTCTGTACTGGTAAGAAAATATCAGAAATTATAAATTGCATTTTGTTTTGTTGGTATCAGTGATTTATTCGGCAGTAGGTGTGGTTGGTCTCCTGGGATTTTTGTGGCTAACCTACAGGTGTCTCTGGCACAGCTGCCATCCTCCTGTTAAGTAATTATACATAGTAAAAAAAAAGCGATTAAACGATCAAAGGGGAGTATTTATTCATTGTCTTCATATTTTTTCTTATTTTGCTTGTAATATTTCGTGTGGGTGTACATTTTTTTTCTTATATATATTTTTGCTCCTCCTTCCGTTATTTACAAACATCTGATAATTGTAGATTAGTTACCTATTTACTGTACCTCCCCTAAACTTAATTAATGCTCTGATTTGTTCCTTTGCAATGAGAGCGTATGTGAAACGATAAACAATTTCTGTCTCAGTACTTGATCAGTAGATAATACGGGTGTTCATCGGATCCGGTTTAATCGGTTTTAAATTGAATCGAGAGGTTCGGATTAAACCGAACCGAGAGAGATCGGATTAAATGCTTTGGTTTTTCTAATTAAATAGGTCGGATCGGTTCATTTAAAAAAAATGTACAATAGTTCGGGTTAGTTTAGAAATTTTAAAATCATTTAGATCGAACATACCGAAAATTTTAAACTCATCCACCATCTGAACCAAACATTACAAAAAAAATGTAAAAATGATAAGACAATGTAAATTGCTTGGTCTGGTTTAAATCAATCTAATTAAGCAAATAAAAAAATGTTTATTTTTATGATTAATCTTATTATTTTAGTTCAATTGAACAAACTGAAATTTAGTTCAGTTTGTTCGGTTCGGTTGTAATTCCGTTAATAAATTTATTTCGATCGGTTCGGTTTTAATTTTGAAAATCGAATAAAACTTTGACTCGCATATTTTATTTCGGTTTTATAAAATTAAACTGATGAACAGGCGAACAGCCCTAGTAAATAAGAAAGATGCTTCTTCCTAATTAGTTTTTGATATAAAAATGGATATCATAATAAATCATCAATGTGTGGAGCCCGGTAATGTGTATCAGCTTTTAATTGAGCGGATACCAAAATCAATATAAATAATAAACGGATATTAAAATTTAAAACTAAATTCTCCCTGAACGGTTCAGATACGGATAATCCAAAATAGAGATACAAATATTTATTTTGGACATAAAAAAATAAATAGAAATAAGACTTTGAATTAAGTAATCTACAAAAGTTGTGGTTCTTGGGTCTTGACTTTGAATTAATTAATCAAAGAATTGAGATCGGCCCGGATAATCAGAGCGCTATTATTTGGGCCTGGTCAGTGCAGCGATTGGAAATCGGCCCAATTACTCAAGAGAAGAATGTCCGAGCGGAGCCCTGGAATAAATTTCTGGTTGTGCTCTGTGCACGCTATTATTTGTTTCTGTTTTCCACTTATCATTGGCTAACAAATTAATTTATTAGTTAATGATGCTCAATAAGAGGGTTCATTGTATCCGGTTTATTTGGTTAATTTTCAATAGGACGTTCGAATTTTGAATTAAATGATTCAGATTTTCAGTTTAAATAGTTTGATTTGGTTCAATTTTTGAATTACTTTGGTTTTTTAATTTGGTTTGGTTTATTTTTTATTTTTATTTCTGTTCAACCAAACAAATTGAAATTTATTTGACATTTAGTTGAATTACTGTGTTTTTCTAATTGCTGATCATTAGAGTTGCTGTATTTTAACTAACCTGACTATTTTATGGGTAAGGTTAGGTAATGGTTGACCATCCGAACAGGGCTTGAAAAAGGTTGGAAAATTTAGCCCATTCCTACATAATTGCCACCAAATACTAAGCAGCCGAACAGGACCTAATTGTGAGAAATAGGCCCACCAACCCAGCCCCTGTGTTATTTTAATACATCTTATGACGTATGGTTGTTGAGACTTATCATCTTATGACTGATACTTTGGGACGAAACATGTACAGGATTAATGACAAGTATCTAACTAAGTTTTTCAGTTCAATATTAATACATGAGACCAGCAGAGAAAAAAAACAGATTTGAAGCGTGCACAGAGTAAACATCACAATTTAATTTTTGAAAGAAAGATGGAGATCAAGTCTTAAGATCACTTGATTTAGTCAGAAAAGGAGAAATAAAAATTTGATGTCTATGTTTGACTAAATTCTGAGTTTCTTTCTCTCTCTCTCTCTCTCTCTCTCGCTCAGTTATTCTTTCTTTCCAAGAAAATGTCTACCAACGCCGCCGACACTGCTATAGCCATCGGTACTCTCTCTCCTCTTCAACCTTCAATTATCTTCATATTTGGTTTCCCAAATACAAGATATCTCAGATGATATCAGTCTCCAATTGATATGTCAAAAGAGTACTCAAAATTAATTTCAAATCACCAAAGCTTTGGTCTCATTCTTTTATTGAAATCATAGAAATAAAATTTAAGGTTCCTTTACTAATTAAATAGAGCATGAATTCTTGATTCATCTTATTCTAATTTTTCTATATTAAATTTAAATTTCCAGTAGCGATTGTTGTTGTCGGCATAGTTATACTCTTCGTAGCATATCTCATATATAAGTGTGTCAAGAAATGTTTACGGCGTAAAAAAGAACGGCAACTGCAATCTAGCGCAGGTAGCAGCACGGATGAAGCTGAAGCAAATCCTGATACCTCCACCGGTGCGGCGATTAGTTTCTCCCAAGTCAATCAACAGAGCATGGATAGATTTCTAGGCAAAATATTAAATGAGAGGATGATACAATTCACTTCCTTTCATCTAAAAGATTTCACTGTGAACTATTACCAAATGGCGTACCAGTTGCAGTAAAAGTCCTCGATAGTAATTTAGAAAAGAGAGGAGAAGAACAATTCATGGCGGAAGTCGGTACAATAGGTAGAACTTACCATTTACACTTGGTTAGACTTTACGGTTTTTGTTTCGAACCAACGGTAAAAGCTCTTGTATATGAGTACATGGAAAATGGTTCCCTTGAACAACATTTGTTTAGCACTGAGAAAAAAATTGGGTTCGACAAGCTGTACAAGATAGCTATTGGTACAGCCAAGGGAATAAGATATTTGCATGAAGAATGCGAACAAAGGATAGTACACTATGACATAAAGCCAGGAAATGTGCTGTTAACTACTGGTTTTTCACCAAAGGTAGCTGATTTTGGACTAGCCAAGCTATGTGACAGAGAAAATACACATTTTACCATCAGTGGAGTTAGAGGCACACCCGGGTACACAGCACCCGAGCTGTGGATGCGCCGACCAGTTACGTATAAATGCGATGTCTATAGTTTTGGAATGCTTATGTTTGAAATCATAGGTAGGAGGCGGAACTTTGACCTAGGGTTCCAAAGCAAAAATCAATGGTACCCTAGATGGGTTTGGCAACAGTTTGAAATAGGTCAGATAGATACCATATTCGACGAAGCAGATATAGATGAGATGCATAGAGAGAAAGCCAAGAGGATGTATAATGTGGCTTTGTGGTGTGTGCAACATCGACCCGATGACCGACCGACCGACCATGAGTAGTGTGTTGCGAATGTTTGAAGGAGAAGAGGATATTAAAGATCCTACAGACCCGTTCCCGTACATGTCGCCATACATTTCAGAGTCAATTGCTACTAGCGGTACTGGTACCACTTCGGATTACTCATCTAGCCCCACACCATTAAGTTCGTCTCTTTGCTGTAGCTTTTTTAGTAAAGCTTTTGTTATGGAGGATTTAGATGCATAGCCTTTAGTTTTGTTTGCCATTATTGTTTTATAAGTAAAATTCAAAATTATTCTTGAACATTCCAATAGATTGATATATATATATCTGCATGCTATATAATTTTTGTATCAAATAACCTATAACTTTTATGTATATATATACTAACATTCCAAGTGATTATAGACCCAAACAAGCAACTAACTATAAAATATAGGAACAAAAAAAAAAATCTAACCTGCACTGCATGCTGTGGTTGCAAATTGTAACACAAGATGGGTTTAGAAGCCCAATAGATTTCAGGCCCATATTCCTCTCATTTTGTTTCGTTTGATTGGGTCTTCATTTTCATTTCTTCACTTGAAATCAAACCTAAATACATTATTCATTTATTCCTCTTAATACTCGTGATTATGATTATTTTATATTATTATATGGACATATATATATATATATATATATGGAGAGATAATGGTAGCTATGTGTAATTTATTGAATGAGAAGTGTTTTAGAAAGAAAATTAGCGTCTGTCAGAAAATAGATAGAAACTCCATTTTATATCAAAAGATAAGAGTCAGTAGCTTATTTTGTCAATTAAAATTTTGGAATGGGACAAAACCGCTCTTCGGTCTTTCAAAATCTATTAAATCAGTTTCAAACAATAAATTCAAACAGTTCAAACTGATCACCTTCAAGAGGACTACATTTAAATATAATAAGTTTGTTATTTTTTTAATTTATTTAGCATCAATTAAAATGGTCAAATAATGAAGAATTCTGTATACATTTTTTTTAAATAAAGTGGGGATACTACTAGTTTTATTACGAAACTCAATGTTCATACAAAAGCAACGAAATACAAGCTCTGAAATATCAAACTACACAAAATATCTAAAAGTAATATGAACCATAAAATCTAAGTAAAAAACGAAATAGTCTACGAAAGTAAACAAGAAGCATCAGTCATAAACTGTAATACTAGCAATGAAACTAGTAATAAAAAATAGCCCTATCTTGGATATAGTCAGAGAGTTCCGGCCCCTCTAAACCAAGAAAAGCGTCCTCGTCTGAATCCGTATCCTGAGCTGAGAGAATTATCAAAGAGCCTGCCTGGTTCAATGAAGTAATATCCATAGGTAGAATCAAAGTTAATTTAAAGTATGAATCATCAAGTCTTGCTTTATACTAATAAGAAGTTAACGCTATAATAGTAGAACCTACAGAGCTAATGGGAGGGACAAGGTATTTGCTGAAAACAAATCTTATTTCTAGTAAGCTATACCAACCATAAAGTTGCAGCCCTAATTAATTATACAAGTAATAAATCTTTTAAAGGAATCCAATAATAAAAAAGCCATAGGTCCGCAATAGTAGTACAATTGTAATCAAAATTATTATGGTTTCCAATCCATGACCAAATGGTAGAAATATAAAGGCATGTTACAAAAAGATGATTTATTGTCAAGGATGCACCACAGAATGAACAGTCTACATTACTTTACCAACCACGTTTAACTAAATTATATTTAGTAAGGATCTTATTTTGTCGAAGTAACCAAATAACAATCTCTCCATAAGGAGGACAAGCTAAAAGAAAAAAATAACAACTCAAAGATTTTCAAGTAAAAGAAAACAAAACAATTAGAAATCGTACTTCAAAGAGATTTATGGATTTCTTTATGAAAGAGATTTGTGGATTTATGGATAGATATTTAATTTTCTCGATCCTTACAAATATTTTACTATATATTTAAATTTACTTTTTACTAAAATTCTCGTTCAATTGATTTGTTTGATATATTCCTAGCTATATTGTTTCGTCAATGCATATATAAGAAACATCATAATTAATTCACAAGCAACTGCCTGCTCCATACACATCTCCTGAACCATACTCTTTATTTATAATTATATATATGTGTATAGATCACAAAGCGAAATTAATTGATTGCTAATATGAGCCAAAACTTTTCCTTTTGAAACTAATAATGTTAATATTGGCTAACATATTATACAACTAACCACAACATATATATATACCCTCTTATATAATTAATTAATTGTACAACAATATAACAATAATTCATCAATATATATAACAGCCTCTCACAGCCGGTAACTACATCCCTCAACAACCGCCACCGCCACCGCCACCGCCACAACCTCCGCCGCCGCCGCCACCTCCTGCACCACCTTCTCCACCTCCACCGCCTCCACCACCACAGACGCCGCCACCACCACCTCCATCATCTCCGCCTCCACCTCCACCTCCGTCATCTCCGCCTCCACCGCCACCTCCGTCATCTCCGCCACCACCACCATCTCCGCCACCTCCACCATCTCTGCCACCTCTGCCATCTCGGTGATACCGAATTCTACTACCTTTCACCGGCAGCTGCATCCTCTTATTTTTTCTTTCACAATAACTTACTAAACCTATAATTAATAAACCTATAAATAAAAATATGAAAAATAACAATATTGGAAGTATAAACTTCTGCATGCTGTCGTAAGTTTGTGGGGGGTAATATACGAGAGATTTCTATCCAGCAAAACTAATTTTGTATATGTATAATTATATATAGATGATCTCTCTCTCTCAATATATAACTAATATATAACTAGTGCAGCACCGAGTTGGCGCACGTATTGAAATATTCCATTGCTGAAAGGTCTCACTTTGATTTGTTCAATGCATGGTTCAATTGTTCATGAAAGTTGAAAAGGTTTACGTACGTATCCGTAATTGTTTCAAGAAGGTCAAGGGCAAAATTTTCAAGTTGAAAAGGTCAAGGGCAATTAACGCCATGCACTGTAATGAATATATTGCTGTCAAAGACAGGAGGAGGCGTACTTATTATTTGACATGCAGCATGCTTGCATTTATATATTCATCAAAACTGTCAAAATATATATGCAAGCATGTCAAAATATATAGTCATCAAAACTTTATTTGACATGCTTGCATATATATAGATTTTACGTATCCGTACTTATTATTATATACACTAGAATGAATATATTGCTGTCAAATTAATCCACCGCGCGTGCTTCATTAATTATTTAAATGATTAATCTCACATTGTAGTTGTTGTGTTCTAATTTTAGTATTGTTTATGTTTCGGTTTTCTTTGTTCATTCCTTCTTTTCCATTGTCTGATAATAATTAATTGTATGTGTGGTGTGACCCCATATTAAAGGATTTAATTTAATATTTTAGGGGAAATGCGAATGACACATGGTTTCTTAGTTATAATCATAATTAAGTATTAATTAAAACAAATTAAATAGATAATTACAATTCTGTAATTAATTGAGTAAAACTTTTAATTAAATAAAATAAGCAAGGTAAAATAAAATAAAATAAGCAATTAAGTGTAATAAATAAGTACATGCTTAATGAAATGAATATATACACATATATACATTGAACGCCTTATTGAATTCAACTTAAAGAAAATTAATAAAATCATAAAACAGTAAACCTGCATATATAGCAACAAATATGGACAAATTAAAATAAAACGACAACTACGATTAGTAATTTAAAGTAGATCTAATTAATCAAGACATATGAAAATGAAGTCCTATATACACGCAGTCAATTTTAATAGAAGCTGAGTATGAAAAACACCACAATTTGTAAACGGCTATTTAATTATGAAGCAACCGTGTACGATTGCCTAATTAAATGGAACTGGAAGAAATTATAGGTTGGTCAACTAAACAGCTGTTATAACGCGCAGTACCCTGTACCCGACAGATGGACGCAAAAATAGAAACTTGAATCAATTTCTACTTTTTGTACTTTTATGAAAAAAGGAAAGCCAACATTTTGCCCCTTTTTTTTTTTTTTTTTTTTTTTGAAAACTTGGTAGAGGCTACCATTTTTTGTCTAAAACGGGAAATGAAGTTAATTACAAAAAATCTAACATATAGTTTCAAAGGAACAAAAAGAAAAAAAAATGCACAAACATTAAGCATGATATATTGAAAAGTATAAGCATAATTAAACAGAGATCATGATACTGGCAAATTTATTGTCTTAAATAATCAAGACAATACAAACAATTGAACTTACATGACTGTTGTTATCATTCAGATATATGAGTAGAACTAGGGTGCTCCTAAGAGTACCAAATCCATTTGTACTCTTCAATCTAAAATCTATCGGATTAACTTCAAACGAAGAATTTAAACTGTTGAAATCCTTCTACCTTACGAGTGATGCTTCCACATGTGAAAATTTTAAAGTTTCGAATGAATTTAGTATAAAGTCAAGTGATCAAAATTAGAAGGTTTCTAAATTAATTTTAATGCATTCATTTTTTGGAAGTCTTTTGGCCAGTTGATTTTATACTAAATTAATTCAAAACTTTAAAATTTTCACATTTAGACAAATCACTGGTAAGGTAGAAGGATTTCAACAGTTTGGATTCGTCGTTCGAAGTTAATCCTATATGTTTTAGAATTAAGAGTACGAATGGACTTGGTACTTTTAGGAGCACCCTAGTTCTACTCCAGATATATTGTTGTAGAAAGTACGTACAGTCAAGAGATCAAACTTATAGAAGCAATCTTTGTAGTTTGTACGTATATAGCCAGAATAAAGGCACTGGTTTGCACAAGTAGGAAACTAGGAATAACAAAATTTACAAATATAGCATTTAAAATTCACAAAAACAGCATTCCAGCTAACTTAATTACAAATATAATAGTATCCGAACAGAATTTACAAAAACAGCATTCCAACAAACAAAATTACGAAAATAATAGTTCCGGCAAACAAAATTAAGTAATTAACAAAGAGCAGTGTTAAAATACACCATTGATTTTGTGCTCTAAATATATTCCACATTTTTATCTCTTTCTCAAAGTTCAAATAATCAATCCAAACCGTTTAACATAAGATCCATATTAAAATGTGCTTAGAGATCAAATTTTACCAACGGCCCCCACCTCCTTCACCCTCTTGTTCCTTCCATTTCCCCTAGAGATGCTTGTATGCTTGCAAATTTCCTCTTTGATTGGTTCTGTTGTGTGTCAGGTGAATTGTGAATTGAAGGATTAAATAGATGAATTAATCTGTCTTGAATTTTAGAAATTGTACCATTACCAAATTTAAAACAATTACTCTTTATAGAGATGGGCAGATGAATGAATCAGTCACCACGACATAATACAGACGACAATAAAGTGATGCAGCCAGCACAACAACATTTCTGACAGTGAAAGAGTGTGTTTTCAGTTCTAATGCTTGTATTATAGTTTATTAGTGATTTATTTGATTATAATCATTTCTCTAAACAGAAATTGTTGATAAAATATTTTTTATCATTTTTTAAAAAAAATTTAGTATAAAACAAGTTTTTGGCAAAAAAAAGTCCGAGTTTCCAATCTAATTCGGTCGATTCCGTCCGATTTCATTGTCAAAAGACTGATCCCGATCCCGGTTCTGATTTCTTCTGCTATGGTTATAGACTTATAGTCTGCTCTGATAAAATTTGAATTGAATTGCAAATGATTGATTTTTGCAGCTGTGCGTCCAGAAACTTTGTATCTTCCATAATTCATTTGCTAGTTAATTTTAAGTGATTTCAAGTCCCTGTATATTATTTTGAGAACTGGCATTTTTATTCACTTTCATGTTATCAGTTGTTTGCTTTGTAATAATGTCTCTCAGTGGCACGTTAGAGGCACTCTAGATCTAATTATAATATGTTTTTGTTGTTAAGCAGCCCCTTTCTGCCTGCTAAGTACTCTTTAGTTATAAATTGAATGTTATCTTGTTCATAAACCATTGTGTTAATTCCCCAAGCTTGAACATCAACAACAAATGGATAATATAAAATTAAAATTATATATTCACTTCACTTTTCAAAGGAAGGACAAGGCTGACATGCAAACAAATGCAAATGAACTCGAAACCAAAATTACTGATCGAAGCTGACGTCTAAGCAAAACTCTGAAATGGAAATTCAAGCAAAAACAGAATGTAAATGTAAATGCATGCAATTAAAAAGCCCTGGAATTGGAGAAGGTCTTCTTCAAGTTGCATTTTATCATTTGAAGTTGCTCTTGATGGAATCTGCTGCACTGGATGCCTTGTCGCTCACTGTCCCTGCTGCATCTTGCGCCATGCACTTCATTCCTTCTCCCTTCTGAAAATTGAAATGGTAAAAAAATTTATATATATATGGAATGTAACTTTCTGTCCATTTTTTTATATATATTATTTAAAGTTTTCAGCACAATAGCCATGAAATAAAACCAAGATCAGATGATCCGACCTTTGTTTTCAAGTAATGCGACTAACAAGGTACAATGAATTGATTGAAGCATGAATATATTGTTTATTAAATTAGACCTGTGTAGCTGATTCGGTCACACTGGATGCGGCTGAGGAGGCTTTGCCCATCATACTATCCGTCTTCTCCTACACAATTAATTAATTTATCAATTATTTAGGTCCAAGTTTGTCAATTGATGATCAATTATTATAGGCATGCATATATACGTACCTCGGCCTTGCCCATGGTCTTGCCAGAGCTAAAAGCCTGCTCGTTCGACATGGTGATCTTGGAAACTTTTTCAAGCAAGAGATTAAGGAACTGTGTGTTTTTGATTGATGGAATTAATTAATGGTGTGGTTCAGACTGAATGAAGACTTGAAGGGGTATTTATACATATATGTATGTCGATTGATTGAGGCGTAGGTAGAGATCGAGCTTGAAGGGCTCCGACTAATGTGGAGATTGATCCCATATGGATGGCCACTGATCGAATACTAATTAATCCAAAATCTTTTATTAGAGGGTGTTAATGATATGCTCAAAATAGCTCCTTTCTGTAACATGTGAACCATCACTATTTTGGCTTAAACACCTAATCAATGAATGAACGAATGATTCCTCCGATATATATACTGTATATCTTCAAAATGATGCAAAACATATATAACCAACACATGATTTGTAATTGTTTTATAAAGGCAAAATTCTCCTATGCACAAATTAAAACTCAGAGGATTCATCATATGCCATGAGCATTTCAATAGATGAGGTTGTTTTCTTTACTCTGTTTCGTGACAGAGGCAGTGTGTAACTCCAACTTGTTATTAACTAATGTAGCTATTCAACGACCTTATTAACTACTGCTAATAGTAATACTAATGTGAATATAATATGCATTGCAAACTTCAATGATATTAACCAATATTTATATAAAGCATATTCTAGCTGAACACTTCAAATACTGCAAGTGTCATAGTTTAATTAATTGTCCAAATGGTCATGAATTTAGTACTCTTACTTTGTCCTTCTTATGATCTTGGTTGTCTAAGAGCATCAGCAAGTGTCAATATTAATTTCAATAGGTATCACAAGTCAGCCCAACCCAGCCCAGCCCAGTATTAAATGGACATCTTCACCTCGGGACAAATTTGGGTCCGTACCTTCGGATACAAATTTGGGTTCGATGGGTACTATAACCGTCCGATTCGCTTTAAGAATAGTGTGCACGGATATTAAAGCAAATGCGCACGGATATTAAAATAACGCGCACATATCTTAAAGCAGATCGGACGGTTATGGAACCCATCGAACTCAGTTTGAGTCCGATGGACATCGGACCCAAGCTGCCCTCCTTCACCTCCAACAAAACAGAAATGGACATTTCCTCTAATTAGTGCAAAAAGGACACATCACCTCCAATCCTCCATTGTACTCCGTCATTAGTGCAATGGTCTCTCAAATCTCTCCTCCTCTTCTCATCTCCTCTAATTAATCTGATCTAATGTCCCCACCTAAATATTGTCCGGTTATAGATCAAAGACCAATGTGGCAATGTTTGCCATATGGTCCATAGATAGTGCAGCCAACTGTTAACTTTACATCAACAGGACCAATAATAATCAATCTTTTGACCAGAGTTAATGGATTTGCTGTTAACTGGTCCAACTGGAGCCCCCACCCATTTCAGTTTCAGGCACAAGTACTGAGATAGCGCATGCCTAGCTAGGCACAATAATTTCATTCTCAACACACCCAATCTTATTTGTCTTCTCTAGTACAGTAGTACTTCTCAGCTCTACTAATTACAATAAAAAAATACCATATATAAATTATGATTTTTTAGTAGAACTAGGGTGTTCTTAAATTAGCTCACCAAGTCTTTTGTGGGCTTAATTCCAAAACTTATTGATTGACTTCAAAGGATAAATTTAAACTATTGAAACTAGTATACTTTATTATTGATGTGTTCGCATATAAAATTTATAATTTACCGAATCAATTTAGTGTAAAGTCATGCGGTCAAAAGAAAAAGATTTATAAGTTAATATGTTTGTTTTTCATTGTTTTGTGACCACTTAAATATAAACTAAATTAATTTGAGAATTTATAAATTTTTCATCCAAATGCATCACTCAGAATTAGATCGAATTAAACAGTTTGGATTCATCATTTAAAATAGAGATGGCAACGAGCTGGCATGGACCGAGTTAGGCTCAACTCATAATTGGCTTGTAGTATGAACTGATAGGGGACGAGCTAAAATTTTAATTCATAATCCGACCGAGCTACCAACCGGTTGGACCGAACTTGCCCGTATTAGCTCATTGGGCCTAGATGGACCGAGTTTTAAGAAGAAAATAAATTCGACAAATAATTAAGACTGAGTTAAACCGAGCTAGACAGCATAAAATTCACACATATTCATATAAATTAACTAACGAGCAAGTAGGCTCGCAAGGGAGCATGCCAGACCTAGCTGAAATCGCTAATTATGAACCGAGCCACTAATGAGCTGCCTCATTTTGAGCTTGGGCTAGTAACAATCAAGTCACAGACTGATCCTGAACAGTTCACGAGCTATGAGTTTGTTTTGCTTGTTCTAATTTAAAGTCAATCTAACGAATTTTTTAGTTAAGTTCACCAAAATACTTGATAATTAAGTTAAAGAACACCCTTAATTAGTTCTACTCATGATTTTTTACATGGCAGCACATATCTCGTTCCCTCAAGTCTTCACCAACATTTCAATCTTACTCAAACCAAACCGCTATTTCTAAGTTGTTAAAAAGTACTTTCAATTGCCAACTGTTTAACCGAAATAAAGTGAGAATATGCATGGTAATTAATTTGCAAAGCACGACACATCCATAATATGTTTTCATGCATATCTATGTTTTGAAATTCAAACAATTAATTAATCTGAATTATTAAAATTTAATATGATCTCAATATAAAAATATAGTTGAAAACCGAATTTTATATTTTTATAATTCTTATTCTATCTTTTAGATATGTTGGAAATCACTAGAGATAATCTGAATTTCAAACTTCTAACTTCTCATACATGATTTAGAATTTTCAAATTAATTTTTTATTGATTTTAAAAAATACTAAAACAAATATAAAATTTGATCTTCAGTACATTTTCATATGTAAATAATGTTAAACGGTTCAGTCCGACTATTCAGATATTAAAAACAAGAGGAGGGTTCCAATGCACCCAAAATTCTATGCTCTCATTTGCACCCAATCATTTATCTTCATTTTGAAAGTCCGAACAGTCGATCTGAACCGATCAACATGACCTTCATAATAAAATATGCTTGGAGACCAAATTTTATATTTTTTTTAGAATTTTTCTACTATTTTTTAAGATAGATACAAAATTATTTTATCGGATGGTCCAAAATCTCCTTAAAACAATGATTTTGTACCTATCTTAAAAAATAGTAAAAAAAATCTAAAAAATATAAAATTTGGTCATGAAGATCATGTTGAGCAGTTCGGATCGACAATTCGGACTTTGAAAACTAAAATAAAGGAGATAAAAGATTTAATGCAAATAGAAGTGTAAAATTTTGGGTGTATTGAAACCCTCCTCTAAAAACAAATATATAAATTTATATATAGATGTGAGCTTTGCAAGATACCATAGCCTCACTCTCATAAAAATTCCCAAAAGAAAGAATATATTTTTTTCAGATAAAGAAAGAATATAGGGACAATTAAAGACTTGGCTCCCCAGGTTTCACCCTGTTTTCTCAATCTTTACTGATCCAGAGATATACCGGCTTTCATTTCTTTACAAAAGCAAATCAAGTACAAAAATTAGAACATCACAAATATGCTGAATAACTCATTTAAACTAAAAATATATATATATTATAATGTGTTTTTTTAATCAAAGTTCATAGAGAAAAATATAGGAGTTTCAAAATTGGGTAATTGAAGAGGATGGACATTAAATGCAGTTCGGTGGAAAACAGACATTAATTGAAAGATGCATGCAGATGGATCATGACTCTATAGTCCTTCCTCTGCAATTAATGTAAAACTTTTTTATGCAATCCTCAAACTTTAATTTGAGTCTCTAATATCCTCATTTTCATTTAAATTGATGGTTAAAAAGAAACGCAAATATTTTTACTCTTTTTTTTTTTTTTAATAAAATATAGTTTTGCTGAGAAACTATATTTTTCACTAATTGCATTGTTGAATTCTATACTATAAGAATTTATTCCGCATAATTTTGTGATTGTTAAAATGTGTTTTACTCAAAACTTAAGAAAACTCATCTATTCATAATTGCATGGCCAATAAACGCAATCAATATTTTCTAACTACACACTGAAATCAGAATTTTTTTTTTATTGCAAAAAGGGAAAAAAAATATATAGGTGGTTGTGTTTCTTGTATGTTAATTAAGTGATACCTATTTCTCTGAGAATTTTGTAAAAAGAAAATAAGTATCATAATTAGTTTTATTTATTTTTTTTATTATTGACTAAATTTTCTATAAAAGTATAAATTCATTTTAAATTTATGAATACCCATGTCACCCTTCATTAGAAAATATAATAAAATTATGTAGAATGTTTTAGAAAAATGTCAATCTTCTAATTAAACAGTTTTCGAAGATAAATTGATCATCTTTCTACTTCCGACTCTTACACAGTGACATTTAGGTATGTACTCGTGTAAGTGTCAAATGTAAAGAAATTACGCATTTGTTCTGAGAAACATATCCATAAGAAGATTAGAGAGAAAATAAAATAAATAAAAATGTGAGTAAAGTTTAGATAAAAAAAATGTAACATTATGAATGTTACAGAGGCGATAACTTCCAAATTTTTTGGGGGTATACATGAAATCCCCCTATAAAATATTACAAAATCATAACAAATTATAGAGAAAGCAATTTATACAATTGTAGAGCGTTACATTAGTACCTCCCATGATTACTTGGAGCTGTACTCCATGGTAACTAATGTTATTGCCCACTTTTGACTCTTTATTTCTCTTCTCTTTGTTCTCTCTCTGAGAGAGAGAGAGAGAGAGAGAGAGACTTGGCTTAGTTTCTTGACAACCCTTTCTACACTATATATAACAAGAAAAGGAATTAGCAACAAAGGAGTGCACCGACCTTTTATTTCTAACCGTATTCTATATCCCTGGCCCACAATCTCATATGCTATATATTTTCATCTGGAATTGAGAATCTATCTCTGAAGAAACATCAGTCTCAGTAGGAAAATTAAGGATCAGAGCAAGAAGAGATCAACATGAGGAGGAGATGGAGATGGAGATGGGTTCATGCAACGGTACTGGTATTCATGTTCATATTGTCAGTAAGTATATTGATTTCTTATGTGAACGATGCAAGAGATATCACCAGAAAGCATCATGAACAGCTTGTAACCGCGAATCGGTACAACATGATCTCTCATGATATGAAGAAGAAACGAAATGAGAGCTCTGCTTTTGCTTCTACTGATGAAGACAAGCGAAGAATACCTACAGGCCCCAATCCTCTGCACAATTAATTCATTAATAGCTAGTTCATATATAGGTGATCAGGTGATGCATTTATTTTATTTTATTTTATTTTATTTTATTTCACTTTAATCTTCTTTCTTGTAATTTGTGAGTTTAATAATTTATTGAAACCTGGCCAAACCTCTTATTAAATATATGATAAGTATCAATTTAATTAATTTTCTTCAAAATTAACAGACAAAGGATCAAGATATAAGAATGATCGATCGATCGATGACGGATTATCAAGTTTCGATTCATGGAGAAACTAAATGTTGAATCATAATTTCATTTTTTTTTTTCTAAAAATAGAAAGAGGTAAATATTTGATTACCAATTTCACTTGCACATAATATTAATCAATGGAAAGATAGATGGAGAGTGCAAGTTTTTTTAAGACTTAATCTGTTTTTTTAACTTCTTTAATTGCTTAATCTTAGTGAACAATATTTTTTTACCGTGAATTAAGATTACCTTCTTTAATTTCTTTTTATCCGAATTTTAATTTTTTGTTCAGACTTTAAAGTACATCTATCCATTTTTTTAGTTTTTTTAGCTTTCACCTACGAATTAAGATAATCGAATATCAGTTTATTAGCACTTTTTAAGTTATTGATTTTAATCCATTATTGCCGATCGGCTCCAAATATATATATATATATATAGAGTTTGGCTAAGCTCAAAATGTTTGTTCCTAGTCTCAGGAACAAACGATTCGGTTCTCTGATTTTTAAAGTCCAAACGGTCGATCGAAACCGACAGATATTTAATCTATATTAAAATGTGCTTGGAGACCAAATTTTACATTTTTTGGAATTTTTTTACTATTTATTAAGATGGTTTGAAAATCGCTGTTTTTCAATGGTGCAGATTTTTAATAAAAACAGCGATTTTCAAACCATCTTAATAAATAGTAAAAAAATTCCAAAAAATGTAAAATTTGGTCTCCAAGCACATTTTAATATAGATTAAACAACTGTCAGTTTGGATCGACCGTTTGGACTTTAAAAACTGAAGAACCAAATCGTTTAATTCTAAGCCAAACTTTCTCTCTCTCTCTCTCTATATATAGACACACACACACACACACATTGCAGCAAAGGGCAATGGCAACTTTTAGTTTGTTAAAAGCAGAGACAAATTAAGGACCAGTTTCAGTTTCAAACTTTCAATCTCTGTCTGTATTATTATTATATAATGTTGTTCATATCTTTTGTTGTGAATTTGTCAATTTCTGAATTCGGGTTAGCAAATTAATTAAGTAGTGCCGCCACCGAAAATTATTCGCGAGTGCGATCTCCACGTGGGCCCCACTCACTCAGATTGTGTCGGTTAAACTTTTTATTTTTATTTGTTATTTTCTTTGGAGTATATTTTTTTTTCTTATTAATTTCACATGAAAGTTTACTAGTTTATGTTGTTCTAATCGGATATTAATTTAACAATCTCAAAACAATAATAATAAAACATTTGCCTTCAGTTTGATGCATGGATGATTTCAGATTTGCAAGATGAGAAGAACTTGAATAATAAAATACATAATAATTTATTATAATTGAGTTTATATTTTTTAGTTGAGATATTTTTTGAGATAATTTCTTTGATGTTCGACAATTCCTTCTTAACACTCTTTAAGTCTTCTTTATACTTCTTAAAAAGCTTAATCAGTATGAACAAGATCTCCTTAATGGAATTAATTTTTGTTTCTTTTACTCAAACTCTTATATAAACTTAAGCACCTCTTGTCCAAATTTTTAAGACATTTTTTTTATTAGCCTCCTTAAGACTTTTTTTGTCTTCGTAGAGCTATTTTTTTTTAATATGATTATATCGAACACCAACTCTTTAACCCTACTTAAAATTTAATCCCATAACTCTCTATAACATAGATATTTTACTACTTTTCTAGAATACTCATCTCCTAAATCAGACATGAAATTATTAACGGGTAAATTTCTCAGTTTGAACCCGAACCCAAAATCATCTCCCCTCCTCCTCACCTCTCTCGGTTGCTCTTCTTCTTCTTCTTCCGATTGAGACAGAAAGTCGACAATATGAACATCTCCTCTTCTTGGTGGGTAACTTCCTCGGAAAGGATTCCGATATCATTTCGATTACAGACAGACAAAAAACCACTCGCTCTTTCTAATACCTTCACAGAAATTACTACTACATTGCTCTTCCTCTTCCTCTTTCTCTTCCTCTTCCTCTTCCTGGTATGTATAACATCTAATTTCTGACATCTTGTCATATTGCCAAGAACTACCTGGCACATACTCTACACATCAAAGTTCCTTTAATTTTAGGTAATTAACCTTAATTCTAATTGTGTATCTTGTCATACACTCGAGAAGGACGCATGGAGAAATTTTACTGGTATGCCCCTCTGTGACAAATTACTATCATAACCTTGTATCTAAATGCAACTTTTGTAATAAAAAGAATAAATAAAATAATTGTATACAAACGACACATTTCCAAACCAATGTAAACTTTTAATCTCATTTTTTTTTTAAATACTATTTACAATTAATTCCTATATGGATTCTGTCATTAGGCCAGTATTGAGAATTATTTGCTGAAATAACTATTGAAGGGTAGTTTGGTAATTTTCTTGTAAAATTATCAGTGCTAAGATTAATACCACATTTGCTCTCTTTGTAAAAATAGCTCTAGATTCTTATGGAGCTCTGCGGTCAAGAACAAATTGGCTGTGCAATTTCGTATATCTCCTCATTTTTTTATATTTATAATCATTCCATTCCATTCCAATTAATGTTTATTTTACTTGATAAATAAAGTGGGTGAATTAAATTGGTGGACATGAGAAGCATGGTGAAAAACTCCTCAAGGAAAGAAAAACCGGATAGCTTCCTGTTTTTGTTCCTCCTAAGTCCTAAGGTTGTAATATGTTATGAATCATGATATTACAATTTTATACATACATTATTGTGTTTCATTTTTCGAATATCTTTCCTTTTGTTGAGCAGCAAACAATGAAGAGCATTACTAGAAGCGAGTCATTCGCTATTATATGACCCTAGTGATGAAATATCGGTTATCCAACAAAGTACATTAAAATTTTGGAAGACTGATTGATTATGGGGCAAAAATGTGTACCATAAGAAACCTTAACACACTTGACACTTGTATTTTGTACCATAACAAATAACACTTAAAATTGTAAAGGAGTAATAGTTGCCAAAAGCACCCAAAACATAAAACACTTGGTTTATACGTATTGATACATATACTAACTCTACTTGTATTCTCTTGTAACGCTTGTATTCATGAAAAGATGCCAAAAAAGAGAGTAATAATGCATGAATGTAACTCGAGGATACGTATAGATATATAAATTCTACTACAACCCATGACAAAGTCATTCGACTTGTATAATACGTATAAACCAAGTGTTAGGGCCGGGGTGCATCTTCGCAAATAAGAGCAAATAAGAGCAAACGGAACAAAAGGCTCTTCGCAAATAAGAGCAAGCCGGTGCATCTATTGTTAAATGATACGACCTTTGATATCAACTTCTGGGATCAACAGTAATTGAATTTTGGGTGGTAGTGAAGGTGATTCAGATTTTTGTAAACTCATTGTGGCTATTAATGCAAGCTAGGTATATTACATTCAGGACCGCAAATGTAAATAATTTTTTTTAATCAATATACATGTCATCAGCAATTGCTGATGACCATAAAAAAAATAATTACAGTGCCTAATTATGAGGATAAAAAATTAGATTGGTTGATGATTTTTCAAAATATTATTAGGAAGAGAACCCATCTAGGATATAAAATAAAAAAATAAAAAATAAAACAATTTTAACAAGTTTTATAAGTGGCCACTTTCCACTTTAGACTCAAAAGTGAAAACAATTCTAAATTAGGCCCAAAGTAAGTTGTACGCAACTTTTCTCCTAGAAAATTAAAACCTATGAATGAAAGTTACGGGTGAAAACAGATCGGTAAAATTATTCCATATCTTCTTTTTTAATTTTTCAAATACGGATACGGAGCGGATATTAGATGAATACGAATACAGATTCTGATCAGATCAGATATTTATTAAAATAATATAAAAAATTATTAAAAAAAATAATAAAATCCATACTATTTATCTAATTATAATGGTGAATAACATAAATTTTTCATAATATATATGAAAATATATGTTATATATCTACTATTCAGAAACGGATAATTGAAACGTAAAACCATTTAAGTATCCTCATTCACACGGATATTCAGATATCAGATATCGACATCTAATTTTTCAAATACAGTTCAAATATTATCTATACCATTTTCAACCCTAATGAAAGTATCTGAAAGACAGAAATATCTATATATGAATTTTGTTTTTTTATAACAACGGCCCTTAACTTTTGCAAATAATGAACAACATCAAAATCCCGTTTAAATATATACAAATTTCTTATCATACTCGATTTTTTATATCTGTCACATATAAATTTCCAAAAATAAATAAATAAAGATATCTGTCATACATAAATGTTCTTGAATATTGACACTAAATCAGCATCAACAGTGTACACTGTCTGATGTTTTTAGCTCTTGGATAGAAATACTGATAATGGACACCAGTGTACTTGTAAAGTGTTCAGGGGTCAAATTGCAAAAAATGGTCACCTCGGTTAGGTAAATGAATAGTCCAGGCATCCTATTCTCATTGTAAAATCAGTTATAACGATTACAATGTAATTTTATGAAACTATAAACTACTATTTGAAAAACCCCAATCTGATACAGTAACATTTAAATTTAATTTTTCCTGTTACATAAAAACATAGTCTAAAAAAAATACACAAACTAAAACCAGAGAAACAGTACCAGCACATGTTATAACCTCGGACCAAATACCAGTATTTCTAGTTCAAAAATCAAAATACATACAAGCTACAATTACACACCAAACTACTGTTTTCCAGAGTTCCTTGGCAAATATGCAAGGAGCTAGTCCCTGTTGTTGGAAATCAGACTTAAAATGTATATCAATCCTTACTGATTGCTGGGCCCCACAATTGCAGAGCTAGCCCCTGCCCCCTGCACTCAAACTGCCAATATCAGATATTAGTACCATTTCTTGGTACCAACCTTATAAATCAAATTAAAATGGATAAATCAGATATTTACTGAACTACAGATTGTAATTATACAAGAATCAGATGATTCTCCAGAATCAACTGACATTCAAACCTTTCAAATGGATAAATCAAATTAATACAAAATTCTACCCCAGAACACAAAAAATGGAAATTGAAAAAAATAAAAAAAGATTACATCCGATTATTCTATAAATTACATCACAAAGTTGTACAACACGATCATCATGTGGGTCCATTGTCACTAACTGATGGATCCCACAACACAATTTTATTTGAACTGAATCGGGCCCAAAAAAAATAATGTAAATTATCCTTATTTCTGGAGAGTGATTCATTTGCCCAAATAGAATGACTTCTTCCTAACCCCAACACTTTGTCTAATTTACAAATCAGTCCTAGAACTGCAGATCATCTGTTCAGCAGATGCAATTTCTACGGAACCTTAAAATCAGATGATTCACACCCGCTCAATATCAGAATTTTTCATTCACATCCCCAAAACTTTTTAATGAATTACAGTTCAGTCCTTGGCTTCAAACCAAAGACAAGAAAGTTTTTCAAGGAGCAAGGGCCAATTTTGGCCTAATTGTTGAGGGTTCATCTCCATTGCTATCCTGAAATCATGAATCGAGATGGTACCATTTCTGGTACCATTTATTTGATCCAAGCATGACCTGATAACCCGTCTCAGATACAAATCCAACCCGGTATTTAACAACTGGGCACATTCCGATGTGGCCCCACCTTCCAACCCATTCTCTCGAGCTATATCATCTAGTCTCCTCTTCAATTCCTCATTACTCAGAAGAAAATCAGTTTGACAAAAACTTCTAGAAGAACCAACCTGCCTTGTAGAAACTGGTACTGGTACTGGTACAGTGTTCTCTTCTACCCTCTGTCTCTTAACAAAATTATTCAAATCACTCTCATTAGAACAAATGGGAGTAGCGGGTTCCAGAGACGGGTCAGGCCTACCGACCCGGTACTGGCACGCATTTTGAAACACTGACAAGATTAATTGGTTGTGCAAGTGGAGGTTATCATGACCAAGAGTCAAGATGCAAAGTTTATCAAATTCGGATTTGGTTAACTTTCTAGAGAGAAACCCGTTAAGGTATGAGAAGTACTGTCGGGTCGGTGCCAACCCGACCTGTTTTTCCATTTGTAACTTGATTTCCCTTAAATTGACCCGGTTACCATTTTCACTCTCCATCAAATTACCCGATTTGGACCGAAATTTGACCAAATAAGAAAATTGGATTAAATACTAGTACCCATTTTGAGAAAAACCCATAAAATGAATGAAAATTGGTAATGGGTTTTGAATTTTTGGATAGCGATCCTTTGTGGGTTTGAGGTGAGACTAGGGTTTGTGCCTCTTTCTACAGAGAACAGTGGCAAAGCGTCGCAATTCACAGCTAATGCGCCATGGTGGAAATCTCATTTTTGTTTTTTTTTCTACTACTAAACTTACGATTGGAGAAATTATTACTGAAGACCTCTTTCTGCGAATCGAATTGCTCTCTGCTGCAATCTTCTCAATCGAATTGCTCTTTGGATCTTACTTCCCACTTTCTCTCTCTCCCGAATGGAAGTATGGAACTGTTTTTGACTCTATAGATCGTGTGCGCTGCAAGAAGCCAAAACTGCGCTGTGAAAATCTTTACCTAGGAGGAGGGGGCACCAACGCATTTGGTTTCTATATATCCAGAAATTTAGTGAAAATATATTATCAAGGTCGTTAAATATAACATTATTTATTACTGAGATCGTTAGTTTTTTTTTTTTAGAGAAAGATAGAGTTCTAAATTTTCAAATTTCAATATGCGTAAAATACTCATATTTGGATTTCAAACCTAAAATCTCTTACATAAATAACATTTTTTGTTACTAGATTAAAAGGAGATTCTTGGAATCGTTAGATTTTAAAATAAGATAATTTTTATCAGCAAATTTTGCATGCCTCAAATTTTGAATTTTTTTAAATGCTAAAACTATGCACAATAAAGTACAATACACTTAACTGTGGAAAGTTTCAACAAATAAATATAAAAATAGTCTTGTCACTTTAAAAATTAATAATACCAAAAACTATAGCGGAATGGCTAAAGAAACAGCATTATGCCCAAATTAGCTGCGGAAAATTTCTACAAATATATATGAAATAGCAAAAGTTTAAATAGTGTTTATCGCGTTATAGCGGAATGGCTAAAAAAATAGTGTTATGCCCAAATAGTGCCGCTATAGTGCGAAATAGCACGCTACAGCGCTGATAGCGTCATAGCTTTTATGGTCCAAAAACGCTATAGCAGCGCTATTGTGCGCTATTTAGAATCTTGTGAAATAGTCTTGAATATTCATGCCAGTGTGAAAAGAGACTCAATAAATATGAACACTACAGTAAGTATGAAATGAGCTCTAGCAATATAAACAGGTGTATTGTTTTCTGGCTCATGCTGGTTTCGGATCTGAATGTCACGTACTCATCAAACGCGGTCATCGAATCTAAGCTGTGGTCTGGTTTTATCTCCAAATGCGGTGTTAGTGGAAATTAAATCTGCTGCGATTCTTGAAGAGATCGCAGACCCTGTTTTTTTATATTCAACTTTTAAATGTTTTTGAGATTCGTGCATGAAAATCAATTTTTTTTAGAGATTTGTGCATTCTGAAAATTTAAAAGTTAGATATGGAAAAGCAGGGTCTGGGTCTGCGATCCCTGAGAATCACAGCAAATTTGTTTCCGTGTTAGTGTATGTAGTTCTTAGGTCTTTTACTACTGATTTTTAGTACATTTATGTTAGACGGAAAAAACAATCAAGTAGTCTACCAGTTAGCTAATATGGGTAGGGCAGAAGATATTTAGTTAGCTTATATATTGCTAATGAGTAATTTTATTTTTCTTTCTGCATTTGTATTTGTGAACCTGCACTTTGTACTATATTATTGTTTGAATAAAAGTCTACATACAGTTTCGTCAAAAAAAAAAAAAAACTAGACAAATAAATCCACATTTTTCATTTTTAAATGAACAGAGAGAAACAGAAATATAATAATATAATGATCATTTTAAAAGTGGTGAAGTAGATTGTACAATTGATACTTTCATAGTGAAAGTGGCATATAGTATCAATAAGGAGTTTAAAAAATTCAATTATTTTTGTAGAGTATAGATTTAAGTCCATATATAGTTTAATTCCATAAATAAATTTTAGATTTCTACCAAATTATTCCAACATATAAAATATGTGATAAGTGAATGAATTGTTGTTGTACGATAACAAAGAATGTTGATATCAACGTCTCTTGTACCTATCTATATATATATAGAGAGAGAGAGTAAATCTAGGGTGTGACGTGCTCACCAAAAAGGTTTAGTAAGCACAACTCTAAAAATACATTGGATCGGCTTTAAATGACGAATCCAAACCGTTGAAATCCATGTACTTCGTGAGTGATGCATGTACATGCAAAATTTTGGAAGATTCGAATTCATTTGCTACGAGGTCAAGCGGTCAAAGTAATGAATCTTTTAATAAATTATTCTATTAGTTGTTTTATATATTCATTTTTCATCGTTACTTTGACCGCTTGACCTCGTAGCAAATGAATTCGAAACTTACAAAATTTTGTATGTTCATGCATCACTCACGATGTATATGGATTTCAACGGTTTGGATTCGTCATTTAAAGCCGATCTGATGTATTTTTGGAATTGTGCTCACCAAACTCTCTTGCTGAGCACGTCACACTCTAGATTTACTCATATATATATATATATGAGTAGAACTAGGGTGCTCCTAAGTTCACCCAACCTCTTGTGAACTTGACTCTAAAATATATCGAATCGACTTTAAACGATGAATCCAAACCGTTGAAATCATTCTACCTAATGATTGATGCGTCTACATGTGAAAATTTTAAAGTTTCGAATTAATTTAATATGGGGTCAAAGGAGTCCAAAACATGAATGCATTAAAATTAATTTATAACCTTAAACTTTTGACCAATTGATTCTATATTAAATTAATTCGAAACTTTAAAATTTTCACATATAGACGCATCACTCATTAGGTAGAAAGATTTCAGCGGTTTGGATTCATTGTTTAAAGTCGAATCGATATATTTTAGAATCAAGTTCACAAGAGATTAGGTGAAGTTAGGAGCACCCTAGTTCTACTCATATATATATATCTAAGAACGTGAATAATAGTGAAATGGCAATGTGATTTCTATTGAACACACCTGAACGTATCAATTGAAAATCATTTTTTTTTACTTAAGCATTCCATCATTAAACTAGAAAGTGTTTGAATTTTTTAAATTCTCTGATGGCTGGAATATAGTTTTTAGGGGATATCACAATTCTCTCATTTTTTAAATTTTCTAATGATATAAATATTAGAAGCAAAGAAATTATGTATTTATTCTTAGAAACCGATCAATTAGAATATTGACGTTTTTGTAAAACATGATACAAATTTTTCTGCCTTATAATAAATGGAAAAATGAGTATTTTGTGAATTTAAAATGAGTTTTAATAGAAATGAAAGTAAAATGGGTAAATTTGTGAGTTTTTTAAAATTTAAAGAGTAAATGTGATATTATGGACTTTAGAGGGGAAATACGTAGTTCCACACTATTTTTAAGATTATCCAAAGGAAAAAAATGTTCAAAGGAAGGAAGGAATATGTAACTATAAGACTTAACTGTTAGAAAATGAAAATAAATTTAATACAGGAAATGTCTTGAACAGACACTGCAGCAAGTGTAGCAGGATATTTTTACTTTGTACTCAGCAAAAAAAAACACGAAAAAGGAAAGATCAAATTGCTCAATAATAAACAAAATTTGTATCCCAATTCCAATATTTTAACTAAACACATCAAATTCTACATTATTTTCAGGAGAATGCGATCACATACTTCATGCAGAAGTTTACAAAAAGAATAAAACATAAAAAATATGCTTCAAAATAGCACGTTGAACATTATTTGTGCATATTAATTAGTTCTATGTTCTTCTCCATAATGCAAAACATCGAGCTCAATATGTGACGGCATGGCTGCTTCATAGAATAAAAACATTCCACATTGGACCACAAAAGTTATGAACAAAATATTTCAAACAAAGTTTGAAAAAAGAAAAAAAAATACCTTTGCTGATTAAAGAGCATTTGGTAAGTCAAGTGATCCACCGACATGAGTATTAGGTAACAAAGACAATTGGAGGCGTCCAGTCCATTCCTCGCTTGGTTTTAAAGTAACAGGATCTTCTATGGCGCCCGCTTCGACACAAACCATATGTTTATATTCTTCATCTCCAAAATCCGACATAGCCTTTGCCTTTTTGTCCCATGGATTCCACACAACTATTTGTGATAATTAAAATAAATAAAATACTAACCAACAAAATGTAGAAAACACTTGTACCAATTACAACAGAATTATTTTAGTACCAAGTTTTATAGATTAAACATTATGTTCACATACAATCAATAAATATACCTATTATGTTTCAGTGCTTTTTCATTTTCAAGGGTTTGTGTCAAATTTTGAGTTGTTTTTGCTTTTGATATGGTAAATATGAAATTAAGAAAAAAGAGGAAATAAATAGGAATGAGAATAAGACCAGCATCAGGGAGCCCATCTTTGATAACAACAAATGTTCGGTTTTTTTCATGATCTAAGATTGCTATCTTTCGCGGGGCCTCAAGATATATTCTGTCTAGCTGCATTTTATTTCACCACAATATTAAAAATTTGAGTTTGTCATTCGAAAAAAAGAAAATAAAATAAAGCCTAGTCAATAAGTATTTTTTCAGGTTTGGTGTGGGATTTTGGTAATTGTACAACAATTCTTAGTAAAAAAAGTAAAATAAGAACAATATATTTACCTCTCCCTCAAAAGTAATGGCATCACCTTGCTCGGTGAGACGAATCCTTTCTTGTAAATTGTCAAGGTAATCTAGAGTCTCTAGCCCTTCTACTCTCACCTCACTAATTTACAAAAAAATTTAAAAAAGTTACAGCCCACACATGGTATGACTGTATGAGTGATACCATAGTGTAAACACAAATATAATTAGAAAGTTATAATTAAGTTATGCCCTTACAAAAATCAAGATAGCACCCACATCATGATTTTTCATACCGTTTATCTTTAGTAGGGTATGTGCTATATTTATGCTTTGGTGGATACATAAGATATTTGACATTTTGCATGTTCAATGATTTATGCATGAATTAGGTCTGAAATATGAAATAATCACAGATTTTATTGAAATTTTCTTTCATTCAGAAAAAAATGAGAATCACAGGGAAAAAATAAATTATCAGAACAAGCAAAAATTTCATTATGTAATAGCTTTACCTGATATCAGATACGGAAAAATAGGTGTGGTAAGCAAAAGTAAATGAAAACGACTTCCCATCAGGGTTTGTGTTTCTTATGCGTGATGTCAGCGTCAGGATCCCGCCGGGCCCCACTTCAACCCTCAGGCGGTACTCAAAACTACAAACACATATTGAAATTAAATCAAAAGAGAAAAAAAATTATGAAATATGTGTGTGTGTGGTTAACATAAAATGCCTAACTATAGTACTGCCCAAATTACAGATGCTATTACCAGTATTAGTACATGTATGAGGATCAAACTCAAACTTTGACAGATGACAGTTCACAATTTAGCCAAGTCATATTTACAAAATATCAAGGTAGATATAAGATTTCACTAGAAACATGTATAAAAGAAATCGCAGCACTGGGATCAAGTCCAAACCTATGAGGCCAGATTTTTGAATCCTCTTCAGAAGGTTTTAAAATCAAATCAACAAAAGATCCACTGGAGTTGGGAGTAGGAGCAATTTGGGGATCAGTATCAATGCTCCAGATCCTATTCCTTGCAAATCCATGTGCCATAAGAGGTCCAAGGTTGGAAAACTAAACCAACAAAACAAAATTATATTCAAATTAGAAAATAGTCTTCAAAATTATTAATAAATGTTCATAAAATAATAAAATACAATAGACATACTTGAGGGAAACATATTGGGATACCACCACGGATAGCTTTCGGTGGCTCAAAGAGTGCCTGTTTTAAATGAACAATTGAACACTTAACAAACCAAGTATAGTAAAATGTACAGGTAACTCACTTGTTATCTCTTCCTTTTGCAGTTCTTCACAATAACTAAACATTGAAATTTCATAATTTAAAAATGCAAAAGAAAAAGGACCTTATTGCTAAGAAAAAGAAGCTCCTCTCCTTTCTCATTTTTCCATGAGGTGACATGACCTCCATACAGGTACACCTGGAAACCAGACCCAAAAGATAAAATCTTTCTTCAAATTGAATTACGTATCACCATTTCTTTTTCCAAATTTTCTTAATATTACAGCTACTTATTGGGAAAAAAAAATACAAAAATTGAAATAATATAGGGAATGTTCGAAAGCTGTAGTTTTATTATATAGGGGTATATGGTAGTGAGGGGAAAAGAGGGCTAAGTCCCCCCCTATAATTGAAAATTATGTAATTTTTATATGCATTAATACTTTTCAACCCCCTTATAAAAATGAAATTACACTACACTAGATTATTTAGCCCCTGCAATCTCGTTCGTTGTGGTATCCTTATAGAGACAAATATTATACTCAGATATGAAGCCTTAATTAAAGATGATTAGACATCTATCTTGATCAATTACAAGTGAACAATCAATTCATGCTGTACTTGCTGGTACATAACCGGTACCAACAGACCAGATCAATAGAGGTAAGATCTACAATCACAAGTTTGGGTTTGGTAATTTGGCAACTAAGAAAAGATCCAAAGGTGAATTGATGGATCTGAGTCTGACCTCGGCAGAGCAACCAGTGGAATCTTTGAGCAACACCTTCTCTAACCCATTCAATCCCTTCACTTTTTCTACCGCCATCTCTCTTCTCTCTTTTCTCTCTTTTATTTATTTATTTATTTATTAGTAACGGTAATTAATTATAAATCGAAAGATTGAAGGAAAGAGAAAGAATTCCAAGAGAGAAATCGACTGGAGACTGGAGATCTAACTATATATATCTTTTTTTTTTTCTTTACAAATTAGTGGCCTATAAAATTCTTGTGGATCCTCTGTTCTACTAATTTGTACTGTATACCCGTGTAGCGAGTCAAATGAGTTAAATAGATCCAGTAGAGTTCCTGTTTTGCCTTAAATTGTAAAATAAAGCAGATCGAGTAGTGCAAATAGCAAAATCGGATCTGGTTTTAAGGTTTTTCTTTCCTTGTTTATTACTGAATTAGTGGGAGCGATAGCGAAGAAGTCAAAAAAGATTTAGTGAGTGCGTTTTTTTAGTGAGTGCGTTGCGTTGCGTGAGAATGCAGCTCAGAAAGCTTTGGATTCTTGAGGCATTAATTGATGCGTCAATTCGTGTGTCGCAGCTCTGTCGGGCCTCGTCAACGTCATACCTTCTTCTCAAGTCGTAGGCCCACTTTACTAAGTAGTATTGGGCCTTTAAATTGTCGGCCCAATATGAGATTATTGGAACTTGGATATTCTGTGTATTTTTTTTTCAGGTGCAAAGCACCAACAAGAAAAAATTTGCTAAACCCTAAACAAATGCATCATCATCCGATTATTGAAACATTCGTTGAATCCTCCTTTGTCTCCATATTAATTTTCTAAATTCAAAAATAAAACATGTTGGAAACAAACAAACAAAAATTCAATTTAATCCCGGAGGCGTTGCCTATGGACATGGAGCACAAGTTTTCCGGAAAACTTTGCTTTTTGGCTAAGCAATTAATACTCTATTTAACAATCCATTAATTTATGCGTATAAATTAAGCTAGATGATCACCGAGCTATTTTGTAAGCTAAATTCTAAAATTTATTGATTTTGAATTCAAACAACAGTAATTTAATTCAAACAACACGTGATATATGCGTTTTAGACACAAAATTTATAAAATTTTGAAATTCATTTATTACAGAGTCAATTGATAAAAAAATATTAATTATTTTAATGCAATAATTTTTCATTATTTGTGGACCACGCGTCATTTCAATTTGTACTAAATAAAATTGAAAAACTACATATATTTTTCAAATTTCTTTGTTTTGTTTTTCATTCATATTAATTTATCAGCAACAATTAATTGTTTGAAGACGTACCTTTCATTATTATTATAATGTATACAAATAAATGTGATTTTCGGACACAGTTCAAAACTTCTATACCATGTGTATATGTACACATTGTTTATTTTGAACTTTTTTCACATATGTTTTGTCGTGTATAGTTAATATTTTTGTAGTAATAAGTATGTCATTCATATATTATTTGTTTATTTATAAAATTTAATTATAAATTTTCAAATATTTAGTATAAAGTCGAATATGCGCATCCGTTTGTATTTTTTTTTTTCCTGCTTTTGGGAAGCAATCAATTAATTAATTGGATTGGTGATTGGTGATTAAAAGAGTGGGCGTATATATACACACATAGGTAAACGTGTGTAATAAACGAACCGAAAAAGACAAAATATGGCCTGCTTTCTTTGTCAATTATATATTCATGTTGTCTCGTGATGATCAGTATGGTGGTGGTGATACAAATTCTGACAACCTGTGTATATGTAAGGATAGTTAGGCTATAATGTATTATAATGCATAGATTATTTGTACATTGAAGATTGAACTATAAATTATTAGATTTGATTTCAAAACAACTGATTTAAACTATTAAATTTTGATATTCATATCAAAATGTATCCGGAAACCAAATTTTATATTCTTTTTGAAAATTATTTCTTATTTTTCTATGTTTCAGAAATTAAAAAAAAAAACAATGATTTTCACAAATTGTAAATAAAATAGTGTTTTTTTTTTTCAAAAAAATACAAAATTAGTTCTCCAAGCACATTTTTATATGAAGAATATATTGAACTCTTAAGATTGACTATTTGAATTTCGAATCTAACAATTTGAAATTTAATGTACATGAAAAAAAAAAAATATATATATATATATATATAGAGTACGGCTAACATGCTTCCTCTAGCATATCGACAATATGCTTCCGGTTTCTAAAACCTATTGAATCGGCTTCAAATGACAAATCCAAACCATTCAAACCAATCTCCTTAATAAGAGCTTCGTTTCTATATAAAAAAAATTATTTTTCCAACTTATTTACTATTAAGTTAAGCAGTCAAAAAAATGAAGGATATAGTGCATTAAGATATGTACAAAATCCTTTTTATTTTGACCGCTTGACTTGATGATAATAAATTCGAAAATTAAAAATAAATTATATGGAAACAAAGCTCTCATTGAGGAGATTGGTTTGAACAATTTGAATTTGTCGTTTGAAGCCGATTCGATAGGTTTTAGAGACCGAAAACATATTGTCCATGTGCTAGAGGAAGCATGTTAACGGTAATATATATATATATTCTCTTTATAATTACCTACCAAAGTTGTAACTTGCGATGAGAATCTCAGTACACGAAACCCGCAACAATTTGGCAGCTCATGTGTCCTAAGTCCTGACCAATCAGTCACCAGTCTGCTACAGATACTCTTGGTCGTCTTCGATATATATAATTATAATTAAGTAGAACTTGGGTGCTGCTAAGTTGACCCAACTTTTTGTAAATTTGATTCTAAAATATATCGAATCTACTTTAAACAATGAATTCAAACTGTTGAAATCTTTCTACTTAATAATTGATGTACCTACATGTGAAAATTTTAAAGTTTCGAATTAATTTAATATAGAGTCAAGTGGTCAAAGGAGTCCAAAAAATAAATGCATTAAAATTAATTTATAAACATTAAACTTTTGACCACTTGATTTTATATTAAATTAATTCAAAACTTTAAAATTTTCACATGTAGACACATCACTCATTAGGTAGAAGGATTTCAACAGTTTGAATTCATCGTTTAAAGTCGATTTGATATATTTTAGAGTCAAGTTTACAAGAAGCTTGATGAATTCATCATTTAAAGTCGATTTGATATATTTTAGAGTCAAGTTCACAAGAAGTTTGGTGAACTTAGAAGTACCCTAGTTCTACTCTGTATAATTAATACAAATTTACATATCATTCTCACTTTTTACTGACCTACATGATATATACAACTCAATGTGACCCCGCGGAGTAATTCTGGATGGATATACGCTACTGATCTTACACCGATATTTTTATATCGTTGTCTCGTGTGTCATATTTAATATTTTTATTTTTAAAATTTAAATTAGCAATTCGAACTGCTTAACATGATATTCATATTAAAATATATTAAAATGTCTAGAGATAAAATTTTATAATATTTGAAATATATTTTATATTTTTTATGATAAATCCAAAATCACTGTTTTCGGACCGTTAAAAAACAATGATTTTGTTTCTATATAATAAAATAGTAAAAATATTTCAAAAATTATAAAACTTGGTCTCCAAGTATATTTTAATATGAATATCATATTGGCGGTTCGGATCGATAATTTAGACATTGAAAACGAAGATATTAAATATGAGACATGATGAGGTATGAAAAACACGAGGTATTGGAACCCTCCTCTCTCTCTAGAGAGAGAGAGGTTGGCTAATATCAAAATATTTATTCTGGTGGTGTAACCAATTGGTTTTCTAATTTTCAAAGTCTAAACAGTCGATCAAAACCGTTAGATTTGATATACATATTAAAATGTGCTTGGAGACTAAATTTTATATTTTTAATTTTTTTTACTATTTATTAAGTCAGTTATAAAATCGCTGATTTTAATAAACAGTGAAAATTTTATGAATCACTGAAAATAACAATTTTAAAAATGACTTAATAAATAGTAAAAAAAAATCAGAAAAATGTAAATTTGGTCTCCAAGAAGAATTTAGTATAAATTAAATATTAAACGGTTTGGATCGACTGTTTGAACTTCAAAAATGCAAAAACTGAAACGTTTGTTCCACGTTTTTAATAACTTTTATTATTTACATCTATATATCATTATCCATTTTTGGCAAAAATACGAAGAAAAGTATATGATCCAAATTAAACTATTTATTCATTTCCTTTGTTTCCCAACAAATCAAACAATATTATAATGATATTGAAAAATTTACTACTTTTATTCATCTTCCTTTGTTTTGTAGCATATCAAACATGCATCATCATGCATGCCCTTCATAAACTAAAGTGGAAATTCTTGAGAGGTCACTAATTAAAGTCATTGCCTATTGTCGAGGTAATGTATATAAATGTCGATGGAAAAGTAGGAATATCGACAATCAATGATATCGAAATGGAAGAAAATATTCTAATTAATTACAGTGGAAATGTAGGGCACGGCAAAGTTTTGTATGGGTATTAATTAAATGTAATATAATTAATACAAAACAAAAACATTATACATAATTTCTCATTTCTTAAATCTCCAACTAATTTGGATTAACTTGTTTTAATGTAATAGTCAAGTATGTATTATATATTGTAATACTGAAATGTGCATTAAACGATAATCCACATTGTTTTTTTTTTTTGAAGAAAGATAATAAACGTAGTCAACATAGCCTATTCGGTTCGTTTGTATATACAGAGAGATGAGCTAACTTACTTTGAAAATTAAATAAAGTGTTTTATTTTTTGCTTATATTTTTATTTTTAAAGTTCAAATAGTCGATTTGAATCTTTCAACATGTTCTTAATATTAAAATGTGCTTGGTGACCAATTTTTTACTATTTTTAATTTTTAAAAATACAAAATTTTGTTATTTAATGAAAAGTTGCGATTTTTAAAATTCTGAAAAAATAGTAAATTGCTTTTAAAAAATATAAAATTTGATCTCCAAGTACATTTTGATATATAAATAATGTTAGAAGGTTCGAATCACTATTTAAATTTTATAAATAAATAAGAATATGAACAAAAAAATAAAACTCTCTCATTCTCCAAGTAAGATAGTCTATCTATGAATCTGTGTGTCGGGATAAGGAGATTTTTTTATAAAGCATAAATAAAAAAATTAAAGTTAAGCTGTCGATATGATTACAGACGGATTTATAAAAAGTATAAGGAACGACTTGCCAAGCTGTTCCCCATTTTTTTTTTTTACCAGAACATCTTTCGAAGCCGTTCCTCATAATTTTTCATCTGTTTCGCACAAACAACACAGCAGCTGCAACAGAAAATCCGAAAATTTCAAAAAAAATGAGAGAACGGCTTCGCAAACCGTTCTTGCGCGAGAAAAAAAAATAGGGAGAACGGTTTCCCAAACCGTTCTCTACAGTAACTTTTTTTTTTTTTTTTACAGTTTGTTTATAAAATAAATTATATATTTTGTTTGATATTGTATATTAACAATAAGATTAATGGAACAATTTTAATATATTTTTTGTGTATTTTGACCATTTTATCATTTTATCAAATCAATGGATTGACTTTCTATATAAAAAAAATCAATAAATATATAAAAATCATGGTTTTCAAATATACGTATTATTTTTTAAAATTTTACTTTTTTATATTTTAAAAACAAACAAATTTAATCATTTAATTGTTATTTTTATTAAAAACTCATTTTAATTTAAAAAATACTTCTTTTTTGTAAAAATATAAAATAAGTGTTTTATTTATGAAAAAATATGTTAGTATTCTAATTGGTCGATTTTTTAAAATAATGATACATTGGTGTACTACATGGATGGAGGATATAGAAGTTTCTGTAACCATAAGTTTTGAAGAAGAAAAAAAGAGTCGATTTTTGCAATAAAAGATGTTAGATTATGGAAAATATGTCCATTAATTATTCAAGAGACATTATTTCCTAGAAAAAAGTATCCAGAGATACAAATTTTTAGTATTGTTATTGTAATTCACTTTTACATTTTCTTTTAATTTTCTTTACAGAAATATTTATTGTTTTTTTATATAAAAAATCAATTAATTGATTTGTTAAAATGATAAAATGGTCAAAATATACAAAAAAATATATATTTAAATTGTTCCATTAATCTTATTGTTAATATACAAAATCAAACAAAATATCTGATTTATTTTATAAACAAACTGTAAAAAAAAAAAATTACTGTAGCGAACGGTTTGGCAAACCGTTCTGGAAGTTAAAACTGAAAAAAGTAAAGAACGGTTTGCCAGTCCGTTCCCCAGGTAGCAACATGAAAGCCGCACGGATCCGGCAAAAAATTTATCAGGAACGTCTTCGGAAGACGTTCTCGTAAAAAAAAAAATATGGAGAACAGCTGGCAAACCGTTCCTTATGTTTTTTATAAATCCCACAATAATCATATCCACAGCTTAACTTTAATTTTTTTATTTATGCTTTATAAAAAAAATATCCGGGATAAGGTACCTAGCTAGCAAAATTATGACAAAATATACATACGAACGTATAGTACTCGATTGACAGAAGTTCACGGACGCGCTAACGACAGCGCCGAAAAGGTAACTTGAATTAATTAAACATTAAATGTATTAAAAGTTACCCTTCTCCCTTCTCCCTTCTCTCGATCTTGCTATATATATATTTAACCATTTAACTAAGCCTTCTGAGTTGAGGCACTCTATCACTGGTCAAGCGCCTCAACAAAAGTGACACCACCTTCAAATTTCAATCCATGGTCAAGCGCTTCAATCAATTAATTATTAATTAGGTCAAGCGAAATATACTAAGTTTGTAATGGAGGAGAGCCTGAGCTGCCCCTTGTCTACTCTTCTCTCTTTCTTCTTTCTCATCACTCTCTCTATCCTCTCCCCCATAAGCAAAGCTCAGCTCAGCCAAAACTACTATGCTACTTCCTGCCCTAATGTCGAGTCTCTCGTTCGTTCCGCCGTCTCTCTCAAAGTACAACAGAGCATGACGGCCGGTCCTGGCACTCTCAGGCTCTTCTTTCATGATTGTTTCGTTCGGGTAACATATTTACTTTATATAATATAAAATTTGGTCGCCAAGCACATATTAATATGGAGAACAAGATAAACGGTTCGGATCAACTGTTTGAACTTTGAAAATAAAAATATATTCATTTTACAAATAGGTCCTTATATCCATAGAAGACACTCTATATATATATATATATATATATATATATATGTTGACTAGGGTGAGACGTACGTGGAGTAAAACACGTTTGTACTCCACACTATATCTTCATTTTTAAAGTTTAAATAGCCGATTCAAACTGCTCAACATGTACTTTATTGAAATGTACTTGGAGACCAAATTTTACATTTTTTTGAACTTTTTTACTATTGATTAAGCCACTTTGAAAATTGCTGATCCACTATAAACAGTAAAAAAATAGTAAAAATAATAGAGTAATTGTTATTTGTAGGGCTGTGATGCGTCGGTGTTGCTGACATCATCGACAGGAGACGATGAGAATCACAGCGGGGCCGACTTGACATTGTCTCCGGATGCAGTTGATACGATAAAGAAAGCGAAGGAGGCTGTAGACGGGGACCCACAGTGCAGCAACAAGGTCTCTTGTGCTGACATACTCGCCATGGCTGCCAGAGACGTTGTGTCCTTGGTAAGTTCCATTTCATTCAAAGTTTATTCAACACTAACTATATATATAAATGATTATAACATACATATATATAATATATACCAACAAATTAAAATATAAACTCTAATTGAGTTGATAATCATTAATTTATTCAACCGTAAAAAACATACTTATATTTATCTGAATTAAGAAAATCATGCAAATAAAATTGATGATATAAATTACATCTCAAGCTTATTTCTTGTTTTAGGAAAAAAAAACCAACTATATATATATATATATATATAGCGTTAATTTGCTTATCTGGTCTCAGACAGGAGGACCCTACTATGAGGTGGAGTTGGGGCGGTTCGACGGCAAGGTCTCGACACGAGCCGCTGTGAAGTACAGCCTTCCCGGACCCGGCTTCAATCTTGACCAGCTCAATTCATTATTCTCTGCAAATGGGTTAACCCAAACCGATATGATCGCATTATCCGGTACGCACATAATTAATTAAATATATAATTAATCATTTTGTATGACATTTTATATATAATTACTTATCTATTAGGAGCCCATACGATCGGAATCTCGCATTGCGACAAGTTCATCCGACGCATCTACCAATTCAAAGACCCGATGCCGTACAACCCCCCAATGAATCTAACATTCCTTCGGCAACTCCGGCAAACCTGCCCCATGAGCAACCAACAGTCATCATTTGCCAATCTCGACCCGATCTCACCGTCCAAGTTTGACAATGCCTATTATCAGAATCTACAGAAGCAGATGGGGTTGCTGGCTTCCGATCAGGTCCTTTTTGCGGATAGACGGTCACGTGGCACGGTGAACTTGTTTGCGACAAATCAGACGGCTTTTGAAGAGGCGTTTGTGGCTGCTATTACGAAGCTCGGCAAAGTTGGGGTCAAAACCGGAAGTGACGGCGAGATTCGGCGTGTTTGTACTGCTGTTAATTAATTCTTAATTTGATGTTAAAGTATTTCCGAAGGTGGTTAGAGTATTTACTCAAGTAATACTAAAGTTAACACGTCATGTTATATACATGTTAAGCTTATGTTAATTATAGCAGTTATTTTTATTTCTATGAAAAATAAAAGCATGTACGATATATATGGGATTTGAATTTAAATTAATGTCATTTATTCAAGTAAATTAAGGAAAAAGAGAAAAAAAAAAAAAACAAAAACTGAAGAGATAATAAAGAAAAAAAATTTAATCAATTGGTGTTTGCTGTTTTAAAATTTGGTGGTATTATTGCTGTGCTGAAATTAATATTTTATTTGACCCTATTGGTCTATTTCGTTTGCGAACAAACAAAACTAGAAACAAAAATAGAAAAGAGACACAAATTTTTATGTATGGTCCTTTTGTGAATACAATTGAGGTCTCAAACATTGTGGGCCTTATAAACTTATCAAAACAGTCCAAAAAGATAAAGACATGCAACTAGGCCTCAAACATTAATTGTGGCCTATATAATGTAGCTTCGCTTTTAATATGGAGGAGAGGGGGTGTCCGATAGGGTGCGTATCCTCTGAGATATCTCAATTTTTGCGTGACTGACGTGTCCAGTGCCTATTCGGGAACCGTAGGGGGCCAATATTATGAGCTTTGAGATTCGTGCAGAATGTATTTGAACGTTTGAGATATTCTAAAAAGTCACGCAAAGTTTGAGATATCTCAGAGGATGCGAATTCTGTCCGATACCCATCGGACCAAATTCGGTGCGATGGGTGGTGTATACCGTTGATTCACTTCAAGATCTGTGCACACGGATATTAAAATAAACAACACGGATATTAAAGTGATGCACATAGATTTTGAAATGGATCGGACGGTATACACCACTCATCAAACCGAGTTTGATCCAATTGACATCGGACACCCCCCTCTCTCTTAATATGGGTGGGTATCAGAATTTGCACACTGGTTTTTTTACAATTAATTTAGCATCCAAACAACGCAAATAAATCAGCTGTTATTCCAACAAGAATAACTTATTCTGATATCAATTGTTCAATTTTTTCAATGTGTACTTGAATCTCAACGAAGGAATTTTTTCATGCACGAATCTCAACAAAGATCAACAGTTAGTCAGAGTTGTACACTGGAGTGACTCTGAAACGACATTTGTTGTGTTGTCAATTATGCAACATGCATAACAAACATTGGGAAATATATACTTGAGAACCAATTTTGATCCAGTAACAACTATAATAATATTTTTGCATAACAAACATTGGGAAATATATACTTGAGAACCAATTTTGATCTAGTAACAACTATAATAATATTTTTTGTTTGACAATTTGTAGATTTGTCTACTAAAGACTTGGTTGTTATTGTGGTTGACAAATTGTTGATTTACAATTTGAATGAAAAAAATCTTTACAAATATTAAATAATTAGATGGCTTGATATCTAACTTTTACTCAAAAAAGAAAAAGAAAACATTGAGAAATACTTCAAATCATTAGTATTCCCAGGGTTTAGAGTTTAGGATTTAGGGTTTAGCATTTTTAATGACCTGACTATTTTCTTGGCTTTTAAAGAAAATCATCAGATTTTTCATGTATATTGCCCGAAACTATTTGTTGATTTTCTGTTGTATTTTTTACGATAAATATTTTGCCTGCATCTAACATTTAAAATATCATAGGAACAAAACATGGTCATAAAAATATGAAAAAAATCTCTCAAAAAACAAAAAAAGAAAAGGGTCATGCGACCCCTATTAATTGTAAGGAAATTATAGCGGTTGAGCATTTAATATTCATAGAAAATAATCAATAGCTGCACTGACATCACTATAGTACATATATTTTAATTATCATTCTGTAACTTGTTGTAGTACTCTAAATTTAACCAATGCATATATAACAAAAAAAAAGGAAAATATGTTGTTGACAATGAAATTACTTGACAACCATGAAAACTGAAACAACTGTCATCAACTTGGAAATAATTTGACATTTTTTTGAATTTGTTTACTTTTTATTAAGCAACTTTGAAAATTGCTGATCTAACGGTGGCTTCTGTTTTCACTGTTTAGTTAAGCCACCGTTGGATCAACGATTTTCAAAGTGGCTTAATAAATAGTAAACAAATTCCAAAAGATGTAAAATTTGATCTCCAAGTATATTTTAATATAGAGATCACATCTAACGGTTTAAATCGACCGTTTGGACTTTGAAAATTGAAAAACGACTTGGTTGCACGGGAACTTAGAAACAATCGATTATATATTAGCCAACTCTATATATGTGTCCGCTCGCGCGGTGATAAAACTGATCTATGATCCATCCAGAGATTACTGACAATGATAAACAAATAATTACAAATTGCACCAAGAAATATAATGCAGGACTTGTCGGTTATAACACTTTTAATCATAGAAAACATGTTTTTTATTTAATTTTGTCATGTCGGTTATAACAGTTGCCAAATAAAGATAACTATTCAAGAATTATTACATCAAAATTCCAATTTAGCAAGTATCCTTCACTAAAATCATTGGAGAATATACAGATGATGAAGAAAAATCATTCTTTATTTCTTTGTTTGATGAAAACTTCTTATGTTTTAATTTACGAGCTAAGAAAAATATAGTTGGTTTTTTAAATATTTTGTTTAAAAGTCTAGAATAAAAATGTACGTATATAGCTTTAAATAACAAAAGCTTGGAAAATAACATAAAAAGCGATATGATAATTTATAAGTTAAAATCAACTATTACATATATTTTTTTATAGCTCAGTAGCTCACTGTCAAAAATTAATAATAAAACAGCTCAAGAACACAAGACTCCCATAAATCTCCCTTCTCTCTTTGTTTATTTCAAACAATATATTTTTCTTACATGTCTTTTTTTCTGTTATAGAGAAGGTTTTATATCTCACACAGGGAGCACAGCTCACCTCTATTATTTTAGAAACAAATCATAATCCAATCTATTCTTGGAAGTAAATTACACATAAATCAATCATGACAAATAAAGAAAATATAAATCATTAATTCTAGTCCAGCTGTATATAAACCAAGAATATATGTTGATTTTCTTCTTCATTTTCTTCTGGATTAGATGTGGACCTTGTTGTACGTATTAGCTTGTAACTTCAACACTCACCGATGATATGGATATATAGACTGTCTATGAAATTTGGTCAACAAAAATGCCAATTTGCTCATCCATCTAAACGTTAGAAACATTACCAATTGCTGTAAAACTTCAACACCAAAATTAATAATACATAGCTTATATATGCAAATTGTATAGAACATAGCATTATTAATTAAAACAAATATTTTCGATAACAAATAAGTGGATCATCAAATATACTGATGGTTATAAATACGAATTGGGCTATGGTGAGTTGCGAAATAAGATACTTGTTTTACTTCACGCTCATATTTTCTACTTTTAAAATTCCACAAAGCCATATGCGATTTATTCTAGTTCTAGATGAAGCTCAAATAAACTACTCAACCACATCACATAGAAAGAGCTCTTTGCCATAGTTTTCGCAATCAACAAGTTTAGGTCATACTTGATCGGCTCAAAGGTGATCGTGTACACGGACCACGCAGCCATCAAATACCTATTGGGCAAGAAGTATGCTAAACCCCGACTCATCCGTTGGATACTCCTTCTACAAGAGTTTGATCTCGAAATCAAGGACAAGAAAGCAAAACCTAAGTTGGAAGGTGTGATTGAGGCAAAAAAAATGTCGATCTGAACAGCTCAACATGATCTACATATTGAAAATGTGCTAGAGACCAAATTTTACATTTTTTTTTTTTGAAATTTATTACTATTTGTTTAGATTTTTTTTAAATCATGGTATTTTGATGATCCATAATCCATCCAAAAATAGCGATTTTCTACCCATCTAAAAAATAGTAAAAAAAAAATCTAAAAAAAAAAATGTAAAATTTGATCTTCAAGCACATTTCAATATAGATATCATGTTGAGTTGTTTGGATTGGCTATTTAGACTTTGAAAACGGAGATATAAGCGTAAAGTAAAACAATAATCTTATTTCATAACTCACCATAGCCCATCTCTATCAATACATACTCCTCTTTAGAATATAAGTACTAAACCGCTATAACAAGTATAATAATTATCTAAGATCAAAATCAGAAAGGAGATAATGTAGACCATGAAAACAATGAAACATATAATCCTTAGTAATTACAGACTAATTAAATAGTAGGTAGGTTTTAATAAAATTATTTATTAATTATTATCTTAAACAATAGAAAAACATATATAACCAGATTCTAAACATCAACAAAAACCCATGGTGCCGTAGGTTTATCATCTCAAAACGTTATAGCAAGTGCTGGAGCAACTGCTATGAATGTAATTTTGCAAGACATGAAATTAATTAAACATAGAGTTCAGCATACATTTTTTGGATCCCTTATACTAAATCAAAGCATTATAAAATTGACAATTCTGAAGGAGAGAGATGCTTTATCAAAACTGAAACATAATTCTAGAAATGGCTGAAACTTAATTAACAAAAAGTATCATCTTCCCAAATCAATTTACTAGATCATAACAATGCATGATATTTCCCAACACCTCTGACTGTGAGAGAGAGAGAGAGAGAGAGAGAGAGACCAGCCGCTGTCAAGTTTTCAAAAAAGAAAGAAAGAGAGAGAGAGGATTAATTAAATCAAAAAATAAAAAACAAATAAAAGAACAAAGAGAGAGAGAGGATCAAATAGTCGAGTTCAATAATATAGCTTGACCTAAATAAAGTACATTGTTGCTGTCTGAGGTACCAATAACAGATCAGTTAAATTGAGCACCTGAAGAAGGAACAGATGATGTCACAGTTTCATGTTCTGATATGCTACTGTAAATGCTTGAACCCTGCCTGTCTCTTGGTTTAGATTGGCCTGAAAGCCAGTGTTAATATCTTCTGTTTTGCTGTTTTGATCGTGTTGCACCTCTTCTGTTCTTGCATTTTCTGTTGAAATATATGCTGATTAATTATATATCTAACTAGATCTTTGCATGCTTAAACCAATTATATAATATTGTTCCAACCTGAAACTTGTAGTAGGAAATTGTGGATATACTTAATTAAATTAAATGGATTATGTTAGAAAATGTACTTTAAACTGCAGATTACAGATCAAAATGTTTCTCTGAAAGGTTAGAAGTGAAATTATGAAATATATATATATAACCAGTATTATTTGTCAAATGTAGCGCGGTGCATTGATCTTGCTTCTCTTCTGAGGTTGTATTGATGGGAGTAGCTGAGCTAGAAGGTGTCGATGAATTAGGCTTTGGTTTTCTTCGGCGGCGGTTATGGTCTGCCAAGCGCCTTCTGCAGCTCTTCTTCGTATCATCAAACTCATCCAAAATGTGAAACCTAACCTCAGAGGAAATTAAAGAATTATATATTAGATATTGGGAAAAATAATGAAAAACGCGGTAGTACAATTTTAGTTATGTCAACTTCAGTAAAATACATGAATTTTGTTTAATGTATATTAAAAAAATTGCAGAAGACAGAACTTGCAATTGTAAATTTTATTTTTGTTTTTTATATATATGTAAAGGTGGAGTTTAACTTTCATTTAATGTTCATAAATAACGTCCTATATATTTGAGTTTCGTACCCATGATCTCTTACCAAAGGGTGATGTCCTTTGCCACTCGACCAAATATTGATACGTGTATATTTTGTTGAAACTAATTAATTAGTTACCTTATTAAACAATAAATGATGAAAAAGACAAAAAAATATATGCAAAAGTTTATACCACCTTAATTAACTCATTAGTCTTTGTGAGTGTGTGTGTATGTGTGTGTATTTTCTGAACAGTAGTTGAATTAGATAGCTTCCTGATATAATTCAAAGCATGGAAGACGACTGTATAATTGTTGAAATTAATCAATGCTTTTGATATATTATGTCTTTATGTTTAGTATTTGTTTTTTTTTTTATTTATTATGTGAAATGAGTGGGTTATTGGTATGTACATGTGGGATTCAATTTAGTTACTGATGATTTATTAATATATATTTTGAGTTACTATTTGTGTTTTTGTTATGTGAAATAAGTGGGCTAGGTTGATGTAAATTTGATGACAAAATTTGGAAAATGTTAGAGAATTCAAAAATAATATTAATTATGATCCTACTAATCGCACATAATTATGATTACAAATTCATTAAATATATGTAAACATGAATATATGTAATAGTATATGTGTGTTGAAGATAAAGAAATCCAGTAGAGACCAATTACATTTTTAGCAGATTAATTAGCTATCAATTAGTATTAAAATTGAACATGATATCAGAGCATGATACGACCCCTGAGGGACAACTCAAGAAGAAGAAGAAAAAGAAGGAAAAAAAAGAGGGGAAAAAAAGTTAAATCTGAAAAGAACAACAATCAAAGACGTTTTTTTTCTTCTTCAACACTCCCAATTTTAAAGAACTAATCCAAGCTTCTAAGTGGATAGCTAGCCCAATTATCTAAGTGGAGAATAGAAACAAGCCAGCTTAAGGGAGAGCCAAAATGACCAGCCAAGTATCAAAGATGCTGAGACACATGCTAGCTTGAGAAAGAATCGAAGAAAGGCCACCTAAGTAGCAAAGTTTGATGAAACTAGCTAGCTTTAGAAATTAAAGAGTCGGTAAAATGAATTACACGCAAGTTGGATTCTACGTACAATTTCCAACTTGAGGAGGAGTGTTCAAAGTAAAGAATGAATTAGAGATCAATTATCAATCACTTAGTATTAATTAATTAGTAAGTATAGAAAATCACGTAATTAGAAAATATTGTAATGGCTCTTTAAATTATGTGGTCTATAAATAGGCAGTGTATAAGAGATTGAAACAATATTAGAAATCAACAAAATTAGTTCTTTTACTCTCAAAATTCAACAATGTGTGATTGATCAGTTGAGAAAGAAATTAGTGTCTCTAGAAATTTTTGGTAGCACTTATAAATCTCTTACTTCAGGTCTCCCTCCCTCCCTCCCTCCCTCCCTCTCTCTCTCTCTCTCTCTCTCTCTCATTTCAAATTCTAGATTATATATCAAATTAAACAAATTAAGGCAACAATAATTTCATATGGTGAAAGTAAGTAATTAATTAATTGATTGTTTACCAACCAGTGATAAGACTGCTCAGGAATCTAACTATACTAGCTATTGATACAGAAATTTTGTTGTATTTAATTCGTGCTCTAAAATTATTGGTTGGAAAATCATTTGTATGAGTGATAAGCTGTCATATGTCATATGTCATATATATCTCTTTCACCTATAGAACGAAGTAGGATGTAAGTTTCAACTGTGTATATCAGAAAGTACGTACCAAAAGGTTGGATATTGGTTCTTTCTTTTTAGAGCAAGATTCCAAAAATCATCAATGGCACATACTTTTTTTTTTCTAATAAAATAAAACATCAATGACAATTGGCAGGAAACTATAACCTTATAAGAATTAATTAAAGATTGAATGTCACCTGCTGCACTGCTGACAAAACCTTTGCATATTACCTCCACCCAAATGCACCAAGGCAGCCTTCGAGTGGAACTCACAAACCTTATGCCTTCTATGGTACTTCTTTGCCTTTGTTAGATCTGCCTTACACCCCTCGGCCTGGCATCTCGGCAGCTGGTTCCCAAATCCATAATAACGCCCGCTTGACCTGAAATACTGCGTTAAAGCCCAAGAAGATTCTCTTGAAGGGTATAACATACGGTTGCCTATGTCTAACCCTAACCCTAATTGGTTTGAGTAATCATTATCTGGAAATAACGGCTGATGAATATTGGGATGCTGCGAGGCGTAATTCTGGGCTAGTACAAGTTGGTTATTTGATGTGATTGGCGGGTATGATAGATCAAGAAATTGTTGATTTGGGTGGTAATTGAAAGAGGAGGAATTAAGGTTGGAGCTTGAATTATAGGAGCATAATTGCAATTGTTGTGTGTTAACGTTGTGATCCACTTCTGCGGATATTTCTTCATTTCGATGCATGGATAGGTCGAGCAAAGGCATATAGGAAGAGCTGTATGATCCAGTAGAGTTTAGCATGTTGTTCATACTTGAAGGAGTAGCTAGGTCTATAAGAAATGAGCTAGCTTTTCAAGATTAATAGTTTTAAGATGGATCACAGCATAGATAGGAATGACAATGATATTGTATATGTGGATGAGACTAACTGAGACCAACTAATAATTTCAATCTCGTTAACTGGTTATAGGCTTTAAGATATATCTAGGGTTTCCTAGGAGAGGGGAGAGGAGAGAGGAGAGAGAGAGACAGATTCCTTTACTGTAGGTTACTATTAATTAGTTGTAACTATTGGTATTGACGAGGTATAGTGGTCTTTGAAGTTCCTTTTTGCCCAATTACGCTGTTTGTTTTGTTGGATACTAGCTTGGATCCTTTGCTAGGATTTATTGTTTTATGAAATATCCTCTATTTTACACACATGACATCCATTTTTTTAGGAATAAAAAAAAAACAAGACAAAACAAAACACCTCAATATTTCGAGCAAATTAGTGTACACTGCATGTTAAGGTTGTGCTTCAACTCTACGTCGTAAAAAGGGGGAAGAGAAGGGAAGGGGAGGGGAGGAAGGTGAAATCAGCGATATTCCTCTCCAAACAGTAAAATTTACACTCCGATTTAGAAATAGGTGATCTCGCCCGGTCAGGTGCAGTCTGGCAAGCTTTCAGTTCCGCACAGTGTTTACTCCCTTTCCCTCCCTCTGCGTACCCCGTATGGAGCACAACCTAAGATTCTCTAGTGTGTGTGTGTGTGTGTGTGTGTACAGATTGAAGGTCAAATCACCCAACTATTTAACATTCATAAAGGAATTTTCTATTCGGTTTCAAACATATGACCTCTTACATGGAGAGCATTGTCTTTGTCAGTAGACTAAATGTTAGTTCTCGGTATATAGATAATATTAGAGTAGAACTAGGTTGTTCTTAAGTTCACCAAGTCACTTTATAAATTTAACTCTAAAATATATCGAATTGACTTCAAATGACTAATATAAATCGTTCAAACTCTCTACCTTACGAATGATGCGTTTACATGTGAAAATTAAAAAAAAAAATTGAATTAATTTTGTATAGAGTCAATTGATAAAAAAAATATTGAAAAAATAAATGTATTAAAATTAATTTATAAACCTTTTTAATTTTGACAACTTGATTTTATACTAAATTAATTTTAAAGTTTAAAATTTTCTCATTTAGATGTATCACTCATAAGATAGATGAGTTTCAACGATTCAAATTCGTCATTTAAAAGTTAAACCAACCAGATGGATTTTAGAGTTGAGTTGACAAAATGATTTGATAAACTTAAAAACACATTAGTTCTACTCTAGAATATTAGCTAACAACTTCAATTAAACATTAAAGTTTGATGTATTCTATGATTCAATGTGTCCTATTATAAAAGTTTGATGTATGTTGAGGAAAGAGAAAAAGCTCCTGTTAAATAACCGTACTAAAAAGTATAAGGAACAGGTGCATGTCATGTACTTGTGCTTGGATGATGGAAATATATATAGTTGTCCTATGTTCCATCGCATATGAAAACTTTTAATCTGCACTCCTACTTATTTTGAAATAAATGAACACATCATGACATGATCAGAAAATGACTTCTCATAATCTCACAGTTATTCTTTGTGTTTAGGAGGCTAGCTAGCTAATTAACAGGCTACTTCTATTTGAGCAAAATATTATGAGAAAAGTAGATTAGACGTCCTTCAAATATATTTTTTTTTAAACCTTCACAGAGGCTGCGAAGTCATGAGGAGGAATCGAACTCTCGATATTTGGGTACAACAATTCTAAAATTTTTTTCCTAACCAACTGTGCTACCTCCTTCAAAATTTAAAATTTAAACGGCCTGTATCAGTCATCATTCATCAAAATAGAAAAAAATAGAAAAAAATAGAAAAAAAAATAGAAAAAAATAGAAAAAAAAAAAAAAAAAGAGAGAGAATGAAATATTCAAAGCGGTCTTGCTGTATATATATTACAACGTATATCTTTCAGACTGCATGCATTCATATTAACGTACTGCATTAAAGTGAACGACGCCAAAAAGATCTGCCACCTCCTTAGTTAATCTTCTTTTCATTTCACAGTAAATCTATACTCCACAAACGTGATTAGACCGACTTCCAAACCTTTTAGTCATATCACATCACACGCTCACATCACATCCATCCGATTTTTATTTGATTCATCTCTCATTCTATCATACGATTTTTCCTCATTTAAAAAAAAAAAAAAAAAACTACAGAAAGGCGGACTATATATACATAGTTAAAAAGCTAATGTCACACGGTTTCGATCCGTGTCCGCACGCATCCTCTATTATAAGGTTGATACATTGTATAAGGTTGATACATTGTATATAGTTTCGGAACTTTGTTTATATAGAATTAACATACACGATTCCTACAGGGGAACCATGTCCGATTTCCAAAAAAAAAACATCGAAACTGGAGGTTTATCATACACTGTTATAGTAACCGTGTCTTATAATTAACAAGGGTTTATATATATATATATATATATATATATATATATATATATATATATATATATATATATATATATATATATATATATAAATAAAAATACACACACACACATACATACATACATACGTATATATATATATATACATACATACGTATATATATACGGTTTTTACAAGAAAACTATGTATGATATTTGGAAATCATACACGGCTGATAAATACAAACCGTGTATGTTACTTTTTATACACAATTTGTTTTTAAAACCATATATAATTATATATTTTTTAATATTTTATTTATAATTGGACAACATCCACATTTGCTAGTCATTAAAGATACAATGTTACACATCCATAATTAAAAAAAAAAAAAAAAACTAATACAACAAACAATATTCAATATTAAACATTTCAACAACAAAAAACAGTATTCCACAACTTATTTTCAAAAATGATTTGTGGAAGAAGAGTACTTAGCAACCATAAGCTTACATATACCACAGGCATGGTTTGCTTCTAACCCAAAATAAAAAATAAACTAAAAAAAATGAAACAATTGTAATTGCAATTGTCGACAAGGCATTAGTTGGCTCATTTGTACTAGCTTCCGGCGTTCAAGCCTTGCACGTACGCAGTGCCTCCCTCCAGCCTCCCTCCGGTTCTATGTTTCGGCTGAGGAAATTAAGAAGTGTTATTGGCTTCACACTACTCCAACCTTAGATAGATCCACAGTACCCATATTTGTTCTCTGTCATAATTTGTAAAATACTCAACATTTACAAAGCCATAAGTTAAAGAGAAAAGAAAACATGTAAGCTATGTATTCAAACAATACATAGACGACATCACTTCACAAAATAAGACTAACTTACAAAGTCATATATAGATATCTAATATAAAGTAAGCTTTTAAGTAACAACTAGCAAAACACAGACAAGCACTCTAAATTATAACAAAACACATTTACAATTATACGGAGAAATTAAATGATCGTTTTGAGATAATTCTCCAAAGTACCATGCATATAATTGTTAATGTCTATTGTTGTGTATTTTGAATATAGATATTTTAGGTTGTTTTAATATGCTTTTCGCTTTTGGAATTTATAAAATCCTGAATACATTATTTAATTGAGAGGTTAGTTGTAAGTGAACAACCAATCGGTATAGTAATTGAGGTATCGATCTACAAAGACAATGGTCAATATCAATCAGAACTATAACTAAATTAAGACTAAAAGTTGGGGTTGTTCCAATTGGTTTTGGTAACAGTTCAGATTTGCAAAGTAAATGAAGTAAAACAATCAAGCAATTCATAGATATCGCTAAGATTAATCTCATTTTGACTTTGGTCGCCATTGAGATGCCTAAATCATGATAGTGGACCATAATTAACTCCCTACCAAAGTAAGAAATGAAGAAAAGGAATAACAAAGAAATTGAAGTGACATGGACTTAATTGAGAAAATGAAGAGAGAGAATGGAAGAAGCAGGATATTTAAATTGGGTTGAAGAGAAAGATGAAGAGGCGTGCATAACGAGGGGGCATTCCATCAAAAAATTAATTTTGAGCAGGATTGGTTGAGAAGAGGTGAACGCATACACGGTTTCTAAAGAAAACATGTTTGAAGATTGAACAGAATCATACACGGTTTTTTCCAAAAAAAAAATCATGTATGATTGTATATGATTTTACATGAGTTCTTATCAGAATTCTAAATAGCTAGCTATATCAAAACTCAAAATTAAGCTATAACGTTTTTAACCGCTTTTTTTTTATAATGATTGTAAATACTATGGTTGCGCTATAGTTGAGCTATAACTTTTTCGGACCTTAAAAGTTAGAGCGCTATAATCGCTATTTAGAATTTTGGTTCTTATTAAATAACCATTTACAAATTAATGCTGGTACTTTTCTTATACGTTTTCTATTATAAAGATCGTGTGTATGTTGGAGCTTATATTCGTGCGAGCGCCTTATCTTATTAGACGCTTTTGTTAAAGTTTGAGATGTCCTGCTATTAAAAAAATATTCTATGCGTTGATCTTACAAAAAAAAAATGCTATCTTTCATGAATGCATTTTTATAGTATATTAATTTGACATCTTGGGAAATATTATTCAAACTAAAACCAAAACTGTAAAATGTGTTATCCATCACTAAATTTAGAGCATCTATTAAAATTTGTCATTAATTAAAATATCATCGAAATTTACTAAACATATATTTTTGTGAACACTCTACAAACCTTAAGCTTCAAACTTAAGAAAAAGTAGAAATAATTGATGAATGAGAAGGCACGAATACATGCATTTAGATGTTTGTGATCGTGCGTTCAGAAAATTGATATAGATTTGTCAAAAAATTTAAAACGACTAATGATATTGTCATCATACATTTAAGGGTTGTAAACAAAATTCATCTTGCATGTTGGTGTAGTACTATATTTATAATTAATCATCCAAAAATTTGGCTAAAAAAGAAACCTTATATATATTTACAAAAATTCTGCTAGAGTTACTATATGCTTTAAAAATCATTACAAAGTTGGATTTATCATTTGTTACTATGAAAAAAAAGTATATTGACAACCTATTTGCTTAAAAATCAATATGAAAATGTAGACATGCTTTGTAAATTTTATGTCAAAATTGATATATTTTTAGAAGATTAATTGATGTCGACAAAAATATTAAACAAAAATGATGATGATGATGATGATGATGATGATGATCATTTAAAGCTATTGGAAGATTGCTTGCTGGAGAAAAGATGGTGGATCCATAACTTCAAACTATGGGAATCATCTTTTTTATATTGTGAATGCATGTGGTCAATTTTGCATTATTCATAATATTTTATTTTAATCAATATAGAAAGAAAAAAAAAATTGAAAAAAAACAAAATAGAGATCAATTTGATCACCATTTGTCATTAATATATATATACCTCCGCTCCTATGCGAGAGGATGGGAAGTAGACAGCATGTTATATATATTGTGCAGTAAATTATGAACAACCGTAATTAGAAGCAAATCTAAATAGAGTACATGTTATGATCAATTAATTTTTGTATGTATTTGTATATAATTTTCAATGTAATATATTATAAAATTGAACTTTATATCCAGCCTGTAATTTTTATAGATCTCCAATATGTATTTGTTTGATCTGATAACTGACTGTCTCTCGCCGTAATTACTGTAATTATAATCCATATATCAACGCTCAACCATGTCTTGCACCAGAATGGGATAGAGCTAGGGCTGATTAATGAGCGAGCATGAGCGAGTTGGGATATGCTCATGCTCAGCTTATTAAGTTAAAGAGCGATAATGAGCGAGTTGATAATAAGTGAGTTGATAATGAGCAGATTATTAATGAGCGAGTTATGAGCGACTGAGCGAGTTACGAGTTATAAGCAAGCTAAGAAATCAAATTTGTTTAAATTTTGTTTTGAGTTTTTTTATTTAAGATACATCATTCAAAAACTAATTTTCATTTATAGAATTTAACAAATTATCATAATCCAAACTAATGAGCATTTTTCATTTATCTAATTTTTATTTTTGGACTCTGGAGCGTAGTTTAGGTTATGAGCCTTTTTCATTTATTCAATTTTAATTTTAATTCAAGAGATTGAGATTAGATGTGACAAGATTCATGTAATTTAGTTCTTAATGAGCGAGTTGGGGTATATTTATGCCTAGCTCATTAAGTTAACGAGCAATAATGAGTGAGTTGTTAATAAATTTTTAGTGAAAGGGTTATGAGCAATTTACCTCTAGATAGAGGATTCAAACTTACAAATATTGCTGGAACTTGGAACCCAATGTTTCTGCCATCAGAAGCGGATCCAAAATTTTCGTCGGGGGGGACAAAAAAATATCAAATCGGGTTCAAATCCATTAACTAATTAAGTATTTAATAAAAAATAATGCTTTAATTTATATTTTTCAATGCTCTAACTTGTAATTTTTTATATTTTAATTTATAATTATAATTATTAATCATAATTAAACAAATTTATTTAAATTTTAACTGTAAATTTAATCCGAACTATAAGTTAAACGTTTAGTGGGGAGTAAATATTTTTTTAAATAGAAACAGAGTCGATCCTCCTTTCTCTAAAATACAAAATTCATGAGACATCTCTGATACACTTGGGTCTCTGCACCTGTCTACCATTATATATTATTTAATGTGGCTAAAAGCTCTAGTCATAGTCTGGGGTCTCATAGTTATCGTATAAGAACGATGCAACAACGGTACCAAATTTCCATGTGGGACTGGTCACAGAAAATAGCACACGTGTCGAGCTATGGGATAGGCCCCCACTGAGCAAAAAAAAAATAAAAAAATTGTAGGAAACTAGTCAAGTGAAACATGACACGTCCAACGCTCAGTGTCTCAAATAGTAACTACCTCAATTCATCCAGCAGCCTATCAATCTACCTATCTTTTTCTTATTTTTACTTGGATCTACCAACCTTTTAACCTCTTAACCCGCTTTCATAGGGAGTACAGTCTGTCTGTACTTTGTACCACTGTGTTAATCTGTTTCAATCAGAGATGGATTCAGGATTTTTGTCAGAAGAGGACAAAAAAATATCGAATCGGATTTAAATAGTTAATCAGATTTAAATTCATTAACTAATTAGATATTTGATAAAAAAAATAATATTTTAACTTATACTTTATAATACTCTGACTTGTAATTTATGATATTCTGACTTATAATTATAATTATTAATCATATTTCAAGAAATTTATTTTAATTTTAACTACAAATTTAACCCGAATTACCAATTAAACATTCAGAGAGGGGCAAAAAAATTTCTAGGAGGGGCAAAGCCAGTCGGAACCGATAAATCTCCACTAAAACTCAAAATCCGGGGGGGGGACGGCTGCCCCGCCCTGGACTATGCTGGGTCCGCCCCTGGCTTCAATCCAGACTAGATGTGGCCAAATATTATGTTTTCCTTTATGTGGTACACCAGCCCTTAGTTACCAACTTACCATTCAAAGTTTTCCTATGATTTATACTACCAATTTAGGATAATATTTATAATTATCATTATAGTAGGCTAGCTATTCAACAATTGAAAGTTGATATATATATACCTCTGCTTAACAAACAAATTGTTTTATTAAAAGAAGTTTAATAAACTTTTGAATAATTACAATTGCATTAATTGTATCGTCATATTTTTAGTTGTCTAAATGTTAACCATCATGCACATTACACATAGTAGGTTCTTAATTTATCCTACTTCAAAAAGAATGTCAAAAATATTTATTTCAGTAATATAAGCCAAACCAAATCAATCTAAATGCAAATCTTCACTATAGCATTTTGATCCATCTGTGACCGGCCAAATCGATCGCAGATGTCTATGTCGCCAGTCGCAGTTGCTCCGTCACTGATGTCCTCTCTGATGACGTCGCAGAAGGATAAAAAATCAGTCACAGATGACTCTTCAGTGACCGACGACATCCGTCGCTGATATCATATGATGACGTGGCTGAACCCCATCAGATACCGATGAGTCGGTCGCTGATGGGGTCAAAATCGGTCACAGAAGGGTAATTTTTTTTTTTGAAATTTGTTTCTTTTTTTTTCTTTTCACCATTTGGTACGAAATGTACCAAACAGATATACCCGTTATGTTCGTTTATTTTTCCCCAGCCCAATCGGTACGAATCATACCAAATAATTCACAAGCAATTCAAACAATTCACAAGCAATTCAACTAATTCACAAACAATTCACAACAATTCACAATCAATTTGAACATCTAATATGGACTAACTCAGCAATTAGAATCAAGAACAGCATGCATTAAACCTAAGGCTTAGTTATTGTTCAACCTAAAAGAGCTAATTTTGCGAACCAACCTAAAAGAGCTATTCCTCTGTGACACAATGTACTTCCCATCAGAGCTGCAAAAACAAAAACAAAAGAAGAAACAAGTAATGTTATTCAATTAAAACAATAAAAATATGTAAAGATATCACTAATAGATGACAGCACCATATTTATCTACTTATAATACTGTCTCAGAGGCTAAGTTACACTACCATGGGCCAGCATTCAAGACAAGTAAATTTGCAACCAGTACACAAGTTATGCAATAAAGAAAACAAAAACAAATAATACAGTCTTATATGTCTTTATTTATCAACTCTCAAGTATGAATTAAGGTAAGTCTTAAGGCATGTCTAGTTCATCTAGTTATATATAACCTTAAACAAAATGACATCATGACAAACCAGAAAGAAAAAAAAAACAAAACAGAAAAAAATCAGAAAAAATCAGAAAAAAAAAACATAAAGAAGAACAAAAAAACAGGGAAATAACAGCAAAAAACAGAAAAATAAAACAGAAAAAAGCAAAAAAAAAAAAAAAAAAAAAACTTAAAAACTGAACAAATAACAGAAAAAAAAACGGGATTTTTGTCTCTAAATGCTATCATACAAACATTTGGCGTTTTATAACTACACTAACTAAAAAAAAAAATTTAAGAAAAACGGAGAGAGAGAGAGAGGGTCAGATAGAGACTGTACCGAGAGAGAGAGTCAGAGAGCGAGGCAGAGATCAGATCGTCGGCGGCCGGGATCAGATCGTCGGGCAGCACGGCATCAGCGGCGCAGCGTTGGTTTTTAAGGTTTTAAACCTAAAACGCGGGAGACAGGGAAAAAAAAGAAGAGTTTGTGCGTTGTGAGTTTTCAATGGAAACCCTTCAGCAACTGGTTCAATCGGTCACAGAAGGATTTTGTCGCCGGTCACAGAAAGGGTTTGTCGCCGATGATTTCGTTTTATTTATTTATTTTTATTTTAAATGGCATTCAACGACCGGCGTCCCAACTGGTCACTGATGCCGGTCGCTGAAGACCAAAATTGCTGTAGTGCTTACTAATAAAATTTCGCTTAATAAAAGATTCACCAACTACAGTTGAATTTTATTAGTAAAGTGTTATGTTTTCACTGCATGCTCAACGATAAAAACCAATCTAATATAGTGGACAGTATAAAATAAATATCTGGAATAAAAGCTTAAACAAAATAACTTGTGGTATGTTACCTAGAAATATTAAAAAAAATATATGATTAGGAATTTGACATATATATTGGACCCATGGTATAGGAATTTGAACAAAAGAATAGCAATAAAAGTGATCACATGGGATCCGAGCCACAAATTAAGAGGCTGCGTTGTGCATCAACAACTTGAAATAGCATCCAGTGAGGATGACAATTCATCTCCAATCGGGCAGGGTTAACGGATCCGGTTGGGCTGAGTAATAATCGGATGAAATCATTTTAATGATAATTTGGAATTCAACTCGATTTGGTAAAATAAAAGGATGAGTAGGAATGCACCATTAATTTTGTATCTCAATCATACTCCATATCTCTATTTATTTTTTCAAAATTCAAACAGTCGATCTAATTCGCTAAACGTGATATATATATTAAAATGTACTTAGAGACCAAGTTTTATATTTTTTGAATTAAAATTGCTATTTTTTAAAAGAAATTATTATTTTTTAGATAAGTACAAAATAATTATTTTTGGATGGTCTAGAAGCAGTGATTTTGTATCTATTTAAAAAGGAATAAACAATTTCCAAAATAATATAAAGTTTGGTCTCTAAGAACATTTTAATATAAATATCATATTGAGCAGTTTGAATTGATTGTTTAAACTTTTGAAACGAAAATAAAAATGTAAGATATGGTTAAAGCACAAGACCAATAGTTCATTTTAACATTTATCTTTTAAAATTGTAACAACTCACAAATTTGTTCATTCCATCATATTTAACATTAATTTTATATTAATTTCCATTTACCCTTCTTCTATCTCTTCTAATTACTTAATTACGTGTATATTAATGTATGGAAGGGCTGGTACGCACGTGTTAGTATACACCATTGCCTGGTACAATTTGGTTTTGGTCAACCATTTGTAAGTCCTTAATTTATGAGAACAAAATTAATCAGAAGGTTTTTAATTGCTTTTTTTTGGTGAAATAAGATATCAACTGTATTTATTACATATTTTAGACTATGAAAGTTGAAAAATAGTTTAACTTTTGATGTCCAGTTCATGCTACTTTAAGAAAAATAATGATCCGTATTATAATACAGAGACAAACAGAAGAGATTCTAAATTCACTTGTGCGGTAATTTTTCTTATGTTATTGCTCATTTTTCTTATCTATTGTTTTTTCACTTAGACGAGGGAAAGAGAGAAAGGTATAAATATAAAGATCCGACTAATTGTACTCAAAATTCTGTACTTATTTTTTATTCAAACTAACTGTTATTTGATTGACTCGAATACTGTAAAATTCAATATCCTATACTTTAAAAAATAATAGCAAATTATATATAATATGTAATCAAAATTTCTAACAACAACAACTCTTGCAACTTCCCACTGTTGTACTTGATATTCTTTGTACTTTCACTATTTTGTACTTTAACAGTTAACTGTACTTGTTGTATTTTAAAACCTGTCAACTTACGTACTTTTACTATTCTAGAATATTTGCGAATAGAAATACTAAAAAAATGCAAAATTATTTTTTTTTCAAATTTAATTTTTTCCCGAATTTTTTTAAATTTTATTTTTATTTTTTTCATTTGTTTTTCAAATATTAATATATGCATTTATATTATGTAAAATAACACTGTGTATAATATAAAACAAATCTATGTGTATTGTAAAGTTAAAGATGAATACTGTAAAACTTGAATTTTGTAAAAATAACAAATCCAAATTATAAAAGATGAATACGGTAAATTTAAAGATGTAAACTATAAAAATAACGATAAAAACAATAAAATATGAATACTATCAAACAGATTATCACAAACATAATTATTTCAAAACATATGGTTCAACTAAATACAGACACTTTATTCAACAAAATACAAACATATTGCTCAACAAAACACAAACACAAACACATTGTTCAATACAAACACAACTTCACCTGTTCAATTGTTCTAAAAACACAAACAAATTGTTTCAACATTTCTTATTTCATAACTCTCTGGTGCACATTATTTTGATGTGTAAGAAGCTTCATAACCAGAATGAGACGTTCATTCGAAATATAATCCTGCAAAAAAATAAAATTAACAAGAGTTACTCTGCTGCATAATATGAATATTGTAAAAAATGAAGATGTAAAATACAAAACTTACACAGGAAAATTATAAAATATGAATACTGTAAAACATGAATACTGTCAAAATTAAAGTGAATACTGTCAAAATTGAAGATGTAAATTGTAAAACATGAATACTGTAAAAATTGAAAGGAATACTATCATAATTGAAGATGTAAACTGTAAAATATGAATACTGTAAAACTTGAAGGGAATATTGTAAAAATTGAAGATGTAAACTGTGAAAATTACTGATGTAAACTACAAGACATATAGATGCTAACTATGAAACATGAATACTGTAAAAATTGAAGATGTAAACTATAAAACTTACAAATAAAAACTATAAAACATAAATATTGTAAAAATTCCAGATGTAAACTACAAAATTTAAAGATGCAAACTATAAAACTATAAAATTACTTGTGTGAAAGTGTTAGGTGTCTCAATGATCAGATTATAGATAAAGCACAAAAAAAAAATGACGCAGTCCATTAAATTTGGTCCTTGCTTAGGGCACTCCTTACACTTAGCATCCACCTCTTTCTAATCTGGTTTAGCTGAAAGAAAAATTAATATCAACAATTCATAAAAAAAAAAAATCAAGTTTTAATCATGTAAAACATTGGCATAATCCTACAACAATCATGTAAAATAACTGATACATCCTACAAAACTATTGCATGAAACCTGTAAAATAACTAATACATCATTTAAAACTTTTGCATGAAACCTGTAAAATAACTGATAAATCATGTAAAATTATTGCATAAAACCTGTAAAATAACTGATATACCCTATAAAACTATTGCATGAAACCTGAAAAACTATTGAACAAAACTTGTAATATAACTGATACATCCTAGAAAACTATTGCATAAAACATGTAAAATAACTGATATATCTTATAAAACTGTTAAGTAGATCATGTAATAGTTGAATATTTAATATATTAATTCAAATCAACCAGGTGGCATAAATAATGACCATACCGTCAGCACACGATCAATTATTCACCTGGCCAGGGCCTCTCGAGCTGTCAATTTCACCGACCTTAACAGTATATCTCGTCTCCTTTGCGAATCAAGGATCTTCTCATTGAATAACACCTCAAAATACTTTAGAAACTTGAGTTCAACGTTAAGATGCGTGGCCCGTAATAGCACAGATGGTCGGCATAGAGGAGATCAGAGATGAGGTTGCGAAGGTCTGATAAGCAGTGGTGTTGACTGGGAGGGGCGGAGCGGACCCAGGCGATATCGAATTTGTTCATTAAAAAGGCTGAGAGATCTGGAGGAGAGAGCATAGTTGAAAGGAGTAGACCCTTGGGCGTAGGTGAAGAGAGCGGAGTTGAGATATCGTGAGGAGGGGCGAAGCAAACCCTTAGGCGCAAGTGAATGGAGCGGAGTTGAGAGATCGAGAGGAAGGGAAAAAAAAAAGATATTCTTGTAATTGCATATGATATATATAGCATATGCAATTACAATTAAAAATGATATATAACTAATTTTCTATGTGCGGTCTGGGCCGTTAGGAGAAGAATGGCACAGGAGAAGAAGAAGGGAATGGTCTTGTTTGGTTCTAGAGTTGAATTGAGGAATATTTTAGGAAATATGAAAATACAATTTTTATACAATAGATTTCAGTCTAATTTTAATCGAATTTGTATAATAAATGTATAATGAGGATAAATTCACTAATTTCATGATTTTGGGGTGGCAAAAAACTAATTTTCTGTTTTGAAGTGACAATTTTCTAATTTTGAAATTTTGGAGTGGCATAAAAACAACTTTTCCTTTTGTTTTCTTTGATTTCACGTATGAGTCGGGTCAAACAAAACTGAACTAGTGAAAAAATCATGCTCCATTGAGGGACATGGATATAATATTAAAAAGTCGATGTAATTTGGATCATAAATATGTAGGCCCAAAATAAGCCCAGTAATAGAAAAGACAGGAGCAGCCTACTAATAGTATAAATGCCAGGTCTACCTAATTAATTGGAGGGGGGCTTGCAAAAATTGAAATTAGGAAGAAATAAAAAACCCAAAAAATCCTTGCCATTTTTTTCTTCCACTTTTGAACAGGCCCAATTTGACTTTATATTGCATCATCAATTCCTTGACAATTCAAGCAAGGGTTTTTGAAGACAAACATGAAGAGAGAGATCTCAGCGCTCCAACCTGTAACTGGAGACATGTCACATAACTGGTCACCTCACCCATCAACTCATTCATGCTGCATGCCTCATGATTATCTCCTATAGGCACCAATTCTCTTAAAAATTCTATGCACTGTCTCACCTCCTCTCTCTCTCCTGCCTCCATTTCTTTCCTTCTCTTTTTCTCTCTTCTCCTCATTTCTACACTTGAATAATAATAATTCACAGAGTTGGGCACATTGAAATATATTGGTTGGTGTTCCTTCATTTCTATAACACTTGTAATTATTATGGGTACCTTCCAATTCCATTGACACATGGAATTTAGTTCTAGTTTTTGTTTCAGGTTTTGTGTCCATTTAAAATGTGTGCCCACTGATACTACCATTGCCATGTCAATCTCAAACCTCATTCTTTTTTTGGTATCAACATTTTCGTTTTGCTCTTGATCGGTTCTATCTCTCGACATTTTGATGCGCATCAGAACGGGTAAGAGGTAGGCCAAGTACTTGACATAAAAGGAAGTGAATACCACCCTTCTCCTCTTGCTCATTGCCATAATTTCTTTCATAACTAGAAGGACAAAAAAAATATAATACGATTAGAAAGATATATATGCATGATTGTAAAAATTGTAAAAGCTTACCAAAAAAAAAACTGAGAATTATGTATGCATTATATATATATGAATGTTTATGATGCATGCATGTAGTAGATCACTTTACTCTATTGCACATCCAATTACATATAATTTAAAGTGTTATTTCATGGTTTTGGAACACATCTTTCTAAACCAAAGAACATATATATACAAGTAGACAGACATAATTAAATACACATGAAGATATAAATACTTTGTGCAAATAATGAAAGGTTATGAAATATGTCATACACAAATACACAATACATCTTAATGGTTGGTCGGTTGTAATAAAAGCAATAAATAGAATAAACGGAGTGATACTACCAAACAGATCAGAAAGGAGCACGCATCATATCAGACGGTACCATGTTACATTTTCATAAGAAAAAATAAATTAAAGCAAATGAAAACACTTGAGATTGATCAGGACAAGTACTCTTTAGCCTTACCTAGATAACAAAGAACTCTAAAATATAATATATGTTGATTTTTCTATGAGTTGTGGTGAGTGATGATCGAATGAGTGTGTGAGTAGCTAGTGAGCTCTAATATTTAAGCAGAAGAGAGCAGAAAAGGCCAAAAGGTTTCTCCTGCCAGTGTCTCATTTAAGGCCAAAATATATGGGTCATGCATCATCCTTTTCAGATAGTCCTCTTGACAAATGGAGGCCAGCTCATAATAAGCTCATCATTTGGTACCGTGCAAATCATTGAGATCATATATATATTTCGATTAGGGTTTGGGATAAGTTCATGAGTTGACTCATCAAGTCAAGCTAGTAAGAACTTAAAAGTTCATATAAAATTGTTTATATATATTAAGAGAGAAGATCTCGATCAGTCAAAGGAGGGGGTAATAATATTACAATAAAATGACAAAAAAGACCAACATGGTATCACCTATATATCCAACATGATACTCATATTAATTAATTAGTCACTTAATTTGGTTGGTTCCTCTTGTTTGGGTAGGATATATATATATCTATATATATCTAAGTTGTTCAAAGTTGAAGCAGATATGTTCTTTTACTAGGATGTAATTTAATTAATTCAGAACAAATTAGAGATACCGATAATATATTCTTCTACTCCTACAACTGCATATATATATATAAAGCTCCATATTAGCTCTATCGGGTAGAAGGCAGCTGGGGTCCGACCCGATAACAGAACCCAAGGTATTTTATGAATGAATGGTAGTGAAGCACATGGTTGCACATGGATGCACAGCTGATCATATATCTCTCTCTCTCTACTAACCTGCCATTCATATAATACCAACACAAAGAGTACCGGTCCCTCTCCATGTGCATGTACGTGCAATTGGCAAAGACAAAACATCAACGCCAACATTTAATTAAATGCCACCAAAACACAAATTATTATATATATCCCTACCCAATCCATGCACTTATATATGTCAATGCATCTACTAGTTATAATTTCTTTGGGCTAGCAGTTTTTCTTTAATTTTTTGTCCTCTTTTGCATATTTGTAGCGGCCAATACATGCAAATGTAATTAAATAAAGAGGCAAAGACTTACATTACATTATATGATAAAAAATATTTAAATATCGACCTCCTTTGAATTCTTAATTTTTTAGTAAAAAAATTGTCGCCTCTTCTAAATTTTGCTATTTTGATATCGTGTGTGTGTGTGTGTGTGTGTGTGTGTGCGTGCGCGTGCGTGTTTGCTTCTCAAAAATTTCATCCAAATTCTGCAGCCACGGCATGCATTAATGCATATGGCATTTTATGTTTATTTTTTCTATCTAGGTATACTACATTGAGCGTTGAATTAAAATCTTCCAGTTAAATTACACTAAAAAATTAGGATGGTTTTCAAATAAAACTAATGAGACTAAGAAAATTTATTTTGAAGAACTTAACTATTGAGTTAAGGTCACCGACAATGGTAGTCGATATATATGTTATATTGAAGGTGTAAGTTGAATGGTCCTACGAAATTGCATGTCATAATTATATCTCATCACTTGTCAATATAAAGATAACGACAATGTACTGTTGCACAATATATAGTTTCGCCTAACTAAATTTGTCATCCTCTAAATCAAGTGCTTGCTCTTAATTAACCTACAACAATTAATATTGTTAACTATATATAGCTAGGCTGCATGCCAGGCGCCAGCTAAATTACGATACAAAGAATAACTATTAGCTAGAACCCCCATATAAAATGTTATTTTATAGCTATGATTGGTATATATGGATTTAGTGTGCTCCCATATGCTCTAAGAGTCGAATCAAAGTAACTCAACCGCATTTTATTTTATGAAAGAATTCTGGGTCTGAAGGTGTAGTGAGTTACTAAGCTGCATGCGCAACCACAACTACAAAACATTGAGTATATGCGGTTAAAAAAATGAAGTTATATATGGCTTTGCAACCGTGTCTATGGGAATCATGTATGAAAATGGTATGTAAATTATAGGCGGTTGTAAAACTGCGTACGTTTTTAAAAAAAACAAAGCTGAATTTCTTGCTAAAATATTCATACACTGTTTTTAAAGTAAAAACACCAATAAAAACCATGTATGAAAACATCAATCATACACAGTTTTAATTAAAAAAAACTGTGTATAATTCATTTTTTTTTAAATACCAATGAAACCATAGACCTCAATTCAAATTAAACACTACATTTACCAATATACCAAAAACACTAAACTAAATTTCAAAACCATAAATTTAAACAAAACATATACCAAAAACACTACATTTACCAATATAAATAATATTTACAATTATGTTACATGAATAACATTCTAACTAAAAAATTTGAGGCTCTTATCTTTGTTTTTTTAGCCTAAAAATACAGTTATTTCTTTAGGGAACTGTGTACAATTGGTTCCAATCATACACAGCTTTTTAATAAAGAACCGTGTATGAAAAATCGTGTTGTGCCATGACTAACACGCCATGACTTTGGTTACGTGTCGTGTCGTGCTGTGACCAAGTTAATTTTCCATATGTCATGTTGTGACCAATATGTCGATGGGTGGTCTGGCATGCGAATGGCCCACACCACATGAGTCACGCCGTGACCAAGTCGTGTCATGACTAAACGTGTTGTGCCCAAATATACCATAACTAGTCACATTAGTCATGTTTGATCACATTTCACTATTTTTTTGTAATTTAAATTTATTTATTGAAAAAAAAATTAAATAAATATGGAACGCTTTGCAATATTAAAATGAAGAATTAATGTTAGAAAATAAAATGTGCCGTGATTAAATGTGTCGTTTTTGCTCCGTATCATTCTGTAACAGAATATGCGAGTCATGGCACGTAATAGTCATGGAAAATGTGTCATGACATGAGTTACGTGAGTCATGGCACGTAACCGACAAGCATACTATGCCGTTCTGTAACAGAGAGTAGGCTCTGCCGTACTATTTTGTTCTACTCTACTCGCAAGTTTGACAGTATATGCATATTATATTCAGACTGTTATTCTAAAAATATTATGTTCTTTAGTAATAAAACAGGAAAAGTATTCGTTTCCAAACTGAAAATTTTATATTTTCAACTTGAACAAATATTGATCCATACGTATAGATAAGTACTCGTATCGATCTTATTTCTATTAGGTCAGATCTGAATATATAGAATCAAATTTGAACATGAATATTTAAATCATAGCTATGTGTATAATTTAATATGTAAGATACCTTTTTAATGCTGGCGTACCTATTTTAGAATAAGAAGAAGAAGAAAGTACTGTCTCGGATATCGGATTCGATATACAGGAGTGATAAATTAATATAAAATAGCATGCACAATTAATGATAATTACCAAAATTAATGATTGGGATGCATGATGGTTGCTATTATATGTTCACTTCCAATAAACTTGGTCTTACCGGATCTCACTTGGATTCCCTTTTGAGATACGACAGTTAATTTTTTTTCTCTAACAGAAACAAATTACTAGGGAAGTGTCGTATTGGTAAGAAAACTTGTTTCCAGTGGCAATCATGCATATATATCAGGATTCAAAATGAAGGGATGGAATTTTGAATTCAAAAGGGCTGTTAATTAAATGATTATATCGATCGAGTCAATTTGGTGAGTTTGTGGGAGAGGTCACATAGTCACATGGGCTCAGTGAAATTTTGTCGGGATTAGCAAAGCTTGTTTTTTGGAGTTTATGTGATTCAAATAAAGGTTTCACGTGTGATCCATGGCCTCTGAGCTCTGACTACAATTGTTTCTTTTCATTAATCAGATATTTTCACAAACAATTACTCAGATATTCAGTCAATGGATACATGCATGACCAATTCGTTCTCTTTTAATTACTTCAAAGTACTTACAACAAATTTAATTAACTTGAGACTTGCTCTAGTACTATATCACTTTTTAGTGAAGAAAATTTTATTTGAAATTAATTAGTTGTGACCAATATCCAATAATCCATGATAAAAAAAAATCGGAAAGTAAAATATAATCAATTGCACTTTTGTAACAAAATTGTGATAATTGAGAAATTATTAAAAACTTTATTTTAAGATTTAAATAGAATTATAATAGGAAACACATCATGTACTACACATAGCTATCCTTAAGTTAATTTCGGCATATATTATGCCAGTATATAATATAATTACAAACTTCCTGGGCCAACCTAATCTATGTAGTATTTATTTCTAACCTATGTAGTATTTATCATTCAGTTCAAGTATCAATCTATTATTTATCCATTGGACATAGCAGTATTTATCCATGGTCTATATAGTATTAATCTTTAAAGATTTTAGTATTTATTCTTATACAATTAAGTATTTATATTAGGCATAGTAAGAATTTATTCTTACAAATTGGAGTATTTATCTTTGATATTGGAGTATTTATTCTTAGATATTGAAGTATTTATCCTTATATATTACATTATTTATCCATTGAATTGGAATATTTAACTTAGTCATTTAAGTATTTAGTTTAGACATAATAAGTATTAATCCTTAAGGTTATGTTTGGTTGTAGAGTAAGGTTACTCCGGATTAAATTTCTTACTCCGAGCTAAGGCGGATTAAAATAATCATATTTGGTTGAAATTTGGTGGAGTAAGCTAATGAATAGAGAGAAATTATAAGATGATGTTACTCTAACCGCAGGACTTATAGGTGGAGTAACTTAATCCGGATTAACTCAAATGTTACTCCATCTTACTCCTTCAAATTTACTTCTTGTTTGGCTCCTTAAAGGTGGAGTAAAGAGTTTACTCCACCACTTACTCCACAACCAAACATGACCTAAAACTTGAATCATTTATCCTTAAACATTAAAATATTTATACTTTAATATTGAAGGAATTCTCCATTGGATATTGCAGCAATTTGAATTTATTCTTAAAAGTTTGAAGTATTTATCTTTTGACATTGGAGTATTTATTCTTTACATTGGAGTATTTATTTTTGGATAGTTAAATATTTATCTTAAATATTTTTAGAGATCGTGGGAAAAAATGAATATTGTTGGGACCAGATTAATTAAATTAAAGTTAATTAAGGTAGTTAATTAATGTGGAGATGATGCTAATTAAGGTAGTTAATTAATATTAGGAGGGTGCGGGATGGTGAATTAAGGTAGTTAATTAATGTAGAGTTAGTTTGAAAATGTGTAGTTATTTAACGTGGAGAGGGTGCGGGGATAGACCTGGGGGTTGTATATAATTATTTTTTTTTATATTATACTGCAGTGCAGGATCATTTAATAAATTAGGTGTTGGCTAAATCATTTATAAAAGATGAATGGTAGATGCATCATGAAAAAGACTGGATGGATTTACCTTTTTAGCATATATAGTGGTAATTAACACGTGTTAATTAATATATGATGGATGTCTTACGTCTATCCGAGAGGAGATCTAGCTAGCTCAAATTTTTCTCTCAACTTGTTTTGGTGTCAGATATATCGAAGAGGAGTCCTGGCTTTGAATGCAAATTTGTTTGGAGTTTGGTATCCAATCAGTGTGTGTGTGAGTGTGACAAAATAAGAGGTGATGGAGGCTGATGAGGCCCCTGATTTCATGTGTACTATAATGATCCACGTACATTACCAGAGCATTGTTCTGTTCATGGATGTTACATTGCATTTGTATTATTTGCATTTTTCAGTCCCACTCTTGTACTTATATCATATTCGATTTGGATGAACTCCAGTAGGGTTGCACACTGATTCGATTCGAGTTTGATTCGAAAAAGTTTATAAAATGTTCGATTCGAAATAGTTCGAAATTAATTCAAACCAAACTCAAACTGGACCTGGTTCGTTCGAAATATTTTCACAGACTATTCAGGTTCGAATCTCAAAATAATGTGAACCGTTGATTTCCGCTGATGACTTATGTTCGATGATGACTTAAAAGTTAAAACATAAGACCGATCTGCTATAAGTCATAACTCGTAAGTTGTAACCCTTACTTTCAGTTATAAAATTCTAGAAGACTTTCACCTCTCGTTTTCAGTGACTTTCTTTGTCGTAAAAAAGTCATAAAAGATTCGAAATTGAGTTCATAAAAAGTTTGATTTGAAATTAATTCAAACCAAACTCAAACTAAGATAAGTTCGATTCGGTTCGATTCGTTTACAGCACTAAACTCCATTTTTTTTTTCATTCTCAGGAAAAATCAAATAAGGGAAAAAGTTTCCCATCAAATAAATAGCTGTAATATTTTGGTGTTATATGAGGCATGAATAGTGTGCTTGTACTAGCAACTCTCAGTAGCGTACGTACGTACTCTCAGGAGAAATCAAATCTCTGCAGCCCATGGCTTTGTTTGTTGCCATATATACTAATTATTTAATGTTAATGGATATAGAGAGGGAGAGTTGGGTTACGTTGTTTCATCAAGTAAGATATAGAGAGGGAGAGTTGGGTTACGTTGTTTCATCAAGTAAAGCGAGTGTTTTATTTTACACTCATATTTTGTGACTTTAAAGTTTAAAATATTAATCCAAACAGTTCAAATTAATCTTCATATTAAATTTAGCTTGGAGATCAAATTTTATATTTTTTGAAAAAAAAATTAGTGTTTCTTTAAATCACTGTTTTTATGGTCCAGAATTTTCTGAAAAACAACAATTTTTAAAAATTCTAAAAAATAGTACAAAGTTCCAAAATTGGTAAAATTTTGTCTCCAAACACATTTTATTAGGGAGATCATGTTGAACGGTTTGGATTTCAAAAACGAAGATCAGAGCGTGAATTAAAATATATCATTTACTTCGTGAAGTACGTGCTCTATTAGGGAGATCATGTTAAACATTTTGAATCAATTTTTTGAACTTCAAAAACAAAAATATGAGTATGAAGTAAAATATATCATTTATTTCGTGAAGTATAACAGCCCAACTCTATATATATATTCAAAGAACACGATGAAGAACTCTTCATATCGCATCAATTAACACACTCATAAGATAAGATTACAAGCAAGCAACCAAAAAGAGAGACGTACGTACATGAAGCAAATTAAGGAAAAACGAAAGATTATATATGGTAGAGCAGTTGCAAATTGTTGCATATTATTTCCATGTCACATGCATTTCACAAAGCTCATAGTTGAAAATTAGCATAACAGAACAAAACCAAAACCAAATTAAAACAAAAAAGAAAAGGAAAAAAAACCGCTTGTGACCAAGCGCTCGATCGATCGAATAGCAGGGAAATAGCATAAGCATACCCTAGGAAAATATGAAGACCTGTACTTTACAATTCATCCATAGTAATATAGTACTAAAATTGCAAAAGGTTTGTTCGTTATCATCATTATCATAATGAGATATAGTCGATTGTCGTCTATCTGAAATAAAATACTCTTCTCTTAGACGGTGTAGTGCTGCTGGATCGTCTCTATGTCGAGATTCTTTAGCTTCACCACTGATTCAACGTGTCCCTTCAGTGTGTGCAGCTCTCTCAGCCTATAATAGGTAAGTAAGTAAATCTTAGCAAAAACAAACACATTAAAATAAAACCAAAATGGAAGCAAGAATGTTAGTTACCTGGCGATCTCAGCCCTGCGCTTGGCTTGCTCGGCGATCTCAGAGAGTTCACGGTAGCTGCTCTTGTCATCAAAGATGGGGTTAGCCTGAGGTGGCTGGAGGCCGTGAAGAGTCCTCTGGGCCAAAGCCCATTGGGCCTCGCGCTCCTCTTTCCCGTAATCCTTCTTGGTGGTGAACGCCGTCTTGTTCTCAAGGAGGGTGTCCCATGCACGGCCACTGAGAATGTAACGGATTGCAAATTTGAAGAGGTCGAGGGGTAAATAGAATATAATGCTGTATAGCCAGATTACACCTGCCCAGCCCCATCCGCATCCCTTTATTCTCGCAAAGCCCCAGTTCGCATACACTGCAATCAGGGTTGCCACCTGTCCATTCATCAATTCATTCATTCATTAATATATTCATCAATTAATTAAGAAAATCGAGGTGAGGAATTAAAGAAATACTTACGAGTTGAGCAATGAGGAAGGCACTGACGAGGAGGAGACCGGGCCGCTCCATAAAGGACCAGCTGCGGGACCGAGTAACAAAGATCAAGGCTTGACTGACAATGCTGACTTGGAGGTACAATACCGCCATCTCCTCATGCTCACTTCCTCTCAATGACCTCACACCAAATTTATCCTACACCAAGGACATGAACCATAAAACAAGATTAGTTTTGTTCAACTGATATGATATATTGATATGATCTGACTTCATATTTTATTTTCAAAATTAGAAGGAAGTCTTACGGAGAAGAAATCAGTCTCGTGCACAGCCCAGAAGAAAATAACGGTCATGAGAGCAAGGTAACCTCCGAGAACAACACCAGTGGCGAAAATCTCAGGCAATTTCCAGCTGTCAGGCAGAGGTGATGGCTTCACTCTATCCTTTGAAATGGTCATGATAGTACCTGTATTTTCAAAACGCCGACTCTTTTTTGAGTAACTTAAAACTAAACTAAACTAAACTTAAAATGAGAATTTCTAAGTGGATTAGAAGTGTTACCGTCATTGAGGATGGCAATAATAAGAACCATAAAAGGTGAGAAATCAAATCTCCATATCAGTGCAATCAGCAGAAACCCAACCTTCAAAAATATTAAAAAAGAAATCCATTAGCTAAGCGAAGATTTGCCTCAGAACGAACAAAAGAAAGAAACAGAATATATATATATTGCTTGACAATCAGATAGATACTCACCACAATACGGATGGTGATAGAGACAGCATAAATCTGCATTATAAATTAAGAGAGCAAAATAAATTAGCTTATGATGTGCTAAAACATTAAATAATTCATTTGATAATAACACTAAGACAGAGAGGGTGACTCACAGTATAGTTCTTCATCCTCTGGAAGATGCAACGACTGGTGAGCACAGCACTGATAATAACACTAAGACCAGGTTCTGTCAAAACGATGTCAGAAGCTGACCTGGCAGCATCAGTTGCATCAGCAACAGCAATACCAATATCGGCCTTCTTCAAAGCCGGTGCATCATTCACACCATCACCAGTCATACCACAAATGTGTTTCTTCTCTTGCAACCTCTTCACAATCTCATACTTGTGCTCTGTAATAATTATTAATTTCCAGTGTTGTCAAAATTAATTACAGAGAAAAAGTTAAGATTTGATAAAGATTAAAAAAAAAGAAAACGGAAGTGTTGGTACCAGGGAAGACTCCAGCAAAACCATCAGCCTTCTCAATAAGTTCATCGACAGGGATAGACTCAAGGGAAGCATCCTTGTGTTGGCCAAGCAAAGCTGAAGAAGGATACATGTTTACACCCATTCCAAGCCTTCTTCCCGTTTCCTTTGCAATCGTCAGATGATCACCTGAATGTTTCAATTTCGACAAGAGCATTGTAAGCAATAATAAATAATCTTATAGCAAGGATCAGGAGATACTATTTATTTCATGAGCTAAATTAACCAGAGCATATCTATTACAAAAGCAATACCAGTATACGAAAGCATATAGATATATAAGCTATACAATGTTGTTTGTTGTTTGTGAAAAAGGAAGCAGGTATTCAATCGGACTACTGTTAGAAAATAGTAGACTAAAACAAAAGTTAAACAATCAATTACAACTGAACAACATAAAAGGAAAAAGTACCAAGAATAAGAGACCAAAACCATGAGAAATTGAGAACAATAAAAAAAGCAGAGTAAGATTACCAGTAATCATCTTGACATTGACACCAAGGTTAAGAGCCTTGCGGATGGTCTCAGCACTGTCATGACGTGGTGGGTCGAAGAGAGGCAACAACCCAACAAATTGCCATGGCGCACCAGGGCTATCCTTTGACTTCTCTGGAACTTCCTGCATAATTAATTAATATAAATGATTAAATATAAGCAAGACTAATTAATAACTTTACAAAATGATACATTATTTGTGAGATTGTTTGTCAGGTAAGTTAAGAGATTGACCTGTCTGCCAACGGCAAGGGAACGGAGACCACGCTCACCATACTTCTCAATTATAGCGAGAGCCTTCTTCCTAACATCATCTCTGCAGTTGCACAAGTCGAGAATCTGTTCGTATGGCAATAAAAAATAATAATAATAATTAGTATCTAATCTGTTTGTTTGCTACTATAGCATGAGTAAATCAACCAACACAATGTCACTCATCCTGGTACCTGCTCAGGTGCTCCCTTGCTGGCACGGTGCCAGTTGCCTTGTTCATCGATGTATGTCAGAGCTGTTCTCTTGTCAACTGGGTTGAACGGCAAAAAGTGAACCTCCCTAATTCCTGCTCTTGCCTGGTCATACAAATAGAATTCAGTGAAATTGAACCAACTGCTGTTTCATATTAATCATTTTTTGCAACTAAGGAGTGTACTGGTACATACCTCTTTAGGATCAGCAAGCATACCAACCATGGCAGCATCAATGGCATCCTGATTCTCTGTTCTGGAAGCATATGCAGCCAACAGAAGGACGTAATCCTTGTCAACCCCTTTGCAGAACACCTCAACTAGATTCTTATCGACACTCAATTTGTTCAAAGTGAGAGTACCGGTCTTATCACTGCAGAGCACGTCCATGCCGGCCATTTCCTCAATGGCAGTCATACGTTTAGTGATAGCACCCTGCTGGGACAGCTTGTGGGACCCGATAGCCATAGTCACTGACAGCACTGTCGGCATAGCAATAGGGATACCACCGATCAAAAGCACCAACAGATTGTCAATTCCGCTACGGTACTTGCGGTGTTGAATTGGGAACATCACGATGATCTCAATAACAATACCGAGTGCAATTGAGACAATGCAGAAGTTACCGATGGCAGTTAGAACCTGCTGGAAGTGTCCCACCTGGTTAGTGGAGTCGACCAGATGAGCAGCCTTGCCGAAGAAAGTGTGAACACCAGTGGCAATGACAACGGCTTCAATCTCACCCTGTTTAATGGTGGACCCCGAGAATACCTCGTCACCGGGACCCTTTGTTGTCGGCAATGATTCACCAGTCAAGGCTGACTGGTCAACCTTTAAAGCATCACCTTCTAAGAGTCTAGCATCTGCTGGTACAATGTCTCCCAACTTGATGCTGATAATGTCACCTGGTACTAGAACTGCAGCTTCCTCCTCGACCCACCTTCCATCTCTCAGTACCTTGCACTTAGGGGCGAGGTTTGCCATGAGAGCAGCAGCGGCATTGCCGGCATTGTTTTCCTCAATGAAGGAGATGGTAGAGTTGATAACCAAGAGGACAATGATACCAACAAAATCCTGCCAGTCAGGAGGCTTGCCATCACCGTTTGCCAGAGCAATGGCCATGATGGCAGCCATCTCCATGACCCACGAAAGCGGGTTCCACATGAACCCGAGAAACTTGAGGAACTTCGACTCTTTCTTCTCTTCGAGCTTGTTTGGCCCGAAGATTGTCAGACGGTTTGCTGCCTCCTCGGCACGCAGACCCTCCCTCGAACATTTTAGCTGCTCAAACACCTCCTCAATTGGAATGCTCTCCTGTAATCACCAAAAAATATATATGAAATTTAGTTGTCTGATTATGAAATTCAGAAAGTAAAGATAATTGGTGCACAGTCTACTACTACTTTTCCTACTGTGGAGATGTATTATACAGAATTGAGAAAAGTGATAAAAAATAGTAGCTCGGCCCTATATGGAATTGTAATGAGTAAGGTTGCTTTCAGGACCCCACTTTTTGGATATATGCAAATCGCACCACTTTTGGCCATGTTGTTCCAAGTGGTCACTTATCTTTTACATTGGATTTAGACATTTAGTTAGAATGAATGAAATATCTAAATTATCCCTTCAACGTGCAAAAAATTACAAGGATGCCCCCATTATCTATCTATTGAACTTCCTGTAGTAAATAAAACTATATTAAAATACCATTTTACCCCTAATATTTTTTTTGTTAATATAGAAATATATTTTACTAATATAATGCCAAAAAAAAAAAAAACTCTTTTTCTCACTCCAAATTAGGCCGAAGTTAGGTGATTCCCCACTACTCCTAGTGTGGTACGAAAAAATCTTGTGAAGTGGCTGTCACTGCCACTTGGGATTAGGATCTCTTGTCACTTTCACTCTATGGAAAAGCGTACAAGTCACCAAGAGGACCAGGTAAGAATGACCCGCTTTATAAAAGTTTACTTACTATACATTTATTTCACATAGTTATAGCAAGCACTTATGACTTTTGGCTACAACGTGTGTCCCAATATGATGACTAATGAGAAAATACTTGTTTCAAGAAATTCCATCACAAAATTTCCTTATTTGTTTTTATAATATATTTTTCTATCATGTATATTATTATTTTACTTTGTTGATGTATACGCACTTTATGTATAATATAATATCATGTAATTCCACCCACTCTTTTTCATATTCTCTGGGACCAGAGAGGCACTTTGGACTTTGTCATCTTTTTTTTTTTTTTGTTTTTACAAAATAAATATTGTTTTAAATCGGCGGAGTTGTTGACACAGAAAGCATATAATTTAAAGATATGATTTTTAAAGGTTGATTATTAATTTGATGCCCTATGAATTTGTATAAATAGCGACATGCAAATATAAAAAAAATAACTTATAATAATAATACCCTTTCAGTTTCAGAAAAGGAGAGGAGAAGAAACAAAAAGGTTTATTTGACTATTGAGCCATAATTATGCAAGTTGTCAAGAACAAGAAATAATACAGCCTGGATTTCAGATGACATCTATACAAAGATATATATATTTAATTTTGAGATATTGAATGATTTTCTTTCAAACAAAAATATAAGGTTCTTCAATTTAAACATTGGTTTATTTAGAATTAGATAAAAAATAAATAAAGTATTTGTATCATAATCTACGCAATAATTGCAGTTGGATACAAGTCAAAATTAATATTTGGAAGGAATTAAGGAAAGGAAAGAGACTGTGGGTGGAATCCGAGAGAGAGAGAGAGATGTACCATTTAATTTAATTTAATTATAATTTTACTTTTATGCACAAAAGGGCCCCACAAAGGCCAAAAAATTCCCTTTTGAAAGAAAAAGTTGACCCGGACAAGCAGAAACCGTTGGAAATGTTTGAGATGAAAGCTCAACCATTGGATATTGATGAGCATCCAATTCAAAAGGCCTTGTCTTTAGAAATTAGAACTGTGGAAATTATTGGGGATGCCTGACAATCTGTAATCTACTATTATATTATATTATATAGTAGAGTGGGGTGGGGTGGGGTTGATCTATTTGTCCAGTTTATAGAGTCCCGGCTGATAACAAATTTTTGTGAGAGCTTACCTTACATTACCTTACCTGTCAATTTTTCCTTTTTTGTTTGTTTACTTAATTAGATATATCACATATAATTATTACATATCTTATAACTGGCAACAAAAAATACTTACTATTACTTCCTCTTCTTCTCGTTTTGTACCCATAATAAATAAATAAATAAATAATTGCAATAAAGGAGAAATTTGCATGACAAGTCAAAGCTAAATTATTTCACCTCTCGAGGAGTAGTAGAAATTTGCGTGAATTTGAAGTGAAAAGATGGAGATTAAGTTGAACCTGGAGCTTATCCTAATATAAGATCTAAATTGAAAAAGAAATAAAAAAAAAGAGAAACTAACCAAATCGACTGTCTCGTTCTTGATCTCTTCTAGACCAAATCCCCCCTTCTCCGCCATCTCTTCTTTCAATTTCAATTTCAATTTCAGTCTCTAGCAGAGAAAGAGAAAGAGCGAGAGCATGAACTACGCACACACGCCTCTCTCTGTAGAGGTACAGAGGAGAGATAAAAAGGTAGGATGGATGGATTGAATGAAAAGGAGAGAAAGAGAGAGGCGCAGAGAAAACGCAGAGAGTGGATTCTTCGGTGGCAGCCAATGCCTCCTAATTTATATCCGAGTGTCTCTCTGCTAACCGGTTACTTCCCGTTAATCCTCCCTTATTACCGGTATGAGCCGGTAACCCTGGAAGAATTGGTGCGCGCGCCATCTCATCCTACCTGGTGCTCTCTGATTGGCTTCCGTGGTGGCTCGGGCTCATTAAAAATAATAAAATATCTCCCCCCTATATTTGAGTTTTGACTTCCCAAAACACCGTTGGCGTGCGTGGGGTCCTTCATCCCAATTTTTTTAATTAATTAATAATTCCTACAAATTTATTTAAATTTCATCTGTTTATCTGCATTGGGATTCGTACGTAAAAAAAATTCAACCGCTGAAATTAAAATAACAAAGTCCTGTCCTCCTACTTGAAAAACAGCGGAGTCGGTTCCATGTAAAAAAAGTTTGTATGAATGAATAAGTCCAAAGAGAAATAATATGTAATGTAAAGGCAGGTGTGGTGAGTTCAATGAACTGTCGCAATATTATAAGATATGGATCAGGTGATTCGATTCCCACCCCCTCCCGTGCTAATAATAATGCACAGTTTTTGGTTCAACCTGGACCGAGTCAGTTCAAATCGAGTTTTTGGTTCAACCAAGCATGTTCTCATAATCTGATTTGTACATGTGTTAATTGAAAGGTAAAATGTAAAATTTTTAAAAAGGGAATAGTCAAATTGCGAACTTTTTAGTTTCAAAAAGTTGGAAGAGAGAAAGAGAATTAAGAGAGAGGTGTAAAAGAAGTTTGTTTGTTATGTATTTTTTATTCCTCCCACTTGGGTCCCAGCGCCGTATTTAGAATTTATTCTAAGGAGGAATTATTGAGGGCATGGCAAATTGGCAATTGCAAGGTCATTCATAGCATAGGTGAATGAATGAAGAGGCCAACAGGGGCATTTGCATTTGCATTTGCATTTTCACAGCGACAATACTGCGCCTACCCAAGATATCACCCCAAAAATGTCTTATCCTGTTTTGATATATATTTTTTTCTATTTCTAGGAAGGGGCTATTGCTATTTTTGTCGTTGCTATACAAAGTGAACTTCTAAAAGGGGTGGAGATAGGGTTTTAAAAATGTATCATGTTGTGTCGTGATTGTTACATTATTGTGATTAAATTTTAAAGAATGATCACACCACGTTAGTTATGTCGTCACGTCGTGATTATACATGACGTGTCCAATTGTGATTGGTCATGTTTAGTCACATTTAATCACGTTTGGTTCTAATTACACGTTTAAATAAATTACAATATATTATTCAATTTTCTATTTTTAATCATCAAATTTTCATGATTTTTTTTTTTATATTTTGTCTTTCTTGTAACGTTATTTTATGTACAATCTTTCATAAACCAAATATTCTTTTCCATACCAATATAAAGAATTGCAATTTTATTAATCATTTTGCCAAAAATTCTAGGCAATATATTGAAATGCATCGAAATAAAAAAAATATTGAATTGAAGACAATTTTTAATTCTTTTCAAATTTTCTTAAAAAAAACACACACACAAATTAAATTTAAACCCGTGAATATTGAATAGGTGTCTGATGAGAGGAATCTCATCATGTGCGTTCTTAGAACAAAATTAAATAGACGAGATACATCTTTTAACACACACACACACACACACACATATATATGCATGACTGCGCTTTCAATGTCGATCAACAGTTTAGGATCTAGGAAACAATCTTGAAACAAGTAAATTAATTAGACAAACTTTGACTGTCAAAGATACAATCTAGACAAACTTAAATTAAATAAATTATATTTACTGTATTAAGACTCAAGAGTACCTAGTCCAACTCTGAATGTCATGTTTAGTACATCATTTTTGTGTATTTCTAGATGTATTAATTATTATAGCACTTTACTATATTTTCTATGTATTTATTAACATGTGATTTTTTTTTAGTTAATAATGTCATGATGAGTTCGGAAATTATAACATTGGTGTCAAATGACACTAACATGAAAAATTTATATTTTTCAAGTTATTTTAGTACCAAGTCAAGTGGTTAAAAATATTAAAAAAATGAATGCTGTAAAATTAACTTAAAAACTCACCGCTTGACTTGATGCTAAATAAATTTGAAAAATTATAAATTTTGCTTGTAAACGTACAACTAATGAAGTAGATCGAATTGAACGGTTTGAATTAATCATTTGAAGTCAATCGATAAATTTTGAAGTTTGTAGTATATAAGTTGAAATGACATTGATATTATACTAGTCAGACTCTGCCATGATGCATATAATGACTTTTTCTTTAAAACAAAAACAATCATACATTTTATTTAGTTACACACACGTACACATGAATTGTTTGAAAGATGAAGATTTTTACATAAAAAAAAAGATGAAGATTTCACATCACTTTACATGCCGCTTCATTTTTATATATTAAGCCTATATCATTTCAAAGAGTAAAATATATATATATATTATATATTATGACAAGTTATGGATATATCATCTTTCTTTGAGCATTGTGACCATTCACCTAATTCGTTTACTTTTATTTCCAATGATATTACTGTACTTGCGCTATTCTTTTCTTTTTATATATATTTTAATACATAACATTATTCATTTGAACAGCTGTCCTATAATCACTGCGGTTGTCAATTTCATTACATTTAAAATGTAACAATGAAAAGTTGAATCTGGATCTTATGTGGCGTTTTATATATAACACGGAAAGCTATTGAAGCAGACACATAAATACATAATATATATGATATCTCGGTATATACAAATATAGGCACAAAAAAAAAAAAGGAGGAAAGAAAAGGAATGCATGCCTGAATAAGTTAAAGATGCAGATAAATATACACATCTAGTTACACAGAAGATCCTAAAATGAGGAGATTGAGCAACAGTGCTTGCTAGATATCCGGAGCTTCACACAACGCAAAGTTCAACAATATTGTAAAGAATAATAATTAATTATTTTACAGGAGAATTTTTTATAAATTCAAATAGTTAATAGTCAATATAAAATTTACTTGAAAAATAAAATATTTTTTTTTTTTTTTAGAAAAATTCGCTCATTTTTTAATCTCGAAATATAATCAAAATATAACTATATATTTTTAAGTACTTTTATTATTCATTTTATAAACATAACTTAAATCACGTTAATTCATATAATTGACAGAAGAGACGCCTTAAATAATAACTGTTAATATTTTTATTCATTTTACCGACGTAACTTAAATCATGTTAATTCCTATATTGATAAAAGAGATGCTCAAAAGAATAATTACTAGTACTTAGTATGTATTTTATTGAGATTACTTAGATCATGTTAATTAAATATTGATGGAAGATATCCCTCAAACAGTAATCGCTAGTACTTCTATTAATTTTATCGACATAATTTAAATTTGGTTAATTAAATAGTAAAGGAAGAGATGCCCAAATCAGCCATTATTAGTACTTTTATTCATTTTATCAATATAATTTAAATTATGTTAATTAAATACTAAAGGAAGAGATGCCCAAAACAGTACTTGATAGTACTACTTTTATTCACTTTATCGTTATGTTAACTCCAATTAGAATGAATAACCGCCACTTTATCTGGGTCCTAATTTAATTATTTGAGTAGAACTAGGATGCTTCTAGGAGTACCAAGTTTCTTTGTACTCTTAATTCTAAAACCTATCAGATTAACTTAGAACGACAAATTCAAACCGTTGAAATCCTTTTATCTTACGAGCGATGCGTCTACATGTGAAAATTTTAAAGTTTCGAGTTAATTTAATATAAAGTCAAGTAGTCAAAATTAAAAGATTTCTAAATTAATTTTAATGCATTCATTTTTTGGAAGCCTTTTGACCACTTGAATTCATACTAAGTTAATTCGAAACTTTAACATTTTTCACATGTAGACGCATCACCCGTAAGGTAGAAGGATTTCAACGGTTTAGATTCATCGTTCAAGTTAATTCGATAGATTTAGAGTTAAAAGTATAAAATGACTTTGTACTCCTAGGAGCACCCTAGTTCTACTCTTAAAGAAAGATAGGCCCAAAGCAGTTTTTTTTTTTTTTATAAACCATAAATAGAAAAATTAATTTTAGAGATCTAGTATGATTGTTTGGATTTTTATAAAAAAAACTATAAAAAACAAGTTAGCAACTCGTTCTTGGTCAATTTCGCAGAACACAGTAGTTCTTGTTACAGAAAATCATAATTTGGTCAAAGAACAGACTTCCAACTTGTTCCCAGCAGAAAAAAGAACGGCTCAAATTTTGTACCAATCTTAAATAGTTTTGAACCAATCTTAAAGTACGAATAAAAACATAAAAGGAGGAAGACAAATTGACCGTACCATATGTATTGAACCAAATAAGATAGTGACTTCCATTCCCAATGGATCTACTGTAGATATCTCAAATGCGCTGTTCGGTTTCTATTCGAGGATTGCGCAGGGGCAGAATTATTCGTACTTTGAGATTAGTGCAAAGTTTGAGATATCCACAGGATGCGACATGTTCGGTTCTTATTCGGGAATTGCGCAGGGTACTGTATTATTCGTACTTTGAGATCAGTGCAAAACTATTTGAACGGTAAAAAAAGACGAGAACGAATTGTCAATTCATTCCGGAGAGGCAACAGCCTGGCAAGAACGAGTTGCCAATTCTATAGGGCATAGAATTGATAAATAATTGAAGTTAAAGGGCATATAATGTTAACGTAAAGCAAAATAACTGGAATCAATATAAAGAGTTCCACCTCAATTGAATGATTAATTTTAGTAGAAACCTAAAAGGGTATAAATGGAAAAGTTATGCACATTATGGCACGTGACCAACACACGTACCATCACGTATCTGATCACGACATAATTTTTTTTACATCCCTATGCCGAAGAGTTGATAAATAAATAAATGAAGTTAAAGGGTATATAATGTTAACAGTAAAACAAAATAATTGGAATCAATATAGAGAGTTCCACTCAATTGAATGATTAATTTTAGCAGAAACCTAAAAGGGTATAAGTGGAAAAGTTATAGCACGTAACCAACACACGTGCTGTTACGTATCTGGTCACGACATGATTTCTTTACATTTCTATGCCGAAAAGTTGATAAATAAATAATTTAACTTAAAGGGTATATAATATTAATTAACAGTAAAGCAAAATAATTGGAATCAATATAAAGAGTTCCACTCAATTGAATGATTAATTTTAGTAGAAACCTAAAAGGGTATAAATGGAAAAGGGTGACCTATGAAAATTATTATTTAAAAAAAGGCGGCTTCTTAGGGTTGGTTCTTGGTTGATGCTGCGGCCTTGGCCTTGTCTGAAATGAAAAGGTAGCTCTGCTCGTCTCATGCTGTGCATCTTCTCTTTAATTTCGCAGGCTGCTGTGTCTTGGTCAAAACTCAAAAGTACCCCCTTTCTTTTTCAACTCCTACTATTAGTCTCAAGTACAAATTCCCAAAAATCAACACAGGTGGGAAGGCTGCCCCCTGCTTGGATTAAATCTTAATTATTTTCTTAATAACCTTCTCTCTCTCTCTCTCTCTCTCTCTCTCTCTCCTCATTATATAATATATATATTAAGCACCATTGTTTGAAATTTTTGTGGGTCTGGCGTCATGGGCATGGAACTTTCAAACATCTTCGTTTTATTAAATGTTTTTTTATTGCATATTAAACAATGAAATTAATTAATGGGGCCAGCTTCTCTAACCAACCGCTGTAATTTAATTTGGTTTTTAATTTAACCCACCTTTCATGTTTCAAAACAGCATGTTATATATACATGCAGTTGTACAAACAAGACCACTGTATATATATATATGCATCAGGCACCTAATTATCTTTAACTCAAATTTGATCAATTAATGTATAATAATAAATAAACAAAATCCATTTCCATGTGTGTGTGTGTGTGTGTGTGTGTGGTCCCTAAATAATGGACTTAAATAATTGGTTCAAATATATTCGGGCGGGTCTCACTTGTATATATAAATATATTAAAAGTAAAACTGGGGTGTTCCTGTGTCATCAAGTTTCTTTGTGAACTCAATTTTAAAATCTATTGGATTGATTTCAAACGACAAATTCAAACCGTTGAAATCCATCTATCATACGAGTGATGTGTTTTTTTTTTTTAGAACTTGTCAAAGACTAATGTGTTTACATGCAAAAATTTCAAACTTTCGAATTAGTTTAGCATAAAGTGGTACAAATTAGAAGGTTTGTAAATTAATTTTAATGCATTCATTTTTTAAACATTTTTTTGACTTTATACAAAATTAATTTAAAATTTTAACTTTTTTTATGTAAACTCATCACTTGTAAAGTAGAAGGATTTTAATGGTTTGAATTTGTCATTCGAAACCAATATGATAGATTTTTGAGTTAAGCTCACTAAAGGGTTTGGTTAACATAGGAACACTTATTCATATATTAATCATAATAATAATAATATAAATGTTTTGTTTTGATTTATTTTCCTTCAAATTTGAACTGATTCAAATTGTAGACGACCACAACCTATCAGAGTCAAGAGTCCAGCAAATGACTTGCTTACTATAATACAAGATAGCAATCAAAGAGAATATCTCCATCAATTAGATAATAAAATTTCAAAGCTGGATATATATATATATATATAATATATAATATATAATATATATAATATATATAATATATATAATATATATATCTATATATAATATATATAATATATATATCTATATATAATATATATAATATATATAATATAAAATATATATATATATATATATATATAATATATATATATATATATATATATATATATATATCTATATATATATATCAATTCGAGAGATATGTATATAAATAAATAATGAGAGAGGTCAGGTTCTGCGAAGGGGCATGCATTGATTGATGCATCTTATGAGGTAAAAATTGATGGAGATCGATCGAGATAGAGACGTTTATTAGAGAGAAGAAAATTATATATATATATATATATAATATTCAAAACGAAAGAAAGAGACGTTTATTAGAGAAGAGAAGCCAATTAATAGTTATCAACATGAGGAGGCAAAATAGAACTTCATTTCTTTTCTCCCTTTTACAGATCCTCTCCCATTTAATTTCTCCATTAAATCAATCAATTTAAATTAAGTTCATTTATATGATAATCTAGACATTAATTAAAATAGTCTTGGCCCCAAAATTAGGGAGGTCTCCAGTATTGTTTGAACTGGAGATGAGAGAGGTTCTGCCCCCAAAATATAAGCAAGACAGAAGCCAGAAGGGGAATTCTAATTGGTTGTCTAATGCATTTTGTCATCGCTTCTCTGTTGACTCTACAGCATTTTACAAAAAGAGTATATGTTTCAAAAGCACTTTAATTTCCTAAAAGAAACACATGCATTGTCATATGTATTTATCATACTTTTTTTGACTAGTTTATTTTTATTTATTATATTTTCTATTATTGTTTGTGGATGGTGTGTCCCTAACTAATTTCCAACCCAACTTATTTGACAAATTTATAACCAATCAAGTAATTTTCAAAACCCAAGATATTGAAAGCTACCCATTTGGGAGACCAAACTCAGTTACATTGCTTGACTTGACTCCATTTTTTTTTACAAAGCAATCTTAACCTTTCGAAATTTACAACCTAAATTTTGTAAAGACTATTCTTAGCTTCATTTTGAAAATAAATATACGAATTGGATAAAAAAAATTAATATTTTTTTGGATGTTACTAAACTTTATCATTTGTCAAGAATTGGTCACTCAAATTTGATTTGTCCATTCATAGTCACTAATCTTTTAATTTACCTCAGTTAAGCTAATTTATAAATTTTTCATCCAAAATATTAACCGAATATTCTTATTCCGTCCAAAATATAACAGAATACGCTCATTCCATCCAAAATTTTAGCTGAATATGCTCATTCCGTCCAAAATACTAATGGAAAAGTTATATTTTATTAAATTTTTGAATGAAAAAGTTATAAAATGACTTTATTGGGACAAATTAAAAGTTCAATAGTTAGAAGGGGGTAAATCAAACTTGAGTGACCAGTCATTACAAAGGATAAAATTTAGTGACTTCCAACAAAATTTATCTAAAATAATATATATCGTTTTCAAAAAGTGTTTATATAGTTTTTATACACTTCTATTAGACTTTTCATCGCAAATAGATACACTAGCTGTCCCGGCTTTAAAGCATTTGTAATTTAAAATTAGGAGAGAAAAAAAAGAAATAATGGAAATAATTAAGTAAATGGGAGGGAGGATAATTAGGAGAAGTAAGTAAAAATTTGGAATATATAAAAATATTTTGTTAATAATTTTAGAAATAGATATTTTGTTTAATGATCTTCGAAATGAGTGTATTTTATAAACTAACTTTATTACAGTACACGTACAATGGATTCAATTCTTTTATTTTAAAAGTTAAGAAACTCGATTCTAATCGTTATACATGATTTTCAGATGAAAATATACTTGAAAACAAAATTTCATATACTTAAAAAAATGACAATTTATTATTTTATTTAGATGGGTAGAAAATGACTTGATTTAAAAATTCTGGACCATGTGAAAACATTGATCTTCTATGTATATAAAGAAAATAGTATACAAATTCTAAACTATTTAAAATTTAATCTCCAAATATATTTTCATATATTGATCATATTTAACAGCATAATCAATTGTTTGAACTTTAAAAATAGAAATATCAAAAATGGAGATCATATTTAACTAGGAAGGGTAATTTTGGAAATATCAAAATACATTTTTTATTCAATATTTTTCAGAATAATTTTAATCAAATATGTATATTAGATGTATAATTGTGGCAATTTCATAAATTTAATAATTTTAGAGTGGCAAATAACTAATTTCATGTTTTGGAGGTGGCAATTTCTTAATTTTTATGTTTTGGAGTGGTATAATTTTGTTTTCCACTTGACTTTATATAAAATTAATTCGAAAATTTAAATTTTTGTTTGTAGACACATCACTAAGGTAAACAGATTTCAACGATTCAGATTCATCATTTAAAGTCAATTCGATAAGTTTTAAAATTGAGTTCACACAGAGACTTTGTGAACTTAGTAACACTAAGTTCTACTCTATGCATATATACCTATTAGTACGACGCAATACTTACGGAAGTTAATTGAGGTTGAGGTTGTCATGCATTTATTTAAACGCGTGTACGTGTAATCTCTCCAACAATTCAACAACCTCAATTTCTCCTTATTGTAAATGTTTATATTATATTATGTGTTTTTGTCTGTCTATGACAACACAAACGACCATATTTGAAAGCTAGGGGATTAATTCAAGAGATCTATCGATGTATGTAAACATCTTTTCCGCATGACTTTTTTACACACATAATATATATATATATAGGTTGACTAATCTCAAAACGTTTGTTCCTAGTCTCAGGAACAAATGATTCGGTTCTCCGATTTTTAAAGTCTAAACAGTCGATTCAAATCGACAGGTGTTTAATGTATATTAAAATGTGCTTGGAGACCAAATTTTACATTTTTTTGAATTTTTTTACTATTTATTAAGATGGTTTGAAAATTGTTGTTTTTATTAAAATTCTGCACCATTGAAAAACAATGATTTTCAAACCATCTTAATAAATAGTAAAAAAATGTCAAAAAATATAAAATTTGGTTTCCAAGTACATTTTAATATAGATTAAACATTTGTTAGTTTGGATCGACAGTTTGGACTTTGAAAATCAGAGAACCGAATCATTTGTTCCTGAGACTAAGAACAAACGTTTTGAGCTTAGCCAACCTATATATATATAATATGTGAAAGCTCTTAAATTAAAATTTATCACGCACCAGACAAGAATATTCATCGAATTAATTAACACGTTTAGTGCAAATCAAACAAAAATATCTAAATTCTATTATTCAAAGATTCTAAATGACTAAATGGCGTTTAGCAATTAATCCCTAATAGCAAGTACTTGTCTATAGCATTTAACAATGTTGGTAGTAATAATTCAACTGATCATGACTATTTAGTTAAACTTGTCCATTTGTATCTAATAAGGCTTTCGACACCGCATGTCAGCCTCATGCTAACATTCTATCTTCATTACACTCATCGCGGAATCATCACTATTGTTCTTGAGTTTCCGTACAATTAAGTCGTTTTTCAATTTTCAAAATTCAAACGGTCGATCTAAACCGTTAGATGTGATATTTGTATTAAAATATACTTGGAGACCAAATTTTATATTTTTTTGAAATTTTTTTACTATTTATTAAGTCACTTTGAAAATCGTTGATCCAAAAATGACTTAACAAATCAATAAAAACAGAAGCCATTTAGTTATTTATATATATATATATATATATTTATAAAAAAAATTAAAAGTTTTAAAGAACAAAACAGAAAATTTTCAATTTTTAGAAAGTGGTTATCATCCCTTTAAACACCTCAAATACCTCAAACCATGCATGCATACATGACTCTTCCAATAAAAAAAAAAAAAAAGGACAGATAAATTAAATCAGATAGAAAGTGATATAGTGGTTCTCAACTCATAAAACTAATAGAAATAAGTAATAATTGAATCATATGGATTAAGTCATGAAATATATACATCTCTCCGTATCAAGTAAGGTACATCATAATCTGTGCTAGCTAGACTTGTGGTTTTAAACTTAAAATTTTAACATATTCTATTTAAGTTTTCTAACTTTATATTCCTGTTTTTGCATGCAAATGATAGAATGGCTTGCTTGATACCACTTAATTAAATATTCAAATATCATGATATTTGGAAATGGCAAAATTTTCAAATTTAATTTTATATCTTTGGTGAAAGAGAAGTTATACATTTAAGTAGAATAAGATCATTTAGTCAAGATTCTCATATAGCTTAATATTAATTAGCCAAGTAAAGATGTCGTCATGTCTAATGCAGAAGAAGATCATATCATGATATAAGCATATCTCAATTTTCTTATATTGGACCCTAGGTGAAATAATTCAACAACAAAAATAGCCCTAGATATTATTTATGAGTGCATCTTAACACAAAAATTTAAACCAATTGCTCAATTATTGCCAATGTGAGAACCCACTTGCTCCACTTGCTTCTTTATATGTTGCTTTGCTACCTACGAATTAATAGATATTGCAACTCAGTTCTTGATGGTACTACGATCAGCTGGCCAATCAATAATACAGAGTAAATTATACTTCATTGAAAGTATTAAATAATTATACATATTTAAACACGTAGGTATGTAGCTAGTATGAACATTATATTTCTATCAAGACGAGGGTTCTAATGCTTCATCTCCTCATATTTCATTCATACTTCATATTCTTTATTTTCGTTTTTAAAGTCCAAACAGTCAATCCGAACCGCTTAACATGATCTCCATGTTAAAATATGCTTGGAGACCAAATTTTATATTTTTTTGAAATTTTTTTATTATTTTTTTAGATTTATTGAAAATCGATGTTTTTTATGGTCCATAACTGTTTGTGAAACAACGATTTTCAATAAATCTAAAAAAATAGTTAAAATTTTCCAAAAAAATATAAAATTTGGTCTCCAAGCATATTTTAATATGGAGATCATATTGAGCGGCTCGGATTGACTATTTGGATTTTAAAAACAAAAATCATATAAGATATGAGATATGAATAAGGTACCAGGAGATAAGACATTGGAACTCCCTTCTATCAAATATATTGATCAAATTACTATGTCTATGATTGAGTAATAGTGGAAATACAAAACATAAAAAAATTAAAAATAAATAAATTGAAAAGACATTCATTGAATTTAATCCATTTGGACTTAAGGGGACAAAGTGGTCAATTTCATTCCATTTTGCAAAAATAATCAATTCCTGATTGGTTACCTATGTCAGTCCATTTCTTTCGTTATCTTTTAAATTTGTTTGTATTTATACTTTATAGGTGGATATAATTAATGTCATCTGTCAATAAGCTGTTCTTCCAAAATTGGCATTTAACAAAATAATTTTAGAAAATTGGTGGGGGCTTCATTGATTTTTTTTTTGTAAGTTTGTTTATAATTTCGTTTTAAATCTTACCATATAAAATAAACAAATTAAATTCACATAAAAAATTCTTTGTGAATCACGTTGACAGATAAATTGAAATAGTTGTTTAAATCAAATAGTTTAAATAAGAAAAGTGGAACCGTACTATTCCTACTGAAAATATATAATGGAAAGTACGGATGCACATAAGGTGTTTGGTCTCTTATCATTAGGATCTACTATCTAATTTGGGTGAAAAGAGAAGAAGAAAAAAAGAGAAGGAAAGAAAATGAGAAGATGGTTAAGTTTGTATTTCTCTAAATATGAAGGAATACATGCTAAAATAAATAAATAAAGTGATTTATTTCATTTTTTACCTTTTAAAAAATAAAATACTTGAACAGATATTTACCATGATATCATTTCTCTTTGATCTTAAGGTGATGTTTGATAGAGGCATAAGGTTAAGGACGTCTAAGTTGACTATTATAATTTAGACTAATCTAAATTATTCATATTTGATTTAGACCTGATTGAGGTCTAAAGTTAAGTCAGAGTTTAAGCTACTTTTTGTTTGGTAGAATTTGTGTTAAGTTAAAATTTGGTCTACTTTACATCAAGTCCTAAATAGAAATAAATTTTAAATAAGATAACATAATTAAAAATAACATTGCCTAATATTAGATATAAATGACATTGTAATTAATAATTTACGGTTATCAGCACATAATTTTAATTTTATTGGAATTTTGATATAATCTTCTTTATCTTTTCTAAAGTAACCATGGACAGAACAGTACTTAATTTCCATCAAGTACTATTATATAAAATTTAATTTGTAAAGAGTTCACAATCGACAACAAATAAATTAATTTCTCAAGTACTTGTCACAATCGACAATAAACGAATTGATCAGATGACAAAAAATTCCGTGCACAAAAAGAAAAGACATAACCAATCGAAAGCAATGTTTGTGGTTTTGTAGCGATAAAAATTAAAATTTATATTTTGAAAAGAAAATTAAAGTTTTTACCAACTTATTTAATTATCTATTCATCACAGCCCAAAAAGAGAAAATTATTTCGATTATTGGGCCGAAATGAACAATAGCTTGGAAGCCCAAGCTATTAATTAATTATTTAATTAAATGAAATTATAGAAAAGTCATTCCTAGTTGCAATTGCAAAAGGAAAAAGATCTAATTTAGAAAGTAGCATCTGAAATTAGAAAGTAGCATCTGAAATAAGAAAATTAATGATGTGTTTTTCACAATTTTTCTTCTACACCGGTTGTTAATTACAAGTCTTTTTTCAAATTAAACAGCTCATCAAAATTTAAAACGTCATTATTTCAAAGAAAAGTATCATATGAAATTAAATTAAATAAATTACGGTGGAGCAGGAAAGTAATCTAGCTAACAATATAAGTATAACGCATCACCTAATCAAAGCATTTTTTTTTTTTTTGGCAAAAGTGAATATATAATCCACCTGTTTCATTACGAAACACCATAGTTCATACAAAAGTAGTGCATAACACCGAATATCCAAATATAAATATAACTAGTGGAATATCAACCAACTAGTATCTACCAATCGTAAGAAACCTTTCTTAAAAAAAAATAAACCCATAAGAAACCAACACAGTAACATAAAATAATCCAGAAAATGCAAGAGTAACATAATAGTCAAACAAACACAAGAGAATCCTCTACATATCACTATATCACTAATATCAATCACACTAGTAGAAGAGAAGCTAGTATCAACTAAGGACAAATCAAGAGACAGTAATCAAGCTGCATTTATGACATCATATATCGCCCTGTTACCCAGATAATTAGCTAGGTCAGACCCTTCTAAAACAAGGGAAGGGTCCACGTCTGAATCCAACAGGGAGCTGACTCTGTCCTGCGAGTCCGTGTCTGATAGTACTATTAGGAGGCCTATCTGAGTTAAAGGAGAAACATCGGAAGACATAATTATAATAACTTGAAATATGAATTATCAAAACGAGTCTTACACCAATACGAAGTCAAAACAATTATAGAAGACGCTACAAAACTATTATAAGGGCCTGGTGTATTCTGAAAACAAATTTTATTTCTAGTTAACTAAACAATCCAGAATATAGATGCCCTAGTTAACTCAAGCAATAGTGAATCTTTTAAATGTATCCAAACACATGTGTACAATTAAAAACAAAATTGTTATGATTACCAATACTATATCACAAAATAAAAATAAATAGACAAGTTAAAAAAAAAGTGATTTACAGTCTCAAAGGCATCACAAAATATACAATCTACATTGCCTTGTCAACCTCTAATTCTTAATATTTATATATGACTCTATTAGTCTTACATTTTATGTGTAGTTCGATATAAATTAGAAAACTCCAATATTAAGTCCTGAGTTAAATTTATAAAAAAATAATACTAATTTAATATTCACAGTTAGTTTAATTCTATAACAAAATTTACTTTTCCTAAATCGTTTATCCAAAATTGCATATACCATTGTTTTTTTTTAAATGATTGATACAGGATCAAATCATGTTCCTTCAATGGGATTTTAAAAAAAAAATTGGAGGTCAAACATGGAATAATTAGGGAAAAGTATAAATAAAAGCATGGTCACAAGCCGAGAAAAATAAATTAAGTCAATGGTTCAATAATTGATATAAAGAAATATATCCAATGAGTTGGTGAATTCACAGTCCCAACCTGTACATAATGGTATCAGGGTCATTAGCTACCTCATCAAGTAAAACCTATTTCAGGATCACAAATGGTATCAGGGCACATCTATGAATTCAGGCTATTAAGAAATGGTCATGATAACTTATTTTATAGTCATAAATGATACAACATAGATTCCACAACTAACATGTACATATTTTACGGACCGATATTCTCTGTGGAGGTTTGCGGTGCGGAGCTAATTGGACGGTCCAGATTTACCCTCAGCCGGTGAGTGCTAGGGATGATAGAGGGGCAGTATTAGTTTTGCTTTGAGATTCGTGCCAACATCTTATTTGGTCCGTCCGATCAAAACGAACGGACCAAATTAAAGGAACTGCAGGTAAAAGCTCCGCAGAGGATGTGATTCCCATATTTTATGCGATTATGTCAATATTTAAATTTTAAATTTCCAGTGGTGATACCACCTAATTAATGCCAATCCCTATCTTTGGACATAACTATCACTTCCTTAATTTTAAATGAGAGTTCTTCCACTAAGCTCCATTTTAAAAAAAAATTGTTTACATCAGTTAAATATATTTTTCAAGTAATTATTTGTAAAATATTATGATATTCCGATTTTGTTTAAATTACATCAAAATTTTGTACAAATTTAATGATGTGGATATGCATATCCAAAATAATTTTGAAGTTACTGTTTCCTACTAAAATGATGTAAACAAGTTGTATTTTATTGTATGCATATATATATAAAGTAAATTAGATCATATCCAACAACTCTATTTTATTTTCTAAGTTCTTAATTTTTTGTATTTATTTTTTTTAAAAAGTGGAGGGTATGGCGGAGGGTTCAAAAATAAAAACATTTAAATCCTTCTTATTTTTAATTAGTACAAATTAATGATCTATACGAGGAGAATCAAGTAGGGGGTGTAAACGGATTAGGATAATCCGCTCCGAATCCGTTTATTATCTGTATTCGGATTAAACGGATACGGATACTTGCGGATTTGGATACGGATATTTTTAGTATATGGAAAAATAATCTGGATACGGATATGTATAATTCCGTGAGGATATAAATAGAGTGGATATCTGTATATATCTGAATCTGAAATTTAATCTTTCAGCAGCTTTCAATTCATTTTACCTTTGCAAAGTTAAAAAAAAAACATACATATTTGTTTAATTCCAAAAATTTTGATAGGAAAATCATATAATCTATTAGGATAATGGATTGGTTCTCTGAACCAATAAGCAATTAGTCATGCATAATTATCTCTGTGCAAACTTAAAAAGTCCATTAAATTTTTGTCAATTTAGATAATCAAATTAGATAATTTAAATTATGAAATTTAGTAGAATTACTCAATATCCGACAATTATCCGGTCCATATTCGTGGATTATCCGTTCCGTATCCATATCTGTTTAAGACGGAGATGGTTTTAAATTTTGATATCTGTTTACTATCCGTTTCTGTATTCGTATCTGCTCGTTGAAAAACAAATGCGGATATGACATTAGCATTATCCGCTCCAAATACGCTCCGTTTACACCCCTAGAATCAAGTCATCAAATGAAGTTCATATAGAGTAATAACAGAGAAATTATTAGCCAAAAATAAAAATAAAATATTATTGCTTTCAAGTATAAACACAGCTGTGCCACCTCCAACTACTATGATATGTATACACACACACATGAACCTTAAGAAACTTTAAACTTCAATCCGAACTTGCCATTACTTGAATGGATTAGAAAAATATATATTAAGGGTATATATTAATATGCTTAGAAAGGTGTATATAGGGAAATATGTATTAACAGACATAAATTAAGCTTTGTTGCATTTTAAATATACACCTACAGCTTTCAATTATTATATAGTTTGACTTCCGTACCTATATTTATATATTACTCATAATAAGTCATCGCCATATACTATCATGTATTAAAAAAATTTCAATGATTCAACATTAAATTCTTTTTTTTTTCCTCTTCTTTGAAACGGTACAAAGGCTCATCCAGTGAAGTATTATTAGCAATTGCAAGTATATATATATACAACACATCAAATTACAATTTTCAAGGTAATACAGACACACATATATAATATATAATATATTACTTATAATATAAAATATTTCATAAAGGTTTACCTTAGGACTCGTGAAAGGCCATGGCCCTCTGGCCTATAGTATCACACTTAAAAATAAAATAATAATATAAACTCAAACACAACTTTTTAATTAATCCCTTAATTTATTTGAAATAGTTGAACTAGGAAATTTATTATTTGGGAAGTTTTATCCGTGTTTGTATGGACACAACAATTTTATTCTTCTATATATATTTACAAAACCCAGCTATTATAGGATTAAATATAAACCCAGCTATTTTTTTAATAATTTCCCTCAATTACTAGTCATTTGATCACTCAATTGCTGGTCATTTGATTCTGTTGATTTTTATTTTTGTAATAATTTCCTTTCAGCTCATTAGCAAAGATTGGAGAATTTTTTTTGTCTATATAAAATATTAAAAAAGAAGAGAAAAATAAAAAGAGTATCAATAAATTTTCATGAGTAGAAAAATTGATAGGAATTTTACCGTTCCAAATATTTTTTTTCTTTTTAATTTTATCTATTAAAATGAAAAAGGTTTTTAAGAAAATAGATGAAATAGAGACTCCATCTCTTTTCTTAAAAACCTTTTATATGTTAATAAAGAAATTTAGAAAAAAATTGTTTTGAATATGTGGAAATTCTACCGTTCCAAACTAATTCAAACTTTAGATCAGTAGAATTCCTACCGATCCTTCTATTTCAACTCTTCTTTTTTAATATTTTCTATGGACAAAAAAAATCTCCAGAGATGGGTATAATAGTTTTGACTTTTAAACAATTGCAATGTAGTTGCTAAATACTAGACTTTACTGAATACCTACAATATATATTGTAGGTAGGTGATTGTTTCTTTGAATAATGGGCTTTATGGACCTGATTATATATAGGCCTAACCCTTACATGGGTCAAATTGATGTGTATATATATCCGAGCTAACATAAATGGGCCTAACATTCTAATTACTTGAGAAACAGTGCAATTAAAGAAAACATAAATAAATAAATAAATTAATGGGGCTCAAATTGGCCCAACATTGTATTGTAATTGTAACATCCCTTCGGGGTATCCCGTGTTTACCGCATTGTGTTCTTTGTTCCGATTGCCAATTTGAGACGGCAAGCCACTTATTCTTCCATCGTCAATATGCAGCTCGGGTCTGGAACTAATTAACGGGTCTTCATTTTGTTCAATCGGACTCGGTTCAATGCATATGGGAGGAGAGCTACAGGAGGCAGAGCGGGACTGAGAGGAAGCGGGTTTGGGCTAGTCAAATTTTGGCAGTGCTGTGGGGAATCTGGAGGCAAAGAAATTCCAGAATTTTTAGGCAGCAGAGTAAGCTTCCTTGGGTGTTGGCACGTGAAGTGATGGCAGAAGCACAGTTATGGCTACAGTGTTGCAAGAAGAATGGGAGTACAGTAGTTAGAGCATTTTAGCTGTTGTATTATCGTTAGTTTGTAGTTAGTAAACACATCTAATTCTTGTATACTAGTCGCTACCTGGTTTTCAAAAAAAAAAAAAGTATTGATTTTTCTTTCTTTCTTAATTGCAATATATATATATATATATATATATATATATATATATGGAAAATTCTTTTTATGCCATCTTAAAACTTGAAAATTATGAAATTGCCACCCCAAAACTTAAAATTGAGAAATTGCCACCCTAAAGTTACTAAATTCATAGATTTGCCCTAAATACACATCTTAATACAAGATTTCATTAAAATTATCTTAATTTCTATTGTATGGAGACTGTATTTTAAAAATTCCAATTCTACCCCAGGTATTCAAATTAAAAGATCTTCTCCCTTCTCTCCTGGAGAACAAAAGAGAACCCTTGCGCCTCTGAAATCCTTCTTGCCTCCGACATAGCCAAAAGGAGGGCGGAGACATAAACCCTTCCCGCGCCTCTGAAAGTATTTAGCCGCGCCTCCTGCCTCTCCGCCCCCTCCTCTGTCAGGCTTTACGAGGTTTGCATTATTTTTATACTGTTAACAATCTTGTTATTTGGGTTGATGAAGTCCGAAATTTGATATTGAAATAATCATCTTCAATTCTCATGCTCCACAATCTGTTATTTGGGTTGATGAGTGTCCCTATTTTTTTTTTGCTTTTGAAACAAGTCGTGCATGCTACAGATAAACTTATTTGTGTTGATGAGGTTTCCTTTATATCCTGTCCAATACTAAATTAAACTTACAAATAGAGTGACATTAAGGACCTGGATCTTTTTACAAACATATGCATATGTCCAAGTACTACCCGTAGATACGGAAGACGCCTCCAATTCTGGACCAAGCACCAACAAGAGGTAAAAAAGGACAAGTTTTACAGGGTTGAATATGAAAAAAGGACAAGTTTTACGTTTCAAAATAATCATAAGCAACACGTTTTCTTATGTGCAGGAAGAGAACAAGGAAGTCTCGGATGAACACAGAGGGTTGATCCTGCAGAGGCTTGTTGCTGTTTTGCTCTTTTTTTTACAATTGGGGAGTTGTTTTGGATATGGCTATATTTACAATTGCTGTTTTGCTTTTTTTGAGATGCCAATTTGTGGTGCACTTGTTATGTAATGCACTCGGATATGTGTTTACAATTTGCTTTTTTAGCGGCAAAAATAGTGCACTTGTTATGTAATTTATTTCAATTATGGACACAGAGATGCAGCTGATACTTGTTATGTAATCTCGCATTGTCTTTTTTTTCCAACTATATCATGTCTCGCATTGTCCTTTTTTTTCAAACTGTGACATTCTGGACGAGTGCATGCATGTGGAAACTTGATTACAATTAAAATTCAAATTAGCACAATAAAATAAAAAATACCATTAAACAAGGTTGCACAATAAATTTTGATAGCAATTACAATTCAAAACAGCAACTACAACAATTTAGCTGAAATTAAACAAAGTAGCTATTTGCATATCATTACAATTAAAACAACGATTATCACAAAGACAATGATAGCAACGAGCAATTTGATTTGCTCCATTTATTTAACAAGGCGAGAGTTGTATTCCTTCCATTCTCCCATCTCAGCATCATAGCAATCTACATTTCTACCAACGTCAGATACCACATGCTTGACATCACTCCGTTCTTTTATAATTCCTAATTTGCAAAGAAATTTCTCGTACTCCTCCTCCCACATGAAAAAATTGCAACTATAAGTCCACTGCAATTACAATTAATTACAATCAGTTCCAGGTTGGTACAATTGCAATCAGATTAGCTACCGATAGATGAAGTTTTCTAGGTTGGTACAATTGATCATTTTTTCTGTTTAGGACTTTGGTCAGTGAGCAGGTAAGGAATCAAGAAGCAACACGAGACTAAAACTTGGAAAAAACAATCATAGTGCTCTCATTCTTTTTTTTTTGTATACAATATTACTAAACCACTATTTCCTTACTAAATAATCCAGTTTGAATAGTTGACAAGGCAAAAGTCGCCTGCTACATGGGCTTTTGCTTCTTATTTTCCATAATTTAGGTTGTAACTCAACTTTCTAAAAAGATACAAGACAAAGTTTCATCTTTACCAATTCATAGGGTTAACAAATGCAATTAATTTGTTTTAAGTGTTATTTTTCCATTTGAGAAATGAAAACAAAATTACTTCCCAATGGAAAGGTTAGAACAATTCAATTCATGTATCGTCTCTTCGGGACAATTTATCAAGCACCTTATGCACAATTCAAATGCACCTTATGCATAGTCAGAGCACCTTATGCACAATTCTATTCAATTCAAATGCAGTACCAATTAAATTTGAGGGGGAGAGAACACCATAATCAATCAATCAATCAATCAATCAAGGTGCTAAATTACTGGCCTAAAGGAAGTGGCACAGGAGAGCAGAGGTGGTACCATGGTTAAAGTAAGATTAGTATGTCTCCTTCATTCTTGCATTTCAGATAAGAGGTTGGTTGAGAATATCTCTAAGGGACATTTTCACAAACACTAAAGGTGCAAGAGAGTTATTTGCAAGTAATAAACACATACATTTGCAGGTAAACACAGGTAAACACTAAATGTCTCCTTCATTCTTGCATTTCAAATAAACACAGACAACTGCAGGGTAGTCATTTGCAGGTAATAAACACAGGTAGTCATTCAACATACTGACTGGTTACAAATGAACTTATGACTGGTTATACTGACAAGACATACTGACTGGTTATTGCAAATAAGGCATACTGTAAATAAGGCATCAAATCTAAACAGCTTATACACTTATACATGTAACTTGTACAGCTTCTCAAATAATAGCAATCAGCAATCAGCACAATCATAGCAATCAATTGAATTAAACTTATAATTTCTCAATTCAGAAATAACACCCCTAAAATGCCACGTTAAGCTTGCAATTTTGTCCAATTTCACAGGGAATGCCACAGTGGCCGATGGCGGAAGGTTGGTGGAAGGAGGGTTTTGGCGGAGGAGGAAGGGATCTGTGTTTTGGCGGAGAAGGAGGGTTCTGAGAGGCGCAGGAGTTGGTAGAGAAGAAGACGGGGTTGGCGGAGAAGAAGACGCTTATTGGTCGGAGAAGGTGATTCAGGTGATTCAATTGGCGGAGAAGGTGATTCAATTTGCGCAGAAGGAGAGAGTGAGAGAGTGCGTATTTGGGGGAAGAAGGAGACTGTATGACTGTATGAAGGGAGAAGATCTTTTAATTTGAATACCAGGGGTAGAATTGGAATTTTTAAAATACAGTCTCCATACAACAGAAATTAAGATAATTTTAATGAAATCTTATATTAAGATGTGTATTTAGGGCAAATCTATGAATTTAGTAACTTTAGAGTGGCAATTTTCCAATTTTAAGTTTTGAGGTGGCAATTTCATAATTTTCAAGTTTTGGAGTGGCATAAATTTTTTTTTCCCATATATATATATATATATTGGCTAATATACAAACGTTTGTTCCTAGGCTCAGGAACAAACGGTTCGGTTCTCCGATTTTCAAAGTCCAAACGGTCAATTCAAACCGACGGATGTTTAATCTATATTAAAATGTGCTTGAAGACCAAATTTTATATTTTTTGGATTTTTTTTACTATTTATTAAGATGGTTTGAAAATCGCTATTTTCAGTGGTGCAGAATTTTAATAAAAACAACGATTTTCAAACCATCTTAATAAATAGTAAAAAAAAATCAAAAAATGTAAAATTTGGTCTCCAAGCACATTTTAATATAGATTAAATATCTGTCGGTTTAGATCGACCGTTTGGACTTTGAAAATCAGAGAACCGAACCGTTTGTTCCTAAGCTCAGGAACAAACGTTTGTATATTAGCCAACCTCTCTCTATATATATATATATATATAGATAGAGTAGAACTAGGGTGCTCCTAAGTTCACCAAACCTCTTGTAAACTTGACTCTAAAATATATCGAATCGACTTTAAACGATGAATCCAAACCGTTGAAACCCTTCTACCTAATGAGTGATGCGTCTACATGTAAAAATTTTAAAGTTTCGAATTAATTTAATATATAGTCAAGTGGTCAAAAGTTTAAGGTTTATAAATTAATTTTAATACATTTATTTTTTGGACTCCTTTGACCACTTGGCTCTATATTAAATTAATTCGAAACTTTAAAATTTTCACATGTAGACGCATCAATCATTAGGTAGAAGGATTTCAACAGTTTGGATTCATCATTTAAAGTTGATTTGATATATTTTAGAATCAAATTCACAAAAAGTTGGGTGAACTTAGGAACACCCTAGTTCTACTCTCTCTCTCTATATATATATTTTTCCTTTGTTATGGAACAATGGATGGGTCTTTTCACAACACACTGAGATATTAATAAATTGATAGTAATAATAAAATTATGATAGACTGATAAATAAAGGTCTTTATTTATCTCATCCTTTCCCTTTTTTGTGTTGTTTCATCTCATCATGGGACCATTTCATGGCCTGATATCTTCCTTTTCCAAATTAATTGCATGTATTTTCATATCATGTGGTGTGCCTTTCTTCACTGCCTCCTCTTGTTGTCTCGCGCGCTTATCTTCAATTCGGGTTTCATATGGAAACAATTGCAGTGACCAAATTGTGTCGCTTATCTCCGTGCGTGCTTCATATAAAAATTTCAATTAATATTCTTATTATGTTTGAATCAGTGTTCTAAATAGCTAGCTATAGCGTAACTATAGCGACTTAATTTGGACCTCATAAGCTAAACTACGGAGTAAAACTGCGCTAATCGAGCTACGGCCGCTATAGTGGTAATAACGGTTCGCAATAGCACGTAGTGTGTAGCGGAATAGCGGTCCGCTATGCTATATGGGCTTATTTTTCTATTTTTTCAATTTAAATAGGCTTTGTGTTTCGGTCTGACTAATCTAAAGAATGATTGATTTGAATATGCAGTAAAATGATACTTAAATATATAATAGTATGATATTTTGAATATAAAATGTATCGATAGTTTATGGGTTATAGAATTAGTAATATTTTGAATGACAATTTGGACTTTGTATTGGTTCAATATGAATATTAGAACTTTTTAATCAATTTAGTGTTTTTGTTACTCTATGAGATTTTACATAGATAATGTTTATTATTAGTAACAATATAAAATATAATTTTAAAAAGAAAAAAACGTTATGTAAGAAAGCTTTTGCTGTAGCTCCGCTATTCGTTATAGCTTTTTTTGTCATCTTCCCGCTACGCCGCTATAATCGCTATTTAGAACCTTGGTTTGAATTATTCTTTTTTGGCACATTTTGAATTATTTTTTAATTTAGCGAATTATATGAATAACACGATACTTATTTCATATTAATTAGTAAATAGGAATCATATTAATTTTAAACAATGCAAATTGACTACTCACATAATAAGTCGTGTCATACTGTCATAGTAATAAGTAAAGTTTGGGTTATTATGCATTTATGATATATGGATATGAAAGCATGTAGCTAGGCAATCTAATCTTGATTATGATGCTACCTCGCTTTCCTAGAAAGATCATTCAACCATATATATTTTTTTTAAAGTAGTGGAGAATCCACCGATTTCTATTGAAACCAAGGAGTTAAAGGGAGGTACTTAAAATAAGTGCCCATCTAGTACATATTACAAAATGTCAAACAACCAAAGGTCACTGTGTTCCACACTATTAGAATATTACCTACTGAGCACCGATTACTACTAACAGCATAATGAGATCATATAACAAGACCAAAAGTTTTTAAGCACAAATACAAAACAAGCAAGCTAGTAGTCTAACAGATCCCAATCCATGGCATCCTCTTCAGCTAGGTCAGCGCCAGACATTGGAATGTCATTTCCATAATCCAGCGTTCCCTCGCTGTCTCCTTCCTGTGATAGAGACATCAGCAACCCCACTACCTGTGTTGTATCTATGCTACTGGCTGGTTCCTCCAGTAGCTGGTTTGGTAAATCCTTAATATCAGAGGGAATCATAAAACTAAGTTTCAAAAATGAGTTATTTGATTTGGCCTTACACCAGTAAGAGGCTACAGAAATAATTTGAGTCCCTAATCTTTTAAGAGATGCAGGCATAGTATTATTAAAATAGACACGATTTCGCTCTAACCATATTGTCCAAAGAATTGCTCCTCTTAAAAGTTCTATTAGCAATTTATCCTTAAGAGGAATAACTGCATCAATAAGCCATAAGTCATCTAAACAGTCATAATCAAAGTGAAAATTGTTAAAAGATGCAATCCAGTCCCAAATAGCCCTAATATATGAACAATTAACAAAAAGATGGTCTGCTGTCTCTACATAATTACATAATACACATGACAAAACTCCTGACCAACCTTTAATTGCAAGGTTAGCCTTTGTGAGAATTTTATTTCTTTTGACTAACCAAAGAAATATTTTTATTTTTAAGGGAATATGCGATTGCCAAATAGTTAGGTATTCCTTGTTAGGAATACCTACATATTCTAGCCATTTATAGAAAGAGTGTACCATAAACTTAGAATCATTAGTCAATCTCCATATAAGCCTATCTAGCAGATCCTGAGATAGTGTAAAATGAACAAATTGTGCCTGAAGGGACTGCCATTCAGATTTGTAAATCCCAGTTAATTGTCTACGAAAATGTAATTCCAAATGTGAATTAGAAAAACTTTGGCTATTGAAACAAATCTATCTGTAGTAATAGAGAATAGATTAGGATATACATGTTGCAAAGCTTGTTCAGAGTACCACCTATCTAGCCAAAAAGCGGTAGACTGACTATCCCCTATTTGTTTATTTAAACCTAAATCTATAAGTGGATGTCCTTTGAGAATTGACCTCCAAAAAGGAGAACAAGCCGAAGGACTATTATTTAGTCTATATTTACTAATAATTATATCTTTTCACCTTCTCTGAATTTTCCTGCATACTATATCTCATGAAACCAAGGAATATTTTTTCCTTGTGGAATTGCCCCCATGCCACAAGAATTTTCTTCTAATTTTATCAATTTTGTGTCTAATTTTAGCAGGCAATCTATAAATGGACATCCAGTACATAGGTATAGCAGACAGAACCGAGTTTAAAAGAGTCACTCTACCTCCTAAGGATAACAAAGAGCCCTTCCAACTTTGAAGTCTTTTCTCTAATTTATCAATTAATATTTGCCAATCTATATCGGTAAGGGATTTGTTATTAATTGGGACCCCTAAGTAAGTAATAGGTAATTGAGCTACTTTACAACCTAACACAGATGCTAAGTTCTCATATTCTATGTGTGAGAAATTGAGGGCATACATTTCATTTTTATCATAATTAATTTTCAACCCTGACACATTTTCAAAAGCAACCAAAAGTCATTTAATATGTGTAAGTATCATTTTATCTGCCTTAAGAAATAGTAAAGTGTCATCTGCAAAGTGCAAATTCATTACATTTTCAATTGTTGAAAAATCACCTAAACCATCAACAAAGCCCACTAAATGAGCTTTGTACAAGATTTCATTTAAAAAATTAGTAACCAGAATGAAAAAAAAAGGGGATAAAGGGTCTCCTCGTCTTACTTCTCGTTTGCATGAGAAGTAAGGACCCATCTGACCATTCAAATTGACACATGTACGATTACCCTCAAGAATCAATTTAATCCAAGTTATAAACCTTGTGCCAAAATCCCTAGAAGGATTCATTCAACCATATATAATATATAATATATAATATATAATATATAATATATAATATGATTGCACAACTGATACAGGCATGTTGACTCGGATATATATTCAATTTGTAATCAGAAACTAAATTTAAAAAGGCAGCTCTTAACTTTTGGCAGTTGTAGCTCATCTTTCAATATAATCCAAATAGATATACATAGTTTATTTTTGTTTTGAGAGACACCTATACCTAGTTAATAGTTAGTTGTGCACAGAAGAAACAGTAGTATCTGAATTGAGCGATATATGTATCTATCATGTATGATTGTTCACAATTTTATCATGAATGAATAAACAAAAATATATAATTTGTCAAGGTAGATAAGATAAGTGCAGTGAGGTGAGGGCACATCACATGAATGAAATTAATTGACACCTGATAACACATGGTGGATTGGATTGGATCGGATAATAAATAGGAGCAAACAATTTAATTCACAGATGCCCAAATTACCCATTTGTGCCTTCAATCAAGGCCTAGGGGAGGCTGCCCTCACATGGGCTGGTGGGCCCCCACCCAGTGACCAACTTTTGTTTCTGTTTCTATGCTGTCGCCATTTGATATAAAACCCTAATATTCCTATTTTAATAAAACAAAAAATTGGATCGCAAAAAAAGGTGGTACCTAGTGGATCGAACTTATTCGTTACTGTTTTGAACTGTTAATGAGTTAACTCGCTACTTACTTGGTTCAGAATTAACGAGTTTGAGCTGGACCTAGTTCGCTCACGAGTTGGAGAACTAGCTCAGTCTATGTATGAATGTGAATTTTATGTTGTTCAGCTCAGTCTAAGTATAAATTTGTGTTAATTTGTGTCATTTTGTGTTAATTTGTATGCTTAAATGTATGCTTAAATGTGTAAAATTCATGTTGAATTAATTGTTATGTTATATAAAATGAATTTTTGCCATATGTGATAGCTTGGATTATGTAATGTTTAATGGACTTCATTATTTTCTTTTTGAATGATAGTAAGCTCAGAGATCTAACAAGCCAACTCGGTCCAGTCCACTTCTGGCTCGTGGTAATTATGAGCTGAGATTTCAGATCGGCTTCTATCTTAGCTCACTCGGCTCACTCTGTTGTTCTGGCAAGCCGATCACGAGTTAGGTCCAACTCATTACACCCCCCCCCACCCTAATCGTAGGTGACATACTCTATCATATTGTACTATAAAAAAATCTGAGTAGGATAAAAATAGTTGGTTTCTTTTAAAGTCCAAACAGTCATTCTGAGTTGTTTAACATGATTTATATATTAAAATATTTTCAGAGACCAAATTTTATAAAAAAAAAATTTAAATAGATACAAGATTAATGTGTAGCATTAATATAATGGAATATTTTTAACCCCACTCATAAAACATTTGTGTTTGTCTCAGCTACATATATATAATTTGTTTTTTTTTTCTTTTCTGGTTAATGACAAATATATCGATTTGATGAATTTTCACTTATTATGATATCATCAATGGTCATAAATTTTATTTGTTTGTGCTATTATATTTTCAGAGTGTTTAATTTTTATAAATAGTATTGATTTGGATGGCTAATTAATTCATAATCAGAGGAACTCAAATATGTATTGATGTTGATCAAATTAGGTTAACTGGATTCTCCTCTGGAAGCTCAGTTGTAAGTTCGCAGAAATTATGCTAAGCTTTAATTTTAAATCAAATTTCAAACAGGACAAATTAACTATATACTTAGGATTAATTCATTTTCTCATGCTGATATAAAGAGGACGCGTGGCAATCGTACAGATCATCCCATGTGTTCAATCAGAATCAAGCACATGCATTATGGATGCTTAATTTGGTGCAGCTAATTTATATTAATTTCCATGTGAATATCTCAATATATATATATATATATATATATAAAGAGAGAGAGAGAGAGAGAGAGAGAGCAAGTGACAGTACAAGTGAATCGAACGACATTAATTGGATGCGAAATAATTAAAGATGCAGCAGCAGAGGTATAGAGGAGTGAGGCAGAGACACTGGGGCTCATGGGTCTCTGAAATTCGCCATCCTCTCTTGTAATTATATATAACATACATACATATATTCATTCATTCATCTTTCAGTTACTACTAATAGTAATTAATGCTAATTAATAGTCATATGGTAATGCATTTTTGGTTTTAGAAAAACAAGGATTTGGCTAGGCACATTTGAGACGGCGGAGGATGCTGCAAGAGCATACGACGAAGCCGCTAGACTCATCTGCGGTTCACGAGCACGCACCAACTTCCCCTTGGAAGCAAATGCACTACCGGGTCTATCGCCGAGTCTCAGGGCCAAACTCGAGAAATGTATTAGCGCCACCCCAAGACTACCACCCGGGAGAAATGAGAGCACCCGAGAAGAGAGTTCGATGTGCATGGATGGAGAAGATTATGTCGATGAGATGATTGAAGAGCTCATACATTACGGATCCGTCGAGTTTTCTAATTCTTCTTCTTCTTCTTCTTCCTCTTCCACATGTTGACAAGTTTTTCTTAGAAATTTTAATTAATTTTTATGTCTTACGATTTTATTATTGTTAATATTTGAGACAATGGATCGGCCGGTCATTACTCGTATAATTTAGGGTTGTGCCTCGCGCTTTGTGGCGGATTTATAATTAATTTTTAAGAGAGCATTTGTAAAAATCATATCATCAATATTATGTGGGTGCTCACTAGTTATTGTCTACATTAATTTATTTGGATATTCATTTATCAATATTAATTATATAATTTTTGTAGCCACATTGTTTAGATATTATGATACGGTGTCCATAAATTGAATATTTATTTGATCATCTTCAAATTTATTATTTAACACATGAAATCATTTTGACATCTTTTTTAATATTTATCTGTTCTCAATTATACTACGTTATTAAACTATAGCATACACAATTCAACATAGAAAAAAACATGAAAATTATTTAAACTACTTATACAATATTATTAAACTATATAATTGCATACATGATCAAAATAAAAGTTGCAAAAATAACAAACCCTCCTAATTACAATTAAAACTTTAACTATCAATAAAAATAACTACTCCGAAAACACCAATTTCTTAAATAAAAAAGTCTAACATCATAACTTTTTGTTTAGAGTTATCCAATATCTAAAAAGTATCTTTTGGGCTAATTAAAACTCTCTTGAGTGTGTATTTATGTGGGTTCAAGTTGTTGTTTTTTATTGATATAAATATTTAAATAAGAAGATAGAACTAATGGTAGAACTTTGCATTTATAAATAATATTATTGTTGTTATGTGCATTTATTTATTTTATTGATAAAACATTAAAATAAGCAAGTGAAACTTTGCATTTATTATGTTGCTCATCTCTTTTACACTTGAACATGCAATTTGTCTGCTTTATCATTCATTGTACATGTGCAATATACTATCCATTTGATAGTTAATCTTAAGCTCAATTAGATTTTCAGTTACTATCAATTTTTTTGCTCCTCTATTTTTTAGTAGAGCATCACTTTTATGACTTGGATTTGTATTTTATTACTCCATTTTTAGTGGAGCATCACTTGGGGTCATTCGGCAACAAAGGATTAAGAAGGATTAAGAACTTAAAGAGCGCTAAAAAACCGATGTTTGGTTGTTTTAATCCGTGGGTGAAGGATTAAGCGCTTAAGGAGGGAGTAAAGGTGTCGTAAGGTCTGGATAGGAGATTAAGATCTAGGCAAAAGAAAGCTAAAGAAGGTGTTCTTAATCCGTGCTAAAGAATTTGGTGTTCGGCAGGATTAAGCAGCTAAAGAAACAGATTAAACTTTAAGAAGAATTAATATGACTTAGATTTGTATTTAACAATTTGACACGTGTAGACAGGAACGTAGAATACATTTTACTAAATCAATTTGCTTAAGCTCAAATTGTTGTTTAGTGATCTACATTTTTCTTTTGCCTCCACTCAACCATCATATTTAAAGTTTAATAACTAGATATCGTTTCAATTTTTAGAAGTTCATCAGTAACATAGAATCTAGAGCTCAAATATAAAAATGAAATTAGTAGATGTGGCCATTATCATGTTAAATATAGATGTTGAACTACACAGTATAAGCCCTAGAATTGCTAATAAATGTTAGAGAATTGCATGAGAAACTAAAATAAGCATATCTTTCCATCTACAAATAAGGTTTTACAAAGCACAACCGTAGTCACAAATAATAAAACCTACATCTAACAACACTAAAAAAACAACCTACTAAAATTAATACAATTACAATTATAATTCACTCCCTTAGTTATGGTAATACAGCAAACCACATGAACTCACTCTAAAATGACTTGGCGGGGCTGTATGCAGTAGTAACTAGTTAAGAAAGTGAATATTATTATTATGTTGTGGCTCTCACTTTGCCTCTGCCTCGGCCTCTGCCTCGACCGGAGACAACTCGTTTCCTTCCCTTGCGAATGGGAGTGGCGTCAGATTTTGGGGGTTTAAGAGATACATCTGATTTGTCGTCAGATACATCAGGGCCAGCAGTGCTTGAAGTGGGCCCACCATTGATTGATGACTCAAATTCTGATTCCATGTTTGATTGAACCGCCGGACTACAAATTTGGGTTGTTAGGAGAGAAATATAATTAGATTTTATTTGAAAGAAATTAAAATTTCCACGTGTCCTCAGTCCTCAGTCCTCACAGAACCCCTCTTTCATAAATAGAAAAAATAAATTAATGGAAAGCAAGTCTTTCTTTCCTTTCACTTTCATGTTTATCAACAACTTCAGTTGTTTCTCTATTCCCCTTTTAATGCCTTTTGTTAAGGCTATGTGATACGCTTGAGTTTGGCATAGATGCACATAAAGAAGTTAAGATTTTGTGAGGCTGTGAGGGTATTTCTGGAATTAATTATTGCTTTCAATCAAGTATTACCCATTGGCGGAGCTTTTATTGGTGGATCCATGCAAGCTGTTGGTAATATGAAGATCCCCTCCGTCTCCGTGTTGCTTTGGACCTGTAAAAGACACATACACCCCCAAAACAACTTAAACAAAAGTATCACAATAAGTACAAATACAAGCAAATGTACCCTGAATTAAAAACCCAAATACACACAAAACAAAAGAATGTAGCATTTTACTGGTTATGAGTCAGTAATTATCAGCATCACCAAATAAATAAACAAAGATATTACTCAATCAAATTAAAACTGTGAAAAGCGAAACAATAGAGAAAGGCCCCAAAATTTGTCAAGGAAAATAAAACGAGGAAAGCTAACAAATAGTTGCAGAAATGAGATACCTGTGAAATTTTCTGGTTCCGGTGCACTTTTACTGCCTTCTAAAGTGCCTTGCTCATGAATCTTCTCATCTTGGCCAACAACATCATTTTTCTCACTAGTAAAATTGTAGCACAATTATTTAGTTATGAATCAACAATTTTTTTAAGTTACTAATTCCATTTATCTTGTAACCAAAATAGTTATACAATGTAAAGAACCATATACATGTTTATATGATTTAATTGAACAAAAGAAAGCCCAAAAATACAACAGACCACAGAAATATACATTATATACAATAAATATTTAAAATTTGTAAAAAGAAAAAAAAAAAAACCAACCTAAAAGTAGGATGAATGGGATTGCTCGTCTCTAAAATCGCGACCTCTGCAACACTTCCAGTCTCTTTGTTTACATTAACTGAAACATCTCCAACAAAGAACTATTAATAGATGCATTGACTTGTTGCAGGGAATATGCAAAAAAAAAAAATTAAAAACACATACCAGCAGTTTCCTCAGTAATCCTTTGTTCTTTCTCAGCTACTACTTGTTGAGATTCCGAAAGAACCTAAAAGCGTAGTAACATATAAAAATTACTAAAGAAAAATAACTAAGAAATCATTAATACATGCAATACAAGTATACAACCCCTAAAATCTTACATTATTTCCAAGAGTAGGCTCCAACGTATTCACCATTCCTTCAGCTGTACATAACAAAAATTTACTTATATTCAGATTCAAAATCACGCAAGGAATAAAATCTGGTACATATTTAGTATTCATCTAGTTATCGTACCAGTGCCAGCCTGGGAAGGTGGTACAATGACATCAGCATGTGATGGCGCCTTGTCGTCCAATAGACTAAAATTTAAACTCTTAAGGGGATCTAGAACATCTCTGTTATATATTCTAGAGGTAGAACCAGGGCCTGTGAAACTAGAGATGCTGTCAAATGCACTCCCAGAGAGCCTTGAGCGAACTCTTCTAGAAGTTTCCTCTTTTGGGTCCCACAACCCAGTCGAAATGTAATCCCTCTTCAGAAACTGGAAAACAGAAATAGTAGACAGATCAGAAATTTGAATTTCAATACAAGTTGAAGTGAAAGAAATGCTACTCGCGTTTATAAAAATGTTAATGTTCTATTAGGGGGAATTTCATGTATAGCCCTCAAAAACCGCGAAATTACATATTCCCCGCTCTAAATTTCATAATATCATATTTAGCCTTCTAAATTAAAAAATTCACCCAATTTATTGACTTTTCTATTAAAACTCATTTTAAAATTTTAAAAGTATTACTCTTTATTAAAACAATACAAATGTCTAAGAATCCTACTCATGTTTGTAAACATGTTAATGTTTTTATTAAAACACAATAAATTAAATACCTTTGAAGAAGAGGACAAAGAGTGGTCGAAGGTTCCCTGGGTGAAGCCACCACTAAATTTGTTGGGCCCACTTGGCGGAGTGCTGAAAAAGGTGCTGGACCCACTTGTCAAGAAAGGAGACTGCCAGGGTGGCTTCGATTGCATGTATGATTTCGCCAGATCAACTGGCGACCCAATGTCACTTTCTATTTCCTATACAATAGCAAAAAGTTAGATACAATACAATGAAAATAACAGGTCAGGGTAAAAAATGAACAAGGTAGAGAGAGAAAGGTGCTTACAAACTGAGCCATGTCAGTATTAAATTTACAAGGTCCTAAATCAATGGTTTTAGAGCTTGACGGGGCACTTTTTTTCTTCTCCTCTAACCATTTCTTTGATTCAGCTATTGCCATGCTGCGTATCTCTGGTGATACCTCAACTGGAGAGAATGGTGCATACTCTAAATTCTGATAAGAGGCTTCCACAACCCGTGATTCTATTAGCTTTATCAGCTTCTCACTTTCTTCTCTGAAAAGAGAAAGCATGATGTAAAATGCTCCAATATACAAAATTTGATACAAAATTCGAAAAATTGATATATCATACCTTGTAAAAGTCTCTTTAGTAATCAATTGCTCAATAACAATCTTTGATTTGCTTGTCGGAGTTATAATAAATGTATTTGTCTCTTCAACCTGACCTGGTGCACTTTCCTATCATAATAACAAAACAATGTCAAGTTGTTTTGTATGATGAATGGTTTGTTTTACACGTTTGCTTTAAGCACTCTTGATTTAAAAAACCCAAGTAAAAACAATAACCTGATTTAATGTCACAAGCTTCTTGTGAGATATATCATCCTCCTTCTCATCTGCACAAAGATTCAAAAATCAAGCTAATAATTTAGAGCAATCAGTGAATCTGTATATGTACAATTTACTGACAACAATCTTATACATTTAGTGCTGCTAATTTTTGCATATGTATCAAAAATTTCATAAATATGAGAAATATGGCTCAATTTAAAATGTCTGGAAAATCAGAGAATACTACTTTTGAGTAATTTGAAGTTGAAAACCGTACAAATTTTACTAAACAAATCCTCTATGAAGGAGAAATACTACAAACTACTGACGAACTGACTTAGAATCAGCAGCAAAAACGGTAAGAATGTCAAACCCTAGAAACCGTACATTGCGTACCAGTACACTGCCCACAGTACAAAATTTGGCAAAAATATGGAGAGAAATGAAAAATTGAAGACGAAAATAGAAAAACAAACCGGAGCTGAGCATCTCTGTGTCATCTTCTTCGAATTCACTGTCACTGGCATCTGACGAACGGAAGACAGAGGAGATAATCTTTCCGGCGCCGGAGACGAGCCCTGAGATCCACTTCTTGCTGTTTTCGTTAGGCGACGCCGAGTCGTTCGCCGGAGGAGTCGGCCCTTCGCCGCGCCCCTTGAAGAAAAACGCCATGAGAGGGAGAGAGAGAGAAGGGGCAGAAATGGAAATTCGAAAATTTCGGGGAGTGAAAAAGGTTGAAAGTGTTTGAGATACTAAATGAGGAAATCAGATCACCAAAAGTAACTCAAATTTTGAGTTTAGATCTGGACCGTGCAAATCTGTTTAGACACGAATATTAAAGAGCCCAGGATTCTAATCGACGGTTCAAATCTATACACAAAATTTGAGATAATTCAGAGAAAATGGACTGATTTATGAGGAGTGTATTAGAATTAGACCGAATCGATGGATAAGACTGCTCTACAATGAAAAATAAGAATGTATTCCTGCAATGACAAAATTTGGTGGGGATTCTACGAATTATTGTGGAGGAGGAGGAGAGTGAGTGGAGTCCATCCAACATTCTCAATCCAAACCAAAGTTTCGCAAAACGAGCCGTCTGCCACGTCATTTTTGTTTTGAGTGACTTCAAACTCTTCCTCTAAACAAAAAAAAGACTTCAACTCTGATCCATGGGCCCCACTGATACGGTGATAGTCTGATAGATAATTTTTTTCATAAGCCATCACTAGATGTAGTCATGCCAAAAATAGCTCGTAGCTCGTGGTATGATCGTGATTCACATCTAACTCATTTGTTATTGAACCGAACTGTTAATGAACCAGCTTATTACTAGTTCGGTCCAAAATTAACATGATGGTATATGATTTTTGGTCCAAACGACGACAGTGTCAGAATTTTGCTCTTTTAAGATGGTAAGTAAAAAATTTCGGTTTTAAAGATGGCCTCTTTAATGTGATATAATATCTAGCGATCACAATGTTTAATATTTACATCCTCTTTAATGAGAAGAAACTATATTATATATTTAATTATTTTTATTTTTTTTTTGGGGGGGGGGGTTTCTTACATAGCCCGTAGGCTATATATATTTATTTTGAAGATCTATAACACAAGGCCTATTTCTTTCGGCCCAATATATTAAACGATGCACAAATTGTTTTAATTTTGAACTCCAAACTTGAATTTTCTATAATATATTTTATGGATTGACAAATACGTATATATATTCCAAATGAATGTTCTTCTTTCTTTTTGTTTTCTAAACCAGTTGCGATCGGAATTCGTAAATTAAGCTTCAAATTCAAAATTTGAATGTATAAATACGGAATACATACCGTCTAATATTATAAATTAGTAAGAAATTTCAAATAGTAGGGTTAAAATGCATTATTAATTTGTATTCCAACCATACCTCATATCTCTATCTTTGTCTTTAAATTTTAAACAATCGATTCGAACCGCTCAACATTATATTCATATTAAAATGTGCTTAGATAACATATTTTATATTTTTTGAAAAAAAAATAAATATTTTTTAAGATAGATACAAAATAAAGAATGGTCCAAAGCAGTGAACTTTGAGAATAGAAATAAAGATGTGATTTTCTAAACACATTTTCTAAGCAAATTTTAATTTGTAAATAATGTTGAGCGGTTTAAATTGACTTTTTGAAATTTGAGAACAAAAATAAAGAAGTGAAAGCATGATTAAAGCACAAAACCAATGTTGTATTTTAACTCTGCTCAATTTTAAAATCAAGCATTCTTCATTAAATTTAAATTATTTGATTGATTTAATCTGAAAACTGGTGCGAGCGTCGGTGCAATGAAAAATTGAAGGATCCGTTAATTCTGATGGGAGAAACGAATCTCTTTCACTATATTTTAGTACACAAAGCATTATCTGACTCTGAGCTATCAATCACTATTTTATTTTACATGAACCTTCTCTACCATCACTCTTTCACTTACTCTCGCTGAAATTACGGGCCCACCAACCTAAACGAGTAGGTCCGATGGGCATCGGACCTACTTTTAGGTTCAATTAGCTCTAACACCGTACGATTAGCATTAAGAGTTGTCCACACGGAAATTGGAACAGACCGACACGGATTTTAACTTAATTCGCACGAATCTTGATGCAATCGAATGGTCACTACACCCATCGAACCAAAGTAGGTCCGATGGGCATCGGACCTACTCTGAATTCTTCTCGATTATGCGTCGGTGCACTTCCGTACAATTCCGATGATAAATATCCAATCGTATTGGGTCCGTATCCTCTGAGATACCTCATTTTTTGCGTGACCGACGTGTCCGGTGTCTATTCGGGGAACCGTAGGGGGCCACTATTTTTGAGCTTTAAGATTCGTGCAGAATGTATTTGAACGATTGAGATATTCCAAAAAGTCACTCAAAGTTTGAGATATCTCAGAGGATGAGAATTCGCTCGTATTGGGAAACTAGAGCGTAATAGGTCCCATGGACATTGGACCTTCTTTGGATATATGGTCTCTTTAAACGTTCAATTTACTATAAGATATGTGTGAAGATCTTCAATATGCGTGCCCACATTTCTATTTTGTGCACGCAAATCTTGAAGTGAATTGGACGCTTTTGGAGTACATCGAATCAAAAGTAGGTCCGATGCCCTAAGCTATGAAAACTATAGCGGAGTTAAATCAAAAAAAAAAAAAAAAACTATAGCGGAGTATCCGAATTTATATTTGCGAGATAACTATAAAACCTATCAGAGCCATAGAGTTATACAAATACCTACTCTTTTGACAATAATAGCTGCTCTCTTCGGCCTAATATCAAGACACGTCAATATTTCGTAAAATGAAGTACAAAATTGGCGTACAAATAGCATGATCTCCCTCCAGAAATCAGAATCCTTTATTTTAATTTTTAAGATTTCTTCTCCATGCTTCCAACTTAGAAGGTGAGCACTGCAGTGGCTGTGGCGCCATTTCCTCACCACAGTAGTCCCACAGCCTTCTCTTCTAAGTTCTAACCCTAGATGACTTCTCCGGCAATCAAAGGACGCCGTCCACCGCCACCGCCGCCGTTGATCGGTAAAGCCGGAAATCTAACTATCTTCATCACTCCTCCTCCTCCTCCTCCTCAGACGACGATCACCATTTCTAATTCTAACCGGAGTACACCAAACCCTAACCTTTTCCCAGTTCAGGCGCCGCCTATCCGGTGGGAAGCTGATCCATCCGTGACCGCGAGGAAGTCACTGGAGTCTGTCTTTCAATTTCTCTCGAGCGCTCTTGCAAAAGCCCAACATGGTAATCTTACATTCTCAAATTAAGAAAATAAACAGGGTAAATAGTGAAAATTTTCCTTTTAATAATTATATATGTTTTCTCATAGTACATTCAAGCTTGGATTCCTACATGGCGGATTGGTTCGGGTTAGACCACTCAAAGTACCAGCGGGAACTCAATGATTACTGCGAAAGAATGCAAAAGGTTGTTATTAATATCAAAAATTCAAAATAATCTGCTTTTTACCAGTTGGTTCGTACCAGCGATACCAAATTTACCAGTTTGGTTTTATGGTCAGAATTTCATAGTTACAACCGAAACACCAATAGGGGTTTATACTGGTACTATCATAGGTACCTACAATAATACACTCTCAGGAACAGTCTGATTCTGTACCACTTTTATTCATATTAATACTTAATATTTCTACCAAGCAAAGCAAGTACTTTTGCTGTCATTTATTTAATTAATTATTTTATCCTCTCTTTTAGCCTCTGAAAAATGAATTTGGCAATCAAACCCAGCCAAAAGATGATACCAGCAAAATTGAAGCTCTGTAAATGTTCCATACCAGCATGAGCAATTTTCGACATATAATTATAATAATGTTGTACAAGTGCATCACTTTATTGTAAATGGTATTTTATTTTTTTGTAAGTTTAGCAGTAATTGCATTGATGCCTGCACATCAAGTGTTTTTCCCTCTATTAAATAACTGGTCAAGTGTTGTAACATCCTCGTTAAATTAAGTTGTGTTTTATCTTTTCTTGATGATGTGCAAGCTTGGGTAATATATTAACACAATGCAGATTAGGAACTGGAAAATTAAAGTGTACGTACTCGATCCTAATTAGCAGGCAGAAGGGGCTTCTTAAGAAGAAAAACATATATTAATTAGATCTAATTGCGTTAATTTAGATCGTGTTTGCCCGAAATTTCTCAACCAATGTACAATTAGTCACCGTATAGTGCATAAACAGTATGTAAATACATATGCGAGATGTCGAGATTGAACTGACCTTAGTTTATGCAAAAGGTCTATCTCTGTGAGAGAGATTATGAGTATATACAAATCAAATCAAATCAAATTTGCCTCTTTCCTTTTTGTTTGCTGTCATGAGAAGAACATATTTTGCACTTTCTAGCTAGTATCAATTTCATCTATGGTTGATGACTAGATAGTTGTGACCTTTTATTGATAAGCTTTTTATACAAATTTCCAAGAAAGCAGCAAGTAAAAATAAATAAAGTACTAAATTGCAAAGTGGCGGAGAAGAAGGGTTTGGCTACAAGGAGCAAAAGGCAGCACAGTTAGTGGACTTGTTGACAGTGGAGCCTCCCTAATGATTCTCTAAAACAAGTTGAATAAATCAACTTAGTGTTCTTATGACAAAAAAATATAAAGAACTCTATGAGGGACTAAAATGCAAAAACACTATAGATAAAAAATATATGTACATATAGATAAAAATATAAACAAAATTGATGAATGGACTTGTATAAACCAAAATGTACTTATGTGTAAATATTAGAGAATTTTTTTTTTTGAGGCATAAATATTAGAGAAGGTGTTTCATATAAAGGTGACTTACTGTCAGTAATGGGCATATTTGTCACAGTTCGTAAATAAAAAAAACTAAGGACCTATGTGCAAAAATCAGAGAAGAAAGTGCAATGACCATATGATACTTCTCATAAAGAGCACTAGATGATTCTCACAAGTTTCCTCGTAGCAAGGTTGTTCAGATTAAACTAGTCACTGAAATGTGTGTCCGTAAACCACACACTGCTACAATTCAGAAATAATTAGCTAAATAGATAGTTTGCTCTTCATCTATCCGTAAAATTTGCAGATTGTTTTATCTTTCATATTTGCAATTTCTATTCTGAATTTCTGATCAGTGTACTGTTAGAATCTACATGCTTTTTATAATCTAGAATCAACTGATTAAAAATTATAATGATTAATTTTTTTTTTTTTTTTTTTTTTTTTTTTTTTTTTTTTTTTTTTTTTTTTTTTTTTTTTTTTTTTTTTTTTTTTTTTTTTTTTTTTTTTTTTTTTTTTTTTTTTTTTTTTTTTTTTTTTTTTTTTTTTTTTTTTTTTTTTTTTTTTTTTTTTTTTTTTTTTTTTTTTTTTTTTTTTTTTTTTTTTTTTTTTTTTTTTTTTTTTTTTTTTTTTTTTTTTTTTTTTTTTTTTTTTTTTTTTTTTTTTTTAAAATTTTTTTTTTTTTTTTTTTTTTTTTTTTTTTTTTTTTTTTTTTTTTTTTTTTTTTTTTTTTTTTTTTTTTTTTTTTAAATTTATAAATTTTTTTTTTATTTTTTTTTTTTTATTATAAATTTTTTTATATTATATTTATATCTTAATAATAACTATAATATATTATAATATTATAATAATAATAAGTTAATATATTAATAGTGATTACATTCTTTTTTTATTTTTTGAGATATTTTTTTTTTTTTATTTTTTTTTTTTTTTTTTTTTTTTTTTTTTTTTTTTTTTTTTTTTTTTTTTTATTTTTTTAATATATAATATTTTTATTTTATTTTTTTATTTATAATAACTAATAATATTTTAATATTATTATAATAATTATTCAAATATTAATATGTCTTTATTTAATAATAAATTAATAAATACTATATATAATATTTTGATAATCTTCATCATATTAAAAAAAAATAAATTTACTTTTAAAAATTTTGATATATTAATAATAAAGATTAATTAAATAATTAAAATAAAATTAAAATAAACTTTTATAAAATATTTGATTTTTATTTCCCCACATGCACATCAATATTTGAATTTTATTTTCATCTGAATAAATAAATTAGAAAAAACAACATTCAGAAACGAGTGAGGCTATGGTTCTATACACTCGACATTATTATTGCAATCATGCATGGTTATGATTATGATAGAAATAACACTCAACACCTTAATTCACTTGTCAAAATTTATAACAAATATGCTACACGTAATATTTTGATCCTATAGAAAAAAAAAAAACATCTCCATCAAAATCTCTCTCTCTCTCTCTCATGCGTTTGATAACCATATTATAAAAAAATAGCATGTAAAAGAGAATAGATCAATTGTTATGATTAAATCTAAGAGGAAAGAAACTAAGAAAGTAAATATATCTTTTTGGAAGAAAGCATTCTTTTTGCTGCAGCTGTACCAACAATTCTTTCAAACTAAGAAAGTAAATATATTATAATCTTAAAGTAAAACTTAATTGACATATTTCAAATCAAATCAAGACTCAGAATTTAAATTAATTTTCAAATTAGTCACTCTCACAGCAAAAACATATACCAGTAAGCAATGAAGAAATTGGTACCACTCCAATTTAAAAAATACTAAATTGAACTTATAAGTTTCACTGCACAATGCTTCTTATCTTGTGTTGGTCGTGAGATTGGAAAATTTAACACAAAACACAATACTATTTAATATCTAATTTTCTTCACAAAACAAGACATGTTATTAAATATTCAAATATTTAGAGAAATGGTCCATAAAGAAACAAAATTGGTAAAAAGATGATTAAATAATTCAAATAAGAATTTTCTCTACAAATATATATATATTTTTTTGAAGGTTAGTTGGCAAGCGCCAAACTAACAAATGTATTATAAAATGTTTATTTACAAGCCTACTACTATACAAAGGCCTTTTTAGCTGTTACCGTCCTCCTATCTCATATAGTCCCAAACTATCTACTTATCAAACATAACCTGCAACAATATATATTTGATGGAAATTATTTTAACGATGAAATTTTTTCTATATATCATTTCTCTACAAGAAAATTTTAGATATTCTTCATTTTATCACTTCCTCTTCTAATCAAACGCAGTAATCACAAAAATGGCATTGAGATGCTAATGAATCACTGTTCAGATAGAATAAACCAATGGTCCTCCAAAAGTAAAGCTAACTAGAGTGTGCTGCGCTCACTAAGAGAGCTGGTAAGTGCAATTTCAAAATCTATTAGATTGTTATGGCATAAATTCATTTCGAACACTGGAGAAAATTGGAAAAGCTCTCCATTTACGACCATAATGGCGCTCTTCAATCACTCCTCGGATGCAAAAGGGCAGCATCTCCCAATTAGCGTCCAGCAATTAGACGAGAATTCATCTCCTCTTCATATTACTCAAAGTTTGAGTTTAGATTTGACCGTCTTCTACCTCGTGCCGAATTGGCCTAAATTTTGATCAGACAGTTCTGGCAGAGCTTTTACCTAGGGAGCTCCTGCGGTGCTTCTAATCTGATCCGTTTGTTTTGATCGGACGGACCAAATAAGATTTTGGCTTGAATCTCAAAGCAAAATTAATATTGCTCCCTCCATCATCTCAAGCACTCACCGGCTGAGAATAAATCTGGGCCGTCCGATCAGCTCCGTAGGTAAAAGCTCCACAGAGGATACTAGTCCTGCAGGAGAGAACAATTAGTTAAAACAAGAATATATATGGAAAAGGAAAGTAATTAAAGATAATCAGTGCAAGCACATGCATATGTGATCTACAAAGTTGATACTCAAATTAAAGCGATGTCCTAGATGCATGGAGTATAGCAGAAGAAAATTATATTTGGATTAGATTAGATGCTCAGCTGTAGCATCAAAGCAACTCTGATGATACCTAAACCTACTAATTAATTAACCTAGATGCCCCGTGTGTAGAATTAAAAATGCTATCTTACCAATTAAATATAACTGTAAATTTGTAGTTACCAAATAATTTGCCGATTTTTTTTATTAATCGAAAATAAAATAAAAAATATCGCAAAAGGATATTGATTTGATGAAATTTCGATATCTAGGTAAACTGGGATTGATTATCCCGTTCCACGGAACGGGACGAGACAATTTATCCAGCCCCATTAATCCAAATCTGTCCCGCTAACTTAATTAATTAAGCAAAGAAAAAAATTGTGAGAAATGATAATCTATCACGTACCACAATTTTTTTTTTCTTCTTTGCTATTAGTTAATAGGATAAGAAAAAAAAATTGTGGGACGAGATAATTTGTCATGTTCCACAATTTTTTTTATTTCTTCTCTTCTTAGTTAATAGATTAAACAGAGGAAAAAAATTATAAAACGGGATAGATTAATCCGTCCCACAATTTTTTTTCTCCGCTTAGTTAATTAGATTAGCAGGTTACGGAATTTAGATTAGTGGGACGTGATAAATTGTCTGTCCCATGAGACTGGATAAACGATCTCGATTTCTAACCGAAACACCACCCTATCGCAATATTTTTTTATTTTATTTTTTATTAATAAAAAATTCGGAATAATTTGTTCTTAACTTCTTATCCGATTTTACCGAGGAAACTTTTCGCCTGTAGCCAACTATTGGGCTTTAGAATAATTCATATAAATAGACCCTCTTGTGTTTTCCGCTCTGTTTGGTATCCGATAAGAAATTTAATACACTTTCTCTCTGTCTCTGTTTTGCTTGGATCCGAGAGAGAAATAAGCAAAAGAACAAAAACTCTTGTCTTTGATTTGCACCCACAAAAAGTGCTACCACAGAAAATAAATCTATTTGATTTATCCTCCAGTTTTCATTTTATTTCAATTGACAAAATTCTCATTTCAATTATTGATCATCTGTCTGATTCAAATTCCGATTACGTCGCAGTGATTCTGAGTTTTTGTTGCAATCCAATTTGAAGTTCTGACTATCTCACTATCAGGTAATCGGACTTCTCTATAATATGTATTTTTCGATTTGTATGGTTGATTTGGATATTGCTATTGGATATTAGATTACGATAGCATATTTAACGGGATAGCGGGTCTGATGTTGGATTTGATTTGTGATGTGATGAGATTGTGTGTTATGAGAATGTGGGAATCGCCTTTGGCAGGGATTCCAAATGTGTAAATACTATGTGACTTGTTTTACGGATAATCTATATCTAAGTGCTATCGTTACTTAAATATGTATGCATAATTTGATGTTTATTTGTATAAATTAATCCAACATGTTTGAATTATTGTTAAATTAAGTCATTTATAGAGAAGCACGTAGTTAAATAACAGGTCACTGAGCTTTGTAGCTAGCTCTGTTTTGTTATTTTTGTTTACTTTATGTTGGCGATGTAGGTTAACGGGTCAAGAAAAGGTGTGAGATGCTGCCACGTTCCAGATGGTAAAATTCTGGAGTGTGACAGTAGTAAGGATCTAATATCAGACTGAGTTGGAAGAAAGAGATCGCCGACATGCAAATCACAATCATAAAGGATAGCTGGAAGAGGTATTGGGATGTCGAAGAAATTAGAATCCTGATACTTGCAAGCCTGTTCTTGCAATTTGACCTGGTTTTCTTGGCTCCCTGGAGGAAACGCACTGCTCGAAAACCCCTCATCATTCTTCTCTGGTCGTTCTACCAGGCAGCCGATTATGTCGCCATCTTGGCACTCGGCAACATTCTCAAGGAACAAAACCAAAAACTCGTCGACGATCTGACAGCCTTTTGGGCTCCTTTTCTTCTCCTCCACCTTGGAGGGCCTGACACAATCACATCATATTCTATCGAGGATAACGAGCTCTGGTTGAGGCATCTCATTGGATTGGTAGTGCAGACCAGCATAGCTTTTGTGGTGGTTCTGGGGTTATTGGCTATTCCGAGGTTGCGTCTAGCAGTGGCCTTTGTTTTCATCACAGGGTTGGTCAAGTATGCAGAGAGAACTTGGGCGCTTCGCTCTGCCAGTATGAATGTACTGAGAGGTTCACTGGTAAAGGATCCTAATCCTGGACCAAACTATGCTGAATTCATGCAGGAGTATGTCTGGCGAAGGGAAGCCGGGCAAAGTGGATATGTCAAAAAAAAGAATGAGGCAACAGATGTGCAACAGGATTCCAAGCACAAATACTCTGATGATGTAAAACTGTTAATTGAAGCGTACGACTCCTTTAAGAGGTTCAAGCCTATTGTGTTAGATCTTATGCTCACCTTCGAAGATCGGAAAATTAGCCAAACCTATTTCTGGGGAAGTACTGTATCTAATGCTTTCAAAGTGGTAGAAATGGAGCTGTCGTTCCTGTATGATGTGGTTCACACCAAAGCCATTCATATCCGTTGTATTAATGGCGGAATTTGGCGATTTCTCTCTCTTGGCATGATCTCTGCTGCTTTCATCATCTTTCATAATTGTGAGAAGCAAGGCTATGTAAATTCAGAAATTACAATTTCTTATATTTTATTGGGCAGTGCTGTCTTCATGGAATTGACCTCCCTTGTTCTAATCACAACATCTGATTGGATGATAGTCACACTTACACGACATACATGGTTAAACTTAAACAAACTGGCAGATGTAATTTCATTAGTTGTGTCATTTATCTTTTCTAAAGGAAAACCTAGGTGGTCAAACTCCATGAGTCAGTACAACTTGCTAAGCCTTTCCCTGGGAGATAAAAAAGAATACTTGATTACAAGGATTTTCGGCGTTGGTAAGGTGGAGGAGGAGTCATCTTCAGTGAAAGTGGAGGAGTCAACTTCCGAGAAAACAGTGAAGGAGTCATCTTTGAAGAAAATGGCGAAGGTGTTATATTTGGACAAAATGGTGAAGTTATCTTTCGAGAAAATGGTAAAGATACTGTTATTTTTGAAGAAAATGGTGAAGTTATCTTTGGAGAAAACGGTGAAGGTGTTATATTTGGAGAAAATGGTGAAGGTGTTATATTTGAACAAATTGGTGAAGGTGTTATATTTGGACAAAATGGTGAAGGTGTTATCTTTGGAGAAAATGGTTAAGGTGTTGTTATTTTTGGAGAAAATGGTGAAGTTATCTTTGGAGAAAATGGTAAAGGTACTGTTATTTTTGGGAAAAATGGTGAAGAAAATGGTGAACGTACTGTTATCTTTGGTGTTATCTTTGGAGAAAACGGTGAAGGAGTTATGGAATAACTTTATTTTTGTCCACAATGTTCGCATGCCGTGCGAGTTAAAAGCTCTTTTATTTGATGAGCTTAAGAAAAAATCTGAGAGTGCCCACCACACAGCTGATTTCAAGGAGTTAAGATATTGCAAAGGAGAGAAAGCACTCAGGGAGGAGGGATGCAACCATTTGACATGGACCTTTGAGAAGGAATTTGACGAGAGCATTCTCCTATGGCACATTGCCACAGACCTCTGCTTTTACATCCACGGTAATGCAAATGAAAACAGTGAGACCGGTCAAGGGGTTGTAGAGCGTGAAATTAGTTTGATAATGTCAAACTATACGGTGTACCTTCTAGTCATGCAACCATCTATGATGCCAGCTGGTATTGGAAAGATAAGATTCCAAGACACGTGCACTGAAGCGAAGGTTTTCTTTCGAGCAGAAAAGAAGGGGATTACTGAAGCAGAGGCAAGGGAAGCATTGTTGGATGTGGATACTGAGGTCGATCCAATACAAGTAAAGGGAGACAGATGCAAATCGGTGCTGTTTGATGCATGTCGGCTAGCAAAGGAGCTGAATCTGTTGCCAGTGGAAGAGAGGTGGCGTCTTATTAGTAAAGTTTGGGTGGAGATGCTGAGTTATGCTGCGGTTAGCTGCAAGACGAACTACCACATGAAGCAATTGAGTCAGGGAGGGGAACTTCTGACGCACGTCTGGCTGCTGATGGCTCACATGGGTATCGGAGAACAATACCGTGTCGAAACTGGACATGCTAATGCAAAACTAGCTTTCAACAATTGAAATCTAAATTTTACTCTTCACCCTCATGATCTTCATCAAGTGCTCCTTTTATTTTATTGGCTGTTATATTTAATTGTGGTAATTAGCAGATGTGAATGCTTTTGTGTGCTTTAATAATGATGTACGAAATTAATCTTTTGTGTGCTTTTTGTAATCATGTACCGACTTTATTTAATTCTGGTATGCTGGTATGTATCATTTTTTGTTGTTATTTCAGCAATCATTTCTGAGTATTATATATATTGACGCTTATTTTTTCTTTTCTTTACAAGATAAAGAGGAATTATATTTCACAGATGAAAACCAAATTCGAATATCAATTTTATCTAAACAAATAGCGAAAAGACCAGAGACCAGCAATACATTCAATTCCAGGAACCACCTACAAATGATAGCATCAATTTGCAATGTAAAGATGCAACTGGTACCAGCTGTATTACAAGTTGGTACAGGTCAAACCGTGCAAACAAGGAACCAGCAACAAACCTTCCATTACAACAATTAATATTTCCATGAGACTCATTTAAGGCTACAGTGCTACGCTAGTGATCTCAAAATATTATAAACATCCATGCAAATAAGAAATAGGCAACAAACTATTGAGTTATTTATATATATTGAGCTAATTAGTTAATGTTATAAGGACCTATTTGTAAGAGTGTATTAATTTAAAAGTGGGACCTCTCCATGAGAGAAGGTTAGCCCTAATTTTATCCCAAAATACTACACAAACCTTCCATTACAACAATATTTTTTTCCATGAGTCTCATTTAAGAGCTACAATACTGATCTCAAACTATTCTACACATTCATTCGAAAGGGGAGTTTCAAAAATTTTAAATTACCCTGTATTTCTCATAAACTCGTGGAGATGAAAAAAAAAGGGCGAAAAAAGAGGAGCAAATTCATTATCTCTTGATAAAAAGGGAAGGAAGGTAGTAGCAAAATCCATAATTTTTAGAAGGGGTACTTTCTGGTGAACAAAAAAAAAATTGCAATATATAGAGAATCTTACTTGCTGTTCCAATGCCACAAAAGTAAAGGCAATTGCACTGGTAAGAACAGCATAGCTTTTCTAATCACAGAAGTAAAGGCAATTGCATATCAGATACTCGAATGTCTAGCTTAACTTAAGAAAAAAAGAAGCATTGAGATTGCCTCCAGATTCTTTAAATGTACAATTCAAGAATTCATACTTCAATCCATACAATTTAAATTAGTGGTTAAATGGTTACCTTACTAATAGCAGTACCCAACAATTTCTCTTCGTTCTCCTCCAACTACCATGAAACTACCGCCCCGTCAACATAACAAACAACATTCATCAGCCACCTATGAGCATTTTGACACTCATTTTGCTCATATTTTGCAACTTGTCTACTTTCTCATAAACAGAGATCTTTTGCCCCCAAGCTATTTGATTTTTTAATGAATCAATAAACTTCTTGTTGATGAATTTGTGTGATTTTGATGAAAGAGAATAAGCTGTGTAGTTGTGCCTTTAGACCAATTTTCAACGGACAAGAATTTCTCTCTTCTGGACCCTATCGCTGTCAGTAACTGGGAACAAATAGCAGAACTATAAATTGAAGTGCCACATGCACAAATCCTTCCCACCTGTGATCACAATAAAAGAACAAAAAATAAGTTGAAAAAACATAGCATATGACCAATTAAAAAAATCAAAGTAAAATTTACTCAAAATGCCGCTTTACTTCAAGTACAATTTCTATTTCTCCAGCTTTCTCACCAGCATAAGCCATAATTATTGTCTAAGCTCTCATAACAGGTTTCGGGTCTTTTAAAATGCTCCATGATTTGCACCCAAAAATTTGCCACACAATTACGCAGTGGTCATAATAACGCCTCGCCAGTCTAAAAGGGGCAATTTGGTCAGATCGATCGGTGGAGTAACCATTATTAAATGGCTCTTTGCACTTATCAGATAAAGGAAATTGCTCGTCCTTATTTCTTGACAGTGAATTTTCTCCTTCCCATTTTCCATTTGACAAGTTACTAATTAAAAGAAGCACGAAAATAAATCCTGTCTATAAATAAACTTTTTATTTAGCATAAGCCTTTTGGATTAGTTCAAGAATATATATCCCTATTTAGTTCAACAAAAGAAAGCAAAACCCAAATTAGGAGAATATCACTTAGGGCCATTGTGTGGGATAATGTAGTACAATAATGTACATATTCACATTCCTATATTGTGTCGGATCAGATATGCCTACGCAAAATCTACCCATTTACCCATGTGTTAACATATTTTATATACACCTTCATGTTTTTGTTAGGTACCAAGCAAAAAAAGATTCACCATGATCACCATGCTAAAGGAGTAATCTTCTTCCCAAGTCAGGAGCAAGTACACATCCCATTATTCCTTTTTTTAAATCTAAAAGAGAAGTGAACTAGATTTATTTCTTCTCCTAAGAGAAAAGAGGCTAAATGAATTTAGATACGTAAACATAGAAAATTTAAACGCAAACCTCATTAGAGACATGCAACATCCCAAAGGGAATGAGGAACTCAAAAGAATTGTCGATTACCTCTTCCTACAGACAAAAATATTTTTTCTAATTAATCAGAAAGTTTCAAAACTTCACATAAAGAAGTGGACTTTCGAAATTTGACAAACCAAAGCAAGGCTGTATCATATTTTAACAGGAATAAGAGGGATAATGGTGCAATCGGCCGGTATATGCACTCTCGACAGTACAGAAACCCAAAATTATTGAACCAGAGAAAAATAAACAGAGCAACTGAAAAACTGTGCACAAAAAAATCCAAAATCAAAACGAGAAAAGTGAAATTAAAAAAAGAAAAAGAAACTAGGACAGGTCAAAATGTGTACCCGTATCTAAGGATCGACAACAACACATTGCTTGAGGAGCTTATCACCAAATGCTCTAGAAACTGCAAGTACACCTCCAACACGCCATGTGCCTAGTTTAATTTTTCCAATTAAAAACTCTCTTCTCACTTAAAAAGAGATTGAAATAAGATGAGGTGAAAGGAAAGGAACATGTATACCAGCCCACAATGACAAACAAAAAAGGACCTTTTAAAACCAGTAGGTAACCCATGAAAAAGTAAGCTTTGTTTAATTACAAGGACAAGTGGAATGGCAAAGCAAACTTGACTCTATATATATATATATATATATATATAGTAAATTTAGGGTGTGACGTGCTCATCAAGAGAGTTTGGTGAGCATAACTCCAAAATTACATCGGATCGGCTTCAAATGACGAATTCAAACCGTTGAAATCCATGTACTTCGTAAAATTGCAAGTGATGCATGTACATGCAAAATTTTGGAAGTTTCGAATTCATTTGCTATAAGGTCAAGCGGTCAAAGTAATGAATCTTTTAATAAGTTATTCTATTATTTGTTTTATATATTCATTTTTTATCATTTTTTTTACCGCTTGACCTCGTAGCAAATGAATTCGAAAATTTCAAAATTTTGCATGTAGATGCATCACTCACGAAGTACATGGATTTCAACGGTTTGGATTCATCATTTGAAGCCGATCCGATGTATTTTTCGAGTTGTGCTCACCAAACTCTCTTTATGAGCACGTCACACCCTAGATTTACTCATATATACTGTTGAAATCCATGTGCTTCGTGAGTGATGCATGTACATGCAAAATTTTCGAAGTTTCGAATTCATTTGTTACGAGGTCAAGTGGTCAAAGTAATGATGAAAAATGAATATATAAAACAAATAATAGAATAACTTATTAAAAGATTCATTACTTTGACCGCTTGACCTCGTAGCAAATGAATTCGAAACTTCCAAAATTTTGCATGTACATGCATTACTCACGAAGTACATGAATTTCAACGGTTGGGATTCGTTATTTGAAGCCGATCCGATGTATTTTTGGAGTTATGCTCACCAAACTCTCTTGGTGAGCACGTCACACCCTAGATTTACTCTATATATATAATTCACAGTATTGTGTGTGGTCACAATTAGCAAACTTCTATTCTCTAAATGCTAGAATAAAATTATAGTTGTATTACACAAACAATTATATGAACACAGTGTGAAGAAGCATTTTAGTACTTGGCTTGGTTTGATCAAGCAAAATATATAGTAGTTACTTGAGGTGCCATATCTGACAACTATGGAACCTTATCAGAAATGATGGCCTCAATTCTCAAATAAACCCACAATAGCTAAATCTACAGAAACAAAACCCAATTCATATAATGATTCTTGCAGTATGAGATTTCAACAACTTTTTTAACTGGATTAGAATTTAGAAATGAAACTTCAAGTACATCAAACACGCCAAACAAACCAATAATTTGATTATCAACAGAAGCAATTATAGTTTCATAGAAATCCTCCATAGAAGACCTGTTTCCAGTTGAGCTAGCTGGCATATCCATATGAGAACTTGCTGTTTTCACTGGAAAAGAGACCGGGACCCGACATTTACTATAAACGGGTTTTGGATGAAAAATTGATTCCGGGTTCCGGTTCTGGATATAAACGGGTTTGGTTCTTAGAAATGGGTTCCGGTTCCAGATATAAAGACAGCTCCACTAACTTTTTACACATTCGCAAATCGCAAATCGCAAAGTTTTCAAAATCCAAACCATTCAATATGATAAATATATTAAAATGTGCTTGCAAATCAAATTTTACATTATTTTAAATTTTTTTTACTATTTATTAAGTATTTTACAAAATTATTATTTTCAGACCATTGAATTTTTTTTACCTATTTTAATAAATAGTAAAAAAAATCATAAAAATATAAAATTTGATCTGCAAACACATTTTAATATATCCATAATATTGAACGGTTTGAATCGACTGTTTGAACTTTGAAAATATAGAGTGTAATCTAGTGTCGCCAAAGAAAAGTGTAAGTGGATCCCTCCTCGTATAATATTTACCTTTCAAAACTTCAAAAGCTCACCAATTTATCTATTTTAATGTATTTTCTATTGAAACTCATTTCAACTCTATGAAGCCATTTTACCCTTTTATTAAAAAAAAATATGTAGCAAGTTTTAGAACATGTCATTTTTCTAATTGGACGGTTTCAGAGAGAAAATTGATCATTTCTCTATTTTTGACGTTTACTCAATGACATTTAGAGGGAAAAAACACGTAATTTCGATGTTTTTGAGGGGTAAACATGAAATTTCCCCAAAATTATATATCACTTGATTTGTAATTTTCATTGTAATTTTAGTGATAACTTACGGGCATTCTCATCACTTGATTTGTAATTGATCCCTATGTCATCTCGAATTTACCATCATCAAATAAGTATGCATTCTGTTTCCAGCTAATGTAATGTAATATTTTGGTAACTTGCAAAAAACTAAATTTGGGAGAATGAATAAAATTGTTTTCATTTTAGAGCAGAATTTAATAATAAAAAACCCTACTATTCTCATGATCTTATTTTTATTAAAAAAAAAAAAAAAAAACTTAACGACATAGCATTTTCAAGTTTTTTGCTATCAAATTTATTTAATAACGTCGACGAGGAACCATGACCTTAGTCGTTTTCTATTTTTTTTGTTAAATTGTTCATTTTTAAAAATATTTTGAGTTTTTTTTAAATTAAAAGGAGAAACTGAGCTTCTTCCACGTCAATCTCTATCAAACCCAAAACAAAATATTATTCTTGTATTCCATATTCTACATCCCAAAAGTTGTTAATCCACTAAAAAAATACAATTAGTTATGACTTATGAGGGATCGAACAAGAAGAAATGGAAAAATTGGGGCCAATTAGGATCATTCGAAAAATATAAATTTGAAGAAAGAAATCCAAAAGCAACAATAAAATAACTCATAACATGATTTTGAAGAGGGTCTAATTTGCAAAAGTTCAGTTGTCCTCAAAATAATTTCCAATTAAATTGAATTAGGAATATTGTACTTATCTTTTAAGTATTCAACTTCAAAAATACCACCTAATTATTTTGATTAACTTTTCTAAACAGGTATAAAAACGGAAAATATGCATTACGAAATAACCAAGTACTGCATACTATTCAAGTGTATTTTTTAGAATATTCAAATAATAAATAATATAGCTCATGGAAATTGGCTATGATGTTTCCACTATTTTCAAACATCACCCATCCATGGCAAATTGGCAATCAATTATGTGGTTGATTAATTGTTGAATTGAATTAGGAGGAGAAGAATCATAACAAAAGATCAATTAATATCTTAATTCTTGTGTTCCCCTTTTCTGGCCATCTTTTTTTTTGTGGAATGTTCAGTTGCATAGCCTCATTTAATAATTTCAGTTTTACATTAACCAACCTTTTTAGATAATTTACGATACACATTTTTGCATTTCTTTAAAGGACAATAAAAATATATTAATATTAATTAGTTGAACTATTTGGTTGGAAAATAATAAGATTTTTTGTTTCAATTAAGTAAATCATTGAGGTCTCTAGGTTTTTCAAATAATTAGTTTAGCAAATTTCTAGAATAGATAGAGGTGATGCAACATTTTTCAAAATAACCCTTGCATATTAGTATTATCACAGAATGTTGAAGACCTCCCATCAGGAGGAAGAATAGGAAATGTTAAAATGCACCTGTTTTCTACCAGTAAAACTTTATACTGATTCTTTACCAGTAAATCTTTTGCAGGTGATGATGACTGATGAGTACATGTCAAAGATGTACAAGCAAGTATCCATCGCTGGTCCGCTCGATGAACTCCGGGTCATAGTTGGTCAAACCTCCTATTTTGTCACTGTTAATTAAGAGTAATTTTTACCCAAGTTCATCAAAGTCAAACATGACTAACTAATACCAATCTGTTAACCTACTTCAAATGTACTCAAAATCAGATGCCCCGCAGAAATTTCATTCATAAGATCATCAGTTTCAACATTTATAACATCACACCACACCACAGCACCCCCTCCAATTCTACATTACATTAATACATTAATTCAAGATTGACATTTATTTATTTTTTATTTGACAGAAACTATACCCTTGAAAGCCGAGGTGCGACTAACCTTCTCCTGCAGCTCACACAACAAATTGGGACAACTCTGCATTAAACTGACATAGCGCTCACTCAAAGCCAGCCTCAAAAAATTCTTCGGCACAGCGATAAATCCTAGACACACATCCTTCAACCCCACACAATTAAGCCTCTCTGCCAAATCCAAAGTTGACATAACTGACTCCATATTCACATTCTTGCACAGTCTCTCCTCACATATAACCCTCAACCCCTCTACACCATACCGGTCAGCTGCCACCAGTAAATGCTGAGCAAAAACCGTCTCTTTCTGTGCCAACGACACATCCCCAGTTTCACTTTCAGGCACCACATCATGCTCTGGCAAAGGCAAACGATCTGTATAGATGAAATGAAGCAAGGCGTTGAAAACCCATGCCTTCATATCATTTATCTTAATAGATTTCATGCTCGCCTCGGCCATGGAACCGAACAGCTCAGCATTGAACACAGGGGACCTAGCAGCCAGTATCAGCCTGTGCACAGGAAAACTCTCTCCTCCGACCACAAATTCAACATCAGTCCTTTCTCGACTCTTCAACAGCCTCTCAAGCTGATCATGCAAGTCAAAAGGTGGGACCCCAAGGGAACAACTCTCAGGTTGTGCTATGCCGGAGGAGTCTCCAGCAGCAATGTAGATGGTGCAAAGGAGGGTGAAGCAATCGTTGATCACATAATCATCCTCCAATTCACTCCTGGGAATAAACCGGGCATATCCGAAGCTGTCACCCTGAGATGAGAAGCAGTACGAAGTGCGGCGAAAGGCGTGATGGCTGGGGGTGCCGTCATGTTCTAGAAGGCTGAGATCAAAGGCAGCTCTTACGTCCCATGCATCCTCACTGGTTAGAGTGAGGGAGAAGGAGATGTAAGCAGCTTCCGGGTCATCGTCATCGTCTAGGTGCGGGAAGTAGAGAATCTCCCACTCGTATCCACCTGAGGAGAAGGTGGGGGATGTCATGTATTCGTCCTGCCCGATGTCTTTGGTCTGTGTGTGGTTGATTTTGACGAGGTGTGATGTGCCGTAGTTGGCCTTTGTTATCAGGATTGATGCTTCCGTGTCGTTGGTTGCAGTACCCATTGCTTTTGCTGTTATCAGGCCTGAAGATGTTTTGTTGTTCAATTTGGCATTTCGTCGAGCAGTTCCAGTTCAAGCAATTGGTTCAAATTGTAACACTAGCACAGTACACAGTACAGTGGATTAGGATTAGGATTAGGAAGGTTGATGAATTGTATATTTTTGCTAATTAGAATTTCTTTTTCTTTTCTTTTTTGCGTATTGATCCGACTACTCCAATAAAAATCCTTATAATTGGCTTAGTTTTAGCTACTTTAGGATAGTTTTGGTTATTAGCAAATTCTAGAAACTGGTTGCTATGTCTTTTATCTCAAGGCTCACTGTTGTTCTGCTGTTTTTGACAGAGTTGTGATCTCTGATGAACATGGTTGTAATTATCTTATTTCAGTAATATGAAATGGGCCTTGGCATTTTTTAAGAAAAAAAATCCTTATAATTAATTTTCTTTCAATCCCCAGAAAAGAGATGATCCGACAAAGAAAGGGGAAAGAGAATAATAAAACAAAAAAGGGAACTAGAAAGAAACAAGTATCAAATCAGAAGCAAAGATTAAGAAAAAAAGTGAAAAGGGAAAGAAAGAAAAGTGCGACACTAACCAGGATTAATGGCGTGACAGTAGGCAGTAGGCAGATACTTGCCCCTTAAATTAAATTAATAGAGAGAGAGAGAGAGAGATGTGAGGTCGAATTGGAATTCCAATTTTAATTCGATTTCCTCTCCTTTCTCCTTTCTCCTCGCATGAGTCGGGAGTCGTAAGTGAGCGAATTGATTGATAATCCAACGCAAAGTAGAATTCGCATCCTCTGAGATATCTCAAACTTTGAGTGACTTTTTGGAATATTTCAATCGTTCAAAACATTCTGCACGAATCTCAAAGCTCAAATAATACTGGCTCCCTACGGTTCCCTAAATAGGCACCGGACACGTTGGTCACGCAAAAATTGAGATATCTCAGAGGATTCGAACCCCGCAAAGTAGGAGTAACCCAAATTTATTGTGTGTTTGCATCTGGACCGTACGATCAGAATCCCGGTCAATCCGGCCCGAAGAAGAATTGAAGGGCTCCTATTCGTGTGAAAACTGATCGCACGGTCCAGATCTAAAATCAAAAATTCTAATCCGACTCCGGACTCCGGACTCCGGTCGGTCTACTGTGACGCTTTCTTTCTTTCTCTAGTAACAAGATGTAGTTGGTTGCTCTGAAATACTTTTACATACTATTTCTATTCTATTGTATTCTATTTCTATTGTAACCAACTTAATTACTCCCATTTTTTATGACAACTCATAATCCCAAATTTCATTTCAATTAAACTGACCATTCAAAGGTTGCGCCTCAAGTCAACTTAACAAAATAGTAAAGGAAAATGAGCCGTAATTTCCTGCAATTTGGCATTTTTTTTTTGTTTGCTTGCTTGAAATCGTGAACTCTTCTCCAGTTTAGTTAATGCTTAATGGAGACCCTCCCAAATGATCAGACGAGGAAAAGGATGTCTATTGGACCTGGGAAACTGGAGATAGAACAGCTAATTTAATTCAGCTAATTAGTTCAGATTTTGACCCGGTCAATATACATACATATCATATATTGACATTGTTGTTATCAATCTATCCTAATTCTAATTCCACTCCTTCCCCGGCCGGCTCCCCTTGAAAAATTGTGACTAATTAATTAATTGTAGATCGACCGACCGACCGATCGAGGCGGATGGATCTTGTGGTGCGACCAATGTCTCCTTCTAAACCTACTTCCACGACGGTGGTCAAGCTCGACAGCGGAAGCCACGACTTCAAGATCATCGGCTACTCCACCAGCCTCGGCATCGGCATTGGCAAGTACATCACATCCGAGATGTTTACCGTCGGGGGTCACCATTGGTGCCTACGCTACTACCCCGACGGCTACGAGAAGAATGACAAGGGAGAGTACATCTCCGTCTTCATAGAATCAGTCGACACTTCCTGCAATGTTAAAGCGTTGTTCGACATCCGGCTGTTGGACTCAGTCAGCGGGTCCCTATCTGTTGACACCCCGGAGATCGTCAAGCCGCACATCTTCGGCGCTCCAACTGACGCATTGGGCTTCTTCCATTTCATCCGAAAGAAGGACTTGGAGGTGTCTGCTTTCTTGCGGGATGACTGCTTCACCATCCGATGCAAGCTCGTTGTTGTCAAGGAACTCTCCGACGTCGCCGCCGACTGCCTTGACAACACCTCCATTAGTCAACCTGATTAATTCATTTCAATGGATTCATTCATTGTTTAATAAATTAATTACTTGCGATTTTTAATTTTAAATAGTGTGCCTGATGCGCGCATATGTACCTTGTTAATTTCTTATTTATCATTTATGAATGCAGTGTCGATCGATCATTTTATTTTTAGTTGACTGGATCAATTAAAAGTCAATAGCTTATAAATATTTTTCTCATCCAATTAATTGATTGTTAATTGATTTTTCTCATCCACTTCCCGAATTTTCAGTTGGCAATATTCAAAAGCAATTACTGATACACCAAATTTAAAGATTTCTTTCACCAAGTTTCAGTTTCCAAAAATCTAAACCGTTTCATTCTTGTTATTTTAAGTTTGGAAGAGAAGCGTCAACCAACTATTAATTATTTTCACCTGACTCAAAATTTATTCCAAAAGTTTAACAAAACCAAATAGAAGTAAAGATAATAAAATTGATCCTTTTTTTTAACACACATTATAAGTGCTTGGTATTTAGGCGGGCCTATGGCCGTGTAAACAAATGATGGGCTGATTTCATTATAATTGTTATGTTAGGCCCATCAACAAATAAATGCTCATGTCATTTTGGAACTTTTGCATAGAAATTTAAACTAAAAAAAAAACCAACAAGTGAAACTTACTTTCGTTTTATTTTGTATAATTACACATTATCATTAGATATTCCTTTTATATAAGAATCCAAAAAATTATAATAGAGATTTGAGTAAATTTTTATCACATTTGATATACCTAAATTTACAAGAGAAATTTTGTTTTATGCCACTCTAAAACTTGATATTTGTCAAAATTATAAAAAACGAACTAAAATTAATACTAAAATTTGATAGTAACAAAGCCAATTTGATAGTAACAAATTTTATGTGTAACTTTTTGACCGAAGATAGTAACAAAGCCAATTTGATACCAATTGAAACTCTGAATACTAAAATTAATATTTCAAAAGAAAAATAAAAGTACTGCAGTACTGAGATATTTATACGTAATTTAGTCTTTCCATTTTTCATTTCAAACTTACATTGTGACCTCCTGTTTGAATTGGGGTCTTTGCACTTGCTGCAAATTAAGTGCAAACCAACTACAACTACTCGTTGTCGTTGACATTTTTTCATTATTTAATTTATTGGGCGTAGTTGACATTTGACATTTGAATGCATATTATCTTAGTCGACACATGATATATACCTAATACCTTCTCTCATATTGTTTTTATAAAAAAGTTGCAAAACCGGAAAATAATCTCACATATATAATATAGAGTAAAACTATTGAGGTAACTCCAAAAATACATCAAATTCACTTCAATTGACAAATTCAAACGTTTGAAATCTATCAACGTCACAAGTGATACATTTACATACAAATTTTATAAAATTTGAATTGATTTAGTATAAAGTCAAGCAGTAAAAAAAAGTTTAAAGTTAATTTTAATCCATTCATTTTTCATCATTTTTAGACCAGTTGACATTATATTAAATCAATTCGAAAATTTATAAATTTTGCATGTAGACACATCACTCATGAGATAGATCGGTTTCAATAGTTTGGATTCATCATTTGAAATTCATCTAATAATGTGTGACGTTGGTTTCATAGAGCAGCGCAGGGGCAGACCCATAGTCAACCAAAGAGGGACAACTGCTCCTCCCAGGATTTTGAAATTTAGTGTTAAAATATGGGTTTGATATCATTTTGTCCTCCTTGAAAATTATTTTGCCCCCCTCTAGAACTTTGTTAATGAGAAACTTTGTTGTTTTTAATATAATTTTTTTAGAAATTTACGGACCAACTTTGTTGTTTTTTAATACATAAAATAATATTATTTTGTTATTTTTTTATTATGTAAATGAATACTATTTTTATTGTTTTTTATTATGCTGATTGTTTTTTTATCTAGTACTCCATAGTTAATTGATTTGAATTTGATAAGATATTTGAACCTGATTTCTTGCCCCTCCCTGACAGAAATTCTGCATCCACCCATGAAGCAGCGAACACCTCCCAATCTCAATGGTGGAAGGATAACGTGCCTCTGCGGCTAAGATCCACTATTGTTCTAGGAGAGTTACAATCAGACGGTCATCCTTTTAAAAAAAAAATTCATATAATAATTTTTTTAGTTAAGTTCACCGAAAACTGGTGAGCTTAAGAATACCCTAATTCAACTCCTCACATATGATGCGGTATGTGTTATGGCCAGTAACATGAAAAGTTAGGTTTTATTTTAAAACTTATCTTTAATACCAGAAAGAGATTTGAAATATCTTTTACTTGAGAAATGATAGAAGATTACACATTTGACTGACATTTAGAATGAATAAAGGGAAAAGTTCAACAAACGTGGTTGACATTTTTCCCAATTCAATTATGATTATTAATTAATTCAATGATATATACTTCATTTGCTATGGTCAACCTATGCAAATTGATTTGATTTGTCCAATATTGATATATATTCCTTGTGAATTTCCAATAAAAAGAACTTCAATAATTTCAAGAGCTCATGTCACAAGACCAAGTGGAAGAATAAGGAAAAGTATATACAACCAAAGTACTAGAATGAAAAAAAATGCAGTTGTTGAACTTAATTCCTCATTGGAGTTGTTTTCTTTAAATTAATTATTTCACAAGAGGACATAATTAACTTAATTATTTGACAATATGACTTAGTGAGCTTAAGTTATTCTCTTATACATAGCTCCAAAGCAAATAGGTAATGAATTACTGTATGAAAATGATATCTGACTAATTTAACTTGACACAAACCACTTTTTAACAAAGTTACCAGAAAAAAATTCAAATGTAATTTGATTAACACGGAGAAAACTGACTGATACAATATGAACAACAATACAGTCAATGCCACTGGAGATCAAACCCTTCCATCCAGAAGGTTTGAAATTCAAAAACCAACAAATTAAATGTTTTAAATTTATCGTGGCAAGCTGTCATGACATTAATTAATGGAAGAGAAAAAAAAATAGTCAGCTTTTTTAGTTAAATTAATATCTAGGAGTTGACTCTTTCACATCCCTATTCCCTATTGCCCAGCCAGAATCACACAAGTCATTTTACAACTTTCTACTTAAAAGTGGTGAGATGGCATGATTTCATTGGCTTGTTAAACGAAATAATATATAGTTGCATATTTCTTTGGACTTTGTAGAAATTAAACATGTTTCAATTTTTCCAATATGCTTTTGATTTTTTTTAAATGTCAACCTTGACTTTAAACATTAAAGGCTAGATAATTAACCTTTTTCCTCCCTTTTGAAGTTTCTCTTTAGTTTCTAGTTCCCCATTCCCACCTCAACCACCAAGGTCAACCACCTTATTTTGCATCCTCCCCCCCCTTTCTCAGTAATCAGAATTCAAAGATCAATTGATCTCATAAATTTAGAGCAGGCCAATCACAGTTCTTCCCTTCTTGTTAATTCAATCAAAGATCATAAATGGATGTCAATCCAATCAAGCATGCACGATTTCGCCGCAGCCCACTGGCATCTCAAGCGCTAGCGGCAGAAACAAAGGCAGCACCGGCATCATCGTCTCAGACTCAGACTCAGAGGTCTGATTTATTTGGAGCACTGTGTCTCAACTGCCCCTTGGACAATCACAAGACATGCAACAGCTGCTCAGCTGCTTCTCTGGATCAGTCTACTGTTGTGATCACTGGCGGTCCCACTGCCAGAACCACCAAAACACTTGAAGAAGATGAAGAATCAGTCTATAATGGAAGGAAAGGTGGTTTTACGGGATTTAAGAAGCCGTCGACGACCACGGCCATGACCAATATGCCTGGTGCAGAAGAAGAAACCGTGTACAACGGCAAGATTTTCTCAGGTCATCAATGGCACCCCGATCAGCTTATATCATTCGCAACTCCTTCACCCTCCATCCATACTACAGGCACTGCCACCAAAAAGGAAAGTACATCTATAATGTATGACAAGACAAGCAACAACAGGCAGGGTCAATCGAAAAGGAGGTAACAGAAAGATACACATACAATCTTTTATTCTACAATTTTACGGGTTTTACCCAATTTTGTACTGATAGTTTGTACTTGTTTAATTGAAGCAGTCGGCACGAAAAAGATATCCAATTTGAGTCAACGTCATTTGTGATGGGCATGAGCACGAGCGTGCCAGAGTGGTCGATGCAAAGCGGTGTTGAATCAGAGGACCAAACAGTTCTCTTCAGTGAAGCTGGCACGTCTAGTCGATTACCAGCACCGACACATTCCAGCAGCTCTTCTTACCACAAGCGAAGGTACAGATCCAGACAGGAAAAGAATTATCAGCTGCTAAATTCTACCTTATATTAATTACATAGTAACACAATAATAATCTGATTAATAACATGCTAAAGGAATATAAACATGACAACAATTCATTTATGTGAGCAATTAGGTGAGTAGTGTTACATAGTAACATGTATTTTCTATTTTGTAAATGCAGAAAGACAGAGAGGAAATGTGTACGTGTCCCGGCCGTTAACTCAGAAGAACCTCCGGATGATGGTTATACGTGGTGGAAATCTGGCAAGAAGCAAATAAAAGGATCCTCTTACCCTAGGTATATACATAATTACTTATTTTAGTTATTATTTTCTAATTAAAATTAATGATCTCTTAATTTATCCCTTACCCTGGTACTTGTACATGCTGCAGGGACTATTACCAGTGCAAAACCAAAAAACACAGTGATAATTGTGCGGCAAGAAAGCATGTGATGAGAGCGACTAACGAACCCGGCATGCTCGACATCACATACTATGGTGAGCACAGTGCCATGTCTGATACCACCCCCTTCTCTGCTTCTGCTTCTGCTGTTACTGCTGATATTGTGCCAGGCAACATACCAGCTTCACCTCTAGAAGAACCTACTACTGCCAATCCAACACAATTTTTTAACTTCTTATAGATAGAGGCCTTTTCTTTTCTTTTTGTTTCTTTTCTGGATTTTTTTGGTTGCATTATAGCCTTAAAGGTAGAGTAAGCAATTTAAATAGATGTACATGTTTAGAGAGATTTCTTCTTAGATAGTTAGTTCTCCGTATATAGCTAGGGAGGATCGATTTTGTAAATTATATTTTCTCTCAAAGTAGGATATCAGAATAATGTTAAACTCTTACACGATAAGGTATTTGCATTAATTTAGTAGGTGATCCATAGATGCAGACAACTGGTACCAGTTAAAAACCCACAAAACTGGTACCAGAAAACCCATTAATAAACAGCCAAAAAAATAACCTGAATCCTAACACTTGCGGCTGCACACAGATTCAAAGAGGATCAGATCTTAATAGTAAACACTTAATTATTAGAAAGATATCGAAAAACCTTTTATGATGGGATAGAATATATATATTCTCCACAATTTAGAGAATTATTTTTATTATATTTTCCATTGTGAGCCCAATCATATGGGGGATTATCGCCAAATTTAATTGAAAGCTGAAGCCTTTTATGGATATAAAAGCCCAAACATCAAAGGGTTACATTTTGGGCCTCTTGGGTGTCAATTTCCTTGATTTGATTGCCTCATTTTGAACAGTTTAATATAAATTAAGCAAGCAATGCAATTTAAGCTCTCTTGCTCTATTTTTCTACAAAATATATACGCAGAGATAAAATATCAAGTCTACAAAATAAATAAATAACCAAGGGAAGTAAAGGTCAATATGAGCTTATGTCAGTGTTTCCCTAAGAGTTAATAAATATTAATATTCTATCTCTTTATACAAGCAACAAAATAAATGATCATGACCCTTAATTTGTCCAACAGCCAATCATGAATCTTGGAATGGAAGCAAAAAAAAATATAGAGATTGATATTGAGAACGCGCGCGCGCACATATAAATATAAATAAATATATATATATATATATATATATATATATATATATATATATATATAGGGTAATATGTTACGCGTAGCATAGAGACCTCCGTGCAACGGCTCAAAATTTGAATTCTCAAAATACTAACGGTCGATCCAAACGGTTAGATGTGTTATACATATTGAAATGTGCTTGGAGACCAAATTTTACATTTTTTTTGAATTTTTTTTACTATTTATTAAGCCACTTTGAAAATTGATGATCCAACGGTTTCACTGTTTGGTTAAACCACCGTTGGATCAGCGATTTTCAAAGTGGCTTAGTAAATAGTAAAAAAATTCCAAAAAATGTAAAATTTGCTCTCCAAACATATTTCAATATGGAGATCACATCTAACGTTCGGATCGACCGTTAGGATTTTAAAAACTCAAATTTATAGCCGTTGCACGGAGGTGCTCTATGCTACGTAGCCCTGTCCTATATATAACACACACACCCCAATTAATAATTGCGACATTAATTAGGAGGTCTGGTTTGTAACTCGGAAGTTGTCACTTGATATAATATTGAGTAATGAAATAAATATGTTGGCAATTAATTTTCTTAAGGGTGAGTCTTACATTACAAAAATAGCTGTAAATTTATTAAGAGGTTTCATGACAAGGTTATCTTTGTAAATGTACATGCATCTACCATAATATCATAATATCTGAAAGTTATCAAAAACGACTAAGCATGAAACATTTTCTTCTCCCATTCTATTTATAAGAATTTGTTATAAAAAAAGTGTACTACATTGTATTTAGTATTCCATTATATATTATCCTTAGTTTGTTAAATGTGCAGAATAATTATAAAATTTTCTTCACTAAAAATAGGATTATCCATAGATATCCATAATCCGATAATTCAATCCATGAATAAGATTTTCAAATATGTATATAATATAGTTTATATATGGATCTTAAAAATATTTTTTTTTGATAGTTTATTAGATCCGCATATGGATCTTGAAACGGATCCAGTTTATTTAGTGAATTCATAATTGGACATTACACAATTTGAAATATAAAATCCGTGAAGGATTAGATAAGTAAAGTAATTCTAAGATATGACTTAACAAATTCTTTACTAGCATTCTTTTTGACATGTTTTTATAAAAAATTATCGAACCAAATGACATATTAAAAGACAAATAACATTTCTTAAATGATATAAAAAAAAAAAAAAGACATGAAGACATGACTAATCAATTATCAATCAATTCAGAAATTTCTTAAATGACATTTAAAAAATATAAAAATAATTTTGACAAATTAGAAAAATTATACAATTTGCATGTAGAGAGTAGATTTTTTTTTAAAATAGCATCAAATTTAAATATTTTAACTAAACAAGCATGCTAGATTTAATTTTTATGAAAAACATCTCCACCGAGGCAGAAACTTTTGCTCCACCATAAGTATACTAAAATACCTCCACTGATCCATAGGATCGGTGGGACTGTTTTTTATACAAACCAAATCTAGTGTACCCTTTTTTTTTTAAATATTTAAATACGATTATATATATATATATATAAATCTAGAGAGTACATGTGACTAGTACGTGTCTAAATAAATTTAGATTTTTACACTTAAACAAACATAAAAATAATGCATAGAATCATAATATTTGATCTGATGGTGATATTTAATCCGAAATTTCATCTTTTAATCAAAGTCGTTGACTGATCAGGACATCTATATGCTTAATATAAAAATGTTATAAGCAGTCCCCTCCTATGTAATTGCTAATTGTGAAACTAACCAGTTCCATCCGGACATCATTTTTTTATTTTTACAAATTATATCACATTTAAAATAGAATATTATTGGTCTAATTATGTTTTGCTCAAAGATTTTATTATTTTAAATAGGTAAGAAATTTAAATAAAATTATATATTTTTAAAATATATCACAATGAATCTCACGATATAACCTAAGACTCATTTTAACACATTCTCATAATCAATCACGTCCATATCTGTACTCATGGATTATCGCTTTTTCAAAAGTAGGTTTTCAAATTTCATTCCATGTAATCTCGTGACAAACGAACACATCCTAAATGAAATATTGAATTTTTGTGGAGACTCGTATTATTTTCGAGAGTAATATGAAATAAAGAATGTGTTAACTGCTCGCACAATTTGGTAAATTTATAAATAATAATTAAAAAATGCACTAAAAGAAAAGAAAGAAAATTATGAATATTGGAACTAGTAATATATATAAATGGGTGATGGTTAGCAATTCCCAATTAAGGATATATATGGAAAAGGCATAATATAACTTTTGGGTGGAGTGTGGATCTAGAATTCTAAATGCATGGCCTGAGGCTGAGTTTGTGAGTGTGTTGTGTGCAACTTTTGTATGATACAAGGAAGGCAAATTAATTATAGGTACGACATGCATGCGAAATGTGCTCTGTCCTCTTCCTTCCTTGGGTTGCCTACTTCTAAAGCAATCCTTCTTCTGTCATGTGCATCTTGTCTTTACAACAAATAACACATGATTAACAACTCTACAAAATCAATATCAAGTTATCAACCACCACCAGTACCTTCTTGAGCAATATTCCACTGTTTACGCACTGTGGGGCCCACCACCTGGTTTAGTTAATAATTAAAAGTAATTATATTATTTACCAGCTTGTTAATTCCCTACTCTTCCCTTCATTTCTATATTTTATATGTTAATTTGGTTAGCAATCAATAGCTAGCACTGCCTGGATCTGCTTTAATTATGTACCTATACTTTCCTTCTTTGGCAACCTAATTAATTAATTTCATGCCTTTGATCTTGGATCTGGATCTTTCTCTAACAAACTAACAATACTCCTCAATTAGAGTGAGTCTACGGTACTATGCATACGACGATTTAGTCCGCAATGCGGATTAATATTTTCGTTTTTAAAATTATAATGATCGATCCAAACCGTTCAAAATGATTTTCATATGAATATGTACTTGCACGTTAAATTTTATATTTTTTAGAATTTTTTTACTATTTTTTAAGATAGATAAAAAATCATTGTTTTTGGATATATCAGAATTTTCAAATCAGATGATTTTCTATCTATCTTAAAAAATAAAAAATAGTAAAAAGATTTTAAAAAATATCAAATTTGATATGCAAATAGATATTCATATGGAGATCATGTTGAACTGTTTGAATCAACCATTAAGATTTTAAAACAGAAATATTGAGTCGTATTACGGATCAACCCATGATATGCATAGTACCATACACTCATTCCCTCAATTATATATATAAATATTATCTCAACCGCGCGCCATCATTCAATCTCAGTATGACATATAAATTAATAATTTAGCTTAATATTATGTTCGAATTTTCTTTGTTCTTTGTTCTTTGAAAATTCAGAAGAGTATGAAATAAGAAAGAAACGCGTGGGAATGGGACCCAACTGATTGTGAGGTAATAATACATGGTGGAACTTTAGCGGTGCTACTTAATTATTAGTCTTTTTAATTTGGCGCAATCTCCCTTTTTCTTCTTTTTTTCTTTCCTTTTGATTTTGTGTTTAGAAAAGCCATGTCGATCTCTCTTGTTGGCATTGACCGGATCCAATCACTATGAGCCACCAACTCCCTTTTCTAATCCATCCCCACCTCACATATATATATATATATATATACCCAATATAATTTAATTTAATTTAATAGTAATGAGAATTTTGCTTTGGGAGAGAGAGACCAATTACAATTAATGATGAACTTAGAAGAGAAAAAATAAATAAAAGAAGACGAGTACACACAAAGCAATGACACAGTTGAGATGGAGATGTGTATCCAACAAGCTTCTTAATTACGACTAATGATCATACAATTTTAAACAGCATCCCATAAAAAATTTAAGGAAATTCATCAAAAAAAAAATTATGAAAGCCTAAACATATATATAATTATAAACACACGTAGAAGGCACAACTGCACCCAGAAATTAAAAAGAAAGAACGAATAAACAAATAATGGAGCACATGACATCTAACCACAATTGAATCCACAAAAACACATGAAATTTGAATTTCATCAAAAATTTAAATTAGCCAGCCACTCGAATTCTTTTCTTGGGAGGTAACAACCGGAAAACAGCAGTAAGATCGCGCGGCGGCACGACGTACAAATCAATGGGACGGGTTGTTGTGGACAATTTTCTTTTGAGAGGCCGCGGCTTACGTGGGGCCGGCGGACATGTCAAGACCGGCTTCAATTTCTGATCTTCGGATGTCGGTGTCGAGCATTCCTCTGTGCTCGATTCTTCTGATGCTTGTGTTCGAATCGGAGCAATGGATGGCAATTCGTCTACCACCACATGCTTAGTAGCCATTTGCATAAGTAATTTGAGAACTAATTTGGCAAAATTGAGATCAACTCCCTCAAAATTGGGTGAATTCAGGGGAATTGAAGTGCAATCCACGGTTTTGCCGTGGTGATCTAGAGAGAGAGAGAGAATGTGGAGGGAATGCCGAGGTAAGTAGTTATAAATAGTCAGAGAGAGAGAGAGAGAGAGAAATAGAGGCAAATGATTGTTTGAGAAGGAGAATTGGATTAAAAAAAGAAGAAGAGTAATTAAAGAGGGAAAAAGGTGTTGGGGGGTCGCTGTCAAATGTATTCAGATTTAATCCGATCCGTCTATTTTTCTCAAGAATTACTTACCCACACAGCTGGAGGACTAAGTCAGTCAGATCTCCCCCCCTCTCTCTCTCTCTCTCTTAATAAATAAATATTATGTATTGATTTAGGATTTATGTTTTGTTAGAAGAGATTAGAAAGAGGTAATTAATTTAAGTAGCTGCCAGATTGGTAGATGGGGTGGGTTTGGGTATCCTTAATTCTGGGCCCCATCTAACCCAAGGTTACAATACAAGGCATCTTTATGTGGGCCCAACTGGAGGTGTTTGTTATCATAATTTTTGTAAATAAATGCAAGGCAAATGATGTTTATTAATTAATTATACGGTGCTGTGACTGCTATCGCTGCGCCTTATGACCAAGGTAAATTATATTAATTGATTGGCCAAAATTATTTTATACAAATCTATTAGTATTTTAAATTGACAGTTAGTGTTGTGATCTAGAAGTCAATTATAGAATGATTGTTTTCTAAGTTTTGTTTATATAATTTAATAATTATGTTTATTATTTTGTTCCTTGAGTATTTTATTAATTATAGATCATTCAGGTTGAGGACTTGAAATTGTGGAACTCTATACATGTGTTAATAAATACTCTAAAGTGTCCCTAGTCTTGGTAATTAACAAGGGACATTAGTTACCGGTATAAGATTAGCATTTGGATTAGATGATGATCATGTTCTGCATATCATATGACAAGGAGTTGTCAATCTAATCAAATGGATACCTGATAGAGATCAGGGGATTGGACGTGACCAAAATAAAACATTTAATGTGGATTGTGTTTGTGTCATTAATGTTTTATTTGTGTCTGGAATTCTAAGGTATGAGATGATTGTTTCTCTCACAAGAGAATATATATTCGTGGATATTATCCAACGTTGTCCGTAACTGGCAATTATACAGATTCCATCTCAGTATGTATCTCTTATGTGGAGGGATAGTAATTATCAAGAATACCAATGTCCCTCATATAATGAGTGATGATATCACTGAGCCCCTTGATGAAATAATACAAGTATGTGCACATATGATTAAGGAGTTAATCATAATTACTGAATTATTTCGGAATCAAGAAACGAGTAGATTTGCAAGGATGACACATTCCTACCTTGGATCTATTCATGATATCATGAGACATGGAATTGACACGAGGCAATTGTTGCTTAGGGATCGTGATACAGTATGGTACTTATCATCTCGTGTTATTTGGGTAATTACAATGCATATTGCTAGGTGCCGCTTGTAATTTATGGAATCGAAAAGAGTTTCGGGATTCTATTGCCGAATGACATATGAAAAATAATTAATCCTAATTTATTGACAGAAAATAATTATGATAATAAAATACGTAATAGATATGTATGATTAAGTCAAAAAAAGGAAACTCCCAATAAACAAAACCTAAATAATACCATGTTTATTTAAAGATGTTAAATAAAATACCAAAAATACCACATTTCAAAGCAGTGCATTTTTATTTGGCCATATATTTCTAATACGAATCCGTTTTAGCGTCATATCTTCAGAAAGGAATAAAAACACAACTTTATTTCGAAAAAAACCAAATAAAATATATCATCTAAAAACGGGTAGAACGGGTCAAATTTAGACTACCATGTTCTGAAACCATGTTTCGTATTTTGCCCATAACACCCTCATACGATGTTTGTTTGAGCTGAGCCTACCACATATGGATAGAAAGGTAAAAGAAAGATCTATAACTTTTATTCAGAGAGCAGAATTTAGTTAGAATTAGATCGTGGTCAAAAATGTGGTAGAACACGGAGTTAATTTTGGAAATATAATTTTACATTCCTTATTTGCTATATATGCACACTCTCTCACACTCTCTCTCTCTTTCTTGTTTCTCTCTCATGTGTTGAGAACCCACAAACTCTAGAATCAAGATCTTGTTCTCTTGGAGGATATGGATTAAGGAGCGACCAAATTACTACTCTCTAGCAAGAAGAAAGTTTGGTTTCTAATTAATTTCTTGGTGGATACCGTGGAGGGCTTCTACTTTGGAGTCTCATCTTGGTACAAGGCGTTCAAGGTCACACACACATCAACCACCAGGGCGCTGCAAAGCATCAACCACCATTAGCATCGATCAACAAGGAGGTGGAGGCTACAACCATACATCTTAAGGATCTTCATTTCTTGTTTGGAGATAAGAAACTAAAGGTATGATGCTTATTGATTTGGAAATTGATTTTGGTTTGATTTTAGTCATACATAATGATCTTTTGGTACTTTTCTTGTCAAAATTTTTGAAATTCCGCTGCCTTAAGTACCATGAAAACCCAACAGTGGTATCAGAGCATAGGGTTTATGTATGACTGATTTTGGCCAAATTTCCAAATAAGGTTTGTCAATTAAATCCCAAAATATGAAATTTTAGTTATAATGTTGGGAATTAATTGATTAATAAGAATGCATGAATTGTTTATGCATGTGTAATTGTTGCACAAAAAGGAATTGACAGATTAATTATAATGCATGAATTGTTTATGCAAAAGCTAACTCTGTTTTGCAGCGAAGAGTGGGTTTGTGTGGCTCATGATTTCAATGCCTTGTGTGATGTAATGAATGCTTGTGTGAATGCTTGTGACGCGGCCTTTGGTGCCCCATGATATTAATTTATTTAATTAATTAAATAAGCAAGGATGTTGACTTGCTTCTTATGTAATTCATTCAAGGCTTGCATGCCTATTACATTTAGGATTGGAAATTTTAAATGTAATTTCAATTTCTATTAGAATAGTTCTAAGTAGATTTTGGGAGGGCTTAGATAATTAAGTTGCTCAAAAGAAGATTTCGACCATGGAGATGGTGGAAGGAGCGAGATTGCGGAAAGCCTTTTCGCAAGAGCCATACAAACTCACAAAGCATATGTGATATGTTTGTGTTTATTGTTTGTATAAATTATGTGAGAGTCATAGGTTAGGTATGGGTGTATGAATCACACGACCACCTAAAATTAAATAACAAGTCCAGAAAAATTAAGTGTCATTCCCTTCCTTCTCTATCCAGATCAAACTATCGATCGTTAGTTGATGGGACCTACTCAGTAGGCATCACTTTCTATCTTTAGGAGATGTGGGGCATGACGGTCATGTCGAACCAAATAGAGAAAGGTTTACTTGACAAGGATAATCCAAAACGGTTTTGGGCCTTGGGGAATAGTTTGTTCAAACATAAGATGCTTGAATAAACGCCAAGAGTCACCTGGTTGTGATTGGCAAGGGGTTGCCTACCTAAGATAACTAAGTTCAAGTTTCATGCCGACACTGGCTTGTCTTAGTGAAAATAGGGGTCTTGGACCTGCTACAAAATTGGACTTATATTTTATAGTTGTAGTGGGAGTTTTATTATTGTGATAATAAAACACATAAGCATGAACAAAACTCAAACCTTATAATGTCGTAAAACATGACAAACTATCATTCTCGTTGCGTTCTCTATAAAATAAAATTGACGTATCTAACTTCTTGGATTGGCATCGTAGTCTAAGAATGGTTCTCAGGCACGAGAGATAGGAATACATCTTGACTACTCCTCTCCCAAACGAACCAGATAATAATGCAAACCAGAAAACTAATGACGCGTACATTAAGCACGTGGAGACGAGCTTGATGCATGTCCCTCTTGATAGTGGTGATAAATCTCGAGTTGTAGAGGCGATTCGAGACACAATCATCCTACTACATTATGGGTAAGCTTAAGAAAAGGTTTCAAGAGCAAGCCTGTGTTAAGGGGTACAATGTGACAAAAGTTTTTATGGGTATGTAAGATGGTTGAGAGTAACTCCTGAGTGCTCACATGCTCTAGATGATGAGCAAGGCCACAGACATCGTGTTGAACTCTCTACCATTGAGGTATTTTATTCATCAAGGAATGAAGAAGTATTTGGAAGAGTAACATGAGATGCTCAAGACTACAGAAGTTGACATGTAGAAAGGAGTTTCTAATGTCCTTGTGGTCGGTGAGGGAGGGAAGAAAATCAAGAAAGGTAAAAGACATTGAAAGAGAATTGTGCAAAATACTTTGTTTGAAGCTGAGAATTGTTCTTACTTCATTGAGTATATTTGAAATTGATGTTTGAGCTTGTTATCTCTCAGATGTGATTATCTTTATTCATAAAATCACATTTTAGATAAGAAATCGAATACTTGGATTTGTATGCATAAGGAAAATGAAGGAAGCAAAGCAAGACTGATAAGGTCACAAGATATCTAAGTTGCAAGTGTTGTGACTATTGCAATTGTGAATGTCACATTGCAGAGACGTTCTTGTATTATGGATGTTCCTATGAAGAACAATATATAAAATGACTTTACACAACATCAATTACAAAAGGAAAAATAAGACTCAATAAGAGAGTATGACTCTCGTTGCCGCCTAAGTCAAATAAACAAAAATTGCAGAGAAGTAAGACTTCTTAGTCCAAGTTGATTCAGAATCAGTTGTGACGAATGAGTTTTGTTCAAAAGAAATGACCGGATTAACTTTTCACTAGGTTAGGTGAAAAGACTTATTGAATCCAATACATATGATGTATGTGGGTTGATAAACAAATTGAGTAGTGTTTCAATAATTCATCTCATCTACTGTGGTTTGACAGTAGTTATGTCCATAGTAAGGATAGTCATTTGCTGGCCTTAGGTGTGGCCTTTGGTTCACTTAGGTGCTTACTTATTTATGTGACATAAATCTTGAATTCTTTCGAACTGTTCAAAATAATTTAAGAGCGAAGTTGAAAACAACTCGATATAAAGGCATAATCTTATGATTAGATCATGAAGATAGAAAAATTGAGTATGAAATTCAAATGCTCATGGTTTGGGATGGTCCCATGACTTACTCTCTAGGAGCACTCAAAAGGAGTTTTGGTGGTTCCAAGAGACAAGATTGAACGAGTTAATTCGATCTTGAATACATTTGCCAATTTCAACTAAAATGTCTAAAACTATTGCATTCACACTGAACAAGGGTGCCATCAAAATCGGTAGAGAAGACATCATATAAGATATGGCATGGAAAGGTTCATAACATGTCTTTTCTTAAGATTTGGGGTTGCGAGGCTTATATCAAACGGTTGATATCAGAGAAGCTAGGACCCAAATCTGACAACTGCTTATTCATTGGATATCCCAAAGAAACTAAGGGATATTACTTCTATTAGCAATCTGAAAGCAAGGTAGTTGTTGCCAGACATGCTGTATTCTTGGAGAAAGAGTTTGTTGTAAGAAGTAGTGGGAGTAGTGTGCAACTTGAAGAGGTTCATGATGCAACACATAACAATGAGATCAGATTAGATCCCATTGTTCCACCCATGAATGAAGAGGCTAGTGGGAGTCAGTAAGAACCTATTTCGTAAACAGTTGCGGAAGAAGTTCAAGTTTCATCCCATGAAGCAATTCCACAAGGAGTTGTGGAAGAAGGTCAAGAAGCAGATTCACAAAGGGTTGTGGAGGAAGCTATTGAACCTCAAGCACCTGTTACTCGTAGGTCAACAAGAGTGAGTCATCCGCCTGAAAGATGGTTAGGGCTCCATGAGGTGACAGTATTGGATACTGAAGATCCTTTGACCTATGCGGAAGCGATGGCGAGTCCCGACTCTACCGAATGGCTAGGAGCCATGCAATCCGAAATGCGATCTATGTACGACAATCAAGTGTGGAATTTGATTGATCCTCCTAGTAGGGATAAAGCCTATTGAGAACAAGTGGGTTTTCAAAAGGAAATCAGACATGGATGGCAACTTGACTACTTACAAAGCACGGGTGGTAGCGAAAGGTTTTAAGCAAATTCAAGGAGTTGATTATGATGAAACCTTCTCGTCCGTGGCTATGTTTAAGTCAATTCGGATTATCTTAGCAATTGCCGCATTTTATGATTATGAGATATGACAAATGGATATCAAAACTGCATTTCTAAATGGGGATTTAGAAGAGGATGTGTATATGACACAACTGCATGGTTTTGTAGATCCTAGTAATGCTAAGAAAGTGTGCAAGCTTCAAAGATTTATTTATGGACTGAAGCAAGCATCTCGGAGTTGGAACAAACGCTTTGACAAAGAGATCAAAATGTTTGATTTTGTCAAGTGCGAAGAAGAACCTTGTGTATACAAAAGGGTTAGTGGGAGTGTGGTCATCTTTCTGGTGTTGTATGTGGATGACATACTTCTGATCGGAAATGACATTCCTTTTCTGAATTCTGTGAAAACTTCATTGATGAAGGTGTTCTCAATGAAGGATCTGGGTGAAGCTGCCTATATTCTAGGCATCAAGATCTATAGAGATAGATCTAGGAGACTCATAGGATTGAGTCAAAGTACGTACATTGACAAAGTGCTAAAGAGGTTTAGCATGCAGGATTCCAAGAAAGGTTTCTTGCCAATGTCTTCTGGCATCCCATTGAGCAAGAAGCAGTGTCCTTCGACGACTGTTGAGCTCAATAGCATGAAGAGAGTACCATATGCTTCGGCAATTGGTTCTATCATGTATGCTATGATATGCACCCGCCCAAACGTGTCATACGCATTAAGTGTGACTAGCAGATATCAAGCTAATCCAGGATTGGCACATCGGACCAACGTCAAGAATATCCTAAAGTATCTTAAAAGGTCTAAGGATATGTTCATTGTCTATGGTGGGGAATATGAGCTCGTTGTAAGAGGTTACATCGATACTATTTTTCAAATCGACCATAACAATATGAGATCGCAATTGGGATATGTATTCATTCTCAATGGTGGTGCTGTGAGCTGGAAGAGTTTCAAGCAAGAGACCACAGCTGATTCAACCACCGAGATTGAATATGTAGCATGGAAGGAGTTCCAAGCTACGAAGAAAAGGTTGTTGGATCAAAAAGTTCTTGGTCGAACTTAGCGTGGTTCTCAGTTCATCAGGGAATGCAGAGCTCATTTGTTAGAACAATGAAGCTATCACACATGCAAAGAACCGAGATCGCACAAGAGATCCAAACATGTTTTATGAAGGTATCACCTGGTTCGAGAGTCCATCGAGGTGATATGAAGGTTTGCATAGTTGATACGGACGGTAACACAACTGACCCGCTAACAAAGCCTTTTCTTAAGGAAAGCATATAATGCAAACACCTCTATGAGTATGAGATACACTAGAGTGTGGACTTGAGATTATGTAGGGCTACACTTGTTTAGAGCTTTTATGCATGGAAATGTATATGGAATTGGCTCTAGCTCAAGTGGGAGATTGTTAGTGTTGTGATCTAGAAGCCAATCATAGGATGATTGTTTTCTAAGTTTTGTTTATGTAATTAAATGATTATGTTTATCATTTTGTTCCTTGAGTATTTTATTAATTATAGATCATTCAGGTTGAGGACTTGGAATTGTGGAACTCTATACATGTGTTAATAAATACTCTAAAGTGTCCCTAGTCTTGGTAATTAACAAGGGACATTAGTTACCGGTATAAGATTAGCATTTGGATTAGATGATGATCATGTTCTGCATATCATATGACAAGGAGTTGTCAATCTAATCAAATGGATATCTGATAGAGATCGGGGATTGGACGTGACCAAAATAAAACATTTAATATGGATTGTGTTTGTGTCATTAATGTTTTATTTGTGTCTGGAATTCTAAGGTATGAGATGATTGTTTCTCTCACATGAAAATATATATTCGTGGATATTATCCAACGTTGTCCGTAACTGGCAATTATACAGATTCTATCTCAGTATGTATCTCTTATGTGGAGGGATAGTAATTATCAAGAATACCAATGTCCCTCATATAATGAGTGATGATATCACTGAGCCCCTTGATGAAATAATACAAGTATGTGCACATATGATTAAGGAGTTAATCATAATTACTGAATTATTTCGGAATCAAGAAACGAGTAGATTTGCAAGGATGACACATTCCTACCTTGGATCTATTCATGATATCATGAGACATGGAATTGACACGAGGCAATTGTTGCTTAGGGATCGTGATACAGTATGGTACTTATCATCTGTGTTATTTGGGTAATTACAATGCATATTGCTAGGTGCCACTTGTAATTTATGGAATCGTAAAGAGTTTCAGATTCTATTGCCGAATGACATAGATCTCACAGGGTCACACCAATAAGGAATTAATTAGAAATGCTCCTTAATTTATTTGACATGTATGACATGACAAAGAAATTGGTTTCTCCACTAAAACATGAGAAATATAATTATTTGGATAATTATATATGATACTACAATTAATTAGATTAATTGTATTTGATTAAGTCAAATAAGGAAAGTGAAACTTGGCCCAATAAACAAAACCTAATGACTGTTGTTAATTATGGCTCATGTTTATTTAAAGAATTGTTTCCATAATTAAAATTTAGCCCAAAATAGTTTACCACGTTTTCTGAAAGCTAGTGCGCAATGTTTCTTATTTGGGCCATATATTTCTAATACGATATCCGTTTTTAGCGTTCTATATCTTTCTAGAAAGGTAATAGAAAAATCTAAAACTTTGTATTTCTGAAAGAAAACCAAATTAGAAATATATCATGCTAAAAAACGTGGTAGAACGTGGTGCTAAATTTAGACTACCATGTTCTGGAAACTGCTGCGCATGTTTCGTATTTTGACCATAACACCCTCATACGATGTTTGTTTTGAGCGTACCACATATGGATAGAAAGGTAAAAGAAAGATCTATAACTTTTATTCAGAGAGCAGAATCTAGTTCGAATTAGATCATGGTCAAAAATGTGGTAGAACACGAAGTTAATTTTGGAAACATAATTTTACATTCCTTATTTGCTATATATGCACACTCTCTCATTCCTTTTGAGTGCAATTCGTTTTGAGAGTTGAAGTTCTGCCAAAACTCTCTCTCTCTTTCTTGTTTCTCTCTCATGTGTTGAGAACCCACAAACCCTAGAATCAAGATCTTGTTCTCTTGGAGGATATGGATTAAGGAGCGACCAAATTACTACTCTCTAGCAAGAAGAAAGTTTGGTTTCTAATTAATTTCTTGGTGAATACCGTGGAGGGCTTCTACTTTGGAGTCTCATCTTGGTACAAGGCGTTCAAGGTCACGCACACATCAACCACCAGGGCGCTGCAAAGCATCAACCACCATTAGCATCGATCAACAAGGAGGTGGAGGCTACAACCCTACATCTCAAGGATCTTCATTTCTTGTTTGGAGACAAGAAACTAAATGTATGATGCTTATTGATTTGGAAATTAATTTTGGTTTGATTTTAGTCATACATAATGATCTTTTGGTACTTTTCTTGTCAAAATTTTTGAAATTTCGCTGCCTTAAGTACTATGAAAACCCAACAATCTAGAATTAATATCAAAACTAATATCAAATTATAAATGTTGGGTTAGATCATACTCATATCCAAGCTAACTATTGATGGGACCAAAATCTGCTCATTTTCTTGAAAAAAGAAGCACTCTCCTTTTTTTTCATCTGGATCGTTCAAAATCTATTGTACGCTGCAATTAAATATGAATCATTTTAATAGATTAAATTGATATAAAAATAAAAAGTAATTAAGGCCGTACGATAGATTTTGAACGATCCAGATGAAAGAATTGGAGTTACCATTAATGAGCTAAAAAAAAAATTAGACATGCTTCCAACTTATTTATTTAGTTATAGCTTTATAGGTTATATTGGTATGGCTTTCAAAAAAAAAAAAAAAAGTTTATATTGGTATGCATTGAAAGTATTGATAGTTTAGCTGGGAAATTTTTTATCAATGGAAATTATAAAATTCAAATATACAAAAACAAAAAGAGTATCTTGATTGCAACAAATATAGTAATATCAGAGGCAGGAACAACGATCTATCTATTTATGGATCGGAGTCAATGACTCAGATCCATGATTTTATTTTATTTTTTATCAAATGTGGCACCTTCCTTACAGAATTCAATATAATTAATAAAAAAATAATAAAATCATGGATCGTTGTCGCTAACTCCGATCTTACTATATTTGTTACAATCCAGGTACTCTTTCTATTTTTGTATATTTGAATTTTATAATTTCTATAGATAAAAAAATATCTGTTTAGCTGAGACACTCTATAGAAGTACGGCATTTATATAATAATAAATAAATAATTCAGAATACCGGACCACATTTTAAGAAAGCAACATCATATAATAATAGAAAGAAAATGAATTCACATCTATTTATCTTCATATTTTTTACAATCAATAAAAATATACATGTTTTTTTTTTGTAATATCATTGGCATGATTTTTATGGTGTACATATTATGTCTATGTAATAAAAAAATAGTTCGGATTAAATTATATTAAAATGTTCAACAATCTAAAATGCGTGTTCGGCTGCTCCATCTGAATTTTTTTTTCCACGTGAACAATAATTTTTAGTTCAATTCCCGTACCCATGCTCATTCCCAACGGCACGTCGAACAGGCCCTGATCAGAGTGAATTTCTTTTTTCCCCACGTGAATAGTGTTTCGGCCATTCAAATTAGTCCCAAACCCAAACCTATTCTCGTTCCCGTTCCCGCTTGGCAGCCGAACACGCCCTTAATGTATTTCTTAATACATTAAAAAAATTATTTAACATGTAAAATTTATTACGTTGCCATGTATTTAACAATCTACTTGTAAAATTAACATTTTATTTTTCAACTTTATTTCTATGAATTTTATAAGTTATATTGTGAAAATTATATAATAAGAAAGTGGAAGATGAAAAGAGGGTAGAAGATAAGAGTAGTCCTGAATTATGTAGAAATAACAAGAATGCCATTGGCCATTTGGTTAGAAGACCAGATCTCTTTCTCTCTCTGGAAGCGGTAGGCAAAAGCTGGGAAGGTCACATGCAATGCAACTTGTTGGGCCGCAAAAGCTGTTTGTTTCATTATTCCAATTACCATTCCATTTCCATGTTGCTCCCTCCCTCTTTGATCTTTCCCTCTTACTATTAATTATAAAAAATATTAACTGATTTTCTATTTCAATTGCTGTATAGATTTATCATATTTTAATAATAGTATTGAGCGATTTAGTGATCCAATTAAATAGATATTGAGGTGGTTTGAGTTCAATTTTTTTTTTGCTAACAAATTGTTATGTAAAACGCTGCAATGCTGCATGTATTTATAGAGATGAGTTAACTTGTTTTGAAAATTAAATACGATTTTTTGTTTTCCGTTCATATCTTCATTTTCAAAGATTAAATAGTTGATTTGAATCTTCCAACATGATCTTCATATTAAAATGTGCTTGGAGACCAAATTTTACATTTTTTTACTATTTTTTCATAATTTTGTAAAATCATTGTTTTACTGAATTTTTTTATTTAATGAAAAGCTGTGATTTTTAAAAATTATGAAAAAAAATAGTAGAAAATTTCAAAAAAAATATGAAGATCATGTTGGAAGGTTCAAATCAACTATTTAAACTTTGAAAATGAAGATATGAGCAAGAACCAAAACACCATTTTTCATTTCCAAAATAGTTAGACAATTTCTCTCTCTATGTATATAAAGAAAAAGAATCGAGCACGTGTTGGTCTCCTGTTTTGTGTTTGGCATTAAGATATACAGATTAAGTTTAGATGGAAGAAGAACGAAAGGCATGCATGCATGTGGACAGATGTTATGAATTATCATGTACTCATGTGACGCTAGCTAGCTCAAGTACTACTACATGTATATATTCCAACTACTGCACTTTTTTTTCCTTTAATTCTTTCTTTGGAGCATCCAATGCAATGCAGATCCAATTCCTCTTCAGCTCCATTATATCTATTTATTTTTATAAATTAGTCTCTAAGTCAAGTGACGTTAGGTAAAATAGCCAAAATGCGAGACATATAATTGTCACATTCAAAAGTGTGTTTTAATTGGTGTATATTTTATATATATTTTTGAGAAAATTGTGAAAATGCCACTTCAAAATTTTCAAATTGTGAAAATGCCACTTCAAACTTTGAAATTGTCAAAATGCCACTCCAAACTTCATTAATTTGTAAAAATGTCACTCCAAATAATTAATGACTAAAATACCCTTCTTTCTCCTGCCTTCTCTTCTTCTCTTGTTCCGAATGGTGGCTGAGCGCGGCGGAGGGGGTCGTAGAGGAGAGTTTGATGGTGCTGGTGCTGATGCTTGTTGTCGTCAGAGGAGTTGCGAAGAATGCGAAGGCGGACAAGAAAAATTATGAACAGACGAGAGTATTTTAGTCATTAATTATTTGGAGTGACATTTTTACAAGTTGATGAAGTTTGGAGTGGCATTTTGACAATTTCAAAGTTTGAAGTGACATTTTCACAATTTAAAAATTTTAGAGTGACATTTTCACATTTTCACCTATATTTTTTTAATGCAACATATAATATATGAGTTCGTCTGAGGAAATTAGTAAAAAGTTATTGGTTGTGTGGCCCAGTTGGCAGAAGCTAGCAAGGAAGAAAAGCAGAAGCATCCAAAAGAATCATCGGTTGGAAATTGGCAGAACAGAGAATTCAGAAAAAGTAGAATGAATGATTGGTGTAACAAACCCATTTGGATGGGTCTCTCAATTATCGCAAAATTGGAGGACCATCTCAGAAAAAGTGACTGCACAGACTCATTCTCTCTAGACTACTGTTTCCTCTCTCTCTCAATCTCTTTCTTGCCTCGTAAGACTGATTCATCAATTTCAAGTATATATATCTCTCCCCAAAATTATGAAAATTACTTATTTATCTCTTCAAATTTTCTAATTACCTATTATCATCTTAAATTCTAATAACTCATATATTTATCTAATATAATTTAAATATATATTAAATTTTTTAAGGTCCAACAAACATGATTAGAATGTCGGTGAAGATAATTAGTAGCGATCATAATGATAAGTTTAGCATAGGAGGAAGAAGAACATGTACAATTTCAGGCTAAGAAGGCAGGAGTGATCAGAAGAGAAAGGAAGAAAGATAATTAGGTGCTTAATTATATTACTAGTATCGTAGGTTGCAACGGAAACATATTATAAATTGAATAAAATGTGAAGAGATATTTTTGTTTGACATTCACACAAAATTAAGAAAAAATATATTTAAATGAAAATAAAAGACACAAATGAAAAAAACAAGAATTCAAATAATAAATAACAATAAAATAAACAACAACAACAAATGAAAAAAAACAGATCAAATATAATATGAAAAAAGTTCTTAAAGTATCATTGCCAGTGTGATCCTCTTCGATGTAGCCCAGCATTTATGAAAATGAACAAACAAAATATGAAAATTAAATTATAATTGCTCAAATTGAAAATATATAATAAAATAATAAATTAGAAATGTTAAATTAATATGGTCATTCCTTATTTCTCTCATAAGTACAACAACATAAGTGTTTGTTTATAAAACTACTTAGCATAACTATCACCTAGAAAATATATTATAACTATAGAGTAAAACTTAACTGGCATCTTCCAAACCGGGTCAAGACTCAGAATTTAAATTAATTTTCAAATCAACCCCTTCATTAAATGATTCAAATATTTAGAGGAGAAATGATATGTAAAGAAATAAAATTGGGAAAGATCTGATTAAATTATTGAAATAAGAATTTTCTCTACAAATATATTCTTGATGGAAATTATTTTAACGATGAAAATTTCTCTATAGATATTCTTCATTTTCTCTCTAGATCAGAAAAATATAATTGTTGTTTTTATCAGCACAAAATTTGCTCTTCATTTATTCGTAAAGATAAAGTAGCCCTAATAAAGATTATTTCTTCTTTTGACACAATGCATATAGCATATCGAAAAAATTAATTTTCTCTACATATTTGGAAAAATTAAATAATTTCCATTTTCATTGTTGAAAATATAGAGGAAGAGGAGAAATGAAATATATGAAATGAAGAAATAAGAAAATAATTTAATTGCAGGAATCAGAGATAGTTTTAAGGAGAAATAAGAAAACATGTCGCTAGGGATTCATTCAATTTTAATTGTGACAAACTATATAGCCGTATGTGTGGCGAGTATGTTTTTAACTAAAGTTAGACTTCTACACATAAAACAGATATATTTAATCAAAACAAGACAGATTATGTGATTGGAGGGCTAATATTAAATCCGAAAATTCATCTTTCAATCTGAACCGTTAGCGGATCAGGGTAACTACGTGCATGATATAAGAATGAAGATATAAAACAATGTTGATGGTAATCATAAGTGGAAGGAAGGGACATAATTAAGTGTTGAATTAGTTATATTATATAAAACACCGACAATAATCAACCTTAGATTTTACTTAATTGAGTAAATATGCGAGCAATTACAATTTAGAGTAGTAAATACAAAATTACAGAATTCGGAGGGAGGGAGAAATACATAATTTTTAATTGCCGCCCACCCTTCCAATTTTCATTGATCAATACAATTGATATTGATATTGAGGGTAAAACTAGGGTGTTCCTCAAAATCTATCAAATTGGTTTCAAATGACTGATCCAAGTTGTTAAAATCAATCAACTTTACACGCAAAGTTTACAAATTTTTGAATTAATTTAGTATAAAGTCAAGCAGTTACAAAATGATAAAAAATAAATAAATTGGAATTTATACAATTTTTTATCACTTAATGTTATATATAATTAATTTGAAAAGTTATAAATATTGCACATAAACATATCATCGATATCATCGATGAAACAAATCGATTTGGATTTATAATTTGAAACCAATACCAATTCTAGTTCCGCTCTTAATGTTGATATTGATATTGAATAGAACGAATAGTATAGAGGTAATGTTTTCATATTCCATTGACATAATTAATATGAGGTGTGAAATTTAGAAATACACAACTGTTGAAGCAGATCAAGTCAAAAAAAAAAAAAGTATTCATTTCTGTCTTTTTTTTTTGCCACGTGGCACGATGTGGTACCTGCGGCCCTGCCTGATGAGTGAGGCTTAACACACAACAATTTTTCCTCAAAAATAAAAAAAATAAATAACAATTAAGCCTGCCGAGTACTGATTGGCAGTTGGGGTGCTCTGATGACCTGATATGATCTGATCTGATCTAATATGATGCAGCATAGCAGCTGGGTTGGGTGCTGATGGATCCTTGTCAAAGAATCAATCAGAAAAAGAGCACATGCACTGCATGATGCACTGATATAGTACTGGACGGTTCAGTGCAATAGTGCATGGAAAATAATCAATCAACGGGCATGGGCTGGGCTCACAATTTGAATTGTAACAGGCCCACAATTTGAATATGAGCTGAGCTGAGCTTAGTCCAATTAGTTCTGGCCCACCATCAATTACAGATACAATGAATCCCTTTATTACCTAAAGATACACTCTTCAATCATTCTTAATTTGACTCTTGCTAAACCCATTTAATACTAAAGATACACTACATTTTTTTTTTGAGGTCTTAATTATATTTTCAATGAATCCATCTATTTCTTATAAATTCAAATAATCCACTGCAATCTTAATCTTTCTTTGACTGCTGTCAAAGCCATTTAATTCTGAAGATACACTACATAATTGGTATACAAAATGCACTTCTCTCCTTCGTGGGTTGTTTACTTTTGCAAACCCCCCCCGCTTCTGCATTAATTCAAAAGGGAATCTTTTGAATTAATGCATCTTGTCTGTCTGATTTTAAATGGAGTTAATCCGATCGTCTGATTTTTTATCTTTCATTAATTGTTGTCAAGCAATCAATTTTTTTTCTTTCCTAATTACATATGTTGCGGGATATGTTCAATTATTTTTTTTTTTAATAGTTGGATAGCTTGACCTCTAACTTTACTAAAAAAATATATATATATTTTATGTAGTTTTCAAAACCACTAGCAACACGCATATCCCGCAATCCTTGTCTGTGATTCATAATTTACTCTTGGATTGAACTAGTTTACATGCATTTGAAGTTCCAAGATTCTAAATAGCGCGCTATAGAGACGCTATAGCGGTTTCGAACCATAAAAGCTACGACGCTATTAACGCTATTGCGCGCCATATCGCGCTATAGCGGCACTATATGACAATAGCATCATTTTTTTAGTTGCTCCGCTATAACACGATAAACACTATTTAAACCTTTGATTTGAACCATTTTTTCTCAAATGAAGTAATGTCAATACACTTCAAGCAAAGTAAAACCCTGCAGTACTGTAGTTCTTTTTAGAAGACAAACTAAATGCAAATGCATTACAAGGTTGTTCAACTAAAAAAACATGTGCATTTGGATTTTGTGAGATATGAAAACTGCATAATATGCATCTGTCTGTTTGCGAAAATGAGCATTAATTTAGAAAGAAAAAAAAAATGAATTTATAGTTCTATTGTAGTGCTTACTCATTTTACTCGGTCACTTTTATAGCGTTCCCCATGCATTTGAAGAAAATGATAAAAAAAAAAACGGTGTTTTTGGACAAAGGGTAAATTTATTTAAAAAAATGAAGATGTGAATTTGTTTTAGCTTTATCACTTTCTAACTATTTCAATTTATTTTAGAGTTGATAACTTCCTTTTATTATTTACATGAATGAATTATTGGTAGTGATATTCTGACGCGAATATTTCTCATGAAATTCTATATGCTGGTCTTATATGTACATCACCTCATTATTTTCATAGAATTCGGACGATTCAAATTAAAACTTTTTAAGATTTGGATATGGATCGAAATAAATTGGAGGCTTAATTTGTTGACATATAATTAATTGCATTAATTAATTAATTATTGATTGCATTTGAAACCTCATCTCCTGCGTCAGGAGATGAAAGAAAGAGACAGCAGAGCTGCCAAGTCAGGTCCCTTGATATTGCATCCATTCCAAACTTCCAATTCTTTTCCTAATGGATGTATAATTTAGTAAATTAATAATATCATGCATTTAAACCCTTAACACCTTGTTTGAATGGAGAGTAGACGAAAGAAAGGGATGTAAAGAATAAAAATGAATGGAATGGAATAGAAAGGAATATTAACATATTTAACTTTTTTATGTTTGGATGATTAATGAGAGAAATAAATTTAACTTTCCTTTCCGTCTTATTTCTTGTTTGGTTGATTAAAATTTAAAATGTTAATAAGAAATTTGGTAACGGTTATAGATTTGTGACAAAAAAACTTGTATAAGAATTATATATATAAGATATAGAGGTGGATATTTGTATTATTTTTTCTAATAATATTTGCAACAAAATCTCTTTCCATCCATTACACTTCAAATTGAGAGGGAAACCGATTATATTAATTTTAATGATACAAAATTAAATCTTTCACCTCATGTATCCTTCACCTCCAACATAATTTTATCAACCAAACACGATTTGACGGAATTTTTTTTTTTCATTCTCTCTCTTCTTCTACTCTCCATCCAAACAAGATGTAACTCTCTCTCTGTTCAAATCAACTGTTTTAAATAAAAAAAAATATCAATTATGTCGGTAGTAAAAGAAAAGAAAAGAAAAAAAAAATCAAGCTGTAAATGCATCCAGAATTGACGCGTGTAATTTCTAGACCCAAAAGGAATGAAAATTTGGAAAAACAATTGGTGGGACCGCGTTTAGTAGTCCTAGTCTACCTTAATTCCGGTCCACACACACCATTCACAAATATTAATTCAACTATTCTTTCCCAACAAGTAATTCTCCAATTGAATTCCCCAATTTCACTATGCAATTTCTGAATTTTCTGTGGCCCCCCATCCCACCCTACTTGATCGGTTGATCCTAGTCCTACATACAACGTTCATTTAAAACGTGCTTAATAAAATAATTTCCTTTTCCTTTTATATATTTTACATTCTTTTTTCTTTAAGATTATTTTCACCAAATAAATGTACATCAATCATTTTGATCTGAAGAATATGGAATATCATTGATGTATACTTTTATTTTAATAATGTATAGATAGAAAAAGTAATGAATCACTGAAAGAAAAGAAACACAAAATTTTTAATTAGGGTACCGGTACGAATTTAATAGTGTGGCTCAATTGTCCCACTTTCGAAAGTAACAAAATATTACTCGCAATAATGCACTATATATTAGAAAGTAGGAAAAGATATTTAGCAAAGTCGGTAGCTGATGACTCCTCAAAATTAGACGTGGATATTTTTGTTTCAAAGTGTACGCGTGTCTATCTCCATATTCCATGTATGTATTTATTATTATTTTTATAATATACTTAAAATACGTAAGTTAGTGTACATATATATTATGTACAAAAAAATTAATTATTCGTAGCATTTTCAAATAATAAAAATTAAATCTGTAATTAAATCTAGAAAATAATAAAACTTAATTTTTAATTTGAGAATAATAATGATTTTGTTTTACAAAAGTAACGTAAGCAGATATAGAATAAATATTTGAAGGGAAGGCAGTCAAAATTGGTATTAATTAATTAGCAAGTAGTAGTTGTATAATATAATTAGAAACAGCTAATGGGATTGGTTGTATTAATTGTTTCACCTTTGATAGTTGATAATTTCCAGTACCTAACATGTCTATCTTTCTTATATATCCATCTCTAGTTTAATTAGACCATGTCCACCTAACATTTACTATTGAATCGATCTCATTCTTATCCTCTCACTGGTCTTAATTTGTCTCTCATACTCAATACTAGTGATAGCTGCGTACATTTCCATTTCTGCGTCTTTATCTTTGTCTATCGCCTCTCAACTAAGACTAAGTGACCAAAACCCAAAACAGCAATTTATTTATTAGCCCACAACGCCAAACAAAGCAGTAATTGTTAACTGCTCTCCCATCGCCAATTAACTAATTAATTCGTACATATTATATTATTAATTATATATATTATAAATCTATCTAGATCTTCTGTAGCTAATTGATGACAACAACGCCACCTACTCATCTAATCGTGATAACAGCAAACACAGGAAGAGCAAGAAGATCAAGAAGCAGAAAACTTAATAGAAAAGAAGAAGAAGATGCCGGTGGAAGTAGCAGCTGGGCCCACTCTCAAGTCAACGGTCAACCTCCCGACCGAAACCCAAAATGAAGATCCAGCACCAGATCGAGATGAGATGAACGATCACAAAATCAGTATTGGGCTTAACTTGTTACAATCCATAGACGAGGAGGAGGACGACAAAGGAGATGATGAGCATGAGCATGAGGAGGAGGAGGAAATCATGAGTGGATCAGATGACAGTTGTTCCATCGGCGAGTGCTCTTCTGCCGATGATGACGACGAGGAGACTAGAGAAGATGATGAGGTGAAGAGCAAACAAAGTGATCAATATCTTCAGATCAAAAGCAGCCTCACTTCTCTCGATTCTTTGGAAGACTCCCTTCCCATTAAGTGAGTATTTTTTTTTTTTTTCAATTTGATGATACTAATTAATTTATTGTTGCTAACAAATTAATTAAAGAAATTATAAAATGGATGATATGATCACAGGAGGGGATTATCAAACTTCTACTCAGGCAAGTCAAAGTCGTTCACGAGCTTATTGAATGCGGCTAATGCAACGGCAAAGGATCTGGTGAAGCCGGAGAATCCATTGAACAAGCGCCGTCGATTGCTGATTGCATGGTCCCGCAACCGTAGAGCCTCTTGCAGTTCCCTGATCTCAATCGCCGAGTCGGAGTCACCATTGATGCCACTGCAGCGGCTTCCTTCTGTTGTTTCAGAATGTGAGGAAGAGGAAGAGGAGGAGGAGGAGGAGGTGGAGGAATCATTAGAGCAGGGTGAATCGTCATCGTCATTTTCTCCATCAGAGCGAATGAGGAGAGACAAGGAAAAGAGGAGGCCTTCCCTCTTTACAGTCACCGTTGCCCCAACCGAAGTAGATCATGATCGTGATCGTGTTCTCTCCCCTATAAGCATCGGCAAGATGGCGTTGCGATCGCCCGGCAGGTCTCTCTCTCTCTCCGATCTCAGCCGACATGCCCATGCCCATGCCATGGCCAACCTTGATTAATTGATGATTGATTAATTAGCTCAAGGAAGGAACTACTTCTTCTTCTTCTTAATTAACTTTCAACTTGACATTTTTTTTAAATTAGAACTTGTTTTCTCTGATTTCTCTGATTTAATCAATAGGGCATTTCGTTTTAGATTTGGGGATGATTCTTATTTGCATTAATTGGAGAAACTATATATATATATATAAATATAAAATGAGCAATCAATCTTTGGTTTGGAGATTCGGCATGGTTAGGTTAATTAGAGATCTATTTAGATGTATTTAGTTGTGTACTCAATTTGGCTCAGTAATGGTAATTTTAGTTTTACTTTACTTTTTGTATGGGTTATGAAGAATCTCCCTCATGGTAATCATAGGAAAAAAAAAATTGTGTACATTAATTGCATCCTTCATTTTCCTTTGATGAATGAATTTGCTGGCTTGTAAATAATTTCAATAAATGTTGGCACAAATATCTTTTTATTTTGTTGATGAATCTTGATTGTAATAATTAATATTTGTTATTATTAATTGTACGTTATTGTTGGTGGTGGCCGTGGGAGGAGATGAGAGAGAGAGAGAGAGAGAGAGGATCCTATGCTTGGTTGGTTAGATGATTAATAATATATTATTATGTTTTATTATTAAGAGTAAACTAAGAGTGAAGACTAGTAGTGGCTAGTTGATGTTTATTTAAGAACAATTATTGAGGGAGAGAGAGACAAGGGACAAGGGGATAGGATAAGATAAGGTTGCCGATTGAAGCTTTCCTTTCTTTTGATATTAATAAATAAATAAAATGCAATAGACAACCAACTTGGCATAATATAATATGAATATATGATAATGGCCCTGTCAAGCCTTTCAAAAAAAAAAAAAAAAATATATGATAATGGCATGCATAGCTTAGAATAGGAGGAATCGGATTGGTAATGGAAATGGTAGCGGTTGGTGATCTTATCCCTTTGCATCTATTTACCACCATATTTTAATATCATTACCATATCTTCTCTCTCTTCCTTTCTTTCTTACCACTTAGCAGCCGTTACCACCTTTTTTCTTTTGTTTGTTCGTTTTTGCTTGTTTCATATTATATTTAATGACCCAACTTCTCTCTCTCTCTCTCATCGTCTCCTCTCCATTTCTAACTTAATGGAGATCCCAACAATATTATTGTTATTGTGACTAATTGGAAAGGCGTCATAGATGGATCATGGATGGATGATATACTTGTTTGATTCCTTGCAAATTGTAAATAAAGGAAGATTGGATTTGGATTTGAAAATTAGGTAGGTAGGAATTAAGTAGGAAGAGAGGAAAGTGGGTGGTGGTGCTTTTGATTTTAAATTTGAATTTGAATTTGAATTTTTCACAAGTGGACTTGGACTTTTCTTTATTGTATTTGTATTTATATTTGTATTAATAATAGCTGAGTTGGAGTTGTTAAAATAATAAGTGTACAAGGAGAAGATATATGCCAAGTCGATATTATTATTGTTATCATTGCTAAACGGCAATATTTGTAGGTATGAATTGGATGGTGTTGGGCTGTAGGTGGAGAGGCCCATTTCTAGGGCCCATATAAAGCAATTAGTTAATTTATTATTGAATAGCGTACGGGACGCATATTTGCATGTGGTGAAGGGACTGGGGCCCAATGATCATTGACTGCAAGCAGAGGCAAAGTTACAGAAAAGTCACACTCCGTCTCACTCCGACTCAGTGTCAGTGTCAGTGTAGTCTCAGACTCTCAGTGTTATAAAGTTATAATTAACGAGATCGGGATTTGATTGATTGATTGATTTATAATTTGATTACTTGCTGAGATCGCCTGCCAAGAGGATCAGGAAGAGAAGCCAATGCTGATCAGTTGCTGCTGCGGCGGTGGCGGTGGCGGCGTGGATGTGCGGCAGGTGGTGGGGGGGTTGCTGACGGTGTCCATGTTCCTCATGATCGCCATAACAAACACCATCTCATTCGACCATTTATCCTCTCTTCCTCCTCCTCCTCCTCCTCCTCTCATGTCTGTCAGTTCTTTAAACCCTAATTATTAAATCCTTCTCCTTCTCCTTCTCCTCCTCTCCATCTCTGTCTCTATTGGGGTATTGGGGGCAGCATCATCCATCTCTATTCAATTCAATTCAATTCAATTCAATTTTTTAAAAATTTGCAGACCAAGGTAGATCATAGGATCAGTATCAGCACTGGTACTGGTACTGGCACTGCATTTGCAATCCCACTCAGACTCGCACCCTGCTGGCACAATCCCACTTCCCGTAAGTAAACAGCTTAATGCATCAAATAAACAACTTAACATTTACTGTTGTTACTCCTTTTAACCATCTCTCTTTTCTTTTATACAGAGAAGACGAACGAGTCAAAAGGGTTCATTACATTTTCTCTCACAACTGGTCCTGAGCATCACATCTCACAGGTACACTACACTAAACCAGATTGGATGCCACTCACTATTTCCTTTCTATGTGGTCAAATGTTTTTTACAAGTACAATAATTTATGTGTTCAAGTTCAAAAAGGTACTGTGATTGTCTGCTAGAACAAATATTTTTTATTTGTGAACATGTTTGTACTTTTTAGCATACATATTGATTTATGGAATTGCATATTCAACTATTTTTGTAAAACTAGGTAACAGATGCGGTGGTTATTGCTAGGTATCTAGGTGCAACCCTTGTTCTCCCAGATATAAGAGGACGTCAAGTCGGACACAGAAGGTAAATTTCCAAAATATAGATGCTATTTTTATTCCTTTGGTTTATATTCCTGATGTACTATGGTGTCCTGTCTACATACATAAAAAAATGAAATAAAAATATATGCCAATTTACTATTACAAAAGGTGAAATATGGTAATGCTTTTTTTTACATCCACATTTTTTTTACTTCCTCTGCCAAGATTTTCTACTCATTTTGAGACCTCCAGAATTCCTTAATGTAAGCCCAATTTTATCACACTACGATGTGTACTGGTGTCAAGCCTGGGACCGATTTAACATAACAGATTTTTGCATATGTATATGCCATATTACAATTTAAGGAAATGTATAAAATAGTTTGCAGTTTTTTTCTCTCAAATATCATTGCGTGATACTAACCAAAATATTAAACAGAAATTTTGGAGATATATATGATGTAGACAAGCTTATATCCGCACTTGCTGGTATCGTCAAAGTAACTAAAGAGCTGCCTGCTGACATGGTGACCAGACAGCCATCTATCCTTCGAATAAAGAATCGGGTTTCTGAGTATAAAATTGAGAAACAAATCCAACCCATTTTCAGAAGAAACAACTATTTAAGACTCGCACTGATTTACCAATCAACTAGTTTTGAACCGAAGCAACTATACACCAACAAGGAGTTACTGGCAACAGCATGTGTAGCCATGTTTCAAAGCCTAGAGCTTAAACCTGAATTGCAAAAAAATGGGGATAAGATAATCCAACGGTTGAGAGAACTTGGCGCAAAGTCTAATGGAGAATTTGTGGCTGTTGATTTGAAAAGCACTTGCTTGTTAGATGGAGTTGCGGGAGGGAAGAGGTGTTACAGTGCCAATGAAGTTGCGCCATTTTTGAAAAAGGCGGGGTATAGTGAAGAGACAGTGGTATACTTGACTGAGGCTTTCTGGCATGAGAGTTTGAACCCTTTAAAGGACGCTTTCCCTAAAACTTATACCAAGGTAAATTTTATGTGTTCCGTTAGGATCTCTATTTCTTATGTGTTCCTATAACAAGACTTATAAGTTGCTATTGTTGCAAATTGCATTGCAGGATGATATAATACCAGCTGAGAAGAAAGATCAATTTCTAATACCAAGAAATGAAGATCTGGAAAAAGCCTTAGATATTCATGTGTGCTCAAACAGTGACACCTTTGTAGCAGCTGTCTATGGACCATTCTACAGCTACGTTAGTGGGAGACGCATTGCATCGGGTCGTTCCCACATCCTCTTAGTCTCCGACGGGTTGGCCCAGGATTCGGATTTTGTATCTCCTCCTGTATCCAAGAACCATGTGGCATACTCCTGTTATTGCTAGCATTTTCTATAGTTCTTTTCCTCTCTTTTTTTTAACTCAATTTTAGCGTAATTGTTAGCGTAAGTGCATTTTGCTCATTTTTACTTAGTTAATTTTCCAGCTTGAGTAAACACGGCAATGAAATAATGACACATAATAATTTTATCATGGGCCTTTTTTTTAAACTAAAATAGTTAGTTAATCATGTATATCATTCCTTCTCTAATAACGATAACATCAAAACGAAATCACATATATATTATTTTAGGAATAGGAGTACAAAACACAAAATACTAATGAAAATATTTCAATCCTTTGGGAAAGGGAGTACAAAACACGGATGAAAATATTTGATGCACAACTTCACACGTATAAAACGTACAATTACATGCAATATTATGGAGTTTTTGTACAGCATTACGCAGTATGGGTTAGAGGTGGTAGATTAGATTTTGTTTTTGTTTTATTCACATTTTTAAGTTCAGGTCGCTTCTTGTCCCTCTGCCTTTTCCTCTGCATAATCAACCAAGCAAATTGTAAACAAGTAAATGAATAAGGTGTTAAACAATCACATTTAATTTGGTAATTAGCATGACCAACCCATGATTTACTAACAAAGATGTCTAAATGTGTACCTTGTCTGTTATTTTTACCACAGAAGATCCGTGAAAAGTAGTCAGCAAATGGAGTCTCTGGAACAGGAATAAATTTCCCCACAAAAGCCAGAGGCCAGCTGGAAAAACATATCATAGATTGAGACAATGTATAGTTAGAAATTTCATCTTAGCCAACCCATGAATAGAGGGAAAGGAGCTCGTTACATTTATGTATGATATACCTTATAACAGCAATGGCAATAGAGATGAGCCAAAAATTCCAGCTAAGTCTGACAGTGGTTGTGAATTTCCCAAGGAACTCAACTATCATTATCTGAAAATAAAAAATAAAAATAAAAAACAAGAAAAGACATTATATCAATATTATTATTAGGTGAAACAAAACTAGGGTTTGGAAAAGAAAGCTGAGTTGAGTGAAGTCAAGTGAACTTGCCTGAAGAACAACTGTGATGCCTATAATACCCATAAAGAGGCGGTTGCCAGTAAGGCCCACAAATACGTTCTTCTCCTCTGGCTTCCTCGCATTGAACTCATTGAATATCTGACATAGAAATGTCCGACCAGTCAGTGCATAAGACTATTAGACCTTTGTTTATTATATTATATTATAATAGTAGTAATACACACTAACTGTAAAATGACATGGTACCTGGCACAAGACGAAGGTGTTAAATATAAAGGTGTTCTTCTCTTTGTCAGCATGCTCTTTTGGTGAGTGATCAAGGTTGAGTATCTTGCGGCCACCAAAATTGAAAATAAGGAGAACTGTCACTTGATAAAGTGCCTGCTTGTAGAAACTCAGTCAGATCAGATAAGATAAATTCTCAAAATGGAAAAAATAAATAAAAATAAAGTAGAGACTTGCCTGAATTAGGAGATTCCTCCACATGATATTAGTGATTAGTGGGTCCCTATGTGTCAAATCAACCACAATATGATTATAATCTATTGATGATGATGATTAATCCATTCCATATGAAATGAAAGAGAGAAAATGAAGTACCTACGACCAACAGGAAGGCGTTTCATGAGATTGTCAGTAGGTGGTTCAGTAGCCAATGCAAGAGCTCCAAGTGTGTCCATTATAAGGTTAACCCACAGAAGCTATTCATTCCTCAACCCAAAATGGAAATGGAAGGTCAACTTATATTACTTCTCATTTTAGTTGTCATATATAATAGCTGTTTTACAGTTTGTAAAAATAAAAATAAATTACCTGGACTGCATTTAGAGGTACCTCACCAGAGGAGACAGCAGCAACAACATTAATTACTAGAGCAGCGACATTAACTGTGAGTTGAAATTGTATGAACTTCTGAATATTTGCATAAACCGACCGGCCCCATCTCACAACCTATAGTAACAAAAATTGAAAACAAAGAAGACTTACTCCCTCACCAGTCTTTTACTTGCAAGATACTGTACAAACTGGGTGTGTATACAATATCTAACCTTAACAAGAGAAGCAAAATTGTCATCCAAAATGATGATGTCAGAGCTTTCTTTAGCAACCTCAGTTCCAGAAATGCCCATGGCCAGACCTATGTCAGCCTGTATCGCCAAATAATTTTTTTACAACATTTAGGGCAAGAGATAAATAGATAGAATGCATGTTCACTTAGAGAGAGAGAGAGAGAGAGAGAGAGTGCTAAGGTACATCATTAAGAGCAGGGGCATCATTGGTACCATCACCAGTAACAGCCACCACATGACCTTTCCTTTTCAAGGCTTGTACCAGTAATAGCTTATCGTTTGGAGATGACCTCCCCATAACCTATAATCAATAATTTTGCCGATTAAAAAAAAAAAAGACATTTAATTCAATTGTAATCAAACAATAGCAATGAATAGGATATAAACAACATACACTTATCTTTTCAGCAATTGATTCCCTCTCAGTTTCTGATAAAGCACGAAACACCCGACCTTCTATGATCACTGGCTCAGCGGCCTCTCTTGTGTCAAGTATGCCACACTCAAAGGCAATTGCCTTAGCTGTTTGTATATTATCTCCTGTCACCATACGTACCTAAATGTTTCACGTAAAAAAACAAAACTAAATATTCATCTCTTTCATTTTTATCATCAGAGTGAATTTAGGCATTAAATAATACCTTGACACCAGCACTACTACAAAGTTCCACAGCATCCTTAACCCCTGGACGGCACGGATCCTTTAAAGGAAAAAAAAAATGAAATTAATCAAAAGGTCAAGGATATATAAAATTACAATGAAAGGAGCATTAAAATTTGCAAGAATACCTTTATTCCCACTATTCCAAGGAGAATGAGTTCTTCCTCTGGCAAAACCCAATTGTCCCTATTTTCCTCCTTTGGTACAGCCTCCGCATTGAGTGGTCGATACGCAAAAGCAACACATCTAAGACTAGATTCAGCCATGACTTCTATGTGTCTCTTGTATTCATTTAGCTTAATTTATACACACAAAATGATAAGTTCAAGTGTGATTTTAGCAATTTCAGAGGCTTGTTGAAGAAAAAAAAAATGATACATTGAACATACATTGTCTGGGTTTATCGGATAAACTGTACCATCAAGAGAGAGGCAACTAGTACAAGATGAGAGAACTAATTCAGCTGCACCTTTCCAGTGTATATGAACCTTGCCATCAGGCTACACTCAATAAATAAATAAAATAATAAGCACATGAAACTTGTCAAAATTTAATATAACATGAAAGATAATTATTCATATAGTCACCTACCAGTTGAACAGCAACACCACCACGCTTCTTCTCAGAGTTAAATGGAAATACTTGAATAATAGAAGAACTATTTCTTGCTTCACTGAATTTCATTCCCAACTAAAATGGAACCAAAAAGAAAACTAAAATTGGTCATATGAAAGAAAAATCAAATAGAGGTGAAAAATCTTGATAGAGGATGAAAAACCAAATACCTTGATGCCCCATGAAAGGACTGCTTTCTCAGTAGGTGAACCTGTTACCTCAGCAGCTCCACCATCCTAAATTGTATTATATAGTTTTCATCATTAAATGTATCTCTGAAAAAACACACACTGCCAGTGGTGTACAGTAAAGAGATCAGTCACCTCAGGCTCAAACACACTGCCAGTAGTGTTTTGTGAGATGCCCTCCATAAGAAGGCTTGATACAATTGCTGACATCATCTTCGTATTGCCGACATCATCCAACCTGGTTCCTCCAACATAGGCCTCCACAACTGTCATCTAATATTAAGGAATTAATTAAGTTCGTACAGATACAGGTTTGCCCTTGGGATCATTTAATAGGTGAAAATTATAATCATTTGTACCTGATTTAAAGTGAGTGTGCCAGTCTTGTCACTGCAGATGGTAGTTGCCGAACCCATCGTTTCACATGCTGACAGTCTTCTTACCTATAAAAAATAATTTTTAAAATAACAAAAGGTAATGTAAAATTCAAAGTGATTTTCTTGTTTTGGCTATGTGATTTGGAGCAAAATTAGCAAAATAAAAGAAATTCATATATTCACCAAAGCTTTGTCCCTCATCATCTTGCGCATTGAATATGCAAGCCTGACAAATGAAAACAAAGAAACTTTTCAATTGCATTGAAAAAATTATTGGCAACAAAGAAACATTTTGAAACATTAAAAAAAAATTCATTACGTAAGCGTTACAGCCAATGGAAGCCCTTCAGGCACTGCCACCACAACAATTGTTACCTAGAAGCAAATTTAAGTAAAAAATTGGGAATATTAGATAATTTGCTTTAATCAGATTCCCAATGTTGAAAATATTAAGAATCTAACAATATGATAATACATACGGCAATGGTAAATATTTTAATAGCCGCAATGAAGGACTGTTTAACGCTTGTTTTCCCCTTCACAAATTGAGTTGTGCCATCAGGATTCCTTGTATTCCCCGTAAATAACCTGACAAGATATGACTAATAGGTTTAACATGATATAAACAAATTTTAATGGAAAAAAATAAAGTAAAGATTTGCTATGAGAACCCTATAGTATTATAAACTAAACATACCTTATCCAAAGGACAAAAAGAACTGTGACAGCAACAGTCAAACCCACCATGCCAATGAAAGTGGCGACACCATTTAATCGTACCTTTTTTATGGACAAAAAGCACTCAGAATAAAGTATACAAATAAAAAGTAGAAAAAGTAAAGGAAATGTGCTAATAAACCTGAAGGGGAGTTTCTTCACCATTATCTTCTGAAATATTAGCCATCAATAGACCCCATTCAGTGTTTAATCCAACAGCTGTAACCTTTTGCCATAAGAACAAATCAATTGCCAATTAAAAAATCAATTATATTTACAACTCTACATACATTCTAGATCACTTAAGAGTTGCATACCATCATGGTGCCATAACCATCAGCAACTTTGCAACCAGACATCAAAAATGGGTTCCTTTGATCCTTGTGCACCTATGTATTTTGTTCCAAAAAAAAAAAATTGTTTGTTAAGTTTAAGAAAACATTATCATTTGAACAAGACAAAAGGCAAATACAAATAATTAAAGTACTCACAATTTTGGATTCCCCAGTCATACTTGATTCATCTATAGCGAGAGAATGCCCTGAGATTAGAACACCATCTGCTGGGACCTTATAATAAGAGAAAGAATATAAGACTTTAGTACAAGTTGATATGCATATAGTCTTGTTAAATTCAATAAATTTGAACATAAAACATTACAAGTTGATATGGATAAAAAGTTGGTAGAACTCACTTGATCTCCGATTTTTAGAGGAATTACATCACCAACTACAAGATCGAAAATTGAAGCTTCTACTCTCCTTCCACCTCTTATCACCTAGAAAATTTCCATTGGCCCAAAAGTTAATTTAAAAATTGATGTAGATGTGGTACAGAACCAAAAACATTTTGTTTTACCAGGTGTAAGGACACACCTCCACTTTTATGTTTTGTTTCTCTTCATTTAAGTGCTGGAACTGAAGAGATTGCTTATAATCACTGGTCGCTAAAATAGAGAGGACAAAAAAGAAATAAAAAACATTTTATTAGATAAAGGATAGAAACACTTTAGAATTGTAATTTAAAAAAGAAAAGAAATAATGATGATAATAATTACCAGTGAAAAATATAACAAGAATAACAGCGAATAGAATACTTCCACCATCATACCAACCTTTACTTACACTCTGCAAAAAAAGACTCGTAGAGAGCAAAAGGTTAATTTTCAATAATACAACATAGATACTATTAATAATGTAATTGAGAGAGAGAGAGAGAGAGAGAGAGAACCTCAGTAGTCATCCCCAAAACAAGAGAGATGACAGCAGCAACTGTTAATATAATCAGTGTTAAATCTTGGCTTGCTTCCCACAGGAATAGCTACAGATTCAATAATAAAAATTAAACAACAGTACCGGTTTAAAAATCTAGAAGCAATAGGGAGGCATAATATAGGAGGCATACAAAATAGTTTTTGCCTTTCTTGCGGGGATAAGTGTTGGAGCCGAATAATTCTTTCCTTTGTTGCAATTCTGTTGCATCAGCACTTATACCCCTCTCTACATTACTCTTCAATAACTTGGACACCCCGTTTATCTGCATTTGAGCAAACATAAAAATGACTTGTTTTTAATTTTATGTAAAGAAAAAGAAGAGAGACATAGACAATTCATAGAGAGAGAATTATACCCCGCCAAGTTCTTGAAGAGAGGAAAGATTGTGCTCCCTAGATAGAGAATTTAATTCCTCTGAACTAATTGAAAACCCATCATTGCTGCTTGGATCTACTGTTCTTGACTGCACACTCACCGCTTAATTCAAAAGAAAATAGCAACCATGTGAGATCAACTTTTATGGAATTCTATTGCACATTATTAAAAAAAAACAGTACCTGCTTGGTTCATTGTTACAATATTTCAAACATGAAAAATGTCAAGAGAAATAGAGTAAATATAACAAAAAAAGAAACTGGGAAGGTTACACTAACCAACAGCCTCTCTTTCTCCTGCCTCCTTGAAGAGAAATGCTGCCTGGGTTTACAAAAAGTAGTAGAATAAAGGAATTTTAATTCGGATGTACTCGGTTGTACTGCATAAATTGAAACTGAATTTGCTGAAATTGGTACAATAAATGATATGTGCTTTTAAAACATACTCGAATAACTTGAGCATGTGCGCGAATTTTTCTCCTGATTTTATCCTTCTCTTCTTCCTTTTTAAGGTCAAGGGTGTATCTAAAACGGCGCGATGCATTCAACACAAGGGCAGCTTGCTGAGAGAGAGAGAGAGTCTTAAATAACATGAATTTTCTTTTTTTCTTTTTTTTTTAAAAAACAGTTTAATTGCAAATAGTTTGAAATTGTTAGCTCTGTCTGACATAGCATTAGTGATTTATGCTCTCACAACAATGTGGATTATAGTTATTTAACAAAATACAAACTTAATAGAGTTCAACATGTAATGTAGTTACAATGCTTATGTCACAGAAACAAAGCTTTATCCATATTAAAATTATGTTTAAGTAATATTATAGTTATCTTAACGTATAGTTGTATACCACCTGCTTTCTATGTTTATGGAAAATTGATTGGACTTATATATACTATGAAAAGTAACAATAAAACTGCAATACTATGTTTCTTTTATATTGCTTATTCCACATTGATATAGTTTGTGATCTTGGATTAATAGTAAATAAAGGGTATTGTTATATTGTTGAGAAGAGTATAGAAGAGAACATACTCTCCAGCGGCGAAGGCGGTCAACAGGGGCATTTTTGGGAGGGATGTCAAAGGCGTCTTGGGAGGTGGATGCCACGGCCACAATCTCATTATCGGAGGAAGGACCACCAACCTCCTCATCGTACCTCCTTTGGTACTTGTCTGGTGATCTCGACTCCATCTCTCTCTCAATCACTCACTCTCTCTCTCTCTCTCTCTCTTGCTATCAATCAATCAATCAAACAATCTATAAATTAATTAGATGGGTGGTCAATCAGTTAGTTCAGTTAGGAGAAAAAGAAATGCAGAATAACCAGAAATCATCTAAACTGGAGTGCAGCCATTTTAGAGAGCTAAAAATAGCAATAACTCTGTCTGTGGGTGACTCAGGAAAATAAAGTAGAGGATACATACAACAAATAAATTAATAAGTAATTGTATTGCGTGATGAGAGGCAGAGGCACCCAAAAAAGATGAATTCCTACAATAATCCATATATTTCGTATTCTTTTACAGGTGAAGAAGACATTACAAAAGTTTATAATGAACTAGATCCTGAGCTAAATTTGACAAAAGTTACAGGATAATGGGGAAAGCTAATTACTAATTAATGAGTGAATTTATTAAATTAAGGTTGGAAAAGGGAAACGAGCTTTGGGCTTTCTTTTTAAAAGCGAAGAATTGAGAGAGAAAAAGAGGAGAAGAATGAATTTGCACGTGGTACCTGGCGATGGTTTGAAATGTGCTTCCTTTCTCTTTTGATGATATCAATTGAATTGAATTGAATTCAATCTCATCGCGTCCGCACCTCAACGCGAGGGAGATAGAGAGAGAGAGAGGAGGAAGGAGGAGGAGAAGCGAGATACGGCGATCGATCGCGAGAGAGAGAGGGATCTGGGACCTAAAATAAACTGGGAAGTTTCGTGGAAGTTTCATAATTTTCATAACAGAGTGTAGCGGTGACTTATTGCATGGACGTCTAATTTTAGTTAATTAATTCTCTCTCATGCAGACCTCTCCTGCACTAATTAATTACTAATTAATGGAAATTGCTAATATGTTACGCGTAACATAGAGACCTCCGTGCAACGGCTCAAAATTTGAAATTTCAAAACCTTAATGGTCGATTCAAACTGTTAGATGTGTTCTACATATTGAAATGTGCTTGGAGACCAAATTGCTAATATGCTACGCGTAACATAGAGACCTCCGTGCAACGGCTCAAAATTTGAAATTTCAAAACCTTAACGGTCGATTCAAACTGTTAGATGTGTTCTACATATTGAAATGTGCTTGGAGACCAAATTTTATATTTTTTGGATTTTTTTTACTATTTATTAAGTCACTTTGAAAATCGTTGATCCAATGGTTTCACTGTTTGGTTAAGCCACCGTTGGATCAGCGATTTTCAAAGTGACTTAGTAAATAGTAAAAAAATTCCAAAAAATGTAAAATTTGGTCTCCAAGCACATTTCAAAATGGAGAACACATCTAACAGTTCGGATCGACCGTTAGGATTTTAAAAACTTAAATGTTGAGCCGTTGCACTGAAGTGCTCTATGCTACGCGTAGTACCGTAGCCCTGTCCACTAATTAATACTAAGAACCTGTCTTCTCCAGTTCTCCTGGTTGCATGTAGAGTGGTAAGAATGAGATAGGAGTAGGTCCGATGGGCATCGGACCTACTTTTAGGCCCAATTAGCTCTAACACGGTATGATTAGTATAAAGATCTGTGTGCACAGAAATTGAAACAGACATGCACGGATATAGTTGTGTTCGCACAAATCTTGATGCATATTGAATGGTCACTACACCCATCGAACCAAAGTAGGTCCGATGCCCATCGGACCCACTCTGAATTCGGTAAAAATATGCCAGGATTAAAATATTGTTACTTTAGTCTCGTACTGTACCGTGCTGTGACTAATATACTGTGACTTTAGTTTAATGTCATAATTAATACGTCGTGACCAAACATGACTCGCATAACCATTTGATCATAATTTAGATTAGTTTATCAAAAATCCACCATTTGATCAAAATCTAACCGTCTTAATTACACATGACTCGCGTGATGTGCCTACTGAATTTTCTAAAAATAGCCACAACAAGCGAATAGCCACGGCACATAACCGACACGCGTACCGTACCATACCGTGCCATTCCGTGATGGTTTCCACTATATTGCACGAAGCACGATGCACAAATCACACCCTCCCCTCCAGTTTCAACCAGGCATCCAGTCTCCAATCTCCAAATTGTTTTTTTTTTTTTTAATTTGTTTCTTTTGTAATAAATAAAATAAAATATACTAACGTGTCCAGTAATGTGGTGCTGTATCAAAACTTGCTGAAATTTTCAAAACTTCATGTGGCATTTTTTCTTATTCAATTTAATTTATCAATAATGTGCGTGGCACTAATAGTAAGAGCTGGCATGAAATGTTCACAAATCAATTTAGAAAAACAATAATTTGACTTTTATTGTGGACTGAAGTTGTACGTCTGTCGTATTTAATTTATGCGTATTTCATATCTGAGTTTTACTTCCGTACTCGTACCATCATCAGATATTTAGACATACTTAATTGTGAATAACCTTCTTTTTTAAAGGTGTACGGAAATCACATGAATTAATTATATTTATAATCGATCATGACTGCAATGGTAACTATAATTCGTAGGTCCAATCCGCATCGGACCTAATTTTAGGTTCAATTAGCTCTAGCACCGTACGATTAGCATCGCGATAGTGCACACTGAAATTGAAATAAATCTGCACGGATTTTAATGTATGTAGCATGGATCTTAATGCAATCGGATGGTAATTTCACCCATCGAACCAAAGTAGGTCCAAACAGTGATGAATAATGGTCATGTGTAAAACATATATAACTAATTAATAATGTGATATCATAGATTTAAATTTATTTTTTAAACACTACAGATAAAAAAATTGACCACCGCGATCGTGCTTGACTGCTCCATTTACTAATCATATGAAAATTTTCCATGAAAAGAAAACAAAGTTAATACAGCTTTATTTTGAAGAGCATCAGAATCAATGCAAAAATATATAATAAAGTTATTTTTCAAATCCATTTGGTATTTGGCCCCACATGGAAAATATATAGAACCAGAATATATGCTTTCAATCTTTATAGATATGTAGGAAAGTGATTCACATTCTATACTAATTAATGTTGCAAAACTTGAGCTGTTCTATTTTACATTCTATATACTAATGGTGCATAGAATTTGAAAACGGTGTTATCGTGTGATGTATCCTTTGTATTTGCCGTACATACAACACATACTGTACATGTGCCTCAGCATATTATCTAATATATTTTTTCATACTGAATGGAGTCAATTTTACAATAGAATATTACTTTAAACTATATGAAAAATCATATAGAAATATACAAAATTTGAAGATTAATGGAGTCAATTGACCCTCATGCAACACATATGGCTCCGCCATTGCATACAACACATACCGTACACGTGCCTTGTCGTATTATCTAATATATTTTTTTTGTCAATGATGAATAACTACAAATATATTATAAAAATTAGAAACAACCGCAAAAGTTTGAAATATTAGCTCTAAACAATTTATATGCATTTTATTTACCGAAATTTTTTAGTTACCACCTCAAAATTCCATAATTCTCACTTTACTACTTTTTGGAATTAAAATTCAAAAGTTGTCACATGCGACTTGGTCTGCACACCAAATCTATGTTTTTTTTACTGAATTGTTAACTAAAATAGAACAGGAGAAAAAAAAAATGGTGCACATATCTGGTCTGTGCACTTGTAAAAATTGGTGCACAAACTGGGTCTGCACGCGTAGTAAAGTGAGAATTATGGAGTTTTGAGGTGGTAACTAAATTTTTTTTAGGTATTTTTATAATGTTGAACTATATTTTTTTATATTATTTGAATAAAATTTACAAAATTTATGGGACATAAGAATAAATAATTCCTATCATTTTGAAATTTTTATCTCCTAATTGTTTTTTTTTAATTTGTTTCTTTTGTAATAATAAAATATACTAACGGTGTCCTGCAATAACTCGCTGAATTTTTCAAAACTTTATGTGACATTTTTTATAAATTCATATTTATTTGTCAAATTCGACAGGTTCCTGCGACTGTATGATTCCACTGGCGTGCGTAACACTAATAATAAGAGTTGGCATGTAATTAATATTTATAAATTATTTTATAAGGTGTAATTTGACTTTTATTGCAGGCTGAAATTGTACGTCTGTCATATTTAATTTTATTTTGTGGAAATTTCATATTATTGAAAAATGTCAAAATTTCCCCATCACAAATTAGTAAGAACTGATACAATTCAAATCTCAAATTTTGTATTATTGATATATATATAGAGTAAATCTAGGGTGTGACGTGCTCACCAAGAGAGTTTGGTGAGCACAACTCCAAAAACACATCGAATCAGCTTCAAATGACCAATCCAAACCGTTGAAATCCATGTACTTTGTGAGTGATGCATGTACATGCAAAATTTTAAAAGTTTCAAATTCATTTGCTAAGAGGTCAAGCAGTCAAAGTAACGATGAAAAATGAATATATAAAATAACTAATAGAATAATTTATTAAAAGATTCATTACTTTGACCGCTTGACCTCGTAACAAATGAATTCAAAACTTCCAAAATTTTTGCATGTACATGCATCACTCACGAAGTACATGGATTTCAACGGTTTGAATTGGTCATTTGAAGTCGATCCAATGTATTTTTGGAGTTGTGCTCACCAAACCCTCTTGGTGAGCACGTCACACCCTAGATTTACTCTCTCTCTCTCTCTCTCTCTCTCTCTCTCTCTCTATATATATATATATATATACGAGGGTTCAAATGCCTTCATTTTTTGTGCCTCCATCATGCCTCCATTTTTAAAAACATTAATAACTCAAAATTTAAAACTTAAAAGTCAAAATAAAACCATTGGATATGATTTACATTATTTTATCTTTGCACGTGTAAAAAATTATGACATTTCAATTTTGTTTTTGTTATCATCAAGAGCTTATAAAAATGTACTAATGTGGATAATTTCTAGACGTTGATTTTTCAACTTATTGATTCACGTATAAATAAAACCGAAACGTGATAATTTTTTATGAGCACATAGAGAAAATAACACATATCACATCTAACGGTTTTATTTTAATGTTTATAATTTAAATTTTGAGTTATTAACATTTTAAAAATGGAGGCATGGTGGAGGCACAAAAAATAGAGGGATTTGAACCCTCCTCATATATATATATAAGAATTATGAGTAGAACTAAGGTGTTCTTAAGCTCACCAAGTCTCTTTGTGAGCTTAACTAAAAAGACTATCGGATTGACTTCAAACATGCATTCAAACCGTTGACACTGATCTACTTCATGAATGATGTGTTTACATGTCGAATTTTAAAATTTTGGAACTAATTTAGTATGAAGTCAAGCGGTAAAAAAAAACAATTTATAAGTTATTTTAATGAGTTCATTTTTTATTATTTTTTTATTGCTTGACTTTATACTAAACTAGTTCGAAAAAATATAAATTTGACATGCAAATGTATCACTCGTGAAGTAGATCGGTTATAACGGTTTGGATGTGTTGTTTGAAGCCAATCCAATAAATTTTTGAGTTAAGCTCACAAAGTGAGCTTAAGAACACCCTCATTCTACTCAAGAATTATAATCTAACAAATTAAGCTTCACGTCTATAATTTCAATTTTAAAGTTCAAAACGTCGATCCGAACCGTTCAAAGTTGATTTCCATATTAAATTATATTTGGGGACCAAATTTTTACTATTTTTTGAATTTTTTTTAAAATCATTGATTTTCATAATCCATGATTTTCTGAAAATAAGTTATTTGAAAAATTCCAAAAAATAATATTTTTTTTCTAACAATTGTAAAATTTAGTCTCCAGACACAATTTAATATGGATATCAAATTAAATAGTTCGGATCGACGTTTTGAATTTTAAAATTAAAAATATAGACGTAAAGCAAAACAATCACTTTTCTTTAGTAATTGTAGTCGAACTCGTGTTAAAATATATATGTTCATACAAAATCTCACGACCGCAATGATTACTTAAATAAGTGGAGATGAGTGGAAAATTTCATGTATTTTATGCAATTAGGATCCGAGAGTCCTGCAACAGTCCAATAAGGCCTGCTCGGGACGGTCACTACTATGCGGACGTCAATGTTTTCTATGCAATGATTTATAACGATCTATCAAAACTGTGGAGTCACAATCTCTTGAAACTGTTCCTAAGAGCTGATTAATGAACGAGCATGAATGAGTTGGAGTATACTCACACTCGACTCATTTAGTTAATCAGCGATAATGAACGAGTTGTTATTGAGCGAGTTGATAATGAGCAGGTTATTAATGAGTGAGTTGTGAGCAACTGAGCGAGTCACGAATTATGAGCAAATTAAGAAATAAAAAACTAATTTTCATTTATAGAATTTAATAAATTGTCGTAATCCAATCTAATTAAACATTACATAATTTAACATAAAAATATCCAAAGACAAATTTATTAATTTTAATTTAGACTAGAGTAGTGGAGCACTAGAACGTCATTTATCAATTTTAGTTTTTGGACTGAGTCTGGAGCGTAAATTTAGGTTAGGATATTTATTTATTCATTCAATTTTAATTTTAATTCAAGAGAATGAGATTAAATGTGGCAGGATTAGATGTGGCAGTTCCTTAATGAGCGAGTTATGAGCGAGTTGGGGTATGCTCGTGCTCGGCTCATTAAGTTAATGAGCGAGTTGTTAACGAGTTGTTAATAAGCGAGTTGATAATGAACAAGTTGTTAATGAGCGAGTCACGAGTTATGAGTAATTTAGTCACTCCTAGACTTCCTGGTCAAGCGACAAACTATATAAGACCTCCAACTCAGTTCAGTAAGGATGCAAGATATATTTTTTTTTAAAGTCTGACAGCAGCGGCTTAATAGTGTATTAAGTTACGCAAGATATCAACAAGGAAGAGTTCAATACCTTATCTTCTTTCATTCTCGCAAACTAATTAACAAACTAACATACGGCCTACTCCCCAGAGGTATGACGTATCACGTTCTTTTAAACTCTGACACGAATCTTAAAGCAGGTCCTTAAGGGCCTGCTCGGCACTGTTATTGTGCGTGTGCTCACGAGCACAGTGAAAATCAATTCAAAATTCAAATCCATTTCTATTCGCCACTGTCCGTCTAACATGACCTAATATCTAAATTGTTTTGGTGCAGATGGTGGGATTAAAAGAGGGCCGTTCTTTCTGCATCGCACTCACAGGTACCTTCTCCTGAGCATAGTGACAAGATTCGCGAATTATTCAGATTTTTGGTGATGCCGAACTGAACGCCGAATTATTCGGTTGACCGAACTTTGACTGAATAATTTGCAAATTTTACGAATTATTCCCGAATTTTACTAATTTTCCCGAATTTTTCCCGAATTTTTGCCAGAATTTTATTTTTTTGGCTATTTTTTGGTTTTGCTCTCTTACAAAACTGAGATATCTTATCCGAATAATACCGAATTATTCCCGAATTATACCCGAATTATACCCAAATTATTCCCGAATTATGAATTTTTGACATCGCCGAACCGAACCCGAATAATTGATTTGTCACTATGCTCCTGAGACTTGAGACTGAAAGATGGATTCATTTTGAGATTCGTGTCAGGTGATTAAAAGAAAGAACGGTCAGGATTTAGTTATTGTACTCTCAGAATCAGATAGGACGGCTGGGGCGAATTCGGCGATCGAATCCAATTGTCTCTGATTGATTTATCATTTATATTTAATTGTATCTATTAATTAAGAGATGAAGAGATGAGATGAAAATGAATTTAGGAGGAGACGGCGCGGTGGTGTTCCGTGTGCTGTGCCCAGTGGACCGCATAGAAGCGGTGAGTCGTCTCTTAGTGGGAGGCACCGGCATCCGCTTCGATTGCGCCTCCGCCTCACCTTTCCCCTCCGACAGGGTCCTCCTCATCTCCTCCTCCTCCTCGGCCCAGCAGGCCCAATCTGCTCTTCTCAACGTTTTTGACCGCATCGTCTTGCCATCTACTCACCAATACCACCACCACCACCACCACCACCAGCAGGTCATCTGTCGCTTGCTCTCTCCCACTTCTCAAATTGGCTGCATTCAAAACATGCCCAAGGCCACCACCACCTTCGACCGCCTCCGTCAAGATACCGGCGCTCACATTCAAGTCTTTGCCAAGGATCGTGCCTTTCCTGCTTTCACCGGCTCCTCACAAGAGCTTCTCACTGTATGTGCATTCCTTGTACTTTGCATCCATCCATCCATCCATCCATCTTCTTTCAATTCTAAATTTTAATACTAAATAAATCTTGCGTCACAGATTAGCGGCACCTTCAGTGCTGTGAGGAATGCACTGGTAGCTGTCTCCACCTTCCTTTTAGATCTCGCTGCCTCTGCTGCTGAAAGAACAACACAAATGATCCTTCCTTACCAATACCTCCCTTTTCTAACTGCCAATGATGCTTCTGACCTCTCTCACATCAAACAGGTACCTAAAATACCATTCAAAAACCCAAAATCCCAACTCCTAACCAAGTCTATCTTGGCGTTCAGTTTTACATATTGGGGATAAGTTTAGCCTATGTTCTGTGAATTTATGACCTAAATTGCCTGATACAAGTAAAACTGAGTTCAAATTAATTATCTACATTGACTAAACAAATTGACAACTGTGGATTCAAGGAACAACTAGATGGCCTCATTTGTGTCTTAATGTCTAATATCTGGAACTAAGTACTGTAAGCCATTTTCAGGTGACCCTTAATTAGTGTCAAAAAATTACATGAGATCTCCTCTGTAGTAACCTCTCTGTTTAAACCACATTCAGATCTCAGGTGCAAACCTGACTGTTGAAGACCCAAAAGCCGGTGAAACAACAGGAAAGGTGATTATTTTGGGAACAGCTGAGCAAACAAAGACTGCACAGAGTCTTCTTCACGGCCTCATTTTCTGCGGTGTTTTCAACCCATCTTGAATCAACTTATTTTGTGTTACTTTTTTCATCGAGATGGAAGGTATGATAGTAGTGTTGTATGTTGTAAATTATATGTATGGCCCGGCCTGTGCTCTCTCTCTCTCCCTCACTCTACTCTTAGGTTAGAAACTTTTGGTCCCATGTAGACCAGTGTATACATTTGTTGTACTATCTATTGAACCCTTTCTTTGTTTTTCAGAGATTCAGTCTTATGTAGAACAAAACATCAATTCCTCCGGTAGAGTTTCACAAAATTTGAAATGCTACCAATATTGGTTGATCGGCTGTTTTTTATGCACATTTTAATTAAACGGTTTACGTATCTATTATAATTTATGAAAAAGTTCAAACATAAAAAGAAAAATAAAATGAAATAGGTCAAGCAGTTGTAGTGGAAATTTCATGTGATCATAAGTACCTCATGCATATGATATAATGTGATTGAGAGGTCAAAGCAAATCACCTCATAGCTCCATCTCATGTCTATATTTGCTTGGTTTGGCATGCTATCTCCACATAGTAAACTTTAATAAATAACTTTATCTCATACGCTTTTCCAACACTAATAACACTACTGATAAAGTCATACACAATATAGCTTTTACTGGTGGTCAGTGGTCACATCTAATTTTTATTTTGTTGTTTTGTTTATATTGTGGGGTGGATTCTTATCCATCCAATGGCATGGTTATCAAATTGCATTACTGTAACTCTTTTGTCTCTCTCTGCCTGAGTCTGTGTTGACTCCATCTTCTTTTGTTGTTTTCCCTCCTTTAATTACGGTCAAGTCTACTCGTTAGTCAACTGACAAGGAGGGGCTTGTTTATAATTTAGTACTGGTACATCTTTATATGGTGAGAATAACCCAAATTGGTTCTAGTACAAAACATCACTGACATGTGGGGGTAGATGTGCTGTATAACTGGAGCTGTATACCTAGTATCAATCCATTCCTTTAATCCCATTTATTAGAGTTACTCAATGGTTTGACAAAAGTTATCTCAAGTTTTCCATGTCCTTTTTAATTTGAACTTGATCTAGCAAACCCCATTCTTTTTATAGGTGGATTACGGTGCTGTATTATCTTAATTGAAACAATAATATAACAGGGACTCCACTCTGCAAATAAAGACATCTATCTAAATGGAAGAGACGAAGGATGAGAGATCGAAGCAAGTTAAATTACATTACATCTAACTTATAGATGAACAATTAAGAAAGGAAATTGAAGACCAAACTCCCTCCCTCCTACCATTATCATAATTCCATCCAGAAATGTAAATGATAAAACCTATTACATTGAGAAATACATGCAAAGGATTCAAGTTTCATGCACCGAGACTTGCGCTGCATGCACCTTCTCGTTTCCACGGGGGTTATTCTGGAACCTTGCAATGCTAAACATCCCCATGTCAAGCCCATCGGGCACCGCTGCCTCACCTTGCAAAGCCATTTCTGCAAGAATCTTCCCTACCGCAGGGCCCATCTTGAATCCGTGACCCGAAAACCCTCCGGCCACCACCACGTCCTTGCCGAACTCCCCTCCCAAAAAATCAATGATGAAATCACCATCTGGCGTCATGGAGTACATGCATGCTTGTGTCATGACGGGTCCATTATTGGCCTCGACATGCGCAGGCATGAACTTGGTGATCCACTGTGCAACGGGATCCACCAGTGGATTTACACTGGGTTCCTTCGAGGACCCCATCTGCCAGTCTCTATGGTTAGGATCACATGGGATTCCTCCATGCATGGCAATTTTGAGGAGGTTGGGGTACTCTATGCAAGGGGTGCCGTAGATGTAGGGATCCCCATAACTTGCGAAAGTGGGGAAACCGGCAGTTGCCTTGAGCTCCCCTTCGTGGCCCTCTCTGATCTTCCAATAGCATATCAGAGTGTGAACTGGCTCTATCGGCAGCTCTATTCCGCTTACCAACCGGACTAATTTGTGGGTCCATGCGCCAGTCGTTATAATAACTTTTTTGCCATAAAGCACCTCCCCGCGAGCAGTAAGCACCTGAACAGCCTCTGATGCTGCTTCCTTCTTTATGCCGGTGACCTCCGTACAGTCTCTAATAACTGCTCCGTTCCGTGCTGCCAGTGACTGAAACATTGCAACTGACTTGGTTGGGTTCAATACACCTGCATGTACATACTTAGATTTTAATTAAGTTTACTAATTAAGCACATGATTCTATATTTAGGGCGAGTAATTAAATTGATGTATTGGCAATATATATATGTGTGTATATATTCATACCTCCAAGTGGAGTTTCCAGAGCTGTCCATCCATCGGTCTCTGGCAAATCGAACACACCGGAGAACTTCTCCTTCAAGCTCTCCTTATCCAACAAAGTGTGCTCGGTTGAACTTGAATTATCAATGCAAGATTTGAAACTCAAATCAGAAAGTGGGCCCATATCAAGGTGAGGTGTAGGAGTGAGCACGGTGTACCCGGCCTCGGACTCAGCAGAGAGAAAGAGAGACCTAGAGAGAGAGACTAGAGGTGGGTAGAAGGACTCTGGGTAGGTAAGCCGGGTTGTGCGAGAGTGGCCATGCGATGAACCGAGTGGATGGAGGAGATCGAACCGTTCCAAGAGAAGAGTCTTTTGGTTGAGTTTGGAGAGATGGTACGCCGCACAGCTACCCATAATACCGGCACCGACCACTATTACATCGAAGTAACTGGAACTGTCCATCTTGATTAGGCCTCTCTCTCCCTGCTAGTACTACTTGGGATGTTGATGTACTCCTCTCAGAGTCAGAGGTATCTCTAGCTACAGCTAATATTCATCAAGTCATATACAGTTTTGGCTCTTTTATAAAAAACTACTAAAATCCAACCTTCATCTCTCTCTCTCTTGTGTGGGTGCCTGTGTGGTTGAGTTTATTTTGGAGGGGTCCGTATCCGTAGCGCTTTCTCTCTCTCTCTCTCTCTCTCTGACAAACCATTTTTAGAGTACTAGTAGGATCACCTGAAACCTCCTAATTTTGCAATGAGAGTTGATGTGGATTTGATCAACTTGCATGCATTGCCAGTGCCACATGCTAAGTCTGAAATCTGACTGACGTATTGCATCTTTAAATAATATATAACAACAACTTGTGTTTTTTTATGGCAGCTACAACAATAGAATTCTGATGCAAATTAATTGCTGTACATTAATTAGACAACTACCATTAATTAATTTAGATAATACATATATAATTGCAACTACTTTTTTAACAGACTATTGGAGACTAAATATATATTAGGAATGTACAATTGATGAAATTGAGTAATTGGCTGATAAACCTGCATGCCAGCATTGACTTCTTTTGATTAAGTATATGGTTATTTGCAGTTAAGAACTTGATGTGCAAGTTAGTAGGAAAAAAACAAAAGAACAATTTATGTGCAAGTTACATTTATTGGATCTTTGGATTCAAAGTAAACTTGATTTGCAAGTTTTTTCAAAGAGTATATACTGATGATAAAATGGTCCCTTTTTTTTCTGTTGTCCTTTTCAATTATACAAGGGCTGATACAGGATATTGCATCCCCACTAGCTGCCAGTATATATTGTCAGGATCCGAATCTGCTGAAATTTGAGAAATGAACCGTGTTCATGAAATTCCTACAATCCGGATCCAGCCATCGAACAATTCCGGAATGCGTGAGCAGAAAAATCATCTGTTCCAAGATGCGTGCACAGAAAAAGTTGAACGGATGAGATCTCGAATTTCAGGGGATCTCGAATTTCAGCCGATTTAAATTCATATTGTCAACATATGGATCAGATTCTGATTCGATCCAGATCTGATTTGAATCTGAACCATCAAAATTTTACTTATGAATTCATATTCAATAGAATTTAGAAGATTTAAACGTGAATCGTATCTCCATTATTTTAGCAAATTTTAAATAAAATTGAAATTATATATGAAATGTTTCGGATAAAATGTTTTAGAAGTTGCAAATTACATTCATGACATTCATTAACTTAATTATTTTGTATTATATAATTACAAATTAAGAGCATGAATGGTGCCATACGAATAAACTATAAAAGAGTGGGTAGTATAAGGAATACTATATTAATCAGTACTCAAATTAATATAACATGTATGATCATGATCAGTATGCTGTGATTATATATATATATATATATTGTATTTAGACATGACATGTGCACTCTTGTACTATTTTAATCTTCTGAAGTATTTTGGCATCTAGCTTGTGACATAACTTAAATACTAATTACACCTAATATATTTAATAAGTCAACTAGACCAAATAATTAGGCTCAAAGATTTAATTAAAATGCATTTGGGCTTAGAACAAATTAATACCTTAAAAATGGATCTTGTCTTGAAGTATTTTTTTTTTTTTTAGTATATTGTAATGAATATTTCAATTGACAGTTAATGACCAAAAGCACTCCTTATGAGAGTTAAAAAAATTGTATTTTTTTCATATCACAGCTCAAATGAATTTTAATATTATGTTTTGTTTAGATGCTAAGTGTTTTCCTTAAAATTAATTCACTTATTAATTACAACATCTTTTTTATTTATAAAATTATAATTTTATTCTATATAACTAGTGTATTAAATTTATTATAATTTAGAAACTAATTGATTAAGTTAACTGGTTTCTTCAATTCTCCTTCGCCTCGATCTATTGCCTCAGCCAAGATTTAGCGTTGACGATTAATCGACAATAAATTGCATGCATTATTTATAAACAGATAAACTACCCGCATTATTATACATGACCTATCCAATTTTAATTCTTGTAATTCAGCATTGAATTTATTAAACGATTTGTTACTGACTAATGAGGAATTAAATATAAGAAAAGAATCAAGCAAATAACTACTGGCTATACATATATAACTAGCTTGTATTAACCCTCCACTTCAAAAAGTCTTTGTCTAATAATTTTTTTCTTTCTAAAACACTTGTTGATTGATGTATATAATTGTTTGAAGGGAAGATAGAGACCAGAGAGAGACATAAGACAACTGCGTTGCCGAGTGAATTGGCGACAATTGATTTAATTGGATGGACTTGTGGGCTTTTGTTTTGTATGTGTTTTAGGCCCGAAATTTTTATTAATCGAAATTAAATAAAAAAAAATATCGAAAAAGACGAGAGAATTTGAAATTTTTTTAAATCTAAGTAAAATGGGTTAATTTATCTCGTCTTTTTAGACTGAACAATTTATCTCATCTCTGTTAATAAATTGGATTACATTGACTATTGCTTTCACTGAAGATGCCCGGAGGAATATTCATCATTTAATTTACATCGACTACAGTTTCTTTCTTTGTTTTTTTTTGTCACAGACGGTGTGATTCATACCGTTCTTTACTGTTTAGTTGCTTAGTTTGAGTTAGTTAATGATAAGTTTGGAACGGAATTTTCATTAACAAAGACGAAATAAATGAACCCGTTCTACTTATATTTTGAAAATTTTCAGATTCTCTCCTCTTTTTCAAATTTTTTTTATTTAATTTCGATTAATACAAATTTCGGATTTTAGGCCTCCCTATTTCTTCATGTGCATCTATATATATTTTTTTTCACTCGTGATAATTGATAAATAATCAGATAATATATATTTGCGTGATCAGAAAGGACTAAATCATTCATTTTTCATGCGCACCATCAATAAATATGCAGTAGTTTCTTAATTATCTTCTTACTTATAATGTGTCAATAAATGTTAGGTAGAAAAGTAAGGATGTCAAGTAGATTTTTTTTTTTTTTTTTTAAAAACGTAAATAAAAAAGGAAAATTATAAAACGGGTTGATTACTCTTCAAATTACAAAAAAATCATAAGAATTGAGAATTTTATTTAGTTATACATTTGATAATTGAAAATTTTGTTTGGTCACCCCTTTTGTACAAACGGCCACATCCCACCATCCCATACCACGATCTTGAAGAAAATATGAGTTTCATGCAAGAGCAAATTTTAAAAAAATTAACTCAAAGAAACATACATAAATCTACTTATTTGACTAACTATGAATCTAATTTAACAATTTAACTTGTTTAAATTTCATACCTCAAATCTTGGTCTCTAAACCAAGAAGTAGGGTTGTTGCCTCCAAATAAGAAAGCCTCCACACTTATCCACCCAAGATTAAATGAAATTTTTGTTTTTCTCTTGCTAGAGATACTAAATCAAGGATCAACCTTAATCTTAGTTTCTACCATTCAATTAACTATTAATTTAGTGTAGAAGCATTACACTCAACACATGAGCAAAAATAGTGGGTGAAAATGATTGCATCTCTCAAATCTTCTCTTATTCTTTGATAGCCACCAAGAGAGCAAGAGAGAGTGAGTGAAGGATGTGAATAAAAAGTTAGAATTTGGGAAGAGAAAGATGTAGTATTTATAATGCTAGTCTAGAGTTTTTTAGTAATCTTAACCATGATGGAGGACTAAGATGAAACATTAGCATAAAACAATATTATAAAGTTAAAGTTGCTTTTGTCATTTAATGGACATCTCCATTATATGTTTTTTTTTTCTTTTAAATTTCAACTCTATTCCTAAGTCTACATCAAATGGACTCTTCCATTAAATATAAAAAATTTGAAATTTAAATGGGTTTGGGCCCTTTTTTTTTTTTTTTCACTTTACAAATTCGTTTTTGTCATTTATGTCAATTTTTGGCCCACCCAACAATTAATACAATTAATCGTCTTTGCTTAATTCTTGTTGGAAAATAAATTTATATATCACGTCTAACATATAATAAATATATTTTAAAATCAAAACTCATTTTTTTATTCACGTGTCACATAGCTAGCTTGTAGTAACCCTCTGGTTCAAAAAGTCTTTGTCTAATAATTTTTTCTTTCTAAAACACTTGTTGATTGATGTATATAATTGCTTGAAGGGAAGATAGAGACCAGAGAGAGACGCAAGACAACTGCGTTGCCGAGTGAATTGGCGACAATTGATTTAATTGGATGGACTTGTGGGCTTTTGTTTTGTATGTGTTTTAGGCAGTGTTGTAAAAAACAGGAAAAACGTCCGATTAAATGGCCGTTTAATCGGAAACGACGGCCAAATTTTTCCGAATACGCTTAACGGATGTTTGTTGGCGGAAAAAAACGATTAATCGGTCGTTTTCCATTTAATTGGCTGTTTATTCCCGTTTATTCCCATTTTTTTCCGTTTATTCTAGTGAATTTTTTTTTTCACATTGTTTTTTTCTTCTATAATAGTGTGTGATAATAAGGTTTATAAATCATGTATTGTAGTTTTATTTGTGCTTGGATATTCATTCAATATTTTATAGGCAAAGACTTCTATGGACATAAGGACCTATTTGTAAAATGAACATATTTTTATTTTTAAAGTTCAAACAGTCGATCCGAACCATTTATCTTGTTCTCCATATTAATATGTGCTTGGATACCAAATTTTATATTTTTCTGAATTTTTTTACTATTTATTAAGATGGGTACAAAATTCAATGGTCTGAATTTGATATTTTTTGTACCCATCTTAATAAATAGTAAAAAAATTCAGAAAAATGTAAAATTTGGTCTCCAAGCACATATTGATATGGAGAACAAGATGAACGGTTCGGATCGACTGTTTGAACTTTGAAAATAAAAATATGTTCATTTTACAAATAGGTCCTTATGTCCATAGAAGACACTCTCTATTTTATATATATGTTTTTTTTTCTTCTTACTTACTTTGAAATTGATTAATTTTTCTATTATTTATATACCATATATTTTTTTTTTACTTACTGATGTAATTTTTTCAATTAGTACGACATGTTTATTTATGAAATTATGTTATTATCATAAATTAAATTTAGTGATTTTATGTTGGAATGTTTTCTTTCTTTCAAATAATATGTTATTAGTATTTGAAAAAGCTTAATTCTCAAATTTATTTTTCATTAAATAAATGTATTACTTACACATGCAAAATGCTTACGTGTTATGAAGAAATAAGCACAGTGTCATGTTATAATAATAAAACTAACTTAAATTAAGTTTATTTGATAAGTTTAATGAGTTAAATAAATAATTTTTAATAACTTATGATATATATACATAAATTTAATAAAAACGTTAAATTGTCCGCATAATTCCGATTAATTGGCCGCATACTGATTAATCGCTTGGCAGTACCCCGTCCGTCCGACGACCGCATACCGTTATTTACAACACTGGTTTTAGGTAGTGTTTTAATAACGGGCGGACCAGGTCATGAGCAGGTTCACGGGCAAGGTGGGCACAGGTTCGGTGAGTTTGGCGGGTTCACGGGCACGGGTAGGACGGGTAAAATTTTTGAAACTCGACCCTTGCCTGCACGGGTTGGCGGTCCGGGATGGTTCAGACGTGTTTTTTTCTTTATTTTTTTCTTTTTTTAGGTTTTTTTTGTACAATCTATGTTTTTAGTGCTTATTTTTAAACCAATAATAAATAATATAACCAAAAACACGGAATTAAATAATTATTTACAAAAATGTATCATGGACGCTGGACTGAGAGCATGAATATGGTGGTGTATCAAGGATAGAAAACATGGAGAAAATCGATTCATTATATCTGTTCTCGATGCTTTCTCTCCTTCATAGACCACCACATTCATACAGTCAGTCCAGTCTCCAAAAATAAATTATTTTAAAAAAATAATTTAGATTTTTTAAATATTTGAAATGTAATGATACATTGATATATAATAAAGATTGGAGGAATAAACTATTTAAAAAAAATAGTTACTTAAAATCAATTACTTTAAAAAAATACGAATTATTTGATCTTTAAAACCGCATTATTTTAAAACAATATATTTATAAACAAAACCTACCCTCCTCCTTTATTCTGGGATTGGGACCGGCTATGTAAAATAACATAGGTGGAGTTTTAACTTTTTTTTTTTTTTAGTAATTCTTCTTTAAAATGAATAATTTAAAAAACAGTCGAAATGTTTAGAAATTTAGAAATTTAGAATAAAAAAATAACCATAAAGATTAAAAGATGTTAGAAATTTATACCGACACTATCTATCTAGAAGTTGTTGTTCATATACCACGTTTCGCTCTCTTCTGCACCGTCTGAATCCGAATTAAGCTCGGTCGGCCGCTCAGTACCCGGACTATATATATAATTATGTTGAACAGTTTGAATAGACGATTTGGACTCTGAGCAACCCCCCCCCCGCAAATGATATCAAACCTCAATACTTTAATAATATATGCCTTTTATTTTCATACCAAATGTCACAGCAAAAACCATATATATTCCATCAATGATACCAAATGTTTACTAGTACGTAGTTCACGTCGAGGTTAGATTATAATAATACCTGATTTTTATTTTAAAAAGACCAACGATATCCTTATCCACGTTTTAGTGAGCGGATACGGATAGTAAACATATGTCAAAATGTAAAACCAAATCCACGGTAAACGGATACGGATACGGAGCGGATAATTCACAGATACAGATTCAAATATCTCTCGGATAATTGAGACATGTAAATAATCCACCTATATAAATAATATATAATAAGTATTATAATCAAAATATATAATTTTTATAGTAATGAAAAAAAGAGCAAAAGAAAACAACTTTATAGTAACGAAAAAAAAAAACAAAAGAAGACAACTTGACTGGGTTGTGCTTGCCGACCAGAAGCCTATTGGGCTTTGCCTGTGCAGGTTTGAATCCTGCTGCTGCGCTAAGTAGAAAAATTCATTTTCCGAAAGACCGGACCTCATTTCTTATCCGGTCCGGAGATGTATGCAGTTCCATAATAAAAATAGAAGTATAAGGTGAATCATTTATATACTCTAACCGCTTTTTAAGTACAAAGTCACGTGAAGCTGTTCCGCATTGGAAAATTAAAAGGAGTTCGGACTCAGGTTAGCGGATTTGGGGGTTATTGTCTGCTTCATTTCTTGTTCCGGATAGTTCGGGTATCCGCTCCGTTTTCGGATTAGAAAATATATCCGTATCCGGATCCGGATCCTGTTCACTATATTCAATTAATATCCGAATCCGTATTTGAAATTATATGTATCCTCCATTTAGTTCAGATCCGGATAATAAATGGATTCGGAGCGGATATCCGCCGGATAATCCGGAGCATCCGGCTCCGTTTACACCCCTAAAAATGGGGCATGATTTGAACAGAGGGAACGGTACTTGATCGGGTAGAAATTGACTCGACAAAATTAATGAAAATGGATGTTAGATATTTGAATTGCCATTTTGCATTTAATATTTAAAAACTAATGGCCTCAGGCAACCAGGCTTTGGATCTTTTAGAGGTTATAAAATATAATGAGTAGATAGATGTAAATGAATATACACTATTAAAAAAAATGCTTTTAAAACTTCATCCTACTTTAGGTACTGACAAGACATCAACAGTGGATGAAATTTCTTATTACAGAAATCAAGACTACCCAGGTTGCTTAAAAAGCTTTAGGAAAAGATGAAGAACATCTGAAATCAAATTCTAAGGGTTTTTTCAGAAGACAATATTAGAAGTACACAAAGCATGGTAACCAAGCTTATTTTCATGTAATTTTGTTATGTACTCTTTAAGATATCTTGATAGACTATTATTATATGAGAAATATTTGATGTACTATCAAGATATCATTAGAATCTTATACTTAGTGTAAATATATTCTATTAATCTTAGCAGCCGAAAAATTGCAAATAATATCAACTGAGAGAAAAACCTTGGACTTAGATCAAAATGTAGAAAAATTGTAAAAGAGCTACCAAAATATACAATAACAAGGCTAAATTTGAACTGTACCTGACCGATTAAATTGAAAAACCAAACTGTTTGAATCAAACTTTTTTTGGTTTGGTTAAGAATCTAATAAATCGGACTCAAATAGTCATTTTTTTTAAAACCGACTTACCAACTATTTGCATCGACTTTATATAAAGAACCGATACAGATAGTACACAGATAGTACTGTCTGTATCGGCTAAACTAAAGAACCGATACAGATAGTACTATCTGTGTACTATCTGTATAGGCTGTTATAGTTAATCGATACAAATAGTCAGGGGCGGAGCCAGACTTCCAGGTTATGGGGGTCAAATACGAATGGGGATGAATGGGGATCAAGTATATACAAATTTTCTATTACGAAAGGGGGTCAATTTCACCTTATTCGTATATTTTAGTTTAAATTTATTAAAAATAGAGTATAAATTAAAAAAAAAATTGCAAATGAATGGGGTCAATTGATCCCATTCATTGAGTGTGAATCTGCCCCTGCAGATAGTACTATCTGTGTACTATCTGTATCGGTTCTTTATATAAAGCTGATACAGATCCGATTTTAGAAAAAAAAATTAAAATAATATTTCACAATTGTATCGGTTCTATTAAACAATTGATACAAATAGTTACTTTCAGTATCGGTTCTTTACCCGATATAAATTAATTTAGGTATTTGTGTCGCCTGGATCAGTGTCGTCTCTAGATCTGATACTGATGTACGTAAATAACTGATACAAAAAGTGTCTTTTCCACCCGTGAATGAACACCCCTAAGACATTACTTAACCAAATAAACCAGACCCGCTGAACACCCCCTAGGTACAGTTGATGCTTGTCATGACTTTTCTTTAAGGGAAAATTGTGAAAATGCCACTTCAAACTTTGAAATTGTCAAAATGCCACTCCAAACTTCATTAATTTGTAAAAATGCCACTCCAAATAATTAATGACTAAAATACCCTTCTTCTCCCGTCTTCTCTTCTTCTCCTGTTCCGAATGGCAGCTGAGTGCGACGGAGGGGGGTCGTAGAGAAGGGTAAATAGTGCTGGTACTTGTCGGAGGAGGAGGAGTTGCAAAGAATGCAAAGACGGACGACGGTATTTTAGTCATTAATTATTTAGAGTGGTATTTTTACAAATTAATGAAGTTTGGAGTAATATTTTGACAATTTCAAAATTTGAAGTAGTATTTTCACAATTTGAAAATTTTAGAGTGGCATTTTCACAATTTTTTCTTTCTAAATTGTACTTTGTGGTTGAAGGAGAGAGAATGCAACACATGCGATTGTGACGACTGCCATTAAAAGTTTAAAACGAATAACTCAACAACAGAGAATAAAACTGTGGAACACGTATACAAATACTCACATGACATTCTAATTACGGTTTGTGGGATATCTCTATGCGTGTTGATTGGTGTAATTATCGTGCGGATTTACTGATATATATGGGATTAACTGTCAATATAATAAATAAACTAATAAACTAAAAGAGTACGTAATATAAGGAATTAATACTATATATATCGGTGAAGAGGATCCACTTACAACATTTTAGATCTTATCTTACAACATGTTACAATATTTAATTTTGTAATTTTTAAAGTCCAAATAGTCGATTCAAACCATTCAACATGATTTCTACATTAAAATGTATTTTGAGATCAAATTTTACATTTTTTTGAATTTTTTTTACTATTTATTAAGTATTTTACAAAACTGTTGTTTTTCAATGGTCCAAGAATTGTTTCAAAACAACAATTTTGTAAAAATCTTAATAAATATTAAACAAATTAAAAAAAATATAAAATTTGGTCTCAAAGCATAATCAACTATATGAAAACATAATTTTTCAAACAAAAAATGCTATGTTGGATAACTTTCGTTGAAGCTACGCTATTCGCGATAGCTTTTTATTTAGCCTTTCCACGATGACGCAATAATTGCTATTTAGAACCTTGGAACCGTTCAGTGTAATCTCTATATTAAAATGCAGATGGAGACGGAAATTTACCTTTTTTTAAAAAATATTTTACTATTATCTAAATAGATTGAAAACACTAATTTAGAATAGTATAGAATTTATAAATTATGTGAGTTTGTATTTATTTTAAGAACAATAAAAGAATTTTAAAAAGTATAAAATTTGATCTTTGAAAACTTTTATATAATTTTTTTTAATTATGTGAGTATATATTAAATTTTTATATAAAAATTATGTTGAATTAAACTTTGAAAAGGAAAAATAAAATATGATTCATACTATGCATCGGTGCGCTTTACGCATTGTAAACTAATATAATATAATATATTTTGAGGAAAGAAAGAAAGGAAAGGAATATCTCTCCGCCATCTAAAACCCTTCCGAGTCTCTTTTTTACCTGATCCATGGAGGCTTTATCGTCACCGTCACCGTCACCGTCGCCGTCGCGGTCTCTTCTGCCGGAGCTGTTGGGCCCTACTCGCTCTCCTCCCACCGTCAGTCTCAGCCTCAATAGGAATCGGCGCCGCGCCGTCTCCTTCCCCGCTGTCGCCGCCACCACTTCTTCTTCTTCTTCTTCCTCCTCTTCCCCCATTGGAGCTCCGATTTTGAAATCTCATCCGTCGCCGAGGAGACCTGTTCTTCTTCAGGCGCTTCCAAATGGATCCTCCAGTCAGTCTGGTGCTGGTGCTGATTCTCCTGATTTATCTCTCCCTATTAATGTTCAGGTTCTTCTCTTCTCTTCTCTTCTCTTTGATAATTTGATTATCCTTTCCATTGCACAACTTTTGCTGAGTATTTGTAGCAGCAATTAGATATGCCATATTATCACTTCAAATTTCTTCTAGGTATCCCACAACAATCTGGCATCGACCGAGAATATGGATCAGGGCACACATGTCAGCACCGGCTTGAGCGGGTCACGTGCTGGATTGTTCAGAACCCCCATATCAGGTGGGGTTCACAGCGCCACGTCGGCACATGATTTACCACCTCCAGCACTTGCTGTGCGAAACTTAATGGAGCAGGTGATGCAGATGCTATTATTTATAGTTATTTTTTGTGATGCAACTGCAACTGTAACTGTAACTGTAACTAGTATATATTTTTGGATGAACCAACCAGGCTCGTTTTGCACACCTGTCAACCACAATGTCAAAGATGCACCATCGTAGAGCTGGGTATCCATTTGGTTCACTCGTCGACTTTGCATCTGATTCAATAGGCCGTAAGTTCCCTTCAATCTTCTACTCTTCATAGTTTAGTTAAATAAAAAGTTCCACATCAACCCCTCCAAAAATTTAGAATTTGCCTTTGCTCCTGTGAGGTGTTGCTTGGGGTTTTTATTCGTGCAACCATGCAATTCCTTATCTTCTGTACTGGTTCATGTTTCCAATATCAATCTGCTTGTTGTCTATAAAAAAGCACATTTTTTTAGGGGAGTACTGAAAAACTTGATCTAATGCAAGGGCAATGTAAAAGTCACCTATAGCAATGATATGTGATAATAACATGAATCTTATGTATAGTTTTTGTTTATTATTGATAGATCCAATATTCTCACTATCACCGCTAGCAATTCACACGAGAAATCTATTGGCCGATCCTAGATGTACACTTGTCGTCCAAGTATGTTAGCTTTAGTGATTTTATCAGTTTCATCAAAGAAACCGAGAAAATTTATTCATCTTTCTAACTTGTTTAGTTTTTTCTCAGATTCCTGGATGGAGTGGCTTATCAAATGCACGTGTCACAATTTTTGGTGATGTCGTGCCTCTCCCAGCTGAGCAGCAGGTATGTTTTTTGTGTGCATAATGAATTTGCGAGAATTAACTATTGCTGTCTCTCTTTATTTAAGGTTATGGTGATCTTAATCCTGTGATAACTCAGAGAATGTAATAAAAATTAATGTGAAAACTCAGGATTGGGCACGGCAACAGTACATAGCGAAGCACCAGCAGTGGGCTTCCCAACAATGGGGCAATTTTTACTATTACCGCATGCAAACCATCGGGTAAGGGAAATTACAGTGTATGAGTCCAATTCTTCGTACTTTCATTTAGTATAGAGTTATTAAGAAGGGCAGTAGGGAGAAATGCTTATGATTTTGTTGTGATTTCGTCCTGTACAAGGTCAGGAAGGTCATATATGAACGGTTTATAGTGATTATTATGGTGCTTTGATTTTTTTTTGTTTTTCACCTTTTAATCCTGTCCGAAATGGAACGCCAAAAGCATGGTCATTGGATCCTCTATTTCAAATCTTTGCTGCTACTCTATGTCATGCATGCTAAAGAGTAGGACATATCTTTTTAGTTATATATAATAATCGCATAGTTTTGATTTATTATTTAATTTGAAAATGCAGTGATGTCTATTTTATTGGGGGGTTTGGTACGGTGGCATGGGTAGATGTGAAGGCGTATGAGACCACTCGTCCTGACAAGATAGCTGCTACTGGAGGGGAGCAAAATCTCAAGGTAACTACTTGTGCAACAAACTTTGGTATCATTATCTGGTTTTTGTCTCTACTATTGGACTAAAATCTAAAATGACATCAGTCCATGAATCCTGAGTAAATGAAGGGTGTTTTTGTAAAGTTTCCGTTTTGTTTTATTGGATATAGGAGCTGAATGCAATGTTTTCGAAGCCACTAAAAGAGCTGTTATCGGCTGAAGTAGAGATTGATGATGCGGCTCTTATATCAGTTGATAGTAAAGGCACTGATATTCGAGTCAGGCAAGGTGCTCAGGTAAAGATATCTTCATACTATTTCTTCTCCACCATGTTATTATATTTTTTTTGAGGAATTTCTTGTGTGCCCCACAAAATATTTGAAATTATGAACAAACCAATAAATTGAGTAAATTTGTGAGTTTACAAAACTTAAAGGGGTAAATATGATATTATAAAATTTAGAGGGGGAAATACGTTATTTTTTGCACAAAAGTAAAACTAAGTGTACTTTTCAACTAATGAGGTGATATTTTGTCTTGCAGTTTAATATCCAGAGGTTGTCATTTGAAGTGGAGCATGCAGTCGACACCCTTGAAGAAGCAAAAAAGGCACTTCTGAAAATAATTAAGAAAGGCTCTAAACCAAAACTGCAGAAATAATCCAAGTCAAGTAAACCTTTAGTGGAAGTTATCTTGTTTTATCGTATTAACTTTCAGAGAAGGAGAATAAAAGATATGCTAGGAGGACATGTAATAAAAGATTTTAGTAGTTGTTTTGATTGTTTTCTTTTTTGGATTCTGGTAAGGGACATGAAATTTACTGAGATTAAATATTGTGTATTAGATTAGTATGCTTGATTTTTTTAATTTTAATTTTTTTTTTCTGTTTAAAATTTTAGTATCTGATTAGAATTATTATTGCACTTTCACTACGTGTGAAGGGAACGGTGATGCGTTGGCGCGTGAGGAGCAGCGAGCAAAGAGCATTTTGTTTCTATTTAAAAGTACTTTATACTTTACAGTAGCGCGTTGCGTTTTGAATTAAAGTGTGGGGCACTTTATAATAACATTAACAACTTTTAAGTGTTTTTCAATCTCTGTCAAATAAATATTCGCCCTATAAAATTGGTCTTCGATCGTGGTTAAGATTCATCCATCTCCTCCCTATACAGATCCCCGAGACTGCGTACATTCATTTCAATATTATATCATATCTCCTGCATAACCCTTCACAGTTCATACCATCTCCTACAAAACCTTTCATATATATTTCATATTTCATACCAGAGATATAGAGAGAGAAAGAGGGAAATAGCGATATCAGTTACCGTTCAAAACAAAATCAAAAAGCAAGGAAGATAGAACAAAGGAAGAGATCAATCGTTGCATTTGAAATTGAAAAGGCGCTCCAAATTTAGGAGAAAACATGGTTAGTCTTTTCCATCATTTCTTCTCAACAGAAATTGGTCACTAATCAATCCTCCATGAAATAAAATTCCTTTGTTTTCGTATTCAAAATTGATACGAAGGAATAAAGGGGAATGATTCCGCCCGAAAGTGTTATTTCATAGTTGGACCTATCATTCTTTTGTTTTCTTTTTTCCCCATCAATAGTTTTGCATTGGGAGTTTGGGACACCTTTATTGTGTTGATAAATTAGTTGGTATCTGGTAAGGGGCATAGTATATAATAATCGCTTTCTCTTTGTGGATGCCATCTCTCTCTCTCTCTCTCTTTTTCTTTCTTTCGTTCTCACTAGATAGATTAGGAAAATATGATCCACAAATTGAGACAGGATTTCAAATTTGAAATTGGAAATCTGTCATTTATTTTTTATTTTTTAAGGAAATATATATATTTTTTTTGGCAAGTAGCAATAGTTGAATAGTTTAATCCCTGGGGATGCGGGAGAAGTGTGGGTTACGCGTGGCTTCATTTGTAAGTTTGGACACACACACACACACACATGTATAGGTGAATAAAATAAAACCCATTTGGCATAATTGATTGTGACATGTGAATTCTTTCTTGTTTCTAATCTAATATCCAATAATATAATATTTTTGTTTTCTTCATTTTAGTTGAAACACGTAATTAATTAGGTGACGCAATGTATTTTAATTTTGTTTATTCTTGAAGACTTGTACGCTAGCTAGCTGGATACATCATTCCATTAGTTTCCTTTCTGATGTCAAATTAAGAACAGTTGATGGTCATATATATATACACAACTAGGACTGAGTCATGCATCACGCATGCATTCTGTGTATATATTTATATTATACATATATATAATTGATCTGAAACTTGGTTATGACAAATTATTGGGGGATGTGGGGCCAGGTGGAGGAGACTGCATCGAGAGTCGTGCTGACACCGCCACTGGCTTTGGAAGGTGGTCTGGCAGAAGAGTTGCGACCACCTAACGTGGTCCAGCGGGTGCTAAGCCTCTTTCGCAATATCCGACCCGGATCCGATCTCACTCAATTCCAGGTTTTTCTAAACAACAAATAATATATAAATATATATGGCAAAGATTTCTATGGACATAAGGACCTATTTGTAAAATGAACATATTTTTATTTTCAAAGTTCAAATAGTCGATCCGAACCATTCATCTTGTTCTCCATATTAATATGTGCTTGGAGACCAAATTTTACATTTTTCTAAATTTTTTTACTATTTATTAAGATGGGTACAAAATTCAATGGTCTGAATTTGATATTTTTTGTACCCATCTTAATAAATAGTAAAAAAATTCAGAAAAATGTAAAATTTGGTCTCCAAGCACATATTAATATGGAGAACAAGATGAACGGTTCGGATCAACTGTTTGAACTTTGAAAATAAAAATATGTTCATTTTACAAATAAGTCCTTATGTCCATAAAAAACACTCTCAATATGTATACTCTCTAGACATTGCCATGCCAGAACTTAATGAAATATAATTAAATGCAGCTTCCCCCTCTATTCAACATGCCGAAATCACAACTTCAATGCTATGGAGAAGGAGTATATTGCATAGGAGATGATTACCTGAGCAGGTGTGCCAGAGGAGAGACGAGCCGAGAGAGATTCGCCTCAGTCGTTGCCTGGAGCATATCCACCACACGACCCGCCATTTTTGGTTTGGCCCCATTCAATCCCATCTTAGGTGAGACTCACCATGTCTCCAGGGGAAACCTTAATGTTCTACTTGAGCAGGTGATTCCAATTTCATTATTACTCCTGTAATTAATTTTCATCAGTTTGAAAAGACACTTAATTTGATACATATCTTGTGTACGTAAAAAATGCATCACATGACTGTCTCCATAATTTCAATTTTCACATACTAACAATATATATAAGCTTCATTGCACTAGGTTTCTCATCATCCTCCTGTCTCGGCACTTCATGCGACTGATTCAGAGGAAAATATAGAGTTGGTTTGGAGCCAACATTCAGTTCCAAAATTTTACGGTAAATTTAGAATAATTCCAACTTTATCTCAGTTAATCATTCCATGCATGTACAAACAAAAGATAAGTTACCATTTACCTTTTTTTTGTGGGGTATGATAACAGGTACCAGTGTCGAAGCGGTGATACATGGAAAAAGGCAATTGTGGCTGAAATCCCACAACGAGAAGTACGAAATGAATGCCCCAAATTTGGTGATTAGAATGTTGCCTAAACCATGCATGGAGTGGAGCGGCACCGTCAGAATAAAGTGTAAAGAGTCAGATCTTGAGGCTGAGGTATGTTATTACAGAGGTAACTCTTTTTGGGGATTTGGGGGCAATCCCAGGTGCATCAAAGGAAAGATTTTCGATGCCGGTACACAAAAACTCATCTATGAGATCAGCGGCCAATGGGACAAGTAAGTATATATTATTGTTCCATTTTAATTTCTGATTTATATTATCTTGTCTTTGATTAAATTAAATACTAAAAGTAAATTTGCAATTAGAGATGTTTCATTGAAGGATGTTGAAAATGGGGAGGTTCAAGTGCTCTATGATGCTAAGAAGGCGATATCAAAACTCGGGACTCCTGTCTTGAATAATGCAAAGGTATTTTTAAAAGCCGAGGAGTAATTTTCTGTTTTAAAATTAAAGACTTTTATTATGCTTAATAAATTGATTTTATCTTTATTTAACTTAACTTTGTCTTGTTTCAGAGATTATCTGTGACGGAATCAGCGATAGTATGGGGTGAGGTGAGCGAAGCGATCATGAACAAGGATTGGGAGAGAGCGAGAGAAGCAAAGAGAAAGATAGAGGAGACACAGAGAGCGTTATCTAGAGAGAGAAAGGAGAAGGAGCAATTAGTGTGGATGCCCAAGCATTTCTCTGTTTCTCAAACGAAGGAAAGCCAGTGGGAGTGCTCTCCCTTGAATGAATCCGTACCGCAAGCCCCAATTCTTGTACCAGTACTGCCTTCACCAATACCAGACTAATTCTATTTTTGTGGTGATCATGCATGTGAATTAATTAATTAGATAGATTAGATTAGATATCAGTAGATAGCATTGAGGAATTACATCATAATTTATACTAAATAATGCACAAATCATGATATATGAAGTCTTTTTTTCTTTTCTTTTTGTTTGAAGAATATAAATGAATCAGTGTATAATCTGTACATTTTAGCTTAGATCAATATGATGATTGATCTCATGTAGTACTAGTAAAAATACAAGGAGCAGGTGAAGACGAGAAAATAACAGCAGATTATGATGAGTTGCACTTGCTGCTGAGCTCGTCATGTCAAAGTCTAACAGTTCACCACCTCTGCTACTGCTGCTAGTACTGGTAGTACTGGTAAATGTAGCTGTGGTGCTATTTTGTGGTGGAGTACTGCCGACTGTACCTGTGGCACTATTTTGTGGTGGAGTACTGCTGACTGTACCTGTGGTGCTATTTTGTGGTGGAGTACTGCCGACTGTACCTGTGGCGCTATTTTGTGGTGGAGTACTGCCGACCCAAGTGCCATCTGATCTCTTCATACTGCAATTACATAATAATATACATATTATAGCATCAGCATCAGCTTGCATGAGGTAAATAATTATTAACTGGAGAGAGAGAGAGAGAGAGTACGCATTGGAGGGAGGGCAGAAGGCGATGGTGTAATCGGAGGCGGTATTGCACGTGAAAGTGCTGGTCTTGTCATCATATGCGTAGCTGTAGGCTCGTGGACAGGCAGCCTTAAATGCTGCTGAATAGCGTGTCGGTTGGCACGTGCTCGGGTTCCCGTACTGCCCGCTGCAGCAGAACTCGTCCTGCCCGAAAGCTTCGCATGCACTCCTGCACGCTATCACCCCTTCTCCACAATCCACCTGCAGCTCCTTCGGACACTCTGTTCATGATTCATACATATCATACATAAATTCTTTCCATCATGTATAAATTACAATTTATAAATGTAAAAGTGATTTGAGTGGTTCTTCACCTTGGTTGAGATCAGCTATGCACCCCGTAGCATTACACGTGCCATGTTGAACTTTCGGGATCACAACAACTGGCAAATTGTATCCATCTACCAAACTGACGTCATAGAAATCAAGCTCATTGGTATTCTTGCTGAGTGTGATTTCAAACAATGTGGCGGGTGGCAGTGCACCTGCTCCGCTGCATTCCAGGCGGCCCCCACAGTCCCCAGTCTGGCAAATGCCGGTTCCATCCTGGTCAAACTGGCAGCCTGTTCGGGCCCACATTCGGCCTGACCAACCTGGTGTGGCCTGGAGGCGAGCAGTTTGACCGGGTTGCAGCATGAATCCAGTAGAGGAGAGAGCTGGTGTACCGGCACCAGCTAGCGTGCCGGGCCAGATGGTTTGGGAACAATAGTTGGAAATGGTGAAGGTGGTAGAAAGAGAGAGGTGACAGATTGAGAGAAAGATAAAGATTTTGAACAAGGAGGATCCTTGCATGTTTGGATAGGGAGGAGAGGAGAGGGAAAGAAAAGAGGAGGCATTGATGAATATTTAAACATGATTAATGTTTGTTACTTGAGGAGAGATTAATTAGTTTTGGTACCTAAGTACTGAGGAGAAGGGTTTTTCTTTTTCTTAGAGACAAGGTTCAAGGAAGGAAAAGGGTTAGTAACATGTATTTACCAAGAAAAGAATAATATATAGAATCTCCATATACAATTACTTGACTTGTGTGGAAATAAAAATAGATTAGAAGATATGGTCAATTAATCCTTTTCACACCCATGTATCTTCAATTACATTTACCTACCTAATTAATCAATCACATTCTTTATGTATAATATTATATATTCACATCACGTTACATACCATTAAAATTAAATATAAAAATTGAAAATTTTGAAAGTTTCATTATAAAAATAATTTTTCATACATGAAGAATATTTGTAGAATAATATTAAATAACCTTTTTAACAGTTTTTTTTTCACATGTTTGTCCAAAAAAAAAATGAACCAAAAAACTAAAGTCTTTGAGATCACAAAAAAAGATATAAAAATAATGAAACAACTGCAAAGGAGAGGCCCTTGGGCCTTGGGCCTTGGGCTGCTGATAGAATTGAATGAATTGATTCATGATCAGAATTCAGAAACAGAAAGGAGATATTAATGGTTGGATTTGGACGGCATCTACTTGTCTCTTCTCACTAGTCACTACACTTATTAAATACCTCATACCAATCAATTAACAAACAAAAACAAAAAAAGTAGCTGATATCAATTGTACTATGCCGTTAAAGATATGCATGAATCACCAAATTCAATTTTTTAAATATCAGATCAGTATAGTATAATTCCCAAGTTTTAAGATCAAGCTATATTTATACATAGATGTCCTTTATTTATGGTCATGTTAGACTTGAAATTAGTTTTATGATGTTTACCTAAGTTACACAAGGTCAAGCTATATTTATATATCTCATTGTTTTTTGTTATATAAAATAAGAAACTTATATATAGTCAGACTGTTTGTTGAGAACTCCTTATTTGCTTAGCAAACACAATTCACAAATGTTATATATATTATCATTTTCTAAAGTTGGTAAATATTATATTTCCAACAAAATTAAGATTATATAATTAAAGACCAAAAGGCATATATATGTGTGTGTGTGTACACGACACCATTAATAACATTGATTTTTCCAACAATCAGTCACCTTAATATCAAAAGAACACATTTGGAACACAAGAAATTAAAACCCTTAAAAAAATATTATTAGAGGCAACAAAAGAGCTCCAAACATTCAAGGATGCCTCCATATTCAAGTACTATTTGTTGTTTAATTTAATTTAATTTCAGTTTGATAAGGTGCATATAGATTTTCGAATTTTAAGTGAGAAGATGATGTTTGTATGTTGATAGGATAATTACTCATACTATTACTCTGTTAGATTTTCCCATTATCATAGTAAATTAATGTACGAAAAGAACTATTTTTTTTTTTACTAAGACTCAATATATTGGTTGCACATAATAAATAACACATGTATACAATATATTATAGATTTATTGAAAATTGTAAAAGCTTCCTTTATGTAAGTAATATTACACTAGTGTCGTGCCCATGAGATGCAACATAACATATTATAAGAGAACAATAAAAATCTCATACCAAAAGACATTTAATTTTTTTTTTGACTAAATGACAAATAACATTCATTAAATGACATATGAAATGACATCTACATGTAAATAACATTCATTAAATGACATATTAAATGACAATTTTTTTTTAATCTTTTTGACATATTTTCATAAAAGGAAAAATTTCTAGTGTGCCCATGCAAACTTTTGGAATAGCCAATATCCCCATAAAAACACTCTAATATCCAATATCCCCATTAAAACTTCACATTCTTTCTTTTATCCTCATTTGGTTATTTATCATTTAATTTAATTATTCTAAAATTTAACTGACCAATATACCCTCTCTAATTATAAATGGATTAGTCCAGTTCGTCTAATTATCTTCTCTAATTTTAAATGGAGTTGTCCAATTCGTCTAATTTTCTTCTTTTTCATTGCTCCGCACTTCATCACTGAGTTTACACAATATATACAATAGATATGTATTTATCAGGTATTCTCTCTCACCCCTCCCTCTGGACCCTTTTATCACAAACTGATCACTAAATAAACTTCGGTTTCTCCAACTAGCAACGTTGATCAGGGATTTGGAGAATCTATTTTCTCGCTTGAAGGAGAAAATAATAAGAAGATAAAAGAGAAGCAAATATGTCACAGAGAATCAAAGCGTTAATTGGGGAATTTAATCGTGAAATGGATTCGAATTGGGTTATAGTGAGATACAATAGAGAATCGATTGAACTTGAAGAAGAGATGATTGTCAGAAGCAAAAATCAAGAATATATATATATATATATATTTTTTTTTTTTTTTTAGAATTGTGGCAGAAGTTGCCAGATGTGATTCCAAAAGCATAGTTACATCTCCACTAGGATTCTTTCCTTGCAGAGAGTTTCAAATTTTTAGGAAAATAAGAAAAACACAAACAAAACAACCTAAGTGGTAATCACAAATCATGTATGAACTTGCCAACTGAGTGAATACTCTCACTGTTATCAGCAAAGACTATTGCACCTCTCTAATAGAAGTCTAACCATAGTTGTCCCTCTTACAATAACATTTCTGCCAGAATCCATGGTGGCACTCGATTTTTCTTGAAAATTCTCTCATTTCTATGTTTTCATAAACCCAAGTTACACAGATAAACCATGTACAGCAAAATTTTCCTTTCCTTCTTGTACTGTCACTACAACTCCGACAGAAAGCCTTATATGAATCATGCTAGATCTAATCAATGGTCTGACCCGGCTTGAATAGTGTTGCCCCCAAGTGTGAGGATACAATCCACCACACATTGACCAAATAAGGACACAAAAACAGCAGGTTGAGATCCAATTCTATGGGACAATCAAGGCACATTTGACATCCCAATTGACATGAAATACCCTTCTTACGTAGTACATCTTGTGTCAAAATTCCCCCCTGATCATTAAAAAACAAAAAATCTTAGGTGTGGCCGGGCATTTGGCCCACCCTAGCTTGCCATAGCCCCATCTCACCTTCCCCCAACCTTGAAGGATGTCATATGTGTGTTTGACCGAGTAGGCACCTATGCTGCCCGATCTCCATTCCAGGATGTTCATATTGTTTTGGCTGAACTCTATAAATATTGGTATTGCCCAAAAGAAAGATTCCTGTGACAACCAAATGTGTGGTCTATCCCTTTCTCCTATGTGCACATAACCTATTTGTCCAATTTCTCCAAAGTGAGATGTCATGTTTGTTAATGAGAGAAATTTAGAAAGAAGCTTTGTTAGTGAGAGATATCATTGGATGAGAGATGGGTAGGTGTTTTAGATGAGATTGTTTTAAGTGAAAAATAAAATTATGTAATTGTGAGTCCGAACTCTCCAGCTCCTGCAACAGTAAGTTTCTGTGCTGTACCAGTTGATGGAGTTGTTGAGTGGCCTCATCCGACAGCACCGATGTAAACATGGTGTCTAAGCTCCGACAGTGCCTAAAATCTTGCACTGTTGCCTCCTTTTGAGAATGCCCATTCCCCAACCTTAGTATCCATATTATCAAATACATCCGAGTTCTACTCTAATTATAATATAAAAGTTAATTCATAATGTACCTGTGAGAGGTAATACATTAATTATGCATGATAAAAAATATTATTTACGATAAATCCCATGCAATAAAGCATGACAGAACTTATGCGACTTTAGATTGGTTGTATAGTGAGCACATTATTATTTTTTAAATAAAAATAAACATAAAGCAAACGAATTGTTGCATGGACTTGAAGGGTTGGAACTTTTAAGATAAAAGTATCAGATGAACTAATGAATATATACAGTGTCATTGGACAAGTGAATTGAACACCTATTCACCTAATATGTAGAAAAATCACCAATTTAGTTCAACAATTTGCTTCAAATACATTAATTTAGTCACTTTAAACAAAAAAAACTCTTTTTTTTCATGCTTAATTTTAGTTTTTAAATTATTTGACATTTGAGAAAACAAATACAATAATGTTGAACAGTCTTTCTTTTATTCTTCAAAAAATACTAAGGTTGTGCTCCAGAATGCGAGATGAAATTGCCATTAAAGAGATAGAAAGGGAAGAGAAGCTCGCCATTTCACCTCATTTTCACCCCAATTTGGAGGTGACGGATTTCGCCAAAACATCGCGTAAGTTTTCCTCCGCACAGTGTCGCTTCCTTCTGCTATCTCCAATTTCTCCTCTTCTGAAGCGAGTGAACGACACGGTCAGATGCGGTCTGACGAAATCCTACATTCGCACAGTGATTCTCTCTTTCTCTCTCTTTGTATACCACCTTCTGAAGCACAGTCTAAGACAACGAAACAAGTGCAAAGGAGAGGCCCTTGGGCCTTGGGCTGCTGATATAATGTTAGTGTGGAGAGAATTGAAAGAATTGATTAATTGATTGATGATCAGAATTCAGAATTCAGAATTCAGAAAGGAGATGCGCCTCCCGTCCTACGAGCTGCCTAGGAGGTCTTAATTATTAATTATTACTTAATAGGTTGGACGGCATCTACCTTTGTCCCTTCTTTCTCACTATATATATATCATATACCAATCATTTAACAAAACAAAAAACAAAAACAAGGAGTAGCTGATATCACTTATACTCAGCCACATAATTGAGACTGAAACGTCAGATAATTTAGTATATTATAATTTTTTTAATAAAAGAGGTTGAAAAGTATATGCGCCTTCAAAATCCAAAAATTGAAAAAATATAATGAGCAAAATTACAAACTTTTAATTCATAAAATGGTTCTTTTTTCTCACTTCACTCCGCCACTATATTTTTCGTAATTATTAATCAAAGTAATGCGATAATATCTTATGAATGAGAATTCCCCAGTTTGAAGATCAAGCTATGTTTAAAAATAGACATCTCCTTAATTTATGGTTATGTTATACTTAAAATTAGCCTTATGATGTTTACCTAAATTACACAAGGTCAAGCTATATATAAACATAGTTCATTGTTTTTTTTAAAATATAAAATAATAAACTTATACATAGTCAGACTATTTGTTGAAAACTCATTATTTGCTTAACAAACACGCTTCACAAGTGTTATATATATTATCATTTTCTAAAGTTGGTAAATATTAAAATCCCAACAAAAATAATATAATTATCACTCATCACTAGTACGTTGAAACGTTAATTCATTTGAATTGTTCAACATTTTAAAATTATTCTATACAATTAATAATCAATAACATTGTATTGCAATATTACATGTATTTATAAATTATTTTATTGGTTCAGGGGGTTGTTTGTTTATCCAAGAAAATAATAATTGGAGACTTTGCCGTGGGTATCCGTTTGACTAAATATTTTTCATGAGATAATTAAATGCAGTTTTATTTTTGTGGCTTTAGGTTAATTATACAACAGATGTGACCATCAGGTATTAAACACGGAATGATTGCATTTAAACAAGGAATTAATATTTTCATGAGATAATTAAGTAGAGACACTATCTAAAGAATGAATTCAATTATATTTCGTAATCAAACAATAACTGTGAATTTTAATGGCTGGAATTTTCATAGGGGCTGAACGTTCGTTTGGAATTGATTACAATAAATAAGTAATAATGAATGATTTATATAATGCAAAAAGAAAAATGAGAATAAAATAATAAAGAAAGGCGAACGGTAGAGGAGACAAAAAAGAATCTTTTACAAATGAAAAAAGCAGTGGGCGGTGCACCGCAGACCGCACATAGTCACATACATACAATTATTAATTTTATTATTTACATTAACCAATTAACAATGTACTATGATGACTGACAGGTGACATGTCAGCTTTGTCGCTCTCTCTCTCTCTCACAAATGCCAAAAAGGCCATCCAATCCTTTCATTTCATTGCTTGTGGTTCTATTCTATTTCTACCTCTCTTTTCGCCTTCTGCAAATCATTTCAATTCAATTATGTTCAATTCATTTCATTTCGTTTCATTTCATTTATGATTTGTCCCTAATTTTAAACCAGGTAGGCTACTCCACCACACCACCTAAACCAATTATCTCTCTTTCCCCTGAATTTTACACGCACAAACCAATTTCGCGTCTCTTCTCTTCTCTTCGCTTCGCTGCCTCTCTCTCTCTCTCTCTCTCTCCAAAGGGAAAAGGGAAAAAGGAAAGATTAAATTGAATTAAAGTAGGAAAGTAGGAAACGACGATCATCGGATCATGTCTCTGGCTCCAATTCAAGCGGGAGAGGAATCTTCCACAAGATTTTGGAATCTGCGTAGCTTGAGGTGGAGAATCGATCTGGGAATCCTCCCCTCTTCTCCTCTAGCCGTTGATGATCTCCGAAGAGCCGCTGCTGATTCCCGCAGAAGGTTTCATAAATTGTTATTTGGATGCATCTTTCAATTGTTTGTTAAAATGCCAAAACTCTTCCGAGTTGGTTGGATCATAAATTCATAATAGTTAGTGTATGATTTGGTGCAGTAGCAGCATCATTTGAGCTTATGCTTGCTACTTGTTTGTCTATTTATTTATTTATATTTTATTTTCCAGCTAGCTTAGTTAGTTAGTCGTCTTTTATATTCCACAATGATATATTTCTTTTCACATTCCTTTGACAAATTCATTGGTCACATTTTTTTTTTGAAATTTTTTCTCTTGTGTCTTTGAGAAATGATTTGACGCAATCATGATACCAAAATAATTAATTTCTAATTGAACAAAATGCCATTTTGCCATTGACAGATATGCGAGTTTACGGCGGCGACTGTTGATGGATCCTCTCCCAGCAAAGGATGAAGATACCACCTCTGACCTCTCCATTGACAACCCTCTTTCTCAAAATCCAGGTACCATCTTTTTCCTTGTTCTTTTCTTTTAACTTTTCAAAATTGTCTTTTTCTAAACTAATTTGTAAAATTCTCTTATTCTGAACCTTACGTAAGTCTATATGTGCAATTAATATGATAATATGATGAGTTATCTTACGACTTCAACTTTCATATTATCAACACGCTTTGAAAGGTCTATGCAATTAATATGCCCACCCATACCTTTCTCTCATTGATTTTTTGATGTTTGCCAAATGAAAAGGAAATGTAATGTTATGGCAACACTTATTCGAAAATTATAAACATGTGACTGTTTTGTTGTTTTGGAATGGTGTAGAGAGCACGTGGGGCCGGTTTTTCAGAAATGCCGAGCTGGAAAAGACGGTTGACCAAGATTTGACAAGGCTGTATCCAGAAGATGGCAGTTATTTCCAGACGCCGACGTGTCAGGCCATGCTTCGCCGGATTCTTCTCTTGTGGAGCCTTCAACATCCTCAATACGGTTACCGCCAAGGTAACTTCCTTTTCGACTTTTACTGTCTGTGTGTGTTACCATAAAGGGTTATTGAATAATAAATATACTGCTTTATATTAATTACAGGAATGCATGAACTGTTAGCTCCTCTGGTGTATGTGTTGCACGTGGACCTTGATCATTTATCTCAAGTGCGCAAACTACATGAAGACTACTTCAGTGACAGTTTCGATGAATCTCTCTTCCCCTACAACACAAAACAAAAACCCAAAACTGCAGGAAGAAACAACAGCAACAGCACAGCTGATGATTACAGTTTGAAATTGACCACCTTTGCCGACCTTGACCCTAAGACAAAACAACTGTTGCTCTTGAGCGACCCTTATGGGGCTGAGGGGGAGTTAGGGGTAGTATTGTCTGACAGATTTATGGAGCATGATGCTTACTGCATGTTCGACAGGTTGATGGATGGTGGGTCCCGTGGTGCCGTGTCAATGGCTGCATTCTTCTCTCATTCTAACCTTATTGGGTCAGGAAAGGGTTCTCCTTCACCGCCTGTTATTGAGGCCTCATCAGCCTTGTATCACTTGCTCAATCTTACCGACCCTTCTCTACACTGTCATCTGGTAGAATTAGGGGTTGAACCACAGTACTTTGCTCTTAGATGGTTGCGGGTTTTGTTTGGTCGCGAGTTCAATCTAAAAGAGTTGCTGACGATTTGGGACGAGATTTTTGAATACCCAAACAACACTTGCACGGATCTTAAGGCAGCTGATCATGGGTTTCAGATCTTTTGTTCGGATCGTGGTGCATTTATTGCTTCCTTTGGGGTTTCCATGATTCTTCACTTGAGACCGGCTTTGTTAGCCACAGAGAATGTTACGGTCTGCCTCCAAAAGTTGTTGAATTTCCCAAATACTGTGGACATAAAAAGATTGATAGAAAAGGCGAGGTCTTTGCATGTCATAGCTCTTGAGGCCAATGAGAACATATATGGCAGTCAAAGTCAAAGTCTATCTAGGTCGGGTTCTAATAGAACACCTCCTCACCACCCAATACCTGATAGCTATTGGGAGGAGAGATGGCGGGTCTTGCACAAGACTGAGTCGCTCCCGCTCCCTAAGCCAAGCAACAAAGACCCGGTCCATGGTAGACCGGTGAAGAAAAGGTCGTTTAAAGAGAGACTCGGTCTAGTGCGCACTGAGTCGGATCCTTCGGCTGCAGAAAACAAACAAGCCGAGGCCGAGCACACTGTTAGACGACAACTCTTCAGTGGTACCTCATCTCGTCGAAATGAAAATTCTGGGGGGTTAAATCAAAGTTTGTTGTTTAGTGAAGAATCTGTACTTTTCCAAGACCGGAATGAGTTCATTTCAACGGAGGTCAGTGCATCAAATTCCGTGACAAACGATATTTTAAATGGAAGTGCATCTAGATCTGTGCAGGGAGAGGACTCGAGCACTTCTTCAGTGAATAATGATAGAGAAAACTATGAAAATGACACTGATAAGAGCAGTGTGACTTCAAATTCATTCATAGGTGAGAATGCTGAGCACGAGGTGGCTTTTACAAATGGTAATGCAGCAGAGGAAGATGTAAAAAACAAGAAAGAAAACCCGGATCCGGTTTCGAAGGAAACGAGATCAGTTTCAGGAAAATTTGGGTGGTTCTTTAAATTTGGAAGGGGATCGATGAATGGTGATGGTACTGATAACAATACGGAGAAAAGCAGAGGTGAAACTAGAATAACAGACAAGGATGCGTCTGTTTCCGTTTCTAATTCCATTCCTAATTCAAATACAAATTCAAATTCAAATTCGAATTCAGTTGGTCACGTTGCAAGGGCTGAGAACAGTGGGGATAAAAAGGTGATGGGTCCTTTGAAGAATCTGGGTCAATCCATGCTTGAAAATATTCAGGTATCATATCAGACACCTTCATTTTCTTCATTTGTTTAGAAAATTTATGTATGTTGGATTGGATTAATTAAAGTGTTTATAATTAATAACGTGACGGATGAATCAGGTGATAGAGTCAGTGTTTCAGCAGGATCGGGGGAAAGGACAAGCCACGGCAATGGCTGCATTGACAGAGCTACGTAACATCAGCAATCTTCTCAGGGAGATGTAATTAATCTTTTTTTTTTCTCTCTGTTCGTCTCAGTAACACTGCCATAAATAATAATAAATTTTATTATATGATTACAATAATACAATAGTAGAGTTCTAGATTCTACAACAAGGGGTATATGTAATGTGCCTTTGCTCATTTTCCATTCATTTCTCAATTCTCACACTACATATGTAACAATTAAACAAAATATGTATATAACATGTATCTATCTTAGAAAAAAAAAATGGAATAGAAGAGAAATTTATTCTTGTTAGTTAATGCAATTAATTAGACAAGACAAGAGAAAGTCAATAATGGCGGCAGCTGAGCAGTCGCCTATCCTGCTCCTTCTGGGACCCCTTACTTTGACTTTGTCTCTATACATTACTACTAAGAAATAGCGTTTTTCCTAGTTTGTAATTTTCATGTGGAGAGGGGAGGAGAGGAGATGAGATGAGTTGAGATAAGTTTGTCGGTGTTATCTCACTTATCTGTTATGTATTTATGGTATGACGTCTCAGATGATATCGTTGGAGGCGGGAGGTGGGGACCATGAGCTTCTTTCTTATTCGCTGTGTTTTCAGAGCAAAGATAAAATAAAATAAAGTTTTAACTTATATAACCAGACAGGTTCATGTTATCTTTATATTATGACTAACTCACTCTATATATAAATACGGGAAAATAAATAAATAAATAAAAACGACTGAAATGTGCCAACTGCTCGAATGTTAATGAAAGATGATGTAAACAACAATTATTCCAATAAAAAAATGTTAAATTTGTAAGTGAAATATGATAATGTACAAGTGATCATGCTGATGAAGCAAATTGTGGATAAAAACTTTTCTTGTACGTTATCTTGGTTTGTGGCTTGTAAGAATGGTAATCTCATTTATTTCCAATACCAAATTAATTTACGTATGCTCATCTACTTCTCCAATCTTTATAAATACTGGGCCAAATTATGGGCCTGTTTCAATGCTCATTTTGGACATGTTATCGTTTTCCAGCCCACAGCCCAAATTAAATTATATATGGATTACATTTTTTTTGTTTTGCTCATTGGGCCCAATTATATGGACTACATTTTTTTAATTACGTTTCACCTCGGTCCCTAATCCCTACTGTGAAGACTTTAATTTGAAGCAAATGTTTCAAACTGATTTAAATTCTTAATCTTTTGCGACCGATCACATTGAGACTAGAGTAAAAAAAAAAAATTAAAATAAATCAGAATTCAAGCTGATTCCAACCTACTAACGGTACGTTGTATTTAAATTACATGTCAGTTTGGCATATGCTTGTCCCATAAGTTACGGATTTAGGAAACTTGTCTGTAGCTAAGCTGCCTAGCTATTCCTTATAACTTCTTTTTAACACCAACTTAATGGGCCAAAATGCAATTATATATAGTTATATATATACTGATGGAATTAAAAAGCAACCAGTCTAAGCTGAGCAACAGAAGACTATCATTAAATAAAAGATAAAACAAAATATATAATTCAATATGAAGTACTCCATAAGTTAAAGATTAGTTAGATTATGGATTGGAAAAGGATGATTCATCTAGAGAGAGAGAGAGCTACTAATTAGTTAGCACTTTGCAGCTGCACTGCTCCTAATTAAGTCTAGCTAGAGTGATGGATACAATTAACGGTGGTAATTAATTTAGGAAAACTCAATATCAGGAACAAAATCTTAATTAATCATTGATGTATAATTGATTAAAGTTTATGTGAGTATTTAAATTCCTCCTTGCAGTGCTATCTGTACGAACATTCTACAAGGACATTACCTCTTTGTGAAAAGGAAGAACTGGTTACCTATAAATAAGTAGTTTTATAGAGACAAATCCAGCAGTGTAAGTACTTAAAATATTGAGATTATTTTACCTTGAAGGCTCTTTATAACTAACTACTCATGAATATATATAACCATGAAATGAAGTTACATAGGATTAATTGTTGAATTGTCTTTGAAAGTGTGAAGAACACGATACCAGGAAAGATGGCGTGCCGGAGTTTCCCACAAACAACTTTGATGTGCTTTTAGAGTTATTAATTAGTACTAGTTATGGAATTCAGTTGTTGTTTGGAGACTAATATCTGAACAAGTTATTGGCTTTTCACATATCCACTAGTGTAATCGAAAACGATTTGACCGGTCTTTAACTACTATTGACATACAATTAAATCTCTAGCTAATCACTTGTCCCTATGTTCAGAGCATTGTTTGATGTTTTCCTCCTGCTAGTTGGTAATGATTCAACTAATGGTATTTTTTTAGGTGATGCTCCAAGATTTGATGGCAATGTAGAGATGCAGGTGTTCATTAATAACAACAAATTGTAGAATTTTAACTGAAGTGCTTGACAAGAAAATCAAATTAATTTATTTTATTATTTGTATCTTGACTTGCTACCTTGTGCATGTGGACATATGTATGTACATGAATACCCAAAACAACATGCAAATTAATTAGTATATAGCAGCAGCTATACACATGTATATATGTCTATATGTAGTATTAATAAAATCTTGTTAATGTATAGTTTAATTGTAGTTAGCTAGCAATATCCTCCAATTAATGAGAGATATGCTTGTATGCATAATTAGCTTCAAGCAGCACTATTAATAATTATAGATTATTGGACATTCATGAATAAATAAAAAAATACTACGATCGGTGCACAAAATAATACAACTGCCCTATTAAATCTAACAAGTAACAACATTTCTAAATCTGTCCGATAAACTAATACAAAAGAATGAACCTTGAATACACAACAAAAATATCTTCCTTTTCAAAAGAAAGTGCATTTTAGATGACTTGCTGCTCTGAGTTAGATATAAAGGACCACAAAGGTGGTATACCAAACACATATTGTTTTTGGGGTTAATATATTTGAAGCTAGGATCAGTAATGCACAATACTGGTAAAACTAAGATGTGTAGAAAGTTTCTCTGTATAGGTTTGGTCTATTTGCAACAATTGCATATATAGCTTTCCTTGTCAGAATGAAGCATTTTTCAGGAACTGAATGCCAGTACTCACAAACTGAATATTTACACTAAATATTGCCTTTATATTATGTTTTCTGACAACTTGAAAGGCCTAATATTTTGTTGGGGAAATTATATATGTTAATTAATAGTGGAACTAATGAATTACGAAAAAGTTCCCCAACCTCCAATCCTAATTTAGTCAAACAAGTGGAATTAATTATCTCAAATAAAGAGTTAGATGTGAAGCTTCCATGAATAAGCGTGGCATAGAAGTTTCGCGTGTCTCTGACGAAACTCTTTTAGAATTACTGGTAAGAGTCGTTTAAGACGGCGACGCAAATATGATCATGATCTTACTATCATTTTCAATAAAATTATAAACTAAAAGCATTAGTTGTGTAACCTGCTATCACAACACCTTTGAATTTTTGCTTAAATGGTAAATCAAGGTTAGTTAGTTATTATTTCTTTCTTGCAGTAGAGTATCAATAACCAACTCCAACACTTAAAGGAAGAAAGAAAGGCAAAATGTAACTTTTCATACATAAAATTTAGAAGATATTGGCGGCTCTGTGGAAAATTAAAATATATAATTCAATAATGCTAAAATGAGGTTCGCACGTCAAATGAATTACATATTTGGAGTTTTGTTTTAATATTTATAGATAAGCAAATATAGCTATATGATAGTACAACCAAATGATCTTAAAATAAACTCTTTTCCGTAAAATAAGAAAAAAAAAATGGCACATGCAGAGAAAGGTTAATTAATTGTATCAACTTTCTTAACTATTTGGAAGAAATCAAGATAAAGCAAATTAAATTAATCTTTTGATCAACATTAATTAAAGTGAAATACCTCAATGATTATCTATCTCAAATTAAAATTATTTTAATATGTAAGCAAGTGCAATTAGTTGTTACTGCTTTTAAATAAGGTAGATCAAATAAAAAAAGGCCCTGAAAGACTGATCTCACCAAACATAGTAAATATAATTGTTTTGTTATGAAACTACATAACCAGCAAGGAACACAAGGAGCTATATAGTCAAATTAAAATATATGATTATAATCCCCTTTAGGTACAAAGTGATGCAAAATTCCATATGAATGGATCACCTCCGCTGTAATCAATAGACCAAATCAAAATGAGGTGTCCGACCTGATCTATGCAGATTATTATCAAAGGAAAATCATGCTTGCTAAATATATATATATATATATATATATGAGAATTGTATGAAAATAAGACACATCACTATATATTTTAATTATGGGAATTAATAAATGGACCGTAAGTTGTAATATTATTGAATTGAATACAAATGAAGACAACATGCATGACAGATTTTAATTATATATCTCATATATATATAGAGGTAGCTATATATAGCTAGTAAATAATAGAGAACAGCCAAGATCCAGCACCAATAAACAAAATAAGAGAAGTAACTAAAAACACAGTCAAAGGAACTCACTGTTTGCTGCAAAAAACCCTAGTTTTAAGCAACTATGTATACATATTTTATTAATTAATTATATTAATAAGCTAAGGACCAGAAGAATATGCGCTGTGCAGTCTGACGACATTTAGCTGAAAAAACACACACACACACACACTCTCCATTACAAGTGTCAAATTGAGAGCTCCACTGCTTGTAATTTATATTTTTAATATAAGAAATTAATACAGTATATTGGTTTTGAAGATATAAATAATATGTACGTATATGATATATAGTATTATTGGCCACATATAGCAGAGAATTGAAGTTTAATTTGAACATGCGTTGTATTAATTCAACTATCATTGTCTTCTTATAACTTGTATATATTATAGTCAAAGGGCCGGGCATATATAGATAAGGAAACTAGGAAAGGATAATATTTTACCAAATGTGGTCATGCACAAAACCAAAATGAAGCCCATATGACACAGTACTAGCTAGCTAGGTATGTAGGGATCTCCTATATATACACACATATGAGAAAAAAGTTGCTAGCTTGCTACCAATTATAGCTATATTTATAGCCACAGCCACAAGTCAGGTAATTAAAAGAAACTTAATTTCCAACTTAACTAATTAATCTAAGGAGCATTTTGATGTATATCATCAATGGTGATGATCATATATATACACTTAATTGTGAGTGTACATGCATCTAGTTAGTCTAATGTAGCTAGCAAATTTTACTACTAACTAATTGGATTGGATTAATTAGTGTTAAATTGAAAAATAAGACATATATTGAAAATACTTAATAATATAATTTAAAATTGGCGGTGTTTGGGGTGGAGGAGACCCAGGCCCGGAGCACCTGACCGACTGCTTAATTCACCGGGTCAAAGGGATACTCGGACCCACTTACTGGGCCCCATGGTGACGTGGCATTAGAAGAATGGCTGCTTTTGCGGGGGAACAGTGTGGGCCTACATCACACGTGCTGTGTTGTTGACTGTGTCTGTGTGAATAAAGCCCAGCCCTATTATTCCTTTTTGTCTTTATTCTTTCTCTTCATTTCAAATTGATTCAAGCATCCTTGTCACATAAAAATCTTTCTCTAATTCCTATTTTACATAATAAATAATATATATAAAACATAAAAATCTTTCAAATTTTCCATTCCTTGTTAAAATTGAACCTTCATTTTTTTTTTTCTCCCTTAATTTTAACAAACATGATGATATATACTTTGCCTGCCATGGCCTCTTCTATTCATAAAATAACAAAATATATATTACATGAGTACCTCTTTTGGTTAATTAATAAAATACACTCCTATGTATCAGTCAAGGAATGTCTTTTCGCAAAAAAAATATTGGGAAAATTTGTTGGCTTTAGTTTCTTGTGAAATCTGTAGCTAGTATAATTAAATTCATTACTGAGAGTAATAAAATAATGCTTTGAAAGGCACAGTTTTACAAACAGCACAAGGAAAAAAAAAACAGAGAGAGAGAGACATAAAAATACATACTCCTACTGGTTAATTTTTCTTAACAGGCATAAATTAATTAAGTCGAACAGCAAATTATATAAGACATTTTCCCACAGTACTCATATGACCAAGTAATCCCACATTTAAAAAAAAACAGTTAGATATTAACTCATATTTAGCACCACAGATTATATAAGCGTCAGGTTTTACACTATATTGTATAAACCATGAATAAACAGTACTTTTAAAAAAGATATGAATGGATATGTCAGCTAGCTAGCCACCATGTATATATATAATATAATATTTGAATTTATTAACACCTGGCCCCAAAATGAACCTTCTAAATCAAGCTCCTTAGTAGTTGGTACAAGCTTCAGAAACACAGGACTTAAATTTTGACACTAGGCCTTGAAAAAATTCTACATATATCCCTCTCTTCCATAGATCACCAATTTTTTTTTCGGGTGCCATCGATCATAACTAGACACCAAACCGTAGAGATCGATCGAGTACCATGTTCTCAACACCCGATCAAGCATCTAGCTAGCCTTTTATTTTACCTCTATTATCCATGCTATATCTATCAAGGCTGTTATCCATATATACTTGACATCTCTCTCTCTCTTGGTACATCGATCTTGTTTCGGCAATCTGTAGTGCATATATATATTTCCATCTTGATCGTTAGGTCGGAAAGAAATTACCAATCTTCCTGAGCATCTCTTCTTCAGTGATTGAGTTGAAAAGCTAGTTGATGTTGATGTAGGATTTGCTTTCTAATTCAAGTAAACCAACCATTCTTAACTTCTCATACAGGTCATGAAATTGTTTGTTTGGTGTTTGCCACACATGCTATATACGCACTAAGTGAAGCTTTTCACGCCCATTAAATTATATATTTTGTCTACTATATATACGCAATAAGTGAAACTTTCCTGAAATTTTCCTCTCTTCAAGATTTTATTCTTTTCGGTATCGATTATACACAAAGTACGTAGAAATATATATACAGAGAGCGAGAGAAATGGAAGGAACATCAAATAAAGAGGAGGGTTTGCCTCCTGGGTTTCGATTTCACCCGACCGACGAAGAGCTCATCACTTACTACTTGCAACACAAAATCACTGAAGCTGACTTCACCGCAAGAGCGATTGCTGATGTTGATCTCAACAAGTGCGAGCCATGGGATTTGCCAGGTAATTAAGTAAAATTTAATTTCTAGTTCCTTCTATTTATTCATGATGGTTTACTATTGATCGATATATATATTTGATTAAATCTTTAATTTATTAACCCAGAAATTATTTGCCAGGCATGAACTTTTCAACTGTTATTCTTATCGTAAATCACTAATTCGATAATTAATAAGCTTAATTATCTTTGTTAGATATCACATTTGTTGCTAGTCTCTATTATGGGAATTTCCACCTGATAATTATATATATTGTTCCCTGAAAGATCAAGTGGTCGTGGTCGTGGTCGTGATCGATTTTTGCAATTTGTCATAGCAATTTGTTAATTTTGATCAGACATGTGATGGTCGATGTTTCGTTCGTGTAGAATCCTCTAATAATTAATAGCTGTAAGTATAGTAAATACTTATATATCCTCAATTTATTGGTAGTCCATGTAAAACTTTCCTTTATTATTAATTCTGTTGGTATTTCTTTTAATTATATGCAGTTTGTTTTTCACTTAATGTGTTGTGGTTTCCGCAATATTTATTTTTAGTTAGGCTAATTGAATTAGGCAATTGTCAAATCGGTACAATTAATATTAATGTATTTAAATTTTGTATGATGTCAAATAAACAAGCCTTAATTAATTGTTAAATTACTTTTTAGAAGTATGATGTCAAATACAACATAATTATAATTATATATATTATACAAAAACACTGCTTTAATTTCATCCATATCAATTGTTGTGTACCCTTCGCCAATTATGTTAAAGCAAATTAAACCACTAGGGAAGGCAAATTTCAATTAAATAAAATATCTTCTGTCTAATTAAAGGTATTTTCTTAAACGTTAACTAGAAATAATTTATCAATTAATTACTTTGTTTCTTTTTAATTTATAATTTGGTGTGTACGTGCACACACCGTTATATGGTGCTTTCAAGTTTCAGGTTGTTTTGTTTAGTAAAAGAAAGGCTAGCTAGCTAGCTAGGAGAAGAAATTAAACCAGGAAATTAAATAAACTAATATTATTAAAAGACATTTAAAGTTCAGAAAAGCTATGCTAAAAGATAATATATACGTCCTTATACACATTAATTTGCTGACCAATTTATACATATATACACACCTTAATTAATTACCCATTCACACTAACTAACACAAGACACCAGCTAGAGATATTTAATCATGATTATCATATATGAGGGTTACTTTCACTCTTCCTCCAAATCAATATATATTATATATATTTATTGCAAAGACTATATATCAAGCTTCAACCTAGCTCTAAATTAAGCCAACTTAGCTCAAGTTCTCTTAATATATTCTTCATTGTACATTTTCCTACCAAATCTACCCCAGACAGGATGCAAGTTATCCAAAAGTAGGGAATAATTAAAAAATATATAGATCGATGCTGTTACTTGCACATAAACAAAACTTATCATCAGCATATATTAACGGTGTAATTTTTCTTAATACACAGGATCAGGATCGATCGAGATGATCGATCGATGTGATAATTTTTCATATATATTTTGTGTTTATAATAAACGTACAGAGAAAGCGAAGATGGGAGAAAAGGAGTGGTACTTCTTTAGTTTACGGGACCGAAAGTATCCTACGGGGGTGCGAACGAACCGAGCAACAAATTCAGGATACTGGAAGACGACCGGCAAAGACAAAGAGATATGCAGTGGACAACACTCGGATGTAGTAGGCATGAAAAAAACCCTTGTTTTTTACAAGGGAAGAGCACCCAGAGGAGAAAAAACTAATTGGGTCATGCATGAGTATCGCCTTCATGCAAAACCTGCTTCCAAATCCCACAAGGTACGTACCTACACATAATTAATATCTAATCATGCATCTAAATTTTTATATATTGAAATCTGACAAACACTGATCGATTGATGTGCAGGACGAATGGGTCGTATGCCGTATTTTCATGAAGAGCTCTAGTGCAAAGAAGTATCCATCCAATACACACCACCGGCCCCACCCGTACACCCTCGACATGGGCCCACCTCTCCTTCCTACCTCATTACTCTCCACTGTCGACCCCTTCTCGCGTGGCCCCTATCTCACCCCTGCTGATCTGGCAGAGTTATCTCGCTTCACTAGGGGTACGCCGGGTCTGAACCCCCACATCCAACCCCATAATATTAATGGTTTTGGACACCATCATCTGCCTCATCATCCTCCTTTTGCATTGTCGGGTCTAAATTTGAACTTGGGTGCATCGACGAATCCACCTCCAGCCTTGATGCGGTCGATGCCTGTCCAATTAAACTCAGCCGGACAGGCGGCATTGTCTACTGATCAGTCATTACCTAGCTCGGTCATGTCAGGTCCCGACGGGATATTTCATGGTCCCTACCAACAAAATTTGGAGCCCTGTACTGTGGAAGCACTTCAGGGGTATTGGCCTTCTTATTGATGAAACTTGTATAATTAAATTAATATAGGTTGAAATTTTCTGTGGTTAGATATATAGTTGTGCTAGTAATTAATTAATGTACTTATTAGCCTTTCCTCCCCCCTCCACTCTTTGTTTGTTTGGAGAAGTTGATGTAGAAACCTTGAATTTTAGTTTGTATACGCGACTGCAAGCAGTTATATATCTAGAATTTTCTAGAATTTAGAGTAACACCCCCATTTGCATTTAGATCTGTCCCATTGAAGAACGGTAATTAGGTCAGTTTTTAAAATATTTCAAAATTGAGAATATATTTGTTATTTTTTAGAGTGTTTAAATGAAAATCGGGGACAACTATGTATGCTTCACCGCGGTATCAATTTTTTAAGATGTTTCTTTGGAAAACTGAATTTGCATCTACTGTAGATCTATATAGAGTAGAACTAGGGTGCTTCTAGGAGTACCAAGTCCTTTTGTACTCTTAACTCTAAAATCTATCGGATTAACTTCGAACGACGAATTCAAATGTTGAAATCCTTCTATCTTATAAGTGATGGGTCTACGTGTGAAAAATTTTAAAGTTTCGAATTAAGTTAGTATAAAGTCAAGTGGTCAAAATTAGAATGTTTCTAAATTAATTTTAATGCATGCATATTTTGAAAGCCTTTTGACTACTTGACTTTATACTAAATTAATTCGAAACTTAAAAATTTTTCCATGTAGACACATCACTCGTAAGGTAGAAGGATTTCAACGGTTTGGATTCATCGTTCGAAATTAATCTGATAGGTTTTAGAATTAAGAGTGCAAAGAAACTTGGTACTCCTAGGAGCACCCTAGTTCTACTCCTATATATAATTCTTATAAATTTATGTTTGGTTTTTTTTTTAGGGGGAATTTCATGTATATCCCTCAAAAGTTTCAATATTACATATTTATCCCTCAAAAATCAATAATTACATATTTATCCTTAAAAATTATAGAAACTCACATATTTGTCCAATCCATTATATTTAACATTAATTTTCTATGAATTCCCATTTTACCCTTCTTCTATTTTCATTTCTAAGGCCAGTGTGTTAGAAAGCAATATTAAATCGTACCTAGGTACCAGATTTAACCGCATCCGTACCAATACCAAAGATCGAACCATACCGGTGCGCATCGACCCGTACAATACCAATTATTACAGTATGTCTTCATTTTGCTGTAAGATGGGTGGATTAAGTGGGACGGGTTAAACCGACCCGTTTTACTCATTTTTGAATTTTCCGCAAACCTTTCATTTTTAACGATTTTTTTATTTAATTTCGATTAATAAAAAAACATAGTTTTTAAAAGTTAGTACAGTAAAGGGAGTGAGGAAGAAAGGGTATAGTGCTCATTACAATATTAATTAATATTATAAAATAAATTTTAATGCTTAAAAAATATTTTTTAATTATTTTTGGAGATATTTGATATATAATAGAGTTAGATTGGACAAATATGTGAGTTTCTACAATTTTTAAGGATAAATATGTAATTATTGATTTTGGAGGGATAAATATGTAATATTGAAACTTTTGAGGGATATACATAAAATTCCCCCTTTTTTTTAAATCCGTAGGTAATTGCATTGATTCAAAAGAGTTACAAACTAGCTATTACATGATATTAAACAACGAGTATCTTTAAAAATATTCAGTTGTAACAAATAAAAAACACACAGAGAGTATGTGTATCCTATGGATACAAATTTGATCATTCTTACTTGATTGTAATAATGAGTCTAGTGAAGCACATATTTGTCTTGGTCCTTCTGACAAACTATATTGTATCAAACCATTCATTGTGCACGGTCGAAAAAGCACTGAATCAAACCTAACCGGCAACTAAATAAATCAGATCGGAACAGTCACCGCTCAGAAAAATGTACAGCCGAGAAGAAACTGAATCAAACCAAATCGAGAACTGAATCAATCAGATCAGAACAGTCACCTCTCAAAGAGAGAGCTGACAAAATTGGAGCAAGAGAAGTTTATTAGAACAAGAGGGAGAGAAAAGAAGTAGAAGGGAGAGCAAGAAATACCAAAAAACACAAACAAACCAAACACACTAACAAACAACAACAACGAATAACAACACAAACAACATATCAAAAACGGTATATAAACAGATATATAGACAAAAGATCACTCGCTCTTCAATCCGTTGCTAAAGAAGAAAAGACATTCGTGACAGAGTTGTTACGTTAGTCTGATACCCATCACGATAAAACTAGTGCAGTACGAGATTGACTATTTCACAAGCTACATAGATGAGATTTAGTTCAATAATCGAAAAAAGAGGTCGCCGTGATTTTGCCTTTTCTTTTCAGCCTTTTCCGCGCCACTGTTCGCACCGCTGCAATGCCAATTTATATTTGTTTGTGATCTCATGGTTGAAGCAACTAATTAACATAGTGTTTTAGGATGCAACCTCGAGAGTTAACACCAAGGCCCAAGCCCAAAACCAAGAAAAGACTAGGCCTACAAAATCGAATGAATTGCCCAATATATATACTGGGCGTCTTGGCGAACACATCACATTTTTACTAATTCATATTCCTTATATTGAGTAAAATTATGAAGTTACTAAGCTTAATTCTAAAATTTATTGAATTGATTTCAAATGATAGATTCAAACTGTTAAAATTGATCTAATTCATGAATTCTGTCTTTACATGTAAAAATTATAAATTTTTGAATTAATTTAATATATAATTAAACAGTAATAAAATTACTTTTTAGTTTTAATGTATTCATTTTTATCATATTTTAATTACTTGACTTTACATTAAATTAATTCAAAATTTAAAAATTTTACGTGTAAACACATCAAATACAAAATAGGTTGGTTTCTACAATTTTGGTTGGTCTTTTAAAATCAATCCAATAAATTTAGAAGTTAAACTCACCAAAAATTTAAAAACACCCTAGTCTCACTCCCTCGTTTTATTTATATAATCAAAGGAGCACCCCAGAAATGCTTTATATATCCATATATACTAGAATGAAATTCTAAATACCACTATATGAAAACCGAGTTGTGGGTCCCAACAAATACATAAACACTTGAAACTGCAAAAGGCCTTTTAAAGTTGTGCAGAGAGAAATTCCATTCGTTTGATCAGAGCTGTTACTCTTCACTAGTCTTTTCTTTTCATAATCGCAGCAGCAGCAGTGCAAGTGCAATTAGTGAAGCAAATCGTGCAGTGCAAGTGCAATTGAAAGAAGATATGTCCCGCAGGTTCGGTCATCTCATTGTCTCATATCTTACATGAATATGCTAATTAAAAGTAATAATTTCTTACAAACAGAATATATAATGTTTACAACATAGTAATTTGATTATTATTTATTAAATAAAGCTAGCAAAAGAATCATATATAATTATTATAGGGTTGTACAAAAAACTTCGAGTTAACTCGCTAACAACTCGTTCATTTAAAACTCGAGTTGAGTAACTCGTTTAACTTATGAGTTGAGTTTAAGTTGGGCTCAACTTGCTCGTTATAACTGGTGGACTCGTTTCGTTTGATTAATTATAATTCCGTGAACTCATTTTGTTTAATTTTTTTGTTAAATTGTTGTGGATTGTTTGTTAATTCAATATTTACTTTTCATATTATTACATAACAACAATCATTAGTTCGAGTGTTCAACATTTTAACACTTTAAACGAGTTGACTCACGAATCACGAACTAACTCGAGTTACTTGTGAGTTGAGTTCGAGTTAGCGAGCCAGCTCGGCTCAATATTCTCAACTCAAGTCAACTCGACTCACTATCTTTCGAGTTGGATTCGAGTTGTCTATAACTCAAGCTAACTTGGCTCGTTAGGAGTCCTATATATAAAGCAACGCAACAGGCACAATTAATTTTTTTCATTTTGGAACATAATATATATAAGCAATTAAACCCCTAGTCAACAGCACGGTAATATTTTTATATCATTATATTCGATTAATATATATATTTCATCTTTTAAGTTAAAGTAATCACCATAACCCAACTATTAATTATGAATCAACAATTGTCATTTTCTCAATTGTCGACAACAATTGATGGAAATTCTACAAGTCAATCATTGTCCCGACCCGGTGCTTTAATTGGTCGACAGGTCCTAATCCTACCCCTTCTAACCCTAATTATTAACCTGTCAGATTCGGTTGGATGATGACAAGTTAACCCGACATGTTAATGCTTAGAGAAGAAAATACGTAACACACCGTGACGTGATATGACAAACACACCGTGATTTGGTCATGTGATGTGATCAATTTTTCTTTTTCACGTGACAACCAAAATGGTGAAGGGTTGTCACGTCACGCATAGTCATGCCGTGACCATACGTGACGTGTCGTGACGTAAATTAGTCATGTCAATTTTTTATATTTTAATTTAAATTGTTGAAAATTTAGAAAAAAAATATATGAAAAATTCTAAAATAAGTAAATAATGTTGTAAAGATTAGTTTTTTAGAAAATGTTGTATCTGACATTATTTTAAAAATTCAAATTACAAATATTTACTAGACAAAACAAAGAAAATAAAAATCAGTACTACATCAGTACCAGTATCACTGAACTTATACTAAAATAAAAATCTGAATACTCTATACATAAAAAAAAAAGTTGGATACTATATGTTTCATACCATGACGTGACGTGATTACGTGACTGGTTCGCGTGACGTGACGTGATGTATATTTTTCACTAGAATGCGGTCACGTCACGCTAATGATCACGTCACAGGACACATGAGTCACGTCACGTAATCGACACACGTGACGTGACGCGACTTTAACGTTCCGTGACATTTCGTGACGTGACTAGTCACGCCGTGATAAATTACCTTCTCTATTAACGCTTATGCTATCACATTTACCAGAAAATTTGCATGCCTATAGAGCGCAATTTACCTTACTATTTTTTCTTTTCTTTTTTGTGAGTAATTTAATTTCTGTAGCCTTCCAATCAATAAATTGGTGATCAGTAACTATAAATAATCATTATTGGAGTTCCCTACATCAAAACCTAAATTAGAAATCAGAGAGACCTAATATTACATTAGCAACTTGTAAGTATACCAAACCCCTCCTTAATTTATTTGTTCTCGTCACTTAATTAAGCATCATATCTATCTCTGAATCTGAACTGACAAATACTCAATTAGACCTGAGCTAACTATTACTTTTGGAACTTCGACATTTGTATTTTATATAGTTTCGATCAAAGCTTAAAAACAGCAGTTCTATAACATGTCCCTTTATTTGAAAAAAATAAAAACTAATTAAAACATATATATACACACAACTCAATCGGTATATATGACATTGATTAGAAATAATATAGAAGTCTTAGAAGCAACATTTACGTATTGGAAACTAATTAAAGCAAGTTTGCACTAAATATTGCAGGACCTGGTATTGTCGATCGCTTTATTATTTTTTGGGGTTGGTATATATGTGATCCTAGAAAGAAGAAATCTTTCTAAGGTAAATTAAAGAGAAGTACTTTCGACACCAAGGGGGATGGATTCTCTTGGAGAAAATCAAATTAAATTAAGAGTTCGGTTTTACAATATACACAAATTAAGAAATAGGTAGAACAAGCAACAAACAATTTTGAAATTGCAAATATTCTTAGACATGGAGATCAAGGCACTGTCTACAAAGGAACTCTGAGAGATCAACCAGCTGCCATTAAAAAGTGTAAGATAGTCGATGAGAGCAACAAGAAAGAATTCGAAAAAGAGATGCTTATTCTTTGACAAATTAACCATAAAAACATTGTAAAAATTCTAGGTTGTTGTTTAGAGATCGAAGTTCCTATGCTAATATACGAGTTCATCCCTAATTGTACTCTATATCACCAGATTCATTCCAAAAAGCAAGGATCACACATCCTCTCACAACCTGCGTAAGAATTGCACATAAATCAGCAGAAGCACTTGCTTACTTGCACACTTCAGCATCTCCTCCAATTTTCTATGGAGATGTGAAGTCTGCAAATATTCTTTTGGACCACAATTAAACGACAAAGGTGTCCGATTTTGGAGCCTCAATATATACTAGCTCCAACAGATGAAGCACAAATGGTCTCACTTATTCAAGGGACATGTGGGTATCTCAACTCAGAATACTTGCAATCCTGCCAACTGACAAGCAAAAGCGATGTGTATAGCTTTGGTGTGGTTCTTCTAGATCTTATAACCAGAAAATCTGTCATTGATTTTGATGCACCAGAAAAAGACAGAAGTCTTTCATCTCGCTTCCTCAGAGCTATGGAGGAGAAAGAACATTCATGATCTTCTTGATGAACAAATTATATGTGAAGGTGATATGAAATTAATCACACAAGTTGTTGAGCTGGCTAAGCAATGTCTAAATATTTGTTGATCGAATTAGTAAATTTAACCAGCATCCTTGGAGACAAGAATGCCATAACCAAGATATAGAAACTTTGATCCATGAAGCATCCCATGATATAGAGATTGAGCATAGGGGTTTTTTCAGTCTATAAAAGAAAGTTGTGAAGAGCATTGCTAGCTGTTTGTAGGGCTGTAAATGAGCTGGCTCGAGCCGAGTTAGGCCTTAGTTCAGCTCGTTAATTCTGGACCGAGTTGTTAGTGAGCCAACTCGTTAACAGCTCGCGAGCTAAAATCTCAGCTCAAATTCGTGACGAGCCACCTCGCGAGCTAGCTCACGAGCCACGAGCTGGCTCACTGGGTTTGGTTGGACCTTTTTTTAAGAAGAAAATAAATTTTACAAACCTTTTTGTGCCGAGTTGGACCGAGCTGGACCAAGCTTGACAGTATAAAATAAACACAAATTCATACAAATTCACAAATTGATGCCTAGCCGAGCTAGCTCGTGAGCTGGCGAGCGAGCTAAGGCCTTAGCTTAGCTCGTTAATTTTGGCCCGAGCTGTTAGCGAGCCAGCTCGTTAACAGCTCGGTCCACTATCAAACGAGCTGTTACCAATCGAGCTAGATGTGAGTCACGAGCGAGCCACGAACTACGAGCTTTTTGGACAGCCCTAGCTGTTTGTTAACATCCATTAAAAAAAAATTCACTATAATTTTTAATATATTGTCTTACTTTAAGTCTGTCCTATGTTTTTTTTTTTTTTTCATTTATGTTCCACATGCAATACTAGAGAAAGCTCTCTCTTTATGCATTAATTTCTTTTTGGTTGGGGTTTATACGAGGGACATGATGATTTGTACCGTTGTCATATAATTTTTTTAACTGCTTAGTTTAATTTAGTTAATTGAATTTGGGGATTGGATTTTGATTAAGTGAGACGGAATAAATTGTCTCGTCCGTAGAGACGGAATAATTTAACCTGTTCTACTTAGATTTCGAATTTTTTTAGAATCTGACCTCTTTTTTTATATTTTTTTATTTAATTTCGATTAACAAAAATTTCGGTACCTACAAATTACATTTCTATTATGACTTAGTAATAGATCACATGAATATCGGGGGCATCCTCCTTGAATGAATTCGGATCCCAATACGATCCTGAGCGATAGATTTGAATCGGATAGTTCTGATCCAAAACCCAAAAATTGAGTAACTTTAGGGGATCTGGACCGCCTTCGAATTGGGGACAAAGTTCAAACAAGTACATGTTCATCTGGAGTTGTGCGAATGAATTGAAGGCTTCTATTTATAGAAAATATTATAAAATAAGATAGAAAAACCAATTTAAATTTAAAATCAGTAAATATTTTATAACAATTACTATGAATAAAAAATTCTATTTATACCAACAATGCAAGTATGCAACAACAATGATCCGAGTTTTTCATTAACATCCAACATTAAATAGAAAATAACACAAATGCTGGATTCTCGGAGGTCCATTTTCTTTCTCAACTGTCAAGATTTTCAGCGGTCCAAAAAGAAATAGACAACAAAGTTTGATTGATTATCATGCTTGCCTCAGATAGAGTTCCCAATTTTTTTTTTTTTTTTTTTGAAAGATTGATAGTAGCTATCAATAAAGTACAACAAAAACAACTATTATTCAGCTATTATGGACCTGTATAGGCCACTGCAAGCAATCCACATCTCTACCTGACAAATACGATACCGGTCTTTGGATAATTTTTTAATTTTCAGATGAGATTCAATTTGAAGATAAAATTCCAGTTCCCAAGTTCCGAAGTTAAATATCCTCATAAATAGGTCGACCTAATTTACCAATTTTTATCCATGTGTATAAATCAGATTTTAGTAGCATAGATAACTTCTAACAGACCAACAAACGCATAAATAAGGGACTGTAGTCTGTAAGTATAATTGGGAAACTTTAAAAAAAATGTCTGACATAAAATAAAAATTATGATTTAATATTCAAAATTGTAGAAAATAATAATTTCCTGATGTTAGTTTTTTTTTTACTGTATCAGAGTTATACAAATGATGTCAGATAATAAGCATGTTCACAAAAGAAAAATTATCAAGTTATCAAGTCTATTTTAATTTGCTGGAGTCGGATATATATATTTTTTTAAAATGAGATTCAATTTACGAAAATAATTAATGCTCCTTGGAAATTATTTTATGAGGATAAAAAAACTTGTTACGTAGACCTAGTTATGAGGAATTGAGGATGTTAATTTTTATGAGAGCATCTATTCCAGCAACTCAAATGAGTTTCTTAATATCTATTAATCACTTTTTAAAAATTAAGGTCTCTAAAGTTTCTAACTCTCATATTTCTGAAATTAATTTTAGAGTTTCTATTAAGCCACATCAACAACAAATTACAAATGATAAATAATTTGAGCAAATTATTTGATCAGTATAGAGTTTATAAATATTTTTTTAATAAGAAACTTTATTGCATAGTTTCTAAATAAGAAACTCTCCCACATTCCTGAAACTGAACTAGAAACTGTCACATCATGTTAAAAACTCTAATAGCATCAAGGATGTAGATACTCTCAGCATAAAGAACTTGGGAACTGGAATTTTATTTGTTGTCTAATTCACTGTCAATTATAATAAGAACATCATTTAAAAGGTCCAAATCGTTGAGATTCTCGACAGTCCATTTTATTTTTGAACCGCTGAGAATCTCGATGGTTTGGACATTTTTTAAAATTTCCAAAAAAAAAAAAATATAAGCATCTGTGTTATTTTTTATTTAATGTTGGATATTGATAAAAAAAATCGGAACAATGACTAGTTGTACATAATTGGTAGAATAATAAAAACAACAAGTAGAATAATCAACTTAAATCAAACTGGTCCAATGTTAATTGACCAACTGTGGGAAAAAAAATGCAAATATTACTTGTAAATTTAAAGCACTGTTTTAGGTCAGCGAAAAGAAATATAGGAGAGAAGCTCGGTCCTTGTATTTGTTTGAGTTGGTGGTTGAACAAAATAATTAATTAAGATTGAATTAGTTGAAGAGTGGAGGGAGATGGAAGTTAACAACAGTTACCTTGAATGGATATATAAAAGATTAAGCTACATTTGGAGGACATATCAGAAAATGTATCTACCACGTGTTTCCCATATCAACGAGGCATCGAATCCATATCCTCTGAGGTAACAGGTTATTTGTCTTTTAATAAATGCCGTCCGATCGGAATCTGGTCCGATGTGGAACCAGGGGATATCTTTGATAGTCGTGCGGATTCTAATTGGACGGTGAAGATCCAAAGAGAAATGTTGTGTTACCTTAGGTGACGAAAAGTCCGTACCAACCCCCTTCTCGATTGGGTCTCTTTGGTCTGTTTTTGTCTCCGCCGCTCGGTCAGAGAGGTGCATCGATCCATGGCAACTTTCAAACTCCTTATCGTCGCCTTTTTCGTCGCTCTCTCCGTCTCCGTTGCCTTTTCCGATGAAGCGCGAGAGGAGGAGACGACCAAGCTCACACTGGAAGACTCGGATCCGGGTGGTTTCAAACTCCAACTCGACCAACTCCGATCCAAGATCCTCTCCCTAGGTTCCTTCTCTTTTCATTTGTACACTTTGGTTTCTTGCTATGCTAGCTTTGTCTCCTAATCTCAAATTAAACAATCCTAATCTCTTTACTGTTTTTTGTCACTTTTAATGTTGTGATGTGAAGAGTCGAGCATAGAGGAGAAATCAAAGGAGCTTAAGAGCAAGGATGAAGCTGCTTCCAAATTGGACAAAATTATCCAACAAAAATCTGACAAAATCACCTCTTTGCAAAATGACATTGCTTTGCTCCAGGTTTACATCCTTCTACTTCTTTTCAATCAATCAATCATTCAATCATAACTTAGTGATTACTGTTCAACTACAGAAACAAGTAGCGGCTGATGCAGCTGAGAAAGCCGGCAAGGTCGATGCTAAAACTGTTCAACTACAAGAGCAGGTACCTAATAACATAAAACACTTGTATCCTTTTTCATCTAGATTTACTCCATATAATGCATGAATACAAAATTGATTCCTTGGTACCAGTATTCAGGTATGGCCTTTCAGCTTTCTAGCGTGCAAAATTATAAATATAACTTCATGGCAACAAGAGGATGTCCTTTTTTGCTTTACAAGGGAGGCAGTTAATTAATTAGTGCATGAGTTATATAATTAATATATTAATTAAATTAATAATACATTTGCCCATTTTATAATTGTTTGTGGAGATTGAGGCTCTGAAAAAGGAGGTAGAATCCCAGAAAAATAAGCGAGATGCATTGGAGGCCCAATCAATTGTGGCTGAGGACAAAGCACGAGAGCTATCTGCCCAACTGGAATCTGTAAGTAATCTCTTTAGCATCCAAAATGGTACAGTGATATAACAAGTGATTTTAGATGCTATTTACAAATTAGAGAGAGAGAGAGAGAGAGGGAGAGAGATTTGGGGGAGGGGGGGGGAGAGAGAGACGGAGAGAAATCAAAATGCCTAGCACATGCAGTGTAACTTGTTTTACCATATACCATTACTATCTGACTGAAAATATTACAAAGTATTTTTTTTATTATGTCTCAGAATAATTTGTATAAGAAGGGCTAACTTTTGATTGTTTTGTAGTTCAAAAAGACAAATGAAGAGCAGAAGAAAAGGATTCAGAAAACAGAGCGTGCTCTTAAAGCAGCTGAGGTATTTCTCTCATTTTTTAGTGATTCCTGGAATTGGTCTTATTCCTGACCAGTAAGAATAATTCTTCCCAGGCATTCATTATACTTATTTTTCTCACTCTCTCTCTCTCTCTCTCTAAATTTGCTACCAGGAGGAGTTAATGAGGGCGCAACTAGAAGCTTCAGCTAAATTGAAGCAACTTCATGAGGTCTTGTCTTTTTAATGTTGAACTTCTCTTCCAGTTATTGTTCTTTTAGAGATAAATGTCTCTTCTTTTCCTTTTTTTTTTCAATTCCTTCCTTCTAAATGGATAAATGATATATAATCGTGTAATATTCATCATCTTCTCACATAATTTTGTTTCTCTTTAAAATTCTCTAGGTGCATGGTGCATGGTTGCCCCCTTGGCTAGCAACAGAAACAGCCCGTTATATGGTTAATTGCCTAGTACTATTATCTCTTAAAGAATTTAAACATTTTACAGAAAGCATTGCCTGATTTGAGATTTTTTTTTTTGTGTGGTTAGGCGGTGATGTCTGCTGAATGGAATGAGCATGGAAAACCTGTGATGGATAGCTTCCTCCAAATGGTTCTTTTTTTGTCAATTTTTCCTCTCTGGTTTTCTTTTATTTCAAGTATCAGCACTTTAAGTTCCCTTTTTTTTTAAAAAAAATTTGTGTAGGCAACAGAGAAATCAAAACAAGCGCAGAAATGGTCTGAGCCCCACTTGGAGACAGTAAAAACTGTAAGAGTTCTTCACTTATTTTAAAATATGCTCAATAAATCCATTTGTTGCGATTATTGATTGGATTAATGAAATAATCCTATCAGTTTATTATGTATGCTAATTTTGGGTATTTTTAATGTGAAATGAAGAAATGGATACCAGCAGCGCAGGAGAAATGGGTGGTGCTAAAGACAAACACTGAGCCATACATACAACAAGTATCATCTAAATCGGTGGAGTTGTACAAGACAGCTAAGATCGCTACCGCACCTCATATTACCAAGTTTCATGAAGTTACTGCTCCACACGTTCAGGTAGTTAAACATTGGTTTTTTTTTTTTATTATTATAGTAGAAGTCAAAGCAAAAATAAATGATTGAGAAGATCAGAGCCGTATATTGACCAAGCTGTATATTGCAGAAGGTGAAGAAAATCTCAAAGCCGTATATTGACCAAGCTGCTGATCTCAGCCGGCCCCACGTTGAGAAGATCGCAGTTTTGATACAACCCTACACGAAGCGGGCCGTGGTGACCTATTCCACTTTTGTCAAGTCTGCCACCACATACCATCACCGGGTTTGCACTATTATTTTTTTTAATTAATAAGATATAGTGTGGCTTGAAATATATGTAGCCTTATGGTGTGTTGTATCTTTTGAATGATTTGAAGGCTCAAGCTAATATAGGGGAATATCTAAACAAGCATGAATTCACAAAGCAGCTTGTGACCAAGGAGCTTATCTGGTTTTTGGTAAGGAAGAGTGGCCTATTAGTTGTTTAACTTTTTTTTCTTGTGTATTTTGTTCCCTGTTTTATTAGTTAATTGTTATTCTCCTCTTTATCTTCTGTAGGCATCTGCTCTACTGGCCTTGCCTTTTTTCTTCGTGTATCGCATCTTGTCTCAGATTTTCTGGTATGCTCTCTTCTGGCTACTGAAACTTCTTTTCCTTCTGTGTACCAGTATGTAGTGTCATAATGCCATTGCAACAAGTTGCTTGATTTATATTTGTATTTTTTTTAATTAATGCAGTGTGAAGAAACCAAGGAAGCAGACACGTAGTTCACAGGGAACCCATGGGACCCGCCGACACAAAAGAAGGCATGCTGACAAGTAGAATTGGAACTATGGATTCCATTTGTATTATTAGATAAATATTATGTAAAGTTGAATCCACCAGCACCAGTATTACAAAGGTATTATTTTCTAGTTGATTTTACCGAGCTACATATTCAAAATGGTTTATTTCAAGAAGACAACTCAGAGATTCTGGATATCTGGGGGTGCAGATGGTATTAGCTTGAAATGGAGAGGAGGTGCTGTGTGCTTGAAATGAGGAACTATTTTTTGCTCTTTTGTTTTGTTAATTTTGGGATTTGGGTAGTCAGTCATTTTTGTTGCTTTTATAAATTACATAGGCCTTGACATTCTTTGTTTGTTTGGGCTTGTTTGCAATACTTTGGATGTTTTTTTTTGTTTCCTGTATTTGGTAGCTACTTGTTCCATTATTAGATTGCTGTTGCTTTGTTTTTGTATTTTCATATAAGACGGGATAATGGTGCACTGCTGGTGTTGTCAGTTGTGTAACGGATCAGATCAGGGAACAGCTATAAAACTTGTTGAATTGTGTGGTTTTGGTAGTTCCCCGACCTGAACACTCTTTCTGATGGACTTGAAAATACTAATGCTTAGACGGACTTAAAAATCCTAATCTTTTTTTGGTTCAAAAAGTATCATTTTTTGGAAGTTTTCATTTAGGTTTAAATCCCTAACTTTTTCCAAGTATTTTCTAAAATACTAATGCTAAGACGGACTTAAAAATCCTACACTAAAAAAATTGTTATCTAATTCAATTGACTGGCAACTATTTGAAACAAGAATAAAAAGGTAGGGGGTCAATATCAGTTGATCACCGACAACCAATAATTAACGTAATACACTTCTCTTAGATTTATATTTACATTTGAGTCTCAATTATCTTTATTTTATTTTATTTGTTTTTTGGTAAACTTCAATAACTCAACATATAAAACTTAATTATCAAAATGTCATTTTTTTGCACATGCTTTGATTATGACATTTCAAGCTTATTTTAAAAAAAAAAACATAAAAAGTTAGTTCAAATTCTCTTATTTGAATAATTCCAAAAATTGATTAACTTTTGTATTCGGATTATAATAGTGAAAAGGTTGTAATCATATTGTATGGTTGGAGAGAAAATAATATTATGAGCTCCATTAAATCCTCTCCGTTTTATAATTGTGAAGCCTAAATACAATGATTAATATTAAATAATTAAGGTAAATAGTTAGAAGGAAAGATAGCTGAACCGCTGCTGCCCGTTCGTGTCCCTGTCGTCTTTCTCACCTCTAACACTTTCTCTCTTTTTCTGTTCTCTCTCAGTTGCAAGTTGGAGTTGGTTCCTCCCAAGGCCAAATTGGGTATGTAATAATGTTTGTTTCCTCACAATTTTCTTTCTTGTGCAAGTAACAAAAACAAACCTTGCTTTTTTGTTATTTTCTAAAGTTATTGGTAAACCAACGGAGTATCTCTTCTCCGTGCTATGCTTACCCTTCAATCGATTCATCAATCGGTATTCAGCTCTTAATACCACTTCTGATTGCTATCCTTTGTAATTAACAATATATGAGGTCAGTTAAATTGTTGCCTGATTGATTGAGAGTTGAGTGATTTATTACTTACTATTTATTTATTTGTCAATCCTGTATTAGTGTTATGAGAGAAGAATACGGAGAAGAACTGATCGGAACACTTCCGGATCATATCCTCATCGAGATTTTTGTCCGGTTGCCGGTCGATCAGTGGGGCCCAGTTGCCAGTGTGAGTAAAAGATGGGGTGGTATTTTCAGAGGAGACCATCTGTGGCAAACTGCTATAGCCCGTATGTGGCCTACCGCTGTCACCAGGAAAAGATGGCCCGGTCCCATCCCTAGAAGCTCAGGTCGCAGGTCAGTTTTGTAATTTCTCTCTTTTTTCTCCTGTGAAGTAAGAACAGTTTAAATTAAATGTTTGGCTCTTCTTTAATTGGTTGTTGTGCTTCAATAAATCTTAAACAATTAGGCCAAATTGGTTCTCAGGTATTGTTACAAACTAGTTGTACCAGTCCTTTCTACCAGATTACCAGACTCAGATCTGGACTGATATTGTTGCAGTAATTTCCTGCTAATTAATGTATTTCTTTTTTCAACTAATTTATTTTCTATTGTAGGAGATTTATGGCATTATATGTAAGTAAAAATATAGTTGCATCAGGCAGTGAGACTGACGAACTCATGGGCCATGCTTATCTCTATTTGAAAGAGCAATTGGACCTCTCCAAAACTCCTCCTTCCAGTATACTTCATGGCACAATGATAGGTTTCTTTTCGATATATTTAAAAGCTCGTAATTCAATTTCTCTATATCTCGACTGATAACTGGTTTTTTCTGTTGCGTGCACATTTACTTTGCATGGTGCATAACTTGACTTCTTTTGATCCCTTTCGGTGTTTGTTGTTCTTCTTCCATTACAAAAATAGATCAATTTATAGCATGTGGAAGGTCGAGGGATGGGGCCCACAAGGTGGTGTCAGAAATATGGTTAGCTGTGATAAACCATTTAGAAGAAAATCATCATACTTTCTTACTCCTAAAACACCTCGCTCAAGAAGGAGATGTAAGTTTTACTTTACATGCACCGGTTCTTTATTGTACGAACTGAAAACAAAAGTCTCCCACTCACGGTTTTAACTTCTTTTTTAATTTTATGTAGCTGTTCCTACCATACCCTTACTCAAGGTCATATGAAGTTCTTTGGAGAGTATATGACAAACTATTCACAGATTTTAGGGATTGCTTTAGCCATACCGATTACTGCAACTTACTAGGTTTTGCCAAATCGAGGTTCCAAATATTGCCTTCTACTTGGCTGGGTTATTAGTCGTTTGTTTGTTTGTTTGTTTGGGGCCCGCTTGGCTGTCTGATATGTGATCCGCATTTTGCAGAAACATTTCACATTCCTAGATTGTGATGGTATCTAGGATGAACTTTTATATCATATAGGGTTGAATGTAATTAAAACTTCATCAATAGATTTTAAGGAACTGGTTAAGTACCAAGTACCAATTGGAACATCGAAGAACTTTTTAAGTAGTTGGTATATGCAGCTACATGTAGGACCCCTATTATGGATTTGGGATTGCATCATGCCATCATCTATAGTCATTTTTCTTAATGCTTGCATTGTTATTGCTGGCATGTAAAAGCACAGTTATAATTCTAATGGTTAATTAGAATTTGTCAGCTCATTAATACATATGACAGGGACCAAAAGATGAATATCATTTTTTTTTTTATTGAAACTGATGATCATGCTTTGATTTTAATTGAAACCGCAAGTTAAAATCAGTTGAAACCTCGAGGTGAAATTTCATTTGATTTAAAGTGAAAGATAAAGTTTTGATTTTTTTGTTTTCATTGAAAGTGATATGAGGTCTCAGTTTTGAACTGAAAATAAATAAATAAAAGTAACTTTTGATTTTTACAAATTAAAATGAAAAATTCTATTGTATCTTTGTTTTTGACTTAAACAGAATGTTAAAGATGGAAGTTGAATTTTGATTCTGTGACAGTTGAGATGCCAGCATATGATTAAAACTGAAACTTGAAATTTTAGTATAATATATACAGAGGTTGGCTAATATCAAATCGATTGTTCCTGAGGTTTCGTGTAACTAAGTCGTTTTTCAATTTTCAAAGTCCAAAAAATCGACTCAAACCGTTAGATGTAATCTCTATATTAAAATCTGCTTGGAGACCAAAATTTACAAATTTTTTTAGAATTTTATTATTATTTATTAAGTCACTTTAAAAATCGTTGATCCAATGGTGGCTTAATCAAACAATAAAATCAGTATAGACCATTGAATCCGTAATTTTCAAAGTGACTTAATAAATGGTAAAAAAAATTCTAATGGATTTGTTTATCAAAACCAGTACAAAACTTGTACTATATTTTCTTGTCTGGAAAATCAGTAGTCCTGGTAAAAAAAATTATATATCATATTTTACGAAAAGAAACCAAATAATTGCAAGAAATCCCTCTCTAAAGTTGAGTATTTGGAACATAACCTTGTAATCTCATATCCCAAACCAACAAATCAATGATTTGATAAATATCCCCAACCCGACAATGCAATTCATCGCATGCGTAAAACTCGTGAACTTGACCAGAAGTCTCAATCCAGCTACAACCCGGTGTTTTAGTGACACCTCTTTGTCTCATCAACCCTCTCATTCTAGCACACTCCTCCATCCTATTAGACCCCTCATAAATCCTCGATGAAACCACATAATTCCATGAATTACTCGGTTCAATCTCCAAAAGTTTCCCCATCACCTTTTCCCCGACTTCCAAACATCGCCGCTTACGACAAGAGGCCAATAGCGCACCCAATACTACAGCATCAGCTTTATCCCCCATTTGTTTGATAAAATGCCATGCTTGCTCTAAGTGACCAGCCCGAGCCAATAGATCCACCATGCATGAATAATGCTCCTTTTTGGGACTTATATGGAATTCGACTTGCATTCGATCAAACCATTCACGACCTTCTTGTACCAAGCCGGCATGCACGCAGGCAGACAAAACACTGATAAATGTGATATCATCAGGGCAAATTCCTTGCTCAATCATTTTATCAAACATTTTAATGGCATGTTTCCCTTGACCGTTGAGCGCTAAGGCAGATATGAACGTGTTCCAAGTGGCATCATTCTTATGGGGCATTTTATCGAACACTTGAATGGCACCATTGAGGTGACCACACTTGCCATACATGTCTATTAAGGCCGTACCGACAAAGACATTGTCATAGAGGCCATTGTTGAAAGCATAAGTATCTAATTGTTTGCCTAGGTCTAGGGCTCCAACCGATGCGCAAGCAGACAAAACCCCAACAAGTGTTATTTTGTTAGGGCTTATGTTGGATTCTCTCATGGTATGGAAAAGAGCAATGGCTTCATTGGACATACCATTTTGTGCATACCTGTTAAAATCTGATCAAATGAAGATTAAGTTTTGCTGTAAAACCAAAAAGATTGTAAAATGCAGTAAGCAAGCATACATACCCTGTGATCATCGAATTCCAAATAAAGATGTCTTTGTTACGGACAGAATCAAAGACACGCCTGGATTCCTCCAGAACGCCACACTTGGAATACATAGTGATAAAGGCCGACCCGACAAACGATCCCATTTCCCATTTTTTTTGTGACCTGTGAAGATAGGCCTCAAGCCATTTCCCCGTTTCCAAATCACCAAGATCACCACAGGCAGCCAGGACACCAAGTAGAGTGACATCATTGGGGTCCCAGCGATCAGAGACCATCTGCTTGAAAAGGCCCATGGCCTGGTCGGGGAAACCCATTTTGACATAGCCAGAGATGATGGAGTTCCAGGAGACCAAATCCTTGACGGGAATTTGATCAAACACCTTGCGTGCGGAGACGGGTTGACCGCACCTGGAGTACACAGTGATGAGGGAATGTAGGGTATGAGGGTGGGAGAGGAAACCGTGCTTTGCAGCGAGGGAATGAGCGGATTGGGCGAAAGGCAGATGATTAAGATTAGCACAGGAGAAAAAAAGAAAGGGGAAGGTGTAAGAGTCAGGGAAGAGAGAGGAACGGAGAAGGAGGAGGAAGTAGCGGAGGGAGAGGAGAGGAGAAGACCAAGAGGTGGAGAGAGTGCGGATGAGGAGGTTGTAAGAATGAGTAGTAGTAGTAGGAGGAAGTAGAAGGGAATGAGCGTAGGAAAGAGAAGAGGAAGTGAAAGGGAGGGAGAGGAGATTGGAGAGGATCCTGATGTTGTAAGAAATAGAATTAGAGCAATTAGAGATGATGATTAGTCGGGCGTGGATCTGCCGGAGAGAGGAGAGGGACAGGGATTTGCACTCGGACTTGAGTAACCTGAGCAGCAGCACACTGGATCTTGTATCTGCTGCTGAACCGTAAGCATAACCGTCAGATCTAAATTTAAGGGTTCCCATGAATCCCATTTGATTTTTATTTGAGAAAGAGAAGAGAGATATGGAGTTTGGAAACAGTGAGTGAAGAAGAGAAGAATTGAAGACTTAGTTGACCGTTTGGGGTGGGGCCTCTCATCTCTTGCTTTGGGAAATGGGTACTACTAGCTAGCTAGTTGTTTAGTGAGTACGGCAGAAATGAGAAAAACCCTGTAACCTCATTTTCCTCTCTGTGACTCTCACACAACAAACAAAAACCCTAACCCCGATTCGATTCGATTCATCCCTCCCCACCACCAAGAAGAACATTTTCATTCCCTTCCCTTCCCAAAGACTCCCCCCATGGATTTGTTCAAGATCGCCAGATTCAAGAAAGCACCCAAGACTCCCACTAAACAGAATCTCAATTCAAATCCACATTCTAATCCAAATCCAAATGGAGCTGACATAGTAACCCATAATACCATTACCGCCCCAGCAATGCAATCCAACGACATTGAGGAGGAGCATGATGAAGACGAGGAGGAGGAGGATGATTTCATCACCAACGAAGTGCAGAGGAGGCTCAAGGAGCTCAGTAAGAACAAATTCATGGTTGCCATCCCCGAGGTTGCAGGTGAGGCTGGAGAAGATGATCCTGAGGAGGAGGACGAGGAGCAAAGCAGTTCCGGCACTGCCACAGATAAAGACTGGCTCGATTCTACCGGCTTTGGATTCGGATTGGAGGGCTTGAACGCCTGGCTCTGTGGCTTTGATTCTCTCTATGACAAGTACTGTCAAAGAATGCTCTTCTTTGATCGAACCATTGCCCAACTCCTCCAACAAGATCAAGGTATCAAATACATTCCCTTTCCCTTTCACTTTCACTTTCATTGCTTAATTAATTCAAATGGTTTCCAACATCATTAAAATATTGATTAATTGAGACTAAATGATGTATAGGATCACTTAACGTCCCCAGAAAGTCCCCAAGATCCTCCTCAGCAAACAAGCTTGCATCTACCCTCCGCAACCTCTCCTTCAAGCGAAGAGACCAGTTTGAAGACACAAATCCACAAACCCGACCAATTAGACTCACAACCCGACCTGTACCAAACCCTAGAAACTGCCTATGTGGCACAACTCTCCCTCAGCTGGGAGGCATTACACTGTCAATATGCCCACCTCAAGCTCAAGATTTCGTCTCAGCCCGACAACTGCATCTCCTATAGCCACGCTGCTCAAGCCTTCCAGCAGTTTCAGGTTCTCCTGCAACGCTTTATAGAGACCGAGCCGTTTGAACCTGGTTCACGTGTTGACATTTATAACCGTTCGCGTGCTCATCTCTCCAAGTTGCTACAGGTCCCAAATTTTCAAGGTAAACTGCTATAAATTAAATTCACCAGGTCGCAAAGGTTTCAAAATCTGAGCCAAATACATGCATTTGGTTCTAGTGGAAAGCAGGTCAAATTGTTTTGAGTTAGAAGGGTCTCAACAAGTATATATTTCTGATATTATGTATGTAAAGAAGCATGCATGCAGTAAACATAGATACCTGACAGACCTTTGTTACCTCAAGTTGCCTTTTCTAATTCCTTCCTATACAGCGAAAAACATTGTTGAGTTTTTATGTTATCTATAATTACCAAATTAAAGAGAATATAAAATGGGTTTTTATTCTTAATGTCTATTTGGGATGCAATATATTTTCTAATGTGGTTTGCGATTGAAGTGCAGGTCTGGATCGGGAAGATCGAGCAAGGGATGAGAGTGAACCAGCTGTTGTTGCAACCGATCTTATCAAAGTACTGGAGGAGTCCATTTTGACCTTTCGGCTCTTCCTAAAAAAGGATAAAACAAAATCAGGTGTGCTTTTGGGGCCCCATAGCACTGCCGGGAGCTCCCTTCATCAGGTTCAAGCCTCTCTCGACAAGGTGTAGCTTTTATCCTCTTTTATCATTATTTACTGGCATTAATTGTGTTCATTTATCAGTATGAGGTGCTTTTGCACTACTGTTAATTAAATTAGATAGCAAAAAAAGGGAAGGGGGACTGATGGTTTGAATTATGATGATACTGTACATTGGCAGAAGGAGATGAGGGTGAAGGAGTTGTTTAAGAAAAAGAAGGGGTTGAAAAGCAAAACATGGCCAGGTTCGTCAGAGGAGGTGGAGCTGGTATTTGCGCTAATCGACATAAAAGTTGTTGCTAGGGTTTTGCGCATGCCTCAGCTTAGCAAGGAGCAGCTGCTTTGGTGCGAGGAAAAAATGAGTAAAATTGATTTATCCAGGGATAGCAGCAAGCTCAGAAGAGATGTTTCTCCCATTCTCTTCCCTTGTTGAATTAGTGAGACACTGTTGTATTTCTATTTTGATCCCTTTGGAAGGTGAAATAGCTTGTAAAAGCCCTTTTGCAGCCCTTATAATAGCTTCCCTCTACTTTTATTTTGTCCTGCAAAATTGCTTTTGGCATTATATATTTGTAGCAGGACTTGTTAACTGGTAAGGGAAAAAGAAACGCACCAAATCCTTCTTTTGTTTGTAATTAATTGATTTCAGAGAAGTTAAGAAAGGGGATGAATTTTCCATGAGAAATGCACCAAGTCCTGCAGAAGGATGAAGAAACTATCTGAATAAAAAGGGGTTTAGGATGTTAATTATTATCTAGAGCATGTAGATAAGTTGGTTATTTGTAGACTGAGAACTGAATTGCCAAAGTTGAAAGAATGCCATATATTTTCAGGTCAAGAAATCGGATCAGAATCTGATCAGGTCGGAGTGGGTCCCAACTACTGACAAGCTTTTTTTTTTTTTTTATCCTGTCTGAGTTGAGTTCTGACTTCTGACCTGACACTAAATTAATCAAAAGAGAAGACTGAGAACTGAGAAACTAACATATGATATCCCGTGCTTGTATTTATTGTTACAAGTCCCTTCAATTTATGCGCGCTGCAGTAATTAATTGGTTCAATGCTTTCCATTGGAAAACATTAATTGCTTTTCTAATATCAATACATACTCCCAACAATGGCCTCCTAAAATATAGATAATAGAAACATATTTTTTATTGGAGAATTTTGTGCCCCAATTTGAGTTTGAGCTACAAGAAAACAATTTGTGGCCAGAAGTGTATGGTCCATTTGAGGGACTTGTTTCATCAAGTCTATGTATATTTTATGTTTATTAAGCCTTAGCCGGAACAAATTTTGTTTCATCTATTCTCTGCCGAACATATATAGAAGATAAGCGATTTCTTTCTTAGCTATTCTATTTTCTTTTCTTTTCCGGGGGCGTTAATAAGTGTGACTGTGTGAGGAGAATTAATCAATATTAATATATAAAAGCAAAAGGGTTAGACCGGTAAAAGAGAAAGGTTTAAATAATTAATTGTTACCGTTTTCATAATCCAAGAACAGATCTAAAACTGCACCAGCACCTCCGTACGCTAAGTTGTCAATTTTGTCATTCACTTGATAGCTTTTAATATATCTATACTGTCCTGTCTGCTATACGAATGTACTTATATTATATTAAATTAAAAATCGATATTATCAAAATCATATGGCATGAACTGTTACTTGTTAGGGGTATATTTTGTTTACCGTTAGGGGTAAATTTCTTCGTGTCATTAAATTTGAATAAATACTGAAGCAGGCGGGGAGTTTAGATTAAATACATACAACATGAAACAAACAATCAAGAGAATTTCTACAAAGAAATGCGCTCCAATTAAAGTCATGACTCTTTTCTTTATTATAATATAAAATTTTGCCTCCGTTTTTATTCCATTGTGGTATATTTTATTGAATAAAGATTTTTTTTTTCTCCACTCTATTTCTTCCATTCATCGCCCAATTATTAATTATCTAGGGGACCACAACTTTCAGCACAAAAAGGCCAAAAAAAAAAAATATGTATCAATCATTAATTACGTAGGGACCCCTAATTAACTGGGGACCGCTTATATTTGAAATTTTTTAATACTGACGCGAGCAAATATTTATACTTATCCACACAAGTATTAACATCTCATATATCAAATATTTCTTTAAAAAATACACATCAATTTTATTTTATCTCTCATCACACACTCATTTTTTACACGTTTTTAAAGGTGGTGTTTTTTTTCTTCATTTAATGTTGCCCATATTTTTGACGATATGTGATTAATTTTGCAAATCTAAAATCACAAACATCTTCTACGCAATTTCCTCGCCGTGCAAGTATTTATAAATCGAGATATGAATATGTTAGGTACAAATATTGGAATTATTTGATATAATATGTTAGGTATAAATACTTGACGCATGAATTATTCACACTTGTAAAACGAGGTATGAATACTTGCAATACTTGATATTAATACTTTCAAACATCCTCTAATGTCACAAGGAAAAGAAAAAATAGAATATGTTAGATACATATATACTTGATACATGAACTATTCATACTTGCATTACAATATATTAATACTTGCAATATTTGATATTAATACTTTCAAACATCATCAAATGCCACAAGAAATTGCAATACTTGGTGTGAATATATTTTTTTTTTGATAAAGTGGAATTCCACCTGTTTCATTATGAAACGTAGTCTATACAAAATAGTGCATAGCACCAAATCTCCAATTATACCAAGCTAGTTGGAACAACCTCCAACTAGTACCAAAATCAACCAAGCAAAGTAACATAAGAAAATCCACAAAACAGAGTAGTATAAAAAAAATCCACTAATATCAATCACTAATAGCAATAACACTAGTAGAAGAAGAGGAACTGGTATCAACCAAAGACCAATCAATAGCATCAGAAAAATCTAGATCATCCGACTCATCGAACCCAAGAGTAGGGTCCACGTCGAAATTATAGAAGTTTAGGGTTTAGGGTTTAGGTCAAAGCAATTATAGAAGTTCCTATTGAACTAATAGAAGGGATCGGTGTATGTTGGAAACAAATCTTATTTCTGGCCAACCAAACAACCCATAAAGTAGCAGCCTTAATTAACTCAGCTAATAATGAATCTTTTAAGGGAATCCAATAATCAAAATGCCAAAGGTCAGACACATGAGTACAGTTAAAAACAAAATTGTTATGATTACCTATCTAAGACCACAAAGTAGAAATAAAAGGAAAGTAACAAAAAAAGTGATGGATAGTCCCAGGGACACCGCAAAATACGCAATCAATATTTCCATGCCAACCGCGAGTACCTAAATGGCATTTAGTAAGAATCCTGTCATGCCTAAGTAACCATACAAAAACCTCTATCTTAAGAGGAATCTTAGCCTTCCAAAGGCTATTGAAAATCTTGTTGGGAATACCACTAAATGAAAGCCATTTATAAAAGAGAGTGAATGGTAAAAAAACCCAAAGAAGTCCATTTCCAGTAAATATGATTTGGCTGAGCCAAATTTAAATCATGAAAAGAAAAAAAAACCTAGAAGTTGATTCCATTCATGAAGAATAATTAGAGAAGACCTGAGAGACAGTAATAGATGGATCAATTGTAACTCTAAATAAATTATGAAAAATACAATATAAAGTACAATTACCATGCCATCTATCTAACCAAAAAGAAGTATCCCTGACATTTACTATAATCCTATTAATACCTATATTAAAAATATCGGTAAGATCTAAAATGCTAGCCCAAAATAAAGAGAATCTATTAGAAACTAATATAAAAAAATCATATTTAGCAATTAAAATGAATTTCCATTTTCCAGTGACAGTGGGGTCCTTAAATCGAAACCACCATTTAGCTAACAAGACAATATTCGTATAATTAAAATTAAGGACTCCTAAACCCCCCTTGATTTTTGGGTAAACATACTGTGGACCAGTTGATAAGATGGTATCGCTTTCTCCCATGGGTACCATTAGCCCACAAAAATCTTTTGCGAATTCTATCTACTTGTTATTAATACTTGATATTAATACTTTCCAAAATACTTGGTTTTTTAGGTATTAGTACTTGTACGACGAGATATGAATACTTAGGTGACGGACAATCCGAAAGTATGTCATTATGAATCTCATTTGAAAGATAAAATTGCGTAGAAGACGTTCGTGATTTAGATTTGTAAATTTCCTCACAGATCGTCAAAAATATTGGCGAGATTGAACGAAGAAAAAAAACCCACCTCTAAAAAAATGTAAAAGATAGATGTATGATGCACAATTTTTTTTTTCCAAAATACCTTGTATCTTAGGTATGAATACTTGATATATTATATATTGACACTTGCGCACATAGGTATCCATATTTGTATGCACCGGTTGTAAAATCTATCAAATATTAGTGTTCTCCCACTTAATTAATAATTCCTCACTAAATTAGCAGTTCCCCACTTAATTAATGACTGGGGGATGAATGGGGGAAATGAAGTGGGGGATGGTTAGGAATTCACATCCCCCACAAGGGAATCTTTCACAGTTACTAAATCCGGACCATTCATTTTAACTTAGCACAAATCTCAAAGCCCGATAATAGTGCCCTCTATTTTTCCCGAATCTTAAACCAGCTGAGATTTTAATCTCAAACCGTAAAGTGAGGCTCATCCTCTGTATACAAAGGATACAGATCTGATAGTTAGTCGGTTCCTATTTTATTACACCCCTTATTTTTAACATTTCTAGCTACTTGTAATGTTAAGAAGTTTTAATTATTTGTAACATATTAATCTGTGTTCGTTATATGGTATAGTCGTAGAAAATTAAAATAAAAGGATGTAAAAATCACTGTGTTAGTGTTAATTAGTTATGAGAGCTTCCAAACTATTTACCTTGTAATAAAGTACAGAAATGGCAGTATATGAATGAACAATAACATGCAATGCCGCAATGTTTTTTCAGGAATAGGAATTCTGATAACACCATCTCCATTCTCAAGTGCAAGAAATGAAAGGCGATTGAAGGATTTTGAGGAGACATTACCACCACCAACTGCAATAACTCTGAAGCTACACTCAACCACCACAAAATGCCTACTAACTCATAAATGATACTATAAGCTTTAATCTATTGTTCTCTCTTTCAACAGTAAAATCTTTACTTACAATTTTTTCTTGACAAACAAATACCGGATAGTCCCAACACAAAATACAACTGACAGGAAAAATGGAGCGCAATTTCCCAATGTGTGGGAGACAGGTAACAAGGGGGTGTTTCTTTCTCACAAAAAATAGCATACATGATACTCTGGTAGAAGGGCTCAGCAAAAGCATTATGGTTAGAGGAGTGGACTGGAACTCAGATGGAAGGGGTTGTATATGTGAGGTACAATGTTATCTAGCTGGAAGGTACGGGGGACCGCCGGAAAGATTTGGTCAATGGCAAAGAGCACAAGACGTGTATGTCATCCAGATTCCACAAGAGATACCAAGAGAAATGGTGGTCGAAGATGGCACAGAATGGGGTCATGAATTAGGGTGGATTATGGAAATGTGGAATATCAAGACTAACTCCCATAAGCAACCAAAATTTTTTAAGGTGCACATTAAGGTAACAAATTTCCCTTTAGAGTTCTGGCACCCGTTCTTTGTGAATATGGTGCTGGCCGAATTTGGAGAGACATACCACATAAATGAAGAAAATATGTGGAGAGATAAGAGAACTGAGCTGAACACATACATGACGGTTATAAATCCACGCAGGATACCGTTCTCCACAATTTTACCTTTCACTGAGAGGTGGAAGGAATGTTGGTTTGAAATTATTAACTAGGAGTATGTTGAAGAGCAGCCACCAGAGGCACAATACTAAACAAATGAAAATGACGATACGAGAACCTCATTGCTGGCAGCCCATGAAAAACTCATGCATTGGCAAACGCAAAGAAGCCCACCACCATCATCTTCCTCATCAACATCTGAATCACAGGTGGAGGGCAAGAAGACATGATAGACCAAAAAGAAATCAGTGCAGTCTACTATAAACCAAGTCCAAATACCAGCTTAGGAAGAACAGAGGGGGAAAACGGCAACCTGAAAAAACTTATAGATGAAAAGACCCAAATACAGGTCCAAGGTTTGACTAAGTAGAGAAGATGGGAGGCTTTATCGGACCCACAAGAGAAAGTGGTAATCAACATTGGAGAAATCCCTGTAGTTTGCAAAAATCTACATATCAGCACTCTTTTTATGGGGACACATGCAGTAAGTAGGCACATCAGATCAACTCAAGGGGAAGAAAAAAGTGCAGCAAAGTTGAAAGAAGGGCAAGGAGACACACTACCTCAAACAGAGAAATTAATGGGGCATCCAGACAAGAAAATAACACAAAACAGGAAATGCCTAGAGTTCTGCAAAAAAAGGGAAAATAACACCAATAGTGAAATATAAAGAGGCCTACAGGTGGGGCAGAACATAGGCAAACCCACAACATTTCTCGGTCAAGAATTGTACTATGAGTTTGGCAAAAGCAGAAGGAAAACAAAGAGCAGCACAAAAACAATAAGGGCTAGCAGTACCAGAATAAGGAAACGGGTTCCTGACCCAAAAACCTTCGGAGTTAATGCAAGCCATTATTTACAAGAGGATAAAAGTTGGGCCCTCACTCTAAATGGGCCTTTAATGAATACTCAGGAGTGCACTGAGGCTGAAGGGCATTCAATTTTAGTTGTCAAAAATCTACAAAGGAAGGACCTGTCAAAAGAAAAGCTCTCCTGCAACAATTCATCCATAGAATAGGAAATTAAAGCCACGAATACCAACCTGTTTCAACACCCTACAGATACAAAAATCACAACAAAAGAACCAAATACACACCCAAATAGAAAGCCAAACACAAAAATAATATCCCCAATGGAACTGTCGGACGAAGAATTTCTAGCTCAGTTCGCCTCACTAAACGCCTCTAATCTTTTCACACTCCCGCAGGATACAGTAAATGAGCGAGACTGGACGCTCTGTGTGATAGCCATTGTCATTACAGATAGGAACACAATAGAAGGAAATTTTAAGAAAACAATGATGAGGGCATGGGGAGTGCACCCACAAACCATCATCACAATGATAGCAAGAAACACTTTTGTAATACAATTCGTAACAAAGAAAGACCTACTATATGTGATGCACCGCGGCCTCTGGAACTATAGAGAAGATGCAATTGCCACTAGAAGAGCATATGAACCAGCAGACATAGAAGAACCTACAATAAACCACATTGAAATCAACACACAATGACATCGCATTCCACCTGAAGCAGTCAAGAAAGAAGGAGTGGTAAAGATGGCTAAGCAACTAGGCACGCCATTATCTGAGGTAACAGAAACTTGCTTTGCTGGGAAAAGGATTTATAAAATTAGATTACTAATACCAGTCGATAAAGCCTTAAAAGAAATTTTAGAGGTGAACCATCCAACCTTAGGCACCTTCACAGCCTATATTGTCTATGAAATAGTAAACCGAATTTGTATGTTTTGTGCAAAACTGGGGCACGAGAATACAATGTGTGCGGAGAAAATGAGAATGTAGAGGCTTAGTTTGGATCCAAGGTTTAAAGACAGACCGAGGATAAAGAATTTCAAGGAAAATAGGGTGGAGAAATGGATGAACAATCAAAACTTTGTACCGGTACCAGGAGAGATAAATAGTGATACTGACATGCCTAAACCGGCAGCAAGGTCAGGTCAAGCAACCAAACAAACCAACAACATTTTCAGCCAGATCCTAGGTCCAGTAAACAGCCAGTCCCAAAAACCACAAAAAAGAAATACAAAGGGATCATAATAGAAGAGCCTAGTGACCAAGGAAGAGGAATAGGCCTAGGGATGGATCTGAACCACCCGGGCCATGAACAACAAGAATGTAGAGACCTCAAAGGTAAAGTCCATGATATAAAAACAATTTCCCTAAAAAGAATGGGGTTGACTGGAGGAAACAAACAAGGGGGCAACAGCTTACGGGAAGGAGAATCAGCAAGTAACAAGGAAGGACAAGACGGATCGGAACCCTTTCATGTGAACAAAAAAAGAGTGGAGGCGAGTCAAGGACCGTCTCCACAGCCCCAATGAGTCTCGTTTCCTGGAACTGCCGGGGGGTTGGGGGCCCTCGAAAGCAGCAGTTCATAAGAGCACTTCTCCATTCGACGAGAGCGAATATTTGTTTTCTTGCGGAAACCAAATGTTCAAAACGGAAATCCAATTTAGTTTTTCAGCAAATGCCTTTAGTTAATTACACCTTCGTACCGGCATATGGCTGGTCCGCAGGACTCTGTTTGATGTGGGATAATGATACCAATGTATAAATGAAAGAGAAGTCAAGGTCACTCATACACGGCACAGTAACACAGCCGAATGGAGATGAGTGGGACCTTATTTGTGTTTACGGGGATGCAATTCATGCTCGCAACCCAGAAATATGGAGACGAATTTTGAGGATCATTGCGAGAGGTTCCCCAGTCTGTGTCATAGGGGATTTCAATGCAATAGCGGATGAGGATGAGAAATATGGAGGAGATCCGGTCCTTAACAAAAATAGTCGGGATTTTAAAGATTTTCTTTTTGAAGGAGGATTGATAGATCTCGGCTTTAAAGGACCGGCTTTCACATGGACAAATAAGCGAAGTGCTTCGAAAGAAATTCATGAAAGGTTGGATCGAGTGGTAGCAACGGTAGGATGGTTACAAATGCACACACAAGCATACGTAAATCATTTACCGTGTTTACACAGCGATCATGCAGCAATTATGGTGAGATTGAAGAACAAAGGTCAAAAACAGAAACGGTTTCGTATGGAAGCATGGTGGTTTGAAACAGAAGGTTTTAAAAAGGCATGGGTCAGGGATTGGAGAGGAGCTGACAAAGATACATGGCAGGAAAGGTTAAATAGAATAAATTCTAGTATTAGACTGTGGGCAAAGCAAATTCGATCCCCACATAATAGATTAAAAGAAGCACATGACTGCTTGTATCAAAATCAGCTACTACACCCTACATTTCAGAATCAAAGCACCGAAGAAGCATGCTTGCGTGAGATAGATAAGGCAGAAAGGGAACTATAAATCTATTGGAAACAAAGGGCAAAAATAAATTGGGCTTGCCAAGAAGATCGAAACACAGCACTATTTCATGCATCTGCAACAAACCGAAAAAGAAGAAATATGATTCTCAGAATTATGAATGAGCAGGGAAGCTGGGAACATGAGGAGAGAAGGATCCGACAGACCTTTGTTAGTTTCTTCAAAAACCTATATAGCTCGCCAACCCAAGCCCAAACACAACCAGAGATGGAGCTCTTCTTTGGCCAATTCCACACAGACACTTGGAGAAAAATTCCAGCACATGAACAAGCATCACTGATGCGAATGCCATCACAGCCTGAAGTAAGATCAACCGTTTTTCAAATGGGCCCGGATAAATCTCCAAGCCCAGATGGGATACCGGCCCATTTTTATCAACAATACTGGGAAACCATTAATGATGCACTGGTAAATCAGATACAACAGGTTTTTTATCAGTAAGAAACCCCCTAAGGAATGGTTGGCAAGTCAAATTGTCCTAATCCCAAAGGTGACAGAATCAACCTTGCCAAAAGGCTTCCGACCAATAACAGTAGGAAATGTGGTGTACCGCTTATGATGAAGATATTGGCTACAAGATTGCAAAAACACATGGGCAAAATAATTTTGAGTTTCAAAACAGCTTTTTTAAAGGGGTAGAAGCATCTCTGACAATGCCATTTTAGTTAGAGAAGTTCTACATTCTTTTGAAAGCCTAGAGTACCAAGAGGAGGCTTTTCTTCTAAAAGCCGATATTGCGAAGGCCTTCGATACTGTAAAATGGGAATTTATTTGGGAAGCATTGAGAATGGTCCAAATTTCAGAAGAGATGATAAAAATGATCCAAGAGTGCATGAAAAACAGCCAAGTTACAGTTTTGATTAACGGTCAAGGGGACGGGTTTATAAAACCTAATTGGGGACTTAGGCAAGGATGCCCATTGTCCCCATACCAGTTTATTATAGTTATGGAGTGTCTCACACAAAGGCTAGAGATGGCAAGGCAAAAAATGGAAATAGGAGGCATTAAACTTACCCAAACAGCCCCTATACTCACACATATGATATATGCAGATGACTTAGTTGTCATGGGAAAAGCAACAGTAGCTGAAGCAATGACCTTTAAAAAGATTTTTGAGGAATTTGCAGAATTTTCGGGTCTGGCAATAAATCCAGAAAAGTTCACTGTGTGGATGAGTAAGAAATGTTCAGAGACAAGGAAAAAAGAAGTTCTGGAGGTGCTACAAGCGAAAGTGGTAGAAAAAAAAGAGCAATACCTGGGGGTAGTTTTGTCTCAAAGAAGAACACAACAAAGTCACACAGGAAAGATGTTGGTGGGAAAGTTCTAACAGAAATTGGCCGGATGGAAGGTTGGGTTACTGTCACATGCAAGTAGAATGGTTTTAATTAAATCCGTTCTGACATCGGTACCGGTTTACTATATGTCGATCGAAAAAATAACGACCAAAACTATAAATGAATTGGAGGGGCTGATGAGAAGATTTATGTAGGGAAAGGTGGGGAAAGAAAGATATATGGTAATGGTGGCTTGGCACAAGGTTTGTGCTAGTGAAGAGGAAGGGGGCCTAAATATAAAGAGCATAAAGTTGTTCAATCAGGCACTCATCCAAAAACTGGTATGACAATTAGCTAATGAGCAAGATAGAGTGTGAGTGCAGATTCTAAAAGCGAAATATTTCCCAACTGGTACGGTGTGGACTAGCAATTTAACAAGAAACATAAGTAGTCTTTGGAAGGCTTTACTGGAAAACAAAGGGGAATTAAGGAGTAGTATACAGTGGATGATTGGGGAAGGAACAAACATAGAGGTGCAAGGGCAACCATGGTACCCGAATTGGAGTAGTGGGAGGGGGTCGATACAGGGGGTAAACCAAATTGTGAAGGTATCCGAGGTGTACAACCACCAAGAAAAGAAATGGAATGAAGAGCTAATCATTTCTATACTGGGGGTGGAGGCATTTCAACAAATACAACAATCAGTGAGACATCCGATACAACAACCACTAATAAAGGACAGACTGGTATGGCTAGCAAGGAAAAAAGAAAGTTATACTGTGAAGGAAGGGTATGTTCTCCTGGTGGCAAAATGACAAATACAATCAGTACACAGTGAGACCCAAAAGAAAGCTTTCAGAGCAATATGGAAATGGAAAGATTTAGTCCCAAGGGTACAAATTTTCTTATGGAGGGCTTTACAAAATGGGCTGACAACGTCACAAGAGATAGCACGGAAAATCAGAACAGCGTCGCCAAGATGTCAGAGATGTGGTGAAGAGAATGAGTACACTATGCACTTACTGTTTTTCTGTCCGGTCTTAAGAGCGACGTGGTTTGCATTAGATTTCGCACTAAGGGTAGGAGGACTACCACTGGATTTTGCGGAAACCTTACTAACAGTCACCAGTAACATGAAACCTACACAAATCTCAAATTCTTGCAATACCCTGTGGACCCTATGGAAGGCAAGGAATGAGGAATTATTTGCATCAAAAAAAGGAGAGCCAAGAGATATATTGGCCAGAACAAGAAGGCTGGGGATTGATGTAATACAGAAACAAGACAGGACCCAAACAGGGGACTCGGATCCAATACGGGTACCAATAAGGAGTATAGTAATAATAGTTGATGGGTCATGGGATGTAAAGAATAGAGCTGGTATCGGCATGGGGGTATATAACCGAAGAGGAGATTTGGTTTATATAAGGTTTGATAAAGTTGAAGCGCAAGATCCTTTCCAAACAGAAGCATTGGCAATGTTGAAAGCCATCAAGTATGCAATGGAGGAAGGGAATGAAGGTTCTTTTGTATGCACATCAGATAGTAAAAATCTAGTAAAAGCAATCCAAGAAAGAGATGTAACAGACATACCAGCATGGAGAGCAGCGGATACAGTACAATAATGCATAAATCTTTTACTGGTACGGCCAAACCAAGTGGTGGTGCAACACATCACAAGGAAGGCGGTACAACAGCACATGAGATGGCAAAGAATGCAAACGGATAAAGGCAATGCAATGTGGTACCGCATCCGATATTGAACACGGATAAAGGAATGCCAATGCAAAATGAAAAGGGATTAGCCAAAAAAAAAATATATATATATATATATATATATATATATATATATATATATATATATATATATATATATATATATATATATATATATATATATATATATATATAAGGTTTAAATCACGCACACCCACAATTAATTCAAAACAACAGTCGAACCGTTAGATATGTTCTACATATTGAAATGTACTTGAGACCAAATTTTAAACTTTAAAAGATACTTCGTGCTTAACCAAACTGAAACCTATCGCGATTTTCAAAGGAGCTTAATAAAAGTAAAAAAATCCAAAAAGTAAAATTTGTGATTAGTTCCTAGTTAAAAAAGAAAGAAAATATAAAAAAAATATATAATATATATATATATATATATATATATATATATATATATATGAGTAGAACTAGAGTGCTCCTAAGTTCACCAAACCTCTTGTGAATTTGACTCTAAAATATATCGAATCAACATTAAACGATGAATCCAAACTGTTGAAACCCTTCTACCTAATGAGTGATGCGTCTACATGTGAAAATTTTAAAGTTTCGAATTAATTTAATATAGAGTCAAGTGGTCAAAAGTTTAAGGTTTATAAATTAATTTTAATGCATTCATTTTTTAGACTCCTTTGACCACTTGACTCTATATTAAATTAATTCGAAACTTTAAAATTTTCACATTTAGACGCATCAATCATTAGGTAGAATTTCAACGGGATTCATCGTTTAAAGTCGATTCGATATATTTTAGGTCAAGTTCACAAGAAGTTGGGGAACTTAGAACATCTGAGTTCTACTCTTTATATATATATATATATATATATATATAAAAGTTACAAAAGCGGCAATAATTTCAAAACACGACAACCGTTAGATATCTACATATAAATATATATATATATTTATATTTTTATTTTTTACTATTTATTAAGCCACTTTGAAAACGACAACTGGCAACCAAACAAAGAAACCGTTGGATCGGCGATTTTCAAAGTGGCTTAATAAATAGCAAAAAAAATTCAAAAAATGTGAAATTTGGTCTCCAAGCACATTTCAATATGGAGAACACATCTAACGGTTCGGATCGACTTTTTGGATTTTGAAATTAATAAATAGCAAAATCAAAATGAAATTTGAACCATAGAAACACTTCGAACCGATGATTTTGAAACATTTGAACATCAAATTAGTACTGCTACGAAATCATATTAGTCTCTGTGTGTGTGTGTGTGTGTGTGTTAGTAGCTTAGTTTTAATGTTAAAGAATCTTTTTATTAGGGTAGAAATAGGGAATTTCAGATACTGGTATAAAAAATAAAATAAAAAAAAAGTCAGTAAGTTCATGTTAGTTTGCAATTTTAGTAATGTTAGAGGGCTGTCTAGAAAAATTGCAGGAAGATAGAGTCTGAGACGGATGCGAGAAGTAAGGAAACATTTTGGTTAGTTTGTGAAATTTACAAAGATGAATGCGAGAGATGGATGCAGGTAACTCACAGCTCACAGCTCAAGAGGAATAATATTCTACAGAAGGATTTTTTCTATATCAGTGGGGAGTAGCTCACAGCTCAAGGAGAGATGGATACAAAATTACAGAAAGATAGCTTCCTACATCAATTGGGCATAGCTCACAAATTAAGGAGGTATTTGGGCTCCATATTAAGAAAGGAAATCAGGCACCTAAAAACAAGACTAGCCTTTTTCTTTTTTTTCAATTTTAAATTATTGTGTGCAATTTATTGTTTTTCTAGAATATTTTCTGCTTAATTAAGTAGAATATCTTGTCAGTGGTTTCTTCCTTTATCTTTTATTTGTAGCAATGTAATGAAATAATTTGTTTAATTTACAAGTAACGTGTAAGGGCTTTTCCTCAAATAAAAAAAAACAATAACATGCATTAATTTGTTTTGGTGGTATATACTGTACATGTACTATTTGACAGACGGACACATGACGATGACGACGGTGTTAAATAGATAATAGAATAGGCAAATAGGCATCAATTAGGCATAGCATAGGCTCTCTATTTTTAGTGGAACGGGAGATTCCTTTTCCCAAGTAGCAAGTACTATAAAAGAGATTTATTTATTATTATCCTGAGGAGGAAATGGAGTCGAAATGGAGATATTCTATTCTAATCTTCTCCTGTGAAAGAGAGTACGAAGGGAGTAATGATGAGAACATTGAGAAAAAGAAAGGAGATAGATAAGATTCTTCTTGCTTTCTAAGACAACATGGAATGGAAGAGAACACCCTTCCCAGTTCCCTCCCTTCTTTATATTATTTCTATATTTATAAAAAGGTCCACATTTTTTTAGCAATAAGTTCTATCATAAAGTCATGAACAATGTTTGCTTGTCTATTTTTTACAGGGGTGTCAGTGACATCCTCTTACCTATTTACTCTACCCGTACCGTATCTTATAAGACGGATACGAATAAGATTTTTTTGTAAACTTATCGGATACAGTATGGGTAAATATATTTTTTCATTATCTAAACAAGTAAGGGTACGGATAAAACCTATTTCATGCCCATTACCCGATCGGATAATTATAAAATAAAAATTATATATATTATATGAGTAAATCTAGAGTGTGACGTGCTCATCAAAAGGGTTTGGTGAGCACAACTCTAAAAATATATTGAATCGGCTTCAAATGACGAATTCAAACCGTTGAAATTCATGTACTTCATTAGTGATGCATGTACATGCAAAAATTTGAAAGTTTCGAATTCATTTGCTACAAGATCAAGCGGTCAAAGCAATGATGAAAAATGAATATATAAAACAACTTATAAAATCACTTATTGAAATATTCATTACTTTGACCGCTTGACCTTGTAGCAAATGAATTCGAAACTTTCAAAATTTTGTATGTACATGCATCACTCACGAAGTATATAGATTTCAACGGTTTGGATTCATCATTTGAAGCCAATTCGATGTATTTTTAGAGTTGTGCTCACCAAATCCTCTTGATGAGCACGTCACACCCTAGATTTACTCATATTATATATATTAATAGATATTGAAAATAGTACTTTAATTAGTTTACTTGCGCTTAGCATGATAATAATTTTTTTTTCAATAAAGTACTATGCATGTGTCAAATGAATATATATATATATATATATATATTTTAATATTTTATCCGACAACCATAACGAGTAAGATAGGGTACGGGTAAGATAATTTGTAGTAGGCACAGATAGGGTGCGAGTAAGAACAATTTGTAACGGATACGGGTATGAAAATACTTTCATCCAACTCTTATCGTACCCGTTGACACCCCTAATTTTTTAGAAAACTAAGAAACATATATAGTTGCTTTTAATTTGTCTTATGCGGTGAAGTTGTAAGCTGTAAAGCAAATGAAATGAAATTACTTTCCATACCTAACCTAAGTGTAAAGATTAAAGTTTGTTTGCCTTGATTGATAAAAAGATATAAGATTTAGATGCTATAGATAGCATAAGGATTTCTGTGCTATTATCTAAAAAAATTATCATATAAATTTTAAATTTCGATTTAAAAGCTCAATTTATTATATAATAAACTTGTAGAATACCAATTTTTACTATTTTTTTTTATGATTTATGAAAGATATCAAAAAATGATTTAAAAATAAAAAAATTATCAATATTTTAGGCTATTTTTTACCACACTGAATATCTTATACTATCCATAGCATCTAAGTCTTCAAAAGATTTGCAGTCCGAAGCCAAGTATGTAGATAGAATAATGTATGCTGGAGGGATCAAATGGCAATTGTGAAGGACATGGAAATGGACATCTATCTAATTTATCAACTAATACTATGAGTTTGTTTCAAATTGTATGCAGCAGCATCTTCTTTTTCTTCGTCTCTTTTATCTTTTCTTTTTTCTTTTTATTGGAGGGCCAACCAACTAAAATATGACTTTTATCTTCTCTTTTGGAAATTCCCATGCTAATGTCTAATGTCTGCTGGTTGCTGCTTCCCTTTCATTTTCACTTGGTATACTTTATACCACTTTCCTCTTTTCATTTCAATAAATAATTAAATATCAATCAATCTAGGTTTCCTGTCTGTGTGCATCACACCTAACTTCTAACTCTGCGTTTCTTTCAAATTAATTACCATTATAATTATTCTTTCAGAACAAATTAAATTTTCATATTGATTTTTTTTTATTAAAATATCATCACATAAAGAAATATTTTGTTAATTCTAATAAGTTATATAATTAAAAGCAATACAATTAACAAGTGGAAAAATTTATAATCTATATATTCTCACTTAATTAAAAATAAAAAAATGCAAAAAAAATAAATAAGACCTCTGATTAGGGCTGCAAACGAATCGAACCGAATCAAACTTACTTCAGTTTGAGTTTGATTTGAATTAATTTCGAACTTAGTTTGGTTGGAATTAATTTCGAATCGAATTTTTTACGACAAATAAAAGTGATCGTAGTTGTCGAGAGCGAGAGGTGAAAGTCGTATAGGGTTTCAGAACTGAGAGCAAAGGTAATGACTTACGAGTTATGACTTATGACTGGACGGTCTTATGTTTTTAACTTTTAAGTTATCAGCAAATATAAGTCATCAGCAGAAATCAACGGTTCACGTTATTTTGAGATTCGAACTAGAATAGTTTGCGAACCTATTTCAAACGAATCAGGTCCAGTTTGAATTTGGTTTGAACTAATTTCGAACTATTTCGAATCGAATTTTTTACGAATTTTTTCGAATCAAATTCGAATCGAATCATGAACTACGAATTTTTTGTGCAGCCATACCTACCTTTGATCATAATAAATAAGAAGAGAACATAAAGTCAGATGTTGTCATGTTGATGATGTAATAATAGGTAAAAAAAAATTAAAAGTTGTAGTATAGATTTGACTATTATACGTTACGTCGTCATAAGAAGACAGAAACATAAAAACATAGTTGAGAAGCAAGAAAACACGCATCTTCTTCTTTCTCTTTCTCTCTCTCTTTTTTTTTTTTTTTTTGAGGCAAAGCCTACGAAAGCCCCGTAGGCATCTTCTTTTTTTGATATGGAAGAAAGGCATATGTTCCCTTCATACGTATAGATTTAAGTTGAAATGATTTTAATTAATTTAATCTGATGATAGGAACATTGAATGCTTGGTGCAAGACAAGTGGTGCTATTTTAGCATTTGGGGTCCAACGGCTAATAAGGCCAAACATTGCAACTATTACTCCCATGAACTCTTGGTATTTTTGTAAATTTACATATTTCAGGGGCTTTTAGTTCAGACATGCTTATTCTCTTTCTACCTTTTTCTCTTCTGCTACTACTAGTACTAGTGTTATAGTGTACCAGTACCAGCACCAGCACTATATATCTCTCTCTCTCATGTAAATTTCTTTTTGACCGTTGCGCTCTCTCTTCCTCGATCTATCTCTTTCTCTGTGTGCAAGTGTGCGAGTGTGTAATAAGCTTTGTTCCATCTTCACAACTGTGTCTGTCTGTGTGTGTAGGTGTGAAGGAAGACCCAGGCTAAACTCAGGTACAAAAATAAAATAAAATAGCTTTCTCTCATTTCTTTATTTTTGTAATAAAAGATAAGATACGATACGATAATAAGATAATCACTTACTTTCCCATTTTTTAATGTGAAACCAATTTCCCATCTTTTTCCTTGATTCACACCATATTCTTCCTTTTTCTTTTCTTTCATAAGAACAAGAAGAAGAGCTTTACTTTACTTTTTTACTTTTGATTTAATCAGTTTGTTGGAATTTAATTTATTGAACAGTACAGCTGTTACATTTCCCTTGCCAGTACACAACCAGAAATACAGTACAATTCAGAATTCCAAGATTTCATTCATTCATTCATTCATTGTCCAATTTAATTCAATTCCATTCACTTCAAAGACTCAATTCAATTTAAGCTCTGTCGGACCCCCCCCTCAACTTTTTCTCAGTTCTCATTAGTTACATCTCAGCCCCTCAATTTTTCTTCAATTCTCTACTCTGTCCTTTAGTGAATGACATTTAATTAATTAAATGGCTGTGTTGTGTTGTCCATAGAAGAACATTAAAAGCTCTCTCTTGTTTGCTTCTCTTTGCTGCTTAGCTAATTAGCAGCCTTACCTCCTTTATTTTTGTTTCCACTACCCCTCTATTTTCTTAATATTATTCTTTTGGCTTTCTGGTTTACTTCTATCTACTAAAGAGCTACTTTACTTTACTGGTATCACCTACCGATCCATATATCATCAATTAGTTTTCTTTGAATTCTACAATTATAATTAAGGTTTACACTTTACAATACTATGTTGCTCCGGATTTTTTTTTTTTTTTTTTTTAGCTTTTGTATATTACTTCCCCTGCTTACAATATGAAATGGTTACTGGTTTTTCCCTTTTCACTTGTCTTTGATTTTTTTCTTTTGTACTTCAAATTTCATGGCTTACTTGTGAAATGAAAACTTGACCATCTCAATTCATTTTACAGGCAACTCCAACAGGTATGAAGAAAACTTGAATTTTCTGAAAAAAGGAAATGGGATGTTCGGCTTCAAGGCTAGAAGATGCAGAAGCAGTGCAGCTTTGCAAAGACCGAAGGAATTTTATAAAAGAAGCTCTCGAACAAAGATCGAAATTCGCATCAGGACACATTGCGTATATTCAATCCTTGAAAAGGGTCTCCATGGCTATTAACAGATTCATCAATGGAGATTACAAACAGGAATTATTGTTACCTTTTGATCCATATATAACACCACCTCTCTTATCAAAGAAGCGACCAAGTCTCGAAATTCACCCTGAAAAAATAAACTTTCATGTAGCCAAGTATTTACGGTCAGAGGGTACTACATCGATATCTGTGCATGAGCGGCCCCCGCCGGTTGAGACCATAAGAGTTGAATCTCATTTTGCAATGGGTAATGGCAATGCTGATTTTAGGTACATGAGATCTAGCAGCCATGCACCGGTAACCGTGCAAGAGAGGCACCAACCAGCCGAGGCCGTAAGGATGGAATCGTACTTTCCAACGGAGAACAATTATGGCATTGATGGTTTCTTTGATGCGTCCAGTTACAGTAATACGGCAGCTTCTTCATCTTATGATAACAGATCGGGTGTGGATAGCTATCCTCCTCCTTCGCCGCAAAACTCACAATGGGACTTCTTTTGGAACCCGTTCTCTTCTCTGGAAAATAATTACACATACCCTAACCCTAGTTATAATGGTTATGACAAGATTATCAGCGATGATGATGTGGCGGGTCTACAGCGGGTGCGAGAGCAAGAGGGTATACCAGAATTAGAAGAGGATATAAATTCAGTTGAAATGGAATCAGCTGAAGAATCAGATGGGGAGGAAGAGACAATAGAAGATGAAATTGAAGGGGAGTTTGATTTCAGAATCAACAAACGAGAATCGGGTTTCATATCAAAACCTCGTGACATGCGTAACGGTTCTACTTGTAATAATAACATAAAGCAAGAGATGAAGGGGTTTCAGAATAAAGGCATGGATAGTGTGGAGGTGGTATCAGAGGCAAGTAGAGGGGTAGATGTCAAATTAAAGGGAGAGGAAAGAGAAAAGAAGGAATTGGTAAGAGACAGTAAAAAAGAAGTAGAGGAGAGTAAGCCAGGATTTACGATTTACATGAATAGGAGACCTTTATGTTTGGCAGAAGTGATGAGTGAGATTGAATTGCAATTTGAGAGAGCTTCTGATGCAGCTCATGAGATAACGGGTTTGTTGGAAGCGGGTCGGGTTCAATCCAATCAACTCTGTTCCACTCCAAGTGATCTTGCTGGTTTGTTTTTTATATTACTTTATTTTTGGACCTTTGTTTCATCTTTTATGTATGGCTTCTTAGTATAAATATTATTTATGCGATATTTTGGATTGTAGTACCAGTATCAGTAATCGGATTACAGACAATAATATCTTATTGGTACAAAAACTAATAACAAGCTAAAACCAAATTGCAATATGCCAGTTACCAGGCAATGATACCTATAGCAGAACTAAGCCCGGTGCCAGTTTTAGTTTGGTAACCTATGTAAAGGTAATATGCCTGTAAACAAGATTTTCTGTGTCTTGTTTGTTCATGTCTGGCTGCAATAAATTAATATAAGTTTCATATTTTTTTTATTATTTTATTGAAGCTAAAATGTTAAATCCGGTTGCATTGTTTCGGTCGGGTTCATCTCGTTCGTCATCTTCTCGTTTTTTTATGGGGTCGACCAGCTCAAGAGAGGATGCATTTGATACGAGCAGCTGTTTCTCTGACACCTCATCAGTGACATCCACCAGTCACCAATCCACATTGGATAGGCTCTATGTATGGGAGAAGAAATTATATCATGAAGTCAAGGTGCATACATATATATATTTAAGCAAGCATTCAGATATCCATCTAATTTTATGTCTGCAATGAGTAGTACTCATTGGAATGATTTTCTCTTTGCATGCTTAATATTTAGGCAGGAGAGAAAATAAGAATAGAGTATGAGAAGAAGCTGCACCAATTCAGAAACCAAGACATTGCAGGAGTAGAACCATCATCGGTCGAGAAAACAAGAGCTGCACTACAAAATCTACAAACAAGGCTAAAGGTGTCATTTCACTCGGTTCAATCCATATCGAGACGTATTGAGACACTAAGAGATGAAGAGCTGTACCCTCAGCTAATGGACTTGTTGCACGGGTACTATATAGTGATGTTCTTCTAACGAACTTTTTCCTTCTTTCTTTTGGGTTGATTTATTGATTTGATTTGGGTTTGTTTGTTTGTTTGGTACAGGATAGAGAGGATGTGGCGAGCCATGTCAGAGTGTCACCGAATCCAAAAACGCACAATAGACGAAGCAAAACGCCTCATATTTTCCTCCAACACCTCCCTGTTTGCATCCACCTTGGACCCTGCCATGTCAATCCCGCCTCATGTAGGCCCAGCAGCTGCAGCTCTAGAGGCAGAACTGAAGAGCTGGCGCCGGGCATTCTCAGGCTGGGTCTATGCACAACAGGCCTACGCCTCGGCACTGTTGGGCTGGGCCCAGCGGTGCTGTGGAGCTCGCTGCCAGGATGAAAGCATGCCGAGATGTGATGGCGATGAGGTGGCATCAAGGATGTTGAGGACGTGTTGGAGGTGGGTGCAGGGGATGGAGGGGGTGAGTGGGGCCCAGGTGATGGATGGGCTGGACTTCTTCGCTGCCGGCATTGGGTCGGTGTGCATGGGGCTAGCAAAGTCAGCGGAGGAGAGGAAAGATCAGACAATACCGGGGTCAGTGCCAGGAGTAGGATTAGGAATAGGGGAAGGGGAGGAGGTGGTAGTGCAGATGGCAGGGCGGGTGTTGTTTGCAGGACTGTCGGTGGCGGTGAGTGCGCTGGGAGAGTATGCGGCAGAGTCAGCGGGGAAGTATGAGGCGGTGATGAGGAGGTGCAAGGAGGAGGAGGAGGGTTTAGGGGCTAAACCCCTGAATTTGTAAATATGTATTAGTCACTAGTCAGGTTGAGCTTCCATTTCATTTTTCCCTTTTCACTTTTCATTTTTTTTATTTATTTATTTTGGTGGTCTTTTTGCTGTGAGGGGGAGAAAGAATTAATTCAATTATTATTGTTTATGTATGTTTGTGATTAAACAAATCAATCATTTTGATTGAATATGATCACGGATGGATGGATGGATGGATGGGGGTGGGGGTAGTACAGATCTTCCTATATATGACAAAAAACAAAGGGAAAGATCTTGTTGTAGCAAATCAAAAGGAGAGAAATTACAATGTAAAGGACACTACCAGTACCAGGCCACTAAATCACATCCAATCATTTGCTTAATGCTTCATTATTCTCTAAGACACTATCAGGCCACTAAACTAAGAACATGGGTAGATGCAATTGCTTCTAGGATGCAAGAGAACGAAAACTATCAATTTTTCTCAATATTCAAAATGGGTAGATGCGTGAGCAGAGCTAACTAATTTTTTTTTTTTTTTTTTTTTTCTTTCTCAATATCCAAAGGTTGAAATCTATCGTGAGTAATACATGTACATTTTAAACGTTTCGAATTCATTTAGAATATGGTCAAGCAGTAAAAAAATGAATATTTTATAAGTTATTTTATAAATTATTTTATGTATTCATTTTTCATTATCTTTTGGACCGCTTGATCAAGTACAAAATGAATTCGAAACATTAAAATTTTTGCACGTACATGCATCACTCACGGAGTACATGAATTTCAACAGTTTAAATTTGTTGTTTGAAGTCAATTCGAATAATTTTTATTGATGAGCACATTACACTCTAGTTTTGCACTTTCTCTCTCTATGTATATAGCTGAATCTTTCATGCATCCACACACACAACTCAACATTGTTTGTCAATGTTAGAACTTCATCGGACCTATTTCCAATCCAATAAATAAATAAAGAGAACGGAGTGGGTCCGATGTCCATTAGACCTACATTTAGGTTCAACAAGCTTTATGACTGTTCAATCTATCTTAAAATCTGTACGTATGAAAATTAATGTAGATGCATACAAAATTTAAAGACACAATTTTTAAAACATATTAAAAAGTGATTAAATCCGTCGAACCAAAATAAATTCTGTGCTCATGGGCGCTACTCTCAAAGTCTCATGCCATAAATAAATAGCACAAGTTTGTTATTTCGATGTTATTGGTCTGGACTGGACCAATCAAAATAAATTAATTTGGGCCTTGGAGCCTCCTGGGCCAAGTTAGCCTGTCGCTGTCAAGGCCATCGCCTAGTCATCCAGGTCCCGGTTATCTGACACGACACGTGCCTCCTTTCTCAAATAATAAAACCCAAAACTGACCACGTGTCATTCCCACTTCTTTCTAGGAGTGGCAATAGCACCCTTTTACCCGTTTAACCGATCTGGACTGTATCCGATAAGATGGATACGGGTAAGATTTTTTTTTCACAAACTTATCAGATTCGGGTACGGGTAAATATTTTTTGTACTTATCTTAACGGGTAAGAGTACGAGTAAAACTTATTTCGTACCCGTCACCCAATCGGATAATTATAAAAGAAAAATTATATATATTATATATAGTAGAACTAGGGTCTCTTAGGAGTACCAAGTCTATTTGTACTCTTAACTCTAAAACCTATCAGATTAACTTCGAACGACGAATTCAAACTGTTGAAATCCTTCTACCTTGCGAGTGATGCGTCTACATATGAAAATTTTAAAGTTTCGAATTAATTTAGTATAAAGTAAAGTAATCAAAATTAGAAGGTTTCTAAATTAATTTTAATGCATTCATTTTTTAGAAGTCTTTTGACCACTTGACTTCAGTGGTGTAGCCAGGATTTTTGTCAGAGGTAGGTAGAAAAAAAGACATGACATGAAGAGAGAATAATTAAAAGATAATTAACTAAAGAAGAATGGGCTAGAGATTGGACTGTCAAGAGTACAGGGGTAGACAAAGACAGCAATTTATACATGGTCCTATTAAAATTTTCAAATCCAGGAGTAGGTAGTTGCCTACCCCTGTGATATGATGGCTCTTGCCTCTGCTTGACTTTATACTAAATTAATTCGAAACTTTAAAAATTTTCACATGTAGAAGCATCACTCATCAGGTAGAAGGATTTCAACGGCTTTGATTCATTGTTCGAAGTTAATCTGATAGATTTTAGAGTACTATGCATGTGTCAAATGAATGTATATATTTTAATATTTTATTTAATAAATAATAAAAATAATTATTATATTAGTATTACCCGTTACTTGCTACCGTTTCGTTATCCGACAACTATAACGAGTAAGAATATAATATGGATAAGAAAATTTATAACAGTACGGATAGAGTATGTGTAAGAACAATTTGTAACATATACGAGTATGATACTTCCACCCAATCCTTATCATACCCGTTAGCACCCCTATTTTCCACCCGTTAGCACCCCTATTTTCCACGCTCCACAGCCTTCCTTTCTGAGTTCCTGATATTGTTACGCCACACCATTATTTTACTTGTCTCTATCTTCTATCCACGATCGACTATCATTCTTCGTTCCTGCCCTTTATTTATACCAGTGTTGTAAAAACAGTGTTAACGACTGATTAAACGGTCATTTAATTGAAAACGGCTATCAAACCATTACGAATACGCTTAACAAATGTTTGTTAGCGGATAAAAACGATTAATCGGCTGTTTTACCGTTCAATCATCCATTTATTCCAGTTTATTCCCGTTTTTTTTGTTTATTCCAGTGAATATCTATTTTTCACATTGTTTTTTTTTTTTTATATGATAGTGTGTGATAATAAAGTTTATAAATCATGTTTTGTAATTTTATTTATACTTGAATATACATCCAATATTTTTTATATGTATTTTTTTTCTTTTTACTTACTTTGAAATTGATTAATTATTCTATTATTTATATATCATATATTTTTCTTACTTACTGGTGTAATTTTTTCAATTAGTACAACATATTTATTTATGAAATTAAGTTATTATTATAAATTTAATTTAGTGATTTTATATTTGAATTAATTTCAAATTATTTTGAATCAAATTTTTTACAAATTTTTTCGAATCAAAATTTATTTAATAAACAAAATAACAAAAAAATAAAATAACGAAAGGACAGATTGGATACTGTTTACTTTTCGCACCTACTACTGTTATTTTATATAATCTAAACATGTATTTTTCTTCAAAATATTGTTGACCGTTAATTTAATATTTTATTACGAGTAGTCAAATACTACTTAAATTAGTAATATTTCTAAACAATGATTCAATTTTTTTTTTGCACTATTTATAATAAAAGCTATCACTTGTGAATTTTTTATTATCACAATCTTAACAACCTTAAAAAATAAAACTTCAATTTAAAATCTAACATTATGAACATAATTTATATTACCCACATAATATATGCATAAAACATGAATGATTTTATACATGATTAACTATGCATTAGTGTAACATTCCGAATTAATTAACGCTCATTGAAGCATCATCAAGTAATACTTAAATGGCATGAAATTTAATCGTTAGGTTCTCTACACATTCAATAACATATCTGTAAATGTACTTCTTATTTTCAATTTTATTCGGCTTTTTTTCTAAAATAAAAATTATTGTCAATTGATCCCTTATTATCTTTAAAATGACACAACATTTGAACGGGAAATTTGATAAAATAACCCACCTTCTGAAAATATCAAACAATATACCCTCTATAAAAAATTATTGTCAAAATAACCCTGTGGGTCCTATATTTCCTTTTCTTTCCATCCCCCCTTGGATAATTATGTGTTGTACAAAGGAAACATATTTTATTGTAGATTGAAACTGACCGGCTGAACGACGAGACGAAGACCCTTCTCTAAGTTCTCTCATGAATCCATCTATTTTTATTTTCTCCAGCTTATTTTTTCCTTGCAAGAATCTCTGCGTTAATCTTCGTATTCTCTCTGCCTACTCCCGTAACTCCATCGATGTTGCCTCCTACCACCTCTACTCTAACTTTGTTGTCCCCACTAGGCCACTATCTCATCCCATGTCTTATTTGAAAAGCTTGAATGACTCATTTTCCATTGAAAAAAAAAATCTATCAAAGAATGAAAAAAAATCACAAAACTGACAACTGAGAAACAATTGCTCCGAGACCAACTTTATGAGATGGAGGTCCAGCTCCTGTAACTCAAGGCACGCTACAAAGAAGAGCTCAAGACAAAGTATATATGAGAGTAATTATAAATTTTTTAGGAACATGCTTAAGGCTTAATGGCCAATACGGTGAAAATGAGAAAATTTAACTTTAATCACACGAGGATTAATTTTGACTTAATTGAATTCTTACAGGTAAACTGATCAAAATTGCAGTTGGCTATAATGTAAAGGTATTGAGGTTGGATTTCAAATAATGGAAAAGTTGCATGATTAAGGCCTAAATAAAGCAAAATTCATATGGATAAACCATTTGGGTCCATATTAGAGTTTGGAGTTATTCAAGACATAACTATGCTAGAATGCATAAATTATGTTATTTGAAGCTTTATCATACTTGTATTTAAAACTGTGAAAATGAAATTCTGAATTGTTAATCAAAGCATATTGAAAATGAGATTCTGAATTGTTAACCAAAGCAATATTGAAAATGAGATTTTGAATTGTCCGTGGTGTGCCAGCGGAAGAAGTCTAGATAGCAAAGTGAAGGTATAGAAGATGGAGAAACAAAAAGCAGGTCAGGCGGTGAGGATGCGGGGCTTCACATAGAGGTTCTTGGGGAGAGAAAGTAAGCCGGAGGAAATGATTATAGGTGGGAAAGTGAATTACGCCGTGTGTTCTCTTGTGAGAGAGAGGGACCAATTAGCTGGTCAGTTCAATATACCATATTAATAAAAGGTTGGGTTGCTATCAAGATTAAATCGTAATCGTTAATAAAATGAATGGCCGTAGATTCTATCAATTCTTCCTCCAGCAGCTGAAAAGATATGGATTAGAAGAAGGAAGAGGTAAAGTGAAGGGAAATATGGGACCCACAGGGTTATTTTGACAATAAGTTTTTTATGGAGGGTATATTGTTTGATATTTTTGAAAGGTGAGTTATTTTATCAAATTTCCCGATTTGAACTCTTCTCGCAACAGATTTTTCAAAAAAAAAAACAAAAAACAAACAAACCGTGCTCTTATCAATGTATATTCATACAGGAAACAGCGGTGTTTGTGTGTATTTTAATATGAGATAGTAGTCAATTTATTTGAAATCATTATTGTGCAGATATTGAATTTTAAATTTGTGACCTCTCTTATATGTATAAGATAGTGCCTTAATTAATTAATTAATTAATTAATTGTGTTCGACATGATTTACTGATGATTGTGTTTACTATCTTCCCATTGATTCGTACATTTTTCGAAAGATGTTTTTATTAAGGTCAAATATAATTTCGTCAATTTTTATTCAGTTTCTAAGCCATATTTTTCCTCAAAATGCTTTACTAAATTTTGACGTCGTGAATGAATTACCGAATTCCTGAAAGATATATTTTTTTTCGTTACTCCGTATGCTTTTAATTTTTTTAGAGGAAAATTTATTTAGTTAATTCTGTAAAGATAGATATTTTGGTTTTGGTTGAAGTATTTATTTAGTAGTAAAATAAGGTAAACAAAGAAAAAGGGATTGAAGTTAGGGGTGTCCATGGCACTTTTTTACTCGTTTATCCGACCCGTACTGTATTCGATAAGATTAGTATGGGTAAGATTTTTTTTCCGTAGACTTATCGGGTACAGGTATGAATAAAAAAAAAAATTCGTTATCTAAATAAGTAAGGGTACAGATAAAACATGTTTCGTACCCATTACCCGATCGGGTAATTATATAAAAAAATTATATATATTATATATCTCAATGAATAATGACCATTGAATTATTATCATCTTCAACAGTCCAACTGACAACTACTTTTGGTCTTGAAAAATAAAGTTTATTAATTTCCTAACATGAACAATTCACCATCTATGTAACTGTGTTAAACATAATTCATTATTAAAACAATAAAATAAATTCGACACTTTCGAGCAAATTCCAAATTTTCAATAAATTTGATCTTTTGTAGATTACTGAACTTAATAGTTTGAAAGTACAAAAGACTTCTTTTAACTAGCTCTCTTACTCTGAAGTCTAAACGATTTATAATATAGACATTATCTCTCTAAGCACAAAACAATATCTCTCTCTTAAGTTTACTAAAAAGATGTCATCTAAAATTTTTTTTGACATTACCAAGCAAGACTCAGAGCCACACAATAGCATAGATCATGACGACGAGTAAGAATAAAAATCTTCTCACTTTTGTATATATTTCACTTTTTTTTTTATGAAAATTGCCATTCATATATTGTTGTAAGTATTTCTATGATACTTGTATTTTTTTTTTTTTATGAGAACGGATTCCAACCCAAAAAATAAAAGAAGAAAAGTTGGATCACCAGAATACCAATATCAGCCTAGAGGCAAAAGGGTAAAACTCTAAAAAAAATTCTTAAAGTTTAATTAGCGAGCTACAAAATACAAAAAAAGAAATAAATGTGTTTTAGTGTTTTATTTAATAAATAATAAAAATTATTATTATACAAGTATTACTCATTATTCATTTGCTACCGTTTCGTTATCCGGCAATCATAACGGATAAGAGTAGAGTACGAATAAAACAATTTGTAACGGATAATGATATAATACAAATAAGAATAATTTGTAACAGGTACGGATATGAAAATATTTCTACCCGATTCTTACAGTACCCGTTGACGCCCCTAATTGAAGTATGAGTGCCGACGTCATCTTATTAGCAACATCGCAATTTATTTTCATTTCATTCTTCAAAGAAAAATAAGGAGAAAGTCACCATCCCACATTTTTTTTAAAACTTTCGCAGAAGCTACAAAATTGTGAGGGGGAATCAAATTCTAAATCTTTGGATATAACAATTCCAAATTTTTTTTCAGCCTGCTACCTCCCCATTCTCCACATCTCACATTCTCACGGTGATTATCACACCCCTGCAATATTAATGGACCATCTCACATTCTCACGGTGATTATCTCACCCCTGCAATAGTAATGGACGCCTTCCCCAAATTACTAAAATAAAAATAGCAAGAGAGAGAGCAGGGATTTCGATGGCTATAGGATCCAAGTCCGTCTCATATCCGCTTAAAAACCGTTTGATTCGTGTCGAAATTTATCCAGATAATTAGATTATAGGACGGTTAAAATTAGTTTGAATTTCAATTTTTACACGAATTTGGTTAAAATAATGAGAATTTAAATTTATTTAACACAAATTTTGACGCAATTCATACGACTTGAACTGATGTAAACATTAGACGAATTTGAGTCACAGGCCACATACGCACCAGTGCGTATTCTACTAACATGGCATTTATCAGTTCTAAACCAAAAGATAATTGAGTTTAATTACTTGAATGAGCAAGTGTCATTTGTCATTTCACTAGAGAAAATCAACAATTGTATGTAATTTTCACATCAAAATAAAAAAGAAGCTATGAAGAAATAGAAGAGATACGATCCATGTCGAAACACAGAACCAAAACATAACTAACATAGTTCATTCAACATAGCAAAAACAATTCTCATAATCATAAAGTACCAAGCGCTTCTTTACCTAAAAGACCATTAAAATTCCATGAAACAAAACCAAAACCAAAACCGGAATGAGAAAGAAAGAAAATCTTAATCAAAGAGAGAGAAGCCCATGTCATCATCACTCTCCTCTTTCTCTTCCTCCTTTTTCTCTTCCTTCTTTTCCTCTGCAGCAGCAGATCCACCGCCAGATGCAACCGCTGCACCGGCAGATGCACCACCGCCAATAAATGCACCTCCGCCGCAGCCGCCTCCAATTATAACCTGCAACGTAATATTAGTTCATCTCCAATTATTTTATTTATTCATCTACTATAAATTGAAGATATGGATGTATGATCGGAGAAAGAGAATGAATAATTACCTGAAAGACAGCGGAGTCGGGTGTGACGAGGGAAAAGGAGGACTGGACGCCGCCGGAGGAGTCGACGGAAGTGGCGGACTGGACGAGGCGGCGCTGTAGGGAGTAGATGTCAGCAGCGGAGGTCTCCTCAACCTGCGGCGACTCAGAGATCTGCTTGGCACTCCACTCACCGCCACCGCTCCTGCACACGAATGTGAACACTCCCATTTTTAATCCTTAATTAATTATTCGATCTCTTCTCTTCTCTTCTCTCAAGGAGCTGGAACTGAAAGGTGCGGCGGCTCTGACCAAACCCTATTTTTACAAAACCCTACTATTTATATATTTCATTTGCTATGCTAAGAAGATATTACAAAAGATAGATTAGATGGGCTACACTACAGTGTATATGTCTCAAATCTCCATCCAATTTCAAGATGGGCTTAATCCGGCCCACAAATGGGCCCAACTTTTCGGACCCAGAAATACCGATGCATTTCATGAAAATGAAACAAAAGAAAAATAATTTACCATACCATTGTCGACTCTATCCAATCCTTCATCCCTTCCACAGGCCACAGGCCACACTGCCACAGCCGCTCCTATAGTTTTATACTTTTATTATTATCTTTCACTTTGTTTTATTATTCTCTTATATAGATACTCCATATTTTATTTGCTTAAAATTAATATGATGTATACTCTTGACATTGATCTAACAAATCTCTGAACAAGTATTAACTAATATATTAGGACTATAATTGTGAGCTGATGTTATTTAATAACTTTGAGTGTGTAAAATGCGTTAAATATTATGTAAGTGAATTACTACTGGTTATGTTGTGTAAAAAGTAATTTATACTTTCAAATTTTATCTAATAGATATTTGGACAAGTATTAGGTTATGTACCAAGTACCACTGTCAGTTTTGTTAATTTAATCACTGGAATGAGTTCAAAATTAACCAAATATGTCTAGGATACATACAACATATTGTAACATGTTTCATAAATATATATTTATACTTTAAAAATTGATCTAATAAATATTTATACAATATTAGGTGTATTTCAAGTGGTAAAACTATATCTATATTCATTTTATTTTTATTTTTTAGATACGATTACAGAACGGATATAAGACGGATACGGATATAAATCCGGGTCGAATAAAATATTTATTTAAATAACATTAAAAATATTAAAGTTCATAATATTTATCTAATTATAATGGTCAATAATATAATTTTTTTCATAATATATATTTAAATACATATGATATATGAGTGGGCTTAAAATTCACTATAGGTTTTGTGCCCCAACCATATCCCATATTTTTTATTTTTATTCTCAAAGTTCAAACAGTCGATCCGAACCGCTCAATATGATCTTCATATTAAAATGTGCTTAGGGACCAAATTTTATATTTTTTGAATTTTTTTTACTTTTTTTAGATAATTACAAAATCACTATTTTTGGACCATCTAAAAACAGTGATTTTGTACTTATCTAAAAAAATAATAAGTTTTTTTAAATATGAAATTTGGTCTATAAACACATTTTAATATGGATATCATGTTGAGCGGTTCAGATTGACTGTTTGAACTTCAAGAACAAAGATAAAGATATAAAGTATAGTTGGGACACAAAACCAATGATACATTTTAACCTCACTCATGATATATATCTACTATTTGAATACGGATAATTGAAACAAAAAATCATATGAGTATCCTTATCCACACAGAAATAAATTTGCTGTGATTCTAATGGAATAACAAAGTTATGTTATTCCGATCTCAACCATTCAAAGGTTTCCATGCAGGAATCTCAATGAATAAACTTTTTACACACGAATTTCAACGAAATTTAATGGTTGAAATCATAATAACAAGCCCTGTTATTCGAATCATAGTAGATTTATTTGTTATCCATGCAGATATTAAAATATCGAATATCTACATTTAAATTTTCATCGAATATGAATCGGATATTTACAATGCAGTTTTCACCCCCGCTAGTATCGAATAAAACAAACTGTTATATATAAAATTTTATAAACAGTTGTAAACACACATTTGATTGGTGTGCTTGGTTGACCTTTAACATCACGCTTTAGTCAAGGGGACACATCAATGGCCACATCACATGTCAAGTAATAGTAAAAACAGACCAACTAAAATAGACAAGCATTTCAGTTTCACACACTGTTATATATATATATTTTAATTATACCACCAATTTATTTTCTGTTTGATGGTGGACTGTTTTTAATGATACCACCAATTGCTTTATTTTCTGAGTTAGAATTTAAAATTTAAATTCAATTGCTTTACTTTTTTTTTAATTATAATCTACAATTTAAATGATGAATCAGAATATTTTATCTTGATTTTTTTTTTATAATTCTTCCCACTTATTTTCTATAACATGGGCAAAAACTGAAAGTACTAAAATTAGTCAATTAATTGCAGTAATTAACATTAACTATAATGTATATTTTTTCATATATCGCTCGTAATTAAGAAAAACAAGATCCAAATCTAGCTTTTTTTAAATATTAGTATGAAAAATATTATAGCAGCATGTGGTTCAAACTATAGTCACAAATCAATTATTCGGATTCGGTTCGGCGAGGTCAAAAATTCGTAATTCAGGAATAATTCGGGTATAATTCGGAAATGATTTGGTATTATTCGGATCATAGATCTCAATTATGTAAGGGAGCGAAAACAAAAAAAAATAACAAAAAAAATAAATTTGGGAATTTTTCGGTCAAAGTTCAGTCAACCGAATAATTTGACATTCGGTTCGGCATCACAAAAAAACGAAATAATTCGTGAATAATTCAAAAATTATTCATGAATCTTGTCCCTGTGGCTTCAAACAATGATCTGTGCTGTGTAAAAGCTCAATCCTCCTCAATATATATAGCAAGTGACACATGGCACTTCAATAATAATTTGGTAATGCATGCATGATGCAGTCCAATTTCAATTATCCCCTAAAGAGATTTGTAATACAAAACTTCCTTGCATGCAGTTGCATGAAAAAAACCAAAATGAAATTATGCGTGGGCGTATTTAATTTTCTTGTCACTTGCTAATTACATAAATAGTTGAGAAAATAAACACATCCATCACAGTAACGATATATATATATACGTGCCTTCCATTAAGCCCACTCTCAACTATATATATAAATATTCTTTTCAATTTAAATGTCACTGATATAATATTTAATATCCTTTATGATACATTGTTCAAATGAAAATAATATTAAAATTGCAGATATATATCCAACATGTAGATATATATATGAGAATTTTATGAAATTATTATGAAATTTCAAGCAATCACAGAAGTCAGAGAAGCAGAATAAGCTAAAGCAGATGAAAGTTGCAAAATTTAAAAAATGTGATGAGAAATCTACAAGAAAGCAAATTAAGAAAACTAGCTAGCCCATAATATCTCAATCCACAACTAAGAAAGAAATTAAGAAAGAAAGCATGATTAGAGAATGAGATGAGAGAAGGTCTATAGCTAGCAATGCAAGCTACAATTGATATAAGTATAGCATAGCATAGCATGCAGCCTCAAAAGTCAAAACTAAAACTGCGGCCGGCCTCCACCACTTCCCGGCCCCCAGCCGTAGCCATCTGATCCCCCAGGCATTTGATTATTATTATTGATTAGGTTTGGAGGCAGCCCTTGAAATAGCTGCGCACCGCTCGGATCGGCAAGCATTTGCTGTTGCACATGCTCATGATGGTGATTATTCATCTGATGATGATGTTGCTGCTCATGTGGATCTTGAGGGAGCTGGGGCTGAGGCTCCTCCTTATCAAGAGGCAACCTCTCATATGTTGCATTGCCGAAAGAGGCTGTTGTTATAACCACCGGCCCGGACGCAATCAGGGCTCCAACCACACTGCCTCCAACAATCTGCCCCTGACCACCAGCCAGGTAGACAGTTAGCCCGGTGGCAGCTGGAGATGCAGGAGGGGGAAGGAACGACCCGGCCAGGGAGAGAATCTCAAAGCGACCGTGAAGGGTGACCACTGCAGTGGCACTTCCTGGCTGACGAAGGGTGACATCGACTACCATGCCACCACCGCTGAGCACGCAGACACCTCGCTGTCGGCGACGTGCAAAGGTGGACATAGTATCAAAAACATCACAGCCGTGAGCAACCTCCATGACGTGGGTGCGTAAGGCATTGGCACTGTCCTGAGAGATTATGATGGGAGGCCTGGGTTTGTTCTTGGAGCCAGAAGGGCGGCCACGAGGGCGCCTACGTGCCATGAAGTCCATTCCACCTGATCCTTCCATGCCGCCGCTGCCGTTGCTGTCATTGCTGTTGCTATTGTTGTTGTTGTTATTGTTGTTGTCGTCGTCGCGGTCTGGTGGTTCCTCATTAGAGGGTCGGTGGAAGTCGCGGGTGTAAAATGGCTGCAGATGGTGGCCGTCGGACGATGGATCCATCGATTTGCTTTCCTCTCTAGCTCTTCTCTCCTCTTTCCCTCTTCCCTTTCTAATTAATTAAAGAGCAATTAAGTGGAAGAGAGAGGGAATATATAGAATTAGAATACTTTGCAAGCTGATTGCTAGCTCTTTGTTTGTTTGTTTCCTTGTTAATTTGTTAAGATGTAGATGAAGCTAGGAAGGCATCCTTATTCCTTCGTTGGTGCCGTTGGTGGCGGATTAGTGCTCCCCATGCGCCCCCTAAGACCAAAAGCAACCAATTACTTCATTTCTTATTATTATATTTATAATTAAGCCCCACTAACTAACACATACTTATTTGCTCTCGGGGCACCAACCCCAAATATATATATATATACACACACACTGAGTCCCTAGCTAGCTGGACAAGGTTAATTTCGTAATCTTCTTTATATTTTGTTAATGATAAAAGATCTATCATATTTTATTTATGCTTATTTGGAGAAGACGAGCTGCAATGGTGCGTGAATAATAGATGCTAAGTATTATCTTAATTATATATTTAGTGTACAGGTCCCACAGACACGGTCAAATGTTTTAGGTGGCGCTTTTTACCGGTGAAAGTTGAAACATGAGGGAGCCATTAGCTTCCTCTCAACCACTTTATATATATATATATATATATATATATATATATATATATATAATTTCTATTAAAAAAATTAAGATATAATTCAGTCCAGTCCAAAATGTCCAATCCAATCCAACCCTTCGTGCGTGGGGGCTTCAGATGCATTTAAAATCGGGCCCAGACAGGCCCAAGTAAATTGAATTTCAGATCCACCAAAACTAAAGTTGGAGAGTCAATTTCCATTAAAGAAAAAAAACAAAAACAAAAAACTAAAGCCTTTTCTTTTTCAAAAAACCAAAACAAAACGAGAAACAGAGAAATAAAACGATGAGCTAGCTAGTAAAGGCACAGCATATACATCCTCAATGGCAGCAATTTTTTTTTATCTAATTCATATCATATTATTAGTCTGTTACATATACTTTTTAATCATCTTCCGGATGCAATACCAGGATTACAGAGGAGTAACTCAGCATGGGGTACAAATTGGAGTCCAAAAAGTTTTCATACTGCCTGACGGCAGTGGCCCGATCTGGCAGGTCTTCAGACAAGAAGTCATAGGGTGGCGGCTTACTTGTGTCTACGAGCGGGTCCCACCGGTACCCAGGTCGATCTGGCAGAGTGACGGTGACTGGGAGGTGGCTTGTGTTGAATGCCACGTAGATCTCTCCTTTTGCCTCATCATTCTGTTGGTTGTGCAATAAATAAATAAATAATTTAAGAAGATTGCAATTTGCATGACCAAAATTTAAGAGAAAAGAAATAATGAGGGAGAGAGAGATACCTGAATGGAGAAGGCAACAAAGCGGCTGGTGTCGGACCAGTCAGGTTTAGCAGGCTGATGGCCATGCCACTGCAGTCGTTCTGCCGTTGGAAAATCATCCAAACCTAGGCATTCCCATTCTCTGCGAAATTTTATCAGGAGGCGGCAGAACCGGTAAAAATCACTAGTCTGTTCCTCCTTCCTGTCCCACCTGAAGTAATTTAACTACATGCAACCATTTTAAATCAGAAATATAAATTATTAGACTATAATCATCATGTGTGTGTGAGAGGGATAGAGAGAGTGAGTGGTTGCATAGCATACATAATTATCATGGCAGTAGGTATTGTTGTTGCCTCCTTTAGTGTGACCATACTCATCCCCCATGTATATCATTGGAACCCCCTGAAATATTATTATTACACAAATCCTGAAAATGAGCTATCCAGCCAGCTTGTACATGCACTGGCAAGATACAAAACACAAAAAGCAAACTACGATCATACCTGAGAGACCATCAGACAAAGGATGAAGTTTCGCATTTGCCTCTTTCTCAATCTTCTCACTCCCATACTTGCAAATTCACCCTCCTTTGTTTATTAAAAGCCAAAAATGAAAAGGAGAAATATTTTGGATTCATTGATATGATGATGTTGCATATATCTATATTCAATAGTAAGATACTTTGCATGCTTTACAAAAAGCAACCTTTTTACTTGGGTATAGGAAAACAAAAAATAAAATGCCTATAGGTAATTTGTTTGACCTCGCCACAGTTCCAACTGAGATTATGATTCTCTCCATCTCTATTATCTTCTCCATTTGCTAAATTGTACTTGTTGTTGTATGTCACCAGATCTGCAAGGGTAAAACCGTCATGTGCACACACAAAGTTCACACTGTGCCACGGTTTTCTTCCTCCCGCCTGACACCAAAGGAAAGATTAGATCAATTAGAGCTGAATTAAAATCCGACACAAGGCATTGTCAAATTGAAATAAAAGCAAATTGAGGAAGCAGACAGTAAAATGTAGCAGCACCACAGATAGATAGATAAACAGATACCTGGTACAAGTTGGGACTGCCACAGAGACACTCCGCAAAAGCTCCTGCAAAGCCGTTGGTTCCTTTTATAAACTGCCGCACTATATCCCGATACTGCCATTAAAACTGATTAATCACAACCCACCCCCCTCCTTGTACAAAAACACACTACAGGAATTTAATAAAAAAGAAAAAGAGTGTGACGCTGACCTGGCCATTCCATTCAGACCAAACATTCCAGTGTGGGAACTGTCCCACTTGGTACAGCCCTCCTGCATCCCACGCCTCTGCAATTAACTACATACATACATACATACATACATACATACACAGGAGCACACCATTTTACTAGTAATTAATTGATTAGTTAAATTGGCAGTAAGCAGGAAAATTAAAGAGAGACTCAGATGTTTGCAAGCACCTTAACACCACTGAGAATGGGGTCATTGCTAATCATGTCGATGAGAGGTGGGTTAGCAAGTGGGGTGCCGGTTGTTATCATATCTCCTTCGAGCGCATATCCATACACGTTCTTCGGATCCCACAGGCTTCAAATTTTCAAATAAACAACTTAAATGATCGACATTTGTATTAATTAAGAAAAATATGACAAATTTAGTAAGAGTAGACAAAATAAAACACCTGCTGCCTCTGGTCATGATTGATGCTAGATCGAACCTAAACCCGTCAATATGCATCTCTGTAACCCAATATCTGGTACAAGTTGCTTGTTAGGTTGATTTTCAATAATAAAGAAAGGAGAAAATTCTGATTAGGGGAAAAAGGAGTTTATTGAAAAAAGAAGAAAAGGTAATTAAAAGAAACCTTAAGCAATCAAGAATGAACTGACGAACAACAGGATGGTTACAGTTAAAGGTGTTACCGCAGCCCGAGTAATTGTAAAATTCTCCCTGAGAATGATATGATAATATAAAATGAAGCCAAGGCCATGCATATGATGTAACATATATATTTGCAAGTAGGAGAAATAACTAGCATTGAGATAAAAGTGGAATAAAAATAAGGTAAAAAGGAAAAAAGAAGATAAAAGAGGAGCATGATTGCCTTAGGCGCAAGCATGTAGTAAGTGCTGTTATCAATGCCTCGGAAGGAGAAAACGGGGCCATTCTCATTGCCCTCGGCAGTGTGGTTGAAGACAACATCCATGATGACCTCAATGCCGTTCTTGTGGGCCTCCCTTACCAGTGTCTTGAACTCCTTGATCGCGTCCCGCCCGCAGCTACTGTGCCCTGCTGATGCATATCTCATCATCGGCGAGAAGAAGTTGACTGTTGAGTATCCCCAGAAATTCATCCTGCCCGACAACAATTAATCACACTAACCTTACTTAGCAACAGTCTAGTCTAGTGTAATGTACTATTGCAAGTTTTTTATTTATTGATTTATTTAAATTTAAAAGTGAGTGATGCCGATGCTGATGGTGATGCATAACATAACTGAGAACTTACTTATTCTGACCCATGACTGGGCTGTAATCAAAGTACTCGAGCTCATTGAACTCATGGCATGGCATCAGCTCTATGCAGTTAATCCCCAGTTCCTGAAAACTCAAAGGAGATGTTCCCATCTTGTAATTTACATTACATATGTAGTAAAAGACATAAGAAAAAAGAAGACGGTAGGTACCTTGAGGTGGTCTAGTTTTTGTGTAGCGCTTGCATAAGTGCCAGGGTGCTGCACTTTGCTGGAGTCATGCTTGGTGTAACCGCGGATGTGCATCTCATATATGATGAGGTCTCTTTGAGGTAATCCCAATGGCATATCTCCTTCCCAATCAAACTGTCCGTGCGTCAACAGTACACAGATATCAATCATATCACTGTAATAATAATATATATATGGAGATAGAAAAGAGAAGTGCATAAATAAATACAAAAAAGGGTTATATAGGAAAAGCAACTGACATCATCATCATGATGAGAAGGTAGAGGAAGCATGCCAGCCATGAGGGGCCAGCAATTACCAGCAGGAGGCACAACACCATAGTGCTCGCGACTGACAACAGCCTTAGCATAGGGATCAAGTAGGAGGTTGGAGGAATCAAAGTAGCGGCCTTCCTGGGGGCAGAAGTCGCCATCGAGCTTGTACCCATACACCATGTCCTCCAGCTTCAGCTTCACCTTAGCATCAGCATCAGCATCAGCTTCAGGATTGTTCCTGGGAGAGAGATGGATATGCCAGACATGACCGGTTTTGTTACTCTCCGGGTCCAGCACTATGACCTCTGTAGCCTTATTCTGCAATGCAAAATTCCCATAGAATGTGATCCATCATCCATCCATCCATCCATCCCAAAATCAATTAAGAATTTCTTATTAATATTAAAATTCCAATGGAATGTGAAGTATATATGTTAAGGTCCGTACGTACCGCTTTGAGATCATCGAGGGTGAAGAGACAGAGGGAGACGGCAGATGCACTGCTGGAATAAAGGGCAAAGTTGACCCCGCCATCACAGGCAGTGGCTCCCAGGGGATGAGGCATTCCATCGAGCACCTCAAAGGTGCCGGAGCCAGAGCTCGGGGCCTGTGAAGCATCAGATTTTTCTATATCTATTGAGAGAGCTGCGGGGACGAGATGGAGATGGAGATGGCGATGGTGATGGCGACTGTGGCCAGAGATGGAGGTAGAGGTGGAGGTGAGGTGGAGGTAGTGGCGGTGGCCAGAGATGCATTTGCATTTGCATTTGAGGTGGTGGTAGAGGTCCCTTGGTGATGGTGAAGGTGGAGCGAGAGGATGGGATTGGGTGGTGCGATGAAGGAGCGAAATTCGAGGTGCCACGGACATGGTTGATGGTACTCTATCTACAAAAGAGAGAGAGAGAGAGAGAGAGAGAGAGAGAGACTAGCAGTAGCAGTAGCAGTAGCAGTACCAGGTGGTACCTGCTTGGTGTTAATTCTTCATTCTAAACTTCAAATTTCAACTCCTCCTCCTCCTCCTCCTCCTCCTCCTCCTCCTCTCATCATCAATCACGATCGCATTTGATTTCAGAGACTAACAATTCGCAATTCGCATGCATGTTGTATTGTATTGTGCAGCAAATGAATGAGGTAGCAGTAGCACGGATTTGGTGTTGGTGGGTTAATTTACTGTTACTGCTTTTCCTTTTCCTTTTCCTTTTCCTTTTTGTTTGTTTTCAATTTTTCATCTTTTCTTTTTGTTCTTCTCTCTCCTTCGTAATGTCTCTATGTTTTATCCATGTTCTAGATGCATTTAATCACAAACGAAGAAAGCCCAAAAGAAGGCTAAAACCTCTAGTTAATATCAACAAGGCCTCGTATGAATGATAATACATACATATAATTGAAAGTCCAAATTCATGCTTCGCTTCAACCAACCATCATCCCAAATTAATTAAATCAATCTCAACTTGCAAATTCCAATGAAATGTCAACTATGTCACCAACTCTGGACAAATTAAAGACAACTATGTATTCATCTCTCTCTCTGTATATATATGGAACAAAAGACACTATACTCTAAATAACTAAATTAATCCCTATATATACTTGAGGTCATGTTTAGTCATGTTTGATTGTAGAGTAAGTGGTGAAGTAAATTCTCTATTCCATTTTTAAGGAGTCAAACGAGAAGTAATTTTAAAAGAGTAAGATGGAGTAACATTTGAATTAATTCGGATTAGATCACTCTACCTAGAAAGGTGGAGTCACTTATTCCACATGCGAGTTCCGCGGTTAGAGTAATATCATATTATAATGTTCTCTCTCTTCATTAGTTTATTCCACCAAACTCTAACAAAATATAATTATTTTAATATGTCTTAGCTTAGAATAAGAAATTTAATACGAAATAACTTTATTCCACAGCCAAACATGATCATCACAAGCCACTCAGCTACATATTGTACCTCATGGGCTCATACCCACCACAAATTAAGTACCATTCACATCTACATTCAAATTTTCATTCCAATCACATATTAAGTGCCCGATTGTTTGTTCAAATTCTTAACAATTATTGTATAGTCTTCACATACATCTTTATCTTTTGCTGCAAGTTGCTTATTGTGCAAAGAATTTTAAACTCGGAAATAATATTTGACGCCAATTTGAATTCAATTAAAAGGCAAATTTAAGAAAAAAATTGTGCCACTCCGTGTGTTATAGTCATACCAACATAGCAACAGGTTGGCTAATTCAGGTTCTGTGTTCAAATAGAAGCTCATTTAAGGACTAAATATAAAGTTTAAGAAAGTAAGAGCACTATAAACATCTATTGGAATCATGTTTGTTACAATAATTAATTGCAACAACTAACAAAATATGTTCTATCGTAGATCACTAAGAAGGTCAGTTTTATCTTCATCCACATATTTCTCCATAAATTTTCGGCTACAGAATTTCCAGAATTCGAAAGCTGAAGACAGTGTTTGCTGATAAATATCCATCTATTGCATACTCAGGAGCCATGTTACCACTGGTATGAAATAAATAAATATAATTATATACAAGACTTTGATAGTGAAATTATTTCAAATATAATACCCTACAATTGATTTTTGACAAAAGTGCAATGTAAAGTGCAGCTTTAATATTATCAGAAATCACAGGCTTCAAACTTTAATTTATACTCTTCACATCTAAATAGAAATATCTCTCAATCTCAATCTCAATCTTTCATCTCTGAACTTTACAAAGGTGGAATCAAATAGTAATTTCTTTAAATCAATCCAGTTGCTGAAAAAGACAATTTAATCCATGTAAATAAATCCAGTTGCTTAAAGAAGATAATCCACCAAATTCACAGTTTCACACCATAAAAGACCAAGAACAGGTGGCAGCTGGCACAGAGTTAAAGCTGTCAAGTACCTCAGTATATTTTTCTTTTCTTTTCTTTTAATTTATTTTATTGTAATACAGTATATGCTACACAGTAAAAGATAATTTAAGCTAACAACTGATGTGCCACAACTTAAAACAAATTAGGGTTTAATAAGCAAATAATTAAACAAAGTAAAAAAAAAAAGAGGGATTATACCTTGTAAACGGGTCTGAACCCACAACAGCTGAGTAGATTACCCTCGGAGAAAGTACCAGTAGCCGCCTCATGCTCCATGTCCAGCAACGGCACAACCATGCCAAAACATGCATCAAACGATTCATCCGAGATAGTGAAAGTTTTATACCATTCAAAATTATGTTCCAAGTAATTTGGTTTTCCCTTTGCAATTACTTTGTTGGAAAGTGAGAAGAACAACAATTAGTATGAAAGAATGAATTGAAACATCTGTTTTCCAAATTCCAAAACATTACAAGCCCGATTATAGGCAAGAACAATGATTATTACATATCCACCTATAACCTATCTTGAAAGAGAATAAAAATAACCTCCCATACAACTTACATTTTTCAAATATAAAAGAACAAATACAACTACAACTACAACTACAGAAAAAAATATTGCTCACTTTTGAATTACTATTATTATAAATTATCCCACTATATACACACCAGAACAAATAACAAGTGAGAGCCCATTTGTAGTTTCAATTGTATTTCATTATCTATTTTTTCTTCAAACTAATCAAAGAATCTCTGGTTAACACCGGCCCGAAACAACACTAATGGTGCAGTGGCAACATTTGTTATATTAGCCTCAGTATTTGCACTTACAAAGAACACATCACCTTCAGAAAATGTTTCCAAGTCATTTAAAGAGTCAATTCTGATGTTGGCTGTACCACTCAGTACGAGAAAAATAGAGGGCCCTGGTACTGGTGTAAAAGTTACTGCCTCATCGGCTAAAAGAGAACACCGGTCGACTTCAAATTCATCGAATGGAGGGGTGTAGCGGTATACATTTTTGTTTAGAGGGACCCCACGTAAAATTTCAGGAAAACCCTGTAAAATAAATGCAATAGGCTCTTTTTATTGAAACTTAAGAGGATCATACCAGTAGCACATACCAGATGGCACAAAAAGAAGAGAACTAACTGTCAACAGCAAGGATATCAAATAGTGTACCTGCTTGTAGGTAAGTATAGAACAGAGTGCTTGCACATCACGAAGCTTAGGTGTCAGACCGGCTCTGACGACATTGTCAGAGGTGGCCATGCACTCTATACATTCACCATATAAATACGCATGCGGCTCATTTGCACCTATGTAAATCGCCTCCCCAGGACAAAGTGTAACATAGTTGAAGAAAAATGCTGATATCACACCGACATCACCAGGGTATTGTTGTTCCAGCATCAGTATCAGCTCTTCCTTCTCTGTCAACCTTCTCGTCTGACCAAAATAAAAATTTGTAAAAGTTTAATACGCAATCAAAGGATTTTAGATTATTTATAATATAATAAAGGAAATTTGTTTTACCTTACTTTGAGCAACTAGACGGCTCTTAATCTTGTGAATTGCATTGGAAACAGCACCTTGACTTGTTGACATCAGTGTAGTGAAGATTAATTTGAGATAGCTTTTTGACTCTTTATCAACATCAGCCCTATTACCATTTAGCCTAGGATTACATCCATTATTACCAATTAAGTCTCTTACTTCAGGTACTGTTGCTAGTACATCTTGGATCTCCTAGAAGAGGACATCAGTACAAAAATTAAGTTCAAATTTTGAAGTCCGCATAGTAACCTGACCACCTCCCAGAAATCAGAATAGAAAACTGGTACAATTTTGTTAATAAAGTAACTGCAAAGAGACACATATGAATGACAAAAATAATAAATACCTGGGGTGAGACAAAACCACAGAGTGCTTTAAAGTCGGTGATGGCAACTGCCATCTCAGGCTTATGATTTGCATCCTTGTATATATCTGGTCTGGATGTATGAAGTAACTCGGCAAGTTTTTTATCTGGGTGTGTTTGAATTGATAAAGCCTTGGCCACTGAGAGTACCTTAAAGAGGAAGGGAAGATGAGGGCCCCAGTTGTGGGCAATCTTGTGTCCTAGAACAGTGGTGGGATTCTGTGCAATCCAATCTTTGAGGGACAGAGACACTTCATGATCTGCATGATCTGTGGCCAAGTAGGAGGGGCCTGAAGGGTGGGTCCCCATCCAGAACTCGGCGTATGGAATTGGATCAATCTCCTCCTTGCCTAAGTTCCTCTTGGCAAGCCTAGCTACGAGGGAAGCCTCTCCGATTGGGCCCCACTCATAGTGTTTGACTGCACATCGGAGACTCACAATTTGGCTGCATTACATTTTGTGTTGTCAAGGAAGGTTAGTTTGGAGGGATTGATCCAAGAAAGAAAGATTTGAATATAATAGAGCATAGCAGTAGTGAAATAAATAACATAACATAACCTTGTAGATGATTTAGGAGCATCATCTCTAACTCCTTCTAAATGGGAAATCATGGAATATTGGAATTGAATGATTTAGGAGGAGCACCAATTATTGTCACCAACAGCAGCAGTCTTCAAGGCTCTATGTATGTATGTATTTCTTAACTTAACTTTGAGTTCCCATCCATCCCACGTGATTACATAATTCGAAATAAAATTAGACGAACCAACCTTGAGTTCCCCTCCTTTGAAAGTCAATTAAGATCTGACTGAATATAGTAAGTACTAAAGACGATTCATCTGCCCGATTGATTTTTGTTGCTTGGCAGACCGCAGATGGCAGATGTCGCCCCGCCGAGACCAAAAGAGACAAACGGCGCCTCGAAGCCTTGAAGACTTGATATTTGCAAAATGCAATAAACAATCAAGGATTCAAGGGAGGGGAGCACCCAATTACCAACTTATCCTTTTCGATCCGATGAAATTAAGGCCCAATAAGGCCTTCGTAGTCCGAAAGCACAAGCTCTAATTCTAATTAACGGTCGGCCTGCTGCTCATGAGCTAATGAGTTGAACAGCTCAATAATTATAATGATTTAGACTTTAAATTAAATAAAGCTTGAACTCGATTCAGATCATATTTTATAACTCAAACAGGATCAAATTCGAGCCAAGTCGACTAGTCTATCGAATTTCTTATCTTTCCGTCTTTCGCTTTCTTGCTCCGCCGCTCTCTCACCTCACTCTCCTTTTCGGCTGGAAAGAGAAAATTCGGCTCTTTCAGAAAAACAATGAAAAATCAAATCACTTTAAAATAAATAATAAATAATATAATATAAAACTACACCGGGCTTTTTTCATCAAAATCAAGCTGAGTCCGAATTGGACCTGTTTAGTTATATATCGATCTGGGCCGAGTTTTGAACTGAGCTAAGTTTATTAACAGGCCTAATTAATGGAATTTAAAAAAAAAAAATAAAGCTCATCCCATTAAAATGAAAATCATTTTTTTAAAAAAAAAATAGTGAAATAGTCCACCGATTTCATATTGAAATTAAGAGTACCATAGCCAGTACCTAAAATAGGTACAACCAAATACAAATTGTCTTACATCAAATAACAAAAGAAAATATAAGCATAAAGTTCTAACATCCAACATCCAAAGACAAATTTAATATAGACAAAACACCAAAGAGACATGATTAACACCCTATTATGCACTATTCAAAAGAAATATAGCTAAGCAAGTGCTTCCCAGTCAATTGAATCTTCCTCAATCTGTCCTTCTCCAAACATTGGACTGCCAATACCAGAACCCATATTGGATATGTCCTCATTGGTTTCCTCTTGTGCCATGGACAGTAGCAGTGCCATGGCTTGAGCCGTGTCTGGGCTGCTGTGTGCTTCCTCCTGGAGTTGATCTGGGAGATCCTTAATATCAAAAGGAATCATTAGACTTAATTTAAGGAGATAATTACTTGAATGAGCTTTGTGTTGGATTGTGCCATAATCTACTTGTTTATTTGACTAGATTTACAAAACATAAAATTTAATTTTACAGTTTTTTGTCTTGAAATATTATGCAGGTTCATGACAATGGAAAATCAAAGATTTACACATTAATGATGAAATAATAAACTTCTATCAATATCAAGGATGCAGCCATGAAGCGCAAGACATTGGACATCAGAATAGCATCTCAAGATAAAGGATATTAAATATGTAATATTGGTAAAATACACTTGAGAATGAATAAAGTAAAGTCTACCATTGTAACGAAATAAATAAAGTCCCTACCGATCTGTGACGAAATAATTCGGTTGGGACCGTCACCTAACGGTAGATTTTACAAAGAGTACCGTGATAGCTACCGTCATAACAGTACGTCTACTGTTGGAGTTAATAGTATCCAATCCTGGCGTAAGTTGACCAACCGTTATAACAGTAGGGCCAAATTACTTTCTTTTTATCAGCTCTCTATAAATAGAAGCTGGATCTAGGTTTGGATCATCACTCTAACCGCCCTTAACTTCAATTATTCAAATTCTCAGATCTAAAAAAAGCTGTTATAGCTTGGGCACCCGAACTTCAATATCCTTAATCAATTTCAGGCTTATTCGATCAATACAAACAACTCTTAGAGTGATCATGCGTGATCAACATTTTATATTTGAGCCTCAGTTGCTCACCTTGTTTATCTGCGAAGCTGTTACGCTCGCTGAGTCGATTCTATGCTCGGGCTGTATGATTCTCAAAATGTTGTAAGGGCTCACCGGTTCCACCTTGTACTTCTTTTCTCATTGGGTTGAGAAAGGAGCGTCATCTTGAAGGTCGCGGGTCCAAGAGACATAAGCGTTAGTGCCAAACTCCGTAAACAACTCTTGTGTCAAGTGTCTCTATATTCTACCATTTACTTTATTATTATATATTATAGTTTAGGACCAAGTTATCATAGTTTCCGTCAAGATTAACTATAAGACACGTTAGGGACTTGTAACTTAGTTAAAAAGTTTAAAAATATCCTTTTCAGCCCTCTGATCTAAGTGCTTCTAGGACCAACACTTTGCACCAAAAATAGGCTAAGGATATAATCTTAGCCCTTAAAGTTTTAACCGAGAGGGGTTGCGTAGCATTAAAGCACATCCTGTTTCTTTCTAACCAATACACCATAAGACAACCCCCTTAACAACTCCACTAATAATCTATCTTTTAGTGGAATAACTGCATCAATATACCACAATTCATCTAAACATGTACAATCAAAATGAAAATTGTTAAAGGATGCAATCCACTCCCAAATTGTTCTGTTGTAAGAGCAATTAACAAAGAGATGATCTGCAGTCTCAAGTTGACTGCAAAAAACACAAGACAAATCACATTGCCAACCTTTAACTAACAAGTTTGCTTTTGTAAGAATCTTATTTCGTCTTACCAACCAAAGAAAAATCTTAATTTTCATAAGTATGTGAGACCTCCAAATTATTTGGTACTCAGTATTTGGAATGCCTCCAAATTCTAACCACCTGTAAAAAAAAATGAACAGTAAAATTGGCATCAATGACCCATCTCCAAATTAATCTGTCTTTCAGATGAGAAGACAATGTGAAGTCTATAAATTGTTGTTTTAAAGACAAAATCATTCTTCTCGAAAGGTGTTAATTAATGGGATCTTAATTTCCACATTATAATTTATTTATTATTAATTAGTTATCGACCTATCAAATTAAATATATAATTGTAAATGACAGGGAATCCTCAAAAAGGGTTAAATCGAATCTACATATATTTATGCTCTATGACTCACTATCTTTTTATCTTCCTCCTTCCTTCTTTCTTCTTTTATTATGATAAGGATGGCCAACTTCACTATTTCTATTAAATCTTCTTCTTCTCTTTGCTATTTTACTACAAAAATGAGGACACTATCCGTAATAAATTTTGTCGGTATATTCTCGCAAATAATCACTATTTACTCTCGCGGATACTCTCTCATTCTTGTAGTACAAATATACCTGCACAATTAATTAATGTTCAAATATATTAATTACAACCACTTATAAGAAAATTAAATATAAATCACATAACATTTAAGTTTACATTTAGTATTACATTCATTAGAACAAGATTTAATTACATATGTGGCATGCATTTTGATTTGTAAAGTGTGGACGAGAATAACGGACAACATTGTGGAGTGAAGCCAATAGGCAAGCGGAGACTTAATTACAATTTAATTGAATTATATATATTAATACGGATCAATAACTTAATAATTAATCCATGATATGATCAGATGCAACTAAATATATAAAAATTAAAAAAAAAAAGAATGTATTTGATCTAGTGAAAGATAACATCTTCTGTGTGAAAAGTCGTGAATTTTGTGTGAAAAATTATGAGTTTAAAATTCAAATAAGGTCCAACTTTTATATATATAGACAATTAAATGAAATTTAGTATGCTAAACTTTCAATTTTCGGTTAGAAAAAAGAAAAAGAAAAGGTATATATGTTTGAAGCATAGCATAGCGTAGCATTACATTGCATGGTGATTGATGAGTCAGTGCAAAAAAAAAAAAAATTGGTGAGTCAGTGGGAATTGATGCAGTCAACATGTGGCGCTACATTCATTCCAAGCAGATCGAAGCACCACTTCACTTAATTATTAATTTGTCTCCCTGCCCCTTCTCTCCAGGAGGGATCAGGCGCAGCATCCTGCTTTTCATATTCCAACTATTTAATTTTTTGAGATTTGTGTATAGAATTTTTTGAGATATCTCAATTTTTGCGTGACCGACGTGTCCGGTGCCTATTCGGGCCCCCGTAGGGGGCCAGTATTATTTGAGCTTTGAGATTCGTACATAATATATTTGAACAATTGAGATATTCCAAAAAGTCACGCAAAGTTTGAGATATCTCAGAGGATGCGAATTCGTATAAGTGTAGGTGAGCACACTCTCTCTCTCTCCCTTTCTTTTAAAACTATATTTATAATTCACATTCTTTTTTTGTATTTGTTTGTAAAAAGGAAAAAAAAAGAAAAAGAAGAAGAAGAGAATATTGATTGCAAGAGAGTGGTATAAAATAGCTAGCTAATTGAAATATGAATAAGCAATACATACTGACATACATAATTAACAGTTGATTGTGCAGCTGCCACTAACCTTCACTTTTTTCTTCAACAGATCAATATCCGTCGTCGATCCGTCCATTAAGGAGGCATTATCCCATGCATGATCCATCCATCAATCGAGTATGAGGGATCATGAGTTGAAAGTGTATAAACCTCTACACTTTGTTTTCTTCCAATAATGAAGGTATATTCCTCGATCATTCCCAACGCATATTCAATTATTCATTATAGCTTTCACCAATTAATTCCTTTCATTTCCACCTTCATTCATAAACCGATTTTAATTAATCACAATGCCGTATATATATATAGCCACTACTTGTCATCTTCGTTACGTAATCAAATTAAATACAAAAACATATATGTATAGCTAAGCATAATAATTATTAATTGCTAACTAGCTTGGCCTAATTTATTTTAGACTTGCAATAATATAGTCTTAAATGATATTTTTATCTTGGCTTTTTACTTGACTGTTACGATGAACGAATGCCATGGATAGTTAAAAATATATATTTTTAATATAAAGAACATCTGTTAATTTCAACAATAATTTTCTTAGACTAGTATCGAGTAAGTGTGTAACGTTGCAACGGAAAAATATTATAAGAGAACAAAAAAAAATTCTCATAATTAATTTAGCACTTGATCGAGATCATAGTGTTCTTCAATCTTCAATTTAATCAAGAAATATATTGCATCACCCCCCCCTCAAAAAGAGAATATACATATAAAATACAATAGTGGCAGTAGCACTACGTACATATAAAGTTGATATGGATAATTAGTTCATGCAAATTGAGAAAGTTGCCACTATTTTTGTACCTGGACAACTTCTCCGCCAGATTCATTTATTCCCATTCACAAAAAGTTCAATTTATATTATATATATGCACATACGCAAACAAACAAAATATTTGTTTTTACTTTCCTTTTCAATTTTTTTTTAGAATAATGAGATGAGAGTTAAAGTTTTCGACTCACTTTCAACATTAATAGTTAATAGTTAATACTGATATCGAGCTTCGAATATATATATACAACTGCATGCGTTCGACAATTATCTTGAATATTTCCTTCGGTTGTCAACCTAGCTATTTAATTAACTTATAATAAACAGTAATAATGTCCTAATTCTAAAAAAAATAAAAATATATATCAGAAATATAAACGAATTGATGGGTTCTCGTGTACTAATTGAAGAACAATTCATATATATATATATATAGAGAGAGAGATTGACTAAGGTGAGTCATGGTGTAAAACGTGTTTGTACTCCACGCCATATCTTTATTTCCAAAGTACAAATGACCGATCCGAACAGCTCAAAATGTTCTCCATATTGAAATGTGCTTGGAGACCAAATTTTACATTTTTTAGAATTTTTTTACTATTTATTAAGCCACTTTGAAATTGCTGATCCAACGTGAACAGTAAAAATTTCTGGACCATCGGATTAACGATTTTCAAAGTGGCTTAATAAATAGTAAAAAAATTCTAAAAAATGTAAAATTTGGTCTCCAAGCACATTTCAATATGGAGAACATTTGAGCGTTCGGATCGGCCATTTGAACTTTGAAAATGAAGATATTGTGCCATGGCTCACCAAATGCATTTACACCATGGCTCACCCTAGTCAATCTCTCTCTCTCTCCCTCTATGTATGTATATATATATATATATATAGAGAGAGAGAGAGAGAGTCTGACTATAGTGAGACGTGAAGTAAAATATATGTTTGTACTCCACGCTATATCTTCATTTTCAAAGTTCAAATAGCCGATCTGAACTGCTCAACACATTCTCCATATTGAAATATGCTTGGAGACCAAATTTTATATTTTTTTTATATTTTTTTTACTATTTATTAAGCCACTTTGAAAATCACTGATCCATTGTGAACAGTAAAAAAAATAGTAAAAATTTCTGAACTGTCGGATCAACGATTTTCAAAGTGGCTTAATAAATAGTAAAAAAAATATAAAATTTGGTCTCCAAACACATTTCAATATGGAGATAATGTTGAGCGGTTCGGATCAGCTATTTGAACTTTAAAAATAAAAATATAGTGTCATGGAATAAAAACTTGTTTTACTCTATAAACCACCATAGCTAGCTTTATATATATCGAAATAAACATAAAAAATTCAAATACTAGATAGCACGAAGAATAAGAATTAGTAATTATTATTTTAGTCTGATCGATCGTCAACTAAAGGAAAACATTAATATTAATTGCGTCCTGCTATTTAATTTCCTCTTGAGTCAAATTAATACATCCACTAGCTAGGAACCGAAACCAGATTAATTGTTACTTTTACATACAAAATTAGAGGCGGACTTTATTACCTAAAAAGGAGGATGAAGCATGCATTATACCTAACAAAACCAATTGTTCTAATTTTTATATAAAATGACCGTTATGCATATTATCTACCGATCGAGCTAGTCTTGCTCATGCATGTATCCGTACGTATTTTACAAATTCAATAAAATGAAAACAAAGATAGCAATGTTATAATAGTAACCAGCTTTTTTTTTAAAAAAAGTAATGAAATTGTTTTGTTTGCATTCATTTTTTTCATAGCTTGCTTTTTTTACCGAAATTTTTATTAATTGAAATTAAATAAAAAAAAATTCAAAAAAGAGGAGGGAATTTGAAAATTTTCGAAATATAAGTAGAACGGATTGATTTATCTGTTAATGAAAATCCTATCTCAAATTTTCCATTAACTAACTCAAACTAAGTAGTAAATATATATATAAGAAAGGATATGGATGATTGCGTCCGTGCTCAAAAAAACAAAAAAAGAGCCAGAACTTTCAAATTGCTTTTAAAATCTCACATACTTTGATAAAATTGACATCCAGTATGTACTCTGTTATTTCCTATACCATTTAAATAATCGTATATGTTCCTTTCCGTTTCCGATATATATTTTTCTGACTTCTTTACTGAGAGTTCGGCGAGTCATTAACGCTTCCACCTTGCCTTTACCAATACAGTAATAACTTGTATTCATATCCTGCAGGGATATCGCTACAGCTTGTAACTTGGTGAATGCCATATAGTATCTGTCCGTCTGAATTAATAATACTGTGGACTTGAGTCTTTCAAGTCAAGCTCTAGTGCGCTCTGTTCACCTATACTATACGCATTTCTTTTCTTTTCTTTTTCTTTTTTTGATAAGGATGGGACTATCTATATCGTTCTTCAAATTTTTTTTTACTACTTAGTTTTGAATTAGTTAATGATAAGTTTGGAACGGAATTTTCATTAACAGAGATGGAATATATAAATTGCCCCATCCATAGAGACGGAATAATTTAACCCGTTCTACTTAGATTTCGAAATTTTTCAATTTCTCTTCTCTTTTTCAATATTTTTTTTATTTAATTTCGATTAATAAAAATTTCGGGCTTTTTCTTCTGTCTATCTCATTCTTTTTTTCTTTTACTCTTTACTCTTCTTAAGTATTAAATAATTTCACTTTTGTGAACTGGATATTTGAGGCAAATCCCTTTCTGTTTGATGATGTAATTTGCGTTTGATCACGTCTAGTCACGTTTGTTCACATTTAATTATGATTTTTCGAACTTTAAGCTTGTTAAGAAAGAAAAAAATGTCGAAAATGTGAAAAAATTGTAAAATTATAAAATCAAGAAACATTGCTAAAAAAACATCTGTTAAAATAAAATAAAATTTGTTGTCCAAAACTTGAATTGTTATTTGAAATAAATAATGACATAAATTTTATATATGTTGTATTGATCACATGTAATCATGTTTGATAATGTATGACTTGTCATATCATGATCATGCCAATTTGCATGTCGTGTCATTTATTCTGAAGGTCACGACATGCGATGCACGAGTCATGTCATGTAATTGGCGTACTGTGTCATGATGTGTCCAATTATCTTGTGACTTATTTATATCCGTAATAAAATCTTGCATGTTTAGGAACTTTTTATATCATTAATTATTTTTTGTCTACCTTCTGATTTCATAAAATTAGTTTTTTTTTATTAGCATCGTTAAATATTATAAAAAATCAAAATGTTTTTACAATAAATTTGAGGCTGATTAATAGATTATTTCATAAGTAAATGTACGTGAAGTAATATAAAAGTAACGTATTATTGACTAACTTTTGAAATTTGCGGTTATATTTTTCTAAGAAAATTAATTGTTGTCACAAATTGGAAACCGAAAAATATTAATCTATTTCAAACAATTTATTATGAAAAATAGTAATTTGGATCAAATATTAATAATAGTGATTAAACAAATACTACAAAAATTCATAAATTAAGACTCGTGTGATTTTGAGGATTGTTATTTCCGACTAATTAAGCGGCAAGTCGGCAACACATGTAGGAAGTAGGAACTAGGAAGCAGAGAAAATGAAAAGAAAATGAAACGGCGAGCATTAAATGGCCGACCGTTATAGCAGGGATTACGCTGGCGTGTTATCAGGTAAGGTTCCACTTTACAAAAACAAACACACTTTTTATTCTAAAGAATGCTTTTATTTACACGCTGAGTTGCGTTTGGATGAATCAAAAATAGTAGCTATTCTCAATTTTACGCTCACATCTTTGTTTTAAAAAGACCAAATAGCAATCTGAACCACTTAACAATCTCAATTTTACGCTCACATCTTTGTTTTAAAAAGACCAAATAGTCAATCTGAACCACTTAACAAGATGTCCATATTGAAATGTGCTTGGAGACTAAATATTACATTTTTGGAAATTTTTTTACTATTTTTAAGATAGATAGAAAACTGTTGTTTTTGAATGATTTAGAACCATTATTAGAAACAATGATTTTGAAATATTTAAAAAAAATAGTAAAAATATTCAAAAAAATATAAAATTTGGTCTCCAAGCACATTTCAATATAAATATCTTGTTGATAAGTTTAGATCAATTATTTGGCCTTTGAAAACGGAGATATGAACGTAAAGTAAAACATGATACTTACTTCGCAACTCACCATAGTCCATTTATATATATATATACATATATATATATATATATAGAGAGAGAGAGAGAGAGAGTAGAACTAGGGTGCTCCTAAGTTCACCCAACTTCTTGTGAACTTGACTCTAAAATGTATCGAATCGACTTTAAACGATGAATCCAAACCGTTGAAATCCTTCTACCTAATGATTGATGCGTTTATATGTGAAAATTTTAAAGTTTCGAATTAATTTAATATAGAGTCAAGTGGTCAAAAGTTTAAGGTTTATAAATTAATTTTAATTCATTCATTTTTTGGACTCCTTTGACCACTTGACTCTATATTAAATTAATTTGAAACTTTAAAATTTTCACATATAGACGCATCAATCATTAGGTAGAAGGATTTCAACGGTTTCGATTCATTGTTTAAAGTCGATTCGATACATTTTAGAATCAAGTTGACAAGAAGTTAGGTGAACTTAATAGCACCCTAGTTCTACTCATATATATATATATATATATAGACACACTCACTATTTAATTTATATATATATATATATAGACACACTATTTAATTTAACTTGTAACACATACGTACGAAAACTAAGCTAACAATTAATGTTATTCATGTGAGAGGTATCTAATTTAACTTGTAACATATAGAAAAACTAATCTAACAATGCTTTTTATGTGACAAATTGCTGATTCCAAATTGAATTTTTTTTTTATATATTAATTTGAAATAATATAGCTAGACGTTTTTATCGACTTTCTCTAAAAAAAACTTGTAACACATGCATACACACATAGAAATGCATATCTAGTTGGCATGGCAAACAGAAAAGTACAGGTTGCCAACATTAATTCTCCTAAAAGAAATTTGATTGCGTCTCAGTCAGGTATTCCTTGCTACTGTTTTAAGATGGATACCAAATTTTGGCTGTATATAACTTGCACCACTTCCCAAATAGAAGGGGCTTGTGGCTCCTTGTTAATTAGTTTGTTAACTATACATGGCAACACTGAAAACAGAATGAATGAATGAATGAATAATAGTATATATTTAACGATAGAAAGAATAATTAATTGTTGCAAAAGCAAAATGAAAAAAATACAAAAGGTAAGGTAGGTTGAATGGAATGCTTAATTGGATGATTTGCAGATCAGGTTTTCTTTCTATATACCACTCACTTTAAGTTATAGGTCATGCGGATGTTGATGTTAAAATATTGTTAAATTCCTAATTGCTAATGCTAATGCCCCTGCTGCCATTTAATTATTAATTTTATACAAACCCCAATTAACATCTCCCATTCATATTATCATACATATATATATATACACACACACACCTCTCGCACAGGCACATCACATGTTATAGCCACCACCTCCCTTACTTCCGTTTCCATATTCCCTTCTATTAATTCCAACTTATACCTCTACGTTTGTGTCTTAGCAAACAAATTAGACACACAAGGAAACTAACATATATAATTCAATCATCACACATACATATATACATACACAGAGAGAAATTAATACAATGGAGTGGCAAACGAGCTACCTGGATTTGGTTCTGGTGCCTTTTGCCATGTTTTTACTGATGGCATATCACGGGTGGCTATGGCACAAGGTGCGCACTGAGCCTCACCGCACCTTCATCGGCATCAACTCGGCAGGCCGACACCTCTGGGTGGCGGCCATGATGAAGGACAATGACAAGAAGAACATCCTAGCAGTGCAGTCAATCCGGAATGCTATCATGGGGTCCACGCTGATGGGGACGACATCAATCTTGCTCTGCACGGGTCTGGCAGCGGTGCTGAGCAGCACATACAGCATCAAGCGTCCGCTGAACGATGCAGTGTTCGGGGCCCATGGGGAGTTTATGCTCTCCCTCAAGTATGTCGCCCTGCTGCTTCTATTCGTCTTCGCCTTCCTTTGCTACTCCCTCTCTATCCGATTCCTCAACCAGGTCAACTTCCTCATCAATATCAAACTTGATCACAATCACGATCATGATCATGATGATGGTGTATCAGTCATTGCCAACCGCCTCTCGCAGGATTACGTGTGCGACCTGCTAGAGAAGGGATTCCTCCTGAACACCGTCGGCAACCGCCTCTTCTACACCGCTCTTCCCCTCCTCCTATGGATCTTCGGCCCTGTCCTTTCCTTCCTCTGCTCCCTTCTCATCATTCCCATATTGTACAACCTTGATGTCTTGGATGCTGCCTGCTGTGCTCGACATCGTACTGCTGCTAAGGCTGACCAGATGGATTTGGATTGCTCGTCTGTCTGAATTATTTAATATTTAATTATCATCATCTTCATCTTCTCTTGATCTGACCACAAGTAATATTAATTGTGTGTTTTAGTTGATCATTATTACTACATATTTGGTTGTTTGGTTGTGTGATTTAGCAATTATGATATGATCATATCATATGCATGCCTTGTAATCCGAATGACAGAACAGAAAGCATACATAGTGAATTTTCTCTTATTTACAGCCAAATACAGCTCTAAAAAGAAAAGGCGAAAAGAACCAGCAGCCCTTTTGCTTTTTTTTTTTTTTACTCCATCTATTATTTACTATTGTTTTTCTTTTCATGGCATTTCTGTAATATTATGTTAAATTCATGATGTACCACCATTTTCAATAGGTTCCGTATAATATATAGGAATACATGTGCTTTACACACACACAGATAAATGGTTATGAAATAGATAGATTGATAGAGTATATATTTCAGTTGTGCTCGTTAATCTGTTTTGGAACTTTTTCCTCTCTTAATTAATTAGTCTACTTTGTTTCCTAAATTAAGATAGAAATATTGGAGCGTAGATGGATGTACAAGTGTACCGCACAGGGCTTCTGAACTAATTTAATTGATTGATTGATTGATTCCACTGGTTTTCTTCTCTTTTCCTTTGAGAAACTACGCAAGTACTGGTTTAATACGTCTGCTAGTTTGAAGCTGCGATATATAACCAAGGATTAATTCCATTTATGATATAATAAATATACGAAGGAGTACAAAAATGGAATGGAATTGGGGCCACAATTAATGCCTCTATTATAAAATCCTCCCCGCCAATATGTATTTTATCTGATATTTACAGGACGACAAAATTAGCACATACAGTTAAAACAATGTGCTGCTATGCTATTTAGTTAACATGCTAGCTATTGATTTTCCTATTTTATCATCCTATCATACCCTGCTACGACAAAATGCAATTACTACCTACAAGTACGTTGTTCCCGCTCCTACTGGTATTCCATGTTCTGATTTTCCTCAGCGACGGTTTTGTTTTTCCTCACTTCAATAGGTTCGCCTAATGGCGTCTTTAGGTGCTCTGTCGCAAAAGACTATCACCGTCAGTATTACAATAACTATTCTCAATATACATTTCTTATAATAATCTTGGGTTAATTTTTCATGTATCCCTAAGGCTGTACTCCAAAAAGCTTCGCGTAGAAAGAAGCAACAGAAGAGAAAGAGAGGGATCAATACTGATTTGACTCTCTCTACACCCCGATTTAGAGGTGACAAATTTCGAACTTTTGTACAGAAAACTCCCCTCCGCTTCTCCGATTTCCTCTTATGGGGCAGGGGAACGACTCAGTCAGATCCAGTCTGCTGGCCTTTCCCCTCTGCTCCCTTCCCTTCCCTTTACACCTTGTTTGGATGGAGAGTAGACAAAGGAAGGGGATGGAAAAAATAAAAATGAATGGAATGGAATAGAAAGAGAGATTAACATATTTAACTTTTTTATGTTTTGATGATTAATGAAGGAAAATAAATTTAACTTTCTTTTCCATCTTATTTCTTGTTTGGTTGATTAAAATTTAGAAGGTTAATAAGAAATTCAGTACTTGCTGTAGATTTGTGACAAAAAAAAATTGTATAAGAATTATATAAGTAAGATATAAAGATGGGTATTTGTGGTATTTTTTTTAATAATATTTGCAACAAAATTTCTTTCCATCCGTTACACTCCAAATTGGGAGGGAAACCAATTCTATTAATTTTAATGATACAAGGTTAAACCTTTCACCTCCTGTATCCTTCACCTCCGACATAATTTTGTCAACCAAACACGATTCAACGGAAAGTTTTATTTTGTTTCCATTCCCTCCCTTCCTCTACTCTCCATCCAAACAAGGTGTTAATGAACGGTATTTCACCTCTATTGGAGCATAGCCTAAAGAGTTCCACAATTTCTTATTTACCCCTCTACTCTTTATTATATTTAACTTGTCTTTTAACTTCTTCTTTTATTTCTTATTTGCCCATTACACACTAATTCTGAAATTAATCATAACCAACTCTCTGAATAAATTAATAAAAGACTAAAATACCCTTTTATAAATTTCTGTTAGGAATTTGATACAGCACCAGCGTTTCACCCTGTCAAAGCACACAAAACTTTTCTTTGTTGCTGGCAACAGGTCCCACTCTTTATGTCCAATTCGTGTATCAAATCAAGTTAATTGATCATATATTGTATGATAGTAGTACGACACTATGGTTATTATGCTGTTGTTGCCAAAAAAATCCGAAAGAAATAAACTTGACCAGATTCTTCCTCTTCTGGAGCAGCAGGGGAAAGATCAAAATCATCAAAATCAAGAACCAAGATTGAACTTCAAATTATTTTTAAGTACTTTGTCAGTCAAGAGATTGAAGATTTTTTTTAATATAGGACCTTGCTATTTGACATATTTACAATTTCTTTCTTTGTTTGCAATCAAAGAGTATAGATCATAGTTTGTTTGTTTGCAATCAGAAAAACATATTTTTTTTAAGATATTGCTACAAATTTAGACATGCTATTACAGCAATGAAGTATCAATACATAATTTAAAAAATGGCCAAGATCATAACAATAAGGGGGTTCATAGGAGAAAACTTTAGAATGAAATTGCTGGGAGAATTCAAATATTGTCTATCTATGCAAGAAGATAGCCTTATAATTGAATTAAATTATGATTTACTACGAAAAGGAATATGAAAATCTGAGGTATAGTGTTTTAGGCAGCCAAAGAGCTTCCTGCATATTACGCAAGCAATAATAAGTGAATAAGAGTACTGGTAAATGAAAGCAAAATAATAAAAGAAAGCAAAATAAGAATTAGAAACTCAGGTATTGCTAAAGAATTAGAGCAATAACGGTGATTGAACAAATTTCAATAAATTGCAGAACAATAATACCAACAAAAGAGCATTTTCAGACAAAGTTCAGAACAGTATACCAGTACATTATTATGGAAGGTTTGTACTCATTTTACCAACTATTAGAACAATAATATAAAAAAATTTCAGAAATTGAACTAAAAGCATCAAAGTGGATGTCAATAATCTCTCTACCTCATCAGTAAAAAAATATCAAATAGTTGGACAAATTCTGAAATTAAAAATCAATTTCTATCATATTTACAATGAGAATTACAAAAAGAAAGATAATAGTATAATACCCATCAAATAAGATGTCAATCAAAAGAGAATATTGAGACGAAGCTATCTAATTTGTCACTCTTGAGAGCAAACAATAAGAAAATGAAGAAAATTTACTTTTTGGCAGAAAATTTTTGTCACTGACAATATAACAGTAGAATAATAATATGCATATCAAGTAAAACTTACTCCTAAGATCAAAGTAAAATTTTGTTGCTGTTATAAGTAAATAGCAAGGGATTTTGAACAGTACCAGTGGTTTTGAGCAACTGCAATTTGAAAGAATGGATATTTCATTGATATATATAGAGAGAGTATGGTCTGTTATATTTGAAAAAAATTGAAATTACATAGGAGGGAACATTTACCTTCTATGCTGGAGCAGATATCAAAGGAGGACATCCAGAAGCAAACAAGAGCTTTGATTTCATCCTTTCAAAAGATTTTGAACAGTCGATACCGACTCTGAATGTGGTACAATCATTAGCACGTAGTCATGTCGTTTTACCACCCCATGATACATAACTGCACTCCCCTCTTTTATGAACCTACATATATATGCTAATCAGGTATTTGAAAAAATAAAGATAGATAAATTTACTAAATCACAAATGTTTGGTACGTACAATACCAGCGAGAAACCAGAAATATCACTTTCCCTTCTCTGATGTGCATGCTGTGCTCATCAGAAATTATCACATGGCGACTGAAAATTATCACTTTCCCTTCTTTGATGCGCATACAGTGTCAGCCCCAACTGGAAATCTGACAAATAGAAATCCACCACGTGCCTCTATCATGAACAACAAAAAAGTATCAGAAATTGTTAATAAACTCTTATACTCTTGTAAATACAAACGAGAAATTTCCTATATTAACATTTTCACATGGCGACATATGTATTGTACTCTTTTAGCACTAATCTGTAGAAATTTTCTTGCACATTCCTTTTGTTTTCTTTTATGTATACCAAGCTACAATATAATAATGTATTGGACGAAACATCACTAACAAGGATTGAAAAAATCATACACTACCAAAAAGAAGTTTCACAACTACATTAATTTTTTTTTTCAAATGCATTTGCCAAAAAAAAAAAATTTCTCACAGCAAAATTGTACATCTAAGTTCCCCCAAATATGTTGTTTGTATACTGTTCCAATCAGTACCAGCATCAAGTATAAACCAAATCAGGTTATAGCACATCCTTACAACAAAATATATACTATCATGGTTTAATCTAAAATATATACCATGTTGAACTTACACGCCATTGGCCAAGACAGTCCCATAAAACCGTAAATTCAGCAGGTCCTGTAAGAGACATTTCAAACAATCAAACCAAAGATGAAATCAATGAATAACTTGCAAGTGCGAACATTTGATTTGTATTCAAATGTTATTAAAGAAAGGGTAAAGCAAGTGCTTACATGAAAAAGGGAAGCCAAATCATGATAACCATCTTCTCTCTTGTCTGTTATCCGTAAATACACATTGATCTAAACAAGAAAAGACAAATTTTAATTCACATAATAATTTTTTTTATTCTTTACATACATTATACTTAGCCAAATCATGATAACCATCTTCTCTCTTGCTTGTTATCCTTGATACTTGGTACGAAGTTTTTTATCCTTCAGACCTAAATTATCAAAAATAAAAATGTCCACTAAAATCATATGTAAAAATATCAGCAATATAAATTAATAGCTTCATTAACTATTTATAAAACTAAAAGGTATTAATTGAACACTGCAAAATGTACAAGAAAACACGATTAACTTTGCAAATTCTGAAATTTAATCATTATGGCATGATGAAGGACTTTATCATTTATAACATTTTTTAATCATTCCTTAATTTCGAAAACCAAAATAAATTAAATTTTTTATAGATGAGTAATCATTTTTTATAGTTGGTTATGATCATATGGCGAAAAGCCATATATGGTTGTTTTCAACGTATGAATTTTCTTTTAGAACAATGTAAACTGCATACATATTCAAAATTCAAATAGAATACAGAAAGTCAAAAAGAAAAGAAGATGAAATTGCAATCAAAATTACTACAATGAAAGTGATTTTTGGAACCCAGTGGTAAATTTTTAAAACTACAAACAAACTTTTATAGACATAATTCAAAGGATTACCCATAACTCATACGCAAAGTCACTTGATATCCAGAATTGTATCTCAGAGTCCACGCCAGTAAAGTTTTGTACCAGTCAGTTGGATACCCTTCATAGTGGGGACATTAATCAAACAAAATTTGAACTGTTTTCTTTTTGTTATTTTTGCTTTCAGAACTGTTTTCAATATTTATAATAGGAGAAATTGGTTATTTGCCACTCCAAAACCTTCAAATCTGAAAAATGCCACTCTAAACTTACAAATCATGTTAATGCCACTCTAAACTTGATTTACTCTTAATTTTGCCACTAATACCAAATTTCTATACTTTTTTTTATTAATAATTAGCTGAAAAATATATTTTTCAGATACGTATTTTTGTATTTCCATGTTTACCCTTCATACCCCTTATACTCTTCAGATCCCTCCATGTACACTTCAAACCCCAGTAATCTTTAGTCGTTGCGCTACCCAGCCCTCCTTCGCTGCCTCCTTCGCTTCCTCCTTCGCCTCCTCCTCCTCCTCCTTCGCCTCCTCCCCCTCCTCTTTGGCCATTTCTGCCGCCACTCGCCTCCTCCTCCTTCCGAAAGTAGTCAGTATGCATCATCGTCCTTTGGATACTCTACTCAATTGGTTTCGTCCACCACCGGCCAGCCGAGTGACCATCTGTTGCCAATCGTATAATGCCCGAATTGCGGGATCGATGTGAAGAGACTTGTGAGCGGTACCACAACAAATCCACATAGGATATTCTACAGATGCGTAAACTACAAAAAAGTACTGCAATTTTGACAAATCATATCTAGATTTCACTATATCGGGTTGCAATTTGATTTGAGATTTGATGTGCGTTGCTATTGTGATTTATTACCCAACAATTGGGGAGCAAAGAAGAGGGAAAATTAGTCTCAATGTCAAAAGAATTATCGATTTTGGGTTCAAGAGTTGTCCCTCTCCGAATTCATACATTGGTTCAAGAATTATCAATTTTGAATAGCTGAATGGATGTGCATTACAGGCATAAAAAAACTACACTGGTTCAAGAGTTGTCCCTGATTTGAACTAAACAACATAAAAAAACCACACTGGTACAGTACCTGAACTAGATTATACAGTACAGTACACTGGTACAAGAGTATATGTATCCAATTTCTGGTGTGTTTTACAAATAATTAGGGTTACAGGCATATAAATTAAACTACATGAATTTTTAGGTGCCAATAAACTGATTTGGTTTCTGTCACACCCCAGATTTTTACCATCCGGAGCATGTTTATATAAGCATCCTCACACCTTTCTTTAGTCCGTGAACCTACGTCGTAAACAGAAAGAAAAACAAAATAACAAAACAGAATCAGCTACAAAGCTCAATAACCAATTATTTAATGACGCACTTCTCTATAATTGACTTAATTTAACAACCATTCAAACAGACCGGATTAATCCACACAAATATACATAAAATTATGCACGCATATTTAACCGACGATAGCACGTCGGTCTAGGTTATTCTCAAAATAAGTCACATCATATTCATATAGTTGGAATCCCATCACACAAGCGATTCCCAACTTCCATAACACAATTCCTTAAACTGCCAATCCAATGGAAAATCCATCCAACATTAGAAGGCCGCCAACCCGCTGGGAAATCCATCAAACAACGGGAGGCTACAATCACATATCAAATTCCAGCCTCAGACCCGCTATACCGTTAAATATGTCATTATAATTCAATATGCAATACAAATGTCCAAATCAACCATACAAAATGAAAACACAAATTATAGAGAAGTCCGGTTACCTGATAGTGAGATTTTCAGAACTTCAAATCAAATTTCAACAACAACTCAGAATCACTGCGACGTAGTGAGAATTAGAATCAAACATTGATAATTAATATCAAAACTTGAATATTTGTTCGGTTTTCTTTCTTTCTTTTTCATTTTTGTTTTTACTTGGATATCAATCAGAGAGAGAAGAGGAATGTGTCCATATAAAATAATGAGAGAAGGGAACCAGTGTATATTTTAATATGTATATATAACAAAAAGGTAAGTCGAAACGGTGTCTTAATAGGAGTGCATTTATCTGAAGTTAATTTAAACGACATGTAGAAAATAAATGCTCCGGACCATGGGTTTAAGATAGTTATTAAATGTAAATTGTTATCGTAATATGTAGACTGAATCAGAGGTTTGCGCTTCTTTAATTAACTTTTCCTTAAATGAATGGTTATATAAAAATAAATTTGTTGAAATAATAATTTAATATATATTATAATTTTCATATTAGTATTTAACTTTACAAAATATTATAAAAAAGATATTCTAAATGTCCTAGTTCGGTTGAATCTATTTTAAATAATTTATATATCATATTCTTATTTTTAGGAAATGTTACCAAAGGATTTATAATTTTTATTATATTATGAAAAAAAATTATCACTATAAATATTAATGATTCAAAATTTTCGGGATGTTACAGTTTCAAATATAGCTTATGGGTTTGACGTTGTAGGATAGGTTTATGGGGCTCATTTCAGTTCCTCACAAATCATTATTTTATTTTGCAGAAGACATTTGCGTGCAGGTTCTGGATGTGGGAAGAGGACTACGAGACATATCTTCGTGACATTGGAGTTGTGGGCATCCAGAGTCATCCCGAGCATGACTTATCTGATGTTAATCAAATTTTTCCTAATCAAATTGTCGCTCGATTCGATAATGAGATTGAAAAATTGAAGAAACAAAACTCCCAAATTGTTGTATTAGCGGAGAAAATAATATTCCTTCTTGTTATAAATGTTGTTGTGATGATTAGTATTTTAGTTGTAATTATGTGTAAGTAGTATAGAAGTGTATCGATCCTCCATATGTACGCCTGTCTTTTTAATTGTAATTTGTGTTGTTTCCTTTATTTTGTCATGAAATGTCTTCTAATATTGTCCGAAATATTGTTATGAGCTAAGCAAAGTTGCTATGATCTTGCAATTGTGTTGTCTTCCGACAACTATTCGATACTGGCTCTATCACTGGTCTTTGCTCAATTCAAAATTACAAAAAAATAATGTCAATAATGTCATTACATCAAATTCATAGCAGCTTACATCAAACTACATGAAATTCACAAGTCATTTAATTGACGGTACAGATTTAATTCATTACATCCCAATTGCTTGATCTTCTTTTCTGCAAACAACAAAAATAAATAGAAAAGTGACAAGATGGATTAGAACATATGTCTAATGTAACTGAAATCCCCTACGAAAGAAAAGCACAACCTTAATCTGAACATATGTCTAACCGAAATTTTTATAAATATACAAAATCAATAATTAATTTAACAATCTATACATTTTTCGAACGGAATTTTAAAACTATTTTAACCGATCACATATTAATCGGTTTCAACCCCTGGAACCGATCACATAATAATCGATTTTAAAACCCTGGAACCGCTGACATAAAAACCCAACCCAGAACCGATCACTCTGTCATCGGTTTCAACCCCTGGAACCGATGACAGGATCAGCGGTTCTGGGTATGAACCGATAACAAAACATATTGGTGAGTTTATTTTGTACAAAAACACGTGGTACATAAATTGTTGTTCAGTCCGGTCACCATCTAGTACCTACTTGCACGCAGGTTTTATGGGGTGCGTATCCTCTGAGATATCTCAATTTTTGCGTGACCGACGTGTTCGACGTCTATTCGGGGAACCGTAGGGGGCCAGTATTATTTGAACGCTGAGATTCGTGCAGAACGTATTTGAACGATTGAGATATTCCAAAAAGTCACGCAAACTTTGAGATATCTCAGAGGATGCGAATTCGGTTTTATGTGGTATCTTATTATATAAGCTTAATTTTTAGACTTATCTGTAGCGAGTTATTAAGCACGATTAACTGCATAAATATACTCGCTACACATAATTTATTATGTAATCTACCACATAAACTATTCTCCCTCGTCAATACTGTTGACAATTATGAAATTCTATAAACTTAATTTTGTATACATGTGTAGCGATCAATTAAAAATGACAACATGCGTAAATATACTTGCTACATATAATTTATAATATAAGATACCACATAAAACCTGTGTGTAAGTAGGTACTAGATGGTGACCGGACTGAACAACAATTTATGTGCCACGTGTTTTTGTACAAAATAAACTCACCAATATGCTTTGTTATCAGTTCATACCCAAAACCGTTGATCCTGTCATCGGTTCCAGGGGTTGAAACCGATGACAGGGTGATCGGTTCTGGGTTGGGTTTTTATGTCAGCGGTTCCAGGGTTTTAAAACCGATTATTATGTGATCGGTTCCAGAGGTTGAAACCGATTAATATGTGATCGGTAAGGATAGTTTTAAAATTCCGCTCGAAATATAAATAAATTGTTAAATTAATTATTGATTTTGTATATTTATAAAAATTTCGGTATACATTAAGTATGTCTAATGTATACACAATTTATTAGGCCTTCTCAGATCGGACAAGATTTATATTATGCGATCTTACAAATAAACCCTTGCTTATTTACTTATTTTATTTCTTGAAATGAGTTGATTTACCCTTCATACCAGTAATAATGCATTATCCCTCAATTATTCATTTCAAATGCATAATTTTAAATATATTTTATCAGAATCCTAGAGGAGGTTCAATTGGTGCATGATTCCTTATTCTTCATGCACAATAAATGTATAATAGAAGAGGAGTGGCTGGGCGCGGCAACTTTGGCGGAGTGGTTCTATGCAGAGTGGCTGGGCGGATTTAGGGTTGGCGGAGAAGTTTAGTGGAGAGACAGGATTATGATTTTCATATTTCTCACAAGGATATTATTGTCTTTATTAATTTTTTTTAACAGAGATAAATATGTATTAGTGGAAAAATTAAGAGTAAATTAACTTTAGAGTGGCATTAGCAGGATTTGTAAGTTTAGAGTGACATTTTTCAGATTTGAAGGTTTTGGAGTGGCAAATATCCATCCGTCTAAAATTTAAGGTGATTTTCTTAGGAGTACTGATAATATTTTTATTTACACACAAGTAGAGAGATGAACTATAATCAGTTGTGAAGTAAGAATTTTATTTTACTTTATGCTCAAATCATCAAATAGTTAATCCGAACTATTCAACAAGATGTTCATATTAAAATGTGCTTGGAGACTAAATTTTATATTTTTTTGAAAAAAAATTACTATTTAATTTAACTTGTAACACATACGAAAACTAATCTAACAATTAATGTTATTCATGTGATATCTAATTTAACTTGTAACATATAGAAAAACTAATCTAACAATGCTTTTTTATGTGAGAAATTGCTGATTCCAATTTTTTTTTTATATATTAATTTGAAATATAGCTAGACGTTTTTATCGACTTTCTCTAAAAAATAAACTTGTAACACATGCATACACACATAGAAATGCATATCTAGTTGGCATGGCAAACAGAAAAGTACAGGTTGCCAACATTAATTCTCCTAAAAGAAATTTGATTGCGTCTCAGTCAGGTATTCCTTGCCACTGTTTTAAGATGGATACCAAATTTTGGCTGTATATAACTTGCACCACTTCCCAAATAGAAGGGGCTTGTGGCTCCTTGTTAATTAGTTTGTTTAACTATACATGGCAACACTGAAAACAGAATGAATGAATGAATGAATGAATAATAGTATATATTTAACGATAGAAAGAATAATTAATTGTTGCAAAAGCAAAATGAAAAAAATACAAAAGGTAAGGTAGGTTGAATGGAATGCTTAATTGGATGATTTGCAGATCAGGTTTTCTTTCTATACACCACTCACTTTAAGTTATAGGTCAAGCGGATGTTGATGTTAAAATATTGTTAAATTCCTAATTGCTAATGCTAATGCCCCTGCTGCCATTTAATTATTTTTTACAAACCCAATTAACATCTCCCATTCATATTATCATACACACACACACACACACACACACACATCTCTCGCACAGGCACATCACATGTTATAGCCACCACCTCCCTTCCGTTTCCATATTCCCTTCTATTAATTCCAACTTATACCTCTACGTTTGTGTCTTTGCAAACAAATTAGACACACAAGGAAATTCACATATATAATTCAATCATCACACATACATATATACATATATTACAATGGAGTGGCAAAGGAGCTACCTGGATTTGGTTCTGGTGCCTTTTGCCGTGTTTTTACTGATGGCATATCACGGGTGGCTATGGCACAAGGTGCGCACTGAGCCTCACCGCACCTTCATTGGCATCAACTCGGCAGGCCAACACCTCTGGGTGGCGGCCATGATGAAGGACAATGACAAGAAGAACATCCTAGCAGTGCAGTCAATCCGGAATGCCATCATGGGGTCCACGCTGATGGGGACGACATCAATCTTGCTGTGCACGGGTCTGGCAGCGGTGCTGAGCAGCACATACAGCATCAAGCGGCCGCTGAACGATGCAGTGTTTGGGGCCCATGGGGAGTTTATGCTCTCCCTCAAGTATGTCACCCTGCTGCTGCTATTCGTCTTCGCCTTCCTTTGCTACTCCCTCTCTATCGGATTCATCAACCAGGTCAACTTCCTCATCAATATCAAACTTGATCACGATCATGATGATGGTGCATCAGTCATTGCCAACCGCCTCTCGCAGGATTACGTGTGCGACCTGCTAGAGAAGGGCTTCCTCCTGAACACTGTTGGCAACCGCCTCTTCTACACCGCTCTTCCCCTCCTCCTATGGATCTTCGGCCCCGTCCTTTCCTTCCTCTGCTCCCTTCTCATTATTCCCATATTGTACAACCTTGATGTCTTGGATGCTGCCTGCTGTGCTCAACATCGTGCTGCTGCTAAGGCTGACCAGATGGATTTGGATTGCTCGTCTGTCTGAATTATTTAATATTTAATTATCATCATCTTCATCTTCTCTTGATCTGACCACAAGTAATATTAATTGTGTGTTTTAGTTGATCATTATTACTACATATTTGGTTGTTTGGTTGTGTGATTTACGCCTTAAAGGAGGGTAATTTAGCAATTATGATATGATCATATCATATGCATGCCTTGTAATCCGAATGGCGGAACAGAAAGCATACATAGTGAATTGTCCCTTATTTACAGCTCTAAAAGGAAAACGCCAAAAGAACCAGCCATGGTTCTGAAACTCGGCCGATTCTGAGTGATCCGATTCGAGTTATATCCGAGTTCCTCGCCTGTGCATTTTTTTCAACAAAACTCAGATGACTCGGATGAACAGTGTCTGACTCGGCCGAGTTAAACGATTTTTTGGCCTAGTCAGGCCGATTCAACAGAGTTTTCACTCCGAATCAGTCCGATTCTTACGATTTGAGGCGATTCTCTTCTATTTGGGGCCGATTCCGCATCTTTTTGGCGTTAATTTGGATTTATTGTTGTGGATTTGAGAAGATAGTTAAAGTTTCGATTTGGGACAAAAGAAAACGAAAGGCTCTGGAAATGAACTTGGTTTATTAGAAGACTTTAAAAAAAATGTTTGGTCCACAGTGAACCAGTGGCAACAAAAATGAACGAGCCTTGAAGATGCATTTGGTCAAACAAATATTTTTTACAGTAGAATCTCAAAGATCTTGATCCTCCAGCGTACTTGATCAAATATTTATTCCAGTAGAATCTCAAAGATCTTGATCCAGTAGAATCTCAAAGATCTTGGTCCTCGAGCGTACTTGATCAAATATTTATTCCAGTAGAATCTCAAAGATCTTGATCCTCCAGCGTACTTGATCACTTTATAATATTTGAACAACCATGACCAGCGTACTTGATCACTTTATAATATTTATTGGGCTTTGAGATTCGTGCCAAGCTAAAAAAAACGGTCCGGATCCACTAATTGTAAAAGATTCCTTTTCAGGCAATGCACTGGATATGAATTCCGAGATTTGCTTCTCCAGCGTACTATTCTTTGAAAACTAAATTATAAATTAAATATGAATTGAGAAATTAATATAATATGAATTCAAAAACTATCGGATAAAATTCATTTGAATTGTAATAATATGAACAAGTGAGAAATTATTATAATCTTTATTTTACTTAAATATAATTATAATATAAAACTAAATTATAAAATAATTTGAACTATCAGATAAATTGAGAAATTACTATAAATGAATTGAGAAACTATTATAATATGAATAAAAACTATCAGATATAATTCATTTGAATTGTAATTATTTGAACAGGTGAGAAATTATTATAATCTTTATTTTACTTAAATATAATGATAATATAAACATTAATTTTCATGTTTAGTCATATATACTTGATTCTAGCTAGATATCGTTAAGTTGTATAATTGTGATAATATTCTTGTCAAGATTAATTATCGAATTACAATAATTAATTTAATCATTTAATAATTGTTATTCATATTCTTTTGTAATATATACTGGCATTGATAATTAATTATTCTATGCTGTTGGGTTTTAAAATCTTAGACCATCAGTTTTATATAGAACGTAAGTTATAATTCAATGGAAGAGTTTGCCAGTGTGGATATTAAAGTTATTTTATACAAAACTATTTACACAATATATGTGTTTGAAGACTTGATTTACAGAAATATTTTTTTGTTCTTTATTTTAGTATAAAACAAGGTTTTGTTAAAAGAAATTCGAATTTCCGATTCGATTCAGCCGATTTAGACTGATTTGTATTTTAATATATTGGATATAAGGATATTAATAATTCTTCATTTGACACTACATTAATATCTTTTTTTTTGTTATGTACAACAATATCTCCATTCATATTTTAATACAAAAGACGATGAGATGATCCAGCCAACTAAGCATAGTTTCTGGCAATAAAAAGTGTGTTTTATTTATAGGAAGCTGATATCAGTATCCGCGCTATAGTACCCGCACTGTATCCGCACCATAACTTCCATAACTGTCATAACAAATTGGGGGACCGCAAAAATTATAGGACTGAAATGTTTTTCAAAGTATTAATATCTATACACGGAAGTATTAATATCTATGCACAGAAGTATTCATATCTATAAGATGAACAACTTTTACATAAATAATTATTTTCCATCTAAATTTTTCAAAAGTACCTACACCATAAATGCATGGTGGAGACCACTCAAACTAGATGGGGGACCATACACGTTTTTAGAGGTGGTTTTTTTTTTCTCCTTTCATTTTCATCCATATTTCTAACGATCTATGATAAATTTTGCAAATCTAAAACCACTAACGCCTTCTACATAATTTTCTCTTTCAAATTAGATCAATGATAACATATTTTCAAGTTTGTCGTCACACAAGTATTTATACCTACACTTGTAGTATTTTTTATATATGACACTGGATAATATCTGAAAATATTAATATCAAGTATTTCAAATGTTTATATTTATGTATTGTAGTATTTATACCTATGTGGTCAACTATTTTTGTTAAGAAATATTGCAAGTGCTTTTTACATATGAATATATTGCACTAGATAACATATGAAAATATTAATATCAAGTAATACAAAAATTTATATCTATGCACTGAAATATTTACATCTTTGTGGTCAACTATTTTGTTAGAAGAAGGTTGATGCGAGGACGATTGGGGAAGGTTGATGAAAGGATGCGGGGTCCTCACTACTTCATTTGAGGAAGGTTGACGCGGGGACCATTGGGGACTGAAAAAGGAAGTGATCATATCAAGTGACGCACACAAGTATTAATATCTTATTTTATAAGTATCAATTTCTTATCTTGCAAGTATTTATATTTATAAAGGCTGACGCTGGACGAGTGTGGGGACTGAAAAGGGGGAGACCAAGTAATTAGTGGGGACCATAACACATCTGCCTTTAATGTACAGTGCGGGTACTGTAGCGTGGGGATGAAAATAATTATTCTTATTTATAATGCTTGTATTACATTATATAATTAGTAATTATTTGAGTGCAATATTTTGTCTTAACATAGTTTTTTTACAAATTATTTTTTTACCAATTATTTCCTATGTTTTGGCTGTAAAACAGGCTTTCTGCCAAAAAAAAATCTGGTTTCCGAGTCAACTCGGCTGATTCCGACTGATTCATCCGATTCCGATTCCAAATTTCAGAACCATGGAACCAGCAGCCCTTTTGCTTTATTTTTTGCCCCCCTCCTCCATCTATTAATTACTATAGTTTTTCTTTTCATGGCATTTCTGTAATATTATGTTAAATTCATGATGTACCACCATTTTCAATAGGTTCCATATAATATATAGGAATACATGTGCTTTACACACACAGAGATAAATGGTTATGAAATAGATAGATTGATAGAGTATATATTTCAGTTGTGCTCGTTAATCTGTTTTGGGACTTTTTCCTCTCTTAATTAATTAGTCTACTTTGTTTTCTAAATTAAGATGGAAATATTGGAGCGTAGATGGATGTACAAGTGTACCGCACCGGGCATCTGAACTAATTTAATTGATTGATTCCACTAGTTTTCTTTTCTTTTCCTTTGAGAAACAACGCAAGTACTGGTTTAATACGTCTGCTAGTTTGAAGCTGCGATATATAACCAAGGATTAATTCCATTTATGATATAGTAAATATACAAAGGAGTACAAAAATGGAATGGAATTGGGGCCACAATTAATGCCTCTATTATAAAACCCTCCCCGCCAATATCTATTTTATGTGATATTTACAGGACGACAAAATTAGCACATACAGTTACGACAATGTGCTGCTATGCTATTTAGTTAACAAGCTAGCTATTGATTTTCCTATTTTATCATCCTATCATACCCTGCTACTACAAAATGCAATTACTACCTACAAGTACCTTGTTCCCGCTCCTACTGGTATTCCATGTTCTGATTTCTACAGAACATAAACAAGCAAAAGAATTTATATATTATGGACAAATATAGAAGCAAGAGCAACAGCAAGTATGTCATGGCCTGATTATAATGTTTTTTTCTTAGAGGGGATGAGCGCAGAGGAGAGCAGAGAACCAACTTCCTCTCTTTGCCGTTTCCTTGCAGAATTCAGCACACTGCCCACACCCACACCCACACCCACACCCGCTTCTGCTGCTTTCCCTTTCTTCCTCTCTCCTGCCTCCTCTGCTCCACCTTTCTTCTTCTCAGACCCACTGGGCACCACAGGTCCCCTAGACCCTTGTGGCTTTGGTGTCGGCATTGGCGTTGGCATTGGCATCACCCTCCTCTTTTCCCTCCTTTCCCTTGTCAGTGAATGACCTGCATCAGTTTGAATCTGTTTAGAGGGACCAACACCAGCACCGCTACATCCCCCTGGGTCACACAATTTCTTCGCTGCCTCTTTCGCATCCTCAACCAACTCACCCGACCCCCTCTCTCCAACACCAACATTCTCACTTCTCCCCTTGCTTCCTGAAGTAATTGCCTTTGAATCTGCACGACTTCTTTCGCTACCATTTCTGCTCCCACCTGGCCCTCTGACGACAACCTCATTCTCATTTGGTCTTTTCATCAATACTCCAGCACCAGATCTTGGCTCTCTCTCCATTCCTGGCATCGACATCTGCATGCTTGAACCAAATCGCTTGACACCAGATCTTGACTCTCTCTCCCTTCCTGGCATGCTTGAATCGAATCGCTTGACTCTGCTATTCATTCTGATATCCTTTCCCATAGAATCCGGCAATAATTCTTGAAAAGAGTAAGGCCGAGAGATGGAGACAAACAGGTTTCTCTGTCTGGCATCCTGGATCAATGCAGTCCAGTGAGGATTCACCTGCAGAGTCCTTGCATTCCCAAAGATCCAGAGAGAGAACTTGGCACGTGTCAGAGCAACGTTCATTCGTCTCACATCAGCCACAAAACCGATACCGCCAGTACTAGTACGGATGTGGCCTAACTCATCAGAAGATGAAGATGAATTTGCCCTGACAGTAGAAAGCAGGAGAATGTCAACCTCGCGACCTTGGAACCCATCAACCGTGTTTAATTCCATTTCTGAAACAGCATCTGGACCAAGGATGGAGTTAAATTTCGAACGTAAAAGGGACAGCTGGCTCTTATAAGGGGTAATAATGCCAATCTTCTTGCAAGCTAGCTCAGATGGGTACCTGACAACAAAATTGACAAGTGATTACATTAGTTAGTACCTTCCTTCCTTGTTCAGTGTAATTGACTTAGGTAGAAAAAGAAGAGGTTTTTTTTGTACCTTTGGTTAAGGAACTTTAGAATTTCAGTGGCAGACTCAGCTTCAGATTCATTACGGAGAGACTGAGAGCCGGCAAAACGCTCCTGACCATCATTCACATCGAAGAACATGTATGGACCAAGGCATTTGATGTTGTGAAATGGAGCGAATCTGTCTTCCATGTGGGTCCCATTTAGCAAGTTGCCATCATAGAAATGCAATGATGGAAATCTGGAGATGTCAGGGTGCATGCGGTATTGTTGGGTGAGCATGATAACGGGGTGGCCAGCTCGCTGCAATCTCTCAAACATGCTGCATTCATATGAGAACTTGCTTGCCACATCTGATATCACCGTCGCCGGAAGCTGCTTAGGGTCTCCCACCTTTTCAAATTTCAATAACTTATAAACCAGTACTCTTACTTCAATACTCAATAGTCATAGTGCAAGGAATTAATGGGATAGCTGTTTAAATATACACTGAACTGGAACGTGAATACTACTTACCATCACACACTTTATTCCTTTTGATGACTTGAGAAGTTGAAGAGGAATCAGTGTTGCAGGTTCTAGAGCCTGCACCAACAGCAAAACCTTTTTATTACTTGTCTGCATCAACAGAGAAGCATAATGCACCAAACATAAAGAAAAGCAAAGAATAAGATACCTGAGCTGCTTCATCTATGACAACCACATCAAACATTGTATGCTCCGGAACAATCCCAAATTTACCAGCTGAGGCAGCCTCTGAGCAGACTGAATACAAGTCACCACCGGCCCCGCTGAGGGTAGTCAACACAATTTGAGCATCCCTCAGAATTTGTTTCCTCACCTTTTGCTTAAGAGCTCTGTTCTCTTCAGCCAGCCTCTTCTCGTTTGTATGAGCAATTTTAAGATCACTACTTATTTCCCTCTTTTGCCTATACAATTGATTCAGCTTTGCACCAATTTGATCATCAGGAATGTCACGTGATTCAGCTCGAGACACAGACACCACCTTTGCTTTTGATAACTCATCATCTTCCCCATCATTGCTATTTAGTTTTGCACGCCTCGCTTCGTATTTCCTGATATCATCTACCACCTTTTCCAATCTTGATCTCACCGAACTGGTAGACTCAAATTCAGCTTTACCAGATTTAGCATCAGCCTTCTTTGATTTCATATCCTCTGATAACTTTTGCTGAACAAGAGTGTCTATGAAAAAGGGGAGGGAACTGGGATGGATAGTTTGTTGATTACCAACCCTGACAATGTAAGGTTTGTACTTTTGGCCATCGCTTCCTATGAGGCCCTCGCCGAGTCTGGAGAGGAGCTCGTCTACTGCAGCATTAGACTGGGCACAGATGAGAATTCTTCCTCTAAGGGACCTTTCAGCGCCTTCAAATTCACCTTCAGAAGAGGACGACTGTTTCTTCAGTTGCTGGGCTATGGGGAGGTCTTGCCAGGCCCTCATTACAGAAGAGGAAGAGGAAGAGTTCCTCCCTTGTCTGTTGCCAAGGCAATATTGCGAAGAAGAGGAAGAGTTCTTCCTTTGCACAAGAGGTGAGGCAAGCAAGGCACTCACTATGGCAACAATTGTGCGTGTCTTTCCAGTACCTGAATAACAAAATTACTAGATGACTGTTTTGCAATAATAAATAAAAGAGAGAAAGAAAGAAAAATGCAAATATCTGGTTAAAATTTAAGATATATAGAGAAAGAGACCTGGAGGGCCCTGGATTAGAGTGAGTTCAAAATCCTTCCCATCAATCGGTTTCCTGGTAGCCACATCAATGGCCTGAAGCTGGCTATGGTTGTAGGAGCTGGTCAAGAAATTCCTTACGGGTTCATCAAGCCTACTCAATGGTGCCTCATGTAACTGGGCAGGTCTTGCCACTCTTGCGTGGGGTACATTGACATTGAGTGGGTTCAGGATAATAGGCAGAATAGGGATGTCGTGCAAAGAAGAGAGGGCTTGGAATTCTCTCATCTGAGGGGTAAGATTAAAAACTTTGTTCAGAAACCATTTGCTTCGTTCTGTCAGAAATTTCCGCACTCTAATGAAACGAGAAATCTCATTTGAGATGAGAAAGCGTATAACAAGGATCATAGGCTGGTCTCTGTCACCCTTCTCTCGCCTGTCCACCTACAATACAACAAAAACATGAGGTACCAGCAAGTAACGTCTTTCAAATTTTATATTTCCATAATCTTGTCATCTCAGGTAACAGCTTTACAATTTACAGTTCACAAGCCAAATGGACAGATTTTCATATAATATTAGCACATTACTGATGGTCCTGTTTGATACCTAACCAGTTTAGATTCGAGACAGTAATTGTTGACACAGGCAATCTTTAGTAAGGCTAGCATCTAGTCTTAAACAACACAGCCAAGTTGGTCAACCACTCAACCTTAATGGTTAGTATAAATTTCTCATGAAATGCAAGTAGATCGAAATGAAAATGTACCTTTCCTAGCACATGCACAGACTGCTCAGTATTTTGGAAAGGCTCCTTGGTAAGCAAAATGAGGTCATTTTCAAAACAGCCTGCTTGATTCCTTGGAAATTCTTTCTCATTTGGCCGACCCCTGACCACCAAGAATTCATCAATTCTCTCAACAGACAACACAGAGAAGCTGCCACACACCATGTCTTCAACGGAGCTCTCCACATAGGCAGCACGCAACTGTGCCTTCAACTCCTCCAAAACAAGTGGCCTAAATATATCTAGGTACTCAGTTTCTGATTGAAAGCTGAGAGGGACCTTTTTCAAAGTTGCATTTGAATCCTTCTCTTTGTGACCATTATTCTTTGATACACCGACAACAGCAGAGAAGTAGTCCATCTGTAATATTTGCTTGTACCACTGCTCAAAATTAGAGCGTTTAAACCTCATGACAGATGTGTTTCTGTTGCCGAATAAAGTATTATTTCTGCTTCCATTTTGCATTGGAAGTTGAACCACTTGTCGCTTTGGAGGGAGGGGGAGCGTCTTTGTCAGACTCAGAGGAGGACATGGGATCAGGGTCTGGCGCACTTTATCCAGTGCGACATCTAGAGGATCGGGTTGATCATCTTCTTGTACTATTTGCTTCAACTGCTTCTGTGACTCCTCTTTAGCAGGTGGCTTCAACTGCTTCTTTTCTGATGCAAGTGCAAGTGCTGCTGGTTCAGCTGGTTTCAAGGGTGGTTTCTTTGCTGCTGTTGCAGCTGCCTCAGATAGTTTGATCGGTTTTTTATCCTTGCTGTAGCCCCTCCCTTCCAAAGTAGTTGATGGTTTGGCTGATGAGATGACATCTGCTTCCAACTTGGTGGTAGCCCATCTTGCTTCCTGTATGACTATATGGTTAGAGTTGTCGCTGCTAGGTTTACGTTGGACCCTCTCTGTGGTAATAGCATCCACATCTAACAGAGGAGCCAGCGGTCTTGTGGTAGCAGGAGCCTCCTTAGACAAGGCACTCCCTTCACATGCTGACGCTTTCTCCAGGAACTTCTCCATATCAATTTTATCTGCAAGTTTACAGGTGTATCAAAAAGCAAAAATAAAAAATGAACACAAGGGAATTTTATGCTGATATGGTGCAAGATCAAACCACTTTGTAACCTCAAAGCAGCTCTAATAGCACTGCTTCTTATGGCCAAGTAAGGCACCAAAAATTTATATAAGCATTTCGGGAGTAGGCTCCAAGGAAACTTAATCTACTTTTAACCAAATTTAGAAGAATATCCAAGCCCCTTCAAAAGAAATCACAGTATTATGAGATCATCAAACAAAGGCCTAATTTAATCTTGACCTTACCATAGCTGTCGTAACTATAGCAGATATCCAATGGCAAAACATAATTTTTCCAAAAAAAATCTTCCCTCAATGGGAGCTTCTAAAAAGTAATCCTAACCTTAAAAACAAACCGAATGATAAATCAAAGTATTCCCTAAATTCAAGATGACGAGATAATAGATCAGGATTGCATGTAGTTGTCAAAACTAAAAGTTCATAGGAAGGTCTCGTTCCATTACCCAACAATAAAACTGAGAAAAAAAATAAGGAAAGGGAAAGAACCTTTGTGGACCATTGCTTCAAGGGCGAGGAGGAGTTGCGTGGGCCCAGTCGATAGTGATCCCCTGAGAATTTGAAGAACTGAAAGGATGCACTGCTTCCAGTGCCTTGTGAGAACTACCAGGGATGATTTACCCCAATTTGCCAAGTGGGACAGCCAGGCTAAGTCCGGAAAAAGGAATTTGTCACGTAAAGAATCTTCCAGAGTTGAGGACAACCCTAGACATAGCCTCTCCACAACAAAAGGCAGAACCTCAAGAAGGCGCACGCTTGCCATCTGTCACAAATTTAATCAGTATATCTTCCGTACGCAACTGTCATTAATTACTAGCCAATTGAGGAACTAATTCTAAATAGCAGGGTACAAAACTTGGCCCAGATTTGCTAAAAGCCCGGCCCAAAAAGTCCAGTTGTTCACCGACATGTCCCTTTGGTGGGGACCATCTTTCCTGTATGTTGTCTCCGAACTCACACAAAAGACGGCTAAGACAATATTGCTGAGGTCACCCTCACCGTTGCTATAAATAGTCCCATTTAAACCCTTTGATTTGTACCTTCGACTCAGGTTACCTTGTACCAGCATGGTACCAACCTCGTACCTTCCGTACACTAGGTACACCCGAGCAACGGGACTGATCAATTAAGACCTTAATGCAAAACTTTTGCATATTAAACCTTTGCATAAAAACCAGTTTTTCCAAAAAAAAAAGTAGCCAGAATTTGTTAGAGTCATTGCAACTCCGCATCAAATTAAACCCTTATATGAGCTGTTTGGGAAAGTCTATTCACGTCTTGTGCATATGACATATTGAAAGAGGTGTGAAATTTTAAAAAAGGGTAAATATTATACAGGTTCAAAGAAATGTACCTCACAATTTTTTTCATCAAAAATTATGCCTCTTTTCTCCAAGCATTTCACCATAAAAGGCCACAGGATAGTTGATAGAAAATAGCAAAAGTCTTCCCAGGATTGCATGTCGACAAGACTAGGCATACTTTTGGACAGCTGGTTCGACGGGTCGCTAAACCCTGGTTGCCTTAGGAAACCTCCTTCAGTTAGTGGTCTCACAGTGGAGGGACCCCCCTTGTGGAAACCTGATGGTGATTGGTCAGGGTTAACCACTTCCTTTAGTAGCTTTCGCATGACAAAAAATATGTGGTGCAGGTTGGGAAAATTTTGTGATATTGGGTCAACTTGAACCTGATAGAATGAACAGTACAAGGTCCACATATCAGTCATCTAGAATACATCCTTAACTTAAGCAAGTTAAAGAAAAATATAATGCAAAAATAAGGAGAACGTACCAGCCTTAGAGCGTATCTAAGGCCCAAATACATGGCGGAGAGAGAAGCAGCGCTGCTACAAAGAAATTGGAGTCCGGCTGTCAGCATCCTATTCTGAGAGACATACTCTAAAATGGCTCTACCTGCTTGCCTTACACTCTGCTAACAGAAAATATTATACAAGTTAGACACGAAATAACTAACACCAATGTGTACATTTCATTTTTCAGATGAAGCAAAAGTTACTGACATCGTTAGGATCTACAAGAAGGAGAACCAAGCTTTCTGCCATTGCAGGTGCCCAAGTCCATTGCCTCTGAAGTTCCTGCTTTTGTAGTTGCACCACAAATTGCACAGAGAACCTAATTAAAATAGCACAACGATATCTCATGAGGAATGCCAAAGAGAATATACTACTACTACTACTACTACTACTACTACTACTACTACTAGTACTAGTACAAAGGGAGGTTAGGTTAACTATGGAAGAAGTACCACGACACCTTTTCAAGGACCTCAGCAATAGAGTGCAAGTAGCAGCTGCCACCTCAACAGAGTTTTTTGATTCCTTGCCATCTCCCCCATCATTGGACCCATTAGGGGTCTCCCATTTGAAGCACCATGATATTTCCCCAGCATGTGACACCAACCACTCATCCACTGATTGTGACATCCGCTCATTACCTGAACTAAGATCCGCCACAGAAACACGGGACAATACCCAAAATATGGCCATGGAGAATGATATAGGAAGATTCATGGGGTCTACTTGAAACATTGCAGTGTACCACAACAATGGAATGCATCTCCATTGGCTGCATTCACGAGAAGTCAAGTTCCATTGTGACCAGAATTCAGTCCAACAACTTTTGTCTCTCTCAGTATCTTTTGAAAAGGATGTATCCTCCTCTTCATCAAAAAGGCTTCCGCTATCACCTTTTGAGAGGCATATGCGCTTTGATACCAATGCACATGCATCTGATATTATAATAGAATTTATGAGATCAAAAGCAGGTTGGCGTAAAGAATTGTGCAGGGTTGTGTCCTTCAATGAGCTCACCAAAGAGGGGCCCCTGATAATTTTTTTGAAAGAATAAACAAAGAGTAACAAAAGAGTTGATTTTGCATAATAATGATGACAATTCAATCTTACCACATATGTGCACACTCAAACGGAGGACTAGGAGGTTCCATTGTATATCCTCGGTACACAATAAGTATAGCAATCTGAAACAAAACATTTTTTTTTTCAAATTTAGAAAGAGCTTCATTTGCTGACGTCACATTCTTTTCTTCGACTGGATACAAGCCTGAAGCCGTTGTTTTATGAAAAACAAGTAAATATAAAAGAAAACAAATCTATCTGTACTAGACGGATCATATAGTCCTGGATGATTCAAATAGGTATAGAATATAGCAGCATCCCAGTAACACTTCAGACAGAAGTTCTAAACTCTATCAAGAATTCAACATTGTTTTCACCTTGCAAATCAATTGGTAAGACATCAAAATAATAACAAACTAGAAATCCCAAATAGAAAGTATTACCACAGTTTGAGAACAGTAAGAATGTAGTCTTCAGGAGGACAAGCTTTAATAAAACTAGAGAGGCTTACCTTAGAAGCATTTTGTCGTGTGAAGGCACTGAAGTTACTGCTTCTAGTGGCCTGATGAAGAAGAAAATACAGTATGTTTCTCCTTTGCTTTTCATGCTCTCCATCTTGCAATGCTTCAAGGGACTACATAACAGAGAACTCTACATTATTTTTCTTCATTATATCTCTTTTAGGAGCATTTAAAAGCATACTTGAACTCAATATTGACAAATGCATATGAGAGAGAGAGAGGGAGGGAGGTAAACCTGGAGAAACGGAATAAAAAGATCGAAAATATCCTTGTGGCTTTTCTCGTCTCGAGTATGAAAACAATGCCCCAGTAAAGTGTTTCGCATCACGCTTGGTGATAGTGAGGCTCTCAACCAAAGCTTACAACCTATACACAGATCTCACATCATAGGAACAAAATAAAACCTATACAATGAAGGATACGTACAAAAGTGTATTACTCACCTAACATCTCAAAGGAGGCTTTGAGGCAACTAACAGCATATGAGAAATCAGAAGTGTCATCACTGACATGGTTGAGTATTATATTCAAGAAAACAGGATACCTCTCCAATATACCATCCTCAAAAGCTGGGCCGTCTAGAAACCCCAGCCTAAAAATGAAAATCAAATAAAATTAGAATCCAATAAATTAAAACAGAAACATTTAAATACAAACAAGAAAGCGTAGTCGCAGGTTTTAAACTTACATACAGTGACTTAATTCCAAGCCATACATCAGCTCGCTTGAGCTGCAATCTGGGCCTCAGAGTCTCAGTACTGGTAGGCAGAACATCTGTTTCTAAAAAGCCGATCCATTTCTTGAGTAGAGGTTGCAACGGCTCCAAGTCACTTGGTAGCCTACAAGGTTTGTTTTTCATTACTTTAGCTGACATAGAAGGTTTGGAGATGGTACAACCCAAATATTAAATTAATATTTGCATAAGGGGGAGGGATGGGGATGGGGGTACCTCAACTTGCCCATGCATCTTGCTAGACGAAGGCCGATTGCTCTAGCTTTACTGCTGCCGAAGAAAAGCAGTGCAAACACTCCCTGTTAACCCAACAAAGCAATGTATGTGTTGTTAGTGTGAAATGATATAATATCTGTTCAATTAAGGTTGCTTTGATTTGATGAAACACTGAGAAGTGGCTGCTGTAGAAAATTATAACTAAAATAAATGGGAAGGAGAGAGAGAAAGTACGGGATATTGTTGGTCAGTGGAGAGAGTGACTTCATAAGAGTGGTCAATGGCCTCTAGAAAGATCTGAAATTCATTTGCCAGAGAGCTGTCGTCCAATAGTACTGGGAACATGAGCACCTCAAACATCAAACTGACGACCTCGGGACCATCACGAGCAGGATCGTACTGCTTGGCACGTAACTTGGCATTGATGCGGTTGAGATGGGCAGTGACCCTCTCTTCATCGAGCCTGTGGAGGGTGTTGAGGAGGGGACCCACAGAGTCAGACTGATAGTGGGCGTCATAGGAATGGAGGGCCTGGTGGTGCTGACAGACGCACTGGGTGCAGACGGCCAGCTCGCGGGAAATCCTGGTCCAGAGGAGAAGGATAGATGAAGAAGATGAGGTGGATTCCAAGGCATGGAATGTCTCAAGCAGAGGTCCCATGAGATTGGGGTGGTCGCACCAGATGTGTCTACTCTCTGGCACTTTTATCAGGAAATCGAACGCGTCTGAGAACCTACGATGGATATGAATTTAGGAATTTAGGAATTAATGAAATTGTTAAGTAGAAGAGAACAGCTACTAACTAACTCACCAGGAGGCCTTGGCGGAGAGGAGGCGGCGCTGATCAGGGTCGTCCTCTCCGTCTAATTCCTCTTCGATGGAGTGCCAACGCTCCCTCAATTCTCTCTCCCGAGCCATTATACTGATCGCTTCTCCTCGCTTCTTCTTCTTCTTCTTCAGGAAGAGGAGGAGGCGGCAAACATTGATTAATTATTTAATTGATTTTAGATTGATTTTTAGAAATAGGGTTTTTACTTTTAGAAGAAGCGAAAGAAAGAAAGAAAGAGGCGGGAGAGAGAACGAACCCATATCCTCTGTGGTAACATATTATTTATGTTTGAAGCACGGCCGTCCAATCGGAATCCGGGCAATCTGGCCCCGAGGTGGAACGCAAGGAAAAGCTTTAATAGTAGTGTGGTTTCTGATTGGACGGTCCATCCAAACAGAAATATTCTGTTACCTTAGATGATACGAATTCAGAGAGAGACCAAGTCCCAGTCCAGTCCGACTCCCGCCTGCGTCCTGACAGAGATGTAACTAAAATTAAACAACTCATTTATAATTAACTTTTTTCTAATTCAATCTAAATTGCAAATCAATTTAACAGTCGCCTCAAATCAAATAAAGTCAGCTCAGCTCTAATTTAAGAAATTTACCCCTTTAGGCTTTAGTAGTAGTGAGTCAAGTGATAATTAACACTAAGGACATGATGATGACTAGATGCACTCTTCGGACCGACGGAATATCGTTAAGTGATTAATCAATATACAATATAATATACAATTAATTAATTGGGATTTTACAAATAATTTTGTATTTGTAATGATTACAAATAATTAATTTAATTAATCAAATTTATCAAATAAATTTATTTTAACTTAGTTTCATTATTAATTAATAAAATTTAATGAAATTGTCATTTAGAAAAACTCAGACAAGACAAAACAAAGTATAATATATATAATATATTAATGTAGAAAGATAATAAAAATGACCAATTAATTAGCCATACAAACGAAAATGGATGATTTGTAATTGTTTGATCACCAATATTAGCCGGACTAAACAACCGTTTGTTGCAATACTGCGATAAACCATGGAGATGAGTTTTGAAATGATATTAATTACAATAATTGTAATTGGGGGAATATGATGTATACCCTTCAAAAATCTCGGAATTTCATGCATGGAATAATTGCGTTTCATCAAAGTTATGTGCAATTGGACCGTTTAATTTGATCTTTTAATTCTTTTGACTACCAAAAACTAGTGAGACATATTATAGGAGGAGAGTTGTAGACAAGGACGCACATCAATCAAATTTAATAACAACCAAAAGGAGTAATAACCATTTTTTTTTTTAAATAACATTCTTTACAAGTTCAAGTTTGACGTACATGATTTATTCTAGCTAACAGAAACATTCTTTACAAGTTCATTTATCATCCTATACCCAAAAAATGAACACCTGTCGTTGGTGTGGTAACTTGATTGGTAGTTACAACTTACAAGGACCAGGTGATCGACGAGAGTAGCAGGATGTCAGTCTAACCTAACGGGCCTGGAATCCTTTTAATTTTAATTAAGGCTAGCTAGGTAGCTGCTCAAACTCAATACTTCAAGGCCTGCACCGGCCCTTTACGTACTATTAATTAAGCTAAGCAACGTACTACGTACTCTCTATTAATTCTCTAATCTCTAATTAATCTCTCTCTATATAATTGCATTAATTAATTAAGCTGTTTAACTGCATATATTAATATATATATGTAAAATCAACATATATATATCGTCTTTAACAATTAATAGTCGACCGGAGCATGCAGGAGCTGAATGAATTTGTGTTTCTAAATTAAAATGGAAGGCTGGGCTGGCAAATGCCAAATGGCAAATATATATTGCATGCGCATGCATGAGAAGTTGGAAGTAGGAAATTAAGAAGAACTATGTATATAGCTCTTCATTAGATGCATTTATCTTCAAATTAAGCACAGAGGAAAGGAAGAACAGCTGGTATCTATTTATCTATTCTTAGCATGATGCATGCTGACCTCTCCTTTTCTCCCTTCATCGCCCCGCGTCCAACTAGGTTCCCTTTTCTATCTTCAGCACCCCTTCTCTCTCTCTCTCTCCCTAAGCCATTCCTCGCAACATTCATTGCCAATAGTGAGTACGTGTCTTTAGCCGTTGCACGGGCCGGCGGGCTACCCATCCCATCCACCATGGCCACAGCCAATCCATCCTGCATGCCCGTCGTCGTCGTCGTCATCCTCATCCTCCTCACAACATCATCCTTCCCTCTTACTGCCTCTCAGGAGGTGCTCAGTGCTGATTCCAAAGCTGATTCCGATGTTCTTCTCAAATTCAAGGAAGGATTGATTGACTCCACAGGTGGTCTCAGCGGCTGGCAGCAAGGGAAATCGCCGTGCAACGGGAAAACAAGTGTATCTGCTTGGTCAGGAGTCATATGCACCCATGAAGGAAGAGTGTTAGGGCTTCAATTGGAGGGCATGAACTTATCTGGTAAATTGGACCTTGCTATCCTTGCAAATCTACCCACATTACGTGTCTTGAGTTTCGCCAACAATAACTTTGACGGCTCCATGCCGGCGCTCAATATGGTCACCAATCTCAGGGCTGCATTTTTTTCAAGGAACAAGTTCTCGGGAGACATACCGGCAGATACTTTTGCTGGTATGGGAAATATTAAGAGGATTCACCTTGATAATAATAAGTTCACTGGATCCATCCCCAAATCATTAGCTGAGTTGCCAAAACTTTCAGAATTGAGACTCGATGGTAACCAATTCCAGGGAGAGATACCCAATCTACATCAGAACACCTTGCAGTTATTAAACGTATCTAACAATGCATTGGAGGGCAAGATACCTGACAGCCTCTCTAAAATGGGTGCTGACCTTTTTGTAGGTAATTAATTAAATATATATTTGTAGTTTACTTAATTTCTCCCTTTTTAAAAAAACAAAAACAAACATACTTTCTGTTTCCCTAGCTGTTTTAATTAATATATATGTGTGTGTGCACGTGCATGCAGGCAATAAAAATCTTTGCGGGCCACCCCTACAAGGGTCATGCACCAGCTCCTCTTCACCGGCATCACCATCATCAGATTCCGGATCACCATCGTCATCTGCACAGAATAGCACATCGATCGGTATCATTGTATTCATTGTTGTCATCCTTGTAGCTATTGTGGCAGTATTATTCTTCCTAAAGAAAAGACGCCAACAAAAGATGGCAGAGCACAGCCAGTTCGAGATACCTCCTAATTCCAACGCTAATGCTAACACCAACTTTAGCAAGAAGAAGCCTGATGAGGATTTGGAAGCGGGCCCAGAGGTAAATAATTCAAGCAAAATGGGGTCGCCAAACAACAACCGAGGCAGCAGCAATGGAGCCCACGAGCAGGGAAGGCTGGTATTTGTGGTGGAAGGTAGGCAGAGATTTGAGTTGCCGGATCTATTGAAATCAGAAGCAGAGGTGTTGGGGTCTGGTAGCCTGGGATGCGCGTACAAGGCAACATTAGGTAACGGGCCTTCTATGGTTGTCAAGAAATTCAAGGACATGAACCGCGTCGGCAAAGAAGACTTTGAAGAGCACATGAGGAGGCTTGGTCGTCTTTCTCACCCCAATCTCTTGCCTTTGGTTGCTTATTACTATCGAAAGGACGACAAGTTGCTTGTCAATGATTATGTGCCCAACCGAAGCTTGGCTCATTTTCTACATGGTATGTAACTGCTATATATATATGTGCATTTTTGTTGTTGTTGTTGGCATATATTGATTATTTGAATTAATGTGTGTAGGCGACCGCAGGATGCGTGCTGCCTTGGACTGGTCGGTACGCTTGGGAATTGTGAAGGGTGTGGTCCGTGCGCTGTGCTACCTGTACGAAGAATTATCTGTGCTAAATGTCCCTCATGGCCACCTCAAATCGTCCAATGTGCTGCTCAACAACTCCTTTGAGCCCTTGCTATCAGATTATGCTTTGGTACCGGTGGTGAACCAATCACAAGCCATCAACACCATGGCCGCATTCCGCTCACCTGAGCGTCGCCAGGTGGGCCGTCCATCAAAAAAGAGCGATGTGTGGTGCCTTGGTCACCTCATCTTGGAAATCCTGACAGGATTACCGGGGACACAGAATGACGATTCAGCTCACCATCAACAGGGCCAAGTGCATGACCAAAGCTTGTGGGTAGCATCGATGCCAGAGGAGGAATGGAGTGAGAAGGTGATTGATGCCGATCTGATGAGAGTCGTTTCAGGCACTAGCAATTTGGAAACGGTGAAGGCTCTAATGCGGATTGCGTTGGCTTGTTGTGAGCCCGACATGGAAAGGAGATTGGAGATGAAAGATGCTGCGGAGATGATTGAAGAGCTAGCAGCCCCGGGATCGGGTGGGGGAGACACGAGCAAAGATGATTCCGTGTCATCGCCGCCAAGGACCAAAGAGAATGAGGATTCACAGTTCTCCTCGGTGACAATATAAAGCAAATGCAACAATGGTTGCATGAAAAGTTTTTCTCAGAAGGCTTTCTTTTCTTATCAGCCTGTATCTTTAAGAGTATAAGCAAATGCAACGAATTTCTTCTTTATTTTGAATTATACTCTGTTGTTTTGTCTTTATTTTTGGAGGCTCAACGTTCTTTTGCTAGGAAAAAAGGAACACAGATTTCTTCTTCATCTTATTTTTTTTTTTCTTTCACTTTCACTTTCTTTTTAACATCATTTTTGAATCACTGAATTTTCATGTGTTACTTAATCTTGTCCTGGAATAGATTAGTGTATTGGTTCAATCAACTAATATATATTGTGCTTGTTTCTAATAATAGAGTAATCCATGTATACATTTTTATTTTAGTGATGATGAGCTTGTGTAAGATATTATAATAGAAAGAAAATTACGGTTGTAATTTATGTTGTTAAATTGGCATTAAAAAAAACACTTGATAAGCAGGCATATATACATACATATATAACCGAAATTTTTATAAATATACAAAAATTTAAACAAATTTAACAATCTATACAAATTTGAGATGGAATTCAAAAACTATCCAAACCAATCACCAAATAATCGGTTTCAGACTACAGAACCGATGAACAGTTGAACAAACCTAGAACCGATGAACAACTCAACACACCCAGAATCGATGAACAATTCACTCTTCCTGGAACCGATCACTTGTTCATCGGTTCTGAGTTTGGCTATATATACGATCCCCATCCCCCATCGCTCTCACCGTTCTTCTCCCCTGCGCGGAAAAAATAAAATAATATTTTATTTTTTATTTTACTTAAATTTTAAATTAAGTAATTAGAAATTGTTGTTTAAATTTTCAGTAAATTAGAAATTGTTGTTTAAATTTTCAGTAAATTAGAAAATTTCATTTCAATTTTAGATAACTTAGAAAATGTAAAAATAAATTAACTAAATTAGAAATTATCATTTAAATTTTAGATAAATTAGAAAATATAAAAATAAATTAAGTAAATTAGACAATATTATTTAAATTTTAGATAAATTAGAAAATGTAAAAATAAATTAAGTAAATTAGAAATTATCATTTAAATTTTAGATAAATTAGAAAATGTAAAAATAAATTAAGTAAATTAGAAATTAGCATTTAAATTTTAGATAAATTAGAAAATATCAAAATAATTTTAGTTATATTAGAAAATGTCAAAATAATTTTTGTTAAATTGTAGAATGATTCTTGATATTATCAAAATTTCCAAATTGTTTAGAATGGTTTAGTTAGAAAATACCAAAACGGTTTAGAATATCACCAAAATAATTGATATTGCTTTGGAAAATGCCAAACGGTTTAGAATATCACCGAAACGATTTAGAAAATGCTTTAGAAAATTCCAAAATAGTTGAGATTGCTTTAGGAAATTCTCAAATAGTTGTAAAATTAGTTAGAAAATACCAAAATGGTTTAGAATATCACTAAAATAATTGATATTGCTTTGGAAAATGCCAAACGGTTTAGAATATCACCGAAACTGTTTAGAAAATGCTTTAGAAAATTCTAAAATAGTTGAGATTGCTTTAGAAAATTCCCAAATAGTTATAAAATTAGTTAGAAAATATCACAATGGTTTAGAATATCACCAAAATAATTGATATTACTTTGGAAAATGCCAAACGGTTTAGAATATCACCGAAACGGTTTAGAAAATGCTTTAGAAAATTCCAAAATAGTTGAAATTGCTTTAGGAAATTTCCAAATAGTTGTAAAATTAGTTAGAAAATACCAAAATGGTTTAGAATTGATTACAACATTATAAAATAGTTTAAGAAAATACTAGAACGGTTCAGAAGAAATAATTTAGAAAATAATTTGGTACGATTTTTGAAAATTTAGAATGGAAGACAGAGAGACTTAGATAATGCAAGGTAGGTTCAGTGAGCTGTTGTGGATACCCCACAGTCATCATCGGGTGTCTTTGGCTTCGAAAGAGGTTAGCATTTACTGATTTTTTTTAATAAATTGATTGGAAATATTGTATTTTGCTTGATATTTTTTTTCCTAATGTAGAGTTGTGCTATTTTAAACGTGAAGAATTTTCGAACATATTGCGAGTACCACGAAAGATACGCCCCGTATCTGCTTTCGTTGGGATTATATCAGGTTGTCAAGTTGTCTGGTATCAATATTGATGCGGCACTTATACATGCGCTTGTCGAGCGGTGGTGTCCAGAAACTCATACGTTTCATCTTCCATTTTGAGAAATGACAGGTATTTAGCGAAATGATTCAAATTAAAAAATAATTGGTGTTATATTATTTAAATTTTTTTTATTTAAATTAATTACAGTTACGTTAGAAGATGTGAGTTGTTTGTGAGGTTTGCCTATCAAGGGTGTCCCAGTGACCGGGAGATCGGATGGGGTGTGGGCCAAAAGCAGAATGTTCGAATTATTAGGGATCCGAGATGTTGAAGTGGGTCCTTTTATGAAGAAAAGGGGGGCTGATCATTCTGATTGGATAATGGCGAAGAAAATACTCCGTCAGCGGTTTAAGAAGCTTCCAGATGACGCCGATGAGCAAACGGTACAGTGGTACGTATTTTCTACTGATTAGATTTTTTGTTTTTTTTTAATTTTCAATCATGTGCTTACATAAGATATCACGCAGGTATGTACGCACGTTTATTTTAGAGCTATTATCGTGCACTATGTTCCCTGACTGTAGCGGAGACGGAATACCGCTGTGGTATCTTGATTTGATTGCTAACTTGGAGGAGCCGGTGGGATACAATTGGGGTGGAGTTGTTCTCGCATATTTGTATCAATACTTATGCGTCGCAACCGACCCCTCGGTTTCTTCTATGCATGGTCCGGTTATGCTTCTTCAGCACTGGTCATGGACCGGATTTCCAATTCACCGGCTGATGCCAAAATCAAGAAAGTGGAAACCTTCATGGGGCGACCCAACCCTAGAGACATGTCCGCCCTTTGCTGACAAATGGTGCACGAAACATGTGTACGATAACTCTGCTCACTACAAAACAGCCGAACCAAGAATACCGCACAGTCAGTTTCAGTGATTGGATGAGAGCATGGTGGATTGGGAGCCGTACGCCAGCATTTATGAGAAGCTTTCGAGAGTAACACAGGCTGGAGAGGTATTTCTTTCACATTATTTGTTGACTCGTTTTAATCATATATACGAATTATTACTCATAACTTTTAAAAAAAAAATTCAGCCTTACTACTTGTATTGCGGTCCTCTCATCACTAGTGGAAAAAGTACTATCAGTGTCGGTTATAAAGGCCTATTAGTGTCGGACATCGGGGCGACACTGATTCAGGCGACACAAATTCCGGGACTAATCAGTGTCGGTTATAGAACCGATACAAAATCCAACAATTAGTATCGGTTATAAAGTACAACCGATACAAAGTTAGAATTTCCGATCGGGAAAAAATAATTTATAATTAATTTGTATCGGTTATTAACTAAGAACCGCTACAAAATATATTTTTGTATCGGTTAGTAATTAAGAACCGATACTAATTATGATTTTTGTATCGGTTATTACATAATAACCGACACTAAATGTTATAATTTGTATCGGGTATTTAGTAAGAACCGACACTAATAGTTATTCTGTGTCGGCTTTTCATTTGTCAACCGATACTGTTTTGTCTGGTATTATTATTATATTAATTTACCTTTTGTATCGATTTTGTCTACGTAACCGATACTTTTTTGTTATTTTATATTAAAAAAATTTATTTATTTTTGTGGCCAGCTCCCATATAATTGGCTGGCCTATATGAAAAACATGCATACAATCAAACCCTAAATTAAATTAATCAAATAAATTGTTCTTACAATTAGATTACACCTAAATTAATTGTTCTTACACACGGTCACATCAATCGATCCTAATTAAACTGTTATACTTGGTTGCGATATTTCACTTTTGAAAAACCTAACCCACTCGAAACGAATTGAATTGATCTCTGCCACAGAATATGGTGTTGCTTTCCAATCCTGCATTTTTTAATATAAAAAGAGTGCAATTAATTATTTATTTTATAAAAACTGAATTAACAACTACGGTTACATTTGAAAAATATAAATGCATATGTACCTGTATTGACGAAAAATTATCGAGAAAGTGATTAATTATGTCATTCATGAACATCATGACATAATATGCGCATTTCCAGCCGTCCTTTTGTTGCGGGCACTATATCAAAATTGTAGCAAAGCAAAAAGTTAACAATTTTTAGAAAATTCAATTCAACAATTCATAATAAACCGAAATATTTTTTTAAAAATAGTAAATTTTAGTCGTAAGCACCACATTACCTTGTTCTTTATAAGTTTCAACTTATCGCTTCTTCCGATTCCTCCGGTTGCCTTCTCGACGACCCAGGGACTGTTGAAATATCGTAGAAATTAGTAATTACAAGAGATATTGAAATAATTTAGCAGATTTAATTTGAAACACTTACTCCTTGAGTGCGTCGATGATCGCAAGATCTCTTACAAGTTTTTGCTTTTCATACTTTGCGCCGGATGAATCGAACAAGTGGAGCTCACTCTCATACGGCCGAAGCACGAACAATACCCAATGAGCGCTACATGTTAGGTTTATAGCATGTTATATTATATAATATATTTCTATGAAATGAAAAAAATTCAATAAAATAAGACTATATATATATAATAGCACCCACTCTTGAAAGTACGGTATGAAGATAAATTTCTTGTCCCGGTTTTCTCGCAGAGCTTTCCTCAGTACGTATCGACATATTTCTTCTCGAGATCATCACCTTGCAAAAGATAGCCGAACGTCTTCTCGGGATTCATGAACCCTACAGGGGATCTCTCGGGAAGTTGTCCCTTTGGTATTTGAACATGAACCCGCAAAAAGACGTAGATGTGGTATAAATTTCTCTAAAACTCTAAATTAAAACTCTAAATTATGTCATTATTACGAATATAAACTCACAAGCATGAAGATCCGCAAAAGTGGTACGGTGAGCCACTCGTGCGCTTGCACAAGTCCCCGTAGTCATCTCGATTGACTGTTATGACATACGGTTCATTGAAAAGCTCAAGCGGCGCTGGGACACCGATGAAGGGTTGACCTTGGCGCGAAACCGATCACGAATAGTCTTGTACATGCCTCCCGGTCGGTTGAAATCGATGGTGTCGAAATCCTTGTAAGTTGAAATCGGAGAGGGCCGAAATCCTAGAGGTTGTTTGGGTTGTTCCTGCAGTTAGGACAAAAAAATCAGGCACAAATACTTGTAACTCTATAGGATGTATAGATGCAAATTTACAAGTAGAATAAGTTGTAATAATAACGTAAGTTTGTTACCTGATCCTCCATAGATATGAGCGCCATCGGCCACGCAATGTAACTGCCAATGGCGGAGCGAAGTGTCACGAGTTCGCCATTTGGCACGGGTAACGGAGTGTCATCTTCGTCGGGATGACACGCATCCACCGTTACCTTCGCATGATCATCCGGTACAGGCATACCGTGAATCACTATGCCTTTTTTGACCGGAAGATTGATTTTTGCGATGGCTACTTCGTGCTTTACCCCGTCGCGAACCACCAGGAGTTTGCAGGTTCGTTCGATTGCTTTGTACAAATACATTCTGCATTGAGGTTAACGAAATAACATTTACGAATTGTAAAAAAAGTAATGAAATTATTTTTCAATTGAATCAAATAACATTTACCTGGATCGGATCGAAATATGGCTGCGGTTGGACTGACTGGCAGCTGCTCTGGACCGCTCTCGGGCTTTCTTGTGCAATTGGTTCAGTCCGTTGGGCCATCATCTGTGCCAACTGTTCCTGAACCAATCTTTGTGTCTGCTCAGCCATTTCGGCCTTCAACCTCGCTGCCATTTCCTCGAAGTCCCTTTTTTGGGCTGCTACTCTCACAGCCACTTCTCTTTGTATCCTCTCTTCATTCTCAGCCTCAGACTCCACCATTCTGGGCCTCCTCTTACTTGGTTGACCGTCGTAGGCTGTCGTGATTCTCACATGGGATCCAATCCCTCGCACCCTCCCTGCATGCTCCCGATTTGGCAGAGATTTCCCCAGAATATCGTCGTAACGCTCGACGGGAAGCAAGCCTCTATTGAATGCATCTTCATTTTCTTCCTGAAAATACACAGTTGACATGTTAGAGAAAAATAAATTCATGATTGAATTCGACAAATAAATATAGAATAGCACTCACAATTCTCTTGATGGCTTCTTCTATTGGCCCGTCCGGATAAAGAGACTCCTGGCCCTCCTGAAGCTTCTTCTGTCTTGCCAACTTCCATGCGACATGCCTATGCTGGACTGACATGTCGAGTATCTCCTTCTCTGACAGTGCTGTTGTTGACCCTTGGGAGGATGGCGAGCCACTCGATGCTTGTGAGTCCGCAATCCCCTGCAGAGCGCCTTTCAACTTGTTCTTGAATTTCTCACCAGCGTAGCCTCTGGATCCTAAGCGATGCGGATAGATGTTCTTCTTCTGATTCGCCCGCCCCTTCTCACTTAGCTCCTACAGTTTTAGAGAAACAATTGGATTTATAGAGAAGGGTCGAGATAAAGTATCTGTATATATAGGAGAATAAACATACCTTGAAAGCTTCGACTGACGGGACCCCACAAAGGCATCCCAATCCGCTTGACCGATTTGGTATTTCTTGAGGTTGGGCGTCTTACCCTTCAAAGACAAATTTTGTCGTCATGTCGGTTCGAACTTACGGTGTAGAGTGGCCATTTGGGAGAGAAGGCGCTTTTTCAACTTATCGTCATCGGTATTTGCCGGTCCTCCCGCCAAAAACAAATATACCAAGTTTGGAGTTATTCTAATATCAAATAAAAACTGGAGAAATAAAAAGATCATATATAGAGCTTACCGCAGTCGTCGCCCATATCTTATCCTTCATGAGATCGTCAACCTCAGACCAATCATTTATAGTGATCGGGACATTCCTTTTGACCGAGAGACCCAACTGAGAGGAAAAACTTTTAGTATTGTGATCAATGACAGGCCTCCCAAACTTATCAAATGTCACCTTCTTCCCTTGGGTATTAATCACCCGAGTCAGCTGTGTGGGCCCCCTCCCTCGTTTCTTACCCGAGCCCTGCTCACCATCACTCGAGTGAGAGGATCTCTCACTATCACCACCAGAAAACATGGTAGGAACTGCAAAATTAGAAATAACATGAGTTAGAAACCTAAAACCTAAACCCTAAACCCTAAATTACAAATAAACAAATAAACCCTAAACCCTAAATTATATTGATCATATTTCTCATTTACAACCACAATTTGCAATAAGCATAAATATTTCATAATTTGCAATAAGCAATAAGCATGCACATTTCGTCATATATCTCAATATATCACATATATCACATATATCACATATATCACATAATACAATCTAACAAGCAACTAATTAACACAATCTAACAAGCAACTAACCAATTAAGCAATAATATCTCAACAATATTCCAACAATATTCCAACAATATTCCAGCATTAAGCAATAACCAATTAATACAATCTAATTAAACCAATTAAGCAACAACAATATTCCAACAATATTCGTCATATATCTCAATATATCACATATATCACATATACCACACAACAATATTCTAGATTTCATCATATACCACACAACAATATATATTCCAACTAATTAAATTTTCCATATTTTAATAAATTTGAAAACCTAACCGGATTTTGGAGAGCAGTGCAGCAAAGAAGAAGAGGGGCGGCCACCACCGACCAAGTACCAACGCAGAGAAGTAGAGAAGTAGAGAAGTAGAGAAGTAGAGAAGCAGAGAAGAAGAGAAGAAGAGGGGTTGAGCGGCGACCAAGTACCAAGGAGGAGATCGAGGCGACCACTACTCTCGGCCGGCGCCGGTGTAGGAGGGAATGAGCAGAAACCCTAGACGAGAGACACTTGAACGGATCGAGGGAGGAGTGACAGAGGCAAACACACTAGGGCGGAGTGAGGCGGAGTGAGGGAGAAAAGGGCAGACTGAGAGAGAGAGGCCGGGTTTTGAAAGAAAAAATTATAAGTTAGAAAGTTAGATCAGAACGAGGGAGGAGGGAAAACCCGAAATTTTGTATCGGTTCCTTGTAAAGAACCGATACAAATATATTTTTTGTGTCGGTTATTAACAAAGAACCGACACAAATTTCATTTTTGTATCGGTTATTATCAAAGAACCGACACAAATATCCATTTGTATCGGTTATTACCAGGAACCGACACAAAATATATTTGTATCGGTTATTTACAAGGAACCGACACAAAAATAAAGTTGTATCGGTTATTTACAAGGAACCGATACAAAAACTTTTTGTATCGGTTATTACTAATGAAACGATACAATTATTTTTTGTGTCGGTTCTTTGGTAATAACCGATACAAATTACTAAAAAAAATATCTCTTCAAAAAATAATTTTTCAGTTGTCAGAAGTATTTGTATCGGTTAATAAAAAGAGGCGACACAAAAAATAAATTTGTATCGGTTCTTTGGTAAAAACCGACACAAAAAATTGTTGGTATCGGTTATTTCTAAAGAACCGATACAAAAAGTATTTTTTGTGTCGCTTCTTTTTGTTAACCGATACAAATCTTTCTGACTACTGAAAATTATTTTTTTGAAGAAATTAATTTTTTTTAGTAATAAATTTATAATAAAAATACTAATTAACATATAAAATGAACTTGCAATTTTTCTTATAAAATTTTAAATTCATTTCCTTATAAATTTAGTGATAACTTTAAAAAAAAAACATAAAAAGAATAAATTACATATTGAATTAAAACAAAGCTACATGCAATAAAATAATTTGTGGATAGCTTTCGTGCGTCCCATCTTCTAGTAATGTAATGCATCCTGAAAGAAAAAAATAAACTCTTCTTAAGTACAGTTCTATCTTTTAATAATATAAATATTTTGATATTTGAAAAGATAAAAAAAAACTTACATACCAATAAAAAGTTAAACGTCGATCTTATTCTTGGACCCATTCTCCTTCGTTATGATCGCGGCGCTTGTGACTTGTTTCACTATCCGGAATGGTTGATGAAGATGCTATGCCTGTGGAAAATGGAGGTATCTCGTCAAAATGATCGAACGCTTCTTCGTCATCCACGTTATCGACTCCAATGATCCGTCTTTTTCCGGATAAGACAACATGTTTTGAGCGATCCGCGGGGTCAATTATGTAGAACACTTGTGTGGCTTGTCTTGCAAGTATGAATGGATCGTCCTTATACCCAGACTTACTGAAATCTACCAAAATAAAGCCATCATTGTCAACTTTAACCCCTCGACTGTTATCGACCCATTTACAACGAAATAACGGGATATTAAATTGTCTATAATCCATTTCCCAAATTTCTTCGACAAACCCGTAATATGACATCGATGCATGCGAGGGTCCGGCAGCTTTACCTCCTGAAAAATCATTAGAAATGGCTACTAATGTCACTCCACTATTCTGCACAGTACTTTTTAAATCTTGACTTTTCGTGTAAAATGTGTACCCGTTGATATCGTATCCTTCGTAGGTCCTCACGACTTCTCTTGGGCCAAGAGCCAACATTCTGATGGTTTCCGAAATGCTTTCTCCTTTCGGAGCCTTCAAGACTCGACGAGTCAGCCAATCTTGGAACTTTTCTTTGTGTTTGCCAATCAACCACTTATCGGACCTCTTCGGGTTCCGTTCCCGCAACTCAGCCATATGCTCTTCAAAATATGGATAAACGTCTCGTGAGGTGTTGTAGAACATGGAAATGTGCTAGCTTCATAATCTCTTTTTGGGGCAAGAATAATTTTGAACCGATTGTGCCTACACCGTGAAGTCTTCCCTCATGCCGAGATTTAGGAATGCCAACGGGTTTTAGATCCTCCGGATAATTAGTACAAGACTCAATCACCTCCTCGGCGGCATAGGATCTCACAATGCTGCCCTCAGGACGATACCGGTTTCTTACGTATCCCTTTAAAATTCCCATGTACCTCTCGAACGGATACATGTACCGCAAGAAAACTGGTCCACACATCTTAATTTCGTTAACCAGGTGGACAATCAGATGAACCATGATATCAAAAAAAGATGGCGGAAAATACATTTCGAGGTTACAGAGAGTGACAACAACCTCCTTCTGCAAATCATCTAACGTCTCTGGATCATTTACTTTGCAACAAATGGCGTTGAAGAAAAAACATAACTTCGTGATGGTCTGCCTAACACACGGTGGCAGTATGCCCCGAATTGCAACAGGAAGAAGCTGTGTCATTAAAACATGACAATCGTGAGACTTCATACCCGTCAATTTTAATTTTTCCATTGAAACCAGGCTTTTAATGTTTGAAGAATATCCGAGATGGAACTTTGACACCGTGAAGGCATTCGCATAGGCTTTTTTTTTCGTCACTCGACAATGTATGCATTGCAGGAGAAATATACCACCAGATTTTACCCTTCTCGGTCTTCTTCTCTGTGGGTTGTAGATCCTGCCGTATGTTCAACAACTGCATGTCTTTCCGAGCATTGATACCGTCCTTTGTCTTACCCGGAATATTCAACAATGTGCCGACTATGCTATCGCACACATTTTTAACAACATGCATCACATCAAGACAAGTGTCGAACCTCTAAATTCTCCCAAGACGCGGTAAATCCCAAAATACCGACCTCTTATTCCACATAATTTTTGGATCCCCTTTCTTTCTTGCGGCCTTTTTCTTAAATTTTCCAAATTCTACCTTGATATCCCTCACTCGCGCATAAACTTCTCGACCGGTCAACGGGTATTTCACTCTCCCATTTTCGGTCTTTCCATTGAATTCTCTCTTTCTCTTTACGTGGGCGTGATTGGCGGGAAGAAATCTACGATGACCCATGTACACATTTTTAGAGGAGTTAGGCGGATACGAGATCAACCGTCCCGTCCATACAAATAGGGCACGCTTTCTCTCCTTTGACACTATAACCCGACAAATTACCGTAAGCCGGAAATCATTGATGGTGCAAAAAATCATGGCATGTAGAGTGAAAATCTCCTTACTATATGCATCAAATATCTCCACTCCGGGAGCCCATAATTTTTTCAGGTCCTCAATCAATGGCGCTAGATATACATCTATGTCGTTTCCGGGCTGTTTAGGTCCCGATATCGACAGAGGGTCATCATAATGTATTTGCGTTTCATACATAACCAAGGCGGAAGATTATAAATACACAGTAGAATCGGCCAACCTGCTATGTTTACTACTCATGTTACTTGTGCGGATTTATTCCATCGGCACCGAGCCCGAGCTTTAGGTTTCTTGGGTCACTGCCAAAGTCGAAAAACTTTCGTCGATATTTCTCCACCGAGGAGAATCGGCGGGTGCCGTAATTTCCCGTCTTTTTTCCGGCTATCGGCATGCCACCGCAATAATTTTGCATCTCTAGCATTGGAAAACAAACGTTTGAACCTCGGTATCACGGGGAGGTACCACATTACTTTTGCTTGGAGGTTCTTTACTCGGTCCCGTCCGTATCACTTTCATTGACGGTTGACTCGCTTTCTACGTAACGCGATGCACCACATTTCGGACACTCGTGATAATATTCGTACTCATTCCGGTACAATATACAGTCATTTGGACATGCATGTATTCTTTGAACTTCTAAATCCACTGGACACAATATTTTCTTCGCTTCATAAGCATTAGAGGGGATCTCGTTTCCATCCGGAAGAATTTCTTTTAAAGCTTGCAATAACGATGTAAAACTCTTATCAGTCCAACTATTAGATGCTTTCAGATTATACAATATTAATACACCTTTTAATTTTGAAAATTTAGCACATCCAGGATACAATTCCTTATTACAATCCTCGTATAAATTCTCAAATACACAGTACTGCTTATCATTACCGAAATCCTCTTCTAAATCACGTAGCATTTGATCAAAATTATCCACGACTTCATTTTCATTAACTGGCACATCGTCACTACCGTCATTTACATCAGTATGGTATTCCTGATGCTCAGAACTGGTACCTTTGTCCGTTTGCAAATTACTCTCACCGTGCCATATCCAACACCTGTAATGGTGCTTGAATCCACGACGGATCAAATGGTTCCTCACTTGGATGGGTTTGGAAAATTTCTTCAGATTGTTACAATCACGGCAAGGACACAGCATCACACCATTCCCATCACCTGCCATATATTCCTCAGCAACTTTCATAAATTCATCAACACCTGTCATATATTCATCCGACAGACGTGATGCTTCATACATCCAACTACGGTCCATCTGCAATTAATTATAAGAAAACACAATTAATTAAGCACATGGTTGGGATTAATTGTTCACGAGTAGGGCTTACACGGGCCGGTTACCATCTTATCCCACTCTTTGAATACTGCTGTCTCAAGGTAACCACTTATTAGCTAGTCGTGTTTTAGTATCTAGGAAAATTTCGGCGAAATTTCCCCTTAGCTCCCGAGTAGAGCTAAGGGAAAATGCTGCCGAAATTTTCCTAGATACTAAAACACGACTAGCTAATAAGTGGTTACATCCTAATTGAGACAGAGTATTCAAAGAGCAGTCCCAAAATGGGGACTATTCAAAATTAATCCCTAGTGGATTCATTTTGAACGGGTATCATAACCTAAGGTATTAATTAATTCGGTTGTGGCACGTAAAACAATACTCTACCTAGCTAGCTATATACATATACCTACAATACATCGATAAAACATAATTAACTATACACACAATGCACAAAGTACGTACTAATTAAAAACAAGAGTTTTAGGTTATTTGGCTAGCTTACATTTGTTTGTATGTCGGATCGAGCGAGATAAAAATATCGTTGCACACACCAAATCTCTCAAAAAATTCAATTATCTACAAAATTAAGATTTTTGCGGGATTAAGGCAATGGCATGCTACATAATTAAAAATTTTACCTAATAAACAATTTTCCAACAATATTATGGCATACTTCCAAATCATTCCATCCATACTCTCAATGATTTCAACAATTTGGCTTTGAACCAAGCTAGAATGTTAATCAAAGAAATATAAAGGAGATCAAGGACTTACATGCAAAATTACCTCAATCCTCCTCTCCTAAACAATGCTTCCAGCCTTAGATCAGAGAAAAACAACTAATTTCGCAAAAAGAGAGAACAGAGAGAGTGCTGAAAGATTCAGCCGTCGAAAACCTAGTTTTAATACGATCGATGGGAGTTATAGGAAGAAAGATAGATTCTGTATCGGTTAATAATAAAAAAACGATACAAAATATATTTAGTATCGGTTCTCATAAAAATGCGACACAAAAAGGGGAAACTTTGTATCGGTTCCATGCTTCCTAACCGATACTGAATTTTTGTATCGGTTCCTAATATATAACCGATACTAAAATGGTATTATTTGTGTCGGTTTATAATTAGGGAACCGACACAAAAAGTCAGTATCGGTTAGGAAGCATGGAACCGATACAAATTGGACCCTTTTTGTGTCGCATTTTTATGAGAACCGATACTAAAGGTATTTTGTATCGTTTTTTTATTATTAACCGATACAGAATATATTTTGTATCGCTTGTTTCAAAGAACCGATACTATTGGGGCGACACTGAAAGTGTATTTTCCACTAGTGCATATTTTACTGGATAGTGGAGTATCATCACCCTAATCAGTGCATGAGACAGTTTGGAAAATTTCAACAGATTCCGCCGCCGCTTCCCTTGAACAAGAATGTGCACAGCAAATTGCACAAGTATGACTCATTTGATTTTTTTTGTTCACTAATGTTACTTATTTTTTTGTGTTAAGTTGTTATAAACTGAATCATATGTTGAAAATGGCATCAAAGAGGAATGTTTTATGGGCCGAGAAGCATGCGATCCATGTTGAGAAGGCAGATGCGTATGAGCAACACATATACGCAGAAAACCGACCGTTTGACCAGAATGAGCTTCCGGCTTATCGCAAGTGGTATCAGATGAATGGCATGTCATCTATTTATATTTTTGAGCAGCATATGGCGGGGCTTGATCGTGGAGTTAAGATCTCCAGAGATGAGCATGGAAGAAGTGAGTCTGCGGAGTTGAAGAAGTGAGGAGGGAGAGCGACTTGTGGAGGATATATATAGGATCCACAACCGATCAGTTAGAAATCGGTTTAAGGGCCTGGAACCGATGAATTGGTCATCGGCTCTGGAAGGGGTCAGTTAATAATCGGTTCTGAAACCGATGACCAATTCATCGGTTCTGGGTTTGTTTTGGTTTTCCAACGGTTCTGAAACCAATTAGTAGGGGATCGGTTTTAATACTTGAAACCGATGGTTTAGTAATCGGTAGAGATAGTTTTAAAATTCCATTCGAAAATTGTATAGATTGTTAAATAAAATTAAGATTTTGTATATTTATAAAAATTTCGGCATATATACATCAGGCATATAATTTCTCATTGAGAAAAAAATAAGAAAATAAATTGCCAGGAATTCCTCTACGTACAATAGGGGTGTCAATGAAGACCGTTCACCCGTTTATCCTGCCCGTATCGTATTCGATAAAACGGGTATGAGTAATATTGTTTTTTGTTAGCTTATTGGGTATGGGTATGAGTAAGAATTTTTTTTGTTAGCTAACTGGATACGAGTAAAAGTTATTTCTTACCCATTGAGTAATGGATAATTATATAAAATAATTAAATTACATATAGCTATATAAATATTATATTTAATTTATTCAATTTTATGTTTCTCATATCATTGTATCAACGTTAATCCATGAGAAAAGGCATGCATTTTGTTGTAAGAAAAATATTATATTAAACATATTATTTTTTTATTTGAATGTTTTATTATTTAGTTAACGAATTGAATATGAATTTGTTGGAAGAGATATTTGTATTTTTTGTTTTTTTTCTTTATAAAAAAGTATTAGTTAGAATTGATTGCTTATTTGTATTTTAATTTTTATATTAATTAGTAATTGTGACCATACGTATGACATGATGAGTTTTGATAGTATATTTGTAAAAATAAGAAAACCATTATATTAGTATTATTTGTTATTCTCCCGTTACTGTTTCGTTACCCACTAATCTTAACAGGTACGGATAGAATAGGATAAGATAAATTCTTAACGAGTAAGAATAAGATATGAATAAAGTCAATTCTTAATAAGTATGAATATGAAAATATTTTTACTCTACCCGTATCTGACCTATTGACACCCTAACGTACAATGTACAGCCGGGGATCCCAGTACGTATTATTAATTAATTGCCAGTAATATCAATATTAGGCTTTCCATCTCAATCTGAGACTTGTTAATTTATTCACTGATGGCGCTGGCACTGGGATTCCCCGCATGTGTGCACATGGGGATACTACCAGTATTGCCAATGTGCAGCCTACAATTGTTCAACAGGATTTGTGCGGTTCAGCCACAAAAATTGAACTATACATCATACATGCATTATTTTAAGTTGCTTAATTTTTTTTGATGAAAAAGGCACGAAGGTCCGTTTCGATCATATATGAAATATAAGAGTTGAGTTACTTTTTTTTTATCAAAAAGGCACGAAGTCCCGTTTCATACATGCATCATTTTAAGTTGCTTAATTAATTGTGTATCTCAAATATATATAGAAGAATCTCCATGTACACTGAACTAATTATTTAAATCATAATTATTAAGTTCATAAATTAGATGTCTTGTGACTAGAATTTTGAGGAGAAAGTATGGCCAAGTAATTAAGTACAAGCTAGTCCTATATTTTGAACCCCATGAATTACTAGTCTTACAAAATACAAATGCTTTCCCATGATTAATTAAGAATTAAGGTGCAAAAATAGAGCAGCAATTGATTTCAAAGAACGATTACTTTGCTTAAGATCCAGAGCACGAGGGTCATCTCGAATGCAAACAATGTATGAAGCAAACCCCGGTCTAACGCAAAACCAAACAGTGTAATTCCTCCCCTGTTGTACTGCAAGTATGTCACTGCATGCAACAATTAATGTACCAACTGATGAATTTAATATTAATTACTAGCTTCAACTCAACTCAAATTAAAAATTAAAAAAGACACATATATACCTAGAGCTTCCCTTATACTAGAAGCTGACGCCTCCTCTGGGAATGATTGCATGGCACCAGCATCGGCATGGGCATGTTGAGGCGGGTGGTAGGCATGATGATCGTAATCTGATCTGTATACATCATCTTCGATTGCATCGGTGACATGCTTACTACGCCTGGGGTGGCATGACATGGCCATGTGCCATTTGCTTGCAATGGATACCACTTTCTGAGCTCTGTGAGTGATGCGTGCTGCTCCTAGCAGGCACATGATAAATCCACTCAACTGAACCACTGAACAAACCTATAGTATTATATATATTATATGATCAAATTAATTATTTAATTATATCAAGATTTAAGAACATATATATGCATGGATCAATTAATGGATAAAACAAACCAGTAAGTCGCCGGAGTTGCAGAAATCCTTGGGGGACTTGGACGATAAAACAAGGAGAAGACCGCCAAGCTGGCTGACAGTAATGACAACCATACATCCTATTATGAACCCTCTGTAGCGGTGGCTCGTCTCGAGCAGCTGCATCTTTATCCTCGCATGCTCCTGAAATATCACCTCCGCTCCGCATTGCACCTCCGACCTTTCTACTCTGAACATCCCATAGAGACCATCAAACCTGCACATGTCATAATTAGTAATTTATTAATAATTAGTAATTAATAATATATATATTAATTATTCGCAAATACTATGAATTAAACCTGAGTATCTGGAGCTCACATGTGAGCCTAAAGAGCACGCATACGAGGAGGAAAACTACTGTTCTGTAGATCCATGATACCAACATGAACATAAAAATAACGGCCTTCCATGAGACGTTAGTGTTTGTATTGTGTAGCATGTCAGGGAAGAAGGGCAGGCGTACATGCACTGAGGAGAAGAGGATGATCTTGTGCGTGAGTTCAAGGGAGAAGGAAGGGAGAAGGATAAATGCAAGATGTCTCCGGAAGGCTTGGTCAATCTCAAGTGTGTAACGGCGGTGCACTAAGGATGAGTCGCGTTGCAAACTGTCAAGGAAAAGCAACTTCCTCAGGCCCCCGTGACGGCGAAAGAAAGATGTAAGGGTGATGAAGGCAATGGTTGTTAAGCCTGATGTTGGCAGCTGTGCCAGTCTGCTGAAACTAATGAGGGGTGGAGGGGTGGTACTAGTAGTGTTGTCGGTGAAAATGGAGAAAGAGGTGGCAAGGGGTAGGAGGAAGGTGAAGAGCAAAAAGGCGGAGAAAGAGAGCACGGAAGAGCGCAGAGATGAGTGATCGAGTAGACAGCACTTGATGCACACTCTGAAACTCCTCAGCTCATCGTGCAACATCGACTTGCACCGTGCATACGACGGACTCAGCAGAAGCGGAACCACCACCGTTGTCTGACTCTCATCAACATCGTTCATCATCATCACGTTTTCGGTATTACTGATCTCAACACTTGTATTATTTGCACAATATATATAATTTGTTTCCATGCATGGACTTCAATATAATTACTTTCTCTGACTCTGACTGGTTAGCCAGGTTACATTAATTAATATTAATTGACACATACATGGAGTGCTCGCTTATTTCTTGCTTTATCTATGTTGTCCGTGAATTAGTCTGGAAAGGAGTGGCAAGGAATAACTAATAAGGATCGATCGATATATAGGTCCTTCCTTTTATATATAACCAATTAAATTATATTATATTATTGGTTCCTCCAGTGCACAACTGTCCTGCCCTTGCTTATATTCTAGCTCCATCCAAATGGTTGTAAGTTGTAACGGTTCAGCAAGGTCAAAAGATTTTATCAATTTTATGATTTTTTTTTTTTTTAAAAAAGAAGTGGGGTGAACCAACCGATTTTCATTTAGCAGAAAAGCATTACAAGCAGTATCAAATCCGGTACCAACACTCTGGTACCAGTTACAAAACAGAGAACATAAAAGCATATAGGAAATTGAGAGCAATTGAGAGCATACCTGTATATAGCACTAAAAACATAATACTTAGTACTTAAAATAATTCAGTTCCTGCATTACCACATACAGATGACTAAAAACCTGACAAGTAGCATAGTGTTACAAAACAACCTTATCAAAAACAGCATTGACAACCACAAAAATTTGTCAAAATAATAGATCAGTGATCCTGGACCAAACATAGGGATTGTACCCTAGCTGTTCCCCCTCCAAAATAAGAGGCCTTCCTGTGACAAGACCTTTGAATCTGAAGGCAACATAAACGTTAGATTTTCAAGTGCTTCATATTTTTAATGTTTTGCCCAAAACTATGCAACTGAAAATTATCTGTGAACCAAAATTTTGCAAACTTTTTGCATTTCCACCCCTAAAAATAAGTCTATTCATCTCCAACCATGCATATGGTCCATAAAACTGCCCCCCCTATTAATTAGTTTCACTAGATTTGAATCTTTCATAGGGATGCAGGTGTCAATTTTCCACAAATCTCTAATATTAACCGACTTAGCGATTTCCTCTGCATCTATTTCCATTCAGTTGCTTGCTACCAAGTGTATGTGGTTCGTGACCAAACCGCATAAAAGTTGTCTGACCAGAATGCTTCGTATTTGCCTATTTTTGGCTTAAAAGCACTAAAAATCTGTGATTCTGCAAAATCAAGAGTATTTAGCAAAAGTAAGCTGATTCTACCTAAAAACGCACATAAAGATTCGATAGTCATTTCATAGGCCAAATGATAGGGTAAATTACTATAATTTCACACCCTATCAAACATTAAAGTGTAAACTTCTGGGTCTGATGCAGAACAACATTAACAGGAATGTGGATCTAGCGGTAGAGGCAGCTCAGAATGCTCTTACCAGGAATGTGATTGGGCACATGTGCCTAGTGCTGTTCGCGCTAAGTATCTTCGTGCAATCGCTGCCAAGGTTCCTTCTTATTGCTCCAATCACACTAAAATCCTGTTACCTCTTATATATATAGAGGTTGGCTAATATACAATTGATTGTTTCTGAGCTCCCGTGCAACTAAGTCGTTTTTCAATTTTTAAAGTCCAAACGGTCGATCTAAATCATTAGATGTGATCTCTGTATTAAAATGTACTTGGAGACCAAATTTTACATTTTTTGGAATTTTTTTACTATTTATTAAGCCACTTTGAAAATCATTGATCCAACGGCGGTTTAACCAAACAGTAAAAACAGAAGCCACCGTTGCACAATTTCACGCATACTTAGTTGCAAACAATATAGTTGCGAAACAAAAGAGTTTTGGTTAAAAGGCGACAACACAATAATACTAAAGTCAGTAAGGCATACAAGAATTAATGTTACGACATTTTCCTGCGATGGTATATATCAATTGGTACACCAACACTAGGATAAGAATTGCACCAACTATTTCCTTGTAGAATGAAATCATGTTTGTTGTTGAATGATAAAAAGAAGAAAACAATAATTATATAGCCTGGAGGTACCAGTGCTAAATTTTTTTTGGTACTAATGAATTCAATGGAGAAAACAGGAAATGACTAGTAAATCACTTGAAGAAACTTATGAGTGGTACAAGGAGGGGTCTAGAGAAATGTTAGAGGCTTAAGAGCTGTAGAAGTAATAAAAGCACCTGTGAAATTCAATTAACAAAATTGTCATTTACTTTGATTAGTTTAAATAGGCAAAATCGATTAGATCTCCAAATCTACTTTCGATATTTGTACGATTCAAACCTTTGATTAGTTTAAACAAGATCAAAATCACAAAACCTAAAAAATAAAGACGAGGAATAACCTGGGCTGAGAGAGGTTCATTAGTACAAATGAAATTCAAGCTCAATTGCTTCAGCTTCAAATTTTCTCAGATTCTCTGAGGGAGGCACACATACGAGGGAGAACTGGGGCTGAATTTTTTTCCCGTGTAATCTCCTTCAAGACGTGAGTGTTTGAGAGGAAGAAGCAGGACATCTCCATTAAAACCTAAAGGATATATTGGTCCATATAATTTTTATAATAATTAAATAAAAAATTAAATAATGAAAAGGGATAAAAGAAAAAATATTGAATTTTGATGGGATATTGAATATTAGGTCCTGTTCGGCTGTATAGTGGACATAGAAATGGGCGTAGGAACAAAAAAAAAATTGAATTAATGTTTATTGTTTATGTGGGAAAAAAAAATTCACTCTGCGTAAACAATAAAATTCGAAAAACAGCCGAACAAGACCTTATGATGTTTTGGTGAGAAAATTGACTATTTCAGAAGTTTTGATGGGTACACTGAAATTCTTTTTTTTTTTTTAAATCTTGTTTATATTAATGGGCCTCATTTCATATAAAGTCAAAAAAAAAAAAAATTAATCTTTTTGTCTGCTCTACTTTATAAAGTATTATCTTGTTGAAACCACCTTTCTTTCTTATATGTTTTCTTTGGTTTTTTACATTTTTAGGTATCTGTCTCTTGCAAGTGTGCCAGCTTATGACAAAAGTGGTAGGGTAATGTTCGATAGGTGCCTGGATCAATATTGGTGCTCCAGAACTAAAAAGAAACGGATACTATTATTTATGTATATTTTGGCTTCTGGATCAATATTTGTTATTGCTCTCTCTCTCCTCAAAAGTAATTTTTGCGTGTGATGTTGAGCTGATGTTTGTCAGGTAATTTTTGTGTGTGATGATAAACTGATGTTTGTCAGTTAATTTTTCAATCTAAGTTTTTTCGAGTTTAGATTGAGCCTGAACTGAGTTTATTTTGCCAGCTAAAAATATTGTGAGAAATTCTATTAAAAGACCTATTATGAAATTGAGATATTTGTTGACCTTAAAAAAAAAAGAAATTGGGATATTTGCACAACTGTCCGAAATTTGTATTTATACCATATTAAAAAAAAGAAACCAAATAACAACTGTTTTTAAAAAATTAGAAAAATATCACGTCTGCCAATTCAATTGGCGGATCAGTCCATTTCATTTGACAGACATATATATATATATATATATTTTTGCTTTACCTGAGTGGTTTTGATTAGCTAAAAGAAGGAGTCACGTGGTTGAACCTCGTTCTCTGTGTTAAAAGTAAACAGTAAACAGTGATCAGACATTTGAATTTGGGAAGATAAAAAATCGATGTGATCTCAAAATTCCAATTTGAAGATGTCAGTTCTTATTTATCTGTTTCTGTCTTGCTTTTAAAATATATATAAAAAAAAAGTATGTTGGCCAAATAAAATGACAGATTCCCAGACTGGGTCCGCCAAATATGGTAAAAATTTAATTTTGTGAAAATAGTAGTTATTTGATTTATTTTGTTACTAGTATTGTGCTCGTGCATTGTAACGAAAATATATTATAAAATTGAATATAATATGAAGATATCTTTTTATTTGACATTCACACAAAATTAAGAAAAAATATTAAATGAAAATAAAAAACACACACGAAAAAAACAGAAATTCAAATAATAAATAACAATAAAAAAAACAACAAATGAAAAAAATAGATCAAATATAACATGAAAAATTCTTGAAGTATCATTGCCAGTGTGATCATCTTTGATATAGCGTAACATTTATGAAAATAAACAAACAAATATGAAAAATATATTAATTAAAAAATAAACAATATTTATGAAAATGCACACATTAAAACAACGAGCATAAAGTATTTTCTTATTTTTAACTAACGAAAGAATGGCAGCCTCTGTCTTTAAAAAAAATCTGCCAAAAAATTATATTGTTGGAATATTACTCAAATCATATAATAACTAAAGAGGGCAATAATTCGACAAAAATTTGATAATCTTCATTTAAAATAATAAATGAATTTAGTTAACTGCTAAAAAAATAATTAATTAAGCTGTATTTTTTCTGAGCTAGAAGGTCGATATTTTCTATATCCTCTTAACTAATAATAAAAAGATACAATATTTCTTATATCCTCTCATATTTATGAACACTCTACTATATGCATGTTTCATAAAATAATATATATTTTTTCTTAAAAATTTTCATTCTCTGTACAATATTTTTAGAACTCGCAGGTTCAATGAATCCATTTATTCCATAAGGTATGCTATAAATGCATGAATAAGAGAAAATGAAGAAATAAGAAAATAATTTAATTACATGAATAAAAAATAGATTTAAGGAGGAATAAGAAAACATATTGCTTGGGATTCATTCTTAATTGTGCCAAACTATATAGCAGTATGTATGGCGAGTATATTTTTAACTAAATTTAGACTTCTACACATAAATAAATGTATTTAATCAAAAGAAGACATATTATTAAATTGGAGGGCTGATATTAAATTTGAAAATTCATCTTTCAATCTTAGCCGTTGACGGATCAGGACAACTACGTGCATTTTATAAGAATGGAGATACTATTTCGGCACAACTGCTATGTTAGAATAAATCATTTTAAAGTGTGCTACTTTTTGCTTCAGTTTTATTTCTTTGTTTTGTACAAGTTTGCTTAAATTGCCTTACTACAATTTTCTTAGGGTGCGTTTGGATGAACTCTAGAATAGCTAGAATAGCTACTGTTTTAAGAACAGTGCTATTCAGAACAGTGAAAAAATTATTTGAATTGCATATTTGGAATAGAGTTTGGAGGGAATAGCTACGTTTAATAATTTATGTGTAAGATTAAATATAATACGATATAATATTAATTCAAATATTAAATGTAATATAATATTATTTTAAATATTAGATTAGTAATAAATAAAATATTATATTAAATATAATATAATATTAGTTTAAATATTAAATGTAATATGATATTATTTTAAATATTAGATTAGTATTAATAAAATATTAGGTTTAATATAATATAATATTAGTTTAAATATTAAATGTAATATAATGTTAATTTAAAAATTAGATTAGTATTAAATAAAATATTATATTAAGTGTAATATAATATTAGTTTAAATATTAAATGTAATATAATATTATTTTAAATATTAGATTAGTATTGAATAAAATATTAGTTTAAATATAATACAATATAATATTAATTTAATTATTAAATGTAATATAATATTATTTTAAATATTAGATTAGTATTAAATAAAATATTAGATTAAATATAATATATTATTAGATTAAATATAATATAATATTAATTTAAATATTAAATGTAATATAATATTAGTTTAAATATTATATTAGTATTAATATTGAAAGCAACAAATGCTATTCTATGTTTTTGTAAGAATAGCGAATAGCAATGCTATTCTAAAAACAGTAGCTATTCCGAATAGCTCCATTTCTCGTTTGGATGCACCTTCTAAAAGCAATAGCTATTCTTGTGCATCCAAACATACCCTTATTGTATATGGAAAACCTGGCGGTAACTGATTTCATCGATTGAATGTCATCTCAAAGGAGATTACTTCATTCCAGTTCTTTAAAACTTGGAATAGTTCAATTTTGTTCTAAATTAACAAAGTCTGTATTTTACTAATTTTCCTTTTCCCTTGCAATTTTGGTGTTAGATTAGAAGATTGATATTCTCCAATTCTGATGGCTGATAGGTGTTGGAGCTACCAGCAAAGACAGCCTTGGTTGATTTGAAATTACTACTGACAAGTGTTCTAGCTGCTCATACAGAGCAGGATGATTTTGGCTTAGTTGTAGTTATAGTTGATGCAACTTTGTATTTAGGCTTAATAGTTTTATTTACTGCAATATGTTGTATTTATTTTTTATGTAAATGCAAGTGTAACATTATTAGCTCTGGAATGGAATTTCTTATTGTAATCATGATGTAACTGAGAAGCTGCTTAGTGCGAGGAATCTATCTTACATGTTCAAGACAAAATGACAATCAGATTCAGGGCTAAACCCTAATTTTTTTTATTTTAGCATACCAGTGAAATATATGACAGATGTCCTCACTGAACCTACTGAGGGCATAATTGTCCATTACTAAAGTAAGCTGATTAATGTTTGTCAATAAAAAAAAAAACTAATTTATTAAGTGGTTAAAAATTAGACAAGTAAAAGGTGAAATGGTGTAATTTTGTATTATTACAAGCGCTGTTAGCACAGATTCTGTTGTGCTAGCAAGTCTATATAAGGATGCTCATTTTCACATGTAACAGAAATTAGTACCTGTACCAGCACCCAAGATTAGAATGAAGGAAGAATTTGATTTATAAACTAAATTGTGAGCTTAATTACAGTTAATTGGGTGGCCTAATTAAAATAGAGGCGTTGTGGCAATTATGGCGTCCTGCCTGCCTGATGCCAGTCGGTAATGCTGGTAAGGTAAGGTAAGGACAGTTTCCTTTTGATTGTGATCGTCTCCAGTGCTCACAGGAAATGGAAATGTCCATTTAATTTATTTTTGACTGAGTAATAGTGGGTGACGTCGGGAGAGAATGAGGAATGGAATAATGGTCTTATATAATTTATTTATATTTAGGGTCACTTGACTCACTTTGACTCAATAATAATAATAATAATAAAGTAAGGGATTAGGGCCGGGATGACCCAATCCAATACTCTGAATGAATGAATGAATTAATTAATTCTGTTGACAGCCACTGTCAAGTTTCTCAAAAAAAGAATTAATTAATTCTGATAGAAAAGGAAAGGAAGCCTAACGGAAGCGCTAGGAGCTGCGAGCTTCCCCAATCTCTCTTTCTTTGTACTCGAACCACCGTCAAAGAGAAAGAGAAAGAGCTGCGAGAGAAGAGTCAAGTTGGTTGTGTGTTGTACTGTTGTGTGTTGGTTGTCGCCAGACGCGGAGACGCCTGCCTGCTCTTGTTCAAATTGAAACAAATTGGTTTTAAATTTTAATTATTTATTGGGATCTCTCTTTCTCCTTTCTCTACCCTCTACCCTCTACCCTAGCAGCTGCTACCCTTCTTCGCTTCCGAAGCGGAGAGTTCAGGGGAGAAGGGGAGAAGGATCCCTTCCCTTGATTTCTTCTTCTCTTTTTATACTCCTTCCAATTCCAATTGATTCAGAGAAATGAGTAATGGCAATTTTCTGGGTCTGGGCCTCCTTCTCTTCCTTCTCTTCCTCCTTCCCTTCCTCTTCCTCTTTCTCTTTTTCTTCCTCCAGCCAAAGCCAACTATGCCAAAGACCAGGTCCAGTCGTCAGAAGCTGCCCCCGGGTACTGTGGGCCTACCCTTCATCGGGGAGACTCTGAAGCTGATTGCGGCCTACAAGACAGAGAATCCTGAGCCGTTCATCGCAGAGCGTGTGCAGCGCTACGGCCGCCTCTTCACCACACACGTCTTCGGTGAGCGCACTGTGTTCTCAGCTGACCCAGACTTCAACCGGCTGGTGCTACGCGGGGAGGGTCGCTCTGTGGTGGAGTGTAGCTACCCGGCATCCATATGCACTCTACTGGGGCAACATTCATTGCTGCTGATGCCCCTTGGATCCCTCCACAAACGCCTTCACTCCCTTACCCTCACCCTCACACGCCACTCCCTGCTGCTCCCCCACATAGACCACCTCGTCACTCGAACCATGGCCTCTTGGGGGGATTATGGGGATTGCTCTCGAAGAAGAATCCTCCTCCTTGACCAGGCCAAGCAACTCACCTTTGACCTCACTGTCAAGCAGCTCCTCAGCATTGACCCTGGCCCCTGGACCGAGGCCCTCCGCCGAGAGTACGTCCTCCTCATCGACGCCTTCTTCTCCGTCCCCCTCCCCTCCTTCCTTGCCTTCTCCTTCACCGCATACGGCCGTGCCATCAAGGCTAGGAAGAAGGTGGCGGAAGCATTGAGGCAAGTGATCAGAGAGAAGATGGAAGAGAGATCAATTAGGATAAGAGAGGAGGGGTATATGCAAATGAATAAGGACAACAGGGACATGGTTGATACTCTGCTGGATCTCGATGGGGAATCTAGTGTGCTCTCTGAGGAGGAGATGGTTGACTTCCTGCTTGCGCTGCTCATTGCTGGCTATGAGACCACCTCTACCAGCATCACCCTTGCTGTCAAATTCTTGACTGACAACCCTTCTGCTTTAGCCCTTCTCAGAGATGAGCATGACAAGATCAGGGCAACCAAAGGAAATGATTCCAACGCCCTCGACTGGACCGACTACAAGTCCATGATGCCCTTTACCCAATGTGTAATATAATTAAGTCTTAACTCTTAAGTCTAGCTACCTACTTTATTATTTCTTCACTGTTCACTGTTCACATTTCACTATCACCAGTTCACCACCACAAGATGGATCAATCAATCTGTTATGAATTAGCAAATCTTCACTTATTTGCAGGTGATCAGTGAGACGCTACGCGTGGCAAATATAGTAAGTGGGGTTTTCAGGCGAGCAGTGACGGATATTGACTACAAAGGTAAGTGTGGCATTCATTCTTGCTATCTATCTATGAGTCCATACATAACATACATACATACCAATAACAATACCAATATTTCCATTTCAGGGTACACGATTCCAAAAGGGTGCAAGATATTTGCATCATTCCGAGCAGTTCACATGGATGAAGAATACTTCAAGAGTGCAGCAGTGTTTGATCCTTGGAGGTGGCAAAACACTGACACTTTTCATCAGCAAGTCATATCAGCTGGGGTCTTCACTCCCTTTGGAGGGGGTGCCCGACTCTGCCCAGGCTATGAGCTTGCCCGGGTTGTCATCTCTGTTTTCCTGCACCACCTTGTCACCCGCTTCAGCTGGGAAGCAGCAGAAGAGGATAGATTGGTATTTTTCCCCACCACCAGAACCTCCAAGGGCTACCCCATCTTCGTCCGTGCTCGTGCTCCCACTCCTGCTAATTAAGCTCTCTCTCTATCTCTTCTAATTAAGATTTCAATTACTTAATTATATTAATGTATCCTTATATGGGCAAAGTTGTATAATTTATGTGATTTGTCTTATAGATATATCCTTATATTGTTTCTTCCAAGTTCCAACAAAAAGATTATATTTCTTCTCTTCCAAGTTCCATCTAGCAGTAAGTCATTAACTGCATATATGTTCTGAATAGATGTGCATGTTGCAAATTAAGGGTAAGTGAATATTAATTAGAAGAGGATTCTGATTGAAATGAATCAGTCAAAGAAAAACAAACAATACAATACAATACGATACGATACAGCTGGCCCACATCGATCCATAGTGATTGATTGATTGCTCGATCTATTTTTCGACCAATTAATACTCAGTATATCAAGGAATTCCTTGATTAATGTACGTAGCAGTAGCAATACTCAATTATCACTTCTGATTTTTATCTCAATTAATTTAAACTGTTGAACAATTTGCCTACGGGCCTTTTCACCAAAAACAAAATAATTTGACTAGTCCAACAATTCAACAATTTTTTTTCCATACATTGAGAATTTATTGGGCCTTAATTTCTTACCAATACCACATATTCTGCCTTAATTTCTTACCAATGCCACATATTGGACTGTAATTTTTTACAAATACAACGTATTGGGCCTTACTCTCTGGGTTGAAAATGGTCGTCTATTATCTCAGAGGATGCGAATTCCCGAAGGACTCCCTTGTAGTAGTTATTTTACATTAGCTTAGTTATTATTTTACTCTCTTATATACATTTTTTTTTAATAAAAGGCTTTGATGCCCGTTTCATTAAAGAAACACAGTAGCGAATACAAAACAAACGGGGGGTTAATGCCAAGCACCACCCTAAGTTTAGAAGTTCAACAAAAGCATAAGCACTAGTTCTGATACTAGCTCCTAGTGAGCTGTTAGCAACCTACAATAATATATCACAGGTCAGAGACTAAATAGAGTTAAACACGGTTCTCCGTGGGGGTATCCTCTCCCTCACTAGTAATTCGCATCCTCTGAGATATCTCAAACTTTGCGTGACTTTATGGAATATCTTAGTCGTTCAAATACGTTCTGCACGAATCTCAAAGCTCAAATAATACTGGCCCCCTACGTTTCCACGAATAGGCACCGGACACGTCGGTCACGCAAAAATTGAGATATCTCAGAGGATACGCACTCCCTCACTAGGAGGCCAGTAAAGTATCATCTGCAAATCAGTAGTGTCTTTCTCTTGTGCAATAGGATCCCACACTTGAAGAGGAATCATGTCAGCATCCTCCGGCAGCCAGTCTGCAATCACAATGTCCTGTTTTGCTGCCTAACCACACTTGTCCAATACATGAGCAAAGATATAACCAGTATGACAATCGTGCGAAAAGTTTTAGGTAAAGAATTTTGAAAACAAGCTTCATTACGTAATTTTCATATCGTCCAACAAAACGTACTAAACATGACCAAGAATGCAATTTTGTTGGAACCCTTTAACAAGCAAGCAAACTGAATAATGTCCTGAATATTAGCCCATTGAGTAAAATGGTTCTGTCTCTGTCGCATCCAGAACCAGAGCTGTTGAGTAAGGGGGCAAGACAAGAATTACTCTCCTATATATGCACCAAGGCAAAAACGAATGATAGGTTTAATTTCTCTCCAACATATAAATGATGCTAGCTAGCTGACCAATTGCCCTATTGTGCGTCTTGAAGTGTTTGGGCGACATTCATACACTTGTACGCTTGTGTATGTAGGGACGTGTTCAAGATTTCGATAAGAAGTAAATACAAAATGCTAACAAGAGTACAAATTAACTGATTTTTTTTTACTATAGAATTTCATAAGCTAGAGTACAAAATGCTCAAGAAACAAAACTCTAACAAAATTATTAAAAAAAAACAAAAACAAAGAACAACTAACCTACCATCATTTTTACTATAGAATTTCATGAGCTAGCATTATTTGAAGAGGAATCATAACCATTGTTCATTTCTTCTCCTGCAAGCAAATAAAATAAAATCTCTTGTAAATACAAAACATAGGCTCTCATTAAAAGCTGTAATAAATAGTATTCTTTTATATATAAAAACAATAACAAATTCCTCTTAATATAACTAATCAAACAATCATTCAATTATTAATTTCCCACACTATTTCTTAATTTGTCTTTCCCCACTTTCAACACTAGCGTAACCACTGGCAATATCAATATCAATTTCACTAATTTGTAAATAAAAAAAAATAAACATTGTGTTTTTTTTTTCTTTTCCACAAGTTTTTGAGAAAATTCAACTAATCCCCTTACCTCTAAAAAATCACTATTACTCGCGAGAGTTGTTTTTTTCTTTGACTCAAATGGGTCTTTTTTTGTTGCTCTCTGACACGGAGAGTATTTTTTTTTTCATTGGACTTACACAGTCACGAGGTCTTCTTATGCTCATTGAAATAGCAGAGAGAGCCGAGTTTCTTTATCATACCCAAAAAAAAAATACTAAAACTACCCAGAAATACAAAAAATATCAAAACTAACCAAACCGCCCCACTGAGAGGATATGAACAACGACAATTGAGGATGTCAAGCACACGAACAAAGACAAATGAGATTACAAAGCACAAGAACAAACGAAAATGAGGCTCATAAGCACAATATCAAGGGCAAAAGAGGTTGTTAAGACACGAATAATGCCAATGGAGGTTGTTAAGCACACAAACAAAAGCAAATGAGGTTCCTAAGCACAACAACAAATGCAAATGTGGTTCATAAGCACAAGATCAATTGCAAATTAGGTGGCAAAGCGCAAGAACAATGACAAATGAGGTTGTTAAGCACAAGAATAAGTGTAAATGATGTTGATAAGCACAAGAACAAGAGAAAAAGAGATTAAGAAGCATATGAACAACGACAATTGAGGTTGTCAAGCACACGAAAAATGGCAAATGAGGTTCCAAAGCACAAGAACAAATGCAAATGAGAATTATAAGCATAAGATCAAGGGCAAAAAAGATTGTTAAGAACACGAACAACGCCAATTGAGATTGTTAAGCACACAAACAAGGACAAATGAGATTCCTAAGCACAAGAACAAATAGAAATGAGGTTCATAACCACAAGATCAATGGCAAATTACATTGCAAAGCGCAACAACAACTACAAATGAGGTTGTTAAGCACAAGAACAAGTGTCAATGATGTTGCTAAGCACAAGAACAATGGCAAAAGAGGTTAAGAAGCATATGAACAACGACAATTGAGGTTGTCAAGCACACGATCATGGGCAAATGAGGTTCCAAAGCACAAGAACAAATGAAAATGAGGCTCATAAGCATAATATCAAATGGCAAAAGAGGTTGTTAAGCACACGAACAACGCCAATTGAGGTTGTTAAGCACACAAACAAGAGAACATGAGGTTCCTAAGCACAAGAACAAATGCAAATGATGTTCATAAGCTCAAGATCAATGGCAAATTAGGTTGCAAAGCACAAGAACAATGACAAATAAGGTTGTTAAGCACAAGAACAAGTGTAAATGATGTTGCCAAGAACAAGAACAAGGGCAAAAGAGGTTAAGAATCATATCAACAACGACAATTGAGGTTGTTAAGTACATGAACAATGACAAAATGAGATTCCTAAGCACAATATGAAGGATAAAAGAGGTTGTTAAGCACACGAACAACGCCAATTAAGTTGTTAAGGACACAAACAAGGGCAAAAGAAGTTCCTAAGCACAAGAACAAATACAAATGAGGTTCAATCATAGGCAAATTAGGTTGCAAAGCGCAAGAACAACGACAAATGAGGTTGGTAAGTACAAGAACAAGTGTAAATGATGCTGCTAAGAACAAGTACAAGGGCAAAAGAGGTTAAGAAGGATACGAACAACAACAATTGATGCTGTTAAGAACACTAACAATGGCAAATGAGGTTACTAAGCACAAGAACAGAAGCAAATGAGGTTCATAAGCACAAGATCAAGGGCAAAAAAGGTTGCTAAGCACACGAACAACGCCAATTGAGGTTGTTAAGCACACAAACAAGGGCAAATGAGGTTCCTAAGCACAAGAACAAATGCAAATGAGGTTAATAAGCTAAAGATCAAGGGCAAAAGAGGTTGTTAAGCACACGAACAATGCCAATTGAGATTGTTAAGTCTAAGAACAAGTGTAAATGATGTTGCTAAGTACAAGAACAAGAGAAAAAGAGGTTAAGAAGCATATGAACAATGACAATTTCAGTTGTTAAGCACACGAACAAGGACAAATGAGGTTTCAAAGCACAAGAACAAATGCAAATGAGGCTCATAAGCACAATATCAAGGGCAAAAGAGGTTGTTAAGAACACTAACAATGCCAATTGAGGTTGTTAAGCACACAAAAAAGGGAACATGTGGTTCCTAAGCACAAGAACAAAAGCAAATGAGATTTATAAGCACAAGATTAAGGGCAAAAGAGGTTATTAAGCATACGAACAACGCCAATTGAGATTATTAAAGACACAAACAAGGGCAAATGAGGTTCCTAAGCACAAGAACAATTGCAAATGAGGTTCATAACCACAAGATCATGGGCAAATTAGGTTGCAAAGTGCAATAACAACGGCAAATGAGGTTGTTAAGCACAAGAACAAGTGTAAATGATGTTGCTATGCACAAGAACAAGGGCAAAAGAGGTTGAGAAGCATGTGAACAACGCCAATTGAGGTTGTTAAGAACACAAACAAGGACAAATGAGGTTACTAAGCACAAGAACAAATGCAAATGAGGTTCATAAGCACAAGATCAAAAGCAAAAGAGGTTGTTAAGCACACGAACACCGCTAATTGAGATTGTTAAGTACACAAACATGGGCAAATGAGGTTCCCAATCACAAGAACAAATGCAAATGAGGTTCATAAGCACAAGATCAATGGCAAATTATGTTGCTAAGCGCATGAAGAACGAAAAATGAGGTTCTTAAGCACAAGAACAATTGTAAATAATGTTACTAAGCACAAGAACAATGGCAAAAGCGGTTGAGAAGCATATGAACAACGACAATTGAGGTTGTTAAGCACACTAAAATGGGCAAATGAGGTTCATAAGCTCAATATAAAGGGCAAAAGAGGTTGTTAAGTACACGAACAACACCAATTGAGGTTTTTAAGTATACAAACAAGGGAAACGAGGTTCCTAAGCACAAGAACAAATAGAAATGAGGTTCATCAACACAAGAACAACGACAAATGAGGTTGTTAAGCACAAGAACAATTGTAAATGATGTTGCTAAGCACAAGAACAAGGACAAAAGAAGTTAAGAAGCATATGAACAACAACAATTGAGGTTGTCAAGCACACGAAAAAAGGCAAATGAGGTTCCAAAGTACAAGAACAAATACAAATGAGAATTATAAGCAAAAGATACAGGGCAAAAGAGGCTGTTAAGTACACGAACAACGACAATTGAGGTTGTTAAGCACACAAAAAAGGAAAATGAGATTCCTAAGCACAAGAGCAAATACAAATGAGGTTCATAACCACAAGATCAATAGCAAATTGGATTGCAAAGCGCAAGAACAACGACAAATGAGGTTGTTAAGCACAAGAACAAGTGTAAATGATCTTGCTATGCACAAGAACAAGGGCAAAAGATGTTAAGAAGCATATGAACAACGACAATTGAGGTTGTCAAGCATACGAACAAGGGCAAATGAGTTTCCAAGGCACAAGTACAAAAGAAAATGAGGCTCATAAGCATAATATCAAGGGCAAAAGAGGTTGTTAAGCACACGGACAACGCCAATTGAGGTTGTTAAGCACACAAACAAGGAAATATGAGGTTCCTAAATACAAGAACAAATGCAAACGATGTTCATAAGCACAAGATCAAAGGCAAATTATGTTGCAAAGCGCAAGAACAACGATAATTTAGGTCGTTAAGCACAAGAATAAGTGTAAATGATTTTGCTAAGCACAAGAACAAATACAAAACAGGTTAAGAAGGATACGAACAACGACAATTGAGGCTGTTAAGCACACTAACAAGGGCAAATGAGGTTACTAAGCACAAGAACAAATGCAAATGAGGTTCATAAGCACAAGATCAAGGGCAAAAGAGGTTGCTAAGCACACGAACAATGCCAATTGAGGTTGTTAAGCACACAAGCAAGGGCAAATGAGATTCATAAGCACAATATGAAGGGCAAAAGAGGTTGTTAAGCACATGAACAACACCAATTGAGGTCGTTAAGGACAAAACAAGGGCAAATGAGGTTCCTCAGCACAAGAACAAATGCAAATGAGGTTCATAAGCACAAGATCATGGGCAAATTAGGTTGCAAAGCGCAAGAACAACGACAAATGGGGTTGTTAAGCACAAGAACAAGTGTAAATGACGTTGCTAATCACACGAACAAGGGCAAAAGCGGTTAAGAAGGATACGAACAACGACAATTGAGACTGTTAAGCACACTAACAATGGCAAATGAGGTTATTAAGTACAAGAACAAATGCAAATGAGGTTCATCAGCACAAGAACAAGGGCAAAAGAGGTTACTAAGCACACAAACAACGCCAATTGAGGTTGCTAAGCATACAAACAAGGGCAAATGAGGTTCCTACGCACAAGAACAAATGCAAATGAGGTTCATAAGCACAAGATCAACGGCAAATTAGGTCGCAAAGCGCAAGAACAGCGACAAATGAGATTGTTAAGCCTAAAAACAAGTGTAAATGATGTTGCTAAGCACAAGGGAAAAAGAGGTTTAGAAGCATATTAACAACGACAATTGAGGTTGTTAAGCACACGGATAAAGGCAAATGAGGTTTCATAGCACAAGAACAAATACAAATGAGTCTCATAAGCACAATATCAAAGTCAAAAGAGGTTGTTAAGCACACCAACAACGCCAATTGAGGTTGTCAAGCACACAAACAAGGGAACATGTGGTTCCTCAGCACAAGAACAAATGCAAATGAGGTTCATAAGCACAAGATCAAGGGAAAAAGAGGTTGTTAAGCACACGAACAACGCCAATATAGATTGTTAAGGACACAAACAATGGCAAATGAGGTTCCTAAGCACAAGAACAAATGCAAATGAGGTTCATCAGCACAAGAACAAATGCAAATGAGGTTCATAAGTATAAGATCTAAAGGCAAATTATGTTGCTAAGCGCAAGAACAATGACAAATGAGGGTGTGAAGCTTAAGAACAATTGTAAATAATGTTGCTAAGCACCAGAACAATGGCAAAAGCGGTTGATAAGCATATGAACAACGACAATTGAGTTGTTAAGCACACTAACATGGGCAAATGAGGTTCATAAGCGCAATATCAAGGGCAAAAGAGGTTTTTAAGTACACGAACAACAAAAATTGAGGTTTTTAAGGACACAAACAAGGACAAATGAGGTTCATAAGTACAAGAACAAATAGAAATGTGGTTCATAAGCACACGATCAAGGGCAAATTAGGTTGCAAAGTGCAATCACAACGACAAATGTGGTTGTTAAGCATGAGAACAAGTGTAAATATTGTTACTAAGCACAAGAACAATGGCAAAGGAGGTTGAGAAGCATATGAACAACGACAATTGAGATTGTTGAGCACACGAGCAAAGGAAAATGAGGTTCATAAGCACAAGAACAAATGCAAATGAGCTTCATAACCACAAGATCAAGGGCAAAAGAGGTTGTTAAGTACACGAACAACGCCAATTGAGATTGTTAAGTACACAAACAAGGGCAAATGAGGTTCCTAAGCACAAGTATAAATACAAATGATGTTCATAAGCACAAGATCAAAGGCAAATTATGTTGCTAAGCGCAAGAACAACGACAAATGAGGGTGTTAAGCACAAGAACAATTGTAAATGATGTTGCTAAGCACAAGAACAATAACAAAAGTTGTTGATAAGCATCTGAACAACGACAATTGAGGTTGTTAAGCACACTAACATGGGCAAATTAGGTTCATAAGCGCAATATCAAAGGCAAAAGAGGTTGTTAAGTGCACGAACAACACCAATTGAGGCTTTAAGTACACAAACATGGGAAATCAGGTTCATAAGCACAGTAACAAATAGAAATGAGGTTCATTAGCACAAGCTCAAGGGTAAATTATGTTACAAAGCCCAAGAACTACGACAAATGAGGTTTTTAAGAACTAGAACAAGGACAAATGAGGTTCCAAAGCACAGGAACAAATGTAAATGAGGCTCATAAGCACAATATCAAGGGCAAAAGAGGTTGTTAAGCACACGAACAACACCAATTGAGGTTGTTAAGCACACAAACAAGGGCAAATGAGATTCCTAAGCACAAGAACAAATACAAATGAGGTTCATAACCATAAGATCAATGACAAATTAGATTGCAAAGCGCAAGCACAACGACAAATTAGGTTGTTGAGCACAAGAACAAGTGTCAATGATGTTGCTAAGCACAAGAACAATTATAAATGATGTTGCTAAGCACAAGAACAAGGGCATAAGAGGTTAAGAAGCAAATGAACAACGACAATTAAGGTTGTCAAGCACACGAACAAGGGCAAATGAGGTTCCAAAGCTCAAGAACAAATGAAAATGAGGCTCATAAGCACAAGATCAAAGTCAAAAGAGGTTGTTAAGCACACGAACAACGCCAATTGAGATTGTTAAGTACACAAACTAGGGCAAATTGGGTTCTTAGGTACAAGAACAAATGCAAATTAGGTTCATACGCACAAGATTAAGGGCAAATTAGGTGGCAAACCACAAGAACAATGACAAATGAGGTTATTAAGCACAAGAACAAGTGTAAATGATGTTGCCAAGAACAAGCACAAGGGCAAAAGAGGTTAAGAATCATATAAACAACGACAATTGAGGTTGTCAAGTGCCCGAACAATGGCAAATGAGATTCATAAGCACAATATGAAAGATAAAAGAGATTGTTAAGCACAGGAACAACGCTAATTGTGGTTGTTAAGGACACAAACAAGGGCAAAAAGGGGTTCCTGAACACAAGAACAAATGCAAATAAGGTTCATAAGCACAACATCATGGGCAAATTAGGTTGCAAAGCGCAAGAACAACGACAAATAAGGTTGTTAAGCACAAGAACAAGTGTAAATGATGTTGCGAAGCACAAGTACAAGGGCAAAAGAGGTTAAGAAGGATACGAACAACGACAATTGAGGCTGTTAAGCATACTAACAAGGGCAAATGAGGTAACTAAGCACAAGAACAAATGCAAATGAGGTTCATAAGCACAATGTAAAGGGCAAAAGAGGTTGTTAAGGACACGAACAACGCCAATTGAGGTTGTTATGGACACAAACAAGAGCAAATGAAGTTCGTAAGCACAAGAACAAATGCAAATGAGGTTCAAAAGCACAAGATCATGCGCAAATTAGGTTGCAAAGCGCAAGAACAACGACAAATGAGGTTGTTAAGCACAAGAACGAGTGTAAATGATGTTGCTAAGCACAAGAACAAGGAGAAAAGAAGTTAAGAAGCAAATGAACAACGACAATTGAGGTTGTCAAGCACACAAAAAAGGGCAAATGAGGTTCCAAAGTACAAGAACAAATACAAATGAGGTTCATAACCACAAGATCAATGGCAAATTGGGTTGCAAAGCGCAAGAACAACGACAAATAAGGTTGTTAAGCACAAGAACAAGTGTAAATGATGTTGCTATGCACAAGAACAAGGGCAAAAGATGTTAAGAAGCATATGAACAACGACAATTGAGGTTGGGAGGCATACAAACAAGGGCAAATGAGTTTCCAAAGCACAAGAACAAAAGAAAATGAGGCTCATAAGCATAATATCAAGGGGAAAAGATGTTGTTAAGCACACGAACAACGCCAATTGAGGTTGTTAAGCACACAAACAAGGGAACATGAGGTTCCTAAGTACAAGAACAAATGGAAATGAAGTTCATAAGCACAATATCAAGGGCAAATTATGTTGCAAAGCGCAAGAACAACGAAAATTGAGGTTGTTAAGCACAAGAACAAAGACAAAAGTGGTTAAGAAGCATACGAACAATGACAATTAAGGTTGTTAAGCACACTAACAAGGGCAAATGAGGTTACTAAGCTCAAGAACAAATGCAAATGAGATTCATAAGCACAAGATCAAGGGTAAAAGAGGTTGCTAAGCACACGAACAATGTCAATTGAGGTTGTTAAGCACACAAACAAGTGCAAATGAGATTCATAAGCACAATATGAAGGGCAAAAGAGGTTGTTAAGCAGATGAACAACACCAATTGAGGTTGTTAAGGACACAAACAAGGGCAAATGAGGTTCCTAAGCAAAAGAACAAATGCAAATGCGGTTCATAAGCACAAGATCATGGGCAAATTAGATTGCAAATCGCAAGAACAACGACAAATGAGATTGTTAAGCACAAGAACAACTGTAAATGATGTTGCTAATCACACGAACAAGGACAAAAGAGGTTAAGAAGGATACGAACAATGACAATTGAGACTGTTAAGCACACTAACAATAGCAAATGAGGTTACTAAGCACAAGAACAAAATGCAAATGAGGTTCATAAGCACAAGATCAACGGCAAATTAGGTTGCACAGCGTAATAACAACGACAAATGAGATTGTTAAGCCTAAGAACAAGAGAAAAAGAGGTTAAGAAGCATATGAACAACGACAATTGAGGTTGTTAAGCACACGAACAAGGGCAAATGAGGTTTCATAGCACAAGAACAAATGCAAATGAGACTCATAAGCACAATATCAAGGTCAAAAGAGGTTGTTATGCACACCAACAACGTCAATTGAGGTTGTTAAGCGCACAAACGAGGGCAAATGAGGTTCCTAAGCACAAGAACAATTGCAAATGAGGTTCATAACCACAAGATCAAGGGCAAAAGAGGTTGTTAAGTACACGAACAACGCCAATTGAGATTATTAAGTACACAAACCAGGGCAAATGAGGTTCCTAAGCACATGAACAAATGCAAATGAGGTTCAAGCACAAGATCAAGGGCAAATTATGTTGCTAAGCGCAAGAACAACGACAAATGAGGGTGTTAAGCACAAGAACAATTGTAAATGATGTTGCTAAGCACAAGAACAATGGCAAAAGCGGTTGATAAGCATCTGAACAACGACAATTGAGGTTGTTAAGCACAAGAACATGGGCAAATGAGGTTCATAAGCACAATATCAAGGGCAAAAGTGGTTGTTAAGTGCACGAACAACACCAATTGAGGTTTTTAAGTACAGAAACATGGGAAATGAGGTTCATAAGCACAAGAACAAATAGAAATGAGGTTCATTAGCACAAGCTCAAGGGCAAATTATGTTACAAAGCGCAAGAACAACAACAAATGAGGTTTTTAAGAACTAGAACAAAGGCAAATGAGGTTCCAAAGCACAAGAACAAATCCAAATGAGGCTCACAAGCACAATATCAAGGGCAAAAGAGGTTGTTACGGACACGAACAACGCCAATTGAGATTGTTAAGCACACAAACAAGGGCAAATGAAATTTCTAAGCACAAGAACAAATACAAATGAGGTTCATAACCATAAGATCAATGACAAATCAGGTTGCAAAGCACAAGCACAACGACAAATGAGGTTGTTGAGCACAAGAACAAGTGTAAATAATGTTGCTAAGCACAAGAACAAATGTAAATGATGTTGCTAAACACAAGAACAAGGGCATAAGAGGTTAAGAAGCAAATGAACAACGACAATTAAGGTTGTCAAGCACACGGACAAGGGCAAATAAGGTTCCAAAGCACAAGAACAAATGAAAATCAGGCTCATAAGCACAAGATCAAAGTCAAAAGAGGTTACTAAGCACACGAACAACGCCAATTGAGATTGTTAAGTACACAAACTAGGGCAAATTGGGTTCTTAGGTAGAAGAACAAATGCAAATTAGGTTCATAAGCACAAGATCTAGGGCAAATTAGGTTGCAAACCACAATAACAAAGACAAATGAGGTTATTAAGCACAAGAACAAGTGTAAATGATGTTGCCAAGCACAAGCACAAGGGCAAAAGAGGTTAAGAATCATATTAACAACGACAATTGAGGTTGTTAAGTACACGAACAATGGCAAATGAGATTCACAAACACAATATGAAAGGCAAAAGAGGTTGTTGAGCACACGAACAACGATAATTGAGGTTGTTAAGGACACAAACTTGGGCAAAAGAGGTTCCTAAGCACAATAACAAATGCAAATAAGGTTCATAAGCACGAGATCATGGGCAAATTAGGTTGCAAAGCATAAGAACAACGACAAATGAGGTTGTTAAGCACAAGAACAAGTGTAAATGATGTTGCTAAGCACAAGTACAAGGGCAAAAGGGTTAAGAAGGATACGAACAACGACAATTGAGGCTGTTAAGCATACTAACAAGGGCAAATGAGGTAACTAAGCACAAGAACAAATGTAAATGAGGTTCATAAGCACAAGATCAACAGCAAATTAGGTTGCACAGCGCAAGCACAACAACAAATGGGGTTCCTATGCAGAGGAATAAATGCAAATGAGGTTCATAAGCACAAAATCAAGGGCAAATGACGTTGTTAAGTACAAGAACAAGTGTAAATGATGTTGCCAAGCACAAGAACAACGGCAGAAAAGGTTGAGTACTATATGAACAACGACAAATTGAGGTTGTTAAGCACACGAACAAGGGCAAATGAGGTTCATAACCACAAGATCAAGGGCAAAAGAGGTTGGTAAGCACACGAACAACGCCAATTGAGGTTGTTAAACTCGCAAACAAGGGCAAATGGGGTTCCTATGCAGAAGGATAAATGCAAATGAGGTTCATAAGCACAAGATCATGGGCTAATTTTGTTGCAAGGAGCAAGAACAACGACAAATGAGGTTGTTAAGCACAAGAATAAGTGTAAATGATGTTGCCAAGCACAAGAATAAGGGCAAAAGATGTTAAGAAACATATGAACAAGGACAATTGGGGTTGTCAAGCACACGAACAAAGGCAAGTGAGGTTCCAAAGCACAAGAACAAATGCAAATGAGGCTCATAAGTACAAAAACAAGGGCAAATGGGGTTCCTAAGGACAAGAACAAATGCAAATGAGGTTCATAAGCACAAGATCATGGACAAATTATGTTGCAAAAAGCAAGAACAACGACAAATGAGGTTGTTAAGCACAAGAATAAGTGTAAATGATGTTGCTAAGCATAAGAACAAATGCAAAAGAGGTTAAGATGAATATGAACAACGACAATTAAGGTTGTCAAGCACACAAAAAAGGGCAAATGAGGTTCCAAAGTACAAGAACAAATGCAAATGAGGCTCATAAGCACAATATCAATGGCAAAAGAGGTTGTTAAGCACACGAACAACGCCAATTGAGGTTGTTAAGCACACAAACAAGGGAACATGTGGTTCCTAAGCACAAGAACAAATGCAAATGAGGTTAATAAGCACAAGATCAATGGCAAAAGAGGTTGTTAAGTACACGAACAACGCCAATTGAGATTGTTAAGGACACAAACAAGGGCAAATGAGGTTCGTAAGTACAAGAACAAATGCAAATGAGGTTCATAAGCACAAGATCAAGGGCAAAAGAGGTTGTTAAGCACACGAACAACGCCAATTGAGATTGTTAAGGACACAAGGGCAAATGAAGTTCCTAAGCACAAGAACAAATGCAAATGAGGTTCATAAGCACAAGATCATGGGCAAATTAGGTTGCAAAGTGCAATAACAAGACAAATGAGGTTGTTAAGCACAAGAACAAGTATAAATGATGTTGCTAAGCACAAGAACAAGGGCAGAAAAGGTTGAGAAGTATATGAACAAGGACAATTGAGGTTGTCAAGCACACGAACAAAGGCAAGTGAGGTTCCAAAGCACAGGAACAAATGCAAATGAGGCTCATAAGTATAAAAACAAGGGCAAAAGAGGTTCCAATGGACAAGAACAAATGTAAACGAGGTTCATAAGCACAATATCAAGGGCAAATTATGTTGCAAAAGAGCAAGAACAACGACAAATGAGGTTGTTAAGCACAAGAACAAGTGTAAATGATGCTGCTAAGTATAAGAACAAGGACATAAGAGGTTAAGATGCATATGAACAACGACAATTGAGGTTGTCAAGTACACGAACAAGGACAAATGAGGTTCCAAAGCACAAGAACAAATGCAAATGAGGCTCATAAGCACAATATCAAGGGCAAAAGAGGTTGTTAAGCACACGAACAACACCAATTGAGGTTGTTAAGTACACAAACAAGGGCAAATGAGATTCCTAAGCACAACAACAAATACAAATGAGGTTCATAACCACAAGATCATGGGCAAAAGAGGTTGTTAAGCACACGACCAACGCCAATTGAGGTTGTTAAACTCACAAACAAGGGCAAATGGGGTTCCTATGCAGAAGAATAAATGCAAATGAGGTTCATAAGCACAAAATCAATGGCAAATTAGGTTGCAAAGTGCAAGAACAACGACAAATGAGGTTGTTAAGGACAAGAACAAGTGTAAATGATGTTGCCAAGCACAAGAACAAGGGCAGAAAAGGTTGAGAAGCATATGAACAACGACAATTGAGGTTGTTAAGTACAAGAACAATTGTAAATCATGTTGCCAAGCACAAGAACAAGGGCAAAAGAGGTTAAGAACCATATGAACAAGGACAATTGAGGTTGTCAAGCACACTAACAAAGGCAAGTGAGGTTCCAAAGCACAAGAACAAATGCAAATGAGGCTCATAAGTATAAAAACAAGGGCAAAAGAGTTTCCAAAGGACAAGAACAAATGTAAACGAGGTTCATAAGCACAAGATCAAGGGCAATTTATGTTGCAAAGATCATGAACAACGACAAATGAGGTTGTTAAGCACAGGAACAAGTGTAAATGATGTTGCTAAGCATAAGAACAAGGACAAAAGAGGTTAAGATGCATATGAACAACGACAATTGAGGTTGTCAAGGACACGAAGAAGGACAAATGAGGTTCCAAAGCACAAAAACAAATGCAAATGAGGCTCATAAGCACAATATCAAGGGCAAAAGAGGTTGTTAAGCACACGAACAACACCAATTGAGGTTGTTAAGTACACAAACAAGGGCAAATCAGATTCCTAAGTACAAGTACAAATACAAATGAGGTTCATAACCTCAAGATCAAGGGCAAAAGAGGTTGTTTAAGCACACGGACAACGCCAATTGAAGTTGTTAAGCACACAAACTAGGGCAAATGAGGTTTCTAGGCACAAGAATAAATGTGAATGAGGTTCATAAGCACAAGATCATGGGCAAATTAGGTTGCAAAGCGCATGAACAATGACAAATGAGATTGTTAAGCATAAGAACAAGTGTAAATGATGTTGCTAAGCACCAGCACAAGGGCAAAAGTGGTTGAGAAGTGTATGAACAACGATAATTGATGTTGTTAAGAACACTAACAATGGCAAATAAGGTTCATAAGCACAATATCAAGAGCAAAATGAGGTTGTTAAGCACAACGCCAATTGAGGTTTTTAAGTACACAAACAAGGAAAATGAGGTTCTTAAGCACAAGAGCAAATGCAAATGAGGTTCATAAGCACAAGATCAATGGCATATTATGTTACAAAGCGCATGAACAACGACAAATGAGGTTGTTAAGCACAAGAACAAGAGTAAATGATGTTGCCAAGCACAGGAACAACGGCAAAAGAGGTTAAGAATCATCTGAACAACGATAATTGAGGTTGTCAAGCACACGAACAAGGGCAAATGAGGTTCATAAGCACAATATGAAGGGGAAAAGAGGTTGTTAAGGACATAAACAAGGGCAAATAAAGTTCCTAAGCACAAGAACAAATGCAAATGAGGTTCATAAGCAGAAGATCAAGGGCAAAATATGTTACAAAGCGCAAGAACAAGGGCAAAAGAGGTTAAGAAGGATATGAACAACGACCATTGTAGTTTTTAAGCACATGAATAAGGGCAAATGAGGTTTCTAAGCACAAGTACAATGCAAATGAGTTTCATAAGCACACGAACAACGCCAATTGAGGATGTTAAGCTTAAGAACGAGTGTAAATGATGTTGCTAAGCAAAAGAACGAGAGAAAAAGAGGTTAAGAATCATATGAACAACGACAATTGAGGTTGTTAAGCACACGAACAACGGCAAATGAGATTTCAAAGTACAAGAACAAATGCAAATTAGGCTCATAAGCACAATATCAAGGGCAAAAGAGGTTGTCAAGAACACCAACAACGCCAAATGAGGTTGTTAAGCAGACAAACAAGAAAACATGTGGTTCCTAAGCATAAGAACAAATGCAAATGAGGTCAATAAGCACAAGATCAAGGGAAAAAAAGGTTGTTAAGCACACGAACAACGCCAATTGAGGTTGTTAACGACACAAACAAGGGCAAATGAGGTTCCAAAGCACAAGAACAAATGCAAATGAGCTTCATAAGCACAAGATCAACGGCAAATTACGTTGCAAAACACAAGAACAACGACAAATGAGGCTGTTAAGCACAAGAACTAGTGTAAAGCACACAAACAAGGGGAAAAGAGGTTAAGAAGGATACGAACAACGACAATTGAGGCTGTTAAGCACACTAACAAGGGCAAATGATGTTACTAAGCACAAGAACAAATGCAAATGAGGTTCATAAGTACAAGATCATAGGAAAATTAGGTTTTAAAGTGCAATAACAACGACATATGAGGTTGTTAAGCATGAGAACAAGTGTAATTGATTTGGCTAAACACAAGAACAAGGGCAAAATAGGTTGAGAAGCATATGAACAACGAAAATTGAGATTGTTAAGCACGTGAACAAGGGCAAATGAGGCTCATAAGCACAAGAACAAAAGCAAATGAGGTTCAATAGCACAATATAAAGGGCAAAAGAGGTTGTTAAGCACACAAACAACGCCAATTGAGGTTGTTAAGGACACAAACGAGGGCAAATGACGCTCCTAAGCACAAGAACAAATGCAAATGAGGTTCATAACCATAAGATCAAGGAAAAAAAGAGGTTGTTAAGCACACGAACAACGCCAATTGAGATTGTTAAGTACACAAACAAGGGCAAATGAGGTTCCTAAGCACAAGAACAAATGCAAATGAGGTTCATAAGCACAAGATCAAGGGCAAATTATGTTGCTAAGCGCAAGAACAACGACAAATGAGGTTGTTAACCACAAGAACAATTGTAAATGATGTTGCTAAGCACAAGAACAATGGCAGAAGCGGTTGAGAAGCATATGAACAACGACAATTGAGGCTGTTAAGCACACTAACATGGGCAAATGAAGTTCATAAGCACAATATCAAGGGCAAAAGAGGTTGTTAAGCACAACGCCAATTGAGGTTTTTAAGTACACAAACAAGGAAAATGAGGTTCTTAAGCACAGGAGCAAATGCAAATGAGGTTCATAAGCACAAGATCAATGGCATATTATGTTACAAAGCGCATGAACAACGACAAATGAGGTTGTTAAGCACAAGAACAAGAGTAAATGATGTTGCCAAGCACAGGAACAACGGCAAAAGAGGTTAAGAATCATCTGAACAACGATAATTAAGGTTGTTAAGCACACGAACAAGGGCAAATGAGGTTCATAAGCACAATATGAAGGGCAAAAGAGGTTGTTAAGGACATAAACAAGGGCAAATGAAGTTCCTAAGCACAAGAACAAATGCAAATGAGGTTCATAAGCACAAGATCAAGGGTAAATTATGTTGCAAAGCGCATGAACAATGACAAATGAGGTTGTTAAATGCAAAAACAAGGGCAAAAGAGGTTAAGAAGAATATGAACAACGACAATTGAGGTTTGTCAAGCACTCGAACAAAGGCAAATTAGGTTCCAAAATACAAGAACAAATGCAAATGAGGCTCATAAGCACAATATTAAGGGCGAAAGAGGTTGTTAAGCACACGAACATCGCCAATTGAGATTGTTAAGCACACAAATAAAGGCAAATGAGGTTCCTAAGCACAAGCACAAATGCAAATGAGGCTCATAAGCACAAGATCAAGGGCAAATTACGTTGCATACCGCAAGTACAACAATAAATAAGGTTGTTAAGAACTAGAACAAGTGTAAATGATGTTGCTAAGTACAAAAACAAGGGCAAAATAAGTTAAAAAGCATATGAACGATAACAATTGAAGTTGTCGAGCACACGAACAAGGGCAAATGAGGTTCCAAAGAACAATAAGAAATACAAATGTAGCTCATAAGCACAATATCAATGGCAAAAGAGGTTGTTAGCACACAAACTAGGGCAAATGAGGTTTCTAGGCACAAGAACAAATGCCATTGAGGTTCATAAGCACAAGATCAAGGGCAAATTAGGTTACAAAGCGCAAGAACAACGACAAATGAGGTTGTTAAGCACAAGAACAAGTGTAAATGATGTTGCTAAGTACAAGAACAAGGGAAAAAGAGTAAGAAGGATATGAACAATGACAATTGTGGTTGTTAAACACACGAACAAGGACAAATTAGGTTCCAAAACACAAGAACAAATGCAAATGAGGCATAAGAACAAAATCAAGGGCAAAAGAGGTTGCTAAGGAAACGAATAACGCCAATTGAGGTTGTTAAGCACACAAACAAGGGCAAATGAGATTCCTAAGCACATGAACAAATGCAAATGAGGTTCATAAGCACAAAATCAATGGAAAATTAGGTTGTAAAGAGCAGGAACAACGACAAATAAAGTTGTTAAGCACAACAACAAGTGTAAATGATGTTGCTAAATAAAAGAACAAGGCAAAAGAGGTTAAGAAGCCTATACGACAATTGAGGTTGTCAAGCACACGAACAAGGGCAAATAAGGTTCCAAAGCACAAGAATAAATACAGATGAGGCCCATAAGCACAATATCAAGGGCAAAAGATGTTGTTAAGCACACGAACAACGCCAATTGAGGTTGTTAAGTACACAAGCAAGGGCAAATGAGATTCCTATGCACAAGAACAAATACAAATGCGGTTCAAAACCACAAGATCAAGGGCAAAAGAGGTTGTTAAGCACACGAACAACGCCAATTGAGGTTGTTAAACTCACAAACAAGGGCAAATGGGGTTCCTATGCAGAAGAACAAATGCAAATGAGGTTCATAAGCACAAAATCAAGGGCAAATTAGGTTGCAAAGCGCACAAACAATGGCAATGAGGTTCCTAAGCACAATAACAAATACAAATTTGGTTCATAAGCACAATATGAAGGGCAAAAGAGGTTGTTAAGGACACGAACAACGCCAGTTGAGGTTGTTATGAACACAAACAAGAGCAAATGAAGTTCGTAAGCACAAGAACAAATGCAAATGAGGTTCATCAGCACAAGATCATGGGCAAATTAGGTTGCAAAGAGCAAGAACAACGACAAATGAGGTTGTTAAGCACAAGAATAAGTGTAAATGATGTTGCTAAGCATAAGAACAAATGCAAAAGAGGTTAAGATGAATATGAACAACGACAATTAAGGTTGTCAAGCACACGAACAAGGGCAAATCAGGTTCCAAAGAACAAGAACAAATGCAAATAAGGCTCATAAGCACAAAATGAAGGGCAAAAGAGGTTGTTAAGCACACGAACAACGCCAATTGAGGTTGTTAAGCACACAAACAACGACAAATGAGATTTCTAAGTACAAGAACAAATACAAATGAGATTCATAACCACTAGATCAATGACAAATTAGGTTGCGAAGCGCAAGCACAACGACAAATGAGGTTGTTAAGCACAAGAACCAGTGTAAATGATGTTGCTAAGCACAAGAACAAGTGTAAACGGTGTTGCTAAGCACAAGAACAAGGGCAAAAGAGGTCAAGAAGCATATGAACAAGGACAATTGAGGTTGTCAAGCACATGAACAAAGGAAAGTGAGGTTCCAAAGCACAAGAATAAATGAAAATGAGGCTCATAAGCGCAACATCAAGGTCAAAAGAGGTTGTTAAGCACACGAACAACGCCAATTGAGGTTGTTAAGCACATAAACAAGGGCAAATGAGGTTTCGAAGCACAAGAACAAATGTAAATGAGGTTCATAAGCACAAGATCTGTTGAAAATATATTTTGAAAACACAACATTTATATAAATAAATACTTATTTTTTATATATTAACGTTTTTTAAATTTTATGAATTATGAAGCTATTAATTTCTTTGATTCATTGATGCACAATTAAATGACATTCATTCTCTTAATTGCTATTAGTGGAGATGATTAAAACGTTCATTTCTTTGATTACCATGAATAGCTATTTATTATTTTATTTCTAATCCGTTGATTAGTTGTCCTTGACATACATAAATAAATAGCTATAGAACGTTATTTCTTTCATATGTAAAAACAATAATAGAGAATGAATGGGCATTTTAATTGTCATAAATTCACAGATTTAATTGTGTGTAAGTTATTTGTCTATAAATAATATATGACATATGGAGAGCAAATTATCCAAGAATCCAATAATCCATTCAATATTTCATATTATCTTGCTCTTTCTCTTAGCTCTATAATTCATAAAGTTCAATTTTTATTCTCCCACAAATAAATATTTTCTTTATTGTAAAAATACTGTTTTGCTATCATTGTTGAAAGAAGCTACATTAACCTCTACCACAGTTGCGCCCGCAGACAGAGGAATACCGGTGTAACTTGGGGCAACCTTAACCGATTATTCCTGCGCTTAGGACGGGAAGTTGCCTTAGGTCCGCATTTTGCAGCTCCGGGTAATAAAGTTTTAATTATTTTCTTGATTATATTTTTAATATAATTATTATTTATTTTATTGATCAAAATTCAGATTTAAAATTAGTTGGTTAGTTAATATTTTTCCAACAAGATCAATGGCAAATTTGGTTGCAAAGCGCAAGAACAACGACAAATGAGGTGGTTAAGCACAATAACAAGTGTAAATGATGTTGCCAAGCACAAGAACAACGGAACAAGAGGTTAAGAAGCATATGAATAACGACAATTGAGGTTGTTAAGCACACGAACAAGGGCAAATGATGTTCCAAAGCACACCAACAAATACAAATACAATTGAGGTTGTTAAGCACACGAACAAGGACAAATGAGATTCCTAAGCATAAGAACAAATGCAAATGAGATTCATAAGCACCAGATCAAGGGCAAAAGAGATTGTGAAGCACACGAAAAACGCCAATTGAGATAGTTAAGTACACAAACAAGGTCAAATGGGGTTCCTAGGTACAACAACAAATACAAACGAGGCTCATAAGCACAAGATCAAGTGCAAATTAGGTTGCAAAGGGCAAGAACAACGACAAATGAGGTTGTTAAGCACAAGAACAAGTGTAAATGATGTTGCTAAGCACACCAACAAGGGCAAAAAAGGTTAAGAAGGATATGAACAACGACAATTGAGGCCGTTAAGCACACTAACAATGGCAAATGAGGTTCCTAAGCACAAGAACAAATGCAAATGAGGTTCATAAGCACAAGAACAAGGGCAAAAGAGGTTGCTAAGCAAACGAATAATGCCAATTGAGGTTGTTAAGCACACAAATAAGGGCAAATGAGATTCCTAAGCACAAGAACAAATGCAAATGAGGTTCATAAGCACAAGATCAATGGAAAATTAGGTTGCACAGAGCAAGAACAACGACAAATGAGGTTGTTAAGCACAACAAGAAGTGTAAATGATGTTGCTAAGTACAAGAACAAGGCAAAAGAGGTTAAGAAGTATATGAACTATGACAATTGAGGTTGTCAAGCACACGAACAAGGGCAAATGAGGTTCCAAAGCACAAGAACAAATGTAGATGAGGCCCATAAGCACAATATCAAGGGCAAAAGAGGTTGTTAAGCACACGAACAACGCCAATTGAGGTTGTTAAGTACAGAAACAAGGACAAGTGAGATTCCTAAACACAAGAACAAATACAAATAAGGTTCAAAACCACAAGGTCAAGGGCAAAAGAGGTTGTTAAGCACACGAACAACGCCAATTGAGGTTGTTAAACTCACAAACAATGGCAAATGGGGTTCCTATGCAGAAGAACAAATGCAAATGAGGTTCATAAGCACAAAATCAAGGGCAAATTAGGTTGCAAAGCGCAAGAACAACGACAAATGAGGTTGTTAAGGACAAGAACAAGTGTAAATGATGTTGCCAAGCACAAGAACAAGGGCAAAAGAGGTTAAGAAGCATATGAACAACGACAATTGAGGTTGTTAAGCACACAAACAAGGGCAAATGAGTTTCATATGCACAATATGAAGGGCAAAAGATGTTGTTAAGCACACGAACAATGACAATTGAGGTTGTTACGGACACAAACAAGAGCAAATGAATTTCCTAAGCACAAGAATAAATGCAAATGAGGTTCATAAGCACTAGATCATGGGCAAATTTGGTTGCAAAGCGCATGAATAACGACAAATGAGGTTGTTAAGCATAAGAACAAGTGTAAATGATGTTGCTAAGCACCAGAACAAGGGCAAAAGAGGTTTAGAAGCATGTGAACAACGATAATTGAGGTTGTTAAGTACACTAACAAGGGCAAATAAGTTTCATAAGCACAATATCTAGGACAAAAGAAGTCATTAAGTACACGAACAACACCAATTGAGATTTTTAAGTACACAAACAAGATAAATAAGGTTCTTAAGCATAAGAGCAAATGCAAATGAGGTTCATAAGCACAAGATCAATGGCATATTATGTTACAAAGCGCATGAACAGCGACAAATGAGGTTGTTAAGCACAAGAACAAGAGTAAATGATGTTGCTAAGCGCAAGAACAAGAGCAAAAGAGGTTAAAAAGGATATGAACAACGACAATTGAAGTTATTAAGCACACGAAGAAGGGCAAATAAGGTTCGTAAGCGCAATATGAAAGGCAAAAGAGGTTGATAAGCACATGAACAACGCTAATTGTGGTTGTTAAGTACACAAACAAGGGCAAATGAGGTTCCTAAGCACAAGAACAAATGCAAATGAGGTTCATAAGCACAAGATCATGGGCAAATTAGGTTGCAAAGCGTAAGAACAATGACAAATGATGTTGTGAATCACAAGAACAAGTGTAGATGATGTTGCTAAGCACATGAACAATGGCAAAATATATTAAAAAGGATACAAACAACGACAATTGAGGTTATTAAGCACACTAACAAGGGCAAATGAGGTTCCTAAGCACAAGAACAAATGCCAATGTGGTTCATAAGCACAAGATCAAGGACGAAAGAGGTTGCTAAGCACACGAACAACGCAAATTCAGATTGTTAAGTACACAAACAATGGCAAATGGGTTTCCTAGGCACAAGAACAAATGCTAATGAGGTTCATAAGCACAAGATCAAGGGCAAATTAGGTTGCAAAGTGCAAGAACAGCGACAAATGAGGTTGTTAAGTACAAGAACAAGTGCAAATGATGTTGCCAAGCGAAAGAACAAGGGCAAAAGAGGTTAAGAAGCATATGAACAACGACAATTGAGGTTGTCAAGCACTCGAAAAAGGCAAATGAGATTCCAAACCATAAGAACAAATGCAAATGAGGCTCATAAGCACAATATTAAGGGCGAAAGAGGTTGTTAAGCACATGAACAACGCCAATTGAGGTTGTTAAGCACACAAACAAAGGCAAATGAGATTCCTAAGCACAAGCACAAATGTAAATGAGGTTCATAAGCACAAGATCAAGGGCAAATTACGTTGCATAGCACAAGAACAACAATAAATGAGGTTGTTAAGCACTAGAACAAGTGTAAATGTTGTTGCTAAGTACAAAAACAATAGCAAAATAGGTTAAAAAACATATGAAGAATGATAATCGAAGTTGTCAAGCACGGGAACAAGGGCAAATGAGGTTCCAAAGAACAATAACAAATGCAAATGAGGCTCATAAGCACAATATCAAGGGCAAAAGAGGTTGTTAAGCACACGAACAACGCCAATTGAGGTTGTTAAGCACACAAACTAGGGCAAATGAGGTTTTTAGGCACAAGAACAAATGTAAATGTGGTTCATTAGCACAAGATCATGGGCAAATTAGGTTACAAAGCGCAAGAACAACGACAAATGAGTTTGTTCAGCACAAGAACAAGTGTAAATGATGTTGCGAAGCACAAGAAAAAGGGCAAAAGAGATTAAGAAGAATATGAACAACGACAATAGAGGTTGTAAAGCACACGAACAAGGGCAAATGAGGTTCCTAAGTACAAGAACAAATGCAAATGACGTTCATAAGCACAAGATCAAGGGCAAATGAGGTTGTTAAGCACACAAACAACGCCAATTGAGGTTGTTAAGTACACAAACAAGGGCAAATGAGGTTCCTAAGCACAAGAACAAATACAAATGAGGTTCATAACCACAAGATCAAGGGCAAAAGAGGTTGTTAAGCACACGAACAACGCCAATTGAGGTTGTTAAGTTCACAAACAAGGGCAAATGGGGTTTCTATGCAGAAGAACAAATACAAATGAGGTTCATAAGCACAAAATCAAGGACAAATTAGGTTGCAAAGCGCAAGAACAACGACAAATGAGGTTGTTAGGTACAAGAACAAGTGTAAATGATGTTGCCAAGCACAAGAACATGGGCAAAAGAGGTTAGGAAGCAGATGAAAAACGACAATTGAGGTTATTAAGCACACGGACAAAGGCAAATGAGGTTCATAAGCATAATAAGAAGGGCAAAATATGTTGTTAAGAACTCGAAGAATGCCAATTGAGGTTATTAAGGACACAAACAAGGGCAAATGAGGTTTCTAAGCACAAGAACAAATGCAAATGAGGTTCATAAGTACAATATCATGCGAAATTAGGTTGAAAAGCGCAATAACAACGACAAATGATGTTGTTAAGCACAATAACAAGTGTAAATGATGTTGCTAAGGACAAGAACAAGGGCAAAGAGATTGAGAAGCATATGAATAACGATAATTGAGGTTGTTAAGCACACTAACACGAGCAAATGAGGTTCATAAGCACAATATCAAGGGCAAAAGAAGTCGTTAAGTACACGAACAACACCAATTGTGATTTTTAAGTACATAAACAAGGGAAATGAGATTCCTAAGCACAAGAGAAAATGCGAATGAGGTTCATAAGCGCAAGATCAATGGCATATTATGTTACAAAGCGCATGAACAACGACAAATGAGGTTGTTAAGCACAAGAACAAGAGTAAATGATGTTGCTAAGCGCAAGAACAAGGGCAAAAGGGGTTAAGAAGTACATGAACAACGATAATTGAGATTGTTAAGCACACAAACAAGGGCAAATGAGGTTCTTAAGCACAAGAACAAATGCAAATGAGGTTCATAAGCACAATATCGAGGGTTAAAGAGGTTGTTAAGCACACGAACAAGGGCAAATGAGGTTCGTAAGCACAAGAACAAATGCAAATGAGGTTCATAAGCATAATATCAAGGGCAAAAGAGGTTGTTAAGCACACGAACAACGCCAATTGAGGTTGTTAAGCACACAAATAAGGGAAAATGAGGTTCCTAAGCACAAGAACATATGCAAATGAGATTCATAAGCACAAGATCAAGGACAAAATAGGTTGTTAAGCACACGAACAATGCAAATTGAGATTGTTAAGTACACGAAGAAGGGCAAATTTTTGTGCTTTGGATGCTCTAACCGGCCATGGGAATGAAGTGAGGATGTAGGGGGCTATTTATAGGTGAAGTTTGAAGTCCTTTACTGCTAAAAAAAACATACTTAATCTGCTGTTAATTGCCCTACCCCACTGCTGAACCTATTTTGAACAGATTTGACTAGAGTTAGAAAAAGTTGTGAAAAAGACTGAAATATAATGATTATAAGACAGCTACAAAATCCAAACAATGTACACAGGTACTTAGTAGGTTTTTCTTAATTTTAATGACAATTTTACACACCTTAATCATGTTTATCACCAAGAACAAGTGAAAACACAGCAGCTAGATTCCTGCTGTCCTCCTTGTTCATTTCAGAGATTTGTACTTATTTTAGGTGAATTTCAAGAAGATAAAAAATTGGAAAATTACAACAAAGACATGACTAGACTATATATATTTAATATGCATAAATGGCCTAATTATATTGCTTTAAATCTCATCTTTTGCTGCTGGAAAAAAACTGTGTTGTTGATTTTTCCTTTTGAATTTTTATTGTTGTTGGAATTTTTTCTTATATATGAAATAAACCTAGAAAAATATTCCTAAAGATTGGTAGATAATTTATGAACTTCTTTTGGGTCTCTTGTGAAATTTTTTATATATATTAGATGTTTTGTTTTGAAATACAAAGATTGTTTTCACTCCATTTATGATTTGATAAGAGGACTTAACTAGTAGTTTTTTTCCTTCTTTGAAATATTGATTTAGACTTAAGAATGATATATTTCATGCTAAAATTAGTCTAATCAATTTTCTAAGTATATGCCATTGTGGAGGATTAAGAAGTATGATGAAAATTGCATCTAAGTGGTGCAAAAGCAAGAATCTTACTGAAATATTTTTCAAAACAGCATAGTGTCATATTTGACTTGCTCATATGACTCTATATTGTTTGGTTGCCTTCTTAACTTTCTACCTTGTGTACACTATTTTTTTTTTGCTCATAAGGCTTATAATTAGACGTAAGATGCATGAAAACTTATGAAAAACAACTCTTGTTTTACAACTTCATAAAAATAGTTTGCCAAATCTAGATTATTTAGAAGATGACAAAAGATGCACAAAAATTATTGTTGTTTTCATGTTCTATCTTTTTAAGATTTCAATTTTAAAAAGAAAATATGCTTGATGCTAATTTGTAGCAAGATAATGAACTAATGCGAAGAATTGCACACTTTAATAATTTTGCATTAAAAACAATTTTGATAGGACTAAATTATGCTCATTCCTCTTGAAAATATTTTTTGTTTGAAGAGTAAAGTGTTTTTGTGTGTGCTAAAGATAAGTACTTTGATAATAATTATTTTTTCTAAGGTGCAGTAACATGAGAATTCAGACGCAAGTTGATACTGTGGTTTGAAATGATATGAGATGCAAGAATCTGCTGACAGTTTTTGTGCAGCACACTTAAGAAAAATGCAGCAATTCTCCAAGAAAGATGGGATAAGAATTAATATTTTTGGAATATACAAAATTGTGCTACTTAAGTTGTCTTAGTAAAAGTGCATAATTTTTCCAGCTAGATGTTGAGCCTACCATAATTCCTAACAGGGCTACAATGTAATTGCATCCTCTTATTGTAGATCTAAATGTAGGTCCCAAATTTGAAGTATACATTTACGATGATATCATGTACACACATTAGGTGATGTGACTTGCAACATGAGTCTATCTCATTGTCCTAATTTATTGAAAATATTAATCAGCAGCTTTCTTCTTCTAAATTAATTATTTTTGAAAAACGAACAACATGTTTTACACTCACAAAAGTCAATAAATAAATCACCCTTTAATAAAAATTAATTCCATTAATATCTAAGAGCAACATCATGTGAAAAAGACAAAAATATTGCTGAATTTCCAGGTGTATGTTGTTGTTTTTGGTTTGAAATGATATGAGAAGCTAGATTCTAGCTGAAAATGAGTAACAACTTGTTCTTTGGCTGGTTCTACAACTTACAAAGGTGATTCGAATGTATATTTTATAATGACTTGTCATATAGTTGCTAAATTTGTCCATATAGCTTTTCTGAAATTTTTAGACCTCAAAAGAGAGTATAATCATGCGTAGAACTCATGAAATATAAATTTCTGGAATTTGGTAACATCATGAAAGATGTTTGCTAAGTTTAGACCAAAAGATGTCTTACACCCAAAAATATTATCCATTGCATACATATTGCCTTATTTAAAAGTTTTAGTTTGGATATAAAACTAATATACGCTTGCTTGAAATACTAACTTGTTGCAGGGTAAATCATGAACTAAATATGCCGTGCATTTTTCTAAATTATCATAGCTTTGGTATGATTAAATTATGTAAATTTTATTCATGATTTACTCGTAGCGGATATATCATGGCTTTACACGCACAAATTAAAATCTGATTCTTAGAAATAATATTTGATACAAATGACAAAGCAAATATATAATGGTGATATGTTTCTTTTTTTCTTTAGCATTAAATGTTTAAAATTTAGCTAGGCAATAAATGATATTAACCAAAAATTCATTTGCAAAGTGTACCTCATCAAAGATGCTTCAAAATTACATTCTTCATCCATCATTGATTTCATAACTTGCATTTGGTGCGAGTATATTATTTATTTTCGAGATTACACAATTTTAGGTGTTTACATTGTGCTTAGCAACCTCATTTGCAGTTGTTCTTGTACTTAGCAACATTATTTGTCCTTATTTTTATGCTTAGAAACCTCATTTGACATTGTTCTTGTGCTTAAAATTCTCATTTGTCATTTTTTTTGTGATTATCAACATCATTTGTTAGTTCATGTGCTTAGCAACCTCATTTGAATTTGTTGTTGTCGTTAGCAATCTAATTTGCCCTTGTTCTTGTGATTAGCAACATCATTTGTATTAATTTTTGGGCTTAACAACCTCATTTGTCATTGTTTTTATGGTTAGCAAGCTCATTTGTTGTTGTTCCTTTGTTTATGAACCACTTTTGCTCTAGTTCATATACTTAGCAACTTTATTTGCAGTTATTTTTGTACTGCGCAACCCCATTTGTCCTTGAACTTGTGTTTATAAATATCATTTGTCATGATATTGTAATTATCCTTGTTCTTGTGCTAAGTTGCTAAGTAGCATCATATGCTATCTTATCTTATCTCTTTACTTTTCTAATGTTTTAATTATTGTGCACTTACACTATTTAAGATAATATAAAAGTAGTTCTTAGAAGTAGAAGTAGGTTATTTGAGCACGGACTCTTTTAGTCTTAAAATTTGCCGATTCCACGCACATGTTCATGCAAGTTGCAACACCTAATAAATATTTCTTAAATTTGCCGATTGCACCTCCCATCCCCATCGGTATTCAATATTAAACTAGTATCATGCTCGTGCGTTGCAATGGGGACATTATAAGATTGAATAGAATATGAAAATACTTTTTTGTTTGATATTCACACAAAATTAAAAAATATATATTTAAATAAAAATAAAAGACACAAATGAAAAAAAAACGGAAATTCAAATAATAAATAACAATAAAAGAAATAACAAATGAAAAAAAAAATAGATCAAATATAACATGAAAAAAGTTTTTGAAGTATCATTGTCAGTGTGATCATCTTCGATGTAGTTCAACATTTATAAAAATGAACAAACAAAATATAAAAAGTAGATTATAATTGCTTAAATTAAAAACATATAATAAAATAATAAAATTAAAAATAGTTCGAATCAACTGTTTGGATTTTGAAATCATAAAAATAATTTATAAACATATAGTGTCAAGATTAATCACCATAACATGGTATAATTGGATACTTAATTTTGATAGCGAACTATTTTTGTGCTTAAAAGCTAGAAGCGAAAAGTACATGTAAGAATGTAAATTACTTCTAAAAAGAACTAATTTGGACTCTTACCAAAAATAAAAAAAAGAATTATTCGTATCAACAACTGATAATAGTTCGTACCTTATTTTGTAAAGGATCTTTGAAAAAGAAAAAGGAAACAGATATTAATTTCCAAACTAATATGATAATTGCAAACGTTAAACGCAAATTACGCGATAAACTACTTAAGTGTCACAATTTATATATTTTTCTATCTATTTGCAGAGATATAAGTAACTTTAATAAATATTATTTTTCCTCTTGACACAATAAATATAGCATATTAGAAAAAATAATTTTCTCTACAAATTCAGAAAGATTGAATAATTTTCATTTTCATTGTCGAAAATATAGAGAAAGAGGAGAAATGAAAAGAGGAAATGAAGAAATAAGGAAATAATTTAATTGCAGGAATTAGAGATAACTTTAGAGAGAAATAATAAAACAAATCACTAAGAATTCATTTAATTTTAATTGTGACAAACTATATAGCAGCATGTGTGGCAAGTATGTTTTTAACTAAATTTAGACTTCTACACATAAAACAGATGTATTTAATCAAAAGAACACAAATTATGTGATTGGAGGACTGATATTAAATTCAAAAATTCATCTTACAACCTCAGCCGTTGACAAATCAGGACAACTATGTGCATAATATTAGAATGGAGAAATGGAGATATTAAGATTGTAATTTCTTACCATAAAATAATAATTAGTGAGTATTTTTAGTAGTTAATATGTAACTTTTTAACTAACAAATTTGTTATAAAAAATATGTTCTTAATTTTTACGAACGTTCATATAATGTGCGTATTTTTTTTAAAATATAAATATATAATGATTTTAATTTAACATTTGCATTATTATATTATATTCATAATTATTTAATATTTAATTCATATCCATATTTGTTTATTATCTGATCCGTGATCATATTCCGAATCATTAATATTTCAATTCGTTATTCGTATTTCAATCCGGAGTAGAAGTGTAGAGCTAGGGTGCTCTTAGGAATATTGTTTTGTACTCTTAACTCTAAAATTTATCGGATTAACTTCGAACGACGAATCTAAACCGTTGATATCCTTCTACCTTACGAGTGATGCGTCTACATATAAAAATTTTAAAGTTTCGAATTAATTTAATATAAAGTCAAGTGGTCAAAAATTTTCCAAAAAATGAATGCATTAAAATTAATTTAGAAACCTTTTATGACCATTTGATTTTATACTAAATTAATTCTAAACTTTAAAATTTTCACATATAAACACATCACTTATAAGATAGAAAAATTTTAACGGTTTGAATTTGTTATTTGAAGTTAATCTAATATGTTTTAAAATTAAAAGTACAAAAGAACCTGGTACACCAGAAGCACCCTAGTTCTACTCTTTCAATCCGTATTGATAAAGCTAAGAACGGACAGATGTGTGGCAGTCCGATCAGTTTACATCCTTGACTGAGTCCGATCGTCTATATACATACATACCATAAGCTCAATTATTAATTGGTTTTTCTTAATTCAGTCGAACAAAAACTCGGTGCACTGCTATTGGCCTATTGCTATTGAGACTTGAGAGAGCAGGGCAGCGATTTAATCTACTGCAGAAAGAAAGAAGCTGTCCGATGAAATAGTAAAGATGGGATCTAATGGGGGTGCGTATCCTCTGAGTCTCTGAGATATCTCAATTTTTGCGTGGCCGACGTGTCCGGTGCCTATTGGGGGAACCATAGGGGGGCCAGTATTATTTGAGCTTTGAAATTCGTGTAGAATGTATTTGAACGATTGGGATAGCGAATTCGGATGTAATGGGGGTAATAGCAGTTGAGACCGTTCATTTTAATCGAATAGAGATTAATCCATGCGAAGCTCACTCCAGCATAGCAGCGGATTCCTTCCAATTAGGGGTTGGATTGTCTGTGTATCCTCTGAGATATCTCAACTTTTGCGTGACCGACGTGTCCGGTGCCTACTCAGGATAGCGCAGGGGGCAGTATTATTTGTGCTTCGAGATTCGTGTAGAACGTATTTGAACGGTTGAAATTTTCCATGAAGTCACGCAAAGTTTGAGATATCTTAGAGGATGAGAATTCGGTTGGAGTTTGTGGTAGTCCGGTCTCAACCCAAAATTAGAGAGAGCGATCTTATTAGAACTAATAATGGATGATTGACAGTTATGCTCTCCCATTAATTGCCATTATACCACTTACCACGAATTCACACACCTTTTTTCCCTTCTCCTCCTCTCTCTCTTCAAGCAGGATTGAGATCTGGCTCTTGAAAAAAGAAGAAACGAATCGGAAGGTAAAAGGTATGGTACTTCCCTTTCCCCTTCCCTTTCCGCTGTATGGTCAATTAATTCGATCTAGGTGAATGAAATCTTTGGTTTCCAATTTGTAAAATCAGAATCTCTATCAATCAAATTGTAGCGACAAAGAAATTTATAGACCCATCTAATTTCTTATTCTACTTAACCATCGAATCAAATCCAACCGAGACCCGACAGACACATACTTCCCACTATCACAATTATCTCATTTCGCTCCGTCTCTGCTCCATTCATCAGCTTAATTATTTCTAGATTTCAATATATGTAATGCAAATGTCTCCTTTAACAACTAAACTTAAACTTTAGATTCATTAGCTTAATTATTTAGTTTAATCCACAACACAAGTAACCATTAAATATTTTCTTAATTTCAATTTAACAGATTTAAATTTTGGAAGAATGGAAGAATCCCCCCATAAGCTCCATTCCAGGCTGCGCCTATGGGAATACCCAGACAGATACATTTTTGAGCCCATTGATGGTGTCACTGATTCTATTCTTCAAATTAACCGAGCTGATGGATCCATGCAAACCATAGGTATCTTCTTTTTTTCTTTTATAAATGGTGTCATACGAATTCTGCCATTAAACCGAAATCCCAAATGGAATTCATTCTAGAGTTATTTTAAGCAGATACAGTAGTAGTATATGTAACCTCTTCATTTTACGGGTCTTTTAGTCTTAGTATTATACATTCTTTATTTGTTCATCAATATTATAAGACATTTAGAAAATTTTGAGTGCTCTCAAATTTTAAGGAATTATGAAAAATTGGGTGCAGGAGAGATGCCGCAGCACACACAGAATGCAAAAGTGGGAACTGTGTATGGTGTGGTCGGAATGATTAGACTCTTAATCGGTAATTTACATCTTCCCTCTAGAGACCTAGTTTTTCTTTGTATTATATTACTAGTATGTTAATAACCTGATGGGCCAGACCATATAATAAATTTCCAATTTACAAGTAAAATAGTGCAACTTTCATGTCAATACCATATGCAAGCATAAAACCTGTATTTGTCCGGATTTGTAGTATTAAATGTGCATATAATTTTGATCAATTATTTGGCATTTTGCTTTATCCCTAGAATTTTGTTTGGTTTTATAAATGAACTTTGTTTTTGAGGATATTGGTAACTGGACTTGCAGCCTTAATGTGGCATTACATATTTAACTTGTTAAATTTTCAGAAATAAGAAACTGTTAACAAGTTGTTACTATTAGGTATTGTATCAGTTTTGCCAAGCAATAATGGTAAAATAATGTATTATAATACTATGCAGGATCATATGTTTTAGTAGTAAAAGAGAGAGAAAATGTGGGGACTTACCTAGGTCATCCTATTTTCAAAATTTCTTCTCTTCAACTCCTCCCTTGCGACCATTCTCTTAATGCCTCCTCTTCTGAACAGGCATGTGATTTTCTTTAAAAATTATTTATTTATTAAGGGCAATTTATGTACGCCTACATGCCCTTACATGTACCATAAAATGACTTCCACACAGCTGTATCTTTTTTGGTATTATCTCTACACACCAATAGGAAATTCAGTGAGGACCAGTGTAGGAGATGATTACCATGTTGAGTGAGTCTATGGTACTATGCATATCACGATTTAGTCTTACGGATCAATATTTTCGTTTTCAAAATCCTAGCGGTCGATCCGAACCGTTCAAAATGATTTTCATATGAATATGTACTTGTAGACCAAATTTTATATTTTGTAGAATTTTGTACTATTTTTTAAGATAGGTAGAAAATCACTGTTTTGGGATGGTCCAGAATTTTCAGGTCAAGTGATTTTCTACCTATCTTAAAAAGTAGTAAAAAAATTCTAAAAAATATAAAATTCAGTCCGCAAGTAGATATTCATATGGGGATCATGTTGAACGGTTCGGATCGACCATTAAGATTTTGAAAACGGAAATATTGACCCATATTACAGATCAACCCATGATATGCGTAGTACCATAGACTCATTCTACCATGTTTATATGTGGTATTTTGATGTATACAGAATCATGCATGATCTGATCCTTATTTGTTTTTTTAGAAAACTACCTTATTTTAAATATTTGAATTTTGAGTATATCAGAAAAAGATGGAGGCAGAGTTCGCAGCTTTGCTAAAAGCTTCACAGAAGGTGTCAGGCCTATATTTATCTTATGAAGTCAACATAACCCTTTGGTTGGGATTTTCTTCATTTTCATATACATTGTTACATTTTTCTTTTCTCTCTTGGCAACTATATATTACTTAAATCTCTTTGTGTTTATTGCAGCTCACAGAGGCTGCATGATTTGGGCAATGAAGCTAAATCCCTTCCTCTTTGGAGACAGGTGAGTTAGACCCTATATGAACTCAATATGCCGGTAATTCAAATTATCGTCAGGAACAATGCTCACATGTGATTTTGATATTTTCAGGCAGAGCAAAGGTTTCTCTGGAACAATTATTTGATGGAACCACTCATCGAGAACAAAGTACACAATTTCTTACTTATCTTCTTTAGATTTATGTAAATGCTATACCACTTTAATTACTTCTGACCATCCTTTTTTTTTTCCTTTTCAGCTGGACCAATACCTGATACCTGTCATCCAAGGATGTATCCATTGTTTCTCATTGTCCTGAATTTTTTTTTGCTTTGTGTGTGTTTTTTTTTATTTTTTATTTTTTATAAAAGTTGCTAATGTGGTCAATGAACCAGGTTGTTCCTTCTTTTATTTATTAGCCCTTAACCAAAAAACAGATTTTGAGAACTTCAGTGCAAACATTGGTTCCAAAAGTGTAAATGTTACCATAATTGCACGTAGATGTACTCGGAGGACAGGTAACTCTCCTCTCTCTCTCTCTCTCTCTCTCTCTCTCTCTCTCTCTCTCAAACAACTCTGATGTCTTGTTCATACTTGTTTCTGAATAAAAAGGTACAAGGATGTGGAGAAGAGGGGCTGATAAGGAAGGATATGCAGCCAATTTTGTTGAAAGTGAACAAATCATCGAGTCAAATGGTTGTACCGCCTCTTTCGTGCAGGTATTCTGTCTTTATGTGTTATTTGTTTCCTTTTTTGTAAACTTGTTCATAGTTTTGGATTAATTATTTACTCGCTCGATTCATATCAATATGTGTTTGTAGGTGAGAGGTTCTATTCCATTCATTTGGGAGCAAATTGTTGATTTGACATACAAGCCTGGCTTTGAAATAGTCAAACAAGAGGATGCGGTACAATATTATATTATCTTGTTGTCTTTGTTCTAATTTATTTCATATTTCTTTTACTAATTTATTGGCTACTTGTACCCATTTTGTAGGCTCGTGTGGTAGAGCGCCACTTTCTTGACTTGAATAAAAAATATGGAGCTGTCCAGGCTGTTGATCTTGTCAATAAAGTACAATACTCTTCTTTGTTATATTATATGTTTTTTTTTTTTTTCTGTTTTGTAACAAATTTTGTTTTCTTTTGTTAATGTTTTCCAATTTGTTGTTTCAGCACGGTAGTGAGGGGCGTTTGCAGGAAAGATATGCCACCTCAATGGGACCCATTCTCAGTGATGACATCAGGTTCACAATGCTTCCATTATTGTTATCTAATTTATCTGGTATGCTATTTTATTTTAAAGTAGGTAATATATGTCGTGTATTACATACAGATACTTGCATTTTGACTTCCACAAGATATGTGGTCATATGCATTTTGAGCGCCTCTCTCTCCTCTATGATCAAATTAAGGACTACCTTTCAAAGCACGGGTACCTCTCTCTCTCTCTCACGCACACACATGCGCGCACACAGTGGCACACACAAACACATTTTGTACATTTAATTCATAATGTATTTTTTTAATATCCGAGGATTCTGTTGTTTTGTTTGTTAGATACTTTCTATTGAATGAAAAAGGAGAAAAAGTGGGGGAACAAACTGGTATTGTTAGAACTAACTGTGTTGACTGCCTGGACCGTACCAATGTCACTCAGGTACTTGCACAATCAAAACACTCATACCTTTCAAAGTATGTAACCTACCTGTTGGGTTTACATGGAAAGTTTATTTTGGAAGCAAAAGTTTGATAATTACTTGAATGGTTAATTGTATAGAATATGATTGCGAGAAAGATGTTGGAGAGCCAGCTCAGAAGACTTGATGTTCTTGCTGAAAACCAAGAGATTTCTGATTTCTCTTCTTTCCACACTAGCTACAAAATCAGTGAGTTCAGGGAGTTTTTTTAATTTATTTATTTTATATTTTGTTATTACTGGTGTAATATATTTTTTATTTTCAGTGTGGGCTAATCATGGGGATGAAGTAAGCATTCAATATTCTGGTACTCCTGCGCTTAAGGGAGATTTTACCCGGTACCATTTTCGCTCAGAAATTTGCAAATTGAAAAATAGAAAAAACCCAGATAATAATATTCCATTATTTTGATGTGTGGTCAGGTTTGGTAAGAGAACATACCAAGGTATAGCAAAGGATGGATGGAATGCACTTGCTAGGTATTACCTCAACAATTTTGCTGATGGTACTAAACAGGTACATGCTTATTCTTTATAATTATTTATTTATTCTCCTTTACTGACACATAGGTTGGTACTTGTTATATATTCATAATGTTTTTTTTATTATTATTGAAAGGATGGGATTGATCTGCTTCAAGGGCATTATATAGTATCTGTGAGTAGAGAAATGGCTCCTTCAACCAAACGGGGACTTGTCGAAACCTATGCTGTACTCTTCTAACTAATAAACTTTTATTTCTTATAAAAAGATAAATAAAAGTCAAAAAATTGTTGCGACTGAATGTTTTCTTTCTTATTTGCAGTCATTCCGTGTGGCATTTGCATTAATTTTCATCAGTTTTCTGTTTGCATTTATGTCACTTCGACAAGGTGAGTACTATGATTATTTTTCTGTACTTGTTAGAATTGGAAGGAGTATTTTCCCTTGCAAAATGAGAAGCATTTCATACCATAATCTCTCATGGTCTTCAACATGCTAAGACTACCAATTTTAGCCATGCATGAAATGATACCAACCAATTTACTGTAATTTTTTATTAATTTATATATTTTATGTTAACAGCACGGACCAGTACCCGCCATTTACTGGAATCTTTTGCATGGACCGGGCTCACATTGGGCATAACTGCCTTTGTCAAGGCACATGGTCGCCACTTCACAAACCGGCCTCGTTTTCTTACAACACACTATTGATATTACTTATTAATATAAAAATATAAATACTTTCAATTAGAAATTTTGTTTGTACAGACAGGGGTTTTAACTGGAACATTTAAATTCATTATTGGTTATGTTTTATTTAGGCCATGTTTTGTATTGGCGCATTTTTGTTAAGGGTTATGTAATTGTTCCCATAGCACGGTTGTTACAATTTTTATATTTTTCTCCCCTGTTTTTTGTAATTGAATTGATCAATTGATCAATTGTGGAATAATGACATTGGCATTGTATGAACTGTTTTTTTTTGTGAAGATATTAAATTTCAGTTGGAATACAAGCTTTGTTGTGATAATGGTGGTGGAAGGTGTGTAAAATGAATATAATAATTTTTTTTTTTTTGATAAAAGGCTTTGTTAGTCCGTTTCATTAAAGATACGGTACCAGTTTTACATCCAACAGACCAAAAAGATAACAAAAGCATCCATTGCATCAAGTACTCATCAAAACACAGCGCAAACTAGTAATATTTAGATAACATAAAACAACCCTAAAGGGACAGCGCCAGAAAGTGATAACTAAACAGCAGAAGCAGCAGGATCATCGCCGTCTTCTGGAGGATCACAATATACCACCATCTGAAGTTTGTCATCTGCACAATCTTCATTGGGGTATATGATATCAATATCCTCCGCCAGTCAACTAACACCATGTCCAATAGGTAGTTAAGGAAACAACAAGTAAAACAACGGTTTTAAACGATTTTCTGTTGGTTCGTTGGAAGCACAATTCATTCCTAATTTTTCAAACTGTCCAACAAAATGCACTAAACATCACCAAGAAAGCAGTTTGGGTCTGTTTGGATATATTTATCACAAACTAAATTATGTCTTTAACAGTTAACCAGTTGGTAAAATGCTCTTGACTTTTACCCATCCAAAACCATAGTTGTTATGCTAACCTACAGTTAAGAAATAAATGATTGGTGGTCTCAATTTCAACACAAAACTGACATTTGGTATCCCCTTGCCACTCTTTTTTTCTAAGGTTATGTTTGGTAAGGATTCTATTTTGAGCAACCAACCACATAAAAATCTTGATTTTATATGGTAAAGGAAGACACTACCATAGCATTGGTTCAGAGAAACACACTCTGAAATTCAGAAACATATATAAAGATTTAACAGAGAAAACACCAGAGGCCTCCCATTTCCAAGCAATTTTATCATGAATATGTGTAAAGGACTATAATAATTGAATTGAGTTGCAGGTTTGGCCGTTTGGGTGGTAGTTGGTTAGGGGTGTAAACGGAGCAGATAATGCTAATATCGTATCCGCATATGTTTTTCAACGAGCGCATACGCATACGAATACGAATACGGATAGTAAACAGATATCAAAATTTAAAACCATATCCGTCTTAAATGGATACGGATACGGATTTGAATACGAATATAGAGCGGATAATTGTCAGATATTGAGTAATTCTACTAAATTTCATAGTTTTAAATTATCTAATTTAATTACTTAAATTGACAAAAATTTAATGAATTTTAAGTTTGGACAGTGACAATTATATAATATACAGTGGCTGACTGGCTGTCTTGTGCTATGCGTTTTCTAGCCGTCTGATGGGCTTTGCGATTAGTGCAAGGATATTCGCATCATCCGTCTTTATATCGCCCGTGGGCTGTGGGCCGTGGCCTTTTTTTCTTCCCTTACAAATACCACCTTCGTGCACCCCCCCGCGCCTCCTGATCTCCCAAATACCAATCTCTCTCCCTTCCTCTCTTCTTCGAATTCAATTAGTAAATGGCGGATTTTCAGACATCGACGCACCGGTCCAAGTGGATCTTCACCCTGGAGGATCTGGTTAGTGGTTAGGATTAAAAAAATGAACTCTATTATTTCTCCAATCCACTTCTCTTCTCTTCTCTTCTCTTCTTATTTATTTATGCCTCCTTTGTTCATTTAACAATGCATCTAATCAAATCCACTTCAATTTCAGATGGAAAGGCGTGCTTCTGCCAATGATACAGCACTCAAAATGCTTGACCACGTAATTCTAATTCTTCTTTAACTTTCAATTTTATCTCACTCAAACAAACAAACAAACAAACAAACAAACCCTAATTTATTTTATTTATTTAGTATGGCACCACCCGTGTGGAAGTAAATGTTGATGGATCCATATCTTATCCCGAACCTCTATTTGACCTCAATACCACTGGTAACCATTTCTTTCTTTGCAAAATAAAGCTCATCTCCTGCCTCTTGTGCCAATTGCAAAAGCCCCCCTTCTTATTTGTTTATTTTGCTATTCAGTCCCACCAAATACAAACATAAAAGCTCTCACTTGTGAAGACGAGGAATACATGCGCATATTTTATGAACAAAAGATACAAGAAGTTTGTAAGGCCTTTCAATTCCCCATTAAAATTCAGGTATATATGCTTCACTTTCTTTGCTAAACTGTCATTTTCTGTATCCCTAATTGTAATACTACTTTCAATTCCCCATTATCTCTTGATTCAACTTATATGGATGTAGGCCACTTCTTTAATATATTTCAAGAGGTTCTACCTGCGGTGGTCGGTGATGCAACATCACCCTAAAAGTATCATGTAAGCCAATGCTTTATTTATTTTATTTAATTGTTTATTAGGTTGAGGTAATGAAATGTGATATTAAAATTTAAAATGGTGCAGGTTAACTTGCATATATGCATCATGTAAAGTAGAAGAGAATCATGTATCGGCAGAGGAGCTTGGCAAAGGCATAAAACAAGACCATAAACCCATTTTAAATAATGAGATGCTTGTTCTCCAGGTTTTTCTCTCTTATATGTTTCTCTATATATTTCACTTAAATATTCAAATTATTATATTTTGCATTTTTTTTTGTTTGTTTAACAAATTCAATTATTTATTCTGTATTCATAAGCTCAACCTTGCTTAATTTTTCTTACCACAGAGCTTAGATTTTGATCTTATAGTTTATGCTCCATATCGATCAATCAATGGCTTTGTTCAGGACTTGGAAGTGAGCCCTCTTTCTTTCTCTTTTCATTCTCTTCCACTTCTTGTGGAAATCGTGCTGTCTTTGTTTTTAATTCTTTTTTTATTTTGTAGGAATCTGGTGAACTAGAGCACTTGCAGGTAGTTCTCTTCTTCCTTTTATATGAAATTGTTTTTCCAAAAGTACATAATGTATATGCATATGTACCAAGTGTGTATTTCTTGAAGGGCGAAGAATTTACATATTACAACTTCATAATATGGAAGAACAGATATTGAGATTAGTATTGCTAGCTAGTTATTTTATTACATTGTATGCTGGAAAGAATGAAAGAAGCAAGAAGAAGAAGAAGAAAAAAAAGAATTTATTTTCTTTTACTCTTGTTTTTCATTTGTGATTGGGTTTCATTTCTAGCCTACCCCAACTTGTTTGGGATTGTTGTTGTTGTTGTTTTTCTTTTCTTTTTCTTTATGAAATTATCATAATCAATGGAAGTTTTCTTTATAGAATTTTCATGAGACAGCTATACAAGAGGCAAACAAAATAATGCTAACAGATGCACCTCTCCTATACCCACCTGGACAGGTATATATTTTAATCAGTTTTTATATTGCTGAAGAAATATGTTTTTAGCCTTGTTAATTCAATGTTGTTTATATTAGTATCTCATAACTATGTGGACAGCTGGCATTAGCTGCTTTGCGGAGGTCTAATGAAGTACACTGTGTCATTGATTTTGAGAGGTGTTCTGATATGATTGACACCTAATTTTTATGCATTCAGTTTTATCATTTAATTAAATTTAACAGATATTTTTGTGAAGCAGGTATATGGATGGTGTCTTGTCACGGCAAAATTCACAATATTCAGTTTCTGAGCTGTTGGATTTTTTGAGGTCAATTGATTACTTGGTATAACATCATATTGCTATTTTAATTTTCTCTCTTTGTAGCTTATTGGCATGTATTGATTTATTTAGGAGCTTACAACCTAGATAACGTATTTGTTGTATTCTGTGTTTTGTAGGTAGATAAAATGAAAGTGCCAACAATAGAGGATATGAAGCCGATAGACCGAAAACTAAGGATGTGTTTGGATCCAAGCTCACAAGACGAGTGAGTATAAATTGGAGTTTCTTCCTCTTAGATAGCTTATATATGTTGTTGATTTCTTAACATCTATTGTTGGTTTTTCAGAAGTAAGAGGAGGGAGAAGAAATCAAGGAAATCAAAAAGGACAGCCTGAAATGCTGAGGTGAAAATTATAGGTGTAGTTGCTCCATTTGAAGTGAGTTAAGTATGACTTGAATTGTATGTGCATGTGCTTCACTTTTGGATTAGTTTAGGAGGCACAAATATTTGCACTTGAGCACCTCTAAAAAGAGTTGATAATGTTCTTCTCTTCTTTCATGTGTAAGTGTAATATCAGAATTGCACCTGGATGGGATGGGGCCCATTTTCATTTGTTGCCGCCTTGTGTCAAGGAAAGGGTTTTCTTGAGAAGATTAGAAAATATAAATAAAAAAAATTATAACGATTTCAGTCCTAATAATACTGATGCAGATGCAAAGCCATTGTGTTTTTGTGCATCCTCTGAACCATTCATTGTTCGATTAGAATTTACAAGTAATCTGGGTCACCCATCCACTGACCATTATAGAATGAATGATAGAGAGGAGTTGACCTGAGAATTACTCTCAAGTCTCAACTACATATTATGTTTGGAAGGGAGCTAGAATAGTTAGAATTGTGAAATTTGGAGTTAGTAAATGAGAATAGAGAAAAATAGTGATTTTTCATATTAGTGTGAAAATGGTGTTATTTAGGTTAGTCAAAATGTTATTTGGATTATAGATTAGGAATAGTGGATAGTTGCAACTGAGAAAGAATAGTGTTAACAATGTGTTAATTAAGAGGAAAAATAGATAATGGGGTCTTAAATAAATTGTCATAATGTGAGACATCAAAAGTGGCGTTGTATTAATGGAAATTCAAGAAGAAAATATTTTTTTCTTTCTTCACATCTCCGAATAGTAGTTATTTCAATATTTATAAAGGATATAGAATAACAACTATTGTGGTTATTTCGAATAGCAAAAATACCGTTTGAATGTAATTGTTATTCCGAATAGGTTCTATTTTAAAATAGTCTACACATCCAAACATAAATTTATATTACGGAACCTACGTTAATAAATCTGTAGCGTCCAATTGAGATCTGCACTAATAGTCTTTTTTTTTTTAATTAATGCAAATAATGCGGACTCTCCAAACTTACCCTAGATAGAATAAATGTGTATCAACTATCAAATAATTAAAAATATAATATATAACAAATTAATTAGAGAGCGACTAATAGTTCCCTTCATTTTGTTTTTTAAATGTCCTCCTAACTAACTAATGCATAAAGTACCATAGGATTGCTAACTAATTGGAAGAAACAATAATTACTTGGGGGACCACTTATATTTGAAAAAATTTACAACTGACGCTTATATGTATGAACATTTATGCATGCAAGTATTCATATATAATATATCAAGTATTCATACTTAAGACATTAAGTATTTAAACAAAAAACTATGACATCAACTTTCTTTTCTCTCAAGTCTATAGTCCTCTTCACGCGGAGGCTAGTGCGCTCAATGCAGGCCTCAAAATGGTGCAGCAATGTGGATAGAAGTCACAATGAGTTGGCCAATTATCTCGCTAAGCACGGCAGATGTGAAAGAGGGAGCCATACAGGGTTTACTTTTCCTATTTTTAAGCAATAGAGGATATGTTTTATGTTTCACCTGGCCAATTATATTTCAATCTTGTAATGCTACTGGTATGGTGATAATTTAATAAATGCCTACGGGCTTTGTCTGCAAAAAAAAAAAAAAAAAAAAAAACTTTCTTTCCTCTCTGGTCACACATCAATCTTTTATATGTTTTTAGAAGTGAGCTTTTTTTTTCTCCGTTTAATCTCATCAACATTTCTAACTATCTGAGAGAAATTTTGCAAATCTAAAATCATGAATATTTTCTACGTAATTTTCTCTTTCAAATGAGATCCATGATGAAGTACTTTCGAGTTTTTCGTCGTTCAAGTACTTATACCTCGACGTGCAAGTATTCATAACTCGTTGAGCAAATATTCATACCTTGTCAAGTATTGATACTTACTCAATAAAGAGCTATTTTGTCATTTCAAATTGTTCAGATAACAAACTTGCATGTGCAGGAAATAATTTCATAAAATAATTTGTAGGTCCAATGTCCTACAAAATAATACAAAAATGGATAAATTTTATGAAAGTGTTCATACTAAAACTTAGAAAGTATTCATACTAAAACATATAAAATATTCATACTAGAACTTTAGAAGTATACATAACAAAACCAATAAAATTAATCTTACTAAAATAATGTAAATATTTACACTATAAGATTGAAAGTATTCATACTATAAGAGGTAAAGCATTCATATCGAGGTTCTGCTAACTACAAAGTAATACAAAAATGGATAAATTTTATGAAAGTATTCATACTAAAACTTAGAAAATATTCATACTAAAACATATAAAATATTTATAGTAGAATATTGAAAGTATACATAAGAAAATCAATAAAATTAATCTTACTAAAACTACATAAATATTCACACTATAAGATTGAAAATATTCATACTAGAAGAGGTAAAGTATTCATACCAATGTTCTGCTAACTATAAAGTAATACACGAATGGATAAACTTCAGAAAGTATTCATACTAAAACTTAGAAAATATTCATACTAAAACATAAAAAGCATTCATACTATAACTTTCAAAGTATCATTACTATAAAATATTCAAACTACAAAGTATTCATACTAAAACATATAAAATATTCATACTAGAACATTGAAAGTATACATAACAAAATCAATAAAATTAATCTTACTAAAACAATGTAAGTATTCACATTATAAGAATGAAAATATTCATACTAGAAGCCTCAAGTATTTCTAATAAAAATAGTTTATGTGTCAAGAAATTGCAAATATTCATAATGAGGCACCCACTCCTTCCTATTTAATAATATGGCTAGATATAGTCTACGATGACCCATGATATATTTTCAAATCACATTCCACACCATTATAAACCAAGTCTATTCAATATTTTATAATAATTTTAGCTTTCTTTTTTGTTCTGAGTCGCGAGTTCACAATGAACCCTAAATAGTGAAACATATTCCTTACAGTGGCTAACAAAAGTGAAACCTAAATAGTGATTGGATCCGGGTTTTGTACCCGATAAAATCATTTAGAGATCAGATCCGGATTTTGCACCCGATAAAAAAGGTAGCAAGCATAGGGAGCCCAATTTGAATTTGACGTACATCATTTGTACGAGGATATGTCATATGCGGCTGCACTCGTCAATTGTGCAAAATTAATGTCATTTCAACATGTCATAGTTAAATTAGATCATATAACGATACTATGATATCAGAATAGAAGATATAAGCACCTAATTTTTATTTATTTGACAATCCCGAGAGTCCACATTAAAACTTATTTAATTAAAAAATATTAAATACGTTATGATCATTAATTTAGATATGCAAATAATATGTAATCGAGTACAAATAGTCTAATAAATTGAATACTCAATATAGTAGTTTGGGACGAAAAATCCAAACAATTATTTTTTATAAATAACTAATTTGGCTACCTTAATTAATAATCCAGTGTGTTAAATTTTATACTGAAGTTATTTGTTTAATATATCACAATTAGTTAATTACAGTTAGATCTGAAATCCACAATAATTACTTATTAACAATAATTAGTGGATAAGATAGGTAGTTAGTATGAGGGGGACATTTAGAATCTTTACTCAATTAATTAATGTATCGAAAAAAACGTAAATGGTGGATTTTCCAAACTAATTTTGAAAACCCGAACTTGTATGTAATTCTGCCAATCAATCTCAATCTCAATCTAAAACCCGAACTTGTATGTATATAATGAGATTTTTAAATATATATAGTTGGTTTTATCCGAAGCCACACCTTTGCTGAATTGCTGTGGCCAAGAGGGGCCGAGTGCGAATCCTCTGAGGTATCTCTCATATTTTGCGTGGCCGACCTGTCCGATGCCTATTCAGGAATGGCGCAGGGGCCAGTATTATTTGAGCTTTGAGATTCGAGCGGAACTTATTTGAACGGTTGATATCTTTCGAAAAGTCACGCAAAATATGAGATATCTCAGAGGATGCTAATTCAGAGGGGCCTTGGTCAGGACACGTGTCATCCATCCAACCTCATCAGTCAAACTCACCTACGACAACGAGTAAATCCGACGATTCATGTTGGATGCTGGAAGCCTGGAACCCAGCTCCTTTTACCGACCTGACCTCACATAATAAATAAATAAATAAATAAAGAAGAACAAGGTAAGAGAGAGCATGGCAACTCCGGCGATGACGGAGGGGGTATCGTCTGTGGCTTCCACAGCTCTCAGAGCGGTGCTCCGTCGAGCCCATCAGGCTGCCGAGATTTCTGGACGGCGGGCCGATTCGGTGCGAGTGGTGGCCGTAAGCAAAACGAAGCCGGTGTCGCTCATACGTCAGCTGTACGACGCTGGTCACAGATTCTTCGGTGAGAATTATGTGCAAGAGATATCCGAAAAGGCCCCTCAGGTACTTGTAATTATTCGAAAGTCCCTCCCTCCCTTCAATTCATTGAAATCAGTTTATTATTTGAAGCTTGTAACTTTCCTAAAGAATGATAACAGAAAGAAATTCACCTTTTCTGAAGGAATTCCAATTATTATTATTCTTCTAATATTATTGGTTTTTGCAGCTTCCATCAGATATACAATGGCATTTTATTGGTCATCTGCAAAGTAACAAAGCCAAATCTCTTTTAGGTATTCTTTCAGTCTAATATTCTTTCTGTCTTCTTTACAATATTTCTTAGTACACTTATCCATAAATTTCTGACAATACTAGTTAAGTTAAATTTCTCTTTTGCAGCTTCTGTGCCCAATCTTTATATGGTCGAAAGTGTTGATAATCAGAAGGTGAATCAACGTATAACCATTACACTTCTAATTTTAGGTCACTTTCTACTTTGTACATTGTACATGTAACATTTGTCACATTTGTCACATTTTTGTTAGATTGCAAACTATTTGGATAAGGCAGTTGCTGGCTTGGGACGCAAACCTTTGAAAGTGTTAGTTCAAGTAAACACTAGTGGAGAAGAATGTGGGTCTTAAAATCTAATTAATGATTTCATTTTGAGAACATTTGATAGATTGTGTATTTGTGATAGGTATATATGCTTATCAAGCTCATTTTTGTTTTTGCAGCAAAATCAGGCATAAATCCATCGAATTGTGTGGAGCTAGCAAAGCATGTAAGACATGCATGTCCTAACCTTATTTTCTCAGGACTAATGACAATTGGCATGCGTGATTACACATCAAAACCTGAAAATTTCCAAGTAAGATAATTATGGTAACCTAGACATATCTTGGTTTTATATTTGTCTGAATCTCTGAGGCTATAATACAGGGCTAGTTTTGGTATAAATGTTGACATATGTGTACCGATATTACACTGGAATGTTAAAACAAATAACAATAAACAGAAAAGAAGAGAAAACAATGATAAATAAAGAAAGATCAAAGAAGCAGACAAAAATGGGATATAAGGAGCACTCGAGATGCTATAACTTAGTAAGTACATTAGGTATTCATTTACTAATCTCAGTTACAACTTGAAATCATATTGGTACAATGAAAAAGATAATTTAAAAGATTTTATATTAGCACTAATTTTTTTACTTTGCTTTTGTGTGTGTGTGTGTGTGTGTGTGTGCAGTCATTGTCAAAATGTAGAGATGAAGTGTGTGATGCTTTGGGAGTGCCTATAGAAAAATTTGAGCTGTCCATGGGCATGTCCGGTGACTTTGAGCAAGCGGTACGTCAACATCCAAATATATAACTAAATTAAACTAAACTGGGACCTACTCCCTGCTTCTATTGAATCTTCGATTCTTCGCTTTATTTCTTAGCCTCACTCTTAGAAAAAAAAATTAATACGTATAGGAGAAAATGTTTTTTGGTTGAGTGATAAATGACGATAAAAAGGTCTCTACATGAACCGGTGCCATCTAATATCCTAGCAATAAGTGAAATTGCGTATTTGACATCTTCATTTCTTAAACAGAAGTGACCGCAACGTCAAATTTTCAAGTTAATTTTGTTGATCTTTCCATTATAAGATCATACTTAGTGATCTGACTGAAATTTTACTCTTTTAACTTTCACAGATTGAGATGGGAAGCACAAATGTACGAGTTGGATCCACCATCTTTGGCCCAAGGGATTATGTACTCCCCTGAAAATATGTACTTTCAGCATGTAATGTATTTTTGCTAATTAATTGAACTTGTTAACATTGTTGTATAAAATTTACTGGGTAGCTCCCAATTATGATTTTTTTTTCTTATTGTAGTCATGTAAAATAATAAAACACGAAAAAGTAGAAGCGAATTCTTTTAAAATCTTTGTCATTTACAATTGTAGATAAAGTTGTTTATTGTAAACAAGAGTTCTTTAGATGATAGTTTCGATTGAAGAATTTTGTTTGCTAAAATTACATGCATCATTTGATCTAAATTTTGTGATGTTATACTTCTAGTTATTTAGTTTGTGCTAAGAGCAAAAGGAGTGAATGAATATATGTTAAACAGGTACAAGCTAGAAGAGCAGCACAACTATTTCTTTCTTCCAGTAATCGTAATTCAAACGCACACAAGCAACAAGTATAAGATGAATAAATTTCACAAGGAAAAATGCAGGAGTAGAGCTTATAAAGGATTTTTATCCCATTTATTTGATTGAACCAAAACCAAGAAAGAAACAACGAGCTTAGTTTTATTAACAATACATTGGGATAACTTGAGGTTCCATTTTCATTAAATGGTGAAATAGGTAGATGAATATCAGTTTGGAGGAAGGTCAGTACGGGCAAGCTCAACCGGCGGAGGAGGACTTGCTCCGAGAATCCTCGGGCAGCAGCAAATTTGATTGCAAACACCTGAAAATAATTTTATTAATTGCACCATTATTTTTTTCAATTATCTTTCTTTGTATGTTTGAGTTCATATAAAATTAATTTATCTTGTCATATTTTTTAAAATGAAAAAAACAGTTCTATTATTTATTTGGATATCCTTTAATACTGTGATTCAAATCACAAACAAATGCCAAAGAAAAATATCTCTTTAAATTAAGGAAAAAGTTACCTAAGGAAGGAAATTGTTTGAAAGATGGGTTGGATCTTGCGAGCACAAATGAGGTGGGACTGGGGAGAGCAGCAAGGGCTACAAATATGATTAGTGTGATGGTGAGGAGCTGCATTCTAGTTCTAGCCATCTCTCTACTTTCTCTGAGTTGTTTGAGTATAGAAAATGTAGCCTTTATTTATAGAGATAGATAGGGAAATTAAAAGATGAAGATTACTGGTGTGAACATTCTCATTAATTTGAAATTTGAATTGAACGCATTTAAGTACATAGCCGCCTGGCCCGCCGCCTCGGCCTCTGCAATAATTTTTCAAGTGATTGTTGAATTTCTCAATTCAGCCTCTGATTCAGGGTGATGTTTCGTTCCGAGTAAAACTTTCAAAATAATTTCTAAGAAACAAAAAAAAAGGATAACAAAAGTATGTACAAGTATGAATTTTATATATTATCGGATAAATGCAATTATAGGGTTGTCACATTTTCACATCCACACCCACTAAGAGTTGACTTTACCCATACTTTATCCATATTTGTTAAGAATTTGTCTTATCCTATTCTACCCGTATCCGTTAAAATTAGCAGGTAACGAAATGGTAATTGGTGAATAATGAATAACGCCAATATAATAGTTTTATTATTTTTTACAAATAGTAACTGGTGAATAATTAATAATACTAATATAATGGTTTTATTATTTTTTTACAAATAGACTATCAAAACTCATCATGTCATACATATGCAATCACAATTACTAATATAAAAATCAAAATACAAAAATATGCAATCAATTTGTTAACTAAATAACAAAACATTCAAATAAAAAAATAATTTGTTTAACATAATATTCCTCTTACAACAAAAAGGCATACATTTTTTCATGAATTACCATTGATACAGTGATATGAAAAACAGAAAATTAAATAAAACATTTATATATCTATAATTACCCGTTATCGAACATGTACGAAATAGTCTGTACTAATACTCATTAACTTAACGAAAAAAATTCTGACCCACACCAAATAAGCTAACGAAAAAAATACCTTATCCATACCTGTTTTATCAAATACGATACGAGTAGGATACATTGACACTCCTATGCAATTAATTATAAGTTGAAAGCAGAGTCAACATTGATTGGTTGACTGGACCCTGGCGGCTATTCTAATTTATTTATTTTTTTAATCCTTGCGGGCTTGCGGCTATTCTAATTCTATTAAGGCGTAAAGATGAGAATGATCGACTGATTGCTGCTGACTGCTGTGCTGTGCCAATTGCCATATCTTTTTGTCCCTACATACGCAATCTGTCATATATTCATCGTTATCAATTTACGGCGGCTAACATTTCACTAGCTTATATTATAATTGTTATTTTCAATATATTGTGGTGGTCCGGTAATATACTTTTTTTTTTTTTTTTTTCAATTCTCTCCTCACATTTTTAAAGCCATATAACTAGTACAAGTTGAGAATTTTTTCTCTCCTTCCATGAAATAGCTGTAGATTCATTAACATAAAGATAATTAGTACAAAATTAAGAGTTTAAAAAACAAAAGCTTAAAACTTAACAACCATGGCATTTCTATATTTATAACACAGCCTTCTAACAATCATAGAACCATAACCCATTCAGGCATTCTATCACATAATACAGCCAGCCAAATATAAGTCGCGTGAAATTTAAGTTCATATGACAACGGATGGAGAAGAAGAGGGGATGACAATGTCAATCTCATCTAATGTTGGCCGATCATGCAAAGCCAAGCCATGCTCATTTGCCAAGTGCAAAAGACAAATGAAGAATAGATGTGGTGAAATGTCCTTATCTGGGGATTCTTTCGGGAATTGATGCAGAATCCCAGATAGGGTCACTGTTGCCTCCTTTTCCTTCTCTTCCTTTTCATCCTCCTCATTTTCCTATCAAGATAAACAAATGGAGATATATTATTGACTTCAAATAACAAGCGTAGGGAAAGTGCTTGATTAGTTTATAGTATGTATGTAACTCACAGCTTGGACATCTTCGACAGAGTCTTGTATGTGGCCCCATAACATATCCTTGAGGGCATGCACATCCACTTGCTTCGACACCTTGTCATATTTTACATCTATCTTGTTCACCTGAAACCATCATACAAATTACTAGTAAGAGTGATTAATATAATAACCAATGTAGAGCAATCCACATCACCCAAAATTGGCCCCGAGTTGAGATGCTAAATCAAAACTATAAAAAAGATGAACAAAGGAAACAAGAAGAAAACCTGGCGAGGTACACGAAGCAGCGATCCAGGCTCGCCCATGTTATAATTATTTCCAAAGTTGTGCCCATTATCACTCATGACATCATCATGATCCCACAATGATGGCGGTGACTCAAAGTCATCATAATTCTCATCTTCTCTCTCTTCACCTGTTTCAAATTTCAAATCAATTTCAAAAAACTCAATTTTAAAATGGATTTTAAGATCTAATTTCTTTGACTGCAAGCTTTTCTCATGTTGTGTCTCTTGGGTTGCTTGGATTATAATTACAGTGCAGTCAAGGGCTTCAGTACCATGCCTTTTAGACTCATTACCAGTACTGTGTTATCAATACTAGGGCATCAATACTTACATTAGCGAATAATAGGTTCAAAAATAGAAGATAAGAAGAAAAGAACACTAACTCACCAGATGGTTTCTTTCCTTTCCTCCCAAGGCACTAAAGAGATGACAACAAAAAATTTCAAATTAAAGACAAGTCAAATATACAAGAAATGAACGTCTGAGATTATAAAAATAAGATATTACCATTGTATCAGGCAGGAGAAATAGCTTGACAAGGCTATCAGGCCGGTAATGGCAATCTTCTGGAAGCTTGTTACTACAAGCAGCTCTATTGGCCGGGAGCAGCAAAGATTTTGGGTTTTTTGGGGGTGCAAATAAAGATTCCACAACCTGCTTTTCAAGAGGTTTTGTAAAATCGATATCCAATTGATCTCTTTTGCTCTTAGACTTTTTTGGTGCTGTTTCTGAATTGCCGGCCAAATCTGCATTCAACTCTGATCCTGAATTGGGTTTATTATGGTCCTTGTTAACAATTACTATACATAAACATAGTGAAAACTGAAAAATGAATGTGAGAGAAGATTTTCTAATACCTTTGATTTTACGGAACTTCCAATGGTCTGGGCCCGCCCAGGCATTGTTCTTTGAAGAAAAACCTAAACCTTGCGACAAAAAATCAGTAATTCTCTCCAACTTTTCATCCTCACACATATCCCGATGCATGTACTCACCATCTCCCTACAATTGATCAGAACTTAATTAAGTCACTGTAAAGTTTTTCTGATCTTCAAACAACAAAATAAGGAAACATAACAGAGGCAAAAGCACCTCTTCATTAGAAGGAAATGTGCTCTCATCAACCACGCTTTCTCTATCATCATCATAGTTAAAATTATCATTTTCATTATCAAAACTCCAAGAGGGCCCACAGTCAGCAAATCCATCTCCACTGACACCAGATCCCATATCTGTATTACTAGTATCTCCATCTATCGTCTCCTCTGTGAAAACTGGGGCTTGATCCAAAGAAGGGACGGACTCAGAGGGTGGCCTTTGATTCTCTTCATCAAACTGTTCAACAATAAGCCTCAGAGTAGGAGATATTTCTTTTGCATTAGGCATGTCAAGCATCATTTTCTCAATTGAATCTGTGCAAAAAAAAAGTGAGATTTGAAACCTGATGGCAAGGATTAAGCATTAAGAGAAATTTCAGAGATCTAATGAAATGCATTACACTTATTGTACCAGTATGGTTTTGTTTGATTGGGGTTGGCTTGGAGTTTTCTAACTAAATAGTTTTAAAGTAAATGGAAACCTGATAAAAAATAACCATGAATAGGTATAAGCAGCATTGCCTGGACGGTTTTATCTAAAAGAAAGATATTACTACTTCAATAATGGTGTCCTAAATACAGAAACATATTTTGAAATGGGACTTCTAAGAAAAATGGTGCACATATGTGATCATAAAAATGAGAAGGAGAAATTAAGGGAAAGATAACAAAAAGACAAAACCTTTGGCAAATGATAGATCAATGGTTGCATTCTTGTAATTTGGTGCGTCAGTTAACCCACACTTCTCAGGTACTTCAAATGAATCAAAGAGCACACGACACCCACCATATACCCCCAAATTGTACAAGAGGAGACCCTTGGCACCACCTTCATCAAACTTAGCTGTCGTCTGGTGGTATAGCGGGTCCACCGTGAATGCAACTAGGGTTACAGATTAGACAAATAATGATTAAAATGATAGTAGAGTAATAAGTTGAGAGAACATATGGTTAACATCTTCAGAGAATAATACAATATTATTCAAATAATCTCATTTTTTTTCATAGTTGGGACAATTGTAGATAAAATTGATAGCAAAATACAAGAAGGATGAGGTTAATGTACCATCAAATTTCTTCACATTAAGGGCCTCAAATGAAGACTCTAGAGTTGACATGGGAGATGCCTGCTTTGATATGAAATAATTATGTAACTTGTTTGTAGATACACAAAAATATCGAACACCGTTGTTTGTTGCTGATTACCTACACCTGATTGCACAAACTTAGACTAAGTCAAATTAAGGTTAACTTGCTCTTAGATGACGCACAAGCACAATGGAGGATTACTGAGCAGATAATTTTTGGATTTTAGCGGTTAATTTGGGAATTTCCAAAAATTGAATTCAGTACAGGTGAAACTTGAAATGTTTAGGGTACATTCATTTATCTATATATGGAGTGCATACCTTCCTATCGGTCTCCTTCTTTGAGGGACCCTCTTCCCCTGCTGTTTGAGCATTATCTTCATTTGCTTCCAGATCTAATATGAATCTCAATTGGTGCAAATTGTCAAAAAAATCATATTCGCAAAAATAGAACCAAAAAAGGGGTTTCATATATACATAAATTTTCTTATGAAACATCATGACAGATAAAAATCTATGATTATCAGTGTTGGATCTTCTCCAGGGTGTAATTTGGTTTCGCTCTTGTTTCAATAACAATGTGAGGGTAGTATTAAGGTTTTAAATGACCTATTTGGTCAAAAACTGAAGTTCAATTCTTTTTTTTTTTTATGTTTGTTATTTTTTATTTTTTAAACTTTAATTTTACTTTGTGTTAAGATTCAAGGTAAAACTCTAACCTTTGTCATCATCTCTGCCAGCACGATTGATGCCACCAAGCACCTTATAGGCCTCAGCATGAACTGAATCAACTCTTAAGGAATATATCTTCACGCCTGCCTCCAGTGTACAGCTCGCCTTCACATTACATGCACATATAATCAACTCATACCAACTTTGGTCTCTATATTTTACAACTCACAGTCCAAGGGGCAGTAAACAACAACAAAAAATATAAAATGACTTCTTAGAATAGGATATGCTATTCTCACTTTGGTTCTCCTGAACTCAACTGGGCCCAATAAAAATGATAAAGGCCCTTATAAAAGTTGCACCAGAACTGTGACATTAGCAATTGAGATCCAAATTTCTTGAAGTTCTTGCAAGTAAGACCCAATAATTAGATGAGTAACAAGGAACAATTTATTGAAAAATGGTAACTTCTGCGCACCTACTTATAACACAGTTTTACCATAAATCAATTTTAAGAAACTTTTTTTGGAAAAAAATAGTAAAATTATTTTGAGTTGTTTAGTTTGTACTGGTTAGAAAGCAATTTATTTGAGAAAAGATGAAGAAGCTAGTGGCAACCTTAATATTGTTTGTGTTTAACTTATATTTCAACAGTTTTCTTTATTTGCGAACATCCCAGAAAATGTCAAGTCTGAGTTCCACATATGGAAATGTTGGAATCTCTTTAGCAAAAAAGGTATAAGATCACTCTGTAGTTTGAAATGAACAGTAAGAGAATAGAAGTTACCTTCTGAAAGTTGGTTTCAGTATCTTGCTCAGTATCTGCTTTGATAACCTCACTTAAGTGGTCGATTAGACCAAGTTCCCATGTATTCTTTTGGTTAATTTTCTGTATAAGATAAAGAAAATAAAAATCAACCAGAAAATAAGAACAATGTAATAGGGAAGAAGAGAAACTGTACAGACATTATCTGAGAAAAGCTTCAGGCTATGGTGATACAACTTTAGAACCTCATCCCGATTCATTGTATGGTTAATTTGTTAATTTCAATCATTTAAAGGTTTCATATCAAATTTTGCAAGTTCCTAGAAAAAGGAAGATTTTGCAGGAATTTAAGGGTAAAGCGAAAGGAAACGGTTTAGTGGGTTCGCACTCAACGGCAAAAACTTGGCGACGCGATAATATTTCCAAAATTATTAGGATATTTAAGCACAAGATAAAAAAAAAAAGGGTCAAACGAAGTGGTAGAGAACAATTCAAGAAGCCCCATCCAAAAATAGATAGGGAAAAAATAAAAGGCGGAAAGAGTGCATTTTTTTTTTCAAATGAAACCTTTTAATAAAGTAATTCGCGCACGTATCCCTGGGGGTACCAAATGGTGCTTCGAAAACTATTTAGGAAAGTATCCGATCATTTATTTAGAGGGGGAGGAAAGGATATTTTGCAGCTACCGAGGGGCTAATCGCAAATAAATTAAGAAAAATCATTTCGCAGAAAGAAAAAATAAAGTTGTAGGGGTGATACGACAAAAGAGCGCAGTACACTTCGGGAAGGTATTTTCCAGAGAAAAAAGAAATGAAGAGAGAGGGAGAGAGTGTACAATACGGACATTCTCTGAAGCTAATCGGATGCAGTTCTGATACAACTCCAAGATTTGCTCTCTATCCATCAAATCCGACTTCACATTCCCTTCTCCGTTGGCTTGACAAGCAGCCGCGGCTTGCGCGTACAATACGGAGATGGAAGAGCGGCGCCGGCGCGCGGCGGCTCTCGCCTGAGCACGCTCGAGTTCGTCGTCGTTTGAGCCCAGTGGGGCTAGGCGATTGGGTTCCTGGAGGCGCGCTGGTCGAGGGTTTTGCACATCAGCTTCTGCTTGTACTTCTCCCATGGCGAAGAGAGAGAAGAGAAAAGAAACAAAAAAGGTTTTCAAGTTTTTTCAATTTTCCCTCTCTACACGGATTCCTCATTTTAGGTGTTGTTGTTTTTGGATTCACCAATTCATTCTAGGCCCAATGCTGTATCCCAGCCCAACTATATCAAATCAATAAGGCCGGCCGTATTGCTTGTACCTTTCTAGGCCCAATTCTGTATCCCAGCCCAACTATATCAAATCAATGGGACTGGTGATGGTACAGAGCATCTCAATAGTCATAGAGATGATGCATTTTAATTGCCTTTTTTTTCGTCCTAGACTCGAAAGATCTACAAAGATTCCAAGATGAAAAAACAGATACATATCACATGTCAACTAAAGTCATCTACTAAAGAATAACAAAACCATCTTTTTTACATTTCAGGATTTGTAAGATGTGCACATTTTTCCCTGGTTTTGACAGCTTTTGACAGCACGCTGTTGTAGTTGCTTTCAATAATTTTATGAAGAGTAGAACTAGGGTGCTCTTAGTATTAGTCTCTTTGTACTCTTAACTCTAAAATCTATCGAATTAACTTCGAACGACGTATCCAAATTATTGAAATCTTTCTATTTTACGAGTGATGTGTTTACATGTGAAAATTTTAAAGTTTTCAATTAATTTAGTATAAAGTCAAGTGGTCAAAATTAGAAGATTTCTAAATTAATGTTAATACATTTATTTTTTGGAAGTCTTTTGACCACTTGACTTTATACTAAATTAATTTGAAACTTTAAAATTTCTACATGTAGACGCATCACTTGTAAGGTAAACGGATTTCAACGGTTTGAATTCATTGTTCGAAGTTAATCCGATAAATTTTAGAGTTAAGAGTACAAAAAAACTTGGTATTTCTAGAAGCAACCTAGTTCTACTCATTTATGAATTCATATCAAAATATTGTAAGTGCTAGAGAACAATTCAGAAACATGGGAGTAAAGTTAATTGAGGGGATTTCAATTAATTCTTCTTCTTCTTTCCAAGAAGCCCCATTCAAGAAATAGATAGGGAAAAAATTGAAGGGATGAGGTTTGGTCCAAATAGTTTTGGATCAGACACCGTCCAAAACATCTAAAAATCATACAATTAAAATTCGAACAGTCGATCAAAACCGTTCAACATTATTTTCATATAAAAATGTGCTCAGAGATCAAATTTTATATTTTTTGAAAATTTTTTACTATTCTTTTAGATACGTACAAAATCACTGTTTTGGGCCGTTCAGAAACAATGATGTTGTACGTATCTAAAAAAATAGTAAACAAATTTCAAAAAATATAAAATTTGACCTCTGAGCACATTTTAATATGAAAATCATATTGAGCAGTTCAAATCGTACAATTTTTAGAGGCTTTGGACGGTGTCCGGTCCAAAGCCATTTGGACCAAATCTTATTCCAAAATTGAAGGCGGAAAGAGTGCACATATTGTTTCCTCAAAATAAACCTTTAAGAAAGTAATTCGCATATGTATCCCTGGGGTCACTAAATGGTGCTTCCAAAACAACTTCAAGAAAGAAAATATATAGACGGATATATTTACAAAATATACGATGCACTATTTAGGAAAGTATGCGGTCCCAGTTGAAACAACATTATACGGTCATATTTTTAGAGGAAAAACAAAAGATATTTGCAGCTGCCGAGGGGCTAAACGCAACTAAATCAAGACAATCATTTTGTAGAGAAAAGAAAAATTGCAGGGGAGATTCGACAAAAAAAAAAAAATTGCGCAATACACTTCGGGAAGGGTGGTGCGAAAAAAGAATATCTTCCTATAGAAAATTTTAAAAAATAGTGAGATGGAACGGTAGCACAGTTGACTAAAAGAAAAAAAAAATCATTGAATTGTGGTTACTTAAATGTCTAGAGTTTGAGTCCCTTTCACGACTTCACTGCTTCTGTGAATCTTTTAAAAAAGAATAAAGTAATATAAAAGAAGAGAGAGAGATAGAAAGAGAACGTGTGATTTTTCATTGGTAGAAATATCTGTACTAATTCTACCGATCCAAAAAATCCAACGTTAGAATCGGTAAGTACCCAATAGCCCTAACTCGGTGTTTTTTTTTTAATATTCTCTATAAAATACAAAAAGTTTATAACAAGTAGAGTTCTTCTATTACATCTAAATTTTAAGATATTTCAGCTATTTTTTAAAACTTTTTATATTTTAATGGAGAAAATAGAAAAAACTGGGTTAGGATCGGTGGAATTAGTACCGATCCCAACATTGGATTTTTTTAGATCAGTGTGATTAGTACCGATCTTTTTTATTTTTTCTTATTTTTTATAGAAAAATTTCTCAGTGCGGAAAGATATTTTCGAGTGAGTGAAAATTCAGGCACAAATATAAATATACAAATTAAAAAAAAAACGAAGAGAGTGAAGGAGAGAGAAAGAGTTGTGAGTTGCGAAGGAGAGTGAAGGAGAGATAATTGTATTAGGGGTGAAAAAGGAGCGAATTCGGAGCATATAATGTTAATACTAAATCTGTATCGGCCTTTTAATGAATGTCAAAATTTAAAATCATGTTTGTTTTAAGTTGATGCAGATACAGAGTGGATTCTACGAATATGGATTCGAATACAGATACAAAATTTAAAATCCAATGTTAGAATCGGTAGGTATCCCAACGACCCTAACTCGTTTTTTTTTAATATTCTCTATAAAATACAAAAAGTTTTTAAGAAAATAGATAGAGTTCTTCTATTACATCTAAATTTTAAGATATTATATCTGTTTTTAAAAAAAATATTTTAATTGAGAAAATAGAAAAAAAAACTGGGTTAGGATCGGTGAGATTAGTACTGATTCTAACATTGGGTTTTTTTAGATTAGTGTGATTAGTACCGATCTTTCTTTTTTTATTATTTTTTATAGAAAAATTTCTCAGTGCAGAATGTATTTTTCAGTGAAAATCCAGGCGCAAATATAAATATACAAATTTTAAGAAAAAAAATAAATATACAAATTTTAAGAAAAAAATGAAGAGAGCGAAGGAGAGAGATAGAAAGAGATGTCAGTTGCGAAGGAGAGCGAAGGAGAGAGATCATTGTATTACGGGTGAAAAAAGGAGCGAATTCGGAGCATATAATGTTAATACTAAATCTGTATTTGTCTTGCAATGAATGTCAAAATTTAAAATCAAGTTTGCTTACTGATGCAGATACAGAGTGGATTCTACGAATATGGATTCGAATATGAATACGAAACGAATAATTGTCAGATAATTGAGTTATATGAATTTTAAGATACAAATACTAATTAACAAAATTAAAATATAAAAATGAATGAATAATTGAATATGGAATCTTGATGTAATTTGTAAAAAAGAAAAATTATTTGGAGTACACAAAATTTTTTTTAATGATAATTTAATATATAATATATTGAAATTAAGTTGGTTGAGTCTAATATTAAATTTAATTTAAAAGATCAACGAAGATGTTTTTAATTATGTAAGCTGGTTCCAATAATTAAGTAGATTGAGTTCAAATACGGACCAGGAATGGCCCAATATTACTTTAATAATTAAACAATATGTTCAAATAACCAGATGGAGCCGGCTCGCAACGGCTCTCGCCTGAGCCTGCCCAAGTTCGTCGTCGTTTGAGCTGAGTTGGGTTTAGGGGTCTCAATGAAAACTGTTTACCTAGGGGTGTCAATGGGTACGATACAAGTAGGGTGGAAGCATTTTCATACTCATACCCACTAAGAGTTGACCTTACCCATACCCAACCCTTACCCAACCCTTACCCGTTAAGAATTTATCTTACCCTACCCTACCCGTACCTGTTAAAATTAGTGGGTAACGAAACGGTAGCGGGTGAATAACGAACAATACTAATATAATGATTTTATTATTTTTACAAATATATATACCATCAAAACTCATCATGTCATACATATTTGATCACAATTATTAATATAAAAATAAAAATACAAATATGCAATTAATTCTAACTAATTTTAAAAAATAATAATACAAATATCTCTTCTAACAAATTCAAAATTCAATTCGTTAATAAAATAATAAAGCATTCAAATAAAAAAAAGTAATATGTTTAATATAATATTTATCTTATAACAAAATACATACATTTTCTCATGGTAATACGTTGATACAGTGATATGAGAAACATAAAATTGAATATGGGTATGGGTAACGGGTTTTCATATAGATTTATCCGTTTGCCCTATCCGAATCGTATTCGATAAGATGGGTATGGGTAAGATTTTTTTTTCGTTAGCTTATTGGGTATGGGTATGGGTAAGGATTTTTTTTCGTTAGCTAAACGGGTATGGGTAAGGGTAAAGGCTATTTCGTACCCATTGGGTAACGGGTAATTATATAAAATAAATTACATATAGATATATAAATATTATATTCAATTTATTCAATTTTATATTTCTCATATCACTGTATCAACGTATTACCATGAGAAAATGTATGCATTTTGTTGTAAGATAAATATTATATTAAACATATTACTTTTTTTTATTTGAATGCTTTATCATTTTATTAACGAATTGAATTTTGAATTTGTTAGAAGAGATATTTGTATTATTTTTTTTTAAATTAGTTAGAATTAATTGCATATTTGTATTTTTATTTTTATATTAATAATTGTGATCAAAATGTATGACATGATGAGTTTTGATGGTATATATATTTGTAAAAATAATAAAATCATTATATTAGTATTGTTCGTTATTCACCCGCTACTGTTTCGTTACCCACTAATTTTAATGGGTAAGGGTAGAGTATAGATAAGATCAACTCTTAGTGAGTATGGGTATGAAAATGCTTCCACCTTACCCGTATCGTACTCATTGACGCCCCTAGTTGGGTTAGGCGATTGGATTCCTGGAAGGTGCACTAATTAATTGAGAGTTCTGTACATCGGTTTTTCCCAGAATGAAAAGAGAGAAAACAAAGTGACAAATTTTCGGTCACACATCAAGATAAATTTCTACATAAGAAGTTTATGTATTACACAATGTTGTAATTAACGGTATGTGGTCATCGGATAATTTAATATTTTTATTAAATTTATGTATATATATCATAATTTATTAAAAATAATTTATTTAACACATTAAACTTATCAAATAAACTTAATTTAAGTTAGTTTTATTATTATAACATGACACAACGCTTATTTTTTCTTAACACATAAGCATTTTGCATATGTGAGTAACACATTTATTTAATGAAAAATAATTTTGAAAATTAAGTTTTTTCAAATACTAATAACATATTATTTGAAAGAAAGGAAATATTCCAACATAAAATCACTAAATTTAATTTATGATAATAACTTAATTTTATAAATAAACATGTCGTACTAATTGAAAAAATTACATCAGTAAGTAAGAAAATATATTGTATATAAATAATAGAAAAATTAATCAATTTCAAAGTAAGTAAGAAGAAAAAATATATATATAAAAAATATTGAATGTATATTTAAGCACAAATAAAACTACAATACATGATTTATAAACCTTATTATCACACACTATCATAGAAAAAAAAAGTAATGTAAATATTCACTGGAATAAACGGAAAAAAAATGAGAATAAACGAGAATAGACGGGAATTAACGGGAATAAACGGACGAAACGGTAAAACGACTAATTAATCAGAAAAAACAACTGATTAATCATTTTTATCCGTTAACAGATATCCGTTAAGCGTATTCGTAATGGTTTGGCCACCATTTCCAATTAAACTGTCCAATTAAACTGTCATTTAATCGACCGTTAACACTGTTTTTTACAACACTTGTGTCACATACATTACTAATAATAAAGTATAAGATGCATAACTTTATTCATTTATCATGGTAATATGAGTCTAAATAAACGGCAAAGATAAGTATGGCAAGCAAATCTCTCTCTCCCTTAATTTGTACGGTAGAGAATAGAGATGATGCATTTTGATAGCTTCGTTTGCTCTTTTTCGCCCTAGAAAGATCTACACAAAATTACAATATGGATAAAGAGAGACATCAGACATGTGAACTACTAACTAAAGTCATCTCCTAAAGAATAACAAAAGAATCTTAATTTTACATTTGAGGATTTGATGAGATGTGAACATTTTACCTTCGATTTTGACAACGTGTACACGGTGACGTAGAAAATTTCACTAGTTAGAAAGATACATATAAATGCTTAAATTTAAGTTGTGTAACTAGGGGTGTAAACGGAGCGGATAATACTAATACCATATCCGTATCCGTTTTTCAACAAGCGGATACGGATACGGATAGTAAACAGATATCAAAATTGAAAACCATATCCATCTTAAACGGATACGGATACGGAACGGATAATCCACGGATACAGATTTGAATACGAATATGGAGCGGATAATTGTCGGATATTGAGTAATTCTACTAAATTTTATAATTTTAAATTACCTAATTTAATTACTTACATTGACAAAAATTTAATAGATTTTTTAAGTTTGCACAATGATGATTATGCATGACTAAATGCTTATTGGTTCAGAGAACTAATCCATTATTCTAATAGATTATATGATTTTTCTACTAAGATTCTTGGACTTAAACGAATATGTATGTTTTTTTAGAATTTCGCAAGAGTGAAATAAATTGAAAGCTACTGAAAAATTAAATTTCAGATCCGGATATATACGGATATCTGCTCCGTTTATATCCTCACGGAATTATCCGTATCCGTATCCGCATTATTTTTTCATATACTAAAATTATCCGTATCCAAATCCGTAAGTATCCGTATCTGTTTAATCCGGATACGGATAATAAGCGGATTCGGAGCGGATTATCCGCGGATAATCCGTATCCGTTTACACCCCTATGTGTAACTATTGTTTTAAAACATAGTTTTGTTCATACATACCGGAAGTCACACCATATTGCATGTAGTATTGTAGTCAGAATTTGAGATAGGGTGAGCAAATTTTTTTTATTACTGAGTCAGTGAACAAAATTAACTTATATATTTGAATCATTTTAATCAATCTCACCAAATTCTAAATTAGATTTAAACAAAAATTTAAGAAAAACATCAACACTCAACAATTTTAGTCAATTATCAGTCCCAATTTGCAATTTAATTCACTCGATTGAATTGCAGTATTGAATTGTCAAATAATAGGGATATGCAATTTAATTTTCAAAAATAGGCAGGCCAACATATTTATGATACTTTATATCCGTTTTAAAATTTTAAGAGTAGGCAATTGCCTACCCCTATCACATTGTGGCTCCGTCATTGACTGCATGCATATGCGGTATGTAACTACATATACAAATTTTAATGCGAACTTATATATACAGATTTTAATTAAAAAAATATAGAATTACCCTTTCTCTTTTCTTTTTTTCAATTCCCACATAAATTCTTTCTCCTACACAGTGCCTATTCTATTCTAAACAACACCCATTTGAGTTTATTTAATTTCATACAAATTCTAACTTTTCCAAAAAAAAAAAAACAGCGCCCCTCTGAATGCGGATTTTTACTCAATTCCCACATAAATTCAAACATAAAACTAGTTTAAAATACAACCAAATTATCAAATTAACCAAGATGAAAAAAGAGAGACATGTCCCATCCCATGTGAACTAAAGTCATCCACTAAAGATAAAAAATAATAATAATAAAAAACATCTTTTACATTTGAGGATTCGGTAAGAAGTGCACATTTTGCCTTAATTTTGACAGCATGATGGTGTTGAAAATTTTCTCTAGTTACAATATATAGTGGTTAGGTTTAAGTTGTGCCAACGGGAAGAAACAAATAACAGAGCTTCTTATAATTTTGAATGATATATATGAGTCGACTGAATTTACCTACGTACGTTAATAATATCTCAGCCCTGGCCTGTCAAGCCTTTCAAAAAAAAAAATATATCGCATAACTCAAATTAGGAATTTTCAAATTATAATCATGATGCGTTAAAATCAAGGTTCTAAATAGCGCGCTATAGCACCGCTATAGTATTTTCGGACCATAGAAGCTATGACGCTATCAGTGCTATAGCGAGCTATTTCGCGTTATAACGGTGCTATTTGGACATTATTCCGCTATGACGTGATAAACGTTATTTAAATCTTTGGTTAAAATATATCGAATGCCTGGTAAAATTAAAGAAAAGAAAAGAGAAGGTCCAGGCACATAAAATGGATAATTTTCCTTGCGGAATTTCTGATTACAACGTATATCGTTGACAATGACTGCGAGAATATTTTATTAATTAATTACTACTTTGAGGTAGTTTGCTAGCTACGTAATAGATTATTTTGAAATTGTTTTACTTAATAGAAGACTTGAATATCTTGAAATCACCCTTATTAAAATTTGAGCAATAAAGAATTGAAGTTATTTTTACCGGTTATGTTACTTAAGTAGTATTTTTAAATGCGGTCTTATGAACCGTATATGCGTATGCAGTCAGCTACTGCGCTCAAATTGTTATGCAGACTTATTCGAGATCAAAATGGAGAATCCAAATTCTTTGATACATACCGCATTGAAATCCACACTGATAATACGATCCACATTAGAAAGAGCTAAAATCGGCTAAGTCCTAGAGCAAAATTAAGACAGTGATATATTCCTGAGCATTATACATTTATACGTTCCGAATTTGATGTCAAATCCAACATGAAAGTTGCAAATATCGTTGTCTACATTCCAACAGTTTTTTAATCATCTCAATCGGAGATCGGATGATAAAGTTATGATCAAAATACAAACTGATTGTCAGGGCTGCATTACCAATGCGTACTGCAACGTGGACCGTAACAACAACGCCTTTGTGAGCGATTACAGTACGTTTTTAATCTTCAAACTTTCAGAATTTATTCAGAACTGTCCCGTAACTTCTAGGACAAGTAGGAATGCGTTCCTAGACCTGAGACTATATAAGTCATAAAAACAGAGAGAAACAAATCAATCAAAGGTGGGATCATCAAAGTCTATGTTATTATGCGATAGATTTAATTTGTAATACGGATCAATATTTTTATTTTCAAAATTTTAATGGTCGATCGAAGCCGTTCAAAATAATTTCCATATGAATATTTACTTGCAGATCAAATTTTATATTTTTTAGAATTTTTTTTACTATTTTTTAAGATAGATAGAAAATCCAGTGTTATGAAATTCAGTTCTCATTCGGTATGCGGAAGGCCACCGCATACCGCATATACGGTATGCGGCCGCATATGTGGATTTTTATTCAGATTTATATATGCATATTTTAAATGAGAATTCATATATATAAACAAGCATACGGTAATATGTGGTATGACTCACTGTTAATGTACTCTAAACCGATATTTTTATTATTGTTAATATATTATAAACCGGTAATATGAGTTATAAATCACTGTTAATATACTTTAAACCGGTATTTTATCACTATTAATATACTCTAAACCGGCAATATGCTCTAAACTTCATATTCGGACCGAATATAGATTTTCTATTCGGATTGCAACTGAATAAAAATATTCGGCCGAATAAACCAAATTTTAAAACACTGAGAAAATCACTGTTTTTAGATGGTCCATAATTTTCAGATCAAGTGATTTTCTACCTATCTTAAAAAATAGTAAAAAAATATAAAATTTAGTATGAAAGTAGATATTCATAAGAGGAACAAGTTAAATGGTTCGGATCGACCATTAAGATTTTGAATGTAGAAATATTGAACTGTATTATGGATTAACTCGTGATATGCATAATACTATAGACTCACTCTTATGTTTTTGTTTGATTTTATAATTTATTAATATTTAAAGTTAGATAATGACTCGATTTTCATATTGATAGGCATAAAATATATACACATTTACACATGATCGATCCAGATTTTATCCTGAAAATACTCTAAATATCTTGTATTTTGATATATATAAATGTCATATATTACACCTGGAATCAAGTTACTGCATTTGCTTGCTTTAAATTGCAGAAAATGACAAAAACAGACCAAAATGCGGCCTCCCCAGGTCGCATTATGCCACTGCGGCCTCCTTAAGCTGCACTGCGGGTCGCACTCAGTACTTAAACAAATTCAGCACATTTCAGAGCAAATTGAGCCCAGTGTGGGTCGCACGGATTCCGATACGGCTAAAATAAGTACTTAGAAGGATTTCTGGACGCGCGCCAATTTTAAAAAAGGTATAATAAGGTTTTTATAAAAATAAATGCCAGTGCGGGCCGCATTCTAGACGCACAGGGCAAACTGAGCCCATGCGGGTCACACTGAGCTCGACTAAATTTCTTCTTCCGACACATGTTTAGTATTTTGAGAATAACTTTGTCATACGAACTTCGCTTTGACCATATGACCACTTTTGTAAAGCTAACGAGAAGATCTACAACTTTTATGAAGGAAGCAAATCCAAATTCGGAATGTAAAATCCAGTGCGACCCGCACTAACTGCAGTGCGGCCCACATTATGATAAAAATGCAATTTCGCTATATTTGGAAAGTCATATCATGCCCCGTTGGCCAAGATTAGTGGTTTTAATTATAGAAAATGTGTGGGACAATTGTTTAATTGCTCCCCACGTTTTTAGGGGGTAGAATAGGCTATTTAAAGGAGAGAATTCTGCTCATATTCACCATCCAAGAACGATTGAAGAGATCCATCTTTTCATTTCTCTTCTATTAGAGCTAAGGTGAAATTAAGAGCTGAGATTTGAAGAAGAAGAGCAGAATTCTCAGAGCAAAGGAAGCAAAGCAAGAGGTCTTCATTGTTGTAAGGGTTGTAATCATTTTTCTTTCAATTTCTCTTTGTTTTAACCAGTTTGTAATGAGTTTTCTGTGTAAGTTTTACATCTCTATGAGATGCTAACTTCCTCTCTAGGAGTTTAGGTCAATTGTATGAACTTGTTTAATTATATTCTATTCGAATCTTTGTTTTTATGATGATTGTTTGATTTGATTGTTAATTTCTATGATTTATTCTTTGTGATTCTCATAATTTGTGCTTGAATTGTAGTTATCTCGCTTTAAGTCTTTTAGAATCTAAAGTAGAATGGATCATTTATGATAGTACCAATTATGTCACAAAGTCATTAGGATTTAGGTGAAGGGCATAAAATCTTTTAATCTAAGCCGGAACTACAAGAATTAAGGTTAGGGTTTAGGTTGAGACTTAATCGGTAAAATCAAAATTCTAAGTCGGGACATCTTGAATCAACTTGAAAATTGGTATGAGTTGCCTATTTGGCTAAACTATTAAATACTAATATCTAAGAAAACGATATACTAACAAAGAGCTTCATGTTCTAGATAAATCAAGTTATTTAGACACGTTATTCACGGAAGTGACACTTTTTAACATATTAGGTTAGAAACCCCATCACAATCAAACATGAATTTAAATAAATCGAGTAGATATGATTAAACAAGATATTGTAGACCGAAAGCCTCTAGATTCTTCAATCTTTGATAAAATCATAATTTCATTTTACTCTTTCTTTATTTTTGTTTAAACCTTCAAACTCCTCGCGTATTGAACCCACCAACCTTAATAATTTAGAACAATTATTCTCAAACAAACAATTATAAATTTAAATCAATAGAGTTTAAAAACTAAAATCTCCTCTTATCTCTTAGATCGATCGATACCTTTTATACTACAAGGGTAGGTTATACGCTTGTAACCGACCAACTCTTGAGTATTTATGTTTATAAATTTAAAAATAAAAGAGCACAATGTTATAGGCAAAACCTTATACACAAAATACTCAACACATATTTATCTCGAAAAAAAGTATTCTAAATTTTCATTAAAATATAAGAAATAATTGTGTGAAGTTGTAACTTATTATTCCGTCATGTTCATTAAGATTACGTACGTAATTAAAAATCATTACCTCCTTTATTTTTTATTTTCTGGATCTTAATTATCTGTTCGGACTTTAAGACACATCTACCTCTTTTTTAGTTTCCTTAGCTTTTATTCAGGAATTAAGACAACCGAACATCAGTTCCTTAGCGCTCCTTAAGCTCTTAATCCTCTGCTCTTAATTCCTTATTGTCAAACGGCCCTATAAATTGAATCCAAATATATACATAGTTATCCCATGATCAAATTAATATGTAATCGCTCATTTAGAACCTTATCTAGCTAAATCGAAGACGTCTCGATATATCACATCACATATCCACTAAAGTCTAAACCACCTTTAAGAGTGTATATATACATCGTATGTATGTTCCTTAATTATAAATTGATTCCCTGCTCCTACTCAAACAGTTAACCCAAAGCTCCTACGAACAAACAAATAGTTATGAGCAAGCTTCCACCTTTATTCGCTCAAATATCAAAGCTAGTACTTCTTCTCATCTTTGCTCTCCTAACACTTCTCATCCCTACATATCTAAGACATCCTTACCTCTATTTCCTATTCAACATCCTTGTCGTAGCACTCGGTATCGAGTCGGGGTTGCTCAAGGCAATTACATCCACTGATGATGAGAAAAAACCTAATTTGCCAACTCACATCATCCCTCCATATCTTCATCCTAGCATCCATGACAGTACACGTCGTGTTATAAAAAAAACACAAAGCATAGCAGCTATTGCTAGCCAAGCACTCGCAAAACCTCTCGAGAAGGCAAAGGTAGTGGAGATTACATTAGGCGGAATCGTACGGGTTAATAACAAGCTGAAGAAGTGCGCATCAAAGCCAAGCATTTTTTTCATAGGAGGATTAGAAAGCGAACATGAATCTAAAAAAGAGAGCAAGAAGGAAGAAGAATGGATGGAGGCAGAGGAGATGACCAAGCAAGAGTTGTTTGCTAAAGCCGAGCATTTCATCGGGAACTTTTACCTACAATTGAAGATGCAGCGTGAGGAATAATTGAAGAAAATTCATGTGCTTTATCATATAATTAGCCTTTTTAGTGGTATCTGCAACTATGTTTATATGTATATATATATTCGATGGTAATGTAAATAAGAAATCAAATCAAAGTGATCTTTCGTTCAATTGATCTATATATTAAATCTTCAAAATATGAACTTATCGCCTGCATGCTTCCTGCCTTCCTGGTGAAAGTAATTTCCGTAAAAGCGAGGTAGAATGCTGTTTAATTACTTGGTTCCTTCTTACCCCAAATTATATATGTCAAGGATTTAGGAAAATCGAACGCTCAAAAAATATTACGTACCAAGCGACGAGCTGTAGAAACAGGGACACTTCCATATTAGCATCAGTGATTAATTAGACAAATAAGAAACATAGGCTCCCAAATAACGTATCTATAATGTTTTGTTTTTTTTCCTTCTTAAGTTGATTTCGAAAAGTATTATATATTAAGAGAACTTCAAGTTAATTTAACAAGAGATGTAATTTTTATTTTATCTTTGCTCAATACTCATTGAGCAATTTCTTACTTTAATTTTGACTCTTTTGATTGTATCTTATTTTTATCTTTTCAATAAAATATAAGATTAGAGGCTTAACTACTATCTTATTTAATAAAAAACTTCAAGTTAATTTAAGTCCACGTTAATTAATTGAATAATTATTTTCATCTCCGTGCTATAGTACCTGTATTGTATCCGCACTGTACATTAAAGGAATGATGTACGTACTATGGTCCCCACTAATTACATGTCCCCCTTTTTTTTCAGTCTCCACACTCGTCCCGCGTTACCCTTCATAGATATAAAAATTTTGAAGATAAGAAATTGATTGATACTGACAAAATAAGATATTAATACTTGTGTGCATAACTTGTATGATCACCCCTTTTCCAGTCCCCACGTCAATATTCCTCTAATGAATTAGTGGGACCCCGCATCCCTATATCAACATTCCCTAATCGTCCCCGCATCAACATTCCTCTAACAAAAATAGTTGACCACATATGTATAAATACTTTCAATACTTGATGTTAATACTTTCAGTTATTATCCAGTGTCATATGTAAAAAAATATTTGCAATTGTAGATATAAATGCTTGCACGACGAAGTATAAATACTTGTGTGACGACGAGCCTGAAAGTACGTCATCATGGATCTTATTTGAAAGATAAAATTGTATAGAAGATGTTCCTGATTTTAGATTTACAAAATTCCTCACAGATCGTCAAAAATATGGATGAGATTGAACGGAAAAAAAAAATCAACCTCTAAAAACCTGTATGTTCTCCCACAGATATTTATGGTGCAGATACGTTTGAAAGACTTAGTTGGGGAGACAATTATTTATGTAAAAATTGTTCACCTTATAGGTATAAATATTTTTGTTCATAAATATAAATATTTTCGTGCATAAGTATTAATACTTTTAGAAATAAAGTTCAATGCTGGAGTTTTTGTGGTCCCCTAGATAATTATAGCAGTTATTATGCGAGTATAGTACAGGTATTGTAGCGCGAGTATTATTATTAGCTTGCTAATTAATTAGATCACAATCATTATATATCTTGTTTTGATGGTGGAATATATATTACTCCCTCGGTTCAGATATATATATATATATAGAGAGAGAGAGAGTTGGGCTATTATGCATTGCAATATATAGGCCCTCTTGTGCATTGCACTATAAATTATCGTATTCAAAATTCAAACAACTGATCTAAACCGTTCAATTTGTTATCTATATTAATATGTGTTTGGAGACCAAATTTATATTTTTTGAAATTTTTTTACTATTTTTTTAGATTCATCAAAAATCGTTTTTTTATCGTTTTTTTTTTACAATTTTCAATAAATCTAAAAAAATAGTAAATAACTTCCAAAAAATGTAAAATTTGGTCTCCAAATACATATTAATATGGAGAACAAGTGAACAGTTTAGATCGGCTATTTAGACTTTGAATCTGATGATTTATAGTCTGATGTACAAGAGGGGCTATACATTGCAATGTACCGTTACCATCTCTCTCTATATATATGGTAGCATATATATATGAATCTCAAAATTAACGAATGTACAAGAGAGATCTATGATAGAAATATTTTTTTAAGAGCATGAGAAGAGGATCCATCAACTCACTATATTTATAGCTAACACTATCTTATGTGAGAGGTCATGAATTCGAAATTAAGGTATGAGAAATTATTTGTTACAAAAATTGAAATATTGAAATAAAGAGTCTTGAGTGGATTAATATTCATTACTCATTTAAAGAAAAAGAAAAAAAAAACTCATTATACAAGCAACTGGTTTTGACTTCGAACATTGTTGATAATTCAGCCCATCCCAAACAGATCTTTAAAGTTGTTCTCGACTTAAAAGTGGGCTTTCGGGCCTGATGACCCTGATACCATTACCCAAATATAACTTCCCTGTACCAACACATTTTTCTCATTGTTACATGGACCTGTTTTTAACCGGCATTTTTTTTCCATAACCAAAAAATTAAATAATATAATATTAATAACTAAATTTTAAAAAATATTTTACCCATAACCAAACCGCTCAAACGTGGGGCGGTCCACTGTGCCGACCAAACCGCCCTCCCGTGGGGCGGTCTATCCTAAGACCAAACCGCCCCCCCGTGGGGCGGTCCGATATATATATATATATATATATATATATATATATATATATATATATATTTTTTTTTTTTTTGTATTTTGTGTATAAAATGATTATTTTCTCTCTCCGAAGTCACAATAATCCACTCACTCTTCTTCCACTCACAATAATACAAAATGATTATCAGGTTTTGTAATCGAATCGAATAGTTAAAATTCATCTAAGGAAAATGGTTCACAACATAAGTTAATTGAATAACTTACAAATATAAATACAATATTTATTGAATTAACTCTTCCTGCGTCCGAACAGACCAAGTCTACTTCTTAGGATTTTGGAAGTGGATGACGGCGCGACACTAGCAGTTGTAGAACCCTGACTACTCCCTGAGTGACTTCCCTAACTGGGTCGCCTGCTTCCAGAAGGTCCCGCATTGACAACCACTCTAGCATTCTCTCTTTCGTTGGCTTCGTTTATTGCCTCTGCAATGCATTTCATTGAACATTCAGTATCAATATTTAGATTTAATTTCAAATCATTTTTAAGTTGTGTACGATCATCTACATACCTCTAATCTGCCTGTCAGTAGTCGAACGGTGAGCCTCATGTCCCACTCGCCGACCTTGCATCCTGTCCATTTCCATTACGCGCCGCTTGTGTTTCCTCCTCCCCTTCCTGATCCATTTCTTATCAGGAACCACCGTAGGCCCAAGGTAGTATGGCCACTGGTACTGGTTAGGGTAGCTATGAAATGATGCTCCCCAGGTGTTCAGAAGGCAATCGGTATGGTAATAGTTGTCAACAAAGACGTCTTCAAGGAAATTCCGCTTTCGACAAACCGCCATAACATGAGAACACGGAATGCGAACTAACTGGGGGCCTTGGCACTCACACGTTACTTGATTGTTCGCATCTAAAACGACTCTGTACTTGCATGCGCGTTCATGGGTTGGTATAATGCCACTTTGTCCCACCACCGGTGGAATGATCTCACTTGGAACCTGCACTTCATATTCCGTACTGTGCTGCCATATGCTACAACGTGCATGACATAACATTTTTCTCTGTGTTTTCTTAATTTCTCCTCCACTCTATCTGAGAATAGTTGGTCCCTACTCGCTAATATAGTGGCTTTAGCATGTCTCTCAACAAACCAAGCATTTAACTTGTAAAATGTATCCTCCGTCAGTGAAACCACGGGTAACATACGGCTCTGTTTGAAGACATTGTTTAACGACTCTGACCCATTAGTGGTCATAATTCCCCATCTCCAACCTCCATCACATGATTGAAATATCTTCTCATATGCTGACGGCTCCATCGGATCGCGCGAACGTCTCTTGCCCGCCTTCGCTAAGTAGGCATTTGCCTCTGGAAATGTCTACAAAAAATAGAAATATACCTCAGTGATACAAGTCGTGCAAATGTAAAAAAAAAAAAAATAATGCATACATACTCTGGCAAAATCTCTGAACATCTCTTCCATTCGTCGTGATTTTTTCCTCTTGCAGCCAATTTTGAACCTATCAGCAACCTATTCTCCGCCGCCGGTATTTTTGCACAGATTCTCTGAAATGTGTTGCATGCAGTACCTGTGCACAGACTCTCCCGTATTCGTGCTCCACCCATAGTTGAGGCTATTAAATACATGCTTGATGCCCTTGTGCTGGTTTGATATCACGCAGACGAACCTGTTCCCTATCACCTTTCTTCTCAGAAATTGCATGAAAAAACCCCAATTTGGACCATCCTCCTGTTGAACAATGGCAAAAGCTATGAGTAACAGTTGGTTTTCAGCATCATATGCACATGCTATAAGCAGAGCCCCACCATACCGGCCGGACATGAAGCATGCATCGATGCTGATCACAGGTCTAACATATTGAAATGCTTCAATACATGGACCGAAAGCCCATGCTATGCCCTTGAATTGTACCTCACCGGGTGTATCGGTTGGTACATGCCACTGCTCGAACCTGGTTCCCGGATTTGTACTTGTTATGGCCATGAGCAATGGTGCGAGGAGATTGTACGACCCCTTCCAGGTTCCGAAGCATCTGCATACTGCAAGTTCCCGACCCCTCCACAACCTATTGTAATATGGGACTACATGTTCATAGACCCGTCTCACCGCACGAGCGACCTCCTTAATGCTTATCGCAGGGTCCTCCTTAATGTCTGTCATAATTACATCGGCAATAACTGTTGCCGTCAGCGCACTATGATCTGATCTTCTTGACCCACTCTTGCAAGTGTGTGGTCCTTTGACCTTCTTAATTATCCATGCCTCTCCCTTGCCTTTATGCGCGACAGACATTTTCTATTTGCACTTTGTATCCTTGCAAATTACAGCATACCGGTTCCTCTCCCGCCTGGCCACTATAAACTCCCAATTACCCTTCAAATGGAACTGCTTAACTTTGCTCGACAGTTCTTCTATGTTGGTGTAAAGCTGGCCCGGGCTAATCTCTTCGTTGTATACAACGCGTGTCCCAAAAAAAGAAATGTCTGCTTCTTCAAAAGAAGTAGTGTCATTCAATGTCCTTACCGGGTGCTTGTCTCTTCGTCCCCTGATCGGAAATCTGTCTTCAATTGGAGGAGGCATAATCTCCTCATCGTCGCCCTCTGATAATTTGTCTGAACCCCAATCCCCATCCCAATCATCACCAGTATCCATTTCCTTTGTCGGTATCTCATCAATACCATCAAAATCAATGCCTCTATCATTTCGATCGACTGTGGACTGTCTTCTAGGTTCAAGGGGGCTGTAGTTAGGTAATGGATCAGGTACTGATTGGTATCCAACCCGAGCAACACATGACCGTCTTCTAGTTTCAGCACGGGGTGCAACACTATACTCAGGTACTTGCAAATACCTATCTCGTCTCATAGGCTCATGAGGGGGTGAGTTTACATCCTGGTTGTGATCATAATCCAGGTTGTTTTGGGTAGAAGGTCCAGCCCCAGTATCCAGGTTGTTCTAGGTAGAAGGTTCTCTCCAGACACCAACTGGTTGAATCGAAACTTTTTTGCAAAATAGGTCCATTACCGGGATTAAATTGGACTCAAAAAATCCGTACATAGCTTTCCATATATCCTGCTCTTCTATAGGATATTTTATATAGTAAGGTTTGGCACCGGGCAGTTGATTGTTAATTCGGGTACTGATTTGTACGGTAAATTGGACACGGTCCCAACTGGTTTGTTGCATTATTACTTCCTTTACTTCATAAATTGAAGTATTGGCATTCACCTGGAAGCCGTAAGTCGCATCTTTCGAGTATTGGCATCCGAACTCTCCTTTCATGATTTTTCCACCCAAGTACAATGCAATGAACATTTTTGAGTTTTTTCTGACATTACAAAAGAAATTTGTCGTTCAATATTAGTTTTTTTGTTTATTTATGAAATTTTTAACATTTAAAAAAAAAATTAAAAAAACCTCGGTCACTGTTGATCGCAATCGCCTCAGAATCGCCTAAAAAATCGCCTCGTAGCACTGTTTGAGAGCAGAAGTCAGTTTGGAAGAAGAGTGAGTGGATTATTATGACTTCGGAGAGAGAAAATAATCATTTTATACACAAAATACAAAAATAAATAAATAAATAAATAAATAAATATATATATATATATATATATATATATATATATATATATATATATATATATTTAAAAAAAAAAAATATATATATATATAATATATATATATATATATATATATATATATATATATATATATATATATATATATATATATCAGACCGCCCCACGGGAGGGCGGTTTGGTCTGCACAGTGGACCGCCCCACGTTTGGGCGGTTTGGTTATGGGTAAAATATTTTTTAAAATTTGGTTATTAATATTATATTATTTAATTTTTTGGTTATGGAAAAAAATATCGGTGTTTTTAATCTTTCTTTTTTTACACATCTCAAGAGAAGAAACAACTCCATATTGCAAATATTTCAAGAAGAGTGATCAAATGTTCTGAACAAATTAATAATGAAGTAGAAACAAACAACTCCATATGACAATCAAACATATAAAATATATATGCATGATCATAAAAGCAATTATTCAAAACCTCAAATTTTAAGTTTTAAATTGTCTATTATGTTTATACATAATAAGAGTAATTATATGATTTTATTTCAACTATAAATCTAGACATTTAGCATCTAATGTACAGTAACAAAAATCATTAAATCAACTTATTTAGCACATTTATGCATATTTAGTCTAGTTACATCATTTGTTGCAAAATTTCAGCATTTTTCATCATGTGACCGATTAAAATGCTGTTGTAAAAATCTGAATAAGAAGCTTAGGTAGCAAAGATTATTGTTGTTGTGTTTCCATTTATTTTTTATAATAAACATGATCATAACATCTTAAAATAGTCAAATAAATTAAAGAAAATTTTCTAAGCACATGTAGACATAGCTTGTCTTTTGTGTTTGCCCAATCATTATAATTCAGTCTTTTTTACAAATTTTTTTCTAAAACTAGTCAAATAATATTCAATATATTTAAGCATGCATGGAGCAAACCATGATAACCAAGTGTTAGGTTTCGGAAAGAAGAAGCTAGAACGAAGAAACAAATCTTATGAAGAAGCTTAATTGTATTTCTTAAACTTCATTCTTACATATAGTACAAATGACATAAATTATAACAACATAAATTTCTAAAAAGAGAACTCCATAAATGACACATTCTAAGATACTCTATACTAAATACTAAATTCTTCTTCCTTAATACAGTCTGTCAAATATAACTTACTATCCTGACATCCTACTAAATCAAATCTAATGAAAATATATGATGAGATAAGAGGCATACACAACACCAAGTTTGCTATGTTTTTGAGCTCCAAGAGACTTCAACATTATCATATAAATACCACTATCACTTCTATCCTTCTCTATGGCTGATCACTACATTCAAAGTACACAAAAGAGAGAAATTCATAGAGTATCCTGCCTAAAAAAAGAGAGTGAGACAAAATCAATCTTCTATTAACATTTCCGTGAAAACTTAATGTAGTGTGCTTTGAAAAAAAATGAGGATTAAATATGTTTTCTCATTAATCGAGCCCTCAAGTTAAAAAAAAAATAGTCATCAAGCCGCTGAAGTGACCGTTATGATATTCTAACAATGACAATAAAGATATGCGACAACTTTGAAAATTTTCAATGGATTTCTACTCTTTTAGTTACTTTTTTGTTTGTTTATCTCATTTTGTAACTTATAATATTCTTGAAATATATTTTTGAAAGCTATAACTAACATAGATTGATTTTTTCTGGTGAGTGTGGTGTCTAACACCTTCCATTCTGAGTTAAAAAAAAAAAAAATTAGTTGTATTTCTCCAAGGACAAAGCAAGACTTCAAACAAGGAGAGTTAAACGTGAATGCAATCATATAAAATTTTCATAATGAGAATGGGATCAATTTTACAGTACCCATAATATTTTACTCTAAATTATATATAAAGTTATACACAAATAAAATAAAATAAAAATGGCAATTTGAATTGTGGAGAGGCGATGAATGAGCTACTGGAGAGGGGATAGGTGCTGGAGGAGGTGAGACGATCCAAGTTTTCGAGGAGGATTTTCTCGAATCGAGATCCAGTAATATAACTCAATTTTTGGGTTTTAAATCGGAACTGTCATATTCGAAACAAGTGTGCGAGATGGAGCACACATTCCGAGATATATTGTGTGAGATGGAACGTCAGATTCTAATAAGACGGTCTCGAACCAAAACTCAAAAATTGAGTTACATTGGAGGATCCGGACCCGATTTTCCCTCTCACTCAGTTTAGGTATTGTTTTTGAATCCGACGATGCTGTATTCAATTCATTTAATTCATTCTAGGCCCATTTATATATCTATGGATGGGTTGGGTTGGGTTTGTCTGGGCTGGGAGCATTGTTTAGAGTTTAGACATAATATTCAATTCATTGTAGGCCCTATGCTCCCAGCCATATAATAATTATAGCATTGTTTAGATATATAATATAATATTGAATACGCCTAGAGAAAAGGAAATACGTGACACGCCGTGACGTGACGTGACAAACACGCCGTAATTTGGTCACGTGACGTGACGTGACCAAAATGGTGGCAAATGGTCACATCACGCGAATGGTCATGTTACGCGTAATCATGCCGTGATCATACGTGACGTGATCACACGTGACGTAAATTAATCATGTCAATTTTTTTATATTTTAATTTAAATTGTTGAAAATTTAGAAAAAAAAAATAAAAAAAATATGAAAAATTCTAAAATAAGTAAATAATGTTGCAAGAAATACTTTGTTAAGAAAAATTGATGAGCATCTGACATTACTTTAAAAATTCAAATTAAAAACATTCATAAGACTAAACTAGAGAGAATAAAAATCAGTATTACATAAATACCAGTATTTTTAACATACGCTAAAAAAAATCTGAATGCTCTATACATACCAAAAAACTTAAACACTCTATGTTTTATACCGTGAAGTGACGTGACGTATAATTTTCGCTAGAATGCGGTTACGTCACGTGACACACGAGTCACGTCCCGTAAAAACACACATGACGCAACATGACGTAACTAGTCACGCTGTGACAAATTTCCTTCTCTAAATACGCCTCCCTCGTTTGTGTTTTCTAAGGCTTTAGCATTAGGCTCAACTATATCAGATCAAATCAAATCAAATAAAAAACAAACAAGAAATTACCTTTAGAAAAGAGGAAAGCGTTCCTCTTTTTGGATAAGATTAACTGGTCCAGGTACAGAGAGAGAGAGAGAGAGAGAGAGAGAGAGCATTATACTAAAATGCCATGCATATGTGAGTGATGATGGTACAATGCACTAATAATACTAAGAAAGTAAGAATCGTTGATGAAATGAACATCGAAAGCATCTCATATATTAGTCGATCTATTGTACGGTAGAAAATAGAGATGATGCATGCCGATAGGCGCTTCTTTGCTTTTTTTTTTTTCTCCTAGAAAGATCTACAAAGATTGCAAGATGAAAAAAGAGAAACACATCACATGTGAATAAGAAAAAGCATCTTTTACATTTGAGGATTTGATAAGATGTGCACATTTTGCCTTGATTTTGACAGCACGCCCACGCTGCTGTACAAAATTTCTCCTCTCTACTTACAATTTAACTAAGGCGGCGGCGGCGGCGGCGACGGTGGCGGCAGCAGCAGGAGGAAGTAGGACTGCAAACGAATCAAATCGAATCGAACTTACTCTAGTTTGAATTTGGTTTGAATTAATTTCGAATCAATTTTTTTATGAACTCAATTTCGAATCTTTTACGAACTTTTTTATAACAAGGAAGAGTGATCATAGTCGCCGAAAGTAAGAGGTAAAAATTGTCTAGACTTTCAGACCTGAGAGCGAGGATTACGACTTACGAGTTATGACAAGGAAGAGTGATCGTAGTCTTATGTTTTAACTGTTAAGTCATCAATGAACAAAAGTCATCGGCAGAAATCAACGGTTCACGTTATTTTGAGATTCAAACTAGAATATTTGTGAACCTATTTCGAACGAACCATGTCCAGTTTGAATTTGATTTGAATTAATTTCAAACTATTTCGAATCGAATTTTTTATGAACTTTTTCGAATCAAATTCAAATCGAATCACAAACTACGAATTTTTTGTGCTAGTAGGAAGAAACAAGTTACCTACGCTAATATATATCATATATGTAACGAGTAAATTTACCTGCGCTAATATCACACACCTCAAATTAGAAATTTCAAATTATAATCACAAGTTAAAATATATTGAATGCATATATGCCTGGTAAAATTAAAGAAAAGAAAATGGAGCCTTTTCCTCGAGGAATTTCTTTCTGATTGAAACGTATATCGTTGACAATGACTGTGAGAATATATTTTACTAATTACTAGATTTTTTTTCTCTGAGGTACTTTACTACGTACTGTATTATTTTTAAATTGTTTTTACTTAATAGAAGACTTAAAGATCTTGAAATCATTTTACCGGTTGTGCCATGTCAGTAATGTTTGTTATCGAACTTCTCATAAAATTTGGATCCCTTCTCGTGTGTGTATTAGAAGGGATCTAATTACATCAATTTAATTTATTTGGTGACACATCTTGACATTATATTTTTATAAGTTATTTTTGTGATTTTAAGGTTCAAATAGCCAATTTGAACTGCTTAACATGATCTCCATATTGAAATATACTTGAAGAACAATTTTTTTATATTTTTTGGAATTTTTTTAGAATTTATTTAGAAAGTCTGAAAATCGTTGTTTTTCAATAGTCCAAGAATTGTCTCAAAAAACCAATTTTGTACACATCTTAATAAATACTAAAAAAAATTCAAAAAAATATAAAATTTGATCTCTAAGCACATTTTAATATGGAGATCATGTTGAACGGTTTGGGTCGACTGTTTAGACTTTAAAATTTTAAAAATGACATATAAACATATAGTGTCAAGTAGGGCTGTCAAAAAAGCTCGTAGCTCGTGGCTCGCTCGCAACTCACATTTGGCTCGATCGGTAACAGCTCGTTCGATAATGGACCGAGCTGTTAACGAGCTGGCTCGCTAACAGTTTGGGCCAAAATTAACGAGCTGGATTTTTGCCCAGCTCGATCTAGCTCGGTTCAGCTCGGTCCAAAAATAATTGTAAAATTTATTTTCTTTTTAAAATAAGATCCAACCAAACCCATCGAGCCAGCTCGTGAGCTGGCTCGTCACGAGTTTGAGCTGAGATTTTAGCTCGCGAGCTGTTAACGAGCTGGCTCGCTAACAGCTCGGTCCAGAATTAACAAGCTGAGCTTTTACCCAGCTCAACTCGAGCCAACTTATTTACAACCCTAGCGTCAAGATATGTCACCATAAAATGCGTGTAATTAGATCCCTTCTCTATATATATATATTCATTATAAAAATCCTTAAGGGAAATAAAAAGAAGAAAAAAAAAAGATAAGATGGAGATTCCACACAGCTAGGTGCTACCAAACATTAAAGGAATGATAGAAAACAAACGCGTACGGTAAACGCAAATTCTTCTTTTCCAAATTTCAAATGTAAAATCGATCTCCTACGAACTCGGAAAGGGAGAGAATTAAACAAAAAGTGCAAATCCTTATCCACTTTATAAAAAAAAAAAACAGTGGTAGAAACACTGCACAGTTAGCTAGCTAGGTCAGGTTTTTCAAATTCATACGAAATTCAAAGGAGAAAAATTACGCATGCAAGAATATGCTAATAACTAATTCATGAGAATATCCAAGCTGCATATGCATGAGAATCTTGACTGGACACACACTAATATATATATAGTACCCATGCAATTAAGTCATTAATGGAATCAACAGATTTAAAGCTTTATTTAATACATCAACCCACAAACACAGAGTAGAGAACAGATAGAATAGATTAGATTTAGTACATGCTTATCCCGCATTGTTTGTTTGTCTTTAGTCATAGGACATGTCATAGAAATAAGAAAATGCCAATATAAAATTGGAAGAATACATATGGCACCGGTAACCGTCGGCAAGGACGAAAAACATCCTTATCAAATGGCGAAGTGGAATTTCTCTCTCTCTGTTTCTTTCCCACCTGACCTTGTCATTGTTTCCCAAAGTTAGTGTCCTTTTTTTGTGGTAGAAAAGACCCCGAATTTTTTATCCATAACATCAAAAATACAAAATTCAAATATAACAAAAGATGATCAACATGACAAAGAGCACTTTTGTGCCGATTGCTGTGCCGGCTAATCGGGTCCATGTGTTACAGTCCATCATTGTATCTGGCCCGTCACAGTTACCGATCAAATACTTGGAATTGTCTTTATCGGTTAGAAAACCGAGGAAGTCCGATTATCAGCCCATGCTTGAGGCTGTGCAACGAAGGATAGAAGATTGGACGTCCAATTTTCTCTCTTACAGGGGGGAAATCACACTGGTAAAAGCAGTTTTATCAGCGATGCTGCTGCATTTGCAGACATTTAAGATATCAGTGGGGTAATCAAACACATAGATAAAATGAGAAATAATTTTTTTTGGAAAAGTCATGGCACATGTATGGAATTAATTGTCTGGTTAATTAGAAGAGGGTATGCGCTTTAAAGCAAAATGGTGGACCGGATATTATTGATCTAAAGACACAAAATGACACCCTCTTAACTAAATAGCGGTGGTTAGTACAAAACCAAGCCAGAAGGACTATGGCCACAAAAAATCTGATCACTGCATGGATTGGCATCAATAGCACACTTAGAGGCCTCTTTTTTCCTAAAAGAGCTAGTGACTTTAACTCTATTCTATCGGTGTTCGGTGGAACCGATTGGGGGAATCTCCAAATGGAAATGGACATCGTCGGCGGTTTTCTCCTGTGCATTGGCGTATGCGACAATGCATAACAGTGGTATAATATTACGGCATCACTGAAAGCTTTGAAAAATAAAGGTTTGTTGTTTCAAACAATTCTCTTTTTAGTCTATTTGACTAATTTACAAAACATACAATAAATTGAATTTTACGATTTTTTTTATTTGAGATTTTATGCAGGTTCAAGAAATATGGAATTGCAATATGCATGTATTGAACTGAAGAAAACATCAATAGAATTATCAAGAAATTAGATTGTAAAATTACAAACTTGATAAAGTAGCTTTTGATGATTGTTTCAGGGTAACAAACGTTACAACGTTTTACAAAACGTTATAATGTTTTTCCTATGAAAAACCTACAAAATAACTGATCAATATGCCAAAATAGATGAAAACGTTACCAACGTTTTATAAAACGTTATAACGTTTTAATTAAATTCCAGAAATTCAAAGTGGCTATTTCAATCGTTTGATTTTCAGTGGAGATCGTTATGTAACGTTTTACAAACGTTATAACGTTTTAGAAGTATAGTTCTCAGAATATTCAAAAACGATGAAAACGTTATAATGTTTTAGAAATAGAGTTCACAGAAAATATAACCAAACTCAAATTCGCCCAAAACGTTGTGTAACGTTTTATAAAACATTATAACGTTTTAGGTCAAAAAACTATTTCTGGAGCTATCTCTATAAATAGAACTTTGGGCTCCTTTCCAAAGTAACTTTTTAGCCGCCTCTAAATATTCAAAACCTGATTTTCTGTGAGCTTGAGTTCTACCATTGTTGTGAGAGCTTATAACTTCAAATCTCTCAAACAACCTCAAATCCACTTCACTAATCTTGAGTTAGATTAGATTAGAGTGAGCTTTTAAGTGTTTCTCTTGTGAACAATTTCTCGAAGACTTCGTTCTTCACTCTAGTTGGCCGTGTGACTTCCCATTGGTTGTAAGGGCTCACCGGTTCACAAGTTGTAACCCTTTCTAAGTTGGATAATAGAAAAGCGCACCAAGAAATTGGTTGCGACGCCCCGGAAACGTAGGCCGTTGTTTTGCCGAACTCCGTTAACATCCCGCGTGTCAAATTTTTCTAAACTCTTATATTTATTTTTTAACTTGCAATTATTTTTCAAATAGAAAGTTATGTGGTGCATTTAGTTTAACAAAGTAGTATCAGAGCAAGTTACTCAAATTAAGACCCACTTAATTCGAGTCTTAGCGATCTAACTCGAAATGTCACCCATGAGATTAGTAAAACAGCCACCAACTTTCAATACAACTACCAAAAATTTTAGTCATTGGAAGAAAACTATGATTAACTACCTAAACATATTTAAGGTGTGGAATGTAGTAGTAAAATGATATAAAGCGGAATATACCACCGAAGACGATAAGGTTGAAACCTATGACTCAAAATGCTTGTATTAAATTTAAGTTATGATTGATATGTTGTAACTTTTAAGAATATAGTTTTCCAACCTTTTAGCATGCTGTTTTAAGCATTTTTACTTGCTGAAAATGGGTGCGAGTTCTGACATCCTGTTTTTATAGCTTTCAAGTGTACTTTGCATACAGAGGTTTATTTCATCATAAGAATACTATAATTATAAGCACTTAAGAAAATTGTACATGTATCTGCATGTTCAAAATTACAGTTTTGTGTACACTTTGTGCACAATTTACTATACACTACTTACAAAATGCAAAAAGAAAATGATATTTTATATCATAAATCTCAGTCAGTACAGAAGACATTATCATATCCACAAGAAAATAACAGTATGCACATAACATGAATTGAATCCGCATAACAGTATGCGCATAACATTTTTGTTATTTAACTCATTAATTGTATCATGAAACTGATGGTCTCAAACAAACATATCCATGAACACCTTTGACACTTGTACAAAAACATAAATTTACAATGAAAATTGCATAAAAGAACTAAAATATGAACTTCTTAATCTCAAAATAGATCTACTGCTTGTTCAATCCAAACTGAAGCAACAATAATCAATATACATCTATTGCTAGTTGAATCCAAACTTAATTCATAGTCTTCACTGCCATCTTCATGTTCTTGCACCTTCGAAATTCATTCTCAATCCCTCAAAGAAAATTCCATCATTCATTCTCTACAAACAAAAATAAGAATGAAAGGATCAAATAAATTGACAGAAAATTGAACTATGGAATGCATATTGGTACGCATCCCGCAAACAAAAATAAGAATGAACTATAGTAATAATAGTAATAATTAATGAATTGGAGAAAAATTAAATATATAAAAAGCTACACAGAACTTTGATTGAAAATCAAAGTTGTATGGTATTTGTTTTGTTTAATTTATCCCTGCTACCAGTTGCCTATAAAAACAAAAAATTGCAGGGAATCTAATTCAGATGAACTGATTGTTAAGAGGATTAATTAAAACCGACAGTAATCTGGTGTATGCGAAGAGGGTCTGGAGATTAGTACATGAAGGTTTTCACACTACCTTATTGAATACATCGGTACCGATTTCAACAGACCTGTCATCTAGGGCAGCTCTATGGCTTTTGTGGGAAACTTCATCACAAAGGAGAAGGGGTGGTGGAAGGATGGGAGCGGTTCAATGGCTGGTAAGAATGTTGTGCACATTATGGGGCATTTGGAGACAGAGGAACAATAAAATCTTTAGGGATGAGTGTGTACCGGCCCAGGTATTGAGTCAGAGGATTATCCAAGAGGCAGACCGGTGGTTAAGATTTTGCTAGTAGTTAATCTTTGTTTGCAAGTGTAGTGTAATTATTTGATGTATACCGGGCCTGGTGCCCACAAACATTTACATTAACAGCCACTGTCAATCACCTTTCAAAAAAAAGACAGTAATTTAGCTGGTACCACGTATTTAGTTAATGATTTGAATTTGAATTTGAATTTGAATTATAATTATTTTTCAATGTGGAAACATGATTGGAGCATACAGTTTTCGAAGCAGTTGAATCCTCACAATTATATTAAATTAAAAGGTGCAAATTTGTGCATAGTAAGTTCACAAAAGTTTGAGAAAGGGGAGGGAGAGAGGAAGGAGCAGCGAGCAGTAACTTTCTTCGGCTAACAACGGCTAGGGTTTCCACTCACATGCTCGAATCGCTGAAACATGGCATGGCGCGGCGAGAGAGGTCACAAATGCAACTAGAGGGCGGCCGCGGAGATAAAGTTTGGAGAGGACTTGGCGGAGGGGGGAGGGCGGTTCGAGCAGGAGGGAGAGAGAGACGGGAAAGGAAAAGAGCGAAATAGGAATTTTGGAGAGAAGAGGGACAGACCGGAGAGATGGGAATTAGATAACGCAAACTTTTTTCTCCGTTAATTTGATATCAGCTAGGGATCGTGCAAATCTGAACAAAATCGGACAGCTAATGAATCTGGCAGCAGTTTCCTGAAATGCTGCTGGCAGCAAATTAGCTAGACTCTATATATATATATAATATTGAAATTTTCTAAAAGTTAAATGGCAAAAATAAATAAAAATTTATGATCTATATTTAATGATTAATATTATTTTTATTAAAATTGAAAACTTTGCAAAGTAGATATATCTTTGTTTCGTTTTAGTAGATGGTCATATATAATTAATAATTAATTATTGGCTCTTCTTTCCTAAATGTAGTTGACAAAAACGTCATTGGTCTTTTATTTTGTACCTATATATAAAAGAAGCTGAGGGCATAATAGTAATAGAGTGATAAGATGATCATAGTTATATAAGTAGAGTTAAAAGTGTCGTGGGACCCGGTCTCCACTATACAAGTGGGGTGGAAAAAGGAGAAGAAAAATTCCGAAAAAGGTCCTCTGAAAAGTGGTCCCGCTGGTATATCTCACTTCACTTGGTGTAAAGTCGTCGTCTATGAAAAAGGTGGTACTATCTATCTATTTATCTATTCTATTCGATCGATCGAATATTCTCACCGACCTTATCGTTATTCATTCTGGCCTTCTCCTCTCCTATGATGCTACTTTAATTTCGTCATATATGCATCCATCGGATTAATTGATCCTCTGCTCTATATATATAGTATACTGTTACTGTATGTGCATATATAGCACGCATAGTAACAAGATTCGCAAATTATTCGCGAATAATTCGTTTTTTTGGTGATGCCGAACTGAACGCCGAATTATTCGGTTGACCGAACTTTGACTGAATTTTTCCCGAATAATTCGCGAATTTTACAAATTTTTCCTGAATTATTCCCGAATTTTTTCCAGAAATTTTGGTTATTTTTTTGTTTTGCTCTCTTACAATACTGAGATCTCTGATCCGAATAATACCGAATCATTTCCGAATTATACCCGAATTATTCCCGAATCACGAATTTTTGACCTCGCCGAACCGAATCCGAATAATTCATTTGTCACTATGATAGCACGTAGCCACGTACTTAATTTTGAATCCACTACTGCATGCATGCATCACCCACCCTGACCCAGTAATTACCGCAGAGGATCCACGTACTACTTGACATGTACGTGAACCCTTTTCAAAAGCTATGTCATGTAGTCAAAACAATAAAGTCATGTTATTAGTTATTACTAGTATAAGCTAGCTACGACATGTCTACCCATTAATCATGCACTAAATCAACTGAAACCTAATACATTTATATATTATTGCCTTAGACGTACACACAATTCTCGCAATTAAAAAAAATATTCCTGAAAGTATCCGTTTTTGTTCATGGAATTAATTACTTTACATGCATGCATGGTCATATATTTATAATGACAAACTAAACTGAAATTAAGTATTGATAGAATTTGAACTTTATAAATTAAGTATCTAAATAACCGAAAAACAATTAATTAATTAATTAATGTATTTTGCTTTTAATTTTACATCTGTACTTTTGTTACATTAGATTGAATTAGAAATAATAAATATTCATTATAAATTGTAATATATATTTTGATAAATGTCATGTTGGATACAGAAATAAAGTACTCTTTTATGTAATATATGGTCCACACATTTACTGTAGATTTAATCCAAGTATATATAGTTATGACATGATCAAATTAATGCCTTATGTATGAACCTTATCTAAATCCAATACGTGTCACATCACATTTCCACTAAACCACCTTTAAGAGTCTATATATACACCGTATATTTGTTCCTTCCCTGCTCCTACTCAACTAGTTAACCCTAAAGCTCCCAAGAACAAACAAATAGCTATGAGCAAGCTTCCACCTTTCTCTCAAATAACAAAGTTAGTACTTCTTCTCATCTTTTCTCTCCTAACACTTCTCATCCCCACACCTCTAAGACATCCTTACCTCTATTTCCTCTTCAACATCCTTGTCGTAGTACTCGGTATCGAGTCGGGACTACTCAAGGCAATCACATCCCCTCATGATGAGAAAAAATCTAATAATTTCACGAATTACTTCATCCCTCCATCTCTTCATCCTAGCAACCATGATGGAATCGGTACACGTGTTATGACGAAAACACAAAGCATAGCAGCTCTTGCTAGCCAAGCCCTCGCAAAACCTATTGAGAAGGCGAAAGTAGTAGAGAATACATTAGGCGGAATCGCACGGGTAAATAACAAGCTGAAGAAGTGTGCATCAAGACCGAGCATATTCTTCATAGGAGGATTAGAAAGCGAACAGGAGTGTATAAAAAAAGAGAGCAAGAATAAGGAAGAGAAGGAAGAAGAATGGATGGAGGTGGCAGACGAGATGACCAAGCAAGAGCTCTTTACGAAAGCCGAGCATTTCATCGGGAATTTTTACCGACAGTTGAAGATGCAGCGTGAGGAATCATGGCAGAAAATTCATGGGCTTTATCATAAGCATTTTAATTAGTTTGGTTAATTTCTGCATGCAATTATATATACATATGCATTTCCATGATAGTTAATTAATTAATTGGTTTAAAAAGTTACAAGAAAAAGAACGAGTAGCTAAAAAATGAACCAAAAAAGTAGTTTGAGGTCCATCATATATGAGCATAATTAATTAGTTATTGTATGCAGGAGGGGAACAAAAGGATATTTTTAGGTCCTTTTGGTCACGTTAATTATTTTCCTTTTATATAATTTCACATATGTGAATATATATGGTTTGTGTTCAGTGCCGTGTAATATTATTGATAAAATAAAGGACAGTAGTGTTGTTCATTATTTGTTGTTATTTGCAATATATTATGCATGCGTGTTCATTCTTTAGCATTGAGATCTAGGTATCTAAGATTCACTAGAATTTTAATTATATACAAATATAATGCTAGTACATAATATGTGTGTGTGGTGATAAAGACGATATTGCCACACAACGTAATTATATACGAAGGTTAATTAGTGGAGAAATTAACTAGCTATTTTAGTTAAGAAAGCTCAATGTTGTAAGAATCGTCAAAACATATATATTATTTAATGGTAAATTAAAGACAGTTGTGTATATTGCTTTGATCGAGCGTACATTAATTCAATAATAAAATAAAAAATGACAATTAATTGATTAATTGATTAGTGGAGTATGCATGTATATATTATTGCGATTTGATTAATTGCTACCTGTTCATTTCATAATTGACTTGCAATTTGGCAACATTTACTTTTGAAGTCATCAAGTTACACCAACAGTTTTTCTTTTTTTCAAAGTCCAAATTATTAATCCAAACCGTTCAATATAATTATCAAAATAAAATGTACTTCCATATCAAATTTTATATATTTTTTAATTTTTTTACTATTTATTAAGATCGGTACAAAATTCAATGGTCTGAATTTGACTAGTTTTTGTAAAATACTTAATAAATAGTAAAAAAAAAATTAAAAATATAAATTTGATCTGAAAACATATTTTATGTAGATAATTATGTTAATTGAATGGTTTGGATCGACGATTTGGACTTTCAAAATGAAAAAATTGTTGTTGTAACTTGATCCCTCCTCATATATATATATATAAATATATATACATCTATATATACATGTATATATACGTATATATACGTATATATACGTATATATACATGTATACATATATACATGTATATATTGTATATATACATGTATATATACGTATATATGTATACATGTATATATACATGTATATATACATGTGTATATATATATATGTATATACATGTATATATATATATGTATATATGTATATATAGTAAATCTAGGGTGTGACGTGCTCACCAATAGGGTTTGGTGAGCACAACTCTAAATATACATCGGATCGGCATCAAATGACGAATCCAAACCATTGAAATCTATGTCCTTCGTGAGTGATCCATGGACATACAAAATTTTGGAAGTTTCGAATTCTTTTGCTACAAGGTCAAGCGTTCAAAGTAATGATGAAAAATGAATATATAAAACAACTAATAGAATAACTTATTAAAATATTCATTACTTTGACCGCTTGACCTCGTAGCAAATGAATTCGAAACTTCCAAAATTGTGCATGTACATGCATCACTCACGAAGTACATGGATTTCAACGATTTGGATTCGTCATTTGAAGCCGATCCGATGTATTTTTAGAGTTGTGCTCACCAAACCCTCTTGGTGAGCACGTCACACCCTAGATTTACTCATATATATAAAAATACATCGGATCGGCTTCAAATGACGAATCCAAATCGTTGAAATCCATGTCCTTCATGAGTGATGCATGTACATGCACAATTTTGGAAGTTTTGAATTCATTTGCTACGAGGTTAGGCGGTCAAAGTAATGATGAAAAATGAATATATAAAACAACTAATAGAATAACTTATTAAAAGATTCATTCATTACTTTGACCGCTTGACCTCGTAGCAAATGAATTCGAAACTTCCAAAATTTTGCATGTACATGCATCACTCACGAAGTACATGGATTTCAATGGTTTGGATTCGTCATTTGAAGCCGATCCGATGTATTTTTGGAGTTGTGCTCAGCAAACTCTCTTGGTGAGCACGTCACACCCTATATTTACTCTATATATATATAGTATGGCTAATATGCTTTCGGTTGTATTTCGGCTGAAATACAACCGATTCATTTTTTAATTTTCAAAGTCCAAAAAGTCGATCCAAACGTTAGATGTGTTCTCCATATTGAAATGTGCTTGGAGACCAAATTTTACATTTTTTGGAATTTTTTAACTATTTATTAAGCCACTTTAAAAATCGTTGATCCAACAGTTTCACTGTTTGGTTGAGCCACCGTTGGATCAGCGATTTTCAATGTAGCTTAATAAATAGTAAAAAAATTCCAAAAAATGTAAAATTTGGTCTCCAAGCACATTTCAATATGGATAACACATCTAACGGTTTGGATTAACTTTTTGGACTTCAAAAATTGAAAAATGCATTGGTTGTATTTCGACCGAAATACAACCGAAAGCATATTAGCCATACTATATATATATATAGTAAATCTAGGGTGTGACGTGCTCACCAAGAGAGTTTGGTGAGCACAACTCCAAAAATACATCGGATCAGCATCAAATAACGAATCCAAACCGTTGAAATCCATGTCCTTCGTGAGTGATGCATGTACATGCAAAATTTTGGAGTTTCGAATTCATTTGCTACGCGATCAGGCGGTCAAAGAAATGAATCTTTTAATAAATTATTCTATTAGTTGTTTTATATATTCATTTTTCATCATTACTTTGACCGCTTGACCCCGTAGCAAATGAATTCGAAACTTCCAAAATTTTGCATGTACATGCATCACTCACGAAGTACATGGATTTCAACGGTTTGGATTCGTCATTTGAAGCCGATCCGATATATTTTTGGAGTTGTGCTCACCAAGGGCTTGGTGAGCACAACTCCAAAAATATATCGGATCGGCTTCAAATGACGAATCCAAACCGTTGAAATCCATGTACTTCGTGAGTGATGCATGTACATGCAAAATTTTGGAAGTTTCGAATTCATTTGCTACGGGGTCAAGCGGTCAAAGTAATGAATCTTTTAATAAATTATTCTATTAGTTGTTTTATATATTCATTTTTCATCATTATTTTGACCGCTTGACCTCGTAGCAAATGAATTCGAAACTTCCAAAATTTTGCATATACATGCATCACTTACGAAGTACATGGATTTCAACGGTTTGGATTCGTCATTTGAAGCCGATCTGATGTATTTTTGGAGTAGTGCTCACCAAACCCTCTTGGTAAGCACGTCACACCCTAGATTTACTCATATATATACACACACACGGGGTCAGCGTAGGGTTTTACATATATAAAAAAAATAAAGTGGTATTTCGTTCAATTGATCCATTAAATCTTCAAAATCAACTTAATTAATTATATCGCTTGCAATTGCATGCTTCATGGTGAAAGTAATGAAATAAAACAATCAGCTGTAGAAGCTATATAGGCTGTTTAATTACTTAATTGGTACCTTCTTGCTAGCTCTGCAAATTATGTCAGGAGTTTTTAGAAAATATATATATTACCGAACAAATGAATATTACGTAGCAAGCGGTGAACCTCTAGTACCTGTACCAGCCATCTCGATTGATCTGGTACAAATTAATTGTGAGGTGAACCGATTGAGGTCTCGCTCAATATGTTCAAGTAATTAAAATCTGAAATAAAAGAAAAGAATTAATTGTGTGATAATTGAAGTAAAATTATATTATATTACTAATTTTGAAATGATGCAAAGTGAGGAACAAACAATGACACAAAAAAGCCCAGTCCAGCCCAAACCAAACATTTTTCTGAACGTCGCATGTCACATGGGCCTTTCCTTTTTTTTTTTTTTACACTTCTGATGACCAAGCAAAAGGAGAACGAAGACCCCATATACATGATATCAATCATATCATGTTAAATTAATTCTCATGGATCCCTTGAAAACCAATGTATGTGAGGCTGGGCTAGGGATGGATTCAGAATTTCAATCATGAATAGGCACAAAATACTAATAAGAGTACAAATGTTAAAAATTAAAAAAAACATACAGAAAACAAATCTGAACTTTCTTATTTAAACATAGAGATGACATGTTGGTACATTTGCTTAGGACTACCTTTTTTGTAATTAAAAATAGCAACAAAATTGTAAACAAATAATTAGTCCAAATCTAATGTTAATCCTACTCATTGACTCTTAAAAAATAGAGAAAAAAATAAAGAAACGGAAAAAGAAAAAAAAACAACATATAATGGAAAAATATGTATCAGAAATTAAAAAATTAAAAAATAGAGGTGCTGATTTCCACACGAAATGGAGAGAAAAGAAGGAGCGAAAATGTTAAATCTGATTGAATCATTGAACGGAGAAAAGAAAAGAAAAAAAGGGCAGCTTAGTCTCTCATTTAATCTGACAAGGGACCTCATACAAAGGAACAAATCAGCTCTTCACATTTTTTGCTCTAATATTTAATAGAATGGTCCCATGCTTCATTATTTGAGTGTAATTTTGCTATGTTTATTTTCAGATGAAGACTTTCTTCTTCCTCGGGAAACAACTCGAAAATCAGTAGAAAAACAAAATTAGAAGAAATTAAGATCCAATGTCATTTGCCTCTGAGAGTGAGATCTTTACACTACATCTGGACCATGTTTTATTTTTCTGCTGTGTCTGAGGTAGGCACGAACATCAAATAGTATTAGATCTAAAAAAAAATCACAATTTAGAGGTACACTTGCCTACCCTAGCCCTTTTTGAATCTGCCTCTAGGTTGAACAGTAGCGGAACATAGATGTGGCTGGAGTTGCTAAGCCACCCCAAAGTTTGATATTTTTTACTACTAAATATATAAAAACAATACTATATATTTTGTTTTACATATATAAGTCGCCTCAATAATAATATATAAAATTACAGGCTTCAATGTAAAATTAATGATATTCTGTATGGGCCTCCCCATACAGAATTTCAATACTTTGGCAACAATTTGTTTCTAAATCTTTGGTAACAATTTAGTAAATGAGGATGATTTAAATGCACCATTTTTTTGTGCTCCAATATGCTCTACATTCTTTATTTTTATTTTTAAAGTCTGAATAGTCGATCCAAACAGCTCAACACGATTTTCATAATAAAGTATGCTTGTAGACCAAATTTTAATTTTTTTTTTAGAATTTTTTTACTATTTCTTTTAGATAAGTACAAAATCACTGTTTTAAAGAAATTCTAGACCACCAGATAAAGTGATATTGTACCTATGAAAAGAAATAGTAGAAAAATTCTAAAAAATATAAAATTTGGTCTCCAAGCATATTTTATTATAAAGATCATGTTGAGTCGGATCGACTATTCGGACTTCAAAAATAGAGATAAAAGATGTGAAGCCTATTGGAGTACAAAATGATGGACATTTCAACCCTCTCTTAGTAAATATACATACACCAGCCGGTATACTAGTACATGTGGGGAAAGCTTTTATAACAAGTTTAATCCGAGTTATTAGACTAAAATTTACCTTTTAACTATTTACTCTTCATTGATAGGTGCTATGTTATGTATGTTGGGACACAGTTGTTGGCTAATTATAGTGTTTTACTGTTTTGGCAAAACTGTTGTATTCAGATGCTGCTTTAAATTTATATCTTACTACTATACTTGTATGTGGTGTTAATTAAGACAGTGTTCTTTTGTGACAAATAGGCTAAAATAGTTAAATCAACGTGTAGTTTAAATTCAAAAAAGTCTGTGCTGATGTAGTGGTAAAAGATTAATATTTTGTACTTCAGTTTTTTAACAAAAGAAAACAAAAATCAATGGACTAAGCCACTAAGGAATATCATTTCACATAGCAACACTGCCGGAAATTGTCTTTGGATAAATATATAATATATTTTGTTTTCAAAGTCAGCTCTGGATCCGAAATTTTGAAATACATCATTTGAAAAAAATAATAAACAGAAAAATTACGAATTCTGAGGAAATTCCATATATATTTTTTTAAAGTTAGTGTTTTACTGCTAATAATATATTGAAAATTAAAAAAATTATTTACAAAAGTTCCTAACACATTACATCTCTACACAGTGTTTCACCTCACAACTAGAAGTAGAAAGTATTATAACAGTCTAAATATTATTGGTGGACGCAACTTCAAGCTGCATCCACTAAAAATGTGGACGCAATTTCATGTTGCTTCTAAATATTGGTGGACGCAACTTGAAGACGTTGCGTCCATTAAATCATATTAATATTATTTTTTTTATTAATTTCAAAAATAGGAGCAACTTATAATTTGAATATATTAGAAGAAACATCAAACAAAATAAATTAAATATCTTATAATTTAGATGTACTAGAACTAGAAGTGCTACGAAATGTTATTCGGACATGATTTTTTGCGTATGTAAAAAAATTAAACTATTTCTTGATTTGTTATTGGAAAAAAAAAACAAAAAATGTCTTGGACTAAGGGGTGCAAACGTTCAGATAAGGATCGGATAGTGCTAAAACCATATCTCTATCTGCTTTTATTTTTCGGATACGGATCGGATATTAAACAGATATGAATACGGGTCGGATATTAAACGGATACGAATACGAATCGGATATTGACAGATACGAATACAGAATTGGATATTAATCGAATATTAATTTTATATAGAGGCGAAGTTAGAGTTGTGGATTTGGATTGGGTTGGACTTTCATGGACAATAATTAATTAATCTTACCATCTTAGGCTAATGACAAAATTCTATTTTCTGCAGTTTAAATTTTCATTCTTAAAGATAAACCTACCTGAACTTATAGATTCGTAATTCCAGAAAAATTACTCTATAAGAATCGTAGAATTTTCTGTTACGGTTCAAACACAACTAATTTCAACTTAATCGGAATTTCAAGTGAGGCAGAATGAATAAAATAGTCCACAGAGGTTTCCGAACAGCACTATTTACTGACTTTGGATTTTATGGAGAATTCTATGTTCGGAATTTGGAGTAGGTTTATAAACAAAAGTTGTAGATACTGAAGTTAAATTTTCAGGTATTAAATTTTATGCAAATTCGAATTAATATGAGTGATCTGTGATTAGAATACTAACAGCTGTCCGTCTGAAAAAACCAGCTGAAGTTAAGTTTAGAAGGTTATCAAAAGGGGTAGCTCTAATTTAGGTTTTAATTAACGATTTGATTAGTATTTATGTCCTAATTGTTGTGGCTAGGTAAAGAGACATTTATTTCAGTAATATTTGTATTTTTATACAAGATTTCTTACGACATTTTCTAAATGGATAACTACGGGTGTGATTATAACTCCAGATGTGTGTATATTAGATCGGTTTCTCGTTTGGACTCTTCTTTCACAATGTGTTTAAACATTTTAGTATTGATTTGTATAAAAATTATTGTATTTTACATAAGCTTTAAAATGTACCGAATCACGATGAAGTGTTACATATATATTTATAATAGTCGTTACGTTCTCTCGGGATGATTTATGATAATGACTGAAAATGTTGATGTGATGGGACATTACAGTGATTTTTCTGTTTAACATTTTTTTTTCAAATGGTTTATTTAAAAATTTCGCGCTCTGAATGATATTACTTTAATCAACAACAGTCCACTTGTATGGTAAATAAAATACTAATTGTATAATAATTGTGAAACTAATCAGTTAAATACTTCTACATTTTTCAATCAAAATGAACAGTCTATTTGTGTGCTATAAGATGATCACCAAGGTAAACAAGTTAATATATAATAACTAGTATATTTATTTAATTAAATAGAAATTTATGAGTCTAAAAATATATTGGCCTAAGTACTTAGTTAAATTATGTAATTTACAATTAACAAAAAATACTGTCAACATAAGTTTTCAATCAATTGAGTAACATGACTACAAGTAGGAATTAATTACATCTACAAAAAAAAAATTATAGTCTAAATGGTAATTAGAGTATATTATTTCAAAATTAGGTCATAATATACTAAATAATTGTTTTCTTTAATATAGTAAGCTACTTTTTATTTTATCAAGAGAATGTGAAAGGAGGGTAAAATTTAGAAACTGATATTTAAAAAAATTGTTAATTACAAAAAGAAATAAATGACAACTTTATTGAAAATTTAATTGACAGATAAAATTGTCTATTCATTAAATTGTTTTAAATTGTGTTGTGTTAATAATATTGTTTGTGGTATGAAAATCAACACCCATAATTTCGATTTCTCAACCAAATCGCACCTAATATTTCTCTTTTTGTTCGCCAACTGTGTCTACTTTCTTTTAATAATTCAAGAGGCATAGTCAATAGTCATATATACCAATGAATTTGTAGTTATACAATGATTAATTTGTCTAGTAAGGCAGTGCGGCATATATATTATTATTTAAAATACTAATTTAATTTTTAGGTATGCTCGAGTTCCACCACCTACATATATGATTGAGGGTGATTATTAGCACTAACTTATTAAGAAGTGAAATTATCTCTTTTTTATTTTCATTTATTCTGAATGAGTGCGCACCGCGTTATTATTTTAATAAAATGAATAAAATAAATTAGTATATTGGATTCTTAATTACACTCCAAAAACTGAAAGGATAGTTGATGTTGAAACTTTTTTAATTTAATTTTGTTTTGCTAGCTTGCTTCTAAAACTCAACAATATTGATTTAAGCATTAATTAATTAATATGGTTTCTGTATCGGTGGTAGTTGATGTATGAACTTAATTACAACTAACTGCCAGAAAAAAAAAAAAAAAAAAAAAAGAGAGAAAATAACATTGCGGCGGCGGCGGCAGAATGCTTGACTTAAAAAATTTCACACTGGTTTTTAGAATCAGAGATAATGCTGGACTTTTATAAAGAAAAAGAAAAAAAAAGGAGGTTTGATGGTGATTTTGTCTCGACCTTTGATCCACTTGGTAATGGTGGTGGAGTTGCCGACAGCCCAGATGAAATATTAAAATGGATTCGACAGAGACAGAGATTCTCATTTGGAGAAAATAACTGGATCAAAAGTCAGCATTATATAGAGCTCAATTTGACAGTTTTAAATTGAGAGACAACTTAACATATTTCTAAAGAGAGAGATTCTCATCTGTCAAATTTCTAAAGACTTATTTCTCAATTTAATTTTCACTAAATTAATACATAAATCACGACGTACAGACCTACAGTACTAGCTCTGAATTGATTATTAATTTGGGTAATTCTAATTTCCTCCGCTTAACCGTCCCCTAATCGTCCCCCAGATAAAAACGCGTTAATCACGCTAAACGACAAAAGAAAAACGCGTAAAACGGTTTTGAAAACGCGTTAATCGCGGAAAAATATTTCGGACTGTAAAAACGTCCGATAGTATTTATTCTAAAAAACATATGTATTCAACCAGAGACATAAATGTATTTAACTATGATAAGATTAAAAAAATTGAATACATCACTCACCATCTTTTACATGTTTTTAGAGGTGGGTGGTTTTTTCTCCGTTTAATCAAACCAATATTTTTGACGATCTGTAAGGAATTTTTCAAATCTAAAACCACGAACGTCTTCTAAATAATTTTCTCTTTCAAATGAGATCCATGATGACATACTTTCGAGTTGTCGGTTGCACAAGTATTCATCCTCGTCATGCAAGTATTCATACATAATATATCAAGTATTTATCCTGGTTGTGTAAGTATTTATCCTTAGGATCCGCCTAGCTGTTCTGCTAATCAATTCATATGCTTGTAATACTATTGATACATATTTACACTTACACGGCGATGATGAATACTTGTTCCATGAGAGATGAATACTTGCTCCATGAGAGATGAATACTTGCATAACGAGCATGAATACTTGAGCAACCGACAACTAAAAACGTGTAAAAGATAGGTAAGTGATGTGTCCAATTTTTTTTAAATACTTGATATCTTATGATGAATACTTGATGTATTACAGATGAATACTTGATGTATAATAGATGAATACTTGCGTGTGACAGTTGTAAAATCTTTCAAATATTAGGCGGTCCCTAAATATTAAGTGGTCTCCCAGTTAGTTAATAGTTACTCGTATAGTTATTGACTAAGGAACAAAATGGAAGATTGATTAGCGGGATAGTTAGGCAGATCCTATGGATGAATACTTACATAATGAGGATGAATACTTGCATGACGAGGATGACTACTTGTGCAACCGACAACTCGAAAGTATGTCATCGTGGATCTCATTTGAAAGAGAAAATTATGTAGAAGACGTCCATGGTTTTAGATTTGCAAAATTCCTTATAGATCGTCAGATATAGGGTGCTGATATTGACAACACTAATTCTTTTATTAACACAACACCTTCAAATATTAGACATATTTACCCTTCATTAATTATTTCATTTTAAAATTAAATATTTCACTTATATTGATGTCTATCAATATTTCCTTCTCTGTTTATTTTTCTTTTGTAAAAGTATAAATTGTAGATGCATTACCATATATTATGGTCTTATAGCAAAAGTAAAATGATTAACCAATAAATTCATTAGATAAAATATCATATCTTGTATGTGATCTTTTATTCTGTTCTTTCTCCACAAAAGCAATTGTCTCAATTCTTCAATCACCATCGTAATTGGATTATTGAACTTCAATCCCGTCCAAAACAAAAATTATTTGTTTCTTTCAATTTTTTTAAGATACACGTATAAATTTAAAAGTGCATAACTAGAAGAATAATTAAAATAACCTCAAACAATATAATTGTATTGTTTCGGATCAAACAAAATACAAGAATAGAACTAGGGTGTTGTTAAGTTTATCAAGTTTTCTGATGAGCTTAACTTCAAAATTTACTTCGTTCAAAGTTCCAAACCGTTAAAAACCGATCAACTTTATAAATGATATGTTTAATGTCAAATTTTAATTTTTTTTGTATTAATTTAGTATAATGTAAAGCGGTAAAAAAACATGATTTAATTATGAGTTAATTTTAATGTGTTTATTTATTATTATTTTTACCATTTGACTTTATAGTTTATACTAAATTAATTAAAAAATTTATAAATTTAATATGATAACGCATCACTCTGAAGTAAATCATCTTGAACAATTTGAATTTATCATTTGAAGTCAATCCAATAAAATTTTGGGTTAAACTATTACCTAAAGATTTGGTGAATTTAAGATCCCCTAGTTCTACTCAAAATACATATACTAAATTATTTATTAAATTTGTTAAAAGAGAAATAGAAAGAACAAGATAATAGATTGGTTCATTCTTCTGTCACTTAATACTTGATGTTTTAGATTTGTTTTTCCTCTTTTAAAAAGTTAACAAAAAATAAGAAGAGAAGATTTAAATAATTATAGAAATTAATTAAGTAATAAATGATCATAGCATATAATAATTATAGAAAGAAAATATATAACAACTATAGTAATAATTATTAGGGGGTAAAATTGTCCATTTTACATATATATTTGAAAATGTTGTGTTAATAAAATAAAAAGTGGTGTTAATATCACTATCCTCATAAATATTGGTTAGATTGAACAGAGAAAAAATAAACCACCTCTAAAAACGTGTAAAAAATGGTGAATGATTTGTTCAGTTTTTTTGTCTTAGTGTGCAGACATTAGTTGAATACTTTTTTTGTCGCGTTTTCTGGGCGGTTTTACTCGTTTTTGTTTGTCGTTTAGCTGTTTTAACAGTTTTTATCCGGGGAACAGATAGAAGACGTTTCATGGAGGACAGCAAGACGGACCTATTAATTTTTCCTCTCAATCAAATTTCCATCCATCCATCCATCCATCGGTGTTTAAAAGAACATATAGCTAATAAATTAATGCAACAAATTAATTTAAAAGTGTTATATATTAATATGATTGTAGCCGACGCTCGCGGCTTGCCATGTGAATACGTGATCCCCGCATTATGTTATTAATTGTGTATATATGACCGTTTGAAAATTGAAACCCAGCATTTTTGTTCTCTCCATCTGCATTCTCTCCGTTCACACAGTTTTCATACATCTTACTTTATTCTTAAAGAATTAATGTTCCATTTTGCTTAATTGTGCTTTTCTTTTAATAAATTAATTAATATGAAAGCACAAACATTTGTCTTAATGTATAAAGCTATAAACAAGATACATTTTAATATGATGTATAACTGTCAAGCATTAGCAGGTGGAGTAGATAACGTCGGTAAAATTAATTGGTGAAACCGTGTGGATTAATTATTTTAGCTTACGAGATACAAATGTTTGATGTATATACGTCTCTCAAATAAATTTCTTTTCAACGGAGATGATGTGACCGTTATACCTCAACTAAAAATCTGAAAAAAAAAAAAATTGTCCGGTTGCTGAACATTTCACGTGCCTTTTGTTGGCCTACCACTATCAGTACCGGGAATCAAATAATTCATTGCAATTTCTTACTGTTACTGGTGTACAGTAGTTTTCTCTTGTAAAAAAGAAGAAGAAGAAAGAACTCTGTTGTAGATTTATGCATTAATTGCTTATTTCTATTATCTGTGTAAGTCAGATGGTTCCAATACAATATAGTCTTAATAAATTTTCCATTAATTTAGTCAGCACTCAGCAACAAAAAAGTTGTTAGATATGGTACACATGCAAATGCATGCAACCATTCCTAATTGCTGTACGGCTGTATGGCTGCAGCGATCCAATTCCAACGGCACGGTCGGTAAGTCAGTCCTGTTTATACGCAATTAACCACTGCATGCCATGCCATATTGCCATATTGCCATGCCATGCATATATTATTAAAAATTAATTCCCGTCCCAAAATCAAATGAAGTAATATATATATATATATATAATAATAATAATAATAATAATAATTTAATTTAACAGCTGGAATTATCAATACTATTACGTGTCCGTTTCCATACCCTCTCTCCGCTCAAACTATCCGAAATCCAATGATTCCACCACGGATGCATAAAACAATGTAGCGGGTTGTGGATTGCCCAGTAAACACCCGAATTAATCAAATACTACATAGAAGAGCTACAGAGAATCTAACAGTTCTCTGGTCCCCTTCCCAGTAATTATTAATTCCCGCTGGAGGCTTGGACTCTGGAGCTTCCAATTCCATCCGCTGTTCCTCCGCGCTCCATCCGACCGTTTGTCCGACTCCTATCCCTATGCCAAACCAAAGCGACGAGAAAAATAAAATTTCAACATAACCCCCGGAAACTATATTATATTACATTCCTACTTTTGCATCTGATTTTGCTGATTTTTTTTTTAAATAGCACCAAATTTAAATATTTTACTGGATTAAATTTTTACAAAAAAAAAAACTTCACTGATCTTATCAGATAAGTATTTACTTCACCATGTTTACTGCTTACATAGTAAACTGCCTCCACTGATTAAAAAAAAATCAAATCTAGTGTGCTTGTTTCGGTTCTATTTTAAAAAATGATTTTCTTGTACATTTTTTTTTCTTTTTTGAGTTACAAATCGGGTCAAGGGATGTTTTATAGGTGAATACTATATCGAATTTGCCCTTCATTTTAGATTTCTATCTAAACAAGTAATACACCTTTTAAAGAAGATATTTAATACACTGCTAATTCGTGTATCATTTTGGTAAATACTATCAAATTTCAATTAAAGTAATTTTTTAGAATTTGGTAAGATAATTTTTTTTGTGAATTTTAAAACTTAATTTAATTTCTAGAATGATTATTTTCGTTCAAAAAATTTAGCATGGTATTGTAAAAAAATAATATTTTTTAAACAAAATTGAGTGATTAAACAAGTTGTCACAAAAAATTATAGGCTCCAAACTTCACTAATTTATCAAGTTTTTTATTTTTAAATTTCACAATAACTCATTGGCTCATTAAAATTCATCTTACGATTGATGGGGTATAAAAATATATATTGAGACGGTTAACAATAATTTTAATTGATAATAGTTCATATATGTTATAATTTCTAGTAAAACTCATATGAAATGATATACCAACAAATGTTTTGATTACAAAACCTTTTAATTTAACAAACAAAATTAGAAAAAAAAAATAGCAGTAAAAATGCTGTTGAAATCAATAGGCAAACCCAAAAGAGATCACATTTTTTTTTTTAAACGTTTCACATGATGTGACCTGCAAATATTTTTCTATTGAACAAGTTTGGTTGTTAAAAACTAAAATGGTGGAGCAAATAAAGGTAATTTTTTTTATAAACTATAGAATTAAGAAAAAGGAAAACCATTAGCTGAATAAAGTAAGACACAAGCATGGACATTTAATAATTTTTGTTGTATATTGCACCTACTGTTCACTCAAATTATATTGAAATGTATAAGAAAACAATTCGGCTCTCAATAATTTAATTTTTGCTCTAAAATATATTATTTTAATACAATACCATATATTTTGAGCGAAATAATCAATCTAGAAATTAAATTAAGTTTGAAAATTTCACAAAAAAAACTAATCTTACCAAATGCTAAAATGTGAAGAGCTATAGAAAATTACATGACTTGATATATAGTGGATAGTACTTACCATTAAAATACATGTATTAAATACCTTATTTAAAAGGTGTATTGTCTTATTTAGCTAGAAATTTAAAAAGATGGACAAATTCGGTATATATTAAAAAGATTTACCGGTGCACTCAAAATTATAATTTTTGCCCAGACAGAGATCACCTACCCCCCGGGGGCAGAAAATAGGTGAGTCCAGACAGGTTTATAAATTTAAATATTAGTTTTTGCCCTATACTCAGTCACCCATGTTTTATTGCCAGCTTATTCAAATAAAGGAAATAATATAGAGTACAATTAATAGAGAGATACAATCAGCTTTTGGAAGAAACAAATGAGGAATACATTTGATTTGTCCATATATAAATAATTTTAAATAAAATTGTGCATATCTGTACCAAAAATAATAGTAAGCATATTAAGACACATTTAATTTCCTCTTTATTTATTTGTAAATGTTTCCTGGAGATTTATTAATCCTATTTTAAGGATCCGTTTATAAATGAAGAATGTTAAAAAGGGGTGTCCGTGAAAAAGGAAATCATATATTTCATACTTTCACATGAAGACTGAAGAGGGAGACAATTTTATAGTGAAGCACTCGATAAAACTTTAATTTATTTTTCTGGTCCCCGTCGCTTTCAATTTTCAATTATTCATCAACGCCACTACGCCAGAGCCACCTCCTCTGGCCTCTTTTGGGAATTCGGATCCCCAAAAGTAACTCAAATTTTACTAAGGATCTGGACCGTTCGATCTGCACTGGCGAGATGCCATGAAATACGATCGGACGGTTTGGATCTAAAATCAAAATTTTGGTTACTTTAGGGATGTGGACCTTTCCTTTTCTGGCCTGGCCCGAAGCAACCGTTACATTTGTACGACAAAGATAAAAAAAATCCGAAGAAAGAGACGAAGAGTTAGAGGAAAAGAAGAAGAGACTAGAAACAGGAAAGGGATTAAGGGAAAGGGATCGCCTACTCACCACACTACACTTCTCTCTCACTTGCTTTATCCACTCCAGCGAAGCCAGCGTAGATCCTTTACCTGTATGTACATCTCTCTTTCTCTGGTTCAGCTTGCCTTGCATACATAGCTTTCACTAGGTTTTCGTCTTCAATGATTAGTCATAGGCTATGAGAAATAACACAGCAAGTCCAAGTTTGTTGTCTTATCATCTCTAGTGTTGAAAGTTGGGCTATTTAGCAGGTTTTTCTCTTAACCTATTTTGGATTTTTTTTTTTCTTTTCGTTTTTATTCGGAACTACTGCTCTCTACCGAGTAAAGACGATTTCTGGTTGTTTTCTTTGAGATCTTTGCTTAGAACTTGTGTGTCAATTGCAATTGAAGGCTAGATTTGTTGGTTTGTTGCTAAACATATGGGATCCAACAAATAAATTTTGACTTTGGGGGGATTAAACTGTTATTTTAAGTAAAGTGCCTTTGTGGTTACTGTTTTTGTACATCTTACATCCTTTTCCGGTAATCGTACGTACCCCATAGAATTAATTTGGGAGGATATTTGATGTAATGGGAGATATTTAGTGTTTCTTATATCTTTTATCTCTTTAATTCAAAATATTTCTCTCACAAAATGCTAAAATGAGTATATAAATGATACTTCAACGCTTTATTAAATTAGACTATAGTTCGAGTACGGATCTACAAGACAGCGACCTGTTTTTTTCTTAATTTTTTGTGATTTTGATGAATTCCCAAGTTTTTTTTTTCTTTCAGTTTGTTTAATTTAATGGCATAAATCTGATATTTAAAGGTCACAATTAAGAACACTGAAATTCCCACTTATCCAGTCCAGGCCCACCTGTGTATTATTTGCACTTTGTATTTCTGTTCTCATGTTCTTTTGCATTGAATGGGTGTCAGCAGTGGATTGGGTTTATGATTAATGATGCTCTACAGCAATGCTGAAAATTTCAAGTCTAAATAGGGGATTGCTGCTCCTATTATTTTTCAATTTTCATGTCTACCCCTAAAACCAAGAAACTTTTATGCAACACTGACTGACCAATTCACTATTCTGACTTTTTCAGGGACTGTTAATCAATATTATTGATTGAGTATTGAAGGTGGTGGAGTCAGGAGTGAGATTTGAGAATGGCAACACTTGCAGATATAGGACTGTCAGCTGGAATAAACATACTGTCGGCAATTGCTTTCTTAATAGCATTTGCATTTCTGAGACTTCAACCAATAAATGACAGGGTCTATTTTCCAAAATGGTACCTGAAGGGTGTCAGGAGCAGCCCAAGCCGTGGTGGAAACGTCATGAGCAAATTTGTAAATTTAGACATGAGGTCTTATGTCAAATTTCTTGGATGGATGCCTGCTGCTCTCAAAATGCCTGAGCCTGAGCTTATTGAACATGCTGGCCTTGATTCCGCTGTCTTTTTGAGGATATATCTAATCGGGTACGGTAATTTACATTTTCTTTTCTTTTATAATCAATCAAATCACAATGTATCACATAGTTGTTACCTGCATGTGTAATGTTTGATTGATAATTAAGTTTTGTTTACATTACAGGCTGAAGATATTTGTCCCAATGGCAATACTTGCATTTGCTATATTGGTACCAGTTAACTGGACAAATGATACTCTCGAGAAGTCCAAGGTAAATTATAGTGACATCGACAAGCTCTCTATTTCTAACATTCCACTTGGCTCGGAGAGGTAAATAAGGATCTTTCAAATCGGTAGATTTTTACATTCCGATTTATCCATCTACAATTATTTATTAACCAAATTTCAATTTCCATTACTGGTAGATTTTGGACCCATTTGGTGATGGCATACGTATTCACATTTTGGACGTTCTTTGTATTGTATAAAGAGTACCATAAAGTGGCAACTATGAGGCTTGATTTCCTTGCTTCTGAGAGACGCCGTCCCGACCAATTTACTGTAAATATCTTCTTTTACCTCACTTTCAGCATATATTAATACCTTTTTAATATTTGTAGTTCGATTTTAATTCTTTTCTTTTTGTTTCAGGTGCTGGTACGAAACATCCCCCCTGACCCAGACGAGTCGATAAGTGAACTTACTGAGCATTTCTTTCTCGTAAACCACCCTGATCACTATCTAACTCATCAGGTATATTATCTATATTCCATTATACTTCTTTTTCTTATTGTTATAACGTGACATGGATCTGTCAGACAATATATATTTGTATGCAGGAAAACATTGTAGTTTGTTTCAGCATTTTTTTTTTTTCATCATTGAGGTATGAGGTAAAGGTTTTAGAAAAACTGAGGTGGAGGATAAGTAGTCTTATAAGTGTTCGATAGGATATTTTACCTTTTTTTTCTTTTCCTATCAATAAGTTATCTCATTAGCTTTCTTCAAAAATAAGATAAAAGGATAAAAGGATAAAACGGCAAAAGGAAATGGAATATAACAGTTCAATTATGCAAGAAAGAGAATTTGCCTCTTTTATTAAATTGTGCAGGAAAACCCAGAGTCTGTTTCATTTTTTTCATTAAAAGTTATCAGGACCAGGGTTCATTGATTGTGTATGTTTTTGGAAAAAGTAGGTTGTACACAATGCAAATAAATTAGCAAAACTAGTAAAGGAGAAGAAGAAAAACAGGAACTGGCTTGACTATTATTTGCTAAAATATGAGCGGAAACCTGATACGAAGCCAACTTGCAAGGTTGAGTTCACTCTTTGTATAGTTTGCCAATAATTTTCTCTCTTTGTTTGTTTGCACATGTTAACTTGTATTATTGTTGATTTTTAGACGGGATTTCTAGGCTTATGGGGTGCCAAAGTGGATGCTATTGAGTACTACACCAAAAAGATTGAGGAGCTATCCAAGGAAGTATGTAAACAAAATCTTTTTACCTTTCATTTCATTTCATGGTCATTTCAAATTTCACATTCTGGACATTTATTTCTAAAAAACATCTTTCAGGAGGAACTTGAGAGAGAAAGGGTTCGAAAAGACCCAAAATCTGTGATACCAGCAGCCTTTGTGTCATTTAAGACGCGTTGGGGTGCAGCAGTGTGTGCTCAGACTCAACAGACACGAAACCCCACCATCTGGTTGACTGAATGGGCCCCGGAGCCCAGAGATGTGTACTGGAACAACCTCTCCATCCCTTTTGTTTCACTGACGATTAGAAAGCTCATTGTTGGTGTTGCTTTCTTTTTCCTAACCTTCTTCTATGTTATACCCATTGTGTTTGTCCAGTCTCTGGCCAATCTTGAGGGCATTGAAAAGGCTGTACCATTTCTAAAACCCCTTATTGAAATGGGATTCATCAAGTCCTTCATACAGGGCTTTCTACCAGGAATTGTGTTGAAAATTTTCTTGATATTGCTCCCCACGATTCTCATGTTCATGTCTAAGTTTGAGGGCTTTGTTTGCACCTCTGTTCTTGAGAGAAAATCAGCCTTCAAGTATTACTTCTTCTTGGTAGTTAATGTTTTTCTTGTGAGTGTCATCGGTGGTACTGCTTTAGATCAGCTTCATACCTTCATGCACCAGTCCGCCAATGAGTAAGTATTTATGTATTTATTATCATACATCTTCATTTTTTGATATATTGTATTTATATCAATGGGATGGGATGGGATGCACAAATAAAGTAACTAATATTTGATCATTATCATGATAGGATACCAAAGATAATAGGTGTTTCAATACCAATGAGGGCGACCTTCTTCATAACATATATCATGGTTGATGGGTGGGCTGGGGTGGCTGGTGAGATCCTTCGGCTGAAGCCACTAATCATATTTCACTTGAAGAATTTCTTCTTGGTGAAAACAGAAAAGGATAGACAGGAGGCAATGGATCCAGGCAGTATTGGTTTTGACTCGTCAGAGCCTCAGATACAGCTCTATTTCCTACTGGGTCTTGTCTATTCAGTTGTCACCCCTTTTCTCCTCCCATTTATCATTGTCTTCTTTGCCCTTGCTTATGTCGTCTACCGTCATCAGGTAATTTATTTAATTAGCCTTCTTCTGCTTTTTTTTTTTTTTTTTTTTTTTAACTAACAACAATTCATTCATTCATTATCCTCTTGTAGATAATCAATGTATACAACCAAGAGTATGAGAGTGGGGCTGCCTTCTGGCCAAGTGTGCATAGCCGCATCATTACAGCCTTACTTATATCTCAGTTACTTCTACTTGGCTTGCTAAGCAGTAAAGGAATGGCACAATCTACACCTGTGCTTTTAGTACTTCCTGTTTTGACCATATGGTTTTACTATTTTTGCAAGCACCGCTTTGAGTCTGCCTTCCTCAAGTACCCTCTACAGGTCTCTCTCTCCTCATTCTCTCTCTACAATTATTTTGCATGCTTATTGATATTTTCAATTACATCCATTGGGTTTTGATACTACCAAAATTTCTTGAAAAATAAATTTGTAACTGAAATCTGTTTGTTTCTTTGTTTGACAGGAAGCAATGATGAAAGATACTCTGGAAAAAGCAAGAGAACCAAATTTAGACCTAAAGGGATACCTATTAAATGCATACATCCACCCAGTATTCAAAGGGGGAGATGACGATAGCGATGATGAATTGTTGATCATAGACGGGGCAAACAATGCAGAGGTGCTTGTACCTACCAAGAGACAATCTCGAAGGAATACTCCCGTGCCCAGTAAACATAATGGTGAATCACCACCTTCTTTACCAGATCTCTCTCGGGAATTATAGTTTTTTTTTTTTTTATCAAGTACAATGGTTAGGACTTGTGTATAAAAGAGGTTTGTGGTTAGTACAGTTTGTTTAAAAAATAGATTAATTTGTTGGGTTTGATGTTAGAATAACCTGAATAAATTTTCAGTGTTCTTCATGATGTGATCCATATTCAACTTTGTTTTGGAACAAATTTCCTGGGTACAAAGGATGTCTTTTCTTTGTTTAAAATATAATTATTTGTTGGGTTTGATGTTAGAATTACCTCTAATAAGTATAGCTGCATGCTATGTTGTAATGTTGTTGGTTTATGTGTTTGGCCTAATATAGTTCAGGAAATTCTTTTATTATAAACAGCAACAATATATAGTTGTAAGTTTTAGATTCGTTTGAAGCCCCAGAAAAAAAAAAAAAAACAGACAAAGTATAGCTTAATTAAAACAAGGATGTTTTTTCTTTGAACCAAAATCCGTATAAGAAACTGTTAATCTGAGTCGTATTTATTTGTTTGCTATAGTTTTGCATAAATTTTGTTCTTTATGGGCTCAGTGACAAACGTCTTCCCTAACCAAGCACTGATCTAAATGTAATCTCTATCACCTTGTACCAGTAATTGGTACATAGGCAACGGAAACCCAACTTTAGGAGTGCTTAGAATTCAGCAAGCACACCCTTTGCATCAGAGTGCCCATTTGCCCCTTCCATTAAAAACTCAATCCGCTAAACAGCATCACAACTGGTACCAACAGACCAGTATCCGACATCAATGGTATCAACAGACCAGTAACCAACAAAGCATGCCACAAACACTTCAAACATCACTACTACAATATTTTAAGCAACACAGACATCAAAACAAAATTAGCCAGCTGAAATTGTGTCTTATGCATGCCATCAGTAATTCCTGTCAGTGGGCCCAACATCTGCAGAGGAATCATTATCCTACTGATAATCAATGCATCTGGTAATGAAAAGAAATCATATTGCCTTGAGTGCCATATATAGCATCAGGTTCCATGACTCCTTTCTGGATATCCTTGTCAGAAAACAGTGACCAACCTAATTAACTTCAAATTTTGTAATTAAACCTCAATCTGGTGTCAATTGGGTTGGTCAGTGTATTTTATTTTTCTACAATTTGGATTTTGAAAATGAAAAAAACTGTTGTTGTAACTCTAATTTGTTGTAACTTGATCCCTTAATGACCTTTTGTTACCACGTATGTATATTGGCATGCGTTTATTGGGCTGAAATTTGTTGTGCATTTGAATTTACAGAATTTAATTTTGTGGATTTTATATAAATAGAGTCCAGAAAGATGTAACTATCTTCAAATTGGGCTGGAAACAAGCTGTCCGGCCCAATTATACTCTCTATCCCGTAATTGCTTACATATGTTTGTTTTTGTGTAATTATTTACTAAATGTTACCTTAAGATATAACCATTTGAAAGGCGCCACGTCAGAATTAGTGAGAAAATAGTATTAATTTAGGTGCATGTATAATCGTCGGGCTTTGACGCTTTGTTAGTTTGTTGTATTTGTATGACCGTCTTACTCTTATTACTTGAATATTTATAGCACTAAACAATAATCTCACAAACTGGTCCTTTCTTGTCCTTGAATCTTTCTTTTCTTTCCCAGCGAGCGTACGCGTACCAAACAATACCAATAGACACGAGACGATCAGACGAGAGCAGTTAGAGAGATTTAGATATGGATTTTGAGCTGAGAGTCGCGAGAGAGAAACTAGAGAGAGAGCAGAGGGAGAGAAAGGCGAGAGCCAAGGAAAAAATGGAGAAAGAAAAGCGTGCCAAGGCGGAGGCAGCGCGCCAGCGTGACGCATTAGAGGCCGCTCAAAGGGCTAAACAACTGGACGCACAAAGGGCACAGCTCCAGGTAACTAACTCCACCTATTTATTTATTTATTAATTGATTTGTTTTTTGCTCAATTGTTAATTGTTTCCATTAATGTTGTACCAATTTATTTCTTTCCTGTTATTAATGAAAGAAAACCTCCTATGAAATTGTTCAATTGTTTATTGTTAATTGTTAATTGCTAATTGCTTCCTATGAAAATGCCAATTGATTTCTTCTGTTGAATTGAATTACTTAATCAATCATCAGTGTCCAGCCCAATAAGCACCAAAAATAAAAACTTTCTGTAAGTGCCTTACCAGCACTGTAATTAGCAGGTAGGTCTAGTATCATAATTCTTTGACAGTATATTGATTTTCATAGGCAGAACAAGAGATGGAAGAAAACCTCCTCCTAGGGAATGGAATCAGTTTCATGAGACTTCTAGAAGCAGTGCCATTCAAAGGCCAAGGAGACAAGATCAAACTACCCCCTTCCACCTTTGAGGAACTCTCTGGCCAAAATGCTCTCGACAAGGGCCCCATGTATTTCCGTTTGACCACAGTAAACAACCAATTACTAGTGGCATTCGCTGGTGTACTCGAGTTTACTGCAACTGAAGGCACAGTGCAAATACCTTCTCATGTCTGGCACAATTTATTTCCTGACAAAGGCACTGAAGGACTAGATGTCCCTTTAGTCGAAGTGCGTTATGTCAGCTTGCCGAAAGGCACTTATGCCAAACTCAAGCCTGAGGGAGCCGGCTTCCATGACTTGCCTAATCACAAAGCTATACTTGAGACAGAGCTTAGGTTGCATGCAACTTTGTCTGAAGGAGAAACAATTAGGGTATCCTATGGGGAGACACAATATGGGTTGCGGGTTCTTGAATTGAAACCTGATTCAACTGTTTCTGTTATTGAAACTGATATAGATGTTGATATTGAGGCACCGGAGGGAGAAAACCATGTATTAACATCTCTTGAGATGGGAAAGATTGAAGAGGGCATTGTTGAAGAAGGGAAGTTTAAGTATTATAAATTTTCCATTGATGGTACTGTTAGTGAAGTTATCAGATCCGGGTTTGCGGATCTTGAAGTCAAACTCCAAACTGACAACAACAGTAATGGGGATACTGATACTGATGTTTATGTTTCGAGACATCCTTTGGTTTTCCCGACACAACATAGACATGAGTGGTCGTCTCATGAAATGGGTTCTAAAAACTTGGTGATAAAGCACAAGGACCAGAATTTTGTGCCAGGTAACTATACCATTGGGGTTTACGGGTTTAAGGGAGTGTCCAAGTACCAAATCTCAGTGCATGTGAAAGATAGGAATGCTCATGTGCAAAAGGTTGGTGAAGGTGAGAAGGTGAATAGTGAGGATTTGGTGGAGTGTGGTAATTGTAAGAGGTACATTGCTAAACGTACAATTGTGGTACACGAGGCATATTGTGTGAGGCACAATGTGATTTGCCAGTATGAGGGATGTGGGGTTGTGCTACGGAAGGAGGAGAGAGAAAACCATGTGCACTGTGTTAAATGCGGGCGCTCATTTCAAAAAGGGGAGATGGAGAAGCATATGAAGGTGTTCCATGAACCCATTGAGTGCATGTGTGGCATCATCCTTGAAAAAGAAAAAATGGTAAGAATTAAGAAATATTGTGTACTTTTTTTTATTGTTTATCTAGTCTGGAAGCTGTACCTACCAGTCAGAACAAGCATGTTAAGGTCAGTAAAATGATATTTGTCAGAAAGTTATTAGATGCATGTTAGACCTAACCAAGATCAGTATCCTCTAGGAACTGTTATTTGCATTTAGGAATGTCTGTACTTGGTTGTGTTATTGCTCTGTACTTCCCCTCACTCCATGCAATACTCGAAACACATATCTCTATCTCAAGTGGAGGGATCAAATGCCTAGTTTATCCTATCTCTTACATTTTTTAATATCTTTGTTGCTTTATGAAAATAGCTAGTCTTTCCATCATCATAGATAGGCAGGCAATTAGGTATTTTGTAGCATGCCATACATACTATGTTTGGGAAATTTGAACATTCTAAAGAAAAAAGCCTGAATTCATCTTTGGTACAACAAACCTGAAATTTGTTCAAATTGGTGCCTGAACGAGTGGGTAATTATGGTGGAATGGTTTGCTAAATGTGATTACAATTGAATACTCCTTTTTTTTTCACACCTTAGTCCCTCCCAGTTCCACTATGGTGGAACCAATTATTCCACGCGAGGGTGATGTTTGTGGAATAGTGGAAGAGTGTCTTTTCCCTGGGCTGAATTAGGCCCAATCCCACTCTTTCACTATTGTATGCTTCCGAAACAATGTTTGGAGTAGTGTGGAAATAACTCAACTTTTGCGGCTCTCCTATTCCTAATTTTACCTCTATTTTTTCATGCCCTGAACAAGCCCATTAAGGCATTGCAGAAAATGGGGGTCTCCTTTCATTTCTCACATTAGGACACAAAACCCATTCTGACACAGGTTCTGCCATGTTGCCTTCCAATAATGTACCTTCCCCTCCATTGTTGGTACTTTAGTAGCCATGATACCACTTGAATGAAATCCTAACAGAAGTATTTTACATTCAGCAATCCTAGAGAGCTTAGGCAACAATCGTCTAGTTTGAACAATATATGATAATTTAGAGACCTAATATGCAATTTCACATTTTTCTTGCTTGCTGTTGTATCTAGTTGTGAATTAAATCCCAGTGGTTTCCATTATTGTTAGAATGCAAATTTGCTCTTAACAATTTTTGTATAGTTCAGTCTTCTTTATTGTGGTACACTAGCTGGGAGTCCATTAGATAGGCTTTCTACAACTAGGCTAGATCGGTTTTCTATACTTTGCCATGTATGCAACGCTTACCAAAATTGTTTTCAAAATTGTATGAATCAGGTGCAGCATCAGTCTGAGGAATGTCCCCTGCGACTAATCATGTGCCGTTTCTGTGGAGACATGGTCCCAGCCGGAGCCAAACCGGCCGACCCGCGAGACCGGTTAAGTGGGTTGTGCGAGCACGAGAGCCAATGTGGTTCACGAACTGCACCATGTGATTCATGTGGTCGATCTGTCAGGCTGAAAGATATGGATCTGCACAACATAGCAGTTCATCAGAAAAACTGAGAAAATTGATTGCATAGTTTTAGAAAAGAGGAGAAAGAAGATGCTGTGCTTGTGTTTGAATGTTGTTTATCTATCATTTGTTATTTGTTTATATTTAAAAAAAAAATGTGTTCAGGTTATGTAGCAGGAAAGTAAAAAAAAAAAAAAAAAAAGGAGTTTGGTAAACAAATGTGGCTTATTTGCAAAATTCTTTTTCCAGACTGTTAACCAAAATAGTACAGATGTCCTCCTGGAAGTTGAAAGGTTATATAGAATTAAGTTATCACCAAAGACCATGGTTAGATAATCTGTTCCACATCTTCAGCACATTCCCAATTTCAGGCTCCAGCAAGGGATAACAATGTTATGATATATGTAGATGTAGAGCAACTCTAATCAACTCTAATCAACACTAATTAATTATCCACATATGTGTACGAGTTGCATATAATTATTTTCTTAATTAATTGTTAGAGCGGGCTAACGTATAATTAATAACTTCCATTGTAGTTATTAATTGCAGCCCTCTCATTAAAAACAAAAATTATGACACTCAAAATTGTGCCACCGGGATACTTCTTATGGCATGCTGCATGCACTTCCGATAATAAAATGTATAGCTATAGTATTATAAAGAAAATGTTAGTTATTTTATTTCCCCCAAGTTTAGTTGTTTCGCGATTCTCTATTGCGGGGAAGCTAAAAGGACTACCAGCGTTGAAATTTCATACTTTCATGAAGAAGAAACTTCGAATTTGTTATTCGTAAATAATAATAAGTAACAAATGTTTTATAATATCAAGTTTCATTTGGGATAAAACCATGGTACCGTTTTTTTTTTTTTTTTTTTTGACAAAAGTGGGTATCTCCCACCTGTTTCATATTGAAACAATAAAAGTTCTTACAGCATGCAATAGTAGAAATAACAAAGTAATCTAGCTAATCCAAACACACTACACAATAGCTAAGGCATAAAGCAGCTAAAACAACCAAACAGAAGCTGCCCAAAACAGAATCAACAACAAAAATGTAAACATAGTATTTAGTTCATATAAGAAGCTACAAAAAGTACTAAAGATCTCTAGTAAGTAGAATCCATAGATGCTGCTGTAGCTGAGGAAGCGTCAGGAGATGAAGCAGAGTCAGAGGGCATATAGCTAGAAGAATCAGCTCTGTCTCGCAGGAAGTCTGAGAGAGCTACCCTTTCTGAATCATGTTCTGCTGCCTCTGAATTCTGATCCTGGGAGCTTACCTCGCCTGGGGTATCTAAATCTGAGATAGGGATCAAAACCATGGTACCGTAGTTCTATATATTGTAGCATGGCGGCAAAATCAAGCTGAAATTTCTTGTTTTTCTAGATCCACTTGATTTTCTATTTTATTATGTAATAAAATATTTTTTAGGTTATTTTAGGTTATCAAGTTATGATAAATTGGCACGCTAACCAACTAATTACGACTTTATAAATTTAAGAAAATGAAGAAAATCCTTTTCGGTATTTTTAAAGTATTTTTTGAAAATAATTATTTTAAACTCTTAAAGCTGTATTATCATCACGGTCTAAACTTAATCACAAGTTTTATATATGACTTGCAGAAAGTTGAAAGATATAAATTAATTTGAACTACCGGAAACCACCAAATCAAAGTGCACGTAACTAATAAAATAAACATTGAAAATCTGTTGAACCATATTTTATACATGTAAATAAATTACTATATAATATTGTTTTTGTTATTCTAAAGATCAAATTTCTTGCCCAGTTTGTCTCGCCCAATGCCTATGAAATATACAGCTAAATATGATGATTTCAGCATTCTGTTTATATAAAAAGAATTATAAACAATTCTCAAAGCAACTGTTATCAACATTTATGTTCTTTTTTAAAAATTTAGCTCGTCATTTTCAATGTAGCTGCCAATAAAGAAAGAAAGAAAAGAAAAAAAAGAGAGGCCTATACAAATTGTCGAACAAGCCTTGTACATTTCAAAACAATTTCAACTCCATTATAAAACCGGATTTGACACGTAATTTAATGATCAAGATGAGATTGCTCCAATGAGATAATATTTCTTTTATGAGATACAGTGAGCTGCGAATCGGAGAAGAAACTAAAATTTCAAAACTTTATTTATTATAACATCGAAATAGTTTTGAAATATTAGAGAAAAAAATAATCTATCAATGAGCTTTCATGCGACTAATTCTAATTTTTAAATAAAACCCATATTGCAAGTTGCACGACCTCTGTTTGAACTTTGATGTGCAAGGAAATAAAAATAAATAGATGCAATTTGCTCCCAAGGTCAATGCAATTTTTTGTTCAAGGTCCCACATATCTGAGTTATTTACACATACGACCCTCAGAAAGTCCGTATAATTATTTTACATATAAGACCCAAGAAAAAGAAGCTGAACAAGAATTTTTTTGTAATTGTTAATCTAAAAAGAATGCAACCCAATAAAAGTGGACCATTAAGAGATTCATCATGTCTATTATGTCAATGCACACTTGCTTATTTCACTTAATCCGGTTAATATGCATTTTGACAGTTATTAACAGCTGTTTTGATCATCCAGAATATTTTTTTCAAACTACAAATTTATACTTTTTACATTGATGCACACTTGACTATTGTATTAATACACACTTATTAAAAAAGATAGATAAAAAAATAATTAAATATTATTCAAAGAGTAAGAAATTGAGACTCTATGTAATAATATTCCCAGTAGATTTAGATATAATTCATAGGTATAATTATGTAGTGTAGGTGACCATACCAAGAAACATAAGTATACATATTCAACAAACAGTAATTGAAGCTCTGGTTTTCCAAACTCCATTTGTTTGCCTTTCTTCAAACAAATCACAAGAAAAAAAGTAATCTTATTTTTTTTTTTCTTCTTTTCCAAACCTCTTTCTTATTCCCAGCTCTGAAATTCTCAGCTGCTTGTTTGTTTTTCACAAATGACAAAAAGAAATACCTCAAATTAAGTCATAACCTCTCCTGATCAAGAGAGAAGATACACTTTTTTTTTCCTTTCTGTTCTTTCTTATTTCTTTCCCCATCCTTTGGTTGAAGAGCATTTTTGTAATCTATTGCAATTTGCAAGCACCATGATCAAGCTCATCACTTACCACTTGAGCGCAAACAACAACTTACGAGAGCTAGAGTTGGCAAAAGAACAACTTGTTTCCATAAAGGATGAAGTGAACACAACCATTGAAGAGGCGAAGCGGCAGCATGGCGTTTCAACACAAGAAGCAAAAGATTGGTTGGATCAAGTGAACACTATTGAAGAGGAGATAAATACGATCCGAGAAAGGTTTCGTCAGAGGCCCCACTGCCTGTTTTTGACAAAATACAAGATCAGCAAAGTAGCCGAGAGGAAGCTTGAAGATATGAAGAGTTTGCTCACGAGGAGAGTAGATTTTGAAGTCGTTGAGTTCCCAATGGCAACGGCACGTAATGTCTTAAAAGCGGTAGAAGGACCGACAAATCTAGAAATGGTGATGAATTTTGTGAAAGATGATGGGATGCAAATGCAAGGGGTGATTGGCATATGGGGAGTAGGCGGTGTGGGAAAGACTCATCTCTTGAAGCAGGTACATAGTTCACTTGCTCGAGACCCCTCTTTTGATGTTGTCATTTTTGTTACTTGCTCCAAGGAATGTTCAGAGGAAAGGATTCAGAATGAAATTGTTGAGAAATTCCGCTTGCCCAGGAGCAGCGGTTTGCAATCTCAAGCCAAAACTATAAACAACTTTCTAAAGGAAAAAAACTTTGCCTTTCTAATGGATGATATATGGGGTCGGTTGGATCTAGATTTAATCGGGGTCCCCTCTTGTAATGGCACGGATAGCCCCGGCCAGTGGAAAAGAAAGGTTATTTTAACAACACGGTTCAAGGAAGTTTTCGGGGCTATGGAGGTGAAAAAGAAAATCCAAGTGGAGTGTCTAAAGGGTGACAAAGCGATGTTTCTCTTTGAAGAGAAGGTGGGTAATGAGACAATGCAAGCACATCCTCTGATACCAAAATTAGCGGAGGAGGTGGTCAAGGAATTGGGCGGTTTGCCGCTGGCCCTTATAGTCACCGGCAGAGCGATGCGTGATCAGAAGGACCCTAGAGAATGGTACTATGCTATCAATCTCCTAAAAAAAAGGCGCCGTAATGCGATCGAATCATCAGGTATGAATGAAAGCATATTGCGCATGTTAAAGTTCAGTTATGAAAATTTGAATAACAGTGCCCTGAAAGAATGTTTCCTGTGCTGTGCCCTGTGGCCTGAGGACCGTGAAATTAAAAAAAGGGAATTAATCTATTGTTGGATTGGGTTAGGGTTGATAAATGAAGTGGACATGAAAGATGCTTTAAACATTGGATATAACTACATAAGTAGATTACAAGTAGCTAATATGTTAGAACCAACCGAATCTCATGATGAGGTGAAATTGCATGATGTTATACGGGAAATGCTACTTTGGATAGCATGCGAGGAAGGAAAGAATGAGTACAAATGGTTCGTACAAGCCGGAATTAGGTTAAAAGCCATACCTCAAAATACCGAAATTTGGTCTACCGGTGAGATTATATCATTGATGAATAATGAACTTGATACATTTTCTCCACCCACCAATAATCCTACCGGACCATCAGTTCTAATGCTTCAAAGAAATCTGTTGAAAAGTAACCCAGAAATTGGAAATGTCAAGGGATTAAAGTATCTAGACCTATCCTGGTGTAACCTTTCTAGCTTTCCAATGGGGATATGTGAATTGACCAACATACAATTCTTAAATTTATCTGGAAATAAGTTTACTTCATTACCTATGGGGATGGAGCTCCTCACAAAGCTTCAGTACTTGCTTTTGCGGGGCACTGCAATTACTAAAATACCCAAAGGCCTACTATCCCAACTCAAAGAGCTTAAAGTGCTAGACTTGTACAACTTTTGGAAAAGGTTACAAAATGTGGAATATCTTACATCGGTGCTCAATGAGTTGGAGTGCCTATCAAAATTCAGCTCTCTTGGAATTAATATTAATCAAGAGGATCAATTGCAAAAACTGAACAATTTAACTCAAGTACCCATAATGTCTCTCAAGATTTTTATGTTGAGCAATCTGGGCTCCTTCTCCCTGTTTGGCAACTTCCTTGGAACGAATCAACTACAAGAGAATCTAAATGAGCTCTTTTTCCACAAATGCTCCTTTGAATCAATAGAGATGGAAAGAAATAGTGAAAATCCTAACTGGCATTTTGAAAATCTCGAGACTATATTACTATCTGAGATGATATACCTGAAGCAAGTTTTATGGAAGGGGGTAACACCTATGGATATGCTTCCTAGACTACGCAGTTTATCTATCGATTATTGCAAGAGTCTACAGAGCATTTCATGGATTGCGTATCTCCCATGCCTAGAGGATCTGAGCATAATAAGGTGTAAATCAATCGAGCAACTTGTTGCAACTGATGAGGTGATGATCAGTGAAGAAAACGCAGAATTAGTGCCTCCATTCCCTTCCCTTACGAGAATTCTCTTGTGTTACCTCCCTAATCTACAAAGCATATGCAGCCCAGCTTATACCTTCCTGTCTTTACAAAACATTTACATAATTGGCTGCCCAAAATTGAAGAAACTTCCTTTCAAGCAGCAATCTATGGCACCGAAATTGAGGTCAATAGTGTCCGAAGTGGAGTGGTGGAGAGGTGTAGAGTGGGAGGATGAGAACCTCAAGTCTTCCTTCCAGCTATTCTTCAAAAGACCTTAATTAATTAGTGTGTGGGTGGGTAACCATTGGAGGTTTGATTGTAAATTTGTTTTTCATATGTCTATGCTCTTGTGCTGTGGAGTGGTGGAGCATGCAAAATGTTTATGGGTTTGTGTTAAATTGTTAATAGCATGTGATTTTGAGAGCAATGGTGAATGTGCATGTAAATGTTTTTTTTTTTAGTTTTAAAGAAACCTGTGTTTGTACATTTCATTGATTAACTGAAATCGGTATAATGTTTTTCCATCTCCTTGTTTTCAGTTCCTGTTCAGCAATTATGCTTGGAACTTTGCGGTTACATGTTGGGAGTTGTAAATTCTGGCAATTAGGTGTAGTGTGACCAACATACTATTCACTGTGGCATTTCATCGAGCATATGTCATACGTGAGTGGTTAGCTAGTTAGTTGCTGGTATAGCGCAAAATACATAAAACAATCACTTGCACTGTTAAATTGCTGGACAAATAAATCGTTCAGTAGCACCTGTTAATTTAATTAGATTAGATGTACTCTACGTACTTAAAAGATAAAAAGAGAATTCTAACCTGAAGATTAATCCGAAAAGGCGATAAGGCTCTCTATCCGTTCATTCCGTTGTATACTTGTATCTACTGTAAAAAGAGCGAGACTGTAAAAGCTGCTCTAAACAGAGTAAAAGCTTGGGCCGGGTACAACAAAAGATTTAACGCAAAAGATTTAATTGGGCCATCCTTCAATACAATTGGGCTAATCTTATACAATTATAAGCAGAAGAGTTGATGCTAGCAATTAATAGCCTATTATAGTCTTATAGATAGGCGTGTCAAGGGATAACAGATAATTTCTTCCACAGAAGATCCATTGAATAATTTTGTAGCAAAATTGCAGAGAAATGAAGAGGAGAGAATGGGTTTGGTTTGGTCGGTGATAAAGTAATCAAGCAAGCAAAATCTATACAATGATTTTTTTTTTTCGGCCGTGCAAATATCATTGCCAAAACTTGAGCAAAGAAGTGCGGATCCGACTCTGCTGTTTTTTTATAACAAATGTAGATTCTGTTTTTCTAATCTCAATTGTTCAAATTTTTTGAAATTTGTGCATAGAAAAATTTCTTTTATCTACGTTAGATCGGAAAAAAAAAATCCTATTTTTGTTATAAAAAACAGTAGAGTTGGATCCAAGAAGTGCATCCCATGTCGATCCATACAACTAGTCTTATATTATTTTAGCACGTAATTAATAGTCTTCCAAAGTCGGAGCGCTCATTTTCTTCTATCTCTCTCTCTCTCTCTTTTAAATCCTGATAGCTCATTTTCAAATTATACAAATAATTAATGTCCAAATTTGTCATTAATTAATATATATGCTCTCATGCATGGTAGACAAAAATGAAAAATGCAGCATTAATTGCGTGCTCTGAACGTGTAATAAATAGTCTTCCAAAGTGAAACGTTGTATTTGATTATTTGTGGAAATGAAAATGTTTAGATTTGAGAATGAGAATATCAAATTGTGAATTTCCAAAGTTTTTTAACTGAGAGAAAATTTAGAAAACTAGTTCGGCAAATATATGGGAAATTTGTTGGAAAGTTTTTATTATCCTTTTTATATAAGATATAATGCTAAAATCAAACTATATTAAAAATGTTTTGGTACTAATAATATAATTGCACATATCATTTTTTTTTTTAAATGTGTTTGTTTAATTAATTTCTTGTATTATTAAGTTGTGTTTATTTAATTAATTTCAGTTTTTGTGCTTGTTTAAATTGTGTTTGTTTAATTGAGTACTTTATTGTGAAAGTTAATTTTAGTTTAATTAATTCAACAAGCATTGATGAGTATAATTCATCTTTAATTAATTAATAAACAAGTTAACTATATCTTTTAATTAATGGACCGATAACTGCTAGACCTTGAGACAAGCCATAAAAAGGATTTTCTTGAGACAAAGTTGCAAGAGCATATGAAACTATATCACAAGCGTATTCGCAATATAAGGAATTAAGGATCAACCAATTTTAATTAAAACTGTGGAATGCGGTCAACAATCAAAAATTTAATTGTTTTTATTTTTATTTTTTGCAAGAGCTGTGCCATTTTGGGAAAGAAAACAGAGCTTCTAGCCAATTTGTTTTTTTTTCCTTGTAAAATCTGAAGGGGACAAAGGAAATAAATCTATAAGAATTGTAAAATAGAAAATCAGACTTGAGCATTGAACATGTCATAGAAAAAATACCTACAACCTTACTCTTCTTCTTTTTTCAAAAAACACCATAGGAAATATATAGGAACTGAGGGGCCGAACAGACTCTTAATCTCTCTTTAGTCCATTTTCATAAAACATATATGAAGGTATAATTTCCATATAAAAAGTTATAGTTAGAATGTTCGTGTCAAAATGTTGCATGATGTATTTTAAGAATCAAATTTTATATACTCCTCTGTATTATATAATTACTTTTTTAGTAGCTAAATAAATCCAACACTTATATAGTATTAATTGTCCAAATCCTATGGATACATATGATGTTTTAGGCCAATTTAATTTTTTTCCATTCGATGTTCAAAAGTTTCCTAAACGAATATAATATATAAAGTTAAAACTTTTTATCGTTCTTGGTTTATATTTAATAAAAAAAAAAGAATTATCAATGTTACGTACAGCTAAGTATATTAATGCTTATATCAACAAAAAAAAAAAAAAAATTAAGTAAACTGAGCATCTATATCACGTGTGCTTCAGCTTAAACTTAACATTTCATATTATAATTTTGTGCCATAAGCTTGCTTTCCATTTTTCAAAAAAAAATAAATCAATCAGTAGTGAACACTAATTCTAACTATGTTTCACTAAAGAGCAATTTCGTGTTAATCTCGTGTTCTAAAAAGAAAATAATAAAATTTCTTATAATTGTTTGTTAGTACAATTTAACAATCCTTGTAATAACATTTTCAATATTCATTAATTTACACCATTATGCCATTTTTTTTATTTTTATAAATTGATTTAGAATATATACTCATCAAAAGACAACTCATAAATTCAATGATTTTCAAACACTCTTTAATAATAAGTATATGAATTAATGCATTATATATATATATATATATATATATATATATATATATATATATATATATATTACACAAAGCTTCTACATGAGTTCAGGAGGAGCTACAAAGTGACATCCTTACTGTTACAGTGATAAGTCATGATTTAAAAATAATTCGGTAAGTTTCAAAATTCGTATTGTAAGTTTAAGTTTAATTTTAAAATAGTTCGTTGTTATATAATACTATAATATATTAAAATATATTCATATTTTAAAAAATAACATTTTGGTAAATTTTGCAATGATTAATGCAAATAATGTACGACACGCATGTAAGATTTACTACATTCAAAAATAATTAGAGAATGTACTAAAAAGAGAATAAGTTGATAGATCAATGATTGTCTCGGTTTCCTGTATGAATGGAGAGGTCCAGCCACCTGTTGAGGCAGTTCTATACTTTTATGATTTATATCATATTCATACATAGAGTGATGCTATTATGCATTGCAAATTAAAAGACTTCTTTTAATTTGCGCTCATATCACGATTTTCAAAGTTTAAATAGCCGATCAGAACCGTTAGATGTGTTCTCCATATTTAAATGTGCACGGAGACCAAATTTTACATTTTTTGGAATTTTTTTACTATTTATTAAGCCACTTTCAAAATCGCTGATCCAATGGTGGCTCATAATGAACAGTGAAACCGTTGGATCAGCGATTTTGAAAGTGGCTTAATAAATAGTAAAAAAATTCCAAAAAATGTAAAATTTGGTCTCCAAGCACATTTCAATATGAAGAACACATCTAACGGTTCGGATCGGTTATTTGAACTTTGGAAATCGCGATATGAGCGCAAATTAAAAGGGGCCTTTTAATTTGCAATGCATATTAGCATCACTCTTCATATATATATATATATATATATAGAGAGAGAGAGAGAGAGTGACTAACATGATTTCAGTAGCATATGGGCCGAAGTGTTTACGGTCCAAATTTGAAATTTCAAAATCCAAAAAGTCGATATGAACCGTTAGATTTGTTCTCCATATTGAAATATGCTTGGAGACCAAATTTTACATTTTTTGGAATTTTTTTGCTATTTATTAAGTCACTTTGAAAATCGCTGATCCAACGGTGGCATTGTTGGGTTAAGCCACCGTTGGATCAGCGATTTTCAAAGTGACTTAATAAATAGCAAACAAATTCAAAAAAATGTAAAATTTGGTCTCCAAGCACATTTCAATATGGAGAACACATCTAACGGTTCAGATCGACTTTTTGGATTTTGAAATTTCAAATTTTGACCGTGAGCACTTCGGCCCATATGCTACCGAAAGCATATTAGTCAATCTCTCTCTCTCTCTCTCTATATATATATATATATATATGAGTCGGACTATGGTACTCTATAAAGTACTATACGCTATATCTTCATTTTCAAAGTTCAAATAGCCGATCCAAATCGCTCAACATGTTCTCCATATTGAAATGTGCTTGGAGACCAAATTTTATATTTTTTGGAATTTTTTAATATTTATTAAACCACTTTGAAAATCGCAAATCCACTGTGAACAGTAAAATACAATAAAAATTTCTGGACCATCAGATCTGCGATTTTCAAAGTGGCTTAATAAATAGTAAAAATATTCCAAAAAATGTAAAATTTGGTCTCTAAGCACATTTCAATATGAAGAACATGTTGAACGGTTCGGATCGGGTGTTTGATTTTTAAAATGAAAATATAGTGCCATAGAGTAAAACCTTGTTTTACTCTATAGAGTACCATAGCCCAATTCTATATATATATATATATATATAGATATATATATATATATATAGATATATAGTGATGCTACCATGCTTTGAGAAGTTAAGAGGGTGTTTTACTTTCCGTTCATATTTTCATTTTCAAAATTCAAATAGTCGATCCAAACTTCTCAACACGATCTTCATATTGAAATTTGCATGGAGACCAAATTTTAAATTTTTTTCAAAAAAATTTCCTATTTTTTTAGAATTTTTGAAAATTAATGTTTTTTTATTTTTATTTAATGAAAAACTGTGATTTTCAAAAAATAAAAAAATAGTAAAAAAAATTAAAAAAAATGTAAAATTTGGTCTCCAAGCACATTTCAATATGAATATCGTGTTGAGAAGTTCGGATCGACTATTTGAACTTCAAAAATGAAAATATGAATGGGAAGTAAAACACCCTCTTTACTTCCCAAAGCATGGTAGCATCACACACACACACACACACACACATATAGAGAGAGAGACTAGTATGCTTTCGGTAGCATAGAGGACGAAATACATTCAACTCGTTTTTTAATTTTCGAAGTCCAAAAAGTCGATCCAAACGTTAGATGTGATCTCTATATTAAAATGTGCTTGGAGACCAAATTTTACATTTTTTGGAATTTTTTTACTATTTATTAAGCTACTTTGAAAATTGCTGATCCAACGGTTTCATTGTTTGGTTAAGCCACTGTTGGATCAGCGATTTTCAAAGTGGCTTACTAAATAGTAAAAAAAATTCAAAAAAATTTAAAATTTGGTCTACAAGCACATTTTAATATAGATATCACAACTAACGGTTTGGATTGACTTTTTGGACTTTGAAAATTAAAAAACAAGTTGGATGTATTTCGTCTTCTATGCTATCGAAAGCATACTAGTCTTTCTATATATATATATAAACAGGATGACGTTAGGATAAGTTGTTTGTTCCCAAAACATCAGAGTCATTAAAGTTATCTTTCTTATTTAAATTGTAAATAAATAATTGAGCAAGTTTTGAATGAATGTTAATGGCAGATAATTGGCTTCCGTACTTGAGAACAAATTAAGCTCTTACTGCTGACGTGTGGTCGGTTTAATTAAAAATACAATGTTATTATTTATTTCATTAGAGAGATCTTTCACTTGACCTTGATACAGAAAAAATAAATGCAAGATGTATTATTTTGCAAACAAGAATTTAAATTAAAACTAGATAGATTGTTGTTAATTTTCTTGGGATTGAATGTTTAATGTAAGACTTTTTTTAGTATCTTCCTTTTTCATCTTTAGGCTTTTGTAGAAAAAATTATCTTATATTTTATTTAATAAAATTTGTTATTTGACAATTGTCGACTGACTTTAAAAAATATATATACATTCGCTGGATTAATAAAAAATGAATGAGAAACATGTTTTTGAAGCATAACAGAACTGGAGCAATGTCATCCATGTTGAATTGTTAAATATTTTATTATTTCACCACTAAAATTATAAAAGATGATTTATTTTATATCATACGATATATAACTTTAATATTATTCCTTAACTAAATTAAAATTATTTTATTTCTTCAGGTATTTCTAGTTTTTAGTTTCTATTTAGGAAGCTGATATGACTACCCGCACTTTAGTATCCGGCATTGTATATGCACCTTAACTGCTATAACTACTTGGGGGATCGCAAAAACTGTAACGCTGATTTTTTTTTCAAAAATATTTATACCTATGTACGGAAGTATGTATATCTATGAATGGAAGTATTTTATACTTAATTATGAGGTGAATAATTTTTACGTAAATAATTATCTCCCAAAATGTACCCGCACCATAAAAACCTGCAGAGGACCACTCAAACTGCTTTGGGGGACATACACGTTTTTAGAGGGTTTTTTTTGTTCAATCTTATCCATATTTCTGACGATCTGTGAGGAATTTTGCAAATCGAAAACCATGAATGTCTTTTACGCAATTTTCTCTTTCAAATGAGATTCATGATGATGTACTTTCAAACTCGTTGTACAAGTATTTATACCTATACTTACAAGTATTTTTTTACATATCACACTAGATTACATATGAAAGCATTAATATCAAGTATTGCAAGAATTTATATATATGCACTCAAGGGTGGAGCCAGACTTTCGAACTATGGGGGTCAAATATATAAAATTTTCCTGCGAAGTCAGATTTTCGAATTATGGGGGTCAATCATATAAAAAATTTCGCGGAGAATGGGGGTCATTTTTACTATTTCATCAGATTTTATTGTAAAATATAACAAAATTACATATTAGTAAAAAAAAAAATTAAAAATGGGGGTCAATTGACCCCCATACAACCTTATTAAATCCGCTTCTTGTATGCACTGACGTATTTATACCTATGAGGTCAATTATTTTTGTTAGAGGAAGGTTGACACTAAAACGATTGAAAGACTAGAAAGATGATGATTATATTAAGTTACGCATGCAAGGATTAATATTTTATTTTATAAGTATTAATAAATTATATTTCAAGTATTTATCTATGAAAGTAAATGCAGCAACGAGTGCGGGGACTAAATAATAGAGACCATAATACAACATTCTTCTATTGTTGTTATGATTATGATACAAATACTGGAGTAAGAATGGGGGGTTCAACATTGATAGAGACCATAATACAACATTCTTCTTCTGATTAACATTGATCGCCCAAATTCTATAATTTTATTTTTTTATTTTGGAGAGAAAAAAAAAAAGATGAAATTAAATAGTATGATGCATAATACGAAAAACCAGCGTTACATCTAATAACCGCGGGCCTGAAAGATGGGTAGTATTAGGATACCGGCAAACGTAATTTATTAGAGAACCTACCACACATCCAGGAGCTCTTCTAATTAATTAATCAATTAATCAATTAATTAGTTGAAGTCTTGAAGAAGAGGTGAAAGAAAGAAAGCTCATTGAGAGGTTGAAAGGGTACTAGAGTGTGGGGTCTCAGTCTCCTCCCTCCAATAGAGAGGCACTCATACCGGCGTCATAACTCAAAACCAGAGAGAGTGGGAAAGAGAGAGAAAGGAATAGAAAAAGAGTCAAAGAGACAGGAGGAATCAAAGGACGCTTAATTAACCACAAAACTGAGAGAGAGAGCTGTCTGTCCCCCTGCACTCGTCCGAACGGCCAAATGAAATGGTTTCCTCAGACGGTCAGACCTCTTCCTCCCTCCATGGGCCGCACGTGAATCCAACCCCTCCCCGAGGAATAAGGATCCGCTCTCTCTACCGCTCGAGACACGGAGTGAGTCCGATGCCCATCGGACCTACTTTTAGGTTCAACGAGCTCCACAACTGTCCGATCCATCTGTGCACCAAAATTAAAGCAAGTTCGCATTATATTACACGAATCTTAAAGCATATGAACGGTGATTAAATCCGTCTAACTAAAGTAGGTCCGATGGGCATCGTCCTACTCTGAAGTCCTACTTCTCATCTAAATATCTATTCCATTCCATCTCTGTGGCTACTACTTGCCCAATTATACGGCTTTGATTAGGTATTGTTTTAAAAAATGAACGGCTGTGATCTTCTGTGAGTATCAATCACTGTCATTGTAATCCACCGTTCTCTCTCTTTAGGGCTTATTAGGGCCCGTCCAGTCAACACACTATTCGATGTGTCCAATTAATTGAATGATTTCTCTTTCTTCTATAAATAACATCCATCCGCACGGAGACGGAGCAATCATATAAAGCATCTTATTAATTTCCATCGATCTCTCTTTTATTCTCTCATCCTCTTCTCCTGATCTCCTCCCCCCTCCCGATCTGTAATCTTCAATCAAAGGAGGTAGAATTAATAATGAAGCAAGGAGGGAACATGGTACTGAAGCATAGAGGAGGAGGAAATGGAATCAGCAGAGTAGTAAAAGAGCAGAGAGCAAAGCTTTACATCATTCGCCGCTGCATTGTCATGCTTCTATGTTTTCATGACTAATTAATTAGCCAACTTTTTTCTTTTTTTGTGCGGATCGATCGATGGCGTTTCTATGAATGTACATAGTTATCTAAGATAGTGTAGTATTAGCTGAGCTAACAGTAACAGAAGAGCTAGCTAGGTCGCTCTTTGTTTTTTGATGTACTTTTGTTCGCAAGAACAATTGAAAAAGAAATGGAAATTATGAAGCTTTAATTTTCTCTCAATTAAGTCTCATCAGATATATATAGCTGAAATAATTAACTTCTCTTCTACATTGTTGATATTTAATTTATTGCTTATTTTAACAGTGATGGTACTACATCTGAAATTAATTGGAAGATTCTTTGGTCTACTCGAATGATGCATGGATGGTTCCTTCTAATTACAAGAATTATGTAAGAATTTGGGAGAATTAAAGCTCTTATCAATTGTTCGTTCGCAGAAATTAATTGTTTTCAGTTTGAATCGATCGAAATGGCGAAATGGCGAAATGGGAATGGGATGAGGAGCAGAGCTGTGTCAATGTTAATTATTCAGTCTAAAATTCACGCTGGCCCCATTAATTAATTGTCTAATTCCGTTCCATTCCGGGACCACATACTCTTCCGTTCCATACCAACTTCAACCCCCCTTCATTCCGGCCGAAACGCTCTAGATATTTCTTCCAAAATAGGGTACACAAGGAGGGGAGCAGCTTGGGTCCAATTGGTTCTATGACCGTCCGATCCGCTTTAAGATTTGTGCGTGTCACTTTAATATTCGTGCACATTCACTTTAATATTCATGCGTACAGATTTTAAAGCGGATCGGACGGTCATGAAATCCATCGGATCCAGTTTGTGTCCGATGGGCATCAGACCTAGTTTGAGTCCGATGGGCATCGGACCCAAGCTGCTCCCGAACATTTCAAAAGGACACCACTCACTAGAGGCAGATGCGGATCCAGAATTTTCATTAGGAGAGCAAAAAAATAGCGAATTGGGTTTAAATAGCTAATCCGATACTAGACAAAATAATACTTTAATTTTTAATTTTTAATTTTCAATGCTCTAACTTTTAATTCTAATTACCAATCAAAATTAAAAAAAATATATCTTAATTTTAATTTTAAATTTAACTCTAATTACAAATTAGAATTTTAGAGAATGACAAATAAAATTTTAGGAGGCGAAACAAAATTCAAATTAATCTGAACCTATAAATCTCCATAAAAATTAAAAATTATTCTAGACGCATGCCATTCCATTATTTAGTTCTACACATTGCCAAAGATTGAAGACTTGTTCACATCATTGTACATTATTTTTGGAAGGGATAGTATATATTATAGGAGACATCGAACTTGTAGTTTGTGATAATGGATTTTTAAATTTATAATTTTGACAATTGTCTGTATAGTTCGTAAAAATTTGTCCTTAATATAATTATTTTATTATTTGATGCGTGATTTCAAGTACAAAATGTTCAGAATAGTACTCTAGGATGTTTATAGCATAATATTTGAAATATTTATAATTTGTAACTTTTAAATTTGTACAAATTAATAAAATTTCTTTCGAAAAATGTAGGCACTTGAACTACATATATTCATAATTTATTAAATTTTTGATATTTTTTTTTTATACTTTATTCTATTTTTACAGAAAAGATATTGCACATAAATAAATGAAATTGATAAAGATATTATTATATCTATCCATGGAAAACAAAAACTATACGAAGTAAGAATTATTTTTAATTTAAAATTCATATTGAAATTGCAAGGCATTAAAGTTCATATAATATTTGAATAAAATAATTGATCAAGGGACTATGGTCATTTTGCATTAAAAAAATCAATGCATTATGCTAAACAGCTAAAGTAACTAACAGGGGACAAATTTTAATTTCTCAAATTGCATAATTCAGATAAATGGTTGTCAAAATTAAAAGTTTAAGGACCTAATTGAAGAACTTATATGGTATTACCCCTTTTTAGTTAGAAAATAATATAATTATTTTTGTGAAGAAAAGGAATGGAACATAGAAGTTTTGTTGTTTTGTTGTTTGGAACACTAGTCGTTTTCATTAGAAAGAAAAACAACTCTTTGGATTACCTATATCGCTTCACTTTTTTTTTGCCAAAATAAGTATAAATAATAATACTCAACATATACAAATTTAATAGTCTACTATATCCAAAGCGGACGTTTATAAAAAAAAAAAAAACATATCCATGAAAGACGGTTTGGATAAAACAAAATTAAATTGGCCAGGACAGCTAAGTGCGTGATATAAATTATACACCATACCTCAACATGAAGGTATATGGAATGGAGACATGTATTATCCACTTGTACCGACATGCAAGAGTGTTCACATAATTTTTTGTGTGGATATGTAGCACACATAATATGAAATTCAAAATAAAAAAATTGTATGGATACATGCCGATTTTTTTATTAATACTCTTGAAAAATTAACAAATTTATCCTCGTACCCAAACTATTTTCAGAAATGATCAAACCACCTCTCAGCGGGGTGGTCAGCTCTCAATACCAAACCGCCCCACTGAGGGACAGTTTGCTATGATTTTTTTAGAGAGATTGTTTAGTATGTATAATGATTGTCTCACTACTATGATTTCTATTTTTTTTTCTCTCTCTTTTTGGATACTCTTATTGTTTGATTTTGGTCAATATTGGTCTTACAGTAAATCTGATACAATTCAAATCCAAAATCCATTAAGAATACCTCAAAAAAAAAATATTATTTGAGTTATTTCAAAGCTAAATGAGAAATATTTTTTATGAATGCTTCAACAATTTCGATTGTGACTTTCTGTTATAATATATCTGTATTAATTCTTTTGTAAGTCATTTCTCTCATTTCTAAAGCACATGTTGTCGTGCATGTATTTATCTAAGACATCTCTTGTAAACAGGCGAGACTAGAATAACCGATAAGGCAAGACAGACAATATCTTCACTTAGAAGACAAAAAATTTATGACGAAACTTCAAGCGGCTATAAAATGACGCTCGAGTGTCCGATTTCAGTAAATTACCACTTTTCAGAAAGCTTGCGAGAATATGCATGCACTGGTGATGGCTATGCCGTTTTAAAAAATTTAGAATTGCCAAAAAAAAACTAAGGAAAGAGTCTCAAAACTTGAGTTGAAGTTTCCGATTAAGTTTTTCATTTCTAATTTTCGATCTAAGTAGCTTAGTAAATTGTTTATAATGAACTTGTAGAATACCAATTTTTACTATTTTTGAAAAAAAAAATTTAATTATTTTTTATAATTTATAAAAAATAGCACAAAATGACTTAAAATAAAAGAAAATTGTCAAGAGTATATTTTTTTTGGTACTTGGGTTCAGTTCTATACAATATCTAAGATTCAGCTCTAATTTCACACATATATTTTATTTATCATATATTCTATTTACAAAATCAAACAATATGAGTATCCAACAAGAGAGAAAAAAAACATAGAAGTAGTGAGACCAAATTTTTGTTAGTGTCTATATTTAAAATATTCATTTTGTACACACTAAACATCTCTAACAAAAAATAAGCAAACCGCCCCACTGTGGGACAATCAGGTTTAGGAAGCAAACCACCTCATTAGGGGCGGTCAGAGCGTTTTTCGAAATATTTGAAAATTGAGGGTATATTTGTTATTTTTTAAGGGTATTTAAAAAAAATCCGGGATATATGCAACACAGATAATATTTAAAGCAAAAAAAAATGATTATATGGATATATTATATAATTTTAGATTATAAAATTTTAAAGATAGCAACATGCATTTCATTAATTTCTTATAAATTAAAAAAATTGATAGTTTTTTGCCGTGCGAGGGGAATTATCATGAACATTCTCCTCTCAATTCTAAAAACAATATATTTTTCATAATAAAGATGGACTAAAGTTTCTTAAACTTGAAAATTTATAAAGAATCTCTATTCATATTTCAAATTTACGATTCTTCACGCATAAGTCATTTTACCGAATGGTGGTGGTTCTTCAATTTTAAAAATATCAGCAAATATGTGGTTATAATTAGATTAATTTTGGCAATAGATCGAAATGATCCAAATAGAATTTGACGCTCTCTAGATGTCAAATATGTCTGATTTTAATACAAAAGATACATCATGACAATGAAAAACTTTTTGTTTAGAGAAACTAAATTGAAAATTAACATCTGAGAATTGAAATTGCAAAAAAATTGAAAACTCTTGAGAGACTTTCAAAAGTTCCATGACAAGTGGACCGAATTTTCAAAATAAAGCCTTTCTCAATTTCCAATACGAAATTAAGTACAAATACATGTCAAAATCATGAATATAAATATGTTGTTATTCCTATCACAACCCTTCAAAGTTTTTCGTGCCCGAATCTCGACAAAGTTCAACGGCTAAAATCAGAATAACAGAGTCTTGTGATCCCTTGGAATAACAACAGATTTATTTTCCAAAATCATGGCCATACTTTGAAAGTCCTAATAACTCACAACTTCGAAATTCAATTTTTAAAGTGTGGTATTTTATATCAATTTGGTGCAATTTAATCAAGTTGATTCCTTTATTAGTCGTTTTTGAAGGATCTAAATCTGCTGAAATTCGAGATTATGAACAGTAACTCTAAAATTCCTGAAATCCGAGATCTAGCCATTGAATTATTTCGAGATGCGCACACAGAAAAACCAAAAATTTTGAGATGCGTGCACAGAAAAAGTTGGACAGCTGGATCTCGAATTTCACGAATTTTAGAATTACTGTTCATCAATCTCGGATTTCAACATACCTGAATTCGGTTTTGAAAGGACCAACTTTATTCTTTCTTGAGAGTTCAATATATAGGATCAATTTGGTAATAAAAAATTAAGGACCAACTTTGTTCCTTTTTTGAAAGTTTGAGAAGTATTTATTTTTTTTATAAATTAAAAGACTAATTTTTGTGCAAATGAAAGTTTGAGAATTAAATTTTGTTCTTTAAGAAACTTCAATAATGAAACACTAAATATTTTTGCATTAATATTCATTCATAGGTATCATTAATTTCATAGGAAGCTGCCTACCGGTAGCCTAGCTACCTATATTCTCCAGCTAAGTATGATTTAAAAAATTCCATCTCATCTGACATTAATTTACAATTAACAAGAACAAATATTACTAATGAAATTAATTGGGTGACCAAATAGCAAAACCTTAGCTGGGGGTTGAGATCTCAATGTATATATATATATATAGTGGTCCATACTCCATACCATATATATATATAGTCGGCATCAGCGGTTGATTAATTAGAATTTGGATCAGATGCAGGTACGAACATATTTTTTTTAAAGGGCACCTGTATGTATTTTTCCTTTTCCTATTTAAATTTGTGAATCACGCATGCATTTGTTATGTACTTATGTACATATAATAAAGGAATATTCTTTGCTTTTAATTACTTGTAAGCCCAACACCTGATATATAGGTTGGAAATTAAACAGTAAGCAATTAATTAACGCTTTTTGGGAAATTCTCCCAATATTATCAGCCGATTAATTTAAGTAACTGCAACATTTTTTTTTATGATTTCAATAATTAATTCTAATTCAATTTTATGTGTTAACAAAATGCATTTTAAATAATCATTTGCACTTTTGTTAAATTCGGAAAATGAAATAGATCGCCTGAAGAACTAATTAATTAAGAAGAACAACTGTACGCGCGCAGTTACTATAAATAGAACGACAAATTAATACTAATAATGCACATATTATATATACTTAATTGGGTCTTGGGATGGTACAATAACAGATTCATTCGTGCAAATTCCTCATATCTTTTTTTAATAATAATAAAAGAGTAGATTCTTTATTGGACAAAAGAATCATATAATCGTATGGATGTTCTATTTTCTTAATTATCTATGAAAATTGATACAATTAAAAGTACGTAGTCTACTTAATTAATTATCCAACATCCAACCAAAAAATTTAAATTAAAACTGAACCTTTGAAAACAAATTATTAGATGGAATATTATTATATAAATTTCCGTTGCTCCAGATTAATTTAATAATTAAGCAACATGTTTAAGCAATATTAAATATTTAAATACATCCATGCATGATATGATATTTTCAGCATAAGAATTATGACGATAGCATATAAATAGCTAGCTAGGTTCATCATTTCTCTTATTTAATTATTTTAAATCCTATCCTATATATCCGGCCCATTTTAAGTCACAATGAATAAATTAAGTTTGTAATTATTAATGAATCAGATAAACAAGAATTAAGGGTTGAGGACTTGTAAGGCATATATATATATATAAATAAATAATACTGAAATTAAGGAGGATTAATTAAAGGTAAGCATGATGATTAGCATATGGTTTAGCCAAGACCCAAGATGAGAGATCTGAAAGCATGAATCAAATCAGGTGGAGTATGGCTGGCAATGGCAGTTTGGTCAGAGACGCACGAATGGTTGTGTACCTCTACTCCCTCTCTCTACTTCTCTCCTTATATATATGTCGTACGGTATTATTTTTTTTTTCTTGAAATGCCTGAATACAGGCATTATTAAAAAAAAAATCGCATTATTTTCTGATGACTTTCATGGCTCCACAGCTGGCGTTGCTATTCAAATTTTGCGTGTTTTGACCTCATTCCATATGAACACGTATCCTCTGCATTAACTCAAAAGGGAATATTCTTAGTTAATATATCCAGGTGTCTAATTTTATACGGAGTCAATCCGACCGTATAATTTTAACACAAAAGTCTTTAATATTAATGTAAATCTTATCTGTATAGATTTTAAAACATATAGATAGTTGAGATTCATTAACTCAAAATATTCTCTTTTGAGTTAATGTTGAGGATACGCATTCATTCCATACCCATATTATTCAAGCACAGAGGAAAAAAAACAAAAAAAAAACTGGAAAAGAGCAGTCTAATTGCAGAACATTATCTCATACGTGTTTCTCTCTTAAAAATTAAAAGGACAAAAATTCTATTTAAAAAAAAAAAGTTTAAACTATTGATTCGAACCACTTAACAGGATATCTATATTGAAATGTGTTTGGAGACCAAATGTTGTATTTTTTTAAAAACAAATTACTAATTTTTTTAGATTAGTATAAAATCACTTACTTTTGGATGATCATATCTATCTAAAGTAATAAACAATTTTCAAAAAGATAAAATTTGATCTCCAAGTACATTTTAATATGGAGCTAGGTCACGTTGAGCGGTTCAGATCGACAATTTGAACATTCAAAACAGAAATATAAAATATGAGTTTCGATGAGGCATAAAAGAACATGAGACATTTGAACCCTCCTCATCAAATATTGCACTTAAAACTGTGGTAGGATACAATTAAATTACATATGTATGCAAGGGCGGATGTAGAAGAGGGGATGGGGATCAATTGACCCCCAATTAATATGGTAATTTAGATTTAAATGATATATACTGTAAAATTGACTTCATTCTCCATAGAAAAAATTGATATGATTGTCCGCCATATATATTTGACACTTATAGTTTGAAAGTATAGCTTCGCTCCTATCTGTGTGTCTCTTCAAGTTTTGATCTATTTAGACAATAAGTTTACTTATGCTAAAGTAAGCAGAGACGTCAAAGGAAGACAAACTAAGGCGGTTTGTTCTTTTATTTTTCTCCTTTGTTAGGACAGGAGAGGGAGACGTCAAAGGATAGGAAAATGTACAATTTATCCTACTTTTTCAAACCAACAAACAAAATACCTCTCTTTATAAATTATTAACAAAATGCTCATGTGGTCATGTGGGACCCATTTTCTCTTCCTTTTCCCTCCTTTTTCATTTCTCTTTGTTTACTCCTACAACTTTTTATTTGAAATGGATGGGTAGGAGTGCATATATTTTATTGTATAATTTTATTTTTAATGTACATCTTATAATCTAAAATTGACAACATAATATTAGCTAATATACAAAATAATTTTCTTTAGCCATCATTATAGAAAATATATAAGTCTAAATTAGAAGCTTGGGGTTGCAAAATTAGAAACTTATTTGAAAATTTGTAGTCATTTTAAGTATCACAAAAAAGACGTATAGATTATATATATGTTTGAAAATTTCAAAATTATTAGGAAATTTGACTTCAATTAAATTAATTTAAAAATATGTTTGACAGACACAAATATTTAGACTTATATATTTTCTATAACGATGGTTAAAGAAAATCATTTGTTAAAAACATTTTGTATATTAGCTAATATTATGTTGTCAATTTTAGATTATAAGATCTACATTAAAAAGAAAATTATACAATAAAATATATGCGCTCTTAAGTTCACAAAATTTCCTTATAGTATTAACCCTCCATTTCATATTAAAAGGTGTAGGAGTAAACAAGGAGAAGTGAGAGGGAGGGAAAAAGAAGCGAAAAATGAGACCTAGAAGAACATTTTGTTAATAATTTATGAGAAGTGATATTTTGTTTGTGGATTGAAAAAGAAGAGCAAATTGTACATTTTTTCTCAAATAATTGACTCTATCAAATGATTGACACTAAATTAAATCAATTCATATATATTGAAGCCCCTCCGAGCTATCATTACTCATGAAAGGAACTCCAGAGAAACATAAATGATCGATGGTCCTCCTGCTCCTGCCGTCAAGGATCCTTAACTTAGATTAATTGAGTATATATTAATCCAGGCCTCAAGGTCAAGTCCACTTAATTTTGGCCCAAAATGCATGCCTATACTTTTACTTTTAGTGTAATTAATTAATATTCATATAACAAACACGTACAGTTGATTATATTGTTGCTCCAATTAATATTACCCGGTATTAGTGCATGCATGCCGTTCCTATATTATTTAATTTCTGTCTTAGTTAGTCGATATTTGAAGCAGTGGTTTCATTTCATAATTCATACTCATTAAAACAGCTAGCAGCTAGCAAAAGAAACAAAAGTGAGAAAATGCCAAAATGTAATTAAATTTTTTCTTGGTTCATCCAATCACCCCACCCCACCCCACCCCACCCAACCCATATGTTAGAAAAAGTAAGGCAAGAGTTGGTTCATGTCACATGAGATGTTGCACCTCACCAAGCAAAACAAAAGCATGCAAGTGTGAAGTTTGAATTTTCTACTTCACTTCACTTAATTCTAGGTAATACAGTGAGTTTTTAATCAACCTGCATGCGTAGCTATTCACCAGCTTTTGCCTCCTCCATTCCAATGAACAACACACAGTCCCGACCATCCCAAATACTAAATCAGATTATATTATTATAACAAAAGAAGACACAAAGGTGTGAATTCAAGTGTGAACTGTGTATATATATTTCTATTTCACACTACCAGATTTGACTATTACAATAAGGATTCCCTCACGAATGCTATCTACTAGTTTAGGTTGAATATATAAATTCAAAATTAATTATACTAATTTATCATTTCTGAAAAAATAAATTTGAAACTACCAATTACTCAATTAATCTAATATTTTATTATAGTTGATATTGGGTAGATTGTGCTAGAAATTAGTTTAGCTTATAATTATTCACAAAATAAATAAAAATAAATTAATGGACTTTAAAAGAACAAGGAGTGGTTTGGATTCATAAAGGTTGAGACCAGATACTTTTTAAGATTCCCAACTCTGTTTAACTGATAAATTGTCAACTAAGACGATAATTAATTTATTTAATATAAGAGTGAGGCTATGGTACTATGTGCAGTGCATATTGGTTCTTATTATGAATCAATATCTCTAGTTTTGAAGTCCAAATAATTAATTTGAACCATTAAACATGATCTTCATATGAAAATGTACTTGAAGACTAAATTTCACATTTTTTTTTCTAAATTTGTTTAATATTTTTTTGATAGGTAGAAAATCACTGTTTTTATTGGTATAAAATTTTTAGATCAAGTGATTTTGTACCTATCTAAAACAATAGCATAATTTTTTTTTTGTAAAAGATATAAAATTTGATTTACAAGCACATTTTCATATATACATCATGTTAAACAGTTTAAATCAACAGTTTGAACTTGAAAAATGAATATATGAATCTATAACAAAAAAAATTCCCACTATGCAAGTATAGTGGAATAATATAAAAGGAACTTGAGGTTTGTGTTAAATTGTAAAAAAAAAAAAAGGAAATTAAAAGGTGTGGAAAGTTGGAGATCACGTGAGGTGTTACCGTTTACAAGGCAATAAAAGCAAGTGGTTATTATAATTTGGTTAGGATTTTGAAGGCATAGTGCCATAGTGGAATGATAGTGAGCCCAATGAATGGATTGTTAGCTGTGAAGAAGTGTTGCTGCCTCGTCCAAGGACCGAAGAGCTGCTCCACTTTTCCAAGCAAATTTTCAATCCGGATATTCATTCCCAATCTATTCCAGCTGTTCATGTTCACAAACCAATTAATTAACTAAGCTTAAGTTTGATAAAATTTTCCATTCAACCCTGTAAAATCTCAACTATAAATATGCACGTCCGTCTCCAGGGACGATATTATAAAACGAATTGAGGGGACTAAAAGAAGAAAATGGTTCAAATAGATCCTTTTTTTCTATATGCCTCCATTATATTTCTATTTCTAAAACTACAATAACATAAAATTTAAAACTTATAAAATTATTAGATATGATTTATATCATTTTCTCTATACACGTGTATGACATTTTATAATTATTAAACTGCTAAGAAATTCCTGACGGTTCTAGTGTTTTTTTTTTAATTCTCAACCTCAAACAAAAAAAAATGAAAACAATAAACTAAATCTCAAAATAATATGTTTTGTTATAACATATCTTAGATCTGAATATCAAATACACTAAGTTAAATTTCAAAATAAAAACAATTACATAAATAACATTTGAACAAAAAAAATGAAAATCTAACAAAAATAAACTCTAAATCTGAGACTTCATAAAATTACATCAACAATATCTAAGAAAAAGTATCACATAGTGTATCACATATCATTAGTTACATGATAATATGAATAGCATTCTAACTAAAAAAAATAAAAAATACAACAAAAAAAACACGAGACTTTATAGATTTCTATGAATAACTTAAGAAAAAATAGTACAAAATAGATAACTTGGTAAAGGAGTACAAAATAAAAAAAATATAAAGAATTAATTAGAAACTTCAATTCAAGTTTTGAGGTTCTTCACATTGTTTTTTGAGGTTGAAAAATCTAATTATGCCTATAGGAGGTAATTGTTGTAGATCTCCTCACAAGCTTTTCGAAAAATTATCATATGCTGAAATCGGACAATTGAGCACCGATATACGCCCGTTTGAAGTTTCTTTGTCATAGATCCCTTCTCGATGAAAATATCGTCTCTCTTGCCTTATTTTAGTCTTAGCTTCGCCTGTTTATGAGAAATGTCTCAGAAAAATACATGTACAATTATACAGGTGCTTTAGAAATGAGAGAGGGATAATCCTCATTTTTTAAATTGAACTAATACTGTGTTTCATTTAGTCAGAATTTTATATTATGAGGTTGATATTATCATTACAAAAATTAATTGATGAATAATTTTACTCCTCAATTAAAAAAAAGAACCAAAACTGCCAGGATTTTTGGTGGTTATGTACATAGTGGATCGCTAGGAATCCTGATGGTTGGGACATTTTAAAAAATTGAGAGCATTTTTGTAAGTTTTTATTTAATTGAGGATATCAATAAAGAAAACGGTAATTAAAAGAGCATGCTATCAATTAATAACAAATAATTATTACTTCTCACAAAAAAAAATTATTACGTTAGAATAAATTGTATGTCTATGTACAAAGAACAAATAATATATACAAAATTCAAATTTGTACATGATTTACATTTAATAAAACATATTTGTACATGATGTACAAATTTGAATTTGCAAAAAGTTGGCACTTGCATATTAAATTTTTAAATGACTAACATTTTACCAATTTTTGACTTTTGTGTCTTAATTTGGACGAAAAAAATGTGGGAACTTGGGTCAACAAAAGATTATGGCACCAAAATATTCCTTATAAGTTATAAATGAATAAATAACAACGATAACGACAATAATTCTTTCATTCATGTCGATCAGTAAGATCAAAATAACTTAATATATATTATCATTTATCAATTATAGTTTTATTAAATTTATAATAATAAATGATTCTAAATTTATAATAATGAATTATTCTGATTAATACCAGCTGCAGCTAATAATGTAAGGTCAGATGTGAGTGTATGTTTATTTGGGTGCGTAATTAGAAAAAAAAATTACATATAGGGAATCAAGGGCAACGATATATATCTAGAAGCAGCAATTGTATGGATTAAAAGTGATTAGCAAGACCAAAGTTAGGTGAAAGGGATGTTGATGATGATGATGATGATGATGATGATGGTTACTTAGTAGCAGGGTTGCGCTTCAAGCATATGGGTTGACACGTGATACTGCACGGTGCACTTCGATTTCCCACTTTGACGATCTGTTTTCAGAATTGTTTATTTTTATAATTTATATAAAATTAAGAGTAAGGATACTAGCCAAAATTTGAATCAGGAGTAGGCAAAAAACGGGTTCGGATTCTTTTTTTAAAACGGATTCGGGTTCAAATAGCCTCCATAACTCTCTTCCCGCCTTTGTTCGAGCTTCCTACCGAATTGCGTGTATGCCATGATTCTAAAAATCGGAATTGTAATGGGGTGAATAGGTAGGAATCAAACGAATCGGATCAGAAACTCAGATCTTTTTAGCATAAGCTTGTTTTGAATAAAAATTGGAAAATTGATAAAATAATAAATTTTTCAAAAAATTATATTTCATATGCATGTATAGTTTTGTTATTAGCTAAATTAATTATTAGTTTTTAATTTTCAGAATCAATATTAAAAAAAATAACTAAAACTAATAAGTGAAATAGAAAAATTGCTTCACATCACACGGATAGGTAAAAATTGAAACTATACTGTTGAATCCTAAAGCAAATACAAATGTTCGCACAAAAGTATACTACAAAGTTTCAGTACAGCAAGCTGTACTTTTTAAACCTCGATTCTACTTTTGAATTAGACTGCAAGTGTACAGTCCTATCGCTGGTATTATCGGGTATCGATCCACAGGACGGTTCAAGTATTTAACTAGATTTTTACTTAGATTATTTTAAGACTAGAAGTGTTTGAAAATGGTTGAGTTGGTTGTTTAAATTTCAATAATAGTGAATGATTAAATTGCAAGTAAATTAAACTGAACTTTAACACTAATTAAAACAAGCATTTCCTGGGTTTCTGATTTCATCTGCAACTCTGACCCTCGCCTGACACGACCCGTGTACTCTCGTACACGACCCATGTCACACGGTCCGTGTAGTCTCCTACACGGTCCGTGTCGGACTCGAGTGAAACTGTAGTTGTCTGTTTCTATGCTGATTGGATTTGTGTAGGTTGAAATGACCATACCTGATGTCTCTAAATCTCAACTCTCGTTTCTTGGCTTAATAAACTCGATAATGGAAATACAATTCAATCCTCTTAGGGTTCTAACCTAAACTCTCGTTTATTGGTTTGAATGACCTAAGTTACTTGTTTGGTTACTAAAGGTATTCAGAATCTCTCGATTTCTAAAACGTTCACCTCTCGGTTACTGATTAGTCTTCCCTCTCGGTTCATCGACTTACCTCAAATACTGTTGGGTTACGGGCCGTCCAAACCGTTGATTAGCTTAATATGCGGAAAGAACGTAAAACAAAAATTTTACTTCTATATTAAGCCAAGGATTAAACGAGGTATGTCAGAATACTTTCCAAGGGGATCCACCTTCAGTATTCTTTGGCATCAAAACACGATTTAATCCTTTTACAGATCTACTCCATAATTGATTTCTAAAACTTTAATCTATCTACAAATTAAATAGATTAATATAACATATTTATACCTTGATCCAAATTCCAATTGGATTGCAGCAGACACCGAGAAAACCGAATCTGAGGAACGTCTCGCTTCGGAGTATCAGACGTCTAATACCTCTATTGGATATCCACCAGGACTAACCAGAGAGCGGTTTATTTCTTTTGCCAGAAATACTGTAAACTGCGGAATTCTGCAAAAACACTATTCACCGAGAAAAAGACAAAATAAATATATTTACGACTCGCAGTTATTCAATAGAAATACCGCAACTTTCGCAAAAATATATTATTTCTGAATCCCGTAAACAACCGTAACTGAGAAAGAGAGAAAATAGATTTATCGATTCGATCAGACTGATCAGATCAGATATGAGTGAATTGGTAATTTTCTCTCTACCCCTACCCCTCTATTTATAGGCAAATGAGGAGGTTCGTCCGATTACCAAAATACTCTTAAAATTTGGCATATTTACAATTATGCCATTCTTAATGGTGGTTTGGTAAAATGGTAAAATCAAATACCATGATAAAATCAAATACCATTTGAGAATACCATTTAACAATACCATTTGATTAATATATATATCATATATATATTTGGATTTTTAATTTATTTAATTAAGGTTTTAATTTTGCCAATATTCAAAACCATAATTAATATTTAAAATCTAAATCAAATATATATAATTGTTCTAACCAATTATATTTCTTGGGGTCCGGTTTCGGTACGATTTTATATAACGCATCGAGTACGCTTATAAATTAACCGTTGTTTCTGCTTGTCATCTTATATGACATTTATAATTTAATTATATCACGTATAATTAATTATAACCATCTTAATATTAATTATAATCAATTTATAATTAATCAGTAAGATTCTCCGACTAGCTCCTATATGGTGTGACCCAATAGGATCTGTGTTATGTTGGTAAATAGAATTAAAACCATTTTAACTTCTATAATCATAGGAGGCATCTGACATCTACACTATGACCATCCAATTACACAGATGATGTTGTATTATACAATACCACGATCCAATAAATTATTTTAGTCGTGTTAATTATTATGTCTCGCAGTATCAGATTAGTTTCAAGGTGGGTGTGTGTCATCCTTGCAAACTTAATCTTTTTCCGATCTTGAGCAGATTATCAAATATAATTACTCTTGTAATTATACTGCATGCAGATAATCCTACTCTATCAAGGGGCCCAGTGATACCGTAACTCGTATAGAGATACGAGGGACAATAGTACTTTTGGTAAACCATCACTATCTCAGCTAAGCTATTTATACTGAAAAGCTACCGTTATGACTGCGTTTTACCGACAGCGTTAAGTAACAATCACACATACACATCTCTCAGTAGAAAAGATGAATACCTCATACTTTAGAACTTAACACTGAATGAAAACATTAATGACACGTACACAGTTCCATTTAATGTTTCATTCGAGGTTTGTCAAATATCATGTTCCTAGAACATGTATCTATGTGATTAAAATAACATCTTATGTCAATGGTCTGTAAAACTTGACCATCTTTTAATCCACATTCTAACCTTGTAATGATAAATTAGTGTTCCTGCTAATTACCTCGGTTAGAGACTTTTAAGAGTATTTATCATCTATATTGTGAAGCTCTACAATTTCAAGTCATGAACCCGAAATGATTCATAAATTCAATAATACTCAAGGAACAAAATGACAGTTTATTAATCATTCAATTTATGAACAAAGCTTTATGATAATTTATCGTATTATTGACTTCTAGATTATTACAAACTAACAAATACTTGGTCTGGTTGAAGGACAGAATTGGACGCAGTACCTTGTTAGACGTGGCCAAGTCTAATAGTAAGAACCAAATAACGATCGAACAACGCAGAAAAGCAATTAAAATCATACACAAACAAGCAAACACAAGATATCACGCATGATCAAACAACTAGCAAGTAAACAAAGTATTCGACTACATCATAACCCAAGAAACTAAGAAAATTACTCAAACATCATTCTTAAAACAAAATAATAATAGAAAGATAAACAATTCATGACAAAAACCGAAAACACGAAGAAGATTCGTCGGAATTCTCTCGATTTCATCCTCTCTACTTCGTCTCCAAGTCAGTTGTTGTAAAACTCTTCTTGAATTTGTTTTCTGTCCGATTGGCCTCCTTTCTGGCCCAAGGGGTCGTCATTTTATTACTCCATAACCGTCCTTCTTTAATTAGGCATTTTATTACTCCATAACCGTCCTTCTTTAATTGGCCTCCTTTCATATTTTGTTATTTGGACCCAACCCAAAAAGGTCATGTACAATATTCTTTAATAGTTCACGTACACTAAGTCTAAATAGATAAAGAAGAGCTTTCTTCTTTATTAGGCTCAACTAAAAATTGGAGGATCTCATCTCCGAAAGTGGAAGAAAGAAAATGGTAGAGAGAAAAAGAGAGACCAAATTATAAGTGAAGATGGGTTCGAACTTCAGATAGGCAAATTAAATTCCAGAGGTAGGCAAACTTCGTTATAGAATTATATTTAAATTGATTGTTTTTTCAGGGGTAGGCATTTGCCTACCCCTGTTCTACACTACCTCCGCTTCTGGATACAATACTATGCAAACCACACATCAGTTCATACTATAGTTTTCAAAATAATCAATATAAATTATTCAATATGATCTCTATATGAATGTGTACTTGGAAGTCAAAATTTATATATATTTTTTTATAATTTTTAACTACTTTTTAGATAGGTAGAAAATCACTTGATCTAAAATTTTTGGACCATCTAAAAATAGTGATTTTCTACAAATTAGAAAAATAGTAAAAAACATAAAAAAAAAACGAATTTTTTTATGGATTGTATTTATATGTTGATTTCATAGAAATAACCGAATTTGCCTCCTAAGATAAAAAAAAAAAATCAATTTCTTCTATGAACTCAAAATATGATAATAATCCATCTAATACCTTATATTATTTTTTTATAAATTAAAAAATCCTGATCTGTTTGTGCAATTGTAAATCAAATGTTATTTAATTCAACAGTTTTTGCATCAGTCTGATGCTGACAAAATTAATTCATTGATTTTAAATCACTTGTATCATTAATAATTTATCAAATTATATTAGTTAACTAACTAGCACATATTTATATATTTTTTTTAATAATTGTACTATTAGTAGGTACTGTAACAAAAAATATGTTGTCAATTTAACCTATCCCTTAACATTAAAAAGTTTTTCTGATATAATGCTAATATTTTTTAAAGATAATTGTTTATACAAAAATAGCGATGGAATTATAATTAAGAGTTGAAGACTTTAAGTTGGGTATATATCCATCTAAACTTCATTATTTGGACATTTTTCTCATTTAAAATTCAAGTTCGAATATTTATGCATCAAAACCTCAATATATACTTTGATATCTCCCATAACTTGTTTAATCTCAATTAAATTAATATTAGAAGTAAATTATCTAGGAATAATGCCATTCATGTAAGCAACTAAGTAGAAACTAAAAAAAATTATCCAAATTATAAGAACCAAAATTCTTTTGGATCTCTAAAGAACCGAAGTAAAGGTTTAAATAATTGATTGATAAAATATGATGAATTGTGAGTAAAAATGGAAATATAGCCCATCTATATGGGCTATGGTGAGTTAAGAAGTAAGAATCTTGCTTTACTTTACGCTCATATCTCCGTTTTCAAAGACCAAATAGTCGATCCGAACCGCTCAACAAAATATTTATATTGAAATGTGCTTGGAGACCAAATTTTACATTTTTTTTGAAATTGTTTACTATTTTTTCTAAATATTTAAAAATCATTGTTTTTAATGGTGTTCTGAACCATTCAAAAACAACTATTTTCTGCAAACTTACATTCATAAAGTCGAGTAGCATATACAGTTGTTTGAATATGCTTATTCAAAAGAAAAAAAATGATGGTCCTGCAATTAAACTTACATGGATGTATATGCAAATGTAGCAAGTTACAAGCTAATTAGAAAGTTTAGGTTATTCATAAATGAAGGTATACAAGTGGATGGCCTTGGCCCTTGTCTCAACTCTCAAGGGCCATCTCCATCTCACTACATTGCAGATTTGGGAAACCTATAGGTATGGGTTTAGTGTTTCTATGTCTCAAGTGGCTATACTTTATTTAATCATGAACTCCTTATATAAGCGCCCCTTTTTATTCCAATTCAAACCAACCAAACCAAAGGCATTTACAAGTCTCTCCCCTTATCATTTCTCTCCTCTAGTCCTCTTGTGTTGTGTCCAAATAATTAAGGAAAAGAGAATTATTAATTTGAAGATGAAGCTACAAAGCCAAGTGAAGAGCAGAGGAGGATTCAGCAAAGCAGTTAGAGAACAGAAAGCCAAGCTCTATATCATTCGCCAATGCGTCGTCATGCTTTTATGCTGGCACGACTAATATAATCGACAAATTTCACATTCTTTTTTTTTTTTCTTAATTTTTGCTATCAAATATTGGTAGGCTTTACAATTTTGTTTAGTTTAGGTTGATTCTTTAATTTTGTGTATAAGATGATCCATATATAGATGATGTTAGCACTAATTCCCCCTTTGAGAATTCTTTTTTGTACAAGGGCTTTGCCTAATATTAATTCTTTGGTTACATGGAAATAAATATATTAAAGTCTCTTCTCTTCTCTTCTTCTATAGTCAAATGATTTATTAATGAAGTTAGTTACCACTTACCAGCATCCTTTGATGAATTGTTGATGAGTTACTATGATTGTAAAATTCATGATCTGATTAATCAAGCCAATTAGTTCTCAAGAGTGACACTGATGTTAAATCACATCAGTAAAATTCATAAACTGGTTTTCTTATTGCAAATACCATGGTGTGATTTGTGCAGCAGTTGATGCACAAATTAAGAGAACCAAAATGTGAAACAAGAGAAAACAACTTAAAACTTGCTACGAATTTTGTAATTTCAGGAAATAATAATGTTAGATCCACCATGAATCCATGATGGTTTTGGTTTACATGCTTTTATTTAAAGCAAATTAAAAATGAAATATAAATTAACAAGTACAAGAATTGCATATGGAAGTACGATGTGAGGTCAGCACTCAGCAGTAGGGTATATGCATATGCTTGATCAATGCTAGGTTGGAGATAGATTAAACAAATATAACAAGTACGCTGCTCACATGACATTGTACCTAGAGCACATGACTTCTTAGTTCTAGTACAATATATATATATTTTTTATGGGCTACATAAATAAAGATTCTAAGTCCACTAATAAGTAAAAAAAAAATTATAATATGTTTAAAATGCTTCACATATATGTGCAAACTAATTAACTAGACAAGGTTGATTTTACATATTCATATGGCATTCCCATTCGGATCCTGCCAATCAGTTAAACACTTACATGCTTTTTTCTCGTCATAAGTAGCGAATAATTATTCAATATTCATGGACGTGAAGGAATGAATCACCAATGCAAGCGTTCCACATGAATCAGACCTTGTGGAATCAATCATAAAGAAGCAAAAATTCCAGTGTATTATTGTCATTTGTGTTAATTATCCAAATAGCATTATGAATTTCTAGTTTTATACTAGAATACTGTTAGTGTTAAGAAAACAAATTTTCGAGTTGTCAAGGGTCCCCTTTCCTAGAAGAGAAATGGGCTCAGTTGAAGAAACAGCTTATGGATAACCTAGAATAGTTTTTTTCATTTTTATTGGGCTACCTATGCATGGCCTTCTGATTCCTTCTCTTTTTCATTTTTCTTTTTTGTTAATTTCATGCATTACAGATAAAAACAAGGTAGGAATAGAAAAATTGCTATGCAACATCGAAGTATGGCTACAATGATCAGAAACAGCATCGGATAAGCACTGCAACAAAATATGGCACGATGGAAATCATTGGTGGTGCAATAATGCTTAGTTAATAGTTATCAATAAAAGAGAAGATAATAATTTTACACAAAAGCACTTGGATACTCTCATATTCACACAAACAGTACCCCTCGCTAAAAGCGTTTTGAGAACCGGCTTGATCTAGATTTTATCTTCTCCATTGGTTGTTTCCATATTATATCATCCAGCTTACTACAGAAATTCTTGTTGAACTGTAATCACACAGAATCAGAAATAGAAAAAACACAATTAGTAAATATAAATGCAACAGTTGTTTTTAATCCAGAATTATCTACAAGTGTATGTCCTGGCAACAGTACATGCTTTTTTTGTAATGAAAAGACAATTACAAATTCTTTTATTTTTTTGCTTTACATACCGAGAGCACCAAAATTTATAGAAGTATTTGTAAGTACCTTGAGATACTCAGAAGTATCTCCTGTAGCCTTTTGCATTTCCACCATATAAAATGTTGGCGCAACTTCAAATATCTACCAAGTCATTTTTTAAAATTTATATTTTTTTTACAAGGACTGAATCAGCAGGGATTGAAAAACAAACAGAAATTATAAATAGTGGCAACTCACTTCCAGCATTACAGAGAGGTGTGCAGTTCTATTTGCTATTAGACCTTCGACACGCATCTGAAAATTGCCTTATATTATAACCAAGAAAGCAAAAGAAAAGTTCAAAAATTGCGCAACAGTATAGTAGTTTACCAAGCCCACAGTACAGTGCAACCAATCATATTTGTTCAATTTCATACTCTTGTAATTTTCTTTTTTTACTTCTATTGGGGTCCTATGAATTAAATGAAACTGTAATCATTTTTCATACTCTAGTAATTCACCTTATAGTTGCGAATATGTGTTTTAAAACCCATGGATTGTGCAACAACTTCCATGCTTGACAAAATGACCCTCGCTGATTTTCTTGATACAAATCGAGCCGGCTGTTTTGAAATGTTCTATAAAGAAAAAGAACTCTCAGATACAAAAAGCAAATCAGATACATTGTAAGACATACAAGAATAACACACAGTAAATGAATGAAGTGAAGATCAATTTATTTTTTAATGATTCATATGAGCATTCATATAATTTTTAAGTTTTATGATTAAAGCAAAACATATACATGGTAAGTTAGTAGAGCATATAAATTTCAACTTACCTGTCTTCGATCAAACAATGAGGAAAGATCAAGACCTTGAGCAAGCATTATTAGGTCAAATGCATTAAGATTAAGTGGGCCCTCCTCATCATTTCTGGGTCGCTCAACTGCTTCCTGTATACCCAAAACTACAATTTAGTCCCGAACAGGCTGATACCAAGACCAATATAGCTTCCATTTGTTATCAATTTTTTTTTCAAATGTTTCCTTCTACCGAGATTTTCATAACTCAATATGCATATCCATGAATAGACTTACATTGACACTCTAATTCTTCTCCAGTGAAAAGAGGGGGGGAAAAGTCAAATACCTCGGGATATTCAAAAATTGAAAACACTTCATCGAGATTCACATCCTCATTTTCAACCTCACTAGCAGGAATGTAATTCTTCGAAAACCACTCATCAGCTTTTATGTCTTCTATTCTTATTCTCTACACAAAATTTCGAGAATTGACTTATTAAAACTGTAAAACAACAAGTAAAATAACAAAGGTACAACAAAGTGATATAGCACTCACAGTGTCAGGATTAGGGTCCAAAATTCTTCTTATGAGAGATTTTGCACCATTAGAAAACCAACGAGGGAATAAATATTCGGCTCTTCCTATCTGCATAACATTATATAAAGAAACAACGTTTATGTTTGGAAGGCATCCTTTTCTTCATGTGGTAAATTAAACTCTATTTTATCGTACAGACAATTAGATGAGATAATTATGCTCCAACTTCTTCTATTTTCTCTTTCTCTATGCCTAAACTGAACTACCTGTTGGATATTGTTGAGTTGTATTAACTTAAGAGAAGTTAAATGGTTTTATCCTCAGTTTATAAAGTTGAATGTTGTTTGCAAATAAATGAGATTTGTTAAGTGCAAGTTGCAAAACAAAATAATGTTGGGTCTTATAAACATAATGTTAAAATGTTAGCATGACTTGTTGCAGATCATATTTTTCTTTCAAATCTTACTTTTCAAGAACTAGCCTTTGGTCTAGTGGGAAGTCATGGGTTTGAAACCCGGATGGGGGGTGGGGGGGGGGGGGCCTTTTGGGATAATTAAATGGAAGTTGGTAGGCTAGACCTCCACCTTTCTATATAAAAAAAAAAAAAAAAAAAAAAAAAAACTCTTACTTTTCAGTACCTTGTCATAAAGAGTAGTTAAATCAACCTCGTCAAAAGGGAGATAGCCCGCCATTAAAACATATAGGATCACACCACACGACCATATATCAGCAAGTGCACCATTATAGCCCTTGTGGCTAATAACCTAACTTTGCAATGCACCTTTGTCAAAAATCTGAGATTACTATAAAGAAAAATGCTGAATGTGCTTCTTTCCATTATTACCTCAGGTGCGACATAATTTGGAGTACCACATGTAGTTCTAAGGACGCTAACTCCCTGTAAAAAATATAATGCAGAAACCTAAGTATATGGTAGTTATTAATATAATGTTACATAAATCATGTGATCTAAGATCAGTAAAAATACCGGCTCTGGCAAAGCACTAAGTCCAAAGTCTGAAATTTTCAAATTTCCTTGGGAGTCGAGAAGAAGGTTCTCTGGCTGCAGGTGTAGAATCAACCAGATCAATCATACAAAGTTTTGTAATTAAACTTTTGCCATTTGTAGAGTTTCTTTATAAGAAAATTTATAAAACCTTTAGGTCACGATGGTACACTCCTTTGTTATGGCAAAAATCAACTCCATCTATTAACTGCTGGAAATATTTGCGCGAGTCATTTTCACTGAGTTTACCGTGCCGCATCTATCTCAGAAATAAATACAAATAATTAGCTATATATCAAATGAAATATGAAGATAGCTGATAGAGAAAGGAGCTGACAATTTTATCGAATAATTCACCGCCAGTGATAAATTCCAGGATTATGTAAATCTTTGTTCGACTGGCAAGAACCTGCAGTTACAATTTCACAACTCATGAAGAATGTGAGCGTAACTATGCAATAATAGAAATGAAATAGTATAGTCTATAATTACATGCCTCATGTAGGCGGACAACATGTGGATGCCTAACAAGCTTCATTATGGAAATCTCTCTCTTTATCTGAAAAGAATAAGTACATAGAGCATATAAGAGCAAAATTCATTGAGGAAATATCTCTCTTTATCTGCAATAACAAATAATATAAATATAGAAAATAAAGAGTAAAATAAAATTATTATATGACACGGACCACAATTTGGCACTGAGTTAAACTGGTACACTTTACAGGCTTACAGCTGATACTAATCTGGTACCGCAATAGACTTGATGCTAATTGTCAATAGTAGTAGGGGGGATTTAAAAGCTTAACTAAAGTCACCATGCCAAGTTCTGCTTGATGAAATTAACATTTTATGCACACACTATGCCATGGCATGGATGTAATTTACTGGTAAAATAAATGATTATTAAATTGCAAAGTAATATTTGGATGTAATTTACTGCCACTGGTAAATGATTCAGTAAAGTAGTTGCAATCTTTGCAGGAAATGCAAAGAAAATTGAAAATGAAAAAGAAACCTGATCAACCATGCGATGCTTGATAATAGTAGCTCGATCTAGAACCTTCATGGCGACGCTCTCTCCTGTTTCTGTATTTTGGGCGAATTTGACCTTGGCGAATGTTCCTTCGCCGATGGTTCTCCCCACCTCGTACTTGCCTACCTTTCGAACTCGAACCACACCCATTTCAACCTCCTCACTTCAAAAAGTTTCTCTCTCTCTCAGTCTCTATACAAAGCAATTGATATATTGAGAAATTGAAAAGGCTTATTTACAATGGAGGTTTGGGAAAGGCAAAAGAAGCAAAAAAAAAAAAAAGTGGTACTTGATTGCTTGTGGACTAGAAATTCTTTCCTTTCCTTTTATGTATAAACAATTTGTAAGAGTATTTTTGTTTGTCACCGGATTGTGTGGGATGAGATTTGACGGGTTCAGAAATTCATTTTTTTATTTGTGAGAACCCATACTCATAAGTATGCACGGGAACAATTATGAAAATTTACTGAATGAGTATTCGGTTATACTGTGTGAATAGTTGTGAGAAATTTTATTTTCTTTCTAAAATAATTGAGATCAATAAAATAATTATTCAAAATTAAATTGACAAATTCATCATTGTTGTTATTATTAATACAAGATTTTCATTTTACTTAATTTTTTAAATTATACAATTATTTTATTAATAAAACTATAATAATTAAATAAAATATATTAAATCATAATATTAAATAGATAAAACATTTCTAATAAAAATTATTACTAAAATGGGTACAAGTAAAATAAGAAAATAGTTATAGATAAAATAATTAAAATAAAATACAACAATTAAAATATTTACAAAAAATAAACATTTAAAAACATTTAAAAAAATAAACATTTGTAATTTGAATTAACATTTTCAAAACAAAGAGGAATTTATTTAGTACACATGTTAATTTATTAACAAATCAAAATTTTAGAAAGAGCACCAATGATGGTTCAATTTATCCCACCACCTATTTTTTTGGTCAGATCCGGACTTTCGCACATTTGCATAGTCCCATGATTGCCAATAAAAAAGAAAAGAGATGTTTATATATAGAAAGTAGGAAGAGAGAGGTAGTGGAGAATGAATGAAATGCGCAATTTGGAGAGAGTGGGTGGGGCTTGAACCCCCACGTGGTTGAAGTGACATAAATTAGAGAGAGAGAGAGAGACGGAAGGAAAAAAAATGTGTTCTGAGGTCGGGTTTTTCATCCCAAAATTTTACACTAAAATAAGATCTGTTGGGAACACCGCAAATTGCATCCTCTGCTGCACTTTTAATCTGGTCCGTTCATTTTTTATCGGACGGACGAAATAAGATTTTTGCACAAATTTTAAAGCAAAATAAATATTGCTCCCTCCATCATCCGAGCACTCACCGGCTGAGATTAAATCTGGACCGTCCAAAAATGCAGCATCCTGCTGCACTTTAAAAGTGCAGTAGAGGATGCGGGTCCGGGAACACCTATAGGAAGATTTAGGGAAAAAAAATGACTGCCGAACGGCTACATGGGTGTGATTTCCCCTCCAGCTCGAATCCATCAAATTCCCACAAAAAAATCGATTGCCGAACAAGGCCTAAGCGTAATGTTTACAGTAAATTAATATTTTTGTTTTTAAAATTCAAACAATTAATTCGGATTATTTACTATGATTTTCATATAAAATATAGTTGTAGACTTAATCTTAATCTTACATCTTTAGGATTTTTTTAACTTTGTATAGAGACTGAGAGTAGAACTGCACAAAAAATTCGTAGTTCATGATGCGATTCGAGTTTGATTCAAAAAAGTTCGTGAAAAATTCGATTCAAAATAGTTTGAAATTAATTCAAACCAAACTCAAACTAGACCTGGTTCGTTCGAAATAGGTTCGCAAACTATTCTAGTTCGAATCTCAAAGTAACATGAATTGTTAATTTTCACTAATGACTTATGTTTGCTGATGACTTAAAAGTTAAAACATAAAGCCGTCCAGCCATAAGTCATAATTTGTAAGTCGTAACTCTCGTTTTCAGTTCTAAAACTCTAGATGACTTTCACATCTCGCTCTCAGCAACTACGATCACTCTTCTTTGTCGTAAAAAAGTTCGTAAAAGATTCGAAATTGAGTTCGTAAAAAATTTCGATTCGAAATTATTCAAACCAAACCTAGTTCGAAATTAATTCAAATCAAACTCAAACTAAGGTAAGTTCGATTCGATTTGATTCGTTTGCAGCCCTAACTGAGAGACACAAATTGAGCATATTTTCCAGAGCTAATGAATAAATTCTGATAAGATGTTAATTGCCAACGAACAATGAAAAATCAATAGAAATAAACTTATAGTTACTAATAAAATAAACCAAAATTAAGTTGTCTGAAGTGAGAGCAAATATATTTATCTTGCTTTTTGTTCTCGATATTCTTACTTTGGAAGGGTATATCGAGAAATTTGGAACTGTTTTTGATTATTTTGTAATTAATTTTTAATTAATATAAAAAGGATTAAATAAATTTTATATGACATGTAAGAGAGCTGAGTCATTTATAATTCATATGATGCAAAAAAAAAAAAACATTTCAAACCAAATATATATATGAGGATGGATCAAGTTACAATAATATATTTTTTTCAAAGTCCAAATCGTCGATCCAAATTGTTAAACATAATTATCTAAATAAAATATGCTTCTAAATCAAAATTTTACATTTTTTTTTTTGAATTTTTTTACTAATTATTAAGATGGATATAAAATTCAATGGTCTGAATTTGACTAGTTTTTATAAAATACTTTATAAAATAAAAAATGTAAATTTTGATCTCCAACATTTTAATATATCCATTATATGGGTTGAATCCGACTATTTAGACTTCAAAACTCTATGAGCTGTAATCCGGTTTCACTATTTTTTTTGGGTGTAAGTGGATTCCTCCTTAAGTCCTTATATATGTGTTTTCCAAATTTGAATTGTTGTGAAATTGATTCCTTTGTCTTTTGTGCAACACCAACAAACAAAATAGTCAAAGTCTATATACGCTTCATGACTTGTGGACGAGAAATGAAGAAGTTTGCTTCTCCACGAAAATAGAAAAATTAATAGATAAGTAGTGTTTTGAGATTGAATGAAAATTAACAAACAAATTTATTACCTAGCTAGCTAGCTAACAAGTAACAACCACCCACTTGGCTTCAATCTTTTGAATTTTAATTATGACGTTGACCACTATGCTAATGCATAATTCCTCACAACTTTTGTCATGTCATTTTTCAAACAAAAATAAAATAAAATAAAATACCACTGTTCAGATTGCCTCCGATTTCATATAGCCTGACAGGTAACAGGTTTTTTATATTCCTTACCACTCTTTCTTTTATGCTTTTTCTGTAATAATTTTTTAGCTGAATATGATATTTTTTTAATAAGAAATTATCAGAGTTTATTTATTCTCGCATAATGAATAAATAAATAGAATTGAGTCCATGACTCTTTTATCCCTCCACCCTCTCTGTCTTCTCTTTTTTTCTCCTCTACTTTAACTCTTCTCTCTACTCTCTCGTATCAAATTATTCATAAAAATCTGAAAAATTTCACAGTTACCTACAAATTTCCAAATCCCCCTCTAATCGTCATGGCCTACTCGTTAGATTAATAACACAAAATTAAAAGGTTTGATGTGAGCAGAGCAATTTTTTTTTTTTTGTCGATAACTTTGGGAAGGGTATAGAGCGAGAACTAACTGGTTTGAAACTATTTTTTTTTGTTAATTTTGTAATTAAGTTAATATTTCTCTCCAAAAAAAAGTAATAAATATAACTTCACTTAATATATTTTTTTAGAAATAACTTCCCTTAATTTATTAATTTTGCAATAAGTTTAATACTTTTGTAATTCTTGAATTAACTAAATCCACTTAATTCCACTCTAATTCACTGATTCAAAATTGACTGTAAACAAAAATATATATTGTGTGTGTGTGTGTGTGTGTGGGGGGGTTAAGTGGGGCAGTTATGATTATGCATTTTTCAGTGTGCAAATACGAATACAAATATGAGTAATAAACGGATGTCAAAATGTAAATTCGTATCCACTATAAGATACAGAGCAGATAATCCATGAATACGGATAATTGAATTACATAAACTTTAAAATACAAATACTAATTACAAAATTCAAATATGAAATGAATGAATAATTTATATTAGTTTATAGTATAAGTATTTAAGTTAATAATTTGTTAAAAAAACAGCAACAACGTCCATCTAAATATATAAAACTAATGCATTGAAGTCCACTTTGGATGAAAAGTCCATCTGTTGGAACAAAGGCCTGCTAGTAGAAGAAGCAAAAGCCCACTTTGAATAGACAGTCCAGGATCTGGATATCTAATGGTTCACTTTTTAGACCATTTCAGATAATAGAATGATTCCAAAGAATGTAATGTCAGATGATACTATTCTAGGAAATATATCATTACCATGTTTGGTTCGTGCATGGCTATCGTTTCAACCAATGTTATCAGAACTGGACCGGATATCGATCCGGTGAAGCTCTGGGTCAACGGTTTATCGATCGGACCGGTGGATCAGCCGGTTCAACTGCTGATTTTTTTAAATAATTGTAATTTATATATGATACACATATACACACAGGAGATCAAGCAAGAAACATACAAGTATATTGGCCCATCACAGAAAATCCATAAAAAATTATTAAAAACATGAAATAATAAAACTTTCCTTAAAACTAAAAAAAAAAAAAACAAATTAACATTAAAATTGATATGTACTCTATAAGTACTAAGTGTTGTTCTCAAATATACATAAAATAGAAAATAAAAAAATCAAATATGTGATCTCTTCCCAAAATATACACAAATAAGAAATTAGAAGAACCAACGATTAACGTTTTCACATGTAAACATAATTTCACATGCAAAATACCAGTAGCATGTATGCTACATACCAGTAGGGAAAGGGAGAATACCAGTATGCTAAGTATTAGCATACCAGTATTTCTGAACTTGTAGTGGATATGAGTACACTGACTATCCAAAACCAGTAAATATAAATAGTGGATATGTAAAAAAAGAGGAGAAAATGATAAACAACAATAAAATAAAAATTCAACATTATAATATAAACTACCACAAGTAACCTCACACTTTTAAAACAATCTCATACTTCACAAGAACAATGTGTTCAGTACAATGTCCCCAAGCCGGATTTGTTTTGCCTCTTGTGGCGGTTTTCGGAGAAGAATTTGAGACATATCCATTTGTTTCAAGATTAATTGCCGACATGATCTCTGTATAACAACAATAATTAAGTTCTTAAAAAATGTATGAAATTGCATAATCAAATATCAACTACATATGAAAATTGAGAAAAATTAAAGTTATATTCTACTAAAATCAAAGTAAGAGATCATTTGCATGTTATGTTCTACTAAATTGAGTACCAGTAATGTTCTTCTAAAAATGTTCTGCAAGGAAAGTTCAACTAAAAATCACCTGACTCCACCAGTCCGGTATAAGCAAATACCAGTATTGTTGTTAGAAGTTGGTTTAAACTGACCAAATTTCATAAATTGTTCATAGAGGAGTTCTGTCGAACACCTAACGTGCACAATTAAAAAAATATCCAAAGGAATACAATAAAATCAAATTATCAATCACCACAAAACTGACAATAGCGGCACAGATTTCATTCAAGTAAAACATTGGAACTCCCACCGAAAACACTTCCACTAATATCAATTAGTGGGTTACACACGGGGCTACCAGTGTTGAGTTTTAACAAAGCACTTATTTTTATTTGAGCATTTCATCAAACACTTAAAAAGAAAGCATCAATGCAATAAAATTAACTAAAAAAAATTAAAGCATTTCACTTTTATATATTATACAAATTTGAATTTAGTGATTAAATTAACTTACAATACCTGATAGTTAGCGTAACTTCTTATCAAAGCTAATTCTTGAGATTGATAAGCACCACCGTCAAATACAAATATATAGAACCCAGCCAAATTGAGAATTCCATCCTAACGATTTGAGAAATGGCAAGAAATTTGAAAGATCTGAGAGAAAAGATGCGATTTCTGTAAGTTACATGAAATCAGTTTTGAACCGTTTTTCTTCCGTCGGTGTTATTTAGCGGTTTCATAAAAACCCAACCGATTTAATCGGTTTTTACCGAATCAATTGCTTCAGCGATCTTTTGAAAGAATCGAATCGTACAAGGGTCCGAGTCCGGTTTTTTTCGGTTTAACCGGCGGTCTAGTCCGGTTCTGATAACACTGGTTTCAGCATTCTAGAGAATATGTTAATACATGTTTAGTTCGCACATGACTATTGTAATGACTATGAAGATATGTTTTCATTGCTTTTAAATTATTAAATTTAATTAAATTTTGTCCAGAAAAAACTTATTTAATTCGCATAAATATAAGTCGAACAAATCATTCAAAACTGTACTTGAACAATCGGATTAAAATATGCAAAGATAAATAGCTGCCAAATGATATGCTAACTTATATATAGCATTAATGCATGAAATATGAACAGAGCATGATAACTTTTTTTTACCAACTGGCCCGTAGGCAATTCATTGAAATTGAAAAGTATTTTACAAAAATGAAGTAGATCTGTTTAGAATCTGCATAGATAGAATCTAACATTAAGATAAACAAAAATATACAACACTCTAAACATATCTAATAATGTCAAAAGTGAAGACATTTCCTGAGCACCGGTACCAACATGCCAATGTACCAGTTTGGCAATTTACATAAGAAAACCTGCATTTAAATTTTTGAACATTAAATATCTACAAAACCAATGCAGAGAACAACATTATTATATATCCACAAATAATAACAGTAACATACTTTTGAGTTGTCGGTTGTACAAGTATTCATTCTCGTCATACAAGTATTCATTTTTTTGCTCCACTATTTAGAGAGAAATTTTTGTTCTCTATTTAGAGAAAACAATTTTCTCTCTAAATGTGATTTTGTCTTTGTGTTCTTTTTTATTTGTCATAATTAATGCAAAAATTAATAAAGATTACTATGACAGAAAAGGAAAAATTATAATTTTAGTAACAGCTGTTTAACAAATCTCTCTCTCTATATATATATATACCCAATTATTTATTTATTTTTTAGAAGAATCCCGTTCGGAAGCAAAATTTACACCTTAGTCCAACCTATTTATAATTTTGCAGTTCATCTGTTACCGTTTGAAAATGAATTCTTAGCAACATTTCGCCCAGCTCTGTATTATGTTTGATTCTTTTGATATATTTTCATTTTGAGAAATCATATGAGACATTTTCATTTTGCAGGAGTAGATGATACCTTCATGTTTTACAGGGCGTGATTGAAATTACTTCAATTTAAACGGTACCTGAGCAGCAGCCTTAAGGCGAAGTCTGTCTTGTTATCCACATAAAAATAATGAGAACAATGTGGTAAGAATAATTTAAAATGACATACTATTCACATTATAAAAAACAAAACTATCTTGTTTTTTTTTTTTTTTTTTACTTTAGTTAAGGTCATATATTTAAATCCATGAAAGAAAGAATTACTATAATTAGTTATCTTATAGTGGGCTGTTTTGTTGAAGAAACGAGACACTGGTAACAGAATTAAATATATCGCCATAACTAAATTTTAAAAAAAAAAAGATAGTATTTTTTTTTTACAAACACAAAATACATAGAATCATTTAAATGTGGAAAGGCAGGATAAGAGAAACCATCATATCTGGTCAAAAATGAAATTCTTTTACCAGCATTATGTTTTTTTTTTTGCAAGTTCTTTTATGTGCATAATTGGACACTGCATCTTTTTTTTTTCAAATTTCAATAAAATAGGTAAGACGAGGAGCACCAGTAATATCATTTGATCAAAGAAATGCCGATGCATATTGGAATAGCATTACCAAATTTAGTTAGGTCTAGAAAGATGTAAATATAATTTGAATGAGGTTATGAAACAGATCATGATCACCTTTCTTTCATTTAAACAACAGACTAATAGTGGCACTTAATTGTCTAATCTAGCAACATATTTTGAATATAAACCAGACCCAGTATAGTACTCTCCAAAAAGAAAAAGAAAAGTTTTACGGAGCATCTCAATTTGGGAAGGTTAAAATGGGTACACGAAAGCAATTCGAAAATTTGGAATATTTCATTTTGGAGAAAAAAATGTAATGTAATTGCTCTAAAGGAAAATATACAAGGAGTATCTTTTGAATAACTAACAACTTTGAGATTTTTGAATCAATTGCATATATCCATTTTTAGAAAGTCACGGTGGAATTTCAATGGGATAGATCATAGATAATACTATAATAGTAATGGCAAGGAATGGTGATATGTGATATACTTTGAGATTCTGTTAACAGGATGATAAAATAACATGGGTACTTAATCTCACATAAAATAGTTTTAATTGAACTAAAAAACTTAGTTTATTCATTAATAAGTTGGACTTATATAGAGCCTTTACATTCTTGCACATAAGTCTCTAGACTTCTATCTATTCTCTATTTTCCAATAAGTTCCTGACAAAGATACAATTCTCAACACTCCTCCTCAAGATGGGCAAAAGATATCCATTAAGCCCATCTTGTCACACAATCTAGACAAATCTAGCGAACTAAGTCCCTTAGTGAGACAGTCAGCCACTTGCTCCTTAGTAGCTACATGTCCCAGCTCCAATAGTCAACTATTCAGCTTTTCTTTGATGAAGAACCTATCAATCTCTATATGCTTTGTTTTGTCATGCTGCACGGAATTGTTGGCAATGCTAATTGCAGACTTGTTATCGCACCACAGCTTCATTTGGGCCCCTTGGTCCACCTTGAGCTCCACTAATAGGGCTCTCAACCACAACATCTCCGCAACTCCTAAGGCCATGGCCCTGTACTCTGCCTCTGCTGTCGAGCTCGCAACCACTGACTGCTTCTTGCTCTTCCAGGAGACCAAATTGCCTCCTACAAACATGCAGTATCCAGATGTGGACTTCCTGTCATCGGCACAACTCGCCCAGTCAGAATCACAATAGCCCTCAATGTTTAAATGCCCATTCTTCCGGAAGATCAACCCCTTTCCTGGTGCACTCTTCAAATACCTTAGAATCTGATACACTACATCCATGTGACCCTTCCTAGGGTCGTGCATATAGCGGCTCACCATACTCACTGCAAATGATATGTCGGGACGAGTGTGGCTCAGATAGATCAGTCGGCCTACCAACCTCTGATACCTCTTATGATCAACTGACTCTCATGCCTCTGCACTCAGTTTGGACTTCTGATCAATGGGTGCAACTGCAAGCTTGCACCCCAACATGCATGTCTCTGTGAGCAAATCTAGCACATATTTCCTCTGAGATAGGATAATCCCCTCAGCTCCATGGGCCACCTCAATTCCAAGGAAATATCTAAGCTGCCCCAGGTCCTTTACCTCAAATTTTTTGCCCAATTTCACCTTCAGTTGAGCAATCTCACCCTCATCATCACTAGTGATAATCATATCATTCACATACACAGCGAGCATAGTAATGTGATCACCATGTCGTCTGAAGAACACTGTGTGATCGGCATTGATCTGCTGATAGCCCATGCCTACCATAGCCCTCCTGAACCTGTCAAACCAAGCTCTAGGAGACTGTTTCAACCCATATAGTGACTTCCTCAGTCTACAAACCTTGCTTGCTGTTTGGGACATGCCAAAACCTGGGGGGATCTCCATGTACACCTCTTCTAGCAAATCTCAGTGAAGAAATGCATTTTTCACATCCAACTGGTATAGCTTCCAACCCCCATTCACTTCAAGGGAGACAAGTGTCCTGACTGTACTCATCTTCGCCATTGGTGCAAATGTCTCATCATAGTCAATCCCATACATCTGACTATACCCCTTCACCACCAACCGTGCCTTGTAGCGATCAATCTTCCCTTCTGGGGTCTGCTTCACTGTGAACACCCATTTGCACCAAACTGCTTTCTTACTAGGTGGTAGTAACACAATCTCCCAAGTTTTGTTCTTATCAAGAGCTCCAAGTTCTTCCTGCATAGCCGCTTTCCACTTTGGATCCTCTTTAGCAATCTGCCAACACTTGGGTAAATTAACAGAGTCCAAAGATGCAATGAATGCTCCATGTGCAGGTGATATATTAGAGTATGAGACAAATTGAGCAATATTATGTGAAAAACCATAACGATCAGGGGGAACCCCCGCATTGCTGCGAGAGGTCCTCCTTAATGTCATGGGATTAGGAGGAGAAGTGAGAGGAATCATATCACATGTGTAATCTGAGTCTGAGGACGGTGTAGGTGTCTCAGAAGTCGGGGTAGGCTGGGACAAAGGACTAGATGTCACAAGTGGTACTGCAGGCGCTGACACTGGTACCTCATTCTGTCTCCTTCTCCTGGTATACACTCTCAGCTCCCCCTGAGATCGAGACTCCCCACCTATGGGTTTCTCACCTCGAGGCTCCCCACCTACAGGCTCCTCCTCTTCTTCCTCATTCTCCTCCTCAACCGATCCTTCCCTCCCAATAAGGCAAGGAATCGATAAAGGAATCGATCCCACATTTACCAACCTCTCACCATTCTCCCCCTCTCGCCTCGTACCTCCAGTATCAGGCGAGTCATCGAAAGGTGAAGTCACCTCCAGTGTGTAATATGGCTCGAACTCTCGAAAATGCACATCCATACTCACAAACAAACATAACCCTTCTGGGTGGCAGAATATCCCACAAAGACACACTTCACAGCTCTGGGATCAAGCTTTCCAACAGATAGTCTGTTGTCCTTCACAAAGCATACACAACCAAACACCTTGAATGACAAGATCCCACCATTATCTCCCTTCAACATTTCACATGTAGACTTCCACTCCAACACTCTTGAGGGCATCCTGTTGATCAAGTGCGCGGCTGTCAAAACTGCTTGCCCCTACAACTACTTGGGAACATTCATTGAGATCATTATACTTCTAGCTACCTCTAGAAGATGTCTATTTTTTCTTTTTGCTACCCCATTTTGAGCCAGTGTGTATGGACATGTAGTCTAATGCTGTATTCCTTGAGCTGACAAATATTCCCTAAACGCTATGTTGGTCTCTGTCCCATTATCAGACCTCAATACCTTCACCACGTCCCGTATTGAGTCTGAATAGACCTATGAAAGTCTTTGAAGCACCCAAGCACATCACTCTTATTTTTCATCAAATACAACCAAATAACACGAGAAAAGCAATCAATGAATGTCACAAAATAACGATAACCATTCATAGAACTTGTGGAACAAGGTCCCCAAACATCCGAATGTATCAAATCAAAACCACAAGAACTCCTATTGCCCGAACTAACATGGGAGCTCCTAGTCAGCTTGCCAAACTCACAAGCATCACACACAAGTTTCTGTTTATCAGCATTTTCATACAAAGACGAATGTAGACGACTCAAAACACCAAAAGACGAATGTCCCATACACTGATGATGCAGCATCAACACATTCTCAGCACTCATCCCAGATCCTCATACTCCTGCCCTCTCTACCATAGATGCCAAGGCTAAATCTATCCCCTCACGATCCAAGTACCACAATCCACTACGCCACGTGTCAGTCCCAAGTCTCCGGCCAGTCCCCTTCTCCTGAAAGATCACATTGGGAATATCAAAAGAAACAACACATTTTAGTTGGAGTATGATGGCACTAATGGATAAAAGATTTACTGGAAAGGAAGGAGCATGCAAAACATTGGACAAAGTCACAGAGTTGGTACATTTCACTGTACCCTTACCAACCACAAGCTGTGCTGTACCATCAGCAGTCTGGATGCTCTCTGGCACTGCTAGGTGAGTATAAGAAGAGAACTCCCTAGCGTTACCTGTCACATGTCGAGATGCACCAGAATCTATTATCCATTCTGGTGATCTAGTGGTGGATATAGAGGCAAGAGCATGTATGTCACCAGTATCCTTGGCTGAATGAGCATAAGTAGCGGTGTTACCCCTAGACAAAAATGAAGCTGATGCATCCTCGATCACACTCTTTTTGTCTCCAACACCTGCCGCTCCCTGTTTCCTCTTCACTATCTCTAAAATCTCATGGTCCTCACTAGTGAAGATCACACCTACTTCTCTCTTTTTCTTTGCTGCCATCAGATTTGTCTGGTAGCCTCCTCTTCCACCTCTTCAGCCCCTATGGCCACGATCACGCGAATCTCTCTCCTTAGGTGGCTTGGGACAAACCTGTCTCAGATGACCTACCTCGTCACAATTGTAGCACTTTCGAATCTTCCCCTGTATCCATGTGTTACCTGAGTTTGAGACCACCTTCACAGGTTGTGGCTTTGTCGAGCTCACCCTCTTCAACAACTTCACGAACTCAAGCAAAGTTGAGACTTCTTGCGGGATTCAGCTCCTTGATAATTTCTTGCATCGATCCGACTCGTATTCGGTTTCCTCACATCCGATCGTACAAGTCTAGATCACATACTTTCCTCTTTTTTTTCTCTTCTTGACCCGATCCTGATCCTCCTCACATCAAGATCTAGATCCTCTTCATTCTAGCCCCCTACCTCGGGATCCGTCGGCCCCCCTCACTTGGGCCTTCTTCACACAAAGAGCAAACCTCTCCTTAAGTGGCTCGGTCTAGAGAGAAGAGAGAAGGCCGAGAAAGAGAGAGAGAGAGGGGCTTAGCCTAAGTTTAGAGGCGGAGATACTGTAGCCGAGGAACTGTAGCGCGATACTGTAGCGGCAAAACTGTAGCAGTGGTCAAACCCTAAGCTCTGATACCAAATAGTTTTAATTGAACTAAAAAACTTACTTTATTCACTAATGAGTTGGGCTTATATAGAGCCTTTACATTCTTGCACATAAGTCCCTAGACTTCTATCTATTCTCTATTTTCCAATAAGTCCCTGACAAAGATACAATTCTCAACACATAAGTTAAATTATATCCGTTAGTAATAAATTAGTACAAGAATAAATATAACAACGTACTTGCAATAATGATCTCAGGAATAATTAAATATAAAACATAATAGAAAAATTAACAGTAAACTACGGGTTATTATGAATTTTCTTCACAAGAAATTGCGTTGTGTGGTTCCACCTGAGAAACGCGAAGTCAAACCCTGTGACATGTCCTTGGGGTCCAAATTGACATTTTTCCTCCCGGCAGTCAAATCCTTCTCACGGTCCCACGGCTTCCAAGGATGGTTACCCTCCCACTCGTCTTTCTCTTTCTCTTTCTCCTTGCCAATGCTGCCTCTCTCTTTCTTTAATTTCTTCTCCTTCTCCTTCTTCTTCTTCTCTTCTCTGTGCTTTTCTACCAGAGATTGCTTTGATGAATTGTACTTGTCAACCAAGGAGGCGTCAGATGTTGGTTTTGGTCGGCTTCTAGCCTCTTCGGCATCAGCAAGTGATTTTGCCTTGTCGTATGCCTCCAAGTAACTGCACTCCCATAAAAGTGGAGAGGATAATTAATCACATCGGGCAGTTCAATTGGTAAATAAAAATTCAGTCTTTCTTTTCACTCTTTTCATAAAAACTGTGCTATCAGTATTTTGTTTACATCTGTCTGCTTGTGACAGTGAGCAAATTGTATAATATTAAATGAAACACTGTTCTGGCACTAGACCAGTAGTTTGTGAGTGTGCTTCTCTCAGCAATGGTTTTTTTGAATGTGCTAGTGTGCTAAAGATTAAATTATAAATAGAAATGTCATACTTCTGCTTAGCTTTATTAGCTTTGTCAAGAGGAGTGTCGGTCCAAGCACTTGTGTCTCCCCTACCCTCTTTCCCTGACTTACTAAATGATGTTGTCGAGTGCATACTAGCCATCCCAGGCTGTCACAAAAGTAATTAATATACACCATCAGACAAACACAAAACTGCACAGTATTAAAACAATACGTGTGAGATACAAATTGGATGCTCCTAAATCAAACCATAATTGAAATCAACAACTCCAGGAACCATATGCATAATTTAGGTCATAAGAAAAGGAGGAAAATAAAATAAAATTACTTTTCTTTCAGGAGGCAAAGTGGTCATCCACTCTTCACGTTTTGGGGCCTCCTTTGGGCCAGCCAGAAGCTCCTCATCACCCTCCATTGATATACCTGCACCATCATAGGCACTTTATTAACACTTTCCTGTTTAAATTACTTGAGCAATCTTGCATGCTCCTTGAAAACAAGGTAAGCATACAAGAACAGCTGTCCACAATTCCCATAACATAGCCAAAATATGTCCCTTTTCTTCCTGGCTTTACTTAACAAGTACATTAGTTTGGCGTATTTTGATGCAAATGGGGGAAGGCTTAAGGTGGAAAGTTTTTGCAACTGAGAGTTACAATTAATTCTCCAACCAGTGGTGTGCATGATATTTCTTGTTTTCCAGGATATGATTGATATTTGAATTTATCTGGGGAAACATTAAATTGCCCCTTCTTATGTTAGTCAGGCGGATTTGAAGACAAATAATACCTTGTATCTTTCTCCACTGTGCTGCTTCTCGCATTGCTTTGAGCTCAACCTTTATTATTACAAACAGGCAACAGAAACCAAAAATTATAAATTATAAATTTCTGATAACAGCCATCTCTGTATTATGGTCTAGTAGACATAAATCAAACATACCTCAAATCTCTCTTGCTCCTCTTTAGCTTTCAGCTTATCATCTATTGCTCCTCTCTGCACCCCGCAAGGTCTTTGCATTAGAAATGTTACTCCTCCCATGAATGAAAAAAAAATGTTCAACAGATGCCAGAATTGTACCTTATTTGGATCTTGCAAGTCTTTGAAAGCTTTGTTTAATAAAACAAAGGCCTGCTGTGCATCAGGATGGGAACACTTGTCTGGATGCACCAAAAGAGACAATTTCCAGTACCTAGTTTAACAACTGTCTCTATTAGTCATGTAAAAAAAAAAACAACTTACACTGGATGACAATAACAACTGAAGATTGAATATCAGGCCAGGGTTAAGGTTAAATGGAGAAGATAGGGTCAAGCTTTAGTTCTGCAAATTTACATGCAAGGTCTCAAAATTGGTAGATGGAAAAATTATAATTCCATTTTTTCCAGGAAAACTTCATAAATCACTTTGTAATGTCCCAGTACAAAAGAAATTAAGCATACCCAAATAGAACTTGGAAATATTCATATATGCCCCCTACCAAAAACAATAATCTTATCTTCCTTCCTATCCCATCTACTTCATTTTGCATTGTCCATGAGATATTCTAGTGCTCTGTATTTATTATTCTTTGTACTACCAATATAAGTTTCAGTTTTCTCATAATTTTTTGTTCCTAAAGACAGAAGAAAACTTATGTAAGAAGGCAAAATTGAACACAGTAATAACAAAAATAAACTGATTTGACAGAAGAAAGCATGTACTTTTTCTTGATGTTCTCCGATGCCATTTTCCAATTAATTCCAAGTACATCATATGCTGATTCAGCATCTGCACCCATAATTCTAGTCACCTATCATCATTCATATTACACTACTACACATCAGCTTACAGATATATCCACACATAAGCAAGAAAAAAGAAGAAAAAGATAAGGACCTCTTCAAAACGCTCAGCTTCATTAGCAGATTCTGCCTCAAAAACCAAGGCTGGTGGAGGGGGTCCTATTAGCACTTCACTTTCATCTCCTATCTCAGCTTCACTACACAATTATCAAATTTGAATACTTATTAAGTTCTACCAGTTTATACACCTATAACTTCATTGGTGTTATTAGTACCAGTACCAATGTATTGTGTGTGAACAAAAGGTACCTTAGCAAACCCGCAGCCTGAGTCAATTCAGCTGCAGCTTCTAGAAGCTCTCTAGATGGCATTGCAGGACCAATCACCCTGAAACATTAATCCATGCTAATGAGAACCAGTATATGTAATAATTACATAAAAGAAAAAAACAAAAGATTACCGTTTTTTGGGAGCTGGCTGGGGTTCTTCTTCATCTTTTGAATGTATCAGCTGATCATCTTTGATACTTTTTATTTGTTCACCATCTGATGCATGCTTAGGATTAATGTACTGGTCCAGTGTTGAACCTATGGTATCTAGTGCAGGAACTGCCTTTGGAGGGAGCATGTAAACACCATATCGGTCTTTCTCCAGCTTCAAAGAGGTAAATAGTTTCTTCAGAAGTTTGACCAGAGATTTGTCAGAAATCCCTGACAGGTCCACGCCTTCACCATTGTCTATCATTTTGAGAATCTAAAAGATCATTCAAGGAGAGAAGTGAAATTAAAATTCAAAAGAAAGGTGTCTTAAAACAGACAAGAATGTGAATATATCAGACCTGCTGAACATTTGTTCCTCTCTTACCCACAAAAAAAAAAAAAAGTTAGATGCACATAGCAAGTCTATACTGTGGTTTTCAACACTGTACAAGTGTAAACCAGCATGCACCTGTAGCACTTTAAAGAGGACTGGTTTGTTACCAAATTGACCAGCCTTTTAAGCCTTTTTTTTTCTCATTATTTTCACATCTTTTTAAAAATTTCTGATTCATTTGTTTGGAAAATTGCAAAATTGAGGGCTAATAGAGGCTGAGTCAGGTAAAATTCAGCCTCCATTGCAGTAATAGAGTCTCATCGAGGCTTAATGGGGCTTAACTGGACCATGCAAGAACATGATGCACTGATAGCTAACCTTCAGAGCTGGTAGCAGCATGAACAAACCAAAGTACTATCCTTCGCTAGTTAGGTTGCATAAGTAGTTTAATTGATTTATCCAATAGTTCTATCAGTCCACGGATAATCCAAACTCCCAATCTTTAAGAAAGCTAAAAAAGAAGTCGATCAGAAACCTTACCTGATGAAGTTCGGAGGCAACAGCTGGAAACTCATCAAGTATTGACTTCGCCACCTCCTTTGGTTCTAAAACATTCTGCTTCAAATTATCTTCTTCCATTGAAGAATAATCTGAATAACTGTCGTCTCTTCGCCGATGTGACCTCTTCTTGCCTTTTTCTCTACGATCCTTCCCGTGGCCACTGCGAGATGATCTCCTAGAGCTCATGCGACCTTTCCTGTGACTATGACTGGATTCTCTGTGGCGACGCGAGGTTGACCTTTTGTGTTTGCCCTTGCGTAAGTCACGGTCAGGGCTTTGGCTCGACGAAGTGTACTCTGATGAAGAAGAAGAAGAAGGAGAAGAGGGAGAAGAGGAATGGGTATGGTGGCGAGTTCTCTTGCTTCTCCGGCCTCGCTGGGTATCTTTCTCTTTTGCCATTAACGGAGCTCTGTGTGACTGTGCCTCTCTGGTTTGGGAGAGCAAACCTGACAAGCGGAGAGGGGCACGCTTCAGCGTAGTACCAGAGAGGGGCGAGGAGTGGAGCGGGGCGGAGAGAGATGTGCGAAGGAGAGTCGAAGCAGATCAGAGGGAATTCGCATCCTCTGAGATATCTCAAACTTTGCGTGACTTTTTGGAATATCTCAATCGTTCAAATACATTCTACACGAATCTCAAAGTTCAAATAATACTGGCCCCGTACGGTTCCCCGAATAGGCACCGGACACGTCGGTCACAGAAAAATTGAGATATCACAGAGGATGCGCACCCGATCAGAGGGGTGTGCTTCGCCGAAATGGTATCCTCTGCGGAGTTAGGGTCTGATCCCCATAAAATACGAAATAGAATTGACGTCCTCTCAATTTCTCCGATCGGAACCTAACTAGCGATGGGAAACGATTTCACTTCCAAATCGTCAGAGGGAAATTTTGGCCCCAAAATTTTCCCATGAAAATGGATGAGATTCGGTGGGATTTCATTCGGTAATAACCAGTGCTCTTTTATTTTCCAGCAATACCCCTCACAGACTCACAGTGAGCAGTCGTTTTTCTTTTTCCTGCCATTTTCTGATATCCACCAAGGAGGAGGAAAAGGGGCAGTGTTCACAAGCTCGCGTGAGACTCTTCTAAGCAGCTGTGCAGTTCCAGGTAAGAATACCTCTTCTTATTCCCTCAATTCTTACTCTCCCAAATGGAAGGTTTAGCTTTCACTTAATCATGTACAGAATAGTATAGCAACAAGGCAGTATCTGGTACGTACTAAGTTAATCAAGTGTCACTTAATCATGTGCTATTTCTTTCATCTAAGGTACAAACTAAAATGAAACATATTCGGGACAAGGAGATTTCCAATTTGGAGGGCATCAACACAAAATCAAGGTTTAACAATTCAGAGCTATACATACTTCATGCATTTCCTATTGTTCTCTTTTATTCTTTTCAGCAAAATGATTGTATAAATATTCCAATAAAGCCTTTTATTAATCTGTGCTGGTAACGAATTCTTGTAAAGCAAGAAATTATTTTTGTTTATCTTCAACAGATCCAATCGTTGAGCAATCTGTACGGCATAAGACAGGTGGCGCAGGTAGGAACTCATAACAGTCAATCGACATTTCTAAAGTCACTGACCACGCTTAAACCATTGCCAAGTCATGACAGATAGAAAAAATGACCAACTAAAATGGCACTGGAGTGCAACTGGATGGTCCGTGTGGCATCAGCATATAACATCATGCACAATGGTGTAATTTTGTCAACATACCACATGTTCTTATGGAAGCTAAGGGTATCCACAAAGGTGGTTATTTTCGTTGGGCTTACTTCGCGAAACAAAATTTTAATGCATCAAATCATGCAAATTAGGGGATGCAATATAGTGCCGGGTTGCACGCTGTGCAGGAACGACTTGTATGAAACAAAAAGACCACATTTTTTTGGTATTGCAACCTGACAAAAAGCTTCTGCACGGGACTGCTACAGAAAATTAATATTCCTTGGCCATCCTGTATCAATTGTACCGATTCTACTACTGGAGAGAATGGTGCACCTTGTATTACCGGTATGATTGCTGGTACGAAAGTGTTCCCAATGAGAACCAACACAGAGAGGAAACAACATTGCCGATGGTGTCACTGAAGACACTGATACCGCTGATGTGGTTACTGGTACTGAAAGATTTGCAAGGATGAATAACAAAAAATCATTGTTGCTGATGCAGTCACTGGTACAGAAAGGGGTGTGTTACTGGTACACTGTTGTTTACAAGGATAACCAAATGTGTGCGGCTGAACAAGGCGCTACTGGGTTTCATTTTACTTCTGTCTTAATTTGTGTTTATTTCTATTTTCAATAACTTGTGTTTATTGCTGGTAGGTCAGGTAAAGAGGCTAACTGAAAAGCTGGTTTCTCTGTCTCAACTGTTTTGATCTTGCCTGTTAAATGCAATCAAATGAAGAACAAGACCCACGTTTTTTCTCAAAAAAAAAAGAAATTCAACTTGTTATTAATTTTACATAACTTGGATATTTTATTGTACTTGCAACAAACTGGTCAAGAATGAAGGCGTGTAAAATGATATGTGGATACTGATTTGTGAAAATGAGAAAAATCAAATGAAGGGCACAAGTGTCATTTTATTTAAATGAAATAATTTCTCTTTTGCTGTGTATACTTTCCAATCAATAAATGAAGAAGAATTCAATTCTTTTCTACTTTAGTTCTGATCAACAAAGTTTAATTAGAATTCATCTCTATTGAATTGAAATCAATTGAACTCCATTAACGGTGTGTTCCGATCATAGTGTCAGTTCGTTCGTTTTAATCGGATGGACCAAATTAGATTTAGGCACGAATCTCAAAAGCAGAATTAATACTGGCCCTCCGTCACTCCGAGTCACCGGCTGAGAGTAAATCTGGACCGTCTAATCAGCTCCGCCGAACTCCGTATCTAAAAACTCCGGCGATGATACTTTTCCGTGCTTCGCCTAGACGTAGAAATTAATTCAAGGGGTCAAAATTTTAGGAGAGGTGGAGAGAGGAAAAAGAATGAGACGATTTTTTTTATTAATCGAAAATAAAATAAAAATATATCATCAAAGAGGATCTTTTGCAGAAAAATTGAAATATAAGAAAAACCGATGCTTTATTCCGTCTTCCGTATGTTATAAAATTTTCCATCCAGATTATTGATCTGCTAATTCAAATGTTTAATTCCATTAAGTCAAAAAAAAAACATGGACGGCACTTGGTCCTGAAATTTACACAAGTTAACTGTCAACCTGAAATTTACAACCATAATCTCAAGAATTGTCCGAAATCCTGGAAGAAGTGGGTTAAATTGTCAATTTTGACACGGTGGGCTTATAATATACGAGAACTCATGCATCAATCTAGATCTCATCCTGATTGTAAGTTAAATATGTCTGTTCTACATGCACATGAATCTTATATATGGTTACGACTGGTTATCCATATGCTGATTTTGAGTCTGGAGCCAAAATGTTTTCTTTACATTTAAATTTGGAGTCTGTAAACATGCTTCAAAACCTTCAACTAATTTCAACTTGCTTAAATCTTATTTTTGCAGTTCACGAAAAATGCATGAAGGATAAGAATAATGTGATCAGTAGTGAATCTCCACCAGGATCCTGGTTTTGTGGAAATGAATGTAGACAGGTATTATCAGAACTGTCGCTTTACTTCTCTTTAAACTTTGCTTGCCTAAGACAATTTATTTTTCAAATTAACCTCATTGCTTCACTCTTCATACTATAATACTTGACGTTGTTTATTTGTTTAATTATTTATGTATTTTTTTGCAAACGACCAGGTCTACATTTACATGCGGTCACAGGTCGGATTGGCGAAATTTATTGGGGATGGGTTCTATTTGAGCATACTAAGATGCGACCACGGGCAAACAAAAATATTGAATTTAGATAAGTTAGTGCAGCTGGCTGAAAATAACATGAAGTTGGCACTTGCACTCAGAATAACTGAAGAACGCTTTTTCCCGGTCTTGGATCTCCGTACAGGCCTCGACCTCATTCCCCTTCTTCTTTATAATTGGAAGTCACATCTCTCTCTCTGACACACATGCTCTTTTTATTGGATATAGATTTATATAATTGATTATTTTTTCATGGTATATATATATATTTTGGAATAATTAATCAGGGTAAACAGTTTAAGATTGGACTACAGAGGTTTCTACACAGTGGTGCTGGAGAAAGATGAAAGAATCATCTCTGTGGCTTCCATCAGGTAAATTCAATTTCACAATTGATCACTTATTGTAATCGCAATCAAGGGATGTGCCGGCTTCTCTTCTCTTCCATAGAGGAGGTTAATTACAACTTATAAATCTTTCTGCACAACTGCGGAATTTTCTCATTTCAAGCATTTCTTTATTTTATTTTTTCTGATTTAAGCAGATGCTTAAGTTGCTAAAGGTTAAGATGCTACTCTTGTGTGCAATACCAAGTCTGGTAGACACGTGGACTTCCCGCTTTGGGTTTGTACCGATCAAAGATGAAGATAAAGAGATGCTCTCTAAACTTAGCCTTTTCAATATCCCAGGAACTGTTTTACTGAAAAAAGACTTGAGCGCAATTTCAGTCGAACCACAAGGTGTGTGACTAGAGTTTAATAAATTAATGATAACCACTTTATATTGAAAAAAAATGTAACATTAGATAACATGATTTCTCATTTTCTTGGAACAATATATAGGAGATGACAGGCACCATACTTGAATGGGAAACAAGTTGTATGGAGCTGGGGAGGGAGAAGAAACTTTTCCATTGGATGAATTATAAGAATAGTGACACATAATTAGCCTAACAAGAATGGCTCTTGAACAAAAATGAGCGTCTGTTCAATTGACCCTTTTGCCCAACCAAGTACCTTTTTGTGTATAAAATAGTGACATATAATTAGCCTAACGTATATATATGTAGTTGTCTGTTTATGTCTCTTGTAAATAAAAACTTAATTATAAATGTGGTTCTGTTCCCTATTCTAGAATTAAATTAATTAGCATGTTAAAATGGTAATCAGCAAGTTATTTATTATATGGCATATTGTATATTGACCCAATTAGATGATCACTGATCTACGAGTGATTCAAATTGGTCTCTGGTAAAATTAAGTATAATCAAATATATATATTCAACGATTAACAAGTAATGAAAAGAAGTTTGCTTAATTTATTCTTTCTTCCTGTTCCTCGTGTTAACTATATTAATTGGATATATGATATATCCGTCAATGGTCCCCCACTGTCAGTTGAGCCTAAGGAACTCAATTTCTGGGCGTTCTCTGGTAAAAAAAATATCGTTAAAGAAGAAATTTTTGCAAAAAAATCCGAAAAATGAGCAGAGCGGATTTAATAATTACAATTACGTTCCGGGATGAGTTAAATTATTCCGTCACACTTAATCACTCATTTACTAACTAAATGAACTAAACAACAAAAAAAAAAAAAGTCCAAAACGGGTTAAATCAACCTGTCCGGCACAAAAAAAAAAAAAAAAAACAAAGAAAGAAAGAAGGCAAAGGCAAAGACAAAGTACTCACACGAAAAAAAATTTGGGTGCCGGACGGGATGGCTTAACCCATCCTGGATTTTGATGTTTAGTTTGTTTAGTTAGTAAACCGAGTGATTAAATGGGACGGGGTAATTTAACCCGTCCCGTGAGACGAGATTATTTTAATCCATTCTACTTATATTTCGAAATTTTGTAGAATCTCTCACCTTTTTTTGTGTATTTTAGACCACATAAATAAAAAGTAGTCAAATATCAAAACTAAATTAACGAAACATTTTAATCTATTACCCACATATTTTACATTTTTAGTTGATAAAATACCAAGTAAATATATTAATTAATTAATTAATTAAAATGTATTATTTAATGCATGTGCATCAGTGCATGTCAACGGATTGCAACTAAAATTCAACTGGAATGTTACAATATTAGTTAAAAAAACAGCACGAGACAAGTTTAAAAAAACAAAAATATATACCAATTATTTTTTTATTTTTATTTTTATATTTCCACTCGTATGTCGTATCCCGAGCTGAGTCACAGTACATGAGACACGTGCTCGGAAACGTGTTTTCCTTTTTGTTTTATATTTTACAGTAACCTCAATTTTTTTATATATTGCAAAGCAGTCCAAATTAATTATCATGATTTTCAAATAATTTATGCCATTTTAGAATGTGAAAAACAAAAGCTAAAAAATAACTTGTAAATGTGAAAAGTTGAAGTAAACTAATTAGGATCTTAATTTTCAAATTAACATTTCTCCGACAACACCTGATCCATACCAAGAGAAAATGAAGTTAAAGAAATTAAAATAGTAAAATGTTAAAAAAAAAAAAACAGTAGTTTAATTGCATCAATTAAAAAAAACAAAAACATTCTTATCTTGAAGTCTTGAACCACTATATATATATATATATATCCATATAATTTCCATATGAAAAAAATGTATTTATGTTGATTGCATGATAATAGATCACAGAACTCTTTAATTGTGTCCACAAATGACATGGGGTCCCACACTCTAATTTAACTCGGTACAATGGGATATACACAAACCATGGCCATAGGATTTAGATGTGTTTTTGGATATAGTTAGGTCGGTGAGGTGGAATTCGCATCCTCTGAGATATCTCAAACTTTGCGTGACCTTTTGGAATATGTCAATCGTTCAAATACGTTATGCACGATTCTCAAAGGTCAAATAATACTGGCCCCCCTACGTTCCCCCGAATAGACACCGGACAAGTCGGTCACGCAAAAATTGGGATATCTCAGAGGATACGCACCCAGTTAGGCCGGTGAGGTGTGGGGCAAGCAACAATCGACCACAGGTGACAAGTTAATTAACAAAAAGGGCAAAAAAGCAAAACAGTTCTTCCTTTCCGACCTTCCCCCACAGTATATCCACATATATTATGGCATATCAAATAGCTCCAATCAACAAGAACACGGTCATTGTTGTTGATTTGTGCGCATGCATAACCTGTCTGTCATTTGCTTGCAATCAATCTCTCTCTGTTTTCCACGTAACACGTAACCAACATATATAATACAAACCCCCTTTTGTTTTGCATACTAACCCTCCAAAAGTCTAAATTTATCACATACTCTTAATTGCCGACTAGAAAATATATATTTAATTACATCAACGGACCTTAACAATTAGTATATGTTTTATAATCTTAATTATTTCAGACTATTAATACTATCATACTTATCCAAACTCAACATCCATCATGCATTTTAGTCACTCCATCATTTATATTTTCAATTTGGAATTTTATCTTGCATGAATACGTCTACACTGTGTTTGAATAGATGACAGTGGGAGAAATAAAAAAAACCAATCTTTGTATATAAGTAATATCAATTTGTACATTTGATATGATGTCAAAATTCATAGATAAATTATGTGTTAACCTTTCAAGGCTTATATACGTACATATGCATGTTACTCTTTTAAATTGTAAGTGTAATCAAAATAAAAAAAATATATCATCAAATAAAAGCATGAAATATGTAATTTATCTTTTCACTCCAATTTACTATGACTACTTTTTAACACCTTGTTACCCTTCCTTCACGATAACCAAGCATATATAACGTACGTTAGTGTGATCTTTGACAAGACGTATTAATATATACAATGTTGAAATTTATAAATTGTTTTTTTTAATCATAGTTAATCAAATACATTATTAGTTCTTAATAAGTATTTGCATTCATTTACAACATGATGAAGTTTCAATTCTTTCTTTCAAAGCTAAAATATTTTAAACTTATGAAATAAAAATTGCAAATATAATTAAAGTTTTTCAATTGGATAACACTTTCTAGAAGGCCGCCAGTTAATTTACAACTGGCACGTGCAGGTTGATACATTTGAGTGCAAGTGTTGATATATATATATATATAACATATCAAGTATTTATACATAACATACAAGTCTTTTTAAAAATTGGACATATTAACTATTTTTATTTCTCTCTCTTATCACCCACCCATCTTTAACAAGTTTTCATATATAGTTTTTTTTTCTTCCGTTCAATCTCACTTATATTTCTGATGATCTGTGAAAATTTTTGTGAATCTAAAACTACGAACGTCTTGTACTCGATATTCTCTTTTAAATGATATCAATATTGAAGTACTTCCGGCTTCTATTCGCTCCGCTGTTTGTTTTTCTTGTTGATATACAATGTATGAAAACTTAATATACTAGGCATAAATACTTCAAATCTTAAGTATTCAAACTTAAAAGCAACATTGCAAATTGAATTCAAAAGTACTTCAATATGAATCTCATTTAAAAAATCTAGAGAAAATAAAGTGCAAGACGTTTGTAGTTTTAGATTCACAAATTTCTCATAGATTATTGAAAATATGAGCGAGATTGAACGAAGGAAAAAAAAAACTCCTATAGAAATGTGCAAAATATGGATAGATAATGAGAGAGAGAAATCAATTAACTTTCTCTTTGTAATTAAGTATTAGTACATATGAGTGCAAGTGTTCATATATAATATATTGAATATTTAAATCTAACGTATAAGTGTGTGTAAAAAAATAAAAAATAGAAGTTGAACTTGGTAAAAGTGAAAAGTTAGCGTCTCTAATTTTAGTTGGAGGATTTTTTAGGAACTGGTAGATAATTTTCCTAGTCAAAATTCTCAATTTTCTCATTGTTAATTAATAATAGCATATAAGAGCAATAAATTAAGGTCCATAATTAATTAGATTGAAAGATATCCCAAGGATTAATTATTCATAATGGCATATAAGAACAAATAAATGGCCACAATTAATTAGATTGCAAGATAAGATAAGAACTATGTAATCTATTTGCTACTAATCATATCAAGGGAGTAAGCAAAAAGTAGGTTGAAGGTATACAAAATTGAAAATTTGAGGTTAAGTGTCATTAGAATTAGAAATTAAGATTTGTTCACAAGTTGTCGATCATAATCACAGATAATTAAATTACGGCAATTCAGATTTCACGGCTGCTATCATAAAACTAGGATATTGTTCTTGAATCATCTTGGCAAAATAAATATTTTCAAGACAGTTGAATGTAATACGAATCTTTCAATTTTGATTGGATGATTATGGATAATTCCATAATTTTAGAACAACGGATAAAATTAATACAGCAGTTCAATAATTCTCGATAAAGTAGTAGAAGACAGCGGGAGGTCATAAGATAAGTTATTTTGTGTGGACACATGTGTAAAATTACTTTATTTGTCGGTAACCTCTGCAGTAACTTAAATTATTAATTTATATGCAGACTGTCCGATCAGAATCCGGGCCAATCCGATCCCTTTCATATTCGTGCTTAAGCAGATTGGACGGTTCAGATCTAAACACAAAATTTGAGTTAATTCGGTTCATTTGAACGAAGGCCTTGAATTTAATGAGAAAGTCCAACATATATCTGTCCCGTTTTCTCCACTTTCGCATTCCTTTCCCTTTTCCTCTCTAGAAAATCAATCACAGAGAACAGGCGTGCGTTGGTTATTATGTTGCAAGAATTTGTCGATAATCTTCTAGCAATCACTAAAGAGTTAGTCGTTCTCTCTCTCTCTCTCTCGGTGTTCTTTATTCATTCTGAGATCTTGGTTTTGCGGCATGATTTGTTTGGTTCAATTTAAATGGGTGCTTGTTCTAAATTTTGAATTAATGAACTAAACCATGAATTGAGGATACGTTTAATTAATTAATTAATTAATTAATGATAGAAGCGAACAAGGGGAAACAATCGACTGTAAATGGAATGGGATTTGGCTAATTGATTGGTGAACTTAGTCGATGAATGATAAATTGATAATGCCCTTTTTAATTTGAATTTTTGTTTTATTTCGTTTTATACGCATGATGCTGTATAAAATTGATAATTGATTGGTCTACCTACCCCCTTTTGCATTGTAGATCTGTGAAGACATTTACATACGAATCTCTGAACAACGTAGCAAGGCTGATAAATGGGGTTTCAGCTTTATTACTGGCACTTCTACCGGGGAAATCGAACATTCTAGAAGGGATTAGTGGATGGGAACTCAGGCCTACCTTGCGTGGACCCCGCTTCCCACGCTGGATGGAGAAGTAATTTATCCTATCCTATCCTATCCTGTCTCTGAATCGATCGATCGATCAATTCTAGAATTAAGTTTCATTAATTTCTTCTTAATAACACAACTTTGTTTACACTTTGGTTATGATATTAAATCTAACTAGTCTTTCCTTTTTTTTAAATAGTGGTGCTTCTTCGTTCAACGAATTCATCCATGAGTTGTCTTTTGACTCGTCAGATGCAGAATCTTTGTCAGAATATTCTACTTATGGAGAGGAAGAACACGAAGATTCTTGTGGCCCTTCCTCTCCTCTCTCAACCTCATCACGCCTCTCCCGTACCAGTAGTTTCTCCAGACATGATAGGAGACTGGTACGTTTTGTGAGGTATGTTCTGTCATGGATGCTTTGGCCAATAACACTCATCCTCTGGTCGCCACTTGTCCTCCTTCAGTTGATCAGGCTGAGGCGAGGAAGATCTGGTACTGGTACGAGTAGTACTAGTAGTGCTGTTGGGAGAAGGACATCTTTAGTGAAGGACCATGTGGTTCAGCGTGCCACCGATAGAAGGCGTGGGGTCTTTGAGGTAATTGTTTGCTTCCATATTTCTATTAGCACATACCACTCAGATAACAGCTAGCATTGTTTATTTGATTATGATGTACCCCTTAATGGGTTCTCATGGCTTATTACTACACAAGAAAGCTTGACTGGCTCTGAATTGCTCAACTATGGTTAATATCGGACAAAATTGGACTTAATTGAGGAACATAATTCTAAATTGAGGTTCGGGCTACTTAAGAGTGATTGAGCCAAATTGGATAAGGTTGAGTTATGATTGCATTATGAGATCAAACCAACTGTGCTTCAGTTCTTCTCTTTCTTTTTTTTTTAACTATTTTATTTATTGGGGCTCCTGTCTTGTTACATGCAAATGAGATGCTGGATCACTTGATTGTTTACTGTTTCTCAATGGACCTCTTTTCTCTTTTATAGGATCTTCAACTGGCAATAGAAATGTTCATAGAATCGGTATTTGAGATGGTACAGAAGGTAGCTCATTTCATTCTTTCACCAACAGAGGCAGGGAACAAAGTTTACTCCTGGCTCTATCCTACTCATGGAAATGGAAATGGAAATGACGAGGGAAGTGACAGTGATACTGAGATCCCAATTCCGACAGCGACAGTTGGGAGCACAAATCCGATCCCCACGCAAACACACATTTCATTTCCTAATTACTTGAATACCGATTCACGCACTTGTCAAGATGTTATTACTGAGCTTGGGTTAGAATTATTCTTCTTTTATTTTACTTAACCTCTGTTATATTTACAAATATTATTCTTTTATATACATTTGGTGTTACAGGTACCCATATGAGGCGATAAAAGTAGTCACTTCTGATGGTTACATACTGCTACTTGAGAGACTTCCAAGGTTTGAATTTGATATTGTTCTTATGATATCCAAGTTTAATTAGCGTATTTTTTTATTTACTCAGTTTATTTGTAAATGCAACTTTTTAGGCGTGATTCACAGAAGGTGGTGTTTTTGCAACATGGAATTTTGGATTCATCAATGGGGTAAGTCTCTTTAAATTTTCCACTAGATATTTTCAATTCATTTTTCTCTTATACAACAAGCACAAATTTAAATTAATTACATGTAACATTTCTAAGAATATTGAATGCATTGCCAGGTGGATATCTAATGGTGTTGTAGGTTCCCCAGCATTTGCTGCTCACGATCAAGGTTGCTACTCTAAAAATTCTCACTCGATCCTTCATTGCTATATTATCTTTACACTTACAATGATAAGGTAACACATTTTTGTACCTATTAACTCTTAGGCTATGATGTATTTCTTGGGAATTTAAGAGGGCTAGTCTCAAGAGAGCACGTTGACAAGACTATATCTTCCCGCATGTAAGTCATCCTGATTCTGTTTAATCAAACTTACCTTCTTTTTTTGTTACATTTTTGTGGCATGGGTTTAATCTATGATAAAAAAAAAAAAAAAAAAAAAAAAAAAAAAACACAGGTACTGGAGATATTCAATCAATGAGCATGGAACTCGTGACATCCCAGCAATAATAGAGAAAATCCATGAAATAAAGACATCAGAACTTTCTAGAACGCCTCCAACTTGCCCCCGAGATGATCTGGCACCTGATCAGCCATACAAGCTCTTCTCAATCTGTCACAGCCTTGGTGGCGCTGTGATGCTGATGTATGTTGTCACGCAAAGGATGTCCAATTTGCCCCATCGACTGTCCCGATTAATTATGTTGTCTCCCGCTGGCTTCCATGAAGACTTACCTCTGGTTTTCACCATGGTTGAGAAATTTGTGGTGTTATTGGGTCCTATTTTGGCCCCGCTATTTCCTGGGTTGTACATTCCAACCCGCTTCTTTCGTATGCTTCTAAACAAACTGGCACGTGATTTTCATAACTACCCGGGCCTGGGTGGTCTGGTTCAAACCCTAATGGGATATGCTGTTGGTGGTGACAGTTCAAATTGGCTAGGTGCTATTGGATTACCACATTATAACATGAATGACATGCCTGGTGTGTCCTTCCATGTGGCATTACACCTTGCTCAAATAAAGAGATCCCGAAAGTTCAGAATGTACGATTATGGAAGTGCTAGCACAAATCTTGAGGCTTATGGTTCCCCTGAGCCATTGGATATAGGTGCTAACTACCATCTGATAGACATACCAGTTGATTTGGTTGCAGGGAAGAGAGATCGGATTGTACCGCCTTCTATGGTCAAAAAGCACTACAAGCTTATGAGAAAAGGAGGTGTTGAGGTATCATATAATGAATTTGAATTTGCGCATTTGGATTTCACATTTTCGCACAGAGAGGAGTTACTGGCATATGTCATGTCGAGGCTTGTGATGGAGAAGGGGAATAGTGTGAGAGAAACAAGCCTAAGGCTTAGAAAGAAAAAGAAAAAGAGTGAGATAGTGGAGGAAGGAGAAATTCCAACCGCCTAATGCAAAATTGAAATTAGTTTGTAGTTTTTTTTTGTTTGTTAATATAATAGTTGTATTGTACTGTATCAGAGTTCAGTGTTGTCGCGTCCCATTTTGGCAATGGCGATGTTTGAAACATTTGTTGGGAAAAGGGTGTTTTGTATTCCTTGACCAACTTGAAAGGCGTTTATACTGTATCTATTTTAATGAAAAGGGAGAAAAAAAGACCTGACAACTTGTGTTTGTTACATACCACCTATCTGTAATGATCTGACAATAAAACTATTGAACATTTTTCATAATAAATACCTCATAAAAAATTGTAAAAGTACTTAAAAAAAAAATAGATTGCCTCACAATGATAATGATTCTTTAGAATGCGAAATAAAAAAAAAAAATTAAAGGTTTGATAAGCTTAAGCTTAAACAATGTCAGTATGTCATCTCCCTGAAGCTTTTCTTTGCTTATACATTAGTTTAGTAATCTCGGCCTCTTGGGCCCAGTTTCATACCATCTCTCAGCCCAGATAGATGGAATATATTGTTTCCTCTTGGCCTTGCGTACATTTTAGGCTAGTGTGAGAGGTCAACAAATTTTTAGATTTTTTTCATTTTAACAATCAATCTCCGAAATATGCAACCAGTGACAATGACCCACCACCAGCAGTAGCAAATTTATTATTTTTTTTATACTCGATTTCAAGTATGAAATGACTATAATACCTTTGGATGTTATAATATTTAAAATATTTAGGATTTATTGCTTTAATTTGTAGAATATTAGTAATGTTAAAAATATTCATAATACATTTGCTATATAATTTTAATTATTTGTTTTGTATGCTTTATTTTTTATATGAACGAACAATTTCATAAATAATTAAAATTGATAAAATTATTTCTTATGTATGAAAATAGCAAACACTATGACGTAAGAAATTATTATTAATTCAAATAAAATATATTGAAACTTACAAAGTATTATAATTCATTCAATATTTAAAAAAATAAAAGGATAAATGAATTAAGAGTATTTTAGTCACTAAATACTTAAAATTGAGCATTCAATAATAAATTAGCTGCCGAGGGTTATTGTCACTAATGACATAGTTTGGACTAGGGCTGTCCAAAAAGCTCGTAGCTCGTGGCTCGCTCGCGACTAACATCTGGCTCAATCGGTAACAGCTTGTTCGATAGTGGATCGAGCTGAGCTTTTGCCCAGCTCGACTCACCAGCTCGCGAGCTAGCTCGGCTAGACATCAATTTGTGAATTTGTATGAATTTGTGTGTATTTTATACTGTCAAGCTCGATCCATCTATGTTATGATTCATGACGGAACTAGAATTTGAGCATAAGCTTCTTCACTGTTAGATTTCATAAAAAAAAGTGATAGATAATTATGTTACATGGATATGAATACGGATACGATACGGAATGCGATAATACTGTAATTTTCAACACATCGAAAAATACATATATGAGTATCGATACGACAATACAATGCGTAATGAATATGATACAGGACTATATATAAAGTATCAGAGTAACATAGCTAACATCAATAAAGTATCATGTCAATCAAAATCAAACTGAAAACATAATATTTAAACAAATCAATCGTCTTTTCAAGTAGTGATTTTGTGTTTGACAGTATGGTCATGTTTGGTTGTGGAGTAAAGTTACTCTGGATTAAATTTCTTATTCCGAGTTAAGAAAGATTCATGTTTGGTTGAAGTTTGATGGAGTAAGCTAATGAAAAGAGAAAAAAATTATAACATGTTACTCTAACTACGAGACCCACAGGTAGAGTAATTTAATATGAATTAACCCAAATGTTACTCCATTTTACTCCTTCAAATTTACTTCGTGTTTAGCTCCTTAAAAGTGAAGTAGAGAATTTACTCCACTACTTACTCCACAATAAAACATAGCATATATGATTATATACCGTATTGAGGAACATTCAAAGATATTAATATAAATTGTAAGGAAATTGAATATTATTATAGGTCGGCAATTTAGGTTGTGCTCCAGAAGAAGGACGACATTAATGGAAGGGGAAGGGAAGGGCGCAGGGTGAAGCTTTTCCTCCGCACAGTAAATTTACATCTCAATTTGGAGGGGACAAATCTGAGCGCAGTTGTACACAGAGTTTTCCTCGGTTCCCCTGCTACAGTAGATTGTGACTCTTCTGGAGCGGGTGAATGTCGATGGGCAGAAGCGTTCATGCGCCATTTCACCTTCGCTCTCTTCTCCTCCCTCCGTGCACCTCTTTCTGGAGTACGCCCTTAAAGAAACTAAAGCGACATGTTTTTTATCACAAAATTTTACATTAAAGTCCTTCAAATTATTATATTTTATATTCCTTTAAAAATTGTAAAAAAAATATTATTAAATTAAATTAAATTAAATTAAATTAAATTAAATAGTAAGGTTTTAAGAAAATATTTTTTTATTACGTTGCGTAAAAAAAGAAAAAAGAAAATCAAAGAATTAAATCAACACACACATGACACAGAGAAAAAAAAAATCAATTAAATTGTACGTAGTTGCCACATGGCATCCCTCTTCCTAGATCTGATGTCTGATGTGATCACACCATGGCCACCCACCACCTCTTCGCCCTCTCCGTCTCCGTCCCTTCTCTCCACCGCCACCGCCACCGCCACCGCCGCTCCCTCCTCTCTCCATCTCCCGCTTACCAAAGCTACATATATATTCATTCATCCCTCTCCTGCAATCCATCAGACTCTACCAATTCAGCCCCCACAGACACTGACACCACCTTCGCCTCTGCAACTGCAACCCCTCCTCCTCCTCCACCTCTCCGAGTCGCCTTCTCCGGCACTGACAATGGGTCCCACATCTACTCCTCAATAGCCATTGCTGATTCTCTCTCTCTCCTTCATCCCAACCCTCACTTCCTCTTTCTCTCTCCTCCCTCCCCTTCTCTCTCCTCCACCACTATACCTTCTGCTGGCTATACTGTCTCTCCCATCCCAATCCCCATCCCCTTCCTTCCTTTCTCTCTCCTCCACTCCACCATCTCATGCCTTTTTTCTCTCTCCAAATTCAAGCCTCATGTATTTGTCGGCACTGGCGGCTACCTCTCCTTGCCAGCTGGCATAGCAGCTTTTATTCTAGGAATAAAGGTTGTAATTCAAGAACAGAATAGCTATCCCGGAACAGAGAGCTGGGTTTTGGGTCACTTTGCGGAGCGGGTCTTTCTCGGCTTTAATGGGTGTGTCAAGTACTTTCGCAAAGACAAATGCATGGTGTATGGAAACCCTGTTAGAGTTTCATTAAAGAAGTATACTTCCAAGGCAGTTGCAAGGTTGCATTTCTTTCCTAGTTCCATAAAAAAGGGGGAAGGCGAAGCACAGGTACGTATAATCTGATTATCTGATCAACTTTAAATCAAATTGATCTGATGGAGTAAATGTATGTCTTCTATTGTACTGGTAACTTAGGTACAACAATGTCTCAGCCTTTTCTTTTTATTTGTATTGTTTTGGCGATTTGAAGTTCAATTGGGGCTAAAGTTGGTTAATTAAGGTTAATGGGGACACTGTTGCCAACAATTGGGTAAACATAATTAAGGTTCTTATTCACATTAAATATAAACTCTTTAATAGAGTTACAGAGAATTTCGTTACACTTAGGTCTTACATTTGATGGCTAATCATGTGCCAGCACCATATCAGTAAAACAGGTATAGGGTAGAGAAAAACAAACTATGAATTGGTGAACTAGTTTGTAAACTTTGATGTTTACTTGATGATACATCTAAGGTAATTTTGGTGCTAGGCGGGTCAACCGGTGCACCAGCAGTCAACTACACAGTATTGAACATGTATGCTGACATGCTGACAGAGCACAAAAACTGGTACATCATCTGGCAGACAGGACCTGATAGATTTGCTGAGATGGAGAGCCTCGTCAGAAGGCATCGTCGTCTATTCCTTACCCCGTAATTACTTTCCCCACTTTATTCATTCATTTGGGAACTCTTTTCTCTTACAACAAGGAATAAAATGGTCTGCTATATGTGCATCTGCTATTCTATTTCTACATTGGTGCAATATATTCAGTGCTTGTGAGATTGAAAGTTGCACTTTTTTATGAACTATTCAGGTTCTTACATGAAATGGATATGGCATATGCTGCTTCCGATCTCGTCATTACTCGTGCTGGGGCCATGACTTGCACTGAGATTTTGGTAACAGGGAAACCCTCTATTCTGGTAATTACTCCCTCACATAACATTAACATATTATTTGTTTACTTCTTATTTGGTAATTATCATATTTTCTGGGTTGCTAATATCATCTTTATTGTAAAAAATTTAGCATCTGGGCTAATGCAAAAGAATCTCAATTTAATTTAGGTACCATTACCTAATGCTCCAAATGATCACGAAACAAAAAATGCATATATTATGACAGAGGTTGCTGGTTCAAAGGTACTAACTGAAGATGAACTCGATTCAAGTAGTCTGGAATTTGCTATTGATGAAATTTTAGGTAATAATATATCTTATAATTCTTTTACAATATAGAAAAGGTGTCTCACCCAATTTTAGACATGTTATGTGTTATGACACTTGAATTGCATAACCATTAGGCCACTTTGTAAGGTTCCCATTATACAGATTATAATAGTAGTGATACCATGCCTGATTGTGATGGTATAATTCTAACGGCCAGCTGGTACGAGTTGATGTTTGCTAGGTAAGGATATGATTGGAAAAGGTACTTGTTACAAAATTTGTAACATGGGAGTCACCGGTACAAGATCTGGTTAACCAGTGTCAACATATATTGAAATCAATAATGAATATGTTAAAATGGTGCAGGAAATGAGAAACTGAGAGAAGAGATGAGTGAGAAGGCGCTGAGTGTAGCGAAACCCAATGCTTCCATGGATATTGCTAAATGCATCCTTTCTCTTCTCAGCGTATCTGCTGCAAAATGATATGCTTTTTAATGAGAGAATGAAATAAGGTAGAAAAAAGGTTATATGATTGTTAAAATTGTTATTAATGAATGTTGTTATTGTAATTTGCTGGTGGGATATTGATGGAATATTTGTACTCTTGCAATATGATTGATGGTTCAGATCTGGCGGTTTATTTGTGAAGAAAGCCTCTTTTTTTATTTGCAGACACAATAATGGGAAAAATATCTAACAGTTCTTTGAAATCTTTAAAAGTATCCAACTGTTCTCTGATCAGGATCCGGATCCCAACAGGTAGCTGAGGGAATACTTAGGAAAGAACTGTGTGGGTTTAATTTCAGCAGTGTTTAAAGAAATTGGGTGTCTATTAATTGTAGATATAGGAGTATGTTTTGAAATTTGTGTTAGAGTTAAAAAAAAAAAACGGTCTGGATTTTGTAATTGCACCCTCAGTTAGGTAATTTAAGGGGATATGAATTCTTTGATCAAGCAATAAAAAGTATTCTGAAATGGACAAACTCTGAGCGCGTGAGCGTGTCAAACAATGCAGCAATTAAAATGAACATCTTATTATATGCATGGCAGACAACAATTGAATAAAAATTGCAACAGTAAACACGTACACTTTAATTGGTGAGGATAATCAATTTTTTTTTTTTTTTTTTTTTTTTTTTTTTTTTATGTAAAGGACGAAGTCCGTTTCATTTAAGAAACAGTTAACTTACAATTTTCATACTAATCACACTATCCTTGTACCAGTAAAATAAAGTCTCTAAAGCATGCACAAAACATCAGTTGCATATCAACTAAAATACTCCAACAGACAACATAGAACAGCATAGAAAGCAAAGACAAACAACCTATTAATTAATATAGGTTGCAACCAACAGATAAAAAACAAAGTCCAGTGAGTCTTAGATCTAAGCCACTCATAAAAGCTGGAGTTAAAATAAGTAGCTACAAAATTTGGCACATTTGCCAGTGACCATCTTCTATTCAGCTTCTCCATAAAGCACCATCTGTGTCTCTGAAACACACTTTGGGTTCAGCTGTATCGTTGTCTGGATGCCAACTGGCAAGGTGAAGCATGTCCATCTCAACTGGGAGCCACAAGGATGTTGAAGCAGCCACTTTTTGTTGCGCTTTTCTTAGTCCAATAATACACAAGAGAGAAATAATAAGAAGCATAATCTGTTTCCTTGATTTTTTTTTTTCCTGTTCAAAATAAAGATCATTTCTATACTTAGTCCAACACAATGCACTAAAAACTAAAAAGAAAGCTGTTCTATGTGTATTAGGTAATTGATTCGCAAACTAAACGATATCACCAAATTTGGACCATTGCAAACTGCTAATTTGACAGGAACCCATATAGAACCATATTTGTTTTGTAAAGGGACATGTTATGAATAAATGGTTAATCGATTCAGGTTGTTGGCAAAACTGGCAAATATCAGATCCTATCCATCGTCTTTTACTTAAATTGTCAGTTGTCAAAATTTTATTCTTATGAGTAAGCCACATAAAGATTCTGATTTTAATAGAAATTGGGACTTTTCACCATAACATTACATTTTTAGGTGTAATACCTCTGAAATTTAGAATTTTATATAGGGGTCTAACTGTAAATTTCAAATTTGCTTCCCATCTCCAACTGAGCCTATCATCTAAATGAGTATAGGACAAATGGTTGATGATGTTTAGTATTTCTAACCATTCTACATATTGCACATCATCTAAAGATCTACGAAAAGTAAGGGCATCCCCCTGTGTATTGATCACTTTGTAACAAAATATCGGTGTTAGAGCATATACTAAACAAAAATGGAAATCTTGAGACCATAAAAGTCAGATAGTTATAGAACTCATCGAACTCAGTTTGAGTCCGATAGACATCGGACCCAAGCTGCTCCCAAGAACACATGAGTTGCTGGCTTATTAGTTATTATATATGACTTCAACATGCATGTTTATGTTTAATTAGAATGCCAAATGTAATCCAACCTGAATTCAATCTCACAAACCGTTTCAATCCCTGTTGGGTTTGTTCACTGATCACTACAATTAAAAATAATAGAATTGGAAGATTGTAAAAAACCTAAAAGACAATGATACAGTACTATACACCCATTTTTTTTTTCGTTATTTATTTATTTTTGATGTATTACGAAGGTACTCGTGCCGACAAAGAGCTTTATACCACTAACCAAACATTTCCTGACGTCCAACGTTCTTTCCAAAATAAAATATTTTTGTATTTAGCTAGACTTTTATTTTAAAAAAAATGATATAAAGCTTAATTGGTCTTGGTCCCCACTCCCCAGCAATTGAATGACGCTCAAATGAATCATTTATAATTCGAGTTATAGAAATAGATCAGCTCAAATGAATCATTTATAATTCGAGTTATAGTTCAAAATTTGAAAATAATCTGACAAGATTTAAAATTTATATTAAATATTTGGAAGCGACTTATAGTCCCCTTCATTCTATCTACTAAATGTCTCCCTAACTAACTTATCCATAAAAAAGTATAATGGGGACCACTAACTAATTGAGAGAAACATTAATTACTTGGGAGACCACTTAAATTTGAAAAAAAAATTACAACTGGCGGGCACATGTATAAACACTTATGCGCGCAAGTATTCATATATAATATATCAAGTATTCATATCTAAGATATTAAGTATTTAAACAAAAAAAAACTGGACATCAAGTTTCTTTTCTCTCTAATCACACACCTTTTACATGTTTTTAGAAGTGGTTTTTTTTTTCCTCCGTTTAATCTAATCAATATTTCTAACGATCCTCGAGGAATTTTTCAAATCTAAAACTACGAATATTTTCTACGTAATTTTCTCTTTCAAATGAGATCCATGATGAAGTACTTTCGGATTTTTCGTTATTCAAGTACTCATATGTCAGCATGCAAGTATTCATACCTCAATGAGTAAGTATTCATGCCTTGTCAAGTATTAATACTTACTTAATAAAGAGCCATTTTGCTATTTCAAATTGTTTAAAGAACAAACTTATCTATGCAAGGAATAATTTCATAAAAGAGTAGGTCTAATGTCCTATAAAATAATACAAAAATGAATAAACTTTAAAAAGTATTCATACTAAAACTTAAAAAAGTATTCATACTAAAACATATAAAGTATTCATAATATAATTTTCAAAGTATCATTACTATAAAATATTCATATTGCAAAGTATTCATACTAAAGCATATAAAATATTCATACTAGAACATTGGAAGTATACATAACAAAATCAATAAAATTAATCTTACTAAAATAATATAAGTATTCACACTATAAGATTGAAAGTATTCACACTACAAGGTATGAATACTTGCATGCCGAGGTATGAGTACTTGAACGACGAAGAACCCGAAAGTACTTCATCATGGATCTCATTTGAAAGAGAAAATTACGTAGAAAACAATCGTGGTTTTAGATTTGCAAAATTTCTTGCAGATTGTTAGAAATATTGATTATATTAAACAGAGAAAAAAAAAACCCACTTCTAAAAACATGTAAAAGATAAGTGTGTGACTATGAAGAAAAAAAAGTTGATGTCCAGTTTTTTTTTAAATACTTAATATCTTAGGTATAAGTACTTGATATATTATATAGGAATACTTGCGCACATAAGTGTTCATACATGTGCGCACCAGTTGTAAATTTTTTTAAATTTAAATGGTCCTCCAAGTAATTATTGTGTTTCCCCAATTAGTTAATGGTCCCCATTACATTTTATGGATAAATTAGTTAGGGGGACATTTAGGGGACCAAATGGTGGGGGACAATCTTTACTCTAAATATTTATGATTAAAAAAATATTATTTATTTTTATGATACGAATAATACATTAATACAATATTATTATTTCAATAAAACAAAAATACGTTCGTAAGTTTCACAAATATTATAAAATAAATAGCTAGTTGTTTGTATAATTTGTCAAATTATAAACTAATTCAGAAAATATATATTAAAAATAATAGAAATATAATACCACGTATTATTCATGAACAAAGCACTACACAATCACAACTAGAGCTGTAAATGAGTTGAGTTTGAATGAGGTACCTCTAATTCGTAATCAGCTCATTAAGTTAATGAACAAGTTAGCTCGATTTGGAAAGATAATTACAAACTGAAAATGTAACTCAAGTTCAGCTCATTATCAACTCAAGTTGACTCATAACTCGTTTATAATTCATTTGACCAGTCAATTTTTGTAGTTACCGTCTAGGAGTGCATAGTGCAGTGGATCATACTTTAAATTGTTGTCCTGTTACAAAATGATATTGAAAAAATAATTAATCGGAGCATGCATTAATGAAATTGACTTCTCTTTGTACCATTTTATGAAAAACAATTTAAATTCACCAATCAATGACAGATTGTGACGAATTATGTACAACGCGAGTTGTTAATGAGTAAGTTAAGAGTATGTTCAAATTCAGTTCACGAATTAAACGAGTCATCCAACTCGAGTTGTAAATGAGTTAGTGAATTTATAATTTTTTTACAACCCTAAGCACAACATTAAATTGTGACATCATTTCATCAAGACATCAACCATGATGAAGATTGTGTAACATATATAAAACACCAACACTCCGCATGCATGGAGGACTATAGGTGTACCAAGGTAGGTCCACAATCATTGATTACAGGGTTATATCTGACAGTCCTTTTACTTTAATGCAATCACAGGATTCCATGGTTGGAGTCCCGGCCCCCTACCTATTTAATTAATTGTGCAACCTAAAGTTAGGTCTTGTTACTTCGCCTCCATCATGACCTGTTATTATTAATTTGTTCATGTTTTGGACCTCAATATATCTTTCTTGTGAGAAAAAGTGTGATAAGTGTATGTCCAATGGGCACCTTAACCGTCCTGTACACGATAAGATTCGTGCGAGTGATACCCATTAGACCTAAAGATAGGTCAAGAACCCATCAAATCAGCTCTGTACACATGTTGTACCTACTAACAGTTTTACAGTTCAATTGTTCAATGCTATATATGCTACCTCATAACAACACTTCAATGCAATGATACCACGTTAAACTACTTCAATCGATCTCGCGTACTACTTAATTATTAGTTTGGAATTTGGATATAGTTATGATAATTAACGAGCTAGTTGACATTGTGATAAGGGGAGGGCGTACAAGTAACTGTGTTACTTGGGATTTATTCAAATTTTAAGTTAAGGATATATAGGCTGGTATTCATACATACCCAACTACCTAAACTAGTTACTATCAAAGTTGACAAAATTAAATGTGCCTTGCAACAATGATGTTATCAAAATTTACACATGATTTACAAATTAATCTTTAGTGTTAACCACCTCTTTGACAATTTGAGTACCCAATATTGTATAGTGATGACAGGACCTTGTTATTCATATCCAAACCATTCAAAGTTTTCCATGCACGAATCTCAAGGAAATTATATTTTCATGTGCAAATCTCGACAAAGATCAATGGCTGAGATGGGAATAACAGGGTCCTGTTATCCCTTTGGAATAACAGCAGATTTCATTTCGTTTACTGAATAATCAGAACCGGTAACACAGGGAATTTAAAACATATTCAAGATAATTTGATGCCAATTAATCTAACAATCAACTAAACATGGAAAGCACACACACTTCAGTCTTCCATGCTGTCTAATTGATAATCACGAGACAACCCAGAAAAAAGGCAAGATAGTTAATTATTACATGAAAAAGGACTAATTAACTTTGTTAAGCTTACTATATAACAAGCCACTAATATTTTTCTTTATAAGATATATAAAAGCTGACAACTAAGAATTCATGCTTTAGCTCCTTTCTAGATAATCATTAATGTTTCAATGCTCTTTTCTAGATAATCATGAATGTTTCAGTGTCTCCCTACATTAAAATTCACAACTGTCACTCTTTGTAAAGAGGCTATGCTTTAATTAGGGGAGACAGATGAAAAGGGTAGTATAAAAAATGATTTTATAATCATTTACCATATAAAGAGGGGTGGCAGTTTACATGAATTCATATCACCTGAGGTAACAGAAATTTTGAGTTTAGATCCAGACCGTCCTATCTGCTTTACATATATAAGAATGATACAGTATCCGGGAGGAGTACGGAATACTGTCGGTATACTCTCACAGATACTCCAATCGCTAATAGAAAAGACACTTTTATATCGGTATATCATTGCAGATAGTCACTTTTTACTCTCGCGGGTAGAGGAGCTGCGTGTATGTCACTTCATGTGGTCCGGATTTTGATAGGACGATCTCAATCTAAACTTAAATATTCTGTTACCTCAGAGGATAAGGACTCAGTTTTCATCAAGTACAAAGATGATATTTCAAGTTTGTAGAATTTATATTTAGTCCTTCACTATCAACACCATCACTCATGGTGATTTAGTTTTGCTTACTGGAAAAATATTTTATCTTATTTTTTCAAGTCCACAAGAAACTAAAACCTCACATAACTAATTTATAAAGCTCAAAATAGGGGAACAGATAGAAACTTTTCACCTCTTCATTTTTCAACTGCAAGATTGACAAAACATCATCATAACTACACACAACTTATGAACATAACTAAATAAAAACACTTACAAAACAAACTTATCCTCCCATGATTATAGGTAAGAGAAGAGAAAAAATTACCACAGCCACCCTAAAAAAAAAGAATAGAATAAGATAAAATTAGAAGAAAAAAAAAAATCCCCTGCCATTCATCCATTTTATACCATCAGTACATATTCAAGGTTTGCTTAATTTTCTCCTACTCTCTCAAGTGTATCAACCACACTTCTCATGCCCAGTCTCTTCTCGGGGTTTACTTGCACGCAACTCAAAGCAATTTTTAGCACCAAAATTATCTCATCTTCTCTCTCTATCTCTCTGACCAAACCTGGATCCAAAACATCCAATAACGGTTTTTTCTCCTCAATGCAGAACTCAACCCATTTAACCAGATCCATTTGCAAATTGTCCAATAAGATCACTGGCGCTCGACCCGTTATCAACTCCAACAAAATGACACCATAAGAATAAACATCCCATTTTTGAGATGGTTTTAGAGTTTTTAGAGCCTCGGGTGCTTGGTACAAATTACCCTTGGTAGTCATTAACGGGCTAACGGATGCATCTGACTGGGACTTGTTATCTGTACCTGCTCTATCTAACTGGAGGTATGGCGAGATGTTACCAGCTATGGTAGCCAGCCTGGCAAGGCCGAAATCCGAGATATAAGGCTCAAAATTTGGGCCCAAAAGAATGTTATTGGGCCTTAGGTCACCATGCACGTACTTCTTGGGGCTAAACTCGTGGAGGAATTGGAGGCCTCTAGCGATACCCTTCATAATTATTACTCTGGTGTCCCACGAAAGAGGTGTAAATGACACAGCCCCAGGTTTTCCTAAAGAGATATTTTAAGTCAGAAAAGGAAACAAAAACTAATTGAGTGTATGATGAATTACAAAAGCTAATTTGGGAGTCAAAATTAGGTTTATTTGAGGCACAAGTGCACGAATGAGATAAATGATCTTGTTGTGGTTTTAAAATTCTAATATAAATTAATGGTCCTCTTGCAAAAGTTTGTATCAACCTGACCTGCCTAAGAAAGCATGAATGCACTATGATGATTTAAGAACAATGAAAGTATAAAAGATCAAATTTACAAATTGAGTTGATCTTAAAAATTTGGAATCATTGAAGTCCATGTCATGATATATTCTTAAAGAGATAAAAAAAATTCAATTGCTTTTTTTTAATTAAATATCTTCCTGAAAAGGGTAACAGAAGGTATGCTCGTGATCAAATTTTTAAAAAAATTATATTTTTTCATGGGCTCTGCTGGTGTAGAAAAAAAAATATATATATTCTATCAACTAATCGCATACCATGAATTGCAGAGGAGAGACTCCCATTAGGTATAAAATCATAGACCAGCAATTTCTCATCGTATGACCAGTAATACGCTCTTAGGGTAGCAATATTTGCATGCCTCACCTTTCCAATAGCTTCCACCTGGTTAAAATAAGCGGTCACATTTAAACTAGCTGTATAAAGAATACATTAGGCTTCAAAAATGAACATATTTCCCTTATTTGATTAGAGTTTGTAGATATTGCATATTTTCTGCAGGATACTATCAGGGGTGGAGCCTTGGTGTATGAATGGGGGTCAATTGACCCCCATTATTATTATTATTTTTTTTTTTGTATTTGGATCTTATTTTTCATATAATTTATAGTAAAATGTTACGAGTAGTGCAAAATGACCCCCATTCGCAGCAACAAAATTTTACGTGATTGATCCCATTCACGTTTGACCCCCATAACTTGAATGTCTGACTCCGCCCCTGGATACTATAATATGCTCCCATATTTTCCTTTAAAAATGTACAAGTAAAGTTTCTGATTGCAAATGTACGAATTTTGATGTAGAATATGACATATGTTATTTTCACCACAAGCCCATATCTCAAACTCCTTGTATTAGTAAATAATATATACAATAACATATTAAATATTAATTTTGAAAATTAATTGCAAATTAAAAAAATGAAATAGTTTAACTTCACAAACTCCTGAAAAACTAATTAAAAAAATAAATAAAAGTACCTCTGTTTGAAACTCCTTAAACCTCTGTAATCCACCTTCACCAAGTCGCCTCACTGCCAAGGTGGGCCCAGACTCCAGAATAACTTTGTACACAATTCCGATACCGCTCTTACCCAACACAAAAGCCGATGCCTTTAATAGATCATCCAAATTAAATTTCACATTTCTATCTAAGGCCACCAATTCATACTGTTCGCCATTCTCTGACAAGCTCTCACTCTCGTCTTTTCTACTAAAACACGGACAGTTACCATTTCCCCCTTCTGTTTTCACCTTATTTCGGTTGGAGGCAGCCTTCCAGTAACAATAGAAAAACACCAGTGCAATTAAGCTAATTCCAACAATATCACTAATAATAATAGCAACTACTGCAACTCGGCTCAAACCCTTGTTTCCTTTGGTACCATTTTTATTAGTAGAAGAACTAGATGATGAATTGTTACTGGGTAGAAATGGATTAGAAGGTGTTTCTGCCGAACACGGGTTCTTCAAAGGGGGGCCGCATAAACCCGGATTGCCGATAAATGCCGTGGGCCCACGATTCTCTAATGCACCAGTTTGTGGTATTGGTCCAGTTAGATTGTTGTATGTGAGGTCAATGTAGACTTTCTCTGGTAAATTCCCAAGAGTTGGAGGGATAGAACCGGAAAAATGGTTATGAGAGAAATCAGCAGTCCCTTGAAGACTAGAGAGGTTGCCAATGTCACTTGGTATGGGACCAGTGAATTCATTGTATGATAGATCAAGCTTCTGAAGCTCAACTAAGGCAGTACCAAGGCCAATTGGTAAGATGCTTGTGAAATTATTGTGAGACAAAACAAGGGTTTTAATCCTCTTGCAAAAGAGAAGTGAATTGGGTAAAGACCCATTGAAGGAATTGTAAGAAAGATCTAAAATTTGAAGGTAAGATAGGTTACCAAGTTGTAATGGGAGAGAGCCATAAAAGGAATTGCCATAAAGAACCAAACTTTGCAACCCTAGAGAGGTAAATAAAGGGGGAGGCAATAGACCAAAGAGCTTATTGTTTCTCAAATTGATGTGTCTAAGAGAAGGAAGTGTTCCAATAGAAGAAGGTACGAATCCAACAAGCTTCTTCTTCGGTAGGCTTATAGAGATGACGCTCTTATCTATGCAAGAGATTCCATTCCAGTTGCATGGGTCTGAATCAGAGGAGTTCCAGTTGGAGAGAGCGTTTTGTGGGTCTTGAGAGATGGATTGCTTGAAAGAGAGAAGAGCTTGGCCTTCAGTGTTTAAGGGGTGGCAGAAAGGGAGGAAGGAGGTGAAGAGAAATAGGAGAAATCGGAGGAGGGGAGAAGCCATTAGTGATCGAGGTGAGTCGATATGACCGTTGGATGGTTTAGAAGGTCTTCATAGTAGTGGGGATAAAAGGTTCTCTAATTCTTCTACTTGGTGTAGAGAAAGAATGAACAAGGAAGAGAGCAAATAATAGATCGATCGGAGAGAAGAGACTCAAGAGAGGGAGAGGGTTTTCCTTTTGGAGGCAAAACGGAGAGGAGAGAGAGAGTGTGTGTGTATAGGGAACTGTGTACTGTGTGTGTGTGTGTTGACGAGAGCGAAAAAGAAGACATAAAAAGTTAAGAGCGGGCTCTCGTAGTCTCATCTCTAGTGAACTGTATATTAATTATTAGCGGTAGGCAGCTATGTAAGTGTAACAGTGTATTTTATTACGCCAAATCCAGTTTTATTTTAGGATAAATATGGAAACTGAATCCTCTGCCTGCCTTAGGTGGCAGTAGAATTTTTCTACTCTGGAGTCACTGACAAGTGGATTCAAAGTAAAATTAAAATTAATATTTAAATATGTTTGGATTCACGTATCGCACTGGGAACAAATGATCTCTTTCCGATAAATATGTTATGCAGCATAATTATACGATCCAGCGGACGGAAATAAATCTGTTGCGATTCTTTGGAATCGCAGGGTCTCTGCTTTTCCAAATAAAACCATTCATTTTTTTTAATGCACGAATCTCAAAGCAGTTGATTTTATGTACGAATCTCGAATTAATTGAATGGTTTGATTTGGACAAGTAGGAATCCTGCGATTCCAAAGAATCACAGCAGATTTGTTTCCCAGCGTACTAGGGGTGAGTAAATTGCTCATAACTCGCTCATTAACAACTCATTAATAACTCGCCCATTATCAACTCGCTCATCAACTTAATGAGCCGAGCATGAGCATACCCCAACTCGCTCATTAAGGAACTGCCACATTTAATCCCAATTTCTTGAATTAAAATTAAAATTGAATAAATAAAAAAAATCTCCTGACCTAAACTTACGCTCCAGACTCAGTCCAAAATTTAAAATTGATAAATTACGCCACAGTGCTCCACTACTCTCAGCTTAAAGTGCTCCAGCCTAAATTAAAATTGATAAATATGCTTATGGACATTTTTATGTTAATTTATGTAATGTGTAATTAGATTGGATTATGACAATTTGTTAAATTCTATAAATGAAAATTAGTTTTTGATTTCTTAGCTTGCTCATAATTCGTGACTCGCTCAGTTACTCATCACTCGCTCATTAATAACCCGCTCATTATCAACTCACTCATTAACAACTCGCTCAATAACAACTTGCTCATTATCGCTCATTAACTAAATGAGCCGAGCATGAGCATACTCCAACTCGCTCATTAATCAGCCCTACAACGAACGAACAGTGGTCATCAGGGCACTCATGGTAAGTAAAAGTTTGAATGTAAAATCTAGATCCGTGCTAAGAAAGCAACATAACACGGATTAAATCTTGATTCATGCTGAGAAGTTCATGTTCACTTGTCTTAATTTAAAAAATAAAAATTAAGAAAATTTAATTTTAAAATAGAAATGCCTTAAGACTCGAATAGAAGATTAAAATTCAAAAAAATAAACTAGGGAATCTTAATTATCGCTAAGATGTTTGAAAAAAATTAAGTGACTAAACAAACTAAGTGAGGTAAAAGAAAGCTTAAGAAACTTAATTTTGTATTGCCGACCGGTGATCGCATGCCAACGACTCCGAGTGTAATATTATATTGGCAACAAAATTTAAAGGTTTATTTATTAAATAAAGCGAGAAAAGTAGAAGAGTGACAAGAGTCACGTACAAAATAATTTATTAAAAAGTTTATTTAGAACCGGCTGGTGGGGGAAATAGTATCCTCTGCGGATTTCATGCGGATCTTCTAATTTGATCCGTTTATTTTGATAGGACAGACTAAATTAGATTTTAACACGAATCTCAAAGAAAAATTGATACTGGTCCTTCCATCATCTCGAGTGATCACTGGTTGAAAGTAAATCTGAACCGTCCGATCAACTCCGCAGAACTCCGCACCTTAAAGCTCCGTAGAGAATACCGTTCTCTGGATGGGGTAGGGTGTAACAGTTTTAATCTACCATGCTCTATATAATGGACGGATTTCTGGTCTATGATTTTCTTTTATATTATTTAAATACACATCGATACATATTTAATTATTGCTTAAAGTATGTTTCAATATTACAGTAATATATATTTGATTATTGCACAATACATATTTATTTATTCAATTTTGTTTAGAAAGTTGAAAAAAAAGTTGTTCTTCTTTTTGTTTTAAAAAAACATTTTCCAATATAAATTAATATTTTGTGTGTTAATAAAAGAACAATAAATTCAGCTCACGTGCCCGAGTTAAATTTTGACACAAAAAATACACGATTAAAAAGGACTTCACAATAAGTTTACACGCGCGAGTGTACAGCCTTGGCTTTGTTAAGGCGCTGTTTAGTCTTCACTTGTGAATAGACAAACAGTAAAATGACCGAACGAAAAATAAGTACATAAGCAGTACATAATTCGCCTTTCTCCTTACTTTATTCAAAGGAATAAAATGAAATTCTTACACTTTTAGTAATTACAAATAAATGAATTATTTTTTTAACCGCTTTCTTATAAACCTACTTATAAAGTTTAAAGTGACATGTATTGATAATTCAATGCTAACATTACGGACTAATGGAATTACACTAAAAGAAGGAACTGAATTCTCTGCCTCTTAGGAGGCAGGATTTTTCTGCTCCTGAGTCACTGACACGTGGGCCCGCAACAAAACTAAAACTAATATTTAAATATTTAAACTCGTCTGAACCAATATGTCAACCGCACTGGAGGCAAGTGATCTCTTTCTCTAAAAGAATACAAGTTTATGAACGTGTTCTTTTACATTTGGTGTCATTTCAAAGAATAATAACTTATATGCCTACAGATTTTACATAAAAAAAATAATAACTTATCGGACAAAAGAGAGATATATAAGTTTATTTTTTATTGAACTGCCAGCTTAGTGTAACAGCACGAGTCATCTTTTCTCTAAGAAGGGACGTTACTCATGTTAGGTTAATTCTAAAAAATAACATAAAAAAGATGATAAGGTGTACGGAGCCCTTCCAGAAAAAAAAAACTAGAAAATTTAGATAAATAAATTTAAATTTAAAATACATATACATAGTTGCGACTTGAATTCAACTTTTCACAATAACAAATTAAAATTCTTAGGTACAAACTTTGTATCTATATTTTATCAATCAAATGCGGGCTAGACCCATATTTCTCTTTAAAAAAAAATTATAACCACTAAACTACAAGTACGTATGTGATAATTTATAAAGAAAGCTGAATTATATAAAAACTTAAAAAAAATTAAATTAAATTTTCAATATTCACGAATAAAATATTTAAAATCAAGGAATGACTAAACATCTCCTGAGCCATGCATAGATCAGCACCCGAGACCTTAATAAAAAAATATTAATTCTTTATATAAATATATAGATAAAGTATGCGTCTTAAGATAAAAACATATAAGAGCCCAAAAACAAAGAAAATATATATGATTAACGAAAGGACCCCGCTCAACTATAGACTTACTATTGTTAGTGATAAATTTTGATCTTCTACAGAGAGATACAGGTTTAATTTTTACATAAGACATTGAAAAAAAAATGCCTAATTTAATAATGAGGAGAGTTCCAATATCTCATATTTATCACATCTCATCATTCTTATATTTAATATTATCATTTTCAAAGTTCAAATTATTATTGATCAGAACCGTTCAACATGATATCCATACTAAAATATGCTTGGGATGAAATTTTATAATTTTTATAATTTATTTACTCAAAAATAGTGATTTTATACCTATCTAAAATAATAGTAAATATTTTTCAAAAATTATAAAATTTGATCTCCAAGTATATTTTAATATGGATATTATGTTGAGTGGTTCAGATTAAAAGTTTGAATTTTAAAAATGAAAATATTAAATATGCAGCACCTCTTTAATGTATCATTTAAAAAAAAAAAACAATATGCAAACATTAACCGAAGTCGTAAGTTATTATTTCATAAAAAAAGATATAATAAAATATACATGTATAAAGATATGATATATGTAAAAATAGACAGTTATTACCTTTTTCGTTATTGGAACAATTTAATACCATTGACTGAACCAGCTTGTATAATAATTAATAAGCTCCGAGTCCGAGTCCGAAAAAATAAAGCAATTATAATTTAGTACCGTACGTACCTCCGCTAGACGCGCATTGATAGCTGCCAGAATAATGATTGGAGGAGGAGACACGAGACACGTGAAGGAAGTAACCGTTAGTTAGATGAGATCTGGTCTATTTTGTCATATCATGTAATTGTAATTGTAATTGTATTTGTAGCCCAACACAACACACTATCTCATTCTCCTCCTTCTTTCTTGACCCGTTGACCACTTTGGTCATTTCCGGGAAAGCCTCTGCTCCATTGTAAATTAGAGGACATCGATTTCATAATTACCTCAATTATCTTGTTCCGTAACTAAAATTAAATATTATAATATAAATTTCAAAAAATATGCCAATATGCCAAGCAAAATTGTGCTCAACTCATTCCTGAGAAGGAAGAACCGTCCGAAATTTTTATTAATATTCAAAGTTAATAAAATATTTTACAAATGTACAACTTAGTGTGCTCGCTGCTCACTCTAAAATATATCCGAACCGGAGATTAAATTTCCGAAACCGCGAAAAAAAATTATGGTTTGCAGAACCAGAGATTAAGCTTCCGATTCTAAGCTTTTTTTAATTAAACAAAAATATTTATAATTTATTTAATTTTTGTATTGAAATATTAGCAATATTTTATATATTTATTTGAAAATAGATAGAATGCTATATAATTTGAATTATTAGAAAGACTGCAACAAATAACCCGTATCAATATTTTTCAGGCCAAATTTTTTGCGGCTGTAAGAAAAATTAAAATATTTCTTTGTGTGTTATTGAAACAAAAATAAAAATATTTTGAATCTGAGTTATTAATCCCGGTTCAAAAGTCACTTCTAGATAAATGCATAAAATATTTGAATTCTTCTATTTTTGAAAAAACAAAAAAATTGAGAAATAAGTTTTTCACATTGTCAGATAATTGTTTGGCATTGCACTGTTTTCTTCCAACGTATACGATCGATGGACCAAAAAGCGGTACACTTTTCAAAAGCTGCTAGTATTGAGCAATATTGTAAATAACAGTATGCGCTTGTCAGTTGAACGGAGTATCGTCAAACAATTAATCAGTATGCGATCGATTAATAAAAATTTTGCTTATAATTTTGCAATTTTATTAAAATAAACTTATCTTAGCATATTTTTCTTGTTAATCAGTAAAGTTTCATGAAATTGTCATTTAGAATATGTACATATAAAACGAGGTAAAGTATAGTGTATATAAAGAATAATTGTAAACAAATAATAATAAAAAAAAAACTGATTAATTGGCCGTATAAACAAAACAATATGATTAATTGAGCCTTTTAAATGAAAAACAGAGAAGTAATTAGACAAATCAGCTAATTATTCTGTCTCATCTGTAAATAACTTTTCGACGAATCTGTTCATAATAATTTGATCGCCTCCACTAATTAATTGGCCAATTAATCGGATATTTAGTTATGTAGGTTTTGTCCCCGCCATCTTGTGAAATTCTCGAAGCAAAAAGAAGGTAGCTTGAAAATCTCATGATTTTTGCGAAAGCTATACGATATTACGATACAATGAATCAATCATAGAAAGCCACTTTTACATCTACATAAATAGATACTGTTATTTTTTTTTAAGTGATAGGTTGGTAGCCCGTAGGCATAAATTAATACTGCTTTTAGCATGTAAAGTATGTGACAAGTTGATCTGTAAACAATCATACCAATTAATGGCGATCATCTATCATTCTATCTATCTAACTGATTGATTAAAATTACTCGATCGCATTCAAATAATACAATTAATGATTATACTACAAAGTAGCCGTTAGTACAACCATTTTAATATTTGACCTAATTATGACAGAGTAATGACTACTGTCTTTGAGCCAAAAGAAAAAGAAAGAAAGAAGTGAACAAGTCGTAGATCCTTGTGAGCTCTAATCTCATTTAAGTGACGCTTGCTAATATTTCCGAGCTCCGTGCACAAGGAAGAAGCTCATGAGCCTTGTCTCCGAGTTGTCTGCAACTTTTGGACTTGTTTAACTGGACCCCTCCATTTGATCATCATACACATCCTCTCTCTTTACTCCACAAGGAAACTTTTACAATTATTGAATCTAGACCATTCATTTTAACACGACACGAATCTCAAAGCCCAATAATACCACCCCCTATTTCCCCCGAATCTCAAACCGGTTGAGATTTAATCTCAAACCATAAAGTGATGCACATCCTCTGTAGTAATATAAAGAGGATACGGATCCATCCTCCATTTGATCATCATAGATATGAATATGATACTATTCCATATTAGTGAAACAGGTTCCCTAAGCTAGGCTAGGGCTGATAATTCATTTAGTTAATGGAACTAATTTTGAGACCTTTTAGGTACCTATATAGGTAGAACCGTAGTAGTAGATTAATTAATTAATATAATTAGAGATAGTACGTTTGTTTGTTGTGTGTTTCTCAATCTCAATGATTGGTTTTATAACACAATCTACCAAGTCCAACTGTCAGAGATGAAACTATTATTGCTTAATTTTAGCATAACTACTACAAATCAGAATTATCTTAATAATTTATATATTTGACAGTTAAGTATGAAATTGGGAATAAATAAATGCAGTTCAACTAAATTTGTAAACACTTAATTTCCTCGCTCGGAAGTTGGAACGATATAGATTTATCTATAAAAGCATCTCTATTAGTTAAATTAAATTGTAAACAACTGTCAATCTAAAAATAAAATTACTGAAGAATTAAATTTCAAATCCCCTACAATCATGTGATTGCAAATGCAAATCAATTGCATTTATGCCACATCAACGATTTTTTTTTTTTTTCCTTTCCGTTGACCGATACCAAATCACGTTCATTTAGCAACACCCCTCTCCTTCTCCCTCTCTCTTCTCTCCACGATGCCGTTATTTTGCGATATCAAATCACATTATCTTGCAAATCAATTGAATAATAATTTTCATTTTAATGAATAATTCCTCTGCTAAAACAACCTTAATTGAATAATAATTTTCGAGAAACAGAATTTGAGCAACTACAGACAATGTAAAACTCTGCTTGGAGATGATACCTGACCCAAATACATATCCTTGAATTCACAAAACCTTGTAACTGTCAGTTAAATGCACACTAGCATAATGAAAAGAATCCAAAAAAATTGGAAAAGAAGAACACAGATACTATCTAAACTTGTTCATAACTCATTATCTAAAATTAACGCAACCGGTAATGAACCGAACGAAGAAACAAACAGAAATAAACTACATGAATAATATAACAAAACAATTTACATGAATAATATAACGTTACAATCTAAGTTAATAAAATGAAAGCTTTAATAAAGAAAGACATTTATTATTCATGTCTGAGTGTTGTAAACTCAGACAACAATTGAAAAATATTATTATCTACATGAATAATATTATAATCTAAGTCCAGTACTGTTGTTGGGTACCACTATTAATCTTAATCAGCATCATTGCACTGGAGTTCTCTCAAAACAACATAAAAAAAATACATAAATAAACTACATGAATCTTATATCAAATAGAAATAAACCTTAATCTAAGCGGTCATCTGTTCTGAACTGCACCAGGGGCATTTTGGTCCTGAGAAAAGGTTCTGATATCAAACATTTGTTTACTGGTAAGGACAATTTTCGTATGCTGAATTGTGATTCCTCTTATTCCTTCAATCTCACCTAGTTTTTTGTTTTTAATAAAACCTTGAACATTTGATAAAAAAGATATAAAATGATGATCATCTTACCTCCAAAAGAATCACATGGCTACAAAACAAATACCCCCCCTCTCTTGTATTGCTGTTTGGATTGATGCTTTGATGACTATTGTATAATATGCATACATGTAGAAACTTAATTAGAACTCCACGAACAGGGGTAGATTTACTTTGTTCTCCCTTTTACTTCCCCTTCTCTCTCATTAGCTTCTCGAGAAGCCTTGATCCCTGATAACAACCAATACTTGATGGTACATTGCACAATTTAGTACCAGTTATACAACAAATTATCTGAAAATTTTAACTGTGAGAAAGGTAAAGTAGAAAACTATCCCAAGTTATTTACTTCTTCTTTGTGGCCTTTATTTCAGCGGCGGCGGCTTTTTATTGCCGTCTTCGCAAGCTCTTTTCTAATTTTGAACACCGCCCATGCAATTCCAATCTCATGTCCTGGTCTTCATTTGTAGCTTGAGCTGCCTTCTCACCGTATCTTACAAGTAGGTAAATTTAAGTAATTAAGGATCTAAAGCAGTTTAGTTTATAAACTCGAGGTACAATTTTAGGAAAGTAATCTTGTTTATATGAACTGAGTGCATCAAACAAGTTAAAATAGTTTAACTAGGCACATAATTACTGGGTGCGTCTCAGTTTTTATATCATCATTGCCGAGTTTCAAACAAGGTAATTCGGACATAAAACTCCCCATTGGAAAGGTAAAAGATTGACCAAACTCGAACAAGTTAAACTTAATGAAATCACCTTCTCGACCAAACCGGACATAAGACATATGATACAGTCTAGAAAATCTTTGATAATAAGTGGTTCAAATTTGACATACCAAAACCTTTAAGAGAAGAAAGAACAATGTCTTCAGGTAAGAGGCTTGAAATCTTTTTCCCAGTTATCGGATTTGCAAATGAGCCTGTAACGTAATCAGTTACCATGACAACTCCTGACAAAATCCCAGTTGCTACTTTTTCTGATATTCTGTAACCTTCTTTACCCTGAACAAGCAGTATCAATTTCATTTTAAGTATATCCACATAAACCAAGCTACTAAACAAAAAATCAGTGCTCAAATTAGCACCAAGCAAATGAAGAATGTCATCACACCAGCCAATTAAGACAAATAGCTCAGCTGGAGACGGTACCACTACCGCTATCATTCTAGCACGCGAAATCATTAAACTTGGGTTATTAGCTGTTGCTAATGGATCTAATCCAGTGTCTCTCAAAAGGGGCATCGATCAAATTGTTCATCTTCAAAAGCAAGAAGCACAAACATCGACCTTCAGAGCGGAGGGAGGGGAACGGGGAAGGCGTCGCTGCGGAGGCGGAGGCGTTTCTCCAGCAGCGACAGGCGATTTTCTCAGCAGCGACGGAGGCGATTAGAAGAGTTCATCAATAATAATGCCACTTGAAAGCCGAGGAGATCCATATGATAGCATAGAGGCCCAATAGACAAAGGAAAGGAAATGCACTTAAAAGTTGGCCCAAAACAGTTTTTCATGAGTTTGGCCCGGTCCAACCGCTTCAAAATCGACTCGTATAATCTGAATTTGGATTTACGTGAGTCGGATCTGAACCCGCATGTCCCTGCCATTGACCCCCGCAGGAATCCAACCAAATACGCTCCGCCATTAAACTAAACCTTCCTTCCACCAAGTACGAGTATGCTTCTCAGATCTGATCTCGACCAATCGACCAAATAGTGAATGGTGTAAGAGTAGACCGCTAACACTCAAACTAACATAACATCCACTCAAATCTCACTTTCAGATTTCCAAATATAATATAAGATGTGTTTGTCTCACCGATTCTAGCTGAACTATTGCCTCTCCCCTCTCGTGTAATTAACATGGGAAAGGGATCAATTGAAGAAGAGGGAAAATGGTCATCCATGTGCAATTGCGTCGTCAATTTTTTGTTAGAAGAAGGTTACCAATTGACTGCCTTCGAGCTGTTGCATGAATTACTAGAAGATGGTCGCCATGACCATGCAATTCGCCTCAAAACTTTCTTCTCTGATTCTGAATCATTCCCTCCTGATCAGGTTGCTCGATTCAATACCTCCAAAGGTGATGATCACTTCTTTCACAAAACTAACTTCTAATTAAGTGTAACACATGAAGATCACACATGCTTTTGGTGTTAATTACAGTGGCAGATCCCCAGACTTTGCTAGAGGAGAAAATATCAACAGAGGCCAAATTGGCACTTGCTGAGTATGACCTTAGATTAGCTCAAGAAGATGTGGCAAGGCTTACATCAGAGTTGCAAAAGCAAAAGGAATCATCCTCTCAGGAAGCAAATGGTTTTGTTTTTCCTTTTCTTTTTATCATTTTATTGCGTACATTGTCCATAATGTACCAGTAATTGGTAATTTCATGGTACAAACAAAAATCAATGCCTTAAAAAGAACCCAATACATGACATACTCACATTTAAGCGGTAGATTTCCTTACTAATTTTGCACCACTACCCAGTATACCAGTACAACTATAATTCCTAACCTGACCATAGGATGTGCACACACAATGAGAGAAATCAATTTGTGTAGTATGGAATGATAAGGAAAACAAAAATGTAGGGCCTCCTTTGGAAGTACCATTATCTGATGGACCTGGTAGTGAGAATGCAAAACGAGAAATTACACTTTCATCCCTGGGCCCACTAAAGGATGCTGAGAAAAGAGACCTGAACTGTGCTGTTAAGGAGTATTTGCTTTTCGCTGGATATAGACTTACTGCCATGACTTTTATTGAGGAGGTCATCTGTCTCTACTCTCTCTTTCTCTCTCTCTCTCTACCTAATTTTGAACATAGAATGGATATTTAAGTTTTTGTGTGTTTTCTCTTGGCTTGTTTGCTCCCTAATTGTAACAATGGTGGGTAACTTGAGGCTAATTAAGGGATAAATGATTCAAAATTGACGTAATTGTTCGAGGTTTAATGATAAGTTTGACACTTTGCATGCTCAATTGAGGTTAAACTTAGGTTTAATTCACCATTATAATGTACTTCCGTTCGAGATTATTTGCGTAATGAGCATTTTATTGTGTTCAGTTAAATTTATGATATAATGTAGTTAAAATGGTTTTGTTAATATGAATGGAAGATTAGTTGCCACGAAGTTAGGTTTAGCTTAATTGGGCTGAAAACTCTAAATGCTATGTTACATTAATATGTGTCATTTAACTTCTAATGTTTTCGCACACCTGTATAGGTAACAGATCAGAACCTTGATGTATGGCCGAACAGCTCGGCATTTGTCTCTGATGCCTTGCGCCGTTATTATTATCAGTACCTCTCCTCATCCTCTGAGGCGGCTGAGGTAATTTTCTTATACAATGCTTTTTTTTATGCCAAGTTTACTATAAAGATACTGTCATAGTGAATTTTGTAAACTCTGATCTGAAGACTACCATTTGAAACAATGAGGTTTTAGTGTGAAACTATACTTGGTGACCAATATGAATCTAACTTACTCCCCTTAATAGTTGGCAGGCTCTACTGATTCTTATAAATTATGGGTCTATATAAGCCAAAATATAAATTATGGGCATATGAGCCTAAATTGCATTTGTCACTCATGGCTCTCAATTCTAGAAGTTTGTATACATTTAATATCTAATCCGTATCCGATCCATTTTCACCCCTACCTCGAGGGTCATTATGTACCTGGTATGTATGGTATATTACCAGTATGTGGTTGACAGGTTGGTACTGGTAAGTGCAATAGTATCTGGTGTATTTTGTGTCTTTGGTACATGTCCATTGTTTGTTCTTTGTAAAAGTTTTAGCAGGGTGCACTTGGAAGGTTGTTATTAATGGTGTATATTCATGTAAAATATGATATTGCATACGCCTCCACTTGATTCAGAAGTCTCATTTTTTAATTCTGTGCATTTATAGGAGAAGATATCTCTTATACGAGAAAATGAAATATTGTTGAAGGAAAAGGAGAGCCTTACAAATGAAAAAGACTCGCTTCTGAAAAGCAAGGAGTTGTCAGAGGGACAATTATCAGTGCTTAAAAGGTCGTTTGAAGCTACTCAGAAGGATCTTAAAGACAAGGACAAACAGGTACCCTTCCCCATTGGTCAATCTTCTGTGAATGAATACTAATGACCAGACAATAATGGAACATATATGTAAAATATTTTTAAACTATTTCTGATCCGAAGGTCCAAGATCTGAAACAAGCAATGGAGATTCAAAGAAAGGAGTTAAACAACCGTCGGGTGGAAATCACAGCTCTAGAAATGCATATTGAAGGTAGCCGATCTGGCAAGGCTTGGTCAAATCCTAATGGAAGTGAAGATACAAATCTAAAGCTGCTTGATTCTGACCCTTGTTCCAATGCTGATTCTAATTCCATTACCACTGAAGGATCACTAAGTTCACAAATCAACAAACCTGTGACAGAGAATTCAACTGAAGGTACCCAGAACGAAGGAACTGAGATATCTGATAATGTTGAGGTGTTTTCTATTTCCGTTCCTGTTTCTTGCAATGGTGATGTCAGCGGAGAGAAAAAAGAGGAATCAAAAGAGGATGTGCTTGCATCAGTTCCGGAGGAGTCAGATCCCCTATTGGAGAATATACAGAGCTCAAATAAGGAAAAGGAATCTCACAAAATGGTTAGGTTATAGTTTTTTTCTATTTTCCATTTCGTTGATATTGTAAGTTTTTTACTTGTATAGTGTGTCACCGTTAATTTGTTGCTAATTATAATTCATGGATGCATATTCCTTAAGGAAGTTCCTCTCATGTACCTCTTAATTATTATAGTTCTCATCTGTAGGGGCACACATCAAATCGTTAGTTCTTTTTCTAACTATCATTGGTATTATTTATAAATTTGAACTTTTATTATTTCAATTTTATGCAGGCAATGGAAACAATACAAGTACTGGCAGATGCTTTGCCAAAGATAGTACCATACGTCCTCATCAACCACCGTGAGGTTTCCATCTATGATATCTTTCTCATATTCTCTTTACTTTTTATTTTTATTTTTATGTTTTACCTGAGTCCACTAATGTATTAGAAATTTAAATTTTTTGAAACTGTATCATATCTAAGAGGCCCCTGGGATGAGCTTTTTTCACATGTATGTGAATATATTGTTTTTAGTTTGTTAAGTTGATGTCATTTATTACCAAATTTTGGTACTTAAACCTGTCCTGTTGTATGCTGTTCTACTGGATGTAACTAACACTGAAATGTAAAACTTTAAAATAGGAACTTCTTCCATTAATGATGTGTGCAATAGAGCGTCATCCAGATGGCAATGTGCGTGATTCACTTACCCACACGCTTTTCAATCTCATCAAACGGCCTGATGAGCAACAGAGGCGAGTTATCATGGATGTATGCTTTGCTCTCTCCCTCTCCCTCTCTCCCTAATAAAATATTTGGTAATATAATATTATATACTAGTACCGAGCCTGACTACATGGCTTGGGCCGTACCAGTTTGATACCGGAACCCTAACTGTTCAATTGATAAAGTGGTGTATCCAGTTGAACACTGGGTCATGCTATTATGAGTACCTAGATCAAAAGTATCCTGAAATATAATGCTTAAATTATGACTGATTGAATTAGACTTGAAATGTGCTACGGAACAGAATAAGGAAAGGAGACGACAGCTTAGTCAGCTTTGTAATTAAATGGTACAAGTATCATACAGCTCAGTACATACTGGATCTGAACACAGTAATTTATTCCTTTGCCTAGAAACAAGCTTGAAGCAATTCAATGGTGAGGGATTTGATATGGTGAATCATGAATCATTTTAAATTATTTCTTTTTTCTAACAAAGATTTTTGTAACAGGCTTGTGTAAACCTAGCCAAGAATATAGGGGAGACGAGAACTGAAACAGAGCTGCTACCTCAGTGCTGGGAACAGGTACAACTCTAGTAAAGATTTTGGTTGAAGAAATTATCGCCGATGTATGTTGCCAAAATGGCTCACCTCCTGAAATTGACCGACTCACTTTCAATTTTGGTAATCATTATTGTGAAAACTGAAATGAGGAAAATTGAAGTACCTCAACCTTTTGCACTTCAATACTGCCTATACCTTTTACAAATCACTAATAAAAAGGTTTACTTAATGACAAAAAATGAAACTTTAGATATGACTATCACTTCATCTATGTACATGTAAAAGGCTTGTGACATTTTAGCTTTGTTATGATGTGGCATCAAAAGCATAAAAAACAATCAGTACAAGTTTAATGATTGCAATTTTTAAGTGGCTTACCAATTGATAAAAGGACTTGACATATTTTAACTTAGGAAGTTTGTTTAATCTATAAATCTGGATCATCCTGTTCTATTGCAGTTTTATGTAATTTTCAGGAAGAAACACAAACTTTATTTTGTACCGAGTTCTTAGTGGATTACCAGTTCTTTGCAACCGTTTTTTTGTATACTTATTTTCATTAGCAAAATAAATGATATATTTTGCATAACTTGGTACTTCTGTTTTCATAATTCATAAAAAGAACCTGTTTCTATATGATAAATTGCAGCATTTTTTATTCTCAATTTTGTATCCCCGTGCATCTTTTGTGCTCAGATAAACCACAAGAACGAGGAGAGAAGGCTGCTGGTAGCACAGTCATGTGGGGAGTTAGCTGGGTATGTTCGGCCGGAGATGCGAGACTCACTTATCCTCTCCATTTTACAACAACTTGTTGAAGACACAGCCACTGTAGTGCGTGAGGCAGCAGCTCACAACCTTGCTCTCCTCCTTCCACTCTTTCCCAATCTTGACAAGTATTTCAAGGTCTCTTACTCTCTTATATACCATAGTTGTTATACCAAGGAAGGACTTTCTAAATTGGGCTTGGACACTTACTGATTGTTTGCTTCTTATATATCCAAAACAAATTCACCTTTTTTTGCTGGTTTTATTGTTTCTTGGTTTGCTTGGCATATAGTGTACTGAACACCCAGCTATGTTTTAGAAAGTTTATGTTTGATCAACCCATAGTCTGAATGCTGGGCTCTATATATTTCCTCAATTTATTGATTTGATAGTCTGAACATTCTAACAAAATACATAATGTTAGAATTCCTTTGTTGATTTGATAGGTAGAGGAGCTAATGTTTCAACTGGTATGTGACCCTTCGGGTTTGGTGGTAGATACGACTCTAAAGGAGCTTGTACCAGCTGTTATAAATTGGGGAGGCAAATTGGACCATATTCTTCGTGTCCTTCTCTCTCATATATTGGGATCTGCTCAAGTACGACCCTTTTTCTGAACAGTTACGGGATTTTACAACAAGACAATGGTACTGAAACCATTAAAAGAACACCCAATAACTTATTGGGCACTGTACAAAGTATTTGAAACACGGGAAAGAAGTACCATTCTGTTTCTCTTAGAAATGAATGCTCATTTCTTTTGAAGTACAGCTTAACCCATAAGGACTGAGTGTTTTTCCAATTACTAAATATTAATGGTCCTATTTTTTATAAAATTATCTCTACTTGTTTATTGAAAAAAATGTGTTATTATCTATCATACTTCTCTAGGGCAAAATATTCCATTCGAACAGGATCTTTGCAGCCTTTTGATTCCAAGAATGGTAAGCTATTCTTGGTTTAGAAGTTATATTAGTTAAAATTTGACATTTTACCTATTCAAATTTTAAATTGTTCAGAGATGCCCTCCGATTTCGGGAGTAGCGGGTTCAGTGGATTCATACCTGCGTGCATTAGGTGAAAGGGAGAGATGGAATATAGACGTGCTCTTGCGCATGTTGACTGACCTACTACCCTTTATATATCAGAAAGCGGTTGACACGTGCCCCTTTACCCCTTCAGCAGAGCCCTCCATGAGACCCAAGAAGGACGACTCATGTTTTTCCACTTCCTTCCTTCAACTTTATGCCACGTAATTTCTATTTTAGTGCTAAATGTTTTCCTTTCTTCATTTTTAGTTGTCTATTGTTGTTATATCATGAGGTTTTATCCCTCTTTTTTTTTTTTTTTTTTTTTTTGAAAATAGTAGTTTCTACAGACTACTGAGTCCATTAAAATAAAATGGTGTAACACAAGTTTCCAGTTCAGTTTTAAACAAACTAAGGAACAAGCCTGTTCAACCCCATAACAAAACCACCCAAAACCTATCATGTAATGAAAATAATTTTCCCTCCTATTTGCTGCCCCTTGCCAATACAAGAGACAAATAGTACATCGGATGCTGCTACAAGCACACGTCCAATATCTATCATCTCTACTCATTATACGAGAACTGCAGCTGCACCAATACCTCCAACCATGCCACCTGTCCAGTAAATGAAATGAGAGAAAATGAGAGCCGTTGGAGATCTACAGGAATTTGGTACCTATAAACCCCCTTTCCCAAAGGTTAGCTTATTCTATTCCCAAATTACCCAAAGGACTATCCTAAAAGTGCTCCATGTGCTCTGTAAAGTGTCATTGGAGAGCAATTTGCATCCTTCTCACAGGTTTTCGGGGGGTTATATTATGAGTCAAGTATTTGACCAAGGGCTACGATTTGAAAAGTGAAGAAGTCAAAGCCCTAATTTCCCTTCCTTTTTTTATATCAACTTGAAAAACATTAAAATAAAGTTTCGTGTTATCAATCGCACATGAACAACATGTGTGCTACGTTACAGATCAGAGCGATGAATTAGACATACAGAAAACTTAACCATTTGCCCTGTTTGCTATCAACAGAGGACATATGGAGTGGCCCCTTTTTGAGTGGATGCATGTGGACTGTCTTCATGATTTGATAAAACTTGCAACATTTCTACCACAGAAGGAAGATAATTTGAGAACTCGAATCGTGAAGGTATTTTTTTTGGCCAAGTAGAATCAAGTTTTCAATCATGACTCAAACCGACAGAATGAGATACTGCTGTACTTGATTTTATGACGGGATTGAATTGACCATTGGAAATTTTTGCTCTTCTCATTTCCTACTGGTCAAGAGTCAACTGATTGTATATTGTAGCCACAATTGCAGAGTTCAGGATTAATTGAAGCCAAAGCATGTAATCGATGGACAATTTATCTTTCTTTTGTTTTAGATTTTAGGCCTATTTGTAGAATAAATGGATAGTTGCTTCTTAATTTGTGTTAAGATTTTCTAAACATACGTCTTTTTTCTAACTAAGATCAACTTTCTGTTTGTTTGGTTTATTTTGATAAATTTTGACAGTACCTGTTGAATGTATCTGAGAGATATGGTAAAGATTATATGGAGCACATAATGCTACCTGTATTTCTTGTGGCAGTTGGTGATGGTGATAGTGCTGATTTGACATTTTTGCCCCTCGCTATCCAGTCTAGAGTTAAGGGTACTGATTTTTTATTTTGACCATCAAGTTTAGAACTATTTGGTATCCTTTGTCACCATGGTTGTGTTGTTTAGCAAGAACTGTAAGGATGCTGTATTAATTTAATAGCCCTTGATTGTATTTAAGCCTCCCAATATTTAAGACAACAACCAGTCATTATTTGTGCTCTGACCATAATGCCATGAAAATGTCATCAAAGCTGTGCAAAAGAGTTGGTTAATACTGGGTCCTAACAGATAAAACTTATCATTCTTTGCATTTGAAACGCTTATACATGGGTTCATCTGACCAAATAACAAATTGTAGGGTTACAACCAAAAAACATTGTCTCAGAAAGGTTGGCAACCATGTGTGTACTTCCTTTGCTGCTCGCTGGCATTTTGGGCACTCCTTTGACCTGTGACCAACTGCCCGCCTACCTGAGAAAACTACTTGTACAGACAAGGGATGGTCCGTTCTCTACTTACGATACCGCCGAGTTCATAGATGCTGTTCGATTCCTTTGGTGCGTACTTTTCACATAGAAGGACTTATTTGTGAGAAATGTACATGTTTGAATTGGTGGTTACATTCCATTCAATTTGTAGAAAATAAATATAGAAGCATCAGGGGATGATATGTAGGATAGAGTTCATTCAATTTGTGAGACACTGTTCATTTTACTTGCAAGCTTTATTTGATTATTGTTATTATTTATTTTTGATATGTAGTACATTTGAGGAGCATCAGGGGACGATATTTAATATCCTGTGGGAGATGGTCGTCAGCTCTGACCCTGATCTAAAGGCCAATGCTGCGGCTCTTTTGAAACCACTAGTAAGCTTTTCAATTACTAAATTTGAACCTGACTAGTATATTTACGCTCTACTAGTGAGCATAAGTTTGCCCTCATTAATCCTAAAGAGGTCCCAATTTAACCCAAAATTTTCCTTAGTTCTTTTTCACACTTATCCATAATTAAGAATTAAGCGAAGTAACAAAGTAAACCTGTAACTATATGATGGATAATAATAAAATAAATGAATGAATAAAATATATAATTAAAATTAATTGATGATGGAGAGGCTGATGCTGAGGCTGGCACTTGTTTTATCTCATCTTGAGAATCTGTGAAAGCCTTGGAGGCCAGCTGAGGAGTTAAATTTATTTTGCTCTTACATTACATTTGGTCATGTAATCCAGGTACCATACATAGATGTGAAGGTGACATCGACTCATGTATTGCCAGCTCTGGTCACTCTGGGCTCTGACCAGAATTTGAAAGTGAAATATGCAAGTATTGATGCTTTTGGAGCTGTTGCACAGCACTGCAAAAATGAAATGGTATTGTATTATTATACTCCCAAAGGTTACCATATTTACCAGTTCCAAACTTCTTCAGCTTTTGTTTAAAGGGAAGAATGAGAAATGTATATTACATTTACCAGGTTCCACGATATAACTTGTGTACCATCTAATAATTGCCTTTTTTTTTGAAGGTTAATGGTGAAGTAACATCTAATAATTTATATTAAAAGAAAGAAAACAAGTACAATGTTCAGTTTTTACATGAAAGAAATAGAAAACAGTTAAAAGCAAAAAGCTAAAGATGAAGAAGTTTGAAAAAAATGTCATCGGTGCCCTTGCTTCCTTCATTTAATATAACAACCAATGAACTGTATGCACACCAAAATGTAAATTCTTAGTATATATATGTATGTAACAAATTTCACTTGAAATTTCAGAAAAGCATCAGGGGTATTAAATATGCCATCCAGATCCAGTTCACCCTGAAAAGTTCCTATTTACAATTAATTGTTTGAATAGGTTGTTGATAAGATAAAGATACAAATGGATGCATTCCTTGAAGATGGGTCCCATGAGGCTACCATCTCTGTTATACGTGCCCTGATTGTAGCTGTGCCTCATACAACTGATAAGCTTCGTGAATATATCCTTTCAATTTTTCTTTACACGAGGAATTTCTTCTTGTAAGCTTCTTAGTTAGACATTCATATATGCCATTCTAATAGAAGAATGAACTGAACACTATCTGCTAAAGTGCATAAATTTGTATGTTCCTATATTAAAAATATTTTTAGCTATATCGGTGATGAAAATCTTGACGAAACAGTTGTCAGAATGACTAAAGTATTTTCCTTGACGAAAGAAAACATCTATTATCAAAGATATTCAAGTTGACAAGCATGCCATCTCAAGGGAGCGATATTAGACACCGCCGTGAGAAAGCTAATGCCTTTTGTGAAGCAATTCGTGCCCTTGATGCTACTGGTTCCGTTCTTTCTGTTCTATATATTTACCATTTTTATTCCTCAAAATAATTTATTTTTTGTGTAGTTATTCATTATTTTTTATTTATTCTGTGGGATCGGAAGATATCTCGACGACAAATACAAGAGATTTTCTGTTGCCGTCCATCCAAAACCTACTCAAGGACCCAGATGCACTTGATCCTGCACACAAAGAAGCTCTAGAAATAATGATAAGAGAGAGATCTGGCCTCACTTTTGAGAGCTTAAGCAGTAAGGTCATGGGGGCCCACATTGGGCTTGCCTCATCAGTCAGTAGCTTTTTTGGTGACAGCGGACTCCGAGGGAAGAAAGAAGCTGCCTCAGAGCAACTACCCCATGAGGAGGTGGTTCCTGTGGGCCCTACTGCCTCTCAGCCTTCTCCCCAGGCAGCCCCATCTCCTGACGACACTGCGTTTAAGCGCATCATGAGAGGAGGCTTTGGGGATATGTTGCGGGGTAAGGCCAAGGGGGTCGATGAGTCTCCTAAATAATATTAATAGCAGTCAATTGCTTTTTTGTACAAGTGTAATGTTTTTAAGGGTAAATTTTGTATGCATGTACAGAAGTAACTAAAGAGTAGCATTGCTTTGTGTAGGAACTTTTTTCTGGTAATACTTCAGTACATTTCATATAGCAAAAGGTAGCGTTTTATTTTTTATATATTGCCTGGAAGTTTTATTTTGTTCCATAAATAATTGAGTTTTCTTTATTTCTCAGAACACTTATCAATTTATTATTTTATATTCAATAGCTTTCCTTTCCAAATTTACATATTTAATGATATTGACCTTGTCAAATCTCAATTTTCATATGCTTGCAGAGTTTTGTTTCCATGTCTACGTCTTCTGTTTTTGTTTTCTTTAATAGGTTTGGAGGGTTACGCCTTGTGGTGAACAATTTGATTTTGCATCTAGAGTTTACTAGTTGTTGGATCAAACGCTCTTTTGTTTTGATCTCCCCCAAAACTCGATCTCTTGGGCCTAACTGAAGTAAAGCAGTGACCCTTGCTCTATATTATCTTTTGGCCAATGTAACACAGCTTTCTTCTTTTCCGTATTTCGGCCCTCAAGCCCAACAATGTATTTCTCTTCTTCTTCTTTTCTCAACTCCCTTGCGCCATTAACATTTGACTATTTGAATTTGAGTATGTCAAGGCATTCATTGGATGTCTCCAGTCCTGCTTCAAATGGAGATTCATTTACCTTTCTTTAACAGACTCTGATTTTATTTTGAAATTTAAATATGCTTTTGTTTGGCTTATCCTTTGATCCTTTCTCTATATATAGCAGCAAACTTGTATCACAGATTCAAGGAAATGAATACATAAGAAATTCATCCTTCAACTCTCTCTCTAGATTTCAAAATAGCATCCGTGGATCCATATGGTCTCTGTCTATTTTAGATCAGACGATCTGTGTCTAAAAAATTGGTTCATTTTTTCCATTGGATGAATACCAACAGATATAGACCCTAAACACATTAGTTATAACATTTTTTTTTGTTATTTGAAAATGGTTCAGATAAGATTTTGGATTTTTTTTTAAAGATCAAGCTCATGTATATTATGAACCTGACTTGAAAGTCAATATGTAGCATCCTTTTAATTTGGAAGCGCGCGAGTGTTTTAATTTAATTGGAGGAGATCATATGAGAATTTTTTTTTTTTTTTTTTTTAAGTTTGACAATATTTAAAAATAAAATTTTAATTTAAGTTCAACATTATAGGTATAATCTATATTATTCATATATTATGCCTATAAAAATAATAAATTTTGATGGATGTTTTACCGCATATCATGAATTTTTTTTAATGGTTTGAATTTACGGATTACAGTCCTTAATACATCATCGAGTAATATTAAAATTGAATTAAATTTGTTGTTAATGACTATTCATATGCCCAATATATATTATGCATCTATAAAATTTACATTTCAATCTTCAATAGCAAAAGGAGCTTGATCATCAACCAAAACTCCAGGTGCAATGCAATAGATCAAACGTACCTCGGAGCTCGATCTGTACCTTATTTTCAGAAAAATATTAAATAACGAAGATAACGGATGGACGGGCCGGCACCGATTGTTTCTAATCTGCATATCTCAACTATTTTTTTAATGCTTCGTATGATTTAGTTAAGGGTGCAGATTCTGCTTGAATCAATGGTGCAGTTGGTTGAGTACTCAATCTTGTCTTGTCATCACTAGAAGTGCTTGCTAATTAATTATAAGCTAGTTTCTTAGGGTAAATTTTTGTTGAGGTGTGCATCAGTTTATGCTAATTAAATTATAAGCTAGTTTCTGAAGTTAATTAGTACATCGGTTTGAAATTGCCGAATGCATGCCCCAATTGAAGTTATCAGACATGATTTAGAGTTGGGACTAAAAATTGACAAAAAAGAAGGATGAAAATTGCTCCGTATATAAAACAATATAAACAGAAATAAGCATACTAGAATATTAATTCTTTATTGAATGCAATGACTTCAACATTACACTTGCGAGGTTGCGAGCTCATTTATTCATCCTATTCAATCCTAGCTAGAAGCCTAGAACTAGTTCCAACACATGCGGACGCTCGCAAATAACATAACCAGTTGGAATAGCAATACGTTGTCATTAAATAATTGATACTTAATTTCATGAGCTAATTAATTAAGTGATCAATATGATCAATAATGTTGATTTTAAACGAGAACATGTAGTTCAGCCGAAACAACTGAGGTTGGAGTTGGTGCTGGGGTTGGGGCTGGAGTTGGAACTGGACCTGACGTAGGAGTTGGGGTGGGAGAGGGGGTAGGGGTAAGAGTTGGGGTTGGGGATGGAGTTGGAGTATGAATTGGGGTTGGGGCTGGAGCAGGTGTCGGAGTTGGGGTCGGAGATGGTGTAGGAGTTGGAGTCGGAGCAGGGGTCGGAGTAGGAGTTGGTGACGGTGTGGGAGCAGGTGGTGGGGGGCATAAAGGATAGGGTAATTTTTTGTCTTTACCGAGGGGAATAATAGACAACTTCAGACAAGGTGGCGGCAGAGGAGGCAGATGTACTTCGGCCACAACATTCTTCTGAGGAAGATCTGTAAAACAAAATTCAAGAGTATGTAGTTTAGTTACCGTGTGTATACACACACACACATACGATGAAACATCTTAAGGCTAAAATTCAATCTAATTAATTGGACGAAATGCATGCACAGTTAAATGATTCTGCCTGTGTTTTGTGTATACACATGCACACTAAACAAATCATAGTATCAGTTTGGTTAAACAAATCATAGACACTTTTAAATTTTTTCAAAAGTGGCACAATTCTATTGATTTCATTAAAGAAACCAAACTGTTTTTATAAGTACCAGAGCACTGGCTAGTACGTATAAAAATATAGTTGAACTGAACTAACTAAAGCCTAAGCTATATATTACGTGCAACAATCACATATCCAATTCACTATTGTTTGTCACAGACTAAATCATACAAAAAAAGAATCAGTTTAATTATTCATGTTAAAGTTTTCAAATGATCAAAATGATCAAAGCTGTATCACTGCATTTCTTGATTGCTTAATCCAGACCAAATAATTAGCATTAGTCATTATCTATATATGATAGTACGTACGTAGTTTTTTTTTTTCATAAGAGCAATAATGACGTCAGTACGTAGTTTAGGTTAGGAAATGTTACCAAATTGTGATGCCTCTATGTCAGAAGGATTCTGTCGTGCCATTACAAAAGGAACTAGTGCAATGGCAATTAGCAAAAGAAAGTTACTCGAAGCCATATATGCTCACTTGTAGTGATATATCTCTCTTTTGTTTTGTTCTCCTCCAACGCTCTTGGTGGCAATGGAGCAGTAACAAGTGCGCTTATATAGAATTGGAGGTATGTTGGGACGCAGGAACAACTTAATTTGTTTGAGAAATTCGGAGTTAGGTGAAAGATTTAAAGAGAAAAATGGTACTATATATCCCCATAGTAGTAATTTCTTTAGTCCCAATGACATGTGAAATCTTATCAACCTCAAAACGTTGTAAAGAGATGAAGCATTCTGATTATATATATATATATATATATATATATATATATATATATATATATATATATGAGGAGGGATTCAATTATAAAATTTGTAAGTTACAACATCTTACTACAATTTGATTTTGTATTTTTCAAAGTTCAAATAGTCAATTCAAACCATTCAATATTATATCTATATTAAAATGTACTTGGAGATAAAATTTTATATTTTTTTGAATTTTTTTTTTACTATTTATTAATTATTTTACAAAACAGATAATTCTCTCTGTTTTGTAAAATACTTATTTATTAACTCACGCTAGATTTACTATTAATTTTCTCTATTTTATAAAATACTAAAATGCTTAATAAATATTAACTCACGCTAGGTTTACTATTAATTTTCTCTATTTTATAAAATACTTAATAAATATTAATTCACGTAGGTTTTGTAAAACAGACAAAATGCATGAATTGACCTCTCTCTTCTTATTGCTAGTGATTCACGTAGGTTTACTACATCGAAACAATTGTGTAATTAATAATGTTGACAGTAAAAAAAAAAGGGTTTGGTCTGAGCCTTTGGGACTAAATTAGAAATGAACATGGATGTACTGGCACCAATTAAGCTCGCCCAATTCTCAGTTTAGTATCAAGTGCCAACTGGTTTGTTCCATGAATTCCATCTCTCTTTGAGCTGTTCCATTAGTAGATGTGCAACTTAATTATTTCTATCCTTGGAGACGAGCTAGGCATCAATTCAAACTGCTTTGTGCACATAAATCAGACCAATTCAATACAAAGAAATAGTATTATGGAATCAAAACAGCGTTGGAAGTAGAGAAGGAAATACGTGACATGCCGTGATGTGACGTGACAAACACGCCGTGATTTGATTACGTGACGTGATCAACTTTTTTTTTCACGTGACGTGATGTGATGTGACCAAAATGATGGCAGATGGTCACGTCACGCGAATGGTCACGTCACGCGTAGTTACGTCGTGACCATACGTGACGTGACGTGTCGTGACGTAAATTAGTTATGTTAATTTTTTTATATTTTAATTTAAATTGTTGAAAAATTAGAAAAAAAAATATAAAAAATTCTAAAATAAGTAAATAATATTGTGAAATGTTGCATCTGACATTACTTTAAAAATTCAAATTACAAACATTCATTACACTAAACAAAATAAAAATAAAACCAGTACTACATAAGTACCAATATCACTGAATTTACACTAAAATAAAAATCTGAATACTCTATACATATAAAAAAGTTGGATATTCTATGTTTCATACCATGACGTGACGTGGCATGATCACGTGATGTGACTGGTTCGCGTGACGTGACGTGACATATATTTTCACTGGAATGTGGTCACGTCATGCGAACGATCATGTCACGCGTCACGCGAGTCACGTCACGTAATCGACACACGTGACGTGACGTGACGTTCCGTGACGTAACTAGTCACGCCGTGACAAATTTCCTTCTCTAGCTGAAAGGAGAATGCCTTTTGTATGGCCAAAACCCTACAAAGACCTTTCTACACGGATTTTTTTACAATAAATCCGTGTAGCTCTCTAACAATTCCTACACTATTTTTTAATGAAATGTCCGTATACAATTCCTACCTTTCTACACGGTTTTTTTTTTTTTTTCCAAACAATTAATTCTACACTGATTCTTTAATAAATATCCGTGTAGCATTTCTACAAATATTTCGGCCTTTCAAAAAATCATATTTAGTACACGCTTCTTATATAAAATTGTCAAATATATTAATCCGTGTACGATGTGCTGTAGGATGATTATTTTTGTAGTAGTGTCTATTCATATTCCGGTATATATCTTTACATGCATCCAATTGAAGCTGTCTTTTTGACAACCAATATTGTACCAACTGTAGTTCATTTTAATATATATATATAGTTCATGTAACTGAATGCTCGATCACCCATGTAAAAAAATAGCTAGTAACGTACATTGGACCAACTGAAGTGATATTATAGCTAGCCAATCCACATGTAACGACATATAGGAATTAATTATCAGAGATTGTGGAGCCAGCATATTTTATATATATGCAGGCCATATAAAAGTTGCATTGGAACTACGTACGTACCACGTATTAATCTATATATTTAATTTGAGCCATGTGAGGACTGCGCTACTCTTGATTTTTTAGTTAATTTCTTTTATAGAGTGGGGTACGTGCATGTATAGACGATTGACGATGATATTTTTGTTATAGGTAATATATTACATATGTATAAAATGTATAATTAAGAGGGACTGTAACCGTTTTTAAAAGTCTTTTTATATTTTTTTTATGCAAATGTGCATATATAATGTGATCTGTAAGTGCGACTATATAAAAATATTTTAATCGATGCATATATATATACAGAGAGAGAGAGAGGTGTGTGTATATATATTATGAAAAAAAAATATATAAAATAATTTATAAAATAACTTATAAAAGATTCATTTATTTGACCGCTTGACTTTATAACAAATGAATTCGAAACTATTAAAATTTTGCATGTATATATATCACTCATGAAACACGTATTTCAACGGGTTGAATTCGTCATTTGAAGCCGATTTGATATACTTTTAGAGTTATGCTCACCAAACCCTCTTAGTGAACACATCACATCTTAGCTTTGATCTATACATCTCTCTCTCTCTCTCTCTCTATATATATAGAGCTGACCTATAGTGCTTCATGGAGTAAAACAAGTTCCATGGTACTATATCTTCATTTTCAAAGTTCAAATAGCTGATTCGAATCGCTCAACATGTTCTCCATATTAAAAGGTGCTTGGAGACCAAATTTTACATTTTTTTGGAATTTGTTTACTATTTATTAAGGCACTTTGAAAATCGTTGATTCGATAGTCCAGAATTTTTTACTTTTTTTACTGTTCACAGTGGATCAGCGATTTTCAAAGTGGCTTAATAAATAGTAAACAAATTCCAAAAAATATAAAATTTGGTCTCCAAGAACATTTCAATATGAAGAACATGTTGAACGGTTCGGATCGGCTATTTGAACTTTAAAAATAAAGATATAACATGAAATACAAATGTGTTTTATTCCACATCTCACCATAGTCAGACTCTATATATATTATTTAAACTTACACAATGAGACCGGCAGATAGGCCCTCATCGTATATCTCATTAATTGCTCATATGGGCTTGCTAGTACAGCCCCATCACCCGCAACGTCCCTCTGTAGGCCGGCTGATACTTTAGCGACATGTGGTTTTGACGAACCATAGTCGCATCCAAACCTTGCATTCAATAAAAAATGATGTTACTAATTTCTTAAAAATACGACCAATTTAAAACTTACCCCAGTTGCAGCATCTATAATGGAGTGCTCCGCGTTAGGGTACTGGAAAAAGTTGCTAACTCTGTCAGTGCGATTATGGATACCTGAAATATCTGCCAACGCCTTCTCTACGTACTTGGGACATCTCGTAGGAGTGCTAAATTTTGGCACTATACATTTTAATTTTGATTTCAAACAATTTAATTTTGATATAATTTGACCAACGACAATTAATTTGGGCACTACTATAATTAATTTTACTAGTCTAATTAAATTTGATTAATTTTCTAATTTAATTTTGGACCAAAGACAATTATTTTGGGCACTATCTAATTAATTTTGGTACTACTCTAATTAAATTTGGGTAATTTTCTAATTAAATTTTGGACCAATTAAAATTATTAAGGGTACTATTCTAATTAATTTTGGTACTACTCTAATTAAATTTTTGTCGATTTAGACCCTAAATTTTAAATCTTAAACCTAAATTCTAAATTCTAAATCCTAAATTAAAAATTGAAAGAAGAAAAGAACAAAAAAAAAAAATTACTCGAGCTCAAAAGGATTGAAAGAGACATGAGATATGCCAAAAAAATAAACCAGCTAGCGGACTTTATATAACCCAGGATCCGCCAATTGGACTCCATCTTTGGATTCACTAATTCAATTGACGGACGTGGTAGATTTTTAATTTTTTAGAAAAAGTGGTTAATTGATTTTTTTTTTTTAATAAGGTATAAATAAAAATTTCGGACTCTTGCTAGCTAGCCCAGGACATATAAGAGTATAAGACTATAAAAGACAAGGAAATATGCTATATGAGATGCTTTGCTGATCTAACTATATTCACATATATAGTTGCTTGGAAAAAAAAAATGAAAGCAGGCAATATTTCAGTTTGAATGACTTTTCAAAATAAAAATAAAGTATATATAACATATATAGAGAGTGCACCTTTAACTTGTTAATTAAAACTCCTTCCATTTTTTATATATACTCATGCAGACTCCTGGTTGTCTAAAATTGGTTCTTTATAAACTAGAATAATTATACGAAAACTAAATAAAAAAATATATACATAAAGAATAATTTCACAACCGAGGGGTATCGATCCGTCGTCACTGCGGATTATGTTAATTACCAATTAAATTAAAGCCCGCACGTACGTAGGTGTACTAAATTAATTATGATTGGCCATGCCCCATGCATGCCCATGCATATATAATTTCTGAAAATTGCCACATGCATGTTATTTATTACAATAATTGTAGCACTGAAATTAGTTTTACTTTTTTTAACTTGAACGCCCTAATTTGGCAACTTTTTTATTTTAAAAAAGTGCATGCTTGAAAAGTAAATCCTAGCTAGCATTTAATATATGGTCCTAGCTAGCGAAGAACTGTTTGTTCCTATTCTAACCGTATAAATTTCACAGAATTAAACAGCATCGATCATGCATGAATGATGTCCAATGATGAAGTTGAAATATCTAACCAAGATACGAAATTGATTTTGTCGAATTTGTATATTATTGAATGCATATGCGATAGTTAAATTATGGGGGCGACTTATAACTTTTTATTCCACACACCAAAAAAGCAGAAAAAGAAAACACATTAATAATTAACGTCTCCATTATTAAATATAGGTCAAATTAATTTTCAAACTTTATATATCCATAAGAAATTTGCATCCAAATTTCAAACTTGTGATCTCCCATAAAGAAAACATTATCGTAGCTACTAGAATAAATATTGGTTCTCAACAAGAACTAGAATATTAATTGGTTGAAATGTCCTAATTTTTCAAACACATATAGAGATCATATATATATCGCTTAGTTATATATTTGAATTTTAGGACTTTTCAATATTAACAACTAGCAAGAGCTGGCTGCAATAATTTTTGTTATGAGGATAAAATTAACGGTGTCAGTATCCTCATAAATTGTCCCATCAGTAATCAGTAATAGCAACACCATTGGAAATAACAATTTATGTAGTGCGTACCCTAAACAATAGTCATGCATTCATTTTTTACCTCGCACGCGGATAAAACAAAATCTTGTAGGCACCCGATAATTAATTAAGTGAAAGAGGGACTTTTTCTGGTCAGAAAAGTTTGCTTTGAGTTCGTGAGTACCAACTGCTGCTAGCAATACAAGCATGCAGTTTGTTCAATTTTATGAGTATGTTATGTTTCGTTAAAGTATAAATTATATATATAGAAAAAGGGAAATAACAAATTGCTAATAATGTCAGCAGCTAATGACATGTGAACCAACCGCGCGCTAATTATTATAATACTAAAATTACCCACACACATATATATATATATATACATATATATATAGAGAGAGAGAGGTTGGTTACGTACCCTACTAGAATTTTTTATTTGTTATGTTTATATTATTTTATTGTGAAAGTTTATGGAAATATTGGAGAGAATGCGCATGAAAATATTTTGTTAATGCAGTTTATTATCTTATTGTTAGACATACTATTTCCAAGAGTTAATCCTTGGAAATGTTTTGCTTAGTCAGTTTATATTATTTATAGTGAATGTTCATAGAAATAGTTCAGAAAAGATGTATGAAAATGTTTTCTTAATTTATTTTATATTATATTATAGATGGACATACTATTTTCAAGGAGTTAGCCCTTGGCAATGTTTTGCTTAGCATGTTTATATTATTTTATAGTGAATGTTGATGGAAATAGTTTAGAAAAGACACATGGAAATATTTTCTTGATTAAGTTTATATTATTTTATAGTGGGACATACTATTTCCAAAGGTTAGCTGTTGGAAATGTTTTGCTTAGTTTGTTTATATTATTTTCTAGTAAATGTTCATGGAAATACTTGAGACAATGCGCATGGAACTGTTTGGATCCTGGAGACATACTATTATTTTATAGTGATACATACTATTTCCAAGGGTTAACCGTTAGAAATGTTTAGATCCTGGAGACAAACATTTACGTATATTTTAGATCTCCCTTTGAATTGGCTAAATAAATAAATCACAGGAGCAAGCAAGTTTTAATTGTGATAAACCAAAAAATTAGATTGAAAAAGCACAAATAATTTAGTACTTAGAATAAGCAAATACATTTAATACATATTGCAAAACAAAATATTGTGCAGCAAGCAATATTGTCTAAATAAGCAAGCAAAACACATGTGGCAGCAGGGCAACAAGCAAAAAATTATGATTTTAGCAAGTAATATTAAAATAAGATCTCCATTTGAAGGATTCACATCTGCTGCGATCCTAAAAGGGTGAACAATACTCCTAAAATTTCTGCTTTTCCAAATCTTACCGTCCAATAATTTCGTGCACGTATCTCAAAGGAGCTGATTTTTATTTGTACGAATCTCGAAACAATTCAACAGTTGAATTTGGAAAAGCAGGAATTGTAGGTTACTGTTCATGGGCAAATAATTGCAGCAGATTCGGATCCCCATTTGAATGCCTTTTGTGTTTTCCTGCAATTTATGATTTGAAACATATGAGTGTGAGTAAATGAATAAAATTAGCAAAAAAAAAAAAAAAAAAAAAGCAAATAATCATGTTATACCCTACCAACTCAATCTTGGTGTCTCTATTCCATGGAATATATTAGCAAAAATAGAATGCGAGGTAAATTAAAATTCAAAAGCAACACATACATGTATTGCTTAACCATTTAATATTCTTGATCGGATTTCCACCAATTTTCTTTATCAATGTGATACTCTTGCTCCATGTCTTGATCTTCCTCACCTACCCCTATGTTGTTTTCATCTCTCGCCATTGATTGCGGTGCATTTGTTGTTGGTGGAATTAAAGTTGGATCACTCACAAGTTCAAAATCGTCCGGTCCAAGGACTATTCCATTCCATCCCAATCAAATTCTCGTTCATTTGGCGTCAAGATTAGACTTTTTAGCCTTTCCTCTTGGCAAAATTCAATGTTCGCATCAGCGCTCTCGTCACAAAATCTTGGTTTCGGACTTGTTTTCATTGCCACCCACTATGAGTGTCTTTCAGCTTTGTCCTATGCATAAAGTAGGTAATACACTTGGATTGCTTGAGCTGCTAATACAAACGGCTCATAATTCCATGTTGGTAAAATTCAAGTCCATGTTCTTGGTCCATCTTTACACTGTTTATTATGTCAAACCAATCACACCTAAGGATAACTACCCTCTGAGCATTATATACTAGCTCAATGACCTCTTTGAGAATACCATAATGGTCGGTTAGTACGTCATTTCTATCCCACTAGCACTACTAGAATTTTGATTATTAGCATGGGTAACTAAATACAATTGCATCTTTAAGTGGATCTCTATGTAATTGATATTTTTTGCATGAGCACGCAAACTAAATTCCATGAGCTAAATTTTTTGACCCATACAATTAGTATTTTCATGCAATTGATATAATCATCCATACAATTAATTGATTACTGAATACCCATGTAAATATTTTTTTTTGTGTTATTTTAATTTTAAAACTAAAAACTAAATTGTATGAATCTTGGAGCCGCCCCCTCAAACCCTCTTTGCGAACTCTAGATCTGCCTCCTTGCTATTTACCTCTTTCTCTCGCTTACCTTCGCCAAGGCCCCGACGCTCCCTCTATATCGCGTCGCACAGCACCATACCAGAGTCCCAACCATGAGACCACGCTCACAAACTGATGACACTGCTGTGACACCAATCAAGCACTAGTCGAGTTGCTTCGCCCTACACCGGTCCGCCGAGTCCCGCTCTACGTCGATGTACTATACTAGTATTGATTTTATTTGTTTAACCTCTATTACAGTTTCTTTTTTAATTTGTCCTTGCCTCTCATTTTTATGTTTAATTTAGCAATTTGTGGGTAAGAGGATAAATGATAGTAAATTGATACCATATTGGGTTAATGTGATAAAATAGACATGATTCCTTTATAAATGTTTTCTTTTCAGCTTTTTGAAATTAAAGTAAACTGCGAAGAGTTTTATGTAAAAATACTTGCGTACCAAATGGTACAGGCTGGGGTCTTGGATGTTGCACTTCCTGCGAGTTTTGGGGTTTTTTTGTTTTTTTCCTTTCAAAACATTTGTTTTGTTGTTTTTTGGGCTTGCTGTACCTGATTAGTGTCCTGGTACAAATTGGTACAGGACATAGACTACTCTGATGTAATGTTGTTTAAACTAGTTTTAATATATTCTTCAATTGGCAGCTAATGCTAATTTTCTCAAAAAAAAAAAAAAGAAAGATAAAATAGACTGGGAATTAAGGATGAATTGGTCTAATTTGTTAATGGGACGAGTACCAAGGTCATGCCATTAAAGTAATGTTGAGATAGGTACAAAGTATACCAAGGTCATGCCAAAAAAGTTAAAATAGACTGGGAATTAAGGATGAAATTATTTACTATTTTTAGACAGCCTTCCTTATAAAACAGCCTTCCTTATAAAACTGAGCAGACAATTAAAGGATCGCAAAACAAAGGCCATCTTTCTATACATCACAGTAAAGGGGCTATTGAAGTCAATTCAGAAAGCGAAAAATCATATTTATATACATATATTATAGACAAAAAATGAACAAAAAAACCTGATAAAGTAATTGAAAATCTGCAATTCGGACAAGGTGGAATTTTCCTCACTACCAAATGATTAGCAAATCTATATCCTAGGTGAGATGGAGTTGTAGTCCCTCTTATCTTCCAATATACTTTTTCTCTCTCTCCTTCAATTGTAAAATGTGGTCCCCCTTTGTAACAAAGAACAGTAAATCAGGGTGTTCCACCTGTAGGAGGCGCATGTGATTGATTGCCGCATCTTTCATGTGGAATCGAAGCAGTGTCTCATGCTGGGTCCCACACCCTGACTTCCATATAGGATGGAAGAAATCGTACTTGTAGGTGGCCAGGCCGAATGGCGGAAGCAAAATCGTATGGGACGCATGGTCATGACTGTAAGTGATTATATTTGGTGGATGCTCTAAACAGAAACATCAAATTAGTAGAAGAAATTCCCATTAGAAGAAATGTTTTTGTAATTATAGAAGAAATTTTCATTAGAAGTTAGTACCTCTCTTCGGGGTAGAGAGAGAGTGAAATGTGAGAAAGCTAACACGCAGATCACTTAGTATGTTAGCCATGGGTATTCTATAAATGGGATACCTAACAACAATAATGTCAAAATAAATGAAATAAACGAATCAGATATCAGAAATATTTGCATTATTCTACCATGCTTTTCAGAAAAAAAAAAAAAAAAAAAGCATTATATCCACAAAAAATAGCATTTGATGAGATCTGATTTTGGTTTACTGATTTAAGGCATACATTAAATTTAAGTTGCCGTTGTACTAAGTTTCCAGTCAAATTTTATAGGGATAATGAAGGAAAATCAATCAAGAAAAATGCAATATTTGCAAAAAGACCAAATAAAAATCAATAAAGCATACCATGAGACAGAGAACCAACTATTCGGCAACAGATCACAGCTTTTGAGAGTCATCAATTCAGGAAATTCATCAACAAGTTCCATGATCTTAAATGATGCAAATTTTTGTCAGATTTATAAAATTATTAATAGTTTTAAAAAATACATAAAATAACAATCTGATGATATTTTAAATTTCACTGTTTGTTTTTTCTTGTGTGTGTTTTAATTTTTTAATTTGCTACCACAAAACCTCAACATATAATAAAATAATCCAAAAATACAAAGAGAAGAAAGAAAAATAAAAGATCTAAAAGGTGATCATGTGGTATCAGTACTTGCCTTGTCAGAAAATGGTTTACGGTTAGTGGGTTTTTCATCTTCAAGATACTGATAAAGCAAGTCAGGTTTCATCTCTTTGTTTAAGCTTCCTCCATTCCTCAGCTCATTCTGATTCTGGTAAGAAGCTGAGCTGCTATCAACTTCTTCACCTTGATTCATTCTATTGCAACGAGTAAAAATATAAATTATATTAATGATAACTGAAAGCTATAAATCTTTGATACCAGCTTTTCAGTCAAATCTGGTACTTTTAGGCATTGCAGTCAGGCTCATACAATCTTTTTAGTTTTATCTGGAGCAAAGACTGTAAAATTAGTAATTGCATGGTTGGGGACTTGGGGTGTATATTGATTGAGAATTAATGAGGTTAAATTGCAGTTACTATAATGGACCATTAAGCCCATTTGAGGAAACTAAACCACACTATTTCATCAGTATAAGTTACAGTAAAAATTGGCCAAATATGAATTACTTATAAAATTATCACATAAACTTTTGAGTCATTTACAAACCCACCCAACATTTTTCATATTTACAAACAACAACCCACATTTCTCATATTTGTAACTTTACAACCAACAGTTATGAGGGTATTTTCCAATAACAGGAATCCACTATGACTAACAAAAATCAAACACAATTACAAAAAAAATATCAACATAACAGTTTAATACAACATAAATGGACTGATTCCCACATGTTCCTGCAAACATAAGATCTGAACCCATTTCATTTGATTTTAAATATATTTGGCTTCAAGAAAAAGTGCAGTCAAATGTAGTGAATTTTCTAACATATATTTGGCTTCAAGAAAATCAAAGAAAAAGAAAGAGAGAGAGAGAAAGTACCTAGAGAAGAGGTTCATCGTCTCGCTCAGTGCCGGTGGCTGGTACAACCCGATGCCAGACAAGAAAGGGACGTAATACTGCACGACCTCTGCAAGACCTTCCGGGACAAGAGTCACCCCCAACCCATAAATGCTCCACTCCTCGTAAGCCTTCCATAAGTTCTTCAGTTCAAAATACGGCTGACACCATGGCGGTACCTAAAAGTTTTATTCAAACAACCAAATAATATAATGAGTTTTGTACTGGTTTCACCCTTAAATCATCTGCCAAACCTAATTTCAAAAGCTATTACTCTAGAAGTAGTTTCATGCCGGAGCAGAGAAAACTAAATTTAACCCAAATTTTGGTACAAGGAGAAAAAATTCATGTTTACTGGCTGGTATTGCTTTTATATCTGTGGTTACTTAATAAACTTCACTAATAGAAAACTAAGATTTAACAATGACACCAGTGAAACTCGATAAAAAATAATGAAGGATATAAAGAAAAAGGGACAAACATCAGATTGGCATTGAGCGTGGATAGAAGGTATCACATGCTTCAGAAACCGGTCGAGGTTACTTGGGTTGTATATAGGCATAACTGGTTCCAAACCCAACCCCAGATTCATGTCACTCTCAGATCTGCAGCGCCTAATTGGCCTGTTTTTCACCATACCGACCTGCCCTTTTTGCCGAAACAAGTCTAAATTGGTGAAACCTGCCATGCTTTTTTAACCTTAACTTGTACTATGGGATAATTCACTCCTACCAAATTGTGTTTTGAAAGGTACTCCTTCACCTTTTTCTTCAATATATACAGCTTAAATAAGAGTGCTTGCGTCTGCTAATATCTTATCTTACATATATTTACAAACCAAATAATTTCCAATAAAGTGAAGAATAAATGGAATTTACAATACAATGCCAGGACTGTTAATTGCACTACTAGATGATTTCTTGATGTGTGTTGTCATAAATATATTGAAAGAAAAAAGAACCGAGTGGAACCCAAGCTGAGGATTAAATTTAATCAACCTAATCGATAAAAAAGAAAACAAACAAAGATATATTGTACCCTCCAACTCCAAGATACGAAAAAGAAAGAGAAAATTGAATATCTGACCACACTTTAATGTTCTTAGTGTTGCTTCCAGAAGCGAATTCAGAGGAAGAAGGAATCTTGCGAATTCAGAGGGAAGAAAGAATCTTGCGAGTTAGCGGCTGTGCTAACAATGAAATGAACTTCGATCACAGTGATAGTCTGATAGAGAATCCCGTAGGAGTGGAATGAACTATACAATTTGTTTTGGGGGTTAAAACGGGGATTGTATCAATCGCATGTCACAAGCAGATCCCAACCGTCTGTATCTGATCGGACTATCAATAGGATGAGGATCCCAACAGAAGCTATCAGTGTCACATCCTTCAGATTTACGCGAATCGTGACAAGAATCCAACGACTCCGATGAATATGGAATCGATGTTTCCGAATTCTCAATTTTTTTTTTTTCTTTCATACTCTGTCTGTAAACTTTGGTGTTGCGAATTTTCGGCTAAAAAGCATACGGGTAAAAAGCGTTACCGTTACAGCCTCTGCGCCATCCAATTGCAGAGAGACAACCCATGTGGGCTTTTGTCTTTTTGTTCTTTCGGATCTTCTATGAATTTCTAGTGCCAAAACTGTGTAAAATAGTTGCACATAAGTCCCTAAATAAATCTTGAATTTTGTATACATACAAGTACTCAAAAAGGCTGCTCAAATTATGTGAATGTTCGTATCTTATTCTGTAAATTTCAGATTGAGATATTTTAGATTCACAGTATTCCTCTAATTCTAACAAGTGAAATTATTCTCATATTGAATTATTTCAGAGGTTAGTTCAAAATGCATCCACATTATGTCTTCATCATATCTTTATTTTCTAATTTTGTAATAACAAATATTATAAAATTTAAATGTCAATACTAAAATTAATATTTTCCGGATTTTATTTTGTTTGAAATAATAACTTAAAAAATTAACATCTAAAAATTATTCATGTTATTACATTTCTTGCAAACTCTTGATACCAATCAAAACAAAGTTACAATGTCTTAATATTTTCAAGTGCATAAAAATGATATAAATCATATAACAGTTTTATTTAAATATTTAAGTTTTAAATTTTAATTTATTATTTTAAAAATAGAGATGTAACAGAAGCACAAAAATAAAAGTATTGGAACACTCTTCTATATTTTATACTCGTCTTCATAAATTTTTTATCCTCTCTTTTTTGACATCAGAATATTAATATTTCTTAAATAAATTTAAATTATTTCATTGTGTACCAAGAATTTTGTTATCAATAATTTGTAAATTCTAAAAATAGAGGAATCCTATTGATAACAAAATTCTAACACACAGTAATAGGAATCGTATTGATGTTGGTTTAGTATTATTTGAATGATATGAAGTTATGAACAAATGAGTTATGTGAAGAAATTTTGTTAATAATAATTTTGTGGGCCGTTCCGCAATATAAGTAAGATTAAATTTTAATTGATGAGTAAAAATGTTAAGGAAATTTAATTCAAGAATAGAGAGGTAAGATCTGAATAGAAGATTAAGATCCGAAAAAGGAAGACTACAGAAGGAGTTTTTATTCTTGCTAAAAAATCGATGTTTAAAAAAAATTAAGCAACTAAAAAAATTAAAAAAGGTGAAAAGAAGCTTAATTCTCCCTTAATGAACACCATAACAGATTGTGTGTTTCTCAGTGAATTGAGATTCATTTACAGGTATAGTATAGATATATAGGAGGTTACGTTACTTTGCAAGATATAGATCAGTTTGTAATGTGAAAGATTTGGTCACGGTATGGTATGGCATGTGGTTACACAAGCCATATATAATTAGAGCCGTTAAATTTTGATCAAATGGTGAATTTTAAATAAATTAATCTAAATTATGAAAAAAAAATAGTTAAACGTGACCAATCATATTTACACAAGGCAAGTTTGAGCATGCGACTCGCGTGCCGTGACCACCTTCAATATTTTGATCATAGTATGGCAAGTATGACTATTTACTTAATCACGGCATAATATGAGACCAAAATCACAACGTGATAGTTACAAACACGATACGTTTTTACCGCTCTACTTGCTCGGAATCAAAATCATTCTATTATAAAAACAAAAAACAATAATAATTAATAATTAAAATCAGTGGAGATAGTGGAAAATAGTAGTAGACAGAGTGGAGTAATTTGTATCACCTAAGGTAAAAGAATATTTCTGTTTGGATCTTGACCGTCCAATCAGAATCCGCACGACTATTAAAGCATCCACGCGCGTTTAATTTCTGCCAGGATTCCAATTAGACGGCTGTAATTTAAAAATAAATATTCTGTTACCTCAGAGAATATGGATAGGAAAGGAAAAAAAAAAAAGAGTCAGCTTACCAAGCTGGAGCGGCCATTCTTTAATGGCGACCTTGCATCAATTGGGGATAGCACCACTACTCCATTAGTAGTAGTAGTAGTAGATCTCTCTCTCTCGATCGACCAATCTAAACCGCGTTCTCTTCACTTTACTCTGATCTGCGACAAATTCAGAAAAAAAGAAGCAACAAATGCTCGACTATTACTCGATTAGATTTCTACTTAGAAGAAGTAAGCAGCAGTCGGGCATTTGTTCAGATCTGTGAAAATTCGACTTAATTAAGTAAGTGATGTTGCCATTAGCGGCGTTAATAAAAGAGGAGGCGAGGAGCGAGAAGCTTGAGAGGCCATTACTCAGATATGGATGCGCGTCTCAGTCGAAGAAAGGAGAAGATTTCTTTCTTATGAAGACTGATTGTGTGCGTGTCACTGGAAACCCCTCTTCCACCTTTGCTGTCTTCGCTGTAAGAAAACAAACATCTCTTCTGTTCTCTCTACAGTTTTAGCTTAATTTTCAGCAATTCATTTGAATACCGTTGTGTACTAACATTGCATTAGTAACTGACAATTCCATTACTTATTACAATCAAGAACTAGAAACAATAGCAAAAATACTGTTATGATTCATTTTTTTCATATCCACACTAAGCATAACTGATAACAGGTTCTTGATGGGCACAATGGGAATGCAGCGGCCATATACACCAGAGATAATTTACTCAACCATGTGTTAAGTGCAGTCCCACGTGGTCTCAGTAGGGATGAATGGTTGCATGCTCTGCCTCGGGCTTTGGTTGCCGGTTTTGTCAAGACCGATAAAGAGTTCCAAACCAAAGGTAAGATCAAATTCATTTGTTTAAGAATGAATCACTATACGAACCTATACACAAAAAATTTGTTAAAGTATTAAACTCTGGGTAATGAGGTAAAATGCTGAACTTTCCTTGATTAGCAAAATACCTGTTTCTCTGAGATCTCTGAGTTGATTACTAAGCCTCGAAAAAGTTTTGGTTGCTACCAAGTATGCTTGTTGCATGTCTGATGCTTTTTTTATCTATAGTCATGCAATTGAGCTTCAACTCCAGACAAATAATCTATTGTCCTTTTTTATCTATAGTTTTCCTAATGTATGTCTGATGCTTGTTTTGGTTATCTTTTTTTGTTATTTTTGGCAACTGAAATAGGGCAAACTTCAGGCACGACAGTTACATTTGTAATCATTGATGGATGGACAGTTACTGTTGCTTCAGTGGGTGACTCGCGTTGCATTTTGGATTCACAAGGCGGCGCGGTGTCTCTTTTAACAGTTGACCATAGACTTGAAGAAAATGTCGAAGAGTAGGTGCAATTACAATTCAAATATCCAGTTTGCAACAAACAACTATTTGTTTCATTGGTTGTGATTAAATTTAGCCTTAAGTTCACCTAAATTGTCAGTGTACCAAGGGGTTGCAATTTTGGCAGTATAGTCAATTTTTTTTTCCCCATGTTCAATCAACTAAACCTCACTTATGCTCCAATTGGGCAATCAAATCTTGATTTGCTTGAAATGCGTCCAAGCCTCAAACTGCATTTCAATCTTGGATTTGATGCGGCTGCCCTTCTCTTTTAAGCCTCAATTTGAAGCACATTTTGCCAGATTAGCCTAGAATGGTTATGTTTAATCTCGGGAAGTATAACAAGGACTTATATAAGCATCAAGTGTCTTAATATTATTCAATTTGTCTCCTGTAATTGTCTTATTCTAACCATTTATCAAGTAGTTCCTTTTCTTCCAAGTATTCAAACCTCCTAGTCAAACTTGCATTCTAACTACCAACAAAGCCTATTACTTCTCCTAAACTTTTGTTTGTTGTTGTTGTTCTCTTTTATTTTTCCATTTTCTTAAAAAAGAACCTCAGCCAAACTAATTGCATTTTTGCGTAGGAGGGAACGTGTAACAGCAAGTGGAGGTGAGGTTGGCAGACTTAGCATTGTCGGTGGTGCAGAGGTCTGTTCATATCTTCTTTCTTTATCATCTTCTTTGCATTATAGTAGGAATTATCATATGTGTTAACTCTTCACTGTGCAACTATGACTTGATATATAACCAATTAACCTCTATCATGAGCTTAGCCCTTTGTTGCAAGGCTACATATATTACTTTTCTAGGATTAAATATGCTTATACATGTATTACTTTTCTTTTATTTTTTCATGTTTATGCACAAAATTTATTTCCCACAACGTACATTTCTTTTTAATTCCAGACACTGCCAATACAAGTTTCAAGTCCAACGATACTTGATATATAACCAATTAACCTCTTATCATGAGCTTAGCCCTTTGTTGCACAGCTACATATATTACTTTTCTAGGATAAAATATGCTTATACATGTATTACTTTTCTTTTATTTTTTTTCATGTTTGTGCACAAAATTTATTTCCCGACGACACATATTTCTTTCTAATTCCAGACACTGCCAAAACAAGTTTCAAGTTCAACGATAGAACTTACAAATAAATCAGGAAGATTATAAAATTTTAAGGGTCAAACTGTAAGGTTCCTGAAAGTTGATACAAGTTTTAGAAAAGTTTTAGACTATATCGTAAAAGTTCTTGATTTGATTATTTATTAAGTGAGCAATGGAACCGGACTGGTTTTGCTTTAGTCGTACAAAGGAAGAGAAAGTTGACAAGTGCCTCCTCTATATAAACAACTAGAATTCTCTACCCTTTAAACAGGTGTATTTGTGAGGCAATTACTTTGTTGCCTTATGTGTCTAGATACGTGTATGCAGGCATATCTTTTACCATATCCGTAAAAAAAATTAATATGTTAATATTAGATTTGCCAGGTGATGTATCTGATAGGTATTGTACCTAAACCATATGCACATCCATATCAGATATACACCTGGTACCCATGGCAACTTTTCTACCATATCTGAGCAGCATAGCACAGGCTTCAAACCATCAAATAATGTAAAAAACTTGCATGCATATCTCAATTATTACATTTTGATTTTTCAGATAGGTCCTTTGCGCTGTTGGCCTGGGGGTTTATGCCTCTCAAGATCGATCGGTGACATTGATGTTGGGGAATTTATCGTTCCCATACCTTATGTCAAACAAGTAAAGGTAGATCACTTAAAAAAAATTCCATTAAATCCATCAGAACTCTAGTAGAATATGCACCAATGCTGACTATTCCTTTTTTTTGGGTACCTTTTCATGGTAGTTATCAAATGCCGGTGGAAGACTGATAATAGCATCTGATGGCATTTGGGATGCATTGTCTTCTGAGAGTGCCGCAAAATCATGCCACGGGTTGCCTGCCGAGCTTGCTGCTAGACAAGTTGTCAAGGTACTCATCATTTTAAATGTTTCTCTTGTAAAATGTTATTTGGTTGTTTTCTTGCAAATTAGATCCAATTGGTACTGTAAAACACAACTTGTTAAATTTAACATGATATGATAGGAGGCACTAAGGACAAGAGGACTGAAGGATGACACAACATGCATAGTTGTTGACATAATACCGCCAGATCGATCGGTGAAACCACCCCAACCGCCACCTAAAAAGATGAACAAATTCAAGTCTTTCATTTTAGGAAAGAGATCCAAGGAACCTGCCAATAAACTTGCCAAGAAGCTTTCTTCCGTGGGAATTGTAGAGGAGCTCTTCGAAGAAGGCTCTGCCATGCTAGCAGAAAGGTTTAGTTATCAATCTCTCTCTCTCTCTCTCTCTCTTGCTAGAGGTGTTCATCAGGTCTGATTTAATTGGTTTTTAACCTAACCAAGGAAGTTCTTTTTAATTGGTTCGGTTTTTCGGTTAAATGGATCGATTCGGTTCATTTTTAAAACCTATTTAATAGTTCGGTTTGGTTTAGAAAATTTTAAACCGGTTAAGACCGAACCGACTAAAAGTTTTAAACCCATGCCCGTCTGAACCAAACATTTAAAAAAATAAAAAAAATTACGACATAATATATATTGCTTAGTTCGGTTTAAAACCGGTTAGAACGGAACCAAACAAAAATTTTAAATCCATCTTAAATAAATTCAAAAATTGACAAAAAATGTTTATTTTTATGATTAATTTTCTTAATTCGGTTGATAAGTTTATTTTGGTCGGTCTGGTTGTATTTTTGAAAACTGAATAAAAATTTAGTTTGCCTATTTTATTTCGGGTTTAATTGAACTGAACCGATGAACACCCCAATCTGTTGCCCATTATTGAGAAGTAGTAACAAGAGAAAGTTGTTCAGGCTTGGGACAGAGTCGTCAGGAGGGACCACAACATCGTCAGGTCTTTTCACATGTGCAATTTGCCAGGTGGACCTTGCCCCAAGTGAGGGTGTTTCAGTGCATGCCGGTTTGATTTTCTCAACCAGCTCTAAACCGTGGGAAGGTCCTTTCCTCTGCTCAGACTGTCGAGACAAGAAGGATGCAATGGAAGGGAAGCGACCTAGTGGGGTTAAAGTGCTTTAATTTTTTTTTAATATTGTTAAATTCTCTTGTTACTTGTTATTAATTTTTTTCTTTTATTATTATTATTTTTTTTTTACTCGCCACTCAAGTTTAGAAGGAGAGTTGAGGTGATTGGTAATCTATGTAAGTAAATCTACAAAGGAACAACAAACGAGTTATCATAATATTCTAATTATTTTTTCTTGCTTATTTGTTTCTGTAATGACTAAGAGATCTACCAAGAGACAGCAGGTTCATCTATTTTTATACTTATTAAATTGTTTTGTTGTCAAACTAACTTTTAGAAAACTATTAAATATAGTTTGAAATTGTATGTCTATTTACATCTTTTTAATATTGTGAAATTTACTAATTTAAGACATATATGAATGTATTATGCTCATGTTTAGTTCACCCATCTCATATGCATTGACTCTTTAACTAAAAAAATTTGAAAGAAATACTTAAAAACCAACATGTATTAATCTCTACAAAAACCAACAAATGTTAATGTGAACCGTATCTTTCATTGCATTTATCAATTAATTGATACAAGTATCTACATATTAGATTTTATTAAAAACCTTTCATTGCATTTATCAATTAATTGATACAAGTAAATGAAGTTAAATTTTTACTAGCATCTACATAATTAGATTGTATTAAAAACGATACACAAAAAAGAGAGGATAAGATTGTATTAATCTCTAAAAAAACATAATTCGATTGAAGAATGCTGACAAAATCTTATTGAATTTTTTTTTTATCATGCTAAGCATAAGTAAACCAATTAAAGTATTCTTTTCAATGCCTATTAATATATATAATATATATTTTTTTCTTTTATAATTACCCAATCGGGTAACAGTACGAAATAAACTTTACTTGTACCTTTACCCATTTAGATAACAAAAAAAAATTATCCGTACCTGTATCCGATAAATTTACGAAATAAAAATATTATTTGTACTCGTTTTATCGGATACGGTACGGATTGGATAAATGGACAAAATGGTGCCATTGACACCCCTAGATTTAACCTAAGTATAAATTAAATATCATAGTTACAAGAATATATCACATATGTTATTCTAGTGCAGTGGTTAAAGGTTTTGGTGCTAAACTGGAAAGTCCCAGGTTACCGTATACATGTCCAATACGGAAATGAAGTTCAATTTGAAGTATCTGAGTAACATAGCTTATTTATATTGGTAGAAACTAGAAACTAATATTTGAAAATCTAAATCCAGTTCAAAAATATAAAATTTATAAATAAATTTATCTCTTTGCTTGATCAAGCAAAGGTAAGAAATTCTTCGGTTTGGAATTGGATAGAGCAATAAATTAAGTTCGTAATGAAAGTTTTTTTTTTTTTTTTTTTTTTAAATGCATGCTAGAGTTAGTAATGAAAGTTGCTTTGTAAGATAGAGGTCAACATGAAAGCTCAATCGAATCTTTAATTTATTTTTGGAACTGCAATCTGTATTTATATAATTCATTAGTTCAAAAGTTAAAACCTATGATTTTAATTTTCTTTTTCTGTATTTTTTTTGTTAGAAGTTTGTAAATGGGTTGAAATTAATTATCTATTCAATCTTGATTTTAATTTATCGTAAATTATGATTTTTCATAATTAAGCAAATTTGAAAAATTCAGATTATAACATAGACTGGTTCAGTTTTTAAGATACTTTTTGTTCATCAAATGAGATTTTATTTTAATAATCAATTGTTCTAAATGGCATCACATGTGAACAGAAGTAAGAATTTTATTTTGTATGACAAAATAATCAATTATGTATATTTATTCTTTCTTAAAATAATCATTGTTATTATTCTATTATGCATTCTAATTCACGTTATTCCTTTAAGCCCACTATATTTTATCAAGGACTTAATTTATGCTATTATAAAATAGTAAAAAAAAAATGTGTTCTACCTTTTTTCCTAAAAAGAAACATTAAAACCTATAAATATATATTTTTTTTTAACGTTAAATTTTAGAACATATCTATGGGTTCGGTCTTATATGAGGTTATTGAATATTTATGTGGAAGTTTTCACAAATTTTATATAAAACAATATGATTATTTAATCGAAATATTCATTTCTCATCGGAATATTTTTGAGATTCGTGCACAAAAAATAAGCTGTTTTGATATACGTGTACATAAAATATTGAAGGACTGGATTTAAAATAGGCAGAAATTTTAGGAACACTGTTATTTAACTTTGGATCGCAGCAGCATGTGTGAATCCTCAACTGTGGGATAACATATTTCTCTTGGAAACCGGAAGGAAGGATAGGTTCTAGAAAAGGTCGGTATTGTTACTGTTAGAGCAATACTGGGCTATTTTTAGATCTCTTATGTTAGTTCATAATAATAATATCTGGACTTGGGCTGGAGACATATCGGGGCTTCTTCAGCCATAAAGGCATAAAGCTCAAGAGATACAAAGTGCTAGATGGTAGGATTATGATTGAGAACTTAAAATTGAGTTAATTAATTAATTTAAGATCAGATATATATAATTGTATCTCTTGAGCTAATAGGCGGCAAACATTATCACTCAAATGGATGTCAGCTCAATTTATTAATTCATCAAATTCCACAATGAGTTAATTAATTATAGCTATCAATTATATATATAAAGCTACTTTATAATTCTATAAACTATCATTTCATGGATTTCAACTATTATTAATTATCCGCCGGTGTACTGCCGATTATTTTATCTGTAGCTTTCAGTAAATATTAAACATGTGGTGCATCAATTTCAAATTATTTTCGTCTTAATTAGCACAAATGTTGACAATTAATAATTAATAACGTTTTTTATTGGAGTAAACGTTGTCAAATGAAAAGTCTTGACAACATTTTCCTTCGTACCAAAAACAAAATGAACAAGAGTTGTTGTTTGTTTCTTGCTTTTTTTTTTTTTTTGGTGTGCATGCATGAAGGGAAACATTTGTCAATTCTTTATAAGCAACAATGTCGATATCGATGGTAATGTTTCTCTTCAGCTCCTAAATATTGTTGTCATTACCGATATTTGAAATAAATTTTCTTCATAAGAAACATTGTCAATTCTTAATTTATAAGCAACAATGTTGATATTGGCTGGACAGGATTAAGCCTTCCGAATGGTTGCTCCTTGTGCAAGATTAAGACTCATTTCCTTAGCACAGAATCTTAATCTATAAAGAAATTTACACTAGGTTTCATAAAGAAATTTGCTTGATTGAAGTGCACTGATTACTACTTATTGATATTGTCTTTTTAATTAAATGGTTGTATGTTTCTTACTTGGTTAAAGCCTCTGAACTATGCAGTTGTTAATAACTAGAATTAATTAAGGATACAATAATTTCATAATATATATAACTAAAAAGCAATCGATGATCAGTCAAGCAGCAATATTGACAGCTAAAGAAAAATTTGCCTAACAAAATGAAGAGTAGCTGGATCTAGTCCCATTGAATCTGACGATGGAAATTAAAGTGCATTCAGAAATGTAAATATATAGTAGATGGATGTACCATCAAATGCAACCAGATCATATATACTGTGAGTCATTTCCAAACTCAGTTGGAAGAAACTTAATTCCTGTAGTAAAATTATGCGAGTCTTTTCTGACAGACTCTACAGATCGATCGAGGATTGAAGCAACTAGCTAGTTGTAGTAAAATTATTCATAATTTGCATATGTAAATACCAGTAATATATTAAGTGGTAAAACCTGATCAACCTTACTGCTACATTTAAAATGAACGTACCATCCAAGCTATCTTAATCTTATATATGGACCGATCTGATAGTACAATTAATTGTCAAAATTAAGCAGTTCAATCATATCAGCTAGTGCAGAGCTTAAATATAAATCAAAGGGACAGAAATTCAATAACTCCAGCTGTAGTGCAATCTTTAATCTTTTTCATGTTATCAAGAGCCACACACATGGGGACCAAGGCCAGATGCATGGGTGATCGATCGATCTCCCACGCACCGAGTCATTGCCACCAAAATATACTTTGTTTTAGTCATCTTAAAACATCTTAAATATCAACGTCAAATTAATATTGGGTTCGGGTTGTTTTAGACTTTGATCAAAATTAAGTTGAAGTTATACTTCATCGGTTTGGTATGGTCACGTACGACTGACCGGTTTAAGGCTTATTGATGTTTGTATTGTGCATGATGTTTGTATTTTGCAGGGCTTAATATATAGATATTGTTAGGCCCGGTTGGTCAGGTTTTTTCTAATTTACTTAAAACCTTAACTTAGATCTTATGTAAGAATTAAATAAGCACAACGGAAATTACTTACTTTCCATCTTTATGGCCTTCCATCTATTGCCTCTCAAGCAATATCAATGGAATTGATGAAGATGGCTTGATTGACTTGCTCGTACGCTCAACCTACAAATTATTTGGCTAGCAAGTCCTTCCAAAGCTCTTGAACTCTCTCTTACTTGTTTCTGTCTCACGAATTGAAAGCAAAATATCTGGTCTTTTATGGAGTAAGACGGTTGTGATGATGAGTTCAAGGCTATGGAGACTCAGCTCTTTTCTAGCAGTGCAACCCCTAATTCTAGGGTAAACCTTAGAACGTAAAATAAGAAATGTGAAATATGTTTCCAAAATTAGCTCCATAATCTACCACATTTTTGACCATGATCTAATTCGAATTAGATTCTGCTATATAAATAAAAGTTATAGATCTTTCTTTTAGCTTTCTATTCATATATAGTATGACCAAAACAAACATTGTATGAGGATGTTATGGTTAAAATACAAAACATGCGCAACAGTTTCTAGAACATGGTATTTTAAATTAAGCACCATGTTCTACCACGTTTTTGACCTTGGTATATTTTTAATTTGGTTTTCTTCCAGAAATACAAAGTTCTGCATTTTCTTTTTACCTTTCTAGAAAGATATAGAACACAAAAAACGGATGTCGTATTAGAGATATATGGGCCAAATAAGAAACATTGCGCAACAGATTTTAGAAAACGTGGTAAACTATTTTGGGAAAATCTTTAATTATGGAAACAATTCTTTAAAAACCATAATTAACAACAGCCACTGAACTTTGTTTCTTGGGCCAAATTTCACTTTCCTTATTTAGCCTAAATTTATCACTGCTATTATTTTAATCAACTATAATCGGTCCATTAACAATTATAATTGATTAACTTTATTCTATATGTATTCGTATCCAAATCCTTATTGAAATACGTATAATGCCATGACTTAATTAATTACATTGTTTGACATATTTTAATCATTACATAAATGTAATCTTGCAACAGTATTTGATACCATAATCATAATGCACGTATGTCCAACTTAATTATTGTAATTAGACGTCTCTAAATCCAACAGATATTTCTTATCTTAACAATAATTGCAGTATTATATATGTTTTTTAAGATCTGGTCACAGGTACGTATACAAACAGTTTTTAGAAAAAAAGAAAGATTTGTGCACGTACATGGCTTTGAGGTTTTTTTATAAACCATAATTAAAAAAAAAAGTTCGGATTTCAGCATAATTAGCCGAATTTTTACAAAAACCATAAAAAACGGTTTGGCAATCCGTTTTTCAGTTTTAACCTCAAAAACGGGCTGCCAAATCGTTCTTTACAGTAACTTTTTTTTTTTAGAGTTTGTTTATAAAATAAATCAGATATATTGTTTGATTTTGTATATTAAAAATAAGATTAATGGAACAATTTGAATATATATTTTTTTGTGTATTTTGACCATTTTATCATTTTATCAAATCAATGGATTGATTTTCTATATAAAAAAATCAATAAATATATAAAAATCAATGGATTGGTTCTCAAATCTACATATTATTTTTATTAAAACTCATTTTAATTTAAAAAGTACTTATTTTTTTATAAAAATATAAAATAAGTGTTTTATTTATGAAAAAATATGTTAGTATTATAATTGGTCGATTTTTTAAAATAATGATACATTGATCTACTACATGGAGGATTTAGAAGTTTCTGTAACCATAAGTTTTGAAAAAAAATTAAAATAGAGTCGATTTTTGCCATAAAAGCTGTTAAATTATGGAAAATATGTTCATTAATCATTCAGAGACATTATTTCCTAGAAAAAAATATCCAGAGATACAAATTTTTAGTATTGTTATTGTAATTCACTTTTACATTTTCTTTTAATTTTCTTCACGGAAATATTTATTGATTTTTTTATATAAAAAAACAATCAATTGATTTGATAAAATGATAAAATGGTCAAAATACACAAAAAAATATATTCAAATTGTTCCATTAATCTTATTGTTAATATACAAAATGAAACAAAATATCTGATTTATTTTATAAACAAACTCTTAAAAAAAAAGTTACTGTAGAGAACGGTTTGGTAGCCCGTTTTTGAGGTTAAAACTAAAAAATAGGCTGCCAAACTGTTTTTCATGGTTTTTGTAAAAACTCATCGAATCATGCTGAAATCTGAACTTTTTTTTTTTTTTTAATTCTGGTTTATAAAAAAACCTCCATGGCTTTGCCCTCTGCACGGGCATGCTTGCATCACCAAGCCGAAATTTTTATAAATATACAAAATTCAATTTTTTTTAACAATCTGTACAAAATTTCGACTGAATTCTAAATCTGTCCTTACCGCTTACAAAATTGCCGGTTCCAGGAAGCCCAAACCGGCAAGAAGGTTACCATTCCTGGAACCGGCAACAGAGTTGCCGGTTTTGGCCCCTAAAACCTGCAAATTTGTAACCGGTTCTGGATTTAGATATTAATTTAATTAATATTGATTAATTTTTTGAATAATTATTTTAATTAATTATTAATTAATTCGGAATAATTAATTTTTAATTAAGTAAATGATTAATTATTTTATTTTTTTTAATTCATTTTTAATACTTATTTTAATTAATTATTAATTAATTAATTAAGAATAATTAATTTTTAATTTATCAAAATTAATTAATTAATTAAGAATAATTAATTTTTAATTTATCAAAATTAATTAATTAATTAATTTCATTTTGAACGTTCAATTTTGATGTGAGTTATTTTATTTTTTGTTTGTACATTGTTAGTTAATTTTATATGTAATTAATTTTGTAACGTTATTTTTTTTAAATGTTTGTTATCCAGATCAAACAAAAATCAAATATGATCTGTGTGAAAGTTTTTGTTGATCGGAATACTGCAGGTATAATTCAAAACACATGTATTTTTTAATTTATTTTTGGAACAACAACATATTTTATATTTTATTTTTTATATTTTATTTGTTCTGTAGAAGAAGCAACACGACAAGCGAAAGCTGGTTCATCGTCTTCTAGAAGATCGACAAGCAGGTGCTCAACCAGCAGGCGTTAGTCATTTTCTAGTTTTCATATGTAATTTGAGTGTTTTGAGTGTTTTTATGCATTGTATTATATTGAAGTTTTCATATGTAATTTGTTTGTATGTAATTTGTTTTCATATTGAAGTTTTGAGTATTTTGGAAGCATAAAAACATAATAAAAGCGAAAACAGATCAACAATACATACATAATAAAAGTTTACAAACATAATAAAAGATAGATAGACCCCGAAGATAAATCAATGTCCAGGATACTGTGAATGCGAGAAGCGGTCTGGAGAGCGGACATCACACCGTAATTCGTATGTCTCACGCCGGACTCACTGTGTGGGACGTCTGTATTCCTCATGCTGTGTCACCTCCGGCTGAGTCTGCGTATCCAGTGGTGGTTGGGATGACGATGCCCCTGCATCCCCGAAATGCCAATTCCTACCGGGAGTCGGCGGAACATCACGCTGATGCCGGATGAACTCCTCGCGTGATGCCTGCTGGGCTTGGAAAGTCTGCTGTTGAAATTGCCACTCATATAAATTCTCCGGATGCTCTTGGGTCACCTAAAAAATAAACATATTTACTTTCAATTAGTAAGCGACGATCATTGAAATAACGTTAAACACATGTAACATACCTGTCCGGCGTCATATGTCGACCCATGCCGTCCACCGAACAGATTTTGAATAAAATCTGATGCATTAACACCCTGCTGCTGTGCCTGCACCTCTTGTGACATCTGAAAAGGTTCGTGTAATTTTGTAAATATTCATTTGTAAGTCATAAACATACTTACTTCAAGTCATATGTAACAAATATCTGTCCAGGGTCTGCGTCATGACCTACTCCTGCCTGAGCCATGTAATTACTCCATGCAGATCCATCATATAGCTAAGACTGTATTTTCCTTGCTCGGCCTACGCCACCCTTTGGTGAAGAATTGTTTCACGCCATGCGCCAGCTCTCCTATCCCACGCAAGGACTTGGACACATAACGAGAATATAAGATATGACATTTAACACAAAATTACAATATTACAAATAACAGTTAGAAATTACCAGTCGGACAATCGCAGGTCCGCTAGGAATGTATCCTCTCTTTCCATGCTCGTCTCTGGAGATCCTAACTCCACGATCAAGTCCCGCCACATGCTACTCAAAAATATAAACAGATGGCATGTCATTAATCTGATACCACTTGCGATAAGCCGGAAGCTCATTCTAGTTAAATGGTCGGGTTTCTATGTATATGTATTGCTCATACGTCTCTGCCCTTTCAATGTGGATCGCATGCTTCTCGGCCCATGAAACATTTCTCTTCGATGCCATTTTGAACCTGTAATTCAATTTATAACAACTTAACACAAAAAATTAACTAACATTTGCAAACAAAAAAATCGAATCGAATGCGTCATACTTGTGCAACTCGCTGTGCACATTCTTGCTCAGGGGAAGATACGGCGGAATCTGTTGAAATTTTCCAAATTGCCTCATTCACCAATCAAGGTGATGATACTCTACTATCCAGTAAAATATGAGAGGACCGCAATACAAGTAGTAAGGCTGAATTTTTTTAAAAAGTTGTGAGTAATAATTCGTACATATTATTAAAAACGACTAAACAAATAATGTGAAAGAAGTACCTCTCCAGCCCTTGTTACTCTTGAAAGCTTCGCATAAATGCTGGCATACGGCTCCCAATCTACCATGCCCTCGTCCAATCGCTGAAACTGACCGCATGGAATTTTTGGACCGGCTGTTTTATTGTGTGCAGAGTTATCGTACGCATGTTTCGTGCACCATTTGTCAGCAAAGGCCAGACATGTCTCCCGGTCAGTAGGACCCCCTTTATAGGCAAACCCCACAAACAGCTCACGTCTTCTAACGTAACTATAATTAATTTAAATACAAAATATAAATAATCTATTTATTTCACCAACCATTTTTTTATTTGAATCATTTCGCTAAATACCTGACATTTCTCCAAATGGAAGATGAAACGTGTGAGTTTCTGGACGCCACCGCTCGACAAGCGCATGTATAAGTGACGCGTCAATATTGATACCAGGCAACTTGGCAACCTAGTATAATTCCAACGATAGCAGATACGGGGCGTATCGGTCGTAGTACTCGCAATTTGTCCGATAATTTCTCACGTTTAAATTAGTAGAATTCTACATTACGAAAAAAATATCAAGGAATATACAATTTGATTTCTAATCGATTTATTAAGAAAAATCAGTAAATGCTAACCTCTTTCGAAGCCAAAGACACCCGATGATGACTGTGGGGTATCCACAACAATTCGCTGAACCTACCTTGCATTATCTGGGTCTCTCTCTCTGTCATTCTGAATTTTAAAAATCGTACCAAATTATTTTCTAAATTATTTCTTCTGAACCGTTCTAGTATTTCTAACTAATTCTAAACCATTTGGGTATTTTCTAAATAATTCTAAACCATTTGGGTATTTTCTAAAGTATTTTCAACTATTTTGGAAATTTCTACACAATTTTGGCTGAAATTTTGGTATTGTTTCTAAAACAATTTTGGAATTTGATAATATTTTTTATTTTGGTGATTTTCTGGTATTTTCTAACTAATTCTAAAAACCATTCTAAATAATTTTATAGTTTTTCATAATATCAGGAACCATTCTATAATTTACCTAAATTTATTTTGATATTTTCTAATTTAACTAAATTTTTTTTAATATTTTCTATTTTTTCTAAAATTATTTTGGTATTTTCTAATTATCTAAAATTATTTTGGTATTTTCTAATTTTTCTAAAATTATTTTGATATTTTCTAATTATCTAAAATTATTTTGGTATTTTCTAATTATCTAAAATTATTTTGGTATTTTCTAATTATCTAAAATTATTTTGACATCTTCTAATTATCTAAAATTATTTAGATATTTTCTAATTATCTAAAAAAAATTATATATTAAACTAATCTTACTAAACTATCTTAAATTTAAACTAATCTTACTAATTGATCTAAAATAAAAATTAAATATTAAAAAAAAAAAAACCTGATGAAGGGAAATGACTCTCCAGGTATAGATAGGGATGGTTTGCGCGAGTGAAAGGGACGGGGTGGGTGAGCTTTATAGCCAAATCCAGAACCGGCAATCCTGCTGCCGGTTCGGGGTTTTGAAACCGGCAATTTTGTTGCCGGTTAGTTGCTCTAAAACCGGCAATTCTGTTGCCGGTATGGACAGATTTAAAATTCCAACATAATTTTGTATAGATTGTTAAATAAAAATCGATTTTTGTATATTAATAAAAATTTCAGATCACCAAGCCTCAGCTGCTCCTTGCTCAAATATCTTTTATTCATTTATCAGTTTTAAAATGAGTATCTCTTTTCTTAATAATGTATTTAAGATGTTGGAGTTGACATTGTTTCTAACAGGTGATCTATATCTAATATCTAGGCTTTATAAATTAACAAATTTGGGTTAGTTGAATTCCTCAATTTTTTTTCTATTTTACCTACTAAAAAATAATTCCACTTATTTCAAGCCAGCCATTTTTCATTTTACATTAAGTAGAAAAATATAATAGTGATGTGGTATGATTTTGAAATAGAGTTGTTTTCCATTGAAGCTTATTCCCATAAGACAATTATATAATTTGATAAGATATATATCCATTTCGGAAATAAATCTACTGTGATTATTTGGAATCACAGGGTCTTTGCTTTGTCATGTCTCAATAATTTAATTGAAGGCTCACCTGTTAACTGTACGTTGTAGATCAACCACTCACATGCATGCCAATATATATGTTGTCATACAGACAAAATTTATACTCCCGACCCTTTAATAATGACAAATATCAAAATAAAAAAAAAGTATATGACTATAATGACTAGTGTGTTTTATGAAATCAAAGTCAAACCAGCGCTATCAACTCCTCGAACTTATCTCTCTGTTTTGTCTAGATTTTTGACATTTTTTAAAGAAAAAACTAAATTGTTTATAATGTCTATTTTGTCTTTTCTATGAGTTCGTACTTTTTTGTGATGGCGTTATACTTGTAATAAGGATTTTCTTATACAAACAGCGTACTACAGAAATCCTGATTGTACACGGTTAAAAAATGAGGTTGTATAGAGTTTTATAATCGTGGTTATGGACATTCCGTGTGAAAGTGTCAGTAAATTGTGCATAGTTGAAAAATCATGTACATTTCTCCAAACACACAACACCAATTTTATTTTATTTTTGAAGAAACATTCATGCACGATTTTTTAAGTTAAAACCATGTATGAAAATATCAATCATACGCGTTTTTAATTTAAAAATCGTGTATATATGATTCATATTTTATTTAAAAAATACGGTTATACTAGATTTGAAAAACACTAAATTTTTGAAAACTATAAATTTAAACACAATACATACGAAAAACACTACATTTAACAATATAAAAAATATTTAAAATTATATTACACAAATGGTTACATTAACAACATTCTAACAAAAATAAATAAAAGTACAACAATTTTTTTAAAGTTGAAGACTTAATTATTTGATTCAATAACACAATCATCTTTGAAAAATGTTCATTGAAGACCTTTTTTTTTTTTTTTTGATAAAAGGCATCAGTAATGCCCGTTTCATTGAAACTCAATTTAATTATAATGCAAAGCTGTATGCGAAATCCTGAGAAAATCGAGCAGGGTCTAAAAAAGAACAAAACACATATGCCTTTCTCTTAAGCAACCACCAAATTATAGTAATAGAAAAGCTAAACAGTAACGCTGAGTAACTAATATAGGTCCACTCAAACGGCTGGAGGGGCATGCAGCCCACTCAAAATTCATTGAAGACCTTTTGTTTCATTTATATATAAATTTTAGAAGTTGCTTTTTTAAGGGTCAAGAAGAGTTCTACCGTTTACCTGAAACTTTATTGCATAAAAATTTACGCCTGTTTGAAGTTCTTGTCCTGATTTTTCTTGAAATTTTTTGCAAAAAAAATCAAGAAGGGAACCTTAACATATTTCTTTCTATTTTCCGTCTGCTCTACAATAATCAACGCATGAAGTCTCTTATTTCTAATCATCTTTCTCTTATGACAATGCAATTTTTTTTCTCCATAAATTAATTAATCATTTAATTTTTCGTGATCTCCATAAATTTTGTGATATCAAGAATTAATGTCTTCATTTTCTTCTTCCTTTTTTCTTTAAATCTCGCTCTAAACTTAAACTGGGATGCCCACTAATTATATATGTTGTCTATATACATGACATATTTTAGTTTAAATATTTATCTAGTATTCTAGGTTTTTGTGTTTTAGTGAAATAGAGAAAAAGGTAAAAAAATAAATAGGCTTGTGGAAAGTTCTAAATCGATTGATCGATCCTCTCTATTTTTTTAATTACTAGATTAATTGTTTTTGTTATAATTAATAAAGTTCATACTAGATTTTTCATATGGATCATTTCCGAGCTAATAATAAGTTCCATAATTATACCAACTAATACCTCACTATTTTGTACATCACTAATACCAACATATATAGTTGATGGAAATTAAACGTCCTCAAATTATTTCAATGACATGCACTAATTAAATTTGGAACATATATATGTATATATATGCTTCTCATATCATGAAGCTAAGATTAATTAATGTCCTATCCAACCATACTAAATTAATATATATATAGTTTTCCAAATTTCATCTTTGTAATAATAATAATAATTCATAAAGTTGTCATTAATTTAATCTGCCCAACTCCACTGTGGAGTGTGTGTGTGTGAGTGTGTGTGTGTGTGTGTGTGTGTGTAAGAGCTAACGCCAAAGGGAGCTAGCTAGTACTGCATGCATATGCTAGCTATATACAGCCTCCAAACTCCAAATTAAACCTCCAATTCACATGTACATCCATCTTCATATTTGAGGGAACATCTATAATCTTACGAGTTGGAAGGAATGCAAGAGGACACTGATCCGCTGGTTCTTGGTCGGGTGGTGGGCGATGTGATCGACCGTTTCGTCAGAAGCATTTCATTGAAGGTATCATATGGATCGAGAGATGTCACTAATGGGAGGGAATTTAAGCCTTCCCAGGTGGTGAACCAGCCTAGGGTTGAGATTGGTGGCGACGACCTTAGAACTTTCTACACACTTGTATGAATCACTAATCTAGCTACCTTGCATATATATGTGTAATTTATAACTTGTACAATATATATAGCTCTTATATTTTTATTTTTATGTACACTGTGTGTGTGTGTGTGCACGTTTTTAATGTAATAAGTATACTAACGATATATCTTATATATGATCATACAATGATAGGCCTTGGTTGATCCAGATGCTCCAAGTCCAAGTAACCCAAATCTTAGAGAATACTTGCATTGGTGATCATCTCGTTTATATACTCAGCTATCTATAATATTAATTCTTTTAAGTATATCTATAAATGAAATGTTCTTCCTTGTTATAACTCCAAACTAAACTGATGAACCTTGATCATATATATAACAGGCTGGTAACTGACATCCCTGCAACAACAGGAGCAAGCTTCGGTATATATATATATATACGTACTCTTAATTTTAGAGCAACCATGATATATAATCTTGATAATCTTCATTTTTTTTTATCCTTTTAAATTTTAAGTATCTCATGTCAAAGTTTATTATGTGAGTACTATAGGACAGGAGCTTCTTTGCTATGAGAGCCCGAGGCCAAGAATGGGCATCCATCGCTTCGTCTTCATCCTCTTTCGGCAACTGGGTCGTCTGACCGTCTATACGCCAGGTTGGCGCCAGAATTTTAGTTCTCGTGAGTTTGCGGCACTTTATAATCTCGGATCACCTGTAGCTGCAATGTACTTTAATTGCCAGAGAGAACAAGGCTCTGGTGGCAGGAGGATGCCACTCTAACTAGCCTAGCTAGTCAAATATTTACATTTGCCACCTTTAATTCCTAGATGCATTGGCACACTCGCTAGTCAAACAGTTCCAATTCAATGATATTAATTAATGATCTTGGATTTTTAGCAACAAGATATGTGACTTGCCAATATGAATTATCTCTCCCCAAATTAGAAGGAAAATAAAATGCCCTTGTCTACAATTTAAGAAGACAGAGGTCATGAGGGTTATCTAATTAGTTCAATTTTTTTTTTTAGTACTAGTTGCCATGCCAGTATAAATATATTGTATGCATGGTTAACATGGTAATAAAGGACATATCAGTTACATAACAAGTACTAGATATATAGTACCACTTTGTTGGAAAGGACAATCTCCAGTATAAATATATTGCCATGCCAGTATAAATATATTGCCATGCCCTTTTCTTTTTTTGGAGATTGTCCTTTCCAACAAAGTGGCAGTCACATTGATTCCATATCAGTTACCACTAGGACCATGTCATATATATAGTACCACCATCCTGACACCACACGTACTAGAAGATATTTTTAAAAAAATATGGACACAAGATAGTTAGGGGTGTAAATGGAGCGGATAAAGTTGATACTAAATCTCTGTCCGTTTTTTCAATGAGCGGATGCGAATACAAATATAGATACTAAACGGATGTCAAAATTCAAAATCATACCTGCCTTAAATAGACGTAGATACAGAGCGAATAATTCACAGATACGGATACAAAGCAAATATATGTCGAATAATTGAGTCATAAATATTAAAATACAAATACTAATTAACAAAATTAAGAAAAACAATTCAGAAGATTAAAAAAAGTAAAACGAAAATCCAAACAAAAGAAGAACTAATAATACAAAGAAAAAAAAAATTAACAACACATAAATGAGTCGGGGACTCGGGGTCCTGGGGATACTTAGGTAAACAAAAGATGAAATAATAAAAAATAAAAAAATAACCTTTTTTTTTTTTTTTTTGAGATTTAAGGCCCTTGGGCATAAAATAAATAAACTTGACAACGCTGAGCGCTCACATAAATAGTCCAAACAATAATAAAATAATAAAAAATGGGCATTCCAGCGCATGGAAAAGAGAAACTATCCGGTCTGTCCGGAGCTTCAATTTATTACTCCCACATTAATTAGATATATAAAGAAGTATAGGGTTCTTATATATGAGCGAGGAGGGTTCAACTGCACAATTATTTTATGTTCCAATATGTTTCACATTTTTTATCTTCGTTGTCAACATTATTTTCATAATAAAAAAAATATGTTTGGAGACCAAATTTTATATTTTTTAGAATTTTTTTACTATTTAAATAGGTACAATATTTTTTCAATTTATTGGATGGTCCAGAATCTTAAAACAGTGATTTTGTACCTATGTAAAAAAATCATAAACATTTTTTTTTGAGGTAGAAACATGGGAGTCAATCTCTCAGATTTCATTAATTTTGCACCAAAGGTGCACGTTACAATGTTTGTACAAAATATATAAAAAAAAAAAACAGAAGCGACATAAGAAAAGTTAAAATAACTCAAAAAACAAGTAAAAGAAGTAAAGAGAAAAAATTAGCGCTGTATAGTCCATATTCTCCCAAAGTCTGTGATTCAACAATATCATGGAACCAGAGCTTCATAAACAGATTTTAAAAATATAAAATTTGTTCTCCAAGCATATTTTATTATGAAGATCATGTTGAGTAGTTCGGATTGACTGTTCGGACTTTAAAACGAAGATAAATGATGTTGAGCATATTGGAACATAAAAAAAATGGTGCATTTGAATCCTCCTCTATATATATAAGCCTCGCTCCGAGGAAATTAAAAATTGCGTATCACATATTTTGGGTTACGGATAATTCGGATATCCTCTCCGTTTAGGCAGATGAGAATTTATCTATTTATGAATCCTCCAATTTGCCCTGTATTTTATAATTATCCGGATCTGTATCTGCCTCTTATCCAATTCGTTTAATTCTGATATGAATAGCAAGTGGATTCTAATCCGTTTAATTCGGATACGATATCCTCTTATCTGATCCGTAGATAAACGGATCAGTTTACACCCCTAAAGACAGTCCTATAAATAATCTGAATACTATATTTTAGAAATATTCATAAAAAAAAGAAATAAATTTCTTCTTTGAATGATGGTTAAAAAGCATCCTAGTGGTGGCCGTATTGGTGTCTTTTTCTAAAACGTAGAGGCCCCTTGCAAATTAGATTTGGCAACCCGTGCGCAGCGCCCCAGAAGGGCAGAAGGGAAAGGTGGTTTCCCATTTTACGTCAGAATATATCTGACTGTGCACATATAGTGGCATGCATGTGCTTAGTGCACATCAGATGCTTAGCTGTTTCAGAAATTAATCAAAGTAGATCAATCTGACTGTGACTGCTCCCCTCCCTCAAGTAGTCATCAGAGAGTGATGACCGATGAGTGATCCAACAATATATCTATATAATTATATATATTCCATCTGTACCGGCGCACTGGCGTTTGTCTCACAGCCTTACCGTACTCTTTGTAATCATATCAAAACGGACATTGTCTCACTGTACCGTAAATATTATGCATCCAAATTATTTGGTTCAATCAGAAGAAAAAAAAAAACAGTGAACAATCTAATCCCTCTTGTGTACATGACAGAAACTATGTTCTCTAGTTAAGGAAATGACAGATTTTCATTGTACTTATTTTATTTTGGTGATTTCCATTGATTTTCATAAGATGAAGGAAAGAGAAGAAAAATGCGGCCTTTAACAAGGCTATGAACAATGTCATTTCTAATTAAGACACCAGAATCTATATTTGAAGAGTGATGATTAAGAAATATCTCCCGGTGAAAAATCACATCTCATAATTTAAGCATTTAGTTATTTGGTTGACATTTACTAGGTTTGTAACTGACACAACCCCTCCCAAGATATTAGAAATCAAACTTCTACAAAATTAACAGCACTTTTATCTGATAAGAGTATCAAGTGTGCAATTATTATAATCATGTAGCATTGTAGAGGATCATAATTGTGATGTCACATTTTAATGTTGAAATAGTATCTCCCCTCTTCTGTTTTCTAAACTTTGAATTCTACAGCAACACTACAAAATCAAAATATGGTAAAGACTAAATTTCAATTGCCAGATTTTACAAGACCATCTAATGGACCTTGTAGTAATGGATTGGAGATGAACAGCCCGCAAGTTGCTAAGGGCTCGTATGATTATTTTCTCAAAATGATAGGATAAGTATAACATATGACAAATGAGAATAATCCTTTTTAAACACATCCAAAATTACTCCGTTTAAATCAATCATTTTGATGATTTAGATAAAAGATATTCATTGGTTCGACTTTACATGTCAATTCAATAGGAAAGGAAGTATCAATCAATCATAATACCATAGCCTCAGCTGGCACTTGAACACAAAACCGAAAAGGTCTTGCTCATCTCATGCTAGAACAAGGTGCTGCTAGGCACAAACTTACTGGCTCTATAATTAGAAAGGCACATTTAATAAAAACAGCCGAAAATACCCAATCATAATGCTAAGTTTAAAACCCAAACGTTTTATTCTATGTACAACTTTGGTTGTGTATAAAATGACCTAGTGTCCGAGAATTTACCTCCTGCTACATGAGACAAGATATAATTTAAAAAGTATTCTAATGCAGGAAATTATGGACAATAAAGTCCCAACCAAAAGACCAACTTTAAGGGTAAGTTGTTTTTCCCTCTGTGTAAGCCGACTGAAATAGCAAACAGCGGTTTCCAAAATTGATGCACCATCCAAAAGATATACCTAAATAATGAAATTAAAAATGAATCAATGTATGAAAAGTTACACAGACAAACACATGTATGTATATATGATAAGCTATATGATACCGGCAAATCTTTATAGGCATAGTAGATTGGTAAGACTATAATTGATATGAGCTGAATTCCTAACCTATATACTATGTACCACTTCCCTATCAGCATAAGTCAATGTATGCCCTTGCAAAATACCAAAATATCATATTATAAGAAACTGAGACTTACTGGTAAGCAATTGACCACTGCCAAAGCCAGTGAGACATGAAATACTGAATGCAAAGCCTTCTCCATTAAGTAGGGAATATACACACTTAAACTAATAAACAATCCCGATCTAGGTCTATACGGCGATAGACTTAGAGAACGAGCCACAAATGATGCATCACCAATGTATACAAATGACAAGCCACAAGGATTCTGATCTTGATTTGCAATTGGATCAAGACTCGAAGTCAATTGCTCGCATCTTGAGGTGTATGGGCTTTGATAAATGATCTCGACCCATGACATCCCAGGGTACTCAACAGGTGTCATGCACATCTCTTCCTGTCAGATTTTATCTATGTTAGTAAAGGTAACTATAACTTCAACTTTAATTTGGTTGAGTTTTGAGTTCAACTTCAACTTTAATTTTATTAATGAGAAAAAATAGAAAGAAAAGAAACTCATTTATACCTTTGAACATCCACAATAATCCCCAGTATATCCACATTTCCTAAGCCTAGCCACATCTTTTGCAATCAAACAATGCCTAAGGGTTTTTACAAGGCTCGAATTGGCACAAGACAAGGTCTGAAATGGAAAAAAGTCTTGGGGACACTCTCCATTTCGGTTTCCTGCCATCAGGATATCTCCAGCTTCTACCCATGAGATTGGGACACAATAGCCCTTTTCGTGAATATTTTGTGATTTATTTCTTGTCAGGATTTTGAACCAGTCATCAGTGCTTGTGACTCTCAATCCATCAGCGGTTACAATTAAATCAAGAGGTGATAGATGTGCAGATAAGGAAGAGTATTTTGGCACGTTCAAAACCTGTTTCGTAATGATTGAAAAAATAATAATGATGATTTTCACTATGGTATGGAGTGATACGAGTAGATAAGCACCACCGAAAAAAGCAAACAAGAAAAAGGACTTCTAAAAACACTCTGCCATTTTATTTGCAGATTTCTATCACATTATGGGATTTGCAAAAAAAAAAAACATTTTAAAATGACAAGACAAATTCTAACTAAATAATTTGTCTTGAAAAATACTTTTATCTTGAAAAGAATCTTCTTTTTAACTATCTTTGCACAAAAAAATTGTTTGCTTAATTTCTTCTCTACTAGTAAATAAATTATTAGGTTTAGAATTTTATAGAAATCAGAAAGAATAAGAAACAAAAAAAGAATTAGAAGAGGAATTGAATTTAGAAGAGAAACTATTTTTGTTGGCCCTAAATATGAAATCTACTCTATAATATTTCAGGATTATTGAATTAAGGACAAAAGTTGGATCTCTATTTCCAAAAAATGTCAACTTGTATGCTTTTTACAATTTCTAAAAATGAAAATTGGTGTATTTTGCAAATACAGACTAACAGTGGTGCTTTTGCGGCAACAAAAGAAAGGAACTTACAACAAGGCCTTCACCGTGTGCATAGAGAGGGTATAGGAGCAGAGGAAGAGACAGCATAGTCAAAGCGCAACCTAAACACAACTACAACAAAGAACTCCTCACGATCCAAAAAAGCTTTATTGGTTTCTTACGAGAAACAGAAAGAGATTTAACTAAACACAAAACTTACCACTATGTTGTGCCAGATGCCGGCACAGTATATACGAAGGGAAGCAAAAGGACACAAATTCTCAAGTGAACTTTGGTTTAAGGCCACCAATGCCCCCGGAAAGAGTACTGCTAAAAATATTGCAATGTACTCTATTTGCAGGCCTTCACTGCGGTTAAAATTGAATAATTAATTAGTAGGTACGATATATCTAAACCTCTTGTTGATCTAAAAAAAAAATTGATTTACTATTGATTGTTTCCTTGGATTGGCAAAAAGAGCCTGTTACAGACTGAGTAAACACAATGGGAAATTGACCATGGCTGTTAAACTGTACCGGAATGCCAGTTTATTGCCACAATTGTATATAGGTAAATTACATAAAAGCATGTCAGTGCATTCGTGAGCACTAGAGAGAGAAAGAGAGAGAGAGACCTTGCAGCAGCAAAAGCATGGCCAAATTCATGAAATGCAATGGATATCAATGTAGACAATATCAAAAGAGCAAAATCCAAAAATGATATGCTTCGGACAGGACTCTGTATTTCATGAAAACAAAATCACAAATCAAATAATTCATCAAGAACCAAAGTTCCTATGATATACAAACTATAATAAATACTGACAAATTGCTTACAAAAAAATTGTCAAGCAAGAAAGCTCCTCCTTTGAAACTGACAGCGCCCCACGAGTTCCAGACCAGCATCTTAACATACAAAAAATGATGATATAAAATTTCTGGAGTACAAATAACAATGATATAAAGTGCATCATCCTACTTACCATTGATAATATGACTAAAGCAACAAGACCAAAGCAAGCTCCAAGAGAGAACCAAACTTTTAGGAACCTAATTAATGGTAAAAAAATGTGTCAAACACAAATCAGAATAAGAATATAAATGCAGATTTACAATAATTTTTTTGTACCTAGAATGGGCTGATCCAAGTCTAAACAAGACGTGGTTGAATGTATAAATCTTGAAATCAGTGTACCTGAGATAAATGGAGATAAATGTTAAACAAGATTGAGAAATTCCCAGTCTCACTATGGATGAGAGAGAGTAAATAAATACCATAAAGAGGAGGATAAGGATAGATAATTGGGAGGGAGAAAGGAAATGGTTGAAGGTAGAAGAGGCCGACCTCCGCCTCTTCTCCTGCTCCTACAAATCGCCATGGAAGGGGGAGGCGGAGAGTGCTAGAGAGATGGAGTTCAATAGAAAGAAGAGGGTTTTGGGGTGTAAAGATTTTAACCGATTTTGATCGGACGGTACAGATGAAAAGAGAAATATTATGTTACCTCAGAGGCTATGAACTAAAAACCAAGACGGGAAAAAGATTTTCGGAGCATCGGCACCAAATTTAGCCCTCATCCACTGAGGTAACAGAATATCTGACTTCAGATCGGGACCGTCAATCAAAATCCGGGCCAATCCGTCCCTAAGTGGAATGCACGGAGTCTTTAATACTCGTGCCAAAACCAATCGAACGGTCATGATCTAAACGCAAAATTTCTGTTACCTCAGGTAATTAAATTATATTTTTGAGGGCTGATTGCGAAAAATTTCCTGTCGGATCTCTCCACCGATCCTCTCTCATCAATAGTGCAGCTGAAGGCTTCAGGCCGAAGGAAGCGATCGATGATACTGCTTCAGTCGCCATCTCGCTTCCTACTTCAGATCTTAAACGATCGCCTTCTCAGGTCTCATTTTCTCTCTTTCTCTCGACTTTACTTCCCTTCTACTACTTGATCATTAGGACGATCATTGATTCATCTATTTTGAACAGTCAAGACAAGGGAGTTGATATCGACTGTCAAACGGTAGAATTCGATGATGTTCGTTACCACATCCAGGTTCTCTTTTCTTCTCTTTATGCTTGCATTTTACATTTTGCAAATTGTTCCCTCAACTTTCTCAATTTTACGGTAAATTGAGAGTTTATGATGCTCTATTGTCAGGTTTCTATGCGGAACCCTAAAGTGTTGGTTCTGTCAGTAGCATTACCTCTCCCGCCTCAAGAAGCGGTATCTTATGATGGCCTCCCATTTGGTGCAATTGAGGCCATAAAGGCTGCATATGGACCTGTTGTACAGATCCTCGACCCACCAAAAGATGGATTTGATCTCACTTTGAAAATCAATTTGGCGAAATTGCCATCAGAAGAAGGTCCTGAGAGTTACCTTTCCAAGGTCATTTTGGTCTTGCTTGTTACCAGTACCAGTATGGTTTTGTTAATAATAAAAAAATTCAAATTTTCTTTTAGGGATTACCAGTAGACATCTATGTCACGCCTGGTCCAGTTATCAAATCACCATTAGATACAAATTGAGAAAAGTCTGTTACCAGAGCTTGAAAATAAAGTTACTCGGCTAAGTTTTCTTCCCATTATATTCTTCCAGAGCAAAAGAATGCTATCTTGGTACACATTGCATCTATTAGAGAAGTGGTTTTAGGGGCCCCACTCAAGGTATTTTTGAAAAATCTCAGCATGAAGACGGTGGGGCCTGAAGCAGGGCAACCCGTGGCACTTGTTCATCGTCCCAATGAATCATTCTTTGTCATTCCCCAGGTAATTAATCACTTACCAGTCTTGATAGAAACAATAAGAACGATTTTATAGATAACATTTTTTATTTGTTGAATTTCAGGCAGATAGAGTTATAGTGATTTATCCTATGAGATTCCAGGACTCGATTGATATTGTCTTGGCAACTTCTTTCTTGCAAGTAATTCTACATTCCCTCTCTTATAAACTTTTGTTTTTCTCTGACATATGAAAAGGCACATGACATGATTATTTTCTAAAAAGGAATTTGTTGAGGCAAGGCGAACAGCTGCATTGAATAATGCACCAACTTGTATGTGGTCACAGTCACCTCCTCCTGAGTTGAAAGGAGCCCCTGAAAGCGCACTTGCTGCAAATGCTGGCTTTGTTACTTTTGGTAATAATTTAAAAATTATTACGCAAGTTCCATTATACAGTGCCAACAGAAACCAAGGGCTGCAACTTCAGTTGTCATTAATGTCTTTCAGGCACTGTACCAGTCATCCTATTACCTGTCAGTTTTGGAATGGTAGAGTCCTTCTGAATTGTTTTACTTGCAATGCAAAATATAATTTTGGTGGAATTATTAACACAGTGGTAAATCCTCGGCATGTGGAGGGCAAAAAGCTAGACAGAACGGTTTGGAACTTGCTAACATTTCATGCTTATGTTAGCTATCATGTTAAGGTACTCCCATTTCTTATTTAATTACCAATTTAGTTTATTTTGTGTAAATTATATCTGAAAAGCACTATGATTATGTGATGAAGTTAATATGAGCTTAAGCTCGCCAATTAGGTTCACGAATATAACCTCAAAAACAATATGATTGCCATCAAATCATGAATTGGAACCATTGATCTTGATCTACTTCGCGAACCAAGGTTGACGTCCAAATTTTTTTATTTTTTATTTTTAGTTTTTTTTTTGTACATATCAAGAGATTGAAAGTGAGTTATGCCGGTGGGTTCATCTTTCAACAATTCTCGATCTCTTGATCTTATGTAAAACAAATTAAAAAATTATAAGTTCGGATGTAAATGCTTGGCTCGTGAAGTAGTAGATCAAGATGAATGATTTGAACTAGTCGTTTCCAGCCGATCTGATGATTGTTGAGTTTATGCTCATGATGATGCTACTAATAATATATACAAGATACATAACTATCCTTTATCATACAGTTTAAACCTTGTATATTTTCTATTTAACCAAAGCTTGCTGTTGAATGAACTGTCACTACAACTCTTAGACCCCTTTTCTTTATTTTTCTTAAATCCCACTGGACAACTTTTTCTATTTCTCGAACTAGGGATTAGAGAAATCCAGTATCGACAAATTCTTTGTCCCTAGTTATGCAGGGCAAGAATTTATCAAATTCTATTAGTAGGATATAGAAAATAAATCCTAAGTATCTTGTTGAAAAGCAACACCCAGATTTCAACGTTGATAAAGGATTTGCAGTCCCCTGCTTACCCCTTGGCCATGCCCACCAAATCCAATCGAAATTTGATAAAATGATTCAATTCTTTCTTTCTTTTCTTTTCTTTAAAAGATGGTTCAAATGCTTCCGTTATTTTGCGTTAGTCATGCCTCCATTTTTTGAAAAGCAATTGTAAATCCTACAACTCATATGGAAAAATAAAACCAAAAAAATGTGGTATTTAGCACTTTGTCTGCATGCATGTGAAAAATTGTGACATTTTGAGGATTGGGAGACTTGAAGGATACGGGTGATTTCTCTGCAATATTTTCTTTTTATTTTTTTCGCAATGACCATAAAAAAATAACCAACATGTTGCAGTCTTGTCTGTGCAGCCATGCACATAAAAAGAGTGAATATCTATTGCTTTTGTTTTTCCGTTAAAAGTCTTTTTGAAAAGTGGTGGCAGGGTAGGCACAAAAGTGGAGGCATAAAGACCATTCTTAGTATTTTTTTTTTAAAATTGCAGTTGGAGTGAGGCTATGGTACTTTGCAATGCGTGGATATCTCCGTGCTATGTATCCGCACCTTTGTTTTCAAAGTTGAAACATTTGTTCTGAACCGCTCAACATGATCTCCTCCAAGTACATTTTCATATGGAGATCATGTTGAGCGGTTCGAATCGACAATTTAGACTTTAAAAACGAAGATATGAATTCATAGCACTGACCTATATGCGCATTACAAAGTACCATAGCCTCACTATTGCAGTTGAACATTTATTTAGTAGCAATTCACTCAGTAGATTTTAGTAGTTATTGACTATATGCTCAATGTTGATTTTATTTTATAGTTGTAATTCTTCAATTTGGAATTATGTTACTTTATGTATTTTCTGTCTGTTCTATGATTTGCTTTTCTGGGTTATATTATGCTACTTGTGCTGTGTGCTACCTTCTTTTATGATGTTAGCCCATGATCCTAATTTTCATGGTGATTTTTGTTTCCAGTGTTCAGAAGGTTTTATGCATACTAGAATGAGACGCCGTGTTGATACACTTATACAGGTAATGCTTTGTTTTGTTTTAATTTCGTTTACCTCAGATTTTGGGCACTTATTTTGTTTATTCCCTGATTGCTTGAGTTTGTATAGTAAACGTGATGAGGTTTTAGTGTTTTACAAATCAAATTTCTACCAAACAAAAATACATTAGTAAACAAATAACCCAAATGCACAAACTGGTGATCAAGAAACAATAGAAGTAAAAAAATGTATATTTATTATTCTCAGGATCATTTCATTCATTTTTTTTTTCTCTTTTGGTTATTAGGCTTTGGATCGTGCAAAATCAGATGTAGAGAAGTTGCAGAAACTGGTGACTGGGCCATCTTTCAAAAAACTGGTTTGTACTTTTAATTTGTGTTTTACATTTTTTGGTCTTTTCTAATTTTGGTACTTTGTTGATATGGTTAGTGAATAACTTCAAAACCACTAAACATCAAATTCTTCATACTCGCCAATAAATCATGGCCAACAAGGAAATAAATGCAGCAAAGTACAACTATACCTGCAAAAATTAAAATATCATCTGCACTGCTAGAAGGTGATTTTGTAGCCTTTATATGTCCTTGTATTCCACATGAGTGCACATAGTGCATGCCTAAATTTTGTCAGGGCTATTTTATGTAAACCTTTTTTTCCTTAAATTTCAAATATTACATCCCAGAAGCATGAACACCTTAGCAGTTGTATTGTATTGCATGTGTGAGCATAAAATGTGGCACTGTTCTAGTAATTTTTGTCTCTTCTTTGAGAAAGTAATACGTGGTGGGCATATGTAATGTTATTGATTTTTTTTTATTCCGGTATGAAAGATATCTAGGGGTGTAAACGGAGCTGGATTATCCGACGGATATCCGATCCGAATCCGTTTATTATCCAAATCCGAACTAAACAGATCCGGAATTATACGGATCCGGATATTTACTGCATATGGTGTATTAATTCCGGATTCGGATATGGATAATTCTGTGAAAGTGGAAACGGGGCGGATATCCGGATATATCCGGATCCGTTATTTGTTTCCGCTGATTCGTTTACAGACTAGCGTTAAGCGTATATTGTGGAAACTGGGACCCGTTTGTGTTCTGATCGACACTCTCTCCTCTTTATTTACTCCGCTCGAACATTAGTAGGCTAAGCAGTTATATACTGATGCTCTCGCCTCTCCTCTTCGCTTGTGGGACTTAATTGCTCCCCATCCGGACAAATTTTTTTTATGTGATATTGGAATAATTGGGCCAGAGTCCATCTTGCCGCAGGAGCCTCCCCGCTTATCTATATATCAAATTTGATATGTAATAAAATAAAAGCCTCTTTTCTTTATCAAATTACTTTGAATGTGAATTAGTTTAATGATATCAAGTTTAATTTACTTTGGATGTGAATTAAACTTCTCCATTGCTTCATCAGTTTTGGATGTGAATTAATTCTGTGAACGAATAGTTCATATGACTAAATTATCCGATAATTATTCGTTGTGTCCGTATTCAAATCCGTATTCGTGGATTATCCGCCCCGTATCCGTATCTGTTTAAGGTGGATTTGATTTTATATTTTGGCATCTGTTTACTATCCGTATCCGTATTCACTGAAATGTGGATATGGATATGGTATAAGCATTATCCGCTCCGAATCCGCTCTGTTTTCACCCCTAAAGATATCTATACAAGTATAATTATTGTAGTGATCTAGTTAATTATTTTAGCTGCAAAGACAATTTGAAATAGAAGAGGTGTGTTAAAATGTTTGTTTTTTTTGTATTTGCTTTGATTAATACAGAGTATGAAAGATGAGCGCGAGCGAAGATAGTGCAATCCTCAGCAAATGCAAATGCAAGACGGTTGTTAATATTTGTCAGATGATTATTTTGTTTCCCTTTAATTTCTATGATTTTTCAAATGGAAGTAAGCTGTGAAAATGGTTTATGGTGTTACTATTATGTATTATCTCTTTTGATGTAGCGAATAGTCGTGATTTTTTTTTCTTCAAGGAAGTGGGATTAACCCACTGATTTTCACTCATACTGAAATCATAGCAAAAGAAATTGGTACCAAACAACTGATACCAGAATTACATCACTGATCAAAATATCTCACAACTAGAATAACATAATTGTCTTATCAACAGTCTTATTTATTCTTCATTCTCACAGCATGTTAAACTAATCCTAAAACTACAAGCATTATTTATCAACTGGCAGTGCCACTAGCAGCTGTAACATCCTTGTTATCATCCTTTTCAGAAGAAAACATCGGGTTGAGCATCTTCCTCGCCGGGTCATCAACCTCATCTTCTTCCCTCTTTAGTCTTTACCTCGATTCTTCCCTCGTGTCTTGCGAGTACAGAGAAGCCCTGGTTCAGTTCTCTACTTCTCTCCTCTGTCGACAGACTTGTCTGCATGGTCATCCCCACTGGTGGTGCTCCTTAAGCCCCTGACATCTACCTCTTCTCTTCTCTTGTTTTCTATCTCTATTGTTTTTGCTTAAAAATTGCACCGGCGAGACAAGTGAATTAAATGGAGATTTTTTTAAGCGGTGTGATGATAAGTATTAACTGCCGAGGTGGCACCTCTTAGTTAAACGGCTGAGGCATGTAAAACGGTTTATGTTTGCTGGATCTGAATTTTAATTTTGAATTGAATTTGAGGAGGACAATGCTGTGGCAATTACATATATCCAAACAGCAATAACACAACACAATTTTGAATTTGAGGAGGACAATGTTTATGACACTATTTTTTTTTCCCATTTTATAGCATAGACACTCATAAACAGCAATAACAAAAGCAGTCTTAACATAACCAGAAATAACACAATTTTCTTTCATTGTTTACATATAATTATCTCATCTGATAAGTAAAGGCTAAATAATCAAAGCAAAACAATGTTGCTTAGGCAGATTACTGTCCAACAGAACACAGTACCAAAGCCAAGTTCAAAATATCCCTGATCAATTTTCAATCTCAGCACATGCTCATTGTTTACAAGCACATGTAAACAATCACAATGCATATAAATAGGTGATAGTGCATACTATTAGATAGTAATAGTAGTTATGCTACATTATAACATATCAAAACACTGTCATATGCAAAAGTTGTTGACACAAAAAAAAACACACACACACACACGTTGAATAATCATCTGCCATCTCCTCTGCAACAACGGATTCAACTCCTCTCGAGTACTGCAGAGGATGGACCTCACTTTACGGTTTGAGATTAAATCTCACAGCTTTGGGATTCAGGCTAGTGCAGGGGCCGATTTTTTTATTAATCGAAATTAAATTAAATAAATATCGAAAAGGAGGAACGATGTCGGTATTTTTCGAAATCTAATAAGGCCGTTGGTTTTATTAACGTCCGTAGGGACGGTGACAAAATTCACGTCCGTGTTAACCTTAATCAATCCCCGCTTAACCCATAACCCAAGTCCGAAAGAAAAAAAAAAAAAGTGCGGATGGTGAGGATATTCCCGTCCCTAGGGATGGTTACAAAATTACCGTCCGTGGCTATTATATTCCATTCTCCATGCTAGTACGCCACAGACAGAAAGAAAAGCGACAGAAACAGCGAGAGAGCGGAAGCCCAACGGCGCACGCAAGACCGCCTGAAGAACGCACGCTCCACGGACGGTGAGGATATTCCCGTCCTTGGCCACAGATTATAGTACCCAGCACCGACATCTCCTCCTGTCTCCATTCCGCACCATTCCACAAATTTCGGTATTTTTTTTTAAACTGAAAGAAATTAGTATAAAATTAAACAGAAAGAAATTAGTATAAAATCAATTAATTAAACCCAATTTTATATTTAATTTGTTGTGAAATGATTAATTTTATTAATTTGGTAATTATATTTTAGTAAAATTAATAAATTTGTGGTTAGGGTTTAGAAGGATATGGTGTAATCAATTTTGTTTGATTAATCAAAAAATTAATGTAAAAATGAGTTAATTAATAATAATTTTACATTTAATTTGTTGTAAAATGATTAATTTTATTAGTTTGATAATTGTATTCTAGTAAAACTGATAAATTTGTAGTTAGGGTTTCGAAGAATATGGTGTAACCATCCCTAGGGACAGGAATATCCTCACCGTCCGCCCCTTTTTTTTTTTCCGGACTTGGGTTATGGGTTAAGCGGAAATTGATTAAGGTTAACACGGACGTGGATTTTCTCACCGTCCCTACGGACGTTAATAAAACCAACGGCCTTATTAGATTTTGAAAAAAACCGATATCGTTCCTCCTTTTTGATATTTATTTAATTTAATTTCGATTAATAAAAAAACCGGAGTGCAGGGGCAGTATTATTGGGCTTTGAGATTCATGCCAAGTTAAAAAGAATAGTCTGGATTCACTAATTGTAAAATATTCCCTTGTGCAATATTGGAGGGAAATAAATATGTCGGGATTTTAAAGGATCGCAGGTTCCTACAATTCCAATCACAACTATTCATATGCTTTGAGATTCGTGCACAAAAACTAACTTCTTTTGAGATTACTGCATTTCAATAAATGAATGGTTGAGATTAGAATCGCAGCAACTTTGCTTCCATATTGGAGAGGATGTGAATTCCTGCAACAACGTACACCCAACAGCTCTGCAATAAATTTCTTCTCCGGTTCTCCCTATCACGCAATTTAATTTCTTCTTCAATCCTCAGCGCCTTGGCCTTTGCTTCTAAATCATGCAGCCTTGACTCCCCCATTTGTGCAACCATGGCCTCAATCATATGACGACCACTGATCAGGTCCTCGATGTACGACCGCAGCATCACCCCCATTGTTTGTTTCAACTTTCAACTGAAACCGTAGTTTTTTATGCTTTGGTGCAATATATCTTCGAATAACTTGGCACACATTTTAAACAGTCTTTTCACGAGGCTTTGAGAACTTGATATCAGGTCCCTTCTTTGTCTTCTGGCCATAGTTATGCCTCATTTTCCGAAGCTTGTTAGTGAGTTTTTACAATTTGTTGATCCAACCATGGAAAAAAATTGCCATTACTAACACGCCGTATATTTGATCTCGTGCCGTGATCAAGTTAATTTTTCACGTAACGTGTCGTGTCGTAATTAAAATGTCAAGAGGTGGTTACGCCACGTGAGTCATGCCGTGTCTAAACGTGACTCGCATGACTCGCGTGACTATTTAATCATAATTTAGATAAGTTTATTTAAAATTCGTCATTTAGTCAAGATCTAACATTCCTAATTACACATTACTTACGTAACCACGTGGCGTGCCGTGCCATGATTAAATATTTCGCGTAGCATGCCGTGCCATGCCAAGTATTCAAAAGATGATCATAACACGCAAATAGTCACAATACATGACACACGAGTCACAACACATAACCAATATGCGTGCCGTGCCGTAACAGAACCGGCTCCACCGTATGATTTTTCTCAGTCTACATGTCAGTCCCCAATTCAAATTGCCGCTTGAGCTGCCACTTGGTAACTACATACAGACTGCCCAATCTGTTTTTGGTACGAATATTAAAGGAGTCCCGTGCATGCATTCCACCTTGGCCAGATTAGTTCAGATTCTGATTGGACGGGCTAGCATGAGAGCAGTTTGGGTTCAATGTCCATCGGACTCAAACTAAGTTCGATGGGTCCTATAACCGTCCGATATGTTTTAAGATCTGTACTCATAGCTTTAATATATGTGCGAGTTTGCTTTAATTATGGAGTCCATCAGTCTCAAATTTGAGTCCGATGGGCATCTGACGCAAACTGCTCTCGGGCTCTCGGCTAGCATAATCATTTTTTTTTTGTTTTTTTTTTTTTTCTGCTATTCAGCCCAGTAGGCCGCTCCTTCCTTGGGATTTTAATGCAATTTTATAAGTATTGGTATTTTACAGACTTACATCGTTATTAGCTGCTCTTTTTTGATAAAAGTTATTAGCTGCTCTTAATAATTAATTGATTAGGATATAATTTTGATCAGGATGATTTTAGAATGTATAGTCACTTTTTTTTAATAAAAATTCTGTTAATTCTGATTTTTTTTTATTATGTCTTTAGCTAAAATTAATATTATATCGGCCGAGTGAGACTATGGAAATCAGTATGTGGTATCTACTATAAATTCATATCTTCATTTTATATTTGAAGTTCAACATCATCTTCAAATGAAATTGTACTTCGAGACCAATTTTTTCGTTTTTTAGAATTTTGTTAACTATTTTTAAGATAGATAAAATCACTATTTTTGAATAGTCTATATCTTTAGATGAAGTGAGTTTCTACTTGTCTAAAAAGGTAATTAAAAAATTCTACAAAATGAAAAAATGTGGTGTATTGAAATGATTTTTTAGCAGCTTAAAGATATTTACAGCCCGTCAGATTTGTCTATTATGTATTTTTTTTTTTACAACTTGGTCACATTTTAGATTGAAAATAATCAAAACATCTGTATTGTCTGTATTGGGCTTGATGACATCACTATTTTAGAAAAAAATTTAAAATAAAAGTAGGATGAAGACACAAAAATTGAAGATATTCGAACCCTACTTTAACATCAAATGTAGATTTTTTTTTAATGGAAATTATAACAAATTTCTTAACCAAACCAGCCAATTCGTTGAAAAAGTTACAAAAATAGCCTACACCGGATTTCCAATCCGGTGTAGCATGAGAGGGCCGGACTACACCGGTTTCCCAAACCGGTGTAGCCATTTTCCCACCCGGCTGACCCATTTTTTCCCGTCTGCAGAGCAAAAAAAGCTCCACCGGTTTCCCAATCCGGTGTAGTCCGGCCCTCTCAAGCTACACCGGATTGGAGATCCGGCGTAGGCTATTTTTATAACTTTTTCATTAGATTGGCTGATTTGGTTAAGAAGTTTGTTATAATTTTCATTTAAAAAAAAAAAAGTCTCAAATGTATGTTTAATTTGGATTATAAGAATCCTGCTTTGGTGCTAGTAAATTGTTTGGCAACTGTAATAGGGCTGATTCTGTTCCACTTGAAAACTGTATGGACTACCGCTGGAAATCAAATTCAAAAAGAGTGGCATAAGATACAAGACCCTTAACTAATGTTGTAAAAAAACTTAATGGTCAATTAAACGCTCGTTTAATTATTAACGGCGGTCAAACCATACAAATACACTAATTAGAGGTCTGTTAACGGATTTTTTTTTCAATTAATTGATCGATTATTTCCTATTATTTTGTTTATTCCCATTTAATCATATGTTTATTACCGTTTATTCTTGTATTTCAATAAATATTTATTTTCGCATTGTTTTTTTTTTTTTGTGATTGTATATTCCTATGTAATGAATTCATAGATCATGTATTATAGTTTTATTTTTACTTTGATATACATCCAATTTTTTTATATATTTTTTTTTCTTACATTGAAATTGATTAATTCATTTATTATTTATATAGCATATTATTTTTCTTATTTATTGATGTAATTTTTTCAATTAGTATGACATGTTTATATATGAAATTTTGTGATTTTATATTGGAATGTCTGGTTTCTTTCAAAAAATATGCTATTAGTATTTTAAAAGGCTTAAATTTCAAATTTATTTTTACATTAAATAAATGTGTTATTTACACATGTAAAGTCCGTATGTTTTGTTAAAAAGAAATAAGCATAGTGTCATATATAATAATAAAACCGAATTAAATTAAGTTTATTTAATAAGTTTAGTGGGCTAAATAAATTATTTTTATTAAATTATGAATATACACACACAATTTTAATAAAAAGGAAAAGGATTAATCACATGACGGTACCTATCAAGCACATACCGTCGTTATATACAACACTGCCCTTAACATTCGAATCAAACATTTATTTATTGAGATTTTTATAATGCGGTATTATTGATTTAATTTGATTTTTTAAATATTAGAGAGAAAAAATCAAGACCTCAAGAGAGGGACGAAGGAAAACAAGCCCAAAGGGATATACACATGGCAGTTTCTCATTGGTAGGTCAAAACCTCCAAAAGGAATCCATGGCTAAGGGCTAGCAAGTAGCAAGAAAGATTTCATTAATCTAAATCCCGAAAGGACAAAAGGGATAATAATATATTTCCAAAAGCTAGAAAGGTTACATGGCCCTATCAGGGTCCTACTACTCAAATTTGGTTTTGTTTATTGAAGCTCAGCAGTCAGCACAAAACCAAAAACAAATTTCATAAATGAACAGTGTTCCTTCCAAACTACTCAAAACAACACATTCTTTATTCCGACCCCGCTGATATCATATCATTAAAATTGTTCCCATGCAAAACAAAAAAAACAATTTTAGGGGAGGTCCATCTAGAACTCCGCCAAATCAGGTGAAATTGCAAATATAAATTAGGGGAGGTCCATCTAGTTGGCTGTGAGCAATGCTTTCAGCTTCTCAGCCACTGCATCAATGAATTCTTCAGTGTTCAGGTACTGGCTTCTAGTCACCCTGCAATTCAAAATAATTAACAAGGTTAATTAAGCAATTGCAAATTATGACTAAAATATTATTCCCTAATAATAATTATTTAAATGACTAAAACAAAGGAGGATGCATACTTAGAACCATGAATTAGAAGAGCGAGATCTTTGGTCATCTTGCCAGACTCAACAGTTCCAACACATGCAGCTTCAAGCTTCTGAGTGAAGTCAAGGAGTTTTGCATTATCATCCAACTTAGCCCTGTTTGTTCCATATAAATGCAACTTTTACATAAATCTAAAACCTCGACCTCGATTATTGTACAACTATTGTATGCAATAGTCTGACATTTGGAGGATAGATAAAAAAGTAAAAGATAGTGAGTGATACCTACCTGTGAGAAAGGCCTCTAGACCAGGCGAAGATTGAAGCAATGCTATTGGTACTGGTTTCACCTCCCTTTTGGTGAACCCTGTAGTGGCGTGTAACTGTGCCATGAGCAGCTTCAGCTTCTATGGTTTTCCCATCAGGACAAACCTGTCAGAGTAACCAAATTCAGCTAAGTCATATTTTAATCTAATACAACGAGTCCAAGGGTAATATAACAAAAAGAATTTAAATAAATTCAAGGATAATCAAAAACGAATTGAAGCTCGCAACAAAATCTCGTGGGATAAGAAAATAAAATAGTTTGTAATGAGTTAAAGTTGTTTAAGAAAATAAATAAAATATGCACATTCACATACCAATACAGATGTCATCAAGCCCAATGATCCAAATCCTGCAAACAGAAAAGAAAACCAAAACAATCAATTGCAAATGTAGTATCTTATAAACTAAAATAATGTTGCAATCACATTTTACATCACAAAAGTAAAAAGAGAAAAAAACAAATCTGTAGCAATGATTTTAATTTGCTTATTTGTTTTAAGCTAACCTTGAGCCAAGAAGTCACTCTGCACATCACCATCATAGTTCTTGCATGCCCAGACATATCCTCCTTCACTCTTTAGTGCATAAGCAACCATGTCATCAATCAAGCGGTGCTCATACCTATAGGAAACCGAATTTCATTAATAATTTTTGAAGATATATTACCAGCATTGATATACAAAGGTAATAACCAAGTACTTCAAGAAAGCATTATCAACAAAGAAACTATTTTCTTAATTTTTGGTGCAAAAAAAAATTAAGTAAATACATAAAACAACCAAAAAAGATTTAATGGTAAAGAATTTAAAATAAGGGAGTTAACCAAATTCCAGCAGCCTCAAACTTTGATTTCCACTCAGCCTCATAAACCTCCTGGAAAATGTCCTTAAATCTGCATTATAAGAAATTCAGATTTAAGATGAAGGTAATTCTGATAAGAAATGCACAGTTACTACATGCAAAGCAAGGTAAAAGATTAATGACAGACCTTCCATCATATTTCTTTAGAATAGTGTTCTTCGTGCTCAGATACAATGGCCATTTCTTCTCATAAGCAGTTGCCATAGAAGCAGCAGCAAAGGCATAGATTGACTGTGCAAGGGTTTTCAGATAAAATTAGTTAGTGCTTAAAGAAGTCCTTTTTGGGACCCATTTCATAGTCTCCTTACAGCTATAGGATATTTAGTAACCATACATCCATACCCCTTTTTATGTAACCTTTGGATGCAGGCAAGCATATATTCTACACAACTAGGGAGTGTTCTGGACATATTTACAATGCAAAAACCAACAGAGTCTATTATGTACTGTTATAATAAGTATGTACTTTTTACCGTACCTCATCAGTGTTGTACATAGAAATAGCAACACCACCAGCCCCAGTGAAGTTGAAAACCTCAAGATCAATCTGCTGTTCTTTTCCCTCTATAATTGAAGGACAGAATAGTGTAAAACTAGGAAACTAATAATATATAAAAATAAATAACATTTCAATTTGTAGGGATTGTTGTTGTTTTTGGGGCATACCAAATACCAATTTCAGCTTGCCAGGTCCCTTAATAACAGCATCAGTAGCACGGTACTGGTCACCAAAGGCATGTCTTCCTATGCAAATAGGCTTGGTCCATCCTGAAAAATTGTCACTTGATTAGAAAAAATACACTTTTAACCCTGAAAACAATAATATTTTTTTATAACATCTTTTACCTGGAACAAGTTTTGGGACGTTCTTGCAAATGATGGGCTCTCTGAATACAGTACCTGAAATAAAGAAGAAATATTGTTAAGTTAAATGAGACATATACTATAATAGTTTCATAATTTTGTTATAGCAAACTAAAGTAAGAAAAAAGAACAAAGAAGACTGTTACCATTTAGGATATTCCTAATCGTGCCATTGGGGCTCTTCCACATTTGCTTAAGGTTGAACTCCTTCATACGTGCCTCATCTGCCATATTTCTTAAAAGCATAAGAAAGATATATAGAGAAAATACATTGTAGAGGTTAGTTGATAATAATTTGTTTCTGAATTTTCAGGTTTACCAGGAGTTATAGTTGCACACTTGATGGCCACATTATATCTGCAAAAAAATGTTTGTCAGTCAACATGAGGAAAAAAAATGAATATTCAGACATACCACTAATAATAATATTAATTAACATCTTATTTTCAAACCCAGGGTGGTATATCACAACTAAAATTGGATACAATAAGAACAAAATAAAAAAGGGATAGTATATCTCACTTGAGAGTAGCCTCAGCACTTTCAACTGTAACTTTGTCATCAGTGGCATCACGGTTTTCTAGCCCCAAATCAAAATATTTGATATCCAAATCCACAAATGGGAAGATAAGCTTCATATAAGATAAACATTGGTTGGTTAATTTTTCTTCATTACTGAAGTACAAGGCAGACATGAATATTTTACAACTAAATTCACTAGTTCTTGAATTTCAATAATTTTACTGAAAACAGGATTGATACATGAACAGAAAATCAGCTAAATAAAAATCTGGATTGCAAAACAAATACATAGTAATAGAATTTTGGATCCTCATAAGCACGAAGTTGACAGAACAAAGCATGATATACAAAATTCATTCGACGTATATATATAAAAAAAAAAAACAAAGAGTAAAGAATAATTAGTTGAGCAGAAATTTGAGTAAAAGATGCATTTCTGAACCTTATCTTTAATTGATTGCCAGAAGATCCTGGTCATCTCATCACCTACACCAACACAATCGAAAGGTAAACAAAAAAATTAGCATCATTATCAACGTTAATCTAAATCTAAATCTGAAAAGAAATTAAAATTTTAATCTAAATAAGCAGAGCGTATATTTATTTATATATTTCTTCAAACTTGATTCATTTTTTTACAAGCGCAACTGAGCGATATCCTCATGATCAACGTTAAACTAAAAACAAAAACGCATAGATCATTGCGATCTTCTTTCTAATGCTTGAAATTTAAATTTTTGTATACACTTCAGGCGGATCCAGATCTCTAGTTTAGATCTTGACAACAGAAGCGCCGATCGATGTAAAGCGACTCTCAATCTCTACAGAATGTGATCTGAGAGCGAAAATACTAACCGTCCATCTCGACGATGGGGTTGGCGACCTTGATCTTTTCGAACGCCATGGCTTCTTACTCGGAGCTGATAGCGAAGGATTCGATAAATGTCTAATTTGGAGGCGGAGAGAAGGAGAGATGTCCTTCTTACTCTATTTGCACTATTGAGATTTTAAATGAGTTCAAATGAGAGAGAGACTGGGAGATTCTTATAAAGAAAGCACTAAATCAAAAATATAGATATCTCCAGTTTATTAGAAACCGGAGACGCTTTTTTATGTTTCAATGAAGCCTTTTGTGATTTACTGGAGAGGATGGGAAAGGAGGGAGTCTGGAGTTGTCCTCTGAAAGTGATGGAATTTTTGTTTGAATCCAAAATATCCTCCGCACTAAGAAGAACCAAAGCAATATCCATACTTTTTTATTTTCTTTTTTTGTTATTATGGTTTTCGCTATTGTATAGTAACAGAGAACGACTAAATATTTAAAATTGATGTTAGTATTTACTTAGGTTTATTAAAATTGTTGATGAGTTTAATTTTAAAATATATTGAATGGACTTTCTACAATAAATTAAATAGTTATGATCTACTTTATTGGTGATTTATTTATATTTCAATTTATAAATTTTTGAATTCATTTAGTATAAAGTCGAACAATGAAAATAAAGTTTATAAATAATATAGTATTAATTTGTTACAAAAGAAAACGCTTAATGACCTCAATATATATGCTCGTTTTATTATATTGATTTTTCATAAACTAAAATATTAATCATTCCTGTGGTGGAGATTGGAGAATGTATATCCAAAGAATTTTAGTCTTATATGGATTTTTTTTTTTTTTGGTCTATCGAAAACAATATTGTGTGACCACTGACAATCATATAAAAATTCAGAAAATATATCAAAAATTAAAATATCTGTGTGAAATGAATAAGAGGGAAAGTGATTGAGGGGTGTGGATCATTAATTAATGTTGTAAGTGGACCAACTTAATTAAACAAAAGTCAAGCATGCTTTTTTTATTTTTTATTTATATTGGTTTGGAGATAAAAAAAAGTGGATAATGTGACAGATAGTTGGTCTGGTTGAGCTAATTAAGTCAATCACAAAGAACTTTTTATGTGCTTGTTACTTTATTCTATTCAATTCTGATAGTTTGCAGAGAAAGGCTCTGATTTATCCATAGTTTCAAATAAAATCCACATGGGATACAAGAATCTCAAACAGTTGATAGGCTCATGGACTAAAAGTCTTATGGGTCGTTCGGCAACAAAGGATTAAGAGTGAAGAATTAAGAGCTTAAGGAGCGCTAATGAACTGATGTTCGGTTGTTTTAATCCGTGGGTGAATGATTAAGCGCTTAAGGAAAGGGGAGGGGTGCCTTAAAGTTCGGGCAGAGGATTAAGATCCCGGCAAAAGGAGGCTAAAGGAGGTAATCTTAATTCGCGCTAAGGAATCGATGTTCGGCAGGATTAAGTTGCTAAGGAAGCTAAAGAAAGCGGATTAAACCTTAAGGAGGCTTAATCCTCTCCAACCGAATAGCACTCTTAAGGCTTAATCCTCTCCAGCCGAATAGCACTCTTAAGGCTTAATCCTCTTCAGTCGAATAACACCAAAGAGCACTTAGAAATAAATACCAAAAGCCCAAAAACAGCAAAGCTCAAAAGAAAAGATGGATCAAGACTATATTCGGAACTTGAACCTACTTTCTAGAATATTGAAACTGATTAACATTATCTCGAGATGAGGCCCGAATCGGCCCACTTTCAGAATGGATTTGATGTGTCTCGAGTCAAACCCTCATCGACCTACTTTCAAAGTAAGTCGCTGGCATCTCGGCTCGAGGCACAAACCAACGTAAAAGCATATAAATACCCAGAAGTTCGTTGAGAAAGGGGACAATAACATTGAACAAAAAACACACAAATGGAATAGAGTTGCGTGCTTAATAAATCAAAACTAAATTTTACACAAATTACACATATATCATTTACACTTTAACCTGAACTACTCTCTACTGGAGATAGAACGTGTTCTAGTCGCTTTGGCCCAACACTGTTTGGACAGGAGTATATCAACAGTAGTTTCGTTTTCTTTTGGACTTTGGTTAAAAGGGTACTCAATTTTTATTATTAGTTTCTCATTTTTGTTCACGCAATATCACTTTATGACTGAACTCGGTGGGTCCATTTGCAATATTCTGAGAACCTGAGGACTGACATGTAAATTTGTCTTTAAGATCCGATTACGATTACGAGGGTGTTTTTGTTCTCCTTCGCGAGAATTTTGTATTTATAGACATTATTAAAAAATTCATAGAAAAATTACAGTTTGAATTGGTACTATTTTTCTTTAAAAAATGTCTCCAATTTTTTTTTAAGAATCTAACAACTAGAATACTCTTTCTCTTTTTCTCTATTATTTTTTAGTCATTTCTATAAAGAAAAAGATTCTTCTTCTCCACTATTATACTGTACTGTGGGACCCACACAGTGTAGTGATTATTATGTGAAACAGATAATTGGGATTTGGTGTGAATTTAGTATTAATTATTACGCTGATTGTACTTGTCACTTCTCACCAAACCCTCCTGGACAATTCATTGGTTTTGTATCCTAATTATACTCTGTGTATTTATCTTTATTCTCAAAATTTAAATAGTCAATTCGAACCACTCAACATAATCTCCATATTATAATGTGCTTAGAGACCAAATTTTATATTTTTTGAATTTTTTTTACTATTTTTTTTAAATAGTTACAAAATCACTGTTTATGGACCATAAAAAAAACGGTGATTTTGTACCTATCTAAAAAAATAGTAAAAAAATTTAAAAAAAATATGAAATTTGTTCTATAAACACATTTTAATATGGATATCATGTTAAGCAGTTTGAATCGACCGTTTGAACTTTGAGAATAAAGAAAAAGACACAGAGTATGGTTGAGACACAAAACCTATAGTGCATTTTAATCCCACTCTTTATTTATTATACCAGTTCATTTATTGTATGTTTGTTTCTCAAATCTCAAGTAATAATTGGAATACCATGTCCAGGGAGGGACTAATTAATTATCTGGGACAACTGAGAGAGACTACACGGGGTCCACATGTAAGGAGCAAATATAATTGTTTTCAGTGACCACTTGGAACCAATAGTCAGAGCAGCAGTTGGAGGATTTTTTTTTATTATATATAAAACGCAATTAAAAATTAAAATTATAATAAAAGAGGTTCATTTTTTTTTTTTGGTTGAAAACCGTAAAAGATATTTCATTAATCATGACAAAATCAGTTACATATCATTTTGTACCAGTATTATAACTATTACAACTGAAACTCCTTTACAAAAGTAGACAAGAAAAATCAGAAAAAAGCAGAAACTAAGAGTTACTGCGCTCAGATCAGTAGATAGTGAGCCTCTAGAATTTCTGTGCTCATGCTCAGATTAGTATATTGCGAGTCTGCATAATTTCTTGTCGTTAGCACAAAGTAGTGTTGTTGTAATCGAGACGAGGCAGGAATATTCAGGAGAGCCTTTGTGCTCAGATGAGGTTTGTACCTGAATTATTAAAAAGAACTACAGAGAAAGAAGATAGGAAGAAAGGAGGAGGAGGAAAAGGACCACCCAGTGCATCCTCATTATCATTAACCATAATCATACCTTATTCATACGTAGATATAGTAGATACTAGAGTAAATGTGAAGCGAATTTACAACACCCACATCCAAACCCATTAAATCGAGACAAATCCTAAAAAAACGAGACGAGACGACGAAGCAAACAAGACGGAGTAAATGAGTTGCGACTAGATCCGAGATGGAAGCGCCGGCTCGACGGAAGTGAGGTGGTGATAGTTGGCGATCAGATCCAAAATGGAAGCGCCGACTACATAGAAATGAGATAGCGGAGAGCAGCGATCAGATTCGAAGTTGAAGCACCAGCTCAACAGAGGAGACCTCATCTGTTTCTTAGGTGGATTGATGGAATGGGTGGAGTTGCGGGACAAGGAGGAGACGGGAGGAGGGACGGCCGACTCTCAAAACAGCGGCATGCTTTTCTTGAGCGCTTTCTTTTTCCCAGCGGCGCTTAGGGTTTCCTCTCGCAGCTGGATAAAAGAGGTTCATTGAGTGGCCTTTACCATATCAATCCGATTTTGATAACATTGACTAAAACACATGAGAAATTTCACGTATAAAATACATTACACCGCTCCCAGCCATAGTAACAAGATATTCGCAAATAATATCGAATTATTCGCGAATTATTCGATTTTTGGGTGATGCCGAACCGAGCGCCGAATTATTCAGTTGACTGAACTTTGACCGAATAATTCTCGAATTTTACGAATTTTTCTCATAATTTTATTTTTTTTGTTTTTACTTCCTTAGAGAACTGAGATCTCTGGTCCGAATAATACCGAATCATTCCCGAATTATTGCCGAATCACGCATTTTTGACCTAAACCCGAATAATTGAGTGGCCTTCACAAAAAAAAAAACATATGGACCGAATGAGAAATTCGGTACAACTCAAGGCATACCGAACTAGAGATTTGATATTTGCCCGCCTACCCGTGACCCGGATCTGGGTTGCCCGCGCCCGCTGCCCGCCCATCCCGTCCCGTGCCCAGGTTTGGCATGGGTCATGGGTAGACCGGGACGGACCGGCACTTTAGAAAAAAAAAACCCAGCTTACCCGTCCCATGCCCGGAAAAAAAATGAACCCGTGCCCGCCCGCACCCGTGCCTGTGCCCGAGTTGCCCGTACCCGTACCCGTATCCGAGCACTTGTTGATTTATTTTTTATATTATATCTCTTTAAATAAAAAAACAAGATCACTTGTTTGAGATTAGATCTTTTTAAAACATATAAAAATCATACTACTCATTTAAAATACTATAGACTTCAAATAACGAGTTTAAGTTGTTCAAATCGATCTACTTCACGAGTGATGCATTTACATGTAAAATTTATAAATTTTTGTATTCGTTTATGAATTACAACACTATACATAGGTAGTGTCGGTATAAATTTCTAATCTCTTTTAATCTTTGTGGTTACTTTTTAAATTCTAAATTTATAAACATTTCAATTATTTTTAAAATTATTCATTTCACGAAGAATTACTAACAAAAAAAAACGTTAGAACTTGGCTTATGTTATTTTACATAGTCGGTCCCAAGCCCGGAATAAAGGAGGAGGGTAGCTTTTATTTATAAATCTATTGTTTTAAAATAATTTGTATTTATTGAAAGTAACTGATTTAAAGTGACTATTTTTTTTTAAATGCCCGCCCGCAACCGGGTACAAAAAAAAAAAAAAAAAAGATAAAAAAAAAAAAAAAAAAAGGGTCCGGGTTTGACCCGGACCGCCCGACCCCCGACCCACCCTACCCCCGACCCGTCCTGCCCCTGACCCGCCCTATCCCCGACCCGTTCTACCCGCACCCGAGGCGGACAAGGATAAAAGGGCGGGTAAGGGTAAGGTTTAAAAAAAAAAAACCCGTTCTACCCGCACCCGACCCCGGATTTTGCTCGTCCCGCCTGTCCTGTCCCGAGAGCAAACCACTATACCAAACTAAGTATTTTGAAAAACTCATCCTCCTCTGCATTAATTGAAAAGAGAATCTTTTGAGTTAATGAATTTCAGTCGTCTGATTTTAAACGGAGTCAATCTGGCTATTTGATTTTTACACAGGAGAATTTAATATTAGTGCGTATCTGATATGCACGGATCTTAAAGCAGATCAAATGTTTTTTGACTTTTGAGTTAATGCTGAGGATAAGCGTTCAGTATTTTGTGCGCTCTTTTTTTACACCTATGCAAATGCAATAGGCATTCAAAAGAAAATTCGAAAAGAGGAGGAACTGATTTTTTTTGTTTTTAAACAGAAACGGAAACGGGTGTACCAAATCATAGATTCGGTACTCAATTCGCATCCTCTGAGATATCTCAAATTTTGCGTGATTTTAGAGAAAATCTTAACTGTTTAATAGTTTTGCACAAATATCAAAGTAAAAAGAATCCTGGCCTCCTGCGCTATCCTCGAATAGACACCGAACACGTCGGTCACGTAAAAATTGAGATATCTCAGAGGATTCGTACTCGTGATTTTCTATGTAGTTTTGTGATAGAGGGTGTACCTAGGACTGCACAAAAAATTCGTAGTTCGTGATTCGATTCGAGTTTGATTCGAAACAGTTCGTAAAATATTTGATTCGAAATAGTTTAAAATTAATTCAAACCAAACTCAAACTGGACCTAGTTTGTTTGAAATAGATTCGCAAACTATTCTAGTTTGAATCTCAAAGTAACATAAACTGTTGATTTTCGCTAATGACTTATGTTCGCTGATGACTTAAAAGTTAAAACATAAGACCGCTCAGTCATAAATCATAACTCGTAAATCGTAACTCTCACTTTCAATTCTGAAACCTTAGATGACTTTCACCTCTTGCTCTCTGCGACTATGATCACTCTTTCTTGTTGTAAAAAAGTTCGTAATAGATTCGGTTCGATTCGTTTGCAGTGCTAGGGGTACCAAAAGTAAGATTTAGTAATATCTTTTGGAGGTGCACCGAAAAGTATCTTTGATATTGAGAGTTTTTGTAACTTCCAATGCAATCTCATCTTTTGTTAATATTTTTATTTTTAATTAGGATTTATACAAAAAAAATTTCAGTTAGAGTTATCTCTGTTTTATTGTTATATATACAAAATTTAGAGAAGATCTATCCTTGCCCGGTGATATAATGAATACTAGTCAGATGTTAAAAAGATTTTATGTCCAAGTAATAGTGTAATTTTAATTTTAATTTTTCAAATTGCCTTTAGGCCACTGCTATTGTAAAGTCACTAAGTTCCTTCTCAATTTTATTTTCACAATATTTTTAACGCAGTATTTTTTGTATCTTCTTCTTGTAGTGCGTTTGGATGGGTACTGAAGAATAGTCACTAATTCGAATTAGCACTATTTTGAGCTACTATTTTATGTTTCGGTGTGTTTGAATTAGCAAATAGTCACTATTCTCTATTTATCTTTTGTAGGTTTTCTCACTATTTATTATAATTCTACAAAGGGGTGGAATAACTACTATTTTATTTTGAGATTAGCTCTATTCTTGTTCTATTTAGGGTTTAGGGTTTAAATGGCGAGTATATATTTTAATAGCCATTTTTGTATTAGAATAGCTAATAATAACTGTCAAAAACATACTTTAATTTGTCAAAATGTATTTAATACCTATCGATAACTGTATGTCCGGATGGAAGATGGAAGGTGAATATTTGTCTGAACCAAAAGGATATTTTTAACTAAAATAAACACCCATTATTTAAAACTTTCAAATTCATTGTTCAAACTACCATAAATATGTTGGTACGAGCAAAAACAAAAAAAAGACTTGTACAAACAAAAAAAACACTTGTACGAGCAAATTAAAAACCTTGGTTCATTTTTCTTTGTTGAAACTTGAAAGGTAAAAATTCCCAAAAAAAAAAATTATAATAATTGGTCTCCAGGTACATTTCAATATGGAAATCATGTTTAGCTTATTCGAAAAAATTGTCTGAATTTTGAAAACAGAAAAGAATGTAAGATGATGAGGCATTTAAAGTTTTAAACCCCACTCTTAATATTAGTGAGTAACATATTTGAAGAACAAACAATTATCCAATAAATTGATACTTGTATAATTTAACTAAAAGGTTATCATTTTTTGACTAAACAAAACTACATAAATTACGTTGTTAATTTCGTCATAATAATAAATATTATACACTTAAGTATATGAATAAAAAAAAGTAAGTATGATTTTAATATTTATCAGTTATCTTACATGCTACAGAGTAACTCAGAGTAACCTATAAAAAGTACATATATAGTTCTTACCTATACTCTTACTTTATAAGTTAATGAAATTTTTTATCTTACATGTACGTACTATTGCCTCATAATTTAATGAACAAAAATTCTTACTTATTTACCAAATTTACAATTAATTAAGCCTTGTATGCAATTTTGTAATTTTAGTTTATGAATTAAGTCATGTATAATGCAGTCATCATTCTTTATTATGTGTTATATTTATTCATGTAAAACTTGCTCGTCAAACTTTGCAAAAATTGTAAATAAAATGATATGGCATTTCCAGTTAATATTATTATCCAACAATTAATATTTATCATTGAGATATTGGAGACGACCACTAAAAATTGTGAAGGTATCACCTTTTTCACTATATATTATGTTATCAAATGACATTTTTTTCTTCTTCGGTAACAATAATTAACATAAATAAATAATTGTATTTGTACCAACTTAACTGCAATAATTTTATATGGGTTATTTTTATAATTTATTCATTTGACGTATGCCATATATCATATATGGAATGAATAAAAAAAAATCTTTCTTTATTATTTCTTTCATATTCATACATATACAATTCTTATCATGATTCATGAACTTAAGCGTGAATGGAAGGAAATGTAATAATATATTTTAGTGCAAACTTTCTCACATATGGAATCGTTTTTTAGATCAAACTTTCTCATCGTTAATCGTGCAATTTTAATTGTTAATAACTTGTTTATTATTTACTGATTGCTCTTAATTAATTCATAGCCATATAATTAATTGATTGCATTAGTAGAAAGAGCCTCTATATGTATTTTTTATTGGTCGTAATGTATTATCAATTAAAATTGATGGCCCTTCATAGGAACCGCTGCACAGAAACCACACATCCATCCCTTTTTCCTTCCCCAACTTTAATTTTCTCTTTTTTCTCTCCAGTCTCCTCTAGTTGCCCTGTTTTTTAATTCAGATCCAGCGATACTTTACTGGTAGACTGATATTTGAATGATCTCTCTACTATTTGGAAAGAAAAAAAAATTAACAATAAATAAGTTTATAAGCTAGAGGTGCGTATCCTCTGAGATACCTCAATTTTTGCATGACCGACGTGTCCGGTGTCTATTCAGGAGAACGTAGGGGGGCAGTATTATTTGAGCTTTGAGATTCACGTAGAACTTATTTGAACGATTGAGATGTTCCAAAAAGTCACGCAAAGTTTGAGATATCTCAGAGGATGCGAATTCATTAGCTAGTGGGTGAAGAGCATAAAACAGGCCGTATTTATTTAATAAATTATATTTTATTGAATGTATTTCATGTAATCATGTGTTGTTGCTTTTATGTATGGTGTGCTGGTGTTACATTTAGTTATGTTTTAAAAAATAAGAGCGTCACCGCAAGTTGAGAATCACAACAAAATTAAGTTCCTTGGCAATTAGACTAATTAGATGAGTGATACCAATATTTTTCAAGTATACTTCTAATTTGGTTGTCGGATATGTCTATATTTTTTTTATAAGATATATTTCTATATCTTATGTTATTGACGATAAAAATCTCAAAGCTAAATTATTATTTATTTAACAAAATATTTGGTGAGAACTTTACATAGTAGAAAATTTACATGTTAAGTTAATATTTTTGGAGTGTAAATAAAATATCTTTGAATATGTGCGGTGAAGAAATTGAATGTTTCTTTCAGTAGTTTACTGAGAAGTATTAATTTGCAATTTAACCATTAATTACTTCAAATCTAACACTATTAATTAATTACAATCCCATTACCATTATTTTTTTCCCCACGAAATGAGACTTTATTGATTTAAATTAGAACATGCCAAAAATTGTGTAGTGTTCAATGGAATGAAGTTGTCGATTTTTATGATAATTGTGTCAGTGTTAATAAAAATTAAAAATATAATCAATAAATCGGAACAATTATATTATTGGTTGGGTCTGTAAGTGTATTATTGAATTAATATCATGCAGCACATCTAGTTGGTTTGGTTTGGTTTGATTTGTGTTAATCGATATATAATTTGATTAGGATTTTTGTTTTTGTCTGTAATACGATGATCATTTAATTTAAGAGGTTAGAACTAAATCCTGTTCTGTTTCTAGACATAAATATTTTTAAACAACTGAAAACAAAAAAAATAAATAAAAATAAGAAACAATTCAATGTATATATGAAGAAATGAAGTTAAAAATTTGATTTTCTATATGTTAGTCTATCTCTAATTAATGTTACACTTATGATAAAAAATGAAAAAAAAGTTCATCTTTTTTACAAATATTATATAAATAAAGTATATTTATATAATATTTAATATACATAAGTATATCATAGAAGTATGTTCAACAAAATATTTTACGCAATGTAATGAGGCATAACACTGTAATATACTTCGAAAATAAAACTTTTTTTTTTTTACAAATTATTATTCTCAGAAGTATAGTTTTAAAGCAGAAAAACAGAGCAAGCTAAAACAGTAACAGCTGAGAGAATTGCTTTATTACATTCCACATATATATATGTTTCCCACTTGATACTTTGAAAATAATTGCATTTGCTTTCTTTCTGCAATAATGTGGAATCAGATATTCATCCGATCTGAGCCCTACGATATGATTTCGATCGATCGATCGATGCCATTAGAATAAGATGGTACCATGTCCTTGTATAACACCGCAGAGCAGCAAGCATGAAACACTATCAGGTCGACCCGTAGAGCAGCTAGTGCCGGAGAGGAAATCTAGCTTCGACAGCCCATCCACACCCGTGATTGATGTCATTTGCCACGAGACCATTCTTTTAAGTCTCTTTCTCGTATTCATTTCTTCGGCCACGAGGCCGGAAACAATTTGGGTCCAACGTTTATTGGACTCAACTAATAGGTTTTGCGTCTATTCGATTGGTTTTAGTATCAGTGTGTGCCGCTTCAATATACATACACATCCGTTTTGATATTCACATGCACAGATCTTAAAACGGATCCGACAAACAAGAAACTCGAGGTCACCTACCATCCTTCAACGAAGATCTATCTACACGCAAAAGGATTTATTGTTTTTTTTTTTTTTTTCTCTCTTAAGCTTGAACCCATTCATAGTTTTGCAAAATTGATCTGTTTTCTTGGTTCCAAAAATGCTACAAAATTTTAAGCAAAGCAAAACAAAACAAAACAAAACATGGATGCGCTACACTTGAGTTGCGTTTTAGATTCGTCTCTTTGATTTTTTAACACCTCATCGTATCTTACTTTATTAATTATTACGCCTCTTCCTCTCCTTTTGACTTTACAGTTTACACACCCAATTGAATTGAAAACCAAAATACTAACTCGAAAACCCAAAACCAAATACTAAATCAAATCCTCATCGTATCTCCTGTTTCTTCCCTTCTCCTTCCCAAAAGGCACAATTTAATAAAACGTTCCACGATCGTCAATTTTATTCTACCAAATTTAATTTCTCTACTAATGTTCACCAGTAGCAAACTTTGTGAAAAATCAAATAAATAAATGAATAATATATCCAAGCACAAAACCCCACCTTCCCATTCCCCATCCAAAAAAGAGAGAGAGAGTCAGAGAGAGCAACACCCCATGCCATTGCACAAACTTTGTGCTCTGTTGCCATTTTCAACCTCACGTCACGGTCACTATCTACAAAATTAGGAAGAAGGTTAAAATTAATTCCATTTATACCCTCCAAAAGTGTTGAAATCACTTGTGACTTTGTGAGAAGAGAAAACTCTTGCTTCTTTTCTTCTCAGCCATCACCGTCGTCTCCCTTGCCTTTCCTTTCTGTAAGTTTCCAATTTCCCAAAAATTTGTTATCTGAAAATTACCCAAAAAAAAAAACATAATCTTTATAGGCAATAAATTTTCATTATTCACGGGATTTGTTCTAGATCCTTCTCGCGTACCTTGACGTGTAAAATATTAATATATAAACTTGGCCAAATATTTCTTATGATGTTTCTTTCTTCTTTTGTGAAAAAATAACAAGAGGAAAAAAAGGGAGATGGTAACGAAATCCAATACAACTTTTTGTGTACAAGTGATATGATATGTGCGCTAATTAACAATAGAATAGTTATTGTTCTAAATCTAACCTCCATTTTTATCCCACCAATTTCCGAAAAATATAAAATATTTTTTTCTAAATCCAAACAGAAAAATTGGGATTGGGATGGGATTTGGATTTCAACCCGACGAGGCGACTACTCTACTCTAAAATCTTCTCTCCATAACATAATTGAGTCGCGTCTACCGATCGGAACCCAGAAAGTTTCCTGACACCGTATTTGTTACATTTTCTCCCAATCCATTCCTGATTCCCCCCAATCCCATCATACTAATTTCTTTTCTTCCAAAGGGAACAAATTAAAAGAGAGAAAGATGAATAATTAATTACAAATAAAAAATAAATAACCTCTACTCCCACGGCACCTTGCACCCACCACCACTCCATTTTTGCTCTACTTTGTTACATTAATTTTCTCTCTCTCAACAATTCCATTATACGTACGGTATCAACAACTTCTTCCGAATGGACAGCCACTGTCAAGTAGTTTCAAAAAAAAAAAAAAACAACTTCTTCCGAATGATGGAGAGAGATGATTTAAAACTAAAAAATTACCATCCCCAGTGACAGCACCCAATCCTATTTCCTCTGAACAGAACACATCCAACGAACCTCACAAATTATAATTGTAGTCTCAAACATTCTTTCCTATTTTTATTTCCTATGTTGTGTAACATGCCGAACACTACAATTCAAGTGTCCTCTATTCGCGTCTCTCTCTTCTCTTGCAAAAAATATCTAGTACCATGTCCTTTTTCATATTTTTCTCAACACTTGAAAAAATTGAAATCTGTCTCCTCCTTCCCACCTTACTAATCATATCATATCATTGATCTGATCCCTCAAAAAACAAACCAACCTTTGATCACCTCACCTCACCTCACCTGACCGTGCGTGTTTGTTCCAGAGTATATATATGCACAATTAATTTTTGCAAATCAACCAAACCATTCATATATTCCATCATCTCTCTTCACAATCATCTGTAATGGTACCGAGAGCACATTGTTGTACTACTAGCAACTCTCCTCCTGCTCTTGCTCCTGCACAAAAATCTTGTACATTATTTTTCTTGCTCACCCTCCTCCGCTCTTCACAAATGCACAAAAATCCCCGAAAAAGGAAACAAAAAAAGAAAAAAAAAATCAGTATCCTATCACAATCTCATTCTCATTCTCACCTGAAAAAGAAGCAACCGAGAAGAGATCCCACGACCAAATTATAACAATTTCCAATTTCTTTCTTTATTATTGGAAACGAAACGCTTAGATAGTCGCATAGTCGCAGAGAGAGAGAGGACGAGAAAACAGAGAGAGACAACAATTCAATTCGTCCTCTCTTCTCCATCTCTCTTCGCCTCGCTTCTACCCCACGTCACCTTCTCTTCTCTTCTCTTCTTCTCCAACAAATTAGGGTTTCTCTTTCTTTCTATTCCCTCTGCTCTCTCTCTCTTTATCCCCAATTCTCTCGTAATCATCGTGTCTCCAATCAGATCCCAATTCCCAATTTCCCTTCTCCACTCGCTTAATTAGGGTTTTCCATGATAATTAAGCGCACCGACAGGGCCCACCTCGCCTCCAGAAAGAGGCCCCCAAATGCGGGCCCCACCTCCCACGTCTTCGCCGATTTCCGCCGCCGGAAGCGCCGCAAAGATTTCTTGGATGAACCTTTCCCTGTCGACCTCTTAGGCGATGTTTCCGTTCCAGACTCGCCTTACGAGCTTCTATTTGGTATCCCCGGCGACGACTCTCTGTCTTCTTCTCCGCCTCCTTCTCCTTCTCCCACCCCTCCGCCTTCCTCCTCCCACGTACGTCCTCCCCCTGTCGTACGGACGTCACGTGGCAGGGCACGTGCACTCCCTTCCCGGTTCAATGACTCGGTGCTGTTAGACCCCTGGAAGAAAGAGAAAGAGAGTGACAAGGAAAAGAAGACCAAGAAGAAAGTTGTTGATCATGATTTTGATGCAGCAGCATCCGATGATTCATATCAAAAGGATCCTGATTATGATGTAATTCTACCTGATCTTCTCTCAGTGCAAGATGAAGAAGAGAGATACCGAGCTTGTAGAAACTTTGGTAAGAGGAAGTATACTCCTGCTATCTCTGGAACTAAAGTTACAACATCATTGCCACCGCCTCCTACCAAGAATGGAGTCCAAGTTGTGAAGAGAAAAAGGAGTTTGTGTGTGCAAATTGGAGAAGAAAGAGAGGTAGAGTTTGCATATGGAGATGTCGTGTGGGGTAAAAAGGGGAAGAAACATGCAGCTTGGCCAGGTATAGTTATCGATCCAATGCAGTATGCACCTGAGGCAATTCGGGTGCCACGTGTACCTGGTGCACTTTGTTTGATGTTCTTCGGTTACTCTGAAGTTGGAAATGATCGGGTATGTGTGCAGTTGATGCATATATTTTTTTTTTATTTTCCTCTTGATGTTTGTAGTTAGTTATTATCGGGTTTTGTTGTATTATATTGCAGGAGTATTCATGGGTGAAGCTGGAGGGGATATTTCCATTTCTGGATAATGTCGACAGGTCTGTTCTTTGTTCAGTTAACTATTCCATTTTAGGCTTTGTCTCAATAAGTATGATGTCTAGTGGGTTGTTTTGGGGAAAAAATGATTGGAATTTAAGTCAATGAGTTAAACAAATTATCCAAATGGTTTTTATTACTTTACCTATCTTAACAACCAACTGTTAGCATTGCTTCCAACCCAGGAGTTAACTTGTTGCTGTCGAATTTCATGATATGCCTATGATCAATGAAAATTATCCAAATGTTTTTTTTATTGGTTTTCACTCTTTATCCTTTGTCGTTTCTTGCTACTTCATGGAAATTATGTTTGCATGTAAAGTATTATCACATTGATACACCGTTGGGAATAGTATAGCATCTTATGTACCATAACCTTTGTTGAGTGGTCTTTTTACCAAAGCAATTCTAGAGATCTAATAAGGCTTATCGATCTTATAAATAATAAAAAAGTTGGTCCTTTCAGGTTTCAGGGTCAAACTGAGCTACATGGGAGAAAACCTAGTGGGTTAAGGTTAGCTATAGAAGAAGCATTTTTAGCAGAGCACGGGTTCTTAGGAGGGAAATTTGATGCTACTAGCACCTTTGGTCAGCCGGCTAAATGTGACTATTCTGTCAGAGGCGGCGAAGAGACTTCCTGTTCAGATCGTGATGAAGATAGCCACTCTCATATTCAGGTGCATCATTATTTTCTGGTTCTGGTTGATTATACTAGAAATAAGAATACAAGATTTATTCTAGCCTATTCTGGATTATACAGCCAAATAGGAATCATCTATGAGCATTGCATTGCAATCTGTTCTAAATATCTCTGCTACAACAGATTGTAATTTTACTGGTACCTAAGTTCACTAACCTTGCCTTTATTGGTATTTGGTATTGGTACAGTACTGCCAAATGTACAATCTTGTGTAGTATTTTTTTAGTATTTCTTTTGTTTTTGGCATTATAGAAGTTCCCACCAGGAAGAAATTTCTCCTATTTTACTTGTTTTTCTTTTTATCCTTAAGTTTTCTTACTTGCCCTTTTTATCCAGAATGGAAAATCTGAGTTACACTGTGAACGTTGTGCTTCAAGCCTTGATAAGAATGCGTCTTTTGGAGAACAATTAGTATGCAGCAACTGCACAAAGGTTGGTTTGCAATATCAATTATTTTTTTGCCATTGGCAATATTAAAATCACTCTTGAAGGGGATAGTAAGGGTTCGATCTTTTACCTGTTACTAAGTTTCTTATATGCTAATATGTACAGTATCCCCTGATAATTTCACATTTCTTTCAATTTCTATCTTGATAATTGCTATTCTATATATGAATGTATTGCAGGTTTCTAAGTTAGGGAAAAAGTGTATTATATGCAAGAAAGGTCGTCGCCGTGTGGGAAGTACTAGATGGGTAAAAATATTTTCTTCTTTCCTTTTTTAACAAGTTTTTTGGATATAAGTCTCTATAACATTCTTTGTGCTATAGTTTTAAATGTCAACACCTAATAGCTGTTCACTTTAATTTATTATTATCCATAGTGCTTTCTGAAATTTGATGTGGTAAATTTGAACCTGCAGGTCTGTTGCCGAGGATGTAAAGCTTTCGTTCATGCTGAATGTGACAAAAAGTTGAGCAAGATTAAGGTTTGTTTTTTATGAACAGTCAAATTGTATATATGTTAGACAATTTTTATGGGGCTAAATTCCACTAATAGCTCTTAACTAAAATGCACAGGATATACGGAATATCAGTTATTCTTGTCCTAATTGCCGCAACTTTAATGCCAACTCATCTAAAACAAACTCTCAAGCAAGGTACCTTCTACGATCACAATCTCTGTTATAAATTTCCAAATTCTTGTATTACAAATGGCACTATGTTCTTGGTTTCTGCTTCTTACTGAACTGTTGAGGTATCAAATTATTTTGTATGCGCTACTTTTGTTTCTAACTCTTGCATTGTGTGTGATTATGCAGATGGCAGCAGCCTACAAAAGATAAGCTTATAGTGCGTTGTTATGGCATGGAAGGGACTTATGTACCTGACCATGAATTGTGAGTGACATAATACATAATATTTTTTCGGATAATTTTTCTTAAATAATCACTATCTCAATTCTCATGCCTTAGTCAGTAAATTAGTGAGATCAATTTATAAAATATAAAATGAATTGGTCAGTAAATTGTTTAATTTCTTCCTACTCTTCTACTTTGACTTTCAAGTGAGTTAAAAGAAGAGAGTACTAACTAATTTAAAAATGGCAGGATTTCATGTCATTGCGGTCCTTGCAAGAGACAAATGTTTACATTTACCGAGTGGGAGAGGCATGCTGGTTGCAAAAGTAAAAATTGGAGATCAACAATTAGAGTTATCACCCCTCCTATGCCTCTTGGGAAATGGGTAAATCCCCCCCCCTCTTAATTTTCTCATTTTTATTGGAAGTGTTATTATTCTAGGTAATTTTGAGCTTTACTTCTTGCAGTGGGTTTCTTAGTGCCTTACTTCCTCTACACTAGCACCAACTAGTGATTATTGGGTTAGGATCTAGCACTGAGTGATCATTGATACTGATATTTTAAATAAAATTTACAGATTGAGCGTTATCAAGCAAACCAAGGGAAACGATTATCACCAAAAATGAGGAAACAGAAGATCCTTGCTGCCTTAAATGGTAATAAAGCATTTTTGAACCTACCTTTTCCTGCATTGTAATTTATATTTCTAGTTTACTTAAAATGGATACTTCCATATATTTACAGAGCCATATGATCCTGTTCTTGCCAAATGGACCACCGAAAGATGTGCAATTTGTAGATGGGTTGAAGACTGGGACTACAACAAAATAATTATATGCATCCGGTAATTTGCTTCTTCTCTTTTGATCTATCTCAAGAATGCAATGAGATAAATGGTGATTTACTGAGAATGATAATTTGTCCATTTCAGATGTCAAATTGCTGTGCATCAAGAGTGTTATGGTGTGAGAGGCACGCAGGACTTCACATCTTGGGTTTGCCGGGCTTGTGAAACACCTGACATAAAAAGAGAATGTTGCCTCTGTCCTGTGAAAGGTACTTATTTATTTTTCTTTTCTAGGATAATATACGTATGATGCAATGTTTGCAAATAATAAGAAATGTCATGTATAGGATATATGAAATCTCCTTTGAGTTTGTTGCTTTCCGACGTTCAAACAATGTCTAAACTACCCTAGTTCCAATGTCTTTTACAGAAATGAGGGAGACATGAGGAGGTAGTTTGTATACTTTATGAAGGTATTTAATAGGAATAGTATAGGCCTGTTCTCTGAGTTATGGTCTGAGTATATGCAATTCTATAGTAATTTTACAGAGATGGGAACTAATTTTCTAGGAATTGGTTGGACATATAATTACTAACTTTGCTCAGAGCATGGATAACTGATAATGAGTATTATGCTTGTAATTTACAGGGGGCGCGTTGAAGCCTACTGACATAGATTCGCTATGGGTACATGTGACCTGTGCTTGGTTTCAACCACAAGTCTCTTTTGCTAGTGATGAAACAATGGAACCTGCTGTAGGGATCTTGAATATTGCACCTATCACTTTCCGAAAGGTTTGCATTTAACTAATATGTATGAAAATGACTTAAATAGAAAAAGAATTATAGTTAATTGTTTTTATTTCATCTTTGATGCTTTTCATCTACAGATTTGTGTTATATGCCGACAAATACATGGTTCTTGCACACAGTGCAACAGGTGTTCAACTCATTATCATGCTATGTGTGCATCAAGAGCTGGCTATACAATGGAGGTAAATAATTATAATAACATGTGTAATGTAGCAAAATCACATTCTGGCCCCTATATTTCCTTGACATTTGAAACAAATATTTTTCTTTGTTGGGGATTGTATCAGGTATTTTTGAGAGAGAGTATACTAGGGTTGATCTAAACTAAGTCATTTTTTAACAACTGATTAGTTTATTTTTGGTGAATTGGGTACCATACTGTTTAACCATTGAATGAAATTCAAATCTTTTGGTGAAATTTCACATGTGGTTACCCTGCTCCTTATGCTGACTTAGATTATAATATTTGCTTTTGCAGCTGCACTGGTTGGAGAAAAATCGCAAACAAATAACAAAAAAAGTTTCTTATTGTGCTGAACACAGGCAAGTTTTAGAAAATCATCACACTTTTTCTAGTTGTGATCAATACATTGATTCAGTGAGAATTTATGTTGATGACAAAAGTGTATAATAATAATTTTTATTTTATACAGGCCCCCAAATCCTGACAATGTATTGATCATTAAGACTCCCTCAGGAGTATTTTCTTCGAGAAAGCTAACTAAACCCAAGGAGAAAAAAGCTGGGCTGAGGCTTATTAGAAAAGATGCACCAGTTGAAAATCCACTGCCACCGTTGCCTTCTCAAGAAATTGAAGAAGAAGAAGAGGGTTGTGCAAGATGTAGAGTCTACAAGAAGAAAGAAATTAAGGTAAGAGAAATAATATACATGTCTATTTTAATTTTACACAAAAAAGGGAGAAAATGCTTCATATTTATTCACCAATGATTTACAGTACTACCGAAGAAGAGCAACATGCCTTTTGGCAACTTAGTAGTAGATTTACATATAGTATTTGATTGATTGAATCGATATGAATACAGATTTTGGTTGTTAACTGCAAATAATTTACATGTATGATTAGTATGATTAGTGTTTGGTTAATTTGCAGACACATTACCAAGTAAAATAGCAGTTTAATTTTTCCAAAATTTTAATGAGATATCAATCTTTATAAATACAGAAGCAATGTAAGCTCCGATCTTAGTAAAAGGAAAATTAGCATTCTGTAAACTTGTTCTTAAAATATACAGGTTATTTTTGGAACTTTTATAATAATATTTTGAATTATGCTATTCAGAGAACGCCTGGAGGTGCCATTGCACACAGAATAAGAGGCCCAACCCATCACTCATGGGATGAAATTGCAAGACTAAATCCACATAAGGTAATGTCATTTATTTTTCTTTCCTTAGTATCTGTTCGTACTTAAAAACAGTGTATACTGACAAGTATTTATATCGGTCTTGTGTAGAAGGAGAAGGGTCCAGAGTCTTTCTCTACTTTCAAAGAGCGACTTCATTACTTGCAGGTAAATTTTATCTTGGAAAAATATACTTTCTCATGTCCATCATTTGCTTGCTTACATTTTTTGTATCAATCTTTGGCAGTTGACAGAACATACTAGAGTTTGCTTTGGGAGATCAGGGATACATGGTTGGGGCCTCTTTGCCCGTAGAAATATCCAAGAAGGAGAAATGGTACACTATAAATTTTCACACCTAATTTTCTTCTCACAATTTGAATTTTGTTTACTATACATGGTTAGGGCCTCTTGTACCACCAACGATCTTAATTCGCATGTCAATCTTATAGACAATAAAATATGTTTTCAGGTTCTAGAGTATCGTGGTGAACAAGTTCGGGGAAGCGTTGCTGATTTGAGAGAGGCACAGTATCGGAGAGAAGGAAAAGATTGTTATGTAAGTGCATCCTTTCCTCTTTTGTACTGAATGAACACATTTTAGTCAAGTAAATAATATAATTATTGTTGACAATATCTCCTTTTTCGTCATTTCAGCTCTTCAAAATTAGTGAAGAAGTGGTCGTGGATGCTACTGACAAAGGAAATGTGGCTCGCTTGATTAATCATTCGGTAAGCTACATCTGACCCTTTTTGCAAAATACATCAAGTTTAAAAGACCTTTCTCAAATATTTATTTCTTAAATTTGATTTTTTTTTTTTTGTTTTATTTTTGTCTTCCTTGGTGCAGTGCCATCCAAATTGTTATGCAAGGATAATGAGTGTTGGCCATGACGAGAGCCGAATTGTTTTGATTGCAAAGAAAAATGTTGATGCCGGAGAAGAGTTAACGTATGAATTTCAAACCTAAATCTAAGTTTTACCCAGTTAAAAGGGGCATTATTATAACACAAAATTTGCAAAATTGAAAGAGGTGCATAGAGAGCTTGTGTACTGCTTCAAACATAAATCCTTGTTTTTGTTTTTGTAAATTTCAGGTATGACTATCTATTCGACCCAGATGAAGGCGAAGATTTGAAAGTACCTTGTTTGTGTGGAGCTCCTTCTTGCAGGAAATTCATGAATTAAGATCTTGTAAAGCCATATTGTGTTAGAAATTAGGCTAGGTTTTCTTCTAACATATATATTTTTTTTGCATAGTTTTTTTCTTCCATAATTTTCTTGTCATAGTCAATCCTTAATTATTTTTTTCCTTGTGAAAAATAATTCAATCTAGGTAGAGCTAGCTATCAGCAGTTTCAGCTCTTGTAAATTCTGGAAGGTTAATATAATAATTGATGGGTCAATCAATCTATGAAAATCTTTCTTTCTTTTCTTTTTCATTAGTGAGTAACAAGTAGTCCCAACGGATATTGATGAGATACGCGCGCTTGAAGCGGATTGGAAGGAAGCGCTGCCCTTTCCTGGATAAATAACCTACTAAATGTTGGAATTCCAATCTTTACGATTTGCAGATTTTGAGAATAAAAGGAAAAACTAACCATATTAGATAGATATGTATTGAGCTATCTTAGTGTCGGATGGTTGGTTACGCTCTCTCCTCTTGTAGCATCATGTTGCAAAAGCAAAAGACGAGATTTGATGCAACCAAAAACTAAATAATTAAGAATCTTAGAAAGAGGTCGTTATGCAATGGTGGTGATTTTGTAAAAAAAAAAAAAAAATGCTCTTGTCAAGTGAAAAATAGTATATAAAAGTCAATTACAAATAGATTTTGGTGTTTTGGATATAAAATTTACGTATAAATTAGTTTTAGGTAAATTGTTATATCATTAAATATGTGGAAATAAAATTGCAGGAACCTGTAACCGTTTACATAAGATTATGTGGTTTTGCGGCTTCATCAACCAAAAATCAAGTAACATAAAATAATAACTAATTATTATTTATAATGCAAAGTAGCAGAGAGGACACTCTTCGATATTTGAGGTCAATACTGCAGAGTGATAGTGAGATTGATAAGGATGTGAGCCATAGGATACGAGCGGGTGAATGAAATAGCGTCAGGCATCTGACATCCTATGTAACAGAAAAGTCTCACAAAAACTCAAAGGCAAGTTCTACAGAACAACGATCAGACCCGTGATGTTGTATGGTGCAAAATGTTGGACTACTAAAAGACAACATGTCCAGAAAATAAGCATAGCAGAGATGCGTATGCGTATGTTGTAGACATACAAGACTCAACCAAATTAGAAATGATGATATATGTGACAGACTTGGAGTGACACCGATTGAAGAGAAGCTCGTCCAACACCGCTTGAAATGGTTTGGACATCTCCAACATAGGCCTCCCAAGGCGCTGGTACATACTGGAATTATACGTCGTATCGAAAACACAAGGAGAGACAGAGGTCAGCCAAAATTGATATGGGATAAAGCAATAAAAAAGAATTTGAAGGAATGAAATATATCAATGAGCTGGCTTCGGACATAAGTGCATGGAAGTTAGCCACATAGCAAAACCGTGACTTAAGAAATATTGTTTTAGACATATTTAGAGGTAAGAGGTAGTATCATAAATTTTAGGCCATATGACTAGAAACTTGGGATTAAGAACATAGAGCTTAAGACTTTGACCTCTACGTTCATTAGTATAGACACGATATAATTAGTATATTATTAGTATTATTAGTATTACTGTTATTATTTTATGACTATTTACTTCACCTTGTGACTATAATTGGGTTTCATTTCTAAAGTACCCCAACTTATTTGAGACTAAAGTCTTGATTCTTGTGACTTCGATTGGGTTTCATTTCTAAAGTACCCCAACTTATTTGAGACTAAAGTCTTGATTATTGTTGTTATTGTATTTATAATGCAAAAATGCAAATACAACATAATCAACAAACATCAAGTAGCATAGATAATTCATGCAGCTTCATCATTGATATATTTTAATTGACATCAACATTATTGATAAAATAAACAAGCAAATTGTTCTAAATAAAGCCTTCTGCCCCGGTTTTTTACTTGGTCTTATTTTAAGCCTAAGCACCCAAAAACTGCTTATATGAACGGAAGCCTTAAAGGACAGAGTTTGCTTCTAATATATGATAAGACAGCGCAGAAATTAAATATTATATAAACAAAAAAGCTATCAATTACCAGCATCCACGGTATTAATGAACGCTAGAAATTGACAACATTAATAAAACCCTATCTTAATCTAACGTCACTTTTCTTCCTAAACTACTCAGATAAAAGAAAACGGACCTATGAGCAACCGCTAAATGCAACCTAACGAAGGTTCAGAAGCAAACAAATCAGCCCAATTCCCCCCCAATTGCAATTTCAACCAAAAGGGGACACCATTATTCTAACGAGAAAACATGGAAAAGGAAAACAAGCTACACATGAGCAAGAGGCCCGGGAGCAAAGCCTCAACAAAAAAAAAAAAGGACACGCAAATAGAAAATTCCAAAATGACAAAGTAAAAAAACAAAAAAATTGTTTTCAATGTGTATTTTGAGTAGTAATAGGTATCCTGCTTAAACCATCCTCACTACTCTCCATCATTACTACTTCCTCACATTCCTCAGCATTCTTAAAAATGATTGAATCGGAATCAGAAACAAAATTACTGGTAACCGAAACCTTTTTGTCTACCTCTGTATCATCATTACCCAGATCAGGTGTAATACTATTATCAGTTACTGGTACTTCAACTTCCATGTTAAGTACCTCCGCTGATTCCTCCAAATCAGGAGCATTGTTTCTCTCAGGTTTCTTTCTATTTGACAACTTGTTGTACAGAGCCATAGCTTTCTGCAAAAAAAAAGAGAAAAGAAAAAAGGGTAATTAGGCTTATATATTAGCACATTGGTAAATGGAATGAAGCAATTTGTGCTTTGTAGATTTAATACCTGAAAGTTTTCATCCTTGCTTGTTGGGAAAAGGGACTTGAGAACAATGACGCTCATGCCATTTCTTTTCTCTTTACCATCCATCACATCAGTAGCCTGGAAACCAAAAAAACAAATTGACAACAATGAATAAGAAATATATAAAAAATAAAAGTTACACTTAGCAATTTCCCCCAAATATAATAATCACTTTGCAACCCTACCTGAGACATATCAAATACTCCATTAAGGTTTTCCAACTCTCCTATTGCAGAAGTACATTTTTTTAGCATCTCCATATCAACCAAGTTCTGGGAAATACCAGCCCTTGGTATGTAACTTTCCCAAAATTTACCCACTTTAACACTAGGTTCTTGCACTTTATCAACCTCAGTAACCACTTTTGGTGGTATTTGATCCTCCATTGTAGAGGTCTCGACAAAAGTTGCATCTTTCACACTCTCATCCTTAATGTCAACGACACTCTCACTTGGTAAAATTTCATTAATGCTCTGTTCTTCCATTTTAATATCTAGTGCTGTTGCACCAATCTCCTTTTGAGACATATTAATCAGCTCTTTATTGGGAAGCACGTCTCCTCCCTGTGCTTTCCAAGAAGGAAGAGACCTATTCTGATCCCAAAATGGCTCTGCACCAAACATACCATTCCCTGCTGGACCCCACAAATTGGGTGGGAATGAATCATCTACTAACGGGTTATTACCACCACTGTTATGCCACCCGTACGGTCCCCGCATGTGGGCTGGGAACCGATCCATCGGATCATGCATAGGAAACTGAATTCCAACCCCAGAAGGGCCCAGTTTAAGAGGTGGTGGTCGGATCCCAAAAAGAGGTGGTGGGCCAGGTGCAAAATGATGGAAGCCAGAAGGAGGTGGTGGCCCAGGTGGCAGTGGCATAAACCCGTTATTAACCTGAGATGCCCAATTAGGAGCACCATTCCAGTTGTTATTCCCATGGGCATGAATTCCCCTCTTGTGAAACCTCCTGTCGGTGGGTCCATTATCTCTTCGGTTATCTCCATCTTCATATGGTAGAGGTGGGTAACTACTACTACTACTACTCCGGTTGAATGTGCCAACTGGAGTCGGTTCTCTTTTCAGCATCATCATCTTATCAGGTGTTGCCACATCAGATTCCCTCTCTCTTTCTCGGTCCCTGTCCCTTTCCCTGTCTCTATATTTTGAGGAACCGCTGCCACCACGGCCACTGGAATACTTGAGGCTGGAGTTGGATGGGGATTTTTCGGGTGCAAACTTGGGGGATGCATGGGTGTCAGATCTAGGGGTGCTGCTAGCAATCTCCGAGGAGAGCTCCAAGGAATGTGCATCATCCCGTGGCCTGTTGAGTTTCTCCTCTCGAAGTCGGGAGGGAGTGCGCTCGCCCGTAGAGGAGGTTCTGGTACGGGCCCTGTCCTCTTGCATCAATTCTTTCTTTGGGGACTCAATTGGCTTTGACCTATGTCTAAAAGTTTGACAAAAACAATTGGGAAAAAAAAATAATTCTTATTATAGGTTATAGATTTTTCAAAGATATTAAAACAAGTCAAATGATTGGTATGACCTGTCCAGCTTTCTTTGTGAACTCACAATCACGGAAGCTGATATGCGGTACACCAGTGACTACTTACTAGCAGCAGCTAATAGTTTCCCCAAGTGATTAAAATATTTGGTTTTTATATGGAATGAATCTACAATAGTCTAATGGGTTTAAAACAATTATGAAATTTGAATTGACCAGCACTAACTACCAGCTACTACTAAAATCCATGATAAAAACGAAACGAGGGTCATCAGTTTCTAAAACCTGATCCTTAGCTGGTACCATAGAAGTGATATGTTACCACCAGTAGTTAACAATCTATACCTGTTTTGTTCTCTGTCATGATATGAGACTGAGGCAGGAAAATCCATGATAAAAGCGAAACAAGGGTCATTGGTTTCTAAAATCTGATCCTTAACTGGTACCATAGAAGTGATATGTTACCACCAGTAGTTAACAATCTATACCTGTTTTGTTCTCTGTCATGATATGAGCTTGAGGCAGGAGAGCTTTTCAATCGGATCTTTCCTGGGCTGGAATCCACCTTCTCCTTCTCCTTTTCCTTTTCTTTTTCCTTTTCCTTGTCAGCATAGCGGTACTCCCCCCTTGACCTCTCCACATCCTCCTTTTCTACATCCCGCTCATGTCGATCCTCTGTGGTCTCATAACCCCTCTTGCCCACATGACCATCTTTGTGTTTACTCGGGTACTCATCACGGGTATCATACGGGTCAGCCTCAGATCCTTTACTCTTCTTGTACCGGCTCTCTGATGACCGGTTACCTTCTCTAGAGCTCTTATACTCATAATATTCTCTCTCTCTACGATCATCTCTCTCTCTATCTCTATCTCGGTGCTTTTCTTTGTACTTGTCCGGTTCAGATTTGTGCTCCTTAGAGCTCCGGCTTTTCGAATGCTCATCTCTGTGCCTATCCTTCTCCTTCTCCTTTTCTTTTTCTCTTTCCCTGTCTTTCTCTTTTTCTCTATCTTTCTCTTTTTCCTTTTCTTCTGGAGAGATTTCATCCCGTCTTCTTTTGGAGTGCTTCTCACGTTGCTCCCTCTCAGTTGGATCAAATTCTGTGCTCAAAATGTACATTTACAAAACGTTAATGCAACACAATTAAGAATTACCATTTGTTCGGCATGACAGATACACATAAAAAAGTTGTTAGAAGGCAATGAAGTACTAGGTGAAATTATAGATTTAATATAACCCTGACAATACATACATAAGCAATGTACGTAGTATAACTAAAATCTGAAGGGGATTCATATGTCACCAATCCAATCCAAAACAACAACCATCCTCTACTAGAGAGTAAATCTATAACATAAGCATTGGTGCCAGTGATACCTCCATATTGTTTCTTTTAACTACCAATTGGTACTAATACACTACCATTAATATAGCAGCCAACACATGCTGGAAACAGTGTCAATTAGGTGAACACAGAATCCATTCATCTGTTTATTACACTTGCAAATATCTATATACTTTCTAAGACTTGATTGTGAATTTTTATCTAATTTACCAAAATACAAACCATATTTATTTGAAAATGCAAAACAACAAAAAATGATCATTTTGAATTCTACACATTAAATTATGATTAAACTTCAACGAATGTGAAATTTATTGTTTGCTATTCATAAAGAACAGAAACAGATAACTAACCAGTTATAATATCAACATCTTTATTCGCACTATTCCCTTCTTCAATTCGACTTGTCTCAGATTCTCTCTTTCTACTTGCAACAGCCTCATCGTGTCTCCCTTTCTCCCTCTTATCCTCGTCATACCTCTCCTTCTCTCTCTTAACCTCCTCATACCTGTGTTTCTCTCTCTTATCCTCCAAATGCCTCTCTTTCTCCCTCTTGTCCTCCTCATACATCTCTTTCTCTCTTCTATCCCCCTCGTATTTCTCTTTTTCTCTCTTCTCCTCCTCGTACTTCTCACGCCTGCTGCTTCTTTCTCGATCTCGATCTCTATCTCTATCCTTTTCCTTCTCCCTCTCCCTCTCTCTGTCACTCTCTTTCTCTTTTTCCCGCTCTTTCTCCTTCTCTTTGTCTCTCGCCTTTTCCCTTTCCTTTTCTCTCTCTTTGTCCCTCTCTTTCTCCTCCTTGTAGCGCCGCTTCTCCTCACTCCTTTCGTCATGCCTCCTACTAGACCGGCTCTTGGATTCCTCTTTCAAATATTTCTCTTTATCTCTTTCTTTTTCAATATCCACAGTATTGTAAACATCTCCTTTTGACCTCTTGTCTACCAATGAATTGTCATCTCCATTTTTGCCTAACCCACTGTCCCATCGATCTGATGCACCAGATTCATCCTTGGACTCAATCCTCTCCTTTCTCTTCTTTCCATGATCTGTTGACACATGACCATTGTTAGATTCCTTCAATTCCTTCGAATGAGATGATTTTCTCTTATCAGATTCTAAATCCTTGGAAACCCTAGGTTCTGACTCGCGCTCCTCGTCGGAAGCAGACCAGTCAACGGGCGAACTTCGCCTCTGCGACTTGTGTGACGATTTGTGGCGGGAACTCCGCGGCATCCTGAACCTGAAAGAAAGCGCTATAGAACTCAAAACCCTAGCGAGATCGATCGGAGTTGGCGCCGCTAACCCTCCAGGTATAAGTATTGCCCCACAAAGGAAAGAAATTTGATCGGAGATTTGGTCGAGAGGTGGATGTTGAGAAAAGGAAAGAAATTCGAGAAAATGGGGGTAAAGGAGGCGGCGGAGAGAGAGAGAGAGAGAGGGGGGGGGGGTGGGGTGAGGAGACGATGGGATTTTTGGTTTTTTTTTTTTTCACTTTTGTTTTTGTTTTTTTGTTTCGGCGCAAATGGGAGGGAGAACTGGATCGTGTATGGACCTAGATTCAATGACATGTGGTGCCGTGTTAATTGTGGGGTCCTTGAATGTATAACAGAGACTCTTTATTAAATGAGAACCAGGAGCAGGTAAGTTTATGTTCTCTCGAGATTGGGTTCCCGTTCGACTCTTTAGAAGCGACGCGACTTGTCGCAGGGTTTGTGCGTTGATCTATGAATCTATCATCGATCTATTATGTAAAAAACTATAATTATTTTTTGTTATTTTTTTTAATACATGTAGTTGTAGCATGTTATTTTTTTTTTTATATAGGATCATATATTTTACCATGTTATTTTTGTTAATTATTATGTTCTTGCATTCAGGAATTAATCAACATTAGTTTTTTTTGTTCTCTTTTATGAAGAGAGCTATTAGAAGGTAAAATTAATTAATTCAGACCAGCATTTTGCTTCTCACTTCCACGGTTCCCACCTACTATTTCACCTAAAAACCTTCTCCAAAATTCACTAATTGTTATTAAAACCTTAATTTCTGCGTCTAAGCATCTTTATTAAGTCTGTTCAAACTTCCACGAAAGTACCTCTAAACATCTTAAATAGGAGTGTCAACAGGTACGATACGGATCAGGTGGAAGTATTTTTATACCCCTACCCATTATGATAACAAAAAAAAATTATCCTACTCGTTTTTTCGAATACGGTACGGATCCGGTAAACAGATAAAAAAGTATCATTGACTTTTCGATTTGTGATTTCAACAAAATATTTTTCAAAAAAAAAAAAAATAATAATTAATACAACTAATTTGTATTATGAAAATTTAGTAAAATACAAAATTTTATTATATCATGTATTATCTTTATACAAATACAAATATATATGTGTTTGTGTGTGTAATTTCATCTTTTCAGACCTCCGCAAAACAACTCTTAAAACATTTTCTTCCAATACACTAACAAAAAGCCAACACAAAACCCTTTTAAATCAACAAGTGTTCATACTATCCTAATTAGAACCATAAAAATACTTCATAATAAATTTTATCAATTGTTTTTGCATTTCAAAATATCAAACAAAATTATTTTTATTAGATCAATGGTCTAAAGTATTGTTCTAAGCTGAAGTTTACACACAGAGAGGTATTCATTTTTCTCAAGTCCATATCCTCCGAGGTAAAATAATATTTTTTGTTTAGATTCAAACCGTTTAACTAGAATTCAAACCAATTCAGTGTGAGATAAAATACACAAAACCTCTTTAATAATCGTGCAGATACTAATCGAACGGTCTGAATCTAAACATAGATATTATGTTACCTTAGATGTTATGAATTCATCTTTCTCTATTACGATGTCACAGTCACACCTCATCTTTGTAATTTCTCTTTTTTAGAACTGCCACTACCAATTCTTCTTCCTCTTGGTGGATGCCAAAGTTGACCGTTCATCCCTTCCTATTTCAGTTTTTTTTTTTTTTTTCCATATTTCAATCTTTTTCATTCCTCCTAATTAGTAATCAGTTAGAACTTGTAATTTCGATTTAGTAACAAATGAATTGCAAACTCTCTCATCCAAGTTTTGCATTTTGCAATGAATTAGTTTCCAATCCCTCTTTCATATCCTATAGACGAATTTGATATTATCTGTTCATATCCATTAGAAAATATCAATATCTGTAATATGTATCCGTCATATATCCATAATCTATATATCTATTAATGGATGAGTTGTTACTTCATACTTTACTTTTGCTTAATGCAAACTTGAATATTACGTCAATATACAGTTGGCCATTGCATCAATACACAAATATTCATTTTTTTTTTTTTGTAAAAAAAATGATAAAAAATATTTGATATTGTTTAGGAGATGAAAAATTAAAGGCCACCGATAATATATATCCATAATGCTTTAATGAGATACAAAAGAATATACAAATTAAAGAGAAGTCTCATGGCATTTACAAGACTAACTACAGATCAATCAACAAGAGCTAAAACTCACCAACAATTTTCAAAAACATGATCTTGTGAAAAGTAATGCTGACCCATTAACCCCCCTCAAAACCAGCAACCTCGAATCAATGTAGGTCCCACATGCAAATCTAGTCAAATCAAACATTTCTTGAGGAATCTGAATTCGTACCTCCTTCAATACTCCTTGAGCCTCGTCTACATTTGGATCAGATCCAACAGTCATGGATATATCAATCTCACCCACATGAAATTTTGCTACTGGTAAACTCGGTGGGACCTCCCAATTACTGCTAAATGAGTTGCTGTAAGTTGAGTTGCTAGAATTGCCATAAGACCGACCAGGGGAGAGATTGGTGTTAGTGGTTACATGGAGAGATCCGGGAGTGCCGATTTTGTCATGGGGCCAGTGAGGGGTAGAAATGGAGGTGAAGGAGATGTTGGCTGCAATGGAGAGGATGGATTTGTCTGCACTGGACATGTCAGAGAAGGAGAGGTATGCATCTGTTATTAACACTCTATGGGAAGGCTGTCGGAAGGTAAGACCAACGTGTCTGCCAGTGGAGTATAAGAGGCGCCACCTCCCAGGTAAGAGACGAATCCAGTTCTACATGAAAAATGACACAAATTGAAATGAATGAATGGATGATCGGAATAGTACGAAATAGAAGCCTATTCCAAATTCCACTTTTCTTCTATTCTTTCACTATTCCACATGTTGACGTACGGGCCCCAAGGAAATAAATGATCAAGTACCTTTAAGCTAGAGTTGGGATTAAGCCGTTCCATCAACTCAATGAAGTAAGCTATTCTTTTACGCTGCACAAATTAAGAAGAAAAATTTGTAGTTCTAACTTGTAAGCTTAAATGCAAGGATAATATATCAGGCTTCACTTTCAAGCCTAGATAGATAAATTTTTGCTACAGTTGCAAATGATAATACTCAACCAGAATACTATTATTACCAACAGGTTTGCATGTATTGCTATGTAAGCCTATAGTTAAATTTTGTGAAGTGACCATATAAGAAGTAAACATATATAAAAATACCTTCCAAACCATGCATTACTGTGCAGAAAAGGAACCGAAAAAAAAATAGAAACCTGATGATGGCCATAGATATAATCTTCAGCCATACGCACTGCAGTTGATCCTAGGCCCCACCTCATCAAATCCATTGATGGATTCACACGCCATCTGGGTCCACACAAAAATGGATGCCGAAGTGCATTCAAGCAACTGCAAAACAAAAATGTACCTATGATAAGCATAAACAAGTAATGTGGATATTCCATTTTAACAATCTTATTTTTATACTTCTTTTCACTTCCTATGGTCAAGGAATCATCATGATTTTTATACCCTTCCTTTTTTCCGAACCCTATTTCTCACCTTATCCTTTCACAAGGCTTTGTTGCAAGGAGAAGGGACAAGAGATTCCAACCAGCCCCCCAGTTTCTATCTAGCATCTGAAATTGAATTATAAATAAAATAAATAACAATTTTAAATTTTAAATACAAAAGCCGTTGTTAACATTTGAGAAGCCCGGAAAAAAAAATCCAAGTGAAATTTCATGCAATTTTGTTGAACCTTGCTATCATGCATATGCCCACAAAATATATTAAATATATTAATTTTACACCTATACACATATTAATTTTATTGTTTTCTAAGACATATTGTTGGGCTATTTGCAGCAAGTTAAATATGAAGAAATGAATAAACAACCTGAATGCCAATATTTCCAGATGGAGAGTTGCGGCAAAGAATTGGAAGAAGAAACTCGCGCAAACATGATGGATCATTTCCCTACAAATTTTTTTAACTAACAAAATCACATTTATATTTACTCAAATGGAATTATATTATTTTATAATCCATTTGGTTAGTCATAACCACCAGAACCTTTCTGTTCTAGCCAGGGGCGGAGGGATTAAGAGGAAATAGGGGTCATTTGACCCCCATTTTAAAAAAAAAAAAAAAAATTGTATATAGGTATGATTTTCTATACAATTTAGAGTGAAATGGTTTGATATTGTAAAATTGACTCCCATTCTCCATAGAAAAATTTATATGATTGAGCCCCATGGTTCGAAAGTCTGGCTCCACCCCTGGTTCTAGCAATATCATCTAACAACCTCAGATCATTCATGGACAACATTAATATGGCACGTAGTAATAAATGGAAGATGGTCAAATCTTATATTTATAAACAAAAGGTCAAATATTTGCAAAAAATGAACTTGATGAGCATAGCCTGTTGGTCAACAGAGGTAAATGTTTTGGAACAAAACAATGAGAGATGAAAATATAATAAACCTTATACAAGAATGACTTGAAATCTGAAAACACAGAAGCATCCATAAGCTCCCTCAAGACCAGCTTTGCCATTATGAAACCCAAACATCTGTATGTAAAAAATTGAAATAAAAATTTAAGTTTATTACTCGTCATCCAGATAAAAAATGAATATATCTTATATTTTTTGTTTTCTTTTTCATTGCTTAAAGGTGCGAAAAGCACACTATTTATCCATCTTTGCAAAAAGGTATCCAGAATGTTGATAGTTGCAAAAGCCTTGTAAATGTATATGAGCACAGGTATTTAGAAAAATTAAGGAATGATCACTTGGCCCTGAAAATATAAATACATGAACTGTAGCTCGGTAAATTAAAAATGACCATCCACAAAAACTTCTGAATCAAAATTCATATTTGTCTTTTTCCTTCTTTTTCCCTCGAGTCTTTGTTCATTTGTCAGAAACCCTTATTTTTTCTAATGTGAAACAAAATCAATAACTAGTATGTTCAAAGATTATGGGAGAAGCTGATCTATTCAAGACAGACAACTCTGGGCTCGATTTGGATGCTCCATTACACTACTCTTAATTTCTTTAAATATGATTATTTCTGCCAAAAAGAAAAAGAGTCTCATGGCTTTTTCAAATGCAGACAAAATGCAGCAGTTCCCAAAACATTGAAAATAAATAAATAAAGATACAACGATGACCAATGGTGAATACCTAAAGATGCCATCTTACCTCATGTCAAATGCAATCATGCGCTTCCTCCTCTCCATGTTCTTTCCTGTGCTTTCTTTTGTTTTTTTCTCATCAAAGTCCACTGCATTACCAAGAATTCCAACCTACGTTGGAAAAATGATCACGTATAACATAATATTTCAACAGTTTACAATTGCTGCAGATCATTAATTATTAATTGCACATTGCAAAGGAATCAATAGCATACATCACACCAATTGACAACAGTTCCAGAACAAGACATCTTGCATAACACAGATAACAGTAAAAACAGTTTTGATAGCTGCTACAAAATTTATGTGTGAGAAGCAAGTTACCTTGACATGCTTATCCACTGGGCTTATATGAACATTCTCTAGTCTCAGTTCTGTGTGCGCCAATCCATGACTATGCAAATAATTGACCTATAAAGGAAATTATATACAATAGATCTCTATATAAAAAAAAAAATCTTAACAAAGCTTTTACAAAAAAAAAAAAAAACTCGAAAATCATCTACGACACCTCCACTATATCATAGGAACCTACTGAAACCTGAAAACGTCACCTAATACATCTCTCTTTCATTGAAGAACAAGTACCTAACTACTACTTTCTCTTTCATTCAAGAAGACTGAACATTGCAGAAGGAATTGTAAGCAAGATGCAGCTGAGGTTATTCTTTTACACTTCCAAGGCTCATGCATGATACTTAAGTTTTGCACAAGTATACATGAAATGCTTCGGAGGAATAAAACATAAAAACAACATACACCAGTTACTAAAAGGTCCATCATAAGAACTGTAGGAACCAAATTTAGATTCCTTTTATTTTTATATCAAGTCATTTTAGAAAACCTGGATATTTCAGGACCCACTCTCAGAAAACCTCTGTTAGTCAACTTAAAAACAAAAGAGTAAAAAAAGAACAGTTAAAATAAAACTAAACAATAGTCAGCTAGTGTAAGTGTGGGACAAGTAACAACTTAATAAGCACCAACATAGGGTAATGAACAAATTTCCAGAAGAAATTGGCCCTATCAAAAAATAAATGAGAAAATGAGTACCCCAATCAAGAGGTCCCGCATCAGAATTCTAGTCAACCGCAATTGACGAGTGACGGCGGGCCCACCAATTGTGTTGTCTCCGACCCGTCTGACCCATTCTTCATCTAAAGCAAGTGTAGCTTCTAGTGTTGGGAGCCAGTCTGACAACTGCAGCCAGTGCCTTAGAGAATAGCTTCCATGATACTGTACAAGAAAAATATCAATTATAAACTACATGAGGTCTGTTGTTAAAGTGCATCCAATCTCTACCATTTTGAGTCACTTGCACAACCATGCAATAGTTTGGTTATGCAAGAGGTTCTAAAGCAATTTTATTGGTTATTACACAAATTCAGCAGTACATTGGCATATTTTGCGTTATGCTTGATTAACCCAGGCATAAGTAAACTAAGCCTAGGTTGTAACAGCCAGTGTCATTTCCAAATGGACTAAAGATTGTCGATCATGCTAGAAATGATACTTTTCTTAATTCTGTAAAATCACTAACCCCGTGAACATAACTCTTCAGTTTCATAGTATGGAACGGGCACTTGCCTCTTATAAAAAAAAAATAAACTAACCCCATGAACTAAGATGAAAGGATCATCATCTGTGTTGCTTGTCTGAGTAACATAACCATGAACTTGAATAGCATAAGAGTGATACATTAGCCGTTGCCGAGCAAGCTTATGTAGTACCTGGGTATTATCACACACATCTTTTTTATAATTTTAAGTGCATTTTTTTTTGACGAATATGAAGATATATAATGCCTAACTAGAAGCATACCTCCAAAGCTCTACGGCCTCTTCGCTTAGCTTGCGTACTCACCAAATGCCGAAGCACTACTCTCGAATTGTACAAAGGACTATAAGAAAAAATAAGGGTTTTATTTGAAAAGTCTCAACTTTACATAATTTTCTTTAACTTCTTTCCTAATATCTTATCACTTGATAATAGTAAAAGTGGGAAATGATAATAAATGCTGGATGACAAGATCTAGTGGAAAATGAAAGATGATTGAGGGAATTTTATGGACTAAATCGCACACAAGACCCATACTACAAAAATAAGCATGAAAAATGCTGCAATGATCAATTGGAATTAATATTGATAGATTCCAAAGAAGTCATAAATCACCGCCCTCCATCTTCTTTTTTGTTTAATTACTCAAATGTCCAATTATCATCATAACTTTTGCCCATTGAAACAGTTTAAATGCCAGAATATCACTGATTACTCAAATAAACCTTATTTCCATAAATTGCCCAAAGTTTTTCTAATAAAAATGCAACTGTTAGGATCACCTCCAATTGAGTAGTTGAGAAATGGATTCAATAAATTGGAAGTATGACAACTTACTGGTTGGGATGGCACACTGTAGCCTCAAACATCAGCTCGTCAGTCTAGCGTTCCATTCATGCATTGAAATTGAATGAATAAAATGCAAATTTATAGTTAATGATTGAGGTAACAATTTGTAGAAGCACTTACTCTTCCTTGAAGGCCCACGCTGACTTGGCTTGCCACAGCAAAATCCGACATGGAGAACTTAAGCACCGAACCTATCTCAACCTCTGTCGCCAGCGGTTCAGCCGTACATCTTACAACGAGATTACTTGCACAAGTCCTCCGAGACCGAGAGAGGAGTCGGAACCGTCGTCCGTTCGATGGGAGGCAACGGACGACAGGGATCGGGCCAACGAGCGCCATGGAGTGATCAAGTGCGGTTAGTGTGAGAAGGTATTAAATAGGGCAAGAGGAATCCTTCCTTTTCCTCTGAGGTAACAGAGTATTTCTGTTTAGATCTAAACTGTCCGATTAGATCGAAGGCCTTTAATATTCGTGTGAATTATGATCGGACGGTATGAATCTAAAGAAAATATCGTTTTACCTTAGGTGAATGAATTCAGGAGAGGTGGGCAAGAGCAAGAGTTGCGTGCGGGAAAGAGGCGAGTGCGTTGCGCCATGAGGTGAGCGCATGTCGAACTCACACTTTGTCTGGGCTTGGTTTCTGGCGCTGCGGCGCATGAGACAGTTTCTAGTCTCTGTTTTATGCAGCGTGTTGTTAAAATTGTAGTGAGTTATAGATGACATGGAGAATGCCAGCTAGTGCCTAGTAGGCCTACTATAAATCTGTGTTGCATGGATTTGGAGTATCTGGTGTTACAGAAGACTCGGAGGAAGAAAATATCTGCAGTTGTTTTAGTTTGTTACTTGGTCAACTCCTTTGACTATTAACATTTGAGCATTTTGAGCTCATCATACTCGATTTTACAGTACCTTTCAGTGTTCTTGAAACATCAAATTTATAATTTATCAAAATAATTTTAAATGACGAATTTAAATATTATTGAAATCAACCTACAACATTTACATATCAAATTTATAAATTTGTTAATTAATTTATTTTAAAATCATGCAGTAATAAAAAAGATTTATAAGTTAATTTTAATATATTTTTTTTCTTTTGACTATTTGATTTTATACTAAATTAATTTAAATTTTTTAATAAATGTAACATGTAAACAGATTTTCATGAAGTAGATCAGTTTCATTGATTTACTCTAATTCTGCTCTTGATTTTAATATACAATAGTAGCTTTCAAGTTTTTTTAAATTCAAGTGATATATACGTTGATGCTTAATTCTCTATTTTTTGTTTTCATTTTTCTTTCTCCAACACCTATACGTTGACACTTGATAGTGTAAGCAAGCCTTTATAAAGGTGTTAAATAAAAAAAAAAAACCAAGCAATTATTTTCTTAATTGGGGTTAATGGATAACGTCAAAATAAGGCTAATATGAATTAAAGCAAATGTGTTTACTTAATGGATGTTTCTTCTCAGACATGCCCCGTGATAATCAGTTTGGATTCAGATATTCTGATCAATCCGTTAACTTCAAAACAAACAGACCCTGGTCTTAGTTTAAAAGGGTCTGACTCATCTGAAAATCTTAGGGTCCGAGCTGAACTTGATGATATTGATGCTGCTTTTCAATCTATTGGCAATCAAGGTGTTCTTGTCCATCTTTCTTCTTCTTCCGAGTCTGTTACAGTGGCTACTAATTCTTCTTCTATTGATAGTTCAGCCTCTGTTTCTGTTGCTTAGTACCTTTTATAGTTTTGTGGTTAGAAAGCTTTTGTATTAGTCGTGCCTTATAGTCTATATATATGTTCTATTATGTTTTTTTTCTTCTTTCTATTATGATTTCTATGCTCTTGTATCTCTCTATCTTTTGTATGGACAAATACATTTCTAATGAAACAGATGGTTATCCACTTCTTCTTAAAAAAAAGTATATACGGAAATAGAAAAAAAAAATTAGACATGCCATTTGAATAATAAATTGGTAATGTATCAATTTTAATACAATTTTAGTATCAACTGATATTGATATTTCATCAAATATGAACGCGTGCAGGTTTCAAGACATTATATGAATTATAAAACTTGCATTGAATTTCATCATTTTTCATGTGTATGAAATATATAATGTATAAAGTACATTCTAGTTGTTGAATTTACACATTATATATTATTGTACAATAAATCTTCATCAATGTTTTTAATTTTTTTTTTGCCAAGTCTCTACTCTCTACACTTGTCTTTTATTATAAGTCGATTTTGAACATTTATTTTTCTCAAAGCAACTCAAATGTTTTAACCAAAAATTTCTTAAAATCATGACAATGCTTGTTATACCTAAAAAAATGTTTGCAAAGTTAGCATATTGTGCAAGAAAAAATTACAAGAATACCACTGTCAAGTGTCAACAACATTACTTCCTGTACCAAGCTGTGTGAAAAATTGCTTCTAAAGAATCAATTGTACAAGCTGTGTGAAAAAATTGTACATTTACATTACAAATTCATGCAGGTCAAGCACATCAGAATATGAAATTAAAAAAAACATATACGTGGATACTATGGTTAGTAACAACAAAAGCATAGAATTTTGTGATTCTGATCTCCAAGCAGATCCTATATTATGTGCATCAACAGTGTATGTTGTATCAGTGTTGTCATCTTCAACTTTTATGCTTGATGAGCCTGAAATTAATATATCACCCCATGTAATTTTTAGATATTCATTGTTGCTTCTACAGTAGTAAAGTATCGACTCATGGAATACAAAATACCTCAGTTTATCATATAATTAATAAGGATTTCAGTTGTGTATTTCATACAATTTAATATCTTTATGTTCTTATTAAAAATTTTGTGCAAAAGATCAATGAGTGTTTTTGCAAAACTATAAAAGAAAATTTACTTACAGTTATACTCAGTCCATCCAATGACTTGGTTTTCCAAGTCATAGACAACCAACTTATTTGACAAAACTAGATCTGCAAAAATAAACAATAAATAAGCAACAAATACTAATAATAAAAGTTGAGGAAACAAATGGAATCGAATTTAGTAGGTGCATGTACCTCCCAAAAGAAATATGTCTTTCCCGTCCTTGGATTGCAAACCTCCATTTTGAAACCCAAAACAGTAATCTTTCTGTTAAGTTTTAACAATTCTGTGTCAATACTTGGTATAATATCAAAACAGCACTTGAGAAATTTCAGTGGTTACTGTATCAACTGATCTGAAATTGGATTTACCTCATTTTGAAATAAGTAGTCATGTGGGTACACATGCAAAGTCAGATTATTCTCAAAATTGAAAACTACTTCCGGGAATCTATCATCAACACTGAAAGGATCATTAATCACAAATTAATTTTGAGCCTAATTTATGCAAGTTCTATAAAATAGGGAAAAAAAACGGCCATCTGTGAAAATATAAAACTTTTGTCTTGGTAGATGGCACACTAAATGCATGACAGACCCATTTTAAATTAAGGCAATAATAATACAAAATCTAAGTAAGACTTTAGTTGTTCAACAGCCCAGGGCCAGGGGAGGCTTATTCTACCCATACCAATACCAGACAGTACTATGTACCAGTCAGGTCCAGTACTGGAGTAAATTGAAAGAATACAAATCTAAAAGATCACATACTTTCCAGTGTATTGAAAGCATGAGAATTCTTGAACTGTTTGGAAGCTGATATCAGATTGTTTCTCAAATACCTACAAAACATTATTCAGTTGAGCAAAAATAACATGAGTCATGAAATAAGAATGTCAAATACAAACAACAGTATGCTTGCAAAAAATACTATTTGGCCCTTGAAATGATTATAATTTACTTATATCGATTAATAAATGCAATGAAAGAGAATGGCAGAGACTGTCACATTAACATTTCTATCAAGACAGTTTGTTTATATTTAGTTCAACTAATATTTACATATGACATTTTAAATATATGCATTATCTTACTTCTAAAATTACACGGAGAACATTTCTAAAGTAACAATTGAATACATTACCAGTAATTATCACACTTTAATGAAGTAACGGATTTACATAGAGTTTAAGGCATTCTCCACTATTAAGTAAAAGTTTCTGTTTTATTCTCCACTAAGTACCTTTTCCCATACTGCCTTATAAGCTGCCTCGGGAAGATAAGTCAATGTGGTACCACTATCAACAATTGTACCTTTCTTGTCACCGGTCTTAAACAAATTAGTCGGCAGTTGAAGTAAAGAGCCGCCGACTTCTATCCCCTTTAGATTTACATTGTAATGTTGTCTAATGGATCGTAAAAAAAAACGTTAATTTAACCACTTAGACATATCACATATACCAACAAATTAAAAGATATGAAACTATAATTATGTTCACATATATAGAGTTTGTGAGATGAAGCTAGTTCAAATTACATAACAGTTGGTTCGTGACTAATCCTAAATGCAAAACTAAAAAAGAAAAATGACCTTGTAATGTTGTCAATTTAATTTCCTTATTTTACTTACTTACATTAGAGCCAATTAATTCTCAAATCCATTCAATTTTTCCCAAGTTAACCCAAAATGATTGATGATGCCTCAACTAAGTCTCACTTTAACCCAACTTACCCTCAGCCGTGCAATTAAAACAGATTAAACACAAGGAGAATTACTCACTGGTTAGGTACCAATGGGGTAGTCTTTGTTTTGGGCTGTACCACATCACCAATAGCAAATATCCCACCTCCTCTAACAGTATCCAAGCAGTGTGAGAATACTTTCTTTACTTTACCAGCAGATGACAACTGAGATAAAACTGAGGTATTTGATTGACCAAAACCCAGAATTCCATCAAGGGCTTCACTAGATGAGCCCAAATCCCCACCTTGCTGTGCACCGCACCTGTTTAATATGATAAGTTAGACCTTGTGATTGTAAATATTTGCATAACTGGCAAATGATATCATTATACAATCACAATGAAAACAAAAAAAAATGATTTCTTGAGAGATACAAAATTTTCAATATAATGGAAGTACGCATAAAAAAATATTCTTTTCTGGTTTATCAACCAAAGTATGTCTGATTTCTAAAGATGAGTTATTTACACCAAGATTTTTCTCAAAAATATTATTTTGTAAATTTCTGACTTGATTACATAAGTTTGCAAATCCAGATATTTTGTATAAAAAAATGTAGTAAAAAAAAAAAGAATCTTACCCAAATATCACACTAGCATTGGCAGGTCTTGTTACAGAATTACCAGTAACCTGGTTATACTGCAAAACATCATTGACAAAATAGCCCGTAGTAGAGCTACCATCTCCGTACAATACACTGTACTGGCACAGAGCATTAGTTGTACATCCTGGTACATCACCACCAAAAGCAGATGAACAAAAGCTCTCTTCGCATGAAAGCAAGGTCCCAGTTTGCGAACCCTTCGGGTCATAGAGCGTCAGTTCTACCTACCCAGTACCCAACCAACATTTTAAACCAAAACAGCAACTAATTAGTCGCACGGTTAATGTAATTATAATGGATTAGGGGGTTTTAAAAGAGAAAAATAGTATTAATTGTATGTACCCCAAGGTCGCTTTTTTTGGGGCAACGTGAGCATGATATACAATTCACCCATAGTATGTCACTTCCTGTGTCAACTTGCACATAGTAATTCTTTGAAGGAGTACCAATCCCAATCTGACCAAAATAAAGCCTGCATTATATATTTAAACAAAATAATCATATTTTTAACCAAGCAAATAACATACGTAATGTATTTTGCAAGGCATCTCCTACACATTCAAAAAATTTATCTCAAATTTAATTTACATGCAGGTTTTCATAAATAAAGAATTCAAATTTATCACGAAAAGGATTGAATTAAATTAAAAGAATATATATATTAAAGATTGAGGTGAAGGAAGAAAGGAAGGAAAGCGAACCCGGTTCCGCTGGGCAATCCGTTACCACCGATTGGTAAATCAACAGCAGAGAGAAGGCGACCGTGTCGACTGACATCATGGGCCCGCAGCAAATGTAGATTCCGCCTCTGTGCTTGACTGCCGAATTTGTGCTTCACATGAAAAACACCAAATCCCAAAACGCAAGGAATAAAAGAATTTAACAGGAACAGGAACAATAACAGCAGAGAGGGAATTAACAAGTTGAAGGCCATGGCGGCACTAACAAATTAAATGCTTTGTCTTCGTGAAATTGGAGGGGAATCTAAAATAAAGGCAATTCTTAATTAGATTCTCCCTTCGCCTTCGCCTTGGCCCTTGGGGAAAAGGGAGAGAGAGTCGGTGGGAAGAGAAAAAGTGAAAGGAGAAAGAGGCTGGAACTGGAAGAAAGAAAGGAATCCATTTCCTCTGCATTAACTCAAACTCTGCTTTAATATTTGGACCGTCCAATTTAAATCCGCACTAATATTAATGATCCGAATTCTGATGCACGGTTAATAAATTAACTGAAAATGTACGTTAATGCAGAGAATTAGGGGGGTCATTTTCAATTTCAACCGTTGTATTTAAATTGGGGCAATGACTCTCTCTCTCTCTCTCTCTCTCTGGAGGGCAATGAATTTACACTTTTACAGGTAATAAATAAATAAACAGCACGCGGGGGCAGCTGTCTCAATTCTGATTCCATGAATTTGAATTAAAAACGATCGCACGTCCAAATTGGTATGAATGAATGTATGATATATTGATAATTTGATATGATATGATTAGAGGCAAGCATGCCACATTGGGATACCAATAAATTTGTTTTTTTTTTTTAAATAACTGGGATAAATGTTATATTTAAATTAAATGTCTCAATTTATGGTAATGTGCATTGTGCATATACATTCTCCTTCCTTAATTTGTTGATGCATGCATGGTCAATGGTCAATGGTCAATGATGGTGTAACATATAATATAATATAATTTAAAAATTCTTTAGTTAGCCTGTCTATGTTGACCGCATTAATTGAGTGAGGTGCTACAAGACTTCAATTTGCACCAGATCAGCTGCCCACTTGTTATCCATTATTTAATGGCAACGTTAAGTATGATTTACTTGAAATTAATTTGTACCAACTTATCAAAATTACAATTAATGAACAAGGACATGCTCAGTTTGTGATATATTCATAATCATATATTTATTTATTCAATCGTACTTCAGTACGTAAATCTTGTGATATTTTAAGCAATATTTTTTTTTTAATAAATTTGATAATGGTCAGTTCCTCATTTATAATTAAGCAATAGTATTTGAAATGCTTCAAATTAACATCAATTGAAGTTCTTTGATTATATATTTTTAAATACTATTATTTTGCTTAGTTATCTTTTATGTGTTATAAACTTTTATTTATAAATAAATTAATTCTTGCATGCTCGAAGAAAAAATAATAATTTAATTAAAATTGGAACTTGGAAGGCTTGTTGAGTTCATCTTTATTTATAAATAAATTAATTCTTGCATTGTCCGTATTTGGACCAGTTCACAGAAATTGGATTCTATTTCTAGACCGTTAATTATTCGTCTTAATTTAATTATGTCCTTATCTGGGACCGTTGGAATTCAATAGTCCGATTCATGCTCATAAAGTTATATGATCTTCATTCTTGTAATTAATTTAAAATTCAACTGTATTGCATCATGTTTGCTCCCTATAATTTTTTTTTTTTCATTTTTTGCCAATGAAATCCAAGTACGTATAATTTACACCAAGTTAATATTGAATAAAGTTTTTTTCCCACTCTATTTCCCCATTCATTCTCTCTAGTCATTAATTATCTAGAGGACTGCAATTTCCTGCACAAAAAAACAAAAAAAAACGTATATCAATCATTAATTACGTTGGAACCGCTAATTAACTGGGAACCTCTTATATTTGAAAATTTTTAATGCCGACGCGCGCAAATATATATACTTATCTACACAAGTATTAACATTTAATATATCAAGTATTAATATCTAAAATATGAAGTATTTCTTTAAAAAAAATAGACATAAACTTTATTTTATCTCTCTCATTACACACTCACCTTTTACACGTTTTTAAAGGTAATTTTTTTCTTCATTCAATGTCACCCATATTTTTTGACGATATGTGAAGAATTTTGCGAATCTAAAATCACAAACGTCTTCTAGGCAATTTTCTCTTTCAAATAAGATCTATGATGAAGTACTTTTGAGTTATCCGTCGCGTAAGTATTCATATCTCGTAGTGCAAGTATTCATACCTCGTCGTGTAAGTATTCATAAATCGAGGTATGAAAATGTTAGGTATAAATACTGACAATATTTAATATAATATGTTAGGTGCAAATACTTGCGTAGAAGACGTTTGTGAATACTTGCGCGACGATGTATGAATACTTAATTGACAAGATATTAATACTTGCAATATTTGAATATTAATACTTTTCGAAATACTTGGTATCTTGGGTATGAATACTTGCATAACGAAGTATGAATACTTGCTCGACGAGATGTGAATACTTGCGCGACGGACAATCCGAAAGTATGTCATCATGGATCTCATTTGAAAGAGAAAATTGCGTAGAAGACGTTCATAGTTTTAGATTCGTAAATTTCCTCACATATCATCAGAAATATCAGCGATATTGAACAGAGAAAAAAAAAACCACCTCTAAAAAAGTATAAAAGATTGATGTGTGATGTACATTTTTTTTTCCGAAATACTTGGTATCTTAAGTATGAATACTTGATATATTATATATTAATACTTACTTGCGTAGGCATCTAAATTTGTGTGCATTAGTTGTAAAATCTATCAAATATTAGCGGTCCCCCACTTACTTAGTGGTCCTCCACTTAATTAATGGCTGGGAGATGAATGGAAAAAATGAAGTGGGGGATAATTTTTTTTAGAAAACAATAGAGGTCTAGCCTCTATTTATATTAACCTTGTTTGGTTACAAGTGTGTAGGTTCTCAAATTGGAAGTCTTGTGCTGGAAGTGGGGGATAGTTAGTTGGTCCTATTTTTTAATATCTTATCCATCTCATTGTAGTCAACTAGTACATAAAAAAATATTTGTGGAATATTAATTGATAAGGAAGTTTGAATTGTTTTAATTTTATTCCGACTCTTTTTTATTTACAATATTATAAAAATTGAATATTAAAATACAAAACTATAGCTAAGTATACATCATATACGATATATATTGTCTTCTAACAACAAATGCGAAGTCCAGTATTGTAATGCATGGTGGACCATGTGTGTGTGCGGGTTGTATGCGCAATCTACATTGGATCATGTGTATCCCAGATATATCTAGATGTCAAGATCAATTTCTGGGGCCATTTGGAGCTAATTCATGAGCCGGTACGATTAGCTGCGAAAAAGGCAATGGATGTAACAATGCACAACAAAGGACTGGTACTTTCCGTTTGTATGGCCTATTCATCGACCAATGAGATAGCACATGCAATAGAGGCATCCATTAGAGACGCAAGAGGAAAGAGTACTCAAATTGGAGTTTGTGATCTTGAGAGAAATTTGTTCACGGTCGGTTGTGTGGATCCGGATATCATTATTCGCACTTCAAACGAGACCCGTTTGAGTAACTTCCTTCTGTGGCTATCGGATTTTACGCACCTACAAAATCCGAATGCATTATGGCCCGAGTTTTCAATAAGCTAAGGCAGTTTGTTTTGTGTGTGATGGATTACCAACTGGTTCGTGCCTATTTGCAAAAGAAGAAGGGAGAATTGAGAAGAATATAAATGAGATGTTTACTGTTACTTCCTAGTTTAAATCTAAAATTCTATTTTGGTAATTTGTGTGAGCTATTTTTTTTTGTTAGTTGTTACTAATTTTTCCATGCACCACTTGGTTTAAATTTTAATTGTATGTAAAAATTAAGGAAACAGAGAATAATGGTATTATTATTATGTTTAGTGGTATCTCGTATCTCTCTTGTTCAACTGAGTATTTGTGAATTAATTAAAAAAAGAAATTATTTATTTGGGCTCTATATGGTGTGATTCGTATATATACTTCAAAAAATGTGATTTTTTTAAATACATGTTGTGTTCCTCTGTTGCATTGAGCTACTACACAGTTAATTGTGTTATTTACTATCGTATATATCTCCAAAGTTTTAAGAATTTATATATTTATGTCTAAAATTTTCTCAATGCAAAAAAAAAATTCTGTAAAAAATGTTTTATTTTAAAAAATTAACGTTGTCTTCAATAAAAATACCACATCACTATTATTTTTGCTCTACTTTGAAAAATGGCTTATTCATTGAAATAAGTGGAATATTTCCCTTGCAGCTTCTGCTAGATTTATAGTCTCCCCATCAGAATTTCGATACTAAATAATTTACTTGTTCTTGGATTACTTAACGCATTGATCAGCAAATAAATATTTATGGCTTACATTACATTTGAGGATGTTAATCTGCTGCGATTTCAATTCTAACCGTTCATATGTTTTGAGATTCGTGCACAAAAATTAACTTCTTTTAAGATTCGTGTATTCTAATAATAAATGAATGGTTGATATTAGAATCGCAGCAGATTTATTTCCTACATTTGATGGGCCTTGTGCTTGGATTACTTGACGGCCCAATCCATATTGCAAATAATTGTATTTCAAATGTGCGCCAGGCTAGCCGCCAGATGGATTACAAACTTGTCCCCAAACTAAACATGCTTTACTTCCACAATTATTTAATTATCAAAGATTTAAATAGCGTTATCGCGTCATAGCAGAATGGCTGAAAAAACAGCGCTATGCCCAAATAGCACCGCTATAGCGCAAAATAGCGTGCTATAGCGTCATAGCTTTTATGGTCCAAAAACACTATAGCACGCTATTTAGAACCTTGTTAATTATTATTGAGGCTAATATTTTTTTTTCCTTTGTTTAGACTTTAGATTGATTGATTATTGAGGCTAACGCAGGCAATCTGATCATACTTTCAGATACAGATACTCAGGAAAGGATATGAAGCCCATGAAATTCAGAGGAAGACCCAATTCATGAGTTAGAAGGGTCTGATTTGTTAACTACCTAAAGATAAGCAAAGTAGCCCATGGAATCCGGCCCCTTCTTCTTACCCTACTGAGGCTACATCTTCCTTTGATAGTTCAGATGCTGCTGTCTGATATCTTTGTTTAGTTACTTCAGACCATACTGGTCTTATTTTGTGTGCTGTAATATTTGTTCTGTCTTAATTTGCATTGTAAGAACTATGTTATTTCTTAATGAAACAGGTGCCACTTTATTCAAAAAAAAATATTGAGGCTAACATAAAGCTAGTTGAATTTATTTTGGATGAAATAAAATGGTATTCAAAAGGGTGTTAATGAAAAAGGCTAGAATACATTTTGAACCCCAACTCTTGCAAATTATATTGCTGAATTAGGAAATTCAAAAGTGAACAAATTTGAGGCAAAGCATTAAGCAATTGTAAAATTAAAAAAAATAAAACTTTATATATTCCATTAATTCAAAAAGAGTGCATACTTAGCAAACGTTCTTGTTCAATCTTTCAAATTTACAAGAATGCGGAAGTCCTAACAATTATAGTTGAATACTCACTAGCGCTTAAACTGAGTACATAAATTTGAAAACACACTAAAAAGTCACTCAAAATCTCTTTTAATGGATCATTTAAGGTGGTCCACTGATAAAACTACAGGACCCACCCACCATCTCAGCTCTTCCTCTAAAACTTTTGATAGAAAGAGAGATTAACTGATATCCCGTGAACGCAAAATTTACACAAACAAAACCATAAATCCCAAATTTAACGACTAATGTAACATTAAACGTGCAATCCATTACCATTCGCATAGTAGTTTCCATTTCCATTCCCCAGAGGTTTTAGGATTTTCTTCATGTGACCGTTCGTGTGGCCATTTATATGACCATTTTGGCAGAGTATTGAGTTCAAATAGCCATTTGATGTAACTTTTTTTGGAGTCGGTTTGTTTATCTTGCTGTTGCTTTGAAGAATGGTGCTTAATTGACCTGACGATGCTGCTATTAGCCCTATGGACATTAAAAAAAAGTTCAAAAAGATTTACAGCATAGTAAATTGGAAAGGCCCCCAGTACATATCAACAATTGCCAGAATATGTTGCTTTCATACTTGCTCTAACTGGTACCTTATAAACCCAACTTTTTTAAATAAAAAAAAATAAACCAAACTTTTATTACATACATGCGCAGGTTTAGGTGCTAACTGTACCAGTTAGTACAAAGTAGTGAACTAGCACAAGCATTTACCTAAAAATAGAGCAGAAGGCTTTCCCGGTCTTGATTTGAACTCCGGGTGAAATTGTGCACCCACATAAAACGGGTGGTTCTGTAGTTCTATTATCTAAATCCATTTAAGACAAAAAAATAATAGCATGTTAAATGTTACAACACAAAGTACAAAAAGACAAGCTTTTTATGGTTTTAATCAAGAAATAATAAGTATAATACACACCTCCATTCGTTTTTTTGTGTCATCTTTTCCAACAAAAATAAGACCAGCCTTTTCAAATTGCGGGACCATTTCAGGGTTCACCTAAAAGGATAAAATAATTTATATAGTTAAAGAAAAGAATGTATGAACAGAAAATGTAGATGAAATAATTAAATGATTGTTTTTACCTCATATCTATGTCTGTGCCGCTCATCAACATAGCTGACATTGTTATACCTATCAAAAGGATGTATACTAATTATAGAAAGTTTTAAACCAAAATGTCTATAAGAAAAAGTGTTGGATATGATTTCTTACAACTTAGCAGCTTTGCAATTGGTTGTTTGGAAATGGGTTCGTCTTGATCCAAGCCTCATCGTCCCACCCATATGTGTTTTTGAACCCTGATAATTTAATTATTTATTATTTTGTACACATGGTGTCAATATTAACAACTACCTTGATAAAGCAACTACCTCTGGCATAAAGATGACACATGGCGATCGGGTGTCCGGGTCAAACTCAGTACTGTTTGCACCTGGTAACTTCATAACTGATCGGGCAAACTCAATCACTGCAATTTGCATCCCCAAACAGATGCCTAAAAAAGGTATTTTATTTTCACGCGCATATTTGGCAGCTAAAATTTTCCCTTGTACCCCTCGATCTCCAAAACCTCCAGGTACCAATATACCTTCAGCCCCCTAAAAAAATAAAATATCATATAAAAAGTATACATGAGAGTGCATTCATGTAATTTCACATTTCCTCAAGAGTAAAATAGAGCCCAGTACTAGTTCCATGTCAGCATAAAATTATTTTAAACTAAGACTGAAATTTATATAAATAGAAAAGTAAAGCTTTCTGACCTTAAGTAGGTTCCATGCTGTGTGGTAAGCTTCTGGATTCTACAAAATAAAATTACAAGTATAAGAAAAAGTACAAGGCAGTATAAAATTATGAATAATCACTTTTCATTCGGTGCTATTTAAAGAAGAAGGAAATATAACCTCTTCACGTGTAGTATCTTCAAGGTCAGGAGATGGGACCCAATCGACCACAAGTTTCCTATTACAAGCCACAGATGCATGCAACAGAGCCTACATGAAATTCACAGGCCAATTGTCACATATTAAAGAAGCAATACATTACACGATTAAACTGAAAAATGAAAATAAACAATTATGCAATCTTACCTTAAGTACAGAGAGGTAGGCATCAGAGAGGCCAGTATACTTCCCAACCATGGCAATTCTAACCTGAAAACAACAAAATCGAGGGGCTTCAATGAAAAGGGAACTAACATTGGAAAAATAAATGTTGAGATGTATGTAATAATACTCACCGGTTCTTCCAAAGAATCACATTTTCTAGCCCTCTCTGTCCATTCATCCAGCTTAGGCATGCGAGGCACGCCACCAACACTAAAATATATTGCATAATATATTTATCTTAGTGTAATGAAAGTAGATTTCAGGTTTATCAACTCTATTATACATGAATAAATGATGAAGGTTTAAGAAAAAAAATTCAGAATTAAACATCGAGAAACCAAACCTTTGTAAGTTCAATACTTTAAGAATAGAATCATGGGCCTTTTGTTCCTGCAGTAGTTCAAGCAAAATATACTCCATTTAGTAAATGATGAAATTTTTTTTTCAAGGAAATTAGAATATGAGTATGCTTATCGACTTCACCTTTAACATTAAAGGGATGTGCCAGATGTTGGATACATCATGCAGATTAACAATGTTATTAACCTGAAAAATATAAAGTTCATGCATAACAAATTAGACTTATATAAAAGTAAAATTCTCAAAAGAAGTTGAAGTACAATTTAGTAAAATAATGTTACCGGGACATGGCAGAACTGTGATAGCTTTTGCTTCACATTTTCATCCAGTACCTAAGCATAAAATGCAAGTGGTCAAATAGCAAAGAAAAAAAAAAGATATGGTTAAACAAGAGAACTAAATGAAAAGTTGAGTAAAAGAAGCAAAATAAAACCTCGGTACTACGACATGCGAGAATATCAGGAGCAAGACCAAGACCTCTTAACCCTCGAACACTATGCTGTGTTGGTTTAGTTTTCTACAAAGGCATTTAAAAAGTTTACCACACTAACAATTATCAGGAGAGAAAAAAGCTATTGAACGTATTGATGAAGAAGTATGTACCTGTTCGCCTACTGCATTTAGAACTGGTACGAGGCTGACATGAACAAGACAAAAGTTTCCCTGACCTGAACAAAGACACAGTTTGAAATAATTGAAAATGAGTAACCATAAATATTGAAATGAGAAAGAAACGATAGTACTTATATCACTTTGTCCACATTTATCATTAAATACATCGACATAACAGATAAAATGTACTGATTAATGGGTTGCAGTTTTAAATGACTGACCTACGCGATAAGAGAATTGGCCGAGAGCCTCGATGAATGGCATGGATTCGATGTCCCCTGCATCAACAATGCTACTCTCATTAACCCTGATACATTGGGCCCACACAATTGCATCTAGTACTCGCCATATTACAATTAAGAAGAGAATAAAAGATCGACAGCCAAGTACTAATTGCGGTTTAGTTATTTACTATTTCTAATATTGTTGGAATAATCTAAGCTTTTCCCTCGTTTTTTACATTACAAGGTTAAATCTTTCTGGTAAATGATCAAATTTCAAAAAAAAAAAAAAAAAAAAAGATAGGGCCTTTATGAAAAAAATAGAAAAGTGTGACAATCTGTTTTCACCTATGGTGCCACCGAGCTCAATGACACAGATATCAGCGGGGCCTTCTTTACCATCTACAGGAATTGATGCCACATGCTCGATCCGCTCTTGTATTTCATCAGTAATATGGGGCACCACCTTTGAAAGAGGAAATATCATAAAATATTACCAAATTATGGTGACGTGAAGTACTTGAAGATACTTTAATATCTTCATTCTCAAGTTTGAATTAAAAAATAAATTCTGTAGAAAGAAATCTTTTGTGGGCCTTCAAGTATTGAAAATTCTCACCTGAACTGTTTTGCCCAAGTAGACACCTTTTCTCTCCTTATTGATAACAGACTATACAAGAATAAAAGCAAATTTGTAGTAAATTCCTTTTAGCATGTTTAAAGATCTATAATTCTACAAGTATAGGAATTAGGTAAGGCTGTCAGTTTACCTGATAAATTTTTCCGGTTGTTATGTTGTTGTCATGGGTTAATTTGATGTCTAGAAACCTCTCATAGTTTCCAAGGTCTAAGTCCACCTTCAAAATAGCAAAACAAAACTTACTTATCTAAGATAGAACAGTTTTATGACAATAAATCCAGACTTAAAGCTTGGAAAATGAGGTTGGTTATGTGATAAGTGCACTAGTGGCCCCACAAGCAAATCAAGATAAGGACTGTTCAGATTTTGAAACCAATATAACCTCTCTACTAATTTGCCAAAAAAAAAAATTTATCATTAAAGCAACAGAGGAAATGGCAGTTGAGTTTTTGATAAGAACACTAGTGATTCACATCAGTTAGCAAATTATGAAAAAGACTAGTTACGGATTTCCTTTGCTAACTTCCCTTCTAAGGAAACCATGTGACAGAGAAAAAAATGCAAGGGACAGCAACATAAACCTAAACAAGAAATTAAGTGGAAAAAGAAAAAGTGATTGTGTGGTACTGTTTCTGGTTTAAACCCTAAAGTTTAGCTTTTAGGAAACCTATCCTCAGAAGTTTTTATTTTCAATAAACTTCTTCAACAGAAAATTACCATTATAGATCCTTTAAAATATTTCATCAACACTATGTTTAACAATATCTTAAACTTTCAGGTAAACTTTGCAATTTACAGTAAAAAAATTTAGAAAATAACTTACTTCACCCCCATCATCTAACACGTATACTTCGCCATGCTCAATTGGAGACATAGTTCCAGCATCAGTATTGAGGTAAGGATCTGAAATACAAAGTTGCACCATAAGAACAATTTTATTTACATTTTGCCTAAATATTTACTTACCAATTTACAGATTTCACTATGAGAGTAATAGTCAAATTAGGCAACCTAAAAGATTACCTACCTCGGTACAAAACGTTTTATTGTTTGCCCTTTACAATTTCATATAAAAGCTTAATTTACCCTATTAATTTAAAAAAAAAAAATCCTCACCAAATGGGTTAATCAGGAATATTATAGGGTAAAATTTTAGAAATGTTGAAATGAAGAATTGGAGATGGCAGGCCAAAAGTGAAAAGAGGTATAATTTGATTTGAAACATAGCAGGGTAAAATGGTAAAAGGTTGAAAGCTGCATGTTTTGAGCTAAAGTCTACCACTAGCATAAGAGCATCAGCATTTTGCATTAAGGCCAAGGAAGAGAAAGTAAAAACAAAATCACTAAAGACAAAAGTGTAATTCAAAGCAGAAAAAGTCCAAACTCAATATTTTTTCAGTAAAATAAACTATAGACACTTGGTAGGGGTAAGGGGCTTGTATGCAAAATGCCTTGGATACCCACTAAGGAGTTTATATAGCAGACTAAAAAAAACTTGATCCCAATTTCGCGAGCGAGACAATTATAGTCACTGAATCTCGGGCCCCACGAATTAGTCAGGGAAACGCCAGCATGAAATAGACATGCGGGAAAAATGGAAACAAGCTACAACTCCTCCATACTACATCTACATCAACATGAGGCAACATGAGGCAACATGAGGGAGGGAGAAAAGATGAAGAAACCTATTTTAATGGAGGTAATGCGGAGGCCACAGGCCTTGAGAAGAACACCTATGCTACTGGCGGTGACACCCTTGCCGAGACCACTCACCACCCCTCCTGTTACCACTACATATTTCATCTTTCTTTCTTTCGCTCGATCGAGAAATCGAGAAATCGAGAAAGGGAGAAAGAGAGAAAGAGAGAGGGTTTAAGAATTGAATTGAGATTTGGGAGGGGAAGGGGGAGGGAGGTATCAGACTAAGCAGAGGGCTTGCGGGTCGTTAAATACACTCTCCTATCGGATGCTGTGGGGCCCACTCTCTCTAACGTCACAACCGGCCCAGAGGGGAACCCATTTTTACAGAGCACTTTTTAGTGCGTAGACAGTTCGAATTTTTGATGGACCAAAATACCTCTACATCAAAGACAGAAGATTTACTCTGTAAAATTCGAACGCTAATGAGTAGGGATATTTTGGTCTATCAAAAATTCGAACTCTGTACGCACTAAAAACTGCTCTGTAAAAATGGGTTCCCGCCCAAAGGCCTAAGGCCTAACAAGAGTATTATAATTTTATATATAACAATTATTATTAAATAAGAGAGAAAGTGCATCTCATTTTTTTTATGCATAGAAATTCTATGGTAGAATTTTTACCGATTAAATTTTTTTTTTCACTTAATCTCCCCTGTCACTCGTTAATTTGAGTGAAACAAAATTGTGTCTGTATATTTCTATTTTGAGTACTTTTATTCAGAGATGTGATAACTTTCTCTCATATTCAATCTCTCATCAAATCTATAAGTTAGTGATTTTTGACGGAGATCACCTTTTTAAAATATCACTAGTGCATTTACAGCTAACACTATTTGACGCGTGCAAATCTTTATACATAACATATCAAGTTTTTTTTTATCTAATATACTACATCTTTATAAATACTGGACATATTAATTCTTTATCAAAACTAGACAACTAGAAATAGTTAGGTTTTAGTTGGAATTAAAATCTCCCATAAATGTTTTGTTTCAACAATAGAACTAGCTAGTGTAAAATATTAAAAAAATCATTGATTTTGAACTTCTATTAATAGCAACAAAACTTTATGCGTAACATATCATGTCTTTTAAATATTCAAAGTGCAAGTCATTAAATGATTTAAAGTGCAAGTTTTTTTATATCTAACATATCAAGCATTTATACCTAGCGTATCAAACTTTTATATCAACTCTTTAAAAGGTTCAAAGTGCAAGTCTTCAATACATATGTTTCGCACACACGCAAGAGAGGGGGAGAGAGAGAGAGGGAGAGAGAGAGAGGAGGGAGGTGTAGCAATTAGGAGATGGAAAGGATGTAAGCAGGTGTTTATTTGGTCTTATGGCATGAGTGCCGGTAGATCAATGGCTGTAAAATTTTCATTTATTTAATTAAAAACTTGATAGCCACTACTAAGGATTTTTCAAAAAAAAAAAAAGAGGGGAGGGGGGAAGAGGGAGAGAGGGAGGAGATGAGAGAGTTTGAGGGATCAAAGACGTCTTTGGTGGTGGAATAGGTGGAGGAGAGATTAGAGAATTAGAGAAAAGAGTAGGATGACGGATTGTGGCGGCGGATGTGAAGAAGAATGGGTGGAGATCATGGCCTCATGATGGCATCGGGAGAAGAGAGAGAAATTAGCAACCACAACCAGTATATTTTGAGAGAGAGAGAGAGAGAGCGGGGGGGGGATGGGGCTGCAGTATAGTTGGCTAGTAGATTTTTTTTTAAGATTTTGGTTACCCAAATGTCAAGAGTTCGAGTCATACTCACAACTTTGCAACTTCTGCAAAGCTTTTTCAGGGAGAGACAAAACCAAATATTTTTATTTTTTTATAAGAGAGAAAAAAAGTTAAAAGATGTGGTTATTAGAATTTGAAGTTGGGAGACAATTTGAGAGATTGAAATGGGGAATGCCATATCTTTTGTGTTTAATTTTACAAAATCTCGAAATTTTTTTTTTTGGAAACAATAACTTTTCATATTTAATATTTTTCCATATCCAATGTATAACTAGCTTGGCTGTCAACCATTCTCTCCTTCAAACAGTACAAAGATGTACCAAATTTTAATTTAATTTTTAAATAAAACAATAAAAAGATATACCAAAATGTATAATTTACTATTATAATTTAGAGGAGGGTTCCACTGCCTCAAATTTTCCTGCCTCAATTTTGCCTCCAAATCTAAACCGTAGATCATCTAATTAGTCTATGGACTGGATTAATATTCTTTTAGCGAAATTCATTTTCTAACTCGTCTCCAGTTTAGAGAACACGAGTCTCTCTCCCAGGGCCCCCTTTCCTCTTCCCCTTCCCAACGCACCCCCCCTCCTCTTCCCCTCCGCCGGCGCCCTCCTTCCCCTTCCCCTCTATCGGCGCTCCCTTCCCCTTCCCAACGCCTCCTGACCCATCATCTCCCTTCAGGCGCACCTCCGTTCGTCCCAGCACCCCTCCGCGCCCTCCCCACCCTCACCGTATATCAACGACATCGATTAATGGACGAAATTAAAAATCAGAGAGAAGCCTCATCGTCAGATCGTTCGAAGAAGAAGCTATGCCCCCTGCGAATAGAAATCAGAGATGAAAACATTGAGAACTCCTCTACTGGTTAGATTTTTTGCTTCAATTTTTGTTTCAGCGAAATTCTTTTTTTTGCTTCAATTTTTGCAAATTAGAGATGAAAAAATTTAGGCTTCTCAATTTTGCAGTAGAAATCAGAGAGGTTTATACTGTCCATAACCTTCTCCTCTCCTCCTAACCAGTAGAGGAGTTGTCGGTTTTCATCACCTTCTACGTGTCTCAAGTATGCATCGCCTTTGCGCAGGCGTTGAGGAACGACTGAGCCAAGGCGCGTGGGGGAGAGGTCAAGAGGGGAAGGGGCCCGGAGGGTGCAGAGTGGTGCCAGAAAGGGGGTGGTCGGACTGGAGGTGAGTTCGGCAGGGGAAGGAAGAGGTACAAAGTTTGGGGGCGATTGGGAGAGATGGGGAAAGAGCCCAAACGGAGAGAGAGTGAGATGGGAAAACTGGAGATGATACAAACAAATTGGAGCAATTTTTTTCGCTGATCAGACTTTCAATCTAGTGCGTTGATCAATATTGTGATGTATGGTTTAGATTTGGAGGCACAATGGAGGCATGAAAAATTGAGGCAGTGGAACCCTCCTCTATAATTTAATAGTTGTTTGCAAATAAATTATATTTCGAAATTTTGTACATAATTAAAACAAAAATACTCTTAAAAGAAATATTCTAACACAAATTTGTTTCACTTAAATTGACTCCATGTAGAGTTGCAGAGAGGCCAACAACCTCTAATAAAAATAAAAATTTGGATTGATGGAACTTTTATCTATTCAAAATTTAAATCGATAAAAATTCTACCAGTCCGTTTATGCATCGAACGAAAAATAGAGATATTATTTTTTTTTCTTTCTTAATTTGTAATGTTTTACATAAATAATTTTTTTTTGACAAGTGGTCTTTATCAGAGAAACAAAATTACAAAAAGGGGAGATTACAAATTTGAAATTAATATGTGGCATTGGGTCTCTGGTTGTGTCAATGCCTCGTCAAAATGATTAATGCATTCGTTTGTTTAATTACTTCATATAGAAAGAAAAAAATGAAAAGAAATAAAAGAATATGTTCTCTTTTTAGTTTCTTCATCTGAATGTGAAAAGAATAAACTTCTCCAATATGATATGAATATAATATATTCTTGAATCGGAGACGCGCTTTAATTTGACAACCATCGTTATCAGGTTTCCCCAAAATCTTACAATTACAATTACAATTAAGAAATAAAAACAAGTTAAGGTTATCTCTTCTAAAAAAATAACAGTTAAGCTAGGTTTGAGTCTAAACAAATTGTAGGCCCAAACATTGAGAAACTTAGTTCTTTTTTTGTTCTTTTATTTGATGTCTATTTTTCTAGTATATTATATATTTTTAAGCAATGTGTGTTGTACTCATGTCTTGTCTGCTAATTAAAATATCATTGGTATATTACGTACATCTCCAAAATATTTAAATTATTGAATTATTCAATTAATATGTTTGGAATTCAAAGCCTCATTGCCTCATTGGAATATATTCTATTCTTGTCTATTCTTTTTTGTTACTTTTTGCTTTCTATCCCGCTTTTTTTTTTAGAAAACATAAGAAGTATTCTCACCACTTTTATGTGATTTTCCACTTTTCACACGTCTCAAGGTCAAAAGTACCTTTTGGTATAGATTACTCGAGAATTATTTTAGGGAATACATAGAGAGAGAATAGGACTAGGGTGCTCTAAGTTCATTAAGTTTTTTTGTGAATTTAATTTTAAAATTTATCGAATTAGCTTTAAACGACGAATTCAAACTGTTGAAATTCTTCTACTTAATGAGTGATGCATCTACATGTGAAAATTTTAAAGTTTCAAATTAATTTGGTATAGAATCAAGTGGTCAAAATTAGAAGGTTGTTGCTCTACAATTTTAAAAGAAAAAAGTTGAGAAAAATGAAATTTATCGACTAATTTTGCTTTCTTGACAGAAAATAATTTTCAAATTAGGATTAAAGGATTCGAAATAATATTAAAAAGACGAAATCGCACTCTAACGAATAGAGGACATAATATTATAAATTTTAGAAGACCTTAATTAGACCGCATAACAAATTAGAGTTCCGCGAATTAGAAACTTTTATTATTATTATTATTATTATTATTATTATTGAATTTTGTACCCATCTTAATAAATAGTAAAAAAATTCAAAAAGATGTAAATTTTGATATGGAAGCACATTTTATTTAGATATTCATGTTGAACGGTTTAGATCGACAATTTGGACTTTGAAAATAAAAAAAAAACTGTTGTTGTAACTTTATTGTAACTTAATCTCTCCTCATTACTACTACTACTACTAATAATAATAATAATAATAATAATATTTTTTATGATTATAATTATCAATGTCGTCCTTAATTTATTACTATTATATTATAGTATCAATCATTGAATGTACTATAGCTTTTTAGTGTTTTGAGATATTATCTTGCACAGATTACAATAACCAAATGACGTTGACTCCTGATCAATTAGATGGTTAGTGAAAAAATAATTAACATTATCTCCTTTGATGGAAAATTAATTAACATTATCACCTTTGATTAATTAGTCAGGTTCATACTTCCAACCCTAGCTAGTTGCATGATAGCAATTGATACTTTTGCTCCAAATAATATAATTTTATCATTGTGTTCATTTGATGATGATCAATTGTCCCTATATATGTCGGTACGTAGTCGAAACATACGGCTCACCCAATGACTTGTTATAATAGTTTCATGAAAAATATATATATTTGTTAATATAACTTTTTATTCTACAATTAATTAGTCTTAATTATTATATATAAAGTGTAACACCATATTAAAATTTCTAAAACACAAGTGATCATTTAAAATTTCATATTTTATATTTTTGTTTAATGAGGATGGTTCAAATGTCTTTATTTTATTATATTTTTTTGCATTCATCATGACTCAAGTTTTTAAATTTTTAATAACAAATTTTTTGAAATTTATATGTTACCGCTAGATGTTATCTAGATTGTTTTCTCTACACGCACACACAAAAATTATTACTTTTTTATTTTGATTTTATAAGAATAAATAAGTTAAAAAAAATTAATGTTTGTAATTTATCCATATCAATATATTTGTGTAAGTTCTTGATACTGGATAATACAAAGTTGAAATGTCATAATTTTTTTTTATATGTGCATTGAGAAAATAATATCAATCAAATCTAACAATTTTATTTTAATAATTTAATTTTAAATTTTTAGTTATCAATATTTAAAAAAATAAAATATGATAAAAACACATAAAATGAAGATATTTGAACCATTTTCTTGTTTAATTAGAGCGTATAAGGGAAAATAAAAAAAATATTATGTTAATCTCTCTTTCAATTCATTTTCTTTCCTTCATATTTTTTAATCTTCACCTCCTTTATTTGAACTCATGAACCAAACGAGAAGTTGGAGCTTCCAAGAAAAAATAAAATTTATGGGTGTGATTGATATCAATTTATGTACCCATGCACAAATAACGTCACATGCAACTCCTAGTACCCTTGCTTCGTAAAGTGCATGTCATCAAAATTAATTAGGTGAGGTGATGATAGGGCTTGTATTGGTAAATAAAATAAGAGATCGATCTCCTGACAGCACATTTAATTTTCGATCAAATTCCTGGACGTACTACGTACTCACTTTTAATCTTCTAAAAGATAGCTAACGATATCGTGAATTATCTTCTACAACGTCTTCAAATTCAATCTTTAAAATCTATAAACTTTAATATATAATTATGTACTAAAGTGTTAATTTTAAATCTGTACACATAACTGCCTCTCACATTCAATTCCAAGTTAAATACCAATACCACATTCGAGAAGGTCTATCGCTACCGACTTTTGCATCAAAATATTTAAATCTAAACTTTCAAATCTATAAAAGTTTTATCAGGGACGGGTCTAAAATTTTCATCATTCGAATCGGATTTAAATAGCTAATCAGATTTATACCCATTAACTAATTAGGTATTTGATAAAAAAATAATGTTTTAACTTATATTTTATAATGCTCTGGCTTGTAATTTATGATATTCTGACTTATAATTATAATTACTAATCATATTTCAAGAAATTTATTTTAATTTTAACTATAAATTTAAACCAAATTATCAATTAAATATTCAGAGAGGAACAAACCCAGTCGGAACCAATAAATCTCCACTAAAACTCAAAATCCAGGAGGGACGGCTGCCCCCTGGACTACACTGGGTCCGCCCCTGATAAAACTTGCTCCACTAGTCTATAAAGTGCTAATATTAAGTTTGTAAATCTTGTTCTCCATGTCAATAAAGTGTTGATTTCAAGTATATAAACTTAGCCAATCTTATTTTATTTTTCTCTTTCTTAGATCTACATCATTTTATTTATACACACGTAAAATCATAATATTTTGTTATTTTATTAGTGGTAAGAGCTTCTAAAAATATACTCATGTGAATAAATTTATGATGTGCTATAAATATTTTTGTGGTGATTTGATTAAGTAATTTGAATTTGTCATTTGAATATGTAACATTGAACTTTTGAGTCAAAAGTGATGGAATATCTTTCTAAAGTTGTGCTAAATACGCCTTTTAAAATAAAATTGAATTGATATTTTCATTCCAATTCTCAACATAATGCACTATGATTTTGTGCTTTAATTATATTCCATATCTTTATTTTCATTTTTAAAGCCCGAAAAGCAAATCTGAATCGCTTAATATGATCATCATAATAAAATATGCTTGGAGACTAAATTTTATATTTTTTGAAATTTTTTACTATTATTTTAGATATGTACAATATCACTTTTTTTATAGTTCAAAATCTCCTGAAAATAATGATTTTGTACTTAAGTAATAATTAGTAAAAAAAATTATGTTAAAAAAAAATATGAAATTTGATCTCCAAACATACTTCATTATGAAGATTATGTTAAGCAGTTCAAATCGATTGTTCAAACTTTAAAAACAGACATAAAAATATAAAACATTATTAGAACACAAAACTATAATGCATTTAAACCGTCCTCATTGTATATAGGTGTCGTAGAGAAGAAAATTTATCATGACATGACTAGTTACGTCACGGAACATCACGTTAACGTCACGTCACGTTACGTGTATCGATTATGTGACTTGACTCACGTGCCACGTGATGTGATACAAACAAGTAGTCACGTCACGTCACATGACCAAATCACGACATGTCACGTGTTTCCTTCTATGGTTGGTGCTGATACAAACAAGTGAATTTCATGAAAATACCAAAATCCTTAATCAAAGCAACAGATGAAGATCATGTGTTGTTTGCTTGTTAATTGAACAACAACAGACAAAGAGGTCAGTGACTCATGTTCTCAAACTGTATGAGGACAGGTGGCATGTTAATGTAAAACGGTCACATGCCCTGCAAACTTTGATGGAATCCACAATAACTTAATAATTAATGTGTCTCGTCAAATCAAAAGGGTTAGAGAATAGAGAAGGAGAACATGCATGGTCAGGTCTACTACTATATATATATGGGTCTATAAATACAGAAAGAGAAAATATATTCTGCCTCCAACCCCCACCCAATATGTATCATTGTATCCTATTCCTATACATTAATTCATAATTAAATTGAGTTAATGCAATATAATTCGGCCATCTGATCAGAAAATTCCAATCAATTTATTCTCAAGTATAATGTACGAAATCCTTTTAATTTTCATGCTAATTAATACGGATTGAATTATGGTTCCGATTCATTAATGCAATATAACTCCTCTCTTCCGTCCAATCTCCTTCATATTTTCAATAATTTATGAGAAATCTTGCGAACTTAAAACTATAAAAATTGTGAATATGATTTTCTCTTTCAAATAAGATTCATATTAATATTTTTTTTTATCATATTCACTTTTTTGTTTATTCTTTCTTTCTTGATACGTTATGTACAAAAATACTTGATATGCTAAATATACAAGCTTCATATGCTACATATAAATATTTGACATGTTAAATATAAAAACTTAATATACTAGAATCAGTTGTCCAGTCTTCATAAAAAGTTGATATGTTAGGTATAAAGACTTGATGTGTTATATATAAAAACTTGAACGTCCTAACTATCATGAGCTGAAAATGCCCTAGTGACCTTCTAGAAGATGACCCCTGTCAAAAGTCACTAGTTGAAGAATTTGATCAAAAATTGAGTCTAAGAGACAGTTATCACATCCCCTATAATATATATCATGTCATTACAGATAATTTGTGATCTTGTCTTGCACCTCATTACATTCATACTTTTTAAAGTAAAAGTTGAAAGTAAAGCTACATAATTATTTAATATCCACAAAAGATTGGTTTTTCAGGATTTCAATTTTCAAACTTGCAATTTTTGATACAAAGAGCATTGTTTTTGTCACAAAGACTAGTTCCCCTTGTTAATTTCATACTTAAATTGTAGAAATAATAGTAGGGTTATTAATACTTTGAAACTATATTCTTACCTTGGTCTAGAGGTCCGAATCTATTTAAATTTGATTGAAGATCTGTCAGATTAGGATCTCAACAACTCTCGTTCTCGCTATCTCTCCAACGTGCGTATTAAGAAAAAATAATATCAATGATCAATCAATATACATATATTTCATCAAGATTCGTGCCATAAAAAAACTCAGCTAAAATTTGAAAGACTTGGTGATGATGCATGTATTGCTCTAATAATATATACTATAGGAGGCGAGAATAAAGGCATCGTAATTGTACCAAAATGGTTCCTCAAATTACAACTATTAATTTTGATTTCATTTCCCTTCTTTTCACGGTACGTAGTTTTATTAATCCATCCTAACTCTCATTTACTGATTGATGCATCATATATGAGTCATATGAAATCGATGTTTCCAGATCATATATATAATTTAAGCACTGCACTTATATATGTATGATCGATGAAGTTTTACTTAACAAATTAACACCTAATTAAGGGATTTTTTTGTATCTTTTTGCCGAACTATTTAGCTAGTTGAATATATATATATATATAGGCATCGAAAAGTAGCTAGGGCTGATTAAATATAGCAATTAATTAATGTACCTCAATCATCGCCGTTGATCGATGATGATGTTTACAATATATATATATAAATTCAGTTAGGATATATTCCCTTTTCCCCATGTTCTCTCCTGCAATTAATAGTCAAGCATCCTCAATTCCTCATTTTATTTTATTTATTTATTTGTGCTCAAAATTAACAAACAACAACTCCATAAAATGGATGTGTAATTTGCTACAACTATATATCTTAATTATATTTATCAACGAATTGTTTTAAAGGGATCGATTTACTAATTAACAACCGAATCGTCTCCAACTCCACCAATATAATAAAAAGTTGCCTACAACTCGATCATGTATAAATAAATTAAAATTAGTTTTACACTTTTATATTGGATTCATACATATAGAAATGCACTATTTAAGACAAAATAAGTCATTTCCTGCATGTTTAATATATATATATATATATATATCTATAAGAGGTCGACTTGATTTTTCTTTCAATAATTTGATTATTTATCCAATAATCATATATTCTCATCATATACTTGAACGCATGATGCTAGTTGATATTTTATATTATGAAAGATACTAATTAAGTCCCACATCGATCATTGATATTTTTCATGCATCCTTGCAGATTTTTAGGTCATATATATTTTTTTCCTAATGCACATCAATCTCATACTAGCTTTAAGAGACCTTTACTCTTAATTAATGCGTTGAATTAATAAAACTAAACCAAAAAAATCGTCACCTTGATCACCTTAACTAAGTGATTAATTGTACATTAATTAATTGCACATTAATTAATTGCATCGACTTTTTGAAAAATAAATATTGATCTCTATTGGAACCCCACTCAAATTGGAGTGATTTTTTCTTAGTTAATTGCACTAATTGTTTTGAGGTAATTAAGGATCTGATCGATTGACAACGAATAACTTGACAATCTTCATGATATTTTTTTCAAATTGCACGAGTTGTATTTTTCAAATTAATAAAATTTGTATCATTTTGTATTAGAGTATGATTGAAATGCATGCCTCATTGTTTTTGTGCCTTTCTAATACCCCACATCATTATCTCTATTTTTAAAATAGTACAAACATCCAATCTGAACCGGTCAACATGATCTTCATACTAAAATATGTCTAGAGACCAAATTTTGTATTTTTTTTTTTGAAAAAAAATACTATTTTATTAGATAGGTACAAAATCACAAGTTTATGGACCATCTGAAAACAGTGATTTTGTAGCTATCTAAAAAAATAGTAAAATTTTTTCTAAAATATATATATAATTTGATCTTCAAATACATTTTAATATGTATATCATGTTGAATAGCTCAGATTGAATATTTGAACCTTAAAAACAGATATAAGGATGTGAAACATGGCCGAGACACAAAAACAATGTAGCATTTTAACCCTACTCTTTGTATTATATTTTATGTGCATCATATACAAATAATATTAGATCATATTTCAAATGTTAATTGGTAGTTTGTCAATAAATCTCCATCCTTTAATATAAATAAACCAAAAAATCATACTATAATAGTTTCATTGTACATTTGCAAAATTCACACGGTATATAATTAATGAAGTTCATATCCAGTTCATGCTCCGTTTCGTTGGCAAGGAATTAGTGAGACATATTTTAAGCAGGAATTAAATTTGTTGATATCATTTATTTTATATTAATTTGTTGGATTGAGGGCTGCTAATTAATGTGATAATTAAGTCATTTTATCATACATGAAAGCCTTCATTTAAATAGAAAATTAGTTGACCCCATATAGCATATAGGAAATCTGAATTTAATTAATTATAAAATAGAATTAATGTATTATTATATATACATATAAATATTAGCAACCGGCCATGGGCCTGGTACGTGCAAGTAAATTAATTATGAATAAAATGCGGTTCATGATGCCTACTAATTAGCAATTTGTCAAGTTCATGCATGCATGATTAGCTGTCCTATATTTCTTTCAACTTGTTTTAGATCTATTCATGTCATGATCTCAACATTCGGAATTCAGATCAGATTACGGCGTATTAATTCCAACTTTTTTCTTTTTTAATTCCAACTTGAACTTTGTCAGACAAATGCAAGTTTCTCTCTCTAAAAGGCGAAAAATAATGCCTCAAATTATAGTGAGGCTATGATAATTAATATGCAAACTACACATTGATTCTCACTGTCACTATGAACTTATGTATTTATGTTTTAAAATTTCAACAGTTGGTGTGAACTGTTTAACATTATTTTTATTTGAAAATATACTTGCTTGTCAACTTAAAACTCTTTTAACTTATTGTCCGAATCACCTTAATTTTTAAAATTTTTGAGATAAAAAATGAAATAAAATCACTTGATTGTAAATATCTACGAAAGAATTTGCATTCAGATTTTGAACATACAATCTTTCACATAAATAACAATACCTTAATTAATTAGTCACTTGACCAGATATTAGTTCTCATCCAAACCGCATTAATTAAAATAAATACCCCTTTGAACTTAAGTTAGCACTTGTTTAGAAAAAAAAAATGAGCTTGCCTAGACAGGTATTTTTTTGAAGCTAGCCTAAAACGTGGGGAAGGTAATAGCAATAAGAATTTTTTGAGTAACTTTAATATATTTTGTTGTGTCCGTCCTACATGATTTATTATTAAAATTAGCTGGGTAATTTTTAATACAATTGCATATTAGATATCATTGTTAATCTCCAATTAAGTTCATACAAGCTAGCATGATATTTTCTCAGTTCAGCTAATTAAATATGGATTTAATAACTAGTTAAACCTCAATAAATTAGCACCAATATTCATATAAGACCTATTCTAGATTTTCTTATTAATGGATAATGCATTTTCCTCCTTACTGTGAAAAAAATTAATTTGGAACTAACAATTGAATCAAATTTGAGCGGGATGCAAAGATGGAATATATAGAGTATGAGATTTTAAGAACTTTTCATAAAAACGCAATCATAAATTAATACTAGTATTGTATACATACTTTGCAATATTCGTCGTTTGAAGTCAATCCGATAAGTTTACGATAAATTAAAACTTACAAGTGATGCATCTACATGCAAAAAAATTTAAAATTTGAAATAAAATTTATATAGGTTCAAGTGGTCAAAAGGTTTCCAAAAAATGAATGCATTAAAATTAATTTATAAACCATCTAATTTTGACCAGTTGACTTTATACTAAAATAATCCGAAATTTTAAATTTTTCACATGTAGACGCATCACTCGTAAAGTATAATGATTTTAACAGTTTGAATTTGTCGTTTGAAATTAATCCGGTAAAATTTAAAGTTGAGTTCACAAAAAAACTTAATAAACTTAAAAGTACCCTAGTTCATCTAATTAAATATTTTAATTATACATAAGTAATATTTAATCTAAAATTTTATCTTTCAATCAAACCGTTAAAAAATCAGGTCTGCATGTTGGATGTAAGAATAGAGACGTGAGTCTCGAGGCATATATAGCATGGTGCCAAAATTGACATGAAGATTCATATTTTGTCGAGATTTCGCGGTATCAACCTTTTCTAAAATTCCAAAAATGCGGATTCCATGAATTTTTGTGCAGTACGATTGATGCAAAATTTCAGTGATCTTTTTGGGATTCCAAGATGCATGCATGTGATTGGTCTTCAGTCCTCACATCATCACGTGCAATTGTAAACCATCTGACAATATATATATATATATTGACAGGCTACGGTGCTACGCACAGAGCACTTCCGTGCAACAGCTCAAAATTTATATTTTTAAAATCCTAACGGTCGATCCGAACAGTTAGATGTGTTCTCCATATTGAAATGTGCTTGGAATTTATTTTTTCCCATTGAAACGGAGCTGCCCAACAGCTCTGGAGACAAATGTCCATATTTTTTGTTTTCCCATTGAAACTAAGCAACCGAACACGCCCTCAGTATCAAGATTCGTGTGTATTCGATCTGTGCAAATTTTGAAGCTATGTGTGATAATTATGATGCGAATCGAACGGTTCCAACCAGGTACGATGCCCATCGGATCGCACTGGCTAAACAAACAGTTTATAACTCGTGACTTGCTTCGCTCATTAGTGAACTGAGCTGAGTTTGAACAAATCCCTACTTTCTCATTACAAACTCGAGTTACATTGAGTCAGACCACATACATGGGCGGAACTAGAAAATTTTGATAGGAGTGACTGAAAATTAAAATGCATAATTGTGTTGAGTGAGATTTGAACCCAAGACCTCTCAATTGTAAAATAAAATTTTAATCACTATACTACAACTAAACATATGTTATTTATTAAGAGTAATAAAATTTTAATCACTATGCTACAACTAAACATATGTTATTTATTAAGAGTGGCTGGAGTACATAAAAATTTAAAAAATATAAAATTCAATTTAATTTCTATACGCATAATTAAAATTTTGAAATTATAGGGGTGGGGGTGGCTTAGTCACCTTTGGCTGTCGGGAGAGGGGGGTGTTCAATGCCTATCAGATCAGAACAGTGTTCGATAGGTGGTTTCTACCGTTAGATCTACATTTTTTAGAATTTTTTTACTATTTATTAAGCCACTTTGAAAATCGCTGATCCAACGGTGGCTCATATTGAACGTGAAACCGTTGGATTAGCGATTTTCAAAGTGGCTTAATAAATAGTAAAAAAATTCCAAAAAATGCAAACTTTGGTCTCCAAGCACATTTCAATATGAAGAACACATCTAACGTTCGGATCGGCTATTTGAACTTTGAAAATCGCGATATGAGCACGAATTAAAGCACCCGTTTTAATTCGCAATGCATAATAGCATTACTCTATATATATACATATGTGTGTGTGTTTCTTCTTGAATTTATTTTTTATGATTATTCTTCGGAACCCATACCTTCTCCATTTATTAAATTGATAAAGGTAATGATGTGTGTGTGTATTAATTAAGAGTAATATAATGGAGTAAAGTGCAAAATATATACAGTTGTTAATTAATGTAAATATATGAATAACTAATTTTATTTACAAGTGGTAATTCCTCTTCTTCTTTTTTTAAGCTTGGTAGCAGCTATGGTAATTCATTTTTCACAAATAGCTTTGTGCCTTTAATTAAGATATATAAAGATGTCTTAGCAAGGTGCAAACCTTAAAACAATGGAAATTGCATCTCTTTTGTTAAAAAAAAAAAAAAAAAAAAGGAGAGAGAGAGAGAGAGAGAGAGAAGCGGAGAAGTGTATTTAATTTGTTTTGATAGAGCCAACTGTCATAACTGACAAGTCGGTGACAGTTTTAAAAGAAACGGGAAACTGCCAAACTGAAATAACGACAATTGCTGCGATTCTCTTACAGTCTCATGCATCTAGTCATCTAGTCATGTACTCATGTTTGTTTCTTATTCATTTTCTCTCATGCCTTAACACTTAACAGTGAAAATAAAAATTAGTTTATATATAGTACCGTTGCAGCTAGGAATCCACCTCTTAATGATAATTAATTGATACCACGTGGGCTCGTAAACTCCCTATTAATTGTCGTGTGGGGGCTTAATTTTTAACCGAAATTTAATTTTTCAGTTTAGATTCCAACCGTTTAATTTGTTTTAGCACTTTTTTGTCATGTCCGGATGATCTCGAATTCAAATTGAATGGTTCCAATCTAAAATTCAATTTTTGGGTTACTTTTCCTGCATTCCTGCATTTGAATTGGGGGTATTCATACCATCTAACTCAAATTTTGAGTTTAGATCTAGACTGCCCATTTTGTTTTGGCACGAATATATATAAAAAAAAAAAAAAAGTCATGTATATTCTACTTTGGACTATATTGATTATTGATTCGGGTTTTATCTGATCGAAATTCAGATCCAAACTCAAGATTTGAGTTGCCTTAAAGGATACAAACTCACCAGACCGGTGGGGGGGGGGGGGGTATTGATAGGCATCTGGTCAAATTCGGCCTAATGTATCCAGTTAGAACTGTTTTATCATTGTAAAAATTTATGCACACTTGATACACAGAAATCTTAAAGATATTTGCTGTGTGAATGTTAATGCGATTCGAACAGCTACGGCTAGACATTACAAAAACTTTAACTATATGTTATTAATGATTTTAAATAATCGTGCATTATTTTTTAGTATAACATTAGTTATTTAGTAAAGATTAGAATTCAAGTCACTCGACTATTTAGTATAAATTAAATATTTAAAGTACAATCTTTCACATGAAGAGCAATATTTTTACCACTTGACCAAAGACTAATTTTCTTTATAAAATAATAGTTAAAATAACTACATACTGTATGATTAACAATGTCTACACTAACACTACGAAGTAAATAGTGTTTTAATTCACGTCTATATTTTCAATTTTAAAGTTTAAAATGTCGATTTGAACTGTTCAAGTTGATCTCTATATTAAATTTTGCTTGGAGACTAAATTTTACAATTTTTAGATACTTTCTTACTATTTTTTTGGATTTTTTTTAAATCAATAATTTTTTATGGTGCACAATTTTCACATGAAGAACAATCTTTCACATGAAGAACAATATTTTTACCACTTGACCAGAGACTAATTTCCTTAATAAAATAATAGTTAAAAATAACTACATATTGTATGAACTAACAATGTCTACACTAACACTGCGAAGTAAAGCGGGTGTTTTACCTCATGTCTATATTTTCAATTTTAAAGTTTAAAATATCGATCTGAACCGTTCAAGTTGATCTCCATATTAAATTTTGCTTGGAGACCAAATTTTACAATTTGTAGAAATTTTTTACTATTTTTTATAATTTTTTAAAATCAATGACTTTTTATATATGATTGACGATTTTCTGAAAATTAGTGATTTTAAAATTTTCAAAAGAACAGTAAAAGATTTCTATAAATTGTAAAATTTGTTCTCGAAGCACAATTTAATATGGAGAACAACTTGAACGGTTCGGATCGATATTTTGAACTATAAATTAAAGATATAGATATGAAGTAAAACACTCGCTTTACTTTGCGAAATAGTGTAACCCAACTCTCTTTCTATATATGTGCAACACAAATATTCTTTGAAACTAGTGACAGCATATTATTAAGATTCGAAACTCCCGATTTAACTATGGAAAAATGAGGTAGGACTTGATCCATGGATAACACAACGATTGTTTGCAATCTTTTCTTTTTAACAATACGTAATATAACTACATCGATAATAGATAAAGATATTTGATTAAAAAAAATGATTCTAAGAAGAGTAGTTAGAGGCGCCGTATTATGTTGCTTACTTCAGAAAAAGAAAAAGAAAAACATATATTTTAATAGGCAACGGTTGAGGTGGTTTTTTCATGAAAGACTGTCGTTTTATCTTGAGACAAGGCAAACAACGGTGATCAACAACAGAATTATCAAATCACTATCAGCATTCACTACTCCCTCGAAGCAAAGCAAATAATGAAATAATAGATTAGCTGTCAGGACCGAGCCATAATTTTAATAAAATAAAAATATCTAACTTTTTAATAAAAATACATAAACAATATAAACAAAATTTTTATTTTTTTTATTTTTTTTATGGGTATGCCATTTTCCAAATTATTCACTGCGCAAACACGGAAATCGAAACGTCCAAAAAAAATATGAAGTCCTATCCGCTGTGATTTTGATTTTTAAAATTTACGTTCAAGCCTTTTAAATTTGTCATTATATTGGAGGTGCTAATACATATAAAAGAAACAAATTAGTAAGAATTTTATTGGTAATAAAATTTTGAAAGCTTGGGGTGGCCTCTCCAGTTTGAACTATGATCCGTCATTGTGTCTCGATAGTTTTCTTGTTTGAACGGTCAACATAATTAATATCATCATTTGTCTGGTTTAATGTACTACAAAGCTAACTGATCTATCCGTTTAATCGGACCCGAAAAGGCCAAAATATATGATGGAATATCTCTACACGTACAATTCAGTTCAGTAAGGATGCAATAAATTTGTGGCCTGCTATGTCAATGCTAATGACGTTGTAATTTAGGCCACGTGCTGTGACGTATCGTGATCAAGTTAAATTTTTACGTTATGTTGTTTGTCATGATTAAATTCGGATAAATAATCATAACACGTTAATTGACACAATATGTTAGTTAACCCGCTTGCTGTGTACAAATAGTGTATTTGGTCACGTTATTTTTTTATTTTTTACAATTTAAGTTAATTTATTTAAAATTAAACATTTGATCAAGCAATACCGGTTTTGATGATATGTACGTAACTGGCAAAAATAAGTGTGTCTTGTCAGTCTAATTTTATAAAAAAAAAATAATCACCGCACATAACATAACATAACATGTAAATGAAGACACAGTATCATGATGTATCCGTTGCATCCATACCGTCCAGGTCCAGATCCAATTTTGAATTTGTGTAGCACGATTGCGCGGATAAAAAGAAAAGGAAAAGGGAGAGTGGACCCGCTGTGGCCGCGTCGACACCACAATACGACATCACCCGATCTATGGAATATTATTATAAGCATGGGATCTGTGAAGGTGTCCCACCTGATCCGGTGCTACCAACCCCGAACAGGCGAATCGTACCTCCGACAGGTCATTTCCAGGTCTGATCCACCTCACATCCGCGTGGAATCAACCCTGCCGACTAACAACTATCAACTATGGGCTCTCAGCCTCTCAGTCTATCTCATTGCCTCAGTGCCACAGTTCCTACGTCCCTCTGTCTTTCTCCTTTCTAACTATATCTATATATTGTGGCCAATAAAGTGTACTCAATTATGCTTCTTTCCGATAAATGCATACCACAAATTAATAGTTCAGGTTTGGTTCCGCAGATCAAAAATTCGTAATTCAAATATAATTCGGTATAACAATGAAGCAAAAAAAAATCCCAAAAAAAAGGGGAATTTTTGCGTTTTTATCGCGAATAATTCGATAAAAGTTTCAGTTGAACGTTTTATTCGTGATACGGTTCGGAAGCCCCTAAAAAACGTTTTATGTGCAAATAAATACGAATATTGTTAGGTACATAATTTTTTTAAAAACCATTAGAAAAAACTAAAAAATTTTTTTACCAAACCAACTAAATTGCTTTGGTTTTTACAAAAATAATAAATACCGAGATGTCATTTCGATCTGAATTTTTTTTTTCAGACTGAATTATCTTTTCGATTCAAGTTGTTTTCACAAGTTTTATATCCAAAGCTACATCATTTTTTTTAAATCTATGAAAATAGCTCGGACCGAAATGGCAATTCTTAGGTACAGGTGTACAGCTCAAAAATTATTGTGCTATCTTATGGATGATTTAGCAGGATTGAGTACGTCTCTCGTTGTTAGGCATTATTTATTATGTATTATTGTACAATTAGTCAATAATATATTAATTGTTGATTAGAAAAAAAAAAACATTTGATGTGAAGATTCCGGATAGTCTACTAGAAACAGTTTTTTATTTATTATAAAAAATAATGAATTCGATCTCCAACAAAACAATTATGTGAAGATTATGTCGAAATTTAATAATTGAAATTCAACATTCAAAATTTCAATGCAAAACATCAGACGATGCATTATTTTTAAACAATTCCTTTGAAGATCCTAACGCACTCCTGCATGAAATTTTTTTGTTCAAAACATGAAAGCAAATATTTCTCTTAATACATGATTTTCTGATTTATGTTTCTGGTACTATTTTTTTTGTGGCAGTAATTCTTCTGCCTACAAATAAGTTGCTAGTTATTATTTACTTTTGGAATACCTCGTTTCATGATAACATTTTAAGATATAATCTTCAATGTTAATAGCAAATTAAACTAGTTACTACACATGTGTTGTAACGGAGATATATTATAAGAGAAAAAAAATCTCATACCAAATAAGATATTTTTATAAAAAAAATTAGACTGAATGGCAAATTAATAATATTTCTTAAATAACATATCCTTAAATGACATATTCTTTGTTGATACTTTTGACATATTTTCATAATTTTTTTTCAAACAAATGATATATTAAATGACAATAACATTCTTTAAATGATATGAAAAAATAGAAATAAATGAAGACATGACGAATCAATTATCAATCAATCTAAAAACTTCTTAAATGACAATTAAAAATAGAAAGAGATCAAGAGCAATCAGAAAGATAACATACGTGTCTAATAAATTTAGACTTCTGTATGTAAAAAAAAAACATAAAAAAGATGCATAGAATCAGAATATTTGATCGAATGGCTGATATTCAATCTCAAAATTAATATTTTAATTAAAGCTGTTAACAGATTAGGACATCTACATGTGCTTAATATAGAATGGAGTTAAACACGAGAGTTAAAAATGAATAAAAATTTAAACAATACAATATCATTCAATTGTGCACAGACACATGCATCAGCCATAGAAAATCATATACGGAAAATTGATTTGGAGATAATTAGGTTAGTATTTGATCCAAAATGAATGATCTGTAATGAAGTATCCTGGACCGTGCACCTAGCATTCTGAAAAAGAGAGAATCAATAATAAAATTGGTAATAGGTGCTTAATACCAACTAATAAAAACGCACAGTCAAAATCATTATTAAAATAGGTTGCGGTGGATGTGGACTGTAAATCATAATTTAAATCAATTATAAATCAAATCCAACGGTCATGGTCCCTGATCGAGTGAACACCATGTTTCCACCTAACTAGTCGTTGACACGTGCATCCACCCAATGCTAGCGTGTCGGCGTACACCTAGACAAGTTACTCTTCGATTTATTGTGCCGCATAATCTATGCAAAAACATGTGTTGTCTGGTCCACAACACAGATGTTTCATTAATGAACTAATGAGCATAGTCACAAATCAATTATTCGGGTTCGGTTCGGAGAGGTCAAAAATTCGTGATTTGAAAATAATTTGGGTATAATTCGGGAATGATTCGGTATTATTCGAATCAGAGATCTCAGTCCTGTAAGGGAGCAAAAACAAAAAAAATAGCCAAAAAAATAAAATTATAGGAAAAATTCGGGAATTATTCGGTCAAAGTTCAGTCAACTGAATAATTCGGCGTTCGGTTCAGCATCACCAAAAAACCGAAGAATTTATGAATAATTAGAAAATTATTTGCGAATCTTGTCACTATACTAATGAAGTCGGTCACGTTGTACGGCTCTTGCGTAAACAAAATCTCAGGCCACAGAGAACCAGAGTATATACGGTCAAAGAGGAAGAGGGCACGATCAAAGAAAGAAAGGTCTTGTTCTTGTTAAGAGATTTAATTAATAAATTGATTTGTTGCTAATGGTGGAGATGACGCCAACATTGCTCCTAATTTTAGAAAAGAGGTACCAAACTCCCAAACTTGGAAAAATAATTATTTTTATTTTTCCTGATCTTTTCTTTCTTGAATTAATAATTATTTGGTGTGAGATATACTTAGAGCGTTTTCGGCCGTTTCACTGTTTTTGTAGTTCAACTGAATTTTTTTTTTCCGCGTGAACAATAATTTTTAGTTCAATTCCCGTATCCATGCCCATTTCCAATGGCCCGCCAAACAGACCCTAAGTACTCTATAATTTGAATTTATGTATGATTGGTATTTGGGAAAATATTAAATGATGCAAGGGAGAAAATGACTTAAGACTTTTAGCACCTCAGATAGACAAATTAAATTAATACAAGAGTGAAGTTTGTTATATGTTATTTTTCTTTCTATCCCTAAAATGAATATGGAATTCTTGACTAGGTTCATCATAACCTTTTTTTTTTGTTCTTCTTTACGAGAGGATAATTTATGATCCGATTTTGGTAGTTGGAAACATTTGTCGATTCGTATTTGAAAAGAAGGTATTATAGTACCAATCGAAGGGGATTGCGTGTCGGCCTGAATTTGTGATGTCATGGTCATGGTCATGGTCATGGACATGTAGGTGACATGATGATAATAGTCATATAGATGCCATCTCAATTCAAAGAATATTGTGTCATCCATGACTAGGCTAATAGCCTTAATTAATTAGGCTTCCCAAGACAATGACTCCCACATTCATTTCTTTATCCAAATCAATTACAAACTTAATAACGCAAAATAAAATCAATAACACTTATGAGTACTGTACAGAAATTTCACATTAACGTTAACATTTATCAATGTTCAAATTTATAAAGACATGCATGTTTTATTTTTTGCACAAATTTAAAATTATTCAGGATATACGATTACAAAAGTACAATTAATTGATGTGACAGAATTTAGATATGCAATTAGCATGCAACTGATTTGCTCATTAAATGAAACAAAAAGTTGCAACTAATAATTACCAACAAAAATGAGTAGTAACGATTGGTGTATGTAGGAAGAATGAATTGATTTGTAAGAATTGTTTAATTAGCTGCATGTTTATACAAACAGGGATATGAAATTCTTAACCAACCATATATTATTGCAGTGGGGACCTGACCTGACCTGACCTGGTTAATCTTGTCACTGTTTTCGTCAAAACTTCAATAAAAACTTGACATGTACATATAGCAGGGTATATTTGTTTAATAATGAATGAATATGAATGAATATTTTATTTCGTTTTAATGTCATTTAGGATACCTGCCGCCTACTGTTAACGCATCAATCACTCTAGACTCCAGAGAGAAAATAAAGAAAATAAGAAATGAAGGGGTACGCTTTTCAAATTTTAGGAAGATTTTGACTATTCTCATTTTCGTCAAATGGTCAGAAAGGCCTTCAAGAATGCCTACTGGGATCCCAATATGCTGCGATTCTTTATCCACCAACACTATCCTATAATTTCTGCTCAAACCTTACTATATCTTATATATGCTTAAACGAAGAAAAACACATGATATAACGTAACTAATATGTCTTGATTTGATCATGTCATATTACAATACGTGATCAAAATTTAATTTTATGTGATGTTATATTATGTGACTAAAATAATAGATGATAGTCATGTCAGGTGAATGGTGACGTTAACATTGTTACCACATGATGTGACTGATCATATTTAATTATTTTTTCAGGCTTTAAATTAATTCGTAGAAAATAACAATGAAATATCTATACTATATAATATGAAACAATTACAAGATAAATTATAATAAAGAAATAATATTGAAAAAATTGATTATGTTATGTGTTACATGATGTGATCATGTCATGATGTATGCGTGACATGACTTGAGTAAAATAATAGATGATAATCATGTCACACAACTGATACACGTAATGTGTTGTATCTGTAACATGCCGCGACATAATCGGTAACATCACAACAATTTCATTCACTAGGCTATAGTGAAACAAAGTTATGGTGAGCAGCGGTTATGGGGAAAAGTATCCTTTGCGGAGCTAATCGGCTCAGATTTACTCTCAGCCGGTAATTACTTAGGACGATGGAGGGGCCAATATTAATTTTGGCTTTGAGATTTGAGCCAAATCTGATTTGATCAGTCCGATCAAAACGAACGGACCACATTAGAAGCTCCACGGGAACTCTGCAGAGGGAGACTCCGCAGATAATACCATTTGGCAGTTATGGGATGGTGGGAGAGGTAGGCCATTGGCCCATTGCCCATTGGGCCTACGTTTTAACTGCCAGAACCTAACCAACCCAACCAGACGGTTATATTTGCCACTCCCGGCAAGACAGTAGGGATAAGGATCTATTACTTACTGGCTCAACCCACGCTACATGTCCCTTCGGCCTTTGCCTCTTGTGTTATTTATTTGGGGAAAGGAACAGCATCTTATCCCTTAAAACTGTTGGTTCCCCTTCTTGCAATTCTTCCTACCCGCTGTTGGATTGTAATTTGTTAACGCTTCTGTATCCGACACCGCATGTGCCTCTTAACTCTTAACTCTTACCACACCACTTTTCATTTAATGTTCCACTTTCCAACTTTCCAACTTTCTTTCATTTTTCCTTCTTCACAACACCACATAAATAGCCCACAGCAGTATAACACTTGGAGGGCCTTTTTATATTGGGCTTTGATCTGGCCCATAAGATCATGTCAATTCCTGGTCTATGGGTCTTCCCATTCAATCCCGATCTTACTATCAAGGTTCATTGCCTAGTCAGAGAAAAAATTGTATAGGCTCTTTCGACTTTCGATTCAACAATTTAATTTAATTAGATAAAATTATCTTCTTTCTCTTAATAAATCACAGGTTCTTAAAAGGATCAGCGTATTGATTGATTTACACTTGCATGACCAATTTGGGATACCTAAATATCTCAAATGAGAAAATCCAATGCTAATAAATTTTGAGTACGGATCCTCTCAAGTAACCCAAATCTCGAGTTTAGATCATAATTGCTTGATCAGCATTCGAGCAATCTGGACTGAAGTGAAATGCACGAGTTTGTTTTTAATATTCGTGCTAAAGAAAATCAAACGGTCAGAATTTAAACTAAAAAAATTGAGTTAACTCAGGTGATATGAATTCAATAAATTTATATATTTTTTTAAGTTAAATTTGACAACAAAATTTTCCAAAACGATTATACTCCAATGAAACTTCGGATTAATTTTGTATTAAAGGGATCGAAAATTTTGTACAACTTTGTTTTATTTTATGCTCCAATGACACTCCGAATTACCCCCACTTTTTCAGAATTCGATTCCTCTACACTAATTCATATTTTGAGTTAAGATCTGGACCGTTTGATTGAGATCCACACTCATATTAAAGGGGCCCTGAACTATAAGCGTGGACCGGATTGGTCCGAATTTCGATCGTACGGTCTATAAATTAACTCAAACGATCAGTTACTGCAGAGAATGCGTTTTTTTTTTTTCAATCCCACCCTCCACTTTGTCGTAATTGCATACCATTCCAGATCTCTAATTCATTCCTTTTCCCTGTTACAATTCGGAAACTCTTCTTCCTCCTCCTCAGATCTATCAAACTCTCCCTCTCTCTAGACAAGTAGTAGAGAAGTAGAGAAGTGAAGGAAATAATTGTGAGAGAGTAAGATGCTTCGCTTAAGGGCATTCCGCCCGACGAGCGACAAGATCGTGAAGATCCAGCTCCATCCCACGCATCCATGGATGGTCACTGCTGATGCCTCCGATCGCGTCTCCGTCTGGGACTGGGAGCACCGCCAGGTCTCCATTCAATTTCATTTTTTTTCTATGGAATTACGATCAATGCACTGTAATTCTTGACTTATCTGATACACCCATTATAAACCCTTTCAGATAATATACGAGCTCAAAGCCGGAGGAGTAGATGAGAGGCGGTTAGTGGGAGCAAAGCTCGAGAAACTAGCAGAGGGTGACACAGATTCTCACAGAGGGAGGCCCACAGAGGCCATTAGAGGAGGCAGGTAACTTAATTTTACCCATCTTTAGACCATCATTTTCCTAGAATTTGGGTACAGATATACAACATTCAGTGCCGAATTGCATAATAACGTCTTGTAAGTTAATGGTTGGTACTGTTTCAGTTCATACCATAATTAGCTATACAGTTCTGTATCATACTGGTATCAATTATTGAGGTCGAGGTGCCTTACTAAAGCAAGCTTGTATTGACTTGCCATTTCAAGTCCATGTGGGATGACCCCTTTCACTTTGATTTGTGTGTAATGGTTGGTCTATTACAGTCAGTGCTTCAGGTTGTCATGGAAAATTACAATAATGCCCTTACACTGACGAACCATTTTTCTCTAAAGTGTGAAGCAGGTTGGTTTCTTTGACGATGACGTGCGTTACTGGCAGCACTGGCGCAGCCGGGCTGCGGCTTCTGAGGCCCCAACTGCAGTGAACCAAAATTCCTCTGCTTTTGGTGGTAGCCCAGTCACATCCACTAGAGGGAGACACTTTGTTGTGATTTGTTGTGAGAATAAGGCCATATTTTTGGATCTTGTTACCATGCGGGGACGGGATGTACCGAAACAGGAGCTTGATAATCGGTCTCTACTTTGGTATGTGAAAAAAGCTTCTTCTTGTGAATAACTAAGCATAATAGGGTTAAATATTATGCTTTTCTTTTATTATTTCTATTGAAAATATGACCAAATTGTCCTCGTGAGATCTCTCCAAGAGTGAGGTAGGGAACATATTTTGGTGTTCTTCTGCAAGAATCAGGAGAAAGGGTGGAGTTTTATAAAATGTTTGTTAATATTTAGTAGTACATGACCTATTTGGTTTATTAAGCGTGCACAAGACCTTTTTCTTTTCTCCTTTCCATTTTTTCGATTTTTAATGTTTGAATATCACTTGAGCCACCAGTAAATGTTCTACTTTTCTGTTATTACAGTATGGAGTTCTTATCTCGGTCTGCTTCCAACGATGGCCCACTTGTTGCTTTTGGTGGTTCTGATGGTGTTATAAGAGTATTATCAATGATTACATGGAAGGTTATATGAAGCTTCCTGAATTGATTTTTTTTAACTTTTTGGTATATGTTAATGAATAATGACTGAAGATGGCATACTGCGTAGATGGTCAGAAGGTACACGGGAGGTCATAAAGGCTCCATAGCTTGCTTGATGACATTTGTTGCAGCTAGTGGTGAGGTATCACAAAACACTAACTCTTCTTTTAAGACAGTTAATTTACTGGTACTTGTTAGTATGTGGTATGAATTTTGATAAATTAGACTTTGTTTATATGCAGAATTTTTTATTTTGTTGTCTATTTTGACCTTATCAGCAATTTTTGGTGTCGGGTGCTAGTGATGGCCTTCTTATACTATGGAGTGCTGATCATATCAATGATTCACGTGAACTCGTTCCGAAACTTAGTCTCAAGGTAATACTAAAATTTGAGGAAGGAATGAGGGAACCAATATTCAAATTCATGCTTTTGATGAATAGAATGGGACTCCCTTCTTTCTTATTTTAGGACAGCACTTTATTGTATTTATAGATACTATGTTTCGTACTTCAGTCTAAAGTTCTCAAATTGTACACACACTCAGTGTGTCTAATAAAGTGCCTTTTCTTAAACTGCTATCATATAATATCTGATTTTCTCATTATTTTTTTGGGTGTGAACAGGCTCATGACGGGGGTGTTGTTGCAGTTGAGCTCTCAAGAGTAATGGGAAGTGCACCACAACTCATCACCATTGGTGCTGATAAAACTCTTGCAATCTGGGACACAATGACATTTAAGGTAATCTACTAGAAGTTAAGCAACATTTTCAGAGCATCACTGATGATTTTTAATTGTATTTGTGATGTTTGCTTGAGAACTAATAATATACAAGTTGGGATTATGTTGTGAGGCACTGTCATAGTATGTTCCTACTGCCATTTTGGGCCTAGTGATGACCTCAATTTCCCGTCCCTTTTTTGTTTTTGATTTAGGTGTGCTTATTTGTTCATACTGGATAAGCACTTGCGTTGGCTTTCTCTTCTTTGTTTATATTTTATTCACCAATTTACTGATTGGTTGTTCAAGTGTCCAGTCCTTTCTGTTTTTTTTATATAAATAAGGATAAATAGTCAGTATAGTCTGCAAGAAAGCCCAATTGTTAAGAAAATCGCAATACATCTTACTCAGGAATTGAGGCGCATCAAGCCCGTTGCGAAGTTTGCATGCCACAGTGTGGCATCATGGTGCCATCCTCGTGCCCCTAACCTTGATATACTTACGTGTGTCAAAGATTCTCATATCTGGTATGCCATATTTTCCTTTATTTGTTCTGTCATTTTGAATTTAAAGTTTGCACAAGGCAGATCATATTTGACTTTTGGGTTTAAACAGGGCTATTGAACACCCAACGTACTCTGCTCTGACGAGACCACTGTGCGAGTTATCATCTCTTGTTCCCCCACAAGTGCTTGCACAAACCAAGAAACTAAGGGTATTTGGGTTGCATTTCATGATTTTTTTATTTATCGATTAGTTTCTTGTCCGTTATTAGCAAGTGTTACCAACTGCTCACCATAGTAAAAGACTAGGGACTTACAGACACTGTACTGGTATATGTTTTTATACTGTACATTGATACTGCATTCATACTGACTTAAAGTATAGCTCTTCTGGTAGCTGCCTATACCTTATACTGAAGCCAAGAAACCACAAAACAAATTTCCAACTGATGCGCTGTCCATCACTGGACTTCCTATTATGAGGCAGTGTTCCCCTGTATTCTAACTTTGTTTGTATATTCTGCAGGCATATTGCATGGTAGCACACCCATTGCAACCACACCTTGTTGCAACTGGTACCAACATCGGCATTATACTGAGTGAGTTTGACTCAAGGGCATTGCCAGCTGTTTGCCCCCTTCCCACACCAGCTGGCGGGAATGAGCACTCTGCTGTTTACATTGTTGAAAGGGAACTCAAGTTACTCAACTTCCAGCTGTCAAATACTGCAAATCCAACACTGGCTAGTGCCGGCCCTGCTGCCGAGGCAATCCGTGCTAGGGGTGAATCAGCAGAGTCGCTGGTTGTGAAGCAGGCTAAGAAGCATATTAGTACTCCTGCACCGCATGATTCTTACTCGGTTCTCTCGGTCAGCAGTTCTGGAAAGTAAGCTTCTGACCTTATATTGGAGAAAGTTTGCGAAAAAACCCCCTTATATAATGATGTTACTACAAAAGTGGCCCTCAATATAGGTTTTTCTTCTGAACATACCGAAAGAGGAACTTTTCTACACTGCCTGAATAATAAAATGACTTTTTTTGCATGCTCCACTCCCCTTTATTTCCTGATAGTTTGTAGTCAATGGGTTGGTTTTAAGTCAACAGTAGATATAACCTTGTATAGCATTATGGAAGAATGATACTGGTACGTGATGGCTGGTACACAAGTGCAAATTATCATTACATTTTAGATTCCAGTTGCGTACAGTTCTTAGTGGAACTTGCATACTTCCCTTTATTTCCTGCTATTTCATTTTCCATGGGTTGGTATTAAGTCTACAGGAGAGAACTTTGTATGGCATTCTGCTACATATGATGGTCGGTACACAAGCGAAAGTACCATTACATGTTATATACCTGTTGCTTACAGTTCTGAGCTCAACTTTGGAACTCAATGTGAACTGCTTTTGTAAACCAAATCTAATAGTGAAGAAACATTATTAAAGTACAAAATTCCCAAGTACCAGTATGGTTAGCACTATCAGCATGCACTATAATCGGCCACATTTTGTCCTAAAAGTTTATATTTTTTTACAAAGAAAATCTCTTCAATGCTTTTCCTTTTTCAAAACCTAATAAATTTCATATTATAAATCTACCTCTGCTTACAGGTATGTAGCTGTTGTGTGGCCTGACATTCCATCCTTTGTGGTTTACAAGGTTGGTGACTGGTCAGTTGTGGACTCAGGCACAGGGAAGCTGTTTGCATGGGATGCGTGCCGTGACAGGTACGCTTTGGTTGAGACAGCTCTAATGCCTAGGATGCCCCCACCGATGAAAAGTGGGTCATCAAAGAAGGCAAGGGAGGCCGCTGCAGCTCAGGCTGCTGCTGTTGCTGCTGCTGCAAGTGCTGCCTCTTCAGCTACGGTGCAAGTCAGAATTTTGTTGGACGATGGAACTGCACATGTACTTCAAAGGTCAATTGATGGCCGCAATGAACCGGTTTGTTATCTTCAACTCTTCTTATGAAGCTGGAACTCACTTGTTGTGTTACAACATGGAACCAATAATTTTCACTTAGGTTTATTGGGGCTATCATAAAAGTGATTTTGGCTGAAATGTAAAATAAAATATCAGGCTGGAAAAGAGTTTATATTCAACTAAAATTACCAAATATTATCTAAACTGAAAGCAAATGTGTTGTCAGAAAAAAAAATTAGCTTTTAATTGTGGTTACTTTACTTTTATTTTTTGTATAATTCGTTCTGCATGATCATAATACAATGCTTACCACTACATAATTTTACTGTGCACTACTAATATCCTGGTAAGCTGTTTAAACTTTTTAAGAAATATGAAGAAATCTTAAGTGGAATAGAAAACCAATAGAAGCCTAGAGTGCAAAAGATGTGAATTTGGTGCATATCATCTGGAACATACTGTATACTTTGACTGAAGATATCTTATTTTCATCCAAGTTTGACCACTTAAAGCACAAATATGACAGTTATATGGGAGCACTACTGTTGAAGTGAAGCACACGTGTTAATATTAAACATCACTTGTGTACTTGTAAATAGTTTGCTGATTGAGAATTTGAATAATCATACTCCAATGAAGGTTATTGGATTGCATGGAGGTGCATTGATTGGGGTTGCTTACAGGACATCACGTAGAATTAGCCCCTCAACTGCTTCTGCTATTTCAACTATTAGCACAATGCCTATGTCTGGGTTTGGTGCCAGTGGGCCCCACTCATCATTTGATGATCCCTTTGCCAACAAGTCTTCTGAGGCTGCCCCTCAAAATTTTCAGTTATACAGGTGCATCTTTTGGTCTTGTCCTGTTGTGTGATTACCTAAAACATTTGTCTAGTTGCATCATTGTTTGGATTTTGAATCTTTTCTACTACTTTAGCAGAACACGTTCATTACCTACTACATTTTGATTTGTTTTGGAGCCAACACCAGCATATGGAATTTTTTTATGAGAAACAATATGTGCATTTACTGTTTGAGTCTTTATTGGTCTTGCATGTGGTTATTTCTTGTTCTTGTGGTTGATAACTTGTAGAATTTAGAGAAGAAAAAGAGCTTTCTGAATTCTAAATTTCCTTTTTTTTAATCTTTCTAGCATAATGAACTCCTTTGCTTACTATAATAAACTTTAATAGTTGGGAAACATATCAACCGGTGAGTGGCCTGCTTGCACAGCCGGAGTGGACTGCATGGGACCAAACTGTGGAGTATTGTGCATTTGGCTTACCATCAGCACATTGTAATTGCCTCTTTACGGCCCCAATTTAGATTTCTTGGTGATGTTGCCATTCCATTTGCCACTGGAGGTGTCTGGCATCGTCGCCAGTTGTTTGTTGCAACACCGACCACTATCGAGTAAGAGACTTGTCAAAATCATCTCTTCACTTATCTTATCTGTTATCTGTTCTTTTGTTTATTTTTCTTATGATTACTTGCTTGGAGGTTTCAGTGGCACTGAATAGAAGAATTTGGAAATCAATTCAATCATACCAATATATCCACAGTTCAAAACATTGTAACCTAGAATGTTTGATGAAACTTCCTTTTCCATTTATTATCTGATAAGAGAAAATGTTCAGGTGTGTCTTTGTGGATGCTGGTGTGGCCCCAATTGATATAGAAACTAAGAAAAGAAAAGAAGAAATGAAAGCAAGAGAAGCGCAAAGCAATGCAGTTGCACAACACGGGGAACTTGCTCTAATAGCAGTTGAGACTCCTCAAATTACTTCCAGTGAGAGAATCTCACTAAGGCCTCCCATGTTACAGGTAAACTTATTTCAGACAAGATTCTTGTTTTGAATGCACTGCTCTATTAAGTATTAACTTGCTGCAACCCCATTTATTGAAAAAAAAAAAAAACAAAACAAAAAATCCAAGAATTCAATTATGCCAATTTTCTTCACTTACAAGAACCTGCAAAGAATAAATTCCAACATATGAGTATTATTTTTCGTGTACCACATGGATAAATTTTGCTTGTCCGACTGTTTTGGGTCAGTGAGTTGCCACTTTCACTAAGGTTAAAGTTTATTGAGCGGACCAACCTGATTCCAGGCCACGATCACTTAATGATCATTCGTTCAATGCATGAAAGTTTGCAGTTTGCACAACACTTAATTATTTTTTTTGGGGTTCTTCAAAGTGATCATTCGTTCAATGCATGAAAGTTTGCAGTTTGCACAACACTTAATTATTTTTTTTGGGGTTCTTCAGGTAGTTCGTCTGGCCTCGTTCCAGCAGGGCCCATCAATACCTCCTTTCATAACCTTGCCAAAGCAAACAAGGGGGGGAGATGAAACAGTTTCACATAGAGATACTGAAGAGAGAAGAACCGGAGAGGTTGCTGTTGCAGGAGGAGGTGTGAATGTTGCTGTCACTCGATTCCCTCAGGAGCAGAGACGCCCCATTGGTCCGCTTGTCATTGTTGGTGTCAGAGATCGTGTTCTTTGGCTCATTGATAGGTATGCACAGACATTAAATCCTTGATTCATACTCATAAATGGCCGTGCATTTCAAAAGGACAAGATTATAAACAGAGCATTGATCCAAAGTTTGTTATGAGCACAGACAGCTTGAAAGAACACCAAAAGAAACAAATGCTGGCATCAACGTTCATGTAATTGTACTACACTTCTATTTAATGATGACTGAAGATTACCACTTTTTGTAGTGAATACTTGGTCCTGGTGTAGTAATGACCTGTAGGCATATTGTGCATCAGTCCAAGAAAAAGCAAATGTAGAAAATTACAAATAATTGACATAAAATCCCTCTCACCACAAAAGGACCAAAGAAATAAAAATAATAAACAAAATCCTCAAATATGGAAGACATCACATGTACACATGGAGGGAGGATGAGGAAGGAGAGAACCATATGATAATACGACTCATCCATGGGAAGACTTTTAAAAATATTCATGTGTGGAACTCATGATCTCTATTAGGTTAAAGCTCTCTCTGTCAAGTGCATATATCTCATCATTTTAGTTCTTCTATAGGTACATGTGTGCACATGCATTGTCTCTTAGCCATCCCGGCATCCGCTGCAGGTGCCTGGCAGCCCATGGCGATCCAGTCAGTGCTGTGAAATGGTACATTCTTACAAATCATTTGTTTACTCTTTTTTTAAACATTTTTGTATTGTGCATGTCACCTTTAAATATGAATTTACGTGAATGCCACGGTGCTATGCAGGGCAAGTTGGCTTGCTAGAGAGCACCATGATGACCTTGCAGAATTCATGCTTGGCATGGGTTATGCCACTGAAGCTCTTCATTTACCGGGAATATCTAAGAGGTTAGGAATAGAGACACCAATGTTCTTTTCCGACTGTTTTATATTATTTTGAATTTTGGGTACCTGTAACAGGTGGGAGACTTGTGTGTACCTGTATGCACGTATGATTGCATGTCCTACAAACTTTGCATGACAGTGAATGCTTTGTTCTCTCTTTGAATAACTATTGTTGTACAATTTTTTTCAGTTCCAATATTTATAGTGTGTATGGAAACAGTTTCTCAACTTTGTCGAATGAAATTTTTTGTTGTTATCAGGTTGGAGTTTGACCTGGCCATGCAGAGCAATGACTTAAAGAGAGCCCTTGAATGCCTTCTCACAATGAGTAACAGCCGAGACATTGGACAAGAGAGGGTGGGTCCCGCTGATGTTACTGAAATACTGAATCTGACAATGGCCCCGCCTACGGTTGCAAAGCAGGAGAACCTTGCTGATGCAGTGCAAGGGATAGTGAAGTTTGTGAAAGAGTTCTTTGATTTAATTGATGCAGCTGATGCCACTGGGCAGTCTAATATTGCTAGAGAGGTGCTCAAAAGATTAGCGGCCGCAGCTTCAGTTAAAGGTGCATTGCGTGGCCAAATGCTCAGGGGCCTAGCCCTACGCCTTGCCAATCATGGAGAGCTCACTCGCCTTTCGGTATGTTATTTTTCTCATAGTAATATGTTATTAAAGGCTGATACAAACTATAATATGGCCTAAATATCTCCAAAAGTTCTAGCAATAAAAATCTATCTAAACAGGCAAAGAACCCATTATTTCTGGTTGGTGAGGTCTAAAAGCTGCATTAAACTTTTTCTCATATTTTGCTTTAATTGTTACTCTTTGAATTAATATTTGTATTTTTTATCCTTTTGTGTTATTAAATAACACCTGAGAGTTGTTATATTTGCAACTGACACTGAGAACTTTGTTTATATGTAATTCACTGTCAGAGAAAACATAGCTGGAGTAAACTTTAATGGCAAAAAAAGGTTTGGACAAATATTGATTTTTTTGACCTTTTTAGTGAGATCTACTCCTCACACGATGGCGGGGAGGATCTATGTTTTGTTGAACAAAAGGTTTTGCAAATTGCACCTATATTTACTTTCAGTTGTGCCTGAAATTTTGCAATTTTTTACATTTGTGACCAGCATTCAACAGTTCTGTTTTGTAATTAACAAGTAGAAATAATTTTCCCTGTCCTGGGGAAACTACTTCTTTAGCTAGGCTGAGAAATTCCAATGAAATAGTAACAATGCCTCTTTTTACTACTTAACCTTTATCACAATTGAAAGTAACACAAAAAATGCTGGATATGATTAGCAAATAGAAATGAGTACAAAGAAAAAAAATATACACATCACAATCCTCAATTAAGCAATTGAACTAATTCAAAACGATGTTTTGTTATCCAGGGTTTGGTGAATAATTTAATCACGGCTGGGCATGGCCGTGAGGCAGCATTTGCTGCTGCTGTATTAGGAGACAATCCACTCATGGAGAAGGCATGGCAAGACACTGGAATGCTTGCTGAGGCTGTTTTGCATGCTCATGTATGTCATAATATGACTATCTATTATCTCTCCACTTCAACTTTAGTTAATATTTGAGGCTTATAAATTTTTCCATGTACCTCTGAAGACCGACAAACAAACAAAAAATGTCCTATTTTGTTGAGTGTTTCGACTCCACCTCACTTTGCCAGAAAATTTTCTTTTAATTTTATAATTTTGATGCTAATTTTTTTTTTCCTGTTGAATATATCAGGCTCATGGCCGGCCGACACTGAGAAGCCTTGTAGAGTCGTGGAATAAGATGCTGCAGAGAGAACTAGAGCACAATCCATCTGTCAAAACTGATGCTGCAGCTGCTTTCTTGGCTTCTCTCGAGGATCCAAAACTCACAACCCTAGGCGAAGCCGCGAAGAAACCTCCGATCGAAATCCTTCCACCTGGCATGGCCTCTCTCTCAGCTCCTCCTATTACAATTAAAAAACCCGGAGCACTACCTGCACCCACAACTCAAAACCCTAATCCCAGTGGAACTCCAATCGGGGCACCAATTACAAGCACTAATAATCCCATTGGGACTCCAATCGGGGCTCCGATCACAGCACCAACTGCTGCCACAGCTGCTGCTCCTTTAGACGACAAGGAGAAAGATAAACCGCTTATGTTGGAGGGACCAAAGGATGAAACCACAGCTAATAATACTGACGAGCCGAATCACGATGCAACTAAGACAGATGAAGAAGTGGTTGAAAAATCAGAGCCGCCAGTTTCTGAGGTGGTAGATGCACCGAAAGATGAGAGCAGTGTGAAAAGTGAGGCCCCGGCAGCAGAATCAGAGGAGGCAAAGGCTGTTGAAGAAACAAAGCCTGTTGAAGCAGTCCCACCTTCTGTCTAGTGCACATTTTTTTTTCCTCTTTTTTTTTATTATTATTGTACATGTATATTTTGGGGGTTTTGTTTTCTTGTGTCCATTTATTATTGTTGGTGTTCATTTGTTGGTTTCCCGAATTTTGATTTAACTGTTTTTCTGTTACCACTGGTATATGTATTTTAGTGTTCTTAGGGAAATGTGAAGTGTTCATCAGGCACTCTTCTTTTGTTTTGGTTTTCTTTGTGGTATTTAGGTTCTGTTCTGTTTATAGTGTACTTAATTTGTGCCCGCAATGCTTCATATATAAACCTTTTGCAGAGCAAAATTAGAGTTATGAGTTTATAACTAACGAGAAAAGATATATAATAGCACAGAAGTCCGTAAAAAAAGTTATTTTCATTGCCAAAAATTAAGATTTCTGTCTGCCCCTCAGTTTAAAATATGAATGCAATCCATCTAAATAGCTTACATTGTTTTCGAAATAATATGATTTATATGTTTCAAAATTCGTAAAACTTGTATAAAATAGTCTGGATTTAATCTGATGACATTATCTTACATTCTTACCTGATCCAAATACATGCTAATATGTCTAAGAGTGTCTCTATTCGTTCGATTATAAAATATGTTTTTTTTATTACACAAGTTATTATCTTCGAATCAGGTTCATATTACTTCACCTCTACAAATTCTAATTTCATTGTGAACTCGCTAATAAAGCAAACCAATTGATAATTATAAACCAATTATAATTGCTGATTTAAAATATTCAAAATTAACTACTGATAAACAAGCTTACAAAAATAGCAAGTTCCTCTACATCTGATGTTATGATCTCCATTTATCCTGAAAACTTGTTATTTTTTTATGAAACAATTAAAATAGTAACTTTTGAAGTAAGATGATTGCACAATTCCTTGCGTTTCTATTCACGTGTCAATATATAAAATTAAAAATATCGAGACGAGGGTGGATCGCCATGCTTATAACAAAGATTCATCTCTGATTACTAAGTTGAGGATAATAGGAAGTTTATACAACATTTTTATAGTATTATTCAATTTATTCCATTACTATTTTGTGAAATAAAGAGACCAACGAATTATAATAATTTATTATATTTCTATTATATTTCTATTTATGTGCATGTTGAATTTTACATATGTATATTTACATGTGTTTCTAACAACATAGGCTAGATTATCTAAATTATTGGCTAATTTTCCGTTTTCAATATTTTCTCAAATGAATAGATAAATTAAATGAATTTCTAATTTTTTTTTTCCGATCTATCCACAAATTTTACGAATTATTCACAAATTATTTCCAAATTATATTCGGATTATCACAAAAGTTTGTTTTCTTTCTTTCTTTACATTGTAGAATTTTGATAAATACAAAGACATTTTAGACCGACAAACTATTACCAAATTATATCCATATTATAATCATAAATTTAGACTTTTTTGGACTTTTTTTAATCTGAATTTGTCACTATAGAAATTCACTATAATTAGTTCATGAAGTTGGAGTTGGTAGCTTATCTTGTGAATTAATGATACTCTACTATTATTATATCAATTTAGTGTATCTTCTATGAAAACGAAAAAAAATAAACGTTTAAGTTATTTACTTCTAAATATATTGTAGATGTAAAATAGAATATTCTATTATATATTGTAGGTGTAAAGGAGATTTTCTGTGGCTGACTATCTGAAACACCTTTAAATTACTTAGGAAGCATGTGATAAGAATAGTCTATTATAAATCTATAAATATTTATTACATTTTTAGAAGTTGGTACTTGGTAACTTAGACATTTATCATTCGGTTTTTTACTAAATCGACCAATAATAAAGAAACACGAGATGAGTGATATCAAAGGAGATTCTGTGTGGCCAATATCTGAAGTGACTTTACGGAATACTTGTGTATCTTGTAAGATTGTATTTTCATCTACAACACATTTAGAAGTAAATATCTTAAATATTTATCACTCATTACGAGTTTCACTATTGTTGTTCGATTCACAAATAATAATCGCTACAAATAATCGACTACAGAAAATCTCCTCTCATAGATCCACCCATCCCGTGCTTCTCATGGGGTAATATTTATAGAGCAATTTTAGCTTCATGCAGCGCCACGGACTATAGAATAAAAACGGCACTGCAAATGGTTCGTACGCTGCATGCAGCCAAAAGTCCTCTGTTAAATCTTTACCCCTTCTCATGGACCAAGTTTTTCCAATTTTTGTCAAAACAACAACAACTCTGACAGAGAGGAGTCCGTATCCCGTAAAACTAAAGTAACACATTTTTTGAGTTTTGATCCTGACTGTCCGATCAGAAATTTGGACTAATTCGTCCGTGGTGGATCAGATCAGACGGTCTGAATAAAAAGTAAAAATTGAGTTACTTTAGGAGATTTGAATTCGACAGAAAGAGCCCTGCGCAGTTCAAGTTCACAAATCACAAGTAGAAGTAGGTGTCCTTTTAGGCTTTGTACCTCTACGAGACAGCACCACCGCCTTTAGATTTCTTCTTCCCTCTAATCCTCACCGCTCCCCTCCACCCCTCCGATCAACGACGTCTTCTCATCCCCGCCGTCTATTCAAGGTGAGCTATTCTTTTATCCCTAATCTCAACATACAAAATAGACAGAGATTCAGAGAATGATATACGCTGCTTTTTGTTTTTTGCTGCTTTTCTTTTCTCCGATGGCGCTAGGGTTTGGATTTATTGGCTGTTTCCATGACGGATGCGTCAGCGCCGCCCTTGTCGCCGGAGAGCGGTCACTCCGGCGACCATCTTGGTGGAGGTGGCGGCGGTGCCAGGGAGCAGGATCGGTTCCTCCCCATAGCGAATATTGGGAGGATAATGAGAAAAGCTGTGCCAGAGAATGGGAAGATTGCAAAAGATGCAAAAGAATCTGTTCAGGAGTGTGTATCTGAGTTCATCAGTTTTATTACCAGCGAGTAACACCCAATTCAATATTCAATTCCTTTTCTTTTCTTTTTTTTCCAAATTAAATGTTGAAATTTTTTGTGCTCCAGATCAAAGAGTTTATTTGAAAGTTGATTCTTTCTAATAATTGTTTGGTTTTAGTTTAATGTTGTTGTTATCTAGAAATAACCAAATCATTGTTTGATATTTGTCGAATTTTAAGATGAGTGATTGCCTGATTGGTACATACTAGGAAAACCTTTTGGTGTTAAGTTACAACAGCAAAAAATATATTGAATTAGTTTTACAAAATCCGGGTTTTTTAAGATGAAAAATACTGTGCTAATATATGTTGAAATTGGAGACATTTTGAATTACAAGCACATTTTTGTTTGTTTTATGAAATAAATATAGCAAAAGAATCATATTTTTGTAAAATATTTTGTGAATTGCAGAGCAAGTGACAAGTGTGCTAGAGAGAAGAGAAAGACAATTAATGGAGATGATTTGTTGTGGGCAATGGCAACACTTGGCTTTGAAGAATATGTTGAGCCACTCAAGCTTTACCTCCGCCTTTACAGAGAGGTTTCCTACATTTTATGTCCCAATTTTTTAAAAATTTTATCAGCAAGACATAATAGCTAAAATATTATCCTTTTCTTGGCAAATCTATGAATTTATTGGAGACCCCTAGACAGATCCTGGCCTTCCCATTCCACTATTTTCAGATCAGATGGCACAGATTGGATTTGACCAAATTTGGCTGTCAGTGAGTCAGGGACTAAAATTCAATCTGAAATGGGTTGGCACATTAGCTTTTAAATATGTATTGGTAGTGGTAACCTAATAAGATTTTTTTTTTCGAATTTAAAAAGTTAAATTGAACATTAGCTTTCAAAAATCAATGGACAACGACAGTTAAATACGAGAACCAAGAAGTTTTATATCCATTGTTTATAATTCTCCATAAGTATGTACCAACGTTTACATTAAAAATTGCCTTTCTTTTAAATATTTATTATGTTTCATGGAATCTTTAGGTGCTGTTCCTTCTATGTAATAATCTGTATTATCTACATTGTTCTCTAATGCCTTGCTTCTTTTTTTTTTTTTTTTTTTTGTATATTGTTCCATTTCATGGAATCTCTATGGACTGGGAATGTATGAAATTTGTTGCTACAGGCTGAAGTATGTCTTTCTTTTGACACAAGAATTATTTTATTTATTTATATATATCTCTGTTTACTTTGAAGAAGTGAATGTAGTAATTTTATATTACCTAGTTTTATTCTTTCGAAACTTTTAATAACAGGGTGATGGCAAGGGTCCAAGATCTGACCAATCAGGAAAGAGAGATGCTTTAGGCAATATGGAGCCAACAGCCACTGTATGTTCTATCTTTTTTTTTTTTTTTTGTAAAAATCTCTCATAGTATATATCTCTTTTCTGATTTTTGCCAATTCCATCAAACAAGGGGTTTAAATAAATAGATGGTTCTAAAGGGATTTCTTGTTTTCTGAGGGCAAATGTGTAATTTCTCTACTTCACTTACACAATGACATCTAGGTATATGCTGTTGTATACGTCAGAAGTAGATAAATTGCACATTTGCCCTGGGTAACCGTCCAATTAGAAGAGTGACATTAAACATTCTACATATTTTTGTCTTTTTTAGTAAACGGTAAAATGGGTATTTTATGAATTAAAATGAGTTTAATAGAAAAGACAGTAAAATGGGTAAATTTGTGAGTTTTTGAAATTTAGAAGGGTAAATATGATATTATGAACTTTGGAGGGTATAAATGAAATTCCTCCAAACAAAAATGACTAGTTGTATTATTTACCTTCTTTTACTTGATTAGTAATGTTTTTCTTTGTTCTTGCCTTTTGCAGTACGGTGGCATGTGAGGCAAATATTTAAAATCTATGGATATTGGCATCTTGATATTTCTTCCAATCAACCATTATTGGTTTTAATTTACTTTATATTAGGTTTAGAATTTAGAATATGAAATTCTATGTTAGTGTAAGTTAAATGAGGAGAATGGGACTCCTAGCTAGTTTCCATTTCATGGATCTATTTGTTTTATTTTGTTAATGATGACTTGTTAAATTGTATCATGTTTAGATGCTTGTAGCATGTTTAGCTTATTGAATCTATTAATCTATGGAATATTAGATGTGCTTGATGCCAAGTTTTGTATTGTCTTTTAAGTTATTTATTTGATCGTTTTATAGTTATATTTTTATATAAGAGGAGGGATTGACTTGCACTATTTTTGGTGATACAAAATTACACTATCCATTTTTAAAGTTCAAACAGTCGATCTAAACTGTTCAACATACTGGATATAATAAAATGTGTTTGCGGATCGAATTTTACATTTTTTTTGAATTTTTTATTTTTTATTAAGATAGTTATAAAAATTCAACAGTTAGAAAACAATAATTTTGTAAATTACTTAATAAATAGTAAAAAGATTAAAAAAAAATGTAAAATTTGGTTTCTAAGTACATTTTAATATGGAGATCATGTTGAACGGTTTGGATTGACTGTTTAGACTTTAAATTTTTAAAAAATAAATAGTGTAATTTTGTGTCACCAAAAAATGATGCAAGTGGAGCTCTCATTTTTGTATAAATAGCAAGTTAAAATATTTTACAAAATAACTAATGGTCTTAACGTCAATTTATTAATTAAAATAAAAAATACGGTCTAAAATATGCGAGTGAAACAATCTGTCAACTATTATCTTTTAAAATATATTTAATCGAAAAAAATGTATTTAGTATTTACACGACTGAAGTATGTTAATTTTTTTTTGCAAATCGATTATTTAATATTAAATAGATAGAAATTGTTTATATAAAATTTTCAAGCATGTAAAAATCAAATAAAAGTATAAAATGACTTGTGTTTCTTATACTTATTGGCCGATATCAAGTATTTTTATATTGAATTCAACTATATATTTTCGAGGTTCAATCACAGAGGAAATAAAAAAACTAAGAAAATAGTTGCAAAATGTATTGCATATTGGACTCATTTTGTTCTAAAATATGAGAATAGCATTTAAAAGAAAACATCTCAAACCAAAATACGCGTAGAGAGATGTACACATATATACTTTGAAATGTATAGAAATATTAACCTTATATAAAATTTTGCAATTTATATACTTTCATGGGCTCTATGTAAAATTGGGCGACTTTTAGTCTTGGAAAAATAATGCACTAAACTTATTCGCGACGAAGGCGTTTTTTTTTTTTTTTTAACTGGGTTACAAATTAAAAATGTAAAAAATATTATGCTTTAACATAGAAGTAGGGTTCTACAAGTAGCAGAAATCGAATTTAAAAAACTTATCAGGTTAATCCATTAATTAATCGAATACTAATAAAAAACAATCAACATTAAGAAAATATAGTTCTAAATTGAATAATTCGGAAAATGAGTTCTAAAAATTAAATTATGGTTGTAAATGTGGTTCTAACCTGATTCATGAATTCTCTGTGGTTTTTTTGTTTTGTTTTGTTTTTGTTTTGTATTTTTCTTGACAATTTGTACAACTTTGAGTTATATTTTGTTGAACAGGTGATCAGAAACATCAACTTTTGAGAACCTCATGATTTCACAAGTAGTTTTATTTGTGGTTGTCAAACTTAACACTGTTTTAGAAAAGTTTGGTTCAAACATCAAAAGGAGTGAATAATACATCTGATTTCGGATTACAGTGGCGAGTGGTTCATTCAGAGTGAAAGAGAGAAGAGCGGACCTTTATTTTTTTGAAGCAGCAATAGATGAAGAAAAGGTTAAAGGTTAAGCCGTACGATCCGCTTTAAGATCTGTGTGAATCTCTTCAATATCCGTGTAAAATTTATTCAATAATTGTGCGACGGATTTTGAAGTAGATCGGACGATTTTGGAGCCCATCGGACCCAAACTGCTCTCATTTTGAATCCGGTAATTAGGTCCCACGGCTTAACCTCTAGGTTCATCAAGCACCATGTCTACTCGCATTAAACCAATCTTCTTCTTCCTAAAAAATTCACCCAAAATCAGAGAACACTTGAAGAAAATCGAAAGTGTGCAAGGAATAAAGCGGGAGGTGAAATTGGCTTCAAAATAAAATTCCTTTGGTCGAAAGAGGGGTAAACTAATTTTTAGGAAGGGCAAAAACAAATTAGGTCTATTTTTTCCAGTAAATTATAAAAGGGAGAATTTCATATATACCACTCAAAAACTTTGAAATTATGTATTTATTATCCAAATTTCTATAATTACATATTTACCATTCTAAAATCTAATAACTCACATATTTATCCAATTAATCGAAACCTGAAATTAATTAAGTTAAATATTATAAAAAATATAATTAGTAACTTGGATTAGTCCCTTCCCCTTCTACGTATGCACATAATCACTTTTTTTGGCGCGACATTCCTTTTCTACACTAAAACCTATCCTCTTCTCTTGCTTAAACTTTCTTCTCATCAAACCCAAGCAAACGCAAAACTAAGAAAGAAGAGGTAGAGAAAGCTATGGAATATGAAGAGGAAGAAACACTCGCACCGGAGAAGGTTGATAGACCTAAATGGGAACTAGGAGCAGAATCACCCCCAATTGAGTTAACTCTTTAATTTTCATAGTTTTCCACATAATTGTATTTCCAGCTACCACATCGCTAATTTCAATTTCAATTTATCAAACCAACGAAGTGCTGGTTCCAGGAATTATACAAGGTGTTGTCAGTTGTGCTACTGGTACGATATGTACACTACTGTTCTCTACTGCACTACTGTTCAGATTAATTTTCCTTGAAGTCTTCTCTATTGAACTGCTCGGTTGAGTTCAATAGTATCCCTTCTTAAATTTGTAGCATTTTGGGTGCAACCCTATATACGTACGAGATATAACTCACACTAAGCTGTGAATTATTTTTAGGTTAAGGTTCATTTACTCATGTAGAGTACTGATAACAACTAATAGAAAATTGTGACCAAACATATTCACTTATTGTGCAACATGCATGTAAGCTCTGTTATGATATTGTATTGGTTTGGAGTCTTGTTTTCTGTTTTTTTTTTTTTGTTAAGTCAGTTTGAAATATCTGTTTTTACTTTTTAATATCTTATATTGGATATAAAGGAAAATGAGTTTGAGAAGAGAAAGAGTGCTAAGTTAATTCTTAATTAATTATAATTTTAGGAATATTAAACATAATTAATCTAAGTTTGTGGTATATTTGATATATACGAAAGTTATAATGGGTAAATACGTGAGTTATTAGATTTTAGAATGGTAAATACATAATTTTAGAAATTTGGATGGTAAATACGTAATTTCACAGTTTTTGAGTGGTATATATGAAATTCTCCCATTATAAAACCACGGAGAGCAGTTGGCTCCTCTGGAACAATGAACGCGTATATCCTCGGCATTAACTCAAAAAAGAATCTTTTGAGTTAATGAATCTCAACTGTTTGATTTTAAACGGAGCCAATCCGGCTCCTGCCTATGATAGGGGGATTTTCAATATTAGTGCGAATTTAGTCTGTACGAATTTTGAAATAAATCAGACGGTTGAGATTCATTAACTCAAAAGATTCTCTTTTGAGTTAATGCAGAGGATACGAATTCCTGGAACAACATGGGCCCACCCTTGGGAAGGAACCGTCATTTTTTTAAATATCCAATATTAAAATAAAATTAATACAGATATCCACAATTTTTCAGAAATTTTAAAAATTCTCGGGTTGCCGAGTTTCTCAGTGGTCAAATTCTTTTCTGGACTGCTGAGAAACAGCCGAATAACATTTTTTTTTTATTTCTTATGGAAAACCGTGTTTTGGATTTATGATTTTTTATATAATTAGAAATTTTTATGATTTTTTTTATTGAAGTATTAGAAATATTTAATATAATTATTTGAAAATAGATAAAATACTATATAATTTAATTTATTAGAAATACTCTAATAAATAATCTGGATTAACATTTTTCAGGCCGGATTATTTGAGGTTGTAAGAAAAATTAAAATATTTCTATGTGTTTTTGAAAAAAATTAAAATATTTTAAATCTGAGTTATTGGTCCTATTTCAGCAGTCACTTATGAGTAAATAAAAAAAAAATATTATGTTCATTCTAGTATATTTGAATTCTAAAATATTGTATCCATTTTGAATTTTTTTTTATAAGAAATCATTTAAAAATTATGTTATTCGGCTACCGAATTTCTCGCGACCCAGAAAAGAAGTATATTTAGAATTTCTAAGAAATATGAGCATTTGTATTAATTTGTATTTAATATTATATATTAACAAAAATTTGACGGAAGGAGACAGATCGACATATTTTTAGTTATCCTCTCAAACTTTCAAAATTGACAGTTTATCATTGTTTTCTTAAAAAAAATCAGAACTTGTCACGCGTGCAGGTTCAGCTTCAATCTGCGCACTATTTTCTATTTTTTTTTGATGCGCAGCAATTTTTTAATTTTTTTTTTTTTTTGCATGCGACAAATATTTTAACACAATCAAAATTGAGAAAGCATGTGAAAAGAGATGGATAGAGGAAAATGTTTTGCATGATAAATCATGCATGTATATGTATTGTTCGATTCTTTAATAAAATATCTTAAGAATCATATAAATGACACCAACAATTATATATACAAAATGTAAAAGAGTCAAGGACAAACATTACAAAATATGTCTACTTAATTATTCTAAATAGATGTTTCAATTAGAATTTTTTTTTTTTAAAATATGAACACTATGAACCCTAAACTCTAAACCCTAAACCCTAAAATGAGTGTACATATGAACGAAATACGTTGTACCTTCGCCCATTTTCTCAAAAAGTTTATCTACATAGACATTAAATTTAGGGGGAATTTCACAAATACCCCTCAAAAATTTCAAAATTACGTATTCCCCCCTCTAAAGTTTAAAATTACACATTTCCCCCTCTAAACTTCAAAAACTCACAAATTTATCCATTTTATTGTCATTTATATTAAAACTCATTCTAAATTTATAAAATACCCATTTTACCCTTTATTAAAAATATATAAATCTCATCAGACTCAAATTATTTGAATAAGAAGGGTTCCTCTACCGTCTGATCCGTGCACATTGCATTAAGATTTTTGTGTGTCGCTTCAATATTCGTGCTAATCTAACGCGCACGAATCTTAAAGAAATTTCGATTAGCGCGTATCGCATTAAGATTTGTGCATGTTGCTTCAATATATGTGTGTGTTTTGCATCAAGATTCATGCTGATCTTGTGTGCACAAATCTAAAAGCAGTTCGGACGGTAGAGAAACCGTTCATATTCAAATTTAAGTATGATAAGATTTATATACTTTTAATAAAGTGTAAAATAAGTATTTTATATATTTAGAATGAGTTTTAATATAAAAGACAATAAAATGGATAAATTTGTGAGTTTTTGAAGTTTGGAGGGGAAAATATGTAATTTAAAATTTTAGAGGGGGAAATACGTAATTTTGAAGTTTTTGAGGGATATATGTGAAATTCCCCCTTAAATTTATATAAGAAAATGACAGATGGTTTAAAAAAAAAAGAAATTTAGTAGTTAAAATAAAAAAAATACAATTTAAAATATGTGAAATGAAACAAATTATCAACTGTTATTTTTATAAAAATATTTAATTGACAAAAGCATATGTACTCGGTGGAAGAAAGCATCTCAAATCTAATATACACGTAGAGAGATATACACGTTTAAACTTTTAAAGTATAGAAATATTAATCTTACAATTTTTTTTTGCAATTTATATAATTTCAGGGGCTCAATCTAAAAGTAGATAACTTTTAATCATTAAAAAAAATAAAAAATTAGTTATTTGTCATTCCAAAACTTTCAAATATGAAAAATGTCATTACACAACTATACATCTGAAAAATGTCACTCTAAACTTAGTTAATTCTTAAATTTGCTACAAATACAAAAAAATTATATTTTTTATTAAAAATTAATTGGAAATACAGTTTTGAGATACGTATAATGAGGAGTCGAAAGGTATCCTCATTATACGTATCTCAAAACTATATTTTTCAGTTAATTTTTAATAAAAAATATAAATTTTTTGTATTTGTGGCAAATTTAAGATTTAATTAAATTTAAAGTAATATTTTTCAGATTTATATTTTTTTCAGATTTTGAAGTGATAAATAACTAATTTTCTCTTAAAAGTTTGCACTTAAACTTATTCGCGACGTAGGTTTTTTTTGTTTTTTTTTGTTTTTCTGAGTTGCGAATTAAAAATGAAAATGCGTACAAAACTATTATTATTATTATATATATATATAATATATAACAATTTTATTTTGTATCGCGAGAAAGCTAAAGATTTTGCTCCTTTTTTGTCTTTTATTTTTTTATTGTTCCTGCCATGGATTTTTGTCTTCATACAACTCAGAGAAATACCTTACAACTGAGAACAAAGAACTCAGAACCTTAACCTGAGTGTTCTCTGAGATGACCAAAGGCCAAACAAAATATTAAATATTGAAGAAGACCATCTGAAGTTGTCTTCCTCTCCAGCTTTTACTCTCTCGTTTCGTCAATACTGGACGTATCCATTTCTATAACCGCTTATGAACACTATGAACACTATCCAAATAGGTGTTTCAATTAGAGAAAAAAAAAAAAAACTAAAATTTGATTTAAGGGTCATGATAGTTAGAAAATAATAACTAAGTATTATTTTTTATTTGAGAAAGAAAGATGGAGGATTTTTGTTTGAAATTCAAACATGCAATATTCTATACAAATGACATTTATTTTTGTCATGAAGTCAAATATTGATTCTCGTTAGCAATTGATATTAACATGAGTTATTGAGGAGACCACAATTGATATTAACATGAGTTATTGAGGAGACCACATCAAGTGATTTGCAGTAGTAATAAAATATCTTTGAAAACTTCATATGTTTGTCAACATACAAATCATGCACTGTAAATGAGATTCATCCACTCATAACCAAATTTTGTGGAAGCTCAAGATACAAATGACGGTGAAAATCTTCCTTTGGTTATTATTCGACAACGAGATTTTCATACAAGAAGTATTCATCACATGATTGTGTGATCGTGCAAATGTGTGCCCTTTGCCACGATGGCCAATTGGAATCGTACCATCACTTATTATGAACTTGTCCGTACTCTACCAGCATCTGAACGAGTCTGTGCGCGGAGCTCAACATACTGCCAACCACGGAAAGCAATCTATTGCAAAATAAGTGAAATGGATGACCTAATATGTCAGCACAAATGAGAGCGTGATGGGATGCGGCATGGATGACATGCACATGGGCAATCTGAAAAGAGAGGAATAAGATAATTCTCTATCAAGAAATCAAGCCGGCGGACTTACTAATCAATATCACAATAGTCGATGTACATAATTGAATATTATTATGCTAGCAACATAGGGGTATTAGAATGAACGAGTGTCTATTTTTTTTATTAAAATTTTGTAAAATTTAATTTGATATAAAGAATCATTGTAAAATAGAGTCAAAGTGAGGTTTAATATAAAATTTTGTAAATAATTTTTTTTATCAATACAATTGTTATTGTTATGTTAACATGAGTTAATCGGAAAATCCAATTACAACGAATTGAATATTTAAGAGGTTGATTGCATTAAAAAGATTGAGAGATATGATTAAATCAAATATAATAATTAAGGGACTTTATTCTCTTTAAAAAGAAACCCTGTCAAGTGATTTGATGCTAGCGGCATCTCCAGTTTGAAGAAATGGAGGTAATTGAAGAGATTGACATGCTCGCCCTCTTCAGCTTCAAAATATATAAACCCGACTTACACTTGTCACGTCTCTCTCTCGAGTCTCGACACACGGACACGGACACGGGCAAGCATCAACTGAACAATGGCAGCCGCCACATCCACTGCATCTTCTCTCTACCTACCCTCTCAATCCCAAACCCTAAAACCCAGACCTAAAACCCTACTCACCTTCTCCACCTCCTCCTCTATAACCCTACCTCGGCTCTCTCACCATGGGGCGCGATCAGGCGCCGCCGCCATGGCCGCTCGCACGGTCTCCGCTCCATCCATTTCCAAGGCTCCTCCGTCCCTTGATTTCCATTCTGGAGTTTTCAAGAAAGAAAAAGTTTCTCTTGCGGGTCATGATGAGGTTCGTTTGATTTCGATTTCTTTTCTATGTTGCTATTGAACTATGGCAAACCAATGTGTCGACTTCTCTTTGACAGTATATTGTGAGAGGAGGAAGGGATTTGTTCCCTCTTTTGCCAGATGCATTCAAGGGAATCAAGCAAATTGGTGTGATCGGATGGGGATCTCAGGGACCAGCACAAGCACAAAACTTGAGGGATTCCCTTGCCGAAGCCAACTCAGACATAGTTGTCAAGGTTAATAGTACCTCTTTTACATTTTGACACTAAAATATTTTATTATAAACTATAACTCCTTGTTTCATTGGTCGAGTTCATTTGTTATTTCAGATTGGTCTCAGGAAAGGGTCCCGTTCATTCAATGAAGCTCGTGCAGCCGGGTTCACAGAGGAAAGTGGTACACTAGGTGACATATGGGACACCATTTCGGGTAGTGACTTGGTCCTCTTGCTAATTTCTGATGCTGCTCAGGTTTACCTTTTATTTCTATTTTCTTCATATTTGACTATTTGAGTATTAATTTATTTAGATTCAATTTGGGTCTAGAATTAATGTAGACTTGATTTGGATCATGTAGGAATTTATTTGGGTCAATTTGGAGTTGATTTGTGTTCAAAAGGGCTCAAAATAACCTATTTGTGAAGCTTTTAGATTTTCAGGGACCTATTTGTAAATTCAGAAGGTCTTCATTGTAATTTCAACGATTTAAGGGGTTTATATCATAAATTTACATGGCCAGGAGCTTGTTTATGAAGTTTTAAAGTTGCCAGGGGCCTATTTGCAATTTTTTGGGACTGCACTTGCTATTTTAACTTGTCAGGGGGTTTAATATGCAAATGTGCTTTTAGCATGTCTGTTCCTCAAATGTACAAGTATTGATTTTTTATTTATTTTCAGGCTGACAACTATGAGAAGATATTCTCGCACATGAAACCAAACAGCATTTTGGGGTTGTCACATGGGTTCCTTTTGGGGCATTTACAATCCCTCGGCCTCGATTTCCCCAAAAACATTAGTGTCATTGCAGTTTGCCCCAAGGGAATGGGCCCATCTGTAAGAAGGCTTTATGTGCAAGGAAAGGAGGTCAATGGTGCCGGTATTAATTCTAGCTTTGGTGTCCACCAGGTATTACCATGCTCTTATAAAAACACTTTTACTGTGCTGGCTTTTGATAGATCCTTACTGAACTGGTTCAGTTATATGGTACTCTCCCTACTTGAATTAAATGTAACTTGTGGGGCACCAATTATGGTGCCGTACCAGTATTACTATGTCGTACATGACATCTATATTGTACTGGTGTTACTGTGTTAAACCTTGTGAGTTGAGCCAGCTGGCATTTTATACTGGTACTTTGATAACTAGACCTGACGTGTGAAGGAACAAGATATAAGGAAGGCCAAAATCTTACTTTTACGAGCCTTTACTGTACATAATTTTTTTTTACTGAAGTAATTTTGCGAACAGGATGTTGATGGGAGGGCAACTGATGTGGCACTTGCGTGGTCTGTAGCTTTGGGTTCTCCTTTCACATTTGCCACAACTCTTGAGCAGGAGTACAAGAGTGACATCTTTGGAGAAAGGGGTATTTTTGTAATTTTTCAATGATTACACGTGGGTAGTTTTGTTTAGTTACATTTAGATTGTAATAGTATATATTTGCAGGAATATTACTTGGTGCTGTTCATGGAATTGTCGAGGCGCTTTTTAGGAGGTACACTGAGAATGGGATGGCTGAGGATCTGGCATATAAAAATACAGTTGAGTGTATAACAGGGATTGTATCAAGAACCATCTCTACAAAGGTACTATTTAATTATACTGGAAAATGTTTATATGGTCTATCATGCATAGTAGCATTGTCACTAAATCCTATTGTTTTCATGATATACAAGGGTATGCTTGCTGTGTACAATTCACTCACAGAGGAGGGAAAGAAGGAATTCAATGCTGCATATAGCGCATCATATTATCCATGCATGGATATACTGTATGAATGCTATGAAGATGTTGCATCTGGAAGTGAAATACGCAGTGTTGTACTTGCTGGCCGCCGGTTTTATGTAATGCCTCTCTCTCTCTATGTGACCACAGAGACACTGTAACAGTCAAAATGTGTTTGTTTCTTACTATTTAATTTATTTTACCTTTAATGCGTCATAGGAGAAGGAAGGGCTTCCTGCATTCCCTATGGGTAACATTGATCAGACAAGGATGTGGAAAGTGGGTGAGCAGGTGCGTGCCACACGGCCTGAAGGAGACTTAGGACCATTATGCCCTTTCACTGCTGGAGTTTTTGTTGCACTGATGATGGCTCAGGTATATCTTTATCGTGTTTTTTCTCTGCCAAGAAATCAAAGAAATTAATGAAATGTTGCAAGCACACTTAGACACAAGGTGGGTATGAATGCATACCCTAAACCATAAACCCTAAAACCTAAACCTTTATTTTAATTTATTGTGTTATTCTTTTGTACAGATAGAGGTGCTAAGGAAGAAGGGGCACTCCTACTCAGAAATCATCAATGAGAGCTTGATTGAGGCTGTAGATTCCCTGAATCCATTTATGCATGCACGTGGTGTTGCATTCATGGTAGATAACTGCTCCACCACAGCTCGTCTTGGCTCTCGTAAGTGGGCCCCACGTTTCGACTACATCCTTACCCAACAGGCTTTTGTGTCAGTTGACAATAAATCGGCCATAAACAGTGACCTTATCAGCAACTTCCTCTCAGACCCGGTCCACGGAGCGATTGAGGTGTGTGCACAGCTGAGGCCTACTGTTGATATATCTGTACCAGCTGATGCTGACTTTGTGCGGCCTGAATTGAGGCAATCTAAGAATTGAGTCAATAGTAATGGATACTGTTTGCTTTTCGCTTTGATATGACGTGTTAAATGAACCTGGTGTTGTAGTTTTTTCCTTTAGAATACTTTATTAATTAGAATTTGGAACCAAGGTAAGCTTGTTAGTAGTTTGAACTTTTGAATTTTGTATCCCATGGTAATAAATTGGTAGCTTATGCAGATTTCTGTCTATTTAATTTGCTTTATGTGTTGCTGGAAGAAGCTGGAGAGGGTTGTTTTCAGGTTCCTAATGTTTTTGTTCCTGATTCTTTGTTGTGGCTTTAACCTACTGATATTCTGGTAATATTAGGAGTGTGATAGGAAACTGAGACATGTTAGTATTTTTCACTGAGACATTCTGGTTATATGTATTGCATCATAAAATCGATCTTGAGATAGTCTCCATAAGTTCATAAATTTAAATCATGCACCACTAGAAAAAGATGCACCTTTCTTAATTCTGATCCTTTGGTTGTGCATGGCACTAGTGAGATACTTGAAAGAGAGGATATTGGCTTCAAATCTATTATGTTCTTAAACTGACTCGTAAATTCCTAGAAAACCCTAATTTTTACTACTAAGAAAAGCCCTAATTTTTAGTCATGTCGCTGAACCAGTCAGTCGCTTATCAGTATATAACAAGTCAGTATGTTATTTGTAATATGCAGTGCTTGAAGCACAGGCCAATATGCACTTATTGAAATTCTGAGTATTTTTTCACTGGAATGACCATTGACAATATTTTCAAAATCATGTTGTCATCTTGGCAACCAAAGTTGTATTAAGTTAATTACGATGTATAAAGAGGATCTCTTAATCTAAACAAATGCGTAGATTGAACTTATTGGTGTATGTTAAAGAGATCAAGAAATATTAACTATCATATCTTGAGAGTAATTGATTTATTTACCATAAATGTCAATGCATTAAGAAAGTACTAACAAATTATTTAAGCAAGAGTAAAGATCTACGATGGACAGAACTACTCACCAATCCAACGGTCAAATTGTGTTGCATCCAGACAACTTACAAGTTAGTTATATGAAACAGTTACATCAGTGCCCCTGTCTTAACGCCAGGTGTTTTATTTATTTTTTATTTTACAATTTAATTTGCCCGTGATTCCACCTTCGTTAATCATTATATAACGGCCACTCAGTTTGTTACACACTACTCTGTTTCTCCTCATTCTTGTTTATCTTTCTCTGTTTAAAGAAGACAAGACTCCATCAGTTGGAATCCAAGAAAACAATCCCTTGTCATTAATTCTCTCCACTAATCCTCCAAAACTTCTCTACAATGTCAGTACATGGCCATGAAACGGATACTTGTCTCTCGCCCCCTGTTCAAACTAAAATGTCAGCACATAATGATGATGATGATACAGAGTCATATCCCCCAATGCCTGATGATATCATTTTTGAGTTCGAGACAGAACCAATTGCTAGTCGTGATGATCCTGATAAGGAGTGGGACCACCCAAGTTCTGATGATATAGTTTTTGAGCTCGACAGGCCCTCCAAACAGACATGGAGTGAGATCTCCCTGGATGATACAGTTGTTGCCGATGCCGATGCCGAATGCTCTTCTTCTAAACCTGATGATAAAGTTGTGAACCGTAACTCCATCTTGCCAGATAAAAACTCATGGTGGTACTTCTTCAACAGTTGTGGAAGTAGTTCTTTAACCGATGAAGAATTCCCAATTCTTGGAAGTCCTTCTTCAACGGTGTTGACACCCAATCGACGGAGTTTTGCTGGGTCTGAATCCTCATCCAAAGCGCCAACTTTAGAAGATTGGGTCCCTGCTTCAACAGTTGGGTCCCCACCTGATTCACCCAGCCCCCAAGTTTCTCCTACCAGGTCCCCAACCAGACCCACTCCGTCAAGCAAACGTCCTTTTAGCGACAAAATCATATGGGGTAATATCCTCCCGCGTGGTGTAGACTCCTCAAGAATGAGTTCCAGGATCAAATCCCCTCCAAAAACAAAGGTTTTGGGATCTGGGAGATCACATTACGGGTATGGGAGTGTCATAAACACACCAAGTAGTGTATTCAAAGAGACGGTACAGGCTGGGGATGATGCGTTCAACAAAGGCCAGTATAAGGAGGCGTTGCAGGAATATGATAAGGCGGTACACATGAAACCCAGAAATGTATATTTGAAGATCGATCGGGCTGAAACTTTAGTTTGTCTGGGCCGGTTTGCAGAGGCTTTTAATGAGTTTCAAGAAGCATACAAGCTTGATCCAGACAATGGTAGACTTCACCATAGACTGTCTCTGTTCTATCTAAGGCAAGTAAAACAATTGTCTTGTATTTCTTGGTACCATTCCATTTCTCTCTGTTTCTGGGTTCCGTGTTAAAAGAGTTGATCTATTAAAATGAAGTGAGAAATTTCAGTATATTTAATAAACAAAGATTAAAACTTTATGCTTCTTGATATTGTTGGTGCACATAATTGATCTTTATTACATTGATTTAGCTTTACAAGATTTACATTTTGGGCGAATTGAATTACTGGAACTTTTTAGTGGTTCAGTCCTGTAAAAGTTTGATCTTTATGTAGTTACTGTCATATTTTGCAAGTATTGCAAATTCAATCAGTAGGAACTCTATACTGAATGATTTTTCTTTGGGTTTATTTATTCTGATACAATGATTTCTGATCTTTAAATTTTGACCTTTTCTCAAATTGATGAAATAAAGTGAAATTGACATTTTTCTCGTGTGCAATATTTTGTTTTTCTTGTGACTAGTATCTGGATCATTATTTTATGGTTCTCTTCCAACCCAATTCCACATTTTTTGTATGCAATCAAGGTTCTCCTAATTCTTCTTTATGAGTAATTTAGTTAATTTATTGCCATCATTATTTGCAAATTTCGAATACAGGCTTGGAGTTATTGATATGGCACATTCACACATGACTAAGGCGAGTCCAGAGTGCAAAAAGGACCTAAGTGCAAAAATAGCAAAAGTGAAGGACCACCTGATAAGATTTGGAAAGGCAAGAAAAGATGACAACTGGATTGCCGCTTTCAGAGAAGTCGATGCCATGATAGCAGAAGGAGCCGACTCTTCTCAACCGGTAATTAACTCAATGGAAATAACCAAAGGAATTTTCTTTAGATTCAATCCATCATTCTCTGACTTTATTTCTATTATAAGTCTCAAAATCTGTTTAATTTCAGATACTGGCATTTAGGGCTGAGATGCTTCTTAGGCTGAATAAACTTGAGCAAGCCGAGGACACAATCAAGAGAGCTATTGCGCTCGAGTCAAAGCTACCAAGTTTAATCAAATTTTTTGGCATGCCTCTTGAGGCATACTTATGTGCTGTTAATGCGCAAATTGAGTTGGCACTAGGAAGGTAATTATGGAAAACTATATATTATTTTTATTTATATTATATTACCGTTTATTTAGGCCAGTACTGGATTCTTATTGTTTTAAACACTTTAGCTAGCTTATTATAAAACCTCTTGTACAGATTTGAGGATGCGGTTGAAGCAGCAGACAAGGCCCACAGGATAGATGAATTGAATGATGAAATCTCTGCCATACAGACACATGTGCGATTGATATGCACGGTCCGCAATAAGGGAAACAAACATTACAGATTGGGAGATTACTTGAAAGCACGTGAGGAATACAAGGTGAAGATGAAGTAAAAGAGCCACAAGTAACTGAACTTGCCGAGACACCAGTTGAAGCTCAATTTGCAGTAAAAGAGTCACAAGTTGAAGATGTCTCCGAGGATTGAATGACAAGAACACCAGGAGGATTTTCATTCATCTCAGTTCTTTGTTATAGTTTTTCTTCTTTTTTTTTTTTTTTTTTTGTGGCTGATAGAACAAGTGAGAATTTGCATGTTAGCTAGCTTGAAAATTTATGAAGGTAGTAGTTACTACTACATTGTTGTTTGCTGGATATTGTGCATAAATAAGTAGAATAATTGTTTTTGATATCAGTGATGTTCTTATCCTATATAGTATAATATGTTCATGGTTATACTAATTCAGATGTTTGATTTATTCAGTTTCAAGAAAAAGTTTATCCAATTGTTCATTTGCATGAGGTTTCTTACCCTGTACATATTTATGTTAGTTTTTGAATGCATGGTTATACTGGTGCTTCGATTTTTCATTACAAAAATGAAATTCAAATTGAAAAAACTAATATTTTAATATTTTAGTGTCTGTTCATGCACGTTAAGAAAATATATAAAATTTCAACTTCAAATTCAGTGAGCATTAATAGAGTTCCACAATTCAATACCTTGGAACAAAGAAGAGTTATCTGCCAAAACTGGAAAAGAAAATGAAACAAAGAAGAGAGTTTTTTTTAGGTAAAATAAGAGAAAGTTTGTATAAAATCATTATTTGAAATTTTTTTTACTATCTTTTAAGATAGATGCAAAATTATTGTTTTTAGATGGTCCATAATTTTTTGAAAAATAATGATTTTGTATCTATCTTAAAAAATAGTAAAAATTCAAAAAATAAATATAACATTTGGTCTCCAATTATATTTTAATGTGGATATCATGTTGAGCGGTTTAAATCGTCTGTTTAAACTTTGAAATTGAAGATAAAGATGTTGGAATACGATTGGGCACGGAGCAATGGGGTATTTGAGCCCTCCTCTAATAGGATTATAGGATATATTGATATTTATGTTGAAAAAAATCTCAGAAATTACAAACTATATAAACATAATTTTTTAAAAGACTTACATCGAAAATAAGAAAATACATTAATATTTCTTAAATTTATTAACGAATAGAGTCAGATCTTCAATTTATATGCTAACTATAAAAAATATCTAAAAAATATATCTTTTGAACCGAATAGAGTCAGATCATTTCCCGAAAATTTTAAATTTGACATTAAAAATAAATAAATCAAATAACCACAAATTTTTAAGAATTCCATATTAAATACAGTCGCAATCATAAATAGCAGACACCAATTTAGTTTACTTTTATCAAAATTGTCTAATCAAAGAAGCTGCTTTCATTTTTATGTGGGTCCACAATTCTTTTGCCTAATAAAAAAACGCGCCGGACTCTTAGTTTTGGTTAAAGGAGTTGAAAAATAAAAAAAATATTTTGTCTACCATTCAACTTGGCGGACAATCAATTCGTATCTGCTATTTATTCGTTGCGGCCGTGTTAAATTTGAAATTTACAGAAAATTATGATTAAATAATTTATCTATTTTTTTGGAACGGTAAAAATAAAATTTCAGAATCTTTTACATGTGAGTTTTTACTACATTATCTTTAAAACATTGCTCTACCGCTCTACCGATAAAGGACCATATATATTGTAGTTTATTTTATTATGTTTTCTCATGCGAATTTCGGTCACTTACCAAACTATACCACAATCAGTTTGATAAATTCAGTGGTCTATGTGACAGAAGGGACTTTCGTTTCATATATAGGATTAAAAAAATGTCAGAATTGATAATATATATATATATATATAACACCTTAATAGAGTTATAATTCAATTGAATGACTTAACCAGCGATGAAAATATTAAAAAGGATGCAAAATGAGAAATTTTAATATCAAGTGGATTTTGAACCGATTTTGATTGAACAGATTTTAGGAAAAAAAAAGATTAATTTCTTTCATTCACACATGAATTATATAGATCTAGTACACATCTTACAAATAGTTCCCTAGATTATCACATAATTTTTCTATTTTTCTAATTCTCAATACTACTCTTCAAGATGAACGAAAGATATCCACTAAGCCTATCTTATTACATAATCTTAAAAGACTTAAAGAGTTAAGAGACTAGAAAGACTTAAAGAGTTAAGAGACTAGTCTGATCCTCAGTCGGAACATGACATAGTATGTTAACCCAAAATTTAATGTGAAGCTTTCAAGTAAGGGCTGCGGAAACATGAATTTTAAAAGAATGATATTTTATTCAAACTTTTGATGAAAGCCATCAATTCATAAAATGTCCATAAAATAACCATCTATATTATACAAATTTACTTGATTTTATTTATAAAATTTTGAATTATACAATTCTGTAATTTTTTGTGTGTCCTTAATTAATTTATAATACTGGAAATATTCCAACCATCTAAGATATAATAGACAAGCAATATATTTCGAAACTGCAAGCCAATCATAAGAAAATGTTGCTTTTATATATCTACTATGCCATAATTGAATGCATGAATTTTCTTTAGATTTGTAAATCTTGTAGAATTTTTTGTTAGAAGAAATTATTATTAAATAATATAGAAAAACAGAGAGATTAGCCGACATTTTCGATGGCATAGATGGATATAAAAAAAAAATTCGACTGTAAAATTTCTAATTTATACGGACGCATTAGAAATTAATTCTCCCATTAATATAAATGTCTGAGTTTTTTCAGTAACATTGCGGTTTCCAACAACATTTTTTTTTTCTAATTAAAAATAATATGTACGCTTTTGTTTGAACAATACAAACTAAGAATATATATATCAGTCATAACCATACCAGTAGTTACAACACAAACTAAAGATTAATTGAAGCTAGACAATATGAATGTTTGTAAAATCGATCTAAATTATGCAATATTAGTATAGCCTGAGGCTAATTATAACAGGACAATTTACAATAAATTAAAAAACCATATACATAGCCTAATAAAAATCCTTGTAGCAATGAATTACAAGTTACAGAAAAAAAAAACTATATATAAATGCAATGAAAGCTGAATTTTGGTGATTACACAATGACTAAAATAGAAATAAAAATAACTAGATTTTGAACCCGGCCTAGGCAGTATAGATTTTAACCCAGAATCTAATAAGCCATTTTCGTTCAGGGTTAATCATCAACTTCACATTCTTCTTACATTTGTATATTTTGAATGTCGGTACGACATGAACATTCTCAGATTTTGCAATTAAGGGACACCGCTTTATATCCACCTGCATTCCAAGAAAGCAAATAATTAATGGGTACAATTAATGAAGGACTTTATTTAATTTGTTGTAATTAATGGACATCACCTTATTAATTCATTTATATATTCTGTACTTGTATGTATGAGTATCATAAAAATTAAATTTATGATGCCGGTGAGAACTGAGAATTGTACCTTTAAGAAGTTAGCTGATGGAAACGAGGTGCACAAGGATTCAACAAAGGATGACAACTCAATACATTCAGCCTTGGATGGATCCATAAAAAAGATGATTATAGGCCCTGTATAATTACATTACATTAATTTCAATCATTATAATTAAGCAGCAATCATGCATATGAAAAACCCATGCTTTCAATCACACAAGAGCTAATTAATCAACATATTTACTTGCAACTACGTACTAGCTAGTGGTTTTGAAAAGTGGTAAATAATAATTAATTAAATTGAGTGCTAACCCGGTGCAGAAATTGCATCCTTATACTGTTCTATGCTGTTGACCTCCTCTACACCGAGCGAAGCTTTTAATGCAACTTGTTCCTCATTGTCCTTCACGCTTTGATCCCGTTTCTCTTGCTAATTTTTTAAATATTGAAGTATAAAAATAATAAAATCAATCTGATAGAAGTGCAAAAGAATTGGTCATGAGCGATCAACCTTTAACTAAACATGCAATCAGAATCTTTATTAAGTAATTAAGTACAAATGTTCCTTTTAATTAGTATTTTAACATTTGCATCATGAGTAAAGATAGTGCTGTTTGGGTTCGATGGGCATCGGAGCTGTTTGATATGATTTAAGATTCGTGCACAAAAATCTTAGAATGGGGCGTGCAAGAATCTTAAAACGCATCGGACGTCTCCGATGGGCATCGGGCTCAAACTTTTCTCAAGTAAAGAAGCATAGAAATCAGAAAAAAGAAAAAGAAAAAGGAAAAACAAATACAGAAGCATAAATAAGCTATATATATACGTACCTCAGGAAATAGATTGGCAAATAGGCGGGGAGCTACAGGATTATTTGGTGAGAATTTATAGGCATCGTCGAAATTTTTTATGCACTTTTGCCATAAACCCAATTTAAAGTGGCAAGCGCCTAGCTTACAGAGCAATACTATATTAGGCCAAGCATAATTCAATCCAATCATGTATTTTTCACACGCTTCCATGTACTTTCCTGAGCGAAACATATTATCTCCTTTATCGTGAGCTAATTTCACCATGTGCACATGCTCCTCTATGGCCGTGACTTCATCATTTAATGGTTCTAATTTGTGGGCCTCCCATGCCGCTTCAACTGCATTCTCAAACCTGACAAGTAATTGAGTCAGTATCAAATCAGGTAATACATACTGGCACCTTGTGTTAGCTAAAGAAATTGTTACAGAGTACAAGTTAGAGACGAAGTTTGCATCGTACCTTCCTAATGCCAACTCAACTTTTGCATGAATGATGTATACGTACGACTCCGATTTCATACCGAGAGATAATGGAGGTTGTGGCTCTGGCTCTAGCTTGAGAGCTTCGGAGATTGTTTCCTCGGCTTGGTCAGGTCTATTAAGCGTTAGAAGAAGGTCGGCCTTCATTGCGAGGATCTGGAAGATACAGATATTATCACAATTTCTCTTTATAAGAAATTCAAACAATGTAAAATTTGTTATTATTATTTTTTTTTTTTTTGAAGGATAGGCTCATGTGATACACCTTCTTCTATATCAATCTATTAACTAACAGTTCAGGACAAAAAAATTCTTGAAATTCAGCAAAAATGTTATGTATATTTCATCAACTGTCTTTCAAGAGAAGGATACTTTTTTTTTACCAATTTGTCCCTGTACATGTTGCTTGAATGCACCAGGATATACCGACTGAGTACGTATGTACCACCGGTAACAGACTTCAGTGCATTTACATTAGCCTTATCCAAGAATAAGGTGTAATTAATTGACCTTAAAGAAAAAAGAATAATGTTAATTACATAACGAGAAGTAATTCCAGCCGCAATGACGCTGTTGATTTCCTTGAGAGCAGTCATGAAAGAATTTGTCAGTTGGTCTTCCACTTCTTTTGTTATTTCAGATAACTTCGTCTCCAGTCGGTCCTCCAGTTTCTTTATATTTTTAGATAATTCCTCCTTGTGTTTGAGCATTCTTAGGCTGCAATTAAATTTGCATGCAATGATCAGAAGAATATTAAGTATTTCTAAGAAAGTTAAAAGGATATTAAATAATGCAGAAAATGTAAGTTCTTATATAAGAATTTGAATCTATATTAACTGACTAGGTATCACAAAGATTAAATCTTTAGACATCAAAAACACTAAAATAAACAGTACCTCTAAAGTCTGTTAAACCTCACTGTACTGCCTCAGATTGATATTCACAATGAGACCGACGCCTTTGGAAAAATTTCTTTTGTGCTTGATGGATTTATGGGGTTTAAACTTTAAAGCTTTTTGATTTTGTGCTTCTCAGCTCTATAATTTCTTTCTTTCTTTTGTTTGCTTCTTCTTAATTCATTTCTCAGGGGATGGAATAATACTCTTATATCAAATTGAATAATTGCTTTATTGCTTTTGTCATATTAATTAAAGTATCAATTCTCCTTTATAAGCTGCTCGTTGTTACCGTTATTGTGTTGACCAAATTACAAAGATACGAATTTAGGCTAATTATAGAATGATTAATGGCTAGTTAAAAAGGCCTTATTAGTTATTATTGATCTTCTTACTGATATATTAGCTCTAATGGCTAGTTTACAAAAAAGCTTCTATATATATTCTCAACCGAACACAATAAAAATGAGAAACATAATACAGAAAAGAATGCAAATAGCAGTTTACATTAATTGTTTCACTAACCTTAGATGGCACCGAGACAGCTTATAGCGGACTTGACGATCAGTGGGATCGAGATGGAGAATTTCCTTATATCCTTGCAAAGCCTCCTCAAAGTGGCCCCCATTAAAGAGAGTGTCAACCTGACACATACAATAAAATGTATTTGTGTGAAGCCTGCATAGCACCGGGTCAAACTCCCGCAATGCCTCATTGTACAATGAACCCCAATGAGGGTTTGAACTGCTATAGGGAAAGGATTCCCGGCTAATTGTGTTGGAATTGCTAGTGCTTGATGATCCCCGTTGAAGGTTTGAACTTGATTGCACTCCTGTTCTGTCGGGTTTATTGGTGTTTGTATTCACTTGTTCCCCAGGTTTGGACATTTTAGATTGATGAATCGGGCTAGACAGGTTTCGAGAGAGAGAGAGAGGAAGTATGATGAATTAATTGGTGGAAGAGAAAAAGGTAATATGTTTTTGGGTTATAAACATGAAGAGGAGGAGGAGATCTTAGCAAGAGAAGAGTCACGTCATATAGAGCTTGAATCGCAGAGCATGTACAGTGCACAAAGGAAGTGTTCGTTATATTTTTAGGTGATGTTTTATTGAGATATGTCTAAAATGGCGTTAAATATTTAGACATATATTCTAAAATAACAATATATCTCTAAATTGATATCCAGTAATAAACTAGTTATATGTTATTTTAACATTCTAACTAGTTAGGTATATATATGTTATTTTAATTAGCGTTACAAAAATAAACATTCTAAAATAACAACATATCCCTAAATTGATATCCGATAATTAAGAATCTAGTTAGGTATATATATGCTATTTGAACTTTCTTATCAGAAGCTTTTATTTTGTATAAATAACTAAAAACATAATTGCAATTTAATAAGTATTAAAGTTGAGTGGGAATAAAATGTATTGGTAGCCCCTATTTTATCATATCTATATTTGTTTTCATAATTATGTTTGCGAATGGACAATTATAGGACAGATAAGTTTTAAGTGATATATAATAAAACTGAGAATGTGTTTTTTTTTTTTTTTTAAGAAGAAGAAGAATAGGGGAATAATACTTATGGAGAATTAATGTTCTAATTATATATATTTTTTTAATTTAGAAGACGAAAATCCAGCTGTATAATTTATTAAGAAATACAAATATAAGTACAAACTACAAAGTATATTATACAAGGCTTTCAAAAAATAAAATAGTACTAAAAATACTTACCAAATTTCCTTAATTTAATTGTAGCCGGCCGGGTAGTGCCTTTTCAGAGTTCGGCCAATCAATTACTACGTACGGAATGGGATTACTAATTAAAAGTAAAAATAAAAAAATAATATTATGTGTCACGGGTTTGAAATCTATTTAAAATATTTCTTATACAAATATATGTCACGAGTTTGAAAATTTCCCTTTATAATAATAAGTAGACTTAATATTATGTGTCATATGAGAGAGGTGACTAGTTTGAAATCTATTTAAAATATTTCTTATAAATATTTATAATAATAAGTAGACTTGTTGTCATGCTCCTATCTTTTATCTAGGAGCTTGTTCGATGGGCCATTAGGAATGAACATGGACACAGAAATTGAACAAAAAATTATTGTTCACATGAGAAAAAAAATTTAGTTGATTTTTTCATATAAAAATGATGTTGAACATTTCGATTTAACTATTTAAACTTTAAAATTTTAAACAAAAGCTAGACTTTGATATTGCATATATAGTTAATGCACAAAATTAAGTTCCAGCGCCTACTAAAACTTTTATTTTGTTGAGCTAATCACAGTTCACAGCACAGTAAGCAAAGTTTGCAAGTAGTATTTATTTCTGAGAAGAAGGAAACAAAAGGCACAGAGAGAGACGAGTAGAGATTACAATGGTAATGGTTTAGTCTAGCTCCTGCCTCCTGGTTTTGGCAAGAGCGGTGCCGACGTACAGTCGTACAGGGACCAAAACAAAAGATAACAGCTGTCTCAATTTAATTAATGCAAGATACAGAGAGAATTGTTTGATGGAACATTTTGCTGCGACGCTCCGCGCGTACAATATCAGAAAACATTATAGCATTAAGCGCCAGCGGATCCCTGTAGATGTCAGATGAACACAAAGAAATCTTCCTCTACAATATCTTTTCTGTCTTTTCATTATATTAATCCCAATTTTATAAGAAAAAGGGTTGAATTGTATAATTTAATTAAGATGTCCATTTCGTTAGTTGTTGATGCATATTATATCCTTTCTTCAGTTTATCAATAAAAATCATAAATTCAATAAAAGCGATGTATCAGCACCAGCTATTTTCGACTCTTTTGTTGTCTTCAGTCACTCTCAAGTAAAAAAAGCTGCATGATTATTTTATGATATTTTTTTGGGGGAATTTCATCTATACCCCTCAAAAACTTCAAAATTACGTATTTTTCCCTCTAAATTTTAAAATTACATATTTTTCCCTCTAAACTTCAATAACTCACATATTTATCCATTTTATTATCTTTTATAATAAAACTCATTCTAAATTCATAAAATACCCATTTTACTCTTATATTGAAAAACATAAATCTCACTCTAATTTGAATCTGAAGAGGATCCTCTACCGTCCGAATTGCTTTAAGATTCGTGTGTGTTAGGTCGGCACGAATCTTGAAGTGAACACACACGAATATTGAAGCAACGTGCATAGATCTTAATGCGTGCGTGCGGATAAAATTACTTTAAAATCTATGCGCACTAGATTAGCACGAATCTTGAAGCGAATACGCACAGATCTTGTTGCGATGCGTGCGGATTAGACGGTAGAGGAACCCTTCAGATTCAAATTTGATTTCTGATGGGGCGTTTTATGCTTTTTAATAAAGGGTAAAATTGGTATTTTATGAATTTAAAATGTGTTTTAATATAAAATACAATAAAGTGGATAAATGTGTGAGTTTTTGAAGTTTAGAGGGGAAAATATGTAATTCCAAAATTTAGAGGGGAAAATATGTAATTTTGAAATTTTTTAGGGGTATACGTGAAATTCTCCCTATTTTTTTTATTCATGATGAGCTTAGTTTGAGTTGTTGAAGTCAGCTCTATTAGGACAAAAAATTTGTAGTTCGTGATTCGATTTGAGTTTTATTCGAAAAAGTTTGTAAAAAATTCAATTTGAAATAGTTTGAAATTAATTCAAACCAAACTCAAATTGGACTTGATTCGTTCGTTATAGGTTCGAGAACTATTCTGATTCGAATTTCAAAGTAACGTGAACAATTGATTTCCGCTAATGACTTAAAAGTTAAAACATAAGCCGCCTAGCCATAAATCACCAATCGTAAGTCGTAACTCTTGCTCTCATTTCTGAAACCCTAGACGACTTTTACATGTCGCTTTCGGCGACTACGATCACTCTTTCTTGTTGTAAAAAAGTTCGTAAAAGATTCGAAATTGAGTTCATAAAATGTTCGAACCAAAATTAATTCAAACCAATCTTAGTTCGAAATTAATTCAAACTAAACTCATACTAGAATAAGTTTGATTCGGTTCGATTCGTTTGTAACCCTAAGCTCTATAAGTCGTAAACCCTTCAATTATTTAAGAACATCGTGTTTTAGCAATCATCCGCAACATTGGAAATTTTAACAATATATAGATATATTTTATAATTAATTGTGAACTTAGTATAAACTTAAATTTGCGCAAATTTAATACATGTACCTTTTTACAATACGATATAGCACCTCTGATAGACATTCAATTCTTTCTCTACATTGGAATTTTTCTTAGAAAAGCAAACTAACCAAACTAAGTGCATTTGCATGGTTTTTTTTTTCTCTCTGACGTTTTCTCTTTCACTTTATCACATGATTTTTTTTTTTTTTTCACACAACACCTCTTTCAAAAAGCGTAAACATCTTTTAGTTGGTGTTCTGCGGGGCATATTAAGGGTCCTTAGAACTCCTTAGCATTCGGAGGAGTCTTAAACTAACCGAACAAGTATTCATTTACATAGCTTAAATTTACTTTCTTTGTCCTCATTTTGTCCACTTTTCTTAGGCTTACCCAAGATTTTAAGTCTTGATTCTACATGACTTAAGTATTTTTACAAGCTTAAGGTCTTTTTAAGAAAGTGATTGTTCAACTTTATTATCGAACGGACTCTCCATAGTGCAGCTTAAATTTTAAGCTTGTGACCATTGTCGAACACCCTCTTATTGAAAGTTAGTGGCACCTACTACAAATTTGATTGATAAAAAATATAGTTACACGACTCTAATTCTTAAAAGTACTCATTTATTCTCACAAAATCATCTAAATTATTAAAAATTACTCTAATCACCCTCGAAATTTCTAAACCTACTTTTCTAATTCTACTTATATATACTCATAATCACACTAATACCTTAATCCTCATTTCACTTCACGACCGGATCCATTATTTTGACCACCGTTGCGCCTCGACAACCGGATCTACTCACCATCATGCTACGATCGAGATGAGTACTCTACTCTTTGAGCTCCAATGATATCGTACTCTCGGCTCCGCTGGGCTCCCCTTAGCTCAATTCTTTCCCCTCTCTTATTGTCATCTCCGCTCAAAAGAGTAGATACGAGAGGAAAAAATATCATTGTATCAGAGGTGAAACATCGAAAAGATAAGCAGTGTAAACTTCATCTTGAAATTTTATTTTATGATATATATATACATTGGACATTTTCTCATATGTAAGTTTAGCAATGACTCATATAAAACAAATTTAAAGATTTATTAGAGAAAAAAGATTTTTATAAAACAAGATTTATTAAGGAAAAAAGTTAAAATTTAAAAGTTGGCGCAATTATTTTTCGAAACGCAAAAGATGAGTATAATGATAAACAAGATGCTTAGTTGTTCAGTAATTTACCTAAAAAATAAAATAATTGTTTTGCTTTCAGAATTACACTACAATTAAGAAAATCAAACACACAATTCTTTCAAATGAAAAAAAAAGATACACGACATAACTCATACGATCAAAATAAATATAGATAATATGTTATGACAATAAAACCTGGAGATGTCATCCTATATATGTAGTATATAGATTGGAATTTAAGAGCTGCCGGCTGCATGTGTTTTGCTGAGGTTTGTTCATTATTATGTTTGGAGGCTCTGCTTTTGAATCTCGGTTCATAATATCAGGATAAAACTTTGAAGATGTTATTCGCTTGGATATGCTTCCTCTGGGCTCTGGCCCAAATAAACAATCGACACAACGCTTACTGTAAGCGGCTTACAGAGTTACAGTCCGATCGCTGGCTGCATTTAATGGAGAACTGAAACTAGTTAGGCCGTCAGGGACTGTTGAATTGAGTTACTTTTCTCTCCTTTGCTTTCTTTTTCAGAAGAAAAAAGAACAAACTATGATTCCCCCCCTATTAGATAACAATAGTTAAATGGCATTTGTAACAGACAGTTAGTTACTGTGATGATTTAGTTAGTTATAGTTACTATTGTTTGTAATAGGATCAGCGCTCTGTATAAAAGGAACCAGTTGATAAGGATAGTGCCATGGCCACCTAAGTTGACCGCAAATTTATTGTTAGTGAGTAGATGCAGTTGTGTGCCAAGCACTGAACGTTGAACCACTGGGCCAGTAGTCTCCCCTTGCCGAAGATAATGTCATGCAGAGCTGCATCAGTAAGGCCAACAGGACTTCAATCTCTTACATGAATATTACAACTCACCACACTTATATGAAGGTCTTGAGTATAATGCCTAATAAAAAGAACAGTTCGGGACCAGATGGTTTAAGAGACTGAATGTAATATAAATTAAGATTGCTACTGTTCTGGTGGAGCCAGGCTGCATCCACACGGGTAAATTACATTTTTAACTGGAAACAATGAATATATTATTATTATAAAATATCTTCATAATACAAAGATAAATCATTGGTCAAACACCATACAGGTGCAGCACCAATGTTGAAGAAAAAACAGCAATCCTTGTACATGAACAACATCACAAGCTTCTCGATAAAAAATAGGGGTAGTGTTCTCTTAATTTTCTCATTTGATATACCTAGCCCTTTTTCTCTGGTCATCCAATAAAACCAACAAAACGCATGGGTGTTGGCTGATTGCATCATAGACCATATCACATCCTCATTATTGGCCCACAAATAATTTGGGCCATATGATATGAGGAATCAAGGGTATTGAGAAGAAACCAAGACACCTTGCTCGTTCAAACGTCTCTGAAACTGAGCCAGACGGGACTGTAAATCAATTATTCTTGCAGCTTTATAAGATAGAATGACATTCAGTCTGGAGACATAGCCGTCTAACTGGTTGCCTGGTTGATCTGCTTCAACCAAGAGATCCATTTCCTGCCAAAACATACAAGAGTTTATAAATTAACCTTGATCTCTCACTACTATCACTCTAAGAACATGCTACAAGCTACAGCTCGTTCAATGAAAGCTATAATATGATTTTGTCAAGCCAAATAAGTTCCATTGCAAAGGATAAAAGAGAATAAAATGCATAGAATGAAGATGAGATCCCTTAAAAACACACCTCCCTGATGATATCTAAAGTCTCCTCAACCTGTTTCCTATGAGCTGTCACCAAATCTTCCTCTTCCTATAATCACACCACACAAACAAAGGTCAAACATCTTCTAAACATTGTCTTCATGGTAGTATACATATATTGATTTGCAAAGAAAAATGATCTCTTACCTTCAGTAGTTCATTCAGCTGATCATCATCATCAGGCAAACCCTCCCAATTCAAGTTCGGGTTGACACCTCTTTTACCTTGTTGGTATGTTGCTGCCTCATAATACTCATCAGGTCCAGTGTTTGTATTATATTTGCTTCTATTCACTTCTTTTTTCTGCATATTGTTTTGATAATTAATGCTTGTGCTTGTCTCCTTTCTCTGTGGCTTTGGCCAATCAATATTATTCAGACTGTCACCAGTGCTGTTGATCACTTCAGGTCTGGGTTCAGTCAGTTGAAAGGAAGATAAAGGGGCAGTTGTAGACTCCCTTAATGTCCCCGAAGAGATGTCCCGTTTGGGGTTGCCTCCCTTTGAAAGGCTCTTAACCCTATATCAGCAGTATTATTTTATTTTACTAAGAAAAAAACAACAAACGAATATATAATAATCTCGAGATAAAACATTTAATTATCATAATTACACAAAAAAAACAGCAACTGTGACTAAGATATTCAAAATTATATCCCATTTTTTATATTAATAATCATTGTTTTACAGTTTTACATAATCATATTAGTTTGATCAAACCTTAAGTTCAAAATAAAGAGGTATCAGCTTGCTCGATTATTTATTGGCTAGTCCCTTAGCTTTTCATATTAGTATAATGGCAAATTATGTTTTAGAATAATACATTAAGGAAACAGATTAGAAAAAACTTGTTTATTTTTTTAAGAACATTAACTTTGCAAAGTTGACATATCTGTTCAATTATGATTATACAAATAACCATGACTTAAATTTTCAAACACCACATAAGAGAAAATAGAATAAAGCAACACTAGTTTAGGAGTTAAAGTAGGTACTCACCTATCAGCATATCTCAAAGTATTTAGTGTATGTTCGCATGAACCAGAACTTGGAGAAATGCAAGATATCATGACAGTGCGAGAGTCCCCAATGAATGAGTCCCTTAACACCTCCGTCAATTTGCTTCCTCTAAAAGGTATATGGGTCTGATCATTGTCTAGTGCTCTGATGCATTCCTTCAGAGCCAAAAGGCTTTTGTTGATCTCAGCTCCTTCTATCCTGCACTCAATATGGGCATACAATTGGGTTTTTAGAAGAAAGGAAAATATGCTATAGTCACATGTCAAGGACCTGAGGGGCTGTTATTTTAACTAAACTGCCTGGGACAAAGGTCTCTTTAGGAATCACAGCTTATACAATCACAAGTCACAAATCCTAGAAAATCTCCTCCCACTTTGACTAATGATGTATAAAAAAAATAAAAAAAAGAATGGAGGAAAGATAACACTGTAAAAGATAAACACCTTGTTTGTTTATCGTTGTCAGTTGTATCAGCCCCACGCTCGCTACCAGCCAGATCAATGAAAGATAACTTGCCAATGGGTCGAGGAGGTTTAGGCTCGTTGCCATCTACAATTCTTTTAATAGCAAGCTGAAGAATGGCATGAGACCGAGAAGACTCTTCATTTGCACCAGTTGTACCAGTGCTTCTAGTTGCATTTCCTTTCTCAATTAACTCTCTGATCATTTCCACATCAGTAACTCTATATTCTTGCAAGCCAACAATACACACCTTTTGTTTGCCATCTTCCCTCATCAAAAGCTTCCTAGACATATTATATTTCAGATTAGTAAAATATTTCTCACAAGCTTATGGAGTTAGGCAATTTAACAAGAAAAAAAGAACATACTTCCGCTCATTCAGAAGATCAAAAAGCTTCCCACCATAAATTTCAAAGAAACTGACAAATAGCTGAAACCCTTGGTTTCTATATGCGTGGTTCATTAATCTTAGTATATCGTGAGAAGCTTTAAGAGGAAGAGGCTTCATGGTGAATGTCTTCCCGCTGCCTAGAGATACAAGAAATATAAGGTTAAGATAAACCAAATATACATATGGAGAGGAAGGCTTAATAATAATTAGACACATGCCTGTTTGTCCATATGCAAAGCATGTAGCTTTCGTACGTTGAAATATTGCTGGTACAACTGGTTCAACTGTCTCCCTGTAAACCTAGAAAAGAAGGCAGAAAAAGGAAGATTAAGAACACAAATGAAGGATAAGTACCAACAGTAGAAAAATTTAAATAGATCATTACAAATTCCACCTGTACAAGCCTTCACATAAAGTTTTCTTTTTTAGCTACTACTATAGTTTTATAGTGATCGGTATTGATCTAGTCAATTATACCGACATGTGATTGAACATCAACATTGTCGTATAGAATGATGTATGCTTACCTCATCATTTGAGACATCCTCATCCAAAACAGCATCAAATACAAAGTCATGTCTCTCAACATATTCTGTAAGATCAACCTGCACAACATCCCAGTTTTAGATATTGATATCTGAGTGAAGATAAGCAAATAATTATATGTGCAATTAACTAACCTTAAGTTTGGTCTCATGAACAGTAAGACAATTGGAAGCTTGTTCAATGGTAATAATGTCTTCTTCCTTCTTGGCTATCTCCTTCTTATTTAGGGGCCTTTTGCGAACCTTCAATTGATTCACATATTATTTCTATAAAGAATTAATATATGTCTGAGGAAGTGATAGGTAAAGTAAAGGCCAAGAAAACATACCACTACTTTGATCTTTGCAACAGAAGCAAGCTTCTCTTTATCCATAGGGAAGGGTTTTAAAGAATCATTTTCTGGCAATGTATCAGGTTTTGCCATTTGCCTATTAAAGTTGAAGCTGGGGTCTGACTCGTTGACATTTGTGCCGTGATTGTAAGATGATGGATAGGAACCATCATAAAACCCATGACCTCCAATCTGTATGAGTATAGTTTGAAGGCCAATCAGTGCAAGATGGTAAGTACTGGCCAACCAGGTGTATTGCGGCTTGCATATGAACTGGACTAAATGTAGGCAAAGTCAAAACAATCAACTATGGTGCCAGTTTTTGATATATGTAGGGGTTGAAGTACCACGGTTTACTAAATTTACGTAAAGCAATCCTTAATAAGAAATATCTGAGAGATAATTTCATGAAAATAAAATAAAAATTCCTAATGAAAATTACCCTTCCATATATGAAAACTGTGGGGTCCTAATGAAAATTACCCTTGTCATAGTTCAATTTTTAAGCCTACATTGATACAGTTTTTAAGCCGATCCAAAGAACTTCTCATCGAGCGATCTAACAACAAAACCCGCAATTCCAATCCGCAATTCCGTAACTAAGTCTCAGTTTTGCCTCTTTCGACTCTGAAATATCATGGTGTTTGGTTGAGGTGTGCCAAAATCTGGATGCACACGCTCGTTGAGGTGTGCCAAACAGGGTGTACTTTTTTTAAGTAAAATATGAAGCTATTTGGCTTAAGAGACTTTCACCAGGAATGAGCATTTGACCTGATCCAAAACTATGTCATCAAAAGACCAAAGCAAAACCATCCATGACTTACACATTCATGTTTTACTTCCAATCTTTGTCAAAAATTCTTCATGGAGACAGGTCCAATACAAAAGCCTCTATATTGTCCAGATTATAGAATGAAATTCTACTATATACGAATCTAATGCACAAAGATTCTGCTCTCTAAATTAAAATAAACATGTAGAAGGCGAAACACACCTGACCATAGTAATTTCTTGAGTTCATCTTCGCTCCCTTATCCAGCAAAAGCGACACAATCTGACACCGAAGCTAACAATTCACCAACAATCAAAGAAAATTGAACGAAACGAAAAGGAGAAATATAAAATGATCGATCTCTCTAGTCACTTCATTGTGCCCCTTGGCTGAAGCGAAATGTAGAGGCGAGTTTAGACCGCCAAAGGTGGAGTAGCGAGACAGACTCGGACTCAGCTCAAGGAGCATACGCGCTTCAACCAGGTCACCATCTCGAGCCGCCGGACTAGCCTCTCTCCGGTGGAGAAGAGATCGGGTTGCCGTTGGAGAAGGGGCTCCGATCTGTTTGCTTAGAGAGTTGAGAGAGAGAGTGTAGAGCAGAGAGGGTTTCAATTTGATTTTGCAAAAAAAAAAAAAAAAAACGCTAAAGTCCAGGTAGGTAGAAGAACTCTCTCTGCATCAACTTAAGGTAACATAATTTTACTCGCGAATTCATATCACCTGAGGTAACATAATTTTTTCAATCTAAAGGGACTGTCTGATCAAATTTCGCACAAATATTGAAGGGCCTATTGCATTTCACCTAGAACGGATCTAAACAGAAATATTACGTTACAACAGAGAATATTGAATCCCCCGTACAACTTCTAAATAGAGACCTCCTTTGAAATCAGGACTCTTCATCACCCATCAGACGGGTCTGATTTGCAAATATATAAATTCGATAATAATTATACAACAAAAAATATTTTGTCTACTTTTTTACATTTTCTATGATTAAATCATACCTATAAATGTCAATTTTATAGAATTTCATCGTTATTTGCCTCTTAAAATAGAGTCAATATTTATGGACCGTTCATTTTTACAAAAGTAATCGACGGTCGATCTGCAACGAAATAATTCTAAATTTATTTTGAAATGATCAAGACAAAACATTGAACATAGCCAACATAAAAGTTATGAGGTTTAATCACGTCTAAGCTTCGATCCAACATGAAGTGTTTATAGCCATTCGATGTCGCAATATTCCATCAACTTGATGGATAGGTAAATGAAAATAAAATTTCATCAAATTTTGCTACAATAAAATAATTTCAGTGCTTTTTTATTTTAACGGTTCCGATCGATCAACGGATGATACATTCCCCTGCATCTTTATTAACTCACGAAGCAAGAGTTTATGTTTCATAAAACATAAACTCTTGCTTCGTGAGTTAATAAAGACACACAAAAATGTATCATCCGTTGGTCGATCGGAACCTTTGATTATGTTTAATATTTTTCCTTGATTATTTCATAATAAATTTGGATTCATTTCATTTCAAATCAATCGTTGATCGCACACGTGAAAATAAACGGTTCACAAATATTAACACATGATGAAGGAGAAAATAATGATGATATTATATAAAATTAAAATTATAAGTATGATTTTACCATAAAAATCGCATCAAATTTGATTTTTTTTTCATATTATTTATTGTGTATGCATTACTTAATTTTATTTTTTTTCCACTTTCATAATGACTTTCTATAAGATTTGTTATACACATGTAAATCATAATTTTTACTTTTTAAAAATTAAAATTTATAAACTTAGTTTTTATTTTTTCTCTCCAAGTGCAATTTTGTCCTTTTTTATGAAAACCCTATTCAGATATTACAAGGGCTATTAAATAAATAAACATAGCTATTAAAGATATTACAAAATTTACATAATGTAGAAATTTTTATTCGTAAATAATTGAAAGAGCATGGCATTGGCCTATATAATTGATTTTATGCGTAAATAATGTATAAATGTATAAATTATTGAAAGAGCATGGCCTAATTTTTATTTGTAAATAATGTATAAATTAACACAGTAGTTTTGATTTTATGCAGCCCATGCCCTATGTAATTGAAAGCGCGTTCGATATATCTAACACACTGCTTGATGCTAAAACTGCTCTGTTAAAATCAGTACTTGCAAAAATTTCCTTCTCCCATTATATCTAGAGAGGATTTCGCCCTCGCCTGTAGAACACAATTCCCCCATCACATTGAAAGAAATTTCAATTTCCCCCCATATCTCTCCCACTCATTTCCTCCCTAATAAATCCCCGCCAAACCCTAAAAATTTCCACCTCCCCTTCCGAAATTTCACTCCCGCTCTCCCTCTTCATCCAGAATTTACTATTTTTTCATCTCCCGCTCTCTCTCTTCCTTTCTAAAAGTCAGCCACCAGGTCCGGTCCACTCCGGTTTAGGTCTGGTCTATCCTGGTTTAGATTCGGTTCTCCACGGATTAGGTCCGGTCCTTCACGGGTTAGGTCCGGTCCAGGTTACCACGGTCTAGTTTGGGTATAGTGGAAAATACCGACCAAAAACCTTGCTAGACCCGTCAATTTGAATGGTTCGGTCCACTGCTGGTTTGAACACCGGTTCGGTCTGGTACGGGTTTGGTCCACGGTTGGTCTAATCCTGTCCTGGACCGTGAGGTTTATTTCAAAACATTATCTTCGAGGCAGTGTATAAAATTGTAACATATTGTGTTGTGTGGTCTTATGTGTAGCTAGTATGTTTTTAACTGAATTTAGACTTCTACATATAAATAAGATGTATTTAATAAAAAAAAAAAAAGACAAATTATGTGATTGGATAGCTGATATTAAATAAGAAAATTCATCTTTCAATCTCAGCCGCTGACGGATTAGAACAACTATGTGCATAATATAAGAATGAAGATATTCAATTTTGTTATTTGAATTTCATTTTTGTAACTATTATATTTTCGAAAAATCGAAACAACACAGAGTCTTTGGGAGTAGAGAAGGAAATACGTGACACGCCGTGACATGACGTGACAAACACGCCGTGATTTGGTCATGTGACGTGACGTGATGTGATCAATTTTTTTTTTCACGTGACGTGACGTGACTAAAATGGTGGCGGATGGTCACGTCACGCGTAGTCACGCCGTGACTATACGTGACGTGACGTGTCGTGACGTAAATTAGCCGTGTCAATTTTTTTATATTTTAATTTAAATTGTTGAAAATTTAGAAAAAAAGATAAAAAAAATTATAAAACAAGTAAATAATATTGTAAAGATTATTTTTTTTAGGAAATATTACATCTGATATTACTTTAAAAATTCAAATTACAAACATTCAATAGACTAAACTAAAGAAAATAAAAATCAGTACTACATGAGTACTAATATCACTGAACTTACACTAAAATAAAAATCTGAATACTCTATACATATAAAAAAAGTTGGATACTCTGTGTTTCATACCGTGACGTGACGTGACGTGACTGGTTCGCGTGACGTGACGTGACGTATATTTTCACTAGAATGTGATCACGTCACGCGTTACGCGAGTCACGTCACGTAATTGACACACGTGACGTGACTAGTCACGCCGTGACAAATTTCCTTCTCTATTTGGGAGGTGATGAATATCCGCATTAATGCATTCAAAAACTAATATAAATATACATACATACTGTAGAGTAATATAAAATTGTACAGGGTAAGAAACTGAATAAATCAATCCTCTGAATCTGAATTAGTATAACCATGAACATATTATACTACATATGATAAGAACATCACTGATGCCAAAGACATTTCTTCTATATATACACAATATCCAGCAAACAACAATGTAGTAGTAAATACTAACCTTCATAAAATTTCAAGCTAGCTAACATGCAAATTCTCAACTTGTCCTATAAGTCACAAAAAATAACAAAAAAGAAGAAGAAAAACTATAACAAAGAACTGAGATGAATGAAAATCCTCCTAGTGTTCTTGTCATTCAATCCTCTGAGACATCTTCAACTTGTGATTATTTTACTGCAGATTGAGCTTCAACCGGTGTCTCGGCAAGTTAAGTAACTTGTGGTTATTACTGCATCTTGAGCTTCAACCTCCGCAAGTTCGGTAAATTGTGATTTATTTAGTGCAGCTTGTGATTCTTTTAGTCCCTCAATAATTTTCTTATTTCCAGGATAAATCTTTATTGCTGCCTCATAATCCTTCACTGATTCGGCCCACTTTTCAATCTATTTCCCCAGTTCAAGAAAAAATAATCACATTTTCCATCCAGTGTTTGGCACACACTGTGAACTATAAACTGTGTTTTGGGTCTGTGCATGTATATTTTTTCCCTTGACACAAGACAGACATGTAAATATTTGGTATTATACCATTTGTTCCAACTGCAAATGTTTAGAAAATGATAAGCATTTCGTACACAGTGTTGAAATATATTAACTTCTATCACTAAGCATGCTAATATTTGCATATTATAATTAATGTGCTGACTGTTGGCATTAATTTTTAAAATCTAACCAATAATTCTGGAATGATGTGAATTTTATGAGTAAATCACAGACATTTTTCTCTTGTTATCTCTAATTTTATGAGTGAATCACAGAATGGAACCAGTAAGTCACCTTGGCATATGAGTCAGCACGTCGGACGAGAGCCTTGTCGTTATCCGGCTGAATTTGAAGGACCTGATTGCAAATTTCAATGCAATTTTCCCATGTCTCCAATTGCCAGTGACAAGCCGCCAGATTGTTTAGCAAGGATACGTTAGACTTGGCATATTTCAACCCGACCTTATATTCCTCGTGTGCTTTCAAGTAATCTCCCAATCTGTAATGCTTGTTTCCCTTAAGGCAGGCCGTGTATATCAATCGCACATGTGTCTGTATAGCAGAGATTTCATCATTCAATTCGTCTATCCTGTGGGCCTTGTCTGCTGCTGCAACCGCATTCTCAAACCTGTACAATAGGTAATTTGATATCCAATGGTAATTAATTAATAGTTTATCCAAGTCTAGTTTATAATAAGCTAAAGGGTTTGAAACAACATAAAATAATAAAAAAAATACAATATTCCAATAAAAATCTGGTACCGGCCTAAATAAACAGTAATATAACATAAATAAAAATAATATGGTTTTCCTTAATTACCTTCCTAGTGCCACCTCAATTTGCGCATTAACGGCACATAAGTATGCCTCAGGCGGCATGCCGAGAAATTTGATTAAACTTGGTAACTTTGACTCAAGCGCAATACCTCTCTTCATTGTTTCCGCGGCTTGCTCAAGTTTATCCAGCCTAAGAAGCATCTCAGCCCTAAATGCCAGTATCTGAAATTAAACAGATTTTGAGACTTATAATAGAAATAAAGTCAGAGAATGATGGATTGAATCTAAAAAAATTTCCTTTGCTAATTTCCATTGAGTTAATTACCAGTTGAGAAGAGTCGGCTCCTTCTGCTATCATGCCATCGACTTCTCTGAGAGCGGCAATCCAATTGTCATCTTTTCTTGCCTTTCCACCTCTTATCAGATGGCTCTTCACTTTTGCTATTTTTGCACTTAGGTCCTTCTTGTACTCTGGACTCGCCTTAATCATGTGCCAACCTGCCATATCAATAACTCCAAGCCTGTATTTGCAAATAATGATGGCAACAAATTAACTAAATTACTCATAAAGAATAATTATGAGAACCTTGATTGCATACAAAATGTGAAATTGGGTTGGTAGAGAACCATAAAATAATGATCCAGAGACAAAGTCACAAGAAAAACAAAATATTGCACACGGGAAAAATGTCAATTTCACTTTATTTCATCAATTTGAGAAAGGGTCAAAATTTAAAAATCAGAAATCATTGTATCAGAATAAATAAACCCAGAAGAAGAATCATTCAGTATAGAGTTCCTACTAATTGAATTTGCAATCCTTGCAAAATATGACAGTAACTACATAAAGATCAAACTTTTACAGAACTGAACCACTAAAAAGTTCCAGTAATTCAATTCGCCCAAAGTGTAAATTCTGTAAAGCTAAATTAATGTAATAAAGATCAATTCTGTGCACCAACAATATCAAGAAGCATAAAGTTTTAATCTTTGTTTATTAAATATACTGAAATTTCTCACTTCATTTTAATAGATCAACTCTTTTAACACGGAACCCAGAAACAGAGAGAAATGGAATGGTACCAAGAAATACAAGAGACGAGTATATATGTATTGTTCTACTTGCCTTAGATGGAACAGAGACAGTCTATGGTGAAGTCTACCATTGTCTGGATCAAGCATGTATGCTTCTTGAAACTCATTAAAAGCCTCTGCAAACCGGCCCAGACAAACTAAAGTTTCAGCCCGATCGATCTTCAAATATACATTTCTGGGTTTCATGTGTACTGCCTTATCATATTCCTGCAATGCCTCCTTATACTGGCCTTTGTTGAACGCATCATCCCCAGCCCGTACCGTCTCTTTGAATACACTACTTGGTGTGTTTATGACACTCCCATACCCGTAATGTGATCTCCCGGATCCCAAAACCTTTGTTTTTGGAGGGGATTTGAACCCGGTACTCATTCTTGAGTCTACACCACGTGGACAGATATTGCCCCATATGATTTTGTCACTAAAAGGACGTTTGCTTGACTGAGCGGGTCTGGTTGGAGACCCGATAGGAGAAACTTGGGGGCTGGGTGAACCAGGTGGGGACCCAACTGTTGAAGCAAGGACCCAATCTTCTAAAGTTTGTTCTTTGGATGAGGATTCGGATCCAGAAAAACTCTGTCGATTGGGTGTCAATACTGTTGAAGAAGTACTTCCAAGAATTGGGAATTCATCATCGGATAAAGAACTACTTCCACAACTGTTGAAGAAGTTCATCCATGAGTTCTTGTCTGGCAAGAGGGAGTTGCGTTTCACAACTTTATCATCAGGATTAGAAGAAGGGCATTCGCTAACAACTTTATCATCAAGGGAGATCTCACTCCATATTGTTTTGGAGGGCCTGTCGAGCTCAAAAACTATATCGTCAGGCCTTGGGTGGTCCCACTCTACATCTAGAAATAATTATTGGTATGGGTTAAAAATAATGGTGCGTTGGTCATACACAAGTCACCAGAAAAACAAATTATTGCTCACGAGAAAAATGTCAATTTCACTTTATTTCATCAATTTGAGAAAGGGTCAAAATTTAAAGATCAGAAATTATTGTATCATAATAAATAAACCCAGAAGAGAAAATTACAGATGGTTACAGATATTTATGCCCAAACACCATTCAGTATAGAGTTCCTACTAATTGAATTTGCAATCCTTCTTGTTTGTTTGCTTTTTTTTTTTTTTTTTTTTTTATCTTATTGTACTGGCTTTCATAACAACATTTTGGTTATAAGATACATTAATTTGTTGCTACCTGTCTTTTTGGTATGGGTGACTGAAACAATTTCGGTCCTTTGTTTATATATATATTACCAACATAACTAAATCAGCTCACTTGTATTGAGATTTTTTCCTAAAGAAATTTTGTCCTCTTTGAAAGTTTGGGCTGAAAACTGCAAGCATTGCCGGATTCTTGAGCTTGGTACAACAAATTTATTACTGAAAAAAAATACAAACTTCTACAAAATTTAATTTATTGGTGAATAAGTATGAAATAAAACAATTACACATATCTGATACAAGCATAATAAAAGATATATATTATGTTGTTTTTAATATCCTGGAACAAGTGCTATTCAAGTTGGACGTCGTCAGTACAAATATATAGTAGCAAGACCCACTAATTAATAATGACACAAGAGGAGTAAAGATGGACACCAGCTTAAGTATCCACAAATTTTCGATTAATAATGCAGCAATAATCACAGCTAAGCTGATGAAGAAGAGGGAAACAAGAAATTCGACATCAGGCTTTTGTTCTATATCCTTGGGAGCATCATAAATCAACAACGGCGAGCCAGTGTAATTGGGCCAAAATTCGAAGTGAAGATATGCGATAAGAAACAAAATCACAAAAAAAAACTATATTCAATTATGACTACAATTTTGAGAGCCATAAAATTAGAGATCAGTAATGTGCTAATAATCACCAGTGAGTGGAAGCCTATCGTGCAAATGTCCTCTACAAAACAACAGTTAAAAGAAGAACTATAATGTAATTGTACCCCAGTAGCTAGTAAGAGAAATAATACTAATTTATTTGTGTAATAGATAGAAATATAATTAGAGTTGGCTATGGCTAGGTTCAATTATATAACAATGTCAGATACTCAGTGTAAAGGTATTTTGGTCATCAAATTTTTTAATTATTCTAGCTCACTCAAATGTCCTATCAATATTGCATTTTTATAGAAAGATTTTCATACATTCTTGTCTTCTCCTATATCTCCGTCCATATAACCATCGCCTCCCCACACTCTCCTAACAAATGTAAGAAGAAGAATAAAAATGCAACATGGATGGCATTACCAGTATTTGGAGCTTTAACAGAAGGAACTGAAGTGTTGATTTGGTCGCTGGACTTGTTGTCGATTTCAATGGTGCACTTGGGGTTGACTTGTTCGGTGAACTTGGCATTACCAGTATCTGAATCAGTAATCTTGATGGGTATGCTCTGCTGGTGATGGTGCTGCTGGTGTTGGTGATCAAGGTCGCCATATTGCGTCATCTTTTTATGTTTCGCTTTCTCTCTAATTCAACTATTTAAGAAAAAATATATAGCAGTTTTAAGTTGTAAAAGCCACAGGATATATTTGGAATATGGATGTGTTGAATAATTTTGCAAATTAATTTCCTGTGATTTCTCATCCTAAAATAGAGATATGGTATTATCTATAAAGTTTGAAAATGATAAGGAGAGCTATTGCAAAAATAGTATATAGAAAATATTTCTATAAATTTAATTACTTTGATTTTGATCCAATTAATAGTTTGTTAATTGTCGCGATTCTTTCGGCACTTAGATTGGTTCTCATGATTTTTAAATTACTAAATTAACAGTTCAATTTGTTTGTCACTTGATTTGTTCTCACGATTTTTAAATTACACTAAATTTAACATTTACAACCTATTTATATTGCAGAAAATATTTCTATAAATTTACTTTGATTTTGCACTAGCTGTGACTACACTAATGTCTTAATGTTTTGTAATGTTTTAAGTTGAGTAATTACCTCATTTTTGTTTTACGTTTGGGTGGATAGTACCTTTTTTTCCAATATATATATATATATATTTAGCGTCTTCTTCATTTTAACATTGCAACTAACGGCTTGGATATTAAACAGTAACATTTTATAAGAACTTGGAACAAAATTTAATATGTTAACGTACCTTTACATATAATTGACACTACATGTGTGCTACTTAGTGATGCAATTAGTACATGATTTAATTAGTTTTAAAGGCAATCATTCATTAAAGTACTTGTATTTAAGGTATTTATTATATTTTCCAAGGATTTTATCTTGATATGATGAGCATTTCTTTAGACGCAAATTAAAATATCTACTTGATTACTAATATAGGAAACATAATTTATATGACTTTTTTTTTCAGATTTGATAATGGAGGAAATTGACAATGTGCGAGAAATTCGACAAATAAACAATAATTTCTTTTAAAAGTAAAGGTATTAAATAATAATTTCTTTTAAAAGTATAATATTATTAATTAGTTATCATGGGCCAAGTAAAGTATTAAACAATAATTTCTTTTAAAAGTATTAATTATTCATGATGCTAATATTTTTTTTAATAATTTTTATACTTACATATGTCCTTTTTATGAGTTATGATCAGTGATATAAATGGATTTAAATGGGCTAAGACTATACTAATTGCATGATTTAAATGGATTTTAAAAACATTCATATTGTTTAGCTTCAATCTTAATTTGGAACTGTAACTACTGGTATGGTTGTGATCAGTGATATATTCTTAGTTTGTATTGTTGATACATTTTTCAAACAAATTAGAGTGCATATTCCTTGTTAGAAAAAAAAATTAATGTTGTCGGAAACCGCAATGTTACTGCACAAACTTGACCATTATATTAATTCAGATGAAAGAAAAGGTTTTATCTGATTTATTTATATTGGTGGTTTCTTATCCTGGCCAAATTTTCCATATTGGTACTTTCCGAAAAAAAAAACAATAAAAAATTTGGCATTCAAGTTATGAAATAAAATCTCCAGCTGTAATCAAAATTTTCATCACAAATTCACACGCATAAACTAATAAATATTTTTTTGTACATATGCTGCTGATATAATACAAAAAAAAAAAAAAAATGAATCTAAGAAATCAACCAATTAATTAGTGAGGGACATCTGTACATGAGAATACAAATTAAGGGAAAATCTAGCTAGTAGTTCAAACCATGGTCCAAAATTTGAAAAAGAAACTAATGCAATATAAAGAATAACATAACAAAAAGTTGCAAATTAACACAAGTTAAGAATTGATTATTGAAACAAATTATTAGTTACATCAAAGTATAGCTCACAATAGAATTAAGTAGCTAGTTCTTTATTAAGAAATGACGAGATGGCAGTAAAAATAAAAATAAAAATGATGTTGAATAAATGCATGCATTACTATATATTGTTCTCGGTCGAAAGAGCTACTCGCCAGTAGCAAAAGCATCGACCGGAAAAGTCCTTTGAATTGATCCACCAAGACCTTTGAATTGTATCTTTTCAGGAGAAGATAAATCAATAGCAATCTCATTTACCGACAGCCATAGTAGCATTTTGGCACTCACACCCGACAGTTTCTTTATCGAATTATGCTCTATATACCTGCATGCATGAATTATTATATATTAGCATGCTTTAGCTAGGACTAAGCAATAGTACATTCATGTGTTCTAAAATTAACCAGTAAAGCAATTCACATTAACAATTGAAATTATGTTGTATTTACTGCTTTTAGAACACATGTACAGTCAAGAATTTCTTGTTAATCTGTAAGCATTTTAATCAGTACCGTCGTTAGTACCTAGCTTGATTCTCCATCAAACTAGAAGAATAATCAACATTTATCTTTGCATTGTTGTTTACACTTACCCTGTGATCTCGGTTCCGTAGCCCACGAGCTTGCTAATCTTCTTGAAATAGTGCTCCACTCTCGTCAGCTGTCTGACCCAGAAGAAACCGGTGCTCTTCACAAAACCAATTTCGGAGACATCAGATAGCGGGAGGAGGCCAAGAGGGAGGCCGTATTCTTCAAGTATTTTATACACCTCCTTCATGCTTTCATCATGACCCCTTCTCACCAGGCCTCCTTCCCTCTCAGACAGTACTGCTGCTTCTTCAGCAATCATCTGTGACATTGTAGTTGGTTTATTAAAAGAATTAATTAATTAATTGTTTATGGAATGTAGCAAGGAAAATGAGGGTTTAAATTGAGCAAGGAGATGACAGATTTGGTGGAGTCAGGTTCTTGGCATGATCATATTCATATAGTTGTAACCGCCTCTATCATATCAAGTAAACAAAAAATGAGAAAAGACATTTTGTAAAAGCTGTTTTATTTTAGAAGAAATTAAGTCTGAAGGTTTATCAAAACAGCAAACACGTGTTCTTTCTGTTGAACAAGTCGTGCATTGGTTAGTCATATTTATCTTAACAAGCCATCTAGGATGTTTTTATGTTAAATACCATGCATTTAATATGGGCCTAGACTTGACAAAATCATGGGCCCAAGTTTCTGTTAATGGGCCTTAACGAGTTTGCTATAACTAATTATGAAATATTATTTTTCCTTTGTTCTTTAATTTATTTTTTTTAGTAGGAAGTGATATGTCTATGTTATGTTGATTTGCTTAACTTTTACTTTTTAATATGTCTTTATTTGATATATTTTATGTAATATACTTTCTATTTTTATATTTTTACTTGCCGTTACATTTCATTAAATGTAAAATGTTTTATGTAAAATTCTTTATCTTTTTTTTTCCATGCAAGAACATTCAGTGGGAAATATATATATATATATATATATATATATATATATATATATATATATATATATATATATATATATATATATATTATGTAAAATTCATTATATTTATTTTTTCCATAATAAATAGCAGATTCTAATATATTTTTACTTGATTTAACCGCAATGCGCCATTATCTGATAATATTTTGTTTAAGAAATCCTAAATCAAGCAACAAATTAATAACAAATTAGTTTGTGTCATAATTCGAGCAACAAGCTTTCACACTGATCATTAAAATAACAATTTTGTTTCAGTAATTGAGATTTAGATAGATAGTCTGATTTCAGTTGACCAATTGGAAATTGTAAGTCATTTCTGATTCTCCTTCTCACATTATTGAATTTATTTCTTACTGAGTTTTTGTAATTAAATAAAAAAAAATTGGGTTTCGATGTAAATGTCTTATAAATTTGTAAGTTTGAAATCTACTTAAAGCTTGGTTTTTTTCAAGAAAGAGGGGTAAAGAAAAAGAAAAGTTTTGGGGGAGTTTGCTCCGGATTCGGATGAAATCAGGCAGGAATTTGGTAGCTTTTGATTTTGTCTTCTGATTTACACCCCAAGTGCAACAAAACCTACCATTTCCATAGCTAAAGAGGTACCAGAAAAACCAAATTTAATCAATTCTTTCGAGGAGCATTTAAATTAGTCAACACATGAACCAAATACCAAGTTTTGCCAGCACACTTTTCTAACACATGAACCGTAAATTTTTAATGCATTTTTTCATTTTCAATTTTTAATTCATTTTATCTGAATAGTTAGAGCTTTGCTTGGCTGCTGAAAAGCATTGCCCCATCACAAAAAAAGCCATTCTTAGTGGATACGCTTTGTATTTCTTGTTTGACCATCATTTTTTGCTCTCTTTGTTTCGGTTTAAAGTTTGGCAACTTTCATATATGAAGCTAGATATATAGGCCTCAATCATTGGAGTCTAATATCTCCAAATTTTAATTTCACATTTTTAGCAAAAAAAAAAAAAAATCTTGAAGAATTTATTGTTTAAAAGAACAAAAAAACCTCTTACATTATTTGTCACTTTTATATGTATAAACTATATAGACTAATAATAATAAAATAAAATAAATGCATCCCTCCCTTCTCCACATCTCTGTTCCATTGCAGTATTACAAAACTAAATCTTTTGAAACTTGATCATGAAATCGAGATTATGACTGCGAACCGGATGCAAATCAGAGATCATTGCCTCAATCAAACTGAAGTGGGTAATGACAGTACGTCTCGTTTTTGACACACAAGAAGAGTCGTTCATACGCCAACGCCATCTTTTGTGCCGTGAACATCCTCTTGGCATAATCTCGGCATGCTCTCCCTCTCTCTGCCAATCGACTAACCCCTTCGGCCACCACCACCTCTAGTTGTTCCAATAACGAATCCACATTAGGGGAAAACATGAACCCGAACTCATCATCTACTACTATACTCCCTTTTATGCTTGGAAACCGTGTGGCAAGCACCGGCTTCCCGCATTGCATTGCCTCCATTAGGGTTAGGTCAAGCCCTTGTGGTCTCAATGTGGGATCTACAAACACATCCAACGAGTTGTAAAAGGATTTTAATTTTGTCGGTGGAACCGGACCAAGAACCTTAGCATTTCGACCGAGGTCGGTGTATCTCTGTGCCCATGGACCTGATCCAGCCACAATGAGAAACACATTCGGGTGACGAAGAGCGAGTTTAGAGAATGCTTCATAGAGTAAAGGATGACCTTTGTCTTTAACCAACCGGCCCGACACACCTATTACTAATTCGGCAGATTTGGGTATATTGATCTCTTCCCGAAATGCCCTACCGAGTTCATAATCTGGCCCGAATTGTTCCTGATCAACGCCATTTAATATAACATGCACACGTTGATTCGGTAACTGATACACATCACGAAGCATCTCACCGGTTGAATCGCTGATAGCCACATGGTGTGCATAGTTGCGAAAGAACCGTATTTCATCGAGAACCTTGTAAATCGCCTGTGAAAGGCTTTTGTTAGAGGCTGGGGTCATTGGCTCACCGGGCCCACGAGTCAGGTCTTGATAAATACCGGAATGGAGTGCCTCTAAGGAAATGCCATGCCAAGATACAACTAGATTTGACACGTCACGTGCCCATCGGTGAAACACAGCAACGCTCTCAGAATGGATGACATCAAAGGGATCGTTCTCTGATTCGGTTTCATACAAAGTCCATGCCTCATCACACCGCCATTGACCAGGGGGGCCGTCTAAGAAATGGAGGAGGGGCCCGGTTTCAGACTGATCATGGGAGATAGATGTGGCATCAGGAGGAGGAGGAGAGGTGAAGACATGCACACGGTGGCCACGTGCAGCCAAGGCTGAATGGAGGGTGAGAGCATGTCGTTCCATGCCACCAGGAGATGAAACCGACGGCCATTTACGGGAGAAAACAGCGATTTTGAGGGAGAGAGGAGGGGGTTTAGAGAAGGCAAAGGGGAGGTTGTTCCATGAGAAGGTAATATGGCGAAGGTCACCGGTGAAGTGGTTGGTTTTGTTGGAGAAGGAGTTAGAGGTTAGTGAGGGAGGGTGGAGGAGGAAGTAGCAGAGAAAGAGAGAGAAAAGGAGGAGGAGAGAGAGGAGATTGGTGCGAGAGAGCATGGGTGGGGTGGAAGAAGTGGTCTTTCTGGGGCGGTGGAAGGATGATATAGCCATTATTAATTAGTTGGTGAGAATTAAAGAGAAGAAGATTAGAAGAAAGAGAAGTGAGAGGGTGAGAAGACAAAAGAATTAGGCAACTAAGGTTGAAGGAGAGAAGAGTTAGGCAGCAAAACTACGTACTAAAGGTGTTGAGACTTTTGACTGCTCAAGTGCCAGTGCTGACTGCTGAGTGCGTTTCTCCCGGTTTTGGGGGTAATGATTTTAACAGAGTTCTTTTAGCTTTATACAGCGCACGGACTATATGAAGTGATATTATGTTTCTATAGTCCGTGAGATGCATGAAACTAAAACTTCTCTGTTAATATTTACCTGGTTTTGCGTTTACTTTGTCAGGTCAAAGTTTGGAGTCCGGTCTTCTCTGAAGTAACTTAAATTTTGAGTTTAGATCAGGACCGTACGATCAGAATCCGGACCAATCCTAGGTGGTATGGATCTAAACTCAAAATTTGAGGTAGCTCAGGTGATATGAATTCTAAAGGTTGCTACGGTATACGACTATCAAAGAAATCTTCGGAAGCACCCTACACTTGTATACATTTTTTAATCATTAGATAAATTAATTGCTTTGAGATTCTCTAAAGTACATTAAGGAAATCAATGCTTACTTAACTAAAGCACTTCCTTTTTTTAAGATAGGAAAACATTTAATGCTTTATAATTATCTCTCTCAAATGGGACTCACAAAGATCCCCAAATTAATTTATAAATTCGTTTATTAATTAATTGTTTAATTAATTATATACTTGGTACTCTCTTTATTTTATCCATACCGATCAAATATCTTATGCTAAAAGATGTATTGATAAATAATTGTAAGAAAATGCAAATCATAAAATGCATGTATATAGTATGAATTAAACCTAATTATAGTATTTATATATATCCAACTCGTATGATGAAATACTTTTAGCTCAACAATGAAATTTTTTAATGGCAAGATTTTAAACATTTAATTTAAACTGTAGCAAATCAAATAGTAATTGATTGTGATAATATGCCTAAAGTCATAATATAATATCAATATTTATAAAGATAATTTGGCGAAATTCATAATTCAAAATTTGCATAACCGTATTTTTATATTCATCTGTAAGACTGTAACTTACTTTAAAAATACATGATGCAACTCAAGAAAGATAGAACTGTAAATAACTAAATATCACTATACTGTAGATAGGACTACTCTAGAATGTGCATTTTTATAAGTTTTTTGTCTTCTTTTTTTTTCTTTAACGAGATGGATATAAGAAATTATTATAGACATGTTGTTGGCCTTATTATTCATTAATTATTTGTAAAATTTTATATAATTTGAGTATCAACCGTTGCAAGTTTTAAGTCGTTTCATGAACAATAAAATTTGAATGAAATTCCTTCCTTTTTGTTGTGCTTATAAATACAGTTCACATTTCAAGATTGTCAAGTAAATGACATTGTTTATGGATCCTGATTCTTGTTTAATTTAATAATTTGAGATTAAGACTTTGATGATGTTCTTCTTATTGTTTATTTGTAAATTTAATTTTTCATTTTGAACTAAGTGTCACTATTCTTTTCCATTTGCGTTATGGCATGCAGATGCAGGTGCACTTTCTTTCATGACAATTAATTAATAAAATAAGATGAGATCTTTCATTTGCTATTACAATTAATTATAGGGATTATTTTTAAATTTTTTTTATTCAGTCAAATTAAGTTCTATACATAGTTACATACATACATCAAGTTGAAAATAGGCCGCATCAATCGGTATTGTGCGCTGATTTTTAGACGGCCCATTTGTTTAGCCCATATTTTTAGACGGCATGTTAATCAACTGAAACTTTTGTCTATTGACAAAAGCTCATTTGTTTAGCCCGGATGGATCGCTCGAACTATACTCCGCCTCTCTGTTCTGCACTAGCACTGCTTTCTCCTCTTCGCCGCCTCTCTCTAGTCTCTACTCTAGTCTCAAACCCTCCTTTGCTCGATTCTCTTCATACTGTTATAAGTCCTTTTTTTCTCCTCTCTTTCTAAGTTTTGTTTGATTTTGAGTAAAATAGCCTTTAATAGCTTGACTTAAAACTTGCATGCGTGGTTCCTTGCTACTCAGTTATCTTGATATAATTGGTCTCGGTATTTTTTTTTTTTTAACCTTTTCTGTCTTTGCTGGTTTGACTGGTTGATAGTATGTGAATTTTATGAAATTGAGATTTAATCTTGATGCTATTTAAGTCTCAGGCATGGTTGAAACTGTAGAAATTTTAGAAACACGAATTTGTAATTTGCATAATTCATTTGCTCAATAAAGGTTTTCATACATTGTGAACTGATGTTAATGGATAGTACTGTTATGTTAATGGATTTTGAATGAAACCCCATATCTGAGCATAAATTGTTTTTCAAAATCAACAATAAAAAGTGTCAAGGCATTAAATTTATTTGCCTAGTCTGGTCTGATAATTTCTGATCAATTTTGTACTTGTATTACTGGAACCCTACAACTTGCCAATGAAAAGGAAATCTCTGCAGTCTAACAATTTATTGGTAAGCTGCTGCAAATGTCAATTTGCTTAGTGTATAGTTGGCGCGAAAAGCAACTAATGGAATAAAACCAAAGCTACAAATTTAAAAAAAAAACAACTAATAGAACACAATTATATCCTGAATACTTTTTTTTTTCTTATTTGGGATATTTTCTTAAACCGTAACTATAATTGTAGTTGAGAAAGGTGGAAGCTGGATCACTGTTGTACTTGCAACATTTGAAATATGTAGCTTCTTTTTTTAATTAAGATATATTCATCTTAATTCTTGAAATTTGAGAAGCAATTAACTCTTTGCAACTCATTAAAGTTTGTGGTTTATGTACTGTGAAACAGAGCCGTGCAGTGAGGTGTTTGAATAAGTGCTTTTGTGAAGGTGAAAGATGACGAATATCAAGGCACATGGTAGTGAGAAGAATTATGGGATTGATAGGCTCAGTAGCTTACCTGATGATGTTTGCAAGCATATCCTATCTTTTCTTAGTAAAAGAGAGGCCGTGCAGACATGCATCTTGTCTAAAAGATGGATAAACACATGGGCTTCTGTGTCGGATCTGAAATTTGACATTAAAGAGTTTATTGATGATGACATGGAAGAGTTCGGATTGCAAGAGATTTCAGAAGACATGGCTGTAGAATTAGTGACCAAATTCGAACTACTTGTGAAAAGTGTGTTGGAGAAACGACAGATATCGTGTGTTAACATATTTCAACTTTGGTTGGATTATGGGGTTTACTGGCCTCGCACACAAGCTCTTGCCGATTGTATTTGTGATGCGATAAAGTTGGAGCCTCGAGAGTTCTTAGTCAAACTGCGTTCATGTGAAAATTTTAATGTAAACATTGATCTCATTTTCACTTGTGCATCACTAATAGATCTCCAGTTGCATCTCTCTTCAGAGGTTGATCCTTTTGTTGCTATGGAACCCAACTCAATAAATCTCCCTTGCCTTAAAACCCTTAACCTTTACGGTGTTATAATGAGCGATGACACTTTGAATAAGCTTTTGTTGGGGTGCCCTGTGCTTGAAATATTAGTGCTAGAAAGTTTTTATATAGGAGGCATCATTAAAATATGTTCCAACACTTTGAAGATGTTGGTTCTTCGTAATTATCATGACGTAATGAGATTACAGATTTCCACACCTAATCTCCAGTATTTGGTTATTTCTGTGCATACGAGGGAAATTCTGTTGCCAAATATGCCATTGCTAGTTTATGCCTCCATCAATATTCCTGGTTGGTATGATCAGGATATGTATGTTACTATGGGACCTAAGCTTATTCACAACCTTTCAAATGCCAAAAGCTTACGGCTTGAATTATATTGCCCCAAGGGAAAGGTAATTTCTCTTTGTAATATATTTGAAACAAAAATCTACAATGCTTCTACTTTTGCATATAATCTTTGTTGGCCTTATTTAGGTACTTCAGAATTAAACAAAACCCTGCTCCTTTTATATGCACTCCAATTTATACCCAAACCCAATACAATTCCTAATTGTTTATTAGGACATTTATTACTAACTCGCAGCCTATGAGTGCTTTTTCTCACATGCTACAACAAAATTAAAATAACATCCTTTTCAATTGATTGGATTTTGATGTTGTCTGCCCATAAGTGCACAAGGCTTTTTGTTTTTAATTGTAAATTGGATACAATCTCAGAATTTCAAGTATACATGATATTTGTTTTTGGATCTTGGAGTAAACACCTCCTATGACTATAATAAGCATCCGAAGTTCTCATTTGTAATTAGCTTTGTGATTTTCCTTTCTTTTTGGTTTATGTTTTTTTTTTCTCTAGAACATAGTTTATATATTACTTTGTAATGAAAATAAGGTACAGAAGAAGGGTTTTTCTAATTGTCCAGTCTTCAACAACTTAAAGCACCTGGAGCTTCTTATGAGTCCAGTTTTCTATATCTTTGAGAAGACTTGGGGTTTCTATGTCTTTGATCTTGTGCCATTTTTCCTCCATCAATCCCCTGAACTACAGGAGCTCACTTTATATGGCAATGTAATCTCTCTCTCTCTCTCGGTATTGTTACTGGTACTTATTATTTTTCCATGCCTCAATAAAGGGAAGCGGAAAAATAAGGCAAATAATGAGATGGTACAAAAAGTCCAAATTTATCTAACAAAACATTGACAAGCTTCGAGTACTTATAGTCGATAGATATACTATAAATGAACTAGATTAGGAAGTTAACAAGATAGTCAAGGGCGTGTAATACCAGGTGTTGTTCATATTAGCTGCCTCAATTAAGCCCTTGTCAAAGGATCTATAATCAATGAAACATATGTAACTTGTTTTGTTATTGAAGGCATCAGTCATGGAATTTGTAGATGAGGAGACAACTCAAGAGGGACCGAGAGATGCATTAGTCCAGCGGGAGTTCCTTAAGACTGTTAGAATCGTAGGATGTAAAAATGATAATGGATTTGTTGATCGGCTAATCAACAAGTTGCTTGTCCATGTTAAGATAATTGGTGAAATTATTGTTTAAATCCTGTCTTTCACTTGTTTATTATCATCTAATATGTAATATTTTGATAACTTGGGGGATCTTTAATGAGGACTCAGTTGTATTATTATCAACTAACATGTAATATTTTGTGGATGTTATGGCAAATTTTAAACCATAGTGGCCGGTTCTCTTGGTGTGTTTTGCATTTTTCTACTATTTTGTGGGTGTGGATGTAATTTTGGTATGCAGGGGGCTTTAATAGAGAATTTATGTATCAGGGGCTAGCTACCAGGTGACTTTTGAAAACCTGTTTAAGGATGGTAGTCTGGCTAAGGGGAAATATGTTACTGGTTTAATACTGGTAAAAATTATGTCTGTAGTGTAAAGGTCAGTTTGGGTACTTTTATGAGATGCTCGCTTATGTATCTGATTTGTCTTTTGTTTATTCGGTACATTACCAGTCTGTACATTGAATGCTGGTAAGTATTTGTATTCTAAAATTGTTATGTATATTAGGAAAAATAATATAAATGGTTTTACTTTCATACTCAATTTACTTTTATTATAAGTTATCGAAAAAATGGACATATTAAAGGCGTACAAAATAAAAATAGAGCATAAAAACTTGATGCTATTTCTGGATTATGTATGTTGTTTTTCGTACAATAAAAACAAAACCTACAACTCTAATTGCGATTCCGTCCATCCAATCTAAAATACAATCTAATGTATTTAGAAACCGCTTATATTAGCACTCTATTTATACAAAATCCCTTGCTATATATACATCTACTTTTATTACTTTTATATTTATATTTTCATACTTTATCTCTCATTTCTTATAATTTATTATGTAATTTCTAAAAGTGTTAATTTTTGGAATTTTGGGTAACATGTAAAATATGTTGTTGAATTAAAAATTGAACAAGTTATTAAAAAAGTATAGTTGAAATAGATATAATTTAAGGCATAATTTGTTATTAGTTCTAATTGAATCCACAACTATAATTCCATACAATTTTCAATTTAAAGATACTAACTTGGCATAAACAGCGCCTACTTAAAAACTTTCACTAAAAAAATTGAAACAATGAACATTTTCAGGTCAGTTTTTTATTTTGAGTTAATTACCAATATACTTGAGTTCTGCAATACCTTTTGATGTGTTATTTTTTAGCAAATATTTATTGGTAATAAATTCAAAAGTGTGGATTTTGTTTTCTTTAGTTATCTCCAATTTTATGTTATAAGAAAAATAAAACATTTAATCTAAAAAACATAGATGACTAGATGAGTCTTATTTATAATTTACCTTTTTAGAATTTAGATAAAATTAAATGTATAATTTTACAGTTCCTTTAATTTTTGACCAGTTATGCTTTATGGTTATAAAGTTCTTTAGTCACACAAATCACAAAATCCGAAACACATTTTCAAGCAATGAACAATGAATAATGCATGGTTTTATTACGTATTTGGATCTTACGTACGTTCACGGAATAAAGATGATTACATTTTAAAATACACAAAATATGTACGATTCAAATGACAATTAATATATAATTGTTGTTGGATTTTTTCGACTATATGTCATTGATTACTAAAAAAAATTAGGCCACAACAGACAAATATGTGGGTCCGAATTACTAAAGTAACTCAATTTTCCGGCATTTTTTTTCATAACCAAATCATTAAATAAAATAATATTAATAACCAGGATTTAAAAAAAAAATTTACCCATAACCAAACCACCCCCTCTAGCATCGGCAACCACTCTAGCATTCTCTCTTTCGTTGGCTTCGGTTATTGCCTCTGCAATGCATTTCATTGAACATTCAGTATCAATATTTAAATTTAATTTCAAATCAATTTTAAGTTGTGTATGATCATCTACATACCTGTCATCTGCTTGTCAGTAGTAGAACGGTGAGTCTCATGTCCCACTTGTCGACCTTGCATCCTGTCCATATGCATTACGCGCCGCTTGTGTTTCCGCTTGTGTAGTCCTTCGACAGTCTTAATTATTCATGCCTCTCTCTTGCCTTTAGGCGCGGCAGACATTTTCCATTTGCACTTTGTATCCTTGCAAATTACAACATACTGGGTCCTCTCTCGTCTGGCCACTTTAAACTCCCAGTTACCATTCAAATGAAACTGCTTAACTTTTCTCGACAGTTCTTCTATGTTGGTGTAAAGCTGGCCCGGGCTAATCTCTTCGTTATATACAACATGTGTCTCAAAAAAAGAAATGTTTGCTTCTTCAAAAGAAGTAGTGTCATTGAATGTCCTTACCGGGTACTTGTCTCATCGCCCTCTGATAATATGTCTGAATCCCAATCCCCGTCCCAATCATTACCAGCTTCTATTTCCTTTGTCGGTATCTCATCGATACCGTCAATATTAATGTCTACATCATTTCGATCGACTACAGACTGTCTTCTAGGTTCAGGGGGGCTGTAGTTAGGTAATGGATCAGGTACTGATTGATATCCAACCCGACCAACACATGACCGTCTTCTAGTTTCAGCCCGGGGTGCAGCACTGCGCTCAGGTACTTGCAAATACCTATCTCGTCTCACAGGTTCACGAGGGGGTAAGGTCACATCCTGGTTGTGATCATACCCATAATCAGTGACATAATTGTCATATCCCGGGTTATCATAACCCAAGTTGTGCTCTGTAGAAGGTCTAGCCTCGGTTATCCATCCCGGGTTATCATAATTGTCATAATTGCAAATAGCCTCAGAATCGCCTAAAAATCGCCTCGGAGAACTGTTTGAGAGCATGATGGATTAAAAGAAGAAGAGTGAGTGAATTATGGTGAGACAGGAGAGAGAAAACAGCCAAATATAGGCCAGGCAGAGCAAGCCGCCCCCCGGAGGGGCGTTTTTGTCCCAGAGTAAACCGCCCCTCAGTGGAGCGGTCTGGTTTCAGAGTAAACCGCCCCCCCAGGGGGGCGGTCTGTTTATGACTGAATTTTTTTTGAAAACTCGGTTATTAATATTATTTTATTTATTGTTTTGGTTATGAAAAAAAATGCCGGCAATTTTTGAGTTTATATCCGGATCAATCCGATCCAAGGAAAAATGCAAAGAACCATGCCAAACAGATTGGATGGTCCAAATCCAAACTCAAAATTTAGATTACTTGAGGGATTTGAATTCCAAATATGTGGGCCACCAAGCCGGAGAGCTTTTACCTACTTAACTATAATTTTAAAACTAACAACGCCTAATTAGGGTGGCAAAAAAAATATAATAGTTTGTGGATGGATTGTTACTCGTACTTGACTCGCTTGCTAGCAACTTATTTGTTAGTGGATCAAGATGTTAACGAACCAGCTTGCTACTAGTTCGATTCAGAATTAACGAGTTTGAGCTAGGCTTAGCCTACTCGTAAGCTGGTTAGGTTCAGGTATAAATTTTAAATTTGTATGAATTTGTATAAATTTGATATGTATGAATTTATTTTATGCACTATGGTTGATCACGTCACGTTTAAGTTAATAATTTTTCACGGCTTAAATTAATTTGTGAGAAATTTATATATCTTTAACAATTTAAAATAAAAATTTTGACCTAACTTTAAAAGATTGAATAATCCCTCACATATTGTATGAATTCTACATTTTGTTTGACAAGATTTCAAAAACTGCTCAAACCGTAATTTTATTTTATAATTTTGGACCATTTTTTTGCAAATTAAATTCATGATTTTGGCTCCTCTAGGACCACATAACAAATCCACAGTTTCATAAAACTGGAAAAAAAAAATTGCCGTTTAATTAACGGTTTTAGGTTTTAGACTGAATGATATTTTAAGGAGGGGAAGGGAAATGTAACACTAGATTTCTTATTTTTATTAAAAGGGTTGAGGAAGACCCTACTTAATTTGGTCTAACTACTTTTTTCTCTTTTCAAGTTTTGTTTTATTTTGGGAAAAATAGCCATTAATGGCTGACTTAAACTTGAATGGGTGCTTGCATGTTTGGTTCCTTGCTGGTTCTGGACTCTGGAGGATGTGCTCGATCAGTTACCTTGATTTAAAATGCATGCCTTGGTATTTTTTTATTCATACTTCATATATAATCGTCCATGTTAATTATGTGAATTTTATGAAATTGAGATTTGTTCTTAGAAAGAAAGACGCATTTGTAAGTTGCATAATGCATATGCATATGCACAACAAAGGTTTAATTTCATACACTGAAGTACTGAACTGATGTTTTGCAACTTAACATTAAATATTGAAGTTTGGTCTTGAATCTTGATGAGAGGATTAATATTAATGGTAGTACTGTTATGTTAATGGATTTGATATTTTTGGGTTTTGACTGGAACCCTAAATTAAAACTGAGCATAAATTCTTTAATGTCCTGTCTTATTCCCAAATTGCCCCTATATTAATTAACGTCTGCAACACAAAATTTAATGCATCATCTTCAACAAAATAATGATCTGAATCATATTAATTTTAAGCCCAATAAGAAAATTATAGTACAAGATAACAAATGGCATCAATTCCTTGTACTGAGTTCTATAAAATTAAACCTCTTAATAAGTTATCACGATAGAACTTTAATTTGCACTTCCAAGCAGAATAATTAATGTGACATCAAATTAAAGGAAAAAAGAATTTTATTATTGACAAGAGTATATTCTTTTTTCTCTGACGAATTAGAGAGGAGTAGTGGATAGGTATCTAAAAAAGTTACGGTACGACCGAATACGTCACGGTACGATATGATTCTGTCACGGCACGTGTGCCAGTTACGAGCCGTGATCATCTTTTGAAAATTAGCATGACAAGACATATCAAACAAAAAATTTGGTCATGGCACGTCACATGATCACGTGTAATTAGGACCGTTAGATCTTAATTAAATGGTGAATGTTAAATAAATTAATCTAAATTATGAAAAAAATAGTTAAATGTGACTAGTTACATTTGGACACGTTACGTGTGGTTACGACGTGATTAATGTGTTGTGATCACGACACGATACATGAAGTTACATCGTGACTAGTCACGGTACGGTATATATTTATATCCTTCGTAGCATACCGCTTTTTTCTCTTAACAAATCAACGATTTGGAGTATCAAATCAGACTACGTCTTTTTTTTCCTTATTTTATAGGAATCAGTCTGAGTTGACTTTCGTTTATGTATAATTTTCTTCTATTGAACCATAAATTAAATTCAGAAATAAACACAAATATAAAATACTAATCTGTCTAAAACAAATTCTAAATCTAAAAGTACGCACTTGCTTATCCTGATTTTCTGGGATCCGTCACTACATGTACGTAACTCGATCTTCAGGGTTCGTAAAAGGTGTCGATTTGATATTGGCAACTTAATTTGCATGAATTTGGGGACCAATTGTAAGCCCATTTAGGCAACCGTAGTTAACTTTTGTTCTCCCACTAAAATATATATAACAAATGTAGGTGTAGGCCCATTAACAAACAAGAAGTTGTACATGGTCATTCTCCACCTTCCTTTTTCTAATACTTTTTTCACAAGCAGATCGACTATCATATATAAAACGAGTAACAAATGGTTAATGGAGGTCCAATTGCAAAGCTTGCAAAATCTAAAGGAATTCGTATTCTCTGCATTAACTCAGAAGGAAATCTTTTGAGTTAATTAATATCAACCTTCCGATATATTTTAAGATTCGTGCAGACTTGATATGTACTAATATTGAAAGAATCCTTATGTTACAGAAGTAGTCGGATTGGCTTCGTTTAAAATTAGACAGTTGAGTTTCATTAATTCAAAAGATTTCCTTTTGAGTTGATGCAGAGGATATGCGTTCAATCTAAAGGAATGTGTGTGTCTGTGACTCTGTGAGGTTTATGTGAGGTTTAAATGCTATGATATATAGGAATGTGTGTGTCTGTGACTCTGTGAGGTTTAAATGCTATGATATATAAATGTGTGTGTGTGTGGCTAATTTCTTTTTAAATTGCAGCAAACAACTTTATATTAGTTACGGACAACATACCATTTAAGTTTTATTTAGTTTTGAGACAGGGAAAGTGGCTCGTCAATTTTGAGATAATCTATCATTTGATATTTTAGCAAAACTTGTATCAAATTTATGTATGGAATGTAAATCATATACCAAATGTCTAATTTTAGGAATTAGTTAAGAGGGAATTAAACATAGTAGTGTTTTTTTTTTCAAAAAAAAAGAGGCAAAAGCCCATTTTCATTAAATTGAAATTTAAGTTACAGCCAACAACGTTTTTTTCCGACTTCACCACATACAATTCAAAACAAGAGCTATTAAATGCTAAACCAACCAAAATAGACAGTGACTTAAAACCAAAATATAGGCGCGCAGTAACTTAACCAAAAGTAAACTAAGACTAATACTAGTCTAATACTAATCCACTAAGTAATGGTTAGGGTGAGCTAGATATAGGCAGCAAAATTTGGAGACCCTCTTCATCCAACTAGTCAAGGATTCTCAGCTATAGTCTCCTCAGGGGGCTGGTAGAGCACTAAATCCATCGGGGCTATCTGATCCAGTAGGATGGCATCTTCAACTACGGGGAGCCACTCACCTACAACATTATTGATTTTTTTTTGTCATCGTACCTGCCCAATAAAAACAACACGATTTGATTTGTAAGATAAGAGTTCTAGCAGTTTTAATAGGACAATGAGTAAAAATGACTTCATTACGATGTTTCCAAATCGACCAACTAACGGCACTAAGTGTAATCAGAAATCCAGCCCTATCAGTAAGTGAGAGAGACCAGGCAAAGGTAATAAAATCTTCCCAAATGTGTCATTGATCCATTACTAGTTGACTTTTTTCCAACCAAAACCAAATTCTTTGTGCAAGTGTACATTTAAGGAAAAGATGATCAATGGATTCTAGTTTATGGCAGAATGGGCACTGTAAATCCCCCACCCACCCTTTAGCTGTGAGATTGTCCTTAGTAAGGATGTTATTATGATCCACTAACCATATGAAAACTCTGAGTTTTGGAGGTATTTGCAAATTCCACCACACCATATCTTTTTTAGCAAGTATACCACCAAAATTGAGAATTCTATAAATGAAATGAGTTGAGAACTTCTCTGATGCTTCCCATTTCCAGGTAATGATGTCAGAAGGGGATGTAAACGAGACAGTACTTATGATTTGTAGCAGCTATGTCCATTCGGTATAATCTACACCTACAAGTGTTACCCTAAAGCGTATATTTTGCCCCTGAGAGTTGATCACATCAGCTAGCAGAATCTGTTTATTAGTACATTTTTTATATAATGAGTAGTACCTAATGTCTAAAGAACAATTCTGATACCAATGATCCTGCCAGAAACTAATTTGAGAATGGACTCCTGGTTCATAAGACACACTAAAATCGCCAAATGAGTTGAGTTTAGAAATGGTGATCCAGAATGGTAAGAGAGAGGTTGTATGATGGGTAATATATTTGTATACCAGAATTTGTTTCCACAAGCTATTGTATTAATTATTTTTTAATTTCAACCACCATTTTAGCAAAGAGAGAAATATTCATTTGTTTTAAATCTAATATTCCTAAACCTCCAAATTGTTTAGCTAAGCAAGAAGTGTACCAACTAATGAGAATATACTTTTTCTTTTTAAAATTACCTTACCACAAGAACCGTCTCCTAATTTTATCTATGTGTTTAATAAAAGTGAGAGAAGTTTTGTAAGCTGAGAAAGCATATAAGGGTATAGTGGAAAGAACTGAGTTAATCAACGTTAATCGTCCACCTATTGATAACATATTCCCTTTCCAATGTTGAAGTCTATTATCTATTTTGGCAACTAGAAAGTCCCAATCAGCAATTTGCATTTATTTTTTATAATGTAGAGGGAGCCCTAAATATTTAATTGGAAAGGTCCCTAGTTGACATCTAAATATGTTTTGTAAAGGGAAGGAATTGTCTACATGTAAATGATACATTTCAGTTTTATCGTAATTCATTTTAATACCAGATATAGACTCAAAAGCTAACATTGCCCACCAAGCAGCCTCAACATTTTCTTCCTGTGCCTCCAGGAACAAAATTGTGTCGTCGGCATGATGACAATTGGTAACAGCTTGGCTATTCAGAAATTGTGGTCATAATCCCCTAATTATGTTACTTTGTCTCCCTTTGGTAAAGATTTTATTAAGCATATCGGCTGCTAAGATATAAAGGAAAGGGGATAAAGGGTCACCTTTTCTTACTCCCCTTTTACAATAGAAATATTCGGTAAGTTCACCATTTATCGTAATACAAGATTGGGAACTATGGAGCCATTGAGTAATCCACTGAATCCATTTGGACACAAAGTTCCTACTAGACATAATTTCTAAGAAATAATTCCAATAGATTTTATCATACGCTTTTTCAAAATCTACCTTAATAACTATACCAGATTGGTTAGTACTATGACAAGAATGTAAAATTTCTTGACTAAAAATCATGTTATCTAAGACCGAATTTTTTTTACCACTGTCAAAATTCGTTTTAAATTAAAACCACCTGGAGTGGTTTATGTAAAAAAAATACCACCTCCGCACAATGGTTTCGGGCACCAGCTAAGACGGGTCCGCACAATCATTTTGCGCACCGAGTCTACGTAGGAATTTCGCGCACCAAGGGGTCCGCACAAGGGTTTGGTGCACCAATTGGCATGCACAGAAATTGACATACTTAGCACGGATCTTGATGCAAATCGGATGGTTCTTACAAAATTGAACTTTGAATGGCCTGTCAAAACACGCAAGTTTCAATGTCAAAGACCAAGTCTATTTAAGAAGTATGTGTCTTTCAAAATCAGTACTTGGTATTGAAAGGACATCAACATTAATGATGAAACTTGCGCGTCTTTTACCACTATTCAAATCCCAAGACCATCCGATTTGCATCAAGATCCGTGCAAAGTACATTAAAATCCGTGCAAGGACGTCCATTTCCGTGCACCCCAATTGGTGCGCCAAACTCTTATGTGGACCCCTTGGTGCACGGAATTCCTGTGCGGACTAGGTGCGCCAAATCATGGTGCGGACCACTGGTGCGCAAAATGCTTGTGTGGACCCGTCTTGGCTGGTGCGCGAAACCATTGTGCGGGGGTGATATTTTTTAACATAAACCGCTCCGGGTGATTTTTAATTTAAAACAAATTTTGATAGTGGTAAAAAAATTTTTCAGTATCTAAGTTATACCTATTTTTAATGAAGGCAGCCTGACTATTATCTATAAGTCTATCCATAAAGTTTTCTAATCTAAAAGTAAGAATTTTGGACAAGATCTTAAAGCTATAGTTAACTAAACTAATAGGCCTAAACTTTTTAATAAGAGAGGCATCCTTTTCCTTTGGTATAAGGCAAATACAGGACTTGTTTATTCTATGTAAGTCTAATTTGTTTTCGTAAAAAAAATGAATGAGAAGCATTAGATCAGATTTAACAACATCCTAAAAGAATTGATAAAATTTAAACGTAAACCCATCGGGGCCAGGTGCCCCATTAGGATCAGAGGCAAAAACAGCATTCTTAAGTTCTAGTTCAGTAAAAGGTCGTTCTAATTCCCATTGTTCTAGTTCTGTTAATTGATCTTCTGCATTCCAAAATGTATCATCTAAATGTCCACATAAGTAGTGTTAAATGGAAGGTAATCTTAATTAGTGCCATACACGTCTATTATTCCTAATCTGCCCTTTGCCCACTTATTTGCTTAATCTCTATCTGATGAATTCATCTATAATTAATAAACTATCTATATTATACATAACTAGAGATAGATATATAGTGGATCGTACCTTTAGATTCTTTGTGGCACTCAAATGATAGCCCCATTCCCCCATCTGATGTCATCTATCATGGCCGTTCGGATTCTTTGTACCACACAAATCACAGCCGTCTGAGCAACAAAATATCACTCATAGAATATAATCATGCAATATATATGCAGTTGTATTAATATTGCATGCTTGTATGGGTTACCTTTGATAAAATTTTAAAGTATGCCAAAATCCTAAAATAAAAAAATAATAAGCAAATTCACGACCTCACTGTACCAGAGAAATTATTCACATAATTGATATTATAATTTAGGATATTTACTGAAAGGCTAGTAACATCAAACAGGACATGATTAAAGAACTTTGTCATAGATGAATTAAACATTAATTACCACTTACACCATACCGGATTTACGGTTCAAGTTCCACAGACCACATGCAAATGCAATGCTCTAAGCCTCTAACTCGCCACATAGACAACCACAAGTTGACCCCTAAAAACTTTGGATCCTTTGTTGCGGGGCGCCCTCTCTTTCTTACATTGCCATCCATGATCCATGATCCATGATCCATGTGCTTCTCTATGATATCTGTCCAGTATTCCACGGCTAGTATAACTAACCAGCTAGATATAAATATCTATATCTAGCTACTAAATACACAAACAGGTTTATGCAAAACAGGGAATAAACATGTCTGATTCTTTTCCCTCCACAGACAATATAACCACTAGAGACCTTCTCTCTAACCATTTCATTAATAAAAACGAGATGGACAAACCACAAAATAAAGAGCAAAACATAGAAATTGATATGATTTCTATACAGAGATCAGCAAAACAATTGAACTTCGGTTCATACGAGGAGAAGGAGAAGGCGGCGAAAGAGATAAAGAGGCTTGCAATGGCTGATGAAGGAGGATGTGTCAAGAGAATAATGGCCGAGTTGGGAATTGTGCAATCGCTCATCAGAATGTTAGCCGACGGCCAAGATCACGGGGATGGCTTATCTGGAAGGATTGCAGCTGTCGGTGCCTTGATCGAACTCGCTAAAGGAACCTTTAGGTGAGTAACTACCACTAATAGGAAATTAAGATAATTTTAACGTTTTTCTTTTTCTTTTCTTATTTGAGGCAAAGTTTTAAATTTTCTCAAATTTGTTTTTTTTTCCTCATTACATATCATATATTTTCATATGTTATTTAGGTAAATAAAGCTCTAATTAGGATTGAAAATGTTAATAATTTGTCCATGGTATACTCAGACACAGACAATGTATATATAAACTTCTTTTTCTCTTGAAAAGTGGCAATTTAGAATTTCCAAAAAGGAGTTTTTATAGTGGTTTTTTACTTTATCGCATGCAGTGCATGTTTTTTTTTTTTTAAATCCTTAGAGAGTATTTCGATATTCAATAATGATTTATGTTCTTGTCAAATATGTAATTTTGTAATTATAGAGTTGTTATTTAATTGCTTTACTTTTTTGCTGAATTAAACCTCCTTTCCTGTAGAAGATTTTTTTATTTGTTTTTCTTCAATCTACTGCCTCACCAATAATTTATCAGTAATGCAACTTGCATTTCTATCTGATATCCCATAAACTGTTTTATGATTTATATTTTGGTAACAGCTTAGACAAGTAATGTAATTTTCAGGAATTTTTTTTAGAATCACATTTAGGATATTGACTAAAGTATTGCCCTCACAGTAAGACATTGCAGATTAAAAATTCAGTTATAATAGAAAGATACAATAGATAATCTAACAATTAAATCCAGTATATTGGATACAAATGAAGTCCAAATATGTTATGAGGAGAGTTCAAATGCACCATCATTTTGTGCTCCAATATGCTCCACATCATTTACCCTCGTTTTTAAAATCCGAACAGTCGATCCGAACCGCTCAACATGATCTTTATAATAAAATATGCTTGGCGATCAAATTTTATATTTTTTTTAGAATTTTTATTACTATTTTTTACATAATTACAATATCACTTTATCGGATGATCCAGAATCTCTTAAAAATAGTGATTTTGTACCAATCTAAAAATAAAAAAAATTCTAAAAAATATAAAATTTGGTCTCCAAACATATTTTATTATGAAAATCATGTTAAGCGGTTCGAATCGACTGTTCAGACTTTAAAAATAGAGATAAAAAATGCAGAGAATATTGGAGTACAAAATAGATAGTGAATTTGAACTCTCCTCTATTAAAAAAACATACAGTACATATCGAATTAACAAGTTTTTTAATCTGCATAAAATATAATAACAAAGATGTATTATTTTATTTTTTTGTTGAAATAATACATTCTACAGTAGAATGCCTATTAAAGCAAGTACACAAGCACTCAGGAAATAACAAGAGGGAAATATTTGGCTCATATAAATTAAATATTAATTAGTTGAGTAACAATTTGACTTCGCCTTGATTTGTCTGAGATTAGATTTCAAGATATATTCCGGGTCTTTTGGTCTTTGAATTTGGTACAATTAATTAGGCCTATTCCTTTTTCTCTCAGTGCTCTCTCTGACATTTAGGTAGGAAAATTTGACAAGCGACAAACTATTGATGAATGATGATTGACCCAGAGAATAATATGACAAAAATATTGACCCGGGATTTAGTTAGAAGCTTTCCTTTTTCTATTCGTTTGGTACAGTTAGGCTTAGGCCAATCCTTTTCTCTGTTTTATACAGTTTTTCTTCCATTTTCATACGAGTCGGTTTTGTGGGAACCACACACACACTCATATATATGGATTGAACTTAAAATTTAAAAAGTAGAAATTAAATTAACTCAAACATATTGTTGTTTGATATTTTTAACCTTTTTTTTCAACTGCTAAAGTGATGCTTTTGGTATCTGTCCAAAATATATATAGTTATTAGCAGTACAAGGTAACATTATTAGGTGAATGGTGCCCATAAAATGTAAAAGTCAAATGTCAATAATTGGAACATATAATAGTACAAAAGTTGCAGAAAGCATATAAAGCATATTACACAGATAAGCAAAAGGAAAAGGAGATGGGCCTCAACATTTTCAAAGCACTTGACTTTGCAATGTACCTAAACAAAATTTGATCTCTCAAGTCATCATTGTGGAACCCCTCCAACATTTATTAAAATTTCAATCATTTCAACCCCCTTATTATGTTGTTATTTATGTTACATAACTGGTACCTCAATTACCCTATTTTCGCCAGGATATAGTTTATGTAATTATGTCGATGCCTATTAAAAGTCATGAAATCAAAATTTAACCAGCACAATTATAAATGCAAAATTTTAATTTGAACTTCATTTCATTTAAAAACTTTAATATTTTTCAATGAAGTGAAAACCATTTTTTGTTTAGAATTCTCAACTAAATAGCAGTATTGTTCTACAAAATCAATATTTCTATTGATAATCTTTAATGTCCATCCATTTTTTTCTTTTTAAAGATATAATATCTTAGTCTTAGTTTTCATACTTGACTAGACCGATTTGAATTATAATTTTTTTTGAGTAAAATAAATTATTGTTAATTATAAGTTTTTGTGATCAATTTCAGGACTAAAGTGCTGATGGTAAAAGCAGGCCTCCTGTCAAAATTGCAACAACTCATAAACAACAAGGAATTCTCAAGGAGACAAGAACTCCCTCTCCTCCTCTTATCAATCTCTTCATTAGCCAAGACAAATTTCAATTTCACCCCTCGACATATTCTCCCATTTCTAATCAGTACCCTCAACTCAAAAGAAACTCCTTTATATACCCGGCTGATATGCCTCGAAACTTTGTACAACTTCTCATTACAACTCGAAAATATCAAGTCCATGGTTTCTAATGGTGCAATTGATGCATTCTTAATTCTCACATTAGAGAAAGCAACCTCCGAAGAAGCATTATCTGTACTTAGTAACTTGATACTATCTGCGGAGGGCAAAAGAGGAATAGAAAATCATCCAATGGTGCCAAAAACCTTAATAGAGATCATGTCCCAAGAAGAAAACCCTAGATGCCAAGAGCTTGCTTCTTACTTGGTCATGGTTCTTGCGCACGGTAACAAAGAACAAAGACGAAAGATGCACGAGTGTGGCATAGTTCAAGTGTTACTACAACTAGTCTTGTTAGGGAGTCCTCTTGCACAAAAGAGAGCGCTCAAAATTCTCGAATGGTACAAAAGTGAGGGCCTGGAGAAGGGATGCGTCCATTCCGGCCCTCGAATGGAGAGTACTGTTTCAATTTCGGAGCTTAATTCAGCCGGCAATGGAAACACAAAAGATAACGGCAAGTCCGTTAAACGAATGGTGAAGCAAAGCCTAGATAGAAACATGGCTTCTTTAATCCATAGGGCTACCGGTTCAAGGGAATTCTCTGGTATTAGTGAGAAGGTCTTGGTTTTTAGCTCAAGTTCTAAGAGTTTACCTTACTGATGAATTTGTATTGTTTGAATTGGACATGTCATTTTTTTTTTGTGCCAGTTTAGATGTAGATTACCTGAATTTAAATTTATGATACCTCATTTGGAAAATATGATCCTGGTGAATATTGACTAGACTATATATTATAGTGAAATACAACAAACATATAGGCAAGAGAACAGAACTTATTCCTGTCGTTTGATGCATTTTAACCGTTGAACAAATTGTATCTTTTAAATAATGTTAGTTGAAATTTACAAGTAGACAATTGGGCTCACGAAAAACAACTTTTCAAATTACGGCCCATGCTTTCATGGGCTCACTACTAGTACTAGCAGGCTCGGCCCGATTATATTTTTTTTATTAATGTTATAAAGTGGAACTTAATATGCATTTTCATAAGTTAAAAGAACAAAAAATGAGTGGAAGAAGTATTAGAAATTGGCTTGATTTTCAATACCACGAAAAAATATTGTCAAGTCATTTATACTTTTTTCTTTCTTGAAACTTGACAAACAAACTCCATATCTAATATTTGTTGACCATTATATAAACAATAACGCATATGATGTAAAACTGACAGGTAGAGAAATTGAAGATTGTACGATAAATTATTTAAGGTGATAAAATATGACATTATTTTAAGGGTGGATATTTAAAGGTACTAGGAAGGGCTACAGGCTACAGTCCTCCTAAAATTTTATAATCTGACTTTTGATGGGTTGATACTTATTGTTTTTTAAGGTTATAGGTCAGAATGCCCTATAACGAATATATTAAATAAGAAAAACGTATTTACATCATCCTACTCCTACTGATTACCAAAATTTATATCTATATTTTTGGGTTGATACTTAAAAGAATTTTTTTTTCTAATGCATGTAACTGTCCTCCATGAAGACTTTTGTCAAGCTCCATGTCAGTTGAAACAATTGATTTTGGTTTAGAAATTTTAAATTTTAGATTGAGAATATCGCAGCAACAAGGAATTAGTTTCTGATTAGGTCTGGATTGAAAACAATTGAAAAGTGAGGCTAACAAACTAATCAAAAGGTGGTCACCATTTTGAGATCTTACCCAATTCAATGCTGTTGGTTTCAAGAGGAAAGAATCCTTTAATGCGGCAATGTACTGGTATTGTAAGCATTGATGAGGGCATTACCAGAGCTGCAATTAATTGTCGTCAATCATGGAGCCCGGCTCTGACTCTGGTTCCCTTCACCTTGTGTTGTTACCATGGTTGGCCTTCGGCCATATACAGCCGCTTCTTGAGCTATCCAAATCACTGGCTGTGCGGCGCCACTGCATTACCTTCATCTCCACTCAAAGAAATATCAAACGCCTCCCATGTATCCCATCTCCCGTATCATCACTGATAACCTTTGTGCCATCAACGCTTCCCCACATCAAACCCTTGCCAGAGACTGCCGAATCCACCAACAACATCCCGCAAGATCAGGTGCCATTTCTTGTAAAGGCATTCGATGGTCTAGCTACACCTTTCTCAGCCTTCCTCGAATCAGCTTGAACCAACCAAAGAACAAAGCCCAATTGGGTCATCATGGATGTGCACCACCACTGGCTTCCAACAATTACCGAAGTCTTTTGTGTTCCCTGTGCTCTTTTCTCTGTCATCCAAGCTTCTTCCCAGCCTCCCGGGTCATCTTGGGATCCCCTTCAGAAAACACTGGCGAGGAGTCAAGGACTGTGATTGAACATTTCACAGTGCCACCAAGTTGGATCCCGTTTCCTTCCAACCTTGCATTCCGCCCCCACGAGGCTCGGTGGATTGTGATGGGCAACAAGGAAAACATATCAGGCGTTAGTCCCCGAATTCGCTTTGTAATACTGTTTAGGTCTGGATTGAAAACTATGCAATTAATTTCTGATTAGGTCTGGATTGAAAACAATTAATTTATGTATTTGTTTGATTAAATTGCTATTTCTCTGGTTCATTGAACTTGACTTTTTATGCACTTCTGGATAATTCGCTTTGTAATAGAGCACACATATAATTGAATAAGACAATTATATGCAAAAATGGGTTAGTCCCTGAATTTTTTAATCCCAAGTTCCTAACCGCATTAGAGAAGAAGAGAGAACAAAGAGGAGAGATGTTTTTTTGTAATAAAACAAAAATGATTTTGGTTTCTATTAACTTATTACACATGAATTAGATAACACAACACAACACACACCCAATACTAGATATATAAAAAAAAAAACAAGGAAAAAGAAAAAGAGATAAAGAAAGGTAATGAAAAAAACAACCTTCCACCAATGCCATCCAAATTCATAAGCAATCATAGAGGCCGGTAGCATATCTATTGCTTGATATAACTCCATGCACAGAGCATGCATCTTTCTCTAGCTATTCCAGCAGTTGCTCATTTCTTCTTTTCTAAATTCATCCAACTGGTACAAATTCTATTGGGCTCCCCTTGACCAATAAGGAACTACACATGTCATGAGGCGCACGATATGGAATTCTCAATTTGAATGTTTAATTAATTATACCGATTAGAGGTAATCAAGGTGCTTCAAAAATTGACCAACACCAACAATTCTATCCATATGCCTTTTAGATTTTTTGAGAGGAAATTCTACTCCTAAAGAACCTGCCAGTAGCTAATACTAACTAGCTTACTTTGCAAATAGACACAATTCAGTTGTAACTTGTAACCAGGATACTTCCAACCACACGAAATGCAGAACTGAACAACACAGACAGAATAAAGCATGACATTTTTCTTTCCAACCCAACCATAAAAGGAGTATTGCAGTAAACTCATTAGCACTTTACTTTCTTAACACAGAAAACTAATCCTAAATGATTGCAAAACTAAAACTAAAAGATTATATTGTACAAAGGACAGAAGAACAAACACATTTAACACTGTGAGAATTCATCAGTGCTCCCCTTGTGCTTCAATTACTTGTTCCATTTCATCTATTTCAGGAGGGGGCGGCTCCATTTCAGCAGCGAGGTTTTCCATTGTATCCACTTGAACCTCATCTTCAGCGGATTCCGGCATATCAGCGGTGATTGTGTGTTCAACTCCAGGATGCAACTCACAATATGCATTTCCAGTGTCAGTCCTGTCAGATGTCAAAAGGAAAGAAAAACTAGAATATGAATTTGAGTGACATTTATTGGATTGAATTGAATAGAGTGAATTAGCTGGTTATACCTTGTAGGAGGAACAGGGTCAAGGTCAGCTTCTACCCGGTCAGGTTCAGCATCAGGGTCAGTATCAGTGTCAGGAGGAGCAGGAGGCGCAGAAACAGGACCTGGCATTTGCTCCTTGGAGGAGGAGGAGGTGTGTAGACGGCGACGCTTCCTTTTGAGAGCAGTTGTGGTGGTGTTGGGGTTTGGAGGATGCATGGGTATTGGCATTTGGTAGGGTGGTGTGTGCATAGGAGGCATTTGCATGTAAGGGGGGAATAAGTAGGGGGGAGGCTGTTGAGAGGGATCAGTACTAGTACTAGTACTAGTACCAGTAGGAGCAGCAGCCCCAAAAGGGGGCACAGCGACAATCCAGCTGTTGCGGTGTAGAGCAGGGCCGCAAGAGGAGCAGAGGAAGGACCACTCCACACGGCAGAACGGCATCCCCGGCGCCGCCTCGCACGACTCGCACGCCTTCCGCGCCCCCACAGATCCTACTGTCGGTGTCGCTGTTATTGTTGCTGTCGACGGCGTAGAGGCCGACGAGGGGTCCGGCGTGCCCCTACCCCTATTCCTACCTCTTCCACGGCCACCGCCTATTCTATCCTTCATCCTCCTCCTCTCCAGTTCCCGATGAGAAGCTGAGCTCGTCTGGCCCTCTCCCCCGTTTCTCTTCTCTCTTTCCTCCGAGGCCGACCTCATCGAATTCGTATGACCTAAGGTAACAGAATAATTACGTTTAGATTCGGACTGTCCGATCAGAATCAGCACGAATATTAAAGACGGCTCGGATTCTGATCGTACAGTTATTTTCTAAACAGAAATATTCTGTTACCTCCGGCTCCGAGAGTCTGAGGATATGGATTCGATCGAATTCGACCTGATCTCTCTACTTGAGACTCCGATTTCTCTAAGTGAGCCTAAATTTAGTGGGCCGGGCTGCGATGGGCCGACTGGAGCTGGGCAGTTGGTTTGTGTTGCATTTCTTCTCGTCCTCTCCTGTGCTGCTAATGCTATAACAAAAGAGAAAAAGATGGTTGAATTTATGTGCGCTTTAGGACTAAGCAATTAAGTTCACCTTAAACCTGATTTTGCTTGGTTAGTTGATCTCCCTTGGACAAAAGAAATATAGGAAATTAACATCCTTGAAGAGTTATGTTTTCTTTATAATTAATTTACTTGAAAGTAAAATTCATCTTGTCTAATTTCGATGGAAGTACCAAATCCGAAAGTGTGAAATGCTGCTACTTTGATTTTTGCAATTGGGCTCTTTGTAAAAGATAAAGATAAAGATAAAGATAAAGATCTGGTAGAAGTGGGTAGATCTAAACAAGTTAATTATACGGATTCTTTCCTCTTGAAAAAGACAGCAAAAGTGTTGGTTAAGATCTAGAAAAAGATAACCACCTTTTGATTAGTTTGTTCACCCATCTTTTTCAATTGCCCCCAATTCAATCCTAATCTCCAATTCTCCATGCATGCATGCATGCACTATGGTTGCAATTTTCTCAATGCTAACAGATCGAAATTTCATATGTTTCTTCCAATTACTTTTCTATTCATTTAATAGATTGAAATGCTTGATTTAAATCAATTAATTTTAGCTTAAAATTTACTTATTCATCCATTCTACCGAGTATATCTTCTTAAAATTCTAGCAGGATTTTCCACAGGGATTCTGTTGTGTTTGACAAAGGTTAAAGTTCATCTTTGTGCTCATCTCAATACTTTCCTATTTACATTTATTATTTGTGTAAGAAAAAAATATATTATTTCAATTTCTTGTTTCGATCTGTGTCTCTTTTATCAAAATAAAAGTTGTGTCCCATTACTGATCAGTTGCTATATATCCATAGAGAATCTAAATTTCTTAAAATTATTCATGCTCCTGAATCCTGATACTTGTACATTGGGCCCTTTTCTTAAAATTTATTTTGTATACCAGTGGATGGTACAGTTGCAGTGTGGATTATTAGTGACAAGGCCTCTCAGATGATAAAGACTAAACACAACCAATCAAACCTGGTTGTTGCTAGTTGTTTCCAATTCTCCACAGTGTCAGTGGAGATATCAATATCATCAATTCACTGCACAGGAAGGAGCATCTCTGGGGTTGACTTGTCTGATTTTTTTTTTCCTTTTCTGTGTTAGTGTACTGGTATTGCACCTATGTATGGTGATCACATTTTATTGGTTTATATATTTTAGCTTAAGAAAAGTGCCCATACCATTAATTTTGTCTACCGTGTTCAGCAATCATGTGAATTGTGAAGCTTAAATTTTAAGCTGCACTAAGAAGCACCCGTTCGGCAATAAAATTATTAACTTTCTTAAGAAAGTTTCAAGCTTGACAAAATATTTAAGCCATAATTGCTGCACACTACATACATGTCATGATTTAACTAATCTTACATACATATTTTTTTATTTATATCTTTCGGCATTTAATATAAAATAAAAAAGAAATGATAATGGGAGGCAGTGAATGCTTAATAATAGGAGAGGAAAAATTGACTAATACCAAAGAAGCACATGGGTGAGGCCCACTCAGCACCAATCTTACAATCAATCAACTATATCTCTATGCATTCCAACTGTATTCTATATCCAGCCACACACACACACACCCAAGTTTTATTTATTTATTTATTTATTTGTTTATTTTGGTTTTGGTTTTTATCAAGTAGGACAACTGGACAAGGAAAAGGTCCTCTGTTTTTGTATTTATTTTATTTTTTTTGTTCTATTCAGATATATAGTACAAAGACATATCTGTGTATACAGGACACAATTTCTGTGGGAGGTCATAGGGAATGTAATAAAAGAGATAAAAAGAGGTTTCTTTTAGTCATTTTTTGCCACAAAATATGACAAAAAAACTATCCCCAACCCAAACGCAACCTAAAATTGAGTTTCTTTGATAATTTTATGGGTCCGGGTTAACTGTTTGCTTTTGGCTAACATTAGGCAGAGTGATAATAAAAAAAAATTGAAAAAATGTAAAAGAAAAAAATGTAAAACTTGGTCTCCAATATATTTTTTTTATACGGAGATAGCGTTAAGCATTTAGATCAACTGTTTGAATTTTATAAATAAAAATATACATTTAAAGCAAGAACTGTTCCATAATATGTATATCACCGTAGCCTCACTCACTCACATTAGGCATATATATTAAATACATTTATGTGGCTTAACTTTGAAAATTAAACAAACGAACAAGATTTCATTGGATTAAAAAATAAATTATGATATTATTTGGTGATAACTTGGGTGTATTTAAATTTCAAATTTGGTGTGACTATATATGTGCTCTACCGAATAATGATAGAAATTCGCATTTTGAGTTTTTGAAACTTTATAAAGTTAATAGAAAAAAAAAATTCTAGTAATAGCTTGGACCACTGTGTCATTTGCACTAGCATATATTTTGGACTAAAAAAGTTATTGGTTTAAAGTTTTAGTGAATGCAATATATATACCATTCATACACAAATTGAAATTCAAATTCGGATGATTTCAATAGATCTAGAACAAACTTTTGCATTCCACTATGAAATGCATGTGCTGAAAAGAAATCATGGCATTCCATTACATGTAGCGCTCAATCAGCGATAGATTATGGATTTAATTATGATGTACTAATAAATGTTGATTACATCCAAAAACCAATTTGTGCAAACTATATATGCAAATAAACCCTCACAGAGTATCTCAATCATATCATCCGGCCAGGGTAAGTGACACTCACAAAATGATCCCTACTAAGTACTAACTAACTACTATAAGCCAAACGGCATTTTTGTTGATGTTCAGCGCCTTTTGCTGGATGATTTGGAAACTCATAAATGCATCCTGTTTTCAAAATATTACTTCACCAAATTCTTGTAAATCAAATGTTTTACTCATAGTGTCTCTTGTTATGTATTAGACAGGGATCGTTAAGTGTCAGATTAGAGACTTGGTGGTGACTGACTGATTGCCTACGGATCTGGACTCTATTCCATTGCAGACATTGGATCCTGAAGATGAGCAGTATAACCTTGTTCAGATGGTGCTCTACCAAGGACCTCCAGATGATGGTGGTGCTTTGGCTACAACTGATCCTTAATGTTCTTCGTGGGTCTAGTTAGATTATATTATGATTAGTTTAGAATATGTCTCTTTTCTGGACAAGTATTCTACTTTTTGTTCTGTTGCTAGTTTGGATGATCACAGTGTTTTTTTCTTTTTGTTATTTGTTTTTTATTTTTCTGTAAAACTTTGGTGACTTAGTTTCTTTAATGAAACGGGCTGCAAAACAGCCTTGTTATAAAAAAATAAAATAAAATAAAATAAAAATTAACTACTATAAGAATTTAATAAACCAGAGGTTACGTAACAGGCATGCTGCTGCCTGCTTGCTTGTGGGCCCCGATTTGTCAGACCCCGTCTTCTCTTCACCCGGCCCCTGGACCCTGGACCTCTATTATATTATGTCAAAGCCTACCAATAATTTTACAAATATATAATTCGGACCCCTAGACCAATAACAAATAGCACAAATGATGAACACCTTATCCCACAATTTTTTAATCTTTTTTGACGGCGCATCGTAATTATTTTTTTGAATAGTAATTATCATTCATCCTTATAACACCAATCATTAATTTTTATGTTTCTTTGAGTATGATTCACATCAAGTGAAGAAAAAGAGAGAGATAAAAGAGTACGTAAGAGGAAAGGAAAATAAAAATGAATTGCACAACTATATATGCATCATTTCCAGTCAAGAATATTGCTAGAATAATAAATGATAATACAAAAAACAACTTCATTGCAATATTCTATTGAAATTCCATTGAATTCAGATCATGGTTAAAGTTTCTTCCATCAACATGGTCGAGTTTATTCATAAACTTCTATCATTATGAAACGGTTTGAATTATCTTCAACTTTCAAAATTTATCATATTACATCTCTCTAATAATCAAACCATCAATTTTTCTCAAATAATCAAAATCATCAATTTTCAATGGTTGCATGTATCACATCATATTATTTAAACTATTTAGGGTAAGTTCACCACTGACACAATTTATCTAACATTTTTACAATTCACTCTTGTAAATTGTATTATATTAATCATTAAAAAATATCTAAGTATCTAAGGATTTTAATTTTTAAAATATATACATACTCAATTTCATATTTTAGATCCAATTTATAGTACTTTTTAAAATGTTTAGGCAAGTACAGTAGCTCTCATTAATGTTACGTGTAAATTACTCTATTGGTCAATTTATGTAGAGGATGGTTGAAATGCATCATCATGTTTGCGCTCCAATATGCTCTACATCCTTTATCTCTATTTTCAAAGTCTGAACAGTCAATCCGAACCGGTCAACATAATCTTCATAATAAAATATGCTTGGAGACCAAATTTTAGAATTTTGTAGAATTTTTTTAACTATGATTCTAGATAGGTACAAAATCACTGTCTTAAGGAGATTATGGACCATTCGATAAAGTAATATTGTACCTATGTAAAAAAATAGTAATTTTTTTTAAAAAAATATAAAATTTGGTGTTCAAGCATATTTTATTATGAAAATCATGTTGAGTGGTTCCGATCAACTGTTCAGATTTTGAAAATAAAAATAAAGGATGTGGAGCACAAAAAAATAGTGCATTTGAACCCTCCTCATTTATATATTACTGACTTTTTTTCTTTTTCTTTTTAAGTTATAGATTATCTGATAATATATCTATCCAAGTCCGATGTCATTTTCTAGAGAGTTTTTTTTTACTATAAATGTGTTTACTGCAACTGCAACTGTTAATGGGACCACCTCGTCAGTTACTTATAGTAGGACTCGATGTAGAAAACCTGAAACAAAAGATTTGGATATGATATGATGTTCCCTTTCTACTAAACGAAACAAAGGAAAGGAATCTGCCAAGCTCCTTCTTTTACCTTTTATAAAATAAAAAAGCACCTGAGTAAATCTGTCAACCTTTTTATTCCCGTGATAAACTCAAGATTTTACAATTTACTGTGTTTGTTTTTTATTAGCATGGGCCATGGGATGAAGTAAAAAAACAGTTTAGAAATTATAATAAAATAAAATGAAAAGGTGGTTAACATATTTTCTATTATATATATAATTTAATTGATTTTATTTTCCTTCATTCCTTCCACCTAACAAGTTATAAATTATACCATTACCAACCTAATATATAAATTTACTTAATATCAAATAAATAAAAGATAGGCACCCAGCAGTAGCAGTAGCAGTAGCACCACCTTATAATTAAGTTATAAAAGCTAGCTCCCCTCCACTTATCCTCTCTTCTTCTCCCATGAGGCCATGGCTTATTATTCCAAACACCTTTGCCTCCTATTATCATTCATCCTTCTCTTCCATCATACATTTTCACTAGATACAACCACCACTATACGTACTAGTTCCCCGTTCAAAATTCACCGCAGCCAGAGAGGAGGAGGCAATGGCACCGTAATCGGTCCAAGAAGGGGCAGAGCAAATGCAGCTAGTTGTAACATGTTTCAAGGCAGTTGGGTTTATGATGCATCGTATCCAATGTACGACTCGTCGTCTTGCCCCTTTGTCGAACCGGAGTTTGATTGCCAAAAGTACGGCCGATCCGATAAGATGTATCTCAAGTATAGGTGGAAACCCAGTGCCTGTGAGCTACCAAGGTTAGTGTCTGTTCCTTTTTGACAAAATTAATATCATTTTTGCTGGAACAAATAAATTATAATTACATCACTCATTTGCATTTTTAATTTGTTGAATTGGTTTATATTTCTAATTTGCCACTCTGGATATTTTGGACCTAATGACTCTGTTTTTTATATTTTGTATTTATTCTTGGTTTTTTTTTTTTCTTTACCTTTTGATCGAGCCAGTAGTATCAATATTAAGATATATATATGATGATCTCAATAAAGGTTTTAATTTAGAATTATGGGATTTTGAAGGTTCAATGGGGAAGATTTCCTGAGAAGGTATAGAGGAAAGAAGATAATGTTCGTAGGAGATTCCATAAGCCTGAACCAATGGGAGTCACTGACGTGCATGCTTCGCGCTTCGGTGCCCAACGCCAGGACCACCCACACAAGAACAAGTACTATTTCTACTGTAACTTTCCAGGTAATTAATTATTATTAATCTCTCCAGTTCTCTTCCTCTCCAGTAATCACAAAACTGCAGACTGCAGTCTGTAGATGTATCTATCGAGCTAGCTCTCTTTCAATCAGCTCAAATAGGATTATAGGAATACTGCCGTAGATGTAAGCCATCAATTCAAATAGTACGTATAAACTGTTCAATCGTATTATTTTATATACACATTACACATAACACATAACACTATAACAGAATAGGGCATAAAATATTCCACTAAGACTAAAGTGCTGAACAGAACAATTTTTGCATTTATTGCGTGATTGGTCATTTAGTAATTTTGCATTGAATTTATATAGCATGTTCGCTTTCAAGTTTTAAGCAGTGGTTGGGTCGTTGATGGAATGATTCGCCAAATAGGAATACGACCCCTCTTTCTGATTTGTTAAATTATTAAGTTCACAACTATGTCTAAATTTATTTATTTATTTATTTTACCAAATATGGCTACAACCACAGTAAAAGAATAATATTCATACTGTCTCTCTATTATTATTATTTTCACAACTTTTTCTAGTTTTCGTAATGTCAGTCAATTTTACGAATAATACATTATAATAAAATAAATAAAATTTTATGAATAATGTCGCCCTATAATTTGTAGTCTACAAAGAAAAAAAAATATCAAGATAACAAGTCTCACGTCAGTCAGAAAATATTACTGTTTTTTTTCTTTCCAAAATCACTATTTTTGGATGGTCCAGAATTTTCAAATCAAGTGATTTTCTACTTAACTTAAAATACAATTAAAATATTCTAAAAAATTATAAAATTAAACTTTTAAGTACATATTCACATGGATATCATATTAAACAGTTCGAATCGATAATTTGAATTTAAAAAATAAAAATATTAGTTTGTAATACGATCCAATATATACTATGCATAGTATCATAGACTCACTCTTACATATCTGCATAACATGAACTTAAAAGGCACATAATTAAATTTAACTAAGGAATGTCAATTACTAGTTAGGTAAGAAAATAGTATTTGCAACGCGCTTTTAGGCCTCACTTGTCACCTCCCCTGATCCCCTCCTCTCCTCTGGACCTCTCCTACTGGGCTACTGGCACATGGATTTTTGTGTTCGTTTTTGTATATTTGTAACGAACCAGAAAACATGGCCAACACAACAGAACAGTATCTTCCCTGGATTTTATTTCATATCATATCTATTGGCATCTTTTGCATATAACTCCCACTAATAAACGCATTTTTTATTTCCAAAGAGTTGATCAACCTTGCATTGGTTTCCTTCATAATATGAAGTTTATATATATGATGCATAAATTATACCACAAACAATTTCTCATCTTCAAATCATTGTCAACATATATATATTTTTTACTTTTTACAAATATTTCATAAATTAAGCACAAATATTCAAAGATTAATAATATTCGGAATTGGAATGATGTATTCTTAAAATATTTGCAAAGAATGTTAGATCTCCAATGTAAGCTTACTTGAGACAAAATTAAGTATTTATTATTTGTTTAATTTTTCTAATAGTAACTTAAGTAAGAAATAAATAAAGTTACTTTCTTAGCTAGGTTTATGAATTATAACATTAGGATGCAATTGGTGAAACATGTACTAATATTGTAAAAGTAGTGAGGTGTTGTATGCAAATGTTGAAATTCCTTTTGGATTTGGATTTGGATTCAGCCCTCGTGACAAATAAAACAAGAGTCAAACGGTGGTGCATTCATCATTCATGTTTCATGTTCTCTCATCAGAGCAAACCCAATTAATTTATATTTATTTATTTAAATCATGGATCCTACTTATCTTTTATATCTCTAGCTATGTGGAGCTTGTTCTTGCATAAGCTTCTTTCAAAGTCCGTGAATTAATTTATACAAGTCCGTGAACTTAATTGTGATGTGGTAATATTTGTAATTTACTTGTACAGAAATTAAAGTAAAAAAAATTAAGGGATGGACGTACTAAAGTTAAATTTCATGATCTTTTATGTTTTAGCCTCTTGATTGATAATATAGAGAAACAAATTCGAAAATTGGCTATTTTAAAACATAAACAATATATTCATGATTGATAATATAGAGAAACTAAAGTTAAATAAGCTACGATCAACTGTTTGATTCCGTTACTTTATTAATACAAGAGCGATTGGAGCGAGGCTACATTACTATACATAGCGCACATTGGTATGGGTTTTAAATCAATATATTTGTTTACAAAATTCAAATAGTCAATTTAAATTGTTTAACATGATCATCGTATGAAAATATAGATCAAATTATTTACTATTTTTAAATAAGTTGAAAATTATATAATCTAAAGATTCTAAATCAAGTGAAAGTACATATTTTCTATCTATCTAAAAAAAGTAAAAAAATATATATATAAAATATAAAATTTAGTCTGCAACTCTCAAGTGTATTTTCATATGAAGACTATGCTGAACGGTTCAGGTCGACTATTTACACTTTAAAAATAATGATCTTGTACTTGTGCATATTACCAAACTTCACTGCAAGCGATTTTAAACTAAGAGTTAGTCCATTTGTGGTCTTATAAGTTATAATAACCATATATAAAACTGTAAAATTGATATGAATCTAAATTCAGTACATAAAAAGAATGTTCTATATTTAGCAAAGTGAAACAAATGAAGGATATGTATTGAAAAAAGAAATACAAATGATGAATGTTGTTAATTCAGGGAACAAATAGACAATGACACCTTTCTGTCATGATTGGATATTCTGATATATATATTGTGTATAAAAGAAGGGGTAATTTGTGCAACATTAATTTTATAAATGAAGAGCCATAAATTTGGCCCACTTTATTAATTATTGATTTGCCCTACAACTACAATAGTTGTTATTATTGATATTAATTACTTGGTTATTAATTTATGATTGATTGATTAATTTGAATGAATGATACATGCATACAGGATGATAGAGTGTCGGTGATGTATTATAGGACAACATATTTAGTAGACATAGTGAATGAATCAGTTGGAAGAGTGCTGAAGCTAGACTCAATTAGTGGATCCTCTTGGTTAGGCGTCGACCTATTGATTTTCAACACCTGGCACTGGTGGACCCACAAAGGCAACCAGCAACCGTATGTTTTCTTTTCTTTTCTTTCCCCCTTACCAATTTTCTCATTATTTTTGTTAAAGGAAAGTGTTTAAATATTTTCCATACAAAAAAGTAAGATATATAAGATTGTCTTCATTCAATTGCAAAATTATGTATATGTACAATAAACATTATGTATACAATAAATTTATACTCAATTTCAATTATATGATTTATTAATTTATAATTTTAAGTTGTATATCTTTACAATTGTCAATTATAAGTTAATTTTTTTTATATATAACACCATATTTTAATTATTACTAATTTAATAAAATTATTAAATTAAATCTTGTTATTTCAGCAATTACTTCACAATCTTATGTTTAAAATTTCAATTGTCATTTACAATTGGTGAAAGAGTACAAGGTATTCCTATATTTTCACTAAGGTCTCAAACAAAAACAACCCATGCATTTTCAAACTAAGTAAATGCTTCCTTCGGATTCATTTGATCCGAAATGGAGGGTGCAGATCACGTGTGCTCGTCCATCACGACTATGACAATGACTGTCGACTTCCGTATTTCAGATTTAATTATAATAAATCAATACTAGTTTGGCCTTTACATTAAGAATGAAGCTACGAATGCCAAACTAATTAATTTTTCATAAAAACTGAAAAACAAAACCTCACATATGAAGAAATTTTGCAGCTTAAAAGGTTGTCAGTCTTACATGTCTGATATTAATTTGTGGTCGCTCCAACTGACTCACATGTTTTTATTTTTTATTTTTATTTTTATCTCTAAAAAAATAGAAGGAAGTATGTTTTGAGTTTTGCGAACTTTTAAAAGAAAAAATGAATGAAGAGAGTATTAAAAAATATTCGAAAGATGTTTAAAATTGTGTTGTAAATACGTAGAGAAATTCTTACATTTTTCTCATACAACTATTATGCAAAGTAGAATATAAATGGTGCACAAACTGGCCTGTATAGTCACAATTATAGTCGTATAAGATTACAGGCCAGCCATTAATTATAAAAGGCTAGAATTGTTGGGCTGAGGCAAATTCTGTAAAGTGTAAAATGTTGGGTTTCATTTAAGCCATAGCATGTAGCAAGGCATGTGATATTGTGATGGAATGGAATTGATCACATCGCGTAGATTGTAGCTATCTGATATTGTGATATAACTAACAATGATAGGATTAGGATAGCTCTTTTTATATTGAGATGAGATGAGATGAGATGAGATGTGATATTGTGATGTGATTGCAGATGGGACTATGTGCAGGATGGTGGGCAGATGGTAAGAGATATGGACAGGCTTGTTGCATTCTCAAAAGGCCTCTCTACATGGGCCAATTGGGTTGATTCTCACATCAATCCTTCTACTACCAAAGTTTTCTTCCAAGGCATTTCTCCTACCCACTATAGGTAAGTAGGCAACCTACCTAGTACCTACATAAATATATAATATTCTTTTCAAATACCTTCCTTCTATTTCTATATATGAGATTGAGAGCAGAGTACGTCCCTTAATTAAAAATGAGAATAATAATTAATACATCCCTTAATTATATTGGTGGTTTCATTATATATATATCAGGGCTGATGAATGGGGCGAAGCAGGCAAGAATTGTTATAGGCAAACCCAACCTATTGTCGGATCTACATATCCAGCGGGTCCATTACCCGCACAAAACATAGTGAAGAATGTGCTAAGTAGCATGTCTAAACCGGTTTATTTGCTTGACATAACATTGCTTTCCCAACTAAGAAAAGATGCACACCCCTCTATGTATAGTGGAGATCATTCGGGTATGGACTGCAGCCACTGGTGCCTAGCGGGTCTACCCGATACATGGAATCAGATCCTTTATGCTGCACTTACTTCACCATCGTAATGGGAGGATTATTGAACCAATTTTTTAAGGATTGTATTATTTTAGGTGTTGATAAACATTAATGGGAATAATTAAGTTATATATATATATATATATATCATTTTTTATTTGAACCGTTCAAGCAAAATAGAACGGTTTTCGTGATGTTGTTTGTTGTTCAAGCAAAATGTAAAGCAAGTTAAAATCTATCTTTTTATTTCTTTGGTTTTTCTATTAAATTAATGAAGACGGAATCGTTAATGTACGCGCATTTCTTTTCATGGATCAAGGAAACAGTACCTTTGAACTTTTTTCTCAAAAACCAAGCTCCCAAAAATTGCACTCAATTATGAAGAGCATATACAAATTGAAACTAGCACAAAGCTGGAACGCGATACAGAGGTTCCACCGCCACTCAACCCACTTCCCTCCCTCCACTCCTGTTCCCTGTGTCTTTTTGTCGTCTTCTAACCCATCGGGAGAACTAGAGAGAGTTGACAACAATAGCTATAGTTGTCAACTCACTTCTAACCCACCTCGCTCCACCACAGCTCCACCGCTCTTGCTTCTCTGTTTTCCTACACCTCCGTCGCTATACAAAGAGAGCTAGCAACGATAGCCCTAGCAGTCAACTCTCTCATCTCCCGGCACCCTACCACCCCGTCACACCCTCGCATCTCTCCACCCTATTTCACTCTTGTCCATCTTCTCCGCCGCACCACCTCTTGCTCTCTCTACTTGCCGCACCTGACCTCACCATAAAAATTCGGATCTAGATAGATTTCCTCCTCTCTTACCCCGCTTCTAAACCCTAGACCGCTTCCTCCCTTCCTCACTTTATCCCCCTTCCTTACCACTAAAACTGCTACACACAACCTTAGATAGGGCAAGGGAGGTTGAGATCTGCACCGGCCTCCCTTGCCCACAAACCAAACCAAAAAAAAAAAAAAAAAACTTCTTTTTCCTTGGTCGTTGGCTAGTCGATCGATGTTGAAGGTTATCGATGTCTACTTCCAATGGAAAGTGTTTGTTATTTTAATTTTATTTTTTATAATGTGTGTTGGTAGATGTTAAACTTTAGAAGTGGATGTTTTTAGATGTGATGTTGATGTTGATGTGTTGTGATGTGGTGGTTGTTCGAGATGTAGAATAATAGATGTAATTATTTTTAATTAATGAAAATATGCTTGGCAGCCACTGTCAAAAGTTTCAAAAAAAAAAGGAAAAAAAGAAACTAATACAAAGCTTGTGTTTTACATACATAGGAAATCATATCACATAAGGTAACTCAAATTTTGAGTTTAGATCTGGACCGTCCAATTTGTTTCGGCACGAATATCAAAGGACTCCTTGCATTCCGTTATGGCCGGATTAACTCGGATTCTTATAGGTCAGTCTGGATCCAAACTCAAAATTTGAATTACCATCAGGCTGTTTATGCAAAATCTAAGTCTTTTATTTCGTTCCTTTCATATTGTATTGGCAACCCAGAATGGACTGATAAAAAAAAATAGATTTACGATCATAATTGACCTGGACCGTCCAATTTAAAATAGACGATCTAAATTATTTTGGGGACGCTTCAATGAAATCCATTGACAGGCTTGAGATTCGGATTTAGTAGTTTCTTACCCAAATATAAAAACAGTTATTTAATTTGACATTATTACCAAATCGATGACTCCATCCATGCTTATATTTGATAGTTTATTCATTCATGAAAATCAATAACTAGTATCTACCGCAAATCCGAAGTTAGTATATATAGTAGGTATGGATACTTGAGACCGCCAGTTGATTTTTCATAAAACACATTGGTAAGAAAACAAGACACGGAAGAACGTATTTGCTGATTTCTTTTTTAAGTTTGCTCCAACCAAAACAATTGGATTTCATTTTGAATGAATTAAATTGTATGATACAAAAAAGCATAAAATGTTAAGTACTCCGGCAAACAAGTCGTTGCTGGTTCTGGTTGATATGAAATAATGACACTTTCTCTTTGAGTTCTTGAAAAGCACTCATTGTGTCAACATCAAATCCTCCAGCAAACTGCAATAAACAAGGAAAAGTTCAAGTGAGTTTATATTCTAAAACTGTAACTCTTCTATAGTTGAGAATTTCTGAGTAGGTAGAGTATGGACCAAATGGTAATTACTTCCAAAAAGACTATGAATCAGCACTGGGCCATTTTGTGGACTTAATTCATAGGAGAAAAGTAACTATTAGAGTGAAATCATTTTACAAATGTAACTATATATAATAATAGAATCACTACCTGGTGGACTCGAAAAGCAAAACGAACAGCTTGAAGCATCAGCTCCTCTTCGTCAGGACCACCTGCTAAGACTTCCAGCTCTGACGACACTCTTTTCATGTACTTCATTGCTAACTTGACAGATGCATGTTTAATCTGCACAACATTCATTTGCAATCAGATATTTTACCAGGTCATGTTCGTTATTGGCATTTATCCTAAAAAAGTCAAGACCTTAAATTTGGCCATTTTTCAAAGTACTACTGAGTATAAAATCTAGCCCTTATACATAGTGTTGAATAAAATTTGACAAAAATATATTTTCCATGTACTAGAAGTACTGTTGCTACTTTTGGTGATCTCGTTGAACAAGTCTGCTCATTGAACTTTAGGTGATGTAGTATGGTCTTGCATTTGCTAGCATTAACTCTAGCTAACAAGTCTGCTCATTGAATTTTTCCAGGACATCATTTATTACAATAAAACCCTTTATAAATGTTGCCTTGGCAATGAGGGCAGTTACTCAAGATCTATAGTACGGGTTGAAAGCCCCAAGTTAATGTAGCATTTAATACAAAGGACACTGTACATATGACATCAAAATAATGCATATATTTAACGGTATCATTGAGAATTAGAAAGTTCTCAAGTTGTAATATATAGGGTATTTTTGTTAATCAAAGTTAGCCTAAAAGTTGTAAAGACCAGCCAGACACAATATTAATTAAGCATTATATACATTGACTGGAACAATTGAAGAAAATTATAACTTGTTAAATATAATAATTTCTTGGCAAGCAGAATAAGATTTTGCTTGTTCTAGCACCCATTTCAGACGAGTCCAGGCAATAGGATAAAGAGGAGGGTTCCAATGTCTCATCTTCTCATACCTCATTCATACCTCATGTTATATATCTCTATTTTCAAAGTCCAAACTATCGATCCGAACAGTTCAACATGTGATTCATGCTAAAATATGCTTAGAAATGAAATTTTATAATTTTTACAATTTTTTTACTATTTTTTAAGATAGATACAAAATTACTATTTTTTGAACGGTCCATATACAGTGATTTTGTACCTATCTTAAAAAATAGTAAAAAATTGCAAAAATTATAAAATTTCATCTCCAAGCATATTTTAGTATGAATATCATGTGAACGGTTCGGATCAATAGTTTGGACTTTGAAAATAGAGATATATACGAGAAGATAAGGCATTGGAACTAGTATAAAACAGTAATAGTCACACAATAGTTAGATAAACTTGGACTCAATTGAAATGGACTAAGACACCAATTTTGTTTTGTTTTGTAGCAATAAGAAATGGACCGCAAAAGAAGACGTTACTCACGTGAGGCTCTGTGCTCACGTGCATTATTCTCAATATAAAAGCCCTGATGCCTTTTCTATCTCACCCAACATTTTGTCTGTTCTCTCCCTCTCACCCTCTTTTAACAAACTCTCAATAACTTACGAGCAACACAGACAATAATATGTGGTCCATTATACTGTTTATTTCCTTTTTGTATCATTTGGTACTACATTAGTAGGCATGATAATGATTTGTATGTACCATACACTGCCATTGCAGAGTTGGACAAGTTATTACACTACCAGACATATATTCTTTTCATTCTTTAGCCTTTTCTTGTTTCTAGTAAATTACAATTTTCTAAAGCAACACAAACCTGGCTAACGATTCCAGTCTCTTGCAACCATTCCCAGGGGATGCAAAATCCCCTGTACCGGTTCATTGCACTCTCTCTTACCCGAGCCAGATTGTACACTCCACGCTCCAACCTAAACCAAGACCAAAATATAATTCAGAAATATGTAAAAAAAAAAAGTACAAGAACACACAAACACACACAAAAAACAAAAACTGAATTTCTTATTTATAAAAATTATTCAAAAATAAAATAGGGCAATGGATGGATTGGCTTAAGATTTTGATCCCATAGAAGGAATTTTCAGTTATTTGGGAAATTATAAAGGAACCAACTTTTTGTTCGATTCTTAGTTTAGGAGTAGGATTTTTCCATGGCATGAGGTGGATGGTACGTTGAATCTTAAAGAAACTGAAAAAAAAATATTCGGTTCCTTTAGGCAATTACAAAGTAACAGAATTCTTGGTTCCGTTCCTTCTATGGGATTGAAATTTCCATGCAACACATCCATTATCCTATATTGTGTTTATACTATTTCTATAAATATAAAGTTCTGCAAAACAAAATGATTCCTTTGGTAAAAAAAAAGAAAGAAGATAAATAAGATATAATGAGATGAAAAACACTGTTTACTTTTCAAAGAGGGCTTGCATCTTCTTCAGAGAAGAAGCACACGGCTGCCGTGAATCAGCTCTAAATGAAGAAGCCTCCGTTTCCAACTTCTTCAGATCACAATATCCAAAAGCAGCTTCTCTCAAGGCATCTGCTTTCTGCTCCGGCCAGTCAAAGTGCTTTAGCACTGCTCTCTCATCCACCTGAGCCATGTCATTATACATTCATTTTTATAAATTATAAGTGTATATTTCAATATGAGATTGGAACACAAATTAATGGATATTTCAATATAAACGTACCAGGCAGGAGAGCTCGTCGTCAAGCCATTTGACGAAGGAGACGACGTCTTCGATTTTTTCGAAGGTTGCTCCCTCGACCTCTTTAATCAGAAACCGGATAAAATCGCCTTGTGTTTCTATATCCGTTTTTATCTACACAATTATTCATGGAACTAGTTATAATTACCACATATTAATTAATGTGAATTCAGGTTAATTGTAGTCCTTAGTTCAAGTGGTTAAGCTCTAGGATCCGAATCTGCTGGGATTCTTCGCCCATGAACAGTAACCTACGATTCCTGTTTTTTTAAATCCAATTGTTGAATTGTTTCGAGATTCGTGCAAGTAAAAATCAGCTGCTTTGAGATACGTGCACGAAATTATTGGACGATCAGATTTGAAAAAGGCAGAAATTTTAGGGGTACTGTTCACCCTTTTAGGGATCGCAGCAGATGTGAATCCTAAGCTGTAAGATGATAAAACGAGACATTTATGACGACAGGACGTGAACGGTTGAAGTGTACTGGAGAGGACAGGATACAATGCTATTATTAAAGGATCCTAGGATTGAACGGTCAAATTTGACAAGGGTATTTCGGTCAAACGAAAAGTTACAACGGCTAGTGGTTTACTGACCGAAAACTGAATAAGGACGCGCGAACCCATGAATAATGTGAGTCGACCGCACATTATTAAAAGCAGCTTATCAGGATTGCTGGGGAACCTAGTCTACAATAAATTTAACCTCATTTTCTTTTGTGGGAAATAAATTAACCTCATTTAATCTGAAGAGAGATATATATAAAAAAAAAATGTTTTATTTATTATTTATTAATATAACGGTAGCGGCTGAACTGCTCTGAGAGACTGAGACCGCACTTTGGATCCCTGTTCGCTCGACACGAGACGAGACGATACCAATAGGAAATAAAATGCAAGTCCAGTATATACTGGCCGATAGAAATTAGGTCCCACACTGCAGTGAAAATCAGGGACTACCTCGCAGTTCGAGCCAAGAAAAGTATATAATGTGAATAGACTCAGCGTACATTTGGAAAAAGAAAAGATCGAATGATAGGGTCCAATTACCAGAATAACGGGCTGTTGTGCCAGGTCTAGGAACTAATCAAACGTTGTTTTGCCAGAAAACAAAAATGAAGCACTCCATTTTGTGCAATAATGGAAGGTCCTTTATCAGCAAAAAACTGTTTATTTTGAAGACTGGACGACTCCATTTTAAAAAATTCAATGAACAAGTTCAAAATAAGAACAACGGTAAACTTACAGCGAGGAGGTGAGCTGACCGGTTTTCGATCTCTCCGATCATGTCCCTGGGGCAAATCGCCGCCGGAGCACCTTCGCTTCCTCCAGTCCCTCCGCCATTTTCTCTCTTTGATTCCCTCCTCATCAACGAGTGGTAGAACTCCACGACCTCAGGCACGCGTCTCACGCACGGCCCTACTGTACCCTTACCACCTCCCTTCGCATCTTTCCTAGGTGGCGGAGGAGGCGGTGGGGGTGGTGGAGGTCCACCTCTGTCACTGCGGGTGCCTCTCAATGGTTCTTTAATTGGCGGAGGTGGAGGAGGTATAGGCGGGAGTGTACTTAGCTGTGGCAGTGATTTAGTACTTACTGAGCTCATCTCAGATGCAGAGTTAGAAATCGAGCTAGATGAAGTAGAAGATGATGAAGAAGAAGAAGAGGAAGAGGAAAGTGAAGGTCTGTACGATTTTGCAAAGGAATAGCTTGGCAAAGGAGGTGGCATTGGGATTTGAATTCGAGGCAAAACCGAATTGGTTGAAGAAACTGAAGACGAAGAAGAAGAGCACTCATCCTGATCCCTCCTTTGTGCATCAATCTTCTTTTTCAAACATTCAATCTCTTTCTCCATCTCTCTATACCTCTCCTCTTTCAGTCTCAGCAGCTCCATCTCCTCTCTCAGCACTAGATTCTCCATTTCCAACCTTTTCACCTTCTCCTTTGACTGATCCAGTTCGGCCTCGAGAAAAGGCACGATTGCTACTGTTTCTTTCATGATTTTTTGTTCAATCAACTCAGTTCTCAGCCTTGATTCTCTCTCCTGAAGGTCATCTATGACTTTGAGGAGATCAGCTACGTCAGGCGGCCGTGGCTGGACCTGAGAGTTGCTTTTGGGGAAGTAGACACCAAACGATCTGGCAAAAGCAGCAGCTCCACTGGCACTCTTCCCTGAAGTTGAAGTAGAGTTGGCCGGAGAAGCTGAAGAGCGGCGTGGAGTCTCGGCCTTGGGTGTTGATGCTTTAGGAGTAGAAGGTGAAGTCCGCTGGAATCCCATAACCGCCTTCACCTTCCCAGCCACCATTTGTGTATTCAGTGTTTAAACTTTAAAATGGGGATCAATCCTGGACGTTTATTTGGGGTTGGAGGGTGGCGATGGTGCGAGAGGCATTCATTCGTTTGTCCTAAAGAGAAGAGAGGAAGGTTTGGGTTTAAAGAAGAAAAATGAAAGAAAGCCAGAAAGGTAATGGCACGAAAATCGAGGAACGGTCTGAAAGAGGGAGGCTGAGGCTTTATTTATTTCACCTTTGTTTGTTTTGTTTTGGTTTGGTCCGTTTGGATTGGAGAGAGACTGAGGAGAGTCCGGAGGGAGAGTTTAAAAGAGAGAGTGGGAGAGGCGTGGCGACTGCCCATTGGCTCTGTATAATCACAATTCAGATAAACCCAAACAATATATTATATTATTACAAACGTTATATTTTAGGAAAAAGTTTCTTCATCGAACAGGTTTATCTTTCTAGTCAGAAATTTAATTTTTCGCTATTTTTCTTACAAGTTTGTATAATTTACAAAGCAAACGTCGTATATTGCATTATACTATTTTATCATGTATCGTTTCTTGTAAATATTTCCTATATAATAATATAGTTTCTTTTTTATTTCATTTTATGCTATTATTTATTTAAAAGTAAAAGTTTATATTTATACTTACAAAGATCTAGCTCTAATATAATTCAAGGCGAATAATAATTAGTAAAATTCAGTATCTGTGGTTTCAACCAGTTAAACAAATATAAGAAAAGACAACTGGTGAACCATATCAAAATGACAGTTATTTACACCAGTACAGTTGTATAATTATTAAGTTATGCATATGATGCAACATTTTGAATAATGCAGACAATAAAATATAGGACATGTATAAATGACAATTCAAACATATGCATATTATCTCAATTATAATGCAAATAATACCCTACGCAGTTATTGACAAATTCCTATTTGTCAATTTCTCACAGCAGTCAGTTTCATCCACAAGTAAATTAGGAACGAAAAATATAAGAACACAGAAACCTGTACCCTGTCGACGAGGGGCATGATGTATTGTCTCGAAGTCAAGTTCACCATTTTACAAGATTATCTAACGGGCAGGATTGTTTCAGATTTGCATAGTTCACATTTACGTCTTAAAAATTACGAGTATTGATCAATAACTCATTGCGTAGATTTTATTAGTTCACTTTTCATAAAAATAAAATATAAGACATTTTCATGGGCTTACTTAAATGCAAACATGAAGTTTTTATGGGCGAATTTTGGAAATTGGTCTAAGCTAGAATAAAGTAATGGGAAGAAATGAAAATATGAACGTTATGGTTCGGTGATCCCTCGCACGTGCTTTCAATATTAGAACATTTTCTTCAATTTGTAGCTCACAGATCTTTTTGAATAAAATAAAAAATTGTCCTTTATTTTCGCTATATATTATGATTATGGTTATCCTTTGCAATGTTGTTACATGCATGTCGAATAATGAATGAATTATTGTTGTTTTTAAGACTAACAGATTTAAAACAGTCGTTGGTTCGAACCAACGTTACGTACAGTTGGTCAAGTGACACAGATATTATTCTGTTCAAGGATGCTGACTTGCCGACGGTTTTAAAAAATTCACGGAACGACTAGGTAAAACTTCGGCAACAACGAATTAAATCTATTTGGCCATGTTTCATCGATTATGGAGTAAAATTAATGAAGAATAAATTACTACTTTATGTTACTCTTTATATTTTATATCTTATTTGATAGTTGGAGACACGACTTATATTAATTTATTTGATGGAGTAAGATATTGAAAAATATGTTTATTTTTTTATTTTTTATGATAGTAGACAGAGACAGAGCTAGCATATCACAGGAGTAGGCAACTGTCTACCTCTAGATTTAAATTTTTTAATATGACTTTATATAAATTGCTGTCTTTACCTACCCGTGTATTCTTGACAGTCTAATTTCTAATTCATTCTTCTTCAGTTATTTATTTTTTAGATTGATTATTCTCTCTATGTCATGTTCTTTTTTCCTGTCTACTCCTGATAAAAATCCTAGCTACGCCACTGATAGTGGATCATACAAGTGAAGTAAATTAATTCACCTAGATAGGTGGAGTAAGTTACTCCGATTAAGTCACCTCTTACTCAATTTTATTTCTATTTTACTCTTTGTTTGGCTCCTTAAGTATAAAGTAAGGGTTTACTCCCCCTCTTACTCCACAATCAAACATGACTTTTAAAACTTAATCCGCTTCTTTTAGTTTCCTTAGTCGCTTAATCCTGCCGAACACAGTTTCCTTAGCACGGATTAAGATCACCTCATTTAGCCTCCTTTTGTCTAGATCTTAATTCTCTGCCCGGACTTTAAGACACCTCTACCCTTTCCTTTAGTTTTTTTAGTTTTCATTCACGAATTAAGACAACCGAACATAGATTCCTTAACGTTCTTTAAACTCTTAATCCTCCACTCTTAATCCCTTGTTGCCGAACGGCCCCTCTATGCTTATTTATGATGAAAGAGTTCAAATACTTTCATTTTTTTGTCTTTATTTTTTAAATTTTAGTTAAATAATATTTAACACGTTCATAATTACTGTATATGATTTACATTATTTTCTATATGCATACATAAAAAATTACAATATATTGAATTTTGTAAGGTTTTATGTCATATAAAATCGGTGGCTAAGACCACTTTTTTCAAATAAAAAAAAGAGCTTACAAAAAAAATACGCTAATGTGAATAATTATTAGATTAATTAATTTATATAAAAAATAAAACTATACTTGTTATATGGATGTGTGTGTAGACCACAACTAACAGTTTATTTTGATATTTGAGTTTTAGTATTTTTGTTATTGGAAAATTAAATTTGTTTGAGCTAAATTAATATAATATATATAATATATGTTAATAAATCGGTTCTAAGGATATTATATTACATTATATTAATCTATTCAGTATTTTTAATAAATTGGACCACACTTTAAGTCATATAATTACTGAAAGTCATAAAATTAATGGTTCTTGATGAATCTTCATACTATAGTTAAATTGCATTAAATTTGACTGGTACTCTATCATATATCCGAAAAATAAACTTGCAAATTTATTTTTAAATTTTCTACCATATTCGAATTAATATAATTCAAGAATATACTGTCAATATTGCCAAATAAGTCATTGTCAAGTGTTTCTTCTCTATATATATTTATTTAAGTACATACTCATATATCTGTTGTATACGCAGATCTAATCCTAAACTCAATCATTAAAAAAAAAATATTCTGATTGATTAATATGAGAAGATGGTTCAAATGTCTTTATTTTTTGTGTTTCCATTATGCCTTTATTTAAAAACTCTTAGAACTCAAAATAAAAACTTTAAAGTCAAAATAAAATCATTAGATATGATCTATGTTATTTTTTCTATGTACTCATAAAAAATTATCACATTTTAATTTTGTTATTATGTGAATCAATAAGTTGAAAAAAAATTAACATTTATAAATTATCTACATTAGTACATTTTTATAAGCTTTTGATGACAACCAAAACAAAGATAAAATGTCATATTTTTTTTTACATGTGCTTAGATAAAATGATGTAAATTATATTCAGGGGTTTTATTTGAGTTTTAAGTTTTTAATTTTGAGTTATGAGAGAATTTAAAAATGAAGACATGATGGAAGTACAAAAAATGAAGACATTTGAACCATCCTCTTAATATAATAAAAATTGGAATAAATTTGAAAATAACCTTCAAATAGAATATAGTCATCAACATTCTAATTCATTAGAGTTGCCCGTAAAAGTGTCAATAGTAAATATATATTTATATTATAATTTTTTTACAAAGAGGATGATTAAAATCAATTAAAATATTTATTCTGTAGAAAGATGATAAAGCTTAATTGAAAATGGAACATTCTACGACTTCTAACTACTATTAGGACGTGATTTCTTGATTCATTACTGCTATCAATTTGTGGAGGCAGTTATAATGATATTACAATATGAACAATCTGTTTAGGTAGTACAATTTTTTTTTCCCCAGCCCCCAACCGGCACAAACACAAATATATACTTCAAGCATGCTCCAGAAATTATTATTAAAAAAAAGCAGAGTAGGTCCAATATGCTCTAGGACCGTCTGATTTGTTTTAAAATTCGTGCAGTGTGCTTTAATATGGTGTGTGCCGTTTCAATTTTTTGTGTACGGATTTTAAAGCAAATTGAACGATCATGGAGTCGATCGAACTAAAAAAAATAGTATATATTTTGTGCTCGAGCTCGACTTTCCTTGTCCTTGAGAGTTGAGTCTCCTTAAAAATAGTATATATCGGACATTCGGACATGGTCTCATGGTGGTGGAGTCAATCTTAATAGGCTATTATTTTGTTCAAGCCCGGTCGGCCCGTCTCAATCTGGGCTATTTTGTTAAAGTCCAGCCTAATTTTGGTTATTTTGTACGTGTTGAAATTAATCGTTTCAGACAAAACCATGTATGGCAGCTCCAATCAATCGACTATTCGACTGGGCAAACAGTACTCTGAATCTCTTTCATTGCATAAATTGAAGGCAGAGAACCATATATGTTAAATTATTTGTTTGTTGCTTCTTAAATTACTATCGAGAATTTTCTTTATCAGGCATAGAAATCAACAAGACAAATCATAACTTCTCCAACAAAACAAATGTCAAATGTCAAATGTCAATACCCCTGCAGCGCTAAACATTATCTGAGTCTAACTATATATATATATATGGCAAAGACTTCTATGGATATAAGAACCTATTTGTAAAATGAATATATTTTTATTTTCAAAGTTCAAACAGTCGATTCGAACCGTTCATCTTGTTCTCCATATTAATATGTGCTTGGAGACCAAATTTTATATTTTTCTGAATTTTTTTACTATTTATTAAGATGGGTACAAAATTCAATGGTCTGAATTTGATATTTTTTGTACCCATCTTAATAAATAGTAAAAATATTTAGAAAAATGTAAAATTTGGTCTCCAAGCACATATTAATATGAAGAACAAGATGAACGGTTCGGATCGACTGTTTGAACTTTGAAAATAAAAATATGTTAATTTTACAAATAGGTCCTTATGTCCATAGAAGACACTCTCTCTCTCTCTCTCTATATATATATATATAGGGATGGACTATGGTGAGTTGCGAAGTAAGAGGTCATTTTTATTTCACGCTAACATTTTTATTTTGAAAATTCAAACAACCGATCCGAACCGCTCAACATGTTATGCATATTGAAATATGCTTGGAGACCAAATTTTATATTTTTTTATATTTTTTTTACTATTTATTAAGCCACTTTGAAAATCGCTGATCCAATGGTCATATATATATATATGTGTGTGTGTGTGGGGATCTTAATTGTTCAAATTATTAATTTTTAACACGCAACTGTTGTACATATTAAAGTCTACATTTGTTAATTTAACTAGTCGGTGTCGGACTGTCGGTCGAAAGAATTAGAAAAATACGACGACTAAATGAGTGTTAGTAGTATCTCATTTGTTAATTTGAATTATCATTAACTTTCAATAGAACCCCATGATTTCTCCATTATATATATGTATATTAATATGTCTTAACGCTCAACTAGCTTTAAGTTGGGCCGAGGCCTAACTCTACCAACATGCCCATTTTTCTGTGTGTTGTTGGGCTTGGATATTAATTACCTAAGATAACATATAAAAACTTTTAGTTCTTTGGAGCATTTGATGGCGACAACTAATAATCCAAATTAAGAGTTCAGTAATAAGACACAAAAGGTCAAGACTCTCAAACAGATTTCTGCAAGAATATGTGTGTGTGTATAATTAAAAAGATTCAATAAATATTGTATAAATTATGGAAGTTGATATATGTTATGTGCATGAGCCAATTAATTACCAACTGCAAAGTAAAAGTGTAAAACTGAAGGTTTAACCAAAACAAGTTTCAATATAATTTTCTATATATATTAATTTATCCAAATAACAAGAACATTGCAATTAATTTTCACAAAAAAAAGAAGAAGAAAAAATATAACATTAATTCTTGAGTAGTGTTTAAAAATAATTATATATCCTGTTGATAATCATTTAAGGTCCAATGACCATGAGGTCCCTTGACCATATCTCTATTCTGATTTATCCACCAAGCTACAGGCACTGGATACTTATCCTTCAAAGAATCACATCTCTTATTAACAAGAGCTATATCTCTCTCAACCTCCAGTTTAAATCCTTCTTTCTGCACACCAGCAACACCATGCAAATAGTTCTCTAAATTGTGCCATACAATTGCATTTCCCGGACTCTTCACATATGGCGATTTACTCACGTCAATTGTCAGTTCAACCCCTACATCACAGTATGAAATAGGAGGTGGACATTTAGGAACTATATCCATGGCGTTACGAATTCGCAGTAGTCTTAGGTTCGGCATTTTGGTATACATATTCTTGAAATCTAAATTCCCGACTCGAGGGCTAGCGAAGACGATTCCTGTTACAGGACAAGTACTGTCAGAAGGAGAATGGTTGGATCGGTTAAGGTGGTTCGTGATGATATCTATTGAATTTAGCGTGGCGAGAGCTGCACCTAAGCTGTGGCCAGTTATAGTTATGCTTGTTTCCTCACCACTGTACTTATCAGTTAGCCTCCCAATCTCTGTCAAAACCTAATAGAAAGTAGTTTAAAGAAAGAGATGTCATAGCTAACTAATTAATGTCATAATAAATGAAATTGATCAGTATCCTCTTTGCTTCAAAACAAATGGCATGAGTGTGACCGCTATCTCCTATCTGGATTAAAAGTTTTAGAGTGAAGCAACAATCTGGATCATTTGGTAGCATCTAAAGGTTAGCTAGCTACATGAGTAGTAAAAAATATTACATGATTGTAATTTTCTAGTTACACCAGGTGGATAGGAAATTTTGAAGTCAATTAATTAATATTTGTAAAATTATTGGTCAACTATATATCCTTTATTACTTGAGCAAGATTGCCAGAAAACAACTGACGTGCATTAGACTATTTTAGTATTATATACTTGTATCAAACAAATTAAGAAAATTTGTATTGAAAATGACCTATATTCATTGTTCACCTGCAAATCAACTAATTACTTGAACGGATCGCTTGCGTATAAAAAGAAGTAAGAAAACAACTAATCAAATAATAATAAACTAAGTACCTGTTCTCTAGCACTTTGCTTATTGAAGCGGGAATTGGGATTATCTGATGTATAGATGGATAAGAACCCCTTATGCATCAGTGGTTCATTATAATTATGAGCGATTTCTCGACCAAGCAAAGCAGAAGCAGATACCAACGTGATATCCATGTCGTTCACCCAATCCGACACTTCTAGGGTTCCCCTCCAAGCAACCACAATATCCCTCCGCCCAAGCAATGCCTTGCCCTCGTCAGTTGCCACCGCTACATACCCGATCCAGTTTGACACCTTGCTCCAGCTATTATCTGATCTGTTATTCACCATGAATGCGTCCGGTACGTTTATGCTTGATGTAGCGTACAAATACTTAGTAACCTCGTATACGCTAGGCACAGATACATGTACCTTTTCTAACAGCTCCGATCGGCTGTACCTGTTATTCAAAACTAACTCAATTTAATTGGGACATAATCTTAAATTAATATGTTGTGTTAATTAATAATGAGAAAATTAAAAGGGTCCATCTATGAAGCAAATACATAATAAAAATTGTAAATCAATGTAAAATATGTTTAACGTACCAAAGCTAATTTGCCTTAGACGATAGTTAGATATTGTACCTAGGTGCACCGAGATTAGGTGATCGCCTCTCCCGATTGAAACCATCATAGGCAGCTTGCGCCATCTCTCCATAGTTTATTATACTTCGGCGAAGATCTATGTCTAATGGGTCCAACATATTTTTCCAGTTGCTATAGCCATGTATCTCCTTCCACCTTTTAGCTATATTCCCAAAAATGTTTCCAGACATGATCATGATATGAGAGTTTTGTGCTGCTCTCCAGGCTTTACTCTTTCCTTTATCTTTCTTTCAATCCAAAGTGATCGATGTTGGATTGATATATTAATTAACATATGCATCTCTATATCTATTGGTTTCAGTTTATGCTTTTAAGATTCTTTGACAGAGTAATGATAGCTAGGTAATTACGTTATCGATCATTATTCGTTTTCCAAGTAAATATATATAATATAATACTATTGGTAGGAATGCGATCGACGACAATTAAATATATTTATTTTAATAGTCTTTTGTTTTGCTTTTCCCTCTCAATATCAAGTTGGTCTTTAATTAATCTTTGTTTTTGTTTGTATTAATTGTCCAATATTCTACATCACTTTTCATAAAACAAAAAAATTCTACATCACTTAAACTACACATCATTACCTTCAAAGAATTCATATTTTAATTGATACTTTTAATTAGTTATCAAATTTTTTCAATCCATTACTTGTAAGTAGTATTTAAGCTCATATTTGAGAACCAATAATTAATCATAATAAAATATGTTAGATATACGGCATTAATTGTCCTTTAAATTTGGTGATTGCCTTGATTTAATTTTCCAATAATTTAAATTATTTTAAATTTTCAGCACTGCCATCGTAACTGACAAATGTATATTACATTTTAATTATTTCTATTTGTTTTAATCATTGAATTTTACATTTGCATTTATTTGTCAAATTAGAAACCAGTTGGTTAATTATTTTTTATTTTTGTAACGAGCTTTCTACTACCGAATTAATTATTTTAAAAAACAACAAATGAAGAGGCGCTAAAGTAATTTATTTATTCGCGCTTCTTTATTTAATTTGCAGTGTCACGTCCTCCGTGTTTCATTGCTTAATTTCTGATCGAAGAAACCATGTAAAAAATTAAGAAATACTCTGCCTTTCTTTTTTCCACTCTCTCTCATTAATTAACATGATTATCAGAATTCTTAATTAATTGAATTCCAATCAAATGCTAAATATTAATAGAGTTAATTAGATCAGAATTCTTAATTGGTTAATTAGAATGCTCATCCATATATGGAGGATTGATAAGATAACCCTCTGAATTAATTATGACTAATCAGAAATTTCAATTTATGAAGTAATTATTTCGTATATATAAGGTAGAGCTCAAAATGGCCAGCTGTTCTCAAATCTCAATAGCTGCCAAGCCTTGTTCTACGTACCTTATTATTATATTGCCTTTGCTGCATTTTAAAGCATTGAGTCAAATCAAAGGTATAATATATAGTCAACAAATTTTGGAGAAGATAACATCTCTTGCTTAAGGCAAACAACGGAAAAAAAGGAAAACATACATCTAATTAAGTTGTTTAATTTTAAGCTGATAGATCATATTAATGCTTAGAGATCAAATTTTTAATTTTTTGAATTTTTTTATATTTTTTAGATAGTTACAAAATCACTGCTTCTGGACTATCCAAAAACAGTGATTTTGTACTTATCTAAAAAAATGATAAAAAATTTCAAAAAAATAATATGAAATTTGGTCTATAAACACATTTTAATTAATATGGATATCATGTTGAGCGGTTAGGATCGACTGTTTGAACTTCGATCGAGAACAAAAATAAAGACATGGGGTATGATTGGGGTACGGTGGGGTACAAAACCAATGGTCCATTTTAACCCCACTTTCTCTCTCTCTATATATAGAGACATAGAAAATTAGACATTACATAAATTAAAAAATATTTTATTTAATATCTGGAACAATTGTTAAGATTTTATTTTTTATTCCAGATCAACTTAATATTCTTTTGTTGTACTCATATGTTAAAATGAGGCATTACTAAAATTAAAATATATTTTATTTAAGAGTGAGTCTACAGTAATTTTCATATTACTGGTCGATTAGTTTTGTGGATCTATTTCTCTATTTTTAAAGTTCAAACAATCAATTCAAACCGTAAAATATAATTATCTCAATGTACTTGGAAACTATATTTTATAATTTTTATGAATTTTTTACTTTGTTTTTTAGATTAGTAGAAAATCACATAATTCAAAATTATGGATCATTCAAAGCAGTGATTTTGTTATCTAACTAAAAAAAATAATTTGATCTCCAATTACATTTCTCCATGACAATTCCAAAGAAGAAATTTTCTATGAAAAAGAAATAGAGAAAACAATAAGGGGATACCGCTGGCAAATTGGGAAATGATATGTAAACCAAAAAAATCAGGTGGATTGGACATCATTGATTTAAGAGTTTTTAATGATGCTCTTTTAGCCAAGTGGTATTGGTTCTGGGCTAAACCAGAGGAAAGGATCTGGAAATCACTATTTATGGCAACACAACTTTTTGAGAAGATGTGATATCTCACAATGCAAATTTTTCAAAGAGAACCTGGCAGGAATGATAATTTTTTGTGAGTCAGTAATGTTGAGGGAGATAGGCAATGGTGAGAGAACTAAATTCTGGTTTCATAACTGGGGTCATGGTATCCTTTAAAATGAATTACCTATGCTATTCATTGAATCAAAGGATGCAAACATCTCAGTTCAGGAGGCCTATCAAGCCAGGGGTATAATAGACCTAATTCATAATATAGGTATTTTACAAAATTCAACTAAGGGCAACAGACAGCTTCTTATTCTGCAAACCATTATCTCACTTCCACCTCCCTTCAATGGACATGAAGACGATGTCAAATGGACCCTCACAAGTTCTAATTGTTTTACTGTCAAATCAACATATCAGAGATTGAAAGACCCACCCAGTTTCAAGGAAAATATCCAGAAGGTTTGGAAGATGAAGGCCCCACCTAGAATCAAAGTTTTTTCTTGACTTGCATACTTTAATAAGATTCTAACAACTGATAATCTGGAAAAACGAGGCTGGAATTTACCAAGCATGTGCGTGCTATGTAAAGAAGCTGGAGAATCAGTGAGGCATTTGTTCTCAGAATGCGTGTTTTCATTACAATTATACAGTTACCTGAATTGCAGGGTTCCATCTATGAACAACCATAACTGGAACCTCATTTTCCAAAAAAAAGATGCTCACCATTGGATAGTAGGAAGAGAGGGTGACTTGGTGTCAAGGGAACTCTTACTGTTGGTTATGTTTGTCATATGGCGTGAAAGGTGCTCAAGAATTTTCTCAGAAAAAGTTAAAGAACAGAGAGAACTAATAGAGGAAGTGCATGACATGTAGAGTTTACTACATTAAATGCTAGAAGAGTTTTATTTTACTGTTATTTTCTTTGAAAATTTTCATATTTTTTAATTTTTTCTTAAAACAGTTCAACAGAGTTGAACCTTTTTGTAATCTTTTACCATTGAGTTCCGGCTTGTAACTCAAAACAGTTTTTATTAATTCAATAAAGCTAAATAAGGACTTTGATCCTTATTTTTACTCAAAAAAAATTCCAAAGTAATGCTGTAATGGTGTTGATCACTTCTATCAGTGGCAATGATTAAAGTTTTTTGTGAATCTCTACTCAAATCACTTCCATATCAAGAAAGGACGACTCATGCAACTATATAATATGATTGAACATCAAAGCCCTTGCCCTTGCAATTTAAGAAACATATACAATCAATTTGCTTCATTGAAATGATGGCGGGCTAGCTGGTACGTACCATTTGCCTCTCTCTCTCTCTCTCTCATCTTCTCCATTTGTTGTCGTTAGTCACTGAATTCGGTTAAGAATTGAAGAGAGTCTGATCATGGGTCCCCCTGTTCAGTCTCTCTCCTTTCTCTGTCGCGTGGCTCCCGTTGTACTATTTAATACTGACTCTCGGGCCCAGTATTATAGAGGGCCGTGGTCATTTAGTTCTCGGCCCATTAGTCCTTCCGGAGGCCTGATTTCACCTCTGTCTGACTGTCTCCTCTCTTTCCCAGTTTGACCATGTCAAATTCTCCTCCAATTAGGCGATATATATATATATATATTTGAAATTATTTTCAAAAATCCTAATTAGGAAATTTAAATAAAAAATAGTCAAAATTCGCTCAACACTAGACAAAAATGTTTTAATTCTTCTGCTTATTTCAAAACATACATTCTCATCATGCAAAATAGAAAAACAAACACACACACTCCCAAATACTACGGCCCTTAATTAATAAGATCAAAGTTTGTAGATCATTAGACATTTATTTCATATGTATTTTCCTAGTTGTTGAAATATACGCTTGATTTTAAGATGAAATATTTAGTCTAGCTCAATTAAATGGTTTACAAAATATATATATATATATATATATATATATATATATATATATATATATATATATATATATATATATATAGTGCTGACTCATCAAGGAGTAGTTTAATTATTTATTAGTGTGTGCTTGTTAATCTCTGCTAATTTATGTTTTTTTTTTCCATTTGTATTAGTTAAGACCAGTTAATAGAACCACTTTTTTCGTTGTTTCAATGCTCAAATTAAACGAACATGATACATAGGCAAGAACAACAACGGAGCATTTTACACAAATAAATTTCTCCATCTACATATTATCAAGCATCAGTAATTAATATATCAAACCATCATCATCATCGATCAATCATCGTCTTCATGATCTACTAACTTCCAATGCCCATCTGCTTCTCTAACCATACCCTTGTTTTGTCGAACTCTCCAAGAAACCGGTACATGATAATCATCCTTCAACGCATCCATTGTTTTGTTGACAAGTGCTACATCTCGATCCACTTCTAACTGAAACCCTCCCTTCTTCCCTTGTACACCAGCAACTGCATGCATGTATCCCTCCAAATTATGCCACGTTGTCATATTGCCCGGGCTTTTCAAGTAGGGGGATTTTTGTGTATCTACGGGTAATTCTACGCCCACTTCAGTATATCCAACAAACGGGTAAGTTGGAATCAAGTCGGGTTCATTACGTACTCGTAGTAGCTTGAGGTTTTGCTTGCTAGAAAAGAGATTCTTGAAAGTGGAATTGCCGACCTTAGGGCTTGCAAATACTATGGCTGTGATAGGAATGTCAGTGGAGTATGAGTGATTTGATGCTATGTCGATGGCACTTAGAGTTGCAAGGCAAGCACCGAGGCTATGACCTGTAAGAGTTATGCTAATTTCTTCATCCTTGTACTCGGTAACTAGTTTTTGTATTTCTGTTGAAACCTACGTACATCAACATGAAAATTAAAAATATTTCTTAGTTTGATATATATAAGATGTCATCCCAAACCTAAAGAGACTTTTATATTAGGAAAATAAAATCCTCAGTTTTTTCTGGTTTTTGCCATGAAAACTTTCTTTGCTATAGAAATGCAACTGTTTATGAGTGAAATCACTATATGAAACTGCAAGGTTGTATTTGCTTTTGTGTTGTATGAATGTGTGTTCCTACATCTATAGTTCTATACAGAAGGTTAGTACGAGCCTCAATGAATCTTATGTTGCTTTCTTGGATACTTTTAGTGGTACAACCTGAGTTTACTTCTGATGGCTAAGCAAATTAAACACTCTAGTAGCCACATATTCTGGTTACCTTTTGCATTAATTTATAGTTTTATTAAAATCTGCATTTGTTATTCAGAGCATAGGTATAAAAAGAACAACTGACATGAGCTTATTCAGCATGAGAACTTACAATTATTCCTTCAAAATATGTCAGGAAAAATGGAAGAGGAAGTCAAACATAATGCGTACCTGTTCTCTCGCGCTCACTTTGTCGTACTTGGACTGCTCATTTTCTGACGTGTATATCGACAACCAGCCTCTATGAACCATCGGATCACCACCATCAGGTGCGGGCCCCAAAATTCCTCCAGCTGACACTAATGTGAAATCTAAATCATCGATCCATTCGAGTGTCTGAGTAGTCCCTCTCCATGCAATCAACACATCTCTCCTACCCAAAACCTCCTTTCCTTTGTCGGTCGCCACAGCCACGTACCCCATCCAATTCGACTCCTTGCTCCATGCCGCCTCAGATATTGGTTTGAGTATAAATGCCTCTGGAACGGGAACACTTGATGTGGCATAGAGAAACTTTGTGACTTTATATATATTAGGGTTTAGTTCAACCTTTTCGAGGAGATCTCTCCGGTTGTAGAAGCACGAACCCCTGTATGAAGATCTCTTTTCGGTGTTAAAAGCATCATATGTAGCTTGAGATAACTCACCATAGTTAATTATGTTTAGGCGAAGATCTAGGTCTAAGGGATCTAGGAGACCTTCCCAGTTGTTCTCTCCATTGATCTCTCTCCATCTTTTGGCTATGTTGCCATACATAGTCCGTACTTCTCTATATAGTTTTGTAGTTTATTATGGGTTTAAGTTTGTTGTCATGTGATGATTGTATATTTATATATATCCAAGCATCTTAGTTAAGGTTTAGGTGGGTAATTAATTACTGTACAAAATTGAGTTGACTTGCTGTTAAAATGTTATTGAATTGTTGGTCTTAATCTGCATAGATCCTGTTCCAGTGTAGCTTGTGCATGTACTCCAACATGCAGGGTGTAACGGTGCCTAAGGCGAACCCAGAAAAAGCTGACAAGCAAATTAGATATAAAGACTAAGGTTGTTGTTTTCATTTTAATAATTTTCAGAATGGAACAACTGTATGATATGATATAAGATCATTTATTTAGAAATACAACATAATAGTATACAAGTTATCTTAACCAATCCATTATTTAATAGAATACAATTTATGGCTACATGCACAAATCGTTGAAGGTAGACATTAACACAACTTATTACATAATTTATTGAAGCAGAAGATCGAACCAGTCTCCAACTAGCTCCAAGCAAATTTGTCGTGTATTACCTAATAATTAACTCTAGCTAGCTAGCTCAATTCGGAAGCATGCAGTTACAGATGCTTGCACGAATTAAAACGACCTTGGACTTCATAATTAATATGCCCAAACCTTGGACTTCATAATTTAATGTACGAAAAATAATAAATTTAATTAGTATATTAAAGAGTGATTTTATATACATATATATATGAGTTATAAAGTAAAAAAGATTGAATCTTTGTGTTTAATTTTAAGTGCTCGATCAATGTATATGCTTAGGGGATATATATAAATTGGCTAATATCAAAACACGGAGCTGTGGTGTAACTAACTGGTTTTCTGATTCTCAAAGTTAAAACAATCGATCTAAACCTTTAGATGTGATCTCTATATCAAAATGTATTTGGAAATAAATTTTATATTTTTTGGGAAACTTTTTTGAAATCATTATTTTAAAAAACACATGAAATATTTGTTATTTTCGAAAATTTGGGAATATACAAATAATACTAAATTATAATTCTGGGCTACAGCTGGCAGGCTGCCAAGTGTTATTGTGGACCCATGCATGCGAAGTGACCCGGTTAGAGAAACTGATAAACAATTCCTTCAAAGGGTATCTTATCTCGATCGATCAGGTGATTGACAGATTGAGAGTTGCAGTTGCGTGCAATTAAGCCTAATTCATGTGTGAGGAATTGAGGAAGAGGAATGTACGACGTTGCTTGCTTTACAGTCTTTTTTAAGCTATACTATACTATACCACGGTCCCAATAGATCAAAGATTGCAACATCTATTACATTTTAGTATTTTACAGTCTTAATTGTACAAAAATATATATGTTACTTTGGAATCGTAAAATTTACACAATCACTATACGTACTGCATCAGACGAGAATTCTACATACAATATGTTGATAATTAATTAGCAGCATGCTTGTAGTAAATAAATAAATTAGAGGAATATTATAATAATAAGTGGGAAATACAAATTTGTAAATCATAATTATGAGGATATAATTCCCTTTGCCTTCAATTCCCTCAACCTGAGTTGATTGCTTATTGCATAGTACATATTATTTTTCCATTTTCTTTAATTATGATATATACACTATTACACTGCAATACATATACATTTTATAATAAAAGAAATATATATTTAATGTGCATGCAAATGCATAGAGTACCGATGATTCCATATGAAATTAACAGTTATCCGGTCCATAACATTTTTCCCATTTTTTTTCAAATGCACATTAATTTTTAAACTCCAATATTCCTTTCGTTTGATGAGCGACTTCATACAAAAGAAGGAAAGTGACTGCTCATTTTCAAATGAAAAAAGGAGATAAGTTAGATGCATATGGGGGTAGAGAAGAAAATACATGATAGCCCTTGACGTAATGTGACTAACTTTTTTATTTCAAGTGATATGATCAATTTTTTTTTTTTCACGTGACGTGACTAAAATGGCGGCGGATGGTTATGTCACGTGTAGTCATGTCTTGACCAGACGAGACGTGACATGACGTAAATTAGTCACGTCAATTTCTTATTTTAATTTAAATTATTGAAAAAAATATATAAAAAATATGAAAAATTATACAAAATTTTAAAATATCATTTTTTTCAGAAAGGGTTGTTGGGATCTGACATTACTTTTAAAATTCAAATTACAAGTATTCATTAGACTAAACTAGAGAAATAAAAACCAGTACTATATAAGTACCAATATTACTGAACCTATACTAAAAGAGAAATCTGAATACTCTATACGTACCAAAAAACTTGAATACTCTATGTTTCATATGGTGACATAACGTAACGACGTGACGTGACGTGTAAATTTCTCTCGAATGCGGTCACATCACGCGAATGGTCACGTCACGTGACATGCGAGTCACATCAGGTAATTGACACACGTGACGTGATGTGACGTGACGTGATTAGTCACCGTGTGACTAATTTCCTTCTCTATGGGGGTGTTCATCAGTTCCGATTTAATTGGTTTTAAACCGAATCGAAAGAGTTCGATTTAAACAGTTCATCTTTCCGGTTAAATGGACCAGTTCGGTTTATTTTTTGAAACTGATTTAATAGTTCAATTCAATTTAGAAATTAAAACCTATTAGATCGGACATACCAAAATTTTTAAACCCATGTCTTGTCCGAACCAAATATTAAAAAAAAAACTATGACATAATGTATATTGCTTAGTTTGATTTAAATCCAGTTAAACCGAACCAAGTAATAAAATTTAAATTCATCTTTTATAAAATTAAAAAAAATAATAAAAATATATTTATTTTTATGATTAATATTCTATATATTTCGGTTCAACTGAACAAACCAAAATTTATATCGATTTGATCGGTTTAGTTCTTATTCGGTTCTTATTCTATTTCGGTTTGGTTCAGTGAATTATAAAACTTTAAAAGTTGCCTATTTTGATTCGGTTTGGACCGAATAGAATTGATAAGCATCCCCAGATGATCGGCTAATTTATCTTTCATGTTCAAATCTTACATTTCAATTTCCTTTCGCCTCCTTTTGTTTCCAAATATACGCGGTTTATTTTGGTGCGCGCTAAGACTGGTTCGAGGAGAACTAATACAAAACATATACTTTTTTTATTTATAAAAATTTAAATAAATAATCCATCTTTTTAAATTTTTAAACAAATGTTGTTATAAGTCCATCAACTTAATTTTAACCTCTTCCTCCTCTCTTTTCCACCACACCAGATGTTTGCACATTTGTTTTCAATTTAGTTTTTAATTTTCTTAATTAATTAAAAATTTTAATCTTCGACATTTAATATTTAAAAAAAAATGGCTTCCTATTTAAGAATATTATTTATGAAGAATTATATGTAAAATAAAAGTAAAATTGTCGCTGAGAGCAGTTTTATTTGGTTTAGAATGCCGTTTATGCATGCTAGGATGAAAATAGGTAGAACCTGCGTGTTCGGTACCGGTCCGCCCTCGAAGATAGTCAATATCCCCTATTTTTATTTGGTTTTGATTTGATGTGAGACGATTCTGTTTAATAATTCAAATCTAGTTGCTTGAACTTTAAAAATATATCGAAATATAAATCATAGCTCGGACCAATTCATAATATGCACTCTACCATAGCCTCACTCTAATGTTGAATGAAGTCACCATTAATGGAAACATGTTTCCATAATTAAATTCCAGCCCGCCTCATCAAATGAGATTCATCAATTAATAACACTTTGATATAACATTTTTCGTGCACGTACCACTCGAGATTTTTGTGAGATATCTCATAGAAAAATTAAGTTTGGAAACCAAGCTATAAACTATAATTACTTAACTACCAAGATGTCTGTCTAAAATTAAATAACAGAACTTGACAAAAGTACTATATTTTTCTTAAAAAATGTCAGGTAGTTTTGGCTTCCAAATTATATGCATATTTTTCAAAAATTATAAACAAAATTCTCAACAGAATATTATTAACAAGATTTTATAATGTGCATGTATTGACCCTAAAACAATTGGGTGCGTATCATCTTAGATATCTCAATTTTTACGTGACCTACGTGTCCGGTGCCTATTCGGGGATGTAGGGGGACAGTATTATTTGAGCTTTGAGATTCGTGCAGAACGTATTTGAACGATTGAGATATTCCAAAAAGTCACGCAAAGTTTGAGATATCTCAGAGGATGCGAATTCAAAACACAATTCGGGGAAGTAATTTTGGCTCATACAAAACCTGCTAATTAAGTCTTTAACTAGATGGTATCACACAAAAAATATTAACAATGCTATTTTGATTTCATACAACACAACACATCAATAATAAAGTCAAAATAAAAAGATATTGTATGTACAGTACACATAGCTAAGACAATTAATGTTGTTAATATCTTTATCCTTTAAACCCCTCAGTAATTATAAATAATTTGTACTATATATATCATTTGTGACTAAAATCAGACAAATGGACAAGCAGTTACAATCAGTATACTGCCAAGTTTAATTTAAAAGTCGAATAAAATCTACAATTAGAGATGAAGGAATCCAAAATCTGTACAATTTGAGGGGAGCAGCTTGGATCCGATGTTCATCGGACTCAAACTGAGTCTGATAGGTTCCGTAACTGTCCGATCCACTTTAAGATATGTGCATGTTGGTTTAATATCCGTGCACACGGATTTTAAAATAGATCAGACTGTTATGGAACTCATCGGACCCAGTTTGAGTCTGATGGGCATCGGACCTAAGCTGCTCCCCAATTTAAGAGGATCATAACATTTCCATCTGATCGTCAATTGACGTCATCAATTTGTCAAAAGATTCTAGATCATCCAAAAGTAGTGATTCTCTACTGAAATTTGTATTCATAGAAATTAGAAATTTTAAAAATTTAAAAATAAGAAATGTTGGATTGAAAATTGAAAAAAAAGAAAGGCAGTTGAGAGTTGTGGCCACCCTGCGGTATGCCACAGGATAAATCAAAACTGGAAAAAACAAAAGCAAAAAAACAAAGTGGGACGCTATAAACCTCTCAAATCGGAAAAAAAAAAAAAATTCTACAAAACTAGAACGCCATAAGACATACCAATCAAGAAAACGAAAAAAATGAGATGAGAAGAAAGAATGAGATGAGAGAGACATATTTGGATGTCTTTGGGTTTTTTTGAACTGTTGTATTGGTCATAGTTTGTCATACCATTCCACTTTTTTTTTGTTTCTTGGTTGAGATTGGCTTATGGCGTCCCAGTTATAATATATATATATATATATATATATATATATATTCATTTTTTTTCTTCTGATTTTGATAGTTCTTATTGTGTTCCAGTTATATTTTTTAGGCGGAGCTGTGGTGTGGTGTTCCGGAGGGACGACATAACTTATGTCTGTCTCTCATTTTTTAATTTCCACCAAAACATTTCCTATTTTTGATTTTTTTTTTTCATTTTCCTATGAATAAAAATTTCGGGATTCTCTACCTATCTAAAAAATGTAAAAAAAAAATGTAAATTGGCCTCTAAATATATATTTATATGGGTATCATATTGAGGTTCACATGATTAATTGTTTGGACTTTAAAAATGAAGATATGAATTCATAGTACGGACTGATGTGCGCTATAGTATCGTAGCCTCACTTGTCTAATTTATATTCTAGAAATAAACATGCAATTTATCAAGGAGAAAAATGCTTCATATCATCTTGAAAATTCTTTTGGAAGCTTTTTGTTAAATTAATTAGCTAATATCTGTGTGTGTACGTTTAGTGTCAACAATCTTTTCCATTAGATTTGTTATATTAAGAATGTTCAATTGATCTATATATGTACCCATACAATTAGATAGATTGATTCATTTGCCCATTAGGGGTGTCAATCACACCCGTTTATCCATTATTTTACCCGTATCGTATTCGATAAGACAAGTATGGGTAAAGTTTTTTTTGTTAGCTTGTTTGGGTATGGGTATGGGTAAGGATTTTTTTTTTCGTTAGATAAAAGAGTATGGATACGGGTAAAGACTATTTCATATCCGTTGGATAACAGATAATTATATAAAATAAATTGCATATATATATATAAATATTATATTCAATTTTATGTTTTCTATATCACTAAAAGAAAATGTATGCCTTTTGTTGTAAGAAACATATTATGCTAAACATTACGCTTAAGGATTTTATTTGAATGTTTTGTTATTTAATTAACAAATTGAATTTTGAATTTGTTAGAAGAGATATTTGTTTTTTTTTGCTTTATAACAAGACACGGTGACCCATTATATGTATTTTTAGTTAGAATTGATTGCATATTTATATTTTGATTTTTAGTATTATTCATTATTCATCCGCTATCGTTTCGTTATACCTGCTAATCTTAACGGGTAGGGATAGAGTAAGATAAAGCAAATTCTTAACATATAAGGATTGGATATGGGTAAGGCCAACTGTTAGTGGGTATGGATATGAAAATACTTCCACCCTACCCGTATCGTACCCATTGGCACCCCTATTTCCCATGCTATTAGTTAGAACCTTCAATTTTGATTTGTTCTACTAATTAGATATATAATTAACTCGATACGACTCTTCGAAAGATGGCGACTCCACTGGCGATTTCCCAGGCAACCAAGGACGACTGCAGATGGCAGCAAGTGAGAAGACGACGACCTTTCCCAGCAAACTGGCGGCACTCGGCGCCTTCCCAACCCTTCGTTAACCTATACCAACCCTATGCACGACCTACCTACGCCCAGATACTTAGCCGTCAACCACCACCTAACCCCAGCACCCAAACAAAACCATCCATGTCACCCACTTCACCACCATCTTCCCCAGTTTCTCCTAACTTCACAACCTACTATGTTTCGCCCCATAGCCCATCAAGACTCCGCTTTCCACCATCCCACACCTTTGCCGAGTGGAAGGGATGGTGCTTTCGTTGCTGTCGCACTGGTCACGCGGCGACCAAATGTCGGAACCCCAAGCGCTGTGGTAAATGCTGGGCCTTTGGACATATAGGTTCAAAATGTAAACATGAGATACTAGCACCTCCCCCACCAATCGCTCCTTCACCAATCCCTAGGCCGGTTAAAGATGCACAACCGGCTTTTGAAGAACTCCTCACTGGCTCTTTTCCATACCGTCAGTGTGAAATGCCTACTGACTGACCAATCCGACTACACTGCTTTATTGAAAGGGATGCTGAGTACTTCAAGGAGATGGATCGCCTAAAACAGGCAGTGGTGATGCACATGGGTCGTTTCCAGTGGGAACTATCAGTGGAGAATGTGGCTACATACGCTTGCCAGACCAAACTAGTGCAGCGGGAGGAAATCCAAATTGCAGAACTCAGTGGTTCTAGATTCCTCATAATCTTACCTGAAGGTCTACATCCCGACACATTCATCAACGTGACACCTCAAGAGGCCTGGGACGAAGGTTTGTCGTTTCAGCCATGGTCGCCCCTAGAAAACGCAGAAATCAATGTTCCGACATACAAGGTACTGCTCCAGTTGGTGGGTGTCCCACCTCATCTCTGAAAAGACAAACACATTGCTAATGCGGTCAGCAGATTTGGAGTTTACCTTGGCTCAGTAGCCCCCGGAAAACCCATCGTCCTTATCTTCCTGGATAGCAGCGGTGGGTGTGGACGACTTGACCCTTGTTCCCCAAAACTTGGCAATGCAGGACGGTGGTCTTATTTACCCCATACAGGTCCTCACACTAGCGTGGCACCGTGGCCCCATCTACTCAGCCGATGAAATGCCTAAACACCCCAAGCATTATACTCGGCCTAGTCCTCAACCGTCATCCTCCTTCGATGATGATGATGACTGCAACTTAGATGACGTGGAGATAATTTCCATGAGCTCAAATGTCCTCAGGGATATTTGTCGTGGTAGAACTGCAGACTCATTGCCGGCGGAGCTCTGCCGATTTGCTACACTGGAGGAGATGGACATGCACTGTCCACAAAAGATCCCTCTGTGCCAAATCAGAAGGTTCCGCAGTCAGTGCAGGTGCAATTAGAATGTTAGGATCCGATTAATCCCATTGAGGTACGTGGTAGTAGTGAAGCGGATCCTTCCAGGCACATTACCGACTCGCCTCATGGTAACTCGCAACGAGCCTTATCCTAGAATGTCAGGGGCCTTGGGTGTCCACAAAAATGTGATGTGGTTTGCAATGTTATTAGGCAATCTAGATGTGACATTGTATTGATGCAAGAGACAAAGTTGAATGAATTTTCGTTGATGTGTTATTCGAGAGTGTTGCCTTCTTTTTTTTAACAAGAATTGTGTAGCTTTGCATGCTATAAATTCTTCTGGTGGCTTACTAATTGCATGGAAACACAATTATAAGGTTCTAAACACATGGGCTACTAGATACTCAGTCTCTGCCCTTTTGAAACAAACGAATTCAGGAGCTACTCTGTTGGTGACCAATGTATACGGACTAGCCACTAATGATCTAAAACAGACGTTCATAGAGGAACTGAGGAATCTTGCCTCCTTGTCTAATAATTCTTGGATTCTGGGTGGGGACTTTAATTTGGTCCGCTGGCTGATGGATAGATCCGGTAATCAACGATCCTTCTTGCTAATGTCCCTGTTTAATGACGTAATCAGGGACCTTGAGTTAATTGATGTCCAGTTGAATAACAGGCGCTATACTTGGTGCAATAACCGCCCTGACCCAATTCATTCCGAAATTGACAGGGTATTCGTGTCACCGGACCTATCACTGCAGTTTGAGATGATTACTCTTGACTCATTGCAGGTCATGGTTTCTGATCATGCTCCTCTATTACTAAAATGTGTTAATAATCCAAAACCAGAATCGCCAGTTCAAAATTGAACTGTTCTGGCTATCTCACCCGAAGGCAGTGGGAATTATTCATGAGGCCTGGAATACACAAAAATATTCATCAAGTGGATTGCAAGGCTTTGTTCAAAATGTGGAAATGATGCATAAGTGTCTTAGAGAATGGCATGTGCAAAATTTTGACCAAATTGAGACTCAGTTACACTTTTGTAAGAAAACCTTATTATTTTTTTATCAAATTGAAGAAAGAAGACAACTGGAGGAATACGAGAGAAAGTTTAGAATTATGGTAGAAGAAAGGGCTTACAATTTGGCATGCGTTGTAGAGTCTAGATGGCGCCATCGCTCTAGATGCAAATGGTTAAAAGCCAGGGACAAAAATAGTCGCTACTTTCATGCCGTTTCATCGGCGAGACAGCGGAGAAACAAAATCTCATTCCTCAAAGTTTAGGAGATGGTTCACACTGATGAACATCAAATTCGAGATGTATTCAAACAACAATTGGAAAGCCTATTAGGAATTGAACAGCCGGTAACCAAGTTTACACCGGAAACCCTATACCCCACTAATCCAGACCTTTCTATCTTACAGGAACCATTCACTGAAGCGGAGATTGAGCGGGTTGTGCAACAGTTAGGCAAGAACAAGGCTTCTGGACCGGATGGTCTACCTAGCGAATTCTTGCAAACACAATGGCCACTGTTCAAAGATGAAATTCTTGCAATCATGACTGATTTTTTTAACCACAATTTGAATTTACGAAAGGTTAATCAAGGAAACATAATCATGATTCCAAAGAAGGAAGTTGTTGAGGAGGCAAGTGATTATCGGCCCATAAGTGTCATGAACCTAATTCCGAAGGTCATTTCAAAAGTCCTGGCTAATCGCCTCAGAGATGTCTTACCTGACCTTATTTCACCATCACAGACTGCGTTCATTCATGGACGTCAGATAACTAAGAATTTTAATGCGACACGGGAAATGTTGTATGATATTTCAAAAGTGAAAAATCAGCCTGTTTCCTCAAGATCGACTTCTCGAAGGCCTTCGATTCGGTCGATTGGACCTATCTAAAGGATCTTATGATTGCTCGGGGATTCCCGGAGAGGTGGATTCAGTGGATTCTCCAACTTTTCAGTACAGCGACCTCAAGGGTGGTGATAAATGGAGGTGTTTCTAACTATTTCGAACACAAAAGGGGCTTGCGACAGGGCGATCCCTTGTCACCAATGCTATTTGATATTGCGGTTGATCCCCTCCAAAGGATGGTTGAGGTTCTTAACACCACTGTAGGCACACACATCTCAAGGAAAATTCAAAAGGCAGCAGTAATACACCAATACGCCGATGATACAGTCTTCGTTACAAGTGCGGATAACACCACAGTGGTAACTCTAAAAATCATCTTAAGGTTGTTCTCAGGGGTCTTGGGCTTGAATATAAATTTCCAAAAAAGCTCATGGATACCCATTAACCTTAATCCGCACAGAATTCGGACAATCTCTGCAGTACTTGGCTGTTCTCTTTCCCAATTCCCCATCCAATATCTGGGCATGCCTCTTACTCTTAAAAAACCAAACAAGGAGTTATACATGCCTTTGATTGAAAAACTAGAGAGCAAATTCGCGGGCTGGAAAATTCGATTAATCTTTAGAGGAGGCCGTTTCCAACTCATCAATTCGGTTATGAGTTCCATCCCCATCTACTTCATGTCCTCATTTTTGCTTCCAAAATGGGTTATTCAAATAATCGATAGAATCTGGAGAGCCTTCCTCTGGGGGCAAACTGATTCCAAGAGGGGAATTCCTCTAATGGAATGGTCGGTTGTGTGGTTACCAAAACAGAACAGAGGTTTAGGAGTTTCAAATCTACTGCTCAGGAACTACTCACTCCTACTTCGCTGGTGGTGGCGGTTATACCAACATCCAAACACAATGTGGTCTCAGGCAACTACTGCCCTCAGATCACTAACTGGGGTGAGGAACCATCACAGAATTTGGTCGCGTACTGGTTCCTTTTTCTAGATGCAACTCCTAAAACTACGACCACTGTTTGATTGGAGCACTCAATGGGAGATTGGCTCGGGAGAGTCTATTTCATACTGGTTTGACTCATGATCATTTCCAATTCGAGCATCTTAGGATGTGCTGGTACCGGCAAATAGGAATTGGTCTTTGCAAAGGGCGGTGCAGCAAGGGCTCCAGGATGACTCAGTGCTATCAGAGTTGTCTCAGGACCGTCTGATATGGCGATGGAACACTAAAGCACTATACTCGGCGAATTCAGTTTACAGGATCTTGGTTTCAGCAGGAAAAACAAAATGCAATTTCACTTTCATTTGGAAGCTCCCTATCCCTCCTAATGTTAGAGTGTTTGCTTTCCTCCTAATAAAGAACAAGTTACTCACGCATGAAGTAATGATACGTAGGAATTCAACATGCGAATGGAGCTGCCCGATATGCCATAATTGCCCCTTAGAAACTATTCTGCAGCTGTTCTTTAGGTGTCATTTTTCTGTCATCTTCTGGGCCACTCTTTCGCAGCTATCGGCTCTCCAATTAATGCAATACGGTAACACATTCCAAACTACAATGCTTAATTCTCGAAGGCGGTACAGAGGAAAAAATGCTGGTCGAAAATGGGGGGCTCTATTCTTTGCAGGCTGTTGGTTCATTTGGAGAAGCAGGAACCAGTTGATTTTCGAAGGAAAAATATCTGACCCAAGATGGGTGGCGCATCATGCAATGAGGGAGGTCTCACTATGGCTCAGATACTGCTAATTTCAGAAACATTGATTTTCATCGTTTCTATTTTGGAGTTTTAATTTTATTTTTTGTTTGTTGTTTCGTTGGGATTGATGTATTACTATTTTTCTTTTCCAGCTGTATACTTGAGTTGTAAAACTATCTGATAGCCTCTATCAGAATTTAAAAAAAAAAAAAAAAAAACTCGATACGACGATACCTATATATATAATTAAAAAAACGACCTGCCCTGTCAGTAAAGAAGTTGAGGAAATTAAATGCTGCCGTGCTCGGTTGTGAGAATTATAATATTTTACATTAATTGAACTAGTACATGCATAGGATGATGGATGAATAGAACATTTGAAAATATAACAATTTGATCCAGCAAATATGAGATGAAAAAAGTTGGAACTGATGGCATGAGAATTAATTGTTTGGTAAATAAATGAAAATGATATATAATTAGCAAATTAGTTTGGAAAGTGGAGGATCAGAATATGTGCCGTTCAATATTCCGTTTGCAATGGCCTGGTAAGAAGCCTCTGTTGGGTGGATACCATCCCAAGATAAAGCCTTTGACGGATCCGCACACACCGATGATTGCTTGTATCCGCAGGCATGAGCGTAGCTAAAATGATATTTTGATCCTTCAAATCCACAGCAGGCAACTAAGGGACTCTCGAAACCTGCATTGCATTAATTCCATTAATTGTTTCTTGTTTGTACATGCAGATAACAATTAATATAATACACATGCAATTAACTAGTGGCTAGCTAAAATTACGAACCAAGGTCTTTTGCATTCTGGTAAACATTTAGCAGCGCGCCGTAGTAGTCAGCATAGATAATTTTTGCCTTTGGATGAAGCTCTCTCTGCTTCTTTATTTCTTCCTGAAGCAAGGTGTTGTGGTGCATGGAGAACTCATTCAACCGGTTGATGCATCCTGTTTTATTATCATAGTCTTCGGTTCTATTAGTTTCATATTGCATAAGGTACGCAGGAGCGCAACCGATTGGGAAATTTCCTGGCACAACCAATGTACTAGCCCCAAGGTTTATCAGATCCTGTCAGTTAATAACACATTTAATTAATTATTTGATCTTTTCATTTTCTCAGGGTCTTCATTTAGAAGATTTACATCAGGAAAGAAAAAATAATATTTGCAAAACCTCTAACAATATACAATTAATAGTACTTTAAAATTGCATTTAACTTTAGATGGACAAAAGAATCATCCTTTGGTCGGGTGACAAAGACACATGTCGTCTGATGCTTCACCTCCATCTTTCATTCAAAAATATAACTTTAGATGGACAACAAGGTATTTTGATTTCAAAATCTTTCCAAAAGAAAGAAAATAATGTTTTTTTTTTTATTTCGGTTTAGATTTACGAAATAAATTTAAATCCGTGTGGTTCTAAATTGATCCAGAGGGATGTCAACACAAATCGGACGGATATAACTGGGCTTTGTATAAGCCTCCATCCAAAACGCTTTGGACAAAACCCCACATGCAATTTTTGTTTTTTACCAAAATCCTGTTAATTATTTCTGATAAGAATTAATTTGTTTCCTCTCGAATTTTGTTTGCAGGAAAACGATAATAGAAATAATTACATTTACAGCAGAACCAATGGCAGAAACAACACGTGGGACCCACGTTGTCATATTTTGGAGTGGTACAAGGGTAGCTAGGCCGCGATTATAGTCATTTCCTCCTATCTCTCCCACAAAAATGAGGGACCTATTCAGAATGGTGGGGACATCTGTCGAGAAATAGATCTATATATTATATTTCAGTAAATTAAGCATTAAATTGCAATGCCAAAAATTATGATAGAAATTAACACATATATGTATGTCAATATAGTATTTACATCCATCAGAAGTTGTATAATTAGTTTTTGTAGGCTTACCAGAGCCATTAGATATCAATGGTAAGAGTTTATTGAAAGACTGTAGCTGAACCCACAGAGAGTTGTCTGCCTGTGTTAGATTTATTCCTGACATTCTGGTAAATTCTGAATTGTTTAGCACACCTGCGCCTCCAACAGCAAAGTTTACACCTTTCTGGAAATACTCGGGTGTTTTACCGCCGTCAGATGGTTGCACGAAGGGAAAATTAAAGTGTTCAGCTGCATCCATGTATCATGGGTATCATGTAATCAGAAATTTGTAATTTACAATTAAGTAATATTGAAATAATATATTATTTGGATGATATTTCATTAATTTATTTTTGTCTGATAATTAAAATTTCGACATACCTACGAAGTCAAGGATGACTCGACCATTGGTCCATCGGCCAGTGGGATGTTTAAAGTAAGTCTGTCCATATGGAAGTGCACCAATGCCTGTGCTAGCATTCCCACTCTGAAGGTAGGCATTCCCGGTATCACTGATTGAGTCGCCGAAGTTAATAATGCGATCGAAGCATTTACCAAGCATTGGAACGGTACATAGGTTAATAACAAGAATGAACAGAGAAATAGGAATAGAGAGCATAAGCTTGGACGAATTCATGTTGGCAATCAAAACCAATTAGTGATTGCCAATATGCATAAATTCCTCCAACCAAGTAAATCCGCTATTAATATCAGAACCAATGCCATAAATTTAGTAATTAAGAATTTCTGTGGTGTAAACTATTCTTGTTCATTGGCCTATCAAAATATTAAAGACAAATTACAGATTTACAGAATCCAACCTGTCTTCTTTAAAAGGAAGGTAAAACATAATATAACCATGTTTGGTCAAAAACTGTTACAGCATAGAGGTCACTAATTTGTTATATTTTTGTCCACTTGTCTTAATAAGTCTTATTTTTTTTAGTTCTATATATTAATTAGGGTGTCTTATTTTTGGTTGTCACAAGAGTATATGTGATGAAATTTTATGAATAAGGAAAATCACAAATCAATTTGCCATAGATATATATGCACTGTAATGGTTATGAAATGTGTTGAGAATTGAGATGAATACTCGGTTATACTGTAGAAATAGTTAACAAATACTGATTTATTTTGAAATATGTACATTTACCAAAATTATATATATATATCAATCAAATTTGCTAAGTTAATTAGCGGCCATATACACCAGTTCCAGACCTAAGAAAATGCAATTAGTACTGTTTCAAAACTTCATCCACCATATAGAAAGAGAGAGGAGGGGATCCGAAATTTTTATAAATATACAAAATCTCAAATTAATTTAACAATCTATACATTTTTTATATTAATTTCTAAATCTATCCAAACCGCTGACACTGTTAGCGATTTAAGCAAACCACGATTTTTGATGTTTTCTGCAAACTTTTTGAAACAACGAACGACTCAGATTAAAACACTGTTTGTAATCATTACAGAGTTGCGCAGTTTCATCCGAATTGAATTTAATATAATTTTTCATTTAATTATTTTATTTAATTAGAAAATATTACAATTTATTTATTTTTTCTATTAAAATATTAGAAATATTTTTATATATTTTTTTAAATTAGATAGAATACCATATAATTTGATTTATTAGAAAGACATAAACAAATAACCCGGATCAATATTTTTCAGATCGGATTTTCCATGGCTGTAAGAAAAATTAAAATATTTCTTTGTGTGTTATTAGAAAAAAATAAAAATGATTTGAATCTGAATTATTGATCCCGGTTCAAAAGTCACTTCTAGGTAAATACAGAAAATATTATGGTCTTTCTGAAAAAATAAAAGTTTAACAAAAATATCTAACATTTAAATTATATTAAATTCAATTCGGATGAAACTGCGCAACTCTGTAATGATTACAGACAGTATTTTAATCTGAGTCGTTTGTTGTTTTAATCTGAGTCGTTCGTTGTTTCAAAAAGTGTATAGAAAGCATCAAAAATCGTGCTTGGCTTAAACCGCTGACCCTGTCAGCGGTTCTGGCTTCTGAAACCGCTGACACTGTCAGCGGTTTGGATAGATTTGGAAATTAATATAAAAACATATAGATTGTTAAATTAATTTAGAATTTTGTATATTTATAAAAATTTCGCGGAGGGGATTGAGGAGGGAGAACAAATTTTGTAGAGTATCTTTCTGTCTCTCTCTATAGGCTATATGTGCTTGCTGAAATTAAATATAATTTATTTTTTGTTTTATTCTCTAAACTTTACAAAAAAAAAAAAAAATTATAATTAGGTATAAAATTTATAGCTTGCTTTTCAGATAGTGAAATGTATTATTATGTTAAAAAATAGTTGCCAGAAAATTAATGGATGTAACTTATTTGCTTATATATTATGTATAGATTTTGTTTTATTTCTATTGACTGGAACACAGGCTAAAACAATAAAGTTCTTGTTAAGTTTTCTTTTTTAAATATTGAACAATGTAATTAACCATGTTCAACTTTGGAGAACATTTTTTTTTGCCGAAGTTTTTATTGGTAATGTTATCATTTTTGTTAAAGTTAAGTAATACTTGGTATAATTAAAAATCTTACAACAAAATTATTTTAGCCTTTTTTAATGGTAATTATTTTAGCATTCTTACAATGAGATTAAACTCCTTATTTTTAAAACTATTACAAAAGAACTATAAAAACAGAGCAAAACAACACGAGAGGCGAGACTAACTATAATAATACCTATTGTAGGTCCGCCCATCATACTCAAATTTGAGTTCGATGGACAACATTTCCATCAGATCTACTTAAAAATGCATGTGCATTTGATCTGCACGATTATTGAAGTGGGTGCACATAAATCTTGAAGCAAGTCGGACGGAAGCGCTACTTGTCATACTCTGCTCCCATTGGAATTAATAAACAATCAAAGTGTAATGTCTGGCATCGGCAAATCTCAGCCAATATAAAGACATTGCCTTTTTCAATACTAAATATGGCCCGGACAGAATTGGAAGTATATCTTTCAGAAACCAAAACTTGGGCTTTATTCCGGTATAACAGTTCCAATCTTAATTGAACACTATTATGGGCTGAAGCATCATCCAATGACAATCAATACGCTTCTTTTTTTTTGGTTAATACGTCCTTCAATGGACAGTACAACAACAAAGTTCATGCATGATATCTCATCCACTACATTGCATTGGAGAAAGAAGAAGGCTTGGACGAATCATGCATGATATCAGAATAAGTGTTACTTATGGGAGGGTAAGAGTACGACCCTTGTAGCACTCCATGTGCAATCGTCTTGTAAGCGGTCTCTGTCAAGTGGATCCCATCCCATGATCCATACTTCGATGGGTCCGAACAAACCGTAGAACCTTGGTTGCCACATGATGCAAATAATGAGAAATTATAAGGGCCTTTGGCCCCGCAGCATGCCTTTAAAGGGTTACTGAAACCTACACACAAAAAAGTGGCTTAAATAACTGGCTTAAAATACACATGAGAAGGATGTTACATTTTAGTATAGTATAGTGGTCTAATAATGGAATAAATTAAACAATAATGTCTAGCATATATAGTTACTTTAGTGAATCTAATAAGTGCACACGATAAATAGAAGAAAAGTCGTTTAAAATATTTCTTTATCTGCTTGAAAAGTGATGCTTGTGCAAAAAATATAAGAGAATGTATAGCTCAGCAAGAAGAATCATATTTGAAGCAATGAGTATATCTATATTTTTTTTGTTTTTCTCTATCTTTCAATTGTTATTGAATTCTAAAAAAAAGTCGATTTCTAATTTTTGAGGACCATGGTGACATAAAAATAATAGCTATTCATAATATCAGCCAAATAAGAATTCAATTGGTGGCTTGTTGAATGTATGACTTGCTAATTTTGATTGCGAAATCTTACCTAACTTGTTTGGATTGCGAAAGATGTTTATGGAAGCTTCATAATAATCTGCATAGATAATAGTCACATCAGGATAGAGAAGCCGAAGCTTTGAAATCTCATTCGAAAGCATTGCATTGTGGTATTATGCAAACTCATTGAATTGCTTGAGGCATCCTGTTTCTGGTCATAGTCTTCTTTTTTTCGGCTTTGGGACAGCGTAAGATACATCGGAGTGCATCCTATCGGGAAATTATTTGGAACCAATAATGTTTGTGCTCCAGGACCGATCAATTCCTGTATAATTTGTACATTAATTAAGATCCCATGCAGCATACATTAGTTTAGCATTGTTGGCATATATATCAGTCAAGCATGTTAGCATCAAGAAAAACAGTTTATGAAGTATAAAGGCTTAAAGGCTTGAAAGTTGAAACAATGCTAAGAGTAAAGAAATAATATATGCGTACATGAATGGTTAAACTGATGGTTCTGATTACATCTGGAACAAAAGTTCGGACTTCATCAAGCGTTCTCCCACTAGACAATAAATAATTGTAGTCATTTCCTCCTATCTCACCTACCACAAACAGAGCACTGCTCATGATAGAGCTGCCCCATCCTGCACAGTTCAATTTATTAATTTGTGAATAATTTTGGGTATTCTGACATTGATTTGATCAACACTTGTCTGGGTTGATATCATTTTCTTCTTCAATTTTTTTTTCTTCTAAATTAATTTGGGTACAAACATTTGCTTAAGATTATTTTAATCCCATTAAATGATCTACAGCACTTATAATTCTTTTTATTGTTATTTTTATTTTTTAGTTAACTGTCACATCCAGTTAGTTGAATTGAAACATCTGAATTATTGGCTATAATTTAATCAATTTTTTGTGAATCAAAATACACGTTGTGCATCCATGAACCACAAATAAACATAAACAAGATGTTTCATTCGGATAATACCTGGTTCTTCCAAGATTGAAGGTAGCAATTTCTTGAACCACTCAAGCTGAATGCCAAGCGAGTAATTCGTCCAGAAACCTCCATTCCCATGGATTCAAAGAATGAATTGTCGAGTGCTGTGGCACTACCAACTGCAAAATTTGCACCATGCAGGAAGTCTTCTGTGCTCTCTCCTGAGAGATATGGCGGAATAAATGGCAACCCGTATGCTTCCGCTAATCAATGAAATTAATATTAGCCAGTCAATATCTTTGTTATAACATAGCTACAGTAACTTTTTCCTTATGGAATTTCCAATGGCTAGCCACATCTAAAATAAAACTGTCACGGCTAGATTCTGAGGTTTATTTTCTAAAATTTTGTGCAATTTTCTAGTAATTTACAAGGTTCTTAAAAATCAGAATCGGAAGCAGAATATCAGCAAGTTGGTCATGGAATCGGAAAAGGATGAACCGGTGAGAATCAAGACGAATCAGAAACTCGGATTTTTAAAAAAAATTAAATTATTTTGTCAACAAATTACACTATTACTGTTTTAGTAATTTAGTCCTTATTATTGGCTACTACAAAACCTGAGAATAAAGAGGTATGAACTATGAACTGACTCAAACTCTATTTGACTACGGTCTATTTGAAATTTTTTGTCTATAACGTAACAATTTAAATTGAAAACTTAACAAAATATTAAATAATAACAGGCCCAAAAAAGTTCGGCCCATTTATTTGATTCTTTCTAATGGCGGTCCCACATGTCGGAATAATCTTCCCCAATTTCTTTTCCTCTTTTTTTGTTTCACGCTGCACAAACCACAGATTATAAATAATAATAAAAAAAACGGTCATCTAGTATAGAATTAGTCCGATTTTCGTTGCAAAAATCGGCCACGGCATAACTAGGATCGGCTCTGGCTGATTTAGTTCCAACTCGGAATCGGCTGATTTTCATAACCATAGAATTAATTATTCCAGTGCTCCTATTACATATAACATATTACATTTCCTAGCTAGGAATAGGATACCTGGCAACTGAATTCATTTTATATGTGTGAGGTACTTGTTAATTTGTTGACTAATTAAAATCATAAGAAACAACTAAAGAGTAGAGCTAGAGAAAGAAGAAAGTGATGAGTAGATGTAGTGCACTAACCAATGAAATCGAGAATTAAGCGTCCATCACAAAAGCGACCAGTGGGGCGGCTGAAATAAGTCTCCCCATATGGCAGGTTACGGATGGGGTTGTAATCGTTGCCGATATAGTTGAGGTAGTTTCCAGTGTCACTGATCGAGTCTCCGAAGCAGAAAATATGGGTGAAGCAACAATTTCCAGTTTTTGTCGATACAAGTAGAATTAGGATTGCAATTGCAATGGCAATTGCAATTTCCAGTTTTTGTCGATACAAGTAGAATTAGGATTTCCAGTTTTTTTTTAAATTACATAGTCGATGTATCAACATTGCCTGTTGACTGTTGACTGTTGTGCATTTTCAATACCTTATTTTGTACATCTGCAATAAGATAAAAAAAAAAAATGGGAATAACGGGTCCCTGTCTAAGTCCTCTAAGACAATTAAAATAATTACCTAACTCACTATTAATACTTATACATGTTTTGCTACTTTCTAAAAAAGTTTTAATAAAGAAAATAATTTTAGTCCAAATCCTCTTCCCTTGGTACTTTTAAAAGAAAAAGTTCCAATTCACCCGATAATATGAATTTCAAAATCCAATTTGAATAAAACACCTTTAATATTCTTTTATTTGATAGTGTGACTTACCTCATGAGCCAATACAATATTGTCCATGATATATCTTAAGTCATTTTATAAATGTAATTTGGGTTGAATCAATAAGCTCATTCATACACAAAGCTAATGAGTATTTTATTTGTGTAATGTAATTGTAAATATTATTGTTTATATTGGTAAATGTAGTGTTTTTAGTAAAAGTATTTACAAAAATAAATTATAATCATACACGGTTTTATATTAAAACTGTGTTTGAAAGGTATTTTCATACACAATTTTAATATAAAAGGCCGTGTATGAATGTTTTCCGCAACCATGCACAATTTACTAACACTTTCATACATGCTGTGCTTGGACATATTTGCAAAACCGTATATAGCTAGCATTTTTATTCATGTACAATGGCATATTCTATAGAAGTAGGGTTTAATTGCTGAAATTTTTTATTCATAATGTTATCATTTTTGTTGAAGTAGTACTTTATATAAATCAAAATCTTTCATCAATAATTATTTTAGCATTCTTAAAACGAGATTTAATTAATTCCTAATTTATAAAAAAAGTTTACAAAATAACTATCGAAATGGAGCAAAACAACGCGAGACTTTAACTCTAATAATATACCCATTGAAATAAACAATCAAAGTGTAATGTCTGGCTTCATCGGCAAATCTCAGCCTCTCTAATATTTTCTAAACATCCAAGACCTGAGACGTACAAAGATTGATATCATCCATCCTTTACTAATATTTCTGGTATGCATAGAAGAGTAAATCTATCATTGTGAATTGGTACCATTCTTTACTTTTCTCATACAACATATTAATAATAGCCTACCAAACTTCAAAAATGTTTGTTTCTATTAAACTAACAATTCGGGTGGTCACACAAATTGGAAGTATTTTCACAGACCTCAACTTGGGCCTTACTCCGGTACAACAGTTCCAACCTTAATTAAATTAAACTATATAGGCCTCAAGCGAAAGCAATTGTAACATAAATTGGCCCAATCACCTTCTTCTTCTTCTTTTTTTTTCTTTTTTTTTTTTTGTTGTAAATACGTCTTTACATGGATAGTACAAGAAAAGAAATTTCATTACTGGTGCTTTATGAAATTGTCTTGTAGTTCTATTAATCTAAAACATTCCTCCCTACTAATGATAAAACAAAAGAGAAGGAAATTCAGATTTCATATAGTTGTCATTTGGATCAAAATAATAATATTATTATAGTTGCCTATATATTGTCGATCTCATCTACTACATTGTGTCGGATGAATCTAGAAGGAGGTTTCGTGAATCATGCATGGTATCGGAGCAAGTGTTATTTATTGGAGGGGAAGAGTACGACCCTCGTAGCACTCCATGTGCAATCACCTTGTAAGCCGCCTCTATCAAGAGGAGTCCATCCCATGATGTGTACTTTGATGGGTCCGAACAAACTGTAGAACCTTGGTTTCTGCATGATGCAATTGATGAGTAATTGTAAGGGCCTTTGGCCCCGCAACATGCCATTAAAGGATAACTGAATCCTACACAAAAAATATAACAATTTAGTATAGTGATCTGACTATTGAATAAATTGAAATACATAATTTGCATATATAATTAGTGCACAAGATAAACAGAATAACATTATCTTAAAATATTTCTTATGTGCTTGAAAAGTGATTCTTATGTAACAATGTATATAGCTCAGCAAAAAAATCAATATCAAGTAATGATTTTATTATTTTATTTTGTGGAATATATAGGTAATAAGTTACGAAAGAACCACATTTTTTAGTTCTATTTTGCAATTATGTTATTTGAATTCTAAAAACTTCATTTCAAATTTAATATTGAGAACCATAGGGACATACAATAATCGATCTGCATAGATAATGGTCAAAGAAGATTCTTTTTTACGTTTTTTTTTTTTTTTTTTTGAAAACAAAAGTCATTACAGCCCATATTTCTATTAAACTAATTTTCGGTGGCTTGTTGGACGGATGCCTTGCTGATTTTGATTGCGAAATTCTTACCTAATTTCTTTGGATTGCGAAAGATGTTCATGGAAGCTTCATATAGTAATCTGCATAGATAATAATTACATTTGGATAGAGAAGCTGAAGCTTTGCAAGCTCCTCTGAAAGCATTGCATTGTGGTACTCGGCAAACTCATTTAAACGCTTGATGCATCCTGTTTCTGGGTCATAGTCTTCCTTCTTCCGACTTTGGAACTGCGTAAGATACCTCGGAAAGCATCCTATTGGGAAATTATTTGGAACCAATAATGTTTTGGCTCCATGATTGATCAATTCCTGTATAATTATATTGTACATTAACTTAGATCCCAGTGTCATACATTAGTTTAGCATTGGCATATTCCTGTGCATATGAAAATATTTGCAACTACGCTAGCTAACAAGAGAAAAGAAAAAAAAAATGCCTACTTGGATGGTGAAACTGATGGTTTTGATTACATCAGGGACAAAGGTTCGAACATCATTTAGGGTTGTCCCATTAAACAATGGATAATTGTAGTCGTTTCCTCCTATCTCACCTACTACAAACAGAGCACTGCTCATGATAGACCTGCCGCGTCCTGCATAGTCATTTTATTAATGAGTGAATGTTATGAAATAAAGATTAAAATTAAAAAAAAAAAACATAAACAAGACAAAGAATGTATATAAAGGATGACTATCTCTTTATTTATATATTTCTTATATATTTTGTTATATAAGAAATATATTAATAAAGAGATGATCATCATTTATACATTTTATGTATTTTGTTTATGTTTTTTCATACATTTATACATTTTCTATATTTTGTTATATTTTTTTTATGTTTTTTTAGAACATTTTTTTACTATTGTTTTAGATAAGTAGAGAAATATTGTTTTTGAATGATCCAGAATTTTCTAATTAAATGATTTTTATCTATTTTAAAAAATAGTAAAGAAATTCTAAAAACATATAATATTTGGTCTGCAGGTAAATTTTCATATAGAGATTATGTTGAACAAATCATATCAATTATTTGAATTTTGAAAATAAAGATATAAGTCTATAGCGTGGTCCCATAACTACAAATAAAGATAAACAAGAGGTTTCATTCACATAATACCAGGTTCTTCCAAAATTGAAGGTAGTAATTTCTGGAATCACTGAAGCTGAGTGCCAAGCGAGTAATCCGTCCGGGACATCTCGAATCCTTTGGATTCAAAGAAGGAATTGTTCAGTGCCATGGTACCACCCACCGCAAAATTCGCACCATGAAGGAGGTCATTTGTGGTTATTCCTGAGAGATATGGCGGGACAAATGGCAACCCGTATGCTTCCGCTAATCAATGAAATATAATATAAGCCAGTCAATTTCTTTGTTAAAACAGAGCTACAGGAAGTTTTTCCTTAATTCATTTTCTTATGGAATTTCCAACGGCGCCACTCATCTAAATTAAAACTGGCACAGCTAGATTCTGGGATTGACTATTTTTAATATTATTCATTTAACTTAATTTCGTGCAATTTTCTTAGGAATTATTCCAGTGGTCCTGTTACATATTACATAATTCCTTGGGTAGCAACTAAATTCTTTTACATGTGTGAGGTACTTCTTTGTTGAATAATTTTATACCTAAATTCATAAGAAACAACTCAGAATATATAGAAGGAAAAAATTTATGAGTAAAGTGCACTAACCAATGAAATTGAGAATTAACCGTCCATCACAGTACCGGCCAGTGGAGCGGCCGAAATAAGTCTCCCCAAATGGCAGGTTATTACCAACGGGATCATAGCTGTCACCGACAGACGTACTTGAGATAGTTGCCAGTGTCACTGATCGAGTCACCGAAGCAGAAAATGTGGGTGAAGCAACAATTTCCATTTTTTGAAAGAAGTAGAAGGATTGTGACGATAGGGATGTGAAGATAGAAAAGCAGATGTCCTGGAGCTATCAGAGAAATTGCATTAATCAACTTTGCGGGATGCGCTTCAATATGAGTTTCTAATTAAGAGATATCCTATGATGCTTTAGTAACAACAACCATATATTCCTTGTAATAAAAAAAAAAGTTTGATGTTTGTGTTTGTGTTTGTTTAATTTATCATGGTGGAAGGCAACATGATTCACCTAAATTAGCTCAAATTTTGGGTTTAGATCTCAACCACCAGTATCTGCATTTTTGTTTTATCCTAGTAGCTCATTATTGGAGGAACTAGTTCAATTCAGAATTGTTCAATATAGTGCTTATATTTGAACAGGAGATGGATTAATACATGATTGTTGATACTTATTGAATAAATGTCTAAGAAAATGATGAAAATAAATGCATGAAGATAACTTATAATTTTTTTATCACTTGACTTTATATAAAATCAATTTCAAAATTTTACATATATACGCATCACTCACAAAGTAGATTGATTTTAACTGTTTGGATTCATCGTTTGGAGCCACTCCGATAGATTTTGGAGCTCACCAAATTCTCTTGGTGAGCATAACACCCGCTAGCTTTACTCTAGTTACAAAATATATTTTTTTGCTAATCAAATATTTTTATTTTGAATTTTTTTTGATACGGATACTTATACTACTACAAAAAGACTGAGTATTAGACAAGGTTATAAAATGGGTTGTACATGGTTTTGTAACCGTGTCTGCGAACGTCATGTTTGCTAGCCAAATGCACAGGCAGAAAAGGAAGTCCTTTTCATTAGTCACAAAACATACAAATAACATGTATGTACAATCACACACAAAAAAATTACTACATTTACAATATACAATATTTACAATTAATTACACCAGAATCATCTATATATAGTGTTGATAGTGGACGCAATTTATAATGTCAGAACAACAAATTACCTACAACATAATTTATAATTAATCACCTACTGTTGCATGCGGCTGTTCCAATCACTAGAAGTAATTAATCTTGACAAAACACTCTAGCACACATGCAAGCAAAAAGGTCATCAATCTTCTCCAGCTTATAATTATAGGGCTTTTTTTTATCAAAAAAAATAATAATTATAGGGATTCGAATCTTGTGGGAGTTACTTGTATGCGCGCAGCAAGGAAAATCTTGTAAAAATTAGCTATATGTTATGTTGGAATTAACAATTAATGTTGGATACAATATATATTATACCCAGACCCAGTCTTCTGGAAAAGTCCTCTGATGCTCTGTCACAAATGAGTGCATGCATATATGTACTTTATTACGTAGTATCCGCACTCGCAACCATGGGCCTACGTACTGCCTGTCTGCCTTCACTGAATATTGCAAGGTAATCTAGAAAAACTTTGGAAAACTCTGGAAATATAGAAAATCATTTCTCAATTCTCATTCTGCATCAGCATAAACAATCAAAGTGTAATGTCTGGCCTCGATCATCGGCAAATCTCAGCCTCTCTATTTTTTCAAAATATCCAAGACCAGAGACGATTGACATTATATTAGAAGATTAAATTAACTATTGTGAATTGGTATCTTATCATCCTTTACTTTTCTCATACAACATTCATGTTAATTAATTAATAATAGCCTACCAAACTTCAAAACGTTTGCCTTATTATACTAACAATTCGAATTGTCACACAAATTGCAAGTACCTTTCATAGACCTCAACTTGGGCCTTACTCCGGTACAACAGTTCCAATCTTAATTAAAAACTATTTTGGGCTCAAACATCATCCAAAGGTAACCGTAATATAAATTGGCCCAATTAGCTTCTCTATTTTTTTTTTTTCAATACATCCTTCCATGGACCAGTGCATTATGCAAATTGTCTTGCAGTTCTATAAATCTAAAATATTCCTTCCTACTAATAATAAAACAAAGGAAAAGGAAGTTCAGATTTCTTATATATAGTTGTCACAAAAATTTGTCAAAATGACAATCAAGAATGGCTGCCTATATGTTGTCTATCTCATCCACTACATTGTGTTGGAGGGAGGACAAGGCTTGCTGAATCATGCATGACATCGGAGCAAGTGTTACTTATGGGAGGGAAAGAGTATGAACCTCGTAGCACTCCATCTGCAATCATTTTGTAAGCGGCCTCTGTAAAGTGGAGCCCATCCCATGATGCGAACTTTGATGGGTCCGAACAAACTGAAGAACCTCGGTTTCCGCAGGATGCAAATGATGAGTAGTTATAAGGGCCTTTGGCCCCACAACATGCCATTAAAGGAAAACTAAAACCTGCAAAAAATATAAGTGACTTAAATAACTAACTTAAATACACATGAGAAAGATGTTGAGAACCAGCATTTAGTCTAGTGATAAAAGCAACGCTCTCCGTGCGGGAGGCCGGTCGAAACCCAGATGAAAAAATTCCTTATGGCTATTAAATAGTGGGATGGTTTGACATTCAACTTTTACTCAAAAACATGAGAAGGAAGTTATATTTTTGTATAGTGATCTACTAATGGAATAAATTATCTTGCATAGTTACTTTAGTGAATCTAATTAGTGCACACGATAATAGAACAACACTCTTTTAAAATATTTTTTATCTGATGCTTAAAAAACATTAAGTACTGACCATACTATTTTCTTTTGCGGAACAGATAATAAGTTAACTTTACAAAAGAATCATGCACTCCTTTAGTTCTATTTTGCAATTTTGTTATTTGAATTCTAAAAATTCGATATCAATTTTGAAGGACCACAGTAATATACAATAATCATTATTGATATCAGACAAATAAGATTCTGGTGATGACTTGCCGATTTTGATTGTAAAATCTCACCTAACTTCTTTGGATTACGAAAGATGTTCATGGAAGCTTCATAATAATTTGCATAGATAATATTCACGTCACGATAGAGAAGCCGAAGCTTTGAAAGCTCCTCCGAAAGCATTGTATTGTGGTATTCCGCAAACTCATTGAAGCGCTTGAGGCATCCTGTTTCTGGGTCATAGTCTTCCTTTTTCTGACTTCGAAATAGCGTAAGATACATCGGGACGCATCCTATTGGAAAATTAGTTGGAACCAATAAAGTTTTCGCTCCTCGACTGATCAATTCCTGTATAATTATATATTGCATCTATTTAAGATCCCAGTCATAAAATATTAGTTTAGCATTTGAAAATTCCTATGCATGTGAAATTTTGACAAAGCATGTTAGCATGAAGAAGAAGAAGGAGGAAAAGAATGCGTACATGGATGGTTAAAGTGATGGTTCTGATTACATCAGGGACAAAGGTTCGGACTTCATCTAGTGTTCTCCCTTGAAACAATGGATGGTTGTAGTCGTTTCCTCCTATCTCACCTACCACAAACAGAGCACTGCTCATCACAGACTTGCTGCATCCTGCACAGTTCAATTTATTAATTTGTGAATAATTTTTGTTTTTATGTACATTTTTTTTTTTAAATACAAGTTGAAGATCAAGCTATCTAACTATTTAATATTCACAAAATATTTTCTTATTCGGATTTTTAAACGTGTGGTCTTCCATAGAGAGCATTATTTTTGCCACTAGATCAAAAGCTAATTTTTTTTTTCTCTTTTGATATTTTGGGTACATACTTTTGTTTGCTATTTTTTTTTCACCTTCCATATTCTTTGACAAAGTACGAGTTAGTTTAATCACATTAAATAATTAATCTACAAAGTATGAATAAACAAAAGAAGGTTGTTTTTTGTTTATTCATTATAAATAGTTGATCAGAAAGAATTAGTATTTTAAATAGTTAGCTATGATAATACAATAGTATTTTTGGATCTTAAAAACTATAACGCCATGTGTCATTTTCGACACTATAGCTATAGTGGCACAATAGGAGAGTTATAGTGTTTTGTTTTTTAGACTTTCTGCAATGACACAATAATCGCTATTTAGAATCTTAAAAAGAACTAATAGCTGTTATTATTATAAAGAAGCACGGAGAAAGTTTCATGTTTACTCTTTAATATATATATATATATATATATATATATATATATATGAGGGGGATCAAGTTACACCTTTTTTTTGAAACATTTTGACACTTACCATTTTCAAAGTCCAAATAGTCGATCCAAACCGTTCAACATGATTAATATACTAAAATGTGCTTGGAGATCAAATTTTATATTTTTTTGAATTTTTTTACTATTTATTAAGATGGTTACAAAATCGTTGTTTTTGGACCATTGAAAAACAAAGATTTTGTAACCATCTTAATAAATAGTAAAAAATTTAAAAAAAATGTAAAATTTGATCTCCAAGCACATTTTAGTATATCAATCATGTTGAACGGTTTGAATTGACTATTTGAATTTTAAAATCGCAAAATTAAACTATAAAAAAAATAATGTCATGATGTATCATACATATATTGTATTAAAAAAATCAGGGATCATGCCGTCTCCGCATGAACAAAATCCAATAGGACAGCACATCATCATACCTGCCATCAATGCATTAAAAGAAAGAAACCTCTTTTTTATGTTTTAATATAAACTGTCACATCCGTTTAAGTTGAATTGCAACATTATATATCTGAATTATTGGCCACTATTATTTGTTGGCGTTATATATACAGTAGTCTATTGATTCTCTTTCTCTTCTTGTGACTTTTTAAAATTTTTTGACACTGGCTGTTATAAGCTTTTTATTGAAGAAAACAACAAAGAAAGAAACATGAAAATAAGCTACCAAACAAAACCTTAACAGTCTCTCTCTCTCTCTCTCTCACTAGTACCCGAGCACAAAATAATAATTTATATAAAAAAAAAAAACTATAAGAACGGAACAGAGAACAATTAGAGGCAAATCATACCAAAAACTACATAGTGCTTTAATTTAATCAATTTTTGTTGTACTGGTATTAAGCAAAATACATGTTTTGTGTGCATACCTATGAATCGCAAATAAACAAACATATAAACAAGAGGTTTGATTCAGATAATATATACCTGATTCTTCCAAGATTGAAGGTAGTAATTTCTTGAACCACTCAAGCTGAGTACCGAGCGAGTAATCCGTCCAAGATGCCTCGATTCCCTTGGATTCAAAGAAGGAATTGTTCAGTGCCGTGGCGCCACCAACCGCAAAATTCGCACCGTGCAGGAGGTCCTCTGTGCTCTTTCCCGAGAGATATGCCGGGATAAATGGCAACCCATATGCTTCCGCTAATCAATGAAATATAAGATCGACGACAGTCAATTTAATTCTTTGTTAAAACAGAAGAATTTTTTTACCAAATTCATAAGAGTTAAGGAAGAAATTTATGAGTAAAATGCACAAACCAATGAAGTCAAGAATTAACCGCCCATCACAGAACCGGCCAGTGGGGCGGCCAAAATAAGTCTCCCCGTATGGCAGGTTACGGATGGGGTGGTACCCATTGCCGATAGACTTGAGGTAGTTTCCAGTGTCGCTAATTGAGTCACCAAAGCAGAAAATGCGGGTGAAGCAACAATTTCCAGTTTTTAATACAAGTACAAGGATTGTTAGTACTGTAGGGATGTGAAGAGAGAAAAGGAGATGCCTTGGAGCCATCAGAGATTTTGTATTAATCAAGTCAATTTGCGGGATGTGCTTGTTATACTTATCGTGTGATGCTTTATAAGCAAAAAGCACCCAACGATTCGTTCGTTGTAAACAAAGGAACGTCCAGTATTTTTTTTTTTTAAATGGAAAAGGCACACAAATCTGTCACCGTATTGTATCTGCATTTTTTTATATATTATCTTAGTAGCTTATTATTTGAACAGGAGATGGAATAATTAATATGATATATGTGATTGTGGAAACTTATTGGAATAAATGCTCAAGAAAAATTAAGGATAATTTTTGCATAAAATTATTAAAGTGGTTGTTTTTTTAATGACCATGTAATATTACGTAATTAAAATAATTGATCCTTTAATTGTTTAAATAATCTTTTGGCTGACTTTGAATTTATCTTGATGTTTGCAGCTACGTATTGTAGAGAAGTACTCGAAATGTTGAATCGTAGCTTGAATAATTAATAGTTAGAAGCATCAGTAGAGCGGTGTTTATAAAAGCATTAATTTCTATATAGCTAGATTATATATATATATATATAGATGTTGTTTGTTCCTGAAGCTAGGAACAAACGTTTTGAACTTATCCACACTCTATATATGTATATATAACGTTTGTTTCCTAGTCTCCGGAACAAATGATTCGGTTCTCCGATTTTCAAAGTCCAAACACTATATCTAAACTATTAGATGTTCAATCTATATTAAAATGTGCTTGGAGATCAAATTTTACATTTTTTTGAATTTGTTTACTATTTACTAAGATGGTTTAAAAGTCGTTGTTTTTCAATGGTGCAAAAGTTTAATCAGATCAGCAATTTTCAAACCATCTTAATAAATAGTAAAATAATTCTAAAAAAATATATAATTTGGTCTCCAGGCACATTTTAATATAGATTGAACATCTAACGGTTTGGATCGACTGTTTGGACTTTGAAAATTAGAAAACTAAATCGTTTATTACGGAGGCTAGAAACAAACATTTTGACCTTAGCCAAACTCCATACATGTATATGTATATATGTATAGATCTATACATATATACATATATACATATATGTAGATATCTATACATATATACATATGTACGTATCTATACATCTATACATATGTACATATATGTATGTATCTATACATATTTGTGTGTGTGTGTATCCATGTGTGTGTGTATATGTATGTGTGTGTGTGTAAATGTTCATTTATCATTGTAAAATTATTGTTATCATACTGTTATTAATTATTTTTAACATAAGTTGAAAGTCAAAACTCTTAAATCCCCTCATAGTTGTTGTTGTTGTTCTTTTTTTTTGAAGAATTATATACATGAAATTCCCCCGTATTATTTACAATTAACCATAAATAATACAGCAAATTAAGCTCAAAATCAATATTGTTTTTTTTTTTTTAACATGAGATAATAATCAAAATACTTAAACCATCACAGTGCAGACAATAACCATCCAACAATCTACAAAATGAATCAAAGTTTTAATGTTAAAAATTTTACAAAAAAAAAAAGTTTTAAAATATAATAACATGAAACCAAATTATTTTTTTGACAAAGAAAAAAAATATATAACTAAAAATAAAAAGCAATTCTGCTCAAAACATTTGAGCATAAACAAAAGAGGAAAAGCTAAATAAAATAAAAAGTAAAACAGAATTAATATCTAATTATTTGTAAGTTTTTCCATTCTTCTTAACCGCCTGTTATATATTGAATTTTTTTGTATAAATATTTAAAAAATATATAACCACCAATGTGGGGTCCACATTCTTTGGTAGCGTTTTTGCTTCATTCGAAGAAAGCCTCAAAATTCCTTTCTTTTTAAAGCATTAAAGAACAAGAACATATATATATAATGTGTCCCATCCATACATATTACATAGGATAATTCGATTGATTGAACAACAATAAGTTTGAGATCAAAGGATAATTCTAAACAATCAGATGGTTCAAATAAAATGAAAACAAGATGCTGGTGCTGACACAGTAGTATTTGAGAAGATATATTACTTTTTGATGTAGGGCAGCATGCTTGCACGACTTTCTTTACTTTTCTCCATGCTCATGGCAAAAAGAAGAGAGACATGTGGCTTAGAAACCGGAGAAGGTATATGCATGTATAACTGACTATTACCTTTTTCCTTTTTGATTGCCAAGGAGTAGTTAATCTTTATTTATTGCTTAATTTTTTTTTTTAGAAGAGCTAGGGAGATTGTAGAATGTAGAATGTAGGTGTTGAAGAAAATGATTAAGCAAGGAAATAATAACCTCAGAGTCTCAGACCTAATTCTGAGTAAAAGCTACTCTACATTTTACCATTTTTAGTATGTACAGTAGGCAACCGTTGATACAGGAAAATAGATAACCGTTGGATTATTTTGCTATAAATTACATCCATCTCTCATTGATAAGCAATCAAATTTTGTACATTATATTTCCTTCTAAAATTCTTAAAATTATCATATATAGTATCAGAGTCAATCATGTAAATTACACAACAAACAAACACCAAATAAAAACCTGACTGATCAAGAACCATTCTCACACCGTAAAAACACCCAGAAAAACCAACCAAATATCAGGAAAACCAGCAAGGTCTGAAAATCCAACAAAATACCGGAGATCATGTCTCTATCAATCGATAACTCCAAGATTACCACAGTCACTCTCAGATGCAACAAAGATTATATATATTCCCAGGCCAAGATCCATCCTAATAGTAATAGGCCGCAGTGGTAAAGGCAAATTAAGAATTATCGATGGGACTATAAAAAAACCAAATGAGCCAGCTGGGGAAGAAAAGGAAGAAATAGCATAATGGCAAATATTGGACCATTTGGTCATGTCATGGCTCATCAACACCATGGAGCCAAAATTTGCACGCCTATGCTTATGCATGCTTCTAAATTCATCCAATGAAGTTAAGATAAGGTCAAAAGATTATACGGCCACCAACAAAATCTCGTTCACATTTTCAATCTTAAACATAAACTTTCACAAATCAATCAAGAAAACAAAGATAGATCTAACTGAGGTACGTACTGACGAGATGGAAGGAACTCCAACTCTAACTCCCACCTACAACAGACCTCAGAAAAATTCAAAACAGGGTAAAACTTCAAAAATAAATATAATAATCTGTAGCACATACGTACCAATCCACAGTTTATTAATAGTATGATAGCCTCACAAACTATAGATTGATAATTATATGTTGCAACTAGGGCTGCACACAATATTTGTGGTCATAATTCGATTCGAGTTTGATTCGAAATTAATTCAAACCAGTTATATTCGAACTGGAACGAACCAAATTCGAACCTAGGCAGGTTCGTTCGAAATGGATTCGTGGGTTCACGTCGCTCACTACGCTATCGCTCTAGCACTCCGCAGAGCATTAAAATGGTCAAAGCTCCGAGATTCGTGGGTCAGTATTATTTGAGCTTTGACATCCGTGGATAACGTATTTGAACGATTGAGAATTCCAAAAAGTCACGCAATTAAAGTTTGAGATATCTCAAAGGATGCGTATTTGACCCCACTCCTCTCTATTTTATTTTTATCTAGATCTTTTTCTCTCAGTCTCCCTCTTACCGCTATGGATGCAAAGCTCCGACGTATCCGGTGACCAAAAAGCAGTGGTGCTCTTTCTCTCTCGCTCTCGCTCGTGCTCTCTGACCTCCCTGCCTCCTAGCTCTCCTCTCCGTTGATTTGACCTCCCTGCCTCCTCGCTCTCCTCTCTGCCGCTCTGACCACCTCACTCTCTAACCACCTTGCTCTCCGCGCTATCTTCTCTGCCTGTCTCCTCCGCTCCTCTGACCATCTCTCCTCTGCCTCAATTTCGAACTTTAACGAATCGAATCGAATCTAGTTCGAATTGAACCGAATCGAATTCGAACCTGCGTCTTTAGTTTGAAACCGGGTCTTCATTTCGAACTAGTTCGATTCAAACTTGAACGAATTTGAATTCAAACCTACCCATAATCAATTTGGTTTGATTCGTTTGCAGTGCTAGTTGCAACACAGTCGTAATAAATTATATAATTTATGACCGAATAAATGTGATCTATTAATTAATATTATAAAAAATTGAATTTGTGTGAGATTTTAATTGTAAACTCTATGTAATAATTGCTAACAATGTAGTTTTTTTTTTCCTATAATTTTTTACAACATATGCATGTATTACATAATATTTTTTTTATCTCTTCCATTAGCTTTAAAAAGAAGAAATAGAGAAAGGAGAGAACTGTGAAAATTAATTGCATGAAATTGATTAATTGTCCGGAACCGATCGCTACAGATTCAAATACCTAACTGCATATTTGGTTTAATTTAAAATTCAACATAGAAACATGTGTGCTATCATTGTAGAGTGTGGACATAAAAAAAAAAAAAAAAAAAAAAGGTTCCTGAAATGAATCATCGATGGATGAAAATGGTTGCCGGTCAAACATTTTCAAAATGAGATGAAGTCTTATGATCGATGATGTTCCTCTTGTAAATTAATGCTCAAAGGTATAAATAAAAATACAAATTTAAGATGGTACGCTTGTTAGTATTTAAATATATATAATATGAGTTGTGCAGCAGAAGATGGAAAACTAAGGAGCCCACTTGACTTGTAATTGACCAAAAATCTCGGGACTTCCATCATTCATCCATGCGTGAATCGTGATGCTTGGCAGTTGGCACAGTACAAAGGAATAAAAATTAATTAGCTAGGGGTCCACGGAATACAGTACAGTGGGAGATGGGTGCAGAGGTAGAGACTAGAGAGACAAGTTAAACAAATTCATCCTGATTTTACGAGTGGGAGACTGATTTTAAAGTGTGGTTTATGCAAGTGGAATTGGAATTGCCTTTTTTAAGCCGAAAGTAAGGGATTTAACCTCTCTAAACTTTTCCACAACTTCGTGTTCATGGTTCCCTTATCAAGATGCATTATGCCTACTTAATAGATCGATGTGCACCTTTTGAAAAACAATACATGCTGCTTAGGTTATTTTTTTTAGTAAACATCCATTACTACCAATCCCCGAATAGTGGAAGGGCCGAACTTTTTATTTGTAGCATTTCAAAATAATAAAATTCAAAAAGTAACAGACATTCCTCAAAATGTCAAAATTTAGCAAAAAAAAATATACAGACTAAGTTTGTTTGTTCAGGGGTGTTTATTGGATCTGGTATAATCGGTTTCAAAGAGTTTAGTTTAATCGGTTTTAAAACCTGTTTAACTGTTTGATTATGTTTGGTTTAGAAACTTTAAAACCAATTAAACTGAACCGACCAAAATTTTTAAACATGTCATCTGTCCGAACTAAACATTAAAAAAAAATTACAACATAATGCATATTGCTTGGTTCGGTTTAAAACTAGTTAGACCGAACCAAACAAAATTTTAAATACATCTTAAAAAATATTTATTTTTATGATTAATTTTCTTATTTAGGTTCAATCGTAGGTCGGTTTGTTTGGTTTCGGCTTTAATTCAGTTAATAAGTTTACTTTAGTCGATTCTTGTATTATTTTTTTAAAACCGAATAAAATTTCGGTTACCTATTTTATTTTGCTTTTAACCAAACCAAATTGATGAACACTCCAACTTGTTGCTCAGAAGTTTGACAAGCAGATCTAGAAAAAACGCATGCCATACTAGGTCTCCGTATCGCTCAGGTCACATTGATTTTTTTAAATTAAATTTTTTTTTCCCTATTATTTGTCATTCTAATTGAATAAATTGTGTACTAATATTTGTTATTTTTATTCGTTTAAAATAATATCATTTGTCGTTGTTAGTCATTTTGACACACATGCTAAGTCACCATTTTTGCTAAGTTCCGGAATTTTAAAAAAATTGAGATTACTTTTTTTTTGAGTAAATGCTATTGCTATGTATGTGCGCTTTATCTCTACACCACAGAATATGCTTGTGTATATATTTTATCTGGGAAGTACTTAAATGGGCTGATTTGTCGTTTTCAGTGAGATGGACTTACACTTAGGTAGGTTGGGTAATGGACTAATGGGTAGGGCGGGGGTGAGGAACTTTCAATCCATTAGATCAGATTAGTTCCTTTTAAGTTGGACTTCGGTTCAGGGATTTTTAATTGCCATTTTGGTGGGCCAAGCGTTTATTTTATTAAGTATAAAAGTTAGATACCTTACTGTATATTTTTAAAAGATAAAATTTCATGTATCTCTCTCAAAAAGCTTGAAATTACGTTTCTTCCCTTGTAAAACTCATAATACTATTTACCCCTCTAAAATATAAAAATTCACAAATTTACCAAATGTATTGTATTTTCTATTAACATTCATTTTAAATTTATAAAGTTTCCATTTTATTCTTTATTAAAAAATAAAAATACGTAGTATGTGTAAGAAAAAAAAATACTCATTTTTCTAATTGATAATACAGAACATTGCTCTTAAACATGCTACATTTTTTTTTTTAATTTGGTCGATAAAGAGCAAAATAAGTATTTTATAAATTTAAAATAAGCTCTAATAGAAAAGACAAATAAATTGGGTAATTTTGAGTTTTTCAAATTTAGAGGGGAAACACACAATTTGGAAGTTTTTGAGGGACATATATGAAAGTCCCTCTTTTAAAAATTAATTCGGTAATACTTCATGGATGAAGTTTGGATTCGAAGCCCCAAGTCGGTCCCAGCAGGAAAGTATAGGCGTGCGAGAGGCCTCTTACGATCTACCTACCAACGATAATGTTTCTGTTTGTAGAAAATATTAAAAAAGAAGAAAGAAAAATAGAAAGAGTATCTATAAAATTTTATGAGTAGAAAGATCACTAGAGTCTACCGATTTAAAGTTTGAGTTAACATGAATCGGGTAGAATTCCTACAGATCCAAACAAATCGTTCTTTTTTTATGTTTTCTCTGTTAAAATATAAAAAAAAAGTTTTTAGAAAAATAAATGAAAGCTTTCTAATATATTTAAATTCTAAAATACTTTATCTATTTTATAAAAAAAATTCATATTTTAGTAAAAAAACTTACAAAAATGAAAAATTCTTGTTTAAATTGGTAATAATTTATCGATCCAAACTTTTGCAAATTTTATGATCAATAAAATTCTTACCGATCTTTCTACTCATGAAAATCTACAAATATTATTTCTATTTCTGTTTTTTTTTTTGTAATATTTTCTACAGACAAAAAATCTCGGTCTAACCGATCTTTCTACTCATGAAAATCTACATATATTCTTTCTATTTCTGTTTTTTTTTTGTAATATTTTCTACAGACAAAAAATCTTGGTCTACCTCTCGGCTGGTTGGATCTACCGTCTCCGTCTACGTCTAGCAATAAAAATAGCTTATTTTGTCTTAATTATTTCCTTGTATGGCGTATTGGCGTAGCTCCTGCCATTAAAAAGCAATAGCAGCCCGGTGTCACAATCAATAATAATGATATCAATGTTATCAGATACGATGTCTTGGTAATGCTAGCTTCGTGTCAATGATTTACTGCTCCAACTAGTGAGCTAAGTTAACAATATATGTATGGTGCAGGGTTTGACGACCCACTAATTCACTAATTCACTAATTCACTAATTCACTAATTGCCTGCTGTGGACGTGACGGTCCATAGAATTTCTCACGTACGGTCAGTACATGTGAATTGCATGTGGTGACGCTAGCTGGATCAAAAGTTTGTGCTGACTGCTGAGCCCTCCAAATATGTCTCATTTAATTAATTTGATGGGTTTCACTTGACTGATATATACTGCAAACAAAGTGATTGTGCATGATCGAGGTTTTAAAGAAATTACATAAGAAACTCACCACATGATATATTGATATGTGACATTAATTAATCAATAATGATTAATCATTTACTCGCTCCTGTAACCAAATTCGTTCCTTTAAGAATCGTGCAAGTATATAACAAACGGACTGGATTCAAAATTTAAAAAAAAAAAAAAAAAATGAGATACTTGGGTGATATGAATTCGCTTCTTCCCTAGGTTGAAATTTAAAAAAAAATCCTATCGGGCCAACTTGTGATGGCCCATGAGCCCAACGACCCCTACAGCTGTCTCCGCTGCAGCCTGCAGATTGTACTGAATACTGATTGATTATCCGTGGTGAATTGAACAAAAACAACTGCTGACTGAGTAGGTCGGACCGTCGGATGGCAGTGTAATTTGAATAATATATATATATATGTACCGATACCTTCATTTGTTATACTTACACATCCTTGTATGATTCTTTTTAATTAACAAAGAGCTAGTATTAATTAATGAATTTTAGAAAATTAGACATGGAACTTTTGTTGGAGATGACAAATTAAACTCGGTTGCACTTAGCATAACCAAGCAACACATCCTTGGTGCCTTGTTTAATTTCTCTGTATACTTGTTCCCATTCTTACAAGTAATAGAGATAAATTAAAACACCATCCTAATTAAAGTCATTTAACTATATATATATTGAAATTATGGATCAGAGATATGATTTAAACAAATTAAATGCATACTAAAACATAAAAAATAAATAAAGAGATTTCTTTCTTTTTTTATGATCGATGACGTGCTGTCTCATTGGATTTAGTTCATGCGGAGACGGCATGATCCATGGTTTTTTAAATACAATTTATCTATTTGAAAGAGTTAATTTGAAAAAATTTCCATGGTTTTTTTTATATATAATAATTAGAGCTATTAGTTCTTAATTTCTCATCAACTATTTATAATGAATGGATAAACAGAAAGCAACCTGCTTTCATTTTGTTATATTTTTTACTTTGTAGATTAATGAAGTGATTAAACTAACTCATACTTTGTCAAAGAATAATGAAAAATTAGAGAGGCTGAGATTTGCCGATCGATGAGGCCAGACATTACAATTTGCCAGCAATATATTGAACAATTCTGAATTGAACTAGTCCCTCCAATAATAATTAGGGGACAGTCTAATTTCTGGCATCCGGATCCTCTCAAGTAACTAATATTTTGAGGTTAGATTCAAACCGTCGATCAGGATCCGGAGCCCTTTAATATTCGACCCAAAACAGATCTGAGGGTCAAATACAAATTCATAATTGGAGTTACTTTAGGTGATGTGATGTTGCCTTTTCCATCATGAAAAATAAACATCAGACTTTTTTTTATTTTTATAAGTGTGTGTTTTACCAACTCTTACAAAACAAATATATATTGAAGCGTATCCCGCAAAATTGACTAACACCAAATCTCTCATGGCTCCCGGGCATCTCCTTTTGATCTCTCTTCACATCCCTATCCTCATCACAATCCTTCTACTTCTATCAACAACTGGAAATTGTACATGCTTCACCAGCATTTTCTGCTTCGGTGACTCCATCAGCTGACATCTATTAGTTGTTTGATTGTTTCTCATCAACTATTTATAATGGATAAACAGAAAGCGACCTGCTTTTGTTTCATAATGGTTGAACTTTATAAATGAATTACAAGTGCCCGCTGTCACTCATTGAATGCATGGGACTATAAACTATTTCCTACTTTAATTGTCAAATAAAATGGAAAGAGAAAAAAGTACCCAAAAAACCAGTAAAGGAAAGCAACCTGCTTTTGTTTTATATAAGGGTTGAATAAAGAGATAAAGTACGAACACATTAATCAATAAATTAAATGGAAAAATTAATAACAAATAACAAATAAATGAATAAAAAGATAGTCATCATGTATACATTATCTTTATCATGTTTATTTCATAACATACATTAATCAATAAATTAACTGTGCAGGATGCGGCAGGTCTTTCATGAGCAGTGCTCTGTTTGTGGTAGGGGAGATAGGAGGAAACGACTACAATTATCCATTGTTTAATGGGACAACACTAGATAAAGTACGAACCTTTGTCCCTGATGTACGCATTTTTTTTTTCCTCTTTTCTCTTAATTAATATAGTTTCAACTTAATTTCAAGTCATTGAGGCTTATTATTATTAAACATGTAAATGGGGCACATCCGCTCATGCGTCACCATCTGGCCTCTACATCAGCAAAAGCTTTTTAATTTGTTTTATACTACTTAAACTGTATTTCTTCATCCTAACAATCTTGATTGACTTTTTATTCTGTGTTATCCTCTGCATCTATGTTTATTTAAGACAGGGCCGGCTAAGGCTTAATTTGTTCAAGCCAGCACGTCATAGAATTGAGAGTAATAATTATTTAATAAATACCAATGCTAAACTAATGTATGACACTGACCTTAATTAATAGATAATAATTATACAGGAATTGATCAGTCGTGGAGCCAAAACATTATTGATTCCAAATAATTTCCCGATAGGATGCATTCCGAAGTATCTTACGCAGTTTCAAAGCTAGAAAAAGGATGACTATGACCCAGAAACAGAATGTATCAATCGCTTAAATGAGTTTGCTGAGTACCACAATGCAATGCTTTCAGAGGAGCTTACAAAGCTTCGGCTTCTCTATCCTAATGTGAACATTATCTATGCAGATTACTATGAAGCTTCCATGAATATCTTTCGCAATCCCAACAAGTTAGGTAAGTATTTAATTTCGCAATAAAAATTAACAATCCATCCATTCAACAAGCCACCGAAAATTAGTATAATAAAAAATATGGGCAGTAATGCCTTTTTTTTCAAAAAAAAAAAAACACAAAGAAAAGAAAAGAAACCGTGTTCGAGTATTATCTATGAAGATTATTGCATATATATATGAGGAGGGATCAACTTACATCATTTCTTGGTGACATCAAATTTCACCATATATTTTTAAAGCTCAAACAGTCGATCCAAACCGTTCAACATGATGGATATATTAAAATGTGCTTGCCTAATAAATTTTACATTTTTATTTTTTACCATTTATTAATATGGATACAAAAATTCAATGGTCCGAAAATAACGATTAATAAATTACTTAATAAATGGTAAAAAAAATTCAAAAAATGTAAAATTTGGCCTCCAAGCAAATTTTAATGTGAAAATCATGTTGAACGGTTTGGATCTATTTTTGAACTTTGAAAGCTTTGAAAATATGGGGTGTAATTTGGTGTTACCAAAAAATAGTGTAAGTGGACCCTCCTCTATATATATGTGTGTGTGTGTGTGTCACTAAGGTTCTCAAAATTAACTTTGATATCGACTTTTCAGAGTTCAAATAACATAATTGCAAAATAAAACTAAAAAAATGGCTTATTCATTACTTGATATAGATTTTTTTTTTTGCTGAGCTATACATTCTCTCATATTTTTACATAGAATCAATTTTCAAGCAGATAAGAAATACTTTAAAAGAATGTTCTTATATTTATCTTGTTCACTATTTACATTCACGAAAGTAGATATGCAAGTTTATTTCATGTTATTCCATAATTAGATTACTATACTAAATTGTTACATTTTTGTGTAGGTTTCAGTTACTCTTTAATGGCATGTTGCGGGGTCAAAGGCCCTTACAATTACTCATCATTTGCATCATGCGGAAATCAAGGATCTACAGTTTGTTCAGACCCATCAAAGTACGCATCATGGGATGGGCTCCACTTTACAGAGGCCACTTACAAGGCGATAGCACATGGAGTGCTACGAGAGTCATACTCTTACCAGTGGCGAGGCTAGGATTTGATCTAGGAGTAGGCAAAAATCGAATTTGGGTTCGGATTCAGATTCAAGACACAATTAAAAAAAATAGCAAAAAATATATTAATGCAAGACATATATTAAAGTTTCAACGAAGTCAAAAATTTATAACAAATATTCTTTTACATATCAAAATACAAAAAAATGCTACAAAATCAAGTCAATCAAGTAAAGCTATTATTGCTATATCATATAAGCTTTTTCTCATCCGCAAAAACACTGGATTTAAGCTATACAGGAAACGGCCTCTCCTAATTAAGTGCCTTAATTTTTCTTTTCAGAAAATTGGGATGCTATCATGCTAATCAGAACCAATACCATTATACCAGTACAATTAATCAAGCAAAGTAGCGGTACAAGCAACATAAAATAAAAAAGGGCACAGCAGTGCAGCACATCGGAGGAAAATCAAATAAATTAAAGGGCTTAACAGCCAACACAGGCAACGCACCAGAAAAAGAAGAAGGCCACGTCTCCAACTCTCCTGTCGGCCGTAGCGTCGCTAGGTCTGGGCTGGGTTGCGTCTTGCGTCGTTTCCCCTCTGCAGCGCTACTGCAACGCTGGTTCTGGGTTTTCCTTCTCTTAATACACATGACAGATTAAGAGATCAATGATGGGCTTCAATTTGGGGTAGGCAGGCTCAAATTTCAGGGGTAGGCAAAGTTTAAAAAAACTCATTTTCTAAAAAAGAAAAATTTCAGAAGTAGGCATATGCCTTACCCTGGCTTCATGTGGCCTCGCTACTGACTCTTACCCTCGCATAAGTAACATTTGCTCTGATATCATGCATGACTCAGAGAGCCTTTTTCTTGATCTCTCCAACGCAATGCAGTGGGTGAGACAGACTACATATAGGCAACTAGAAGCAATCTGAACTTATTTGTATTTATCATTAGTAGTTGTAAGGAATGTTTCAGGTTGAAAAAATAGTAAGACAATTTGCATAAAGCACTTGTACTGAAATTTGTTGTACTGTCCATGGAAGGAAGTATTGACAAAAAAAATTAAGGCACATGAACCAATCAAGACAAGAGAATGCTAATCAGAACCAATACCATTTGGAAGACATGAGTTTGATTTGTCAATAATTAATCACTCAAGTTTGATTTGTCTCTGAAAAACTACTAAATTTTTTATTTATTCCGATTAAGTTATTTTGTGACTTTTTTCATCCAAAATACTAACAGAATGCCACATGAACTTCCAACTCATTATGTATTTAAATTATTAAATTCTTGGAACAATTTGGAGACACCTATTTCCACCATTTTCTCTCTTCATTTTCTTTCCCTTCCACGTTCAATCTCTTCTTTCACTCTCTTCTCTGTTTTTTTTTTTTTTTTTTTTTTTTTTTTTTTTTTTTTTTTTTTTTTCTTTTTTTCTGAAATGTTGGAAGTATAAAAAATATAGCAAACGTCATTATATGGTTTGGGCCAATTTATCTTTGGATGATACATCAGCCCAAAATCAGTAAAAACCACCTTAAATTTTTTAGGGATGAAGAGACTATCTTCACAGAGAAGATCTCAGTTTCAATCAATCTCAGCCGTTAGCCACTGTCTGATTTTATATATCTGTTTTCATGTAGTATATTAGATGTAGAAGTATAAAAATTAATTAAAAATCCATCCATTTCAATACAAAACATTCTCTCAGTTATCAGTTTCTGCCGCATCCTTTATAACTTTTTTTCTCACCACGCGTGCTCTCTTTTTCCTTCCCGACGTTTTTTTTTTCCTTTCCCCGACGCGCGCGTGCTCTCTCACTGTCTTCCTCTTCGAGCCTTAGAACCGAAGCGCGCTCTCTCTCATTGTCTTCCTCTTCAACCCGATTGCTGCAGTGACCATCGCGACGACACGAAGAGCTAAGAAATGAAGAGGCTGAAATCGCGCAGTGAAGGAGACAACAGGAAGAGATTAAAATTCTGGCTACTGAGAAGAGGAAGAAGGGTTTGTACTCACTTTTTTTAGCTTTCTCTGATTCGAAATGGTTCTATTGTCAAGTCCTAATTTTTAGGGTTGAATGTTTATTGGTAAATTAACTTTCAAGTTTTTGGAAGACATGAGTTTCATGCATTTTAGCAATTGATCGGTAGTTAGGCTTATTTCGACCTGAAAACACAGATAAAGTGTAGCGACCCTCAATCAAGACAAGAGACACATAATTGAAACAAAGAAACAAACTAATTGCTGTTACAACAGAAACTGGTTACTAAATCCTTCTAATCCTATCTTTATTACAATTCTGCCATTAATCAACTTAATTGGCTGAACTAGCTTAACTGCTCCAACTAATCTGCATCTTCATTCCAGTTCCTCTAGTTCTGTCCAAGTGGGGCCCAGTATCAGCAATGCAGAATTTAAATGAATACTGACCGTTTGCGTGCTCCTTCGTTAATGCTGACTATGTCTAAATTTACCCGTTTGGCTGACCCGGGTTGTGACATAAAGCCATAAACTTTTGTTATTTTTTGGAGATTAGAAAGAAAAAGAGACAGATTTCTCTTCCTGGCAAGCTCGGATGGGTGGTGGCTTCTTTTTGTTTGATCCGACGAACGAATCAGATTGTGGGTTCAACCATGAGGTGCTCGCCAGGTGCTCGGTGAGAAGCCTTCCATTCTGAGAATCCAGGTTAGCCAATTTGAATTGCATTATTTTGAACATTTTTCTTTTTATTATTGAAATTTAGGTACTAATTGTTTCAACTTCGCAGAAATTGCAACATCCAATTTTGGATAAACTTTTCACGGTGGTCTCTTGTGTCGTCTCGGTGCCTCTACACTGGATTTCTCCCTATACTCTTTTGGGTATGGCTTCTTTTCAATCTACTATCATTCTGTTTAATCTCTTTTGTGCTCAATTTAAATTGATGTATGTGATGTGTTTTCTCCAATAGAGCATGCACTATCTATTGGCTAGAAAAATGACTTTGTTAATGGCTGTATGTGATTACATTGGAAATTGTATCAAGTTAAATCGATAACCATCTAAGAGCATGATTTCAGATGGTTCTTATTTTTAGTATTTTTTTTTTTTTAATATGTATAGGATTTGGTATCTGCGCCTCGGCCAAGCTCCCCTCCTGTTAGGAGATTGACAGCTACAAGTGATGAAAAACAACATGCAATGGACTATGGTCTACCTTCTCCACATGCACTTAACACAGTTTGCTTGACAGGGTACCAATTAATCGATATTTAAAAAAAAAAATGCTTACTCAAAATTGATTGTCTCCATCTTAGTTTGGTTTACTATGTTTTTTAGATATTTTCTACACTATGTGACAAGTGGAGGCCCTATTGATGCAAAAACTACAGCTGCAATGTGTGCCACTGTTTTCTTGCTTGTAATGCTGGTTGGCATTGGTGAGTACAGTAGTTCTTCCAATATTTCACTTTCAAAAAATTTTTGCCGCATGGGTTTCTATTGGATAATAAGGAGAACTTGTATATTTGTAATTCTTTGCAATTTTATCTGTTTTGTTTAAGCTCAATTTGATTTTTACTTCCTTAGAATGTTGTGTCAGGCTATGCTTGCTGGTATTACTGACACCAACTTCATTTGTTTTTTTTTTTTTTAATCTTAGATAGCCTTAATTGTATTCTCAGGAAATCAAGGACTAAGATCTAATTCTCCTTTGTTGTATTTGATCTGTACGGACATGTACCCAGTTGCCCTTTCCTTTTGTGCCATCGAGAAACAACAAAGCCTTTATTGCTGCGCTGCTCTCCGCCGATACTACTACTGCCAGGGTCCCACTCGTCAGCGCTGCTTCGCCCTCTTCCTTTAAACAGGTGCCTTTTTTTATTCTCTCGTCTCCTCTTTTTTTATTGCTTTTTATAGTTCATCGATCTATTTTTTAGTTGTTTGTTTTGTTAATCTTTCATTTGTTGAGAACGACGGAAGTACCAAGTAGTAAGAACGAATGCTGTATATATATTGTGGAATTATATCATATACTCCATTTATGAGGATTGTGCTTAATTTATCGTTTTACTTTAGTACATTTTAAGCTTCAAATAAATGTGTATTATCGAGTATGATACTGATAACTGGTAACTGGATCTTCACCTTTCTTTTAACTTTTTTTCTTCAACGATTTAGAAGCTCTACTTGATTAAAAAAATTGCTGGTGTTCTTATTTTTTTTTGGTTTAGTTTTGAAAATTATCTTTGTTTATTAAAATGAAAGAAAAATAATTAATAAATTTGGATAGGTTCCCTCAAAAATAAATACAAATAAATACTACCGATTGGTGTAGATAATAGAGGGGCTGATTGAAAAGGTGGATCTGACAGAAGAAGAGGCAGAGGCATCAGTGGATCTCCTACTAGAGAAGCAGAATGAGGCTCTCATAAGCGCATTTCTTGTGCTTCTACGAGCCAAAGGGGAGACCTTTCAAGAGATTGTGGGGCTGACTCGGGCGATGTTTAAGCGGTGCCAGCCGGTGGAGGGACTCCAGGATGTGGTAAACATTGTCGGGACGGGTGGGGACGGTGCCAACACTGTCAACATATCCACAGGTACAGTTTAGAGTGAGGCTATGGTAATATGCATATTATGGATCGACCCATGCTATGGATCCATATCTCTATTTTCAAAGTTTAAACAAGGATCTGAACCGTTAAACATGATCTCTATACAAAAATGTATCTGTAGACCAAGTTCTATATTTGTTATAATTTTTTTACTATTTTTTTAGATAGGTAGAAAATCAGTAATTTTGGATGTCCAGAATTTTCAAATCAAGTGATTTTCTACCTATCTATAAAAATAGTAAAAAAAATTATAAAAAATATAAAATTTGGTTTGGAAATACATTTTAATATGTAGAGAATGTTGAACGGTTTAGATCGATTGTTTGGACCTTTAAAAACGGAGATTTGAGTCCATAGCGCGACCTTTGTGTAATATGCATATTATATATTATCATAGCCTCTACAGCTTATAGTTTGAAATAAAATGAAGATTTTGGCTGAACTTCTTTGGAGTAATTCAAAGGAAGTTTTTGAAACCAAACTGGATAGAATAATTTGAGTTTTATTCAGTTTAGAGCTTATGTCGTTACTAATAGGATGACATTAATCAACTAGAACAAGGGTGATTCATGTATATTATTGTGAGTATAATTGTAGTATTTACTAATGTTTCAGTTCACTTGGTAATTTTTGTTTTTGGTTTTCAATCCCAGAGAACCAAAATTAAGGCCGAAATATAAACACAGAAATAGCACTACGGTTATATGGCATAACTTCAGCTGCTGAGATACGCCAAAATCCGGACACATCATCCTTCATCAGGATTCTTTCACACGTAGTTCCTTTCTGCGAGGTCTCGACACAGGCAGATAACGGGATGAAATGTCGATGGACTTCCACCTCAGCCTATAGTATCATGCATCAGTGCATCACACAAGGATCGTGGATGAGAATCATAGCTCCCTATGCTACTGAAGTCAATAATAGAGTGCACAATAGAGTGCACAACCCAGCTGGGATGTCAACTGTGCCGCTCTAGTATTGTTCACACTAGAAATCACATCATGTGGGACTATGCATACGAGGTAAATTTCTAGAGGGGGCACAATAGAGTGCACAATAGAGTGCACAACCCAGCCGGGATGTCAACTGTGCCACTCTAGTATTGTTCACACTAGAAATCACATCATGTGGGACTATGCATACGAGGTAAATTTTTGGAGGGGGCACAATGCGTACTTCAACCAAACACACAGAGGTGGTCAAGACATATCCAATGCATGGATGTTAGGGTAATCCAATCGATCTTCGAGAGAGAAACGAGTCTGGAATGCCGCCTGGGCAGCAGGTGCCTGGGCACTGTGGAAGGAAAGTAATAGGAGATTTTTTTCACAAAAGGCATTCCCATGAGACAATAAATTAATGATTCAACTTTGGATGTTATTTCTTGGTAACGTTTTGCTTAGATCTTTTCTTTTGCGAGAATGGAACTAGCAGGAGCATACTGTGTTTTCCTTAATTGATTTTTTTTCAGCTTTTAGAGTACTAGGCTTGGTTGTTTTAACCTAGTCCAAAAGTGCGAAAATTTAAAGAGGAGAGAAAATGCTGAACAATTGATCTTATTTTATTGTTCTGATTTTTACATTGCCTGTACATGAGTATATATAGCCTAAATGACATGAGTATGTCTACTAGCCGTTTGGCTTTTTCCTAATTTACATTGGCTGGATATATTACCTAATCACATAAATCTAGCTAGGTGCTGATTATAGCTTGACAGCTATCAATTTGAGGCTAGCTGATTTGTTGCCTAAGTTAGCCTGTGATGAATATTCTGAGGCTAATATTATTTTTTCTCAATACTCGCTCTTAAGTTTACTTGAATAAATTGATTGAGCCCAACTTGCTAAGTATACTTTCGAATGTTGGTTCATCGAGTGCTTTGGTGAAGATGTATGCAAGTTGTTCTTGGCTTCTGACAAACAGCGTCTCGATTTCCCCTGATTGCACTTTGTCTCAAACGAAATGGCAATCAACTTCTATATGCTTCGTTCTTTCATAGAAGACGAGATTGGATGCAATGTGCCATGTTGCTTGATTATCACAATACATCTGTATAGTCCCTTTGCATTCTATCCTCGTGTCGTGAAGTGTTTGATCCAAGTAAGCTCACTTGCTGTGGATACCATAACTCGATATTCTGCCTCTGTGCTTGATCGTGCCACAACATTCTGCTTTTTGCTTTTCCATGTCACTAGGTTTCCACCTACAAAAGTACAAAATCTTGTAGTTAATTTTCTATCACAGCTTCCAATCCAATCTGCATCAGAATATCCAACCACATTGTTAGTAACATTTTTTTTCATCCAGATTCCTTGACCTGGAGTACCTTTGAGATATCTCAATATTCTATCAATGGCACTCAGGTAACTGATACATGGAGTATGCATAAATTGGCTTACAAGACTAACTGTAAATGCAATATCAGGTCTGGTAACCGTAAGGTAAATTAATTTTCCTACCAATCTCTGATACTGTCCTATGTCAGGTAATGGTTCACCATCTTCTAGTTCAAGTTTAATATTGGTTTCCATTGGGATACCGGCTGGTTTTGCTCCAAACTTACCAGTCTCTTTTAACAAGTCAAAGACATATTTTCTTTTGGGATAGAAATAATTCTTTGCTTGAGTAAGCTATTTCTATTCCAAGAAAATATGAAAGTGTTCCAAGATCCTTGATATCAAACTCATTTTTCAATGATTGCTTAACTTTTTTTAATTTCTTCATTATCATTTCCAGTGATGATAATGTCATCTACATAGACAAGGATAATGGTGGTTGATTTTTCAGAATGGTTAATAAAAATGGAATAATCAACTGTGCTTTTAACAAAATTATTTTTTAGAAGAAAAAAACTTAATTTGGCATACCATGCTCTTTGAGATTGTTTTAGCCCATACATTGCCTTCCTTAGCTTAGACACCAATGAGGGATCTGATGTAATTTTTTGACCTGGATGAAGAGTCATATAGACTTCTTCTTCCAGGTTGCCTTGAAAAAAATGTATTTTGAACATCCATTTAGAATAGATTCCATCCTAAGTTGGTAGCTACTGATAACAGGATTCTAACTATACTCATCTTAGCTACTGGTGCAAAGATTTTTTGGTAGTCAATACCATAAGTTTGGGTGAACTCCTTGGCCACTAATCTAGCATTATACTTTTCTACTGTATCATCACTATTGTATTTAATCTTGTATACCTATTACAGCATACAGGTTTTTTTTTTCCTTTTGGTAGGTTGATAATGTCCCATGTGTCATTTTTCTCCAAGGCATGAAGTTTTTCTTTCATGGCCTTACGCCAGAGTGGATCCAAATTGGTTTCATCAAAGCTAGCTAGTTCGGTTTGGCTAGTTATGTTACTCAAATTGGCCCGATATTCAGGAGATACCTTTTCATATATAACAAATAAACTCTTGAATGTGATAAGTTACCTGATGGGATACATAATCTCTCAATTTTGTAGGAGGCCGAGTCTGTCGTGTGGACCTTCTCAAGACAATTTATTCTTGAGCTGGATCTTCATTTTCTTCGTCTCCCTCTGAAGAAATTGCGCTTGATTCATCGATCTATTCTTCCTCTATAGTCTCAACTTGTACTTGATTGGTTACTTCAGAAATAGAAAATTATATGGAGGCAACATAGTTGGTTGGTTGTTTTCTTACTTGTTTGGTTGGTAATATGGTTCATTTTCAATAAACGATACCTCTTGAGATGTAAAGTTTGTGGTTTTTTGGATTATAATATTTGTAACTCTTTTTTTTTTTTTTTTTTCTGAAACTCCAAGAGGTTTAGAAATTCATATGCTCTTAGATAAAGTAAAGTTTGATTTATTTAATTTTGGGGGATTGTGTGAATGATGTAGGCAAGCGGAACTAAGAAACCGGTTGGTTGTGGCTTTTATATATTGCGGGTCTGATATTGGCACCGCTTGGTCGGCGCATGGGTCATGCTGGAGGTAATTGTTTCTTTCTGCTCCTTTTAATCAAGCAGTTGTATACAAAATAGTATTAATGATATGAGATTGCATCATGATCGTGTCAGGACTCAGGAGGGAAGGAAACAACACAGGACAAAATGAGCTCGCTAAGAGAAGCGGGTGTGACCACTGACAGTGGTGAATTTATCAAGATTTAGAAATAATGGACAAGGGAGATTCAGATGTTGAACAAGGGAGAAAGAGAACATTTATATATAATGGATATGTCCATTTATAAATAAATAGAGGGCATATTGGTCAATTTATTTTTTTAAATAATTTAATAAAATGTTAAATAGTTAAAACGGGATAAAAATAATAATGCTAAATTTGTATGGGGATTAGATATTGTTGTGTTTTGATGGGGAAATTGGCTATTTCAAACATTTAGATAGGCACACTAGAAATTTTCTCTATTTTGAAATATAGTAAATTAATAACCTCTATCCTGTTACCATCTTTAACCAAACAAGGTTATATTTTTGTTTTACCGTAAATAATAAAAGGTGGATTCTGTAAATCTGTTTCTCTTTAATATTTTGATATGCCATTGAACAAGAATAATTTACTCCACAAAAGTTCTTAATAAATTTATGGCATTGGTTCCGATATTAATAGCGGATTTACTAGCATATCTAACCTTCCATTTGTAGAAATGCAGAGACTTTGTATATAATTATATATGTTACCACTATTTGCTTTATATTACTTATTCAAAACCAATTAATTAGTGATAATTGCCAATATGGATTCCTCCAAGCTTATGCTCTCTGTTCCTATTTCTCTGTTCATTCTTGTTATCAACCTATGCACAGTTCCAATGCTTGGTTGCTTTGATCGCATTATTACCTTCGGCGACTCAATCAGTGATACTGGGAATTTCTACCTTCTGAGTGGAAAGGCTAACTCAAGCATTGGGGCACTTCCATATGGAGAGACTTACTTTCACCATCCCACCGGCCGATGGTCCGATGGTCGAGTCATTGTTGACTTCGTAGGTATGTGGAAGTTAAATCAGACAAAATGAATGAATAATATATAATGTTGTTTTTCTCGAAACAAGTCGATTTCGGCTCAATGAAAAAGAATTAATTTTCTTCCATATTTATTCTTTTGCGCTAGCTAGTCGTTATCCTAATCAAATTCTAGCAAGCAACAAGTACACATGGTGGTACTTGGGTACATTCTTTTAAAATTAATTGTGAAAACAATTAGTTTCTGATAACATGATACATGGATGCAGCTGAACAATTTAATTTGCCCTTCCTGCCACCATCTGTCGGCGGTAATACACCCGAGTATTTCCAGAGAGGTGTAAACTTTGCTGTTGGAGGCGCAGCTGCGCTAAACAATTCAGAATTTACTAGAATCTCAGGATTAAATACAACACTGGCAGACAACTCTTTGTGGGTTCAGCTTCAGTCTTTCAACAATCTCTTGCCAACAATAGCTGATGACTCTGGTAAGCTAACAAAATTTATTATAACTTCTGTTGGATGTAAATACTATATATATAGAGTATAGACATATATACATATATGTGTTAATTTCTATCATAATTATGGGCATTTCAATGCTTAATTTGTTGGTTGTAATATATATGAAATTAATATTTTATCTATCGACAGATGTCTCAACCATGATGAGTAACTCTCTCATTTTTGTGGGAGAGATAGGAGGAAATGACTATAATCGCGGCCTAATTGCCCTTGAACCACTCCAAAAAATAACAACGTGGGTCCCATATGTGGTTTCTGCCATTGGTTCAGCTGTTAATGTAATTATATTATTTCTCAACTTTTTCATATTTTAGACTATTTCTATAGGCCTTTTATTGCTATAATTATTTTCCGGCAAAAATATTTTTGACAGGAAAAATATTGTTTATCATAAATAACAGGATTTTGGAAAAAACATTTTGTTGCACTTGGAATTATATTGAAATCAATCAAAATATATACTTTGTTGTCAGTCTAAAGTTAAAAGAAATTTTAAAGTATTGAATATTGTGAGAGTTCTTGCAAATAAATTTTTTTCTTTCCTGATCGATGTAAATCTTCTAAATAAAAATCCTGAAAATTAATATGAAAAGAAAAAAATGTGTTATTAATTGACAGGATCTGATAAACCTTGGGGCCACTACATTGGTTGTGCCAGGAAATTTCCCAATCGGTTGCACTCCTGTGTATCTTACGCAATACAAAACTAATAGACCCGAAGACTATGATCCGCAAACCGGATGCATCAACCGGTTGAATGAGTTCTCCATGTACCACAACACCTTGCTTCTGCAAGAACTAAACAAGCAAAGAATGCTTCATCCAAATGCAAAAATTATCTATGCTGACTACTACGGCGCACTGCTAAATGTTTATCGAAATGCAAATGACCTTGGTAATTATATTTTACCCATTTGTGTATTATATATCCATGTGCAACTGCAACAAGTGATCGATGGATGTCATCTGTACAAATTAACAATGCAGGTTTTGAGTCTCCCCTATTTGCCTGCTGTGGATTTGAAGGATCAAAATATCATTTTAGCTTCAGCCATGGCTGCGGAGACGAGCAATCATCGGTGTGTGCTGATCCGCTCAAGTCTTTATCTTGGGATGGCATCCACCTAACAGAGGCTTCATACCATGCGATTGCAAACGGAATATTGAACGGGCCATATTCTGATCCTCCACTTTCAACACTTTGCTAACTAATTATCATTTTTAGGAAACAATTGTCATGTGAAATAAGTTACAATTAATTTGTTCGATCATCTCAAGTTTGGTGGATGAAATTGTTATATATATTTTCAAATGTTCTATTCATCAATCATGCTCAATATAAAATAATATTATACTTCTCATAAACGCTAACTCCAGAATTTCTCAACTTGTTCAAAGACAGAGCAGGCCGTTCTTTCAATTATAAATTGATATCGATCGAGTTAAATTAATTAGATGAAACAATCTATGTTTTTAGACCACAATATTTTTAAATAAGTCACCCAATTCAAACAAAAGGCCCGATTTAGCAGAGTATTTTTTTTAGCAGCTCACAGCCTATATATATAATTTTTATTGCTCAAAAGTAAAATAAACTGTTCCCAAATAACCACCTGCAACTATATATTGTAAATAGCGATTCTCCTTTCCTTAAAAACTGTTACTATGATAAGTCATACGTCTAACCCATCTGATTTGAAACCACCCTTTCTCTGTTCTCTGTTTAAAGTTTAATTAAACCGACCCACATTAATTCAAGTCCGCCCCCCGGCCCAATTGTGCTACTATAATGATTAATATACTAAGTTTGTGAGATGTACCGTGAAAAGGTTTAATGTTAGAATATGTGAGAGAAATGATATGATACGACACAAGACCAATCTGTGACATTAAATGATGTGAGAGAAATGATGTTTACGTAACTATTAGAGAAGAGTGAAATCGTAAACCAATCTGTTAGGATTTGTTTGGATGCACTCTACTAAAATAGCTAGAATAGCTACTGTTTATAATAGTAAATAATAATAATTACTGTTTAAGAATAATGTTATTCAGAATAGTGAAAAAGTTGTTTGGATTGTATATTTGGAATAGAGTTTGAAGGGAATAGCTACTATTTAATAATTTATGTGTAAAATTAAATATAATACAATATAATATTAATTCAAATATTAAATGTAATATAATATTATTTTAAATATTAGATTAGTATTAAATAAAATATTATATTAAATAAAATATTATATTAAATATAATATAGAGAGTGACTAATATAATTTCAGTAGTATATGGGCCGAAGCGCTTACGGTCCAAATTTGAAATTTTAAAATCCAAAAAGTCGATCTGAACTGTTAGATATGTTCTCCATATTGAAATGTGCTTGGAGACCAAATTTTATATTTTTTTGAATTTTTTTGCTATTTATTAAGCCACTTTCAAAATTGCTGATCCAACAGTGGCTTAACCCAACAGTGTCACCGTTGGATCAGCGATTTATAAACAATAAATTGAACAATTATGAATTTTAACTCGTCCCTCAAATAATAAGCTACTATACGATTTTAAAAAAATAGGCGCTGATACAATACAGGGGCAAATTTGTGCCGAAATTTTTATTTGTACCATATTGAAAAAAACAAATAAGAAATCAAAAAATCATCTTTTCTGAGAAATTAAAAAATCAGCCACATCAGCCAAATAAAACAACGGACACAAAAGAAAAGATCCGTCATTTAAATTAGCGGATCCTAGACTGGATCTACCAAATGAAACGATGGACTTTTTTTTTGTTACATCTAACACGTGGAGCAATTTTAGAAAATGAAATCTTGTTCTTTAATAAATACAGCTAACATGCGGAAGAATAGTGCTACACGCCACTCTGTAGATATTGATGTCTCTTAATGTTTCTGAGGCACATCATTTATGTGTGGTGCTATCAGTGAAGAGAAAACCAAAAAAAAAAAAAAAAAAAAATTACGATTGTTGAATTAATTGGCAGATTCAGTCTGGGATCCGCCTAATAAAATGACGGACAACTCCTTTTAGGTCCGTCGTTTTATTTGACGGACGTGATAGATTTTGAATTTCTTAGAAAATGTGATTTTTTTCATTGTGTATAAATAAAAATTTGGGAAAATTTGTGTGGCTTTTCCATCATGAAAAAAACAAGAAAAAGACATTGGACGTTCCCTTTGTTTTCACCGTTAACGTGTATGTCTTATTACCTAGTACCAACTCTTGAGAAATAGACATTCAAACGGATCCCCCAAATTGACTAATACAGTATTCTATTATCTCTCATGAGCTCATGGCTCCCTGGCATCTTCGTTTCTCTCTTCAAATCCCTACACTCACAATCCTAATTCTACTTGTATCAAAAACTGGAAATTGTTGCTTCACTCACATTTTCTGCTTCGGCGACTCGATCAGCGACACTGGCAACTACCTCAAGTCTATCGGTAACGCCTATGACCCTATTGGTAACCTGCCATATGGGGAGACTTATTTCGGCCGCCCCACTGGCCGGTACTGTGATGGACGGATCATTCTCGATTTCATTGGTTAGTGCACTCTACTCATAGATTTCTTCCTGCTACAATGCTATATATTGAGTTATTTCATATGAATTTCGGGATAAAATTAGTTAAAAAATTTAAGGTCTGTTTTAACAAAGAGATTAATTGGCCTATATTTAATTGATTAGCGGAAGCATACGGGTTGCCATTTATCCCGCCATATCTCTCAGGAGAGAGCACAAAAGAGAACTTCCAGCATGGTGTGAATTTTGCTGTCGGTGGCGCCACAGTACTGAATAATTCCTTCTTTGAATCCATGGGAATCAAGGTGTACTGGACGGACTTCTCGCTTGGCACTCAGCTTGAGTGGTTCAAGAAATTACTACCTTCAATCTTGGAAGAATCAGGTATTATCCCAATGAAACCTCTTCTTTATGTTTATTTGTGGCTCATGGGTGCACTGCATATACTTTGCTTAGTACCAGTACAACAAACATTGATTAAATTAAAGCACTAGTTTGATTTTGTGTGAGTTATTCTCTCTAGTTCTCCTATCTGTTTAGATCGTATAGATCTGTTTTCTTTTCTTAAATTATTTTTGTATGTGTACGCGCGCACATCAATGGCTTCGAAAATCGTCTAAGTCAGACCGGTATCAGTCGGGTCTGAGCCGATATTTACCCGAGTTTTCCACCCGAGTGGTTTTATACACAAATTAATAAATTGAACTGTGCAGGCTGCAGCAAGTCTGTCATGAGCAGTGCTCTATTTGTGGTAGGTGAGATAGGAGGAAACGACTACAACCATCCATTGTTCGCTGGGAAAACACTAGATGAAATCCGAACCTTTGTCCCTGATGTAATCAGAACCATCACTTTAACCATCACTGTACGCATTATTTTTCTTTCATATATCTTAGCATGCATAGTTTCAACTTTCAACTTTCAAGCCATGCATTGAAGATTATTATTATTAAAACATATATGTGATTGGATTTGGAGCACATGCTAACATGCATGGTGGCACAATATGCGCATCAACAAAATATTTTTAATTTGTTTTATACTGTTTAAATTGTTTTTCTTCATGCTAACATCGTGGCACATGTGCTAGCTTATGCCTTACCCCCTGGAATCTGCATCGATCAGCAAACACTTTTTAATTTGTTTTATATGTACAGGAATTGATTAGTCGTGGAGCGAAGACATTATTGGTTCCAAATGATTTGCCGATAGGATGTCTCCCGAGGTATCTTACGATGTTTCAAAGCCAGAACAAAGAAGACTATGACCCAGAATCAGGATGCCTCAAGCACTTGAACGAGTTTGCAGAATACCACAATGCAATGCTTTTCAAGGAGCTTCAAAAGCTTCAGCTTCTCTATCCAGATGTGAATATTATCTATGCAGATTACTATGAAGCTTCCATGAACATCTTTCGCAATTCAAAAAAATTAGGTGAGATTTTGCAAACCAAATCAGCAAGTCATACAACCAACAAACCACCAAAATCTTATTTGGTTCATATTAATAATGATTATATATTGTAAGAGTGAAGGTATATGGTACTATGCATAGCCTGGATTGGTCCGTATTGCAAATTAATATTTACGTTTTCAAAATCTTAGCGGTCGATTGAACCATTTAATAATCCCCATATGAAAATATACTTGCAGACTAAATTTTTTATTTATTTATTTTTTTTATTTTTTACTATTTTTATATATGTAAAAAATCACTGTTTTTGGATGGTCCAAAATTTCGGATCAAGTGATTTTTCTACCTATCTAAAAATATAAAATTCAGTCTGCAAATAAATATTCATATGGAGATCATGTTGAACAGTTTGGATTGACCGTTAAGATTTAAAAAAAAAAAAAGATTGATCCATAGTACAGACCAATTCACGCTATGCATAGTACCATAGCGTCACTCTACAATTAATAATCATCATTAACATCCGTCTCATGTGTATTACTTTTTTTGTGTGTAGGTTTCAGTTACCCTTTAATGGCATGTTGTGGGGCCGAAGGCCCTTACAATTACTCGTCATTTGCATCATGCGGAAATCAAGGATCTACGGTTTGTTCGGATCCGTCGAAGTACGGATCATGGGATGGGCTCCACATGACAGAGGCCGCTTACAAAGTGATTGCACATGGAGTGCTACGAGGGTCATACTCTTTTCCTACTGTAAGTAACACCTGCTCTGATATAATGCACGATTCGGGGAGCCTCCTATCTTCTTGATCTCTCAGATTCGGGGAGCCTCCTATCTTCTTGATCTCTCAAACGCAAACGCAATGTAGTGGATGAGATAAACAACATATAGGCAACCATTCTTGAATCTTGATTATTATTTTGACCCAATTGGCAACTATAAGAAATCTGAATTTCCTTTTCCTTTGTTTTATCATTAGTAGGGAGGAATGTTTCAGATTATTTAAAAGAACAGGAAGACAATTTGCATGAAGCACTGGTAATGGAAAGACTTATTTAAGAAAAAAACTGATTGGGCCAAATTATATTAAGGGGGAATTTCATGTATACCCCTCAAAAACTTCAAATTTTTTAAAACGCTCTATTGAACTCAAATTTGAATTTGAAGGATTTCTCTACCGTCCGATCCGCACTCATAGCAATAAGATCTGTACGTATTTGCTTCAATATTCGTTGCCTTTGAATGATGCTTCAGAGTTCAGACCCCACACATCCAAATTAGAACAGCATTTTAATTTTGTGCCGAGGAGCAGACGCAACGCCAGTTTATTTTATTTTATTTATTTCATCACTTTTATTTTATTTACTAAATCTCTATATTGCTATATAGGGATCAATATGTCTACATCTTTATTAAAAATAGTTGAACTATTATTGCACTAATATGTTAGTTTTATTCATTTTTGTAAAGACATTTCACGAAAAAGTATGACATTAATGTCATATGACGTTAATTTCAAAATTTATTTGATAGACTTTAAATGATTAATTCAAACCGTTCAAACCAATTTATTTTATGAGTGATGTATTTATATGTAAAAAATTAGTTTTTCAACTTATTTTATTATCAAACCAAGCGGTAAAAAATTGTTCAAATATGAATGCATTAAAATTAACTAAGAAACTCACATTTGACAACTTGACTTGATAAAAATAAATTTGAAAAATTATAAATTTTGCATAAAAAGACATAAAGTAGATTAATTTAAACAGTTTGAATTAACTATATTTGAAGTAAATTCAATAAATTTTATAATTGTTTTTATATAAATTGAAATAGTAGATGAATAAAGCATTTAAATTTTCTTTCCATAATAATCAACCAAACAGTTCGTCATTAAATCGGACACCAACCAACGCACACAGAGGGTATAGATTTTAACAGAACTAGTTTGGCTTAGTGCAGCATACGGACTATAGTATCAAAAGAGGGAAGAGCTGTGTATGGTTCGTGGTCCGTGTGAAGCCAAAACAAGAGCAGCACACAATGCCAAAAGCGAAAGCAAGAGCACCCCTTGTGGCCGTATCGGACACGCGAATGAAGGGATCCGGCGATGAGTCTTTCTCCCTGTCTCTCTTCTCCAGTTGTAGTGCACTACTGGAGAAGTTGATGAGCCACCGTCACGGATGGCTGTTCAACGAACCAGTGGATGTGAAAAAGCTCCGATTGAAAGATTACTACTCCGTTATACGCCACCCCATGGACCTAGGCACCGTCAAATGCCGGGTCCACAAAGGTCGCTACAACTCCCCACTTCAGTTTGCCGATGACGTCAGGCTTACCTTTCGCAATGCCATCACTTACAACCGCAAAGGTGCTTTCCTTTCTTGCTTCCTAAATTATTATTCTTACACACACCACACGGACTATACTTTTAGTTTTAAAGTTTACACTATCACTGCATGAAGCGGAAACCGCTCTGTCAAAAATTTCACCCATTTTTGGGGGGGTATGTATGTGGGTTTATTGTTGTTGAGGGGCAATTAACCATGAATGAGTGAGATTTAGTTGGGATATAAATTGTTTCTATGAATCAAAGTATAACTCGAGGAAGTTTTATGACCAAAAATATAACAAATAACTTTTACTGCTCCAACCGTTGAGTAATAATATCAAAACCCAGCAACCAGCAACTTAAGATGGTCATTTAAATTGTTATGTCTGGTAAAAATCAGGTACCAAGTGTGAACAGGTCTCCGATAAATATATATATATATTGTCTGAAAAAGTATGACAAATAATGCAAAAACGTGTACTCCTAATATTTCTGGAAAGGTTTTGGCATAATGGTTATGCAAAAAATACTCATGAACCAGAATGAAATTATGAACTTTATGTAAGAAGCTTACTTTTTTTATTTATTTCTTTCTCGGTTTAATGTGGATGTGATAAAATAAACTTTACAGTGAGGTACAACACAGTTTTTACAAAATTTCATATGTTTAAAATTTGATTATTTCTTTGTTTCATTAGATGATACTGCATATGCAATGGCAGAGGAGTTGTTGGGAATATTTGAGTCTGAGTGGCCTTCAATTGAGGCCCAACTATGTGATGGTAAGATTGAGAAGGAAGTTGAATCTATTAAAAAACGGGGATTTAGTTGTAAGATTGAAGTTATTGAAGAAGAATGGGAGATAAAGCCAAGCAAGATAGCAAGGAAGGTGTGCTCCTATAATATGTTAATATTTCTTGTTAAATTCTATTTTCCATTTTCCTTTCTCAGAGATCTCTGAGAAATTTTTGGTAAGATATATATTTTCAAGTGTTTCTCCAAAACCCTTATTGTACCAAAAAAATCCATATTGATAAATTTAAGACCAAATTTTAATATGACAAAACTCAAAAAATCCCTTTGCTAAATAAAGTGGCACTGTATTTTCTGAGTTCATTTTGGATTCTTCTTGTTAAATTAAACAATTTGTCATGATATCAAAGGAATTAAAAAGCAAACCGGGTCGGCATGAGAAATTTAGAATGAAGCTCACTGCAAGAGGAGTTAAAAATGATACTATTTTTGACTAATCTTTCACCAAAACCCTCTTGTTTGGCAGTCTGCATGTGTGTGCTTATGTGCGCTTGTGGTCTGTGTCTGTATAGAAAGAAAGATAAAATCTGTGAAAAAAATTTGCAACTTATTGACAGATAAAACTCTTGAGTGGGGACAGGAATGAATTGTGTATTAGGGAGTCTGGTTCCTCTGATGCAGGGTGGGACCTTGTGTGCCGAGTTTCTGGCAGCACTGGTTCTACCAGTAAAACCATATAAAACAAAGCTTCTTAAAATAGGGGTGCACCTTCATACAAAACAGGAAAGATAAAACTAAAATCTACTTGCTGAAGGTAGGGAATGTACAAATTAATAGAGTAGATAGAGAGTAATATTTTATTGATGTTTCTTTCTTAAATGAGGTGCATGCAGATGGACGGCAGAGAATTTTAGATCCGGGCTAATTTGATTTTTTAGAATTTATTTGGAGTTGTATCTCTTTTGGTTGAAAAGATGTTCGATTTTTTTTGTGTAGGATAAAAAAGAATGTTTAGTTCAAGATATAGGATTGGCTGCAAAATGAATTGTTTTGGTTATTGCTTTTATGATATAGCAATCATTTATACCATCAAACTAATTCCTTTTGCTAATGATAGATTAAGATCTCGTCATTCAAATTATTATTTATTTCCATCCAAAGAAGCTCTGAACCTTACTTTTTAACTTTGCTTTTCCCTTTTGAGATGTTTGTGTCAAGAGGAACTTTTGTTTTTCCTTTGGTTTTATTTTTGAGTAAGAACAAGGGTCAAGCCCTTTTTCGTTTGGTTTTAATTTAACAGAAGTTGGAATTTTGGGCCACTCCTAAGGACCTGAAATGAACTAAAAAAATGCAGGGCAGCCAATTTAGGAAACAGGATTTTTAGTTTTGTCATTTGAGAATTTGGTTCTGAATTTTTCAAATTGTGGGTTTTCAGTCACAATCATAAAATATTGCCTTGCATATTGTGTACCATGTCCACTTGTAAAGCTTAGGAAATAAAGAGTTTTATTTCTGCAGTACAAAGTTGGTTATTTTGTTTGTAGGTTTCAAGTGTTGATCATGGGGTAGGAATTAGGATCAACAGAATAATGTAACAGAGGTAAGTGTAAGAAATACTTTTGTTTTTTATATTTTTATTTATGTCATTTATTAGTGACTTTGTTTATATTTTCCTTGGAATTTTAATTTTATGGGCCACACGATATACTAGTGTATCTTTTCAACATTTTATTTTCTTATTTGGTACAATGAATTTTAATTTTGTGGGGCACAGGGGATATACTAGTACAACTTTTGAAGATTTTATTTTATTATTTTCATTGTTCATGGATAAATAATAATGGTTATGTATATTATTTTTCCCATGTTGACGTTGAACATTTCTTATTAGTTGTTTTGCACAATTTGATTATATGCATTAAAGATCACAGGTAAAATTCAAGTAATAACGTGTGTATGTGTTTAATTTGCAGATGTGACTGGAAAGTGATTTGAAGCTTGGAATCTAGCCTTATCAATGTTGCAGTTTAATTTATCTAACAAGTTTAATCTCATCTTTTGTCTTGCAGATGAATTTTTGTTGTGAAGATTTATCAGTAGAAAGGTGTTTTATTTTATTTTATTTTTGTTGTGTTATTTGACCTTTAGGTTAATGTTTGATTAACGAAACGTGGGTAGAGACATTTTAAATTGGATCTATCCTCGTATGTTTTAGTTGTTCTTCTGGGCGAAAATTGAATTAAAAATAATTCTAAAGGAGAATTTTGTATAGTCGAGGTAAAATTGTACTCTAATAACTGGAAGGGTGTCATTTAACCAGATTTTTTATGTATAAAAATTATATAAAATTATTATAGGATAATTGTATGAAAATTTTAATCTCATAGATAGAACCGGAAAAAAAATTATCGAACCTTTTACACAATTTTAAAAGAACCTAAAAATAAATTCCGGTTTATTTAAGATCCAGTGTATCACCCTCTCTAATAGAGTACTCCATACGTGACGTACTGTGTTGTAACCAAATTAGATTTGTAAAGGACGTGTCGTACCGTGATCATAGTGGAAAGAATGATCACAGCACATAAATGATCACATTCAATCAAGATCTAAAGGTCTTAATTACACTTGATTCGCATAATCACGTGCCGTGCTGTGATTGGATCCTTGACATGATGTGTCGTGTTATGTTAAATTTTCAAAAAATAATCACGTCATGCAAATATCCACTATACAGGTACACAAAGTATAGCACATAACCAACACGAGTGTCATATCCTGTGACTTTTTTATATCCCAAACCCACTTGATGCCATATAAAATTATCTAAAGGAATAAAAAGACACGACTCCTATGAAATCAAAATCGATTCATCTATTACTCGATCGGCATTATTTTCAAATAATTTCTATAAAAATTATGTCATTGAAGTCTGTGGTTGGAACACCGTATTTTTTTAATATATATATTTTTGTTGAAAAAATGTGGATAGGAGATTGATTGATGAAGAAATTAGAAAAGAGAGGGGGAAGCGAAATTTGACACATGCAGTTGCAGTTGGCTAAATATTGTCTGCGCTGGCACATTTTTGACCATTCATCAAACTCTTGACCAATTAAACAAGTCTTGGTCGCCTGCTCTGATTGTGAAACTTATTATTTATTTTATGGAAAACAATTTAATTCTGAAAATTAAATTAATTTACAAAAACATGTCAATCAAGGAAAACGTTGTCAGAATTAAGAAACAACAAATGTTATTTTCCTCCAAGTTGGCGCCCAACAACTATGTTCAATTTCACAATTGACAAATTCTAGTTAATATTTATTTGTACTGATTTTTAACGCTTTTTGTGATATTTCTTATATAAATAGCTTCAATTTGAACCACAAAGTAATTTTCGAAACATTATCACTACAGATCGCTACAATCAATTACTTTCTTATTCGGGACAATATAATTAACATAGAATTATGTTTTTTTTTTTTTTAATTTCATATTTTTTTAAGTGGGTTAGCAGTCAGCATAGGCTGCCAAAGAAATATAATTAAACAAGATTAGCAAATTCTTATCTTTCAATACTGAATTATCTTTATTCTTTTATGAAAATAGTGGATGTTTTGTATTGCTAAGAAACAAAGTACATATAAAAGATAGAGGAGAAACCAAAGAGTCCTACTCTAAATTAAATCATAATCAAGTTATGGAGGGAGATTCTTCCTTAAAACTAAAACCAAATAGAAAAGGTGCTTAAGAATCAGTCTTTTAGTCTAGTTGCAAGAGACAAATATAATCTATGTAGGAGATCGTGAGTTCAAAATCTATCTAGAAGAGAGATCTTTTATAGACATTAAATAGAAGTTGGTAGGCTAAATCTCTTTTTTTCTATATAAAAAATAATAATAGAAAAGGTGTTTGATGTTTTTGTCATTTGAAATATTTTCTATAGGAGGAATTATAAGAAAAAATAATAACAAGAATACATTGTTAGGTTTAGGTGTTCCATTAATTTCTCAGTAATATGAACTCCGTTATTTGGAACAATTTCCTGGTGCCAACTAGGGATGCCTTAGCAGCTTTCGTTATACAATTTATTATTTATTTTTTTTAAGAGAAAAAAAAGGAGAAACTTGGAGTGAATGAAGAGCTTTCTTTAGATCATCTTTGTTCCTCTAATTACAAAAATGAAATTTATCTACAACATCAATTTCGTAATTGATAATTAGAGGAACAAAGATGATCTAAAGAATAGATCTACAAAGATGATAATTTTGTTCCTCAATTGACATTACAGAATTTAATTTTCATAATTGATAATTTTGTAATTACTAACATTATATATTATTTTTTTGAGAATTAGTACTTAAGAAATCTGATGCGATATTAGTAATTAAAATGACTATTTGAGTAAGATGTTTAAATTAACAAGTATTTATTTGCCGCTACCTTCCTTGTATCATACAAGGACAGCGGATATGGATTAGGAATATAGGATTGGGAATTCAGATTATCTGAGGTAGTACAATATTTATTTTTAGATCCGGACTGTCCAATCAGAATCGGATTGGTTCGGATTCTGATCGGACGGTCTGATCTAAACAGAATATTTCTGTTACCTCAGAGAATATGACTCTAACTAAGATCGGTGGGTAGGCTTAGGTGCCGTCATAATTGATAAATTGATTAGGCCCATAGTAGTCAGTAGAATAGAGGAAAGGAAGATATTGACAGGGAAGTTTTGACTTCATACAGCATACATACAATAGAGTTAAAATGGGGATACATAAAATTTGTAAGCTGCGTTAAGCGAAAACTGATTCGTCAATTGGAGATAGATCTGAAAGTGAAACCCTGCTTGGCTGCTTTGCTCTACTGTGGCCTTTTTAGACTTGACAAATGACAATAAATAATAAATAATAAATAATTTCCCTCTCCCATCTCCCAAGTCCGAACCTTCCTTCCTTCCTTTGACCAAATTCTCCTTTCTCTTTCCAAATTCCAATTAATTATATCTATCCTCTAATTTCTCACTTTCCCTTTCCCGTTATTGCTCTTTGCTCTGCTCAATTTCTCTCTCTTCCCTAAATTCAATTAATTTCGTGAAATTCAAGGATGTGTTGCGGCGATTGTGAGTGTAGGCCTCTTGGGTGGCTTCTAGGTCTCCCCTTTGCCTTTCTCGCTCTTCTCGTTTCCATTGTTGGTGTCCTCATCTGGATTGTTGGGTAACTTACGAACTTCTCTCTTTTCTTTTCTTTTCTTTGCTATTATCTCTTCTGTCTACAAATTAACCTGAATTGCGGGGGAAAGATTTTTAACTTCCTGCAGCGCATCAATCTTCTTATGCAATGCTGTTTTGATTCTATAGTTCATGCGCTGCATGAAGCCAAAATTGCTCTGTTAAAATCTTTACCGTATTGTTCAAGAAATTAAGGTTCTTGACTTGATAGTAAATTTTCATTTGGACACCTGATTTTATGGTATTGTCGAATGAGTCTTTTCAATATAATAATATATTAGATTAATTGGTAATTAGTGAACAACTTTTTTGTAATTTAGTTTATGCCAGTAAAGTAAAGCAGATACCAGCATAACTTAATTATTTGTATATAATATATATTATATGTGCAGGTTGCTTCTGTCGTGCATCTGCCCTTGTTGTTTGTGTGTGACTATAGTTGTGGAAATTGCTATTGAGCTCATAAAAGCACCTCTCCATGTCATGAAATGGTTCACTGAGCAGATCCCTTGTTAATCCATCCATATTTCTCATTCATTATCTTATGCCTTTTTTTTTTTTTTTACTTTTTTTGTCTACTGGACTGGCTTGGAGTTGGAGATGAGTACACTTTGCAGTATGATTGATTGTTAGCAATGTTGTTATATGCCACCATTAATTATTTTGTGTAAATAAACTTCATCATTTCTTTTTACCTACTAAATTTCAGTACAATAAAGAAGGAGAGATTTCCATAGAGTGGAAATAAAAAAAATAAAAAAAAAATCAACACAAGCACCGTGTAGAGAAACTAAAATAATAAACAGAAAATGAAAAAATAAATAAATAAACAAAGGAAAGAATGCCGGGATGAAACCATAGTCACAACCTAAAAATTCGGGAAATGTTCGGTAGAGTGAAAAGTTTGTGATTAGAGAATAATTCAGATATAATTTGAAATTATACATTGAGTGCAAAAAAAAAAAAGAAAATTGCAAAAAGTTCATGAAAAATTTGTGAATAATTCGTTAAATTCAAGAAAAAATTTGTAAAATTCGGAAAACCAAATATGCGGATTGATTCACCAACAGCTCAAATCCGAATTGTTTGTAAATAATTTGTAAATCTTATTACTAGGAATGAGAATCTTAAAGCGTATCAGTCGGCTTCTGTACGCATTGGATCCAAAAGTGACTCCAACATCCATCGGACCCAAGCTTTACGCCAAATTATAACATCTGTAGAAATTTGGACTGTTAAAATAAAATCAATTCCAGTACATGTTACGCTTGTTGGGCCTGATAATGAACTTGTCAAGTGAATATTTCACGCATGTTGAATTTGTACATTTGTCTATTATATATGGCCATAAACATCTATATTGGGTCGATATATTAAATTGTCTATAATATCGATTCATACTTTGTTTATTCCAGTTAGTATCGTACAACACACAGCCTCTCCCAAGTCCCAACTCGATCTATACCAAGAACAAGAAGCTTGGAGGCACCTAATTAAACACATTTTTAGACCGTTTCGATACCTTCCCGTCCTGATCTGATGTGCCCACAACAACAAGTGCGTGGCTTGATGGATCCCTAACCATGCCCGAACGGGCCGAACTCGGAACTAACTATATATATGCGAATTGGTCAAGTCAGGGTGCTTTTACTTGGGGTGCTTGAGGCTGAGAAGATTTATTCGCCACATCGTGTGAGAATGGAGATGGGGCCCATATTGTCATGTCATGGATGGTTGGTTGTGACTTGTGAGTCATTGTCATGAAATGGGTCTGGGACGAATTAATGGGGATTAGGAGTTTGTTGGGTGGAATTAATGGATGTTTTGTGTTAAATTTTTCAACTCAAAAAATGAGAGTATTTTTGGTGAAACTTATCATTTTAATTTAGTAATTTTTGAATTGGAATGTTTTTTCATTACTTACTGGTACAGGTTTTAATGTGAGAAGGACTGATTCAAAAATTAATTTAAATTCTGAGTCTTGATCTAGTTGGAAGATATCAGTTAAGTTTTACTCTAGAATTATAATACATTTATTATATGTTTTTAATTTGAGCAATTATAATATTATTTTAATATTTTGTTACTACATTGAAGATGATGACACTGACAATGATAATTTGAGAATTTTTTTATGTTATATTTAATCATTTTTTCATTTGTTGTTGTTTGTGGGTGCACCCCTCGAGCTAGGAGAGAAAAACCCGAGGGGCACCAGCAATATTGAGCGATTGAACGAACGAAAAATCCAAGGGGCTTGAGCGAGACAAACTAGAGCAGAACAGCGTAGGTCGCGTCGAGCTACAAGCATACAAAATGTTTCTTCATATTCTATTAAATCATATAATATATCTTCGTTGCAAGCATCAAGCTTCGTGCGAACACATTAAAATCCGTGCAAGTATTTTTCAGTTTCCGTGCGCACAAATCTCAATAATAATCGTACGGTGTTAGAGCTAATTGAACCTAAAATAGGTCCGATGTCCATCGGATTTAGATTCAATCAAACAAATCTAGAATTCATATTGCCTGAGGTAACAGAAATTTTAAGTTTACATCCATATCGTTCGATCTGCTTTGGCACAGAGATTAATGGAGCCCTCTGAATTCCATCTCGGGCCGGATTGGCCCGGATTCTGATCGGACGGTTAAGATCTTAACTCAAATATTCTATTACCTCGGCTCAGAATATAAGACTCCCCAATAAATCCGAAATCCCTTTCTTGTCCCTCTTTTCTTTCCCCTTCTGTCTCGCTCGTTCTCTTTGCGACTGCTTTCGATGGAAGAACAGTTTATACTACGAGTGCCTCCCTCTGTGGCCGAGCGAATCGAGCGCCTCTTCAGCGAGAACGCTACCTCCTCCCCTGAAGATGCTTCTCTCGATTTGTCTTTCTCAGGTACGCACCTAATTGCAACTGGATTAAGAGTTTCTGCCTACAATTACACAACTGGATTGGTGTAGTAAATGAGACTATTCTTTTTGGGTGAATTGGGGATGATTTCCACCTGGATGGTCAGTGTAATAATTCATGATTGATTTGGATTAAATTGATAACAATTCGATGTTAATTGTTCAATTTAGATATCTTTTCTGCTAAATTTGATTTGGGTTAAATTTTAAAATTAGTGCAACATAGAATCCCTACTTAGTTTGGTCCTAGGATAAGTATCAACTTAACATAGATAACCCTATTTATTATATATGGATTTTATATACTTATTTTGTTGGATGTATCATGTAGAGGATGGAAGAAATGGTACATTTAGTATAGGCAATGAAAGCTTTCCTGCATCTCTCTTGGATTTGCCATGCATTGTTGAGTCTTACAAAACATATGACGAGAGTTTGCTTATAAAAACAGCTGATGTTGGCCAGGTAATAAAACACGTTTCTTTTGGTAAGTAATTGTTGTCTCCTTATCTGGCTACTGGTACTAATGCTATAATAATTATATGAAACAGATGATAATGGTGAGAGAAGAAGGAGACCCGGTACCTGAAGGAGTTGAGTCCCGTCATGGCCTCACTCCTCCTATGAGAAATGCTAGGACAAAGCGCTTTAGAAGAGAACCCGATTTGAATGTAATATAAGTTACTAAGTTGCTTTTCTTTTTAACTTCTAATCTTGTTTTATATATTATTTTTTTAATTGTTTCTGATTTCTTTTTTCGATACAGCCGGAGTTGGTACAGAGAGTTGAGAAAGATCTGATGTGTATTATGTCAGGGGGAACTGTTGCTTGTATCCTTTTTTGTTGTAGTTATATCCCTTTCATTACTTTGGTATTGCAAATGATAGTAGCACATACCGGCAAGTTACTGCCACAAGGTTTTCTTCTTAACTAAATTGGTAGATGCAAATGCTGTTACCGTTGAGGGGGAGGAAGGAGGTAGTAGCCAAAAAAAGGCCGTACCGGCATCATCCACAGATAAACAAGATGCACCAACAGTTGAAACTGCTGCTACTGGTGAGGAACCTGATCAGAGCGAGTCTGACGATTCCATGGAACAAGACAATTAGATAAAGGGCAAAACGTAATATGTGATTTTTTTTTTTATCTTGTATGACTATAGAATGGGTTGTTGCTAGGTTTAGTCAGTTTTAAAATGATTAATTTATAATGTAATCCAAGTGTTAAAAGAGGAAACATTGAAGAGGACTGTGTGCAACCGTGCTAGAAATGAAAATGATTATCTTGAGGTACTTTTGTTAATAAGAATTAGTCATAGATTGTAACTTTTTTATGTTTTATTTACTTCTAATTATTCTCATATTTAGGGTATTTGCATGTATTTTCGGTTTCTTTACGGACTTACATTGTACTTCTTTGAAAATTATCTAGCGTGTTACAATTACAAAAAACTTCATTTATGAAAATCATAGATGATACTTGTTGTGTTTTCGAATAGTGGATAAATTTATATGTATACAAATTCCTTCTCTTGTAGATTTTATTTTTACTCGTTTGTTTTTCAATTTCTTTTGTTACAGCCAGAACTCAAGAGTTAGTGTCGAAAATCAAAAGCAATCTTTTGAGCATTATGTCAGTTTGGAACTGTTAGCCCTCGCATCTTAATAATAATATTTAAGTTTGATATGTACCAGTACCTGTAGTGAACCCAATTTTAGCTGAACTTGGTATGGTACAAAACATAAATTTTGTTATTGAACAAAATCTGACCAAATAACATGTCTCTTCCAATACAGGTACATGAATCAGTATTGCATTACAAAGGCTTCAGCTGTTTCTTTATCAGTATCTTCGAGTTCAAAAATCAATCTATCTTACCTTAATAGATATCAACAATTCCCATAACTTTACTCGATACAAACAGAAATTTGAAGGCCGCCCGATTAATCCTGAAAGAGAACAAGGCAGCTGGTATGTACGTAGTTTCTCTATCGATCTTTTTTAAAAACTAATTAATTAATTTAGCTCAGATGAAATTAAGTTTATGAAGCAATCAATAAGAATCTGAATTCCTTAATTTGTTAAATGATGGATATATATATAGGGATTGACGGAGATGAGAGATCAATTCCAAGCTCAAATCCACCAAGTCCCCAGGCACATACTAACCCGGGATCCGGCCCATCCCGGTGTACAGGCTCAACTTTAACAAATCCTAAATGCCCTCCTTAATCTGTTGGTTGGATGTTGCATTTAGAAGAGAGGCCATGAATTATAAATATATTAATTATTATTTTTGTGTACAATTAATATAGTTGCTCTTTAGGACGTACACAGATTCCTTTGGCTTTCACATAGAAATTAAATGTTTCTGACAAGGATAATTAAGAAGAGAAATTTCGTACCATCACTGTATTTGGGCAACATCAACTAAAGCCAAATAATATCCTTACTTGTGAATATATTTGCCCTTTGCAACCATGAATCATGTTTAGACTTTACTTCTAAACCAGTTTGGACTTGTGCAAACCAGTTCTTTCATAAATTATCACACTCTAAAAGATACTTAAATAAAATCCTTTCATAAGTTATGATTCCAACAAAATAATTAATACCTAAAAGAAAGCAGGAAATTAAGTCCCAATTTCTTAAATATATGGCACCAAATTATTAAATACCAACATGTTGAACATCAACTGCAATTTGGTACCTCATTTTCCATGTCAAATGAAAGAGCTTTTGCCACATGAACTGCAAGTTAGTACCTCGTTATCCATATCAAATGGCGCCTTTTCTCTTCAACGGAAAAAATCCACAAATCTAACGACCCGTTCTCATAGAACGGGTATACTGGAATTGATATGTTGCAGGGTTGCTAGAATTGTGATTTCAGTTTTGAACTCACCTTCTCCGCTTATTCGACATTTGATCCACTTCATGGCAACATTTGAACCATCAGTAAGAATTCTTTTTCCTTTATTATAGACAGTGCTTGAAACCACCTTCACCTATTGGAAGCCGGAAATTTTTGGTTGCCTTGATCAGGTTCTCAAATGTGAACCTAGTAGGCAACTCAGTCAGACATGCAGAAATGTATGATATAGACTTTGAGAGTCGGAACTCTAGACTGCTGCTTTGACAGTCGTTGAGAAACTCCCACTGCCCGCCTGTCTCCATTCCCCACCCATTCACCTATTGAACAGAGGATTTTCTCTTCCCGTCTCTTTTCAGCCAACGTTTTCGTTTCGAATTTGGTCACTAATCACACCCGTCTCACCTCCGTCGAGCTGACACTTCTACCTCGGATCTAGTCGTTACTGCTCTGTCATCTCGCCTCGGATTGTGCTTCAGTCTTAGATAGCCTTAGGGTTCGGTCCACTCCCTCATGAAGGGGGTTTGAGAGTTCACCCGTCTATCTCAGCTCCTCTGTCCGATCTGGTCTCTGCTCGTCGCTTCGCTTTGGCACTTTTCGCCTCATTTTGCTTCAACGGGTTCAGATAGAGGTGTTTTAAATTCGCCCCAACTCAACTGTAGTATCTATTATAACTAACTTAAGGTATGTTTATAGTTAGTGATGATGATGCGCTGATGGTGACCTCTCTCCTCCTCTCTCTCTTCTTCTTTTTCCTTCTTCCTATCTCCTTTCCTCTGTGTTTCTTTTTAAATAACTCAGGCACAAACCTCATCTGAGCACGAAGGCTCTTCTGGATACTCATGCCTCAGCTTGATTACAGCACTACTTTGTGCTAAAGAAAGAAATTATGCAAGCTCACAACCTACCAATCTGAGCATGAGTACTAAAAATCTTACAAGCTCACTATCGGCTAATCTGAGTGTAGTAATCCTTGCTTCTGCTTTTTTTTTTTTCTAAATTTTCTTGTCTACTTTTAGAAAAGAGTTTCAGCCGTAATAGTGTAAGTATTGGTACAAATGTTATATGTATTGGTATAAAACGATGTATAACTGATTTTTGTCCTGATTAAAAAAATATCACCTACGGACTTTGAAACACAAAAAAAATGTTATGATAATAAAATAAAGCATCCAGTCGACATTTTTATTAATATACAAAAGAAATAATAAATTTAATAATCTATACAATTTTTTTATGAAATTCACAATCTATCCAAATCGATGACATTGTCATCGGTTTCAGAAAGCTAGAACCGGTGACACTGTCATCGGTTTAAGCCAAGCACGATTTTTAATGCTTCTACACACTTTTTGAAACAATGAGCGACTCAAGACTGGTAAGGAAGGCTTTAGGCTAAGACGGAAGGCTTTAGGCTATTTATATCGCCTTACTCAAGACTATAACAGTGTCATTATTTTGTTGAAATGGAGATTGGCATGACATGTATGGAAAATAAATTTCAAAGTCAAGGCCAGTAGACACTAAAATATTTAGAGATTTTAATTTGATTGGGAAAAAATAAATCTGGTAAGGAAATTTGGTAGGAATTGGTGCAGAAAAAAGGGCAAGTTCTTATCCATCGGTTGAAGTAGTGTTTACCAAACGGGCGGCGGGTACGGGCGGGTACGGGCACGGGTTTAGACGAATTACAGCGGGTTATGACGGGTTACGGGTCACGGGGCGGGAGTGCACGCGTCACGGGCACGGGCGGGAGCGGGTTAAGGACGGGTTGGAAAGGGGCGGGTTACCACGGGCAAAATTTTGAAGGAGCGACCCCAACCCGTATGAAACCCGCCCTTGGCATGGGTACGGGCGGGCACGGACGGACGACAGGGGCGGGCGGACGCGGATCGGGTGGACCCGTACGGGTTTTGTCAAAACACTAGGTAAAAGAGATACTTTTAAATTATATCTTTTATTTCTTTATATTATATTATTTTTGTAAAATTACGGGAAAATTGTTTTTATGCCATTCCAAAATATGAAAATTAGAAAATTGCCACCCCAAAACATGAAATTAGTTATTTGCCACTCTAAAACCATTAAATTTATGAAATTGCTACAATTATACATCTAATATACATATTTGATTAAAATTATTCTGAAAAACATTGTATAAAAAATACATTTTGGTATTTCCAAAACTACCCTTCAATTAAACAGTTGATCTCTCCAGTACCCTTATCTCGCTGCCTCTTTCTCTTTCGTTTGCCTCTCCTCTCTCGTTTGAACTCTCTCCTTCTCTTGTTCGAACTGGCAGCTGCTCGCTCTCGGCCTCGTTGAGCCTCCCTGGCAGCGAGCCTCGGCTCCGCCACCTCACCTCACCCCCTACCCCCCTCTCTCTCTCTCTCATTGGATTTGGTTGTATATTACTGCATCTGGACCATCCAAAAACAGTGATTTTGTAACTATATAAATAAATAGTAAAAAAATTTCAAAAAATATAAAATTTGGTCTCTAAGCACATTTTAATATGGAGAACATGTTGAGCGGTTCGGATCGATTATTTGAACTTCGAGAACAAAGATAAAGACATGGGGGTGGAGGGCACAAAACCAATGGTGCATTTTAACCCCACTCTTTATTTATTTTATTATTATTATTATTATTATTATTACTACTACTACTACTACTATTACTACTATTATTATTACTATTATTATTACTATTATTATTATTATTATTATTATTATTATTATTATTATTATTATTATTATTTTTATTATTTTTATTATTTTTAGTATTTTTATTATTTTTATTATTTTTATTATTTTTATTATTTTTATTATTTTTATTATTTTTATTATTTTTATTATTTTTATTTATTTTTATTTATTTTTAAGATTTTTTTTGGGTGTTGTTCCCATTTGTAAGTCTTTTTGGATTTGTTTTTTGTTTTAGAAAAAAATACAGATGCTTCAGTCGTTCAGAGAAACAACAGATTTTAACTACAACGTTATCAGTGGTAAACATTTTAAGAATGGTCTGAATTTTAATCTTAATTGAATCAAAAGAAATTTTGCGCCTACTGTAGATATAAGTTCTATTTTTAGATTCGTGTCAGAGCTAAAAACAAAACAATCTGATCGAATGGTGGTGATTCTAAAATCAACTTGCTGCGTACAGGAAGCGTTATAAAAATTATGTGGCTGACAATTAATGTTTGACAAAAGAGAAGAAAATACATATTGCTCGATCGAAGACGTTGTTCAAGTGTTCAACATTAATTACGATGTGGAGCTTAAAATTGTACATGATTTATACTTACCGATAATTTATATACAATTTATATAATTTTATATATAGTTGCAAGATATAGTTCTCACTTCTCACATATATGATGTACCAGGAATGATGGGTGAGGCAAAAAATGATCCGAATATATAAGAAAATTCATTCATTTTGAGTTAAAGATCGCACAATTTTTTTGTTATCATCTCCGCTCCTCTATTTCACATTTCAATTTTCCTTATAAAATAATGTGACAAATAACTTACAGAAGGTCATTTTCTCCAAATCTCTCTCTCTCTCTCCTTTTTTTTTTTTGTGTTTTTGTTTTTTACATTGAGATTTTCTCATAACTAATCGTTAGTATCTTCCTAGAAAAGTAGGAAGAAAAGTGTTTTCATTTTACAATAGACTCTCACAAACAGTAAGGTTGAACATGAAAATAATGATTTCAATTTGTGATAGGGATATTATTAGCAAGCCAAGAACCAAATCAATAAGAATCATTTAGAACTCCCAACAAAGATAACCATCCAACACTGTTGTGCTCCTACCATAGTTCATGCAATGGAAAGTTCACTCTATTATGAACTCGAGCATTCCAATTTAGAAAAAAAAAGGAGGTATAATGTCTGAAAGATTTGAATTTCCTATTGTGTAAATGACTTGTAATTAGTATTTTTCCACAGATGTTTTCTTTACCATAGCCCATTGATAATCATGTATCACTCTTTCAATTTTGCATCTCAACAACCCAACTTTCCAAAAAAAAAAAAAAAAAGGGAAAAATTCATAATCTTAGTAGCAAACTGCAGCACTGGCAAGAAACTTTATATGACATAAGAAATTTCACATTGCACCAATCTTAGCACTTACCATATAAACATATCTATATGAGAAACACAGTATAACTACTGTTAGGTTGGTTTCAATCCAAAGCCTTCTTTGAATTTCACATGCAGCTTATTTATCATGCATTTTATATTACATCACCCATAGTCCCATTCCCTTTGTATCCCTTTCTTGTTTTATCAGTCCATTGTTATCTTTTTGTTTTTCACATTTATTTTTAACCTAGAATCGTCCAATCTATTTGCAATTGAATCTTAATACCAATGGTCCCGTTTATTTGGTTGATTACATACTTTGAAACTATAATGTAAACTAGCACTTGCACAGAATATAGAACAAACTTCACAGAATGAAACCAAACTCAATAGGAATCATATTTTTTTTTCTCAACGAAGTAGCCACAACATAAATAGTGCCAAATAACATCAAATTGATGAAAAAGATGTTTCAACATCACAAAAGAAATAGATCACACCTCACTATCATCATCAGATTGTGTCATCCTAAGTCGCCTACGAGGACGCCTCCTTCCCAAATCCCTTTGCGGGTCACTACCCGCTTCATCATAACTATCATCCCCTTCTCTTTCTTGATTCACATCCCCAAATTCATCCCCAAAATTATCAACACCTTCTCCCCACAATACCCTTCTCCTCGTCCGTTGCGCCCTTGACGAACTCCTACTAGACCTCGAACTATTATCAGCACCATTAATACTACGGGTTACAGTCCTCAGCCCATCTTCACTAAGAACGTGTACAATTAAAAAAATTGCAAAGGGCGGAAATGACAAGTATCTCCCACTGCCAAACTCCTCCTCCTCCTCCCCTAAAACACTGAACAAATCACCAATATCTCTCTCCCTCTCCATCCTGCGCCAGTCACGCATCCTCTCTGGATCAGCTTCTGACGGTCGAGTATTTGGGTGCACCTCCCTAGCATGCTTCCTCAATTCCCCATAAGTCCCGGTAAATTCGCATGAATCAGAAGAACAGTTTCTTGTTTTCAAATTCATGTAATTGCGTGCTGATTCTACCACTGTCGAGCCAGTCACTGACCCGCGACATAACGGGCATGATAATTTGACCGGTTCTTCACTGCTGGTATTGGTATTGTTAGCATTATTTAATCTGCGAAATTGATCAAGGCAGTTGGAGTGGCGATAACTAGTATCGCACATGAAAGCACGGCATCCATTCTGACTGGAGGTGCACTGGAGAAGAACTGCATTGTGGGGGTGGTCCATGCAAACTGGACAGCGGGCCTCATCATACTCTTTTGCCTCTATTGGTGTGATAACAGGTTCTGGTCCAATTTCAGTGATTGATGAAGTAGAGTGCCTTATGCTTCTACTGGAAGAGCAACCGGCACGATAAGGTGCAGCGCGTGAAATTTTCTCTCTTCTTTCCTTTGGCATTTTTTGTTTAATTAATTAGAGTAGTTCTACAAAGAAAGATATTGCTCTCTTGTACTGGTCAAATTACTAGTGAATTTGATCTTGAATATCAGATGACTGAAATTATACAAGTGTAGATAATCAGTAAAGATAAAAAATTGAAAGCAAAAAGAAAAGAACTTGAAAATAATTAGACAAAAATTGAGCATGATATCTAAAAAAATTCTAGTGAAGGCAAAGTTTTTTCTCTATTATGCATTAGAATATCAACAGACTTGAAAACAAATGAGTTATTCTTTGAATTAAAATTTCCCAAAATAAACCCTAAAATTCCTAATAATCGGAACAAAATTCATCGTTCGGGAGAGGAACAGACCAACTCCATCTAAATAAATATCAATAAATTATAGTTCGGTGCCCGAAAAACAAAAAGGAGAGAAAATGAAAGAAGAAGAGGAATTTTGTGTTTGAGAGAGGAAAATTGACCTATTGCGAAAGCGGGAGTCCTACTCCTTTTCGATCGAAACGTTGTAGTGAAAAAGACTTACAAAAGTAGAAAGCAGAGATCTGAGGGTGAGGCTGTAATTTGAAGAGTTAGTTGATCGGAGAAGTCGGAGCCCTAAATTTTATTTTTATTTTTGATCGGGAAAATTAAGAAACACGAGAAGAAATGGTGGAATGATGACGTGGAACATGACCTGGGTTCATCGAGACATCGAGTCCATTAATTATTTATTACTTCCCCAGCAGCACCCACGGCCTACCCAACTTCTGTGCTCAATTTTTTTTCACACAATATGAGGCGGCTTCTTAGTGTCGACCCACAAGGATGTATTTTAACAGTGTAGTTTTAGCTTCATGCACCGAACCAACCATATGTAACGTTGTTTTGAATCTATAGTTTGTGCACTGTATGAAGTCAAAACCACTCTGTTAAAATATTTACCCGTGAGGATCCACAAGACAAGGATCAAGGATGTATTTTACGTCGGTAGAGGAAGTCTTTCCAACGAAACTAAAAAGATGTGCTGGAGACGGCTGCGTATCCTCTGAGATATCTCAATTTTTGCGTGACCGACGTGTCCGGTGCCTATTCAGCGGAACGTAGGGGGCCAGTATTATTTGAGCTTTGAGATTCGTGCAGAACGTATTTGAACGATTGAGATATTCCAAAAAGTCAAGTAAAGTTTGAGATATCTCAGTGGATGCGAAGTCGCTGGAGACTGGAGACATTTTCTCTGTTATTTTGCTCGTGCACTCATGTATTTTTTTTTTTTTAACGGTTCAACTACTGCAGGTGGGTCCTGCATCTACTACTGGCCCATGTGGGCCATGTCTGTTTATAGAACTTCTGTGACAGGATCAATTGGTAATTTTTCATATCCCTCTGAGTGTCTCCATTTAGCATTACCAGCAGTTTCAAAAATGACCATGTTCCGTTGCTTGCTGTAGCCCATAATTTTACCAGCGATCATTGATCATTGCTTCTTGCTCGCATATATGCTATCCAATTTAAAGATGTATTAACTGTTGGATTGGAAGAAATCTTGATTGAATTGTATGCTCCTGCTCATAATGAAATTGAAACTTAGAAGAAGAAGAAGACTGGAAATGAATTGTATCCTACTGACAACTAAATTCTGCTACCATTCTGCTACCAAATAAAGTAAAATATCTAAAACACCTAACTTATCCTTACAATGTCTATATTATATAAAAAAAATCCATTATAACCCTTATTTTTCTGCTCAGCGCCTTCGCCCTTATTTTTATCCTCGTGATTTTGACGTTCCTTCGCCTCCGCTGATGTACCTCTGCCTCTTACAACATTTAAATCGCAGGAAAATGATAAGGGTATATAATGGGAACCAAATAAATTAGATAATACGTAATTGTAGTTTATTAACTCAAAAGGGTAAATACTAAATAGAAAACAAAATTGAGAATTGAGTGATACACTAGATATAACCAAGAGTACAACTACAAGGGTAAATAGAAAATTAATCATTTTTGTATTATGATTATATTATAAATGAAACATTTAATGCAATAGTTTTGTAGATTCTAATATTAAAGTTTGCAATATATAATGTAGAATTGACCAACAAAAATTTAGTAATCTTCATTTTTCTATATTAGACAATCTTTACCTTCATTGTATTCTTTTTTATTCAATATAAAAAATTCCGAGAAATTTACATATATTTATTTGTAAATATATAGAATTTGGGATTGTCATTTGACATTAGTACGAGAACAACTGAATTACCACGAAAAAAATAAAGAACATGTATAATCTGATTATATGAATTACTCAAATATGTTAAGAATTTATGTAACAAAAAAATCATTTTTAAGTGCTGAAATAATTTTTTCTTCAGGATGGAACAAAAAACAAAAAATTATATGTGAGCACTGCTCCAAAGTAATTCATTTGTTATTTAGTGTAGAACATGCGGAGAACAAATTAAATTAGTGTGCAAAAAAAAAAAAAATAACGTGTACAATCAAATTATATGAATTACCTAAATATGTTAAAGTTTATATGTAACAAAATAGATCTAAATGCTGAATTCTTGAGAGGGGAACAAAATATATATATATATATATATATATAGAGAGAGAGAGAGAGAGAGAGAGAGAGAGAGAGAGAGGTTGGCTAATATCAAATCAGTTGTTGAGCTCCCGTGCAACCAAGTGGTTTTTCAATTTTCAAAGTCCAAAACGTTGATCCAAACCGTTAGATGTGTTCTCTATATTAAAATGTGCTTCGAGACCAAATTTTACATTTTTTGGAATTTTTTCACTATTTATTAAGCCACTTTGAAAATCACTGATCCAACGGTGGCTTCTGTTTTTACTGTTTGGTTAAGCCACTGTTGGATCAGCGATTTTCAAAATGGCTTAATAAATAGTAAAAAAATTCAAAAAAATATGAAATTTGGTCTCCAAGCATATTTTAATATAGAAAACACATCTAACGGTTTGGATCGATGTTTTGGATTTCGAAAATTGAAAAACCATTTGGTTGCACGGGACCTCAGGAACAACTGATTTGATATTAGCCAACCTCTCTCTCTCTCTCTCTCTCTCTCTATATATATATATATATATATATATATATATATATGAGTAAATCTAAGGTGTGACGTGCTCACCAAGAGATTTTGGTAAGCACAACTCCAAAAATACATCGGACCGGCTTCAAATGATGAATCCAAACCGTTGAAATCCATGTACTTCGTGAGTGATGCATCTACATGCAAAATTTTGAAATTTTCGAATTCATTTGCTACAAGGTCAAGCGGTCAAAGAAATGATAAAAAATGAATATATGAAACAACTTATAAAATAACTTATTAAAATATTCATTACTTTGACCACTTGACCTTGTAGCAAATGAATTCGAAACTTCCAAAATTTTGCATGTACATGCATCACTCATAAAGTACATAGATTTCAATGGTTTGGATTCGTCATTTAAAACCAATATGATGTAATTTTGGAGTTGTGCTCACCAAACTCTCTTAGTGAGCACGTCACACTCTAGATTTACTTTATATATATTATGTTAGGGAATAATTCATTTGCCACGTAGTTCAAAACATGCTCAGAGAATTTCTTAATTAGTTACGGAGAATTTATGTATAAATCTTTCTTTCTTGAGTTCTAGTGTAATTTCATAAAATTGGTGGAAACATTATTTTTCCATTTGATCAAAATATGTTAGTAAATAATAATAAATATGATAAAAAAAAAAAGTTGTCAGTTCGTGTTGCTATTTTCTTTGACACGGTGAAAAACTTTTTCTCAATTTTTTTTTCAAAATTAGAAGAATTCAAATATTTTATGTATTTATCTAAAAGTAATTTTTGAACCGGAATTTATAACTCAGATTCAAAATATTTTTATTTTTTTTCAATAACACACAAAGAAATATTTTAATTTTTGTTATAGCCGCAAAAAATCAGACTTGAAAAATATTGATCTGGGTTATTTGTAGCAGTATTTCTAATAAATCAAATTATATAGTATCACATCTATTTTCAAAGAAATATATAAAATATTGCTAATATTTTAATACAAAAAATAAATAAATTATAAATATTTCTGTTTAATTAAAAAAAAAGCTTAGAACTTGGAGTTTAATCTCCGTTTCCGCAAATCGAAATTTTTTTACTTCTTTGTTTAAACTCTCCACCATTGACATATCTCTAGTCAATTTATCGTTTTCCTTTGTTTTTTCATTTTAATGTGGAAGGTCTTATTAATTTGAATATCTGCTTTCCTTAGGCATAAAATTAAATCTACAGTATTCAAAAGCACTCAAATTTGTCAAGTTAATAATCAAATGTATTAAACTCAAACCCTTTATCTTCTGCAAGGCTAAGCAAACCTACAAGTATATATTGTTGAAATTCAAAAACACTCAAAGCAGCTCTTGTAATATGAATGACATGATATATATTCATTCATAAAATTGAAATGATAGTTATTAATTACTCATCATATTAACTGATAAATGAACCACAAAAAAGACGTCAAGCTTGAAAAGCTCTTGATAAATTATTGTAATTATAAAAATTAAGACATAATAGAGTAAAAAAAAAAGTAGAAACATTTGAACCCCTCCTATTTCAATTTGGGTCGATGTGTCATTCCTCCTCTCTCAATTTTTTTTTCCTCATTGTTTTACAGAATTTTCTAAATTTTGCTTGATCTCATGAGACAGTAACTCTGCTGCAAAATGTGTAACGAGCAAAACATAGAGCACTAACGGGTTGAAATTTTGTTTTACTGACTAAATATATTTTAGAAAATGCCATTTGATATTCACTTCACAATAAACTTTTAATTTTTGTTTATAAATATACATATGAGGCTTGGTGTTTATTAAGCTAGAATGTTATTTATTTATGCACAAATTATGATAAATAAAGTTTAGGCCAACCAGCAGAGCAAAATAAACATATAAACATCACCAAAATATTATTATGTTCCAATTAGATATGCAATCTCCAGCAATTACAGAAAGAAACTCAAGGCCTATTGATACAAGAAAGGAAGATGCATGCTATGTTAAACTTAATTTATGAACACAAATTAAATATATAAGAAAAGCGCAAGTTCTAGTTAAATATTTCATCATCCTCATCAGGGAGCGGTTGCGCTGCAGCAGCAGCAAGGTCTGCCTCATGCCTGTTCAACAAAGTCAATTAAATTAACAACTCAAATTTATATGTGAAAAAATTGTTACATTTAGTGTTACAAGTTTTGGCATCTCTACCAATTAGGAGTAGAGGTGTTCATCAGTTTGGTTTGGTTAAAACCGAAATAAAATAGGCAAACCAAATTTTTCTTCGGTTTTCAAAAATACAACCGAACCGACCGAAATAATCTTATCAACCAAATTTAAACCGAACCAAACTAAACTTCGCTTAAATCGAAATAAGAAGATTAATCATAAAAATATACATTCATGGTTTTTGTTAATTTTTTGAATTTTTTTTAAGATGAATTTAAAAAAAAAAATTTGGTTCGGTCTAATCGGTGTTTAATCAAAACCAAACAATATACATTATGTCGTAAGTTTTTAAATTTTTTTAAATGTTTGGTTCAGTTTAAAACCAATTGAACTGGTCGTGATGAACACCCCTAATTAGGACAAAATTCCATCTGAAAAATTACAAAAACAATAGAATTGAAACACTTACAGTTGTTGTGCAGCCAAGTCAATCTGCACCTCAGGAGGAGCCAAAGCAGGAGACTCGACAAAATGCAGGTTTGCATCCCTGCTCAATCAAAACTCAAAACTCAAAACAAAATAATTAATGTTAAAATTGAATATACAAGAACTGATCTGAAATTGGTACTTGCTAAGTCTAATAGTATTTGTAATAAACTGACTGACCCAGCAAGTTTTCTGGCAAGGTAAAGGAAGGGTTTCTCAAAGTTGTAGTTGCTCTTGGCAGAGATCTCATAGTATTGCAAGTTTTTCTTTCTATGAAATGTCACCTGCTTTGCCTTCACTTGACGGTTTTTTACATCCACCTTGTTCCCACACAACACTATTGGTATATTCTCACAAACTCTAATTAAGAATCAACCATACATACATATATATCAATCAGCAAAATTTATTTAATTTCATACCACAAAAAATTAATAATTTTCTTAATAAAAATGAGAAATACCTGCACAAGTCTCTATGCCAGATCGGAACGTTCTTGTATGTCAATCGTGATGTTACATCAAACATGATGATTGCGCATTGTCCATTGATACTACATATACATAAAATGCATAATTTCCAAATTGTAAGTTTTTTTTTTTTTTTTAACAAAAGAACTAGTAGTATGAACAATTAATTTCTTACTAGTAACCATCTCTGAGACCACCAAATTTCTCCTGGCCAGCAGTATCCCAGCAGTAAAAACGGATTTTACCGCAATTTGTGAAGAAGTCAAGTGGGTGCACCTCCACTCCAATAGTAGCTGTTTTTCACAGTCAAATGTATTAATTCAATAGTATAAAGATATTTTCTTATGCTGTATCTGTATCAGATGTAGTACTGGTACACAGATCAGTTTAGTCTGATACTTACGTTCATATTTCTTCTCGAACTCCCCAGTGAGATGCCTCTTCACAAAAGTAGTTTTACCTGATTCATAATATTAAATATACCCATGGGTGAGAATTGAGATACCAGTATTCAATTGACAATTGACAATTGACAAAATATTCAGTAACAAATCTAGAAAGGAACTCACCAGTGCCTCCATCACCAACAATTACAAGCTTAAAGCTTGGATAATCAACTGTTTGCTGATTAGGTAATGCCTAGCAACACAAAATAACTCAATATATATATATATATACGAAATTAGCTCATAATTTTTTTAAAATATTAGAAAAAAAAAAAAAAAAGCAGAAGAGATCCTTCCTTACCATAGGTTCTAACGAGACATTACAGAGATGGAAGAAGTATTATGATTTATGAAAGAGAATTCTGGACCGTCCGATTAAGTGGCCCCGAAAATTCTATCATATACGATATTTTTTCCGGTGTCAGCATCCGCTGAAATTTTGTCTAAAGTAACCTAATTTTGGAGTTTTGATCCCAACCGTTCGATCTTCTATAACACGAATATTAAAGGATCTCGTGCGGTCCAGATCAGAAATAAAAATTAAGTTAGCATAGGTCTTACGGAGTCCCCGCGAGTGTGTCTGGTGGCAATTTGGCAATCCTCATTCTGGATTCTTCCGGAATATTTTAACGGGTTGGATCCCAAAACTGGGAACGGATTTGAACCGATACAAACAGCAGTTCAATTTCAAATTTTCATCTGCTTGTCTTTACTCTTTAGTTGTTTTCTTCTCACCTTAGTCCTTTCTAGTGTTTTGAAAAAAACCGGGGGTTCTAGAACCGGACCGTGGGAACCGCATACCTCATCCGTACCGAACCAGACCGAGGTTGAAAACCGTACCGGACCGGACCGAATCAATTTAAGGTTCTAGAAAGATTTTTAGCTACTATTTTGGCTTAGAACCATACTAGACCGAACCTAACAAAACCGTAAATCGTGAGAATCGGAACCATAATAAAACCGGATCGAACCGGATCTAACCGTGTAGAACCGAACTTAAACCAATTCACGACAATAATTTTTCTACATATTTTTTTTTTGCAGCAGGTTGTCTATTTTTAAATTGAATATCCTATTTTTTTTTTACTAATGCAATTCAGAGAGTATGCTTGCCTCTTTACTCACTATTTTACAAACTAATTCGGATACGAAGCTCAATTGATATATGAACAACCGTTAAAGAGACTAGTTAAAATTTTCAGTTGTCAGAGTCAACTTTTTTTTTTAATATATCATGTTAGATTTTATTTTTTATTTTTTACATATATTAAAATTCAATTATTATAAATTTTAATTCCTTTTTAAACCTTAGTAAGATTTATTTTTAATTATAAAAAATTTTCGTCACTTCAATAAAACATTAAAGATGTCTCTATTTTGAAAAGAAAAAAAAAACCTTAGACCCGTCCGGATCGAACCGGAACCGGACCGGACCGTGTGAATTTGGACCATGGTTCTAGCAAGATTTTGAACCAAGTATTTCAAGTTAGAAACGACGGAAACCTGACCCATGCGGAACCGTAAACCGGCCGAATTTGAACCGGACCGAACCGTTTGGTCAACACTATTCCTTTCTCATACTTCTTTTGCGGATTTTCGTCGAAATGTTTGTTCAAGATTTATTGTGTCGATAATATAATGATAACCGTGTAGCAGATATTGCACTGACTCAGAATGGATAACACAGCAACCTGCTTCCTGTTTCTTTGATCAACACGCCGTAGAAGACATGAAAACTATGCGAAATGAACCGAATTCGGATATTCTGAGTCTGAGATATCTCAAACTTTGCGCGACTTTTTGGAATATCTCAATCGTTCAAATACGTTCTACACGAATCTCAAAGCTAAAATAATACTGCCCCCTACGTCCCCCCGAATAGGCACCGGACACGTCGGTCACGCAAAAATTGGGATATCGATACGCACCCCAAATGAGCCGGGCAGCGCGCGCAGAATTCGCATCCTCTGAGATATCTCAAACTTTGCGTGACTTTTTGGAATATGTTGATCGTTGAAATACGTTCTACACAAATCTCAAAGCTCAAATAATACTGGCCCCCTACGTTTCCACGAATAAACACCGGACACGTCGGTCACGCAAAAATTGAGATATCTCAGAGGATAGAAATGGGTTAAATGTGGTGGTCCTCATCAGCCACGCCCACGCGCCTTCATCGACCTTATCATCCAATGATAACTTGACAACAAACAGACATAGCTTTTTGAAACTTGTCGGATCATGTGTGCAACATTTTCATCTGACTTCCGTGTTCTAGGTGTGAAATCTTGACGGTTACTGTTCGCGTTTAATTCGCGTGTTTAACGTATTTTACGAATTAAACGCGTAGCATTCGGAAAAATTCGTCGCTGTTTCACGCGATAGAAGTTGAAATTTTTACGCGTTTGCTGAAATCAAGGATAATTCGTGCAGACTGCAGAGTGAGGTGCAGCTGTACAGAGGACGCTCCAAAACTCTGCTTTTTATGTTACTGTGTCTGAAATTTAACTTAAAAAATTCCCGTGCATTAATTGCTCCACACCAAACATAGATATAGATCTTATATTCACAAATATATATAATTTTGTGTGTTATATTCTGAATTTTTCTTTTAATTCTTTCTATTTGGTATTGTAAAATTTAAAAATAATTCCGAATCATTTCCGAATTGTATCCGAATTATTTCCAAATCATGAATATTTGACCCCGCCGAACCGAACCCGAACTATTCATTTGTTACTATGGACGTTACTTCGATCTATTTATTTATTAATTTTGTATAATTAGAGAGGAGGATTTATATGTCTTCATTTTTAGTATTTTTATCGTGCATCCATTTTAATAATGTTAATCACTTAAATTTTTAAAATATAAATATTAAAATAAAACTGTTAGATATAATCTATATGATTTTAATGACCTATTCATAAAAAATATTACATTTAAATTTTATTTTAATGTGAATTAATAATTTGAAAAATGATGGTCTAAAAGTTATTCACATCAATACATTTTAAAAGTTCTTGATGACAAATACAACAAAGTTAAAATATCATAATTTTTACAAGTGTATAGAAAAAATAATGTATATCACATCTAGCGGTTCTCTTTTGACTTTTACGTTTTAAAATTTAGAGTTCTTAAAGTTTTAAAAAATGGTGGTATGATGGAGAAACAAAAATAGAGGAATTTGGATCCTCCTTATAATTAGAATATCAAAAGTGGAAAATATGAAGAAAATCTGAAAACTGAAAAACTGTCTTGGGAAATTCAAAAGGGTTAATGGTTGTTTAAAGAGATCCAGAAAGAGATCCAGATTTAAGAAAATGACTTGTACAATTCATTAATTGAGTGATGAACCAGTTTATAATTTTTTTAGCGTAATAGAATAAATATTATTGTTTTGTTAACGCATCACCGAAAATTTTTTGGTCGAAATTAATAAAAAAAAATAGAGAGAAAAACAGAAAAAGTACAATAGTTTTATTATTGGTAGAAAAATCAGTACAAATTCTAAAAATAGTATTTTTTTTTAGAACAGTAAGAAATCCACCGGGCCTAACACAGATATTTTCTATTTTATTTAATCAAATATTAAATTGACATATTTTAATAACAAGTATTTTAATCAAATATCAAGTTTAGAATGGTAAAATTATAACCGATACAAACAATAGGCATATTTTAATCAAATATAGTTAGAGCTTCGTTAAAATAAAAAATACTCCAAAGTTTAGATCGATAGGAGATTTACCTATTTAAACTGTAACCTTTTTATTTCTCAAGTAATATGTAACAATTCGTGTTGCGGCAGACAAATTAAAAAAAAAATGAGGAAACGGTTAGGATCGGTAATATTCATACTGTTTTAAACTTTGAAACTTTTAGAATCAGTAAAATTTGTACCGATCTTTCTATCAATAATAAAACCATAGTACTCTTTTTGTTTCTCTCTTCCTTTCTATTAATTGACGTGCTTAAAAAAGAGTAAACAATCTAATATTTTTTTGCTTCTGTATTTAAAAAAAAATGTTTATTTGTTTTTAGAGGCCAAGCCAGATGTGGTTGGGTGGCTAAAAAAATGTTCAAATAGAATTTTTTATTTATATACTTTTTTTTAAAAAGATATATAAAATTATGTCTCACTTAGAATTTTTTTTCACAGAAGCCTCACTTAAAATTTTACCTCATTCTACTAAATATTATGGTTCTTGCTCTGTTCTGTTTGTTTCATATCAATCAAACAAAGAGTGCTGAAGTCGTTTGTTTGTGAATACTATAATAGAAAATGAAAATTTTGCCCATTTTTCTTGTTGGCCGAAATAGTCCTATTAGCATATGGTATATTTGTTTTTATTCTTTTAAAATGATTATCTATCTGCAAAAATAAATAAATCTCATAACAAGTTATTTGAAATTTTTTAAGCACGTGTTTTACACTATTTACTCAATAAATTTTGTACATTTCTGTGCAAATATTAACTCGTAATTTGTTTTTTATTGATACATTTGTTTTTAAAAAATAGCTGAAACGACGCATTGTTAAATAACAGGCTTCCAAGTTCCAACCTGCTGAATAGAGAAGTTCATCTAATGGTAATAAAAGCCTAAAAAGGCCCATAAAAAGCCTGCTTAATTTGGGTCGCTTCAACTATGACCCTGTAAAAAATAACTGAGCTTTAAACTCGGTTGGAGTTTTATAAACTTGATTTGAAAATTATTTTATTGATTAAGAATCCAATTTTTGTTATTTAACAAGCGAAGTGATTATTTAAACTTTCATTTTTTTTTATAAGCAAGAGGTTTAGCAATGAATATATCTTGGTTCTTTTCTCAATATTTGAAATATTCTTATCTTATAAAAAATAAACTTGAGAACATAAAAAGGTTGAAACGTATTTAATGCTTTTGTAGTAGTTAAGATCAACACTTTTAATTTTGTCGATTTAAGTTAATCTGATAAATTTTTAAGTTAAATTCACAAAATCTGTTGAATAATTTAATCTCATACAAACTTCACACTAGAAAATAATCTGTTTCTCCACCGGTTCCAAGTAGTTAAGAAAGTTCAAGCTCTTTAAAAAAAAAAAAAGAAATATGCAATTGAAAATATCATGATTTTAGACCGAAGACAAAATTTTGCGAAGGACAAACATGCAAGCACAAAATATATGTTTTTCCATGCCTAACCTTTGCACAAGGAAAAAACAATTAGGGCAATTTCAGCCACAAAAACAAATAAATGGTCGTAAAATGTTGTCATTTTTTTTTAATTAGTAGGCGTAATAGCTTTCTGACCTGATAATTATAATTACAAAGCTTTCTGACCATGTCACCGTAAGATCTAAATTTTCAAACGAGCATGAAACGGTACTTAATTATGTCTGTTAATTATTTGAATGATGAGATAATAATGCACGCTTGGTGTGATATTTGACCTAGCTAGACTAATTTAGGATCAGGTCAGCTTCCAATCAATTACCATTTTCTCAACCAATAAAATATCACAGCCCACATTTCTTTTCTTTCTTTTTTTCAGTAATCATCCCCACAATTTAAAATAGGTATGTAAAAAAGTCGTGGCGTGACTGGATATATCACAACACTATACATGTGCTAGTAATGTGTCATGACTATTTATGTGACGTAATCATTTTTTTTATTTTATTTTATATGACACAACACATCATATGAAATATCTGGTCACGTCATGACATGTTACACAATCACATTAGTCACATGTAATTTGAACCATTATAACTTGATCGAATGACGAATCTTGCATAAACTAACTTAAATTATAAAAAAAGAAGTTAAATGTGACTAAATGTGACAAACATGACTAACATGTCGTGACTATTCATATGACTAGTCATGTGCTTGTTACAGCATGACTAATGTGTCATGACCATCTTTCTGAATTTGATCATGATACGACACAACACGTAATAATCAGACTTGATTATGATATGTAATTCAAATCATAACGTAACTAGTCACAACACAGCACGACACATAATGTATTTAAGTTCTTATCCAAAATCTCTTAATTTTTTTTTCTTTACATGAGTGGTTGTTACCTATTAGCTAATTTTACACTTGACACACGAGCTTTTATTAATTTTAACCTTTCAATTGGTATTCAATCAAGTCAAGATTAGTTTATGAAATTATTTTGTGGTTGGTACAGGTACAGCGGGGCATCCAGACATGGCTTGAGCAAGATGTCAGTTATTTTAATTTTATTTTTTCCGAGCACAAAATTAAGTGAGGTCTCTTTCATTGTTAGATAATTCACCCAAAATGAATATATACTAAAACGAGTTTGAGACGTAGTGTCAAATTGTCAACTGTTCATTTTAACTTATCCATGACACATAATGCATTATTACTTGAGTAAGACTTAGATGGTATTGATAGCATAAGGTTTTTTTTTGTACTACTATCTCAAAAATTTATCGTATAAACTTCAAATTACAATTTAAATAGTTCAATAAATTATTTATAAAATGAAATTATAGAATACTAATTTTTACTATTTTTTTATGATTTATACAAGTCATTTGTTTTTGTAATTTTTCATATATCATAAAAAATATTTTTTTTAGAAAAAGTAAAGTTTGGTATTATACAAATTCATTATATAAATAATTTACTGAGTTACTTAAATCAAAATTTGAAATTTATACAATAAATTTTTGAGACTGTAGTATGAGACTGTAGTATGGAAACTCTCATGCTATCTATAACATCTAATTAGTCTAACTCTTATTACATTTATTTTCTATTTTAAAGTTCAGTCACTGAACTTGAGTGTCCAATAGGCATCCGCAGGAACGGAATCAGAATATGAGTATAAGAGAATTAAACAATATTTTCATTTGAAAAATTTATTACACGAGGACAGATTTTATGGTCATTCCGTTGGATTGAACATTAATTATGTTTCCTTTCCAAATTGGAAAGGATGCTTTTAAGTTTTAATTTTTTTATTTCACTGGACATGTTCGTTAATTGAAGCGCCCAAATAGAAAGGAAGCTCTCAGTTAGAGGTGTTTATTTTGTTGGATAGATAATTAAAGAGCTTTTAATTGCAATAAGGCTGTTAAAAAAAAAAAACTTGTAGCTCATAGTTCATTCGAGATCGGTTCGATAAAATTTCGTAATTCGCTAGTTAGAATAACGAGTCGGTTCAGTTTTTTTTTTTTTTCAACTCGTTGCGAAATGATAATGAGGTTATTTGATTCTTTTTCATTATATTTTTCTGTACTTATCATGAGAGAATGAAACTCGTTCCAAGAACAAGATGAAATTCTTTCTCAGCTTCTTTTGTACAAACACTTGCAATATCAAATCATTCAAAAAATATTGATCTATGTACGACTCACACAACGAACAACGAACAAGTCGTTAACGAGTTGGCTAAAATCTAGGCTCATGAACAGTCTTAGATTTAGATAATGATAGACATATTTATTTAAACTAGAGTTCAAAAAATAGCCTGACCTTGACTAACACACACACACACACACACACAGAGAAAAAGGTTGGCTAATATCAAATCAGTTGTTCCTGAGATTCTGTGCAACCAAGTTGTTTTTCAATTTTCGAAGTCCAAAACGTTGATCCAAATCGTTAAATGTGTTCTCTATATTAAAATGTACTTGGAGACCAAATTTTACATTTTTTGGAATTTTTTATTATTTATTAAGTCACTTTGAAAATTGCTAATCTAACGGTGGTTTAACCAAACAGTGAAACTGTTAGATCATCGATTTTCAAAGTGGCTTAATAAATAGTAAAAAAATTCCAAAAAAATGTAAAATTTGGTCTCCAAACACATTTTAATATAAAGAATAATTCTAACGGTTTGGATCGACGTTTTGGACCTCGAAAATTAAAAACGACTTAGTTGGATCAAACTCACTAAATGGTTTAAGATTTACAATAAATTATCCTGCAAAATTTCAAAACTGCAATTTCTCATAACAAAAACATTACTTTTGTTAACAAATTAATTTTGGAATAACAGATTTAATTTAAGTATGCTATTACTTAATTAAGGTGGGGAATATAATTAACACTCGTGACTCATGAGGCCATGTCATTACCCCTCCAAAATGGAAATATTAAACATAGACGAATAGACGATGGATTGATTGCCGAGGGGCCAGGGAAATCAAATGTAACAATCAGATTGCCAAAGTTTGTCAATGAATCTACTACCAATTTGTTTTAGCTTCATTAATTAGCCGATTCCGGGGCCATAACTTTCCAAATATCGACACATGATTTAGATATAAAATATCTTATTATATTCCTTACTTGTATGAGTTGTATCTATAGTTCTATGGGTAATTATATCTTACCCAGCTTAACCATCCCCCATTCTGTCCTCTGAATAAAAAATGCGTTAATTACGCTAAACGACAAAAAAAATGCGTTAATCACGCAAAATAGATGCGGACCATAAAACCGTCCGATGGTATTCATTCGGAACACAAATATATTCATCCTAAGACACAAAAGTATTCAACTAAAGTCTGCACATTAAGACAAAAAAAACTGGACACATCACTCATCATCTTTTACACGTTTTTAGAAGTGGGTTGTTTTTTCTCTGTTCAATCAAATCAATATTTCTGACAATTTGTAAGGAATTTTTCAAATCTAAAACCTCGAACGTCTTTTAAATAATTTTCTCTTTCAAATAAGATCCATGATGACATACTTTTGAGTTGTCGGTTGCACAAGTATTCATCATCGTCATGCGTATTCATATATAATACATCAAGTATTCATCCTTAGGATCCGCCTAGCTGTCCGGCTAATCAATCCCTATGCTTGTAATACTCTTGATACATATTTACTCTTACACGACAATGATGAATACTTGCTCGATGAGAGATGAATACTTGCATGACGATGATGAATACTTGTGCAACTGACAACTAAAAACGTGTAAAAGATGGGTGAGTGATGTGTCCAGTTTTTTTTAAATACTTAATATCTTATGATGAATACTTGATGTATTACAGATAAATAATTGATGTATTATAGATGAATACTTGCGTGCGACAATAGTAAAATCTTTCAAATATTAGGCATTCCCTAAATATTTAGTGGTCTCCCAGTTAGTTAGTAGTGACTCATATAGTTATTGACTAGGGGCCAAAATGGGGGGATTGATTAGCGGGACAGTTAGGCAAATCCTAAAAATGAATACTTACACAATGATGATGAATACTTGCATGACGAGGATGAATACTTGTGCAACCGACAACTCGAAAATATCTCGAAAGTATGTCATCATGAATCTCATTTGAAAGAGAAAATTATGTAGAAGACGTCCGTGGTTTTAGATTTGCCAAATTCTTTACAGATCATCAGAAATATTGGTTAGATTAAACGGAGAAAAAACGAACCACCTCTAAAAACATGTAAAAGATGAGTGAGTAATGTGCAGACCATAGTTGAATATTTTTTTGTCTCAGGATGAATACATTTGTCTTTTTGAATGAATATTATGGTCGGCAGCATTTTTGCGAGATTTGACCGTTTTACACGTTTTTTTTTTGTCATTTAGAGTGATTAACGAGGTTTTTATCCGGGGGACAGAATGGGGGACATTTCATGGGGGACAGCTAGGCAGACCCTAGTTCTATACATACTACATGTATGTATTCAATAACCTTTTTTTTAAACTTTTCTAATAGTTATGACTTATTTTAGTTGAACGATCTATAAGTTTACTACTGCATAGATTTTTTTTTTTTGTTTAAATTATGAAGCATGAAATCTTATACATTGAGCTACTTGTAAAAGCATCTAATTTGTTCTACTAGAAAATATCAGATATGTGAAGCAAAAGAATGTGAATTGGTTCAATTAGCAAGTAGGTGAGCCTTCAGATTTTCTTCTCTAGAAATGTAGACACAACAGTAATTTTTTTGAGTTCCATTATCGAACCCTTCCTTGAGGACTAATCGTCTTCTTCTTTCCAAAATCGACGTCGCCCAGAGGAATGCGCATAGAGGAGGAAGAATAAGGCATTGAATCAGGACAATCACCACTCATAGAGGAGAAAGAATAAGACACTGAAATCAAATCGGGCTGAGACAATCACCACTCAACCGAGAAAGCACTTAATCAAACCGGATCGAAAATTGAATCAACCGAACTAAGACAGTTACCACTCATAGAGAAGGAAGAAGAAGAAAAAAAAGAAAAGAAACAAAAAGAAAGAAGAAAACAACTCTTTTCATTCTCGTCATCTCGTTATTGACAATATCATGAACATATTTTTTCTTAATTCATATATGTAATCAAAATAAAAGTTTAAAATAAAAAATACATAATTTTTTGGTGTGAATTATTGTCTTTTAGAAAATAAAATAATTTTGAAAACACTGTGTGTGATATTTATGAATAAGGATAACAAGATGGGCAAATTGTTATACAAAGAATTAATATTGTATTGTAAGTTTTCAACGATACTATAACTGTCATATCCTTATCGCATTAAATGCTAGCACTCGTTATCCATGATTCCATATCCATGTGACATCGAGATACAACCTCTATTTTGTATTTAATTCCCTCTATATATATTGTACAAAATTAAACCAACATATTAAAAGAATTTACTTGGTTATAATTTGTTGTTTTAATAATGAAAAATAGGTTCCTGCAATTTGTGAGACCCAAAGGTAATGTAATCAAAATCCTCCTCAATTCAAAGAAGAAATTCTAAATGCAACATTGTAAAACAAGTGCACTAAACTTTACAATTCATTCGTAGGGGCTCTGGATTAATTCTGAGTTTTTTCAGGATTCTCCTCGGAAATAAAAATATATATTAGAATTTTTCTTTAAATTGAAATCAAATCTATCAAATATAGTACAGCATAAAAAAATTATGCATAAATTTTTATTTTGGCACATAATAAAGTAAATAATTATGCATGTTAAATTAGGTCAAATATGTCATACATTTATGAATATCTATGAGTAAAATAAATAAATTTAACAGTAATTAATCCAGTGGTTAAAATTGTTTGATGACTTGGCATTCACATTTGTATTAATATTGCAAGTTAAGGATATTGTAAATTAAACAAGTGCACTAAACTTACAATTCATTAATATATATTACACATATAAAAAAAAAAACAGAATTATAGATTTCTTAATACGTTCATTAATTGCTAAGAAGATCAAAATTAATAGTTTGATTCTTTATTTAATTTTCAAATTTTGAAATATTAATGAAAATAACTACAATAACTCTGTGATGTTAATGAGAATCACAATTACTTAATTAATTAGTTATATAAGCAACTTTTGTTGACATGTGTAACATCTGGTAAATTTTTATATTATTTATAAAATTATTATGGACTTGTTTACAATATAAGAAATTTGAAGGTCCAAAGAGTAAAAATTGCAAAACTTTGAAAAAAAAAAAAAAAATCACCAACGTGGCACCATGGCCACGTGGTCAACACTGGATGCTTCACCCTCACTTCTCATGAGGGCCTTTACCCTTTTTCACGTATGAAGGAAAATAAGAAACAAAGATAAAATCAAATAAATCAGAAAAGAAAATGGAAAAGAAAAGTGGTAAAAAAAAAAAAAAAAAAGGTTAGCCTTGGCAAATGGTGATGTTCCCTAGTATTGATTTGTGAGACGTACTCATGAGTCATGACATAGGTACAAACCCGACAAATCTAAATGAAACAAGCATATCCGATATGTTAGGATCGAGAATAATGAACTTGACATCGATATCTTGCCCGTCATTAACAGGTGCGAGGTTATTGGATTAGTCTGAGATTCATAACTAGGAATTAAATCGTAACTCACTGTGCATTTTGAATATTTGATTGATTTCATTGATTGAACTATTGCATCATATGCATAGCCCAATACAATTGAAACTGAATTACATGTAAATCTGTTGACTGTCATATTGATATTGTTTATCGATTGGTTGATTCTTATTTCAAATGATTGATTGAGACCACAGTGATTGAATTGATTGAATATTGAATAATGTAATCCTTGAACCTCCATATAGTGGAGAAAAATGATTAATATATCGTAAAGTCTAGCTCGCTACTAGACTTTACTCCAGGACCCTATGCGCATATGGTGAATGGCCCCAACTGAACCCAGTACCGGTTGGGTAGGGGATATTGAATAAATATGAATTGTGACTATAAGACTAATGAACTGTGGTAACTGTCTTATTAATGATTTTCTTTCCAATAATGACAGTACTGTGATATTGATTTTGTATTGTTTCTGCTAACCGATTGTCAGGATAGTTAGAACTATCTTATCATCGATTTTCTTTCTGATATTGACAGCATTGAAATATTGATTCTATATTGTTTCCATTAACAAATTGTCAGGATTGATAGAACAGTATAAGCCCTAACACGACCGATACTTGTTATGGTATCTGTCAGTGTTACCAGACTAGCAATTGTAAATGTAAGAAACCAAACGTTACCAGACTTTATGATTTAAAATGTTTTGACCCAAACCATTTATTCTGATAAGATCCTTAGAGTAGTGATTTATTTGTGAAATTTCTGTTGTTCAATTGGATATTGGTATTGAGCATTTGCATTCGTAATTTTAAAATTAACTGTTAATTTCTCGTTCGGTAATTTCATTCTGAGTATGGATTTTCTTCGAATCCAATAATCTGAGTGGCAATCAGCACTGAGAAATAATAAATTATTTCTCACTCGTTTCCTCTTGTGGGTTACAGGTTTATTAGACAAAGATTGAGAAACACTTTTGGGATTGTAATTGATAGCAGGGTCACCTAAAGGTATGGAATTTGAAATTATTTTATCTGACATGGTGCACAAAATTAATCTAGCATCATCCATTGTAAAATTTCAGATAAATATTGTAAATAAATTGAAATGTGGAAAAATAATGGATGCTATTGGCAATGCATAAAAAGATCCATGTCTTGTGTTATGTAAATTGAATAGTAAATTGAATGATAAATGGACGCGGTAGGTCGAGGTTTTTTTATAAAACATAAATAATTTTTTTTTAATGAAATAGCATCATTAGCGCAGGATTTATAAAAACCATAAGAACCGGTTTGGGAAACTGGTTTGTATATCCCAGAACCGGTTTGGCAGTCCGTTTTGGATAAATTTTCACCACCGCAGCAATTGATGCCACAGAAAATCCCAAACCATCAGAAACCGGTTTGCCAAACCGTTTTCGCGGTGGGAAAAAAAAAAAGACAAACCGGTTTTCCAAACCGTTTCGAGTAGCGCAGACCTTCCTCCCAAACTCGTTTTCAAACCAAACCGAGCCATTCTACCCGTTTTTCTCTCTTCCTCTCTGCCTTCGAAGCTCCTTCAGGTTAGGCTCCTATTTTTTTTCCAGCTCTTAATTAGTTATCATTCCTTAATTTAAGTACATATAATTATAGGTTTCGTTGGGAAGAACAAAATAAGCTTCAGATCTACTAATTTCATTAGGTATGTAGTTTAATTTTTTTTTTTGATAATTAATCCAAAATTTTAATTTTCTGTTAGTTTAAATAAGTAATTGTAGTTAATTTCACATTTGTATTGTTAAATTAAGAGTTTTTGTAGTATATCTCCCGTTAATTGATAGTATATTACGAAATTGAGGATATATAAAGAAATTGGAGATATATGAATAAATTGTAGAATGATTTAGTTTTTTTTAGTGTAATTTAGGTATTTATTTTTATAAAAATCCGAAATATTTTTTTTTTGGTATAAATAAGTTCTTGTAGTTTAATTTTTTTTTTTGTATAAATAAGTTCTTGTAGTTTAATTTCATTTTTTTTTTGTAGTGTAAAATTGAGGGTTTGTAGTTTAATTTTAGGGTATATGAATGAGATGTATAATTATTTTGTTTTTTTTGGGTATAATTTAGGTATTTTAGCGTAATTTCAATAGTTGTATAATGATTTAGTAATTTAGGGTTTTGCATGTAGTATAAATAAATTGTATATTGTTTTAGTTATTTTAGTGTTATTTTAATAACTGTAAAATGATTCACATATGGAGTATATTAGCTCATAAAATTTAATTTAATGAATGTAGAATAATTTTTTTTGGATGTAATTTAGGCTAGTTTTTTCGATGAATTAGAGAATTTATTTAATTTAATTTTGTTGTGGAATTTCTTTGAATTTTTTTTTTTTTGCATTGTAGTTTATTTAATTGTAATTTTATGTATATAGGGCAAAATGTATTCTGAACAACACTTACCACCTTTGTTGGTATTGTTTGAAGACCTACACAAAATAAGCCAGGCGAGTATGCAGGTATTTGTCATAACTTGGCGATTTTGCTTGAAATTTACTTGTAAGGTTGAATTAAATTTTGGAATTTACTTTTTTATGCATGACAATTATCGTTACAGGACGAGTCCACACTACGTACTAGCACTCGTCAAATGGGCATTCCTTACCAGCCTCAGATGAAATCAGGTTTGGTGAATTTAGGCTTCTTTCAGATGAAGGATGTGAATAAATGCTACATTGATAAAAGATTGATCACCGCTCTTGTTGAAAGGTGGAGGCCGGAGACGAATTCATTCCATCTTCCAGTGGGGGAGTTGACAGTTACATTAGAAGATGTCAGTTGTTTGTGGGGATTGCCCATTACCGGTAATTTTTTTTTCTATTACTAATTTATTTGTTTTTAATTTATATGTTCGTCTAACATTTGTATTTATAGGTGCAGCTGTAGCTGGATGTACCGATGATTATTTAACCCCCCTGACCATGTGTTGACATAGTTCGCAGTGCTGGTATGGGTTTGTTGCAATTGTCCACTTTCCAGTCTCAGTAGTTTTTGCGTATAACCTAAATGGACACCCCTCTCGCTTTACATATAACAACATAGCCAGTACAATTCGAATAAGTTTGTTTTGTTTGTAAGTTATGATCGAGGGCAAATCCATCCAACTTGGATTTAAGTTCGGCTTTTGACTCGAACATCTGTCCCACTGAAAATAAACTGTCGATTCTAGGTTCATGACCAAAAAATACTTCATCTTTGTACAGCATCGGCACATCATCATTAAATGCCGAACAAGGATGCTGCAAACCCCGATTAATAAAGGGAATAGACGATTGCCACTCCTTTATTACCTCTTCAACCCTAATCTCATCCTCAATTTCAGCCGTGTCCTCTTCCCCGACAACCGGGCCATCAGGATCAGAGTTTGAGTCTGAGTCAGTATCATTGTTTAGCTGGTCAAAATAATTAGGCAAAATAACACTTTTCAATCAGAGACATCCCTATATCTCTTCTCTGAAGCATTGATATAATACTCTTCACCCACTGAAAAAAAAAAAAAAAAACGGGATCCCAAACTGTTTTTAAGGGAGAACGGATTCCCAGACCGTTTCACTGCATGCCACACCCATTGCCACACAAAATTGATCAAAACTGGTCAAAAACAGTCAAAAACGGACTGCCAAACCGGTTCTGGGAATACAAACCGGTTTTCCAAACCGGTTCTTATGGTTTTTGTAAATCCTCCGCTAATCATGCTGTTTCATTAATTTTTTTATTTATTTATATTTTATAAAAAAAATTCCGGTAAGTCCGTCGCACCTCCGGATCGGAAGTGTGACAACGTGTCAGTTAAATTGCAATTTAAATAATCTTTCTCTGTTTTTTTTTTTTCCACATTTGTGTCGTATCAAGATGTCCTTGCTTAACAAAAGATTCGTTAATAATAATCCTAATATAATCCATCTACATTATAGCTGCCAAAGCGATCGAAATCAATGTCAATTCATTAACAGAGAGAAGATACAATGCATTTGTTAGACGAGACTTGTGATATTGTCCATAAAAGGGGCTCAATCAATTATCAAACTCCTGTTGACTTAAATCATGCCACAAAACATTTACGGGGGATTTCATTTATACCTCTCTAAAACTTGGAAATTACGTATTTTCCTTCTAAAATCCATAATATCATATTTATCCTTCTAAACTTTAAAAACTCAGAAATTTACCCATTTTAATGTCTCTTTTTTTTTTTTTTTTGAAAATCTTCATAGAAGCTGCGAAGTCGTGAGGGAGAATCGAACTCTCGACCTTTGGATAACCAACAATCCTAGAATTTCTCTCTTATCCAACTGTGCTGCCTCCCCTTTCTCTAATATTTTTAATGTCTCTTCTTTTAAAATTCATTTTAAATTTGTGAAATATTATTAAAAAATAAAAAATATGTAGCATGTTTTAGAAAAATGTCAGTTTTCTAATTGAACGGTTTCTGAGGACAATTAGTTATTTATCTACTTCTAAAGCTTACACAGTGACATTTAGGTATATACTTGTGGAAGCTTTAGAAGTAGAGAAATTACTCATTTTTCCTCAGTAAACGGACCAATTTGAAGACTAATATTTTTGTTAAACATGCTATTGGTTTTTATTTTCAATGAAGTCTACAATGGATACTTCATAAATTTAAAATGAGTTTTAATAGAAAAGATAATAAAATGAGTAAATTTGTGAGTTTTTGAAGTTTAATTGTAAATATTATTATGAATATTACAGGTGGAACTACGATTTCCATTTTTTTTAAGAGTATACCGTATAGATGAAATCCCCCAAACATTTAAAACTATTAAATGAATGCCTTTTTAGTTACACATAAAGCCGAAATTTTTATTAATATATAAATTAATTTAATAATCCATACAATTTTTATAAAAAATTTGAAAAGCATCCAAATTGATCACAAACTCGTCGGTCACAGAAAATTGAAACCGCAGACAATGTCACCCATCCCAGATATGATGACAAAGTCATCGGTTTCAGAAGCTAGAACCGATGACATTTGTCATCGGTTTCGATATATTTTGAATTTCATCAAAATATTGTATAGATTGTTAATTTATTATTTCTTTTGTATATTAGTAAAAATTTCGGCAAAGTATAAGATAATGCATGGTTACTTTTCCAAGTCATATTGCTAGGTTTAGGTTATTACAAAAGCTAGATTCCAAAAAATTACTGAAATTGAAAGAGGGAGAGATCTAGACGAGTTGAAAACAAATTGGAACTGTTTCATATGAATCACGCTAAAATTGGGTCAAAAGTTGGATTCAAAAATAGACAGTGAAAATGAAACCTACCCACCATTTTTTCTCTTACATGAAATCCCCTGAGGAAGTTTCACATGTTCTCTGTTTTCAAAAATCAAAACTTTTCATTGATCCTCTCTTGATTTTTTTCCCCCTTGTTAATTAACCAAGTCATTTATTGATTTTGACAGTAAAGTTTGAAATACGTGTCACCTTTTTTGGTAGATGCTTAAATAACCATCAATGAATCATTTTCAATATTTAATATTTGAAAAATGTTGTTACTATTATTTTTCTTATATCTTCTAGTCAAATGCCTTACCCACTTGTGCATCTTTTTTCTCCGACAATCCAAGAAAAAAAAAATACTTCTTTTTTAAGATCCTGAAAGATGGCGATGTTCAAATTAGATGATAATTTAAAAAAAAAAAAAAAATCAAAACTTTTCATGACTTAGAGATCCCTTAATTTTTTAAAATACTTCTTTTTGGGTAATTGTTAATTTTGACAGTTAAGTTTGATAGACGTATCAACTTTTTGGGTAATTTCTTAAATATAATCGTCAATTAATGATTTCATTATTTTACTCTCTACGTACCACATTTTCAATATTTCATATTTGAGAAATGCTATTATCCAAATTTTTAAAATATTCTAGTCAAATGCCTTATCCACTTGGTTTCTGTTTTTTAGCTGCATTTTTTGTTTCTCTAATTAACAATCCAAAAAAAGAAAAAGAAAAAGAAAAAGAGAGGAGATCAAGTCCTATACGTGCACTCAGTGTTGGTCTCCATATGTGATATGTCTTCTACCCGTCGACGCCATACATGACCTATTAGGCTATTACTCTTTCATTTTGCATTTTTCTTCTTCCTTTCTCCATCCTCCATCCATGTATCAAATTAATATCACCATTAATTCCTAATCAGTGGCGGAAGTAGGTATTGGGAAATTAAGGTGGGCTAACACCCTAGCTATCACTTCAAATTATTTTTGTCCTTTAAAATATTTTATTTTACAAAAAGTTTTTTTTATCACTTTCTTTTATAATATAAAATTATATGACATTTATTCATCCACCATTCCACCCTACTCAATTTCAATTTTTTTTTAATTCTGCTCTTGGATTCTTTGTTCTTCCACCAAATTTCAAAAATGACCACACCATTGAACTCGTCTCGACACAATTAAACGCGACCATAAAAACCTCTATTTGATCGACAGCTAATATGAAGACAATGACTTTATAGGTATAAACTAGTATTGTGTCTGTGAGTTGCAACATGAGAATATTATAAGAGAACAAAAAAAAAATCTCATACAAAATATCATATTCTCATAGAAAATTTAGACTAAATGAAAAATGATATTTCTTAAATGACATATTAAATAACATTTGAATGACACACACACACATTAGGAGGGTTCCAATACATCATGCCTTTCATATCTCATCATATCTCATATTGTATATCTCTGTTTTCAAAGTCCAAACTGTCAATTTGAACCGCTCAATATGATATCCATACTAAAATATGATTGAAAATGAAATTTTATATTTTTTGCAATTTTTTTGCAATTTTTTAAGATAGGTACAAAATCACTTTATTTGGACCATTCAAAAATAGTGATTTTTTGTCTATCTAAAAAAATAGTAATTTTTTTTTCCAAAAATTATAAAATTTTATTCCAAACATATTTTAGTATGGATATCATCCTGAGCTATCCGGATTGACATATTAGAATTTCAAAATGAAGATACAATATATGAGGTATGATAATGTATGAAAGGCATGAGGTATTAGAACCCTCCTTTTTTTTTGACATATTTCAAAAAACAAAATCTCAAGAAAAATGACATATAAATGACAAATAACATTCCTTAAATGTTATAAAAAATAGAAATAAATGAATTCATGACTAATCAATTATCAATCAATTCAAAAAAAAAATTAAATGATATTTAAAAAATATAATTAAATCATGACCAATCAAAAATAGGATACAATTTGCATGTGTGAGAGTATGTGTGGCGAATACATGTCTAAATAAATTTAGACTTCTACACGTAAAAAAACATAAAAAAGATGCATAAAATTAGATATTTGATTGGCGATCAGGAGATCTATGTGCTTAATATAAGAATGGAGATAAGAAATATAGATTAGCACTAATTGATTCTGATTTCACGAAGGGGAAGACGTGTGTATTGATTGTAAATAATTTCATTAACAAATATTATGATTTTGGAAAATAACTACGAAGAGTTAATATTGAAGGTCTAATTATTGTTTTGCTTGGTAGAAAAAACCTGAAAATAATATTTTTTTAAGTATAAATAATTTAATGTGTGAAGAATTTGTAATTCGTGGATGGAATCTAACCAAAGGTTATTTTTAAATTCGTGATTGGTTTTTAAAATGCTCTCCAAAATGCATTGCTATAATTAAAAAAAAATGCATGCATTTTACATCCAAAAATATCTAGTAGATGGAGGTACAGCTCACGGTGTCACGGATTTACGAGGCAAAAGATTAAAACGAAATAGAAAGACATAATTAATTGCACCGATTTAATTTCCCCTTTCTTATTTTGGGGGTTCAAATTCATTCACCTCATCTTTGCTTCACATATTTTTGGTCATTGACTAATTTAATCCTACTTTTATTCCATTAAATTAACCATGTTCTGTTGATTTCGATAGCGGTAAATATTTATATACCAAGCAGGCTAGAACTTTGAACTTGACATTTCTGGAGATTTTTTTTTTTTTTGAAAATAAAACCACAAGCGATCAATTTAATTAAGTTATCATGTGAAAACAGGTAATAACTTTTTTGAACTTTTTAAATACTTTTTTCTGATTGCAATTAATTAGACAATTATTGGGTTGACAGATAATCAATTAAAAAATATATATCTTTTTTCTGATTGCATTTTTAGTAAGCATTTATTGGGTTGACCTTGTCTTATGTTTTGAAACATTTAATGCTCTTGATGTTTAATTATTAGTTATTTTCCCATTGACACCTTAAAATGGATCTGACTTCTGAGTGGCAGTTGGTAGGATGCACACAAAATCATAAAAATTAATTAATAGTTTACTACTATTTGGCCGGTCCGGATCTCCTGCTTCTTACCTCGGCCTTTCTTTTTATGGAACATTATATATTTATAATGGCAAAGACTTCTATGGATATAAGGACCTATTTGTAAAATAAACATATTTTTATTTTCAAAGTTCAAACAGTCGATCCGAACCGTTCATCTTGTTCTCCATATTAATATGTGCTTGGATATCAAATTTTATATTTTTCTGAATTTTTTTACTATTTATTAATATGGGTACAAAATTCAATGGTTTGAATTTGATATTTTTTGTACCCATCTTAATAAATAGTAAACAAATTAAGAAAAATGTAAAATTTGGTTTGCAAGCACATATTAATATGGAGAACAACATGAACGGTTCGGATTGACTGTTTGAACTTTAAAAATAAAAATATGTTAATTTTACAAATAGGTCCTTATGTCCATACAAGCATCACTCTATATATATATATAGGTTTTGGCTAATATGCTATGCGTAGCATAGAGACCTCCGTGCAACGGCTCAAAATTTGAATTTTCAAAATCCTAATGGTCGATCCAAACTGTTAGATGTGTTATACATATTGAAATGTGCTTGGAGACCAAATTTTACATTTTTTGGATTTTTTTTTTTACTATTTATTAAGCCACTTTGAAAATCGCTAATTCAACGGTTTCACTGTTTGGTTAAACCACCGTTGGATCAGCAATTTTCAAAGTGGCTTAATAAATAGTAAAAAAATTCGAAAAAATGTAAAATTTGGTCTCCAAGTACATTTCAATATGAAGAACACATCTAACGGTTCAGATTGACCGTTAGGATTTTAAAAACTCAAATTTTGAACCGTTGCACGGAAGTGCTCTATACTACGCATAGCACCGTAGCCTTGTCCTATATATATATATAGATATACACACCACAAAGTTACAACAACAGTTATTTTCATTTTCAAAGTCCAAATCGTCAATCCAAACCGTTCAACATGATTATCTAAATAAAATGTGGTTCCAGATCAAATTTTACATATTTTTGAATTTTTTTACTATTTAATAAGTTGGGTACAAAATTCAATGGTCTGAATTTGACTAGTTTTTGTACCCATCTTAATAAATAGTAAAAAAATTCAGAAAAATGTAAAATTTGATATGGAAGCACATTTTATTTAGATAATCATGTTGAACGGTTTGGATCGACAATTTGGACTTTGAAAATGAAAATAACCTTTGTTGTAATTTTGTGGTAACTCAAAATTGTTGTAACTTGATCCCTGCTCATATATATATATATGATCATGTATTGTATCATGTATCTGTATCTGAGTTAATTTTAATTTAAGCCATTTTTTGTCTTAAATATTAAATATGGTTGTTCAAACAGTTCGGTTGTTTGGTTTTCAACCGAATAAAAAGGATTTGTTTTAAATGGATCGGTTTTTCAGTTTAAATGAATTAGTTCAGTTTAATTCTTAAATTCTTTTGGTTTAAATAGATTGTTTCAGTTTAGATTTTTCAAAACTAATAAACCAAAACAATAAAATTATAATGGTGTAAGTATGAGTTATATTTTGTTTGGTTCAATCATTGATTCCTTTCATTCATTATAATTTGAATACTTTAAAACATCTATATTTTTTTGTATGAAATTGAACAACTTGCTTGTGAAATGTATATTTTTTGTTAATAATTGTACCAATAGGTTTACTTCAGTTTGAACTGAACAAACTCGAATTTACTTTGATTTGTTTGGTTTGTTTCTTGATCAGTTGATAGGTTTAATCAAAATAGTCCGGTTCTTTTTCAATAGAACAAAAGTTTAGTTTATTATTTTACTTGGATTTTTTCAACGAATCGACCGTTTGAAACCCCAGCCTTAAATGTGGGGGACGTTTTTAAAAATTAATGTCAGTTTAAAATAAACACAGTCCATATCTCATTCTACAATATTATGCACTAGAATGAATCTGAATTCTCTTTTCACAACCGATTTGTCCCATTCTAATCATAGGGATTAAAATTAACATCATTATTATTTTATCCACATTTTTTTAATCTATAAACATGAACTTGATATTAATCACATAATTAATATTAGTTTCAAACATGAATAAAAATGTATAGGATTTTCATTTGATTTTTTTTTAAACAAGTAAAATATATATTGAAGCTAAGGTCTTGTGATATCTACAGTGTCTTCCGCAATGAATACTCAAAATTAAAATTCCAAAAAATTTTAAAATTATAATTTGAGAGATATGTGAGTAGAGTGTGTGCATACAAATTTGTATAAATAAAGAAAGAACAGACTAGAAAAGCAAATATTTTAAGCTTGTAAAATGAACTAATATTCATTTCATTGAAAAAGCTTATTAGCATTTTTCATGAAATACTTTTTTTTTTTTTAGTAAAATAAGGATCCTGTGTTTATTTGTTTTATTTATTTATTTTTCATTAAATATTATTTATACTGGAGCACCTTGAAGCGATCAATTGCTGTCAGTATTAAATGCAACTTTGTAATGGTAATGGTAGTAGCCTAGTAGGTCAAATATAGAAGACAAAAATTATATGTAGAAAAACTACTGAAAGGTATACATGAGCTATTAATTAATTGTTGCCCCTTGAAACGATCAATATATTGCTGTCAGTAATAAAATCCAAGTATCGAACGAAACTAGATGTATTTTAAAAGGAATTATTGTTATGTTAGATTCAAAAATACATGAGCTACGTATAGGGGTGTAAACGGGGCGGATTCGGAGTGGATAATGCTAATATCATATCCGTATCCGTTTTTCAACAAGCGGATACGGATACGAATAGTAAATGGATATAAAAATTGAAAACCATATCCGTCTTAAACGGATACGGAACGGATAATCCACGGATACTGATTCGAATACGAATATGGAGCGGATAATTGTTGGATATTGAGTAATTCTACTAAATTTCATAATTTTAAATTACCTAAGTTGATTATCTAAATTGACAAAATTTTAATAGACTTTTTAAGTTTGCACAGTGATGATTATGCATAACTAATTGCTTATTGGTTCAGAGAACCAATCTATTATCCTAATAGATTATATGATTTTTCTACCAAGATTCTTGGACTTAAACGAATATATATGTTTTTTGAGAATTTTGCAAGGGTGAAATGAATTGAAAGCTGTTGAAAAATTAAATTTCAGATCCGGATATATACGGATATCCGCTCCGTTTATATCCTCACAAAATTATCCGTACCTGTATCCGCATTATTTTTTCATATGCTAAAATTATCCGTATCCGCAAGTATCCGTATCCATTTAATCCGGATACGGATAATAAGCAAATTCGGAGCGGATTATCCGCGGATAATCTGTATCCGTTGACACCCATAGGCCTACGTACTATATATACGAAAATGAATAGAGTTCAATATATAACTAACTACTCTTTTGTTTGTGCTTTAATGTGGGTCGAAATTCCAACAAAAAATATAAAAAAAATCATATCAAATATTTTCATTTTTTAAAATATTTATCTCTTTATAATTTCTCTATATTCAACAACGAAATGAACTATGTCTTTATCTCTTTGTTAGTAGAAACATGTTAATTACTTTTTTATTCTGTTATAATCAATAATACAAAAAGAAATAAATTAATGTATCAATTAATTACTTTTATGGCAACATTTATATGAAGAAATTAAGGAGAAAAAAATCAGTATAACGAATGTTTAAAGAACTAATTAAATACATACTCCAACACGATAAATACTAATACATTGCTACATAAAATTACAATTGTAATTTTTTTTATCTTAACAGTTTAAAATACAACAAATTAAATAATAATTGTTAACAAATCAGTATATTTACCTACCGTTGGTTCACAAGCCTAAGCCTAGTGAGTAATTAATATAGGTCATGCCATCATGTCCAATTTAAGTTGATTGTCTTATATATTTGAAAGAAGTTTAGCCAATTCAGATTCATACTTAATTACCCGGCCGACTCAAGTCAATATATATATGTCAATCCTATTTGAATCTCATCTGATCTGTAGACTGAATAGATTGCTGAACATGTAATTAGTAAAATATTTGACCATAATTTTTTCATAAACTTCAACTGATCATGCGATCAAGTAACTCAAAATTCTGTAAAAACTTTACGAGGCATGTTAGTTTGAAGTTTTATATATATATATATATATATATATTGAGTTTGAACTTTGAACTTTACGAGGCAAGTAATTCAATCAATAAGAGAATTAAGTAGCTAGTTAGTTTGAACTTTGAAGTGTGTGTTATTAATGAATTAGGTGTGAGTTTTGTTCCATTAATGCAGTTTGTATTAATTCTGATATTGTTTTTTGGGACTCTAAATTAAGGGTTATTTAGTGGGTGGGTCCCTATATTTAATTAATAAAGCCACTTGCTTCATCATCTTTTTAGTGGGTCCCTATATTTAAAACATAATGAAGAAGATTTCATTGTCATTGTGCGCAATAGGTGCATTAATTAATGTAAAGAAAAATGCCGAAAGAGAAATCTCTCACATGTTGTGATGTTGTACCATTTTATATATTTTTTAATTTCTTTTTCAAATTATTTTGTTGGAATTTATTAGCGGCTTGCAAAAAAGTTTATGATATGGGAATAAGACAGAGGGTACTGATTTTCAAGGTAAAAGCAGCATGAATATTATGGTTTCATGGTGCATCTTAATTTTTGTTTTCCAAACAAAATCAAACTTTTATACATTTTTTTTTTTGGCCAATTAACTTTTATACAACAAATCATCGTTTGCCTAGCTAGGTTATTTGTACAAGTGAGGCGGTCGGTCTGATATTATGTCCGAACCATTTGATCTGCCTTAATATTTGTGCACGTTAGATTGCACGAATTCTGAAGCTATTTGTGTAAATTCTGATATTGATTAAACAACTCTAATCAGACATCAAATTCAATTTGATCTGAAGCTAAGGTGAAAATGGAGCAGATAATATCTATTTGATCCCTATTTGCAAATTGAATATGAAAATCCGATATCAATATATCTGTACGGATATGGATATGAATGTAGGTTAAATTTTAATTATTCATATTCAAATAGTAGATATATATCATATAGTTTAATATATATTATAAAATAATTATATTGTTCACCATTATAGATAAATATTACAAACTTTATTTTTTTTTAATGGTATTTACATATATTCTAATAAATATCAGATCAGATCTGTAACTGCATCTATCTAATATCTATCTAATATATAATCTGAATTTGTATCTAAAAAATAAAAACAAATACATATATAATTTTACCAATATCCAATTTGTTTTTACCTCTAGCTAGTTCACTAAAGCATATATATCGAAGTACCTCCCATTCATATTTACTAACTTGTAGTGGACGTTGTGATGAATGGACTACAAAAAGGAAATAACATATGCATACTGCATATATAGTGAATACTTTGGATTAATTACCAATTACCTTATGAAGATATTTATTTATGTTTCAGGGGTGTATGAGCATGATATGCACTGTCACTATACATAGCCATAGTGAAATAGAACTTCAATAAAAGCTTGTTAATTAAACGTTTGGAATCCGTCAACCAGTCAACCATATGCGGCTCACTGTATTCATCGAATCAAGTCAAAATATAGAGCAATCAAGAGAGGGAGGGGGGGAATGGGGTTACGGTAAAAAAAGGTCATTTGATAAAGGGGAAAAAATGAGTTAAATAAGAAAAAACGAGGGATCAGTTGTTGCATTAATGTTGAAATATTTTGAAAAATCGTAAAGCTTGATTTATGTGATTTTATGAACCTTTTAAGACCATCACGAGCAGAGTAGAAAATACACATTTGTTCAATTGAAAAGAAGATACCTACAAAGTCTACAAAATTAACAAGTTGATACCAACGAGTAATGAAAAGGGTTAAAATTCGCGACTTTATTTTTCAAATATTAATAACTTAAAATTTTAAAACTTATATGTAAATATAAAATTGTTAGATGTGATCTGCATTACATAAAATTTATTACTTTTTGGTTTGTCTTTGTATGAATGAATAAGTTGAAAAATTAATACTCAAACTTTATCAATATAATATATTTTTTTTGCAAGCACTTGTAACCCGTGATTTTTATTAATAACCAAAAAAAAAATATTATTAATAATCAGATCCCTAAAATTTTTTTATTCATGCCCAAACCGCCCCTCCATTGGGCGGTTTACCCCACCCCCCCCCCCTCCCCAACCCGCCCCCCCGGGGGCGGTTTACTCAATTTTTCTATTTTAAACCGTTTTCTCTCTCCTGTCTGACCATAATTCGTCAAATACAATTCGTTTAATCCATTCTGCTCTCAAACAGTACTTCGAGGCGATTTTGAGGTGATTTTGAGGCGATTTTGATCAACAGTGACCGAGGTATATTTTTTTTTAATTTTATATATTTCAGAAATAAACAAAAAACTTATATTGAACGACGGATTTTATATGTTGTTTCAGAAATAAACCAAAAATGTTAATTGCACTGTACTGGGGTGGAAAAATCACGAAAGGGGAGTTCGGATGCCAATACTCGAAAGATGCGAGTTACGGCTTCCAACTGAATGCCAATACTTCAATTTATGAAATAAAAGAAGCAATCTTGCAAAAAACCTGTTGGGACCGTGCCCGATTTACTGTAGAAATAAGTACCCAAATTAACAACCATCCGACAGGTGGCAAACCTTATTATGTAAAATATCCTATAGCAGACCAGGATATATGGACAGCTGTGTATGGTTTTTTTGAGTCCACTTCAATCCCGATAATGGACATATTTTGCAAAAAAATTTCGATTGAACCAGTTGGTGTCGGGGCTGGACCTTCTACCCAGAACAACTTGGACACTGGGGCTGGACCTTCTACCGAGAACAACTTGGACACCGGGGCTGGACCTTATGCAGAGCAGAACTTGGACACTAGGGCTGGACCTTATGTCGAGAATGAAAACCCAAGATATGACAATTATACCACTGATTATGGGTATGATTACAACCAGGATGTGACCTAACCCCCTCGTGAACCTGTGAGACGAGATAGGTATTTGCATGTACCTGAGCGCCGTACTGCACCCCGGGATGAAACTAGAAGACGGTCATGTGTTGGTCGGGTTGGATATCAATCAGTACCTGATCCATTACCTAGCTACAACCTCCCTGAACCTAGAAGACAGTCCACAGTAGATCGAAATGGTGTAGACATTAATATTGACGGTATAGATAAGATACCGACAAAGGAAATAGAAACTGGTGATGATTGGGACGGGGATTGGGATTCAGATAGATTATCAGAGGGCAATGATGAGAATATTATGTCTCCTCCAATTGAAGACAGATTTCCGATCAGTGGACGAGGACATAAGCACCCGGTAAGGACATTCAATGACACTACTTCCTTTGAAGAAGTAGACATTTCTTTTTTTGAGACACGCGCTGTATATAACGAAGAGATTAGCCCGGGCCAACTTTACACCAACATAGAAGAACTGGCGAGGAAAGTTAAGCAGTTCCATTTAAATGGTAACTGGGAGTTTAAAGTAGCCAAGCGAGAGAGGACCCGGTATGTTGCAATTTGCAAGGATACAAACTGCAAATGGAAGTTGTCTGCCGCGCCTAAAAGCAAGGGGGAGGCATGGATAATTAAGGATGTCAAGGGACCACACACTTGCAAGTCTGCATCGAAAAGGAAAGACCATACTACGCTGACGGCATTAGTTATTGCCGATGTAATTATGGAAGACATTAAGGAAGAGCCTGCGATGAGCATTAAGGAGGTTGCTTGTGCGGTGAGACGGATCTACCCATATATAACCCCACATTATAATAGGTTGTGGAGGGGTCGGGAACTTGCAGTCTGCAGATGCTTCGGAACCTGGAAGGAGTCATACAATCTCCTCGCACCATTACTTATTGCCATAACAGATACAAATCCGGGAGCCAGATTCCAGCAGTGGCATGTACCAACCGATACATCCAGTGAGGTACAATTCAAGGGCATAGCATGGGCTTTCGGTCCATGTATTGAAGCCTTTCGCTATCTTAGACCTGTGATCAGCATCAATGCATGTTTCATGTCCGGCCGGTATGGTGGGGCTTTGTTTATAGCATGTGCATATGATGCTGAAAACCAATTGTTGCCTATAGCCTTTGCCATTGTTCAACAGGAGGATGGTCCAAATTGGGGTTTTTTCATGTCCTTTGTGAGAAGAGAGGTCTTAGGAAATTGGTTCGTCTGCGTGATATCAGACCAGCACTTGGGCATTAAACATGTACTTAATAGCCCCAACTATGGTTGGAACACGAATACCGGAGAGGCTGTGCACAGGTACTGCATGCAACACATTTCAGAGAACCTGTGCAAGAATACCGGCGAGGGTAAGTGGCTTGCTGACAGGTTCAAAATTGGCTATAAAAAGAAAAAATTCACGACGGATGGAAGAGATGTTCAGAGAATTTGCAAGAGTATGTATGCATTTCTTTTTTCATAATTTTTTTGGACATTTGTACGACTTGTATAACTGACTTTTATTTATCTATTTTTTGTAGACATTTCCGGAGGCAAATGCCTATTTAGTGAAGGCAGGCAAGAGACGTCCGAATGATCCATTCGAGCCGTCAGCATATGAGAAGATATTTCAAGCATGTGATGGAGGTTGGAGATGGGGAATTATGACCACTAATGGGTCAGAGTCATTAAACAATGTCTTCAAACAAAGCCATATGTTACCCGTGGTTTCACTGGTGGAGGACACATTCTACAAGTTAAATGTTTGATTTGTTGAGAGGCATGCTAAAGCCACTGTCTTAGCGAATAGGGACCAAACATTCTCAGATAGAGTTGAAGAGAAATTAATAAAACACAGAGAAAAAGGTTCTGTCATGCGTGTTGTACCGTATGGTACCACAGGTACGGAATATGAAGTGTAGATTCAAAGTGAGATCATTCCACCGGTTATGAGCCAAAATGGCATTATAGAAACTCATCAACGCGCATGCAAGTACAAAGTCATTTTAGGCGAGAACAATCAAGTAACGTGCGAGTGCCAAGGCCCCCAGTTAGTTCGCATACCGTGTTGTCATGTTATGGCGGTTTGTCGAGTACGAAACTTTTCTGAGGACGTATTTGTTGATAACTATTACCGTACCGATTTCCTTCTTGCACACTTGGACACCATCATTTCACAACTACCCCAACCAGTACCAGTGGGCATACTATCTTGGGCCTACGGTGGTTCCCGATAAGAAATGGATTAGGAAGGGGAGGAGGAAACACAACCGGGGAACAATGCATATGGACAGGATACAAGGTCGTCAAGTGGGACATGATACTAACAATTCTACTACTGACAGGCAGAGGGCAGGTATGTAGATGATCGTACACAACTTAAAATTGATTTGAAATTAAATTTAAATATTGATACTGAATGTTCAATGAAATGCATTGCAGAGGCAATAAACGAAGCCAACGAAAGAGAGAATGCTAGGGTGGTTGCCAATGCCGGACCTTCTGGAAGCAGGCGACCCAGTCAGGAAAGCCACTCAGGGAGTAGTCAGGGCTTTACAGCTGCTGGTGTCGCGCCGTCATCCACTTCCAGAAACCTAAGAAGTAGACTTAGTCTGTTCAGCCGCAGGAAGAGTTAATTCGCATATGTTGTATTTATATTTCTATCTTATATTTCAAACTTATTTGTTCAGTTACGCTATGAACTTTTTTAATTAACTTATGTTGTGAACCATTTTTCTTAGATAAAAACTGATAATTACTACAAATCACCTCAAATTGACTAAATTATAAACAAATACATAATATTACAAAATACATAAATTATAAACATCATCGCATTAAAAAAAAAAATGGGTAAACTGCCCCCTTGGGGGGGGGGGGGTAAACCACCCAATGGAGGGGCGGTTTGGGCATGGGTAAAAATTTTTTGGGAATCTGGTTATTAATAATATATATATATATTTTTTGGTTATTAATAAAAATCACGGACTTGTAACTAATCAAAACAAAATCAAAATATTGTAATTTTTATATATGCATATGATATAGATCAAATATAATAATTTTATTTTAATATTTAAGTTGTATTAACGTTTAAAATAAAGATGCGATAGACATTCGTAAAATGAAAGCATTTAAATCCTAATAAATGGTACATAACTGAAATTGAATGCCTAGTGATGAAGAGTCTGTAGTTATAATCACAAAAGTCAAAACTTATGAAAAGTATCTTCAAATGAGAAACAGTACCATTTAATTAATTGTAGTATGCTAGACAGCTAGAGAGTAGAGACTAGAGAGCTTAGGCAACCACCAGCTCAAATAAAGCAAGTATCAATCCATCTCTCTTTCAAAGTTCAAACCCATACCCATGACTCCGTTAGCCCATGATTTTTTTTTGAATGAACAGCGCTACCAGATTTTAAACATCACATGGTGATGGTAGTACTAGTATTAATTATAAATATCAATTTATTTAATGAGGAGGGTTCTAATGCATTTTAGTTTTGTGCTTCAATTATGTTCTCACATTCTGTTTTGTCTTTTTTTAAAATTCTTTAGTCGATTTAAACCGCTTAATATAATTGTCATAATAAAATATACTTGGAGATCAAATTTTATATATTTTTTAGAACTTATTACTATTTTTTTAGATTGGTACAATATCACTTTTTTGAATGGTCCATAATCTTCTCAAATATTGATTTTGTACTTATCTAAAAAATAATAAAAAAATTCGAAAAAAATATAAAATTTGTTTTTCAAACATATTTTCATATTTTATTATAGTGATTATATTAAATTGTTTAGATTAACTATTCACACTAGCTATAAAAATAAAAATAAAGATGTAAAGTATAATTGAAAGCACAAATTAAACCATAACTTTAATAAATCTGCAAGCATCCTTTTGAAAAAGTATTATAATATTTTTCTCGTCATACAGTATTACCAATTTTAGTTTAGACGGTAGTAGATGCAACTTGAACTGAAAATATTCTGATTTAGAGAACACTTGTCATTTAGGTCGACTTATGTGAAAAACATTTGTAAAAGCATGATTAAAATAATTAACTCGGAACAAATTAATGGAGATAATTAATAAATGGAACCTTTTAATTTATAAATGCTGAAGATTATCTTTTAGAAATTAGTTGCAACTTAATTGCATGTCGATCATATTGTCACTTTTATAGCTAGAAATAATTCCTCTTTGCTTATGAATTTTGTAGTTTAATAGGGGCGAGGGGCGCAGGGTTTATTGATCTGCATGTGTTCTTAAAAGTTTGTGATCGATCTCTAGCTCGCATCGACTGTATATTAATTCGAATCAAGATTATATTAATACATAATGATCGATCACATCTTGCGTGCCCTTTGTTGTTTATCTTGAAATTAATCTTATGATTGACGTAGAGAATATATTTTTTTTCTTTAAGATCATGGAGGGAGGAGAAAATTATTACTTTTCTCTAATTTTTTATTCTCTTTTACAATTTTCTCATTTTTTTTTTACTTCCTCATACTATTACATCAAGTAATAACTGACGTAATTTTATTCTGCCATAGACATAGATATTGTTGGACTGAGACTTGACATGATTGTCTGACCAACTGATATGCAGTGATTGATCGCTCTATTTGTCTACGTTATCAGACTTAGGGGTTCACTGACTTTGTTTTGATATTTATTTTTGGGAATTAAACTGTTATTAAATTTGCATGTTGAACAATTGATTGCCTGCATGATTTCAAATGTTGCATCATATGCACAACACAATTAAAATGAAAATGAATTATTGATATGTCTGATGACTTGTCATTTTGGTACGATTTATCAATTATATGTTCCTTGTTTTAAAAAATTGAGTGATTCCACATTTACTGATCGAATATTATTGAACTTATTTATTACTGCAAATTCTAAGTCATGATTAGACTTTGATCCATAACCCTTATATGCAAATGGTAAACACGACAGATATGGGATGTGTAAAGGAAGACATGGTTGATGGTGGGTGTTTGAATAAGTAAGCAAGATGGCATCTGTTCGTGTACGCGGTGTAGTATTCACAAAGAATTGGATCCAAATATTTCTGATTTATAGTTATTTTATTTTGATTGACTGCTATTTGATTGTCAATAATAAGTATTGCATTCATTATTATAGAAACTGAATTGATAATATCATGTTGTGGATATTTAATTATGAATATGAATTCTTACAAATTCAATAGCCCAAATCAAAATCGGCACTAAGAAGTAAGAAATATCGTTGTTATTTCTCACACTCTCTCTCTTTGTGGGTTTACAACTTTGTTAAACAAAAACAAACATATCTAGGTTATAATTGACAATATAGTCACAAATAAAAATATAATATTTTGGATGATATCTGACATGATGCAAAGCATTTTTATTTAGCATCATCCATCATTAAATGTCAGATATATTTAGTAGAGATTATGGTGTGGAAAAATATAATGGGTGATATTGATAAAACACATTAAAAGATTCATACTTAGTGCATACTGATTTAAAAATATACCAAGCGCGTAGCGCTTTCGAATCTGAATCTGTGTGTGACAAAATTATGGTGCTCTTTAAATTTCGAAAAACAAATTTAGTGTTTAAACAACTTAGATGACAGTTTTCTTTTAATTTTTGTTTAATTTTTTTTTATCAAACAACCCACACGCAAATATTATATAATTTAATTAAGGACTAGTACTAATTTTCATTTTTAAAATTTAACAACTAATAATTAATTTGATGCAAATGAAAATCTATGATAAAAATTTGTACTTTCAAAGATCAGTTTAATTTCTTGAAAGTTTTAAAATTAATTTACTGAAAATATATAAAGTTAAGAAATCAATATAATTTATTTTTATTGAGTCCAAAAAATGATTGTCCGTTAGAATTGTAGGCTAAAATCTGAATCGACAAAATAATGTGATGAGGCATGTGATATTGTGCGGTGGTGCGTTCTATCTCTGGCCTCAAATTACACAAATTGGTGCAAATGTTGTACAAGACAATGAATTTGAATTTGAATTATGATCGATCCTGTTTCTTTTCTTTCTTTTCACACGATCGATCATGTGCATGGGTACTATATATCTGTGGAGGCCACATCGATCGATCCTCTATTTTTTTTTTGGTTGATGCATATATGACTCGAGTGCAGCACAGGATGGCCATTTATATTTGTTTGGTCTCGTTTTAGATATCTGATAAGAATACTACTGTCATCTCTCATATGTAAGTTTCTATAAATAGTGGGACATAGCGACAATTTACCACTCAAATTTGCATTTGCAAATTTTGTCATGAAACGATATATAATTAATTTAGGGTTGCAGTATCTCTATTTTTTGTTTTTATATCCACTTACACTATTTTTTAGTGACACTAAATTACACTCTATATTTTTGAAGTTTAAATAGTCCATCCAAACAGTTCAACATGTTTGATATATTAAAATAAGCTTGCAGATCAAATTTTATATATTTTTTAATTTTTTTACTATTTATTTTGAATGTTAATATTTAAAATTTAAAATTCAAATATCAAAATACAACCATTAGATTTGATCAATATTATTTTCTCTATGCACATATAAAAGATTAGTGTATTTCAACTTTATTTTGATCGGTATATGTTCAAGAGCTTACAAAATTACATTGATATTGATAAATTGTGGACATTGATTTCTAATTTATTGATTCACACAAGAACAAAATCGAAAAGTGATGATTTTTTTTAATGTATACGTAGATTGTAATATTATGTTGATTAGTAGATTATGATATTATAATCTGTTACCTTGAATAACTTCTTATAATCTTATGTTAACCCAAAATTTTTACACCACAATATTAGTAGAAAAAAATAATAATAAATCATCAACTCTAATATCTAATTCCTTGGGTTTATCTCTTGTGTTATCTTTACAATGATAATGTTACTCATTTTTCTACCAAATTATTAGTTTTATTTTTTCTTGTAATTGATAGTTCTTTCAAGTATGTTTTATCCTCAAATGTCATGTCATTTTCATGACAAAGAGAGTGTTGAAATGCCTCTAGTTTTTTTTTGTCTCTATCATGTCTCCACTTTTTAATTTTTAATAACAAAAAATTTAAAATAAATATTTTAAAATAAAACCATCTATATTATTTTTTACATACACAAAAAAGTTATGACCTTTCAATTTTCATTTTATATGAATCAATTAGTTGAAAAATCAACATTGAAAATTCATCTACATCGGTGTATTTTTAGCAAACTCTTGATACTAATCAAAACGAAATCAAAATGTCGTAATCTTTAAAATGTGCATAGAGAAAATGATTTGGATAATATTTAATAATTTTATTTTAATATTTATATTTCAAATTAGTTATCGTAGTTTTAAAATAGAGAAATAATGAAAGGCATTTGAACTCTCTCGTCATCTAATAAAATGAAAATATAATGTCTAACCTTGAGATTAATTGCTTGTTTTGTTGCAGATAACAAGAATTATTATCTCCATTTCTCCATTCTTATGTAATGCACGTAATTGTCCTGATCCGCCAACGGCTAAGATTGAAAGATGAATTTCAGATTTAATATCAGCCCTCCAATCACATAATCTGTCTTCTTTTGATTAAATACATCTATTTTATGTGTAGAAATCTAAATTTTGTTAAAAATATACTCGTCACACATACTACTATATAGTTTATCACCATTAAGAATGAATCTCTAGCGATCTGTTTTCTTATTCCTCCTTAAATATATTTTTGATTGCTATAATTAAATTATTTCCTTATTTCTTCGTTTTCTCTTATTCATGCATGTTATATTTGATCTATTTTTTCATTTGTTGTTTCTTTTATTGTTATTTATTATTTGAATTTCTGTTTTTTTCGTGTGTGCCTTTTATTTTCATTTAATATTTTTTTTTCTTAATTTTGTGTGAATGTCAAACAAAAAGAAATATTCATATTATATTCAATTTTATAATATGTTTCCGTTGCAACACACGGGTACAATACTAGTATGTTATTTACCATGCTTCCATTAAGACTGTGTGAATATACTTTATATATTTAGGTTAATTTTGCAAATTATTAATGCACTGAAATGTATTTTACAACAATGGAAATAATATTGAGTAGGATTAGAAGGCATCATTGGTTTTGTATCCAAGCATACCTCACATCTTTATCTCTGTTTTTAAAATTCAAATAGTTGATTTAAACCGCTCAACATAATTTTCATATTAAAATATTGATAGGACCATGTTACCAAGGTCCTAATTTCTACTTGGACTAAATAAAAATCGGAACTTGGACCTTGTCTTTAAGGCCAGCCCAGATTACAAAAGGAAAGCCCAACAAATATTAAAGCCGGAGTCCATATTTGATGAGCCCGGCATGCAAGCGGTTAAACTGACATGGGGCGTGCTTCGCCACATGCGGGATAACCGCTCCCACGATCTCCATAACCATGCCCACAATCTCAATAACTTCACCCACGACTCCCGGTTAATTCGCAAGAAAACAGTTAGAGATCTGGGCATAAAAAGATTCAGATTTTCTAAAAAAGAGATTGAATTTTCAGCCACAACTTATGCTAATAGAGATATCGCATAGGGAAGAATCCAAATATTTCACATTCTCTTCTCACCCTTACTGTCGACTTATTACCTTGAGATAAGTCAGCCCATTTCCTTCAACCATCTCCACCTCGACTTATCAACTGTGATAAGACGAGATCCAGCAAGTGATAGTTATTTTCAACATACGGGCTATCTACTCTAGATAGCACGTATCAAATGTGCTTAGAGATCAAATTTTATTTTTTTGAAATTTTTTTTACTATTTTTATAGGTATAAAATCACTGCTTCTGGACTATCCAAATTAAAACAATGATTTTTTTTAGAGATCAAATTTTATATTTTTCGAATTTTTTTTACTATTTTTTTGATTGAAAAAATTACTGCTTCTGGACTATCCAAATTAAAATAATGAGTTTGTACTTATCTAAAATAAATTTAGAAAAATATAAAATTTGATCTCTAAATATATTTTAATATGGATATCATGTTAAACGGTTCAGATCAACTATTCTACTCTTTGAACTTTGGAAACATATAAAGATGTTGGGAAAGATAGGAGCACAAAACTAATAGTAAATTTTAACTATACTCTCAGTATTTTGCTATGCTTTTTAGAAAAAATAATTTTTAAAAAAATAATATATCGATATTGACAACTGATTAATTATTACAGAAACTTTTTAGAATGACAAAATTTAATTTGTCGGTATCATGGTTTATTGACCACTATAAAATGCTAAAATATTAAATGATTGCGCTGCCACTATATTTCACTTTATGTTGTTTAGAAACTTGATCAAAAGTGTGCGTTCACATAATGACATAAAACACATGAATTCAGGTATATGTAGATAATGGATATTCCTTGCCAACAAAAAGGAAAATTTAAGGTTTTAGTCTCTCAATTTTTTCCAAAAAAACTTAATCCTTAAACTTTTGTTAATTAATTTGGACTGAATTCGTCTTTGAACTTTTGTTAATCAAAAGCTGTCGTTAAACTTTAAAAATTAAAATGCAGGTCCTTTAAGTGTAAAAAAAGAACTAATTATAAGATGGATGGATTAATTTTATCCATTTAAGAGAAGTTCAAGGATCTTTTTTTTTTTTTTTTGAAAGTTGAAAAACAGATTTGATTATACTGACTATTCGAGTACCAATTTGATTTTTTTTTTGGAGGAAATTTAGAGTTATAAACCTAAAATTAGTGAAACTACGTACTATATAAATCATTTCTTTATTTTTTTGGGTTAGTATATTGTGTTTAGAACCACGCATTTTTTTTATAGTGATATAATATATAGTTTATTTCTTTGATTGGCACGTGTCTACTGGTGTGTCCTCACGTTTTCAGTCTTTAGTTCTTTACAATTCAAATTGAATAGTAATAAATTGGCATAATATCATGTATATGTTAGGCCCCTTGGTCGTGTTTTTCTAATTTACTTGAAACCTTAATCTAGATCTTATGTAAAAATTAAATAAGCACAGCGAAAAATTACTTACTTTCCATCTTTATGGCCTTCCGTCTATTGTCTCTCAAGCAATATCAATGGAATTGATAAAGATGGCTTGATTGACTTGCTCGCACGCTCAATCTATAAATTACTTGGCTAGCGAGTCCTTCCAAAGCTCTTGAACTCTCTCTTACTTGTTTCTGTCTCACGAATTGAAAGCAGAATATCTGGTCTTTTATGGAGCAAGACATTAGAGATGATCATGAGTTCAAGGCTATAGAGACTCAGCCCTTTTATAGTAGTGCAACCCCTAATCCTAGGGTAAACCTTAGAGCCAAAAATAAGAAATATGTTTCCAAAATTTAACCCCATGTTCTACCACGTTTTTGACCACGATCTAATTCGAATTAGATTCTGCTTTATAAATAAAAGTTATAGATCTTTCTTTTATCTTTCTATCCATATATAATACGCCCAAAACAAACATTGTATGAGGGTGTTATGGTCAAAATACGAAACATGCGCAGCAGTTTCCAGAATATGGTATTCTAAATTAAGCAACATGTTCTACCATGTTTTTGACCCTGATATATTTCTAATTTAGTTTTCTTCCAGAAATACAAAGTTCTAGATTTTCCTTTTACCTTTCCAGAAAGATATAAAACACTAAAAACGGATGTTGTATTAGAGATATATGGGCCAAATAAGAAATATTAGGCAGCAGATTTTAGAAAACGTGGTAAACTATTTTGGAAAAGCCTTTAATTATGGAAACAATTCTTTAAAAACCATAATTAACAACAGCCATTGGACTTTGTTTATTGGGCCAAATTTCACTTTCCTTATTCGGCCTAAATTTATCACTGCTATTATTTTAATCAACTATAATCGGTCCATTAACAATTATAATAGATTAACTTTATTCTATATGTATTCGTATCCAAATCCTTATTGAAATACGTATAATGCCATGACTTAATTAATCACATTGTTTGGCATATTTTAATCATTACATAAATGTAATCTTGCAACAGTATTTGATATCATAATCATAATGCACGCATGTCCAACTTAATTATTGTATTTAGACGTCTCCAAATCCAACAGTATATTTATAAAAGCCTTAAAACTACGTGACATATTTATTAAAGAAAACATATAATAAAAAGTGAAAAAAAAAATAAGAGAGATGTTTTTGGATGGTCCCAAAACAATGATTTTGTAACTATCTAAAAAATAGTAAACACATTTTAAAAAAATATACATAAAATTTGATCTCTAAGCACATTTTAATATAGAGATCATGTTGAGCAGTTCAACTGTTTAAATTTTGAGAACAAAGATAAAAACATATGATATAATTGGAGCACAAAACCAATCATGCATTTTAACCCCACTCATATATGTATAGTTCAACATGATGATGATGTCTCTTATTCGTATATGGAATAAATTGAGTGAGAATGAGGAAATTGGGTATCCAATTGCCAAGAGAGAGAGAGATTGAGTTTCTTAATTCGGAAAAAATGCAATCCAGGGATAATTAATGTCTCACTCTCTCTCTCTAATGGCATCATTAATCAGCTCAGAGTGAGAGAGACTAGAGGTTTGCTCTCGGGACGGGGCGGGATGGGCGTAATCCGGGGTCGGGCACGGGCAAGTCGGATAGGGCGGGTAACTCGGGTGCGGGCAACACGGGTTTTTTTTTTTAAACCTTACCCTTACCCGTCCTTTTATCTTTGCCCGCCTCGGGTGCGGGTAGGACGGGTCGGGGGTCGGGCGGTCCGGGTCAAACCCAGACCCGGTTTTTTTTGTACCCGGTTGCGGGCATTTAAAAAAAAGTGTTAATTTAAATCAGTTACTTTCAATAAATACGAATTATTTGATCTTTAAAACCGAATTATTTTAAAACAATACTTCACATTTCCAAAAAACAAATCTAACATATTTTTTTAAACCTATTAAAAATAAATCCGAATTTCAAAATAAAATCTAACATATTCTAAAATAAATCTAATTACTTCACATTTCCAAAAAACAAATCTAACCTATTTTTTTAAACCTATTAAAAATAAATCCGAATTTTATAATAAAATCTAATATATTCTAAAATAAATCCAATTACTTCACATTTCCAAAAAACAAATCTAACCTATTTTTTAAACCTATTAAAAATAAATCCGAATTTCAAAATAAAATATAACATATTCTAAAATAAATATAATTACTTCACATTTCCAAAAAGTAAATCTAACCTATTTTTTTTAACCTATTAAAAATAATTCCGTTTGCGGATATGTAGAACGATTTAAATTTACAGCTATATTTTTTTTAATATAGTAACAAATTGTCGATTCGAACCTCTTGTTCAGGATCATACCTAAAATGATAGTAAAAACTTTCTGCAAAATGTTAAAAAGAAAGTAAAACACTACGATTAAAACATAAATAAAGCTTTCAAAATGAACTTAAGAGGCATGGAAAGCACGGTAATTAACTGTTGAAACCTTACCGGTGAAAAATTGTAACCTTAATTAATTGTCAAGGCATGAAAACTAACAATTCACAACTACTTTAATTTAGTTACTCCACAAAATATAATAATACAAATACATACATACAATGTTTCTAAAAGTTAATCAAGTACAATTCAAACATAAATTAAGCATACAAAACGAAGACAAAAAGCATGTAAAGAAAAACAATTAAGTGTCGAAACCATACCGATAGAGAAATTTAACCATAATTAATTGTTAAGGCTTGAAAAATAACAATTCACTGGAATTTTAATTTAGTTACTCTCCCAAATATAATAATACAAAAATATACATACAATGTATCTAAAAGTTAATCAACTAAAATTAAAAAATAATTCAGGATTTAAAACGAAGAGAAGAAGCATGTAAAGCACTATAATGAAGCGTTGAAAATTATATATGAGGAAATTTTCACCTTAATTAATTGTCAAGACTTGAAAAATAACAATTCACTACAACTTCAATTTAATTAATTACTCTCCAAATCATAATAATACAAAAACATACATAAAATGTTTCTAAAATTTACTCTCCCAATTAATTGCCAACGATTTCTTCTGGAAATCAATCGACCAAAACATCCAACTTGAACTCCTGAAAAGAATTAAAACGTTACAATGTTTGATCAAAAGTTAAAAATGTTTTAATTAAATTTGAAATTTTATCAATTAAATTTTTACAAATAAACTTGGCTTTTAAATTAATAACATTTAATTAACATGACATTACAATTACTTATTAAAATTACAAAGGTTCATAATGTACTTGTAAATCCATATTTCCATGTTTAGATGCATTATACTTGAAGTTAGATAATTTTTCATGTGTTCAAAAACTGGATGTTACAGTAATAAACCAGACAAAAATTTGGCAAAGATGGAGGAAATTATAATATTTAGTTTTTTTTTTTTAACTTAATTTTTGGTTGTTATGTAATATATATATTGCTGTTTTGTTAGTTATGCATAATAAAAAAACACATCAAATAGTGATTTGTTAGTTATGCATAATAAAAAAACACATCAAATAGTGAAATCAAAATTTATGACATCTAATGTAAATCAAATAGGAATATTTTGTAAATGAGGAGGGTTCCAATACCTCATGTTTTTCATACCTCATTTTTTATATCTTTGTTTTTAAAGTTCAAACTATCGATCCGAACCGTTCAACATGATATCAATACTAAAAAATAAATCTAACATATTTTTTTAAATCTATTGAAAATAAATCCGAATTTCAAAATAAAATCGCCTTATTAGATCACTAATATTTTTAAATCGCCTTTCTCTTAGATCAATTCCTATGGTAGAGCCTTGTGGTTGTTCTCTGGGTTGATTATCAGGTTCATAATCTTCATTTTGGCAGAGGGTGGCAAGGGGGCGGCAGCCCCCTGCGAGCGGTGTCTGAGGTTACGAAGCAATGGCCCAGATTAATGACTTAGATTAAATATCCATTCAAAGTTTTTTATGCACAAATCTAAATAAAAATAATTTTACAAGTGCGGATCTTAATAATATTAATGGCTTAGATTAATAAACATTGAAATGACTAAAAGTTTTAAAAAGTAAAGGCAGTGGGGGTCCGTGTGGGTGGAGGAGAGATTGGGGGGGAGGAGGGTCCGGACAACCCGGGCAGGGGCAGGGGCAGGGGTACGGGCAACCCGGGCAAACCCAGGCACGGGACCTGACCTCAGGACGAGTAAGCATCGGTTTTTTTTTCAAATTTTCCGTTTCGGGTAGGATTTTGACCCGTCCCGGCTTACCCGTGACCCGTGCCAACACGGGCACGGGACGGGACGGGTCGGGTACAGGCACGGGCAACCCGGACCTGGGTCACGGGTTTTGCACCCGACAACAAACCACTAAGAGAGACACAGCTGCAGCAATGATTTTCTGTGGACAAGTCTTTTCTATGGAAGCTAATATCAGTACCCGCGCTACAGTACCCGCACCATAACTTCTATGACTGCCATAACAACTGGGGGGGCCGTAAAATCTGCAGGACTGAATTTTTTTCCCAAAGTATTATTATCTATACACGGAAGTATTTATACCTATGAACTGAAGTATTTATATCTATGAGATGAACAACTTTTACGTAAATAATTATTTTACCATCTATATTTCTCAAACGTACCCGCGCCATAAATGCATAGTGGGGACCACTCAAACTAGATGGGGACCATACACGTTTTTAGAGGTGTTTTTTTTTTTTTCCGTTCATTTTCGTCCATATTTCTGACGATCTGTGAGAAATTTTACAAATCTAAACCACTAACGTCTTCTGCACAATTTTTTCTTTCAAATGAGATCCATGATGACGTACTTTCGAGTTTGTCGTCAAACAAGTATTAATATCTACATTTGCAGTATTTTTTACACATGACACTGGATGATATATGAAAGTATTAATATCAAGTACTCCAAGTATTTATACCTATATGGTCAACTATTTTTGTTAGAAAAATGTTGCAAGTGCTTTTTACATATGAATATATTGCACTATATAACATCTGAAAGTATTAATATCAAGTAATACAAGGATTTATATTTATGCACTGAAGTATTTACATCTATGTGATCAACTATGTTTGTTAGAAGAAGATTGATGCAGGGACGATTAGGGAAGGCTTATGCAGGAATGCGGGGTCCCCATTACTTCATTTGAGGAAAGTTGACGTGGAAACCATTAGGGACTGAAAAAGGGAGTGATCATATTAAGTGACGCCACAAGTATTAATATCTTATTTTGTAAGTATCAATTTCTTATCTTGCAAGTATTTATATTTATAAAGACTGACGCTGGACGAGTGTGGGGACTGAAAAAAAAAGGGACTAAGTAATTAGTGGGGACCATAGTACATCATGCCTTTAATGTACAGTGCGGATACTGTAGCGCTATGATGAAAATAATTATTGTTTTTATTTATTTAGAATATGTAATAAACAAACGAATTATACAGTATCTTATTAATTATTATTGATAATAAATAAATAAAAATAAATAAATAAAATTAAATAAAAATATGACGGAACACAATAATTGAGACAGAATTAACGCTTATAAACTATTTTATACACTATTTTGATGGTAATATTCTATCATTATCGTAATTTTAATATTCAGATAGTACTATTCTAACAATTAATATCATTTCATTTTGCCAACACATCCTATAATTTTAGTATTTTTTATATTTATTATTCTCACATACTATACTATAACACGTACTGAACCGATGTCATTATTTTTATATTTATTTCTTGACAAATCCAACTGTATCATTGATATATCTTTCCAAATTTGTAAACCAATCATGGTCAAATATTTCTTTCCAAATTTGCACTGGACGGCCTGAATGCATTAATTACTTATTTTATCTTGCCTCAGATCATGCATATATAATATGTTATAATCTATCTGATCATTCTTTATTACACCCTTAATTAATAATACTATAAATATATATATAATATAATGAGAATAGATCGAAGTTCAATCAGATTTAACACCGTCCGATCTATATCAAAATATGTGTAGAAAAATTGAAGCAAATACAAACGGATTTTAAAGCAGAACGCACGTATCTTAATGCAGATCGAATTAACGATTAGCATCGGACCGGCGGTATCGCCACTTTGTTTGACTGACCTCCAAAAGAGAAAAAGGCAACCCAACCCGTATATTCAAGTAAATTCAGCACGTGCTTAAGGTGGCGGGTCATGTGCTTTTAGTTTTAGGTCAATCAATTAATATATAGTTGCACCTGGTTTGCCTCCTAATACTATCTATACTCCTCTATTCCATGCATTTTGGGATCTACACAAATTAATTTGACTTTCCGATTTGATTTCTATTTACTCAAATTAAGAAATTTATCCCATAAATATTTTATGACTTAATATGAAAGATTTTACTTGGATACAAACAAAAATTACTTACTTACTTATTAATGACATTCAAGCTATATATGGTAATTAACATTTCTAAAAATATCGTCTAGGCACACCACCTTTTTAAATGCAATCATTAGAATTATTATAAAATATCTTAAGGTCATTTCATTATTTTTTTAAATGCAATTATTAGAAAAATAATTTTCATCATCATTTTTTTATTGCTTAGACTTTTTATTCCTTTCTTATGCATGTTAAAGTTTTTGGACAATTATTAAAAAAAAAAAAACAGGGTTTACATTACAATAAATGCAGTAATAAATAATCAATTCGGTTTAGATATGAAAATAACATAAAATTTACTGACACATATAAATTTTCTTTCATAAATACAAAAGTTCGACACATATATCAAATGGGAACTTAGATCCTCATTTTTCTTCAAAAAATATATTAGAATATTGCTAATAATTGCCAGTAGTTTAAACATTAATGTTAGACCATATATGAAAGTATAGACAACTATTTTTTTTATTAATAATAAATTAGTATAAATAAAATTCAGCAAATTTATAATTTCAAGTGGTGACTGACAATGACAAATTTGGATAAAAAAATCAAAAGACTGAGTAGTGCATGATATATATTATCTCTAACCAATAACTTGTCTATCATATTCATAAAAAAGTTTTAATATCTTGAATATTGATGAATTGTTTCGAGTCTCAAAACTCTTGACTTAATGAATCATTTTCACTAGTTATTTAATAAAAAAACTGAATAATTTTAATTTTAGTAGAATAATATAAAGTGCAATTATTTAACTATTTGATTTTTGTAACATACATACATGTTGGTGGTCCACAATAAATCTCTTAGTCACAAATAGGGAGAATCCCATGTATCCTCCTCAAAATTTTGAAAATTATGTATTTCCTCCTACAAAATCAGTAATTACACACTATCTCGAATCAAAATTGCATAAATGAAAATTAATTTGAAGAATAAATTTATGGAAAGAAGTAGCCACAGACAGATAGAAAGAGAGAAATAAAAGGATACAATGATCCATATATTAAGTGAATTTTAAAGTTTTAAATATCATTATTTTACTTTTTTGAATATATGTGAGATATTATAGAGTTAACATGATAAATACGTGAATTATTACAATTTTAAAGAATAAATATGTAATTACTGACTGCTCTATCTAGGGGTGAAAACGAATCATATATTATCCGATCAAATCTGTATCTGTATTCGAAAATTAAATACGAATATCTGATATCCGAATATCTATACAGATAGTAGTACCACTACTACAAAACACAGTTTGTACATGGACAAAAAATGACATAGCTACACGGATTTGGAAATGTGTGTAATATTAGGGTGTAGGAAAGTGCAACATTTACACACGGATAATTATCCGTGTGTAATATTAGTCTTCCTACACGGATATTAACTAAATATCCGTGTAGCTCTCGTACCCTAGCTACACGGATATTAATTAAACAATCCGTGTAGGAAGGGATTCCTACACGGATATTTAATTAATATTCATGTATGAAGAGTATTCGTACACGGATATTAAGTTAAAAAACCGTGTAGAAATGTTATGAATTACTAATATTTTATTATTACCTCTTCCTACACGTATTTTATTTAAATATCCGTATAGGATTGTCCTATTTTTTTTTTTTTTTTGGGCTAGCCTCCACTTTTGCTAGCCAATAATATATATTTCAGATTGAATATACATAGTTTTTTGCAAAAATAAATACATAACCTTTTGCAAAAATAAATAGAGAGCATTTTGTATATACATATAACCTTTAGCAACACATATATATACATAGCCTTTTATACATGCAATCATTTTGATCCAACATATGACATATACCTCGCAAGATCCTATACAATATTTGTATAAAAATTATGTCTTCACCACTTAGTAATCATGTGATCAAGTTTTGGGCTCATGTTGCCAAAACTCATGGCTATGATCTAGTTTGGACCGAAATTTCATACATACTAAAACGTATTAGATCCAACATATCAAAAAAGAGATTTTTGCATGTGATCCATGACATGATGGCTCTTGGTTAAAGATTTCCAACAATAGTGCATCTCCTATGAAAAAAAAAAAGGATCAACATGTCAAAGCATACATACATTATAGAGAATAAAAATTCTCGGTTTTGAATTAATTTTGTGATAAAAAAAATTGAATATGTAAAAAAAAACATTCATGAAAATTAATTTCGTAAAAAAAAAATTAAACGTATATCTTTACATTTTGCTTAAATAGAAGTGGTACTTAAAATGACAGCACCGGTACTAGAACCCTAAGGGAGGGTGGTGAAGATGATAGCAACCAACAGTGGCGAAGAGGATAACAACCAACTAAAATCCTAAGAAAAACAAATTTCTTCAATAATCCAACAATGGTAAAGAAAAATATACACACACACACACATGACTAACATTGGCAAGATAGAGAGGAGAAATACAAAATTCGAATTTGCCATTCCCTCCTTGTGCGTAGAAATCAAACTCAATACAGAGAGAGAGATAGAGAGAGTAATATTGATTAAAACGGCGCTGGAAGATAAAATTTTTATTTTATTAAAACCCTACTAAGTCTTTCCTACACGGACATTTAACTATAAATCCGTGTAGCTCAGTCAACATATCTACACGATTATTTAAATAAAAAACCGTGTACAAAAGAGCTTCCTACACGGATATTTAATGAAATATCCGTGTAGCTCTCTCATCATTCCTACACGGATATTTAATGAAATATCCGTGTATAAAAGCTTAATTTTCACACGGACACTGATTTTTAAGTTAAGTTAATAGTCGTGTAGGATTCCTAGAACACTGGAAAAATCTTATTTCATACACGTTTTTTTTATAAAATTGAGAAAATTCGTGTATAAGGTACAGTGTAGGAAGACATTTTTTGTAGTAGTGTACGAATATGATTTTAAATTTTAATTATCCATATCGAAATAGTAGATATATATGAAATAATTTGATATATATTATGAGAAAAAATATGTTATTCATCATTATAATTAGATAAATATTATGAATTTTTCGTATTTTTTGATAAAATTGATATGTTTTCTTAATAAATAATAATATTGAAAAATGAATATCCAATCCGTATTCAGATAAAAAAAAAACAGATATGCATTTTTTAATTTGTATCTGATCCGTTTTCACCCCTAGCTCCATCATATTCTTAATCATATAATTTATACTTTATAATTAATTTATAGATATATGATCGATAACGAAATTTGTTGCATGTGAATCTTAATTAGTTTGATTGCGTGGTGAACCAGGTCCATGGAAAATGATTCTCAGCTGGCCGCTCAAAAATGTGGAGTCCTTTATTAGCGCTCCAATTCCGTTCCTTCCAAAACAGAAACCCACAGACACAGATCATATTTCACATTTTCGTATATATCATGCAATTGATCTCGTAATTCGCAAAATTAATTAAAAATCGACCTCCCTTCTCTCTCTCCACCAATTGACAATTCCCAAACGCCTCGCCTCACGGGAAATTGACAACTCCGATTGAATTCTCTTTCGGAGTTGGAATTGAAATTAATTTATAGAATTAATCGACGACAATGGTGTCGGCGTTTCGAATCGGCGCCGCCGTTTGCTGGGCGAAAACGACGGAGGCGGATCACATCTCGAGAGAAGGGAGCCATTATAGTTTGGCGAGTGGCATGCTTCCCTCTCTTGGTGCCAAGAGCACTCGCACCGTCAAACTTGGTCCACTAATTATCTCTCCTTATGATCGCAGATACAGGTTTAATTTCATTATGATTCTCTCTCTCTTTCTCTATCACCTCTTTCTTTTTGTGTTTGTTAGAAATTAAACTGTAGCTTGATTGTGGAAGGAGGAATTGTTGGGGCTTAATTCTTACAATTTTCTCTGATTTTAGATAATTCTTTTTTTTTTGGTCTTTTATTGAATGTGTGGCAGTGGGAAGTCACGGGTGAAGCTTCGTGAATTGAATTTTGGTAGTCTAATATATATATATATATATATATATATATATATATATATATATATATTGAACATATATTCCATCCTTAATTTGTATAACTAGTTTTCACTTGAAATTTTGTTTTTGTGAAGAGGTCTGGATAAAATAATTAAGATTTACAAATTATTTGATGTAACAAATTAATTAAAATAGCTTTTTGTTCACATGTGTGTGTTTGTGTGTGAGGCAGAGAATAAATTCTCACACTAATTCATTCATGGTAATTCCGTACTTGCACCTATATACTAGCTAGTTAAGGTGAAATTAAACTAGATAACTTAACTTCAATACATTATACATATATATATATGTCATTTATTGGTGTATACTTAATTTGTGTTCTCAGAATACCGTACGTTTTATGCTTTGATTTGGTGCCAGTAGTGACAAAATATGGTGTGTCTCTCTTTGTTGTTTATTTATATTTATTTTTAATAAGTGAACTTAGTCTACTAGTTTTTATATATTGAAAGTTTGAAACTACCAACTGTCCAAGTATAAATAAAGTAGAGAGGCACTAGCCTGTACCAACCGTTAACAAAACGACCTACAAATTAAACACCTGTAGCTACAAAAGCTAGGCTACTCCATGTTCAAACTAAACAATTAGCACAGTTGAAAGCAAAAGCATCGATCATCATGCCACAAATCATTTCAAGTCAAACATAGACAGTAATTAAACAACACTTAAAATTTTCAATTAGTCTCAAATCATACTGGCCTTCTCCAAAACCAAGAGCTGGGCCCACAGTATATCCACCTCTTCCTCCAAATCCTTTTCTCAGTTTTCTTTAATTATTATTATTATTTTTTTTTCTTTTCGCAATGTTTGTGTCATGCATGTCATTCTAGTTGGCTCTTTCTATTTCATTTGGAGTTTGCAAGGGGCGGGTTAGGAAAAGAAAAGATTATGTGATCTCATGGAGACAAATTTTTAAATTTTCTAGTCTTTAATTCAACCTTTTGTTGTTACATGGTCTCCTTGATCTTTTGTAGACAAATCTATTGCTTCCAAAATTGTTAGGCTGCATGACATGATTAATGATTTTTTTTTTATTGTCCATCTGTCCTTTGAACTTTGTAAAAAATATTGTTTGATTTGATTTAAAATCACACATTATTGGGTGCTTTGAGTAATCGTTGAATTTTGTACACAAGGACCTAAGCCATTTTTATTACTGTAAAGAAGACAGAGATAAGCCACTAACCTTCAAAAAAAAGAAGACAGAGATGTGTATATTCTTAACATTATCAAAAGAATGTGTATTTTTTTTAGAAAAAAAAATGATAGGTCAACTTAAATTTGACAGAGTGACCAAACAGAATTAAATCTCTCTTAATTTATTCCCTCCGGAACTTGAATTTTCACTGCAAAAAAGGCCATTTTTTTGTCTTAAAAGAGAAGTTAATTTCCTAGAGTCAAAGTTTCTACAAATAATGAATTAATGACTTCATTTAAAATATAGGAAAAAATTTCTATACTAGAATAAATTTCCCAGTACTGATGCATGAATAAACTCCATGTTTTTACCCCCTTCTTATAAAAAAAAAACGTGAAACAGAGGGAGAACTACCACAGTAGGACCCTAAAATCACTTAGGTATTTAGTGCCTACATTGCTACTAACTATTTCAAAAAGTTAAATCACCAAAAAAAAAACCTTTTCATCCCCTGAATATTGTAGACATTCCTAATTAATTGTCATTTCATGCATCATTATTAATTAATGCTAGAGTTAATCGAATTTGTTTTGATCCATTAACAACAGAGTATGGAAGGTGTTCCTAATTGTGTTGGTGATGTACACTGCCTGGGTGTCCCCATTCGAGTTTGGGTTTCTCCACCGTGCGACTGGAGGATTGGCAATAACCGATAATGTCGTTAATTTCTTCTTTGCCATCGACATCATACTCACCTTCTTTGTGGCCTATCTTGACCGCACCTCCTATGTCCTTGTCGACAACCGCAAAGATATTGCCTTCAAGTATCTCAAGAGTTGGTTTCTTCTAGATGTTATCTCCACCATTCCGTCTGAACTTGCTCGAAAGGTGCTTCCAAGGAAGCTTAGGAGTTACGGTTTCTTTTCTTTATTGAGGCTGTGGCGGCTCCGAAGAGTTAGTGCTCTGTTTGCTAGGTAAGATTCAAGTAAATCCCTTTTTCTTGTGTGAAATTAATTAAAATATCTATTTTTATTATTACTAATATTTACTTGTCTATTATTACTACTGTAGATTGGAGAAAAACAGAGATTATAGCTACTTCTGGGTCAGATGTGCAAAACTCATTTTTGTAAGGGATTATATAAGAATTTTCATCATCAGTGCTAGCTATTGGCTTAATTTCCAAATTTTTTTAATTTGTTTCACTTGGTGATGTAGGTAACACTTTTTGCGGTGCATTCTGCTGGTTGCTTTTATTACCTCTTAGCAGATCGTTATAAGAATCCAGATAAGACATGGATTGGTGCTACCATGCCCAATTTTCATAACGAGAGCCTTGCGATCCGATATGTTACTTCCATGTACTGGTCAATCACAACCCTCACCACAGTCGGCTACGGGGATTTGCACGCAGAGAATAATGGAGAAAAAGTTTTCAACATATTCTACATGCTCTTCAATCTTGGCCTCACTGCCTATTTGATTGGTAACATGACCAACTTGGTCGTACACACCACCAATCGTACAAGGAAATATGTAAGTACCTTTACATACTAATGAAATAATTTTCTAATTAACACCGAAATCTCACTTTTAAGTTTTAACAAATAACCTTATATTTTTGTAACTAATTGCATTTGACTGCATAGAGAAAAGATCTTTCAAGATATAGTCCTTGGATTCTGACAATTTTGCACTAAATTGAGCTAAAAACTGAGCTACACTATGTGCTAGTTCATATGTTTATGAACTGCTATTTGGTTATAAGGGCTCTAACTTGTAAATAGTTATTTCTTGATTGAGTTAGGTTGGCTTAATTTGTTCATTAGCAGTTAAGGATATATGCTGACAAACAGTTAACTTTTTATATGTTATACTTAAACATCAGAATTTGGATCTGGTTTGCAAACACAATAAAATGAGGAGCAATTTGCAGATTTACAGAAATATGATGCCTTATTTTTATGTTAAAAACAGAGAGATACAATCCAAGCAGCAATGAGTTTTGGAATTAGAAACAATCTGCCAGTACGGCTTCAAGATCAGATGATATCCCACTTAAGCTTAAAGTTTCGTACTGACTCAGAAGGGCTCCAGCAGCAAGAGACACTGGATGCACTGCCGAAGGCTATTCGATCAAGCATCTCTCACCATCTATTCTTTGAACTTGTTCAGAAGGCTTATTTGTTCCATGGTGTCTCCAGCGACCTTCTTTTCCAACTGGTCTTACTCTCTCTCTCTCTCTCTCTCTCTACTCATGCATTATTGGTCCCTGAAGTCTAGAAATTGTCTTAAAAATGGTTTGCGAACATATGAAAGAGATGAACACATAATATCAATATCAATAATATTAATGCAGATATATTATTTTATTTTTATTTTATGATCATTGTGGCTTAGACTAGTACTTAATCTTAGGTTGCTGAGATGAAAGCCGAGTATTTTGCTCCAAGAGAAGATGTAATTTTGCAAAATGAAGCTCCTACAGATTTCTACATCCTAGTAACTGGAAAAGTGGTAAATGATACAAATATTTGATGAAGTTCAGTGAATAATAATTTTGAAAATTTATATTATTAGTTTATCAGATTAAGTGATCCTTTAATTTTTTTTTTCAGGACCTAATTGACCATAAAGATGGTGACCGGGTAAGCATCTATTATGCATTGCATTTTTATTTTTAAAATTAAAATTTGAATATTTGACAAATGAAACTGAAGGGAATTTGAAATTTTATTATAAAAAATGCAGATTGTAACAACAGCAAAAAGTGGTGATTTGTTAGGAGAAATTGGGGTTCTTTGTTACAAGCCCCAACTGTTTACGGTTCGGACAAAAACATTGAGCCAGCTTCTGAGACTCAACCGAGCCAGCTTTCTTAATTTGATTCAATCAAATGTGGTTGAAGGCACCATAATTATCAATAATTTACTTCAGGTTTGTTCTCAGTAAAATTCTAATAAACATGAAGTTTTCTTTTCCATAACATGTCTTACAAGTTGTATTCTCTGATAACAAATGTTTTGACACCAATTTACTTGTGAAATCCAAATTCTTTTTTAAATACTTACTTTTATTTACTAGAGCTACTATAATAATTTTTTGTAGCACCTGAAAGATCAAATGGATATGGATCCAGCCATCGGCACTGTGTTGAAAGAGATAGAAAATATGGTAACCCGAGGACGGCTGGATTTGCCTCTCACTCTTACCTTTGCTGTGGTTAGAGGCGATTTTACATTATTGCAACAACTCTTGAGACGTGGCCTTGATCCCAATGAATGCGACAATGACTATCACAGCCCACTGGTAAGAAACTCAAACTAAACTTAGTGTCTTGAATTATTATATTTGTATGTTATGTTGGTCTGATGCATTGTTTGATCAAGTTTTTTTTTTTTTGTTATTTCAAACAATTCAATAGCATATAGCGGCTTCAATGGGGAATGAGAAATGCGTGCGTCTCCTTTTACAGTTTGGTGCTGATCCAAATTGCAGAGGTATGCTAAGAATTTTTTGTTGCCTTATTTACAGCTCTGGTCTTAGGTCGTCCTGTGTAACTGTGTCAGAAATTAACCTCTGATTTGTGTACAACTTTTCTTTTGGGGTAATTTATAGTATAGTTTAAGGATCTAGAACACCTCATGTTGGTAATACTTGGCCACAGTTGTCAGTCAGTGACATCATTTTTCTAAACTGTTGCTTAAATTTGTTACTTCAATTGAATGGTTAATTTGAATAAGATGAAAAGGAACTGGTTTTAGAAAATATACAACTAAACTGCATTTGTAAACTAAATTGTGCATAAGAGATAATTATTACTTGGTTCAGGTCATTTTGGTCGGCTCCATGTTAATCATTACTGATAAAAATGCATTAATACTGATGCTTAATGTATAATATTTCATGTAATATTTGTTTGTTTCCCACTTCATGATGAAATATATTTATTTAATTCCATTCACAGATACTGACGGAAAGGTCCCATTAGGGGAGGCCATAATTGCATCGCATGATCCAGTAGCCCAAGTTCTTTTCTACAATGGAGCTACTCTATCAGCTGAGGACAGTGGTAACTATGCATGTATGGCCACGGAAGCAAATAAAAAAGGCTTACTTGAAAACTTAATAAAATACGGAGGGGACGTATCTGCAAAAAACAAAGACGGAGACACTGCATTGCATAAAGCAGTTTGTGATGGCAACATAGAACTTGTTGAGTTCTTATTAGATAATGGATGTGATATGGATACACCCAATAATTACGGGTTGACCCCACGACACCTAGCTGATCAACAAAGCCATGAGGAGATTAAATCTCTCTTTGAGGTGAGAAAAAAAGATAGCAACACAGAAAAAACTACCAAAATTACTCCTCCGGGTTCAATTACTAGATACCGATCCGAACCCGTTATGAGGCAAGTGCAGATGTCCGAGGATACTCCTGGCACTATAAGTACTAAAAGATCAAACTTCAATAACTCTGTTTTTGGTGTACTTTCCTTGGCAAAGCCTCTTGAGGGAATTTCTGGTTTTGACAACCAGAGAATCGGTCGTGGCGTAGCACGGATTACGATAAGTTGTCATAATAATAAGGGGAAAGGTGTGAGCAAGTTGGTGCTTTTGCCAGAGTCAATCGATGAGCTTCTAAGAATTGGTGAGATGAAATTTGGATTTGCACCGAGTAGGGTTTTGACGACAGATGGGGCTGAGATCAATGATGTTGCTGTCATAAGGGATGGGGACCACATTGTGCTAGCTGGTAGTGATGATTGAGGAAATGTTTGCATGCATGGTTGATAATTTGAAAATTGTTTTGTTGAATTAATTTTTTGTCGATTTTGAAACGGTTATTTTGGAGGGGTGGGTGGTGGTGTCGGGATGAGGTAATAATGACAGTCGCCGGGGAAGACCAAGGCGTTTCCCTAGTAGACATATTTTATTTTATTTTTTATTTTCCTTGGCCATGCCTCATGGTTGTACTATACTAAATGTAAAGATCAAGTTTAAAATTAACAAGTGTTCAGAATATATCAAGAATTTTTCCAGCTGGACGCCTTTTTTGTGGTTCATTTTCAGTTAATATGAAGAGTAATTAATAACTGTCATTGCAATTTTCTGAATGAATATATCATGCCATTCATAATACAAGAGCTTCTTTGAGTACTTTTGAATTTGAACAATACTTGTAGGTTTGCTTAGGCTTGCAGAAGAGAAAGGCAAAGGATTTGAGTTTAATAAATTTGCTCATCAAAACAATATGCATACGAAGAAGAACAAGGCACCAAAACTTCACACCACGTGGTACATAAATGCCCAATAAGAGGAAGGGAAAAAAAAGGACAAACAAATTAAGAACAATATATAGAACAAAACTCTCTAAGGTGTTAACAAGGCTACACGAAGATTCATCCCCATGATCTCCATGTTTAAGTTCACACAATACTACTCGCTCTGGTGTGTGATTTTCCAAACTAACCCTTTCTTCCTTGTCTATGTACAGCATGGCGAGTTCACCTTTCCACTCTAGGAGGTACCTTGTCCAACCCAGGATCCCATAACCAAAGATGATCGTTCGTTTATTATAAGGGCTTCCGAGGTTCCAGTAGCAGATAACATCCGTTGAAAGGGCATAAATTTTCCCTTCATGTACAGCGATATCTTGATAACCTCCATCGTAATAATTAGCCATCCAACTCCATTTTTTATCTCCAAGCTTCGCTGAGAATAAGAGCCCCTGCCGGGTCAGACAATAAGCTTGCAATTCGTTGAAGTTGTCGGGATTCTGGCACAAAATTACTTTCTTGGGGTGATTCTTTCTTAGTCCTTTGGAGGGGAGAAGGACATGGGTGCCCGTAAGAGGCTTGATCAGGTGGAGCTGGAGTTGCCCGTCAAGGGTCACGAGCCAGCCCTTATAAGAGCCCATCCAGTGGTGTTCGCAGAGCGAGGGAATAGGGATCTGGACATCAAAATAGGCGACGTTGCTAAGATCATAAAAGGTGAGGACACTGCAGTTGGGGTTGATATTAGAGTTTCGAGCAGAGCAGAGCAGAGCAACCACGGGATGGATTGGTTGCAGTGCATCGGAGGGAAGGGAGGGAGGCAAGGGAGGATTGTGGAGTTCCAGGAGGTGCACACGGCGGAGAGTCGGATGGAGGCAGTGACATTGAAGTTGTCTGCGATTGAAAACAGTAGGTCGGGTGGAAGATTAGCCCAAGAGTACCAAGTCTGGCAGCTCATTCTGTTAACAGACATTGATCAGCTCATTGACAACAAATGCACATTATATATATATATATGTATATATGTATGTACTATTGGGTTGAGAATTCAGGAACCTAGTATACCTCATACGCCTTACCTTGACAGGTTAGATTTGAATTGTTTGTTATGCTCTAGCACGAATCTTCAATGGACACTTTGAATCTAAACAGGCTCGAATGCCTTACCCAACTTGATTTGGAGCTAACCTAACAAAGAATGAACAAATTGGGTTGGGGGAATGGGAGAGGGACCTTTGATAATATAAGAGTTAATATATAGTGCAAACAAAAACTTTTTTTTTTTTTTTTTTTTTTTGTGTTGTTGTCATATTTCCTATTTAGGGGCATGGGAGCTATATATGGGTACATAAAAAAAAAAAAAATAGGTAGCGTGTTAAATCATATTCTCTATTTTTATATGTTTGTTTTCTATTTCGAAATACATTTAAAAAGGGGAGTACTATTTTCAACTCTTTAAGTTACTACATTCTAAAATAGGGACTACTATTTTGAACTCTTAAATTACTACAATTTGTGCTACAAAAAAGTTCTTTTTAATTATGTCAAATATATATACCCTATTTTATGCTTTCTTAATTTTACATTATTGTGCATTAATTCAACTAAAGAAGTAAAGATAATACAATGACATATTTAATTGATTTGCTTAATGAAGGTTTCAAAAAGAAAAAGAAAAAGGGAACTCTTTTTTCAATATTTTAAAAAAAATAAATTTAATTACGGAAGAAAATAGCAACAAACTTACAAAAGTTTGATCATATTTATTATTAGTTACTAACATATTTTGATTAAATGGGGAAATAATGTTTCCGCCAATTTTAATAAAATTACATTAGCACTAAAAAAAATTACATAAAATTTCAATAACTAATTAAGAAATTCTCTCGGTATGTCACACCCAGAAACATGAGACTGTACAGTTACATCTTGAATACATAGTTTCTGAGTTTCCTATGTATCCACAAGGCAATTATATAAATATAATTTCCAAACAAACATTTCAGTTTTGCCATAATTACATTTCAGAAAACTAGTGCAATCTGTTTATAATAACACAATTCCAAACAAATATTTTATTAAGAATTTATTAACAACACCTACATATATTGCCATAAAATACCATTATAGTAACATAAGTAGAAACTGTTTATAATATACAATCAAACAAAATAGACAAATCGTATTTCACATTTTTACATAGCAACAAGGACTGATTGAAAGAACTGTATAACAAAACAATTTACAATCCTCCAACCAACAAACCAAAATATGTCCTAGTATTCATGGCGATATATGTATATCTATATTGGCTTACTGCTCACTCGATGCACTCGGATCGCTATTCTTGCTTTCCTGATATAAAATCATCAAAGATTCAAGTATGCTATTATCTTACCTCATGTAAATGATGCAATGATGCTATCAATTAGAAATTCAACATGCTAATATGAACAGTTATTTAGTTCTTAAAAAAAATCAAGATAAAATTGGTATAAATGCAAAATAATCGGTGTTCGCTTAATATTAAAATTTCTAAGTTCGATATAACTCCACCCTTGAAAATATTAGAACGCATCTCTCTGTTTTCAGCTTGTGTGAACGTTGTGTGCCTCGACCAAATAAAAAAATTCCAAATTAGGAAATAGATCGAGAAGTTTATATCTAGAATAATTTAGAACGATATGATATTATATCTAACCTAAACAATAAATCAACGTCACTTGCTAAATTTGAACAGTTATAGTTGTTCTTTGGAATAAAATAGAAAAAGTGGTTATAATATATTGTACTGGTAAATTATAGTTGATCTAATTTTAAAACCGGGTTTGATTTTTAGATTTACTTCTGTTGTTACCAGTCAACTTTGAAGCTAATATAATTTACTGTGGGGGGATATTATATTGAAGCTTGGAAAAAAAATGCATTGTCATGCACAACTATATGTTAATTTTATACGGATTTAATTTACTGCCATATAAGTAAATTTGAGAAAAGAATCGAATATTGAAAGAAAAAAATAGTAACATTATTATGCACCATAATTGAAGTCAATTATTTTGTGTATATATCTTGTAATTCCGGAGCAATTTAAGAAAATAACCAAGTAATTTGTTCAGAATAAATTTAAATCTTCATACATGAAAAGGATGGAGCTTGAGATCAATTTATTTTTCGCATCGATCTTTTATCTTCGAAATTAATTTACCCACTAATTTAATTTTGTTGTTATCTTTCGATCTCATGCTAACTAACGAGGCACACGATCGAACACCTCTAATTTGAGATTCTTCTTTGCTAGTTTTTTTTTTTTTTTATTTGCATTGAAATCCCTTAATTAGGCGTCTCATAATTAAGGTGCAATAATGTGAGCTAGTCTACGAAAAATATTTAATTTCAATTTTATATACGAATTGGGAAACAATAACTTCATTTGGAAGTAGATAGGAACACGTGCATGTAAGTAGCAATCATATAATACTCCATTTGATTAACTAAATATATGATACATTATTAATTTGGTATTACATCGTAAATACAAAAATTATATAATTGAAAGAGCGTCAAAAGAAAGAAAAAAAAATAACTCCATTTGATCAGGCATACTAGCTTCAATCCGAAATGAAAATTAAAGCAAGTTAAAAAAAAAAAAGAAACAAAAAATGAACTTTAAATTATATATCAATTAGGAAGCAAAACAGGGTACTTGTGCATTTCATCTGTCCAAGGGTTCTTCTCCTTTGCCGGGTCGATGGTTCTAAGCGCCTTCCAAACCGCACTATTGCACTTAAAACCCGACCCGAAAGCAATTTGCCAAGTCTGGTCCCCTTTCTTCATTCTTCCTTTAGACTCGGTATATGCGAGCTCATACCAAATCGAGCTGCTTGATGTGTTACCGAACCGGTATAGGGTCATTCTAGAAGGTTCCAAATGCCAAGGAGTCAGTTGTAAATTCTTTTCCAGTTCATCTAATACAGCTCGGCCGCCGGAATGTATGCAAAAGTGTTCAAATGCAAATTTAAAATCAGGGATATATGTCCTGATTTTCATTTTTAGCACTCTCCTCAGAAATAAGGTTGCGAAAAAGAGTAGTTGCTCTGACATGGGTAGTACAAGTGGTCCCAAGGCGGTGATATTTGTCTTTAATGCATCTCCGGCGACATTCATAAGACTTTTTGAGAGAGAAATACCAACATTGCCTGCTTCATCCTCTTGTTGTGACACACAACTCAATGCATTGTCATCCGCACCTTTGTGTGTACGCATTGTGCATTGCAATTGGTACTTTGATCGCCATCGATCAGACCGGCGGTTAGATAACAAAATGGCGGCACAACCGATCCGAAAGAGAGCATTTGACACAAGCATTGACCGGTCATTACCCCAATAGCAATTGACATTTATTACCTCAACACTTACAACCAAAGCAAATGAATTGCTATGTGTTTGTAAGAGATCCTTAGCAAGATCAATGGCGATTACACCGGCACTACAACCCATTCCACCAAGACTATGACTAATTATATTATGTCGTAATTTATAGCGATTAATAACAATAGAAGAGAGAGAAGGAGTTGGATTGAATGTGCTACAATTCACTATCAAAATATCGATATCCTTCGGTTTGATCTTGGTTTTGGCAAATAAATCATCTAAGGCACCAAACATGTCCATTTCAACTTCCTTACGTGCCTCGGTTATTGAATGGACAGGGGGTGTTGCAGTAACTGCTGGAGGGAGATAAGTCTCATCACCGAGACCCGATCTTTCTATAATTTTCCTCTGGAATTGTATATTCTCATCAGTGAACTTGTTAGATAACTCCACACATTTCATGTATTTCGACCGAGAACACTTTAGTTTGTCATCTGGCTTGTAACATGCATAATTTACCAAGTAAACAGGCCGAGGACGGGTGAGGAAATACATGGTGCAAAGAAGGATTATGAGCACGAAATAATGCAAAATGGAGATGAGATCAAACTGGAGATGAGACCAAACAGCGGAAATGTCATCGATAGAGAAAGTAGAAAGGTTAATTAAAATGGCGATCACAACGGAACAAAGGAGGAAGTTAAAGAAGTGTGTAATCACATAGTGATAACCGAGTTTTGCGTACTTGAGTTTTACGGATTGATTAAGGTATGTAAATTGAGTTTTCGGAGGTGATAATTTGATTTGGGGTAACGGATCAGTGCCGGAGAGTTTCAGTTTAGTTGATTCAGCCATGTTTGATTGTGAGAAGATATTTATCCTTTAACAAAGAAGAAACAAATAAAAAAGGTTTATGAGATTCTGCATGGAAAATATAAAATTTAATACTGATAAAAGGTTTAAGAATTCAGACAGAAACAATTATATTTAATTAAGAGTAGTAATTATTAATTGCATTTCATAAAGATAAATAACCCAACAAGTGAAACTAACCTGAGGTTTCAAGTGCTATATATATATATTTTGATTGTTTTTTGAGATAAGAGGAGGAGATCATGATCACCCTATTTTATACCCAGCCGAAGCGGCTTCGGATTTTATTAGTTGTTGAATAAGAATCATTTTAGGTTGAGTAGCTTACTAGTTTTTGTTTTAATAACGCTTACGGAATTAAACCACCTACTCATTTTCAAAAGACAATATATTTTAAGATAATTGTTTCAGTACACCACTTTATAGTCAAGAAAATTTTGGAATTAATTTTAATAAATCCTAAACGCAATATAACAAATCTATTTTTTTTTTTTTAATTGATATTGATGAAGAGTGTGTTAAGCCTTCAAATTTATATATATGTATATATATAGAGAGTAGAACTAGGGTGCTCCTAAGTTCACCAAGTCTCTTTGTGAACTCAACTCTAAAACCTATCGAATTGACTTCAAACGACAAATTCAAACCGTTGAAATCCTTCTACCTAATAAGTGATGCATCTACATGCAAAATTTTTAAAGTTTCGAATTAATTTAGTATAGAGTCAAGTAGTCAAAATTAGAAGGTTTATAAATTAATTTTAATGCATTCATTTTTAGACGATTTTTGACCACTTGACTCTATACTAAATTAATTTGAATCTTTAAAATTTTTACATGTAGACGCATCACTAATTAGGTAGAAGGATTTCAACGGTTTGGATTTGTCGTTTAAAGTTGATTCGATAGGTTTTAGAATTGAGTTCACAAAGAGACTTGTGAACTTAGGAGCACCCTAGTTTTACTCTCTCTCTCTCTCTCTCTCTCTATATATATAGTAAATCTAGGGTGTGACGTGCTCACCAAGAGGGTTTGGTGAGCACAACTCCAAAAATACATCGGATCGACTTCAAATGACGAATCCAAACCGTTGAAATCTATGTATTTCGTGAGTGATGCATGTACATGCAAAATTTTGGAAGTTTCGAATTCATTTGCTACGAGGTCAAGCGGTCAAAGTAATTAATCTTTTAATAAATTATTATATTAGTTATTTTATATATTCATTTTTCATCGTTACTTTGACCGCTTGACCTCTTAGCAAATGAATTCGAAACTTTCAAAATTTTGCATGTACATGCATCACTCACAAAGTACATGGATTTCAACAATTTGGATTCGTCATTTGAAGTCGATCCGATGTATTTTTGAAGTTGTGCTCACCAAACCCTCTTGGTGAGCACGTCACACCCTAGATTTACTATATATATACACATTTTTTTATGCATCCAAATCAGTTTATTTTTCCTCATTTTCAATTGAACGACACTTTTATCATACTTGCCTCTCCTCGTTTTGAAGGTGTGCTTGCCCAAAATGCAATATAACTTTTCAAAACAATAGATCTTTTTTGTTACTCTAGTTACTGCATGGTCAATGTTTTGTTTATGATTGTATATACTTTTAATATTTTAAAAATATATATTTGGCATCAAAATTTTCTAACTGCAAAATATTTTCTTATGAAACTTTCATATTAATAATTAATGTTTGCTTTAATATAATTATAGCAAGTCCGATCATGAACTACAAAAGGAGGGCGTAATAGATGTTACTCAAGTCCGATCAATCGACAATTTAGTAGATTTGTTCACAAAATTTTTGCCGACAAAGGTTTTTGAACAACCTACAAAGAAAATAGATCTACATCAATTAAAGAATATTCAATAATATTAAAATGAGGGAAAGCGTTATACGCGCCTTTTTTTCTTAACCAAGTTTTTATCCCAATGGGATTTTGTTGGTAAGGTTTTTAATGAGGCAATATAAATGGTCCACAAGTACCATGTTAAAGTTGATCATGAAGTATCATGTTAATAGCATATAATGAACATTTAAGGAGAAGTGTTATAAATAAATTAAGTTATGAATGTTCATTTGCAACTCTTTCCTAATTACTTCAAAACTCTCCTTAAAGATTTATGTTTTATTTCTTCTCATTTATCAATACAACTAATTTATAATTGCTTGTTATATATTTTTTTATAGAGAATTGTAAGCTTGTATTATGACACACAAAAGAAGAGTATTTTTTTTGTTATTGCTCTCTATATCTCTCTTTTGTTATTTACTTTACTTTTATTATAATTTTATTTCAATTTTACAACACCATTTCTTTTCTTGTTTATTTTTCTTTGAAAATGCAACAGAGTCACTTTCAAGTGAAAACTTAAGAAACATGTGAAAAATAAATTATATAAATCTTATTCCGTCATTACTTTTTTTTTTTTTAAATGTTACAACACACAAGTAATGCACAAGCTTATAATTACTATTTAAAAACAGTGCTGGTTTTTTTTTCTTGTAAATATAATTTTATGGGTATATATAATATCTCAGTAATTAAAAAATAATGAATTGTGTTAAGTGTATAGCCACACAAGATCCGAATTAGTAGTCATGTGTATACATATAAGTTGGAAATTTGTAACGTGATTAACCTGTTATAACTTGATAATATGATTTAAATTATTTTCACGTAATTAATGCGAAGTAATTCATCATATTTAATTAAACAATCATGCCACACAGATGGTGCGTAATTGATCACGTTTAATTATTATTATTTTTCCGATTTTAAGTTAGTTTCTTGAAAAAATCAGAACAAAATAGTAACAAGTATGAAAAAATTACAAAATAAATTAAAATAAATAAACAATGTTAGAAAAACTGATCACATAACGTGATTGTGGCTATGTCAAATTGCATGATGTGCTGTGCCGTATTATTTTTTATTGAAAAAAGACACACATGGTGTGACATGTCGTGATTAATTTTCTATAAATTTTCCATGCATTAATCTTATGGGGGCTGTTCGGCATGGTCTCCTTAAGGGTGAAAGATTAAAACTTTAATTTGTCTTAAGGAGCATTTGTTCTTTTGGATGTAGGATTAAAAGTAAAGAGTAAAATATATGTTATAAGATGTAAGTACCTAAATACCCTTGCATATTTTCTTCTTCTCATGCCGTTTTTTTTTTTTTTCTAACAACAGTAATACCTAAATTATATGCTATCAGTAGATAAGTTTACAAATGCACAAAATTAGGCGGATCAAACTTTTTTTTATAGTGAGTTTATTACAGTGCGATTTATTTTTGTATCATTTGTTACAAATGCACAAAAATGATAATTTTATATTTGTTACATTTTCAGCTTAATTAATCTTATATTTTTATAGTGATATTACCAGTACATATTTCATTTTGAACCAACTGGTACCAGTACATATTTCCATATATGTGAAGTTACCGTACTATAGCTGGAATGTATAATTGCAATTATTTTCTTTACATATCAGACCATTTGAAGCTTGCTCAATTAACTCTAGATTAGCAGCCAATACATGTCTCGTGGTATCAGAATTTTGAGTTCTGAGTTCTTATATAAGAAACAACAACAAAAATGCTCCTCAAATTCTGAGACAGATCATTTTTTTGCTCGATACTTGCATCCCCATTTAGACTAGATGGACAAGAAACTAGATGCAAAACATGGCAGAAAATATATGAATCGTGCAAAAGATTCCATCTTGCAAAGATTTTATATTTTGATAATTTGGTCTTAACTTTCTGTTTTGGTGTGGAACTTTCACGAAAAAGGAAAAATAGTAATCTTCTTAGTTTCTCGAATAAACTTAGAAAATGTCAAATGAAAATCAAAGACGAGATTCGATATTCCAGTGGATCTTTAAATGGAGAGAAATACTAAGCAAAATCAAGAAATCTCACAGTTGTGAGTACAAAAGAAAGTAGTCAGGGACAACGAAAGAGTAAGAATGAAGAAATACCGGTCAAAAGGGATGTCAAAAGAGAGATCATCACAATTCGAATCTCCATATGCTGTTAGATTGACGAGTTCGTCGCTTGAAAATCATTGCTCTAGATTGGAGAGAAGAGAGTGTATTATTTTGTGTTTGGGTTTACGTTTGGGTTTTCGTGTGGGAGAGAGAAAGATAACATTAAAATATTAAAAAGAATCAGTTGTTTCTTAAGGAGCAGGGACAAAGAGATAAAATGACTATTCAAAAAATGTCCTAAAGAGGTAGATTTGCTAAGGCACACAGATGGCCTCCTTAAGAAAATGGCTAAGGAGATTCTTAAGGAGCCGTCTTAATCTTAGCTAAAGAGAGACTGTTCGGCTGAATTAGAGCGGATTAAGGAGTAAAGAAGGCTAAAGGAAGGCAGCCGAACAGGTACATGATGACATTAACTCATACATGTTTCTCTTAAATTCTACTTTATCTGAGTCAGAGCCACTTTCAAGTGAAAATGAAGAAACATGTGATTATTATATGTAATTAGCTTAAAAAATTAGATTTATATCTATTATAAATTTACCTAAATTTTAATCTGTCATTACTTTACTTTCAAGAAATATTTAATCAATGACAGAATTACTTTTTATTTTGAACAAGTGCATGCACTTTGTGGATTATACAGATAGATCCTTGAATATTACTCTATTATTGTGAAAATAATAGTTTACCCAAAACTATATTTTCATCTAGGAAAAAAAACGTTCATAGAAAATATAGTATCAAGTATATATTATTTGTCATAAACACATAATAATTTTAGATTATTGTGAATTAATTCAAATAAAGAAGTAAAGATAATACAATGACATATTTAATTTATTTGCTTAATGAAGGTTTAAAAAAAAATAGGGAACTTTTTTTTCAATACTTCTAAAAAATAAATTTAATTATGAAAGAAAATAGCAACACGAACTTACAAAAATTTGATCATATTTATTATTAATTACAAACATATTTTGATCAAATGGAGAAAAAACGTTTCCACCAATTTTAATAAAATTACATTAGCACTAAAAAAATACATAAAATTTCAATAACTAATTAAGAAATTATCTCAGTATGTTTTGAACTTAGGGGTGAAAACGGAATGGATACGGAGCAGATAGGTAAAATCATATTCATATTTCTTGTTTTATTTTCCAGATACAAATATGGATACGGATACCCGATTTTTTTTATTAATAGGAAGATAAAATAAAAAATATCGGGAAACAATTCTGACGAAACATGTATTCGATTGTACACGCTCTGTTTTTTTTTTTTTTTTTTTTTGCAGACTAATTTAATTTGTTCCCAGCATGTTCGGTTCTACCGTCTACGTAACAAATGAATTACTTTGGAGCAGTGCTCACATAGAAGTATTTAATTTTTTCCACCCTTAAGAAACATGTATTTCAACACTTAAAAATGATTATTTTTTTGGGTAATTCATAAAATCAGATTAGCTAGACACGTTCTTTTTTTTGTGGGTGGTAACTGATCAATTATTCTCATCTTAATGACAAATGAATAAATCAAATTCTATATATTTTACAGTTAAATATATGAATAAATCAAATTCTGTCTATTTATTTTCTTTGGGAGAAAATAGGGCATCAGCGACCGGCAACAGCACCAGTCGCTGATGCTCAGTTCTGCTGTAGTGTTATATACTTATACTGAATACAAATTAATAGAATGGCCAAAAATAGTTTCTAATATAGAAAAAAAATTCCAAATTTTTGTTGGTCAATTCTATATATAATATATTATATAGATGACAGCCCCCACAAATTCGATCGTACTTTAATTTTAATATTTACAAAACTATTGCATTAAATGCTTCCATTGATTAAATCATAGTAAAAAAAAAATAGAAAAATATTTATTAAGGATAAATTGGTATAATTAAATGCAAAATAATCTGTGTGCGCTTAATATTAAAATTCCTAAGTTGGATATATATATATATAACTCCTCGATCCCTTGAAAATAGAGAATTAATTAAGTTTAATTCTTTCTAGGATAATTTAGAAGGATATGCATGATTAATTATATCTAACCTAAACAATTAAGCAAGGAACGTCTCTTGCTAAATTTGAAGTTGTTATAACATCTCGGGACTCAAACTCAAACTAAATGAGGCAATTCAAATCATAACATCTACGACAACTCAAGCTAATTAATTCTTGGACTAATTAATTTTATGTAGTGCAAATTAAGCTGTTGGTACATTTCCCCTGACTTAATTTTGTCTGATGAGAAGTTGAGAACCTTTCTAAAACGTGGATCATAGGATAGTGGATCTTAGCTTATTGGGTTGTGTTATGTAGTTGTGGTTGTGGATTGTTTGTAAGAACCCATTAAGTTATAAATAAATTCCCAGGGCAGCCACTGACATGCACTTGGTTTTCAAAAAACAAAGAGAACCTTTCTAAAACGCACTATATATATATATATATATATATATATATATATCTCCCACTTAATTATTCAGAATATGGCAAAAAAAAAATTATCCAGTTGGCAACCAAATTTGTTATCACTGGCGGGTACGTGGGTCGTTTAGTTTTTTTTTTTTTTTATTATTGAATTCTACGTACTCTCTATCTGCAATTTCATTTTTTTTTTATGTCCGCGCGCGCGTATTCATGTTAATTGTTGAGATGGACAAACAAAATACGTACGCTCGCACAACTTAATTTCTTTTGGCACGGCTCAGCTCAAACAACCTGAAAATTTAATCAAGCTAATTAATTAATTGGGACCTAGCTAACTAATTAATATGTAGACCGATCGAAGAAAAAGTTAGCATTAGAGATTAAAAGACCGTACGTAAATATATATATCTTTGGTTGCAACCTAATTAAGTGTTTGTGGCAATGGTTCCAACCAACTGTCTACTTATGGAAGCATGCAATTAAGCATTTTTAATTGTCTACTGGCCTGTACTTCCCTCACTGATCACAGTCTTTTACAAACAGCTAGCACCATTCATGCAAGGATTGAGATTGAGGCGCATTCTCACAGTATTAATTCCTTCCAAATGTTACATTTCATCCTGGAAATGACTATGTAATTTTGTCCTGGCATCACAATTGGGGACATGGTATTTTCAAACACTCATATCCTAATCTCTACTCTTTCTCCTTCTGCCAAGATGCGACCCTACAACAAGCTCTCTCTCAACATAATTGGTATCTTAATATATGGCCGAATATGTCCCTTGAAGCCAAGCAAGAGCAAAATTCTCTGTTATATCTTCTTTCTTATGGGGTTCTTGATCTTAATTAACTCTCTTTATAACTTCATTCAGGAAGGAGTTTACACATGTACGAAGATAAAAAAAGTATTTGGACGGAATACCATCTAGGATGCAAATCTTTGCTTAGTTGGTAATTCAAAATAAAATTCTAACAACCACAACTTGATTAAACGAGGATGGTCCCCTTCCAAGCATATGATACCTCTGCAAACAAAATGTAGAGACGGTCACACACTTATTCAATGAATGCTCCTTCTCCTTAATTATCTCTCTATCAATCCTTACAAACTGTAATTTTACCATTGCTCTCACATAGATGTGGTAAAAAAATAAATGCTAAACCATTGTGTGCTATTCTTCAAAATAAGTATCCTATGCAGTTGAGAAGAGTCTTCATGATTGTCATCTTCATATTATGGAGATAGCGATGCAATCGAATCTTTAGAGATAATTTTTGTTCTATTTTTCAGTTGGTTGGCCAAGTGCTCAAGAGATGTAATTTTTATTTTATCTTTGCTCAATACTCATTGAGCAACATTGAGCAATTTCTTGATTTTTAACTATTTTGATTGTATCTTATTTTTCATTTATCAATAAAATATAAGATTAGGGACTTGACACCTATCTTATTTAAAAAATAAAAAACTTTGAAGCTAATATACATGATATATAATTTACTGTGGGGAATATTTTAGATTTGAAAAAAAAAAAAAAAGCAATATCATGCACAACTATTTTAATTTTATAAGAATTTAATTTACTGCCATATAAGTTAATTAATTTGAGAAAAAGAATCGAATATTGAAAAAAAAAGAGTAACATCATCATGCAACATAATTGAAGTCAATTCTTTTGTGTGTATCTTCTAATTCCTGAACAATTCAAGAAAAATTAATTTGATTTAACATTATTATTGAAAGAAAGGGATATCAAATTAAAGAAAAGGTTCACAGTAATTACATTATTTTTGACTAGTATCGTGTTAATGCGTTGCAACGGGACGTATTATAAGTAAACAAAAAATTATTGCTAATTTATAATGTGAAATTCTAAAAATAAATTTAAAAGTAGGAAATCATCTAACTATCTGCCCATTCAAATTACACGAAAGTTTTTGATATTCTTTGTTTTCTCTCTATATCGGAAAGATATAATTGTTTTCATCAGCAAAAAAATCTGCTATTCATCTATTCGCAAGGATGCATTAGCCCTAATAAAAATTATTTCTTCTCTTGACATAATGAATATAACATATCAGAAAAAAAAATTCTACAGATTCAGAAAAATTAAATATTTTTCATTTTTATTGTCAAAAATATGGAGGAAGAGGAGAAATGAAATAGAAGAAACAAAGAAACAAAGAAATAATTTAATTGTAGGAATTAGAAATAGCTTTAAGGAGAAATAAGGAAATATATTTTTAGGATTTTTTTTATTTTAATTGTGACGAACTATATAACAGTATGCGAGGAGAGTATGTTTTTAACTAAATTTAGACTTCTACATATAAGACAAGTGTATTTAATCATAAGAAGACAAATTATGTGATTGGATGGGCTGATATATTAAATTCGAAAATTCATCTTTTAATCTCAGATGTTGGCAGGTCAGGACAACTACGTATGTGCATAATATAAGAATGGAGATACAATAATCAATTTGAGCAAACAAAGAATGAAAAGGAGGACCCTGAGATCAATTTATTTTTCTCATCCTTTATCTTCTAAATTAATTTACCCATTAATTTTGTTGTTATATTTCGCTCTCATGCTAACTAACAAGACATTGGTTATTAATTGAAATGGAGGAAACCGCTGAGTATTCAAGCTTACACCTCTAATAAGAAATTTTCTTTCCTACTTTTTTTATATTCATTGAAATCCCTTAATTAGGCGTCTAATAAGGGAAATCGGCCAGTAATTAAGGTGCAACGTGACAGTCTAACAAATAATATTTAATTTAATTTTATATGCGAATTGGGAAACAATAACTTCATTTGGAAGTAGGAATATGTGCATGCTAGTAGCAATCATATAATACTCCATTTGATTAGAAAAAAATATGATACTTTATTAATTTGGTATTACATCTTAAATACAAAAATTATATAAATGAAAGAGCGTCAAAAGAAGAGAAAAAAAAAAATAACTCCATTTGATCAGACATACTTCATATAAAAATGAAAAGCAAGGTAAAAACAAACAAAAATGAACTTTAAATTATATATCAATTAGGAAGCAAAACAGGGTACTTGTGCATTTCATCTGTCCAAGGGTTCTTCTCCTTTGCCGGGTCGATGGTTCTAAGCGCCTTCCAAACCGCACTATTGCACTTAAAACCCGACCCGAAAGCAATTTGCCAAGTCCGGTCCCCTTTCTTCATTCTTCCTTTAGACTCAGTATATGCCAGTTCATACCAAATCGAGCTGCTTGACGTGTTACCGAACCGGTATAGGGTCATTCTAGAAGGTTCCAAATGCCAAGGAGTCAGTTGTAGATTCTTTTCCAGTTCATCTAATACAGCCCGACCACCAGAATGTATGCAAAAGTGTTCAAATGCGAATTTAAAATCAGGGATATATGGCCTGATTTTCATTTTTAGCACTCTCCTCAGAACTAGGGTTGCGAAAAAGAGTAGTTGCTCTGACATGGGTAGTACAAGCGGTCCCAAGGTGGTGATATTTGTCTTTAATGCATCTCCGGCGACATTCATAAGACTTTTTGAGAGAGAAATACCGATATTTCCCGCTTCATCCTCTTGTTGTGACACACAACAAAATGCATTGTCATCCGCGCCTTTGTGTGTACGCATTGTGCATTGCAATTGGTACTTCGATCGCCATCGATCGGACCGGCGGTTAGATAACAAAATGGCGGCACAACCGACCCGAAAGAGAGCATTCGACACAAGCATTGACCGGTCATTACCCCAATAGCAATTGACATTTATTACCTCAACACTTACAACCAAAGCAAATGAATTTCTATGTGTTTGTAAGAGATCCTTAGCAAGATCAATGGCGATTACACCAGCACTACAACCCATTCCACCAAGACTATGACTAATTATGTTCTCTCGTAAATTATAGCGATTAATAACAATAGAAGAGAGAGAAGGAGTTGGGTTGAATGTACTACAATTCACTATCAAAATACCGATGTCCTTCGGTTTGATCTTGGTTTTGGCAAATAAATCATCTAAGGCACCAAACATGTCTGTTTCGACCTCCTTACGTGCCTCAGTTATTGAATGGATAGCGGGTGTTGCAGTAACTGCTGGAGGGAGATAAGTCTCATCACCAAGCCCCGATCTCTCTATAATTTTCCTCTGGAATTGTATATTCTCATCAGTGAACTTGTTAGAAAGCTCCACACATTTCATGTATTTCGATCGAGAACACTTTAATTTGTCATCTGGCTTGTAACATGCATAATTTACCATGTAAACAGGCCGAGGGCGGGTGAGGAAATAAACGGTGCAAAGAAGGATTAAGAGCATGGAATAAAGCACAATGGAGATGAGATCAAACTGGAGATGAGACCAAACAGCGAAAATGTCATTGACAGAGAAAGTAGAGAGGTTAACTAAAATGGCGGTCACAGCGGAACAAAGGAGGAAATTAAAGAAGTGTGTAATTGCATAGTGATAACCGAGTTTTACGTACTTGAGTTTTACGGATTGATTCAGGCCAGTAAGTTGAGTTTTCGGTGGTGATAATTTGATATGGGGCAACGGATCAGTGCCAGGGAGTTTCAGTTTAGCTGATTCAGTCATGTTTGAGAAGATATCCTTAAACAAAGAAGAAACAAATAAAAAAAATTTAGAGATCAGTATGAGATGCATGACAACATAAAATTAGCTAGAGATACTGCATGGAAAATATAAAAATTTAAGTACAAGTTTAAGGGATAAACTAGATTAAAAAAAAAAAAAATGCAAACAGAAACAAAAATTTAATAGTAAATTGCATTTTATAAAAATAAAGAACCCAACAAGCTAAACTAAGAATAAATAGATTTAACATAGTGAAACTAACCTTGAGTTCTCAAGTTCTATATTTTGATTGTTTTTTCTGAGAAGAGGAATCATCCCCTATTTGATACCCAGCCGAAAGTGGGTTTGGACTTTGGACTTTAGTTGTTGTAAGATCCACTTTAGGTTGAGTTGCTTACGGCTACTAATTAAAGTACAGTACTAATTGTCAAAACTCTATAAATTTTAACAGAATTGTTTCAGGACACCACTTTATGGTGATTTTTTTTTTTTTTTTGACAAATCCTAAAAGCAATACATAACAAATTAAATATAATCAGTTGGTTTTTTTTTTTAAGAAATATTATAATTTAGATTGGAATATTGAGAGACTTTTAAAATCTTTATTTTTTCCTAAATAACTGTGCTACCTCTCCATCTCTTCTATCCATCCATATCAATTTGATTTTTGTCATTTTCAATTAGATGATTCTTGTATCAATTCTCTCTCCTAATTTAATGCGTGTGTATTTTTGTACCTAAAATTAAAAATTTTTAAAACAAAACGGCCTTAATTATTTTGTTCCTCTACAAATTACTGCATTCGTGGTTGATGTTGTTGTTTATTATTGTATATGTTTTCAAAATTTAATAATATATTTGTGATATTGAGTATGACCTAAAACCGTCCAATCAATTATCTGGTTTTTGATGATTTCGAGGCAGCAAATGTTTGAAATTCTCTTTGAGCAACCTAATTATGTAGTTTTGAGTTTTAGAATGTACAATGGAAAAAGAAGAAGAGATAGTATACATGTGTATATTTAAATATTTATCAATTAAATTAAATGTATGCTTTACAGATATTTGTAAGATGTAACCCGTTAAGGATTTGTATCTGATATATATATTAATTATTTGACCCAAAGAAATTAATTTCAATATTTTTTATATTAGAATATATTGAATCCCACGCTTAAAAATAGTTGACTAGGATATTTAAAAGCATTGAAACTTGAGTCAGGTTAACAGAAGAAAAAAGAGTACTGAATGGCTAATTGATTATAATTTAGTAAGATAATAATTGTCCTTCAGATTCAATCTCGGATTAAATTCTTTAACTACCTTTAATCATAATTATTTTCTAAAATATCGCTAGTGTATCCACAACTTACACATGCAAGTCTTTAACTCCTGTCATTTTTATCCATGCCCATCAAACCTTACATTTCGCCAACTCTGCCCATCAAACTCAAATTTTATTAAAAATGCCCAAACCGACGGCTATACCGCCGGTTCCTAATAAAAATTAGAAACCGGCTATTAAGCCGCCGGTTTTAGGATTTTATTCAGGCAGACATTATATCTCGAGGAAGAGAGGAGAGAAAAGAGAAAAGAGGAAGAGAAGAGAAAGAGAGAAGAGGAAGAGAAAACGAGGAGAGACGACGTGACGAAGCGAAGCTATAGTGGTCTACAGTATTTTTAAACAGTACGTACAGTATTTTTCGACATTATTTTGTTACAGTTTGTATAGTATTTTGCTACAGTGATCTGCAGTATTTTTGTACAGTGTTGTACAGTATTTTTGTACAGTGCTCTACAATATTTTTGTACAGTGCTCTAAAAAATGGATTACTTGATAGATGTTTTGTCATTTACCACAATGTAGTTTGTCGGTAATGGCGCTGTTTGTTACATTACATTATAATGGGAAGTTTCTGCAAGGTCCAGAAGGAGCTTATTACTCCAAACCGCCATCGCATTCTTTATGGTTCAAGAGGGTACCTCACTTTCGGCCTTGAAGTCTCAAATTTATGATTGTGTGGGTTTTAACCCGAATCGATGTGACTTAAAGCTGGCAACCCGAGCCATGAACGGATCAATGTATATCCAAATTCCGATAGATTGTGATCTATTTTGGAGTCAATTGTGCAACAAGTTTAAGGAACAGGGGTTTTCTTTTATGGAACTGTACATGAAAAGAATTAAAAAATACAAAGGTGGGAGTAGTTCGGGACAAAATTCGGTGACGCCAAACTATGGACAAGAACGAGTCATAGAACAATACACTACCGCTGGTCTAAGTTTACAACCACACCCAGCCCCAGTTATGGACCCATCACCAGACAGGGACCCATACAACCCCATTGGTCCATATTTCAAGCCAACCCCCGAACCACCAATCCATAACACAATTCCATTGCCACTACCTCAATCACCACTAAGAAAATCATCACCTCACCCCAGACCATTACCAGTACCAGCAGATGAGCATGCCGGGTCGGATTTTGAAAACATGAATGAAATTCCAGAATATACACTGGAAACGGCGGATGAATATGAAGGAGAATGGGATTCGGACCACTTTGAGGGTTTACGTGAAGATGGTGCTTCGGGAGGTGCTTCAGGGGGTGGAGAAGGATCAGTTCGTATCAACCCATTCAATGGCCTAGCCAGCACGCACCCGTTCGAGTGCTTCAATGATACATCTGACTTTAAAGAAGCTGATATCGGATTTTTCGGTAACCGGATAGAGTACAGTAGTGAGCTGGCAGCCAGGCTATATTTTAAAAACAAAGATGAGCTGAATAAGAAGATAAACGAATACCACGTTGATAAGAATCAGGAGGTTCAAAGGAAAAAAAAGTGACACGAGTCGAATGGTTGTGGTTTGTAAGGCTAATGCAGTTTCAAACTCAGAGCTCAAGCAACGAGTGAGGGGGATGCATGGATTATCACAGAGCAAGACAATCCTCACACATGCAGGACTAATTCGACAAGGACAGACAATGCAATGCTTACAGCGTCCATTATTGCTGATATCATTGAGGATTCTATTAAAAAGGACCCGGCTATGAGCATCCAATCAGTCGCAAACTGTGTGAGGGTTAAATACAAAAACTGTGAACCGAGATACAACCGACTGTGGAGAGGTCGTGAGCTTGCAATAGCACGACAATTCGAGAGTTGGGAGGGTTCATACAGCTTCTTACCAAAATTACTAAGAGGTATATGCGATAAGAATCCCGGCTCAAAGTACCAGTTTCTTGACCAGTCCAATCCGAGAAAGCACAGGTGCAATTATGCAAGGTGTTCAACACTTCGTTGCAGTAGCCTGGGCATTTGGTCCATGTATTGCAGCATTTCGATACTTGAGACCAGTGATCAGTATAGATGCATGTTTCATGTCTGGGCGTTATGAAGGGAGGCTTCTGATAGCTTGCGCATATGACGCCGAGAACCAGTTGCTGCCTCTGGCATTTGCAATTGTGGAGAAGGAGTCGGGCCCAACATGGGGTTTTTTTTTACAGTGGCTATGGAAGGAAGTGATTGGAGTTAACACGTTTGTATGTGTTCTATCGGATCAACACTTAGGAATAGTGTCAACTATCTTCTCAGTACTTGGAATGGTATGTTTCACCCTTATGGAAATACAGATGAATGGCCATTTTACGATGGACCTAGAATAATACCTAACAAGAAATGGATTAGAAAGGGCAGAAGAAAACACACTCGACTCAAAATGAATATGGATGAGTTGAGTGGTCGCCCAAAGGGGCATATTGCTCGCTGTTCAACTACCGACCGACGTAGGAGAGGTACATAGCACTCACAAAATCTTATTTATCATTACAATTTCATGATTTAACTGACACATATGAAATGCAGAGGCAATAAATGCAGCAGCTGCGGAAAAAAATGAGTGAATTCTTACAGGTTAAGGGGGGTCATCTATGTCAAGGCGTAGCACAACCACAAGTTCCTTGGATGCATCCATTATGTATGCCGAGGCAATGGGAGAGGTCTTCTCAGTGCCAGGAGAGGCCAGTGGTAGCCATGCAGAGCCGTCCGTTACCCAACCAAGAAGGTCATCTCTCAGACTGCCAAGAGCATCTTTTGGTGCGCATGTAGAGCAACCAAGGCGATCATCTCTCAGGATAGAAAGGACATCTGTTAGCCAAGCAGCACCATCTGGAGCGCAGGTAGAGCCAAGTAGTGCTCCTGTACAACAAACAAGGAGCTCGCCTTTTAGGCAGCCAAGGGCATCTAGTAGCCAGGCAGCGCCATCTGATACGCAATCAAAGGCATCAAATAAGTCATCATTTGGGTCTAAATTGTTCAAGGGATTTTGTTTCAAGAAAAAAAGTTGAACATAATAGTAATTGTGAAATATTGTTTTGTATGTTTTGAGAACTTATTATATGAACTTGTAATTTGTGTGAACTTCATTTTATTTATTTGTTATTTACTTATATACTTATATACTTTGTATGACTTCATTTATATTATTTTTGGCTTATGATATTAGTTTTTTTTAGACGAGAACGATGAGCAAAAACACACCAAATCAATCGTCTGGTGGTGGAAAAAAGAAATCTCAGCATTGGAAAAAAGAAATCCTAGTCAATGACGATGATGATTTTGAGGAAAGCCTTTACAAAAAACCAAACCCGATTAATCCAAAGAAAAATACTAGTAAGACTATCTCTTCGCCTGGTGCGACTCGTACTAGTGATGTCAAAAGAAAGAAAAATGCTGATGCTGGTAAGACTGTCTCTTCGTCTGCTGCAACTGAACCAGACTCAGACGATGATTTTATTCCTTGTACATTCCGTACTCGTTCTGAGAAGTAGTATTATTTCAATGTCTGTAATAATTATTTTGCGATTGTGATGTACATTTTATTACCAACAATTTATATAGTACTTTTTGCGATTATGATGTAATAATTTTATTGCGATTGTGATGTAATAATTTTATTGCGATTATTTATGTTTGGATTTGTTTGTCATTTGTTATGTTTCAATCTGTTTATTAGCTCTATCGTTTGTCATTTGGATCTGTTATGTTTGTCATTTACGTCTCGTTTTTCTCGTTAAAGTAATAATAAATTTAATTGAAATAAATCAATCAACTAATTTTGTTAATTCGTCGTCTTAAAAATGATAATTTCAAACGATTCGTAACCTATAATATCAAAATTATATTTCAAATATTCAGATCGAATTTGATACTTACAAATTACTCAAAAATTATATAACAACTGTCCCGATTTCCAAAAAAAAAAAATTAATTTCTATTAGAAACCGGCGGTATAGCCGCCGGTTTGGGCATTTTTAATAAAATTTGAGTTTGATGGGCAGAGTTGGCTAAATGTAAAGTTTGATGGGCATGAATAAAAATGACGGCTTTAACTCTATGCGTGTAAGTATTTAAACCTAGCATATCAAATGTTTATACATAGCATATCAAGAAAAAAAAAAAATACTCCATCATGTATCTCATTTGAAAGAGAAAATCGAGTAGAAGACGTTTGTAGTTTAAGATCAACAAAATTTCTCATAGATCATCAGAAAAATAGACGAGATTGATCGGTGGAAAAAAAAATAGTGGATGCAAGTCTTTAAAATATTCAAAGTGCAGTCTTTATACATAGCATATGAAGTCTTTAAATCTAATATATGAAGTCTTGAAACCTAACATATCAAGTTTTTATACATAACATATCAAGAAAAAAAAAATAGTGACACAAATATAACTTAAAAATATTTCATCAATAATCTAATTTAATTTTAAAGACAAAAAACTTCATATTTTGTCGGCAAAATGGATAAAATTGATCAGAGGAAATAAAATGGGTAAAAAAAATCTTTTTTTTTTTTTTTTTAAATTTTGAGAGTAGATTGGGGGATGGCAACGTGAAGGCCAAACCCTTTTCTCTATAATTTAATCTGATGAAATGGTGATATTTTGAATATATCAGAATATATTGAATCCTACGCTTAAAAAATATAGTTGACTAGGAAATTTTGAACTGCATTAAAACTTGTGTCAGGTTTACAGAAGAAAAAGCAAAAAGAATACTGTATGGCTAATTGATTATAATTAAAACTTGTGTTAGGTTTATTTCCCATATGGGTTCCGTAAAAATAGTGATATGTTTATTTTCCATATGGGTTCCGTAAAAATAGTGATATGTTGGCTACATCGAGGCCCAAGCAAATAACAGAGCATAAATATCATTCTACATTTTTCTTGGAAAATGTGAGAGGTCTCAGGTTTTTATAATAGAGTATAAATTATTGAACATGCTTCAGAAATTAAAAATAAATGTTAAGTTTCGTCGAGCAAAATATGACAGTTCAAGCTCAATTCGGTTTATCTTTTAACATAATTACACTGTATTTTTCGAAAAATTAATCGTTAGTCTAGGGACAAAAGTTAATATTTTTCTGTGAAACATCAATTTTTAAAATTTATGTGCTTATATATAATTTTCTATAAGTTTTAGAGTAAAATGCTATGAATACAATAAAAATTGATCTTCATATTTATATGAAAATTTTATATAATTAACCCTCAACATGTATTTTTGGCTCCAAAAGCTTAAAAGTCTAGAACCTACCAGCTTGAACTTTTTTTTTTTGAAAAAAAAAAAAAGGCAAATAAAAACTTAGCTTAGTACCAGTACAGTTCAAATAATCAGAATAATGGTCCTTTATACAGTTGAGCCTACCAGCTAAGATATACACATATACACACTTAGTATTAAATCAAATAATAAAAACTAGTAACAGAAGCAACATCTGTACACCACTATGCTTATAAATTCATTCAATAATTATATGAATTATTAATAAGCAACACCACCTGAAAAACCATCGCCGTCATGGAGCAAACTCTCTGTTAACCAATACCCATCCCATGAACCCCCCACTCTCTGCATAATATTCGAAAGGAAAAACAAAAAATGATTATAAATCATAAAAAAATAAAAATAAAGAGGAAATTGGACAACAGCTTCTTACAAATGTTATAAATTTTATAGTACAAATATAAACAAATGACCTGAACCATGGTGAATTGGAATACTTCTTCCTCCTCTGGCCTTGATCCTCTCACCCATACCCTTTGGTTGAACCAATTCTGCTTAGATGATAATAATACATGTAAATATTAAAGTATGTTATACAGGTGATATTCTACTGTTCTGATGAGGATAATACATACATATGCTTTTTGTTTTCCAGGGATGCACATTTCTGGGGCATACTCCTAATAGCATTCTTCTTTTATTTCAATAAGAAATAAAACTTTGTGATACAAAGTCTTAAAAGGTAAATCAAAATTTAAATATTGAGTTTTGACCTTTTGAGTTCTATTTTGCATACAATTTTTTGAAAGAAGCATCGAAAAGCGTGCTTCGAAAATTTAACAAAAAAAAAAACAAGACAATGCACAGACCGATTGGGTTTGAACTTGAAACTCAGATCTAAAAATTGAGAAATGAATTAAAATGCCATAACGTGAGCTCCATACAACTAAAATCTGTAATTGCCAAATGTGTGGCCATAAGATTCATTTTTCAAATAATATTCCTAAACCTGATCCAAGCCTACATAATGTCACTTCAGCCTAAATTTATAAAAGTCCAACCTCCTCATAGTTTCATAAGAGAGATGAAGAACCTTTTGAGGTTACTTGGGTTTTACAAATGAAACACTCACTTGAAAATATTAAAAAGAAAAATATTTGGATAAAGAAAAGAACAAATCTGACCTAAAATTTAAATATAAAGGAGGATGAAAGCATGTGAAAGTTGATGATTGAATAGATTTTAATATATTTCAGAAGTTAAACAAAAAACTTGCTACATCTTATAAGAAACTGAATGCTAACCTCTTTAACCCATAGGCTGCTCAAGATCTTTCTTTCCTTGTGTGACAGAAGAACCCTATATGTCGAATGGTGAAATATTCGTCTGAATCTTTCAAACTGAGTTTACAATTTTAAAGTTTTAGCATTGGGAAAGAATAATTGATTGCTTGTAAAGGTGGTAAAGCATAGATTTCAAGGGAAAAATTTTCTTTCATCATTGCCCAGAAAGCATGAAAAATACCATCAACGCCCCTGCCTTTTAGTCTTAAAGTTGTACAAAATAGATGCAAATGTTATTTTAAGGTTTGTAGGGGCTGCAGTGAAACAACTTCTAACTAATGTACACTTAAGAAGCAGAATTCATTACCTGACCAAGATCAAAATGACGGCCAAAGTAACTTGACCTTTCAAAAGGATCAAATCCAGCAAACTAACAAATCAAACACAAAAATTAACTTTGGTAGATAACATAAACAAAATAATTTACCTATATGTTCAAAATATTACATTTTGGTACTGTTCAAAGTCTGGGCTGTCTGATTTAATTCTTATATAAACCATGACCAGTAACAGCATATGATACCAGTACTGGTAAAGCAAACCTAATTCAGACTAATTGAAATAAACAAAGTAACAAACTTAGAATACTGGTAAAGTATCCTATATGTGGAAAATATTTAATTTTGGTACGGTTCTAAAGTCTGGTATCAGAAACAATTGCAATTACAGCATATGATACTAGTACTGATAAAGTAATCGTAATTCAGACTCAATCTTACCCGATACATGACCTCAATTCCATAGTCCTGACGAGGCTGATCATTGTATTTAAGAGCATCGAGCTGGCACTGTACCGCCTCCTCTGCACTAAACTGAAAAAAATTATACCACTAAATGTCTAAATTATGATAAAAATTATTACAATTGGATGAACATGACATATTTGATAATTGTGAGGAAATCGAAATACATTAAGTCGGGGTCCAAATTGCTTTTTCTTGCGCGAATCTAGCCTATTAGGAAAGAAAAAGAAAAGAAGAGAAGAGAATCAGTGTTCAGGAAATATAGAAATAAGGATAAAGGGAGGAACTGGAGAGGAGAAGTGAAGCACCAATTGGAGGAGAGGAAATCGGGGACAGGAACATCCGAAGAATCTCTCGAGCAAGCCATTATTACCTTACGAGTCTTCAATCGGCCTGATCGAGTGGGACCCGCCGTCAGTGAGACCGATCGGAGAGGAGTCGACGTTGCCATCTCTCCCGGCTGAGCCTGAGGTGAGGTGAGGTGAGGTGAGTGCTCGCTATTTCTATTTCACGGGACACGGGTGTTGTTGGTTCTATTTATTGGGTAAATCTTTTAACAGAGTCATTTTCCCTTCATGCAGCGAAAGAACCGTGGAATTAAAACAGCGTGTATGTGGTTTTTGTGCTGTATGAAGCAAAATTAGCTCTGTTAAAAGTTTACCCTATTTCTTTACGAGGTCATTAAAAAATCTGGGAATGTACACTTTTGAGGTCCATATATTATTACTATTGTTCTTATTTAGAAATTTTAGATTATTTTCTGAAAGTGATTATAACATTTTTTATGAGACCAGCCAACAACTATGGTACAAATTAATCGCAAAATAAGTGAATTTTGAAGGAATTAAAAAAAATTTAAAAATCACTATTAGATGAGAGAGAGTAGTGGTTTGCTCTCGGACCGGGCGGTCCGGGCCGGGTCAAATCCGGGCGGAGGAACGGGTAACTCAAGCACAGGTGGTCGAATGGGTAACTGAAACTCAGGGCATTAGATTTGGTAGAACAGTTAGAAATTGAGAGACACCTCCTAAATACGTTTTTTAGAGTGTGCTCTTAACAAAGATGATGTAATAGTAGGAAATGTAAGTTAGGAACTTTTGTGCATGTCTTGTAAAGACTGCAATGTAAGCTTGAACAATTTCATTTCAATAAATCATACCTACGGGTTTTTCTCAAAAAAATAAAATAAAATAAAAAGTAACACATATATCCATGCTAGCCAATTGTCAAATTTATGTATATAATATATACAAATTTTATAAGTAACACAAAAATTAGCGCCCCTCTAGAACCATTTCATCCATAATTTTATTTTATTTTAAAGATATTTCGAAATAAATATGGGGACTATACCAGAATTATTAGATTTATTGACTTAACAAACGAATAGATGTGTAATTCAGCTATCCACATCAAATTAATATTAAGAATATTTTATCATTATACCAAACTTTTTCGCTTTAATAAGTAAATTTAGTACATACTTCTTTGTTGAATTAACCAATTGATTATAGAGATGAGAACAATATTACTTGTAGAAATGATAAATTGCACACAGAGGCTAATTTCACTATTTAATTAGACATATTAAGCAATGAGACTAGTAATCATCATTTGATTTAATAATACTACTAGTATTATGATAACATCTTTATATTATTTAATAAAATAACATCATCATTTGATTAAATTTTATTATGCATAATTTTAGGAAGTAAAAAACAATAGACTTTTTGAGATAATTTTTTTGAGATAAAAATAGACTTTTAATTAAACAATTTGACATATACTAAATGAACATAAAAATTATAATAATGGAATACAATCAATTCCCAGTACAATACGTGGCTACTTGGCTAACATATCGCTGTCGAAAATCATCTCAATCAACATTTTAGTTTCGATAAGTTACAACAATACTTAAAAGAACTATTCGTATATCATTTTTCTCCATACAATTTAAAAAAATATATATATCAATTTATAATATATTAGTCTTGTAATGATAAATGATAAGAAAAAATCTAGATGCAGATCAGTGTTAACGGATATGTCAGAATGATATACGGTAAGATTTGTGCAAATGTTATTTTTTTGTTTATTTATGATGGCACGTCACGAACATTGGTGTTAATGCAAAATATAATAATATTCGATGCTATGAATTGTTTTATTAGTTTTAATATTATATTATAATTTTGTAGAGCAACGATTTCACACTTTAGTTAACCGCTAACAGGAGACCTAACAATATTATTTTTAATGTATGCTAACCATTGGACGAATTTGGTACAAATTAAAAGTTTTAACGACCAAATGATATTTTAAAAATGGAGAAATTGTGAAAATGCCACTTCAAAATTTTCAAATTGTGAAAATGTCACTTCAAATTTTGAAATTGTCAAAATGCCACTTCAAATTTCATTAATTTGTAAAAATGCCACTTCAAATAATTAATGACTAAAATACCCTCGTCCGTCCATCTCCGCCCCCGCCCCTCCGCCGCCTCCTCCGACATCCTCAGCCGACCCGACCCTTACCCGTCGCAAGAGGCGCAAGAAGCAGTTTCCGGGCATGATTCCCCTCGCCTGCTTTTTCATTTTTCGCAACCCCTCCTCCTCCGACAAGCACCAACACCATCAAACCCTCCTCTACGACCCCCTCCGCCGCCATTCGGAACAGAAGAAGAATAGAAGGCAGGAGAAAGAAGAGGAGAAGAAGGGTATTTTGGTTATTAATTATTTGGAGTGACATTTTTACAAATTAATGAAGTTTGGAGTGGCATTTTGACAATTTCAAAGTTTGGAGTAGTATTTTTCACAATTTGAAGGTTTTGGAGTGGCATTTTCAAAATTTTCCCTTTAAAAATTATAAGAATCAAGATGATAAACATGTGATACTTCAGTAACCATCAGTATAATTGAATATCTAATTAGACAATTTTCAGTATTTAGTGATAAAAATTATCCCATAATACAAAGTAAAACCGTCAATATATATATATTTTTAAAAACAGGTAATCAATGTGCTGAAAAATTGAATATTTAATTGTTTCAAAATAAATAAATTAATAATCTATTTGATTATCGATTAAGTACTGAAAATTTGAATATTTAATTATTTAAACAGTAGGCCGGAAGACCGATAATTATCATTCTGGCTAAAAAAACACACATAACTTATTTAAATTATAGAAAATAAATGAAATTTTAATTATTCCTTAGTTTATAAAAACATCTTTATTCATACAATTATAGAAGTTAAATTTATTTAATACATCAGCAGTTAGCCATTTTTTCATTTTCATTTCAAAATTTGTATACACTTAATTTTAATTTCGATAAAATTAGAAAAATAATTAATTTTTAAAAGTAGCAAAGAGCATACTCTGTTGCAATTGTTCGGATAAAGATGCTTATATCACTTGCAATGTAATTATTAAAGTTCATATGTCACCTTCAATCAAATTATATATTTAATAAAATTGCTAAATAAACAATTAATTTACATTGATACTAATTGAAATTGTAAATATCACATATAAAATTACTAAAAGGGCTTTGGGGGGGGGGTTGGGGGTGTGTGTTCCGGACACGGGTGCGGGTGGTCTGGGTTCAAACCAGGCCGGGCACGAGTCCAAACTCATGCATGGTCCGGTCCGGACGGGCACGGATCAAGAATGGACCGGTCCAAATCACGAGTCCGAATTCAAACACTAAGAGAGAAGTTGGTTGGAGAGGAAAATAAGAGAAAATGAGAGGAAAATGCGAAAAAAAGAGTTTTGGGTTAGAAAATTTGAAAACAAAAAGAAAGAAAGAGAGACTTATTCTGCATAATTGTTACTGTGTAAGACGGTTTGAAATTTTTTGTTGCAGGATTGAAAAATAGTTACGTACTGAATGGTGTAGTATAAAAAAGATGGAAAGAAATTACTTGTCACTCAAGAAGACAATATTTTTCTGCCCAACACGGCTGATACGTAATTCTATATAGATTTAAATATTGAGTTTTAATTTTGCTACATGTATCAGGGACTGAAGAGGGGGAGAGTCATGCCCCATTATACCCCCTCGGGAGCAGAGGATTCGGATTCTAAATTTCTAATCGTTTGGATGTCATCTACTAGATTCATACTTACGTCGTAACAAGTAATTAAAAAATCTCGTAAGCTTCAATCGTCCCACAGGCACAGGCACAGGCACAGTAGCTGCTGCCTCCGGTTGTTGCGAGTTGCGAGAGAGAGAGACGGTAAAGGGAAAATGATGTCGAGCGGTGGCTACACCTCAATCGACAACCAGAAGGTCTCCGGATCTGTACCGGTAAGCTTTAAGCTTTATCCCCCTTTTTTCTCTAATTCCTTCAGATCTTACCACCTTCTCTCACTTTCTCTCTTCCTACCCTTCCCACAGGCAGCCTCCGCCTCCGCCTCGGATCCCGTCACCGTCAAATTTTCAGGTCAGGTCACCATTGCACATTTCCATTGCCTCTAGCCTCTAGATCTGCCGTTCATTCAGATCTCGCCCAACCCAACTATTTACTATTTTGCCATTGCAGATTCCAATCTCCAGACTTTCCCTCCTTCAGAAACTCAAGGCAAGATCTCATCTGTCTTTCGTCCCCCGCAAGATGCTGATGGTACTCAATTCTCACATCTCCTTTTCAATTTTATTGCTACTTTCAAACGTTTCAGATTTACATACTTTCTCAACAAATTCAGGATTCAAATTACTACCAAATTCAGGATTAGTCACAAGGGTATGCCTCAAATTTCTCAAATTAGTTTTTCGCAAATAATCAATGAGCTGAGTGTCTTTCATTGTTACTTTCCATGCACAATTGGGTATAGAGTGATACATTACACACATGAAAAATCCATTTTTAATTATATTAATTTTTGATGAATTAACTATACTTCAGTATTCATAAGTTCAAATGTTGATATGGTGGTTATAGATACATTCTCAAGGCCGGGTAAGGGTGCAAAAACGAGCTCTGATGAATCTAACCAAAGTATTGGCTGGTTTAGCATGTTCTCAGTTGCAGCATACAAGCAATACTTTGATGTTGACACGACAGATGTGCTGGAGAGAATAAAAGATTCACTCTTCCCTTTTAGGGGAAGCTTCAATGAAAAAACCACCGACAACCCTGACTTGTCAGTTTCTTTTCCTATAATTACTATCTTTTGTTGCCTACCTGGAGTAAGGCTGTGGTACTATGCATAGCGCATAATGGTCTGTACTACAGATCAATATCTCTATTTTCAAAGTTCAAACAATTGATCTGAACTATGCAACACAATTTTCATATAAGAATGTACTTGCAGACTAAATTTTACATTTTTTAGAATTTTTTTTACTGTTTTTTGAGAGGTAGAGAATCACTTGATCTAAAAATTCTAGACCATTCAAAGTAGTGATTTTCTACCTAACTAAAAAATAGTAAGAAAATTCTAAAAAATGTAAAATTTAGCCTGCAAGTACATTTACATATGGAGATCATGTTGAATGGTTCAGATTGAATATTTGGTTTGGAAACAAAAATATTGATCCGTAGTACGGACCAATCTGTACTATGCAAGCCTCACTCACCTACCTGCTTCTCAATTGTGTATTGGTTGAAGCAACTCCAAAAGTATTACCGGATGAAGACCATTTAACTAAAATTAAGAGATATTAATCAAATGGACGAAATTTTCAGCTCTACATGAAAAAACGAAAACTTGGACAGTTTGGCAATATCATTGGGTTAACCTAATCTAACCCGACTTAATATGTTTTGGGGTTAGTTCAGGTATTCTTCAGCTGTCAGCAGGTTGTCTCGACTATATTTGTAAATACATGATTCTGACCTGAGTAACCGACAGCCCTGTTGAAAACTATAGGACCTAACCTCTTATTATATGCTTATGGTACTTTTGTTGGTTTTTTTTATGAGTGAGGCTATGGTACTTTGCAAAGCTTGGATCAGTTTGTGCTATAAATCTGTATCTCCATATTTAGAATTTAAATAGTTTATCTGTACCGCTCAACATGATCTCCATATGAAAATGTATTAAGAGACCAAATTTTATATTTATTAGAATTTTTTTACTATCTTTTTAGATAGGTAGAATATCATACTTTGGAATGGTCCATAATTTTTAGTTCAGGTGATTTTCTACTTATCTAAAAAATATAAAATTTGGTCCCCAAGTATATTTTCATATGGAGATCATTTTGAGCAGTTCAGATCGACTTTTCAAAGTACCATATCCTCACTCATTTTTTTTATACAATTACTATTTTACCAGAAAGAAAAAGCTGGTATTTATAAACAAGAACAATTCTTATTCCCTATTTCTTATTAGGTACGGTCCATTCTGGATATGCACTACACTGATGTTTGTGGCAGCTGCAATCGGGACATTTGTGACGTACCTGGCGCATAAGTGGCAAAAGAAAGAGTGGAACTATGACATCAATTTAATAACCTGGTCTGCTGGATTATTTTACGGCTATGTTACTGTTGTGCCCCTTGGCCTTTATTTAATTCTCAAGTACTTCTCGGCCCCCTCAGGACTTGTGCAGCTGTTTTGTCTCTATGGATACTCTCTCTTTGTCTTCATTCCTGCCTCTGTATGTGAACACTCTTTTTATTTTATTATTAGGAGCTAACCTTTTTATTTATTAGGGGAATTTCATGGATTTGCACATGGAGTTGTCAAAATGTCATTTATATCCCACAAGTCCACAAAATAAAAGAAAAAAAAGTAGAGATAAACAGTTTGAAAAGTAGTGCTAGTTTGGGCATCTTTCCTAGTAAATTGGTAGATTCCTATGTCTGATTTATATTTCACATCTTGTAAGCGTATATGAAATATTGTTGACATCTTGTAAAGGCTATATGAAAAGTAGTTAGCTGCATTATACAAGGTCCAATATGCCTTTAAATCAGAGGTTTTTTTGTCATGCAGTGTCTCTCCATAGTGCCGATAGAGATATTCCGATGGGTTATTGCTGGAGTTGCTGGTTTCATGTCAGCTACTTTTGTGGCTGTAAATCTGCGGGCCCACATTGTTTCTTCAGGCGAGAGATGGTTTTTAATTGTTGCTGGTATTTTCTTACTCCAGCTGGCTTTAGCCGTGGTTCTAAAGCTTTACTTCTTCACTATAACAGTAAGCAAATGATTGATAAAAAAAATGATGGAAGATCGGTTTATGCAAGGTATTAAGGATTTCTATTTAGTTGCTCTAATGCCAAATATGAGTAATTTTGTTGATCTGTTCTTTAGATATCTATCTTCTTATGTCTGTTAGTTTTGCTGGCATCATTCTTTCCTGTTATACAAAACAAAAGAAAAAAAAAACAATATGAGCATTCATTTATAGAATAAAATTGTGGCAGGTATATATTATATGTTTGTGCTATTTTATAGAAATTTTAGAATGTTTCTTCTCCAGTTTCTACACGGACTGGACTGTCCATTGCCCGCATTAGTATCATGAGAATCAGTGCAATTAAAGTATAGTTTCTTGATTTTTAGTTTCTAACGAAATTGATGGCAGTTCTGTTGTTACCTCTTATATATACTTGATTTTAGTTTGTAATTGAATTGATGACTTAAAAAAAATTCATTAATATAACTAAATCAGACTATAAATTTTTAATTGTGTTGTAAGTGTTGTTGGTAGCACTAAGCAATAGCATAGAAGGACATATACATGAAGCAGAAGCACCCTAGTTCTACTCGATCGTATCGACCTAACAGAAGCATCTTACCATGCGATTGCGAACGGAACATTGAACGGGACATATTCTGATCCACCACTTTCGAAACTTTACTAATTAGCTTTTTAACAAAACAATTGTCATGCCATAAGTTAAAATTTGTTCATCTCATATTCACTTAATAACGAAAGTAACTGCATGACACGTTTATTTAGCGGCAAAATGTTGGATATAGCATCAAAATGAACATTAACGGAACATTTGTTTTGCATGCTTGGGCTAAACCTTTTGCAATACTTGGTATTTTTCTTTCTTTCCTCTTGAGTTAAATATGATCTAATCTGAGAACAGTGATTCCTTGTCAGTACTGTTTTGGTCCCAAATAGTCTTGGATTAAGTAATTGACTTACTCAGTTTTTAATTGTTCTATTTGAAACCACTTTGATCACTTAAACGTCTTATAGTTTTATATTACCTTTTAAGGGTGTCTTCTTGTTCTTTAATTTGCTTCTATGAAAAAATTAGTAATAGGAAACTTAGCATTAATTGAAACATCTCGTCATTTTATTCCATGCAACAATTAAACTCAACTAGTTCGACAATAAAAGCTCTTTGTAACTCAATCTATTTTTTATGTTTGGCTCCACTCCATACTCCATAGAGGGAGAATCTCTGATCTCTACTCCTGCAAAGAATATTGAACAGTAAGCAATCACACCTCACTTAATTCAATTGATTCCATGAACTCCACAGCAGACAAACCTTTGGCTGGTTGGTATTCATTAATAATCATCATTTGACTTCAACAATTTGTCTACTGTTTTACTGGTACCACCAAATTATAATAATTTTAGGCATGAAGCAAATTAACACTCTAAAATTCAGGAAGCAAGTCAACTCATGTGGAAATTTGAAAAGTTACTTGTTTACAAGTAAAAAAGAGAGTTATTTGTCATTTAAGGTTTCTATGCTGTGCGACCATTTTTTTTATTTAAAGAAAACAGAGCCTGGATTTCTCATTGAATCAGCCTACATCTTTAGAACCTCTTAATCTCTCAACTCACCGAAATTTTTATAAATATACAAAATTAATAATTAATTTAACAATCTATATATTTTTCGAGCGGAATTTTAAAACTATCCTTACCGATCACATATTAATCGGTTTCAATCCCTGGAACCGATCACATAATAACCGGTTTTAAAACCCTAGAACCGTTGACATAAAAACCCAACCCAGAACCGATCACTCTGTCATCGGTTTCAACCCCTGGAACTGATGACAGGATTAGCGGTTCTGGGTATGAACCGGTAACAAAGCATATTGGTGAGTTTATTTTGTAAAAAAAACACGTGGTACATAAATTGTTGTTCAGTCCGGTCACCATCTAGTACCTACTTGCACACAGGTTTTGTGTGGTATCTTATATTATAAATTATATGTAGCAAGTATACTTACGCATGTTGTCATTTTTAATTGATCGCTACACATGTATACAAAATTAAGCTTATAGAATTTCATAATTGTCAACAGTATTGACGAGGGAGAATAGTTTATGTGGTAGATTACATAATAAATTATGTGTAGCGAGTATATTTATGCAGTTAATCGTGCTTAATAACTCGCTACAGATAAGTCTAAAAATTAAGCTTATAGAATTTCATACTCAGTCTTCCATTGTGCCGAATTTCATACTCACAAATTAATAGACTTTTGAGCGCCCATTGTGTAGCGATCAATTAAAAATGACAACATGCGTAAGTATACTTGCTACATATAATTTATAATATAAGATACCACATAAAACCTGTGTGCAAGTAGGTACTAGATGGTGACCGGACTGAACAACAATTTATGTACCACGTGTTTTCGTACAAAATAAACTCACCAATATACTTTGTTATCGGTTCATACTCAGAACCGCTGATCCTGTTATCGGTTCCAAGGGTTGAAACCGATGAGGCCCTGTTCGGCAGTCTCGTTCCCACGGGAAATTGATGGGAATTTAGACTAATTCCCAATTAAATTCCCAATCCCGTTCGGGGACACAGAATTTTTCCAATCATTCCTATTTTTGTTCGCACCGCAATTCCTATATTAGTGCAAATATGTAGGAATTAAAAACAGAGCTCAGAGTGAATTTGTTTTTTCCCATTGTCTCTCTCTCCTCTCTTCTTCTCTCTCCGCAAATTACAGCACAATTAAAACTCAACATCCTTATCACTCTTCTCCAATGCTTTGCATCTATGTGGTAAGGGGTATTATATAAGCACCATCTCTCCTCTATAATTTTAATTGTGGGACTAAAGACCAAAGCTGATCCGGACACAAATGCACTCGGACATCATCAAATATTTTCTATTGGCGTTCTATGCAGATATTAAAAATTGAATCATGATAATGCTAAACTAAGTAATAAGAAGAAACCAAGTATTATACTCATTAAATACACCTTATTTAATTATAAAAAAATAATATTTGTATTTTATAAAATAATAAAATAATTATTATTGATATGTTATGATCCACTTTATTTAATTAATTATATGCAATAATTTTATTAATTAGAGTAATTTTATAATATCATACATTTTAAAAAGAAAAATGTGATTTTTTTCATCTAAAATAATATTGGTTCGGTTCTATTTCAAACCAAAGTGATTATGTCAAAAGTTTTTATTTGAGATATTGTTTAAGCGTAGTATCAGATACAAGATTTTTTTAACAATTTTATCAAACTCATTAATAAATGCAATAACTAAAAATACTGTTTATAAATACATGATTAGATTATATCCCCTCTCATTAAATACAATTTATTTAATTATAAAATAAATACTTATTTTTTATGAAATAATAATTAATAAATGTTATTATGTTATTATTTAATCTACTTTATTTAATTATAATATTATTATTAATAATAAGTATAATTGTATAATATCAAGCATTTTAGAAAGAAAAATAGAATTTCCCACAAATAATCCCACGGTACAACCGAACACTCATTTCACCACATTCTCATAATTAATCCCGTGCATAATCCTATTCATAGGTTCCCACATTTTCAAAAGTGGGTTCCCATCTCTGTCAAATCCCATCACGTGTAATCCCGTGACAAACGAACAGGCCCTGACAGAGTGATCGGTTCTGGGTTGGGTTTTTATGTCAGCGGTTCCAGGGTTTTAAAACCGATTATTATGTGATCGGTTTCAGGGGTTGAAACCGATTAATATGTGATCGGTAAGGATAGTTTTAAAATTCTGCTCGAAAAATGTATAGATTGTTAAATTAATTATTGATTTTGTATATTTATAAAAATTTCGGCTCAACTCACATAGGCCTCATAGTCAAGAGACTGATGTTGTTCTTTAGTTGCAACAAGTAAAATTCCTAAACAAATGCAGACAAAAAGATAGATGATCAAATACAAACCTCTAGTGCTCTTTTGTTGATTATCAAGCTGTAAGAAAATGTGTCTAAGGCAAGCATGTCAGCAAGTACAGTTACTGTGATTGTGTGAATATGTAAATTCTAAAAGCATTTATAATCACCTGTTAAGTTCTAAAAAAATCTTGAACAAAGGAGTCATTTCAGAAATATGAAAAAATTAAGGTTCTAACGTATTACAAGGAGATAATGCATTGGTACAAAACTGGTACCAAATTCCAAGGACTTTACTTTAAAACAATTGTTTTGGTGCACTATCTTTACACTAAAAAAATGTGTACCAGAGGTAAATTGCCGATCTCCCACCATCCGTCGTAATAGATGTGCCAAAGTGTCTCTCCCACCAGCCACTATTCACTTAAGTTTGGTAAAATTTCTCTCATGGGATGTACTCCTAATTTGATCATTTACAATAAGAGACAATTCAATTCACCTAAACTAACTCAAATTTTGAGTTTAGATCCGGACCCTTACATCTATTTTTGGGTCTGATTGACCCGGGATCAGATCGGACGGTCCGGATCTCAAATCAAAATTTGAGTAATTGTAAGGATCCGAACTCCTCTTATTGAATTAGGAGCACATACCATGAGAGGCATTTTAACAAACACCTTAATTAGCTGCAGAAAATACTCTTATACAAGGTCTTAATTTGCTGCCCTGATCTTTAATAAGAGTGCTGTAAATAATCAAGATTCGAATTAGGAGCACATCTGTGGTTACATACAACACTCTTATTGAAGGTCCTTGCTGCACAGGTGACACCAGATTAGGGTTTGAGATGGAAAGAGAATTAGAGTAATTGCATCATTGCATGCCCTGCGTTATCTGTAGATATGTTTAGACTTTAGAGGAATAGCGGCTGAAGAAGTGGATTTATAGTTGTACTTGGTTTTATGGGTCGTGTTCGGGCCCTCGCCAACACAAAAGAATCTGAACCCATTTGTTTTGGATTCTTTTAATTTGCTGAGAGTCTATCACATCTATCTTTACTATACCAATGCATATTGAAGGGGCATTTAAAAAGAATAATAACTTAAAATTAAAATATATTATTAAAAAAAAAAAATCAAGCCCCATTCTCTGTAAAAGAAGAAAAACCAAACAGCATTTTGCATTGACATGAATAGGAAATTGTAACAACTGGAACAAAAAAAGGTATATTTCCATGATCAACAACACAGTTTTTCTTAGAGGAATGCTGGGAATTTCAGTCATATTGTCAATTAAGTAGCACATATGGCTTCATCTGATATTACAAGAGATTCATTGCTCTTTTGCACATTGTGCTCTTCCACACAAATTTATTCATCATGAACTATTTATTCTCCCTATCCCTTTATAATTAAAAAAACATACAACTAAAGTATCATTCAGCCTTGGTAGTTGGTACTGGTACATGAAACAGGCACTCAGTTTCAGCAATGGTATACTGTGCTTTAAGTAGCGAATAATGATAGATGCGCTAAAATGTCTCTCCCACACTTAAGTTTGATAAAATTTCTCTCATGGGATGCACTCCTAATTTTAATTTGATCGTCATTTACAATAAAAGAATTCATATCACCTAAACTAACTCAAATTTTGAGTTACTCTGAGGATCCGAACTCCTCTTATTGAAGATATTTGCAGCCCTGGTGATACCAGACTTGAATTAGGAGCACATACCATGAGAGGCATTTTAGCAAACACCTTAATTAGCTGCAGAAAATAGGTCTTACTTAATTTGCTGCCCTGATCTTTAATAAGAGTGCTATAAATAATCAAGACTTGCAATCAGGAGCACATCCCTGATTACTTACAGCACGCTTATTGAAGGTCATTGCAGCCCTGATAAGTGATAACACCATGCTTGCATCCCAATCCCATCAAGGTCTGAACTGCAGATAAACACTCTTATTGAAGGTCTTAATTTGTAGCCTTCATCTTTAATAAGATGTTGCAAATGATCAAAATTTGACCTCCCTGATCATTTACAACACACTTATTGAAGGTCTTGCGACACAGGGGACACCAGATTAGGGTTTGAGAACAGGCCTACGTTATCTGTAGATAGATATGTTTAGACTTTGAGTGGAATGGCGGCTCAAGAAGTGCTTTTATAATTGTACTTTGGTTTTATGGGCCGTGTTTGGGCCCATTCAAATCAGGCCTTACCAACAAAAAAAATGCTTCGTAAAATCCGAACCCATTATTGCAATTAAGGAATAGATTTAACCAGATCCTTCCCGTCATTTTTATTTATACCCACCATTAAATATAATTTGTCAAACCTATCCACCAAAACTAGATTCTATCAAAACAATCCAAATCGGCTATTAAATAGCCGGTTTTTAATTTTTTAATTAAATCACCTATCGGGAAAAAAATTTAATTTATTTATTTTTTTATTAAACTTTTAGAATTTTTAAATCAAAAAAAATATATAATTTAGTTTATTAGAAGGACTGAAACAAATAACTCGGATCAATATTTTTCAGATCAGGTTTTTCACGGTTGTAAGAAAATTCAAAATATTTTTTTGTGTGTAATTGGAAAAAAATAAAAATATTTTGAATGTGAATTATTCATCCCGGTTCAAAAGTCACTTGTAGATAAATACAGAAAATATTATTGTATTTCTATTTTTGAAAAAATAAAAATTTAAGAAAAATGTTGCGCAACTTTGTAATCATTACTCAAATAGTGTTGAATCTGAGTCATTCGTTGTTTTAATATGATATAATTGTCGAATCAAAAAGTGTGCATTGTGCATCAAAAATCGTGCATAATATGTAAAATAATTTAAGAAAAATGTTGCCGCAACTTTGTAATCATTACTCAAATAGTGTTGAATTTGAGTCGTTCGTTGTTTTAATATGATATAATTCTCACATCAAAAAGGGTGCATTCTGCATAAAAACTGTGCATAATATATAAAATAATTTTAAAAAGTTGTCGCAATTTTGTAATCATTACTTAAACAGTGTTGAATTTGAGTCGTTTGTTGTTTTAATTTGATATAATTCTCGCATCAAAATGTGTGCATTCTGCATCAAAAATCATGCATAATATATAAAATAATTTAAAAAAAGTTGCTGCAACTTTGTAATCATTACTCAAACAGTATTGAATCTAAGTCATTCGTTATTTTAATCTGATATAATTCTCGTATAAAAAAGTGTGCATTCTGCATCAAAAATCGTGCATAATATATAAAATTCTGACACAGTTTCAAAATTTTATTTTATGTTTTTGTAAATAGAAGAATTCAAATATTTTCTATATTTACCTAGAAGTGACTTTTGAAACGAGATCAATAATTCGAATTCAAAGTATTTTTATTTTTTTCCAATAACACACAAAGAAATATTTTAATTTTTCTTACAGCCGCGAAAAACCCGATCAGAAAAATATTGATCTGAGTTATTTGTTTCAGACCTTCTAATAAACTAAAATATATATTTTCTATCCAATTTCAATGAAACATATCAAAAATTTCTAAAAGTTTAATAAAAAAAAATATAAATTATAATTTTTTTCAAAAAAAAAAAAACATAAAAAAATTAAGGACCGGCTATTAAATAGCGGATTTGGGTAGGAATAAATTTTTTTGAATTTGCTTGACATAGTTGACAAATTATATTTAATGGTGGGCATAAATAAAAATGACGGAGATCCCTCTGTAGTCTTTTTTACAGGTGCACAAGCACCAGCCAACAAAATAACCCTTTATTCAATAAAACTAAGGATTAATTTCTAATATATCCTCTAAAAGTTCACCTGTTTCCTATTTACCCTGCACTTTTTATTATATCTAATATACCCCTTAATTAACCATGTTTATGTTTTCAATTTACCCATAGAATTAAGTATCCACAATTAAGTATACTCATAATTTATTTTTCCCATTATACCCTTTATGCTGGTCTCTTTCATAAACTCGGATCACCTGCCTTCCGGGGGCAGGATTTTCTTGCCCTTAGTGTGACTGCCAAGTGGGACTAGACGGATTTAAAATTTTTAATATTGGATTTAGTTTTATTTCGAGCCCACGTCAATGACATTAATTGGGGCAGAAAAATCCAGCCGAGGCAGAAGATTCGGTCCCCTCTTTCATACATTGATTCAAAGTGAACACAGGCTGTCCCATTTGTGCATTAAATTTTGCTTGATCGATGGTGTGTAGTCACCATATCTTGCTGCCCAGTCAAGCATGCACCCCCCAACTGTACAAAAATAGTGAATTGAGCAAACCTAATGCTTAAAAAGGAAAAAAAAATCGAGAATAAGAAGAAATTAGAAAAATATGAAGACAAATTCGTAAACAGGAAAACAAATTCGAAAATGCAATTAATTATTTTGAGTAATGCCAAGGGAAGTACAAGGATTTTTTAGAGAATAACCAGGCTGTGGCCATAAAGAAAGCGAAAAAAAAGGAAGTTGAAGAGACACATAGGAGAATTTGTGAATGAAATTATTCTTCTTTCAATAATAAACCACAAGAACATAGTCAGAATATTAGGTTGTTGTCTAGGTTAAAAATTTAGAATTCTAATGTTGATGTTTTAGTTTGTCCCCGGTGGTACACTCTTCGACTTTGCTTCATGGAAAGAGAAAACAAAGTCCCAATTTCTTTCGGTATCTATCTAAAAATTGCATTTGAGTCGGCAGTGGCTCTAGATTATCTTCACTGCTCCATCTCTCAAACTATTCTTCATGGTGATGTTGAGTCAGCTGATGATTCTGTGATGTTGATAACTCTCTCAAAGTTTCTGATTTTGGAGCTTTAAGTGTTGTTATGTTATATGAGATTGTCGAGCTTGTCCATTTTTCACAAGGAATTTAGACTCTAAATCCACGTATACTGAGACAATTACAAACAAAAGCGATGTATATAGTTTTGTGTAAATAACTCATTTAGGCGGTTTATCTAAATGGAAATGGTGAAATAGAATTATTGGCTCAAATGGAGAAAGAAAATGCAGGAGGGTATAATTAGAAATATAAGTTTTAAAAAGTGTGAGTTAACTCTAAAGGGTAAATAAGAAAAAATTGGAAGAATTGAGAAGTAAATATAATATATTGAAGTCTTGAAGGACAAATAAGAAAATTAGTAAGAGTTAGAAGGTATACAAAAAAATTAATCCTAAAACTAAACACTTCTAAATCTCTGATAATAAGTTCAGGCAATGGCAGATAGCAAAAGGAATGCAAATGATAAGATGAACTTCCACTCTCTTTTAAGCATATATTCAAATTAAAATGTGTTTATAGTTAATAATTTATCAAATTTTCACTCAGACTCTTTGTTAATCGACAAAGGTGTTAGTTTGCTCAGCAACGCATGGGTGTCTATCACATCTATCTTTACTAGAACAATGTATATTGAAGGGGCACTTATAAGAAGAATAACTTAAATTCAAATATATTATTGACAGACATTAAACTCAAGCCCCATTCTTTGTAAAAGAAGAAAAACCGAAGTAAGTATGCTTCCGTCGACAACCCATTTTTTGTGCCAGAATATGAAACTCCAGGTTATTTTGTTTCTTAGAACACTACAGCAAAAAGGAACATCAGCGACCGGTATCAGCGACCAGTTCAGCGACCGGCGTCACTACGGGTCGCTGAAAGTTTTGGGTAAATTGCGATTTCGGCGCTGAAATTCTCCCGCGCGTCCCCAATCGCGTCTCCCTCGTTCCCAATCGCGCCAAACCCTGCCTCTCTCTCCGCCAAACCCAACCTAACCACCCCTGCCTCTCCTCTCCACCAAATCCAGCCTAACCCCTGCCTCTTCTCTCTACTCCGCCTCTCCCTTCTTCGTCGCTCTGCGTTACGATCTCCTCTAATAGGTGCTGAGAACTTGATCTCTCCCTCTCTTCTATTTTCCATTTTTCCTCTATTGGTTTCGGTTTTTCAAAACCCTAGAGTTCTGATTGTGATTTTTGCCTCTAGTGCCTCCCTTGCGCTGCTGGTGGTGCTTGGTGGTGCCTCTTGTGCTGGTGCTTGGTGTTTTCAGGACAGCTGAGAAGCGAGGCGTGAAGGCCTCGGTATCGGCCGCTTTGAGTTGCCCTTTTTTTGATCTGCTTATCTCTCGGGTAATTATAAAGCACCCCTGTTTTAATTGATTGTTGTTTGTGATTTGTGCTTGATGTTGCTTGTCATGTGTTGTTTGCTATGATGATTGATCGATGACAATCGCGTGTGGGTTGCTGATTTTCCCAGCACGACAGTTTAATTATTCTTGTTCTCTTGTGTGTGTTCTCTGTGCTGATATGCACTGATTGGTGTTGTTTTATTATGCTGCCATGACCTGGTATTGGTGTTGATCTTTTCTTTTGTGTTGGCATCGACTCTATGCTTGCTTGATGTGGTCTGGTACTAGACCTGATTTGTGAAGGTGCTGTGAAAAATTGTTGTATGTTGCTGGTACCAGTCGGTACCAACCCAGTATAACTGTTGTACCTAACTTGACCTGACAGTGATCTTATTGTGAATGCTTATAATTTAGGAGCCTAAGGGTAAAAATTAAGTCCTTATATGAATTATTATGGTACTCTACTAGTTTCGGTTGTTAAATTATTATGCTGTTGTTTGTAACTTTGTATTTGACAGTTGAGGATAAAAAAGATTATGCAAGCAGATGAAGATGCTGGTAAAATTGCACTTGCCGTACCTGTTTTGGTCTGTAAGTTACCACTACTTTATTTTTCATTAGCTTGTAAAAGTTGGTATATAATTTAAATGGTGTTTTATGGGATCCTTGTGCATTTGCAGGAAATCATTTACGACCTAGCAATTATAGAAGAAAAACAAAGCAAAAGGTATACCATGGTGAAACCTTGTCTTATAGAAAATGATATTTATGGGGCTAATTTGTCCCTTATTTGGTTACGAAAATGACTCTTCAAAGAGGCGCTAAGATCTGAAATTCTTCTCACTTGTAAGTGACATCCAGTCATCAAATTACCTCTCCCCCTTTGATGTTTCACTTGATTAATACATATTTATTTTGATAATGATTTACTGACAAAGGCCAAAGTCAGAGATCATAAGGAGATTTTCTTTTGGTGCTAATCTCCAAGGTTACATTTCTCCTCAATTTTTTTTCCTCTTTTTTCATTCTTTGTTGTTACTTTTAACAAGCACCAAAAGGAGATTTTCTTTCATAGTGCACCAAAACATTATAGTTATAAACAAGACAGATATTTGGAGCCCAGAAAGTAGACACAAAATAAATGAACACAAGGTAGATACCAGAAAGTAGCTACTGCATGCCAAATGCCAATACATCTTAACCATTTAATTTAGAGCCCTTGTAGCAAAAGAATTATTTAGCTCGGTACCATTTTATTAGAGCCCTTTATGGGAGGCCAAATCTTTCTTGTCACATTCGACGGACTGATATACAAATATCTCTGAAAACTAAGTCCTTTAGGGGCTATTGTCTAAAGAAAAGTGCAACTTTTAAATTTTTCTATGTTGCTGTTTGAGTTCACCGTATACTGGCTAGTATCCTCATGCTTGATGCAAACTATGGACATTTTATACACCAAAACACCAGAAAACATTATATTTAGTGCTTGGGTTATTTGTTAGGGTTTTGGAAATGTGGGTTCATGGGAGCCGATTCAGAGGATTTGAGGGAGCCGATTCACTTGATCTAAATTCTTTGTTAATTGAAGATTGCGATGTGCTTATTTCTGCTGCACTTGCCGAGAAAATTGTATTTATTCTTGAATTGGTAAAGTATATATTGTGCTTATTCTCTCTAACATTGTATTTATAAGGTTGTGTTGTTAGATATGTAGGTTCTTTAAAAGTATAATATTATTCAAGTATCATTGTCTAATTCGTCAAATGCCGTTATTTTGAGACAAAATGCAGGATTTGAAACCAGAAGATGATTGAAGCAGGTTGCTGTGTGGTTGCATAAGTTATGAATTGACATATCTCATTATTTCAGTGGCTTGGATTGCTTTTTTGTGCATTATTAATTGCAAAGTATAGTGCCGATGTTTGGTTTGTTAAAATTTGTTAAAAGACTTTGTATCTAAATAAGTTTGTTGTAAATAAATTCAATGTGTGATGTTTATATTTAAAAGACTTTGTATACAGTTTTTCAATTTTGTATTTAAATTTGTTAAAAGACTTTGTAAATAGATATCTAATATTATATTTGAGTATCAGTAAAAAATACAAATATCAGCGAAAAAGTACTATCAGCGACTAGTAAAAAATTTTTGGTCGCTGATGCCTTAACATGACGTCACCAAAAAATATTAGCGACCAAAATAAAATGGTCGCTGATGATGTATCAGCGACCGGGATAAGCGTCATTCAGCGGTGATGTCATCAGGCAGGCATCAGCGACCATATTATCAGCGATCGGGCATCAGTGACCAAATGAAGTATCAGAGACCGGCGACATACTTATCAGTGACCAAATATTTTGGTAGCTGATGCCTCTTTCTGTTGTAGTGGAAGGAGGCCCATTTCGGTCATATTGTAGTGGAAGGAGGCCCATTTCGGTCATATCGCCAACTAAGTAGCACATATGGCTTCATCTGATATTACAAGAGATTCACCGCTCTTTTGCACATTGTTTTCTTCCACACAATTTTTGCTCTCATCATCATCATCACCACCATCTTCTTAATTGTCATCATAAGAGTCAGCATTTTCTTCTTCCTCTTCTTCTTCAAGTTTAATGAACTGTGAGTTGAGAGAATTTGCAGCACATAACCAAGCAAGTACAATAATAAGAAGTGCTCCTCCAAGGTACGGTGTCGAATTGGCAAGAGAACCAAATACCAAAATCATGACTGGTTGAATTAGTGCACCTCCTGATTTTCCCAAGGGGCTGCATACCACATCTATCGCCACCTTCCCTTTGAACTATTGAGAGATGAAAAGAAATGTATTATTATTGAATTTTAAAGTGTAAAAAAGAATGAAGAAAATGAATTTTTATTGATTGCTGTTTAATATTACAAACATTGTACATGAGTATTTATAGGCTAGAATTTTTTCTAGCTGTTAGGTTGTTTCCTAATTTACATAAGCTGTAATCTATATCCTAATTAATTATAAGATTTACTAGCCGTCGCTAATATCCAGCTAGATTCCTAATCTTTATGACAGCTATTCATTTGGATGTTCTATTATTTGTTGCCTAAGTTGCCTATGATGATTATATCTGAGGCAAAGATATTTATTCTTCAATACTCACTCTCAAGTTGGGTTCAAATAAATTAAGGAAGCCCAACTTACTAAGTATGTTTAGATGACTAGCTTTGTTGAATGCTTTAGTGAAGACATCTGCCAGTTGCTCTTTGCTTTCTAATGAATGGGGTTTCTGTTTCTCCCGACTGTACTTTTTCTCAGACAAAGTGATAGTCGACCTCTATGTGTTTTGTTCGTTCATGGAACACTAGATTAGATGTAATATGTCGTGTAACTTGATTGTCACAGTACATTTGCATTGTCCCAGAGTGCTCTATCTTTATGTTGCTAAGTAGTTGTTTTATCAAGATGAGATCATTTGTAGTGGATGCCATGTCTCGATATTTTGCTTCCGCACTTGACCTTGCCACAATATTTTGCTTTTTACTCTTCCAAGTGACCAAATTGCCACCTACAAAAGTACAAAAGCGGGTGGTTGATTTTCTGTCATAGTTACCAGCCCAATCTGCATCAGAAAAACCAACCACATTGTTAGAATTATTTTTTTTCATCCATATTCCTTGACTCGGAGTGCCTTTTAGATATCTAAGTATTCTATCAATTGCACTCAAGTGACTGGTGCATGGAGCATGCATGAATTGGCTTATAACACTAACTGCAAAGGCAATGTCAGGTCTAGTAACTGTGAGGTAAATTAATTTACCTACCAACCTTTTGATATTGTCCTATGTCAAGTAATGATCCACCATCTTCAATTCCTATTTTAACATTAGTCTCCATTGGAGCATGTGCTGGTTTAGCTCCCAATTTACTAGTTTCTTTCAATAGGTCAAGGACGTATTTTCTTTAGCATAGAAATAAGTCTTTACTTGAGTGAGCTGTTTCTATTCCAAGAAAATATGAAAGATTCCCAAGATCTTTGATAGCAAATTCCATCTTCAAATATTGTTTTACCTTTTTAATTTCTTTATTATTATTTTTGCAGTGATGATAATATCATCTACATAGACAAGGACAATTATGGTGCAATTTTGTGAATGTTTGAAAAATATAGAGGAATCAACTGTGCTTTTATTAAAGCTAATTTTTAAAAGAGAAAAACTTAGCTTAGCATACCATGCTCTTGGTGATTGCTTTAGTCCATAAATTACTTTCTTTAACTTACACGCCAATGTTGAATCTGATTTATTCTTATGACCTGGAGGAAGGGTCATGTAAACCTCTTCTTCCAATGTTCCTTGGAGAAATACATTTTTTACGTCCATTTGGTACAAGTTTCATCCTAAGTTGGTAGCTATTGATAGTAAAATTCTAACATTATTCATTTTTGCTACTGGTGCAAAAGGTTTCTTGATAGTCAATACCATAAGTTTGGGTGAATTATTTGGCCACTAACATAGTTTTGTACCTTTCAACCATACCGTCACAATTGTATTTGATTTTATATATCCATTTGCAACTTACGGTCTTTTTGTTTTTTGGTAAACGAATAATATCTCATGTATCATTTTTTTTCTAAGACTTGAAGTTTTTCTTTGATAGCTTTACGCCAAATCAAACTTTGATTTGTTTCATTAAAAATAGTTTGGTTTGGTTTGATTGTTGATGTTATCTAAGTAGGCTCTGTATGTAGCAGATACCTTATCATATGAAATATAATTTTGAATTGGATACATCACTTGATGGGATACATAATCCCTTAGATTGATTGGAGGATGAGTTTGTCTTCCTGACCTTCTCAAGACAATTTTTTCTTTAGTTGCTTCTTCGCTTGAGTCAATTTTAATATCTTCTTGAGTTGTTTCTTCTCTTGACTCATTTTCTAGACTTCCGCCCCCCCCGGAAGAGATTGCACTTGTTTCTCCAATTTGATCTTCTTATATATGTTCAACTTGCTCTTGATATGTTTCTTCAGAAAACATAAAATTAATTGGACATGATAACATTGGTTGACTTTGTATATTTTCTTGTTCATTTTCAAAGAACGGTATATCTCGTGAAATATAAAGCATATGATTTTTTTGGGTCATAACACTTGTATCCATTTTTTCCTAAGGAGTATCAAAAAAAAATAGCTTTAACCAAATTTTTATCTAATTTGTCTTGTCTTTTTATAAGTACAAAACATGTACACCCAAATATTCTTATATGGTCAAGATCAAATTTTATACCCTTAAAAATTTCTAAAGGACTCATATTCCTAAGTCTAGCACTTGGTAATCTATTTATTAGGTAGGTTGTTGTTAACACTGCGTCTGACCAATAAGTATTTGGAACATTAGATTGAAAGAGAAGTGATCTAGTAACTTCAAGCAAATGCCTATTTTTCTTTCTAAAACTCCATTTTGTTTGGGTGTGTTGATAAATGTGGTTTGATGTAAAATTCATTTTCATTTAAAAAATTCTAAGAAATTTTTATTTATATATTATGTCCCATTATCAGACCTACAAATTTTAATTTTTGCATTATATTGATTTTCAACAAAATTATATAATTCTTAAAAGTATGAAAAAACTTCATGTTTTATTTTCAAAAGATATACCCAAGTTGTATGAGAAAAATCATCAATAAATGTATTAAAATATCTAAAATAATTATAAGAATTGATAAGGGCTGGACCCCAAACATCTGAATGAATTAAGTCAAAATATTTTTCTAACAGATTGGTGGATGAAGAAAATAGTACTCTAGTTTGTTTTGAAAATTTACACACATCACAATTTTTTGAATCAAGATTATAACAAAAAAAATTATTTAAAACTTGATCAGATTGATGATCAAATCGTCGATGTACCAATTTGTCACGATCTACTGAATTTAATGACATAAGACATTTAATGTTATATTCTTCAAGGTAATAAAAACTATTTTGCAAACATATCTCACCAATAGTATTCCCTTGATTCTCGATCCTGAAGGGTTAGTTTATTTGGTGAGAATATGACATTACAATTCAACTCTTGGGTAATTTTACTAACCGATAATAGATTTGAGTTAAAGTCTGATAAATATAAAATATCATTCATATTTTTTGTAAGAAATTTGGTTATACCAATACTTTGAATTTGAACCTTATATTCATTTGCAACAATCACATGTTGACGGTTTTTATTTTGCGTTTTATTTTCAAATTTGGTTGGATCCCATGTCATATGATCTGTTGCACCCAAATCAATAATCTATTTACTAATGTTATGACACATATTTGCATATTTAAAATTATTGTCAATTTTAAAGGAATTAAAAGTGAATTTAGAGGGTATGAAACCAGAAGTTGTTGTTGTAACAAACCATTCAATTGAGTTATTAGCTGAGTCAGTTGCATTGTTTGCGCCACGGAGGATCTAGGGAGGTTGAATGAGCTATTTGATTGAGCCGAGTCGGTCCCAGATTCAATCCCTGACCCGACCCCTTCATTCCCTTCTGTTGTTTTACTCGACCCTGCAAACCCTTTGTTCTCCTTTCTTGCGCTGCCCCAAGTGCCTCGTCGATTTTCCTTCTCTCTGGCTGATCGGAGATCGTATTGGGATGGAGGCGTTGGCCAGCATCACGGGTGTGGCCCTGCTTCTTGCAGTGGTCACATCTCTCGCCATTGTTGGGTTCTCCTCTCCCTCTCGCCACTGCTCGAGAGTTATGGTTAGGGTTTCGGACGAAACTAGATTGTATCTTTTCTTGGGTTTGGGAGCAAAATGAGGCAATATCTTTTTGATATTTTTACAGTTTGCTGGTAAAGCTGATGAAGCTTGGGTTTGAATTTCTGATTTTTTTGGCCTTTTACTGGTTTTCTGGTGTTGCAAGAACAGTTGCTACTAATTCTTTTTATTACTGGTTTCTGATCTGATACTGGTTTTCTGGCCTTTTTATTTCTAGTTTCTGATCCGATACTAGTTAGAATGGGTATTGAGGAAATAAAAACTGATAAGAACAAAACCTTACTCGGTTGGGATTTTTCTGTAATAAAAGAACTGATAAGAACAGAACCTTACTCGGTTGGAATTTTTCTATGATAAAAGAACTGATAAGAACTATTGCTGGTGTACTAAGTTTGTGTAGCCTTGCTCGATGATGACAGATGTTTGAAAACAGAAGTAGCTCGTCATGTGATTGGCTTGAGATAACTGTTTCTTTATTCTGAGAGCTGGTTTTGATGTTGCTTGCAGTTCTTTGTTATCTGCAGCTTTGTTTGATTTCAAATTTTGAGTCAGGATTTATCCTGCTCTGATACCATATTGAATTTTAGAGTGGAAAGAAGAATGATGAAAATGAATTTTTATTGATTGTTGTTATGATATCACAAGCATTGTACATGAGTATTTATAGGCTAGAATTTTTTCTAGCCGTTAGGTTGTTTCCTAATTTACAGAAGCTGTAATCTATATCCTAATTAATTACAAGATTTACTAGTCATTGCTAATATCCAGCTAGATTCCTAATCTTTATGACATCTATTCATTTGGATGTTCTAGTATTTGTTGCCTAAGTTGCCTATGATGATTATATCTGAGGGCAAAGATATTTATTCTTCAATAATTATATTCCAGAATCATAACTAATGAAGGGAAATGTAGCATATACCAAAATTATATTTATATTTAAGGAAAATGCACAAACAGAATTTCTTATTTTGTCTACGAACTAAAACACAGAAGTTTGCATGAATTCAATTCCTAGTTCAAAATTTTGTGATTTCTGTATCCAATCACACTTTGATTTTGGACTATAATTAAGGCACCAACTTTGTAACTTTTATTTTTCCTTGGGTACTAAAGGAATTAATCATGTAGTTTAAAAAAGCAACAGAGAATATTCAACATAATGTATATGCAAAAAGCAAAATTAATGCCAAGTTGCTAACCTTCATATCTTGATCTAATGGGATATAAGCCATCTCTTTGTAGGGATCAAATAAACTATACTTTGCACTCTTGCTAAAGATATTTTGCATTGCACTGACAGAGATAGCAGCAAGAAGAGGCATTAAGCCGAAGTGACTGAGGAGGGGAGTCAGAGTTTGCCCAAACAATACCAAGTAGAACCCGACGCCAGTTATGAGCAAAATTGTTGGTGTTACCAGGGCAGCTGTGCCCCAGGCCAGTTATTAGCATCATGATCAATGTTGTTATGCCTGTTGCTGTTGTGAAATCTCCCATGAAAGAAGCATATGCATCTGGACTCGGGAACTAAAAAATTTAAAGGAGAACTTTCAATGAATAATTAAGAGGGCTTTACAAAAAAGGATAAATAAATTATGTTGCTCACAAATATCATGAATTCGTATATATGAGGAACGATTTAGGTCTTAGATTTCCATGTGCAGCTGTGCTTAGATTTCCATGTAACTTCGACGAGGTTGATACTGATACCGTAAGAAACAACCAGTGTGGCAAGATCTTTCAAGTAATTCGATGAAAGCAGCAGCCTTAAGCTCTCTTTCACCCCTTGCTGCGGCTTCTATTATCAACATAAAAAATTATTTTGTTATGTATTATTAAACCGCACTAACTATTAGAAAGTTCTGAGTTAATGAACTTGCAGCATTAATATATCTCAACAACCTCTAAAGCAGGGAGGTTAAGGCATTTTATATCCAATTTGTAACAGAAAGGTTACAATTAATACATTTTTAATTTACATTCTTGTTCTTATGAGTTATGATGATGTTGATGGTGATCGGGTTTTGGAACAGTAGGATCTTGCAGCACAAATTTGTTAGTAGCCCAATGAATACCACAAATTACAAATCCCATAATCACAACCATGCTCATCATGCCCTTCAAAGATACTACCCATCCCTCAACGCCCGGCCCCAACTTCCCGCGTAGGTTAGAGAAATATCTCACCGTGCAACCCACAAATATGAGTGAGACATTTGCACCAAGGCCAAACAAGGAGTAGAATTTCTTCGCCTCTTCAACCGTCATTATCTAAAAGTTGTAAGAGTATGAAAAATCAATTTAAACTAGTTGAAAGGAATATTTCTCCAAAATATCAGCATCGCATTCATCATAAAATTGACATATCCAAATTCCAAACGATATTACTTCAATTTGAAAACCTTGCTTGCCTGGTTAGCAAAGCCCCAAAACAGAAGTGAGAGCACAACACTGCCCCACAATTCAGCCATGACATAAAAAAAGACAAAATCTCCAAATTCGGCCCGAGAGCTGCAATGAGCTTATCAGCCAACCCGATTGGATGTTTCGCATGCCTCAATGGGTACAAAACAAATGCAAAAGCACCAAAAAATGCAATGAAAGGGAAGATCATGCAGTAGAATAAAGCCTCCTTGGTGACTATATCCGACAATTTGGTGTAAATCAGCATGAAACCGATCGCTGTTGGTAAAGTGACCCATGTTTTCAAAAATGGGATGATTTCAGCACAGCTTCCTTTTGCAGTTACCACAAGCACGTCCTTTGTATTTCTTACAATTGTGTAGTTGAAGAGAATACAAAAGAACATGAGCCCGAGTGGCACAATTTTTTCCATGTTTGTATTTCAATACCTAACAATTTTTTGGTTTCCTTTTCGGAGTGATCATGGTCATTGTTGGATGACACCAGAGATGTTGTTGCCGGCCGGACAAATGAACTGACCTTGCCTATGTTGCCAAAAGAGCAGATTTTGCGGTGTTTGAGTGAATTTGTCGGGATTTTGCAACTTCAGATGGGGGATTTTAGTAGAAGTGATTTGTAATCTTACATTTGTTATTCTCAGATAGGAGATTTTGGTTTGAAGGAGAGGCAGAATTTACCTTTAGAGGCAATATGCACCTCCATATATTTTTTTTGAAGATGACCACCTAATTGAGTGGTGTTTTAATTTTTAACCTTACCAAAATGGCAGAGAACGGAAATTAAATGGAGCTATTGAGGTATATTAAGAGGTTTAGATTGAGTTTTCATGATAATTAAGATATCTGATTGGAGTCTAGAAATGTCAAATTCATTTTGATTACAATCCATGCGACTACTTAAAAAATATATACAGTAGTACGTATACTGTTCAGAATATTCAGTTTGTATTAAGTATATTTATTTGAATTTAAAATATATTTTTAATAAATGTTAAAGTCTGATCACAATTTGTTGAAGTACTTATTTGAACTTAGAAAATACATGCATTGCTGGTGCATCGACCTAGGAAGAATGAAATTTTAATTCGTACTAATGAAATAGTGTATTGAATGAAGAAAGGCGAGGTAGCCCAGATGATTAGGAAAAAAGTTCTAAGACTATTGGTCACTAAAAGATTGAGAGTTTGATTTCTTCTCACGACTTCGCAGATTCTGCTGTGATTCTTTGAGAATGATCACATGACCCTGCTATTCAAAGTCCACGTACCCCTTCATTTGCCTTGAGATATATGCATGAAAAACAATAGTTTTGAGATTTGTGTCCTTTAAAAATTAAAGGAATGTATTTGGAATAGCATGGTCCTGTGATTCTCAGGATTCTCAAAGAATCACAGCAGATTTAGTTCGCAATACCATATCCTCACATGCAAGTATTTGGAATAGCATAATCCTGTGTTTTTGTTGAAAGATATTTGCACAATGTGTGGTGGTTTATATAGGGGAGAAGCAGCCTGGATAACTCGTTGAGGCATGGGTTTTTCTCGTGGAGATAGTGCAAGGAAGTGTGCATGGCGCCGTGCAATCTACTAGTGTGATTAGATCTGTAGGTGCTCCACTTTTATACTTGGCATGTTATGTTGGAAATGAAATGAGAGAATGAGAATATGAGAAAGCTACTTTTGAGGAAGGGCTCTAATTAATATTTTTGTGGAAAGCATGAACAAGGCAATTAATGGTGGAGCGAGCCCACATGCATGGATCTAAATTCACGCTCTTCAATTTTTTGTATAAGTTGTTTTTAAATATGGTATCTCCATATGATCAGTCACTGTCTTGTCTTGTCTTGTCATTATCTTCAATTTTATATATGGGAATCAATGCGCAGTGATTGTCTTGTCGCAAGTATTTTATTTTTAATTGGTTAGTTTCTGCGTAAAAACTGGAGGGTTGCCACGTAAATTTCCGCCTGATTTTTCCTAAACTATAGATTCTATTAGAAATTCTTAAAATAAATAAGCAATGGGAGATGCATTTGTTGGATACACATAATAGCCCCATCCCACCACCTTTTATCTTTTCATTAAGTCTACTCATTCTCAGACATTCTTTTTTTGTTCTTCTTCTCGTTATTTTCTTTTCCTGTTTAAGCTAGTATTTCAACGGCTCTTTAGCCTAAGACACTATATATACTTTGTATAGCAGAACCAGGGTCGGTGTTCTTAAGTTCATTTAGTCTCTATGTGAACTTAACTCTAACGCCTATCATATTGACTTCAAACGACAAATTCAAACTATTGAAACTAATTTACCTTACAAGTGATGCATCTATATACAAAATTTTTAAAGTTTTTAATTAATTTTGTATAGAGTTAAGTGGTCAAACAATGTTCAAAAAATAAATTAGTTAAAATTAATTTATAACTTTCTAATTTTGACCGCTTTACTCTTTGTACTAAATTAATTCTAAATTTAATTTTTTTAAATGTAGATGCATCACTTGTAAGGCATGCATATTGGTTTCAACAAATTAGATTCATCGTCATTTGAAATCAATTCGACGGATTTTAGAGTTAAACTCACAAAGAGTCTTGATGAATTTAAGAACGCCCCAGTTCTACTCATTCAATAAAGCAGACAATTAATTCAATTCAATCAAATTAATATGATATCAGAGCATGGTTGTTAGACCAATCGAAACTAAAATTTTTTGTGAAACTAAAGAAGTGCACTCAACAATGGATAGCACAAGCACATCACCCGGCCAAAGGAGACGATGCTTGAAACAGCTCCAGTGAGCAAATCATGCAGCCAATCGTCAGTGCAATTCCAATGTCATAGCTCACCACTAATACTTGAGGTCGTAATAGAAATAAAGCACAAGCACCAATGTGCACACACCAAAGTCATACTGAGAAAGAGGAAGATGATTGTGCGCAGGGATGACAACACGTCCCAAACTCTATTCCGCATGTACAGGTTTTGTTTGGTTTAGTGAGATATTGAACAATTTAAGAAGAGAATCAAGACAAGAAGAGAAAAATCACAAGAGAGAAGAAATAAATATTTCATATATTAATCAAAATCTCAAGAAAAAGATAACATGTCATCTCTTCTTATAGTACATCTATCACATATTAATTAACTTAGAAAAACTAAAAGTCCAACTTAGAAACTAACACCTCATAATGAACTTAGAAATACTAACTAACTCTTGGAAACTCTAACTTAATTAAAATGACATAGAAAATAGAAATATTCAACATAGAAAATAGCAACATAATAAAGTCTTATAGAAAACACAACATAATTTAATATTGTAATTATTCATCATAGAAAATGATGAATTAGTGGGACCCGTGGGACCCCTTTTTTGGGACTTGTACCTAGCCATTCAAGAAGATTGAAGAACAATTAACTTGTATCGAGTCTAAGTCCGAGTTGGTTTGGTTTTCGTCATGCTCCCTCGGTTGATGTTTGCATGGCTACGGTTGACTGCTTCGGTTTGACCGTCGGTTTGCAAATGATAAGTTGTGCTAAATTTTAGCGTTGTTCCCAACCGTGTCCACACTTCCTTCCAGAAAAGACTCATGAACTTTACGTCGCGATCGGAAACAATTGAGTTAGGCAACCCATGATGACGCACTACTTCCACAAAGAATAATTCGGCAACTTTAATAGCATCTATGGTTGTTTTACATGCCACGAACACGGCCATTTTGCTAAACCGATCAACAACCACGAAAATACTATCATTTTACTTGCGGGTCATTGGTAAACCCACTACGAAGTCCATGGAAATATCGCGCCATGGTTTGGTTGGAATCGGAAGTGGAGTATATAAACCTTGTTTAGTATCAGTACCTTTTGCAGCTTGACACACTTGGCACCATTTCAACGAAGAGCTTCACGTCTTTCACTATTTTTGGCCAAAAGAAATTTTCTCGAATAAAATGTAAATTTTTCTCAAAACCAAAGTGTCCTTGCTTGTGAATCTCTAGCACAATTCGAAAGCAAAGCGACATGTTCGGAATGCAAAGCAACTTCCCGTGAAATAAATATATGTCTTGCAATAAATAGTCATCTCGAGAGTTAGCTTCTACAGCTTCAATAATAGGTCCGAATTCTAAGTCTTCTCGCAAAGCTCTTGGCATTTCTTCAAACCCGATCACAACAGTTTTCATATCCGTGAGCAGATTGTATCGTCGACTCAATGCGTCCGCAACCTTGTTGTTTGTTCCGGACTTGTGCACCATCGTAAATGTGAATTCTTGGAGTGACATGACCAAACTTGATGATCGGTGTAGAGCAAAAATTCTTTTTGCAACAGATAATGTTGCCAATGTTGTAGTGCCTTGACAATGACATAAAATTCAAGATCATACACTAAGTAGATAAGGCGCAGCCCACCAAGTTTTTCGCTAAAGTATGCAACCGGCTTCTTTTCTTGTGATAAAACGGCTCCAATCCCGACTTTTGAGGCATCACACTCAATTTCAAACACTTTGTCAAAATTTGGTAATGTGAGGACTGGGGCATGTGTGGGTACGGTTTTGAGTTGTTCGAATGCTGCCTGTGCTTCTTTCGGCCAATAAAATATTTTATTTTTGGAAAGTTCTGTGATTGGTGAAGTGATTGTGTTATAGTCTCGAATAAACCGTCGATAGAAACCAGCAAGTCCGAGAAAAGAACAAACTTCGGTGATGGTGGTGGGGCTCGGCCAGCTTTGGATTGTGCAAATTTTGTCTTTGTCGGGGCTAATTCCTTGAACCGAGACAACATAACCCAAAAAGACAAGGGTTGACGTCATCCACGAACATTTTTTCGTGTTTGCAAAAAGTTGATTGTCGCGAAGTGTTTTGAGAACTTCTCGTAAGTGGTGCAAATGATCAGTTCGGCTTCGGCTATAAATAAGAATGTCATCAAAGTATACGACAACAAACTTGTTGAGAAAAGGTCGGAGAACTTGGTTCATGACTCGCATAAATGTACTCGGTGCGTTTGAAAGGCCGAATGACATCACCACCCACTCAAAAAATCCTTTAATCTTGAACACCGTCTTCCATTCATCGCCAGATTTAATATGGATTTGATGATATCCGCTTTTAAGATCCACTTTAGAAAAAAATTGTGGCACAACTTAGTTGATCAAGCATATCGTCGAGGTGCGGTATCGGAAACTGGTATTTAATAGTAATCCGGTTTATGGCTCGGCTATCAACACACATGCGAAAAGTTTCATCCTTCTTTGGTACAAGTAATGCAGGCACAATGCAAAGACTTATGCTTTCTCACAAAAATCATTTGTCGAGGAGTTCTTACACTTGACCCCTTAATACCTCGTGTTGTTGTGGCGACATACAGTAATGGGCCTTATTCGGGAGACTTGAGCCGGGCACTATATCAATTTGATGTTGTATGTCGCGAAGAGGTGGAAGCCCATCAAGTAAATCATCACTTAACACATCTTGGTAAGCGGCCAAAATCGGTCCAACAAACCGTGGCCATTTGGGTTGTGCTGGGTTTTAACAAAGGTGGTTGAAGCCAAAGCAAAACACACCCCTTCTTCTTGAAACTCTGGCTCAAACTCTTCCAATGGTACGCAAAATCCAGTATTTTTAGAAAAATCTCTTTGGATCGGAGTTAACAATACATTTTTCCTTCAACTTATACGGTATAGGTGTGGTTTCTTCCATCATAAATTGCCTTATTATCAAATTGCCAAGGTCGACCCAATAAGGGATGAGAAGCATCCATAGGCACGACATCAGCGCGGATGGTGTTGATGTAGTTCAGCCCAATAGAAAACTCAAGTTGACACCGCTTTTCGACTTGTATCTCGGCATCTTTGCTGACCCATCCCAATTTGTAAGGGTAAGGGTGATTGGTGAGCTCGAGGTTGAGCTTCTTAACGACTTCTTCAGATATGATATTTTCCCAGCTACCTGAGTCAATTATGATATGGCATTTCTTACCACTAATAGTGCACATTGTCTTGAAAATGGCGTGTCGCTTCTAATTTTCTTTGCTTGGTGGTGCAAGACAAAGACGCCTCGTGACTAGACTTTCTCCATACACATCATCAGGATTAGCTTCATAAATTTCATCATTTTCATTCTCGTATCAATCTCCTTCTCCATCTTCTTCGTACTCTTGTTCTGTCAAAAATTGGGCTCGAGTTTGAGGGCATTCATAGCGGCCCAAATTATGACATCGGTGACATCGAATGTTAGCTTTGTGATTATTTGGTGAGGTGAAATTATTTAGAGTTGCAAGGAGGGGAGGTGTTCGATTTTGAGAAGATGAAGGGTTTGTGTTTGGTTTTGGTATAATTTGGCTCGAGTTGGAAATTGGGTCGGTTTGGGTTCGGCCTTGAAGAGGATTATTTCTCGGATTAAAATTTCAGTTTCGGGACTGTTGTTGTTCTATGGCTTTGGCCTTGGATTGTGCCTCCAAAATGTTGTTGAAAGTGTGCACAATTAACATATCTTGAATAGAAATACGAAGACCGTTAAGAAACCGTGTAACTCGTTAGTCCTCTGTCTCATTAAGTTGATTGCGGGCCTCGAGCTTATAAAACTCAAGTGTGTAATCTTCAACACTTCTTGATCATTGCGTGAGAGATTGAAATTGTCGGTAGATGGTTTGTCGATAGTTGAGTGGTAAGAATTTGGTAGTCATTTCATGCTTCAATTCATCCCAATCATTGAGAAGAGGAAGATTGTTAAGACAGTAACGGTATTTAAAGTTCTGCTACTAAGCCGTTGCCCGTTCTTTGAAATGGATGGTCACCATAGGGACTCGCTTATCAGGAGGTATTTCTTTTAACTCAAAAACTTCTTCCACAGTGTTGGTCCAATCGAGAAATTCTTTAGGCTTGAGGCTTCCTAAAAAATTAGGGATTTTGACGCGAAGTCCACTATCCCATTGGTCATGGTTTGGAGGTGAGTTGTTTCAAGGCGGATTGATGTTGTTGAAAGGTGGTTCATTATGATGTTGGCGGTTTTCGTTGGTGTTGACGCGCTCCATAAGATTGGCTAAGCATTCTGCTAACGCATTCTGGGTTTGTTGCAGTTTTGCGAGGATGGCGACAAGGTTCGGGTTGGACATGGTTGTTGCGAGGAAAATGTGGATTTGAACTTGGTGGTTGGCGGAGATACAACTTCATGCAGATGCGAATGTAGTTGTCGAACTTGCTCTGATATTACTTGACGACAACATGTCCCAAACTCTACTCTGCGTGTACATGTTTTGTTTGGTTTAGTGAGATATTGAACAATTTAAGAAAATAATTAAGACAAGAAGAGAGAAATCACAAGAGAGAAAAAATAAATATTTCATATATTAATTAAAATCTCAAGAAAAAGATGACATGTCATCTCTTCTTATAGTACATCCATCACATATTAATTAACTTAGAAAAACTAAAAGTCCAACTTAGAAACTAACATCTCATAATGAACTTAGAAATACTAAATCTTGGAAACTCTAACTTAATTAAAATGACATAGAAAATAGAAATAGTCAATATAGAAAATAACAACATAATAAAGTCTTATAGAAAACACAACATAATTTAATATTGTAATTATTCATCATAGAAAATGATGAATTAGTGGGACCCATGAGACTTCCTTTCACCTCATATTGAGCAGATCGAATGAGAGATAATGGCGAGACTGAAGAAGAAAGAGATGTTTTAAATGGAGGGGATCGCCAAATCTAATTTTCTCTATCTGCTCATTAATTTACCGATTTCAAGTTTCTCAAGTCAATGGGAGGTCTCCACTAGTCAATGCAAAATGGAGATCACCATATCCACGCTGAAGAGCTCTTTTTTTTTTTTTTTTTTTTTTTTTTTTTTTTTTTTTTTTTTTTTTCTTCTTCTTTTTTTCTCTTTTTTTTTTTTTTTTTTTTTTTTTTTTGTTCTTTTTTTTTTCTTTTGCATTGAAGAAGAGCTCAATTCAAGCGCTATAAAAATTATAAGTCTGCGCAAGATACATTTGTTGCAAATTCTAAACTTGATTTAAATAATTCAAAGCATCATTTTAAATAATTTTAATGATCATATACCCGCTAGATGAATTCTCATTTTTTTTCTTTGGTGTTAGTTCCTAAAGGCCGAAATTTTTATTATTACCATATTAAAAAAAAAAAAAAAACTACTTTATTTTGGAGAATTCAAAATTTACCAGGACCACAATGCCACTTGGTGGCTCAATTCTTGGGAGCCACCTATTCACATTGCAGACCCAAGAAAGAGGCCGTCAATTAGTGGCATTGCGGCCCCTAATTTTCTATATAAACACTCCAAGAGGTAGAATTTCATTTCTCACCTTCATGATCACCCATTCTCTCTCCTACAAGAGCTTTTCTGATCTGTAAGTTTTTTTTTCTTCCTTTTCAATTTTATTTTTATTTTTTAGAAGGTTAGTAATTAATTTAGTTAACAAACGATTCGAGATGTCAAATAGTATGAAGACGCTTGGGGGGTTTGGCAACTTGAACGAGTTCGAGGTAATCTCCACACAAAGAGAAAGTTCACACTATCATGCCTGACAGTTTTGGCCAGTTTACCAAGACCAATTTTAAATACACGGTGGCCATCAAGGAGAATAACACGGTGGAATGTACATGCCAGAAACCTCAAGTAGATAGAGTATTGTGTGCTCATGTTCTATCCGTGTGCCGTCTCCAAGGCATCAACACTAGCACTTTTGTAAATCACTACTACTACATCATGTCATTGATGAACACATGTAGGGGGTGAATGGCATGTGTATGACAATCAGTTGGAATGGCCTGAACATGAAGACCCTATCCTTGTTCTAGAATATAGGCTAGTTATTTTGGGTAGAATTCCGATGTGGTTGGACTTACTAAATAAGAGGAGAAGAGGACATGAAGTCATTTGAAATACACATGAAAGACGCAACAGAGCTGCTCGATATGTTCGAGGTTGATACAATGTTTACTTTATTATTCAATTTCAACTTTAAAAAAAATGTTGAAACAATTTAGATTTAAAAATCATTTTTGTTTGTAATTTTGTAGGTTGAAAAGCAATCAATGGATTGAATGTTTATCTAGGAGTTAAATTTATGTTTTTAATGTATTGCATGTTTTTATGGTATTGGTAAAAATATTGTTTATTTTAGGTTTATTAGACGTATTTTTATTGTGCTCGTGAAAACATATGCATTATATTTTTCTATTGATGACTTTTGTATATTTATTGTTATTATTTTTTGATGAAAAAATTACTTAATTTTTCTATATTTTTATCAAAATAAAACAAATAAATAAACTTACATCTATTATTTTAACTAAATATACTACAACAAAATCAACACAAAAACCCAACTACAAAATTAAATCTGTCTGTTATTAATATATATATATATAGAGAGAGAGAGAGAGAGAGGCTGGGCTATGGTGCTTGATGGAGTAAAACACGTTTTTACTCCATGGCACTATATTTTTATTTTGAAAGTTCAAATAGCCGATCCGAAGCTCAGCATGTTCTTTATATTGAAATGTGCTTGGAGCACAAATTTTACATTTTTTGGAATTTGTTTACTATTTATTAAGTCATTTTGAAAATCGTTAATCCGATGGTCTAGAAATTTTTATTGTTTTTTTTACTGTTCACAATGAATCAACGATTTTCAAAATTGCTTAATAAATAGTAAAAAAATTCTAAAAAATGTAAAATTTGGTCTCCAAGCACATTTCAATATGGAGAATATGTTGAGTGGTTCGGATATGCTATTTGAACTTTAAAAATGAAGATATAACGTGGAGTACAAACGTATTTTACTCCACGTCTCACCATAGTCGGACTATATATATATATTGGGGCCGCGGTGGCACTTGGCAGCTCCTTTCTTGGGACCGCAATGACAATAGGCAGCTCCCAAGAATTGAGCCACCAAATAGCATTGCAGCCCTCGTAAATTTTGAATTCTTCAAGAAAAGAGATTTTTTATTTATTTTTTTAATATGGTAATAATAAAAATTTCGGCTCTAAAGGTTAAGAATCCATTAGAAGAGTTTTATTTTACCCGTTTGAAAACTGGAGTTCTGTAGTAGTGCATGAGTTCTCAGTTTACTAGGTAAATTGATTTTCAAGCGGCCGACATGAGCCCATTATTTCTGTTTGGTGAGCTTAACAAAATTCTGGAGTGGTATTTAAGAAATACAGTCGACGCCTCATATATATATATATATATATATATATATATATATATATATATCTCTTATCCGAAGCTAAATTTCGTACATGAACTAATACGTATCCATGTCAACCTACGTTCCACTTCCCCACCCCCGAAAAAAACAAAAAACAAAACAAAAGATAAAAGAGTAGCAAATCCTCAGAAGAACTCAACAATATACTGGGTCAACTTATATTTGATATCAAGGAGCTAATGCCATCTCAAATGGCTGAGATTCACAAACAAACATAGTGACATAGATGTCACAAACTCACAATCAATGTTACTTGGCCGTAAAAATTTATTAAAAAAGCTCTCAAAGTACAGTTGGCATATATTTGCCTCAAATTATGCAGCAGCGGCACAATCAAAGTCACCATCATCGTCACCGTCCCCATCATGTTGCACCAATCTCAACACCGTATCTTCGCATGCAAGTAGTACCAGCATCTTGCCAGAATTGAACCTCACAGTCCCAGCATAGGCATTGAACTCCATTTTCTTTCTATATATGGGAAAAGCGCTAGCGTATCTTTCTATATATGGTTTTGTTGTGAGATACTTGCACAATGTGTGTGGTGGTTTATATAGGGGAGACGCAGCCTGGAATGCTCGTTGAGACATGGGTTTCGCTCGTGGAGATAGTGCAAGTAAGTGTGCATGACGCCTTACATGAGAGATTAGCTAGATCGGTGTCTGGTCCACTGGTATACTTTGCATTTTATGTTGGAAATGAAATGAGAGAATGAGATGCCATACTTTCTAAACGGGCTTTAACTTTTTTGTGGCAAACTTGAATAAGGTTATGGTAGAGCGAGCTACACATGCACCTAAATTCAACGCGCTTCAGTTTGTTTTATAAGCTGTGCGCATGCGCAGTCATTGTCATGTCGGAAGTTTTTTTTGTTTTTATTTTGTTTGTTTCTTCCTAAAAAGTGGAGATTGCGGTTTTCCACGTGACGTCTATATATAGGGTCCGGGGTCTTTACTTTATTGGGCAAAATCAGATGGTGCACGCTAAATGTCCACCTTCTGATGTTATCGATCTTTTCTTTCTTTCTTTTTGAAATCCAAGGTTATATTAATAAAATTGTTTACAACATTCAATTCTAAATTATTACAAAACTTGTTATGTTATAGCATCAACCAGTCTCACATTAGACTGCCCCCCTCTACCCCGGTATGTCCTGTTTACACCAGTTTTGTCACAGTATCGGTTCCACAATATCGCATCCTCTCTTGCTTGGTTCACTACTAGTCACGTTGGCAATTTGACAATCATTTAATTCATGTACTAATCTTGTAATATAGATAAAATCTGAAGGTGGAAATTTAGTATGCACCTTCAATTTGTGCTCATTAATTAGTTGGTACCCAATCCGAATCCTTATATATAAACTCTTGGGTGGTCCAATTTTGGCTGCCTAAACTTATTCATATTTGATTGAGATCTAAAGTTAAGGCGTAACTTGAGTTAGACTAGTGATTCTTACAACACTAACTCTTTTATTAACATGACACATTCAAATATGTTAATTGTTTAGACAAATTTGCCCTTCATTAATTTTTTCATTCTAAAATTTAAACCTTTCTCTTATATATATTAATGTCCACCGTGATTTCCTTCTTGGTTTGAATTTATTTTTTGTAAATCAAAATTATAGATATAGTATAAAGAGTAGAACTAGGGTGCTCCTATGTTCATCAAATATCTTGTGAACTTGAATCTAAAATATATCGAATCGATTTTAAACGATGAATCCAAACCGTTGAGACCCTTCTACCTAATGAGTGATGCGTCTACATGTGAAAATTTTAAAGTTTTGAATTAATTTAATATAGAGTCAAGTGGTCAAAAGTTTAAGGTTTATAAATTAATTTTAATGCATTCATTTTTTGGACTCCTTTGACCACTTAACTCTATATTAAATTAATTCGAAACTTTAAAATTTTCACATGTAGACGCATCAATCATTAGATAGAAGGATTTCAACGGTTTGGATTCATTGTTTAAAGTCGATTCGATATATTTTAGAGTCAAGTTCACAAGAGATTAGGTGAACTTAGGAGCACCCTAGTTCTACTCTAGTATAAATATATATAGTAGGGTCTTCTAGCAAAAGTAAATAAAGAAATATTATACAACAATTTTATGTTTTGTAAGCTACCGTTCTATTCCTTTCTTCTCCACAAAAGCAATTGTCCTGGTTCTTCAATCAGCACTATTATTCAATTATTTAACTATATAGATTTAAAAGTACATAACTACACTATTATTCAATTATTTAACTATATAGATTTAAAAGTACATAACTAGAAGAATAATTACAAAAAACCTCAAGCAATATATATAGTTGTGTTGATATGAATCAGTAAAAAAACTTATACCATATTATTTATTGAATTTATCAAAAAGAACAAGGAGCAAGATATATAACAGATTGGTTCATCCTCGACCCTGTCGCTCAATGCTTGGCATTTTAGATTTTTTTTTTTTCTCCTTTTTGAAAGGTTTAGAAAATAGGAAGAGAATATCTAACAATTATGGAAATCAATCAAGTAATAAATGTTCATAGCATATAATTACATTAGCCAAAAAAAATATATATGGCAGTGATATTTATGAGGGGACAAAAATTTTCATCAATCTCAAATATTTCAAGATGTTGCATTAATAAAAAAAAAGAAGAGATGGTGTTAATAATTTAATATCAATACTCCTTGAGTTATTTCTTGTTTGGTTATAGTTTGTGATTTAAGTTATCACCGGCAAAAGTTATTCATATATTTTACATTTCATATAATTTTGTTGTTTAGTAATTTATCATAAAATTAATTTATGCAACAGTTATGTAAATTTGTAATTAGTAATTTTTGATCAAACTGATTTATACAATATTTTATCATTTCTACTTAATAATTTATACCTTTTAAGATAATTTAAAAAGAGAATAAATATTATAAATGGAATAAAAATAATAATTTTCTATATTTTGTGATATTAGGAACATGATTTATTTAATGTATATATTTATTTGTTATATATTTAGATTAAATTATATGATATCAATTTATTCTCTAATTACCGTTATTCATTATAGTTGGAGCTTAATACATTTCGTTAATTACATAATGTGCATCAGCAGATTATCTAATTTCCAAAAAAAAAAAAAAGAATCACGTTGAAATGATGTAGATTAGATAAAATTAATTTGATACGAAATATTACTGAATTAGTAAACTATAATTCGTATAAAAGTAGAATAATACACAGCATTACATGCAGAGAGAAAGTTCAGGAGAAATTGGAAAATAACTAATTAAGGAGTACTTAACAATACAAAAGAGAAAGTTAATCTCAGAAATATTGCTCATGCATGCCGTCTCAAAGTCAAACTCAATGCTTGTACAGTTGGGTTTTGCCTCCAATTAATTAAGCAGCAGGGGCGCAATCAAAGTCACCATCATCGTCATCATCACCATCATGTTGCACCAACCTTAACACCGTATCCTCGCATGCAAGTAGTACCCGCATCTTGCCCGAATTGCACCTCACAGCTGTCTTAGCATAGCCATTGAACTCCATTTTCTTAATTAGGGTTTTAATTTCTATATCTGGGAAAAGCACAAGGCTAGGGTCTCGTGGGCTGGCTGGGATCGATAGTTGTTTTTGTTGTGAGATATACAATTGCACAATTAATGTGTGGTGGTTTATATAGGGAAGAAGCAGCCAGGAACACTCGTTGAGGCATGGGTTTTGCTCGTGGGATAGTGCAAGGAAGTGTGCTTGGCGCCGAGCAATTTATCAGTGGCACTGCGTGATTAGATCTGTGTGTGGTCCACTGGTATACTTGGCATGTTATGTTGGAAATGAAATGAGAGAATAAGAATACACTTTCAAGAAAGGGCTCTAATTAATTTCTGTGGCAAGCATGAGCAAGGTTATGGGTAGAGCGAGCCACATGCACCTAAGGTTCACACTCTTCACTTTTTTTGTATAAGCTGCTTTTATGGTATCTCCATATCAAGTCAAGTGGCACAGGGAATTAATTAGTGCGCAGTCATTGTATTGTTGGAAATTTTTAACCTTTTCATTTGTATGTTTCTGCGAAAAATTAGTACTCATTAATTGGAAAAATCTGATGCTGCACATTAAATTTCCACCTGATTTTATTTAAACTATAAATTCACAAATCACATTAATTATCAAAGAAAACAAAAAGGAAATTAACACAGCTGATGAATAAAGTACGAATCCTGTAAAAAAGATAAAATCTGAAGGTGAAATTTGGTATGCACCATTAAATTGTGCTCGTAAGTTGGTACGGAATCCCTATATAATATATACACACACTCTTATAAGTAAATAGGAATATAGGATTTCTTTTTATTGTGGATCCTCTGTGATTGATTCCCTAAGGTACTTCGTATAGGAACTTAGATATATGGTGGAATGAGAGAAGCATATTACCAGTAGGTAGTTTACCGACAAGATGCTTTTGGGGGACATCACTGTACAATCTTTTACGATATGTCGGCCCGCAGCAAAATTAAAATCAATATTTAAATGCTTAAAAAATGGCCCTGTATCATAGCAAGAACCCGATACAACCCCGTGTCATCCGCACTGGGGGGAGGAAATTAAAATCATGCCCCCCCAGAAGACAGGTGATCTCCTTCCTTTAAAAAAAACCTCTTAATTAGTACTCATTTACGTCTTTTCTCAAAGGAACCTCTAAAAGCCTAAAAGCGTGGATCCAAATTAACAAATGGATTAATAGGGTCTCTATTAATTGCAAACATCTATCTTCGAATAACTGATTAGAAATTTAGAACTCAATTTATTACAAATTAAATAAGGAATTACATATAGAGGAGCTATTTTGAGCTCACTTAATAACTCACCTTTCAAGCCGTGCTAAATTTAAGTTGTCTATGTCTTTCATCAAACCAAACACAAATTATATATTAAAGATAATATTAAACTGAACAATAAAAGACATTTAATGTAACTAATATACTATTAGTTTAAAATTAGCACAAACCAAACATTTAAATGCTTCAATTTAAGTTCATCGGAGGACCACCGGACTTAAATTTAAATGTTACATCATTTAGTTTAAATATTTAATTAGTCACATTAAATGTATTATAAAGATGACTATAACAGTAAACATATAAGGTGCGTTTGGATAGTCAAGAATAGCACGGTGTTAGTCATGTTCTTGGGTTAGTGATTATATATTTTTCTCCACTATTCTACGTTTGGATCATCCTAAGAATAGAATTATTTCTGGAGTTAGTGTTATTCTTGCTAACCCATTCAAACGATGGAATAGCGCTAACCTAAAGAAACAAGCATCTTTTAAAGAAAACATGATTCCAACATTTAGCATATATATCTAATAAACTGTGATCAGGACGAATCAACTCGGAGGGTGATTAGTCACCTCTATGGATTTACTTTTCTTTTTAAGAGGGTGAATTTACTTTTCTTTTAAGTTTTCATATAGTTTAACTATCTTCATAAAATGCTAAACATGTACCTTGTATGTTAGTGGTTAGAATTCTATTTATAGTTAAAAAAAAAAAAAGACTTAAATTTAAATTTCAGCTATCACACATTATGAATTTTACAATTTCTGCATCCTTTCTAAATTTTCTAATTTTCTAGTTCCACCATGCACGATAAACATTGCACAGGTTTAGTTCACCGTCCCCAACGTAACATGGAGTTCCCAATCTGCTGTCCAATTATATAGGATAATTATTGTGTCGTTGTTTGATCGGATAATTACTAGATTCTGATCTTTATTTCTGATATTATAAAAAGTTTTTTATTTTATTTTTAACATTTGGATGGTGCTTTTATGATAAGAAATTAACAATTTTGCAAATATAATCGGTCGAATTTATGTTGATATTGATGTAATGGTGTGACATCACAATTACGATATAATGATGCCATCGTCAATTAATTAATCCATCATTCATGTTTCAACTACTCCACTATATAGTAAGATATCAAAGTTTGATTTATGTCTAAATATGGCAGTTCAATTTTTTTATTTTGTTTTCCCGATTGAGTAACTCTACTAAATGCAATCTTATGATAAACACTCATAAGAAATACACATTCGCAACGTCCAATTGCATATTTTTAATAAACATATTATGTCGAAATCTCATCACTTTGATAACCGTCTCGAAATTCATATTGATTAGTACAGTTTAATTTATTAACACAGTGCATTGTTATTAGACAAGGAATAAGATTTGGTCGAAATGGATTTGGACCGGACATCGTCCAAAGCCTCTATAAATCGTACGATTAAAATCTGAACAGTCAATCCGAACCGCTCAATATGATTTTTATATTAAAATGTGCTCAGAGACTAAAATTTATATTTTTTTGAAATTTATTTACTATTTTTTTAGATACGTACAAAATCACTGTTTTGGACTGTTCAAAAATAGTGATGTTATACGTATCTAAAAAAATAGTAAACAATTTTCAAAAATTATAAAATTTGGTCTCTAAGCACATTTTAATATGAAAATCATATTGAGCGGTTCAGATCAACTGTTCGGACTTTAATCGTACAATTTTTAGAGGCTTTAGACGGTATGCGATCCAAAGCCATTTAGACCAAATCTTATACAAATATGCACCCCTCTTATATGTATATATATAGAGAGTGTCTTTTATGGACATAAGGACCTATTTGTAAAATGAACATATTTTTATTTTCAAAGTTCAAACAGTCGATCCGAATCGTTCATCTTGTTCTCCATATTAATATGTGCTTGGAGACCAAATTTTACATTTTTCTAAATTTTTTTACTATTTATTAAGATGGGTACAAAAAATATCAAATTTAGACCATTGAATTTTGTACCCATCTTAATAAATAGTAAAACAATTTAGAAAAATGTAAAATTTGGTCTCCAACCACATATTAATATGGAAAACAAGATGAACAGTTCGGATCAACTGTTTGAACTTTAAAAATAAAAATATGTTCATTTTACAAATAGGTCCTTATGTCCATAGAAGTCTTTGCCATATATATATATATATATATATATATATATATATATATATATATATATATATATATATATATATATATATAGGTTGGCTAATATACAATCGATTGTTCCTGAGCTCCCGTGCAACCAAGTCATTTTCAATTTTCAAAGTCCAAACGATCGATCTAAACCATTAGATGTGATCTCTATATTAAAATGTACTTAGAGACCAAATTTTACATTTTTTGGAATTTTTTTACTATTTATTAAGGCACTTCGAAAATCGCTGATCCAACAGTGGCTTAACCAAACAGTGAAACCGTTGCATCAGCAATTTTCAAAGTGGTTTAATAAATAGTAAAAAAAATACAAAAAATATAAAATTTGGTCTCCAAGCACATTGCAATATGTAGAACGCATGTAACGGTTTGGATTGACCATTAGGAATTTGAAAATTCAAATTTTGAGCCGTTGCACGGAGGTCTCTATGCTGCGCATAGCATATTAGCCAAAAACCTATATATATATATATATATAAGAACTACGGTGCTCCTAAGTTCACCAAAGCTCTTGTGAACTTGACTCTAAAATATATTGAATCGACTTTAAACGATGAATCCAAACTGTTGAAACCCTTCTACCTAATTAGTGATGCGTCTACAAGTGAAAATTTTAAAGTTTTGAATTAATTTAATATAGTGTTAAGTGGTCAAAAGTTTAAGTTTTATAAATTAATTTTAATGCATTCATTTTTTGGTCTCCTTTGACCACTTGACTTTATATTAAATTAATTTGAAACTTTAAAATTTTCACATGTAGACGCATCAATCATTAGGTAGAAGGATTTTAACGGTTTTGATCCATCGTTTAAAGTCAATTCGATATATTTTAGAGTCAAGTTCACAAGAGGTTGGGTGAACTTAGGAGCACTCTAGTTCTACTCTATATATATATATATATATATATATATATATATATATATATATATATATATAAGGTTTTGGCTAATATGCTACGCGTAGCATAGAAACCTCCATGCAACGGCTCAAAATTGAATTTTCAAAATTCTAATGGTTGATCCAAACCGTTAGATGTATTCTACATATTGCAATGTACTTGGAGACCAAATTTTATATTTTTTGGATTTTTTTTACTATTTATTAAGCCACTTTGAAAATCGTTGATCCAACGGTTTCACTGTTTGGTTAAGCCATCGTTGGATCAGCGATTTTCAAAGTGGCTTAATAAATAGTAAAAAAATTCCAAAAAATGTTAAATTTGGTCTCCAACCACATTGCAATATAGAAAACACATCTAACGGTTTGGATCGACCGTTAGGATTTTAAAAACTCAAATTTTGAGTCGTTGCACAGAAGTGCTCTATGCTACGTGTAGCACCGTAGCCCTGTCATATATATATGAGTAGAATTAGGGTGCTCTTAAATTCACCAAACCTCTTGTGAACTTGACTCTAAAATATATCGAATCGACTTTAAACGATGGATCCAAACCGTTGAAACCCTTCTACCTAATGAGTGATGCGTCTACATGTGAAAATTTTAAAATTTCGAATTAATTTAATGTAGATTCAAGTGGTAAAAAATTTAAGGTTTATAAATAAATTTTAATGCATTCATTTTTTGGACTCCTTTGACCACTTGACTCTATATCAAATTAATTCGAAACTTTAAAATTTTCACATGTAGACGCATCAATCATTAGGTTGAAGGATTTCAACGGTTTTGATTCATCGTTTAAAGTCAATTCGATATATTTTAGAGTCAAGTTCACAATAGGCTTGGTGAACTTAGGAGCACCGTAGTTCTATTGTCTCTCTCTCTCTATATATATATATATATATATATATATATATATTATTAAGCATCTTGGGACGATTGTTGTGGACGATTAAGTGATTTATCTGATAAAAGAAAGAGCAGCATCAATGCGTATCTTGAAAAAAAGATAGATATACATATAGATTCAATTGAGACAATATAGTAGTCAAGAACTGAAAATCGAAGCCTCTGGACCAATTCTATTTATCAGTACCAATTAGAGATGATCTGGTACAAACCATGTGTTATAAATTTTAAATTAGTCCGTGATTGTGCGAAAGGAAGTAGGGAGAGAAAGAAAAGGAGAGCAATGTATGTGCCAGAGGCTGTAAAAAAAAGGAGACGTGAGAATTGTGTTGCCGGCTATCAAATTTGACTTTTGACATTGGACCCCGCAGAAGCCTCTCTCTTCTATTTGCCTCATCTATTCATTTTCACATAGATTTAATCTCTCGCTACTTTTACCATAGAACAAAGATTAAATGAGTTATCCATATGTTAGATTATTGTAGTATTTTTTTTTTAATTAATCGTGCGCTTTCAACCTCTTGTTGTTGCGCTAATTGATATTGTTTTGTAATATGGTATTGATGTTGGTACGGGTCTATTTGCAATAGCATGCCAGCCATTCCATACAATGCCTGAATGATCAGTAATATTTTTAAGTATTATGAGACCTACCAGAAAGAACTAACATGTTAGTCTTCTATGAAAATGTTTTCATAATTTACCTACCAGTTGATTAAGGTACCACTAAACTACAGTTTCTGATTAAGGTACCACTATCAAGTTTAATCAATGATGTACTTCATTAGCCTTAATTGGTGAATCTGACTTGACGATATTGTGGGTTTAGGGTCAATTCTTAATTGCAATATTGGTTTTGTTAAATAAATAAAAACTGAGTAAGATTCATTAGTTGGATTCTCATATTGCTGCTTGTTTGATAAAGTATAAATTTTTCCTTTTTTAGTAATAAGAAGGAATTATAATTAGATTGCTTGCCCTTTTTTAACTTGTCATTATTTCATGCCTTGTTATTTGCATGAGACGTTGATTAAGATGAAAATGGAATCATCAAGTAGCCTAGATACATGGGAGAAAAGAAAAGGGCATATGACTACTGAAAGCTAGAGGAATAGAAGCTCCAAGTTGATACAGATATAGATTTTTTGTGACGTCGAGATATGTTTTCAAGGGGCTGATTGATAAAAGATTCATGCTTATCAGGTTTGGGTCCTATATTAGTTGATATATAATTTTTTTTTTGAGACGAAACATGTAGGTGCATTCCATTGATAAAAAGTTCACAATACAACTTTATCAGTAAAACAAAAAAATGAAATGCAACTCAAGCATGAAAATATAGCCTTGTTTAAAAATAAATTACTTGAAATTGAAAATTTCTAAATTACCCCTGCTGCCTACATGCCCTGAATTTGCCAATTTATGATACAAATTTGTTTGCACTCAATTCCAGGTGTGTTATTTTTGTTCATGGTTAATTTTAATTTCTTCAATTAATTTCTGTCGCTTTTGCACTTAATAATGTTTTCTCCACTTTCATGGTTTTTTTTTTTCCCTTTTTCCCGTTTTCTTTAATCTCACTAGATAGTGCGCAACACTAAGCGTTGTGCATAAATTATTTTATTTTTTTCATTTTCTAATAAGTGCTGAGTATGTGTATAGTTTAGGCTTGAGAAACCGTAATTGAAATTAGAAATATCATTTTGAAACCCGAGTTGAATGCTTCAATTTCAGGATAGTTTTGGATTATATAACAATATCAGTATTTGTACTCTTATGAAAATCACATGTTGTATGTAACATATATATCTAACTTGAATTTGGATTTCTAATTTGGATTATGAAGGACAAAGAACATGGGAAGGTGCAAGGTGTTGTATATGGGCAAAGTATGAGTCAAGGTACAAGGCACATTTGGTACAAGGACTGTAATTGGTAGAAAAGGGAACTAATGCAAGGATGTATTTTTTATTTGTTTTCTTTTGCTGTAATCTGGTAACCTCTACAATACTTTCCAAAAAAATAGAAAAGGTAAATTGTTATACGTTGAAAATATGTCATTTTATATTAGAATTTTTTTCGTTCTCCTCTTTCAACGCACAGGTACGTTACTAGTATATATATATTCTCTCATCCGAAATTAAAATTGATACATAAACTAATACACAGCATTAAATGAGCACAGAGGAGAAATTTAAGAAGAAATTAGCAAATCACTAATTAAGGAGTACTTAACAATACAGAAGAGAGAGTTAATTTCCAAATCGCTAATGCCGTAAAAAACACAGCTCAATGCGCGCATGTATAGTTGGTTTTTGCCTCCAATTAATTAATTAAGCAGCAGGGGCGCAATCAAAGTCACCATCATCGTCATCATCCCCATCATGTTGCACCAACCTCATCACCGTATCCTCGCATGCTAGCAGAACCCGCATCACAGTCCCAGCATAGCCATCGGACTCCATTTTCTTTCTATATCTGGGAAAAGTGCTAGTCATGTATCCTGCAGTTTACTCGTCGGCTGGCTGGGATAGATGTTTTTGTTGAAAGATATTTGCACAATGTGTGGTGGTTTATATAGGGGAGAAGCAGCCTGGATAACTCGTTGAGGCATGGGTTTTGCTCGTGGAGATAGTGCAAGGATGTGTGCATGGCGCCTGGCAATCAAATGAGATCTGTGTGTGGTCCAGTACTGGTATACTTGGCATTTTATGTTGGAAGGAAATCAAATGACAGAATGAGATGCCACTTTCAGAAAGTGCTGCTCTAATTTCTTTGTGGCAAGCTTGAACAATAATATATATGTAAAGCGAGCTGCAGCCGCCTAAATTCACACGCTCGTGATTTTTCTATAATTAAGTTGTTTTTATGGTATATCCATATCATGGCACAGGAAATTATTTAATGTACAGTCATTGTCTTGTCCGAAGTTTTTTTATTTTTTATTCTATATGTTTCTGCGTTAAAATTGGATCTTCTATATTGTTAGTGTATTAACAGTTGGTTTTATACCTACGCTTTCAAGTTTTTATACATAAAATATCAATTCTTTATATTTCACATACTAAGTCTTTATAAATATTGGACATATCAAGTCTTTATGAAGACTAGACAACTAGTGCTAGTTGGTCCTTAATTTGAATTGAAATCTTTTATAAATACTTTGTACCAAAAGTATGACCACGTGCACCTAGTATAAAATATTGAAAAGTTCATTGATTTTAAACTTTTATTAATAGAAGTAAGACTTTATATCTAGCTTATCAAATCTTCATAACTAAATGTCAAATCTTTATAACAAGTTTTCTAAAAAAATTTTAAAAGTTTTTTAAAGGTCCAAAGTGCAAGTCTTTAAAAGATTCAAAGCGTAGTCTTCAAATATAGTATATGAAACTTTTATACTTGACATATGAAGTTTTTATATCTAACATATCAAGAAAAAAAAAAATAAATAATCCAAAAGTATTTCATCATAGATTTATTTTGAAAGAGAATATCCAGTATAAGATATTCGTAGCTTTAGATTTGTATGCAAGACTACTCGCATATCGTCATAATATCGGAGATTGAGCAAAGGGGAAAAAAAGAAGAGAAAGATAGATGAAAGGAATATTTTTCTTTTTCTTTACTTGAGACGGGTTGGAGGATAGAGGCACGGGGCAAGAACTTATATCTTTTAGATTAATCATAAGAAATTACTGAATTAAGAGACGGTCTTTAATACAGGTTCAATCTACTTCAAAAATGAAGCAATATCTGCGAGAGTAATAAGTGACTATTGTCGAGTGTATATCAACAAAAAAAGTATTATTTCTAAGCATATTGATATTACCGAAAGAAATATTTGCAATAATACTGTCAGCAAAAAACACTTTTATTCTCGATATCGATGATAGATTAGATATAGATTATTGGCTTCTTTTAATACAAAACAAACAAGAGTCGGATTCCATTTAACCATCAAAACAAAGTGTAGGATTCCTTTTACATTAAAACAATAGAATGCATGTTGTACCGAGATTAGGGCTACAAACGAATCAAACCAAATCAAACTTACCTCACAATTTGAGTTTGACTTTGAATAAGATTCGAACTAAGGTAGTTTGATTTGTTTCAAAACGAATTTCAATCGAACGAGTTAAATACGAACTACTAATTTATTCGAATCGAAGTCAATCGAATCACAAACTATGAATTTTTTTGGTAGCCCTAGTTATACCGGTAGTTTATTTGTATTAGTTTTTTTCACACGATTTCATTTTACCTTCTATTTTTTACAAATTCACACTGATGGATTATGGACTAGCCCAAAATTTCTTACCTTTTATGGCTGCTAGATTAATTAAAACCACAACATGGACCTAGTATAAATAGTATTTATTTCATTGTTAATTTGTTACACTACTAAATCATTTTTCTATTATAAGTTACCATTATATTAACAATTTTATTATATAAATTTGGTTCATGCATTATTAAAGATTGATGATTGAAGTCATTAGTTGTATTATTTGAGAGTCAAACCTAAATTGTTTGCAAATCAATTTCGAACGAATTATATCCAGTTTGAATTTGAATAAGATTCGGATCAAACTAGTTTGATTTGTTTGGAAACGAACTTCAATTCACGAACTACGAATTTTGTTTTTGGCAGTACTAAACGAGACGGAGATATTTCTTAGAATGCACAATTGTCGAATTATGTTGATAATGACGCAATGGTGTGACATCACAAATGATGACATCGTCAAGCAATCATTAATTCATGATTCAACTACTCCACGGTATAATAAGATATATATCAAAGTTTCATTTATGTCTAAATACGGCAACTCAATTTTTTATTTTGTTTTCCCGATTGAGTAATTAATTCTACTAAATGCAATCTATGATACAAATACACGCACAGTTCATCATTAATCCCAAAAAATATAAAATTTAATTTTCAAGCACATTTCAATATGGATATCATATTTATCAGTTCGAATCGGCTGTTTAGACTTTGAAAACAGAGATATAAGTGTGAAGTAAAACAAGAATATTATTTCGCTACTCACCATAGCCGAACTACACACACACACATATATATAGGGATAGGTTATGGTGAGTTGCGAAGTAAAATAGTGTTTTACTTCACGCTCGTATTCTAATTTGAAAATTCAAACAACCAATTCTAACAGTACAACATTTTCTCCATATTGAAATGTTCTTGGAGACTAAATTTTACATTTTTTTGAATTTGTTTACTATTTATTAAGTCACTTTATAAATCGCAGATCCTGGTGAACAGTAAAAATAGTAAAATTTTCTGGACTATTGGATCAGCGATTTTCAAAATGGCTTAATAAATAGTAAAAAAATTCCAAAAAAAAAAAAATTTGGTCTCCAAAAACATTTCAATATGGATAACTAGAGTGTTCCTAGGTTCACCATTTCAATATGTATTAGTTTATGTATATCTATTTCAATTTCGCATGAGATAATATATATAGAGTAGAACTAGGGTCTTTCTAAGTTTATCAAGTGTTTTTTGTTAACTCAACTCTAAAACTTATCGAATTGGCTTCAAATGACAAATTCAAACCGTTGAAATTTTTCTACCTTACGAATGATGCGTTTACATGTAAAAAATTTAGAATTTAGAATTAATTTACTATAAAGTCAAGTGATCAAAATTAAAAAGTTTATAAATTAATTTTATTGCATTCATTTTTTGGACACCTTTTGAACACTTGATTCTATACTAAAAATTTTTACATATAAACGCATAACTTGTAAGGTAGAAGGATTAATTTCAACGGTTTGAACTTTGTCATTTGAAGCCAATTCGATATGTTTTAGAGTTGAGTTAACAAAAAACACTTGATGAACTTAGAAAGACCCTAGTTCTACTCTATATATATTATCTCATGCGAAATTGAAATAGATATACATAAACTAATACACAGCATCACATGCGCACAGAAGGAGAAATTTAAGAAAATTGGCAAATCACTAATTAAGGAGTCCTTAACAATACAGAAGAGAAAGTTAATTTCCAAATCTCTCATGCCGTCTCAAACCGGCTGCGAACGACAAAAAAACACAGCTCAATTAATTAATTAAGCAGCAGGGGCGCAATCAAAGTCACCATCCTCGTCATCATCCCCATCATGTGGCACCAACCTCAACACCGTAACCTCACATGCAAGCAGTACTCGCATCTTGCCAGAATTGCACCTCACAGCTGTCTTAGCATAGCCATTGGACTCCATTAATTTTCTTTCTATATCTGGGAAAGGTGCTAGTGTATCTTGTGGTTTACTCGTCGGCTGGCTGGGATAGATGTTTTTGTTGAAAGATATTTGCACAATGTGTGGTAGTTTATATAGGGGAGAAGCAGGCTGGATAACTCATTGAGGCATGGGTTTTGCTCGTGGAGATAGTGCAAGGATGTGTGCATGGCGCCTGGCAATCAAATGAGAGAATGAGATCTGTGTGTGGTCCAGTACTGGTATACTTTGCATTTTATGTTGGAAGCGAAATCTAAATGACAGAATGAGATGCATACACTTATTTGTTTCAAATCGGGACGGGTCCGCGGTGCTGCTCTACCCGTAGATATTTCTCTTGTTGGCAAGATTGATACCCATAACTTATTTGGTAGAGCGAGATCCGAGCTTAGCGGGTACATGTCACAACTCATAAGTATTCGACAAACTCATTTAAATTTAAATATAATTATAATTTCTTAAAATGTAATATCTCACATAATAAATCATTATAAAAGAAATTAAAATGTTGTTTAAAATAAACAGTATACTATTGTTCTTGTTCATAAATAATATAAAAATTATACTGTTTTTCTTGAAATTAAAATATTTAAGAAGGATATAATTTTATAAATAAAATATTTTAGAAAGTAAAATTGGTTGCCACGTAAAGATCTAGAAGTATATATAGGGTCTTTATTTTAATGAGATTTATTACAAAGCATATGAAGCTACAAATCTGCATAATTATGGGGGATAGCAAAGATACAATAAATGTCCACCTGCAATAAATGTTATAGTAAAGGTGAATGCAAGTGAGCATTATTGGAGTGGTGTGACATTTGTTAATCGAGATTCTAAATTAATATGCGACACTAACATATGTTTTATCGTATTTAAATATCGGTTTCGGTTATGGGTCGGATAATGAAATGAAACCCATATCCTACCCATTACAACATTTCCGGTTCGGATCCGGATCGGATATTAAATTATTAATTTTGAAACCGTACCCATAATTTAGCCGTTATATTTTTAACCTATTTAAATAACGTATGTGGTAATTGATCCGTCGGTATTATACGAAAAAGTAGCACCCTAGTCCAGTACTGGTATACTTGGCATTTTATGTTGGAAGGAAATCAAATGACAGAATGAGATGCCACTTTCAGAAAGACGCGCGTGCTGCTCTAATTTCTCTGTGGCAAGCTTGAACAATAATATGGTAGAGCGAGATGAGCTTAGCTACATCAACCTAAATCCACACGCTCTTGTTTCTTCTATTAGTTGCTTTTATGGTATCTCCATATCATGGCACAGGGAGTTAATTAATGCGCAGTCATTGCATGTCTTGTACGAAGTTTGTTTTTTATTTTTAATTCTGTTGTGGGTTGCCACGTAATGTCTGTATATATAGGGTCCGGATTTGGTACTCATCACTGGCTACAATCTGTTGGTGCATACTAAATGTACACCTGATAAGTATAGTAGGGTGAATGCAAGTGAGCATTAATTAATGAGATTCTAAAAGGGTGGACCAACGTTTTTAAATAGTGTAACGTAGAAAGTATAAATATTTATCTTTGATAATAAAATTATTAGAAGTAAGAAGATGACTATACCTTTATATAAAAAAGTATGGTAAAGGGTATTATACGAACAAGTGTGCGGTAATATGATTCTAATAAGAAACAGCTGGTACATAGATCTCAATTTATTTATTTAAAATTTCTACAGTAAGTAGGACAAAAAATCAAATGCTGATATGTGGTCAAATATACTACATTTTATTACACTGGAAAGATGCTTAAGTGAAAGTATAAATATTTATCTTTGATAATAAAATTATTAGCGGCGGGAAGATGACTAACCTTTAAAAAAAATTAATGAGATTCTAAAAGAAACAGCTGGTACAAGATCTCAATTTATTTATTTTTACAGTAAGTAGGATAAAAAATCAAATTTCAATTTAGGATTTTATGGAAAGATACCTTGTGATATATATTTTATTTCCTGAGTTTTTTTTTACTAGGTAAATTTATTCTCAGGCGGAGATGGTAATCCGTAATCGTCTGAGTGATAGAATCTGGAGAGTATCAATATATATAATAGCAAACAATAAGATTAGGCCTGTAGCCAATTATTTCTTTGGCGATCGAAGTTAACAAAAACTCTTGACTTTTTTTTAAATTAAGGCTCATTAGTTGCTAGCGTCACGGTTAATGAGCTTAGTTAAAAGCTAAGGCTAATTTAATTATGATACACTAACGAGATAAAGCAATCAAATGATAAAGTACGTACGTACTTGTAGAGTCGATCGGTCTTTAAATTGGAGCATATAAACTTTGGATGATTTGTTTTGTAAGATCTGTTTGATGATACAGTGAAAATTGATGCCGATCGATCGATTGTTACATCTAAGAAAAGATAAGTAAAATTTTCTTTGCTCACTCGCGAAAAAGAATAGAAAATCTCTTAATTGCTCAAGTACATAAAATATTCTGTTATTCAGATTTCAAATCTATCACCTTCCATACGGAGAGCGTTATTTTTGCCACTAGACCAAAGATTGATTTTCTTTATTTCATTTTATTATTTGTTGGATGTTTTTAATCTAAGATGCAGAATTATTTCTTTTTTTTTTGTACAGGAATTAATTTATGTTGATAATGACACAATGGTGTGACATCACGATCACGATATAATGATGGAATATGGATTGAGTAACTCTACTAAAGTTTGTTTCCTTCCAAATGGTGTGACATCACCATTGTACCAAGAGTTGGATTCCTTCCAAATCAAAGTTTGATTTATATCTAAAAATGGCAACTCGATTTTTTATTTTGTTTTCCCGATTAACTCTACTAAATGCAATTTAAGATACAGAACCTCCTCATAAGAAATACACATTCGCAACTTCTAAAAAAAAAAATTATCTCCAAATCTCACTTTGATAACCGTCCCGAAATCCATATTGATTGACATTTTAATTAACACAGTGCATTGTTACTTGATGACAAACACGCACCCCTCTTATATATATAGAGAGAAAGAGAGAGGGGTTGGCTAATATCAAATCAATTATTTCTGAGGTTCCATGCAACCAAATTGTTTTTCAATTTTTGAAGTCCAAAAAGCCAATTCAAACTATTAGATGTGTTCTCAATATTAAAATATGTTTGGAGACTAAATTTTATATTTTTTGAAACTTTTACTATTTATTAAGTTATTTTAAAAAACGTTAATCCAACCGTGACTTAACCAAACAGTAAAACTAGAAGCCACAATTGGATCAATATTAAAATGTGTTATGCATGTTGTAAGTGGATCCCTCATCATATATATATTCTCTCATCCAAAACTAAATTTGATACATGAACTAATACACATGCATAGCATCACATACACATTATATCAACTTAACTCACCCCTTAAAAATAAGGAGAAATTAATTGGCAGGAATACATATATTAAGTATATAACAATACAGAGGAGAAAGTTAATTTCAGAATAGCTCATGTCGTCTCAAAACGGCTGCGAACGACAAAAAAAAAAACACAGCTCTATATATATAGTAGTTGGTTTTCGCCTCCAAGTAATTAAGCAGCAGGGCCACAATCAAAGTCGCCGTCGTCATCATCATCCCCATCATATTTTTGCACCAACCTCACCTTGCATGCCAGTAGTACCAGCTTCTTGCCAGAATTGCACCTCACAGTCCCAACATGGCCATTAATGGACTCCAATAAGTTCTTAGTTACTTACGCGCTATCTATATCGATCTTGGAAAAAGCACTAGCGTATCTATAGCTATCTATATCTGTGTGTGTTGCAGTGTGTGGTGGTAGGTATATAAGTATATATAGGTGGGAAGCAGCGTGTATAGCTCGTTGAGGCATGGGTTGGACTCGTGGAGATAGTGCAAGAGAGTGTGCAAGTTAGAGACAAGTATGGTCCACTATATGGTATACTCAGCATTTTATGTTGGAAATGAAATGAGATAATGAGATGCCATACTTTCTAAAAGGGTACTCAAATTTGATTGTGGCAAGCATGAACAAGACTATATATGGTAGTGCGAACCAGCTGGATGTGGGTAGTCACTCAAATTTATTTAATTTTTATTTTTGTATGATTGTGCAATTGCATGCACATATCATGAGAATTCATTACGTGATGTGTAATGTACGTAGTTTAGGCTATTCATAAATCATAATACAAGATTGGTGAATAATTATTTTTTTAGAACAAAGTGGCAAGATGTCAATATGTCATCTTACAACTTTTATTGATAAAAAAAAATGTACATAGGCTAAAAGGAGGCCGTTTAGTTAATATTTACACACAAGGAGCTGGTGACTCCTGCCAATATTCTAATTATTCTTGACTTCTGCAAGAAGATTCTGCAATTCCTTTCTCGCCAGAGAGCTTATAGATTCGTCGCTCAGGTTACGTCTCACTTGATCACACTCTTCGTTGCATGACATCCAGAGGACGAGCGTGTGATATCCAAAGATCAATATGTGAGGAAACACCTGAAGTTGTTCCTGGTCTGTTTAGCGAACGCATTACTACCAACCAGAACGTCGAAGAGTATATATATATGCACAATCCCAGAATAAATGCAAATTAATTCGTTTCTATAAAACTTTTGCCATGCACATAAAACACAACCCTCACATGCATTGGAGCCCCTTTTTACGAGGATCTCCTTTAATTGTTAACAATTTGTTCTGTAATAAAACCGATTGGTGAATAATTCATAAATTATTTGTTTATTCATCTTTTCGAATAAATATATAGACGAACTAAGTACAAGTTCCGATTTTTTTTTTTAATTTTACAGAATTATTCGATAAATTTACGGATTATTCTTGAATTATTAGTAGATAGAATTTTTCGCTTCATTAGTGTAATGTAGTTTAATGCCTGTCCCGGAGTCGGCTCCGCCCGCCTCAGAGGATCAGCCAAGTGGCCTTCACAATTCACAAATCAAATTTGGAAAGTACATTGACTCGATCCTAAGTCAAATTAGTATAGAATTATTATGACTGTGGTCCAATTAGTATAGAATTTTTTTTAATGGTTGGTGGCAAATGTGATTAACAAATATATTTATATAAAAAGTGTATTTACAAAATCCTAATTAGCTATCGGTGCTTCCACACTCAATATACATAAGGGGCCTATACACATGATGTTTGAAGGGATAAGATTTGGTCCAAATGGCTTTGGACCGGACACCGTCCAAAGTTTCTAAAATTCATACGGTTAAAGTCTAAACAGTCGATCCGAACCGCTCAACATAATTTCCATATTAAAATGTGCTCAGCGACCAAATTTCATATTTTTTTGAAATTATTTACTATTTTTTTAGATACGTACAACATCACTATTTCTGAATGGTCCAAAAACAATGATTTTGTAAGTATCTAAAAAAAAATTAAAACAATTCCAAACAAATATAAATTTAGTCTCTAAGCACATTTTAATGTGAAAATCATGTTGAGCTGTTCGAATTTCAAATTTTAATCGTACGATTTTTAAAGATTTTGGACGATGTCCGGTCCAAAGCCATTTGGACAAATTATTTATTCCATGTTTGAAACCCGAACCGCTACCTGAGTTCAGATAGCGGTCCCAAAATTCCTACAAGTACCTAGATACTTGCCATGCACTTTTTTATCTTTAATGTCGTGTCACTAAGTAGACGGTGCACCTCTTTTTATTTATTAGAAAAAAAAATTATATTTCTCTCTCCACAAACCATTAATTAGTATAGAATTATCAAAGTAGATTCTTAAAACGCATATGAAAGAATCCACTGGGATTACCTTCTTGAAGTACTTAGTAGTAGGAATTTTGGTACGAGGTGGATACAATGGATAACCAATTGGTTGTACAGCTTCCAGTCTTGTATCATTATCAATAGAGAATTGACTGATTATTTCTACTTTAAGAGGGGTATAAGACAAGGAGATCCTCTTTCCCCTTTCTTTTATATTTTAGCCTCTGACACCCTCAGTAAAATCTTTTCTAATTGTAGAACTCATAACACTTTAGTAGGACTAGGTCCCCCCTGCATAGATCAGAGAGCAGTTACCAATTGCCACTATACAGATGATACCATTTTTTTCTTGGCAGCCAATGAAGAGAATGTAGAAACTGCATGTTGGGCCATGCTGGCTTTTGAGGCCCTGTCAGGTATTAAAATGAACAGTGAGAAAACATTCATGTACTCTATTCACTTAGCTCATGAGTCTCCATATATTGCATCATCTGTTTAGATGTCACTGGGATACATTTCCCTTTATGTACTTAGGTCTACCTTTGCATATTAAAAAATTATTTGTTTTAGACTAGCAATTCTTAGTAGATAAAATTGAGCATATGCTACCTAGCTGGAAAGGCCGTTTTCTGTCTTTGAGAGGTAAAGTTATCTTAATTAACTATGTTCTATCTTCTATTCCTTTATACACACTTTCTGTTTTTAGAATACCTGTTTCAGCCCTCAATAGAATTGATAATATTAGGATACAAATTCTCAGGCAAGGTAATGATAGATCTAAAAAATATATATATTGATGAAATGGTCCATTATTTGCATGGCTAAGCAATTTGGAGGAATGGGCATTCTCCATTTAAGAGATATGTGTTATACTAAATGCACCGCTTAAACTCCTATTTAAAAATAATTGCAAGTTAAAATATAAATAGATGAGTTTAGAGAAAATTGACACGCGGAATGTTAACGGAATTCGGCAAAACAAAGACCTATGTCTCCGGAGCGTTGCAACCACTTCTTGGTGCGCCTTTCTATTATCCAACTTAGAAAGGATTACAACTTGTGAACCGGTGAGCCCTTACAACCAACGGGAAGTCACACGGCCAACTAGGAAGAAGAACGAAGATCTTCGAGAAAATGTTCGCAAGAGAAACACTCAAAAGCTCACTCTAATCTAATCTAACTCAAGATTAGTGAAGTGGATTTGAGGTTGTTTGATAGGTTTGAAGTTTGAAAGCTCTCACAACAATGGTAGAACTTAAGATCACAAAAAATCAGGTTTTGAAAGTTAGGATCGACTAAAAATTACTTTAAAAAGGAGCCCAAAGTTCTATTTATAGAGACAGCTCCAGAAAGAGTATTTTGATATAAAACGTTCATAACGTTTTCATCGATTTTGAATTAGGTCAATCTTTTATATGAACTTTGCTTCTAAAACGTTATAACGTTTTGTCAATCGTTACAAATGTTTTCCTCTGAAAATCAACCAATCAAAACAGCCAGTTTGAAATGCTGAAAAGAATTAAAATGTTATAACGTTTTCTAAAATGTTGGTAACGTTTTTATCAACTTTGACATTTTGAACAATTAATTTCTTAGCATTTTCATAGGTATAAAACGTTGTAATATTTTGACAAAAGTTACAAATGTTTGTTCATGTGAAACAACATCAAAAACTACTTTACCAAGTTTATAATTTTACAATTTAATTTCTTGATAAGTCTCTTGATGTTTTCTTCGGTTCAATATATATATATATATATATTGCAATTCCAAATATCTTGAACCTGCATGAATTCTAAAATAGAGAAAGTCATAAAATTTAATTAATTGTATGTTTTGCAAATTAGTCAAATAGACTAAAAAGAAAATTGCTTGAAACAACAATCTCCTCCTTTTGACAATTTGCAAAACATACAACGCAAGTAAGTGCATAATTTGATTTTCTCAAATTTTAATTTTTCCCATAAACGAAAAAAAAAAAAAAAACAATTTTGCAAGTCTTGCAATTTCTCTCCCCTTTTGGAAATCGATGAAAAGGAGAAAAATAGCAAAAATAGAAGTGCTCCCCCTCAAAATATGCACTCTCCCTCAATTTTGTAATATAGCATCAATAAATTTCAAATATAACTATCAAATTGAGGAATTGACATATCCAAACAATAGGATAGTCAATCACTAGCATGTCATGCACCACATAAAAATTGATTCAAAATTAACTAGCCAACAATTCAAGTCATACATGCAAACAATCAAATAAATATTCAAACTAAGCATTGTTTAAACTAAAGAAGTCATTCAACATCTAGCGATTTAAAGTTCAACAAACACACATGCAAACAACATAACATATTCCAAGCATAGTAATCAAACTAGCAATTTTAAGTTTTGAAATTAAAGAAATTGAAAGGAGAGAGAGTTAATTTGGTGAGTCTCCATCATTTGGGTCGACATCTTCGTCATTAATTTATTCTTCCTCATCAAGGTCTTCTTCTTCATCTTTTTCGGCTAATGGAGCAATACTTGATGTGGCATTAGAAGCTTCAAAATGACGCACGAACATTTTCACAAGATCGGTTTGAACTTCATCTAAAGATTAGATAGCGTCGTTATTTTTCTTGATTCAAATTTGCATCCTTCGAAGTTGTTTATTGGTTGTAGCTTGATTGGCATTCATTTCTTGCATTTGCTCTATTATTGTAGCCAATTGTTGGTTTAGAGTTTGTGGTATTTCACCTTGACTCGCTTGAGGTGGAATTGGATTTGGTTCACCTTCCGGTTGGTATTCCATTTGGACCGGTTCTTCTTCATTTGGATTCCAATATTGATTTGGTAGAGCGTTTGATTTTTTTATCCAACTGTTTACTTGTCGACCATTGGGTTTGAGAAGAGGTAGGCCCGATGGGGAGACACCTTGTCTCAACCCGTACTTGGGTAGAAGATCAACCAAATGGGTTGGATTATTGATTTGGCAACAAGTAGGTTAACGCCGCTCAACCAAATGATTCTTTGAATAAGATGGGCATACGGCAAGCATGCGACTTTACTTGATAAGGCACTTTTCATATGGCTTAGGATGATGCATGGAATGTTGAATTTTTTTTCTTTGTCCAAGGTTATGAGATGACGAAGATATGAAATTGGACCCATTTCCATATTGATTTTAATTGCTACCTTTGGGATTAGGATGTCGTTAATGAGAAGGAATAGCAATTTGTAGAATGATGGAAGATGAGACATGTAAATATTTTCACCGGGTTTGTAACCTCTTCTAAACCATTTCTTATAATCATCAGCCGTTTCTGCAATTATTGGCCAACTCCATAGGATATAGGTTTCCTCACCCTCATTTGGCACTTCGAGCCAATCGGCTAGGTTTTGGAGGGTGGGCTCAATTTTCCTACCACACACATAGGTTCGGAACATAAATGGACTCTCACAAATTTTGAGATTTGCATAGAAAGCTTTGGTGATGGTTTCATCATAAGGTTCGTTGATTCTTAGGAACCACTACTACAAAATTTGTAATCAACACCAGTTTTTTTTTCACATTTAAAGCCGGTTTTCCAACTGGTGCTAATCGGGCCGGTCCTGATTCTAAAATTAATTAGCACCAGTTTTAAATCGGTGCTAAATGTGATATATAGCATCGGTTTTTGCTTTAAAACCGGTGGTGTAAGTCATATTCAACACTGCTTTTTTAAAACAACCGGTGCTATTTCTTACATTTAGCACCGGTTATTTCTTTAAAACTAATAGTGTATGTTACATTCATGACGCAAAGCAGTCCCGATAAGATCTTGCCCATTAAGCTCACGTACCAGTTAATTAGTAAAGAGGAGAAAATAATGAAACTCGGGATAAAACTCAAACTAACTCAACTCAAAATTCATATATCAAATTCACTTCCTCAACAGGGAGGTTCCTTACATATTTATAGTAAAACCAAAATCAAAAATTCTCAAAGAAAATGCAAAGAAATAAATACTAAATTTACCAAACCAACCTAAATTTGACTAGTGTTTTAATTTCTTAATAAAGCCTATGTTGTCTTTCGTGCAGTCAAAAGTATTTAATTCTTTAATTGCTTCATGACTTCTTGAATTCCGTCATTGTCATTAAATTTTAATTGAATTATGAAGACTCCTAGTTTCAAGATTCTTGAAGACCATCCTTGTCATTAAATTTCAAGTTGAAGAAATAAATTATTGATTGTTTCGATCTACTGTGGCCTTCGCGTGTGTCTGAATCAGAATCAGACACGTCTTCGAGACGCACTGCGTCAGGCTCCCCCGGGTTGGTTGAAGCTTGTCCTCAAGCCTATGCTTTCACCATATGATCCAAACTTGCATTTTCTCGAATCCTTCTTTTCTTTATAGAACTCTTTGAAACAATACAATTTTAGATGAAGTATTATTAAATCTTTACCTACTTTGCCTTGACGCAATTCATAGCAATAGTAAGGATCCACATTAGTGACATTTGAGAATTCATTAGGTGACCTTAATGTCCTTAGTTCCGTCTCTAAGATTTGAATTTTTACTTTTAAAATGCAAATTTCACCTACATGTGACGAACATGTGTTGATCCCTTTTTATTTTTGCAATTCTACAATTTTAGACTCTAAATCCTTAATCTTAAGATCTAAGATTTTGTTTATTGCATTTGAAGCTTTTAAGTTTCTATTTTGACATTACAAAGTGTAATTTTCGAATCTCAATTTTTTTATGATACATTCATTTTCAAACAAGGTCCTATTAGATTCATCAACAAAAGATTGCAACCTAGGTTTATCATCATACTGTGTTAGAATCTCGTTTTCAAAAGTACTTGATTCATTTATAGTTATTGGCTTGGTATTCATGTCAAGTTTGGTTTCACCAATTTGAGGGATTGAATCAATTATTCCACCACACTCTTCACCATCTTCTTCATCATCGGTTTCAATTTCGGAATCAATATCATTTAAAGTTAGATGTACCTCATTAGCGGAGCTTGTTGAGGCTTCGTTTTTACCATCATCCAACTTGATGTTCTTTGATCTTGCAATGTCCAAAAGGATGTCGATGGTGGTTTGGTCGGTGATGTTCTTGCTTGCTATCATATAGTCCACATCGATGGTTGATGGTCCTTCATCTAGAATTGTCATCAAGGCAAGATCAATTTCTTGCTCACCTTCCGACTCAGTGTCGGATTCTTCCGCATCACTTCTATCGGAGAATAGGGCTTTCATTGCTTTAGCCTTCTTCTTGTTTCTGTAGCCATTATATTTTTGTCTTGGCTTTCGGTCTTGCTGCCCTTCACAATCCGAATTCTACATGTGGGGGAATAGTTTAAAGCAAGTTTGGATGGTGTGCCCTTCTCGATTACATGCGAAGCACATCAATCGTTTGTTCTTCTCTTCATGTTCCTTGTTATACTTTCTTTCAAAGTCAAGCATGCCTTGGAACATTTTGGATAGGAGAAGAGCATCTTTAGAGGATTCATGATCAATTTTATTTATGAATTGGTCATTTGATAGATAGTTACTTGAGGAGCTAGGATGGTTTCGGTTTTGTACTGGGAAAGCTGCAATTTTGGACTTTGACTCATGCTTTAGCTCTCCGAATTGACGAAATATCTCTTCGAAACCCCGAAAGTGTGTATAGAGCTCATCCGGAGTGAATGATGTATGTGTCCCTTGAATTGCTTCTAAAGCACTCACCAAGCATTCCCATCTTGGTTTCTGTAGCATAACTCGTAGTAGTTTTTCTACAATTTTATCATTAGAAAGTGGTTCCCCCAATTTAATAAATTTATTTTGGATATGCATAAGTCTATTATACATATCCCTAATGGTTTCACCATCATCAACCTTAAAGATTTCGAATTTGGTCTCTAAACCGGTAATTTTGGTTCTTTTGATTTGGGTATTTCCCTCATATCGGTTTATGAGGACATTCCACATGTCTTTTGCGCTTGTTGTATTTTCAAAGATTAATGTAATCGATTCACATACCGCATTATATATTGCATTAATTGCAAGGTCATTTTGTTTCCTAATAACATTTGACTCAAATGTTTCAATCTTGTCTTCATCGGTAGGTGCGAGTTCAACATATTTGGGTTTGTAGCCCCTTTCGACAACACCCTAAACCTCTAGTATGTTTAGGTAATTTATTATGGTTTTCTTCCAATGACTAAAGATTTTTTGTTGTTGTACCGGAAGTTGGTGGTTCATTTACCATTCTCATAGGTGTCATTTCAATTTAGATCGCTAAGACTCGAATTAAGTGGGTCTTAATTTGAGTAACTTGCTCTGATACCACTTTATTATACTAAATGCACCGCTTAAACTCCTATTTATAAAATAATTGCAAGTTAAAATATAAATAGATGAGTTTAGAGAAAATTGACACGCGGGATGTTAACGGAATTCGGCAAAACAAAGGCCTACGTCTCTAGAGCGTTGCAACCACTTCTTGGTGCACCTTTCTATTATCCAACATATAAAGGATTACAACTTGTGAACCAGTGAGCCCTTACAACCAACGGGAAGTCACACGGCCAACTAGAAGGAAGAACGAAGTCTTCGAGAAAATGTTCGCAAGAGAAACACTCAAAAGCTCACTCTAATCTAATCTAACTCAATATTAGTGAAAGTGGATTTGAGGTTGTTTGATAGGTTTGAAATTTGAAAGCTCTCACAACAATGGTAGAACTTAAGCTCACAGATAATCAGGTTTTGAAAGTTCGGGTCAGCTAAAAGTTAATTTGAAAAGGAGCCCAAAGTTCTATTTATAGAGACAGCTCCGAAAGAGCATTTTGATATAAAACGTTATAACGTTTTCATCGATTTTGAATTAGGTCAATCTAAAACGTTATAACGTTTTGTCAATCGTTACAAACGTTTTCATCTGGAAATCAACCGATAAAAACAGCCAGTTTGAAATGTTGAAAAGAATTAAAATGTTATAACGTTTTCTAAAACATTGGTACCGTTTTCATCAACTTTGGCATTTTAAACAGTTAATATCTCAACATTTTCATAGGTATAAAACGTTGTAACATTTTGACAAAAGTTATAAGCGTTTGTTCCTGTGAAACAAAATCAAAAACTACTTTACCAAGTTATAATTTTACAATTTAATTTATTGATAAGTCTGTTGATGTTTTCTTCGGTTCAATATATACATATTGCAATTCCAAATATCTTGAACCTGAATGAATTCTAAAATAGAGAAAGTCGTAAAATTCAATTAATTCTATGTTTTGTAAATTAGTCAAATAGACTAAAAAAAGAATTGCTTGAAACAACAATATGAATAATCTCCCTGTTGTTGAAATGGTGGTGGAAATTCAAGAATCCAACCTATACTAACACCTGCAAATCTTTAATTATCATGAAATATTGCTCAGGACCTATTATTCACAGATCTTCTTTCTGGTTAGCTATTATCAAATTAGAAACATTAGGGTGTACTAGTACTAGCAATCTCATGTTAGCCTATAAAATTGCCCCTTATCTGTTAGATCTCCCCAATTGTACAAAATTTGTAGGAATAAATAAGTTTTGGTCACTAAGATGATTCATTCACAAGGTCAATGTTTGCAGTTCAGAAGATTGCTAGTAGGAATTAATCTCAATGACTGGTCTAAATTACTTGCTCACATTAGTAACATCTCCTTTACTAATCCTACTGATACTTTAATATGTAGATGAGATCCCTCAGGGAAGTTTACTACTCGTTCAGTTTATAAATTTTAAAATTCTAGAAGAATATTAGCTACTAATCCCTTAATATGGCGGTCTCTACCTGTCCCTCCTAAGATTAGAGTCTTTATATGACTTACAATGCACTAGAAAATTTTAACTAAAGATACTCTTACTAAAAAAAGGGTGGACTGGTATTATCAACTGTTAATTATGTGCTACCCCTGAAACTAGAGATCACTTATTTTTACAATGCCCACTGGCCCAACAGATCTGGTTTTGGTTAGGAAAAAGCCAACTATATCTCCATACCTAGCAATCCTAGGAAGACATCTATCAGTATGCTCTAGCCTTATCTCCTTGTAATAGACTAGGACTATTAATTGTTCTTAGTGCAGTGTGTTGGACTATATGGAAATATAGAAATGATGTTTGTTTTAATAATTGCAATCCTAAATATGCTAGAATACTAATTCTTAACATTAAATATCTTGTTGTATATTGGACAGGACCAGTCAAGAAAAAAGTCAAACAGGCAGCAGCTGGATGGATGTCTATTATTGAGGATGTCATTTCTTTGGACTCCATCCTACCCAACATGGAGATGGTGTTACATAGGGGAGTGCATGATGCAGATGCATGAAGTCTTCTATTCATCCATCATTAGTATCTAAAGTAACTAATATCTTATTAGCAACTGGACTAGTTCTAGCTTATTACTTGTATTTTTGGTACTTAGATTCATCCTTGATGTGGGATGTTATGTTGCTTTTGTGGTTGCTATATTGCTTCCATTTTGGTTGTTAGCCAGTCAGAATGTTCCCTGGCATAATTGTTTTTTCTTTGTAATTATTTTGATTTCTTAATGGAATGGGTCTCCTGACTTTTTTAAAAAATATATATTATTACGACTAGTACTATACATTTGTGAGCTGCACCTTAATGAAACTTTACCCATTTGTCGCAAATTCTCGATAGTGGTGGGTATTATTACACTTACAATTCAAAATTGTACTAATCATACAATTAAAAAATTGCATACGGTATGACGGGTGGACCCGTATATGCCAGTGCCTCTTTACGACGCTATCACGGCTTTATCTTATCTTGGCTTTGAACTATCTTTTTCTTTTCTATGATCCTCACGTGGCAATTTTTTTTTTAATTGACATATATATATCTATATATATACTGCGTAAGATACAGCTTATTGATCGTGTAAGCCCAAAAATCTAGATATATTAGAGCAAACAAGAATCGATTTTCTTAAACAATGACTACCTTTTTGAAATTAAACTAATACTAATAGACGGCCTTCAAAGCAAGATAAAAAAAAAAAAAAGAGCGAAGTTTGATTCCTTTTTCAAATTAAAAGAATAGAATGCACCATTGGGCCGAGATGAGAGGTATTTCTTAACGGGCGAAATTGGGCCCAATTTTGATAAACAAAGCACTTCAAGCACTTCAAACATGTACAGTTCATTGTCCTGCTTAAAGCATGGAGTTGCACATCTGCTGTCCGATTATGATGGTTATATTTTTTGCATTTATTTGATTTTCCATTTTTCTTTTATCATCGATTTTTTTCAATTTCCTCAGAATTTTTATGCAACCGAGACAAATTGGAATCAACTGAAACCCCTAGCTCCGATTTCAAAATTCTAAAATCCCTCCTCTCTCTCTCTCTCCTCGCTTTTTTCTCTCTCCTCTTAGGAGAGGGGAAGTATTTCAGGATCCTGAAATAGAAGTGGGAATTTCAGCAGATTTGGACTCAACCGAAATTGTGTATCTTCTGGTGCAGCGAATTGTTTTCTTAGAAATATTGTGACAAATGAATTGTTTAGATTTTGTTCGGCGGGGTCAAAAATTTGTGATTCGGAAATAATTCGGATATAATTCGGGAATGATTTGAAATTATCCGGACTGGAGATTTCAGTCCCACAAGAGAGCAAAAAGAAAAAATTCCAACAAAAAAGTTCGGAAAAAATTCATAAAATTAACAAATTATTCGGTCAAAGTTTGATCAATCCAATAATTCGGCGTTCGGTTCGCTATCACAGAAAAAATAAATCAGATTTATTGCAAATCTTATGACTTTATTAGAAGAGAGGTGGATCAAAAGTTGAACTATTCTTGTATTTTGTGTGCAAGAGATGAACAAGACGAGGAGAGATGCATGGTCAGTCTCACAGACTTACAGTTATATATGACAACGTTGGGTGTGAGACATCAACCATTCTACAGCTCAACTATATATATATCAAACTTTCATTTATGTATATACGACAACTATGTTTCTTTTTTTTAGTTTATTTTCCACATTGAGGTAATAATGTATGGGTTTGTTTGGATGCAAAATTAAAATATCTAGAATAGTCAAATTAAGAATAATTATTATTTATTTTATTAGAATAGTCAAATTTCAAAACTTTTAGGAATATTCTATTTTAATAAGACAAAAAAAAAATTAATTATCAATTATAGCTATTTTAACTCAACCAAATACGAATAGTCTAATTTTAAAAATAATCTATTCTCAACTCAACCAAATATACCCTGCATGCAACATATGTATTCTTTGTAGGGATATACTAAAAATTTATTAGTTTACCATCCTCTAAAAATTTGGAATTGGATAAAACATATTTTAATTAGACAAAATAAAAAAATTAAATTTCAAACACCAGTTGGGGAGAGAAAAGGAGGACCAAACACCCCAAATGTATTCTTTGTAGGGATATACTAAAAATTTATTAGTTTACCATCCTCTAAAATTTCGGAATCAGATCCAAAATCTATTGATTTTCTGTACTTTAAACAAGCTGAACTGACGTACATACATGACAGATAAATTAAATTTCAACTACACCATGTTTGGATGGAGAGTAGAGAAAGGAAGGGCAGGTCAAGAATAGAAAGGAATGGAATGAAATAGAAAGAAATATTACCATAATCAATTTTTTTTGTTTGTGGATGATTAATGAGAAAAAATAAATTTAACTTTCTTTTCCGTCTTATTTCTTGTTTGGTTGATTAAAATTTAGAAGGTTAATAAGAAATTCGATGGTTGTTGTAGATTTGTGGACAAAAAATTTGTATGAGAAATATATATATATAAGATATAATGTTGGGCATTTGAGTTATATTTTCTAAAAATATTTGCAATAAAATTAATTTCCATCCGTTACACTCCAAATCGGAAGAAAAATTGTATCTATTAATTACAATGATATATTAAGGTTAAACATTTCCCCTCTTGTATCCTTCATCTCTAATATAAAATTTTCTCTTCTTTCCATTCTCTCCATTTATCTACTCTCCATCCAAACAAAATGTTAATGGAAACTTGAAACTTAATTAGTTGAGCAACCAAACCAGTAAGTCCTCTTTTTATCTCTCACAGAGAGCTTTCTGTTTGGCGTTATTTATACTTTTGTAAAAACCTATTGAATTTATATTTTAAGAAAATAAATTCTCATCTAAATCAAGACCGAGATCTATTTTCTCAGGTAGGGGTCCTGAAAAATCTTTTTAGATTTTTTCAAAGGGACATCTACTTTGTAACTTTTTTTCTTTTACTAATATTCAAGCTCTTTTTACCAATCACTAATATACAAGCTCTTTTTACCAACAAGTTCAAATTATCCCGCCTACAAATCCTACAACCTTTGTTTAGTTATATTCGAAATTTCGGGATGATTATTTATATCAGTGTTATAAAAAACGTTCGTTTAGGTTGATTAATCGTCCGATTAATCATTGATGGTGACCAAATTATCACGGATTTTGTTGATTATTCCCGATTAAAGTCAATTAAAGTTGATTATTCTTCATTATTTTTTATTAATTGTTTAGCGATATCATATTTGTTTGAGGAGCGCATACCATTATTTACAATACTGATCTATATATGTTCCATTTTTTTTTATCAAAACATGCAACATAGTTGCCTTTTTCTTTTTTCTAATTTGAAAGATATATCAATAAACTTTAATCCAAAAACCGTGATAGCCCCTATATATTAAAATTTATTGAAATTGAAATACAAAAACTAAGTATTTTATTTTCATATTATGTTAGAAAGGACGCCGTATATGTTTAATTTGTTATTTTTCCTTGGTTCCTTGTTTATTTAAACCGGACACTTGATTGTTTAAATTATTATTTTACTTTTTGTATATAAAAATAAATGATAATATCTTCTTTTCTTTGGATTTTCGGACAAATATGTAAATTTAACAGGAATAGGACTGTTTTTCGGGAAGATAAATACATGTTGGATAAAGAATATAATTTTCAAATTGACAAATACAATTAATTAAATAGTATGCAATAAAAAATGGATAAAAAAATATTTCAATATATATCAAATAATAAGTAATTCATCCGTACATTGTAAGTATACTCCACATATAAATGAACATTCATTAGTAAAAAGTTAAACAATTTCAGCCATATAATGAAAATCGACAGTAATTATTGGTTGATAATCCATGATTGAAAAAATATATATATTTGATCATTTAACATGTCTTAGGAATTGAAAATAATTAACTTATATGAAAAAAAAATTAATTTAACACGTGTTTCACAACGTCACCGTTTATATATTGTGCCTACAGAAACTAATTTTATATCATCTTGAAAAAATTATTTCGGTAATTAATTAATCACTTGAGCCATTTGTAGGCATTTAGATCAAATACCAGAAAATTTGTTTGTCTAGAATCTTTTTTAAAGGATAATAAATTTTGTAGGTGGAAGCATTGGCTAATTGCCAGCAGTAACTTTTTCAAATATTATTCGATTTTTTTATGTATTTTTTATTTATGATTATTAATATAATTTTCCCTTTTTGTGAAATGATAATGACCTTTGATGTATCAAAAACATTGGGTAAAATTTAGTTGGAGGTCACTAAACTTTGTCATTTGTACAAATTAGTCACTCAAGTTTGATTTGTCTATTTCTAGTCAACTAACTTTGTCATTTGTCTCAATCAAGTCACTTAATATTTTTCCGTCCAAAATCTTAATGAAATATTCCCTTTCTGTCCAAAATATTAACGGGATGAGTATATTTCGTCCAAAATACTAACGGGATGAATATATTCCGTTAATATTTTGAACGAAAAAGTATAGAATGACTTGATTGAGACAAATGACAAAATTGAGTGACTAAAAAGAAACAAGTCAAACTTAAGTGACCAATTCGTGACAAATGACAAAGTTTAATGCCCTCAAGCGAAAATTACCCAAACACATTAGAGAATGATAATTAATAGTAATCCAATTCGTTACTTCATTTTTTTTTAGCAACAAAATTTTACAAACATGGGATCGCATCGAATATTATAATCAGGGGCTGATGTAGGAATATTGTTAGGGAGGACACAAATCAGGTTCAAATAACTTATCATATTCAAACTCATATCTTTGCGAATCCTAAAAATTGGGAATTCATTTAAGAAAATTTTTAAATTAATTTCTTAGAAAATTAGTTGATTCAATGTCTTAAAACCTAAATTTTTTAAATTCACAAAAATGAGATTTGAATTTATTGAAAATAAAATTCATGGTAATATTCTACGCGTTAAATCAAAGAATTTCGATATGAAGAACGAGAAAAACCTCCAAATGGTTAATTTTATATGGATGAGATTTAACACACATTTGCGTACAACTTGGGTGAGATCCATTGTCATAGAGCCACCGTTTTAACTAATTTGAACTCCTCATTTAATGTGACCCTTTCATTTTAGATACACCTATACTTACACCTATACTACATAGACCAAAATATGATAAGACATTGGGCTTATCATAAACCAAGTTTATCTAAAAATTAAAATAAAAATTATATTGAGTCAATGACATATGGAATACTTTTGTAAGATTTTTCTTCCTCCTTTGCTATTAAAAAATTGGTCTAAAAAGAAAATTTTTGAGCTACAAAATTCAACAGAAAGAGGAAAATGCGTTGCTTATTCCCACCAACAATCAATAATCAAACAACGATATAACTAGATTTGCAAGGAAATGCATGCTCTCTTGTTTAAACCAAATGTGATAATTAAAAATAAGGAGGAATTTCACGTATACCCCTTAGAAACTTCAAAATCTCACACATAAGCCTCCACTAATCCAGTGGATGAGCTGGGCTTTCAATATCATCATGCACTGACAGTAAATATTAATTAATAAGAAATCTGGGCTTTCATCATGCACTGACACAACTTAGAAATATAGGATTTCAATATATCATCATGCATATATTAATTACTAAGAAAAAACCATCTAAGTTGCATAGTGCACTGATTTTTTTGATGCCATAAATTTTGAAAGTCCAGCTCCACCGATCCACTAGATCGGTGGAGACTTATGTGTGAGATTTTTTTGTGGCACAGTTTTTAGCCAGGTGGAAAATTAGCTCCACCAATTCACAGGATCGGTGGAGTAAAGCTATTTTATTCTACACCGATTATGTGGATCGGTGGAGGCTATTTTCATAACTTTCAAACAAAAAGTGCTTGTTTGGTTAATTTTTTAAAATCAGTTCCGTTTAAAAACAAAAAATCCTCTATTTCATCGATCAATGCAAATTACATATTTCAAATATTTTATATCCTTTTAGAAACTTTATAAACTTTTCTCATATTATATATTAAGTGAATTGAAATTTTACTGTTCAAAATTAACTATTCTAGCTTTAAGTACAATCAAACAATACTTCAAAATTATATTAAGTTTTATTATTAATCTCTGATATAATCGTCCTCTCTCAATAATTTAGATATAATTAAAAGAAAGTAATAAGATGTACGTAGTTCAAAACTTTGATTCAAATTGGGAAAAAAAAAAAATAGGATTTATAAATTAATATCTGATGGTAGCAGTCAATGCTTGCCCCACTAATTTCATTATTTAATATTCTTTCAGATGTAGATTGTGTGATTGTTGCTTTGATTGTTAAATATTTATCTTAGATTGATTGGAACAATTAATATATAATACATTGATGAATGATAATTGCAAAATCATCGGGTCGGCTTGCACATAGGTATTTGTGATAGTTTCGTGTCCTGTTGAACTATAATATATAATTCAATTTTGGTGAACCAATTTAATAAATAAAGAGTAACAGTCACGGACTCACGGGCTAAAAAGAGACTAGTTACGTGCACTTTTTGAAAATCAATATTTATATATGGTTGGACCGTCTTCACATGTGATTCATAATTCATTCATTCATTCATTCACGTGTAGTCCAGTCTGTTGACCTTAGCGATCAGATCAATTCATTCATTTGTGATTTGTGAAAATACTGGACATGGACAGCAATATATATACTATAGTATATACTGATGCATCATGCATCGTCTTCTTTTGTTGCTTTTGAGTTTTGATTTGGTCATTTGGGAAGGTCACTTCAAACTTCAAAGTAGCGGCACTTAAGCACATGAATAAGGCGGCCATGTGTCAGTCAGTTAGAGGGCCGCTGGTTTCTCAGGTAATTAAATTAAAATAGATACAGGTCTGACTCTCACTGATTATTAAAAACTTAAACATTTTCAAAAGTTCATCATAGAATTAAATATATAACTGGACATCATCAGAAAAATTTTATTCATAGATTATTAAATTCGAAAATAAAAAAATGTCTCGTCTCTGATAAATATAGAAAGATCTGATTTTTTGAATCCGATCTATTGGTATGGTTTTTTTTTTTTTGAAAAAAAATATTGGCACTGATGGATATATATAGAGAAAGAGCGAGAGAGAGACTAATATCATTTCGGTAGTACTTCGGCCGAAATGCTACCAATTCAAATTTCAAAATTTTGTATTCAAAAACTTCGAACTAAGTAGTTCAGTAAATTAGTTATATATGAATTTGTAGAATACCAACTTTTACGATTTTTAAATTTTTTTACTATTTTTATAATATATTAAAGATGGCAAAAAATGACTTAAAATATTTACAATTTACTTTTATTTTGAAGTCATATTTTGTCATCATTCATAAATCATAAAAAAATAGTAAAAAAATTTCAAAAATCGTAAAAATTGGTATTCCACAGGTTCAATATATAACCACTTTATTGAGCTACTTAGTTCGAAGTTTCAAATACAAAATTTTAAATTTTGAGTTGGTAGCACTTCGGCCGAAGTGCTACCGAAATCATATTAGTCTCTCTCTCTCTCTCTCTCTATATATATATATAGTAGAACTAGGGTGTTCCAAATTCACCAAGTCTCTTTGTGAACTCAACTCTAAAACCTATCAGATTGGTTTCAACTGACGAATCCAAACCGTTCAAATCATTCTACCTTACGAGTGATGCGTCTCCATGCAAAAAAAATTAAATTTTAAATTAATTTTGTATAGAATAAAGTCGTCAAAAGTCGTCCAAAAAATGAATGCACTAAAATTAATTGATAAACCTTCTAATTTTGACCATTTTATTTTATATTAAATTAATTCGAAACTTTAAATTTTCACATGTAGACGTATCACTCATAAGGTAGAAGGATTTCAAAATTTTGAATTCATCGTTTGAAGTCAATTTAATAAATTTTAGATTTGAGGTCACAGAGAGGCCTAGTGGACTTAGGAACACCCTTGTTCTACTCTCTCTCTCTCTCACACACACACATATAGAGAGAGAGAGAGAGAGTATGACTAACACATTTTCTCTAGTATATTAACTATATGCTTCCGGCCTCCAAAATCTATTGCATCAGCTTCAAACGACAAATTCAAACCGATCAAATCAATCTCCTTGGCGAGAGCTTTATTTCCATAAAAAAAAATTCGAATTTATTTACTATCAAGTCAAGCGGTCAAAAAATGAGGGATATAGTGCATTAAAATGCGCACAAAACCTTTTATATTTTGACCGCTTGACTTGATGGTAAATAAATTCAAAAAAATTTAAAAATTATATGGAAACGAAGCTCGCATAAGGAGATTGGTGTGAACGGTTTTGATTTGTCGTTTGAAGCCGATGTGATAGACTTTGAAGACCAGAAATATATTGTTAATATACTAGAGGAAGCATGTCAGTTGCACTCTATATATATCAATGGATCAGAACTATTGAGTCTGATCTATATTTTTTGATCGGACACAATAAATCAAATCTTTCTATATTTATTGGAAACGAGATACTCTTTCTATTTTGTCAAAATTTAATAATTTCTACGTATCAAAAATTTCCTATAGTTTGTAGATATGGAAGTTTTTTTTTTCTCAGATCGGAATCTGCTGCTCGGATTCCTTTTTCTCATGACATTTCGGCCCCTCTCATTAAATGCTCAGAAGAAAGATAAGAAATTGGAACAGCAAGATGGGTTTTAAATGGAGACGACAGACAAAATGCACAAGCAAAAGTGGGTCCCGTTAGAGGTCCGTTGTTGTTGTCTTTTCAAGAGATGAATCGCAACATGAGAGAGACATACATGCATTGGTCAATTCTTATCGGACTAGTAGTGCATTTCTTGTATACAATTAATAGAGTAGAACTTTGGTGTCCTTAGTCTCACTAAATTTCTTTGTGAATTTAATTTTAAAATTTATTAAATTAGTTTCAAATAATAAATTTAAATTATTAAAAAAATTCTAATTTTTTTTTTTGGTCAATGAAGTTTTCTAATTTATTACAGTTTGAATTTGTCATTTAAAGATGATTCACTAAATTTTAGAGTTGAGTTTACAAAAAATTTAATAAACTTAGAAACACTCTAACTCTACTCTAATTAATATAATGCCACAAAAATTTCAAATGATGGAGTTGTATGGTATGGAACATAATTATAATATATCTTAACACTGTACGTTCTTAGTTACTATTGCATGGTAAACGAGATTTAGTGCATGTTCCTCATCCTACTTATAAAATTAATTATAAAATTAATTATGATCTATGCTTCTTGGATGTAGGTATGGGTATCGTATCAAATACGATACAAATATAATGATATGATAATTTTTTTAAAAAAAATTAGGACACGGTATATTTATATATATATATATAGAGAGAGAGAGAGAGAGAGAGAGAGAGGCTAATATGCTTTCGGTTGTATTTCGGTCCGAAATATAACCAATGTATTTTTCAATTTCCGAAGTCCAAAAAGTCGATCCAAACCATTAGATGTGTTCTCCATATTGAAATGTGCTTGGAGACCAAATTTTACATTTTTGGAATTTGTTTACTATTTATTAAGCCACTTTGAAAATCGCTGATCCAACGGTGGCTCAACCAAACAATGAAACCGTTGGATCAGCGATTTTCAAAGTGGCTTAATAAATAGCAAACAAATTCCAAAAATGTAAAATTTGGTCTTCAAGCACATTTCAATATGGAGAACACATCTAACGGTTTGGATTGACTTTTTGGACTTCGAAAATTGAAAAATGAATCGATTGTATTTCGGCTGAAATACAACCAAAAGCATATTAGCCATACTCTCTCTCTCTCTCTATATATATATATATTTATTATTATTATTTTAATTATGGTATTTAGATTAATAATTATCATCATAACTTAAATCAAGCTTGCACAAAAAACTAAAGGCTTAACTCAACTCAAGTATAAATTAAATAATATATCACATAAACATAAGATAGTCGAGTTTAATGGTTAAGAGAGTTTCGGTTGTCAACAAATAGTATATGAGTTCGGATCACTCAAGGAGCAAAAAAGTTTGAGAATTCAAATCCGGCAAGTCGAGGGGATATCTGTGCCATATTAGATATATTATGTATCTCCCGTGTATTCGATACGCATTTGGGTATCGGGGTAACATAGATTACAATCAAAATTCTCTGAGATAACTTCAATTTTTTTTTTTAATATCTGTCAAAAAATTTAGATAATTCATTCGACACAGATTATAAGGTTGTCCATTCTCTATTAAAATATGTTTCATTGAATTTTTAACTAGATCTGAATTCTTAATTAACGAGGGGTTCAAATTTTAAAGCAACACCAGTTCTAACCAATGTTGTAAAAAACGGCCGTTTAATCATTCATAGCTGTTAAACCATTACGAATACGCTTAATGGATGCCTATTTGTGGATCAAAACGATTAATCGGCCGTTTTTACGTTTAATCGGTTGTTTATTTTCGTTTATTCCCGTTTATTCCAGTGAATATTTATTTTCACATTTTTTTTTCTGTGATAGTGTGTGATAATAAGATTTATAAATCTTGTATTGTAGTTTTATTTGTGCTTTGATATATATCCAATATTTTTTTATATATGTTTTTTATTTTTACATTGAAATTGATTAATTATGCTATTATTTATATACTATATTTCTTGTTTACTTACTGATGTATTTTTTTCCACTTAGTACGGCGTGTTTATTTATGAAATTAAATTGTTATCATAATCTAAATTTAATGAATTTATGTTGGAATGTTTCATTTCTTTCAAGTAATATGTTATTAGTATTTGAAAAAGTTTTCTTCTCAAATTTGTTTTTCTATTAAATATATGTGTTACTTGCACATGTATAATACTTATGTTAAGAAGAAATAAGCGTAGTGTCATGTTATAATAATAAAACTAAGTTAAATTAAGTTTATTTGATAAGTTTAATGATTTAAATGAATTATTTTTAATAAAATATGATATATATACATAAATTTAATAAAAATATTAAACTGTCCGCATAATTCCGATTAATCGGTTGCATACCGATTATTCTCTTGGCGGTACCCCGTCCGTCCGACGACCGCATACCGTTATTTACAACACTGGTCCTAACAGTGAATGAGTCATTGTCTACTATCTTTTTAAGACAACTAGTTCTCAATAAGGAACATCCATCGGTACAACATTACATTTGGTCTCTAGAATGGATCCAGTCCATTTAAAAAATAAAAATAAATAACATATCATGAATCTATTTCCATTGTTTTTTTTACAATGTACAATTATTTTTTCTAAACTTAAGCAAAGTTGCCCAATTTTCAAACCAATATTCCAAACTTAAGAAAAAAAAAGTAAAATTAGTCAACCGAAATTTTTTTTGAGAAAGGGATTCAGTTACACTATTTTATGGTGACACATCTTAACACTATAGGTTTATAAGTCATTTTTTGCAATTTCAAAGTTCAACAGTCGATCTGAACCGTTTACAATGATCTTCATATTATAATGTGCTTGAATATCAAATTTTACATTTTTCGGAAATTTATTAGTATTTATTAAGATGTGTACAATATTAGTGTTTTGAGACAATTCTAGATCATTGAAAAACTATAATTTTCAAAAGAATTTAAATAAATAGTACACAATTTTCAAAAAATATATAATTTAGTTTTCAACCACATTTAATATAGAAATCATGTTGAACAGGTTGACTATTTGAATTTTAAAATAGAAAAAATGACTTATAAATTTATAGTATAAGGTGTGGGATCCCTCCTCATTTTGTTTCATTATATTTTACTGCTATGAATTTGTGGCCTTGGAAGTTCAAACAGAGTACAGATCAATCGGAGGCCCGGTCCCATAAATGCTTTGCCTCTCTCTCTTTGCAGATTATATATATTTCTACTCAGCTTGCTTACTAGTTGCTTCTGTTGAAATTTAATTCAAAATAATATCTCCATTCTTATATAATGCACGTAGTTGTCTTGATCCACCAACGGTTGAGATTGAAAGATGAATTTTCAGATTTAATATCAGCCCTCCAATTACATAATATGTCTTCTTTTGATTAAATACATATGTTTTATGTGTAGAAGTCTAAATTTAGTTAAAAACATACTTACCACACATACTGCTATATAGTTTGTCACAATTTAAATTGAACGAATCCCTATATAATGATCTGTTTCCTTATTTCTCCTAAATCTATCTCTAATTCCTGCAATTAAATTATTTCCTTATTTTTTCATTTTCTCTGCTTGAGTGATGATACTAACACAATCATTTTTTATTGCCAAATATGTCCTTACTAAACTTCCCCATATATGTCATATATTTTTTAGATGCAATTTCTTTATATTAATGAACATTGATTATTTATTTTATTTTCATCACTACAGAGTCCAGTGAAATCTTTATGAATTTATTGGGAATGTTTGAATTCTTTCCAAATTTGAAAATTATACCGAAAGAATTTACTAAGTAATCATTTCTTACATAAATACACATTCACATGAAAAATACACATATATCTTTTTGGTTGGCCATCTATATACAATTTGACTCTTTTTTAATTGTTTTATTCCACAATTTTTTTCATCCATAATTACTTATCTTTATTTCCTCACAAAATTAGTTCATTATAAACTAACACACATCTTGTGCGTTTTCTTATTTGGATTGAAATTAATCCAAAAAATCTTGTACCTTATATTAGTTTATAATTTATCTTAACTTTTAGAGATAACGTTAATATATGTTATTAAATTACAAAAACAATATGGTCAATTTAAAAAAAAAGGAAACAATTGATAGTTTTTGAAAAATAATCTAAACAAAAATCTACAAGGTAATAATATACGCCAAATCGATATAAATGTGTTATGCTATAAACTCCATTATTAAATTGAGGTTTTCATAAATTATAATTTTATTCTTACTATGTTATTAAAGTATATAAAAATCCAAAATAATACCTCTTGAAAAAGTTGTAATAAAAGTACAAGATTTGATGAGCATAATAACTCTATGCTTTTATTGCAGTTACTTTCAGGTGATGTTATTTTAAATAAATATTAATTAATATTTCTAATTTTATTATTTTATTGTATGTTTTCAATTTAAGCAATTATAAACTATTTTTCATATTTTGTTTGTTCATTTACATAAATGTTGGAGTACATCGAAGTGGATCATACTGGCAATGATACTTTAAGAACTTTTTTCATGTTATATTTGATCTGTTTTTTTTTTCATTTGTTGTTGTTTCTTTTATTGTTATTTATTATTTGAATTTTCATTTTAGTTTTCATTGTGTCTTTTATTTTAATTTAAATATATTTTTTCTGGTCCCTTCATATTCAATTTAATCTTATAATATATCTCCGTTGCAACGCACGTGCACAATACTAGTCTATTATTAATTACGGAAGAGGAAGACACATACATTACTGAGTTCGGCTAGTATGACATCAGTGTCATTTCAGCCTATATAACACCAACTCTAAAACCTATTGAATCGACTTCAAATGGTGAATCCAAACCGTTCAAACCGATCTACTTCATTAGTTGTGCGTTTACATGTCAAATTTGAAATTTTTTGAATTTATTTAGTATTAAGTCAAGCGGTCAAATATGTGAGTTTTAAGTTAATTTTAATGCATTCATTTTTCAACCTTTTTTACCGTTTGATTTTATACTAAAATAATTCGAAAATATAAAAAAAAAATACATGTAAACGTATCACTCATAAAGTAAATTAGTTTGAATGGTTTGGATTAATCGTTTGAAATCTATCCAATCAATTTTAGAATTAGTGTCATATGACACTGATGTCATACTAGTCAGACTCTACATTACTCCCTTTTACTTTTTATCTAATGTACGTCTATAATTTGTACACCCCTTAATTTAATTTGTCACCCCTAACAATTTTCTTATATTTCTAGTAAAACTACCTAGCTTAAACAACTATATATGATGTCACTAATCATTTGTGGTTGTGCTTGACACATTAATTAATTAATTATTCAGAAAATATATATAATAGTGATATGAAATAGTTCCATGCATGGAACTATGGAAGTTAAGACTTGTTTTTTTGTCATCTATAAGTTGCAGTACTTTTGTCTAGCTAGGTTTAGCACATGAAACAATGATTATTATAATGCGTGTCATTTCTGACTAGGCAAGGCATGCAGAATTGCAGATTCAAATTTTGATTTAATCCAAAACCATGTGGAGGAGAGTGGAGAGGAGGAGGTTGGTTGGATTCAAATTTTGATTAATTTATTAACTTAGTTGGCATTTATTAAAGATGCAGCAAAAGGACAAAGAACAAAGGTTCATTGTACAAAATGATACTTCATAGTTCATACTGCATGCAGATGCAGGTGTGATATGGTCCTCAGTCCTCAGTCCTGACCAAGTGTTACACCTAACACATGCATGCTTCTCTCATAAAAGCTTTTCTGCTTTCCTTTGGAATTTTAATAATTTAAAATCAATTCCATCACCGGCAGTTAAAAGTAATAGATTATAATCAGTCTTTGTTCCACTGACAAATATAAAATATAATGTCTTTTGTGTAAAATATTGTAGGTTCCAAATATGAATAGCGAAATTCTTGTAGATAACATCCAATTTTTACTCCAAAAAAAAAATCATGGACAAAATTGCATTGTGTACTTGTTTATCGTTTTTTTATAATTAAGATGATCCGATCAGCTCGGCAGGAGGGAAACTCTGCAGAGGATACGGGTCCGAAATTGTAGTTGGGGAAAGAAAGAGTTCGAAAATCACGATGGATGTTTATTTAGACGTACGACGCGCGTAGGTAAAAAGAATGAGAGAATGAAGTGAAGTGAGGATATTAAATAAAATAAATGAAGTGTGGAGTAGTGTAGAGTCTAGAACTCTAGATAGATGATTTTGTCCGTTGGAATGGTCATGGTCATGGTCTTAATTACCTAAAAAGCAACTTTTTAGAGTTAAGACCGAGGAGAGTCAGGAGAGGAATGTTATGTTGTTAGGACTTAGGACCAGCTAGCACTTTTCTTGCCCAGCTTTTGATTTTATTCTCAGCCCGCGTGAGTCGTGACTGTACTCCACCAATTACCCTTCCCCCTCATCCCCTCCAATCTATGTATGCATCAAACTCAGGCAGCTATCCAACCATTTTCAAAATATCATTCATTCATTTGAATTTTGACCGTTGCCTACTTGCCTCGGGACTCATATGGGGTGGGGACCGCAAGATTTCACAAATCTGCCCCTCCCAGTCCCATGTTAATGTTGGTATCCTAAATCCTAACTACTTGTCTGGATCAGGTTCTCTCATGTCTCATCCACAACGAAACACCACTCTTAAATCTTAATGTCTTATCTCTTATGCATCTTCTGCGGTGCACTCATTAAATGGTACACCTCAAACACGGACATTTTCAGAACTAACTGCTTCAAATTTATAAATCAGCCCCTATAAATTATAATTATAATTATCTGTATTGTTAAATTAATTAGTCCTCTAAGTTCTAACGGACGAGATAGAAGTAGGTCCGATGGGCATCAGACCTATTTTAGGTCCAATTAGCTCTAACACCGTACATATAGCATTAGAAACTGTGCGCACAGAAATTGAAACAAATTTTAGTATAGATCACACAAATTTTTATGCAAAATGAATGGTCATTACACCCATCAAACCAAAGTAGTTCCGATGGGCATCTGACCTACTTTGAATTTCTAACGGACCGCTTGCCCCGCACTGTATAGTCGAATTCTTAACCAATACATATTGGCTGTCCGATCAGGATTCGGACCAATCCAGCCCAAGGTTGAATGCACTGGCCCCTTTAAAATTTGTGCCAACACGGATCATACAGTCCATCCGGATTAATTATGAATTAACTCAAAGTTTGAGTTAATAATGCAGAGGATACGAATTCCTGTATAGTCTGTCTCTATCACTATACTGATTCTGTAGACCGGGAGCAACCTAAAATTTCACCCAATTTAATTGCGCCGTCCGGGCGATTGTTTTTTGGGGGCCCACTGTCGGATCATCCCCGGCTGTCAAGTCCATACTTCGTGGGGCCCCGCACCTTTGCCGCGCTGTGGGCCTGTGGCACACTGGAATACTGGATTCCGTTTCAATAATCTTCCTCCATCACTAAAATTGTTCAACGATTCTACTGCAATTTATAATTATTGTGGAAAATAACAATTCATATAGTCGGAAAGCACCTCATTATTAAGTTCAATAAGTTAAAATCAAGCTCAACAAGTCATATTTTTTTGTTCAAGTGAGCATATAGATCAAAAGACTTTTGTCTATAATACTTACCAACCTTATTCCCATTAACATTTATTATTGATAAAAAGAGCTAGATTTCTCCTATATATAAACTTCAACCGATGATGCATTGTAATATTTGTCACTTCCAACATTAAATAACCAATTACTCAAATTTTAATTAATTGCCAAACACAATTTGTTGCTCACCTGACGATTTATCACTTCTCAAAATTGATTAATTAGATATAATTTTTGAAAATTTAAACTATCATTCTCCTAATCATATCGTCTTAAACAAAAGTTACAATTTGCGATATTTTTTAAAATACTTTGTTTATTGTTGTAGTACTATGTTAAATATACTTTAAATATAAATTGTTTAAATATATAAGTAATTTCTTTTGTGTATGTGTAACAACTTAATTAAGATGGAACTTTTTGTCAAATTAAATCATTTGTACTTGGTTATATTGTTACTATTATTATTGTTTTATGTAATTTAAAATGATAAAGATCTTTCTAACTTATATTAGACAAGTACTCTATTTACATAACTATTCATCCTATGATAAAATGATGCCATAAGTTACTTATTTCAAGTTATGATGGCATAAGATATTCTTATTTGGTTGAGGGTTAAAGTTAAGTTATGAGTTTAACCTAAATAGGTGGGTTAATTTAACAGAAAAGACGTGTATAAGTTATCCAAATTAAATAGGTGGGATAATTTATGTATTAGTGATTTTTTATGCTATATTATTCCATTACATTTTATCAAGAGGAGGGATCAAGTTACAACAAAATTATAACTACGGTTTTTTTTCATTTTCAAAGTCTAAATCTTTGAATCCAAACTGTTTAACATGATTATCTAAATAAAATGTGCTTCCAGATCAAAATTTATATATTTTTTGAATTATTTACTATTTATTAAGACGGGTACAAAATCCAATGGTTTGAATTTGACTAGTTTTTGTAAAATACTTAATAAATAGTAAAAAAATTCAAAAAAAATTAAATTTGATCTGAAAGCACATTTTATTTAGATAATCATGTTGAACAGTTTGGATCGATAATTTGAACTTTGAAAATAAAAAAAAACTGTTGTTGTAAACTGATCCCTCATCTTTTATCAATATATATTACTGCATAAGTACTGAATGCCACAACTAAACATAGCCTCAGAGTATTTGATCCATATAATTAAAATAATTGTAGTGAAATTGGAGGGTTGAACTTCAATATCCGCTCCATCGGTCCTGATCCCAGACCCACTGGATCTGGAAATAAATCGGTGTGTCTATCAGACTCCATCGAGGCGTTAAATACTGATCTGACGGTCTGTAAGAGAATCCTTCACATTTAATCATTCGCTTGGTTTGCTGGTAGCAGCAATGCGGGGGGCATAATGGTTATTTATTATTAAACAAAGGCCCAGATTACCGGCATGACAGATGGCACCAATTATTATAATTAGTCAGTTAATCAAGTAACTGCTTTAAAACATTTTTTTGTTGTTGCTGTAAACTGCTCTCAATTAAAATATATATATATATATATATATATTTTTTTTTTTTTCTTTTTTGTAAAATATAGAACATATGTTCTGGACAAATAAACATCTTACCCACTAGATTTAGAAATAAATAACATGGAGGAAGGCTAGAGTGTGATGTGCTCATTCAACTTTTCCGTGAGCAGATTTTTCTAACCATCAGAGGGACTTTAATGCTCGTGCAAACTCAAGTCGCTGATGATGAAATTAAAATGAAACAGACGGTAATTCGTAGAATAGCAGTCCGTAGCTCCGTTACCTTCTTTCTCCTTTCTCCCTTGTCTTCCCGTAATTTTACAAAGAGAAATTCGTGAGATATTGCCTTTCCCTTCCCTCCTTGTTCGTTCGCACCATCATCGGCTCATCGTCTCTCCTAACGCCAGCGCTGGACGCGATCCCGTCGAGATTCTACCATGCCTTCGTTTTTCAAGACCTAAAGGTGGAGGTCGCCGAGCCGCGCCTCCTACGAGATTCTCTTGAAAGTGGTGTATGCCTTTCTCATCCTTCTGTTTTAGGATTTTGGGAATATTGATTGAACATATTCAAGTATACAAGTTAATCTAGTGATAACTGATTTGAAAATCGAAATCATTAATTTTGTATGTGCTAATTTATTTGCTTGTGGCCTCTCTTTTTCCCTGTGTTATTTAATCGAATTTGAACCCGATAATTATGGTGGTGTTTTTCTTACTTCTGTTGGCTTGAGTTGAGATTTCTAAGCCGTAACAAGGTTACATGGGTGATCTGATTCTCAGATTTTTGGTTTGGAGCTCAACCCTAACCGTACCTTTTTGTTATTGAGCACCACTTGCCTTGTACCGGCTGTTTAATTGCTTTCTAATGCGTTGCTAAGTAGTTTGTGGGGTATTTGGTATTACCAACCTGAAAATTAGTACCTATCAATACCAGTTAAAAGAAATAGGACAGGGAAGGCATGATTTGTAAAATATCCATGAATCAGTAAATTTAAATTGTCAGAGGGGCATTGGTGGAAATTTACATGTATAAAGGTCGGTTGTAAAAGTTTGTCATGTCTTAATTGGCTCCACAATTTGTCCTCTTTAACAGCCTTTTAAATATCTACAATGGCAATCTATAGCATTTCGTCACTGCATCATCTAAACCTGGTCCAGCTACCGGAGTACCAAAAGCGGTTCATGAGCATCAATAAAAAGGTTCAATTGAGTTTTAACATTGTTTTGGTATTCGGCTTAATTATATTATTCTGAGAAAAGGAGATGACAAGTGAACATAGGAATCTAAAACTGCATTCTGTTATCACCAGGAGAAGGATTGTTTAGTGCCATGAGTGCAGAATTAATGTCCTCCGGTGCTCAACATAATGGAGGCATCCATTGATGCTGGTCCTACCTGTAAGTTGCCCAATTTCCTCCCTTCTCTTTCTTAAAGGGGTGGATGCTGATTAATTCGTTGTATATGGTTAATCAAAGCAAGATTGCACTTTTGTTTTTGTATCAGTTTGCTTTGTGTTCTTAGATTGTCAGAATTTTCTGGATTTGTTTAAACCAGCATATTTTTTTTTCCTTTATGCAATTCGGCAAAGGCTGTTTTGGTAAAGTTTAGGGGCTGATTTGCTTAGTGGCAGGTATGTTTGGTTTGTTTAGATTGTCAGGTGTTATCACTTTTTCATGAATTTATTGTAAAAACTATACTGGTTCTGGTTTCAGAGATTTGGAGCAAAGAAAAAAACGAATTGCTCAAAAGTATACTGGTTTCACAAAGAAAAAACGAATTGCTGACATTTTTTTTAATATGATGCTTGCCATTCTAATAACATTTATGAACTTAATATATCAAGATGTTAAAGGGTAACTTTATCACAGATGATATTTTTTTTCTTGAGCAAGTAGCTGGTATTTTAGTCCAGGTTCATTCAAATTGTACCAATCCTAGCATTGCTTAGGTGGGTACTTTGCATTCAATTTTGTAATCATATTGAGCTAATATTCTTTTATTTTGTTTTTATTTAAGTTGCAGGAAATGGCAAGGCCTTGATGGCATCACTGGAAAGACGACTAGAGCAACGATAGTTGTGAAATTAAATTCGGCATTGGGGGTTTAGAAAACTAATTCAGCCTTTTCAGCTAGCACCTTCACAAAATCATCAGAGTGATGAGTGCTTGTGTAATTGTTGTATAAATATTGCAAATGTTGTATAAATGTTGTTTAGAAAATTAATTCCGTTTTTTTGTGTAAATGTGGCAATTTTTGCAAATGTTATTGTATAAATATTGTAAAGATGCAAATGTTATTTGTCATTTCTGTTATGCTCTGGCTTGCTCTTTTCTAAAGAATCTTAACATGATCAATTTTAGTTTTTCAAGTTTGTACTGAATGAGATGAAGCATCAAATTTTAAACCAGCACATTAGACAAATAAAACTAGAGTCAAAAGAACAAAAATAAATGAGAAAAATATTAGTTTCACATTTAACATATTTCCAAAACAACATTTAACATATTACTTTTAGCCATCCGGATTTCTCAAACAACATTTAACATATACCAAAATATTACTTTTAAAACCTTTACAAAATATACCCAACAATTCTCCTATACCAAAATATACGTGCACATTTCACATATAACAAATTGTAACCCCAAATTTTTCCTATACCAAAATAGAACCCCACAGTTAAATACGACCTAACGACCTAACCAATCTTCAATTTCAAGCATGTATGGCTTCAATGGATCTCAGTAGCAATGAAACCTTGATCTCTATATCTTCGCCTACATCTCCGGCAGGGACTAAGGACTCCTCAAACGAAATTATGCTACTTGAGGGCACATCAAATGACAATGCTCGTGCAACGTCCATTCTTCCTATATTATGCATAGATTTGGTTGCCACCATTCAAAGATTGAGTAATTATAATAAGAATAATACTAAACAAAGCAGCAAAGAGTACTTAAATTTGAATTTTTTTTATCAACCAAATAATATTAATCTAGCACTTCTCAAACATTCAAGGCTGATTTCGTATAACTTCCATCCAAGATAAGAGCCATTTAAGTAAACCTTACTGATCACAAAAACAAACAATTATAAGAAAATACTAACTGTCATAAAAGTGATGTCAAATAAACCGGTCACACAGTACAAGCTATTAAACAATTTAGAGTGGTCAAGGAAATGAGAGGGTCGTTGAGATCAACCGGTGACATAGTACAAGCTACTAATTGGAATTTTGTACCAATTAGGGGATTGATTAGGTTTGATAGGCTAACTCCAAAACGTGATCCATTTATTTAAAAAATGCATGAATCAATCTAGCACATGAAAATATTCAAATTAGTCACTTGTCAGCAATTTATACGCTAATTGAAATTTGTAGGTAAAAGAGGAATTACAACCTAACGAGGTGATGATGGGAAGTGTGAAGGATCATGTATCATCTTGACCTGGCGTGGCGTTGCCTGGTGACGCCACCACTTTCAAGAGAATCTCGTACGAGGCGCGGCTCGACGATCCCCACCTTTAGGTCTTGCAAAACGAAGGCATGGTAGAATCTCGACGGGATCGCGTCCAGTGCCGGCGTCAGGAGAGACGATGAGCCGATGATGGTGCGAACGAACAAGGAGGGAAGGGAAAGGCAATATCTCACGAATTTCTCTGGCCCACTTCTCTTTGTAAAACTACGGGGAGACAAGGGAGAAAGGAGAAAGAAGGTAAACAGAGCTACGGACCGCTATTCTACGAATTTACGTCTGTTTCATTTTAATTTCATCATCAGCTACTTGAGTTTGCACGAGTCTTAAAGTCCATCTGATGGTTAGAAAAATATGTTTACGGAAAGGCTGGGTGAGCACATCACACCCTAGTCTTACTCAATAACATGTTTAAAGCTATACATGTCAACAAACATTTAATGTTTTGGAAAGATTCAACTTTGAATGTTGTTACTTAAAATGTAGTTATGATAATTTTGTTCATATAAATTATTAGGGTATAATAATATTTAAACAAATAAAATGCAAAAACTTAATCACTGGTCAACCTATCTTAATGAGCTTCTTTAAGTAACTTTTTTCAAAAGATGTAATGTACTTAGAAATGATTTTAGTGTTTTCTAACAAAATTTTAGTTACCACCCTAAATTATTATAATTCCATTGTTTTTGGAAAAACTCAAAACTTACCATGTGTGCAGATTGGATCTCTGCATCATTGTTGTTTGCTCTAACAAAATATCCTTTGCAAATAACAATGGACTTTTGGTGCACATACCCAGTCCCAAATTTTTATAAATATACAAAATTCTAACCTCACCAATTCAAAACTTACCATGTGTGTTCCGAAAACTCAAACCGGCAACATAGTTGCCATGTCTGCGAACCGGCAACAAATTGTTGCCGGTTGGCTCTAAACCAGCAACATAATTCCGGGTTTTTTTTTTTTTTTTTTTTTTACAGTTTTTTTTTTCGTTATTTTTTATAAATTCAAATTCTAAATAATTATAAATCCAAATTCATACTAATAAATTATAAATCCAAATTCATACCAATTGTTCCGTTTCCATTAAAAAAATGAAATATATTTTTTTTTCTAAAATTTAAAAATGAGAAATATATTTTTTAAAACTTTAAACGTCATAACTTTTGCTAGAAAGTCGGATTGACGCGTATGACGTCAATAGAAAGGAGGAGGAGGGTTCCCCCCCGTCCCCCCCGGGGTTTACCCCGGGTATCCGCAAACCATTATTTTGTGCTAAAAATTAAGTTTAAGATTTTTAGTGTCTCAATTTTTATGTTGAAAAATATTTTTCCTTAAAGTGCAATTGATTTAAGAAATTTTTAATTTATATTTTATTATAACAAAATTATCGAGTTATAACCATGTCAAATAAATTTAAATTGGTATGAATTTGGATTTATAATTTATTGGTACAATTTGGATTTATAATTATTTAGAATTTGAATTTATAAAAAAACAGAAAAAAACTGTAAAAAAAAAAAAAAAAAAAAAAACCGGCAATTATGTTGCTCACACGATAAAAAATGGTACACCGAGTTTTTGTATAGATTGTTAAAAAAATAATTTTGTATATTTATAAAAATTTCGGTACCAATCGCTCACGTGGTAAAAAATGGTTATGCACGTGGTAAGTTTTGAATTTCCTCTAAAACGGTGGTAAGGTCAGATTTTTTAACCTTTAGGGTGGTAATTAAAAAAAATATCGGCTTTATTTGTAGGCTTTTGCTATTATATTGGTAGGCTTGTAATAATAAATTTGTGAGGACATATAGGTAAGAACACTCAGACTCAGACTGAGTTCCTAAATTGAAATAATTGATTTATACAAAAAGGTCATGAGAAGTTTGAGAACTGATAAACCCTACGCCACGCACATCGGAGAATGGAGATACAGATCCTCCAAATAATTAAAAAAATTAATAATTAATAATTAATTAAGAGCGACCGGAATCCGAAACCGAACCCGAAATAAGCATAAGTAAAAGAAATAAGAAAGAAGCCCCTTTGGCTTTGCCTCTCCCAAGTTCTTCTTTCCCCCTCTCTCATTTCTCTCGTCGGGAGATGGGTCGATCTCCACCGTCAGATCACCACCAAAGCACGGCCTGGATTTAACCTCCACCGACACCGAGACACCACCAACCAATTCCAATTTGGTCTGAATTCTACCCTATGCAGAGATGGCGACGGGAGGGAAGGGAGCGATAGAGAAACTGCGTAGATGCTTTCGCACAGTATTCTTTATGCTCACAATGTTAGCATCTCTTCTCGTTGCCTCTGCCCCGGCGCTCGTAGCGTTGGGTGACGTAACGGTGTCAGTTGTGCTAGCATTGAGGCTGACGTCAGCGGGGGGACATCACGTCAGCATGGGTGTCAGGACCCACCTCCGGGACTATGGCTTTAGAACCTCGCTTCTCGATATTCCCATTGTTTCCATTATTAGGTCCCTCACTATTACATGTGAGTCATCTCATTTCATTTTGGCTGTTTTGTCTTCCTCATCTTTCTAAAACCAATTTTGATTTGGGATTCAAATCTGTACATGGCTTTCAATTTAATTTGAAAATTATTTAGGTTTTCATGATGAGTATTTATCAATCACTGTTGTTGCAATTTGATATTGTTTGTTGGTATTTTGAATTAGATTTGAAACTAGAAATTTTTTTTTTTTTTATTTTACTTTGGAAACTGACTGTCATGACCTTCCAAAATAAATAAATAAATAAATAATAACAATCGCAGCATCATAATTCCTTCAATACTTATAATTGTATAGGATTTTTTTACTTTGATAGGTGTGCATTGATCAAAATTTGGCATAATTATTTTTCTGACCTTTATTAAAGCTCCTTTAATTTCTTTCCCATTTTTCTTACAACTTTTGTTTCCAAATGAATGGGACCTTCTTTCCCAAAATAATGAGGCTCATGGCCCCATAGGCAAAAATTCAGGTTGTGTGTCTCTCCATTTGTTCCCAAAAACAATAAAGGAGCTCAATTTTGCTTAAAGTTGAACATTTTTTTTTCTTCTTTAGTGTAATTTTTGCATAGCATTGTTAATACAAGAGTTTAATTAGTGATAGTATGATGAGGTCAATTAATAATATTAGCATTAAAAAAAATTGATGAATTTATCATTTCAAATGAAGTTATACTTCATCCCTCTCCTTACAGGATTTTTTTTTTCATCTTACAGGTGTTTATTCCCTGTGTGATGGGCCCGGCCTCTCTCACGGGCCATACCTCGGCACGGTGTCCTTATGTGCTTTAATATCTGTGTTGGTGCTCTCCATCAAGGCATGCCTATACACCCCGTACCCCTCGTCAGACATTGGGCCTCAGGCACCACCTTCTCTGCCAAGTCAGAGACTACACATGAGAAAGTCTTGGGGCATGCCAGTTCTGTTTCTCTCTTCTCTGGTATTCGCACTGGGACATGTTGTGGTTGCGTACCGTACCAGTTGCAGGGCCCGCAAGAAGCTCCTGTTCCACCGCTCTGATCCTGAAGCCGTAAGATTATCCGTTTTTGTCTCTCTTTTTTTGCCCAATTTGTGATTAAATTTTGGGTCTTAATTTGGATTATACCTCCTGTGAAAAAAATTGTTGTAATGATCTAACAAGTGCCATATTCCCTTTCTCTCTCCTTATTCTAGGTTTTGGGGGGCAAGAAGGTGCCACGGTCCCCGCTTTCCTTCAGCACAAAGTTCTACCCGAAATCAGACAGTGAAACCAGACGACGCGGTACGCTTGCACGAGATGAGCACGACCTCCCGATTAGCTGTTTGGCTGACAGCGACAGCCATTTTATTACAATTAATGGAATCTCTATTCATTTCAAGCTGAGCCTCCCTTCCCTACCTTCTCCCCATTCTCTCTCCTCTCCATGCTCCCTCCCTCCCTCTGACAACACCTTTTCCAACGTCTCGTTGTACACACCGTTGTTGTCTGAGACAGTACCTGATGAGGTACCAAATGATGTAAAATTGGGGAAGGGGGAGGGAGATAATAAGAAATTTGGGGTTGTGTTGGTGCATGGGTTTGGAGGTGGGGTCTTCTCGTGGCGCCATGTCAGTGGGGTGCTTGCCAGACAATTAGGAGTTACAGTTGTTGCGTTTGACAGGCCTGGGTGGGGCCTAACCTCACGGCCCCGACGCAAGGACTGGGAGGAGAGACGGCTACCTAACCCGTACAAGCTTGAGTCCCAGGTTTATACAATTTCTTCTCTCTTTTAGTTCATTATATTTTGTGAATGATAGGAGAGGTTTCAATTTTGTTACCTAGTAGCATACCAATTAGGCTTGGTAGTTTACCAGTATGCATAATTGAAATAATTGGTGTTAGAGAAACTGAATTTTTCATGCTTTTGATTAATGAAAAATGAACTTCTGTGTTACCACTTTAAAAGTTGTGAACATTTGTGTAGGTTGAGTTGTTGATATCTTTCTGTGCGGAAATGGGGTTATCATCAGTTGTTTTCGTGGGCCATGATGACGGTGGCCTTCTCGCCTTGAAGGCCACAGAGAGAATACAAGCATCTCCTGATTCTTCTAAGGTGAACATTTGTTCTAATTTACTTGCTATTAATTATTTTGATTTGACCCTTTTTTTCTTTTGATTTTGATGTGAGCTCATTTTATTTTGTTTGATTTGAAGTATGAAAGAAAGATCAGAAATTTTGTTTGATTACAAGAGTTAATTCTGACATAGAGATATTAACTTCATGAAATTCTCTAATGATTTTTTTTTTCTTTTATTAGGTTGAAGTGAAGGGAGTTGTTCTAATAAGTTCAAGCTTGTCCAGGGAGGTGGTGCCAGGTTTTGCACGGATTTTATTGCACACACCACTTGGGAAGAAGCACATGGTGCGCCCTTTGCTACGCACTGAGATTACCCAAGTTGTTAACCGCCGCGCATGGTACGATTCCACCAAGCTTACCACCGAAATTTTGAGCCTCTACAAGGTAATGCCTCTTTAATTTTGTGCATGCCTGGTTCAGTAATGATTTCAATTACTTGTGCAAATTTTTACTTTGCTTATGCACCCGTTAACAATCCAACATCGTTTGCAAATTTTTACTTTTTACTATCCAACTTTGGACTTCGTTTCTAATCCATGAATAAATTCCTTTTTCTTTTTGAAGTAAAAGGGTATTATCATATTAGGCATTTTTACTATTTTGACGCTTTAGAATTTTGGTTCCTTCAATTGTTTCATTTAATCGTGATTTCACTGGAACTATTGGTGTTAACTATGTTTTTATTTTTTTTTTTTTTGCTTCAGATGCCGTTGTTTGTGGAGGGATGGGATGAAGCGTTGCATGAGATAGGACGGATGTCGTTTGCGACAGTGTTGTCAGCTCAGCGTGCTGCTGATCTTCTCAAAACCGTCCAAGATCTCCCTGTCCTTGTTATCGCAGGTGCCGAGGATGTGCTTGTCTCCCTCAAGTCAGCTCAAGCTATGGCCTCTAAATTTGCCAATTCGGTACGTGATATTTTCTCATATTTTTATTTTACATTTCCCTTTTATTTGTGGTTGTTATCACTTATCATGTGAGAAATAGTTTGGGATGAAACAAAAGGTCAGTTTTATATTTACAAAAAAAAAAAAAAAAAAAAAATTCATTCCTCGTGCTGTTTTTGCAGAGGCTTGTTGCAATATCGGGTTGCGGGCATTTACCACATGAAGAGTGCCCAAAAGCACTTCTCTCAGCTCTCTCCCCATTCATTTCAAGACTTAATTGTTCTGAAGATGCTTCGCAAATACATTAAATGTCAAATTTATTCATTCTCCCAAATCCCTTCTCGTTTGCTTAGTCAACGAGATTTGTAGGCTCTAACCTTTCCTCCAGACAACACAAAAAGAAAATAAGAGAAATATGATTGAGGGATTAAACTATGGAAAAAAAAAAAAAAAAAGAAAGAAGAAGAAGAGCTTCTAGAGATGGCGGTGTGGCGGTGATGATGGTTGCTTCAGTGGTGTCGGGGTAGGGCTTTGATAGAGGCCTTGGAGCCTGAACCGAGATCTAAGGTTTCTAGAGCTCCCTTAATTTTTGTTTTAATTAATTGCTGTCATGACATTTATGTAACTGATATTGAGGAAAAGTAGATTTGTACAGTATTTCCCTGTTGTGTGTTTTCTGCTTATTCTTTTGTTTTCTTTTATTGTAGTAAAATTTAACACTTGATTGATTGCCAACAGATTTTTCTTTTTCAAAATACAAACACAAGAATTTAAGCATTTTAATTTGTTTGAATATTGAAAATATTGCCCACTTGTAACGTGCTATCCAACTTGTCGACTTATCCAGCTAATTCTAAAATTTTAATACATATATAATTAATAGCTGTTTAAAAGCTTGCCAGTGGCAGGCGATATTAATTGAGATGAATATATATATATATATATATAGAGGTTAGCTAATATCAAATCAGTTGTTCTTGAGATTCTGTGCAACCAAGTGGTTTTTCAATTTTCGAAGTTCAAAATGTCGATCCAAACCGTTAGATGTGTTCTCTATATTAAAAAGTGCTTGGAGACCAAATTTTATATTTTTTGGAATTTTTTTACTATTTATTAAGTCACTTTGAAAATCGCTGATCCAACGGTGGCTTCTGTTTTTACTGTTTGGTTAAGTCACCGTTGGATCAGCGATTTTCAAAGTGACTTAATGAATAGAAAAAAAATTCTAAAAAATGAAAAATTTGGTCTCCAAGCACATTTTAATATAGATAACACATATAACGGTTTGGATCGACGTTTTGAACTTCGAAAATTGAAAAACCACTTGGTTGCACGGGATCTCAGAAACAACTGATTTGATATTAGCCAACCTCCCTCTCTCTTGAGTAGAACTGTAACTTTTAAAGGAAATATATATATATATATATATATATATATATATATATATATATATCTTGAATTTAAGTTACAGTTCCGGCTTTAAAAGGAAAATAAATATAATTATGGAAATTAAGCATTTGACTTCACCAAATAATCTGTCTCTGAGTTGTGAAAAGATGCATGCATATATTATATGCATGAGCTTGCATTCGTTTATGTCAAATGTCTTAGTGGCCATCATTAATATTATTGTGGAACATATTGTTCAATTTATAATTCAATTCAATTCATCAGTTATTAAATTTGCAACAATTGCATAAAATTTGATATACAGTAATCTATAAGACCAACAATACAGTCAATCTATAAGATTATTCAAGTATTTACGATATAAATTAAAATTGAATATATAACGTTCAAACTATTTTTCAGAGATAAAACTAAATTAAAAGAGAAGTGACTCTATATGAAAAACATGACTGAATGAATTTTTTTATTTTTATCGGCATGCAAATTAGAAACAACGTTTTTTTTTTCTTTTTCTATCTTCTTCATGTGTATTTTCTGCCTTTTTTTTAAATAAATTTATTATATTAATATAGTTGTCATAAGTAACTTTGAATAATCGCACAATTGAAGGATTTCTAAAAAAAATAATCCAATATTGTTAAAATTAATTACACAAAATAGGAAAATCTAGATGCATAATATACAATTTTGCAAACGAGCATCTCCATTCCAACAAATGCTTCGCAATTAAAATTAGCCATGTTATCAAATTTAACAATTAAATGGATCATAATTTTTTTATCACTCCATCCCAGCAATTGTAATTATTTGATATATAAAATAATCTGAGCTAATCAATTTGCCATGCTGGCAATAAGCAAACATTTGTTTTTAAAGCAAATTTGCTAATTAACAAATTCTCTCACAATCCAACAAACCAAAAAACAATTGCCACATCATATTACAAACAAAAAAACATATTTATATAACATTTGCGAAGAAAAAATATTGATCCAGACTGATGGATCATGACTCATGAGAGATGATTATGATTTATGATTAAAATACTATATATTGAGATTCTTATAAAATTAAGGAAATCCAGCATTTGCTCGGAAGAGATAGGAGTAGGTCCGATGGACATTGGACCTACTTTTAGGTTCAATTAGTTCTAACACTGTACGATTATTATTGAGATTTGTGCATGTGGAAACTGAAAAATACTTATATATATTTTAATGAGTTCACATGAATATTGATGCAGATCTGATGGTCATTTCACCCATCGAAAAAGGTAGGTCCGATGGGCATCGGAACTACTCAATTGTGCTCTGAAACGGGTGAGGACTGAGGGTACGTAAATATTAAAACTTAAGGTTCTGTTTGTACTTAAATAATTGTAGAAATAAAAGATTAAAATTTTCCTAGATTTTAGAAACATGGCTAGGATTTTGAGGGATTTTGTCGGAAATTATTAGAACATAAGGTTAAGGCGGGGTTGGACTTGGAACTAAATTGGAGAAAGGTAAAAACAAAGAGTAATGGTTTTGTCTCCCTTGTATTAGTCTCCTAAATGTTCTCCTTATAATAACTACCTCTCTTATCCACTAATCATTGTTAATAACTAATTTGTAATGGTCCGTACCATCTTTTATTTACTTCCTTTTTTGAAATTTAAAACTTTCTTTCCTTCTCCATCAGGTGAAATTATGATGAAATTGTTTAATGGAATTTCAAAATTGTAAGGAAGGTAGCGTTTCTGAATTTTTCTTTAATGAAATTTCAAAATTGTTGTTTCGATGATGAGATATAAGCAAACGGGCGGTCTGAATCTGATGCCATGTTGATTGTCTGCAACTCACATTCCTTCACGAAGAATGCAATTTGTCCAAGATAAAATTTTGTTTGTGTTTTTATTATTATTATTTTTTTTTTTTGCAATTTTGTTTCTCTTTACAGTTTCAAATTGTTTTAATTAGATGGTTGACTATGATGAAGATGCTCTATTTCTATGTCTGAACGTATGAGATTTTGTCTCTGATTATCATATGCATCTATCTGAGTTTTAATTTCTATTTTAAGATTAATATTTCTTTTCTTCTTCGTCTTATTTGTGTTATTTTGTTTTAATTCCTATTTTAAAATTAATATAGTCAAATAACTTGGCTCCTGTTTGGTGCTGGATCTCATCTGTAAGTGGAAAGCCTCATTCGTTTTTAATATTTACATGATGTATTGTTGTCTTTAAAAATTAACAAAATATAATCACAGCCATAATATTTGATTTCTTTTTTCGAAGGAAGAATGAGGATGGGTAAAATGAACGATAAGGTGCAAACTGCAAAGCTAAATTTTTTCGGGTTTTATATCTGCAGCATTTAAAGAAAAACCTATGAATTAAATCTGAATTTTTTTGAAATACAACCCAAACACCGTCATAAAAGTATTTATTTTTCTTTCTTACATATAAATATAAGTTTATACAGGAATGAATACTTTCTGTTATATCTATGCACACTTCGTAGGTATTAATGCTTGATATTAATATTTTTTATTAGAAATACTTGATATCTTAAGTATGAATACTTTCTGTTATATCTATGCACACTTCGTAGGTATTAATGCTTGATATTAATATTTTTTATTAGAAATACTTGATATCTTAAGTATGAATACTTGATATATTATATATTAATACTTGTATACATAGGCATTCATACTTGTGCATAGTAGAAGTATGAATATTTTCCTCAGTATATATTAATACGCTCAAGCATCAAACAAATTAACTAATTAAAGAGACTTTACAACATAACAATTCACACTTCAATGCGTAAGTATGAATACTTGATGTTGATATTTTTATTAGAAATACTTGATATCTTAATTATAAATACTTGATATATTTATATTAATACTTGCGTGCATAAGTATTCATACTTGTGCACATTTTTTTAGAAATATGTTTGGTATTTTAGGTATGAATACTTGCATTATGAAATGTAAATACTTGCTCGACATGGTGAATACTTGCTCGACGAGGTGTAAATTATTTAGGAATTTCTCAGGAATATTTGATAACATAAAAATTCACACTTCAATGCGTAAATATGAATATTTTATATATTTTAGTATGAATACTTTGTAGTTTGAATATTTTCTAGTAATTATACTTTGGACTTTGAATATGTTATATGTTGGATATTTGTTGATATGTATATGTGTACATGCAGTGTTTTAGTATAAATATTTTATATGTTTAGTATGAATACTTTGTAGTTTGTATATTTACTAATAATGATACTTTCAAAGTTATAAAATGAATACTTTATATGTTTTAGTATGAATACTTTTTAAATTTTAGTATGAATACTTGCACGTTCAGGTATGAGTACTTAAATGATAAAGAACCCGAAAATACTTCATCATGGATCTAATTTGAAAGAGAAAATTATGTAGAAAACGTTCGTGGTTTTAGATTTACAAAATTCATTACAGATCGTCAAAAAAATTGACAAGATTAAACAGAGAAAAAAAAACCACTTCTAAAAATATGTAAAAGATGGATGTGTGACTAGGGAAAAAAGAAAGTTAATGTCTCAGTTTTTTATTTAAATACTTGATGTTTTAGGTATGAATACTTAATATATCATATAGGAATACTTGCGCGCATCAGTTGTAATATTTTTCAAATTTAAGTGGTCCCCAAATAGTTATTGTTTCTCCTAATTAGTTAGTGGTCCCCATCGTACTTTATGGATAAGTTAGTTAGGGAGATATTTAAAGGATAGAATGGAGGGGACTATTAGGCGCTCCCAAAAACAAATTAAGATCCTGCATATATGTCTCAACTTATTACAACTTGTAATAAAAAATTGTGATATATATAGATGGTCTGATTTGCTGGATCGATATCTGCTTATTTCAGTCCAATCCAATCAGTTATTTGAAACAATGCTATTGCATATCCGTTTATCCAAATTTCTCAGTACGCCGCTTGAGAGTTGAGGCATGTATGTATGTATGTTTGTATGTATGTATGTATGTATGTATGTATAGATGAGTAAATCTAGGGTGTGACGTGCTCACCAAGAGGGTTTGGTGAGCACAACTCCAAAAATATATCGGATCGACTTCAAATGACGAAACCAAACCGTTGAAATCCATGTACTTCGTGAATGATGCATGTACATGCAAAATTTTGGAAGTTTCGAATTCATTTGCTACAAGATCAAGCGGTCAAAACAATGAATCTTTTAATAAATTATTTTATAAGTTGTTTTATATATTTACTTTTTATCATTTCTTTGACCACTTGACCTTATAGCAAATGAATTCGAAACTTCCAAAATTTTGCATGTACATGCATCGCTCACGAAGTATATGGATTTCAACGGTTTGGATTCGTCATTTGAAAACCATCTGATGTATTTTTGGAGTTGTGCTCACCAAACCCTCTTAGTGAGCACGTCACACTCTAGATTTACTCTCTCTCTCTATATATATATATATATTACCGTTTTGTTTAGGACGGTACCAGGTTTTTATTGGAATAATAGTATTCTTCTATTACTTTTGGGGTTCACAGAAGAATGCATGCATGTGTATAATATAAGCAGCAGAATTTGTATATAATATATAGCTTGAAAAGTGGGCCGAATCTGTGAAGGACTATTATATTTATGAGGCAGCAATAAATATTAAAAAAATTAGATTCTGTCTGAACTTGGGGTTTATAAATTTGGATTAAAAAATGTTAAGTAGTGTCAATCTATCAATAATAAGTTTTTGTTAATTTCAGTTATCTTATTTTTGAATTTTTGTAAAACAATTATAATGCTTATGTTGCCTAATTAAAGTGTAAAGAGCAACACTTTCTTTAATTAAGATATTTAATTTAGAAAATACAAACCTCATATTATAGATTGCATATGAACTACTAAATATTCTTTTTATTATATATGCCAGCCTAATATAATAGACTATAAAAATATTTCTCCTCTACAGCGATTTTAACAGCTAACCTTTTAATTCTCACAGATATGATCGAGATGAGAGGAGAGAGAAAAAAAAAAAAAAAAACAAATTATCCATTCTCCGATAAGGAAACAAATAGAGCTAGATTTTTCTACAGTGATGAGGTAAATGAATTACTTATGCTGCTCCATTTCAAATCATTTAAATTAGAATTAAGGCTATCTTAATTAATGTATGTCCACCAACATTTTATTCCCTAGAAAAAAATTATACAGGTTCTTTGCTTTTGCGGTTGAGCAAAAAAAAATTGAAATTATATAAGTTCACAAATTCGCTTCGATATTAATTCCAGACAACCATATTATTTAAAATTTCTCAAGTTTCAACTCAACAACGGTAATCCAATATTTTTAATTGATTTTATTTTTCAAACAGTTTCAAATTATTTCTCTTTTATTTTTGCATATGCCTAATTAGATGATACAAGTATAATTGTACGTAATAATAAAATTACAGGTTCAAATAAAAAAGTTAATTATATATATATATATATATATATATATATTTACTAGATGTATATTGATGAGTCGACGATTTAATTCAAAAATGAAACCGAAAATTTTGAATTACTCAAATTCATGTACATAACTAGAGAAAATGATAAACAAAGGAATTTAGATAATTAAAATACATAACTTATTACACAGCCATGAAGTGTCTGCCAATATCTCTGGTCATCCTTTTCTTGGACAACTATCACAAGAAGATATGGTGAGTGTCTCTACAATAGTATATAATGTGAAGGCAAAGGTTCGCAGAGAAAAGTTAGGTGGTCGAACAATGATTCAAGTTTTATTTAAGAAATTAGAAGAAGGCAAGTTTGAGTATGATATTTTACACGATGAATAATGTTCCTACTATGCTTAATTTAAATGATTTTCCTCTTTTTTTTTTTTTTGAAGTTTTAGTTATATTGTTAGAATAATAATAAATTGTCCACGGCACCAGATATATATTTGAATTTATATTGTTAATTTTTTAGGAGTAATAATTTTTATTTTAGGCCGTATGTTTTCAATTTTTTATTTTATTTTAGGCCGCATGCTTTCAATTTAGAATAATAATAAATTGTCCACACAAAACTTTCATATAGTATTAATCCTCCATTTTACATAAAAAGTTATAGGAGTAATTAAACAAGGATAAATGAGAAGGAGAAAAAAGGAAGGAAAAAATGGAGCCCATAAGGATATTTTGTTAATAATTTATGAGGAAGAAATATTTTGTTTGTTAGTTTGAAAAAGAAGAACAAATTATGATGGAAAGAATCTTTCATATTACAAAACAGATAATATGTTTTTTTTGTATTATAGTTCGATTCTCTGTTTTTTTTTTAGATTACATCTGATAATTATTATTATTTATCTGTTTAGAAATTAATTTTTAGTCCACATGATATTGTTTAGAAAAATATTTTTATACAGGCGTTAGACACTAGTGATTGAATAAAATAATGATTTTTGTAGAAATGTCACTTCTTGCGTTAGATTATATACCAATTATTATTATAATTATTGGTGGCTTCTAATCTATAAAGATTTGATATCTAGCTCCATTGTTTTCTTACCCAAGAATGAGTAATTTGGTCCAACTTTTTCCTCTCTCGCCTCGATCTGTGAGAATTAAAAGGTGGTGGTTAAAATCGGTACCCCAAAGGCCCAAACCACCTTATTCTTTTTTACGGTCCAGAGCTAAACTCAAAACGGTGCATTAATTCAGAGAATGCGGACTCTCAGACTAATGGGTTCAGATTCTTTTATTAGAACCTTTTTTTATGTAGGCGAGGCCTGATTTTCATGGCCCAATTACAGCCCATAAAATCAGAGTGCAACTATGAAATAAAATAAAATAAAACAAAACCACTTCTTCAGCAGCCATTCCTGTAGTAAAGTGTAAACATCTCTTCAGACTAGTGTTGTAAATAACGGTATGCGGTCATCGGATGGACATGGTATCGTTAAGTGATTAATCGGTATGTGGCCGATTAATCAGAATTATCCGGATAATTTAATGTTTTTATTAAATTTATGTATATATATCATAATTTATTAAAAATATTTTATTTAACTTATTAAACTTATCAAATAAACTTAATTTAAATTAGTTTTATTATTATAACATGACACTACGCTTATTTATTCTTAACACATAAGTATTTTGCATGTGTAAGTAACACATTTATTTAATAAAAAATAAATTTGAGAATTAAAGCTTTTCAAATACTAATAACATATTATTTGAAAGAAAGGAAACATTCCAACATAAAATCACTAAATTTAATTTATGATAGTAACTTAATTTCATAAATAAACAGGTCGTACTAATTGAAAAAATTACATCAGTAAGTAAAAAAAATATATGGTATGTAAATAATAGAAGAATTAATCAATTTCAAAGTAAGCAAAAAGAAAAAAAACATATATAAAAAATATTGGATGTATATTCAAGCACAAATAAAATTACAATACATGATTTATAAATCTTATTATGACACACTATTATAGAAAAAAAAAAAACAATGTGAAAAATAAATATTCACTAGAATAAACGGAAAAAAAAACGGGAATAAACGAGAATAAACGGACGATTAAACGGTAAAACGGCCGATTAATCATTTTTATCCTCTAACAGGCATCCGTTAAGCGTATTCGTAACGGTTTGACTGCCATTTCTGATTAAACAACCGTTTAATGGGCCGTTAACACCGTTTTACACAACACTGCTACAGACTACAGATATTCCGATAACTAACGTAGAGGCCGCAAAGACCTTTAATAAGAGTGTTTTCTGCAGCTAAGGTGTTTGCTAAAATGCCTCCTCCTAATTCAAGTCTGGTGTTACCAGGGCAGCAAACGTTAGTGTGTTGTAAATGATCAGGGATGTACTTGTAAGTCAAATTTTGATCATTAATTTACAACACTCTTATTAAAGATCAATTTTCTGCAAAGACCTTCAGAGCACATTTACATATTGTTTTTACAAGCCTAATAACTGTAACAAAATCCCAACTGATTTCATCTATTACAGAGTTACTCTAGGTGATATGAATTCTCAATATTGAAGAGTATTGTAAATGATTGAATTAGGAGCACATCCCATGAGAGACATTTTATATCCGCTTGAATTCACAAAGTTGAACTTGAAAATTGGTGTTTTGAAATACTCATATCCCAATCTCTACTCTTTCTCCTTCTACCAAGATGCGACCCTACAACAAGCTCTCTCTCAACATAATTGGTATCTTAATATAAGGCCGAATATGTCCCTTGAAGTCAAGCAAGAGCAAAATTCTCTGTTATATCTTCTTTCTTATGGGGTTCTTGTTCTTAACTCAGCAGCTGACATGGTCACTTGGAATCTCAATTCCAACGGATTATTTACTTCTAACTCTCTTTATAACTTCATTCAAGAAGGAGTTTACACATGTACGAAGATAAAAAATATTTGGAAGGAATACCGCCTAGTAAGTTAGGATTTGTTTGTTGGTGTTAGACTATTAGGTCAAAACTATATTAGGGTTGCTGGTTTTCAAAAATAAGTTAGGGTTGTTGTTAAAAAACTATGTTAGTGTTAATGTGGTAATGAATAAAATAATGCACTTTTTTTTTTTTTTTTTAGATTACTGGTTTGCAATCTCAAATTATGGATCTTGTTTAATATATGTGATTTTTAATTCTTGCATGAGGGAACCTTAGTTGAGCACGCTTATTAATTCCTTGCAATTACTGGTAAACGGGAAATTGGCTTGTCCTTGATTGATGCATATTGTTAGCAATTACAGTATACTGTCTTCAGTTTTGTCAGAAAATGTTCGATGGAGTTAGACTTTTAAGTCTACCCCTTGTTTCTTTTTTTAATTATATGTTTTCAGTATACTATTTACAGTAAAATGTTTTTAAGTTATCTCAGTGTCTAATATTTTTCATATTTAATGCCTTCTCTTATTCCAAAATTGCCCCTATATTAACATTGTGCGCTCATTTCTTAATTGACATAATGTTTGATATTAATGTAAAAAAAAAGGTCGCAATTACATTTACTGGTAAATGGGAAATTGGCTTCTCTATTGATGCATATTGTAATGGAAGGGCTATGGTAAAAAAGGGCAGCAATTACAGTATACTGTTTTTTGCTTTTAAAAAAAAAAATACAGTATACTGTTTTCAGTTTTGGCATAAAATGTTTATTGGAGTTAGATTTAAGTCTACCCCCTTGTTTATTTTATTTTTATTTTATGTTTTCAATATACTGTTTACAGTAAAAAGTTTTCAGTTTTTAATATTTTAATATTTATGTCTTCTCTTATTCCAACATTGCCACTATATTAACATTGTATGATCATTTCAGAAAATGTTTAATTGACACAATGCTTGATATTAATGTAACATTTACAGAAACTAACCTCCTAAAAAGCTTCAGTTTCCCCTGTTCTAATGAACACATATCCTCTTGTTTTTTTCATGGGTTATTTTAATTTGAGAATCGACAAATTGATGGTAAGAAAAAAATTTAGGCTGATTCAATGAGAAATTGAAATCTAATAATAAAGGGTGTCTCTATTTCTCCAACTAAATTGTGTTTGTTTGTCTGAAAATGGAACTCTCTAATCAGCAGTAACTTCTTTAATATCCTTGAATCATACAATATAATAATAATATATATTATGCATGGTTTGTGTTTTGGGTCACTAATCACTACTAAGATTTGAGAGGAAGTTTTTTTATCTAGTCAAGTAATGGCATGCACAGATGCACTACTATATATTAATTACTAAACTATCACTTCATGACAATTGCATGTAAAGCAATTTCATTCGTTGAAAACCAAACATATATAGAGTGATACAATAACATCCAAGTTCACTAAGGTAAAGACTAAATTGTTTGGGCTTAATTTATTAATTAAATTCTGGAATTAAATATGGACTAAAATTTATTGGACCGCATAATTTATGGGCTGAATTTTCTGCTCAATTTCTAAAAAGATTTATCTGATTAGATGCATATATATGAAATGACGCGATTAAAGTGGTGCAATCAACTTATGCATGCATATGCATTCTAAATATGTAGTGAACAGTTCAAGTTCAATTTTGATCATCTATTCTGTTCACTTCCTCAGAAAACCGAGAGAGAATCAAAGAGAGAAAACGGGAGTTGTGTGTTTAGTGCTAGCATGCTGACTTATGGTTATTGTTCAACTCGTTCGTTCGTGTGTGTACTGATAGAGGCGTGGTTGCTCTTGCTGTGAGTAGATCTGACACGAGAACAACCAAGTAAAGAAAATTATTGCTAGAGCTCCAAGTTTCCACTATGCATCTAATGGTCAACTATATATTGGATTTAATTTTATACTTGAATTTTGTATTTGAATATGAACAATTATTGAATTGAATTTTATTGTTGCACATAAAATCTACCCGAATTCTCAACGTAAAAGCCCTTTAATTTATGCCTTTGTTGATAAAATCGAATATCCATGTAAATAAAATACAGGCATTAACTATTAATTCTTAACTAATATCTTGCATCATTATACTTAATTAATTCCTATATGATGTATTAATTAATTATAAGAACTAATCTTCTTTTTTCCTATTAATTAAACATCTTTGAGGCTCAAGTATCATGCTTAATTTTGCCTAGTGTATATTCAACAAGTAGTGATATTCACCAACTAAGCTAATCATGCACATTCTTAATTAGATGAATCAGCAATCAAAGCAAATTAAACAAAACATACCTAATTCCTTGCCGGGAAGCATATATATATGTGACTAGTGTTTTACGCCGACCATTTACCAAAATGACTTTTGGAGATAATAAGCATTTTCAGTTTGGTCCCTGAATATATTGTTAAATTTGAAAAGGAACATGACTGGAGATAAATTGTTAATTGTATGATTTTAATTTAAACAACTCAAGGGTAGGTCAAAAGGCCAAATTAAAAAGGTTTGTAACAGTTAGAAATTAAAAATGATAAATTGGAACTTTAACAATAAACAGGAAACGGAAGAGTTTTTGAAGGGTACATAAAATATTAATTAATTATCTCTAGAAATAATGAGAAAATTAAACTTAAACATCACAATATGTACCAACTAAAATAATGCTCTCATACTAAATGTTGTAGGTTTGAAACTTAATTAGAGAAGATCAAATTAAATTTTATTGAAGCACTTATGAACAACTTTCTAACAAATTAAATTTCATCGAAATCAAATTTGAAACGACAGAAGCAAAACTTGGCCGAATTGCAAAATAAAATTAACCAAACCAGTTGGGCTGGTTTAAGCTTACAAAAAAAGAGTAAATATTAGATATTTCAGGGCAGATTTTTTTTTTTTTTTTTAAAAAGATCATAATTGAAAGTAGACCATTAAAATTCACCAAGTGAAATGATAAATTATTGACAATTTCTTCAAAAAGTAGGGTTGATTTTTAATTTATTTTGTTTTCTGTGATTGTTTAAAAACAAATTGTGGAGTGTACAGAAGAAATCCATCGAGACTCAGACGAGAGGGTCCCTGATTCTTGTACTATATTATTATCTATATATAGTGGCAATTGTGTGGTTCACATTCAAGATCATCAGCATGCTCTATATATAGCGTTTATTTAATTAATAATAAATTAGCCTATATTATATTATATTATCTCTATACTCTAGTTAATTATAGTAATACATCATCCGACCGTCGTTCTATAGTTTATATATGTTTTACTTTGATATGCTCTTAATCTTATCTACAATTACATCCTCTTTCCGACTTTTATTTTATTTTTATGAAGGTTTAATTAGCAAGTTATTTTATTGGAAGTGGTTTTTCTCTCGTTTTACTTTTAGGTCAACAAATGCTAAGTTTTCAAGCCCCATATATATAATATAACTAGGGTGCTCCTAAGTTCACAAAAGCTTATTTGTAAACTCAAATCTAAAACATATTAGATTGACTTCAAACGATGAATCCAAACTGTTGAAATCCTTCTACCTTAAAAGTGATGTGTTTACATATGAAAATTTTAAAATTTGAAATTAAATTTGTATAGAGTCAAGTGGTCAAAAAGCTTTCAAAAAATGAATGCATTAAAATTAATTTATAAACCTTCTAATTTTGACCACTTTGACTTTATACTAAATTAATTCAAAACTCTAAAATTTTCACATGTAGACGCATCACTCGTAAGATAGAAGGATTTCAACGATTTGGATTCGTCGTTTGAAATTAATCCGATAGGTTTTAGATTTGAGTTCACAAAGAGGATTGTGAACTTAGGAGCACCCTAGTTCTACTCTCTCTCTCTCTCTCTCTCTATATATATATATAGAGAGAGAGAGTCCGCTAATGTGTTTTCGGTAGCATATGGGTTGAAGTGCTACCGGTCCAAATTTGAAATTTCAAAATCTAAAAAGTCGATCTGAACCGTTAGATGTGTTCTCTATATTAAAATGTGCTTGGAGACCAAATTTTACATTTTTTGGAATTTTTTTACTATTTATTAAGCCACTTTGAAAATCGCTGATCCAACGGTTTCACTTTTGGGTTAAGCCATTGTTGGATCAGCGATTTTCAAAGTGGCTTAATAAATAGTAAAAAAATTCAAAAAAATGTAAAATTTGGTCTCCAAGCACATTTTAATATAGATAACACATCTAACGGTTCAGATCGACTTTTTGGATTTTGAAATTTCAAATTTGAACCGGTAGCACTTCGGCCCATATGCTACCGAAAGCACATTAGCCGATCTATATGTGTGTGTATGTGTGTTAATTTAAAAAATATATATGTCTAAGACAGACCATGCATTTTATAAGGTGCTTCAACCTTAATTTGCATATTAAATGATGTGTCATTATTTGTACTACAAATTTGAATAATTAATATGAGACACTTAGTGTGATCTACATATAAAAAATAGACACAGTTGTCAAATATTTAAAATAAAAAATTGTCATTAATTTGAAAATTCGAGATAGAAAAAAATTCAAATTTTATTTTATTCAAAATAGTAGAGATGATGTAATTTAGTAAATAAGATATAAATAATACGATTTTATTTTGATATTTAAGTATTCAATTTTGAGTTATTAATGTTTTAAAAAAAACATAATCAAAATTCAAAAAAAAAAATCAAAACATTTAAACCCTCTACAAATGAAACATTAACTACATCATCGAGTAAAATGAACAAGCAATTATTTTATTGGAGAAATTGAGAAGACAATTAATATATTTACAATTACACAAAAGTCATACATACATACACCTTCAATTACATAAACAATAAATCTTTTCATACGTACATCACCACTATTTTTTTATTTATTTACATTTCCCTCAGGCGTCAGGCCCCTCAGTAGCACCCTGCAAATGGTTTAAAGACGTTGACAAAGCTAATTTAACTTTATACAGCGCACTTTTGGTATAAATTTGCATTTTGACTCTATTGATTGTGCTCTGTATGAAGTAGAATGAGCTCTGTTACTTGAACTCTTCTCCAGCAGGAGAGGGCCATAACCGAGAAAAAGTGGAGGATAATGCAATTCCAGCCATATTTAAGCCTTTGGTACCACAATCCGGTACCGGAACCCAGCTCCACACACAGTTGGCTCGATTATATGACAGCCACAGTAGATCCCAAGCTCCTTTACTGTTGGACATGAGCACCAGTCTGACCACCCCTTCTCTCTCCGCCATGCAACCCATCATCACCCCATAAGGCTTCTTCACCTCTTCTATCATCTCATTACAAACCCTAGATGTCACTACCCATTCGCTACCATCTGAACTGATGCCCCACAATTCGATCCCCATCACTACGCGCATGCGCACCCCAATTGCAACTGATTTGATGATCACCATGTTTCCATCTCCATGCACATGCAGTCGATCCGAGGACCCGAAAGGGTTTTCAGTGAATCTAGGGCGGAGCAACAAAGGACCATTTGTTCTTGGCCCGGTACACAGTACCAGAGACTCGGTACCGGTGTGTGCCATATGAAGGTACACGTTAAGCGGGTCGGGAGAAAAGTGTCGATCATGAGAATTGATCAGCGGCACGGCTTCGGAAGCATGCCAGGTGTTGGTATCAGAGCGGTACTCAAAGAGATAGGGCAAGTGGTTGTACATCTCTGCGAAGAGGAAACGGAAGCGATGTGAGGTGGGATCAGCGGAGAGTTTCAAGGAGGAGCGGCGCCAAGAGGAGGTGCCACGGGGACCAAGAGGGGAAAGGGGTAGGCGGAGGAGGGAGGAGGATGGAAGATGAAAGGAGACGAGGTCGCGGCGAAGATTGGATGCAAAGAGGAAGAAGGGGCCAGAGGAGGCAAGGAAGTAGGGGTCGTCGAAGCGGGGCAAGGAGCGAATTAGAGGAAGGCGGAAGGACCAAAGAGAGGAAGGAGAGTGGAAACCGAGGAGGAAGTAGTCGCGAGGAGGGCGGCGAGAGAGGAGGAAGAGCCAAGAGGAGGAGGAGAGGGAAGAGTGGAGGTGGTAGAGACGACGGAAGTCGGGAGAAGAGACGAGAGAAGAGAGGAGATGGGAGACGGAACGCAAGCGGTGGAGGTCAGGAAGAGGCAGGCGGAAGAGGATCTCATGGAGGAGCTCAGAGGGTAGGAGGAGGAAGCCCAGAGTGGAACTGGAACTGGAACTGGAACTACTTGTGATGGAAGCCTGAAGAAGAGGATACATGATGTTTGTTTAAATTTCTTTTAATTCCTCTTCCTCTTCCTCTTTCTTTCTCTTTCTTCCTCCTTCTTCCTCTTGGATTGGAAAAGGGAAAGGGAAAGGGAAAAGGGAAAAGGGAAAGGGGAAAGGGGAAAGGGGAAGAGGTGGTGGTTGGTTGAGTTGAGTAATGAGTACTTGAGAATTGAGAATTGAGAATTGAGATTGAGTGAGAGGCTGAGCCCTGAGAGGGGTTTATTGGGAAGGAAGTTAGGTTGGGTTGGGGTTTTAATTAATAGAGAGAGATTAATTGTTGTCAGCACTCAGCACTCAGCACTCAGCACTCAGCACTCAGCACTCAGCAGGGTCTGCAGGGAGGGGAGCTTGAGGTTGAGGGCCTCATTAGAATTAGAATTAGAATTAGAATTAGAGGTCAATTGATCAATCATCAGAATAAGGAACAAATGAATAACAAGGCTCCTCCTCCTTGACCCTAATTCTATCTACTTTCTTATTTTATTTTCCTACACAATCTTATGTGGGACTGTGAGTGGGATGAAATAATAATCAAATAATCTAATTTTATGATTACATAATTAAGTTGACCTGACCGTCTTTTGCGTGTCCTCTCCTCTATAAATTGCCTTTTCATTTATTGGATAATACTAATAGGAATGTCGATTGTCCAAGCAGGGGATCGAGGCAATAATACTCAATTATTTATTTCTACTATTACCTTGTATATTTTACCTATTCTTTTATTTATTGTCAATTTATATTTATTCTTTATTAGTTAGCATGGTTGATTAATGTTCCAGGAATCTGTATGCTATTCAGTTTTTTTCTTATCAAAACAAAATTATCCTTTATTAGTTACCTATTTCTTTTTTTATTATTAAAAAAAAAAAATTTACTTTAGCAGTGACTGCTAAGTACATGCTGCTTTTATTTAAAACTTTTATTGTTTTCATTTGTAGAAAAGTAAGCCCGGTCAACAAGAATACTATTCTGCCTTTTTTTAATGCAATGAAGCAAAAACAAATGGGAAATTATTAATTCCATCTGAAATAAGAACAAATATAATTTGAGTTGTGCTAATTGCTATATTGATGCAGACTCTATTAATTAAGGGGGCAGTTATGAGTCCTATAATGCGACTTTAATGCGTTTTAATTTAAACTGCATTATTGTGCTCTATAATTATGCCAATCATGTTATCCATGTTGACCGCTTTTCATCTGCCAAGCCACACAATGACAAGGGGCGGCTATTATAACTCTGAATAATATTCAAAATACAAAAAAAAAAAATATTAATCATCTTCTCTCTTTTTTTTTTTTTTTTTTTTTTGTCAATTTTTCTATTATCAATTGTATTTGGAATTGGATAATTTATTCTGGTACTTTTGTTTTCATTGGATTTAAACTACAATTTATGGATCCAATATTTTTATTTTTATTTCTATTTTATTAGACTTTAAGATGCTAGAATATAATTGCTTTACCTTTTTGATGTAAAGTTAGAGATGATAATTTATTTTTTAAGTTAACTGTGCTAGTACAGATATAATTTCTTTACATGGAAGAGGGAAGAGGGAAGAGGGAAGAGGAAGGGCCCATTTTTAGGTGAGAGGCTTCACATTAAGCTGCTTCTTCTTCTTCTGCTTCTTCTTCTATGTCAAGAGAGAATTAGAGATTATCATAAATTAAGTGGGACTTCATTTCTTCACCACCCATATCATATCATATCATATCATATCATATTTTTAATTAATATTAAGTAAAAGAGCTAGCTGCTCCCCGAATAAAAACAAGGGCCTTAGAATTTGCACGTTTATTATTTTACAATTTTATGAAAAAACAAATGATGCCAATTCAAGCACACTGTGAATAATAAATTGAAAGGGAATTTGTGGTTTCTTAATTAATGCACAAATTAAGACCAGCCTCTGAGAAGCAACTGCGTCCATTTACCATTGGTGTGCTCAAATGTCCAATTTCATGTTTGTTAAGCAACTGCGTCCATTTACCATTGGTGTGCTCAAAGGTCCAATTTCATGTTTGTTAAGCAACTGCGTCCATTTACCATTGGTGTGCTCAAATGTCCAATTTCATGTTTGTTTTCTCTTCTTATTTTATCCATTGGTTTGTACCTATAGATGAATTTTGTTGGAAAAATAAACTCTAAAGAGTATAAGGGTGCTTCTAAGCTCATCAAAAAAATTTATAAACTTAACTTCAAAATCTATCAAATTATCTTCAAATGATGAATATAAATCGCCGAAATCGATCTACTTCACAGGTATTGCGTTTACATATTTAATTTATAATTTTTTTTAATTAATTTAGTATAAAGTCAATTGATAAAAAAATAATAAAAAATGAACACATTAAAATTAAATTATAATTCTTTTTTTTTACACCTCTTGACTCTATAATAAATTAAGTCAAAATTTTATAAAGGTGATATCTAAATGCATCAAGATTGATATCAACTGTTTAGATTTGTTATTTGAAGTCATTTTGATATATTTTGGAGTTGAATTCACCGAGGACTTGGTGAGGTGAAGAGCATCCTAGTCATAAAAGCATAATGCAACAGTGGAGCTACGATTAAAGTTGGGATGACATCTTCTATGACGAAGGTTCAAATATCTTCAATTTTTTATATTTTCATTATGTCTTTATTTTTAAATATACGGTAACTTTAAATTTAAAACTTAAATACATAAAAATAAATAAATATAATATATATCAATTTCTCTATATACATGTTAAATATTACAACATTTCAATTTTATTTTGATTAGAATCAACTTGTAAAAATACACCAATGTGAATAAATTATAGATGTTGATTTATTTAATTTATTGATTCATATAAAATTAAAATAAAAAAATGATAATATTTTATGGACATGTAAAAAAATAATATATATTTTATTTAACCATTTATTGTGACGTAAAATTTTTAGAATTTTTTTATTAAATAATTAAAAAGTAAAGAAATGACGAAAGCAAAAAAAATAAAAATAAAAAATAAAGACATTTGAACGTCCTCATCGTTCAAATGCTTACAAAATTCAATATTTTGTAAGCTGAATTGTGAATTGTAGATCGGGTTTTAGATCCTCTTAAATATTATGTAAGAAATTTAAGACATCATAATAAAACCGACCAAAGGAATTTAGAAATGTCTATTGATACCGCCCTTAAGGAATTTAGCGGTCTCTCATTTGGGGCATATATATATATGTGTGTTTTCTCCACTGAATGGGCCATTAATGTTTGCTATCTTTATTTTATGATAATACATTAATAAAAGGGAGAATTTCACGTATACCTCTCAAAAATTTCAAAATTACATATTTCCCCCTCTAAATTTTAAAATTATATATTCCCCCTCTAAACTTCAAAAACTCACATATTTACCCATTTTATTATATTTTATAATAAAACACATTCTAAATTCATAAATTACCCATTTTACCCTTTATTAAAAATCACAAAACATCCATCTCACTCCAATTTGAATCTGAAAGGTTCCTCTATCGTCCGAATTGCTTTAAGATCCGTGTGTGCTACGTCAGCATGAATCTTGAAGCGAACACGCACGAATATTGAAGCAATGTGCACAGATATTGATGCGATGCATGCATATCAAAATCGCTTTAAGATCTGTGCGCCCTATATCGACACAAATCTTGAAGCGAATACGCACATATCTTATTGCGATGCAGACGGATCGGACGGTAGAGGAACCCTTCAGATTCAAATTTGAGTTCAATGGGGTTTTATACTTTTAATAAAGGATAAAATTAGTATTTTATGAATTTAGAATGTGTTTTAATATAAAATATCATAAAATGAGTAAATATGTGAATTTTTGAAGTTTAGAGGGAGAAATATGTAATTTTAAAATTTAGAGGAGGAAATACGTAATTTTGAATTTTTTGAGGGATATACATGAAATTCCCCCTTAATAAAATAATATGTCTTTTACATTATCAAAGAGCCATAGTCTATAGTCTATAGGAAACCACAATAATAGAACCAAACCTGTCAAAAGATAAGAAAACGACCTCATATATATTTTTTCATAGTAATTGTACAGGTGACATCATAGCTAAATGGCCGGAGAATTATTTTATAAAACAAATATTAATTTTCTCAGACTAGTCACTAGAAATTCGGTAAAGCAGCGGTTACCAATTAAATAAAGGGGGGTTTCAAATGCTTTTATTTATTTATTTATTTATTTTTATTTAAAAAAATTAATTATTTTAAAATAAAACTGTTAGATATTATCTAAATTATTTTATCTATATACATGTAAAAAATTATGACATTTCAAATTTATTTTGTTTGTCATTAAGAGCTTGTAAAAATGTACCGATGTTAATTTTTTTTAACTTATTAATTCACGTGAAAACAAAATTGAAATGTGATAATTTTTTATGATCACATAGTGGAAAAATATAGTTCACATCTAACGATTTATTTTGATGATTTATTTTGATGTTTATGTTTTAAATTTGGAGTTATGGACGTTTTGAGAAGTAGAGGCATATGGAGGCACACAAAAAACTGAAAGCATTTAATTCCTCCTCTCAAATAAATTAAAAGAAGACAACTTGTTAAATGTTTGCTTTTTAATTTCATCCATATTCCTTTCCTTCCAATAATGGATGAGGGATGATTAGATTTTTGGAAAATCATGTTTTCTTACTAAAAAGGAATAAAGATAAGAAAATATCAACATTTATTTTCTTTCGGCTCCATTTTGTATTCAAAAGGTTACGTCACATGTATAGGTCATGGTACTATCAAGAATACACAAAATATTATTATAAGTAAATGATTAGATATCTATTTGTACCGATCAAGTAAATTTCGGGGGGTATGGAGAATATCCAATCTGTATTTGAAAATTTAGATGTGGATATCTAATATTCGAATATCTGTGTGGATAAGGATATTGATATAATTTTACATTTTAATTATCCGTATCCAAATAGTAGATATATATCATATATTTTAATATATATATTATAAAAATTTATATTATTCACCATTATAATTAGATAAATATTATAAACTTTTAATATTTATTGATATTTTTGATATTATTTTAATAAATATTTGATTTGATCCGGACTCGTATATGCATTCGTCTGATATGTCTGGTATCCGCTCCGTATCCAGAAAATGAAAAAAAGAATATGAATATAGTTTTACCATTATCTTTTTTTCACCCCTAAGTAAATTACATTAAACTCTATTTTTTCGAATTAAATAAAATTTGAATTTTTTTTATTTCTATCCCGAATTTTAAAATTAATGACAACAATATATTTTTTAAATATTTGACATGCGTAAAAATATCATCTAAACACGTACGTGTTCATAGCTGTCATGTATTGAATATTCTTATATTTGCTTAAACTAGAAAGTTCAATGTGAACGTTTCTCAATATAAACATGCATAGAGTTGTCAAACATTTGAAAACAAAGATATTTTGATTTTGTCTAAACAAATAGGATAGATAAAAAAAAAATCATACAATTTAATATAAAAAATATTGTTAATATAAAGAACAATTACGTCTAGAATAGAGTTGTTCTAAGATGATTGACAAAGTAAAAATATGTGGACAATTTTGGCTTTAAATCTCAAATTTTTAAATTTGAACAACCGATTTGAGTCGCTGGTTGTGATCACATATTAACAAATTGGATTTGAAAAAAATCCATTGATATAATTAAAGAATTTTCAATCACCCACTAGCTAACCAATAGCAATAGTTTTCTCCCTATTCAATAAAATAGTAAAAAGAAAAAAAAATCTCCAAAATGTGAAATTTTGTTTATACTAAATATTTGATATGCAGTTCATATTAATTATTCCAATTTAAACTATTCATATTTGAAGTATAAATAATGACACATCTTTTACTTAGTTTGCAAAGGGGAAGAAGCAAACATCGACCCATATATACTGATGTTATGATGTATGGTAACATGATGTTTTTGTATATTCCTTTTAAATGAAACTTGGTACGTAGTGTCCCCAAGCCCAAAGCCCAAAGCCCAAAGCCCAAAGCCCAAAGCCTTTCTTTTTGTTTTTGCCCTTCATAAAATTTATTCAAAATTCATTGAGAACCCTGAATTCCAATTACTAAATATATTTAAGAGTTCTGTCCATACACTCTTTTGCATTTCAAATAATATTGTTAAAAGAACCGCCTAGAAGTGAATTTAACAATTAGAGAAAAAAAAATATGCCGAGCAAGCACCAATTGTTAATGCACCATTTTATATTTAAATTTTTAGAAAATATTATTTTAAATTAAGAAATAAATTAAAATAATTTTTAAAAATTGATGTAATAATAAAATCAAGAATATCCACTGACCTTAAGAGAGAGACTAAGGTTGACGTAATTTAAAAATACTTATAAAATTGATGTAATAGAAAAAAATTGTGCACTAACTCGCGAACTAAAGTTAGTTAGTGTCAGCTTCAATAAAAAAAAATTAATATATACAAGTTTCTTAAGCAACTTTAATTGTAGAGTTTAGTTCCGGACCCGACTAGCTGAAGTTAGTCCCATACACAGAGTGAAATAAAGTTGCTAAATGCATGTGTTAATGTATATAATAAGTCCCATGCACAAAAGAAACTTGTAGAGTTCAGTTCCGGACCCGATTAGCTGAAGTTAGTTAGTCCCATGCACAAAAGAGTAAAATGAAGTTGCTAAGTGCATGCATGTATATAATAAATCTTGATAATGATACATCATATTTGTTATTTATTGTAGTCAACAGGCTTGGCTCACTTAGGGGGAACCGCATCACTTTTGGACGGCCCAGTTTTAATCTGGGCCGGTGAGTGCTAGTGCTCGGATTATAGTCGTTAGATCAAACAAAATCAGCAGTATCAGAGAAGATAATTCATTCGTAGCGTTAGCGTTAGCGTAGCGTGTAATTGTATGCAGTCTCAACCGCTCAAGGCTTATCCAGAAGCAGAAGAGCAAAGTTAAAAAGTTAAAACTACCGCTGCTGCGCTGTGCGCCTGTGCCTGTATATCCTATTATCCTTCACTCTAATAAGTCTAATACCCTGCTAAAACCCTTCCTTCTCCCAAAATCATGCCTAATTCTCCCTCTTCAATCAATCAATGGCGCTTCAGCTTCAACTTCAGCTTCTCTCTCGTAACCACCATCTCTCCTTCAAACCCCCCAAATCCACAACTCTCATCCCTCTCATCCCTCTCATCCCTTCCAAGCCTTCAATCCCTTCCCTTCGCCTCACCTCCACACTAGCTTCCACCCAGGAGGCCATCTCATCAAATCCAGACAAAACCATCCGTGCCTTGTGTTTTTTTGGTCAATTGGACAAAGCAATCGACGTGTTTAACTCGTCACAAAATCATAAATTTGAAGAAGACACTTACATTTCTCTTATTTTCCTATGTCGGTCCAAACATGCTATTCCGGAAGGTTGTCGGGTTTATGCGCATTTAAGCTCTTCACACACCCATATCAACCTTCGTCTTGGCAATTGTCTTTTGCATATGCTCACCGGTTTCGAAAAGCTCCTCACTGCCTCCAATGTGTTCGCTAAAATGCCTCGGAAAGATGTCTTCTCATGGAATGTCATGGTATGTGGATATGGCAAAACCGGTTTCTTAGATGAGGCCATTGATTGGTACCAAGGGATGCTTTGGGCATGTGTTAAGCCTGACATTTTCACCTTTGCATGTGTTTTGAGATGTTGTGCTGGTTTACCTGACATAAGAATAGGAAAAGTGGTACATGCGCATGTCATTAGATTTGGATTTGGATCAGAAGTGGACGTCTCCAATGCTCTGATTACCATGTATGGTAAATGCGGCGATCTGTTAAGGGCACGCAAGGTGTTTGATGAAATGCCTGTTCGAGATTGCATCTCTTGGAATGCAATGATTAGAGGGTATTTTGAGAATTACAAAAATGCAGAGGGAATTGAATTATTCTTAATAATGCTTGGGCGTTCCTTGGAGCCGAGTTTATTTGCCTTGACAAGTGTAATTGCGCAATGTGAGTTGGATTTGGGAGAGGCACTTCATGGCTACACCATTAAAACCGGTTTTGCATTGGATGATACAATATGCAATTCTCTTATCAAAATGTACAGCACCTCAACCCGAATGGATAAGGCAGTGAAAGTCTTTTCACGAACAAAAGACCGAAGCCTTATTTCATGGACCGCCATGATATCAGGTTATGAACAAAACGGGTCACCCGGTAAGGCCTTAGATCTTTTCTTTCAAATGGAAGCAAATAATGTTGCCCCAGATGAGGCCACTATAGCTAGTGTGCTAGCAGCATGTGCATGTCTTGGCCGACTCGATGTCGGTTTAAGGCTGCATAAACTAGCCACACGTAAAGGGTTTGAAACCGATAGCAAGGTGGCAAATTCTCTAATATACTTGTATTCTAAGTTACAATGCATAGACCAGGCTGTGGAGGTATTCAAAAGGGTACCAGATAAAGACGCTGTCCCTTTTAGCACCTTAATATTGGGTTTCAATATTAATCGAAGATATCTGGATTCATTAAAGTTTTTTTGTGATATGCACCGGTACGTACAACCAAATGATGCCGCATTCATGGGTGCTCTAGGTGCATGTGCCGAACTTGGTGCCGCTATGTGTGGCAAGGAGATCCATGCTAGGGTATTGCGGGTTGGATTCGAGTTCGACAGATGCTTAGCTAACTCCATCTTGGCTATGTATGCAAAATGTGGTAGGATGGATGATGCATGGTCTCAATTTCGCATCATCCGTGGATGGAATGATGTTGTATCATGGAATATTATGATCATGGGACATGCATGCCTTGGTGAAGCGACTCAGACTATTAAACTGTTTAATAAGATGATAAGGCATGACAGAGTTAGACCTGATGAAGTCACATTTCTCTCGCTATTGTGTGCCTGTAGTCGTTCAAATATGGTCATGAAAGGCCGTGAGTATTTTTCTGTTATGACCCAAAAGTATTCAATTATTCCGAATATCAGGCATTATGGGTGCATGGTACATTTGTTGAGCCGGGCCGGTTTATTGGATGAAGCCCGAAAATTCATAGAAGAGATGCCGATCAAACCTAATGCTTCTGTTTGGGCTGCTTTGTTGGATGGCTGTAGAATCCATGGCAGATTAGATCTTGGTGAATTTGCTGCCAAGTTTTTGTTTGAATTGGCCCCTGAAAATGTTGGGTATCTTTTACTATGTTGCAAATTTTATGCTGATTTAGAGAGGTGGGATGGGGTGGATAGAGTGAGAAAATTAATGAGAAAGAAAGGACTCGAGACGAATCCAGGCTGCAGCTGGATTGAGGTCAAGGGGTTAATACATGCTTTTCTTACACAAGATAACTCTCACCCACAAATAAAGGAGATTCAGACGGTGCTTAACGGGTTGTACAAGAGGATAACAGATAATGGGTTTGACCCGATAGAGAATGGCTCTGAGAAGGATGATGTCTTGTGTGGGCATAGCGAGAGGTCGGCACTTGCTTTTGGCCTTATAAATAGCGTACCCGGTACACCTGTTAAGGTAACCAAAAATCTCTATATGTGTGGAGAGTGTCATCGGTTTGCGAAGGTGGTAACAAGGTTTGTCAGAAGGGAAATTGTGGTTCGGGATACTGAGAATTTTCACCAGTTCAAGGATGGCATTTGTAGTTGTGGCGGTTAAGAGGTTTTTGGTGGAATAAAATGGACTAAATTATGGGGCATAATAGGTATTAGCAATTAGATGAAAAATAATTAGGTTTTCTCTAGCAATGCTTCTCCCAAAACGGAATTAGGTTTGAGTGTTTGATTGTCATTCCAAGAAGCCGCAGCTATTGTTATGATACTTGTATCACCGTTAAAATAAATGGAAGATAGATATTGATTTAACTGTGCTAATTCTTTCAAGAAATGATGCTTGTGTAGTAAACCTCCAACTAATTTTTTTTTTTTGCTATAATGCGCTTGTTGATATTGTGTACGCCATTTTAAACTGGTAAATAACCTGAAAATGTACCATACCTAGACCAAAACTAAACTATATTTTTCTGCGTTTTTGCCTTTTGGAAACCAGTTCGGTACCATTATTTGAAGAAAAGGCAGTATTGCCCATTTCATTAAAAATGAAATGTACAAACAGTGGCATAAAATAATACTTAAATTATACTTTCTTAGCCCCCTCCCACCTCCCCCCCCCAAATATAAACCCAGGAATCAATTGGTCTCAGACTCACACACCTACTTCATCCCTGGTTCATTCTACTATTCACTACAACCTTACCAGCAACAGTAAAGCTACTAGGCAAAGTAGCAAATTGGTAGATGAACCAAATCTCAGTGTACATTCTGGATGTAATTGTAGTGGAATGCATGTAAGTATACTGATTTTACCAACTGTCAGTTGCTATCTACCAGTACTTAGTTTGATGGGTTCGGTTTGGTGCCAGAAAAAAGAAAGAAAAGAAAAACAAAATAAACTCAGTCCATCAGATATGTATCAAAGTTTCTATTATGACCTGGTACATTCTGGTTACTTAGCCTGAGCAGCATGGTATTATCTAATATATAACTGTTTATTTGTTAAGTACAACAAAATGGATGGATAGGAAACTTTGATTTGGGTGCCAGTTATATCAGTTTACCGTGGTATATCCTATCATACTATTTGTTAACATTATCAAAAGCAATAACTTAAGATACATTCAAGAAAGTTATGATTATATATTCTACCAAAAAATGAATAAATTATGTAGGTGGGCTGATCAAGCTTTGTTTGGTACACTCACGCCAGACATTATAGTTCTCACACTGCTGTGTAGCATTGCTGGGGTATTTTATTTTTTGCCCTTTATTTGTCTTTATGTATTTTGTGCATTAATAGTTAAATCTTTCTAATTATTGGTACCTCTTTTTTTTTTGTAGCTAGGGATTGCCATTGTAAATGATTTCAAAAGCATTGAAGGGGATAGAACTCTTGCGTGACCACGTGCTGTGCCATAACAATTTTCCGAAGGATGGTCATGTCACACAAATGGTCACGGCACGGACACGCGAGTTACGGCACGTGATTGGCACACATGCCGTGACGTAGCCGATCACCTCATGGCATTTTTACATCCTTACCTGACATTTTTTTTTTGTTCGAGTTAGTTTGAGGAATTACCATACAGGACTTAGAGAACCAAGCTAGTCAGGTTGTAGACTGAAGTGTTTCATTTGCAAGGGCATTTGTGGAATTTTGAAGGTTTGGATAATATAATAATTGTACCAATGATTTATCTTTCAGCTTACTTGCTTGGATCTGGCAAACCATATTACGCATTAGCCCTTCTGGGCTGATACTATCCACAAGTGTATTTCCAGGTAAAATATCTCATTCTCATGCCATCTTGCTTTTCTTTGTACTCAGAAATATGAAAACACACACACACACACACACACACACACACACACATAACCTTTCTATTATGCTTGCAGTTTCAATACTTTTTGAAGGATCCGGTTAAATATGATGTGAAAATATCTGGTAAAAATTCTGCATAAAACACTAAAAAAAGTTTTCTTTTAAGTATCTGCTTATTTAGGATGTCCTATGAGAAGTATCCCAAGATGAGGTCATTTCTATATGGGCCTCAAACTGGTGTGCAATTTATACATATTAATTAACAAGCAGGGAAAATATAATGCCATTTCAAATGTTCTTTCGTTACCTAAAATTTGATGTATGAATTTTATCTGAATTTCAGACAAGTGCCCAACCATTCCTTGTACTGGGTCTTTTAGTGACTGCTTTGGCCACAAGCTATTAGAACAATTTCTAGGATCATAGTGTAATTTGTAGTTTATAGCTTATGTAATTTGTGGTGGTTATGAGTCTTTTTGTGGGATTAAATTGCCTAAATTAAGGGGCATAATAAGTATTAGCAATTAGAGTAAAATCAATTGAGATTTCAGATATAATGCTGCCTGTTTCGTTCGGTTTATAATTGCCGAAAATCTGGAGGGGACCTTACCATCATGCCGAGCAACATCGATTTTTGACATGAAGCAAAATTTGAAGTGTTTACTTCAGGTTTTCTCGAAATGGAATTAGGTTTGAATGTTTTGACTGTCATTCCAAGAAGATGCAGCAAATCTGGTCTTAGAATTTGCAATTGTTCTCACTCTGACAACTATTGTTACGAAACCCTACCACCATTAAAATATATGGAAGATGGATATTGATTTAACTGTGAAAATCCTTTCAAGAAATGATGGTTGTGAAGTAAAACTCCAACTAATTTGTTTGTTATAACTTATAATGCACTTGTTGATATTGTGTGCGCCAATTTTAAACTAGTAAATGACCTGATATGTACCATACCTAGACCCGAAACTATTTTTTTCTGGGTTTTGTCATTAGGAAACCAGTTCGGTACCATTAATACCATGTTAAAAAAATTAAAAATTAAAAAAATGTACCATGTTAAAGAGAAGTATTTAATCCTCTCATTTAAAGGAATGAGAGGGTGTTCGGGGGTGTTAGCATTCAGCCGGAAGCAGTGGCACAGAGGGCTTTGCACAAGGGGAGGATAGTGGATCTGGATCCTGGTAGTGTTGGAGGGTTTCAAGTGGTAATGAGAGGAGTCATACAGGTGATACAGGGGATACTGGTACAGTACCTGGTTTTAGATGCACTGTAACATAGGTCTTTTCTATGAGTTACCATTTCATTTATATTCTAAATCAGAACTCCCCAATTTCACTATTAATGGCATTTAAGAGCCTCTCAGCTATATCTTTCTTTGAACCATTTGCAGGAAGCCCCTTGGGTATGATAATCATTCCTGATGCAACATATGTCTTCAAAACACATTACTTCATTTTGCAGGGATCTATTGGTGACTAAAACATGATAAGCTTGTCAACAAAATAGTCTGATGATATTTGATTCGCAAAAGCGCCTAAGAGGATATGAAAGATTATTTTTTATTTTTTCATGCATTTTCTACATTTATAAATTTGGTCACATTGGGTATTTCAGTTCTTAGGCTAATTTGTATCTGATATATAGCGCAATTTGTTTCTATTTTCCTTTTTTCTTATGCTCATATTTGAAAATGGTATCAGTTGATCAAGTAGGTACAGAAAAAGGAAAACAGTTGCTTATAAAATTCTAATTTTGACTATGCTTATAAACAATTCCAATTTTAAGTGGTCAAGTACAGAAAAAAAAAATAGATGCTTAGACATCAGTTGATCAGCTAGAAGTTAAAATAACACTGTTTGACAATCTTTCACAATAGCACGTTACAAAATAACACTTTACCTTAGCTTAAGTGCAACTGCACTTTATGAGGGCACAAGTGTTATTTTTATTCAAATTCAAATGAAATTTTTCTTTTTTTTTTAGAAACTTGACAGGGACTGTCAAGGTTTAAATTATAAATAAAAGTTCCATACAACTTCCACTAATGCAAATACATCAATATTCATTCACACAAATAATAAAACCCTAGCAGAAATTGCACCACAGTTGTGCCTCCTGTATTGCACGCGCAACTACCGCCTCTTATATTGAAATTTAATTGAATTTTTTGCTTCATTGAGTTTTTACATACTCCAGCTCTCCATAAAAAAAATTAAAATTTACTTGTAGTCTAGTGGTTAAAGTTTCTTATTGTGATTTTCAGTTCATCAAAGCATAATTTTTCCTATTATTTCCTTCCTTTTGCCACAAAAATCTACATATTACTTAATCCATTTGTTTACTGACCTTAGTTGGCATCTTATACAGGGACAGATTGTATAAAGGTATAGCCAGTAATACTGCAATGGATAGTATATTCCCAAGTCCAGTTTTGCATATTTTTTTTATGTTGTATCTATCACATCATTCCGGTTTGAGGAGCACAGCTTTTTATCTTTATCATGTAGTGAGACACCTAGATATTCAATTAAAAATTTAGATGATTTGCATCCAAATATTTGTGCCAGTTCGGTACCATTATACCATTGTGTAGTTTCACTAAAAAAAAAAAAAGATAATAATAAATAAGAAAAACTGATGTTTGTTTTGGGTTGTTAATATAACACTTAAATACTAAGGTCATGTTTGGTTATGGAGTAAGTGGTGGAGTAAATTCTCTACGCTACTTTTAAGGAGTCAAACGAGAAGTAAATTTGAATGAGTAATATGAAGTAACATTTGAGTTAATCAAGATTAGTAGTAATAGTAGTAGTAGTAATAATAATAATAATAGAGAAATAAAAAATAATAATAAATAAGAAGACTAGACTTGAACTGTAAACTGCACATAACAAGGAGACCTTCTCTACGGGCTAATGGGCTGGAAGTGTGAAGGCTGATTACACTAATGGAACTATCTAGGCCCAAATCTTTTCTAATGTTCAAATAATTCATTGTTACATAAATCTTTTCGGATTAGTATATATAGATGTTAAAAGAAGTATGGGAACCTAATGCCATATAATTTTCCTCTCTCTTCGATTTGGAAATAACTTGATAGAGATAAACTCTTTATCTTTTATTCTAATGACGAGAGAATCTTATCTCTTGATATTAGCAATCTATACTTGGAAGAATAAAAGGGACATGCAATGTGATAGGGCCATGTTACACAGGTCTTAAATTACATCTAGACTTAAATAACATCTGGGAATTCGGACCTTGCGATTAACATGCCAGCCCAGAATACGAAAGAAAAGCCCAACTCAATACACATCGGAATCTTTAGTTAAAGTCCAACAGGCCGACATACCGGCATAACCGTAACGCGCGGGATAACCGCTACACGCGGGATAACCGCTACACGCGGGATAATCGCTAACCGACTTCTTAACCGCTCCCACGTTCTCCGAGAGAACCGCGGAGGAACGGTTAGATATCAGAGTATAAAAAGCCTCAGATTTTCTGAGAAGGGGATCGAATTTTCTACCTACAAAAACTACGCTAAGAGAGATATCGATAGGGAAGAGTAGAATATCTCACATCCTCCTCCCAATTCCTTAACTAAGTCGGTTTGCATCTCGCAGTAAGCCGACCTGTAGCCATCCCAACTTATCAACAGATAAGGAGAGATTCAGCCTTCAGCACCATCTCGACTTATCAACCGAGATAAGGAGAGATTCAATTTAACCAGTTCATTTTCAGCATACGGGCTATCCACTCCAGATAGGCCGTATCAACCACCGTAGGGGCCACCAAGCTTAGAAACTACGGAACTAGATGGATCATTCTCAGACGCACAACACTCCACCATCGGGATTCGAGATCCCACCCCAGGGGGAAAACCTTCAACATGCCCCCATTCCAAAACATAAAGATGATGTCGACAAACACCATGTCGACAGACATGTACATACAATGAGGTATCTTTACACAAGGACCAAACATAAAGACAATGTCGATAGACACCATGTCGACGGACATGTACATACAATGAGGTACCTTTACACAAGGACCAAACATAAAGACGATGTCGACAGGACACCATGTCGACGGACATGTACATACAATGAGGTACCTTTACACAAGGACCAAACATAAAGACGATGTCGACGGACACCATGTCGACGGACATGTACATACAATGAGGTACCTTTACACAAGGACCAAACATAAAGATGATGTCGACAGACACCATGTCGACGGACATGTACATCACATCAGGTACCTTTACACAAGGACCAAACATAAAGATGATGTCGACAGACATGTTCATCATATCAAATAAGTTTACACAAGGGCTAAATGAAAAGACAATGTCGATAGACATAATGTTGAAAGATACATATACAATATCAGATGCCTTTACCCAAGGTCCGAACATACGCTCCGTATCAAATGAATAATTACTCATGTCGCGAAAGTGACAATACAATAAAGCCGACATGGAAACAAATAAATATCCATGTCACACAAAAAATCGAAAGCCTACATGGCAACGAATATCTGCTCATGTCGTGAAAGCGACAAAATCGAGAGCCTACATGGCAACGAATATTCTCTCACGTCAAGAAAGCGACGAAATAAACAAATCGAAAGCCAAGAATGGCATTTAATGAATAGTTGGAAAAATAACATTTATGAAAGGCCTCCATTAGCCTATAAATACAGGGGTGCCCCCTTGATTCACAGTCACTTTCTTTATATTCACTATTCTTCTTCACATACATTCTTTTCTCTTTCTCCGATTTCCACGATGCCGATCAAACAATTAGCTTGTAAAAACAAGATCCCGAGATCCGAGATGGGGGACACCTCTAAACCTCGAACAGTGTCTCGGGATTCCTCTCATACACGTCGCATTCTTACTGAGGAGCAACAGACGCTTCTCCTTGGGATTTTCTCTCAAGAAGCCATCGACTTCATGTTAGAACACGAGACGGTTAAAATGGGTGACTTCCTTGATGAAGCTCTCCGCACACTATCAGCACAACAACAACCTGAGTTTACTGCTGAGCCTCGGGATGAGCGGACCACTGAACTTTGCCGACTTTGTTACAAAGAAGGGCAAAGACAATTCATGTCCAATTGTCATGTATGCAATTATTGGTACCATGAATTGTGCCTTATGCATCTTATCCCTCCTCTCAATGCTAAGGCCTGTCCGTTTGACGATTCTGTCCTAACATTGTCACCAACTTCCGACATCCGAGATAATAACTCCCAACCTTCCAAAGGCAATCCCAACTAGTTATGTACATATCTTGTCATCGGACATGACTGAATTGACCTTCCAATTAATCATGTCCATTTACGAGATATGGATATGAATGGAAGGACAATTTAGTCATGCCCCATTACGAGATGTGATTAAGATCAGGAGGTTAATATCATTAATAATGACTATGGACGCGAGAAAGAATTCAGATGAATGTTGTAATGTCTCTTTATAGAATGCTTATATTAATCATATCGCTTGTATCGATTACCTTTTCTTATATAATACAATTTTTTGATCTAATTCTTATGTCGTTACATACTTCGCTAACATTACCTAACTCTTCTTAACTTATCTAACTTTTCTCATCTCGTTACAATACACACACACACACACACACACACACACACACACACACACACATAAATATATCTGTGTGTATGTATACTTACTAACTTTGCTAACACCACTAACTCCACTAACTTTTATATAACTCGACTTACTTATATGTCGCTCTTATGTTACATATGACACATACCGCATTAACTCGCCAACTGCTTAGGAAATGAATAAAATAGATCCTCAAATACGCTATATATCACCGAGATGATAACACGCTAATGTCGCCTAATAAATGGATAATGGTTATGTATTTCCACTATAATTTTGTATACTTTTATTGTAAACAGTATTATGTTTCTTTTTACAACCTAACCCTAGCCCCGACATGCTCAAGTCGAAAGCATCGACATGATGCATTTCGACTTCGGGAACAAATGATATGACCATGTTACATAGGTCCTAAATTACATCTAGGCTTAAATAACATCTGGGAATTCGGACCTTGCGATTAACAGGCCAGCCCATAATACGAAAGAAAAGCCCAACTCAATACACATCGGAATCTTTAGTTAAAGTCCAACAGGCCGACATACCGGCATAATCGTAACACGCGGGATAACCGCTAATCGACTTCCTAACCGCTCCCACGTTCTCCGAGAGAACCGCGGAGGAACGGTTAGATATCAGAGTATAAAAAGCCTTAGATTTCCTGAGAAGGGGATCAAATTTTCTACCTACAAAAACTACGCTAAGAGAGATATCGATAGGGAAGAGTAAAATATCTCACATCCTCCTTCCAAATTCTTAACTAAGTCGGTTTGCATCCTGCAGTAAGCCGACCTGTAGCCATCCCGACTTATCAATCGAGATAAGGAGAGATTCAGCCTTCAGCACCATCTCGACTTATCAACCGAGATAAGAAGAGATTCAATTCAACCAGTTCATTTTCAGCATACGGACTATCCACTCCAAACATATTAAATTTTGATAATCAACGTATAATGATGGATGATCATAATCTTGTTTTGATATGACTTAAATATGAACTAGACGCGTTTTTCTTGGGATTTTTTATTAATAAAAACTATTATTAAATAATATAGAAAAATGGAAAGAGTGGCTGGAATTTTTAATAGCATAGATGGATTCGAAAAAAAAACTCTTTTCCAAACTTGGAGTCGAGTCTTTTTTTTTATTTTTATTCCAAAGTGTTATTCTATTTCAGCCACTTTTTTATGTTTCAAAAGAAAAAAAAAATCTCAGCAACGCATGTTTCATAAAAATCCAACCGATCTCAAGAAAATAAATCTAGCCGCTCTTAAGAAATAAAAAAAACTTTTAATCCGAAAAAAAAAAAACAGTTATTTTTTTTTCGAATCCATCTATACCGTCATGGAGAATCCCAGCCTTTCTTTTTGTTTCCTTGTATTATTTTATAATAATTTCCATTAATAAAAAGTTCTTATTTTCTTTCTTTGTAGTATATTTCAGAAGAAAAACCAATGCAAACTAATTTCATTATCAGGACTACTAATAGCATGCATATTTTTTTGGGACCTAACTCTCTATTTGTCCAGAGCTGAATCATTGATTCTATAAATCTCAGCCACTCATCAAAAGAGATCTCAATCTCAGTCCTTAATAAATAATTTAGATTTTATACACGTGTTTCTGTTGTCAACCGTGTAAAAATCTAAATTTAACTAAAAATGTATCCACCGCATGAGAAGCCACATAGGAGAACACTGTTGGTTCTTCGATTTCCCTCGCGAAAATCCTCCTGGTTGTTCGATCTCTCCTCTAAAAAAAAAGAAATCAAATGTTCCGCCATTCCAAGTTCAAACAACATTGGTTCTTCGATCTCTTCTCCATGGATTTGACAGGTAATTGTCCTGCCATTGCAATTCCATTGAACCGACTCTTCTATCTTTATATATCAATCAAATTCGCTCCTCTCAAATTGCAAACCTGATTTTTCATTTTTCGATTTGCAGTTGCACAATCGGCCTCTTCACTCAAACTCGCTGTTGCCCCTAGGGTTTCACTAAAATCAGAGATAGGAGTTCCGCAATTAGCAAAGAAGCTCAACCAGATATTTGCTTTGTTAAAATCCATATATATTTGCTCATAATTTTGTACAATTTATATATGCTTGTTTCATCAATTTATACATGCTTGTTTCGTCAATTTATACATGTCTAAACCTCAAGTGTCCTCTCGAAGGAAAAAAAAAAAACATGGTATGCCTTTGATAAAGTATCTGATTCTACTCAGCACAGTTCACATTTTTTCACAAATCATGTTCCAGTTAATTATAAGGGCAATTTTAAACCAACAAAATTACAAAATTCATATCAAGCCCTTAAAATGTTGAACCTGGTACATATCATCATCAACTTAAAGAGCACATGTATTAAGAGATCAATCGACAAAACCGACTCAGACTCCTCTTTGATTGACTGTTTGGATGTATGTACATTTGGGACATAATTATATAGAAGTCACTGGCAGTAGGTCCCACCTCACTGATCCAGTAAGAGCCCTCTGAGTTCTATCTGCACATATAATTTACAGAGTAGCAGTGCACTATCAGATACTATGTTCTATAGTAAATATCCATTTATCTCCCTCATTTACATTTACTACACAGTTAAAGGTATTTTTTTTTATATTTAAAAATAAAATATTATTTTTTGCTGGAAAGAGAAGAAATCAGGTAGGTTTTGAAAAACAGGTAACACCGGAAAATAATATTTTATACCCGAATCCTTCCCATTTTGGTAGAAAATAATATTTTATTTCTAAATAAAAAAAAGTACAATTAAAGCATAATTTAGGTGACATATTGTACAGCCTTAAATCATACCATTGTGATACTTTTCTGAACTCTGTCAACACTGAGTATATATTTTCAAATGCGGTGTAGGTCTCATCTCGCACCTGAAAAAAATACAAAAGTGAGATAGGGTATAGGGTTTAATCAGCCATGGTACATTAGTTATTACTGCTGGGGCGCACCTCCAATTTTTGTGCATTTGTTTGGTAGCACTAATGAGTAATAAGAATAGAAAATATATAACTTGACCGAAATATAGCATTATTACATATTGAAAAATCATGCTAAAATAAATCCAAATGTCTATCGAAACATCTCATATCTATTTGTTCAAATGAATATGCATTTTATATGTCAACTCCATACTTCTTAAAGATATCCCTCATTTTATATTCTCTTTCATGTGAAATATCATGTTTACCTTAGCACCAGTTAAAACAATCTTGCCAGAAACGAAAATTAGGAGCACAATTTTCGGTTGCTTTATCCGATAAATCAAACTTGGGAACAGCTCCGGTTCATACTGCTCAAGAGTAATGGATTAAACAATTGTTTCCAAAAATCAGAGAAAAAAGTACTTTTGAAGTACTGAAGGAACAAAAACTCACTTGTATTTTGAATTTGATCTAGAGTTTGATAAAAAAAAAAAAATAGTCCAGAGAAATAGGAATATTTATCTATTTTTTATATGAGATATTTAATTTAATATCATGGTTTTAATTTAACATAATTATTTATAAAATTTCCATAATTCATCTGCTTGCATTGTATTGCATTGTATCTGCTTGCATTGTATTGCTCTATTTACATTTTGATCTAATGAAGTCTTAATGATATGCCCTTAATCAAACAAAAGAGATGTTAAACATGATTTTGAACAAACCAGGGATTTCTCTGCATATTTTCAGCTCCTGGCAGTCTTGTGATATTTTAAATGTGTTGAAACAATGAACTTTGATGCCCTGATTGCATCTTTCCCTTTTCTGGTACCAAATAGTAGCTCAAGAAACAAGAAATTGACCTGTTCTGGTAAACTAGTCAGTGCAGACTGGTACAGAAATGATAAATTCACCCCATGACAGCATATATGCATACCTTGTTTTGTAAAATAAATATTCAAAGGAAATTCCTTGTTGTGTAAAAGCATCTCTTAATGACTAAAGTTGATCAATGGAACTAAAACTGTAATTGCACTCGGACTCAGCTGTCTATTGCTTAAGATTTTTGTGCGATTTTCTTATAACATAAGAGATGCTTTATTAGCACCAAAATTTTACCTCTTGCTGATTGCTTATAACAGCACCAAAATTTTACTTTTATGAAATAATCTAATCAACAGTATAATGATAAGCATGAAATATATATACATTTAGATATGTTTGATCTTGGTTTCACAATATAAATACTCTAAATATCTTGTATTTTAGTATATAAAAAATATATATTGCATCCCGAATCAAAATATTACATTTCCTTGCTTTAAAATGCAGAAAACAGCAAAAAAACACTCAATGCGACCCGCACTGTGGCCAGTGCGGGCCGCACTCAGCACTTAGTCAAACCTGGGAGGCTCTGCGCAAGGAAGGGAAGCAAACTGAGTGGAATGCGACCCGCACTGGAGGTCAGTGCGGGCCGCACTCTGTACTTAGACAGATTTTTGGAGAAAACATGCCAATGCGACCGCACTGCGGTCAGTGCGGGCCGCACTCAATACTTAGAGAAATTTCCAAGATTGTGCTCAACCAGAAGGCAGACAGAGGGGAATGCGACCTGCACTGAGAACTTAGTCAAAATTTCAGAAAATCCGAAAATAGAAGAAGAAAAGAAATAACCATAATGTGACCCATAGTGACACCAGTGCGGGCCGCACTCCGAAGGCACAGGAAATTAAATAAGGAAACTAACCCCCAGTGCGACCCGCATTGACCGCAGTCCGGGCCGCATTCAGACTAAAAATGCAGTTTCGCTATTTTTGGAAGGCCAGATCATGCCCGGTTGACAATAGTTAGTGGGTCCAATAATAGAGAACGTGTGAGACACTGTTCTTCACGTTTCTAGGGTGTATTCTAGGCTATAAAAGAAGGAAAATTCTGCTCAAAACATATACAATTCCATTTTACACATCTCCTTAGAGCAAAAAGTGAGATTTAGAGTTTAGACTTGGAGAGGAGGACCAGAATTTTCAAGGCAAAGCAAGCTAGCAAGAGATCTTCGTTGTTGTAAGGGTTGTAATTATTTTCTCTTTCAATTTCTTTTTGCTTTAGCCAATTTTTGATGAGTCTTCTTTGTAAGTTTTGCATCCCCATGAGAGGCTAACTTCCTCTCTAGGGGTGTAGGTCAAATGCATAAACTTGTTTGATTTTATTCTATTTGGATCTTTGTTTTTATGACGATTGTTTGATTTGATTGTTAATTTCTGTGATTTATTCTTTGTGGTTCTCATAATTTGTGCTTGAATTATAGTTATTCCGTTTTAGGTCTTTTAGACTTTAAGGTAGAATGTATCATATAGAATAATATCAATTATGTCACAAAGAATCTTGAATCAACTTAGAAATTGGTATGAGTTGCTTTGGCCAGCTAAACCATTAAGTACCAATATCTAAGGAGATGATAGACTAACAAAGAACTTCATGGTCTAGATAAATATAATTATTTAGACACGTTATTAATTCACGGAAGTAACCCTTTTTAACATATTAGGTTATAAACCCCATCATATTAAACATAAATTTAAACAAACCGAATAGATAAGATTAAACAAGGGATTGTAGACCGAAAGCCCCTAGATTCTCCAATCTTTGTTAAAACCCTAATCTCATTTTACTCTTCTTTTATTTTTGTTTAATCTCTCAATTCCTTGGGTATTGAACCCACCAACTTTAGGATTATTAGTAAACACAATTCAAACCAAATTTTGAAACAACCAATTCTGATTTTAATCATTTAAAGCTTTAAACTAAATTCTACATTTCTCTCTGCGGTCGACAACATAAGTACTACTTTGATAGGTTGTGCGTTTGCAATCAACCCCTTCATTGAGTATAAAAGATTATAAATTTAAAAGAAACGAGTACAAAATTATAGCCAAAACCCTATACTTAAAATACTCAACATATAATAATATATTTTTCTTAAACAGTAATGGTAGAATTTTCTATATGAAGGTATAATATTGTTATCGGGGTTTAATATTTTTTATTTTTTTACATAATATGCAGGAAGCTATTTGGCTGCTTCAAACACTGTGCCTCAGATTTTCATATTCCTTTTCACAGTAAGCCATATAATTTAATTATAAGGCTACCTTCTATGTGTCATCTATGTACCTAGGTTTGTGTATAATTCTCTTTATATGGAACTAGATGATAAATCAAGTCTCAATTAAGCCAAGAAATACCTAAAATGAAACAAACAAGTCAAAAGAACTTTTAGATTGGATAAAAACTAGAACCATACCTTCTAATTTATTTGTTCTAGAAAGTTTGAAGTGTATTATTTTGAATTTTTTTTTCTTCATCATTATTTGTTATTTGTTCATGATAGCTCACATAAAGTAGTTGTTCCAGGACTTGTAGACTTGAGTGACAGCTTGAAACAACTTCGTCACAACGTGCAAGCGATATGTTGGAAGGTACATTATTATTTCATTTTGAAATTACAACTTTTGAATTTCTAGCTTGAAATTAAAGCTTTTAGATTTCCAGTTTGATGCTGATTTAAAATTTTTTGCTTTCTATTTCTGTCAATTCGTATGGCATGTCGTACAACTCTTCTGTCAATTCATATGACATGTCATACAACTCTTATATTTCTGTCTATTTCATGCTCAACTCTATTTAAAAAAGGGTTTACCATTATCGAATTTCTTGAATTTTCTTTTTACCATTATCAATGCTTTTCCTTTTACAAGAAAAAAATTTTAGACTTTCACTTTTGTGCTTCTTACTATAGGTGGATTCGGCCTATCTTGCCCCGCAACCTTTGAATGTTGTTGTTAATGGTCCCGTTGATGCTTTAGAATCAATTGGCATGGATGGGGTATTGAAATTATTGTAAAAAAATTTCCCATTATGATATGCATTTCATTTTACAAGAAAAAATAACACAATTTCACCTTTATGCTTCTTACTATAGGTGGATTCACCCGATCCTGCCCCGCAGCTTTTGAATGTTGTTGTGAATGGTCCCGTTAATGTTTCGGTTAATGCTCCCGAGCAGAAGTCAACGTTAGTAATCTTTACTATTATTGTTGTTTATATTCAAACCAATTGTTTAATCTTTTGTGCAAATTAAAACTTTTTTGCTTTTGTGTAAATTACTAAATTCCACATTACCACTGCAGCTAAAACAGAAGGGACCACATTACCACTGCGGTCACTGTCTATATTGAGAAGCTGCTTTTTGGTTTCATACATTGTCTTCTTAATTCCATGGCATCCTCTTTACACGGCCTATAAATAATAATAATATAGTTACTCATGACATTAGATCATGCCCTCATGATATCTACAAAGTCCAATAGCTCCTCATCTTCACTTTTCTTGCACATGCCTTCTATAAAAATACTGTGCGGCAGAATGTTATACTCATGTTCCTTCCAAATTACATCACACTCAAAATATATATTAATGTTCTTAGGCATTTTATAGTTCTTAAATATATATTGAAGTTCTAAAATATATCTCAGATCAAGTAGAATGGTTTGTGGTACAAATTTCCATTTATTTGAATCAAAATTGCATTATTTTGATTTTCATAAATTATTTTCAGCTTTTTTCCAAAACTGTGCTGAGTGTCATTTTATAAATTCAATATCTTTCTGTAGGTTTGTTGGATGAGGTTGAAACCAATTGGGAAAGATGCTCTACTAATATTTCTATGATTCACAAAAAAATTCAAATTCTAACTCAAAACTGACAGAAGGTTATTACAATTTTAATAAGGCAATTTCAACACGGTTTCAGCTTATTTCAAAAATTACAGATAGCTTAAAAGATTTTTACTTTTTTATCGATTGCTAAAAAAATATGAAAAATTAGGACAATTTTTACTTTTTTCTATGATAACTTTTTTATCCGTTAGAGTGATCCGTTAAACTCACTTGTCTTACTTCTAATATTATAATTTTTTTTATAACTTTTAGGAGGAAAATGAAAGAGTTATCATATGCATTGGTCGCTCCATTGTTTAAAAAAACAAAGAAAGAAGCTGTCAAGGAACTGAGAGTGAGCCTGACAATGCTCGCGGTTTGGTGCAGACAATAATATTCCACGGTGGCCTTATCGCTTAGTGCACAGCATGGAAAACATGCTAAGTAATATTCAGGTAATATGTACCATACATCTAGAGACATGATTTGAAGTGCAACCTACATTTAATTTTTGTTCTCTTTGATTGACAAATTAAAATTATTTACTTCAATATTAGATCACAAGATCTCAGTACAGGTTGTGAATATGCGAAAGAGCACCTTGAAACAACTTAATAGTACGTAATAACTGTTTTCTCAGCTCTTAAGAGTTTTTTTTTGAAATACTTCCTTTTCATTTCGAAATTACTGAAAAATTATCCAAGTCTGACCAGTTCTCAGTCTATTTTTTATTACAATGACAATTGGTCATTGCATACCTCAATCAGATTGGACGGTACTGTACCATACTATGATACCTATAATACTAAGACTTTGTCTCTATTTTACTTTCAGCGTGTCTTTATATTATGTTGTAGGAATTTCAGGTGTCTTATATTGTGTTGTAGGAATGTAGATTGGATGGCTTCTTGAAAGAGCAAGGATCATCCTTCACCATGAGCGAAATCAAGGTTCTAAATAGCGATTATAGCGGCGTAGCGGGGAGACGAAAAAAAAAAAGCTACAGCGAAAACTTTCCTACATAACGGTTTTTTCTTTTTAAAAATTATATTTTATATTTCTACTAATAATAAACATTATTTATGTAAAATCTCATAGAGTAACAAAAACACCAAATTGATTAGGAAGTTTTAATATTCATATTGAACCAATACAAAGTCCAAATTGTCATTCAAAATATCTCTAATTTTATTACTCATAAACTATCAATACATTTTCTATTCAAAATATCCTACTATCATATATTAAGTATCATTTTACTATATATTCAAATCAACCATTATTTAGATTAGTCAGACCGAGACACAAAGTCCATTTTAATTGAAAAAAAAATAGAAAAATAAGCCCATGTAGCATAGCGGACCGCTATTACCGCTATAGCGGCCGTAGCTCGATTAGCACAGTTAGCACAGTTTTACTCCGTAGCTTAGCTTATGAGGTCCAAAACCGCTATAGTGGCGCTATAGCTAGCTATTTAGAACACTGAGCGAAATAGAAGATAAGAAGAGAAGGTTTGAAGCAAATCCTTTAGAACCAATAGAAGACATTGTTTTGCTCTTAAGGACATAGGGTAGCTGACTATAAAAGAAGGAAGGTGGTCAAGGATAATAGCTGAAGGAACAATTTTATATGATAATTAGGAGTAATGATTATGTTAGGGGGTTTAGTTCTTGGAGTTTGATGTCCTTTGGTTGTATATGGTATGTTCCCCTCTTTTGTTAGTAAGTATGTGTCCAGTGGCGGATCCAGGATTTCAATCAGAGGTAGGCACAAAATACACACAGTTTTTTGAATTTTAATGTTTGAAATTTTTACATGAAAAAATAGCAATCTATACGAAACTGACATGAAAAAATTATACACAATTATTTATCTTTAGTTTTAAAACATAACATGATTATTTATGTTGAAATTTATTTGTAAAATTCAGAGTTCAAAACAAGTTTTATATTTTTTTTTTAAGACACGATATATTAGAGACATGGTTTTGCAGAAACTTGTTTTGTGCTAAAAAAATATAAAAAAATGTAGATAAAAAATTAATTTGTCAAAAATTATGTTAAGACAAATTATTATACTAAAAAAAATCGGTTTATTCTCTGAGGTAGCGCCCTGTTGTAAAATTTTAATTTGTATGAAATTTTTAATAAGACAAAAGACAAGACTCGAATATTCATTAATATACATAATATATAATTAAAATAAACTACAATATTTTAAATTGTTTAAATAAATTGAATGAATAAAAACTAACCCCATGTCAAAATTGAGATTAAATACTTAATTAATATGTTGATGCGGCTGCAGTGATAGTTTCTTTATTCAAACTTTGGGTTGGTAGTTGGAGGTATTTTTGGCACTTGAGTTGGTGGTAATTCATGAATTGGGCTTCTTAAATATCACGAGGCCCATTTAAAAATAAAAAAAATGGTCTCATTTAATTGAGTTCTAAATATGGTCCCACTTATCATATTCTTCTTCTTCTTTATGCCTCCTTTTTTTTTTATGAAGAAGACAACAGTTTCTTCTTCTTCTTCTTTTTTTTTTTTTTTTTTTTTTCCAAATTTTCCTCTACTTATGGCTTAGATCTAAGCTGGACATGTTTTATTTTCTTTTACAGGACCAGGGGTAGGCACTACCATTGGTTAGGGGTAGGCACTAACATATAATACTAGTAGACTTCCAAAAAAAATCATAATCCAGGGGTAGGCACTTGCCTACCCCTGGACCTCTTTGAATCCGCCCCTGTATGTGTCCGTTTTTTATTGGTAATTGTTACTATGTATGTGCCCCTCTTTTGTTGGTAATTGTTATGTCAATTTGGTTCATGTATTATAAATGTATTATGGTTGTGATTTTGGTTATATTGATGTTCTCATTTCTGCATTTGTTGTATTGTGATTTTTGTTGATGTAATTTGGTTGTATGTGCCACTGATTTTGATGTTGGTTCATTCATGTATACTGGTAGGAACAAATACTCTTATTTTTTTTGTAGATGTTGGCTGATTGTAACCACGAGAGAGGCAATGTTGCATGGTCATCAAGGCACACAAGAATCCAAGAAAAGGAGATGAGGAAAACCTAGATAGAAAATAGGTACTTCAACTTTATAAAAAGAGTTGAGAAATTAAGAAATGATTTGCAATTGCATTAATGCGGGAGTTTCGCAATTAAGAAATGAAATTGATTTCAATTACTCCATGACAGCTGTTTGCAATTGCAAATCAATTGCATCATTGGAAATGCTCTAAGGTTATCATTTGCTTTTATTATTGATGAATACATAATGAAGAAATTATTTAGAGAAAGTGATCAAAATAATATTTCAATCTCCATTGCAATGCACGACATTTGACTAGTAAAATGTATAATGAACCCATTTACAACTGCAGGATGTTCCCTCTCATTTTGAGAAACGGTGGGTGGTTTGCAAATGCCAGGGACTCGCCACACTGTTTATATTGTGTTGTCGCCACATATAATCTGGAAAATTCTGAGAGCATGATCACAGAATCGTGACGCCTTGATCTTGCACACTTGTACTATCAAATTCAAATATTACATTGACATGATGTCGTCGCAAACTCGCAATCTAGATTCCTTTGGTACTATCAAGTTAGTTTATTAAATTAAAAATCATTGTTAAATAATGCTTGGTCCGGATTTCCTGTGACATGTCGGATCACACCATGTTCTCCTCAGAAGTACTTCCTCCGTTCCTCCACACCTTTATTTATACACAGAGGTGCAAAGAGATCAGATCAGATAGATACTAGTAAAATCATATTCGTCTCCGTGTTTTTTTTTTTTTTGTTGAATATGGATACAAATTAAGTATTAAACATATACATATGTGAATTGTATATCTGTTTTTCAGTACTATTGTTTATTAAAAATTTAATTAAAAATTTAATTAAAAATAAAATATCAAAGTTCGTAATATTTATCTAATTATAAAAATAAATATTGAATAACATAAATTTTCATAATATATATTAAATTATATGATATATATCTACTATTCAGAGACATAATTAAAATTTTAAAATAATATTATGTATCTGTTTTCACATGAATATTTGTATCTAATTTTCAAATCCGGATCTGAACGGATAATATCCAATCCGTTTGTACTCCTAATTATACAAAATAGATAATAATAAAACTTAGAATGAGCTATCAGCTATGAATATCACATAATTAATGAATTAATGATAACACCGGTGACACAATTAACTAAGCCATTGACCGTACCAAATTAAGTTTGATTGGCCAATTTGTTTAATTGTCATGTCCATTTTCCGAATGGACAATACGCTACTTGGAAAAGAGAAATCCATTAAATATTGGCATTAAATGAATCATAGAATATATTAGTTAGGTAATGGTGATGGTGATGGTCATGGTAACATCGATCGCGTCTCTCTGCATGTTTTGGATTACGCTCCAGTATTTAACCTAAATTTAACATGCATGACCACCACCTAATTAAAGCTGGACCCAAAACCACAGTTTCAGCCTATATTATTTTGGTCAAATAGAATAGAGGTCTTTTAATTCAATGGCATTTTTAATATTATACAGCAAATAAAATATAGTACAAATTATAGATTGATTTCAGATAAATCAATCCTTAAAAATAATGGAATGATAAAATTAACAACTCATATTAATTGGATCCTTGTCAAAGTTTTTCAATTTAAAAATACTATATATTATAATAGTTCAATAAATAATAGTACAACCGAGAATATATCTGCTGGTGTCAGGAACCAAACCAAGTGTCTCTAATTTCATAATCCAACTTGAAATTCATGTTGATTATAGAAAATAAGTGATTGTACTCTGGCATGTATATATTCTCTACTCTTTTATCTTACCTCATTTGACTTAGAATGAAATAAACAGCATTGTCCAGTTTAATTTATAAATTATTGTAAGCTGAAACATAAATCAAGCTGCTCGATCAACATCAAGTTGTATAAATCATGTAGTAAAAATGACGATAGATAGATACTTGGAGTTTATTTATTTTTACCTCTTGTAGCAAAAGAAAGTCAAGATGTCAATCGTCAATGCTCTGAAGTCTGAACTACCTGTGAAGGATAAATAAATAAATAAAATATATAATTTGAGTGGTTTGGATTTGATTTGCATGAAAGATTGAAAGGATGTCCCCTTGTTAAAATTAACCGTCAAAAATCAAAACTCACGAGACGAGACTGGTAAAGTACTTTTTTTTTTTTTTTCTTCTTGTGTTAACTGTTAAGCGGGACCAACACGTACATATGAATATGAATGGACCAGGGAACTCGTGGGGCCCATTACACAGATGGCGACCCGACTGGGTACGTCCTGAGGGCGCCATGCTGCTCCGGGTCCACACATGGTCTAAGTGGACCCTGTTGAGAGAGCAGAGAGCTACATCTGGCCCACCAGGAATCCCGGGACCGTTCACAGGTCCAACTCCAACCAGTACAGTACAGTCAGTTATCAATTTTAATTTCACAAACTTTTATTAGGGTTTCAATTGAAAGTATCCCTCCCTCTGCAGGAGCAGGAACTGGAGCTCATCTTTCGTTGTCAAGTACAAAAGGAAAAACAAAGTGGAGCTTCATATTCAACCGCTTACAGTTACAGCTCTCTCTATTGCTCTGTTGCTAGGAGTTTGACTTGTAACACTAACAAGGATGATGTTTGAACTAACATCTCTGGAGTCTGGACCACACCAGCACCACACTGGTTGAACAACTTGAATGTAAACAAACAATATGCCACAGTAAATCCATTAAAAGAGGTCAATTCTTCTAAGCGCAGGAAGCTGTCAGGTACAGATCGGACGGTTATGACACGTGCACATCCCAATGGAATGGTCTCCGCGCAAAGGAGAGGTTATGCACCGACAGTAAACTAAAGCGGTTGCAACAGTAAACAAAAAACACGTAACGGACCGCACATGAGATTCTCCCGGTCCCCTTCCCCTTCCCCTATTGCTGCTGCTGGCACGTGATCACATCGCCACCTGTCCTCTTCCTCTCTCAACTCTCACTTCCCAACTCTGCTGTGCAAAGCAGCTGGATCGCATTACTTTTTCTACGCCGTTCGATCAGCATCGAGCGCACCCAAATCTTTAGCATCTTGACACGTGGAAGGACCAGTAATTCATGTGATCTCATCTCACAGATGGGCCCCACTTACGCCTTCCAAGAAGCATCCTCTTGTAACGCCGTGCCCGCTCACAGTCACAGGTCATACTCATACAAAAGCATTAAAAAAATCAGGATTAAAAAATAATGTTATTAATTTAACTACTGCTTAATCAATTGATTAAGAAACAAAAACGAGGAGGACAACGCGCGATTCCAAATGTTTTATTTCAATTTTCAACTAAAAGGTGGTGGTGGTAATGAATATGAAACTAATTTACTCTGCTTTATACATCAAAACGAGTCGCCGCTTATTTGCGCTTAATTGCTACATACTAATCCTGTTATCATCACTTCCAGTTCCGCTAACATTATTACTATTAATACAATTGTTACTATTACTGGCTATAACCGAACTATCATCGTCAGGTGACACGTCTGCATCTGGGACCCGCCAAGCAGACGCTGAAATGAGGGCCCTGTTGTGCCAGCCAAGCGTCAAGCACCCGTCCACCTCTTCGACACAGTACCCCTCATCAGAGAAAAGCGTTAGCAACATACTCGCTTGTCTAAACGCACCGGACCCGAGATGAACTGGGTTTAAACCCGCATTTGTCAACCGGGTCCGCCATTGGGCTAGCGGTTCGTGACGCTCAACCCGATTCTCCCCCTCACAGCACACAATATTGCAAATTTCCTTCTGAAGGTACACCTCGGCCAAGGCCATCTGTCTCTGGTGGTGGGGCCGGCTACCTTCTAAAGAGTCAAACATTGTAGAGTAGTAGAACAACGCCTCCGTGAACCGGTCGATGAATGTTGCCTTGTTATGATCCGCCTCTTGTTCGACCACTGTCACGATCTTGGGTTGGATTCCTACAATCCACTCCAAAACAGAATCCACTGGTGCTGGTGCTGGTGCTGGTGTTGTTCCTGGATCCGTTAACAACCGGTGGAGTTGTAACACCGAATTAACAGCTATTGCCTCTCCATGTGTTGCTTGAAGCATCCATGGCTTTACATCATCTAGCCGGTTCGCAGCAACCCCACGAAATGCAAACCGGACTCGAACCGACCGAGCCAGCTCTGCAAGCTTGAATCCGACTTCACGGAGAGCATCCCGCCCATCCGGTGAAGGCGGGCCTATACCTGTTATCCTCAGAAAAGGGGGGCCACCAGGTCGTAATGCCAGGGCCTGAATTAGAGCAGGCCATTGGAGACCCTGCATGAGGCTGAAATCGATGACATGCACACGATCGTAGCCCTCGAAAGCTTCTAATATTGCTTGATTGGCAGTAAAATGTGCAAATTTAAGATAGGGGCATGCCTCGTAGAAATGGTGGTATAGTACCTCGTGGTCTGTCACTGACAGTGGGGTCTCGGTAGTGTAGAGGCGGCGAAATAAGGCATCAGCAAAGTAACCAGCAACCTTACCAATGCCTGACAAGGTGTTCACTCGAGAAAGCAGAAGCCGCATTTCATCAACCATGCTAGCAGCCAATCCTGTGCTACCACGTTGCACGGCATCAGCACAGGTCATCAGGAGGTGGACAAGTCGGATACCTGAATCCTCCTCCTCCTTCCTAATTTGTTGAGCGATGAGTGCATCAGAGGGGCTACGATTGATATCAGTTGGGTTAATTAGAGGCGAGCAGATCTGGTCCGTCCACGTGGCAGGGATTGGCTGTAGATGTAGATGTAGATTATTGGCGGTTGAGGCGGAGGAGTTGAAATCAGTGAGCATGGAGTCGACCCAGGTGGTGGTGACATCGGAAGGATTGAAGGGGATATTGGAATAGTCATCGGAAGGGTTTGGCACGTGGCATGGACCGGAGGTTCTGAGACCGTACCCGGCTCCAGCCAGTAGAGCATCCATCTCGGGTCCGGAGCAAGCAGTTGAGCCGATGGCGGTTGAATCATCGGAGCCGTATGGACCCATATGCACGCTTAATTAAGAGAAGGGGGAAGGGACTAGGGAGGGAGGCGAGAGAGCCGCTGTTTGAGTTTGTTTCTCTCTCTTCAATATTTGAGAATCGCGAGGTTTGTTATGGGTGAAATCCTCTCCATTTCTACTATGAATGCTGGACAGATTTGTGACCTTCCAATGGAGATGAGTTATGAAATGGACTGACCACGTGGCGACTGAGGAGACACGTAAGCGTTGGATGCGGAGTAGTGTTTGGTAAATGCCTCCGGGGACCCAACCCGGACCGGTCCGCCCGTGCCTGTGCCCGTGTCACGGGTATGCACGGGTACACGGGCACACGTACGGGTATTAAACGGGCTGGATCCGGTTTTTTGGAAAAATACCCATGAGAACCCGGACCCCATACCCGTAACCTGTACCCATGATGCCTGTGTCCGTGCCCGTGAGCCCGTGGCCGATTTTTTTTTTTTTTACTTTTGGTCTAAAATTCAAATTTAAACTCAAATTCACCCCCCCTATTCCCCCCATGCCCCACAACCCCACTTTCTACCCGGACCCCTACCCATTTTTTTTTCAGTTTTTTTTAAATTCAAATTTTAATCCCTCCAAACAAAATTCTATAAATATACACTCATTCCTTACAAATTTCACATCTCTCTCAATATTTTCATCTCTCATTCTCTCAATCTCAATCTCAATCTCAATCTCAATCTCAATATTTTTATTATTCTCCAATTCTAATTTTATTGTTAAAAAAAATATAATTGTTAATTTAACAAATACGCAAACGCAAACACGCAAACAGAATTACAAAGGTATACTCGAAGATTTTCCCGCAAAATTAAAAAGGTAACATTAATTTTTGTTAGATTATATTTTGTTAGATTAAATTTTGTTAGATTGAAATATTGAATGTTAGATTTATTTTTGTAGAGTAATGTAAAAATTAAATTTGATGTTAGATTTATTTTTGTAGAGAAATTTAGAATTTAAATTGAATGTTAGATTTAGTTTATGTTAGATTTATTGAATGTTAAGTAATTAGATTTGTTATATTTATTGAATGTTAGATTTATTAAATTTGCTAAGTGATTAGATTTGTAAGATTTATTTTATGTTAGATTTGTTAGATTTATTTAGTTTATGCTAGATTTGTTAGATGTGTAGTAATTAGATTTGTTTTGAATATGTTAGATTTTATTTTTGAAATTCGGATTTATTTTTAATAGGTTAATGAAAGATGTTAGATTTTTTTGTTTGAATATGTGAAGTAATTTGATTTGTTTTGAATAGGTTAGATTTTTATTTTTGAAATTCGGATTTATTTTTAATAGGTTAATAAGAGATGTTAGATTTATTTTTTTGAATATGTGAAGTAATTAGATTTGTTTTGAATATGTTAGATTTTATTTTTGAAATTCAGATTTATTTTTAATAGGTTAATAAAAGATGTTAGATTTATTTTTTTGAATAAGTGAAGTAATTAGATTTGTTTTGAATATGTTAGATTTTATTTTTGAAATTCAAATTTATTTTTTTTAAATAGGTTAAAAAAATGACAACTCCTAATTGGTTGCCCTCCTGGTATGAAGTGACCTACCTCCCGAACAGTACTATGTATACTTTACGATGTAAAGTAAAAGGTTGCAAGAAAGGGTATTTTGAGTATGCAAAATCAAATGGTATGTCTAGTTTTCAGAAACATGTCAAAACTCATCAAACAAGAAATGAGGTTTCACAAGAAAATGCTGACCCGTGATTGATCCAAAACCTTGTGAACCCGAATAGTACTAGAACCCACCAATAATCTCTTTTAATCTTTATGGTTATTTTTTAAATTATAAATTTCTAAACATTTCAATTAGTTTTTCAATTATTCATTTTAACGAAAAATTACTAACAAAAAAAAAGTTAGAACTCTGCCTATGTTATTTTACATAGCCGGTCCGAAGCCCGAAATAAAAGAGGAGGGTAATTTTTATTTTTTAATCTATTGTTTTAAAATAAGAACTTAATTATTTTTAAAGTAATTGATTTAAGAAATTTTTGATTAATATTTTATTATAACAAAAATTATTGAGTTCAAATATACAACCATGTCAAATGAATTTAATTTGGTATGAATTTGAATTTATAATGTATTGGTTTTCAAAGAAAAAAAACAAAAAAAAAAAAAAAAAAAAAAAAAAAAAAAAAAAAAATAGAACAAAAAAACCGAAAAAAAGAACAAAAAAAACTTAAACAAAAAATTGAAAAAAAGACAAACAAAAAAACAGAAAAATAAAAACCGGTCCGGACCCGGACCGTCCCGCCCCCGAACCCGTGACGGGCACGCGTATTAAACGGGCAGGGCAGGATTTTTGAAAAAAAAAACTTGTGATGCCCGGCCCGTTGTGCCCGTGTGCCAGTGACCGTGGCTACCCGCGCTCGTGCCCGGGTTTTGCCCGGACCGCCCGGCCCGGCCCGTTTACCAAGCACTAATGCGGAGTTTGGATATAGATTTTTATCCGGGATAAAATCATAAAAACAGATTAAGATGCATCGATTTGTTTGTAGCCCTAATTGCAGAGGATTCTTTTTGTTTTTTTTTTAAATAGAATTCATTTTAAAAGAATTAACAAGGCAGCATTTTACGCTGGAAAGCTATAGAAATAGTCTCCACCGGTCTCCCAAACCAACGTAACTTGAAACAGTGGATTTTTTTAAATATGCCCTTTCAAGTTACACCGGTTTAGGAATCGATGGAGGCTATTTTTATAGCTTCAATGGGTACGAGTATGGTTTGGTTAATTTTTTTGTATGAATTCTATTTTAAAAAAAAATCTACGCAGAGTGTCACATATTGTCCATACTCGTTTTATATAATATAATTATGTGTAAGCATTGCAATACTTTGACATAATTTTTTAATTATTTGTAATTATATTTCTTTATGCTTAAAGAGCTTGACTCGACTGAAATGTTATTTTGGTCCGATGTGTTTTTACAATTTTTCATAAGAACGTATGTAGTATTTGGTGTAAAACCACATTGGATTGAAATGCCATTTTCGTTCCGAAAAAAATAAATTAGCAGACCAAAATGACATTTTGGTTCTTATGTTTTATGTAAATAAAAAAAATCATGTTAATTTTATAAAATAAATTTTTTTTAATATGGTTTATAAGGCTTATATATGCGTACCATCAAATTTCTCTAACTAGTTAATAACAAATATTAAAAGAAGATGATTAATAAGTAGGCAATGCAATTGCATTGAGAATACAGATTTGCTTCTTGACCTCTCTACTGTCTAGCTATGTAATAAGTTACTGATTATTGTAGATTATCAAGCCAGGTCTTTATCTTCACTTTTATTCTTGTAAAAATATTACATGCATAAATAAATTGTAACAACCGGGAGGGAGATTGTGAGTGAACACAAATGGGGGGGACCCTGACCCTCGAGTCCTCGACAATGGCATTTGTTTGACTTACTGCGCAGACCTCTGTCGAAATTAATAACTAAAAGAATAAAAATATATATATATATATTAGTAAATAGCATAAATTAAGTGAATTTGAGTACACTGTAACTGTTGGTCATGTGATGCAAATATTTTTGTCAGAATATTTTTATTTTAGGTTGTAAAGGGAATCCGGAGATGGTGCTTTACAAAATACGAATACGAAGGTTGTCTCTGCTTCTGCTTCTGCTTTGCATTGCGTGGAGTGGACCCACATCCATACCCACACCTAAATTGTTTCCTTAATTAAGAGCGGTTTGGTAGTAAATTAAATGTTGGTGTTTCCTTCCTTGCTGTTTTTGGAGCCTTATTGAAAGTCTGGGCCTGGTCGCCTGGTCGGTCTTTCACAGATTAGGAAAGAAATTAAAGCAGCCACACATCTGGAGCTTTAAATTCTGTTTTTTCTTTCCTCAATAGACAATAATAATACATTTACTTTTTTCTTTTCCTTTTCTTTGCCACTTTTTCTGACTGACAATATGCCAATATCTTTAGAATCCAACGGCTGCTCTGCTCTGCATCTTCATCTTGTTGTACGTACTGCAGTTAAGGGCCCGGGCCCCCTTGTTTTCTTGTATTAAAACACATTAACAATTTATAAATTTATACACCAGTAACTTTGTAAAGTTGGTGGGATGTTTGTAAACTAGCTAGGGCGTTTCGTTCAGTATAACAGGTGATAAGACTGGTACGGGAAATGCCTAATAGACCTGATATCCTTGTGCTTCACTAACTAGTGCAAAAAATCACAAACATGGAAAAAAGACATCAGGGAATGAGAACCTTAGTGCTCAATAATTCAAAGAAAGGAAAACCCATCAAGAGATTAGACACCATAGCAGGCATTTGTCAGTCATGTTATTTGATTCATAACTGGTATGGAATTTACCTCACATGCTTTCTTATCATATAAGAAACCTTGGTAGTCAATAATTCAAAAGATTTGACAGAGAGAGAGAGAGAGAGAATAAAAAGGAATAACAAGATAAGAGAAACAATGTCAGTCATTAGTCAATCATTGCTTGTCATTAATTGTACCGCAACTAATCATGCCACTGCTTGTCAAATATGAAATATATTTCACTATTGTTAACCAGAACTTGCTGTTAATCATGCAGAACAAGAAAAATAAATATATATTCCCCCAAAAAAATGAAAAAAAAAATTATTTCAGAGGCAAGATGCTGACTATGCAACATGTACCAGCACTTAATTAAGATAACATAGTCAGCCCTTGCCTCTTAATTAAGTGCTGGTACATAATGTCTCGTACTCTACCAAAAAACTATCCGAAGATAAGAAACAAAAAACAGTGTAATTCAAAATGAGATTTTTCCACCAATTTGCCTAGTGTGCACAGATAACATACTGAAGCAGTACATGAGATATGCACTGGTACTGCCTATATTATGTTATTAACAAAACAATATACCAGTTACATTAAAATTTCTCAGGGCCACATGAGAAAGTATGGGTTAGCTTTTATAAAAGAAACCAACATGGAATAATTTCTATACCATAAAGATAACTTCTCATTTAATTTATCTTGAGCACAGGAAATACAAAGCTCAAACTCGCATAAAAGCTTGTCAGAAACCCTAAATTAAACTATACCCCGGTAATTTATCTATTCTGTTTTTACCCATCGCTTCTCTCTCTCTCCCGACATCATCCCACCTCCCTGATTCAGCACACAAGTTTGAGACGAGCACATGGGTCCCGCCATCTGACATAGTAATATTCTTTGCAATTTCCTCTCCTAGGTCTGGTCTACAGTGAACCCGGCAAGCAGCAAGCAGTGATCCCCATATCACATGGTTCGGTTCAAATGGCATATTTTTCACAAAATCTATTGCTTGCTCTATAAGCCCGGCCCGGCCCAACAAATCCACCATACATCCATAATGGTCTAAATCAACACTTACATCATATAATTTAGACATAGAATGAAAAATTCTAAATGCTTCTGAAACCATCCCTGAATGTGCACAAGCACTAAGAACTGCCTTAAAAGTCACACTATCAGGCTTAAATTGATCTAATTTCTCCATATTTTTAAAAAGTTTTATCGCCTCTTTAGCCCGACCATGGTTTGCAAGGCCCCCAATCATAGCATTGAATGAAAGGGTATTTTGGTCATTCATCTCATCAAAAACCTTCAATGCTGTGTCAATGCACCCACACTTTGCATACATATCTACCAATGTACTCTGTAAACATGCATCCATAATTACATTGCTTTCGTTTATATATGCATGAATTTCTTGACCTTTTTCTAAAGATCCAATGTGAGAACAAGCCGAGAGGAGACTAACCAGTGTAACTGCATTAGGTGCCATGTCAGCATGCTTCATTTTGTCAAAAATACCCAATGCCTCAGTAAATCGGGCCCCATTCACATAACCACTAATCATAGCTGTCCAGGAGACTACATCTCTTTTTGAAATTTCACAGAATATTTTCTCTGCCATTGGTATATCTCCACATTTTGCATACATGCTAATCAATGAATTACTAATGAAGGTGTCACAAATATTTTTATCTATTACATAAGAATGGAGAAGCCTTCCTTCATTTATATTGCGCAGTTGAGCACAAGCTGATAAAGCACATGAAATGGTTATTTTATCAGGTGTTGCATTAGAATAAGAAGATAACATCTCTCGCCATGTCTTGAGTGCTTCTCTATATAGGTTATTTTGCATGCAACACACAATTAGAGAATTACAAGAAATGGTGTTTTTCAGTGGCAGTTTTGTAAAAACCTCCAAGGCTTTCGGCATTGACTGGCATCGGGCATACGTACTGATTAAAGAATTAGACACGTTTATATCCGATTCAAAACCATATTTTGAAATTTGACAATGAACCCATTCAGCTTGTTCAAAATTTTGACACTGACCACATGCTGAAAGAAGGTTTATAAATGTAACCTTGTTTGGCTCCAAACCTTCCCCTATCATTTCATCAAACAGTTGAAGGACATCATCCCATTTGTTCAATTGACTATATGAAGAGAGAATTGAAGTCCATGTTACTACATCTCTCTCAGGCATTTTGTCAAACAGATCTCTTGCAGCCTCAATCTTTGCACACCTCCCATACATGTGAACAAAACCAGACATGACAAACATATCTAAGTTCAACCCTAGTTTGATAACCGTTGCATGGACCGATTCACCAGTTTGCAACCCCATAACCTGTGCACATGCTTTAGTAACAACAGAGAATGTATAACTGTCAGGGTAAATTCCTTTAAATAGCATCAGCTTGTACATCAACAAAGCATCCAAGGGAGATTTGCTGTTAGTGTAGCCTCTAATCATGAAGTTCCATGATAAAACATTTGGTTGAAGCATTTGATCGAACACCTTACGGGCATAAGCCATGGAAGGCTCTGAAGAGGAGCAAATGAGGGAGATGATTCGACTAGGCAAGAATGAGTGTGAGATTAGTTGGGTTCGGATCAGTTGTGCATGGATCTGAACCAGTTGGGATATGCTGGAACAGGATTCTAAAAGAGAATTTATCTGTTGCAATTTAGGAAGAGAAGTTTTGGTTTTGAAGTACAAGTAGCGCATAGTACAATTAGTGCGCTGCCTGAATGAAGTCAAAACTGCTCTCTTGAAAGCGCTAAAACTAATTAAATTACCTCTGTGAATGTGATGCATTCATTTGATTCTTGAGTGACGTCCAGCCGGCCTAGGTCCTCAACATAACAGTTTCAGCTTCATGCAGAGCACGAACTATAGAATTAAAGTAGCGCTGTATATGGTTAGCGAGCTGCATGAAGTGAAAATTGTTCGGTTAAAATATTTACCCTTCTCATTTGATTATACAACATTTTAACTTCTTGTAACCAATGCAATTGGGCCTGACTCTTCATTTTCTAGTGGAATTTGTTCAGGGCCTATATTATCATAAGAAAAATTGTGATTTGGTAACGGGCTTTCTTTCGATTGATAGATATATCATGTTTCTTTTAGTAACCGGCCTTAATAATATTAAGGGATTGATCAATGAGAAGGGTTTTGGTCCGAAAGACTTTGGATAAAATCTTAAAATTTGAACAAACGGTTTAGATTCATGAGAGCTTTTAAATTTATTAAATTTAGAAATATGCTCATATGAATCACGCCGCCATTTTTATTTATATCCAAAAATAAATATAAATTGCCAAATATACCCACCAAAGTTAGGTTTTAAATTTATTAACTCATGATATTGGTCATAGTCAAATATATTTAAGTAAAAAACCTAGGTTTAGTATATACGGATGTGAATTCAATTGTGTCTGTGTCAATTGGTGTATCCCAATCAGTTTTTAAACTTTACTTTTCGGGTTTTATCTCTTGTTCCTTTCTGTGCATGCACGCATATATATGTTATCTTAAAAATTTTGCAGTGCTTATGACTGTACTGGTAAATTATACATTCATGTAAGTATGACTGAACTCAAAGAAATATTTTTATAGCTGTTGTTCATTCAAACAATATTTTGATATGAATAAAGGGAATTTTATTTGTGATGACATAAATATAGCATCCCAAAGAATATTAATTATTTTTGTGATGCTTAAAAGGAATTATATGAGAAAATCAATTGTTCTGTTCACTTTAACTTTGAGATACACATATTGTTGTTTTGCAAAATATACTATTTATATCGCTAATAGTGTTTGCGAAACATAGTGTCAACTGTTCCAAGAGTCAAATTAATTTACAATTCAAATACACTATATATATATATAGCTAATTGTGCTTGCGAAACTTCTGTGTCAACTGTTTTCCAAGAGTCAAATTTATATCCTGATAGTGGATTAACTATCATCAAGAGAAAACTAAAGTCAAAATATAAAATTAATACAATCGTTATGCTTTTTTGGGGAAGTCATTTTTTTCATGCCATCAAATCATGTTGAGCTGCTGTTATTTTTTTTTTATTTTTTATATAATTCATAGTCTTATTATTAAAAATAACAACATGCAATTCCAGATATTTTTGCATGAATGATAGATATAGTGTATGCAAAGAAGATCATGTGCAGCTTCTTAACTCTGCAATGAGAAGTGAAGCACTTGCTATATATGTAGGCCTTGCTTCAAGATGGCTTAGTAAATCATATAATTAGCGATAAATTAGCCAATTATGCTATGTTTTCAATTACTACTTGGACACTCGCATGCATGCAATCTGAAATAGCACGTACCACTGTATTTCCTTTAATATGAAAGCCCTAGAAAAGGAAAATTATCCATGTAGTGTAATGACTTTTGAATATAGATAATTATAATTTGTTGATATAAATTATTTGATCTTTTTACATGATGTTCCATTAGTAAATGAATACACATAAAGTAGACAAGGTATATCTCTGCTGAACGAAGATTAATGGTTGGATATTACATTATTGTTCTCTTGCTCATGTCTTGACATAAGAGGCTAATTAAGTACTTCTCTCTTTCTCCATAAATGGTCGGGAAGCAGCCTTCTCAATTATGACCAAGAACAAAAGATAATGTGACAAGTAGCATGCTCGGGCTTCAGCATGAGTGGTTTAGGAAATGACCCCATTTTGCTCCAGGCCCTTCAAAAATACTGGCAACCTGTGCATGTGCTAGCTGCTAGCTAGGAAAGATATATTTTTCCATTTCATGTTTTCTTTTTTTTCTGCCCTGAATCTGCTTACATTAAATTGAAAAATAATATAACTGTGCAAGGTTGACCAACATGATTAATTGCAATCTACATTGGAAACTAAACTTAGCTACAATTTGCGTATGTCAAATGAGTTTAGACCTCAACTGAAATCAGTGTCTACAGATGAAATGACGGTCCCTGAATAAAGGGACCTCCTGTTTGCAGTCTACACTGATTTTAAATGAGTTTGTCTACAGTTTAGATCCGGACCGTTAGATCTGCTTTGGCACAGATATTAAAAGGACCCTGTGCATTCCAACTCGAATTCAGATCTGCTTTGATCGGTCGGACCGGATCTAAACTCAAAATTTGAGTTACTTTAAGAGGATCTGGCCTTCCTCCACACTAGGGGTGTCAATGGGTACAATACGGGTTGGATGGAGATATTTTCAAGTCCATACCCACTTAAAATTAGTCTTATCCATACTCCATCCTTACCCATTAAATATGGACTGACCTATATCCTACTCCTACTCGTTAAAAAATTTAACCTTCGCGGTCAACAAGACGGAACATCATGTAAAATTCCTGATATGTTTGATTTATTTAGCTTTCTTTTATTTTTTTATGATCTGTCTATCTGAATTTGTTTTTCATTTTTTTTTCATTTTCTAATTTCCATTTCTCTGTTTTTTTTATTACAGACTGGTAGATCAGGTGAAGTGTGAGGAAGTGTGCAAAAAGATGAAAGATCTATTGGCAATAAAGAATTTCAAGGTCGATGAGTTGGTATGGGCAAAGACTGACAGGCGGACCCCAGCTTGGCCTGCTGTTATCATTGTCCCCCCAACAGCAAGAGCATTTTGAAGGCTTGTGTAATGGGTACAATTTGTGTTATGTATATAGGCAAAGTCTACTTCCTCAAAATTCAAATGTAATACGTGTAATGGGTACGATTTGTGTTATGTATTTAGGTGAAGTCTAACTGTTATTATCCTTTGTATTATATTATAGATTAACTCTCTTGATATATAAAAATTCAAATATAAATTAATAGATATTGTTCAGAAGTTTGGGCTACTATGTTAGTGCCACTTTGATTAATTGAGCAAACGTATATCTAAAAGTTATATAGCTAGGATGAAAAAATGAGAGCATATCCCCTATATATGTGCATCTATTTCAATCAGTGAGCTCAAGAACTAACGTGCGTATTCATGATGACACTGCTCAACTATTTTCCAATCCATTTAATACAAATTGTAGTACTGAATATTGACTACTAATTAAATGGTTTCCTAAAATTATTTTATTGTGCGTATATAAAATAAATTATAGAAAACATGTAGGAGTCATACTCATACAACATAAACTAACAAAAAAGATTAATACTGTAATGATTGTCCCATGATCATTCACATACTCACTTTTCTAATTATAGTAAACTTATAAGGTTGAAGTCTAGCCTGAATAATTTCTTATACTTGAACAATGTAAAAAATTATAAACAATAACAGAAATAACAATATATAACACCAACGACAACACTAGCACCTGTGGCCACAAAACAACAACAATTCCTGAACAACAATAAGTTGATGACAACTGCAATTAGCAATAATTAGTGACTTTTAAAATAAAACAAGTATAAATGAACTCCCTTTATTTTGAACTAATGCACAAAATATGATATTTTTGCCTTGCTATCATCAGAACAAATTTTCAAATGTAGTACCTATCACCTTAAATTGTTTTTTCTCCCCTATAAACAGGGTAACTTCTCAACATCTCTACCATATATAAATATCCATACAAACATTTAATTACTGCAGCAATACACATTGTCAATTAATTGCGTACAATACCAATTCATTATAACAGATATCTAGATATGGCTTCCTCCTATTCACTTTTCCTATTCACTTTGTTTGCTTGTCTCTCTTGTCATGTAATTGCATTTGATCCTAGTTCTCTTCAAGATTTTTGTGTTGCTGACAAGAACTCTCAAGGTACATATTTCATTCATCAAACATTCTTCTTTGTAGTATAAATTTCGACCAAATAAATTACTCAAATGCATTGTTAATTAAATCATGATAGATATTTTAATTTACCAAAACAATATTCAAATATTAATTATAACCTCTATGATCTAAACAACATTTCACCAATGAAACACCAATTAGATTATATATTTAATTTTCTTTTGTGAGCATGCAATGCTTGTGAATGGCTACACTTGCAAAAATCCAGATGATGTGAATCCAGAAGACTTTCTCTTCTCTTGGCCTTGACAAACCTGTTAGCATTGATCTGGATCTCGGATAAAATGTGACGGTAGTTGATGTGCATAAGCTTGTTGGACTCAACACACTTGGTATCTCCGTTGCTCGTCTTGACCTGTCACCCAATGGCGGCCTGGTCCCACCACACATCCACCCCAGAGCAACCGAAATTCTTACCGTTTTGTAGGGTACTCTCTATGTCGGATTTGTGTCATCAGCCCCTAACTATAAGCTCATTGCTAAGGTGTTGAACAAGGGTGATGTGTTTGTTTTTCCTATTGGACTCATACACTTCCAGTATAACATCGGTAGAGTACCGGTTGTTGCTTTTACGGGATTGAGTAGTCAAAATCCTGGTGTAATTCCTGTGGCAAAGGCCATTTTTGGCTCAAATCCTCCTATTTCAGATGATGCTCTAGCTAAGGCATTTAAGCTTGACAAAAACACCATCGACAGGCTCCAGTCCGAATTTTGGACGGCAACTAATTAATGTGTTTATTTTGCTATTTATGCTCAAGCATCCTATATTTATATATTGAAACAATTTTTTTTGTATCAGATGAAATTGTTATCAATAAAAAAGTAAATGTTTTTTGTGTATTCTTGCTTGAAAAAGAAAAGAAAAGGAAAGAAGATTGATTGTGTATATATTTATTGCTTTGACTTACATATATATTCTTTCGTTAATGCATAATTATATTCTTAATCTTAGTTAATTTGCACTTTGACTGATAGCTGAACTCAAGAACAACTATCTATTTGTCTTTCGTAAGAAATTAATTAATCTGTATTAATTAGGATTTAGGATATGCATACGTGCGTAATGATGATAATTGGAAAAGCATGTGTACGTGTTCTAATTATTTTGGATGTGCTACTTGTTATTGAGTTATTTCAAAAACGCGATTAAACTAGAGATAAAAAAATTAATCAAAGGATTAATTTAGTTTTTTTTTAAAAGTAAAGATACTATTTTTTTTTTCTAAAGTTGAAGAATTAGTTGATAAAAATAAAAGAATAGAGAGCAATTTGATTAATTTTTACCAAAATAAGACAATTTTTTTGGGGAAATTAACTCCCAATCAGCAATTCGCTCAGCTGTTTCAGGAAACTCGATCGGATACCAGGTGAGTAGGTGACGATGACCATGTCTATAAATAATTGAATATGAATCTGTTTCTGTTTCTGGGGAGAATCCAATCCATTGCCTCCGTCCATCGATCTCTTCCCCTCAATCGTAGTCCAGAACTTACACTTGCCTCCTCCAACGCTCCCACTCAACTTGAAGAGGCACTCAAAGCATCCAAACATATCACATGCCTCAATTCCCCTTATATATAACCCTGACGAGGTGCTGCGGTATCCCTGCTTCCTTTGCACTGGTGTGGACAAGACATTGAGACCAATATTGCAAGGCTGCAAGAGCTCGACTTCTTCACAGAAGACATTTTTGGTATCATTGCCCGAAAACCATCTGTGCTTGTGTTCAGTATTGTGGAAAAGCTTGACTTCTGGTTGGGAGTCCTTATTGGCTCAGTAAAGAATCTGTCTATGGTTCTCATCAGGTACGGATCAGTCAATCCTCACTACCAACTGGGAAAAGGTTGTCGTGCCTAACTTGTCTTTTCTTCGAGACCAATGTGGTTTGTCACTTGATTAAATTCTTCAGCTCATTAAACTTTATCCTAGTGTACTCCAATATAATCCTGAAAAATTGAAAATTAAAGAGAAAATGGTTGAGGAGTTGGGCATTGAGCCTTCGTCATGCAGGCATGTTTGTGCATGTATTAGGTGTGTTTGTCTGGTTGAACCAACGCACACGGTTAAATAATTTAACAAAACTCGGGCTTTCACAGGAGGATGTAGCATGTGTTATTACTTATTAATTATTCTCCTTTGTTGAAGGTACCAGTACCAGAGAAGCAGATAGGCAGCAAAATGGAATTCCTGATAAAGGAAGCCGGTTGTGATAAGATTTATGTTGTCCAAAATTCATATATGCTCATGAAATTTTGAAGAACTTTGTTCTGCAGAATGATTATGTTATTCCTGGCCTACACCGAGCTTATGCTGATGCTGGAAAAATGATCGAGGGGTGATGATTAGTTTTAGATTATCCCAAATTAACTGCCTTGCTGGCGTAGATACTGAGTTTAGAATTTCTTTTTTTGAAAGCTTGGTAGAGACTACCAACTGATGTTAGAATTTCACTGGTTAGATTTTTCGATTGCTTCTTTGTAAATTTATTTATTTTTAAGTCGGTGTCAGTTTGTAACAATATATAAAATGGTTAGCAGCCATAATTTTCTTGAAATAATGTTGTTATAAAATACTTAGTAGGCATGATTTCATCTATCCACTGAAAAAAAAAATAACATCATGGGGACAAAGCAAAGCAATGCAAGACATTTAAATGCAAAGTATCAGAGAGAGCAACAATAATAGAAAATTGTTAATTTATTTTTCTCAGAGAGGTCACAGAAGCCTTATTCGAATAGAACCGGTTATAATCACAAATACGCCAGCGGTTGTAATTAATACAAGTACAAATACAATATGTATATACTCAATGTCCAATTTTGTTTAAATAAATAAAATAATTTTGTAAAGAACAGAATGAGTGGTTGGGATTCTCGCAAGTAGTCGACCGAATCCTTTTTCCAAAAAAAAAAAATCATTTTCTACTCGACTAGACCGAAACAAAGATTCCCTCCATCTCACACGAGTTAATATACACATATATACATGAAAATATATTAATAATACGGTAAACATAAAGAATGTCAGAGCCTAGTGATTGTTCTAATCATAAAGCATGGATAATCAAATTGTGTTGACATGATACACATATTTGTTTTGTTTGTGATTATTTGTTTACAGCTAAATGCATTCAAAGACATTCATTGTCAAATATCATATAACAACTAAGATTGTAATTTTTTTAATCAATGCAATTACCCACAAATTTCCAACCAAAAACAATAAAGAATGTTAGAAATCGAGACAAAGATGGTCTTTTAAAATTTGAAAGGCTGACAATTTGCCCATATGAATCTCATATTGATCAATCCTTATCAAATTAAGCCAATGGTTTTTTCAGGCATGTAGTCAGATAATATTCTACTTGCAATGCGACACCTCACAGGCCACTCCGTCTCGGTTCCTAATATTCTGGATCATTTATCATTATCGTAGTCTTCCCTCTCAACTTGAAGATCTAAACAATAAAAGCAAATTATATCTGTTTTCACCAATACTCTGTGATACGCCCCTTTCCGGATGCAGGCGGGCCGTATAGCTGGACTTTTGATTTACTGGGCTCGACCCGCGTCGGGTCCGCAAGCCGAGATGTGCAGGGTGGAGTGTCGTGCTGTGGGCGTGATGTGTGTTTTTGAGGTCTTTTTACTCTTTCCTATCATACCTCAGTAAGTGTGTGTGTGTGTCAAAAGTCCAACCCGCGATAAATGAAGCTCAGTGCCTTAAATAGGCCTGGTTGTCCGTACGGGCGGTAATGGCACCGCATGCTACGGTGAGAATAAGCTGAGGCCGAGCTGGGCCCTCTTGATGCTGACACCAAGCGAGGTCCTGTTTGGGCGTGTTATTTGCCGGGTCTTGTCAGGCCGGTGTTTGGCCTGTTACTACTCGTCTCGTTCGGCCTTTGTGCGAGGGCCTGGTTCGAGCGGCTTTCGGCCTGGGCCGTTCATGGTATTGCGAGGTCAGCTAGGCCTGGACTCTCTTCGTGGCTTTGGCCTAGCCCGGGTTAGGGGTCCGAGGCCGAGCCTGCTCATTGTCCGAGTCCTGCTTTGTTATGGGCCATGGGAACAAGGCCCTATCACTCTGAAAATCAAAATTGGAATATAAATTGGTGACTTGATAGTTGAATCGAAATCGGATGAATCAGTACAAATCTACCTAATAGGATTGGAAACTTGAATTTTTTTGTCACAAGATTTTTTAAAAATAAAATTGAAATTTTTTTGATAAAAAATATTTTACGACAAAAGATTACCCTCAAATAATCCGCTTATATAATATAATACAAACATTACAATCAAAACAGATTAGATTTTTTTATCCTTGCAAAAAAATAAAATAATAAATCACTCCGGATCCCTGTTTAGTCTCTCAAGAAAAGTGCACTCTCGTACAACATAATCATTTACATTAATGATTTTTATTTGAAGAAAAATAAGAAATTCGAAATATGATAATGAAAAAACTATAAACAAGAATGAACTTCTACAAGAGATCCCGAGTGACTTATCAATTTTTTTCAAAATATTTTCAAAATATATATAATATTTTAATATTTAAATGTACTACAAGGATCACAATATTTTATGTATTTATCTAGATGTGACTTTTGAACTATGATTAATAACTCAAATTCAAAGTATTTTTAGTTTTTTCAATAACACACAAAAAAATATTTTAATTTTTCATACAACCACAAAATATCCAACCTAAAAAATATTGATCCGGGTTATTTGTTGCAGTCCTTATAATAAATCAAATTATATAACATTGTATCTATTTTCAAAGAAATATAAAAAATATTTTTAATATTTCAAAACAAAATAAAATAAATCATAACATTTTCTAAACAAATAAAAAATAAATAAATAAATTTCCTTGCCAAAATCATCATTAATATTCATTTAAAAAAAAATAGATATCTAATCTTAAAAATTAAATGTGCTAGAAGAATCACAATATTTTCTCTTTTTACCTATAAATAACTTTTGAACTGGGATCAATAACTGAGATTCAAAGCATTTTTTTTTCCAATAACACATAAAGAAATATTTTAATTTTTCTTAAAGCCGCTAAAAATCCGACCTGAAAAATGTTGATCTGGTTTATTTGTTGCAGTTTTTATAATAAATCAAATTATATAACATTCTATCTATTTTCAAAGAAATATAAAAAATATTTATAATATTTTAATATAATAAATAAATAAATAATAACATTTTCTAAAAAAAGTCTCAACCGGCCAAAAAATGACTGGTTTGGGTATTTTTATAAATAATCAGTTTTGGGGGCCACTTTTGAATTTTTTTTTATTTAATAAAGAATATTAATAAAAAGAAAAGTCAGAATCCAAGAGAAAGATGGAAATTAGACAATGCTAACATCTCCGGTCAGCAAACTAAGGCTTATCGAAAAGAACAATTTGTTGGTTGGAACTTGGTTGATTGTGCACATCCCTTGCAATACACAATACACAATACTCTTCTTTCATGTCAATAAGGACCTTTTTGAAATATTTTGATATATATATATTTTTTTGCTTTCACCACCCACCCACCCATTGTATTAATTATGCATGACTTACTAAATATATATTTTTTTTGTTCTTTCTAGTAATTATAAATAGGAGTTTAATTATGCACCAAAAAAATGCAAGAAAAAATAAGGTCAAATAAAAAATTGCATCAAACAATATTGATTATAATATTTCGAAGGTTTAATTATGCATATCATTTCCTCTCTCCTCAGTTTAAAATAAATCTAGTTTTTAATATTAAAAGAAAAGGTAATTGTTAGATAACTATGAAAGGATTTTGGCTATCGTAACGCACTATAACTGTACAAGAGACAAAATAAGAAAATAATGACCAATGACAATATAAAATATATATATATATATATATATATATATATATATATATATATATATATATATATATATATATATATATATATATATATATATATATATATATATATATATATATACCGGTGCAGAATAAAGTTTGCCAAGCAGATACGCCTAATACCAGAATATATCAAATTGGAGAGAGCAGTTTGGGTCGGATATCCATCGGACTCAAATTTGGGTCCGTGGGCTTTATAACCGTCAGATCAGTTTTAGGATTCGTGCGTACGTATATTAAAGCAATTGCACACAGATATTAAAGCATAGTGCACGGATCTTAAAGCAGATCGGACAGTTATATAGCCCATCGCACTCAGTTTGAGTCCGATGGGCATCGTCGGACCCAAATTGCTCTCCAAATTGGATGTTGAATTTCCATTTCAATGTATTCATATGTTTCAAGTCAAAATGATTGAAGTGCGTGATTTTGCTGAACTTTCAAGCCTACCTCATAATTACAAGTACTTGTATTGGAAGTGTCAGCATTAATGTATAGTGCAATATTTATAGTATTATCTCACAGAATTGGGGAAGATTTGTACTTTTTCAATGTTTTTTAGTTTCATACATTCTTCAGTTATCTCATTGTGGCTTCCTGTCAGTAGTGATCGAATGCGAGGGAACTTGATCTCAGCTTCTTGAGGTAAGGGAAAAGGTTAAAAGGATATGACTGAAGATTTTTTTACAACCTTCGATATCGACCAAGTCGATAGATGTAAGACCTGTGGAGAAATATCGTGCTCTTCAGTAAAAGCGGAAACTTCCAAGTGAAAATATTGAAGGGAAGTGAGTTGCTTGTAGATAGGCAAGGTTAAAGGGCAAGAGAGTCGCTACCGATTGATTTTAGAGACACGGAGAAGTCTGGCTTAGTCCTCTCTATTTTTTTTTGTAGGTACAAAATCTCAGTTTTCAAGAGATACTGGATCATCCATAAAAGCAATAATGTACCTACAAAAAAATAGTAAACAAATTCTAAAAAAAATGTAAAATTTGGTCTCCAAGCATAATTTATTGTAATAATTATTTTGAGTGGTGTATATTGATTATTCAGATTTTGAAAACGTAGATAAAAATGTGGAGAATAATTGGAGTACAAAATCATAGTGCGTTTGAACCCTCCTCAATTTTATATTGATCCTAAATATTAATTCTCGAATTTTTCATAAAACTCACGAATAATTCGTAAAACTCACGAATAATTCGTAAAACTTGTGAATAATTCATAAAATCATGAATTCGGATTTCATGAATAATACGTGGAATAATTCATAAATTGCGAATAATTTGGATTTTTTTGTGAATAATACGCGGATTAATGGTTACTATGGTTCACACTGGTCTTCTATGCTTCTGGCGATATCTATGTTGTAATTGAAAAGGGCTTCGATGCCTTAATTTATTACAACACAAAGGCCCATATTGATAATGCATATGAATGGATTGGGCTAGATAAGTAACCCCAATTCTGCAAGGCCCGTTGTTTAATAGCATTTTAGTTTTGTTCTGTGTTTTCAAGACCGTCCGTTAGGATTTTAGCAGGTTCAGAGCAATGCCTTTCATATTTTTATGACCAATTATTTTTACGGGCATGCCATGAGCATTTCAATTTTGCATGACTGAATTTGTCATGCATTTCTTTGATCAAATATCATCATGCATAATTACTTCTCCATATAATTTTTTGTATAATTCAATTAAACTAACAAAATATTTTATGACTATCCGGTCAGGCGTATGGCACTAGATGCTCTAACGCTAACGATCTGGTAAGGTTTACATTCAAATTAACTGCATCATTCATAGTTAATTTCTTTCCAATTAACTATGATGTTGATGTTGTAACACAGAAAAAGTGATAACATTATTAGAATTATTTGACGGTGCTGCACGAGCATAATTTGCTGGGAGTTCATTGTCTCAGTTGGGTTCAATTAATGCAGCTGCAAGGTTAGATCCCAATCTCACTTTGAACATCAGCAACAATATTTGCAATATACCAACCTGATATTTGTTTCTGGGTTCAATGCAGGTGCAGGAAACGCGTCCTTCTTAGCGACAGTAGCAACAATTGTATCCACCGTAATTAATTTCAATAATTATTGTTGTTCTCATAAATGTTGGGTGCTATTTTTGTTAAATTATAAACTTAATTGAAAGTGTGAAAAGGAAAAATTGTTTAGTCAAATATTGTGAGCTATAATATTCAAATACAAATTGTTTTTGTAAGTTCATAAATGACCTAGAAGCTGACATAGGCAAAGTATAAATAGGTTAGATGTTCTTTTGTATGGGTGTGTAAATGAAGAGATGTACATGTAATGAGAATAAAAAGCTCTTCTTGTACTCTTGTTTAATATAAGAAATATATATAGTTTGAGTTTGTTGTTCTCTCTTCTCTCCACCAAAATTAAAATTTCCCTCTAATAATTTTTTCGTGGGAATTCCTCTTTGTGCTTTTTTGGGCTTTAAACTAGGCTTTGCACTTGCAGTAAAGGTATTATACAATCCCAGATTAAGAATTAATCTGGTATCATAGTACTTATAATATATTGAGGATCTTTGAGTGAACCTTACATTAATTGAAAATATGGGTACCTATTTGCTGGCAACAAGAAATATTTTACATTATTGTTCAAATATTCATCTCAAAATCACCATAGCAACATCCTAAAAGAATAGAAAAAGGACAAAAATACTTTGGAGATCCTCTGCATTTGAGGGAAAATAATAGAAAGAAAAATTGCACATCATCGGCAAATCCTTCCACAGCGAACTTGAAACTCCAGCTCGGTACTGATATCTATCCCATCTTTAGAGTAGCATGCATACCAGAAAACTAAACACAATCTCAGAAAAAAGAAAAGTTCAATTCAAAATAATGATAAACAGGCAACCAAAACAAATATAGCATGCCACTAATTGCAAAATTTTAGACAAGCCATTTTTCACTTTGATAAATTCAATTGAGTTGATGTCATTAATCTTTCAGGATACTAGTTCTAATTGCGTATCAGAAATAATTGATATACACACACTTTTTTCAGGGTTTGTGAGGAGGTATGTTAGCAGGTACTATCAAATTCTTATTCTTATTTATTTGCATCACTCTCCTTACTGTTTTAAAATATTGTTCATCAACATATATATAATAAAGTGTCCTTTTATTTTCAATCAGCAACGTAAGGTGGAAAATAGTACAATTGATACATAGCTTTTCCTTCATTCGTACTAAAAGCGAAGTAGCTATCAACGGCTTTAGCATGACAACTAGAACATATTATAATTTGCACTAACTTATAGTACAAATATTTTAGGATTAAAGTTCATTAAGGATGAACCCTGTACAATCATGTACAAATTTAAATTTTACAAAAGCGTATATTATACAGGAATCAGTGATATCTTACGTAAATATTATATCATAATTGTCAATTGGAAAATTATCTGAAACGCAAATAATATTTTTAAAGGACTAGAAAATTATAACAATTATTACATGCTTCAAACAATTGGGGGGATCCATTTTTTGTATGATGCTTCTGCGGTTCATTATCACACTAGATCAGGACCTTTCGACTCCCTCGTCAATTACCCAATTTCTGAGTCATTAATATATTTCTAACAAATTAAGATAATTGACATAACTATTATAATTGATAAGATAGAACACAAACACTCCTATGAAGCTCCCTTCCCTCTCTTTGTTTTATTAATTAATTTCAGAAAAATACTAGAGTATTTTCAACTTAATCTTCAATGAGCCGCAGCCCTCTTATTTGTAATATTTGATTAATCTATCCTGGCTTAGAAAACAAATTCCTAACAGATACATATTGCCTTAATAACATATCTCCTTTACCTCATTATTTCCTTAATCTAGGCTTGCCTAAATATTACATTGAAGGTAAACAAATCTTCTGCGCAAGAGTTTACGTTGAACTATGTAATCTGCTTATCATAACATATTATGTAAATTGTAGAGAGTTATCAAGTTGAACAATACTGATAAATCTCTGTACTGTACAAGGGATGCTAATAATGCTCATATATGATTACAACAAATCAGGAAAAAAAATTACATTTTAATTAGAGAATTTCACTCGGCTTTTCAGCTTCAATTCGAGAGAATACAGTGTATCCCCAGCCCCTAAGATTATGTTACGTTGGAGTATTAAATGTACTATTTGTAGCCATTGTAAATGATCAGGGAGTCTAAATTAATGTACTATCTGTATAAAGTGTACGACACGGATATATAGTTAAATAAATGATGTCTAACACTTTAAATTAGATACTTAATTAAATTACATACCATAAATTAAATAATCTAAATAAATACAGCTAGGTTAAAGTAATAAAATTTACTTCTAGTATATTAAAAGTAATTCCAGCACTCAATTTTAGCATAATGCTCCGAAAAGTATTACTACTAATAAAAAATAATTAAAGAAATCAAATCGATATTTTTTTATGAAGATTGGGAATGAGTGAATGATATAAAGCAGTTAAAATCCTCAAAATCGGGTGGAAGAGAATTAGTTCGGATGGCAGCAAGACTTATCAAACGCATTTGAGATGGATGTGCCATAAATTATATTTAATGGATAAATTAAACGTCAAGACTTGTCAAATGAAGATTGGGAACGAATGGATGATATAAAACATTTTCAAAATCCTCAATATCGATTGGAAGGGATGGCAGCAAGACTTGTCAAATGCAGTCAATGGATGTGAGTGAAATTGATGGCTTGAAAAACAAAATTATATAAACTTTCAATATTATATCTAATCTCAAGACTTGTCAAATTTGTTAGGAATATTATGCAACATTCAATGAAAGAAGATAAAAACTTCTTTGTCAGTGGCAACAAGTAAGAAGATGTAAAACTTTGTGGGACTGAAGGAACCACATCCAATTTCAGGCTTAGAGAAAATTGCCAAGGTTTATTTACTGGCAGCTGGATTTTACAACGCAGTGTATGGATGTGCCAATTAATGGAAATTCTAAACGACAACTGTCTAGTCTTATCCAAAGACGTTTCCAAAGGGAAATTAGGTCTATATTTTCCGATATATATAGAGAGAGAGTTGGGCTATGGTGAGTTGCAAAGTAAAATGTTTGTTTTACTTCTCGCTCATATTTTCTACTTTTGAAAGTTCAAAAAGTCGATTCGAACCGCACAACATGATCTACATTTTGAAATGTGTCAGGAGACCTTTACATTTTTCTGAAAATGTATTACTATATATTTTGAATTTTTTAAATTAATCATTGTTTTTTGATGGTCCATAATCCATCCAAAAACATCAATTTTCTACTCATTTAAAAAAATAGTAAAAAAAATATCCCAAAAAATATAAAATTTGATCTCCAAGCACATTTCAATATGGAGATCATGTTGAGCGGTTTGAATCGGCTATTTAGACTTTGAAAACAGAGATATAAGTGTGAGATAAAACAAGAATCTTACTTGGCAACTCACCATAGCCTATCTCTCTCTCTCTCTCTCTCTCTCTCTCTCTCTCTATATATATATATATACTCTATATATATATATATATATATACCATTCCATTATTAAGCACGTTGGGTGTCCTATTTGCCAATAGCTACGATTGAAAGATAAAATTTCGGATTTAATCTCATCTAGCCTTCAAATTATATAATATGTTTTCTTTTAATTTTTTTTTTTTAGGTGTAGAACTTTAAATTTAGTTAAAAATGTACTCGCCACATGTATGACCACATACTGCACACACACACATAGTATTAAAATTAGAAAGACTTTTGGTTATAGCGATTTTGCTCTTCCTCGGCCTCCGGGTCTCTCCACAGCACGATAATCAGACTACAAACCCTCTTTGCATTTTTTTTGAAACCCTAGGCACATCTTCTCATATCAGACTTGCTGTCCGTTCTCTCTCTCCTCCGCCTCTAACTGGCTCTTATCCCAGATCGCCTCTATACTCTTACTGCTTTGAGTAAAATCCATATGGTGGATTCAAGGGAGGAGATTGGACTAGGTCTTTCACAAGATTGCGAGATCTCTGAAGAAAATGAAGGAACCTCTTTTGTTATGAATTGATAGTATTTGATGCTAGAGGAGAACTTCATCATAGTCTTCTACTGGAGCCTTTGAATTACTTCAACTTAATAAGTATTTGATTTTGTTTTTATCATTTTTAATAATTTATTAAATAATTTTTTGTGTGTGTGAAAATAACGGTAGTTTTCTAGCTGTTTGTAATTTGTTTATGTGTTTGTTTATACATTGAATAGAGACGCAACGAAACATCCATGTTTTATAATTTTTTCTACTTATTTTACTTCCAAATAATTTTCTGTGTTGGTTGACTTTTGTAATTTAGACATATTTTATGTATTTATGAATAAAACAATTTTGGAGCTAAAAAATTAAAGGAAAAAGAAAGATAGTTTTCAAAAAGAGGAAGTAAAGAGTTTATAATTTGCTACATATCATCTTGTAATAATCTCACCGTTGCAATGCACGGGTACGATACTAGTATATATATTATGTCCGTGCGCTAGAGCACTTTAATATCTCTCAAAAACATCTACCGCCAGGAGAAAAGGCTTCCAATACAAATAATAAAAAATATTCATCAACTTTTTACTGTCATTCAAATCTTATATATTTTGTACTATTAAATTAAAGTAATTTATTAATTAATGTGAACCATATAATAATATATTTAAAATGGTCCAAATTTTATTGGTAATACATGGTTTGCACGTTATACAAACTTAATTTCTTCTAACGTTACATTAATTGTCACAAATCCAGAATATAAAATACATTTATAATAATTTTTGTACAATATCCAACTAATTGAAGAATGAAATATCCAACTACAACTGCCAGGCGGCGAGGCATGTGAGGCAGCGAGAGGATGGACGTTGCCAGTCATGATACTGGTAGATTTAGGTGGTAGTGGAGGCTCTGAGATGGGGCAAGTTCTGTAGCTAGGTTAGGATTGTAAATAGTTTAATATTAATAAGTGTTAATTTGTAGGATTAATGAGATGTAAATATTTTTATTATCAACGAAAAACTGTAAGATGGCAATTGCCTTCTTACTCTCAAAAGAACTACAGCTGAATTGTGAACATGCATTTGCTTATCTTATAGTCTGTAGTGTGCATTACACGAGAATTCATGGAGAGATTTTATCTAACGACTAAGTAAGGTACTTTATAATTCAAGTGGATGCACCTAGACACCATTAAGAGAATGTTCATTTGCGAAGACTGTAAGTCTGTAACTTTATTCTCTATAAAACCCCCTATAATAAACCCCGAGCCGCTACATCCATCACTCATATATTCACTCATCAAACCAAACAAAATCCCAGCAAAGAAAGAGAAAAAATCCAAAACTGGCGGAGACAAACCCAGCACTGGGACCCAATCTTGACTCGCCGGAGGGTGGCGCCTGAAACCTGGCCCAGTTTGGTGCCGGGTGCTTCTGGAGCGTGGAGCTAACGTTCCAGCGCATCGAAGGTGTGGTCAAGACCGAGGTGGGTTATACTCAGGGGCACCTCCACAATCCTACCTACAAGGATGTGTGCTCTGTTAAAACGGGCCACGTTGAGGTTGTTCGGGTGCACTTTGATCCAATAGTGTGTAGTTATTCAACCCTTCTTGAGGTTTTCTGGGGCAAACATGATCCCACCACGGTCAACCGCCAAGTAGGTGTACTCCACTCTGCGATTTTAATTAAAATTTTGATATATTGTTGGGTTTGGAATGTTGATTAAATTAATTTGTGTTAATTATTTTATTATATGGTGTCTCTTTGTTTGTGTGTGAATTAAGGAAAATTTTGGTTTTTTGTAATACAAATCAAGAAAGGGAAGCTAACTAATAATAATGGATTATATGTGTTGGTTCACACAGTAAGGAAGTGTAAGCAATATGAAATGACTCTTCAATTAATGTGATAAATTTCCTGATATATTATTTTGCTAGTTCTCCATGTTGTGCTGGAACTCGAAAGTAACATCTGAATTCAGTTTTTTGGTCATTTTGTATTTGCATGTTCATCTTTTCATGAAGATCCATAGTCAAATATATGCATTAGATAATTGTTCTTAAATGAAGTAGTAGAGAATACGATGGTTCTTTCTTTTTCTATTATCTCTCTCAATGGTCTCAAACCTTTATTTATATTTGTCTTTCTTTTCCGTTTAGGGAAATGATGTAGGGACACAATACCGCTCTGGAATCTACTACTACAATGAAGAGCAAGCCAAGCTTGCCAGGGAGTCGTTAGAAGCAAAACAAAAAGAAATTTCTGCCAAAATAGTTACAGAAATTTTACCAGCAAAGAAGTTTTACTGTGCCGAGGAGTACCATCAACAGTACCTCGAGAAAGGCAGGAGCGGGGGCATGAAACAATCTGCCAGGAAAGGATGCACGGATCCAATTTGATGTTATGGCTAATTATATGATATTTCATGATCCAAATTTCGACAAGATATTTGAAACAAATCTGGAATTGTTATCCAACATATGCCTCATGTTCAGTTTGGTCATGTTTTCTGTTGTATGATTTAAGATACCAATGGTACAATATTTCTAGAGGCTATAAATACCCCATATGAGAGAGAATGTAAAAATATAACAACAATTAATATCAATAAAATAGAAATATTCCAATTCTCATAAAGTTTACAGAGTGATATTTGTTGGAATCATTGCGGACTGTAAAGCTTGTTTTGGTTTTTCTTCTTCTCGTGGTGTTATTGTAAATCAGGTGGTGAATTTGTGTTTTTGTATAGGCGTCACATGCAATTAAATGATGATTTACATTGTTTCCTCGTAGTAATTTTCGTTCAATTTGCATGATTAAAATAAGGCTCCGTATCCATTGGAAAATAAAATAATTTGCTATATGCAGTTATTAGTTATCGCCTTCGTTAACACATCATAGGAACTCTAAACTTATGTACTGAGAATCGAAGCATTCTACTAAGAACTAATTCCAGATCAACCAGAATTCCCGACGCTACTCCTTTAGAGGATCAGCCGCATTTATTATTTATTTATTTTCCATTAAAAACATTTATTGATTGTCAAAACATATCCCCACAACCACATTTAGTTTCAGTTCACTATTACATTCTATTCATTGTTAAAATCGGAAGTTATTAATTTGCATCACCAGTAATATGGCACTGTTAAAAACATAACATATTATATTTCTGGGCTGCCTAGGAAAAATACAAGTACGTACAAAAAATATTTTTCAAGCAAACTGCATTGAAATTACACCAAACAATTCCATGTCACTGTAAGGTAGATCAAGAATTCCTAACATTGTATGGTAGATCAAGAATTCCTAACATCATAAGAAAGTATCAGGATCAACTATTGTCAGCTTATTAGCATAACAGAGATTCCAAAACAATGATTTCAAAGCAAATCAAGAAAATAAAATTTTATTAGAAAGCAGGTGACAAGGAATTTATGTAAGAGATTCATTTTGTTTTGTTTCCGCCAGAAGTTCTAGCCTGACCCTCTTGATTTCCATCTCCCTCTCCTGTCCTTCTTTCTGAGATACAGAATAAAATGTTTAGACTTGGGTTCATTAAATATAATAGAAATAATGATTCACATTTAAAGCTAACTCTAACAGTACTTTTTGGAGATAAAGATCAGCTGTTACATTAGGGGGGTAACTAAGCAAAATGAGTGGGATTCATTGTGGGATGTATAATCAGGAGACAAAACACTGATGTTCAAAATAGAGCGAGCATTCTGCACTAGTCTTCTGTTATGCCATATCAATATAACCTAATTAGTGGTGGAAAGAGATCAAATTACTGGGAAATGTAGACCAAGATAACAGTGATAGCAATAAATGTCATGTGCAAACTAGTATAGATGCATACATAATTCCTATTCTCTTAAGGACATGCATAATGTTTTCAATATTTTTATATACTATACATCAAATACTCCTCTTGACTTCCTATGCCACACTTAGACATAATACTTGGCATTCTTTATGTTGATCAATGTTTATAGAATTGAGAAACAATGTCTTGGTTCCCTGTGTGAGTTTAGGATACGAAACAGGGGTTATGTACATGTGATTTTGGAGAGTTTTCTCGGGAGCTAATTGATATTTATCTGCATTACTTTTTAAGCATGATGTTGTATTGATAAAAATCACTTGCATTGCTCCTCTTGAAAATGTTAATTGATATTTGTTGTGTCACTCAAAAGGACAATACAAAGTAAACGAGAAATTAAAAGAAAATTTAAAGCAAGAAAAAGGATGCAAGGATTTATTGTTTTTATTAATAGGCTTGTTTGTTTGTTGGGGTCATCTGCTTAAGAATCATAAACAAGAGTACTGCCTTTACTATTGAAAGATTTAAAAGAATCAGATTTTATGATGAAATGTTGGACGGAAAAAATTCGGCTTAAAAAATGTTTGGATTCAGACCATTAATCCTGATTCAAACTTTGGATTTGGATCATTAGTCTTGGTTCTTCTCTTACATCTAAATTCTAAAGTTCTTTTTATATTTTTCTACATTATTTAGTAATAATTTCTAGAGAATAAATGATAAACTGTGAAGCCCAGCTGCCCAGCTATCCAAATATTAAAGTAATGGGCCCAATTTTTTTGGGCCACTTTAAACTTTTGTGTCAACTTTTCCTAACGACGAGTATATTGTCTAACTAATACTTCATACAATTGTGTGGGTACACAATTATTCTGAAATAGGCATGCAACAATTTTGTTATTATTTTTTCTAACTTTATTTTATAATGTCCAGTGTACCAGATTAATCCTTGCTTGACACAGTTGGGGTTCCACATGTAAAAAGTAAGACAGGATTGATTGATTTCCAGCACCATCGGATTGATTGATTTTTGAGATTGTGTTTCACCTTATTTTTTTGGGTTCTTTTCGGCATGTCTTAAAATGACACCCGACTCACTTATTGCGAAATTTTTTTCGAGTAATATCTGTGTATTTTTTTTTTTTTTTTTGCCCATGTTCAGATGACTCAGATTTTTTTAGTATTTAGAAAAAGAATGAACGAAAATCATTCCTCAATGCCTTTTGAAAAAAAAATGTTAATAAAATAAACAAACGTTGGTAAAAAAAATTCAGATTTATTTAGTCCTGTTGAGTTTTTTTTTTTTTTAAATGGATTTTTTTTTATCTTTCAAATTTGTCATGAATCTACAAAAAAAAAACTAACATATTAGAAAACTCTACAAATTGCAGTATAAAAAATTTATGCTAATATTTTAAAATATAATTCTCGATGTCAATTTTGTACAAACCTCAACTGTCGATCCAAACTGTTCAATATAATCTCTATATTAATATGTGTTTGGAGACGTAATTTTACATTTTTTTTAATATTTTTACAATTTATTAAGATGAGTACAAAATTGTTGTTTTTCAATGGTCCAGAATCAGTAACAATTTAATATAAAACTCATATTGGACGATTTGAATTGATTGTTTGAACTTTGAAAATTGCAAAACCAAATTGGTATGAGCAAGACCTCAGAAATACCACTTTGACCTTAACCACTATATATATAATTGTTTTAATTGATTATGCGTATATCTATTTTTGTCAAATGTTACTTCCCATGTTGATTTGAAATTTTTTCTTTTTCATGGGACATAGATTAATACTGGCAGCATCATCCCCTGTATTTATTGCAGAGCAGAGGCCTTTGCAAATATGGCTGAGGCAACGTAATAACATATCAAAATTGCAGACTGAATCTTTTTGTTGCTGCAATTCTGAGAAGACATTGACGAAATTGACACAATATTTGTTTGGAACGCCTGACAAATATACAATAGCAAGGTTAAAGGCAATATGTGTGGATCCCTTTCACTTGACACGGTTACTACTACTACTACTACTCTGTTTTTGACAAAGCAGCAACGCTCTTTGGCATAAAAATGCTTGCCTAGACTTCATTACTCTCATCTTCAGCAGACATCAAAGCCTAATAGCATGTCATGACCAAAATGATTGGCTCAAAAATTGGTATGACCAGGAATCTGACCTGTTTCAAAATACTTTCTCTTCAAATTCTACTACCAAAAATATAAAACATACAGGGGAAAGAAAAGTTGATCGAGCTACATATGACTTAAAAAATATTATTTATAACAAAAACAGAGAAAAAACATCAGCAATTCAAAATTTCTTCATAACATGCACGTCTGGTTCCCCTGCATTTTTTTAACAAGTAATAAAAAAAAACCCATTCTAGATCCATTTAAAAAATAAAAATGAAATGAAAAAAAATCATGGGTTAATTAACACACTCATGATTCATCTAGTTGTCCAAAAGAAAATAATTGTTTCACCCACTTCAACGAGGTTTATCCCACCATGAATTTGATAATCGTTTTATAACACACCATTAATAAAACCAAACAAAAGTACAATTTAATAAAGGAAAAATAGTTTATACAATAAAAGAAAACTTCAATTGTCCATTGTTTGAAGCACACCAAAGTGAAGGCACATTTGACAAAAGAAAAGAACTGCCTGGAAAGGTATGGAACTTCTTCTTCAATTTGTAGAAGAGGATGACCGCATATAAGGACCTACAAGAGATATATAGGGATAGAACCAAATGGTTTAAGAACATTTAATTGGATATCTAAAAAGAAAGAATTTTATTTTACTGCACCTGAATCGTATCAGTATTTTGCCCCCAATCAGACCTCCATTTTGCCCCCAATCAGACCATTCTTGGAAAAACATGCACATCGAGAAGACTTCTTTATTTTATTTTGCCAGGATACACAAACACTAAAAGAAAATCAGGGTTCCAAGGGTTCTCCAATCAAGCTCCAAGTTTATTTTTTTAGGACTAAAAACCAAAACAAGCAAAACACTTACATGACTACAAAAACGTAAGTTGCCATACAAAAACACAATACAACACTCATTTTCTTGGGCACACAAAAGCACCAACCAACCAATATACTTCAACATACAAAACAGAATACTATTTTTATCATTTTTTTTATAAACAAATTAAACATCAAATACAAAGCAGGAGATTGTACATTAGAGGCTACAGAAAACTCATTTATTATCTTTTTTTTTCTTTCCATTTATTTCTCAGCACAATTGAAACTTCATCATGAATCTGCAGGTAGTTGAATAATTTGTTGGTTAATTTTTGCAGTAGCACCAAAATCACAATTAATAATCAAATCAAATGATAGAGAACAACAAATTAACTTCATATTTTTAATCCACTGAGGATTTTGAAAAAAAATGTCTTAATTCTGTGATATTTTGATATATAATTTGGAGACATTATTAATTAGTGATGCAAAAATCACTTTGCATTAAGTTGTGTTCTACATGAATTAATTGCTGTCATTTAGAACTTGGCAATAAGCAAATATATAAAATACAATAATAGGATGCACCATAATTGTTATGACAGCCTAAATTTTTGTATCCTTTATAGTAAAAGATGGAAAACTATGAAAAACTACCTTTATTAAATATATATCCTGTAATTGTTTTCTGGATATGACTAATTAATATTTGCCCCAACGGACCTGTATGTAGTAGTTGAAACTTTTGATTTGTACCTGCTACATAATCATTGGCCCCCCAATTGAATTATTAATATTTCGTTTTCCTAGGTTCTTTTTCTCTAGCCATTTTATTGCTTCTTTATATGAGGTCAACTCAAATAAGATATTTACTTTCTAACAAATCTCAAACAATGTGCTTTAATTAGCAAAAATAAATATATAAAGAAAACACTTAACAATACCAAAAGTTGAACAGATTTTTGCCTCCGGAATATGAATCTAAAAGTCGTGGGTGGAAGAATTTTGTAGGATTGTTATTATGCAAAAACTGCAAAAACAAAATTATTTAGCTTGTGCACATTAGATTGGGTAACGATCGTATTTTACAATCCGTAAAGATAATGTCTGTGAGGGAATTGAGATAACGAAATATCTCATCACATTTTTCTTGAGAAAAGTTTTCTTGCTGTGCACCATAAAGTTCTAGAGAAACCAGAGATGAAAACCCATCTCTTGAGATAAGTTGTTCAAGAAGTGAAAATCTGTTGATTCGAAGTTCTTTCAATTATGGGACAGCTTATCAGCATCTGAATAGTATTTGAGCTTATCACACCCATACACCACCTCTAAATGTTCAAGATTGGTCAACTCATTTAAGCCCCTTAGTGAAGCAAGGTTTGGGCAATTACGTAGTTCTAGGAAACTAAGTGTCTTGAAATGACCGATAGGAGGATTTACCAAGGCTGGGATGTCCCAAATAAATAATTTTTCTAGGGATTTTAAACACTGTAACATATCATCCGAAAGCATACAACTCCTTAGTTGAACACATTTTAGAGTACTAGATCTAATTCTCCTCCTGCGTGATGATGATGTTAATTCAATAGTGTCACTGTAGCTTGCAACAACTAATGATGTTTCAAAGGTAATGAGGTTGGGGCAGAGTGATATATGGAGGTTTTCAAGGGTGCTATGAGTGTCTAATCCACCAATTGAGGTAAGCAACAGGCATCCGTGAATTTTAAGATTCAAAAGATTGGTCAGGGAACTAAGGACCTCTTTAGGTATACAGGTGATAGTTATGATATGCTCTAAACTCAGGTGGGTCAGGGAGATAAGTCCTTGCAAAGACCCAGCTAACATTTTGTCTGTGATGAAGCAGAATTTAATGGAAAGGGTCTCGAGGGCAGGGGGCAGGAATGGTTTACCATAAACATCTTTAAGCTGACAAATGAGGTCTAACCTTTTCTCTAGGCATTTATTCAGATCTTCTAATATAGTTGATAATGTTTCTTCTTCTATATCATCACCATACTTCATCATTCTCTTAACTTCATGGAACTGATAATCAATGGAGAGAACAACAAAAAGAAAGCTCGAAAGAGAATCCTCCATATAATCATTCATCATATCCTTGAAAGTCACAATTCGGGATATTCGTGTAGCCTTTGTTGACATTATCATATCTAAGTCTTCTTTCACCACAAACGCAATAGGGAGACAATTAGAAATTTGCAGTTGAGTTAGATTCAAGGGAAGAGGTACCCAACTCTTGAGCCTAGGAAGAAAACAGATGGAAAGAGATAGAAGATCCGATAGTTCATTTATTCCGTGTAGGGTTTCCAAGCCATCACAGTGGGAAAGTTGAAGATGCTGGAGATGAATAATATTAATGTTATCATTATTTTCTAAAATCCAAATGGGGAACCTCTTACCACTATATCTTTGAATAACTAGCTCTCTTATTTGGGGTGGTGGACAAAGGCCATCTAGAATTTCAACATCATTGTCTCTCAAGACATCTCCACTTCCATAGTCCCACTGAAAAACTAATTTACGAAGGCCTTTTTTGTCAGATAACTTAGCTTGACATGCCTCCTCCTTACTTTGGACATTATTTAGACCAGAAATAGATAACGATCCATAAAGGTCTTTGAGATGCTCTAATTGTTTTAGCTCAAACCCCCTTTCCATTCTAACACAATAACCTGTTAGATTGTGAAGTGATATTAGTCTCCCAAAATTAGGAATAAGGTTCTCACTCTCAGTAGATAAGAAACGTAACTGATAGCAGAGTGATAAATAATATGCATCTAAATTATAATACTTAAAATTGAGGTAGCGTAGGTTTCTCAACTGAACCACAGACTTAGGAACTCTTTTACCATCAAGCCATTTTATTTTCACTACATATAATTTTCTTAACTTCGTAAAAAGAGCATCAAGGTCTGGTTCTTTCAAAATGACAGGAGAATACACGTGTGAATCGGAAACAATAATTGTACGTAGATCTTTGAGTTTGCATACTTTCTCCACACTCTTCCAAAGCATATCATGTTCAACATATATATGACGAGTATGAGCAGGGATTTCCTTTTCCTCACCACTTTCAATTCTAAAATATTCACCTTTAGAAACATGTTGGGCTAGATCATGGATTAGGTCATGAATAGTAAAGTAATAACCATGTTTGTAATCTTGAAAGAAAGAGCTAGAAATTAACTCCAAAATATACCGATTACCAATATCTTTCATATGTTCATTACTATCCTCGGTTTCAATGAAGCCCTCTGCAATTCATAAATTAACCAAATGGTCATGCCCAAATTGACGCCCTTTAGGAAACAAGCTGCAAAATGTAAAACATCGTTGCAATGGAGGAGGGAGGTGCTGATAACTCAAAAATAGGGCTCCCATGGTATAATTTAACAAGCTTTTGTTTAGCATAGATAACCAAAATTCTGGGTCTAGTGATCTACGCAATTGAGCTGCCACAGTCTTTGCCGCTAATGGTGATCGACGCAATTTTGTTGCAATCTTCTTTCCTATGGAAATTAACCTTTCTTTCATGTGATTGTCACTTATTTGCGCATCAGCTATTGCGTTATTGATGAATAGAGACATGAATTGTTCATCATCAAGTTCCCGCAACGGGATAGGATTCATGGCGCCCAAAGCTTTCGCTGCAGCTTCAATCCGAGTAGTAACCAATATTTTGCTACCCCTCTTACCAGCTCTTAAAGGGACAAATAGCTGCTCTAGTTCAAGTTCACTAACACCTTTATCACACCAAACATCATCCAACACCAGAAAGTACCTTTCTCCACTTAATTTCTCTTGAAGTGCAGATTGTAACCTTTCAAGACTACCAAATTTGGAACAATCCTCCTTAAAACCGGACTCCAAAATATTTCTGAAAATGGTATCAACACTAAACTTTTGAGAAACATGGACCCAAATGACACGGTCGAAGTACTTGTTTTCTCTCTCATGATCACAAACATATTGTGCCAAGGTCGTCTTTCCCATCCCACCCATGCCCCATATTCCAATAACAGAGTAACACTTGGCGTGACTAGATGATTCCGGGAAATCCTCCCGCAACAATTTTACAATGTAATCCCTGTCCTTTTCACAACCAATAACCGTGGAACCTGGCGCAGAAATGGTTTTCCTATACTGTTCATTAGATGTCAGAGTTGAACTATTGCCACTATTGCTCGGAAGGTTCAATAGGGGAACAAATTTCATTCCTTCGTTGACAATTTTTTCCAAATCCTCAAGGCTTTTAATGAGATTTTTCTTCTCAAATGATAACTTGCGTTTTAATTTCTTCAAAAAAGATTTAGAAGTAGAAGGAAAGAGGGAATTGACCTCCTTTTATAGTCGCTGGTACTCAACTAAACCGAGCACATGCTCCGCCTCATAAGCTTCTGAAGCCACTTCTTGAGCTTCGGCCGGTGGTTGCTCTGTTGTGCAGCATCTGCCAAGATGAGCAGCTTTGGGAGGAGCGTGGTCTCGAGCGTATCCAATTTGTCAAGGAGGATTTGCTTTTGAGGATCTCTGCCGAGTGCATCAAAGCATTTGTTCAAGAAACGGCTTAGAACAGGGGAGATCAGCCAACCTGCGGCAGAGAACCCCCAGCTGATTGCCGCAGTCGTCAACGGATCCACCATGGATTCTTCTCATGCAAACTGGGTATCAACGGAGGAACAGAGAGAGAGAGAGAGAGTAGCAAAAGCGAGAGAGTGGTGGGTGTTGTGTGTACTGTCGTGTTCAGGCAGGCTTTCCTCTCTCTGTCGCGTTTAGGCAGGCTTTCCTTTAAAGCAGAGGTCCCACAGGATGTGATGTGTTCCTTTACAACTGAAAATGATTTTCTGTGGCCAATTTAGACCATCTGATTTGTGTCCTCATGTATTGTTCACTGGACCACTAGACTAAAAGAAGGAATTTTTTTATAAATCATAAATAGAAAAATTAATTTTAGGAAACGGTATGATTAAAATATGGTCAGAGACTAAATTTCATATTTTTTGAAAATATTTTACTATTTTTTTAAATATGTACAAAATCATTGTTTTTGGACCGTCTAGACATAGTGATGTTGTACGTATCTAAAAAAATAATAAATAATTTTCAAAAAAATGTGAAATTTGGTCTCTTGAGTACATTTTAATATAAAAATCATGTTGAGCGGTTCAGATTGACTGTTCAGACTTTAATCGTACGATTTTTAGAGACTTTGGACGGTGTCCGGTCCAAAGCCATTTGGACCAAATCTTATTCCTATATTAAGTATTTTACAAAACTGTTGTTTTTTAGTAGCGTTGAATTGTCTAAAAACAGCAGTTCTGAAAAACACATCTAACAATTTGGATCGACTTTTTAGACTTCGGAAATTGAAAAATGAATCGGTTGTATTTCGGTTGAAATACAACCGAAAGCATATTAGCCATACTCTCTCTCTCTCTCTCTCTATATATATATATATATATATATATAGAGTGACTAATATGTTTTCGGTAGCATATGGGTCAATGTGCTTATAGTCCAAATTTGAAATTTCAAAATCCAAAAAGTTGATATGAATCGTTGGATGTGTTCTCTATAATAAAATGTGCTTGGAGACCAAATTTTAAGTCACTTTGAAAATCGCTGATCCAACAGTTTCACTGTTGGGTTATGCCACCATTGGAATAGTAAAAAAATTCCAAAAAATGTAAAATTTGGTCTCCAAACACATTTTAATATAGAAAACATATCTAACGGTTCAGATCAGCTTTTTGGATTTTAAAATTTCAAATTTGGACCATAAGCACTTTGGCCCATATGCTACCGAAAGCATATTAGTCACTATATATATATATATATATATATATATATATATATATATATAATAGGGTTCTCCTAGGAGTACCAAGTCCCAAGTCTCTTTGTACTCTTAATTCTAAAATATATCGGATTAATTTCAAACGACAAATCCAAACCATTGAAAATCATTCTACCTTACGAGTGATATGTCTATATATGAAAATTTTAAAGTTTCGAATTAATTTAGTATAAAGTCAAGTGGTCAAAAGGCTTCCAAAAAATAAATACATTAAAATTAATTTAAAATTCTTCTAATTTTGACCACTTGACTTTATACTAAATTAATTCGAAATTTTAAAATTTTCACATGTAGACGCATCACTCATAAAGTAGAAGAATTTCAATATTTTGAATTAATCGTTCGAAGTTAATCCGATAGATTTTAGAGTTAATAATACAAAGGAGCTTGGTACTCCTAGGAGCACCCAAGTTCTACTCTATATATATAGAGAGAGAGAGAGAGAGAGAGTACGACCCTGTACATATCATCAACAATACATTTTTCTCTTATGTTTTTTTTATTTGCTTATGAAAATTGAATCTTGATTTATAAAAATATACTACTATTTGGATGCCTACCTGTTATAACACATTTTAAAAATAATCAAATAAATTTACTATTGTGTTATATTTCCAAGGTCACACTATATATATATACTAGATAAATGCCTCGCGTTCGCGTTACTTCGGCAATATTTATTGTGATAAAATTACGAGTTGTTGATAATACGAAATATGAAAACCGCAATGGAAATTGGTATAATAAAAGAAACAAAACATAAAATGTTAAGGCACTCCATCTATATTGTTTCAGATGTACATATCATCAGCTTCATTCAACATATCATGTCTGGTACTGTAGATTAACAATATCATCTTGCATGAGTTTGGTACTGTATAGGAACAATATTCTCTACAGTTTTTCTATGAAATTTGGACCCATAACAAAATAATATTTACAATTGACAAAACATGTGAAACTTATTTTACAGGATGATTCAGTCACTCTTTTCTTTTCTCTTGCTATGTTGTCTTCACTTGTTGTTAACTATTGAAAAAATGAGATAATGTGTCAGTTGTTTTGGAGAGTGTGGAGTAGTGTTGCATTGTTTCAGTAGTGAATAAAATGTGCTAGTATGGGTTTGAACAACCTTGAATCATTTTTAAGCATTTGCTCGAATATAAAAGAGGTCCTGTTAATTTCCAAATTGGACATGATTCGTCCGGGATTCAAACACAAAATTTGAGGTACTTTAGGAGATCCAAAGTTTGAGTTGCCTGATAGAAATCAAGACATGTCTGTTAACCAAGAAAAATAAATACATAAATACATAAATAAATAAAGAGAGACCAATTGTACCAATTAATGTCATAACCATGTGAGGTTGCTATATTTTGATCACTTAGCACAAAATATCTCTGTGCATCAGATTCATTCATGTGATGAGTGTTTAACCTGCAGGTTCACGTACATAAAAAACAATTGAGTTCTCAACAGTAATGTGGCAGATCCTTTTTAATTGAAAACAAATTGTATTTTTGTTAAGTAAACATTGTATAAGAAAAAGTGATTTATCGCACCATTCTTTGATATGAGGCATTGTAGTCCAACGAACTGAATTTAAACCAACAGACACTTATATAAAAGAACAATATAGCCTGATTTAATAAAGACTGATATTGATTTGATGGTGTAATATTCCTGACTGGTGTTCACTTCATCACCACCTAAATTGACAAACTTAAATTGTACAAACTGAAAGGATGCCATTAATTACTTTAAATGGACATTCATTACTAACACCTAACAGTTCTCTCTACAACTTTGTGTTGGCCATGAAGATGGATAACCAAACCCTTTGTGAGAAAATTTCAAGTTCCAAGACAGTAAATGGATCTATATTCATGTTTAAGAAAAAAAAAACGCTAATTATGCTAAAGGAAAGAGATCATAAAAAATAACAACAAAAAATGATGCCTACCAAGAGTGTGTGGCCAGGGACATCTATCTCAGCCAAAACATTTACCCCTTTATGTTCTGCATACCTAGAATTAATTTTTCCCAGCATTTTTAAAATTTAAAAGCTATAGCACATGCCAAATTAACGACAAAGACTAGCACACTTCACAATCTCAATTGCATCATTGACTGTGTATCTCTCGAAATAAGAATATGCGTCATTGCATAGTTTAACTGTTTATGGTATGATGATATTTGTAAAGGGAATAATTGGTCATCCACAATAGGCCAGTGAAGAACATTCTATGCAATTTAAGGTACAAATTATTTGATAATAATCAAAGCATAAAAATACATGTCCCATATTAATCAATTTGCACCATAAACTGTTCGTTCAAAACAAAATCATACTTGAGAGAGAAAAGAACAAAATAATACCACAATTTTGTGAAGGATCCAGAGTAGTTGCAAGCTCGTCTCTAGATTGTCACACACTTGTGCATGCACAGAGATATACTGATTTTGAAACTGCAAAAGAACAAAAACAGGAAATAACATGGAGTATCAGTACACAGAGAATTACTGGTACCAAATCAATTAGCATATGAAATTGATTTATAATATAAGGTAAAAAGGATAACTATTCAAAGAATATCAATCACAGTTCAGAACTGACACGGTAAGTACCAGAGAAGATAAGAGAAATCCCATGACGGTTCAACCCTAAACAGCAAGAGGTAGATGTGTGAAAAGAGAGTGGATATTATTCATTATGTGTATGTGATTTCTAAAGGGTTTGAACCTGATATCGTCACCTATTATACTTTTCTACTAAATGAGCTTTGTGATAAAGGTGGAAGTAAGGAGACAATAAACTATGACAAATTAACAAATCAGATTTGCAATTATATTACTGTCAGCTTTAATTAAGCAACACATATTATAATTTTCTAATAAATGGACTTTATGAGAGAGAAAATAATTAGGAGACAATGAACTGTAACAGATCAGCAAATCATATCTATCTTATCCTAAACACTAAAATGGCGTAAAGACCCATAAAAGAGGAGAATTTAACAAATTGAGAAATGCTAAATTGGATGAGAAGGGAGAGGAAGAGAGCTCAATACCTGAATTTACAGAGACGCTGTCAGGGGGAACAATCCGACGTCTTTGAAATGGTTGACAATTTGAGGAAAGAAAGGTGAGAAGGACGGCAGGTGAGTGGTGCGGGTTGAAGGGATACGCTAATAGGCGAGGCGGGGCGCTGGATTCTTCGGAGAAATGGGGATTAGGAGACCGGCTTGGAGAAACAACGATCAGGACGAGAAGAACGGCTTGGAGACAACGACGAAAGTGATAGAAGCTTGGAGAAAGACGGAACCTTCCAGAGGCAATTGAAAAGAGGAGGGGAATTCGCTGACACAGGGGGGCCACTTGTAAATCTTACGGTAATATACATGGGAACCACCTGTCTGTCTAACTATTGACGAAACTGTTCACTCATGAATCCCAAATTAAGTTATAAGATAGGTAAGTCCACATTCCAGCAGTCTCTACTTTTTTGCCTGTTTCGCTACATTGGAGAAAATTTTCCATGTGTTCAAACAAGAAATTAATGTGCAAGGCCTCTTTCATGTACAATGCATAAATCTAATAATCATGCATATTGTCCGAAATTTTTAATAATCGAAGTTAATTTAAAAAAATATCGAAAAGGAAGAAGAGATATGATTTTTTTTTAAAACTAAGTAGACCGTGTGAAATTTGTCCGTCCCTAGGGACGGAAAAATTTTACCCGTCCATAGTTATTGTTAACCCCCCGCTACTTAACCGCTAACTAATTGAATGAATTAAAAAAATAATCACGGACGTTGGAAAATATCCCTCGTTGGAAAATATCCCATCCATAAGGGACGTGCCAAAATATCCCGCCCCTGAGATATATATATAGATAGATAACAGTCTGATCCGAGAGCATTATATATCGGATATCCTTACTATATTTCTCTGCTCTCTGTCACATCCTTAGTATATTTTTAAATATATATTATTAATAGTTATCCAGTGTGTATTTTTTCTGCAAGTTGATTTCGTTTCAAAGTTTCTCGTTGCTTTGTCGTTCTGCAGTCTGAAAATCTCAAACAGGTAAAAATTTTGTATATATTAGTTAATTAGTATTTTTTTTTTGCAACAATAAATTATACATTATTTATTCGTTATTTTGTAGGCTAGTTGATTAAAAAAGTTAATCATGCTAATATTGAGGATTCATTTTGGCGGTGAAATACAATACAATAAGAGTGGAGTACGGTATAGTATTAGTTCTCAATTTGCATTGACTGTAACTGGTGAACAATCTTGCTACGATGTGAAAGGTGAAATTTATCGACAACTTGGATATTCCGAGAGTGAGTACAGCCTCAAAGCACATGCAGGGTTTAATGTTGGTACAATGACGTTATTACGAGATCATAGAAATCGTGTGCGATCAAACTTGGAAAGATATTTATAACCAAAGTATGATTGCCCAGACCCAGTATAGTTATGTCGATTTATACATTGAGTTGGTTCCAATCATCGGTGAAAGACAACCGTAATTTTTTCCTGATAGTATGGTACCGGAGACACAACCAGAACCTCGACAGACCCAATACAGTGCTAACTATGCAGATCCCAGCCACCTCTAACCCCATCAGACACAACAAATACCGAGGCGAGACCTTTATCTGCATCTGACACAACTAGAACCTCGGCAGACCCAATATAGTGATAACTATGCGGGTCCTAGTCACTTCCAACCCCATTAAACACAACAAACACCGAGGCGACACCTTTATCTGGATCCTTATCCCGATGTAAACAATTTATCACCGATTGTTCAGACAGAATACAATAATCAGCACAGTCCATGGGTTGATCCGTCGAAGGTCAGTGGTTATTTTCCTGAATGCAATAATGAGTACAATCCATGGGTTGATCCGCCGGATGAACACGATCCTTGTGATAATCTTGATGATGTGCCGCAAAGTGATGATGAAGATGACGCTGACTCATATGAGAATGACGCCGACTGGGATAATGAAGCTGATTCTGAAGGGGATGTCCCACATGATACACCGGCACAATCACACCAGCCAGTACCACCTCACCCGGTGGCAAGCTTCAATGACACCTCAGGATTCCAAGAGGCACATGTTGGCTTCTTCGGTACGACCCAACACAGTGATGATCCACTTGGTATAGGTAAAGAGTACTCTTCAAAAGAGGCTCTAAAAATGAAAATAAATCATTACCACATCGGGAAAAATATTCAAATAACATACACGCAAAGCAATAGAACAAGCTTGGTAGTCGATTGCAAGGACGTAGGTGTGAGTGGCGTTTGTATGCCAAGTCTGGATTATTTTCATCCAAGTGGGAAATTAGAACAATTAGAGCACCACATACATACTTTGCCGAAGCTAATCGTACTGATCATGCGAATTTAGAGAGTTGTATACAAAGAACAAGACAGAAATTTTAGTTATAAAAAAGAAACATTCAGTTATAAAAGTCGTCATAAGTAATGAAAACTTGGCCCAATGTGCATGTCTCATCTCAAACCTCAGCTTACAGGTATACCATGCGCTCATATACTTGCCGTGTGTCGGGAACGTCGATATGACCACAATATATTTGTGAATAAGTTGTATTCCGCTCAAGAACTTGCCGAAACTTGGCGTGGAGAATTCCACTTCTTTGGCAACCAATGTGAATGGCCGCTCATTGAGGGTCCAAAAATTATTCTAGATAAGAACAAAATCAGAAAATGGTAGGAGACGGCACAACCGTATAGTCATGACTGTGGACGAAATATAAGAAAGGACGGTGGGACATCAGGCTAGACACTCTACGTCCGATAGACGTGCAGCATGTTCACTTCTTCCTTTTTTGGTTGCAAATATCTATATTTTTATAATTTAAAAATTGTGCACACATTATATTGATCTGCGTTTTGTTATTTATTTAGAGGCTTCTTCTAGTAATAGAACGAGACAACAAGCTAGACATTCTACGTCCGACATGCATGCAGTAGGTTCGTTGATCTTTTAAATATTTATATCGTTCTTATTTTAAATGCAGCAGTAAACGTTTTTTTTATTTTAGTTCACTTTTTATCTTCTTTTTTTCAGGACCCTTTTCTAATTACAGTCAGAGATTATGATGTCAGACTCACGTGTTTATGTTTTCAAATTTTTTTTTTTTATGTAAGTTCATTTTTTATGTATTGGCCGTTTTAAGATTTTTGTATTATGCATGCTCGGTAAGACTTACGAATTTTTGTATGTACGCATCAAATCCAAATGCATCAAATATAAAAAGTTCGAATAAACAAGTACTCAGCAAGTCCGAATGACAAGTTTTTAGCACAAATACATAAACTAAATAACATGTCCTAATCAAACAAATACATAAACTAATTAAAAGTGAACTTGTCCGGTTGCCGACGGTCGCGTTGTGTGTATCTGCGCTCTCCTTCTTGTGGTTTGTCCGCTCTCTTATGTTTGACGTAGACATTGTTGTACGATGGGCCAAAAATACTCTCCACTGCTTGCGTACGTGGCGTGACGATCTGACTGGGTCCTACATCATCCTGTGCACCAATAACACCTGGTGAGGGCAACCTGATATGCTCATCCTAACCCTACAATAAAAGTGATAATATTTAGTAAGCATAATCGACGATATAATCTATCTTAAAAATTAAAGATTTGAATACTTACCAGATAGACCTGACTAGGTCGCATATGACTCATGTATTGCGATTCTTGGGCAGGGACCTCGTGGCTCTCAAACGCTGGCATCGTATGGCTCTCAAACACTGGCATCGTCGATGTGGCAAATGTCTCATCCCAATTGACAAAATCATTTGATCCCTACAATAAATATTTTAGTATTGTCATCAATATAATAATAACTTATTTGAAATTTCTTACAAATGTGAAGGAGTTACCTGATAAACCTGACTCGGTCCTGTGATGTCCTGTGCGGAGGCCTGATAGTACACCGGGTTCCCCAACATCTTCGATAATAACTGCAAGGATGGGTCATGTGTTTCCCAACATCTCCGACATTTTCAGTATTGTAATAAACACAACAATTTTTTTAATTTTTTTACAATATGTTACCTGATAGACCTGACTAGGTCCCGCGTCACCCTGCGTGGCCGTGCCGTGATCCTCTGCTCCCTATAATCAACATTTCACTATCTTCATAAACATGATCGACAACAAATTAAAGTATTTTAATTTTTTAATACTTACCAGATTAACATGACTAGGTCCGGATGCGAAAAGTCTGAGAAAATCATTAAACCCTTCATTTGTTTCAAACCATCTCTCATGATAGTTAGGATTTTCATCTTGGGGAAACTCAGGGATGAGTTCTCGACCATCCGGAACGTCACCATCTGAGATGTCATCGATATTGCTCAGAAGATTAGCCGCCGTAAACATGCTTCCTAACTTAGCATCCATACCGTTGTTTCTGAGAAGGCCACAGCTTGCTTTGAGAAAAAAATTTCCTATTTTTTTGTACGTCCTCGTTTTGGCCAGTGCCATAGCCGCCTCGACTATCTTGATCTCTCGTAATGCCTACAAAATAAAAAAAATGTGATCACCTAAATGAAATAATAATATCAATAGATAAGAATTTTTTAATTAAATGAAACTTATATCACACGTGGATTTCGGGGCACTAGGGATGTACCCTACTTCTCCAATCTCATCTCTGTATTCTGGGATGTACCCTACTTCTCCTATGCACCGTTTTCCCAAAAAGATATTGAACATGCAGTGATCCTGGAACCAACGTTGATATGGCAATATCTCAATGCTGCTCCAATAACTGGTCGGAGCAACCAAGTGGTCTGCTGGATTGGATGCCTGATCAACGTAAGTTTGGTGCATAGCAGACCAACTTCCTCGTCCCGACATGGCACTATGAACAATTTTATGCAATCGGCGTACCTCATCCTCCGCAAGCGGGAGTGGTGGTGGGATGACCTGGCAATATTCGAACTGCCTCATCACACGATTTGAATAATGATGCTCAATCATCCAGAAGTGTACAAGTGGCACACAGGCAAGTCATACGTCGCTTTTTTGATTAACTCGCAACGAGAGTGCATAAGGGTTCTCAAGTAACATCCCTCTGTAAGGCTCCCAAATTACCATGTAATCCTCTAGCTTCTGCAGTTCATTGCGAAAATAACTAACACCACTCCGATTGTGACCAACATGGTAATCATGGTGATAACACCATTTATCGCCGAATGCAGGGCAACTGTGTACATCCGGCTTGCGCCATTCTAGAGCCCAACTATGCAAGGAACGAGGACGGCCGGTCGGTAAGCGGGACCAGCACCAATGTTGTAGAAGCACAGTCGGCCCCGACATAGTCTTTGTTTTACGCTGTATCGCAACACAAAGGCTCCTATAGAGATATGCGAGAACAGCCCCACCCCAGTTATATTGATCCGGTACATCAAGATTTTGTAGAAATTGTAAATACATTGTCGAAACCAAATCCCCCGACGTATCAGCAAAAAACATAGACCTGAACAAGTCGGGTACATACGCCCTGGTGTACTGGCGTACCTGCCCATCTGTAGGCTCACCTGGCATTGCAGCAAACTGATTATGCAATAACTTCAAATTTATGGCATATCCAGAAGTCATGCGAACTTCTTGAAAGTCATTCGGTCCTGACCTCTTCTTTTTTTAAACATCGCACTTGCGGCCCCAGCTCCAAGAAGTTCATCAGCTAAGGTATACCATTCATCATCGGAACGGCCCGTCACCGGTAACCCCATGATCGGCAGCGCCCAGAGACAAGAAACATCCTGAAGAGTAATCGTCATCTCTCCCACTGGAAGATGAAAACTGTGAGTCTCTGGTCTCCATCGCTCCACGAGACCAGCGAGAAATGACCGATCGATAACTATGTTTCTCATTCGAGACACTTGATACAAACCGAGTCTTAGTAAGAATGGTTTGTGTTCGCACAAAAGTGTACTACAAAGTTTCAGTACAGCAAGCTGTACCTTTTAAACCTCGATTCTACTTCTGATTCAGACTGCAAGTGTACAGTCCTATCGTTGGTAATATCGGGTGTCGATCCACAGGACGGTTCAATAACTTAACTAGATTTTTACCTAATTTATCTTCGAACTAGAAGTGTTGAAAAGGTTTGAGTTGGTTGAAATTTTGGTTAACAATATTATAAGGTTGCAAATAAACTAAACTGGAATTCAAAACTAATTTAAAACAAGCGTTTCCTGGGTTTCTGATTTCGTCTGCAACTCTGCCTCTCACCTGACACGACCCGTGTACTCTCGTACACGACCCCTGTCACACGGCCCGTGTAGTCTCCTACACGGTCCGTGTGGGACTCGAGTGAAACTGCAGTTGTGCGGTTTTCGCGCCGATTAATTCTGTGTAGGATGAACCGACCATACCCGATGTTCCTAAACCTCAACTCTCGTTTGTTGGCTAAATAAACTCGATAATGGAAATACAATTCAATCCTTTTAGGGTTCTAACCTAAACTCTCGTTCATTGGTTTGAATGGCCTAAGTTACTTGTTTGGTTTACTAAAGGTATTCAACATCTCTCGATTCTTGAAAAGTTCACCTCTCGGCTACTAATTAGTCTTCCCTCTCGGTTCATCGACTTACCTCAAATACTTTGGTCTGGTTGAAAGATGAAATTGGACGCAAGATACCTTGTTAGACGTGGCCAAGCCTAATGGTAAGAACCAAATAATAATCGAACAACACGAAAAGCAATTAAAATCATACACAAACAAGCAAACACGAAATATCACGCATAATCAAACAACTAGCAAGTAAACAAAGTATTCGACTACATCATGTTCCCAAGAAACTAAAGAAATTACTCAAGCATGGTATCTAAAACAGAATAACAAAAGTAAGATAAAAAATTCATTGCAAAAACCGAAAATACGAAGAAAATTCGTCGGAATTCTCTCGATTTCCTCCTCTCTACTTCGTCTCCAAGTTGGTTGTTGTCGAACTCCCTTAGAATTGGTCTCTGTATGAATTGATGCCTTTCTGGCCCCCAGGGGTCGTTCTTTTATTCTCCATAACCGTCCATCTTTAATTAGGCAATAATATGTAAATTTAGATTAACTGCCGGATTTGTCTGACACGGTCCGTGTTAGATTCTGTACGGACCGTGTGCCTGTGTCTTCTGTCCGGGTCGTGCAGCGCCCGTGTAGGTGGTCGAGTAGGGTCTTGTACGGTCCGTGTGATAAGTTGCACGGCCCGTGTGGCATGTCCAAATTGCCGGATTTCACCCTTTCTTCGCCCGTTTTCTACAATAAACAAACAAAAGCGCAGCAGTACCATATTCTATAGATAATCAATGTAATATACATGATTTTACAGCTTTGGACACAGGTTTTGGTACAAGATTTGGTCGGAAATGTAGTTAAAATAACGAGATATCAGTTTGCACAGATCGTGGTAAGCAATCCCAGTCCGGGTATGTCGAACATCCACCCCTACATCTCTGTAATCCTGTCAATGTCATACAAATTAATTTAAATAAAAAACTGTAATCCACCCCTACATCTCTGAATCTGCATTTCGCAGATGATACTCTTCTTTTCTTAGAAGCAAATGATAAAATGGTAGAAGCACTAAAACTTTTGTTATTAGGTTTTGAAAATATGACAGGTCTAAAAATTAATTATCATAAGAGTGTCATGATCTCTTTAAATTTAGATGATATAGAGAGTACTAGACTTGCATCTCGATTTGGTTGTACGGTGAGTCAACTTCCCATTACTTATTTAGGAGTACCTATTCACTGGAAAACTTTACCAGTTGATTGTTGGAATGTTTTAGTGGAGAAAATTGAAAAAAAATTGCAAGGATGGAAAAGTAAACTTTTGTCTATTGGGAGTAGGGTAACACTCCTGAATTCAGTTATTTCAGCAATTCCTTTATATTGGTTAGCTCTTTATAGGATGCCTGTTCAGATTAGACATAGGATTGACAAACTTAGGCGTCGGTTCTTGTGGTATGGTGGTAGTTCAATTAGAAAACAAATTTCCTTAGTTTCATGGGATGTAGTTTGTGCGGATAAGTCTCAAGGGGAATTGGAAATTCTTAATCTTAAAACAATTAACTCTGCTTTATTAGCTAAGTGGTGGTATCGTTTTAATGATCCTGCAGTTTTCGGTAAGTGGAAGGAGATTTTAAAAGCCAAATATGGGTGTCAAGGGATTCATTATCTGGTATCAGCTTTTTGGAGGGATGTTGTCAAAATGAAACATATAGTAGAATTAGGTTTTAAAAAGACTATTGGTAGTGGAACGGAGGTGTTATTTTGGACGGATCGATGGTTGTGTGCGAGCCCAGTAAGTGTATTATTTTCTAATTTATTTTCAATTACTTTGGATATTGGTTTGACAGTAGCTTTAGTTTTAGGTAATGGACAAATTAACCTATCATTTAGACGCCAATTGACAGGGCAGTATAGAGAGGAATGGGCCACTTTGGTAAATGATTTGAGTTTAGTACATCTGATTAGGGATAAACTAGATATTTTGCATTGGAGGTGGAATACTAATGGTAGGTTTTCAGTACATTCTTTTTACACTTGGCTTGAGTATGGTGGGTTGAAAAATAGAGATTTTGATACTATTTGGAAAGCGAAAATCCCTTTCAAAATTAAGAATTTTTTGTGGTTAGTTAAACAAAAAAAGGTATTAACAAGGGTTAATTTGAGTAGTAGGGGTTGGCAAGGAGATGTAAGCTGTCCTTTTTGTGGTGAACCAGAAATCGTGGATCATTTATTTTTACAATGTTCTTTTGCTCGAAATTTTTGGAACTGGATTGCTGAGTATAATAACTTTGATTTCAATATTAGCACTATGGAGGAGCTTTGGTTTATTGATACCTTAATTCCGTTAAAAGATAGGGTATTACTAGAACTAGTTAGGGGTGCAGTGTTGTGGACTTTATGGTTGACAAGAAACAAATTGTGTTTTCAAGGGATTAGGACTAAACCTAGAGCAGTAGGAGCACAAATTATTTCTCTTGCAAAATTTTGGGTGACGTCGAAAGATAGTGGGTTTGTTCTTAAATTATCACTAGTACTTCCAACTGATGTGTTGCATATTCCTATTCTTTATTATGATTTGATTGAACAGGAGGAGGCAATAGATGAGACACCACAGGAGCGCATGGCCCCTCTGCTTACAAATGGGTCCGGTCTTAGAGAGGATTGAGCAATATGTGAACATTTTGTTTGTTTGATGGATTGTTAGTCATTATATGTTTAGGTGCTAATGGTTGCTTTAGTTGACTTGTTTGTAAAACTTTACCATATTTTCTTTTCTAGTTTGTTGTTCTTGTAATAAACATTAAGGACTTGTACTAGTGATTTGGTACTAGATCCTTGTTCTATGGTTTCTTTAATGGAAATCGGTGGGAGTAGTCCCACTTTTATCAAAAAAAAAAAAATCATTCTATAAAAAATATATTATATGATTTATTCAGTAACTTACATCATCATTTATCCACGAAACCTTATGTTGGTTGTGTAGCATCCATAATAAATCGCTATAATTATTTGCTGACAACGACAGATCCAAAAAATTCTCACTCGCAGTTGTAGCATCTGTAGGGTCACACGGACCACGACTGCTTGACATTCTGCATGCATAACATTTTGCAATAATTTCATATAACTCTAAAATTAATAACAATCTAAGTTTACTGAACAATCACATCGAATCAATTTCATAACAATTATAAATTATAAAATTGCTTATGATTTAAAAAGTACGAAATGAATGAACTAAAAAGGTCATTCGGTATAAATCAATATAATGTTATGATTACTTGATCAAACAAAATTAACTAAACGAAATTGATTATACCATATTAAATGAGCCTAAAAATAATCAATTTTTCTAAACCCTAAATTCTAATTTATCAATTCTTCTAAAAAATAATTACCAAATTAATAAAATTAAATACAATTAATCATTTGATAATAAATTAAATCTAAACTTATTGTTAATTTACTTAATCTTATACTAATCTATTTTAGATTTAAAAAGAATTACCTAATTAGATGATAAAAGGCGAAAAGTTAAAGTGGAGGTACCATTAATTATTTGATAACATTGATTTGAGATTTAAAAATTAAAACAGAGGTATAATTTTACTGATTTTATTCTAATTTATTTGAGATTTAATTTTTTTTTTTTTACCTGATTTGAAGTGTAAAGGTAGCAGGTGAGAGCCGAAATTGCAGAGAGGCGACAAATTGAAGCAGGTCAGGCGGAATTGCGGACAGGGACGTGATATTGGTTTCCGTCCGGGTGCTGGCGCGCATGCAGCGGGGGACGTACTCTCGTCGCTGAGTGATAAGCCTAAAATATATACACTTTTAACAAGGGTTTCACTCTGATTTTATAACTAATTCCCATGCATTTTAGATTAATTTGATTAGATTTACACCCAAGAACCAAGTTACTGCTTCTATTCTATTGTGATTGCAGTTTGGAGCTTTTCAACATCATGTACGGTCTCTGGGGCACTATCTTTGAAGCCACAACAACAAGAATCTACAACTCAGTGCACAAATACGGCCCAAGATGCGGCCTCCCTAGGCCGCACAAACTCAAGATAGCTTTTCAAGAGCAGACGTGCGGCCTCCTTAGCACGCATAGCCGGCCGCATAAAATCAAGAAGACCAAAGGACGAGTCAGTGGGATCTTGCGGCCCAAGATGCGGCCACCCCTGGCCGCACAAAATAAATCTCCAGGCGCTGCAACTTTGTGCGGCACCTTTTGGTCGCACGTCTGGCCGCACCAATGCCCTGAAATGGAAAGAAAAATGATTTTGGGATACGATCTTTGCCAGATTTTCTTCCAGACCCTGCCTGATTGTTTCTCAAGTCACGAAATGGGTTATAAAAGAGGCAAGGAACACCAGGAGAGGCATCTCACCACAGCTCATAATCCACCTTCCATTCAAAACCTAATCTCTCCATTAATCTCTGAGGTGTTCAAGGGCAAAGAAAGGGGTTCAGACGACTGTTCAAGGACGCTTAGCAAGAGAGAACGGAAGCATAGCTTGGGAATTGGTGTATTCTATTTCCTTGTTATTTTCTTAGTTTAATTGCTTAGTTAATTGAATTGTTAAATCATGAATGCTTTTGTTGTTGCAAACATGAGCGGCTAATCCCTCTTCTAGGGGCTTAGGTCGCAAATCATGAACTTGTGTTAATTTAATTGCTTGGAATATTTTCTTGAATGATGATTGCTTTGAATTGATGTTTAGTTCTTATTTTATAAATTTGTGAGTTTTGCATTACTTGTGTTTTTGAAACCACACCTTGCGGAGGTGGTGACAGCCCTCTTGTCTTCAAGGGTGTTTAAGCCATTGATAAAACTGAGTCTTGTACACAAATTACCCTAGGAATAATAGATTAGATGGCCCAAATCGAGTCTACCCCTGATCATGAGAACTAAAGATTGGATATGGAAAGTTGTGGGAAACCAATTTACGAGTACTTCGCAATCGGGATACTTAGAGTAAACTTAGTGATTAATATGAATTAGTGGAGTATTTAGCCTTCAATTAAATAACCCTATTAGGTAGTGACAGTCCTAAGACGAGATACATTAATATGATAGGCTTGAAACATGAAAAGTATTGATCCTAAATGAAATAGGCCAACCTAGTTGGAACTCCCATCAAAACAAAGCATGAATCAAGAGAATGAACCAAGTATTGAATTAACCAAGGGATTGTAGACCAAATGCCCCTAGACTTCGTTAACTTGTTCACAATCTTATTTTCTTATTTTGATATTAATTTAGTTTTTGTTACAAACCAACTCCTCTCGGGTATTGAACCCAACAATTGTTAGTTTAGCAACAACACCCCCCCCCCCATTTACTTATTTGCACTTAATTTAGGATTAATTAATTTAGTAAAAATTATAATTGCCTTAGTCTTTGGATCGACACCCATAATTACTACAAGGATAGATTGTGCGCTTGCAATTCAATCTACTTTGCGTATTTAGGGTTCTTATAAATTTAAAGCAAATAGTGTACGAAATAGACCGATTAATTCTATACCCAAAATACACATCAAGCTTTTGGCGCCGTTGCCGGGGACTAACGGCAATTTATAGTTTTTACTTTTGAAATTAATCTTAAATTTTATTTTATTTTATTTTCTGTTTTTGTTTGTTTTCTAACATTGTTTTGATCCTTTTCATGCCAGTGACAAGAAGCCAAAGTCGCAAGGAACAAACGTTTGCTTCTTCCTCACAACAAATTCCTCAATCCGCTTCCAAGGAAGAAGAGCCGACAATGGAGCTTGGCGCGAATGGAGAGATCCACAATGAAGAGCACGAGCGCGACCTCAACAATCGACAAATTCCACCAAATGGCATATTCCCTCAAAGACATCAATACGAGAATCCCAACGATCGTCGCCCCATAAGGGAGTTTGCTAACTTAGGGGGACCGGGACAAAGATTTGGTTATATTGCGCAGGGAGGGGATAACCCAAATTTAAAACAAACTTTAATTCATTTGCTAGGTCAAAGTCAGTTTGGGGGAGCATTAAATGAGGACCCCCACCAACACTTAGCAATTTTTGAAGAACATTGTGCCACTTTTTCACCAATTGGACCAGCTTTAGATGCCTTGAAATTGAAATGTTTTCATTTGTCACTTAAGGACACGGCTAGAACATGGTTGAGAACCTTGAACGAAAGAACAACTGGTAATTGGGATAAATTGCAAAGGGCATTTTTGGGTAAGTATTTTCCCTCGTCCAAAACTCAGCACTTTAGAACCAAAATTACCACCTTCAAACAAGGTGAGTACGAGTCCTTGACTGATGCTTGGGATAGATGGCAGGAGCTTTTAAGGTTATGTCCGCACCATGGTATTGATAAATGGTTACTTTTTCAGTTTTTCTATGGTGGTCTGAGTTATCCGACTAAAGCTCAACTTAATGCAGCCGCAGGTGGAAATCTCGCCAACAAGGATTCGGTGGAAGCTATGGAGATGATAGAGGACATGGCGCTAAGCCAAAGAGAATGGACTAGTGATAAAGACGGGAGACGAGCTGGCGTCCATAAAATTGATGACGTGGTGGCACTTCAAGCCAAGGTGGATGCACTGCAAAATCAACTCGCAAAAATTCATCAAGTCAAGGTTGTGGCGACCCACCAACCATGTGGCATCTGTGGTGGAACCGATCATGACTTAAATTCATGCCAAGGTACGTTTGAAACTGGGGAACCTGTGGTTGAGCAAGTGAACGTGTTGTTTTATGACATGGGTGATAAAAGAAACCCTGATTATAAACCAAAATTTTCTAATTCATACAACCCGCCCAATAGGTGGAACCATCCCAATTTTAGGTGGAAAAATGAATCAAATGACCAAGGGGTCCAAAACCAAAATGGTGGGGGAAACCAGTATCAAAATCGGCAAAGCCAGTACCAAAATCAAGACCCATCCTCAATCAGTCGTTTGGAAAAAATAGTAACTGACATGGCTACAAGACAAGAAGAAATTTTTAATAATCAAAGGCAGACTAATACTGATGTGTCGGATCGGCTAAGAGACTTGGGCCATAGACTTGACCTGCTGGAAACCAAAAGCAAGCTGATGGACACCCAAATTGCTCAACAAGAGACGTCTTATGCCAGACCACAAGGCATGCTGCCAGGTAAGCCAGAAAGTAATCCGCGCGAGCATATCAGCACCGTCATGGGCAACGCCACACAAGAGGCGCATGGAGAGCAAGAAAATCAGCAGGAATTATGGAAATCCTAGATGAGGAAGGTGAGTCTCCAATTGAGGTAAAAACGGAAAGGTATGTTCCCTCTCATAAATCCATTCCTTTTAAAACTCAAATGGTTAAACTGGGACTTGACGATCAATTTGGTGACCTTGTTGAACAAATCAAGAAATTAGATGTAGGAGAAATCTTGCAAATGCCAAATTTGACAAAATTCTTGCTAAATTGGACTCGCATCACGAGGAAAAAAAGAAAGGAAACGTTGGGAGAAGACAATGATCTAACCAAAAAATTTAGAACTTGTTTGCCTCCTAAATTAAATGATCTCGGTATTTTTGCAATTCCTTGTTCAATAGGCAATACACATTTCCCCATGGCACTGTGTGACTTAGGTGCAAGTGTTAGTCTCATGTCCAAATCAGTTTTTGACCAACTCGAATCGGCCAAATTAGAACCTACCAACATGAGATTATTTTTTGCCGATGGCTCGTCAAAAGCCCCACTTGGAATAGTGAAAGACGTGATTTTGAAAATTGGGAAATTAAAAATTCCTACTGATTTTGTGATTAGTGAGACTAATAAGGATGCTCAATCAAGCGTGATCTTAGGACGAGCTATTTTGGCAACAGCAGGAGCGGATATAAATGTTAAGGAAGGGCGAATTTCCTTTTATGTTGGTGGAGACGAAGAATACTTTCACCATTCAAAATTACCATACCCTTCTACTAATAATTTTCCAAAAGTGTCGCAAGAAAAATTGCAGGTACCAGTGGACAGATCTGAGACTGGTAGAACTAGAAATTATGCGATCAGTTGTGCGACAGATTTCAAGCACACGACATATGATGAAGGTGGAAGCCAAGCGCCACCCGATCATAACCATTTTTGATCTACACCAGCAAGTCTAGCCTCGACTCAAAATCAGGCGCTTCTTGGGAGGCAACCCAAGACTAAAAAAAAAAAAAAAAAACATGCGGCCAACTGTGCGTTCCGCCTGGGCCGCACACAAATTTTGTTGTCTCCTTCTATTTTCTGACTTTTTCAGGTTATGCGGTCAACCATGCGGCCTTAACAAAATTTTGTACGGCCAAGCAAGGCCGCACGTTTTCAAACGGTTACAGCTGTGCATTAATTAGGCGCGAAATTTTGGCAACCTTTCATGCCCAATCCGACCCTTCCCTTTCTTCTCAACCTTTCCTAAAACAACGAAACCTCTCCCCTCCTGATTCTCCCTCTCAACCTCTCCTCATATTCATTGCTCCCATCCAAACCTCACATTACCCTCACCTTCTTTCTAAACTCATCAATCTCTTCTTCCATCCCTCTTGCTTCTTTCTATTTCTTCGTCTTCTTCTTCATCTATTGCCATTCCTCCATCACCACCGTCTTCTCTCGAGACTTACGACTTCAAGCCGCACGTCTTCGCTTCATTCATCGGGTTTGATTTTTTTTACTCTTCTTCTTTAAATATTTCTTCTACCTTCTTGTTTGGGTACCAATAACTACTCATAACCAAGAATTCCGGCCAAGAACAGAGGAGTTTTTAATTTTTGCAATTTTATTTTCGGGATTTCTTACCTCAGATTTGAATCCAGAAACTTAAAAATTTCGGTCCAAAAACTGTTTGTGCGGCCATCTGTGCGGCCTACCATGTCCGCATAAAGGGAATTTTGGTTACCATTGCTCACCAGACCATTTGTGCGGCCCCACCTGACCTCATCTCTGGCCGCAACTTGTCCCTGACTTTACCAAAATTTTCTGGTTTTGTGCGGCCCAACCTGACCGCATCTCTGGCCGCATTTTCTTCTTGATTTGCCCATTTCTGCTTATTTTAGCTTTGTGCGGACCACTTTGGCCGCACGACAAACCACATAAACACCCTGTTTGCTTACTTTTCTTTATTTTTCAAACTGTTTTTCATTCACCGGATCGCACATTGGTACAGTGCTTCTACAATATCCTGCTCTAACAATTTTTACAGGACAACATGGTGATCAAGAAGATCGTTGCCACCCACAAGAACACTTCACCTGAAAAAGGGGGCCCTAGCCGATGCATGAAACGCAAGGTCACCCGCGAGCCAGAGGCCCCCGATCAAGTGCCCGCTCCTCCACTTGACTTAGCTCACTTCCAGCGCAAACAGCACCTCACCACGGACCACATTCTCGAATCCTCCCGTTGGATCAATGCAAACACCATCGATGAGCTCAGGATAGGGGACACCGTCCAACAACTTACTTCACGCATTGGTTTGTGGGACTTCCTCTTTGATGTGGTCCCAACCTACAAAGGCATCACTATCGAATTTCTCTCTACGGTCGAATTCTGCCGCGCCACGCAAGTCCTCTCTTTTTGCCTTGGCGGATTCTATTTCGAGCGCACCGCCCTTGAAATCATGCGCCTTCTTGGCCTACCTCATGATAACCCTTCTTCCATGAATGACACATGCACCTTTGACCCGACAATGAGCGAGGCTATGTTTAAGACGGCCATCTGCCACACTCGCGTGCTCGGGCACCAACAAAACCGTGCCATCCTCCACCCCGCTCTCCGCTACATTCAGCGCGTTTTGGCTCATACCCTTTTTGGGCGAGGTGAGACAATGTCTAAATTTTTAAAACCTGAGACTTTTTATTTGTATTGCATGATGCGTAGGTCCGCGGCCGAGCCTCATCTCATGCCACATCTGGGCTACCTCCTCTGCAAACACCTCCATAGTGTTGCCACTGAAAATCGTCCAAATGGCAAAATCACCGTTGGTGGCATCATCACCAAACTCGCTCGCGCCCTCAACCTTGACGGCCCCAATGATCTTGTGCAAGGCCCCATAACTCTCAACCTCGACGGCCTCACCACCATGCACTTGATCATGCGCGATCCGACCGACACCTGGCTCAGCACTGGTCTCACAAATGTGCACTACCCACTTCCGCTCCCGGTGAACCTCAACCCGGATGACCCTTCTACTTGGAAGTTGCAAAATGTCCCCACCTTTGAGTTGCCTCCCGCCGAAGGAGAACTGCCTCATGGCGCCCCTGTCCATGGATCGACAAACCAGCAACTCATGGACTTTATGCAACAACAGTTCAACGATCTCAACACCAACTGGGACCAGCGCTTCCTGACATTGACTACTCATGTCACTTCTCAAGTCAACGCGCTCCACACTCGCCTTAATGACATGCAAGCTCAACTCAATCACGCTGAAGAAGATGCCTACTACGCTCGCTGGTATGGCACCCAACTTTATGATCTCCAAGGAGACGAGGATCGGGAAGACCCACCGACTCCCCCTCGCACAAGGCGTGCCCGTCAAGCAGCTGCCGCCCAACAGCAGGGCGCGCCTGACCCTCCTGCCAACCCACCACCTGCACAATGAGGCGCCCCCACCTCCTTTGCCACTCCATGTCTCGTAAGTTTTCATGTTTTCTTCTATTTACTTTTTCTTGTGTGAATTTATGCATCGAGGACAATGCTCAATTCAAGCTTGGGGGGGGGGTGGAATAGAAGAAAATTGTATCTGCATTTAGGTCATATTTTTTTTTTTTTCAAAATTGCATTTTTTAGGAGGCAAATTTTTGTGATTGCTTGAATTAAGGACTTGTTTGAAAATCTTTGCCTATGATTTGGATGACTTTGAACAATTTAAAATAAACCCACATTTGATCAATGAATTGCATAGGATGAGATGTTTTAAAATTCGAAAAAATGAAAACAATTGAATTTTATTAAGAAAGCATTTTGAAACCAAAGTTGCCTTTTAAATTAAGAATTTGGGATTTTAAATAAATGATAGAAAGATCGGGATGTTCATGGGTAAGAAAGAATGCCCTTGGACGTGTGTATTCATGATATTTTTGCAAAAATGTTGAAAAAAAATTGAATTGAATTTTTTTGAAAGAATGGACTCCGCTTGCCTATGCTACGGCGTCATGACGTACTTATGACAATGAGTCTTTTGACACTTTGCTCCGCTAGTTTGCCCGATAAAATGACTAGTTCTGATCGCAAGTGTAGGGTTATGTCATGGAAGAGTTGAACTAAGAGCATGCAATAGCACTTTTGAATTAAAGCGGTTGGGTATGGTTCACTACTTATAACTAACCGATTTTGTAATAAGGATAAAGCCAATAGTGTCATAATAATAGCAACAAAATGAAATATAATTTTGCAGTATATCAACACACGAAATTCTTGACTTTCTAGCCCAAACTTGTTCCAAGCTTGGGGGAGCAAAAAGAAAATCACCACCAAATGAGGGCATCCTTTTGGAAGATAAATAAAATATCGATAGATTCAATTGATTAGTTTTTACAAATATTGAGACACCTTCAAATTATGAAATTTGATTGATTGAATTGTGGGGTTAATTAGAATTGATCAAGGAATTGTGGGGTTAACGATAGCAAGATCATAAGAATTATCCGCATTTAGTTTCAAATTTTAGATTTGGTTAAAATTAGAGATTGACCCGATACCTAAAGTTTGGATTTTGCTTGAGGACAAGCAATGTTTAAGCTTGGGGGATTTTGATAAGCAATGTTTAACAAGGGTTTCACTCTGATTTTATAACTAATTCCCATGCATTTTAGATTAATTTGATTAGATTTACACCCAAGAACCAAGTTACTGCTTCTATTCTATTGTGATTGCAGTTTGGAGCTTTTCAACATCATGTACGGTCTCTGGGGCACTAGTGCGGCCGTACGACTATCTCTGAAGCCACAACACCAAGAATCTACAACTCAGTGCACAAATGCGGCCCAAGATGCGGCCTCCCTAGGCCGCACAAACTCAAGATAGCTTTTCAAGAGCAGACGTGCGGCCTCCTTAGCACGCATAGCCGGCCGCATAAAATCAAGAAGAGCAAAGGACGAGTCAGTGGGATCTTGCGGCCCAAGATGCGGCCACCCCTGGTCGCACAAAATAAATCTCCATGCGCTGCAACTTTGTGCGGCACCCTCTGGGCCGCACCAATGCCCTGAAATGGAAAGAAAAATGATTTTGGGATACGATCTTCGCCAGATTTTCTTCCAGATCCTGCCTGATTGTTTCCCAAGTCACGAAATGGGTTATAAAAGAGGCAAGGAACACCAGGAGAGGCATCTCACCACAGCTCATAATCCACCTTCCATTCAAAACCTAATCTCTCCATTAATCTCTGAGGTGTTCAAGGGCAAAGAAAGGGGTTCAGACGACTGTTCAAGGACGCTTAGCAAGAGATAACGGAAGCATAGCTTGGAAATTGGTGTATTCTATTTCCTTGTTATTTTCTTAGTTTAATTGCTTAGTTAATTGAATTGTTAAATCATGAATGCTTTTGTTGTTGCAAACATGAGCGGCTAATCCCTCTTCTAGGGGCTTAGGTCGCAAATCATGAACTTGTGTTAATTTAATTGCTTGGAATATTTTCTTGAATGATGATTGCTTTGAATTGATGTTTAGTTCTTATTTTATAAATTTGTGAGTTTTGCATTACTTGTGTTTTTAAAACCACACCTTGCGGAGGTGATGACAGGCCTTTTGTCTTCAAGGGTATTTAAGCTATTGATAAAACTGAGTCTTGTACACAAATTACCCTAGGGATAATAGATTAGATGGCCCAAATCGAGTCTACCCCTGATCATGAGAACTAAAGATTGGACATGGAAAGTTGTGGGAAACCAATTTACGAGTACTTCGCAATCGGGATACTTAGAGTAAACTTAGTGATTGATATGAATTAGTGGAGTATTTAGCCTTCAATTAAATAATCCTATTAGGTAGTGACAGCCCTAAGACGAGGTACATTAATATGATAGGCTTGAAACATGAAAAGTATTGATCCTAAATGAAATAGGCCAACCTAGTTGGAACTCCCACCAAAACAAAGCATGAATCAAGAGAATGAACCAAGTATTGAATTAACCAAGGGATTGTAGACCAAATGACCCTAGACTTCGTTAACTTGTTCACAATCTTATTTTCTTATTTTGATATTAATTTAGTTTTTGTTACAAACCAACTCCTCTCGGGTATTGAACCCAACAATTGTTAGTTTAGCAACAAAACCCCCCCATTTACTTATTTGCACTTAATTTAGGATTAATTAATTTAGTAAAAATTATAATTGCCTTAGTCTTTGGATCGACACCCATAATTACTACAAGGATAGATTGTGCGCTTGCAATTCAATCTACTTTGCGTATTTAGGGTTCTTATAAATTTAAAGCAAATAGTGTACGAAATAGACCGATTAATTCTATACCCAAAATACACATCACTGAGGGACGAGGCAGGCGTGAGGAGCGGACACAAGAAGAAAGATCGCATAATAAAGGAGGCGCTTCACGGATGGGTTAAAATTACCCGTCCCTCACGGACGGATTAAATTTTCCCACCCCTCACGGACGGTTAAAAGTTCCGCGTCCCTTTTTTTTCTTTTTCTGTTTGTTAATTACAGGTTAAGAGGCCGGGAGTAATTACCATGGACGTTAGAATTTTGTCCGTCCATAGGGACGGACAAATTTCACACGGTCTACTTAGTTTAAAAAAAATATCATATCTCTTCTTCGTTTTCGATATTTTTTCTAATTAATTTCCATTATTAAAAATTTCAGTGCATATTGCACCGGACATAATTTCAGATATATCCCTCAAAAACTTCACAATTATGTACTTCCCCTTCTAAAATTCATAATATCATATTTATCGTTCTAAATTTAAAAAAAAACTCACATATTTATTCAAATTATTGTCTTTTGGTTAAAACTCATTTTAAATTTAGAAAATACCCATCTTACATTTTTAGAAATAAAATAAAAGATATATAGTCTCTTTAAGATGTCAGTCTTCTAATTGGTTGGTTTCTGAGAACAAATATTTTATTTCTCTACTTCTGATGCATACAAGGTGACATTTTGATACACGTATGTGTATGCATGAAAATCTAATAAATGAACCATTTTCTCTCAAAAACCAATCAATTAGAATACTAACATTTTACTTAAACAAGCTACAGATTTTTTATTTTTTTAATAAAATGGGCCGGTACTTTATAAATTAAAAATGAGTTATAATAGAAAACAATAAAATGTGTGAGTTCATTAAAATTAGAAAGGTAATATGATATTATGAATTTTAGAGGACAAAATACGTAATTTCGATGTTTTTGAGGAGTATATATACATGAATTTTTTTGCTTTTGATTCATTGACTTTAACTTTTTTTATATTTTCTCCAAGCTGAAAAATAAATCTAAGAAACCAATATCAAAACTAACCAAATTTGAATCGAATGGAGACTTAGATGTTTTAATTAAACAAATATGTCCATAACAAGTCCATAAGTCATGGTTGTCACTTTCATTATTTCTAAGAAATTGAAAAAAAAAAATAGTATCGTAAATGTACTATATTTGCATTATTTCTAAGTAATTATAAAAAGAAAAAAAAATAGTATCGTAAATGTACTATGTTTGTAAATGTACTATGTGTTACTTAGATATTTTATAACTTTTAAATCAATCTTTGATATAATGGTAAAGATGAAAGATTACATGTCCAAAAGTTTAGATGGAATATTCCTTCTAAATATTAAATCGTTAGAAAACTTAACCTTCAAATCTGAGAATTTTTTATTTACAGAAAATATTATAAAATAATAGACGGAAAAAAAAAAAGAGTACCTGAAAAGTTTCATGTATAAATGAGAAAATTTTCCGATTTCAGACTTTAGACAGGCAAATTTTCTCTAGGTCCAATTTATTTTTATAAGGCTCTCTGAGATCTTCTGTGACAACTAAGACAAGAAATTCGAAAAATAATTTTTTTAAAGCCCAAAGTGTGTATCGAAGACACTTTGGATCCAATCCACAGATATGCATCCAAGACACTTTGAATTCAAGACGATCCACATACACTTTGGATTCAAGCTACCACAGCAAGTTTTTCTCAGATTTTACCCTGTATTATTGAAATCAGTAGGAGAGTAACCCAAATCAAATGTAAACATGCCAAGTCAACATGAGACCAACCTAAATCAGTATGCAGACAGTGGTGTAGTGGTGTGTTGAGTGTTGTATTTGAGAAATTAGTGAAAACTTTAGTAGTGTTTGGGCAGAGAGGCCCACATGTAGTAGCGCTTGTCTTTAGGGCGGAGAGGCCCACATGTGAAATGTTCCAAGAAACATTTCAACTTTATTTACTGACTTACTGCACGCGTCATTGACTAGTAACTCAGATGATTTGTATCCTCACGGATTGTGCAGTACATAGACTAGTATAACTCACCAATTAACCAATCTAACTATTACTCTACGATTAAATCTGACAGATGCTGCACAATAATGCCACATGTAGTATTCTCCCGTCCTTCCCAAGCCTGCCCATGCCAGCAGTCGACCCCGTTGCTCTGGTCCTTCCCCAGATGTGACGCTACCACTTTGTCATGTAAATAGTCTGACATTTTCTGATTAAATGTTGATTATTCTTTTCACGCTTGTGGCGGGGTGCCAGGGTATTACTAGAAAAACCTAGATCAAGATTTTGCGATTCATTTGAGTTCTAATTTAATATTCATTTTTCCAGCTCAGCTTTCAATTTCTCTTGCCTTTTGTCTTTCCTTAAATCCTTTAATTTATATGGAATTCTGGATTTAAAAAAAAATTGTAATAATGTTAAACCTGTGATTAAAAATGGCTTGAAAAAATTGCGTAGCAAAAAATAGATCTCACCTCTTTAGATATGCAATACAAGAATAAAATCAATAAATATGCATTATCAGTACAGATTTTGTCTTTGTAGAGAAAGGAAAGAGGAACCAGAGCGATTACAAGTAGATTTTAAAGAAAAATGGTGAAAAATGAAAAGACCAGTTTGCTTGAGAGTTGCATGATGCTCTCCATTCCATTAAGAAAGATCGTCTGCATTATTTCATGTGAAATCCTTGTTTTTCCTGGGCACTGTACCTGTTAACCCGGTATTGGTACGAACTTTTACTGTGTACTCATACCTTGAGCAGTTTAGCTGCTAACTACCACCTGACGCTAGCTTTCTGACTTCAATTAAGTTATGTTGTATTGAATATAAAACAATGAATAATTATAATTAATAGTTTGAAATTTTACAATAATTAATAGAAATTGAAGAAAACACAGAAAATTAAAGAGGGCACTTACTGCACAAGGGACCTCAGTTATATGACAAGGCCAAAGAAGAGATCAAAGGACACCTTTTTCCGAAGAATGGTAACTTCCTTTGCCAAAAAAATAATTCATTTTTGCCTTTCATTTTGGCAATATATGATATCAAGTCATTATTTCACTGAATGTGTTTGAATGCTTAAAAATTGTTTTGTATAACATTTCCAAAAGAATTTGACTAGAAAAAGTTTTTTTGTGTCTGGATGAAGTGAGGTGTAGAGGAATTATTTTCTTTTCTTTTGAATGAACACGGAAACAACAATATTCCTCGCGACGTTCTTGAAATTTATTGTTCTAAAATAATTTAGCGAAGTCAATGGTTAATTATGGATCTAGCTGAACTTCTATTAGTCTCTCTAGCTGTTGAAGCCTGTAAACTTTGTATTTTTTTCCTTGAGATGAAAGATTCCTTAAGGAGTCACGTTTCATTGAAACAAAAATTAAATAAAACACTATGGGGGTGTTTGGTTCGTGCTTTTGGAAGGCAATTCCAGGCATCCTAATGCCATTCTTTTGCATTACTATTATCTTTAGTGATTAATGTTAGTTAGAGCATAGTACATCTAAAACTTCAATATCTATGTATGTTGCATAATTTTGCTTATTATTGTTGTTTGTTCTGTAATGAAGGCACTGAAACAAAAGGATGCTAGCTAGAGAACCCCCCCCTCCCACACCAGATCTAAGTTAACTGATTCTTTCTCTGGGTTTGAAGCATCAGTTTCTGGTACATCCTTTCATTACCGTGTGAAGTTTTGTTTTACAAATTGGTTTTCCTTATTAAAATCTGAATTTAAATTATGTCTCAACCGAGAATTAAAGCTGTAAACAAAGCTGATGGCAATCACTTTAATTTTGGCACTTTAGATCTCTCTTTTGGGGCCCTTACTTTGTTCCCTGACATGAAATCCACATCAGTTCAAATTCTGGCACTGTTGCAGTAAGTCACTATTTTGGTATCAGTATATCGAAATCCTTGATCAAATGTGAAAAATGTGGACTACTTGTAGACAACAAGTTGGTTTGTAAATGTAGGTGGAAGTTCCAGACCCAAAATTGTGCATATATATTAGGACCAAACGTTGATTGTTTTTTTTGATAAAATTTATTATAGTTATCTTTCAAGTTCTTTTTTTGACACACACACCCCTTTTTCATGTTCTGAGTAAGAACTATGAACCAATTAATGTGTGCCTCAATGGCTTATTTTGTAGATTGTAAAATGCAAATTATGCCCAAATTAACCCTACTAACTCAGCATAGTTTAATAATGTGGTACTTGGAGATTTTTTATTTGTTTATTGAAAAGGATCAGACCACTTGGTACTTATCTGTTTCAGTTTCAAAAGCTTGTTTTTTTTTTTCTTACTACAGGTTACTACTATCTTTGTGATGCCGGTTCGACGCTGATCTGCACCTTGAAAGAGGCTTGATTAGAAAATAGGCCTAGTAAAGGATTTGGAAACATTCTAAGCATTGGTAATGGTAGTAGTCCTGATACCAGCACTGTTATTGGTACTGTTACTGTTTGTTTCCATATAAATGAGGAAGATAAGAAGGTTCGTGGATATTAAAAAGAAAGTACCAGCTAAGAGAAATTGTGTATGGTTTTGTTTTTTAACATTCTGATGGATGTTTTGATGAGCATACAGTCATTACAAAATAATTTTTTTCTACTTAATAGGTTTTAGCTGCTGTGATTTTTGGAGTCGGTAATGCCATGTTGATCAATTTTTGTGCTTGTCAGAATTTACCAAACAATACCATGATCCAATTATTGAACTTTTATAGTGAAAATAGGCTTTCTGGCTTGAATTAGAACACATATCTTATGGTTTAATTAGCTATCAGATTGGTTTAGCTTATGCTTGTCAGAACATATATCATTTACCTGATATTTTCAAATTTTCGGCCATGGATATCATATAGTGTTATGATTACTGGTACAGCTGGTACAAAATTCAACAACCATAATTATTGATGAATCATGGGCATCAACAGCAAATGCAGGTATGGGCATCATTTTTTATAAGCACGACCAAATCCACAATGCACAATGCATGCAGGTTCCTAAATGCACAAGACCCAATGGAAGTAGAGGAGTACATAAAGACCATGGCAGCCAAAATAACCCGGCACGATACACCATCTTTTTTATATTTCTTCTTTTTATTTTTACTTTTAGTAGCGTTTAGTAGATAGTTGACCTTTTCAGGTTTCTATTAAGCTTATGTAGGACTTTATGTAGGACTTTCATTTGTTATAATCAAGTATGCCTACGGGCTTCAATAAAAAAAAAGGATTACTGTTTCAGTCTGGAATGCTCAAATTTTAATAATTTGTTCGGCAGATTTGGCATCTCGCTGTAATTTTGATCTTTTTCAGGGGTTAGATCAGTGAGATTGATAAGGTTTGCCAGAATAGCTAGATTTCTCAGGTTTTTGTTTATTGTGGTTGCATCAGATGATGGCATAGTGCGTCTAGTCATGGAACTACGCGAGATGACTCTGGATTGTGAGAGAATATACAAAAAATGTTATTTATTTAGATGTGACTGTATTATGGTAGTGTGAATCCTGATAACAAGCTATAATTAGGTCATTGTTCAATCATTGACCGAAATTCTCATGTTATTTTGCTCATCTCTTTTTGCTATAATTTTTTTCCCTCTTTTTCCGGTGAATAAGGAAAATTTTGACATGTTTCATTTTTTTCTATTATTAGTTTGATTTTTTTCAAACTTAATTTGATCATTCTCTCTTTATAAATGTTGTGCTGGAGAAAGCATATCACGCTGTATTGTAAATCCTATTTCTGGAATATGGAATATGGATTTTTCCATTTATGAGAATAAATTTACTTTTTCAATAAAAATGTTTAGAAAGTTTATTATCTTTAGATCAAGAGTCTCATAGTACTTCTTGTTTCCACAACCTTCATGTATATCCAGTAAAACAATACTAATTATTAAATACGAACTCTCACGTTATTTTAACACATTCATTAAATTTCGGGTAGGCATATTGACACCGCACACATTTATATTAACACAACATCTTTAATAAAATTTAATGTATAGACAATTTTGACCCTCTTTAAATGCTTTGCTAATTACCATATTTTTTCTATAATGTAATTAATATCCTGATCATTTATTAAATTATATTATTTCTATAATTGCTAGATTTTATTTCCATTTTTATTTTATTTTACATTGAGCTAATTAATATCTTTCTGTTTCATTTTTTCTCATAGAACTATAGAACTATCCAATTCACAGAAATCATCACTCAATTGAAATTTCAAGCACAGACATCAAGGTATGTATTTAATTTTTTTTTGTAAATATTTTATATTATGATAAACTTGCTTTAATTTTTGAACTTTATAATTTTTTTTTATTCTGATACTTATTATGTATAGTCTATTTTAATTAAAATTGTTTATTGATGTTTTGTATTTGTTAATTGAATAGATGGATCAATCTCCTAACCAACTGGAAGAAAAATCTTGAAAATTGATTTTTGAATGATGGAAATGAAAACAATCAACTTCTTAGTTTGAAGTTTGAAAATCGTGATGATTTGCTTCGTGTCGTTCGTGAATTCTACGTAATTTTTTATTGCAGTGTTTTGTTGTACTTTTAATTTATTATTTTAATCATAAGTTGAATGTTAAAATTAATCATGATAATTTAAATTCAATATGTTTTTTATATTAGTAATCATGTTGTTTTTAGTGATTTTTGAGGAAAAAATGAATAAAATGTTAAGTGACAAAACAATTTTTTTTTATAGTAGATTGTAAAAATTTTTTGTGAAGTTGGATAAAATAAATCGATATACATAATGATGATAGATTTTAATAATATAATATAATTATTCACTGTTGTAGTTCTCTTAAAAAATCTTAAAGATTCAATTAATGAAAATAAATAAAGAATATTTATTACATTAATCTAACTTCTAAATAAATAAATTATATAATAACATATGACAGAGAAACATATTTTGAAAAAATATAACTTTTAAGGAAAAAATAATGTGGTAATAGATGGAGAGAGAATTAGTTTTTAAAGGAATCACTTAATGAAGGATAAAATTGTCTATATCATAAAATATATTGATAGTGTTGTGTTAATAATTTTTTTTTTGTTGTTTTAATATCACCACCCATTAAATTTGTTATAGTTATATTTCTTGTATCATGGAGAATTAATGGAGAATTAACAAAAATTTATAACATTGTACAGAAATAAGGAATAGTTTCAGCTTAATGTGAGAACTAGCATTTGATTTAGTGATTAAAGATAATATTTTTGTATGGAAAATCGTAAGTTCAAAATTCAAATGGGGAATTTTTTGTAGATATTTACAGGTGAAAAGTTTGTTTTTCATCTTTATTTAAAAAAATAGTTTGGTAACTATGCACAAACTTTCATTACAAAGATAAAGCTCAAACCTCCAACTTTCTTTAGATAAAAAAAAGCAACCTCAGCTTAATAACACCGTATTTTACAAATTTATTGATTAAAAATAATAAAAAACTAAATTTTATTAAAACAAGGAAAAAGTTGCTATGTTTCATTTATTATATTATTAATTTGATTTTTCTACTTACTTAATTTGATTATTCTCTTTATCAATGTTGTGTCAGAGAAAGAATGTCGCACCATGTTATAGCCCCAATTTATGCAATATAATTTTCTCATTTAAGAGAAACATTATACTTTTTTAAGAGCAATATTTAAGAAAAATACTATCTTTTGTTCGAAAAATCTAGAGTATATCGTGTTTCCATAAATAAGGTTTATATAGTAGAATAATACTAATTATTAGGTATGATATTATTTTGTTATATTTTTGGTATAATTAAAATATTAAAATATGTTATAAGTATAACATATGTGTAATGTTTTTACAGATTTATTTACTAAAGCTATAAGTATAGCATCTAAAATATACGAAATAAATATCAAATTGTATTTTGTATAATTATATATAGTCGGTACAAAAACTGAAAAATTACTTTACACGGTAAAAATTTACAATATAGTAGATTGATAAGGCTGAACTATCAAAATTTTCATATTACTTGATTGAGCTATGACTGATCTTGAAATCACATAAAGTTTGAGCATGATCTATTTGAGAGAGAGAGAGAACATATTTATGATATAATTTTTAAAATATAATACATCTTTACGATAAAATATGACATGCCATATTAAGTTCAGAATTAATTCACAACACATCTTATTAGAAGGGATAATTCACTCCAATCATGTAATGTACATTTTGTTAGGAATGATAAGATTCAAATGACAATTAGTGTTGTAAATAACAGTACGCGCTCGTTGGATGTACGGAGTACCGTCAAACGATTAATCGATATGCTGTCGATTAATCATAATTAAGCTGCCGATTAATCATTATCATTAAAATTATATGTATATATTTATAATTTATTAAAAATGATTTATTTAACTCATCAAACTTATCAAATAAACATAATTTAAATTAGCTTTATTATTATAACATGACACTACACTTATTTCTTCTAACAACACATACACACTTTACATATGTAAATAATACATTTATTTAATGCAAAAATAAATTCGAAAATAAATTTTTTTCAAATGCTAACAACATATTATTTGAAAGAAATTAGATATTCCAACATAAAATTACTAAATTTCATATATAATCGTATTAATTGAAAAATAAATTAATAGGTAAGAAAAAAAATACATTAATAGAAAAATTAATCAATTTCAAAGTAAGAAGAAAAATATATTTAAAAAATATTGGATGTATATTCAAGTACAAGCAAAACTACAATATAGGATTTATGAAACTTATTATCACACATAGTCCCAGAAAAAAAAATAATGTGAAAATAAATATTTACTGGAATAAACGGACAATTAAACAGGAATAAACAGAATAATCAAGAATAATCGAGCGATTAATCGGAAATATTTGTTAACATGCATCTGATTGGTGTATTCGTAACAATTTTTCTGCCGTTAATGATTAAACGAGTGTTTAATCGGCCGTTAAGACTGTTTTTTACAAGACTAGTGACAATCAATATATGAATTCGTAAAAGTTGTAAATAAATTATAGATGTAGTGGAGTAGAACTAGGGTGTTTGATGACGCTAAAATATATAGCGAAAATCACTATTTTTTATGACGGAAAATGGCTAAAAGTGAATGCAAAATAGTCATTTTTTCGATTTATTTACCGCAAACGTATTTTTGAGTCATTTTAGCAGGTTTTGAAGAAAGTTGCGTATTTAGGTCAAAAACAGATAAAAAATGTCCAATTTAGGATTATTGAAAATGACCTCAAATCAGAACATTACATGGTGTATGTAACAGTCTATACGAAGTGCACAACAACTAAAATGACAAAATTCTATGGAAATACGCTAAGTCTGGAAGCCGTGCAGGTTTGGGTCTATCCCGCATACAGCATAGCCCAGTGGCCATACGCGTCGCGGATTCAATTTGTGGATTGTTATTCTGCACCGTTAGATCAACATATTACTGTCCTAGATTGAAGTCTTCTAGAAGGTCCGACCCTCAGGCTGTCCACACTCTAGATGGAGTGGAGTCCAAGTTTGCTATTTTTTAGTGTTATTTTTAGACCAATCATGCTAATCATAGGTAACCCCGTGATCCCCACTACTTCCACTACTTTAAGAAACACTCTCTCTTGTATTTGATTCGGTGTACGTGTTTATTTGTGATTAAGTCATGTACTATAGCCATAAATCTTCACCGATTAGGAAAGCTAGGCACATCTCTAGTAAGGTAGATGGATTTTAACAGTTTGGATTTATCGTTTGAAGCCAATTTTATAAATTTTAGAGGAGTTTACAAAAGAACTTGATAAACTTAAGAACACTATAATTCTACCAATATAGTGGATATTGCTCATATAGTTGTTATGTCGAATCTGACACTTTTGTAGATTGATCTAAAAATCTGGCATTATTTATAGTTAATTAACATGTATAATCCAAATGTGATAAAACTGATCGTTAAAATTTTTAATATTGGATTGTAGATTGTCAAATCACTCTAAATTTTATATGCTAAATATGTTTATACTTTTGTTTTCAATATGTCATATTAAGTTATGGATGTGAATTCATTCTATTTGAATAATTTTTATTGTCATAAAGTAGTTATAGTTTGATTCTAGTTACAATGTTTGGAATATCTGAATTTGATATGAGTTTCGATTATGTTTTCATGAATGATATAGGTTTTTACGATAATACTATATAACTTCGTAGTCACCTTTTTAGATGAGGAAAAAAAAAAGGTCAAAGACAAATTGACCAATCAGGTTGAAAATTGCTGTGGTGTACAGTTACCGGCCGCATCAGATCCCTCTAACTGTAAACCTATCCTCATCTTTAATTGAACGAATATACTGACACTTACAGTGGGTCCCAACCTTCAGACCCTTCTAAGTCGTGATGCCTCCCTCTAATTTCGATATCCGCTCATTATCCCGCGGGATCCCTCTCTCAAGTTTCGATATTTGCTTATTATCCCGCCAAATTCGGCTGTTATCAGACATGATTACTTTAATCGCTTCCCCATCACTACGCTTTGCCACAATTCTCTCTCCGCTTGCTTTCTCTCTTTGTTTATTTCCTCTCTCCCTCTTCCCGACCCGGCCTTAAGATGCAATCAGACGAACTCACAGTCAAGAACTGTGAGTCTGAGTGTACACTCCTCTCGTACGTTTTTACTTGTTTTTATCTTTAATTTAAGGAACGTTAATTATAAGTTCCACTAATAAAGTTTACATGATAATAACAGGCCTTTTTAGAGAGATAAAGAGGACTCAATGTTGCTGAAATTGGGTTCCTTAATGTTCATTGGTATTGCTATTTAACACCTGAACTGGCTTCCTTCTATTTTTATTTTACTTTTCTATAGGACTCACTGAGGAATATGCTAATTATCTTTCATTTTGCAAAACTAAATCCTGGTGTAAAATATGTTCAACGAATGAAGGAGATTCTGACCCCACTTATCTTTTTATGATCTCAGGATTGATCCAATTGTTACACAGAGATATCAAGCAAACTTCAAAACACTAACTCAGGCATTTAAGGTATTAATATAACTTTTTTAATATTTTTTCTATATATTTTTGTAGCTTGCTTTGAACATGGAGGCACACCCGAAAAACCAGCTCAAACCTGCACATTATAGGCCACAGAAGGAGCACTTTGTGTAATCTTTTTTATAATCACATACACATTATTAATATGCAGTAGTATTCAATTAAGCCGTAACTATGATATAATTCGTTTAATAAGACATAAACCTTGAAGAATCCTTAAAAAAAATTCAATTATGCCCCGAGTAATGTTCAATTAAGTTTATTTTTTTGTTTCTTCAAACAGTGCGGGCCAGCTTATTGTGTAAGAGGAGATATTGAAAGGCAAGAAGAAGCCATGCAGTTACTTTGAATTGTATAGTCTTGATTTTTGCCGGTAAATGTTACAGTTGGTTCATTAATTTATAACTCTTGTTATATGAAATATTATACAATTTTATATCCCATAAATATTCTTCTTATGACCAGCAATAATGAGTAAATGGGCAGAAGAGCACCTTCATTTTCACAATTTAGGCGAAAAGGATGACAATTTTAGTAACAACATTTACAAATGATTTTCTTGGTTTATTGTAGAAGAAAATAACGGGCATGATGGGCACCAATTTCTTGCCTGATCCAGATTAGTGCTTAACGGGTCTATTAATGGGTCTGTTATGAGTGATGGTTGCAGTTGTAATTCTTCTATTACTTATTTTTGTTTTAATTTCCCCTTTATGGGTACCCTAGTTGTAGTTTATTTCTGTTTTTTTGGAGGCTGTTTTTGGAGATGAGTTGTCACACCCCGCGGCCATAAATAGTGACAGAGCCCCGCCGTAAACATACAACACCGCGTATGCTTACAAGGCCATTTAAAATTCATTCATCACATCAAAATAAAGACATACAACAAGTTTATATACAATAGTCCAGGTACAAAGTGTCTGGTAAAGGTAGAACATACACAAGGTATCTTGTAGGGATACCGACCAAAAGGTATGACATAGAGAACTATACAACAAAAACATAGATATACATCTCTAGTCAATTAACCAAGATAACAACTACGGTAGTGGGTTGCTATCTATCAAGGCCTACTACTCGCGTGCCTCTCCAGGATCAACCGCGCCAAAACCTGTAAAAATAACCCAAGGGGTGGGGGTGAGAATATAATTCTCAGTGCGAATTTGCCACAATCGAGTCATTGGACTTGCAATCAGACTCCATGTTCAAAAATGAAATCCATACAAAAGCACATTAGTCATTTTATAACAATATATAAGTATATGCATATGCTCGACAACAAATAATCAAGTGAAGTACAATTTACAGAATTTCCAAGGTGAAGTTCAAACAAATACATTTTTGGCCTAACTTATCTTATTATGGCTGGTAGCACTTACAGATGTTCCACCGAGCTGGACCCTTTATCTGACCCTCGTCTGTAGGGTTACTGGCACCTACAGACGTTCCACCGAGCTGGACCCTTTATCTGACCCTCGTCTGTAGTACTTTGGCTTAACCATTAATAAAGTCTGGTTCCAAGTTATATAATGAAAATTCACATGAAATCATTCAGAATGTCGTAATATTCAATTGACCGTTCAAAATACATTACCACGTAGGGTAATGCCCTCGAGCCATAGACATTGCACACAAGTCAGCCACAATCACAACCAATCACACACATATAGTCACCCACCCCTCGTCCCAACCGGTACTGGGACACCATGAGGGCCAATCACCTAAGGCCAATAGGTTCCTGGGATCAAAGTCGGCTCGCCCAGCGGGCCAGACTTTGCAAATTCATTCACATAATTCCGTCTGCTCGCTCAGCGGGTCAGACTTTGCAATTTCATTCACATAATTCCGTCTCGCTCGCCCAGCGGGTCAGACTTTGCAAATTCAATCACATAACTCCATAATCATCAATTTGTGGTGACTTTCAATCATAAACAAATCATAATAGCACAATCAAGATGACAACCATACGAATATACAAATCAGCCATGTCACACAATTTGGTTTTAACCAAATTGAGTTATGCAAGCAATTCACACAATCTTAATTATGCACAATCAAACATGCAATCCGTCAAAAATGCAACAATCAAGCATACAACATGACAATCGAAAAAGAAAATTTAATTTCTGAAAATGAAACATCAAACAAGTCCAAGAACCCCGCACTTGATTACGAAAAGCGTATCACGTGCCTACGATCCGGACGTCTCGAAAGGTCTCGCAAACTCTTGCTCAATCGAGCCTACACCTATTTCAATCATACATAATTAATTTTAATCTTTGTTCGACAATTGGTATGTTTACTTGAGTTATATTAGTTCATTTATACTCTTATTGCGGTCCGCAACCAATGAAAAATTCCCAGATTTTCCAGATTTTCCATTTTTCCCCAATTATACAAACCCTAGATTAACCAAAACCAAAATAAATTCCATATTTTCAAGAAAGAGAGGAGACATTACCAATCAATACCCTTCGTTGGTCGGATTGAACTAAACTAATCAAAATTCCTTCCGCAAATTTCGGATTTGGAATCAACCCTAACGAGAAAGTCGCGATTTGGGTGACATTGAGAAATGAAGTACTAAATTAATACATGGAAGCTTAATGGAGGTAGATTACTCACAATTTATACAAAAATTTCAGATTCGAGCAAACCCTAGAAAATGGAGTTGAATTTCAGATTCTTAAGAGGCAAAAGAGAGAAAGCAAGTACCAATAGAGGAGTTAGATGGCAAATTTTGGGGAGATCTCAATCTTTCCACTTCTTTCTTCAATTTGTTTGATGGATTTTCAAGGGAGAATATGATCTCCCTCTTTCTTTTCTTTCTCTTGGGTAGACCACGCAAGGAAGAGGCAAAACAGGGAAGGGACGGAGAGAGAGAAAGGGACCCAAAATATTTAATCTTAACTGTTCTTTTAGAGATGAAATCGTTAGTAACATTTTTCATAACGTTATAACGTTTTATGCCTGTAAAAATATTGAGAAACGAACTATCTAAACTGCCGAAATCATTGAAAACGTTACAACGTTTTAGAAAACGTTATAACGTTTTAATTCTTTTCAAAATTCCAAACTGGCTGTTTTGGTCGGTTAATTTTCCAGTGAAGATCGTTTTGTAACGTTTGACAAAACGTTATAATGTTTTAGAAGAAAAGTTCACAGAAATTCAAGAACGATGAAAACGTTATAACGTTTTCTAAAACGTTGGTAACGTTTTAGATCAAAATGCTCTTTCTGGATATTCTATTATTATTATTATTATTATTATTATTATTATTATTATTATTATTATTTTGTTCTTGACGTAACATGAGTACAGTGCAATGCTACCTGTTGGGATGAACAGTGGTACCAGACAGTGGTACCGGAAAAGAGATGAGTCTAAGGCATGGTTCTCAATGTTGGTTTGATAGGCATGAGTTTACTGGTATTGTTATTGGTATAGAACAAAGTATTTGGTGGTGTTAATTTTCTTGTACTCAGTTTTATCTTAATATATTTGAAATTGTTGTTTAGAGTGTAAAGGACAGCATAGAGCATGCATAAAACTGAGTAAACTGAGTACACTGCATCTCCATCTTGTTTCTTTGATTATTTTATTACCAGCAGTGGTACTGTACCAGTGGTACGCAATTTCCTTTTCTTGTATCATGCAACTCTTACAATTTCAATATAGAATAATTTGTTCAATTTCCTTTTATTTATTAATTTATCCATTTTTTTATTTTCTTGTTTTCCTTTGAATGGTACGCAATTTAATGGTTGCAAACAATGCACTAAAAAACAATGACTACAATAACAAAAAGCTACATTAAACTATATTACATTACAACTGAGAAGTGCTCATGTTCTTCTCTTATCAGAGCACTTTAAATAAATTTGGCAAGAGATTGATTCAGAGACACATTCAACTTAGCAGTTTAGAAGATACTTGAAGGGACTTGCATAAATAAAATTGAGACAAAACATAAAAGAACATGACAGTTAGAAAGCGAATAGCCAAATAACATGCACCATTAATACTTGAAACAACGATCAAAGCATTCATATTCTAACAACTAGCAGTAGAAAGTCGTACAAACTCAAATTTTCAAATAAAAATCTCAAAGAGAAATTAAAACAACATCATAATGCAGTACTCCATTAAAGCATGCCGAAACACCTACCCAGAAAGTGTCGATTTGAGCTCCCCACTGGAGTGCTCCTCACTGCAACTCATTACTAAATGTCAATACCTCCATAATAAGTTAGGGTATAAACAAACTTCTATAAATTATTGTGTAAATAAATGTACTGGTACAATAGTTGTGAGCACAATTTTTATGCTTATTCTTTTGGTGTCATCATACCATGTTGTATTTGGATCAAGTAGAAGCAATAGTGGTTTTTTATAAGTTCCCAAATTAAAGCTTATGCCTTCAATATGCTCATTATATACTTCTATAACCGACAACATATACCAAAATAGAACAATATCAAGTATGATGATTTGGGTACTTTAACAAGTATGGCTGAAATGACTTAATTTACTTTTGCATTCATTCTAAAAACTTCAGTGTTGATTGGAAGGTAAAAGGGACGTGAAAATATGTAAGCATAGCTTCTGAACTTTAAATTCATTAGAGTAAATCAATATACATGTATTTTAATAGATATAATATGAAAGTACATGTGACTTGATTTCAGTGTTCTCAATTTACCAGACCTAGTTTTACTGCAACATTTCATAGCAGCATCTTGTAAACACAACTCAATTGGTTACAATATCCTCAAAACTGAAATAGCAATCTTTCTAATTGTCAAGATATTTGACAAAATTTCAATCTACAAAAAATTCTATAACTACCATGTCTTTTGCATTGGCGACTCAGCGCTGGCTACCGGTGTAATTTTGTTTCTGAGACCCAAGAAGCAAAAGAAGCACAAATGTGGGTCCCACACGGGACCTGCTTTGGCCTCTCCTTCAAACCTCTTCCTCCTCAATACCCCTGTAAAAGTTAATTTGTTTCTTAGTGATGCTACCTTGCAATTGGTAAATTAAAAATTTCAATCTTCTCAAATTTATAAGACTGAAAGAGCAATCTTTCTAATTGTCAAGGTATATGATAAAATTTCAAAAACTAAGAATAACCTGAGAAGCTCCAGTGATCTCAAGGCAGATATGCTAATAACAAGAAAACGGGCTGCCCACTCCCCCGTCACCTCCAAATTCCTTTGCTTTACAAAGCTCCTCCTCCATCCTTGACACACCAAAGGCCTCTTTTATATGGCCAGAAAAGTTATCTACATATTGATCAATCCCTTCAGCCAACTAAATCATACAACACTCTACATATAATTTATAAAAAAAATAAAAAAAAAACTTGAGAACAAAGAGCACCAAAATCAAGCAAGTAAATTTTTTTACTAGCTTCAATTTAGCAGTTGATAACTAGTTTGCTATTATGCTTCAGTTCACCCTCAACTACAATTTAAGTGTTCATTTGACATGATTTGCCACACAATGCATGTAAGCATTGCCATTACTAATTTTTGTCTCAGTTGATTGTAAATTTGAAAATAAATAAATACCAAGAGGTGAAAACGAATATTAAGTGCCATACCAAAACGATACAAACTAGTAACGATCCCACTAAAGCTGACTGCTGGTGCTTCCATCATGTACTAAATCTATACCAATACATACTGGATGCACCAACAACCTCATGATGCAATCCAATTTTCATATATACCAGCGTTATTGTATTAACATATCAAGATAAATACCAAGTGGTCTGATCCTTTTCAATGAACAAATAAAGATCTCCAAGTATCACATTATTAAACTATGCTGAGTTAGTATGGTTAATTTGTGCATAATTTGTATTTCAATATTTTACAAAGTAATCCATTGAGGTTCTTACTCAGAACATTAAAAAGGGGTGCGCATGTCAAGCAAAATAATAACTTGAAAGATAACTATTAATTTCATCATAAAAACAATCAAAGTTTGGTTCTAATATATATGCACAATTTCAGATCCAGAACTTCCACCTACATTTACAAACCAACCAATTAGTTGTCTTCTCCTCTCAAATCTGAACTTATTCTAGCAAACAGAGTTGAATTTGATCAACGATTCATGAAGCTTTTTTTTTAAGAGTTTCGCTATTCTTTTCTTCTTACTCAACTTCTAAGTTTTGAAAATGAGAGAGAAAAGAGAGAGAGACGGGGAAAGAGACTGGACCACCAAAATTGGATCAGTATGAGTTATACCGATCTAATGTTTAGACCTCACTGCTGGATTCCTGTGACGCTATTTTTATAACCTGCATAAAAACTAAACAAATTAAAAATCTAAGTTAGAATCGGTGAAATTCATACTGTTTCAAACTCTTTTAATTTTTCGATTGCTGTACTCTTTCTGCTTCTCTCTTCCTTTTTATTAATTTTACTAAAAAAATTATCAGGAAATTGGTATCACTTAAATCAACATGTGATATGTTCCTGCCAGAAATATTTCAACTTTATTTACCGACTTACTACACGCATCATTGATAATTTTTAATATTTTTAATACTGCTGGATACACAAACGTGAGCCCCTCTCACTGCTTTGCAACCTTTCACTCAAATATAATGATGTAAAAATTTCACTGATTCAAACTTTTTTATCTTTTATTTTGCAGTTAATGGTTTGAATGAGAAGAACGATGAAACTTTTATACTTTTTGAAAATATTATTAAATAATATAAAAAATAGATGAAGCAGATCTAATTTTTTTTTTTTTTATCTTTTTTCCGCAGTCAATGGTTTGAATGAGAAGAATGATGAAACTTTATACTTTTAGAAATTATTATTAAATAATACAAAAAAATAGATGAAGCATCTTCAAATTTAAATTACTCAAAGGACCACGATATATAACCCAGATCCAAAGTTTGAACCGGGATCCATGGCTTGGATTCAAACATTTATTTTTTCAGCAACACACCAGTAATATATATGATGAAAATGTTGGCCACAAAAAATCCTAATTGAAAATATTTGGATCCTGGCTATTGATCCCTGTTCAAACTCTGAATCCAGGTCATCAGTCTCGGTACATCTAAATTATAAAGTACTTTATCTATTTTTCTGTATTACCCTCTATTCTTTCAATTTATCATTCAACAGCTTTCTTAATTTTGTATACGACATTTAGTGCTGAACCTGTATATAATAATAATATCAAAAAAAATAAAAATGTCTTCATTCTTTGTCAAAAACCAACGACTGCCGGGGAAGCAATTAAGAGAAGAAAAATAAAATAAAAAAATAACTTTGAATTCGATTGTGGAATTCTACCCATCCAAAATTTGAATCCATAAAAGTTCTACCCATCCTTCTAGTAATAAAAATTAGAGGTACTATTTTTGTTTTCTTGTTTTATTTTATAATATATTCTATAAATAAAAAAAATTCGAAGGAATGGATTTGAATCCGAATATGATAAACTATGAGGTCTAGCTAATACTTCTGTCAAATTTTCCTGATGACTAGTATATTGTCCAACTAATACTTCATAAACCTGTTTTTTTTTTTCTGACTTGCCCATGTTCGATCATATGACTCGGAATTTTTTAGTAATTAAAAAAAATGAAAAAATTGGTTCTAAATGACTTTAGAAAAAAATGTTATTAAAATAAACAGAAGTTAGTAAAAAATTTCTGATTTATTTTGCTCTGTTGAGGTTTTTATTTTTTAAATAATTTTGGACTATTTTATTTTATTTTTCAAATTTGTCATGAATCTACAAAAATAAAATAAAATAACATATTACAAAACTCTACAAAGAGCACAGTATAAAAAACTAATACCAATATTTAAAATATAATTCTGGATGCCAGTTTCTACTTTGCAAACATTTTTCTTTCATTGTTTTCCAAACCAAACATAATAATAGTTTCATTTTACCCGGAGAATGTAATTCTCCGGAATGCCCCTTATTGTCTCCTGACAGAGTGACAGCAGTAAGTTTTTATCAGATTTTACCCCGTATTGTTAAAATTTACAATCAAGTATTCAATTATAAAAGACCCTAAATACCACGGACCAACCAAAGACAAGTTTCATTTAATTAATAAAAATGTTTTAATCAAAAGTAATTAAGTACCATTGGTCATTGAGCAAATCCATATATTATTTTTTTGTATTCTTTTTTTGAATGAGTTCAAGAATATTTTTAAAACATAGTTTCAACTTTCATACAATTATTTAAATTTTTTTTATGAAAAACTATTTACAAATTATTTGTGAATGACATCCCTTAAATATTTTCAAATTATTGCAGATCATAATTTTCATTTTTACCTCACTCAAATTAATATTTAATCTCATATTTTAAACTCTTGTACATTAGACTACAAACTGTTGGATTTGAAGTTCAAATAATCGATCTAAAGGGCTCAACCTGTTCTCCATATAAAAATGTGCTTCGAGACCAAAATTTTATAATTTTTGGAAATTTTTTACTATTTTTTTATAATTTTTGAAAATCGTTGTTTTTAAGAAAATTCTGGACCATAGAAAAACAATGATTTTCAAAAATCTAAATACATTTTAATACAGATATCAATTTGAACAATTTAGATCAGTTGTTTTAAAGTCAAAACTAATAATTTATAGTCCAATATACAAGATGACCTATACATTATTACAATGCACCATAGCCCAACTCTCTCTCTCTCTCTCTCTATATATATATATATATGAGTAGAACTAGGGTGTTCTTGAGCTCACCAAGTCCCTTTGTGAGCTTAATTTAAAAATCTATTGAATTGGATTCAAATGATGTATCCAAACAGTTAAAACCGATCTATTTCATGAGGTATGTGTTTACATGTCAAATTTATAAATTTTCAAACTAATTTAGTATAAAGTCAAGTAATCAAAAAAAGATGGTTTATAAGTCGTTAAATAAATAGCAATTATATTAAAAATATAATCAATAATATAATTAAAACTTTGTTATCTGGAGCTGCAAAATGCAAACCTAAGGCAACTTACCTTTCTAAGCGCCAGAATAAACGGTTAAGTTTGCCCCAAGTTACAGCGGTATTAATCTGTTTATAGGCACAACTGTGGTAGAGGTTGATGTAGCTTCTTTCAATAATGATAGCAAAATAATATCTTTACTATAAATAAAATATTTGTTTGTGGGAAAATAGAAATTGAATTTTATAAATTATATATAGAGTTAAGTTATGTGTAAGAGAGAGAGTATGTGAATTATTGAATAGATTTTTCGATAATTTGTATTTCAAATATCATATGTTATTGATATGCAAATATGTGTTTTCATGAAATTCAAATTCATATTCATTATACATTATCATTTCAAATAATAATGAAAATGAATGAGTCGTATAGTAGCTCAGATGGATAAATTTAATTGAATGCTTTTGAAGGTGGCGCAATTCATAATTTATTTACCTATGAATATTGCATTAATCCAACAGCTCATTTTTCATATATTATTGTTTCGATCTTCTGTGGCAACAAACAATAAACTTATATGTAGAAATTGGATAATGAAATTAAGTTACAAATAGCTCCATAATTCATAAAGTTAGAAAAACATTAATATGAAAAGAAGTATTTATTTTCATAAATTTTGTGTTTTCAAAATATATTTCTAACAACTGACCCACACAGAAGAGAGCATCGAATCGAAGAGTCCTGTCCACTTGTTCACCTGTACAAGTACCAATTCAATTGCCAGGTAAGTAATTAGTAAGTGAGAAATGAAATGAATCTTAATTATTAAATGAAATGATTTGAAATAAACGGACGTAGGTGAAAATTCGGCCATAATGGATTTGGACTGTTCGGATTATCCACATGCATGTCAACTCAAAATTTGATATACACGGTACGTCCGGCTTTAGGTATTAGTGCTCTAGAAATCATTAGGGAAAAAGAAAGATGCTCGTTAATTAAAGTTTGCACAGAGTGCAGGTAGGAAAAGGGATAATTATCAGTGCAAGCAAAGAACATATCTGATTTTGGTGGAATTAATATTGATTATACTTTTCACTAATTCGAAGTTTCATTTGTTGCATCTTTGAGCAAAGCATAAAAAGAGGAAAGAAAGAACAAATCTGTTTATTCTTGCAAGTATTTGCTTTTCTTCGTTGCTATCTTGATGAGCAAGATCTGTTTGTCTCATTTCTTTTGCTTCTTTTCTTTAAACTGGTGCAAGATCTCTCTTTCACTTTCTCCCTTCCTTTCAATTCCAAATTTGGTAATTTGATGGATATAATTTCCCTTTTATATATCTTTTTCTCTAATTAATTAATTTCCGTTTCAGATATTTGGTTGAATTCAAACACAAAAGGTTAATGCTTAAGTGTTAACGGAGAATTACAAAGTCAGAACAACTAAGAAAACACCGATTGCTAGAGTAGCAACTTGGAGATTCTTGAATATACGAGGCAAATTAATTTCTTACAAGGTAATGTTTTTTGGTCGCTTCAATCTTTTGGTGTTTTATTATCACCTCGTCTATTTTTAACTTTTTTTCTAATTGAATGAATTGATTACTTTATTGATAATTTCTAGTATTTACAATGTACAAACAATAAATATTTATATAATTACAACCTAGGTTAATTTAGTTGTTCGGGTAATCAACAATATTAATTAGTTATACTTCGAAGAAGAGATTTACTGTAAATGTTAAACACCGGGAGCACGCAGAAAAGGAGAGAGAAATTAAGAAATGTGTAATCCTTAAAATTTTCACTTCTCTTTATGATTCATGTCTCTAAGAAATAGATTTCCCATCAAATTAGGAATGTACAGATTTTTCAGAAATTGGAATCCATACGCAGCCAAATAGATGGGTATATTTAGATAAAATAGTTCGGATTAATTAGCGACTACTTTACTAATCCAATCAAAATATAAATAGTAAGATTTGCACTTCTTTAGCTAGTGATATTCCGTACAAACAATCCAATTAAACAACACTTTTATTATTTCAAATAGTACAAAATTAACACTTTTTCCACAATATTCCGATTAGTACTTTTCTACACTAGTATTCTTGTATTATTCATTGGACGATCCAAACACACACTATATTTTAATTTCATAGGAATAGCGATCAAAACATAATAGTCGAAACTTGAAGGGGGCTTCGATCGATATTAATTAAATTACCGTTATAATTAAAACCGAATCAGACGGTTATACTGGAAAAAAATGGACTCGGTATCAAATCTGATTTGGTCGCGATGAATGACCAAATATGCATTTAAACTTAAAATAAAACAAAAAAATCTTCCCAGTTTTCTGAAAAACAAAAACAGTAAAGAAGACCAAAAAGCTAGCTGTTCTGGTGTTTTTTATTCTGCAGAATTAATGGATATTTTGAGTCCTGGATTTTTTTTTTTTTTTAATTTTCATGTTGTTCTCTATTAAAAATTATCAAAACATATAGCTCAGTAACATATACAGAAATAATAGACAAGATATCATGTATTAAATTTTTTATTTATTTTATAATTTGAGAACATGTCACTAAATTATTAATTATCTCACAGAAATATTATTCTTGTTATACATGAAGAATTACAAACTATAATTACAGAATAATTTGTTTGAGTTATCAAAGATCCTCTGATAAAGGGGTGTCGGTCTTGCTTCTTCATATTCTGCAGTTACGCCGTGCTTCAGAGAACAATCGGAAAAAAAGAGGGGTGGTGAGGGGAGCGGAGGGGAGGGGAGGGGAGAGGAGAGGGGCAGTATAAAAGTTTACCAACTTTACACTCCGATTTGATGGTTACAAAATTTGAGTATTTTGTATATAGAGTTCATCTCCTCTCAACTCCTCTCAACTCCTCTCTCCTAGAGAAAGAAATACGTGACACGCCGTGATGTGACGTGACAAACACACCGTAATTTGGTCACGTGACGTGACGTGATCAACTTTTTTTTTCACATGACATGACCAAAATGATGGAAGATGGTCATGTCACGCATAATCACGCGGTGACCATACGTGACATGATCACACGTGATGTGACGTGGCATGACGTAAATTAGTCATGTCAATTTTTTTTATATTTTAATTTAAATTATTTAAAATTTAGAAAAATAATATGAAAAATTCTAAAATAATTAAATTATGTTGTAAAGATTATTTTTTTTATGAAAGGTTGCATCTACCATTACTTTAAAAATTCAAATTACAAACATTTATTAGACTAAATTACAAAAAATAAAAACCAGTACTACATCAGTACCAGTATCACTGAATTTACACTAAAATAAAAATCTAAATACTCTATACATACAAAAAAAAAGTTAGATACTCTATATTTCATACCGTGACGTGACTGGTTCGCGTGACGTGACGTGACGTGTATTTTTCACTGAAATATGGTCACGTCACGTGACGCGCGAATGATCACGTCACGTGACACGCGAGTCACGTCACGTAATCGACACACATGATGTGATGTGACGTTAACGTGACGTAACGTTCTGTGACGCGACTAATTACGCCGTGATAGATTTCCTTCTCTACTCTCTCCCCATCAAAATTTAATGTTGGAGCCAGTAATTAATAGTGGCGGTCAGGTCAGGTCCAGTTTATTCTGTCAATATTTCCTCAAGCAATTCACCTTGTTGACTTAATCATCCGGAGAGAATTATGCCCATCAAATTTCTTCCTCACCAAAAATCGCAATATAAGATGGTGTATTCAGTCCTTCAAGAAATCGCTCATAAAAAAGAGAGAAACTAATATCATATCGTAGTCAAATTTCAAGGTTTCAATTTGTTTTAATTTTTATCCTAATATGTAATTCAGTATCTTTAATTTTATAACAATTAGGAGGATCATATGAGTATATTCCTATTTTAATTTAAAACTTGGAATATTTTTAGTATAGTAAATTTTCCTACAGTTTCAAATTAAAAAAAAATGAGAGTTTAAAGTGTTTAGTGAGTCAAACGGGTTCAAGGAAATCTTGATTACGAACGGACTTGAGCATTGAAAAAAATTTAGCATAAATTTAAATGAGAATGGTGTCATATTGCAAATTGGTAGTTAAAGGTTTGGAATTTCATTTCAGATCAAACTAATTTAAACCAATTTGTCCAAATCCATCTTTACTTAGCATTTAAGAAAATTTATATATCAGACAATCTGAATATATGAACCGATTATTAATACAAATGCAGTCGTCCGAGTAATTAGACTTACATATTAAAAAAGATTGATTTTATTTAGAAATTACATATAAGATTTACCATTATGTTGAAATTTAAATTTATGATAAATTTTGAAGAGGGTTGAAATGTCTCATTGTGGTTCAGATGCTTTAGCTTCATTTACAAAGTCCATATAGTTTATCCAAACAAATCAACATGATCTCCATATTAAAATCATTATTTTTGGACGATCCAAAAATAACATTTTTGTACTTATCTAAAAAAATAGTAAACAATTTAAAAAATATATATATAAAATTTGGTCTCCATGCACAATTTAATATGGATGTGATATTTATTGATTTGGATGGACTTTTGAACTTTGAAAATAAAGACAGCATATGAGGCACAATGAGGCATGAAATACATGATGAGGCATTTGAATCTTTTTCAATTTTAAATTGTTTAAACTGTAGTATTTTATAAATAAGAAAGATATTAGAATTTTAATCCTACGCATAAAAAATAATCTGAATTGAGAGAATGATAATTTTATAAATAAGAATGATAATTTACACTAATATATTATCTAAATTAATTTCATTATGAAATTTCAACAATTTTTTTTTATGATGTATGCTTATTGTCTGTCATCTAACCTCAATAGACAATCGTTGTTCCTTAGGTCGGATAAACCACTGCAATGGGCAACCATCAAAAGAAAGTCGATATTGCAGAGTTGGTCGGACCATTACTGAGACGCCTTAAACTAGCCAAGGAACGAGTTCCTGAAAACTCAGAGCGGAAGAAAATCATCGACCAAATTAGCCCAGAGGTTGAAAAGACAAAAGATATTCTTGATAATAGAGTAAAATTAGATTGGGAGCTAGCAGGTTACCTGGGAAAGATAGAAAGGCAAGTTGATTCCTGGAATGATCACAATGAACATTGTGAAAAGGCTCCTGATTTGCCTCAGAAAGCCAACATAATTGAAGTGGGCGAACCATCTAATACAAGTGATGAAAAGGTCATAGAAGTTTCCAAGGTTCAAGAACTTATGGACTCAATAGAGTCGTCGCACTTCAGGTGGATTAAATGCCTGAAGGTCCTTGGCATGTTTCCAGTAAACACAGAACTGAAGAAGAGATTAGTGATTTACTGGTGGGTTATGCTTTTTTCAGGGGATGTAGAGAGTTATGAAAGGGTCATTTCTGATCTGGTGGACAAAAACGTCCTCATTCCTGTTCATAGATCAGAGCATAATAAAGTAATTGACCGCTTCACCATCGAACCTATATTTCATAAGTTGTTGGTCTCCAACAAAAAGAGATCATATGGCCAACTTAGTTCTGAGAAAAGGGAAGAAGGCACTTGGCACTTATATAAAGAATTTCAATTATTTCCAGATTTCGATATGCTACTAAATCTGGACCAGAGGTACCTCAATTCCAGGGACATAATGGACATTAGCAGCAAGCATGATCACTTGGTGGTGGTTCAACTTGGTAGTTGGCGTAATTCAGAGATTCAGATTCAGAAAACTGGGTTTGAAGAAAGAAAGTCAAATGACCACATTGAGGTCGACCAAACCGATTTCTTAAAGAAGTTGGGAAAATACGTGAAGTACCTTAGCTTGCGAGGCATTTCGGGAATAGAAGAGGTTCATGAATCAGTTGGGAAACTAAAAGACCTGATGATACTAGACCTCAGGGCTTGTCATAATTTGGAAAAATTACCACAGAAACCAAGGTCCACATTTATACAAAAATTAATAAGATGGGCGTTGCAAGATAACGTGTGGTTCAATAATATGAGGATTTTAGATATGTCAGAGTGCTACCTATTAGATAATATGCCAAAATGGATATGTGACCTCTCTAATTTAGTGGTGTTAAAGGGTTTTGTGGTTGGTAGCTTGGGAAATAAGAACCAGTCTTGTCAGTTAGGTGACCTCTCGAAATTATCTTTCCTTAGGAAGCTCAGCATTAGAATTGCCACTGACATTTTGGGTCCCGAAGTTTTCCGGGGCTTTAATTCTCTAGTCCGTCTTTTGGTATTAACCATTACATGGGGACAAAATAAGAATATACCAACTTACTCTCTACCAAAGAATATAGAAAAGTTGGATATGAGATGTTATCCGGAAGCTGAGACTTCAAAGCTGCAGAATTCTAAAGAGCTTAAAGAGTTGAAGAAACTATATATTAGAGGTGGAAACTTGATTAAAATTCCAAGCCATGATAAATGGAAAGTAGAGATATTGCGCCTCAGGTTTTTGAAAAAGTTGGTTTATCCAACCGACTGGAATGAGATCAGAAGCTCATTTAAGAATTTAAGGTACGTGGAATATGTGGGATGTTCCCGGCCCGAGAACTTCCCCAACGATGGGAATAGTTGGCGTAATGAAGAATTATAGTTCATTGTATGTATGTAATGCTGAATAATATTGTGATGCTATTTTATTCTAAAAAAGATAAATCTTAGGTAGTTGACTCATATCATGTTTAGATTTTTGTTGTTGATATTTGTAATTATATTATAGTTCATTCATATTATTGTCTATATATATCAACACTAATGAAACACATATATTGCAAAAATACAGATATATAAAAAAATAAAAAATAATTAAAGAAGATCACTAAAAGAAGCTAAATAAATTTTAAGAATATTTTTGGCATATAAAAAGTTGATGTATCATCAAATTTTGTTGGCAACCACAAACTCGGAAAAGCGGGCTGCACCCTTGCGCTCGCAAGTTGTATTTTTATTCGTACCACTTCTAAAGAAAACTCGACTATACACGGTCCAAAAAGCTAATGGAACATGGTCTTTTGCAAGTTGCAACCGTGTACACGGACGTCGTGCATGTATGAAAAGGTCGGTAGACTATACATATGGTTTCCGACCCATCTATATGTATCCCTAACATACACGTACGGTCTTTTAAATAAACCATGGACAATGTATTTCATAACATACATGATTTAGCCTGAGTCAACCTTAGCCGTTGATCTCTTAGGATGTATACACGGTCTAGAAAGGAACCATGTCAGTCCTCCAAAAAGAGCGCTTTTACGATGTATACACGGTTTTGTATGGTGTTGTTAACCGTGTATGTATTTGTAGATACATATATGCACGGATATTTTTTACGAGAGCCGTTTTAGATTTTGATTTTCATACACTGGCCAGAGCACCTTTTATTTTTTTTGTTCTTGTTTGCCCTAATTTCTCCCTGGCCGAGGTATAACAAGGAAGAAAGAGCTAACAGGGTGGGGCCCCCTGTCAACCTCTCATTGAGTTTGAATCGAACGGCTCCCTCCGTTTAAGTCCCATCTTCAGTTAGGCGCTGAGCAGTTTCACATGAACAGTGCGGACTAGTGTTGTAAAAAACATTCGTTTAGGCTGATTAATCAACCGATTAGCCATTGGCGGTAACCAAACTGTCACGGAATTACCAAATTAATCAGCCGATTATTTCTGATTATAGCCGATTATTCCTGATTAATCTCTTGACAATACTTTGTTTTTTCAATAACTACATACTGTAATTCACAACACTGGTGCGGACCCTTGTAGTAGTGTTCACTTGAACTGAACGCACGCAAATTGAGCGCTATGTTTGGATTAAATGAACTTGTGCCAACCGTGCACTAGCTCTGTGTGAGCCACTCACTAAACTGATAGATCAGTTCACACGGATTAAAATCTGCATACCATGTTCACCCATCTCTGGTTGCCAACGAAAGTTGCCTTCTCCCACTGGAGATAGGAGTAGGTCCGATGGGCATCGGACCTACTTTTAGGTTCAATCACTACAGCAAGAAAGAGGCATCAGCTACCAAAATATTTGGTTGCTGATAAGTATGCCTCCGGTCGCTGATACTCAATTTGGTCGCTGATGCCCAATTCCGGTTACTGATGTCCCGGTCTCTGAAAGTATTGTCGCTAATACCTGGCTGATGACGTCACCGGTCGCTGAATGACGTCATCCCGGTCGCTGATACATTATCAGCGACCATTTTGTTTTGGTCGCTGATATTTTTTGTGACGTCATGTTAAGGCATCAGCGACCAAATATTTTGGTCGCTGATGCTCCTGTCAGCATGATTTTTTTTTGTCATTTACTTTTCTCAAAATACACAATAGATCAATTCGATTGTAATATCAAATATAGTACAAATTACAATTCTGTTTTGAGATACAACATAATAACATCGACATACAACAATTCTAATTTTGCCATAGTACAAAATTACAATTTTCTCAAAATTCTCAAGTCATGAAATAAAATAAGCAAAAACTAACTGACAAAAAGTTATCCTGCATATTTAGAACTTCATATTAGAAAATGTAAATTGAAACAAAAATCCAAAATTACAGTCTTTCACGTCATGACCGGCATTATTAAAGATTGCATCATGACCGGCATTATTAAAGATTGCATCACGTCATACACCTACATGAATACAAATCAAAATGATTAGTTATTACCAGATAAACATAGTTCCACCAACCAAGACTATTATTTCCACCAGGACTATTATTGGTACACTGAAACGAATTATGATTTTCCCCTATTTCTTGTAGCTTTTAGGATTCTATTTTGAGTATTTGATGAGTTCATTTCTTTTCAGTATTCTGCTACAACCAAACAATTCTTTTATTTTATTTTTAGTATTGTTCGTATATCTATCAGAAACAAATGCGTATAAAATCTACAAATTAACAAAAATTAGAGCAAAGCAAGTTATTTGATTGGGATGAAATATAACACGATGTTAAAGACTAATTTATTGGGACAAAATGAGATGTGCCTTATCATAAGGGTAAAAGAGAAATGATCTCAAAATCTAAAAGTTTAGAAATTACTTACTAGGGGTCAGGCATCCCAAGATAGAACGGTGGAACATAAGAAATATATTAAGTAAATATTCACAAACCCTTATGTTAAACTTGTGTTGCTGTTGTGGATAAAACTCAGGTCTATCTAAAAGCATAAACAAAAAAATATATTAAGTAAATATCAGCTTAAAATGAAATAATAAAACTGGATAATTTGAGTGGTAGAAGCCAGGAGTTACCCAAACCAGTTGATACAGCCAGCAGTTACACATATCAGTAGGGTACCACCTATTTTAATATGTATCAATTTATCGTTTTAATTTGATTGACTTTAATTAGATATCTTTTTTTTTTGAAAAATGCTGACAGTGGCTGTCAGTTACAGAAGCAAAAAGTAAAAATCAGAAAAATAAAACTACAAAAACAATCAAGAAACAGCAAACTACTTCTAGCAGTATTGCATCCACAAATTTGCATCTTGTAACGCACAGTCCTCAACAATCTTCAAAGGGAATTCTTCTTTCGAAGATCTTTTTGTTCCTCTGCTTCCAAATCGTCCAGCAGGTCGATATGAAGTAAACCGACCACTGCTTTGTCCCCATCCCCATCCTTGCTGCATTACACATCGATTTTTTCCAAGTAGCCTTCACCGTTTCCTCTCTTGTCATGAGGCGCACTCCTAGGATGGCTTCCATCCTATCCCACAGTTGGATTGCCTTCGAACATGTAAAGAACAGGTGCAATATGGATTCTACCTCACCTAACCCGCAAGAGTTGCAATTTAGGGAACAATTGAAACCTCTTCTTACCATCGTTTTGTGGGTTAGCAATCTACACTTCAGTAGCAAATAGATGAAAATGCGAACTGTTGGAGGAACCTTGTATCTCCAGGTTTTATCATATGGCCAGGCTATCTTCCCACCTCCCACCATCACTGAGTACACTGACTTGGCCGAGTAGTGCCCACTGTTTTCCCACCTCCATATAATCTGATTTGCCGAATTCATTCCTTGACATGACCAATCAAAGATTGTGTATATGCTGGCCATAGTGGTCCAGAAAAAGGATCCCACCTTTGCCCACCGTGCTGCACCTACTAGGTTATCCGGTTTTTGTTTTAAAGACACAATTTTATCTGTCCATAGACAATTAAAATTGGTATACAATCTCCACCACCACCTTAAGAGTAAAGAAATATTTCTCAAACGCAAATTGCATACTCCCATACCTCCCCATTCTTTAGGCAAACAAACCGTATCCCAATTAATTAAAGATATACCCGCTTTAATGCCCTCATTTTTTCCCCACAAAAAACCCCTTCTAATTTTATCCAATCTTTTAATGACCCATTTAGGCAATTGAAAACAAGCCATAAAATAAATAGAAATAGAGGAAAGAATGGAGTTAACAAGTTGCATCCCGCCACCTCTGGAAATGAGTTTGCCTTTCCATCCTTCTAAATTACTTTCAAACCTTTGTATTAACGGCATGAAAAGATCCTTTGTCGGTCGTCTCACTGTGAGTGGCATTCCCAAATATATCGTCGGGAAATCTGAACGGCGACATCCTAGGATCAAGTTTGCTCTATTGCATTCCTCCTCTTGCATATTAATTGGGATCCACAAACTCTTATCATAGTTTATATGCAAACCAGAAATTGCTGTGAACATTCTCAGGATGATTTTGAGTGAGATCAGTGTTTCTTCGTCCGCATTTGCAATGATCGCCGTATCATCGGCATATTGTAAGGCTATCACAGCTTCTCTCAACCTAGAAGATAAATGTTTAGATAAATTTTGATTTAATTTACCTATCATCCTCTGTAGAACATCCACCGCCACATTAAAAAGCATCGGAGAAAGCGGATCTCCTTGTCTCAATCTCCTTTTATGACTAAAATATTGTGAGATGGCATCATTTACCACTACTCTTGATGTGGCTGATTCCAGTAGGGTTCGGATCCACCTCAACCACTTTGGTGGGAAACTCCTAGCCCTCATCACATTAAATAGGAACTCCCAGCTTACCGAGTCAAAAGCTTTTGCAAAATCAATTTTAATAAAAACCGTTTTTCTCTTTGATTTGGACAGATGGTGAATGATCTCACGAGTGGTGTTGAAATTTTCAGCAATTTGCCTACCCTTGATAAAAGCTGTTTGATTTGGTGAAATCAGATTTGAGAGCTTATGACCAAGTCTGTTTGCTAGGAGTTTAGATATAATTTTTGGAAACAAATTGATCACACTAATTGGCCTAAAATCATCGACTCCTTCAGGCACCTCTTTTAATTAGATATCAATGATCTGAATTTGAACCTGGCCTGACAGGAATATCAATTTATCATTTCATATCTAACATAGATTGGGGTTGTGTAAGCGTCACAACGTCATATTTCCACCAATAATATATAGTCCTAGTTGGGGTAAATCGACCCAATCGCACATCAATTAAATTGACCCAATCGCACAACAATTCAAACAAGCAGCACTTCAATAGGGATGAGCTTACCCCCTCTGTCATTACAAGGCACCAATCATAAATAAAAAGAGTTGTGTCGATTTACTCGGAAAAATCAGGAAGCAGCGGTTTGGATCGCCTCGCTTCACGGCTTCTCAAGAAAATCAGCAAGCAGCTCAAGGAGGCGTCACCAGGCAGCGGAGGTGATAGCGATAAGGCCGACGGCAGGTGGAGTTGGGTGGCGGCAGAGGTATTGGCGGAGAGAAACAGAGAGATAGAGACAGGGGATAGCGGCGGCAGGCGGAGTTGGGCGGGGACGGGCGGAATCGTGCAAGGACGTACGGGCGGCGTCGGGCGGGACGAGATTTTGGATTTGAGTCTAAACCTAAAACGCAGTAGAAGAAAAAAGGAAGGTGCGTGCGTGGGGGTTTTTAGTCAAAAACTTTCAGAGACCGGTATAATTTGGTCGCTGAAAAGATTTTCGCCGGTCGCTGATAGTCCCGATATTTTTATTTTTTATTTTTATTTTTTTTAAATTGGCTTTCAGCGACCGGATTCCCAACTGGTCGCTGAAAAGTTGGTCGCCTGAATTTTGGGGTTTTTTGTTTTTTGGAAAAAAAAGGGCATCAGAGACCGATGATAGCACTAGTTGCTGATACCGGTCGCTGATATCCAGTTTTGCTGTAGTGAATTAGCTCTAACACCGTACGATTATTGTTGAGATTTGTGTTCATGGAAACTGAAAAGTACTTGCACGGATTTTAACGAGTTCGCACGAATCTTGATGCATATCTAATAGTCATTTCACCCATCGAAAAAAGTAGGTCCGATGGGCATCGGACCTACTCTCAATTCCTCCCACTGATCCATAGATCCCATATTGTCAGCGCTCAGCAGCTCCAAATTGTACCCAGAGTCCCTTTTTGTCTGTTTTTGTTAACTAAACCCCATATTTTGTGCACGTTAATATAACCAGACCTTGAAAAATTCATAGAAAATTAACCATGAAGAGTTTTGGGATGTTTTTTATATCAAAATTCATAGCATTTTCTGTAAAATTTTGTAGTACAATTTTTTTAAGAAAATCAAATTTCTTTTCAATGATTTTCAAGAAATTAGGTCCTAAAACATTTATTTCATCTAATTTCTAAAGAATTAATTTGGTAAATCTTGAAGTTAATTTCCAATTATCTAGGATTCAACAATTGTATTCTTATTTCTTGTGCGTGATTACATGGCGTGAATGCTACAAATTAGTACCCCGCTTAGGATTAAGTCACGGAAGTGATACTTGATACCACTCTAGGATTAGAAATCCATCACATGCGAACACAATTAGAACAAATTGAGAGCCTGTTCGGCGGACCATTGGAAATAGATGTGGGCATGGAAATTGAACTAAAAATTACTGTTCACGTGGAAAAACTCGAAATTTTTTAGTTCAATTTCTGCGCCCATGCTCATTCCCAATGGTCTGCCGAACAGTCCCGAGAAACTTAACCAATGAATAGGAAAGCCAAAAGCCCATACTCCTTATTCTACCAAACAGCTTTCGTTAATTGTTTGCTACTTAACTTTTCTTAAATTGTTTGCTTCGATCAAAACCAATCAACCGACAAAAATTCCTTTCGTCTAGAATTATTGAAAAGCAATATATAATTAGTATGCCTTGTTGTCCCTGTGGATCGACAACTGATTTACTCTATAGATTAGTTGTGCGCTTACAACCAACTTCTTCTTAAGTTTTTAGTGTAGATTACAAATATTAAAAGAGAAAAAAGGGTATGAATAACACAGAAATTCATATGCCTAAAATACACAACACCGAAAAGGCCATCTCATTTTGCCTTAACGGTATAATACGAACTTACATTTCTTTGCTTCTTGTTTCTTCAGTTCTCTCCAAATTTGCATCTAATAAAAAATGAATGGCCTTTAATTAGGAATGGTAAACAGATACAAAAGTTATATTTAAGAAGCATAATGAATAGATGAGTTTCCAATATTCAGAGTGATAAATTTACATTACAACAAAGTTTCTGTCAATTTGATATAAAGAAGGGGCATGTGAGCATAAATAATGCGCTACTCACTAGATTAATACCTCATGTGTGTTTGCTTCAAATTCAAACATCTCAATCACATTTCGAGCAGTTTGTTCCTTCTGGTTTAGCAAACAAGGGTTAACCCTTCTGTCCCTGAGAAGCAACAGAGATGGTTGTATCATTCTGTACATAGCTGCAAGATGCAATGGCGTATTTCCATCAAAATCTTGATGGTTTATGATCTCCTCTGACTTTATGAGTTTTAACAGACATTTAAGTGACCCAAATTTATCTTTCTTCACTGCGAAATGGAGTGCATTCCCACCGTCATGTCTACACTGTTAAGCACAACAAAATGACATGTCTCTTCAATAATAAACACACTGCAGATCGATTTTATTGTGCATTGGGAAATTTCAAAATTATGTAGAGAATGACTATAAAATTTAGTACCATTTAATCTTCTTTCGCATTTTGATTTTGTTTTCCTATAAACCTTCTCTGTATCTTTATTTGGTTAATTAAAATTTTAATAGGAGTTTTGCTTGGTACTTGAAAAAACAAAAAACAAAATGACATGTCAAAAACCATATGTTCATATCATCAGCTCCAAACTGTAAAGTATACAAAATGACACGCAAATGAAAACCCCCACATTTTGGATAATTGCCAAAAGAACATACATTTTGGATAGGGTTTTAATGTGAAAATTGACTAAATGCCTTGTTTTTAATACATAGATTGAGGATATTGTCGTTAGCTTGCTTGTTATTTCAGGTAGGGACTTCGTAGAGAAAAGCAGCAGCAATGCAAGAAGACCCTCCTTCTATATAAGCTGAAGCAAAACATTTGACCTAGCTTTCGGGCCGAAGGATGAAATGTATAAAATAGCCCTCTTCTGTCTGAGCCGAAAGACAACATTTGGACCAAAGGAGGAGGTCGAAAGGGAAGTTACAGCCTTTGCAGGAATCAATTTTCAATCAGTCTCTCCACAGTTCCACCTCCAAACCTCCTGAAAACTTCTAGGCATGTCCCTAGGAATTGGCTATATATACGTTTCCATCTGTTAGGAGGGTTATAGAAAGGGGGTCGAATTTGGAAAAGTTATGGAAGTTGGTTGTAGGATTTTGGGAAGGGCTGAGGAAGAAAATCGTCAGTTTACTCTTTCTTCTTACTCTATTAACTTTTTACTAATTATTATATTTACTTGTAGTATTCCTATTAGAGGCTAAGTAATTTTTCTTAGGGTTTAGGCATATAACTCAATACTTGGTTGTTATTTAATTAATTTGCTTATATTAAATTTTCTGTGGTGCTTAATTTATCTTTGCACTATTATTGAATGTATATAATTTGAATTGTAAATTGTTAAACTTGATTTAGGTGCTGGCTCCATCTAGATTTAGGATAGTAATTTACCAAATTGAATTGTTTATGTAAGAATCTAAGGACCGGCCCGTTCGGCAAACCATCACAATAGAGTAAAAGAGAGGAAAAGTGGAATATAGAATAAGCTTCAATTCCTCACTATTCCGGTCGTGTTCGGTTGATAGTGGAGAAGTGGAATAGTGGAAGAGTATTGGTAAGCAGGTCAAATTCATCTCTTGAAAAATATCAATTCCTCTATTCCACTTATCCCATGGAATAGGAAATTGGCTCATAGAGGAATAGAGGAGGGACCGAAATTTAAAAACAGAGGTATGACTGCAAAAGTTCAAACCAAACTCTATTTTTTCCAATTTCCTAATTCCACTCACTTCTTTTATTGTTCATCGGGAATATAACCTCTTTGCCATTCTATTCCTATTCCACTCTTGCCGAACAGACCCTTAGGTTCTTAGACTATAATTATCGCGTGGAGGCCTTTGGAAACTAGAACCATAAAGAAAAACTTAGGAAAATAGGTTGAGTACAGGGAGGAGAAACCCAATTACCTTCCAGGAAACCAATATTCGAATTTATGCTCATCAGTGAAATTTGGTGACTAGTCTTGAATTTGACTAACTACATAAGTTATTGCGTCTAGGTTAGCAAGCTGTAATAGGATCATCTTCTAGATAGGGTGTTATGCCATGAGAATGAATAATTCATAATTGTGAATTGAAAACCCTCCAAATTAGAGTAAAATTAGGGTTATGAACGGTAGTTCCATACGCTTATCACTGTCCAATTAGTGTAAAATTAGGGTTTAGTTTATTAGCATTTGACCACACATAACTTTTCAAGGAAAAAAAAAAAGATAAATGGAACTCAAACAAGATTATGTGTCAAGCTTTTTCTACTCACTACTGTGGCCAGTGAGGTGCATGTATAAGATTGGGACTCGGTCTAAAAAACAAAAGAAACTAAAATAGCTTCAAATGGAACCAAAAGGATATTTAAGAGTATATAGATATCTTAATCCCTTATCGACCAGGCTTTTCAGATATCATGCTCCAGAAACAAGTTTCCAATGAATAATGTGAAGAACAAAATGTGAAAAAAAATTAATCAAATAAGCACGCTACCTGCTCTGTTGTGTCGGGACAATGTTTAAGGATTGCCTTGATTGCTGATTTGGAATCATATTCGACTGCCACATGGAGTGCAGTTCTTCCTTCACTGTCCACTTGCATCACAAAGTCACTCCTATAGTATAGCAGCATCTCCACTATTTCTGGAATCACGTTCATAGTACAAGTTATTTTAATTTCTCATAATTTTATGTAATGTAAATTATGATATAATAATTATGGGTAAAAATAAGACAGGTTAGGGCAGGTTGAAGTGGCATATTTTTCATTTGATTGGGTACTTTGTTTCAAGCTCAGGTTATCTCAAGTCTCAGCTCGTTTTATTTTGGGTGTTCTAGGGTTCAAGCAATTGAGGTTTGGTAGTTTTGGACATTGAATCGATAATTTTGGAGGCTTAAAGCATTTTGGATTGTTACCCTCACAAGAACTTATAAAGGCTATAATTTATACTAACTGATTTGATCGCCAAGCACCGCTGCGTGAAGTGGCGTCCCTATTGCTTGAGTTTCCTCTTCTCTCTCAACCCATGGTTGTTTCAGTATCTCTTTCACCAGCACTGCCATTCCTTCCCGAGCAGCGATATATAATGGAGACTCTTTCCTTTCATTGAGCATATGGCCCACATTAGGATTTGCTTCTATTAACCTCAGGGCAACTTCAGATTTTCCATGTATCGCCGCCTCATGTAACGCAGTATTACCTTGTGTTATTACCGAGAAATTGATTTTTTTTTTTTTATTTTCTAAAGCTTGGAACATATAGATTATTTACTATAAGAAAAGTAACCAAATACAGTCAAATCCTGTTCCAAATTCCAATAACAATGTATGGTATGTATGACAAATGAGCATGACACCATGATTCCGAAAATCAGAATCAAAATTGGAATTGGTCGTTTGACTGTAGAATCAGAATCGGATAAATCGATCAGAATCAGCAGACTTGGATCGAAAACTCGGATTTTTTTAGCAGAAGTGTGTTTAGTACTAAAAAAATAAAAACAAATTGGCAAAAAATAATTTGTCAATAAAATTGTGTTAAAATAAAATATTACACTCAAATAATCCACTAATATAATATAGAAAATGCAAACGTTACAACCAAATTTTTTTTTTACTGTCAAATGCTATGACGGCCTAACTGGATTATCTTGACATCCTATTGTAGTAGTGAGCAAAATAATAAAGACATTATTGTGATAACAATTAAATATGTATTATAATTACCTAAAATAAATAAAATTTATCTAATTGTAACATAAATTATATACCAATTTTTTTTATTAATAACTCCAAAAAAATTAATAAAAATAACCTAAAAAACAAAAAAAATTAAAAATATCAAAACTGACCCCTGGGGGGATATGGGTCTGCCACAGTATTTTTATTTTTATTATTCATATTCAATTTTTGTAGGGGACCACCCCCCGGGCGCGGTCTGCTACAGTTATATATATATATATAGGATCTTAATATTTTTATCTAAAAATGGAAAATGGAAAATGTTAAATTTTATAGCAATAAAAAATATTCAATCTTATACTATGTCCTCAATTTTTTTTTTATATTTTCATTTAAAAATGGGAAATGAAAAGTGTTCAATCTTACACAATGTTCTTAATTTTTTTTAAGATTTTAATATCTTCATCTAAAAATGAAAAATGAAAAGTGTTCAATTTTATAGCAAACAAAAATATTCAATCTTACACTATATCCTCATTTTTTTTTAATATTTTCATTTAAAAATGGAAAATGAAACGTGTTCAATTTTATAGCAAACAAAAATGTTCCATCTTACACTTGTAAATATTTTTTGGGCATAGAGATTCTAAAATAATTTAAAATTATTGTAGACTATTCGAAAGAATAACGTGGTATGTAAACAAATCATTTTCTTATTTTATTTGGGACAAAACCTCTAATTACAAAAAAAAAAAACTAGTTTTTAATTTTAGAATTCCAGTTACTATTTTAATACAATATATTGTTGAAAATATTATTTCTATTTTTTATCCTAGAGCACATAATAAATAAAATAATAAATAATTAAGACCCTACGCTTGTTATCAATTGTCATTTTGATCTATTGAGTTGGTAAAGAAAATTGAGGACATAGTGTAGGATTGAACATTTTTGTTTGATATAAAATTGAAAATTTTTCATTTCTCATTTTTAGATGAAAATATTAAGATCTAAAAAAACAATTGAGGAGTGTAAGATTAAACATTTTTGTTTGCTATAAAATTGAACACTTTTTATTTCTCATTTTTAAATGAAAATATAAAAAAAAAAATTGAGGACATAGTATAAGATTGAATATTTTTGTTTGCTATAAAATTGAACATTTTTCATTTTTCATTTTTAGATGAAAATATTATGATCCTAAAAAAAATTATAAAAAAATACTGTAGCAGACCGCCCCCTAGGAGGGCGGTCCACTAATAAAAAATATTTAATATGAATAATAAAATATAAAATTTAAAGTACTGTAGCAGACCCAGACCCGCCCCCCAGGGGAGCGGTTTGGTTATTTTTAAAAAAAATATTTTAAGGTTATTTTTATTAAAAAAAATTGGGGGTTATTGATAAAAAAAATAATTTGGACTTGAGAATCACAAAAACTCTATGTATTTATATATACATAGTATGTATGTATATATACTATGTATTTATATATATACAATTGCTGCAAGGCAGTTCCTAAAAATAATTTGGATTTCAGAATCACAAAAACTCACTTGGTATAATGAACTGCTATATATCAACGTTGGTATATTAGCCAACTTCTATATGTGTGTGTTTGTGTGTGTCCCGGGTTCTATGCTGCATTTAAAGAAAATATATTTGGGAAGAGTTAATTTCAAAGTTATTGCATTACCTAGATTATTTCTTGCTGCAAGTGGACCATCTTCTTCAGATTCAATATCAATTGGCCATTCCAAGGAATAATTTATCAGCAGATCCGCAACTTCTATTTTACCAAATTTTGATGCAATGTGCAGGGGTGTGTCACCGTTTATGTTCTTTTCAAGCATAAGTGTCTCAGATTCTCTGAGGATTCTTTCAGCAAAGTGTCGGTGACCAAGGCGTGCTGCAATGTGCAATGCTGTGTCTCCTTGAGGAGCTTTGGATAGAAGGGCTTTTGGGTCAACTGTCAGTTTAATATTTAGCAGTCCCAGATTGTCTTCTGTCACTGCCTTGAGCAGTAGCGGATCCATAATTTAGTTTCTGGAGATTCCTTACTAATCTTTACTAATGGAAAAAAAAGAAAGAAACAAGTTATGTAATTGTGATTCCTGAAGAAGTTTGTTGTTAGCTCACTGAATAAATAATAGTATAACAAGCAAGATAATGTTTTTTGTAAATTGAAAGTAATATAGATTGGTTAACGGCCATGTTTTATCAAAATGCAAGGCTTTGCAAGATGTTGAGTGCATCCATTATAATAAATAAGATGATGATATTACGATGCAAGAACAAGGCATTTATATGTATCTCGATCATATATATATATATATATAGAGAGAGAGAGAGAGAGAGAGAGAGAGAGAGAGAGAGAGAGAGAGAGAGAGAGAGAGAGAAGTTGTGGATAATAAATATATAATTATATATATTGTATAAAAGTTAAAGAAGATAATAGTGAAATAAATATAAAAATAAATCACACTAAAACATAAAAGAAGAAAACATTCACCTAGGAAGTTGTGGAAAGAAGCTAGTGTTTGTCTAGAGATTATACAGAAAGAGTTGCCTTTTCAAGGCCTACACCACATGTGAATAATGCATTCCTTGTCGCAGTCACTTAGCAAGTTAGCATCTAGTTTTGCCCCAAGGATGGTACATCATATTCCTTTCCACGAAGGGTTAAGTATCAGAATGTATTATTCTGATGTGAATTATCTAGAGGATTTTATTGTTATTCTATTCCTTACTAATCAAACAGGGCAGTCTATGATTGTATGTATCCTTTAAAGATAAGCTAAGACAGTTCAGTTAAAATCAAATTATATTTTATTATTTTCCAATGTTGTAAAATGCGGTTTTGTTCATGCATGCAGAAGACCACTGCATACCGCATATGCGAATTTTAAACTATATATTAATTTATTTTCACTCAAAACATGCAATATATTCCCATTAAAATCATTCAAACAATAAATTTGTACATGTGCGGACCAATATACGGACATATGCGGCCCAATCGCACATATATGGACCAATATGCGGACATGTGCAGCTCAATATGCGGCCGCATATGCGAAACCGCATATTTGAGACTGCATGAAATTTTTTATGCGGAATCGGACTGCATACGCATATGCGGCCGCATGAACCGCATTTTACAACACTGTTATTTTCTAACATGTATTACTATTACCTAAGCTGGTCTTTGCCAATTGTAAGACATTGTTGATGATTTCTCCTCAAACTTTCCGAGTGTGGAGATATACTTCCTCATGCCAATGGATCCATCATGGATTATTCTTTATGCAAGCTGGGTATCAGAGAGAGAGAGAGAGAAATCAACCAATATGACAGCCGCTGTCAAGTTTTTTCAAGAGAGAGAGAGAGAGAGAGGAGTGTCTATGGGGTAAGAGTGTAGTGCTTCAAGTTACCAGTTTGGGTCTTGAAAAGGATAGATCAAATTCGGAGAGTTTTTCTATGGGGTAAGAGTGAGACGAGTAGAAGAGGAGTGTCTTTAATTAATTGGGAGGCAGTTTGTTCGCCGATTCAATGGGGCGGCATGGGGGTTCAGGACCTTCACCAACACAATGTTGCATTGCTAATTAGATGGTGGTGGCGGGCATACACAAACATGGACTGCCTATGGACGGTGATTATCACAAAAATAAGTTGGACTGGATTATATGCAGAGGGTCTGGTCTTCTAGTCGGTTTTGGGAACCTTCTTTTGGAAAAACCTCCTGCATATTTTGCCATTGTTTATGAGATGCATAACTTGGAGTGTGGAAAATGGAGAAGGCACATCATACTGGTACGACCCTTGGCAAGGAATACCACTGATTGATAGCTTACAGGAGGGACAGAGGCCGAGTCAACCAAGAATATCTCTAAGAGATGCCATCCCAATTAGGCATACCCTCCATGATGAAGACACAGACTTTGAAGAGGTGGTATTCACAACGCAAAGGGACATTACAAGGTGGAAATGCAACAGCCATGGTACCTATACAGCAAGCTCAGTTTACAGGATCTTGATGGGAATAGGAAAAATTGAGGATCCTATGCTGCAGCCACTACTACAAAATATCATGATTGTACACGGATAAATCACCCAGAGCTACACGGATTTCCAATAGTGTAGGATGTTAGGGTGTAGGAAAGGGCCATCTTTTGCAAACGGATATTTATCCGTGTGCAATTATCATAAAACCGACACGGATAAACTATAATAACCGTGTACAAATCTAACTGGAGCTACACGGATTTTTACTTAATAAACCGTGTAGGAATATTCATTCCTATACGGATTTCTAAATAAAAAACCATGAAGGAATCAACATTCCTACACGGTCTTTTCATTATAAATCCGTGTAGCTCCAGTAGGATTTGTACACGGCCGTTCTATTTTATCCGTGTACAAATCCGACTGGAGCTAAACGGATTTTTAATTAACAAACCGTGTAGGTATATCTATTCCTATACGGATTTCTAAATAAGAAAACCGTGAAGGAATCAACATTCCTACACGGTTTTCTAATTAGAAATCCGTGTAGCTCCAATTAGATTTGTACACGGCTATTCTATTTTATCCGTGTACAAATTCAAAGGATTTTTATTAACAAACCGTGTAGGAATGTACATTTATTTATTTAAAAATTTCTTCAGGAGACCTACACGGATTTCTAATTAAAAATCCGTGTAGGATTTTATTATTATTATTTTTTTAATTTTATTGGTTTTTGGCTAGCCTCCACTTTTGCTAGCCATTAAAATATGCAGTTTTTCTTAAAAAAAAAACAGATTCCGAAAATGTAATTAATAAATTGCACTAATTAATTTATACAAATCCATATTGTTCATTACAAAATTCTGCCTGAAAAAACCTTGCCCACATATCTCTAACTTCATCGATTTCCTCCTTGGAGTAAGGGTCCTTTGTCCATCGAAACTACAATTATAAATTGGTGATTAATTAGTAACTAGAAAATGTAGATGCAAGATTTATTATTGATATTAAAAAATAAAAAATTAATATGAATTACATACATCTTTTGGAAATGTGAACTGTATTCTTTCGATCCAGCTTTAACATGCAAAGCATCGTGTAATAACCGCACTCCCATGAGTCCTGCTGTCGCGGGCACTGAAAATTTACATTGATCGGCCTATATATGTTAGAATGACAATAATTTTCTGAACATGACATAAAATAAAATAATTATAGAGGACTCACCGTTAACCGCCCGTAAGTCATCTTATTCTTTTCCTTTGGATCTTTGCTTTGTTGTCCCTCCTCTCTAACATATTGGTTAAAAGCCCTTACAAAATTAAGTGATTGTAATTAGCAATTTTGATACACAGTTTAATTAGAATTGAAAAAAAATCAAAGTGGGAAAATTATTCCTTACTGTCTAATAAGTTTGACGACCTTTTTGGCCTTTTGTAGTGGGATTTTTTCTTCGGTCTTTGCAGAATCCATGCAATAGCACCTATTTGAAGTCGGGACGATGATGAGCAAACACCAGTGTTTGCTGTGGCATGAGAAATATAAACACAATTATAATCACATTTAATTCATTTTTGTAATTATTTAAATTAAAATATAAATAATAAATAATTTGAAAATTGAAGGTCAAAATTAATTAACCTCCGGTGGTATGGCACGATAATGAATTTCTTTCGATCCTCGAAGCAACGGTGCATTGCTCGACGCGGGTAGTCGACGGTATCCTTGGGATATAATTCCACCATCGTGGCATTGAGTTTGCTTTGGGATCCAAAAATATACTCCAGTTCTTCTTTTGTTCAAGCGGCCACGATTCAACACTTCGGTTCAGCTTCCCGAAAAATCATCATATTAAATTAGAACATATATTTCAGTGCTACACATCCGATATAAATAAATTTTGTTCACTTACATGGCGAAAATGGCGATGTGAGACACATCGAGCCATTTATCGCTACCCGAGGCATGAAAAATATCCGGAAAGTCCTTGAAAGATATCGCCACGGTAGATGAATCGTGCGAAACATCTCCCGGTGGGACGATGATCATGATTTCTCGGCTTGTGTCGGGTGCTGTGATCAATCTGTCATGGAGGCGCCGACAATCCTTGGGCAAAAGGTCAGATTCTTCTGCGGTGATCGAGAGAGCGGTGTGATGATCCCGCAGGGCGCATCGGTCCGCGACGATCACATCAGTCGCGACGCCCATCTCTCTAATCTCCGTGTGTACCGGTGACATATGACTGTCCTCATCACCGTATAAAATTTTAAATCAATTTCAGCATTTCAAAACAGCGGATTTGAATGTAACAAAAGATATTGATTGTTTAAATATTACCTGATCCAAAATGATCTGATTCTTGGGCCATGGGATAGTGGCCGTTCGGACATCATCTAGAGTGCACATCTGCTCGTTCGGGACAGGAAGAGGTATGTGCGTCCATTCCTTCATGACCACCTCGACACGCACCAAAGTATTATCGGGACCGAGCTGATCAGGGTCCACATCTGTCGGTCTTGGCTCTAAGACGCCCTTAGCCACAGTAACGGGCACAAAATGTTGGCCTCCTTTTGCAAAACTCTGTAACTCTCAGCAAACTGTAGAAACTCTTCAACCCGGACCAAATATTCTTCACTGTCACGCCGCATTTCATACATCCAACTTCGATCCATCTGTAAATTAAATTCCAAAAAATGATCGCAATTAATCATGCGTGGTGGATGGTCGACATATGTATAACCTACCGAATTCTTGGCTTAGAAAGGGCCGGTTTACAATCCTAACCCACTCCTTGCATATTGTGCCTCATATGTGAACACACGTTAGCGTGATTTAATTAGTATTTGAGAAAAATTCGGCAGCATTTCCCCTTAACTCCCCAAGTACGTGTACATACCACATACTCGTAGGAGCAATAAGGAGAAATACTGTCGAATTTTTCTCAAATACTAGTTAAACCCGCTAACATGTGTTCACATCCTAAACGAGACACAATATTCAAAGATCAGTCCCAAACCGGGGACTATCCAAAATTAATCCCTATTGGATTAATTTTGAACGGGTATGGACCTACAAGCATATTAATAGGTCGGTTATTGGACAAAGAATACACTAATTATTTTACAACCATGCATGCATTAATCAAACCCTAAACCGTAAATAAGCAATAAAAACTAATTAACAGAAAATTATTGAAATAAAAGAGAAGTATTACTAACCTTAACAAGGAAAAGAGGAGCAAATCACAACTAAAAATCAGCAAATCTCAACTGCTCGCGCAAAAAATCGATTCCACCAATCCAGAGGAGAGAGAGTGATCAAAACGGCGACTGGAAGAATACCTTTAAGTGAGCCGAACCCTAGATGACCTTTTCTACACGGATAATAAGAGATAAATCCGTTTAGCTCTCCCGACATTTCTACACGGCTATTTAAATAAAAAACCGTGTGACAATCACCATTCCTACACGGATATTTAATTAAATATCCGTGTAGCTCTATAATATTCATACACGGTTATTTAATTATATATCCGTGTAAGAAGATAAATAGCTACACGGATATTTAATTTATTATCCGTGTAGGATTAATTTTTCTACACTGATTTCTTCTCAAAATTCGTTACGAATCTGAAGGGTTTAGGGTTTAGTTAGAGTTGTCCAAACGTCGCGTGGGAGTTCAAACGCTCTTCTCCCTTAATTCTATTTAATCACCGCCGATTTTAGTGAAAAATCGCACCGCACGAATTTGCCTCCTAGCGTTAACCGAATTTTACAAATCGAAAAAAAAAAAACCAAATGGAGAGTCCTCCTAGCGTTAACCGCAATCCGCCCACGCTGAAAAATCCTCCATCCGAAAATCCTACTCCATCCGAAAATCCCGCAAAAATCCTACGTTCGAAGACCCCCAAGATGATCCCAACTGGGCTCCCATAATTCCTCCACCGCTTCCTATTCCCGCTGGTTACCCTCCTCTCGTTGGTCCATCTGAAACCTTCCAGTTCTCTGATCCACATCCAGACATAGTTGAGTGGAGTCATTTAGCCCCGCCCCGTGATTGAATTAACATCGTCCCCGATGAATCCGATCACTACCGGTTCTCGATGATGAGCGTTACGGTCCGTAAGGTCCTATGGATGATGAGGATGTCCGGTTATCTTTGAGAAGAAGCAAGAGAATTTGGGACAATGTAAACAAGGATGGAGGCAAGAGAATCAACTACTTCCCTAAGAAAAAAAGGCGCGGAAATTAGTTGGAAATGTTTTGTATTTTGTTAGTTTTATATTTTGTATTTTCATTTTAGTTATATATCTAGATAGTTTTTTTTTTTCTGTGATATCTAGCTAGTTTTTTTATTTTATTTCTGTGATGTATGGTGTATGTTATTTTAATGTTTTCTATTTCTGTGATGTATGGTTTTATATTTAAATTTCTGTTTATATTTATATTTTTGAATAATTAATCTAACTAGCTAATGTTATCTTTAAATATAAAAATAATAACAAAATATGAAATTGAAAAAAATAATTTGAAATTTTTGAACCACACAGATATTAACGTTCAAATCATATTTAATATAATAAAATATCAACATATATATTCAGAGAAGTTAGGGTACTTTGATAAATTTTCGGACATATGGAAGAATTTAAAAATCGACGAGAAAGAAGTGAACTGGGGGGACTTAGAAAATTTTTGAAGACATAATCTGATTTTGAACTGCTACAAGGATTCCTACACGGATTTTTATTACAAATTCGTGTGCAATAGATACCTACACGGATATTTAAATACATATCCGTGTAGATATCCTCTTTTCCTACACGGATTTTTATTAAAAATCCGTGTGCAATAGGTATCCTACACGGATATTTAAGTACATATCCGTATAGCTCTCCTCTTTTTTATTAAATATCCGTGAGGAATACTTTTTCAACACGGATATTTACGTAACTATCCGTGTAGGAAAAGATGATATTTATTTCAAAGCATGCATGCGCGCTCCATTTATTTCATTTATTCATCACTGTGAATTAGAAATATTAAATATTAATAGATTTAAAATAAACACAGAAAAACGAAGAGTCGCCTTAAATCCTATATATCCTCCGAATCGGTTCCTCTCTTAAACCTATCTTTCTCTAAGTGAAAAAATGTCGTGTATCACGTAAGAACAACCTATTGAGGCGCCACCGGCAGACTGTTCTCGCACTACCACCAATTCCAGAGGATTTCATGCCAGTGCCTTGGATCCCACCGGGTACGAATGACCACCACCAGGTTATCCCAGAAGTTGGCCATGGCCACCATGGCCGACACGCCCACGTCGCAGCCCCAGGGGCCATCCGCCACCGAAGCCCTACATTCGTCGGACAAAGAAGAAAAAAATCTGTTGTTTAGAGTTTCTTTTTTTTTTTTAAGTTTTATTATATCAAATTTTTGGAAACTTTTGTAATATTTACCAGTAGTAATATATGAAAGTTTACTTATTTACATTTTTGTTCTTTTGTATTTATTTTTTGTATTAGTTGCACAATTTTTAATTTGTTAATATTTAATATTTCTAACACAGTGATGAATATTTTTATTTGTAAAATAGTGTACAAGAATGAATACATAAATTATAAAGAACTTAATATTTACAAAGTTCATATCTAAATGAATACATTTCTTAATTTATAAGAATGAATATTTAAAGAGATTCACAGCAATGAAAACATCCATAAGTTCATTTTTATATTTAAATAATCAAAATGTGAAACTTAAAAAAAATAAAAAAGGGAATCCTACACGGATATTTAACTACATATCCGTGTAGAAATATGAATAATATAATAAAATATTTAATAAAATTTCACATCGGTGGGCTATCCTACACGGATATTGAACCGAATATCCGTGTAGGATGATAGATAGCTACACGGATTTCTCGCACAAAATCCTTTATGAATCAAGGGTTTAGGGTTTACTTAGGGTAGTCCAAACGTCGCGCGGGAGTTTAATCTATATTTTGTATAATTTATTGCTTTCCATAAAAAACGAACTTATCAAACTATTCATAATTCCTAAAAGGAATTCGTCAAAATATGACATAAAATGCAAAATGTAAATTTAATGCTCTCCATAAAAAATCACAACAAACCATTCCGACACGGATATTTAATTAAATATCCGTGTAGGATTGTTCTTTTTTTTTTTTTTTAGGCAGCCTCTATTTGGTTGATTTGGTTGATTTGCAATTTTGCGGGTCCTATTGTAGCAGTGTGCGGTTGCACCCGTGGGTTTAGAATTTCAACTGAATTTTTCCTCCGTTAATTTTACTCTGAGATAGAGGATTCAGTGTCATTTCCTCCACCTCCAATAGGGAGGAAAGACTTTGAATCCTCCATCTCAAAGTAAAATCAATGGAGGAGAAACTTTGAATCCTATATCTCCTTAATCCGTGTAGAGAGAGTGATCTTTCCTAAACTCTTATGTGCCTCGTAGAGATCTAGAGAGTGATCAAAACGGCGACTGGAAGAGAAGCTTTTTATTTCAAATTGAAACCCTAGATGACCTTTCTACACGGCTATTTAGATATTAAACCGTGTAACTCTATCTACATATATACACAGCTATTTAAATAAAAATACGTGCACAAATAACTCTCCTAACACGGATATTTAAATAAATATCCGTGTAGCTCTCATATAATTCCTACACGGATATTTAAGTAACTATCCGTGTAGGAAATGTAAATTTCAAACGGTTTTTTTGAAACACTGTTTTTTAATGAAATATCCGTGTGGGATTCTTAGAGATATCATTGATCATTGGAAAAATCCTATTTGGTACACGGTTTTACATAAAACTGAGAAAATCCGTGTACAACCACAGTGTAGGAAGCGCCATTCTGTAGTAGTGAGCTATGGAAGCTGAGCATACCGGCCACTGTTAGGATCTTCATGTTCCTATTGTTTAAAAGAAAGTTACTCACAAAAGATGTGATGAGGTAAAAAATGATGAGAGTAACATAAGGGGAGGAAAAACTTTTACATTGGTGGATCCCACAGGGTCATTTTGACAAAAAAATTGAAGAGAGAGTATTTTGTTTGAACAATTTGAAAAGAAGGTTATTTTGTAAATTTCCCCTCCAATGATAGTGGAATCAATATTAATTGAGCGCATTGGAAAAATTAATGAAAAGTAAAAATTTAACTAATTAAGAGAACTCCTTACAGCTGATGTCAGGTTTTCAAACATAAACAAATAAAAGAATTAATTAAGAGAAAGTTTAATTTGTAAAATTTATTTGGTACACATCTTTTTTATGAATCCGTATCATCCTAGGTACCGAGATGCAAGTGAGAAATCCGGATTGTTCTTTTAATTTGACACAAATCTCAAAGTAAACCCTGACAGTCTTAATTAGCACCAGATTGAGTTTAATTGATCCGACTGAAATTAATCTGAATTGTCCATTATTTAAAATTTCACCTCAGGTACCTGGAGGGACACGGACTCTCCATTTTATTCTGTAATTAACATTTATGCCTTACCTTTTTCCTAACTAATTAATTACTTTGCAGTTTGCATATATATATATATATATATATAGAGTTAGGCTATTGTGCTTTGGGAAGCAAAGGGCCCTTTGTGCTTCCCGCTCAAATCTCCATTTTCAAAGTTCAAATGGTCGATCCGAACCGTTAGATGTGATCTCCATATTGAAATGTGCTTGGAGACCAAATTTTACATTTTTTGGAATTTTTTTACTATTTTTCAAGCCACTTTGAAAATCGCTGATCCAACGGTTTCACTGTTCATATTGAGCCACCGTTGGATCATAGCGACTGCCCCCTTTCTGAATAGCGACTTGCCAAAAATACAAAAATAGTCCGAAAATTGGACCATAGCAAAATTGATTCTACTAGGCGGAGCTATTGTCGTGGAGATCATAAAAGCGTTGAAAATACTGTTATTTTATTGTTAAGTTTCCCGACCTAATTAATTATGAGAGAAAAATGTCTGTTAGATGCATGTGTCCTTAATTAGTTACCTGATCTATCTTATCTTCTCAATCTTAAAAACAATATATTTCAAATATGTTTAATTTTTATGCTTTACTGAAATTTTAATTACATTATCTAATCAGGTGACAATCCTCCAAAGTGCAACGCATTCTTTTGGAGACACTGTTCTTCACCTACTTGTTACTAACAGGCACAATGAGCTCGCTTTGATGGTTTTTGAAAGAGAGATGTCCCTGTTGAAAGCACAAAACAAGATGTTAGAGACACCCTTGTACTGTGCTGCGAAGATCGGAAACAATGAGGTTATCAAGAAACTCATTCGAAGTAACTATGTTGTCGTGAAAGCTGCTCTTAATGAAAAAAATCAAAATGGAGACACAGCCATTCAAGTTGCTGCCAACAATGACCATCATGGTGTCGCCCGAGAGCTCATGACTTTGAATCCAGAAGTGGCATACAAGGTCAATAACCAAATGTTAACTCCATTATACATGGCTATAGTTAAAAACCATAGTGATGTGGTACATACTATGTTACAAGTTGACCGTACTCTAGCATGCACCCAATTCTCTGACGGAACATTTCCAGTTCATGTAGCCGCACGCATGGG